>JBAIAC010000007.1:5000000-10000000 GCA_037349315.1 Chelydra serpentina | reverse complement strand
ACCGGAGGACATCCCAGTGTAAATACAACTATGCTTCTATGCAGTTTTTGTATACTCAGGGCCATTTGTTCAGCTCTTAGAACACACATCTCTTGCAGGCAGAGAACCCCCTCAAAACAGGTAATTGCCTACATAAGTACCTATTTGTGTATTTGGATACTCAGTAGAGATAAGGAAATGCCTAGCTGTATGCTTGGATTTTGTACACACGATAGGTGTGAGAGTATTTTTGTGGCCATAGCCATTGTGCCTACAGTTGGAAATTAGGCCCAAATGGTACCCTCACATTCATGTGCACATTAGGGGTTATTTATTCTAATAAATAGAAGCCAGGGATAAAATTTGATTGATTTGCACACACAAATGCAGGTGCAAACAATCCCTTCTGTACCCCCTTTGCCGAGCCGGCTGTGCTACCTGCAGCTGATCTGGGTTTGGTAGTTCCTCCCCTTAGGCTGTGGGGAGAGGCCTTTAGATATGGGCAGGCTGCACTGGCCCACCCTCAGATTCTCAAGAGGAAGGTGCAAATAAACATACGCATGATTGTTAGCCTCCACTTTTGTAAACATTTGGAACTGAATGTCAAAAGGTCCAGTCTACAAAAAGTAAGCAGCATAACAGAAGTCAATGGGAGAATATGAAATTCTTTTATGCTTGGGAAATAAACCAAGAAATCTCAGCACATTAGCAAACTATTTGCTTGACATCAGGTTAAAGTCAATGCAGCTAAAAAATAATCCCATAAACTGATGGACTTCATATCTGTTTGTAAAGTGCCTAGGAGATTGTTGATGCTTATACAAAAAATAAATCACTCAAACAAAATGATGAGAAGAGATGGTCTCTTAAATAGGAGTCTAGCTAGTTTGCTTGCTGGTGATAGGCAACTTGGTGTCTCCAAGGGAGACAGTTCTCATAGACCAAACTCTTTCCATTGTCACTTCATGGAAAGGAGTCTGCCATCATCAGAATGACGGTCTTCAGCAGTATAAACAGCCTCATCCCAGCACCAAGAGGAAGTGGTGAGAGGATGCCAGAGACCATGGGAGATCTGGGGTCCAAAATCTAAAGCATATCTGTTCATGATACTGGCATAACCCACTTAAATGCCAGGTGGCCACATACTTCACAACTGACACTTTCAAGTCTTCCTAAAAGATTGCACTAAACAGAGGATGTTATGTTACCATAGTCACAGAGATTATCCTATTTCTCCTCTGCCATCAAGAAAAACAGACTGAGAGCAGGATGAGGAATTCTTCTTCCAGGAATTCATCCCATTAATACAGAGAAAAGTCATAGAGGAACTGGTGGCAATGTTGACTTGTTTTAGGATTGCCAGAGACCAAGCTTTGAACTCCAAGAGATTCGTCTCCCTACCCGCATCTATCATCGGAGTTTAACATCGCCCAAAATCAAAATCAACAAGGGAGTGTAGGAGTAAAATACAGGTATGTTTATTAGACGAATAACAGTGAAACAAGGTAAGTAAATGAGGTATGCTGATGTAAGCAGAGTCAGGATGAGCTCTACCCTGACATCTGGTGGTGAGTTGTGGAAAGGGACGTCAGGGGCTAATCTTGTTTGCATGGACACACCCACCCTGCAAAGCATGATGGACCGCTTGCCCAAATGGTCACCTTGACTGCTGTGGGAGCCCCAGTTTCTCTGTTATTGGGGCAGGAAGACTAAAGTGTTGTTACCCTGATTATGTGAATCAAGGACAGTGGGCTTTTGTTATGAGGAAGGGACTCGCCCTTAGCTAAGCAGCACTTGCTAGGCGAGGGACATGGATTCCAAAACCCAGTGAATTGAGAGAGGTTGGGGATAGGTATTTGTATCTGGTGGCATGGGTCTCTTCTGAGGGTCTTAAATGTCAATTGCACCTCCTTCTCTCTCTCTCCACTGTGGAATATCAGAGCTAATTTTGAGTTCCTTAGGAGTCTATTCACAGGCTGCTGAGTTGGAATTACTCTGAACTAAGTGTGCAAATGAGCACGAAGGCTCCCCTAACTACAAGCTGAAATTGTTATGAGCTGAAATCACTGAGCACTGTGTTAAGTAGTGGGGGAGCCAGAAGATCTATTGCTGAGCGACTGGTGGAGCGGAGCTGCTGGCGGAGCGGGACAGCCGGTGGGACAGCTGGAGCGGCTTGCAGGCCGGCTGATGGAGCGGAGCTGCTGGCGGGACAGCCGGAGCGGCTTGCAGGCCGGCTGATGGAGCAGAGCTGCTGGCGGAGCGGCTTGCGGGAAGGCTGAACGGAGTGACTCTTGGGATGGCTGGCGGAGCAGAGCAGAGCGAAGCACCATGAAGGGACGGGGGCAGTCAGCTTCGAGCCACGTAAGGTGCCCCTTACCTCTCCCCTCCCCATTTCTACCCAGACTGGAGGGGGGTGTAACACTCTGCAGATGAACTTTTGAACTCTGGGTCTGGACTTTTGGGTTGTTGGACTTTTGGGACTTTGGGTGATTTTGGGGTTGATGGACTCAAGAACCAAAGGGAAAGGACATGGCCAATTTGCTGGGGTGGGTCATTGCTCACAGTTTGGTTTACAAATCCTAGATGTGGTGTTTCCCCAGCAAAAAAAGGCCGCATTGTTTCTCTCTGTCATTACAAGGTTTTTCTACACTCAGACTCTGTGCTTGCGAGAGGGGAAGTACTGCCTCTTAGAGGCGCCCAGGGGGGGTGATATATATTTGTCCCAGGTCACTGGGTGGGGGCTCGAGCCGGTTTTTGCATTGTGTTATTGGAATGGAACCCCTAGATACGGAACCCGGCCCTTGTTGCTGCCGACTCTGACTGGCAGAAGGGTTACACTATAAAGGACTCCCAACACAGGTAGGCAAGGTAAATAGGTATAGGCGCCACTATAACTATTCTGACTGTGACCAAAAACGGTTTACTCCCTCCCCAAGACGGTGTCCCAGGTAAGGGGTATGGAGGACTTAAAAGGTCTCTACCATTTCTTGCAGCTTGCTTCTAGAGCCTCACAACCTCACGACGCAGATTGCGGGGTCCAGAACCAACCAGGTGACTCAGCAGGGTGAGAAGTGGACCTCAGACAACAGGTAGGTGGTAACTGTGCTTGATACTGGTGATTCTTCTTCCTCCTTCCCTGCGTTGTCATGAGTGCAAGTAAGATCCAGGTGAAAGGGCGGCAGCTAGCAGCTCACCCTTGTGTGCAAGTGTGTTAAACCCTCCTACAACCCTAACGCGCGGTGCTCTGGCCTACACACCCGAGTAGAACACACTACTGTGGTCCAGCACTCTGTCACTCAGATGGGCCACCCCGTCCTTATGACGTGCTAGCCCTTATATGCCCTGCTGTTACCAGGCAGATTACATGTCACATGGTTACTTGGTTTCCCACCTTTTCGGTACAAAGGGCGGGAAACTATACCCGGGGAGGGGGAAGAAGGGCAGCCAAGATGGATTCCTAGTTGTTGCCAGAATTTCAAGATGGCGTGTGGATATTGTTAAGAGAATTAACTCTTTCCTGGTTCGTTCTTTGCTCTGGTCAAAGGGAGGCAGACAATGGTAGAGAGTTCAAAGCTTTATTCTACACCCATGCTACAAACAGAAATGGGTGGGTCCGGACAACGAAGGACCGTTACAGGGCATATTTATACACACAAGTAAACAACTCATACTGCGCAGGAGCGGAAGGCACTGAAGTCATACCTTTGGCAATGAATATACTAATTCAGCATTAGCTAAGGCTTAATCTCTCTTTCTGCAACAAATATGCTGTTACTGCACTAGCAAGACCTTGGTCCCACACTGAAAGGGCCGAGGCAAACTCTGGCTCAGGATTAACCCATTACAATATTAATGCCAAAACAGAAATTTTTCCCCCTACAGCAGTAGGGGTAAGAATTGCGAGGCCTGTGATGCTCTCCTTCTTGGATAGTAAAGTACCACAGAGAACTGGAACCTCAGCTAGCAAAGAATGTCATCACCTCCTTTCTTGAGGAGAATCTACCAGGCACCCTCCAACACGCTAGAGTCCCACCAGTACTAAAGAACCCATCACCCGGCACTACAGACCTCACAAACTGCTACCTAGTTTCTAAATTCATAAGCAGAGCTATATTAAAGCAATGCTAGGCCCTAGCCACATGGCTCCAACCTTACAGCCAACCTCCACATCACGTTCCCCCATCCCAGAGAGGCTGGGTAATGGGATGGGGGCCTTTTATGCACCCTGCAGAGGGAGCAGTGTACCAGGAATAGGGGCCTGCAGCAAAGCTAGTCTCCAGACAACCTCATCAGTACAGCTAGCCTGCAGCAGGCTGCCTGATTCGCCAAGCAACCAGACAGGCTGCAGAGGCCAGCAGGCTGGCTCTTAAGCCAGCAGCAGCAGCAGCTTGCTAGCTTCTCAATGCTTATACTCACCATTGTGCCTGCTGCTGTGTTACCTGATTCCAGCTGCTCCTGCCTTGCACCCAGCCTTGCCTCTGTCCTACCCCTGCCTTCAGCCCCCTTCCCCCCGCCCCCGTCTCCTTGCCTGATACCATGCTTGTGCCCAGTTCCTGACCTCAGGTTTGACCCTTGGCTCTGGCTCCTGACTATAGGCTCTGGCTTGACCCTTGACTCTGGTTTCTGCCTTCTGGTTTGACCCTTATCTTTGGCTCCTGACTACAGACTATGGCTCTGACCCTAACCACTAGGCCTGCTGACTGCTCCAACCACTATGCTAGACTGCCCTCAACTTAGTCAGCTGACACAGTGCCTCTCTTGAGAGCAGCAGATGACCTCCTTCACCCCCCGAACTAACCACAGCAGCCAGTGTGTGTCTGCTTGGATGGATGAGAGGCTGGGCCTACTACACTCTCCTCCGCCAGCCACACACATACCCCCTCTGTTGGGATGATGTTGGCACCTGCTATGCTCTCCCAGAGCAATAGGTCATGCAATTAACACCCCACCGAGATGAATAGTGCAGTTTATACCTCTTGGCTATTATTTCAGGCTGTCTGCAGACTCAGGCAGGCATCACTGCTTTGGTTACACAGAGGTCATATTTTTTTGCTTTTTCTACACAGTCTCAAGGGCTAGAAATGTACTTTTTTATATAAATGAAATATGAGACTCTGCTATAATAACATAACTCCAGGAGCTGGGGTCCTAGGCATGGCCCCATTCTGCCTACTGCCTTAATCCAGTTTTCTTCATATGAAGATGTGGCCATTGACCCAAAGAGTTTACAATCTAAGAGCCAGATTTTCTGTGGCTGATAATGGGTCAAACTCCTCTGATGTCAATGAAAATGCCAATGGTCCATTTACCGCACCAGAAAATTTGGTCCTAAGTACTGATTTCTTTCCATGTGGTATGTTTTGTATCAGATTGCTGAAAACTGCATGTCAAATCTTTTATTGAATGAGTACAATAGAGAACAAAAAGTGTGATTATAGCTTGTTATTAATTTCTATAGCATCAACACTATGGCAGGTACTTCAAGGTGTCCTATGCATCTTCACTCCAGTATCTACATGTATGTGACATTTAATGAAATTCAGACTTGTGTGATTTGGTTCAACAACGAAGTTGGAAGCCTGAGACTGTTCCTATTTTGCCTGTGAAGTCCCCCACATATATAATCCTAGTGAAAGGATTTTTATAAGTGACATTAGCAATCAGGTCTGCACAAAAAAGAATAAAGTGGTAGCCTGTGGCATTTCCAAGCAATGTCCGTGTCCTCTCCTCCACTAGATAGTAACCGTAGAGAGCTTTGCCCAACACAGCTTTGAATCACTACCGACTTCCAGTTCATGCTGCTGAAGATACTACATATATAACCAGAGTGGTCTGATTATGTAATCAAACAAGCTGCAACAAAAATCTAGCTGAAAGAGCTATTCATGGATCTCATAGCAAAACCAAGCCTATTAAAAAGTGTATATATATATATTTCACACTCTGCAGTTATATATATATATATATATAACTGCAGAGGCAGTTATATATATATATATATATAACTGCAGAGTGTGAAAAGCCTTTCCCTATATATACCATGACTAACAGTTACTGTACAATACAACATTCTTGTAAACACTCCCTCTAAAGCTGCCTTTCATTGATGCTATGATATACTGTGCAAGCTGGCTCAGAATTAATGATTGAAAAGTAAGATTGCTGTCAGTTCTGGCATATAGCACCATACTATGGAGGCTCGGAAAGAGAAATTTTCTTCTCACGTTCTCAGGGAATGAATGAGCAAAACTGCTAGGCACTCTGACTTAGCTCAGCATGTGTATCCCAAACAATGTAAGTTAAGGTTGTTTTTTTTCAAACAGTAGACCCCCACAATTAACTTTCAAAATCAGATATGAAAAAGCTAAGGGTGTCCATATAGTTCATGCAGATGGCTGGATGTAGGTGACCTAAACCCAAATGTTCTCTTTCCAGTCTAGATGTGAATATCCAAACCTGCAGGTTTAGGTTTTCTCCGCACAGCTTTTCACCCAACTCACATACAAAGATACACAGGCTGTTGCCTTTTCATGAATAAAAAACCCATGAACTTCAAACACTACATGGCCCAAATCCTGGGTTGAGAAGAGGCCTCTTTGCACTGTACCGTGACTTGTATCTGGGTGCAAAGCTCAGGTAATTGGCCATGAGTATACCATCCTGGTGCAGGGCACTCTTATGCCACCCCTCCCTGCAGCATGTGTAAAGGATTTGGCCATGTGAAAGGGGACATGGCTGGGACAATGCTGCCACACGGGCACCTCATGGCCTATGGCAGACAGTATGGCTTAGAACAGCCATCACAAAAATTAGCAAGTTCAAAATGAGCTCTGGAAAAGCAGCACTTCTCCATGTGTTAGCAACAAAGCTTAGAAGATTTTGGCTTAATAGCCTCCAAGTGGAATTTTCTCTCACAGTTTTGGAAAGGCCATGCCAGTTCAGAAGGAAGAATTTCACAAAAGCAAGAAACTACTTCTCGGCTCTGCCAGCCCTGCAGGTTGGAACAGCTAAGTGTCTAGTTTCTCAGCACTTTGGCAAGCCTGAAAAACAGCCAGAACAAGGAACAAACACACTTACCAGTTGAAAATGGGGGGGAGGGAGTTTCACGTATTGCCTTAATCAACAGGGACAAGGACAAGACCAGCAAATCCCATTTTTGTTGTGACCTGAGCTGGGTTTGGCATTTGGTCTCCAGGAGCAAAGACTAGTGTCCTAACCCATTGCACCCCTTCTCTCCTTCCCACAGTATTTAAAAAGCACAGAAACACTCAACTTTCCTTGGACTGCTTCACTGTGCTATTTAATGAGTCACTGATAAATATTCCTGCATTTGAACAATAGGCAATGTCTGCAAAAGCCACCATCACCCCATAAACTGTCAGTGGCTTTCCAAAGCTCTGAACTAGAGAATGGAGCTGCAGTGAACAAATCTGAGTTTCATGCTTCCAGCTCATCAGTAAATAAATGTTATGATTAATGTGCCTGCATTAGCCCAGACTTCAAGAATTTAGGGAAACTCATTAGGAGAAGCTGTTGCTGTTCCATATGCTACTGAGGCCAAATCTGATTTTGCTGCTTCCACTGCTTTGGAAAAGGGAAAACACAGCTTGTCAGTCTGGCCTGTGGTGACAACTGAAGAGTTCAGGATGGAGATCACCTAATACACAAGGAAATATGTTAATTAGTAAGCCCAAAGAGTGTAGGAGAAAGAGGGAATGGGTGGTCTCATGGTTAAAGCAGTATTGGACAGGGACCCAAGATATCTAGGTCCAGTTGTGGGTTCTGACACAGACTTCCTGTGTGACCTTGGGCTAGTCACACAATCTGGCAGGGTCTCAGTTGCTCATCTGCAAAATGGGGATAATGCTATTTAATTTCCTCCCACCCCCCACGCTCTGTCTTGTCTAATTAGACTGTAAACTCTTGGGGACAGGGGCTGTCTCTTATGTGTTTGTGCAGCACCTCGCACAATGCGGCCCTGATCTGGATTAAAGCCTCTAGGTGCTACTACAATAAAGGCCTTACTTAAATTGTGGGATGATTGTCAAAAAAAACATGGCTGAACTGCGGACAAGCCATGGAAAATTGCGAGAAAGTAATAACGTCCATTATTATTTTTCCACGATTTTCTGCTGTCGGCTGCCCAGGGCTGAGAGCGGGGGTCTGAGGCTGACGGGTGGGGGGCCCCCACTCTCAGTCCTGGGGCGGCTGGGGCTCCTACGGGCAGCCCCGCACACGGCAGGGCTCCTGCTGTCGAAATTGCAGTGGAAGCCTCACATTGCGGAATCTACAATTTCCACAGTATCACAAGTTAAGCAGGGCCTTAACTATAATCTAAAGAATAGAGAATGGAACATGTTAGGCGGCCAAATATATGGATTGCTACCAGCTCCACTGTAATAATAAGGGAACAAAAGGAGTGGTAAAGTGCTGTAAGAAATGAAAGTGGAGATGTAAACAAGGGCAGAGATATCCATGACCTTGAAGGGGAGGATGAGAAGCATGAAGGACATATTTAAAGAGGAGAGTGATGTGATCTAAGAAACAGGCAATGAAGATGGTTTTAGCTACTGCATTCTGGTGGGAGTGAGGGGAGTGAGATGGAAATCAGGGAGGCCAGATGAGGGGGAGGTCACAATAGTCAAGGCAGGAGATAGCTAAGGCATGGACAAGCATTTAGAAGGGTCAGATTTGTTTGTACATTGGAGAGAGAGAAGATTTAGCAAGACCCTGGGTATGAGGAGAGAAAGAGGCAAAGGGGAGGCTGGGGGAATTGTCAACAGCACTGGAATAGGGAGGAGGAAGATTCTGTTTTGGAGGAAAGATTAGGAGTTCGGCTTTCACCATGTTGAGTGTGGCAAGACCTCCAGTAAGAGGAAAAGGAAAGACAGAGAGGTGAAAGTGGACTGAATGGGAGAGTTCTGTACAAGACCTTGCCAGGGAAAATACAGCTATATTTTTATGTGTACACAGATCCTTTAGTGAGAGAGAAATAAGGACAATGGTTTAAAAATAACAATAGTTCCATCAATATTTAAATATTTGGCCAACTCCTCGGCTGGTATAAGGCTTGCTCTACGCTTAAAAGTTTTGCTGGCATAGCTATGTCAGGAGTGTGGGGGGAAATCACACCACTAACTGACATGGCTATGCTGGTCAAAGCCTCAATGTAGAAGCACTTACATTAGCAAAAACATGCTTTTGCTGATGTAACTTATTTTATTCAAGGAGCTGCTATAAACTATACCAGCACAAGAGCTCTTTAGCTTGTATAAGCTGCGTCTCCACTAGGAGCTACACTGGCAAGCCCTTTCTAGTGCAGATAAGGCCTAAATTGCCATAGCTTCATTTACTTTAACTTGAGGTCAGTGGAGCGACACCCATTTCACAGGAGGAACACAGGAAAGGTTAACTGTCAGCACTTCTCTGGGACAACACATGGAACTGCCTAATCCTCAAAAATACTGAAGCACAATGCTTAGCAGGGCCAGGAAACACTCTGCCCTCTAACTGGGCAAACATATTTGGACAGCGGACAACTTAATTATAGGTTCGGTGTGCTTTGATATTATATTAACAAATAGTACTTTACTTTAAAAGGCATTAGAAGTACTCGCTCAAAGGATTATCACCTTGATTCGGAGGCCAGCCAAGGGACAATTGCTTTCTTGGCCTGGGTCTTTATATCGGGGATATTTAATCTGCCCTTTACTAATTTGCCTGTTTTTTGAGAAGACTCAAAGGGCTGTGTGACAGAGTGCTGGGAAACAGCAGCTGATGCAGCACTCTGGTCACTGCAGCTCCACATAGTTACTCTGGAGTAGTCCTGATTAGGAAGATCTGTGCCTAATTGGTGGATTGGGATGGGCTGTCTTGGCAAAACCATCTACTCCTTGTGGAGATGCCTGTGCTGCTCACCCTATTTGTGCTATTCCTTGTCCCTCCTTTCTGTCTTCCTTTGTCAGGTCAGAGCAATCTGAGAATTATGTAACCAAATGTGATATGGTGCCAGAGATACATTATACAATGAAACCCCGAAAGGGGTCAGATTCTGCTCCTCTCACACAGTTGCAGCTGCCTTTACACTACAGAGGATTGTATTAATGTAGCATATGGCACATTCTTCTTACAGGAGAGTTCTATATTCATATGTGTAAATAGTTAGTTAATAAATGCAGTACCAGAAGATGATGCTTAAGAATATGCAGCATAGTTCCTGGGTTCTGTAGGACCAACACAATTTCTTATTGTGCCCTACCAGTGGCTCCCTCGGGTTGCTGTTCATATCAGCTCTTAACTATGGCCCAGACCTGTCTGTAAGTGGGAATATCCACAGAGGTGACTAGAAAGGCCATGAGATTCCCCCATGGCGTTTCCTCTGGACTGTTCCCTCAGGGAGATGAGTTTCATACACACATGGAATAAATGGGTTCCGCACCCAAAACTCGCAGCTCCTCTAAGATCTGCCTAGATCTCAAGCAAAATACCAGCAGCTATCTTGGCCACTGTTCTTCTTCACGCCCATAAAAGCCACAGGGCCCCTCACGAGCAACCTCTGCCCCCAGAATTCTCTTTGGGAGTTTCAACATTGTGGATGGGGTACACTCCTGATCCTGCAACTGAGACAAACACAAAACTCCCATTATATCACTGGGAGCTTTACTCAGGGAGTGAATGAGTCTCAAACATACAACGCTATGAAGTCAATCAACACCAAGGGTACAACAGAAATATATAGATTGTGGTCTTAGCTGCACATCTTGCCTGACTGTATCTTGTATCCTGGAATCACTGTCTTTGGTTGTGTGAGCAAGTGCAAGGTTTTTGGTGGAAAGGTTCATTTCCAAGCACTGGACGTGACAGATTCAGCATGTACATGGGCCTTTGAACTGGCTATCTGGAATCAACACAGGGAGTCAGTTTTGCAGACCTGCTCTGTTTAGTCACACTTTGGTCATTGGACAGACAGTGTTTACTCAATTTATGGATATAGAGAAAGGGTCAAAGTTATCCTTGTGCTGTAACTCTATTGGCTTCAATGGATCAGGGAGTGGGTTGGCCCAGAGACTCCAGAAGACAGATGTCATCTTAAACAGATTGAGGCTGTACTCCCAAAGGAAAAAATAGCTGCCAAAATCCAAGACACGGAAGAGAATTTACCTCAAATGAAACTCGTACTGACATGTCCAGATCTAATTCAGAAAGGAATCCTTATGCTGATGCTTTGGTTTAATAATGGTGTTTATAAGTGCTGTCCTAGCAGAAACAGCCAATATCTGGGGCCTTGCAGAGTTATTGCTCAGACCTAAGGAACAACAATATATTCCTAGGCCAGAATCTGCAGCGTCATACCATCTCTCTTCCTCTTCACCATAACAGAAGGAGAGTTGGGGTCAACTATTTTTATCCTTACAATTTGGCATCTTCTTCGCTGTAAGCTGCACACACCTTATAGCAAATGTTTATAATGAGGTATGAACCACAGCTGTTTTACCCAATATGTGACGTTCTGCTGGAGTGCAGCGAATTACAGGCACTAATCTAACCAAATGCACTTAAACCCCCCATCCCGGAACACATTAAAGCTTTGTTTAAAAAATCCAGATTGTGCAGGGCAGCGCAGTGGCCATTTCCTGCCTAGGGTTGCCAACTTTCTAACTTTGCCGAATACCCCCACCCTGCCCCTTCCCTGAGGCCCCGCCTCTGCCTTGCCCCTTCTCTGAGGCCCCCCTCCCTCCGTTGCTCGCTCTCCCACACCCTCACTCACTTTCACCGGGCTGGGGCAGGGGGGTGGGGTTGAGGGTGGGAGGGGGGGTGAGGGCTCTGGCTAGGGGGTGCAGGCTCTGGGATGGGGCCAGGGATGAGGGGTTTGGGGTACAGGAGAGGGCTCCGGGCTGGGGCTGAGGGATTGGAGTGCAGGAGGGGGTGCGGGCTCCAGCTGGGGGTGTGGGCTCTGGGGTGGGGCTGGGGATGAGGCGTTTGGGGGGCAGGAGGGGGTTGGGATGTTGGAGGGGGGTGCGGGAGGGAACTCTGCACTAGGGTAGGGTGTTTAGGATGTGGGAGAGGATGTGGGGTCCCGGCAATATTTGTCACGGGTCCCGGGAATCGGACGCCAGGTCCTTGCAGCCCCTAGATGCAAGGGCGGCCAGGTAGGCTCTGTGCGCGGCCCTCGTCCCTGCATGCGCCAACCCTGCAGCTTCCATTGGTCGCGGTTCCTGGCCAATGGGAGCTGCGGAGCCGGCCCTCGGAGCAGGGGCAACACACGGAGCCTCCTTGGCCGCCAGTGCATCTAGGGGTTGCAGGGACCTGGTAGCCTCTTTCAGGAGCCGCGCGAAGCTAGGGAAAGCAGGGAGCCTGCCTTATCTCCGGGCTCCCGCTGCACTGCTGACCAGACTTTTAATGGCCTGGTCGGCAGTGCTGACCGGAGCCGCCAGAGTCCCTTTTCGACTAGGCATTCCGGTCGAAAACCAGATGCCTGGCAACCCTATTCCTGCCTCAAGCTGCTCCTGGGTTGGATTTCCAGCCCTGCTCTCACTGTCCCTGGAGTCAGGAGGACTACAGAAGCAGCCGGCACAACATGCAATGGAGAGGAAGTGGCTCATGTCATTCAATAGTGCCCACTCCCAATGGTTAAGGGGAGCCACCATCAGTTCTCCTTGGGTGGTAGGTGCAGCGTTGGCTTCGACTGTGGAAAGGCAGCATGGAAATGGGGAGAGGAAGGCAAACAGGAGGAACTGAAAGGATCTTCAGAGAGCTTCAGCGGGGATGCAGAGGCTGCTTCCTTTTCCAAGCAGGGGAAAAGGGAAGTGAAACAAAAACATTTGGTGAGCAAATAGTCTCCAACTAGGGGTGGGTAAGGCACTAGCTGATCCAGGGAAAGGCAAAGGGGTTCTCAACAGGAACAGGCACATTTTACCAGCGCTAAATTCACACAGATAGTAACAAAAGAAAATTCTAGGATTTCCAATTTTGCAGAGGATGAAAAATCTCTGAGCAAGTCTGGGGATGGGCTTTTTGTCCCCTAAAAACCCAGAAGGCCTTTTGCTACAAGATGTTTTGTGCCACTGGAGTGTTCAAAAGTCAAAAAAGTACTCTTCTGAAGTAGACACACAAGGTGGGTGAGATGTCTTTTATTGGACCAGCGTCTGATGGTGAAAGAGATGAGCTTTCGAGCTACACAGAGCACAGGCGCCGACTTTCTGTGGCGCCGGTGGGAGCTCATGCCCAGCGTCGGGGGAGGGGCCCCGCAATGTCTCCCGGTGCTAAGGTAAGATGGCGGCAGGCCCCGGGGTTGGCGGGGAGCTGGCCGCGGGTCCCGGGGATGGCGGGGAGTTGCCGGTGGGTGCAGAGCACCCACCAATTTTTCCCCGTGGGTGCTCCAGCCCCGGAGCACCCACGAAGTCGGCGCCTATGACACAGAGCTCTTCTCCAAGGCTGGGAAAGGTATTCAGGGTGTCACAGATAAATACAAGGGTGGAACAGATTAGGGATGAACACATGTTGCAAGAGACCATTCCAGGTGAAATCAGTCCAATAAAAGATATTACCTCACCCACCTTGTCTCTGATATCCTGGGAACAACACAGCTACAATTCTTCTGAAGTGCTCATTCTATCTAAGGCTCATTTCCACGGGGCCTTTTCCCCTAAGGATTCAGCCACCAACAATACATATTGCTTCACGCTGGGTGCTGGGGAATTCCTTGACAAGCTGAAGCTGGTGAATTTTTCTGCCCAGCTGCAGCGACTGCTACAATCTCTGCATTGCAAATAGCAGTGCTGCCTGCTGGGGTTTTCCTGCTGCTGTGCTTCCTCTCGCACGGGGAAAGGGCCAGTTGATCCCAATAGAGTCTCTACACCTTCCTCTCATGCAGCTGGTGCTAGCCACCGTCACAGACAGGCTATTAGACAAGAGGAACTGCGCTCTGATCCAATATGGCAGTTCCTAGTTGCAGACCCATGTGGACCTCTGATCCTCAGCATGAAGAGGGTGCAGGCCTCCTGTGCTGGCTCCCCAAATCCATGTCTATAGTCCTCATCTGTGGAAGGAGGGTGGGCAGGATTGGCTCCCAGTGGCTAACAAGGCCTCAGCCTGCCTCACTTCTTTCTACCCCTTGATTCACATAAGCTACAGACTATTATAACCCCACCGTTCCCACCTGCCTCCCAATGGAAGCCACTAACTGCTGTGGGTTGGAGTTCAGAACTAACCAATGGCCAGATTACTTTCTCTCTCTTACAAACTGGCTTCGGAGCTGAGACTGTTTCTGCCAAGTTTCTGCCTGGCATGAATTTATACAGCACAGTTATAAATGTCTAAAAATAGCTGGTTACCGTGGAATGGCTGACACCCCCTATATGGTGCAGGTGAATGGGAGAGTCTTTGTAAAAAGCCCGTCAAGACGCTGGGCCATGCAGCTAGCCGTGCTAAATAACAGGAATGTACAAAGCAGCCATCAGGAAGTGAAGCACGTGGTAACACAATAGAAGTCATGGCACCGAACCCTGTGGTTATAATGGACACGGTCTGTCTGTTTTTACCATTTATGGACATTTGTTCTTGTACTTCATACAGGAAATCTGGCTCTTGTGGTTTTTATGCCAAGACACATAGCTAAGACACATAGTTGGGGTTCACTTTTTTAAAAACACATTCATGGAAGCCACCAACCTGCTGTAATTCCCTGATGCAAACTGCACACAGAGTCTGTGCAGAAAGCCAGGAGCAATGTTTCATGACTCTTAGCTCTACCATATCATTACCAAGGGTGGATATTTCTGAGCGAAATTCTCCTGGGCAGAACAGCAAGGGCTTGATGAATTAAGCTTCTCAAGCGCCCTTTCTGACTCACTCTCTCCTGTTGGAAGTCTGATTCACTGTCATGTAGGACAGGCCGCAGGGCCCTGCTGACATGCTTAAACAAGCTTGGATTGCCTGTGTAAGACACACTGAACTCCGCTTCCTCCAAGATAATATGAGTCTCCTCTGACTGAGCAAGCTTTCAGTCTAGCTGCAGGCTCTGGTAACCATCCTGCTGACTAAAGAATCTGAGTATTGGGATTTCTCAGTCCATTCCAGAAAGCACCAGATTGTTTAAGAGATTACCATAAAATAATCAGACCCAAATCCCTCTGTAAGGGCTGGATTTATGTTTTCCTAGGTTTTTTGGCCAGAAGGGAGCCTCAGGACCATCTAGCCTGATCCGCAAACCACAAATTTCACCCAGTGAGTTCCTGCAACAGTTTGTTTCCCAGGAGTTCCAGACAATTCAATCTGAAAGAAGCCGTGAGTTCAATGGGAGAGGCCTCACAGACAGAATTAACTGAGTATGAGTCTGTTCCAGATCCTCCCTTTGTCTTCGGAAAGCACTTGCTGGAATGGCCACGTATTCCTCAGTACTCCATGGCCAGAGATTATTCACCACTGTCTTGACTGATGAAGCTGGTTCTCCCACATAGGTCAATGGGATTGCCTGGCACCTGTGATGTATGTTAATAGCTGCAAGACAACCTCGCTCACCTCTACAATTCAGAAGCAGACACATCAATTGATTTTGAGACTCATAGAAATGTAGGGCTGGAAGGAAACTAATGAGGTCAACTAGTCCAGCCCCCTGCGCAGTGGCAGGACCAAGTAAACCTAGACCATCCCTGACTGGTGTTTGTCCAACCAACTGTTCTTAAAAGTGCTGGGGATGCCACAACCTTCCTTGGAATCCTATTCAGAGCTTCACTACCCTTAGTTTTTCCTAATATCTAACCTAAATCTCCCTGTCACTGGGCCAGGCTTCTCCGTAGCTCCAAAGTATCCACTGCCTTGCCCAGTCTCTTTCAAGGAGGTTTATTTTCTTCTTAAAAGCACATAAGCAAGCAGAAAGACAGTCATAACTCAGTCCTTACTTTCAGGTTTCAGCTCCACCCCCGTCAGGAGCCTCGGGCAGGTTCCCAGCCAGTGCTGCTCCCTCTCTGGGGCAGCAGCCTCAGGGCTGTCCCCCTGAGCAGCTGGCCCCCTTGCTCCAGGGGATCCACCACAGGGGTTCGCACCACTCCAGTGTGGCCTTCCCTCCCCAGGGCACAGCTAATCTCACCCACCAGCGGCCCTTCATAGGCCCGGGTGTAGCCCCAGCCCTCTTTAATTGGCTGGATTGGACTCCCCAGCTCTAGTCCAAGAGAGCTGGGCTCAGTCTACCTACAGGGACCAGCTACCCTGTGACCAGTAGCGTAGCCGGGGGGGAGCAGGGGGAGCGCCCACTCCCCCTGTGAGGAGAAGTGGCGGCGCCCGAGCCCCGCTGCCAGAGCTGGGTCGGGGGGGGGGGGGCGCTTTAAAAGGCCCGCGGCTCCTGCAGCCGCGGGGAGCTGCGGGCCTTTTAAAGCACCGCAGGGTGAGTACAGGGGGAGTGGGGAGGCGCCTTTTTATATCGCCGCTCCCCCTGTGCTCCAGACCTGCCTATGCTACTGCCTGTGACACTCCCTTGCTGCAGATTAAGCCCATTATGTCTTGTCCTGCCTTCAGTGGACATGGAGAACAACTGATCACACACCGCTTTATAACAGCCCTTAATATATTTGAAGACTGCTATCAGGTCCGCCCTCAGTCTTGTTTTCTCAAGACTAAACATGCTCAGTTTTTTTAACCTTTCCTCACAGGTCAGGTTTTCTAAACCGTTTATCATTGTTGTTGCTCTCCTCTGGACTCTCTTCAATTTGTCCACATCTTTCCTCGAGCGTGGTGCCCAGAACTGGACACAGTACTCCAGCTGAGACCTCCTATGTGCAGTAGAACGGGACAATTACCTCCCGTGTCTTACATATGACAATCCTGTTAATACACCCCAGAACAATATTCGCGTTTGTCACAACTCCATCACATTGTTGACTCATATTCAATTTGCGATCCACTCTAACCCCCAGATCCTCTTCAGCAGTACTACCACATAGCCAGTTATTCCCCATTTTGTAGTTATGCATTTGATTTCTCCTTCCTAGGTGAAGTACTTTGGACCTGTCTTTATTGAATTTATCTTGTTGATTTCAGACCATTTTTCTAATTTGTTTAATTTGCATGTGGTAGGCAATGTCTGGCCCTGAGTAAAGCCAATATATAGTGTATCGGGGTATCAGAATCATTCTGCAGATGGGGCAAATTGCATTTTTAATTCAGGGGCATGGGCTGTAGCTTGAAATCTGGGGCCACCCCTCAGTCCATGCAGGGTTCTCGCTGGGGTCGATGGGAAGTTTCTGCACAGATCAAGAGAAGAAAACCCTTCTGTAGTTACCAAACTAACTACCTAGTTGGCCTAGTTAGTGCTGCATCATGCCGTGAGGAAAAAGTGCTGTAGGGTGCTATGTTCACGGCATACACACAGAGAAGTTAGATAAACACATAAATACTCTTGCTGGAAGGTTGCAAAATAACAGCTTTATTTCTTAGAATTCAGAATAACATACAAGAGCCCCCAAACAGAGAGAAAGAAATCAGACTGCTCCCTAAGGCAGCGAGGCACAATTCACCTCACCTTACTATAGGCTGTCTGCCTCCAGACTGACTGCTGCTAGACCCAGATCACATGCTTCCTTACAGAAACCCCTAGCCTGCAAGCAGGACCAGGAAAAATCCATTTAAAGTGACAACCTACAATTTCAATACAGTTTCAACACACCACATAGGGGACAAAACCAAGCGTATGTGCATTTTGTATGTGCACTGGCCCTACCAAGTTTTTAGAAAATCTAGCCTTTGAAGTGTCAATATTAGACTCTGATCAGTGAGATAAATAGCCTACTCTCACTGCTATTTTTCAGGCCATATGTGACAGCATTAAGGTCATGTTACACATGATGCAATCTTACTTTACTGATTATTTTCTAAAAATAAAACTTTAATATTGGCAAAAACTGAATGCTATGAGGACGAGATAAATACATCAGTGGGGGGCCAGGCGTTTGGAACATCTGCTATATATTCTAGCAGCAATCTGTTTTTCATGAGAAAAGGGCATTTACCTAGGCCCATATCTGATTCTTGTGTATTTGTCTTCTCACTAACTTGCCCTCCCTAAACCAATGCAGAAATGCATAATATAGAAGTGTTTGTTCTGAACAAAGCACGTTGCATTCAATGTCTATGTACATGAGGAGATCGTAGCAGTCCCATAGATAGCATTTTAAGCAATACACTAAGATGTTAACATTTTCTTCTTGGCTCTCAGAAAACTCTACCCATGTTTGGACTCTTTCATTGTTAGAGCCAAGGGGTGAAATGCTGGCCCCATTGAAATCAATGGTAAAATTCCCGTTGACTTCAAATGGGCCAGGATTTCACCACGGTTTTCTGTTGATGAAAATGGTAACAGAATATGGACAGTTTTATAGGTAAACCCTTGTAATTTCTTATGACTAAGGTTAAGATTTTGTCATGGTTATTTTTAGTAAAAGTCACAGACAGGTTGAGGGCACTAAACAAAAATTCACGGAAGCCCATGATCTGTCTGTGACTTTTACTAATAATAAGGGGGCAGGGGGAGACTGACTAGAGTCTGACTAAAGCCCAACCCCTGCTGTGGGAAGCGGGGTCCAGCACCTGCCGCTGAATCTGACAGCTCCTGAGCCCCCACTGCAGCTTCGGAGGCTGCGAGCGCCAAGGTACCTGCAGTGGTTGGGAGCTGTGGGGCTCCTGCTGCCTGGACCGGCTGGGAGCTCCGGGGCCAGCAGATGGAAGCTTCGGGGGCCCCTCCGCCACTCATGGTGGCTGGGAACTCCGGGGCCCCCACCATCTGTGGGCCCTCAGAGCTCTGTGGCTGGTAGTTTGGAGCTGCGGAGTCCCCATGATGGCTGGGAGCTCCAGCCCCGCCGTCCCAGGGCTGAAGCAGAAAATGTCACAGAGGTCTCTGAAAGTTGCAGAATCCAAGACTTCGGGACATAATTTTATCCTTACTTATAGACTGATTAGCTTTTTATTTCATGATGCTGACATCCCAAATGCGTATTTTAATTGATGTTTGGAATTCTAGGACCTATTTTCCCCACTGGTGCAAATGAAAGATAAGAGCTAAATGCTACATAATAAATACTGCAGGCTAGCTCCTCATCTGGAGTAAATCAGCATAGCTCCTTTGATTTCAGGGTAGCAACACTGATTTACAACTGAGGATCTGCCCCATATCTTTAAATAGTGGGATTCGTCTTTGCTATTCATTTATCAACATTTGTCACACATTAGTCTGGAGAGATGCATATGTGCAAAGCCCAGTGAAACCCGATGGAAATCAAAAATGAGTAAACACAATATATTAAAAATGTAAGAGGAAATTCCTGTAAAACCATCATTTCCAGAACTTTTAATCCTCCTAGGAATCTTCTCACAATGCAGATTTTAAAGGAATAAATAATAATCATACCTAGCTCTTTTGGTCCATAGATCTCAAAACGCTTTACAGAGGGAGTCAGTATCATCCCCATTTTACAGATGGGGAAACCAAGGCACTAAGTGGGGGAAACAACTTACCCAAGGTCACACAGTAAGACAGTGGGCAAGCCAGGAACAGAACCTAGGTTCCCTAAAGCCCAGTCCGGTGCCCTATTCACTAGACTGCACTACCTGTAATAAATGGCCTCTGCTCTTAAAAATGAAGCTTCAAAGTGGTTTACTTAACACATGCTAGAATTACCCTCAATGCTAGAGGGCGCCATTTCTGTTAACCATTCTCAGAGTAGTCCCCCTCCATAGTTGCTCTCGAGAGTACCATGCTCGGGCGACTGAGTCCAACTTGGGTGCCTCTGTGGGATGATAGGTCATATGAACTGGCTGAGCAACTGTTTCTCTTTGTTCTTTGTTCTTCCTCCTCCTCCTCCTCCTCCTCTATCACCCCAATCGGCATGAGAGTGTGGGGATTGAACTTGCTGCGAAGGGCTCCAATGATGCCAACCCTGTTTCAAAAGGAGTCACTGATGTAACTGAAGCACCAGGGCTAAGGAAAACTAATGGTGGGGGGTGGAATTTGCAACTTTATATGGAAAATTGCGAAGACCTTTACCTTTTGTTGGTGGGACACTGGGTCAGGCATTACCCTGAGGGAAAACTTCGCCTCTGTGCACAGGGATCATGCACCAATTAAGTTCCCAAATCCTGCTCTCCCACCATGCAGTGGGACTACGTTGGTCCTGATGGGTCTGGGAAGCAACATGGGTGCAGGGGCCTTCAGTTAATTACATCGGACACACACACACACACACACACACACACACACACCCCTGTGAAGTGTCAACCATCCCTTGCAGAAATACAGCCAACTTCCTTGGAAACAGCTCCTTACTTGGGTGTAAGCTCGACAGTAGAGTAGTCTGGCAGGTCCTTGCTGCTGCTGGTTGGAAGGGTTCTGCCCCGATGCAGGTAATGGTTCTGGAAGAGATACTGAGCGTTGTCTTTGGGCAGGGGCAGTAGCGTACTGAGCACCGGCGAGCGCTGGCCAACGACACTCTTTATCGCTGGGCGTCTGGCATATACGCTCCTTCAGAAAAAACAAATGAGGCTTTAGTTTGATCCCGGTGGTGCAGTGTGAGCTCCCCTATGTGCCAGGATAACAAGCAAGGAGTGGTACCTGTGATAGGGGAAGATAACTTTCCTCTGATCGCCAGAGACATCTGTTTTCTGCAGGTTGGGGCTGTTCTTCTCTCTCAATGCGGGGTTAAATATGTCAGAGCGAAGAAGCCTGCCCACTTCTTCCTGAATCTCTTGGAAGTGCTTCCGTCTGAACACCACCCAGGCCACATATGTACAGAAGTTGTAGAAGCACTAAACAGAAACAGAGACCAATCTTACTGAATATGGCTGTGCTATAGAGAAAGCCACAGCATACAAAGGGGAGGCCCAAATGATCTGCTGACGTAACTCCACTGAAGTCAACGGAGATACATCAGCATAGAATCTGGCCCAGTATTACAGCATATTCTTTACAGTAGAGGCACAATAGAATGTCTCTTAATGTGACACTTCCCACGACGGGTGGCCATTTTTAGAGCCAAACTCCCTGAGTCCTGTTCAGTATGCGTGTGTTTCAGTTGGGAACAGTCGTGTCTCCCCACACTGAGTCACTGCAATGTCATAGCGATTAAGTGGTGAATAGGACATTACTTTTTAAAAATGTATCAAGAAGACTGGAAACGAAATTGCATACCGAATACTACTACCAGAAAGGAGATCACCGCATCTCATCCTTGCTTGGCAACTTCAGTATTAGAAGATCAAAGCTTAGATGTTCACCTAGTTAGCGCCTGGTTAAATACCAGGGATACTTGGCACTTGAACGTGTCCCCATTACATAGCATTTCTGCTAAGAGCTGGTCTATGCCAGCAACTTACATAGCTATAGCTACATCTCTCGGGTGTGAAAAATCCACACCTCTGAGATGTAGCTGTGCCGACCTAACCCTGGTACAGGCAGCACTAGGTCGATGGAAGAATTCTTCTGTTAACCTAGTGACAGCTTGTTGGGGAGGTGGATTAACTGTAGTGTCGGGAGAACTTCTCCCATTGGTGTAGGTAGCATCTACACGGAAGTGCTACAGCTCCGTAGCTGTGCTGCTGTAGCGTTTCAGGTGTAGACAAGCCCTAAGTAAGCACATTACAATCCACTGGAGTCCAAAATATAGTATTGGTTTCTATGAATCTGGTGAAGTATGGTATCTGGAAATGAACTGTCCAAACCTGTTCACTGAGCTATTCCTGCATAGACATCGAGAAACATTACTATGAATGATGGGAAATGTTACTGTCGTCTTTAAGACGGTTACATTTCTGAATCACACAGTGCTAGGCTCCCAGCTGCAACTGTAATCTTTGGATTTAACCTGAATGGAAGTTTCAAACTGAACTCTATTTTCTTGCTGATTTTTTTTCTTTCATCACATGCAAACTGCTTTCTTATTGTAGGGTTGCGCGTGAAGACTTTGAGCTGCTTTGTTTTATTTTCTGTAGGGACACTGAGGAACAACACGGAAGCCTTCAAAATTTGAGTAAAAGAGCACACAAAGTGATGTAAAACACAGGACAAAACTGGTGGCTGATCCACTTTCTCAATGTCTTGTCTCAGCAGGAACAATTCTGAGGAAGTGTGTGTTAGTGACAATGTAAACAACTCACCGCTTTCTCCACCACTAATTATCCTGGCCCAGAGCCTCAGCTGAAGCCATACTGATTTACACCACTGACTTCCACAGAGCTAAGTCAACTTAGACCAGCTGATGATCCGGCCAATATCTTGAACCCAGGGCAGTTACCATTTCTGACACTTCCTCATTTCATCTTAGCGAAAAAGCTCAGTGTCTATCCACGAATGTCTTTTTCTTACCTCAAAGAACTCTCGGTCCTTCTGTGTTGATGATGTTTTTTTCCTAAGACAATCAACAATAGCACAAAGTTAATGGCCGGAGTTATGCTTTCAAGTCTCTGAACAGCATAGTGGACACAAATCATATGGCTACCTCCAAGCTGACTTTTCACCAGCACAGTAAGGTTGGTTGCTGAGCAACCATCTTTACCAGCAACGCAGAGGCCCAGTGTCCAAGAGAAAGGCAGGATCTCTGGACTGACTCAGAAAGAAAAGAAAGAAAATGCACAACACTATGTGGCTTAGCTAATTAAATCGGCCAGAGACCAAATGTCATGGGCCTGATAGTTGGAGGTGCTGATCACCTGAGGCTCCCATTAATTTCACATAGAGTTTTGGGTTCTGTGTCTATTAAAATTGGGCCCTGTGGGTGGGATTTAAAAAAATACTCAGCCTTGGTCTAACTTCGCACCCACTGAAGTCAATAGAAAAACTCTTGTTGACTTCAATGGGGGCATAGCTAGGATGGGAGCAATATGAGCTCAAAGCTGAGAGACGATACATGAGACATGGAAGGGAGAGGATTTCTGGGACTCAGAGCGGAAATGTAAAACTTGCAGAAGAATGACAAAGCGTCAGGAGAACGGCCTCTGTTAAAGTAACAGTGGTGTTTCTTGTGAAAGGCTTGCTCCTGAAGTACATCGATCTGATTCACACTTGTGCCAAGTGTTTGGGACACCGGACCAGCTAACCCCTGCCATGTAGATCTGGAAGGCAGAACCCCCACCTATGAGGAGCCATTCAGTCATTCTGCAAGGGGGCAGACTTTGCTCCCACGGAATGGGGAGCAATTTCCCCCCTAATCCAGGCCCTACAGATTCCTGCAGGATCTGGGCACTCAGGGCCACTGTAGCTTTCCCTCATTTCCCAACGGTGCAGCGCCAATTGTTCCACACGACTAGGGCTTCCCCAGCTGCCACTGCACCCAGAAACCTCAGTACAGACGGGAGGGCAAAAGTGATATGCTTTAGGCTGCATGAATTGTTCACTGGCTTTTTTACTGGCCAGGGGAAAGATGTGCATCCCTCCCAGCCCCACTCCATCCCTTTGCCCTCTTTCCCCAAACCTGACACCTCCCCAGCTGCAGATCCCAAACCCCATGTGCTACGCAGGGTCCAAGATAAGGGGAGATGATGGCACAGAGGCAGCTGACTCCCTTCAGCATGGGAAGGGCAGGAGCCCCTGAGCTTAACAGTGGCCAAGCAACGTGGCCCATTGTCACTGCGGAATTCTAAAGTCACGTCAACGTATTTTGTGGCTCATCAGTACCTGTAATGCGCTATCAGCCACGAACATTAAAATCATGAAATCTAACAGTGGCTTAAGTAAAATGACCCCTTAAGAGCTGATTTCACCTTTTAGCATGATGTAGCTTGTGCAGTCCCTTAATGACAAAATCTTCCAACTGCTTTCTGCATTCTAGGAAACCCAACCACGCTAAATGAAAGATTGACAGAAAATAGCCTTTCAACTGGAGCCCAGCAGGGATGTGGTCTCCATCCCTCTCCCTTCCAATGCTAACCATGCAGCGGGAGGTTAACCCAAGAAAACTGCCCAAGGTAAAACTTAGTGGGAAACTTTAGTTCTTGTGTTTGGTGCACTCTTATTCATTAGCTAAGAAAATGATGGCGGAGTTAGGAAAAAGGTAAATTTCAACAAGCTCAGGAGGGGGCATTGTAAGAAACATGTGAATGGCTGCGTGAGTGAAGTGCACCCCATGCACTAGAAACCCAGTCAGAAGGAGTCTGCAGAACTGCCAGTGAGTCTGCAGAAATGAATGCATTAGACATAGTGGAGGAGAGCGCAGCCAAACCCAGACGCTACATTAAGCAGAGGCGTGTGTGCTTATGAAAACACAATGTTCTCTAACTTTTACAGGACCCTGCCTCCTGCATGTGGACGCAACTGAAAATAAATGCTTCATATGCCATTTTAGCAGCTCTCTGATCCACTGCTATGTGTTTTATGGACCAGGGACCACAACAAGGTGAGTCCTGCCTCAGACTTCAAGTGAGGCCCCACTTTAGCCATATTTGTGTAAGTAATGTGTGCAGCTCTGGGACACAACCTATTTTTTCCCATTTTGACAAAATGCCCAGAAGGAAATTGGCACTATAAAAAAAAATTGCACAATCTGTCCCAGCAGGTTCAGAAGAGAAAGCCAGACACACCTATTCCTTCCTCAGGGTTGGAGACATAAAAGAACTAAAGCTCATACACAGAAATAGGTTTGCTGGGAAACTCCTCAAAACACAGTCTGAGATAACATCAAAATAGGACTCCTAAGCTGCGCTTCACAAACATTTCAATCATTATTAAGTTCCATGTGGATACCATTTGAAGCCTCACTCTACTCTTCCTCCAGAATAGACTCCTTTCTAAACCCTTGGAGAAAACTTCACAAGAACAATTAATAACTTAACAGATGGGTATGAATAATTATAGTACAGCTGGGTGGGAAATGCTTTTCCCATCCCTGAAAAAATGTTGAGATGTCAAAAAAAAAATTCCCATTCCAAATCAGGACAAAAGTCGAAATCTCAAAAATTGTCACAAACCAACAATCTGAGAAATAATCAGGTTTGGGTCAGTTGAAACATTTCATTTCAACCTTTTTGAAATGTTTCGGTTTTGACCTTTTGTGCATTTTAAAAAAATATAATTAGCTTAGATTTCTAACTGAAAAAGTCATATGGAACCAATGGAACACATTTTGTCATTTAAAAAATGCAGAAGTGTACCATTTTAGCAACTTCAAAACTTTTTCCTCCAGAAGTTTTTTATTGAGAAATTAGTGGAAACTGACCCTGTCCCATGAACAGTTTCAAAGAATCAGTATTTTCCAACGAAAACACTGAATTGAAAAATTTTCATAATTAGTAAATGTTGATCAGTGTGACACAACAGCATTTGTTTTAGGCAGCCTATGGAATTGCCAGTGACCATTCAGCCATTTCAATGCTAATCCAAGTCAATTTGGGAATGTTTATATATTATATATGTAATTGCAAAACATATTTGTATCTCTCACAGGTGGATGGATAGATAGAATCAAATACATTCATGATGTGTGGGATTTTCAGTTGACTTCAATGGGAGCAGAGGTAGGCCAATGCTGAGCGCTTTTGAAAATGCCACCCTTAGATAGAGAGATAGAGAGATAGATATTTTCAAAAGCACTCAGCACTGGCCTATGTCTGCTCCCTTTGAACTCAATTGAAAATCTCACCCATAATAAATAGACTTGATAGCCTCCCTGTTCCCACCCTTCCGATATTGTTTGTCTTCTTAGGCCATATCTACACTACAAAATTAGGTTGACCTAATTTACGTTGGCATACAACCACCACAGTTATTAAATCGCTTGTGAGAGTGCACATGTGGCTCCTTGTGTTGGCGGTGCGCATCCTCACTAGGAGCGCTTGTATCCATTGCATGGTCAGTGGGGGGACGCTGTGTGTACTGAAAGCCAGTAATAGTCAATGTAAGCAACACAGTATCTACACTGACACTGCGTCGACTTAATCACATCGACTGCTCAGGAAAGTGATGATACCAAATCAGTGTGGAGAGGCCTTTATGTTGGCAGGAGCCAAATTTAAGTGAAGACGCCTGGACAGCTAGGTTGACACAAGGCAGCTTACGTAGACCTAACCATGTAGTGTAGACCAGGCCCTAGACTCTAAGTTCTTTGAGGCAGGGACCACATCTACCTCTATGTTTCTACAGAGCCTGGCACAGTGGGGCCCCAATCCTGTTCAGAGTCTCTGGGCACAACTGTAATGTAAATACTAAATAATACTGACAATTCTCATTCACATCTCTTCCCCTTTTATCCAGATTGGTGCAGGGTTGTTTTTTTTTAATAAACTTCTCTCTATATAGCTACAACCCTGCTCCTTTCCCTCCACCAGGAAAGAGAAGAGAGAGAACTGGCAGCAGACTCCATAAGTAGGGCAGAGCTCCTGTTCCACTGATTTCTTGTCCAGGGAGTTTTATCCTAGCAAGGGCAGTGAATAGATTAGTTCCTCGGAGCCAGTAGCTATAGCTGGCCCAGAGAAGACATTGCACAAACTGGGTCTTGTACCTGCAGCCTTTGAGGCTACATTACAGGCTGTGCTCCAACCGGAAAAATAAAATGCTGGCATGACCCTCTCTGTCCATTCAGCAAGAAAATGAAAACAACCCCACAGCACCACCCCAAACTGCAATCAGCCCAGAGATCCAGCAGCCGGTCACACAATGCTGTGTGTGCTGGTCACACAATCCTGTGGCCCCAGAGTGCACAAGTACTGGGCTGTGCTCTTTACTCCTCATGCTTCAGGGCCTCATGATATGGGGCACATGCTGAGTGAGAGCTCTGTGGGATCTCCCTGGGAAATCAGGAGAGCTCCCCCTGGGTCTGCTCACATCGCAGGTTACCCTATCCTCTTCATTAACAAGAAATCCCATTTCCCTCCACCCCATCCGAGTGGAGGGACAGATGGACGGACAGACACACACACACCATTCACCAAGCTAGCACAGAAGAGTGTTTGGGGCAAAGAAGGAACCTGACGCTTGGCAGCCAATGAAGGTACATCTACACTGCGGCTGGGAGTGAGCCTCCCTGCCCTGGTAGACAGACTCCTGCTAGCAGCACTCAAACCAGTGTGCTAAAAATAGCCGTGTAGACCTGGCTGCACCGGCAGCAACTCATGACATTGCAGGGAGTCAGAGAATCCACACCTGGTAGGCTGACAATAAATTGCCCTCCTCTCAGCTCTGAGGGATAATACATCATCATGCAGGAGTATGAGCGAATAAGACACGATTTTGTAGCCTCAGCACCATGTGGTCTCTCATTCATTTGATTATTTCCTTCTCATTCTCTCCTTCCATCTCCCAATTTCACCTTCATCCCTTACTACTCTCTCCTCTTCTTCCATGTCCCTCTCCATTCCCTCCTCCATCTTTCCTTCCTCCCTTTTCCATGGATCCCTTGTCTCCTCTAACACACCCCTCTCTCCTTCCCCATCTCTCTCGTTCTCTGTACCTCTTTCTCCCCTCTCTCCATCCCTCCCAGTCCTTGGTGGGTTCGTGCTGACCCTGCTTCGGGACAGCTCCAATGCAGGATCTTCTGGCTGGCCAGCACTGTACAACTGCAACCCAGGAGTCAACAGGCCTGCACCCCACAAATCCACATTTAATGTGCAGTGTAGTCAGACCCTTAAAGCACCCAACTGCCCTCCTGCTGCTGCTGCTGCCCCGGCTCCCAAAGTGCAGCCTCTTCTCTTCATGCTCCAGCCCTCTACTGCTCCTATGGCCTTTCTACCACTCCCAGGCCCAGCTCTGCTCTTGCACTAGCTCACACCTAGCACGAGAGGAAAGTGTGCCGGGATATGAAGAAAGGCTTGAGGCAGCCAATAGTTACAGGAGCTCGTTGCATGTTACCCTTCCTCTACCATTCACAGTCAAGATCTGGGATGGGTGGGCATCAGCAACTCTGCTTGGGAAAGAGTCGTGACTGTGGCAACCTAAATCTGGAGGGACTGGGGAACAGCTTGGTCATGGAAGTAGGTAGCAGAAGGCTTCAGCAACAGGACAGCAACAGTGCGGATGGGCTGTGCCAGCACAGTACGCTGGTGCATAGCAGCTCACTGATCACAAGGAGCCGGTATGTGACATAGCACTAGTATCACAAGATGGTATATTACATGGATGAATTAGTTTACCTTTCTCCTTCTAAGAGGTATTAACCTTCCCTCCTCCCTGCTACATTGCCCTCACAATCTCCCCGGAGGCTTTGGAAATGGCAACTAATGTCAGCACTGTCATTTGCCCAGTTGACTGCGCTGGACCCGCTCAATACCACATCGCTCCTATAGCCACCAAGGCTTCTGCACGGCTGGATCTGAGCTGCAAGTCAGGTATCCAAAGTCCTGCTGCAACATAGAATCATAGAATCATAGAATCTCAGAGTTGGAAGGGACCTTAGAAGGTCATCTAGTCCAACCCCCTGCTCAAAGCAGGACCAATCCCCAATTTTTGCCCCAGATCCCTAAACGGCCCCCTCAAGGATTGAACTCACAACCCTGGGTTTAGCAGGCCAATGCTCAAACCACTGAGCTATCCCTCCCCCCGAATTTGGAAGGCAGCTATGCTCACCACTATACCACCAATGCATGTTGCAGTCCTATGGCCTGTGTAATGCAGAAGGTCAGACTAGAGGACACAGTAGTCCCATCTGGCCTTTCAATCTATGAATCACTTGGCAGGCCTCCTATTTATAACAAAAGTCAATATTTTCCGAGCTGCTCACTTGGCCCTGGCCAATGCTTTCCCTCCTGCAGTGCTCACTGGGTTATTGTGGGCTTTTGTCTCTGTCAAAGAAAAGGTCTGGTTAGCCTGCAAGTGGGAGGTGTGACTGCAGCACATCTAGACATACCTGAATTACCTTTGATCTAGGTTAGATCAAAGCCAGCGTGAGTAACACTGGCAATGAAATCACAGCACATGGGAGGCTGCACAGGTTAGCCCTGCCTGCCTGGAACACCAGGACACAGCTGCCACCCATACTGCTGTGGCTTCCATGCTATTCTTACTCGAGCTAGCTTTGACTAGCTAGATCACAGCTGACTCAGGTATGCCTACACCTGCTGCAATCACACCTCCTGAGCATAGGCGCCAACTTTCCCTCTTTCCCATGGGTGCTCGACCCCCCTGTACCCTGCCCCCACTCCACCCCTTCCATAAGGCCCCACCCCTACCCCGCCCCCCTATTCCTACCCCTTCCCCAAAGTCCCCACCCCAACTCCCTGCCCCTATTCCAACTCCTTCCCCAAATCCCCACCCCAGCCCCGCCTCCTCCCTGGAGTGTGCCACGTTCCCGCTCCTCCCCCTCCCTCCCGGAGTGTGCTAATGCTGCCAAACAGCTGTTTGGCGGCGGCCGGGTGGGAAGCGCTGGGAGGTAGGAGGAGGAGCGGGGAGGAGGAGGTGGGGAGGGGAGCTTGGCTGCCGGTGGGTGCAGAGCACCCACTAATTTTTCCCTGTGGGTGCTCCAGCCCCGGAGCACCCACAGAGTCGGCGCCTATGCTCCTGAGTGCAGTACAGACATACCCAAAATGATGGCCTTGGCCCATGCTTGGACTGGCTGGATGTTAGGTGTAATGGCAACTATTACCTCCACAAGCAGTGTAGAGTCAAGGTTGATGTAGTTAGGTCAACGCATTGTCAGTGTAGACATCATGTTGCTTATCTCAACTGTTACTGGCTTTCAGGAGCTGTCCCACAATGCTCCACACTAAGTATAATCAATACAAGCGCACCTGGCGAGGAGTCATCATAGGGGAAATTATTCAGTGCATTTCCTTACTTTCCACAAGCCATGTGATGCTGCTCAGCCATTCCTAGTCCAAGAATAAGGATGCAGTACACCTTGGCAAGGTGTTTCTTGGTTCCTGTTAGCTTAGCCAATGTCTCCTCCAGTTCTTTTTGGTCTAACACACTGGGGTTTCTGTTTTAAAAGAAGGAAAAATATTATTTTAAAGAGTGTTCTGATTAGATGAGATATGTCTGAATGTTTATGAAAGGAAAGAATATGTATAAACCATCACACTGCATGAACCAACCCAGAGGATCCGTTTACAGTCAGATTGATTTAGAGCATTTTCAGGGCTGGTGGGGCAACACAGCATGGGACTTAGCCCCATAAGCTCTCTCTGACCCTACAGGGTTTGCAAGCTCCACATCCACAGACTGCCAGGGGAATCTCTCTGGTCTTACCAAGCTTGTGAACCCTTCTTGTAGCCTAGACAGGGACCCTCGGGACTTCTTGCAAGTTCAGATATACACCCTGGTCCTGCAAATGGATCCGTATATAGGCTCACTTCTTTGTACGATTGGGGCCACACTGAGCAAACATCTCCAAAATCCTTCCAAAAAATGCTGAAAGGTTCTCAGCCTCTTTTAGGACAAATTAATAAAGCAAATGTAGAACTCTCAGACTAAATCATTTCTGAAATATGAGATTCCAGGAACAATAAAGGTAGAAGATTATTTTTAGAAAGTAAAGAAAACACTTGTTTTTATGTTTTCTAGCTCAAACTGCCACCCAGGGGTGGAGTGATTTTTCACTGCTTTTTGGAAGGATGGCTGGTTGAGTTTGGAGTTCTTTGCTCAGTCTATCTGTACCTGTAAGAAATCTGCTACAACCCAGGCTGGGACTCAGAGAGTCAGAAGAGCACCGAGTGAAGATAAAACACAGAGGTTGCCTTTCTTTACCATACCAAGATCTGAAACCAGATTGACAGGGTCATGGGAAAAGGAATCTAGATGAACCCAGACAGGCTTTGTCATGAATGCCTCAATAACCTTCCAAAGCAAGAATGTTTGAAACACAGAGGTAATTGGTGAGTTCAGTCAAGTTACGTACTCTTTAGCAAGAGCCTAACTACTCACCGTTTCAGTGGACAGCATCTTGCCTTTCCAGATGGAGACACTAGCAATTTCAGGACCTGAAGGCTGTCTTTCACCAGCCATGAGATCATCTTACTGTTCGCAGCCCCCAGCTCTACCAGTGAATCCAAGACCACCGTATGTGAAATCCCATTTATGATTTATGGATCTTGTTTATTTATTTATGACTAAGGCTACATTTAAGTTACGGGTATTTTTAGTAAAAGTCATGGACAGGTCATGGGCAGTACACAAAATTCACAGCCCGTGATCTGTCCATGACTTATACTATATACCCCTGACTAAATCTTGGGGGGGAGGCAGCGCTGAGGTTCCGCAGGTACTTGTGGAGGGGCAGCCAGGAGGAACCACGGGTGCTCATGGGGGAGGCGGCCCAGGGGGCACCACGGGTGCTCAGGGGGGCAGCCTGGTGGTGCTGCAGGTGCTTGTGGGGGGGGTCATCCCGGAGGTGCTGCGGGTACTAGGTGGGGAGCAGCCTGGGACACCATCTGGTGCTGGGGGGGGACAGGCAGCGGCGCGCAGTCCAGGATCCTCACTAGTGCTGGGGCGTGGGGGTTGGTGGGGCTGGCAGGCTCCCTACCTGGCTCCTTGTGACTCCCCGGAAGCGGTGACATGTCCCTCCCTCAGCTCCTAGTGCCACACGCTGGCTCCCATTGGCCGGGAGCTGAGGGAGGGATGTGTCACACTTCCAGGGTGCCCCCCAAGATAAGCACCGCCCACAGCCCTCACCTCCTCCCACGCCCCAAACCCCAGCCCTGAGCCCCCTCCCACACCCAAACTCCAGCTGCTGCTGTGGGGAAGGAAGGGGCGGTGGCCCAAGACTGTCCCAGCAGCAGCCAGTGCTATGGAAGTGTCTACATTTAAATTTCGCTCCCACTGACATAACTTCCCTGCTACACCAACTTAATAACTCTACCTCCACAAGCGGTGTAGACTGAAGGTCGATGTAGTTAGGTCAACACAGTGTCAGTGCAGACACTGTGTTACTTATGTTGACTATTACTGGCTTTCAGGAGTCGTCCCACAATGCCCCCACTGACAGTACAATCAATACAAGCACTCCTGGTGAAGATATGCACCGTTGACACAAGGAGCACAAGCAATGTGATTACTGCAAAAGCTGCATGCCACGGTAAGTTAGGTCAACTTAATTTTGTAGTGCAGACATGGTCTTACATGGTCAGACAGACACCTCACCTATGGATGTGGAGTTTATCAATCCTACAGACAGGGCTGTCCCTAGGGGGGTGCGGGGCCTGGAGCAGAAGTGACAGATTTGTCTCTTCTGGAACCGACCGCATCGGCCAATCGCACCAGCCCACAGGGCCCCCCAGACAACAGGGCCCGGAGCGGTTGCCCCGATTCGCCTTACCCAAGGGACGGCTCTGTCTACAGAGCCAAAGACAAATCCTCAGCAGTCTGTTCCACAAAAAAACAAACTGGTCATATTAAGGGTCCATTTACAAATGGATTATAAAGGATTGAGTGAGAGAAGCAGGAGAAACACAGAAGGAGACAAAGAAGGCTGTAAGGAATTACCAAGTATAGCCACAGAAGCACTGGTAGCATAACCCTGAGAAAAAGCTAAAAGAGAGAGAGAGAGATTTTAATAACAATGCTAGGTGAAAAGAGGCTTGGAACTCTGAGCAAAGACACTGTCTCCTGTTGTTTGATTCCTCCTGTGTTCATCAAAACAGGACTTCGTTCATTCTTTGTAAATAAACAGGACTGCATCAAAGAGATAACTGATTCTGTTATCAAGTTCTCATAATGAAACCAACCCACAGGACCCTGCATTTTGTCTAACCACTTGGGTCAAAACCAGATAACAGTATATAACCATCTCACATATACTTCTTATGCTGCAACATGCTGATAACATCCAGTCACGCTTTAAAAACCATTTATAAGTGGAGGCTTAAAACAAAGTGTGGCCCAAAAATCAAACCTTCCTCAGGCACAAGACCACAAATGAAAAATTTCAGGTGGAATCTATTTGTGTAAGGACACTGATGGGGGTTGAAATCAGGCATATGATGGAAACCTACTTTCATCCTTAGCTACTTTGGAATTTCTATTGTAGCTCCATAATATATGGGCATTAATTTGGCAGGAAGCCTGGACATAACAACCTGCTAAGGGTTGATATGTCAAAAATCCTGCTGAAAGCTAGGAAAGAGGTTGAAATGTCACAAGCTGCTGATTGACTTAACTTTGTGCAGAGGGATACACACCTTTGCTCATTTATAATAGCTGCTGTAAATTATGTGGGACACTAGTGAACCCCCTATCTTGCAAACACAAAGGGCTGGGCTTAGTGCTTACTACCATGATGCATCCCAGTGAAAAAAAGCAAATCTCAGTAGTAGTTTATTAGCACTGCAGTAGCACCTAGAGGCTCCAGTTGAGATGGTGGCCCCATTTCACTAGGCACGGTGTATATCGACATAGTAAGAGGCAGCCCAGACCCCAAAGAGCATACAGTCTAAATAGACAAGACAGACAAAGGAGTCCAAACATATTGGGAAGGGAAGAGAGACTATTCTCAGTAGTGAGCAGTATGTCTAGGACTATATGTTTGTAGGATTGGGCCCTCCACCTTTAACACTGTAAACTGTGCCTGTTTGTGTCAGCATTTCAAAACATACCCGTAATGCTCCCCTTGTACATAAAAGACCTTTACATTCAAATGTCCCAACAGAGACAGCAATGGGAAATCTAGTCTGTATCTACTATGAGCCCAATCCTGCAGTAATCCCTGCTCATGTGTGGTGTCCCATTGAAGCAATGGTACTATTCACTTGAGTAAGGCCTGCCTGCACAGGGAGGGTCAGGCTCTGTGTCCTTAAATCAATAAAGTCTCTTACTTACACCATAAATGATTTGGGTTTCTTTTCCAGTGCAATTTTTTCCAGATAACACGATAAATAGAAAAGCAGAGCCATGAGGAACTCATCCAGCTGCTTACTCCTAAATGGAAAACAGCAAGATTACCGTCGTGTATGTAATACTACGGATGTAAGGCTGAACCTAAAAACATGTCCTTGCCCCAAAGCGCCTACAGTCTACCAACACTTAGTACTTAGCCAAGAGCTTCCTACCCTAGTAGACCTATTCATAGTAGTAAGCACTACACCCACTAGTAAGGGTTTGCAGGGACATGCCCCTACAGAAATACTAATCAACACAGTCCAAGAAACATGCTGAAGGGTAGATCTGCATGAGGACATTCCAGGAGATGAGCCTTCTGAAGCAGGTAGGTTATAAAACATATGACTTCTGTGTACAAAATACATCATTAAGTGTGGAACCCGCATTTAAAAGTCCAAGCAGAAAAACGCCTCTCTTCTCAAGTGGTCATTCCCTTAGGGCTAGATTGTGCCTGTAGGCAGGGCCCTGAACAAAAGGTAGCGTGGAAGTGATACCACCCCATTGTGCCTCAGGCACGTATCTTTGAGGTACAATTCCTTCTCCGCTTCCCTCTTGTTCTGGGCAGCCGGGAAGTAATTTACTGCTGACAAATACCAGCAGCAAATTCTGACACCTTCTGCACCAGCTCAGCAGTTCTAGTACTGGCAGTGCAGAACAAAGGCTCCACCATGTTCTTTCCTCCCTTCTAGGGCCTTGTGCCAGACCTGATGTGTGGGTAAGCCTGCATGGGGAATCTAGCCCCTAGTAAACACAGTGAAAGACCCTTTCATAAGAGTAAGGGAATTAACTCGCTGTACTCTGTTAGGGCTGAAATACATTTGGTAGCACTTTCCACTGAACTTTATAGTTGACAGATGAGAGATTTTAAATCTCTAATATTTCACTCTCCACTTTTTACAAGCTCAGAATCCATCACCATCAGTTATTAAAATACACAGCACACACACACACACAAAATTCTTAGAACAAATTCCAGACTACATACCTCAGTATTGCTGTAAAAGATGGTATATGATACGATTCATCTTCTTGTACCAGAAACAAAGCAGCATCTAAAAATGCACAAAGTGGAAAAAATGGATGTCAAAAATATTTCTGAGGAAAAACTTTTCTAATCTGTAAGGATAACACTGAGCTGAGACCAAATGACAGTGTTTACTCACATTTAACATCGTCTAATGTAACACACTCATTTTGTCCCCGCTTTGACAGCCTAGGAGATTTCTCTTCTTGTATATTCATTCTTTTCTCAGGGAATTTTGCACCAAACAAATCTCGAAACATACTAGGAGTTGATCTACAGGCAGGATTTAAAATGCACTGTTAATTCCACTTACTTGGGTTACAGTCAGATACAAAAAGAAGGAGGCGTACTTGTGGCACCTTAGAGACTAACAAATTTATTTGGGCATAAGCTTTCGTGGGCTAAAGCCCACTTCATCAGATGCACAGAGTGGAACATACAGGGCCGGTGCAAGGAAGTTTCGCGCCCTAGGCGAAACTTCCTTGCACAGGCCCTGCGGCCCGCCCCCCAGCTAACACCGCCCGTCCGCAGCCAACACTGCCCCCCCGCCCCGCAGCCAATCCACCCGCCTGCGCGCCCCTGCCCAGCTAACACTGCCCCCCTTCTGCAGCTCAGCCCCCCGCCCGGCAGCCTCCCCCTGCCCGAGCCGCCCCCCCGGCTCCCGGCAGCCGTGGCCAGCCGCCCCCACCCTCCCGGCTCCCGCCCCAACCACTCCCAGTCTTTATTCAAGCCTAATTTAATGGTATCCAGTTTGCAAATTAATTCCAGTTCAGCAGTTTCTCCTAGGAGTCTGTTTTTGAAGTTTTTTTTGTTGAAGCCACTTTTAGATCTGTTACTGAGTGACCAGAGAGACTGAAGTGTTCTCCTACTGGTTTTTGAATGTTATGATTCCTGATGTCGGATTTGTGTCCATTTATTTTTTTGCGTAGAGACTGTCCGGTTTGGCCAATGTACATGGCAGAGGGGCATTGCTGGCACATGATGGCCTATATCACATTGGTATATGTGCAGGTGAACAAGCCCCTGGTGGTGTGGCTGATGTGATTAGGTCCTATGATGGTGTCCCTTGAATATAGATATGTGGACAGAGTTGGCACCGGGCTTTGTTGCAAGGATAGGTTCCTGGGTTAGTGTTTTTGTTGTGTGGTGTGTGGTTGCTGGTGAGTATTTGCTTACAGACAGCCCCCCAACCTTTAATACCATTAAATTAGGCTTGAATAAAGACTGGGAGTGGCTGGGTATTTACACAAACTGAAATCTATTTCCCCATGCTAAGTTTCCCCCTACTATTACTCACACCTTCTTGTCAACTGTTTGTAATGGGCCATCCTGATTATCACTACAAAAGTTTTTTTTTCTCCTGCTGATAATAGCCCACCTTAATTGATTAGTCTCTTACAGTTGGTATGGCAAGTGAGGGCCATTAATGGTGGTTTGGAATCTCGTAGGCCTTCCTGTGAGTCAGGCTGGGAGGAATGAAGGATTGGGGTCTCACAGGACATGTGACCATGTCACCTGGTACTGAAATCCATCTTAAACCTGGTGCTTTTCCATTTAGAAGGGGTGGGGACCCAGAGAGACAAAAGGTTCTCGCCTTGTGCCAAAGCCATATAAGGGGGTGGAACAGAACAAAGAGGGCAGCAATCATGAGAAATCCCCTAGATACCACCTGAGCTGGAACAAGGGCTGTACCGGGGAAAGAATTGTGCCCAGACTAGGAAGGCGTCCAGTCTGTGATAGAAGCTCATTGAAACATCTGTGGGTGAGGTTTTAACTGTATTCAGTTTTCTTACTGTATTAGGCATAGATTTGCGTGTTTTATTTTATTTTTCTTGGTTATTCACTTTATTCTGTCTTACTACTTGGAACCACTTAAATCCTACTTTCTGTATTTAATAAAATCACTTTTTACTTATTATTTAACCCAGGGTATGTATTAATACTTGGGGGGAGGGGGCAAACAGCTGTGCATATCTCTCTATCAGTGTTATAGAGGGCGATCAACTTATGAGTTTACCCTGTATAAGCTTTATGCAGGGTAAAACAGATTTATTTGGGGTTTAGACCCCATTGGGAGTTAGGCATCTGAGCGTCAGAGACAGGAACACTTCTTAAGCTGCTTTCAGTTAAGCCTGCAGTTTGTGGGACGTGGTTCAGACCTGGGTCTGTGTTTGTAGCCGGCAAGTGTGTTTGGCACAACCAGGTAGGCTTCTGGAGTCCCAAGCTGGCAGGGAAGGCAGGGGCAGAAGTAGTCTTGGCAGTCTCAGGGGGGAGGGATAGCTCAGTGGTTTGAGCATTGGCCTGCTAAACCCAGGGCTGTGAGTTCAATCCTTGAGGGGGCCATTTGGGGATCTGGGGCAAAAATTCAGGATTGGTCCTGCTTTGAGCAGGGGGTTGGACTAGATGACCTCCTAAGGTCCCTTCCAACCCTGAGATTCTATGATTCTATGATATCAGTTGACAACCCCAAGGGGGTTTCTATGGTCCAACCCGTTACACATACTCTGAAGTCTTTCTTTCTAACAAGCTATTGCAAGTAGACCATGTTCAACCAACCAAGGTCCTTCAACTCTTCAGAGCATTTCTGAATGTGGTTCTTTCATTTGGTAATATAATAAATTGTGACCATACTACTTAGGTCAAAGACATTTTAGGTTACGGGTGGTAAAGAGGAAAGTTAATTGTGCCTTTTAGTGTATGCCAATCTAGTCCATGTGTAACATAAATAATAATGGTAACAACAAATGTAATCTTTGAAGTGTTTTACAAACATTAATAAATCCATCCTCACAAGAAGCCTCTCTATAGATAAGTATTATTGTCCCCATTTTAACAGATGCGGAAACAGCGGCAGAGATGTTAAGTGACTTGCCCACGACCAAAAGGAGCTGGAGTCAGAGCTAAGAATAGACATTAGGCGTTCCTGGCTCCCAGTCCTGTGCTCAGACCACTAACCACACACCCTGAAATAACTGCTGACGTGACAGATTACTTTCTGCCTTACATACTTTGTTAAAACAAGATAAAATATAAATTCTTAAAACGATGGGCAAAAGGTTCCCCCCGCCCCCAAATAATGCTGCTTTCCTGTTTTAACCAAGTGAGTTTCAACTGAAATACCTGTCTAGTGTTTTACCACCCATTTCCTGAAAATGGATGGTTTTGCCCTTCTTGAGTTTCTCTTTAGCATCTGCGGCGGGGATGGAGCTGTAACACATTCAGAGTGAACATTCAGAAAGGTAAAGTGCAATTGGACAGGAAAGTGGTGCAACAAATTCAGTATATACTGCAATTTAACACCCACATGGTTGGACCTCCCTGTGACACTGAGACAAATCTCTGAACTGTGATTGGGTCGGGGTATCAGACATTGCTTTTGCTATCCATCGAGGCAGGTTTAGAATGGGACAAATACATCTGACGAATTTCATATCCGCCCACTCCTGCATCTGCCACACAGAGCACTGCAAGGTAAGAGAGAGATAGAAAGGGAAAGGTTGTTTCCTGACCTACGGCCTGCTCCTGCTCCCACTGAAATCAATGAACACAGGCCTTGGCTCTTAGTCCGCTTTTGTCTCAGAGAGGATAGGCTTGAAAAGTGAGCCATCTTGTTCTAGAGAATCTAGAGTTTGCTGTCAGGATCCCTGTGCACTGTGGGACACAAGAAACTGAGGAAACCTATTAATCCTTACAGCAGAGAGGCTGGTAGACTTGCTGGGACCCAATCTTTAAAGGGGCGTGTGCAATGGGCAGACAAAGCAACAGGAGTAGGGAAGAGACAGTATACACAGGAGGAATCCACCACGCCTGAGGAAGATCTGGAATGCATTTGAAAGGCGGGGAGGCAGCAAGTGGGAGTCATGTGTGACCGACTCCAGATCATCTGCCCTGCATGGCACATACTCACACTGTCAGCTGTTTCGGGAAAGAACAAGGAGCCTATATTTTTTTCAGTGGCCCAAATTTTTTGTAGATTTTGGCCCATTAAAGTCTTAATCCACAACTGCCACAAAAATGTAAAAAATAATAATGTTTAAGGGCAATATCACCCCTTGAAAGGCGCAGTTGTATTATGCCTACAGTTCCTGGGTGCTTGAAAGTACTTCAGGGTCAAACATAGCAGTGGACACAGCTCCGTGTCTTCAGTGAAGTTGCACCCAATGCATCAGTTCTGAATTTGGCCCTTGGCTTTCAGAGCATTGTCTCAGGCATGTGGCTAGCTGATGTAACATGCCTTGCTGGAATCCTCTTGTAGTGAATTCTGCTGGAGAGTAGTGCAAAGTAAATGTCACTAACATATTCATTATTTCTATGGCAAATCTCTCTTTCCATTAATCTACTGGGGTAAACGACAACATGTTCTACAGAGTGAGAGTTATAAAGCTATTCCCTCCACAGGGAAAACATATATGTAGGGCCTGGTCCTGCAGTTCATATTTGGGCAAAACCCCATTGGGATTCAATTTTACCTGCATAAGGACTACTGGATCAAGGCCTTATTTTATACATTTTAAAAATTGTAACTTTTACCTTGCAAATTCAAGTGTGTTGGTATCCTCTTTCCAGTACCACACCCCTGGAGCTATTTTTATCGTCTACAAAAATTAAAATATAATGTCATGTGTAAACTCTTTAACTACTTTTTAAAATCTAATCCAGGCATATTCTCAACCCAGTTAAACAAAGTGTTTACGATACAAACACTATGTAGTTTGACCATAGTTTGGTCGTTCTCAATTGTCCATTTCACCCACGTCAGGCAAGTCCCTGAGAACTGGTTCCTGAGCTGGCCAAACAGACAAAATCTTTGGGATCAAAAACTGACTAGCTAAGGAAGAGAAAAATTGGTTTTTAATTCTTTTTTGCTTATTTCAGATTCTAAAGAAGGCCTGAAAGGGTTGCTGGGGGTTTTAACTTTTTTTTTAACATCAGAAATTTAAATCATCCTTACGTTGGAAGACTCTGGAAATCCAGTAAATGAAAAGCTATTAAGAACAGAAAGGGGTTTTAGTCAGTCTCTTTAAAACACATTTTTTGTTTGTTTCTCGTAACATCTCTTTAACTTCAAGGACTATTTAAGACTCTGGAGAAAGGAAATCTTTGTTAAAGATACAGCAGGTTCCTTGCTTATTTAACTTAGGTATGAAGAGTTCGCAAAAAAATCTTTTAGACCTCCCGGTGGTCATCCAACAAAACCAGAGAAGAAAAGATTTTACATTCTTTGTATTTCCAAGTGAAAAATAAGGAGAAATAAAACCACCAAAAACCTTTCAGATTTCTTTATACATCGTTAAAAAGGAAAGATTGCAAAAGCTTAAAAAACCCTTTGCAGGTCACCTTTAAGATAACATGCATCCAATTGCTGGGACCCTTTCTCTTCAGCTAAGGATAATTAGTTTAAATCCAGTATTGCATTAAGGTTTTCTGTCACTTTTTGCCAGCTGACCAACCAGTCTCTCAGAAATCCACACAGACTCTGACTCAGTTCTAAAATGTTGTCAGAACACTGGCCTTGAGGCTTGTCTACATGGCCCCACAGTCACAGTGTGGATGACAGGGGTGTGAATTGCGGTGCCTTGTGTAGATCCTGCTAGCATGAACTAAAAGGACTAGGTTTCGAACAGGACTATGCTAACGTAAACTCGGTACCTTTTAGATTACATTAGCAGGGTCCACCTGGGGTAGTGAGCGCGCAACACTTTAATGTGCACTGCAGTTCACATGCCAGAAGTTCGCATTGCACGGCCATGTGGACAAGACCTTAGAATATCAAAATAATTTCATGTCAGCAGAAAGGAACCTGCATAATGGTTAGAACCCTGAACTGGGAGTCAGTAGATCTGGGTTTTATTCCTGATGCTCACATTAGCCTATTGTATGATCTTACCCTCTTTGGGCCTCAATTTTTCCACCTGTACAATGGAAATAATACCCACCTTTTTTCAAGTGCTTTGCAATCCTCTGATGAAAGGGGTTGCATAAATGCAGTATCTTGAGATTGTAAATATGGGATTATCAATTCAGTTAAAGATCAAGTAGAAGAAGGTGGTTAGTGATGCAGGAGATGGATAATCAGATACAAGTGTAAACAATGATAGCAAAACGGAATAAAGAACTTTACTGTATCTGCAAACTGTACTGTGCAGACATAACTCTCTGGCTGCTCACTTAAATGTGTGGTCATGTATGGTCATTAAAACCAAAATGGCAGGCGGTTTAATTTGTATTGAAGTCTTTTGATAGCAAAGAATTATAATTCTCACTGATACAGTACAGCACCTTTCACCACCGGATCGCCAAGAAGGCAACTTCCCTAGGAGGTTAGTGTCACTAACATGTTAGTATCATTAATATTTTACAGGTGCAGAAATTGAGGCACAAAGTCGTTTTCCAAAAGTCCTCAGTGGAGCTGGAAAGAAAACCTAGGAGTCCAGACTCCAGTAGAAAAGGTACCTCGCCATTCTCCTCTCCCCTACATTAGTAGTTAAATCCAAAATAAACAGCAGGCAGGAGATCACCGCTGTTGCCTTAAAGCAGGGATCTCAAACTCAAATTACCAGGAGGGCCACATGAGAACTAGTAAATTGGCCTGAGGGCTGAGTCACTGAAACCTTTTCATACAATGATACGAAAGTATAGTCAAAAATGAAGAGTAATATAATATTCTATTAAAAGTCAATGTATTAACTTTTTTAAAACTGTAATGCAAAGAGGGGTTTTAATAAAATATAAACACTCAGTAATGTTTGGAGCTTGGCTGCCAGTGGAGTCGGCGCCTATGGTGGGCCGCAGGAAATAACTCCGCGGGCCGCATGTGGCCCGCGGGCCACGTGTTTGAGACCCCTGCCTTAATTAAAGTAATTACCTTGCAGCCTGTGTGGGCGGCTTGCGCCTGGCCCCTCTGGCTACTTTAGGGGCTGCAGGCAGGCCTGCAAGCTACTGCCGGTGCTGTCCCTTCCCCGGGCTGTCTGCAGGCGTTATCTACATGTGGGGCAGCCACCCACAGAGAAAGGGGGGAACTCAACAGGCTGCTGATCATCATCTGCCACCAACCAACTCTCCTCCCCTTGCACTAGCCAGCAAACCCTTCTCCATGACCTCCGCTTCTCCCGGCCACTGCTGTGCACTGCGGGGAAGTGCTGTGCTGGGGTGGTGGGGGTGGGGAGAAAGGGAGGGGGACTTACAGGTTGCATGATGCCTGGGAGCCGGCCTGCCACAGAGAGAACAATGCGACTCCTGGAGGCATTGTTTACGGTGGTATCCCGGTAACAGCCCCTAGAAACTGTAAGTTCCATCGTGCAATGAACCCTGCCATGCTGCTTTGCATGCTGGGACTTGCAGTCTATTTGCCTTGCCCCTCAGCCTCATAGGTCAGGCTGGCTAATTCAGCTTCCAAGGGCCCTCTCTGACTGAGACTCTGTCCCCATGGAGGTGGGAAAGGGGGGTTCAGGTGCAGTAACAACATCTCTCTGGCCAGTCCTTAGGGCTTGTGTTGAGACCGGCAAATGCAGGGCTGCCTTGAAGTCCCTGGTCACTGACACAGTCCTTGCAGGAGGTACCCAGTGAACGTAACTGAATGGTGGCACCACCTCCCTCGGGTGTGGCCTTTCCAGGATTTGAATCTGTCCCCAGAGACCAAAGGGCTGAGTGCTCCCTGCAGCACCATCCAGTTCCCCAGACATCTGCCTGGTCAAGATTTGCCCTTTCTTTCTGAAAAGGTTTGAAGTGCACTAAGGCCAGCTCTATGCTAGCCATGTTTGCTGCCCTAGTGTAGACGCAGTTATACCGGCAGAAAGGTGCTATGGCTGGTGCAGCTTCTTTCACTCAGGGAACTGGGATACAGCAAAATCACTCGTTTTGCTAGTATAAGCTGCATCTACAGTAGGTGAGTTTAGCTGGTGTAGCTATATCAGCAAAACTTTAAGTGTAGACTAGGGCCTAAGGTGCACACTGAAGCGGTAAAAGCATCTGACATAAGATTTATAGGTAGCTCAGTTGAATGGGGGAGGGATCATTACATATGCACCCAGCTCTTATGTATATTGATGTGCCCTGTTCATTTCTACAGTACAGGTTTTACCTCTAGGAAAGATTTTTGGAGAGTATTACAGTGATTTTTATGACTATATGTAAGACTATGGAGAATGCAGTAAAGAAGCTCCATGGGAAAAAAATAGCCTGAAAAAATTTACTTTCTAAACCTAACTTCCCCCTCCGCCCTTAGAGATGCTGCAGCAGGGTCACCACAGATACAAATCTCCTGTGATCTTTAGAGTGCCTGTCCAAATGCTGACAGGCTGACAAAGTCTTGAATCTTTCTGAAAATTCAGTTCTGAGCTTTGCACATTTCTCTGCAGTGACCTTTTTTGACAATTGCATTAAGTATGTTGTGTTTCCAGTTGCTATTATAGGCTGCCAAGTATATTCTCGGGGCTTGGCAGTAGTGCTACATATTTCTCAGGATGAGATAAGCAGATTTGGAACAATCTCAGATCTCCCCATCACAGGACGGCAGAGGTCAGGAGCATTGTAGAAACAGGATCTTGAACAAGGGAGAATGGGAGATGTGGAAATGATGGTCACTGGCTCATTTGATGGACAGTTTATAATGTAGCATTGTCATCAGCCTCAGGAGGCTGGTTGCCCTTTTGGCCAATTTAAAAGCCACACCAAAGGAGAAGGGTTGTAAAGCATTGCCTAAAATAAAGGGCAAGGATGGAGGGGATTGCCTGTGGGTCTACCTATGCCAGATGGGAGAGAGGCAATGCATCAAGAGAACCCATTCTTAGATAGTTATAGCTAATATTATCACAATCCCAACAGGAAATCTACAAACTAATCTAATTAAAATAACTATTTTAAAATAAAATCTAATTAAAATAAAATCCTTTCAACTGAGAAGATCAAACAGCTTTAGAAATAATAATGGACTCAAGCCTCATAACACTCCTATGAACTAGGGAAATATTATCCCCACCCTTTTACAGATGAGAACACAGATACAAGGAGCTTAAAGGGCCTGCCCAAGGCCACACAGGAAGTCAGTTGCAGAGCTAGGGTTACAGCCCTGTTTTCTTGAATTAATTTTGCATAATTATCCTTCTCTTTAAAGCTGTAAGCCAGTGGCTCTCAACCTTTCCAGACTACTGTACCCTTTCAGGAGTCTGATTTGTCTTGTGTACCCCAAGTTTCATCTCAATTAAATACTTGCTTACAAAATCAGATATAAAAATATACAAAAGTGTCACAGCACACTATTACTGAAAAATTGCTTATGACAGCAGACATTGAGATTCAAAAAATTGAAGCTCTGTGATAGTTAAAACACAAATTATCAATATCACATGTCAAAATATACAAAGTGAATATCCTTACATCAAACGCTAACAAGTTGTCAAGCAACATTCTTCTTACTTTGCCTACCTAAATTTTGTCGAGTTGTATATGATGAAATCAGTTTACCAGCACTTCCCGATAAATACCTAATCTTTCCAAACCTAATTATAAGACTGAGCTTTGGGTTATTGCTACAAAGCATTTTTATGAGTTTATACTTCTGCAAGCCAAGCCTGCTGTAGTCTGCAAAGAAGGCAATGGGCCAACTCTAAGGGAGTGCTAAAGTTTCAAAGTCTTAAAGGACATTTTTGAATGGCTACCTAGTCTTATAGCAGTCAATGTATGGTGAATTTAAAAGAACAACAGAGTCTTAAGAAGGGTCCTGTGGCACCTTATGGACTAACAGAGGTATTGGAGCATAAGCTTAAGAAGTGGGTATTCACCAACAAAAGCTTATGCTCCCAATACCTCTGTTAGTCCATAAGGTGCCACAGGACCCTTTGTCGCTTCTACAGATCCATACTAACACGGCTACCCCTCTGATACTAGAGTATTAAGAGATTTCATGCCCTCGGCTAGGTAAGCAAATGGCTCCTTTTACATTCCAGCGAGAGAGAACACACGGCCAGAGTGCTTCCTCAGTGACTCTAGGACTTTGGCACCCCTTTCCACAGGTGTCCTTGGGATCCTCCTCTCTTAAAGGGGAAATTCTCCTCCATGGAGAAAGGGACCACAGAAATGTAACACAGCTCCTGTAAGGCCACCCTCTAAGGGTACGTCTTCACTACCCGCCGGATTGGAGGGTAATGATCAATCTATCTGGGATCGATTTATCGTGTCTCGTCTAGACACAATAAATCAATCCCCGAACGCGCTCCCCGCCGACTCCGGAACTCCACCTCAGTGAGATGCGGAAGAGGAGTCAACAGGGAAGCGGCAGCGGTCAACTCATCGCCGTCCTCACGGCCAGGTAAATCGACCTACGATATGCCGACTTCAGCTACGCTATTCATGTATCGTAGGTTGATACCTCCCCCCCCCCCCCGCCCTAGTGTAGACCTGGCCTTAGAGAAACTATGAGGCCACTGCCCCACTCCTATTCTTTCTCACCATACAGTTCCCATGGCTCAGAGATCACAGAAGGACAGCATTGATTGAGCAGAGTTATATGTTTGCTATGTCAAAACTGGTGCTCTAACCCATTTCACCATGGAAGGGTCAGGTGGGTCTGGAACTGGTGCTGTGGGGGAATTTTTTGCATACTCACCTCCTGCACCCAAGATGGTGTGTGTGTGGGAGGAATACCACATTATAGGCCAGCCTAGTAGTACTTCCTAATATTAAGGTTGCGTAACACTTTCTATTATAAACCCGTTTTCAGTTGCTTGTGACTTTCCCAAATGTTAACCATTTACGCTGAAATTTTCCATATCCAGAGTCTGCCTCAGGCTGAATATTTTAAATAAATTTCATGCAAAATGGTGGTTGTTGTAAGAATGAGGTTAGTAAAAAAATACATTGCTTTGTCCATGTTACAAACGTCTGGTGACCTTTTCTTTGAGACGCTCTAGTGCCCCACTGCTTTTGATCAGGGACTTGACATTTGGCAAGGTGGGTGGCCTTTGTGTCAGGAAGGTGCCTTTTGTCATCCCCATGAAAATCCACCCAAATTTAGCAGTTTGCACATGCTCAGTAGAGACTTGCTAGCATCAGCTAAATTCCCCAGATATTCCATCCTCACTGAGCATTCTCCAGCCCAGGTAGAGTAAGACTTTCCTTATAATTGAAGCTCTGGGTTGCTTCAGACTGTGCCAAGACCCGGGGTCTGGGTTGAGGCACCTGACCTGAGAGCAAGGAACCTGACTCTCCTAGGCTGACACCAGGCGGTTTGGAAGAAGCAGCTGCCTGTTTCAAATGCAGAGGGAGGCAAGAGTTGGACAAGGACAAGGCGCCTGAGGAGTTAAGGGGAGACTGAGACCAGAGGCTGGCACAAAGAACTGTGAATTGGTGTAGGCAGGGACTCGGGCTGGGAATCAGAGGGATGGGAGGAGGAGAAAGGGGAAGGAAGGAGAAGGGAAGACTGATCTGATGAGGAGCTGGGATGGGGGATAGAACAAACTGGCTGGACAAAGAGACTGTGACAAGCCATTGTTAGTGGAGACACTGAGACTGGATGAGGAGCCTGGGAGACTGACAGGCAGTGGGCATGACCAATATGGACATATGGGGTGGCGATCTGAAGGACAGATACACAGATCAGACAAGATGCCAGGAGGGGGAGATTAGGATTGGCTGGTCAAGGAGACTCAAAACTGGGAAGAGAATCCTGAGGCGTACGGACTAGGACTGGGTAGATGACAAGAATGAGACTGGGATGAAACTGTCTATTCCCTACCCCTACCGGGGATAGGGAATACAGCTTGGAACAGGAACATGTTAGAGGGGATGGGGCACCAGTGTGTGTGCCCATTAGACCACACTCCCCTCCAGATCCCGGAATGGAAACCAAGATTCCTGAGTCTCACCATTCCTCCACGTCAACAGATATCTATGAACCTGGTGTCAAGTTCTGGTGCACAGAGGGGATGACAATTTACTACTGCTATCAATTACTCTGTCAGCTCAAGTGCCAGAGACCTGTGCTGAAGGTTCCAGTCCTGATGACGACCCTTATGGGTGTCAATATGATGCCACATGATGGAGTTTCTGGTTTTTGTTTTTCAGTTTGCTCTTTTAAAAACCCACAAAATTTCTCTCTCTCACACACACACAAAATACAGTGGAAGAACATAAAGGTAAAAATCAAGCACCCAAAAGTTAGTAAACACGAGAATTAAGGTTGCCTATGCAACTTTAATTCAGCCCCCTTGTGCATATGCATTATGATAGAATCTAATTACATGATCACATCCTAATTTTTCCACGACTCCTGCTTCATTCAATGCACACACTGAATGGGGCTCACTGACCAGCTTATTCAGTATGTCCATAACAGGAAAGCAAATAGTACATGAGTACTACAACAAAAATATCACTGACTCACCATCCAGTGGTGTCCCTTTTCTGTCTCTCTCTTTGCCCTTTTCCATGCCAGGTGCACCCTCTGGTCTCCATACCCCTCATACTACTGTCTTCCTCCCTTCCTTGGGGCTGATTGAATGTCAGCACTGATTTCCCTGGGATTATTAGTCTATGTACATTGCTGTTTTGCATTAGAAACAAAGGGCCCAAAAATTAAAGTTCACTGTAGCTATTACTTATTCCCTTGCTATACAGTATACCAGCCAAGTACGCTCTTCTGTTCATTCAAAGAGGAGCATACTGTAGGACAGAATAAAGCAGCATGCTTGGGCATATCAAGATTAGTGTTGCTGTGGTTTTTCCACTTTTCATTTATGCAAAATTGAATTTGCTAATTCATTTTTTTTCCAGCATGAAGAGGCTCCAAATTTACATCTCCTTTTGCCAGTGCTGCTGCTTGTCATTGTCTGGAGTATCCCCAAACCAGACAGTAGTTGAATAGCCTTGTTGCTGACTCCATTAGATAAATTATGCCCTTATTATCTTGACCCTTCTGTAATGGACAAACACCACCACAATTATCCAGCTTTACACCCTGACAAGGCTGCCTCTGCTCTGCCCTGGCTAGTTTATTAATAGAGGCTATGGAGGTGAACTTGCTAACATTTATAGTCAAAAGCAACACTAGCTTTCGAGTCTTGAATAGACATTCTAGGGAAATCAGAATGTGACTATTGCCAAGTACTCTACAGGAATGAAGTCTGAATTTCAAAAGCCAGAAAAACCAGCTGCACATTCTTTCTGACAACTTGATGTGATTCCTCTCGTCTCTGTGGCTTCATCAGATGAAATTCTTGAATGTTAGTGGTTTATCAGCTATTTTTATGTAGCCAGACATTTGCTTTGTGAGTCCAACAAGGAACTTTTGTTTGTATTATGCCACACGTGGAAAGGAAGAAATATTCAAGCACCACATCATGCACAGTAATATTACCTATACATATTTTTACAACTTGGATTTTGATTTAGTACTTGATGGAAAGCAAAAACAAGGTGTCAATCGCATGGAGAAGTCCTACAGAACTTACAGAAAATAACCAGGGCTGTCAAATGATTTTAAAAAATCATAATTGCGAGATTAAAAATGTTAGTTGTGATTAAGCGGTTTTGATCGCACTGTTAAACAAGAATAGAATACCAATTTAAGTTTATTACAAATATTTTTGAATGTTTTTCTACATTTCAAATACATTGATTTCAGTTACAACACAGAATACAAAGTGTACAGTGCTCACTTTATATTATTTGTGATTACAAATATTTGCACTGCAAAAAAGGCAAACAAAAGAAATAGTATTAAGTTTAAGAATCTGAAGTGCCTTCCAAAATCTGAGAGGGACGAGGTGCGGAACATGCTGTCAGAAGTCGTAAAAAATTCCAATATGGGAACTATAAAACCTGAATGATCAAAAAAGAAAATCAACCTTCTGTTGGTGGCATCTGACAGATGATGAAAATGAACATGTGTCGGTCCTTCATTTGGATCATTATCAAGCAGAGCCCATCATCAGCATGGACGCATGTCCTCTGGAATGGTGGTTGAAGCATGAAGGGGCATATGAATGTTTAGCATATCTAGCACGAAAATAACTTGCAACACTGGTGTGACCGGGGTCCCAGGGGAGTTAACTGAGGCAACTCAATTAGGGTGAACTGCAAAGAATGGGGTAGACAATCACCAAATATAGTGGATATTCCAATACTCAGATTTACCAAGCCAACAAAAACCAGCTTCTATAATACCTCACTGGTTACCCAGAAGCCAACAAAGGTTCCCTTAAAGTAACCTAGCCTTAGGCCTCCACCTAGTTACCCGAATCAGATATGATGAGGATTAATTAAAATCTTATTCACCATAGGAAAGGTTCCACCAATCCCAAAGAATCAGACATATTACCTCTCAGGTTAATGAAGGTTTCAGATCTTATCCAAATATATGCTTACAGACAATACTTATTAAACTAAAACGTATCTAAAAAAATAAGAGCGAGTATAGGTTAAAAAGGTTAGTATACATTCAGACATGAGTCAATCTTAAGATTTAGATTCATAGCAGAGATGGTGAGCTTTGTAGTTGCAAAGAGTTCTTTTAGAATTTAGTCCATAGGTTATAGTCCAATGTTTGTCTTCAGGACAGTCCAGTCAGAACTGGGATCTCAGTCCTGATGGCTTAGGCTTCCCCTGTATGGAACCTAAAGCAGATCTGAGATGACAGGATCAGGACCCAAGGATCTTTTATACAATTTCAAGCCTTCTTTGACAGGTGGGGAGTCCCTTGGCTTACAATAGGTAATCAGAGCAACTTTGAAGTAGGTCCATCACCAGTACTTAGCTACCCAAATTAACATAAGACAATTGCCTGTTTTTCACCATTCACAGATCATCAGCTATACATTTCAAAGAGAGATGAATATGATATCCTGTGTTTATAGTTCAACTGCTAGGGTGTTCTTTTGATCTCTGAATTAACAAAATACAGCATAGACAGGGACTGTTGATTACATTTTGTTGACTACTACCAATATATATATATGCAAATATACAAAAATTATCTCCCCATGTGTCTTTAAGGGTTGAATTTGAGTCATTTATCCTGCAGGACGCTTAACCCTTTCTGGTCATGCATCAGAGCAACACTGATGACGTAAATAAGAAGCAGGCAGCATTATCTCCCATAAATATGAACATACTTGTTTGTCTTAGCAATTGGCTAAACAAGAAGTACGAGGATTGAGTGGACTTGTAGACTAACGTTTGACATTGTTTTGTTTTTTAGTCCAGTTATGTAAAAAAAAAAAATCTACATTTGTAAATTGCACTTTCACGATAAAGAGATTGATTGCACTACAGTACTTGTATGAGGTGAATTGAAAAATACTATTTCTTTTATCTTTTTTACAGTGCAAATATTTCTAATAAAAAATAATATAAAGTGAGCACTGTACACTTTGTATTCTGTTTATAACTGAAATCAGTATATTGGAAAATGTAGAAAAAATTCCTAAAATATGTATACAAAATTAAAATTGGTATTCAATTATTAACAGTGTGATTAAAACGGCAATCAATCACAGCTATTTTTAAAATCTAGTTAATTTATTTTGCATTAATTGCTTGTGTTAACTGCAATTAATTGACGGCCCTAAAAATAACCTGGTTTCTAATCATCCTATAGAATTTAACAATTATATCCCTTGTACAGAATTATAAAGGATGATTTTAAAATATAGACATCTCCTTTATTCAATTCTGTAGGTTTTGCAAATAATTTCTACAGACTTTTGTTAGTTTCCTCCTTATTAATTTTTACAGGACTTTTCCATAAATCCTTTCCCCCAGAACTGTTTCGTTATAGTGGAAACATGTTTTTCCCTTACACAACACAGTTTTACTATACCAAAACCGAATAGGCACAATATCCCTTCTTCTGTGCCCTGGGAGTGATAGACATGGCCAAGGCTTTACCACCATTCAAGACATGGTTAAAACATGAGTAGTCTACACCAAGTGTTGGGGATTAACTTTGTTGTTACTCTATCCCTTTACAAGGGATTTATATAGTGGAAAGGGGAACTAGAGTTACTAGCATGAGTTAGCACATTTCGACGTGGACAGGGCCTGTGGGAAAATAATTAATTTGCTAAATGAAAAATAAGATGCCCTTGAAAAATATTTTAAAGTTTCTAGACATCCCAAAAAACACAGAAATTTGGTCAAGATTTTGAACAGTGACTAGTGATTTTAGGTTCCTCATTTCTGGGGTGCCCAACCAGATACACTTTGAAGTGGATTGATACTGCACACCAGCACATCCTGAACTATGTCAGAGAGAGAGGGAAGGGTAGGGAGAGGGACACTAAGAGGTCTATACTTAGGGTCCTATCAAAAATCAAATGAAAAATGTATCATGGACCATGAAATCTGGTCTTGTGTGCACTTTTATCCTATACTATACAGATTTCATGAAGGAGATCAGTGTTTCTCAAATTCAGAGTCCTGACCCAAAATGTGGGTCGCAAAGTTCTTTTAGGGGGGTTGCGGTATTGCCACCCTTACTTATGCGCTGCCTTCAGAGCTGGGCAACCAGAGTGGCGGCTGTTGGGCATCGCCCCGCCAGCAGCAGCACAGAAGTAAGGATGGCAATATCATACCACGCCACCCTTACCTCTGCACTGCAGCCTTCAGAGCTGGGTGGCTGGAGAGTGGCGGCTGCTGACTGAGGGCCCAGCTCTATAGGCAGCAGCGCAGAAGTAAAGGTGGCAATACCATGCCACGCCATCCTTCCTTCTGCGCTGCTGCTGGCAGCGGCTCTGCCTTCAGAGCTGGGCTCCCAGGCAGCAACCACCGCTCTCCAGCTGCCCAGCTCTGAAGGCAGCGCCACCAGCAGCAGTGCAGAAGGGTAGCAGTACCGCAAACCTGCCCCCGCCCCCAATAACCTTGTGACACCACCATCCCCCAACTCCTTTTTGGATCAGGATCCCTACCTACAATTACACCACCATGAAATTTCAGATTTAAATAGCAGAAATTGTGAAATGTACTCTTTTTAAAATCCTAGGACCATGAAATTGACCAAAATGGATCGTGAATTTGGTAGGGTCCTATCTATACTACAAACTTTGTAAGCATAGCTCTGTCCGTCAACAGTTCCTCTCCCCCCCGCCCCTCCTGATATAGTCATGGCAAACTCTCCAGTGTAAAGACAGCTCTGCCAACAGAAGAGTGCTACAGTCAGCATTAGCTAATTAGAGAGAGAGTGGGTGAGGCAATATCATTTATTGGGCCAGCTTCTGGTGGTGAGAGGCAGAAGCTTTCGAGCTTATACAGCACCCTCGAGCTCAAAAGCTTGTGTCTCTCACACCAGAAACCAGTTCAATAAAAGATACCAGGTGGGTGAGTGTCTCTAATATAATGGGACAAACACAGCTAGAACAATGCTGCAAACAGCACAGCTTTATGTTATATGGGATAGTGGTGTTACACCAACAGAAAAACTTGTCAGCGTCTATGCTTGGGGGTTCTGCTGGAATAGCTATACCCAGTAAAGCATTCACAGTGCCGACATGGCCGAAGTCTAAGGGATAAATTACATGTGACATTAGAATCCATCTGTAGAGATTTCCCTTTGTAGTTTCCAGAAAAGTGGAAAAACCCTTCAATGATTTTGAACTTTGCTTCATAGCCAACATTGGCTATCACCCCGCCCCCCCACTCCCACCAATGTGTTCAATGAAATTGAGACTACCACAACCACAGTCCAATATATTTGCTTATTCATCTGTCACCGTCTTGGTTGCACAAAGACTTGGGATGGACTCAAAGACCAGAACCAGCTTGAGGCATTTGGGAAACAGTCACTTTTCTCTATTCTCCCTTAAAAACAAAGTTGCTTTAACTTTTTGTGATTAGCAGGAAAAGACATCCACTTAATAGTGAGGCAGGAAAACAAAATTGGTTTTACCCTTTATTGTGTGTCCCTCTGAGTAAAAACAGTCAGTTTTCTTAAGAACATTTCAGAAGAAGTGTCTCTTACTTTAAAAAAAACAAACAGTTCTTTGCTTTCTTCCCTTTGCTTAAGGACCTCTCTTATCTTGAGGGCAGCTGAACAGCAATGGCACATGAAGGAGAGTTCTCCCTCCCCAGAACACACTGGGACAGTGTCAATATTTCAAACTAAAAAACCAGCAAACTTATTAAAAAGAGGTTGAGGCATCGAAGGGGGGTGGGGGGGAAATGGAGCTCCCATCATTGCCTGCTGCTTCCCAAACTCCTTTTTGGTGTGTGTTGTTTGTTTTTTTTAAACTCAACCAGAAAATTATTAACTTTAAAAGTTGGCATGTACGGAGCAGTAAGTTAAGTCTGAAGAAAGGAGTTTTGAAATAAGTTCTCTTTAAAAAGGTGTGCATGCACGTCTTTAATTTGGTGCCTTCTACATTAGGCTATGTGTAGTATCTACATGGAAAAGGAAAATTCTTTGAGTGCTTTTCCTGTGTGTGTGTGTATGCATATCAGGGGAGAAAGCAGCAGGGAATGGGAAGGACACAAAGTGCAATCATTACATTACACATTCCTTTCAAAGGTTTCTGTTCTCAGGTAGTAGATCATACAATGCACGGAACTTTTAAGACAATATTTAAATAAATGTCAGGAGGATCCCAGCAAAAACCTGCTGTGAAAAACCTGCTGTGACCTTTCCAGTCTGCAGATGAGAAAGAAGATGGGTTAGGAAACAGCCACTCCTGCTTGTAAAGATTTTAGAAGGGACTGAGTCAGCACAGCTGCAGCCCAGCATACTAAGTCTTTTATGCAAAAGTTGAAACAGACACTGGAGGTTGGAATGCATCTGGAGCATGCAGGTTGCAGAGAGCTCTCTCGACTCCTGGCTTAGGTGCAAGTAGCCAGCCAGTCCACTCTTCAGCTTTCTCACACCCTCTCCCTAACCTAGTTGATCCTTGGGACATCCCTCTCATACTACTGCACACTGCATTACCAAGCAGGTCACCAGCTCCCCCTGCATAATTTATCAAAGTCATTTTATGTCCTTGTCCACTCTTCCCTCCATTTATAAACAAAAACTAACAACAGCAGCAATCAGATCAGTCAGAAGCTATGGAGCACCACAACAGCCCCACCACACTGCAGGTACAGACAATAGCATCTCTTTACTGCTCAATGCAATGCGTGAGGTGCTGTGGGAATCTTAAATGTTCCATTAATCACTAACAGGGGGGATAGAGGAGAGGGATTTCTGGCCATAGTACTAAAACAGTTTTTCAAATTTGATCAAGTATCAAGAACAGCTACATGTTAAACTATAATTAAGCACTTCTATTTGTGGCCATGACTTTGAGCAGGCATGTTTTTGCAAAGCCTGGTTGAAGCAGAAATAAGTTTAAGTGAAATGGGTTTAACAAAGTTAGGTAACTGTGTGTCACAACAATACTGAGAATGAGGGGCGCTGACTATGGGGTAGTTAATCAGCCAGATTTTAGACCAAATAATTTTTAAAATGTGCAGCCCTTCTCTATTCCCTAAACTTAAACATACTCTTCAGCTCTCCCCAATTACAAAAGATGATCACTTTATCTGGATATTTACCCACTGAATGGAGGAATCTAGGGTGAAAACGAACCCTATTGCATTTCACCCTAGAAGTGGGAGTTTTGTAATTGACAATAGTGAGGCTAAGATTTCACCACTAAAATTCTCATTTAGTTGTAATATTAACAGCGTAAGAAATGTCCTATTTGATGAGTGAGTGAGAGTGAGAGTGTGAGAGAGAGAGAGAGAGAGAGAGCACGCGCACGCTGAAAGGCTAAAATGGGTCTTGAGACTTAAAACATTTTCCCAACCTTGCAAGTATAGAGTAGCTACCATGCCCTTACAGCTTTCATACAATTTGGGGGTGTCTACACTAGACAACTTAGTAACCTTATTCTAGCTACAATAAAGCTTTTCTAGTGCTATGTACACAGTCCCTGAAGTGGGGTGTTTTAACTACCATGTTGTGGCAATCTGACAAACCCCTCACCTCTACCAAGTGCAGCACTAGTCTTTACACTATCTAGTGTAAACAAAGTAGATTGGGGTAGGGCAAAAAACAGGTAGAGGGTGGTCATGGAAATAATGGCTATTGCAGGCATTCAGAAAAATTTGCTTTTTATGGAACTCAAACATGGGGAAATAAAACAAATGGCTCTTATCTCTCCCTCCCTGCTGAAAAAAGCCTGTTATGGTCTCCCCCTTTAGGTGAATCTCAATATTAAATTGATTTGACACCCCCCACCCCCATAATATCCCACAACTGTGAACATTTAAGTTGATAAAGATTTAAAAAAATTATCCATAAAAATTAGTAGCAATTTTGCCAAGTGCAACTCTAACAGACCTGTAAGAGTTACTGTCTAGTAAAGTTTAAGTGGCTTTGAATAATTTGGGACAGCAGCAGGCCAAATCAGATTTGGCATAGCTCAATTTTTTTAAACCCATACATCTAATTTTTCCCAGTATTAATTGTAACTCAAACTTGTAATAATGCTATGTGTACAAGAACTCAGCAGCAAGTCTGCCATTCAGGCAGAGAAATTATTAGACTGGAATTTTAGAACTCTAATAAAATTTCAAAAAAATTAAATATCCTTCAATCTAACCCTTTAGCAAGAGAGTTTAAAACTCTAACCATACTGAAGACTTTAGGACTAAAGTTTTATGGGCTTTGGAGAAACAGCATTACAAAGTCCAGCTTGTGTCATTTGCAAGATTATGAATCTCACTCCCACAGGGAGAGACAGGGGGGAATCTGCTTAGATTGACCACTATATTCAGCAGTTTTATTTTAGGTTTGGTCACCCCTAAGTAGGTCATGGTAAGGTTCTTCCATTCAAGGTCCTGAACTTCCAGTTCTTCCTCCCCACACAAAAAAGCAGAACATTGCAAACAAAAACTATTCAGAGGCCTAGTGCAGCTATGATTAACTGAGGGTTTACACAGCCCTTGATTTTAATGTTAGAAGGAAAAGGTAAGAGGTGTCCTTGCAACTTATTCCAGCTATCAGCTTTGATAGTGGCTTTCACAGATCTAATGCTTCAGGTGCTCCTTCTACTTGTGGATGGGATCATTTCAGCAAAACAAGTGCTGGGGGTGGGGGGGGGGGGAATGCTGCATGGTTAACGTTAGGAGAAATTAATCTTTAACCCTGTGTCAACTAACATGTGTTACACACAAAAGTTTAGGAATAAATGTGAGATTTGTCAAAGTAAATTTGGCTTATCTCCAAATAAATAGTTTAAGTATATACCTTGAACTATTATTGGATTCCTCTTTTTTGGCAATTTATCTACTAAGAGGAGATTCCAGAGTAGGGTCCAACTTAGATCATTGTGACCAGTTCTGAAAAATACAGTTAGTATTGAGTTGTCATTTGAAAAATCTGTAGGCAAGACAAGTCTAGGTCTTTAACTGACCCCTTAGTTCTTAAATAAGGCAGCATATATGGCTGAGCTGACACAGAAGTTGCTAGTATTCAAGAGCAGCTTTGGCCTCAAGTTTGCCTCGCTTTTGTAAATCTGACCAGTCTTTAGTGTGTGGAAAAACAGAGCTTCACTGCATTAAATCTTGCTTACTAATTAGTTTTGAGCAATACTTTGAAATTGTAGGCTTATGAACTCTCATCTCCAAACATTAGGTTGATCTGATTGTCAATTTGCAATAAAAGTTAAGTTGCAGTTTAAGCCAGTGCTCACAAGTGGCTATGCACTTTCCTACCTACCAGAAAATACCACCTAGCTAGTTTTGTTATAATATTGCTGTAGGAGTTTGCATTTGTTTTTTTAAGTAGTGCCCTGCATTTGAGTTCAACTCCTAGTTAGGGGTTGGTAATTCAGGTAGGCTGGATGTTTACTGAACAGGAATGACCACAGTTTAACACTAAAGTGCACTTTAAACCCTTTCCACGATTAGTTTCTCTTGCAGTTGTGGGCTTTGGGAAGTCCAGCGAGAATAGGAACGTAAGCTGACAGCCTGCAAGCTGATTCTGCGAGTCAGATACAGCCCAGCACATCGTTCCTCCCCCTCTCCCGGAGAGGTTAGCTACCATCTTGAAGTATCAGCGGGCTGTTTTTAGAGTGCGTTTGAACTGCAGGCCAGGAATTTATTGCTTTTTAAAGCAGACTCTAGCTTTATGTAGCGGATAAGGCAGCCAAGGTTTCTCTAGTCTCCTACCCAAGCTAGTTAGCGGTCCTTGGGCTGGAGAGAGTCCCGAAGCTAAGCGAGTTTGGTAAACCCTTTACAGCTCTTATAAAGTGTTAACACACCCACCATTTTCACCATCGCAGCTGAGATTTTAACGGCCTCACGTCCAGCTGAACAGCTAGTTAGACTAGAGCGCCATGCAAGGTTTAGTTTTTGCAACATACACACTGCTCTCCCATCCCCTCTTGGGAGAGGTTTCCGAGAAGCTGACAGCCTCCAAGTGATTAACAGACTTGCAGTCCTAGGACAGCCACCTATGCGCTTTACATTTAAGACGTTGCCTGGCATGTCAGCAGCCTATGCACTACTATTAGCAAGTCGTTTTTATGACAAAGCCATAGTAAATTAACTTTTTTCTGTGTCTCACTTTACCACCCTCTTATTCAAAGCACGAACCTTTAGCGTTTTAATCGTAACTACCAAAACAAAAATCAAGGAGAGAAATGTATGCTTTAAATATTTTTATTTTATTACTAAAGTTTCCAGATGCCAGACCGGCAAATATATTTTAAAGCGTTGGGTAAACATTCTCCATTCATAACTTGAAATGTTTGTCAACAATAACGATCAAGTGGGCACTTCAGAGAAGACACTGAACATATGAGACAACATCCAGAAGAATACTAGCATTTGTGTCTGAGTTAACAAAAAACTTATCTGCTACTAACCTTATCAAGTTGGACTGCCTTCTCTTTGTAAGCACATAGAAACAGATCTTTCTCAGCTTCCTATGCACAGCCAAACAGAATAAACTCTGTTATGGATACTGACTTAAGGTTAGGAACGAAAGTAAAACGGAGAATGGGAAAATAACTGTCCCTGAACAGTGTAGAGTCCAGTCCAGTCTAGTCCACTTCTTCAATGGTGGGTCCCCCGGCGCCACCGGGTGGGGCGGCTCCTCCCTGGTACAGTTTGGTAACGATGGGGTTGCAGAGTTTCTCCAGCTCCTTCTGTTTGTGCTCGTACTCTTCTCTCTCGGCCATCTGATTGCGGTCAAGCCAGGTAACCACCTCCTGGCATTTGTCGAGCACCTTCTGCTTGTCTTGGTCGCTGATCTTGCCCTTCAGCTTCTCGTCCTCCACGGCCTGCTTCATGTTGTAGGTGTAGGACTCGAGGGAGTTCTTAGCGGACACCCGGTCGCGATTAGCTTCATCCTCCGCCTTGTACTTCTCTGCGTCCTGCACCATTCGGTCAATGTCATCCTTGCTGAGGCGGCCCTTGTCATTGGTGATGGTGATCTTGTTCTCTTTCCCCGTGCTCTTGTCGGAGGCAGTGACATTCAGGATACCGTTGGCGTCTATATCGAAGGTGACCTCGATCTGGGGGACGCCGCGGGGAGCTGGGGGGATGCCGGTCAAGTCGAACTTGCCCAGCAGATTGTTGTCCTTCGTCATAGCCCTCTCGCCCTCGTACACCTGCACCAGGACGCTGTTCTGGTTGTCGGAATAGGTGGTAAAGATCTGGGTCTGCTTGGTGGGGATGGTGGTGTTGCGTTTAATGAGGGCGGTCATCACCCCGCCGGCTGTCTCGATGCCCAAGGACAGAGGAGTGACATCGAGCAGCAGCAAGTCCTGCACGTTCTCAGACTTGTCCCCCATGAGGATGGCAGCCTGCACTGCGGCGCCATAAGCCACAGCCTCGTCGGGGTTGATGCTCTTGTTGAGCTCCTTGCCGTTGAAAAAGTCCTGCAGGAGCTTTTGGATCTTGGGGATGCGGGTGGAGCCTCCCACCAGCACGATCTCCTGGATCTGGCCCTTGTCTAACTTGGCATCGCGCAGGGCCTTCTCCACGGGCTCCAAGGTGCCGCGGAAGAGATCGGCGTTGAGCTCCTCGAAGCGGGCGCGGGTGATGGAAGTGTAGAAGTCGATGCCCTCGAACAGCGAGTCGATCTCGATGCTGGCCTGCGTGGAGGAGCTCAGCGTGCGCTTGGCCCGCTCGCAGGCCGTGCGCAGCCGCCGCACGGCCCGCTTGTTGCTGCCGATGTCCCGCTTGTGCTTGCGCTTGAACTCCTCCACGAAGTGGCTCACCATGCGGTTGTCGAAGTCCTCGCCGCCCAGGTGGGTGTCCCCGGCCGTGGACTTCACCTCGAAGATGCCGTCCTCGATGGTGAGGATGGAGACATCGAAGGTGCCGCCGCCCAAGTCGAAGATCAGCACGTTCTTCTCGCCGGCCCCAGTGCCTTTCTTGTCCAGCCCGTAGGCTATGGCGGCCGCCGTGGGCTCGTTGATGATACGCAGCACGTTGAGGCCGGTGATGGTGCCGGCGTCTTTGGTGGCCTGGCGCTGGGAGTCGTTGAAGTAGGCGGGCACGGTGATGACGGCGTTCTGCACCTTGCGGCCCAGGTAGGCCTCAGCGATCTCCTTCATCTTGGTGAGCACCATGGAGCTGATCTCCTCGGGGAAGAAGGTTTTGTTCTCGCCCTTGTACTCCACCTCCACCTTGGGCTTCCCGCCCTCGCTCACCACGCGGAAGGGCCAGTGCTTCATGTCGGACTGCACCGTGCTGTCCTCGTACTTCCGGCCGATCAGGCGCTTGGCGTCGAAGATGGTGTTGGTGGGGTTCATGGCGACCTGGTTCTTGGCAGCGTCCCCGATGAGGCGCTCGGTGTCGGTGAAGGCCACATAGCTGGGCGTGGTGCGGTTGCCCTGGTCGTTAGCGATGATCTCTACCTTGCCGTGTTGGAAGACACCCACGCAGGAGTACGTGGTGCCCAGGTCGATGCCAATAGCAGGCGCTTTACCAGACATGGTCGTGGCTTGCTCAGCTGCCCTTCACAAATGCGCTCCTCTCAAAAGCTACGGCGCGATCTACCGTTGCCCCCCAGCTCACTGTCTTTTATAGTGGCCGCTCGTCTTCTTCTGGAACCTGCCAGAACCCCACCTCCCAATCAGCTCGCTGGCCTCCGATCCTTAACCAATCACCACTGTGAATCCCGGTAGAAGATCCGCCCGACACCTGCTGGCCAATCGTCACCGTGTTGCCGTTCTGACCAATCCCTTCCCAGTCCTCGCCTCTAGACCAATAGCTTTACTGTGCCTCTTCCTTGTCTTTTTCGTCCAATACAGTTTTGTAGCGTCCACGCCGCCTTGGCCAATCACTTCGCCTGGTTCTCCTTTGCCCCCACCCTGTGCCCTGACTCTACCAGAAACTTCCAGCGGACGCTGGTCTGGAGGTTGGGGATTGATGTCACCGTTACCCAGTAGGATTCGAGCAATGGGTTTGGCGATGGAACCAGCAGGCGCTCGAGAGACTTTCTGGGAGGTTGTTATGCAAATAACGGTGCTTCTGTAACCGCCTCCCCGGTTTGCTCTGTCAATGTTAACAGCTGCGGGCGCGAGCCGCTCCCCCTCCCCTCCCCCGCACGTAGGTGGCAAGCTGGGCCCGGCCGGTGTAGGCTGGCTCCGCGTGATTGGCGGGCTGAGCGGGGGCTGCCAGTTGGCGGGGGCTGTGCGCCCAGTGGGCAGAGTGACGCAGTGCAGGCTAAGGGGCGCGGAAGCAACGCGGGGTCCCAGGACGGGAGCGGCGGGAAGGGGGGGCAGTAGGCCCAGCGGGGAATGGCGATGAGGCCGAGGGGTGCGAGGCAGAGCCCGAAGGAATGGGGCAGAGGGAGCAGGCAGAAGGGGCGGGACGGGGAGAGCGGACAGATGGAGTCTGGGATGGTGGGGGGCGGGGCACGGCGGGGGTGACTGGAGCGTGGGCGGCATGTGGGGGCGCGGGCGGAGATGGTAGGGACGGGAAAGCAGGCGGGGGCTGGGGGGATTGGAGGAGCAGCCAGAGGAGTGGGGGGTCTGGGGGCGTGGGCGGAGACATGGTGGGGGCGGGAAAGCAGGCGGGGGCTGGGGGGATTGGAGGAGCAGCCAGAGGAGTGGGGGGTCTGGGGGCGTGGGCGGAGACATGGTGGGGGCGGGAAAGCAGGCGGGGGCTGGGGGGATTGGAGGAGCAGCCAGAGGAGTGGGGGGTCTGGGGGCGCGGGCGGAGATGGTAGGGACGGGAAAGCAGGCGGGGGCTGGGGGGATTGGAGGAGCAGCCAGAGGAGTGGGGGGTCTGGGGGCGTGGGCGGAGACATGGTGGGGGCGGGAAAGCAGGCGGGGGCTGGGGGGATTGGAGGAGCAGCCAGAGGAGTGGGGGGTCTGGGGGCGTGGGCGGAGACATGGTGGGGGCGGGTAAGCAGGCGGGGGCTGGGGGGATTGGAGGAGCAGCCAGAGGAGGGGGAGCATGCGGGGGCTGGGGGCGCGGGCGGAGGGATGGTGGAAAAACAGGTGGGGTGGGGGTATTGGGGGAGGGATGGGGGCTGGGGGAGCAGGCAGAGTGGGGCAGCAGGAACCCAGGGGTCAGAAAACTGGCAGAGATGGGGCAAGGGGGCGGGGCCTGGGGGAGTAGGAGAGAAGGGGGGAAACAGCCAGGAGGAGAGAGTAGGGTGTGTAGGATTTGCAGCTTGCGTTCCAGTGTTTGTAATTCCTGAAAGTTCAATTACATGCCAGATGTCATCTTCCGACAATCCAAGACTGGTGGGGAATTTACCCTTATTTGGTTGCAATGTAGAAATCCCCTATAGTGAGAAACTGCAAAGGAAAGGTGCCTAGGTTGGTGTCTGCTTCGCTCAGGCGCTGTCTCTCCAGTTTGCTGGGATTATGTGAGGAAGAGTTTAGATGTCTCTCACAGACCTGCACAAATCCTCCATTTCTGGAGTGTGAGTGACTTTATGCACTGTGAGACCTGGAATAGGTTTTAGCCTTGTTTCTGCTTAAATTGACAGGCTGACAGCCCTCACGTATCCTCTTTCGCTCACACAGCGGCCTCATGAATACTGTTGCCTCACACACCCTTGTATACAGTTCTCTCACACAACACCCACAAACATTTCCTTCACTCGTTCATTCCATACAGTTTTCTGAAACCACAGAAGTGTATTTTCACTAATTTTATAGCTGCCAAAATGGTAGCCCAGACTAGCATATTTTATGGGAAAGGAGGATGTGGCATTTGGCTCTCCCCTTGTAGAGAAGTAGTATGGATTTTAGGACTCCGGTTGCTGTGTATTTTTGCATGGTGACCATTCTTGAAACCTCTCCAAATTTTTGTCTGTTGTGCTAACATAAATGCTGTCACACCTACATTTAGTTGAAGCGTAAACTGTGAAACTATTAACTCAGAGCTAGATAAAAGTTTTGATGAAAATCTTCTCTTGTTCCCCCATATTACTCTTCCTATCTCTTGACAATTACCAAATATTTCAATACATTCAAAATATAGTCATAAAGGGAAATAATTGTTTCTGTCTAATTTCTAGGGTAATACTTTGCATTGATGTTTTTCTCATATTAATGACTTCTCACTTTTAAATATTCATTTTAATGATGTATTCTGGCATTGCCCAGTGTGGTGGTGCGTGCCTGTAATCCCAGCTGCTTGGGAGGCTGCGGTTGGCGGATCACTCAGGAGTTCTAGGCTGTTGTGCGCTATGTCAATCGGGTGTCCGGTGCTACTGACAGCTTGGCCAGCGGGTAGTTGGAGGACTGGCTAGAACAACACATCTGCTGTGTGATTGGCACTCTCTCTGTGAGGGCTGATGGACCGATCAGTGATTCTGGCATCTAATTCTGCTGTTTGTAGGTTTTATTGACATGCAAAGGAGATGTCAGGTACATACTAGTCACTTCTATTTAACTTGGCCCACTGTGTTTAACTTTAGTCTTGCAAAACTGTCATGGAAATTTATCAGCACAGCCACAATATATAGACATCTGCCTTTACCAAGATAATTTATGAGAATGAAAAAACTTCATAATTTTTACTTACCTTTCAAAAGAATTACTCTTACTGGGTGAATACATTTCTTCAAGGTTTTGTTACCTGACAGGATAATACCACTTCCATTCCAAATACTGAGAGATTTGAATACCTGTTCCATATATGTCCTATTTTCTACCTCATAGAAGGGCCTAGGTTTATCACAGTAAATAGAAACACCTTTTTTCTCAAAGGATTCTAAAGCCCTTTGATATAGAGGGTCTGATTTTCAGAGGTACAGAATGCCTGCTGCTCCCATTGATTTCAGTTGGATTTCTGCAGGCTCAGCACATCTGAAAATTGGACTTAGCCATGTCACTGCATATATTGCTCAAGTGCAGCCATCTTTGGGATGGACTAGAGCAGCTCTTAATGCACAACCATAGCACACAACAGTTTAGATAGGGTGACCAGACAGCAAGTGTGAAAAATCGGACGGGGTGTGGGGTAATAGGTGCCTATAGAAGACAATGCCCCAAATATCGGGACTGTCCCTATAAAATCAGGACATCTGGTCACCCTAAGTTTAGAACATAAGAAAAATGTCATCAAAAACTGCAAAAATATCATTAGGGGAAAGTCCTGGAGATGTCATAGTAATGATACCACAAACGTGGAAATCATGACAAAATTATGAAAAGTCATCTATGTGTTTTTTAGAACATGAAATTGCCATACTGGCTCAGACTAGTGATCTACCTAGTTTGGTATCCTGTCTAACGGACCAGCACCAGCTACTTCAGAGGAAAGTGCAAGAAATCCTGCAATATGCTGTTGTAGGATAACTTGCATAAGGGAAAGGTTCCTCCTAACCCCCAAAACTCAGAGGTTGTCTTAAATCCTGAAGCAGGCAGATGTATATATAAATATTTAATCCCTTTTTGAATCTTGCTAAATTCTTGGCCGCAATGATACTTCATGGCAATGAATTCCACAAGCTAATTGTACATTCTAAATAGCCTAGTGTTTGTCTTTATTCTGTTAGCACCTCCCTCAATACTGCGTGAGCCATTTGCTGTTCCCCATGCCATAGGTGCCGACTCCGTGGGTGCTCCGGGGCTGGAGCACCCATGGGGAAAAATTGGTGGGTGCAGAGCACCCACCGGCAGCTCCCCGCCAACCCCAGGGCCCGCGCCCAGCTCCCCGCCAGCCCCGGAACCCACCGCAAACTCACCTCAGCACCAGGAGACGTTGCGGGGCAGGGCCCCGCAATGTCACCCGGCGTCAGGGGCGGGGCCCCGCAGCGTCACCCGGCGTCAGGGGCGGGGCCCTGCAGCGTCACCCGGCGTCAGGGGCGGGGCCCCGCAGCGTCACCCGGCGTCAGGGGCAGGGCCCGGCGTCGGGGGCAAGGCCCCGCAACGTCACCCGGGGGCGGGGCCCGGCATCAGCCCCCACCGGCGCCACCGGAAGTCGGCGCCTGTGCCCCATGCTCAGTTGCCTTTTCTCCTACATGAGCCTTAATCTCTCTTTTTCTTCTTCTTCCTGGGCCATTGCACCCCATCACAGGCTGCATATTGTTTTCTTTCACCCACAGAACTTTTACAATCTCCCCCCCCACACACATTTTATTATGATGGGAAGTGTGTCCTTTTCTTCTTGTAGACAGACCAACTAACTAATTTGTCACTGAGATATCTCATACTGCCACTGTGCACAGCTACAGCATCTAGTGTTATTGCATAATATGGAGAGGAGAGATGATGGCAGGAAGTAATGCAATGGGAGTTCAGCAGCAGCAAAAGAGTGGATTCTTAGTTTGGAGACTTTTAAACAGGACACTTTAAAACTGGTGTTAAGTTGATAGCAAAATGAGTTGCTTCTGTTGTCTGCCAATGTTATAGGACCCCTGTGTCAGCTTGGTATGGTTTCATTCCCCAATGGTTAATGTGGCCCTGGTGTAGTTGTGTAAATGCAAGGAACATGCTGACACAGGTGGTTCTGAGATATTTGCAGGGGTTGGAATCCTTGCTCATAGTAAGCTCTCTCCCTCATTCTTACCTATATTTTAATTGAACCGGAGGTTTATCATGGCAAATTTTGGGAAAACATCATGAAGGGTTACATGGTCACAGTATAACCTTAATAATGTCACAAGTCTTGGAATAATGGTAAAAATAGTCCGGTAAATCATGGACATATTTTCTATAAACCAAAGTATATGTAGACCCAGACTACTAAATATTTAATTTTTATGTTATAGAGATACCTCTTATCACTTGAGCACATAGCTACTGTCTCCCTCTTACCTAGCCCTCTTGTGGGCCCAGATTGTTTATTTTATTTTTATTTTTTATAAACATCTTAAGAGTTTTATGAGGCACCTTACCACCACCACTTGTGTTTTACCTGGCTGTCCTCATAGTAGTCTAGCTATAGCATATTGGAGGGGAGAGTCACGAGTCTATCAGTTGTAATCTTTTGTCCCAGCAGAGTAGTCACAGGACTGCTCTATACGAACTTCCTGTCAGCTGTTCTCTTAAGACTTTCTTTACAATTTGTGCGACTATTCACCGATGAAGCTTCAAGATGGCAAAAGAGCTTTTTCCTGAGAAGAAGTTTACTGGTCATGCTGATGAGACTGAAATCTCTGTGTACTTGGCAGATTTTGAGCTGTTGCTCTCTGTGACTGAGTAGTCTGAAGTCATCCTCTCACATGCAAAGATCTATATCATTTTATTTTCTGCTGCTTTATATGCAGTAGTGTTACCTCACAGATGAGCCAAACAAACTGGTTCAGATTTTAAAGTCTTGATTAATAGGATTGTTCTGTTCCTACAAAAAGAGTGGCATTAATAATGCAGTTTGGCACAAGTCTGGCCTTCCTGAAATAAACATTTTAAAAAGAGATAAGAGGAAAAATCTCCCCCAGCCTGAATTTTTTAAAGTATATATTTGGTAATAACTTCCAAATCAGCAGGTGGGCATCTCTTAGAAGTCTGCAGTCCCACTTCTGGTTGGTTTTACTGCATCTGAGATCAATAATGACCCTGTCTCCTTATGGCAGCATGAAGTATTATCTATCAGACCTTTCTTCACTGTACCACACAGCCAGATGGGTTGGAGATAATGCTTAGGTTTCTTCAGTAAGGCAAGAGCTAGATATGTGGCGTAGAACTGGAAATTGAACTCATATCTTTACTTGATAGAGTAAGGAGGATTTTTCCACATAATTTATACAATAGAGTAATTTAAAAGTAGGAACTGAACATAAGTTATGCCTTAGTCAAACACAAGTTACTGAGCTCAATACAAGGGTAACTGGGTAAAAAATAACGGCCTGTGATATACAAGAGGTCAGACTAGGTGATCCAATGGTCCGTTCAGACCTTAAACTCTATGAACTATGAATTATTTTTCTAGCAAAAATATACAGAAAAATGGTATAAAGCAGTTTACAGATGTGGCAGTAACATTATATTGCTGTACTATGTGTTAATATCTTATATCACAGTGCTGGGTAAATCACTAATCGGTCCATCAACCCTCACAGAGAGAGCACCGATCACACACATCAGATGCGTTGTTCTAGCCAGTCCTCCAACTACCCGCTGGCCAAGCTGTCAGTAGCACCAGGCACCCGATTGACATAGCGCACAGCAGCCTAGAACTCCTGAGCAATCTGCCAACCACAGCCTCCCAAGCTGCTAGGATTACAGGCACGCACCACCACACTGGGCCGCTGGGTAAATAAAAGGAAATAACACACTTTTTGAATACCCATTTATCACTAGAATTATATGACTGAATTGTCAAATATGTATATGATTCTTGTAGTCATTCTAAAGGAAATTACCAGTGTTGGAAATGTCAGATGAGTCCTCTGATATCTTGCTATTGTGTTGAAAATAACATTTTGCTTGATTGTTAAAATGTTTTTTTTCCTAAGTAGCATTTGTCTTTATGCATTCCCATTTTTTTACCCACAAACATCATTCTGCATGTGGAAATGCATGTTCCTACCTAAAAGAGAGTATATACACTATGTGTAAAAAACCCAAATAAAATAAAAACTCTATAGCTCAGTCAGTGTAACACACCTCATGCAAACTATACACAGGAGTGACAGGCAACATGCAACTACACAGAACAGCAAAATACAGTTCATATGATCAGTATTGCCAGCTCAAAAGTTCAATTGTCATGAATCAGGCCCTGCAAAATTATGAGACTAGCTTAAAAATCATGAGGTTTCTTTAAAATAATACATTTTGGGTTTGTATTATTTGCCTTCATGCTTTTGAATCATTAGGACAGGTTTGGGTCACATTTTTAAGATTTTCTCTTGAACTGTGCGGGCTTGAAACTTTTTTCGTTTTTTAATGCTGAGATTCTCATGTAATCACATAAGAGCGAGCTGCTGCTTTAAGAAAAACATCAAATTCATGGGACTTGCAATAAAATCACAAGAGTTGGCAAAACAGGCTAAATGAATTACTGTTTGCAGTGTTGTAGCTGTGTCAGACGCTGAATATTAGAGACACAATATCTTGTAGTGGACCAACTTCTGTTAGTGAGGGAGACAAGCTTTCAAACTTACACAGAGCTCTTCTTCAGGGCACTCTTGTCATTTCAGGGAATGACAGTTTCATATTTAGGAGATTAAATATTGCACTTATTTGCATGTATCTCCCATAGTCTACCAAGGCATAGGTAAGAGCTCAGGTTAAGATTACTGGTTGTATTAATTAGATATACTTGTGTGCGGTGTACTTGGGCTTTTCATCCTTGACTACATTAGACTTTTCTTTAAATTTCCCATTGTTGCCACCAGTGCACACTCCACTGACAGTAGCAAAGGTTGGAGCTTTAGTGTAGATAGGATGCTGGTAACCATCTTTTAACCTCTGTGTTGTGTAGACCTCACCTGAGCAGTATTAAAACACTGACAACCATCTACACTCCTATTCCTGCCACTGTAGAGCTGGAATGGTGGGAAATCTTAACGGGAAAAAAGAAAGATCTAGTGCAAATATAGCTTATCTACTTTGTATACATGAATCAGAACATCTTTATTATTCATTTTGATTCAATTAGCTAATGTTTAATGTAAAGCACTTTGGAGAGAATGGAACTATATCAATGCTAAAGATTTCTCTTATTTTTCTCTTTACTTTGTTTTCACTGTGTATTGCCTCCGTTTCCTAAACTGTCCATCTTATCAGGCAAAGGGAAACATTTCGGGAACACAGAGGAAGCGGGTATTATTAGCTGGAGTTATAGTCTATTGCTGTGCTGGCTTTTACCCAGGCAAGAGAAGAGATGATATTAAATGAGATTAATAAGCAGACTTTTGAATAATACTAAACATTTGATTAAAGATACTGTATCAAACCATGAATTAAGAATGTAAAGTAACACCTTTAAAACCTGGGATGCCCCCAATGCTGTTTTACAGAGACTACAAATAATTGCTATGTTACAGCAGTCACAGCCTGCTCCAGACTCCCTTTGCATAAGTAATTTGGGTAGGCCCAGAGCGGTGCAAGGGCTGTTATCCATTAATGCTGTGAATATTTCTCTCTTCTTGCCTTGTAGGTGTTGAGAGTCCCACCGGTTTCCCATTCTCTCTGGAAGATTAGCTCCATTTCTTGTCAATGTCTTAGCTATATTGTGTCTTCTCCCTGAGGGACTCTCCAGTGGGTTCTGTCTCTCCTCTTTTCATGTTCACACTAGAATCGTCTATTTTTCTGTTGTTTTAAAATAGCCACTGGGCCAGACTCATAAACATCTCCCTTTACACTTCTACCTGCTAAAATGTTTAGGAGTATATCATCAAATAAAGCATCCCAACCCACCGATACTTTTAATATTTTTTCTAGCATTTGTATACTGTAGCTACTTCATAGAACTATAAAGAGAAAGGCAAGCCTAGGCACATGGCCTACACAAGCAGCAGTGTAGACAATATGCTAAGCATGTCAAAGAAGTAAGCAAATGCAAGTTATAAGTAAAAATATGCACAAACACTTCTCTATATAACAATTATTGCTAAAAAAAAAGGCATAACATCTTTTTACAGCCATAAGTAGAATCAGTGAGATGCAAAGCTATAGCAGTATATAATGCTAAATCAATATTTTTAATCTACTGAAATGTCTGAATCTGATCCATTTTGATCTGTAGGGGAGAGGCTTAATGTTTTTTTTTTAATCTGTCCAAACCCTGAATGCTAAACACTGAATGTCTTGTTGTGCTCTATTCTCATTAATTTAGCTGGAAATATTAGGAATGCTGAGATGCTTGAGTCAGAAAATGAATGCCGCCTTCTCTCCTTTAGGCCCGCCTTGCAAGGCTCACATACAGAACAAAGTGCATACTGTTCCCTTTGAAGATTATTTCACATTCACTCATGTCCATGGCCAATCAGTCTGTCACATTAATTCACCAGTCTTGTAATAGGATTCCAGTACTATCTCTTTACCCGCACTGTGTGCTTTACAGGTCTTCAATATCAAGATCAGAAATTGGTGATGGCAGTAGGGAGGCAACAGGCAAATTAAAATCTCACTCTCTTGACTGGAAGCCTCAATGTCAGTTGTATCCTTCCACATGACCCCACGTAGTTTTGGGGTTTTGTACCTTATTCTCCAGACTAGAACAAACGTGGATGTTGTTTTAACTCTTAATTTATTTGTAGTTGACCTGAATATATTAAAATTATATCTTGTTAATTTGTATTGATGAAATTTTAAATTTTTTAAACAGTCTAAAGGTTTTGATGGTAACCTTGGCAATTTTATTTTAGAAAAGGACTACAGCAAGTGATTAGCAGAGTTTGCCAGCCCATTTTAGTGTAGTCTTCAACACCTAGCAGATGGCTCCTATGGTTATCTGCCCTGAGAGATGAGATTTCAGTTTGTTTTCCAGAGATGTAAGTAGAGTCACCAGTAAGTCAGTTTTATAATATAATATGGAGACAAGTCCCAAAATGCTTTTACTGAGCACTCTAATGTGACTCTGCTGTTGGTGCCATTAACAACTGGTGTAGTCTCTCAGGAAGGTAAAGACGGTGCCAGTTCAGGTCTGGCATATGTAGTTCTGAGTTTGAAGAAGTCTTTTGCAGACTGCTTCTCCCCCATGTCCTCTTCAAACTTGGATCTTCAATTCTTCAGAAGCTTAGATGTCCCTATTTCACTACTGCCACACAAAAGAAATGCAAGAAAGAAAAATATTAAGACTCAGAAGTCCACACTCAGGTGCCATCCCATTATCCTTCCCACCTCTGCATTTTGTTTTTGCTTTAGATGTTACTTTTTCAGCTGCACTCATAATGGACCTCAAGTTAGGGACCCATGTCACTTAAAAAGACTTTTCTGTCCCCTCACTCCCAATTAATCTTAAACATTGTCCCGAGTTTGTTCCAAAAGTGAACTTTTCATTTTGATTAAATACGTTGCCCTTCCTTCTTTTTGATCCAGTTCTCAACACTTTAGTAAGGACTTGTGGTTTGTGGCTTGACTTAGTGGATGCACCAGTGGTTGAGAGAGACCTACCTCCCCTCAACTGGTCTCCTCATAGCTTGGGGCAGTCACCATTCTGAAAGAATGCTCCATATTTGTCTTTGTCTCTTCAGTTTGTAGTTGAACTATGTTTTAACAATGCTATTGAATGCAAACTGGTAGCCCTACTTGGTGAAATTCAATCCTGGTGCAAGCACTTGCAACTCTCCTTAAAGTCTCTGGGCCAAATGCCTTTGTGACAAATGTTATCATAAGTTACACATCAGGCGTAAACTGGCCAGAAAACAGAAGTGGATGTAAACTGTAAAGATAATCCTATTAGTTGCTTTTCCTGGTATGTTACCTTTTGCCCTGTTGGTGTATAAATTGCACCTTTGAGATTGTCAGATTGGTGTAAGGAACACTCCTTACATTCATTACTGACATACATTTTCTGATCAATTTACACCTGATGTGTACATTTCATCTCTGTTTAAATCACAGCTGTACAGCTGTATTGGAAAAAGTATGTCTATATAACTTTCTGTATTGGGTGATAGGTGATGCTTTCCAGTAGGTCTCATTGAACTGGTGGATGCCTCATGACTTTGATTTGACCAGTTTACAGGTAGAGAGATGTCATTGTTTTGTTCAGAAAAAGGGATTTATTGCATTCAAACTGAGAAAAATCATGCCAAATTATTTATTTTCTCTATGAATATTAATGTTTATAACCTTGTAATATCAACGATCTCTATTTATCCACAGATCATATACAGCTCAGGCAAGAGCACTGTAAACCTCTTTACACCACCCCTCTAAAGTACACAAAGCCATTTTGCAGGGACCCCCTTTGGGAGTGGGAAGGTAGCATTAGTCATCATGCACATTAATGCTTGATCTTTCTGATGAGATTGCAAAAAGGTTGTTGATTAGTGTAAACTGTAGTGATAGTGTATGTACTGGGCTGTCCCCACCAGCTCACTTTGAAATCCAGGGAACAGTTGCCATTGCTAATGACTTTAAGCCCCCAAGTGAGCTAGATTAGATTTGAACTTGTCAGCCACAGTGGAAAGCTCTGTATCCTACTACCAATCTGTAAAGTCATCCAGTTACCCTAAGAGCAGATGTTTTAAATAAAATCACAGCATCAGCAGAATCTGATTCTGCAATCTTCAAATATTCATTCAAGTCTCAACTAAACTACAGTCAATCTCTGTTTAAATAAAAGTGTACATGTTTTAAATTAACCACCAGATGGAGCCGACACAACTCCAAGGAACAGAAATATATTGACATTGGCAGAGAGAACTATAAACAGTATAGGCTTCTGTAGCTTCCTAAAGATCAGAGCAAATTTGCTGTTTGTAAACAAAATGAGGGATTGGACAGACAACCATTTGGCTCTGTACTATATATCTGTATAGCTACTTACTGTTTTTGCATGCTTTGCAATTATGTCAGGTGGAGGGGACAAACTTGGCCTATACAAACATGTAAAAATAATAAAAGATATTACTTAGAGATGTTCCAAGGAAGATTCAGCCAAGGAAAACTTCTAAAGGGCCATCTTCCAGAACTCAGCCAGGGAGAATAGAGGGACACAATGGGTCACAAATTTCCTTCCCCACACCACTTTCTACAGAGCAAATGGAAATCAGAGATTGAGGAAAAGCCCTGTTAAAACCTCCAAGGGAGATGGTGCACCCACTATGGTAACGGATAGTGGCAGCAGCTTCCCAATGCCCGTTCCTTAATGATTCTTTAACGGTGGGGTTCCCATTCATACACACAGCATGTATGTTTTAAATCTCTCTCTCTCTCTCCCATAGGCTAGCCCGCACCCTCCTGGATTTATGCATAGGCTGCTGTCCCCCTGGTGAGAGAGAAAAGCAGGTATAGGTATGGAGTTGTGGTGCATGGAAGGTGCACAGCTCATTTAAACACACGTTGTGGGACTGGCTTGTTTTGATTCTGTGTAGCAGACCAAGATAGTTAGCAGGGTATAGAAGGCCACAGACAATGTCTGCTGTTACTTGCTCTAAGTTGCTCTGCTTCAAGCTAATTTTTAGTAGTCTGTTTGTATTTGGGGTCCTGACCATACGTATTTGACCAGATAAATACATTCCCAGAAGGAAACTTTGTTGCACAGGTTATTTAATTATTCTCACAATCAAAACAAAGCAAGGGGCATTGAAGCATTATATCAGTGAATTTTTTGATATTTTAATTGACTGATTTTTCGGTTTGTGCTAATTTTTGGTTCCTCAGGAGCTTTAATACCAAACAGACAGGCCTGTCTATCCTGGCAGCAGTACCCACATTAACACATGCTAACAAACTGGAATTAAACACAATCCTTGTTAGAAAGGTGCTACTATTATTTCCCAAACCATTATAGATCAGGCCCAATGCGGTTACTTAGGGCTAGTCTACAAGGCTTTGCTGATACAGCTATAGCTGTATAGTTATACTGGCAGAGCCCCCTGGTGGAGTTCCAACTTATTCCGAGAAATGAAGATCTTTTGGCTGTATACATAAATCTCCTCCCTAAATGACATAAGCTATATCGGCAAAATGACTCGTTGGCTGCTATACCTGCACCTACATAGGTCTTTTTTGACAGCACAGCTATGTCAGTGAGGGGTGGGGATTTTTTCACACAGGCGTTCTGACAAACCTTTGAAATGTGGATCTGGTTGTGCTACGGACTAGTGCCAGAGCTATACTACAAAGTGAATTTGTTTTGTGAACAGAACATTACAGGTGCAGTCAAATGTCGGGATATGTCAGAATTAAGTTTGCCAACATAACCTTAACTGGCTACTTGTGGAAATGCATTCCAATTCAGTCCTGGATTGACTCATGCTACTTTAAGTATGTCTACGCACTACAGTGACCGAAGGGGTTTTTCCATTGTTGTAGTTAATCCACCTCCCCGAGAGGCAGTAGTTAGGTCAATGGAAGAATTGGATGGATGGATTTATTATACCCCCAAGATTAGCTATGGTAATGTACATTTTCAGTGTAGACCAGCCCATAATGTCTCATACAAAGTTTTCTACAATTTTAGAAGCACATACATAGTAGGAAAATGTCGCTTCTGCAGATCCAGACTAACATGGCTACCCCTCTGATAGTAGGAAAATAAAGCTGTACAAATCCCTGTCTGAGGGAAACAAGAGGAAGTATCACCTCTCTGGAATTATTCAACTCCAGGCCCTTCCAGGGGCTTGGGGGCTCTGTTTTTGGAGAGAGGGAGATCACTTTGTTTTGCCCATCAGTCGAGATGTAGAGTTAACTGATAACCACTTCTACTTGTGGTGGGAAGGAGGAGGAGGAAAGAAGGGAGGAAATGGAAGGTGCCTGTTGCAGTGTTGCCAACTCTTGTAATTTTATCATTTGTTTCTTAAACCACTAGCTCCCAGATTCATGTGAAAGTCTTTATATATATATATATACACACATACACACACACACACACACACAAAAATCTCAATCTCAGTTATTTTTCGAGCCTGACATGTTTTTGAATGCTTGGGGTTGGCAATACTGATGTTGCAACAACTGTACTGTAGCAATGTGGCTCCATTGAAAGCACTCTGCCCTGAAGCTGAGGAGTCAGGTAAGGGAGCTCAAAAGAAGTGCAGACACCCTTTGCTTCCAGTGGATTCCTACGATCCAAACAGATCTCTAGGGGGTTGGGAATTTGGGGACAGAACCTTCTCATTTCATCTGAGGGGCCTTATGCCAATTACAGAATCTCATTAATTTTCTTTACTCACCTCCTGCTGCATAATATCTAGGACTAAATTCTTATTCAGCACTTAGTCAGGCAAAACTCTCATTGATGTGAATGGCTAATTAGCTTGCCCTAAAAGCTGAGTGAAGGCATCAGGACTGGACATAGAGATCAAAGTTCTTTCATGAACTGCCTTTTTCTCCCACAGGAAATGCTAAAAGCAGCATTGTTTTTGTGGTTGTAGCTGCATGAAGATTTCTGGTGTAGTATTTTCAAATAAATTAGCAAAGGATGAAGGCTTCTTGTTTCCCCATTAAAGATGAGAATGAAGAAGAATCAAAATAAGGAGTAAAGAAATCAATCCTACTATGAGACAGGCCCATATTTTTAAAGTGACCACTTCGGTGCTGATTATCAGAAGTGCCTCCATTGACTTCAGATAGAGTTGAGGGTGCTCAACACTTTTGAAATTCAGGCTCTTGTGACCCATTTGGAGACAAGTTGGGCACTCCAAATAAATGGACAGTGGAAAACCTGTGCCTTAGGTGATCAGCTAGTGATTTCTCATTCCAGGAATGTATGGCATTTTTCTTAAATATGCTCATGTAAAACTCTCAAATATATTTACAGTTACCAATATTCATAAAGAATGCACACAAAAAGTATTACTGCTGGGAGCAGTCTCACTGAAAGTATAATGCACAATATTGTTTCCCTACTAGTTCTTGAGAAAATATTATGAGTTATTTGTAGACAAAAATGACATGAAGACAGATTCCACTGAATGCTGGCACCAATTCACTTAAGCCTATGAAAAGTAGCAAAGGCTATTTGTTTCAGTGCTGAATATTTTTGTCAGGATGAATCCATTCCTGAATCATGCTTTCTCTTTCTCTGTTACAAATTAAGATTTTTTCTTTTTGGAAAAAAAGGTTCACAATTCATTTCAGAGTCATGGCAGTGACTCTGTAGATAAGACTGGAGAAGATATTTAATTTATAACTTCTATTTTCACCCTTTCTAACCTCTTCCTCCTCAAAATCCTTTTGCACTGACATTTTTCAAGAATAGTTAGCTGAAAGATGACTTTTTTTGAAATTGGAAGAAAACCAGGAAAGTAATTTACAGTCACTAAGAACAGCAAGAGCTTTTAAAAATGTGTTCCTAATTTTTTTAAATTAGCTTTTAACTTAAAGCGAGCTTATTTTAAAAGTTCGAAATAGCCATGTGCTTCATCTTGTGGGGCCACATATCTTGAAAACAACTGGGTTAGAATTAAGAAGGGTAGAAAAGTTTTGATTCTTAACCCCTATTAAATAGGTGAGCCCCTATTTTGCAACTAACAGATATGAAGCTGCTATTGCATGTATCTTCTTAACTTCCATAAGGTATTTATCCCCTCTGAGCCTCAACAGTTATGCCATCAGAGTTGTAGGGGATGAAAAGCTCCCTTTCTCACTGAGTGAATGTGTGTGTGTTTCGGGGGCGGGGGGTGGGGGGGGAATACTATCCAGCATATATCAAGAGAACAAAAACGGCTCCACAGACCATATCTGAAGGGTAAATTGCTTTAAAGGGATTATGTACATGTCTCTCTGACCTTTATGTAGAAGATCTGGTGGCTTTTCTCCACCTCAAGAGAGTGGGTATGTGTACAGAGATAGAGAGTTGTTAATCATGGCTATGATGTCAGCTCCATGTGTAAGAACCATTCCTGTCAGGTCTTTACATTAATAGCTTAGCTGGAAGGAAACCTTTAAAAACAAGTTCTTAAAAATGTGAAACTGCCTGTGCGGTACCAAAACTACAGCTGGCTTAACAGCATTTGTTCTATTTAAAAGCTCATTCCAGATCATTACAAACTCCCTGTTTAGCTCTAAGTAAGTCCTGAGAGCAGAGATGTGGTTGCCAGTAAAATGTTTTTCAAAGTTGCAGCCCACACCGCTGTCAGGATGTGGAAAGCAGCAGCAGGAGAACAGCGAGAAATCACTGGACATAGGAATAACAAAGCACCCGAAGATACAGGGCTGGGAGAGGCAGAGAATCAAGAGTGCTCATTTCTCTTTGGAAAAAGAATTAGCTATTAGTATTTTTTAAAACATGGTCCTACATGTGTATAACACCTTTTATCTGCAAAGATCCCAAGCAATTTACAGCATTACATATATATAATCTAAACGTGCATAGGATTCCAGTTAGTATAGGAAGTGGATACAGAGAAACTATGGCAAGAAGAATAAAACGACAAGTGTGATAAACAGAACTCTATGTCAAGGATTTCTGCTCCTCCTTCACTGTCTTTCAAGTAACAATGAGATTTCCACAGATTTGTTTTTGTTTATTTTACTAAAAGTGTTACAACACTCTTTAGTACTGTATTTGCTTTTTGAGCATCTGTCTCTTTAATGGGGTGTTTTTTAAAAACAATACACTACCACTGTGGGGGAGCAGGAACATGGTAATTTTGTATTTATTGCGTCCATATCATTATGTTCTCTGAAGAACGTTCCACTGCCCTTAGACAGCATTATTAAATGGTCTGCACACTCTTGTTTAGCTCCCTTTCACCCACTCTTGTCTCATTGGCATGATTTCAATCTTTTTCTCTTCTCTTGCCATCCTAATCCCCTCTCACAGCCACTTCCCCCCCCCCCCACCCCCCCAACTTTCTCATGCTGTTCATATACCTGCTTTCATAGAATCATAGAACTGGAAGGGACCTCGAGAGGTCATCTAGTCCAGTCCCCTACACTCGAGGCAGGACTAAGTATTATCTAGACCATCCTTGACAGGTGTTTGTCCAACCCTACTCTTAAAAATCCCCAATGATGGAGATTCCACAACCTCCCTTGGCAATTTACTCCAGAGCTTAACCACTCTGACAGGAAGTTTTTCCTAATGTCCAACCTAAACTGCCCTTGCTGCAATTTAAGCCCATCGCTTCTTGTCCTATCCTCAGAGGTTAAGAAGAACAATTTCTCTCCCTTTTCCTTGTAACAATCTTTTATGTACTTGTCCCCTCTCAGTCTTCTCCAGACTAAACAAACCCAATGTTTTCAATCTTCCCTCATAGGTCATGTTTTCTAGACCTTTAATCATTTGTTGTTCTGCTCTGGACTTTCTCTAATTTGTCCACATCTTTTCTGAAATGTGGGGCACAGAACTGGACTCAATACTCCAGTTGAGGCCTCATCAGCGCGGAGTAGAGCAGAAGAATTACTTCTCGTGTCTTGCTTACAATACTCTTGTTAATACATCCCAGAATGATGTTTGCTTTTTTTACACAAGCGTTACACTGACTCATATTTAGCTTGTGATCCACTATAACCCCCGATCCCTTTCTGCAGTACTCCTTCCTAGGCAATCATTTCCCATTTTGTATATGTGCAACTGATTGTTCCTTCCTAAGTGGAGCACTTTGCATTTGTCCTTATTGAATTTCATCCTATTTACTTCAGACTTTCTCCATTTTTTCCAGATCATTTTGAATTTTAATCCTATCCTCCAAAGCACTTTCAACCCCTCCCAGCTTGGTATCGTCCACCAACTTTATAAGTGTATCACTACAACAGTGTTTCTCCCCATCTCTCCCACAGTCCAGCTTCAGTACTGATTTGTCCTTACTGCCTTTGATTTGTTCACAGGAACTCTTGATTCTTTTCATTCCCTCTTGGACCTTTCCAACCATTCTGTGCCTCTTTGCCTGATCCTCTCTGAACTTCTCCATGATGCTCCAATTCACTCTCCTGGATCACAAAGTGAGCATTATTTCCATACTTGTAAACTCAAAAGGAATTCTGGTTCTTCCACTACCCAAGCTGGTAAAAGCTGGGAGTGCATCAATTCATCCTCCAGCAAACTCCTCTGACTGAGAGATGTTGGAGGGCTTTAGAGAGAACTGAAGACAGCCCTCACTGAGAAGGGAAAGGCCACTACAACACAGCTTACAATGGGAAAACGGAGGTATTCTGGGGGAAATCGCTGAAATAACATAGTATGTACAATAGGACAATTCAATTCACAAATTAAAACCTCCTCTGCCATTGTGACCCATCCACACTAGGTATCACACTGTGTTTGCTGACTGTGTAAAACATGGTTTTAACAGGTTCAGGCTAACACATATCAAACATGGCTCCTGTCCCAATGCAGAGGGGTCTATGAATCACTCTTTTAGCTCATCAGTGTATTCTGGGACAATCGGTTAGCTATTGTGTTTCATCCTCTACATTTTCTGGTCCATTTTCAGTCCTCTGGCCCAGGGCAATCTTTTATCTAAGCTTTGCTGTTCCACAACAGCCCAAAAGTCTGTTTTATACTTAGTACACAAACTGCAATAAGAGTTTGGTGCCACAGTGAGTTAGTAATCCAGGCTCACAGCTCTCCCAGCCAAGTTGAGTCACACTCACTCTCTGTTCCTTTAGGCATCTATGGGACATTTTATCCACTCCCCCTCCTTTGGGATTTTTTGCCCTCCACTTCCCACTATGCTATTCTAATTTGGTCTCTGCGCCTGTGCTGTTCCAATCTTTGCTTGGCATCCCCCACAGCATTCCAAATCTCTCAGCGCTCCCCATACCACAATACTCTGCTTTCAACTCCGCTGCACACACAAGTTCTCCCTTAGTTCCCTGGGCTGCTCTCTCAGCTCAGCTGGAGTTTATATATCAAGAGGTAACTCAAATGTCTGAGAATTTGTGTGTGACCGAAACACTTGATACAAATATTGCCATTACAATGTCTCATTGATCAGTAATTATTTTTCAAACACCATTCCACTAGCTACTTTGAAATTTCCTTTTCCAATATACAAGATGGCTGGTTCTCTCAGCCACCCCCCGACAACCAATCACCGAGACAAAAACAGCATTTAAACCGGCCAACCTGGTTGTTCTCTGGACTGATATGTTAAGTTTCAGCTCAAAGTAGCTTGCGATGGAAGTATTATAAATCTCTGGAAAAACCCCCAAATCTTTGGAATAATGGAAACACTAGCATGCATTAATGTGAGGGGTGCTGTTCAGTGCCACTGTCATTGACTTCTGTGGGATTTTGGGGTATAAAAGCAATGCAGTTGTTACAGTACTTTTTGTATGTGAAATGCTGAAGCCCCAATGCTATAATTGGATTCATGTGCTCAGGTCTGATAGCAGGTCCAGGACCCAAGTTTTCCTTTTCCTTCAGTGTATCAGGCTCCAGCTCAAAAGACATTCACATTATGTTTGTTTACAAATCTAAAACTCACTTATAATTTAATATAAAACCAGAAATTTGATTTAGTATCTCAAAATACTCATTTGATTAAGTAGCTATGAGCAATTTTTAGGTGAACTTTATCTATTTATTTATATATTCTGACATTCTGTTTTATGAGCTATAAATTAATCACAGTCTTTGAAAAATGGCAAGGTTTCAAAACTTAGCCCTGGCAATTATACTCTAGCTAGAGCACTGGACTGAGACTCAGGAGATCTAGATTCTATTCCCAGCTCTGCCACTGGCCTACTAGGCGACCTTTGGCAAGTCACTTCCCCACTCTGTGCCTCAGTTTCCCCATCTGTAAAATGGTGAAATGGTATCGACTTTCTTTGTGAAATCTGCTGATAAGCACTATATAAGAAGTAGGTGTTGTTATTGTTTTCACATGCTCTTTGTTCACCACTGCTTATCACAGATTTCATCATTAACCACCGTGCAGTTAGTATTTGTTTATACAGCTGGTGTCTAAGATTCCAGCCCAGACCCATAGTTGTACTTTCAAAGACCAAGTTGCCTCAGCTGACATGCAGTGGTTTTTTACTGCATTAAAATAAAACAGATAAGCTCTATTTGTTAGGGTTTCACTAGATTCAAAGAGGTCTGTATGTGAGAAGATTCTGAAAAGGCATAAAACATCTTTGCTGCACTTATTAAGAAAGCTCAGCAGTCTCTTCACACTCAACAGTCAGATACCGTTGTGATGAGTAGGTTATAAATACTCAGGCAGATACAGATAGGCAACTGAAGGGAAGCATTACTGCATCGGAAGTGCCGGTTTCAATGCTGCTAGAATAGCGAGCATGGGAAATGGCTGTTCAGATGGGAATTCTTTGACTCTATATACTGTAATTTTAATTCTCTATTTCTTCCTTTGTCCATATCATTGCAGCCTTGCATGGTTTTACTTAGCCTACCCAACCCGACCAGCATTCCTGGGGAAGTGAATCTCAATAAGGATGCTAAGAATCTGAATACTAGGACAGCTAGCACTGTGCTGACTGTAGAGTCACAAAGCAAAGAATTATTCCTTGGCATCAGTTTTCATTTTTTAAATTGATTTTGATATTAGGAATGATTATGCTCCTGCATATTAATTGCTACATGATCTAAAATTTCACATGAAGAAACAACACTTGCAAATACTGAAGCACTCATCGGATGGACATGAAACTAAGAACTGTTTAATAGAAGTCAGTTAAGGGGTAACATTTGTGCTTTTAATCTACAGTTTAAAAATAATGACTTGTATCATATCTACTTAGTAAAACAATAAAATTAAAACAGAAATTGCTAGTAGGCAACAGTGAAAATGTAATAATTAAACACTTGATGCTTTTAAAAGATATATACTTAATGACCCTACAACAAAGACACCTATGATTAAAAGGGTCTTTAAACAAAAGACTTGTTTTAACAATTCATTCAATTTTTGTCTACTATATTGTATGCCTTGCTTTGGTGTTCCCACTGCTGTCAATTTAATGCTTGTTTTACAGTATGTTTATGCTTATGTTCTTTTCAAATGCTTAGCATTATAATGAGATCTCATATCTTTTCTCAAATTAAATTTTGCTCCACATACTCCACATGTATACAGATGAACATCCATGTGCTGCTCCAGTTGTTCGTTATTTGGGAATATCTGAAAGCAGACCTGGCATATAGTCTCTCCAGCTGATAAATGAGATATCATATGCCGTACATGGTCATGTTTTCTGAAGTTTCCTTGATCACAAATGGAACAGACATACCTGGCCATGCCTTTGTGCATATCATTGTGGAGCCGCAGCTGGCGTTCTCTTAAAAACTGCTTCCCACATGTCTGACAAACAAATTGTTTTTCCTTGGTATGAACAGTGTAATGTTCCCGTAAGTGACAACGCTGATAAAATCCTTTCCCACAAAGATTGCAGAAATGCTTGCGTCTGTGATCTCTTTCATTCTCTTCCATAATAGAATTCTTAAATAGATCTTGCTCTAGACAGTTTGACATATGTTCAACAACTAGAGTTTCAGTTTCAAAACGCTGACCACAATTAGGACATCGGAAAGGACAGGCAGAATGCTTATATAACTGTTTGTTTGGAAGACTGTTCATTTGGAAGTGACTGTCCCTGAAGTCCTCCAATATCTCTGCAAACATCATATCCCTTATTTCAGACTGTTCCTCTGGATTCTCTTCTAAGTCCATTTTTTCCTCTGCATTTCTTATACCATTCATTGTCAGATCCTGGGGTTCTCCACATGTCTGTGCATGATCCTGTAACTGTCTACCCTTGACCAATATTTGGCCACATTTGCCACAAGCACATATATTTTCTATGTGTTTAGATAAATAATGAGCAGATAGATCTTCCTCTGTAATTGTTAGCCCACACAGTTCACAGGGAGCATTCTCCACATCTTCCTGCACTGGGGGAACTTTCCTGTTAAGATGCCTTGCGTTTTTTAAACACTTTCTTGCATTCTCATCTATAGACAACCGGGGTTTTAGAGTTTTTCGAGAATGTCTCTTTTCATTGATCTCTTCTGCAACATAATATCTGTAAAGTGGCTCTTCCTGTTCATCATCTAATTCATCATTGTCAGTAGATTCATTACAGTCTTTATCTGTCACTTTAATAATGTTAAAATCTTTCAGTTCATCTTCCGGGTTGTCCTCTGGTTCCATCTTGATGATGATCCTTTTCCTCTCAGTGGCTCTACTTCCTTCTTCACCTGATGTCTCAGATGCAACTATACTACTTTTTCTGCTTGTTATGTTTGACACTGGAGATGAAGAGTCATCGGCTGCTTGACTGGTATCCCCTTTATAGTTCTCTGTTTGTGCAGATAGTATTTTAGAAGTAGAGTCTTTTTCACGAAAGTCAATTTTTTCAATACCATAAAACCTGGTGTTTTGGTATGAATGCCTATTAGTGCATGTTAACACATGTTCATCCAGTAACTTTTCACAGCTAAAACTAAACCCACAGCTGTCACAGGTAAAGCTTCTTCCAAAGCGGCGTGAATGTGACACACGATCTTTTGTGTTAGAGAATTTGGACATGGTGCTTTTTTTGCACACATCAAACAGTTGTTCAGGGAAACTGCCCAGCTGCAAAGCTTCTTCATCAGGCTCTTTGTTATGGGATGTGTTTACAGTTGAACTTGGTGGCTCCATACACCACCTGTTTACTTCACTGCCATTTCTAGTAAGTGTGTCTTCATACATTTTCACACCAAATATCATTTTACTATTCTGTGTACTAGAAGCAGAAGATGAACACTTTAAATTAGAGGAGTCTGTATCTTGTATGTCTTCTAAACATTCAGGCACGTTATATAACTGTAGATAGTTCATTGCCACTTTAAATTGCTCAAAGTTGGTAGGGGCAGTCATAATTTTTCCTAAATACATAAACTGTAATATGAGATCAAAGCATTCAGCACTGATCTTCATGTTGCTGAGATTCAGCTGGGCTGTGGTGTGTTGGTGATTCATAAAAAACATCCTAAAATAAGAGCTGCAGGCAGCTAGGACCGCTTTGTGTGCTTGAAAATAAATATCATCAATAGCAATGCAGCAGTCACAGAGAAAACCCCACTCTCTTTGGTTGTTTAGCTGCTGAAGGACATATGTGCTGTGGCTGGTACTTGCCATCTTGTATTCCGATTACAGTCCTGTGGAAAAAAAGAAACATATTTAGTTATAAGCACAGAAAGTAAGAGGGAGCTCATTTTAATACAGAGGACAATTGTTAAGAACTGCAATTTGGGTCCAAAATTTTTATATTCTTACTATTTTTATAATCTGATTGGAAAGGTCTTCCTGGAGACCTATACCTGCTAAAGAAAATCCAGTAAACTAGTGCCAAGAAAAATAAAAATATCCACGATTCCATTCTCCCTCTGCTGGATTTGCAGTACCAGTTAACTAATTAACTTCACTGCCACACCTGTACTGATCTCAACAATACTGCTGCTAGTACGCAAATCAGGAAGTAAACCACAAAGAAATATGGCCAAGGTTTTCAAACGTGACTAAGATTTTGGGTACCCAACTTGAGATACCTTAAAGGGGCCTGATTTTCAGAAAGTGCTGAACATCCATCCAGTGAAAATCAGGGTCCTTTAATGTGTCTCAAGTTGGACAACTGTGATATAGGATGGTTTGGCGATGCAGAAGCATTGTCATGGAGGAAACATAGTATTCTTTCCTTCCGAGGCTATCGGGAGGCTGGGAGCACCATGGAAACAATATGTGCAATCCTTAAAGAGGAGGAAATGTTCCACACTGCCCAAAAACATCCACTATGGCCATTTAAAGAGCAGCATTTATGGATCACCAACATCACCCAGCCCTTGGCTGGAAGTTGGATGGCTGCAGTAGGATGGCTTATATTATCATGGCACCCAGGGGCTTCAGTCAGGGCCGGCTCCAGGCACCAGCAAAGGAAGCACATGCTTGGAGTGGCACATCTGAAGGGGCATCATTCTGGCCATTCCTGGGGCGGCACATTTTAAGGGCTGTTTTTTGTTTTTTTTCCGCTTCATCAGCTCCGGACGGCTTTTTTTTTTTTTTTTTGCTTTGGCAGCTTGGGGCGGCAAAAAAACTAGAGCTGGCCCTGGCTCCAGTCCTGGACCAAGACCCCATTGTGCTAGGCGCTGTATAAATATAGAACAAAAAAACCCTTGTAGGAACAGAGAGAGACTCCTGATGAGTGGGTCAGGGACAAGGAAGATTTCCCTCTCCAAACTGAAAGCTGAGCAGGACATGCTACTCCGATCTGATCAGCAAAGTGACACCAACTATAGAAGCTTTATTTTGTTTTTACATTACACTGAAAAGTAAAGAAGTTGTTCTGCACTAGCTAATACAGTGTGACACTTTGGTGGCCACAGACTCAGTTATTTTACTTCCCAAACAGAATCTTTTACTTCATTGAAATGACGAGGTACATTCTAAGCAACATTTCTAAGCGTTTAGATAACTTTGGATGTTTTTTTGAACCAAACCAAAGCAAAAAACAACCACCCCTCAAGATCTGGTGAGGCCTCATTTGGAGTACTGTGTCCAGTTTTGGGCCCCACACTACAAGAAGGATGTGGATAAATCGGAAAGAGTCCAACGGAGGGCAACAAAAATGATTAGGGGGCTGGAGCACATGACTTATGAGGAGAGGCTGAGGGAACTGGGATTGTTTAGCCTGCAGAAGAGAAGAGTGAGGGGGGATTTGATAGCTGCTTTCAACTACCTGAAAGGGGGTTCCAAAGAGGATGGAGCTAGACTGTTCTCAGTGGTAGAAGATGACAGAACAAGGAGTAATGGTCTCAAGTTGCAGAGGGGGAGGTTTAGGTTGGATATTAGGAAAAACTTTTTCACTAGTAGGGTGGTGAAGCACTGGAATGGGTTACCTAGGGAGGTGGTGGAATCTCCTTCCTTAGAGGTTTTTAAGGTCAGGCTTGACAAAGCCCTGGCTGGGATGATCTAGTTGGGGTTGGTCCTGCTTTGAGCAGGGGGTTGGACTAGATGACCTCCTGAGGTCCCTTCCAACCCTGAGATTCTATGATTCTATGATCTTGAATTTTAAAAAGTATTCACAAAATACATTTCATATGCCCAGTCGTGTTGGAACAATTATTATAGTGAGGGTGCTAAACGCGGAAACCATGTATTTGGGTTGTTATTACTACTTCAAGCCAGGTGATGCAGCAGCACCCCTACTTCCAGCACCTATGCATAGGACTCTAAATGAGGTGCATTTGACCTGAAGTTACTTTGTACATTCAGTCTCATGCAATAATATGTTGAATTACCATTTAAATCCTAAGAACAGTAACTGCAGGTTTACTAATAATTTCAGTTCAAACTACATAGTATGTGTTTAAAATATAACTAATAGGGAGATGTGGTCATAAAATGGATACTGACATTTCAGGTGTGACAAGGCATGAGGACAGCTATGAACCGCCATCTGTACCACAGAAGTCTGTTCAGAACAGATATACATTATCAGCTGGCCTTATTACAACTTGCAAAGTGGCAAATTCAGATTTGTAATTAAAAAAAATCCCACTTATTCTTCTATTTAAAAAGGCATTTTGTAAAGTTTGCTAGTTGAAAACAGCTCTAACAGGGCAACCCTATGGCAAAAAAAGAGGTTATGAAGTATCTGGGGACTGATGAGTGCCCATTGAAATCAGTGAAAATACTCCCATTGACTTCAACAGACATTGGAGTGAGGTAGAAAAGATGTATTCCTTTAGGTTTCTCTTTTTCTTGGGAGAAGAAGGAATAAAGGATATTGCCTCTTTTGAAAGGGGAACTCTGGAAGATAACTGTCAATAAAACCTAAAATTCTTCAGCACTTGAGCTTGGATACGCAGAAGAGGACAGACTGGTAAAGCATATCTCCTGAAGCCTCTAAAGGAATTAGCCCGACAGTGGGCTGATGCTGAAAACAGGTAAAATGCTCAGATACTATAGTGATAGGGGGCATACAAGTACTTAGGGAACGCTTACATTAACATTTTAGTGTTACTAATAGCACCTTACTAATTCAAATCCATTCTTAAAGCACTCTTTTTCTTCCAAACTCAACAGTAACCTGGCATATGTATTTTATGTGTTGGTGTATTTAAAAACAGCAGTGCCTGAATATTGGACCTTCAGTGCAAAAATAATTATAGGCAGAGCTGGTGGCACCACCTATTTTAAGGTTGTCTGACATTTCCATTATAAGACCCTGTTTTCTGTTGCTTATAATTTGGCCAAACTAACTATTTGGGCTGAAATTTTCCATGCCAGGGGTCTGCCTCAAGCTGATTTTAGAGGGGGGGTAGTAGAATATCAGCCAAAATGGTTCCATCATTTCTGACAACGAGACTAGGGGAAAATACACCATTTTGCCCACGTTAAAAAATGCTGCTGACCTTTTCTTTGAAAAGCTCCAGCTACCCTCTTTGGAGTTGAGACTTTAAATTTGGCAGGGATGTGCATTTTGCCATCTCATGAAAATCCATGCAAAACTGGCCAAACTAGAAGGCTGGGGAAAATCACAGTTCACACAAGCTCAATAGAGGCTTTTTTGATTTTACCAGCTAAAATCTCCAGATTCTGTCCTCACTAAACATGCTCGAGCCTCTCACAGATCCTAGTGCTGACCAGACCACGCATGTGCTATCCCCAGGGAAAATGAGCATGCTCTAACTCAGGGCTCCTGCCAGGGGCTCACTAACCATATGGCTATACTGCAATTAAAAACCAGCGGCTGGCCTGTGCCATGTGTCTCGAGCTTGCAGGGCTCAGGCTAAGGGGCTGTTTAACTGCAGTGTAGACATTCGGGCTTGGCCTACGGCCTGGGCTCTAGGACCCTGTGAGTGGGAGGGTCCCAGAGCTTGGGCTTCAAATGTCTACACCACAGTTAAGCAGCCCCGCAGCCAAGTCCTGCAAGCCTGAGTCAGCTGGCACAGACCAGCCATGGGTTTTTAAACTGCGGTGTAGACATACCTTAAGACTCTTCCTGTAATGGCTACACCAGGCCAGGGTGAGGCTGAGCACGGGAACCAAGCTCAGGGGAGCTGTCTCTCCAGTGCTCTCAAAGACCTCCCTGCTGGCACCCAGGCAGCAGGAAGGAGGAAGCTGTCTGATTCAAATCCAGAGGAGACAAGAGCAGAACCAGGGAAGGGAAAGGAGATTGGGACAAGGAGGGTGATGAGACTGGGAGCAGAAACTGGGACTGGCTGTGCAAAGAGACTGGGGCAAGTTGTCAGGCAGGGTGGATGCAGACTGAGACTGGATGAGGAGCCCAAGAATTGGAAGTAGGATGAGACCCAGGGGTGGAGGGAGAGAGAGAGATCAGACAAGGTGCCAGGAGGGGAGAACAAGGACTGGCTGGGAAAGGAGACTGGGGACAAGGATTTAAGGTGGAAGGGGGACTAGTTGGGCAGGGAGAAAGGAACTGAAACAGGGAAACAGCAAGGTGTGGGGAAGATGCAGGTTGGGACAGGTTGGCGGGGATGAGGGAGAGAGTGTGACGCTTTGGGGGGACTGGGCAGAAGAGTCTGTGTCCACCAGCACAATTCCCTCCTGAGCCTGAAGTGGAGCCCAAGTTTCCTGCTGTCAACAGATATCTGAAAGCCACGGGCAAAGTGTGTCATCCCCCTGTGGTGCTGATCCATGTATAGGATTACAACCTACTACTGCTATCAGTAACTCCGTTAGCTCAAGTGGCAGAGGTCTGTGCGGTGGATCTAAAGGTTCCAACCCTGCTGATGACCCATATACCACATAATGGAATTTGTTACTTTCAGTTTGCTTTTTAAAAAGCCTATGAAATTACACATGCCAAAAAACAAAACAACCCCTAGGTTAAAAGAACATTAAAGTTGCCTAGTCAAGCACTCAAAATTTAGGACAGCCCAGAATTAAGATTGCCTGTGCAATCTTAGCTCAGCCCCCTTGTCCATATACATTATGATACAGTCTTTAATTAAATAATCTCAAACTATTTTTTTCCACAGGACCCCTGCCTCATTCAGTGCTCAAGATGTGGCTCTGTTCTAGGAATCAGGGTTGTATACTGAAATGTCTGTAGGATCCTTGCTTCATTAGTGGGAAAGTGTGTGTTGTAGATTAAATGAGGCAGGGAATTGCAGGAAGAAAAAGGACAGTCCCGTGGTTAAGGGAGTTGAATGCTTCCCTGGGAAACTGAATTCTATCCCTGCCTCTGCCATAGAGTTCCTACATGATGCTAAGCCAGTCACATCACAGGTGGTCACTAACTGTGTGTTCCTCCTTTTCTGGGTGCCCAACATAAATATCCAGGGGCAGTGTGGAGCCCTCACAGCTGCCACTGAACTCAGTGAGAGTTGTGCTTTGCTGTATAATGCTAAGTGCTCTGAAAAATTAGGCCCTAATCATTACAAACTGGATTCCCAAAATTAGTGACTCCAGGTCTGTCGCGTCTTACGCGCATTTAACTTGCGCGATTTCGGCTTTGCGCGGTCGCCAAAAACAGGAAAAAAAAGAAAAATAACCATTTTAAAACGGCATCGGTACTGCGGGCAATTCCGTCCGCCATTCAACTCAATGGAGTCTCAACATACGCGGTTTTTCGCTTTACGCGCTCAGCGCAGAACGTAACCCCCGCATAAGATGCGACAGACCTGTATTTTAAACTCAATCTTTGTGCCTCAGCACCCCTCACCTTACTGGGGTGTTATGAAGATTAATTAATGTTTATTTACTCAGATACTATAGTGATATGTGCCACAGAAAAACCATGAGGAAAATTAGTAATTCTGTCTTCAGTGCGGGGTTTGAATGATGTACAGGAAATAAGGCTTATTAGAGCCACACATTGAAAACAAGGAGAAAACAAACATTGAATAGTGGTTCATTAAGTGAGCACTGTCCATCCTGTGCACTGAATGAGGCAGGGGTCCGTGGAAAAAATAGTATGTGATCATATGTTTAAAGTCTGTATCTGAATGCACATGCACAAGGAGAAATGAATTAAGATTCACAGGCAACCTTAATACTGGCATTTCCTAACCTTTGAGTGTTTGACTTTGCGCCTTAATAAAGTTCTTTTAACTTAATTCTTTGTGTGTAATAGTAATTAAACTGCACTGTTTGAGTTATTGTTAGGGTTACCAACCCTCTAGGATTGTCCTGGAGTCTCCAGGAACTACATTCTTTAATTAAAGATTATGTCATGTGATGAAACCTCCAGGAATACATCCAACCAATATGGGAAACCATAGTTATTGTAGATTACAAAATCACTTGGACAGAGAACGTCATCATCTCTGTTCGCAGTGTCAGGAACATTGTCTATAAGAAATATTTTTCTATTTGATATTCAGTAAAAAGACACATTAAAAAGCTACTCTTGGGACTTGTGCCAGCATGGGGGCAAAGCACCACCACGGACACAAGTTCATATAGCATTTTCAAGCTGAAGATAAAGTAAAAGTATATAAAGACATTTCTAGTGTAATTTCTGATCAGGTAATTTCACTGTAATTTTAAATTTATAATCATCACAGTACTCTCATTTTACCTTTCTGCTTTTTACTTTGATGCTGCCAGACACTATTCAGTTCCCATTTTTCTCCCATTAGAATTTTCCCTTTTATTTTGAATTGATATTTACAGATATGATATTGTCAGTGTGACGTTTTTGACATTAACTGTGACTGTATAGATCATTGTTGCAACCAATGTCCTATAGTTGCACCAAATCTTGTACAAAGGAGGTCAAGTAAGGTGTCTATGAAAACGTTGTAATTTGCTGATTATGATTATTCTGTCTCTGTGTGTGTATCATTTTTGTATTTGAAGTTATGAATATTGGCTATGTACTTATATCTCAATGTGTTTGATTCTAAGCTGCACCAGTGAAGCATTTGGACAGCTTATTCTGAAGGAACTCTTCAGATTAAGTGCCCAATCAAGAAACACTTAACTGACAATGGGCCTTGGGAGACTCCAATCCACATATGAGGAGCCTTCCTGGGAATGTTCAAGGTTGCATGTGAGCAACGGCTGCTCTACCTGTAAAGAACTGAGCCATGCATGGACATGTGGCTTGCCCATGTGACTCCAAACTCCACCTTGCTACTGTGATTTTCCACAGTAAGAACAAAGGGGTCCTTCCACATGGCAGAGGATATACAAGGTCCTGGAAACCCCTCCATTTTGTCTTCAATCCTGCTTCTTACCTCTGGAGGAACTTTGCTACAAACTGAAGCTCTGAACAATGGACTGAATGACCCATCCAAATCTGTGGATGTACTCCAGAGACTTGATTTGAGCCTGCAGTTTATTCCATCACTGCTACAAGCCTGAACCAAGAACTTTGCCATTACTGTATGTAATTAATTTCATTTAACCAATTGGAGCTCTCATCTATATTTCTTTCTTTTTATGAATAAACTTTTAGATTTTACATTCTAAAAGATTGGCAACAGGTGATTTATGAGTAAGATCTGACTGGTATATTGACCTAGGTCTGGGGCTTGGTCCTTTGGGATCAGGAGAACCTTTTTTCTTTTACTGGGATATTGGTTTTCATAACCATTTATCCCCTTAAGGAGTGGCGCTGGTGATGATACTGGAAAACTGGAGTGTCTGAGGGAATTGCTTATATGACTTCTGGTTAGCCAGTGCGGTGAGACCGAAGTCCTCTCCGTTTGGCTGGTTTGGTTTGTCTTAATAGTAAAGGAACTCCAGCTTTGGGCTGTAACTGCCCTTCTCTAAGCAATTTGTCCTGAAATTATACTCTCAGTAGTGTCCCACCAGAGGCGGCATTGTTATAGTCAGTATCTACTGTTAATGTGGCATATATAAAAACAAAACAAGCTATACAGCTATATCAAATATCTACATGCTTCGGTCAAAAGCCTTCTAACTGAAAAGAACAAGTATCCAGTATAACTGCATGCTTTGTTATGGCATAGATTTTAAAAAGTTTTTAAACTAAAGATATAAAACGTTCCTAAAACTTTTTAAATTTTAAAATGTAGAGACCTTGGCAAAGTTCCTGTTGACATTCGTATGTTTTCTAAAAAAAAAAAAAAAAAAGTACCACAGACTTTAGGATTTAGGAGCATTTGGGCCCCTAAAATTAGTAGGTGGTTTTCAGAACCCAGCATTTTCACTGCTGAGCAGGCAAAAATGGAAATCTCACAGACGTAGCTGCTGGCTGCTTTTCTGTGGAAACCAAGATCAGATGGGACAAAATAAAATAAATGAAAGCTCTGAATGTAGTACTAATGGAAAGTGATATACTGAAAACCCAGAAGAATCAAGTCTCCTATGTATCCACAAAACAGATCAATATACCATGGGCCATGACAATGCAAATTTTTCCACACCACTCTGCCACCATATCTCAACCCTGACCTTGGGGATCACTTCTACAGAGGAGAAGATATTTTAGACACTTTGCCCCTTGAGGGTGAAATTAACTTTGGTGTAAAAGGCCAGTGCGTTAAATGGGAAATCTATGTATGTTTGGGTAAGCAGGGGCTAGAGCTGAGCAAGTGGTCACCATACTTGCACGCTGTAGAGGGGCCACATGATAGAAAAAACAAATAGAGGATGTGAAGTACCCTCTAGAGATATACACGATAAGCACAGTTACTTGGGCTATTTGTGAGGATGGTGAATGTCACCCTCAGCCATGGCCTGTCAACAGGACTACTAGTTGTGATGTTGTTTTCTATGATGTGGACACCTGTTCATTAAGAGCTGTACTAAGACTAACAATTAATTGAAAATAGGCTATGAACAGCGTTTAGATCACAACAGATTTCAACTGCTACCTAGACTGGATCTGAACCAGTGAAAGAGATAGAAGATTCTAAAAATCACCAAATTGCCAATCATTTACGCCATCAATCCCATATCGGTATTAAGATCTCTTCTGATGATACAGCATCCCTTTCCACATATAAGGGAAATAGCAGCTGAAATCTGACTCTCAGTTGATGGCTGAGAGCATCAAAGATGCAGACATTTTATATATTCACAATATGAGCACAGTGCATTAAAGAGTTAAGGACATAAGGTTTGATCTAAAGCCCTGAAATCTTGCCACTGACTTAAAAAGGCTTTGGATCAGGTCCACAGAGTAAAAGCATAAAAGAAAGCTGACACAGTGGTAAACTGACTTCTCAGCCGCAATGATTTTTGTGGAAATTCCTAGTTACCGTTACTTAACTGATACAATTTACTATACCCTTGCACAAATATGTTCTGTATTAGGCAATGTATTAACAACCATGATTTTTTTATTTTTTTTTATATTAAGGAAAACAAACTAGCAGGAAAAAATCCTGACACCAAATTTAGCACAAAGTATTTTTTTAAATAAGCCTTCATATTCATAGGTTTAAGTGTAGTAGCCGTGTTAGTCTGTGTCAGCAAAACGAAAATAAGAAAGAAAAACTTGTAGCACCTTAGAGACTAACAAATTTATTTCAGCATAAGCTTTCGTGGGTTAGTACCCACTTCATCGGATGCATGGAATGAAATACACTGTAGACAGATATTTATACCTGTGTATACCATCTTGTTTATCACTTCAAAAGTTTTTTCTTCCCCTGCTGTCATGTTTCCTCTCAACTAATTAGCCTCTTAAGATTGGTCTATACACCTGGACCTTATCATGTTTCTCTGACTGTATAAATATCTGTCTACAGTGTATTTCATTCCATGCATCCGATGAAGTGGGTATTAACCCACGAAAGCTTATGCTGAAATAAATTTGTTAGTCTCTAAGGTGCTACAAGTTTTTCTTTCTTATTTCCTTCATATTCAGAATTCTTCCAGTACCCTGACTTATGACCTCAAGCTGCATGTACAGTAAACTACTTCAGTGGATTATCCATCTCCTAATGTCTTCAAATCAAGCCTAGCTGCCTTTCTGGAAGTTATGCTTCAGTCAAACACAAATTATTAGACTTAACACAGGGGTAGATGGATAAAATGTAATGGCCTCTGATATACAGAAGGAAGACTAGATCAGGGATTCTCAAACTTCATTGCACCGCAACCCCCTTCTGACAACAAAAATTACTACACGACCCCAGGAGGGGGGACTGAAGTCTGAGCCCACCTGAGCCCCCTGTAACCTGAGCCTTGCCACCCAGGGCTGAAGCCCTTGGGCCTGGGCCCCAGGTGGCGGGGCTCGGGCCCCGGACCCCAGGAAGTCTAAGCCAGCCATGGTGACGCCATTAAAATTGGGTCCCAACTCACTTTGGGGTCCCGACCCATAGTTTGAGAACCGCTGGACTAGATGATCAAATGATGTCTTCTGGCCTTAAATTGTATGGATCTATGAGTCTACTTAGAGCACATTTTTTTCTGATATAAATAAATTAGCTAAAATCTGAATTAAGTGAAATAAGTGTGTTATGGGATATACTGAAGTATAGGTGGTGCTAAAGGGTATACAAATGTTCACACAAAACTGTGAAGAAAAAACATTAGAGGACATGAACAATCGCAGGGAGACATTCATCCTGAGGACAGAAATGATCTCCATGCAAGTTACTTATCAGCTGTTGTGCCCATATACTGCCTCTGGACTCACAACCATGCCTACCCGGTCAAGTATCTGCCATGGACAACATTTTAAAAATGGACTTGCAGAATTCCCTTGTGAACTACTGTGATAAAACAGAACTTGAAACATTTTCCAGAAGATGGAGAGTGAAATCCTTGCACTATTGAAGTCAATAGGAGTTTTGCCATGGACTTCAAGGAAGCCAGGATTTCACCCTAAATGTATTGGCCAGTACAAAAAATGTGCCCTTGTTTTCTCTCAATATAAACAAGTGAAGTCTGCAGCAACCCTGGTGAGATGCCCAACCTCAACAGCTAAGAAAGAAAGAGTCCTGGGATTCTTCTTGGGGTGCAGTTCAGGAGTCCTGTTCTGGGTAGGGTTGCTAACTTTCTGACTGCAGAAAACCAAACACTCTTGTCCCGTCCCCGCTCACTCCATCCTCCCTCCTTCTGTAGCTCGCTCTCCCCCACCCTTGCTCACTCACTCATTTTAACCGGGCTGGGGCAGGGGGTTGGGGTGCAGGAGGGGGTGCGAGCTCCGGCTGGGGGTGCAGGCTCTGGTATAGGGCTGGGGATGAGATGCAAGAGGGGGCGCGGGCTCTGGGAGGGAGTTTGGGTGCGGGAGGGGGCTCTGGGCTGGGGGCAGCATCTGATTTCTCTCTTAATGAGGACATCAACCACTAGCTTGAAAGGACTGTAACCACCCTCTGCTTTTTAAAATGCTGACTCCATTTTATAGGAAACCTACAACTACTTAATTGGAAAAAGCTGGACAATACAGCCAGCTGATGCATCTTGCGCTTTGTCCGTCTCTGGACGTATCCTTTTACGACAGCCAGCATTTGTCCATTTTTATGGGCAATGCTGCAGGTGCAGCTTTAACTTCCATGACGATGGAACAGTGGCTAGGTTGGGATTCCATCACCAACAGCAAAGGGAGCAGACAAGGAACTGTAACCCAGAACTTACTGCCCCAGCCTCAAAAGTCACTTCTATCTGCCAGAGAATAATTTTTTTCACCTGCCCCCAAGAAAATAGCTCAGACGCAGCATTAAAGCGCAAAGGGCCTGGCCAGCTCTGTCTGGGACTGATGGCATTTAGGATTCAATTCTTTCACAGAGGGAGGAAGGTGGCAAGGCACCTCTTAGCAGGGCAGGCTTCAAAATCTTTCTGGGCAGGCCCGCCTCTGCATGCAGGCATGGCCGTGGCCAAGACGCCTCCCGCAGGGGTCAGAGCACAGCAGCAGCTGGGCACAGTGATTCTGAAACAGTCACGACCAGGGACTGTTATTGACCTACAAGCGGCCCCGGGTAAATTATCCCCCGGGTGTGTCAGGCGGCCGGCGCGGAAGCCTTTAGGCCGAGGGGGTTTTGCTGCGGGTGGCGTCTTGTTGTTAGTTTATTTTCTCCCCAAGAGCGGCCGGTGTCCGCTCGGTCCAGGCCACATGGCGCTCACGGCTACGGGCAGGAAGGTCCCCGCGGCGGCTGTCGGTGGGCACCGCCGGAAAGCCCCGGGCAGGGCTAGTCCCACCTCCCCTAGACATGTTGCGGCCGAGGGGGGGGGCTCACACGCTCATGTGCCACGGCGCAGCCGGGCCGGGGCGGCCGCAGCCCGCGCCCCCGTCACTTCCCACCTCCCGCCGATGGAGGAGCTGCTGCTGCTGCTGCAAGCGGGCGCCAGCCGCTGCGCGCACGCCGGATCCTCCGCTCGCCTGCTGGCGCCCCTTCCCCCGAGCCCGGCGCTGCCCCCCGCCCCAGCCGCGGCTGCCCGTCCCGCCGGCCGCCACGCACCCTGCCCCGGGCGTGCATCGGGCGCCGCGTCCCGGGCTGGGGCCGCTCCCGCCGCGCTCCCCGGCCCGGCCCCGGCGCAGGGCAGCCTTCCCGCTACGCCCGGCGGGGCCCGCACCCCACTTACCCGCCGCGCGGCCAGCAGGGGCCGGGGGGCTCCGCGCGGGGCCGAAGCGGCGGCCGAGGAGGTCGGAGCCGCCCGCGCTGCTCCCTCTGCTGCTGCAACAAAGGACTTCCGCCCCGCCGCGCCTGCTGCTGCCGCCGCTCGGCTCCTCCGCGACCGCACGGAGCCGGACCCCTCCCCCCGCGGCGGCCAGCGGTCCCGGCCCTGCTGCTGCTGCTGCTGCTGCTGCCGCGGCCAATGCATGGCGGGCGGCTCCTGGCTTCCCAAATGCCGCCTCCTCCCAGATCCACCCTGTCCTGCCCGCACGGGCGGGTCACCTCCCGGGTCACCTCCCGGCCCCCTCCCAGACCCCACCCTGTCCTGCCCGCACGGGAGAGTCACCCTCACCCCATCCCAGATCCACCCTGTCCTATCCGCAGGGGAGAATCTTCCCCATCCCCCTCCCTGTCCTGCCCGCACAGGCGGGTCGCCCCCCTCCCCCCTATCCTGTCCACATAGGGTGACCAGACAGCAAGTGTGAAAAATTGGGACAGAGGGTGGGGGATAATAGGAGCCTATATAAGAAAAAGACCCAAAAATCAGGACTGTCCCTATAAAATCGGGACATCTGGTCACTCTATGTCCAAATGGGAGGGTACCCAATCGCCCTACCAGACCCCACCCTATCCTAGTGTCTGCATGGGAGGGAGGATCACCCGCTCCTCAAATCCCACCCTATCCTACCTGCACTCGAGGCTCCTTCCCTCCCAGCTCCACCCTGCACCCCCCTACACTGGAGGCTCCTCCCAAAACCCCACCCTCCTGTGCTGTATGCTCTCCCCCACTTCCAAATCTCACTCCATCCCTCCTGCACTGGATGCTGTCCTCCCACACAAATCCCACCCGCCCTGTGCTCATCCCCCCAATCCACAATCTCATATGCTGGATGATCAATCTCCCTCTTTCCATCGTCTCATCTGCATTCATCCTACCTAGCTCAGTGGTGTTGGAGGTTTTTCTCGACCTCACCCAGTGGCGTAGCCAGGTTTAGAGCACAGGGGGAGCAGAGCTAAAAAAAGTGGAGCAAAAAGTGACGGGAGAAAAAAAAAAAACAAGCTCCGCTCTGGCTGCAGCGTAGGCGCAAAAGAGTTCAAAAAAGGCACCGCTTTTGCTCAGTGGGGGAGCGGCTGCTCCCACCCTGGCTACGCTACTGCTCTCACCCAAGAGTTCCCCTCCATCTTCCCTTTGCAAGGAGCTCACTCTCCCATCTACTCTGTGTAGGAGTCTCATTTCCCCATTCCACTCTACCCCTTTCTGGAAGCCCATCCTCCTTACTTTTCCCCCACCCCTCTTACACTAGCCCCATGTGATGGAGGCCTCTACCCTCCTATCCCACACCCCGTTTTATCATCTATGCTGGAGGCTTTTACCATACATCATCCCTTCCCCAGAACTAAAGGCTTAATCCTGTACTAGAACATTGTTCTTCCTGTCTCCTTGTGCTAGATGTACATTTCCCATCTTAGACGTGAGGTGGCGGGCGGGGCGGGGAGTGTTACTGTCCCAAGCTCTACCCTTTGAGATGCCAAAATCAGCCGCGTAGTAACACAAGTATTGCCATGCTGGAACAGACTTGTGGTCCATCTAGCCCAGTCCGCTGTTTCTGACAGTGGCCTTTGAGGGTAAGATCCCCACAGTAAGCAGATGTGGGTTAACAAGCCCTGTACACTAGGTCTCAATTTGATCTCTAATAGGTAGAGTTTGGTTCAAGGCCTGAAATGTGAGGTTTATATCCCTTCTACTCTTGCTGTCCATATAAATGTCCAATCCCCTTTTGAATGTTAAAGGTTTGGCCTCAATGATTTTCTTTGGCAATGCATTCTACAGTTTAATTATGCATCTTGTGAAAAAGTATTTCCTTTTATTGGTTTTGAATTTCCCACCTCATAATTTAATTTAATTTCCCCTTGTTCTTTTGTTATGAGACAGGGAGAACAGAAGTTCCTGATCTACCTTTCTCTGTGCCAGGCATTATTTTATATACTTTTGTCACATCCGCTCGTATTCATCTCTACGCTGAACAATCCCAAACTTTTAAATCTTTCTTCATGTAAGTTTTTCCAGGCCCTTGATCATTTTTGCTGCCCTTCTCTGACTTCCTCTCATTCTGCACTCTCGTATTTCAGATGGGATGATGAGTATTGTGCACGATATTCCAGATGAGGTTGCACCACTGATTTATGCAAAGTAGTAATATTCTCCATATTGTTCACCATTCCATTTATTATGGAACTTAACATTTTGTTTGTTTTGACTGCAGCTACATGCCGAGCAGAGATGTTTATTGACCTGTTTATGGTGACTCCTTTCTTGAGTTGATGCAATGAATTTAGAATCCTGTAAAGTGTATGAGTAGTTTAAATTTTACCCTTTGAAGTGTGCTGCTTTGCATTTATCAACATTGGCTATTAGCCAGGATGGGCAGGGATGGTGTTCCTAGCCTCTGTTTGCCAGAAGCTGGGAATTGGCAACGGGATGGATCACTTGATGGTTACATTCTGTTCATTCCCTCTGGGGCACCTGGCACTGGCCACTGTTGGAAGACAGGATACTGGGCTAGATGGGCCTTTGGTCTGACCCAGTATGGCCATTTTTATGTAACAGTGAATTTCATTTACCTTCATGTTGCCCATTCACCTAGCATATTTAAGTCTCTGAAATTCCTCAGTCTTCTCTGGTCCTGAGTAACCTAAATAATGTTGTCATTTGTCAATTTTGCTGCCCCACTATCCACCTCACCTCCTATCTTCCAAATCATTGATACATATTAAACACATAGGCTGCAGTGCAGAACTATGAGGCACCTTTTACCAGGAACATTGGCTATTTATTACTGTAGTGCCTAGAAGCCCTAGTCATAGATCAGGACCCCATTGTGTTAGGTGCTGTACAAACACAGAATAAAAAGACAGTACATGCCCCAGAGAACTTACAATCTAAGACAAAAGAGAGATACAGGTTGATGGGGGAGTACAGGGAAACTAAACAATATTGGTCAGCATGGAGGCAGTGGTCTCGATAAACCAGCAGCCTAACCTAATCCTACTCTTTGATTTCTGGCTGCTAGCCAGTTTTAAATCCATTACAGTAAGTTGCCTTTTACCCCATGAGTACTTAGCTTCTTGTGTATGACATTGTCAAAGGTCTTGTGGAAGTTTAAATAAATTATGTCAATTGGTTCTTTATCCACTACTTTATTAACATGTTCAAAGAATGAGATCAGTGAAATGATTTTTCTTCAAAAGTTGGAAATCTGACCCTAGTGAAGCCAATAAACAGGAACATAAATAACAGCAGGCAATAAGAGGAAAAATTAGAAGGGCAAAGTTAATTTAAAAGAGTAAATGTCTAAGGGTGTAAAAATAAGAGATTGCTGGAAGCCTGTGAAAGAATTGGTGGGTCCACTGGATCACCAGTTTTAAAGGAAGTAATTAAGGAAGATAAGGATGTTGATGAGAAGCTAAATAATTTATTTTCATCAATTTTCACTACTCAGGATATTGGGGGAGATGTATACTTTGGACCCACTCTTTTTCAGTAACTCACTAGGCCCAGAGGGCATGTACCCAAAAGTTCTGAAGAAGTTTAAATATGAAGTATCTGAACTTCTAACAAAAATATGTAATTTCCCACTAAAAACAGCCAGTTTCAGAGGATTGGCGGGATATAATTCTGGGGAATTATAGACCAGTAAGCCTTACCGCTGTATCTGTCTGATATAATTGGCAGAGTGAAGCAAGGTCTTACACTTAACTGTAGACTATAGCATTTCTCTGTTTGTCTGAAATATGATAGTTTTTGTACAACCAGCCAGCCTGTGGTGAGAAGCATCTAAGTTTGTAAGGGCATTGAAAGTGTTAAGATCAGCTTAGAATGTGTTTTGCTTTTATTTCATTTGACCAAATCCGACTTGTAATGTTTTGATTTATAATCACTTAAATCTATCTTTGTAATTAATAAATGTGTTTGTTTATTCTACCTGAAGCTGTGCGTTTGGTTTGAAGCGTGTCAGAGACTACCCTTGGGATAACAAGCCTGGTCCCAGTTTGTCAAGATGCTATTTCTGATAAATTTTTGGAGAGTAACTGTGTCTCTTTAAATCAAGATGCAGCTCCATTGCCTGTAAGAACAGGTGAGTTGGGACCAGGAAATTGCCAGGTGGTAGTTTGCCAGAATACAAATGACCCAACTGACAGAGAAGGGGGTGTCTTCCCCCATGCTGGTGAGACCCAGAAAGCAGTTATGGAAAAGCTGCTGGGAAAAGGTGCATCTGAAACACAGGGTAACCCCAAAAGAGGAGCTGGATTTTCTGCATATGTACAGTCTTGGGGTTGGGAGGCCGCTCCCCAAAGGACCAGCCAATGTGCAGGATCCCCCTGACCAGGGACCTATCTTGCCAGACCCTGAGGCACCAAAATTCGAGAAACATGATTAAATTAAGAGCCCACACAGATTGGGAACACTGGAGGGAAAGAAAAGCCAATGACTGATTACATGGGAAAGAGTCAAAGGACACCATGGGTAATGAACAAACTAACCTCAAACTAGAATATCTGAACAGAGGGCATGGTATCATAATGATACTTGTAAATGCACATCTGAGATAAAAATGTTGGTATTAATGTTAAGTTTTGGGGATAAGATTTTGACATGGATGTTAAACCTTATGATAATACTACTTTTCAATTAATACCTGTAAACAGGTTTAAAGCTTATCACAGCAGAGAAACCATAAAAAACCTGGTTTGCTGTATGTGAATGGGGAAACCGAGGCACACCGCCTCATGCTCTTCATGGCTCGATGTCAAGAGAACTATAACACAAACTGATAGTCGGTGACTAACCCTCTTGCAGTAAAGTAAGGGGGGAGGTGTGATGTTCTGTAGCTCAAAGGAACACCCAGCACCCCCGTGTTCATCCTTATAAAATGTTTGTGTGGTATCCAATGCAAAGTTTGTCATGTCGGGTGTCTTCGGAAGGCTCATGATGCACTGAGCATTGTTATAGTAATTGTTGTTATAGTAAGGTTATAGGTTGTAAATTTCATGTATATAGTTATGAGTCTGAAAATGTGTCCTCATGGCTTAAAACAAAACCAGGCTAAAACTCTCCAAGAGTAGAGAGGCAGTTAAAACCTCATTGGGGCATGTATGGGACGAACCCAGCCCAGCCTCACAGGAACAAAGGACATTGGCCTAGGAAGCAACAAAGGATCTGTTGGGCTCTCAAGTGAGTCACCCCCCTTCTCTTGGTCAGTTTGGGACTACGATGAGTTATAATCACGTAAAATCTATCTATCATAGTTAATACATTTGTTTATTCTACCTGAATCAGTGTGTTTGGTTTGAAGCATGTCAGAGACTCCCCTTGGGATAACAAACCTGGTACATATCAATTTATTTGTTTAATTGACAAACTCATATAAGTTTGCAGCATCCAGCAGGCATAACTGGACACTGCAAGATGGAGTTTCCTAGGGTTGTGTCTGGGACTGGAGATAGTGGCTAGTGTCATTTGGTTGCACACTCCAAGGAGCAGTTTACATGCCAGAGGCTGTGTGTGAAAAGTCCAGCAGTGGGGGTTCTCACAGCAGAGCAGGGTAAGGCTGGCTCCCAGAGTCGAGGATTGGAGTGACCCAGCAGCTTCAACCGCCTCTGTAATTGTCTATATATCAAAGAGGGCATGGGGGATACAAGGAGCCCCTGCATGGTAGGGAAGACAGGAACGAGGGGCACACAATAGTTCCTGGTATAGGGGGAATAGGGGAGGGGAGAATAGGAAATAATGGTATGGAAGGGGGACAGGAGGAGACAAAGCCCAGGGCATGTGGCTTTGGGGATTAATGATGGGGGCTGGAGCTCTTGCCATGGTGGAGAAAGGGGAAATGAGGGAGCAACACACAACTCTAGGATCCTGATAGGCTAGAGTCAAACAGCCGGGTGTCTACATAGGATAATCAGCCCCTGCTTGCTCACAGTACCTTGTGCCCATGCTCTGCATATGTTTGCAGTGCTGGGCTCTGTCTGGCTCCCTTTGGGGTTTCAGGTACACCCTGGGGCTGGGCAGCGTCAGACCAAGGCCTAGGCACGTGATGCTCCCAGACTCTAAATGTTCCATTAACAGTTTTTTTTACTCCTTACAAAGACCAGCAGAGCAAAGAAGCGACTGAACTAACGCGGGGTGTCTGTGCAGCAGGGCGCAGCCCCCTTGCAAAGGCCTAGGCCCACCCCAGGGGGCAGCTCCGCGCTTGCTGCTCCGCGGCACCGGCCGGGGGAGGCAGGGCCTGCATGCCTCCTTGTTGCAAGCTCATTCCCAGCCATTGCACGGTCCCCCCGCCCCCGAGCGCTTGGAGCAAGGGGAGCCCCCACGCCAGCCCCTGTTCGCTGTGCGCCTGGGGGTCGGTGTAGGAAGAGTGTCGCTGCGCGCACGACGGCAGGGCCCACAGCCCAGCCTGAGCCGCCCCTGCTCGGAGGGAAGGGGGGGCTGCAGAGGGGCCCTTCCAGCCGCACGGGGACGCTGCCGCTGCAGCAGCCTCCGCTCCCGGGGGGGATTCACCCTGCGTGGCCGAGATGAGAGGCGCGCCAGGGCCCGGTGCACGCGCGAGCCGCGGCCGCCTCCCCGGGCCAACAGCTGCGCAGGCTGGAGCCTCCCACCGGTAAGCCGCGAGCCCCGCCCGCGCCGCAGGGGCTGCCCGTTGCCGCCCTCCGTCCCTGCAGCGCCTCCCCGGGGCCCGGCCTCGCTGCTCAGCAGCAATCCCGGTGCTGTGGCTGGCCCCTGCCTTAGCTCATCCTTGCAGCTCGGGCTGCATCTCCCGGCCATCGGGGGCTGCTCCGCGGCGTCCCCGGGCGGGGGCCGCCGGCCGCCTCCCGCCCGGTGCTCCCGGATAGGTCGGGCTGCAGCGCCTCTTGGCCTCCGCTGTGCAGCTGCAGCAGCAGCACCCCGAGAGGCTGGCTCCCGCCTGCCTGGTGCGTCCCAGCGGCTGCTTGGCGCCGCCGGGGCTGCCCGCGTTCCTGCAAGATGCCGCTGAGCTTAACGCTGGGGCTGCGCCATGCAGTGGCTGGCGCGTGGGTCGGTAACTGCGGGGGAGAGCCGTGATCTGTGACCCACGCACTGAGCTGCAGGCGGCGGTATGCGCCATGGCCGGGCAGCTCGTGAGCAGCAGCAGCAGCGTCCTAAACGAGCGGGGCTGCCGCTGCGGTCTGACATTAGACCGCAACGGCGCGTGTGCGTGTGAGATTGTGCCTACAGCCGCTGAGATGCGCGGACACGTGAAAAGCGAGGCCGGGCGGAAGTCGATCTGGCAGAGCAGTGTTGTTATTCTTTTATATTGATAAGCATTTGTGTCGGTGTAACGTGCAGAATCCCGAGGCATGGACCCTAGTGTACTGTAGTGTAGACACATAATAGCGCCTCCGGTCATGTCAAAGGGAACGTCAAACTCAGCAGGATAGTTAAGGGGGGGGACGGGACACAAGGTAGGGTGACCAGATGTCCCGGTTTTATAGGGACAATCCCAATTTTTCAGTCTTTTTCTTATATAGGCTCCTATTACCCCCCACCCCCTGTCCTGGTTTTTCACATTTGCTGTCTGGTCACCCTAGGGCAAGGTCCTGTTTGTTCTCTCCTCCCCCAGCACTTTCCTAAGGAGATATGCCTATCTCATAGAGCTGGAAGGAACCTGAAAGGTCATTGAGTCCAGTCCCCTGCCTTCCCTAGCAGGACCAGGTACTGTCCCCTGACAGATTTTTGCCCCAGATCCCTAAATGGTCCCTGAAGGTTTGAGCTCACAACCCTGGGTTTAGCAGGCCAATGCTCAAACCACTGAGCTATCCCTCTGCCCATGGTTGTGATCACAGTGAAATTGATAACTACTCCTATCCTTGCTACTGCCAATGGGTTTACAAACAGATTTCCATAGGTCCCAAAATGGTGAGCATTGTATCGATTAAGCCACATGGGACAGGACGGGGGTGTGTGTGTGTGTGTGTGAAGACGTATGGTCACGTTTATTTTGTATGAAAATAAGATTCAGAGTGATGAGTTCTTTGTTACTTTGATTTTTATTTGATTTTGTAATATTTTGTTTCTCGGTTGTCCCTCTTATTTTGATGGATTTGAAATTGCATTACAAGTGATTAGCCTAATCCTGCTCCTACTGAAATCAGTGGGGGTTTCAGCACTGATTTCGGTGGGAGCAGTTGTGCGTCCTATGAACATGCACAGCATTGTTGAACCAGAGCTACTACCGGGTGTGGGAAGGCATGGGCCAGTGCAGCACACAGTGGTAATGGAGAGATGAGATAATGTTAGTGGAGAGTAGACAGGACCCTAGTTTTGAAAGCCAGTAAAAGGGTAGGGCATGAACCCTGCCCCTGAATCCCACTCTTACACATGAAAGATCATCAGAGAGTAACATTCATGAAACACATTTCTCCTGACTTGGAAGGATGAAGTGCTGAGTTGATCCTATTAGAATTGATAAAAATGAGGGGAGGGTTAATTTTAAGTGATCAAAACCAAACACATTTTGTAGCTTCTGTATCAACTGACTCTAAAGAGAGGAACGGGGTCTATTAAACATTTGTCGTCTTTTCTGAGCTTGTTGAACTAGGATCAAAATGTTGATCCCTTGGAAGTTGTGTGATTCTCCTTCTGTCTCTCTCCACTTGTGTGCCTAGTAAAATTTCTCAAGTGGTGCACATTGTGTGTGTCAGTTAATACTCTGCACTTGTGTAGCTCAAGAATGCTATAGGAACATACAGTGTGATTTTTGTATGACTCTTATTTTTCAGGGGATACAAGACAGTGAGTGACTGTCAGGGTTCCCTCCGCACTGTGAGCTCTAGGGTACAGTCGTGGGGACCTGCATGAAAGACCCCCTAAGCTTATTTCTACTAGCTTAGGTTAAAAACTCCCCGAGGTACACATTCTCTCCTTGTACCCTGAAAAAAGGTAACCACTGCTACCACCAAGTGATTTAAACAAGAACCAGGGAAAAGGACCAGTTGGAGTTTCCCTTCCCCCAAAAATATCCCCTCAAGCCCTTACACCACTTTTCCTGGGGAGGCTTGAGAATAATCTCCTAACCAATGGGTTACAAAGGGACTACAGACCCAAACCCTTGGGTCTTAGAACAATGGAAAAATCAGTCAGGTTCTTAAAAAGCAGGATTTTATTTAAAGAGAAAAAGGTAAAAGAATCACCTCTGTAACTTAGGCTGGTAGTTAACCTTACAGAGTATCAGAAAATTCAAAGAGCACAGAGGAACCACCTCTAGCTTTAGTTTCAAAGTTACAACAAAACAGGGATAAACCTCCCTCTAGCAAAGGGAAAATTCACAAGTTGAGAAAACAAAGATAAACTAATACGCCTTGCCTGGCTGTTATTTACACTTGTTCAGAAAGATTTGGAGAGCATGGGTTGATGTCCTGTCCCTCTTAGTCACAAGAGCGAACACAGACACAAAACAAAGAGCACAAACAAAACCTTCCCCCCCTCCCAAGATTTGAAAGTATCTTGTCCCTTTATTGGTCCTTGTGGTCAGGTGCCAGCCACGTTACCTGAGTTTTTTAACCCTTTACAGGCAAGGAGGACTCTCACCCCCTTAGCTGTATGTTTATGACACGCCCCCCCCAAATCATAGACCGTGGTGGACAGCCTGCGCCATACTGGCTGTGATTTCTCCTAGTTGTTCTAGGAGAAAACAGAATCAATAAAACACATGCCCCTCTAAATATACTACTGATTATATAAAAACTAACAATAATTTCCACATTTCAAGGATGATTTTAACCTGTTGGTTCTGGGAAATTTTCACGGGAGAATGCATCAGCCACTTTGTTAGAAGCTCCTGAAATGTGTTGGTTTCAGTGTAGTAGCTGTGTTAGTCTGTGTCAGCAAAACGAAAATAAGAAAGAAAAACTTGTAGCACCTTAGAGGCTAACAAATTTATTTCAGCATAAGCTTTCGTGGGTTAGTACCCACTTCATCGGATGCATGGAATGAAAATGTTGTATTTCAAAATCAAAATCTTGGAGAGCTAAACTCCACCAAAGAAGTTTTTTGTTACTGTCCTTGACAGTATGAAGCCACTTCAGCGCAGCATGGTCGGTTTGCAGGTGGAAACGCCGTCCCCAAACGTATTGGCGTAGCTTTTCCAGAGCGTACACAATGGCGTAACATTCCTTTTTGCTGATTGACCAGTGGCTTTCCCTCTCAGACATTTTTTTGCTGAGAAACATAACAGGATGGAAATCTTGATTCTGGTCCTTCCTGCATTAAGACTGCTCCCACACCACGCTCGGATGCATCTGTGGTACTAGGAACCATTTGTCAAAGTCCGGGGCCCTTAGCACAGGGTCAGACATGAGTGTCGCTTTAAGCTGGTTAAAGGCCTTCTGACATTCATCAGTCCACTGAACCACATTTGGCTGGTTCTTTCTGGTTAGGTCGATCAGAGGGGCGGCAATTTGGCTGTAGTGCAGTACAAATCACCTGTAATATCCGGCCAAGCCTAAGAAGGATTGGACCTGTTTCTTTGACTTTGGGACAGGCCACGTTTGGATAGCCTCCACCTTGGCCTGTAGGGGGTTGATAGTCCCTTGACCCTCCTGGTGTCCAAAGTAAGTCACTCTGTTTAGGCCTATTTGACATTTTTTAGCCTTAACAGTTAGTCCTGCCTCCCTTATGTGCTCGAAGACCTTCTGGAGATGCTCCAGGTGTTCTGCCCATGAGTCAGAAAATATGGCCACATCGTCAAGATAGGCAACTGCAGATTCTCCCAATCCTGATAGGAGACTATCTACAAGTTTCTGGAATGTGGTGGGTGCATTTCGCAACCCGAAAGGGAGTACATTAAATTCATACGGCCCTACATGGATGATGAAGGCTGATCTTTCCTTTGCGGATTCATCTAGCGGTACTTGCCAGTACCCCTTGGTTAAGTCTAAGGTAGAGATGAACTGGGGACGTCCTAGTTTCTCCAATAGCTCATCTGTGTGACGCATTGGATAGTTGTCTGGGCAAGTCACAGCATTTAGTTTACGGTAGTCCATGCAAAAGCGTATTTCCCCATCCGGTTTGGGGACTAGAACCACTGGAGATGCCCATGCACTGCTAGAGGGGCGGATTACGCCTAGCATGTCTTGGACCTCCCGTTCTATAGCAGTTTTGGTGTGAGGAGCCACTCAGTAAGGTTGGGCTCTAATTGGCGGGCATTACCTGTGTCAATGGAGTGGTATGCCCGTTTGATCAGTCCTTGGGTGGCTGAGAACATCGGCGCGAATTTAGTGCACAGCTCCTTAATCTGCTGGCGCTGCATACGTCTGAGGGTCATTGAGAGGTTTATCTCTTCCATGCCACCATCACTTTTTCCTTCGTAGTAGACACCTTCAGGCCACTCAGCGTCATCTCCTCCCTGGGCTGTAAACTGACAAACTTTTAATTCTCTGGAATAAAAGGGCTTTAGAGAATTAACATTAGGCTTGAGGGTTGAGGTAGGGAATGCTATGAGATAGTTAACAGCTCCCAGGCGCTCTTGGACCGTAAATGGCCCGTCCCATGATGCTTCCATCTTATGGGCCTGGAGCGCCTTCAAGACCATGACTTGGTCCCCCACCTTAAAGGAACGCTCTTTGGCATGTTTATCATACCAGGCCTTTTGCTCTTCCTAAGCCTCTTTTAGGTTCTCTCTAGCAAGGGCTAAAGAGTCTCGGAGGGTGTTTTGTAGGTTGCTTACAAAGTCCAGAATGTTAGTTCCCGGAGAAGGCGTAAACCCCTCCCATTCCTGCTTCACCAACTACATTGGCCCCTTAACCTCGCAGCCATACACAAGTTCAAATGGTGAAAACCCTAAACTGGGATGTGGTACAACCCTGTAGGCAAAGAGCAACTGCTGTAACACTAGGTCCCAATCGTTGGAGTGCTCATTTACGAATTTACGTACCATGGCCCCCAAAGTTCCATTAAACTTCTCCACTAGGCCATTTGTTTGATGGTGGCTACCAAGTGGTTCACCCCATGAGCTTCCCACAGGCTTTTCATGGTCCTTGCCAGGAAATTAGTCCCCGAATCGGTAAGGATGTCGGAGGCTCAACCTACCCTGACAAAAATGTCTGTTAATGCCTGGCACACACTTTTAGCCCTGGTGTTGCTTAGGGTACGTCTATACTTACCTCTCGCGTCGGAGGCGCGGGATCGATGTTCTGGGTTCTATTTATCGCGTCTTGTGAAGACGTGATAAATCGAACCAGGAAGTGCTCCGCCGTCGATGCTGGTAATCCAGCTCGACGAGCGGAGTAGCCGGAGTCGACGGGGGAGCCTGCGCGCCGCGTCTGGACCACAGGTAAGTTCGAACTAAGGTACTTCGACTTCAGCTACGTTATTAACGTAGCTGAAGTTGCGTATCTTAGTTCGACAGGGGGGGTTAGTGTAGACCTAGCCTTAGAGCTACTGCTTCCGGCCATCAGGTGGCAAAATCCATGAAAGTCAGTATGTACTGCTTTCCTCTGGGTGTCTTTTTCAGGAAAGGACCCAGAATATCCACAGCTACTTGCTGAAATGGAACCTCAATTATGGGGAGTGACTGGAGAGGGGCTTTGACCTGGTCTTGGGGTTTTCCCACCCTTTGGCACACCTCACAAGACCGGACATAGGTAGAAACATCCTTGCCCATTCCCTCCCAGTGGAATGACCTCCCCAAATGGTCTTTGGTTCTGTTCACCCCAGCATGGCCACTAGGATGATCGTGGGCTAAGCTCAAGAGCTTTAGCCGGTACTTAGTTGGAACTACCAACTGTCTCTGAGGATGCCAGTCTTCCTGGTGCCCACCAGAAAGAGTCTCCTTGTATAAAAGTCCTCTTTCTACAACAAACCAGGATCGATCAGAAGAGCTCAGAGGCAGTGGGTTGCTCCGTCCCACCGTCCAAGCTCCCTGGAGGCTTTCATCTGCTTTCTATTCGGCCTGGAACTGTTTCCTCGATGCTGGAGACATCAGTTCCTCACTGGGTTGTGGACTTGGGCTGGGTCCCTCTGGAAGCGATGCAGGTGATGGGGTTGTTTCCGTTGACTGTGAACCGCTCTCCGCTGGTGCACGATGTGGTATTTCAGGCTCTGGCTGAGCCTCTTGTACAGGGTGATCTGGTGCTGCTGCCAGTGCAGACTCGGTGGTGCTCTCTGGTGTTGGAGCTGTAGACGGGGTTGCAAGCGCTGGACTCAGTGCTGGCAATGGTTCTGGTGCTGGTTGCTTCGCCAGTTCCGGTTCCGAGACTGGCTTTGGTTGGGTTTCTGCGACTGGATCCACGACGGCAGTTGTCGTCGTTGGCAGGGGATCCGTTTCCACCACCTCCATCTGGGTCTCTGGTAGTACGGACGGGGTCCTGGTGGAAGTCGCAGGAACAGAGCTAGGTGTGACAGCCTGCTTAGCCTGGCTGCGGGTGACCATTCCCACTCTCTTGGCTAGCTTCACATGGTTGGCCAAGTCTTCCCCCACCAACATGGGAATGGGATAATCATCATAGACTGCAAAAGTCCACTTTCCTGACCAGCCCTTGTACTGGACAGGCAACACGGCTGTAGGCAAATCAAAAGAGTTGGACTTGAAGGGTTGAATCGTCACTTGTGCCTCTGGGTTGATTAAGCTGGGATCCACTAAGGATTGGTGGATAGCTGACACCTGCGCTCCAGTGTCCCTCCATGCTGTAACCTTCTTCCTGCCCACACTCACAGTTTCCCTTCGCTCCGAGGGTATCTGGGAGGAATCTAGGCCTGAGGACCTTTGGTGTGACCCCGGTGAAATGAACTGTATTCTGTTGGGGTTCTTGGGGCAGTTGGCCTTCACATGCCCCAGCTCATTACATTTAAAACATCGCCTAGCTGACTGGTCAGTAGCGTGAGATGGGTTGCTGGAGAATGGTGTGGTGGGACGATAAGGGATCTGGGGTTTTCCTTGGGGTGTAGGTGGGGCCTTGGGCTGCCCCTGGTGGAATGGTGTGGTCTCAGGTTTTCCTTTCTGGTATCCCCCCAAACTACAACCAGGGTTGTTCCTCTCTGCCACCTGCACCCCTTGTGTGCCAATTTTCCTTGCCCCTCTGCTGATCTGGGACTGTTCGTATAGATCAGCATAAGCAGCAAGACTGTGTGCTGAGTCTATTTTCTTATCCCATAAACACTCTTTTATATCATCATTGGACATATCCAGGAATTGTTCCTGAGCCATCAAATCACACATTCCTTCAAAGCTAGTTACATCCCTTCCTTTGACCCATTTATCTAACAAATCCTTCATCTGGTTTACATAAGCCACATTACTTAGTCCAGCCCCTCTCTTAAGGGCTCTAAATTTTACTCTGTAGGTTTCAGCGGTCTGCAACTGCTCGTATTGATCAGCATACGAAGCAAGACTTTCTGCTGAGTCCATTTTCTTATCCCATAACCACTCTTTTACATCATCATTGGTCATAGTCAGGAACTGCTCTTGTATCATTAAATCACCCATTCCTTCAAAGCTAGTTACATCTCTTCCTTTGACCCATTCATGGAACAAATCCTTCATCTGGTTTACATAAGCCACATTACTTAGTCCAGCCCTTCTCTTAAGGGCTCTAAATTTTACTCTGTAGGTTTCAGGTGTAACCTGAAACTCTTTCAAAACCAAGTCCTTAAATTTACCATAGTCTGAAACATCATCAATAGGCATCTTATTGAATACGTCCAGAGCTCTGCCAGTCAATTTTGCTACCAATGCGGTCATCTTGTGATCCTCAGGAATTGCATGGAGCGTGCACAGTCTCTCAAAGGTGAGGAAATATTCAGAAATATCAGTGGATTCATCATACTGCGGACATAGTCGCTCCCATTTGTGAATTCTTGGAAAAGTGGAGCCAGCAGCTAAAGGGTGTTGTCCCCTCCACTGCATAACTTCCATAGCTCTCTGGTGGGCAGCTGCCTCTTCTGCCTTTGCCCTGGCTTTTTCTGCCTCCATCTCCAAGTGCTTTAAGGCCACCCGTCTATCATGTTCTTTTTGTTTCTCTTCAGCTTCAAAATTGGCTAATTCTAATTGCTTTTGGACGTCACTCTCAGACATCCTAGCCTTTTTGTGTTTAATCTAGCCTAAACCGAGAGCTAGAAATAAAAAAAACCCCAGCTTGTGAATTCCTTTGCTACTGTAACTTGACCCCTCTGCCTTCAGGCAGAGACAAAAAACCTCTCAAAAGGAAAGAAAATTTTGTCCCTTTAAAATCCTGCTGTGCTTTTGGTTCAAAAATGATCCCACCGCTCTGCCACCATGTCAGGATTCCCTCCCCACTCTGAACTCTAGGGTACAGTCATGGGGACACGCATGAAAGACCCCCTAAGCCTATTTCTACTAGCTTAAGTTAAAAACTCCCCAAGGTACACATTCTCTCCTTGCACCCTGAAAAAAGGTAACCACTGCTACCCCCAAGTGATTTAAACAAGAACCAGGGAAAAGGAGCACTTGGAGTTCCTCTTCCCCCCAAATATCCCCTCAAGCCCTTATACCCCCTGTTCTGGGGAGGCTTGAGAATAATCTCCTAACCACTGGGTTACAAAGGGACTACAGACCCAAACCCTTGGGTCTTAGAACAATGGAAAAATGAGTCGGGTTCTTAAAAAGCAGGATTTTATTTAAAGAGAAAAAGGTAAAAGAATCACCTCTGTAATTTAGGCTGGTAGTTAACCTTACAGAGTATCAGAAAATTCAAAGAGCACAGAGGAACCCCCTCTAGCTTTAGTTTCAAAGTTACAACAAAACAGGGATAAACCTCCCTCTAGCAAAGGGAAAATTCACAAGTTGAGAAAACAAAGATAAACTAATACGCCTTGCCTGGCTGTTACTTACAAGTTTGAAATCAGAGACTTGTTCAGAAAGATTTGGAGAGCATGGATTGATGTCCTGTCCCTCTTAGTCACAAGAGCGAACACAGACACAAAACAAAGAGCACAAACAAAGCCTTCCCCCCTCCCAAGATTTGAAAGTATCTTGTCCCCTTATTGGTCCTTCTAGTCAGGTGCCAGCCACGTTACCTGAGCTTCTTAACCCTTTACAGGCAAGGAGGACTCTCAACCCCTTAGCTGTATGTTTATGACAGTGACACTGTCATTGAGCGAGTTGTGAGACACTGAAAGTCATAGGCTTTTGTGCTCCTAAATCAGTTAGGCACTTACTGATGTTTACAGTGGGTTTGATGGAAGCGTTATATGATGAACTTTTCTAACTTTGGTTGCTTTTTTACCTCTTCATTGCATAGATTTTAAAGATATTTAATATTCTTATATTTAATTGTAGAAACTGTATATTCTGGGTGTCTGATCCAAGCTCTTAGTTTTGACTTTTCCATATTGAACTTTTTGGGACTACGTTAATGGAGGGTCATGGGGGGAGTTGCTTTGATTTGGTTTCTTTAAACTCTTTAGAGGTTTTAGACTTCAGAGATCAATTCTTGGTAAACTAAATTTTCCCCAAACTTCTCAAAGGAAGGAACTATATTGTTAATTAATAAGCAGATGACAGTGTTTATTCCCAAAAGAGCCTGCTTATTCCATTTAAAGCGTGGATTGTCTCATATACAAATGACTGTTTATTACACAATGGAAGTGTTACTTTAGTGCAGTGGTTCTCAGAAACTTTTTTTTTCGCGGACCACTTGAAAATTGCTGAGGGTCTCGGTGGACCACTTTATGATCTTTCCAAATGTTGTTTGAACCATTAGCTAACTATTGTAAAGCGCTTTAGATAGAAGTGCTATATAAAAAAACCCTTAATAATAATAAACCTTTTTTTGTTCTACAAATAAAAGCACACAACTCATATTTTAATATCAGTAGTCTTACCTTTCTAATGCGATGGATGTGCCCTCTCTCCCCCACCGCGGCAGCCCCCAAGCTAGGGCTGGGAAGGAGAGGGGTCTCTCCCCCACCACAGCAGCCACAGAGCTGGGGCTGGGAAGGAGAGCCATTTCTCCTGGCAGCCACAGCCCTGGAGCTGGGGGAAGTTGCCTCTTTCTCTGGCCGCCGCAGCCCTGCATGTCCCAAATTCCCCCCACCCCCTCTTTTCACCCCACTGTCCCCTCCCACCTACCCCCTATTCCCCACCAAGGCCACCACGTCACCTTACATGTGCGTCTTCAGGGTATGGGCACCTGTGCAGCTCTACTAATTAGGTGGGTGGCCCTTCATTGTCTCATGTGCAGCCACACAGGCGTGCACCTTATAGGGAACTATCCGCGGACCACCTGAGTGGAGCTCGTCCACGGACCACAGTTTGAGAACCTATGCTTTAGTGTAATATAGTGTTTCTTCTGTGAGTGGATAACAATAGAGTTAAGTGCTTTAATCTGTTAGATCTATTCCTTGCTGGAGATTCCTGAATGGCAAAGGGACATTCTGTTCCAAGCTACTGGGGGCAAGCCAGCGAAAGAGGTTTTCAAGGTTATGGTGACTGAGCAGCACATCTACAGATAGAGTGGGCTGGTGACCTACAAAGGAGGGCCCAGAAAGAATGTCCTACCCTGAAATGTAACCACCCATCTGGAGTTTTGGCTACAGGAAAGATTTGAAGCTATCAGTACCCAGAATTGTTGTTTTCCCCACGAATTTTAAACCAGGATGCTATGCTAAGCTCCACTGGATGACTGCCTCCCTGTAAATTGCTGAAAGTGTATGGTAGAGCCTGCATGTATCTATGGGTTACATGGAAACACCCCCGGACAATAAAGATGCTTAATATGGCATACTTGGACTATATACACACAACAGGCACTCCCTGGACTCATATTAGGGAATGCATTGCCTAAATTCCCCCCCTTCCCCCCAGCATACTTCTGTAACAAAGAATTACAAAGCACCCCCCCACCTCTGGCACAATTCTGGACTACATACAACCCCTAGTGTATTTCAGAGAGTTAATTTGTCACCCATGGACTACATTTCCCCTACACCCTTGGTACAGTCCGCTCTGGCATGGCTGCTTTGTACGGTGTGGTGTACTGTCAGAGAAGGCAATGTAAGGGTCTTTCTAACATCTTTCTAACAATGTGTGAATATCTAGTAAAAGTTTCTTCACAACTGCTTGTTTTGCTGTTGTTTGCACTTCCCGGTACCGGTTCTGAATTCTGCCTGGTGGTCAGGGGTGGGACTTACCACGGCGCTGGCATGCATTCCACTATTAGCTGATACACGCTGCTACCCGCACCTTAGAACAATACTTTTCTTGGGTCATAAGCTGCAAATCTCTCCCATTGGTATGTTAATAACAGACATGGAGGCTGAAAATTACCACGCTTCATCACTACTTCTGTTTCTGATACGATTTCTGCTGCAGGCTGCTTCCCCCAGGTGACATCAAACAGTTCCTCTGAGTATGGACCCGGGCCATGTTGTGGCTGCTGTGGCAGCAAAGCTTCCTTGGGGACTGGCATGAGCATCGGAGTCACTTCATGAGCCTGATCCGGCAGCTGCTGGCTCCCCTCCCATATTATTTTAGGCCTGGTCTACACTAGGCAATTAGGTTGGTATAACTACCTAGCTCAGGGGTGTGAAAAATCCACACCCCAGAGTGAGGCAGTTAAACTGACGTAGCCCCCATTGTAGACAGCACAAGGTTAACAGGAGAATTCTCCCATCGACCTAGCTACCACCTCTCGGGGAGGTGGATTACCTCTTCTAATAGGAGAACCCTTCCTGTGAGTGTAGACAGCGTCTCCACTGAAGTGGCACAGTTTCAGCCGTACCGCTTTTAAAAGTAGACAAGCCCTTAGATTTGGGGACTTAGAAGGTCGCCATCCCCATTCATCAGGCTATTGTGAATCGCTGTTGGCTCAGTGCAGTTCTCAGCATCTGGTCAAATTCCTTGTAAAAGAGGCAGGATGACAGGAAGTTCCCAGAAGTGCAGTTCTCATCCCTGGCTTTCCAATAGTCTGTCTTGAGCCATGAGATCTGCCTCTCGGCATCGGTCCATTGAATCCCCAACACTGCTGACTTATCGAGTATTTCTTGGTGCAGGTGGTCATTTCTGGTACTCTTACTGAGGTCAAATAACTTGTTTGTCTCAAGCGAGAGATTTACCAGTATCTGACTATGGTTCCATGGTTTTGATACTACTACAATTATCTTCACTTCACCAAGAACTCAAATGTTGTCCTCTTTTGCCTTTAGAAACGCCATGGATACAGCTAGCCACAGTCTAGTCCTCCTGCAGCAGTTGAACATGCAGCGTGAGTTTGGTTTTCTGTGTGACTGTACAGTTGCAATCGGAGATGTTTACTTCAAGGCCCACAGAGCGGTGCTAGCTGCTTTTTCAAACTACTTTAAGATGATATTTATTCACCAGACAAGGTAAGAACATGCGTCTTTTCCTGCATTTAAGGCAACTTTTTAAATTTGTTCTTCAAAATTAATTAAATTCTGAAGGAACATTAGCAAGGGATTAGATGACTTGGGGTTGGTTATATAAAACAATTATGAAGTTGTAACCCTCTAAAACCAGTTCATTTCCAGCCTAGAAGATAGTATCAGAAAGTCCTTTTGATCTTACTTGTTTAATCAGCATGAGCCAAAGTTCAGGTCCAACATCTGGCATTGCTGCACATTTAAAGAGGGATGAACAGAGAAACAAAAGTTGAAGAAGTATCACAGCTTTCTTAAGCGGCAAATGCCTAGAATTTTTCACTGAAGTTGTGTGTACATAGAAATAAATACAATACTTTGGCTTACCATTTGGACCAATGTTGACGTTTTTAAAAATAAAATTGAGTTCAGAGTTTGTTTACACTGTTGACCTGTAAGGCCTGGGAACTAACTTTGTATTTATCTACAGAGTACACAGAGCATGCCTGGGGGCTGGACAAGCTTCCCCCCACACTCTGTCACCAAATGGCTCTGGCCAGACCAGTGTAATTCAGTTTCCAAACTCATTCAGTTTATGTCCTTCCTGTTGCAACTACTAGCAAGGGTGACAGTGCAATATTGTGCTGAAGACACTTACAGTTGTTAGACTGCACTGAGACCATTAATTCATTTCAAGTGTCATAGGGCACTGAATATCAGTCACCTCACGGTGACATGCAGATGCTGCACCCCAGTTGGGTACAAAGTGGTTTTGAAGGTGTCCGATTTTGTAATTATACGGGATAGCTCCTGAGTTCTAATCCTGCCTCTGACATGGAGTTGCTGTCTACAGATTTGGTCTCTGTGTGCTCACTTTCCTATCTGCGATTACTCCTTCAGCGATGTTGAAGACTCTTTGATTAAAGTTTGGAAACTGCTCTGATGGCAGGGAGTGAAAGATTATTACTGAGTGTTCATTATAATCAATACCATTTAATGACATTGGGACATAAAGCTGATAAAATATATACCTATTGTAATGCAGAGTGGATAAAAATCAATGATTTTTAACAACAAATAAATTGGGTTTTTTTAATTTAAACTAAATACAGGTTTATTTTAAAATAAACCTATTTAAAATTAGTTTTGAAATTATGACAACTATTTTAATGCTTAACTTATTATAATCTATTAAAGCCAATTAAATGCAGTAAAAAAAATACTAAGCAGTACCTGTTTGCTACCATGTTTTAAAGTCAAACCACTGAACTGGTGGAAGTCACTCTAAGCATCTGGCTCCAGAGTTTGCTGAAGTCCTAAACTAGCTTTTGACAGCAGAAGCCTCTTCTTCAGGTGCAGAGAGAATATTTTCTTCATTTCAGTTTATTCAACTCGGTTAGTTCAATGACTAATTTATTCAAAGTTAAGAAAAACAGGAAAACTGTCTTCATTTTCTAAACTATGAATAAAAACTAGGTGTTTAAGGATGAGATATACTTGTTCTGAAATTTGAAGGACATAGTGACCAGAAACAATCAGTTCAAGACACTAACTACAGAAATGTCTTCCTTTGTTTAATAAATTAGCTAGTTTTTAATATAAAATATGTTTTGCTAATTTTAATGCACTTTTTTCTTATGTATCCAGAACATTTAAAAGTAGTTTTATTTAATTAAATTTTTAAAATGCTGTTTGTGCCTTTGTAATTGAATTTGAATATCCATCCAAATAGAGCTTGACACAAATCACAAGTAATCATCTAGTAAATAAGAAATGCATCATTCACCATTTTCTAACATAAATGTAATAAGAATCTGAATACATGCAAGTTAATCTATCTAATTGCTTAAATAAATGTGTATAGATATAGTGTATCCTCCTGGTTATCAAAAAGAATAACGATACTTAGTATAAAGGCTATATTTAGTTGCAAATCAACATGTTTTAATGGTTGCCAAGCAATGAGAATCAACCTTTCTTTAGGAAAATAGCTAAAAAGTACAAACGCAACACACGTTTAAAATGGATGATTAAGTTTGGTGGTTTAAATCACTTTGATTTAAAATCAGTCCACCCTGTTGAATGTATTATTAAATTATTGAATGTAATAATGAAGTTATTATTGTTGAATTTATTATTTAAATATATAGCAATTGTCTTAGGCCCAGATTTTCAGAATTTGCAAACAATTACTGCAGTGGCATGCAGAGTTACACTGCATATACAAATGACTGAGTCACATTCGTGCACAATTAATGAAGTTATGCAGGCAGTCACTATAATTGCACATGTAAATTATGCCCATGCCCTTTTCTTTGTGCATGTGTCAGATTTATTCTGAACTTGGAAAAGGTAGCCAGTGTGTGTTCTCTCGCAGTAAATGATGGGCCACATGAATGTTTAAATAATGGCCAGGATTATCATTTGGAGAAACAGATATATTTAATCATGTGTTTTGTTTTAAACAGTGAATGCATAAAGATTCAGCCTACAGATATCCAGCCAGACATATTCAGCTACTTGTTGCACATCATGTACACTGGAAAAGGTCCAAAGCAGACAGTCAACACCAGCCGGCTGGAGGAGGGCATTCGATTTCTCCATGCAGACTACCTTTCCCATATTGCAATTAAAATGAACCAGATGCTTTCCCCAGAGACGATGCAATCTTCAAACTTATATGGAATTCAGATCTCAACCGCACACAAAGCAACAAAGGAAGGTCTTGGAGCAAAAGAAAATCTGACAAATGCCAGCAACAGGTCTGCTAACCAGGGCGATCACCCACAGTTACAGCTCTCACTTGCCATTGGACTAGATGATGGTACCCTTGAACAACAGATCACCCATCCTTCCACTCAAGCAGCTGGAGCTGCCAAACCAGCGGAGGAGCTTCAGAAATCATCTGTGTCTATAAAGCAGGAGAAATGTGACCCTGAGCCAGTGGTGTCCCAAAGTCACACATCGCCCTCTCCAAATGTTTCTAAAACTAATCTCAAAATGCATTTGTGTCATTACTGTGGGGAGCGTTTTGATTCCCGTGGCAATTTGCGGGAACACCTGCACACTCACGTCTCCGGCTCACTTCCCTTTGGCGTCCCAGCCTCCATCCTGGAGAGCAATGACCTTGGTGAAGTGCAGCCTATTACTGAAAAGGGGGAAGCTATTGAAAGTCACCGGCTTGGTACCTTCTTAATGAAAGAGAATGAGCATCCGTCAGAACATCCAAGCCGTAGTCACACAGAGCCCTTACAGTATGGCCAGTTGTCACTAATCTCCAAAGACACTGAGCCTGTGGAGTTAAACTGCAACTTTTCTTTTTCAAGAAAGAGAAAAATCAGTTGCACAGTCTGTGGCCACAAATTTCTCCGAAAGAGCCAGTTGCTGGAACACATGTACACACACAAAGGGAAACAATACAAATACAACCGATGCCAAAGGTTTGGTAACCCAGTAGCCCACAGGTTTCATCCTTATTGTGACAGTTGGTCTGATTGTACAGTAAAAAGTTCCAGGCTCTCTCAAGATCACCTAGATTCGTCATGTGCATTGGAGTCTGAGCTTACTCCAGAAAATGTTGATGCAATCCTCGTAGAATAGCTTTGTATGTTGCCTCTGATGAGCTGAAACCATGAATGCTTCAATTCGTTTGTGTCCTTCCATTTTGCTGAATGTTCTGGGTACTCTTCTGAAGTTCTCTCTTCACCTAACACAGAAGTGGGCAAACTACGGCCCGCGGGCCACATCCGGCCTGCAGGACCATCCTGCCCAGCCCTTGAGCTCCCGGCAAGGGAGACTACCCCCGGGCCTTCCCCTGCTATCCCCGCTCCCCCGCAGCCTCAGCTCACTGTGTCGCCAGCGCTCTAGGCGGCGTGGCTGCGAGAGCCGCCGACCGGCCCTGGTGCTGTAGACTGCGCGGCGGCGTGGCTGGCTCCAGTCGGGCAGCGTGGCTGCCAGTCCTGGTGCTCTGAGCAGCATGGTAAGGGGGTGGGGAGCAGGGGGGTTGGATAAGGGGCAGGGAGTCCCGGGGGTAGTCGGGGAACAGAAAGCAGGGGGCGGTTGGATAGGTGTGGGAGTCCCAGGGGGTTTGTCAGGGGGCAGGGATGTGGCTAGGGGGCGGGACAGTCCGGGGATGGAGCAGGGGGGATTGGATAGGGGGTGGGGTCCCGGGGGGGGTGGTTAGGGATGGGGGGGTCCCAGGAGGGGACGGTCAGGGGACAAGGAGCTGCGGGGGAGGGTTGGATGGGTCGGGGATTTTGAGGGGGGCGGGAAGTGGGAGGGGGCGGATAGGGGGCAGGGGCCAGGCTGTTTGGGGAGGCACAGCCTTCCCTACCCGGCCCTCCATAATAGTTTTGGAACCCCAATGTGGCCCTCAGGCCAAAAAGTTTGCCCACCCCTGACCTAACAGCTCTGTCTTCAATTAGATGAGACTGTAACAACTATGTACAGCCTTTTACTTGTATATTTAAATCTTAAAATCCAAGTTGATTAGAGAACAAGCTATTTGTCAGCAGTGTCCAGATAAATCTTTCATAAATGACAACTTAACTGACCTGTGCGTTACCCAAGATGAGATTGTGGAGTTAGTGAGTGCGGGGTTTAAGCATCTAGTCTACTGAGCAGAACTTTAGGCCTGTGTGTGTCCTTAGAATTATTCTGAAACCAAAGTGGGTGGAATGTGTTCAGTGGATATTACTTTTCTTGATTTGTTTTTTTTTAGGTTAATATCAATTCCCTAGAAAGAGAGAATAACCCACAGTACAAAGGTTATGTGGGAAATGAACAAGCTACAACACATACAACCTTAGGCTGTTTCCTTTTCCTGGTAATCCCCGGGGGTTGATGTAGGGACAGTGGCCCTGGTTCAGCAAATGTTTGCAGTCCCATTGACTTTGAATACATTCTTTAAGTGCGGCATTTGCTTAAGTGCTTTGCTGCAGGAGGACTAATGTGCATCCTTCCCCATTCCAAGCCCAGCAGGCCTGCCCCTGCTTGATCAGTCCCCTCCACAAATGTGGAACCAAATCCTACTGATGCCCTTCAAAGGGGCCCATTAATGAACCTTCCTCTGTAAGATGGAATGAGATCCAGGCGAAGAGTCCCCTCCAAGAGGATCTAGGGCAGCGGTTCTCAACCGGGGGTCTGCAGACCCCCTGCCCTTTCAAGGGGGCTGCAGGGCCCCACAGCTGAAGCTGATCCCCGGCCCCCCCCCAGGCTGGCCCCCACAGGGCTTAAACTGGGGGGAGGCGTGGGGCTGAAGCCTTGATTCCTCGCTGGCCCTCACAGGGATGAAGCTGGGGGAGGCACGGGGCTGAATCCCAGAGCCCTGATGCTTCCTGTGGAGCAGAAACCCTGAGCCCATGGTGGGCAGAGTTGGGGGCATGGAGGGCATTGTCCCCCTGGCCCCAAACTGCAGCAGAAGATCAAGGCAGTCCCAGGGGCAGCTCCCCACCGCCCCAAGTCCCCCCCATCTCCTTTCCCTGTCCCAGTTGGAGGTGGGAAGCCGGAGCCGGTCACTGTGGGGCAGCTGCTGCTCTGGCTGGTGCCATGGAGCAGGCAGCCACAGTGTTCCCGCTCCTGCTCGTGCCCCAGGTTGAAGCTGCTCATCAGCCCCCAGCTGTTTTTGTTCCTGCAGAGGCAGGCGGGTAGGGAGACCCAGCTCAGTGGCTGGCAGACCCCTCTGGGAACAGGGACCGCAGGGGAGTCCTCCCAGCGCACAGCCCCTAATACCCCTCTCCCTACACCCTGAGCTACCCCCTCCCTGTACCCACACCCACCCCGTGTGCACACGGCCCCTAGCTACCTCCTCCCTGCCTCCTAAGCGGTTTTCAAACTTTTTGAGCTAAGCCCCCCACTTTTGAATTACAATTTAAATATATAAACGCCCTCCCTCCCTGGACCCCACTATGCGGAGGTGGCTTGAGCCCCACTGCCCCCACAAAGAGAAGTCAAACTACACCTATTCCCAAGGCTCCTGCCCCAAGGCACCCTTGCCCCTGCTGAGCCCTGGAGTTTTTATAGCATGTTGATGGGGGGGGCCTCGGAGAGAAAAAGGTTGAGAACCCCTTATCTAGGGGACACCATCTCTTTGAAAAAAAAATCCTTTTCCCCACTACAAGTTATTTCTACATATGAACAGCTTTGAATAATATGTTCCTAACTACTAGGGTAATGTGAACATTAAAAACCTGTAGATAAGGAACATTGTGTCTTCTTGGGCTCTTCTACAAACGTAATACTGATTAAATAGAATTTTTGTATGCTTTTGTTATCAGTTCCTGCATATCTCAAAAATGTATTCTTCCAAGTCAGTTACAAATGTGCATTCATTCTGACCTCAGGTTAATATTTTGCTCTTCTATTGTGTTATTTCTTCTGAGCATCACAAACCACTTCCTGCAATGCGGGGTGAGGAGCGCCCAAAGAAGTGTACCATTGCCTGGGGTGGGGGTGGGGGGGAAATTCCGGCCAATAGCGAAATGGAGTCATTCTGATATAAAGAACAATTGTTTTAAATGTACTGAATAGATGCTGCGAGCTGCTCCACTCTGCTGCTCAAAAAGTGTGTTAGTCACTTTTCCAAAAATGTGCATTAAGACTAGCAATGAAAGCCTCCTATCCGTTGCCATGGGATTGCATCACTAGAATGCACAGTGACGGGGAAAACCTTTGAACAATGGTGAGAAAAATGCCTGCCAAAATACCTGGTCCAAATCTTTTTTGAAGGCAGTAGACTTCACCTGGCTCCATTGAGATTGGATCAGGCCCGGAAAAAAATCTGAAATCAAAACATTTTTGAATTACCAAAGCATCATATGCTAATAATTTTTAGGACTCAACTCATCTTGATTTAATTTCTTTATATTATACTCAGTAGAGAAGCCAAGAGCTGCACGGACACAAACCTGACTTTTCTTAGAGGTGGTCTCTGCACCTTCCCAGGGCGGTATAGGGATGCTCACGCTGCTGTTTGTCATTGGTAGACCCCCTTTCGCAAACACTGATGCTTGGGAAAAAATGATTTTGAATGGGCAGCCAAGCCAATTGCTGCTTTGTTCCCCCAGTGTAACTTCAACCTAGGGAAAAAGGTGCGGTTTTAACGTGTTAGTTAATATGCACTAAAATCCTAATGTAGACAAGGCAAATTGTAGCCCTAACACATATTAGCTGGTCAAGCTGAACCCTAGACTACCAACTAGGGCAGGGGTCGGCAACCTTTCAGAAGTGGTGGACCGAGTCCCCATTTATTTCACTCTAATTTAAGGCTTCGCATGCCAGTAATACATTTTAGCAGCCGCAGACTCCTGCCAGCCGGGGTCTCAGCCTGCTGCCAGCCTGGGTTCCTTCACCCAGGCCAGCAGCGAGCACTGAGTGGGGCCGGCAGCGGGACCCTGGCTGGCAAGGGGCCGGCAGCCGGAACCCCAGAGCAGCGGCGGGCTGAGCGGCTCAGCCCGCCGCGTGCCATCAAAAATCGGCTCGCATGCCACCTTTGGTACGCATGCCCTAGGTTGCTGACCCCTGGACTAGGGTTTACCTTAGCTAGTTAACATGTTTTAAACAGTAGACCATGAAGACAAAACCAAGGATTGATGACAGTAGAACATACAGACACAAAATGCTACAGGAAAGAACAAACTAGATTATATATTCCTTATACATTGTGTGCTAAGTGTAATTTTCTTAAACATTGCCAGAAAGATACTTAAATAGGAATAATGAAACTGAGCAGAAGTCACATCTGCATGAGTTATCAGCTAGCTGTGATAAATTTATATAGTAGTAGTGACTGTCTCATATTGAATATGAAGAGGAATTTACGTTCTGAAATTGGTAAATAACTGTTTTGTGTTCATGTGTATGTGTATCTTTTAAAACTAGTGAGCATAAAAAGTTAAATGTTCTTCGCGTGCCTGCTCATGTCCATTCCATTGTAGGGGTGCGTGCGCCGATATGCGCAATCGTTGGAGACTTTTGCCTGAGCGCCACGGTATCCGTAGGGCCAGCTGTGCCGCCCTCTAGCGTGCCGCAGCATATCAGGTGCCGCCGTCCCTGTGCCCTCTCAGTTCCTTCTTACTGCCCGTGGTAGTCAGTCGGAGTGCCTCTGTCCTTTGCTTCGCAAGTGGCCAGCGGTTTCTCTTCTATCTCAGCCTTGTGCTTCTAGCTGTAAAATAGTTAATAGTTTGTTAGTTAGTTGCTAAGTGTTCTGTTCTCTGCAGGACAGGGACAAGGGCTCCCTGTAAGACGCCTTCCTCCTTCCGTGGTCAGGAGCGCTGACGTACGCCTTCCCGCCGGTGCTGTTGATCCACAAGGTCTTGCTAAAGGTGAAGCAAAACAAAGCGGCCGTCATCCTCATAGCCCCAGCGTGGCCTCAGCAACACTGGTTCGGTATGCTGCTGAGTCGGCACCAGGCACCGCGATGTCGGTGTGCGGCGACCCTTCGGTGCCATCGACTAGTCGTCACCACTCCCCGTCCACGGGGCATGCCAAGAAGGCTAGGAAGAGGCCTTCTTCACCGCAGCACTGGAGTAAACCCAGGACAGAGGCTAAACCCATGCTGGGAAGACCTCGATCTCCACCGACCTCTAGGCCTCAGACTCAAATCGAGCGGAGAAGCCTGGCCCATTCGGAGCAGGCCTCCCCGGATGTCTGGATGCCCTCCACACCAGAAGCCCTGCAGGCGGCCCGGGATATCATGTCCATGCCGGTATCAGGAGCACCAGAGGCAAGCCGCCGCTGGGATCTCCACAGTCACCCCCGACTCGGTACCAGTCTCAGTTGAGGGAATGTTCCCGACGCTGTTCACCGCCCAGCAACCGTTCCATGCAAAGTCCACGTGGGTCATCTTCAACTCCCACCAGGTTGTCTGGCTGGGTTCTGTCTGACCGAGACTCCCAGCACCGCTCCGCCTCAAGGAGCGAACACCAACGGAACCGAAGCAGACGACGCCAAAGGTCCTCATCTCGGAGGGACTATCGCAACCAGTCACAACATGAACGTCGATGCCATTCCCGTTCGTTGTCCCGCTCCAGGACCCCGCCATGGCACCGCCCCCTGGGCATTGATCGCCAGTGTTTTGCCGTCGCGGGTCCCGCCCGCCGGAGCCAATTGCAGAGCAGCTGTTACTGACGGTACCGGTCCTCCACGTCAGGATTGCAGTCCAGTGGTCGGCATCACTCCCAGCGCCGCCGTTCCTCCCGGTCCAGGGACAGCGGCAGGTCGTATGTCAGCTCGGCTTCCCTTTGTAGTCATCCGTTGATGGGCCAGGCCAGCCAGGCTGAACCTCCGGCTCCGCTGGTTCTGCAGCAGGTGCAGTGGCACCGGGCCCCATGGCTGGCCCAATAGTACCAGTGGCCACCGTGGCTCCCGACGCAGCCCCCGGTGGGGGCTCGCTCAGTGGCCGGAGCCTCAGAAGGACCATCTGCTTCCCTCTCCAGACTTCCGAGGAAGGAGTCGGTGGGACGTACATCCTCGGCACCGTGCCTGGAGACCGACCAGGTGGTGGATCCTCTGGTGCCGATTGACACACAGAGTACCGCGCCGGCCACCTCGCCCTCCCCTGATGAGGCAATTATGGCCTTTCCTCTCTCTGTCCCGCAGTAGGACTTTAGGGCCTACCAAGAACTCTTAAAGAGGGTGGCATCAAGCCTCCACCTCCAGGCAGAGGAGATGGAGGAGCCCTCAGACTCCCTGTTTAATGTGCTGTCCTCCTCGGCACCGGGCAGGGTGGCCATGCCTCTCCACAAAGGGGTGGCAAAAATTTCAAATGTCCTGTGGCAAACCCTGGCCTCATTGTACACCCACCCTGCTCCTAACTCCCTGGTGGTTGAGTCGGTCGACCACAGGGAACGGCAGGGCCAACCAGCCCCTACCCTGAAAAATAAAGATTCAAGGAGGCTGGATTCACTTGGAAGAAAAATGTATTCGTCCTTGAGCTTCCAGTTACGGGTGGCGAACCATCAGGCTCTCCTGGGCCAGTACGAGTTCAATCTGTGGGGCTCCCTGCCCAAGTTCGAGGACTCCCTCCAAGAGCGCGACAGGAAGGAGTTCAAAGTGCTGGTGGAGGAGGGTACAGCGGCTGCCAGGGCAACCCTGCAGGCAGCTTCGGATGCAGCAGACACGGCCGCGCGGTCCATGGCCTCCGCGGTGTCCATGAGAAGAGTGTCATGGCTCCGGCTTTCTGGGCTGTTCAGTGAGGCACAGAGCTCCCTGCAGTTTACTTCCACCCCGCCCAACCACCCTCCACCCCCGTCCCTCCTGGGGGACCCCTGTCACGAGGCTCTGCTCGAGCAGGAGGTGGGGCGGCTCCTGGGCCTAGGAGCGGTGGAAGCAGTGCCGGGGGAGTTCAAATGCAAGAGGTACTACTCCTGCTCTTTCCTTATCCTGAAGGCCAAAGGGGGGGCTCAGGCCCATCTTGGACCTGCGAGGTCTGAACCGCATGGTCTCTCTGGCCTCCATCATCCACTCTCTGGATCCCAGGGACTGGTACGCCACCCTCGATCTGCAGAACGCGTACTTCCACATTCATAAATTCGAGGGGCACAGACACTTCCTCCATTTCACGGTGGGGCAGGAACACTACCAATTTACGGTCCTCCCGTTTGGCCTGTCCACTGCCCTCAGGGTATTCACGAAATGTATGTTGGTGGTGGTGGCCTACCTCAGGCACCAGGGGGTCCAGATCTTCCCCGTCTGGATGACTGGTTGGTCAAGGGCAGCTCCCGGTTGCAGGTGTGAGATCACGTGGCACTCCTTCTGTCCACATGCATCACTTTGGGCCTGTTGGTAAACAACATGAAGTCCATATTAGTCCTGGTAAAACGCATAGAGTTTATGGGGGCGGTCCTGGATGCCTCGTCGGCCAGAGCCTCCCTCCCACCAGACAGGTTCAAGACCCTGAAGGGGCTCATCGACATGGTCACAAGGTTTCTGGTGACAACAGCCAGAGCGTGCCTCCCGCTCTTGGGTCACATGTCGGCATGCACATTTGTGGTCCGTCACGCCAGGCTCAAGATGAGGCCTCTCCAGCTCTGGTTGGCCTCAGAGTTCTCCCAGGCCAGGGACAGGATGTACAAAGTCCTCACTGTGCCCGAGCCAGTGGTGACCTCCCTACGGTGGTGTTCCCCCCCGAGAAACATGCTGCAAGGGGTCCCGTTCAGGGGCAGGGCCCCATCACTGGAACTGGTGTCCGACACATCGGACCCGGGATGGGGGGCCCATGTGGGGAATGTTCAGACCCAGAGTCTGTGGTCGGCTCAGGACCTGACCCTCCACATAAATGTCAAGGAGCTCTGGGCAGTATGGCTGGTGTGCATGGCCTTCCGCTCGCACCTGGAGGGCCGGGCAGTGGCGTAGCCAAGTTTAGCGCACAGGGGAAGCGGAGCTAAAAAAAGGCGCCGGGAGCAAAAAGTGTCGGGAGCAAAAAAAAGGCGCCAGGAGCAAAAAAGAATGCTCTGCTCTGGCTGCAGCGTAGGAGCAAAAGGCGCCGGATCACAAAAAAGGCGCCGCTTCTGCACAGTGGGGGAGCGACTGCTCCCCCTCCGGCTACGCTACTGGGGCCGGGTGGTCAGGGTTCTTATGGACAACACGGCCTCAATGTTTTACATCAACAGGCAAGGCGGGGCCCGGTCCTCTGCCCTCTTCCACGAAGCCCTCAGGCTGTGGGACTTCTGTATAGCCCATGACATCTGCCTCCAGGCCTTCCACCTACTGGGCACCTGGAACTCACTGGCGGATTGCTTGAGCAGCAAATTCTCTCAGCACAAGTGGTCTCTCCACCCAGAGGTGGTGCACAGACTTTTCCAAGTGTGGGGAACTCCCCAGGTAACCTGTTTGCGACTCGGCAGAACCATCGCTGTCCCCAGTTCTGCTCCAGGGGGTGGCTGGGATGGGGCACTATCTCCGATGCCTTCCTCCTGTCCTGGTCAGGCCAGTTTCTCTGCCTTTCCCCCATTCCCGCTGATTGACAAGGTCCTGGAAAAGATAAAGACGGACAAGGCCCGGGTCCCTCTGATTTCCCCGGCATGGCCCAAGCAGCATTGGTACGGGACCCTTACAGGCCTGGCGGTTGCCCCGCCATGGCCGTTGCTGTCCCACCTGGACCTACGCTCCCAGGACCAGGGCTGCCTCCTCCACCCCAACCTAGCAGCACTCCACCTCATGGCGTGGCTGCTCAAGGGTTAGGCTGGGAGGAGAGGACGTGCTCTGAAGAGGTTCAGCGCGTCCTCTTGGAAAGCAGGCTGCCCTCTGCACGCGGAGCCTACTTGGCAAAGTGGTCTTGGTTTTCCAGATGGGTGGATGAACGGGGCGTTTCCCCGGTGACCACCCCGATCCAGCTGATTCTGGACTACCTCCTTCACCTTGGAGCCAGGGCCTGGCGCCCTTGTCAGTCAAGGTGCACCTGGTAGCCATATCGGCCTTCCACCCACCAGTGCAGGGCCACATGGTATTCTCCCATGCTATGACTGGCCGATTCCTTAAGGGATTGGATCGTCTCTTCCCATATGTTAGGCCCCCCAGTCCCGCAGTGGGACCTGAACCTGGTGCTGGTCCGCCTCACGGGCCCCCCGTTTGAGCCGCTAGCTACGTGCTCCTGGTCGCACCTTTCGTGGAAGGTAGCCTTCCTGGTAGCGATCACGTCGGCTAGGAGGGTCTCAGAACTCAGGGCCCTGACCTCCGAGCCCCCGTACATGGTGTTTCATAAGGATAAGGTCCAGCTCTGCCCACACCCTTTGTTCCTCCCGAAGGTGGTCTCTGTCTATCACATGGGTCAGGACATTTTCCTGCCGGTCCTCTGCCCCAAGCCTCATGCGTCCAGCGAGGAGCGCCACCTCCACACGCTGGATGTGAGACGGGCTCTGGCTTTTTACCCGGAGCGGACTAAGCCGTTCAGGAAGTCCTCGCAGCTGTTCATCGCCTCGGCCGAGCGCATGGAAAGTCGGCCGATCTCCACTCAGCAGCTCTCCAACTGGATCACCTCGTGCATCCATCCGTACCTGTTATGACCTGGCGGGAATCCTCCGCCACCAATTGTGAGGGCACACTCAGGACATTTGCAGGGCTGCCACATGGTGTTCAGTTCACACATTCACCTCGCATTATGCGATCGTCTGCCAGACCAGGGAGGATAGCGGGTTCGGCAGGGCCGTACTCCGTCCTGAGAGTTTGTGAACTCCTACCCACCTCCAACAGATATAGCTTGGAATCACCTACTGTGGAATACACATGAGCAATCACTCAAAGAAGAAAAGCCAGTTACCTTTCCCATAACTGGTGTTCTTTGAGATGTGTTGCTGATGTTTATTCCACATCCCGCCCTCCTTCCCCTCTGTCGGAGTTGGCCAGCAAGAAGGAACTGGGGGAGGGGGGGGGGGGCGGAAGCTCGTAGTGCCCCTTATACCGAGCCATGGAGGTGCCACTCCAGGGGTCGCTAGGGGCACTTTCCTATGGGTACTGCTAGGGGAAAAACTTCCACAATAGGTGTGTGTGCTCATCACGGGGCGGGGCGGGGGCGGGCGGGTATGTATACCTAGTGCAGCCCTAAAAGCCCCATGTTATCAGACTGGGGCTGGCAGCACCCATCCACTCATGAAGGAGCAGGTTTCCTCAGGACCCGCTGTGGGCATTACCCTAGTTGTCTTTTTCTTTGGGATCTGGGAAGGACCTCTTCTCTCACCACCAGATTGGCCAATGTGAGGGCTTTTTGTTGGGGTTTTGTTGCTTTGTGGGTGGGTGGGAGGGATTGTTGGGTTTTGTTTAACCATCTCCATGGCAGCCTGGGGTAGTGATTGAGGTTATAATTTTGCAATTTAGTATGTTAAAACTAGTGGTGACTGGCCAGTGCAAGTACTGTACTTGTTATGGCAGGGATCCAGCTATTGGATAAAAATGGCTTGGAAAAAGAGTTGAAAGCCAGCATTCCTTAAGGGAGCTGAGGAAGGGGTTTTTGCAGTGCCGATGACTGATATGGGGGAGCTGACTGCACTGGACATCCACCACCAATTTTAAGTACTAAATTGCAACATTATAAGTTACAACCTAGGCCCCTGTCCCAGTCCATTAGGTCCCAGACCTGTGTGGGGGAAGGCAAAATAAAAAACAAAAAAACCCAAGTCCCACCTGGTGGTGGTGAGGGAAAATATTCCTTTTATTACCCTTTATACAAGGGGCGGGTGATAGGGGCCCAGCAAGGGACTGGCTGGGACAAGGTTGGGGATTATGTGGCAATGATTAAGGAATGAAAATGAGGTGCACTGTACAATTTATTGCTGGGTACTTTCCAATATTTTAGGTGACTAAAGGTGTGGCCTAATTAAAACAAATTAATTGCCTCCTATCTTCTGGAGTGGCCCGACAAGTGCTGGATTCCTTCTTAGGTATTGAGCTTGGAGGCATCCCCACGTCCTCCCTCCAAGCCCCACATTTTGCCCCATCTTAAAATGAATGCCCCCTTGAAGCTTGAGGATGACATGGACAAGGGTAAATGTACTGCTTTGGCAACTTTGCCTGTGTTAAGATTTGGTTGGCCAGAAGGTGGTACTGATGCACAACTTGACAAGTTTCTTCCTTGCCTGAGCTAAATGAACTGTTCATGCTCTGCTTAACTGGGATCTCTGACTTAGGTTTCACTATTACCATCTCTCAGCAGTGAAGAGAGCTGAGCTCAGCCTTCATCCTGCTTTTCCAGCTTGTTCACAGAACACGGTCAAACAAGCCTGTTACAGATTTCACATGCACATGCATTATCTTGTCATCTGGCTATGTCAAGGCTATAAACACAGACAGCTTCCTACGATTTCTTCTAGATGGGGGTGGGGTAAGCAAGTAATGTTTTCAGCAAAGTTGGGTCTTTCCACTTCAAAGATGCAGCACACATACTGAAAGATGTTAAATAAAATTTGCATCAAACACGCTCTTTCAGAAGGGACAATATTAGGTTTACTAACGTGCAGTGAACTGAAATTACTGACCCATAAAATTGAACTAGTGAACCATTAAAAAAACATCTTGAAATGTACAGAAATGCTGCGATGTGGAGGCTGACTGCAATTATCTAACATCACAGTGGCTACAGACTTGCAAAACCTACCTACACATCCTGCTGAAAGAATGGTTATCTACAATTAAAAAAAAAAAATTCTTCAGGTGATCAACCGCCAATTACAGCCTTTCCCCTGTCCTGAATCTTCAGATAAACCTTGCCAGTCAGAAATTAAACTCCTATTTCCTTTTATAGGGAACTTGAAAGCGATAACGTCAGTCACACAACTCCAGTTTGATTTTTCAATCAAAACAACACTATTCCTGCTCTTAAGCTGGCTGTGCCAGACGGGCCTGTGACTGACCCGTGTTCCTGTCAAAGGCAGGCAGCAGGAAAAACACTTAGAGCAATAAAAACTTGGAGACAAATGTAATGAAGCTAGACTATGGTCTGACCTTCTTAATAGCTGGCTGTTTGTGAATGACAACAAGCCAGAGCTTAAAGCACCGAAATGTAATTACATCATTTATAAGGCTCGGACGTGTTTCCACTGATCAGATAAACAGCCAATGGCCCAGCTTCAAAGACATAGAAAGCCTCCCCTAATTGTGAAATTGCTGTTTCCGACACAGATTGTAACCAGATGAATGGCTCCTTGCCGTAAAGGAGATGAGCGAGGGGCCTAGTTTTTTGTTTTATGCCAAACACGCGAAAGAGACTTTGGGAACTGAAGAGAGCAAGGCATCACGCCTGCCCCACGGAATGGGGGTTACTCAGCTTTATGGGCAAATCTTTCTCTAGACACCTGTTGATCAATTACTTAAACAGGTGTAAGGACTTTGAACAACAGTTCCTGAGTTAGGGACAGGTTGCGGTCCGCACAGGGGAGGGAGGGGGTGTAAGGCCTGTCCCCAAACACCCCTATACTAGACACCTGCATTGTGTGTGAAGCCCCTGTTCCAGCCTCTTCCCCCTGCACAACCACAGACTGCGGTGGCCACTGGCCAGTGCAGTTATAGCAAACATGCTCCGGGAAGCAAGCTGTGCTAGGCATAGAGCTGGGGCAGATTGTGCCCCCCCCCCCCATCCTGGGCACCAGCCCCCACCGCCAAGGAGGAACAGCAAACCAGATTGTAAAATCTTTTACGAGGGAACACCCCTGTCCAACCCTATATTTATTAACAGGTTTTCCCCACCAATGCTCAGATTAATAATTTTCCTTGTGGGCATGTGATAAAGGCCCCCTTGCCCTCACTGGCAAGTTGAGCCTAAATTCAGCAGCACACCTTGGCATGCCTTCCTCTCGGCCCCGCTCCACCAGCCCTGATTCTGGCAGCCTGTTATGGCAGACACCCTGACGCACTGATAGTTCTGCAGCAGCTTCGGGTTGATTCAAGAAGAGAGGCTTGCAGTGCATTGCATTCCGTGTGCCCTGACTAGTACAATCAATTCAACATTTCTTGGGCTATTGCTTTGGATATCAAATTCAATGAAATGTTAATTTCCGAATGTTTTCCCATCATTACTCCTGCCTCCAACCTGTTCAGATTTCAATGCATGATGTCGATGATGCACAGCTGCTTTAGAGAAGCTGTCAAGGGACAAGTGGGCACTGTAGGCACTCAGAAAAAAGCAGGGGGCTGAGTTTTTGTAGCAACAGGGAGATGATGCATCATTCCCTCTCCCTTGTGGGCAGGAATGGAGATGATCTGAAATGGTGTGGGGGGTTTTTTTGTGTGAACATTTCACTCCCCTCCCACCACTCAGCAATATTTCCCCCTACAGCTCTATCATTGCTGAGCCCAGTGACAGACACACACCTCATCGAGAGCTTTCTGTACACCCATCAGCAGTGAGCGTTTACATTTTGACATTTAAACAGCCAGATTTCAAGGTTAACATTCTGAGATCCACTGTTGCCCTTAGCTAATATGCACACAACTTCCAATGTGTGCCCGGTGATAGAATTCGGCGCCACAGAGGGATTTAGGCACCTAACCCAAAACTTAGATTCTCAAAGCTGTGCTCAGCTGCTGCCCAAACCTGTAGGTGCCTAAACTCCCTAGGCGCCCGAGTTTCCAGCCGTAAAGTCCCCTCGGTGTCTCCATTTCTGCTGGTGTGCATTTACAAAACTGCTCCTATCCTGACGGTGCTGAGAAACTGGGCACCTCACTCAATCTCCAGCAGGAACCTCAACCCCTCTGCCTTGCTTACTGCAGGGCCCAGTCCACTGGGTATTTGCTGCGTGTGCTAGAGGTGGTGGTGGTGGTAGTGCCATCTTACACCTACAGCACTCCCCTAGGACGTGGGAGAACCAGGTTCAAAGTCTCTCTCTGCCTGATGTGGAGCAGGGACCTGACCAGAGGTAACACCCCCTCCCAAGGAAGTCCCCTAATCACTGCGCTGTAGGGTATTCCGGGGCAGGTTTCTCTCACTCCCTGCTGTTGAAGGGGTCAGGGCCCAGTCCCTGCTCCCTTTAATATTTAATACGAAGTGGAACACACAAATTTGAAACCGGGTGTCCCACATTTCAAGCGAACGCTCTAAGCACCAGGCTGTCATGTAGGAAGGGGAGGCCAATTGTATCACCTCTTCCTCCATTCTTGGCGAGAAAGGAAGGACCTGGCTTAGGTGCCCAACTCCAGAAGAGGGTTCACAGCTGTGAAGCAGAAATACATGCCTCCTCTCCAGCCCAGAATTAGGCACCTTTGAGAGTGGGGCATAGCTCCTGCCCCTTTTAGCCAGTAGAAAATGCCAAAGTTAGGCAGCTCCCTGCTTAGCGTGCTGGCTTCTCTGAATCCCCTCCTTAGGCATCTACCTCTCCCCACACCTGAGGGAGCCCGAGGGCCTAGCTTGGGCTGAGGATTCCAGTAGGTGACAGGGGGCCTAAAGTTAGCCCTTTAAGGCCTTCTTTGTGGCTCTAACCCTTGGTTTAGGCTGCCTGCAAACTTAGGCTGACAGTGTTGCATGTTTGTGTTGAGGGTTGTCTTTGCAACCATATGGTCTAGAAATGTGGTTGGTGGGGACAAGGAAGAGAGGAGAAGCAGGGGAGAAGTTGAATTAAAGCTTATATTCTTCAATGGGAAGGAATTCTGCGGCTAGTTGCACAACCCCAGAATTGTGGAAAATGTGCCTACTATAAAACATTACCTGCTCCCTCTGAAACGGCTGTCAGGCTTCCTGAAATACTCAGACCCCTTAAACAGCTCGCAGAGTGCCGGGTGGGGTAGTGGTGGTGAAGTCTCATACTGGCTAATAAAGGAGTTTAGTTTGGGACTTTGGGGGAAACGTCATTATATCAGCTTCCCCAAGATTATTCTGGTCTTAAAATGTGTCTATTAGGCAGGTAATACTAACTTTGACTGAGCTATCACTAATACGGGTCAATGAAGTGGCACGTTTTAAAGCCCTGTCCACACCAGAACCAGGTGCAACAGCACCAATGGCACAAAGAAGCCTTAGGATACATTGATCAGTGACTGGCTTGTCTGTTTTTTCCATGCCTTTCAAGCCTTGGTCAAGTTCTCCCCCTGCTTTGTACAAGTTGTGCTGTACACACCTTAGAGCTTATTTGCTCACAGATTTGTCAGGACCAATGGCTTCTTCACCAGCAGTATCGCCCTGCTGTTGACAGCTCGAGCAACATGTCCTAAGAACATAGTGCTAGTTAGCCCAAATAGGTGCCTGTACACTAGTGCCCAGCCAGGGCAATAAGATATGGCTGCAGCTAAACTCCAGGATTCAGAACTGGACTGTGACTCTCAGAACTGCCCACCTTTGCTTTCACAAGCTGCATGAAAACTATCAGTGCCCTAGACACACAACAACACAGCCCTGCCGCACACGTGACTCCTTACTTGGAGTGTTAGGGGCAGGGCAACAGCATGGGGCTTCCTTCTCTCCCCCAGAAGTGACAGCAGGCCCTCCCGCACCCTGTGTGGGACCAGCAAGGACCTCCACTTCTTTCCCTCTCCCGCCATGAGACAAAGGTGGCAGCACTTACCTCAATAACCAAGCTGAGGCTGCTTAGGTGAGTGGGCCAGGCCTACCGCACTCTGCTGCTGCCACACATTTCTTTGCTGGGTGGTGTCCACAGGTCCCCCGGAGCAGTGGGTCTTGGAGTTGCCTGGGGCAGCTCACACCTATCAGTGCTATTGCCTCCGGCTCTCTGCAGACATCACTGCATTGGTTACTTGCTTTTATTAAAATGAAAGCTGAGATTCTGATATAATCACGTGACTCCAAGGGCTGGGGCCTGTGGCACAGGCAAACAGTTCTATGTCTTAATCCAGCCCTGTTCAGGAAGCAGGACTCCTACTGTAATATGTAACCAGAGAGCAGCTATTAATTTATAATTATGAATGGTCCCAATCATCTCCCCCTAAAACTCAAATTACTGTTATGAAAAGCCAAGAGAATCCAGCAAAAAATAAATAAGAATCACAGTTTGAAGATGAATACAGATGATCTCAAGATGCAGTACATAGAATCATAGACGATTAGGGTTGGAAGAGATCTCAGGAGGTCATCTAGTACAGCCCCCTGCTCAAAGCAGGACCAACACCAACTAAATCATCCCAGCTAGGGCTTTGTCAAACCGGGACTTAAAGACCTCTAAAAATGGAGAAGTACCCCCCAGCTTTCCTAACAGACACTGGTGGTCAAAGGCAATTACAATAACCTAAGGATTACATTAGCATAGAATTGTTTAAATGAAAATATGCATTTCTGCTGTCACTGCCGGGTTTGAAACAAACAAGGGGAAACTAGAATTCCCAAATACCTGGCTGGTGTAAAACTGATGTAGCGCCTCACTCCACTGAGAATCTGTCCACATCTTTTCCCTAGGAAAGATTTCAGACTCATCACCTAGTTCCATATCATTTTGCCCCCTACCTGCCTGTGTGTCTTAAATCCGTCCTGCCTGACAAAGCCACACAACCCTCTGAATCAGAACTAGCGAGCACACAAGTGTAATGACAAAGTGCAGACTGGAAGTTCAAGAGCTGTTTGTGTTAAAGAGTTATGCTATGTTACCTGCACTAAGTTTTATAAAAACTGACGAACATTTTGAGGAAAACATAACTGCTGGAGAGTGAGTTTTTGGATCCATCAATTAGATCTATTTTCCATTTAGTTTAAATACCACACAGTCTCTCTCTATTTTACTTGTGTGCATTTGTGAAACAGCTCTTGCACTTTCATAAAAATGATCAACAACATCCAACTAGCTCGGTGGATTTCGGTGGTGCTACATGGATGTATAACAGCTGAGAACCTGGCCCCACATAGTTCATTCATTTTAGTGTCCTACTTCTTGAACCATTTACCAGCAGTTTTCACCAGGATCATTTAAACTAACATGGTTGCTTTCTGCTCACTATTACAGTTGTGCTAGGATGGTGAATTGTTCTAAAAGCTCTTTAAGTTTGTATTAATGTATTTAAATAATCTTCCTTCTTTGTTGCTTATATTAAAAAAAGCTGTAAGAAAATAAAATATTCAACATGACATTGCAAAGTACCAATGGGCAACTTGCTGGACAAGAACGATGAGTTGTCCCTGCCAAGGGTGATGCTGGAAATGTGGGGGAAGAGAAGTAGGAAGGAATGCAGAGTGACTAGAGATTTTAAAAAAAGCCTTTATTCAGACAAATGCCAGGCAGAAACCACTTCCATAATTCAAAGAGGCAGCAAACCAACAGACTCCTGAATCAGAAGCAAGATGGCTGGAGAAGAAAGTAACACATGTGCTCAAAGTCAGACTGTAAGCATTAGAGGTTAACTAGCATACTAGTTTCTTTTAACCACCAGTGAGAAAACAGTCTTTTAAAAGGTTTAAGTGTAGTCTTTTAAAAAACTTCCGCGATACCTTACATCTGCAGCTCTTGCATAGCCAGGCAATCATATGCTTATGGTTTCATAGCCCAGTTACACCCACACAACTATAAAACAAATCTACCATTCTTTATTCAGGAGGCTACCATTCTTTCTGTTAGTAGTAAACTAATAACTCTTCTGTCTGGTCTTAACAGAGGGAGGCTGTGAGGCTTAATTCATTCATGTTTATAAAGTTCTATGTTCTTTGTGATGTCCTGTGATAAAAGTGCAATGAATGAAAGTGCAGAAAAATTACAAATATTTACTATTACATACTGTAAAATACTTATGCGAAAGATGCTAAATAAAGGAAGAAGGGTACTAGGGTTTGTTTGATCTATAACACAAATTAATCTCGTTTGCTACTGTTGGCACTAAAAAAAACCCTGAAAAATAAGAACAGTGAGCCAAATACAGGTCTGTGTAATTTGACTTCACTGGAGTTGCACCTTCTTACACCAGGACAGAACTTGGCCTAGTACGTCTGAAACCCACGCAGCCTAGTGAAATTATTACTCAAAATGAAGCCACACTAATTATATCTAACACATTAAAAATGGGTGACACTTGCTTTTACGCACAGTAATCAAAGTTAAGACTTAGTGAAAAGGACACATTTGCTTAGATATTCTCAAAAGTTCTAGCAATGTCTAGAAAACCTGTTTCTACTCACTGTATGGATGGATGCCTGAGTAGCTAGAAGTATTCAAATCTGGACAGGTGATCTTTATTGTAGATTAGTCTTTCAATGTAAAATCACTATTCCTGCATAGCCACCCAGTCAATCACAATGCAAGAAAACAACAGGTGTATTCATTTTTAATGAAGTGCTTGTTAGTTATGTATCCAGTTATAATGGAAGGAAAAGCTAGCTACAGCGCTAAAGGATGGCTAACACAAACCTGAACATATATCAGTAGTGAACACCTGTAGGCCTAAGGTTGGAGCACAAATGTATTTTTGTCAATTTCCTAATCACAAGTTTTGTGTCATTTTCTTTTAAATATCTACACTGGCCAGTTCCTCAGCTGGTGTACATCAACATGAAAGCCACCTGAAATTGATCTCAATGGAGATATGCTGACTCACACCAGCTGTCCCACTACGGAGTAAACTTTTATCCATTTCACAGAGCACATGACATTCTCTTCCACAGCCAACAGACCTTCCAGAATTACACTGAGCTGCAGCTTTCCCTCCATCCAGCAATGATCTATCAAGACATATAGTGCAAGTATCAAACAAGCCTCTTCCTGCATTTCTATGTTGTGCCTGAGAACGCTGCAAGAGTTCCAAAGTTGCATAAAGTCCTGAAGAGTCTTCATTTTTAAATTATGCCACAATATTTTCAGGGAACGGTATAAAGCACTAATTCATGAGTATTACATATATTGGATCAGTGATACTCTGATCCAAACTACAGTTGATCAAATACATTCATAGAAAAGAAAGTTTAAACACTTTTTCACACCTCTAGATTTAAGACTGGAGTTCTACACATACACACAGAAGCATGCCCTGGTGTTCACTGCTCATTTTCAGTATGTGCCATTGAAGTGTGTACTCTGCTCGGATTCTCTACCTCCAATGTTTAAAATGTGACTGAGCGCTAGGAAAAACTATAGCCCTTGTATTTTAACACAGGATCCATATACTGTCCTGAGGAAGAAAAAAAAGATTCCCAAAATTGCAAATGGTCAATGCAAAATTGCCAAGTGAGGTTGCTATTTCTTCATCAGCTCAGAAATATGCACAAGAATGCATGTTTTCAGGAGAATATGGTTGTTTATTTGGCTGCTGCACATAAATTATAGCCCCATGACCCACATTCATTCTTTACAGATCACAATCAAAAGGCTTCTTTTTAAAGAGCTGGTAATGAACAGGGCAAATGATACATACACACTTACTGTATATATTATACAATATACAGAAAAACTCTCACAACAAAGCATTTGATATTTTCTGTCAATGACAAACCTGTTTCAGGATTCAACTATGGCAGGTCTTTAAGGGCCTGATCTGAAGTTTTTCTAATTACTTCAATAGGAGCAGGATTGGGCCATTTCAGCTCAAAGTAGCAGTACCCAGCAGTTAAGAACATAAGAATAGCCCTACTGGGTCAGACCAAAGGTCTATCTAACCCAGTATCCTGTCTTCCGACAGTGGCCAGTGCCAGGTGCCCCAGAGGGAATAAACAGAACAGGTAATCAAGTGATCCATCCCCTGTCGCTCATTCCCAGCTTCTGGCAAACAGAGGCTAGGGACACCATTCCTGCCCATCCTGGCTATTAGCCATTGATGGACCTATCCTCCATGAATTTATCTAGTTCTTTTTTGAACCCTGTTATGGTCTTGGTCTTCACAACATCCTCTGGCAAGGAGTTCCACAGGTTGACTGTGCGTTGTGTGAAGAAATACTTCTTTTTATTTGTTTTAAACCTGCTGCCTATTAATTTCATTTGGTGACCCCTAGGTCTTGTGTTATGAGACGGAGTAAACACCACTTCCTTATTCACTTTCTCTATACCTGTCATGATTTTATAGTTCAGAATACGCCAATGATAGTGTATTCAAATGAAACTGCAAGGAGAAATTAAGTGGCATAATGCAGTTACACACAGGTGGAATGGATTTGCTTGCTGAAATTCAGAAGAGCTGTAAAGCACGGGGGAAACCCTAAGACTTATTAAAAAAAATGCTGGCTGCAGTCAAGGACATTAGCAGTAATTAAACAAAACAACGCTCAAGTTAAAACAGACTGATTGGAGACCATTGCAATTGCAGGAACTATTTTAACCCTGAGGCAATACTGTACCACTAGCACTGTAGCAGCTCGTTACTATTTACATTACATACTACATATTAAAAATGTGCTAAAGCAATGGGTAGGCCTCAGCACTACAATGCTATAAAAACAAAGGAAGGTGTCAGGAGAAGAGAATATCAGTAACTTAGGCCCAAACCTGCACTACTGATGTCACTGGAAGTTTTACCTTTGACTTGAATGGATCAGGGCAGGCCCTTCTGCAAGTTAAGTGTCACCATTTTCTTGGCAACCCCATGGCCGTGGATCAGATACACTTGTGCTTAGTGCACGACTTCAACGCAGTCTGAGATGCACAAGACATTCCAGGCAGTGGAATAGGCCAAATTACAGGCTGCACTCTTATATACCTGCCTCCTTTTATACAATAACAGCACTGACTTGTCAGTTTGAGATTGTAGCATTTTTTTTAAACAGTATGTGCATCTTGAGACATTGACCCAATCCTGCAAGATTCTGAACATGCTCAACTTGCACTGAAGTCAATGGGACCAATCTTGTTTAAACCCCAACTGATTACGATGAGTACAGGCCCAGGCCCAATACAGTTGAGAGTGCTCAGCAACCCATAATAAATAAAATGTAAACAATAGGAAAAAGTCTAAAATATATAGTGACATAATAGAGCCCTCAAACTGCAAGAGACAATAAATTGAAATACAGCCACTAAAACAACTTACCGTTTCCCCAGCTATCAACAATCACGTTTTAAAGCCCAATCCCATGAGCCTGTCAACACTTTGCAGGACTGAGTCCTTATTCTTGGATCCATTTTACAGATACACAATGGCATACCCAGCATGCAGAAACACACTACACACAGACCCCAAATACCTAAAGAGTTAAGACTGTTTCTCGCCTTTCATCTTGGTGCTAAACAATTTTAAATTGCCGCTGTTGAGTCATACTATATTTTGGGGATTCTTGTCATTACAGAACACTGTTATGTTTACTATGGTCCAAAGCCATTTCATTAACCAGCTGTTCTATAGATGACTGAATAGCTGCCTTAACAAGTGAAGCAGCAGTTTCTATCAGAAGCAATTCATACTGTTCTGAAGTTCTGTGCTCCTGATCATTAAGACCATTGGGTGACCAAGCAGGAGAACCAACTTTAGCCTCCCTCCTGGGGCCACTGCCTGCTGCTAAGCCCTCTTTGCGATTAGAAAGTTTACTGAAATCGAGGTTCCCACTTATTTTTTTATTCCCCTTTTGCTTATGTTCATATGGAATTGAGGACAGTTTGCAGTCCTGGTTTGACTCCTCTTCATCAGGCTCATCATCTGCTTCAGTAATTGTAATCACAATGCTCACTCCACTAATGTTCTTGTTTTCTTCTAATTTCAATTGTTCATTTAAACAGCTTTGCATGCTTACTGCATCATCTTTAAATGCCAACTGATTGAAACTCATTATTCTCTCTCGGGATTTACAATCTTCACTAGCATTTATGTTCCCTCCTGAATCTTTACATTCAAGCCCTGTGTCACTGATGTTATTTGTTTCTTGTACCTCTGTGGCTTCAGCTACGCTATCTGGTAAGTCCTTCGAAACATTAGCACTAAGGGCAGTATTGAGATCAACTCCCTTGTTTACTACAAGTGTATGTTCAGGAGTTTCATGTAGGCTCTTCTGGTGTAGCTTTTCCTGGAGCATTATAGCAGCTGCCTCTGAATTTGTTATTTCTGACTGAACAATGCACTGTGTGTGTTGATCAATGTCTGGTCTGGACTCTACCAAAAGTGCATTCTTCCCAGTGGAATTAAGTGAGTTCCTGTCACTTTTTTCAGAGGCTTGGCTGAAGGATTGATCCATGCTAGATTTGACTGTTATTGCCAAATCCTCTGGTTCACTGTTAGCTTTATTCAAAATGCCCATCAGTTCATTTGCTTTAACACTGCAATCTGATTCTTCTGTTATTTCAGAATGGCTAGGTTTTTTCTTGCCTCTTGAGAACCGTATACAGGGAATTTTAACCCCAGAACTAACCCGATTCTTTGGGAAACGTTGCAAGCCAGGATCTTCAGCATTTATCTCCAGTTGCACTTGAGAATCAGAGTGTGTCTGCTTCCTTGAAGATTTTGACCTTCTCTTAGGTGTCACTAGATGTTTTATAGTTGCCCAGGCTCCCCTTGATGACTGAGATTGGTTGGAAACTTCCCTTTCTCCAGGGGCTGCACTGATGGATTGGCTTGTATGTTTCAAGGTTACAGAGTCTTCTTCACAGCCACCTTTCATCTCCAATGCCTTCTTACATGATTTCTTTCTTTTCTTAAAACAAAACATTGTGAGTTTTTCTGCCTGTTCTTCAGTTGAAGGGCACAGTTTTGCTGCACTAGGATTTTCTGATTGTCCTGTGTTTTCCATTTGAATTTCTTTAGCTGTCTTCTTCATATTTGTGGTCTTATCTTCTAATTTCTTCATATATTTTTCTTTTCTATTAGTCCATCAGATAAATTAATTGCAGATAAGTTCAGAGTGCAGTTCTTTGAAATTTCATCCAAATACATGAAATTACTTTTGTGAACAAATGAGGTGTTATGCAAAGAAATGTTCTGATTGTTACACTACATTTATATTTCCACTATGATTTATTTTTTTTCTTACCTTTCCTGAGAGAAAGACTTACTGGATAGATTTTAAGAACACACTTTCCTGTATTTTATTGAATAGCTTCAGTTTCATCTTTGGGATGATATTATTTCAGCAACAGTTTGACATTTTATTTAACGGATGTTAAATGAGATCAAGAATTGAGCATTTTCATTTTATGATGGGCACCAACCAACAACTACTACTTGCTAATATGTTCATTTTTTCACATTCTTTGAGCAATTGGATTGAAGTGATATTAACAAAAAAACAAAAAGACACCAAGTGGCCTTATTTTGCCTCCAGTGATAGGGTCAGCTGTTTTTCTGTCTTTCCTTCTTTGCATTTCATTTGCTTTCAATTCATATTGTAACGTTTGCCATTTATGTTGAAAAATATGGCATAGGCTTTCATCTCTCGAATTGCTTCATATGTATCTGCAACAAAACAAACAAATGATGAAAACCAATGTGGTAAACTGGGTAATTTTTCGAATTTCATTTCTAAAATTCCATGCTCTGTGTCCTGATATACATGTGTACGCTATTCTATGCTCAAATACACCCTTGTCAGTGGCGTAGCCAGGTTCTATCACCAGGGGGAGCGAACACATCAAAAAAGGCGCCACCCGACCCGACCTGGGTGAAAGAACCGAGGCCAGCAGCGGGACCCCTGCTGGCAGGAGCCCACAGCGGGAATCCTAGAGCGGCGGCTGGCTGAGTCGCTCAGCCCGCCCTGCTCTGGGATCCCACCCCCGCAGCTCCTGCCAGCCGGGGTCTCTCAAACCCAGGCCAGCAGCAGGCTCTTGGTGGGGCCAGCGGCGGGACCCCTGCTGGCAGGAGCCGGGGGGGAGGGGGGGGGGAGAGATCCCAGAGCGGGGCGGGCTGAGTGGCTCAGCCAGCCGCCACTCTAGGATTCCCCCTGTGGGCTCCTGCCAGCCAGGGTCTCTCAGCCCACTGCCAGTCTGGGTTCTTTCACCCAGGCCAGCAGCGGGCTCTTGGTGGGGCCAGCGGGGGATGTCGGGCCACCTCCGTCCACTCTGTCTCCACCCTTTCAAAAATTAAAAAGGTGCCACTTTTGGAAAATGTGCTCAGGGGGAGCAGCCCCTGCTCCCCCCCTAGCTACGCTACTGACCCTTGTAATCAAATGGGAGCTGTGTTTCAATATATGAAGGCAAAATAGGGTTTCAAGAGTGCTATGCTAGTTACATAGGAGAACTCTCACATGAATCTTGCATATATATGAATTTTTATGTGGGTCGAAAGGGAAGTTCATTTTTATTTTTCCCATGAGAAACTTTCCCTTTCTGACCCATATGCACTCATAATTCCCCCAAGGGAAATTCTAAATTGAGATATCAGATGTTTTTATTCTTAATGCATAAGATGATCACATGCAGCTACATAAAATATAAAAAGGAGGGTTTGAGAGTTATAAAAGAGAAGCTTCCTTCATACAGTTTGGTTTATTTATAGTGTGTGCAAGTGTTCCATAGCAACCCCACTCTCACAGAACACATGTTCATCATAAAATGTATGCAACCCTTCAGAACATTCCTGAACGTAAAGAAACAAAGGCGCAGTATAGCACACTGACATACTTCTCAGTGAGTACCTGGGATCCTCTCTCCTTGGATAACTTTGGGAAATTCTTTATAAATATTTTCTTTTTTGTCCTACTTCTTAAAAAACAGCATCATATGTATGTTTTAAAAAACTACAGTAAAGTATTGCATTTAGAAGTTATCTAACATTATTTGCTGTGGCTTAGGGATGCAATAACATGTAAAAATACAAGCAAAGCAATGCATGGATATTTTAGTTTATTATAGACTCAGACTTTAAGGTCAGAAGGGACCATTATGATCATCTAGTCTGACCTCCTGCACAATGCAGGCCACAGAATCTCACCCACCCACTCCTGGAATAATCTTCTCACCTATGTCTCAGCTATTGAAGTCCTCAAATCATGGTTTAAAGACTTCAAGATGCAGAGAATCCTCCGGTAAGTGACCCATGCCGCAGAGGAAGGCGAAAAACCTCCAGGGCCTCTGCCAATCTACCCTGGAGGAAAATTCCTTCCCGACCCCAAATATGGCGATCAGCTGAACCCCGAGCATGTGGGCAAGACTCACCAGCCACACACCCAGGAAAAAGTTCTCTGTAGTAACTTCTAACATCCCATCATTGAACATTGGTCCTATTTACCACTGATGGCAATTAATTGACCTTTGACTAAGATCATGTTATCCCATCAAACCATTATGAATTCAAGTCACTGACCATGCAATCAATTTGTATATGGACAAAAAAAATAATGTTTTGCCACAATTATTTGTCAATCTTTGCTTTCCTAAACCTTACTCTTGAGACCATGTGTGCTATGGAGACTATCGGCATGCAATCCAGAATATCTGTAACTGACACAAACACTGATTTTGGAAATGAGACTCAGACAAGCATTCCTTAATCATCATTAGTTCCCCCCTGCATTGACATCACTGTATTTCTGGCTGGAAAGACAAGGAAATGGATCTGTCTGAAGAAAACAGCCAAGAGAAGATTAGGTGTCTTCTCCAGGCTTGCTTTTTTTTTTTTTTTTTTTTTAAAAAGCAGGATGCCCTGGGATCACTTCATCACATTGCTCCCATCATTGTGCAATTCTAGATCAAATGACACAATAAGCATTACATCTCAGTGCTTTCACCTCTTGTACACTCCATGTGCCTGGCTATTTATTTCTTGAACAGCAGAAAAAATGGATGCTGATTATTAGCAGTCTTCAGGCTAGTGGTGTGTGAAATTGCACAGAATGACAATTACAATGTGCTTAGTACTTTGCAGAATTGAAGCTTTAATCAATAATCCCTTTTCTGAATGACTCTCTCTGTTAATTTGGTTAAAATACCAAATAAAGGAAATAGAAATGTTTAAAATTCAGAAAAAGCCTCAAGGTATCCATGCCAGCCAACAGACCAAGTCACAGGCACCAACAATCTAAACACCCTTGATTTAATGCAGGTTTCTTTATATGGTCTCCAAAGCTATGGAGGTTTCCTAAGCTATAGTATTTGCAATGAAAATGGAAACACTTCTGGTAGTTTGCAAACACACTGTTTTCCAACAAATAGGTTCACCTTACATAGGACTAATGCTATGGCCAAAATTTTCAACAGCGGTGCTAAAAGTTCAGCTCTTACATCGTTATTCAGACAAGGAATCAGGTGGGCTGACTTTCAAAGGTGCTGAACACTCCCATCTCCCACTGTGATTAATAGGTGTTGCGGGTGCTCAGCACTTCTGAAAATCATGTCATTTATTTTAGAATCCTAAATCTGGATTTATTTCCCTAACTTTAGGCCCCTTGTTTGAAAATGTTGGCCTTTGTCTTTATGATGCTACAGTACTCACCAAATCTTCAGCCAAAGCTTGCATCACCTGTGATGTGTTACCCTGCCATACATAGACAGGGAAGGTCTCTCTAGGGAGCGACTGATACTGAAAAGCCTGGATTCCAGCACACTATTGCAAGAGATCCATTCGTAACAATCTGCGACCTACTGCAAGTAGGAAATGGCAGAGAGAGAGAGAGAGAGAGAGCTTTCTCTTTACAGGCAAAAGTTTTCAATCAGCTCCCTTGCGGAAAGGAAGAGAGGCTGTCGCAATACAAGTCACCTGTCTCCTTCATGTGTCAGCCACTGTAATGAAAACTGAAGCTAGAGGCAAAGAAATGGATGGGGGGGGGGGGACATTCCTCCTCTGATTTTCCGTGCGAACGGTTCCATCGCCCAGAGCCGGGATCCGAGGTGCCGCAGGGCTGGCTTGGCCGCAGAGAAGCTGAGCCCCGGTGATTCTTCTCTGGCTTGCCCCGTTTTCAATCTTCTTCTCCCTTTGTGCCCGCTGCCTTCAGCGGAGCCAGGAAGCGACTGGCCCCGCGAGGCGCTCGCCCCCTCTCGCTCCCGCAGGGCACATCCACCGCCCTCCCCGCCTCTTGCTCCAGGGACAGTCCCAGCCGCTCCAGACCACGGGAGCGCGGCAAAGCCCCGCGCAGCCCCTCGACCCCCGCGAAGGTCCGAGGAGGGCGGCTGCGCATCAGCTCCGCGGCGGCCGGGGCAGCCCCCCGCCCCGGACTAGCCGGCTCCCGGGCCGCCGCCCCGCACGCGGAGGGAGGCTCCGCTCTCCGCACAGGCGGGGATGCAGCATTACTACAGCCCGGCGCCGCTCCCCGCAGCAAAACCTGCTCTGCCCACGCGGGGTGCAAGGGGCGCGGCGCCCCCCCTGCCTGCTGGCTCGCTCCCCGCACCCGGCCGGGGCGGCTCCCTGCCCCACGCAGGACAGCGGGCCCGCCCCAGCCCACGCCCGCTCTCACCTGGCGCCCACTGCCCGCCGGAGAGAGGCGCCTGCCGCCCGCTCCGCTCGCTGCTGCAGCTAGTGCCGCCGCGGGACCCGCCCAGCCGCTAGGAGCCCCGCCCGCCCCGGGGCAGAGCCCGGACACGCCCCCCGCGCGAGCTGCCCAGCTGGGGGCGCAGAGCAGCCGCGCGCGGGGCTGGGAAGCGCCGGGGAGGCCCGCGGCAACCTGCCCCCGCCGGAGCCCGGCTCTCCCCTCGCGCCCAGCTCAGCCAGAGCCGCAGCTCTCCCGCTACGGACTGCGGTGGCGGCCCCACCTGCCGGGCGGTGGGGGGTGTCAGCGCCCCTGGGCTGCACCGCGCCGTGCACACCCTTGGCAGGACAGCGACACCAACCGCGCCGTTCGCTCCGCGCAGCGAGCGCGGGGAGGCGAGCCAGGCTGGAGGGAGCAGAGGCTGGGCTAGTCCCGGTGGAGCGGAGCCGAAGGGAAGCGCTGCTCTCGGCACACCTCGCAGGGAGAGCGTGCCAGGAATTGCCTACCGTATCGGGCCGGGCCCTGCTGCGGCAGGTTCAGACGAGGGGCGCTCATGCCTGGCAGCCGGCCCCTGACCTCTCTGCAAAGGTGCCCAATGGGACAAAGGCCATTTCAGGAGTGTCAGGACACTGTCTCCCAGCCAGGGCTCGGAGTTAGTCAGGACAATCTGCGGCCGGGCCCCCCTCCTTTTTGCTGCCTTCTCATTCTCGAGCAACTAAGGTTCAGTGTATGGAGCTCGCCTGCTAGTAGGGTTGTATAGACAGCCCTGAAACTACAAATCAAGTGCAACTGATGCACTACATGAAACCACATTGGGAGAACTGTGAACTTCCCCATTCATCTCCACTGGGGCTAACTCTGCTGCCCCCACATAATTTAAAATACTGTTTCACTGCTCATTAGCGCATGTAAGAAGGGAGAGGGAGGAGCATATTTCAACCAGCTCCACAATGTGTAAGGTTTAATGTGGGCAAGGCTTAGAAAAATACCACTTTTTGTTTTGCACCTGAGGCCCCAGATTATTATGGAGTAATATTGGCAGGGTTCCAGTCTTGGCCCACTCAGTCCTTGGCTGAAATGCTCACCAGTATGATCTGGATGTAAAGCAAGCATAAAGTGCTCGGATGCATTTTTCTTGGAATTCCATTTGCCATTTTCATTCAATACTTTCATCTATGCAGCAATGTATATTTAGCCCAGCAGTATCATACTGATCCTGATTTCAAAAAACTGTTACACTGCTTGTTACAAAGACTTAAGTCTACACATTTTGAGGGGCTAATACCCTTCATACCTGTCCTGGGTGGGATCTGGGTTCAAATTACAATACAATTTCACTCCCCTGTAGCTTAGTGCTGCCTGTCAGTACTACGGTATAGTGATTAGGAAGCAAGAACAAGGGAATAGAGGAGATAAGGCAACAAAGTCAGAGGGCCACTAATTCAGCTACATCACTTCAGGCTCAATGATAGAAGCCCTACTTAAATGAGGTTAAATACCTTGTATTTGGAATACTGTGGGGTAGACGGGATTTTGTTTCTCATGAAGCTTCAGAGCAAGAGGATAATTCAAGAGAATAATTTGCCAAAGGATCAAAGGCTACCGTGAAGGGACATGGATTCAACATCAGTCGTTTAGGACAAGCTTTCTTGCTTGCAGGAGGGTCTTGGTGATGCAGTGTGTGGTGTAAGCTTCTTTCTGGTTTCACAGGGAGCAAGATGTATCGTTCTGCAAAGTTAGCTGACATCCTAGATCATGTTACGGAAGGATCTCTCCATATAATCACATCATTTAGGTAGCTAAAGACATGATAAAATTGAGTGCTTTGGATCCACACATGCTCTATAGAGAATGAAAGCCTAATATGATCTGTCACTAGAGTACACTCATAAAATAAGTTTGCTTTCAGACAGTCCTTGTCCAAGAGGGAGAAGGCAAGCTTCCAGGTTTTAAAGAAAGGCTGTACAAAACAACTGGAAGGGTATGCGGGGGCTAGGAGAGGAAAGAAAAGCCAGGCTGAAACGAACAAGCTAAAAGTTGGTAGAATGGAAGACGGCAAGAGGGAGATGCCGTAAGAAGTGCAGCCACGAGACGAAGAAAGTATTAAATGTAGAAACTGACAAGTTAGTCAGCCTCTGGCTCTATCTATTCTGGCATCCTGGCTCCAAGAAGTGACCTGTCCAGGATGCCTTAGCTGAAGAAGCTCCTAGGGTGCCTGCCCGTGTGCACTATTAAATATGGGGAGAAAATCCTTCCTGGCCCCATGCAAAGTGGTCTGGCTTATGCCCTGATGACTAGCTGTTCTCATTGGAATGATATTATATAAAGGAAAATTTAAATGCATCTCAGAGCTCTTATGACAACTTAAGTTATTCTAACTTGACTCTTGTGACAGCCATGTAATTGTTACATAATTATTCTCCTTGCTAGCTTGCTATATATAGTGTGTGTGTGTATTACAGATAAGCCCATGTACTGGTGCATACACCTACATCAACTCTTCTCCCAGTCAGAGTAATTCTTTAACATATGTTAGGTCCAGAACTAACACAAACATACGGGGCTTGCAGTTTTATGTGGAAAGAATTATCCAAAAATATTGAGCTGCTTGCATAGGCAAGTTATTCTAGTCAATTGATAAAAGAACTGGTGGTCTCACTTCAGATCTCTTACAGTCAACTGTGAGTCCATCCAAATCCATGGAATCATTCAGGTCATTTATTTTCCTACAGATGACATGCAGTACCCAGGAAAGGAAAGTGGATTAAATTTAAGACACAGTGGTGCACTGCAGGCTCAACAGTATTACTGCAATAATCACTTTTACTTGTCAATACTGGGACTGCTGCCATGTACAGTCCCTAAATGAATCATAAAAACGTCCACTTCATTAATCTCAATGCATATATTAAAACCCAGGGAACTCTTGAAGGATTTTAGCAATTTATTTGTGTTAATTACAAGTCTGGCAGTAACTACATTTTCACATTATGAAGTGATTTTTTTTGCCTATTGTGGCAAACCCCGTTGCAGACCATTTGATTCTGTGCTTGTGCTGTCTTTGCTCACCAAAAAGGGGATTTCAACAATTGTTACACCATTTACAAATCTCATCCTCGCTCAGACTTCTATTAAAAACCACATCTGGAACAGCTGCCCATCCCCAACCACAGCATGGAGATCCAGTCTCCAAAAAGGCAAAGTCTATATGCTCCACTAATAGAAACACAGATAATCGCAGGGCTTTCTTAAGAGAGGACTGAATAGAGTGCAGGCACCCGCAAGAAAAATTCAAAGCAGAAACTAATGTTCAAAAACTTTAGGGGAAGAACAGAAGCAAAGGGATTCTTCCCTACTGCCTACTTTTCATTGAATTAGTGCAGTCCGATGGCACAACATTCTCTTTTAATGCTAGCAATGGATTATAGAATTAAGTGCAGTAGGAAGATACAGTGCCCAGATTTTAAGGGAGAAGGTGTACGTACCTGTGCTCTAAAATAGTAGTTTTCAAACCGTGGGTCGCGACCCAGAATTGGGTCATGGAATGGAAGGCACTGGGTTGCAGCGGCTCTGGTCAGCACCGCCGACCGGGCTGTTAAGTCCCGTTGGTGGTATTGCCTGGCTAAGGCAGGCTAGTCCCTACCTGTTCCGACACCGTGCTGTGCCCCGGAAGCAGACAGCAGCAGGTCCGGCTCCTAGGCGGGGGGGCCATGGGGTTCCGTGCACTACCCCCACCCTGAGCACTGGCTTTTGCACTGGGAGCTGGGGGGTGCTCAGGGCGAGAGCCATGCGGAGCTGTTTGTGTGCCTCCGCCTAGGAGCCAGACCTGCTGCTGGCTGCTTCCAGGGTGCAGCACTGTCCGCAGTTCCAGGACAGGCAGGAAGCCTGCCTTAGCACCCCCACTGTGCTGCTGACCAGGAGCTGCCCAAGGTAAGCCCGCACCCCAATCCCCTGTCGGAGCCCCTTCCTGCACCCCAACCCCCTCATCCCCACCCCAGAGCCTGCACCCCCAGCCCTGACCACCTACCGCACCCCAACCCCCAGACTCCCCACACCCTGAACCCCTCATTCCCAGCCCCACCCCACAGCCCTCACCCCCACCCCAAACCCTCAACCCCAGCTCCACTGTGTTGCGGGCATCAACAACGTTCTTCAACCTGGTTGCCAGAAAAAAAGTTTGAAAACCACTGCTCTAAAACACATTTAAAAACAAATCAGTTAAGCCCTGGATTGTTGTAAACACTGTCCCAATCAAGAAACTGCAATTTTATTGTTACATTTTAATAAGTAAAAATCACAGAGCTAGAAAGAGGGTATTAAAACAGGTTTTGTATTTTGCTCCATCTGCAATTATGAAGTGTAAGAGCAATCGGTTCATGAAGGCAATATAATTAAAAAACATCAGTGTATAAGATCTACAAGTTCTTATGCTCACTGAACTAAAAATTAGCCTGAAATAAAACTTTTTAAAATTTATTCAGATTAAAAAAATAAATGCATGTATTTCATTAATTTCCAGACGCTCCTTTCTCCCAGTCACTTCATGTATTGCATTTTCTCAGCCATATCTTATTTTCGCTTAAATCAGGGTATAACTGAGTTTGGATTACTCATCAAGTAATCTTCTGGTAACTAGAAAGAAAAATGAAAACTTAATTACTTATATAGAGATCTATCATATCAAAGGCAACTTTTAGGAGGAATTATAACCAAATGCCATTTGAAACCATGGCTTCATAGTTAGATGCGAGTAAATCCCTTAACTCAGGAGTTAAAAGTACAACCCAAAGATTTGCAAGGCTCCTAGCCCAAGAAAGAGACTTACCTTTGGTTAACATTTATTTTCAGAACAGCCCATTCACCTGTTCTGACACTGGATCCAAGTCAATATCATAGAAACAGGGGCGAGTAGGAAGTCCTGGCATAGTACTCATCTAGCAGACAGAAGGAAAAGTGTATTAGTGGATAGAGCCTGGGATTGGGAGTTATGAGGGCTTGGTTCTGGTTTTGGCTCTTCAGTGTGACTTTGTACAAATGATTTAGCCCAAGATTCGGCAAAGCACATAAGCATGTGCTGAAATTTAAGCATGTGCGTAGTAGTTCCACTGATTTCAATGGAACTACTCCTATACTTTAACTAAGCTTTGCTGGCCGAGGCAATAACTGTGCCACGGTTTCCGTTAGTAAGATGGGGATCTCAATACCTTGCAGGAGTCTTGTGAGGCATTCTAGTATGTCTGCACGTCAAGCTGGATGTGTAAATTCTAGCTTGAGGTGACAGCTGCACTAGCTCTGATGGAGCGAGCGGGCTAAAAAACGGAGTACAGCGTGATGGTGTGAGGGGCTAGTCACCGCGAATACCATACCTGTCCAAGACACACTGCACAGCTAGTCTCTCTCGCTGCAGTGGCTACATTCCACTAGCTCTGATCATGCTAGCATGGTATCTCCTCAAGCTGGAATTCACACCTCCAGCTCCCAGTGTAGATATACTCATAATGAACAGGTCCGACGTGCTCTGAGAGCCAAGGATTAAAGGCACTACCTAAATGGCCAGTATTGACTTGAAAAAGAGATGGATTTTAAGACAGAAGCTGGGCTTGCACTGAGGAGGGGAGGGGCAACTCCCTTCCACTGGATGGAACATTAAACTGTATGGAAGTTCTGAGAGCGGTTTTAAGTCAGGACAGCGGTGCACCGGCCGGACAGAGTGGGGAAGCTTGCACTACACCTGCCTACACAAGCCAATGTCATCGCTTGTTCAGTTGTCAAGCACCAAGATTCATAAATCCATAGAGTTTAAGGCCAGAAGGGACCATTAGATCATCTAACCTGACTTCCTGTACCTGACAGGCTGTAGAACCTCACCCAGTTACCCCTGTATCGAGCCCAATAACTTGCGTTTGAGTAAAGCATATCATCCAGAAAGGCAGCCTGTCTTGACTTAAGAGACCGCAAGAGATGGAGAATCCACCACTCCCTGTGGTAGTTTGTTCCAGTGGTTAATTGTCTTCACTAGGGCTGTCAAGCAATTAAAACAATTAATCGCGATTAATCACACTGTTAAATAATAGAATACCACTTATTTAAATATTTTTGGATTTTTTTACATTTTAAAATATATTGATTTCAATTACAACACAATACGTGTACAGTGCTCCCTTTATATGTATTTTTGATTACAAATATTTGCACTGTAAAAAAACAAAAGAAATAGTAAATATCAATTCACCTAATACAAGTAGTGTAGTGCAATCTCTTTATAATGAAAGTTGAACTTACAAATGTAGAATTATGTACAAAAAATAACTGCATTCAAAAATACAACAATGTAAAACTTTAGAACCTACAGGTCCACTCAGTCCTGAGTCAATCGCTCAGACAAACTTGGTTACAATTTGCAGGAGATAATGCTGCCCACGTCTTGTTTACAATGTCACCTGAAAGTGAGAACAGGCGTTCGCATGGCGCGGTTGTCGCCGGCATCACAAGATATTTACATGCCAGATGTGCTGAAGATTCATATGTCCCTTCATGCTTCAACCCCCATTCTAGAATATATGCATCCATGCTGATGACGGGTTCTGCTCGATAATGATCCAAAGCAGAGCGGACCGACGCATGTTCATTTTCATCATCTGAGTCAGATGGCACCAGCAGAAGGTTGATGTTCTTTTTTGGTGGTTCAGGTTCCGTAGTTTCCGCATTGGGAGTGTTGCTTTTTTAAAACATCTGAAAGCATTCTTCACACCTCATCTCAGATTTTGGAAGGCACTCCAGATTTTTAAACCTTGGTTCGAGTGCTGTATCTATCCTTAGAAATCTCACATTGGTACCTTCTTTGTGTTTTGTCAAATCTGCTGTGAAAGTGTTCTTAAAATGAACATGTGCTGGGTCATCATTCAAGACTGCTACAACATGAAATATATGGCAGAATGTGGGTAAAATAGAACAGGAGATACTAAACTCCTTCGGGGAGAATTGTGTCACAAAATGTAATTAACGCATTATTTTTTTAACGAGCATCATCAGCACGGAAGCATGTCCTCTAGAATGGTGGCCAAAACATGAAGGGACATATGAATGTTTAGCACATCTGGCACGTAAGTACCTTGCAACGCCGGCTACAAAAGTGCCATGCGAATGCCTGTTCTCACTTTCAGGTGACATTGTAAATAAGAAGCAGGCAGCAGTATCTCCCGTAAAAGTAAACAAACTTGTTTGTCTTAGCAATTAGCTGAACAAGAAGTAGGACTGAGTGGACTTGTAGGCGCTAAAGTTTTACATTGTTTTGTTTTTGAGTGCAGTTATGTAACAACAACAAAAAAATCTACATTTGTTACACTTTCACAATAAAGAGGTTGCACTACAGTACTTGTATGAGGTGAATTGAAAAATACTATTTATTTTGTTTATCATTTTTACGGTGCAAATATTTAATAAAAATAATATAAAGTGAGCACTGTACACTTTGTATCCTGTGTTGTAATAGAAATCAATATAGTTGAAAATGTAGAAAAACATTCAAAATATTTAATAAATTTCAATTGGTATTCTATTGGTTAACAGGGTGATTAATCGCGATTAATTTTTTAAATCGCAGTTCATTTTTTTGAGTTAATCACGTGAGTTAACTGCGAATAATCAACAGCCCTAGTCTTCACTATTAAAAATCTGTGCCTACTTTTTAATTTGAATTTGTCTGTCTTTGGCAGCCAATCATTGGTTCTTATTATGCCAAACTCTGCTAGATTAAAGAGCTCTGGTACTCAGTTTTTAATTTCCATGAAAGTACTTGTGCACTGTAATCAAGTTACCTCTCAATCTTGTTTTTGCTAAACCAAACAGACTTAGCTGTTTAAATCTTTCTCCATTCGGCATTTTCTCCAGCCCTCAAGTAATTTGTGTCCCTTTTTTGCACCTTCTCCAGTCTTCTTTAAGAGTTAACACCAGAACTGTACGTACTATTCCAGTATCAGTCACACCAATGCCATATACAGAGGTAATCACCTCCCTACTTATACTCACTCCTCCTCCTTTTATACATTCAAGGATAGCATTTGCTCGTTTGGCCACAACACTGCCCTGGGAGTTAACATTGAGTTGCTTGTCCACTACTGCCCACTACTGTAAATCCTTTCCAGAGAGCCACTGCTTTCTAGGATACAACCCTCCATGCTGTAGGTATGGCCTGTATTCCTTGTTCCTCAATGTATTACATTGCACTTGACTGTATTAAAACATTCTGTTTAAATGAGCCAAGGTTACCAAGCGATATAGACCACTCTTTATGACTGCCCTGTCCTCACCATTATTTACTTTTTTGCCAATATCTGTATCAACTGCAAATTATCAGCAGTGATTTTATACTTACTTCCAGATCACGGATTAAAATGTTGAATAGTGTTGGACCTAGAACTGATCCCTCTGGGAACCCACTAGAAACACCCTCATTTGATGATGATTCTCCACTGATGGCTGCTTTTCAAGATTGATCAGTCACCCCATTCTTATTCCATTTAATGTGTACTTTACTGATACTGCATAGCGCTATTTTTAAAAAATCAGAATGTCATGCAGTACTAAGTAAAACACTTTACAAATGTCTAGGTATATTACATCTACACAGTTGTCTTTGATCGATAATCTTGTAATCTCAAGTAAACACCCCTTGTAAAGGAAAAACAGAACCCCCCCATACATTGTTGAGCATAAAGTTAATCACAGTATTAAAAAAATTACACTGTACCCTGAACACAACAGCCTGTGAACTGCAAAAACTGTACATCTCCACAGCAAACCATTTTCTCCATCACATGGATTAGCATAGAAAGATGGGAATGCATGCAGGATACCAGCTGCAATTATTTCTAATCTGTGCTTCCTAATGTCATAGATCTCATTGGCTTTAAATGATGCCACACACTTGTCCACGTACATTGTACTTTGTAGACAGGGTGGATGACCAGACGGCTCTGAATTAATGGTTTCTTTAGTGCGTGTGACATTAATTGCTCTTTGGGAAGGGCATAAAAATCTTTGAGTGCTGACTCGACACCAGGAGATTTAGAAGATTAAACTTTCCTTTCAAATCTTTGTCCTAGTTTAAGATGGTGTTAAAAGGGCAGCTTCTTGTTTAATACAATAAATGAAAACACTAAAGGGGTGTTTTAAGAAGGTTACAAATGTGGCAGGGGAAAACATTGGGTCCTGATCCGGCAATTGATTGTACCTACATGAACCCCTCTATCCACCTGGAAGTGAGTGGGGCTTCACATAGGCACAAGCAGTTGCAGCATCAGGGCCTAAAATAATTCACTCCCTGATGCTCTAGAATTCAAGTAAATACTGTAGCTAACTTTCAGAGTGACAATCATTTGCTATCTCCTAAAAAGGCCTCTTCTAGAACAAAAGCTACTGTATGTCAAATCACTGTTTGTCTATTACTCATCTTCTTACAAAACTAAATTCACCTTCTGAAATGATACATAAAAGAATGTTATGCATCAGCAGTGTCTTAATCCTGAGAAATTAACAAATCCAAGTTTGTTTGTTTTTTAAAGGAGATACTAGGCTGATTTTGCCACAAAATTCAGCATCTTTTAAGTCACTTTGCATCATTACACAATACATTGTAATCTCATTTTAAGAGAATTATTATCTCTATGAATGTTCACCATTATTCATAAATTTTTATTGTCATTGTGCTGTTCTCAAAACTAGATGTAAATGAGCGTGTGGGGTGTTTTCCTTAAAAACTGAAGAATGCAGAGTGATTATCATCGCTTAGTTACGCATGGAGAGGCACTGAATCCACCCACAGAATTAAAAACACACACAAAAAAAGGCCCAACAATCAAGCACCTATTATATATCACAGGCTAACATTTTCAAAAGCACTTAGTAACCTGTTTTCAAAAGTGACCTAGGCACTCAGAAGCCAATGTCTCACTGAAAGTCAATGGGACTTTGGCTCCTAAGTCACTTAGGTTCTTTTTGAAAATTTCACCCATTTCCAAGTACTTATCAGGCCCAGCATTTTATTATCTAAGGCAGTGGTCCCCAAACTTTTTAACCTCATGACCCCTCCTTCCCTCTGTCCATGCCCCCCCACCGAAGCTGCGGTTGGGAGCCGGGGCCAGGAAAGGGGCACAGTTGAGGTGGGGGGCTGAGGTTGGGGCTGGAGTCACAGTGGGCTGGGCACCAGAGGCTGAGGCCAGGGCTGCAGCTGGGCGTGGGTCTGTGGCCGGGAGCAGAGCCAGGGCCAGGAATGGAGTCACGGCTGGGAACTGGGATTGGAGCAGAGTTGGGGGCAGAGCAGGGCTGGGTGGAGCTCCAGCCCCGCCCTCCCAAATAGACCTCGATGCCTCCCTAGGGGGGTGCACCACACAGTTTGGGGCCCACTGATCTAAGGGTATGCCTACATTGCAATTAGACACTTAGGAGCTGTTTAACTGAGGTGTAGACATTTGGGTTCAGGATAGAGCCTGAGCTGTAGGATCCTGCGAGGCGGGAGGGTCCCGAACGTCTACACCAACCCCTTGAGCCCAAGTCAGCTGGCACAGGCCTGCTGTGGGTTTTTATTGCAGGGCAGACACACCCTAAGGGGCTTAGACAACAGTCTGAATTCTGCATTCCCCAGAGCTGGATCCTGCAGTCACGCCCCTCTAAAGTCGAAGGGGCTTGGTGGATACTTTCACAAGAGTGATCTGGTTGCAGGGTCAGGGCCATAATCATAAATCTCTTATTAATCCTGATGTCATTGTGTCTATTAGAGTTAACGTCTTGCCCATAAAAAGTACTTTAGACATTTGGAAAGCAGGACTGAGTTTGCAGTACTGATGCCATGGGAGAACAAGACAGTTCTATTTGGTTTTAATTCCTGAAAACATCCCTCTCTCATACATCCGATCTAACATACCTCCCCCATGGTTCACCAACATTTAAAACTCTCCAAAAGTCATTGGATTAAATTCTGTGTTATTTGCAATGAATATAACTAGTGATGGGAAAAGGGCTCAATTTATCTTTCATTGTGTCACAAACACATCGTGCTCTTTTTAAAGATGACTGAGATTATTTAAATGAGACATGACTAATTCCTTCATCACTGGTCATCTAGAAATATTTACATTGCCTCGTTCTTCTTGGTCAATCAATGAATTCAGCGTTTGGCTCTTGGACGGTTACCACGTGCAGCAAGAAGGGATAACACTCTCCATGCCCTATCCACTCAGATAAACTACATTTAGTAGGTCTTCTACCAGCGTCTGCCCAAACAGGACTAGATTCCACCCCTGCAGATTTTCAGGCACTCCTTTAATGCTGATGTTATTTCCTTGGACATGATGGTCTGCAGCTCCCTTTCACTTTGTGCTGTTTACACCAGCCATTTAGGGTGGTGATCACATCAGATTCCTCATCGGATCCTGTTCCCACCATGGTCATCTCCAGCTGATGTCACTTCCCCACTTCTGTGTGGTTATATTGCTGTCTCCCCCCCCCGCCCCCTTCAAATAATCCAACCAATTTGGAGGCAGTGACTGGATCTAGTTTAATGGATTAGATGCAGCTCAAGTCTGAGAAAACTAAACACAATGCCTGTGATTTAACTTTGTTCAGTTGGCACCAACACTGTTTCCGTGTCTGTATGTAGCAACGATGCCATTGGGGATCAATAACCTTCAAGATGCTCTAGGAATCAAATTGTTGAGCGTGCCTGAGCCATGAAGAATTCAGTGAATTCTCATTAACGACTAACCACAGAAGATCTGAGCAATGGTAATAATATTACTCTTTCCGGATACTTAAAACTTATTTTCCAGGTTTTTTTCTTTAACTTCAAGAACTGTTTGTTTCTAGTTAAATAGATGTAGGGTTTTTTTGCCTTTTTTTTTTTTAAGCGTGGATTTAAAAGGAACATTCAGCTGTTTAGGAAGGCAGGCAATTCCTTGCTCATCTTGACTAACTGACTTTGTTTACTCTTCTACTCCGTGTTAAAAATCAATACTTTAATTTTTTAAGATTTCCTCAAACACGACAAATCTAGTTACAATGAAATGATTAAGATTCAAGCCCACAGATCTAAAGCACTACTCATCATTTCAACTGTACTAAAGAGCACTAGCGTTACATTTGAAAGCGAGATTTCAGTACTCAAGAATGATAATAGCACCTAAAATTTGGCACAGTGCTGGCAGGCATAGTGCAAGTCTGCCTCTACAACTCTAGTAATACACTTTCATCCTGACCTTCCCCACCCTAGCTATTCTGGTCTCTACTAACCAGAGTGAATGGACCCCTTTTGCCAAATTATAACGAGGTTTTACAATGTAGACAAATGTCAGATAAAGACCAAATTAATTTCACTTCTGACCTGGGCTAGATTTGAGCTCAGGTCTCTGGAGATGAAACTGCATTAATATTCTTACTGATACTTGCACAAACAGTAGTACTTTGTCAGTGATATTCCACCTTGACAAATCAACCCTGGACTTCTGAGCCCATGCACTTTTTCCTTCTTCTAAGTTCATATGCTGCTGTTGGCTACAGGTGAGAACATTGGAACGGTCACACTGGGTCAGACCAATGATCCAGCTAGCCCAGTATCCTGTCTTATGACAGTGGCCAATGCCAGGTGCTTCAGAGAGAATGAACAGAACAGGCAATCATTGAATAATCCAACCCTCTGTTGTCCAATGATCCATTTCCTGTCGTCCACTCCCAGCTTCTGGCAATGCAAGACTCAAGTTTTTAAATTAAAAACACTAGCAGTTCAAAATTAGGTGAAGATGTTAAAGACCGTTTAGTCCTACAACATGTATTTCCCTATTTTTATCTGATAATTGACTTTACAGTAAGGGGCAGCTGAGTATTTTGCTTCCTTAAATTGGAGAGTTCAAATGCTATTGACTTTCCTGTAGCACTTGGACCTTCCCCTTTCAACGAAATGGTTATGAACTTTTCCAGTTGATTTTTGTCCTTTATTTGACAAATTGAGCTTGCTTCCTCATTGCCTTGTGCTCCCCATTTGGTTTACTTCTTAGTATCAACAGCAGCAAGAGAGTATGAATCAACTGTTTGCTGCAAAGCAGGAGGAGGAGCTTACCTTGCTTTTGATGCATTCAAGTAGTTTTTTAACTAATTATCTGCAGTTGTCAGGGCCGGTGTAAGGAAGTTTCACCCCCAGCTAACGCTCCCCCCACCCCGTGCGGTGGCCAGGCCCCCACCCGCAGAAGCTCCCCATCCCCCACGGCAGCTAACCCCCCTCCCGCAGGCCGTGGCTCCCACCTGCCTGCGGCAGCTGGCTCCCCGCGGCGGCTCCCCATGCCACCCGCCGCAGCTCCTTGCCCGCCCTGGCAGCTAACCCCTGCCCTGTGGCAGCCAGCCCCCCCTGCCCGCGACAGCTCCCCATCCCCCCGCGGCAGCAGCTCACCTCCGCCGGCGCCAGCAGCTCCTCGGAAGCTGCGTTCTCGGCGGCGTTTCGGTGGCTGCTTTTATTGCCACTGAATTGTCACTGGGAGTTGCCGCCGCAATGCCGCCCCCCAAATCCTGGCGCCCTAGGCAACTGCCTAGGGTCGCCTAGTGGAAGCCCTGGCAGTTGTACAGAGCCTTTAACTATAGAATTTCAAGGCACTTTACAGTTAGAAACTCCAAGCCACAGAACACCCTTGTGAACTAAGTATTATCCCCATTCTGCAGACAGGGATGCTCAGGGAAGTTAAGTAGCTTGTCCAAGGCCAGTGTTATTCTGGGAGTCTTAGCTGTAATTAACATTCCTTCTATCACATAACAAGGAAAGTAATAAATATCCAACTGCATCGCTGACTATATTGTACACATTGAATGCGACTTCTAAACAGACTAAATTACTCTCCATTATTACAGAAAAGGAGTGACTGGTGTTCTATCAGTGGTATATGCAGGTGCTGTGCCAGACAGACACCACTTACATTGAAAGGGCTTTGGGTAAGATGGGACAGCTAGCAGGGAATTCTCTGTTAGGGCCCGGGGACTCACTTCCTCTCCAGATCTGCACCCCAGGGTTTGTTAGCCTCATGGCATGTTGCATGGCCCTCCCTTTTTGCCCTGGCTTATGAAGAAATTGGCATTGGTTAGGGCTAAGTATGGGACTGGGCTTGCCTTCACTACCGGCTGAATTGGTGCCACTGCGATCAATGCAGCAGAGTCGATTTAGTGGGGCTGGTAAAGACGTGATAAGTCGATGGGAGAGCACTCTCCCATCAACATAGTGCGGTGTAGACACCTCTGTAAGTCGATCTAAGCTACATCGACTTAAGTTATGTAACTTAACTAGTGTAAATTAAATTGATTTACCGCGTTGGTGTAGACCAGGCCTCAGGGACCACATGTAAGGTCAGTTAATCAGCCGCATTTATGTTGCTGCTGGATACTGGAATTATCTGGAGGAACTGAAGGGTCTGTTTATTTTAGCTTATTTTTTAAAAAAACTATCAAGGGCATCCAGTGCATTGGACCAGCACTCCTTTAGGAGCACTACATAGACACATTATTAGTACACTCTATAAATCTACATGGATAACGTGTATGGGATGCAGAGTTCCCTCTCGGAGGATACCTGCAAGAACCACTGATTTAAACCACCAACTGGAATGCACATGCATTTTTTCCAAATTTTCTTCCTTTATGGAGCTCAGGTTTTAACTATGACACTTACCGTTCCTACCAATGGATACAGGAATCCAGCACCTACACTGGCCCTGATGTCTCGGATAGGCAAGATAAAGCCTGTAGGCACGCCTTTCTTCTCTGGGTCATGAGACAATGACAGGTGAGTTTTAGCCATACAGATTGGCAGATTTCCAAATCCCTGGGGAAACAAGAAGGGGCAAGAAAATATGATATCTGTAAAGTGCAAAAGTAAAACTTTTGTCTAGGTACTCTGCTTGGTTCTGCCATTCTTTGGATTAACAGACCATCTCCTCTCTCAGTAACTGCTTTTCCTACAACCTGAGAGATACTGTCAAATCAGTTCTGTATCACCTTTCCTCTTCTCTCCAGTCACTAAGGAAAAAACAAACGTTGTCATGGCCAGATCCAATCAGAGAAGAGGTTAATGCTTTTGTAGGAATCCAGTAAGTAACAGCGTTTTGGTGGGGGGGGGAGGTGGGGCTTAATTAATTTTGATTTTAACAGCTCAAAATTAAAGTTCTCAGCCCACCTGAAGTCTGTAATTGCAGGATGTGAGGGACAAGCAATTACGCAGCTATGATATGAATGGTTTGTAGAATATAAAGGGATATGTAAGAAATATGAAAAGGGAGCCATACAAATAATTTCACAAAAGAATGTTCTCCAAAAGAGAAGTCATTCAAAACATGCCAGACACCAAGAAAACACCTAGCACCTGCCCAGCACTCAGCTTCAAAACCCTTTACAGACATTAACTCTCACAGCCTAGCTGCAAGGGATATAATTATCACCAGTGCCCTATTACAGAAGGGGAATGAGAAACCAGCTAGGACGGTGACATGACTTAAAATATGGGGGGAGGCAGTGTTTCAATCAGGAAAAGTTACTATCCAGAACAATACCCTTTTCCCAGTAGCTGTGCCGAATGGCTCCAGTCTGTAGGTTCATGGTTTGATTAGCACTGACACAGCCCTTCACATATGGAATTCACATTTTAAAAACACAGCTGTTTAGTGAAGATGTTTTAAAGGGGAAAGACAATGGGCAACAATGACCTGGAGAACTCACCTGCTTAGTGTACACTAAAACTTTCTGCTCTGCCTCTGAAGACAGCTCAATGTCCTCTGCCCCATAAATCTGCTGTGCAATAATTCTGATCTTCTCTACAACCGGGAGCTAGAAAACAGAAACAAGTCAATGATGGCCAGACTATCAAGGGCTGGGACATTCCAGAAGCTCTACAGTCATGTACACAGGTCAAGGGACGCGCAAGCTGCAGCTGTTACAACAATTTCCATTTGCAGATCTATAGAGCTCTACAATAATTTGAGGGTTTTCAAAACAGGTTTCACTTAATCACATTACAGCGGTTTCTTTTGACAGTAGGACAAACAAGACTCATTTATTATCACCAGAAGCAAGAAAATGTGTATATATATTCTTTAAGTTGAGCTTACACGTTAACCATCCAACCTGGTTACAACAATGAAACACTTAGAGGAGGGGAGAAAAAAAAAAAAGGTAATTTCTGAAAGAAAGTCCAAAGCAGTTCTAGGTACTCAGGGAAACAAACAGCACATAAGAGAGGATAAGGAAGGAAACTCAGCATCTGTTAAGGGGAACAAAGTGATTCAAAAATATAACAGCATTTCACTAGGCCCTTAGACAGCTGCCTGCTACAGAGGAAGACATGAAGAAGAGCTCTGTGTAAGCTCAAAAGCTTGTCTCTCTCACCAACAGAAGTTGGTCCAGTAAAAGATATTACCTCATCCACCTTGTCTCTCTGCTATAGAGGAGGTCAGACATGTTCAAGCCAGAACCTGGTGGTTAGTGTTAGACACCAGATTTGGAGAGACTGACTGGAAGATGTATAAGCCAGGCTTCTGGACCATTTAGTCACTCTCACTGGAGCACTGTGAAACTTTACCATGAATATCTGGCACTGGCTTTCAATTAAAAGAATCAAACTTTGGCACATCAGTCAAGATTTTCCAAAAGTGATTAGTGATTTTGCTACCCAACTCAAGACACCTTAAAAAGGCATGATTTCCATGGGGTTGCTACTTGGCATTTTCTGAAAATCAGACCCCTTTAAGGTGTGACCGGCTGGGCACGCCAAAAACGGAGGTCAGTGCAGCACCCACTCGCCCACAACGAAGTGGGGGGAGAGACGTGTGTACGTTAAATATGAAATTATCAACACACCAGTGTTTCTGGGGTGGCTCTCCAGTGTGTGTGCAAGCATGTCCTGTGAACCCCTTCATTTTCCTTCCTTCCTTCACTCTGTACCCCATGCCCATGACATACTGACATCCAGGAAGGTACCCTCCTTTTGGCTGAAGAATGCATGGGTCTCTCCTTGGCTAGTAAGTCATTAATTGCAATGCAAAGCAAAGCATCAAGGGGAAAATGGGAATGAAGGATTAAAAGCAAGTAGAACATGGAGATGTCCTCCACGTTTTTAGAAGATATAGAAAACTCCAGAATGGGGAAGGTGTGGACGGAAACTGAACGAGAGCACATTACATCTGTAACAATCTTAGAGTTACTTGAAACATCCATCAACTCTATTTATAAACCACATTTCCAGTTACTTGCAGTATTTTTTAACATATCACTTAGCTTCCACATATTTAGAACAGATGATTTTCAATCCTTGTCAGACATTAAATGATTATTTGATTATTCTGCGGACAATAGAGTTCAAATTAAATTCGCCCTTGGATAGAAAATAAATTGATCACATATTTGTTCTGTGGTCGGGCAGGCAGATTTCATTGAGCTCCACCCCATGCAAAGCAAGAGGCACATTCTGAAGTTCTAAGAAAGTTCACAAGTTGAGCAAAACATCTCTCCAGTTCTCTTCATTTCAGTGTAGGGCCTGGAAAATGCATCTCAGTTCGAGGAGTAAACACCCGCACTGCCCTGATCCATGGTTGCCTACAGTAGACGTGCTTCACACACTGAGTGGGAGTTCTGGTAAAGCCTTTCAGTGCAGACAAGGAACATGTTCCACTCAGTCGTCCAAAATGCAAGGAAAGAGACTTTACAATTCATTGCCCAGACTCAAAAGACCTAGGGTCCAATGGAAGTCTCAGATTTTAGGGTGATCTTCAGCTACTTAAAGCAGTGGTTTTCAACCTTTTTACATTAGCGCACCCCTAAAAAGTTTCGAATGGCGATTTCCTTTGGAAATCTTAGACATAGTATGCGGACCCATATGGGTCCACAGGCTGAAAACCACGGATTTTGCCCTTTCGTGAAGTATCACAGACCACAAAGCACGCGTGTAATTCTAATCCGTAATGTCATCAAACATTTTTGTTAAAGTGAAATGCAAAGTCACATAAGCTCTCCCCTTGGCTCAATGCAAGTTCTCACCTCCACATTGTAGAGAAACTTGAAGTTACTCTGTTCCTGTGAGGCTCTCTGAACGGCCTGAGCCAGAGCAACAGCTCCTTTTCCCCCCTCTGCCCAGTGCGTGCACTTCACAGCATCATACGCCCCGGCTTCTTTTGCTAGTTGAATGACCAGTTGCAGCTCAGCCTCTGTATCAGATCTGTAAAGGCGACAATGTATATACACTTGTACTACTCAGACGATGTGTGTGTCTGTTTAAACATACAGCATACATCTTCCCCCCCCCCCCCCACCAAATATCCTAAAATGCTGAACAAAGCAATCCTAGAAGCCAGCAGACCCTCTGCAACAGTCAGGAGAGATTTTCATACAGGCCACCTCTATCTCCGTGAAAGAAGCTAGTCCACAGCAGCACAGCCAGCTCTCTCCCCCACTCCTGTATGTGGTGTATGCAGAAATCTATGACTGACAGAGCAGCATCCTGTATTTTCAGCGGTTCCTGCCCTATACAGAGGTCAACGTCACCAGCATAATTCTTGTGCTAGGAAATAAGAGACTACCATGAAAGCTAACATCATCATTGGTCTATGGATGGAGATTGGATGGATATAATGCACTTCTCTTAGAAGCAAAAAGTGATACTGTGCTACATATCAGAAACTATTCACTTAGGGTGGCAAATCCTTAGCTGATTACTCCATTTCAGATTGGCTGCGATCTGCAACTGGAATCAGTTTAATACCAGTTTAAAGCTTTGTTGGTTGTATAAAAAGGGACAATTGCTACAGCATAGACTATTATGTACTTAATCTTCAGGACACCAGAAGCATCTTCCAATCACAATCATTTGGCTGGCAAGAAGGAAAATTATTGGCTCAATAAATCAACAATCCTACTCTATCAAGATTAAAACTAGCTGGGGAAAGAATTTAAGAGACTGACAAAGGAGATCTCTTAGTAATATTTATCAGACAGTGTTGTTCAATGCAAGATACTAGTTGGTAGCAGTTTATACATTAGTTGTATAGAAAGCAAGAAAAAGTGACATTTCAGAATACTGGTACTTCACACTTGTGGAATGGCTGTAAACACAGCTCTGACTACTAGCCTCACTTACTTGAAAGCATTGACAGCCACTACTACGGGAGTGCCAAAGGTCCGGGCATTCTGGATTTGTTTGCCTAAGTTACTACAACCTATTTTCAAGAGCTGAAGATTCTGTAACGATAACAGTGAGAAACGAGATACATTTTATGAGGAGAAGTGCAACTTCGACTAGGAATCTATGACTTTAATGGCAGATGGAACTAATAATGACAATAGTATCAAAATAGAAATAAGGCCTTACAGACAAATTTTCGCGTTGCAGCTTTCTACAAATATCACCGTTTTGCTGAATGACAGATAAGTTACCTTAAGGGAAAGGAATGACCATGTCTAACCAGAACAATGAAATCAAAGAATTATTACTGGTTTAACAGCTTTAGATATCTTCAGTTAGTTTCAGCTGCCAACCAAAGGTGGAAGGAATCAAGTCTCTGAAGTCCTTGATTTCCTTTTAATCCATTCCCTGCATAAGCAGAGACAGAAGCTCAATAACTCCTACAGTAAAGCCTCATTTTCATCCGTGATACATTCTGGGGAAGTGTTGAATGTCATTAACACTGAATTTCGTGACACTTTGAAGTTTGTGTTAACAGCTTTGGGTTTATGCATATTTACATTTGCAGTGTCTCAGGTTATCAGCATGGGATGCTGGCCATTTGATTACTAGTTGTGCAAAGGAGAATTCACACAGAGGTTCCACAAAGACAGGAGCCTCAGTAATACACAGGGGCCATGCTAATTAGCCAAGTGTACAAATGCATCCATGTAGAGCTGACTTTAACCTACTTCCCTCCCACACTTGGAAAAACAGTATTCCTCTGATATGTGAAAATCTGTGAAAGGAGTAATTGCACAGAAACCCTGAATATCTAAAGTGACAGTGTTTCAGCGAGGCAATTAATCTATACACAACTCCAGCACTGAAGGGGTCATAAGGAAGCAGAATGGAGATTACCATGAAAAAAATCAAGCACTTGAACAATTACATGAGTCCAGGGGAAACCAAAAGCTCTGAATACTGACTAGGTCAATTATGATAACTGCTTGAGAGGGCACAGCCAAACTGTCATTATAAAAATGAAACATTACAGGCTAAGATAAGAAATACTCTCTGACAGCAGCAGAAGTGATGCACACTAGTTATTGGTTGTGCATGTCATGACAATTAAAGCAGCTGGTTAGCTAGTGGCAACAATTGGATTTATAATGATCAGGATTACCTCTTCAGTGTATTCCTTTGGTAAGGGTACCCCAGCAGTGACCTGCAAAAAAACCCAAGAGACTCCTATGAATGCTAGCAATTTGCACCGAGTTGTCTCTCATTTCAGGTTAAGAACTACACCCTATTCTGCAGTCTCCTTTCTTCATAACACTCGCTCATCTTTTTTTTAATATAAGGATATTGCAGAGATTACATATCCCGGATGTGACAGAGATGTCCCAGAGTGCAGAGGCTTCATTACAATAATAAAACAAGCAGGGCATGCATCTCTAATGTACCAAACAAACTCATGTACAGCCTTCAGGGATACATTATTAACTTTTACCACGGACAGTCTCAAAACAAAGGCATGCACACGACAGACTGTCAGAAGAGCCAGTGGCACACACAAGAGCTCATTAGTAAAAGGATGTACAGCTCTACAGTCCAGGCTGGAAAAACAACACCCAAATGTGATTCACTTTGCCAACAACCATTTTAGCTTCTCAGACCTGGGAAGGCTCCAGAGCGGAGACGAAGGCTACAGGGGATAATGGACTGGGAAAAGACTATGGGGGAACAGAAGGAGACACAGGTGGAAGGCAGAAAGGACCAAGAGGGAAGGGGCAGGTGAGGGCTGACGGCTGCATAATTCTAGATTTGCTACCAATGTGGGTGGAGGTTTCCAGTTCCTAGGAGAACTTTGCTTTCAGAGCTCTATGGGACAGAGGCTGCATCTCCATAGCACGGGGAGAGCATGCACCACTGTGTTATTTGGGACCGTCTGCAGAAACCATATGGGCAAACAAGACGGCGTAACAGGGCTTTGGCCATCAGAGGGTGCCACAGATGCCAAATCACTTCACCAAATCAGGTGGTGAGTAGAGTCTATGGAAGGCCAGAAAACAAAGCCTGACAGAAGGCTCCTCTATTGGAAGTAACTGCAAAAGTGTCTCTCTGCTCAGGACCCGCTGAGGTAGCTGAGTTGTTCTGAAACAGCAGGGCTTAAAAAAAACCCACAGAATCAAGTTTCAGTGTGGTAGCTGTGTTAGTCTGTATCAGCAAAAACAACGAGAAGTACTTGTGGCACCTTAGAGACTAACACATTTATTTGGGCATAAGCTTCCGTGGGCTAAAACCCACTTCGTCAGATGCATGGAGTGGAAAAAAACAGTAGGCAGGTATATATACACAGTACATGAAAAGATGGGAGTTGCCTTACCAAGTGGCACTTGACTTACCCACTTCCACTTTAACTGAATTGTCTCAAGTCAAGTGCCACTTGGTAAGGCAACTCCCATCTTTTCATGTACTGTGTATATATACCTGCCTACCGTTTTTTCCCCACTCCATGCATCTGATGAAGTGGGTTCTAGCCCATGAAAGCTTATGCCCAAATAAATTTGTTAGTTTCTAAGGTGCCACAAGAACTCCACAGAATCAAGTTTGTAAGAGTCAGATACAAAACAAAGTGTGGATTAACGAGCCAGACATGTCCCTGGGGTGAAATCCTGGCCCCAGTGAAATCCATAGGAGTCAGGATCTTAGCCTGCTTTTACCTCTAGCTACACGCAGGACTTCAAAAGGATTCATTTACAACAAGAATTGTCCCTTGGGCCTACAGAAAGCATTGCCTAGTACTCACAGTGGGTCCTCCTCCATGCATTTTCAGAGCTCTGACAGTGGCAACCAACACAACCACGTGGGGCCGGAGACCAGAATACCGGCACTTAATGTTGAAAAACTTTTCCATGCCAATGTCTGCTCCAAAACCCGCTTCTGTTACTGTAGACGGAATAAAGAGCGCATTAAAATGGTGGGCAGAGAAGTCAGCTCTCTTTCAAAAAAAAAAAAAAAAAAGGAAGTCTCTTTTCCAAGAGGAAAGACAGCAAACATATAAATTTACCAACAAAGCCTTCCTGACCCACGAGCTTCAGTGCAATTTTATCTGCCAGGACGGACGAGTTGCCATGTGCGATGTTGGCAAAAGGTCCGGCATGAACGAACACTGGAGTCCCCTGGAAGAGAGAGGGCAGGAAAACACAAGGAAAGATTCAGTACCTTCTGAAACTTTGCAAGGCTAAGGACCACAGCATTTGTGGTTGAGAAAAATACACTTGTGGCAAACAGCAGCTCTGAAAGCCTTCTGATCAAACGTTCAATCCCAGTAGTAAGAATCTGAAGCAAACAGGACTTTAATAATCTGCAGAAGTGGAGATATTAATCCTCCCAGGAAAGAGACGGTTAAATTATAACAATACTTTGCAGTTCTGTAGCACCTTCTGTCTGAGACTCAAAACGTTTCACAAACATTATATTGTCCAAGTATTACAGACAGGAAAACTCAGGCAGAGAGAGATCACGGCCCGCATTTTTAAAGGTATTTAGGTGCTGCTAAACTCAGGTTCAATTCTTACATTTTCCAAACAAAAAAATAATGCAGATTTATTCTGCTCGGGGCTGGGAGATAGAAAGGGTAGTGCAGTCTAGTGACAAACACAGGCCTGGCAAAGGGGACTCTTGGGTTCTAGTCCCAGCTGTGCTGCTGACTTGCTGCATGGCCTTGGCAAGTCACTGAGGCCCAGGTCTGTCGATGGGATTTAGGCTCCTAAGTGCCTAATTCCTTTCTGAAATTGATTTAGGGTCCAAAAAATCTGGGCCTCAGATCATGCAGCATGCTAATCGCAGAGCTGGGATTAGAACCCAACAGTATGTCTACACTGCAATTAAAACCCCGCGGCTGGCCAATGCCAGTTGACTCGGGCTTGCAGGGCTTGGCTTAAGGGGCTGTTTAATTGCAGTGTTGACATTTGGGCTCAGGGTGGAGCCCGGGCTCTAGGACCCTGCAAAGTGGGAGGGTCCCAGACCTCAAGCTGTAGCCCAAACCCAAATGTCTATACTGCAATTATATGGTCCCTTAGCCCAAGCCCTGCGAGTCCGAGTCAGCTGGCACAGGCCAGCCACGGGCGTCTAACTGCAGCGTAGACACACCTCAGGAATCCCCATTCCCAGACCAGTGCGTGAGTCACTAGACTGTGCTGCATCTTCTATCTTCCAACTGCAAGCAGAATAAATCTGCACTAGTTTTTGTTTAGAGAATGTAAGAGTTGAACCTAGCAAGTAGAGAATGCACCATCATGGAGGATCTTGCTCTCTGGGGGTATGTCTATACTGCAGCTGGGAGCAAGCCTCCCAGCCTCAGTCCACAGACTCATGCTAGTGGCTGAGACTGGAGCTTGGGCTCTTACGCCCCGTCACCACAAGTCTATGGACCTGGGCTCCCAGACGCAATGCAGACACATTCTGGGTACACGTGCATGTGGGCGTAAAGAGGTTGTGTAGGTAAAGGGGAAGAGAGGTAAGGAAATTACTCTTTCTGGGTGATTCAGGCAACATGGTGACTGACTCTAGTTAAGTCCTCTCCAGCTCTCCTCACACAGAGAGGTTACTTACCAGTAACTGGAGAGTCTTCAAGAGGCGTGGCGTCTAGCTGTATTCCACCGTGGGTTACACATGCGCACCATGCGCCTGGAGTTGGAAAATTTGAAAGCGGTGTCTGTTGGCCCACGCATGCGCCTTGGGGAGTGGTCTTCACTACCTTTGTCTATCACTTCACTTTTCCTTTGTCTATCAACACCTGGAAACAAGCTCAGTCCGGTTGTGCTAGACTGTCAGTGAACTCCGCCAACTTGGAGCAGTTCAAGAAGTCCTATTTGGCCAGTAGTGCCTGGTAGTTGGCTATCTTGAACTGGCGGCTAGATGAGAAAAAGACCTTTCTCCCCAGTAGGTCTAGACATACCTTCTTTGTCAAAAGGGGTAGATTGGGGGTGTTGCTGTCTAGCCCTTTTGGAAGCTGCTTGGACTCCCAAAGAATTGGGAGAGGAGTGAGGGAAAAAAAACCTCTCAGACCCGTTGGCTGGCACATAAGCGCGTTTTTCAGCCCTCTTGGAGTTGGGAGCGCAGATAGCGGGAGTGCGCCAAACAGCCCTAGCTGGCTCCATTATAGCCTCATTAACGGGGAGCACTATTTTGTTGGATCCAGATGGGTAGAAGATGTCCAGGAGTTTGCTGGGATTCCTGAGCCTCTTCCACTGGAATCTGAAGTTCGCCAGCAATTCTATGAAGATGATCCTGGAACTGCCTGAAGTCATCGGGGAGTAGGGATGGGGAGACATAGGGGTTACCGCTTCCTCCGGAGAGGACGATGGCAGTCTTGCGGGCTCTGGCGGAACCGCCGAATCTGGTGTGTCTTGCTCTTCCTCTTCGGAAGGATCCACAGGGGGGATCCGAGTACCTCCTTCAAGGGGAGGAAAGGAGCGACTCTCTAGCAGACCTGACCGACTCTGCAGGGGGGGTGCCTGGTTCCAGGGCCCTCAATATAGCCAGTAGGAAGGATTGAAAGGGTGACGTGCAGGCTACCATGTCACAGGGTGCCAGTGGCTCAGAGCTAAATGCGGAGGTTGGTCCCAAGGTGTAAGTGTTTTGGGTGGCGGAGGAGATGTAGGGTAAGGAAATGAAGACTCCTCTGGATCGGTGTCTCCCGATGAGGAGAAAACGGATTCCTGTTCTAGAGGCAGTGGTGCTGGAGGGAAGTTGCATCTCGAGGAAGGACCAGACGATAAACTTCTTCAAGCAGTCAACATCTCTGGAAAGGAATGGGCCTGAGGAAGGGGATTCTGGAGTGCACGGGACCCAGTTCTCCCCGGATTGAGAGGGATTGTGTCTCTGTCTGGATTATCAGAGCCGGAGAGGGTGCTGATGAGGATGGTGCCGTGATAGTTGATGAACAGTCTTCAACGGCGCTGACAGATCCAAAGGGGTTTGGGAGATGCCGATGACAGTACCAACGGATCGTGTTTCAGTACCGATGGAGCCTGATGTTTATGGGCTTTCTTGTCAAGCCTCTGGGATTTAGGACACACTAAATTCTCTTGGGCTGAAGTGTTGGGCTTGCTCAGAGCCCGGTCCAACTTCTTTGAAGTGTATTTTGAGGAAGACTTAGTCTCATACATATCCTGAAAAGATCCCACCAGGGGGGTCTATGGAGGCAGATTCTCTGACACCAGTGTCGGATTTAGCAGCAGGAGGTTCACTCCTTGCCGAGTCAGACCAACGTACAGGGATTTTCCCTGGCCTGGGTCCGACTGAGGGCTCATGGCTGTTTCCAGAAGGTATTTTGGGGGATGGAGTTCACACCCTTCCTGGGTATGGATGGGGAAGGAGTGGCAGATACTGCACCTCGCTGCGATGCCGCATTGGTGGTCGTCGCTGATCAAGATGATCGTGGGCAAGAAGCGCAGAGTGTGAAGCCTGGAGTCCTGGGATAGTCCAATCCCCGTACAGGGTATTGGGGGGTCCCCCAACGATTAATCTAACACTAAAACTATGAAAAACACTAAAACTATGAATTGTACAAAACGCTAAAACTAATTCACCAAGCTAAATCATACTTCAAGGGACGAGACTGAAGCTACGGACACAGAGAGGTTCCGACCCGGACCAGGTGGTGATGAGAAGGAACTGGAGAGGCGATCGGTCCGCCCTGCCCGTTATCCTCTCAATCCAAGGCACGAGGTGAGCCAGGGCACATGCGCGGACCAATGGACACTACTTTCAACTCCCCCAACTCCAGGCGCATGCGTAACCCACAGTGGAATACAACAGGAACCAGCACTCGAAGAAGAATGTTTAGTTATTTATTTACTCAAACTGGGTGGGGGGTGGGCAGGGTAAAATGTAGCAAGTGGATGAGGGTGAGAGAAAACATACAGATAAATCATCATCTTGCGCTGAAAGGAAACAGAAACTGAGAGGGGGGCTCTCGGTGCACTAGCCAAGGAGGGAGAGCTGAAGGAGATGCTGCTACCCCAGGCCAGGGAGAGAAAAGGGAGCTCCCCATTGCTTTCAGCAGAGAGGAAGCTGCACTTCCTTGATCCCCCTTACTCTATCCCCCCTTGCTCCACCATAACAACTAGCAGGTATTCAGAATGGACATGGGATCATAGGCCTCATCTGCTCCTCCCCCGCAAACCACAGCCCCCTTTATAAAAATCCTGCTGGAGAAGCTCGTGCCAAGCATGGGAAGGAGGAGGGAAGAGATCGAGTCACTAGGAGTTGGGATGAGAGTTCCTTCCAGCAGCCCCAAATCACATGGGGATAAGCGCCCTTCCCCTGGACTAATAGACACAAAATTTCCTCCCTTTAAGTAAAAAAACGAAACAAAAAAAACCCGGAAACATTTCACATCCCCCAACTGCTGCTTGAAAGAACGAACAGGAGAGGCAGATTCATTTTTACGGGCATCAAATTAAATGAAAGCGTTGCAATTAAATTAGCTTTTCCCAGGCTTCATTTTGAATTTGCCAGTCTAGCGAATGTACATACAGAAGCGGCCAATGAAGGAGTGTACTGCTCACCTCTAACGTCTGCATGAGGTTTGGCTTAACTGCATCTTTCATTAAGACAGCCAGCGCACCAGTCACTCCCTAAGGGAACAAAGGAGAACAGAACATCAATTCCCAAGATCTACTAAGGCTGTGTTCGTAGCATTCTGAAATTCCTAGTCAACACCCAGGCTCTTCCTCCATCACGGTGACCCTTCAAAGAACAGAGCTAGCGACACTTACTGATGTACCAGTCTCACGATTCAGTGTGGCTCACTGACGAATGCTACAAGCTCTGGTCATGAAACAGGGGGGAAGATCGCTGCAGTATGAATAAGACACTCATGTGGAAACAGTGTATTGTGCTAACCGCCTCAGCTTCTCTTTCAGTCACAGCATTATTTCCTTTCGTTGATGGTATCTAATCCCATTTAAGGATTTAAAAAAAACAACCACCTCAATGTCTTTAATGTATTTTTTTTTTCGTTTTAGAATCTAAAATGTATATTTACGGGCCTCAGAACGAATGCATCCAACTGACGCATTCTGGCCAGGTCTGTCTGGCAGAAACAATTTTTTAAAGTGAATTTTGGTGCTTGTGAGAAGTGCCCAATTGGCCTTACTGGAGACTGCAGCCCTCGATTTATCCACAGCACAGACTCAGCATGGGCAGCAGTAGCCCACCGCTCCACCCTGGAGCCTCAATCCTTCTGATGCCTGCAAAGGGGGAGTGAGTGATCTTATCTTCATGCACATGCCCCATCTATTAGAGCTGGGGTGGGCAAACTTTTTGGCCCGAGGGCCACATCTGGGTGGGGAAATGGCATGCAGGGCCATGAATGTAGGGCTGTGGCAGGGGGTTGGGGTGCGGGAGGGAGTGTGGGGTGAGGGAGGGGGTGTAGTGTGCAGGAAGAGGTTCAGGGCAGGGGGTTAGGGTGCAGAAGGGGTGCGGGGTACGACAGGGGGCTCAGGGGAGGGGGTTTGGGTGCAGGAGAGGTGCAACAGGGGGCTCAGGGCAGGGACTTGGGGTGCAGGAGAGGTGCAACAGGGGGCTCAGGGCAGGGACTTGGGGTGCAGGAGAGGTGTGGGGTGCGACAGGGGGCTCAGGGCAGGGAGTTTGGGTGCAGGAGAGGTGTGGGGTGCGACAGGGGGCTCAGGGTGCGGGCTCTGGCCTGGCCCTGCTTACCTTGAGCGGCTCCAGGGTGGCTCCTTGCCTGCCCTGGCCCTACACCGCTCCCGGAAGTGGCCAGCACCATGTCCCTGCGGCCCCTGGGGAAGGGGGGGGGGGGGGGCAGAGGGCTCCGTGCACTGCCCTCGCCTGTGGGTACCTCCCCCGAAGCTCCCATTGGCCACGGTTCTCTGTTCCAGGTCAATGGGAGCTGTGGGAGGCGATGCCTGCAGGCAAGGGCATCGTGCGGAGCCCTCTGTCCGTCTCCCCCCCTCCACAGGGACGTGGTGCTGGCCACTTCTGGGAGCGGCGCAGGGTTGGCAATCCCGCGGGCCGGATCCAAAGCCTTGACGGACCAGATCCGGCTCGCAGGCCATAGTTTGCCCACCTTTATTAGAGTCACTGGAGAGGGCGTTTTTGTGACTGACACCAGTCCACTAGGAACTGAACTGAGACCACTACACAGCCCTGGCAGTAACCATTTTAAGTCACTGCCACCAAAAACTGGATTTGAACGAGTGAGCTAAAATCCATCATCAGTCCCCTGAACCTTCCAGTCTCTTTCACGGAGACAATTTTATTCTCAGCTGGATTGTCGTATTCAATTATACACAAGGAGAATTTGCAAATATTAAAATTAAATGACACAGTGGTTCATTTAATTCCTATTTCAATCTCACTCTGAGGTTTTGTTCGCATTTAATAGATTAATTTTACCCAGTTCCAGAAGAAAATAATGAAAACCTGCAAAGCAATATTAAAATCCATGATATTTGACTTCTATACAATTCCGTGGACCCTTTAACAGTTCCCCCCAAGCCCCTCAACTGTCTTTGTATCCTACAAGGAACTTGTAGCCATTAAGTTTTGCTCCGAAATGTCTTCCTAACTTTCTCAGACTTCCAGACAGAACAGTGATATCACTGCTGCTGTCTGTGTCATGTCTGAAGGGCCTGGGCAGACAAGGCTCCCACTGAGTCAGCTAGAGCTTTGCCTGTGTAAGGACTATGGAGGGGCGGGGGGTGGAAGGGTCTTTACTGCATTAGCTTTTGAGACTGAGGCTGTCAAATGTCTGGGAAAACACTCAAATGGCCAAGAGAAACAGTGAGTTAGATTTGATGAGATCCCCTACTCTGCAACAATTACAATTCAAGACTGATTTTACCCAAATTCCAGCCAGTATTAAAGCACCTCCCTGACAAAGTGCTGTCTGCCTGAGTAACAAGAACGTTTGTCTCCCCTCCCTGAGGTTCTGAGCTAGCCGGGCCTGTTTAACTGGGAAGGACTTCAGGGAAGGAGTTGAGATTTGAAAAGCTGATTAGTGGATTAGTCACACTGCTCCCATTCCTTTCAATGGACACTGTGTGGCTAAATCCCCTAGTGGGCTTTGAAAGCCTCAACCAGGGCGTTTTCAATGAAGGGCCCCCAGTTTTGGAACTTTGCTTAATTGTTCATCTGCAGAGCCCAAATCTGCTGAATTTTTGGTCACCCTGCAAAGTGACTATTCCACCAAGATTTAAAGTGGGGCAGGATGGGTGGGAGGAGCCTTAATAAAATATTTGTGACAGTTTCTAGTTTGGGATATTGGCCCAGTGGGTGGATTTTTTTATTGGTACGTTTCATACAGGGCCCACTTTTCTGGAAGGGCTCACTCCAACCAAGGTGAAATAAATGCAAACATTTCCGAGCATCTCACTGTTGTGCTGATTGTGGCCTTCGGCAAATGAGGCTTTTGAAAGATATTGTGACAAATTCAGCAATGACTCACATCTATGTAGGCTCAGGTGTGTGTCAAAGGGACAGTGTTAGGCAATGGACAGCGCGTGTTCTTTTTAGTGGGAAATAGTGGACTATTCTTTATTTTTTTCGCAAGGCTGTTTTCTGGAGACCCTGTACTCTCTCACAAATGGCTGCATTTTTGTAGGATTCACCTTATTCATAGCATTTTTTGCCATTGCATATTTCCCCATTTATTCTTAGGGCTGAAGCCTTATCTTGACATATAGATATATATATCTATATATCCTGTATCTACAGGGCCGGCTCCAGGGACTAGCGTACCAAGCATGTGCTTGGGGCGGCACCTTAGGGTTGTGCTTTATTATTATTTTTTTTTAAATGTTGCGGCCAGCTGGGAGAGCGGGCCGCCCTGCCCCGGCGCTCCGGCTGCGAGAGCGGGGGCGGGGCCAGGCTGGCCGCCCTGGCCACGGAGCTCCGGCCAAGAGAACGGGGCCCGGGCCGGGCTGGCCGCCCTCCCAGCGCAGCTCCGGGAGAGCGGGGCCGCTCCCCGCGCAGCTCCGGGAGAGCAGGGCCCGGGCCGGGCTGGCCGCCCTCCCTGCGCAGCTCCGGGAGAGCGGGGCCCGGGACGGGCTGGCCGCCCTGGCTGCGGAGCTCCGGCAAGGAGAGGCGCTGGCAGCGGGGGGAGGGAATTGTTGCCGCGCAAAACTGGGGGGGCGGGTTCGGTGGGGCGGCGCTTGGGGTGTTTGTTTTTGCTTGGGGCGGCCAAATAGCTAGAGCTGGCCCTGTATATCTAGATATACACACACACACACACACACCCGCTCTAGCATCAAGAGGACTCTCTCTCTTCTCAGGATGAAATTTGAGCCTCTTTAAAGTCAAAACTCAAATTGAAGTGAATGAGACCAGGATTTCATCCTTAGTTTTCAATAGCCTACAACCCCTCCTATGTGGAACCATCTTCTTATTGTTTCACATCCCAGGACTTTCACTTGCAATAGGGAGAGTTTTACATTTAGGGATGTAGCGATTATATGGCACTCTTACAAGATCATCTGTAGTCACTGGCTCTCCTTTCTTGCTAGAGGCTACCACCATTTTGCCCAATCGTCTTCTCATATCCCCTAGTCCATCAGTGAGAGCCAAGACTGCCATAATTTCACTTGCCACTGTGATGTCAAATTGGGCCTGTAAAAGACAAGGGGGAGAGGGGGGTAAAGAAGGCAAGCAAAAAAAAAAGTGTCAGGGCTGCCAAGCAGAAATTTTAGCTGCATTGAATTCTTGGAAATATATTTTTGTCATTTTAAAAGAAACAGATCTATAGTATCACAACTAAGAGTGCTTAAAGTTCAGTGTTTAATTAGGATTTTTCTGCAATTTAAAGAAAAATGCACAGGCACCACATTATTCTACTAACATCGTATGAAAATGTATTTCTCTAGGCACACAAGCTAGTTAGTAAATTAGCATGAGAAATAAAGTATAAAATTTCATGCCAGAATGTATTTTAAAGAGCACTCTAAGTAACTGGTCTCAATGCTGCAGCATGTGAAAAAACTCTAGTAGTCTCTATAAGAACCAAAGTCCCTGGAACAGCTGTAAATGGTTATTGCTGCACTAAATAAAATATATTTCCGCATGGCTTGGTTTTAGGTAACCAAACTCTACACTGATCATTTCAGTCCACCATGAAACCAACATTCAGGAAAGGACTTTTTTGGTGACCAAACTTTAAAACCAAATGCGGCAGGGTTTGGGGTGGGAATTTTAACACTGCGAGGGGCTCTGATTCACATCCGCTCGCCTTCTTTTGAACATTTGCCAATTCCTAGGGGAAGAAACGCTCAGAGAGGTGAACATGACAATTTTATTCAGGGACTGTTTTTCTCCTGCTTGCTTTTCAAAGGGTTAAATGTCCCAAGATGCAGGAACCAGTTACCGTTCGCGTGAAGCCTTTCTCGGTTGGAGACTGTCCGATAGTGATCTTCCTCAGGAACCTGTCATTTGTGTCCATCACTGCAAGGAGGGAATTGCAGGGAGTAAAAGAGAAACCACCACATTAAGCTAATACGAGTGATTTTAAACTTTGAAATATCCATACTGTGGCTCAGAACATTGACATCACCACTAAGAGAAGGGGTAGTGATAAGAAGGACCATACTCTTAAGAAAAACTAAAATAAATACACATAAAAGCTTAAACCCAGAGATGTTAAAGCCCTTTTACAAGTTATTACTACATCTTATTTGTATTATGGTAGCGCCTAGAGGTCACAACCGAGATCAGGGACCCATTGTATCAGGTGCTGTACAAACACATAGTAACAGACGTTCCGCTGCCTAAATAGCTTACAACTTATGCACACAAGACAATGGGAACAAAACTTTTATACTCAAATATTAATAAAATCTAGCTCTTATATCGTGCTTTTCATCCCTACATCTCAAAACATTTACAAAGGAGATCAGTATAGTCCCCATTTTACACATGGGGAAACTGAGGCACAGAGCAGTAAAGTGACTTATCCATGGTCACCTAGCAAGCCAGCGGCAGAGCCAGGAACAGACATTCAGGTCTCCTGAGTATTGGTTCAGTGTTCTATCCACTAGGCAACACTGCCTCCCCATTTTATAGATGGAAACTGAAGCAGAGAAATCTCAAGTGACTTGCACAAGGTTGCACAAAGACACTGTGGCAGAGCTAGGAATCAAATCCACAACTGCAGTCCCAGCCCAATACCTTAGCCACAAGACCATCCCTCCTCTCTAAAGGTGGCTTGACATTATCCCTCTGGCTGTCTCATCCCTATTAGGCAACAACAAGAGATTGAGAAAATACTAATGGATGAGAGAGAGAAATAAGGACCCAGAAAGAACTGCATAAAGAAATGCTCAGACACTACTGTTTTAGTATCGGACAGTTCTTTTTTTCTGCATTTCAAAACAGAACTGGGTGAGAGTAATATTCATTCAGTATTCGTTACAGACTTTTTATTGCCAGCCAACTGGTTGTATGTTTAAATGCTTCACAGTATATTGCCAATGATGTTAGTCCCATTAAGTTCTGGGAGCCAGATATGAGAGCACATTTCACTTCCCATTGCTGAGAGATATAGGATAAACTCTGGATTCGATCAAAGAAATAATAAATCAGTCCAATAAATAACATTTTTGGTTCGCTTTTGCTAGTAAAATTCTAACCAGAATGCTGCACAGACTAAAGGGATCATATTTTTAAAGCACTAGGAAAGCACGGACCTCAGTCTGTTGCTGATTACTCAGCTATATTTGCAAAGTGCATTCCTACAATACATCCCAAAGGACTCTACTTCTAACTATGGGGGTTTGGATTGCAAACATGAATTTGGATACAACTTGGGATCTTTAATCACACATGGATTTCTGAGGTAGGAGGTCCTGAATTCTAATCTTAGCTCCATCGTTTTGCCTTTCTGTTTCAATCCCCCCGCCCCGTAAAATAAGGATAGTCTGTTACTGCCATTGAAGTTGAACTAATGGTTATTTCCAGTGAACTCGCCGGGTTGAGGGAGGGTGCAATATCTATACAGGGATTTGAAGATGTAAAGTGCTATCTAAAAGGGTCAGTGTCGCCTATTGAATAGAGCAACAGACTGGGACTCAGGATACCTGGATTCTATTCCCTGTTCTGCCACTGGCCTGCTGGAAAACTTTTGGCAAGTCATTTCACTTTTGTGCCTCAGTTTCCCCATCTGTAAAATAGGGATAAGGATACTGACCTCCTTTGTAAAGGGCTTTGAGATGTATGGATGAAAAGTGCTACAGAACAGCTAGGTATTGTTATGTAAATGCTAAGTATGATTATTTTGGGGGATTGAGCCAGTGAGTGATTTTAAATTTATTTAAAATCTTCGTAAAAACTAAATTGAAAATTTGTAATGCAATCTTAATATAAAGTTTTATCAGAAAATAACTTATAAATGCATTTTTTTTAAACCTGTCACTATTGGTAGGTTACCTTATTTGTAGATTACAGAACTGCCATAGGTAAAAAACCAAAACACTAACAATTAAATCAGCAAGCAGGCACACAGCTCTACTCACACACACTACTGACTTCAAATGACTTGTGCACTTAAAGTTAAGCAAGTGAATAAAGTGTTTACAACATCAGGGACTAAATCTGTATTTTTATTAAAAACTTCTCTCCGAGTGGTGTATAATGTTTGTGAACATAAAGCAAACTACCGGTACTTCAGCGTTAAAAAATGAAAAGTCAATTTAGACTTTCAATACATTTATGTTGTCAACTTTTTTAATATATATAGGCGAATTTTTTTTAAAAATAGGCTTCTAAATCCATATTTAGGCAGCTGAGTGTTGGATTTTCAAAAAACAAATAATTAACTTAGTCAAAGCATTTCAGCTTTCTTGACTTATGGAAGTTCAATACCTCAAAACAGAGTTGGCTGCAAATATAGCCTAGGATGTTTGCTTGTCAATTTTGTGACTGAATTTGTACTGTTCTCCCAGTAGGATGTTAATGAGTTTCTGGACTTGCCTTTTTAGCATAGATAATTAAACTTCTTCGTTCCTAATTGTAGTAGAATTTCAGATTTTATATAGACACTATTTCTACCAAGGTCTGATCTACATACAGATTTTTGTTGGTATAACCATTTCAACTAGGGGTGTATGTGATTTTTTTTTTTAACCGCTATGGTTATACCAATACAAGCCTTAATTTGGATCCAGTAATACCAGTATAAAGGTACCTTATATTACTATAGCTTTCTCCTGTACAAGAAGTGGAATAAAGTAGACTGGTATAAGCAAAACAACTAGATCAGCATAGTAAAAGCATTACAACATGTGTTGACAAGGCCCAATTAAAGAAATAAGTATAAAAAACACACTTCAGCATTGTGAGGCTATAAAATGGGAAGAAAATAAATAACTAGAAACACACAAAAAAAAATTTTTAATCATTTTTTTTTTAAAAAATGACATTTTAAGAAATCTGGTTTTTTTTACAAAATTGATTTTATAGTTATTTATCCATGATTTTTATCCACCCTGGTTTGAACTACAATTTAAATGCTCAAGAAACAACATTCTTTTCCTAATTGGATGTCACAGACAGAAGAAGTTTAACATTCACTTCAGAAAAGGAGTTATTCAGGCTGAATTACAAACATTTCTTGCAATAAATAATTAAATACAGAGAGTTAAGCCATCTGTTCCAAGCTATTCTAGAGGGAGTAAAAGTCCAAACAATACTGTTTCTAACATTAAAATCACTGTTTTTATTACTCAGATATCATTTCTCGCTGGCAGCTGTAACTGAACCAACTAGGATAGTAGTGAAATCGGTCAATGAAAAGGTTTAAAATCTGCTAACAGAATGACCGGATTAAATTCTACCACAACTAACACAGATCAAAGAAGTGAAATTAATGGATTGAGACAGGAAAAATAAGAGGCAGTGGGGCAGCTTCACAGCTGGTGTAGGTCACCAGAGCAAGCTGAGGACCTGATCCACTCATTGGTAATGCGAAGGCTGAAGCTGAAAGCCCTGTCAGAGTTCCTTAAGGAGGTAACAGTACCATATCTACCCTAGGGACTTACCAGCATAGTATCTGAGCACCTCACAGTCTTTAATGCATTTACCCTCGCAACACCCATGTGCAAAACAACTTTGGAAATCTGGCCCCAAGCAACTTGCCCATGGTCACACAGGAAGTCAGTGTCGGAGCACGGAAGTGAACCTGGTTCTCCCAAGTGCCAGGACGGACCCCTAAGGACTTCCTTTCCTCTCAGGGTGGGGAAGACCAGGCAGCTAACCAGGGCTGCCAATCTTTGTATTCTCTCACTGAGCTACTGGCAAAGTCTAAAATACAGCTTTGTAGCAATTAACTAAATCGCACCTGAGCACATCAAGATTCAAGCCGTCTGTGTCAGCTGTTCTAGGACAGACTGAAATAAGAGCCTAAAGGGTGAATCTATCCTACTGAGCAAGCACAATGTCAGACCCCCACGTTTTGCCAGTAAACACAGCTCCCTGTACGTTTACAACTCCTCTTTTCACACATTTGTCATATCAGTCAGTTCAGCTGTCTATTGCTCTGGTACCTCTTTGCCATGTTATGGTGGCTGGATCAATATCCAATCTCACAAATTTGTTTCTCTCTTCATCCGTCAATGTCCCAGGGTCAGTCTTCTCAATACCCAATTTCTGGGGGGGAGGAGAGGGGAAAAATGAATAGTCAAAAGGTTGAAGGAAATGAGCCTCTATTAAAATGATGAGCCCTCGTGTAGCAGGTTTCCCCATTTTCAGCAATAAAAGCAGGCAGAGGGTGCCTCCCTAGAGCTACTTCTCCCTGCATAAAGCAGCAGTGGAGAATCTGTTTCTGAAGCACAGTGTGCTACTAGGTAATTGCAAATTCTGTCAGAGGGCAATGCTTATAATACAGTCCCTCCCACCAGAGTGGGTGTCAATGTCAACACAGGTACAAGACCTCTAGCGACATTTTAAAGAGGAAGAGAAGCCCCCTCCATCAGCATCCCTAAGAAATCATGCAAAGCTCTAACCTTACGTGCCAGGTTCTAATGATTAGCCTCATGTGTTTACACTGATTTCTCATTACTTGGCCTGCGGTCATTGCACACTGCCATAAGTATTAAAACACTGCTTCTTCAGCATGCTAGATACAGTGCACAAAGGAGGCATTAAACAATTCAGTCACAAGACGGTCAACATCCCAGAAAGCCCTGCCTGAAGACCAGGAACTTATTGAAGATGGGCAATTTGCCAAGATGCTTAACTGAGAGAGGCATTCTCTCAAGGAGCCCGATTCAAGCACAAGCTTAGAAATGACGGAAGCGATGGAACTGATTTAGGAACAGCAAGCATTTTATTTAGACAGCACAGCCCTGTGTGTCTCCAGAAGAGAGGCAAGAGGGACGGATTCTCCTCTGTTGCTCTCCTGAGCACCAGGGGTTCTCAGAGGCAGCAGGACTCTCTTTTTGCCAGCTTTAGCATCCCCTTTGCGCCTCCACATGATAGCCAGCAGCGCTGTGGCAGCAGAGGACTGGCTAGGGCTCCCCACAGGGCCGGTCAGTAACACTCCATATAATAATAGGCCTAAGTGCTCGACGTGACATAGCCCAGCAAAGGAGGAGAGAGACTGAAACTGGAAATCAAGGAGGAGTATTACATGGGGGAGACATTACAGCCAGTTAATGATACAAAAATGTAGAGTCCCCACAATCAAGACTGTTGTTCTTGCCCGCCCAATGGACACCCGTTCTGGATGTACAAGTAGTCGTGCAATTCTGAGTGCCTCAGGCTATGTTAACAGGTAGGCCAACTGATTAACCAGCAGACAATTCTAATAACTTCCCCTGAACCTACCTCCTAGCTGATCTTGTCGCTATTGTGAAATGGAATTGCTAAAGAGACCAGGAACACGCTGAGCATGAGACAAATGACGCCATTTGCATCCCAAGTTCTAGTCATTTAAATAATCATTAAACAGTGGTGTGCCTAGATGAGTGCAATTCAATGGAGCATTTTTCCATGTAAAAACTGACGCACAGACTGTGCAAATGAAGCACGTCTCTCCTTTTCTGCTCAGCTTGTATTAAAATACAATTTGCAGTCGCTCACGTTCAGAAGGCTGTTTTTGTGTTCACTGCCACAGTAAATACCACAGCAGGAAACGTTCATCTTCAGTCATGACTGTGTATCTGAAGGAGGTCCTTGGGGCAGGGACTATTTATTTCTGACTCATGCTGCATCAAGGACATTGAAATAACAGTTGATTATTTATAAGGGGCCCTCGTTTCTTCCTAACTTCCTTGTCGTTTACTCATTCGCTGAATAGTGTATAAAGTTAGACTGAAACCTCTTCAAGGACAGGGCTGGCACATGTCTTTAGCTGGATTGTGGGGTAATGCGTTTTTGCATGCGGCGTAAGTAAATACCAACAGACCAATGTAAGGTTTTTGTAATTTATCTTTTCACCGGGTAAAGACGACGCATACAGAACAGCACTAGAAACCCAACAGGCTTGATCAACTTACCTGCAGTCTTCGGATCTGAATATCCGAGAACTTCCTAACACCACTGATCAAAGGCACCAAGCGGGTATAAAGAGCCTTGAAGAATGAGATACAATTAGCAGCTGCAGGGTGTCCAAAAAAATCTTGGCAAAATAGACTGTGCTCAACACATCACAGAACGGAATCAACCGCATCACCTCTTACCTGATCAGACTGAGTTTGCTCGTGGAACATACGAGCATCTATAGCTGCAGCTACTAGATTATTGGCTGCCGTGATGGCGTGGATGTCACCAGTCAGGTGGAGGTTAAACTATAGGAAAAAACGGACATCGGTTATTTCACCCTTCTTTTATTTTTTTGGTAGTTTGTTATAGCCAGATGGAAGGAGAAATATTAATAGCAATGTTACCAGGGGAGCGGTGGGGGGAAATTGCTCTGTGCAATGTGTGGAACATAAGATGGAATTCGTCTAAAACAGAAACATGCCGCCCCCACATTTATGTCATTTTACAAACTTCCTGAACGAAGTGTTCAAAATGAGTTTCTCATACAAGAGTCAGTTCCCCCAGCTCTGCCAGGATCATCAAGAGAAGGCTCACGCAGACAATGGAAAAAAATGGCTATACTGCTTTGTTGTTACCTTCATTTCAGATACCTGATCTGTGCAGCAGAGTGGGAATAGAGGTTAGGATTTACGGCTGCTTCTTCTGGGCTTGGCGTGTAAAAATGGGGGAGGGAAGGCCTCGAAGGGGATGCAGTTAGGGCAATTATGCACAGGAAGAGTGAAATGAAGAAAGGAGATAGTGTCAGAAAAATCAGAGACAACAGCAAGAGCCATGAAATCTTAATCCCACAGATTCCGGAACCCTCAATTATTAAGGCCTTAAAACGGACAGACGGCTGAAAAACAGAGTAACTGACACTGGATAGCCATGTACTCATCACCAGAACCAATCTTATTCTAATACACAAATATGTGCCATTGCTTATTGCTGTATTTTGCACCTCTCGTTTTAATGTTCTCTACCAGCCAAATTCTTCCTGGGCTGGAGATTACTTGCAAAAAGTATCCACCAGTACATCAGAGCCTGTACCGTGATGAATAGCTCCACAGACTTGAATTTTTAATATTTTATTTTACAAAAATCATGTTTTGGATTAAAAAAAAAAAAACCCACAAGATTGGAATTGATTTTAATACCCCAGAGATCAGAGACAGATCTTACCTAGTCTGTTTTCCAGCCACAGCAGGATTGTTCCTTATTATTGTATATGAGAAAGCATTTTGGCCAGTCTAGTTAAGTGTCTCAAGTGACTGGGCTTCCACAACTTCAAAGATGGAAAAATAATCTCCCAAGGGAATTCACTAATAGACCCCTCAGCACCATGCTAACTAAATCTTTGCCCACCTTCACATTTACACCTTTTGTGGATTGGACACATGAATCTTTCCCTATAGTCCCCATATCATTTCTGCTGATTGTCCTTGAATACCTTCCAATGTGTCACTATATTTCTAGCACACAGAGCAAATATCATATTCTAGGTGCATAACACAAGAGACATTGCCTTCTAACTCCGTGCCCTGCGATGCTATGTGTATGGATGCAGCCCCTCCCCGTCCCCTGCCCCCTCTCCCCCCCAAAAATAAAATAAAAAAATCAATCACATTATCTTTGCTGCTGCCATATCACATTGCATATTTCTGTCTAATGTGCTGGCCACTAGCACGGCTACGTCTTGGCCTTACTGCTTTCCAAGTTTCTCTTACCCATAGTATGTTAATAATCAGACAATTATGTAGAAGTAGCACACAGAAATAGTGTGTTCCTGAGAGTGTAAACAGTCACGAACAGTGCTATTCAACACTCTTCCCCCTTATCTCTAAAAGTGCTTTGCAAAGGAGGGCCATTGTTACCCCCATGCTACAGATGGGAAATTGAAGCATATAGAATTAAAAGGATTTGCTTATGGTCATGCAGTAAGTCAGTGGTAGAAATGGCAAGGCAATCGAATTCTCCTGATTCCCAGTCCTACACCCTATCCACTGACCCATGCAACCTTCCATTTAAAACAATGAAAGATTAACTTCCTCTGTCCTTAAAGTAGCTTTGCTGAAAGAAAGTCAATACCCATTCCCAGACTTCGATCTCACTACAAACAAGATTTCCAAAAAGTCAATTGACTACAGCAGCTCTCACCAGGGTTGAACATCACACAGTCAAAAAGATCTTGTGTTAAAATTACCTCCTCCATGGGGATAACCTGCGAATATCCACCACCTGCAGCTCCACCTACAAAAAGGCATAGAAGGAAGTAATCAAACCATGCTGACTACTGTCTCCTTAGCTTTGAGCACATTTGCTTAGCCATTTTAAAAATGTCTTTATTATTGAACAAGTATGATTGAAATCCAGCACAGCTTTTAGTGTGAGTGTATCCAAAACTTGCTTTCCTTTCTAAAGGTTTCAGAGTAGCAGCCGTGTTAGTCTGTGTCAGCAAAAAGAACAGGAGTACTTGTGGCATCTTAGAGACTAACAAATTTATTTCAGCATAAAACTTTCGTGGGTTATTATCCACTTCATCAGACGCATGGAATGGACCATACAGTAAGCAGATATTTATACATTCAGAGAAACATGAAAAGTTGGAAGTGCCTATACCAACTTTAAGAGGCTAATTAATTAAGAGGAACTGCTGATATAGTTCCTCTTAATTAATTAGCCTCTTAAAGTTGGTATAGGCACTTCCAACTTTTCATGAGTTCCTCTTAATTAATTAGCCTCTTAAAGTTGGTATAGGCACTTCCAACTTTTCATGTTTCTCTGAATGTATAAATATCTGCTTACTGTATGGTCCATTCCATGCATCTGATGAAGTGGATTATAACCCACGAAAGTTTATGCTGAAATAAATTTGTTAGTCCCTTAAGCCCAGGGCTACACTGGGGCGGGGGGAGGGTCGATCTACGATACGCAACTTCAGCTACGTGAATACCGAAGCTGAAGTCGGCGTATCGTTGATCGACTTACTTGGCCGTGAGGATGGCGGTGAGTCGATCGCTGCCGCTCCCATGTCGACTCCGCTTCCGCCTTTCACGGAGGTGGATTTCCAGAGTCGACGAGGAGTGCTTTCGGGGATCGATTAATCGCGTCTAAACGAGACGCGAAAAATCGATCCCCGATAGATCGATTGCTACCCGCCAATCTGGCGGGTAGTGAAGACAAGCCCTTAGGTACCACAAGTAATCCTGTTCTTTTTCTTTCTAAAGAAATTTGATGTTCTCCCCACAAGTATGTGTAACCCTAAATGACCTAGGTGGGGATTATGCACGTCTATACGGAAACAGAAAACACTCTCTCCTAAGAGTTGACATTTCTAACACACCCACAGCTGAATGTGCCTTCCCGGCTACTCTTCTAACCAGCACGAACAGCGATCAATAGGACACTGCCAAGTCGTACCTTTTATGCCAAAGGTTGGTCCCTGAGAAGGCTGTCGGACGCAGGCAAACACATTCAGGTTAAGATGTGCTCCTAAGGCTTGAACCAGGCCTATTGTAGTGGTGCTTTTCCCTTCTCCCAGGGGTGTAGGTGTTATGCTGCAATACACAAGACAGCACATGCAATAGAATCCTTGAGACCAAGAATTTAGCAAGATTCAAAATGGGATTGGATATTTAATGGATAAAGAATATCCAGTTATCAGAGTTAACGCTAACACATATTTTGGAAGGGACACAAGACCTCATGCTTCAGGGCTCAAGACAGCCTCCTGTAGTCAGAGTTCAGGATGAGTCCTAGAGCTTGTCTACACTGGTGCAGACTAGAGGAGTGTAAATTTTCATTCACACGAGTGTGTCGCGCACTAACTGGCCTGTGTGCACCCTGCTGGTGAACACTAGAAGTTCCTTAGTGTGTATCGACACAGTCCCATTTCAAACAGTACTATATTAACATGCACTAGGGAACTTCTAGTGCTCACCAGCAGGGTGCATACAATCCAGTTAGTTCACACTAGCATGTCACATTCGGATATTTACACCCCTTTGGTATGGGCAAATGCACGGTGTAGACAAGCCCCAAGTATGGAGCCAGTTTATCCCACTGCAGCCGTTTTATAGCATTCTTTGAAGCCTCTAGTGCCGGCCCCTGTCAGACAGGATACTGAACTAGATGGACTCTGGGTCTGATCCAATTCCTATGAATTGATCCAAGTTGCCTACAACATTCTTAAAACTGTAGGGCAAAGCAACAAGGCTCCAACCCGCCGCCCCGCAGAAATTCTACACCACATTTCCCAATATCACCTTTAAGGAAGGAACAACCTACCCTGTTACGACGACATATTTGCCATCTGGCTGGTCCTTCAGGCGTTTGAGAGTTGACAGCAGGACTTTGGCTTTGGTCTGACCGTAGAGCTCCACCTCTTCGGAGAGCAAGCCGACTTCTCTAGCGAGATGACCAATGCGCTTGGGTACGCAAGATCGAGATACCTCAATGTCGCTTAAAGAAAAGAGGAGGTGAAGCTAACTTGCTGAAGCACGAAACCGCCTGCTTCCTGACACGTATAGCCCACAAGCACCCAACGCAGGATTTAAAAACTGAAATCTCTAAGCTTTATAGCTCAAGAGGTCAATTTGCCCAAGGAGGTCTTCTTAGCCCATTGCAGTATGGGTAAGGAAGGGCAACTCCCAAGGCAGCTTTGCTACTGATGCCTGTTACTTGGGAATGTTCTAGTCTGTCCTGTGACATTTCAAACACTTTCAAGTGTTTATTAGCAGGAGCTCTAACCCAACAACTCTTATCTCAAGGTGCTCTTGCTATCTCAGACTTCTGCTCTCCCAAGGCAAAGGAAGGCATCTTGCTACTTGTTGCTTCAGCCATTATGCATCTAACTAGCCCTAGCAGTCTCTGGCTTGCAAGAGGGCTGAGAAGATTAGCATTTGTACAGAGCTTTGAGGCCCTGATTCAGAAAAATATTTAAGCACATGCTTAAGTCCCATTAAAGTCCATGCATGTGACCTATGGCCATACATAATACTTTGCTGTACTGGGGTCTCCACGTGTAAATGGCTATGTACGTGCTAGTAGTACTGCTCTGTGACAGCATCACTACCCTTAAAAGCAGCTTGCCAGCGTATTGGCCAATACCATAAATTGCATCGTTGTACACAACGAGGCCGATGTGTGCAGGTGGACCTGTGCGCCCGTCTGGAGCCCTGATGCCACCGACGGGGCTCAGACAGGCAAAGGAGCCTGGTCGCACAGGTCACTCTGCAGGATTGGACAGGAATGCTTTCTTCTGCAAAACGCTGGGAATTTTAAAAATTGGGATGAACTCAAGTAGTTACCCTCCTGCCATGGGAATTCCCATGCACAGCCCCAGGGAACACAAAGAACAGAAACACGACGTTACGAGATAGCCAGCAGTAGCTTATTGAAAGTGTTACCTTGGCACAGGAGTCCTTAAGCTGAGCTGGTTGTACTGGATGCTCCATTTCCCAGGTTGGGATTGCTCTAGAAAACGTTGTGCGCTCTCTACTGTGCTCTAAACATGCATAAAAAGGCTCAGTTTACAGTCACAAATGTTGCAACATGTTGGTTACTAAACACAGGTCCAGAAAGGATTGCCCAGCCGCCTCCCTTCTATCTCAGACAGCGACCATGCCTCTGATTAAAGCCATTTATTTAAATTTCTCAATGAGCCTTTCAAAAATGTTTACACTGGACTTGTTTCCTCCTCTCTCGCTCCCTGCCCCGCCCCCCAGCCCATAAAGGCAGCAGGCAGGGGCCGCTGTAGCTGTAGGCAGTTGAGACTCTCTGTTCTAGGCGGTAGGAGGGGGCAGCCCCCTGAAGTTTTCCCAGGATGGCTGATCTCTTGAGCAGCCTCTGAAGGCAGGTGTTGTGCTACTGCTCTCGTTCTAGTGCCACCTCATGGCTTGTTTTAAAATTACAGCTAGTGCTCCCTAAGAGCCCCACCAGTGAAGCCTGTTCAGCCCACTTTCCAGGTTCCTGGGCAGGGCCAGCCCTAGGCCAAATGGCACCCAAGGCAAAGAGCAGCTTCAGCACCCCACCTCCACTAGTTAAACTTTTGAATGCCTTATTTTTTATTGAATTTGTAGCTCATTTCACGACGTTGATGCACGATGTGCATGCATGATTTATCCCTGTCATGAGAGACGATAAATTTGTACACTCGGATCTGTAAATCTGTATTTATTCATGCAAATATTTGTTTCCTCTACGCTTATAGAAACTTTTTAATTTTAAGAACAACAAATGTACTAACATCAAGCAATTGAACTGGGCACCAAGATCGGGTGGCCCAGTATTAAATCATGTCACAGTAGGTGACAGGCTTAGAACGTTAACCCTGGTCCTTTAGTTTAAAAGGTCACTTTTCTCGCCTTTACCCTCGTGAGCTGAAGCACAGCTTCTCATTAAATATGTCCTGTATTAGTCGCTACTTACACTCTTCAAGTCTTAAAATACAAGTACCCTTTCACAAATACACAATAAACAAGGGGGTGTGGGGGGAGAGACACACCCCCACACCAACTTTCCTCTGCCAGGACTCTAGCGAATTAAGCCCACTGCAAACCTGGATTGCTCTGCACAGCATCAGGAAGAGGGCATGCAAGGTGCCAGGTTAGTGACACTGGAAATCACTCAACTCTTGGGACAAACCCCATTAGGTAACGTGATGCGAGTCAGTGAAGTCACAAGCAAGGAGACAGCGAACGAAACCTCAAACACACACAAGTAGCGTACACACAAAGCAGTGTAGGGCATTTCTGTGGGATGTTTGACCAGTGGCACTCCTGACTCCTCCCAGGCACTCACCCACCCCCAGAAATGCCCACGGTTATTTATTTACAGTGTGTTAGTTGGCTAGGCATACAAATGCATAAAAAGGACAGGTAGGGCACACTCCGTCTGCGGTTTACATACCTGCATTAGCATGGCCACAGTCATAGGTCCAACACCGCCAGGGACGGGAGTGATGTATGAAGCTCTTTCCTTCGCTGCACTGTAAGCCACATCTCCTACTACCGTTTTCCCATTGGGCTTTGTACTATCTGGGAGGGGGAAATAAAGTTATACACAGAGCATTTCACTGAAACAAAAGAGACTGAACTCCCACTGGGATGAGGGCTCGCACACATTGAAATAAAAGTTCAGGTACACGGCAAGCAGCAAAGAGATAAAATGATAAAGCTAGAAAATGCTAGATTTCTCTGTGTTTCCCAAAGGGTAATTTTAGGGCTTGTGAAGTCAGACTGGATCAATAGCACTGTCTACCCAAAGACCAGATAGAACACAGGCAGTCTCTACTTCCTTGAGGGTGCTGGGGCTTCCTTAAAGGGACACGTAACCTGGGAAATTTCATAGAAGGCTCCAGATCACATGGTGCTTTTGGGAAGGGAGGGGAGGAACCACGTGCTCATGAAGTCATGGCTTTGTGGGTGCAGGAGGGGCAGCTGAGGTGTGAAACTGAACCCACCAACTCATTTAGCCCCTGATACAGCTGTCGGAAATTGTCCTGACTTGGAAGTACAGCTTTCAGTCAGACTGGAAGCAGTGAGAGGTGGGGGAGGAACACGTTTTCCAGTAATAAGAAGCTACATTTCCCTTTGCTCTTCATATTTAGGTTAAATTAGATTTCCTGCATTTCAGAGCAAGCCGAGGCTCTGATCTGTTCTGCACTTAAGTGATTACATACGATGAAGTGTGGCACATGACTTAAAAATACATGATGGAATTAGGTAGAATATTTAATCTTGCCAGCATGCTATAAATAACGACACAGGAGATGAAACTGAATACTAACAGCCCAGTTTATAACACAAGTTACACTTCAACTTCAACCATTATGAGCAAGTGTTATGCCATACACTGTTTGACTTGCATAGAAGAAATTCACCACTGTTTAGAGAGAGGACAGAGTTTGCCATTTCCCCTCCCGTTTCTTGCTTTGTTCAAATGATTGGCCAGCAATACTGCAGTATCACTAGATCAGTGTCCAGTCAAATTAAACTTGAAATACAACTTAATCCCCCTCCTCCATTTAAACATCTTAAATTTCTATTTCTCTCATAAGTCTCTCTTCTCTATTTGGCAAAGGTTAATCACCACCCCCCACCCTTCCCCATAAACAAATGGTCCAGAATCCAATATGTTGTTTTGGGATTTTTTTAATTCACTGTGCATTAAGTGAGGTTGGCAGGGAGGTTCACCTGTCTGGAGACAGAACTCATTCACCTGCTCAGCAGAGGAACTCAATTTTAGGTGTAGCACACCAAAATGGTGGCTTTCACTTTCTCTGCAAGAGTGGTGGATGTTTACTTCAATGATTTAGAACGCAGAGGACATTACATGAAGAGAGATCATAGAATCATAGAATATCAGGGCTGGAAGGGACCTTGGGAGGTCATCTAGTCCAACCCCCTGCTCAAAGCAGGACCAATCCCCAATTTTTGCCCCAGATCCCTAAATGGCCCCCTCAAGGATTGAACTCTCAACCCTGGCTTTAGCAGGCCAATGCTCAAACCACTGAGCTATCCCTCCCCCAGATGTAAACATCTGGTCTGAAAGAAGTTTACACTTCCCAGTTTATCTCAAAGCAAGAAATCAGAAAATGTTTAATTTTTTAAATAAACCAGAAAGAAATCTCAAATAAGCAGTATTATAACCAGAGGGCCACATTTCACCCTCGGTTCTTCTTGTGCAATTCCATGCACTTCAATGTAGCTGTACAACATAAACGTTGGACAGAATATAATCAAAAGCTTTAACAAATACTATGAAAAAAATATATAAAACAGGAGACTGAAAAATTGAAAGGGAAGTCAAAACAAAAGCAACTAAAGTCAACACTAATTCTACAACCACTGTTACTGCCAACTAGCAGTTTTGAAGTTTTGCTACATTTGTGTGTTAAGCGACAAGTTTCCTTCTTGTGATCAAAGCCTGAACCATGTCACAGCTGTTAAATCCTGTTTCTACAGCAACTGTTAGTAATCTGCAAACTCGCTGCCTGAGCTACAGAATAATTCAGCCTCCCATCCTGAAGAGCAACTTGATTAGGAATGCAAAAGGCAAATAATGTAATTACATTTTCTTCTAAGGATGCCAAGGATGACTACAAATCATACCAGCAACAAAAGCCTCAGTCCCTGAAAACAAATCAAACAATTGATAAATTATGCACTCAAAACAAAACATCCTAATCTGGGTCTGATACACAGGCAAGCCAGAGAAGCACATTTTATTCTCTATTGTGAAACTACGTCTACAAGATAATATAAATGAAGAGGAAACGGTGACTATTAGACCAGCTTTAAAATATTTTCCCTCTTGTGCTCCAAGAAGTGGTCAGTCAGTTAGAGGATCTTTTATTGTCCGTTCTCCCCCAGTCATCCTCTAACCCAACCCTCCACTATACTTCCCAAACACACAATACACAGTGCGGAAGCTGAACAGCTTTCTCTCCCAGTCCCAGAGCAGCAATTCACATTCTGTGCCGGTATCTAGCTGGGAACACTTACATCCACCAGAGGCCAGTTTGTGCTACTTTCTACCTAGCATTCAGAGCACCGGACTTCTGTTAATCTCAGACGACGGGCCAGCAGCAGCATGCCTTGGGAAGAGCTTTTCTTGGAGAAGCTGACAAAGCAGCCACTGTTTCCCCTCTAGCATCATGATCCCACACTTCCTGGCCCTGGTTTCCCAAGGGTTCCACAGCATTTCCCTGGGGTTCTTTTAAAGCCTGAGATGAGGAGGGGAGAAGCAGGTGGAAGCTTTGCAAAACTCTGTAGCTTCCAAGACTGAACACTAGTGTTCAATACGGAATATTTCCACAGGATACATTTTAAAGCGCTTGTCTGCTAAGCCTCATATCTCCCCAAATGCACCAGCCTATAGAGCTGCCACAGGTGATTCTGTGCTAGGTTCAAACCTTTCTAAAGTCAGAGAGGCAAAAGTGATCATCAAGGAAATCAGGACCAACTTCTCAGACATGCAGTCCACGCAAGCTCTTGAACAATGGCAAGACAGTGGTATACCGGGAACACAATGGTATTTTTATTTGCAACATGCTAACAGGGGAGGCGTCAATCTGCTTTTTTTATGCAAATGAAACATGGTTCCTAACAGATTGCCAACATTTGGGTGGCCCAGCACAGATATATCAAACAAACAGCAAGGGCAGTTTTATGTTAAGCAGAGGATTTAATGTTTTTAACTACAACAACTCAGATGTCATCTGCAAGAGGCAAGACAGCTGAGCTGTAGGCGAGAAATGTCTTTACCTTCCATTAGATAATTACATTGCAACAAAATGACGGATCAATTATAAAGCTACCTTCTTAAAAGCCCTGGGGGCGTAGGCATGATGACAGCTTGACTGTGACTAATTTCCCATATCATGTAATACCTGTAACTTGGATTTAAAATGAGGGGGAAAAAACACCAGAATGAGCGAGACCATCTGTTTCTTCTTTACAAGTGACAAAAAGTAGTTAAATTAACCCCTAGACAAAAATACAGAGCCATCTGATTTTCCGCCAGACCCTCCAGTGGTTTGCAAATTATATTACGCTTCAAGACAATAGTCCTTCAAAATTAAGTACAGGTCTCCAGCAAGATGCAGCAACGGTATCATACCCCCACACAGACACGCACATGCAAACACATGCTTACCTGGTATATGGTTGATTCCACAGTCTATTACTACAGCACCGGGTTTAATCCATTCCCCTTTTACCATTTCAGGTTTACCAGCCGCAACCACCAGGATATCAGCTTTACTGACCTATCAAAATAACTCTGCGTTACTACAGCAGATACAAAGCAGGTCATTTTTGGTTTACTTTTAGTCATTTGCATTTTCAAAAAAGCAACCGCATCCCCAACACAAAACAAAAATCCTCCCTGAAGCCCAGGGATGGGTGGGAAGGAAATATTTCTATGGCTACTTTGAAGACCTTGTGACTGTGAATTCAGAGGCATGGAGTTCAATCAGGAGCACCTGGAGGTCACCTTTCCACATCATGCTGACTCCATTTGATCTTTATAACCATTAATCTTTGTTAATGCAGGTCAGAGTTCTATTATTATTGTTGGTATTACAATAACACACACAAGCTCCAACCAGGAGGGGGACTCCATTGGGCCGGGCACATACACTGTACACACATACAATGAGAGAGTCCCTGCACTGAAGAGCTTACAACCTAAACAGACAAAGGGGGCAGAACAGAGAAGCTAAGTGACATGCTCAAGGTCACAGAGCAGGTCAGTCACAGCGGTGGGAGTAGAATCCATGTGTCCCGACTCCCAGGCAAAGAGCCTATGTACCAGCCCATGCTTAACACTATTGTACATTTGTTTTCTTCTCCTCAAGTTGACCCCTACAGTTTCCTACAGCAGAGCTGTTCTTTTCAGAGTAGGTTGGTTGGAGACACAGCGAGCCCATCTCAGAAAGCCATCAGCCATACCTCCTGCACTGGCCTCTAAACCAACCAGTGTTAGCAGCGCAGTCTTCTGGCTCAAAATCATTATTAATTATGGATTTATTCTTTTAACATTCATGAGGTCATAACACAAAATGCACTGTAATTTGGCATTACCACTCACTTAGACCATATTGATGTGTCTGGCAGACCTGGTCAAAGCTCTATAGTTAAAGATGCGAACAGAAGTCTATTATGAGGGTCATTTCAACACTTACTTTACCCCATCTAGTTTTTCATAGGAAGTAGTTATCTTTTTGATTTTTTCTATTTGAGATTTTACTAATACTTTGCACTTAAACCATTAATAAGGCTAACAACCTTGTGAGGCTGGGTCAGTTTTGTTATCCCCACTTTAAACATCACAGGAATATCCGAGTTCTGTTTTACAGTACCATAGAGCACTGCAGCTTTTCTGATTTGTGTTACATTCATACACATCCACTCTTTTGCCTGATCACTGAAGCATGTCAATTATCTGGAAAAAGCCAAGTAGGTGGCAATACAGCCACCACACCATTGCTGTGATTTACTCTTGCTGTTGAGCAGGAAAATGGGACCAGTCTCGTGAGCAATTTTAAAGACCTGCATGAAAACTTTCTGGGGAGTTAATCTTAATAGAGGCTTCTAAAGTACAGGCTATTTTTTGAAAACTCATTTGTGGAAAGAGACGGGCATGTGTATATATTGTACAGGGTCTAAATAAACCCCCTGTCCTTACCTCCTCAGCCAGTGCTGTTGTCTTTGTGTGGCAAGTGGTCACAGTTGCATGGCTCCACAGTAGAAGGTCATGCATCGGACTACCGACTATCTTACTGCGTCCAATCACCACTGCTTTTTTACCTGCAATTTGGATGCCTGAAACATAAGAAGATTCAGTTTTAGGTTAGCATCCAAACAACCTGGGCGCATCCCAGCTGCCAATTAACTCAACTTTATTCTAGAGCCATTAGCCAGCATAGATCCAGCCGTGGCTCTTAGGAAAGTCACAATTAGTCATCCGTGGCTAGAAAACACAGCTGTCTACGTGACGGGGCTTTGAAGGTCAAGAAGTGGAAGGTGGAGAGAGTTAAGAAGTCTCCTTTCCTATTGGGGTGGAGGGACAGAGGGTGGCACCTCAAGGAAAACTAGTGCTTTTACAAAAGGCTAGAATATACTGTACACTAAGCATAATTTTTCAGCTCACCAAGGGACTGACACAAGGTACTCGTCAATAATGAGGATAGGACTAAGGAGAACCATCAGTCCCCCAAATATACTTTAATTACTTACCTGTCTGTCTGATAAGCTCCATGCATCCTTTGGGTGTACAGGGGATGAAGCAGTCTCCAAGGTTACCTCTGGACAGTTTCCCAGCATTGATGCTAGTTAATCTAAAGTATATGAAGGGAAGGGACAATGGCATGTATGTGCCAGGAATAGGATCTTAAAGTTACATTAACTGGGAAATGATCCATTTCCATAACACCAATATTTATATATTTTAAAGCTATTTGTTAAATTTAGAATAATTACTTTGAGTGGATAGGTTTAAAAGAAAGAGCAAGTTGTATGCAAAACCAATTATCCTCCAACTGCAAAATCAGCTTACCCATCTACATCCTTTTCAGGTGCCACAGCATTGGTCACTTTCTCTGTACTGATGGGTTTATCTGTATCTAGAGGCAATTGTACTATAAATCCATGAACTGCAGGGTCTTCATTCAAAACAGTGATGCACCTCAGTACCTATACATTTAAAGTGGGGAGAGGATAAAAACATTAAGAATGATAAACTTAAACAAGTCTGGTGCAAGTACCTGAATGTTGTATTTTCTGGCTGGACAGAATTTGGACACACACACACGCACACACACACAATGTTTAGTTCTCCCATATAAACAATATAAATGACTTGGGGATTTGTCTTTTCAGAAACATCTACATTAAATTCTTTAAAATTTTTCAGCATTTGGTGATCTCTATTCTTTTTGCATGAGTCACCCCTTAAAGGCAAGTTTTTCTTTATATAAAAACACAGGTCAAAGAAATACACACACATTTTATCTTTTTAATACCAAGCCAAAATTAAGGGCTTCTTAACGAGACTGACCAAGTCACTTACCTCAGCCTCTGTTGCAGTGTTTGGCAGCTTAATGTGATTGGCATTGATCCCAATCTGCAAAAGAGAACTCAGAAGTGATCTGGTTTTCTAACTGACGTAAAAGCAATATGTAAAAACAGTGTGGCAATTCTCTCATTCCAGCCCAGGCTTGAGATAGAATCCATCATGCTTTGTAGTCTGGCCGAGGGACAGGCAATAAAGTCCTGTTACTCGGAAGTACAAAGCCAAAGAGAAGATCAAGATTAGTTCCCCACCGAGTTAACTTTTCTGTCATCGTTTTTACTACCCCATACTGTAACATAGGTTACAAAACAAAGAGAATCTCTAGTTATGGGATGGCAATTCAGCCTGATAGCAGCTGCTGTACTAGGATTGACAAAAATGACATGGCTCTGGAATGTTAGCAAACAGCAACAAGACATCAGCCATCATCTTGGACAACAGGGGCCAATTTCCCCTTCCACATGGCAAGGTGTACTGTAGCATACAGTGGCTGCAGGGCAATGAGTTGAAATAAAGCAACTGCAGAGGTATGCCTTAATGATGTATAAAGGGAAGGAGTCTAAGGGTTGGCTAGGCCAGAGGACAGAACAGTGCAGTGAGCACATGGAAACTAAGAGCTTGTCTACACTATAAACATTTGCACCAACCAACTACACTGATGTTGCCAGAGTATGCCACACCAGTGCAAGACCCAGTTTATATCAGTGCAGCTTGTCTACATTAGGGGTTTACATAGGTATAGCCATATTGAGGGCTTTAAAGGCATGTTTTTACTACCTGGTGTGTGTGGGGTAGGGTGTATAATATTTACGAAGAAAATAAAAGTTATGATCTAGCCATTACCTCAGCAGCAGCCTTCAGCTTCATACTAATGTAGGTATTTGAATCATCTCGATCCCCAACCTAGAGGGTGAAAGGACAGAGACAAGTCACAATGGAAAGCAGAGATACAGACAAAAATATCTATCTGAATTTGAATGAACAGTTCCTTTGTTCAACTGTAGTTATATTACAGGGACAGCTTGACTCAAGTCTTCCTATAGCAAAAGAATACAGCCAGACAGCGCTAATAGGAAATGTCCTTTTAAGTGAAAGATAGGTAAACAGTTTGTGAAGAGGTTTGTACTTTGGTTGATAGATAAAGATAAAGAGGCAGATAAGTCAGCCACCCTCAGTAGGACTTTATATTGCACCCTCAGCAAGTTTGCAGATGACACTAAACTGGAAGGAGTGGTAGATACCCTGGAGGGTAGGGATAGGATACAGAGGGACCTAGACAAATTAGAGGATTAGGCCAAAAGAAATCTGATGAGGTTCAACAAGGACAAGTGCAGAGTCCTCCACTTAGGACGGAAGAATCCCCTGCACTGCTACAGACTAAGGACCGAGTGGCTAGGCAGCAGTTCTGCAGAAAAGGACCTAAGGGTTACAGTGGACGAGAAGCTGGATGAGAGTCAACACTGTGCCCATGTTGCCAAGAAGGCTAACGGCATTTTGGGCTGTATAAGTAGGAGCATTGCCAGCAGATTGAGGGACGTGATCATTCCCTTCTAATTGGCACTGGTGAGGCCTCATTTGGAGTACTGTGTCCAGTTTTGGGCCCCACACTACAAGAAGGCTGTGGAAAAATTGGAGAGTCCAGCGGAGGGCAACAAAAATGATTAGGGGGCTGGAGCACGACTTATGAGGAGAGGCTGAGGGAACTGGGATTATTTAGTCTGCAGAAGAGAAGAATGAGGGGGGATTTGAAAGCTGCTTTCAACTACCTGAAAGGGGGTTCCAAAGAGGATGGATCTAGACTGTTCTCAGTGGTACCAGATGACAAAACAAGGAGTAATGATCTCACGTTGTAGTGGGGGAGGTTTAGGTTGGATATTAAGAAAAACTTTTTCACTAAGAGGGTGGTGAAGCACTGGAATGGGTTGCCTAGGGAGGATGCGGAATTTCCTTCCTTAGAGGTTTTTAAGGCCAGGCTTGACAAAACCCTGGCTGGGATGATTTAGTTGGTGATTGGTCCTGCTGTGAGCAGGGGGTTGGACTAGATGACCTCCTGAGGTCCCTTCCAACCTTGACATTCTATGATTCTAATAGAAAGGACTGAAGTTCTTCATACATAACATTTAAGATCCTTATCAGGTCCTTGGAATGAAAGAGGAGAGCATTCTGTGTACGTTGTGTGCAACATAACAGTCTGATCGCTAGAACTGACAGACAATGGCAGAGGAGAGCTCTTCAAGAGATAAATGAGGGTGGACAAGGACAGAGACCACTTCTGTAAGCATTCATTTCAAATCCCATCATTTCTCTCCACCCACAACGTTCATTCCTATGACATGACAGCTGCTCTTTACAGCTACTCAGGTTGAGATTGAAAAATGTTTCTGACCAGACAACTTCAATTTTTCACAAAGGCAATAGAAGACACTGCATTCTGCCAAATATATAGGCCTGCACTTTTACTCATGCTAATATTCCCATTTGGGCTTGCAGGATGGCTTTTATGTTTGGATGGGTGACATGGAAAATCCAGACTATAACTTGCAGAGTTTTGTTACATTCACAGTAACTAAACTTTTTCAGGTTAGATTCTCTTTCACATTCCCTAGCAGCAAGAACTGAGTCAATCACCCAAATACTCTTCACATCATTAAGTTGATTTCTGATGCAACAACCTATGTTTGTGGGAATTACAAGAGCTGGTATATCTTGGGATCATATAAGGTAAAAAGACATGAAACAGAGTCTACTAGTGTGGTTTGCTGTTAGTAGATAATACAGGGATTGTGTGGCAGTCTATACTTGTGAAGTGTTTCCACATTAAAAGAAGGATAATGAAAACAAATCAATCCAAATTGAGGGAAAGGTCAGAGAGGTTCGGGGGAGTACTTTTCTTAGGCACCTGTAACAGAGACAGATAATCACATCGCTACATTGTGTTCAATAGGAATTTTTGTTTTAAAGCATTATTTTGCTGAGTAGTTTCAGGTGAAGACAATCAGTTTTCCATGGTCTTACAATTAGCATTACAGAGCAGAAGGGCTTTTTCTTTTTTTTTTTTTTTTTAAAGAAGTCAACAATACCTGTAAAATTGCAAGCCCTGGTCTGAATCCAGGGACCCTCTCCTTCATCTGAGCAACTTGAGTCTTCAGTCTCTCTCTTATTTTCCTGGGGTGGGAGGGGGGAAAAAAAAGCAGAAATTAACCAAGAAATTGGGCTTTTGAAAATCCCACCCTATACTTCTAAGTCCTCCCATCCTCTGAGCAGTTGCATGGCACTCAAGAGACAGGAAAAATAAAAAGGTTTAAAGCATAATTGAAATTCCAGACAGTCACCAGGGTGTGTTAGTTCCCTACCCCAAAATATACGACCACACCTGTCTGCAGCCCGCTCCATTCAGTACCTTACCAACCAGTTTCATGGGAGAGAATGATCAGAATAGTCTAAAGCAAGTCAAAACATAAGGCCCAGACCCTCAAAGGTATTCAGGCAACTTACTTTGACAGAAATCAATGGGAATTAGGTGAGTATCTGACCTAAGTGTACAGCTACTGGCAATAGGATGAGTACCCCAGTTACCCATGACTGCCAAGGCAGTTATTCAGCTACCAAGACCAACCCCAATCTTCATGGCCTATGACTTTAGTCCTTCATCCAGATGCTGGGCCAAAGATTTTTTGGTTTCAGTTTACAGGTGCTATACTCAGGGTTTTGCTAGGCCTGCCTAGTAGCTGCTTTTAACCAAGTATACATTTATGATCAATCCACAGTTTTCCCATGAGGGAGGTCTGTGTGGGCTGATGGGTTAAACACACAGAACTCCATTATATACGTGTGTCTGCAGCCATGGATACGATACTGGACAGAAGAATGCTGCTGCAGTTCCCAAACTAGCGCCAGCACTTCCCTAGCTGACAGCGGTGTTGTGAGAGTCAGTTTGTTTATGTGTGTGAAGTGCTCAGATACCACGGTGATGGGTGTTACAGGAAAAACACTAAATACAATAATCAGGGACAAGGTCATCATTAAGGGGAACCCTGCTAAGTCTCAGATGTGTGATCATGTGGGGCCAGAGCCTGAGCCACTGCTCCAGGTCCAAGGCCCCACTCCCACAGCAGAAATGGAAAGGAGCTCACCCAATATGGCAGCATGGGATTCCTGCTGCAGAAAGGAATTCCAGGGAGATGTAAAAACAGCAGAGCCAGCACTATGCCACCAGTTTAGCCCCAACCCAAGGGAGGCAGAGGCAAGCAAGGGCATGATCAGAGCACACTGCACTCCTGCAACTTGGGCCGGTTGGAACCACCCGTGAGGCTGTTCTAACTTGCATCAGAGGGGAACAAACCAGCCTGATGCTGCCTCTGAGATCAAGCAGAGTGGAAAAGTCGCAGGAGCTCAGGTGCACCCAAGGGTCTGGCTGAATTTAAGAACATAAGAACGGCCACACTGGGCAGACCAAAGGTCCATCTAGCCCAGTATCCTGTCTTCTGACAGTGGCCAATGCCAGGTTCCCCGGAGGGAATGAACAGAACAGGTCATCATCAAGTGATCCCTGTTGCCCATTCCTATCCTCCATGAACTTATCTAGTTCTTTTTTGACCCCTGTTACACTCTTGGCCTTCACAACATCCTCTGGCAAGGAGTTCAACAGGTTGACTGCGCGCTGTGTGAAAAAATACTGCCTTTTGTTTTAAACCTGCTGCCTATTAATTTCATTTGGTGACCCCCTAGTTCTTGTATTATGAGGAGTAAATAGTACTTTCTTATTCACTTTCTCCACACCAGTCATGATTTTATAGACCTCTATAATATCCCCCCTTAGTCGTCTCTTTTCCAAGCTGAAAAATCCCAGTTTTATTAATCTCTCCTCATATGGAAGCTGTTCCATACCCCTAATAATTTTGGTTGCCCTTTTCTGAACCTTTTTTCCAATTCCAATATATCTTTTTTGAGATGGGGTGACCACATCTGCATGCAGTATTCAAGTTGTGGGAGTACCATGGATTTATATAGAGGAAATATGATATTAGCTATCCTTTTCTTAATGAGTCCCAACATTCTATTCGTTTTGACTGCCGCTGCACATTTCTGGCTGAACTCTTCAAAGTCTCTCAACAGGAGACTGTAGTGTAAGCATTTTGTTTTCATCCCACTTTTAAAATAATTGTTCTAGGTCCTGGCTTTCACGCAGGTCTCAACACAGCCTCCATTACCAACTGAGACACTTACAAAACACTCAACAACGATTAGGCACTGGTCTGCTGTGGCACTGTTTTTCAGGCTGATCAGTATCATCTCATTTCCTTGTGCTTCATCTGTTTGAGCCCCTTGTTGCCTATATGTACACTGAGACTGTAGGCTCTTTGGGGCAGGCACAATTTCTTTTTTATGCCTAGAACAACTGGGCCCTGGTCTCTAGGTTCTATCACAGTAATAAAAATGCTGCTGGCACAGTTAATTACACTTGAAATTGCGCTTATTTAGATGCGCATATTTAGATTTGTTCACCCGATTGTGGGTGTCCTGAGATCCAGGTGCCATAAGTGGTGTCCGCAGAAGGAAAAGGTGATTTTAGAAAGGCTGAGCTTTAGAGTCACTCAGATCTTCCAGTGACGGGTGGCAATATAAAATCCTAAGAAAGTCAAAATGAACATTCACCCCCACTATGGGGAAGTTATACCTGAGAATGTTTGCAGCTACCTATTATGAACCTTTAAAGATTCTATAACAATTATAAGGCTAAGATTATACAAGCAGCCAGACATCTTACTGCATCGGGTGCCATCAGGGGAGGCACTCAGGCTGGAGCTCCCTGCCTCAACCTAAAAAAAGACTCATGCTGGCAGGCGTTCTGTGTTTGGAACTTGCTTCCCTCGGGTCAGAAACTGTCCTAGATTGCTGAGTTTCAGGGTGCCCTGGCTTTGGGAATGGCACTGATTGAGGGATGGTATTTGGGGAGGACAGAGTACACAGTTTGTTTTGCTATGCTAGTCTCAGCTAGTTTCACAATTGGCATTTGCTTTGGATGTTTTTCGTGTCGTGATGGGCATGTCTCCTCTCCATCCAGCAGTGCATCTCTCTCTCTTTTGATCTGACAAAGCCAAAGAAATAATAAAATATAAACAAGTGTCACATTTTGTAAAATAATGATGCCATGACTTCCTGCTTCACAGGATTGTTGAGGACTGGAAAGTCCTTGTTCTCTGAAAATTGTGAAGGGCTATAAAGGTATGTCCACACTACAGTTGTGCCGCTGTATCTATACCGCTGTATGCCGTACTGTAAATGCTTCCTACATCAATGGAAGAGGTTTTTCCTCGATGTAGATAATCTACCTCTCCAAAAATTCTTCCATCAAGCTAACTACAGCACAAAATTGTTCACAGCCCTCAGTGATGTAGCTAGGTCAATCTAATTTTTAAGTGTAGACCAGGCCTAAGTCAGTTCTCAGACAGAGGGAGAGCACTAACCAAGGGGACAGAGCCTGGGACTAAGGGTACGTCTACACTACAGAACTAGGTCGAAATTATAGAAGTCGATATATTAAAACCCGAATTAATGGAATCGATTGTGTGTGTCCCCACTAAAGAGCGTTAAGACCATGAGGTCGATTGTCTGTGTCCACAGTTGCGAGATTAGCATCGACCTTCGAAGCATTGCATTGCGGGTAGCTATCCCACAGTTCCCGCAGTCTCCGCCGCCCATTGGAATTCTGGGTTGCGATCCCAAAGCCTGATGGGGCAGAAAAAAATGTCGCTGGTGGTTCTGGGTACATGTCATCAGGCCATCAAACGTCCCTCCCTCCCTCCTTGAAAGCAATCTTTTTCGCGCCTTGTCTGCGTGCTTTCCATGTTTGCTACAGAAGGCTACAGAAGGCTGCTCAGCTCACAATTACCGTACATCTCCAGCGTACGCCTTCACATTAGGTCTAGTGGAGATTCAGTCACAGTATAATACGGGCAGAGGGATAGCTCAGCGTTCTGAGCGTTGGCCCGCTAAACCCGGGGTTGCGAGTTCAATCCTTGAGGGGGCCATTCCGCCTGAGGCTGGTAGTCGCGGGACTGCACAGCATAAGCTCCTTGCCTTCTAGCTGCAGATCGTGCACTATGCCATAAATGGTTGTGGTCGCGGGACCATACAGGAGAAGCTCCTTGCCTTCTAGCTGCAGATCGTACAATATGCTTGACATTACAGTGCTCCTGGCCGGCGGCCTTTGGTGTGGCTGGCCGGGGGCGCTTTTTTACGTTTTCTTTAAGGGAGATTCAGCACTGCCTGGAACACGGGCAGAGGGATAGCTCAGCGGTATGAGCGTTGACCCGCTAAACCCGGGGTTGCGAGTTCAATCCTTGAGGGGGTCAGTAGAGCTTATTGTACCATCTGCAGCTGGAAGGAAAGGCGCCTAACCCCTGCTCACGGCATATTGTACTATCTGCAGCTAGAAGGAAATGAGCCTAACCCTTGCTCCCCCCTCCCTCCGTGAAAGCACCTGAGGGGGGAGCGAAATATCTTTTCGCGCCTTTTTTCGTGCGGGCGCCATATTGCTGCCACCATTGTTATCCACCAGCCGCTTCTGCTCCCACTCTGCTGTCCTGCAAACAGCGTACCGGGGGAAGCATGGAGCACGATCAGATCACCGCAACTGTTATGGCCGTTATGAACACCACGCGCATTGTCCAGGAGTATATGGAGACCGAGAACCGGGAGCTGCTAGAGCAACAGGAGGCGAGGACGAGACAGTATCAGCCTGAGGAGAGTGATGAGGACATGGAGACAGATCTCTCTCAGAAAAGGCCCCCCCGCAAGGTGGACATCATGGTGGTAATGGGGCTCGTTGATACAGTGGAACGCCGATTCTGGGCCCGGGAAACAAGCACAGAGTGGTGGGACCACATAGTGCTGCAGGTCTGGGATGAATCCCAGTGGCTGCGAAACTTTCGCATGCGTAAGGGCACTTTCATGGAACTTTGTGAGTTGCTTTCCCCTGCCCTGAAGCGCCAGAACACCAAGATGAGAGCAGCCCTCACAGTAGAGAAGCGACTGGCGATAGCCCTGTGGAAGCTTGCAACGCCAGACAGCTACCGGTCAGTCGCGAATCAATTCGGAGTGGGAAAATCTACAGTGGGGGCTGTTGTCATGCAAGTAGCCAGGGCGATCACCAAGCTGCTTGTACCAAGGGTTGTGAGTCTGGGAAATGTGCAGCTCATACTGGATGGCTTTGCAGCAATGGGCTTCCCGAACTGTGGAGGGGCGATAGACGGAACCCATATCCCTATCTTGGCACCGGACCACCAAGCCAGCGAGTACATAAACCGAAAGGGTTACTTTTCAATAGTGCTGCAAGCACTGGTGGATCACAAGGGGCGTTTCACCAACATCAACGTGGGATGGCCGGGAAAGGTACATGACGCTCGCATCTTCAGGAACTCTGGTCTGTTTCAGCTGCTGCAGCAAGGGACTTTCTTCCCAGACCAGAAAATAACCGTTGGGGATGTTGAGATGCCCATAGTTATCCTTGGGGACCCAGCCTACCCCTTAATGCCATGGCTCATGAAGCCATACACAGGTAGCCTGGACAGTAGTCAGGACCTTTTCAACTATAGGCTGAGCAAGTGCAGAATGGTGGTGGAGTGTGCATTTGGCCGTTTAAAAGCAAGATGGCGAAGTTTATTAACTAGGTTAGATCTCAGCGAAACCAATGTTCCTATTGTTATTACTGCTTGCTGTGCGCTCCACAATATCTGTGAGAGTAAGGGGGAGACGTTTATGGCAGGGTGGGAGGTTGAGGCAAATCGCCTGGCCGCTGGTTATGCGCAGCCAGACACCAGGGCTATTACAAGAGTACAGCAGGGTGCGTTGCGCATCAGGGAAGCTTTGAAAACAAGTTTCATGAATGGCCAGGATGCTGTGTGAAAGTTCTGTTTTTCCCCAGTAATGAAAAGCCCCGCCCCTTCATTCGCTCTACTTCCCTTTACCCAAACCGCCCTGCCCTCCCCCCCTCAATCACCGCTTGCGGAGGAAATAAAGTGATTCTTGTTTAAAAATCATGCATTCTTTATTAATTTGTAAAACACAGAGGGGGGACTATGGTGGTAACTGACACAGTCTCCCGGGATAGGTGGTGGAGGAAGGGAAGCACCAGGATGGGTGGTGGAGGAGGGGATGAGGGAAGGACAAGGACACACAGCACTTTAAAACTTATTGAATGCCAGCCCTTTCTTGCTTGGACTGTTCTCTTGGCTTGAGTGGCTGGGAGCACGGAGGCCACCCAAACGCGTTCTTGGGCGTCTCGGGGATGAGGTTATGGGACTCGGGAAGGAGGGCTGTTGGTTACACAGGGGCTGTAGCGGCGGTCTGGGCTCAGGCGGCCTTTCCTGAACCCTACGCCTGTCCTCAGCCATAAGCCGGAGGATTTCCGTTTGATCCTCCAGTAGCCTGAGAATTGCATCCTGCCTTCTCTCTGCACGCTGACGCCACCTACTCTCTTCATCCCGCCGCTGTCTCTCTTCAGCCCGCCAGTCATTGTCCTCAGCACGCCACTTGTCCGCGCGATCAAATTCTGCCTTCCTGGACTCAGACAGTGTCTGCCTCCACGCATTCTGCTGGGCAGCCTCAGAGTGGGAGGATTCCATGAGTTCTGAGAACATATCGTCTCGACTCCTTTTCTTTTTACTTCTTATCTTCGCTAGCCTCTGGGATGGTGATGAAAGGGGTGGCGTTGAAACATTTGTAGCTGTGGGAGGAAGCAAACGGGAGACAAATGTAAAAGACACATTTTGTTTGAACAAAACATTACATATCACATGTGCATTTTGTCCAAGGTTGCACTGGGCCTCTTATATTGAGGGTCTGCCGGTTTGCTGTGAGAGATCACACAAGCAGGTCCGGCGGGCAACAGAATTCGGCTTGCAGACAGCCATGGTAAGACACTCTATAGGCTTCTTTAAGCTTCACAACAGGCGGGAATGTTTTCAAACAGCAACCCCCTCATTTCCCATAACAAACATCCCGAGGGCTGGCAATTTAAAACAAATAGGTTAGCAATTGAAAAGTTAGGTGGGGCGGCGGTTTTCGGGTTAACATGCAGGGAGAACCTAATCGCCCCCCCCACACACACACACACACACCCAGGCAAGATGTTCGCTGTGCCCCCTCCCCCCACCGCGTGGGTCCCAGCGGGGAAGATTTCCGTTCAGCCACAGGCAAACAGCCCAGCAGGGACGGAGCCCCTCTGAATGCCCCCGTACTAAAATTCCCCTATTTCAACCAGGTTCCCATGAATGATATCACTCTTCTGAGGATAACACACACAGATAAAGAAAGGATGTTGCTTGAATGCCAGCAAAAACCGGGACCGTACGCCGCCATGCTTTGCAAAGCACTGATTCCAGACTACGTGCTGCTTGCCTGGCGTGGTAGAGTGTGTTACCACGGAGCACAGGATAAGGCTGCCCTCCCCAGAAACCTCATGCACAGGCTTTGGGAGCACATCCAGGAGATCTTTCTGGAGATGTCCCCGGAGGATTTCTGCTCCATCCCCGAACATGTTAACAGACTTTTCGAGTAGCTGTGGCTGTACTGGCCACGAATTAATCATTAAACACGCTTGCTTATAAAACATGTATTAATTAAACAGAGGTACACTCACCAGAGGTCCCTTCTCCTGCATCGAGCACGCCTTGGGAGGGTTCGAACTGTACTTGCTCCAGGGTGAGAAAGAGTTCCTGGCTGTCGGGGAAAAGGGCTTCTCCGCTTCCTTGCTGGGTCTGTGTGCTATTTTCAGCATCATTATCATCATCAGGCTCCTCTGTGGGTTCTGATGATCCACATACGGAGTCAAACCACATGGGAGGGTCTGTGCTGGCTGCACCTCCTAGAATGGCATGCAGCTCATCATAGAAGCGGCATGTCTGGGGCTCTGACCCAGAGCGGTTGTTTGCATCTCTGGTTTTTTGGTAGGCTTGCCTGAGCTCCTTAATTTTCACGCGGCACTGTTGCGCGTCCCTGTTGTAGCCTCTGTCCTGCATGCCCTTGGAGACTTTGGCGTATGTCTTGGCGTTTCTTCTTTTGGACCCTAGCTCTGCTAGCACGGTTTCGTCTCCCCAAACAGCGATCAGATCGAGTACCTCACGCTCGGTCCATGCTGGAGCTCGTCTTCGGTTCTGGGACTCCATCATGGTCACCTCTGCTGATGAGATCTGCACTCACCTGCAGCTCACCACGCTGGCCAAACAGGAAATGAAATTCAAAAGTTCGCGGGGCTTTTCCTGTCTACCTGGGAGGAGCATTCGAGCTCAGACCGCTGTCTAGAGCGGTCAGCTGATGCACCGTGGGATAGATTTAGGAGGCCGATACTGTCGAATTGCGTCCTCACTAGCCTACATCGATTCGGCAATATCGCTTTAAGCGCTAATTCTCTCGTTGGGGGTGGAGTGGCGAGATCGATTTTAAGAGCCCTAGAAGTCGATGGTAAGGGCTTCGTCGTGAGGACGGGTGCACGGATCAATCGAAATAACGCTAATAAATTCGACCTAAACTCGTAGTGTAGACCAGGGCTGAGAGGAGGATAGCCTCAGCTCTACTCCTGATTCACTAAGTGATCTTGGGCATGTCACTTAGGGCTGGTCTACACTACCGGGGGGGGGGGGGCGCGCGTGAATAACGTAGCTTAAGTCGACGTACCTCGCTCGACTTACCTCGCCGTGAGGACGCTGCAATGTCGAAGGCTGCCGCTCCCCCGTCGACTCCGCTTCTGCCTCGCATCAGGGCGGATTACCGGAGTCAACGGGGAGCGCATTCTGGGATCGATTTATCACGTCTACATTAGACGCGAAAAATCGATCCCCAAAAGATCGATTGCTACCCACCGAATTGGCGGGTAGTGTAGACTAGCCCTTAGTCTCTCCTCCCTGGAAGCAGATAGCTACTCTACAGGGGGAGGCTGTTCACTCCTAAAAAGCCTGATTGCTGTTCAGTTTGGAGCATATTCTTCAGCCCGGTCTGTTTAAAAAGGTTTGCCAGCATAGCAATGTTGGTTAGGAGTGCGATTTTTTGCCAGCACATCCACACTGGCAACAATCCTAAGGTAGACTCAAATATACCAGCAAAGAAGTTAATTTGCCTGTATATCTTATTTTGCTCAGGGGACTAGTAGAAGTTATACCACCCAAAGGACATTTTTGCCAGTAAAGCTTCATCTACATTAAGAAGGTTTGTCAGTATAGTGAGCCTTTGAAAGCAGACATGGCCTCGAATGTCTTCAGATGTTATAACTGAGACTGGCTCAAATTATCACAGTTGTGCTGTGCATGGGATTTCTACAAGATTTTCTGCTGGACTATGGAACCATGATTGGTTTAAAATGTCCCACCACAGGAAGCGTGAAAGATTTTAACTCTATGGACCAAATGACACCTTGGAAGGGAAGCTCATGTACTGGGTTGAAAAGGCTGAGAAATCAAACTAATTACAAGATGGTTTCTACACCACAGGGGAGGGGTCAGGAACCACATTCCTTCAGCTAGGGCTTTCTGCTGTAGAAACAAGACTACAAGTAGAAAAACCTGAGGAAAACAGGGAGGTAGACAGCAAGATGCAAAAGCCGAAAGTAAGAAACCCAACCTCCTGAAATGTTTGGGGCCTGTCCATATTATAAAAATGACAGTGCTAACACAGCTTAGATGCCATCTGCTTACCTGGTCATATCCATACAAAGACAAGACTAAAGCATGGTGTTTTAAAAGAAGAACAAACAAACAAAAACAAACAGTTATACCCCGGGTGAAATCCTGACCCTGCTGAACTAAATGGGAGTTTTGCCAATCTGGCTAGTATTTCACCCACAGCGTAGACATGTCTGCGTGGGTGGAACTAAACTGTTACAACACAGTTTGTTCCAAAGCTGTGTTAACTCTACCATCCTTTAGCATGGTCAGTTTTGTAGGGTGCAGCTTGAATCATGCTAGCCAGGGTAGTCTTCAAAAATGGTTGATGAGCACATCACAGCAAAATGCATTGTTTAACCATTGCATGGCTGTAACTGTGTTAGGCATGGACTCAAACTGTATTTGTTACAGATGTATCAGACAGTAATCAAATGGTCTCTTCTGAAGATTCCCCATTGTTGTTAACCACCTGTGATTTTACCACTGTGCCACTTAGACCTGCTCTGAACAGGACTAAACACGACGCAATGATAAAAATGCTGTCTGGCGGTATAGTTGGCACATGTAGGAGATTTTCAGAACAAGCTCAGTGTAGATAAAGCTTGAGTTTTGAAGCGATTTCAAACACAAATTATGCGCCCTAGTCCGGAGTGATTCCAAGAGAGAATGATTAAGGAAGTTCTGAGCATTTATTTTGAATTACATTCAGAGCACCTTCATTCCAGGAAAGTATTTCAATACACCTACTAAAAACTTTGTTAGTTACTATTCCCCGGTGTTTTTAAAAAATTATCCCTGTCCTTCTCGCTAGCCATCAATTATTTATTGTTTAAAGTAGGACCATTTTACAGCCCACCTGTCCCTCCTCCACAAACCTGCAGTAAAACCTAGCACTGAATTTGAAATGGGACAGTCATACCTAACTAAGAACATAAGAATGGCCACACTGGGTCAGACCAATGGTCCATCTAGCCTAGTACCTGGTCTTCTAACAGTGGCCCGTGCCGATGCTTCAGAGGAAATGAACTAGAGACAGACATTTCAGACAAATGTCTGCACCCATTAGGCACAAAACAATACTTCTCACACAACCCCGGGCATTAGAACCTATTTTATTGGGAGAGGGCCAGAAATAGTCAGGTAATCTTTCAGAGGGATTTTAAACTTAAATAACCTCCCCCACACACATACACCACTGCGTGAATTTTTCCACTTACTATGGTTACAAATAACACCTAAAATTACTGAACCTAACAGATTATTTAATTTCCTTTGTGCTTTTGCTAGCACTTTGAGAACAGTTAGATTCACTATCTCCCCATATAATTGGTTTCCCCTTTTGGTGGTAGCCGTGGTAGTACGGGGTCTTTCACACAGCAACCAAGCAGATAAAGACATTTAAAAAGAAGAAAAAGTGATTCTAAAAGCAAAATAATTGGAAGGGAGATTGCAGGGCAGGTGTAATACCTGAAACGACTTCTCAGTTTTTGAAAAAATCATTGTGTCCTTTTAACTGTCAGCTCACCTTTTTCACATTCACTGTACTTAGGAACTTCCATTAAAAACAGAATTGTGTAGCTGTCATCTGATTCTCCTTGTCTGTAAATATTTGACTGACCTCCAAATAGACTCTTTCCCTGATAAAAGGGTAAAGCCATGACATTACAAAAACTAAGTAATTACCGCACGCACACCACCACACACAATCCTGACTTCGCAAGCTGTGGTAAAAGTGAGTTCCCTATACATAAACAATCATTGCCTCTTGTAAAAAATCCTGGAAAAAACACACACCCACACACCTTTTTCTATTGACAGACCTTTACTGGACCTGAGATGATATGTTTTTGATTGCCTCAAGACACTTCTATTCCTGAACTTTGTCCCATGTCAAGGGTGATCAGAATCCTTTGATATAACATTTCTCTATAGGATCCAGAGAAAGAGAATGTTAAAAGATAAGGAGCCACTTCCCTCAATCTCCTTCATTTGAAAAATTCTAACTAAAATCTGGTCCCTTCCATCCCAGAATGTACTCTACTGGTTTTGCTACATTTGACCAAACTCATGTCAGGAACAGGGGAATTGGGAGGGAAGAGAGCTGTTTCCATGTACAACTGCAATTATTTTCCATACTGCTCCTGGAAAATCAGTTAGGCTGGAAGCCCATTTGTCATAAATATAAAGGGAAGGGGGAGAGGGTCTGATGCAGTGCTATAAAATCCACTTACCAGTAAAGGGTTAAGAAATGCAGGTAGCCAGACTGACACCTGACCTGGCTGGCATCTGACCAATGAGGGGACAAGATACTTTCAAATCTTGGGAGGGGGGAAGGCTTTGTCTGTGGCTCTTTGTCTGAGTCAGAGTGATCTTGGAAGACAAGAAGTACCTGCAGAAAATCAATCTCCTCAACCAGTCATCTTCTCACCAAACCTCACTTTTCTAAAGTAAGTTTAGTCAGCATAGCGAGTAGGTTTCTGTTTGTTTTGCTTGGTGAGCTTTCCCTGCGTTAGAGGGAGGGGTTATTCCTGTTTTTTCTGTAACTAAGGTTTTGTCCAGAGGGGGAATCCCTCTGAGTTTGGAAATTGAGTACCCTGTAAAATAGTTACCATCCTGATTTTACAGAGATGATTTTACCTTCTTTGTTTTAATAAAATCCTTCTTTTAAGAAGCTGTTTTCTATGGTTTCAAAAACCCGGGGGTGGGTTTTTAGATCACTGTGTAACCAATTGGTTAGGAGATTATTCTCAAGCTTCCCAGGAAAGGGGGTGTATGGGCTTGAGAGGGTATTTTGGGGGAAGGGGAACTTCAAGTGGTTCCTTTCCTGGATTCCTGTTTAAAACACTTGATGGTGGCAGTGAGAGAAGCATTTCTTAGGGTGCAGGGAATTTTGTACCTTGGGGGTTTTAACCCACGCTGGTAGAAATAAGTTTAGGAGCTCTTCATGCGAGTCCTGTCTTTACCCTAGAATTTAGAGTGGGGAGGGAACCCTGACACCATTTATAAAATGTGGCAGGGTAATTTGCTCTTTTCATTATTTTCCCAGGCTGGTTAAGAGAACCAGTTGCCCCATATACATGTAGCTTTAAACCTAGACAAAATTAAAAAAAAAAAGAAAGACACCTCTTTTTTAAATAAACAGTAAGAGTGACTGACCGTGTTGTTGTAGCCGTATTGATCTCAGGTGGGTGAGGTAATATCTTTTGAAGTTTGTCCAATAAAATATATTACCTTACCCTCCTTATCTCTCTACTAAGGGTGATTAACCACTGGAACAAATTACTAAGGGAAGCGGTATATTCTCCATCTCTCGATGACCTCTAATCAAGACTGGATGCCTTTCTGGAAAATACAGTCTAACCGAACACAAGTCATGCTGTAGACAAGCACAAAATACTGGGCTCAAGTAAATGGGTAACTGGATGAAATTCCACGGCCTGTGATACACAGGTCAAATCAGATCTAATGGTCCCTTCAGGCCTTACAATCTGTGAAACACAGCTGATGTCTCAGTTGGGACAAGTGACTTGGTCATTTGCTGCGAAGAGTCAGGACTTTAAACATCTCTTCTCTGAACTGTCAGCACTCACCTCTTACACTGGAGTGGAGCTGTGCGACAGGGTGTAACTGTATTTTCTTAGATAGCTACTCTTGTGCATCAAAATAGAACAAAACGCAGGTGATATAAAGCAGCCTGTTTCTATTGCAAAATACAAAGTAGAATTCAACAGCAGACATGTGGTTAGTGAGATCAATACCTCAAAATGAAAGCCCTCAATTCTATCTTACTGTACTAATGGACTACAGGAGCACACAATTTGAGCTATGCTGGTCTTTTTTTGGCATAGGTTGGGAGGGTAGGTCCTGTGGTAAGGCACTGGACAGGGATTCAGGATATCTACATTCAATTCCCAGCTCTGCTACAGATTTCCAGTGTAACCTTTGGCAAGTCATTTAGACTTTCTATGCTTTCGTTTACCATCTGTAAAATGGGAATCATTCTTTCTACCATTCTTGTCTGCCTTTTTTATTTAGATTGTAAGCTCTTCAGGGAAGGAACTGCCTCCTACTAAGTATCTGGACAGCACCTGGCACAGTGGGGTCCCAATCTCAGTCTAGCTGCTACTGTAATACAAATAACATGTAGTAATCAAAGTTTTTCTAGTAGGTTTATCAACTTAAGGTAAATGACAACTATAAAACATATTGCTAATAAAATTAGCAGGTTTGATCTTTCAGATGAATACTCTATTAAGATCATTTTAGTTAATGCACACAGGGCAAAAAAGTACCTACTGTATCAAAACTAGACACCAGCAGAATTATTTTAAGTACTCCACTCTTTTCAGAGACACATACATCAGTTTACTTCTGCAACTATGGCCCATGAGGATCTGCTACAATTCAGGACCCGTTTCTGTGCCTAAGGTAAGAGAAGTCTGCAGCAGTAACATGCAAACTTCCCCAGTTTTACCAGTAGATTCTGCAGGCATTAAGTGTAAAATTCTCAGAAAGCCGACTTTCAGAGTGCCATAACCATAATGCAGCATGGTGTAATGGATTGCACAACAGACTAAGAAACTGGAACTTGAGAGTACCAACTCTACCACTAACTCACTTGGATACGTCCCTTACGCCCAAATTTTCTGAAGTAGTGTCTGATTTTGCATGGCCAGCTTGAGACATTTTTGGCCTGATTTTCAGAAGTGCTGAGCATCCACAATTCCAACTTCAGTCAATGGGAGCTGCCACAGTTCAGCCCCCTGAAAAATCAGGCCCAAAATCTCACCCCAGGTAACTTTTGACTTCAACATCTATGTCTTAGTTTTCCCAACTATAAAATAGGGCTAATATTTCTCCAGCACTTTGAAGAGGTAAACACTACAAAGTATTTAGCACTAAGCCTTTCAGGGAATTAGGGAGAACATTTTAGCTCTTATATTCCACTTGGATATTTAGCAATAATAAGACAGACAAAAGATAAGAAAAGAAAGCAGACTAAGGGTACAACATATAGTCTTGCATAAACCAACATTTCCCACCTACTGAAATCCAGGAAAGGTCCTAGCAGGAGACAGAGAAGGGATTTTTAAAAGTAAGAGGGGATTTCACCATACTACAAACATTTAGGCAGATGACTTATCTCAGCATGACAGACGGATACCAAATGCTGGTCAGTTACATGCCACTAGGGTAACATTAGGCGAATGGTGTAATAGAGGATGAAAGCAGACAAAATTAAAGAGAGAGAAAATGATTTTAGAAAACAGTACAGTTATTTGAGTAGTTTGAAACGACTTGTTTTTGAATACTTCTAAAGATTCTTTAATAACCATTCTTCCCCATACAATGCTGTCGTAGTACTTTCCATTCTCCCTGCCCAAGGACCATTGCACTGTTAGTACAATGGTGAAAGGGGTGAGCAAATCTATAGTGCACCTTAACTTCCTTTGCTACTGCTGTTCACAGACAGCAAACACCAGAAGCAGCAGTTTAACAGAACCACCCCTGCTTTTCTTTGCTGACACAGATGACCCCAATTTAGAGGGGAAGTGAAGGCAGCTGTAAAAAAATAACAAACAAATGGAAGAAAGGGGAAGTTGATAGCAATTAATATAAATCATATATTAGGAATGGTAGAAAATTGATAAGGGAAGCCAAGGGACACAAGAAGAAATCTATGGCCATCAGATGAGTTAAGGACATAAGGGGGAGTTTTTAAAATATATTATGACCAAAAAGAATTCTGACAATGCTATTGGCGCATTACTATATGGAAATGGTAGAATGTATAAATAAATATTTCTGTTCTGTATTTGGGGGAAAAACAGAAAATAAAGTCTCATCATATTCCATTAGTATTTCTGGAGAATGTTAAACAGAAGCTACTAAAGTTAGAAATGTTTAAATCAGATGGCCCAAATAACTTGCATACAAGAGGTTTTTATTAATGTTGATTTTTTTGTTCAGTACGTCTTGGAGCACTGGGGAAATTCCAGAAGACTGGAAGAAAGCTAATGTGCCCATTTTTAAAAAGGGTAAACGGGATGACCTAGGTAATTATAGGCCTGTCAGCCTGGCATTGATCCTGGGCAAGATAATGGAGTAGCTGATATGGGACTCGATTAATAAAAAATTAAAAGGTTGTTAATACAATTCATGCATATCAGCGTGGGTTTATGGAAAATAGATCCTATCAGACTAACTTGATTTTTTTTTTTTATGAAATTACAAGTTTGGTTGATAACATTAATAGTGTTGATGTAATGTCCTTAAAATTCTGTAAGGTTTTTGACTGCAAAACATTTTCATTAAAAAACGAGAACTATATAAAATTAACATGGCATACATTAAATGGATTAAAAACTGGCTAACTGATAGAGCTATCTAGATTGCTTAGTAAACGGGGTACAAGCAAACAACGTGTTTTAATACAGGTAAATGCATACATCTAGAAACAAAGAATGTAGGCCAGACTTACAGAATGGGGGATTCTACCCTGGGAAGCAGTGACTCTGAAAAAGATATGGTGGTCGTGGTGGATAATCAACTGAACGTGAGCTCCCAGTGTGATGCTGTGGCCAAAAGAGCTAATGTGATCCTGGGATGCATAAACAGGAATCTCACGTATGAGTAGACAGGTTATTTTACCTCTATATTTGGCACTGGTGTGACTGCTGCTGGAATACTGTGTCCAGGTTTAGAGAAGAAGAGCCACATGAATGACTAAAGGATTAGAAAACATGCCTCATACTGATAGACTCAAGGAGCTCAATCTATTTAGCTTAATAAAGAGAAGGTTAAGGGATAATTTGATTACAGACTGTAATGACCTACATGGGAAATATTTAATAATAAAAAACAACACCACCACTTCAGTCTACCAGAGAAAGGTATAAGACAACCCAATGGCTGGAAGTTGAACCTAGCCAAATTCAAATTGGAAATAAGGTGTAAATTTTTAGAGGCAAGAATATTTAAGCTCAGTACCAATGTGGACACAAGAACAAATGGATATAAACTGGACATCAGGCAGTTTAGACTTGAAATTAGACGAAGATTTCTAACCATCAGAAGAGTGAAGTTCTGGAATAGCCTTCCAAGGGAATCAGTGGGAATCAAAAAGACCTATCTGGCTTCAAGATTAAGCTAGATAAGTTTATGGAGAGGATGGTTTGATGGGATAACATGATCTTAGCAATTAACTGACCCTTGACTATCAGTGGTAAATAGGCCCAATGACCAGTGATGGGATGTCAGAGAACTTTTCCCTGGGTGTCTGGCTGGTGATTCTTGCCCATGTGTTCAGGGTTCAGCTGATTGTCGTATTTAGGGTCAGGAAGGAATTTTCCTCCAGGGTAGATTGGCAGAGGCCATGGGGCACGGGTCACTTGCTGGAAGATTCTCTGCATCTTGAAGTCTTTAAACCATGACTTCAATAGCTGAGACATAGGCGAGAGGATTATTGCAGGAGTGGGTGGGTGAGATTCTGCAGCCTGCATTGTGCGGGAAGTCAGACTAGATGATCATAATGGTCCCTTCTGACCTTAAAGTCTATGAGTCTATAATTAACCACTGGGCCAATTTACCCAGGGTCATAATGGATTCTCCATCACGGACAATCTTTAAATAAAGATTGGAATATTTTTCTAAAATATATGCCCCGGGAATTATTTTGGGGAAGTTCTATGGACTGTGCTCTATGAGAGATCAGTCCCTTCTGACCTTACTATTTATGACTCTATGGACCCTATGAGACAACACCAGGTCAAACCCATCAAGATTATTATAGGAATTGCAACAGCACTTCTAGACCCCATTGTGCTAGGCACTGTACACACGTATGTACAGTATGCATATGGTCCCCACCCTAGAGCACATGCAATGAAAGACAACAGATGGATGGAACCAACATTTGGGGGGAGAAGAGCACAAGGTAACAGTGACTGTCACAGCGCTGGCATTAACATAAACAGGGGTTGCAGCACAGCAGCCGCCAAGCCCAGAGAGACAGGCAGTGGGGGCGTGAGTGGCGGGGGAATTTACCAGAAACCAGCCTGTCTACGCAGGGATCCATCCTGGTACTTGGCTCCAGACTGGCCAACATTTAAAAAAAAAATCCCCTGTAATAGTGTTTGCCCTTGTACATCGCACTTCGTGGGGCGATTCCAACGCATACCCCACCCCCACCTAACCCCGCCAAAAACAACAACCAAAAAAAACCCCCAAACACGCGGAAGCGAGTCTCAGAGCCTGGGTCGACCGACTTAGCTGGCAGGGCTGGGCCAGGGGGCTAGAAACAGCAGTGGCGAGGTGCCCGCTCGAGCCCCGGCTCCCCAGCGGGGTCCGTTTCCCCAGGGCCAGTCCCGCGGCCCGGCCAGGCGAAGAGGCTGGTTTTAGTCCCGCCCTGCCAGTCTCCCGCCCCCCACCGTCTCCTCCTGGCACCGCGCACGGCTGGGCGCGGGAGCAGGGCGCCCGCGCGGGAGCAGGACGCGCACATCCCGGGCCGAGCCGGGCGGAGAGGAAGCGGTGCCCGGCTGGCCTGGCCTCCCACAGGAGCGCCGGGCTGCAGCGGGCAAAGCCCCAGGGGCGCTGCCAGGCGGCGGCCGGGAACCCCGCAGCGCGCGCCCCAGCCCCCGGGTACGTACGCGGAGGCGGCCTTGCCGCAGATGACCTGTGCCGGGGCCATGGTGACCGCTCGCGCTCCCAGAGGCTCCGATGGTGCGTGTGCGAGCCCGGCCGCCTGCCGCACCCACATGGCCCGGGCTTCCGCGCCAGCCGGGAACCCCGCCCCTGCGCCGGCATTGGGGCGGGGCGGGATCCTCCGGCTGCGCCGCGCTCGCTCATAGGCCTCCCGAGGCCAAGCGCCCGCCCCTGTTTAACCCATTGATAATCATAGAATCATAGACTATCAGGGTTGGAAGGGACCTTAGTAGGTCATCTAGTCCAACCCCCTGCTCAAAGCAGGACCAATCCCCAATTTTTGCCCCAGATCCCTAAATGGCCCCCTCAAGGATTGAACTCACAACCCTGGGTTTAGCAGGCCAATGCTCAAACCACTGAGCTATCCCTCCCCCACACTGTTAGCGGGCCCCATAGGGGCCAAAGCCACCCCGCCCAGGCAGTAGCTGGTGCACGGTTGTAACAATGCGGCCGGGTTAGGCCTGCCCCCGCCTGAGCCTGTGGGAGAGAAGGGGGTCCCGGTGCCCACAGCAGCCTGTGGGGTGTGTGGAGAGGCCACATTAAAGTATCCCTGCCCCGAGGGAACTCTTCACCACTGCGCGGGCACAGAATTCCTGTCCCCCGCAGATTTCTTTGCTTCCCCGCAGAGAAACTGACGTTCTGAAGGGGAAGCCACATACGACCCCTCCCAGCAGTATGTTTTGGGTGCCCGGGTAGCTGTCAGAGGGGTAAATCCCTGTGGGGGCAGGAGTAGGGAACACCTGGCTAGTGGCTCCTATCCTGAGCTGGGCTCAGCTGCTAGTCTAGGCTGGGGAGGACGGGACTTCCTCTTCACCTGCACGGCAGCCAGGACCGAGCCAGACCCACCCCCACGTTTCTCTCCCGGCTGCAGGAAGATCTGCAAAGTGCCCCCTGCCCCCATCGCTTCTCAGCTGCAGGGGGAGGGAATCTCTGTACAGGGAGCTGCTCCCCCATCCACCCAACCCTTAAGCATCCAGACCCTCCCGCCGAGCCTCACCCCACACATCCAGAACCCCACACACACACTAAGCCCCGCCCCCCGCACCTGGACCACCTCGTCAAGCCACCTGGACTCAGATCCTGACCCCACCAAGCCCCAACCAGCTGCATCTGGATCCCCATCCTACTGAGCCCCACTCCCCCAGCATCTGGACCACCCCCCACTGACCCACCCCTCCCAGGTAACCCCTACTGAGCTCTATTCCCCCCACTGAGCCCCAACACCCTCACCTGAAGCCCCCTGCAGAGTCCCATTACCACTGTACCCATAACCCCCCAACAAGCCCCTGTGCATCCAGATCCCCCACTGAGCTGCCTGCACCCAGATTGCCCCACACAGAACTCTCTCAACGCACACCTGGATCCCCCACACTAAGCCCTTCCGCACTTGGATCCTGCTAGGCCTAGTCTGCCTGCCCACACTTGGTGCACCTGGCATGGAGGGGCAGGGCCCTGGGGGTGTTTCTGGGGCAGGCCTGGTCCTTGTGCTGTGTCAGGGTTGGGTGTAGCCTTACTGCTGAATCCATGTCCCAGCGCGGAGCTGCAGAGTGATCTCCCACCTCTGTGCAGCCAGTGGCCTGTGCTCCCCAGTGCCATGCTGGAGCCTCCACATTTATTTGACAAATAAAATTTGCAGAATTTTAAAATATTGTGCACAGAATTTATTTATTTTTGTCACAGAACTTTTAATTTTTTGGCATAGAAAGCCCACAGGAGTAGCGTTAGCGGCTAAGGGTGAAAGGCTCCCAGGGCCTCCCGTAGCCCCGCATCCATCCCACCATCGTCTCTGGTCCCTGCTGTCTTCCCCTTTGGCACCCCCAGCAGACTTACTAGCTATCTGAGGCCACCAAAAAATTTGTTGCAAGAACCCCTGAGTTAGACCTTGCGAGTGTGGGTGAGACCCACCAGGAAGAAACCTGAGAAAGAATTCTCTATAGTAACTCAGAGCCTTCCCCACATAGTGTCCCATCTCCAGCCATTTGAGATGTTTGCTAATAGCAGTTGCAATGGGCCATATGCCATTCTAGGCAACCTCATTATACCATCCACTTCTATAAACTTATCAAGTTCAGTCATGAAACAAGTTAGTATTTTTCCCCCCACTACTCTCCTTGGAAGGCTGTTCCAGAACATCACTCCTCTGGTGGTTAGAACCATTGTTTAATTTCAAACCTAAACTTTTTGATGGCCAGTTTATATCCATTTGTTCTTGTGGCAACATTGATTAACTTAAATAACTCCTCTCCCTCACTGATCTTTAGCCCTGTGATGTATTTATAGACAGCAATTGTGCCTCCCTTCAGCTTTTGTTTTGTTCAGCTAAACATGCAAGCTCCTTAAGTCTCCTCTAGTAAGGTAGGGTTTCCATTATTCTGATCATTCTAGTAGCCCTTCTCTGCACCTGTTCTGGTTTAACTTCATCTTTCTTAAACACGGGAGACCAGAATTTCACACAGTATTCTGGATGAGGTCTCACCATTGTCTTGTATAACAATAATAACACTTCCCTATCTCTACTGAAAATACCTTGCGTGATGCATCTAAGGATTGCATTAACCCTTTTCACTGCTGCATCACATTGGCCTTATAGTTAGAAAGCTTTCCCTAATATCTAACCTAAATCTCCCTTGCTGCAGATTAAGCCTATTACATCTTGTCCTACCTTCAGTGGAAATGGAGAACAATTGATCATCATCCTCTTTATAACAACCCTGTTTGAAGACTTTTCAGGTCCCCCCTCAATCTTTCCCGCTCAAAACTAAACATAACCAGTCTTTTTAACCTTTCCTCAGACGTCAGATTTTCTTAAACCTTTTATCATTTTTGTTGCTCACCTCTAGATTCTCTCCAATTTCTCCACATCTTTCTTAAAACATGGTGCCCAACACTAGACACAGTACTGCAGCTGAGGTCTCATCAATGCCAAGTATAGTGGGACAGTTACCTTCCATGTTTTACATACAACACTCCGGTTGATACACCCTAGAATGATATTAGCCATTTTGGCAACTGCTTTGCATTGTTGGTTCATATTCAAATTGTGATCCACTATAACCCGCAGATGATTTTCCAGCAGTACAACCACTTAGCCAGTTATTCCACATTTTGTAGTTGTGCATTTGATTTTTCCTTGCAAAGTGTAGAACTTTGCACTTGTCTTTATTGAATTTCATCTTGTTGAATTCAGACCAATTCTGACATTTGTCAAGGTCATTTTGAATTCTAATTCTGTCCTCCAAAGTGCTTGCAACCCCTCCCAGCTTGGTGTTATCTGTAAATTTTATAAGCATATTCTCCACTCCAGTATCCAAATCATTAAAGAAAATGTTGAATAATAAATAACACTTCTAATACGCTTTATTTACCCATTTTACTGTGAATAATTAGAAGAGTGTTAGAGCTCTGAAAACAGTGGACAGATCTGAACATGGTAATTGTCATACCAGGGCAGATTTTTATAAACTCAGCATCACTCAAGATGTGGATGGGGGCAACTTCATCCAGTTGGGATTTAAAGCTTTCACTGAGAGTTTATTGCTTTGATCTTGTGTGTTGCCACAGTGCTGTTGCTTTGCTTCTGCTCTATTAGCCTCCCACACAATCCAGGGTTTAACTTGGCAGCTCCCAAAGTTTGATGGTTTAACAACACATCCACTGCCTCTTACACAAGATGTCAAAAGTCATAGATATTGCTTTTTTTAAAGCCATTAAACTCTTAAAAAACAACGCAAGACCTGCAGCTTCAGCGATACTGGTGAGTTAATAGCTGAGCCCATGTTTGCAGTGGGCCCCAGTAGGTGCATCGTGATTTCATGGGAAATTTACCTCTTATTGGCTCAGGATTTGTGGAAAGAAACTAAGAAGTTTCTACATCTATTTAGGTAAGTCAGAAGATAAACCCTTCCTCCCTTAGACCATCCCTATATGAGGAGAAGGACAAGTGAAAAAAGTGAGGTTTGTCCAATGGACTGTGCTAAAGAAGCTGAGCTGGGGAATGTCCATTCAGTGCAATATGCAGTGTTGTGGTAGCCGTGTTGGTCCCAGGATATTAGAGAGACAAGTTTTCAAGCTTGACTTGTTTCTCTCACCAACAGAGGTTGGTCTAATAAAAGATATTACTTCACCCACTTTGTTCACTGCAGAACAGGAGTGGAGATTCAGTATAGGGCCCTGATCCCGCAAGAATTTACGAGCATAAGTAACTTTTTGTACATGACAAGCCCCATTGAACACAGTATGATTGCTCAAATGTGTCAACTTACACATGCTTAAGTCTGTGTAAGATTGTATCCCTAGAGCAGTGATACTCAGACTGAGGCTTGGGAGCCGCAAGTGGCTCTTTAATGTGTCTCCTGTGGCTCTTTGTGGCACATAATATTAAAACACTGTGATTTAATTAACCAATTAGGATGCTTCTACTGCATTATGAACCAATTGTAGTTGATAAAATAACACTTGGTCAGTCATTTTGCTGTGAGACTATATATATATAAACTAAATATTTCCCTGTCATACTGTTTAAATATTAATATATAGTACTATAGTAAATGAAAATGAATTCACACTATTGTGGCTCTTTTGGGTACTGTTGATCACTAATTGGGCTCCTGAACCACTGAGGTCTGAGTATCACTGTTCTAGAGAATGACTGCTGTACAGAGTTTGTCTGTAGAGCGGAAATGCATCGTGTTAGAAAATGGGTTAGCTCACATGTTAAACACTTCTTAACCTCTTGTGTGGACAATGACAATCATGTTTAGCTGGTCCTGGTTATCCCTAGCCTCACTCAGAAGACGATAAAACCCTGACCTAGGGCTAACCACAATCAGTTAACATACTTTTAAAAACGACCGTCATCTACACTTATGGTGACCAGATGTCCCGATTTTATAGGGACAGTCCTGATTTTTGGGTCTTTTTCTTATATAGGCTCCTATTACCCCCCAACCCCTGTCCCGATTTTTCACACTTGCTGTCTGGTCACCCTATCCGCACTAAAGCCTAAGCTGTGTTTCATATCATGTTAGATAATGTACTAGTTGTCATCTTTTCTATCATAATGCATTTTTGCAATATAAATATACCATTATTTGTTGGGCATTGTAGTTTGGAGGATTGAGCATGAAACTGGAATCCAGAAATCCTGAGTCTGACCTCTGGCTTTGCCTCTTTCTTGCTAGTTAGACGAGTTACTTAACTTTTTGGTATATCAGTTTCCTCCTCTGTAAAATACACCACTTGCCTATCTCATAGTGATGTTGTGTATAGTTAAAGTTTGTACAGAACACTGAAGACTGAAATAACTAGGTTTTATCTTCTGCTCTCCCATTAGAGTTTTTAATATCAATGATAAATAGTTGTAAATAATTTAGTTTAATGCATTTTCCATTGATTGTTTTTAGTTGGTTTCTTTTTCTGTTCCTTTAGATGGCTGGCTTGTTTTTATTGCACCATTGTTTGATCAACCTCCCTGTAAATAAATCACTTTACTTGTAATACAAAAATCTTCTTCTTCAACTGCTAGGGTACCTCTTAGGCATCATGCAGAAGAAAAATCTTTGTTAACAGTTTTAGCGTATCTTACGTTGTACTTGATATTATTTGGAACAATGCCAGAGACCTCAAGATACACCAGGCCCTGGGTCATCCTGACTCTTTAAAGAAGAGAGATAATTCAGAGCAAACAAGAAGTTTCTAATTGTCATTTCCCCAAGAAATAATCATTATCCCCATTTTTTAGATAATGGTCACTCCTTTAGGCCAGTGATCTTAAAGCGATGGCTTGTGCCCACAGGGTGCTGTTTCTTCTTGTTTCCAACTGCTAAGTTGTATTGAAAAGTACATTTAAATACGTTCCCAATATAAATTTTCACAAAATTCATTCCCAAATGTAAGCAGTTGCTGCCATGATTTGCAGTTGTGGACAGGAGGTGAGGTGGTTTGCATGATCATGAATAGGAGGGGAATGGTCCCTAACATCTTGCTTTTAAGATTTGATCCACACTGAAGGAATTTGAGAACTCCTAGTTTAGGCCATGCTATTATTTAAAAGCTGGTTACCTGGCATCTTGGAGGGAAAGTTTATACAGGCCATAGAGTACTCAATTTCCCACCCTCCCAACCCAGGGAATTCCCTTAACACAGGTTGCACCCTGGCAGGTGCAAGTTATCATAGCTAGCTCTGTGTTACCCACACAAGAACAAACCTGCCCCTATCCCCACATAGGGAGTGTGTCAGGGTGTTCCTGGGGAAATGGGGGCATGGTCTGGGTTTTTCCTTACCCCAGCTACTCACAGCTACCATAATGGACCTTGGGGGCTGTAGGCAGCTGGGCACAGGTTAGGGCAGTGTGAGGGGCCCTGAATTGGCCCAATTTAGGAGAGACACAAAGAAGCATGAAGCCACAGACAATAAATTCAGCCCTCTCTTTTTTCTTTGTACGTAGCTGCCTCGGAAAGGCAATTGGGCACTGGATGCAGTTGGCTAGTGTGTTCTACCTCCCTGGGTGGGGGAAGATGTGTAAAGGAAGAGCTGGGACAGCATGAATAGCCCTATCAAAGCTTGGAGTCTCAAGTCAATACCTCTCCCTCATCCTACCTGTATAAAAAAAAGATGTCTTGGTGGCTCCCCAAATAATCTGAGTAGATCCCTGGAGGAGACCTCCTGGCTGACTGGAGAGACTGTGAGTCTGTTGATTTTACTGTTCATAGAAATAGGTTTGTTATAAGGACCAAGGATCATGTTTTTAATTGAATTTTCCCTGTTTCAAAATATTTTTCCATCTATAAAGTTAATATATATTTCCCCCATTTTCATTACCCCTGAGCTGAGCTGAGATGCTGGTCAGTTAACTGGGATCTGTAGCGAGATTTATTGTAATTCATCAGGGAAAATGTCTGTTCGCACACATAGGTGGAGCTGAACAAAACAAGGATTTTCTGCAGAAGCGACAAAGGGTCCTGTGGCACCTTATAGACTAACAGAGGTATTGAAGCATAAGCTTTCGTGGATCAATACCCACTTCTTCGGATGCAAGCAGTGGAAATGTCCAGAGGCAGATATAAATGTGCAGGGAAGATTCAGGCTAGAGGTAAGCTAATCAGGGAGGGTAAGGCCCTCTTCTAGCAGATGAGGTGTGAACAACAAGGGAGGAGAAACTGCTTTTGTAGTTGGCTAGCCATTCATAGTCTTTGTTTAGTCCTGAGCTGATGGTGTCAAATTTGCAAATGAACTGAAGCTCTGCAGTTTCTCTTTGGAGTCTGGTCCTGAAGTTTTTTTGCTGCCACCTTGCGGATATTTGGGAACTTTGTTTCACTCAAGGAGGCATAAAGCTTGTCCAGTTTTTCTGAATTGTTCTTTTCCTTCAAGGTAGAATCGCACTGGAGATCAGTGAGATCCAGTTGTAATTCTTGTGGGGCTTTCTCATAGTCAAATGACCGTGGGCATGACACCAGCTCCAGTGTCTTCTCTGTCTTCTCCAAGTCAGAGAATCAATGAGAAAATTTTCCGTGCAAGTCACTCAAAATTTTGCTGTACTTTTCTGTCTGCTCTGGCGACACTTCCAAATATTTCAGTGTTGGAAAGTGAGTGAACATTTTGTCCTTAATTTGTTTTGAAAACAAGACTAACTTGACTTTGAAAGCTGTGACAATAGAATACAATTTGTGTACACCACATTCTTTCCTTCCAGCTCCACATTAAGTTCATTTAAATGTGCCAAGAAATCCACACCAAAAGTGAGGTCGCACACCCAGTTTGAATTCTTTAATTCAGGGAAATCATTTTCTTTCCCCTGCATCTCCAGAAAAGTGTGAATTTCATCTCTGAGCTCCCACACTCTCTGCAATACCTTTCCTAGGCTGAGCCAGCAGACATTTGTATGATAAAGTATGTCCTGGTATTCAGCGTCAGTGTCTTCAAGAAGGAAAATGAATTGCCGATGATTAAGTCCCCTCGTTCTTATGTAGTTCACTATTTTCACTACTGTGCGAACAACATGATCGATGTCCAGGAGATTTCTGCAGCGGGCCTCCTGATATATAATACAATGCAGAAAAATCACCTCTTTGTCGGGGTCATCTTCTTTTACTTTGTCCTGAATTTTTTTGAAAAGTCCTACATTTTCCCCAGTTCCATTTGGCAATCCATCTGTGGTTACATTTGCCAGTTTACTCCATAGGAGCTTCAGATGTTCAAGGCAGCCAGACACCCTCTCGTATACATCCCATCCCGTAGTTGTGCCTTTCATTGATAAACATTCCTCTGTGATTTCAAATTTGTCATCAATTCCTCTGACAAAAATCAATAACTGTGCTGTCCTTAATTTCAGCATTGTCATCAAGAGCTAATGAAAACAACGTAAAGCCCTGTGCTTTTTTGTTCAACTCAGAAGCCAAACGTTCATCACTCACTTTTACATGGCGAGTTACAGTTCTTCGTGACACACTAATGTTCTCAAATTTGTTTTGGTATTCCGGGCACAGCATGCCAGCAACAACAACCATGCTTTCTTTCAAAAACTCCCCTTCAGCAAAAGGCTTATTTTGTTTAGTGATTTTAAATGCCAAAATATAACTTGCCTTTGTAGTGGCTTCCTGAACTGTAGCTTGTCGCATATAAATATTTTGCTGAGCTTTTAAGTTTGTGGCGAGTTTCTCATCTTTTCTTGCCCTTTCCTCAGTTGTTCAATTGCTGCCATAATTAAGATGTTTCACTGAAAAATGGCGCTTCAAATTTACTCCTTGAATACCGTGATGCTCTCCTGACAAATCAGGCATACAGCCTTCGAGTTCACATTTGTGAAAAAATATTTTGCATTCCATTCTTTGTTGAAAACCCGACACTCACTGTCTACTTTTCTCTTTTTTGCAGCACCCATTTTTGCAAGGGAAAATCCTAACTGGTGCCCTTATTTCAAACTGCTATTTTACAAGATTGTATGCACTTCATGCAGGGCCTCATTTTCAAAAGAGCTGTGACGGCAACATGTGTTTTTAAACCAGAAAACACATGTTGTACCAGGGGCATAATCACGGGTGGGCCGTGGCCAACCCATTTATCATCCAGGCCCACCCCATCATTTGCCCCACTCCGCCACCTGGCGCTCCAGCCAGGAAGTGGGGTCGGGGGCTTGCCTTGCTCTCCCCACCTCCCTGGCGCTCCTGCCGGGGAGTGGGATCAGGGTCCAGAGGCTTGCAAGACCCCGACCCCAGTTTCCAGTGGGAGCCCCAGAGCGGGGCAAGCCCCAACCCCGCTCCCTGGCTGGAGTGCCGGAGCAGGGCAATGGAGCTCCAAGGCCGGGTTAAAAGCTCCGACGGACACAGCCTGTAGTTTGCCCACCCCTGCTGTAAATCCTACACAGCAGGAAATGTCTCTATTCTGTGCTTGCATGGTGCCTAGCATAATGGGCCTGACTAGGATCTTTGGGCTCCCAAATTGAGATACAAAGTCACTGATCGGTCCATCAGCCCTTACAGAGAGCGGACACCCAATTGACATAGCGCACAGCAGCCTAGAACTTCTGAGCGATCCGCCAACCGCAGCCTCCCAAGCAGCTGGGATTACAGGCGCTCGCCACCACACCGGGCCCGAGATACAAAGTAAATAATAATATTAATAATAATGTAGCAGAAAGAAAAATCAGACCCCACCATGCCTATTGACCCCTTTGTCATGGCATGTCTGCTATCTTATGCACTCTATACATATCTTTCCATTTTTATTACTTATTACATTCTGAGTGCCCCCAAATGTGTGAGGCATCTCACTGAAGCAAGGAAAGACATTGTCCCTCCCCAAAGAGTTTGTGCTCTAATTTCAACATAACATTACAAGTGAATGTCATGAACAGACAAGGAAGGGCAAGGGTAACAAGGGTTTTCAATTCAACTCATTCCTTCTGAGACAGAAATAATATTACTAACTCGGTCACTAAGGGTATGTCTACATTGCAATTAGATGCCCATGCCAGCTGACTCAGGCTTGCGGGACTTGGGCTGAGGGGCTGTTTAATTGCGGTGCAGACATTTGGGCTCACGGTGCAGCCTAAGCTCTGGGACCCTCCAACCTCACACTTAATAAAAGTCTGTTTCATGGTGTTTTCTTTAACTTCAGTGCCAAATCTCTCCTGTTGAAGCTGTTCCACTGTGGATAAATAATGAAACAGTGATTGAAGCAGGAGAACTAGACCCTGGATCTCCCAATCCCAGCTGGTTGCCCAACGACTGGACTGTAGAGTCATTCTCTCTCTGGCCCAATGGCTGTTCCACTGTGGATAAATACTGAAACAGTCATCAGAGCAGAGAGGGAGTTGTTGTATTGTACTGAGGTTTCAAAACAACTTCGCTTTCTGAATATTTTATGTATTTATTTAATATGATCAATTTGCTGGTGAACTTTAGTAAATGGAATTAACACCTTGCTAGGATCAGAGACTGGAAAGGATAGTGTGGATGGTGCTAATTGCTCAGTTTATCATATCCTAGCAAAACAAAACAAAATCCTTCCATGTATTAATTATTATTTTTTACCTAGCTGCCCCAGTCCGGGGCCAGGGCCAATTTTGCTAGGCACTGTGCTCAGACATAACAAAAAGATGTTCTCTTCCCTGAAGAGCTCACAATCTAAATATTTGGGATTGAGTTTCAGCATATATCATAGGCAGGATTTAAAGAAATTAAACAAGACTCCACTGCATTCAAACAATTCAGAACTCCCATTCTACACTATAAACAGAGTGTCACTGTAACAGAGATCACTGTAAGCATATTCCACTCTAGTTCACAAACTTAACAAAGAAAAAGGAACAATGAACTAAATAGAAACATTCTTGATCATAGCTGATACATTTGTATCAAGTTTAGGATTTCCCAGCCTCATGTCCCTTGCCCATTAGTCACTTGTATCCAAAAGGTTAATGTGTTTCTAGCTGCAGTGACCATGTTCACTTGTTAGGAGCTTCTGTATGGCTAATTTGGGACTCCAAATTAAGTACTGTACCCTTTGTAAATGATGCAGAGTCTGACAGAGTATGTTATAGCACAAAAAAGACTTGGCTCCAGATTCTGTGAAAGGCTATTAAAGCATGGGCTGCAGGCAGCTATAGAATTCCAGGCTGTGCCCTTGTCAGCTTTCACACACTAAGCAGACTCAGAGGTCAGTTCTTGGATGGGAGGCCTACAGAGAAACCTTAGGGTACCGAAGGAGTAATGTTGGATATTCATTAGGTGACAATTCTCTGTATGCTTTCAGGAGGCACTGTATTGCAGAGATGTCACCTTTTAATGGAGATATAACACTAAGATCCTGACCACATGTGGTTGTAAAAGTGAGGAGTCCCCCTGATTTTTTTCATCCACGTTTTTGTAAAGAAGTGAAGTTTCCAGGGTGAACTTGATATTGCAGTATCATGCTAGAGAACCATAAAGTGAAAACGAAGCTGACTTGAAGCCAAAAAGAAATTGCTTACTCTGTTAATAATGTAAGATGTTGTAAGTAACACAGGTAAGGAAATCTTTTGGTTTTTTTAAGCACATGTGAATTTTAATTGTAGTGTATAGTGAAGTTAGAGCTTAACTACATGGCATGCTGTCTGGACTATGGGGGTGTGAACTGTAGAGTGCCCTAACGTGTTGCGTTCTAAGTGTCCCATGTAGACCCTGCAGGCGTGAACTAACAGGCCCTTAGTTCACATTTATGTAGTCCTGTTTCAAACAGGACCATGTTAATGTGCACTAGGTAACTTTTAAGTTTTGCCAACAGTATCTACATGGGGCACTTAGGCCAGGTCTACACTACCACTTATTTTGGCATAATTTACTTTCTTCAGGGGTGTGCATAAGTCACCCCCTGCTCCAAGCAACGTAAGTTACACTGACCTAAGCACCGGTGTGGACAGCGCTCCATTGACAGGATAAGCTCTTCCACCAACATCGCTACTGCCATAGGCGCCGACTCCGTGGGTGCTCCGGGGCTGGAGCAGTACCACAAACCTTGCCCTTTCACCTCCTGCTGTCGTGATTTCATAAGAAAGTTATTTTTTACTTTATTTCCTGATTAAAATATATGCAGGGATACAGCTGCTGATCATCTATTTTTACAGAGAAGCATTTAATTTGTTGTAATGTTCATAGCTCCCTATAGATTCTTCTTTCAGAAAAGATTGAAGGTGACTGAGTCATGTGGTATCTGAAAGTGAAATCACTTGACCAAGAAGCACAAGACTTTTCAATCTTACAGTTCCTTGAGGGCTCCCAGTAAAGCCGGCCAGTTTCTGAGATTACTTTATAGCATTATGTAAAAGATGCTTTAAATGTGTTAATGGGTCCGGAAAAAGGTTTTGTACTGTCAAGAGATACTTTGAAAATATATAATTAGAATCACAGACCTCTGTGGCCATGAGCTTTTTCTAATGAGATTTCTCAAAATGTACAAATGCATTATGGGCAGCTCACTAGGCTGATAAAACTGTATGAAAAATGGGGCCTCATTATTAATTATAATCACACTTTACATTTATACTGTGCCATTTATCTAGGGATCGCTAAGCACTTTAGAAATAGTAATTAAGCCTCACCACACCTCTGTGAAGTAGGTAAAAATTATTTCCACTTTACAGATTGGGACATTACAGCCAGGGCCGGTGCAAGGAAGTTTTGCGCCCTAGGCGAAACTTCCTTGCACCAGCCCTGTGCCCCGCCCCCCCCCCCGCAGCTAACGCCGCCCCCCGCCAGCCAGCCCTCACCCCCCCCCACCCGGGGAGCTCAGCCCCCCTGCCTGTGAGCCGCGGGAGCTGAGTGGGGAGCCGGGGAGGCAGGGGGGCGGCTTGCTGCGGCTGCCTCCCGGCTCCCTGCTCAGCCACTGAGCGGGGAGCCGGGAGGCAGCTGCCCACCGCCCCCCAAATCCTGGCACCCTAGGTGACTGCCTAGGGTCGCCTAGTGATAGCACCAGCCCTGATTACAACACAGGGATTTATCTAATGAGACACAGCAAGTCCGTGGCAGAGCCAAGACTAGAATTCAGAACTAACTGAGTCTCAGTCCCATGTTCTAACCACTAGACAATGCTCCTAGGTAAGCAAATGTTGCCATGTACAGCTGTGTCTGCCCATTATTTTAAGTGCCTAATGACTGGATTCCATTGCAGTCTCTGCATGGTGCTGCTGCAGTGGATTGCGGTGAAGTTGGGGATTTTTTGTTTGTTAGTTTGAAGTGTTGACATTGTAACTGGAGTGTGGAGTACCGTAAAACCCACTTTAGAGACCACCTCTGAAGAGAGACCACCTGTCGCGAGTGACTACTTGCAGAGGCCACGGAACATTACTGCTCTCTGACGTGCAGACCTTTGGAGAGAGACCACCTCTTACGAAGGGCCACATTTGCTAACTCCTAGGAGTGGTTGCACTTGGCAGGTTTTACTGTACTTCTGGTCGGACATACCAGGTACTGGATGTGGTAGCACTGGATATGTGTTTTTCCCTTGGGCAGCAAGGGGGACTGTCTTTTTGTTCTGCATTTGAATAGCACAATGGGATCTTGATCCATGACTGAGACGCACTACAATAGGATCTAAGTTCCCTCTAAGCAGTGTGGCCACACAGCAGGCTATCAAGGGCCACACAGGAGGGGAGAGACACCTCTCCCCTGTCCCTTTAGCTGCCCTGGAGGGGAGAGGTGCCTCTCCCCTGGCCCCAGGCTACTGTGGAGAGAGAGGGATGGAGGGAGTCCTCTCATCCCTCCACAGCCCTGGGGCAGCCTGCACCCTAAACCCCTCATCCCCAGAGCCTGCACCCCTAGCCAGAGCCCTCACCCCCCACACTCCAACCCTTTGCCCTAGCCCTGAGCCCCCTCCCACTCCAAACCCCTTACACCCAGCCCCACCCCAGAGCCCACACTCCTAGCCAGGGCCCTCACCCCCCAATACCCCAAACCCCTACCCCAGCCCTGAGCCCCCTCCCACATTCCAAACCCCTTGGCTCCACCCCAGCCACACATCACCTCCATATTGGTGTACATACAATTATGGACATGGACGTAAAAAAATAGAGGGAACATTGGCTAGGACAAATAATAAATAATAATAATCAACAAATTTTCATAAACTATCTGTAAAGTGCTACAGAGCTGTTATTGTTAAAGAGCCCCTGAAGCTTGGAGGAGAAGACAGCAACACAGGGCAGGGGAGAATGAGCATTCCTCCTTATATCCTAGCTTACGTGCTTTCCATATTGCTAAGGGGGTAGCTTTGGGTGGAGGGGAAGGAGATTCTCATGAACTATAAAATGGCAGGGATTGGGGTAGAGGGGAATGATTGGAAGAAGCATTTTCTGCAGAGAGAAAAATAGATTTAAAAATAAAATGAGCGAGAAAGAGATCGATTCTCATTCTTAATGTTGCATATATGTGCTCTGTCTCCCCTCCCCCGCAAAAAAACAGTAACAAGTAGAAGATACTTTTTTGTTAACTTTTAGTAATAACCATACTCAGGGTTAATAAACTTTGTGAGGCCAATTTGCTCTAGTAATCTTGACCTTTGGTCTTGGACTTTATTCAGACCAAGAGATATATCTAGTTGTTATTGCTTTGTAAGCAGGAAGCACCCTCATGTTTTCATGGGAATATAGCTACAGATTATCTACCAGATGCCCTTCTCTCTCCAATCAATGTACATCACAGTGAAAGGGTGAAAATACAAACATCAGCATCTTAGATCTATTAAATTCTTTATTTCTGTGCCGTAGCTGTTTGAGTGCTGAGTTGTAACTCCTACAGGTATGAAACCATTAGACCAGGGATCTCAAACTCAAATTACCACGAGGGCCACATGCGAACTAGTAAACTGGCCCGAGGGCTGCATCACTGAAACCTTTTCATACAATGATACAAAAGTATAGTCAAAAATGAAAAAAATGAAGAGTAATATAGTATTCTATTAAAAGTCAGTGTATTAATTTTTTAAAAACTGTAATGCAAAGAGGGGTTTTAATAAAATATAAACACTCAGTAATGGTTGGAGCTTGGCTGCCAGTGGAGGTGGCGCCCATGGCGGGCCACAGGAAATAACTCCGTGGGCCGCATGTGGCCCACGGGCCGCGTGTTTGAGACCCCTGCATTAGACTGTGTGGGCCACGATGTTAGGATCCATGTACGGATCACTCTGTCTGCGTGAAGAAAGGGGTCAGTTGTCTCTGCAGCACTGTGTTCCCACTCTTCTGTCACCCCACCAAGGCCTCACAGCGTTTCTAAAGGAATGGTGGGCTGGATGGGAGGCAGTTTCCTGAACCTAGTGGAAAAAACAGAGGAAAATCAATACAGCCAGAGGCTGTATTCACTGCCCTATCAAGCCCCCTCTGCATTGAGGAACACCCTTGAAGAGGGGTCCCTGCTCCACCACTGACTTCCTGCATGACTTTGGGTAAGTCACTTACTTTCCTTGTGCCTCAGTTCTCTATCTGTACCATCAGGATAACAGCATTTCCCTTGGTGAAATACATTGAAGATTGTGAAGTGCTCAGATACTATGGTAATGGGGAGGGGGCTATAGAATTACCTCAGATAGAGTGCCCCTTTTCTCAGGTGAAAGGACAGTGGAAGTTGCCTACAGTGAATTTGGATACAGTGAAAGGCCATTAGAGTGAAGGAGAATGAAAGTTACAGATCATTTCAGCACCGTAATATGCAACTGCCTGTTCCAGTTATAATGACGTTGTTCTGTGAAAAAAAGTGACTTCACCGTAAGAAGATTCCACTTTATGTTAGGGAAGACACGGCGAGCCTATGCCTAGCAATACACCAGGGCCATAGTGCTTCCCTGGATAAAACTGTGGCTATGAGGCGTGTCCAGCACAAGAGAAATCCTGCTGCCCCAGGCAGGAAGGAGCACCAGGTGCCAGCTTAGCACACTCTGAGCTTCCCCCCTGTAAGCACAACAAAGTTATTACTGGGCGTAGGGCAGCATGTCTGTTAAGATTTTGAATATACCCTGTTGTTTTTGATTACAGTGCACCTCTTGTTATGGAAGTCAGATGGATCTGCTAGTGCACTTTTGTAAATCATGGCAGGATACCTTCAGGTTTTCACATACTGCTGTTGCTTGAACATAATGAGCTGTGGCTGCAGACAGACAGACAGGCATCTCAGAAGGGACGGAACCCAAATCCTTTCCCACCAAAACCACAAGCCTTTGCAGCCTGAACTAAAGGAGAACTTGCTGAAATGTGACTAAGCAGGATGCTGTTATAGTTGCTGGAACCCGCCACTAGAGAGAGACATGATCACACGAACTAGGTATAGTAATGTATTACATAAAGATTTGTGGCTTATACATGTTTTCCTCTTTGAGCACCTTCAGAGAGGTGGGCAGGATTTAGCCCTGAATATGCAATTGATACATTTGTAAATGTTTGGACCTGTTGTTGCGCAACACTGTTTAGAAGGAAGATCATTGCCTGTGTTGAAGTGACTGGTAACTACAACAGTTAGGAATTGAGTACAGTGTGTTTGTAGTCTCTTTAGAAACAAGTCAAGTCACACCCTGTCTATAATATCACAGAGGCAATGCACCTCTAACAGTTTCTCTAAGAAACTTGGTAGGCAGTGACAATCTGGCAGAAGACCATAGAACAAAATTTATATAAAACTGTTGTTCCTCTAGACATTGCTTGAAATCTTGCGCACTTGAGTTGCCAGAAGAATGTAACTTGTATTATCACAAATTTAGTTTTGTGCTTCTTGAGTCATGTCAGATCTTCTCGAGTTTTTAAACCACTCAGATTCAGGAGCCCTCCTGAATGCCAATGAAGGCAAAGGGCTACGTGAGGATGGCCAACCAGCAAATGGATCTCAGTCTTTTTATCAAAGTATTGCAGAGGGGAGAGACTCCAGGGATTTATGTGTGAGTACCAGAATGACTAAGAATCCTTTTCCAGTTTTCTTTCCTTTTCCAGTGGCTGCTTTAGAATCATAAGCTTTGTAAGACTGTATTTTCATGACACGCTAAAGTGGTCTTTGCATTGCTTTTAGTTTGTTGTGCTGTGTTCCAACGAGGGTGAGAAATGGAAAAAGACAAGAGGCTAAAGCCACCCTACCTCCCAAGCCTTTTTATTTTTAATCAATAATTTGCCCCCCCCAAAAAGCATAGTTGGAGCCTCTCAAATGCTCAGGGCAAAGTGGGACCTGAGGCCGTTCCTGCTAGGAATAGTACTCTGTCAAGTAGGACTATATGCTGGCAGGTCAGAAGAAGGAACTAAACTTTCATGTGGGCACAGAATAAAAGTCCTGCTCGGTAACTGTGCTACAACCACAAAATTGTGTGCTCTCCCCAGGGAGTAGTGGGCCTTGAAAAGCTCTTTAATGGAGGGTCAAGAAGTCAACAAGTGAATGGAGGGGCTGGGCATTATAAAGAGTGTCAACTATAGGGTCACTACCCATGCTGAAATAGACATTGGGTCCAAAATGACAGGACAAACAGAGTCCATAATTTGTTCTCAGTGTCACAATGTCATGCCACTGTGTCACAATGCAGTGTCCTGGTGCAGTGCTGTTATGTCTTGATACTGTGACTTTGCCTCAGTACAGTATGGCTGAAATCTTGGCCCATTGAAGCCAATGGGAGTTTTGCTATTGATTTCAATGAGACTAGGATTTTGCCCTGTGATTTTGTGTCAGCAACCAATGTTGTCACAGTTGATGCAACACCATGACATGAAGACACAAATGTCACAGTGTGGATATTTGGCTCCCACTATGAAAGCAAACAGCAACCCTAGCAGCCAGCCAAGAAAAACAAAGAGTTGGCAGCAGATGACAGGGTGCTCCTAATTTGTTACAACTGTTCAAAATGCTTTGAATACAAACTACATTTCTGTGCTTATGGATGATCGTCTCATGGCCTGGAAGTGGAATTTGAAAATACTTTTAAAAGATTGAAAGGCTATGTCGGCACAGCAATAGCCCTGAGTAAATCACTGCGGATAGCCTTACAACTCCAACAGAGAGTGGTGTGGGTGGGACTATGTTTCCTTTCCTCTTCAGCAGTGCAGGAACACCAGTGTTACGAAGGGCTCCTGTAAATCAAAGCATTGGCTCTGCATCAGATATTACATGTAGAGATACTGGAGTATCAGAAACTATGGTAAGGGGTGCAGCATAAGAAACTGTATAGAATAGAACAGACCTCTCACAAACAAACTGCATTTACTAGGAGCCATTCTCTCCACCCCACAAAAAAACAACAATAACCCTGCATTTAAATAATCCCGATTGAATGGCTTGATCTGGCATCATCACTGTTGCTAGCTTCCCCAAATGGGGGTGTGGAGTGGAGGTTGGAGATGAAGTCTTGCCCTTCCTCATCAGTGAGAGCACATGCTGTACCCATCTACAGAGCTTCAGCTGAAGCGTGCACTCCCGTGAGCCTCAAGAGAGTGGCTAAGTGAGTCAGAATTTCTCCTAGGTCTTCAGCTGCAGCACAGGCCTCTCTGCATTTCCTGGTTGTGGGGCTCACTCCCTTTTGTAGATTAGAGCTATGACATCACTGTTGCACAAGATCTCTTGCGCCCCCGCCTCTCAAGAAACATGACCCGTCAAGGCACTTCTGCACCTCGACACCCAGGGTGCCAGATCCCACAAGTGGGAATAGACAGAGGCATCTCTAGAAGAAGAATCCTAGATTTTGTAACCTCACCAGATATATGAACAATCAAAAATTTTAATTAACAGCTGGAAAAAGTCAGGACTACATATCGGGCTATACTGTGCGGCCCTATTACATGTCAGTGAGCACTTCTCCCATGTACAGTCCTATGGAGGTCTATGATGTTCACCAACATGGGTAAGAGTTGCACAGTCTAACCTTCTGAGTTCTGACACTTATGACTTTGGAGCCCTGGGATCAAAACTTTCCTGGTATAACCCAAATAGAAATAAATGGCAGTAATGGGAATTTGTTTCCTATGATTAATGCATCTTTCAATGGTCATTTAGGCTACACATGTAGACTATATGTCTCCATATTATTATTAAATCATCTGCATTTATATTTCTTTTCAGAAAGTATGGTATAGTTGTAAAACCAGAAAATATGCTACACGCTATGGACTCACTTCTCATCTGCTTTATCTAGGGTGACCAGACAGCAAGTGTGAGAAATCGGGACCAGGGGTGGGGGGGGGGTAATAGGAGCCTATATAAGAAAAAGACCCAAAAATCGGGACTGTCCCTATAAAATCAGGACATCTGGTCACCCTAGATTTATCCCAGCTTTACAATGTTGTAACACAGGCATGGGCAAACTTTTTGGCCCCAAGGGTCACATCGGGGTTGCAAAATTGTATGGAGGGCCGGGTAGGGAAGGCTGTGCCTCCCCAAACAGCCTGGCCCCGCCCCCAACCGACCCCCACCCACTTCCCACCCCCTGACTGCCCCCCTCAGAACCTCCGACCCATCCAATCCCCCTTGCTCCTTGTCCCCTGACTGCCCCCTCCAGAGACCCCCCCTGCCCCTAACCACCCCCGGGACCCCACCCGCTATCTAAGCCCCCCTGCTCCTTGTCCCCCGACTGCCCCAACCTGTATTCACACCCCTTCCCCCTGAGAGACCCCTGGGACTCCCACACTCTATCCAACTCCCCCATTCCCCGTCCCATGACTGCCCCTGCAGAACCTCCACCCCATCCAACCACCCCCTGCTCCCTGTCCCCTGACTGCCCCCCGGGACTCCCTGCCCCTTATCCAACCCCCGGCCCTGGCCCCCTTACCACAGCTGCGTCTAGACACAAGGCCCCTCAGGAGCGCACAGCCCCGCCCCCTTACCATGCCATTCAGAGCGGCAGGAGCTCGCAGCCCCACCGCTGCAGCACTGCCCAGGAGCAGCGAGCCAGAGCGCTGGCGGCGCGGCACGCTGAGGCTGTGGGGGGACAGCAGGGGAGGGGAGGAGGGAGCCTCCCCTGCCGGGAGCTCAGGGGCTGGGCAGGACGGGCCCGGGGGCTGGATATGGCCCGCGGGCTGTAGTTTGCCCACCCCTGTTGTAACACCATTGACTTCAATGGGTATACTGCTGATTTACATTAGCGTGAGGAGAACCAGGCCCAGAGTGTGCCGAATACACTCAGATTTACAGGTTTTAGCCCACGAAAGCTTATGCCCAAATAAACGTATTAGTCTCTAATAAGATGTCACAAGTACTCCTCATGGTTAGCTAAATCTCTGCTACTCTCAACTTTAACAACAGGGGGAGCTTTGTACCAAAGGAAAAGAAGCTAAGACTTGTGTTTTTTATGAAAGGAGTCAGGGCAGGAAAGACAATAAGGCAGGGAATGGTTTAAGGTTAGACTCATGCGCTTAAGCTGTAAACCTCATGTACGTTTGATTAATTTGGCTGAAGAAAGAACACTCGCTGAAGAGTCAACTAAAGTTCATGCAATCAGCAAAATAATAGGAAATAAGTGTTTATGACTGACCTTCAGCCTGCTAAACTGCTAATCGGTGTGGGTTTCCCTGATCATGAAATTACAGCCATAGTTAGGTTTGGATTGGTAAGACTCATTTTCACTTCAACATGCAGCACAGCAGCCTTCATGCACGTACAACAAATAACATAGTTAAAAGAGAGAAAATAATTGTGCCTTCGCATGAATAAAAACCACTCATATGTTTTCGCCTTGCATTTTACTTGTATTTAGAAGAGGGAACTAAACTATAGAGCCACTCATTCCGTCCAATTGTCCTGTGGGCAGGGATGAAAGGAGTGGAAAAATTACAGCTTTGGCTCAAATTTTGTTATGGGGAGAGTCTCAAAAGGTCCTGTGGCACCTTTGTCGCTTCTACAGATCCAGACTAACACGGCTACCCCTCTGATACTCAATACACGATCATTCACCACTTTGTCCAACCCTGTACAAGACCCTCCCTGTGCTCTGTAGCCAGGGGCATGCGCAGGAATTTAAATGTGACCCCTTTTGGAAGGGCATATTCTGTGCCCCCGCCGCAGCCCTGGGGCCAGAGGAGCTCTGTGAAACCTTGCTGCAGACCTGGGGCCGGAGGAGCTTGCTCTTCCTACAGTGGCCCTGGGGGCCGGAGGAGCTCTCTCCCCCTGCCGTGGCCCCAGGGCCAGAGAAGCTCGCTCTCTCCACCACAGCCCCAGGGACCAGAGAAGTTCTGCGACCCCACTGATTATTGAGGAGGCCCAGCTGTGCCCATGCTTGCCCTTCCTTGTACACACCCCTGTCGATAACATTTGGGACTATGCAGTTTTGGCAGACCATAGCTGGGGCAGAGAAAGGTAGGGCTTAGGTACAGCCATTCCTCATGTCATCATCCCCCTCTGAATGCATGGAAATTTCCTCATGTAAAATAATTTTGATGTTCTCACGTGGGCTCCCACTATAGATCCTCAACTGTCCAACCCTCAAAAGTGGTTTTGGCCCAGAAACAGAAAGCCTTTGAGACCACAGCTTCCCCTTAGCCAGGCCACTCTGGAGGAAGTGGCAGATGGGGAAGTAGCATGGAAGACCTTCTGTGAATTCCTTCAGAGCCAGAATATTCTCCCATTTGTGAGTCAGGTGCACCAGAGCCGTAACTAGGAATTTCTGCGCCCGAGGCAGGGGCACAGAAATCCCTAGGGGCTCTTACCCTCCGCCGAATTGCCGCCGAAGCCGCAGCACCGGCGGACCTCCCGCAAGCAAGCGGAAGCGGCTTCAGCGGCAGTTCGGCGGAGGGTATTTTTAGCAGCTGCCGAAGCCGCCCCCGCTTACCTGCGGGAGGTCCGCCGGTGTGTGTGGAGAAGGCCCCCTCCGCCGAATTGCCGGTGAAGCTGCGGCACCGGCAGACCTCCCGCAGGTAAGCGGAAGCGGCTTTGGCAGCAGGGCAGAAGTGCTGCTAATAATACCCTCCGCCGGTGTTGGCGGCAATTCGGCGGAGGGGGCCTTCTCCACACACACCGGCGGACCTCCCGCAGGTAAGCGGGGGTGGCTTCGGCGGCGGGGGGAGGACGGGCGCGCCCCTGGCAGCAGGCTTTTACACCCCTGCCAGCAGTGCGCCCCGAGGCAAGTGTCTCACTCGCCTCGCCCTCGTTACGGCCCTGAGGTGCACTACATCTCCTGTACATCCCTATGGTTCAACCCTTTGCCACAGTGCCATGATTTGAAAGAAATTCCCTGGCCTTGAAGCTGTGGAAATTTCCACCTAGCTTTTGCTCTCCTGGAAGTTTTCAGATGGAATGGCATAATTTGTCTTATAGCTTGTTTCTATAAAAAAAATCCTTTGAGTTTTTGTACAGGACATGCATGGTGTGGTCAACTGCAATAAACCTGTGGACTGCCAATAATTTTGTAAAGGGAACATTATATTTATGCACAGAATCATCCAGTGCTTAGTGAACTTTTATTGTATGCCTAATATGCTCATTTTTTCTATATATAACTATGCAACAATCAAGCCTTTCTCTTGAATAATTTTCACTAAGATTGCAAGTGATAAAGTACATTATATGCCTTTCCAGGTTTCTCTGGGCCCATTGCTTGAAGCAGATGGCTCCAGATGCCAGCTGATTCGCTACAGAAAAGCAGCTGATATAGCACATTGTGAAAATGCAGCTCTGCTGGTGAAAAACAGCAGCCTTCTAACTGAGGTGCAGAATGAATAAACTGTATTACTGTATCCTGTAGCTTACTGATGCTTTGTGTCAGTCACTGTGGAGAAAAAAGCAGCATTAATCTGGGGTTTTGTGAGTCTAGTTCTATTGCTGACAGCTAAAGTGCTGATCACTAATTGTTGTTCATTTGGATTGGTCTAAATCAGTGGTTCTCAAACGTATTTGATCGGGGCCCCCCTTCTTTGTGTCTGTAGTCTTTTACTTGTGCCCCCTCCACACGTATATATACTGCCACCCAGCTCGGAAGGCAGAATGGAGAGCAGCTCTGAAGGCAGCACCGTGCCAGCAGTAGCACAGAAGTAAGGGTGGCAATGTGAAAAGTGCTGTTTGTAAATATCAGTGCCCCACTGCCACGCTTACTTCTGCGCTGCTGCTGCCATCCTGGGGCTGACAGTCAGAGCCCCGCCGCCTCCAGGTGAGGGATTGGGGAGGAGGGGAAGGAGACCCTGAGCCCAGGTGGCAGGGCTCCAGCTATCATCTTTATCCCCACCTCCTGGGTGTGCACGACGGCCCTTCTGCATGAGCCCCAGTCACACAGGGCTGACAGCCAGAGCTCTTTAAAAAAAAAAGCACACAACTCTTGCGTCCCTTGACACATTCCTGTTCCTCCCTTGGGAGGCCCACACCATAGCTTGAGAACTGCTGGTCTAGATTGTTCTGCCAAAGAAGGGCCTTTTAAAGCACGCGTGCTGAATGGTGGCCTTCATCTGACTCTGGGATAAAAAGCAGCATGGTGCAATTGTTTGCTTGCTTGCAGCCAAAATGATAATTTATGAATTTAATATTTCATGTTTGTATTTAGCAAGAAGAGCACGATTAATAAAAATAGCAACTTGTTAGCCTCCATGGATAGAAAAGCCGATCTTGTACAAAAAGCATTTTATTATCAATTAAGGTCCCTTCATGCCCTTTCTCTAGACTTGGGGAAATGTACAGTTTGGACAAAGAGTGATATGTAGGACATGAACACAAGGTTAGGCAGGAAACTCATTTACAGCTAGATGGCTGTTCACTTGCAGGTTTCTCAACTACTGTCATCTTGATAGTAGAGCTGGCTCAAGTCTGAACTAAAAAACCCACAATTTGTATCCATTGCCTTCAAAGTCTTTTTCTGGCTGTGGTTATCAATTTTCTCTCTGCATCTGAGAATCAAAACTTCTTAGTGTCTAGCCTCTAAGCCGAGTTAGAGTTTTGTCATTACTTGCTCTGTCAGACCACGAGCTTTCTTATACTCTGGTATTTCTAATATTCAAAGGGTAGCCTGTGATACCTTTATTAATGTCCAGAAACACCTTACTATGTTCTCCCACTGAAATCAATGGGACCACTCTAGGAATGAGGTATTACTCAATGTGAAAGCTACAAAAAGTCCTGTGGCACCTTATAGACTAACAGACGTATTGGAGCATAAGCTTTCGTGGGTGAATACCCACTTCGTTGGATGTATCCGACGAAGTGGGTATTCATCCACGAAAGCTTATGCTCCAATACGTCTGTTAGTCTATAAGATACCACAGGACTCTTTGTAGCTTCTACAGATCCAGACTAACACGGCTACCCCTCTGATACTCAATGTGAGTAAGGGTATCAAATCTGGGCCAAAGATTTCTGGCTCTGGAAAACACGTCCAGGACCTGTAATCAGCAATTAGTCATGGCTGTGTTATGAGCTGGTGAAAGCTTGTTATGTGTTGAGTTAAAACCTCACTGAGGGTATGTGTACACTATGAAATTAGATCGATTTTATAGAAGTTTATTTTTCAGAACAGATTGCATAAAGTCAAATGCATGCATCCCCACTGAGTGCAGTAAGTTGGCAGAGTGCATCCACAGTACCGTGGCTAGCGTCGACTTTCGGAGCGGTGCACTGTGGGTAGCTATCCCACAGTTCCCACAGTCTCCGCTGCCCATTGGAATTCTGGATTGAGCTCCCAATGCCTGATGGGGCAAAAAATTTGTCGTGGGTGGTTTTGGGTACATGTTGTCAGTCGCCCCTCCCTCCATGAAAGCAATAGCAGACAATCATTTTGTGCCCTTTTCCCTGGATTGCCCACGCAGACGCCATAGTACTGCAAGCATGGAGCCCGCTCAGATCACCGTGGCAGTTATGAGCATTGTAAACACCTCGCGCATTATCTTGCAGTATGTGCAGAACCAGAACCTGCAAAAGCAGGCGAGGAGGTGATGGCAGCGCGGTGACGAGAGTGATGATGACATGGATACAGACTTCTCTCAAAGCACGGCTCCCGGCAATTTGGACATCCTGGTGGCAATGGGGCAGGCTCATGCCGTGGAACGCTGATTCTGGGCCTGGGAAAAAAAGCACAGACTGGTGGGACCGCATAGCGTTGCATGTCTGGGATGATTCCCAGTGGCTGCGAAACTTTCGCATGTGTAAGGGCACTTTCCTGGAACTTTGTGACTTGCTGTCCCCTGCCCTGAAGCGCAAGAATACCAAGATGAGAGCAGCCCTCACAGTTGAGAAGCGAGTGGCGATAGCCCTGTGGAAGCTTGCAACGCCAGACAGCTACCGGTCAGTTGGGAATCAATTTGGAGTGGGCAAATCTACTGTGGGGGCTGCTGTGATCCAAGTAGCCAACGCAATCACTGAGCTGCTGCTATCAAGGGTAGTGACCCTGGAAAATGTGCAGGTCATAGAGGATGGCTTTGCTGAAATGCGCTGGTGGATCACAAGGGACTTTTCACTGACATCAATGTGGGATGGCCGGGAAAGGTACATGACGCTCGCATCTTTAGGAACTCTGGTCTGTTTCAACAGCTGCAGGAAGGTATTTACTTCCCAGACCAGAAAATAACAGTTGGGGATGTTGAAATGCCTATAGTTATCCTTGGAGACCCAGCCTACCCCTTAATGCCCTGGCTCATGAAGCCGTACACAAGCACCATGGACAGTAGTAAGGAGCTGTTCAACTATAGGCTGAGCAAGTGCAGAATGGTGGTAGAATGTGCCTTTGGACTTTTAAAAGTTTGATGGCGCAGTTTACTGGCTCGGTTAGACCTCAGTGAAACCAATATTCCCATTGTTATTGCTGCTTGCTGTGTGCTCCACAATATCTGTGAGAGTAAGGAGGAGCCGTTTATGGTGAGATGGGAGGTTGAAGCAAATCACCTGGCCACTGATTACGTGCAGCCAGACACCAGGGCGATTAGAAGAGCACAGAAGGGTGCACTGCGCATCAGAGAAGCTTTGAAAACCAGTTTCATGACTGGTCAGGCTACGGTGTAACAGTTCTGTTTGTTTCTCCTTGATGAAAAAACACCCCCTTGGTTCACTCTACTTCCCTGTAAGCCAACTGCCCTCCCACCTTCGATCACTGCTTCCAGAGGCAATAAAGTCATTGTTGTTTCAAAATCATGCATTCTTTATTAATTCATCACACAAATAGGGGGATAACTTCCAAGGTAGCCCAGGAGGGGCGGGAGAGGAGGGAAGCACCAGGTGGGGTGGTGAATGAAGAGAGGAGGGAAGGACAAGGCCACACTGCACTTCAACACTTGTTGAATGCCAGCCTTCTGTTGCTTGGGCAGTCCTCTGGGGTGGAGTGGTTGGGTGCCCAAAGCCTCCACCTCCGTGTTCTTGGGAGTCTGGGTGAGGAGGCTATGGAACTTGGGGAGGAGGGCGGTCGGTTACACAGGGGCTGCAGTGGCGGTCTGTGCTCCTGCTGCCTTTCCTGCAGCTCCACCAGATGCTGGAGCATGTCAGTTTGATCCCCCAGTAGCCTCAGCATTGCATCCTGGCTCCTCTCATCGCGCTGCCACCACCTCTCATCTTGCTCCCGCCACTCTCATCCTCTGCTCGCGCTCGTCCCTCCTGTCCTCGCGTTCATTTTCCACTTTCCTGGACTCTGACATTGTTTACCTCCACACATTCTGCTGAGCTCTTTCAGTGTTGGAGGACTGCACAAGCTCAGAGAACATTTCATTGCAAGTGCGGTTTTTTCTCCTTCTTATCTGTGCTAGCCTCTGGGACAGAGGTGACAGGGGGAGCGTAGAAACATTTGCAGCTGCGGGAGGAAAAAAAGGGAGAGTAGTATTTAAAAAGATACATTTTAGAGAATAATGGGTAGACTCTTTCACAGTGAACCAAGCTGTTAACATTACATAGCTCATGTGCTTTCGGTACAAGGTTGCATTTTGCCTCTTATATTGAGGGCCGGCCAGTTTGGTGTGAGAGATCACACACGCAGGACCGGGCAATAGAATTCGGTTTGCAGGCAGCCATGGTAAGCCACAGTCTTTCGGCTTCTTCAACCTTCATAACATGTGGGAATGGTTTCAAACAGCAGCGCCCTCCTTTCCCATAGCAAGCAAAGCCCGTTGTGTTGGCCATTTAAAAGGAGAGGCTGCGGTTTTCTGGTTAACGTGCAGCACAAACCCAACTAACACTCCCCCTCCCCCCAATTCTCTGGGATGATCGCTTCACCCCTCCCCACACCGCGTGGCTAATATCAGGGAAGATCCCTGCCAGCCAAACGCGAACAGCTCAGCATGAATCCCCACCTCCCACCCCCGCACAGCGTGGCTAACAGCGGGGATGATTTCTTTTCAGCCACAGGCAAACAGCCCAGCAGGAACGGCCATCTCTGAATGTCCCCTTAATAAAATTCCCCTATTTCAACCAGGTGACCATGAATGATATCACTCTCCTGAGGATAACACAGAGAGATAAAGAATGGATATTGCTTGAATGCCAGCAAACACCGGAACCATACGCTGTCATTCTTTGTTATGCAATGATTCCAGACTACATGCTCCTGGCCTGGCGTGGTAAAGTGTCCTACCATGGAGGATGGAATAAGGCTGCCCTCCCCAGAAACCTTCTGCAAAGGCTTTTGGAGTACCTCCAGGAGAGCTTCATGGAGATGTCCCTGGAGGATTTCCGCTCCATCCCCAGACACGTTAACAGACTTTTCCAGTAGCTGTACTGGCCGCGAATGCATCCCAAGTCTTCAGGGCAAATTCATCATTAAACACGCTTGCTTTTAAACCATGTATTATATTTACAAAGGTACACTCATCAGAGGTGCCTTCTCCGGTTCCAGGGAGCCCGCCTTAGGAGGGTTGGGAGGATATTGGCTCCAGGGTGATAAACAGTTCCTGGCTATCGGGGAGAACGGTTTCTCCGCTTGCCTGCTGTGCGCTATCCTCAACCTCCTCCTCCTCATCTTCCTCCTTCCCCAAATCCTCATCCCTGTTGTGTGAGACTCCCCTCTTGGAGGTGACCATGGACAGGGGTGGGGTAGTGGTAGGAGCCCCCCCTAGAATTGCACGCCACCAGGGCTGACTCTGGCTTTTTTGCCGCCCCAGGCAAAAAAAAAAAAAAAAGCTACCCGGAGCGCCGCTGAAGCAAAAAAAAAAAAAGGGCAGAGCGGAATGTGCTGCCCTAAGATTGGCCTGAATGCCTCCCCAAGCATGTGCTTCCTAGGCTGGTGCCTAGAGCTGGCCCTGCATGCAGCTCATCATAGAAGCAGCATGTCTGGGGCTCTGACCCAGAGCAGCCATTTGCCTCTTTGGTTTTTTGGTAGGCTTGCCTGAGCTCCTTAATTTTCACGTTGCACTGCTGCAGGTCCCTGCTGTAGCCTCTGTCCATCATGCCCTTGAAGATTTTTGCAAATATTTTGGCGTTTCGTCTTTTGGAACGGAGTTCTGCCAGCACAGATTCGTCTTCCCCTACAGCGATCAGATCCAATACCTCCCGTTCGGGCCATGCTGGAGCTCTTTTGCAATTCTGGGACTTCATAGTCACCTGTGCTGATGAGCTCGCAATGCTGGCCAAACAGGAAATGAAATTCAAAAGTTCCCAGGGCTTTTCCTGTGTACCTGACTAGTGCATCTGAGTTGAAAGTGCTGTCCAGAGCGGTCACAATGGAGCACTCTGGGATAGCTCCCGGAGGCCAATACTGTCGAATTGCATCCACACTACCCCAAATTTGACCCAGTGATGTCGATTTCAGCGCTAATCTCCTCATCAGGGAGGAGTACAGAAATCGATTTTAAGAGCACTTTAAGTTGACAAAAATGGCTTCGTCGTGTGGACGGGTGCAGGATTTAATCAATCGAACACTGCTAAATTCAACCTAAACTCATAGTTTAGACCAGGGCTGAGACTGGTAGATGTGAACTCACCCTTCAGTTAACATAACTGTAAGAATAAGCCCCACCCAAGACAAAAGAGGCGGGTGAAGATGTGTGTGAAGAGAGATCTGCCAACTTAGGTCAGACAAGAACAGATGGAGCAAGAGAGGCAGCCTGAAGGAGCAGCTAAAAGCATGAGGCTAACCCTGAAGAAACCTAGAGGAGAGGTTTTTGTGTCACGGGTGCAGGCTGAAAACAGTGCTCTTGGTGCTGTGAGCAAAAGAATCAGTTTCCTGCTGTTTTGTGCCTTCTGTGTTCAGAGACACAGTACTTTGTACATTCTTTAAAAATGAGCAAAATTGCTTCAAAGAAATACCTAATTACCACCAATTTCTACACTCCAATGGAACACCCACAGAGCCCCAAACTTTGACTAGCCACTCAGGTCAAAAGGAGGCAACAACTCCTTGTTTAATTAGCACTGTTTTCACTGTAGGAATCTTTCCCACCATCTTGCTTTGGGTATACGACCTTTTTTCAAAATATGCCTCCATTGTGTATTGTGTAGCATCTAGGGTGTTGATTTACATGGTAAGTGCATCAGAACTTCTTCTTTGGGTACAGTTCCTTGCATTTTGTCCATTTTAGCTCCCTGCATTTCGAGTAATTTACAGACACTGACCTCCTGTGTCCTGAGACGATACTGAGGAGGTCAAATCAGGGTCCTCTGGCTCCTTTTACAGAGAGTGGAAGAATATTTAGGAAGTTAGATATTCATTTCCCTTCCCTATCCCCCCAGGACTCTTTGGCATTATTGCACTATTGATATTGACTAGGAATTATTTTGGGGAAGTTTTATGGCCTGTGTTATACAGGAGATCAGACTAGATGATCACAATGGTCCCTTCTGGCCTTGGAATCTATGACTTTATATACTCTTGATAGTTAAGAAGCTGTAGTAAAATCAAATAGCCCATTTCAAACCTCTAGGTCTCATATAATAAGTTTATATTTCAGAGCTGGAATCAGAGCTTCACAGGTTTTCATTGTTGCTGCTGGATAGTGGTTAGATTGCACCATCATCTGAGCTATTTATTTTAAGTGACCAATTTCAGTAGCAGATTTCTTTTAAAAATTGTAAGCCGGAGAGGTCACTGATCACTCTTCATGCCAAAGTGAACATGGGTCACTTGTAGCTATTTGTCATTCCTGTAATGAGCATGATATTTTGACACTGACTGTACCCAGCTTGGCTAAAGTCTTGTTTAGTTGACCCACACCTGACTCAAAAGTACTAGATAATCTATTACTTCTAATAAAAAGTGTTGCATACTCTGCCTATATCTGACAATGATTAATGCTATATATATACCTTAGACAGATAGAAAATAATTGGAAAGACCAGGTGGGTGAGATAATAGCTAACAGAAGTTGGTCCAATAAAAGATATTACCTCATCCACTTAGTCTCTCTAATATCCGGATGGCTACAACAACAGAAAATAATTAGTAACATGTAGCTGATTATGTTTTGGATTTAGTAACATGGAATAGATTACATGTTCAAAGTCATTTGAATAATTCTGACTGGCACACACAATTTCAGTTATAAAATGGGTATTGTGAAAGCAGGCATCTTGGTATTTGGAGCAGCTACCAAGCATGCAAAACAATTGGGTCTTGTTGGCCTTTACCCAAATTACTGCACTGACAAAAGGGTAAAGAAATAATAGTAGGTAAAACATCTGCCAGAAGTTGGATTGCCAAAAAAAAAAAGGTCTCATAAGTATAAATAATCACTGTTAACAAAGGTTGTTTTTATTTTAAACCGTGATTAGTTTAAGGCACAGACACCTGTTTCCATGAGAACAGGAACAGTCTCCAGAAACCAAGTCCTCAGAGCTCTTGTCAATTGCACAGAGCTAACATAGGAGGCTGCAAATACTGCACAGATGAATGTTAGGACCAGATAGAAGTCAACAATGGGTTATCTGAGGTGGGGGGTGGGGGAGAGACAGATTTTATGATAACATTTTAAAATCACTAATATTTTTGAAAGAAGAGGAATCTTTTCGTTTATGCTGATTTTTTAAAATAGAATGATAGTTATTTATTTTAAACATATTTTAAAATGTTCATCAAGAAGTGAATTTATTCTGGAAAACTGCATCTTTTGAGTGGCTAAAGACATGAGGCCAAACTTCAAGCACATGGATATTCAGGATAACTCCTCGTTATCTTAGTCCTGTAGAGTTGTTCCCACAATTGATTTACATTCACATATCTTTTCCTTCAGGATCTTCCACATGTGAGAATCTCTACACATACTGTTTTAGTATATGGTAGCACAAGATCTTTGTAACTGCAGATGAGTTACACATTTTGGGTAAGTTACACATAGGGCCCTATCAATTTCATGTCCATGAAAAACACGTCATGGACTGTGAAATAAGCCCTTCCCTGTGAAATCCCATGTTCCCTTGTTCCTAGGCGCATCCAGTAAAGGAGGCTCCTAGCTCTGGCTGGGCTGGAGAGGGACAGGACTTGTTCATCCCCTGCACAACTGCTCAGGGGTGGTGGGAGGGAGAGGAGACCAGACCCACCTCTGGGTGCCTCCCCCTGCTGCAGGATGCTCTGGGACTGGGCAGAAGCCCCAGATGTTCCCACAGCTGAAGGAGGCTTGTGGAGTTGGATCCGATCTTTTCTGTGCTGCTGGGAGCACCCCAGCAAAGAGGGCTCCTAGCTGGTAGTCCGAGCAGGGCTGGGGCAGGACAGGACTTGCTCTTTCCCTACAGGGCTGCTCTTGGGTATCTCTCCAGGCTGCAGATAGCTCTGCACCCTCTCATCTCCACTCTGTCCAGCTCTAAAGGCAGCACAGAAGTGAGGGTGGCAATCCCATGACCCCCCTACAACAGATTTTTGACACCCACCCCCACAATCCCCTTTTGGGTCAGGACCCCCCCAGTTACAATTTCAACATCTGAAAACGTGAAATTTACCAATTTCCAAATCCTATAGCTGTGAAATTGACCATAATGAACCGTGAATTTGGTAAGGCCCTAGTTTTACAGGAAAGTCTTTATACATCAGGTTTCCATATAATATGCACAAATATTACCCAGGACTTAATGTGTTTTGCAATAGAAAGTTAGGGTTAATGTTTTCTATATTAAAAAATAAGTGTCCTTAATCAACACATTATACATTTACAATCCATTTATATATTTCTAATGTGACCATCATCATGGCATGTGGCCCCATTAGTTTGAAAATACAGTAAATAGCCATACCTGGGTATACACGGGGAACTATACATGCTGCATGGGGAATTATGTGCATGTATGAGTGGGAGACCTCTAGGGAAACAGAGGAGCTGAAGAAATTGATGCTGGCGGTTCAGTGAGTGACATTCTTTATGCTGAATAAAGCCCCCGATGTTATATAGCACCGTACTCCTTGAGAAGCTGTCTTTCAGATGAGATGTAAAAGTCAGGACTGAACACTTGTGTGGTGATTTAAAAAAAATCAATTTTGGCTAAAGTAGCAATCTAACCCTAATTCCAGGGGTGGCAATTACCAGATATATGAACAATTTTTGCATCAAAATCTCACTCCAGATAAAACTCATCTGATTTAAAGTTTCATTGTGAAAGATGAACTAAGTGGCTCACACAAACTCTGCTCCAGGTCTGCAAAACTTTCAGAATATCTGGGCAGCCCTGGACTACCTAGGAAACCCCCCCTCCCCGACCATGTCCCTTCTCTTCTTTCCCCCACACAATCTCCTTTCCCCTGAAGGATCTAGGGCCCTTCGTTCACCCAGGAGTTGGCTCAACAGGGCCCTGCCCCCTAACTTCCTCTTTCAGGTGTCATCTGGTGGCTTCATGGCTTCTATTCATTCCTGTCTCAAAGTCTTTATGAAACACAGGGCTGATCTGCTCTCTGCATCTCAGCTGTCTCCTGGCTGCCAGGGTAGAAAGGAAAACCATTCCATTCCTGATACCACACCTGAACTCAAGCAGGGGCCTGAGACATCACACACAGCTCTACTACAAAAGTTTATATAGTGTTTTAACAAGAACAACGAGGAGTCTGGTGGCACCTTAAAGACTAACAGATTTATTTCACTGTTTTTGTGGATACAGACTAACACGGCTACCCTTCTGATACTTGTTTTAACAAGATTGCTTGGCGCTGCATGGTTAAATAAACCCCAAACTCCAGCCAAACTTCAATTATAAATCCTTAATATTTATTATGTAAATCACTGTGCAGTAAAATAACTACCCAAAAACCATCACACCATGTTTCTCCCTAGATGTGGCTGTACTGTAAATATAGTACTCAATTGTGCAGTCCTTACTCATGGGACTAGTCCTACTGAAGTCAATGCTTTTACACATGTGAGCAAAGGATAGAGGTTCAAGTTTAAAAAGCCCTTTGCAGCTGGAAGAAAGGAGCTGTATAATGTAAAATCAATATCCTTAACCCTCTTGCAGAACAAGTTGACAATATATTGTACCCCAATGCAAAATATTCTGCTAATTGTATTAATGTTACCTCATGGCAACTTTGGAAAAAATATTTTGTTAAAAAAGGAAAAATCCACAATGAAACTAGAAGCAAAAAACTCAGGCTGCAGGTAACTAGTGTGCATGTTGCTTTTGCAGAATGATCATACGGCTTGTAATTGATGTAATTTCTTGCAATAACAAAATGTTCCTGACCTTTTGCTGGTCACAAAGCAAATGTACTTTTACTATGTCAAGTAAAATCAAATATCTCTCCTTTCCACTTCCTGTTAGTTCTCAAGGATGCAGTTATATTCTATCCAGCTTAATAAGAAATTTGAACTAAGTCGATTAGATTAGAACATAATAGTTTAAGATGTTGATGGCCACCAAAATGCTACCTCAATTTTCCTTCTTCAGTACTTTTCCTACATCTGTTCAGATACAAGGAAGCAGAGAGTGAGTGAGTGAGAGAGAGAGAGAGAGGGATTTGAGTATGGCACTAAAGAATCTAGTGGTTTTATTAAATGTAAAGTCAGGAAATAAAATGTGGGTCACAGTCATTTTCCCCTGCTGATCGGTAGATAGTTCTTGCATTAGGCACTGATGATCCCTATCAAAACATCATGCTGCCACAGAAAGAATTCAGTATATTACTCTGTATGTTGGAGCCATAGGCAGGCAGGCAGGCTCTTGTCCTTCCTGGGAGTATTAGCTTAGCAAAGTCCCACTCTACTGTACAGAATGCCGAGGGCTGAATCCTCATCTGCAATAGAGCAGAGCTCAGCATAGCTGAGGGAAGAGGGAAGTGGCTCTAAGGCACTTTACTGTTGTTCCATCCATGCACCCTAAAGCTGGCTGTGGACCAAACTATCCCACAGTATGTGGCCCCCTACGGGCCACTACACTGACAAATAAGGATCACCAGAGTGCAGTGTTCTCCTGCCTTGCCCCTGAAATGCCCCCAACATGCCCATTATGCTGGAGAGGAGGGACAGGAAAGGTCTGGCATGGAGCTTGCTAGGACATCTTTATGCTGGACAAGGATTCCTTAACATGGCTCTGACCCAAAGTATTTTACTTTCTTTGCAGAGATTCCACAATTAAAGAGTTAATTAATTCATGTTTATAAAACACTTTGCAAAAGGTGCTATATGAATACAAAATATTTTTATTTTTATATCTCATATTAGCCAACGGTGTGGTGTACAGGTTGGGACCCTGTGACAAGCTTTTGAGGGCCCTGACATCCCCTAGCTTTTGCTTGCTAACTTATTCAGGTCGCTGAATTTTAGCCAACCTAGAAGAGGGTGCTGAGCCTCGGAGCTATCATATACTGTCATGGGTTGTTTTTATTTCTGACGTATGCAGTTAACATTACAACAAACGTTACAGCAAAATCCAGCAGAAAAGGCTTTCACTTATGAGTATAAAATCTTCACTTTTCCCAAGTTACTAATAACTCGTACTGTTCCAAGTGCCAGGTCTCTTGCAAGTACAGACGCTATTATCTTTCTATTCTTCTTCTTAAGATCCAGCAGCTTCAAAACCAACTGGTAACAAAAGAAGCTACTTTGCAAGAGATGAAGTCAGAGTTGGAAATCTACAAAGAAAATAATACTAGACAGTCCTCCAAAATTCAGACTCTAAAAGCTCAGGTCAAGGAGCTGGAAGAAATCGCTACATCTGTAACCAGTGTAAAGTCGCAGTCAGGTGCCTATATTTATACTCTCAAAAGGAAGAACCAAGAGTTAAGTGAAAGAGTCTCAGAATTAGAAAAACATCTTAGGTAAGGTTCCATGTCCCTTTCAAAAGTGTCAGTTTTACCATACACCATGTCCCTTTCAAAAGTGTCAGTTTTACCATACACCAGATGTGTTAACAATCTGACTGTAATAGACTAATGCATGATAAACTTAAAGAGAAACATTATTGTTTCTCAATATCCAATGCACCTCTGTTACCCGCCACAATGAGTATCTATGTACTGAATGAAAAGAGGGCATTTAGGAGCCATTGGGTCAGATTCTGATGTGAGTTACATCAGTGTTAGTCCTGAGTATCTACATTGAATCAGTGGAATTACTCAGGAATTACATTAATATGTAATGCTGTGAGTTCAGAATTTTGCTCAAAATACTGTGTTTAAGTTATTACTTTGCTTGCTGTTTCCTTTATTTTAATTCACATCCCTCACTCCTGGGGCTTGCTAGATTAAAGAGTTTATCTAGGCCTGCTTCTACAATCCCATTTGAAGTCTTAAACTTCAATCATATTTCACTCTTCGGCTGTATTGTCGGAGGGTCAAGGGCCTTGTCATAAGTGTTGAATGGGAAGGTCTGGAAGCTGGGAGAGATCTTATCTGCATAGTCCTCCTGTCAGTCCACTATCTTGCCTGGCAGTGATCCCTGACCTCCTCCCAACCTTAAAATACACTGGGGCCCTGATTGTGCCCATATCTGTTTTAGGTCCCATTGGTTGTTTATTCCATCTGGTGTACAATGGAATCTGGAATGCTTGTAGCCCTGGAGATCTGGATCTGATCTAGTTGGGGCCTTGACTATATTAAGATGGTTCCCATGGTTGCTACCATTGATTCAGCAACACGGGTGGCAATAATAGGGGGAGTACTAAAATACACATGCTAACCACCACATCCTCTACTGCTCTCAGGAGATTTAGACAACACAATGGTTAAAATGCTGGCAGCTGCCTGAAGCCCTGTCTATAGTAGCACTTCCAATTATTTTAATGAAAAGTAATTAGTGTCTTCAGTAATATATAGCATATAGGGCCATCACTATGACAGTCTGTCTTTGAGGGTATTCCTCTATCACTGATACTCAGGCTGCTCTTTAGTTAGTGAAATTTTTTTTTAAATGAATCTCCCTTGATAAAGAAGGGTGGGTTGAAATCACAGGGGAAAATGTTTTCCTAACTTGAACCTGCTTTGCTCACCCAGAGAATCCAAAATATACTCTGAGAGATATGTGAGTCCTCAGGCTCTGTGACATTTGCTTATCCCTAGCTATTGCTTTTGACCATGAGATTTTGGTTTGTGGAATGTTAATATGTTTAATACAGGATGCTTCTGGTGAGGAGAGAAAAAGCAGAGCAAAAAGCAGCCAGCTTGGATAAGAAGTTGACAGAAGTCACAGACAAGTTATCCTCTTCCATGAATATAGATATCAAAGGACAAGAAGATCCTTTGGGATTTTTAGTAATAAAGGTAAGAGTACTCTACTCTTTGTTTATTTGCAGAGATTATGGGGATCGTTGCAGTGACAGTTTCTATTGTAAGTTCAATTTTGACTGCCCTGCTTTTCTGAGCACTCTGAAGAAGGAAGCTACAGCCTAACATTTTCAATGGCTAGTCTCTGGCCAAATGAGCCTTTTTTTTTTAAGGAAGTTTTTTTTGTCCCAGGTCAAATCCAAAACTGGAAGGGACCTTTCCAACTCTCACACAACACTGTAAATCTCATGAGAACAGCTGTGTTTGTGGAATTTCTGTCATGTGTGGCACCTCTCTATCAGATGGCTACCAGAACTCCTATCTCAAGTACCTGAAGTGCAGCATCTTCCCTCTTGCCCCAGCCACACTATTGGAAGTGGTATAGGCAACAGTGGAATCTGCACCCATGGCACACTTCCCACAAAATCCTACTCTCAGCATCAGCAGCTCCACTAAGCGAAACAAACAGCATCTCTTCCAGAGGCCTGGAACCTCTACTGTTTCCCTCTATTCATATCCATGGAGATGGAGTTTGGCTGAGAGCGGTATGGTGGAAGGGGTGTCTCCCGCAGGTACTCCAGTGTGCTGAAAACAAAGGACTCCAAATAGATGTGCCATCCCACCTGCAGCCCTCAGCATATTGGGGGAGGGGAATGACAGGCTCACCACTGTGCTCCTGCAAACTCCAGCTGGTGGAGAGCCATTGGAAGTCACAGCCAGCTGATGTACATTAGAGCAACCAAAGCCCTCTCAGATGCAATAATACTACTTGCAGGATTTGCAGTGCATTACTTGTCCATGAGACTGCATGCCTGGTTGGGGACCCCACGGGTGCATTAGTGAGCAGATGGGATGGAGTAAATAAAGAAATTAGGCTGCTAAACTTTTCTGTTGAATTAAACTCATGTTCCAGCACCACATTTTACATTTGTGTCTCTTTAATATTGCTTTTTATTCACTGGTTAAAAGCATAACAATGGCATCAAATGTTGAAGCTGTGTCTGTCGATGATTTGCTTTTATTATGCAGTTTCCAATGCTCTTGAAGGAACATTCACTAGAAAAAACAAGAATTGCACTTCTTGAAAAAGCCTTGGCCACTCAAGAAATGGAGCTTAAAGCTAGTAGGGAAACAATAGTGAATCTTGTTTCAGAAATGAAAAAGGAGCAAAAAACTGCAGCTGGTCACACTGAACAACTGGCAATACTAAAGAAGGTAAGGGCGAAACTTTCCATTAATCTCTTTTACCAACTATCAGTGATATAGCATAGTGGATAAGGGCCAGATTGCCTGGTCATGCAAGGGAGAGCAAGATGCTCCCTTATTCCTTTGCATTGGCTGCCTGTGTTGTGAGTAACAGTGCAGGGTGCGGACCAGAGCAGCTTCTGCAGGGCTGCTATATGCCTCCACTGTTCCAGCTAGCATAGCCATGCAGGTGTGCTGGGGGAAGTACCCTGCACCAGATGCTGACCTGGTGCAGAGTAGTTTCTACGTGGAACAAGGTGGAAGGCAGATTGTGACTCTCATTGTCAACAATAGATAATTTTCCTAGTGTAAACAGACTCTTTGGTGTTGGGCCTTACTACAGAGGCAGACCCCACATTTGGGGGCCTAATGGATGACTTAGAGGGGGTCCCAAAGCAGACACCACAATGACGAGGGCAGTGATCATGCACCATGCAGGTGTGAGGCTCAAATTAAAAATTCTAGTGGTGGCCTGACAAAAGACATTCCTTTTCCTATTTTTGGGATGAACAACTCATGAGAAAAGGTATGACTTCTTTGCATTATGGAAATATTGGCAGGATTGAAATATTTCGTTTGCACAACTGTACCTGGCAAAATTGTGTCCATCACAATAAGAAAACAATAACCCTCTTGGAATGCTTTAGCCGCACAGATATTATTTAAAGAGGTTGAAAAACCTATCCTGGATCCTCGTCTGAGTGAAACAGGAGCCCCTCCAAAGAGGCCATGCTGCCAGACTGAGAAATATTGCGTTACTGTAATTTTCTTGCCTTTAGGAGAAGGATGAGGCTGTATTGACCAAGAAGACCTTTGAAAGGAATAACACCATTCTCTTAGAAAGATTGAAAGACAAACAAATAGCTTGGGATAACTATTGCCAAGAACTGCTCCATAAAGAGAAAAAATTCACTGAGTTAGATAGAGCTCTGCATGCCTCCATGTATGAAACTAAAATTACACAGACCCTCTATCAAACCTTCATCAGTCAACTGGCTACACTCCTGAGCAACACTTTCATAACTGTGGCTGGAACAGAGGAAGCTATTAAAGAAAGGATACAAGAAATCTGTGGCAGTGAACATTCTTGGAAATCTGTGAGTATAGTACTATCAAACCTAGCATTTATGACTGCCATTTTGGTAAATCTATTCCGAGACCTGTGCTGTTCAATATATTCATAAATGATCTTAAAAAGGGGGGGGGGGTAAACAGTTAGGTGGCAAAGTTTGCAAACAATACAAAATTACTCAAGATGGTTAAGTCCAAAGCTGACTGCAAAGAGTTACAAAGGGGTCTCACAAAACTGGGTGACTGGGCAGCAAAAAGGCAGATGAAATTCAACGTTGGTAAGTACAAAGTAATGCACTTAGAAAACATAATCTAAACTATATGTACAAAATGAAGGGATCTAAATTAGCTGTTACTACTTAAGAAAAAAAAATCTTGGCATCATCGTGAATCATTCTCTGAAAACACACACTCAATGTGCAGCAGCAGTCAAAAAAGCTAACAATGTTAGGAACCATTAGGGAAAGGATAGGTAATAAAACAGAAAAATATCATAATGCCACTCTATAAAGCCATGGTACACCGATACCTTGAATATTGTGTGCAGTTTTGATCACCCTCCCCTCCCAAAATATTAGAATTTGAAAAGGAACAGAGAAGGGCAACAAAAATGATTATGGGTATGAAACAGCTTCGATATGAGGAGAGATTAAAAAGACTAGGACTATTCATTAAAAAAAAAAGACGACTAAGTGGGATATGATAAAGGTCTATAAAATCATGAATGGTGTGGAGAAAGTGAATAGGGAATTGTTATTTACCCCTTTTCATAATACAAGAACCAAGGGTCATACAATGAAATTAATAGGCAACAAGTTTAAAACAAACACAAGGAAGTACTTCACACAACACACAGTCGACCTGTGGAACACATTGCCAAGGAATGTCGTGAAGGCCTAAAGTATAACTGGGTTAAAAAAAGACTTAGATAAGTTCATGGAGGATAGGTCCATCAATGGCTATTAGCCAAGATGCTCAGGGATGTAACACCATGCTCTGAGTTTTCCTAAACCTCTGATGGCCAGAAGCTGGGACTGGATGACAGGAGATGGATCACTTGATAGTTGCTGTGTTCTGATCATTCCCTCCGAAGTATCTGGCATCGGTCATTGTTGGAAGACCAGATTCTGGGCTAGATGGACCATTGGTTTGACCTAGTACGGCCATTCTTATGGTCTTATTGTATTTTATGAATAAAAACAATGGGACAAATTCATCCCTACTGAAACTTTGCTGACTTTAGTGGGATGACAGCAGGGATGGATTTGTCCTATTACAACAAAACAATATTATAAAGAAATATACTTATATTACTTATATTTTAGGAACAGCTCAAGAAAGCAAACAAATGGATTTCATTATGTAAAACTGAAGGCTGAGAGGTAACATAGTGTTTCAATGTTTTTTTACAGCTAGAACAAAATGTCTACCTGGACACTAATTTTCATTCCCACAAATAGTGAGTTGAAGACTTGTAGAACGCAGAAAACGCCGTTTAATTTTTTTGTAAAAGTAGAGAAGGTCTCATTTTAAAAGCATTCTCTCCTCCACCATGTGATCACTGCAGGAAGACAGCAAGTTATACAATTTCTACATACACCAAAGTGAAATTGTCTCCCTTTGTGCTCAGTGAGGGGTGAAAATCTATAGTCTTTGTTTTCAGGAGGTCAGACTAGATTGTCATAATGGTCTTAAAAATCTATTAGCTCATTTTTTCCCTATGTTGGAGTTTTTTTCAGTGTTTGTGGGGGGCACAAGGGAATCAGGGAGACAGGCTCCCCATTTCTTTTCATAGCTAACTCCAGTAGCTTCTGTAGAGTTACTCTAGATTTATGCCAGCATAGCAGAGGGTTAATTTGGCCCATTGTGTCTCTTTACTACTAGAACTTATTTTTAGGCTAGAGCTAGCTAAAAAATTATGCACGTTAGCAGAAATGCAATAATTAATTTTATACAAATAGCTTAGCAATACTAACAGTATTATATGCATAAATAAAAATGGAAAGAAAATAGCCTTTGGCAATATAAACTCACTCTTACTGAAGCAACAGAGGATCATATGACCTTGCTTTAAATTACAGATGGTTTAATATTTTTATTTTGTGACTAATCCTATAATGACATTGGGCCAATTTCAATCCTAGTGAAACTTCACTGACTTTAGTTTAATCTGAAGATCACAGATGTACTGAATTTGAAAAGTCAGCCTTAAAAGAGCATGACGCACTTACCTGTTAATACTTTGGTGTGCTGATACAGCCACTGTGGTCTCGCACTTACAATATGTACTGAGTATCGAGACTAGGGATTGTCTCCCTCATTGTGGCATTGAATAAGATGAGAAAATAATGAACTGCCAATGGTATAGCTGATCAGGGAGAAGATCCATTCCCCTTAAAGGAGGGGAAAGTGATCAGGAACAGTCAGCATGGATTCACCAAGGGCAAGTCATGCCTGACTAACCTAATTGCCTTCTATGATGAGATAACTGGCTCTGTGGATGAGGGGAAAGCAGTGGATGTGCTATTTCTTGACTTTAGCAAAGCTTTTGATACAGTCTCGCACAGTGTTCTTGCCAGCAAGTTAAAGAAGTATGGGCTGGATGAATGGACGGTAAGGTGGATAGAAAACTGGCTGGATGGTCGTGCTCAACGGGTAGTGATCAATGGCTCCATGTCTAGTTGGCAGCCGGTATCAAGTGGAGTGCCCCAAGGGTCGGTGCTGGGGCCGGTTTTGTTCAATATCTTCATCAACGACCTGGAGGATGGTGTGGACTGCACCCTTAGCAAGTTTGCAGATGACACTAAACTGGGAGGAGTGGTTGATACGCTGGAGGGTAGGGACAGGATACAGAGGGACCTAGACAAATTAGAGGATTGGGCCAAAAGAAATCTGATGAGGTTCAACAAGGACAAGTGCAGAGTCCTGCACTTAGGACGGAAGAATCCCATGCACTGCTACAGACTAGGGACCGAATGGCTGGGCAGCAGTTCTGCAGAAAAGGACCTAGGGGTTACAGTAGACGAAAAGCTGAATATGAGTCAACAGTGTGCCCTTGTTGCCAAGAAGGCTAACGGCATTTTGGGCTGTATAAGTAGGGGCATTTCCAGCAGATCGAGGGACGTGATTATTCCCCTCTATTCGGCACTGGTGAGGCCTCATTTGGAGTACTGTGTCCAGTTTTGGGCCCCACACTACAAAAAGGATGTGGATAAATTGTTTAGCCTACAGAAGAGAAGAGTGAGGGGGGATTTGATAGCTGCTTTCAACTACCTAAAAGGGGGTTCCAAAGAGGATGGATCTAGACTGTTCTCAGTGGTAGAAGATGACAGAACAAGGAGTAATGGTCTCAAGTTGCAGAGGGGGAAGTTTAGGTTGGATATTAGGAAAAACTTTTTCACTAGTAGGGTGGTGAAGCACTGGAATGGGTTACCTAGGGAGGTGGTGGAATCTCCTTCCTTAGAGGTTTTTAAGGTCAGGCTTGACAAAGCCCTGGCTGGGATGATCTAGTTGGGGTTGGTCCTGCTTTGAGCAGGGGGTTGGACTAGATGACCTCCTGAGGTCCCTTCCAACCCTGAGATTCTATGATTCTATGATTTCTCAAATTAAGAGAAAATATTGGAAGAACATTTGCAATAATAGTTTTAAATATCCCCCCCCCCCACATTGTAAAAGAAAGGAAAATGAATAATTTTGTAAATATATATTAATAAAACTGCCAGTAAATATAATGATATATTTAGCAACATGTTTGCCATTAGGTCTGTAATATTTAGTCTCTTCCTCAAAAATTTCAAACTAGAAACAAACTCAGCCAAGATTCTTCTGTGAAATTATAAAGTAAAATACTTACCAATATGAATTAGAATAGCATCTGCTGTCACACTATGTAGCTAAATATTATAAGATTTTTTTTTCATACATCATGGCATAAGCAATTGGTTTCAAGAAAGATATTTGGCATACTATTGCTCTATGGCATCATGTTTATTTCTGGGGGAATTGTGCGTCACTGCACGTGTGCAGAATTCATGGCCCCCACAGATTTCTTTGCTTACCCACAGAAAAATGACTTCTGATGGGGAAGCAAAGGGAATCCGCAAGAATGGTCATGTGCCCACTCCCTGTCAGTGCAGACTGGTCAGTTTGGGTACCCAGAGCAGCTGGTAAAGACGTAAATCACTGCCTGGGGGTGAGGGGCTTGGTAGTCATGTGTGTGTGAGAGAGAGAGAGACACTCTGTCTCTCTTGCTTGCATGCTCAGTGTGGCAGGGCAGGGCTTTGGGGTATTTCTGAAGAGGTAAGCGTGGGGCAGGCTCTGTTCCCTCAGGCAGAGGAGACTGTAGCAGCTGCCTGCTTAGTGAATTGTTCCCATTGTTCTTAGTGAATTCCCCCAGGAGTATAAAAAAGGTGTAAACATTTTTAGGCACCTTTACATTGCCAGAGTAGGTTAAAGGAGCCTTATTGTAAAGGACAGTATGGCCTTATAAAGGTTTATGGTGTTTTAGTGATTAGGTCTAAATTTGTGGACTGAAAAAAATTTCCTATCAAAATGTGCTCCATGAGCTGTTTGCAACTGACCTTTTCGGAGGTGGTCAGTAGCCAGTATAAATTGCGAGTTTGAGTCCCCAGCCCCCCTCACTTATTCTTCAGTTGTCAATGATGTAACACTGAGCATATGGCTGCATATATTAGTTGACTAATAATTAGAAGTAAAGGATCAATACTAGTTACATTACTATTAGACTCATAGACTTTAAGGTCAGAAGGGACCATTATGATCATCTAGTCTAGGGGTCGGCAACCTTTCAGAAGTGGTGTGCCGAGTCTTCATTTATTCACTCTAATTTAAGGTTTCACGTGTCAGTTATACATTTTAACGTTTTTAGAAGGTCTTTCTATAAGTCTATAATATATAACTAAACTATTGTTGTATATAAAGTAAATAAAGTTTTTAAAATGTTTAAGAAACTTCATTTAAAATTAAATTAAAATGCAGAGCCCCCCAGGACTGGTGGCCAGAACCCGGGCAGTGTGAGTGCCACTGAAAATCAGCTTGAGTGCCGCCTTTGGCACGCGTGCCATAGGTTGCCTACCCCTGATCTAGACTGACCTCCTGCACAACGCAGGCAGGGCTGGCTCCAGGCACCAGCTTTCCAAGCTGGTGCTTGGGGCGGCAGGCGAGAATGGGGCGGCAGTCCGAGTCCTGCGGCGGCAATTCGGCGGCAGGTCCGCTCTTCCCACCACCGAATTGCCGCTGCGGGACTCGGACTGCCACCCCATTCTCGCCTGCCGCAGCAGCAATGAGGCGGCAGGTCCGCCGCTCTCCCCTTGCCGCCGCGGACTGGGACTGCCTGCGTCGGGGGCGGGGCACCGCCCCTTGACACAGGCAGACGTAGCGGGGCCCTGCCCCCGATGCAAACAGACGTAGCGGAGCCCCGACGCAGGCGTCGGGGGCGGGGCCCCGCTATGTCTGCCTGTGTTGAAGGCGGGGCCGCCGCCCCTGCTTGGGGCGGCAAAATTGTTAGAGCCGCCCCTGAACGCAGGCCACAGAATCTCACCCACCCATTCCTGTAATAAAACCCCCAACCTATGTCTGAGCTATTGAAGTCCTCAAATCATGGTTTAAAGACTTCAAAGTGCAGAGAATCATCCAGAGAATCCTCCAGCGAGTGACTCGTTCCCGACGCTACAGAGGAAGGCGAAAACCCCCCAGGGCCTCTGCCAATCTGCCCTGGAGGAAAATTCCTTCCCAACCCCAAATATAGCAATCAGCTAAATCCTGAGCATGTGGGCAAGACTCACCAGCCAGACACTATTAGACAGAGGGGGTTTGGTGATTTCCTCAGTAGTGTGGCCAGGGGGGGCGCAGGGGGAGCGGCCGCTCCCCCACTGAGCAGAAGCAGCACCTTTTTTGTGCTCGGACGCCTTTTTCTCCTGTGCTGCAGCCAGAGCAGAGTATTTTTTTTTGCTCCCGGCGCCTTTTTTTGCTCCTGACGCTTTTTGCTCCCGGCGCCTTTTTTTAGCTCCGCTCCCGCTGTGCTCTAAACCTGGCTACGCCACTGGATTTCCTCCAATGCTCCTCATTCCCATTCTCCATCTATTGTATTGTAGTTTAAATAAATTATCAACATAATTGAAACTACTGACAAAAAATACGCAGAATTTTAAAATATTGTGCACAGAATTTTTATTTTTTTGGTGCAGAATTCAGCCAGGAGTAAATGTTGCAGAATTGGCCTGAAGCATTATGGAGGATTTCATCTCCCCAAATAAATCCCATATTGTCTATTGCTGGAGGCAGGATACTACACTAGATGGACCATTGATCCCTTCCAATATGGCAGTCCAATGTTCTTAAACTAACTTGGATTGTAATCCTCTGGGACAAAATAGCATTGGCTTTATTATGATATTTGACAATATATAGTCCAAATTCTGCACTGTTCTGCATGGGTGCATTAGGAGAAGTAACCTCTTTCTTCCAGTTCTTTAGCAGGGTGGCATTCCTAATTAGTCCACAGTAGAGGACTTGGGAGGGAGATGGACTCCTATAATGAAACATGGCCCAAAACGGGGCACGACTGGCTGACTAGGGAGTATGGACAGTCTCTCAGCAGTCAGTGCACATTCTGCCATTGGAAGCATGCATTAGCCTCAGATACACATTGGTCCTTTTCAAAAGAGCAGCCTGCATCCTGGAATGTTGCATAGGATGGCAGAGCACATACTGGGCTGTGTTTCTGGTTACCCTCAGAGTGCTGGCAGGGATTTGGCCTTAAGAAGAGTAGTTCTGAAACTCTCTTGCAGGTGGATGTATCAGAACATAAGGATGCCAGGAAGTAACAAGTATGTCAAAGTGCCAAATTGCTGTCTTTTACCCATAGAAAACTGATGAGCTACAGCAGAAAGTTCTGTCACTAGCCAGTCAGCTAGAACAGCAGCGTGATCTATATCATGAGGCTCTGAGTAAATCGTATAAAGCTGAAGAAGTGCTTCAAAAACAAAAGGGATCCCTAAAGCGTGTGGAAAAAAAGCTTGCTGCCGAAGATTTGCTTTTAGAGAGATTTATCTCCGAAAGGAAGAAAGTAAGGAGACTTCTTTAAAGTTCATACTGATTTCTCGCAATAGAAACACTGACACTGCAGAGTCAAACTGCATTTAGCCCTGATTGGACAGAGGACCTGGGTAGAAAGCAGGGAGGGCCCAGTCCTGCAACGTGTTGACACAGCCCTCAATTTTCATTGACTTCATTGGCATTGAGGATGCTCAGCACTTTGCAGGAGGCACTCACAGGTTCTGCAAGGGCAGACTCCAGGAAAAAGGCCCAGTGTGTAAATGTATTGGCGGGTTTCCAGTGGTAGTGGCCAGTGAGGGATTAGGGTCCTGCGAGAGCTACAGACAAACAATATACACTTCTTATCTTACAACTATACATAATTTCTTTTCTTTTTACCTTCCATGTTATCCCATTCTCTTCTTCACTCTCTTCCTCTCATCATTGTTCTCCTTTTTACATTCTCATCTCTTCCCATCTGTCCCTCTACCATTTGCGCTCACGTTTTCTCAGATAGATCTCTACATTTTCCTCCTCATCTATCATCTCTTTTCATTATCCATGCATCACTCCTTCCCTTTTTCAGCTTTCCAATTTTGTGGGTGGCAGCACCCCCTGTCTTGAAGTGGTTTCCACTATATGCAAGGTTTACTATTATGTTCAGTATCAGAGGGGTAGCCGTGTTAGTCTGCATCCACAAAAACAACATGGAGTCTGGTGGCACCTTAAAGACTAACAGATTTATTTGGGCATAAGCTTTTGTGAGTAAAACCCCCCACTTCTTCAGATGCATGGAGTGAAAATTACAGATGCAGGCATTATTATACTGACACATGAAGAGAAGTGAGTTACCTTACAAGTGGAGAACCAGTGTTAACAAGGCCAATTCAGTCAGGGTGGATGTGGTCCACTCACAATAATTGATGAGGAGGTGTCAATACCAAGAGAGGGGAAATTGCTTTTGTAGTGAGTCAGCCACTCCCAGTCCCTAGTCAAGCCCAAATTAATGGTGTTAAATTTGCAAATGAATTGAAGGTTTTTTTTTGAAGGATGGGTACTTTAAAATCTGTTATTGAATGTCGAGGGAGATCTAAGTGTTCTCCTATGGGTTTTGTATGTTACCATTCCTGATGTCTGATTTGTGTCCATTTATTCTTTAACATAGAGACTGTCCGGTTTGGCCAATGTACATGGCAGAGGGGCATTGCTGGCATTGCTGGCAACATACATGGCATTGCACGGCAACATCTAGCTTATAATACATCTAGGCAGACGACTCTCTAACCGGCTTTAACTGGTTGTGACTAACAAACACTCCCATAATGCACCAGCTGAATAAGTACGGGGAGAAACTTGAAAACTGTAGCAGTAGGTATGTCATTTTGTATTATGAGTTTCAAAGCACTGGAATACAATTTAAAGAGTCTTTATGGACTGTAGCAGGGCGCACTTTGCTCCTGGACTAGCACCACAGATGCTGTTGAGACTTCACTGGTTAGGTATTCACGCTGTGCAGTTTATTCAAGTTCCCTCCATCAATACCTTTACAGTTCATGCAGCAATACTATTTACAAGATCCCTTGTACCATCAGCCCTTTCACCCAGAGCCTGAGGGGAGAAGAAGTCTCCCTTCCTTGTGTGTTCTCTAGGGCCTGGTCTACACTAGAAAATTAGGTCAGTATACCTATATTACTCAGGGATATCCCTGCATGCAGGGCCGGCTCCAGGCACCAGCTTGCCAAGCTGGTGCTTGGGGCGGCAGGTGAGAAGGGGGCGGCAGTCCGAGTCCCGCGGCGGCAATTCGGCGGCAGGTCCGCTCTTCCCGCCGCCGAATTGCCGCCGCGGGACTCGGACTGCCGCCCCAGTCTCGCCTGCCGCGGCGGCAGGTCCGCCGCTGTCCCCTTGCCGCTCCGGAATGGGACTGCCTGCGTCGGGGGCGGGGCCCCACCACCCCTGCTTGGGGCGGCAGAATTGTGAGAGCCGCCCCTGCCTGCATGACGCAGTTAAACCGACCTAAACCAGTGAAGACAGCACTTAGCTACTGCCTCTTGGGGAGGTGGATTACCTACACCGACAGGAGAACCCTTCCTGTCAATATAGATAGCATCTTCACTGAAGCACTACATTGGTGCCACAGTAGCAGTTTATGTGCAGACAAGCCCTAAGTCTGAGCTCAGGCAACCCTGCTCCTCTCTTCCTGCGCTTCCTTTCTGTGCCTTTTTATTAGCACTCAGCTGATCAGCTAATTAATCCTTAGTGCAGGAGTCTGCCAGCTTGATTAGATAGTTCAGTCAGACCTCTCTGGGGAACCAATTAGTGCCAGAGTGATCAGGGTTCTGGCTTACTTCCTAGTTCCCAGCACTCTGTCACATGGCCATTTTTTATACTTACACAGAAAAATGTATAAATGTCTTTGTAGAAAATGTATTTCAAATAACAAGGATGTGGAGTAATAAAAAAAGGGGAGGGGGGGAACAAGTAAAAAGAAACTGACTCTTAAATGACCTGTTTGTAACCTTGACTAGAATCATGCTAAAATTCATTTAATATGTTTTACTCACTTGCTTCTTATGCAGCACATGGGGTTTCTACAAGAGCTGACAGAGAAGCTACAGATTAATCAGGTTAGCTCACCAGAAAGTCTGCACTGCCAATATGAAATGCTCTTGGACAAAGCAGAACAGCTCAGGAAACTGTATACAGAATATCTCATTGAGAACAAGAACTGCATCTTTAATTTGCAGAAGAAGGTCAGTGCAAATTCTCATTTTCACATTTAAAGACCATTTCTTTTATCGATAATGGTTGATCAATATTACTAAGTTGCATTAATCTTGTAGTAATGTCTGCACTTCTGTCATAAACCACTGTAGGAACTGGATGAATGACAATGTCCACTGAAAAATCTATAGATGAGTAGATTTTCATTCAAATGCCTATTAAGCCTAATAAAGAATAGAAAATACATTCTTTTTCCAATTGAACTTTAAACCTTGGTAACTGATACAGAATTTGTTATTTTCATCTGAAAATGCCAAAGATAGTATATTTCAAATCACTTGCTTTATGATTTCAGTACTTGGTTATAAATAGGAATTCTGGGCAAGTTTTACATCTAATGAATGTTTGTTCCCTGATGTCTGGTATTAATGTATATACTTACTAAATAAAGCTGCTCACACAAACTTAATAATCAATCAAAGGTAACATTTTTCATGTGGTTTAACACTTTAACCCCAGAAAACACTTTGGGTTAAATTCAGGGACAAGCACTCAGCCCAAGGAATGGCTACTTTTTTGGAGAGGGAAGGAAGGAAGAGGAATTCCGTGGACGAAGTAGCCCTCTGTGGTACAACATTCCCTGGCTGCAGGGATGTGTAAAAAGGAAGGGAACTGAAGATATGTGCAGTGATGGGTTTGTCCCAATCTTTCCTCCTCCTTCGGCCTACTCCTGCCCCACCCTCCCTGGTCCTCTGCTTTAAAGGGTGCCCCCACAGAGTTGGGCTCCATGCTACACAGAGCTATGCAACACACAGGACAAGCCATGGTTGTAATGTTTCAGTATTCGGTCTTCTTCAAGTAGGAGATGGGATGAAACAAGAATAGTATTTTTAAAGGCTACAGCCAACAATGTTCCAGTACATATTTAGGGGTTCTTCTGAAGCAAACACTGGATGAAAAACTCTGGTCGGCACTGTTTAAAATAGGGTTTATCCTTGACAGTCATGATAAAGTGCAGTGGGTGAACATGTTAAGTGCATCACACACAGATGTTTTATGATGGGGTTTTTTTTCTGGTAAGTTTTATCAAACAAAGCTGGGTCTTTTTCCCTGCTTCACAAGTGAAGAGGGAGGGTCTGTGATTTAAAAATAACAAAACTATTGGAATACTGGAATATTTTCAGTGCTTAAAAATCTTAATAGACTTCCTGAATATCAGCTAAAGCATTAAAAGTCAGCCTATTAAAATGATAACCTAATACATGCATGAAAGACTTCCAGAATAGCAATATACATGCTTAAAGGCAACTGACAAATATATAGACAAATCAGGTACTATGTCATCCTGACCTCTCACTCAAAGCTACTCACCAGGGTATTTTTGTTTTAGGTAAGAAGGAATGTCAAATGTTAACAGCAGGAATTCAAATCTTTTATAGCATATCCTGTAAAAAAACCCCAACCCTCTCTTAATGCAGGTAAAGTCTCAAAGGGAAAAAATCAAAATGAAGAATTGGCAGATAGGACAACTGACAGAGAAGATCAAACAGTTTGAAAAAGGAAAAGAGCAACAGGTCTGCTTGAGTGCTGGACAGGATCCACAGAGCCTGAAAGCCCAGAAAGAATCTGAGAAACTTCAGGAACAGCTTAGTGAAATGAAAATGTCAAATCAAATGCTCCAGGCAAAATTTGTGAGTGTAAATGATCTCAAAGTAAGTACAACAATCTGTAAAATCAGATGAGAAATAGCTGCTAATTAAATTCTGGGAATGTAGCCTTTTTTCTTCTATTTCTAAGGTAATTAGTCTTTTAGGCCATAGCTTTTTTAAAAACATTTATTTTTTTTCAGAACAAAACCATAGAAGAACTCAGTAAATCTTTGGAAAAAGTTGAAAAGATTAAGGAGAAAGCAGCTAGAAAGGTGGTCAGTTTGAAAACAGAACTAGACAACACAGAATATGAGGCAAGGAAGGAGAAAGAGAGGGCCCATCATATGCTGGAAGCAGTCACTAATGAGCTCCACATAGCAAAAAGAGCACTTGAAGAAGTAGCAAGAAGAGAAAAACAGGTACTTTCCTCCCATTGCTATGAAAGCAAATCATTAATGTCTTTTTAGCAACTCTTAAAAAGCTGATTAAATAGTTTTTAGTGGCTCTGGCCCATGTTAGTTGCAACTCAGTTTACACAGTGGTAGCTTAAGGAGTTTTTAAGAGACGTATTCAACAACCTGAAAAAAATATTTTTATCTCAAAGATATAATGAACTGTTTTGCAGAAAAAAAAGGAATATCACAGGTACCATATTATTCCATAAAAGGTAATTAGAAGTTATCTTATCCAGATTTTTTAAAATAGTGGGGAAAAGGAAAAAATGTCTAGGGCTTTAATTACAAATTTGTCTAAGTGTAGATTTTTTTTACCCTAAAACTGATTCTAATAACATTCTTATCACATCTACTCCCTTATTACAATTATTGTGTGAAAGTAAGTGATATTTTTTGCTTTTCTTGTGGTTCTTTGTAGCTTGTTGACTTTAGAGAAGCCATTACGAAGATTATGGGATTTCGCATAAATACATTGGCTATATCAGACAAGGAGATCATCAGACAACTAAAGCAACTTATACACGCCTATGAAATTTCTAAAGTTACTTCTAACAATGAATCAAAACTTTCGCGTGGTTTTACAACTGGATTTGAGAATCAGTAATGTGTATTTTGCTTCTTCTCCACACAACCTAGATTTTAATGAGGATTTCTAGATTTCTGTAATATCATAGGTATCATAAACTAGTGATTAGCGCACAGGACTGGAAGTCTGGATTATACTCCTGGTTCTGTCACTTAATTACAATGAAACCTTGGGCACTCTCTGGCTCAGGTTCCCTAGACAATACTTCTCTTCCATACAGTGGTGTTCTGAGCCTTAATTATTTGTTTAGTGCTTTGAAATCCTTGGACGAAAGACACCATATAAGGATAAAGTATCATTATATTAACTTTGACAAATCATCAAACAGTTTTTGAAGAGTACCACCTACTAAATAATGTAAGTGTATTATTTTCACCATGATCTATAGTACTTAATTTTAAAAAGGCATGCACTATATCCTCAGCTGGCGTAATTCATGTCCCCATGATTTTTTTTGTAGAGTAGCCTGGATTTGTCAGCAGTTAGAAATAAATATCAAGGGCCACACATTTTTAAAGTGGAGGCAAAGCTCTGTGTATTAATCCATCAACTGAACATGCAAGTTGTGGGCTATGAGCAAAATTATAACGTGAACTACCAATAACAACATTTTCTGGTTTAGTATATTTCCAAAAGCATAGCCTGAATTTTAGAAGTGCTATGCAATCACAACTCCACATGAAATCAGTGGGAGCTATAAATGCTCACTACCTCTGAAAATTAGGCTTTTACCTTTTAACCCACTCTTACTATTTTTATATAAATTTTACTGTTCTTTTCTTAGTTATTACTGTTGGTTTTACTCCATTGTATTTTATTTAATCTCTCATGACAATATTTCTCTTATTTGTCCCTCAATTGTTGATTTTATTATTATAAATATTATTTTAAATTCTCTTTCATATGTTCCTTTACTCCCTATTATTGTTATTTAGATAGTGGCAGTATTCCAAATGTGCTAGGGGTTCTCCAAACATTTGAGGTCCCATTTCTTACCCTTAAGAGTCTACAGTGTAAAATGACAAAGACAGACAAAAGTTGTGGAAAAAAGAGATGACATACAAGTAAAGCGAGCAGAGTGATAATAAGAACGAGTATTTTAGTTTGTTTAATTTAAATAACTGCATTCCCCCATATAATTCAGCCATTTTATCATCTTCTCACACAAGTCCCAGCTTCATTTCCTGTGTCCCATACCCTTCTCCCTAACATTCAACCTCCTCTCTACATATAGATGAGCAGTTCATTCACGAGGTAAAATAATAATAAGAGAAGGTTATTCACCTTGTGCAGTAACTGAGGTTCTTCAAGATAAGTGTCCCTGTGGGTGCTCCCAGGGCCGGCGCTCCCATTAGGCAACCCTAGGCGATCGCCTAGGGTGCCAGGATTTGGGGGGTGGCGACTCCTGGCGGAGATTTGAATCGCCGCCGAGAGGAACTGCTGCCCCTGCTGCTGGCGGAGGTGAGCAGGCGGCTGAGGTGAGCTGCTGCAGGCAGGGAGCTGAGCCCAGTGCCCCCGCCGTGGCCCGCAGGGGGGGGAGGCCGAGCCCAGCCCAGGCGGCAACGGGGGGGGGGGGGGGGGGAGGCGGGGAGCCCAGCCCCTCCGCCGCAGCCCGCGGGCAGGTGGGGAGGCTTCCTCGGAGGGGGGGGGGAGGTTTGCCGCTGGGGTGTGTGTGTGGATCTGACTGCCGTGGGGGGGGCGGCATTAGCTGGGGGGGGGCGCAAGGCTGGTGCAAGGAAGTTTTGCCTAGGGCCCGAAACTTCCTTGCACCGGCCCTGGGTGCTCCACTCTAGGTGGGACATACCAACACCTGGAGTGGAGCACCCACAGGGACATTGCTCGAAGAAGAATACAAAATACAAGAGATGAATTACTTAGCTAATTTCTTGTTAGGATTACTGAGAAAATGGGAATATAGGAGGAATTTAAATTAGAAGAGGTTGGTGGCATTTTAGACTAGCCCAAGCAGGATGTTCCATGTGTAGGGTGTAGCACAGGAAGGAACTTTGAAGACAGTTGAGCATGAACCAGGCAAATGGTGTAACTCTTACATATCATTAGCTCTTACCTTTTCATTTTTTCTTGCTGCATTATTTCTAAATTTATAAGATACCTCTGATTATTATAGATACTGTGTTCCAGTGACATCTTCTTCCCCAAATCCACTAATGTTCATTCAAAACTGCAGGGATCCAATGAAGATGGAGACAGACATCTGGATTTTTGGCATACCTCAATTTGCCTTTTAAAATATTTAACTTGAGCCCATGTGTTCTTCTTATTAAAGAAATTAATGTGGGAATATTGGTAATTTATGGTGAATCCTAGAGACTCTAGCATTCTGATCAGAATATTTCTCTTCTTCTCCTCTGATAGTATTCTTCATCAACCAACCATCGCATGAGTTCCCAACTCTGCTGTGCCACTACACTGCAATCATAGATACATATTTTAGGTGGGTGTGACATTCCGCAGGTACAATCTGGATTGTCAAACAGCTCAATTGTCAGTTGTCCCCTCAATTCTCCAACTTGGGGTGCCTTTTATGTTGCTTTGCTGTGAGAGCAGCCACTTCTGTCAACCTTTGCTGGAATACTTAAACTTTAGAGCCTCCTCAAAGGTATCCAGTAAGGAGCTAAATGTATTTTACCATCCTGCAGCTAAATTAGAGATCCAGATGCAAAATTTAACAAGTAAGGATTTGCGACACTTTTCAGAAGATTTTGGATCTATAATCCAATTATTCTAATTGCTAATGCAGTTAAGGTCAAACAACCCCAATCTTATACTAGAATAAGAAATTAGAAGTATTGGGCTATGGACATACTCTTGCCATTGACAATTCACTCACACCTATTATATTTCTATGGATTGCGTTCTCTACACAAAGCCCTCAGGATTACAAGGTACAGGGAATAATTTAACAACACTTATAAGGGACAAGAAAAAACACATAGTTTAGAAAGAGTTAAAAATTAAATATCTGACCTGGAAAACTAGATATTAAACTAACACTGATACACTGAAGTATTTACAAGGCAATTGTCCAGTTAAGCTCATATAAATCATGTCCTAGTAACACAGATGTAATGGGCCTAAATTCTCCTTTCATACTAGGATAAATCAGAAGTAACTCAGTTGAAGTCAGTGGAATTACAACAGTGTAAAATTGCTATGAAAAGAGAATTAGGTCAAATGTGCATAATTTAAAATATATTAACAATTTTTGCTAAAAATGTTTCTTTTAGCAAGAGGTAGGTTAAACCAATATCAAGAGGTGTGGTAAAGCCTGGTATTACAACACTGTATTGCCCATAGGAGCCGACTTCCGTCGGCTCCGCTGGGTGCGTTGGGGGCGGGGCCCTGCAACATCGGCCAGTGTCGGGGGCGGGGCCCTGCAACGTCGGCCGGCGTTGGGGGCGGAGCCCCGCAACATCACCCGGTGTCCGGGGCGAAGGTAAGTGCTCCGGTAATGGGCGCGGGGCTGGCGGGGAGCTGCCGGTGGGTGCTGAGCACCCACCAATTTTTCCCCGTGGGTGCTCCAGCCCCGGAGCACCCACGGAGTTGGTGCCTATGGTATTGCCCCAAAGACAAGTATTATGGCATCTGTGGCACTTTGCTAAATTTTTGCTCATGTGCAAACTTAAAAGGCCTGGTTTTTTCTATGTTTTCTATCAGTTCATACCAACCCCAAAACTAGTATTTCCCTGATGATATGACCCTATTTATTACATTAAATCTCAGCATTAAGATAAAAAGCTAACAGCTTTATTGAACATATTTGGCTTTACTAGTGGTCTGCTTAAAATGAGCTAAAACTTCTAGAGCCTGATTTTCAGGTTTGACTTGGCTCTTTTGTGCTGATGGAATGGCAAAAAAGGTCATGTAGCCAGAGGATCTGGCTACCTGGGGAATCTACAGATCTCCGCCAACCCACCCCTGCAATTCCTGGTATATGGAGTACATTCAGGAGAAAGAATCATTGTCTCTGATTATTCCTGACTGTTGGAATGATACCTTTAGGATGTAGGTTAGAGAAACCCTAAGACTGCTCTAATTTATGCCAAGCACTGAACTGGCCCCCAAGCCAGCCTTCAAATCGGGTACCTAATAAAGTGTCATAAAGTCTCCTGTGCACCATCCTTAGGTCCTGTAGTGAGCACAACTAAACAGATTCCACTGTTGGGATCCTAAGGTATTGTATTCCAGCATGTTTTGTTTTTGTTTTCTTATTTTCAGCACCATGTGCTAGTGAAACCTGTTTAGTGAAAAATCGAGTGTATTCAGGGTTTGGATACTAACTTTCCTACAGCTTCTTCATAGATCAATACAGAAGGTGCAATCCTGATTCCTAGCCTCACTGAAGTCAATGGCAAAACTTCCATTGCCTTCAACCAGGCCAAAATCTCACTAAAGTCCAAGCCTGCCTACCATTCTCAGTTTACACAGCTAAGAGTTTAGAAACTGTACGTAAAAATATCCAGAAAGGAGATTCCTTTCCCAGGGAAATCAGTGAAGTAGTTTTGAAGATGAATTTTTAATACTAAGAAAGAAAATGTAATAGGCCATTGTATGCACCTGTTGTTAGATTGTACCTTGTATCATGATCAATATAAAAGAAAATGATATTTTCTTGATTACTCATTCAAGCAGGAAATGAGGTCTCTTACCTGAAAATTGAGATGTTTCCTAAGTAATTGGATAGCCTTTGTACATCTTCAATTTTTGATGTTATTGAGTAGTTTATGGCATTTACTAAGATGTTTTAGCCTAATCATTTTTGATGGGATAAAATACCACTATTACGAGATGGAACATTTTCCTGACAGAAGAAACCATTTAACAAAATAGATTTTGAATTACTATTACTGGTCAGTGATACATATACTGTACAGTACAGCTGCAAGAAATATTTAAAATATCAACCTAGAACTAACTATACAAATTATTCAAAAACATTTAATTGTAGTGGTTTTCTTTCTTCTTTTAACCTGAAAAAGGCTCTGGCAGAAATGACTTTAGTGCTACAAAACATTTTTGTAAAGACATATCTGCTGCAGAATTACAGAATTTTTAAAAAGTTCTAAATATGATTCTAAAACAGAACAGATTTAGGAGCATAGTTAATGAATGGTAAACAAAAGTTAATGCAATATTGGTCTCCTTTGTGATGTGTTAGAGCAGAAAACTGGAAAATGTACTGTTCATCTGTCCTAGAAAGCATCTAAGCCAACATTTTCTAAAATGTCCACTAATTTTGGTTGCTTTAATTTTTGGTTGCTCAATTTGAGACACCTAGGGCTAGATTTTCACAGGTGTTGAGCACCTTGCATAAATTTTTCAAAGCACCTAAATAATGTAGAGACAGATTTTCAAAGGTATTTACGTACCAAAGGAAGCAGATAAGTACCTCATTGGCTTTTCAAAAGCATCTGAGCAGGTTAGGCACCTAACCCCATGGAATTTAAACACCTAACCCATTTAGGTGCTTTTGAAAATCCCACTTAGGTGCTTTTGAATTTTTTACCCCACATACCCTATTAACTATATTTGGACCTGTGGGTGCTCCACACTTCTGAGAATCAGGCTTTAGCCTTCTCAGGTTTAGCACTCAAAATTAGTGAAGACTTGAAAATGTTGACCCTAACGTCTGTATTTTGTGGTGGTTAATTATGTGCTAGATTGTGCCTTTAAGTACAGGCCTGTGTAAGGTGTGGCATATAGCCACAACATCCCAGGAAGAGCCCAGGCTCGGCGGGAGGGTCTCGGTATGAGGGGGTCAGGATGCCTGGGGGTTTGGGTGGATGGGGGAGCAGCTCCCTATACAAGAGTCCCTCCCCCTGCAGCTGAGGAGCGGTGTGTGCAGGAAGCGTGTGTGTGTGGTGTGTTTGCAGAGCTTCCTGCAACTGGGGGAGAAATCCTGGGGAGGGTCTGACCCGGCCCTGGATGCCATGCAGGGGAAGAGGAAGTCCCATTCTCCCCAGCCCAGCTGGGACTAGCAGCTGAGCCTGGCACAGGGTTGGAGCCACCAGCTAGGTCTTCCCCAGTCCAGCCCCCTGCCCCACACTGATTTACCTCTCTGCTGGCTGCCCTGGACACCCGAAACATACTCCTGGGGAGGGTCGCATGACTGCTCTTGTGGCTTCCCTTTGCTTCCCTGTCAGAAAGTCATTTCTGCAGGGAAGCAAAGCAATCTGTGGGCGACATAAATTCTAATCTGAGCTCCTGCCTATCACAGGCGACTAAACACCAACCAGCCACTCCCAACCCAAGCCAACAACCAGAATTAGACCATAGTATAACAGTCCTCAGGAGACTAAACTATTGTGTGCCACAGGCAAAGAACAGGAGGGACCGAAAGGCATGTTCAGCTGGTTGCAACTCTGAAAAAGAGCATGCTTAGTAGCCTGCGGGGATGGCACATACACAGTCTCGTTGCTATGCAGAAGCTGTGAGAGAATGGAGAATGCTCAGTGCGGGTGGAATCTTCAGAGAGTTTGGCTGCACTAACAAACCTCTAAGGTCTGATCCTGCTCCCACTGACGTCAGTGGCAAAATTCGCACTGGGGCAAAATCAAGACCCCACTGAGCATGTTGAAACTACAATTTTCAGAATCTTACACCTCGGCCAAATGTGGATGGGTTTTCATACGGATAACGACAGGCACATCCCTGATACGAGGGCAACCTCCCTACCAAATTTCAAGTTCCTTCTGTGACCATGCAGGCACAGCAGCTTCCCAGTGAAATGGTTGTACACATTTTTAGGATGGGAAAAACAACATATTTCCCCCCTGTCATTCTGAGAAATGGCTGACCCCTTTTTTGCTGAAGTGTTTACAAAAAGAAAAAAAGGAAAAAAATTCCGCCTGAGGCAGACCCTCAGCATAGAAAATTTCAGCCCAAATGGCTGAAATTTTACAAAGTGATAAGCAACAGAACACAGAGCATTATAATGGAACGTATTAGACAACTTTAACACTAGGAGCAGATACTAACTCTGCCTATAATACTGCTTGAATCTATTTTTTCTTGATATTTGTACATCAATACAACCAACGAAGTTTTCAGTTTGTTTTCACTCATGAGATGAAGCAAGCTTTTCTTTACATCAGCTGTTCACATACCTGCCAATGAGTTATTGTCAGAAAAACATCCTCTTCAGGCAACATTGGGAACTTCTAAGCAGTGGTGCAAGGAGAAATAATTTCTTGCCAGTACTGCACTCATGGGAGGGACACAAGGGGGGGCACGTGACCTCCCCATGTGACCCCTACCCGCCCAGCCCCCAGCCCAGGGCCCCCATGCTCTCCCCGTTCCCTCCAACACCTCCCATACCTGTCTAAAATTTTACAACTGCATCTGTTAAGCAGATGCAGTTGTAAAATGATGCTTTGGGCCCCTGGTGCCACCTTTACTTCCCGCAGCTTTGAGGATCCAGCAGCACCCCAAATTGAAAACGTCTTAAATGAAAGAAGGATAGGAAGGACAGTCACCTCACTTTCCCTTAATGCACTATCAGTGCCTCCCTTATGTGCAAACCAAGCTTCTGCCAGCTTGCCTTCATCTAAGTATTGCTCTCCGCCAGGCACTAGGAAAGAAAAGATGCTGCTCCATCTGGGTTTGATGGAACAGAGGCATAGAACTGTGTGTGCCATGTACATCTTGATAGAACTACAGCCCAAATTGTTTTATTATTTTCCTCAGCATGACATACAGGAGGGGCAATCAAAATCAGCCTGGCAGAACATGCATGAGAACTGTCTCTGGTCAGATAAGCAATTGATCAAAATCACATTCTCTGATCTCTTGGGGCCAAATCCTGTTCCCATTGAAATCAAAAGGAGTTTTGCTATTCAGTTCAATGGGAACGGGCTTTGACATTTGGAGAGGAAAGAACAAAACCACTCAAGCAAGGGCTATGTTGCTTATACCACAGGTATCAAAGGCTGCTGACTCATGTAAGAAAGTCAGCAGACATCTGATCTTTGTCCACTGCAAGGGAGAAATCAGCAATCAATGAGGCTAGAACAGTCTCTGTACTATATCCAACTCATAAATCCACCTGAAAGGATCAAGGAAATATTAAGGCTCCAGATTACCTTAAAGTCCTCAGTCCCTTGGTTAGAATGCTCCTATTAGTATATGTTCATAATCCAGAGGCTGGAGCAGGAAAGAGGCCGCAGCAAGAAAGAGGCAAAATGGATATTCCAGGTCAGGGCCTTTTAGCTTCTGCCAGGTGCCAAGTAAAGGGAAATCTGTTCTCACCGTGAAAGATGGTGTCTGGCATCACATGGGAAAGTTACCTGTCCATCACCCCTACCCATATTCTAGAACGTTCACAAAAAGTCAGGCCAAGTTATGCAGTTATGCAGGCCAAGTTATGCCACATGTTTGCAAGGCCCTGAATATTACCCAATGTTTTCATTTTGCCCATCACCCCCAAAGTGCAGGGGTGGTTGAATGAAAAAATGGTGACCTGAAAAACAAAATCTCCAAAATTTGTGCTGAAACCAACCTGAAATGGCCCGATGCCTTACCCCTTGCCCTCCTGCACACGAGAAGCACGCCCATGTGCAAACATGGCCTGTCCCCACACGAAATTCTCATGGCCCGACCCCATCCCTTCATCAACTGGACTTGCAGCTAAATGACGATACTGTAATGGCATACTGTAGGAAGCTAATTCATTGTGTCAGGTCTATTCACTCACAGGTACACAGTGCCCTACCTGAACCAGCTGATCTTCCATGCCACTCATTGCAGCCTGGAGACTGGGTCCACGTTAAGGTGCACCAAAGAAAAACGTCCCTGGAACCTCGCTGGAAAGGCCCATACCAGGTCTTGCTGACCACCCACACTGCGGTCAAGTGCCAGAGACTCACTAGTTGGATCCACGCCTCACACTGCAAGAAGACTTCCCCTCCTTTGAGCCCAAACGCTGTAAACTTTCAGCTGGCAATCGAGAGCCCAACCTCAGACCGCTACCTAAGGGACAGCTCGGAAGACCTCTCCCCTGCCCCAAAGAAAGAGCCTCAGTATTGCCTTAGAAAAAGGAAAGAACACTTCGCTCCCAACAGCGAGGCCACCGATTTCTGGACAATTAAAACCTCTAAACGCCCGTGATCTGCCCTCACAGCCAGTTGAAAATTTGGCTCGTGGGTAAAAGAGCACAGGGAGCATAAGGCCATAATAACACCTTCCAAGTCCAGTGGTGAGCCTAGTGTCCACTGGCCCCGTGACCATGACTGAGCCAGCTGCCAGAATAAGAGAATCGGCTATGGTGCGCAAATGGCTTATGCCCTCTATCTGATTTATGTGTGTAACCATGTTACTACTGTTATTGCTAAATTTGCATGACACTATCATGTTCTTTTGGACACATGAGATTACTAACACTCCCGCCACCCCTCTCCTGAGGCCCCCAGAAAAAGATAAAAGCTTCCCTATATGCCAGGGAAGGAACAAAAGGTCCCTTTCCCATGGGGGACTTGGGAACACCATCTTGGGTTTACAAGGAAATTGGGACAAAAACCTCTACCTCAATTTCACCCAGCACGTGGCCCGGGCTGCTAATTTAACAAATTGCTGGATTTGCTCACATATGCCAGAGCATCAGATGCAGGGAATCCCCGTGGTAGGGCTGCCTGCCACTGTATCGGAATGGGGAATGGCCGAACAAGCTGGTTACATGTCCCTGCAAGAAATGGACCATGGCAAAAGGCCCCTGGGTTTTCAGTCCTTATTAAACGCATAAGATATTCCCCTCGGCTTTTTGCTCCGCTCTGCTATAGTTCTACCTATACAAATACCTCAAAGGGACATTATGTAGGACTGTACGCACACTGTAGACATACACTTGCCTATTTCCCTAACAGCAATTATGGCCAACTCTTCGGGGAAAATGTTACTGCCTCCAACTGCTCTACCCATAATGACAGTAAGTGGAGGCTGGATTATATTTTTCCAGGGAATTGGACTATTCAAAGCTTGGGAGTATTTTCCCCTCAAAATACCCCAGCCTGCACCCTAAACGCCACCCTGGTCCTAACCTCTGTCCCCTCTTATCTCTTATTTTTATCCAAATGGTGTAGACAAAATAAGACAGGTCAAAATATGACCGATTCCTTCCGCTCTAGGTGTAAGGAAGGGACCAAGCTCATGTACCCAACCCTCACCATTCGTGGCCTATTTTGGCTTTGTGGAAAGTGGGCATATAAAACCCTGCCCTAGGACTGGAAAGGGGTTTGCACCCTTGGGTATCTTTTCCCAGGGTTTGAGAAAAGGGACCACTTTTACCACACTCCAGCCCGCAACCTGGGCCTGCACCGAGTAAGGCACAGTTCCCCCAACCCCTTGATCCTGCACCCTACTAAGTTCCATCAAGATGTAAGAGCGCTATTCCCTTGGCTAGGAGTCAGCGAATTGGAAAAGGCCATTGTTAACATTTCAGCCGCTATGGAACTAATGGGGAATGCTATAGTGGATGCAATTGCTAACTTGCAGGCTGAAATCCGCAGCATTTCCCAAATTTCCCTGCAGAATCGCATGGCCCTAGACCTGCTCCTGGCCCGTCAGGGTGGCGTCTGTGTCTTGGTGAACTCCACCTGCTGTGCCTACGTGGATAAAAGCCAACGGGTAGTAAGTGATATACATACCATCCAAGAGCAGGTAGAACTGTTCCATAAAATAACAGAAGAGAAAACAACTCCAGATTGAGATTCGTGGTCCTGGATTACGAGCCCCCTGGGCTCGCTCGCCCGCCATATCATAAAAGGCCTCCTACTAGTCATGGCCTTCCTTGTCGCTGTTTATATTCTCTTTACCTGCGGCAAGTGCTGCTGCTCCCTTGTACTCAAAACTGCTTCCAACCCGCTACACTCTGCACCTAGGGGACCCCACTACCAAAAGGAGGAAATAATAATGCACATGTTGGTCTATGACACCCTCCAGGGGCCAGCAGAGGGTGAGTACATGACCCTCCGAGCACCGGAGCAGGGAACCTATGCAGCCCCTCAGATGCCACAGGAGGGCAACTATGCAACTCTCCAAGCCCCGGAGAGGAACGAGGACGCATATGTAACCGGACTTTTAGGTTTGGAGTGGCGCTAAAAGTGCCAAAGGGGGAGGGGGAATTGTGGGGGGAAATGCTGTTGGACCTAACTCCCTTCCAGTCTGCAGCTCAATCTATGCAAGGGCTGTAACGCAAGAGGCCTACAGGCCAGTATCCTGTAAGACTTGGCTTGAGCTAAAGCATTGACGTATGCTAGGCTGTGGCACTTGACCCAGATAATGTACTAGGCCAGTCTCTAACTGAATAAGAACCAAAGGGCCTCTGAAAGTCCCAACCTGCCCCTTGTATACACCCTCCACCCTAGTCAAAATGCTGCCACAGCAAGATCGCAGATCTTGATAATGACAAAGTGCGTCAGCGCTTTGCTACATATGAAGCTGTTTTCTTATTCTCCTTATACGGGTTTTTCTAATAATGCTTGAGTGGTGGAAAATTACTAATAAGGAAAACCTATCAGTTCGGCCCTAAACGCAGACCTATATAAGGCTGGTGTTATAGGAGGAGCAGGGTAGAGAGAGATCAGGCAGGCACCTGCGCGTGACCTTCTCTGTTTCTCTCTCCCTGCATGCTTGTTCTCAATAAAAGGCCTCAGGCTGTTTGAACCAAACAGAGTTTGTGGTTCGTTTTCCACAACATAAGCATGTGCTGTACAGAAAATGTTATACTCTTCATCAAGTCCCTCCTTGCGCTTTTGTGCCAGTAGTCCCTTAACTTTCAGCGACACAAAGTTCTGGGTCTTGCATTCAAGAAGGACAGTGTGCACTGATTCTAGCTTTCCACCACTTCTACGACAGTGTTGTTTTCTGTTTCTATTTCTTGAATGTGTGACTGGAATGCGCTCATGCGGGAGGGCATGTGTCAGAGGTAAATCTCACTGAACTTGTCTTTGAAAAATGTCTTAATCAGAGTGGGTGGTCTGTCCTGTGACAGGAAGAAGCACTTTGAGGCTGGAAATATCTGAAGCACCCTTGTAATACCTAGAAATAAGGACAGCCATTGTGTCTTCTTGTGATAAAGCAAGAAAGTGATACATTTCTGTATTCAATGTCAAAAAACTCAATATTCCTTCAGAAGCTCAGCTCTGACAGTGTAGATATGAAAATAGTGGTAAAGTTTTAAAATAATGCTCTCAATGTCAACATCAAATGTGTCTGCCCTGTGATGGACACAATTGTTCAAAATGTGTGCTGGGCAACCCACATCGATTAAAGTCCCCTTCTGCAAAAGCTTCTTTACATTTGTAGACATGTTCTTACCTTCTTCATCACGCCACAGTCTTCCAAACATTGTATTGCAGTTGTTATCTGCAAATGCAATACACTTCTCAAACAAACCTTTATTTCCCAGCGTTTCCTTGATGTATTGTGCATTTGTAGTCTCATTAGGTGTGTTCTGAACCTCAGTTAATTGGGACCCACCATTTTTCCCGTCAAAATACTGAATTATTATTGGAAATATTTTCATAGCACCATGATTGCTTCCATCTGCAGCAACAGCACAGTAAGGAATATCATTGTTCTCAAATGCTTTCCGAGCAGCCTCAACAGAATGCGGTACAAGCACAGAATTAATCATCTCTTCTATCTTGGTGCGAGCAGTTGAAAATTTTCAGACTAACTCAAAATCAGGGAATGTCTTTTTCAATAAGACAGATGTGCAATCCATTGAAACTATTACAATGCATGACAGCATGAAACACTAGAATGCCTTCTGCTGCACTAATAGCATCCTCTGATTTGCTACCTAGTTTAACAAAAGAATCTGTTAACTTTGCTGATGAGCTCTTTTATCGAACGAACTTCTTGTGTTTCTCAGAATCTACATGAGCTTGTTAATCAAGAGCATCTTTATTTGCAACAGAGATATACATACCAGCTCTGCATATCAAGCTCTCTGCTTCCCATTCTACTTGACCACTACGAAAACATGGACATTTTGTCTTTAGTTCTTCAGTACATTTACATTTTTGTTTTGGCATTATGCTCAGTGGTAGGTCACTTCACTTCCAAGTTTTCCAACTCAAAGATGTTTACAACAAATCAAATTTAACAAAATGAATCAAACTCAAGAGGAATTAGATATATAGCACCCCTAGAAATTCCCCATTCCAGGGCTCTAAGCATTATTAAAATACGACATAAAACCAGCAGCTCCCTCCAAACCAAACAGCCAGGCAATGAGTTCCCGCCCCACAGGCCTGGCTGACCACATGGGCTGTGCAACAGGCCCTGTGAGGCCTCACCCCCATGTTCTCTCTCCTCTATGATGCATGCTTGGGGGAGGATGTGAGTTCTCTCCTCCAATGGGGATGGCGGAGGGTCAGGCTGAGCAGTGCGTTCTGAGGACCCATTACAAGGATCCCACGCTGCAGGTGGGCTGCACACAGGGCACTTGCTCCACTCCATGCTTCCTGGCTGGCTGACTAACACCAGTCAGAGCAGCACAAATTGCCACATGTGCTTTGGAAATGTCTCCCAGTGGCTAGCCAGTTCAGTGAATGGCAAACATTTGCCGGTCCTGCCCCAGACAGCTGCTCACCCCCAGGAATGTTCCCACCCACAGCTGCCAGGTCCCCAGCAAACCCCTCCTTGATTTGAAGGATGTGGGCAGAGAGTGAACCCAAAGCATAATGCCATCCTTTCTCCCACGGCACAGGGAGAGCAGACTCTCCAGCTGACCAGCTCTGAAGGCAGCGCAGAAGTAAGGGTGGCAATACCATACTGTGCCACCCTTACTTCTACGCTGCTGCTGGCGGGTGCTGCTTTCAGATCTGGCTGCTAGAGTGTCTCTGGCAGCCGGGCTCCAGCTGTCAGCCCCCCGAGGCAGGCAAGCTGTGGCTCCAGATGTCAGCCCCGGCTCCAGCTGTAAGCCCCCCAGGTGGCCTGGCTGCAACTTCAGCGGTAAGCTCCCAGGGTGGCCTGGCTGCAGCTCCAGCTGCATGGGAGGGAAGAGGGGAAATCCCGCACATTTGCTGATATTTCAAAAATCCTTCTGGACGGAGATTGGTGGACCAAAAAAAGAAATCATGTCCAGCAAAGCCTGGCCATATGGTAACCCTACCCATACTCCCTTCTGACAGCATTGTGCTGTGGGCCTGGCTGAGGCCCCCGGGGCATTTTAAATATGCATCCAGTCATCCTCACAAGATGAGGAGGCACATATCGTCTCTATAAACTCTCCCCTCTCCATCTTATGTCTCAGACCCTCTGAATAATGTTTCCCTGCTGCTCAGCTCCCTTTCTCCCTCTGTGCTGCTAGCAGCAGCAGAGTAAAGTGAATAGAATTGAGATCTGTGAAGTAAGCACCTGCCACACAGACAAGAGCCACCAAGCTCAAGATTTCAGTTAGTTTTACTCTATGGCCACCATCACATGATGGAGAGTGGAGGGGCAGGGAAACACAAAGCAGCAGAGATGGAAAGGAGAAGGGGGGAGAGAGGAAGAAAGCAGGAGGTGGGAAGCAATATCTGGCAGAGTTTGTGTATCTGGTGGTATTTGGTTCATTCAGTGAAGCACCTGACAAGATATTGAATGCTGCCATTGTTAGCAACTAAAATTAACAGGTAGTATGAAGCACAGGGAGGGGCAATTGCCTCCCTCCAGTGGTGCCCCTGGCTCCACCCTTAATGCAGCAGTCTTGTTTAAGATCCTTCTGCAGATGGTCCTACTGGCTTGGCTCTGATTTGTGATCATATTAAGATGGGTGTTCTGGACAAATTTGCAGGAAAATGCAATTTCATGTGGACAGTGAACACAGTAAATTAATAAAAGTGCAAGAGTTCTCTTTTGTAACTCAACTTCTTGCCAATTACAGTAGTGAAAGCAGTTGTTTCTCTTTTTAGTCCAACATTTTTAAAAACAGACCACTTAAAGGCCAACTTGTTCTAAGTGTTTGTATTGATCAAAGAACAAAACCCAACCGCTTCAATTGTTATAGATACTTTAGAAATCATTCAGCCACTTCAGGCAGCTTTGTAACTCACGTCTCTTTCCTCTTGTTCTCACAATAGTAGTATTACCTGCATCTCGACCTTTCCGTCTCTAGTCTGAATACGATTGAAACATACCTTCTTGCTCAGTGGGGCAATTTTACTTAAGTACATTAGTTGTACAGTAAAAAATAGACCTTTTTGTCAACCTTAAATTGAATACAATCATTGACATTTATAGAAATGCTATTGATGAAGACAGAAATTTGGTTGGTCACACCCATTCCCACACCAAATTACTTTATCCACTACTAGTGCAAGTAGGCAGTGACTTCATACCTCCACTCTCTGTTCCCTTCCCAGCAAACTCCCTTGTCCAGATACTTATGAAAAACATAATGAAAAAGTTAGAACATTTTTGTTGCTCTGTAAAGAATACTTAATAATAGAAATTAATAAAATGTGTCTTCCGTGGGTCCTACAAAAGAAAATATTCAAGGTCTATCTGAGCAGTGAGCATGGAAGGATATAATTTGCAACAACCATAAAACTAGCTCTACATATCCCCACTCAATGAGTCACATGTTCAGAGTTGAGGGCCCTGCATTTAAAACAGTATTGACCATTGCCAAGCATTTTCAATAGAAGGTTCTGTGCTTTGGTGCCACCATTTTTACTAAATGTTTAGCAGCGGTGGCATCAGGCCCATCTTTGACATCAAGATTTTCAGGTTTTTCATTTCCTAGATGATTGGCTCTCGGAGGGAAATTTTTGCCAAGCAGTTACTCAGGCCCTCTAGGGCAGTAGTTTTCAAACTGTGGATCGCGACCCAGTACTGGGTCACGGAATGGAAGGCACTGGGTTGCGGCAGCTCTGGTCAGCACAGCTGACCGGGCTGTTAAAAGTCCCATGGGTGGTGCTGCCCGGCTAAGGCAGGCTAGTTCCTACCTGTTCCAACACTGTGCTGCACACCGGAAGCAGCTAGCAGCAGGTCCGGCTCCTAGGAAGGGGGGGCCACGGGACTCCGCGCACTGCCCCAGCCCCAAGCACCTGCTCCACACTCCCATTGGCCGGAAACCGACCAATGGGAGCTGGGGGGGGGGGGGCGGTGCCTATGGGCGAGAGCCGCGTGGAGCTACTTGCGCGCGCCTCTGCCTAGGAACCGGACTTGCGGCTGGCTGCTTCCAGGGCGCAGCGCGGTCCATGGTGCCAGGACAGGCGGGAAGCCTGCCTTTGCATCCCAGCTGCACCGCTGACTGGGAGCCACCAGAGGTAAGCCCACGCCCAACCCCACACCCCAATTCCCTGCCCCAGTGCTGAGCCCCCCCTCAAATCCAGAGCCCCCTCCTGCACCCCAAACTCCTCATCCCCGGCCCCAGCCCAGAGCCCTAACTCCTGGATGCACCCCAACCCCCTTCACCAGCCCTGAGCCCCCCCAAACCCAGAGCCCCCTCCTGTACCCCAAACCCCTCATCCGCAGCCCCACCCCAGCGCCTGAACCCCCAGGCCAGAGCCCTGACCCCCTCCCACACCCCAACCCCCTAACCCAGACCAGCACCCCCTCCCACACCCTGAACCCCTCATTCCCGGTTCCACCCTGCAGCCCTCACCCCTGCACCCTAACCCTCTGCTCCAGCCTTGAGTCCCTCCCACACCCCAAGCCCCTCTGCCCCAGCTCTGTTGGGTCGCGGGCATCAACAATTTTCTTCAACTGGGTTGCCAGAAAAAAAGTTTGAAAACTAATGCTCTAGGGCACCAGTTAGCTCATTGGGGCTCTGGATTTAAGCATTGTAGTAGGAAGAGGGCCTGAAATATAAGCCCTTGTATCAGAGGCCTGGTATGAGGCCTGAGGCCTGGGCTAAGTAGTGGTCAAAGTAAAAATAAATTGCTTTGCTAATATAAAGCAAAATCAGGCTGTCAACTAGAGGCAGGCCCTGCTCACAGAACCTGGCAAGAACAGGGCTGATATTGCAAAAACACACATTCCTAAGTAGTGGCAGGCACAAGAACATACTGGCAAACACATTTCAGAAGGATGGTACCAGAACACCTCAATACCAGCACATTTTCCAAAGATAACAGGAAGACACTAACCCATCTTAAAGATAAGGTCAGGATGACAGTGTGATGGATAGAGGTTTTGATCAAACCAACACGTACAAGGTAATGGGTGGCACCTAGGTAGGTCAGAGGGTGGTAGAAACATCAGATGGGGCAACACATGACTTGTTTGTATCGGTGTATAAAGAGGTATCTCAGAGGGAGTGTCTTTGGCTGGCCTAGGGGATAATGGAAAGTCCTGCCTTTAACTGAGCTAGTCCATTGCAATGGGCATACATGTGTTAATATACCTATAACCATTGAGTCAGGACATTAGGACTGTGCTTCGTTGACAATAAACCTGACCAAGTGCCTTCACTATGAACCAAGTCTGTGGTTATTGGGTAGTTCGATTGAGGTCTGCTGTGCAGGGCCGGCGCGCCCACTAGGCGACCCTAGGCGGTCACCTAGGGCGCCAAGATTTGGGGGGCGGCAGGCAGCTGCCCGCTGCCTCCCCACTCAGCGGCTGAGCGGAGAGAAAAGGGGTGGCTTGCCGCGGCTGCCCCTTGTCTCCCCACTGAGCTGCTGAGCGGGGAGACAAGGGGCCGCTTGCCGTGGCTTCCCCTTGTTGAGCGGGGAGCCGGAGGGCAGCCACGGCGAGCCACTCCCCGGCTCCCCGCTCAGCTCCCGCGGCCTGCGGGTGCTGGGGGGGGGGGGGGGAGGAGAAGGGGGCTGAGCGCCCGCGGCGGGAGGAAGGCTGAGCTCCCACAGGCAGGGGAGCTGGCTGGGGGGGAGGCGGTGCAGGGCTGGTGCAAGGAAGTTTCACTTAGGGCGCGAAACTTCCTTGCACCAGCCCTGCTGCTGTGCCAACTATCTGTGCAGAGCTGGGACAGCACACAGAAAACCCACACATGCAGCCAAACATTTAACGACAAGCATAGATGAAATTATATTTGTTTTCCCACCTAGGCAGGATTTAACTTTTATTGGGACTACCCTGGATTCCTGGATGAGATTTATCTTTCTACTTCAGGACCATATATTGGAGTTGCAGAAAATGGTCCATGAAGTAAGGAATCAGCTGTCTGCTCTGGCTCAAGTATACTGTCATAACGTCTTTGCAAACTTAGGTATGAAGCCTCTTCAATTTATCTAAATTTTTTAATTAAAAAAACAAACCACTGCTCTCCGCCGGCGGCGAGCGCGGCATGTGCCCCATTGGCGCCCTGGCCGGGGGAGCGGGGTGGTGGGCATGCTGACCGCCGGTGCCCCGGCCAGGGCAGGGGGGCTGCGGACATTCTGCGCTCCCCACCGGTGCCCCGGCCGGGGGAGCGGGGCCGGGCATGCCGCCCTCCCCGCTGGTGCCCGGGCCGGCGCAGGGGGGCCGCGGACATGCCGCGCTCCCCGCCGGGCGCCGGCGCAGGGGGGCCATGGACATGCCGCGCTCCCTGCCGGCGCCCCGGCCAGGGGAGTGAAGCGGCGGGAATGCCGCGATCTCCACTGGCGCCCCGGCTGGGGGAGCGGGGCCGGGCATGCCGCCCTCCCTACCGGCCCCCCGGGCGTTTCGGCGGAGCAACTGTGCTGAGAGAGGGCGGGTGTCATGTTGGTGGGGGTTTTTTTTTTTCTTTGCTTGGGGCGGCAAAAAAGTTAGAGCCGCCCCTGTGGAGGGGAAATGTGGCGTGCCCAGGGGAGGGGGTGGGGATTTGGGGAAAGGGTTGGAATGGAGGCGGGGCCGGTGGCAGAGTTGGGGCGGGGCCGGGGGGGGGACATGAGCACCCACCGGCACCGGCCAAAGTCGGCGCCTGTGTCTGGAGCATTAGAGCCCAGAGCCCACAGAGACATAAAGTTAGGGGCCTTTCGCCTGGAGCCCTAGGAACTGCGAAAGGGTGGGTTGTCCAAATTAACCGGGTTACACCTTGAGCCCTAGTAACTAGGTAGAGGTGGGATGTCCTAGAGCAGGGGTCTCCAAACTTTATGAGACGAGGGCCATATTAGATTTTTGAAGGGGCTTCGCGGGCCGAAGCAATGGTGAAAAACATTAAATATATGCAAATATATGCAAAATTGTTTAAAAAACCAACACTACTCTACTCTGTCAGTGTTGCATTAAATTCTAAATCAGGTATAAAAGTTAATCGATGCAGGTACTGTGAAATCACACAAAATATTTGTCAATATATTAAAAATCACATTCATATATTCAAAAATAAAGAAATATTATTTTAGGATTAATGAGAAGTATGGTACTGATGTTTTTCTGACAAAATTGGCTCCCCTTTTGGGGGGACACTGGCTCCCGGGGGCACTCACCCCTCTGCACAGCTCAGCTGTGCTGCAGCCCTGCCTGAGCTGCTGCTGCTGGTGGCCCCTCCCGCTGCCTGCTCCGGGTGGCTACTCAGCTGTTCAGCTGTTCCCTTCTCTGGTTGGTTGGAGGGCCGGACATATGGAAGCCCCGGGCCGGATCCGGCCTGCGGGCCGTAGTTTGGAGACCCCTGTCCTAGAGTGTGCAAGTGAGAGAGAAATGTGTGCAGGTAACAGCCAGTGTAAGACGGTGAAAAAATTTAGCAGAAAAACCAACAGACATGGTCAGCAAGTGGTTTTTCATAGTGTGGCTCTCAACTGAAAAGTGACTTTGTAAAAATAGGCATTGTGGGGTTGCCTGTTTATTAGCTGACAATTTCCAAGTTAAACATACCCAATTTAAAAAACCCTTTTATCTACCAGCCCTGCAGCTCACCTTTGGGTCTGGAAGTCAATCTACATTCTTTCCATCTCATGCATGATCACCCTTTGTCTTCAGTTTAAGCCCTCAGTTACATCCATTCACCTATAGTGAGGGACAGAATCTCTGTGTACCCTTCCTAATATATCAGTTTCCTATATTTATAAAACTACAATCTGGAATTCAATTAATTATTTTATGATGCATTATTGTCATCTCCTAGACTTGGTCTTGATATCTATTTTGGGAGAGCAAGTATTCAGTATGTTTAAGTGAGACTACTTCCTGCAGTTGTCTATTGATAGGTGATGGCCTTAAGTGGAGAACTGCAGAAGCAATTTCATAATGGAGAATGGAAGAGTACTTACCATTAACTAGAGTTCTCAGAACATATTGCTTCTGCAGATCCACACTGACCCCTTCTTCCACTGTAATTGTTTGGAAGAGTTGGCGAGGAACTGAGAAGCATTAGATGGGGCCCCTTTTTTTAACTGAGGACATAATGTCAGGTCAGTGCATCTGTACCCCCAGCAGCTACACTGTTCTGAATGGTTCTGGGATTTGCTTGCATTGTGGCTTCATTGATATTAATTTATAATATATTCCCCGTCATGTACTTTGTGCACAAGGGGAAGATAGAGTCCTGTGTTACATCTCATCTCAGTTTATTTTCATCTCATTTTCTCAGCGTTCCTGGAGAGCTGGTAAATGTTGAGTTCAGCAGCTGTAAATGCCGTAGCTCGGATTCGAATTATGCCTTTCCATGCATATGTAACCCTTCTGCCAGTCAGAGTCGGCAGCAACAAGGGCCAGGTTCCGTATCTAGGGGTTCCATTCCAATAACACAATGCAAAACCGGCTCGAGCCCCCACCCAGTGACCTGGGACAAATATATATCACCCCCCCGGGCGCCTCTAAGAGGCAGTACTTCCCCTCTCGCAAGCACAGAGTCTGAGTGTAGAAACAACCTTTTAATGACAGAGAGAAAAAATGCGGCATTTTGTTGGGGAAACACCACATCTAGGATTTGTAAACCAAACTGTGAGCAACGACCCACCCCAGCAAATTGGCCATGTCCTTTCCCTTTGGTTCTTGAGTCCAGCAACCCCAAAAATCACCCAAAGTCCCAAAAGTCCAACAACCCAAAAGTCCAGACCCAGAGTTCATCTGCAGAGTGTTACACCCTACCCAGTCTGGGTAGAAATGGGCAGGGGAGAGGTAAGGGGCACCTTACGTGGCTTGAAGCTGACTGCCCCGTCCCTTCATGGGGCTTCGCTCGGCTCTGCTCCGCTCATCATCCCACAGGTCACTCCGCTCAGCCGTCCTGCAAGCCGCTCCGGCTGTCCCACCAACTGCTCCGCTCCGCCAGCAGCTCCGCTCCGTCAACCACTCAGCAATCTATCTTCTGGCTCCCCCACTACTTAACACAGTGCTCAGTGATTTCAGCTCATAACAATTTCAGCTCTTTAGTGATTTCAGCTTATAGTTAGGGTAGCCTTCATGCTCATTTGCACGCGTAGGCCAGAGTGATTCTAAATCAGCAGCCTGGGATTAGACTCCTACGGAACTCAAAATTAGCTCTGATATTCCACAGTGGAGAGAGAGAAGGAGGTGCAATTGACATTTAGGACCCTCAAACAAGGCCCATAGCACCAAATACCTATCCCCAGCCTCTCTCAATTCACTGGGCTTTGGAACCCATGTCTCTTGGCTGGCAAGTGCTGCTTAGCTAAGGGTGAGGTCCCCTTTATCATGACAAAAGGCCAAGTACAGTTCCACTATCCATGATTTACATAAGCAGTATAACAACAGTTTATTCTTCCTGCCCCAATAACAGAAATTCCTGCCCCAATACAGAAAACTGGGGATCCTACAGCAGCCCAAAGTGCCCATTTGAGCCACTATCGTTCGTACCAGGCGGGGTGGGTGTGCCTATGCAAATGGAATCAGCCCCTGGTGTGCTTTGCCACGACTCACCACCAGATCATAGAATCATAGAATCTCAGGGTTGGAAGGGACCTCAGGAAGTCATCTAGTCCAACCCCCTGCTCAAAGCAGGACCAACCCCAACTAGATCATCCCAGCCAGGGCTTTGTCAAGCCTGACCTTAAAAACCTCTAAGGAAGGAGATTCCACCACCTCCCTAGGTAACCCATTCCAGTGCTTCACCACCCTACTAGTGAAAAAGTTTTTCCTAATATCCAACCTAAACTTCCCCCTCTGCAACTTGAGACCATTACTCCTTGTTCTGTCATCTTCTACCACTGAGAACAGTCTAGATCCATCCTCTTTGGAACCCCCTTTTAGGTAGTTGAAAGCAGCTATCAAATCCCCCCTCACTCTTCTCTTCTGCAGGCTAAACAATCTCAGTTCCCTCAGCCTCTCCTCATAAGTCATGTGCTCCAGCCCCCTAATCATTTTTGTTGCCCTCCGTTGGACTCTTTCCAATTTATCCACATCCTTCTTGTAGTGTGGGGCCCAAAACTGGACACAGTACTCCAAATGAGGCCTCACCAGTGCCGAATAGAGGGGAATAATCACGTCCCTCGATCTGCTGGAAATGCCCCTACTTATACAGCCCAAAATGCCGTTAGCCTTCTTGGCAACAAGGGCACACTGTTGACTCATATTCAGCTTTTTGTCCACTGTAACCCCTAGGTCCTTTTCTGCAGAACTGCTGCCCAGCCATTCGGTCCCTAGTCTGTAGCAGTGCATGGGATTCTTCCGTCCTAAGTGCAGGACTCTGCACTTGTCCTTGTTGAACCTCATCAGATTTCTTTTGGCCCAATCCTCTAATTTGTCTAGGTCCCTCTGTATCCTGTCCCTACCCTCCAGCGTATCAACCACTCCTCCCAGTTTAGTGTCATCCGCAAACTTGCTAAGGGTGCAGTCCACACCATCCTCCAGGTCGTTGATGAAGATATTGAACAAAACCGGCCCCAGCACCGACCCTTGGGGCACTCCACTTGATACCGGCTGCCAACTAGACATGGAGCCATTGATCACTACCCGTTGAGCATGACCATCCAGCCAGTTTTCTATCCACCTTACCGTCCATTCATCCAGCCCATACTTCTTTAACTTGCTGGCAAGAACACTGTGCGAGACTGTATCAAAAGCTTTGCTAAAGTCAAGAAATAGCACATCCACTGCTTTCCCCTCATCCACAGAGCCAGTTATCTCATCATAGAAGGCAATTAGGTTAGTCAGGCATGACTTGCCCTTGGTGAATCCATGCTGACTGTTCCTGATCACTTTCCCCTCCTTTAAGTGGTTCAGAATTGATTCCTTGAGGACCTGTTCCATGATTTTTCCAGGGACTGAGGTGAGACTGACTGGCCTGTAGTTCCCCGGATCTTCCTTCTTCCCTTTTTTAAAGATGGGCACTACATTAGCTTTTTTCCAGTCATCCGGGACCTCCCCCGATTGCCATGATTTGTCAAAGATAATGGCCAATGGCTCTGCAATCACATTGGCCAACTCCTTTAGCACCCTCGGATGCAGTGCATCCGGCCCCATGGACTTGTGTTCGTCCAGCTTTTCTAAATAGTCCCCAACTACTTCTTTCTCCACAGAGGGCTGGTCACCTCCTCCCCATACCGTGCTGCGGAGTGCAGCCGCCTGGGAGCTGACCTTGTCTATGAAGACAGAGGCAAAAAAAGCATTGAGTACACTAGCTTTCTCCACATCCTCTGTCACTCCCTCCCTCATTCAGCAAGCGGCCCACACTTTCCTTGACTTTCTTCTTGTTGCTCACATACCTGAAGAAACCCTTCTTGTTACTCCTAACATCTCCGGCTAGCTGCAACTCCAAGTGTGATTTGGCCTTCCTAATTTCACTCCTGCATGCCTGAACAATATTTTTATACTCCTCCCTGGTCATTTGTCCAATCTTCCACTTCTTGTAAGCTGCTTTTTTGTGTTTAAGACGAGCAAGGATTTCACTGTTAAGCCAAGCTGGTCGCCTGCCATATTTACTTTTCTTTCTACACATCGGGATGGTTTGTTCCTGCAACCTCAATAAGGATTCTTTAAAATACAGCCAGTTTTCCTCGACTCCTTTCCCCCTCATGTTATTCTCCCAGGGGACCTTGCCCATCAGTTCCCTGAGGGAGTCAAAGTCTGCTTTTCTGAAGTCCAGGCTCTGTATTCTACTGCTCTCCTTTCTTCCTTGTGTCAGGATCCTGAACTCGACCATCTCATGGTCACTGCCTCCCAGGTTCCCATCCACTATTGCTTCCTCTACTATTTCTTCTCTGTTTGTGAGCAGCAGGTCAAGAAGAGCTTTTCCCCTAGATGTCAGGGTGGAGCTCATCCTGACTCTGCTTACACATATATAACGTCTATGTTAAATCTTCTTAATAACTACAAGTAAAATATATTCACATCAAGACGTTCTTCTAATTTATATTTAAAAAAATATTTATAGTAGAGGCCTGACTTCATGTCATCTTATTTCTGGTTGCTTATGTTTCTGGTTGCTTACATGGTGTGCCTTTATTCCAGCCAGTTATCTGCTACAATAAGTCCTTAATGCAAACTGAAGTCATATGGATTCAAGGTTTTTAGTTACTATCCCCAGAATTATAGGTTTGGCTCCCAGATGAGATTACAAATGCTGATCTTTTAAAATGCAGTTTACAGAGATGCATTTTAATGCCGCTCTTAATAGTTGTTTAGGATTTATGGTGCCCCCCTAGATCTATATTTTTGTAAAAGGCTCCTGCAGAAACACACACATATGACACCATTTCCTGCCTGGTGCTCATTGTCAAATATGGAGACGTGGTTTGATTACAGCAGTTTTCTTTTGCAGCAATCTGACACGCTACTAGCTGCCCCTCAGGTGCCAGATTCACGCCTGTGGCTTCCCCCAGGCTGCCACAGGGGGAAGTAGGGCAGCTTCAGGGAGAGCTGGAGGGAGGCTCATCACCGCATCAGACCCGATCTTAGTCCGTGGGGTGGGGCTCTGTTCCCGAGCCTAGCAGTGTGCGCTGCTGTACCGCCAGGGGGCTGCTGGCAGCAGGGTCTGTGCTGCCGGCTGGGTACCCCAGTGGCGCAAGGGCTGCCGAGGGCAAGACAAACGCGGCGACACTAGCCCTGAGGGACAGAGGGCGAGCCCCGGCAGCCTCCTAACGGCGCCCGAGCAAACCAGCGTATCCCCAACGGCTAGCACTGTGGTAACCATAGCCCCGCCCCTAAATGTGACCCGGTCTCTCATTGGCCAATCCACTTTCTCCCCGCGGCCAATCAGCTTAGAGCACTGCCTCTCCCCCCCGCCGCCGGGGTTGGGATTTGAATCATCTCGTCTGTTGATTAGGACCCTTAGGGGGCAAGCGACCCCCGAGGGGCCTGCCAGGAGCAAATGAGGCGCGCGCCGCGGAGGAGGGAGGTGGCTGCAGTCATCCTCTCTCTCTCCCCCCCCCCCCCTCCCTGGGAAGCCGGCCAGGAGAAAGGGAGGGTGGCGCTGTGTCGCGCCTCCGCTCTGTGCAGGGTCTGCGCGGTGCGGACGGGAGCTTGGGTGGCCCGAGCCCGACCCGCTCCTCAGCCACCGCTGGGGGGCAGTAGAAGCGTCTCAGCGCCAGCAGACTCTGTGCCCGCCGCGGGGAGGGAAGCCAGTGAGCGCTTCCTCCCTCCGCCTCTCAGAACGGCGGGAAGCCGGCTGTGGCCCCCTTCGGAAAGCCCGGGGGGGAAGCCGGTGGGGCTCCCCTCAGCCCCTTGGAGAGCCCGGGGGGGAGGGGAAGTCGATGAATCCCACACAGTTCCTCAGGGAGTTCGGGGTTGGGGAAGCCAGTGAGTCCCTCCCCACCCCCCCCATCAGCCCCTCGGAGAGCCGGGGAGGGGGGGGAAGCAGGTGAGCCCCCCATAGCTCCTCGGAGAGCCCACCCCCTTCGGACTCTCGGGAGGGGGGCCGGGAAACCCGTGAGGGGGCCCCTCAGCCCTTTGGAAAACGGGGTGTGTGTTATGTGCCCTCTTCAGAAAGCAGGGAGGGGTTCAGGGCTTAGACTTTATACTGGCTTTTGTGGGGGCTGTGTTTGGACCTGCACATCAGCCGAGGGTGGTGTGGTGACCCCGGAGGAACAGTATAGAAGCAAGCAGGCCACCACAATGCTGTGAGAGAAATCTCAGTAGCACGAAAAACTGCACAGAGCAGGGCTAATTGTTCCCCTTGCTTTGGCTCTGTCTGCCCTTGCAGGCAAGCCGTTTTCAGCACCATTTCGGCTGCACATGTTAACACCTGCTGTCCGCGATGGGGGAACTTCCCTTGTTTGGCCCAGAGGCTACAGCAGGATTGTGTGGAATGGGGGTAAAGCTGGATCCATGAAGTGGGACTGTAGAGTAACAGGATTTGTGTGTACCCAAGTATGGGTCAATATGTCAGTCTCCCCAGCAGGAATGGTCTTAATGCTGAGCTGCCAAGAGTCAGCATATAAAGATGTGCAACGGAACAGCTGTAAAATAGGACTTACAGTAACAACAGTTTTTTGTGCCATAGTTGGCAGAAGGATTTATAGTCCTCCTGAGCCTTTCCAGAAGTATCTTTGTAATTTACAGCAGATGGAAAAATGGACATTGTTTAGAAATGTTTTAGTTCATTATTGTACCACTATTCCAAATTCACCTAAATTCACTCCCCCCCCCCCCAATGCTGGGTTCAGCTAAAAATAATTTGAAGGATCTATCAGTGGTTAGCAGGAAACTGACCAGGAAATATACAGGATTCAGCACATCAACTAAGTAGCATCTGCTGGTAGGGTTCCTATGAGGCCCCTAATGTCACTATTTTGCATAATTCCCTTGTACTCCCCTTTGCGTCTGTCTTAATCTGTTTTCTCTTGGTTTATATTTAGATTGTAAATTCTGAAGCAGGAATTGTCTTTTTGTTCTGTGTTTGTACAGTGACTAACAAAATGGGGTCCTGGTCTGTGACTCTTAGGCTCTATTACAAACAGAAACCCGAAGGGAAATGCTGATGTTCCCTGTGCCATTTTAGGTGAATGTAGCCTGCTTTCACTCTTATCCAAAGAATATGTGAACCATGAAAGACTTTCCTATCTGGAATACTTTCCATTTTCGTTAATGCTAACAGTATTATTACTGATGATCTTTGAAAACCAAAGACATATTGTAAATAGTGAGGGCCTGATTCTCATTTACAGTAAGGACCTTGTTTTCAAAGGTAGGTACACCTATCATAGAATATCAGGGTTGGAAGGGACCTTAGGAGGTCATCTAGTCCAACCCCCTGCTCAAAGCAGGACCAATCCCCAATTTTTTTACCCCAGATCCCTAAATGGGGGAGTTCCTCAAGGATTGAACTCATAACCCTGAATTTAGCAGGCCAATGCTCAAACCACTGAGCTATCCCGCCTCTCTTACAGCTGTAGATAGGCACCTAATCAGGTTAGGTGGCTAGTACCTAAGTGCTAAGCACCTAGCCTGTAGAGGAGTGTTTGACAATCCCAGTAGGTGCCTATCTGCTTCTTTAGGTGCCTGAATACCTTTGAAAATATGGCCCAAAGGCTGCTTTACATCACTTTACTTACAGGCCCCTTCATGCTGCCAGAACAGTATAAATATTGTATAAATAAGAACCTGGCCCTTGTTTTGATGTTCATAAAGTGCTTTAAAAATGAAACGTGCTAAATGAATTCTTAGTATTATGAAGCTATCTACTATGGGGCTTCTGGCTTAATTTCCATCAGCAAAGCTTGCTGTTTGACAAGACCTGTAACTGGACGTTGCTAAAATAAGTCCAGGTTCTTTATTTTCCTTTAAAGATTAAAAGCATGTACTTTAATATTGTCTAATAAGGTTTTTCAAGTATATGGATTACCAGAAAGGTGTGAGGTGATTAAAAGCTAGTTCAAACTAAAGATTAGTTATGTTGGGCTTGTTTCCATTCTTTTTTTTTTTTAAAGCTACTGTTAGCTTTTAAAGTTTAATTTGTAGATCAGTGTCAAGATTTATGATGCTGGATATATTGATAATTCAAATTACATCGGTATATATGAGAATATTTGGTTTATGCAATCTGGGAGCTCTAATTGCAGTTTGAACAGCAAGCCTTTGAATTTGTCATGTCAGAAGGGAGGAGGAGGAACTTACTTTGAAGTCTTGCCTTCACTGGGAAAGGAAACATTGAGAGTATCTGTGTAATCTTGTACTGATGAGCTGGCATCATATTGCTTTGTAAGGATCTGAGTCCTCTGCTCTGTGGTCTAAGACAAGTGGTAGTGGGCATTACTGCTAAATATTCTCTGAACTAAGGAAGGAAAACAAATCCAGAAATGCTGTATGAAAACCTTAGTTACATTTAATGCTGTCTGATGAACAACAGGTTTTCTACTCCTTAAAAGTGTATATCAGGTAGGTGCTGAATTAGCTCAAATGTGTATTTTTTTAAAATGTTGTAAACGGTCTGTGATAACCACTAGGTATGTGAACAGTAAAATATTTTGACATTTTTATACTGTGATATCATTTCCTTTTGGGTTTGTTTTAACAGGCTTAATTCCATTATAAGATTGTGCTCTTAAAAATATGACCAGTTTGTGCAGATAAATGATCCTTTAATACATTATCTCTTCAGAAATTCTTTGAGGATTTCATGGAACATTTGCAATAGTTTGCTATACAGAATACTTAAGATTTTCCTTTTTTAAACAAAAGTGTTTTACAATGGCACTACTGCAGTGAAACTAAGGTGAATGTTTTCACACAAATTATGGGAAAACAGACATTTCTGATTTGAGAAACAAATTTCAGTTGGCTTTGGATCGGGTCCTTACTGAATTGTGTGGAATTCAAATTCCAGAAGATGTATTGAATCTTCTTTTCAAGCTTTGTTCCTAGAAAGCTGTGTTTATATTCCTGATTATCTCATACTTTATTATGATTAAGATTTCACCATCAGATATCTAAGTTATTTTTGTAATATAAAGATATAATTTTGTAGTTTGAAAATGTTTCCCAATTATATAAGATGGAAACTTTATTTATTAAGGATGCTTTTCAAAATATAAGGTGTTGGTATTGTAATGGGAAATTTACTAAAGCTAGAAGAGTATATTATCGTAGGGCTATATCAAGCCATCATTCTTAAACAGGGCCTTATTCAAATTAAATAATGGTTCTGCCTTAAAAAAAAAAGGGCAATGGAATCATCTGGTCTCATTCCTAGACACATTTAATAAAATCCCAAGTTTGTGGGAGAAGGCTAAAGCAACTTTACAATAATTAAACTTTGGACTTTTAAAAGTCATATAGATATAGTATTGGGGCTTGGGAAAAAAGTTGCATAAATACTAGACAATATACTAAAGAGCAAATAGTTCAGATTATTAAGGAAAATGCTAAGCATGGTTGTGAATACACTTAGAAGTAAGTTATATTTGAATATGAAATTATACAGAATCAAATTCGGAATTGTTGAGTATACTTATAATTCTTCTTCCTCTCCAAATCACTGAGATTGTAACCATATAGTTCCTCAGAAAAAAATGGATAATGTAGAAGTGTGGTATTTTTTACTGGACCAACAAATACATTTCTGAATGTCCAATACACAGATTAAAAACCCACAGTATTTAGTCACTGCTTTAGGGGCTTTCACAAAAGTTCCTCTCAACTGCATTTAATCTATATTATTTATATATATTACCTTTACATGTAACCTCCATCTTTTCTATCCCCTCCCCAATTTGAAGAAAAAATATAATTTATAGTTATTCTGTCTATGCAAGATTACAACGTACTTTTTCCTTTAATTTTTAGAATATGGCATGGATCAGTTCTTGGTGACTGTATTGTCAGCATCATTAAACCTCTAGTAACATTACATGTACTTGGACACTTAAAAACTTCCTCAGAGATCTTCAAAAGAGAAATAAAAAAAATTGGTAATCAGTATGGGATTTAAAAATCCCTGACTTTTGTTTACAATTTGTTGTAGAAACATGGTGGCTTGCCCTGAGCTGGAGAGCCTCGGGGCTAAGCCAGACCTGATTACAAGAGGAGCCTCAGCTGAGGGGAATCAGGTGATTTAATATAAAAGGCATCAGGAAGCTGCAGGGGTGTGTTTGGTTGAGTAAGAGTAAGACAATAGGATGGGAGGGCTGGTGGCTTCAGGTAGTTTATGATTGTGGACTTTGATTATTTTGTGATTAAGGACTCTGACTGCATTTAGTATTAAACCATCCCCAGAAAGGGGTGCTGTAAGCCACAACAAAGACTCTGCAGTGCTTAATGGGCCCATAAGGGTAGGTCTACACTTACCCGTCGCGTCAGAGGCGTCGGATCGATGTTCTGGGTTTGATTTATCGCGTCTTGTCTAGACGCGATAAATCGAACCAGGAAGTGCTCCCCCGTCGACGCTGGTAATCCTGCTCCACGAACGGAGCAGGCAGAGTCGACGGGGGAGCCTGCGCGCCGCGGTGTGGACCAGGGGTACGTACTTTTAAGTTCGAAATAAGATACTTCGACTTCAGCTACATTATTCACGTAGCTGAAGTCACGTATCTTATTTCGAATTTCGGGGCTAGTGTAGACCAGCCCTAAGAGTGGGGCGGCTACAGGCAGGGCACTGCAAAAGCACCCCTGGCCACAAGGAGGCATTCAGGTAGCAGCTACTGCTGACAAGCAATCTCTCTTGTCTGTTTGAATTTCAAGAATCAAGATCAATGTTAATGCTTGAAATTTCAAGCAGTTATTTAGAAGATGGATTTAAAATTATTGCCATGAGTGTCTTAATTAATTTGTTTACCAGTAATTTCACAATTTTGAAGATGAAAAGTGCTCAGCGTTTTACAGGATTGGATCTGAAGTCTGAAAAGATTATCTTCATTCTTGCTTTTCACTTTCTGAAAAAAAAATTCCTTGAAAATTTAGTTTTTCATTAGTTACCCAAGGAAGATTAGGTGTAACAAACCCTATGCAGTTAGGGAGTGCCAGGAGAATGAGGCATGTAATGTTGCTTTCTTAATGAGTGATATGTATTCTAAAATAACCAGTAAGTAGGGGTCCCAGACTATGCATAAAGAGTGAGTCTCAGAAGAACATGAGTACTGTGTCAGATCAATGGAGTGGTGGGGAGTGTACACAACAAGGCATCCACCCCGTCTTCCCATCCTGGCTTCTGGTAGTGAAAGATTTAGGGTCGCCCTGGCCATGTGGTTGCATGCCTGACCATCTTGGCTAATATCCATTGATGGACCTATCTTCCATGAACTTATTTAGTTCTTTTTTGAGCCCAGGTATGCTCTTGGCCTTCACAATATCCCATGCCAATGAGTTCCACAAGTTAATTGTGATTTGTCTGAGAAAGTACTTTGTCTTGTTTGTATTAAACCTGTTGCCTGTTAATTTCATCAGGTGACCTAGGGTTTTTGTATTGTGGGAAAGGATAAATAACACTCCTCCCTCCCACACACACACGTCATGATTTCGTAGACCTCAATCATATCCCCCATTAGTCTTCTCTTTTCGAAGATGTACAGTCCTAATCTTTGTAGTCTCCTAGTATGGAAGCCATTCCATACTCTTGATCATCTTTGTTGCCCTTCTCTAAACCTTTTCCAGTTCCACTGTATCCTTTTTGAGTTGGGGAGATCAGAACTGAACACAGTATTCAAGGTGTGGCCGCACCATAAGTTTAGGATATTTGCTGTTTTATTTTCTATCCCTTTCCCATCATTCTGTTAAGCTTTGTGACCACTGATGCACATTGATCTGAAGTTTTCAGAGAACTACCCACAGTGACTCCAAGATATCTCTCTTGAGTGGCAATAGCTAAATTAGAACCCGGCATTTTATATGTGTAGCTGGGATTATTTTTTCCAATGTGTATTACTTTGCATTTATCAGGTTCAATTTCATCTACCATTTTGTTGCCCAGTCACCCAGTTTTGTGAGATCCTTTTGTAACTCTTCTCAGTCAGCTTTGAATGTAACTATCTTGAGTAATTTTGTATCATCTGCAAACTTTTGCCACTTCACTGTTCACTCCTTTTTCGCGATCATTAATGAATATGTTGAACAGTCCAAGTCCAAGTGCTGATCCTTGGGAGATGCTGCTATTTACCCATCTCCATTGTGGAAACTGAACATTTATTCCTGCCCTGTTCTATTCTTGATTCTGATTTCAACCAGTTTGCCCATTACTGGGTTAGGCTTACGTGCCTGTAATTGCCAGGATCACCTCTGGAGTCCTTTTTAAAAATTGGCATTACATTACTACTTTACACAGTCATTTGATACAGAGGCTTGTTTCAGCAATGGGCTACTTTTTCACAGTTAATAGTTCTGCAATTTCATATTTGAGTTCCTTCAGAACTCTTGGGTGAATTACTATCTGGTTCTGGTGACTTACTACCGTATAATTATCAATTTGTTCTAAAACCTCTTCTGTTGACATGTCAATGTGGGAGAATACTTTTAGATTTGTTACCCCAAAAGGATAGGTCTGATGTTCCTCTACTGATTATCACCTTTTCGGAGGATTGTTTAGCTTATCACCACATTTTAATTCAGCAAAATAATACATCTAGGATTTATTGCAAGATAATTTTTTGAACGTCTTAAGCTGTGTGATAGTGGAATGTACATTTACTGAATCAGCAAGGAAAAAAAGTGACTCTCTTACCATAGTTGGAAAGGAGTTACATTTGAGGTGGGGGGGAAAGGTCATCTTAGTCCTATGTGACTGACAAATTCTTCATTCAAAGTGTCTGACTTGTCAAGAAAATGAGTATCTTGTGACTTAACCTTGATGGCTGACATATCAGTATATCTGTCACTCCAATGTTTGGTTACAAAGTTGTTGCCTATTCTAGGAAAAGTTGTATAGTCATTGTTTCTGTTTCAGGCTCCAAGTAATAAAGAAAACATGTCTTTTCACTCTGATAATTCCAAAATTGCAAAATTCACTGTTTAAATTAGCTGCCTAGTACAAAACATTTAAAAAAAAAACTCTTGACAGGTAATTTGCAATAAGCAGCAATTTTCAGTTGCATGTAGGTGCATATATTTTAGTTTAGTTTAATTATTTACTTGTGTACCTATTTAACTAATACATTTGAATCAATTCTCTGTTTCTTCTGCAGTATATTGGACAGTGAATATTCAAGATACAGACGGTTGAAAATATAGAGCTATTTAAAGACCGGAAACCTATTTTGTTGTGGTGACAACATTAAAAGCTTGGACAATGTTTTTGCATAGTCTCGGATACCAATGCCATCCTCTGGTTTGAAGTCAATGGAATTGTGAATTCTGCACTCAGTGTCTTAGATTAATGAATGGTAAGTGATACTCAAGGAATCAGATATTTTTTGTTTACTTTTCTTCAAAAATGTTTCTTCAGTTGTGTGGTATTTGGCTCAATCAAATTGGCCTTAGTGGATAGAAACATTCCTTAGCAGTCCCCCAAGGAACATATCCCAAACCCTGATTCCTGTTTGTTTTTCTGTGTGTCTGGTACAGTCAGGTACTCTGAATTAGGGCTGTCAAGTGATTAAAAAAAGTAATTGCGTGACTAATCACATTGTTAAACAATAATAGAATATCATTTATTTAAATATTTTTGGATGTTTCCCACATTTTCAAATATATTGATTTCAATTATAACACAGAATGCCAATTGTACAGTGCTTACTTTATATTTATTTTTGATTGCAAATATTTGCACTGTACAAAAAAATAGTATTTTTCAATTCGCCTAATGCAAATACTGTAGTGCAATCTCTTTATCATGAAAGTTGAACTTACAAATGTAGAATTACGTACAAAAAATAACTGCACTCAAAAACAAAACAATGTAGCACTTCAGAGCCTACAAGTCCACTCAGTCCTACTTCTTGTTCAGCCAATCGCTCAGACAAACAAGTTTGTTTACATTTGCAGGAGATAATGCCTGCTTCTTGTTCACAATGTCACCTGAAAGTGAGAACAGGTATTCACATGGCACTATTGTAGCCGGTGTTGCAAGATATTTACATGCCAGATGCTCTAAAGATTCATATGTCCCTTGATGCTTCAAACACTATTCCAGAGGACATGTATCCATGCTGATGACATGTTCTGCTCGATAACAATCCAAAACAGTGCGGACCAATGCATGTTCATTTTCATTATCTGAGTCAAATGCCACCAACCAGTAGAAGGTTGATTTTCTTTTTTTGGTGGTTCGGGTTCTGTAGTTTGCGCATTGGAGTGTTGCTCTTTTAAGACTTCTGAAAGTATGCCCCACACCTCATCCATCTCTGATTTTTGGAAGACACTTCAGATTCTTAAACCTTGGGTCAAGTGCTGTAGCTATCTTTAGAAATCACACATTGGTACCTTCTTTGTGTTTTGTCAAATGTGCTGTGAAAGTGTTCTTAAAATGAACAACATGTGCTGAGTCATCATCCAAGACTATTCTAACATGAAATATATGGCAGAATGTGGGTAAAATAGAGCTGGAGACATACAATTCTCCTCCAAGGAGTTCAGTTACTTTTTTTTTTTTTTAAACATGTGTCATCAGCATGGAACCATGTCCTCTGGAATAGTGGTCCAAGTATGAAGGGGCATACAAATGTTTTTCATATCTGGCAAGTAGATACCTTGCAATGCTGGCTACCAAAGTCCCATGCAAATACCTGTTCTCACTTTCTGGTGACATTGTAAATAAGAAACAGGCATCAGTATCTCCCGTAAATATAAAAAAACTTGTTTGTCTTGGCAATTGGCTGAACAAAAAGTAGGACTGAGTGGACTTGTAGGCTCTAAAGTTTTGCATTGTTTTGTTTTTGAGTGCAGTTATGTAACAAAAAAAATCTACATTTGTAAGTTGCACTTTCACGATCGAGATTGCACTACAGTACTTCTATGAGCAGTGTACACTTTGTATTCTGTGTTGTAATTGAAATCAATATATTTGAAAATGTAGAAAAACATCCAACTATATTTAATAAATTCCAATTGGTATTCTATTGTTTAACAGTACAATTAAAACGGCGATTAATTGCAATTTATTAAAACGGCGATTAATTTTTTTTGAGTTAATCATGTGAGTTAACTGTGACTAATCGACAGCCCTACTCTGAATTTAAATTGGATTTAAACTATCCCCATGCAAGTTGAATGTCTAGAATTTTGGGGGCTATTTATTTATTTTTTACAATCTGTTCTTTGGGGGGGAAAAAGGTTGGTCAGGAGTTAAGGAATGTGTCTTATTATGCATCTTTAATGTGATTAATGCTGATATATAAAAAATAAAGTGAGAAAGCCATAGTCTCTGAGGAAACTATTCCAAGACAGGATCAGTTTGTAGCTGTTTTTATTACAACCTGTGAGTGGACCCAGCCACTGGGTCCCATGAGCTTCCAAGTCCAACTGAGATTGTGTAGAGGATGTCTAGTCATTAGTTTCTAGTTTTGGAGCCCTATGGTATGCTCCCACGCTCAGATCTCTGGCCTGACTCTCTTCTGTGGGATGTGGGGCTTGGCAGTCCAGTTTCCCTAAACCCTGAAACCCATTCTTCTGATCTCCCAAGTCCCCTTTCGCCCCAGCGCCTTACACACACTCCCACAGAGTTATACCAAGGCTGTGGGCACTCTGGCTTTTAATTTAACCCCTTTGGGGAAAACAAGGAACACAGGTTCAGCAATGGAATTTATCAAACACAGTAACAATACTCTTAAAAAAAACAGTTATTTGAAAATAACAGAAATCCTGAGATGCAACTACACCTATTCTGAAGGGGTGAGAATTAGTGTTCCAGGCTGGGCAGAGTCTCTTCTGCAAGTCCTTCTTTCATATGGTAATGGTTGACTGCCCTGCACAGAGCAGCATCCCATTCTTAAGTAGAGTCTGTGTCTCCTTGCCATGTACTCCACTGGGATGCTCCAGTACTACCCTAGTCATGCTTGTGCCTCCCTCGGTGGTTCTCTGTGTAGAAAACCCTTTAGGCCGGGGGGGTAGAGATTCCCTTCACCAGCAATTTAACACTTGAATCACCTAATTCAATGTAAATTAAGTTGCTGGTGAAGGGAATCAAAGTCATCACAGAGCAATGCAAAAAATTGAGTACATACAGAACAACCTTTAAGGAAGCTCATTAACAGCTTTGTGATATATGTGGTATAGATTTTCAGATATTTTCTTAGCATCAATAGCTTGACAGTGCATTAAATAGTGAAATCATAGGTCTTTAGGGCCCGTGTGACAAGGCAGCAGTTCCTACCTGTCTGGCCTTGGTACCATCCATGCAGATTGCAATACAGTGTTCCTACTGGGGGTTGCAATTCACAATTTTGGAAACCCTGATCTAGTGGGTCACAGTTTCAGGGTTAATTGCACCTTTGACCACCCTCCCCCTGCCAGCCTTCCTCAAGGGCGTGCACTTAAAGGTTTCAGGCTTCTTCGCTGTCACTTCTCTTGGGTGGAGAGTTCTCTCCCTCCAGACTAGGAATTTAGGCTTGCAGTCCCTCTGCACCTTGTTGTGATTTCCCCAACAGGTCTGATTGAGATCCAGCACCTGTGATTAATATTTCTCCCCAGGGGCTAAAACAGTGTAGACCAGTTACCATCCAGTCTTCACAAAGCAAAATACATTTATGCATTACAGATAAAACATTTTTTTTAAAGTTCTTATGTGCATGCTAAAAGTTTACCAGAGTTCCATCAGTCTTATGGTTCCCTAGTAAGCCAGATTTTTTCCAGCTCTTCCACAAGGCTTGCCCTCTCCCTGCCCCTCTTTGAACTCAGCCTTTTAAGACCAAATGCCCTTTCTTTTACTCCTGGGGGAATTCTGTGCCAAAAAAATAAAAATTCTGTGCACAATATTTTAAAATTTTGCATATTATTTTGTCAAAATAATGCATATAATCTAGCTAGTTTCAATTATTTTGGTTATTTATTTAAACTACAATACAATGGATGGAGAATGGGAGTATTGGAGGAAATCACCAAACCCCCTCTGTCTAATAGTAATGTAGCTAGTATTTACCCTTTACTTCTAATTATTAGTCAACAAATATATGCAGCCATATGCTCAGTGTTACATCATAGGCAACTGAAGAGCAAGTGAGGGCTGGGGGCTCAAACTCACAATTTATATTGGCTACTGACCGTCTCCAAAAAAAAGGTCACTCGCAAACAGTTCATGGAGCACATTTTGATAGGAATTTTTTTCAGTCCAAAAATTTAGACCACTTCTAATCACTAAAGCACCATAAGCTTTTATAAGGCCATACTGTCCTTCACAATAACCCTTAAACCCACTCTGGCAATGTAAAGGAGCCTTAAAATGTTTACACCTTTTTTATACTCCTGGGGGAATTCACTAAGAACACAATAGGAACAATTCACTAAGCAGGCAGGCTGCTACATTCTCCTCTGCCTGAGGGAACAGAGCCTGCCCCACGCTTACCTCTTCAGAAATACCCCAAAGCCCTGCACCTCCAGGCTGAGCATGCTGCAATAGCGAGTGAGAGGGACAGAGTCTCTCTCATACACGCGCGCACACACACACACACTCGCTCACTCTGATGGCTACTAAGCCCCCCCCCCCTCCCGATGGTGATTTACGTCTCTACCGGCTGATCTGGGTGCCCAGACCAGCCAGTCTGCACTGCCAGGGAGTGGGCACATGACTGCTCTTGCCGCTTCCCTTAGCTTCCCCGTCAGAAATCATTTTTCTGCAGGTAAGTAAAGAAATCTGCGAGGGCCATGAAATCTGTGCACGGGCAGTGATGTAGAATTCCCCCAGGAGTTTTCTTTGTTGGTCTCTGAAAACCCAGTTTGAAGCAATATATGCAAGCCTCTCCAGAAGATGGTATCTCTCTAGAGGTATTTATAGCCTCAGTGATTTGCCTTAATTACTCCTTACTATCTTTAATACCTGGAGCATCTGTGGTAACCCTTCTCCTCCCATCCCCAGAATTGCATACAATCCCTGGCCCAGAATGACGTATAAACTATTCATAAACTTAAAAAATATAGTCCCCAAAGATACTGCATCCAGTTGCAATATCTGTCACAACATTTTAATATCTTGGATTGTTAGATATGAGATTTTGTTAGATATTTAAGACCTTACGTGTATGTAAAAGTTGGGATAAAGTTCAGGTCTTGAGGTCATATTTTGCATGCCAATACAAGGCAATCAGGGGCGGCTCTTACAATTCTGCCGCGCCAAGCAGGGGTGGCGGCGCCCCGCCCCCGACGCAGGCAGACGTAGCGGGGCCCCGCCGCGTCTGCCTGCGTCGGGGGTGGGGCCCCGCTGCGTCTGCCTGCGTCGGGGGCGGGGCGCTGCCACCCCTGCTTGGCGTGGCAGAATTGTAAGAGCCGCCTCTGATTAAACTGTAAGAGCCGCCCACTGGACTAAATTGAACTAGGGCTGAATTTGGTCAAATGTGTCTACTGTGGGTAAATAGAGGGTTTCAGTTTCCATTTCTGTTGCCAATCTAGGTCACAGAAAAAAGTGTATTGGGGAAATGGAGCGGAGAAAATTCACAGATAACTATCAAAGATTGCAGATTTATGGGATTTTTTTTAATTTGAAGCATTTGAATGTTCAAGTAGATTTTCTGAGATCAAAGTTCTGAGTAGCACACTTCAAAAACTTGTGTTAAGATTTACACACAATTTAGACATTTTAGAAAGCAAATTTGAAGCTTAAATGCAATGTGTGAATTTTTTTCACTGTCCTTTTAAAATTTTTTTGACTGCATCTTTAACACTATATAAGAAGCCTCAAGACATGCAGTTTTATTACCTGTATTCTCTTTAGTTTAGACAATTAAGCAACTTTTAATATTTTTTATTTTTCTAGCTTAAATATCTTAGGATGAATATTTGAACAACAGATACTCTGCTTCAGAATGTCCGTCTGTGCATCTTCTCACAAGGAGTTTTCTCAATTACTGCCAATTCAGGATATTGGACGTAGTAAAACAGAAATTAAAAGCTCACCTTCTGGCATCAGTTCTCCTGTTTATAGCTGCAGTCAGTCTGCTCTGACAATGGAACAGAGTCCAATTTATATTCCTTCATCTTATGTGGAAAACAGACATGAATATTCTGCAATGGCATTCTATAGTCCTGCCATGATGAATTACAACATTCCTAGCAATTTCAGTGATTCAGAAAGTGCATCTGTAAGGCAGACGTCAAGTCCAAATGTTTTATGGTCTGCTCCTGGCCATATTTCACCTTTGACATTACATTGCCAGTCATCACTTTTATATGCAGAGCAACCAAAGAGCCCATGGTGTGAAGCAAGACCAGTGGACCATGCACTGCCTATGAGCAGGTAAATATTTTATTTTTTCAGCATTTTTTGCAAGTTATTACTTGACATTTTATTCAATCAGTCATTTTAAGATGGTATTGTTTTTATGTATGATTTTTACGCACTGGTCCATGAGAAAATGAACTCCATAAGCGCTATTGGGTTTTATATATAAATTTCAGAAGTTTATTACTTTTTAAGATGGCTCTGTCTGGAAATATTATCTACAGCTGCTGGGGTGGGTTACTCATTACTATACACTTCATAAAGCCAGCACTGTGTAAAAACTTTGTATCTCAAAGGACTTCAATGCTGTGGCATACTTTAAAAATTCTCTTTGGGTTTAACATTGATGCAATAGGTTAAACTGTGTCCAAGAGAACCATATTATTGTATAGCTCACTAATAGCGTTTAGCTGTTGCTATTAATTAACAGGACAAACTACAAGATCATGTTTAAAAGCTTCTTTGGAGGCTATAGCCAGTCAAAGATCAGTACAGATAGTTGAGATTTGCACAGCAGATTCTTTGGTCAAAATTTTCAGCTGTGAGCAACTGGGTGTGTCTGTAAAAATACAGCCACACTTTTTCTACACATACTCTACAGTTGCCTACATAGTTGGGAGTCAACAAGCATCAATTAGAGGATGCAATTACCCACTTTGTGCACAAAATCTGTTTACAAATGTGGGTATTGCAAACACAGTTGTTCCTTCAGCAACTAAATGTTCAGTCACCAGGTTCTTTACTTACTTATTACAGGCATTACTGCTTGTATTCAGCATCATGTAAAGAATCCAGATTTGATCTATTAATGTTAAATATCAGAAAAGTTAGCCATTTCTCCTATTACCTACATCAGCGGTTCTCAAACTGTGGGTCGGGACCCACTTTGGGGTCCTGACCCTATTTTAATGGGGTTGCCAGGGCTGGCTTCAGCGTGGGGCAGTGTGGCTCAGGTTACAAGCTCCTTGCCTGGGTCTGAAGCCCTGGGGCTTCAGCTTTGAGCACTCCCCCTCCCCAGGGTGATGGGAGTTGAGCTTTGGCTTTGCCCCCCACACCTGGAGCAGTAGGACTCAGGCAGGCTCAGGCTTTGGTTCCTCGCCCTTCCCCCCACCCCCCCCCCCAGGCGTCGTGTAGTTATTTTTATTGTCAGAAGGGGGTCACAGTGCAGTTAAATTTGAGAATCTGTGATGTACATTATTCCCCTGGCTCCCATCTCTTGTATTTGTGTAAGTGCCACACACAGCCTGCAGAGGGCCAAGAGAGAATTCTCCAAGCACAGCCCTGCATTGGGAAGTCATAGCACGGAATGCCAAGTGTCATAACCATACAGGTAAGGGTAGCCTAGAATGCCTCCTTACCTGTAAGGGGTTAAGAAGCTCAGATAACCTGGTTGACGCATAACCAAAAGGACCAATGGGGAAAGAAGATACTTTCAAATCTGGGGAGGGGGAGATTTTGTTTGTGCTTTGTGTGTGTTCTCTTGGGAAGCAGAGAAGCATCAGGTCAGAAAACTCCTTCTCCTATCAACTATCCTAAAAGTCTTTCACATTACAAAAATTGTGAGTAAAAACCAGGCAAGGTGTATTAGGTTATCTTTAGTTTTTGCTTGTGAATTTTCCCTTTGCTAAGAGGGAAGTTTATTCCTGTTTTTTGTAACTTTAAAGTTTTGCCTAGAGGGGAATCCTCTGTGTTTTGAATCTAATTACCCTGTAAAGTTATTTTCCATCCTGATTTTACAGAGGTGACTTTTACCTTTTTCTTTTAAAATAAAATCCTTCTTTTAAGAATCTGACTGTTTTTCCATTGTCTTAAGACCCAGGGGTTTGGGTCTGTGATCACTTTGTAACCAATTGGTTAGGATATTATTCTTAAGCCTCCCCAGGAAAGGGGGCGTAAGGGCTTGGGGGAATATTTTGGGGGAAGAGGAACTCCAAGTGGTCCTTTCCTTGATTCTTGTTAAATCACTTGGTGGAGGCAGGATACCGTCCAAGGACAAAGGATTTGTGCCTTAGGAAAGTTTTTAACCTAAGCTGGTAAAAATAAGCTTAGGGGGCTTTCATGCAGGTCCCCACATCTGTACCCTAGAGTTCAGAGTGGGGAGGAAACCTTGACACCAAGAATAGGACGGCAGTGGATACCACCCACCACAGGCGCTGACTTCCGGTGGCGCCGGTGGGGGCTGACATCTGGTGTCGGGGGCGGAGCCCCGCCCCCCGCCGCCGGGCCCTGCCCCCGCCGCCGGGTGACGCTGCGGGGCCCCGCCCCTTGGCCACGCCCCAGACACCGGGTGATGTCGTGGGGCCCCGACGCCGACGCAACGTCGCCTGGCGTCGGGGGCGGGGCCCTGCAACATCGCCGGTGCTCTGGTAAGCTAGGCGCAGGCCCGGGGATGGTGGGTGGCTGCCGGTGGGTGCAGAGCACCCACCAATTTTTCCCCGTGGGTGCTCCAGCCCCGGAGCACCCACGGAGTCGGCGCCTATGCCACCCACTATGGCCATGCTGGCTTATGCTGCAAGCCAGAGGCAGCCCTGTGGAGGCTGTTGTAACTTCGGGTATTAAGTTACACAGGACGCTGGCGTGTTCTCTGGGACAGCCCTGCCTTCTCTGGGCGGTGCCTTCTGCACTGTGCCTCTGGGAGGCACAGCATAGTATCTCAGCCTGTATTTTAGTTCCTTTTTGTATGAATGGTGGTATCTTATACTTGTTTGCTAAACATAGCAGTTATAATAGAGTCCACACATACCCAGTATTTATTTTCTACTAGTTGGCTGATTATTTTTTCATACTCATGTGTCATAAGTAACTGAAATTTGAAGAGGTGGGTAATCATTGTTTTTCATCAGTAGATACCTGCCATATTGCCTACTAGTGAGATAGTTGATTTTTTAAAAAATGTTATGCTATAGCATATTTTGATCCCATTCACAGGGAGAGCACAGTTCTAAGAATGGGGATTCCCTATAAATTTAGATCACAAAGATAAAACAGAAGTAATTTTCCTTATTGTAGATATCTAGACTTGAATAAGAACATTTCCTACACAGTCCTGCTTCTCCTTTTTGCTTCATCCTGTGGTGAAGTCTTAATACAGTGTTCATGATATTAATTTATTGCCATTTATTGATTATGATGCTGAAAACAGGTGTTTGTCCAACCTATTTTTAAAAACCTCACATGATGGGGATGCCGCTGAACTACCCTCTTAGTTAGAAAGTTTTTCCTAATATCTAATCCAAATCTCTCTTGCTGCAGATTAAGCCCATTACTTCTTGTCCTAACTTCACTGTACATGAAGAACAATTGATCACCATCCTCTTTATAATGGCCCTTAACATATTTGAGGATTATCATGTTTCTCTCTCCCCCCTCCCACACCCTGTCTTCTTTTCCCAAGACTAAACATGCCTACTTTTTTAACCTTTCCTCATATGACAGGTTTTCTAAACCTTTTATCACTTTTGTTTCTCTTCTCTGGATTCTCTCTCCAATTTGCCCACATCTTTCCTAAAGTGTGGCACTAGAATAGGACACAGTATTCCAGCTTGAGGTTGCACCAGTGCCAAGTAGAGTGGGACAATTACCTCCCATGCTTTACATACAACACTCCTGTTAATGCATCCCAGAATAATATTGGCCTTTTTGTGAAACTGTATCACATTGTTGGCTCTCATTCAATTTGTGATCCACTATAACCACCAGATTCTTTTCAGCAGTACTACCAACTAGCCAATTATTCCCTATTTTGTAGTTATGCATTTGATTTTTCCTTCCTAAGTGAAATACTTTGTACTTGTCTTTATTGAATTTCATCAGAATCAGATCCTGTGTTCTCATTAATAGTTCACACAGCCTTAGACAGAAGAACCTTATACAGAAAAAAATGAATTTAGCAACAGAAATCTAATATCTTAAAGTACAAAAAAGAGTACCGGCCAAGATATTAAAAAATAGGAACCTAATGTTGTTCCTTCCTTTCCTCCATCTCCCTTAACTAAAAGTTATTTTTTAATTTAAAAAGTTACAGTACTGTGAACAGAGGAACTATGGCATAAAGTGAGGCTATATTGCACACACACACAAAAACTATGTTAAAAGAACATTATTAAGGTTGGAAAGTGAAAAATTAGAAAATGCCAAAATTAAGGTTGACTGTGTAACCTTAAATTGGCCCCCTTGTGCGCGTTATGATGATACAGTCTTTAATTACATCATCACATGCTACTTTTTTTCACAAGACCCCTGCTTCATTCATTGCACAGTATGGAGGATACTCATTTAATGAGCAGCTATTCAATATCTTGTTTTTTGCCTCATTGTTCAATGTGTGGCCTCAGGCCTGCCTTACTGCACACTATTTATACCCTGTTACAAAGACAGAATTATTAATTCTCATGGACATTTTTATGATGAAGTTTTAGAGGCCCAGGAGTCTCCTTTAACAACCAGTTCTAGTCTCTCCCCCTCCAACAGATTTTAACAATATACAGTGATTGCTTTCTGCCTTATAACGTTTGTTTGTTATGCATTATAGCGTGTAATTTTCTTTTACTTCCAGTTTTAACATTTCTGAAGTTCAATAATTGAGATTCAATATTCTGAAACATAACTTTTTACAGTTTATCAATGAATAGAATTAAGGTATTCTTAATTGATCTTAATCCTCATTGTAAATCTAAAATTAGGCTAATGAATGTTTGTTCTCATTTACAACATAAAAATACAGCTATGCTTCTAACACTAAACCCCAAATGTCTTGCTTTCCTACAGAAACAGTGAAATAGATGACAGGAAGGAATATGTCCACCAGTTTTCACTTCCTAAAATAGCAAGAAATTGATCATGTGGGATATACCAACTTGTTTCTAATTAATTATCTCCATTCAGTGCTCCCCGAGATTGGTCCTTGCCAATGTGCCTTGAGAAAGTATATATTCCCGACTCAGAATTTGGCAATCAGTTAAACTGTGTGTGAACCAGAATCATGCTAATTAATCATCTAATCTTATTTATGTTCTGCAGTCTATTTGTACCCAATAATTATTCATTTTTCTTAAATCCTAGTAAACTGAATTTAGCCAGTAAACATTTTCAGCTGCCACACTCCCTTTTCATATTTTTGTGTCAAAACCTATTCAGAATAATCTCTTACATGCGCTAAATAACCACTTCTTCCTCTCTCCAGCTTTTCCAGTTTTTGTAAAAGCCTTTTCTGCTGTAATACTTGCAATCTCTAATAAAATAGGCTAACTATTTTTGCCCCTTCTTCCTTTCTTTAGAACTGGGATAAATCTGCTTTAGTGATAGTTAAAACTACATTGACTATGTTCAAGCATGCTTCTACCTTTTCCTTTAAATTCTGTGTTCTTATTAATCCTTTCAGTATTCCTGGAGTATATTTGTAAGTGTTTTTCTAAAATTCCACATAGAGTCTTTGGTGAATAGGTTTTTTCTGCCCCAGAAATATACAATATATAATTTATAAATATATAAATTCTCCCTGAGAACTTAAAACCCTACTGCCTACAATGATTGATATACCTGTTTTCCTCCTGTCTATTCTTACTAGAATGTAGCAAGAGTAGAATCAGAGAGTAACTCTGAAGGCCCTGCTACTTTGCTTATATCTAGGCACATAAATGATTATGTAGCTTCTGGGTTTTTTTTTGCATACTGTTGTTGCCTACATGGGAGAAGGCATAGCTCAGTGGTTTGAGCATTGGCCTGCTAAACCCAGGGTTTTGAGTTCAATTCTTGAGGGGGCCATTTAGGGATCTGGGGCAAAAATCTGTTAGGGACAGTACTTGGTCCTGCTTGAAGGCAGGGGACTGGACTCGATGACCTTTCAAGGTCCCTTCCAGTTCTATGAGAGAGGTATATCTCCATAAGTAAGGATCACACAACAATATATTCTCTCCAGTTCTAACTACAAATTCTATTTGTCAAGGACTTAAGATCTGCTACAGTCATCCAAAAGGCAAGATGCTGTGCTTACCTTGTTCTCTGGGTATACATTATGAAATAATTCTCTAGCACCACTACCTCTTTCTAAATCCCTCTAATTTCTTATTGTTTCCTTATAGCATCTAGTGTCACGAATCAACTGATTCCCTATTCTGATCCCAATTCCCATTTACATTACTCCATCCTTCATCAGATCAATAAGTTTGGAACTGGTTGTTATATCTCTGAAACAAGAAAAGTGACCTTGCCTCTCTTTCCCCTTCCTACTTGTATCCAGGCATCCTTTTGTCCAAGAGTCTTGCCATTAGGACATTTCAACATGGTAACCCCAGTAAAGGACTTATTGATAAGTCTCACTTTCCCCAATCTACTGAGCTGGCCCTTGAGATTTCAAATTCAGTTCTATCAGTTATTTGATATTCAGCCAGCTGGAATGAATGAATGAAGCTCCTCATTAGGGAATGAATACATCTGAGGCAAAGTGTGTAGCACAGACTGCATTCTGTTGTCACTAAAATGATTTGTCTGATTGAATGAAACCAAGATCACTTTCTCACCAGCAATTAAAACACTAGCCAACCCCCTCCCCAAAATAACTGTGTGATTAAAACCCTCTCTTGATATTTGTACTCGCAGACAATCCAGAAATGGGTTCTTTTGGTGAACCTCAGGACGCTCTTATGCTGCTTATGAGACACATTTTTGGAATAATGAAGGAGGGGAAGTTTCCTGAACGTAAGATGGACTCAAAATAGAAACTTTGCCAGGAAATTGCTCCAGTTAGAATTGTCCATTGCCAGTGACTATTTAGCAGACTAAAGTCTATTTGCTAATCTATTTAGTTTTTAGACTGTATCAGTCATAGTGGTATCTGAGAGCTCCATTTCCCATGGCAAGTTTCCTAAATACAACATCCAATCATTTGCTGCTCACATACCATTCACTAGGTCCTGTGTATTTAAACTTTTGTGAGTTTGTATAATTATCAGTTCACCAGTACAATCTATTCGCCTGGGTGCTCCAAATCTTTCCAGACAATGTGTATCAACAACATTAGAGTTACAGTATTTGTTTTAATTACGTTGTCAGACAAACACTTAACACAGAGTGTTTCAGATTGCAACATGCTCAGTAATAATGAGCCTTTACAAAGGCTAAAGTGAATACAATGAAAAATGAGAATTTGAAATATATCCTATTTTTTTACTCTTTTATAACTGATTGTTTGCTTTTCCTTCAGAGAGACATTAAAAAGAAAATCTAATTGCAGTGATTGTACAAGTCCTGCTGTGAATAGTCCTGGTTCAAAAAGAGATGCACACTTCTGTGCAGTTTGCAGTGATTATGCTTCAGGATATCACTATGGCGTTTGGTCTTGTGAAGGATGTAAAGCATTCTTTAAAAGAAGTATCCAAGGTAGGAAAAATAGTTTTGGAAGCCTTTGCTTAAAAAAGTGGTGTCTTATATGATCATATACATAAGTTGCAATTAGTGTACAGTAGGATAACATGATCTGAATACTCTATCTTATGGTCTTTTGTTTGTCAGAGTTGGGAAGGGAATGGACACTTTATCTCTTTAAGGAAGGATACAGAATGTTGCCATTTAAAACCCTGGAGCAGACATATCTGAGAAATAGCACTGCAGACTCTTACAGATTACTTTGCCTTCAGAAATGCAAAGTTGTAATAATTGTGGCTGATAAAAGGTAGAGATAGTGGGGATAGGGCGGGAGGATAAAAAAATAACTAAAAGTTTCACTGATATAAATGAATTTAACTCTGAAGAATCTCACTCATACTAGGTAAAATCCAAAAGTTCTTTTCATGGAGTCACATTGCAGCTCTTCTTAACTAGGATCAAGATAAACCTCACATTCTAATCTTTGAAAGCCTTACTGCAAAACAAAATTTTAGTTCTCAAATACTGGAACTCTATGCAAACCCACTGATGGCTGTAGGTACATAATGTAGTCTCTCTTTGCCTACTGTTACAGTCTGTGGAGTGAAATAGTGGCTTCTGCCTCCTTTGGCTGGGGCTTTGGCCCACTGGATACCAGTAAGCTCAGCTTCAATAACCTCTCCCTTGGCCTGCTCCCAGTCTTCTCTGTGCTCTCTTAATTAGATCTAGGCCAGACCCTCACTCTGTAATATCTGAGGTATGAAAAGGTAGGCCCCAATAGTTTGTCTGCTCATACTTCTCTTCCCCTTTTGCAATAGTATTTAGTGATGTGGAAGTACTTGCATGAGCCCTATGTAACAGGGTAAATTTCACCCATTGAGTAGCATTTTGTACAAAAGTGGTTTGCCTTTTCAAGATCACATATGTACATCTTGTGTATGCAATGTAACAATGACTGTCTGCATACAGTGTGAAATCAGTAAAATCAAACCTAGAATAATAAATGAGACTTTTGTGTACCTATTCAGTAAATTGGTCTTGTAGTATTATGTGCAGGAAAAATGTTAACCTGATGATATGCTTTGCTCACCTACGCTTTAGCATTGAACAGGATACCTGTTTTAGTCCATTGAACATTTTTAATTCACCTAGGCAGATAACGTTTGGTCTTAATCCGGAGGTTCTATAAATAAAATAAATGGCCTTCACTACACAACATATTTTACACTCTGCATCCAAGCTAGTTCAGGTTGTTGCTTAACTTCCCCACCCCCAAATCTTAAAGTTCTTCTTCGAGTGCTTGCTCATATGTATTCCAGTTAGGTGTGCGCGCGCGGCGTGCACGATCGTCGGAAGATTTTTACCCTAGCAACACTCGGTGGGCCGGCTGGCGCCCCCTGGAGTGGCGCCGTTAGGTGCCCCGATATATACTGCAGCCGGCCCATCGCCCCCTCAGTTCCTTCTTACCGCCCGTGTCGGTCGTTGGAACAGTGGAGAGCAGCTCGCTGACCTCCACAGCCCTAGCTTTACAGCACTCGTTTATCTTTTAGATAGTTTAAGTACCGTTAAAGTACCGTTAATTAGTTGTTAATAGTTGTTGTTAGACTCAGTGACAATTGTAGCTGGAGATTAGGGGCTTCTCCCCTTCTCTCCAACCCGGTACCGGGCCAATGCCTGGCTCACCGGGATTCAAGCCTTGCTCGGCATGCCAGAAGCCGATGCCTACAGGAGATCCGCATGTCTCCTGTCTCAAGTGCCTCGGGGAGTCCCATCTTCCGGACAAGTGCCGTATTTGTAAGTCCTTCAAGCCGCGGACCAAAAAGGAGCGGGACTTTCGTTTGAAGCAGCTCCTGTTAGAGGCGTCTCTTAGCCCGATGTCGGCGCCGCATCGTACCCCGGCACCGACCCCGGCGGCCTCAACGTCTGCGGCACCGGAACGTCCAACCTCCGGTAAAGAACCCAGGCACCGTCCCTCTCTACCCGGGACTTCACAGAGCCGCCCTCTGTCCCCGAGAGCCAAGAAGTCGGGTGGACCGACTAAGGCGCCGCTGCATGCGCAGCCAACTCCAGACCAGCCTAGGTCTGTCGAGGCGCCCGCACCGCCAACTCCGGTACCGGAAGGACCGCTGAGTTCGGTGCCAGTGGTCTCCGTGCCACTTACTCCGGCCCTCCTTAGGCCGTCGAGTCCGGCGCCGCCGTCAACACCGGCGCCGGCCCTGCCAACTCCGGCACCCGAGAGGCCGTTGAGTGCAGGTCAGCCTCCGCAGGCTCCGGTACCGACGACTCCGGTCCCGAGAGGGCCGTTGAGCTCGGTAACCGCCAGCTCCCCGGCACGCTCCGTGGTTGAGCTCCCGCTGCCGTCCACGCCGGACACCTTCGCAGCGGCGCGGGACCTGATCCAGATGACCGCTCCGGTACCGACCCCGTCTACGGTACCGCCGGTGCGGATCATCACATCACGCGGCAAACCGGCCATTTTCCACCCGGTGCCGCAGGTGGAGACCAGCCAGCAGCAGCCACGTGAGTCTCCAAGGTACCGCTCGCAGTCCCGGCACCGATCACGATCCCGGCGCCGTTCCTACTCGCGGTACCGCTCCAGGTCTCCATCCACACGGAGGTACCCTGACTCGCGACGCCGCTCCCGGTCCCGCGGCCGGTCGACGCGCAGGTCGCCGAGACGTTCCAGGTCCCGATCCGTGTCACGGTACCGAGATCATTGCAGGTACCGATCCAGGTCCCGCCCTCGATCCGGCTCTCGACGCCGCTCCCCATCCCGGCGCCGATCCGACTCTCGACGCCGATCCGGCTCCCGGCACCGGACACCATCCCGGCGCCGATCCGGCTCACGGCACCGGACGCCATCCCGGCACCGATCAGGCTCCCGGTACCGGATACCATCCCGGCACCGGACCCCACCAAGGAGGCAGACCCTGGCCACGCAGACGTCACTGCATGGCTATTCTGCCCCACCCTGGCCTTCGCGCTCTGGATCCCGCTCTTCCAGAGCTGGTAGCGACCTCTACGCGGAGGACCGCACCATCAGCGACCAGGGTCACCTGCCAGAGACCGGGCAGGTTCAGGAGCGGTGGCCATTTTGGACCCCCATGGCATACTATGAAGCCCAGAGGGTACCAGCAAGAGCTCCTACCTCAACCACGTTGGAGCGTCGAGCGCCAGAGGCTACAGTCTCCCGTCCTCCAGAGGCTACAGTCTCCAGGCTTCCGCCAGAGGTAGAGCAGCCAGAACCGGAGCCCCCAGCCCTGGGCTCCGAAGAGGTACCCGTCGAGGACCCGCTCGCCCAAGGCCTGTCCTCCTCCTCCTCCCCTGATGAGGCAGTGGCTGGAGCATCATCATCCGGTCCACCTCCCATCGATCTAAGGGACCACCAAGCCCTGCTCCGCAGGTTGGCCCTGAATATGGACCTCCAAATAGAAGAGGTCCCTGAACTGGAGGACCCCGTGGTGGACATCCTGACGACCGATGCCCCCACTAGGGTTGCCTTACCTTTTGTGCGGACTATCCTTGCCAACGCCACATCCATCTGGCAGACACCAGCCTCCATACCCCCCACTGCCAGGGGGGTAGAGAGAAAGTACATGGCCCCCCCCAGGGATTTTCAATACCTGTATACGCACCCCCCTCCGTGTTCGTTGGTGGTCCAATCTGTCAACGAGAGGGAGAGGAACGGCCAACAGGCCCCGGCGCCGAAGTCAAAGGACGCCAAGCGCCTAGACTTGTTTGGCCGGAAGATCTACTCAGGAGGGGGCCTACAGCTTCGTGCGGCGAACCAACAGGCACTCCTGAGCCGCTATGCTTTCAACACCTGGGTCACGATGGACAAGTTTAAAGAGCTTATACCTCCTGAGTCCAGACAGGAGTATAAAGCCTTCGTGGAGGAGGGCAAAAAGCTGGCCAGGACGTCGCTGCGGGCCTCCTTGGACATCGCCGACTCCGCTGCCAGAACCATCGCCTCCGGAGTCGCCATGCGGCGCATCTCCTGGCTGCAATCCTCCACCCTCCCAGCAGAGGTCCAGCACACTATCCAGGACCTACCCTTTGACGGGCAGGGCCTGTTTTCGGAGAAGACAGACCCTAAGCTGCAGACCTTAAAAGACGGTCGTACCATCATCCGCACGCTGGGGATGCATACCCCCGCGACGCAGCGCAGGCCCTTCAGGCCATTCGTGAGACGCACCTACTTCCCTCCCCCACCACGTCAAGACTATTACAGAAGGCCGCGTGGTCGAGGGGGTAGGAGACAGCAACCTGGCCGGCAGACCGGCCAGAGGCAGGGCCCCCACAAGCCATCGTCGGGGCCCAAACAAAATTTTTGAAGGGGCGCTCGAGGCTGGAGTACCAGTCCATTCCGATCCCGCCCTCCTGTTTCTGAACCGCCTCTCCCCCTTCTCCCCGGCGTGGTCGAATATCACCACAGACCGCTGGGTTTTACATACCATCCAGGGGGGATACCGATTGCAATTCGTCTCCCCGCCCTCCTCCCACCCTCCCACCCCGTCCCTCTTCAGGGACCCTTCTCACGAGCAACTCCTTATCCAGGAGGTGCACGAACTCTTTACTCTGGGAGCGGTGGAGGAGGTCCCAAGGGATCTCAGAGGCAAGGGATTCTACTCCCGTTATTTCCTAATCCCAAACCCAAAGGGGGGGCTCCGTCCTATCCTGGACTTACGGGGTCTCAACAAGTTTATGGTAAAGTTGAAATTCCGTATGCTCTCCCTGGGCACTCTTATCCCCTCTATGGATCAGGGAGACTGGTACGCCGCCCTCGACATGAAGGACGCGTATTTCCACATTGCCATCTACCCACCTCACAGGCGCTTCCTGCGCTTCGTAGTGGGCCAGAGACACTTCCAGTTCGCGGTCCTGCCATTCGGCCTCTTAACAGCACCGAGAGTCTTCACAAAGTGCATGGCAGTGGTAGCAGCCGCCCTTCGGCGTCAAGGAGTTCAGGTATTCCCCTACCTCGACGACTGGCTCCTCCGTGGCAACTCCGCCAACCAGGTCCAGTCCCACATTCACAAGGCCATGGACATGTTCAACCGTCTCGGCCTACTACTAAACATCGAAAAGTCCACTTTGGTCCCAACACAGAGAATAGACTTCATAGGGGCTATACTGGACTCTACCCTCGCCAGGGCTTTCCTCCCAGAGGCTCGCTTTCAAACGCTTGCAGCCGCCATACGCAGCCGCCAAGCTTTCCCAACTTCGACAGCCCGCTGCTGCCTCAGCCTCATGGGTCATATGGCGTCATGCACCTTCGTGACAGCCCACGCCAGGTTACGCCTGCGGCCCCTCCAAGCATGGCTGGCCTCCGCATACCGACCACACAGGGACAACCTCGATATGATTCTGACGGTCCCACCGCAGGTCCTAGCCTCCCTCAACTGGTGGCTGGACCCCGCACAGGTGATGTCAGGTATTCCCTTTCATCCACCTCAGCCTTCCCGCACCTTGACTATGGATGCCTCATCCCTCGGCTGGGGGGCTCACCTGCAGAACTTCCAATCGCAGGGCCTGTGGTCGGAGCAAGAGCTGACATTACACATCAATGTCAGAGAACTCCGAGCGGTACGACTCGCCTGCCAAGCCTTCGCTCAACACTTACAGGGCCGCTGTGTCTCCATCCTTACAGACAACACGACGGCCATGCATTACATCAACAGACAGGGAGGAGCACACTCCCTTCCCCTCTGCCGAGAGGCAACTCAGCTCTGGGACTTTTGCATAGCCCGTTCCATTCACCCCGTGGCCTCGTTTCTCCCAGGAGTCCAGAACACCTTGGCGGACCGCCTGAGCAGGTCCTTTCAAACGCACGAGTGGTCCATTCGGCCAGACGTCATCCACTCTGTCTTCCAGAAGTGGGGGTTTCCCCAGATAGATCTCTTCGCGACTCGCGAGAACAGGAAATGCCAAGTGTTCTGCTCCTTTCAGGGTCGCTCCCCAGGCTCCCTGACAGACGCTTTTCTCCATCCTTGGACAGACAACCTGGCCTATGCCTTCCCACCAGTTCCACTGGTCCACAGGGTCCTGCTCAAGCTACGCAGGGACAAGTCCAGGGTGATCCTGATTGCTCCAGCGTGGCCCAGGCAACACTGGTATACCACGCTCCTGGAGATGTCCGTGACAGACCCGATCCCTCTTCCGCGATGGCCGGACCTGATCACGCAGCAGCACGGCAGGATCCAGCATCCTGACCTGCGGTCCCTTCACCTCACGGCGTGGATGCTGCATGGCTGAACCCGTCGGAGCTGCGATGTTCCAGCCCGGTCCAGCACGTTCTGCTGAGCAGTAGGAAACCCTCCACCAGGTCCACCTACTCAGCTAAGTGGAAACGTTTTTCCTTGTGGTGTGGCACTCGGGGCCTTGACCCCTTGCAGGTGCCGGTTCACACCATACTGGACTACCTCCTCTTACTAAAGGAGCAGGGTCTGGCTCTCTCGTCGCTAAAAGTCCACCTAGCGGCAATTTCAGCTTTTCACCCCCGGGACGGGGCGGGTTCTGTTTTCTCCAACCCCATGGTCACTAGGTTCCTTAAGGGGTTAGAACGGCTACACCCACCGGTGCGCCGCCCGGTCCCTACATGGGACCTCAACCTAGTCATTACCAGGCTCATGGGTGCCCCATTCGAGCCCATGGCCACTTGTTCCATGCTGTATCTCTCATGGAAAACGGCCTTTCTAGTAGCCATCACCTCGGCTAGACGCGTCTCTGAGCTCAGAGCGCTTACTTCGGAACCACCTTATACGGTGTTCCATAAGGATAAAGTACAGCTCAGGCCACACCCGGCCTTCCTGCCCAAGGTTGTGTCGGCTTTCCATATTAACCAAGACATTTTTCTACCTGTCTTTTATCCTAAGCCCCATGCCTCCAGGAAGGAGCAGCAACTCCATTCCCTGGATGTCCGGAGAGCCCTCGCCTTCTACATCGAGAGGACAAAGCCCTTCCGAAAGTCGACCCAGCTGTTCATCGCCGTGGCGGACCGGATGAAAGGCCTTCCCGTCTCTTCCCAGCGCATCTCGTCATGGATCACGTCGTGCATCCGCACATGCTATGACTTGGCAGGTGTCCCCACCGTGCACACTACGGCCCACTCTACCCGAGCTCAGGCCTCGTCGTCTGCCTTCCTGGCACACATACCTATACAAGACATTTGTAGGGCCGCGACATGGTCGTCAGTACACACTTTTGCCTCGCACTATGCCATAGTGCAACATTCTAGAGACGACGCCGCTTTTGGTTCGGCGGTCCTAAACTCTGCTGTATCACAATCCGACCCCGCCTCCTAGGAATGGCTTGGGAGTCACCTAACTGGAATACATATGAGCAAGCACTCGAAGAAGAAAACACGGTTACTCACCGTAGTAAATAGTGTTCTTCGAGATGTGTTGCTCATATGTATTCCAAACCCGCCCTCCTTCCCCACTGTCGGAATAGCCGGCAAGAAGGAACTGAGGGGGCGATGGGCCGGCTGCAGTATATATCGGGGCACCTAACGGTGCCACTCCAGGGGGCGCCAGCCGGCCCACCGAGTGTTGCTAGGGTAAAAATCTTCCGACGATCGTGCACGCCGCGCGCGCACACCTAACTGGAATACATATGAGCAACACATCTCGAAGAACACTATTTACTACGGTGAGTAACCGTGTTTTTCCTTTAGGCTACCTAGCTGGCTTTGTGGGAGCTGTATTAAATAAAAAGTTATCCCTTTGACAATCACCATAACACTTCGCAATAGCCAATGTGAATTACATTTTCTGTAGTTCTTATTTTTTTTGTTTTAGTATTTAAATGCCTGTACCTACTGCATAAAATACTGTAGGATTAGTTATTTTCTGAAGAACAGTTACACACTGATTTATTGTAACGACATCAAACTTGAAGTAAAAGCACTGTACTCAACCATTAAAACTATGATTTCTTCATGAGAACCTTTATGATTTGAGTAATTGTCATGTTTTTACAAAACAAATAGCGAAAACATAATTTTACTAGACACAGAGAAAGAAGAAGGTTTTGTTACCTACCTGGATTCCAATGCTTACTCGAAGAAAAATTCTTATTGAGGTCAATGGGATCTGAACACAGCAAGTTCCTTACAGTTCATTCAATCTGAGGATGGCTTAACATGCACGGTAGAACTTCCCCTTTAGGGGATTCTAGGGACAGCAGCAGTTAGGTAGTCCCTGGCAACATGGATTGATTTGAACTCTGCTGCCAGTAAGCCAGGGCCGGCTCTAGGTTTTTTGCCGCCCCAAGCAAAAAAAATGTTGGCTGCCCCACCACCCCAGCCCTCTAATTTCAGATTGTTTATTTTGCATTTGAAAGGACTTGGTATGCAATCAATTTCACTGTTTCCTCTGTATAGTCAGATTCATATAAATAACAGGGGAAGTTGGCTATCATACCTTAACAGGAAAGAGAAAATAATTTAAAACAGAAAGTGTGATTTGTAAAACCACAAAAATTGAACAGTATTGAAACTACTTTAAAATAATTTTTAAACAGACAATATTTCAGGTTGGCTTTCTCTCTTTAAATAGTATTGGTGAGGTTTTTGCCTCTGCTTCAGGCCCTTTGTGCCAGGTAAAGTGGTTCTAAAAGCTCTGATTTCAACCAAAAGAGAATTGTTCTGGTGCAGGCACTGCAGATGACAGCCATATGCTGTCCACGTACCCCTTTTTCAAGACAGTTAGCAAAGCAGTTGTGAATAGCATGTTGGGGTAGAGCTGGGGTGGAAGAGAAAAGTTAGGAGCTGAAACTGCAGCATGTAGTGCAGAGGAGACTATGGGCAGTATAACTTCGCATATGCAGGCAGGTACAGACTCTTGTAACTTAGACTGTCTCTCAGGATTGTCTAAATTCCAGGAGTTGCTCTGGACCTGTGTTCCCTCTAAGCTGCGCGGTTGGGCGGCCACCAAAGAGTGATTCAAGTGTTGCGCACTTGATTAGCAGAGCCATGCACATCCGGCAGCGTGTGTTCAGGTGCCCCCGCTTTGCAGCCCCATTGCTCCTGGGATACTCCTGCTGGCTGTGCAGAGAAGGGTGGGTGGGTGGGTGGAGAAGGGAGGTGCTGATGTTAGGGTGTCCCCCTTCCTCTGCCCCTGTGCCCCATCTCCACAGGTGGGGAGACAGGGCTCAGGACAGCAGGAGAGCTTTCAGTGGGTGCCTTAAAGAGACAGTGCATGGCATCTTTCAGAAACTTCCCCAGCAGCCAGCACACATACTGTTTGTGTCTCACTCACTCACTCTCACACACACTTTCACATTCACCGCCAAACACATACTTGTATTATTTTTGTTGTCACTTCTTGGTATTTCCTGCTGGAATGCACATATATTCTCTGTAATTTTATTCTTTCAAAGTGCTGCTATTTTAGTTTTTGACTGGTCTATGCATTTCATTATTTTTATTTCTCTTGTACATTTAAATTTAATTATTTGAGTAGTGAGTTCTAAAATGCATAACCTGTCCTGGCTAGAGTAATGATCCCTATGGTAACTTTTAAAAATTATATATTATATATAGGATTTTTGTTTCTACTGGTGGTGCACATCCGCACATACCTCGGTGCACATAACAAAATTTATTCCACACATTGATTGAAACAAATTAGAGGGAACATTGCTCTGGACCCTGGTGCAATCTAAAATCAGGAGGCAACAAAGGTGGATTAAAGCCACCTTTATATCCCTTCTGCCCAGGTTAAATTGCCTTTTTGTCTATCACACCTGTCAGTAAGACATTAGACAAACTGTAACCTGATGGCTTTTAAGCACTGTAGGTTGAAAAATTCAAGGTTGGAAAATACTTTAATTTTACAAGGAAATGTTCACAATTAAAATAGTTACCCTTGGGAAAAGAACTCCTGAACTGCTTGTTAAACCCCCCCCCCCAGAAGGTTTTATGTTCTTGGTTCATGATCTATTAATTTTACAGCAATTAAAAATATAATTTAACACCCTCCCTCCCCCGAAAAATATGAGAGAAGACTGATAAACTGTAACTGATAGAGAATATTTTGCATCAATGGCTAATTTCTGCAAGGGAAATATACAGTATTTTGCAGGAAGTGACTTGGTTGTATTTAATTAAATAATAGTCTACTCCGGTACACTAGTGAAACCCCTTAGGCAAAATTCTTTGCTGCCAAAACTCCACTGAAATGAGTGACATTGTGCCAGCAAAACATGCAGTGATAATGAAAATCTGCTTTATAGAATACCTAAAATCAGAATGTTTGAGGTTTCATACAGCATGGAAATTAGGCACTTTGGGTAAAATTTCCAAAAGCACTTGCATCCAATTTTCAAAAGTGACTTATACACTTAGGAGCCTACGTCCCATTGATTTTGCTAAGACTTAAGAGCTGACGTAACTTAGGCACTTTTGAAAAAATTACTCTTTTGTCCTGATTCAGGTAAGTACTTAATATATTAAATAGAAACACATGCTTAATTTTCATTGATGTAAAAGCTTAAGTGCTTTCCAGAATCAGTGGCCATATTTATTGCATTCTGTAACGATGTTGAATACCTTTGCTTTGTATATCTTTTGCTCTATCAATAGTATTCAGCATTATATCAGCTACAAAATGTTTTTCAAGTTACCTAACAGAAGAAATTTAACATATTGCTTGAGAGTTAACATTTTTTTCTTTATATCCTGTTGCAGGACACAATGATTACATCTGTCCAGCTACCAATCAATGCACAATAGATAAAAATAGGCGTAAAAGCTGTCAGGCATGTAGACTACGGAAATGCTGTGAAGTAGGAATGATGAAATGTGGTGAGTTCTTATCCCCTTGTCTTTTCTATACAACTTCTAAATTATGCTTAAGTCTGAAAAAAGGCATGGTAGGTAACTAAAGTAAGACTTAAGTTTACATGTAGGAAGGAAATCGCTGGTTTTCAGGAGAAAAAGTCACTCCAGTTAGTATTTATTTTGAGAAGAAAAATAGTAGGAAGCATTAAGGCTCCAGTCTAGCAACGTGTAGCATGCAGGAAGACTGCTTTACTTTTGCAGATGCAACCTGAAGGTAGTTCACCTGGATGCTACACTTTGCAGGATTAGGTCCTAAGGCAATGTCTACACTTAAAAACTTACAGAGGCAAAGCTGTGGCGATAGAACTGTGCTGCTGTAAGAGTGCTCATGTAGCCGTGTTATGCGATGGGAGAGAGCTCTCCTGTCGACATAATAAAACCAGCTCAATGAGCAATAGTATCTATGTTGGCAGGAGTGCGTCTCCCTCTGACATAGCGCTGTGCACACAAGCAGTTATTTCAGCAAAGCAAGGGACACTGGAAAAAATAATCTGAACTATACATACAAAATAATGGGATCTAAATTAGTTGTTACTAGTTGAGAAAGATGTTGGAGTCATTGTGGATAGTTCTCTGAAAACATCTGCTCAGTGTGCAGCGACAGTCAAAAAAGCTAACAATATTAGGAACCATTAGGGAGAGGTAATAAAACAGGTTCAGAGAAAGGCAACGAAAATAAGTAGAGGGGTATGGAACCACACAAGTAGAGATTAAAAACACAGACTGTTCATCTTTGAAAAGAGATGACTAAGGGGGGTATGATAGAAATCTATAAAATCATGAATGGCATGGAGAAAGGTAGCAACACTTCACTATTCACTATGTGAAGGGGTAAATAAGTTTAAAACAAACATAAGGCAGTACCTCTTCGCACAGCACACAATCAACCTGTGGAACTCATTGCCCAGGGGATGTTGCAAAGTTCAAAAGTATAACTGGTCTCAAAAAGGAATTAAGTAAGTTCATGTAGGATATGTTCATCAGTGGCTGTTAGCCAAGATGATGCGCCATGCTCCAGGTGTCTCTAACCCTCCAACTGCCAGAATCAGGGACTGGATGATGGGAGATGGAGCACTCAAAATTACCCTGTTCTGTTCATTTCCTCTGAAGCATCTGGCAATGGCCACTGTCAGAGACAGGATACTGGCCTAGATCAACCATTGGTCTGGCCAAGTATAGCTGCTCTTACGTTCTTATATGGCTTTGTTGTCAAAAAGGTAGTATTTGATCTCTAACCTAACAATGACCCTTTAAACTGAGAGAATTGTAAATATCTAATTTACTTTTCTATGGAATGGGGATAATGATGCTGACCTTTGTAAAGTGCATTGAGCTCTACTGATGAAAGTGCTATATAAGAGCTAGGTATATTTTCTTACTATTTATTATTTATTATTTTCATAGTTAATGTGGATTGTCTAAGCTGAGGGAAATGTAAAAAGTAAATAATGATAATAGGGTAGTTGCTTTACTCTGGTTCTCCTGAAGTAAGCCCCCAATCCTGCAGATGTGTGCACATCTTAACTTTATGTACTGGGTAACATTTTCAGAAGTGTCTGTTCCATTTTCAGAATTGATTTAGACGCTTATGGTGGGATTCACAAAGGGGATTTAGGTGTCCAGTTGCCACTTTAGGCATGAAAAGTCAATATTTAGGTGCCACTGACATTCACAAACCCCTGCTCAGTTGCTGCCTAACTCTGTGGGCACTTAAAATCCCTAGGCACCTAAGTTTCCACCATTAAAGTTCCCAGACACCTAAATTTCATCAGCTGGGCATGTGCACAGCCGCCAAAGTTCTGTCACTGCCCAGTGCTTGGCACCTATGGGTATGTCTGCACTTTGAACTGGGGGTGTGATTCCCAACTCGAGGAGGTGCATGGGCAGTGCAAGTGGTGGGAGGGGCTAACTTCCTCATGTGTAAACCCATCAAAGACACTAAGGACTGGTCTACACTGGGGCGGGGGATCGATCTAGGATAAGCAACTTCAGCTACGAGAATAGCGTAGCTGAATTCGACGTTTCCTAGATCGAACTAAGTTTACTTACTGCGGGTCCATGTGGCGCAGGCAGGCTCCCCCGTCGGCAGCGCTTCCTCCTCTCACTGAGCAGGAGTTCCGCAGTTGACGGGGAGCGCTTCTCGGATCGATTTATCGCGTCCAGATGAGATGTGATAAATCGATCCCAGAAGATCGATCTCTACCCGCCGAATCGGGCGGGTAGTGTAGACCTACCCTAAGTACATACTTGGGGCAGCTAGGCCCTCCCGCCGCTCACACTGCTGGGCTGCAATCTCCTTTGAGAGTGCTAACTTGATGACCGCTAGAATTAGTGTGGCTCCTCAAGCTGGCAATCAAACCCCCAGCTTGAAGTGTAGACATACCCTAATTTAAACCTAAGCCCCACTGGGATTCATAAACTAGGCCTTCCCCCACCTAGCTTGCCCTTGGGGGAAGAGGATGAGCAGTGTTCCTTTTTATGAACTTTTGCCCAATGGATAGAGCACCCACTCAAGATATGGGAGACTTGGATTCAGTTCCCACCTAGAACCTTACACATCCCATTGGAGATAGAGTCACTGGCTCCACAAGCGAGTGACTCTAACATTTAATTATTTACACAGTAGACGAACTCCAACAGTAGAGATGGAGAGAGACCTGACCCACAATACCCTGTAGACAGGACACTCTCTTGGGAGGTGGGAGACCCAAGTTCAAATCCCTTGCTCCACATCTGGTAGAGAGGGGAATTGAACCCTTATCTCCCACATCCTGGCTAAGTACTCTAACCACTAGGCTAAAGAATCGCAATGTCTCATGTTTCAGAGGGTTAGCTGTGTTAGTCTGTTCAATTCAATCAAGGTGGAAGTTCCCAACAGATGATAAGAAGGGGTGAGTATCAACAGAGGGAAAATTACTTTTTGTAGTGACCCAGCCACTCCCAGTCTTTATTCAGGCCTAATTTGATGTTGTCAAATTTGCAAATTAATTCCAGTTATGCAGTTTCTTGTTGAAGTCTGTTTTTGAAGGTTTTTTTTGTTGAAGAATGGCTGACTTAAAAGTAATTTTCCCTCTGTTGATACTCATAACCTTCTTGTCAACTGTTGGGAATGGGTGACATCCATCTTGATTGAATTGGCCTCGTTAGCACTGACCCCCCACTTGGTAAGGCAACTCCTATCTTTTCGTATGCTGTAATATATAAACTGCCTACTGTATTTTTCACTCCATGCATCTGATGAAGTGTGGTTTAGCCCACGAAAGCTTATGCTCAAATACATTTGTTAGTCTCTAAGGTGCCACAAGCTCTCTCATGAATCTCACCCTTAGGGCCAGATCATTAGGTGACTTAAATAACTTAAAAATTCTGGTCTTTAGGAGCCTAACTCCCATTGACTTTCACTGAGCCTTAGGTGCCTAAATGCAATGTAGGGTCCTAAGTCACTTAGCCACTTTTGCAGATTTTACTCACTGAGTAGTCAGTGACTTTGATGGGACTATTCACAATCCATAAAGTTAAGCAAGTATAAGTCTTTGCAGGAATGGGATCTTAATGAGCTGCAGTATCTGAGTTTCAAAAATTGCAGGAGAATGGTTTTTAAAAGTGACCCACAATTGTTCTAATTATGCTGAAAAAATAAATCTCTAAAACACTTCTTTAAGTTCTCTGGGGCAGAGACTGTCTGTTTTGTTTTGTGTTTGTACAGTGCCTAGTACAATGGGATGCTGGTACATGACTAAGACTCCCGGGCATGATAGTAATACTACTACTACTGATCTAAATCTTGGATTGAGACTGTCCTTATCTTCCTAAATTTATAGAACTGGAATTTTTACTATTTTCTCCCAAATATACTCGTGTTCTAATAACATTCAATGTAGACTAAAACTGCTCCTTAAAAATGCTTAAACGTGAGAATTTTAAAGACAAATAAATAACGTCCGTGTTTTTTAAAATAATTACATTAAAATCAGATAATAAGTTTTCTCAAATGAAATTCATGAGAACACTGTCTAGTTCAGTTTTTTGGAAGATGAAAACAGAAATTACATATCTTGCAATCAAAACTGAATTGTCTCAAGGCATCTCATCAGGTCACTTACAAGACATCTGTGAGAAAAGGTGATGTCTATCAAATTTAGATTTTGGGTTGACGTGAGCAACAGAAGCCTGCTTTAGTAATATGGATTATAGGCTCAATCCCACAGTTCATTAGGTAAAGGTCTCATTGACTTCCATATGCCCATGCATTTAAAACAAACTGCCATAATTAAAGATGTATTTTTTCATAGAAAATGAGCAAAATGATAAATTTTCCACTCATTTTTATTCTCGTTAGAGATTTGCTTTAATAGGAGGACTGTTTACTCTAGGGACTAGGAAGGTGTGTTCCACTTTCTCCTAAACTGAGGTTTCTTCCCCCTCTTCTAATGAATGGTTTGGTTTGGTCTACTTTTGGTGCTGAAACACAGAATGGGATGGGATACCTAGGAAAGTGGACTTTTGGCAAGCCGGGGCTGGTATGGAGCTCTGCTTCCCAGCAGAGGGACAACATAGTTCATTAAGCACCAGCCACCACAGCATGGAAAGCTTCCATAAAGTAAAACCCAAACTGAGTTTGCAAAATCTGGCATGAATATAATTTCTGATTTTAAAGCCAACAAATCCTCATTGGGGATTTCATCGACAGAAGTTTTCAATAATTTAAAAATGTGATTGGTTTGTACATAAACCCTTTGAAACAGTGGAAGCCATTAGGAAAACATTGCTGTGCAGTCTCCTGGTCTGATTTTTCTTCTCATCATTTAAGAAGGCAGTGATGTCTAAGAAGTCCAAGCAGCAGACCACAGGTGGCGAAGGTTAGTTTTTAGAACTTTGTATCAAGGCGATACTGGAGATTAATATGGGAAATACCACCACTGCCAAAAGAAAAATGAGAACCTCAGACACTGCATCTGCAAGTTTCTCCTTAGGAATCCTGTGGCTCACTCTTCAGATTAAGAAGACTAGTATACTGGTAAATTTCACATCAGAGAAAACACATTGCCACATCAACAGCATCAGAAAAAAATGCCAGAATGACCAGCTGTGGAAAAGTAATTGTTTAACACCTCACCAGGCACAAGGGGAAAACAGAATTCATGCAAAAAATAAATAAATTAGTAAACCCAGTCCAGCAGGCTCAGGCAAAGTGTATCAGAAAAGTTGGATAATTTGTGGGTGATGTGTGCGCATCACCATGCTGATTACCCTTTCTACCTGAACCTGTCCTTCAAGTATGGGTGTCTTTGCCCTCAACTTGTCTTACTTTTTCAGTGTGGACTGGGAGCTCCTTTTGCAGCGTTGGAGGAGCTGAGACGATTTGAAGTTCCACTGCCTCAGCTGAATATCTTTTGGAGCTTTCTGATATTGGCCTTGGTGAGCCTGACATGGATTGAGCCATTTATCCAGGGCAATCAAGAAGAGGGGAGGTACTCATCTTTTTGCTATCCTATCCACTCTGGAAGTGGCTAGGTTGGTATTTTTTGTTTGTTTTGTTGCTTGCTGGGACTGGAGTAGACCTCCTCCTTAATGACTCTTCAGGTTTCCTATTGACTGGGTTTATTTTTTTTCACTGTTTCTTTTTTTGCATGAATTTTGTGTTTCTCCATGTGCTGCCAGTGAATGGTATTAAAGGAATTCAGAAAATACAAAGCCTGATTTTTCAAATGTGTGGGTCATTAATGGAATGTCCAATTCTTGTCTTTCAATACTTTCATCAGTCAATAGGCTTGTCAGGCTTTTTACAAGTTCATGTACCAGTTTGAGTTGCCAAGTGCAGGATTTAGATGTCCTTTTCCCCATGTTAGAAAACTTTTTAAGGTGGAATTTTCAAATATTCCAAATTTACTTATGATGTTCGAAATGAAAGAAAATGACTTTCACAACACTGTGTGGATTTCAAATTCAGTAACTTCATTGACTTTCATTGTAGCTATTGTAGATATTATAGTAATTTAATTATAGTAATTTGCAGTATCTGGCAGACAGCAACTTCTTTGTGATCAGTGTAGTAGCTGAATGAATCTGTGGGTACTCAGTCAAAATTCATATAAAAATTAAGCTCAAATATCAAACAAAATTGAATTTTGAATTGTATATTCATTTGTAAAATTCACAGTTCTTGCAGATTTTGTTAGTTACATAAGACATCCTTTAGGGAGCAAAAGCAATGCTCCTGACTTATGTAACTGTTCAACACAGCAGAAATTGGCAATATTTGCAACTTACAAATAAAAAGCAAATAAACGATCTGCAAAGCAAAAATCATTTATTGAAGGAATTTTTCATTTTAAATAATGGAAGAATTAGAAAATTTTATAATTTGTTCATGGTCAATTAGTGAACAAAAAAAAGAATAATTTGAATACTTTATTTAATATGATGCATTTGTTCTGCTCTGGTGACTAGCTTTTATGCTATCCCAGGCAATGTGTGAAAATAGTGCTCTTATTGTGGAGTCCCATATAAACTACAGGGTACCGTTGTTACTTTCATTTTGCAGAATAAAGCTGTAATTATCTGGTAAAATGACTGACTTCTACATTCTTTACCAAAACACCTTCTCTGGTATTACCTGCATTTTCTAGATTATATACATGAGGAATGGCATTTAAGTGGCTTGGCAAAGGTTACATCGGAAGTTTGTGGCAGGGAGAGGAACAAACCCTGATCTCTGTATGTTAATGTGTTATTTGCTAGACTGCAAGCTTTTCATACGGATTGCTTCAAATTGCTGTACTTAGGCTAAATGTAATGTTGGGCTAATATGTCTGCACATTTTTGGTCAAGTACTTAAAGAGCTATAGATGAAAAGATAGGATAAAATATTAAGAGTGCACTACGTTTCAAATGAAATCATGGAAGCTTTATACATTTAAAACGGCAGTTGATCAACTTAAAAGGTGATGTATCATGATTTTCTAATTGTTAGCAGATCTAAATGTTATATTGTTAGTCATGTTTTGCTATAATTCTTTTTTCAAATCCAAACAAAATGAATTTTAATACTGGATTAAACTGCATCCTGTTAATTACTGAAGAACTGCATTCCAGATGTGCTGATATGTGAATCATCCTTTGTCTGATAAGACAATTTCAGATAATTAAACGAAATACAAATTATAATTTAGTATCCCGTGTTTCTTTTTTTGTTTTGTTTTGTTATCACAAAGTATATTTGTGGAGCAAAAGAGGTCTTTTAAGGAAAAATGTCGTCCTAACTTTTATATTGTATTTTGATATTGTGCACGGGACACAGATTAGTTTTCATTGAAATTAAGTATACGTTTTACATAAGAACGACCCTACTGGGTCAGACCAAAAGTCCATCTAGCCCAGTATCCTGTCTTCCGACCGGTTCCCCAGAGGGAATGAACAGAACAGGTAATCATCAAATGATTCATCCCCTGTCACTCATTCCCAGCTTCTGGCAAACAGAGGCTAGGGACACCATTCATGCCCATCCTGACTAATAGCCATTGATGGACCAAGTTTTGCTGTTATGTTTGAAATAGAGCACAAATGCTAACATTATTATTTGTGTGATAGTATAGGGGTAAGGTGTAGAAAATATATAATAAATACACACACACACTAGGATGAAAACATACTGAATAGCAACTAACTGAAAAGGAATATTAGGCTTAACCCAAAACTACATTATTCCATGTGAAGTATGTAACAAAAAACGTAGTAGTGTACCTGGATGAAAGTTCAGTGGTGGATTCTCTGTGGTGATTAATTGTAGAACAGACATAGCAGAGCCCCTCAAATAGTACTTAGTAAAAAGGCAATTTGGAAGCGTACCTCAACTCTAAATTCAGGAGGCCAAATTCTGTTCTCACTCAGTGTGACTACATTGGGTCAAAGTTGACCTAATTTTTTAAAAACTGCATGAACATGTTTTAATATAGGTTATACAATTCTATAGAGAGTAGGCGGCTTTAGGAAATTAGATTCATCAGTGTGTTGTGCCCCAGAAATGAAGGGTCTACAAAATCACTATAATATCCTGACAAATGGGGAGATGCTATTGGGTGCATAACTGACCCCTACTTCACTCCACAGGAATTTTGGCACAGGAGATATAGTTGGGATGCAGTTACATACAGCTATTCCTGGTTGGTGTAAATGCCCATAGGAATTATTGCATCTGGGGAACAAATTAGGGCAATTCCTCAGTCTGCTCTAACTTGTGTTGGGGACCTGATTGGCCTGCAGAAGCCCCAGCATATGCAAGGTGTGTAACTTTAAGTGTGTGAGTAGTCCTGTTGACTTCTGCACATGGTTATGTGTTTAACTTGATCAGAATCTTAACTCATGGAAATACAGAGCTATATATTTAGTTGTATCTTATTGTTCTAACTCTTCAATAAATACACTACAGGCTTTCCAAGACTTGCAAGTCACACCAGAGTAGTTAATCTTTTCCTTTTGCATTTATATTTGAATGGTGACCTAGAACTCAGGGCGTATATGGTTGTTAAAGCCGGTTGCCAACTCTTTTGACAGTGCTAAAGGTCAAAGAAACCAACAACCCACAACTGCCCTCTTCCCCCTTTAAGGCATTATGCTAAAAATTATCCTTTATAAGCCCAAGGTCACATGAAGAATTGAAATTTGCACTGAGTTCTGCAACAACCTCTTAGAATATAAAAGGAACTGAGAAAAATGTAACAGTTGTAGTATTGTACCACAGTTTTAAACGAAGGTATATAGCTGATCTATTTTATTTATTCATATTTGTCCAGTGACAGCTCAGTTATATTTGTATTTTATGGTGAAGCAATTTTTGTACTGTGATTGTTTCCTGTATTTTGGGAGATTTATTTATTTGACCCTTTGATGCTTAATGTTATATGTATTTGAAGTGCAGGTCAAGTCAAGGTCCCTGGCTTTCTCTAAATTAAACAATGACCTATTGATAAAGTTAGTTTGCATTTAAATGTCCTGTTGAAAGAGGGATCACTAATAGCTATTGGTGGAATGTTCCCTCTAATTTTTGACAGGCTGTGTGCGCAAAAAATTTCTTCTGTGCAAATTTTTGACAGGCCGTGTGCGCAAAAAAAATCTTCTATGCAAACTGTTGTGCTTCTGTGCAAATGTTTGTGCGTGTGGTGTTTCACCGTGTGCACGTTTTTAGGATCTGTGTGTGCGCGCACACGCGCACAGCCTAGAGGGAACAGTGGTGGAGAGAGTGAAGTGGTGCAAATGCTTTCTGTTCCAACTCATAATTTAAAGGAATTGTATTACTCCCTGACAAGGAGAAAAGAGAAATTTCATTAGTATGAAATTTATCTTGTAGTGATTAAAGAGAGTCCTGCAGATTTTGAGAGAGGGTATTTGAAGAAAACTCTGCTAGAAAAAACAAAGCTAATGATTGCTCCCATCTGTTGTGATCTTGGTAAAGTGTATTGCAGTTAGTTGGCCATTAATGGCACAAAATACATCTGATACTAGCACTGGCTTATTCTTACACATCAGTAGTTTGACATATACTCAGACTGAGAAAACATTTTGTTGGCTCTAAAACAAAAATTTGACTTCTAAACAATTTAGTCTTTTTATTTTTATTTCAAATATACTTATTTTAGGAAAATAAGTAGTATGGTACCAGAGAATTTCAGTTTAAGAACATCTTTGGATACATTATTTAAATATGCCTCTGATTTTTAAATAGTAAAATTCTAGATTTTACAAATAACCATTTAGCAGTAACTAGAGTGACAACAATAACAAAAGCTTTTTGTTATATAATATATTGAGCAACAAATGGGATGAAAGTTAGGCCAAGGCTGAATGCTTTCAAAAATCCCATAGCTAAATTTTGGGAGAAGCGAAAGTATCCTGTTTTAAACAAGACTTTTTCTTAGCATTTTTTCAAAGTACAATTAATTATGTTCTCAAGTATAGTAGTATTCAGAGCCAGAGCAAATCAGCTTGATCTGTGACAGTGAACAATAAACAAATAACTTCTGGTCTTTAAGGCCCAGCTTGTATTTCCATGTGAGTCATTTTATTTTGGATCAATTAACATGCTTTCAGAACTAATTCTTTCTATTTATTTCTGTTGTATCTGTATATATTCATTTTGTTTACAATCAAAGACCTGATCTGTCTCACTAAAGTCAATGGGAGCTATTCCACTGAGTTTTTGATTTTAAAACAGATTTTAGACCTGATCCAGCTCACTTTAAGTTATATTGTTTTGGATTAAAAGAGAGCCTCCATTCAGGTCAATGGAAGCAGAGTTAAACCAATGCTGAGTGCTTTGAAAATCCTAACTCCAGTGTGGAATATACTTTTTGTTGTCTTTCTCCATCTTTGGATTCATGTAAAACTGTGGTAGAAAAAAATAATGTAATTATGTAACTTTTTTGGTCTCAGGTTCAAGAAGAGAACGTTGTGGGTATCGTATCATACGTCGTCATCGTAATTCAGAAGATCAAGTGCATTGCACTGGCAAAGCTAAAAAGAATAGTGAAAATACAACCCAAGTGAAAGAAATCCTTCTTAGTGCACTCAGTCCTGAGCAGTTTGTTTTGACGTTACTTGAAGCCGAACCTCCTAATGTGTTGCTGGTGAGTCGCCCCAACAAGCCATTTACAGAAGTCTCCATGATGATGTCATTGACAAAACTTGCAGACAAAGAATTGGTTCACATGATTGGTTGGGCCAAGAAAATTCCTGGTAAGAATTTCAAAAACTTTTTTTTTCATAGACATTTTGTACTAGGTGCAAATACCTCTACCATAAATATTAATCCATTGTTTAGATTCTGAAGTAGAAGCAGTGACAATAAATGTGTAGGTTCAAGGCCTTAAGATTTTACTTTTAAAATGGCAGTGGAAAACTTACAAATTCTGCAAGAAAAAAATTCAAAATTCTGTGCACAATATTTTAAAATACTGCAGAATTCTGCATATTTTATTTGTCAAAATCACAAAATATAATCACACCAGTTTCAATTATTTTTGGTCATTTATTTCAAAGTACCTGTCAGCAAGTATGTCTGTAACAATACAGACAACAAAAAAGATTCAGGAAATGTTTTTTGACAAATAGATTCCTTACTAGGCATATTAATATTAGAACTCTGAGTAATAATTCATTTAAACTACAGTACAGAACCGTATTTCCCGCACCCTTTAGAAGCAGTGCAAAGGCTTGGGGGAGTCAGGGTTAATGGTGGAGCTGAGGGAGAGGGAAGTAATTGCTGGGAAGGAGTCTGGGTGTGAACTTGGTGGGTTACTGTGTATGTGTGGGAAAAATATGGAACAGGTTTTTTGCGGGGCGGGAAGGGATTGTTAGGGAGCTTCACCCATGCTGACCCATAGCCTCTCCCATTCAGTCAGGCACATCTGCCCTGTCCCCATGTATTCTTGCATCTCCTGTCCACATGTGTCCCTCCACCCCGTCCCTATGTGGCCCTGCACACCCTCTCCTGTCCCCATGTGGCCCTGCATCTCCCTCCCCTGTGTGGCCCTGTGCCTCCATTCCCATTCAGCCCCTGCCCCAGTCCGTCCTACCCGACTAGCCCTTATGACCCCGTCTGTGACTCCCCAGCAGCCCCATACTGTCTATCTCCCCATAGCCCCTGTCTCCTGACCTGGCCAAACAGGTGCTGTTAAGAAGGTAGGCTCTTTCTCTTCCCTAGCTGGCTAGGAGCTGCTGCTCTGTTCTAGCACCATAGTGCCCTCTGGTGGGCAAAGGTGGAATTGCAGCAACTTTCCGGCAGAAGCTTTTTCTTTGCAAAAAAATTAAAATATATGCTGCTCATTAATTATGCATGTGCACAGCGGCATAGCATTCCCTCAGGAGTAAAAACTCTTTGACCTCCATAATTAACCAAAAAATGTTTTGATTTAGAGAACAACTGTATCATGTATGATGTATCTGACATTTAAAAATTAATGAACACTTGTTTATTAGACAAAATCAGCAATCACATGTAATGTTAATTATGTCCTTTTTAACAAATGGACTAAAGAGCAGCTTTGTTAGGAACCATAAATTAGCATTTTAATATGTCAACAGTGATGAATAGACTGACTATCTTTCTCCACTTAAGTATTTAATTTAATTTAAAACATCTACATAATTTTAAAACCGTTAAGGCCAAATTCATCCCTGGAATTCTGATGAACGGCTCCCATTACAATAATTGAAAACAACATGCATGTATCCAGGCACAGAGTTTATCCCATGGTTTAACAGTTACTTTGTTGCTATACAAGAGCATCATCTTGCTAAGTGGTAATACTGTGCTCAGATTTATCACACGTTCTGTTCAGAGGCAAAAATAGTTAGGGATATTCAGGGAATTATTTTATTTTTCAGTTATTGGTAATGCAAAGAACAAGTATTAAAGTATAACCTTATTTGTTCTGGCCTAGAAAATCTACAGTTTTATGCTAACCCTTTCATTATGACCTACCGCTTTTCTCTCTTTTTCCTTCTTACAAAATCAGAATGTAACTGATCACAAATCTCTGTTCAAGAATGGCCCAGGAGAAAAATTTGAACAGTTTTTCCAGTAAAGCTGTGAAACAATGGATTTTTCAGGTCACTGGTAATTCTGGAAAATTGAAGAAAAAATTATTTTCAAGTTGAACTGAAAACAAAATATTTCAAAACTTCTAACATATTGAAAAGTCAAAAAATTAATTTCAGGTTGAATTAAATGCTTTGTTGTTTGACACAATCAAAACATCCTGTTTTGGTTTTACTATTTATAAATGTTTTTGAATTAAAAAAAATATTTTACAATCATTTTGAACTAAAAATTTTTGAAACCTTTGTTTAGAAAATGTCAAAACAGATTTTTTCTTCATTTTTTTGGAATATATTTTAGGGTTGTTTTTTTTTAACCAAAACAGTTGAGTAGAACTGACACAAATTTATGAAACATTTTCAGTGTTAAAAAAATATACAATTTTTGTTGAAAAATAATTGTGGCTGAAAATTTTCACCCAAATCTACTCATCAATGTAAGTGGCAGATCATTGACAAAGTTGTATGAAGACGCGTGCCTTCTCTTTGGCCACACTGTTTAGCATATACTAAGCCAATGGCTGTAATCCCTCAGTTTCCTGAGAACTAAATTCACCAGCAGAATAGTAGCTAATAGTAACTAAATAAAAGAAACATTTGAACAATAAAGGAAAACCGAGATACAGCATCATAGGGCTCAACCAGGCAAACACTTATCTTCAAGCATAGTGCTTACTTAAGAGTAGTCCCAGTAAGACTACCATAGGACTACTAATGGTAGCAAGTGTTGCATCTGGTGGTAAATGTTTGCAGGATCGAGTTTATGATTGAGAGATGAACTAGATGGTGAGAACTCATGGCAAGTTGAAGAAAGAAGATTAGATTGAGGCTTGGATGTTCTGAAGCTGAATGTCTAAACCATTCATCCTTATTCCTAGTGGTATAAAATATGTGTAAATTCAAGGAAGAGAATGCTAAACAGCGATTCCTATTGTGCATCAGTATGTTTTGTTACTGTTTGGGTTGATTCAGCAGAACTGTACTCCATTGGAATATGTGGTTCTGTTGAAATTAAAACATTTTGCAAAATTAGGTTAATTTTATTTTGGGGACAAGTTCCAATGTGTTCAGAAAGAAATATTTGTTTTGGGGTTTTTTTTAATGCATTTTCTTTGTAACTTTTGTATTTAAAGCATTTAAAATAATCTGAAACAAAAAATCATTTTTTTCACAGAGAATTATGAAATTTTCAGTTTTCAATCCAGTTTGAACAGAGCAAAATTTTGAAATTTCAGGTCCTTCATGAAACAGAACTTTCATTGCAGCTCTGATTACTATATTTTGTTGCTAAGTTTTTGTTTGGTTTGGTTTTTGAATACTTGTAATGTCTTTATTTTTAGAGCATTGCAAATCAAATCCCTTTCTTGGTGATATTCCAGCTACATGAAAAAACAGTTAAGGCAATTAGAAATCACCATACAGATCCTAAAAGCATTATTAGAGTATTGTGTATGTTGTTTTTACTAATTAGCTTGTATCTTATAGAACAAAAATAGACCATTAGTTTTAGAACAATATAAAAAATAGAAGTGACTTAAATTGAATGCATTCCCAATTCTGAGTGCCCAGTACTACCTCTTGTGATAGTTAACATCACTTTTACTTGTTTACTGTAATACTGTATTTAAAAATAATTATTATAGCTAAGCCTCAGAATGTAGGAGTAGGCCAACTTTTCAAAATTGGGTGCCTAAAGTTAGGTGCCTAAATCCATATTTAGGCTTTAAAGAAGCAGTCTGACTTTCAAAGCTCCGAGCACCCAGCAGTTCCCAGGTTACAGGTCCAGGACCCTAGTCATCTTCTTAGTCAACCACTCTGGCTTATCCAGATTTTTGAATGTTTTTTTTCCCTAACCACAAAAATGATGTATAATGGGAAAGATGAGAACAGTCTCTGAGATGAGAAACTAGAAAAATATTTTTTTTCTGTTATAATATACTGATTTTTTTTTTTTACTTTCTGTAAGAGTTTTAAATGATATTTAAATTAGAGGTCTTGAACTGTGGCCCAATGAGCAATACTTGTACATTCAGTGACCTTTTGAAAATGGTAGATCCTTGCTCCCATGCAGTTGGATAAGGAACCCATTTTCACTTTCAAGTTATTATTTTATCACTCAAAGCAGAAGTGAAAGTAATTGGTAGGTGCATTATATTAGTTACTTTCCTAGATTGCAAGCAATAGTTGCTTTTCATAAGTATTTTTTCCTTTAAATTAATATTTTATTTCATTTGAATGTGTTTTTCTATTTTTCAGGGTATTATTTTTGGTCATATTGTTCTACTGTGACTGCAATTTGCCACATTGTTTTTTCTCTATTGCAGAATATATTTTTGGTGTTAGTGGGCGTGATCAGGCTGAAATATTTTTCTCAGTTTAGCAGCATAGAAATCTTCATAATGACTTTTGCTTTTAAAGTTTAAATTCTTTTTAGGTTAGCTAGTTTAACGTATTAGAGATCAGGAACTGCACTGTTCGCTGTTGTCTACTTCTGCTATATTCTTTTTCATATAGATTCAAAGGCCAGAAGGGACCATTGGTATGCCCACATTTTGAATACTGCATGCAGATGTGGTCGCCCCATCTCAAAAAAGATATATTGGACTTGGAAAAGGTTCAGAAAAGGGCAACAAAAATGATTAGGGGTATGGAACGGCTGCTGTATGAGGAGAGATGAATAAGACTGGGATTTTTCAGCTTGGAAAAGAGACGACTAAGGGGGGATATGATAGAGGCCTATAAAATGATGACTGGTGTGGAGAAAGAAGGGTTATTTACTCCTTCTCAGAACACCAGATCTAGGGGCCACCAAATGAAAGTAATAGGCATCAGGTTTAAAACAAACAAAAGGAAATATTTTTTCACACAACGCACAGTCAAGCTGTGGAACTTCTTGCCAGAGGATATTGTGAAGGCCAAGACTATAATAGTGTTCTAAAAAGAACGCGATAAATTAATGGAGGATAGGTCCATTAATGGCTATTAGCCAGGATGGGCAGGGATGGTGTTCCTAGTCTGTTTGCCAGAAGCTGGGAATGGGCAACGGGATGGATCACTTGATGATTACCTGTTCTGTTCATTCCCTCTGGGGTATCTGGCATTGGCCACTGTCGGATAACAGGATACTGGGCTAGATAGACCTTTAGTCTGACCCAGTATGGCTGTTCTTATTGTGATCATCTAATCTGACCTCCTGTATTACACCGGCCATAGAAATAGGGTGACTAGAACTCATCTCCACTATATACCATTGAGTTCCATAGCTTAGTAGGATTTTTGAAATAGGGTGACCAGAACCAAACACCGTATTCCAGGTGAGAGTGTACCATTTGATGTATATAGTGGCATTAGAACATTTTTATTTTTATAATGACATTGTAACATTTAAAATCTCATTGATTATACTGCCAATTTTGTTTTTGTGTATTGGTGGGGGTTTTTTGGTATGCTTTTTTGACTGCCGCTGTACATTGATCAAAAGTTTTTCTTGCATTGTCTAAAGTGACAGGTCCTATTCCTGCATGGTTACAGTTAATTTACATCTCAGCAAAGTGATGCACATTTGCTTAACTTTGATATGGGTCCCAATGATTTTTCTTAGTCTTCTTTGGCTTCGACTGACCTAAATCTTCATTTAGAGAAGACACATACAAGGGGACACATAATAGAGGTATACAAAATACCAAATTAGATAGATAAAACTCTGTGCAACAATTGGATCTGGATTCTGTGACACTGACAGTAATTCTATACCAGCTGCAAATTAAAAATTGATGTTTTTATTAAATTAAATATGAAAAAGAATTATATAATCCATACAGTAGCCAGTTTTGTTTATTTTTACATTGTTTGATTTGTTGTTGCCGCAACACAAGTTTTCATTATTTAAAATGTATATTTCTAGACCTCATAACATAATTGTGTCTTCCTGTGTCTGCAGACTGCCTGAAACAATAGCTCTGAAAAGCATGAGTTGCCCCATTTATCACAATGGAATGTTAACACTGAAGTCTACAGACAACAGTGTAAATGCTAGCACTGTTAACTATTTCACTGCAGATCACTTTAACAAAAACAGACAGCTACTGTGCTTTATGCGCAATCTCATACTGCCTCCCATGCCAGAACAGATTCCAAAAGCCCCAACTGCCCATTCCATAGCTACCAAAACCTCCAGCTTCAACCTGACAGCTTCTACAGAGCAGGCATTTTCAATTCAAAAATATATCTCACTTATTGAAAACAAATGTTCTAGAGCACAACCTGCAGCAAGCAGTGAATTTCACATCAAATTCCATGGCAGAAGAATCATAGAGAACATGGGACGCTGGGTCTAGAGAAGGTAAATTGGAAGCTCCTATTTCCCCTTTCTCTTACTATAAGGAGGGGCTATTGAATGAAATTGAATGGCAATACATTTAAAACTTACACAAAGGGAATACTTTTTACCAAATGTATAGGAACATGTGGAACTCATTACCACTATACATCAAGTCCAATAGCTGAGTAGATTAAAAAAGGAATTGGGCATTTTTATGAATAATGAGAACATCCACAGATATATTAGGCAGGATAACAAGAACTGGAGTGGCTATAAAATCTCATGATATAAAAATCTAATACAACTGATTGAAAGGGGTTAGGAATAAACTGCATCTATGGTCAGGTCACTTCATGATTTTCCACTATGGGGTTTTAAAGGAATTATGGGTGTTTGTTTGGAAGTCAGGCACCTTGTTTAGTTGCCTAACTATAGATACCCAGGTTTGACGAGGCTTAAGCTTGGTTGTGAACATGGGTGCACTGAGATTGGACCACTGGTCCTGTCCCTTGTTCTGTTTGTCCCTCCTTGATTTTTGAGCCTCATTACATTTTACCATCCTTTTGTTTCTTCCATTTTTAATTCTTTTTGTGTAGTCTCCCCCCCCTCTGTTTATCTCTGTTATTCTTTCTCTTAATCATCCTCTGTACCCCAGCAATGTCCTATTAGGAGCAGCAGCGGAGGATCAGTTCCCCAGTAGGAGCAGTAGAATGGAATTTAATGAGTTACACTCTGCTACTGCTTCTTCTGTTCCTTTATTGCTGCTAATAGAAATTTACCTTGCTCAGAGCGGTGTGGCTCTGTGCATATAGAGGAATTTCATCCTATATGCAAACGCAGTAGCACAGGTATGATTCTTCATGGTTTTATAACTGTTTTGTGGTAAGTTTTCTCCACAACATACAACTTGTGTGACTATTTTCTTCTAGTAGCCGAGATATTTTCTGTGCCTTTTTTTAACCTTTTTTTTTTACAAAATAATGAAACAAATAGGTGGACATGTCTGATATTACTGTTTCACTGTTTTAGGCTTCATAGAGCTCAGTCTGTATGACCAAGTGAGACTCTTGGAGAGTTGTTGGATGGAAGTTTTAATGGTGGGTCTGATGTGGAGGTCGATTGATTATCCTGGCAAACTAATTTTTGCACCAGATCTTGTATTAGACAGGTGAGGAAAAATATAAATTAGTCTCTTTTGATGTATGTTTAATTTCAGCATATGGTAAAAAGAAGCATATAGCCATTAGGGATACTATTAACATTTCACATTTGAAAGTGCAAGTAAATGATACTGTAAAAATAATGTCACGAGGTTCCTAATCTCTAATCTCTCCAGTAGATCAAGAACTCTAGACAAACATAATATTGTCAGGTGGATCAAACTTGTGAGTTCCTTAATAATTCCTGTCATAAATAATTATGTTCAAAATACCAGTATTTGTTGATTTCTCGAGTGTCTGTCCAAAGCTCTAGAGACTTACCAGATTTTAAAAAAACACAATTTAAAATTTAAAATTAGTTTTTATAGCTACTAGATTTCCCCAAGAAAGACTAGACATTTTACCAAAACATATTGTATGATCCCCACCTAAATATACTTCTGTAGTATCTTCTCCATTTGCAGTATCATTACAATACACTAATTTTTCTAAATATGGAAAAAATATCAGGCTTTGCAATGTTAGTGAAGTTGGGAATGTGTGCGTTATGTAAATAAAATAAACACTGACAAATTTTCTTTAGCTGAGTTAATTACATATGTTACAAGTGACCATATTGCCATTTTCAGACATCTGCATAGCAGTATGTGCCAGTTGGATGGGATGTAATCTGAACAATTCTCTGCAAGACCTAATCAGAATTTGAGCGCTAGGTTCCCAAAGGTGAAAAGTCACTGAAGTAATCTACTCTCCTACCTGGCCCTAAAATATTGTTTCTTAAGCACTTTGCATCTATGGGGGGAAAAAAGCAAAAATTCAGATCTGTAAGAGTAATGTACCTGAGAGAGATACAAAGCATCATCTTATAGGCTGCAGATAGTTAAAAGGCAATATTGGTTCTGTAGCAAAGGAAACAAATTCTGTTTCCAAATGATATGGCATAAATGTTGATTTACTTGCATAAAAATCATTCCAGGATATGCTTTGTTCAAGACGATGCTAAAGAAATTATTAAGAAAAATGTGTTGTACATTGGATTTTTATAGAAGCAGGTATGTTCTGAATATGGATTGCCTGTTGTATACATTCCCTCATCTCTGCAAGGTAGGGCAGAGCCTGCGTCAGCAGACATTAAGGGTATTCCGTAAATTAAAAGAAAATTTTCAAGAAGTTATATGTGGTCTATGATCCGATTTTTATGGAGATCTTCAGCTACTGTAGGGAATGTACCTTCTCAAACAAATAGTTATTTGTAAAGTTCACCTTTCTCTTTTAAATCAATGATAGCTTGTCCTTCTTCAAATTCCTCCTTAAAATTTTCCTTTGCTGTGATGCCTACAAAAAAACTTGACCACAGGCAGCTAGTGAGCTGAGATCACTGTCGATCATGCTGACCAATATTGTCTAATTGTTTCCTTGTACTCCCCTGTCTCTATTTCCATCTGTTGTCTCTTTTCTTATATTTAAATTGTAAGCTCTTTTGGGCAGGGGGATCATCTCTTTGTTCTATATTTATATAGGGATGAGGGGAAATGTGTAGAAGGAATTCTGGAAATCTTTGACATGCTCCTGGCCACAACATCAAGATTTCGAGAGCTGAAATTACAGCACAAGGAGTATCTGTGTGTCAAGGCTATGATTCTTCTCAATTCCAGTGAGTACATATTTGTCCTTGAGGGATGTCAAGTTGTGCTGACTATTTAGGGGAAAAATCTGTCTAAAATTGGCAAAAATATCAAAAAACACATGAACCATTGAAAAAAGAATGAAAGAAAAAATAGAAAGTGCTTTTTGTTGCTAATATTTTAATGGCTTTTTGTTTGGTATATTCAGTCAAGTCCTAAGTTTTATTATTATTAGATAGATATTTTTGGGTTGCATTCCAGGGTAAAACCTGGTAAAGGGACTCAAAAGTCTGTAAGCTCTCATCAGGGAGTGGAGTTTATGGCCCACAGAAGGGTCAGGGGCTTGTCCTTTTAAATTGCTGGAGCAATGGATCGGTGGGAAATTCTGCTCCGATCCTTCGGGATCAGGGGCATTTGTGATGTAAATAAGCCTCTCTGGGCTGCTGTCTGCGTCCCTTTTGCTCCCTTGATACCTCAGATATCTCAGATACTGCCAAAGCAACCCAACTGAAATAAGCTATGTGATGTTTTATTTTATTTTCATTATAATTCACCAGCAGAAATAATTTAAAGCATTCAGCTGATTTGCAAAATGTTTTTGGGAACTACATCCCTGGTTTACATTCTCTTACATAACATGAACCACCAGTGTATTGGCCTTGTTCTTGGCAGACTTTGCTGTAATCATTTCATCCCAGAGTCCATCGTGTAGTGATGTGACCCAAAGCAACATCTGTATAAATAAAATAAGATATTGTTTACATCTACTATTTTCAGTATGTAGCCTCAGCATAATTCTGAAGGGAAATCAGAGATACTTATGTCCAACTGTGGTCTATCCATAAATAAATAAGTAAAATACCAGTATTTTAACAGAAAACAGAATTTTATGCTTTTATTTAGCAAGTTTGTTAACACATTATCTTAAGAGTCTTGCTCATCTAATAATCTAAATATGTGATCAAAACCATTTCACAAGTACAAAAAAGACAAGCTTGTTAAAGAATTGTTCAGACACACAAAAATCTGACGGTTGTAAAATAGCCATGTTAGAAAAAAAGCTAGCCATTTAAATGGTAAAATTAAATGAGATACCATTGAAGAGAACTCAGTACTGCCCCCTAAATCTCTGTGTGGGCTTAAAAACCTTAGGTATTCACAAGTGCTCGTATTATTGGTACAAGGCTCCTTCCATTTCATCTGAGGGAAAAACAGAAGAGGGACATAGTCTCCTGTCAACATGCATAGGGTGATGGGCTGGCATGATCTTTTTTTAAACATGGAAGCATTTAAGATAGAATTTTTAAAAGCAGCTATGTGATTTAGAAGCACAAGTCTGTGGTACGTAGACTCCTAAATCACTTACGTGCTTTTGAAAATCCCACCCTGAGAGAGAGATCATTTCTTCCTGGAAACTGGGATCTCTGATACCAGCCAGAGTACTTTTTTGGGGGCAGAGCTGTGGGGCTATTTTTCTTTCTTTTTCTTTTTCCTTTCCTTTGGGATTCACTGCCTTAAATAATTATTTTCTTACAGGGCCCTTACATGGTCAGGGTGTTTTAGGTATCTTGTGGAAGCTCCTCAGTTTAAACTCAGTAATCATATCCCACACCTGTATGATTTTTTTTATAAGGCCATGCTAGACAAGGACAAGAAGAAAGACATATATACAGTGCTGGGAATTTTGAGAAAGGACAAGCTAAGTAAAACTTGACATTAATTTTACAATTTTACAAATGTTGAATATGTGCTAATTATGATGGGGGTACTCTGTTAATCCTTGAAGGCCCCAGCTCTGTGACAGTCTGTTAGACAAATCTCCTATTCAAGTCTGTGGAAGATTTTCCAGCATACAGGCTGCATAACTGGCCTGAAAGCAATTGCTATTGTAATGATGAAATGCCCATTTAGAAATTGGGATTTTAAAATAGTTTCCGTGGATTAAGAAAATTATAGTTTAAAAAAACAAACCCCCCAAATCCTGCAGTCCTTACTTTGGGGATGCTCCCATTTAAATTACAGTAGTGAGGACTGCAGGATTTAGCCCATACTTTGATACGTTATGACCAAGCGAAGGTGGTGCCACCTTCGGTGATTGTCACCACCCACTCTACCAGGGTGCAGGCCTCCGCGGCAGCCTTTCTGGCCCAGTTGCCTATTCAGGACATCTGCAGAGCAGCCACCTGGTCATCTCTCCATACCTTTACGTCCCACTATGTGCTGACCCAGCAGGCCCGGGACGATGCTGGCTTCGGTAGGGAAATACTGCAAGCCACTAAACTATGAATTCCAAGCCCACTTCCATAGATACTGCTTGTGAGTCACCTAGAATGGAATCGACATGAGCAAGCACTCGAAGAAGAAAAAACAGTTACCTTCCGCCCAGGGCGAAGAAGGAGCAGGAATTCTGACTCGAACAGCTCCTAATGGAGCCTCGGGCTGGCAGAATCCGGCACCGAGCTCCTACGTGTGGAGTGCCCTGGCCTCCATGCGTGAGATGGTGCCAAGGAAGGACTCTGCCTATCGAGACCCTAGGCACTGGTGCTCCCCAGCACCGAAGCCGCGTGGCACCGTTCCCACTCTCCGGTGCCATAGAAGCAGCACCGAAAATCGGACAGGGAATGCTCGCCCGCACTAAGGGCCGCTGCCTCGGACAGCGCTGCCAGAGTGCATCCTAAGGAAGATCACCTGGAGCCAATGGCACAAGAGTCAGCACCGTTGACTTTGGCCCAGCAAGGGGGGCCGTCGAGTCCGGTGCCGGTGGACTTTCCTGATCAGGAGTGTCAGGTGGAGGACATAGAGTTGCCATCCACCCCAGATACCTTTGAGACCATACGGGACTTAATAGCCATGACAGCTACCCTGTTCCTGGCTATTTGGGATAAGCCTCCAGTACTGCAGCCTGGGGCACCATCGAGAGGCAAGCTGGTGATGTTGATGAGAAGATCATTAAGATGGTTCCCAATTCCACCTTTGACACGGCACTGCTTGGCTCGACAACGCCGTGACCTTCGCATTCCTGGTCCACATCATCGGACTTGGAGGTGGAGTCTCTTTATTCTTGGCACAACTGGTGCAGGTCAGACCGCCGCAGACCGGTTGTGGGTGTGGTGCCATAGCAGGTGCAGTGGCAGGTGCATGAGAAATGGCCCTTCTGGATGCCGTGGGCCTACCACAAAGCCCAGGGCACTCATTTTGGGGCTCCCACTCTGTGGTGTCAGAGCCGTGAGCGCCTCTGGCAGCGGTGAGTAGTCCCACCCCTCGAGGCTCTGAGATGACACCAGTGTGGGTCACAAAGCTGCCTCCAGCTCCCATTCTCATCTCTGGCACTGAACCCATGGTAGTCGCCGAGGAGCGTGGAGCTGAGTAGGATGTCCCGGAGGGCCAGGAGGACCCTGTACCTCCGCTGGCATCATCATTGTCCTCCCCGGACAAGGTGGTTGCGGGGACTTCCTTCTCTGGGCCACCCCTGATTGACAGCCGGGCGCACTGGGACCTGCTATGCAGGGTGGCGTGTAACATGGCACTGCGGGCCAAGGAGGTTGTTGAGCCAGAGGACCCAATTGTGGACGTTCTGTCTCTGGGGGGGCCATCGAGGGTGGCCTTGCCCCTCATTAAAACAATTCAAGCCACTATAAAAATGCTGGGGCAGACCCCTGCCTCCATTCCCCTGACCACGAAGGGAGTGGAGAGAAAGTACTTCATCCCCTCCAAGTGGTACGAGTACCTCTATATACACCTGCAGCCCTGCTCATTGGTGGTGGCTGTGGTGAACAAGCATGAGAGGTGGGGGCAGCAGGGTCTGACCCCTAAATCTAAGGACTCAGAAAAGCTAGACCTATTCGTATGGAAGGACTATTTGACCTGGGGGCTCCAGCTCAGGATTGCCAACCAACAGGGAATCCTAAGTAGGTACAATTTTAACTCTTGGAACTTCATGCTGAAGTTGAAAGAGTTATTGCCCGCGGAGTCCAGGGAAGAGTTTGGGGCAATAGTAGATGAGGGCAAAGCAGTGGCATGGACCTCCTTGCAGGCCTCACTGTCCACTGCAGATTCTGTCGCGCGTATCCTGTCCTCTGGTATAGCCAGGGCCACCTACTTGGCCAAGTGGAAAAGGTTTGCAATCTCTGATGCAGGCGCCCATACCGCTTATCCCGGACTACCTGCTACACTTGAAACAGCAAGACCTGGTGGCATCATCCATCAAGGTACACCTGGTAGCCATCTCAGCCTTCCACCCAGGACCGGCTGGGTGTTCTGTCTTTGCCAACCCCATGGTTGGCCGTTTCCTTAAGGGGCTGTACAGGCTGTATCCGCAGGTTAGACAACCAATCTCGGCATGGGACCTTAACCTGGTCCTTTCCAGACTAACGGGGCCACCGTTTTAACTCCTGGCAACTTGCTCGCTTCTCTACTTGTCATGGAAGGTGACCTTCCTAGTTGCCATTACTTCAGCAAGGAGAGTATCGGAGCTAAAGGCCCTCACCTCCAGTGCTCCTTACATGGTATTCTATAAGGACAGGGTGCACAGCTTAGGCCTCACCTGGCCTTTCTTTCAAAGGTTGCGTCTCAATTCCACTCTCACCAGAACATTTTTCTACCTTTTTTTTTACCCTAAGCCTCGCACGGATAGCCGAGAACAAAGGCTTCACTCCCTCGACGTTCATCGAGCACTGGCTTTTTCCATTGAACGCTCTAAACTGTTCCGTAGATCGAACCAGCTGTTCGTGGCAGACCAGATGAAAGGACTCTTGGTCTCATCGCAGTGGATCTCATCATGGATCACGTCCTGTATCACGTCCATGCTATGAGTTAGCCAAAGTTCCAGCCCCTGCACTAACGTCACATTCCGCAGTAGTGCAGGCCTCCTCAGCGGCATTCCTGGCCCAGGTCCTGATACAGGAGATCTGCGGGGTGACAACATGGTTCTCGGTTCACACTTTCACCTCGCATTACGCAATTACCCAGCACGCCAGAAATGATGCAGCATTCGGCAGAGCGGTGCTCCAGTCAGCAATTCCATAACTCTGACCGTACTTCCTGGGTAGGGCTTGGGAGTCACCTAATTGGAATCATATGAGCAAACACGCGAAGAAGAAAAAACGGTTATTCACCTTCTCATAACTGTTCTTCGAGATGTGTTGCTTATGTCCATTCCAAACCCACCCTTCCCCTCTGTTAGAGTAGCTGACAAGAAGGAACTGAGACGGCGCCAGGTCAATAGTGTCCTATATTCACTGCCATGGAGGCGCCACTCCAGGGAGCTCCACAGCCGACCTGATGGGTGCTGCTAGGAGAAAAACTTTCCGACAGCTGTGCACACAGCACGCACACACCTAATTGGCATGGATATGAGCAATACATATCAAAGAACAACAGTTATGAGAAGGTGAGTAACCATTTTTTCTTTTTCTCCAGTCATGTAACCATACAACAGCACAATTGTATATATTCTTTAGCCAGTTTGCTGCCCTTGGTTTGTGGCTTCAACAAGTGAATTTCTTGATTGCTTCACTTTGTGATAATGGCCTTCTAATAGGAACATTCTTCATATTTGCAGATTTAAACTATTCTTATGGAGCTTCATTGAGATAATTATTGAATGTTTTTTTAAAGCGGCATGCACCATCAAGATTTGCCTTTTGCTTACAGCTGTTTAAAAAAAAAAAAAAAAGTTCCGCATGTGACCAAATCTAATCTTCAACTCCTGCCATTCTCGTGCCCCACACATCCGTCAAACTTGCTACTACTTTCTCCATAATATTTCTAAAAGCCAATGTTTTCTTTCTCATCCAAGCAGCTAACTTTCTTCCAAGCCCTCTTCATTTCTCATCCTGATTACTGCAGCCTCCTCTCTGGCCTTCTTAAAATTCACATTGGCCTTCTCCAATCCATGCAAAATGCATCCGTTAAGACCATCTTCCTTTGCAGCCTCTCTGACCCCCATCATCTCCCTTTGTGAATCCCTCCATTACTCTTCCACCATATTAAATTCAAGATTCATGTCATAACCTTCAAGGCCCTTTACAACTCTGCCCCTCCCTAATTATCCAGCTCCGTTTAGTCACATTGATCTCCTCTGCTCCATCAATAATGCCAGTTTCAACTACTTGCTTGCCTGCTCCTCCCACAGTCTTCCCTGACTAATTTGTTTTGTTCTGTCCTTAATCCATCTTTTAACATTTCACAGTTTATGCTAGTATTATGACAGATTTCTGACTTGTAAGGAAGTTAGAGCAGGTAGAGCCAAGGAGTTGGCTGTACGTCACGCACAGTGCCTTCCTCACTCACTTGATAAGCATTAAAGCCCTGATCCAGCAAAGTGTTTAAGCCGCTTTTGTACCATTTTGCTCCTGGTCCCATCCCTATGTAGGAGCTGTTTCAGAGAGGGGAGGCAGTGGCGTAGCCAGCGGGAGAGCAGGGGGAGTGGCAGCTCCCCCTGTGAGGAGAAGCGGCGCTAAGGTGCCGCCCGAGCCCCGGGCTTGGGGGCGCTTTCAAAGGCCCACGGCTCCTGCTGCTGCTGGGAGCCACGGGCCCTTTAAAGCGCTCCCCCCACCCGGCTCCGGCAGTGGGGCGGGGCACTTTAAAGGGCACGTGGCTCCCTGCAGCGGCAGGAGCCGCCAGCCTTTTAAAGCGCCCCCCCCCCCCCCCCCCGGCCCGGGTCCGGCAGCAGGGCTGGGGTGGGGGCGCTTTAAAAGGCTGGCGGCTCCTGCCGCTGCAGGGAGCCACGGGCCCTTTAAAGCACCCTCCCCGCCCCACTGCCGGAGCCGGGCTCGGGTGGGGATTTAAAAGGCCCGGGCGCTCCGCAGCGGCTGGAGCCCCGGGCCCTTTAAAGCGCCGCCGGGGTGAGTACAGGGGGAGCGGAGAGGTGCCTTTTTATAGCGCCGCTTCCCCTGTGCGCTAAACCTGGCTACGCCACTGAGGGGAGGGAGCTGTTAGAGCAGCCATGAAACTGCTCTTACTTAAACAAAGGGCCGGAGGAACCCCTGGGGACATCCAAAATTGGAGAATGCAAAGGTGATAAGTGAAGCTCAGCTAGAACCAAGAATCTGGCTCTGTATCTTTAGTAGATATTAGAAGCCAATTGTTGTTAATATAGTTGTAAGATTGGGGGATACTTAAGTATGCAAATGCCATGACAGAATTGATGAGTAAAAAAGTTACTATCAGAGATAGAGATCTAACGTGAAGCATCATAACATATAATTTTAATAGGACGTGGAATTTATTTTATTTGATTCTATTGAAAAATTACATCCAAAGGCAATCCATGCTCATGTTTTTTCTGGTGAGTTGTAATGCTTTTCTGTCTTGTCTTTGATTAGGTATGTTTCCATTATCAGCTGCTGCAGAAGAACCTGAAAACAACAGGAAGCTACATCACTTGCTTAATGCAGTAACTGATGCTTTGGTGTGGGTTATTGCAAAGAGTGGAATCCCATCTCAGCAACAGACCACTCGTTTGGCTAACTTGTTAATGTTACTGTCTCATGTCAGGCATGCAAGGTATATTTAACAGAATTATGTAACTCTTTCAGGTTTTAATATTTGTTGTTACAGCAAACAAAGCTTGACCAAGCTCTTGAAATTCCCGTGGAAAACTCCTGATATCCTTTTAGGGCATTCATTGTAAGATTATTCTAAATTGACAGGATTAACTAAATAATATACTCAAATAAGTTTGACATGCAACACATTGCATCCACCTTAAAGTGCATATCTTATGTAACTCTTCTGCCAGGTGGAGCCAGCAGCAACCAGGGCTGGGTTCAATATCTAGGGGTTCCTTTCCATTGATACAATACAGAACCGGCTCGAGCCCCCACCCAGTAACCTGGGAAATTTACGCACCACCCCGGGGTGCCTCTGAGAGGCAGTACTTTCCCACGCACAAGCATAGAATCTGAATGTAGAAAAGAAACTTTTAATAAAAGGAGGAAAGTAACTCGGCATTAATTTGGGAAAACACCACAAACAGGGTTCATAAACATAAACCATGAGTAAAAGACCCACCCCCAAATAGGTTGGGCAGTGTCCTTTTCCCCTCAGGTTCTTAAGTCCATCAACCCAGAAGTCCCTTTCCCGTGCCCGACCCTTCTCTGCACCCCACTCACAGTTGCTGTCCTTGGTCAGTGCAGACCCAGAGTTCAGAGGTGCATCTACAGAGTTCACCTCCCACCCTAGGTGGGGTAAAGAAGTACCTTACTACTTCCACTGCTTTGGCATTCGCTCACTGCCCCTCTCTGCCAGCCACCCTCCTGGCTGCTCACCGACTGCCTGCTCACTGCTCTCGCTGCACCTCTCCAACAGCTGCCCTGCTGGCTGCTCGTCGTGCCTCTCCGTCGCCGATCTGCTGGCCGCCTGCTCACCGCTCTTGCTGCACCTCTCCACCAGCCACTCATTGCTCCTCTCCGCCACACCAGCCACTTGTTCACCAGCTGTCAGTCGCCGTCTGCTGTGCCTCTCTGCTGTGACCTCTGCACATCAGTTTCTTAGTAATGTTTAGCTCTTAGCAGGCAGGGCAGAAACATAGTCCTATCGCAATTGATTTCAGCTCTGATTGATTGGGCATTTAACATAACAAACAGGTTCTTATGAAGCCTATTAACTCTATTCTTTGAACAGTGGGGAGGAACTGGTTAAACCAGTCTATGGAGGGCCCTTGATGAGGGTGTGCAGCCTCCTGGGTGGGATACCTGTCCCCACCTCTCTTACTTTCATAGGGTTCTGACTTTCGAGCGCGTGGCTTAACGACGTTCTTTCAACAGGGTGGCCCCGTCATTTGGGACAGGCTAAGCACAGTCCTGCTTTCCTGTATTCCTACAATAATTACAACATTGGTAACCATATTTCACTACCCCTGCATTCAGTACTAAGGTGATTTGTACCCAACACCAGCCAAAGTTGATCACTTTGACACCACTGTATCTGTTGAATGTGTAAGCAGAGCAGGAGCAAACTGTATTTACATAAACACCCCCAAAGTCTCTCCCCGTCCCAGATAGCTGTCAGGGAAGCATTCATTCAGACCCTGCTTACAGCTATACTTCATTATTTTAAATAAATCCTCTACATATATCCCCCAAATAGTACATCCTTTTCATTTCTTTTTAGCACTTCACTTCTTTCACTTTTAATTTTTTCCCCTTTTGTCTAAAAGAGCAGTAATGTATTTCCTTCAAAATCATTCTGAAATTTCCAATGCTGTCTGGTGGATCACCAGGTCAAGTGTGCTTTGGCATTCATGGCAGTCCAGGGCCTAAAGTCTGATTTCTTCTTCTAGTTCTTTTTTCGAAATTGAATATTCTTTTGCTGAGTGGTTTAGAAAGTGTGGGTATGTGTACGTGCTTCCTGTAAGACAACAGATGCCCATCCCATGGGACACTACTATATCTCCCTAAACCGCTCAGCCTTCAGTTAGGACTTTGTGTGGAATACAAAATTCTTCTTTGAGTGCTTTCCTATGTGTATGCCACTTCTGATACACGTGCCTTCTGTATTCAAGATCAGAATCTTTTGACCAGCAGCATCCATTGGGCCACACCGCATGCCCACAGGCATAAAGGGAAACCAGCTGACTGTCAATTCTTTTTTAGTGTCTCTGGCTGCAAGATGGGACTGAAAGAACAGTGTCCCTGGCTCTTGCACTTCTCCACTAATATTTGTACATAGTTCTCTTACCATAGTTTAGGATTAGCTAGGTAGTGTAAGTTAGGTGAATTCTTTTACATTTTTCTTCAACTTCATGGTTGATCAATAATATCCTGGTTTTAAGTATTGTTCATCACTTGAGGCAGCTGTTCCCCTTAGTAACGGTTGCCCAGAATGTTTATTCTTTCAGTGAGGGTCAGGGACATATCACTGAGAAATGTGCTTTGTCATTAGTTTTTTAAATGAACAACGAAAGTGAGAGATGCTCAAGTAAAAGCTCTTCCTCCTATGTAAGGTACTACCTGTGTCTTCTGTGAGGACTGTCTTAGACCAGGAAGGCAGGATCCTTTGGGCTCCGAGCAGTCCTCCATAAAAAGTGCCCCGGCAGCTGTTTTCTCTGCCTTTGCTTCTAGGGCTCCTGCTTCTTCATCAAAGCATTTTTTTGCTGATGCTGGTATAATTCCCTCCTCCCACCATGAAAGAAGGAGGTCTCGGCACTCTTTCTCCAAAAAGCATAGAAGCAGGTCTCCATCGGAGGCTATGTCTCCACTATGAGCTAGGAGTGTGATTCCCTTGCTTGTGTACACATACTCACACTAGTTCTCATTGAGCTAGCATGAGTATAAATAGCAGTATAGCCATGCTAGCACAGCTAGCAGCTGTGGCAGCATGGGTGAGCTGTGCTGAGTACATACCCACTGGTTTCAGGTGGGTTTGTACTCTGCATGTCTCAGCTGTGCCTTCACTGCTACTGCCTATGCAAGTGAGACTACATGGCTATTGAGCTAGCACGAGTATGTGTACACGAGCAGGGGAATCACACTCTGAGCTCATAGTGCAGATGTAGCCTAAATTGCGTGAAAGAAGTTTCCTCTTTCTGCTTTAAAAAAGGTAGGTTGCGGTCTGACGAAGGTCCCTCTGGCACCTGTAAGACCCTGAAGCTAGATCTTTGTTACCAGCTAAAAACAATTCTCTCTCTGATGTAAGTATTGACTCTACGGTACCACGCTTGCGGTACTATTAAGGGGGCTATCAACCCTAAAACTGATGCTGCTGGTACCAATTACATTGGTACTGTCACCCCAGTGACAATTATATTTAGTTTCCTCTTGGTACGAATGCCATTGGCATTGAGATTTATGATCCCAGGGGATGTTTCAGCACTGCTTGCATCATCCGTTTTGCTTTCTTCCTCAGTGAAGACGATTGAGCTGGCACTACATCCTGTCAGTTCCTTTTTACCACCGGAGGTGGTCAGTCGGAGTACCTTTCTTGCTTAGCAAGAGCTAGCGGTTTCTCCTCCTTGAACTTCGTGCCTTAGGGTCTTTGTACATAGTTTGAATATAGTAGTGTTAGTGTTAGTTAATAGTTAGGGTCCCAGTGGGGACTTTGCCCCAGGTGGGGCATGCCCCGGTCTCCTGGGTTTAAGCCCTGCTGAGACTGCAACGGGCCTATGCCTGTAAGTGACCCTTATAGCAGCTGCCTTAAGTGCTTGGCGGAGTCACAAGTTAAGGATCGGTGCCAGATCTGTAAACTTTCAGCCCCACACCCAAAAGGAGTAGGATATCCGCCTCCGGGCTCTTCTGATGGAGTCTGCCCTCCGCCCGGCTTCTGAGCCGACCAGACAGGTCACACCGAGCACTTCGTCCTCGTCCTCATGCACAGCGCACCGCCGGCACCCGGCTCCTCCCGACACCGTTTGCCATTGCCGGTGCCAAAGAAAAAGGCCAAGACGCGCTCCTCAGCACCAAGCAAAAGGCCCAAGGGTCATCTACCAAGGAACCTGGGCCTGGCCACCAGTCTATTCTGGCGCCATGCGATCGTGCCTCCCTGGTTGGGGCTCTCAGCCCCCTTAAAGGTCCGCCACTGACTCCCGGGAGCGGTATGGGACTGACACCCGTGCCTGCACCGTTGTCATCCTAGGCTCCCCAGAGGCAGAGAGAGCACAGGTCTCCACCTGCTCCAATGACGACCTCGGTGACGCAGGCCCCAACTAAGGCTCCCTAAGAGGGCAAACCTGTCAAGACCCCTCAGGGGACAGGGAAACACTGCTGGTCACCTGACAGAAGATGACTATCTTCTCCACTGTGTCGAGGATCCCGGGGCAGGTCTGAGATGCGTCGTCGGTTGCCCAGGCTGTTGCCCAGATCCCCACGGCGCTACTCACTGTCATGGGGTCGATCCCCCTACTATTCCCTGCGCCAGTCGTCCTCCAGGTGTCCGTCCCGAGTGCCGGCACAGTGGGAACGTTCCCCATCTTGGTACCAGTCTCCCTGGCACCGGTACTCCTCTCCCCCGGTCACTGGTCTGTTACACCTGGCCAGTAGCCACGACCAGTAAGCAAATGCAGGCGTCAACAGCTCCTCCCTGGTTGCCAGAAGGTGGTTCCTCCGGTATGGAGGGCCAGTTCAGCCCATCGCCCAGGTCCCATCGACGAGATTGGGCACCGGATCCTGCTCCTTCATCTGCGGCAGCATGGCTAGTGGCCTTATTGGAGTGCATGGGGCGTATCGGTAATGATGGTCATTGGACAAGGTCCAGCTGCATCCGCACCTGGCTTTTCTGCCTACGGTCATCTCCCAGTTTCATATTGGTCAAGACATATACTTACCAGTCCTTTGTCCAAAGCCTCATGCGACAAATGAGGAATGCAGGCTGCATACCCTGGATGTCAGATGGGTGCTGACCTTCTACATAGGTAGAACAAAGCCATTCCGTAAGTCAACGCAGTTGTTTGTTGCAGTCACAGACAGGATGAAGGGTAGCCCACTGTCTGCCCAGAGAATCTCGTCTTGGATCACAGCCTGCATCTGCTACTGTTATGAGCTGGTGAAGGTGCCTCCACCGGCGATCATGATGGCTCATTCAATTAGGGCACAGGCATCTTCGGCAGCCTTCCTGGCGCGGGTGCCGATCCAAGAAATCTGTTGGGCTGGTCCTCCACCTGGTCATCCATCCACATGTTCACATCACACTACAAGCTGACTCAGCAAGCTCGAGATGACGCTGGCTTTGGCAGAGCAGTGCTGCAATCTGCAAGATTGTGAACTCCGAGCCCACCTCCGTGGATACTGCTTGTGAGTCACCTAGAATGGGGCACTTGAACAATAAGAAATGGTTGGTTACCTACCTTTCGTAACTTGTTCGTAGAGATGTTGCTCATGTCCATTCCATTACCTGTCCTCCTGCCCCTCTGTCAGAGTTGTTGGCAAGATGGAACTGAGAGGGTGTAGAGCTGGTGGCGCCTGATATACCGGGGCATGAGCGCGGCACTCCAGAGTGTGCCTCAGCAGTACCCGTAGGATTGGCTAAGGCAAAAATCTCTGACGATTGTGCACGTGGGCACACGCACACTTAGAATGGAATGGACATGAGCAACACATCTTGAAGAACAACAATTACGAAAGGTAGGTAGCAGCTTTTATCAAGTTCTCCTTTCAGAATATGATTATCTTACCTGGCACATGGTATCACTTACTGGATCGTTCCAGTAGAATCAAAAGAGGCAGTGAGATCTTTGATCACAGGTCAGCATGCAACGTGGACCTCTCTGCATACTACCATTGATGTGTCTATTCACATCCTTCACCATATTCTCCCAGAGTCACAGCAGCTCAGGAGAAAACAAGAGGCTTATCAGATACTGTGGACTAGATTGATGGCAACAGCAGTTACCATGCATCTTGCATCCTAGCTGCAATCCTCTAGAATTCTCAGAGAAGTCCAGAATACAGTCGAGAAACTCCCCTTCGAAGGGAATGAACTTTGTAGTGCTAAGCTGTTTATACACTACGTTCTTTAAAAGGTTCTTGAGTTACATTGAGGTATTTGGGAACTGAACACTCCTTAACTTAGAAGAAAACAACCTGTAGAGATCAAATATATTCCAGATAACCTTCTGTGTTTTCATACTACTAGCCTTATCAAAGGCCAGCTGAACCACCCAGAAAGAGACCACCTTCCACTATGACTGCATCCACTATAAGGCTGTTTCTGTCTTCCAAATAGTTTTACAGTCACTTTGAGAGCTGTCAGAGACCACTCATAGAGTGGTTTGCCATTCTGTATCTGGAAGATGCATATTTCCATCCATCCAGCGCACAGGAAATGCCTGTTGTTTGTAGGTGAGGCGACAGACACACTGCCAGTACATATGGTTGCCTTTCAGCTTGTCAACAGCTCCAAGAATATTTATAAAATGTCTGGCTGTAGTAGAAGCACTCCTAAGAAGGCAGGGCATTTTAGAATACCTGTACCTTGACAACTGGCTGATTCAGGGATGTTTTCCTCAGCGAATCACAAACAGCATACATCACATTCTATAGCAGTTCTCTATTTTGGGGCTCAATATCAACATAGAGAAATCCTCTTTAAATTCCATTTTTTGAGTCAGTATAGACTCCACCACAATGAGGGCATATCTGCCATGAAGCAGATTTAACACTATATTTCTCCTCATAAATCAATTACAGACAAGCCCTTGGACACCAGTAAAGACGTGTACAATTGCTAGGTCATATGGCTTTGTGCACATTTGTGACTCAATTTGCTGGAATTTGCTTTTGTTGTTTATTAGGATGGTACTTACCACCCAATAAACATCTAGACGTGGTGGTTCAGATTCCCCCAAACACCCTATTTTCCTTAAATGGTACAAGAACCCAGATCAAGTCTGCAAGGGTGTTCCTTTTTCTCCACTGATCTATACCGAGGTTCTAGTGATGGATGCCTCCACTTTGGGATAGAAAGGATCATCTGGCCACACATGGCGCTCAGGGCACATAGTCACAAGAAGAGTCTCACTTACACATCAACATATTGGAGCTCAGAGTGATCCAAATAGCATGTGCTACATTTGTTCCTTACATCCAGGCAAAGGGCATCCAATTAATGACTAACAATTCCACGGCACTCCTCTGTGCCAGGAAGATATCATCCTGTGGTCCTGGTGCATAAGCAGTCAGGTAACGTTTTCAGCCTTTCATCTGCCATGGTGTGACACTTTGGGGTTCACCCAGGCCAGGAGGGGGTTCAGTCAGCACTTGCCTTGCAACTATGGTACCTCAAATGCTATGCTGCTGTTGCTCACAGCCCTGGCATCAACAGCCAGCAGACAAACATGAAGATCTCATCTTGGCTTCCACCACCGAGTTATTCTTTGCAAGGGGACCTCAACAACTCTTCCAGTCTGAGTTCTCCACAAAAGCGTTTCTCTGTAGTGCTCAGCCACTCACTGTAACCCTCACAAAACCTTATTGAGTTGGCTGCTCCTTTAAAGAGACAGTACACAGCAGCCTGTTAACTGAGGTTAAAATGATATAATCTTGCTGTTATGTTAAGAGATCGTGAGGATGAAGATGGTTAAGCCCTTAGCAATTTTGAAACTATAAATAAAAAAGAGGGGTGGTGTTGACTTCTGAACTTGTGTCATTGCCTCCCAGCCCTAAAGCCCACTCAGATTAAATGTATTTAAACCACTTCAGAGTGTTGACCTATGGTTGTTTTTATTCACAGTAACAAAGGTATGGAGCACCTTCTGAGCATGAAGTGTAAAAATGTGGTCCCAGTCTATGACTTGCTGCTGGAAATGCTGAATGCACACACACTTCGAGGTCAAAGAAAGTCTGCAGTCACAGATTCTGAATTTGGCCCATCAGAACAAACCGATACAAGAGATGATATGCGGAATATGGCAGCACAGTAACTTTATAATTACCTGGAAGATCAGGTTTGTTGGAAAGTGTGAAGCAAAACAGCATTATTTAGAGCTGTAGCAAACTTGATATGTCTCATGAATCTTAGACAATCTTTTTGGGGCCCTATTCTAATTTTTCAGATTTGCACACGTTTATCTTGGCTAAGGCTGTATATCACCTCCTGTATTGTGAGATGCACATCTTGTCCATGTTTCTGACATAATACTTTGCACTTACACTAATGCTTTCTGTTTGAGACTTATGAACACAATACCCCAGTGAGATTGGAAATTATTATTACCCCTTTTTAAAAATGGGTAAATTGAGGCAGAGACGCTAAGTGACTGGCTTAAGAACCCAAAACAAGTCAGTGAAGAGCTGGGAATAGTGTCCTGACTCCCCGTTCTTGCGTTAACCACTGGACTATGTTTTCTTTCAATATATCAACATATGAAATGTACACCTGTTACATCATGCAGGAGGGATTTCATTATTGTATATGATGACGATCACTGGGGAAATGCCTACATTTCAGTTAACATGGTTAAAGTGCCAAGACACATGCAAAATTTAAATGAGTTTATTCCTTGTATGATTATGCAATGGATGCGGATGGAACACAGAAACACTTCCTCAGGCTTCATTTGAGTTACTCAGAATTGTTTCTGGGACCACTTTAAAGACCAGCTCCATAAACATAAAAACAAGTCTCTGTTTTGTGAGCCTACTCTTAGTATTTGAACTGTTTCTTTGTGCATGGTACTCAACTGCTTAAAGGTAGACTTAACTGCTTAGTCATTTTTATTTAATACTAAATTTTAAAATTTATTGTCACTGAGATTAATGTGCTGTTGTTTTGTATATTTATAATGACTTAATGTGCGATAACTTTATGTGTAGGTATGAAGGATCAAGAAATTAATGTTTATTATGTGCATTAGTAAAAATAATGTGATACAGTCCACTGAACTATTTTTTTTAATGGTTTCCTAGGCAATTTCACAATCTGCCCTTCACTTCCATCTTGAGTACAGAAGTGTCTAGCAGTATTGTCAGGTTCGTGGGGTTCTGGTAATGCAGTGTACATAACTGTAGGGAGTGGTAGCATGAGTAGAGATGAGGCTCAGCTGGGATCTGCTTTTACTTACATGACTCAGTTTTGCACTCTTGTTTTCAAGAGGAAGTTACATGTAACTTGCTTTGCTAGGGAAGCTGTACTCTAAGTTATGCTTTTTCAGCCCTCCTAAAAGAACCCTAAATGAGAGAGGGGAAAATGCCTCTGGGATAAATTCATGGAGGATAGGTCCATCAGTGGCTATTAGCCATAATGGACTGGGCTGGTGTCCGTAGCCTCTGTTTTCCAGAAGCTGGGAATGGGTGACAGGGGATGGCTCGCTTATGAAGTGCACTGCTTCATGTGTGGCAATTCATTATTGGTATGTCACTAAATATGTAGTCATATAAAATGTCTGTCTAGTTGATTTCTGCAGCTGTCCAAGGTGCATTGAGTCTGAGAGGACATAGAATATGGCCCATAGCCTCATTTGGAAAATAAGAAAATATTTCTTCTGTCATTTGGTTATGTAATATTCTGTTTCATGCTGGAATTAAACTCATTAGCCTTTGATAATAACACTGGAGATTAATGGACTTGATTAGCTACCAGTGTTTAGTTGTATATTGTGGTCATTTTAGGTATGTGACTAAACTAAATTAGAGATTGATTTGATAGCCTCCCCATTGACTTAGATGGGTTTCTGGTGACTTCTATGGGATTTGGATCAGGCCCTTAATAGGGAAATTTTGTTGGTTCATTGACTGGTTGGTGTCCGTGTCATATTGTTAATATTACTCAAGCTTTTGATCTTGACATTTTTGAAGCCAAGGATATTGTATTTTACAGGAAGGGTAAACACAAGTGTTTTCAATGAATCAGGTTCTGATCTGTCTACCTGTTTTGATCTCATACTATAACAAATGTTGAGGACAGTCCTAATTTATACTTGCTAACTTTAAAAAAACCCCACAAGGAAACTGGTGTATTTTAATTTTCTTATACTAGTGCAGCGGTTTCAAACTGTGGGTCGGGACCCCAAAGTGGATTGCGACCCCCTTCAAATGGGTTCACCAGGGCTGGCATTAGACTTGCTGGGGCCTGGGGCTGAAGCCTGAGCTCCACCGCCCAGGGCTGAAGCCAAAGGCTGAGGGCTTCAGCCCTGGGTGGTGTCTGGGGCTGAAGCCCTTGAGCTTCAGCTTTGAACCCCCCACCTGGGATAGTGAGGCTCAGGGTTCGGTCCCCCCCCCCACCCCCAGGGGTCATAGTAATGAGTAATTTTTGTTGTCAGAAGGGGGTCGCGGTGCAATGAAGTTTGAGAACCCCAGGACTAGTGTCATAGCTACTGTAACAAATCGAAAGAGAAAAGACAGATATAGTTTTGAATTCACTGGTGCCTGTTTTAATTGAATCTGTCCTGAGCAGTACATGTACAGTAGTTGTCTAAAACTTGTTAAAAGGTGTGGTTACATGTTGGCCAAACCACTTGTCCCATTGGTCTTTTTTCTGTTTGGAAACTCTATGCAACTCTTTACAAAAAAAAATTTGTTTAAAATGTTTACATGGGGGTGTGTGTGTGTGTGTGTGTGTGTGTGTGTGTGTGTGTGTGTGTGTGTGTGTGTGTGTGTGTGTGTGTGTGTGTGTGTGTGTGTGTGTGTGTGTGTAAAAAGTCCTGAATTCATGTATAGTCCTAAAACAAACACATGCAAAAGAAAATAAAACTAATTGTTCTAAAAACTATTTTAAAATACCCTTTCCAAGTTCTTTTTATTTGATTTTGAACAGATATCATATTAAGGAGATGGTGCAATTGCAACTTTGTAATGTTTAGCTTATTTTTGCTGAACCAATATAGAGTGGTCACTTATTTAATTATTTTTCTCTTTTTTAAGTCTCACTTTTTTTCACTTGTATACATTCTTCAGTGCAACAGCTAACAGCTAGTCTCACTGTGTTAATGTAGGTATATGCATTTCATGTTCTTTGGTTAGATAATGTACAAAATAAGGGATCAGTTGTTTAAAAACAAAGGCAGTGCTGTAAAAACAAGGAGTTGCGTGACAAGACGTTTATTGTATAATCAAGGGCATATTATTTTCTGTCTGAGTGAGAAGCTGAATTTATCATGGTCTATATCCCTCCATTTCCCCCCCAGAATGATAAAGCCAGATTCCAGTCTCAGCGTGTCACTGTGTCATCTTTGCTGCTGTGTATTTGAGTTAGAATCTTGCTTTCTCTCTTACTCTCCATTTTTAAAATTTGAGTGAATTTATGAAAGTGAAGGACCAATGAGCAAGCAATAGGGCATGCAGGTGCTTTGCAGGCTTCCCACACAACACTATCTGTGCATCTCAATCCTCTCCTACTTCATCCCTTGCTCCTCGGTCCTTGGCCTTTCAAGCAGAAACTGTCAACTGTGCCTCTTTGTAAAGAATTATGTGATGGTTTTGTGATCTAGAATGATGTGAGCAAATTAGCTTCCACTTGTGAGCTCATCATGGATTGAATTCAGGTCTCTATAGGTAAAATATTAACATATCAGTCCACTGTGCCTTTCCCTAGGTACACCCCTGGAATCAGATAACATTCCTGTAAGCTGTAGCATGAAATAATTAGTTGATTTGAGAGGTGAGGCAGGCAGTCTCACAGCATTTCAGATGTGTACTTTAAATATAATTTGTTTGCAGTAACATGCACTAGATATTTTCCATTTATCCAGCATTTAGTAAGACATTCTACTTTACACTATTTTTCTTGACTGAATCCTGCCATGCCACTCAATCCTGTGGTGTGAGACTGCTGTTTCTGCATTATGTTGGTCTGACACCACCAACTCCACTCTGTTCCTTTTGACTGGTTCTCTGCCTACGGGTTATAGACAGAGAAGGAGCAAAGAATAGTGGTATTCTTCGAGTGCTTGCTCATGTGCATTCCATGCTAGGTGTGTGCGTGCCGTGAGCACTGTTGCTGGAAATTTTTCCCATAGTGGTATCTGTTAGGCCTATAGCACCCTCTGCAGCTGTATGCATATGCACTGGTATAAAGGGGTGCCACCAACCCCACACTCTCGGTTTCTTCTTGCCACCTGTGACAGTTGCTGATATAACCCTTTCTTGCTCTGACAAGGTGTAGCGGGGTGGTTACCCGCTCCAGCCCTGACAAGGTTAAAGCCAGCCCTGGGAGAGGGCTGGAGGGTTGGGAGAAAAGCTGGGCTGACTGGGAGGCAGCCTCAGCTGGAGGACATGCCCCAAACAGACCCAGCTGGCCCTATAAGGCCAGGGCAGTCTGGAGCTAAAAAGAGGCTCTCTCTGGCCTGAGAGGGAGCAGGGCCTGGCTGCCTGCAGGAAGGTACTGAAAGTGAAGCAGGGCTGGGGAAGGGCCAGAGGAGCAGAGAGGCTTCAGGCTGGCAAGCCCCAGGCTGCAGGGCCTGGCATAGGGCCCCGAGAGGTCCTGGAGTTACAGGGCATAATCCACAGGTAGGCAGAGGCAGCAGGTTCAAACCCCCTTTGCCTGTGATGATTGGCTTATAGACTGCAGTCTGCCCCAGGGAGCGGGGGCTAGACGGTGACTGGCAGTAGCCAAGACTGAGGCGAAGTGGGGATAGTGGGTTGGGGGTTCCCCGGGGAGGGGAGACCCAGAGACCATGGAAAGGGGCACCGGTGTCTGGGAGGGACACGGGGGGCCAGCGTAAGCCACGACACCGGCCGGCAGAGGGCGCTCCGGAGGCTGGTGAGCTAATTCCCAAGGACGACCAGCAGGAGACGCCGCCGGGTGAGTCTGCGCACGCTTACACAAGGTTTCTCCCCAGTAGTTCTGGACTCGTTCTTCATTTATAGTGCCTCAAGTTGTGGTAGTGTATACAGTTCCTATCCTCAAAGGACTTTTCAGTCCCGGGCTTCAACCCTTGTGCCTATTGTGAGTGACCCACACTTGAGTTGCTTAAAGTGCTTGGGGCCCCGGTACTAGGGGAAAACCCCAGAGATTTCATACGGTGTTGGGGTTTCAGGGACCGATGGCTTGCCAGGCAGTGGGATGCCTGGATCAGGTGGGGGGCCCCTGCATGATACCAGGGGAAGTGCCGGGAAGATGCCTGACGCACTCTGTTTCCTTCTGTGGCCCTACTGGAATCCCTGGGGGTTTCCCCTAGTACCGGGGCCTTCTTCCCACTGCTCCTACTCGGTGGTCTCCAAGAGACGGGCTGCCGCTCCCTCCGGCTTGACACCGGATCCAGACTCCGGTACCTCTTTTGGTATCTAAATCCAGGAGATGCTTCTAGTGGACATAGTCAAGACAGAGGAAGGATCCCCATCTCTGGTGCAAACCTTCTCATTCTCCCCAGATAAGGCTGTTGCAGGTCCCAGCAGCCTTCTTACCCAGGATGATTTCAGGGCCAATCAGGACCTTCTGAAGCAGGTCGCTTCGAACCTGGGCTTGGAGATAGAGGAGCTCAAATAGACATCGCACAGCCTTATTGATATCCTTGCTGAAGCAGCTCCCTCCAGAGTGGTCCTGCCCATCAATGAGGCAGTGATGGGACCAGTCAAGGCCTTATGGAAAACTCCTTCTTCTATGGCCCCCACTTCAAAGAGGGCAGAGAAAAAGTACTGTGTGCCAGCAAACGGGTTCAATTACATGTACTCGCACCCTCCCTCAGGGTACCTAGTGGTATCTGCAGCTAACGAAAGGGACAGGCCAGGCTAGTTGAGTGCTACCCTGAAACAAAAAGATGCTAAGAAACTGGACCTTTTTGGAAGAAAGGTTTATTTCATGGGTAGCCTCCAACAGCATATCGCCAATCAGCAAGCTTTGCTGGGGAGATACGGTTTTAATCTTCCTGATTAAATTCAGACTCCCTGCCCTCAAGAATTGAGGCTTTGCGGCCCTCTTAGAAGAGGGTAAGAATGTGGCCAAGAACTCTCTCCAGGTGGTTCTGGATGCTGCCGACTCAGTGGTCTGGACAGTGGCCTCCTTGGTCACCATGAGGCGCTGTTCCTGGCTCCAGTCCTTTGGTTTTCCCCATGAGGTCCATCAGTTAATCCAGGACGTCGCATTTGAAGGCTCCTCCCTTTTCTCAGAGCAGATGGACACAAGACTTCACAGACTGAAGGTTTCAAGGTCTATCCTACGACCCTTAAGCCTATATGTTCTGTCTGCCTCCAGAAAACTCTTCCGGCCCCAGCAGCTTCCTCGGTTCTTCGGAGCTGCAAGACAGGCACCCTACAAAAGAAAAGTCAGAGGTTATAAGCAGTGCCAACCACTCCCATCCATCTCAGCCTCCCAGTCAGAGCCTCGGAGTTACTCTGGCAGTCCCAAGCAGGCCTTTTGAAGGTGAGCGTGAGGGCGCTATACCAGTCACCGTTTCAGGTCTATCTCCGCCCCCGCACCCGGACCATCTGTTTAATTTAATTTTTGGACCATCTGTTGCTCTTCAGCCCAGCTTGGGCATCCATAACATTGGACCAATGAGTCCTGAGTACAGTGACAGTCGGATACACCCTTCAGTTTTTATCCATCCCTCCCTCCCTCCGACCCTCCACTCCCATCCCTCTTCAGGGACCCTTCTCACGAGCAAGTCTTTATCCAGGAGATGCAATCCCTTTTATGTATGGGGGCTGTGGAGGGAAGTTCCTTAAGACTTGAGAGGGAAGGGGTTTTATTCCCGATATTTCCTAATCCCAAAGGCAAAAGGGGGCCTTCAGCCCATCTTGGACCTGTGTCACCTCAACAGAAATCTCAAGAAGCTGAGCTTCCGCATGGTCTCCCTGGCCTCCATCATTCCCTCCCTGGATTCTGGAGACTGGCATGCCACCCTTGACTTAAAGGACATATACTTTCACATTTCTCTCTTTCGTGAGCACAGAAGATTTCTCAGGTTTGTAGTGGGTCATGGCCACTACCAATTCACTACCCTTTTGCCTATCGGCAGCTCCGAAGGTTTTTACAAGGTGTATGGTGTTGTAGCAGCCTTCCTCAGGCATCGAGGCGTTCAGATCTACCTGTTCCTCGATGATTGGCTGATCAAAGGTCAGTCACAGGCTCAAGTGCAAGACAGCGTCCGCACGGTCCCAACCACCTTCAGGGTGCTGGGCCTGCTGATAGATGAGCAGAAGTCCACTCTTGTTCCAGTTCAGAGAATAGAATTTATTGGTACAGTGCTCGACTCTACCCAAGCTAGGGCCTTCCTGCCGGCAGCCTGTTTCCAGACCATGGCGAACCTGGTATCTAAGATCACGGCCCACCCAATCATGACAGCTTGAGTGTGCCTGAAGCTACTGGGTCACATGGCAACTTGCACGTACATGGTTCAATACACAAGGCTGCACCTCAGGGCCCTCCAGATGTGTCTAGCGTCAGTATAGTCCCTGAAGAGACACCACTTGGACTCGGTACTTACAGTCCATCCCCTGCTTCTCGCCTCCCTGGGGTGGTGGAAGGAACCAAGGTGGGTAATGATGGAGGTGCTCTTTGTTGCCCCACTGCCATCTGTGTCTTAAGTCTCAGACATAGGGTGTAGAGCCCATCTCAACAACCTCAGGACTCAGGGCCTCTGGTCCCAGGAAGAGCTCTTCTTGCACATAAATGTCAGGGAGCTCAGAGCAGTGTGCCTGGCATGCCAAATGTTCCTTCCCCAGGTCTCAGGCAAGGTGGTTCAAGTCCTGGCAGACAATACAGCAGCCATGTTCTATATCAACAAGCAAGGAGGAGCCCGATCCTCTGCCCTGTGTCAGAAGGCAGTCGATCTATGGGACTTCTGTGCGAGACACTCTATTCATCTTGAGGTGTCTCACCTCTCACTCCACCTGGATCTGATTTCACAAGACAATGGATGGTTGCTTCACCCGAACCTCGCCTCCCTGCACCTAACTACATGGATGCTGCATGGCTGAACCCTGAAGAGCAGGCCTGCTCAGAACAGGTTCGATGAGTCTTGCTAGGCAGTAGAAAACCTTCCACTGGGGCTACCTGTTTGGTCAAGTGGAAACGTTTCACTTGTTGGGCCTCTGAATGGGATCTCTCTCCATCTCAATCTTCTCTTCAGTCTATTTTGGGCTGTTTGTGCCACCTAAAGCAGCAGGATCTGGCACTCTCATCTATTAAAGTTCATTTGGTGGCCCTCTCAGCCTTCCATCCACCAGTGAATGGCAGATCAGTGTTCTCCCTCTGACATGATGATCTGGTTTCTCAAGGGGTTGGAAAGACTCTATCCTCAAGTTTATGAACCGACCTCTTCCCCCCTGCCAACCTTGTCCTGTCGAGGCTTACGGGCCCTCCTGTCGAGCCATTAGCATCATGCTCCCTATTACTTATCTCCTGAAAGATTGCCTGCCTGGTGATGATCACCTTGGCCAGAAGGGTCTCTGAGATCAAGGCCCTTATGTCAAGGACAAGGTCCGACTGCGCCCTCATTCAGCCTTCCTGCCAAAGGTGATATCACAATTCCACAACCAGGTCATTTTTATACCTGTCTTCTTCCCAAAATCTCACAGGAACGACGGCTTCATACATTGGATGTTAGGTGGGCCTTCACCTTTTATATAAGCCCTTCCACAAATCCATGCAACTCTTTGTGGCAATAGTGGGAAGGATGAGAGGGCTACCTGTGTCAACCCAAAGAATCTCATTCTGGATAACCACTTCTATTTGGGCTTGCTATGAATAGACAAACATCCCACCTCCAGCCATCATTACCGCTCATTCCACAAAAGCCCAGGCTTCGTCAGCAGCATTGCTTGCACCGGTACCAATCTGCAGAGCCACAATTTGGTCATTGGTTCATACTTTTGCATCCCACTATGCCATCACCCAACAGGCCCAATGCCAGTTTCAGGAGAGCAATGTGGCAGTCAGCACATCCATGAACTCCGAGCCCACCTACTGGGATACTGCTTGTGATTTACCTAGCATGGAATGGATATGAGCAAGCACTCGAAGAAGAAAAAATGGTTACTAACCTTTTGTAACTGTTGTTGTTTGAGATGTGTTGCTCATGTCCATTCCATGACTCACCATTCTACCCTCTGTTGGAGTTACCAGCAAGAAGGAACCGAGAGGGTGCAGGGCTGGCAGCACCCTTTATACCAGCTCATGTGCACATGGGTTCAGAGTGCGCTTGAGCTGGCCCAACCGATACCACTGAGGGAAAAATCTCTGGCGACAGTGCATGCAGTGCGCACACACCTAGCATGGAATGGACACGAGCAACACATCTCAAAGAACAACAGTTACAAAAGATTAGTAACCATTTGTTCACAGAATACGCGCAACATGAAATGTTCTGATGTTGTGGGAAGAAAAGGAAGGGAGCCACAAGTGGGAAGTATCATAGAGAGAGCCTGGCAAGGGGAAAACAGTATATGGAAAATGAGGAAGGGAACAGGAGGGAGAAATGGAGGTAAAATGGTGTCTCGCATTTCAGGGATAGGGATTCCACAGTGTGCCATGTTTTAGGAGTCTTGGTCCCACATTGCAGCAGTAAGAGGTTAAGATGTGTGGACTTGAATGATTTCATTTTCTCTGTTCAGGTACTTGTTCCCATGATTTGTATCTGCCATATGGTTATCTTAAAGGTTGAAAGGTAGAAACCTGTGGAAAATGTTATGTTTTGTTAATTGAAAACTTTTTCCCAGTGATGTTAAATATTGATAGCTATTATGTTTCTCTGCTGGAATTGTTTGCTATTTTAATATCTTTATTGTGGTTATATTAAGAATTTATTTTGGTGGCTGAAGTCCTTTATGCTCTCCCAATGTTTTTTTTTTTTTTATTCCTGACCTCCTCACTCTACTAAAGCCCCTGCCAATGATCTGTGACTTCTGAGGGTATGGCCATTCCTGGAAGATAGACTTATATATACACACTATTTAGAACAGCTTACAGGTGATTCAGCTTAGAATATGAAACTGACAGGAAGGGAGTTGCATATCTAAGGCTGATCCTGCCAGATGCTGAGCCCCCTTAACTTTCAGTTATATCATTAGAATTTGAAGGAGACCAACATTCTTCAAGGTCAGGCCCTTTATTTCCAGGGCCTATTTCTACAAATGTACCCCTATCATCTAATTGTGCACTGCAGTATCCAAAAAGTTTGGCTCTATCCATTATAACATTTTTGAATCTTGAATTATGAATTTTTGAAAGGCATGGCCCAAAATGCATGCTTCTGACTCTCTGAGGTTGTATTTTTGTCCAACGATACCATGTAGACGTGTATTGAAGTAGCTGTTCCACACTAGAATACACTTTGGCACAGGTGTACTAGAAATGTGGTTGTAATTATAGCATGGGATTTTAATGCACAATGGTACTGCCAAAATATGTTTTGTTTGAGCCTACATATGAATGATGAATGTTTGTTTGTTTTTAAGTTTCTTTCATACTTTGATGGCCAAGATTTTCAAGTGACTAGTGATTTTTTTGGGTGCCTCCGCTTTTGAGTAGCCAATTTTAGATACCTTAAAGGGGTATAGTTGGCTTTATCCCAGCCTTTCCTGATGACCTCTCCTAGGGGGAGTGTTGAAGCCAGCTGATGGGAAGAGAGAAGGCATTACAGTTGGGGGGGAGGGGCTAGAGTGTGGGCGCTCTGCCATTCCTTGGTTGGCAGAATGGTCTGTAGGAGCCTGTTCTAGCTGGTGTACACCTTGTGGCTGCTTTACCTTGTACGGAGTTGGCAGGAGGAAGAAAGATCTCCTCCTTTACACTCAGCATAGCTGAGGATTGGGTCCTTATTGTACATAGAGTGGATGCTTGGATTGCTGCATAGATGGGGGGGTTGAGAATAATGAGAACATATCTATTTTTTCTTACTACTTTGAGAAACAGGCATGTTACATTATTGTTTGTATTTATATCCCACTAAGGTGTTGATTCAGCAAGGCAATTAAGCATGGGCTTGAGGCTGACTCAGTGCCTAAAATGATACTGAAGAAAATTATATAAGCATATACAAGACAAGTAGATGGATTGTTGAAGTGTATACTGAACATTACATATACTGTCTATATAAGACCACAATTCATCTGAGATAACTGATAAATTATAGTGCTGTTGTACATTAAAGATGAGTTACCATTATGTTTTAGATAATTTTAATGTATGTATATTCGAGTAACAAAAAATAACTAATATTAGAAACTTATCTTTAATGCTTATACTGACCAATCTTAAAAAAAGAAAAGAAAATATTTTTATTCATTTAACATTTTTAGCCATGTAAATAAAGGGGAATTTGTGGGCAATGTAAAAAACGCATTCATTTTTATCAAGTTTTGCTAATCATAAATTGTAGTGATTCAAGAGGGATGCTGTAGTTCATCTCGATGCCTCTACTTCTATCTACGTACTTTAAAAAACTTTTGCAATCTTTGTTACCAAGAATTACCTAAATTCCTAGTATGCTGTGGTCATTATCAGTTCTTGTTTTCTCAAGTCTTTTAAAGACTGACACTTCAGCAAGATGCTAATTTTTAATGGTACTGGTTAAATAATGGATTGATTTTCATATTTTTTTTTTGTGGTTTGCTTTCATGAAAAACAGCTCTCTCCATGAATTGTTAATACTGTGCAGTGATTGTGAATGTGTACTGTTCCCATACTTTTGTATTCTAAATTCTGCTTCACATGTGTACCCTCACTGAAAAAGTTAAAACTGAAATGTTTTTAGAATTTGGTGCCTTTTCAAATATTTTGTGAATGCCAAATCAAGTGGAAAAAATTACCTTCTCAGTTGCTTTTTACTTCTGTAGACTTATGGTATTTTTCCAGTAATGTGTCTGTCTTTGGATTGTAGGTTTTTGTGGTGGAATAAACAAGTATCATACAAAGTATAATGTATTTCTTTTGAAGTAGCTTTGTAATAATTTGCTGGAGGTGACCATCATTTTAAATCACAGACTTGATTTTCCCCTTATATTGTTTGTCTTGATATGCCACGTCATGGATCAAATTCTCTTTAAATATTGTTTTTGGCAGTAAGGATGAAGGGTGAGCTGGAACTTTTGAGTTTAACTGATCCTGATGCAGCCTACCTCCCAGCAGCTAAAAACTCTCTGCAATCACTAGTAAAAGTAGACCCAGTGAACTATAGAAAATGATTAGAAATAAACCATCTGTAACATGTGATCCACCTGAGAAATAGCTAATTTCCTAAGGAGTAAAATAGTTGTTCCTGAAGTTCGGTAGACTCTCATTTGCTTTGCTTTTCCTCATGTACCACATCTATTTGCAAAACTTATAATTCTTTATCTTAAAAAATTCTTCTTTTAACAGCCCAGCCCAGCCCTAGGAAGTAACCCTACTGTGAAAAATCAGAAGCCAGACTTCAGTGTCAAGCTACGAAAGGGTTTTTGTAATCAATTGTGAGTAAAAATAATTTTGAAGAGGTCTGAAAGATAGCTTGGTGAGGTTCTTTTCCAACTTATTTTTTGGGACATTTTGAGATATGGTAAAAGCTCCTTGTATATTCTATATCACATCACCTTGGCAATTTGATAGAATTGTACATAATGAAGGTAAATTGTAGGCTATGAAATTTTCCTTAGACCTTTAATTTTCTTCACATTTTCTTGTACAAATGTTGCTTAATAGCATACGTACTGAATATTGTCTGTCAGCAATTTTAAATCAGTGTTTAGCAGAAAACTTTACATGGGCATTTATGACAAACTGGGAAAGAATGGCTGGATTTGATAAACATGTAAAGAACTAAAAATACTGAAGCTCTAGACAAGATAAAAGTAATCTGTTTCAAAATGAAATAAGTATAGTATAATGAGGGGAAGAGAGGGATGGGGAAAGAGGGGATAAAATCACTCTTTCCTTCTTTCTTACCCACTGATACAGTATCACTGAAAAATTGGGTTGAATCACGTGGACTACCCTCAAGCCTGGATCAGCAAAAACATTAAATGTAAAGAAATACAAAAATGCAACATATATGCAAAAGTCAGCAAAGCCAATTGATTATTCTCAGAAAGACACTAATGCTTAGGGCACTGCTTAATATACTAATGTGCTACATCTTGGGGACTAAGAATGTGGGGTGGCTAATAGGAGACCCCTGTGCCAAGGATGGGGAGGACTTCTGGTTGATGAGAAGCAGGACAGCAGGTTGGACTCTGCTTCTTTATACTTGGAATCTCTCCTCCTCATTCTGTGCTTACACTATGCTAGTGCCACTCCCTGCTAGCAGTTCCTGGGAATAAGACGGAGTGTGGGCTCTAGTGCATATTTGGCGTACAGGCCTGGGCCATAATCTATCTACATTCACTGCAGGGAGACTTTAAAGGACTCTCTCTCCTTCCAAAGATGCAAACATAAAACAAGTTTTCACAAACCTAGGGGGAGGGGGATGTCGATATCATGAGTAGCAGGAGCGTTACAAGTATGCCAAAGCAGGCAAATGTGGGAGAGGGTAGGAAAGATGCAAAGTTCGGTATTTTATGCATTTTTGTAAAACTGGTTGTAAGATCTTTTTTTTTCTCCCCACCTCCAAAAGGTACATGGTGTTAGACCCCAGGTTTGTTTCTTGTTCATGTGTCCTACAGCGCAGCCAGGAATGCAGATTATTAGCACTGCAGCAAGGGCTCTTTTTGCCATCCGAATGGAGTTCCCTTGCTGTACACTTCCCCCTTTTCCTTAAGAGTGAGCTATAATGGGGAAGTTCATAGAAACTGCTTTGAGGTTGTGAAGGTATTTCAAGACAATGGTCTCAAGGGGTGGGGGGGCACTAAATTGTTGAATTTACTCCTCTTGTAAAGGTGAGTGGGGGTTAGGGAAAGACTGTTGGGAAAAGAAAATGAGCTATGCAATGGCAAATAACCTATTTCTGATTTTTCTTGCAAGGAAAAAAGTGGATGAGTTATGGAGTGTCCTTATTTGCAAATTGCTGCACCACATTTAGTTTCTAAAGCATTTTGGATTGAATCAGTTGTATTCAATCCATGAAGCATTTTGCTTTACATGTTCATTTATAAGCATCAAGTCCAGTAGGTAAAGAATTCAGTCTTGCAACCATCAGCAGAATTTTAATGAGAAAAATGTTTGAACTGTACCTCCACCAAACATCATATTCTAATGAAACTTTTTCTCATATCATCACCTGAAGTTTTAGCTTCACTTTAAATGCGAAGAGTCTTAAAGTTAACTTATAAAAAAATCTCTTTTGGCATACTGTACATTATTCAGAAGATTATTAAACCAAAAATCTTTGATTAAAAAGTCAGTTTACATATGTATACATATAGTGTATAATCCACATCATAATGATTTTCATTTAAAAATATGCACACTATAAACCACTTCCATGCAATATAATCAATTCTTATTTAAAACATAGTATATAAAAAAGACACATCCAACTACAACACAGCAGTCCTAAGCACTGAACACTTTGCACATAAAATATGTATAATTTTCACTGAAAGTGTTGTATGAAAAGTACAGTATAACAAAAATATCAGATTTAAATCTGTTTACTATAGTACCCAAAGATGCAAACTGTTGCCAATGATATGTGCATGCACTAAAGATTGCTATTGTCATATTAAACCATGACACAGACCATTAGTGTTTAATATTACATTATCATAGTGTCTGTAACTGATGTCCCATTATTAGTCTGTCAACTTGTTCTGTGGACCTTCCAAGTTATGAGGACTGTATTTATAAAATGCTTGTATCTAGTGCATCAAAGTATGTTGCTTATAGAGTTTTAAAAAAAATCTATAGAAAAAGTTCATTTTCTGTACAAACAATTAATGCTGTATTACTCACCAAAACCCCCCCTGAAAGTCTGAAAAGATCTTGTGAGGTTTAATATGTTCCCTTCCCTGCTATGCATTGGAAGGAGGCCATTTAAATAATGCCTCACTTGTATTTCAGTTGTAGTCCTGTGTGCATTTCTTGCCGTGACACCCAGGAAACAGGTGCATTAATGGCTAGTGTCAGGAAAGCATAGCAGAAAGGGTCAAAATGTGAAACAATATGGAACGTTCTATATTTAAGTACAATGCACTGTTTGATAGAAGCATCATGAAAATAAGCACCCATGAGAAAACGTGTTTTGGTATATTGTAGAATGATGGGATACTTTCTAGGTTGGTGGAGGTCCATTGGTATATCTCAGCATGGGATAGAAAGAGCGGGCAAAGTTGTTCACGTGTGTGCAGCTGTAGTCTTCCTCTGAGGATGGGATCATGCAGGCTAGAAGCAAAAGCAAGAGGAAGAGGAACTGCAGGGGTAAAGCTGCTCTTAATACACGGTAAAAGAAGGACTGGGGGCTGGAAGTTGCTTGAGTGGTTTCAGGCTGGTTTTCCATTCTGTAAAGAAAGGATATCAGATATTTTGATAGGGGGAAATGTTAAAAACAAGGTAACTAGTGTGTTGCACACACATGCCCTCTTTTTTTTTTTCTTTCACCATTACATTAACCCTATCCTCCCCTCTTTAAGGAAGGCAGCCTTCACTTATTGGAACTGCTTTAGATATGAAACACACTTAAATCTAGTTTAAAAAAAGAGCAGGGAGAATGTCTACTATGTATTACAACTAATAACACAGTCTAATACATAAGGAAAATCCCCCAAAAGATTTTAATGGAATTAGTTAGACTTTAGGACAGGGGTGGGCAAACTATAGCCCACGGACCACATCTGGCCCGCCAGCCGATTTAATCTGGCCCTCAAGCTCCTGGTTGGGAGCAGGGTCAGGTGCTGCTCCACGTACGTGTGCCTCAGCTCCCAGAAGCAGCAGCACGTCCCCCGTCTGGCTCCTACTTTTAGGGTCAGCCAAGGGGCTCCGTGTGCTGCCCCTGTCCCAAGCGCTGCCCCCACAGCTCCTATTGGCCGGGAGCTGTGGGGGCAGCCCGCAGAGCTGCCTGGCTGCACCTCCGCGTAGAAGCTGGAAGGGGGACATGCCGCTGCTTCCGGGAACTGCATGAGGTAGGGGTGCAGGCTCCGGGCAGCGCTTGAGTCCCTCCCAACCCACTGCCCCAGCCCTGATCCCAGCCCAGAGCACCCTCCTGCACCCCAAACCCCTCATCCTCAGCCCCACCTCAGAGCCTACATCCCCAGCCAGAGCCCTCACCCCCCGCAACTCAGCCCAGAGCCCCTCTCCCCACCTTCTGCATCCCAACCCCAATTTTGTGAGCATTCATAGACTGCCATACAATTTCTATTCCCAGATGTGGCCAAAAAGTTTGCCCACCCCTGCTTTAGGAACAAGCACTATGTTTTAATAGATATGGGTAACAGGCTGCATTTTGCATAGGGTTATTGGAGTCCGTTTTTTAAAACAATCTCTTAGTTTTCAAGAGCCTAATGTATCTGCATGGGTTCTCTCCCTGACCAAAGGCTAGGCCTCACATTGTGAAATTTCCTCACCCTATACTGCAGGATGTATCTTTAACCCATTTACCCTTATCCTATCATCCACACTTGGCTGTAGTGGTGGCTGATTTGTCCAGCTCTACCAAAGCTGTACTCCCTGCAGGTACATGGGGGGCGTGAGAATATGCCATCGCTTCAGCAATAAGAGAAGAACAATTAAGGCTGCAGCTCCTTGCCTCTGCCAATTGTAAAGGGGCCAAACTCCAAAAGGGCACACTGGGGAAAAGTTCCCATAAAAGTGCAACACTACAGTGAAACAGAGGGTTTGTAGGGGCCAAGCCAGGGGTTCTCAAACTGGGGGTCGGGACTCTTCAGGGGAGCACAAGGTTATTACATGGGGGTGGGGGTATCGTGAGCTGTCAAGTTCCACCCCAAGACCCGTTTTGCCTCCAGCATTTATAATGGTGTTAAATATATTAAAAAAGTGTTTTTAATTTATACGGGGGGTCGCACTCAGAGACTTGCTATGTGAAAGGGGTCACCAGTAAAAAAGTTTAAGAGAACACTGAGCTAAGCAGACACAAAGGAAGGTGCTACTTCAATGCACCACCACTGTATGTTGGTATCTGGGGAAAACAGTGACATCAGCCATGAATCCAGATACCCTGCCTCCAAAATGTGTACAGACCCATTAGGAGCAGGGTCTCCTCACATTTGTTTGCCAGTTTGCAGTACAACACACTGGCACCAAGCCATGAGCCTTGCCTACTCTCTTTATTTTAAAATGTACTCTCCATTTCTACCAAAAATAATGTGCTACCTGACACTGTTGCTCTTGCCTTCTGAAGGTCTCCTTACACCAACCTGTTAAGATAAACATTTATTATTACCCAGCTCTAGGACATTAAAATGTAAACGTTCTCATAACTAAAATGAGCAAGTTTCAAAAGGTTTGAGGCTAAAGTACAGATTCAATTCAAGGGGAGGTGGGGTGAAAAGACAGCAAAAATCTTAGAAAAATAGGCATTTCATTAAAAAAGTTCTTGCCGTTTCCTGCGGGCTGGATTTCACTACTAGTGGTTGATAACCTCCAGAATCCAAGTCATCTGCTGCTGGCAAAAATGCACTGATGTCCTAAAAAACAAACCACACACCCCTAAAATGTGTATACATAAAGCATCAACATAAAAACAGCCATATACAACATTTTGCAATCTTTAAAAAATGATCCATGTGTATATATGGATGGCAACCAGCTTGTGAACAACAAACAGTTCCAGTGCTAAGCACCCGTGGCTTAGGATACTTGTTTTACCCTGCGCAGTTGTGAGAAACAGCTTTGGAAGGAACAGAAAACACAAGAGGCAGATATGTGCTGATATATTAGCTTGAAAACATTCAGTAAGCCATACTGGTCTAATTCAAGCTCCCACTGAGGCATAAGGCAGGATATATCTAATATTGATTGATGAACATACAACATGTAGGGGACACACTCACTCATCCCAATAATTGCTGGTATTTGATAAGGAGCTCTAAATACATACAAGTTTTAAACCAACCTGATTTTCTTTTAGAGTTTCTATTCTTGATTTTTTTTCATTTTGGGCTGGTTTTGCAGCACTGGTTCTTGTATCCTTTATTATCATAGCACTTGTTAATAATAAAGTTTAAAAATCATACTCCTGACTCACCACGTTTCCTTGTGAAGTTTTTAAGTCATGTAAAACCTGTTCAAGAAGCTGTTTCAGTTTCTTTCCAATTACATGTATTTTCTCATTAGCTTCAATATAATCTTCTCCATCTGATTTAGCCAGAAGGTAGGTGGAGATTTCCTGTAGAGCGTTTACTTGAAGCTGTTGTTCCAAGAGCTCTTTCTCCAGTTGCTTAAAAAGGAAATGGTTTGAAATATAACAGTCGGTATAATTAATTGCTCTAAACGTATGCAAGGATTATAATTTCATAACAAGATGGACTAATTTTATTTCTACAACAGTTCCAGTGAACAATGCAGCATGATTGATGATCCAAAAGGAACAATTCACAGAGGCTGTTGCAGACTAGGATTTAGGGGTAATTGCAGGGTTTTGTGGGAAAGATTATTCATAACCTGATCATACTTCAACACAAGCTGGTGCATTTAGTCCTGGACCTTCGTGAGTACTTAATCTGTTCACAAACAGTACCTCTATCATATTTAGCTTCATCTAGATTTATTAGTCAACCAGTTCATAAAGCCACAAATCCATTTATGTATAAATGAAGTATCCCCAAATGGTACCTGCTTCCTTTCAAGCAACCATTTTTTAGAAATAACTATATTAATTTTTATTTTTGTGGAAATAACTTGCATGTTAGTCGAATACCTTGATTTGGTAACCAATTCATAACATACCATTAATTCCTTTTGGCACTCCAGTATTGTATGGGGGTCAGCATTTGGATCAGTGAATTGTGCATTATGTCTTCGACTTTCAGCACTTGCTAGTCCCAAGAGTAGTTTCTGACTCAGTTCATGGAAATCCTGAAGAAACAAGTAAAGGTTTACAAGAATGTGTGCCTGGGGTATTATAATAAAATCAATCAAACACTCTTGCTCTGTTATTATGCAATGAAAGAGTTGACCAAGTATTTTTACTTAGGCTTGTTGTAAATTAGAGGGTTACTCAAAAAGATGACTGGTCATCCTGTGCTAAAACTACAGTTAACAGCTCAAACTCGTGGTCCTCTCTATCAGCTCCTTCTGTGGCTTTAAGCAAGTGATTTCATGTCTCTTCTTCAATTGCGCCATGTCAGCTATAAAACAAGGGAAATAAGGTAGAGCTACTTCTCAGGCATGTTGTGTGGATTGCTTGTAAATTGCTTTAAACATAAGTCTTCAACTATGTTAAGGGCTGTTATAGACAGGATGGTGATCAATTGTTCTCCACTGAAGGTAGGACAAGTAATCTGATTAATCTGCAGCAAGAGAGATTTAGGTTAAACAATAGAAAAAAGCTGTCTAACTATAAGAACAGTTCAGTTCAGGGATAGACTTCCAAAGGAGGTTGTGGAATCCCCCTAATTGACTAACAAGACTCTAGTTTTACTTGGTTCTGCCTCACTGTAGGGGGGGGGGGGGGGGGAGAGAAAGAGAGAGATTAGATGACCTCTCAAGTCCCTTTCAGCCCTATATTTCTAAGGTTCTATGAAAAACAGTGTAAGTGCTAATTACTACTAGTGTGGCTATCCTGTCCATAAAAAAAGGGCACACATTCAAAGAAATCTATAATCAGAGTAAAAATTCCAAGGAACTGCTGATATTCCTGCCATACTGTGTCTTCTGATCTACTTATATCAGCTCATTACAAATAAACTCTCATTCCAAGTGTCACAAGACAAATGTTTGTTCTATTTACCTGGCACTGCATTAGGTTTTGTTGTAAACCCCTTCTCCAGTTGTCCATTGAATGAGAGACTTTCTCCCAGCGTAAATTCACTTGTCGAAGTCTGTTTTGAAGCTCTTTGGATTCAGCGCTATCTGTCTGCTGGAAGTCTTTGCTGCTCTGATTAACAGAGAACACTAAAGCCTTGTAGTTATCAAAGGCTTTAAGCATGTCCTGAAGAAGGAAGCAGATTAGAACCCTCAGTGAATTATCAATACCTTTTATTGTCCATTTAAAACAATCTTTCACAAACTAAGAAATCACAAATATTTCAGGGAGTCACTGGATCTGAAAAAGCGTTTTCCAGATATTTCTAGGGGAAGACTTTAAGGCAGAATTTCCCAGTTTCTTGAAGTTGAATACCTACTGGCAATTGCAGGAGCAATAATGTAATTGCATAAGGTAGACTCCATAACCTGGATGTTAAAAATTCTACATTCTATTAGAAGCTCGATAGTATTTACAAGTTTTCAGGACCTTGATTTTACAGTTATTAAATAAATAACTGTGTCCACTGCTTGGACAGAACAAAGGTGATGGCGGTGATGGCTCATAGACTCTAAGGTCAGAAGGGATCATTATGATCATCTAGTCTGACCTCCTGCACAATGCAGGCCACAGGATCTCACCCACCCACTCCTGCAATAATCCTCTCACCTATGTCTCAGCTACTGAAGTCCTCAAATCATGGTTTAAAGACTTCAAGATGCAGAGAATCCTCCAGCAAGTGACCCGTGCCCCATGCTGCAGAGGAAGGCAAAAAACCTCCAAGGCCTCTGCCAATCTACCCTGGAGGTAGATCAGCGATCAGCTGAACCCTGAGCATGTGGGCAAGACTCACCAGCCAGACACCCAGGAAAAAGTTCTCTGTAGTAACTTCTAACATCCCATCACCGGCCATTGGGCCTATTTAACACTGATAGTCAAGGGTCAATTAATTGCTAAGATCATGTTATCCCATCAAACCATCCCCTCCGTAAATTTATCTAGCTTAATCTTGAAGCCAGATAAGTCTTTTGCCCCCACTGCTTCCCTTGGAAGGCTGTTCCAGAACTTCACTCCTGGGATGGTTAGAAACCTTCATCTAATTTCAAGTCTAAACTTCCTGATGTCCAGTTTATATCCATTTGTTCTTGTGTCCACATTGGTACTGAGCTTAAATAATTCCTCTCCCTCCCTGGTATTTATCCCTCTGATATATTTAAAGAGAGCAATCATATCTCCCCATAGCCTTCTTTTGGTTAAGGTAAACAAACCAAGCTCCTTGAGTCTCCTTTCATAAGACAGGTTTTCCATTCCTCGGATCATCCTAGTGGCCCTTCTTTGTACCTGTTCCAGTTTGAATTCATCCTTCTTAAACATGGGAGACCAGAACTGCACACACTATTCCAAATGAGGTCTCACCAATGCCTTGTGGAACAGTACTAACACCTCCTTATCTCTACTGGAAATACCTCGCCTAATGCATCCCAAGACCGCATTAGCTTTTTTCATGGCCATATCACGCTGGTGACTCATAGTCATCCTGTGATCAACCAGTATTCTGAGGTCCTTCTCCTCTTCCGATACTTCCAACTGATGCGTCCCCAGCTTATAGCTAAAATTATTGTTATTAATCCCTAAATGCATAACCTTACACTTCTCACTATTACATTTCATCCTGGCAATGGCTCCTGTCCCAAGAAGCTTATAGTCTAAATTATATCTCCTCCAAAAAAAAAGAAAAAAAAAAGGAACACCTCCAGCAACACAATGCCCCTTAGCACCAGGCTGAAATCAAAGGTCCAGCACTGCCTTACAGGGAGGAGTGGCAGCTAGAAATTGGAAGAATCCAGCAATTTCTTGCATATCACCCAACAAGGTACAGACCTGGCTCAGCCCAGCGTAACTAATAAGATTTAAGAGAATCATCACAAATAGTGTAGCAACCCGCACTTCATGTTCTGGTGAATGCCAATTTTTATTGTGTCTCAGATTAAATATTATTCTCTTTCCTAACCTAATATTAACTGAGATAATGAATTTATTCTGCATATTTGATTAATAAATCTTGATGTTTACCTCAACAGAAGTTAATATCCAGTAACTGAGGTGTGATTCCACCTTTTGAAATAATCCATTAGAAGAACTACACAAAGTGTCCAGTTTCTGGGGCTAGTTGCTCTCCTCAGTTTGCTGGGAGATGCATAATACCCAGTGCAATTATCAGGCATTGTGCATACAAATCTGCACACATTAGGATAGGAATCTCACATACAGTTGGATGGTAACAGCCTAAAAAACTTTACTGTTAATATAGTATTCACAAATTATAAGAAAAAAAAGACTATTTGCTCAGAGAAACAAGTCTTTTAAATAGTAATGACATTCTTAAAACCTCACTTCTTGGTATGTGACCACTTACTTTCAGTTTCTTTACTCTTTGTTCCATTGTATGCATATTGGTTGCAGGCTTTGCTTTCTGTAATTCTTCCAGCTCTTCTTCAGTTTTATCCAGCCAGGCAGTAATATCACTGAGATCAGAGTTCAGTTGTTGCCACTGCTGCAAATTCTGTTTCATTCGAAGTTTATTTCTTAGGTCCTGAGCTTGAATGAGCTCCCATCTCTCAATAACACCTACAGTGATATACCAAGAAATGCTTTAACACACCGATAATGTGAATATTATTTAAAAACAGAACAAAATATTAAACTATCAAGTTTGGTGTTTCTAAAGAACTCATTCTGCAATCAGTTTCTGATCAGATATTCTCTTTCCTTGTGTGATGGGGTACATCAGTCCTGCACTGGGCCAGAGGAGGTTAATCCCATGCTATGGTCCGAGGAAGCCATGCCCCCTCACCCATGCTGGGCATGCTCTAACTGGAAACACAGTATACGAGGGAGCAGCTCAGCTCAGTCTCGGCTGACCATTGCTAATTGTGCTGCAGGTTCCCGCTGGGAGAGTGCTGGAGTCACCAGATGCCAACGCCAGCCAGGTTGGTGCCTCTACCAAACCCTGGCTGACTGCCAAGGCAGCAACTGCCGAGGGATCCCCTGCATTGGAAGAAGGGGTAGGAAATCACCCAGGGAAGGGATGGTAGTGATGGGTGACTGAGACTGAGCAGCGAGGTAGCAGTTCCCTCGGGTCCTGCGTCGGGACTCGGTGGAGAAGGGCAGGCCCGGGTCCCCCTACTCCATCTGACATACAATGGATGCCACCAACGTGCAGGGAGGTGAACTGGGCCATACAGCCCTGGGAAGAAAGGCAGCTACCTAGTTTTTGGCCACTAGACCCTATGTCCTGAATTGCAGGACAGCCCTAATGACTCTGGCCATTGGGCCATACTGCCCTGGGAAGAAAGGCGGCTACTTAGACTTCAGCTATTAGGCCTTACTGTCCTGAACCCCAGGCCTGCCTTAGTGACTTGGGCTGTGGGGCCATACTGTCTCAAGAGGCTGACAGGTATATCTACCCCACGCCACCTTATATAAAAATACCACAATAATACAATTATTCTAATGTACTACTTGAATCCTGAAAGGTCAGCTTTACAACCAGATATACAACCTATACAGGTTACCTGACAATTATTTGGAAAATAGTGACACTACACAGGAATTTATTCCACAGTAAGTGAGGAATACTTTATCGAGAAGAAATATAGAGAGGTATAATGGAATTATCCAGACTGAATTTGGCAAAAACAACAGGATTAACAACCATGGGATGAAAGTAAATACAAGTGGCCAAGTTTTATGTATCATCTGAAAGAGGCATTTCTGGAAGCATAGTGCTACATAAAACCATGTTGGGGTATTGCTTCTGTGCTGACTGAGAAGAATGAGTGCCAACCCACTCAATCACCAACATCACTTCTCATAGCACGTAGGCCTGCCTTGGAGATCTCCCATCCGCACAGTGACCTGGTTTGATGCTGGTCAAAGTGTGAGAGCTGATGCAATCACAGCATAAACTGGTTGGTATTGCTGCAATTTATCACTGTCACTACTGGAGGTTTATAATTACGGTACACACCTGATCTTATGAAGGTCTCGGAAAACACCTGAGACCAGAAAACAGGGTCTTGTAAGGTTAAGGGAGCCCGCTCAACTGTCTCTGTTCTTAGTATGGACCTGCTCTACAGTGAAAAATGTAGCAAACATTAACAAGCCTTGGTTAATCAAGAGCTTATGTAAATGGGAGCTGTAATATACCATTATTTTCTTAATGGCTGGAGTATAAATTACTGAGAAAACAAGTTATACCAATCTTGTTTTGGTCAAAGTAACATACTTCATGGCTTCAGTGAAGAATTTTCACAGTCTGATTAAAAATCCCTTGAAGTGGCTAGAACCTCACTGAAATGAATGGGAACAATTTCACTTTTATCAGTAAGGAGACAAAAGTCAAGTATATGATGAGTCTGAAACTCTTGAGTCTAGTAGCTAAAATATAAGGGCTGAGAATTCAGCAATAAACACAGGTCAGACAATGTCAAGTGAGAAGAAGGCTTAGCAAATGTTAGCAAAATCCATCCTTTCGGAGACCAGTGTACATCTGTTCTCAATGTAAGTGTACTTTCCTGTTGACTTTGCTTGTTTACTTGTGAGTCACACAATAAACCATTTCATAATAGCCATTATTCATTTCTTTACATTGTTTATCTTTACCTGTACTTGATTGCTTCTCTGCAGCTGCAATGCTCACAAGCCCCTGTTCATTTTGGGGCTCTTCATCATTCAGTACACCAGATACTTCTTTCATACTGTCCGTGCTCCCACTGCTCGCAGACACTAGCTGTTTAACCTACAATCATTTCATAGGGTTATTAAACTCACATGCTGTGAATGTTCATGAACCTTCAAGTTGCATGCACATTCGTATAAAAGGTGGTAGGGTGTAGGCTTTTGAGAGTTACACGTAATAAAGGTGCAACAGGCCAACACCATCTCTATGCAACAGCATTTTATGTACACCAGGTAAATATGCAAACAGTTACTGGTAGAAATACAGCACTGATACTTAACACCTTTGAGGATCTGAACCTCTCACCAGATTTAGGCTCTTAACTTCTGTGATTTCAATGGAAGTTTAGGAGCCTATATACCTTTGAAGATCTGGGCCCTAGTGATTTATTGATAGAAATTAGCTGATTCTGAACCACTGTATAAAATCTAGTATTAGTGGCATTTGCATTCACTCTATCAGGTACTGAGACTTGGCAAGAGCTACTATAAGAAAAAATATGGAGGTGGACTAACAACAAGCAACTCTAACAATAACCATTAATAGCCCGGCCCCAGTGCTACTGCGTTCCCATGAGAACTAGAGTATTGATGGCTATGGCCCAATCCCCCTGAGAGTGACCTGGCAGAGCAGGGACAATAAGCAATCCAAAAGGAGATGAAGATAGAGCTGCTGCCAGTTTCACTACTGCTGGAAACCAACAACTAAAAGAACGAGCTCTTTTCTGGCTTCCCCACTGCCTTAGGCACAGTCACCCTGGCAATTCCCTCTTTGCCATCAGGGCAGCTCTTTGAATGACCAGAAATGGGAGGCGTAGCAGGCTGTGTTTAGGCAGACCCCTTCCCCTCTTCCAGCCTGCATGCTGGGAAAGGATACTTTGAACCTAGAGTTTCTAGGATTGTCCTGGAGGCTCCAGGAATTAAGATTAATCTTTAATTGCTTAGAATTAATGTCCACAGATCTGGAACTCACATAGCCTGGCTTATATGGGGTACTTGTCTCTGGACTGCCAGACCGCACATTTCTCACCATCTCTGCCTGGTGGTACTGATGTTTTCTGCAGGCTGGGCTATCCGGGGAATGCCATGTAAGAGCCTCTGAAATGGATTTTCCTGCCATATAAAAAAATAAAATAAATTTAAAAACCGTGAACCCGAACCCCCCAACTCTGTAGTGAAGCATTTACTTTTAAAATAAAGTAAGAAGTGTTCTGAAGAATATGGCACCAAGTGATGGCATCAAAATGACAGTTCTGCAGCTTTCCTTGCAAAGCATGCACATTTGCAAAATGTCAACCGTAATCCAGAAGGTAATGAAATGACAGCCATGCAGTTATGGGACATTTTATTTTCTTCTGAAAATGTTTGGCTGCAGTATGATTTAAAACAAGAAAAGTTTGCACCGTAGTTTTGGGAAGTTCTTATTCCCATGAAACTATCATTTTGCTGCAATGCATGACAAGTAGCCCAGTGTGGTGGTGCGTGCCTGTAATCCCAGCTGCTTGGGAGGCTGCGGTTGGCGGATCACTCAGGAGTTCTAGGCTGTTGTGCGCTATGTCAATCGGGTGTCCGGTGCTACTGACAGCCTGGCCAGCGGGTAGTTGGAGGACTGGCTAGAACAACACGTCTGACGTGTTGTGATCGGCGCTTTCTCTGTGAAGGCTGATAGACCGATCAGTGACAGTGGCATGACAAGTGAGTCAAGAATAGACCTGTACTGACGAAGAGAATAGTGAATGCTCATTTGGGATTTAACTGATGGCATGCCCAAGGCTCTGTCACACACAATGCAAAATGATAAGCGATAGTTAAAGTGCAGCTTTTACTTGCAAAACTAAACTACTGTCTCAGTAAATAGGTGATTACAATCAACCAGGAAAAAAAAATAATACCCAGGCCAAACCACCATGAAAGAGCTGAAAGATTTTGGATCAACATAATGAAATGCACATTAACCATCTGCATTTGACAGGAAAATTCTAAATGGCATGTTCTTGACTGCTTTGTAATGTACATGTGTTTCTACTGCAGCGTAAAAACACCATGACACCATGGCACATGGTGTCCACACAAGGCAGGAAATCAGACGTTACATATGAAACAGGTTTAGGAGTATAGCGTGCGCCACAGGGAGATTGCCATGTTCAGACACATGCATTAGCAGGTGCCTACCAGAAGATGCTTTCAAAGTTTTTGTGGTCATTTTAAGATATGCCTCAGGATTTTCAGTGATTTCTACATCTGAAAGAGAATAACGTCATTTTCCTCACTGGATAAATATTCAATGTTTACTGAATATTAAATAGAAACATCTGAAATATTGACTGAAAGGAAAAACTTCATTACTATTTTCATCAGACACTTCTAGAAAACAAGGAATTTGGGGCAGGAGGGGGCATTCTAAACTTTGTTTGGTTTAGACAAAACTATCCTTTTTGTCCAGACAATATCATGAAGAGTTAAATAAATCTCACGTTTTTGTACCATTACAAATTAAACCCCCCCCCCCCCCCCGGGTATTATTGGCTCTTACCTGAGAGAGCACTGTAGTATGTTCCTTCTTCTTCATCCTCATGAGAGGAAGAGCCCCCTACATCACCTGTGTGATCCCATTCAAGTGGGATGGAGTCAACACTGACAGGGGTCTCACAGCCTGACCTTTCATGAGCTGGTGCAGGGGACACAAGATGGCAAAGGGACTGCTGGGAAGAAGGCACCTCATTTATTGCCTTCTTATGCCACGGATCATTTTGCATTTCTCTTGAGTCTTCTGCATCTGTCTCATTTTCAGATGTATCTTTGTCATCTTCTAGCCCCTAAAAATAATTGTTTTATATTGTGATGAATGAACATGGATCTAGGTTGCTTAACAAGTGACGCAATAAGAGGTGGAGAAATACAGATTATTTTTTGTGGCAGGCAGACATCAGCCTGTGATGGTCTGTCCCCACCATATGTTCTTAAACTGATGGAAAACCCAGAGAAGATCCTCACTTTTCTCCCCTTCCTTTTCTTCTGCAGTTACAACTTCTGCCTCAGCACAGTACTTAGCCCTCCTCCCCATATCACCATTGAGATGCCTCCCTGCTGAAAACAAGAATGGGTAGCCAGTTCCAGTGTGGCACCATCAGGTGGACAATGGGGAGCATTACTCCGCTAATTAAGTCCTTTTTAATAGATGGTATTTCTTTTTGAGCCAAAAAACACTGAGCATTGGCTAATAACTCCCAGTGACAAGTAAAGACTGGCGTTAGTCCCCCAACTGAAAGTGAAGAACAAACTAGCGACACAAATAAATCTATTGTGATTATCCAAAAGAAAATTCGGATGGAATGTTATTGAAGCTAATAAAGGGACTAAAAACTGGTACAAAAAACTGCATGGAACATTTTCAAGCCCTTTACCATTATTTGACTAATTAAGCCCCACAACATCCCTGTGAATGGTCTTGTCTCTTGGCAAATAAAAAATGAGTGGCAAAGCTAGAATTATTACTGAGGAGTTCCTGACCCCTCTGCACTCAATCCATTAAGACCATGCTGCTACTCAGCTACTGCTATGCAATGAGTATTTCATTTTCATACCAAAACCCTGCCAAAGCACCAAGACCATACTTATCCCTTACAGGATGCCTGGAAGTCAATCTTTGGTGGAATCTAGAGACTCGTCCGAACACTTCCTGACAGTATCTATGCAGTTCCTCCAACTCATCTTCAATCAAGATAGCATCCCAAGGCTCACTCTTCTGAATCAGCTGCTCTCCAAAAACTATTAGCTGATCGATCTTATTGGTGTTCAGGGTTATTTCCTGTTGGAAACCCTATATTGAACATACATAAGAAAGGGTTACTTAAGCAATGTTTCTTTCTTGCCTGTGCTTGAGGCTGTCCTTCTGCTCTAGCATTGTAAAGTGAAAGGAATCTGAACACTGGCACAGTCATCTCTCTTCTTTTGGCAGACAGCTTTCTATCCACCATCTGTAAAGGTTTGGTTTTTGTTTTGCTAATAAAAGTTGTGTGGGTGAATTTAATGTGTGAATTTAGGTGCTGATTGAAATGAGCACAAAGTGAAGTGCTCCATCCATGCAACAGGAACAGAACAGGCAATAGCGACGCAAACTTGCCCACACTATCCAGTTGATGTATCTCAACCTTGATCTGGATGGACCACCTCAAACGTGTGAAAGAGCAGAGGCTATTCTTCATGCCTGTGCAAAGTCCTTCAGTAAGCACCCCAGTACCAATGACTGTATTTGTGATGTGGGGACCTAGCCACTAAAACCTGAATGCATTCCATCTTTGCTATTGAAATAGAGGGCAAAAACTTCTCGTCACCATTAGCTTGAACAAGTGACCTATAGATAACCTGAACCATCAAGTCCCCCTTGCCACTAAGTCACCTTTTGAACTTTGCACAGAATGAAACCGAATACATGCTGTGGAACAACAAGAATGTATTATGGGGGAAAGGACAGAAGAGTACCGCTGAAAGGAATATCAACTTAATTATTCATGTAGCAAAGAATTAATACCTTCCTGAAGGAATGTTACAAAAGCTAGTACATATGTGCGTGATTGAAATTTTCAAAGAATATACCTCCCAAATATGCTACATTATATTAAAAATCCTAATTGGAGATAATAATAATAATAATAATAATAATACAGAACTGGACCTATCTTCTAGTTGGCTAATAGATTCTAAACTTTGATTTTAGGTATATAGCTGTTTGTTTACATTTACCCAGATTTAAGCTATCTTCCAAGTTTAATATAACTATCTTTGACACTAAGTTGTAAGGGGGAATGGAAAGATAGAATTGAAGACTCTGAATACTGAGCTTACAATTTATATAAAGTATTGTTTATGTTGAATTGTACAATTATTTTTTCAAAGTTTACTGATCCTATAACAAATATGATCTGATGGACATAATGTATGCTGTCATGAAATTAGCCCATAGATAACTGGCAGGCATTGTCAAGAGACTACAGACCGACATCGTCTTTGTTCTGTAAAACAGCTATTTTGAATGATACGTACATTTAATTGCCGCATTTTGTCATCAAAGTTACTCTCTGAGAAGTGTTCCACATTTGTCAGCTGAAGGTCCATTTCTGTGAGCCACACAAGAATGCTTTCCCTTGTTCCCTCAAACTCATCTCTCTGGTTGGTGAAGTACTGAATAAGAAAAGGGCAGCTGTACATTACTAGTTTAGTTACTGAATAAAGGTTGTCATAGGAGCATTTTAAAACTGGCATTTTCTTTCAGAATTGCTGTTCATTTTAAATAGACATGTGTGTAAGGCCTTGTCTACACATCAGAGTTAGTCTAAGTTGGGTATACTTCAAAGCAGTACAACCCCCGCTAGCATGGACACTGTTATACTGATATAAAGGTGTTTATACCACACAGGAAGGGGAATGAGGTATATGAGTATAAAGCACCTTTATACCAGTATAATTACACCCACACTGGGGGGGGGGGGGGGGGCCCACAGGCGCGGACTTCCGGTTCCGACCGTGGGTGCCGTCACTCGGCGTCGGGGGCAGGGCCCCGCCCGACGCTGGGCCCCGCCCCCGACGTCGGGTGATGTTGCGGGGCCCCGACGCCGACGTGACGTTGCCCAGCGTCGGGGGGGGGGGCCCCGCAACGTCTTCCGGTGCCGGTAAGTTTGCCGCGGGTCCGGGGCGGGCGGGGAGTTGCCGGTGGGTGGGCGGGGAGAAGTCGGCGCCTATGGGGGGGGGGGGGGGGGGAGAAGGGGTCCTGGTATAACTAATCCACATAGTTCTACCAGTACAAAAAACATGTTTAGATCAGGCCTTAGCTATTTTTGCTGCTCTAACTTTAGCAGCTAGTTTAGATAAAGGTAACAAGTGCCATCTCTAATTAAAATTAGATCATCAAAATTAGCAAAATGATTGATTAGCTGGAATGTGGAAATACACCCAAGTGTAATTATCATGCCATTTGGTGTTAAAGCCATTTGTATAAATTTGTTCTACTTCCTGCTGTCTCCCACCTGGGTGGGATATCAGAAGAGGAGCTTTCTCCATCACAGCCTGCTAAACAGCTCCCAAACAATAAATATACTGAAAAGAGATTAGGTAAAAGAGTACAAATGACACCTTCTAACTGCAGGTTTGTTCCCTTTGCTTGGTTACAGTCAGATCGGCTGATTTGGGGGGATTTAGTTTTCTTTCTGCCACTTGCTGGGAACTTGCTATATCATAAATTGGGCTGTGACTAGCTTTTCCAGGCCACAGCACAGGTATTTGAGCCCTGAAGTCAGTTTAACCAGCTCAGAGAGGATCACCTAAGTATCAGAATGAGCCTTTTGGTGTCCCGATACTCTCTTGCCGCTCCCCTCCACTGTGGCTCACGTTGCAGGAAAAAGGAGGTCTGGCTGAAGAAGGGGCCAGTATGCCCCTTCACCACACCTTGCACATCTTCAACTCTTCGGACCTGACACAAACCAGCATAAATGACAGCAGCCTTGTACAACGCAACACCAGGGTCCAGGGAGAGAACTTTAAACTTCTTTTGCACCCCAGCCCCAAGTTGCATTCTGTGCAATTCAGTTGAACCTCAGGACCTTCCCTCTAAATTCAGAAAGGCACCAAGAGTTCGATTCAGTCTTGGAACAGATAAGGTGCAATTCCAATTAAATGAGTGGAGATGCACCTACTTACTCCAGTGCTGAAATTACCCCAGTAGTAGGTGTGAGGGAGTTCAAAGCAAAAAGGGATGTGGTTAAAATAGGGAGGTGTATTCTGTGTAAAATGTGCTTATGCTTTAGCCCATGAAAAGCCCTATTTATGATACAGCAGGCCCCCGGCAGGTCTATATTTCGTGCAGCAGCCCCCGGAGCCTTGTTTAGCATCAGGATTGCCACTCAGCATAGGTCACCCAAGGACTGGTTCATAAGGCAAATTAAGAAGTCAAATTAAAGTATCTCAAACTGGCAGAAGTTAAGCAGAGTGCATCAGGTACCATGAACACAGCCACTGAAGGGTGTTGGGTCAGAGGAGAGGCAGAACAGGAGCAGTACTAGATGGGGGAGGGGTGAAAGACATGCTCCAAAACATTGCCTATTACTCCCCTACTCTTCACTTCCAGCAGCGCTGGTTAATGCCAATCTATTTGTTAAGGACAAATGCCACCAAATGGCCTCCCTATGAGGTGCCCTCACGCACTCATTGGTAACTTACACAGCTTGCTGCATTCACTGAAACAATCACAAGGAATTATTTCTTCACACAATACACAGTCAACCTGTGGTGTGCTTTGCCAGAGGAGCAATGTTCCCTGTAATTTTGGACAGGCCATGGGCGCAAAAAATGTCTTCTATACAAATTGTTGTGCTGTGCAAATTTTTGTGCGCACAGTGTTTCACCGTGTGTGCGGGGTTTAGAATCTGTGTGCATGCGCACACAGCTTAGAGGGAACAGTGCAGAGGAGGTTGTAAAGGCCAAGACTATAACAGGGTTCAAAAAAGAACTAGATACGGTCATGGAGGATAGGTCCATCAATGGCTATTAGCCAAGATGAGCAGGGATGGCGTCCCTAGTCTCTGTCTGCCAGAAGCTGGGAATGGGCGATGGGATGGATTACTTGATGGTTACCTGTTCTGTTCATTCCCTCTGGAGCACCTGGCATTGGTCACTGTCGGAAGACAGGACACTGAGCTAGATGGACCTTCGGTCTGACACAGTATGGCCGTTCTTATGTTATGTTCTTATGACTGCAGCATCCCAGTTTGGCTTGACAGACTTTCTTGGGAAACGTTACCCATGTCTCTATATTTAGTTCTAGTTAAGAACAAAGGCCAGTTTCTTGTACCTGACTCCTGTGCCAAGCCCTCTTCCCCCGGCCCTGGGTGCAGGAGTGTCAGAGGTGGGGTAGGGTGTGCCTGGAGCACAGCTGTCCCTCAGGAACCACTGCCATCTTGGGTAGATTAGACCAGCCCCCAGGCTGCCCTAACCCTGTGCTGGAGCAAGAACACATCCACCCTGAAAATCAGGGAGCTATACAGGCTGTCTGCCTGATGGCATCCCTTATCTTCTGTTGCACTAAGTGGAAACCCCGTGCAGCAAATATTCAACCTTAGCTTGAGCTGTCTTTGATTTTGCTGGTTTGTGTTCCAGCCTTATTGTTCCTCACATAAACTCTGGGTTTTGCATTTACAAATGCAAAATCTAACTGTGTAGATGATGAGCATTCTCATCGCTTTGCACTTAGGTAGTGTTATTTCTACATGGGCCCCACAGTGCTTGACAGTAACCCTCACAACACCCTGCATTTACCTTCAGTCTTCTTAGAATGGCAGCAACCCGTTTCTGGAGATTGTCCCAGCGCTGGTTGCCTTCATGCACCATCTGTTTCAGCTTGCTGGCTGAATCTGTACGATTCTCCCGGGCAAGCCGCCTGTATTGTTTATTGATTAGCTCCAGCTGAGTAAGTCGCTCATGAATTTGTCGTTGAAATGCCTGTAATGCACATTTAGTAATCTTATTCCTTTGCACTTCAGAGAAAGGATCGATAAACTACTGCAGTCATGGAACAGAGAAATCAGATCCTCAAAATCAATCAAAACCCTGATTATGTTTTATCACCACAACCTGCCCTCAGATGTGTGTTCACAGCTCCCACTGAAGTCACAGGACATGAGAGCACATATGCAATTTGTCCTACTTACAGAATTTAGTCTATTACAGCTTCTTGTCCAATTGGAAATAAATGATCACATCCAAAATACATGTACTATATAATAGCTTGCAATCTCTTAAGACTTTTATAAGCAAAACAAACAGCTGAGTTACATGAGCAAATCAAATGTAGCTTTTAATAATCTTCTATTAAGGACTGTTTCGAGGATTATCAACTGCTTGGAGAAAATGTGTCTAAAAGCGGTTCAAACACTGGCCCCAGGAACTAATACAAGGGCACAGTCTATTTGTTAGAGCCAGAGCTGGTGCTAGGCATAAGCAGACTAAGCAATTGCTTAGAGCCCCAAGCTGCTCAAGGGAGGCCCTATTAATTATCAGCATGTTTAGGGGGTCCCCAAAATATTCCTGCTTAGGCCCCCCAATGGGCTAGTACCACCTCTGGTTAGAGCAAATACGTATCAGGAATGTTGGGTTCTGTTCCCAGCTCTGTCACTGACTTACTGCCTAATGCTGGGGAAGTTATTTAACCTCTCTGTCAATCCGTTTGCCTATCTGAAAGATGGGTATAACTGTATTCCCGTATCTCGGAGAGGAGCTGTGAAGTCTGTAAAGAGCTTTGAGAGGCTCAGATGAAAGTTTCTTTATATGTGCAAGAATTAGTATTCTCGATAAGCACACATGATGTCCGTGAAACATCAATAGCTGAAATGAAAAGTGTTCACCTCAAACTTCTTCAGCTCCTCTTTGGCACTTGTGTATAAAACTTCGGAAGAGTTGGGATAAGCTGCTGTCCTTTCGGCCGATTTCAACCAGTCTTCAAAGCGAGAATAGTCATCCAAAAACTTCTGCCACAGGCGCCAGGTTTCCTCAATTCTGAGGTCGGGGGTGAGAGGGAAGAAAGACTCTGCTTTATCACAAGCTTCCCAATCATGTCTCTACAATTTTTGCTTTTCTCTTCAAAATTTGGTTCATGTAGAATGCAACAAAATTCCCTGAAATATCGCAGTTACATACATGTCCTAGAAGTGTCAGAAAAGGACTCACTTCATTCGCCTCTCCATAGACATGGAACAAATGTTTCTCCACCTTCTGTCCAGACTCCTGGTAGTCTGCTGGATGGAGTCACATTCCGTCTCATTAGCACATGCATCTGAATCGCTCAGCAACTTTTCACAGATATTAAACACAGATTCTACCCCTTCACTGTGCTGCTCAATGTCTCGTTGCAGATCCTGTAATTAGGAAATAAAAAGAGTTTAATTAACATGCAATCAAACATATACATTCCCTTGTAATAGGTTGTAATGGGCAGAGAAGAGTGATCGCCAGCTCAGTAAATGCAATTTTAGTTTTAATGAAGGGACTTACAGAATGTGTTGAACAAATGACAAACTGAAAGAAGAGATCAGAGAGCTGTCAAGAGAAAGTGCATTCTTCCCCATTTAATTTCTCAGTGAAAGTCCAATATCTTCATTAATCATTTGGACAAGTATAATACACATTCAAAATCCAAACCGCACATTCTACATTGTAAAAATGTAAAGACAAATGTATTTGTTTTTACAGTTTCAGACAGCATCTTCTTCTTGGTTTATTCCACTATAAACTATAGCGGTGAATACACAGGATAATTCATAACCTCAGTGAATGCAAGAGCATAACTCACATCACTCTGATAATATCACAAACTGCAGAAGAGTGGCACACACCAAAGAGTCACATCTGCAATTTTTCAGTTCCTCCCTCTGGGATTATCTACTCCATGGTATCATTGAAAAATGCAAAGCAAAGTTCTCTTGTCCAATCTGCACTATGTATTTCTTCTCCAGAGTCTGTACTTCCATTGTATATGTGGCACTTATCCCATATGTGCAACTCCTATTGAGACCAATGCAATAAATGCAGAATGTGCAATAGAGATCCAAAGTGTAGGGTCAGAGGAGAAAACATCATCTGAAATGCTATTAAAAAGCCTCCCCATGCAACCCTAGGGACTTGGGAAATACCATTTAATATTAACCACATTTACATTTTTATGACCTGTTCCTGGTTTCACTACTGAGGATGCAGTGACTCTGCTGGAATTTTATTGAAGCACAAACAACGTCAATGGGAAATCCCATTAAACGGTAATGCCAATTCCACTAGCACTCCTGAACAAGAAATCCACTGCTGGTTTTGTTCTTGATTTTATAGCCCAGGGAGAACCCACAGGAATTGAGAAGAACACAAAAAGGAAGATGCTCTCAGGAATTAATAAAAGACAAACAGTTTAACTTCTAAATGTTAGCACAAAAGGAGCAAAACCCCACTGGCTGATCTAAGTGAGAGTAGCATGTGTACCTGAAAACAGAACTAAGCCATAAATGATCAAAGTTAAAGTATATACAATATTTTACATAAAAAGAAATATTCTTGGAGTTAATGAAAAGCTGCTGCTATTGATAATGATTTATGACATCATCCGTACCACTCACAGAGGTTTCTTTCTGAGGCTGTTAGAACACCAACTAATGCCAGAGTTTTGAATGTATATTGTTAAAATGCAAATCTGTCTAGTTTGTTATGTTACCACATAGAGAAGAATGTCAAATGTGACTTGAACCTCTTGGGCCAGATTCTGCCGCCCTTATTCACACTGCCCGTGAGTTACTCCTTGAGAAGCACCGTTGATTTCAATGGGACTATTTACAGAGGGCTAGACTGTGACTTTAGGCAAGGGGGGTGATACACAAGCTGGGCTATCCTAGTAGCAGCTTTGAGCTGAGTCACCCCTTTGAGTAACAATTCTACCCTGATTCCTCCTTGCCCCTGGGGGGTGTAGTAATCTGTTGTTGGCCTATACCAGCAGTTTATTACTAGCCTCTCATTCTCCCAGTGGCTCAGCTTCTGTGAGTGGAGGGTGGGGAAGTGGAGGGAAGGCTCTGTCCTGTCCGTAATCTCCCACTCCATGGAGCGAATAAACAGACAATTAGCCTTACTTACTCCTATCCACCTGGACCAAGAGCAAGGATGAGGTGTAAGGAGTGGTGGGGGGATGTAGTGTGAATCACCGTTTAGCCCAGAGTAACATATTGCTCAGCATGAGTGTCAAAATCTAACCCGTGTTTTTCTGGCTGACTGCAATGTGTATTGTTACAGTCTTCCTGTTTGCGGACAGCTCAGCTGTTCTTTGGTTCTCTGTTACTTTTGCCTGATACTTCTGGAGCTTCTGGAAAGCAAGAGCAGTAAAAGCAGATCCAGCACAGGATTTAAATAGGCTGTTCTCTCTACGCAAGAGTAGGCCTTGTATTCTGAATCTGTGGCCTACACATAGGGACAGATTCCACTCTCTGTTACGCTGCTGTAAATCTGCGACTGACTTCAGTGATGTTACTCTGGCCTTACTAACACTGGTGTAACCGTGATCAGGAATCTTGCCCACAGAGTACAAAAACTATTCTATTAATGCAAAAGTGTCTTGCTGATACTACCACAGTCTTGTTATTATCCGTTATATTTGGGTTCACATAATAACTTCAGTCAGAATCTTGCTGCTATCACAACTGCTTAATTAAAATGATGTTAACTCTCATTAGAGTGGCAAGACAAACAAACTAAAATACACTAAATGATGAAGCTGAAAACATGCATACAGAACAAAAAACTCCTCACTTCATTGCTCAAAGTGTATTAGACTTAATTATTTAAATGGCACTACAATGCTGGACTCTTCCTGCAATACTGGGACATCTTTAATTTGTATTTTAAATCTTAAACAGAATGCCTTAGGTTGCAATCTTCAACCTGTAGATGAACGAAACATGTTATAAAAGCATCTCCGCCTTCAAACAATTACCTAGAGTTTTAGAATTAACAGTTATTCAAGACAGCATACATAGCACCTTTGTGATCATGGATGTCAAACATAAAAGAACCCATTAAGACATATTCCTCACCATTAGGCTGTATCCATCAAAATATTTTTTGAAATAAAACCAAGGAAGATCTTTTCAAACCCCCATGTGAATGCAACAAGCAAAGCTTAGTGAAAGGCTTTCTGCTTTGAGGTCTTTAGAGTGGGCACTACCTTGCCATATCCAGTGTGTTTAAAGGTTACAACAGAAGGAGGCTAGGGGTGTCTCAGACGTCTTGTTTAAAATGAAATCCGACCAACCAGACAGTAGCGTATTCTATAGGACTCTGAGGAGTAAATAATGCAACTGAAGTCTGAATGGCCATAGTCAAACTAAATTAGTTCGGACACAATTCTTTTGTGTCCCAAGTCTCTGTTTTCTGCTCCCAGGAGGAGCTACCTAGGGTGTCAGCTGGGCATAATTTATCACAGCCTATGCAAGCGAAAAGGTTTTAATGAGGGGAAAATAATTACTTGTTATTTACAGAGCCGTTACCACTGCAGATTAAGCCATTAAACACTGGGAGCCAAAGGCCACCCTTGCTCCTGCCTGCATGCGCAGCTCCTCCCACTGAAGTCAATGGGAGCCAGGCCCACTACCTCTGCGCAGGGTGAGTCTGACCCTGACTGTAACTTCTCCTGAAGTGCTGTGTTGAGCTCTGTGGAAAGGAAGCTCAAATAATTCCACAGGGAACGGAGCTCTCATGTCTGAATTAGTCAAGGTCCTTTCTCTCAGACAAAGGGACAGACAGTGGGGTGGCGAGGAAGCACGTAAGCAGCTATACATGTTGTTTGCAGGCAGACCTGTAAGCCTCCGCTTTGGAAAGGTTAGCCCTAAACGTTTTAGGGTAAACTATAAATGACCGTTATGGCGATGGTCAGAGTTAAGTCGTAGGACCTGTTGTCCCACAGTGGCAGGTATTTTTAATCTGTTTGTGCAGACACTTCAGCCTAGATTGTGCCTTTAGGCACAGCCCCAAGCAGGGGTGATGATGCATAAATTGCACTGCTCCAACAGTAGCCTCAGGAGGTGGTGTGACTCGGAGACACTTCTCTGAGCCACAGTCTGCTCCCTGCTTCTCTCATGCAGTAACGGGAGTGGGTGAGTGCAGTAATGCCACCCCTGCCATCTCCCAAAATCAACTCAGCGGTACTAGCTGCTTTGTTAAGGCCCTGCCCATTCCTGTGAGGAATTCCTGCCTATCTGCCCTGGGGGAAGCAATCAGCGTAGCTTCCAGCACTGGTGCCCTGTCTACACTTGCATTTTACAGCACGGAAACTAGCTGCGCTCAGGGGGGTGTTTTTTCACAACCCCGAGCGAGAAAGTTGCAGCGCTGTAAATTGCCAGTGTAGACAAGCCCTACGTCACTGTCCATCCCTGAAGCATCAGCTGTCTTTGGCTCTGGCTACACTGGCACTTTACAGCGCTGCAACTTTCTCAATTAGGGGTGTGAAACCCCCCCCCCCCCCCTCGAGTGCAGCAAGTTACAGCGCTGTAAAGTGTCAGTGTAGCCAGTGCCTCAGCGTAAGCTATTCCCCTCGTGGAGGTGAAGCGCCTGCAGCGCTGGGAGAGCTCTCTCCCAACGCTGGCGCGCGATCACACTTGCACTTCAAAGCGCTGCCGTGGTAGCACTGCTGTGGCAGCGCTTTGAAGTTTCAAGTGTAGCCAAAGCCTTCGAGTGTAGCCAAAGCCTTCGAGTGTAGCCAAAGCCTTTAACCAAGCAAAGCCTCATCCAAAGGGGAAGAGGATAAGAGAACAAACAGCACGACAGAGGTGTAGTCACATTGCTTAATGCACTACTGGAAGGCAGGAAAGGATTTTATGAATGTTTTCGTTTGTTGCTACAATATTTAAATTTCAAAAACATTCTCTAGACCAGGGATCTCAAACTCAAATCACCATGAGGGCCACATGAGAACTAGTAAATTGGCCCGAGGGCCGCATCACTGAAACCTTTTCATACAATGATACAAAAGTATAGTCAAAAATGAAAAAAATAAAGAGTACTATAGTATTCTATTAAAAGTCAATGTATTAACTTTTTAAAAACTGTAATGCAAAGAGGGGTTTTAATAAAATATAAACACTCAGTAATGTTTGGAGCTTGGCTGCCAGCGGAGTTAGCGTCTATGGCTGGCCGCAGGAAATAACTCCGCGGGCCGCATGTGGCCCGCAGGCCGCGTGTTTGAGACCCCTGCTCTAAGTGTTAAATCCTTATAAAGTGTCTCACAAACACTTTGTTAAAGTGCAGTGTATTGTAGCCAGGTTGGTCTCAGGATATTAGAGACACAGGGCGGGTGAGGTAATATCTTTTACTGGACCAACATTTAGTGATGAGAGAGACAAGCTTTTGAGCCACAAAGGGCTCTTCTTTAGGTCTGAGAAAGGTACTCGCGGTGTCACAGCAAAACGCAAAGTGGAATAGATTGTTTAGCATAAAATAGTTAGCACATACTGTAAGAGACCATTCAAGGTAGACAGGTTTCAGAGTGGTAGCCGTGTTAGTCTGTATCCACAAAAAGAACGAGGAGTACTTGTGGCACCTTAGAGACTAACACATTTATTTGGGCATACGCTTTATTTGGGCAGCTGATGAAGTGGGTTTTAGCCCACGGAAGCTTATGCCCAAATAAATGTGTTAGTCTCTAAGGTGCCACAAGTACTCCTCATTCTTTATTCAAGGTAGAGTGACCCCTTAATACCACTCCAGTCATAGGACAAAAAGAGGGGGCTAGTGGGTTACAGCTTGTTGTAATAAGCCATACATCCAGTGTCTCTGTTCAATCCATGATTTTTAGTGTCAATGAATTTAAGCTCCCAGGCTCATCTTTTGAAAGTGTTGTGCAGGTTTCCTTTGAAGATGAGGACTGGTAGGTCAGATATAGAGTGATCATTTTGTGAAAAGTGTACACCCACAAGTGATGAGTGGTTTTGACTTTTTTTCACCCACAAAAATGATAAAAGACAAAAAACTCACCTACACAACAATTTCAGAAGATGAGCCTGGGAGCTTAAATTCATTACTTTGATACTAAAAATCATGGACTGAACGGACACTGTTCAGACAAGAGATACCTTGAGGGGTCCCTTACAATATGTGCTATTCATGCTAAACAATCTGTTCCACCTTGCATTTTGCTGTAACACTGGGAGTACCATTCCCAGACCTGAAGAAGAGCTCTGTGCGGCTCGAAAGCTTGTCTCTCTCTCACTAATAGAAGCTGGTCTAATAAAAGATATTAGCCTCACCTACCTTGTTTCGCTTTGGTAGGAAACACAATGGCTCAAAATGTGAACAACAGAAAAGTCTGTCAAGGAAAGGAAATGGGTGATTTTAAACACAGGACTGATCACAATCAGTATCACTTTAGCCCATTTATTTCAGATGCTATGATTTCCCCACCTGCTGCTCAGCAAGTCTTTTCTGGATCTCTTGATCATCACAGATGTCATACACAACAGGCTTGGAAAGCTCGGCCTCGATGCGAGCCAACCAGGTGCGAAGGGTACTCATATTTTTGTCTAACGTCTGTATGACAGCAAAGGTCCCTTCCAGTTTCTTCAGCCTGGGGATATTGGAAAGAAAACAGGTTGTTATAAACACATTTAACAATGGAAGCAGTATTAGCAGAAGCTCTGGAAATGAAGAAAGTAAGATGTATATAGTATTCTTATCTCCAAACTGACCAGCCTTCTGCAGATTAGAGCCCCATGTTAATTATAACCTACCCAAATTGGCACAGCAGATGCCTCCACAGCTGCAGAAGGTCCTAAGTGAGTCATTTAAGGAGATGCTGTGAACAGGGAGTGGCTCTCCTAGCCTCATTCAAGTGCTAGTGGGTTCCTTGGTCATTTCCCTGAGGATTTGTATACAGAAAACTTGCCCCAGTGTACATTTTGTGTATTTGAGACAATCTAGTCACCCCCATCTCTCCAGGGTGCAGTGTGACTCCACATTGGCCCAAAATGCAGGGCTGTGCATCCCAGGTAGGAGCTGCTCCCTAGTCTTTGAGCTATGTGCTCCGCTGCTTATTTACACCTGTGCAAAATGGGTCTAAACCACTCCTGGGTCAGTTCGGATCTCTCCTCTCATTTACACGGGTAGTATTTTACAACCACTTGGTACAAATACACATGAGGCGAGGCAGTGGCAAAATCATTATTTTCCCTAGTTTGCTAGGATGGGCTCTTTCTCAAGCTACTCTCGCATGTGAATTACAGTTCAACCTTGGAGGACAGGCACTCTGCCAGCAGTTTTTGATCCTGCTGGGAATATGTAAATTGGGTTGTGCTGCCCCACTGAGGGAGATGGTTCGCTACACCAGCTCTATACCTGGGGGATGGGAGTTGTTCTCTAGAGAGAGAGATGGAAGATGCAGGGCATGGGTTGAACAGTCTGAAGAGAGGAATCTCAGACCAGCCATGCCTTGGGAAAAGGTTTGAACTGAATATGTGTGTTGTTTTAGTGTTAATTTCTGTGTTAATAAAGCCAAACCCCAGGAAAAGGGGTGAGTTTGGACACTGCACTGTGTGTGGATTATGCCTCTGTGCCCTCTATTTTCAGCAGATCTGAGGGTTAGGGCACACATCTCTATGGCTTCCCTAAACAGGCCATCTATACTTTTCATAGAATCATAGAATATCAGGGTTGGAAGGGCCCTTAGGACGTCATCTAGTCCAACCCCCTGCTCAAAGCAGGACCAATCCCCAATTTTTGCCCCAGATCCCTAAATGGCCCCCTCAAGGATTGAACTCACAACCCTGGGTTTAGCAGGCCAATGCTCAAACCACTCAGCTATCCCTCCCCCCCCCCAATAGCATTTTGTCCCCATAGCAATGGGATATTTTGGCCACATGGACTATGTCCATGCTGGTTTATGCAGAAGAGTGCAACAGAACCCTCTAACGTACATGAAACAGAGAGGTGAAGCTAGCATAATAAATCTAAAATGAGAAACTTAAATAAGTCACTATGAAGAGAGAGAGAGAGAAACACCACAAGAGAGACAAGTTTCAGAAAAGGTCCAGCTCTGATTTGCAAGGACAGCAGAGACTGTGGGCCAGATCCATCCCTGGTATACTCCCTCTGTAGTCAACGAAGTTACATCAGGAAGGAATCTGGCTCTGGCTCTCTCTTGCCCAGATGCGTTAACTTTATTTCCCCCTACTCCCATCTTAGCATCTAAAATAGGCCAAAGTCACAGGTAGTATATCCATTCGTCTGTTCCAGGATGGTGACTCCTCTGTACCTCTTTTGTACGGGTAAATTTACAACTCCTGATAGATGATTTCCATGGGAAAGGTGGGACTGCTACTCTGCCGTGGCAGCTATTGCCCTGCTTCAACAATGTTTTGGAAATGCTTTTTCAGATATGACAAGGGAGCTTGATATTATAGTGCAGCAAATGGCTCTAGTCCAACTGGATATAAGAATGGCTACACTGAGTCATCTAGCCCAGTATCCTGTCTTCTGACAGTGGCCAATGCCAGGTGCTTCAGAGGGAATGAACAGAACAGGTAATCATCAAGTGATCCATCCCGAGTCGTCCACTCCCAGCTTCTGGCAAACAGAGGCTAGGGACACTCAGAACATGGTGTTGCATTCCTGCTCATGCTGGCTAATAGCCATTGATGGACCTGTCCTCCAAGAACTGATCTAGTTCTTTTCTGAACCCTGTAATAGTTTTGGCCTTCACAACACCCTCTGGCAAAGAATTCCACAGGCTGACTGTGTGTTGTGTAAAGATGTACTTCCTTTTGTTTGTTTTTAACCATATTAAACAATAGATGCTGCCTATTAATTTCATTGGGTGACCCGTAGTTCTTGTGTTACGTGAAGGAGTGAATAATATTTCCTTATTCACTTTCTCCACACTAGTGAAGATTTTATAGACCTTTATCATATCTGCCCTTTGTCGTCTCTTTTCCAAGTTGAAAAGTCCCAGTCTTTTTAATCTCTCCTCGTATGGAAGCTGTTCTATACCCGCAATACTTTTTGTTGCCCTTTTCTGAACCTTTTCCAATTCCAATACATCTTTTTTGAGATGGGGCAACCAGACCTGCACTCAGTATTCAAGGTGTGGGGGTACCATGGATTTATATAGCGGCAATATGATATTTTCTGTTTTATCCCTTTCCTAATGGTTCCTAACATTCTGTTAGCTTTTTTTACTGCTGCTGCACATTGAGTGGATATAAGTGATCCATCCCCTGTCATCCACTCCCTGCTGGCTATGTTTACAGGCAACTACCACAGTGACCCCAAGATCTCTTTTTTAAGTGGTAACAGATAATATAGATCCCATCATTTTATATGTATAGTTGGAATTATGTTTTCCATTGTGCATTACTTTGCATTTATCAACATTGAGTTTCATCTGCCATTTTGTTGCCTAGTCACTGAGTTTGGGGAATCCTTTTGTAATTCTTTGCAGTCGGCTTTGGACTTAACTATCTCGAGTAATTTTATATCGTCTGCAAATTTTGCCACCTCAAAGTTTACCCCTTTTTCCAGCTCATGTGTGAATATGTTGAACAGCACTGGTCCCAGTACAGACTCCTGGGGGACACCACAATTTTCCATTCTTCGCTTTTCAGATCACCTTGCGTATCTACAAAATCACTGTGTAGTGTACATACAGAATACCATAAAGTGCTCAGATCTTTGCATTCGGACAACACGTGAGGGCTGGTTGATGATATCCAGGCCTCAGACTGGCACCGTTCATCCATATCACATTCATGCTAAAGGTGCAATCCTGCAAACACTATCTGGATTAGCGCTTGCTACCATGACTTCGATGGATGTCAATATCAGTAGTACACCTAGTATTCTTATTACTATTTGTATTCCTTTAGCACCAAGGGGCTTCCATCATGGACCACAACCCCATGGTGCTAGATGCTGTGTAAACAGAACAAAAAGATTCAGTCCCTGCCCCAAAGAGCTCTCAATCTAAGTATAACATCAGAGATTACAGGGGAATACAGAGACACAGATGTGGGAGCACAAGGAAACAATGTGACAGTAAGTAATAATGAAGGCTGCGAGTCTGTCATGGAGGTCACAGATTACGTGTCTTTCCGGGACCTCCGGGACTTCCGCAGCTACTGCTGCGACTGACCCCAGGGCCGCCCAAGCAGCTGGCCCTGGGGTCAGCAGCTTTGGCCGCCACTGAGGTCAGCTGCTCAGGCAGTTGCTGGGGTGAACCCCGGGACCAGCTGCTCGGGCAGCTCCTGGGGTGGTCCTGGGGCCAGCCATACTGGCCACTGCAGGAGCAACCCGGCAGCTGGCCCCGGGGTCGCCAGAGCAGCAGCAGTCCCAGAGCAGCAGCGGTCCCAGAGCAGCAGCGGTCCCAGGGGCCACCTTGGAGGCCCTCAGAGCAGTGGTCCCCAGGGCCTCAGAGCAGCTGGGGGCTGACACCGCCAGTGCAGGGGCTAGCTGTTGGTGCCCGGGACATCCCAGAGTGGCAGTGTCTCAGAGCCACCCAAAGCAGCAGCACCCCAGGGCCTCAGGAGCTGCTTAGTTTTAGTCGGGTATTTATAGTAAAAGACATGGACAGGTCACGGGCCATGAATTTTTGTTTAATGCCTGTTACCGGTGCATGACTTTTACTAAAAAAAACCCAAACTATTACTCAAACTTAGCTTTAGTAATAGTAAGTATTTGCATGGCTGCACCTTTGACAAATAAACAAAGATCAGGAAAAACAGGAAGGAAGAAATTTTACAATGAAGTGATTTTTAAAAGGAAAAGATTTTACAATGATGAAAGCAAATACAGCTGTTTGGCTTAGAAACCTCCCTAATTCAGGATATAAATATTGTTCTCAATATGTTTGTTGTAGTAGAAAATGTTTGTTAGGATTGCCAGCAACTATAGCACAATAGAAACAACCATTGTGGCACTATTAGCATATGTTTACTTTGTAACACAATTATCATCAGAGACATGCCAATCTAATGAACTAATTTGTTACATATGCCAGCTAGAATATGTCTCTTGTCCCAGCCTTAATCCTCTGGGTCCTTAATCTCGATCTTGAGAACTAAATCCTAAAATAAATGGACAGGTGATAATAATAAACGCCTTTTAGAAATCAGTGCTGGTACAATATCACAATATGGGAACAAACTACTGCCTTGAATAAACACACAGAGGGGTAAATTCTTAGTGAAGTCAACCAACACTGGGCATGTGGCTCAAGGTTAGTATATTCTAATTCTGTTCTATATAGGTCTGTATTCCATGCTTGACACTGCAGCATGTGAGTGCCTTCCAGTAGCGCACTAGGTGACTAACATCTGTCACGTGTTGTTTGTTCTCTCATCGTCTCCCTAGAGGAAGAAGCGTGCACAGTGGAGAGTTTTGTTTTGGAAGGGAGGGATTTTTTTGGGAGGGGTAGAGGAGGGGAGTTAATATGAATGATGCTCTGTATTTGTTAGAGCAGGCAGGTCAAAGAAACACACCTTGCACTTGGAGGAAATGGTGGTGAGGTTTGTGATGGTCCTTAGTTCCTGGGGGAGTTCATTCCACAGTCTCAGAACCAGCCCTGGAAAAAGTTCTGTCTCCCGTGCAGACAAGCTTTAACCTGGTTGTAGAGTTTCACTGTGACAGAGGAACGAAGTTGCCAGGTAGCCATAAAAGAATCCTGAAAAGTGCTGAAAGCCTCCTGAGACATGCCGGGTGCCCTCAACTCCCACTGATGTCAAAGAGAATTGGAAGCATTCCCTCAGGAATGGACCTGGAGGAATACTGGAACAAAGAATCCAAGACTCTCTGACTGAATAAAAACCACCCATTTGTGTCACTGCTATCGTAGCCTCATATTTGCTTTCTGCAAGTGTCTGTGTGAATTAACTTTGTTTGCAGAAAATGTCACGAATGCTCCTCAAATATGAACCACAGGAGTATTTGTGCTGCGCGTGTTCCTATCGTATGGCTGTCTTGAAAGCTCTTTATGGGTAGGAGAGTCATTTAATCAGGGAGCAGAAGCTTTACCATGTGAGCGAGGTGACCAATCACACAGCATGAATAGTGAATTAAGACAAGCAAATGATCAAAGTAATAGATGTGGTGAACAATTCATGATCACCCATAGGCCAAAATAGGGTCACATAAACCACTGGTCAAATAACTTTGAATAATGAACACATCTGGAACAATCAAAGTGTGTGGGTAGCTCACAAACAGACAAAGCTCACTAATTTATCAGATAACGGACTCAGCTGCAAACAATTTGCCCAAACCCATTCAAGAGGCTATTGGTTCCTAACAGCACTGGGTCATAACATTCCCCAGCTGCAACTTGCTTCTCTGGGGCTATGAAAAGCAAAAGGCTGAAAAGTCTCCTGTATTTTGCAAAGAGCATGACTTAAATATGGCCCTTATTCAACAGAGCACTTAAGTACATGCTTTAAGTCATGCTTGGAAGACAATTACTAAACATTTTCATCTTAAATCCTAAATTCAAGTAGAGGCAAGGGACTGTATAGTGCAAGTGGGTTATAAGTAAGGACCTGATCCTGAGACACTGAAGTGAACTGAAAGACTCCCATTGATCTGAATGGGCTTTTGGATCAGGTCCTAACATTCCACCACTGGAGCCTGAATTGAAATGCATCAGATGGCCTAAAACAAATCCCTTCTAGATGTTAGTGTCACAAACCCACGTGAAAGGATGGCATGTTTGGCAGTTCTTGCTCAGGAGGTGTCCAGGGGTAGAAGGGTTCTTTTGTTGCAGGCCAGGACTAAAGTGTGTTGGCAGGAACATGACGCGATAAAGAATTGCACAGTGCCTGCCTGCACTATGCTCAGCGCTGTCAGAACATGTAGCAGAAAGAACAAACTATAAATAAAACGCATGCATCTGAATCTCTTCATCCCATTAAACAAATACGTATTTTTAAATCTTGTAAATATCATTCTGGTCGGGCAGCAGAGATACGATTCATATTTGTTAAAAAAATACGGTGAAATTAAATTGCACTGTCAATTGACATTACTGTGTGATATCAGGAAATCTTCGTTCCGTAGATTTTAGTGCAAACGGACTATATAAAGCACACAAGCTTAAGAAATGACGACTTCATTTGGGCCCCACCTTTAAATATGTGCAAGTTCATTTCTCTGTGCAGCTTCTGGCTCTTGAAAATAACACAGAAACCTTTACATTGGTTGATTCTATTATTTGAATGAAGAGAATTAATATCACAATCACTGAACAAGAAGGGGCAAGCAACATTTCATATTAAACCTTCCATTTACCCATAATATTGTAGTTCCAAATCTCCACTGACATTGGTACAATGAGATACCAAAGAGACCAGTAGAAATTTTAACTTAGAAGGCCCCTGAATGCTATTTATCCAGTCTAAAGAACGGCATCTCCCACACAGCATAATCAATTTTCTCATCCACTTGTCACAGGCAAATTGCGCACACACACACACGCACATGCTGACATAGCAGTGCCCATCCCCCCGGGCTGCTGAACCACCCAGACAGATACCACTGAATTCGTGATTTCTATTCTTACACGCACTATAACCAAATGCAGAGCTGATTATTGAAACAGCACTTACCGTTTATAGGGAAAAATCATTCCTTAGCTTGTAAATCCCAAGCTGCAAGGATTCTGTCTGTTTAACCACAGCACTCATGGAAGAGGAAACCCCTCCTCTATGGATGCCCTATTTATTCATTGCTTTAGCATCTCCCCTAGGGGGGGAAAAAGCCTTTTTCCATCCTCCTCCTCCTCTGCAAAGCCCCTAGCTGGGGAGTCACGGCGTGCGTGCGCGCACACACACAGACACACACACACACAACAACGCTGGTTTCCTTCTGTTAACCTGCATTTTTACCTGGCAAATTGCTTAGAACCGAACCACAACATTTAGACACAACAGAATTAGCTCATGAAGAAAAATACCCTGAGTGATTTCCTGGGAGTGGTAATGAAAAGGTGACGCTCCAGAGGCTTCAGAACCAAAAGGTAAAGTCTGCTGAGTACAATCAGATACCTTCAGCCTCAGACTCTGATGATTTATAGAGGGATTTTCCTATTGAAGCAATCCCCAAAATTAAAACACACACAAACGCGGACACACGCGCACACACACAAAATGCTTACTTGGATTATGCTGTCTGTTGCCTTGTTTGTTATCATATCACATATTTTTATGTACAAATTAAAGTTTACTCCCATTCAATCTACCCTGTCCTGTGCTCAGCCCTCAAGTGAAGGAGTAGGGCCAATGAAGTGCAAGGAGTTACACTGGCAATCAAACTGCCCCTAATCTTTACTTATGACATAATTCGTTTGTCAAAAAATCGATCATCACAAATTCTGTGTTCTGCTATCACTGAGAGAGAAGGGTGAGAACGGCTGGGAGAGAGAGAAACTTGGTTTAAACACAGATGTATCTGAAAATCAGCAACATGGCACTAAAACTTTGAAAATCACACCAAAAATCCAAAGAACTATTTGGAAGTCTAGTGCATTTGACCATTTTCTCTGGCATTATAGGAATCTGTGCCCCCACCCGCAATTTTTTTGCAGGGAGTGGGTTCAAAATACATGAGTGCACAGTAGTTTATTCAAAACAGACACACCAGCAATAGCGAGCTGCCCCCCTTTGTCTTCCCCCTTTGCAGGCCTGGCTCACGCTGGCGCTGACCCACGGCGACCCTCCAACCAGGCCAATGGGGCCCACCTGCAGGAGGCAAATTCTGCGCCTGCCTCGGTGTTAGTTTGGGTCTCACACAGGGACCTGGGGGGATTTAATCAGGGCCAGGGGGTGGCTAATACGCAGAAGCCCCTAGCTGGGGGTCCTTGAAAGCCACAGCTGGAAACCACCCAGTCTCTGTGGGCTCGGGGCGGGGCCGCCCCACTCCCACATGTGGGTTTTCCTGTTGACTCAGAACCGACCTCGCTTAGTCACTTGGTGTCGCCAGGCCCCATCCCTGTGCGGCAGCTGGCGGAGGTGAGCCGGTCAAGTGACCTCAAAGGCTGGGCAAGCTGTGAGCTGCACCCCGAAGGGCGAAGCAGGAGCAACAGAGAGGGGCCGCCGCTTTCCGGGAGGGAAGACTGAGGGTAAGTGGGGGGAGGCTTGCCTGGGGAGGTGCTGTCACTCGAGCCATTCAGGGGGCAGCCAAACTTTTAAATTGCACCCCCACCCCCCATAAACAGTTACGCATCGCCTCTGTATAAGACACAGCAGGCAGATAGAGCCACTGGGATATTTTTCTCACTGTGAGTAAACAGGCACACTCAACTGTCATTCTGCACCTGCTGAGGAGGCAGCTGAATCTTTCCTTGCCACTGTCGAGGTGGCTGGCGTATGGCTTCATGAGCCAGGGAAGCAAAGGGTAGGCTGTGTCCCCCAGGAACACTATTGCCGATGGTAATCCGCCGGTCTGGGGGGAAAAGTCCTTGCTTGTAGCTTTCTGGAACATTTCTGTTGATGTACTCTGTGGCAAAGTGGTCTGATGCCAAAATATCGATATGCGTTCCATCTATTGCTGCATCGCAGTTCGGGAACTGCAGTGCTGCAAATCCACCCACTACCTCCCAGCCCTGTGTAGCAGGAAGCAATAAATGGCCCCTGCAGTGGATTTTGCAACTCCTAACTGATTTTCCACTGACCGGTAGTAATCTGGCTTTGCAAGTTTCCACAGTGTGATCATCATTCTCTTCTCCACAGTCAGTGCCACTCTCAATTTTGGTGTCCCCGAGCTGGAGGACTGGGGCGAGCTCAGCACACAGATCCAGAAATGCAGCCTCACACATTGAAAAGCTCTGCAGCCCTTGCATGTCATCCCAAGCCTGCGTTACAATGCAATCCCACCAGGCACTGCTCGTTTCTCGGGCCCAGAAGTCGTGGTCCGGAGTTGACAGGGGAGCGTCAGCTGTCGACTCAGCGCTGCGAAGACACCGCGGTAAGTCGATCTAAGTACGCCGACTTCAGCTACGCTATTCTCGTAGCTGAAGTTGCGTATCTTGGATCGATCCCCGGAGTGTAGACCTGGGCTAAGAGGTGAAAGGAAGGGTCTCTAAAGCCTACCCTGTTTAGAATTATCCATCAAAAGGGTTTGCTGTGGTCAGGGCTATGAGCCTCCAGATGCATAGGAAATGCCGAATGACCATGGATGAGAGCCATCTTGAAGAGGTGTAAAGCGAATGACACCACCACGTTGGGAGCCTTAACGTTAACTTGCCTTGGCAATGTCCCCATATTTCAGTGCTTATATTAGGGGTTGTAGCCATGTATTTATTCCAACCAATCCCTGCTATAATTTATTGTGGGCTGCCCTACAGACAAAGAATTACACAAATCCTCTCATCACAGCATACACCCAGTTCATGCTGTTCTCAGTAAGGCAAAGAAAGTGAAACTACGCAACCAACACAGGAGCACAAGGCATTACCAATAAGCCACTACAGACTGAGTTGTTTGGAAATGGTGCTTATTCTCTGCAACCTTATAAAGAAATTAGATTGAAAAGCTGCTTGCAATATACAGTATGTTTATGGGGTACAAAAATACATGCTGAAAGTACATTTATTACTGTAGACGAATCAGTTTGGTTATGGCCACTGGAGCGACCCACCACCGAGATGCCATGCTTTAATGCAGGTTCAAGTGTTTTCTGCGCAGTTTAAACATCAATTTATAAATATGTATATTGTTAAGCCCTGGGATTGTGACGATATCCTCTGAGCATGAACCACCGCTGTGGTGGCTTCCTGAGTCTGCAGACAGGCATAATGAAACAATAGCTTCAAGAGCAAATCCTTCCTCACTGTGCTTGCCCACAAAACACTACACACAGTAGAATCTTGGTGGAAAGCAGGCCACAGAGAGAGGCCACAGGACTGCATTGCCCTATATGATGCACTGCCCCATACAACTCTCTCAATCCTTGCAGGCAATCGGCGCAGAGTACTGCTCCACTGCATACAGGGTGTGAATTCTTAGTGTATTTGTTCTTGGCAACCTGCCCCCCCTGCAGCCTACAAACGCCATTTCCTCTACATTTTGGGCCTTGCACACTTGTCTCTGTGTGTGTGTGTGTGTGTGTGTGTGTGTGTGTACATATGTGTAGCATTTCATTTTAAGGGTACAGCTGCTAACTGATAAGTGGAGATAAGAAAAGATTGCGGATGATGTTCTGGAATCTAAGGTACATATTTCCACAATTAGTGGAATTGCAGAACACTCAGAAATTCACCAAAATCTCAAATTAGACTTTAAACTTTTGTTTGTCTAGTACCCTGCTTTTTTCCTTTCCTGCCAGCCAACAAAGAAAAGCACAGAAGAGCATGGCTAGCTAACAGTCTCTCCAAAGCTGTACAGAAATTCATTTGCATAACTTAAAAAAAGAACAGATGTCTGAATGTTATTTTTTCCATGGGAATTATGTTTTCAGACGCTTCCTAGTTTACATCAAACCATGCTTCAGCTGTGACACACATGACAATGCCTTTGTGAACTGCACAAGCCCAGTAGATACATACAATAAAAGTGCTAAGTCCATTCTGCGTAGCTGCTGCCATATGGCAAATCTGAGCTTGTCACCATGATCAAAGAGAATCACTCCAAGGGCTAAACTGAGAACTCACCTAATTTGCCCATCTGTCTCAGGTTGTTTATTGGTTTAAGGTGAAGTAAGTTGTTTATTGGCATTGTTCTGTATTGATTAGATTGGCTTTTGACTGTGTTTTGCTGTCATTTCAATATTGTATAGCCATTATAATATATTGCAAAACACTATGTTAAAAACATTAAGGTTGCTAAGTCAAGCACTCAAAAGTTAGGAAATGACAGAAATAAGGTTCCCTGTGCAACCTTAATGTGACCTCTTTGTGCATATAGTTCATGATACAGTCTTTAATTATATGATCACATTCTATTTATTCCACAGGACCTGTCTCTCATTCAGGGCACAGGATGGATCTTTTAACCAAGTTTTGTGTGGGTAATTTCCTAAGTTTAAAAAAAAACAAATTGAAAAAACAGAAATTCCACCATTTGACATCATCAGGGTTAGAACCTTTAGATCACTGCACAGACTTCTGCCACTTGAGATAACTGAGATTTGGTGATAGCAGAGGAATGATGAGACTCCCCGGCTCTAGAGGGGAGTGTGTTCTAGGGGGCATTCCCCACAAAGGTGACCCATTCTGTCCCCTACAAACTGTCCCTGTCCTGTCTCTTCCCCACCCAGCTCTTTGTCCCATCCCATTCTCTTCACTTAGTCAGTCCCAGTACTCAATCTTCTCATTCCAGTCCCTTTGCCAAATAAATCAGGGGGGAGGGATAGCTCAGTGGTTTGAGCATTGGGCTGCTAAACCCAGGGTTGTGAGTTCAATCCTTGAGGGGGCCATTTAGGGATCTGGGGCAAAAATCTGTCAGGGGACAGTACTTGGTCCTGCTAGTGAAGGCAGGGGATTGGACTTGATGACCTTGAAAGGTCCTTCCAATCTCCATTTATTATTATAGTGTCACCAGTCCAGACTCCCCGACTCACATTCCTCCCCCAGCTCCTTGTACTTAGTCTCTCTTCCAGCTCCATATCTGTTCTGCCTCCTCGCCCTAATCTCCAGTTGCCCCTCCCACATGTTCCCCATTTCCACTGGCTCTCAGTCCCAATCTACCTCCCTGATCTCCTCATTCAATTTCACTTCCACCCCCTGGCTCCTTGACCCAGTCAGTCCCAGTTCTCCCCCAAAAGTCCAGCAGCTTGTCACGTGTCTTTCCTACCCCCTCACCTTCTTCCACAGCCATTCTCAATCTCCCCCATCCCCAGCTCCCAGTCCCTCTCCCACCCCAATTCCCAGTTTCCCTGCCCTCTCTCCCACACTCAGCCTTCAGTCCCATCCAGGCTCCTATTTCCAATCTACTCTACCTGCAGGGCTGGCTCTTGTCCCCACTGTATTTGAACTAGGCAGCTTCATCCTCCGTGCTGGCTGGTCCCAGCAGTGGGGTCTTTGAGAGAAAAGGAGAGACAACCTTCCTGGCTCTCAGTTCAGGTACATGGTCCTGTTCTAGCCCAGAGCTGCAATTGCAGGGAAAGTCCTGCTTAGACCAGGCTGGAGCATTTTTGGGGAATTTAGCTGCTAAAATCTATGGTCTCTACTGGGCCTGTGTAAAGTGTATAACTTGACCAAACTTGGATAGATTTTCACTGGAATTGTAATTCCCTGACACAAAGGCCATCCTCTGGCCAAATTTCAAATCCTTGCTTCAAAGCATGGGGGCACTATGGTTTTTCAAATAAAAGGTTGCTAGACCTTTTTAACATGGGTAAACACGTATTTTTCCCTAACTTTGGTCTTGGAAACAGATGACCTGTTTTGGCCAAACTTAAAAAAAAAAAATCAACCTGATGCTGACATCTAATCTGGAAAATTTCAGTCCAAATGTTTAAAGTGTAGCAGTTATAAGCAACTATAAGGTTTTAGAAGGGGAAATGCCAGGCAACCTTAATAATATGCGGTGCTACTAAGCCCCACCTATGATAAACACATGCAAACACACACATATATTTCCATACAGACATATACAGATATTATATATGTCTGTATATGTCCCCAAATTAGAGGATTGGGCCAAAAGAAATCTGATGAGGTTCAACAAGGACAAGTGCAGAGTCCTGCACTTAGGACGGAAGAATCCCATGCACTGCTACAGACTAGGGACCGAATGGCTGGGCAGCAGTTCTGCAGAAAAGGACCTAGGGGTTACAGTGGACGAAAAGCTGAATATGAGTCAACAGTGTGCCCTTGTTGCCAAGAAGGCTAACGGCATTTTGGGCTGTATAAGTAGAGGCATTTCCTGCAGATCGAGGGACGTGATTATTCCCCTCTATTCGGCACTGGTGAGGCCTCATTTGGAGTACTGTGTCCAGTTTTGGGCCCCACACTACAAAAAGGATGTGGATAAATTGGAAAGAGTCCAACGGAGGGCAACAAAAATGATTAGGGGGCTGGAGCACATGACTTATGAGGAGAGGCTGAGGGAACTGGGATTGTTTAGCCTGCAGAAGAGAAGAGTGAGGGGGGATTTGATAGCTGCTTTCAACTACCTAAAAGGGGGTTCCAAAGAGGATGGATCTAGACTGTTCTCAGTGGCGGCAGATGACAGAACAAGGAGTAATGGTCTCAAGTTGCAGAGGGGGAGGTTTAGGTTGGATATTAGGAAAAACTTTTTCACTAGTAGGGTGGTGAAGCACTGGAATGGGTTACCTAGGGAGGTGGTGGAATCTCCTTCCTTAGAGGTTTTTAAAGTCAGGCTTGACAAAGCCCTGGCTGGGATGATCTAGTTGGGGTTGGTCCTGCTTTGAGCAGGGGGTTGGACTAGATGACCTCCTGAGGTCCCTTCCAACCCTGAGATTCTATGATTCTATGATTACAGTACATAGCTTAGAACTTCTGCTGGTGAAAATCTGTTGGTTCCACTGAAATTAAGGGACCTGTGCCAACTGGCACCAGCAAAAGATCTAGCTCCATACAGCTGCTAGGTATGATTGTTATAAGATACATATGTGGTTTATAATTTTCATTTTTAACTTGTAAAACTAATACACATACCCTTTAAGACATTTCTCAGGGGTTTATTTAAGTAATCACTCAATTTAAATGTTTGTTTTTCCTCTCTTTTGTTGGATTCTGCCCCTGAATTTGTCTCTAAGAAGTTAATTCATCTGGGTGGCAGGAGTTGCTTACCATAGTTTGACAATGTATAATTTTTCCTATGTTAATTCATAGATTTTAAGACCAGAAGGGTCCATTATGATTATCTAGATTATCTGACTTCCTGCATAATACAGCACAGAATTTCACCCAATGGTTCTTGCATCAAGCCCTTAAAGTCTGGTCGAGCTAGAACAGATCTTTCAGAAAGACATCCAATCTCCCTCAATTGAAAATTATAGCTGGGAGGAAAAATGTGGACTGTAGTGTCAAAGCATGTTTACGAATAAATGTAAAAGCTTTGCTTTATCTAATTAAAATTGAAAAATACAGTGTGAATATGGGTTATAATTTCATACAAGAAGTGCTAAATTTCAGAAAAAGTACACACTAATCCCCTAACTTGTTTCTACTCCAGCCTCTATATGCCCTGGATTCTAGCTATAAGTGGCCAGCAGAGATTTCCCCTTGTATAGGACAACTCTCCACGGGCATAACGCTGGCCCCTGCATCAGCCATTCCTCTCATCCCCCTGTACAGGGTGTGTTAGGTGATGGAAGGGGCATGCAGAGCTCTGTGCCAATAATGACAGTCCTGCAGTAGCATAAAGTCCCACAGGACTGCATAGTCTTTAGGCTGCTCCATCCTGCATCACAGCTCAGACAGGCTCTCAAACAACCCCAGGATACAGGGAGCTCAAGCCATTTTTGCTGACCCCTCTGCCCTGTTCCTGCACTCAATGTAAGGATCGAGGAGCACAGAATTGAGAATATCAACAACGATCCGCCAGGGCACAGTTATGTTGGGAACACAGTAATTATCATACAGGATCAAACCAGTGGTGTATCTGGTTCAATATCCATTCCCCAACACAGTGGCCATTGTTCTGATGCTTCAGAGGTAAGTGGAAAAAAAACCTGCCACAATGGACAGTTTTGCAATAATATGTCCAAAGGGGAAGTTATTCCAAGCTGCAGCCAGGCAGAGGTTGGTTTATGGCAAAGATTACTTGAATACTTTGTGGGGTACAGTTGTTGTGAAGAAAATAACCTCCTTTAATGTAGAGTATTTTCTCAAATATTATCAGTAAAACACACCATGTCTAATTCCGTTTTTAAACTAAAAAATTTATGAAGTGGCACCAAACTGCTTGCAAAGATCACAGATTTTTTTAAAATATGGTGGCTTGCATTTTAAAACATAATTTCACAATGGTTAACATTCAAAACTGAAAGCAAGTGTGCAACATACAATAACACTAAGTGGTCTCAGAAGTTAAAAACCCAGCACCTTTGGCAAACGTATGACAGGCAGAGAAAAAGTGCCGTTATAACACTTCAGTACCATAAATACAATGGAGATCTATCAACAGAAGTGAATTGCAAGTAAGAAACCTCTTGCATGAAGAACTGGAATGCCTTGTACTTATATAGCACTTTTCATCATCGGATCTCAAAGCGCTTTACAAAGGAGGTTAGTATTTATCTCCATTTGACAGATGGGGAAACTGAGGCACAGATTTGCCCAAAATCACCGTGAAGGCTAGTGGTGGAGCCAGGAATAGAACCTATGTCTACTGAGTTCCACTCCAGTGCCCTATCCATTAAGAGCAGAACTGAATGGCAGACTCTAAAGAAGGGCTCTTCTGTTGAGTCACCTTAGGCTCAAGTGCTAAAATCCTTCATTACGATTCAGGGTAATTATGGCTGAGACACGGTGATGGTTGGTCCCACTAGCTCCAACCAGAATATTAAGGGGGTAGGAGTCTTCTTTAAGACCCACAGAAAACAAGGACAGGGAGAAACTATAGAAAGAGTTTACCTCAGGCAGAGGACCATTTTGACCATATAGTCTGAGCACCTGCATAACACAAGCCATAGGATTTCACCCAGTGATGCCCACATATTCCAATAATTTGCACATGGACTACAGTCTATCTTTTAGAAAGGTATCCAGTCTTAATTTAAAGATTCCCAAGTGAAGGAGAATCAATCACATCGCTGCACAGCCAATATGGTATTTTTTAAATGAAGTTCAGTACAATGATAGCAAAGTAAAATCACTTTGATTCTACCTTAAACCCTCAGATTTAGAAAGAAAAATATTCACCCTCCCCCTAGTGCTGTATACATGGAGTAGTGTGGTTTCAAAATAGACCAGAAAACCCTAAAAATCAAACTGAATAAGAAAGTATAGATTTAATCTTATATTTAAGCAAATTTTGAAATCCCAATTAATATACTTTAAAATTAGGTCAGTATGTTTCTGAATTTAGTTGGGAACCCCATGTGAACATTATACAAATTATCAAAATAAGCATTTTATTTCAGAGTTCAAGGCCACTTCCTAGTTTCAATCACTTTCCATCAAATGCAAGTATTGAAATTTAAGTTCTTACCGTCCTCCAAAGACATCAAAGAGATGCTGCCACCGATTGTTAATTTTATTGAGTTTGTCGTCTATTTCTGCGACTCTGCTCTTGTTGCTAGTCTTGATCAGTTGATCACCCATTTGCTTCAAATGAAGTTTGTTTTGACCATACAGGTTTATTTCTTCCATACAGTCCTGAAAAAACACATCCAAAAATAACTCACAGCAAATACTGAAAATCAATTTCTTGTTGAAATAATATTTCTGGGTTTCTTTGTTGTGGGGTGGGGATGGCTCAGTGGTTTGAGCATTGGCCTGCAAATCCCTGGGTTATGAGTTTAATCTTTGAGAGGGCCATTTAGGGACCTGTCAGGGACAGTACTTGGTCCTGCTAGTGAAGGCAGGGGACTGGACTTGATGACCTTCCAAGGTCCTTTCAGCTCCATGAGATAGGTATATCTCCCTATATTATAAGTGGGATGACCAAGACTGTTATAGAAACACAGGGGAGTAGATCCTCAGCTGGTGTAAACTGGCAGAGCGCCACTGGGGAAAATGGAACTACATCAGTTTACACTAGCTGAGGATCCAACCTATTATTTTTTTATCATACAACCAGAAAATAAAATGAAATAGAGAAGGCTAGGGAAAACAAACCACAAAGGACTACATTAGATCTGGTGTTTTAATATATTAAAGTACTACATTGAAAACTTATTCTTAATGGAATAAAGTACCCATAATTAAGACCCTATAAAAAATAAGTGGCTTAAAGACCTGAAAACTTTCAGGTACATAACGCTAAGAATAGCAATTTAAATTTCTATTATTTTCTTGGGGTTTTTTTTTCAACTTAAATTTTCAACGAGTTACCTTTGTTGTGGAAAATTAACCACACCTTGTGTTTAGATCAGAATTGCCTGAAGCTCCTTTATTTTGGATACAAACGCGTAGGGGGTGGCACATGACAGAACTACCCCCCCCCCCCCAATGCAAGGAACACACAACTTTTTACAGCTTAAAACCGCAGATAAATTACACATACTTCTGTATCAATTACCTTATTTGGAATACATTGCAAAATTAATACAGGTCAAAAGCAAAGCCAGCAAAACGAGCATTTTCCATATTAGGCTTTTCCTGATATTCACTGTCTACCCTTTTGCCTAACTGCGGTTATCTATTTCTTAAGCTTCTGCTATTGCAAATTGTTCTGTCAGGGGACTTTTCCACTTCTGCCTCCCCCTCCTTCCTCCTATACACAGAAATAAGCTAAACCAAAGTTCAACACAGCCTAGCAACAAGCTTATCCAAAGTTTTAAGGTCTACACAGCTTGGCCAAAGTCTTAATCCCCCCAGGTTTTCCTCCACACCTCAAAAGAACCTGAATTCAACTTCAAAGGGATCTTCCTTTGCTGGTATTCTTATACTCGGGAGATCTGGGATTAGATACTGAACCCCGTAAGCCATTACGAAAAGACACTGGCAGCAGACTACTGTCCTGTGTCTATAAGACAGTGCTTTTTATATATTATTACATAATCAAGTCCAGTACCACAAAAGGAAAACAAATCAGATTTGTTTCCCGACATGATCTGTGGGTTTTGAGGTATTTTTTGGTTGTGATGACCTCCTATGCACTTAGTACCAAAACTACTGCACACCTCCGTATTCTGGGATCATCCCCCATTTACCTTCCAACTGCCCCTTTCACAACAGCTGGTACTGGCGAGAAGAGGGAGAGCAATGAAGTACTACCAGGGCTCCAAAGATCACCTACAAAGGATACTCCAAGAGGAGGAGACTCTAGCTTCACACCCTACAAATATCAAGCACAGGACCCATATGTTACATCCTCCTCCCAGTATAAGAAGCAGGAGTCCTAAGTGAAAATGCAGTATGCTGCTGCAGCGCAATCAGGGGGGTGTTCTGTTTTGGTTTTGACTCTGAGATTGATCAGCATTAGGGATATAGACAGAGGACTTGGTATCAATGGAAGTTAGGCACTAAATACCTTTGTCAATTGGGGCCTAAATGTTTAAACTTCTAGGCTTTAGCCTGTAAATGCTGTTCGACATTCCTATTTTAGTATGGGTTTGTCTACAACGAATTCTTAGAATGCATGAAAAGCTGCTTTCCTGTTTACCTTTTGTAATTTGTCTATCATATCTTCAATGCTAACATCTGCAGTCTGTAACACTTTGCTTTCCATCTCTACCAGCCATGTACATAGCTCCTTATTCTTTTCATCGAACACAATCCATGCATTGAGTTTGTCCTCTATCTCCTGCTTACGCAGAGACATCTATGGATAAGAATACAAGACAGCTGTCAACATCTCTCTCAGCAGGAAGCCAACGATTACAAATATAATCAAAAGCATGCATGACTAAGATATATATTCATGTTTGTTTTTAACAATAGATTATTGTAGCAGACTTCATTATAAATGCAAAATTCTAAATTAATTAGCTGTTCCAATTTACAGGAGGATTTATTAGAGTTCTCCAGTTTTCCTTTTAAACATTGTAACCAGAACGTTATAACATGAGGTTGGAACAACAGGAGTAAACATTGTTTAGCAAACACCAGATTCTCTCCATTAGAAAAGCTACTAAACTAGATGATGGCTTTATAAATGATGACATTTGTAACAATTCATATGCCATACAGTGGAAATCTGACAATGCCAAGCAAACAAGGAAAACAAAATATTCATTTCTACATACAAATATATATAAAATAGCTATATCCTACAGAGACATACATGTACATACACACAACACGCGTTGACATACATCCCTGTAATAAGTTTCTGAATTTCTGCAATCACGATAAATTATACAAATACAGATCCCATTTATCATCCACCTTTGATCATCTCATTGGCATTCTTCCCATTTACCTCTCCTATTACTAGCGCCTGGATTCTATGCCTGATATAATTTTATACACTGGTTGAAATTTCGGAGTAGCAATGAGGGAAAAGAAACATAAAAAGATCGTTCATATCACATGTGATACATTAGATAACCTCACACTATTCTGCTTTTGCTCTTTCAGTTCTGAGAACTTTGGTTCTGTATGTTCCTCATGCACAACAAAATTACATGGGTAGGGAAATGTATTCCTAAATCTGCACTGCCTCTTCATTCACATTACATGGACTACACAGAAAGGTGGGGCTAGAAGTGTTATAGAAGGGGCATAGGCGAATGGCCTCCAAAACTCATAACAACATAAGAATGGCCCTACTGGGTCAGACCAAAGGTCCATCTAGTCCAGTATCCTGTCTTCCGACAGTGCCCAGTGCCAGGTGCCCCAGAGGGAATGAACAGAACAAGTAATCATCAAGTGATCCACCCCCTGTCGCCCATTCCCAGCTTCTGGCAAACAGAGGCTAGGGACACCATTCCTGCCCATCCTGGCTAATAGCTATTGATGGACCTATCCTCCATGAATTTATCTAGTTCTTTTTTGAACCCTGTTATGGTCTTGGCCTTCACAACATCCTCTGGCAAGGAGTTCCACAGGTTGACTGTGCGTTGTGTGAAGAAATACTTCCTTTTGTTTTAAACTTGCTGCCTATTAATTTCATTTGGTGACCCCTAGTTCTTGTGTTATGAGAAGGAGTAAACAACATTTCCTTATCTACTTTCTCTCTACCGGTCATGATTTTATAGACCTCAATTATATCTCCTTTAGCTGTCTCTTTTTTAAGCTAAAAAGTCCCAGTCTTATTAATCTCTCCTCATACGGAAGCCGTTCCATACGCCTAATCATTTTTGTTGCCCTTTTCTGAACCTTTTCCAATTCCAATATATATTTTTTGAGATGGGGCGACCACATCTGCATACAGTATTCAAGATGTGGGCATACCATGGATTTATATAGAGGCAACATGATATTTTCTGTCCTATTATCTATCCCTTTCTTAATTATTCCCAGCATTCTGTTCGCTTTTTTGACTGCCGCTGCACATTGAGTGGATGTTTTCAGAGAACTATCCGCAATGACTCCAAGACCTCTTTCTTGAGTGGTAATAGCTAATTTAGACTCACATTAACTCACAATAAGAAGAAATCTACCAAAGAATCCAGAGACCCTGAGGATTTCTGCCCCAAACTGAGAGCTCTTCTGCGTCCGTAATATGCCTGCTCACCCTTCATCAACAACACCTGCAGAATGGCTATCCTCTGCCACCTGCACTGTCTCCCCCTGATGAGGTAAGCTAACACCATCCATGGGGGCAAGGAAGGGACAGCAATGCTGACTCAAGCATTATTAACTCATGTAAGTGTTTCCAATTTCAATTCTGCCTGTTTAAGACGGGCACATTTTGCTCTGAGGTGGAACATGCACTATAGATGTAGATATCTGCAGATACCATACATATATGTGTTGTAATAGACCAGGATCCTTACTGATATGAATTGTTAAATCCTTGACCTACATATACCTTGCCATGGCAGCGATGCAAACACTAATCCCCTTGAATGCATCTGCTCATTAACTGTTTGTTTATTTACTTCCCTACCGTTTTCAGCATGAGCATCTGGCTGCCTCACTCTGGGATGTTCATGACAGCTGCAGGGTTTGACTTTTAAAGTCTTTCAGACCTCTCCATTTAAATGTCAATTGTTCTCAAACAATACATATCTTTCACTCCCCTGCTTCGACTCATCTCTCAAAACACATACAAAATGGAGTATTCTATTAGTATGTTTGAAATTGAATTACAATGGCCAAAAGTTTACAGCTTGGATTAATCTGTAGCTAGGCACATTGGCTTGATTTTCATTTTCAGAGCTACTGGGCACTCACTATCTGAGCTAATGGTTCTCAGCATCACTACATAATCAGGCCTCTTATTTAGGTGTGTAAATATGAATATACAGAAGGTGCTCAATTCAGGCATCCAACTTTGAAAATATTGTGCCTACAATGTTCAGTGTTCGGAATCTGTAGTAGAAAGTAAAATAATGAACATATTTCATTGGATTAGCCATTCAGGCCTTGTCTACACTACATTATTAAGTTGACCTACATCAGGTCAATGTACAGCCACCATAGTAATTACTGTGGTTTTCATGTCCCTATTACCTTCCTTCTGCTGGTGGTGTGTGTCCTTACCAGGAGTGCTTGCACCAACTTAAGTGGGGCAGTGTGGGGCACTGATTGCCCGGGCTGTTGGCTCTGTTTGGAGCCCTGCTGTTGGGTGCCGACACCCCGGGCTGTTGGCTCTGCGTAGCGCCTCACAACTGTGAGCTCCATGCAGAGCTGACAGGCGATGTAAGTAAAGTAGTGTCTACACAGACACTGTGGTGCCCTAACTACATCGATCTAAACACTACGCCGCTTGTGGAGGTGGAGTTATTAAGCCCGGTATACTGGAGGACTTACATTGGCAGGAACAATGCTATAGGATAATGTCGACCTAACTCTGTACGTAGACCTGGCTTCAGTTTAAGGCAAAATATTTCCCCACATCAAAGTTATTATGAAGGGCCTGACTCTACAATCCTTATTCCACCAAAACTCCCATTGCACCCAAACTCCCTTTGCCTGGGTAAGGCTTGGGCCCTACATACTAAGAGAACTTTGTTTCTACAAAAAAAAATAAGAAAGAAATACTGTGGCACCTTAGAGACTAACAAATTTATTTCAGCATAAGCTTTCGTGGACGACAGTCCGCTTCATCGAATGCATAGAATGGAACATACAGTGGGACGATATTTATACATTCAGAGAAACATGAAATTGTAAAAGGCTAATTAATTGAAAGAAACTGTTATCAGTAGGAAAGAAACTTTTGAAGTGATAATCAACATGGCCCATTACAGACAGCTGACACAAAGGTGTTAAGGGTATTTAACTGGGGGAAATAGATTCAATTAACGTAATGACCGAGCCATTCCCGGTCTATATTCAGACCTAAGGTAATGGTATCTAGAGTTTGCATATTAATTCAAGTTCGGCAGCTTCTCGTTGGAGTCTGTTTTTGAAGTTTTTCTGTTGCAAAGCGGACTGTAGTCCACGAAAGCTTATGCTGAAATACATTTGTTAGTCTCTAAGCTGCCACAGCATTTCTTTCTTATTTTTTTTGCTGACACAGACTAACACGGCTACTACACTGAAACCTTTGTTTCTACAGTTTTTTTTGTAATCTACAAAAAAAAGAGCCGTGTAATTTTATGACTATAAAGGGTTCCATTTGTTGCTAGCTTAAAACTATCTGCTAAGCTATCTTCTTAAATCAAGAATCTTAAAATCTAGCATTTTATTTCTTTAACCATTACCTTTCTCTATTAATACACATGTGTAAAATACATACATAAAATACCCAGCAATATATACCAATCTATAAATTCAGTGAGCTAAATTCATTTGTGTGTAACTCCATTGACTTCTGAGAATGAATTTGGTCCACTAAATTTAAATGCAGTGCGAACTAAATGTAATACAGCAGTAGGCCACAAAAGATGGTAAATGTTGAACAGTAAACTGTGCAAAGTTTTGGAAATACATTATATTAAAGAAATGGCAAGTCCATTTTTAATATGTTTCGGTCCTTTTTACTAAACATACCTAAAAGCTAATTTATTTCTCAATTTCATTTATTAGCTTTCTTGGAGCTGTATTTTACATCAGCCTGTGCAACATGCCATCACTTGTGAATTCAAAAGACAAAGTAGGTAGCAGGAACAGCAAAACAATTCCCCCCATTTTTTCCCTCCTTCACCTCAGGCGATTCCTCTGTTTAGCCTTAGCACTCTAGTTTTTGAGTTAGAACAAAGCCATCCATTTCACCCAACAGTTGCATTTCTTTCATACACTCAATTGCTAAGAGTTTGCAAAACTGGAGCACTGTGTGTTATGAAAACAAAGACAGCAGAGCCCAGACTAACTTTATTCCACTATTGTTCAGCCATGCTAAAAAGAAGCTGCATCTACAAAGAATGCCACAAAAGAGACTCTACAACTAAAGTTACCCTGCATGTTAACTAAAGCATGTTTCTTTCTGCTGTTTAGGCCCGGCAAGACATTTCATCCTAAATGCATCAACAAAGAACAAGGACATGAACAGTATATTCAACAGCTAAGTGACTTACTCGTAAGCAGAGTTCTTCCCATTGTCTGTGCAAATGCTCTACTTGCTCCTTCAGCAGCATCACATCTTCTGCAAGGATATAATGAGCCAAGTCTGCCTTCATATTATCAAGTTCTTTCACGTTTTGATTCCAGTCTGCAAGTGACTTCTCCAGTTCCTGCATTTAAATACAAGGAAAACAATCCTTTAGACTAAGCTCCTGTGTTTTTTCAAAACCTGTTGGTTAATCCTCTGATTGGCCTGTGGGGGAAGGGAAAACAGAAAAGGAGGAGGGGAAATTTACACATAGGCAGCCAAAAGGGTAACACTGTGAAAGCCTTTGCTAGGATGCTTTTAGGTCAGCCTCCCTTTCCTTTTCCTTCTATCTCTGTATCCTGTTTGGGGGAGGGTGGGAAGAGAAATGGTTAGTTGAAAAGATGAATCTCTCTTTAGCTTTATTAGAAGGTTCCCTCCAGTGTTAGTTATTCAGAGCCTGATCCAGAGCCCATTAAAGTCAATGGCATAGCTCTTTGTTGACTTCATTAGTGCAGAAACAAGCCTCTTGTCACTCTATAAAATTCTCTCTACTAGACATCCAACACCCAACATCTTCTGATACACTGCTGCAATGTTTGGTAGAGTTGCCAACTTTCTAATCACACAAAAGTGAACACGCTCACTCACTTTCACTGGGCTGGGGCAGAGGGTTGGGGTACAAGAGGGGGTGATGGCTCCAGCTAGAGGTGCAGGCTCTGGGGTTGGGTGCGGGAGGAGATGTGGACCTGGCTGGGGGTGTAGGCTCAGGGGTGGGGACGGGGATGAGGGATTTGGGGTGCAGGAGGGGGCTCAGGGCTGGGGTAGGGGATTGGGGTGTGGGAGGAGGTTTTGGGTGTGGGCTCCGGCCGGGTGGCGCTGACCTCAGGTGGGTTCTGGTCAGCAGGGCTAAGGCAGGGTCTCTGCCTGCCCTGGCTCTGCGTGGATCCCAGAAGCAGTGGCATGTCTGGCTCCTAGGCGCAGGGGGTTCTGTGCGCTGCCCGCAGGCGCCGCCTTCGCAGCTCCCCCTTGCGGTTCCCGGCCAATGGGAGCTGTGGAGCCGGCGCTCAGGAAGAGGCCAGCGCACAGAACCTCTCTGGCCAGCTGATCCTGTGCCTAGGAGACGAACATGCCAGCTGCTTCTGGGATCTGCGCGGAGCCAGAGCAGGTAGGGAGGCTGCCTTAGCTTTTTAAAAATATTAAAATTAAAAAAACAAAAAACAAAAAAAAACCAACCCAGACCAATTTCTTTAGTTACAAGGAGATAATCTTTCCTGATGGCTTTTAAAAGGTATTTTGTGTTAACATTGTCACTGAAGAAGAGGAGTAATTGCACAACAAACTGCAGTAGGGAAATATCTGTGTTCTACACATGAAGGAAAGTCACATTTTACAATAAAGAAAACTTGTCAAAAAACTTTCCTGGTTCTGCTAACAAAGAAAAATGCTCTGCCTCTAGGAGAGGTAAACTGGACCAAAAAAAATAAATGCACAAGGGGAGCAGACAACTTCTCCTACCCTCATAGTTCCTCTGCATGGGCTGGGGGAGGCTGTCTCCCCACAAACAGTCCAGCGTTGCCCTGCCCATGCTCCACCCTTAAGCCCCTTTCTGCAGTTCCTTCTTGGGTCCCTCTCTTCCATAGCCCAGGCTAGCTAGGTCTGTGGCAGGTAGGTGCCACAATGACTCGGGGTGCTGGGACCGCGCAGTCCAGCGCTGGTGTTGGGGGACCATCCACAGCTCTGATGCTCTGCGGCCGGGCTGCCCGGGGCTCCATGGCCGGGGGCGCTGTGGCTGGGAAGCCCAGCCACACCATCTGGGGCTGGGGGCACTGTGGCTGGACCGCCCGGAGCTGGGGGGTGCTCAGTTGGCCCGGGGGGGGGGGGGAAGGGGGGAGAATTGCTCTGGGCTCTTGTGGGGTAGGGGGAGCAGAAGGGGAGGGTGAGGGGTGGGGCCTCAGGCAGAAGGGGAGGGGCTGGGGGCTAGCCTCCCCCAACGGCCAGTTCATCGGCCGCCCATGTTCTTCTGATCAATCTGTATATGTGCACATTCACATTTTGAAAGGAGACTGACTCACCATTCAGCTTGCAAAGGAAACACTGAAAAAAATTCTATTAAAATAAAAAGGGCTGATAGTTTAACTGCAAAGAATTCTCCCAGTTCACAATAAATTCTCCCTTGAAAATATGCAGCTCAATATACATTAACAAGGGATCTGACTTAAAAGCCCAGTGAAAATGGGAGAATGCCAATGGATTTTATTGGGCTTTGGATCAGGCCCTAGGCATGGGAAGAGCACTGTTCCACCGAATACCACCTCTTAGCTCAGGGGTGGCCAACCTGAGCCTGAGAAGGAGCCAGAATTTACCAATGTACATTGCCAAAGAGCTACAGTAATACATCAGCAGCCCCGCATCAGCTCCCCTCTCCCCTCCCAGCACCTTCCACCCACCGGCAGCCCCACTGATCAGTGCCTTCCCCCTCCCTCCCTTCCTGCACCACCCCTGTCCTAGCTCTTATATAGCGCTTTTCACCGTTAGATCTCAAAGTGCTTTACAAAGCAGGTCATTATCCCCATTTTTTTTTACAGGTGGGGAAACTGAGGCATTGGGAAGGAAGTGATTTGCCCAAGTTCACCCAGCAAGCCAGTGGCATACCCAGGAATAGTTCACCCAGGTCTCCTGCGTGAGTCCCAGTCCAGTGCTCTATGCACAAAAAGAAAGATCAAATGAAGAAACTGGGGTCCTTATTTGGTCCTTCTAATCTATACTTTCCCTTGTACCTAAGGGCTGCTTCTATATTGACACAATTTGACACTTGTTCTCCATTGCCAAAGCCCTACTGTTGGTATTATCAGTGGTGGTAGCTGTGCGCAGACAGGGTGCAGGCATTTTTAACGAACACTGTGTCAACACAAGTGCTCGAAAGCAGACTGTTCCTGCATATGAAAGGAAGCCAGCTATCACAAAGATCTCAGGGAGCTGATAGTGATCCAAAGGTGTCTGACATCAGTAAACTTACTTTTTTCCCCACAAAGGCCAAGCAATTCAGTTCATAAACATGGTGATAAAGCACAATGCCATGAAGCTAAATGCAAAATTACCAAAATGAGTCATGCACTGGAAATACTTTCCATGGCATTTAACTTTCCTGGCAGGACGTTGGCAGCAAAAGCTTTCATTGCTGACAGTTAAACTGCTGCTGCCCCCCTCTGGCTCTCCTTTCCTTTTCTCTACTATTTTTACCATGCCATAGGTGTGCAAGGTGCTTTGTAGATATACAAGATAATAAGGTCCTTGCCTGGAGAATTTTACAGTCTATACTAGACTGATAACACAATGAACAAAGACATCCAACCACGTAGAGGGGAGTGAGGTGGAGTGACAGATGGGGAGATGGGAATTTTAACTTCTTATTTTAATGGGTTTGAATTTTTATTTATGTATTTATTTATTTGGAGAGGCAGGGGAAGTGATAAACCTCTGTGACCCATCGAGGGCATAACAATAAATGTCCTGCCAAATTTCAAAAATCCAGCACTTGCTGAGACTAGGATGTTACATCAGACATGGGGAAAGGGGTAGAGGCAATTTACCAGTAGCACAGAAGTTTCACGGAGGAGCAGGCAAGATAGAAATCCAGTCTCCTAGAGGCTCAAGTAGTGTACAAGGAATATTTTTTTACAAAATGTGCTTTCAATACCTTAACATGTTCCTTGGTTTTGTAGAGCTCTTCATGCTCCTCTGGAAGTGGATCTTTTACTTTTGCCTTAAGCTCTTGCAGCCTGCTTTCCAATTCCTTGATTAGCTTTTCGCAGCTGTCCCAGGTCTGTTTTTTACAGAAACAAGGAAGTTATGAATGGCAAATACCTCACAATATGAACGTACTGTACTGTATGGATGAATTAAAGAACAGCAACTTCTAAATTAATTTGTTTTAGAGGACTGATCATCAGGATCTTCTCCCAGTGCATGCACACTGTCCCTAATAAGAATTTCATTCATGGATTAATGGGAGAATTGAGCCCTCTCGTATTTAATGTTTGCCTTGACGTGCATTTTAGCTCAGGTGGTTCACATCTCCTTTTATACAAACTAAGATTCTTTGGAGCACAGTTTTAAATTATGCTGGGGATCAATTAAAGTGATGTAATTAAATATGAAGTTTTTATGCTTTGAAACACAAATTTACTACAGAGAGGAAACGTTCATGGATCTACCTCTTATTGTCAGAGGGGGTATATATGGCAAGGTGCATATGGCCTCTGGCATAGTCTGCACCTATAATGGCTCTATAAGAGAGTAAAGAGGTATGACTAATGCCACTGGCCCAAATTCTCACCCAGGTGCTTCATGGCTGAAAAGTGTGGGCAGAGTTCCACAGCCCGGCCGGGCTCCATGCCTACAGAGCACCACTGCAGTCCAAAGAGGGGAAGCTCATTACAGCAGTATCCACCCAGCTACCCAGCCCCTCTCCACAGAGGTATAGTCCACGACTTTCGCCTTCCCACAGCCCCCCAGATATAGAGCAATGGAGCTGGTGGGGAGTGATCTCAAAAGGGAGTCACAGGGCCTCCTCAGAGTCTAGAGTAGGGGAGCTCATACTTGATGCTTTACTGGCAAGGAACTCTGCTGGAGAGGCAAGGGGCATGGGAGCCTTTTGACAACTTCAAAATGGAGCTGTTACCTGAGATTAGAGGCCACTGACTGAGACACACCCCTGCAAGGGCAAGTGGGAGACAACAGAGCCAACATGATACCCCACACCCCCAATCAAAGGCACTGGTTTCAGGGGCTCTGTCCTTGAATGTCACTGTCTCCCCAACCTGTAAGCTTATATATGGGTGTTACTGCAGCCCAGTAGTCGTGTAGTAGTCATTGCAGGGCCTGCATACAGGACAAAGATAGATTAGGATCCACAGAAGAGCAAACAAAGAGCTGGGAAGCTGCTACTCTTTCTGGGTCTCCCTGGGCACTTGCTGCAGAGAGCCTCTCCACCCCACTAGCCTGCTTGTCCTTAGGACTGGAACCCCCCACCTGGGAACAGGAGTGTGTAGGCATCTCAAGGTGTCCTCCTCCCCAGAGAACACCTGTTGAGTACCTGCACAGTGCTGAGGAGCTGTTTCATGATCTTCTCCACTTGAAGCTGGGCATCATTCCAATTCTCCTGTAACTGGCTGAGTTCCCCTTGTATTACAGCATTGGTCTCCGGGTCTGAGTCTTTACGTAACTTCTCCCCAATATAGACAGTGAGGGAGTATGTGGTTTGCCATCTCTGAAGAAGTATTTCCTTGTTCTAAAAAAACAACCACAACATTCTAAATCTCAGCCCTGGGATTAGAGAGCTTTACAAACCTGCTTGGAATTTCACTTTTTAAAAGATGACCTATAAAGGGCGAAAAAAAATTGACTTGTTCTTTGTTTTTATTTAACTTTTTGTTACGTGTAAAAAAACCCAAACCCTCAACCCTGCATTTTTTCCTGCTTGTTTTGAGTCTATAAAATGCTATGATGACTTTATAATGAGTTAAATTATTACACCAGGAGAGTGAAAGTGGCGCAATTGAGAGGAGATGGGATTTTTAGTCATACAGTTAAAAAGTCAAGTGTTTAATAAAATGTTGTGTTTGTTAACAATTCTTTAACTTCAACGGCTAAGCAACATATTAGAGAAAGAATGTCTTTGTTAAAGACTGAACATCTCATTTCAGTAAAGTAAACTAAAAACATCCCTCGTCTGTGAACCCTAACAAGATCTTCATTAAAAATAGGGAAGATGAAAGTTAACATTCCTGTTATTTCTAAGGTAAAGAACCAAGCAGAAAAACATCCATAAAAGCCAGACTTTCTGGCCTTCATTATACATCATAAAGAAGCAAAAACAGGCACTAGTATAATTTTTAAAGTCCTCTGAAAGTTACCTTTAACAACAGGAGAAAATAAACATGAAACAAATGAGGCTAGCAACAAAGGAGTGGGGCATTGAAAGTCTTAACATTTATAATAGTCCTAGGTCCTAATGTTAATGGATTGTGTCTGCAGAAAGTGTAATCTAATAATGAATCAAAAACAAATTTTCTGATTGCCTTATACACAGGCCAGTTAGGTGCTCCTGTTCACCTTCTTATAATATAAAGGGAACATTCAATTCCACTCAAAGGCAACACATTTAAAACTAGGGAAAGGAAAGTATTTTTTACACATTACATAATCAATCTGTGGAACTCATTGCCTCAAAGTATCACTGGGACCAAAAGTTTAGTGCCACTCAGGAAACCTTTAGACATTTATATTGATAATAAGATCTACAGTTATACTACATGAGATATATTTTTAGTAAGGAATATAAGCTTTCATACTTCAAGTCATAAACCAGACACTAAATGACAGAAGTTAGGAAGAAACTTCCCCTATCGGATGGTTATTCCATAATTAACTGTTGTGGCCTTGTCTACACTGAAGTTTTCTTATCTCTTATTTTTAAAAGTCATAGAATCATAGAATATCAGGGTTGGAAGGGACCTTAGGAGGTCATCTAGTCCAACCCCCTGCTCAAAGCAGGACCAACCCCAATTTTTGCCCCAGATCCCTAAATGGCCCCCTCAAGGATTGAACTCTCAACCCTGGGTTTAGCAGGCCAATGCTCAAACCACAGAGCTATCCCTCCCCCAAAAGGACAAGTGTAAACCACAATTCTGTGCAATAAAGTGAACAATGCCATGTCTACACTAGCAAGCGCTCTTACTATTATGGAGTCTTCTCCCATAGTAAGGTACTACTGGATATGAGGAAGGTTGGCAGAATCAGGTTTTAATGAATTCAGAATAGTTCGGCTAATCTAATAAGACATATTATTATTTAAAATATTCTCTGTCGTGGAATATTTCTCTCCACAGCAAAAAATTATTCAGTACTCTACCAAATATAAAGCTGGCTTCAAATCAGACAGTGTTCAACTTCAAACTCAGATTCCTATTATACTTTAAACTATTAACTTTAAGAGCTTCTCTATCCAGAAATCCGGGACAGCGTTGCACTATTAACCAAGCAAGAGATTCTGATTTTGGCTCATAAATCAACCTAAAGTTATTTTTTGCCCGAACAGGGTCAAATTAAAAACCAAACAGCTCTGGTAACTTAAGTTGTTAATATTCAGTTCAACATTCAAATTACAGTAAACTATTACGAACTATTGAGAATTTTGAAAATTTACTCACAGAGGTCACTCAAATGAAGATAAGCAAAAGGAAACAGGGCTTACTTTCTGCATTTTATGGGCAGGCATAATCTATGTGCTTTAGCGAGAACTTGTTGAGGTTCTTTGAATCTTTTCCTCATGACAGATTCACTAAAAACTGCATCTGGCTCCCATATCATAATTTTATTTAGGAGTTTATTGTGGGTTTCCACAATGCATAAATAAAGACAAGTTTTAATGAAACCGTCCCTTTAAAAAAAGAAATCAGCAATTTGTTTTGTGCAAAAAGTGAATGCTTTTAAAGTCCTTTCGTTTTCCTGGATACATGTCATTTCAATCTGAAAAATCACTGATCAGCTATTTATTTATAAGAAATAAAAATATGACCTTGACATCGTGAATTAGATTCCTAAGATGGTAAAGGCTGTAGCCGTCCTGGCTCTTCACAGCAGCTATGAAGTTATTTGTACAAGTAAGAAAATTTGTGAGATTCTGTTGAGAAACCCTGAAGTGCTGCCACTGCTTCACAAGTCCATCGATATCTTTCTTCCTCTGCTGAACCGTCCGAATAACAATCTGCCATTGCTCCTTCAGCAATGTGAGTTTGGAAATAAACTCAGTTCTGAAGAGGACAGAGATTGGAGTGTTAATACAGAATGTCATCTTCACCTTCAAAGCACATTCAAACACAAAATGGAGCACCATAAGCACAAGCCTTCTTTGTGTATCAAAACTTCTGTGTGACAGAAAACTATAAAATGATACGAGAACACGAGAGTTTCTCCTGCTGTGGCACATCAGCGTATGGTGCAGCTAGACCCAGACGCAAGTTGTTCCAAATGAATTCTTGAAGTGGATGGAAGTCAACACTGGCACAACTGCACTGCGAAACAGAACTGTACTTGAGCAATGCTATAACAGCCTCCTATCACCATTGTACTCTAGTGCAGATGGAGCCTTAGAGCCCATCTGCATTACAAAAAAACTCTGTGTAGCGTTGAACCCCTTCAAACCAGTTTCTGGTTTCTACTGTGAGATATAATATGCTTTTGCCTGCTCCACATTAACAAGCTGAAGTGTTTTCAGCCTGTGCTAGTAAAAATGGGTTCAGCTAACATACTTTTTGGATAGTTCAGATGATGCCTTAGAGAAAAAGGGGGAACGGGAAAGGTAAATCACTTGCAATGGTACTGCTACCTATGGAGGATGGAGTTCACATAAAACAACAGTATGGAAAAGAGGATTGAGTCCTTTACATATGGCAATCATTTAGCTACCACCAGAGTATAACCACCTCAGTTGTAAACACAGCAACTCTTTAACAGTGCACAACAGTTAGGTCAGGAAGTGAAGGATATCTTATCCCAGGAGAAACTACAAGGGGATTTTTGTTTTTTTGGTAGGCAGAATGTAGTTATTATCCAAAGGGTCAGGGGACACCAGTGGTCACACCCCTACTTTTACAAGATGTACCACAGGTTCTAATGAACACACATGGTTTTGACTTAAGTTTAAAAAGTCTCTTTTAAGGGACAGTTGCGGGTGGTTCAGTACTGACTCGGGGAAGCATGTAATCTCTTGAATCACCAACACTATTTTGTGTAAGACCCGGGGATACGTGCAAGAATTTAAATTTGACTGCTTTTGGAGGAGCACATTAAACACACATATTATACACATTAAACCATATCAACACATGTACATACGTCATAGGTAAGGCTACATTTTAGTCATGGGTATTTTTAGTAAAAGTCATGGACAGGTCACGAGCAATAAACAAAAATTCACGGCCCAGGACCTGTCCATGACTTTTACTATAAACCCCTAACTAAAACTCGGGCGGGGGGCCGTGGGTGCTCTGGGGGTGGTGGTCCAGGAGTGGTGGTGGCCCGGGACCACCAACCGCTGCAGAAGTCACGGAGGTCACAGAATCCGTGACTTCCGTGATAGATACACAGCCTTAATCATAGGCATAGAAATAAGCCGCCATACACTCACCATTTCAAAGAAAATCTATGTGCCGTGGAGCCATCTGAATACATGTATCCTCAAGTACTTGGCTGCGGCGGGGTCACAGAGCTCCTCCGGCCCCGGGGCTGTGGTGGGGCTGGAGGAGTTCTGTACCCCTGCGATCTACTGGGGGTGTGTGCCCCTGCTTGTCCCCCACTTTGTGCATGTCCCTGGTAAGAACTAAGGGAAAAAATCTATTTATTTTTTTTACCTTTTTTCTGGTTCTCCTGTTTCCAGCAAAAGTAATGCTTTTGATATGATAGAATTAAAAATCTGCTGATTTACAGAAATCTCCGTTTGCAGCATCTGCAAACATTGCAAAAATAAGAACAATATTAGTTCAGTAACTGATTGGCATTTAAAAACAAACTTTACAGTGGGCTTGACTACACACAGAATTATTCTGCAATAGCTATTATTGAACAGCTCCATATTTAGTAAATAAGGAGCAGAATCTGGCCCACATGCCCTAAGGAGTACAAGTTTTACATAAAGAAGTAATTGTTTACTATAATGTTTGTGGAATTCGATGCACAATTACTAATTATAAAAAAGTCTAGGTGACATCCTGTCTCTGTGTGTCTAACTTTCAATGCAAGGTATTTAGTATTTGCAGACACAGTTTTTGTGATTTATTTCAGCTGGGACAAGAAGCATCCTCTCAGCCTTGCTCCAGTTTAATGTTCCCAAGGTACAATGTATTATTGACACTTTGAGTGGATTCCATTTATATACTGCACAGACTGCTGCTGTTCTATAATACCACCCACAGTATCTCTTTGCAAAGATACAGTTTTCAAGATTTTTTTTAAAAACCCAGTTTAAATCTTCAGCATTATTACCTCATATATTCTCTGTTGTTCCTGAAGCTTTTCAAATCTGCCAGCAATATTCACTTTTAAACCCTCTTTCATCTTTTCTAGAAATTGTACCCAGTTTTCACATTTCTGAAGAAATTTCTTTTCATCCGATGGAATTCCCTCAAATTCACTGTTAAAAGAAATAATACAGGAACTATTCTATTGTTGTATATTTTCCCGTTATGATTGTTAATGCTCTAACAAAGGGGGCAGACTGGTAGCACCACAGGCCTTAATCAAGATGAGGTCCCATTGTGATAGTCTCTGCACAAAACACATGCTAACACATGTGCCTTTGTGCTCCAAACAACTTAAAATATTTAAAAAACCAACAACCCGGTGGAATATTTTTAAGTTAGTTTAAAATAGAGGAATTATTTTTGACAAGCCTCTTGGAAATCTGGGGACCACCTTGTGGAAAATATTTTAATCTGCTTTTAATTTTCCTCATGTACACTGAAACAGCTGGGGGGGAATTATTGTGCTTTTTCGACCTGCAATGCTCCAGGGCTGTTGCTGTCTTCTGAGCCCACTGTCGATTCAGGCTCTGTAGTTTCTTCACAGTGAAATCACTGAGTGGTAGCCTAAAGCTCACTTCATTCAGATTCTCGATGTCAGGAGACACTGCAGAGAGCTCCAACATGTGGCTCTGCAAATAATGGAACAAAATAACTGACAGAATCATCACCTTTTTTCCATGTCTAGAAAATGTAAGTCTTTTCTCTGATTTTTGACAACACAATGTAAACAATGCCTTATGTTCAGGTTAAAAGGGTCATGGATGAAAAAGATTAATTTCAAGAAGCATTCTTAGTTCATATTGGGCTATATCATCCCTCCATGTATTATTCCAGTAGAAAGGACTGAAAACAAGAGAGTTTTCACTTTCAGTTTCCTTTGCACAATTCTGGGGGAAAAAGTCAGACACACCTTCTGAAGCCTCATTCATGGAAGTACTAAAGGGTTATGCACAATGTATTTTGTAGTATCCATAAATAGCAGGGCTTAAATTTCATACAGAAGTTTGAGGAGGGGGAATTATGCCAACCCCAGATCCAGCAGGTTTCCTTCTTCTCTTTTACAATTCTGCCTGCAATCCATGTTTTGATTCCTTTTGAAAAGTAACTCATGTTTTATGTTGCTCTGGGGATTCAGTTATTCTGATGTAAGGTTCTTCAGATAAAGTATTCCATTGCATTTCTGATTTCCTTAGAAAATTTTTAACCATCTTCTGCTAGCAATTAAAATGACCAAAGCTGCTACTTTACTTTATTCATTTCCAATGCTTGTGAAGAGAGAAAGCTGGCCTTTTCCATCATGAAGTTTAAAACATTTTACGTAATACAGAACTTCAGGTTTACAGATAATTTATTTGGAATAGTCTTATGTATATTTGTCAAGATTTTTTTTTAAAATTAAGAATTCATTGTCAAAGGTGGCATAATCATCACAATGAAGTCACTAAAATTTAAATACCTGGCTTCTCAGCACATATTAAAATTAGTTTAATGGCCAGTTCAGTTCTCAAAGGGCCCAATCCAAAGCCCACTGATTGTCCATTTATTCAGATTTCATGGAAAGGTCAAGAACTTGGCCTCCTTATAGGCAGGAATATTAGCACTGCATATTACTAAAATTACCAGATGCTTCCCATCATAAGACCCTGTATTCAGTTGCTTACAACTTTCCCAGACTTTAAACCTTTTGGCTGGAATTCTCCATACAGATTGTCCGCCTGACACTGAATTTTTTTCTGGGAAAATTTCAGCCAAAACGGTCCAGCCATTTCCGAGAATGAGGGTAGAGAAATGTATGTTTTGCCCATGTTAAGAATTCGGTGACCTTTTCTGCGAACAGCTCTAGAAACCCTGTGCCTTGGAGAAAGGATTAGAAATTTTGCAAAGAGATGATCACCTCTGTGGCAGGGATGTGCCTTTTGCCATCCCCATGAAAATCTGGCCAAATAATACACTATTGCAAAATCAGTGCATGTGCTCATAGCCTTCTTCAATGTTGGCAGTTAAAATCTCTGAAGAGTCTGTCTTCAATGAGCATGCTCAAGCCTCTCACAGCTCCTAGTGCTCATACCATCCCCACAGGGCAACAGAGCACACTCCCTCCCCTCAGAGCTCCTTCATGTGACCAGACTGAGCATGCTCCCTCCCTACAGAACAACTGAACATGCTCCAGCAACAAAGCCAAACTGCTTTTAGCTGCTCTGGGACAGGTTGAGGCCAGGCACCAGAACTGATGGCAGGGAGCCCGTCTCTTCTGTGCTTTCAGTGACATCCCGCCCATGGAAGCCATCTGATTCAGATGCAGAGGCAGGGCCGGCTCCAGGCACCAGCTTGCCAAGCTGGTGCTTGGGGCGGCAGGTGAGAAGGGGGCGGCAGTCGGAGTCCCGCGGCGGCAATTCGGCGGCAGGTCTGCTCTTCCCGCTGCCGAACTGCCGCCGCGGGACTCAGACTGCCGCCCCAGTCTCGCCTGCCGCGGCGGCAAAGGGGCGGCAGGTCCGCCACTGTCCCCTTGCCGCTCCGGAATGGGACTGCCTGCGTCGGGGGTGGGGCCCCGCCCCCGACGCAGGCAGACGTGGCGGGGCCCCGCCCCTGACACAGGCAGACGTGGCGGGGCCCCAATATGTCTGCCTGCGTCGGGGGCGGGGCGCCGCCACCCCTGCTTGGGGCGGCAGAATTGTAAGAGCCGCCCCTGTGCAGAGGTGACAAAATTTGGACCGGGGGAAAGGAAGGGAGTAGACTGGGAAAGTGTCTGATGAGAGTGGCACTGGAGGGAGTGGGATGCGAAGTTAGGATAGGGAGCCAGAGGGAAGGCTGGGACAGGAAATTGAAAGGGGGCTAGGGAAGAAAAGAAACAAATCAGATGAGGAGCAGGAGAAGGGAACTGGGACTGGCTGAGCAGGGAGACTTGGAGGATTTGAGGAGTGGGAGAGATGGGGAGATTGGGACTTGGACAGCAAGCCCAGACAGAGACACGAGGATTGGGTAGGCCAGGAGAATGGGACTGGGACAAGGGGTTAGGGGTGGGGAAGAGACAGGACATGGCTGGGTTGGAGGTGGTGGGGAAGAAGGAGTCAGACTTGGAAGGAAGAAGAAAATTCTGTGCCCAGTAGAGTACACTTCCCTCCAGAGCCTGGAATGGAACCCAGGATTCCTGAATGCCACCATTTCTCTGCTGTCAGTGAACCCCCCATGTCAAGTGTCCTATCCCTCTCTAGGGCTGGCCCACATGGAGGATGAAAATTTAGTGCAGCTATCAATTACTGACATCAAGTGGCAGAGGTTTTTGTAGTGGATCTACAGGTTCCAGTCCTGCTGATGACCTTACGTTGGTGTCACTATGATGACACATGATGGAATTTCTGGTTTTTCAGTTTGCTTTTTTAAAAACCTAGGAAATTACACACCAACATACTATGTTAACATTATTAAGAACATTATTACGGTGGCAAAGTCAAGCATTCAAAAGTTAGGAAATGCCAGAATTGAGGTTGCTTGTGCAACCTTAATTTGGCCCTCTTGTGCATGTGCACTGTGATAGTCTTAAATTACATGACCACATACTATTTTTTTCAAGACGACCCCTACCACATTCCCTGCACAGGATGGACCTGCTCTGGGTATCCATCAGGCTAATTTAGTAAAGGAAATAGTTGTCTGTAGGACCCCTGCCTTTTTGTTGCAGAAGTTCAAGGGTCTCATTGTGAAGGCAGCTGAATGGACAACTGGACTCTATCCCTGCTTCTGCCACAGAGTGCGGCACTAAATGAGTTAGGGACCTTGTGGAAAAAATAGTATGTGATCAGGAAATTCAAGACTGTATCATAATGGATATGCATGTGGGGGCCAAATTAAAGTTGCACAGGCAACCTCAATTCTGGCATTTCCTAACTTCTGAGTGCTTGACTTTGCCACCTTAATAATATTCTTTTAACATAGTTTTTGTGCATGTAACATTTATGATAATTAAGCTACAGGAATTACCTATAGTGCTACATGAATAAGTATCCTACAGACTCTCTTACATATGCATAATTTATATCCTTATAGTCATAAGAGCTGGATGTACCATGAGCAATTCGAAGTCGTCTTCTTTTCCCTGTAGATACAGCTTATCCAAAACTTCTATAGGTGTCTTAATTTGAGCTTCCACTGTGCCCAGACAACTATTGAAATCCATCAGTTGTAAAAGGTTGAACTAGGATGAGAGATTATTTTTATTATAATCAGCTTTAATACATATATTCAATATGAACAAGAGAATAATAAACAGCATCCTTAGGAAAACAAACAGCTGCCAGATTAGAGTAATAGCTGTATTTGTAGTTAATATTTATGTTTATATTTAAACCATGCTTATTTATATTCTTTTTCTAGATTTTATTTTTGGAATATGTCCTTGCATTTTTAGAGTAAATATTTAGCCTTGATTTCTTGTTATTGGCTTCATAGTTCTAGAAATTAATGGCTGTTTTATCACAGCGCAATACGTTTCTTTGACTATGAAAAAACAAGGAAAGTGAAGAAAACACTTCATTACATAGAGGGGCACCACTGTCCCGTCAGAGTGAGAAATAACTCACTGGGGAGGAGAGATGGTCTTGTGGTTAAAGCCCCTGTAATGGAACTTGGGAAACCTGGGCTTGTTTATCAGCTCTGCTTCAGACTTTTAGAAGGTGGTAAACTGCAAGTTTCGAGTTTCCCAATTTTTCCATTGAGGAGAAGTAGGATTTAACCCAACATACACACATGTGGCAAGGAGCTGAGCCTCCAAATCCTGTGAATTGTGGGAAATCCACATGGATCTAGGAGAAACAGGGCAGACATGCTGTGCAGAGACCTGTCACCGGGGACTTCATGATTTAGGGTGAAATTATGGAGCTACAGCACAGCTACTCAGACGGCAGGAAATTCACGAAAATGGTTCTGCTCCCTTCTCAGCCACATGGACAGTTTGGTCCCCTTTGCTCCTATAGATAGGGCTGTGGGCATTACTTGGGTTCTAGTAGCTCCCAGCTGGCTCCATCTGAGGGGAAGAAATACAGAACTGGGTTGGATCCCACAGGTTTTTTGAGGGAGGAGGTTAGGGTGACAGGGGGACTCTTCTCTTCCCTCCCCATTTCCAGGATTGAGGGAACTGTGCCAGGAAGGGGTCTGATATCACCCTCTGCCTGAGAGTTCTCAAATTACAGTTGTGTAAGGAATGAATGACAACAATGAAAAAGGAAATCACTTGTGGTAAGACCACAAAATTACACAAGAGAAAACGACTACACAACTAGAAATGAAATAACTATATTACACCACAGGTAAAGCTTACACATATCGAGAATCAGAGACGTCATCCCTAGGAAACAACCTGAGTTTCCAAGCATTGGACTGCGAGGATGGATGGAGACATTAAGATCCATCCATATTACAAATTAACAGGCCTGCTTACAAGTGTGTGACAGAGCAGGGTGTGTGCGGAAGGGGAAAACAATTGAAATGGAGTGAATGCTGCATAACAGGCACATGATTAAAGCATAACCTGTTTCCCCAGGACTTTATTTCTCTTTCATAACTCAGCTGATGCTATCATTCAGATTTCGCTGAGTTCTAATTCAAACTGAACTTCAGTCCAGGAACGACATGATTTTGTTGAAGAATAAAACTGTATTGAGAGTAAATTTACTATATAAAGAAATACCTCAAATTCATCCGATTTCATCTGCAACATCTTTTCCAAATAAGCTATCCTTTGGAGAGGATGCAACTTCTCCGAGAGAACTGGCTGTGTGGCTGCATTAACCTGTTGTGCTATCTGGTCTGTCAACTCAGAAATCTGGAGAAAGCTTCCCTTTATGGTTTGAAGGCCTTGTTGCAGTATCTAAAATGAAAGATCAAAGAAATAAATCAGATCTGTGTTCCTGTGTCTCTTTTATTGCTATAACTAAGCTCCTTCTGTTGATCTGCACTGGAAGCCAAATTCAGCCATAGACTAAGAGAGTGGCTTTCATTGACTTTAATGGGAGTGGCAAGCACTTACTCCAGGGCTGAATCTGATGATAAGTCTATTAACAGTGTCGGGTGAGACGAAACCATACATGTTACTGAAGGTCATCGTCCTTCCAGTTACCCAGAGATTTAGGCTGATTTTTTAAAGGTGCTGAAGGGAGTTAGGCATCCAACTCCAGATGAGTTCTCTTCAACTCCTTTAAAAATTCCCAGCCTTAGTATCTGGATTCAAAGTTCAGTGGGATAACATTGCCCAGTAATAATTTCAGGCACTCGGATACTAATGTTATGAGGGAGATTAGAGAGAGAAATTGGAGAGAATATCCATACTCTCTAGAATGGCTTTATAGAGTGATGATAATATCCTGCTAACCACTATGCTGAACACCTTTGCCAGCACTTTGGAACCATTTTGATTGATGGAGAGCTTTTTTTTCCCCTCCAGCAACAATACTGTAAATTTCAGTTTTAAATGTTATGAACAATGAAGGGAGTAGCTAGCACTTCTACAACCTACTGCTTGTAGTACCTTTTTTCTCGAGAGGGATTTACAGAATATCATCCTGGAATGTGTAATTCTCTGCCACGTTCACTTAATACTAAACATGAAAATCTCTGAGCTTTTTTTCCCCACTGAAAGCTACATTTCAGTGGGCAACGAGTAAAGAAATGTTTCTTCTGATTAACTATAAAAGTAAGGACAGACTTCCCTGAAAGGTAAGATGTGCTTCAGGGAGTATTGACCCTGTCTTTGGCATGGGTCAGACTGTAAGCACTTCAGTTGTTTATAAAGGTCAAAATATATAATAAAGGTCAATCATGTTTGGTTCAGCGATTGCTAAAAAATAGCCAGATTCTCAGGTTCCCTATGTTACCTTCATAGAGTATTGCAACTGGAAGGGGATGGAAAACTGGCATAAACTGCCAGCCGGGGATTCCTCTTACGTTTGAGAATCACTGGAGGGAATTAAGCAAGAGTAGCTGGCTCTACACCCGTTGCTCCTGGAACCCCACCTCTGGCATGGGAGACATGTCCAGAGCAAACTGCACCCTGGTGGCTCTCCCGAGGGGACCACTGCAGACAATATAGTTTAGAGAAGCCTTGCAGCTAGTCATGGGCTACCCACAGAATTGGAGAGTGCACGCGACAAAGTCAGGCCACCATCCCCTTCCCTTCTTTGCATCCTGTGCTTGGCCTGACCTGAGGACCTGGCCAATGTAGTTAAAGAAAATAAAAAAGGACGGATTACAAAAGAGAAGTCAGGCCCATTGTCAGGATTTTTAAATAAGTCCAGCCTTGCATAAGGCAGCAAGAGCACTTTTATGTACCTTCACATCCTGTATCTTCTGCTTCAGGACTTCCACCATGTTGTCTTCAGGTAAGTGAGCTCCCAAGAGCTGATGACACTGCTCTTCATGTTGTTCTAACCTCGATGCTGCCTCAGTGTACAACCCATCATACGACTCCCAAAGCAATAACAAAGCGTGTGCTGTCTGTAGCTCATCAGTGACTTCTTCATTTGCCAGAGTCCATCTGCAATATACAAGAACATATCCCAGGTTATTGATTTAGGTTTTGCCCTTACACTTGAGGACGTGCACGGACCAGACTGATTTCTTTTGAAGATTCTCAGTGGAATTTCTCTGGATTTACCCCAGGGCATCTGAGATCAGAGTCTTGCCATGTGTAATGTCCATACTGTTTTGCATGTTTACTGTGTTGCTGCTTTTTGGTCTATCACCCAGACCCACAATAAAACAATATGTTAAAGTCGACTGGCCCTAGTTCACTAACTTTAGGCATGTGAGTATTCACAATGAAGTTAATAGAAACATTTACATGCCTAAAGTGCCTTGCTCAGTACCTTGCAGAATCGGGGGCCTTTATTACCAACCTCTATTTTGTGTCTTTTCTTAGGTGTACCTTGTGTGTGCCTCCTTGCATTTATGTTCAGTAATCTCTGCAAATGAGGAACAACAGTATTTCTTGAGGTTAGCAGCAGAAGCCTGGAGCTTGGCCCAGCTTTCTTCTCTCTTCTCTGCTGTGTCTTGAAGAGACTGTGAAAAATGAGTCACAACAATTAGATGTGGAGATGAATGAGCCACAGTTCATTGAGCTAAAATGGAGTTTTCTTTAGAGACAAGCAGATGTATAGTAGTGATACTGTAACAACATTTATGGAAAAGACCAGTTTTGTGAAAGAAATAAAAATGTAACAATAATATACTTGCTGGTACAAATTAAAGAACTGAAGAATAAATTGTGGCCCAATCCCGTAATACATAATTTCAGAAGCATCTCTTCACACAGGTATTGGTCCAATGGGATTCCTCTTGTGAATAAGTGCTACTCAAAGCAAGAAAGTGTTGACGAATTAGGCCTTTGACTGGCAAATATGGAAAAATAACTGGTTTGAAATTCTGTATTAAATATCAATAGAAAAAGATCAATTGACGTCTTTAAGAAGTTTCACTTATTTAGTTCAAACTATTCATTCTAAATTGGAATTCATGTTTCCTTTGGTGTTACTCGTTCCCAGTCCAACCAGAGACCAAATGTACTTTGAAATTCTTATTTTAGATCGGAAATAATAAAGAAAGGTTAAATATCAATAACTAGAGTCCTCTGAATACATGAGGTTTGATTCCCTGTTGCCCTGAACCTTGTTTATTCATTGTAAAGAGAGCACCGAGCAAGCACAAAACACGACCATTCTGGTTTGGTCATACTTTGCATTTGGTCCGCACTCATGTGAACAACTACATGAGGTGTAGGGCAATGAAGAATTAGGCCTTGTTGTCTACACACAATCTTGCATTTGTTTAATTAATCTGGTAGATACCTGAAAGTGGCTTATTTCAGTTTAGTTTATACCAGTTCCCAATTTAAGCTAAATCCAAATAAGCCTGATTTAAACTGAAATAAGAGCATCTACACAGCTTTTGGCACTGGTTTAACTGAACTGGTTTACATTCAGACTTTTAGTTAAACTGGTGCAACTCTGCTAGGAGAGCAGTCCATGGGCCCATTGTCTCTGCAGGCAGAAAGAATGCCACTGACTCCCACAGGTTTTGGATTAGGTCCATTGTGCGCTCTAAAGAAGCCGTTTCCTGAAGGGAAACTTACTGGTTTTTTAATTAATCTTTTCCCAAGTTTGCACTAATACATCTACTTTGTCTTTGGTAAATTTACCTGGAGAGTCTTCACCTGGCCTTTCAAAGCTTCCAGCGATATTACAGAAGGTTTGCATTGTTCTAGGCAATACAAAGAGCTTATTATCATCAGGTTAACTTCTTCATAGGCTTCGTCATAAATTATCCATTGCTGTAATACTGCCTGCATTGAGGTTTTTAACTGTGCTACCTGTAAACAAACAATCATTGTTGAGAAAAAGGATCACTCCTTCTTAACATTTACTTACAAAATGTATTAATGAAGCTATTTCATAGGTAATTTTGAAATAAAAACTGACTTCAGTACTTCAGCTCAATGCATGCTGGATGACAATCCACAAAAATTTCACAAATGAAGTCTCGGGATAAGTTTGAAATACAAATTTAATTGGATACCAAGGCAATGGTGGTTTGGCAGCCATCACTCCAGAACCCCAGACTAGGTGAAAATGTGCAGAAACAATGCACAGCTGTTATTCTTTGCTGCCAATATCCAGATGCCCACTAATAGATAAAGTACTATGGCTCCTGAAGGCCTTAATCTCCTTAGGAAATAGACCATTTGAGATGGAAATTTAGTTCCAGGTTAGTCAAAATGGAACAGAAATCGTTTGAGGTAGTTCAAGCTTCTAATAAAATACCATAGTGTTCTAGAGAGCTACATTCTCTTGCATGCCATTGTGCTATAACAATGCAGATGAAACAGAACTGCTGGAGGAACTTCAGGACTCACTAGATACAAGAGCCGTGCAATGACCGAGGTGGCAAACTTTCCTCTTTTTCCCCTACCCATTTTCATTATTACAATTACTTTTATCATAGCAGGACTGAAAAGGTTTTCCTTTGTCACAGTCTTTGTGACATTGCCACAAGAATGAAACCATAAACCTATTCCAGTTGTTACATGTTGTTCTTATTTTTCTATAGCACCCCCCCATGGGCAGGTTCTCACCTTGAAAAAGGTAGGGCTAGATTCTGACTCTGACTACACACCTATACAAGAAAGTATGGAGGAGACAGAACCCCCTCCCCTTATGCCCGCTACATAGGCTACCTGTATCTTAGGTCCAGGTGTGCAGGAGTAAGCACAGCCACTTGTTCCTTATCTGGACCAAGTGGGCAGGATAGGTCCAGGTTGGGAACAGGTGGACCTTTGGCTCAATCCCATTACTCGTTGGCTAGTGTACCTGAGCTAGTGTGCAGAGGTGGGGATAATTTACCGTTGGCACCAGTCAGCAGCAAATTATTGCCACCAGGGAGCAAAGGGGACGCAGGGGAGGAATTGTGCCTCCGAGCAGTGTTGGAGTCAGAGTCCTACCTGAAACTGTCCCAGCAGTGGTTCAATTAGTGCACCACCCCTTGCTGAGGACCGTGAAATCACAATCTACCCCCTAATTAGGCCAGCCTGCTAGAAGGAAAAAAGCAGTATATAAAGTAGAACCTCAGCGTTACGAACAGCGGAACTACAAACTGACTGGTCTACCACATGCCTCATTTGGAACTGGACATTCGCAATCAAGCAGCAAAAAAAGCAAATACTGTCCAGCACTGTGTTAAATGACGTAAACTACTACAAAAATAAAGCGAAAGCAGCATTTTTCTTCTGCATAGTAAAGTTTCAAAGCTGTACTAAGTCAATGTTCAGTTGCAAACTTTTGAAAGAACAACCTTAACGTTTGGTTCAGTTATGAACATTTCAGAGTTATGAACAACCTCCATTCCCCAAGTGTTCATAACTCCGAGGTTCTACCGCATATTGCATACAAAAAACTATATTAAAAGAACATTAGGGTTGCAAAGTTAACCAATTAAACGTTAGGAAATGTCAAAACTAAGGTTGCTCATGGCAGCTGGGAGTAGCAATTGCACACAAAGTCCTGCTCAGCCCCTGTAGCTCTTGGCAGGAGCATGTTCAGTACAGATGGAAATGTCACAGAATTTCACTGCTAAACTCTAAGTCTCTACTGAGCACATTTGAATGGAGATTTTTCAAATTCTTATAACTGGGTCAAATGAGAGCTTTCATTGGCCCAGCCAAAAATAAAATATAATAATAATAATAATAACAACAACAACTTTCTCTGGCACCATGGCGACCTCCCATTGCTGAATTTCGAATCCCTGTTCCAGAACATTGGTGTACTAGAGCTTCTCAACAAAACAGTTGGAAGAATATTTTTAACATGACCAAAACAATGTATGTTCTCTAATCTCATTCTGAGTAACAGCTGAACCATTTCTGCTGAAGCTTAAAAAATATTCTAAAAAATCAGCCTGAAGCAGACACCTGATGTGGAAGATTTCAGTCAAAATGGTTAAAATTCGGCAAAGTTACCTACTGGAAAGTATTGGGCAACCTTAACTTTATCTGCATTACTTATAGTATTATATATTATATGAAGCTACAAAGGTTCCTGTGGCACCTTATAGACTAACAGAGGTATTGAAGCATAAGCTTTCGTGGGTGAATACCCACTTCTTCGGATGCAAGCAGTGGAAATTTCCACTGCTTGCATCCGAAGTAGTGGGTATTCACCCACGAAAGCTTATGCTTCAATACCTCTGTTAGTCTATAAGGTGCCACAGGACCCTTTGTAGCTTCTACAGATCCAGACTAACATGGCTACCGCTCTGATATATTATATGATGGATGGTAAACATAAAGCCATATTTTTCATACACATATCATTGACATTGCTGGGGTTAATTGGCCTAAGAATAAGTTATGGAGAGCCATTGAGGCGGGAAAGGGAATCCACAGGAGCATGAGTGGAGCAACTGGGAACTATAAGGGATCTGCCTAGGATTAAAAAAAGCAGTGGGAGTGGAGGAGGGAGAACCCAGTGCTGTGAAGATGGAAAAGGATTCGCTGGAAACAGAGAGTCTCCATCAGGACTCTACCAGAGAGCAGGAACAAATAGGAATAGTAAGGGACCAAGTGGATCCAGTTAGGAAGTTTGAGGTTTTCAACCAAATTCTTTAAGCTACCTGAAAAATGTAGATACTTTTAAAAAATCTGGCAAAAAGGGATACATTTTTTCTTATTTGACTCCAAAGCAGGTTGACCTTTTTTTTTTTTTCTAAACTTGGCATACAGGTTCTCCTTTGGCATGAGAATAAGCACGATAGTGTTTTGGCCAAAGGAAGATTTCTTGCCAAAGTTATATGGAGCAAAAAGAAGAAGAAAAAAACAATTACCTACCTTTCGTAACTGTTGTTCTTCGAGATGTGTTGCTCATGTCCATTCCGTTCGAGGTGTGTGCACACCCACATGCACAGGCGTCTGAGAGTTTTGCCTTAGCAGTATCCGTAGAGCCAGCTGTGGTGCCCCCGGAGTGCTGCGCTCATGCGTCAGTATATCAGGCGCCGTTGGCCCTATGCCCTCTCGGTTCCTTCTTGCCGGTAACTCTGACAGAGAGGTAGGAGGGCAGGTAATGGAATGGACATGAGCAACACATCTTGAAGAACAGTTACAAAAGGTAGGTAACTGGTTTTTCTTCTTTGAGTGCTTGCTCAATTCCATTCTAGGTGACTCACAAGCAGTATCAATGGAGCTGTGCTCCGAGTTCACAGTTTAGTGGCTTGCAGCACTGCTCTACCGAAGCCAGCCCCGTCCCAGGCCAGCTGGGTAAGTGCATAACGGGATGTGAACGTGTGGACGGATGACCAGGTGGCCTCCCTACAGATGTCCTGGAAAGGCGCTTTGGCTAGGAAAGCTGCCGAAGAGGTTTGCACCCTGGTTGAGTGGACGGTGACAATTGCCGGAGGTGGAACCTGTGCCCGATCGTAGCAGTGGTGAATGCAGGCAGTGATCCAAGAAGAAATTCTTTGAGTGGACACTGGACGACCTTTCATCCTATCAGCCATTGCGTCAATTTGTGGAATGGCTTGGTTCTTTCAATGTAGAAAACTAGTGCCCTCCTGACATCTAGGGAATGCAGCCTATGCTCCTCCTCTTACTTATGCGGTTTTGGAAAAAAGACAGGTAAGTAAATGTCCTGGCCTGTATGAAACTTGGGCAGGAAAGCCAGGTGAGGCCGCAGATAGACCTTGTCTTTGTAAAAGACCGAATAGAGCAGTTCCAAGGTAAGCACCTTAATCTCAGAGACCTGGCGGGCAGATGTTATTGCAACCAAGACGACGACCTTCCAGAACAGGAGAAGGAGAGAGCAGGAAGCCAGAGGCTCAAAGGGTGGCCCTGTGAGATGCAACAGCACCAGATTCAGGTCCCACAGAAGGACGGGTTTCCTGACGTGAGGGTAGAGGCACTCGAGGCCCTTAAGGAACCGGGCAGTCATGTCTTGGGCAAAAACCAACCTACCCTCGAGTGGCGGATGGAAGGCCGAGATAGCGGCCAAGTGGGCCTTGAGAAATGAAAGGAACAGACCTTGGAGCTTGAGATGCAGAAGGTAGTCCAGGATTGATTGCAGCGAGGCCTACTTGGGCCAAATGCCTTTATCTGATGTCCAACAAGCCAATTGTTTCCATTTGGCCAGGGAGGTCGCTCTGGCGGGGGGTTTTCTGCTGCCCAGCAGAACCTGTTGGACACCGGCCAACCACTCCTGCTCCTCCGCATTCAACCATGCAGCAGCCAAGCCGTCAGGTGCAGTGCCAGCAGGTTTGGATGCAGAAGACTGCTGTGGTTTTGGGACAGCAGGTCTGGCCTGAGCGGTAGCCGTAACGGAGCAGCCACCAAGAGGCCCAGCAGTGTGCTGAACCAGTGCTGATGTGGCCAAGCTGGCGCTATGAGGATCACCCTCACGCTGTCCTGCTTGATCTTCATGAGGACCCTGTGAATTAACGGCACCTGGGGAAAGGCGTACAACAGAGCCCCTGACCATGAGAGTAGGAAAGCGTCCGACAAGGAGCCTCCGTTGATCCCCAAATCGGGCAGAAAAGTAGTATTTCCCGTTCTGCCTGGACGTGAACAGGTCCACCTGGGGAGTCCCCCATCTCTGGAAGATGATGCTGACCACTTTCGGATGGAGGGACCACTTGTGGAGAGACGAGAAGGTCCTGCTGAGGTGATCTGCCAAAGCATTCTTGGCCCAGGGAGATATACGGCTATGAGATGGATATTATGTTGTACACAGAAGTCTCAGAGCCTGAGAGCTTCCTGGCAAAGTGCAGATGATCTGGCACTGCGTCTTGCTTGTTGATATAGAACATACCCGCTGTAGTGTCTGTCTGGACCACTCTGCTTTTTATGTGAAGTAGGAAGGCTTGGCAGGCCAGGTGAACCGCTCTGAATTCCCTGATGTCGATGTGTAGGGAGCGATCATGACTCGACCAATGACCTTGCATGCTGAGATTGCCCAGGTGGGCTCCCCACTCCCAGTCAGAGGCATCGGAGACGAGGGTCACCGATGGGGACGGAGCCGTGAAGGAAACTCCCTCCAACACCGATGCAGGATTTTGCCACCAGGTGAGTGGCGATGGTCCACGATCTTGACCACCCGGTCCATACTGTATCTGTTGGGGACGTAGACCAACGGCAGCCACCCCTGCAGGGGCCTGAGACGGAGCTGCGCATGTCAGACCATGTAAGTACAGGCTGCCATGTGACCCACAAACGCAGGCACGTGTGAGTGGTGGTGAGAGGACAGGCTTGTATGCATCAGATGAGGTCAACCATGGCTTAGAACCAAGCCTTGGGGAGGAAGGCTCTGGCCTGAATAGACTCAAGGACCGCGCCAATGAACTCTATGCACTGGACTTAAGGTCGACTTTTTCTTAACAGCCTCACGTTGCGACAGGTAGAACAAACCAGATCGAGATGCTGCTGCACCTGATCCCGGGACTGACCCTTTATTAGCCAGTCATTGAGGTACAGGGAAATTTGAACACACCGGCGCCTCAGATAAACGGCCACTGGTGCTATGCACTTCATGAACACTCTCAGGGCTGACGAGAGACCGAATGGCCATGCTGTGAATTGGAAATGGTGCTGGCCCAGCGTAAAACGAAGGAAGCACCTATGCCCCAAGAAAATGGAAATGTGGAAATATGCATCCTTCAAGGTGAGGGTGATTTGGCAATCTTAAGGGCCCCTGGGTGGACGTGAAGCGTAACCCGGGCCAAGGGGGAGGAGGATTTAATGTTAAAGAGGTTGTCGGACTCCTCCGCGACTTCCTCAATTTTTAAGTTCAAGTTGGTAGCCACCCACCAAAGCCTGGTGCTCCTTGAAGTCATCGGTGGGAGGCTGCCCGTTTGGGAGGGACCCACCACCGCTTCGTCCGGAGATGATGACGAGTGCATTGCCAGGGGAGGGGCAGGTTCCCCTTCCTTTTTCCAGGGACGGCTCCCTAGGTGCTGGAGTCCGATGCGCTGCCCCCACATCAGATTCAGTACTGTTTTCAGACTCCGGTGCTGGCGGTGCCAGGGGCAGTTTGTCCGAGGCGGCCAGGGAGGACCGGTGGGAATACAGGCCCGGCATTATAGGCATTCCCCACGGGTTCCAGTACGGCCATTGAGCAGACCACTGTCCCTGCTGCCATGCCGTCGCTGCAGGTGCTGCGCCAGCTTCGCGGGTCAGCGGCGAATCACCCCTCTTTGGCGAGGGGCTGAACTCCCTTTCCGAATCTGACCATTGCTCTTCCGGCGACCAGGGCAGAGCCATCGAGGTCTGAGTCTGCTGACTGACCCTAGATGAGGGTAAGGATCAGTGCCTGCCTGACAAGCAGAACCGGGGGGATGGAGACCGGTGCCGCGACTGGGAGCAATCCCGCCCCGGTGGGGACTGCCATCTGGGAGACCGTCTTGGCGACTGAGACTTGCACCGTGGCAATCTTTGACAGGAAACTTGCCGGTACTGGTGGTACGGGGACTGGTGTCTTGACTCCAGTGTCCCGTGTCTTGTAGGGGGAATGCGCGGCATCAGGGACCTGGGCCTTATGACCGGAGACCAGGAATGTGGTGCCGGAGTCCTAGGCTGCGGAGATGGGGATCTACGTCTGCAATCCAAGGACCGAGGGTGCTCCACTGCCCTCTGGGGCAGTCCCATGACCGGCTTGCCTTTAGGCATCGGGGCCTTAGCCAAGGCCGGCATCTGGTGCAGTGTCTGCGGTGCCGGTCGGCCTGCTTGTTCTTTAGCTGCCTGGGCTGCTTCGGGCAATGAGGGCCCTAGAAGACAGGGTCCCCTGCCGCTCCTGGGAGTTGGAGGCAGATCCCTGGCCGGGCTGGGAGGTCTGACCTCAGTGGTACCCCCGTAAAGCCCCAGGACAGGCATATGGCCTGACATTGTTCCTTTGCCCAAGGCCCCTTTCCCTTCCAGGGACAGGGGGCTCTTCGTCGGCACTGGTGAGGGGGAACGGTGCCGGCAGTGCCCAGTCCCAGCGGTGCGCTCTGCACTGATGCCGAGGTGCTCAGTGTGGGATCCAAGTGGGAGGGCTCCAACACAGGATGAAGTTCAACCTCCATGAGGAGGGTCATCAAGCAGATATCCCGCTCCTTCTGGGTTCTAGGGCGAAAGTTCTTACAGATTCTGGACTTGTCCTTTCTATGGGATTCCCCCACGCACTTCAGGCTAAGTACATAAACTATATATAAAGAAGACAGACAATGGGCTGTTGAAGAACTGCTAATGATCTTGCGATTGCAAGACAAGGCGCTTCGACCAACTGTCACAGGCGGTAAGAAGAAACCGAGAGGGCGTAGGGTCAGCGGCGACTATATACCAGTGCATGGGCGCAGCACTCAAGGGGGCGTCACAGCTGACCCTACGGATACTGCTAAGGCAAAAATCTCCGACGACTGTGCACACCTGGAATGGATTTGACATGAGCAAGCACTTGAGGAAGAATGGGACATCTATTGCAGCCTTAACTATGGATCTGTCATTGAACAGCTCAGTAATACTGGAAATTCCCAAAGAGGGTTAGGAACAGTTGCTAAGGTTAAATGCAAAGTTCTCTACCTGACTGATGACACTGTTCCTCATTTCATGCAGTTTATCCATTCTGACAGCCATATCTTCTGAGGTTTGTTTTGCACCATCTTCCAAAGCCATATAATTCGGCTTTAGCTGATCATGAGCTTTGGATTTAATTGCAAGCTGATTTTCTAGCTCCTAAAGGGGAAGAAAGATAAAAATCTTCATCTGTGTGACAATACAAAAGTAAAGACAAATGATTCTTCTTTAAAATCAACCCCATGTCGTTTTTCTAACCATGGGAAACTTATAGCAATTGAGTTCTGGCAGAAAGGAGTTTGCCTCAGGAAACTGGAACAATTGTAATTGTCTGTGAATTAGCAGTCTCTTTCAAGCAGAACACAAGAAACTGCATTTGGCTGTGACATGGAATGCTACATGCTGATTTGGAACTGAGAGCCAGAGCCTCCGCCAGCACTTGGGCTCCCTTGCACCACTCCAGGCAAAGGGGCTAGAAAGCTTTTCAAGCAGGGCAGCAGAAGATTCCCTATGTCAGATTCCAGCCCTCCTACCCCCTCCAGCATGCGCCAAAGGTAGGAGCACCTTGCACACTGGGGATCTCTGCCTTCCTAACAGTTACTAGGAAGTCATTTTCAGCTGACATGGGTTAGAGCTGGCCTGAGGCTGCTTTAACTTAGGGCTGGTCCACACTAGGGAGGGGGGGATCGATCTAAGATACGCAACTTCAGCTACGTGAATAACGTAGCTGAAGTCGAATATCTTAGATCGATTTCAAAAGGTACTTACCCCGGTCCACACGGCAGCAGGCAGGCTCCCCCGTCGACAGCGCTTCCTCCGCTCGCGGAGCTGGAGTTCCGGTGTCGACGGGGAGCGGTTCTGGGATCAATTTATCGCGTCTAGACGAGACGTGATAAATCGATCCCAGAACATCGATAGCTACCCGCCGAATAGGGCGGGTAGTGTAGACGTAGCCTTACACCAAGCCTGACATGAGCCCTGGCTGACCCTAGCATGGGGGAATGCATAGCTAGCTTTAAGCCACCTTTTCCTTCACCTTTCAGATCCTGCCTCCAGCATGGCTTGGCTAGACCAATGATCTGGCCTGGAGGCTGGCTTGGCTAGACCAATGATCTGGCCATTGAAGTCAGCGGGACTACCTGTGAGAAGAACTGCTTCCCAATGTGATTAAGGGGATCATGATGTGGTCCTTATGTATTCAGGAAAGCTCAGCTCAAGCCCCGCGGCAGTACATGTGAATGTTTCAGACATCCAAATGGGCCAATTCCTTAACTAAAATGTTGCCCTTTAAGTCAGCACGTTTTCTGTTAATGATTCACTGTCCAATAGCTTTTTGAATTTATTTAAAATTCATTTAATTTTTAATGAAGTAAATGAATTTTAATTACGTATTTTACCCGCCCGAAGGATAGAATCTTATCTTGCTGTGATCAGATATGGTACTTTAGAGATACCAAAAGTATCTTATTAACGAGCTAGTACATTCTCACCCCAATACACTTCAGAGAAAATACAGATAGATGAGTAACTCTGCATTAATATAGCACTGCAGGGAATAATAGCAGCATAACACTGGAGAGATACAAGTAACCATGGTAATAAAACAACAAAGATTTCATGGGAGGAAATAGAGGGGTAACATTGAACTGAATGGATGCTGAATATTCCCAGAGTAATTGGGGACCAGCTGGCAGGTGACTGCCACCTGTCCTGATTTTGATTGAGCTATCCCACTGAAAAATCCATACAATATCCTTAGGGCTGGAGCAGCATGACTGCATTTGTGCCAGGTCATGATGTGGTGAGGCTAGTATCACAGCATCAATAATAGAATGACGTCTTCATGTATCAACAGGTCAAAGATGGCAAACAGGACTAAGTGGGAAAGATAAAATGGTCCATTTGAGAAACACAGAAGAAGTATTATGCTAATGCAGAATTATACCAAGTTACCACAGTTACTATTCTTCCTAACCAAAGTATCACCGAAGAACGTTTCACACTAATCAAATAGATGAGTCTTTCCATCACTGTGCTGAACCGAACGAAAATGAAATATTTTCCATTAGAAGAAATCCAAAATAAGGTAGTGAAAATATAAAGAATTATTGCAATGTTGCAGGAAATTCCAGGGGTAAAAGAGTTCAAAAAACAACTGTGGAATTTCACATCTGTGTCATGCCAGATCTTCAGGGGCTGTAATTCGGTACATGTCAATTTACAAGAGCTGAGGAACTGGCCCCGATCTCTTTCTTAAACTTTGCATTTCATGTTTTCATTACAGTGATACTCTGTACTATGCTTTTAGGAATATGGTAGGTCCCTCCAATTTAAAATAAAAATTATGTGACTTTTGCAATATGGACCCAGTGAAGTCTTAGGTGTAATGCTTGAAACATAAGCAACACTTTTTACCTTACAGTCTTCCAACGTGTTCTGTACCGAGATTAGACTCGCCGGCTTTTCCAAAGATTTCAGCCTCTCGCCTTGTGCTTCCAGCCAGCTGCTCAGAGTTTGTGCTTTGTTTTCATTTTCAGTGACGACTTCCAAAATATGTTCCAAATCTTGTATCTGCAAATTACAGGATTAAAATATTTCATTTTAATTAAATTAAATCAGATTGAAACTCTGTTATGGTTGGAGTCCTTTGTATGACTCAAGCAAGGCAGTCTCTCCTGTCATACCACAGCTGAAGGCAGTATACAGATATACACAGCATACTATCAGTTGACAGTGTCTATTCTAACAATGTCATGCCTGAAGGGGGAGGATTCAGGAATTTCTCCAACTGCCTACTCACAGTAAATAGCTCTTTCCCCATTTGTTTCTATACCACATATCATAATTTCTCCATACTTGGGTATGCCGACATATTATCCAACAGAACAGTATCAACTAGCTCTTCTATACAGTTTTTCATCAGCAGATCTCAAAGTGCTGTACAAAGGAGGTCAGTATCATTATCCCCATTTTATTGAGGTGGAAACTGAGTCACAGAGAGGGGCAGTGATGTGCCCAAGGTCACCCAGCAGGTCTGGTGGCAGAGCTGGGAACACAATCCAGGTCCAGCGTTCTATTTGCTACATCACACTGCCTCGTAACTCTGAGCCAGTTCCACAGATTATTTCTAGTTTCATCAGGGTGAAATAACTGTGATGCATTTATTATATATATTTTCTATAACATATAGTAAAAACGTAATAAAATAAATACTGATATGCACCTTGAGAGCGGTTTTCATCCCCTGATCTTAAAGTGCTTCTATAAGGAGAGCATATTCCATCATTCCCATTTCCCAGAGGGGGGCAAAGAGAAGTGAAGTGACCTGCCCCCGATCACACAGCTGGGAACAGAACCCACGGCTCCTGAATCCCAGGCCTGGGCCTCATCAACTAGACCACAGTTCTTCATAAGAAATTAGCGTGGTTGGCGATCTATCAATTGGTCCTTTTAGCGGTCCCAACATCATTCTGTTAAACGGAAATAGGCAGGGGGAGGATATTTTAGCATCCTCCCCATTTTCAATCATGTTCCATAACATGCAGAAGGATTGGCCTCTTTTTAAACAGTATTATTGTCCCTGTGGCTTCTGAGTGGGTCTTGGTCATCTACCTGCCAGCGCAGGACTGTTTCTTACCATATACTGCCTACTATTTTCAATTTTAAATGTCTCAAGCCGTGGGGTTCATATGACCCCTTCTTACAGAGGTGTGAGAACACCCACCTACTGTACCTTCCAGGAGTGTTATGTGACTGAGCACACGTGAAAGTGCTTTGAGATCCTTGGGAGAAAGGTAGCATAGAAGCACAAAGGATTCTAATACGTGAAATCAACATTGGAAGAAAAAAAAAAAGATATAAAACCATGAAATGAGAGCAAACCTTTCTGTTCAGGGACCCTTGCAGCCTGTGCCACTGCAGGTTCATCTCACCAAGATGCTCTGCAAATTCTGTCCTTTCATAGCGCTTGCTTTCTACATCGCAAGTGCTAATCTGCAACAGCGACTGGTTAACAAAATCAACCGTCCACTGCTTAAAGTTCATCTCCATCATGTATTCCTGAAAAACAGTTACGATGGTAATTTTAATTTCATAAACTCCATTAACTGCTGATTTATAGTGTAATTCTGTGGTATTCAGAGAACACTTCTTATTCTGAGTCATAGCACAGTGCATTTCATGAGAGATCCATTCTCCACTGTCTAAATCAAAGGTGGCCTTAGTCCGCTGCTAACAGACGCACAGCAGGGGCTAAGATAGGTCCCTGCTTCTTTATCCTTACCCACACATGGGTCTTTTCAGAGAAGACCATTCTGCCCAGTAGTAAATACTATACAATTTACTATACAATATACAATAGTAAATACAGCTAGGAAATGCCATTTATTTTCTCAAAAGGATGACAATTTGGGCAAAAGAAAGCAGATTCTCTCAAATTGTAGTTGTTTATAATGAAGACACAGTCCTTTCACCAAACAGTACCATCCAGACGGGGGCCACTGGATGATATGGTAATACAGATACTAATATCTTGGAGCCTATGAGAATGCATGTCCCCCTCAGGAAGGAAGCTAGGAATATCCTTACATTTATCCTGGTGGAAAATTCTGGAGATATCTACAAGACAAGCCAACGGTCAATTCTGTCATACGGGGATCTTAGGATATGAATGCTAGGAGCGTATTTTTAACTGTTAACCAGAACCAAGAAGCTGACCCCAAAAGTTCAAGACCTAAAAAGAACATCTATAGCACAGGATTAATCTCAAGAGTACACCAATGTTCCGAGCTGAACTACTAAGTACTCAGCTGCCCTAAGAAGCCTAGAAATAAATGGATATTCTATTCAATTCTATTCTGGCTCCTGTCCTGCATCCATTACTGCGGTACCTGAGCCCCCTATAGACAACGTATTCTTTTGTTTGCATACTTACCTTATATTTCTGAAGAAGGTTTTTGACTTGGGATGAATTACTTTGCAAATTTACAGTGGCCTCATCATCTTCTCTTTGTTGTTCCACATGGCTCAGCCATGTCATTATTTCTGTGATGGCCTCACGAGACGGAAGCTTTTCCATCTGAAGCTGGAAATCAAGTATATAATGATTTTTCTGTTCTTAATTTGCTAGCAATATTAAATCAGACCATCAAGGAGGAGGACATCTTTATCCCAAAAAGGCCTTACATAATGTAATTATCGAAGTATGAACTTGCAAGTAAACTCTGATACTCAAATTTAGGATTTGATTCAAACTTTAAACAAGAAATGTGGACATCTCTGAAGTCTGGAATAAGATTATTGTTGCCGGTTGAAACTAACCTTTATATAAAATATGACATTGATAGGCACAGGCAGAGTTAGGTAGAAATACAGTAATAATTAAGCCTCAATACAATACTGAAGATGTTCCAAAAGCGAGTCAGGTGGGTAATTGAGCCTGAAAGAAAAAAGTGCTTTCCCTGCATTATGTAGTGCTTGACTGAATTCCATCGGTAACATTTTAAAATAATTTTGCATGCAAGAAGAAATGACATGAGATTCCCTCCTTACCTGGTGAAGCTTTTCTTGGATGGTTGGGAACTGAGTGATGAGTTCTGCCCATTTTTGCTCAAACTGTGCCAAAGATGATCTAAGCACTGCAGCATCCGTTTGTTTCACATGAAGAAGCTGGTTGCCAGTGCTTATGACAGATGACTTCAAGGATGATTTTTCATCTACTTCCTTAGAAAATGCCTGAAATATACAGAGATTTAATTATAATTATATATTTAAAATACAAATACAAGGTCTAAATCACAGCAGGGACTGACTGGACGTGTTGCAATTCTGGTTGCACTGAAACCTGGTAAAACTCATCTCATCTGATGGAACCTTGAAACCTGCTGAGGCTCAGTAAACCCCAGAGAAACTTGGAGCTACGCAGGTGTCAGCCAAAACCTCTGTTCTCTATCTTTTGGCAGGACCCTTTAACCCCAATATGCTGCCACCTACAACCCCTTTCACCCAACAGGAACCCTATCTACAACCCCTTTCACCCAACAGGACCCCTATCTGCAACCCCTTTCACCCAACAGGACCCCTATATTTGGTGCTTTATTCTCAGGTTGGAACTCCAATGTCTTGAAAGACCCTCTCCTTTCCTGACCATTTTTGGGGGGTTGGGGGGGAATAACTTGCCAGATCTCCCTGTCCCGTCTTTGAGGTGCTGGTTGGTTCATATCCACCCATCCGCAGAAATATCTTCAGCAGAGTTAAAGCCCCCCAATCTCTCTCACCCCCATTTAACAGCAACAGCAGGACTGTGACATGCTGCCTCCCAGGGGAGCCCCGGAGGCAGGGCAGTGCTACCCCTCTTCATACTCAGGGCTATGCCCTGCTGGCAGATTCTGACCATATTGCAATGTCATTTGGGGGGTGGGGGGGGTAGAAAGGGGGGAGAGAAGATTATTATCAGACATCTAAACGCTGCAGAATTTTTTGACTTACAAACAAGCTGTCTATATTGTTTCTGACAGTATGTAGGTCCTGTGACACATTGAGAGACTGCTCCTTCCAAAAATTCATTCTCTGCTGAGCAGACTCCAACCATTTGATTAACTTGTCTGAGTCTCTGTTATAGCTAAAGAAACAAAACAAAGTAGGTTAGCGGACTAGAAATGACTCAATCCCTTAGGAGAGTCTATACCACATTTCTTTTCTTTTCTCCTAGAATTGTCCTTCCCTCCACCTAAAGATATATGCTGCTAACACTTACAGGTTTATACAGGCCAGGATTCTCATATATGGCCTGTGAGAGACAGCCTCAGAGCTGCTGAGCCTCGAAAGACTCTCTTCCTGTATTGACCACACAATTGCATATGGATCTCAGGGACTCTGTTGGAGGCCTGGATCATCTGAAGAATTTGTGAGAAACCCCAAATAGCAGCAGCTAACCCAAATTGTCCCTTGACTAAAAACTTACCTGACCAAGAGTTTGAGTAATGTTTGAAGTCTGTGCAGCTCATGGCCAACTTTTTTGGTTAAGGACAACCACAGTTCTTCTAGTTTCCCAATTTGGTTTACTAATTCAGGACAGCTCACAACAGTCGTCAATTTCTTCCCTTCCTTCACCATCTGGTAAAGTCTGGCATGTTTTTCATCAATGTTTCTTTTGGTTTGCTAGCAAAGTATAAATAGTTTGCACAACAACAACATATTTTAAAAGAGAAATATGGCTATTAAAACATGCATTTTATTCTCACAACTGGCATTTATTTTATTTTCTGTTATGAACAGTGGTAAGAATAATGGAGACCCAAGTTATTTTTCATATAACCTTGTGACGTATCTTGACATGTCATGAAATAGCATGACATGACTCCACCGCATGAAACAGAATTATTGCAGCCCATTTGAGGCATCTCATAATACAAATTCAAATGATAATCTATGCCACCTGTGTTAATCACAGTTAATTAATGATTTTGATAAAGTCATTCCTTCTCAGTGTCGAATAATCTAATATCCATTTGTTTACTTTGGATTATGGACTTCTATAAAGGCACTACACAAATATGCACAGTTAGAAAACACTCCTTGTTATACACAAAATCCCCTCGGTTGGTAAAAGGATTTATTTGCAATTAAATAGTCATGCACAGAATCAAGCAGTAGTGAAAAAAAAATGCAGGCAACCAAGGTAAAAGTTTATAAACTTGATTCACTATGGACACAAGGGTATGGGAGCTCCAATACTGCTAATACTACATGCTCCCTGAAGAGTGCAAAAGCCAAGTGCTGGCACAAAAAAACAATTAACTTCCGCCACTGTTTTAGGTGGCATAATATGCAAATCTGTAACTATTCTGTTTTTTCTACATGCTGTGTTCAACCTAAAATCGTTCCTTCTCCTAACAGAAATGAGTTCAAGAAACAATCATGCCTCTTCAGTAAAGGTAGGTTAGTCTTCCACACTTTCAGCCTCAGTCCTCAGCTAGGAATGGGGATCAGTCCTAAGCATATATCATTCAGTCTAAGGGGCACCAGCAAACATACTAACAGGATACATCATGGGTTTTAAACTCATTTATATTAACTCAAGAACTGTATCATCCTAAGCGAGGGTGCAGTTCTGCCCTCAGATACGCAGCGCTTCTCTGATGTTTGGAACAAATTATCAAATGTCTACCTGCCTTTCTCCAGAAAACAAACTTTATTTTCCTTGGAAAAGAAGAGAATTCAAGGTGATTGAACTGTACTTCCCAGAATTTTGGAAGAGGCTGATAGAATTGATAGACTTTTCACTACAAAGAGCAGCTCAAGTATTTGGAAACACTATCCTGATTCTCACCTCACATGGGTGAGAGTTGAATCCGGCTCATAATCTCTGTGTATCACTGGAGTATGGATTTGAATGCCAGCTTTTAGAGCAGCTGCAGGGACTCTCTCTTCGTAAATGAACTAATTGAAACTGATGGCTACAAATTACCCCTCTCCCCAGTACTTTTAAAGGGTATAAAGAGCTTTGTTTTCATATGGAAATGTACATTTGGGCACAGACTACTGTTGCTACCTTGGCTAAAAGGGAGATGAGAAGGACCCTGTTTGGAGGACATTAAGCATGAGCTAAGCAGATATTTCTAAAACAGTATTGTTGCCATATACAGTGTACCATGATCCTACCAAAAAAAAGTGATTAAACAGAAATAAATAAAAATACCCGGAGAAGTGTAATCCTCTCCATTAATCTTTCTTCTGTCTCTTCCACCAAATTCACAGAAGGCACTGCAGAAGCAAGTGCCTCTAATTCTTTGTTGAAAGGTTCATAGTCCTCCTCAAATTCTGTCCATTCCTAAAACACAAGCCATATGTTAATGCAGTGTACCTCTTATTCTATGCTTGTGCTAAACACAGAAAATGCTGATGCTTTAACACTTACATATTATTCTTAGTTCAACCAACAAAACAGAATGTCAAAACAAAGAGTATAGAGAGAGGACGTATATTAAAGAGTAGCTTCTATGTGATCTGAAAACTGAGGATTTCAATTAACACAGGTGATTTCTCACTGAAAAACTATTTATGATTTAAAAAAAAAATACTTGGGTTTTTAAAACTTTTTTCATTTTATTGTACTATTGGTACTTCTGTGCCACACAGGTCTTTATTCTCAGTCTGGGTGTTCGGGAAGTACCACATGTTACAGGAATTCCCATTCAGGCTAGAGGGAGGGAAGGCATGTAAATTCCACATTGGCGGGGAAAGAGATGAATTACTAACATTCACAGAGTGAACAGTCGGACTCTGATATCAAATGGACATGGGTAGTAGATAGCTGCTGGCCAGAGTATCTCTAGCATAGAAAGGGCTCCATTTTCCATACCAGGTTTATTCTAATCCATTACCTTTAATAAACTCTCTACGCGTATGCCATATTGGGAAGCCTTTTGTTCTAGTGATCTGACATCTTCCACCAGCTCAGTCCAGAATTTCTCTTTCTTTTGTAATGTACCAGGAGCCACCTTCTTGGAATACGATTGCACGACAAGCACATAAGTGATGAGCTTGTGAAAAAAGCCCTGAAAAAATAACACTTTTACATGTTTCAAGCCTATTTTTCTGTTTTATAGCAAGTGCTCCATCGAAATCAGGTTCTTTGTATTATGTGAGGACATCTGTTGAGATTTTAATCACAAATAATAATGACACTTTGCATTCATTATATGCTGTTTCATCCAAGGACTTCAAACACACCTGTAAACTGGTTAAATAATATTCATTATTCTATAGTGATGTTAACTGAAGTAAGGAGTGGTTAAGGGATGGATTGGGGCAGGACCTTATATGGGATTGCAGGGCTGGGGAGCTCAATTAGTTTGTCACAAGTGCAGTCCCTGCACCCAATGAAACAGCAAATGCTCCTTCTCCATGATCCCAGGAGCTTAGCACCCAAATGGGGCAGGGAAGCACACAGTGGAAGGGGACAAAGCAGATCCAGAGCAGGCTGGTCACATTGACACACTGGGCTGCTCACAGGAGGAGCTCCATACCATTGCCTGCTCATCCCAGTGGCTAAAAGCCATGGTCTAGCCCCGAGAGACTTGCCCAAGGTCACACAGAACGTTGATAACAGGGATTAGAACACAGGAGCCCCTATGCCCATACCCCTGCTCACTCCACTACGCTGCACACTCTTCCTTAATTAACTTTACCACAGATTTAAAAAATAAAACATCTTCCTGACACTTTGATACATTCTGAGGTAGCTCGAACCAGGGATCAGCAAACACAGACCCCTGATCCAGAGTCCCCAAAATTGTGTGATTACATCTAGGAGCGACCATACTTGTTTTGTCAGGTGCGGCAGAAAATGTTTTCAGTTCTGTCCCCTCCTCCATGTAGCATTCTTCCCAGGTGACCAAACAACAACAACAAAACCCTTGGCAACAACCAATCAGCAGAGTGGGGAAAAAGAAAAAGCCCAGCAGCATGAAAACAGCCTCTTTATTTACTGTTTTTGAAAACATCCTATCTATCTCAAAATATTTTCTGCATTTACTTCAAGTACCTCAGGGTACGTCTACACTACCCGCCGGATCGGCGGGTAGTGATCGACCTATCAGGGTTTGATTTATCGCATCTAGTGTAGACGTGATAAATCGATCCCCGATCGCTCTGCCGTCGACTCCTGTACTCCACCGTGGCGAGAGGCGGAAGCGGAGTCGATGGGGGAACGACGGCAGTCGACCCCACGCCCTGAGGACGCGAGGTAAGTCGACCTAAGATACGTCGACTTCAGCTATGCTATTCTCTGAAGTTGCATATCTTAGGTCGATTTCCTCCCCCTCCCAGTGTAGACCAGGGCTTAGACTCTCTCTTATGCTAGGAGAAGTAGCAATAACTACTCAGCAATGATATTTGAGAAAAGTCAGACAAAGAAAGTCATACTTTACAACGATTCGAGTCATGCTGTATTGCATGTACTGTACCTTGTGATTTTGCAGGTGAGACTGTAAAGTAGCTCTACTTTTGGCTAGCTGCTTTGTGTCCTGACCAAGCTTCTCTCGTCCAACGTCTACCAATTCTGCCAACCCATGAATCAAGCCTTCGTATTGGCTCTCGCTGATGAAAGGAGAGTTTAGCTCCACATACTTGGCTCTCAGAACTCCCCAAATATCATTCAGAACATCCTAGGAATTAAACAAAATTCAATGAGCTTATTTCTTGCAAGATATAAACCAACCCAGAGACCTGCACGCACGATTTCTAGAGTATCATATCGCGCCAGGATGCCAGATGGCCCTAAACCTTTCACTGCTAAAGTGTCTTGTTTTGAAGAGTCAAATCTTGCAGGATAGAATGTTAATTGCTCTGTATTCTTACCTCTAATTTATAAACTTCATGGATTAGAGCAACAGGTAACTGAAATCTCTCCCCATGATCTCTCAGTTTTGCTATTTGGGTCTCAAAATTGTGTAGCTCCAACGCATATGTATCAGTTTTCTGAATAAAAGATATAATAAGGAATTAAGTGTAGTTTTGCTCCTTTAGGTTTTACACTATTATTATCGGTATTATGATAGCAGTTAAAGATAGGGACTTAATTGTGCTAGGCACTGTACAAACACACAGTGAAAGAGTCCCTACCCCAAAAGCTTACAATCTAAATAGACAAGACTGACAGGGGAAACAGAAGGAAAGTGACTTGCCCCAGGTCATACAGTCAGCCAGTAGCAGAGCCAGGAAAATAATCCAGATCTCCCAGTTCAGTGTCCTATGCACTGGGCCACGCAGAGTTATTTTTACTAAATCAGTAGTAGTCATAATAAAAACACATCGCCCTCTGAGCGGGCAGAATTTTATTTTCCTGTGAACACAAAAGATCTGGTGTAGGGGGTTCTCTGAAATAAGGGCAGTTTTAGATTTGTATGATTTTCAGATTTAGCTGGATAGGCGTCAGGACATCTCTGAGGGGTAGGCGACTGTTGTATGTTCTGGAAAGGGCATGCAATCTGCCCTCAGCTGAACTATCTTGTCAGCTTGTCTGCCCTTCCCTAGAGTCTTTTAAGCCCTTAACTAGGAGAGGGTAGGTTAATTGATTCATGTACCATACTACGAATGCTATGGCGTTTGTTGCACTTGTTAACATCCATTTACCAGGTATTCCTTATGTGAATACTTATATTGCTGGGAAGGTTTGAAATAAATACTAGTGTCCCCTCTCTCATAAGGGGAAGCTCAAGGGACTTTCTAATTAAGGCTGTTACATATAAAGAGCTGTATTTTGTGCTCGTGTGTATTTTGTGTATCGTGTCTTGCTTCCTCTCTGCCCTAACCTGTCTGGTTGGGGTGACTTGCGTCCCAAGGGAGTCAAAGAGCAAGTGAGTTCTGTGTTTCAGCTAGTGCCAGGACTGCAATCAAGCCCTGCTGTTGCATGGGGGCACAGTGTGTGTGCGTATGGGGTGTGGTTCACTGGGCCTTCTCCCCCACATTTGCACACCTGACAGCATGAGCCAGCCCTTAGAAAATATGAAATTGTTTCTCACATTTTAAAAACAAAACCACAGACACAAATCAGGCAATATTGTCCAGTGCTAGATAATTTTTCCTTAACTTAGTATTTTGAGTTAATTACCTGAAGTTGTTCAGTAACATTATGCCCACGTATTGCATTCAAGGTTTGTTGCAGAGTAGATTTTTTCTCAATTAACTGATCATACAACCGCCTGACTTCATTCTGTGAACAAATAATAGCAGGAGCAAACTCAGAAGTGTACTCAATAATAAATGGCAGTGATAAATCTCATACAGTGAAAAGACACTTGAATGGTGATTCATCATGGCATTTTGATCACTCATTTTTTTACATGCTCTGGGCTCAATGCAGGAATCACTGGGTGAAATTCTACAATCTGTATTGATCATAGAAACGTAGGGCTGGAAAGGACATTGAGAAGTCATCTAGCCCAGCCCCTTGTGCTGAGACACGATCAAGTAAACCTAGACTATCCCTGACAGGTGTTTGTCTAACCTGTTCTTAAAAACCTCCAAAGTATTCCAGTACTTATCTATCCTTATAGCTACAATTTTTTTTCTAATATCTAACCTAAATCTCCCTTGTTGCAGATTAAGCCTGTTACTTTTTGTCCTACCTTTAGTGGACATGGAGAACAATTGTTCGCCATATTCTTTATAACAGCCTTTAACATATCAATTTGTGATCCACTATAACCCCCAGATTCTTTTCTGCAGCACTACTGCTTGGCCAGCTATTCCCCATTTTGTATTAATGTTTTAGATTTTTCCTCTCTGAGTGAAGTACTTTGCACTTGTCTTTATTCAATTTATCTTGTTGATTTCAGACTAAATTCTCCAATTTCTCAAGGTTCTTTTGAATTCTAATCCTGTCTTCCAAAGTGCTTGCAACCCCTCCCAGGTTGGTGTCATCTGCATATTATATAAGCATGTGCTCCACTCTATTATACAAGTCATTAATGAAAATATTGAATAGTACCAGATCCAGGGCAGACCTTCATGGGACCCCACTAGATTTAGCCTGCTAGTTTGACAGATAATAATTGATAATTATTCTTTGAGTACAGTCTTGCAACCAGTTTTGCTCCCACCTTATAGTAATTTCATCTAGACCACAATTCCCTAGTTTGCTTATGAGAATGTCATAGAATCATAGAATCTCAGGGTTGGAAGGGACCTCAGGAGATCATCTAGTCCAATCCCCTGCTCAAAGCAGGACCAACCCCAACTAAATCATCCCAGCCAGGGCTTTGTCAAGCCTGACCTTCAAATCCCAGTTCCCTCAGCCTCTCCTCATAAGTCATGTGCTCCAGCCCCCTAATCATTTTTGTTGCCCTCCGCTGGACTCTTTCCAATTTATCCACATCCTTCTTGTAGCGTGGGGCCCAAAACTGGGCACAGTACTCCAAATGAGGCCTCACCAGTGCCGAATAGAGGGGAATGATCACATCCCTCGATCTGCTGGAAATGCCCCTACTTATACAACCCAAAATGGCATTAGCCTTCTTGGCAACAAGGGCACACTGTTGACTCATTCAGCTTTTCGTCCACTGTAATCCCTAGGTCCTTTTCTGCAGAACTGCTGCCCAGTCATTCGGTCCCTAGTCTGTAGCAGTGCATGGGATTCTTCTGTCCTAAGTGCAGGACTCTGCACTTGTCCTTGTTGAACCTCATCATATTTCTTTTGGCCCAATCCTCTAATTTGTCTAGGTCCCTCTGTATCCTATCCCTACCCTCCAGCGTATCAACCACTCCTCCCAGTTTAGTTTCATCTGCAAACTTGCTACGGGTGCAGTCCACACCATCCTCCAGATCGTTAATGAAGATATTGAACAAAACCGGCCCCAGCACCGACCCTTGGGGCACTCCACTTGATACCGGCTGCCAACTAGACATGGAGCCATTGATCACTACCCATTGAGCCCGACCATCTAGCCAGTTTTCTATCCACCTTACAGTCCATTCATCTAGCCCATACTTCTTTAATGTCCTTTGGGACTGTGTCAAAAGCCTTACTAAAATCAAGATATATCATGTCTACTGCTTCCCTCAATCCACAGCCCTATCAGAGGAGGGAATTAGGTTGGTTTGGCATGATTTGTTCTTTACAAATCCATGGTGGGCATTACTTATGACCTTATCATCATCTAGATCCTTACAAATTGATTGTTTAATAATTTGTTCCAGTATCTTTCCAGGTATCAAAGTTAGGCTGATTGGTCTTTAATTCCCCAAGTCTTCTCAGTTCCCCTTTTTAAAGACAGGTACTGTTTGCCCTTTTCCAGTCCTCTGGGACCTCACCCATCCTCCATGAGTATGGCCCTAAGACCCCCTGTATGCCAACTGGTAATGGGCACACCCAATACACTGTTGTCAGAATATATAGCCAAGCAGTGTCCTGTAAGGTATATAAAAACAGGTGACTTGCTGGTCATTAATATTATTGCATGATTTATGTCCACTTAAAGAATTATGTATGTATGCTGGAAATATGTTACTAAACTATGTTCAGACCACACAATTTGAGTAGAGAGGATAAACAAGTTTGTCGTAGACAAAGGAATGCTGTTTCACCAATTTGCCTGTATCTCCAATGTAAATTGAGCAAAGTGAGGCCAGACACAATGGAAGTAAATTTATATCTAAGGTAAACAAAGTGATTAAGCCAATCAAAAAAGCAAATTGACCAGAGGATGAGGAAGACATCATGGCATCTACACCCTAGCAGGGTCTGGGTTTACTTTGCAAAAATACATTTCAGAGGTTTACTGGACTATAAGAAGAGGCGAGAACCCCTTAGTTATCCATCAAAGGGAACAGCACCCTCTGACTGTGGAAGTTGGATCCTCTGACCTGGAGTGCTGGAAATGCTGGTAACCTGATGTAAGTGAGAAAACTGATTAGGCAAAGACTGCAACTTCTTAAAATTAAGTTTTAGTCACTTAATTTAGAAAGCATGTTTTGCTTTGTTTGTAACCATATCTGTCTGTTTTTCTTTGTTGTTCTTTATTAATAAACTTATTTTTAGTTTTACTATAAACCATCTCAGTGTTGTTACATTGAAGTACAGAGTGAGTCCTCAGCTAACCTAACAGGCTGGTGCGTACACTGTCTCTGTGCAGGCAGAGAACTTAATAATTTTTGTGTGTGTCCAGTGACAGGGACTGGACACTACAGAAAACTACTTGGGAACTGGGGGTCACTGATCATTACCCGCAAGGCAAGGTTAAGACTGGCAGAGTCTTGAGGAGTTTGCTGGTGAATTGGATAAACTACTGTGGTAGGGAGCTGACACACAGTCTAATCTCCCGCAAAGCTCACACTTGCTTAGGGAGAGGGGTAACGCAGTAGCTTTCAGTTCTGAGCTGTCCTAAGGAGAGCGTCATATTGAGTTCTTGACGATAATAGCTAACAGTTCCGAGATTGCTTCAGCTAGTTCCTTAAGTACACTTGGGTGAATTTTGTCAGGTCCTGCCAACTTGAATACATCTAACTAATCTAAATATTCTTTAACCTGTTCTTTCCCTACTCCAGACTGTGTTCCTTCCCCCTTTGTTGTTAATATTAACTGTGTTAAGCATTTGTTCACAATTAATCTTTTTAATGAAGACTGAAGCAAAATAGACATTAAACACCACATCTTTCTTGGTGTTATCCATTATAAGCTCTCCTTCCCCACTAAGTAGCATAACTACACTTTCCTTTATCTTTCTCTTGCTCCTAATGTACTTATAGAACCTCTTCTTATAGCCTTTTATATCCCCTGCTATGTGTAACTCATTTTGTGCCGCAGTCTCTCTCATTGCATCCCCACATTCTTGCACTATTCTTTTCTACTCCTCCTTAGCAATTTGTCCATGTTTCCACTTGTTGTAGGATTCCTTTTTGATTTTCTGGTCATTAAAGTGCTCCTGATGAAGCCATATTGGCCTCTTAATGTTCTTCTTATGTAGGAGGTCAGATCAGAGAATCACAATGGTTCCTCTTAGCCTTAAAATCTATGAAATACACAAGGAGGTACAAAATCTCCTGCTCTGAAGAAAATGAGCTCTGTACTGCAGCCTTGTTGAAATCAGTGGTAAGTTTGCCTGAGCATGGGCTGCAGGATTGGTTCACCTTATATTTTGATACAAGATCAAATATTCCCCATAGCAAGGGAAATTTAGCACTGAAGTATCTACATTTATACTAAAACATTGGGGACTCAGGAGCTTCGTTTGAACATAGGAAGCGAAATCCCAAGGCCCTTCCTTTATTTTTGTTCACTTCAGTAGGAGTCTGCCTGAGTAAGGGCAGATGTGGCCCATATATTTCATAACAAAAATCACAATATTTTTCCTAAGGAAACACAGCCTTTGGGGGTTAACATTCTATATGATCTTGGATATTATCCAGAATAATTGTTTTTCTTTCCTGGTCTTGGGTACTTTCAGAACATTTCACATCACTCTTTCCCCTCTTTCACAGAAGAATAAAGACTGTAATATTATGATACCCAGTACTGTGGCACATGCTAAGTATATACAAAAATACCCCAATAAAATATAGTGAGCATTACGAGCTAAATCTGTCCCCAGTGCATAGCCCACAGTGCCCTGGTGCCAGTGTAGATTGATCTGTGGAGGGCCAGGGGAGAAGGAATCCTCCCCATAAGCCAATCTGCAGTGGCTAATGCTGCCTTCAGGACTGCAATAACTCCCACTACTCCTGCACCCTCAGCTGGCAGAAGCAAGCCTCCAGCCCCCTCCTATATGCATAGCCTATTGTATGCTAGTGTGCAACAAGTGTCTCTGCAGAGGAGTGACAACCCCCTGCATGGGGTCCCAGGTTGCTTCCCTCCTCGTTCTGCACACAGAGATACCGTATATACTCGATCATAAGCCGATCCGTTTATAACCCGACCCCCTCCCCCAAGACTGATAAGTAAAAATGGAAATTTTTATGACCCATTCATAAGCCGACCCTATAATTGAGGAGTCGGCAAACTTTGGCTCCTGGGATAAGCCACTGGCAGGCCAAGATGGTTTGTTTACCTTGAGTATCCTTAGGCATGGAGGTAAACCTAAGTAAACAAAGTGTCACGGCCTGCCAGTGGCTGACGGGCCGGGACAGCAACTGGTGGGGAAATTTGGGAGTGGGGGGAAGCTGGAGGTCAGGGGAGTAACCCCTGTGACCACCTCCACATGACCCTACCCATAGCCCAGGACCCCCACTCTCCCCATCCCATCCCTTCCCACCTTAGCTGGGGTGGGCCAGGGGAGGATGTCTCTGGCCTGGCTGCAGCGTGCTCCAGCAAGCGGGGCCGCCGGGCGTCATGGCCACAGCCTGCTCCGGCAGGCAGGCCAGGTGGCACAGCTGCAGCCTGCCAGCCCCGGAGCTGCAGCTGCTTCAGAGGCTGGGGGGAGAGCAGCATGGCCAGAAGCGGAGAGATTCTAGCCCCGACTCTTCCCTTCTGGCTTGGCTGGCTGTGCTGCCTCTCCTTGCCTGCTCTGTTAGGGGGAGGGGCTGTGTCCCAGCTCGCCCTCTTTCTCTACCCGTTCATAAGCTGACCCCATAGACCTGTTCATAAACCGACCCCTTTTTCTTTTGCTTCCCTTTTTTACTAAAAAAATTCGGCTTATGAACAAGAATATACGGTATATTGTGATCAGAGCCCAATGCAACTATCACTGTGGGGAGCAGGGACATGACAGGATTTACTCCTAGATGTAGCTGAAATCAGCAATAAGCTAGGAAAAGCTTTTTCTGTTGTTTTTTTTTATGTCCATTGTATACTGCTCATTTATCATCCAAAATGCATTAACACTAGCACGTCTAATAGATGCTGTGAAACAAGACATGCATTCAGCAGTACAGTACCTGATAATTAGTATTGTGATCCAGCCCAGCTTTCATTGATTTGCTTCTAGAAGCAGTAGCAGTTTGAGTTAGTTCCAGCCGGGCTTGCAAGTTGTTAAAGCACTCAAAGAATACATCAGTGCTCCCATCGGCACAGGTAATAGACTTCAAAAGATCATCCTTCTTATCTCGGATATCTGTGTGAAGCTTTTGCAGCTCTAGAGACAGAGTCTAAAGGATTGAAAAGAAGAGAAGGCTAGTGAAAATGGTCCTTGTTAGAGAAGATTCACCTTTTAAAAAAACCCAGCAGGACTCAGGTTGCTACTTTTACTCAAATATAATGGGCCTGATTCGCCTTCTCCGTGTAAATCCACTGACTTCGTGGAGTTACTCCTGATTTACACCAGTGTAAATGAGAGAGGAGACCTATTTCGCTGTAACAGGAACCCACTGATGCCCATCCATCTCTGCTTTGGTGCACTTACCTCATACAGTCCCTGCTGCACAGCAGCCTCTTCATTGGAGAGCACGCAGGTGTTCAACATCTCTTCCATGTTGTTCAAACACCGACTGATTGCCAAAAGCAGCTCAAAGAGCTTTTTGTCCAAATTTAAGGAAGCTTCCCCGGCCCCATTTTCCTGGATGAAGACAAGTTAGAGCATTTTTCAGAGCTTCTTTCAGAGCAAGAACATTGACTAAAGAAATGTGTACAAAACAGTGAAATATTCAGCCAACTCATGCTATTAGTAATAAGAAGAGTTAGTAAAATACCGAATGGCTGATTTGGAAACAGTCCTCACCCCAACCTTGTCTTTGGTACCCATGCAATATTGCAGACCCAACTGAAGTCATTAACATGACCGGTTATCTAATGTTGTAATTTTGATGTGCAAATGGCATCACTTGTGCTAGCAAGCGTTTGCACCCAGGCAATAGCTAATGTTGCAGTGGAAAAATGAGAAGCCGCTTCTCAAAATCCAGACCTGATTCGACAGTGCATTAAGAACCTGACCAAAGCCCGCCTTTATAATACACTCAGTTTTGGGGAACGTGGTTACTGACTAGCTGTGCTTCATAGTGTGCAAAGCTATGTCTAACTTTCTAGAAGACCTTGTCATTTTTGAAATTACAGAGCATGTGATTTGTACCTGCACAACATTTGCTTCTTGGCTTAGATCTCCAAGCTGCATGGTGTAGGTTTTCAGTTCCTCGACAGTTGGGGTTCTAATGCTACATACAGCAACTCTCGGCAGAATATTCAGTTTTGTTGTAATCTAACATTTGGAAAAGCAAATTACAGTTAGATTAATGGTTCAGATTAAACATGGAACCACACTGCTACATAATTTTATTTTTAAAACAAAAAATTAAAATAACACCACCTGGATCCTATGGGTCACATTTTCACTAATAGGCAGGAAGCTCACCTGCAGTAAGGTTTTCATACCTGTTGCATCCACACAAAAAATATTTATGTGCATGCAAAGGGGCCACTTGGGCCTCTGGCTGAAAATGTAGCCCTATGAGTTTCAGTCTCTCAAAACTACAGGCTGCCGTCCTCAGTAAGGCAATCCCCGTTTACTTCTGTTTGAGTTCTCTCTGAGTGAGGACTGCATGTTCCAGTCCTTCACCACTCATGACCCTCCTTGAGTAACTGATATTGTCCCATGTAATGGAATCATTTCTGAGAACACAAAATATCAGCTTGTTTGTAGTTACTAATTGTTTTTAATATCAACAAACAAAACTGACAACAGTACAAGCTACTCATGTTCCCACACAGTAAAAATCTGCAGTCATACTAATAATTTTCAATCCCTACAGCCAAAACTGCTTTGATATACACTATCTACGTCCCCATAGAGGACAATCAAGTCCTGCAATGGTGAATGTCAGGACAGAAATTGTCCCTGCAACCAATATTTGCATCTGCAAGAACTGGGTTTTAATCTCTATCTAATCATTTAATTAAGGCTAGGTGTTGGGCACCTAACTCCCTTAGGCTTCTTTGAAAATCCCAGCTGAAATAAAAAAGATAGCATCAGGCCTAACCATTTAATACAAGAATTCATCTACATGGCCTCCATGCTACTTATTACACTCACCACTGCAGTGACACCATCTAACAGAAACTTAAAGAAAAGCACTAATGACTACTCAAAATGGCTTTCAGGGATGAGAGAGAGTAATACCAATAATGCTGTGTAACGATACCACTGACTGCTATAAATCACAATTTCAACTGGACAGCTATTACACAGTTTTCAATTATTAAATGACATTAAGAGAGACAATACGATGATACAGAAAGCAAAATGTATTCATTTATGCCTTTGCCGTATCTGAGTAAGGAACACATATTAGAGGTAATAATTATTTTCTATTGGAAGGAACATAAACAAACCTGAGGGTCAGCAAGCTGACACAGAGGCGACTTCATCGCAGAAGACAGCTCTTGTTGTAAATATTGCCACTTATCACCAGGCTGGTCCTTTAAAAATGGACCAGCAAACTCACTCCTTGGGATAAGTTCGTCACTGCTGTGTTGGGGGAGCATGATCATAAGAACAAGGAAAGATTAGCATATCAGTAGATTGTTACAACTGTGTGTATAGAATTATCTCCCTTAACCTACCCTCCTTCCCCGCATATACCCACAGTGAAACCAACAGAATGCGTGAATTTAGCCTCACCCTTAATCACATTTCTTTTGCCATGCCCTTTCCTCCCACTTTTGTTTTGCTTGTTATCCACTTAGGCTACAATCCTGTGAAGATTTACATACATGTTTAACTTTATGCATTGTGAACAGTCCCATTGCCTTCAATGACTTCTTGAATTCAGTGAGATGACTCCAGCATGTAAATTTAAGCTTCTACTCATATCCTTAAACTGTCAGCTTGTTGGGGGTAGGGTCCGTATCTACACATGACTGTATAGTACTTAGCATACAGTTGGCACAACAGAAATAATAACTAAGCATAATCTTCCTTCAAGCTTTCCCTTTCATTCAGTACTAGCTTATCACCAAATGTTGTGTTAAAGAGGTGAAATAAAAGATAGTGGGTTTTGTAAACATTACTATTATGATAGAGAAAAGCCTTCAGTGCATATTTATACTCCATGGCTGTCAGGTGATGTATTGTTTTTAATTACCAACAGCATAATAGTCTAGGTAGCACCAGAGACATTTAAAAGCATGGGAATGATGTTGGGGCAGAATGCAATGCAGCACAGCAGAAGGCCGAAGCTATGTCTACACATACAGTGGCAAGTACAGGACAGGGACTACATGTGTAGCTATATGCTGCAGTGAAAGGATCCAGCAGTGGGGAGGGCTCAGGTAGGAGCCTTTCCCCTCTGCCTGAGCTTTTGCCTGCTGCCAGAGACTTTCACTGCAGCCAGGAAAGGTCCCAGCAGGGAAGGCAGCAGGACACTACACTGCTAAAAATAACAGGGTAGACATGGAAGGCACTGCTTGGGTGGGAAGAGGGCTGTGTAGGGTAGATATCTAGGGGATCAGTCATGTAGGGCACTCTATTCTATTCACTCAAGCCATGCCTAACTCTCTGTGCTTCTATTTATACCCATGCTAGCTGGGTGTGCAGTGTCTGTACTCTACACACTGCCTAAATGTAGATGTATCAGGATATATAACTATAGGTGACAACTGCATACATTATAAAACTTTGGCACGTATCTGGAATTCATTAATTGTAAAGCATCAATAACATGCCTGTAGGGCAAGTTTCTTCCAACTCAACTCAGTTAGAAATTGGCTTATGCCCTGACGTACGAGGGAGTATATCACTTCCCAAACTCCCTTTAAAAAAATCCTTACTATTCCAACTCTGGAAGTTCTCATTATCCATATAAATGTCCAGTCCTTTTTTTAATACTTCTGAGCTCTTGGCCTCAGTGATAACCATAGGCTAATTGTACACAGTGTGTGAAAACTTCTTACCTTCTACTAGTTTTAAATTTGCTGCTTTTTACTATCACTGAATGTCCCCTTGTTTTTGTATTGTGAAATAAGGAGAATAGAGGTGCCTGATCTACCTCTGTATATAAGTTTGTGTGGTCATACCTACCATAGCTTAGGACACACAATAATTATTATTATTATTTATATTACCATAGCATATAGGAGGCCTAGGCATGGATCAGGACCCTATTGTGGTAGGCACTGTACAAACACACTTGAGTTATGTACCAATTTCAGGGGATACTACAGTGTGAATTAGATCTCCACTAAACTGCATAGCTTTTGGCAGATTTTTTCCTATTGTAATTATTATTATTATTATTTTTTGGCAACACACCCCTGTGAGAGATCCTCCTGTGCTACAGCAATCCTCCAGACCATATGGTGTTTTGGAAGCCTTATAATACATGCTCAGTGACTAATTTTTCTATTTTTTACCTTGAATCTAATTTTTGAGTAGTGCTGTCATCAAAGTGTGGCTGCATTTTTTCTACATAAAATCTGATGAAGTCGACAAGATTATTTTGCTCAGTCGGTTTTAACGGCAAGTTCTGGAAATAAGGAACAACATGAATGATAAAGTAAAGTGTGTAAACCATGTTCTTCTCAAAGGATGGTCTTGGTTGCTCATTTAACAAAAATAAATAAATAAAATTACTGCTACCAAAACAAAAAGCAACCAATTATATACATGTGAACTACACATAACTTTACCAAATACATAACTTTTCTTAGAGGATATAACATTATGGAATTGCTTTTAACGTATGTTGAGATCTAAAAGCTAATAATAAAATCATAGAAATGTAGGGCTGAAAGACATCTGAAAAGGTCTTCTAGTTCAGCCCCCCCATGATAAAGTGGGATTAAGTATACCTAGGCCATCCCTCACAGGTGTATGTTGAACCCTGTTCTTAAAACCTTCAATAATGGGATTACACAACCTCTCTAGCTGCCTTCATTGATGGCTATCACATCGGGGCAGGAGAACAGAGCACACTGTGAAATAATGGACCATATCTTTCCACTCTTATTTGGCAAAACTCCCACTGACTTCAATGAGACTTTTGCTTGAGTATGAACTACTAGGTTTAACCGTGTCTCTAATTAGAAGAGGGAGTTGAATTAGAAATTTAGCAATTCCAGTCTCCAGTGATTCAGTCTGGATTGTTTACTTCAAAGAGAGAGGGCACAAAAAGGGAAAAGCTAATTTTCAAACAGCAGAATCTACAGTGTTACTTACAGAACAGAGAACACGACCTCATATTTTTAATCTGCTAACAGTAACCTTAAAAGGCACTATAGGCTAGATTGTGAATAAAATTTTCAAAAGCACCTCAATTACACTGGAGCCTCAAGTCCCATTTTTAAAAGTGACTTAGGTATTTAGCTCCAGATTTTCAAAGATATTTAAATGCTTAAGGTGCAGACAGGTTCCTAGGGGGATTTTCAGAAGTTCCTGAACAGGTTTGTCATGTGTTTAGGTGCTTTTGAAAATCCCACTACATGTCTATATGCATCTTTGGACACTTAAATCACTTTGAAAATCTGACCCTTAGGAACCGAGGTCTCACTCACTTTCAATTAGAGTTAGGCTCCTAAGTTCCCGAGACACTTTTGACAATTTTTGCCATGTCTCTAGGCACAGCCATGATCAAGGTATGCAGCATAAGCTGCCCAGCTCCAGGAGTACCCTTGGGAGGCACTGCACCTCAGACACACCCTTCAAGGCTTTGTCCACACACAAAAGCTGCACTGGTTTAGTTAAATCAGTGTTGCTTTGTGTGATGACTCTTTTACATCAGTTTAGGCCTGTTAAATAACACTTATTGTTCTCCCCCAGCTCCAGGGGGTAGTAGTTTGCTGCTAGCATTTACCAGGAGCAAACTACATCCCCTCCCCGCTCAAGCTCAGCTGCAGTGGTCAGGGTGTTGGGGGTGGAGCCAAGGCTCTGCCCATTCCCTGTCCCCACTCCCCAACTCCAGGCAGTGCCTGCTTACTCCCATGTGCCCAGACCCAAGGCAGGGTAACCCCCACAGAAACGCAGTGAGAGCTCTCCCTCCCTGTGGAGGTGCATAATCCAAGTCACGGTCTAGTCCTCAGAGTCAAGCATATCTGAACACAGCAGATAATAGACAACTGCTCTTTGTATTTATGGTATGAGTGGTAGGATTACCTGATGCTGCTGCAAACTGTTACACCCACTGAACGGTGGTGCATCAGTGGTAACGAGGTTGGACACTTTCGAGCTGCCAGGCTGAAGAAGTTCTGAAGGGATCCTTTCACTGCTGTTGAGCTATAAAGTGAGACAGTGTTTTGTGAAAGCTCTCAGAAGTGAAAAGGTGGCAAAACACGTGTGTGTAGTTTAGGGAAGAGATGTTATCATGACAGGCTCTGAAAAATACAACAGGGATGAACCAGGGGTGATCTCTCAAAAGGATGGGACAAGGCTACTAGTTTAGCCTTGCTGCAAAGATATTTGTGCGGTTTCACCTGGGGAGAGCTTGAATTTATTCTCATCTCCCAGTAAAGTCCTTTCTTCCATTAGTTCACCTCCCCACACTGTTGGTAGCAGAATTATAGGAAAGCATGGTTTTGGAAGTTTCATTGACACCAACTCTTAACACTTTTACCCAAATGAACTATGGTGATGTACAATTTATGCATGTAAAACTAGCTTCCAACTTACAAATGGTTCGTATGGTCCAGAAGTTGTGTAGATTTTCTGCCTGGTGATACTTGTAGAGGTATGTTGGTATTCAATAGGAAAGTCTAGCACCACCAGTCCCTTCCCTGGCTACCACAGCTCACCTTTCAGATGGTGCTGTTCCAGGGTAGGTGAGACTGCAGCTGTCTTTGCCAATGCACCCGCCCCAGCAGACTTTCTTGAAGCCATCATAAAAAGAGGGGGTGGGGAACTAGCCCCATAGCTGTAACTGACTGCCAATAAGTGAGTCAATCTCAGCAGAGCTATTCAGAGAGATACTCAGATGAGTACTGAATAGGCACAGAGAATAATCTATTCTTTCATGGCTGTTGGAGATCCTCCAGTGGAGGACATAGGTGGGGCAGTGTGGGAAAGCGTGCATTGTCACTGCCCTTGCTATTCCTGTTCTCTGAAGAGAGGGCTACAGTCTCTAGAATTGTCCACTTGGAACCTTTCACCACCAGGATCTTTATTATACTTAACATTTTAAAAAAAATCTTAAAATATTTTTTCATTCTCTTTCATTTGTGGCTCATAAAACCTTGACCTTAGACACTGTGCTCTTTAAGCAAAATGAAATCATTCAGAGAACCACTAAAACCCATTACAAGCAGCAAGCTGTGCATAATTATACAGCACTGTGAACTAAAATGACAGTGACAGACATGCACATTCATTTGCATCCATCCCTTAATTTCACATCTTCTCTTATAACTAGTGCTCTGAAGCCCTCACCTATTACAGCACAATGTGTCTCTCACAGGCCTTTGCATAGTATTCAAGCTTTTTACCTGTTGTTCGCTGTATTTGTCCTGAAGCATCACCTGGACTTTTTCCAAATTGCACTTCACATCCTTGAGCTTCAAGGAAAGAGCCTCTGCTTCTTTCTGAGGGCCTGCATTATCTCCTTGATGCCTATCTCTGCAATCCTCCAACAAAGAAGCAACCTTTTGTTCAATCTCTGATAACATAACCTAGGAAATAAAGTAGTTGATTATTCATCTTTACCAGCACAACGTGCCTAATACTCTAGTCACTGTTCACACTTCAGCTGTTTAGAGGTAATTGAGGGAGAAAATCAGAAATAGCTACCAAAAAATCCCCAACCCGGCTAGCAAATGATAAATTAAGCTGTATGTATGGCCATGTGTACAAAAGGAAATGCCTTTTCAACCCATAGGCTGTGCATTGAGAAACATTAACTCTATTACTCATGCTAATACACAGTTATTCATAGGCAAGGCAGGAAAATTACAGACTAGGGGCATCTCTCTGTGAGAGATGCCCCAAAGAGGTCACAGCCCAGGAGGAGAGGGGGACAAAGGTGGCCTCTGATGCTGCCTAGATTTTGAGCTGCTGTGAAGGCAACCACAGTACTTAAATGGTATTGATGTGCACAGATTTGAAGGCCAGAAGGTACCACTGTGATCATCTAGTCTGACCTCTTATATAACATAGGCCAGAGATAGGATTGCCAGGAGTCCAGTTTTCGACTGGAACGCCCGTCAAAAAGGGACCCTGGCAGCTCCGGTCAGCACCACTGACGTTAAAAGTCCCATCGGCAGCACAGTGGAGCTGAGACAGGCTCCCTACCTGCCGTGGCTCCACGCAGCTCCCAGAAGCAGTGGCATGTCCCCACTCCGGCTCTTAGGCATAGGGGCACCCCAAGCAACAGCTCTGAAGCTTCCATTGGCCAGGAACTGTGGCCAATGGGAGCTGCGGGGGCGGCACCAGCACGCAAAGCTGCCTGGCCACACCTCCGCATAGGAGCCGGAGGGGGGACATGCCACTGCTTCCGGGAACTGCTTGAGGTAAATGCTTCCCAGAGCCTGCACCCCTGACACTCTCCCTCGACCCGACCACCTGCCCCAGCCCTGATCCTCCTCCCGCCCTCCAAACCCCTCGATCCTAGCCCGGAGCACCCTACTGCACCCCAAACCCCTCATCCCCAGCCCCACGCCAGAACCTGCCCTCCCAGCCAGAGACCTCAAACCCCCCCCCCCCACACCCCAACCCCCTACCCCAGCCCCTGATCCCCTCCTACCCTCTGAACCCCTCAGTCCCAGCCCATCATCAAATATTTGTTTTCCACAAAGGTACTGACAGATTGTAATAAGGTCACCCCTTAACAATCTCTTTGGCAAACTAAATAGATTGAGCTCCTTGAGTCTCTCTCTACCAGGCATGTTTTTTAATCCTTTAATAATTTTGTGGCTCTTCTCTGAACCCTCTCTAATTTTTCCATCCTCCTTTTGGAACTGTAGACATCAGAAGTGGACACAGTATTCCAGTAGCAGCCATACCAGCGTAAAAATAGAGGTAATATAACCTCCCTATTCCTATTTGAGATCCCCGTGTATGCATCCAAGGACTGCCACTAGCCCTTTTGGCCACAGCATCTCACTGGAAGTTTGTGTTCAGCTGATTATCCACCATGATCCATAAGTGTTGTAAGTGACTTGGCAGTCAGTGAGTGAGGAAAGGAAAATGCTCTGGCTATATTAATACAGTACAGACTTTTCCTTTCTTTTCTTAAACTTTTAATTATATCCATTTGCAAAGATAGAAGTATTCCAGGAGCTCGATTCAAATTATGAGACTAATACTTAGAAAAATACATCTGTTTATTAACTAATATATAAAGAAGTATGTTTTAAAAAGGAAGCCATTCCAAAATGTAGTTTTTAACCATCTACAAAAGCAGAATAAGATACCATTAGGGCCAAATTTTGGCTCCAGGGTTTATACTGGCAGAAGTCCAAAATGTCATGGCTAGGTAAGGAACCATACTTATGGAGTTCCTGGTCTACAAATCCTCTTCCCCTTTGACCTAAAGGTGCAGGCTCTCCATTCCAACACTGATAGTAAGAGCACACTTACAATGATACATTCATCAAGATTAATTTGCTTTGACTGCATATCTGAGCTTGCAGCTGTTCTCTCCCTTAAGCTAGGCCTTGGTGAGACCAGGATAAATGTTGCTTTTTGAGTTCCACCTGTCAAAATTGAGCTAAATATTAAACTCTGAGTATATTGGTATTAAATGGGGTTTATAGTGGAGTTAAACTAGTTTTCCTAGTTTATATAAGGCCCTGGTATGAACCCTGTGTGAATAGGCCTGTAGTCATTTGTAGTAGTGGAATCAGGCCCAGTACATAAACTAGCTGAGAACATTCTCATTGATTTAAAATGGACGTCTTTGTATTAGGCCACTGTGTTCCCCAAAGCTTGTCATTGGTGCAGACAGTAACAAGAGTGAAAGGATCCACACTATCTCTGTGAAAGGAATGAGCTGCAGCTACGGTAGCATGCACAAATATAAACCTGTCCAGTTGCAGCGTTGAACATCTAGGTTCCATCTAGGAAGACCAGATAGCAAGTGTGAAAAATCGGGACAGGAGGCAGGGGATAACAGGCACCTATATAAGACAAAGCCCCAAATATCGGGACTGACCCTATAAATCAAGGCATCTGATCATTCTAGCTCCATCTGATCCTGCAAAGACTTATGCAAGGGAATAATTTTATGTCCATTGTCTTCACATTGACTTCAATTGGACTATTCTTACTGCAAGAGTGAAGCTCAGCTTAAGTCTGCAGGACTGGGCCCCGGGTGCAAAACAGAAATTTATATTTTAGGAAGAAATTTTAGAGCATTTTTACCTGAAAAGCCTACACTAAAATAAAATGGAAATGTCAAATGGTTAGCAAATTCCCTATTCAGTAAACAAGCTTTTATCATGACTAATCATGTCTCATTAAAAAACAAACAAAACCTGCCTTTTATTAGTGAATTTAAACTGGTGAACTTTTTATACACATTATACTATGCAAACCAAAATGATCTGTGTAAATTACAGTAAATCTTTACAAAACACAAATTTGTTATGCTGTAACATCCCAGATAATAAAATACACACACAAGGAAACTGAATGGGTACAATATGGTTTTAAAAAAGTTAACTAGAAAAAAAGCAGCTAAAATCAAAACCAAGTGGCTCCTCTTCACTACAGTATACGGCAGAGTATGCAGGAACAGGAGCTGAAGCAGTAATTGTAGCTGTTATGCAAACACACCTATTGGGGGAAGGGTGATTGGTTTAGCTGGCAGCAGTGAACTTTGACCACTTAGTCTTACCTGGCAATCAGCAAGCTGCTGTTCCACCATCTGCTGCATTTCTGGGGTCTGGGTTTCTGATTCCAGGGACACTTTAGCTCTGTCTAGCCACAGCTCCAGCTCAGCAACCTCCACCTGGCAGACATGGAGGATCTTTTCAGGCTCGGGCCTATTGCTATCCACTGTTTCCTTTGAATCTCCTGGTTTGTTCTGAAAGCACTGGCCAGTGTTTGTGTCAGAAGGTGTGTCACCCTGAAGCAAAGGACATTCAAACACAGAAAATCTATCAGCAGAAAATGTTTAACTCTGGCATACCAAGAACTATGAACCTGCACTGGCTATCACCTTATTCCCAAGTTAAAACAGAAAGAAATACAACTACGCTGAATGATCATATGATCTGGTACAAAACAAACAGCCAATTTGCATTTACACAGGTATACCTGAGCACACAGGAAGAACAATGACTCACCGTTCATTAACTAGCTATCCCAGAGGATAGGTATTTTTCTGTGAGTTCAATGCAGTGCTGTATTCTGAGGCATGCATAGCATGCAGCTGGGCAATACTTATGCGCTACTTTTAGGAGTTCAGTGCCAAATAAACTTTAAAAGTATTCTTTATTTAGGATGTAGGTGATACAGAAAACATTGTAGAGTCTTAATCAAACCCACCCTTGAATAACATTTCCCTCTTATTTATTTTTACCCGAGGAGCAGTCTTTAACATTCTGTGATAAACACAATTTTCTTAAGTTTTGGACAAGTAGGCAAATTTTCAAAAATGCATACGCAGGTCGGGGTTGTGCACACGCAGGAACACACATGCATGTGCAAATCTCTAATTTTCATATGTGAATCGACCACTGAGTGCACAAGGCAAGCGTGTGCAAAAATGCATACATACATCTGACAATGTGGGCCCTAATGTGGTAGTGGAACGATAACTGTTTGTGCAGACACACCAACAGCAATAGTATGGTATTCACTGGATTTTGAGATGTGAGTTGGTGGATGACAAGACAGGAAAAGTACATTGTTTTAAATATGACACTGTTACTTTATTAAATAAGTAAATATCACTTTTGTTGCTTGTCTCTTAAGTGGTCTGGAACATAGCCATTATGAAAGAAAGCAAAAAAATACAAGCAAAAAAATACTAATTTAACACTACACATTCAGGAACTGATTACATATATACGTGTGCAAGTGTGCTTGTGTTTGTGCGCGTGCCTACACACGTGTGGGAATGGTATTAGGAGGTGTCAGCTGAGATTTTCAGTTTTCAATCTAGATATATTTGTTATTATGCGTTCACTCACTCAAATACAGATGGAGGAGTGAAAGCAGATTCATTTCTTTTTGGTTTTTAGAGTAGGATTTTTTAAAAATGTATCTTTAATACAGATCTTACAACTGTACTTGTTAGAAAATGGGATTTCTATCCAGTGGGAAACATTGACATTTTGAAATCTGTTTACACTCTGAATCAGAACAAAATTTTAAAAATTTACCATGGAACAGAAATTCCAAAAAAAATTAAATTCAGACAGTGAAATGTTTCATTCTGATAGTGTTAAAACAATAATATTAAATATATAAAATAGTATACAAATATAATAATAAAATTAAATATAAATGACAAAACAAAATTGAAACAATAAATTCTAAACAAAAAGAGAGTGTCAAAATCATTTGCATTGATTTTCTCCTATCTGAAATGGTGCTGAAATCAACAAATTCCCACAAAACATTTCAATTTAGCTGAAAGTTCCCAGCAAAAAAGGGGGAGTGGTGGTGGTGATATAATACTTGAATTACACCAGTATAGCTGAAGTAGCATAATTGTTGTGTATAGACAATCCCTAAGTACAGAACACAAATAAACCCACTTCCTAAATCTCGATATACATGTTAAGCTCTGCTGTCAATCATTACTCTCTACTGGTCTTCTTTAAAAGCAAATATATTGTTTGAGATAGACTCAGACTCATAGACTTTAAGGTCAGAAGGGACCATCATGATCATCTAGTCTGACCTCCTACACAATGCAGGCCACAGAATTTCACCTACCCACTCCTGCAATAATCCTCTCACCTATGTCTGAGCTATTGAAGTCCTCAAATCATGGTTTAAAGACTTCAAAGTGCAGAGAATCCTCCAGCAAGTGACCCGTGCCCCATGCTGCAGAGGAAGGCAAAAAACCTGCAGGGCCTCTGCCAGTCTACCCTGGAGGAAAATTCCTTCCCGATCCCAAATATGGCAATCAGCTAAACCCTGAGCATGTGGGCAAGACTCACCAGGCAGACACCCAGGAAAAAATTCTCTGTAGTAACTCAGATCCCACCCCAGCTAACATCCCATCACCGGCCATTGGGCCTATTTACCATTGATAGTCAAAGGTCAATTAATTGTCAAAATCATGTTATCCCATCAAACCATCCCCTCCATAAACTTATCAAGCTTAATCTTGAAGCCAAATAGGTCTTTTGCCCCCCTCCTCTGATGGTTAGAAACCTTCGTCTAATTTCAAGTCTAAATTTCCTGATGGCCAGTTTATGGGAGATGGGTTAAGCAGTCGCGTATTTGTATGTTACTGTGAGACCCAGCCAGCAGCATGCATTAGAACAGTTTCACTTCCTTTAACTTAGACTGAATTCACAGGTATTTAATATTTTTCTACAGTAGCTCCAAATGTCTTCCCTGGTGGGCTTGTCGCAGCACCAAAATAAATATGCACACTGGTCAACTGCGTACTGAACTCAATTAGCCACCTGTCAGAACATGTAAGACACAGGGGCTGACTTCCAGCCCCGCCCGTGGGTGCTGTCACCCGGCGTTGCGGGGCCCCGCCCCCGACGCAACGTTGCCCAGCGTCGGGGGCGGGGCCCCGCAACATCTGCCGGTGACGGTAAGTTTGCCGCGGGTCCGGGGCGGGTGGGGAGTTGCCGGTGGGTGCAGAGCACCCACCAATTTTTCTCCGTGGGTGCTCCAGCACCGGAGCACCCACGGAGTCGGTGCCTATGAATTGTAAGGTATTTCAATTATCAAAATCCTGGTCTATCTGACTAAAAGTATTTCTCAAGAGAAAGCAAAGTGATTTAGTGTTTACAGAAATACATTTCCTTCTGTCTCCGTCCAGTAAATTTATGATCTTAGAAAGAAATTAGTTTAAATCACTATGTATGATATAGTGTGTGTGTGTGTGTGGGGGGGTGGGGGTAAGCTAGTGAGGAAGCAACTGCCTGTCAGTCACAGGCAACCGTTCTTCTGAGTTTTTGTTCCACTGGATTTGATATGGGCAAGAAAGGGGCAGGGGAAAATGCTGAAAGCTCATAGAGATGCCAGTACAACATATGGGCACATAACATCTCAATAATCATCCTGGAAATACTATGTATGGTTTCTTTTCTAGGACTGACTTTACACTAAGTCTGAGGCTGCATCTCTCTTCTTACAATACCTGGGGGTTTCCCATACAAACAGGAACTCTTTTTATGTGCAAAGTATTTATGGTGCATAAGAAATAGAAAATTGTTCCAGATAATAAGAACACAGAAAAAATGGACACCTAGGTCATGCACATGAAATGGTCATAAATATATCACCATCAAAACCCATTTCTCATAGTATCAATAAAAAACAGCCATGAAAAGTATTGTGTGATTGGTTTTTCATTTTTAATATTGTAAATGTTCATTAGCTGATGCTTTCTAGCCAGTACAGAGCAAGTGGTGACATGCAGGAAACTCAATCTAATCAGTCTCTCCTTCAACCTATAGTGACTCAGGCTCCCAGATTACTAATCTTTTCTTCAGACCTACTACTTCTGGGGGAATACTGTGCACATGCAAAATTCACAACCCCCGCAGATTTTTTTTTCCTCCACAGAGTACACATTCTGCCGGAGAGGCGCTGCAATTACACCTTCACCCACCAGGGGCTGCTGTGGTGCCAGAATAGAGGGCAGCCAGCTCAGCCAGCCCCGGAGAGGGATGGGGAGAGGCTGCGGTCCTTACAGTGCCCTGCCCCCAGGGCCAGGTGAGGAGACATGGGAAAGGGGAGGGGACAAACAGAGTGGGGCACACAGGGTTGCTGTGGGGGGGGGTCACAGACTGGGGTTCAGAAGAGCCAGCGAGTGGACTGGGGGAGTGGCTGAGTGGGGCTGCAGGTACACATGGGGTCAGGGGTAGATGTGCCTGACCGAATGGGAGAGGCTAGAGGTCAGTCAGGGTCTGCCTGGGGGAGGCTCCCCAACTCTCTAACAATCTCTCCCTTCTCCCCCTCCCAAAAAAACCTGTTCCATATTTTCCACACCCAACAACCCTCCAGGTTCACTCCCAGGCTCCAGCTCAGTAATTATTTCCCTCTCCCTCAGCTCCTCCATTATCCTGATTCCCCCCAATCCTTTGCACTGCTTCTGAGGGGTGCGGGAAATAGATTTGTGTATTGTAGTTTAAATGAATTATTACTCAAAGTTCTGTATTAATATACTTAGAAAGGAATCTATTTGTCAAAAAACATTTCCCAAATCTTTTTTGTTATCTATATTGTTACAGACATACTTGCTAACAGGTATTTTGAAATAAATTACCAAAATAATTGAAACTGGCATGATTATATTGTGTTATTTTGACAAATAAAATATGCACAATTTTGCAGAATTTTAAAATATTGTGTGCAGAATTTTTATTTTTGGTGCAGAATTCCCCCAGGAAAAACCTACATATATATCACATCACATTTTCTTCCTGGTAAATTGCTTTTTCTAGGAGTAAAAATATGTATTTGCTCTGATTTAAATAATAAATAACAATAACAATCGTTAATGATAATATGAAATATTCCTATACAAGGATCTAGGTGCCGTCACACATAACTAGTACTACAACAAAACACCATTAGAATTAAAATAATCATTCAAATAGGAACTCAGCAAACCAACCACCCCTCAAAGAGCTCCATTTTATTCTTTCATGGTTGTGAGAAGAACACCTTCAGCCTGCTCTAAAACCCTATCAAACATGTCTTTTGCAGCATGCCCAGAAGATCACCAAATTCAGACCAACATACTTACCAATGCCCAATTACTAAGGTCTGTAGCAGAGTCTTCATCGCTTCCAGCTTTCTGTGGAACTTGAAAAGATGTTTCCTTGCCATGTTTATCACATGATTCTATTAACACATCAGCATCCTGTAAAAAGAAAGGCAACTGTGGAAATATTTCTACCATCATTGCCTTGTTGTGCTTTAGAAGCCTCAAAAGGCAGCAGTCACTGAACCCATACATCATTCTGGGCCAATGACCAATGCAGGAAAGTTCCCTCACATCTGACATTAAGATACACAAAGACAGATAGCTGCAGCTCTCACAACAGATGCTAGTTGATCATATTGCTTAGGTGCTGCCCACTTCTGCTTCAGAAACTGAACATCCTTCGCAAGTTACTCCATACAGAAGGTAGAGGAAACACTCATTAAAAGTCTCATTTTGTCTCTTATCAAGGGAGTGGGGGGAGAGGGATGAACTCTCTATTAACTTGAGTTTGCATTTACATTCTTGTGTTTTTGACAGATAGCATCACCTACAAAAACTGTTTTCCTGCTGAGCGGGCAACTGTTAAAGGATGCGCACAAAGGGTGAAATTCAGCCCTGTTTGGAGGAGCCACACAAGACCTATGCACCCTTAAATCCCACTCAAGTGCTGATTTGAGGACTAAAGCAATGCATAGACCTTGTACAGGCTCTCTACACGAGGAAGAATTCCCCCATGCAGAGATAAACATGAAGAATGTTACCAGGGCAATGCCATCTGATAAGGTGCCTGAGGACCAGGAAGCTCCGCTGTCTTCTTTGTCTCTCTCATCTCCTTTTCCTGAAGGCCCCAAACTTTCAGCTGTCGGTGCTATTGCATTTTCCTTTGAAAACAGCAACAGCCCAGCATTAGCTTGAGGACATGCAGTTCAAAGGCTTCTTCAGAAAATGTTAATCACTAAAACCATTAGCCACTCTATGGTACATTTCTGTCATGTACGTTCTCTTTCTTTACTAAGTACTCCTAACCACACAGCTGCGCTTCTACACCACTTCCAGTCCCCTGTCTCCCGGCGATAGATGCCGACAGTCCTTTCTACCGAACTCAAACATTCTAAATCGCTTGTGTTGTTTAAAATGCATTTTCTATGTCAATGAAGTAATATTTCTTTGTCTTTTTTACTTTGATACGAATGAAATTGATCATCAGCAAAGGCGCTCGATTGGCAGTCCTGGAAACCGAAATTCTCTGCCCACACCAACATGCACAGTGTAGACAGTAGCCGTTCACATTTCCCCCACACTGCCATGCCAACGTGCCTTAGTGTTGACCTGGAGGGAACAACTCCAGATGTGAAAGGCTAGTGGAGCTTATGTCCTTCCAACTCTTGGTCTCTTTGCGGTGACTGCCAACAAAGATGCCACTTTGTACGAACTGGTATGATTTTTGAGAAGCTGATACACCTAAAAAATGACTGAGACCACAGTTCATTTACCATTAGCTACTGAAGACCATCAGATGGTAATAACCGTTGACACTACCAAGAGCTGGGCAGGATATGAACTGTTTCCTAGAGGGTATTTGGGCGCTAATCCCACAAGCACTTCTGCGTGTGTTTTAACTATATATAAATAGCAGAGTGGGTTCTGATGGAAAATTCACTTTCCACAAAATCCAAGTTTAACGTGGGAAAATTTCAATTTTACATTGGAAACATTTTCCCCAGCTTCGTGGCTCCTCAGCCGCCCAACAAAGAAACTGGCGTGGAGCTGGAGCTCTCAACTCCTTGACAGCCCCAAAACCCTGGGAACGTTAGTTCTCAAGCTCTCCCAGCTGCTCGGCTCCCAAGCTCCCCACCTGGCATGCTGCCAAAGCCCTGGGCATCTGGGGGAGTCTTTCAAAGGGTGATTTTGGAATTGCCATTCTCTGGGAGATTTTGATAGGTTTTGTTCCATTTCAGAATTACATTTTTTTTTTAATTATGGCATTTCCCACAGAACAGGAATTCCAATCTCCAGCCAGCTCTACTGAATAGTTCCATTGACTTCATAGAGACTACCCACATAATTAGTCAATGGGAATATTCATGTGCTTAAAGTTGAGCGTGTGCATAAGTGTTTGCAGTAGTGAGATCTTCCAACAGGGGCCATGTTTCCTTGTTTGTCTGCAGTTTCACACATGTCTATGATGCTAATAAAAAATAAAACTACAACGGGGTAAGAGGCTGTATTTAGCTTATTGCAAATCCCCGGAGTTTATTTTCTTGCATTGAATGCATAATAATAATATGGCAATGAACTCTTTGTTGCCTCTTCCCAGAACATTCTATCCAAGGGAAGCGTAGGGGCATCATAGTGTCTGCAGGAAAGGGTCCATTGTACCCTACGATTGTCAAAAGGTAACTGATAGTGCTGTTCATACATTTAAACAGGGTTTATTGCTGCACTACTTATGATGGCCTTTGAGGAAGGACACTTAGAGTAACTAGTCTATCCACAGGTGACTGCTGAAGTCATCATCTTTCTCTCAGCCAATTATTTCTGTCCCATGTATCCCACTGCTTGAATCAAGTCACTGGTATCCGATACATCACAACATCAAACCCCAGGCTCTTTGTTCTCACTTTCAAGTCCCGACTTCAGTGAGACTCAGACTGAGACTTCGGAGCCACAAATGGCTCTTTGATGCGTCTCCTGCGGCTTTTTGCAGCCCACAATATTAAAACATGGTGTTTTAACCAATCTAAGTCATTGACCAATCAGAATGCTTTTACTAAGTTATTAACCAATTGTAGTTGATAAAATAATAATACTTGGTCAGTCATTTTTCTGTGAGAATTATATTTTTATAATTATTTCCTAGTATACTGTTTGACTATGAGTGTAGTACTATAGTAAATGAAACAATGAAGTCACACTACTGTGGCTCTTTTGGGTAATGTTGATCGCTAATTTGGCTCCTGAACCACTGAGGTATGAGTATCACTGCCCTACATAACCCAATCTCTATCTGCATCTCTGCTCTCATTTCCTCCTACTCGCCCTCTCATTCCATACGCAGCCTTAAACCTCTTTACTGCCTACTCCTCCTTACCTACTTTTGTGTTGCCCTCTATGTTTGAAAGAGTGTTTCCCAGTTTACGCCCATTAAGTGCCCTCTCTTTCCTAAAAATTCCCCTTCACTGCCCATTTCTCCCAGGAATCCTTTCCACCTTATTTTCCCCACCAATAATCTTGCCATACCCTTCTTTATTTAATCCCATGCCTTGTATCTTGTCTATGTTTATTTCTCTTCGATTCTAGGATCCTTAGGGAAGGGGATTCCCTACGCTGTGTTTTGTAAAAGGCCACAGGCACTGATGCTGCTACATTAGGACCACCCGCACTCCCACTGAGTAGTCTTACTCTGTAAGCAGCCCAATCAACGTCGCATTCACAGAATGAAGTACTACTCAAAGTAAGGGTGATAGGATCTGATTCCAATATATGTACTGATATTTTATTTCTGTTTGTCAGATTTTAAATTAATTTTAAAATATCCCCTACTAGGGATGCTGCAATTTATTCTACACATGTTTACATTTACACATACATTTTTCATGATTTATTCCATAATCAATCTTATTTCCACCGAAGTCTCCATTATACTTACTTCACTGTGGAATGAACTGTCTTCTGTTTCTTCAACTAAAGATGGTAGGAGAGACATTGATCCTTTCTTTTTCAACTACAATGTACATACAGAGATAGAGTCCAGTTACTTTTAGCTCCACAAATTGCCTCTTTTCTTCTGCCCTTTTGCTAAACATAGTTATAATTTTGCCCCTAATTTTGAGAAATGCTGAGCACCTGAAACTCCATTTAAAGTAATCAAAAGCTGCAGGTTCTAAGCAATCTCGAAAGTCCTTTAACTTATTTTTCAGCTTTTAAAGTCATGTCTACAATTGAGATAACTATCATTCTGTTACACGCAAACAAGGTACTGAAAATCTTTAAACAATTCCTTCCAGTGTAAATGACAGATCCAGCATTTTGCATTTGTTTATCTCACATTGTTTTTCCACATGTTGAAAAATAACCCGAAAGGGCCCCCATAGCGTGCATCTAACCATTTCTCGTTAGGGCCATACAAAGGGATAACACGGTGTTCTACCTACCTGCCGTTCAGAGGCTTCTTTCCCAACCAAGCCAGTTTCCTCGGGTGACAGAGGAACAGAAAGTTCATCCTCCAATTGAGATTGTTCTTGCTGTAAGTGCTGGTGAAGTTCCAGCATTGAACTCTTCATACCCCTAAGGATGTCTTCTTTTTTCTGGCACAGTTTTATGATCTGTTCTTTTATGTCTTCCATTTCCCCCTGAGGATCAACAAGGCTTGTAACTTACACTTCCGTTGTTAACAAAGTGATGATATAATAAATAATAAGGACATCTTACTGTGAGAAGGGATCCCAGCCCTTCGGCCTTCTTTTTTGCACTGGGGCAATTCCCCGATCGTCACAGCAGGACATGTTTAGGTAAGCACTAACTCAGAGGCTGCGGGCTCAGAACAAAACACACAGCCTACAGCTGTATACAGAGCCAGCTGTAGCCTTACAGGAAATGTGCAGGCTTGGCAATTAACACTGATCTGGATTTCTCACTGGTGGGGCCATTGGAGTGGAACTCCTGGAGATACTCCTCCCCAGGACAGAGGGAATGCAACTGGGTTGCATTACTCAGCTAGTCAGGTCAGTTGATGGTGCTTCCCACAAACTTCTCTGCAAAGTAAGAGAAGGCTATAAAAGAGGCTTTTTCTATCAGAAATGAGAGGAGATACAGAAGAATTTATGAGGGAGAAATCAACTGGTGGGTAGCTCAGAGCTGCATCATCTTTATTAAAGACACCGAAAAACAAGGAAAAACAGATCCTAGTGTGACGCTGGCAGACTAGGTGCCAGCTCATGCCACATCTGTAGGCATCAGCTGAGCACCAACAAACTCACAGCTGGAAACCAAACCAGCTCACCTGTATGTTAGTTTTGTTCAAAATAGGTATTAGTCTTATAAGAATGTATTAATGTTTAGACTCTATGGAAGTGCTTGTAAATTACTGCACTCATTAATCTCACTTGTAATATCTGTAGTCCATGTTATAAGGAAATATGTAAGATTTGCTTTATAACTTTGATAATATTTTCTCTGAACTTGTGAACCCATGCATGGGTATTGTCCCCTCTGCCCATTCAGGAGGCCTATAAAGATTAAACGAGCCATTAAGGAACATCACAATACAAAGGATTAGTGAATGGCCCTATCGGACCTTAGAAATGCTATGTGCAAGGGAGCTTGTCTCATGGACTGGAAGGCTAAATGTAAAAGATAAGACAGAGTCACAAGAAAATTGTTCATCTCTTTGTTTTCTGAACTCTCATGGGGCCACGCATACTAAACTAAGGCAGAGATCCCCAGGGGTTACCCCTGGATCCACCCTGAAAGACATTTTGAAATCACAGATTACTACATTTCTGTCATCTTTAGGAACCACACTCACTTGTGTGTGTATGCTTTTTTGCTTTAACCTGTAAATAACTCTCTCTTGTTTGTTTTTCCTAGTTAATAAACCTTTAGTTAGTTATTACCGGACTGGCTACAAGTGTTGTGTTTGGTATGAGATCTCAGATACAAATTGAGTTGAGGTATTTGACTGGTCCCTTGAGACTGGAAGTAACCTGAATATTTAGTGATCTTTGGTATAGGTGACCAATCATCACTAAGTCCAGTTTGCCTGGGTGGCAAAATAGACTGGAGAGTGCCCAGGGGGACAGTCTGTGACTCCATGGTAAGACGATTACAGTGCTCTAGGAGTTCACATTTGTTACTGGGTGGGTGAAATCTAACTCTAAAATGTGCCACCAGTTTGGGGGGTCTGCCCTGCTTTTGACAGCCTGCGCTGAGGTTGGCGCTCTTGGTCTTGAGCCACTCCAGACAGCGTGACACCTAGGAAGGGATTTTTATCTTCCATGCCATCAACTGGCTGTTTAGTAGAGCTGCCCTACGTCTCCCACATGTGGTGTTAACAGTGGGACTGATTGTCCCACTGACTCTTGCTTCACACTGGACATTCCCGTAATTCTTGTTTCCACTCAATACTCTCTCTGCTGCCGCATCCCTATCCCTCAGGCCTCTAAGCCAGCCAAAGAAGGGCAAAAGACAGGAGCAGGGATGTCCTTGGTGCTCTCTCCTCTTCCCTGCTGACAATGTATGCGGCAGCACTGCACGCTACGAGGAGCTAGTGTTCACAGAGTTCAGCAGGGGAAAAGCGGCTGCACACCCAGTTCAAGGCCTGTAGATAGCAGTGCAACCACAACAGCTGGCCTTGATGTGATGGCCTGAAATAAGAGCATCAGCCATGTTTCCAGAGGCTACTCACCCAGAGCATCAATAAAGCAAAGCAAATAACTAACCCAGGTTAGATGACACATGTAAAACTACATGGGCTCTGTCTCCACTACAACTTCTGCCATTAAAAGCATCAGTGGAGCTGCATTGGTGCTGAACATTTATAGATCTTCTGAACATAAGCAAGGCCTTTGCATAGAAGGCTTCAGTAGGCATCTGATATGATTACAGCCCACCCTCACATAGGGGACATTACTAAGGGGCAGGAAGAACTTTCTTTGGCTCTGTCGGAGAGGGATAGAGTGCTACTGAGATAAATACACCTTTCCTGACACATTGAAATACATGTAGCAAACCCCTCCAATTAGGCTGACCAGATGTCCCGATTTTATAGGGACAGTCCCAATTTTCAGGTCTTTTTCTTATATAGGCTCCTATTACCCCCCACTCCGTCCCAATTTTTCACATTTGTGGTCTAGTCACGCTACCTTCAATAACTGCCTCCCCAACAGGGGCAGGAGAAAGTCATCAGCATGAAATACTGCCTGTATTTGGCAATGTGCTGCACTACCTACGTTGTAGTTAAAAAGAATGACATTGCTATCTTTTTCCATTGCAATGGCGGACTTTGCAGCGTAAGCCCATATGCAACTGTTAATACATATAGCTGGAAAACTGTCTTGAGACAAGCAAGAGTAACATCAAAGTGGTGTGCTCCCTCCTCGTCTACTCCAATCACTCTAGTGAGATGTAAACTCACCACTTCCCCACTCCAAAGCCGTCAGTGAGGTGTGAAAGTCACAGGCTACTTCAGTCAATGAAATACTAACATCACTAAGCAGGTGTTTTTTTTTTGGAGCCCCTTAAGGGGAAGGTGGGCCTGATGCAGAATAGTTACTTTGGGACTATTACCAGCGACTCGCCTGTCAGTGCTGAACAGGACTACAGCTCCCAGAGGATTCCTGAAGGAAAGGAGGCTAGTTCAGGGCTTGTATTAGTTAATTTGTGCTTCTTTTCCCTTTGGATCTTTGATAGCCCAGGAAGGGGTGGACTCTCACAGGAATGAGTTAGAGGGCTGAGTCTCCCACAGCTGGTGCCATGCTGATGCTGGACCAGAGGTTGGGTGAGTTCAGGAACCTGTTATATCCCAAAGGGACACTGTGGGAGACCAATCCTGTGATATCATGACACTGGGGCTAACACCCCAATTCTTGCAGAAAGTGCCACTGCATCATCAATACGCACAAGTGATCTGGACTTTGCTTATACGTCTCATCTGCAAAACAGTGCCTTCAGCAGCACACACTGCTTCCTAATACCAGGCTGGGGTATTGGAGCACACAAACTCAAGACAATTGCTGCCTACTGACTCACCAATGCCACTTCCTCCAGCACTCTGCATGTCCTTCGGAGGTCTGACATCCACATACTGACCGTGTTTGAGAATTCCCAGCTCATGAGATCTGATAAATATATCTTAAAATACATACCTAACTGACAAACTAAAGGTACAACAGTGTAACACTAGTTGGTACATGTCATCTTACGCATGAATAGTCACGTATACTGCGTTAAATTCTATCTTCCTACTTATTTTAGCCTCTACACATCGGGAAATGATTGGGAGGAAAAAAATAAGTGTTACTTTTTACCCCTCATTAGCATACAGTAGTAGAAATAGAAGCAAATCCAGGTCACAGAGGTATACACTACGGGTCAGAGAAAAAATGAAAATAATGAAACTCACCTCTGGACAGGAGGCAGTCTGAGGAAACAATGGTTTTTCATATGGCAGTTCACCCAGCTGGTTCTTTAAGAACTGCTTCAACTTTTCAATTTCTTGTTCACATTCATCTGTCTCTTTTACGATTGACTGTAAAAGGATAATTTTCATTAGCCATTTTCAATTGATTAGCAGAATACAGAAACAAACTAGTCAGTATTGCAATGAATTCAAACTATTGGAAAGTCAAACAACCTAGTTCCTATGTCTGTACCTAGGTTTAAGTTAAGAATTTGTGAGCTGATTTTATTCAGTGTTCCTGAATTCTGTTGTCTTCAAGTTCTTTATTAATTTGCTCATAAACAAAAATAAAAATGAAAAAAAATACTGTATCATAGCTGTGACTGGTAGCAGAGTAAGTAGCTTTGGCTATAACTATTTATTACAAAATAAATCTATGCATTTAGCTCCCTTTGGCTGTAAAACGTGAAGTCGGACATATTTAAACATATTCACCAGTAGAGTTGTATAAAAAGAAGAAATTAAAGAGAAACTGGATGATTTTGCCTTTTTGTTGGTTTCATGATACCTTATGAGAAAACCTTCCTACTTTTTATTGGCATAGTTTAGTTAATTGTTGCAGGCTAGGCCTGCAACTAGCAAAAATAAATCATGCTATGCAGCACAGGTGAAAGGTGCAGGTCAAAGGGTAAATTCTATCTACAATATTTGAGAGACAAGGTGGGTGAGCTCTATGTAAGCTTGAAAGCTTGTCTCTCTCACCAACAAAAGTTGTTCCAATAAAATATATTAACTCACCCCCTTCTCTCTCTAATATCTTGGGACCAATTTAGCTATAACAACAACAACATCTGCAATATTTGACAGTTTGAATATTACTGATGTAATCAGCAACATTATGACTCATGATGGGAGAAGGAGCTTGCATGGACTTGTAGGAAAACCTGCAGTATAACAGAAATATGCAGCAAAATGCATAATTTTTTCTGGTTGATAATGACAGCAGAATCTCATTAACCTGCACAGTTCATTATTTACACACAAAGTGGCAGTCTCACCCCAGTACTTAGCAAAGATTTGACAACAAAGGGCTTTAGTGATGTCTCATACAGTATTACTAACAGAATATTACTCTTACTAAATATACTATTTTGCTAGTGTAGAAACCACAAACAATATTTGCTAGTGCATAGACCACAACTGTCAGAACAGAGAATACATTCTGCAATATACATTTATTTATTTATTTATACATATGTATTTGTTTTAATTCATTTTTTGTGTTTACATTCATTTGTTCATCTGCAAAGTTCACCCACTTATTACTGCAAATTAGTTTGGTTCTATTCTCTCTCTCTCTTTTACATATGGACTTTAAAGGATAGGGGCAAATAATTTTGGCTTTTTGGGGGGGCAAGGGTTGTTTTTAAATTAAAATAGAAGACAGGAGGGTATTTCAATGGTTAATTTCTCTCACTGTTAAAAATGTACACCTTATTTTCAGTCTGAATTGTTCTAACTTCAGTTTCCAGCCATTAGATCATATTATAGTTTTGTCTGCTAGACTGAAGAGCCCATTATAAAATATTTGTTCCCCCCAGTGGGTGCTTATAGACTGTAAAGTAACTAGTAATCTTCTCTCTGTTAAACTAAATAGATTGAGCTCCTTGACATATTGTCTAATCCTTTAATCATTCTCGTGGCTCTTCTCTGAACTCTCTCCAATTTTTGAACATCCTTCTTGAATTGTGGGCACCCAAACTAGACCGACTATTCCAGCAGTGGTCACACCAGTGCCAAATACAGAGGTAAAATAACCTCTCTACTCCTACTCAAGATTCCCATTTACGCATCCAAGGACTGCATTAGTCCTTTTGGTCACAGCATCGCACTGGGAGCTCACGTTCAACTGATTATCCACCAGGACCCACAAATCTTTTTAGAGAGTCACTGCCTCCCAGGATAGTTAACCTCTATTAGAAGTCCAGTTGCAGTGCCTAATATGTGATCAGGTCAGGAGATGTCCAGCTTCAAAATGATAAGCAGTACAAGTTACAAAGGAGGAAATTGGCCAATTGTGCTTTACTGATAAGAAGAGATTACATCCTTTAGACATAACTCCTTCAGCAACAGACTTTGCACTATTCACATTTTAACAATTAATGATAATGTAATTAAATTACTATTAAATACTATATATATAGTATTTAATATATATAGTATTTAATAGTAATTTAATTATATTATCATTAATTGTTTTATATTATATATATATATATATATATATATATATATATATATATATATATATACACAAAAAATATTTCTATGTTCTATATAAAGATGTAGGATCTGAATTTCAGCGGTGTTGAGCACCCGCAGCTTGCATTGACTTGGGTTGTGGGAGCATAGTAATAAGTAATAGGACATTTCAAGAAAGATGTGGAGAAATTGGAGAGGGTCCAGAGAAGAGCAACAAGAATGATTAAGGGTCTAGAGAACATGACTTATGAAGGAAGGCTGAAGGAATTGGATTTGTTTAGTTTGGAAAAGAGAAGACTGAGGGTATGTCTACACTACGGTACTAGTTCGATTTCTGTGAAACCGAACTTGTAAACCCGATATTTCCATGTCGATTGTTCGAATCCACACCAGGGATGTTTATTCGAATGTCCGAGTCCACAGTAGGGGGGCAAGCGTCGACATTGCAAGCGGTGCACTGTGGGTAGCTATCCCACAGTTCCCGCAGTCCCGCCTGCCCACTGGAATTCTGGGTGTAGCCCCCAGTGCCTTGTGGGAACGAAATTGTGTCAAGGGTCGGTATACGTACATTTCGTCACTCGACCCACACTTCCGCCTTCCCTACGTGAAAGCGCCGGCGGGGAATGAATTCGCGCCCTTTTCCTGTGGCTGATAGCTCGGACGCCACTGGACAGTGAGCATGGAGCCCTCCGCGATTATCGCAGATGTTCTGTCCGTAGCCAACAACTCGCGCCTTATAGCGCACCTTTTCCAGACTCTGTTGCAGAGAAATCGGGAGAGGAGACAACGTAATCTCCAGGAGTACTTAAACTTTGAAAGGGGCATTGATCTCTTGCAAAGCGCTGGACCCCGGACCCTAGAGATCATGGTGGCAATGGGTCATGTTGATCCCGTGGAACGGCGATGCTGGGCAAGGGAAACAAGCACTGACTGGTGGGACCGCATAGTGATGCAGGTATGGGATGAGTCCCAGTGGCTGCGAAACTTTCGGATGCGTAAGTGCACTTTTATGGAACTTTGTGAGTTGCTGTCCCCTGCCCTGAAGCGCCAGGACACCCGGATGCGAGCTGCCCTCACTATCCAGAAGCGAGTGGCCATAGCCCTGTGGAAGCTTGCAACCCCTGACAGCTACCGGTCAGTAGCGAACCAATTTGGAGTGGGCAAGTCTACCGTGGGGGTTGCTGTGATGCAGGTAGCCCGTGCAATCGTTGACCTGCTGCTCCACAAAGTAGTGACCCTGGGAGACGTGCAGGCGATCATAGATGGCTTCGCTGCAATGGGATTCCCAAACTGCGGTGGGGCCATAGATGGGACACACATCCCTATCCTGGGACCGGAGCACCAGGGCGGCCAGTATATTAACCGGAAGGGCTATTTTTCTATGGTTCTGCAAGCTCTAGTGGACCACAAAGGACGTTTTACAAACATCAATGTTGGGTGGCCAGGAAAGGTTCATGATGCTCGTGTTTTCAAGAACTCTGGTCTGTTTAGACGCCTGCAACAGGGGGTTTATTTCCCCGATCACAAAATCACTGTTGGGGAGGTGGAGATGCCAACAGTGATCCTGGGGGACCCTGCCTACCCGCTAATGCCATGGCTCATGAAGCCATACACGGGAGCCCTGGACACTGAAAAGGAACTCTTTAATTACCGCCTGAGCAAGTGCAGAATGGTGGTGGAGTGTGCCTTTGGCCGTCTCAAGGCAAGATGGCGAAGCTTACTTACTCGCTCCGACCTCAGCCCTAAAAATATCCCCATTGTGATTGCGGCGTGCTGTGTGCTCCACAATCTGTGTGAGATCAAGGGGGAGACATTTATGCAGGGCTGGGAGGTTGAGGCAAATCGACTAGCAGCAGATTACGCTCAGCCAGACACCAGAGCCATTCGGAGATCACAGCGGGAGGCGGTCCGCATCCGTGAAGCTTTGAAAGCTCGCTTCCAGACAGAGCGGGTTAACCATTGACTGCTACACTTCCATAAACAGATGCTGGACCTACCCCTGTCCCTTTACACATGTCCCGTTGCCCATCCTCCCATTACCAACCGCCTTCCCCCTCCTTGGATCAACGCTGTAAAGTCACAGTAAAGGAAAGATTTTTTTGTTTGAACGTGTTCCTGTACTTCTTCTTGGGTAATGATTATCACCGTGTAGGCATACGGCGGTTGGGGGGAGGTTTGGTTGGGGGACACTTCCCTTCAAAGGGGAAGCTGTTGATCCTGCCCAAAGCGCAGTGCCAAGAGGTGTTCCGCTTGCTTAAAGGGACCATCAACCTCTTCTAATCCCATGTGTGTGTGGTGGTGTCTATGTGCCTTGTACGTATTGAGTATCACCAACGGATCACACAGTGCATTGATCTATCCAGCAGGCTACTGTCAGCCGCAAAAGATCAGCGACCACCCTCCCCAAACATACAGTGCACCACCCAACCCCCAACCCCACATTTAGAACGTAGAAACCAGCACAACGAAGGAAAGGTGTGCTTAATGCATGCAATGTGTACTGTGCTTGTCACTTCAGCAGTTAACCTGTCTGCACCCTCGTTTGTGCTCCCATTCTCTGCACTTAAAAACCATGTTAACCACTACCCAGAGATACAAACTGTCCCGTTTAAAACACTCAGGGAAACATTGGTGAACCAAAAAACAAGATTTATTCAACAAAACAGTAACTTCACATGGAACCTGGGAAGGGAGGTGCTCAGGGGTGCTGCTGGATGGAGAGGAGAGAAAAGTCTATGGTTTTGGGAATGACAGCCTTCTGCTGTTGCAGCGGTCTGCAGGGGTGGATTGAGTATTTCCACGCACCCTGGATCCCCTTGTCCTAGTGACTTTTGGGGAGGAAGCCACTGGACTTGGTGGCGGGGGAGGGCGGCTTGAAAGAACATACAGAGGCGCTCTTTCCTCATGTCTCCTGTCCTGGAGAATATCCACCAGGCGCCGGAGCGTGTCTGTTTGCTCCCTCATGATTCCCAGCATTGTTTGGGTCGCCTGCTGATCCTCCTGCCGCCACCTGTCCTCGCGCGCTTCAGCCCTCTGCTCCCGTTCCCTGGCTGCTCGCTCGTACCGTGCGAAGTCCTCTCTGCGCTGTGCCGCCTCCCTCTGTGACAGCATCACTAATTCCGAGAACATGTCGTCCCTGGTTCTCTTTTTGCGCCGCCTTATCTGGACTAGGCCATGGGTGGGAGAAGCACGGGTTGGGTGGGAGACACTCACAGCTGTGGGATAAATGAAAGGGAGTGAATTCCTCAGACAGATACTTTTTCAAGAACAATGACCATACTCTTTCACCATGAATAGGACCAAAGACAGTGCCTATCACATGTACACGTACTACAAGGTCAAATAATATGCCTTAAGGCTGAGTGAGTGTCTAGGGTCCCGGTATACGGATCCCAGAGGCCTTTCCGTACACAGAAAATCACCTCTCTGAAAACCATGGTAAGCTGCTTACTTACGACTGCTGTGAGATTGCTTCACAGCACTGCTCTACTCCCATGTCTCCCTCAGTGTTCCTGGCGGTGGTCAGTAGCTGCTGCTGGCCAAACCGGTAATCTACGGCGGCTGTCCTAAACCCCCACCCCCCCTCAGCGTGGCTGCTCCAGGGAACCAAAAATTCCCGCGAACCGCTCAGCGTGAGCGGCTCGCCTACCCTTCCCCCCCCTCAGCGTGGCCGCTGCAGGGAACCAAAAATGCCCGCGAACCGCTCAGCGTGAACGGCTCGCCTACCCTTCCCCCCCCTCAGCGTGGCCGCTGCAGGGAACCAAAAATGCCCGCGAACCGCTCAGCGTGAACGGCTCGCCTACCCTTCCCCCCCCTCAGCGTGGTCGCTGCAGGGAACCAAAAATGCCCGCGAACCGCTCAGCGTGAACGGCTCGCCTACCCTTCCCCCCCCTCAGCGTGGCCGCTCCAGGGAACCAAAAATGGCCGCGAACCGCTCTGCGTGAATGGCTCGCCTACCCTTCCCCCCCCTCCGCGTGGCTGCTCTAGGGAATCAAAAATGCCCGCGGACCGCTCAGCATGAACGGCTCGCCTATCCTATCCCCGGTTTAGCGTTGCCGGTCCCCGGGACTGTCACTTCCCGCGCACCGATATGCATTACTGGTTTTGCTCCCGAGCCCCTACCACCACGCGCTAACGTAAACTGCCGGGTGTCTGTCTGTAAGGGGAAAAGGAAGCATGCAGTATACTAATTATACTACTCATTCGAACCAGGACCCCATGACTGATATCACTCTGATGAGGATTACGGAGACAGAGAAAATCTGCATGCTGAGTCAATGCAAGCAAACCCCGGGGCCGTATGCTGCCATGCTATGCAAGGCAATGATACCAGAGTACCTGCTGCTCGCATGGCGCGGGAAAGTATCCTACCATGGAGGAGACAATAAGGCAGCTCTCCCAGTGAACGTGCTAGACAAGCTATCACTGTACCTTCAAGACAGCTTCTCTGAGATATCTGCTGGTGATTACACCTCTATCCCCATACATATTGACAGACTTTTCGAATAGTTGCACGGGAAAGCGACTCCAAGGTGAAGCGCATAAGGCCAATGAAGCCACAGTTACAGAGCGCTAACACACCATAACTATTGTATTGAAAATAAATGTCTAAAACACTGACCTGATGATCCCTCTCCTGATTCCTGGTCAGGAATGCTGCCTTGGGAGTGTTCGAAGGGCAGCGCAGTCAGGGTCAGGAATAGTTCCTGGCTGTCGGGGAAATCTCCAGGGTGACCGCTTTCGATTGCCTCGTCCCCCTGCCCTCCTTCCTCTTCTTCGCCGTCAGCGAAAACCTCCTCCGATGTGTCCGTAGAATGGACCCCGTCATCGGTGTCCACGGACACTGGTGGGGTAGTTGTTGCCGCACCACCGAGCATGGCGTGCAGTGCCTCGTAAAATCGGCAAGTCTGAGGCGCTGAGCCGGAGCGTCCGTTGGACTCTTTGGTCTTTTGGTACGCCTGACGTAGCTCCTTGATTTTGACGCGGCACTGCGTAGCATCCCGGCTGTACCCTCTCTCCATCATAGCCTGTGAAATCTTCTCGTAAATTTTTGCATTCCGTCTTTTTGAACGGAGCTCGGCTAGGATGGATTCATCGCCCCACACAGCGATGAGATCCAAAACCTCACGATCACTCCATGTTGGAGCTCTCTTTCTATTCACCGATGGCATCGAAACCACCGCTGTAGAGCTCTGCATCATTGCTAGTGCTGCTGAGCTCGCCACTATGTCCAAAGAGGCAATGTGATTCAAAATGGCCACAGAGGAAAAAGTATTCAAATTTTCGCGGGGATTTCTCTGAGTGGCAGGTCAGAGCATCCGAGTACACAATACTGCCCTGAGCGTCCACCGAGTGGTGCACTGTGGGATAGCTCCCGGAGCTATTAGCGTCGAATTCCGTCCACAGTACCTCGCATTCGACATGCCCATTTCGATTTTGGCGCTACTCCCCTCGTCAGGGTGGAGTACCGAAATCGATTCAAGGAGCCCTTAATGTCGAAATAAACTGCTTCCTAGTGTGGACGGGTGAGGGATTAAATCGAGTTAACGCTGATAAATTCGACATAAAGTCCTAGTGTAGACCTGGCCTGAGAGGGGACATGATAGCGGTCTTCAGGTATCTAAAAGGGTGTCATAAGGAGGAGGGAGAAAACTTGTTCATCTTAGCATCTGACGATAGAACAAGAAGCAATGGGCTTAAACTACAGCAAGGGAGGTTTAGGTTGGACATTAGGAAAAAGTTCCTGTCAGGGTGGTTAAATACTGGAATAAACTGCCCAGGGCGGTTGTGGAATCTCCATCTCTGGAGATATTTAAGAGTAGGTTAGATAAATGTCTATCAGGGATGGTCTAGACAGTAATTGGTCCTGCCATGAGGGCAGGGGGCTGGACTCGATGACCCCTCGAGGTCCCTTCCAGCCCTAGAATCTATGAATCTATGAATTAACAGTCACTGCTATTGTGTAATACCAAAAACAACCACAAGGCATTAGCTATTTGGGGAAAGAAACTGGCATCTCTTTTAGCTGAATTTCAAAGTTAAATAAACAACAAGACAGTTATAGCATGCTTTGTCCTTGTATTAAATTACCCAGCAAAAACAGAGATAAGAGACCTGGCAAGTGTATTATGGTCCTGCTTTGACAATAATGTCTCGACACCAAAAAAATTATTACCAATTTAAGGAGGTTTGTATGAAATTTCAGAACAAATGAATCTAATGTCAATTCAAGTACTTTACCTCCAGTAGCTCATTTTGTTCCTTGGTGATTTTTTCTAACATTTTCAGTTCTTTCACAAGTTGGGCTGTTCTTTTGAAGACTGAGAGAGGTTGCATTCTCATTCCTGGTAACCTAAGACCTTCTTTATAGTCCTGTATCTCAGCAAGGGTCTTCTGCAAGGGACTGATGTGGCCAAGTATAACCTAAAAATGTAAGTATAACCAGAATATGCTATGAAGAAGAAACAATGATCACTTTTGTCACGCTGTTAAAAAGTTCTCTTATGTAAATTCTGCAGGAGTGATTTTAGACCTTCTCTCAGTTTACCTTCAGAGAACTTTTACCTCAGAATGTTTTCAAAAAATATATGATGAGACTGAACAAACCAAGAGGAGTGTGTCATGACACTTGCAGGACAGGGGCCATTGGGACTATTTCTGTCCATCTTGTGGACCTGAGGTGTATGGCGGAAATGCTGCACGTTACTGAAAACACATATGCAATTAGCACAAAACATTCTACCTGATAAATAAGTGCAGACAGAAAGTCATGTCTAATGTACTATAGTTTTACTGAATGGTTGGGTTAATTTTAACATTTCAATGACCTCCATCAATTCCAGGTGAAATCTGCATGACTCTGTGTAAAGGTTGCTGGACCTGTTTATTACCTTATCACAGAGTCACACAGACTTCATCAGAAATTGATGGAGCTCATTGAAACGTTAAAATTACCCAACCACTAGACTTGCTTTCTGCAGGTTTCACGAAAATGCTGGTGAAAATGGGTCTAACTAGCAGAACTCTATCTACATTATGGTTCACAAGTGTTCAAATCAGTGGGAATTTTTTGTATATTTCTCTACTGTGGACAAAGGCTACAATTCGGGCAGGAAGAATACTATTTTCAAGGTGAAATATTTCTTCACAATATTACTCACTTCTCCATATACTGTAGCAGCTACAACAAGTGCCCTTTGGGGAACAGAATAGCAAACATATGACCAAACTTTCAACTTTCCTCTTAAACTCAATCCACAAATTTTGCATGTAGGTGAACTGAAAATGTGGCTTGTAGACATGGGGAAAAAAATAAATAGAAAATATCTTTAATACTTTGATGTATTGTACCCAAGGATGGAAGGCAGAACATCCTGGCCAAAATATCCTTGCAATGAAGTCTTGAATTGATAAATAATCATGGAATTATAGAAATGTAAGACTGGAAGGGACTTGGATAATAAGACTTTACACATATATACACTTTTCCATCCAACGATCTTCAAGTGCTTTGTAAAAAACGAAAGAATTTGCCCTTTTAAGGTAATATAATCACCTTCATTTCACAAAATGAGGACAATAAGGGCTGGTCTACACTAGCCCCCAAGTTCGAAGTAAGATACGCAACTTCAGCTACGTGAATAACGTAGCTGAAGTCAAAGTATCTTATTTTGAACTTAAAAGTACTTACCCTGGTCCACACGGCGGCGCGCAGGCTCCCCCGTCGACTCCTCCTGCTCCGTTCGCAGAGCAGGATTACCGGCGTCGACAGGGGAGCACTTCCTGGTTCGATTTATTGCGTCTAGACAAGACACGATAAATCGAACCCAGAAGATCGATCTGATGCCTCCGACGCAACAGGTAAGTGTAGACTAGCCCTAAGGTACAGAGAACTTAATATCAACTTTTGCCTCGACTTTTGAGTGTCCAACTTGAAACTTAGGGCCTGATTTTCCAAAGTGCCAATTGCCTGCAGTTTATGTTGATATTATCTAGAGTTTGGGTGGTCATGACCTCTGAAAATCAGATCATAAAGTTTCCAGAAATGGAGACACCAAAAATGAATGTGCACTTCTGAAAATTTAAGCATAAACAACTTGCACAAGGTCACATAGGAAACAGAGAGAAACAGAACACAAATGTTCCAACTCGTAGTCTCACGCATTAACCACGAGGCTACTTCATATAATTGTGAAAAAGATCCTTCAGCCTTTGGGTTATGAGAATTACAGCCACAATTTCCATAATATACCTACTCAGTATTTTACAATTATTGTCCTCAAAAGCAAGTCATGCATCATAATAATTTGTTTGCATTAATAAGCCATCTTCATATCTGTGAAATTTGTTGATTTGTTTATTAAATGTAAGAAAAAAAGGTTTAATAAGATACATACACACCTGTCCATGTCTAAGATGCTCCTTAGGAGAAAAATCTAATATATCTTCTGTTGACAAGATCGTCTTAATTTTGGCAACATCCTTTCCTATCACTTTCACTTCAGATTCAATGGCATCCACCTCCTAGATGTTTTAAAATATCCAAAATATTTGTGGACTATGAAATTTCATTTTACAGCCACATGAATTGTTATTGTATCTATTATTGTTGTTATCTTAATAAATACCAAATAAAGTGATGAATTACCAAGTCTAAATTTTATCTAAATTCTAAATACATTGTACTACAATAATTTAATCGGAAGTACATTTTCTTCTAATGCAAATTAGAACCACAAAATGTCTGGCTTTCATTTAAATGTTTCATATTAATAACAAATATTTTCAAGCTGCCCTTCAAACACAAATAAATAAATAAAACAATTTGTATTATACAATATGTTTTGACTGGAAACGTATCAGAAAGAGGTATTAAACTGAACCTTACTAAAAAAAATAATAATGTCCAATATCAGAGATTGAATGCTGCTGCATTTACAGTACATTCAACATGTATTGCTGATCCAGAAGCTAGTTGCTATCAATCACACTTTCACAGGCTCCTTGTCATAACTCACATAGGGAATTAGATATTAATGGTCAGCCGGTCAGGATATAGCTTTAATCCCTGAGTAGCGAATCAAAATAACCTTGAAGTCACACATGAACTACTCGTGGGCTTGTATACATGGGGACGTTTACTGGCTGAATTATTCTGATATAATTATACCAGTATAGTACCCTGTGTGGACACTGTTATTCTAATATAAGACTGCCGTTTTTCCAATGTAGCTTATGTTGCTTTGAAACTGTATGAGCTAAACCAGAAAAAGGCACTCTTATATTGGTATGACTCCCCATGTGCACACTATTATTCTGGTGTAACTCTAGCAGAATAATTATATAACAGTATAGTTCTGCTGTCAAATTTCTCTGTGGAGACAAGCCCTTTGAATAAGCTAGTAATAAGCATTGTATTTCTCCTCCTCATAAAGACAGAAGGCACACCCCCAAATTATTTTACCAATTCTCTTGAATTTTACAGCTTAATTATCACACTGGGCTTTTTTTTTTTAAATGATGCATTTACCTATATGTTATTCCTATTATTAAAATGAGAATCATAGAATCTCAGGGTTGGAAGGGACCTCAGGAGGTCATCTAGTCCAAACCCCTGCTCAAAGCAGGACCAACCCCAACTAAATCATCCCAGCCAGGGCTTTGTCAAGCCTGACCTTAAAAACCTCTAAGGAAGGAGATTCCACCACCTCCCTACGTAACCCATTCCAGTGCTTCACCACCCTACTAGTGAAAAAGTTTTTCCTAATATCCAACCTAAAATGCTTGCATTCTAATGGCAAATAATGTATACGATCTAATGAAACACCAATAAAAGGCTATTTTTTCAGACTATCCAGACGTACATCAGCCATGTGCTGGATCTGTGGAAGAATTTCCACCAGCTTTTGCTGTAAAGACGTTACTTGACCATTTACTTCATTTATCTGTTGCACTATATTTTCTGTTTCAAAGATTATTGATAACTCATCCAGTTGTGAATAGATGGTATGTAGAAGATTTTGCTTCTGTTCTGAATCTTCCAATGCCATCTGAAAAAAACAAAACACATCAGCATGTTTGAGGCACTTAGATTGCCTGATTCATTGATGCACCTCATCTCAGGTACAAACCTCTGTTGTATTCTCAAATACTTTGGCCTTCCAGCCCAAAACATACTAATGTTCCAAACTGTAAAGACTGTTTAAATACAATAATATAATCCTTGGATTAACAGGAGTCAGTGAAACTTTCACAGAATTTTGCATTCATATCCCCCCTATGGCAGATTATACCATCTATAATATATAACAACCTACCATGGAAGGCTACAATACCACTTGTAAAATCCCAGGCACAGCAATGACATTCTGATGACTTTTTATATAAAAAGTCATGTCCTGACAGCAAATGATTCTTCTGGGCTAAATTCATGCCTTCTCATGCCAAAACTCAGATTTCACATACAGAAACCAGTCTTTGCACCATTCTGCCCATGGCGTCAAATTCCCTCTGATAATGTTACAAAAACCTGATACTTGAAATAACTTACCACAATTCACTTTGAAGTGCATAAGGAAATTGATTTATGAATCACAATTCACCTCAAAATGCGTTAACAAATGCACAAGAATGAAAAAACTGATCTACTAATTCTATATCAATGCACTGTTTACTAAAAACAACAGCATGACTTGTAAAATCTGATAAATTGTAAAAGCAGCACAACAAGTAGACAAAGGCCAGAACACAAAGTTTATCATTTTCTGAGACAGATCTATCCCCTACTAAAACGTACCTGTCATATTGTTATATGGCTGCTGACATTTTTTATCACTACGATCATTTTTCACTGAAGTTCAAATTTTCAGTGGACTTCTTTATTTGTGCCTAAAAAATTTGTTGATGCAAAATCCATACCTACATGAGCAGGAGGTACTTAGAATAAGCCACATAGTTTTTGTAATTTGGGCTCCCGGTACAGAAATTTTGTATGTACACTTACTTGAAGGGCATTGGCATGTTTACTCAGGGCTTTTGCGGAGTCATTTTCAGCCTCCATGGTTAACAAGCGATTGGTGGTTTCAATCCATAACCGAATGCTCCTCAAGAGTTCCTCAAATTCCTCCATCTTACTAGTGGCCTATAAAAAAATATTCATAAATATATGTTCTGCAACACCTGAAGTTAACATCCCTTATAAATGAAAGACTAGTTGTATTTATTAGTAAATTCTGAATTATGAGGTATTATTCTGCTCAAATGAGGGTTAACACTTCTGACTGAGAAACAGAAAATCTGAATTCCATCTCCAGCTCTGTCACACTGTGTGTGACCTTGGGCAAGTCACTTAATTTATCTCAGGTCTCTTTTTAAAATGAGACTAGTACTCTCCTACTTCTTAAGGGTGTCGTGAGAATAAATCCATTAAGGAGTGTGAGGACCATATGGGTACTTAGATAGAGAGAAATCCCTAACTGTGAGAGATGGAAGGCCTAATTCTCCGTTGGTATCCACTGAACTCATAAGGACGTACATCAACAGAGTTTGGCCTGATTAGCTGAATGACTTTTTAGCTATATTCTGAATAGAAACACAGTTAAGGGGCAAAATTAAAGAACACTCAATATATTTTTGTGGCGTTTGATGAAATTAACCTTGCTATGAAATAAAGAAGCAGGTTAAAATGATCAAAAACACTTGAGTGATTCAGGAGCTTAATTCCCATTTTCATAAGTGATTTAGGCACTTAGGCCAAGATCTTCAAAAGTATTTAGGCATTTAACTCACACTGAAAGCAGTGGGAGTTAGGCACCTAAATACCTTTGAGGATCTGAGCTTAGGAAGCCTAAGTCCCACTGAGACCTCAATGACACTTAGGCTCCTATGCCACGTAAGCACTTTTGACATTTTAACCATAGTCTCTTTTTTAATGTCTGATCCTTTATGAAGCCAAGACACTTGTAGCTTTGCTTTTACCTTGTTTAAGAGTGTGGTTCTGCGCTCAGCGTGTTGAGAGACCTGCTGGTAGTGCTGCAAAGGAATCATTAAGCTGTCCATCCATTCCTGTGCATGACATGGATCCTGTTCTGCTATATCCTGCACTTCTGAGTCCAGTTCATTCAGTTTGTAATGCCAAAGATCTAGCACATCCCAGATTGTCTGCATGTAGGAATATGGTAAAAAAAAAACCATTAAGGTCAGACCTAATTCTGACAGGGTACATATCTAATTTATGTTTCCTGTGTGGGGCATGTGAGCTTTGCATTTGCAAAGGTTCATGAACCGATATAACTAGTACAAAATGTTCTGTATCTACCCTAGGTCACTCATGCCCAAGGCAAATGAGAAAAAAAAATCTTTTGCTGTGAGCTAAAAGGTTTTGAAAGTGTTCATCAAGTAGATGCTTCTGCGTATGCAGGCAAACACAACGGAAGGTCCCTTGACGGTCTCCTAAATCAGATTCAGTAACTGAACCCATGGTCTTCAGACTCAGAAAAGGGAATTTTGAGACATTACCTTTTGAATTTCCTTGGCTTTTGCAATGTTTTCACTTTTGTATTGTAACATTTTTTCAACAGTTTGCAGGCCATTGTTAATATTCTCTACTTTTTTATTCATCACATAATGAGGAGAGCTCTTCAAGATTTTGGTGCTAACCTGTCATAGTAAAGGGAAAAGTTATGCAGGTAACAAAGATCTGTTTCTTTATTCATAATGTCTCACAAGAAGTTTCAGAATTCTTTGTATTACTTCCTTGACAAGTCACATAATGTAAGGGCAGAATTAGATTTGCTATGAGAAGCAACAATAACATGGTGTTGAGTTCATGGGTCATTCAATAGTTTCATCCCACTAAAATGACAGGTGGAACACAGCATTAAATACAAATAAGACGGTTACTCACCGTAGTAACTGGTGTTCTTCGAGATGTGTTGCTCATATGTATTCCACTTAGGTGTGCGCGCGCGGCGTGCACGATCGTCGGAAGATTTTTACCCTAGCAACACTCGGTGGGCCGGCTGGCGCCCCCTGGAGTGGCGCCGTTAGGTGGCCCGATATATACCCCAGCCGGCCCAGCGCCCTCTCAGTTCCTTCTTACCGCCCGTGTCGGTCGTTGGAACAGTGGAGAGCAGTTAGCTGACCTCCACATCCCTAGCTCAATTAGCACTCGTTTATATTGTAGATAGTTTAAGTACCTCTTGATTAGTTGTTAATAGTATTCATAGTTCGTTGTTGTAGTTAGTGTCAATAGTAGCGGGAGATAAGGGGCTTCTCCCCTGTCTCCCTCCCGGTACCGGGCCAATGCCTGGCTCTCCGGGATTTAAGCCTTGCTCGGCATGCCAGAAGCCGATGCCCACAGGAGATCCACACACCTCCTGTCTCAAGTGCCTCGGGGAGTCCCACCTTCCAGACAAGTGCCGCATTTGTAAGTCGTTCAAGCCGCAGACCAAAAAGGAGCGGGACTTTCGTTTAAAGCAGCTCCTCTTAGAGGCGTCGCTCAGCCCGATGTCGGCGCCGCAACGAGCCCAGGCACCGACTCCAGCGGCCTCAACGTCTACGGCACCGGAGCGACCGACCTCCGGTAAAGAACCCCGGCACCGTCCTTCTCTGCCTGGGACCTCGCAGAGCCGCTCTCTGTCCCCGAGAGCGAAGAAGTCGGGAGGACCGACTAAGGCGCCGCTGCGTACGCAGCCAGCTCCAGACCTGCCCAGACCTGTTACGGCGCCAGCACCGCCAACTCCGGTACCGCAAGGACCGTTGAGTTCGGTGCCAGTGGCCTCTGTGCCACTTACTCCGGCCCACCATAGGCAGTTGAGTCCGGTGCCGCCACCAGCACCGGCGCCGGCCCTGCCAACTCCGGCACCCGAGAGGCCGTTGAGTACAGGTCAGCCTCTGCAGGCTCCGGTACCGACGACTCCGGTCCCGCGAGGGCCGTTGAGCTCGGTAGCCGCCAGCTCCCCGGCCCGTACCGTGGTTGAGCTTACGCTGCCGTCCACGCCGGACACCTTCGCAGCGGCACGGGACCTGATTCAGATGACCGATCCGGCACCGACCCCGTCTACGGTACCGCCAGTGCGGATCGTCACTTCACGCGGCAAACTGGCCATCTTCCACCCGGTGCCGCAGGCGGAGACCAGCCGGCAGCAACCACCGGCGTCTCCAAGGTACCGCTCGCAGTCCCGGCACCGATCTCAATCTCGGCGCCGCTCGTACTCGCGGTACCGCTCAAGGTCCCCCTCCACGCGGAGGTACGCTGACTCTCGACGCCGCTCCCGGTCCCGCGGCCGGTCGACGCGCAGGTCACCGAGACGTTCAAGGTCCAGATCTGTGTCCCGGTACCGTGATCATCGCCGGTACCGCTCCAGGTCTCGTTTCCGATCCGGCTCTCGACACCGGTCACCATCCCGGCACCGATCCGGCTCTCGGCGCCGATCCGGCTCTCGGCACCGGACACCATCCCGGTACCGATCCGACTCCCGGCACCGGACACCATCCCGGAACCGATCCGACTCCCGGCACCGGATACCATCCCAGCACCGGTCCCCGCCGAGGAGGCAGACCCTGGCCACGCAGACGTCACTGCATGGCTACTCTGCCCCACCCTGGCCTTCTCGCTCTGGATCCCGCTCTTCCAGAGCTGGCAGCGACCTCTATGTCGAGGACCGCACCATCAGTGACCAGGGCCACCTGCCAGAGACCGGACAGGGTCAAGAGCGATGGCCCTTTTGGACCCCGATGGCCTACTACGAAGCCCAGAGGGTACCAACGAGAGCTCCCACCTCGACCACTTTGGAGCGTAGAGCGCCAGAGGCTACAGTCTCCCGGCCTCCGCCAGAGGTAGGGGACACGGACCCTGAGCCCCCAGTCCTGGGCTCTGCAGCGGTACCCGCCGAGGACCCGCTCGCCCAAGGCCTGTCCTCCTCCTCCTCCCCAGATGAGGCAGTGGCGGGAGCATCATCATCCGGCCCGCCTCCTATTGATCTCAGGGACCATCAAGACCTGCTCCGCAGATTGGCCCTCAACATGGACCTCCAGATAGAGGAGGTTCCAGAACTGGAGGACCCGGTGGTGGACATCTTGACAACCGACGCCCCCACCAGGGTGGCCCTGCCATTTGTACGTACCATACTGGACAACGCCACATCCATCTGGCAGACCCCAGCCTCGATACCCCCCACCGCCAGGGGTGTAGAGAGGAAGTACATGGCACCCCCAAGAGATTTCCAATATCTCTATACTCACTCCCCTCCGTGTTCACTGGTGGTCCAATCGGTCAATGAGAGGGAGAGGAATGGCCAACAAGCCCCCGCCCCAAAGTCTAAGGACGCCAAACGCCTAGACTTGTTTGGGAGGAAAATCTATTCGGGGGGGGGGCCTACAGCTTCGTGCGGTGAACCAGCAGGCACTCCTGAGCCGATACGGCTATAACACCTGGGTCTCTATGGAGAAATTCAAAGAACTTATACCTCCAGAGTCCAGGCAGGAGTACAAAGCCTTTGTAGAGGAGGGCAAGAAACTGGCCAGGACGTCGTTGCGAGCCTCTCTAGATATCGCCGACTCGGCAGCCAGAACTATTGCCTCGGGAGTCGCCATGCGGCGCATCTCCTGGCTGCAATCCTCCACCCTCCCCGCAGAGGTCCAGCACACGATCCAGGACCTACCCTTTGAAGGACAGGGTCTGTTCTCTGAGAAAACTGACCCAAAGCTGCAGACCCTTAAAGATGGTCGAACCATCATCCGTACGCTGGGGATGCATACCCCTGCGACGCAGCGCAGGCCCTTCCGGCCCTTCGCACGACGTACCTACTTCCCCCCCGCACCACGGCAGGACTTTTACAGGAGGCCGCGTGGTCGAGGGGGCAAGAGACAGCAACCCGGTCGACAGACCGGCCAGAGGCAGGGCCCCCACAAGCCATCGTCGGGGCCCAAACAAAATTTTTGAAGGGGCGCTCGAGGCCGGAGTACCAGTTCCAACCGATCCTGCCCTCCTATTCCTGAACCGCCTCTCCCCTTTCTCCCCGGCGTGGTCAAATATCACCACGGACCGCTGGGTCATACAAACTATCCAAAGGGGATACCAATTGCAGTTTGTCTCCCCGCCTTCATCCCACCCTCCCACCCCGTCCCTCTTCAGGGACCCTTCTCACGAGCAACTCCTTATCCAGGAAGTGCAGGCGCTCCTCACTGTAGGAGCGGTGGAGGAGGTTCCAAGAGATCTCAGAGGCAAGGGATTCTATTCCCGTTATTTCCTAATCCCCAAGGCGAAAGGGGGGCTACGTCCTATTCTGGACTTACGGGGACTCAACAAATTTATGGTAAAGTTGAAATTCCGTATGCTCTCCCTGGGCACTATTATCCCCTCTATGGATCGGGGAGACTGGTACGCCGCCCTCGACATGAAGGACGCGTATTTCCACATTGCCATCTACCCACCTCACAGACGCTTCCTGCGCTTCGTAGTGGGCCAGAGACACTTCCAGTTCACGGTCCTGCCATTCGGCCTCTCAACGGCACCAAGGGTCTTTACGAAGTGTATGGCAGTGGTAGCAGCCGCCCTTCGGCGTCAAAGAGTTCAGGTGTTTCCCTACCTCGACGACTGGCTCATCCGTGGCAACTCCAGCAGCCAGGTCCAGTCTCATATTCGCACGACCATGGGCATGTTCGACCGTCTTGGCCTCCTACTGAACGTAGGAAAGTCCACTTTGATGCCAACACAGAGAATAGACTTTATAGGGGCAATACTGGACTCTACTCTCGCCAGGGCGTTCCTCCCAGAGGCTCGCTTTCAAACGCTTGCAGCCGCCATACGCAGCCTCCAAGCCTTCCCAACTTCAACAGCCCGCTGCTGCCTCAGCCTCATGGGTCATATGGCATCATGCACCTTCGTGACAGCTCACGCCAGGTTACGCCTACGGCCCCTCCAGGCATGGCTGGCCTCCGCATACCGGCCGCACAGGGACAACCTCGATATAATTCTGACGGTCCCACCGCAAGTCCTAGCCTCCCTCAACTGGTGGCTGGACCCCAGGAATGTGATGTCAGGTGTTCCATTTCATCCACCTCAGCCTTCCCGTGCCTTGACTACGGATGCGTCATCCCTCGGCTGGGGGGCTCACCTGCAGAACCTCCAAACGCAGGGCCTGTGGTCAGAACAGGAGCTGACACTACACATCAATGTCAGAGAACTCCGAGCGGTACATCTCGCCTGCCAAGCCTTCGCTCAACACTTACAGGGCCGTTGTGTCTCCATCCTTACAGACAACACGACGGCCATGCATTACATCAACAGACAGGGAGGGGCACACTCCCTCCCCCTCTGCCGAGAAGCATCTCAGCTCTGGGACTTTTGCATAGCCCGATCCATTCACCTGGTAGCCTCGTTTCTCCCAGGAGTCCAGAACACCTTGGCAGACCGCCTGAGCAGGTCCTTTCAAACCCACGAGTGGTCCATTCGACCGGACGTCATCCACTCTGTTTTCCAGAAGTGGGGGTTTCCCCACATAGATCTCTTCGCGACTCGCGAGAACCGGAAATGCCACGTGTTCTGCTCATTCCAGGGTCACTCCCCAGGCTCCCTGACAGACGCTTTTCTCCATCCTTGGACGGACCACCTAACCTATGCCTTCCCGCCAGTTCCACTGGTCCACAGAGTCCTACTCAAACTGCGCAGGGACAAGGCCCGAGTAATCCTGCTTGCTCCAGCGTGGCCCAGGCAACACTGGTATACCACGCTCCTGGAACTCTCCGTGGCCGACCCGATTACTCTACCGCTGTGGCCGGACCTGATCACGCAGCAGCACGGCAGGCTCCATCATCCCGACCTGCACTCCCTTCACCTCACGGCGTGGCTGCTGCATGGCTGAACCCGTCGGAGCTGCGTTGTTCCAGCCCGGTCCAGCACGTTCTGCTGAGCAGTAGGAAACCCTCCACTAGGTCCACCTACTCAGCTAAGTGGAAACGGTTTTCCCTTTGGTGTGGCACTCGGGGTCTCCACCCCCTGCAGGTGCCAATTCACACCATCCTGGACTACCTCCTCTCACTAAAGGAGCAGGGTCTAGCTCTCTCGTCGCTAAAAGTCCACCTAGCGGCAATATCAGCCTTTCACCCCGGGGATGGGGCGGGTTCCGTTTTCTCCAACCCCATGGTTAGCAGGTTCCTTAGGGGGTTAGAACGGCTACACCCACTGGTGTGCGCGCGCGGCGTGCACGATCGTCGGAAGATTTTTACCCTAGCAACACTCGGTGGGCCGGCTGGCGCCCCCTGGAGTGGCGCCGTTAGGTGGCCCGATATATACCCCAGCCGGCCCATCGCCCTCTCAGTTCCTTCTTGCCAGCTATTCCGACAGTGGGGATGGAGGGCGGGTTTGGAATACATATGAGCAACACATCTCGAAGAACACCAGTTACTACGGTGAGTAACCGTCTTTTCTTCTTCGAGTGCTTGCTCATATGTATTCCACTTAGGTGACTCCCAAGCCATTCCTAGGAGGCGGGGTCGGATTGTGATACAGCAGAGTTTAGCACCGCCGAACCAAAAGCGGCGGCGTCTCTAGAATGTTGCACTATGGCATAGTGCGAGGCAAAGGTGTGTACTGACGACCATGTCGCGGCCCTACAAATCTCTTGGATAGGTATGTGTGCCAGGAAGGCAGACGACGAGGCCTGAGCTCGGGTAGAGTCAAATCAATAGAATATACTACAATATTGGGTCACTTCTGCTGGTTTCTGTTCTGGCCAGTAATGTGAGAGATACAACCTGTACTAGGGAAAAGACACACCCCAGCTCCTCACTCTGAAAAGTCAAAACTGAACTATTATCTGCCAGCTGATAGCACTATTTTGCCTGAGAAATAAATATCAAGGTTTTACATGTTTCCACTATATTAATGCTCAGATTCACTACAAAAATAAATAACTTTAAGGCCCCAAACCAATCAAGTGCAGAATCTCTCTCAGCAGAATTCCACAGGAACAAGAAATAGGGATATTGAGTACCATGATTTTTGTGTAAGTTGTGGTAAACTTTTCAAAATTGCCTAACTGATTTAGGAACCTAAGCCCAATTTTTTAAAGGGACTTCTGCATTTAGGACTAGTCTGCACACAAAAATTGTACTACATTAATTATACCGCTGTAGTTAAAGCAGTACACTGCCTTTAGTGTGGATGCAGTTACACTGGTATAAAGATACTTATACTAAGCTGCACAGCTCACTCCTGTACAGGACGGGGTATAACTTATACCGGTATAACAGCATCCTCACTAGAGGGATGTATTGGTACAGTTATTACAGTAAAAAAGTCATGCTCCTATTTCAAAATACCTATACTGATACATATCAGACCTTGGGCTTCCAAATGCCTTAGTCACTTCTGAAAATGGACTGAGACTCCTTAATCACTGGGGAGAAAGAAAGCAGTGTGCACCAGAGAGGATACATTTTGTTCTTTTTCGCCTCTTTTATTAGAATCAGTAAAAATGAATAAACAACTATGAACAACAATAATTCTATGCTTCTAGGTTAGAATTTTATCTCAAACTTAATAGACCATTCTGATTCTCTTTTTCTTCTTGTTTCACACCCTGCAGTCCCTCTTAAAACGTTGACAGCTTTGCTCTAGATAAATAGATGATATTTCATTTATTCTGTATGTATATATTCATTATACTTAGGGAATACTGAAAATACTGAGACAATGTTAGTTACCTAAATTAGACAATGTTAGTTATCTAAATTAACTGGCAAATTTTTTAGGGTGCCACTGTGCACCAGGGGTTGCTATAAAGAATTATGGCACTAATAATACCCTGCCATGTGTGCAGCTCTGTTTATAAAAGTATTTTTTGAACCTCTTGATGGCTTTGAAATGCCCACAAAACAAAGAAATATGTTTTGAATATCTCATCTCATCCAGCTGTGTGTGATACCATGATAAGGTTTCACACTTATTGGGAAACAGAGGATAAAAAACACTATTGGTCAAGTTTAAGAATAAGATTGAAGGGAAAGAGAACAGTGGTGTTCTGGAAGGTATAAAAGAATGTATATGCTTCTTAACCGTACTGAATCTGCCATTTCTTCTTGTAGCTTAATTAAAATAAATTTTATACCCTAATTTGTTGATTGTTATAATATTTTAAAAGGATACAGAGGTAACACATGCAATTTATTTGTAGTTCATACATTTTTACTAAGTGTGGAATGCAAGTAAAATTAGTATTTATACTAATTAATATTTTCAACTGACACTTGTAGTTATAGCAATAATATAGTATAAAAACATTCCAAATAAATAAATATGTGAATTTCACAAATTATTACCTTCTCTTCTAGGTCTTGTAATGTTTTCTTGCAGTCTTCCAACTGTGTTTCAATATCTGCAGGAACTATTGTATACATTTCTGAATACTTGATTCGTAGTTTCTCCATAATATCCTTAACAGCTTGAGTCTCTCTGTTAATTATACTCTGAATCTCCTAAAAACATTTCAGAGAGGTTTCAGCACTTATAAAACACTAAAAACCTAAACTCAGTAGGAACTAAGTGACTCTTCTACCATGATGTTGATTTAAATAAATTGTTTTCACATTACAAAACCTCACTTGACAACCTACGCAAGCAGATTAAACCTGAGATATATTCACTGGTTTAGACAAATGATGCTTTTCAATCTGTAAGAATTAATTAAACTTGATACCACTCAATGTCAAACTATTGTTCCAGTAATACTTATTGACAGAAATAATATATGGTTAAAATGTTAAAGTGCTTCTGTGATTTAATGTTCAGCTTTGTGACATTCCTGTTACAAATACTAGATTTTTACTTTCAAAGAAGTTTTAACAGTTTAACATTATTTTAACAGCTACATTATTATAATAAAAACACAAAGCAACAGCCTCGAAGCTGAAGTGTCTGATTTCATGTAATTATGTAGAACTGTAGAGCACAGCTCCTTTCAAAACAGTAGGTTTCAGTTCCGTGTGAGGAATGTAGGTTCTGTGAGACAAAAGAAACCTGAACAACTGTCTACAGCCTGGGGCCTAGAAACAAAACCTGAACTAAGCCCTCTCACAGAAAGAATGAAGAAGAAACTTATTTGTTAGGCTTTCTAAAATTTCAAGTTGCAAAATTTCTTGTTTTTACAGTTACTTTCCCCTACTCTCTGCATTTTTGTGTGGTGTCAGATGTTAAATAAGTTATTGGGCAAAGTGACAAATTCTTATTATGCAGTGAGAACTTTTTATTTTCCTGTTAGACTATGGGGTCATGATTTTTATAAAGTTTAACCATTCCCCTTTAAATCCTAACATCTATTTGGGAATCCTGTCCCACACCTAAGTACAATGCAGAGAAAGACTATCAATGGATGAAATAAAGTTTTCTTTCCCATTTTGCTGTGACAACTGGGTTCAACTGTAAAGAACATAAAACATCTGTACACCTAATACACGGCAAAGAAGCTTACTGTAACAATGTCACAATAAAGGCTGTGCCAGCATTTATGGGCTCCCAAATGACCTGTATTTGAAAGAAAACAACTCTCTGACCCGCACTAAGCAGAAAATACCCCTTTATAAAATGGACTTCCATATCAATATATAAATACAAAAATACTTTTTAGCTGCAAAATTGTGGTACTTAAAAGCTTCCCAATATTGTCCTAAGGAACTAGATAATATGATTATTATTATTGTTTGTATTACTCTAGCACCTAAGAGCACTAGTCATGGACCAGGGCTGCATAGTGCTAGGTGCTGTACAAACAGAGCAAAAAGATGGTCCCTACCCCAACATTACCTCACTATCTGCAGCTCTATCCTACATGGCTGCTACTTTAAAACTTGCCAACTGCCTTAGATAGATAAATAATCACTGCAGTTCATTTTTGTCTGTATTTCATAGAATAGAATCATAGGAATGTAGGTCTTGAAGTCCCTCCCCCTGCATTGAAGCAGGATTAAGAAACCTAATTGCAGCAGCCAAGGTGTTTCTCCTATTAAATATAGGAAAGAGAATATTGCACATACTATTCTTATATATATATATATTTATTTTAAGGGAAATTGGGATATTTTTCAGTACTCTCAGTAGAAGGAACACTGCAAATACTGAGGTTATGTTATTTAATCATCTAAGGAAACAGACTTTTTTTTTTTTTAACGGTTATTGCTGATTCTTGTGCCCTCCAATTCCTGGCAGTGGTATTGGGAGCACTGTCTAAACTACTTCAATTTGCCCGGGGCACCCCTCCCGGTCATTTTTCCACCTCTCATTCAGCTACAGCAAGCACAATGTAAGGAGTACAGCAGGAATTTAGAGGCTAAAATGGTAGCCTTTTGCTCTTGGATACTATAAAAACCTCCCTAAAAAAGCAGCATTGACTTGCAAGTACTTATAGAGTGAAAAACAATTCTTACAGACAATTTGGAAAGGTTTCATCACAGTAATGCTAGCTCATGAACTCCCTAGATATGTATTTGCATATTCCACATTGCGTTAACTCCCAAAGAAATCCCCAAGCACATTATCACCATTCTCATGTTTGTATATTATTCCCTGTCCTCAACCCTTCGTCATCTTGTCTCTTCCAGACTGTAAATTCTATGGGGCAGGGACTGTCACTCTCTGTTTGTACAGCACCCAGCACAACTGAGTGGGGCCTTAAGGGGCTACCGTAAATAAATGTATATTATAATATTAATCATCAATAACAATAATTAATCCACATAAGGGAGTTTGTTAAAGAAAACTACAGTTTAAATAAGCCACTCATGCAACGTTAACAACAAATACATTTAAATGATATAAAGGTTTTAGAAAATGTGTTAAAACCCAGGTGTAACTCTAAGGGCTTATCGTGCACTAATTCTGTGTAGACAAGCTGGGGTGTAAATCTACAGTGCAGTAACTTGCCACACACACAGTCACCAAGTGGACCCTGCTGCTGTGCACTAAAAGCTTTGCCATGCATTTTGATCTGCTGCTGTTTGAAGTGGATTCCGTTTGAAACAACAGTAGGTGAAAGTGCACTGCAGAACTTTTAGTGCACAATAGCAAGGTCCATATGGCCACTTAATATGTGGCACGCTACAGCACTGTAGAATTGCACCCCAGCTTGCCATGTACGATCTCTCTCCGTATAGGCATGCCCTAAAACTGATGGAGGTTGTGGTCCTGATAATGATCTCACTTACAAAAATTATACACCAGTGTAATCCATTGACTTCAGTGGAGCTACTGCCAATATATACACTGCAAGAGATCAGAATCAGCCCCTTCGAAGATATCTTGGGGCAGGATGGGAGGAATGAGCAGATGTCTATAAACTGAACTGCCATTTCTAAGTGAGACAGGATTGGCCGAGTCCCTCCTTAGGATCAGAACAGGCCTCTGTAACTGTGGCACATGATTAGGTCGCGTAGTGCTAGCTGGCTCCAAGCCACATACATTGTAGAGCCAAGATTTTGGTCTGCATCCCCCTGTGCTTATATTTTTTGACACAGATTTGAATGGGAGCAGGCTCAAGCCCCCTGTGTCAAATTTAGTATCTAGAAGCTGAGACCCATGCAATGTGATAGTCTTCTACTCACCTCCAACTGTGTTGCCTTTTTAGTAGACTCTTGTGACTCTCCATCACACAACAAAAATAAGGCCTTTTGTAATGAACTCCTCACAGCATTTATTTCTTCATTAATCTTGTCTCTCTCCTGAATCTCAGACTGCACAGATTTTTTGTGTTTTTGAGCCTTTTGAGATAGCCTTAAAAAAAAAAAAAAGATTTGCACTGGGAAAAAATTATTAGTCTCAATATTAATTAGAAAGTGAAATATTCCAAAGAGTACTCTGCAAAATTAAATGCTGATATTTAAAAATATACATTTAGAACCAAATCTGTGCCTTAAAATGCACGTCTATATTTTGGCGTGCTTACTTTTTGGTACTTAAATCACTTTTGACTTCACGCTCTAAGTTTCTTTATACATGAATCTTCAGATAAAAGTAAATACAGTATGTTCAGTCAAGCAAATTGGGTAGTCAGCCATCTAACTGTCCAATTTAGGCTTGACATAGAGCTTTCACACTTACAGCTGAGGTGTAGAGACACAGGCCTTGAAAAGTAAGTGCACAAAGATTTAGACATCAAAGAGCAAGCATGAAGAAACACAAAAGTGTACAATTTTGCTCACAAATTTGGTAACAGGGTTGAGACCCCTTTGAAAATCTGGTAGATGAGGCAGTAAAGATATATGTGATAAAGATAAAAATGTGTACACAAATACACAGACGGAGGCTGATTTTCACAGATGCTGAACACCTGCAACATCCCTTCCAGTCAATGGGAGCTGCAAGTCCTCAATACCTCTAACATTCAAGATTTTACATCCTCACATAATTTTAGCCCATATTTGAAGTCCATTAAACTTTTTGAAACATTCTCTTAGTACAAAGAAAATGTAAGTGAGCCAAGTAAAACATTCTGCTATTATGTAGTTCTGTGTAAGATGTTTTTGCAGTGTAGTTTCTTGAACATACTTTTTACATCGATCTTGCATTGCATGTATCTCACATCGAATGGGAACGGCTGCTGTTCTCTCAGTGCTTTCAGGCACATTCAGGATGCTTCTTATACGATGAAGTAGTAAAAGCAATAACAGTTGCTCTCTGTCCATGTTTTCCTCATAGCAGTCCACATATTCTAGCAATTCTAAAAGTGCATCTGTGGAGGCCTTCTCTTTCTCTTTAGGACTTTCCGGTAGTTCTTCCTGAAGATTATCTAGAATTATTGCCTGCCGTTCCACCTAAATGAATAATACAAGTAGGAGATAAAGTGCACTTTCTTCAGCATTTCATACTATATTATGTCCTTGACATGCATATCAAACTCGCACTAACAGCAATGGGAGCTCAGTGTGTGGACTGAGAGCTCAGGGCTTGATCTTGCAGGGTGCTGAGCACTTTAGTTCTGATCCAATAAAGCACATAAGCAAATGCATAGTTCAAACCCAATGAGTAGCCCAACTGAATTCAGCAGTTCAGTCTATAAATATCTCCCATGTTTACATTAAGAAAAGGTTATAGATAATGGGGCAGTCAGCTGGTGTAAACTGACATATCTCCATTGACTTCAGGGGAGCTATACTGATTTTCACCAGCCAAAGATTTGGCCCCATAATCTTCTTTAAGCATCCTGTTTTGTTATGTTTGTTCCCAAAATATCCTACAACCTGTTAAGCCACTCACTTCTTCATTGACAAATTTCCATTCCTGTTTTAGCTCCTCACAGTTAAACTCCCATTCTTTTGCAGCCTTGAGCAAACCAAGCCACTTTCCCCACAGTGCTGACACAATCCTGACAAGCGTGTAGTCACTTCCTTTGCACATCATGCTCAGGTCTCTCGAGTCCTGTCTCAACGTCATTAGATCCTCTTCAGCCGAAAGAAGATTAGAGACCAAAACCTGGAGAAAAATAATAAGCAGAACAATATTGCATATCAGGATATCTAATAAAACAATTCCTTACATGATTAGTCTTCCGGGTTAAATAAATAAATGTCTGATGCCTAGATACTATACTGATGAGCCAATTTTATATCGGATAACATAAGACAGACCAGGGTAAACCAGACAGACAGAGAATCTGGGCAAGAGTTTGGAATATATAATAGAAACAGTATTTGCTTATACAATATCTACTACAGAGCACCAGCCTAACCACCTTTTACTTTATCCTCATAATGGCATGGTGATAGCCACCTAGCTAAGGTTGACATTTATAAACCTGATTTTCAACATCTCTAACTTCCCCAAAAAGAAACCAATCCACCTGAGATTTCATATGCCACGTCTCATTTTGAGTAAAGTTTTTCTGGACGTTTTAAAAAAGCTCAAAAAGAGAATGTTAACATTATCGGGTGAAATCTTGGCTCCATTTAAGACAATGGCAAAACTTCCACTGATCTTCATGGGGCTAGGATTTCACCCCTGCCATTTAAGAAGGTTCTTTATATTTGACTTTTTGAACATTCTCCTTTTGGGGGGATCTTTGTTTTGCTGGTCCTGCAGAGAAATGCCCTTTACCAGGGATGAAGGGTGAGGGCTGTTTTTGTTTTCTGGGGGATTTTTGGACAGGAAGAGTAATTATTGGGGAAATACAGATATAAAATATAAAAAGGCTGCGATAGGGTGTACAGTACAACAATAGGCCGGAAAAGGATTAAACTAGGGACTCTTTAACACAGGGATGTGAACAGGAGGCAGGGGAAGGGCCTTAGGGAGGTCAGAGGGAAGAAACAGCGATCTCTCTTCCTCTCCTCCCATTCCAAGGAGAAAACAAGGTCAAAGATCTTCTGGGTCTAGGCCCCAACCAAGAAGCATGGAGGAACTTGTGCTAAAAATAATACATTTGCATGGATACAAAAATATCTGAAACACAAATAAAGTTTATTTGATAAACACTATGATATATACATCATATATGGCCCGTTTAAACCTAACCACAGGAAAACATAGGCCTACCAACTCCACTTCTACTCTTTGTGTTTCAAGACCTAATGAGTCTGTTTGGATCATTGTTTTGTACAGGGGGTTTGTAGCTACTTCAGAGTCATACTTACCTTGCTTTCTTCCAAGTGCTCCAGAGCTTCCTTATAAGACCTTGGAATTTGGGACAAAGATTGTCCAAGCATCTTTTCCAGTTCATTAAGATTAGCACATACCTTCTCTTTGATTTTTGTGTAGCTTTTGTATTTTTCAAAGCACCTATGAAACACAATTAGCAAACTATTCAAACTTTACCATAGCTCCTCCTTGCCTCAGTTTTAATGCTCGGTGTAATCATAAATGTAACAAAAACAGATCTGAACAAATATATCTTTTAAAGCAATACTTGCCAAATATTTTAGGTTTTATACCAAAGATACCTCAAAAATTGAGGTATACAATGGCCTCCAGATACCAATTTTCTTTTACCCACCACTCTGTTGCAAAGAAATAATTTATATGAACATACACACAAACCAATTGTGTATGTAGGACCTGAAGACTTTCGTGCTCGCTTGTTGCTAAGCCAGGGAGCAGCCCAAAAGAAGAAGAATTCAACAAGTCCTGTTCCCAGAGTAGCTTTTCACATTATTATTGACATAATCAAAGACATTAGATCACAAGCAAAGAATTAAACAAACAAAAAAATCAAAAAGATAAAATGAGCTTTTGGTAAACGTAGCTGAGGGCCAGGAGCAGAAGACACTGTGCTCTGGGTGTTGATTTTGCCTTGACTATCTCCAGCTACTAGAATGGCCTGTGAAAGGGGCATGTTAGGCTAACTGCTGTACCAGAGAGGAAGCCTGGGATTATGGAGGTGCTCTGTCTCCCTGTTTGATCCCTGCACCAGAATCAGTGCTGGCTGGTATACTTATTTGAATATATTCAAAGCGAATGCTTTATACATTAATTTAAATATGCCTAATCTAGAGTAATTTTCACACATTAGAATAGCATCTGGGAACAGCATGTATTTGCACAGAGCCCTTTTTATTAAATTATAAGGATCCATCACAGTAGAAACAAGATTCCACATTTACTGTCAATCATCTTCCTTGTATCATTGCCTACATACATCACTTAAACCTACCTCTGCATATCAGTTCTCTTTCTTTGAGCTTTCTCCCTTAGTATTGAACTCTTAGTGACTAGCTCACTTAAAGTATTTTTCAGTTGTGGTTTGGCTCTTGGTTTAATTATGTTTTCCAGTTTGGAGGTCAGATCCTCTATGTCTGCCTTTGCAGACTCAAATTCTTCTTGTTTCCAATGTAGAATTTGGCAGGACTCTTCTAGGCTACCAAGGTCAACTTTGGCTGAGAGAATCCTGGCTTCATATTCAGTGAGGAGATCCACAGCCCTTTGGACAGCTTTGGTATAAAGCTTAACATTCTCATGAGCGTCATGTATGGCATTCTGAAAGCATTTAAGGGACAAAAAGATCAATCAAGAAAAACTGCAGGACACACTGGATTTCAGAGAAATGACATGAGTCGGCCTGGCAGGTGATGCTCTCAGAGGCCAGTCGGGGTATGTCTATGCGGGGATAAAAAACCCACGGCTGGCCTGGGTCAGCTGACTTGAACTCACAGGGCTCAGGCGCCAGGGCTGAAAAATTGTTGTGTAGACGTTCAGGGTTGGGACAGAGCCCAAGCTCTGGGACTCTGCGAGGATGCTCCAGCTCTAGCCTGAGCCCGAACATCTACACAGCAATCTTTAGCCCCGTAAGCCTGAGTCAGCTGACCCGGGCCAGCCGTGGGTATGCCACAGGGCTTTTATCCCGGTGTAGACGTACCATGGGAGAGTCAGGAAGCATGATAAGTACACTACACTTTCATGCCAGCAAGTCATAGCAGAGTGTTGCAATCTTAGAATGACTGATCACACTCACCCGTTTTAGGGTGAGTGCTGAAATTTCAGCTGTTGCCAACGTACTGTGGGGTAGGGACAGTAGGGAGCTATGTTAATGGAAACTGCATTCCTGACTAAGGAGTGGATGAGAGCCCTAGGATCCTCATACAGACTTGGGAAGGTGAGGATACCTGTGCATATTACCCTTAGTAATGTCCATAAAGCAAAGGAAAGCCACATGTGTATACTCGGGGCTGCTCTCATCTACCCAAAGGGGCCATAATCCATTGCCAGACTGCATTTTTCTGTGACCTTTCCCAATCCCCTCCACACACTCAACTATATGTGGCTGGGGATTCCCCCAAGCCAGGGAAATGACAAGCAGGGTGGATATGGCAGCTTTCTGCTCCCTGCGTGCCACTGGAGTGGCACAAAAGAAGTGCAGCAGGCCAGAGAATCTGGCAGTGTTTGATTATAATACGTTTAACACAAATAATTTCTTCGTTCATTGGCATCATGACCTAAAAAGTAACCAATAATTCAACCACTCTTGAGACGGCTATGAAGGCTTCAATCTACTTCAGTTTCTTGACTTAATAGAGTATCTACAAGTCATGAAAATATTAATACTGTAGTAAGGAGGATACTCCTGGACAGCTAATCAAGACTTACAAAAGGATGTACAATCTTATTTACTCCTACTAAAGATACTTACTACACGGGAAGCAATATCAGTCTTCAGCTGTATTTCAAGATCTTCCAGTTCATCTAATTTTGCTGCTACACCAGCAATATAAGAAGATTTTTCTTCGTGCTTTTCTCTCTCTTTACCTATTAGATCTTTCAGGGCACAAAATTCTGCTTCCACCCTGTCTTGCATTGCTTCACAATGCATCTTTTCGTACTGAATTTTTTTAATTTCCAAGTCTACCAGAAGTGGCTGCCGAAACTCAGATTTAATCTGCTTTATGGTATGTAAAGTGTGTTCCAATTTGCTCTGGAAATCTTGTTTATTTATATACTCTGCCTGAAGATCCACTATCATGTTTTGGAAAAATTGATGCAACCCATCAATATCTTCCTCCAGGCTCTTTATTTGCTGTGTCTTAGCCTCTTTGAGTGATACATCAAAGACTTCATTTATATTTAATTGATTTACTGCCTCCTGGATTAAGTATCTGATTTGTTGAACTCTCTGGCACAAAATCTGTGCGGATATAAAATTGGTTTCTGTGGAAGAGCCAGGGCTATTTGTCAGTATATCAGCTTCATTCTTTATACTGGATGTCATGGCCTGGATTTCATTTAGCAATGCTTGATGCCTGTCATATTCTATAACAAAGTTTTCAAAGCATTTAATCTTCTCTTCAAGTTTATTTTTAATTTCAAGAAATTGAGTTTGCAATTCATCATGGTGTGAAGTGTCCCAATTTAGCCTTATACGGTCAAATATTTCCTTGTACTTCGTTATTTGTAACAAACTGAATTGAACAGATAAGGTTCTCTCTTTAAGCACATTGAGTTTATCCTTAACTTCCTCTTTTACACTTAATATTTCCTCTCTCTCCAGTTTCAATACATCACACCATAGATCATTAAGCTCCTGATGCAATGAAGTTATTCTTTCAGAGTGATCTGTGTAGACAGCTATCTTTTTTTCCACTGCATGGCATTTATTCTGTATTAACCACTGTATTTTCCTAGCTCTATTCTTAAGGCATCTTAATTGGTCAGTTAGAAATAATTGTTCGAATATGTTTAGCTCCCCATGCGAGTGCTGACTCTCTTGGAGATGTGATGAGATGAGACCTTCCATCTCCTGTATTTCCTTCGAAAGCTCCTTTAAAATGACATGTAGATTGCCTAGCTCAGAGCACGTGATTGTTTGATTTATGTCGGGAATGGTCAGTGTCTCAGCACTTTGAAGCTGGCTGTGAACTCTTTCTATGTCTGCAATAAGCCTCTCCCTTTTTTCCAATTGGAATTCAAGCTGTTGTAATCTTTGAGCTGATTTTAAAACAAGCGCCCGGTATGAGTTCTGTAATTCTTGTAAAAGGGCGCTCAGGTCAGTAACTTCCTCTGGAGTCAAATCAGGAATGATACGCTGGATGTCATCAGCCAGTGACACAATAGTAGACTCTTTGTCTACAGCTGCACTGTTCACAGCCTCGCAATTTCTGATCTGTATTTTAATATCATCTGGGAAAAGTGCTGCCTTCTGATCAAGAGAAAACAATGAATCATTGACCCATGATATATTCTCTTTTATCCTTCTCATGATTTCGTATTTCTTGGGATCAGAGCTAAGGATCTGAACATCCTCCTGAGGAGTTTGGTGCTCCAATACTTCCAACTGATTCTGCAAATCATTTATTGAATTTTCCAAAGTCTTCTTTTCTTCTTCACTCCAAATCCTTTTCATCTGCAGCTCAGAGCTTCTTTTTAACAAAGAAACACTGTGTTTAATGGCTTGTAGCTCTGAGGTCCAAAGTACTGGACATTTGGTTTTTTGTCCATCTGGGGAACTCAGCCCAGCTTGTAAATGCTGCTGGTGCTCTATCAACTTTTGAATGTCCTGTGCTTTGTTCATGAGACGGTTAAATTCGTCAATTTCTGACACAACTTGATAATGTTTCTTTTGCACTGATTGCTCTATGTGTTCCCACCATCGCTCAAGTTGTTTCACTTGGCTTTCTGTTAATTCCTTATCTATGCATGTCAGATACCTAGATAAATTATCTTGTTCAGTTTTCAGCTTGTTTAAAATGTCTCTCTCCTTCTGTACTGAATCCATACATTTTTTAATTTTCTCCAGAACTGTGTTGCTCAGAGGGCCCCTGTCAATACAATTATCAAGATTTAAAACAATCTTGATATTGGAATTAGAAGAATTAGACACATTTTTAAATGATAATTTTGTTGCATACCCACCAACCAGAAAATTATTCACTCACAAAAGTAATCAATAGACTTTTCCATTATCTAAAATTTTCTTACCCTGGTAAGTTTATACTTTTTACAGTACACAGTTATTTCCCATGCAATCCCAGGAAGAGTGACTATCCTTTCGAATTACTGCAATAATAACAACTTCCAGTGTATGAACTGCATAGGAATAATATTCATTAATGTAATGTGTGCGGTTCTTTAGAAGAGTTATCTTGTAGCCCACTTTTAAAGCTAAACAAAAAGTAAACTTCAGTAACAATATTAAATCAGTTATGGGTAAATTAACACTGTTGTATAGTAACCTCCAATGTAAAAATGAATGTAAAAGTTTGGAATCAATTATAAGATTCCCATTTATTGAGGTTGAATCAATCTATTTGATTCAATCAATAAGACTTTTGCTACTAAGACTGCTTTTGAAAATCCCACCTTAAATCCATTTAATAGCTTACATTTTAATTCAATTCTATGCAACCACTTAAACAAACAAATAATTCCATAACTAAGTTTAAAGTGTTTTCAAATAAACCGGCTCATTAATATGATTCATAGGTTAGTTCCATACCTTGAAAGATAATTTGAAAAACATACTAAATATTAAAGTGTACTGGTTATTTTTGGCTTAGTACTGGCAGATTTCATTCTGACTACAGAAAATAACACTTTTCCTATGAGTTAAAGTTCATTTGCAGAATATAAAAATATTTCAGTAAACAGCAAATAGATACCTGATCTCTTAATGTGTCAGATTTTTTTAAATAATACCTTTTGCCTCCTATTTCTGTCATTTGTTAACAAAGAAAGATGGCAATCTATTTAGTATCTGCCATGCCTCTGGAAAAAATATTTTAATAATACATCACTTAGATACTAAGTTTTGCAGGGTAGGGACCACCTGTTTGTTATGTGTCTGTAAAGCATGTAACTCAATGAGACTGGGATCTCCAGATGCTAGCATAGCAAAAAGTAATAAATAATAATAACAGTTTTCATAGCCATTGCTACTGAAGTGCTCTAGATGCAATGTAATGTTATTACCAATATACTAATGTACTGATTTGGACTAAACCAATTTTTGCTCTGTCCTTATATAACTTCAGTTAAATCGATACCGTGCCATATTCAGATTTCAGTTATACCAGTGCATACCTACAGTAACTTCATTTAGGCTGATTTACATCAGTTACACTGATGTAACAGAGATTCAAGTGTGGCCCCCATTGAGTAAACTAAAAAAGTTCCTTGTACTTACGTTTTTATGTTTTCTTTTTCTGTTGATAAACTTTTCATTGAAGACTGAACAGCAGACAGATTTTCCTGGTAATCATTAACTAGATGATAATGGTGTTGCTTAACCTTCTTAATGGCTTCCAATTCTTGAATCAACTTGTCCCAGCAAGAAACCATATATTCTGTGGTTTGCAGGTTTGATGTGCTCATTTCTGTTGTGTTGGGGGACAACTCTTGCCTCAGAGACAAAGCTGTGGCTCTCTGCTTTTCCAGTTCATTGTATAAATTCTACAATCACATCCACAAACAGTGAAAAAAGAAAGATAATTAAAGAGAATTTTCACCATTTTTACTTCCTACTGTCTTTACAAAATATGGTTAAAATTGCAGATTTGTGTACACATGAACACACATGCATGCTCAGTTACATGTGAGCATACACTCAGATGCAGAGGCACATGCATGTACATACACACAATCACACATATATGTACAATTGCACATCAGCAGACAAGTATAAAACAGGCATATTTGCATGCAAAGACAAACATTTACAGACATGTAGTTTATGCAGATGGATTTACACAAACTATGTTTCCGCACAGTTGATCATAGAATCATAGAAATGTAGGACAAGAAGGGACCTTGAGAGGTCATCAAATCCAGCCCATTGCACTGAGGCAGGACCAAGTAGACCTAGAACATCCCTGACAGATGTTTGTCCAATGATTTAGTAAAAAACTCCAGTGGGGATTCCACAACTTCCATTGGAAGCCCGTTCCAGAACTTAACTACCCTTACAGTTAGAAATGTTTTCCTAATATCTAGTTTAAATTACCCTTGCTGCAGATTAAGCCCATTATTTTTTGTGGATATGGAGAACAATTAATCACTGTACTCTATAAAACAGCTCTTAATATATTTGAAGACTTATCAGGGCTTTTCTCAAGACTAAATGTGCCCAGTTTTTTCAACCTTTCCTCTTAGGTCAGGTTTTCTAAACCTTTCATCATTCTTGTTGCTCTCCACTCGACTCTCTAATTTGTCCACATCCTTCCTAAATTGTGGCACCCAGAATTGGACACAGCACTGCAGCTCAGGCCTTGCCAAGTGCTGAGTAGAGCCAGACAATTACTTCCCGTGTCTTACATACGACACTCTTATTAATACACCCCAGAATTATATTAGCCTTTTTCGCAACTGCATCAGGTTGTTGGCTTATATTCAATTTGTGATCCACTATAAACCCCAGGTCCTTTTCAGCAGTATTACTGCCTAGCAAGTTATTCCTCATCTTGTAGCTGTGCATTTGATTTTTTCTCCCTAAGTGAAGTACTTTGCACTTGCCTTTACTGAATTTCATCTGGCTGATTTCAGACCAATTCTCTAATTTGTCCAGGTTGTTTTGAATTCTAATCCTGTCCTCCAAAATGCTAGCAACCCCTCCCAGCTTGGTGTCACCTGCAAATTTTATAAGTTTACTCTCCACTCCGTTATCTAAGTTATTAATGAAAATATTGAATAGTTCTGGACACTTGACTGGCTCATGAGAAACCCCACACACGCCCAGTTTGACAGCAAACCATGGATAACTACTCTTTGAGTACAGTCTTTCATCCAGTTGTGCACCCACTTTATAGTAATTTCATCTAGATCACATTTCTCTAGTTTGCTTACAAGGATGTCATGTGGGACTGTCATCAGTCCAATGTAGAATGAGACTATATGCAACAGTTTAATAGTTTTGTGATTACCTATATTATACCACATTGAATAAACTCAGCTATGTAATTAGTGAGGGGGATGAGTTTGCTGGTTCCATACCTCTATCTCTTGTAGTTGCTCATTTACTAACACAACATCCAATTCTGCAGTTTGATTTTTCAACTCAGAGACCTTTTGTTCCTCCCCAATGTATTCAGCATTTGCTTGGGCTTCAGGAAGAAGCTGTTTCTGGAAAACCATTTCCACATTTGAACCCTGGAATGTAAAACAGGATTTTTCATACTACAATATACATAACAATGTAGCATCTCTACTTTTATTTTTTCTACTTAGCCCCATGTGTTCCGGCTATGCCCAAATCCTGCCACTCTTTCCTCCACAGCATCTCTACACCCCATTCTTTGCTGTCTGTCCCGGCAGCTAACATTCTCATACAGACCCTCATCCTCTCCTGCCTGGATTATCTCAGCCTGCTCTTCTATGGTCTCCCAGGTCATTCACTGATACAGTTAATACAATTGCTAAGATGTTGCCCATCAATCTGATCAAGTCATCACCACTTTGAATTCCTCCCCAGCTTACCCTGCTCCACTTCATCTTCTTCAGGCTATTTATCACTGTCTTCAAAGTCCTGCTTAACTCTCTCCCACCCTACTCATCTTCTCGTTTCACTTTGCGCCCAAGCCCCCTTGCTTTAGCAGTGATGCCAGCCTCAGCACATCATTGGTTTTCTTTGTCATAACCATCTCCATGCTCCCCATACATTGAATGCCCTTTCTTGACCATTTGCAAGGACACTATCCTCTCCATGAGCTGACGGATAATGGCAAGTTTGAGGAGTATTTGCGAACAGTCTATATATTGAGGTTGATAGGAAGAATGGCCTTGTGATTAAGACACTGGACAGGGAAAGGGGTTCAATTCCCCTTAAATCTCTCTGTGCCTCAATTCCCCATCTGTAAAATGGAGATATTACTACTTCCCTTCCCCAACTCTTTATTTAGATTATAAGCTCTTCAGGGCAGGGACTATCTCTATGAATATGTACAGAACCTAGCACAGTGAGGCCCTGGTATCAGTGGGAGGTTCCAGGTGGCACCATAATATAAATAATAATACAAATATCTTGCGTCAGCACAACACTGTATTACTAAGAGGTGTCCAAGTATCACCTCAGCCACCTGGTTTATCTGTTGTACCCACAACCCTCTGTCTGTCTCTGTTTATACTGTGAGCTCCTCAGGGCAGGGACGGTGCCATCTGTTCAGTCTGGAAAGTGCCTTGCACATAAGTTGCTATCGGAAATAAATAAGATAACAACAACAATAATTAACACTCTTCTTGTTACCTTTTCACAGTGACCGAAATATATCCAGTCAGGAAAATCAAATAACCAGGGAACTTTTCCATTTACCCTAACTCTACAGCTACAGCAATTGTATCTATTGAGACAGAAACACCAGGTTTCATCTTAGGAGGCCCTGAAGGGCCATGAAATTGAAGGAAATGAAAAAAGTCAGCTAGCTGTCAGAGGGAAGACAGCATCATCAGACGGAACATAAGTCACAAACATGAAGAAACAAGTGAAATGAAAGTAGGGAAAATGCAGGATGGTGTTATATGGCGTACATTTCTCTTCGTATGTATGTGGGGTTTCAGCTACACATGCTGAGGCCCGGCCTAATACAGCCAGACAAGGGAGTAATTCCTCTCCCCCAAATCTCCCTTGCACAGCAGAGTTAGTGCTCCCAACACTGCAGCTTGAGCACAGCGGGGGTGGAGCTGCAAATGCAGCACTCCCTTCACCCCCAAGAAGTTGCAGGGAAGAGGCAGAGGAGAGTAGGTAGTGAGCAGTCTTGGCTCCACTGCCAAACATGCCAGCCAGCAGAACCAAGCCAGAATAAAGGTGGAAGTATCCTGCACTTTTCATATAGCCCTTTTTCCTATATGATAAGTTACTTCTCTGCAGGAGCAAGGAAGGAATGCTACCTCTCTGACTCACAATTCCTTCCCAGGACACCTATAGCGTGTAGCAGTAGAGCTACACACCACCTTGCAAACAGGGCAACGACCAAAGGCTAACTCCTGCCCTAAGGTACTTACCGTACATCATGGACTATCAGTCCAACCCACAGTTTATAAAGAAAGCTCCATTCACTGCACTCAAGAAACTGTTCCAAAAGTTTACATGACGAGCAATCCTCATGGGCTCCTTCAGAGTCAGTGGTAATACAAAGGAATTGGTGGTCTGAAATGATCGGGGGGGATCATTGCAGGGCCACAGCAGATACAGTGCAAGAAGCCAGTGGCTTTAGAATTTGCTTTACGGTTATTTCCTGCCAGTTCCATATTAGGAATGTGGATGCATGATTGGCGAGCTTTTAGCACTGGTACCTTTCTAGAACTGTGTGTTTTCCAAGTCATGATTTTATTTACAGGGCATCAGTATAATGTAACTACTTAAGAAAAACTACCTAGTACCCAGGATGGCTTAATTGGTAAATACAATGCAAAGGTTCTATTATCATGCAGTCAGACTTATTAATGACCACTGTTCCCTCTAAGCTGTGCGCGTGTGTGCGCACACAGATCCTAAACCCCGCATACACGGCAAAATACCGTGCACACAAAAGTTTGCACAGAAGCACAACAATTTGCATAGAAGAAATTTTTTGCGCACATGGCCTGTCAAAAATTAGAGGGCACATTGTTAATGACCCAGTTCTGCAACTAATATACCATAAAATATTACATTTTCTTCAGTTCAGCACATCCAATGAATACAGGATTGGCCCACAGTAGAAACAGAAGTAATTATAATGTATCCTACAATGCAATATTATACATGGTAATTACTGTACCATGTAACAAAATATTCATTACTATATTATTAAAAAGTAGCTACATGATATAGTATCTGTGTCTTGTAATAAATAATGGCTATAACCCCCATTAATTTTTCATTCATTAAAAGCAAAGTGGTTTGGGGTGTTTCCAATTTCCCACTTGGTTTTTCCAACTTTATTTGATAGCAAACCCATCGCTGCTGAAGCTTCTCCAGAGATTATCCTCAGTCAGCACTTGTCCTGATTTCAGCAACAACTCTCTCTCTTGGCTTATCGAACACAGGAAACTGTGGCCTTCACTCAAGCTACCTTTTAGTGACTAACATGAAAAAGGGAATTAATGATAACCTCCTAGTGACAGAAGTTCCAAAAATGTCAATTGCTTTGCAGAAAGGACTTTCTATAGCACAGCTATAGAGCCAAAAAGAAGCAAACTTATACGGCATTTAAAAAAAATTAACTCATTCGTGACACTAAATCCTTTTTAAAAGGTTGTACACTTATTTTTGGGCCATACCGTACCCTTATGCATAAAGAAATACAGAAGGGTACGGTGTAAGAAGAAGGGGAAAGTATGTACCACGTGTACTGGGCAAGAGGTGTTTCCTTCTGACATCTGTGTACCCTGAAATGTCAAGAAGAAGCAGGGGTGTGACTTTAAAATCTCACTGGGAACAGGATTGATGTACAGAATGCTGATAGGGAACACTTGGATAGCTATATGTGCCAAAATCGGCATTAAGTGACTGCTACTGAAACAGAAGTAAATAGAGAACAGACCCTGGAATTACAGAACCAGAGAGACCTGGAAAGTTTGGTTCAAGCATCTCTTCAGGTACGGCTACTCTTTGGGTTCCTAACTCAGGTCTGCTCAGCCCACAGATCCACTCTCCCTACACAGCCATGTCCACCTCTCTCAGTCAAACAGCAGAACTCATTTACCCCTTTCCTAACAAGATGATACAGGGTAGGGTGTTTCAGGCAAACATTGTTACAAAGCATATTTACCAGTATTCCCGAAGGGAAACCTAAAATTCATCAGTCCATTTGGGCAGACCTACTCAGAATGAGTACCTGCCTAAAGATTTACCTCTTAGGGAGCAAGTATCAAATCTGGCTGTCAGCTGTAGCTACACAGGGTTAGTATCTATTATTCTCAAGGCAGAAATCTGGAGTAAGAGAACCCTAATTTAGGATTTTTAAAAGAACCAGGTATAATTTAACATATTTTTTCTTTAGCAACCTTGTATATAATGAAGAGTAGGTTCTTTTATAGTATTTTATCTTGTTATTCTTTCAAACCTTATTCAATTTTTCTTCCCCTCCACTTTTTTTTTTTTTAATAGCGCATTGTATTAGTTTTGGACTATAAACAAATTTCATTTTTTAATCTGGTCTCTCTTACCTGGTGGAGACTGCTTTATCTGAACTAACCATAGTAATATACAAGAGAGAGGGAGTGGGGAACTGAGTCTAAAATAACACCCTCAGCCTAGCAAATCTAAACACTACAAAATAAGGGTTAATTTGGTGGCATTGTGAACTGAATATGACTCGCCCTTTATTAAAATGTTACATTGTGTGGGGATAGGAATCACAAAATAGTTCCATATAAAATTAATTAACTGTAACGTGAGAACTGCTGTCTCTTCGTTTATAATGGCTCTTCAAGCAGACTATGTAACTGAAATGTTAAGATTCAAGGGTGTTTAAGAATGGAACTTGAATTAGTTGATCCTGGATTACCTCAAGATTGGAAACTATTTCTTTGGATGATAGTCTCTCTTTTTCAGCTGCAAAGGAATTCAGCATTTGCTCCTCACTGCACAGCCATTGTTGGAACTGCTGTACATTTTCTCTGTATGCTTGATTCTTTACATCACTGGATTTCTCCTTGCGGTGTTAGGAAAAAGAAAGAAACAAGTAATCAAAAAGTCTTAATCAGACATGCTGACTAATAATTACAGTATTTCAAATGACAAGGTGGTGAACCGTACAATTACAAATAAATGAGGCAAACGCAACTACGACACATAAAAGATTACACCGGGCAAGGTTACGATAAGGAAGATGATTTACATGAAGAAGCAGAACTCTGATTTTGCCATAACAAATGTTTTGAAAAATTGCGGTTAGTGATGGATTAGCTCTCTTCTTCTGATTTACACTTTTTACATTGCTATATATGTGGGATGCACTAGCTTCCTGTCAAAGTGTTGGCTTGAATCTATAAAGCCCTACCTGGTCTGGTTTTTGGATACATATGGTCAAAGACTACACTTCTCTTCCTATGTACCAATCTAACGCTTGAGATTGACTGATGCCCTTCTGCACCGTCACTGGAGTAGAATCCTGTGGAACACAAGGTATTCTCAGAGAATGGTCCCCAGCCCTGGAATTTGCTTGTTTTGGTCCAACAAGCCTCTGTATATAGTGCGGCATTTTCTGGAAGTGGATTCAAAAGGGAGTTCTGCTCAGTTTTATTTTTGTTTGAATGAAATTTGGGCTAGATAGTGAGGTTATGACCCGGAGTGAGGAGCTTTTGCACTGCCCCAGGAGCAGCCCAAGAGGGAAAGTCACAATCTCCCTCCCAACTCCCCAGCTGCTCCAAGGAAGGAACAAAACTGCATTAGTCTATACATCTGCCAACACATCTGTTGTAGCAAATACATTGTTTCAATGGCAGTGGGGGGTGGGGTCAGAAACAAGACTTCACACAATCCTGCTCCATTCCATCCCCTTGCATGGAGGGAGGACATGTAGGTTCTGCTTCCACTCCCATGCTGCTACCGAGGGTACAGGTAGCCAGCACAAGGGAGTACAGGGCGACTTACACACCCTTATTCCTTTGCGCCAACACAAAGCACAAGCCACAATTTGGCCCTTGGTCATTACAGGTTTTTGTAACCAATCTCTGGTTATTGTACAGGTACAGTGGTAGATACGAATTAAATCTGGCCAGACACTACACAGAGCGCACATGTTTTTATAAACTGAAACACAGATATACATATAAGCGGGGTAAATGCTAAAAGAACGTCACAGATGTAGACTTATTTCCAGTGTCAAGTGGTTTGCAACAAAGCGTTGTCAGCAAATCACTTCAAGGCCACTCACAGGGATGAAATAAATCAATCCACGTGTATCTCGAGTCGTATAGGATACATTCTCATTTTCATTATCATGGAGTTAGAGACATAAATCCCCACACACCGAGGCAAGAATACATCAGTATAACGGAATGGGATGTTTATTGCTATAATTCCCTCTGTAATTAAACTTTAAACATGTATTTTTTATGATTCATCTGGCTCTTACCACCTTGTGTACAATTACCTCCTCTTTTTGATTAATTGCCTTTGTCATTTCGTTATCATCACACAGAGTAGTCTGAAACATTTTCAGCTGTGCTCTGCTTCCCTGCATGCTACCCTGTTCAGTCACCACCTGCATCCCTATATTGTGCTTCTCCTAGTTATTTTTTTAAAAAAGTTTACTATTAGTAAAGAGCTACATGCGGACACCAATACTCACAGAGTAGTGTCCTACTCCACTGTGGTCCCACTAAAGTCAGTGGGACTGCTCGTGGAGGAAGGTCCTCACTCTCAACCCACAGTCAAAGCATAAAATTTTGCTCTTAAATGATTATTTAGAGCCAAGATGTATGATATTTATTAAACTGAGCTTTAGCCTATGAAGACATGCAGGAGAGCCACCTAAAGGGGAGGGGATCTAACGGGACATCCTGATGATGTGAAGTCAGTGTCAGGAATGAAGATCTGCAGCAGCATCTGCCAGTCACCCAGCAGCAAAGGAGCGCAACTGGGCCATAGCAGAGACACCAGATTGGCTAAGGCAGTCGGGTGGCATGCTCTTAAACCCAGCAGCTGCAGAGGATCAGCAGCTGTTCAGTGCACATGCCTGTGGATTTTCTAACTCTGTGTACTTGCCTCACTGCAAGCCCTCCTCCTGCCTTGCTCTAGCCTAGACCCTGCCCTGAACCCAGCCTTCCTCCAGTCCAGTCCCAGCCCTGCTCCTGCCTTCCTTGACTCCCGTTAATCCGGTTCTGACCTTCAGCTCTGATTCCTGACTCTGACTCTGTCCCGACAGTTGGCTTTGGCATTCAGACTCTGACTACAGTTCTGACCTTGGGCCCTGGCTCCCAAGCCTGACTCCTGCTCTGACCACTGGGACTGACAGCCAGCGTTTGTGGAAAATCAATGAAAAAGGCCTACATCTATATGTAGGACAATGTAATGGTGAAAGGGGCATTAGCTACCTATTCAGTACATCAAGTTGTGCCCTGAAAGCATTTTAAACAATCTAGAAGCCTGGTTCTAGAAAAGTAACTCAGACCTTGATTCTGCAAGCGGATCCCATAGCAGCTCAGCATAGGCATGAGTGTCCACCTCTGCAGATCTGCTTGTTTTTATCAGGACTTTAATTTCTACCAAAAAAGTCTATGTCATTATTCCCACAACTTCTAGTATTTGTACCATAACTTCTCCTTAAAGGTACCTGACAATCCTACATCCCTAGTCATGACCCTTTTTCCTTCTCCTAGAGGCATCTGTATTTCTGGTTTCCACAATGTTTTGGTGGTCTTTTTTCTGCCTCAGTTATACCCATGGGCTGGGAGACAGGTTTAACAGTGGTGCTTTGAGTGGTCTCTTCACATTCCACCTGCGGAGTCAAGTCACCTGTGCCTTGAGCCAACCTGCACCACTGGCACAAGAGTGAACAAGCAGAGGTCACATTGAAGAACTCCGGCTACAGATAGGTAACCTTTATTTACCCAAACAATACTGCATGTCCCAGTGTGATCCACACACATTGCCGTTCCTTTCTTTACTCTTGACATCATGACATGTAAAGCTATACACACACACTTTACCACACACCTTAACCTTTAATTAGAACTTATTTCTCTGTTACCTGAGCTGTTTGCTCGTGTGTGTTCTTGCTTTGATGTGAATCTTTTAGAGGACTGTCTGTCAATAATCTGCTTTCTTCAGAATACAGATTATTTTGTTGCTCTTTCTCTGCTACATTTCCATTTAAACCTTGACCCTAAGAGAACCAGTAAAAAAACAAAATTTAAAATGAATATATTAACCTGTGAAGCATAATTATAATCTACAGAAAGAGGTAAAAAAAATCCTTGTACTGTGAGGTTGGCATAAAGAAAGTAGAAACTGTTGAGATGAGTTCCTGTCTGTTTCCTGTAAAACTTGCCCGTACCGGTATTGCCCTGGCCTCTTCCTTTGTCATTCAGTGTGGCACACATTCTATAGCAATATGCATTTCCTCACCTTTCGGGGGCGAAGCCAGACTTTGAGGCACCTGCTCCCCCACTTGGTGTTAACTTTGCTTGTGCCAATCAGAAACGAACACAAACAGGTTTTGGGCCCCGTCCCCTATGACACTTCTATGATGTCATAGTTGGTACTTTAGGGGCTGCCTGCCATGTGCAGGCAGGGAGAGGAGAAAGAAAAACGAATCCTGTGTATCCCGTGTACACCCGTAACCGAGCCTGATCACCTCGAAGCCTCTCTCTCAGCTCACGTGTTTCAAACAGAGTTTCTACGTTTGCCGGTCGTTATGCGTTGGTTTGTATTTGTGAGTATCCGTTATTACTAAATGCTGTATCTTTGTTTATAAATATTGTTAGTACATATTTAGTTATTGTGTGTTTTAAGTTTCATTAACTCTATTAGCTAATCTAACGCTGCTCCCTTACCCCTTGTAATTATCCCCAATAAAACTTTAAATTGATTAATTTTAGTTGTGTGTGTGCGTGTCTGCAGTTTGCAGCGTGACCCATATTCTCCTTGCATCCCTTACCAATATAGTCTATTGCCACGTGCAGCCTAGTAAATAACAGGTCTGCATTTTCTTTCGCCCCTGCGTGCCCGTGGCAATCCACATGGCGTCACGAACAGGATGCAAGGGAGTTGGGCCATGCCCGTGGCACACTGCAGACCGTGCAGATGATGAAACTGAACAGTTCCAACATTTGCAGTTTCACCTTTTTACTAGCCAAAATTCGACTGATCCAAAAATAGAATGGATCTGTTCCCTTGGCTCGGGTAAAACTCTAAAAGGCTATACTGTACCATTAACCCTGGCAGATACGGGATGCCTCCTTCGGTGCCACCCGAGCTTTGGGTGTCAGCCAGCCGATTGTTCCCTACAGCCTCAGTGCACGGAGACTGTGGAGAACCTCGGTGCTGCAAATCCCTCTCAGCTTTGGAGAGAGTGTAGCCGCATTGTTAGAAAATCCGGAGGTACTGTTTCCAAATTGATTCCCCCACCTCGGGTAATACCTGCTGATCCGGCACACAAATTATTATGCCAGATGATAAAAGAATTAGATTTAATTAAGAAAACCAAAAAATTGCGACCCGATGAATATAAATCTGAGGATGTTTCCACCGTCCTGTTTAGCATGATATGCAAGGCCCTCGATCTGTGCTCTGTCCTCCACGGGGGCACAATGTTTGCAGCTAAACAGGCAGCCCCAGGCTCTCCTAAAGATGATAATGAGGAGAAGACAGAAAAGGTAGAGCCCATCACTACCTCCCCTTCCCCAAGTCCCTCTCAGAAAATTTTGCCACCCCCATATGAAGCTCCTAAAACTACTCTGTATCCAGCTCTGCCAACAGCCCCAGAATGTAATGAATCTGAAACTGTAGCAGAAGCTTTGCCTATTGCGATAACTAAAACTAAAATAGATGCACAAACAGGCAACACCACGCAGGTTACTGAACTGCGAACACGTACTAAGGCCGAACTTAAAGAGTTTTTAAAGGAAACACAACGAAAAGCCGATGAGGCACCTATGGTTTGGATCGGGCGGCTAGCCTTAGAACACGGAGCAGAATTGGTGGACCGTGAGGAGGCTGGCATCTTAGCCAAAACGGCCAATTGGGCACGAGGCTTCCCGGGTCATGCTTTATTAAATAATCGCCTTTGGCCACTTACCACCCCGGCAGCTGCCATTTTAGCAATGCAAGGCAGTTTTAAAGGATTGTATATCCCCCCGGGAGCCTTAGTTACTCCACACGATCTAATATGGGCAATCGCAGGAGCTTCCATAGTCCTGTGGGATCCACTACAAAACCCACTTAATTTAACTGTTCAACAGCAATTGGTGGTCACACCCTTTATACATGTTACTGATCCCACCCAAATTCCTGTCTCAGCAGAGGCAGTTGATTTAGCATTAGAAGCTGCCCCTGGAGCTGACACCGGTGCCATGCTGCATTTGCATGCGGCTGTTCGCAGATCCATCTTAACGTTATTTGAAGTAGTTAGTAAAATTAAGTTGTCACTGCCGCCCCCGCCTGTTGTCCTCCCAGTTGATTCGCCACCAAAAGACCCTCCAAAGAGTCAGTTTAATCCCCAAAAATATCCTGAGCGAACTAAAGCTGAACGGGCACGATTTGGCTTCCTGCTTAACAAAGGAATCCCCAAAGAAGCCCTGCGTAAAATGTCAGACCAAGAGCAGCAAAATATAGCCGAACAGCTAGGCTGGAAAAATTGGGAGGACTATGTTAGGTCAAAAAACGAATAGGGGCCGGATGCTGCCCGGCCCAAATTAAAGATCCCACCGATGAACGCCCATACGCCACCCTGTTAGTTAACGGTGACACCCCCACCTCCTTTTTATTAGACACTGGAGCTCAAGTTAGCATCATTGAGCCCAACGTTCCCCACTGTCCTACTGGCTCCTTTATGTTTGTTCAAGGCCTCAATGTAGTACAAGAAAAACCCGTGGTTTGGGTTAAAATTGCCCACGAAAAATACGTAAGAAAAATAAAAGCCTTGTTAGGATCAAAAAATCTGCTAGGTGTCTCAGATATTAAAAAATTTAAACTGCATAATCAAATTTTGCAAGCCCTCCCTATAACCATAGGCGATCATTCCCCCTATACCCCCGAAGTAGTTAACTCCCAGCCATGGAAATTTTCCCCTATCCCCACAAAATCCGAAGGGCTTCCCCTTATTGAAGCTTTGCTCACTCAGCTTCTAGAAGAGAAAAAAATAGAAAGGGTTACTGCATCCACCTTTCTGTCTGCGGGTTGGGGTATTCCCAAGCCCGGTGATCCCTCTAAATATCGCCTTGTCATTGATTATAGACAAGCTAACAGCCGTATAAAGCCTATTGCATTTTCCAGCTCTGTCACCATTCCAGATATACAGCGGCAACTAAGCGATGCAAGTAATCAGTGGGCATGTACTCTTGATTTAAAAGATATGTTTTACCAAATCCCACTCCAGGACACACAAGGAATCTTAAATTTTGCTTTTAAGGGCGTCCAATATAAATGGAAAGTCTGCCCACAGGGGTTCTGTAATTCACCTGCACTGGCCTCGTCCCATCTCAATATCACATTACAAAAGGTAAAACCCCTACAGGATGTGTCCGTGTTAACTTATGTAGATGATATTGTCATTTGTGGGCCCAATCCACAAGCAGTTCAAAGTACCACCCAAATGATAATAGATGCATTAGAAGCAGATGGGTGGCAAATTAACAAAACAAAGAGCCACCTGCAGGCCAGCCAGCAATTCTCATTCCTGGGACTCCATTTCACTCCCACCACTCACACACAAGCCCCAGCCAGTGTATTAGACCCTTGGACAGAAGCCCCTCCAAAAAATAAACGAGAGCTTCAGCAGCTACTAGGTCTCCTTAATTATCACCGCCAATATATTCCGGCGCAATTAATTTCTAACCTAGAAATCCTACAAAGCTCTCTCTCTTCTAAACGCTCCCGAGAAGTGTGGAATGCATCAGCACAAAAAAGCTTAGAGAAGCTCGCTGGCTGGTTCGCCTCTAACCCCCCACTCGCCCGTTTTAATTCCCAAGAACCCCTCAACATTAATTTGTTTATCACAAAACACCATGTAGGGTTCACTGTGTTGCAACATGGTAATGCCATTTACAATTGGGCCCATCGCCTGTCTGGACCCCAGTATAACTATGGTCTGGTGGGAAAAATGCTACTGGCTGCGTCCAGTGCTCGTCACTGGTCCCAAGTCCCTATCCCAGGTACCTTGTCTGGACCACGTGTTCACTTAATCCCGTGGCTTACAAGTACCCCTCCACCCGAGTTTCATGGCACTACTCGCACCTGGCAGCTTCTATGTTTCCAGGTTGAGGTAGCTTGGCAGGCATGGACCCTAACTCCCAGCGATAACGTCTTAGCCCCCCCATCTCACCAACCATTATGCATTGAAGCAAAATATGATCCCTGGGTTGTGTCTGACGGGGGCACCTCACCTTCCCCTAGGGCGGGAGTTCTTTGTTCCACATGTAATTACTTTAATGTGCAGTTACTGCCCCCCTCCTGCTCCGCACAAGAATGCGAAGTGCAGGGCGTTCTTTTAGCTGCCCAGCATGTTGCTAATGCCCACTCTGCCAACAAGCAAGTTGTTTTAGGTATTGATTCTCAATTTTGTTTAGATATTTTGATTGAGCAAGCCTCCCCCTCAGCTTTTGTTAGAATGTGGGACCAAATTTTTACCCTAATTCGTAAATTCTCTCACCCTTGGTTCGTTACGCACTGTCCCTCTCATCGACCAGGTTCTAACCCCCTGCATTCCAGTCTTGATCAAAGAATGAGAGAGGTCTCCCAAGTTCATATGGCAAATCCCGCCCCACAGGCCGACCCGCTGCTGCGCTGGCTCCACGAAGAATGGGGACACTTACCACCCACAAAATTGTATGGCCTGTTATCTGGCTTTTCTGACCAGAAGCCTGACGTTAGCCGCAGTCAGTGCGAGCTCATTGTTCAGTCCTGCTTGCAGTGTGTGCAGGTAAAAACTATGAATCGTCCCCGATATGAGCGCTCTGCATACGCTGCAGAACACTTTGCGCCAGGTAGTACGTGGCAAAGTGACTTAATAGGACCCCTGCCAGGTGCTCGTCGTTTTCCAAAAGCCTTGGTTACTGTTGATCTGGGGTCTCGGCAAACTTTTTGTGTCCCTCTTACTAAAACCAATGCTGTCTCCGTCGCTGTAGCTCTTAGGCAAACAGCAGCTGCCTGGGGCACTCCCACTGAAGTCCAAGCAGATGGTGGGCCACCCTTTACCAGCAAAAGCATTGAACAGCTCATTTTTGGATGGGGGGCTTCCCTTCACATCCATACTAAATATCATCCTCAAAGCAATGGTGTGGTGGAGCGAAAAATCGCAGTCCTTAAGACTATGCTGCGAACAGCAAACCCCAACCCTGATTTTAAAAACTGGAGCTCATTTTTACCCCAGGTACTTATCGCACTCAACAAAAGTTACTCTCGCTGGCCTCACATTTCACCTACACCTAAGCCACCTTGGTCCCCCGTGTTTAACACCGGCCAACTGGTTTGGCTTACAGAACCCCAAGCCTCTGGCCTTCGAGAACCTATAAAAGCCACCATTCTCCGGGCCGGCAAGTACCCTAACACCTACCTAGTGGCTACAAGTACCCCCGGTGACAAGCTAGTTCATCATAACTGGCTCAGCAAATGTAGTTCTTAATAAACAAACTAATGCTCCTGGGCAGGGCTCGTATTATTCTGTTTTACAGGTTATGCTGCTCTCCCTCACAACATCTTTGCCCACGGAGCCCTTAGGAGAAGGTGGACTACAAACCTGGTTCGCCGCCTACTGGGTGCAGGAGGTCAGCGGAAACCAGTCCCTGTCAGCGCTGAGTCCAGAAGATTGTCTCGTTTGCTCTGCTCAGTTCTCACCTAAATATCCATTACCCTTTCAATTTGTACCAATAGTTTATAATTTTTCTTCATTTAATATTTCTAGTGTGAATTGTTCTTCCCCCTATGTGCAGTGGGCTGCTTCTAGTGTTTGGAATAATTGTTCCTCACAATTTAATTCTTATGTGTTTCCAGTTCTTAATGCTTCAGGTCGAAGTGATCATAGCTTTCCTTTAATTGAGAGTATTAGAGTTCCAGCATCTCATTGTTGGGTTTTTGTTGGTAATAGTTTAACCCCAGCCCCTACTTGGGTTGGTACTTATTCTAATTGTTCTATGTGGAGTTTCTCTTATGCTAATACCTCCCTAACTAAACCCACTCTTAATTTTACCTATCCCCCTCCCATTAATTGTTCTTATCGTCCTAATTATGATATTTTTTTTTGGAACCTTCTATACCTCCATAACACATACGTATCTGTTTCATGCCCAGCATATGCATCATGCTGAGGCTGCATGTGTCAATCGTGCATTCAGCTTTTATTCTGTAACCAATAATGGGTGGACCCATACCACAGTTTCCTCCTTACGACCCGGCCATTTTTGGATTTGCGGTAATGTTGCATTCGCTGTGCTTCCTCCCAATCCCCGGGGTATATGCACCATTGGCACCCTGTATCTACAAGGCGGAGGTATTTATACCTTGCCATCTAGCCACCGACACCATCGTAGTACCCACTCTGTTTGGACTCGTTTGCAAACAGCAGCGTCCTCCCTCGTCTCCTCTATTGTTAGTTTTAACCCTGTTGGTTATATGATGTTACGTGATCAAGTGCTGTTTCAATCCCTTGCTATTGAAATGCTTGCTAATACTACGGGCAAGGGCCTCTCCTTAATTAATCAGCAGTTAAATTCCCTTGTTCAGTATAGTATTCAAAATAGATTAATGATTCAATATTTGTTACAATCTTCCTCATTTTGTACTAAATTTGCTGAAGTATATCCCGACTTTGCTGATAAATGCTGCGTTTCTTTGCCTTCTATTTCTCCTAATTTGTCCTCAATTGTTAAAGACCTGCAAACGTTGAGCTCTACTGTCCGAGAGTCACGAGAATCCTTCCAGTTTTGGTCATGGCTCGATTGGCTTGGCCTTGCGCCCTACAAATCCTATTTCCAATCCCTGTTTGTGTCCCTTCTAGTTGGGCTCGCTCTTCTCTGTCTCGGATGTGCCTTCATTAAAGCCTGCATTCACAAGTTTGTTGCCTCGGCCTACATCGCTTCCACCCCCGAAGCGCATCCCCTCGTAGGTGGGGATGAGGAGTCGGACTCGGAAGTTTAGGTTCTCGGCCTAACTATTTCGGCCAGGGCACGGGGGCATGTTGAGATGAGTTCCTGTCTGTTTCCTGTAAAACTTGCCCGTACCGGTATTGCCCTGGCCTCTTCCTTTGTCATTCAGTGTGGCACACATTCTATAGCAATATGCATTTCCTCACCTTTCGGGGGCGAAGCCAGACTTTGAGGCACCTGCTCCCCCACTTGGTGTTAACTTTGCTTGTGCCAATCAGAAACGAACACAAACAGGTTTTGGGCCCCGTCCCCTATGACACTTCTATGATGTCATAGTTGGTACTTTAGGGGCTGCCTGCCATGTGCAGGCAGGGAGAGGAGAAAGAAAAACGAATCCTGTGTATCCCGTGTACACCCGTAACCGAGCCTGATCACCTCGAAGCCTCTCTCTCAGCTCACGTGTTTCAAACAGAGTTTCTACGTTTGCCGGTCGTTATGCGTTGGTTTGTATTTGTGAGTATCCGTTATTACTAAATGCTGTATCTTTGTTTATAAATATTGTTAGTACATATTTAGTTATTGTGTGTTTTAAGTTTCATTAACTCTATTAGCTAATCTAACGCTGCTCCCTTACCCCTTGTAATTATCCCCAATAAAACTTTAAATTGATTAATTTTAGTTGTGTGTGTGCGTGTCTGCAGTTTGCAGCGTGACCCATATTCTCCTTGCATCCCTTACCAATATAGTCTATTGCCACGTGCAGCCTAGTAAATAACAGGTCTGCATTTTCTTTCGCCCCTGCGTGCCCGTGGCAATCCACAGAAACCTGTTAGATTTAAAAGCCATCTCTTATTTTGTTATAAAACTACTACAAAAGAAGCTGTTTAGGATTTATTGTCAGAGAATGGTCATATGTTTTCTCTTTTACCACTTCCTCTTCTCACTCTCCTTGAAACTCCTGACTCAAAATATTCAATCTGGTTATATAAAAGACAGAAACTGAAGCATGAATTGACGATTGCTGTTTTAAATAGAGTGAGTATCACGCTATTGTAATGTGCTGAACAGACTTGGAGAATTCTTTTACATGCTTTAGTTTATAACTGTACAATTTATGGAAAGTATTATTAGGAAACTGAAAAGGTGCAATTAATTGCATGCTTTTGAGAGACTGATGCCTCTTTGCCCAGAATATCTCATTCTGGTTGTCATAAACACATATACTTACGTTATTTAGTTTCCAGCATTCGTCCAGCTCTTCTGTTCTGCTGTTCTCTTCAACAGCAGTGGGAATATCAGAAAAGACCTGCATCTCTCTCTTTATCATTGTATCTGCCTTATCCTGCGTTTTTATTTCATCAGCAAATGCATGTTTTGACTCAGGGGTGTCACTGAGAATATTCTCACCCTCTTGCTTGACATTTTTAAGTCTGTCCTTCAAATTCCTGTGTTTACACTGAAGTGTTTCCATTTCATCCTTAGTCATCTTCTGTCCTGGCGAAGAGGTGTTTTGTTCAACAGATTCTGCTAAAGCCAAAATCTTCGTTAATGTGTCTTCACATTGACTAAGAGGTGCTTGTTCCTTTAAATGAGAGGAAAATATTGTTTATTGAAAAGTGTCTTCCTTCAATTTACACAATGTTAAGATGACATTTATAATAATAATAATAGCTGTATACAGTGAATTACTAAAATCATTAACTTTTGTCATGAAGGGCAACTGATGCTGCCAGACTCACGAAATATTCATGTAAGCCTGCCTACTTGACAGCTGTAGAAAGTCAAATACTGCAACTGTATTTTTAAAGACAGCTGGATGCTTTTGTGATCAGGAACAACATCAGCAACTATATACATTAATGGAACAATCACATTTTATGCCTCAGAGCATATGCTGAACTTGGCAAGGTTTAAGAAGGAAGCCTCCTTCCGCCCCACACCTCTATTATGTACTGCATTTCACAACCTGTTAGAGGGACAATGAGGGAGTTAACCTTCTTCTGAAGCAACAGGAATTCCCCAGTGTTGGAGTCCGGATGCCTGACTTGACAGAACAATGGTCTGAGCTGGTATGTCATCCTTCAATATCTTTCTACACTCAGTGACAACACTGATATTCCTTTGAAGCATATTTTCACAGAATCAAAAATACTAGGTTTTTAATAAGGATTTAATGCTCAAACTGGCTCATGCGATTGTCTGGTCTGTCTCAACCCGAGCTACTCTGTCCAGACAGTCTGCATTCAGAACACTGGCTGATTTAGACACAACAGCCATATGTTTGAGAAGCGCTCTTTTCCTTGTGCCCCACTGAACAGAAGTTGAGTTTTGGAAACCTAAATGATCTAGGGCCCGAGTCTGCTTCCAGTGAAGCCAACAGCAAAAGTCCCTTGACTCCATTGGGAGCAGGGTCAGGAATGCAGTTACCTCAGAAAACGTACATCACCCACACTTTACATTTTGGAGGGGGCGGGATGTTTTAGTCAACTGGATTAATATAATTAACTCTCCTCCTTTATAAACACAGTACTGTCTTGAAGCTCTATGATCCTGAGGCAGGGATCCATTAACAATAGTATCCAAAAACTGCATCATACCTGCAATTTCAACTGGTGTTTCTCAGCTGCTGGCTTTTCCACTGAGGTATCAGTACAATGACAAAGCTCCGCAGATAGTCTCTTCAGCGTGCTACTCAAGGTTGCCAATGTATCCTGGAACACTTGGTGTTCTTGCCCATGACCTTCCAATGCCTGTGCGAAGTTCTAGAAGCCAAGCAGTATCTACATTTAGTGCAGTTACCTCATACAAAACACAGCACATATGGATGGATGCTCACAGAAGGGTTTAAATAGCACTGCGAGGGAATTAAAGTGTTTAGAAATTAATAAGGTTGCCAGTTATTTGCATCTAAAACTAATGACGACTGTACTTCACCATGATCAAACCAACAGGCAGATCCATCCCTTGGACAGTTGTATCCCGCCCCATCACTGCGTTGTAAAAAACCACAGTCTTAAATGTAGTTGTACGAAAATCCCCGTTTGTTATTCTCCTTCCCATAATCACTTGTCTATCTTTAGAACGTAAGCTTCTCCGGTCAGGGGTTGTCCCTTCTTGAATGTGTGGAAAGTATCAAGCCCATTGTGGGCACCACCATAAACAAACAATAAACAGGATGTGGGGAACATGCCCAGGGAGACCACATTGCACAGCCGTGCTCCTCAGAGGATCCATCTTCTGTCCGAACACGAAGGATGTTGGGAGGGAGAACACCAGGGTTGGTGCAGAGGCAAAGCCAGTGGATTAACACCTACGTGGAACCAGCAGCTAATCCTCACCCTCCTGCATGAGGGAGGAGGACACAACAGCGGCAAGGCTACAGTAGCTTTGTAGGAACAGATTAGCAAAAGTCCTCTTTCTCCTCGTCTTTGCACTTTGTAACCATTTACCCCTGTACCAATAGATGCAAAATGCTAATGTTCTGATTTGTTGTTTGTCAGTATTTCACATTCACCTGCCCCCACTTCATGTAATCGATTAGTCCTGAGCAAAGCGCAAGGCAGTAGAGAATCAAAACCTTAAGTGACTCCTCCTTCCACTCTGTGGCCTGGGGAAGGATTCTGTACCTACCAATTTGCAGAGGAACTCACCACTAACAACTATTTCAGCTTTGCCCAGTGGAGAAGATTTGGCTTTAATTTCGCTACAGGAAACTAGTAAAGAAGTTCACTTCAGAGTGTCCTCACTTTGTACCACAACATTCTGATCTGATAGCTTAATGAGATAAGCAAATAGTGAGAACTTTAAATAATTAGGTATACTAAAATTGATAATATGATAAGGAAATATAGCATGATTCCAACCTGCAACTGGCCGAGCAGACTTTCATGCAGATATTTTAGTTCTATCCGTGATTGTTCCATGAAGCAGGAATCCTCAATGCAATCCCATAGGTAATCTCCTTGGTTTTTTAATTCATTTAATAGGAACATTAAACCTTCTGCTTTCTGCAGGAGTTTTATATAATTTGTTAACTGAGTTTGTTTCTCCTGCAAACCAGCCTGAACATCAAAGCCTAATTCCTTCTGCTGCTTCTTCAGTTCAGTCAGCACTAATCTCAAATCTTCTTTGCTTTGCGTATATCGTTTGCTCTGAAGCTGAATCTGTTCTTGGTGGCTTGAAGAATAGGAACAAATATATTAATAGAATTCAATGATTTTGTATTATTTGTTTAGAAATATTAAACTGCAGACATTAAATCATAGAATCATAGAATATTAGGGTTGGAAGAGACCTCAGGAGGTCATCTAGTCCAATCCCCTGCTCAAAGCAGGACCAACACCAACTAAATCATCCCAGCCAAGGCTTTGTCAAGCCGGGCCTTAAAAACCTCTAAGGATGGAGATTCCACCACCTCCTTAGGTAACCCATTCCAGTGCTTCACCACCCTCCTAGTGAAACAGTGTTTCCTAATATCCAACCTAGACTTCCCCCACTGCAACTTGAGACCATTGCTTCTTGTTCTGTCATCTGCCACCACTGAGAACAGCCTAGGTCCATCCTCTTTGGAACCCCCCTTCAGGTAATTGAAGGCTGCTATCAAATCCCTCCTCGCTCTTCTCTTCTGCAGACTAAATAAGCCCAGTTCCTCAGCCTCTCCTCATAAGTCATGTGCCCTAGCACCCTAATCATTTCCGTTGCCCTCTGCTGGACTCTCTCCAATTTGTCCACATCCCTTCTGTAGTGGGAGGACCAAAACTGGATGCAATACTCCAGGTGTGGCTTCACCAGTGCCGAATAGAGGGGAATAATCACTTCCCTTGATCTGCTAGCAATGCTCCTACTAATACAGCCCAATATGCCATTGGCCTTCTTGGCAACAAGGGCACACTGCTGACTCATATCCAGCTTCTCGTCCACTATAATCCCCAGGTCCTTTTCTGCAGAACTGCTGCTTAGCCAATAGGTTCCCAGCCTGTAGCGGTGCATGTGATTCTTCCTTCCTAAGTGCAGAACTCTGCACGTGTCCTTGTTGAACCTCATCAGGTTTCCTTTGGCACAATTTGTCTAGGTCACTCTGGTTCGTATCCCTACTCTCCATCGTCAATCATTAGATCCAATTATAATCATGAGGTTTATTCTTTGAGTTGTAATTTACCCATAAGCAGTAAGGCAGGAATTTTCAAAGGGGCATAAGGGAGTATAGAATCCAAATTTCATTGCATTTCAATGGTGGTTGTGTGCTTAAATCCCTTAGGCTCCTTTTAAATCTCAGCCTATGAAACCATCGTTGTTAGAATCTGAGACCTGCTGCTCATGCTGTATATTCTTTGCTTCTCATTCCAATACAAGTGTTATTTTTAACTACTAAGTTAAACCTACTGTCTTTATGAACCTTTTGTTGGAGGGTTCTTGAAAAATGTAATATACCGAAGAAAATACACATATTACCTTTTCATGATCATGAAAAGGATTTAAATACTGTGAAAAACAGGCAACTGTAATTACTCAGACAAAAGGCCAGCAGCACACTCGGATTTTCCTATATGTTCATACATTCAGTGAGTAAGTAAATATATTTTGCAGATGGAACTTATGTGCCAATAATTGAAAATATGGCCTATTATGAACAGATCAAAATAAATAGATGTAGTTAAATCCAGAGTAACATTATTAATGTAATGTAAAACAGTGACTAGAACTCAGAAAAGAATTGTCCTTTAAATGTGCCCACTGCAACCTTTATGTGAGTGGGTCTGTGTCCAGCTAGGTGGAAGAAGAAGGGCATTGCCCCTTTAAGGACTCTTTGCATGGGGGGAGAGAAAGAGGAAAGCTTACAGGGAAGGGCATGCACTTGCAGTGAGGTCAAGGTCACGGCATTGCCCTTCCTGCTCAGTGGAAGAGTGAAAAGGGTATTTACACCCCATAGAGCCATGGAGATGCCCTCTTTACCAGGATTCGGCTGAAAGCATCCCTTCTGGGAGCTGAGTAAGGGGGGTTGGGAGCTCCTCCATCTCATCGGCGGGGAGCTGACTCCCCCATCCTTTTCCTGACCTCCTTTAAGGGAGCTGGGGGGGAGGTTTGGGGCTCCTACGTCGGGATCAGCAGGGAAATGACCCCTTCCTTCCCTGCACTCTACAACTTGGTGCCTGGTACTCCCAGATATTATAAGTAAATAAAGATGCAGCCTAATTAAACCACATCCATGGCCTTCTGTCTTCCAGCATGGACAAATACTGCACAGTTCAACTCATTTAATATGAACATGAAGAATCTCTCACAGAGCTAGAACTGGTTTCTAACAGGGTGACTTGCCCCATGGGTCGGAAAGTCTGGGGCTAAGCCAACCCTAATTACAGGATGAGCCCCACCTGAGTGGAATCAGGTAATGCCCTATAAAGAGCAGCAGGTGGCTGCAGCGAAGGGGAGCTGCTCAGAGAATACAGAGGCTGCTAAGGGTTCGCTGGCTTGAGCGAGGCCTGGGATTTGAGCAAATGGGAGCAAAGAAGGCACTAGGCTAGTGCTGCCAATAGCTATTCCAAAGCTGGGGTTGGATGAACAACTCCTCTCTGCGCTGCCAACTCTATCCTGGGCTCCCAGAGGAATTCTGGCTGAGCTGACCAAAACCTTTCTGGGGGTTTCTGTTGTTCCTCCTCGTACCCTATCCTCATGGCCAGTAGCTTAAAGCCACAATATGACCCATCATGAATAGTGCAGAAATTCAAACATTTTTCTAGTTGTCATTTTCTTGTCCTGCCAACACGAAGAGCATAGAAGCTATATACTATGCAAAGCAGGAAGAGGAATTGATAGTCGTAGTAGGTCAAGCTATAGTACTAGTCTCTTTGTAAGCTCCATAGTACCTTAGATATTCAGTGACTAAATGAATAGTGCACTCCCATTGATTCTGGAGATCATAAACAGTCTGCTGAATGGCAGGGTCCTTCACTTCTTCAGTACTTGTTAAGATTTCGCCCAGAGCTATGATGTTTTGCATTTTAGCATCTCCCTTATCTTTGTGAAGAACTATTTCCTGCATTAAACAAAAGAGCAGAAGCAGAACATGTAACATACTTTATTCATTTGCTTGTAGTTATTCTAACAAAGGGTATCACCTGCAAAATGTTTTATTCTTTGTCTACTGCTGTTGAACAAAAACAATTATCACTTCTATGTCCTGCATAATTGATATTGATAATTGGATGGATAATCCAGTTTAAATGTTAGCATTCCAAAATGTACCGAAGATTTTTTAACACATACATTCCCTAATACTTCTATTGACCAGTGGTTTTCAAACCAGGGGTATGCATATCCCTTGGGGTACACAGAGGTCTTCCAGGGGGGACGTCAACTCAGCTAGATATCTGTGTAGTTTTTCAACAGGCTACATAAAAAGCATCAGCAACGTCAGTACAAATTAAAATTTCATACAGACAATGACTTGTTGATGCAGCTCTATATACTGTACACTGAAGTGTAAGTACAATTTTTACATTCCAGTTGATTTATTTTATAATTGTATGGTAAAAATGAGAAAGTAAGCAATTTTTCAGTAATAATGTGCTGTGACACTTTTGTACTTTTATGTCTGATTTTGTAAGCAAGTAGTTTTTAAGTGAGGTGTATCTTGGGGGTCCACAGGGCAAATCAGACTCCTGAAAGGGGTACAGTAGTCTGGAAAGGTTAAGAACCACTGCTATAGAAGTACAAAACACCACGGTCTTTCTGATAAAATAAAGAAAAATTTGCTTCAAATACTATAAGTGAGAGTCTGACACCCATTGCAGCCCCTTTAAGCTGTGTATAAAGGCCAAAGCACCATAAAGACTCATTTCTAGCTGTGGGAGGATTCTCTCACCCCGGGCACTGCAGAAGACAACGGTAAGGCTTACCCTGTGAGGACCCTCTCACAAACCTCAGCATAGGGGGCTGGTGGATAGGTAGGGTGTGTCAGAGGTGAGCCAACAGAACACAGCACTGTCAATATTCCAAGCAGCACTGCAGCCTACAAGGCGAGCGTGGTGAGGTTGCTATAACTTACACAGGCCCTCTGGGCTGTCTAATTTATGCTGGGGATCTTTCCAGCTTCTGGAACAGCCAGGATTGGGAGGGCACAAAGCCACTGTAGCCCTTCCTTTCCCCTAGGCTGAGAGTTCTGTGCTGCCCAACTGCATTTAATTAACCACACAACCACGTGCTTAATTGTACACTGTAATCATCAATGACATAAGGTGGCTCTTATGAGATTATTACACACCATACATTTCCCGTATATTACCCTCAGCTGGCAAAATCAGAGTACTAAGTGTGTCGCAGTACCTTTATTTGATGTATCCTTTCTTCCAGTGGCAACTCGCCTTCCCGTGAACTCAAGCCAATAACTGATTCTTTAAGTCTTTTTATCCTAGAAGACATGTTCTGTGCAAGTGCTTCAAAATTCTGCCGTTCCATGGACCGTGTCTGAGTAATTCCTAGCGCTTTACTTGTGTGTGTCTGTAGTTCCTGATACCAACTAATGAGATGACTGGATTCAGACACTGTTTCATCTCTTGTAAACCCAGACTCCCTCAAAGAATTTGCCAGCTGAGACAGGGAGTCAAATGATTCTCTGAAAAATACAACAAATGAATCACAGTGTATCTGCTATAAAAAAGAGGAGTCAAGAAAGATACAAACTATCCCCCTTCCCCAAGACAAGCCTACCTCTGCTTTATTAGCATTTGGTAAAAGTTTTCTAATTTTATCTTCTCATTTTTGGTCTCTGGCAATTTTTCTTCCTGAATGGTGAGCCATTCCTTCAAGCCACTGCTGTCTTCTTGAAGTCTAAAGAAACAACATACACAACAATGTATACCTTGGTAAGTAAGAAGTATTATATCTGTAATTACTAAAAAACATTGGCAATAACATTTCACTGTAACAGATATGAAATGATCTTGGCCGTGATTCAGCAAGGTATTTAAGCACATACGTAACTAAGCATGTGAGTAGCCCCACTGATTTCAACTGAACCACTGACAAGTTTTAAGCACATGCTCAAATATGTTGCTGAATCGGGGTCCTCATGATCTCTTTATTGTTAAGAAAACTGAAGGAGAAGTGAAACAAAACAGAAGAAAACATGAGCAGATTCCTCAGTAACACACGATTTATAATGAAAATCAGAGTTATTTATTCATCGTTATGGTTGTTTAAGAATGATATCACTTTATATCATCTATAAGTAAGTTGCTGGGAATTAATTTTAGCTCCCTACCTAATGAGTTGCTGCAGAGAAGCATGAAGTTTCTTTTCTTGTTTTTGACATTTGGAGGTTACACTTTGTAATTCTGCTTCTTGATCTCTCACCCAGCTACTAAGCTGGTTAACACTTGCTTCGGGTAAATAACTCTTCACCTTATTCAAGAGAGATTTTACCTCTTGGATGTCACTCTCTTTGCCTTCAAAAGTTAGGAAACTCTTAATAAAAGCACAAACATGACAAATTAGAGATGCATTTAGCAATTTTGCTGCTATATAACAGATATTTATATTCTATATAAACTTCTTAGCTTGTGTTATCACTATAGGCTTTAAAAAAAAATCATTAGTGTCTCTTGCAAGGTATATTTACAGTGTGCTATTCATTTAAAACCCACCTCACCTAAGGGCAAATGGAAAAACTCCCTTGAAATATAAGGGGAAAGTAAAGAAGAAGAGAGGACAAAGATTCTCTTCTGGGGTAAAGTTCACAAAGCAGAAGCATGAACCAAGCATCCACAACTTTCATATTCAAATCTCTCATTAAGACTCACTTCTTCCATCAAGCCTTCAACTGTTAATAAACCATGACTGTCTGCTCCAGCCTGCAATTTGCATTGTATCATTCTGACAGAAGAAAGGGAAGAGAGGGCAGAAAGGAAAAGGTTGAGGGCAAACAAGAATATCAACACTGATGGACTGGAAATCATGGAGAGGCTAAATAACAAAGAATGGGTGCATGATGGGCAATGCTGAAAGAGACCAGATGATGGTCAGAGAGGGGGAACGCAGCAACAGAGAGACCAGTGTGTGGTGAAGATCAAGTCAAAGTGAACGGCCCTTTTGGTGAAATGGAGAGTTGAACCAAGGCTGCAGGTTGAAGGAAGACATGAAGGTGAGGAAACATTCAGCTAAGGGGTCAGATGGGTCATCAATGTGGAATATGACATCATCGAGGATGAGTGTGGGAGATTGTGAAGAGAGGAAGAGAGGGAGCCAGGAGTAAATCAGAGAGGAAAGGCTGGTGGGATGAGTATGCCTAGGGCTCCTAGGTGGCTAAAGAAATATACATATTAATAATAACGGTGAAATACTGACTCCACTGAAGTCCATGGGGATTTTGCCATCGACTTCAATAGGGTCAGGAACACCTTAGTCTCTAAGGCCCTGATTCAGCATAACACTTAAGCACGTCCTTAAGTCCCATTTACTTCAATTTAGTACCTTCTAGCAACTGAACTTTCCTAACTATAGGTTAGAACTTTATCTCAAATGTACACTTCTTAACACAATTTTATTACCCCTTCTACTAACTGCCACACTGCTTTGTGTTTTTTAAAACAAATATTCTTCAAACTCAAGAATGCCTGAATTTACAAACTACAGTGGGTGAATCTACTCCAAAGTACAGAGTCCCTTGCTAACTTGGGAGGGTGCACCCGCCTTCCAAAGCCTTACATTTTAAAATATTTTAATGTCTTACCATGAGCTTCTGCAATTTTTCTTCCAAGGTCTGTTTTGTTTCTGATGGGTCAAAACAATCCTTTAAAGATAGCTGAGCGCTGCTGAACCAGTCATTAAAATCCTTACGCTGATCTGCGGAAAGATAAGAGTTTGACTTTTTTTTTTTTTCTTATCCAGTAACAGAAAATCTCTACTCAACATGAAGATTTCAGTTAATCTCCTAATAATTATATTTATCAATGCTCTCCCTGAATGCTGTCTCTCACTACATGCAACATGACAGAAAACGCTGCAGTCCTTACTTCTTTCTTTTGTAACCCAATCTTGTATTGGCAGTGACCATGACATGCTGGAGGGCCCAGGTCAGAGGCCTGTTTGTGACATTTTCAGAAAACGTTGCCTGGGATAATCTATCATCAAACATTCTGATTTACTACTCTGGTCACTAACACAAATAAATAATATTAGCAATTACTATTCCCAGTGACTGCAGGCTGATATTCTCTTTGGGTGAAATTCTCTGTGGGTACAACTACAACGGAGTTACACCAGTAGGTTAATGAGAGGTTTCAGAGTAGCAGCCGTGTTAGTCTGTGTCAGCAAAAAGAACAGGAGTACTTGTGGCACCTTAGAGACTAACACATTTATTTCAGCATAAGCTTTTGTGGGCTACAGTCCCACTTCATCGGATGCATAGAATGGAACGGTTAAAGATACCCCATCATCCTGTGTTTAGCAACTAGAATATGAAACTAGAACTGAAAATACACGCTTATGAATAGGCCACATCAAGAAGCTAAGCTTGAAAATAGGCCACATCAAGAAGCTAAGCTGAGTAGCTTAGTTTCATATTCTATTCTAGTTGCTAAACACCTATTCATAAGTGTGTATTTTCAGCTTAGCTTCTTGATGTGGCCTATTCATAGGCCTATTCTAGAAGCTAAGCTGAAAATGCACACTTATGAATAGGTGTTTAGCAACTAGAATATGAAACTAGAACTGAAAATACACACTTATGAATAGGCCACATCAAGAAGCTAAGCACGGTTCACACATGCATTGTGGCAGCAAAGTTCTGGTAACCCTTCCTATTGCCAGATCTCGACTGCTAAGCTGAAAGGATGGAATCTTGAAGGAGTTTCTCAGACACTATGGAACACAAAGATCTGTCATGTTTCTCTACATGGGGCCCAATCTACAGCTTTTATTCTAACAGAACTTCCATTTAACCCAATAGGAATTTTGTGCAAGTAAAGACTGTGGGACAGGGCCCACAGCTCAGAAAGAATGAGGAGACTGAGGGTCAGATCCTGAGTTGGTGTAAGGAGACATGGTTCCATTGCAGCAAGTGGAACTATTCCATCTTATGCCAGTTGAGGATCTAGCCCTCAGTTTTTACTTGTGAGTTACAACATTCAAGTACTTGCTCAACACAGACATGTATTTAAAAGTCTTTAAAAGTGAAACCCATTCTTGCTTACAGTTCAAAAGACTGATAAAATGCTCCTGGAAAATGTGTTTCTTTGTATTAAATAAATCAGTGATACACTGAAGCTGCTTCTTTAATTCAGCCACTTCTGGAGTCAGACAACCTGTCTTTTTTTGGAGTAATTTCACATGGTGTTTTTGTTGGAGAATTTTCTGATGTAGCTCCTAAATTAAAAAAATAAACAAATTAAAAAAAGAGAGTTATTGATATATTAAAAGGCATCTAAGGTTAAGAAGAAGGTTTCAGCATACACTGTACAAAGCTGTTTTGCGACAAATTAAATTGTTTTAAGAAGGGGTCATTTCAAAATATGTAAACATATATTAACATTATTTATGCAACAAATGAATAGGGATAAATACTAAGCGGTGAGCAGGTGTTTATATTACACACACACACGTTTACTTCTGCATCACACACAACAGATAGGTGGAGGTTATAGCAATGTAACAAACTGTAGGGCCATAAATAAATAGCATTTATCATGCACCTTTGTATCACCTGCATTATGCACACTAACCCATCTCACGGGGACTTGTTCTAACATTTCAAACCTCTGAGCAGTCACAGGGTTGTTGGTTTTTTTAAGTAAACGTTCTTCTGCCAAATACGTATTTACTTCTCTCCAAAACATGGAATTTGATATCTCTAGACCCTGCAAGGCTAGATGCAGGAAGCCAGATCCTTAGCCCTGCTCTGTCCCTTCTAGAGGTGCAAACGGGGTGGAAAGTTGGCTTAAATAGTCAAGTGGGGATTCCCTTGCATAGAGGAATGCCCCCGTGGCATAAAGTCAGTACAGTTGGCTCTGTATCACCAACTCCTGGCAAACGATACAGCTCTACAATATAGCTCAACATCCTGATGTGACCCAGTCCAATATATGCACTGGGAATTTAATACCTTTTGGGGTGGTGCATGGTTACCAAGCCCAACACAAACTACTATTCCAGGTAGCTAAAAGAACTGATTAGCTAGCTATAGTAATACTCAGAGAAAGCAGGCCTTTCCTTCCTATTTGTGGGTAACTTTGGGAAATATTGGGAGTCAAGCTAAATTCTTTACTTCACTGTTCTACCAGCTTCAACCATTTTAAAATACATGACAGAAACACATATGAAGAGCTGTGCGTGAAAGAAAAGGTTATCAAAATTACAGGAGATGCATCATTTGATATACAGTACCTCTAATTTCGTAAAGATCTCTAAAGTGTCAGAGGGAAATAAAGCTTTTAAAAGTGATTCTGTCATCCCAATCTGTGTCTTGGCTAGGTCAAGGTCCCCTTTTAGCTCTGCTGAATTGCCATTGAGTTCACTGGGTCTCATCTTATTCGGTAAGTGCTTTCTTATTAGCTCCATTTTGTTCTCAACAGATGACTTGATGACCTTAAAATTGGAAATGCACAAGCAGTGTAAGAAGTTTTACTGAACTAGTTTCCTACAAAATAGGGCTCAAGAGAGTTTATTCCTTTTTATACCTAACCTTTATACATTAATTGCATTTTCCTCCATTCTAAACTATTGCACTTTCTTTTTTTCTTATCTCTGATATTTAAAAAACAATCTAATCCTACACTGAGAGTGTTGCTGCTGCTTTAAATGAGTAAAGTTTATTCTTCTGACTACATTAATACTCTCAGCTGAACATGGGCACTGGTCTCCTCTCCACTTCTGGGAACAACCAGGAGCCAGACCTCTCTGATCCATTCACTGACATTCTGCCCTGTCCCAGGCATCCTGTAGAAGCTTTGACACCAAAGCGCCACATGGCTCCACTGCAGGCTTCCAAGGGCACAGCAAGGAGGGGATGGAGACAGGAGGGAGCAGAACAAGTCCCCATCAACTCACAAGGCAACAGGATCACTCCATTGCCTTCATGGCTGCTCTAGGCCCACAGAAATAGCCCCACAGAGTTGCTTACAATGGTCATGTCCTCACCCCAAAACAGGCCATAAATCAGGGGCGGGCAAACTTTTTGGCCCAAGAGCCACATCTGGGTGGGGAAATTGTATGCAGGGCCATGAATGTAGGGCTGGGGCAGGGGGTTGAGGTGCGGGAGGGAGTGCGGAGTGTGGGAGGGGGTGCGGTGTGCAAGAAGGGGCTCAGGGCAAGGGGTTGTGGTGCAGGAGAGGTGCGGGGTGGAGGAGGGGACTCAGGGCAGGGGGTTGGGGTGCAGGAGGGGTGCTGGGTGCAGCAGGGGGCTCAGGACAGGGGGTTGGGGTGCAGGAGGCCGTGCGGAGTGCAGGAGGGGGCTCAGGGCAGCAGGCTGGGGTGCAGGAGGGGTCTCAGGGCAGGGGGTTGGGTGCAGGAGGGGGTGCGGAGTATGGGAGGTGGCTCAGGGCAGGGGGTTGGGATGCAGGAGGGGTGTGGCAGGGGCCTCAAGGTGGGGGTTAGGGGGCTCAGGGTAGGGGGTTGGAGTGCAGGGTGCAGGAGGGGTTCAGGGTGCGGGCTCTGGCCAGGCACCACTTTCCTCGAGCGGCTCTGGGGTGGCAGCAGTGCACAGCGAGGCTAAGGCAGGCTCCCTGCCTGCCCTGGCCCTGTGCCACGGCCAGAAGTGGCCAGCATGTCTTGAAGTGGCTCCTGGGGGTGGGGTGGGGCAGGTGGCTCTGCTGCATGCTGCCCTCGCCTGTGGGTAACACCCCCGAAGCTCCCATTGGCTGCAGCTCCCCATTCCCGCCAATGGGAGTTGGGGGGGGCAGTGCCTGCAGGCAAGGGCAGTGCACGGCGCCTTCTGTCCCCCGCCCCTCCCCCTCGGGGCCGCAGGGACATGGTGCCAGACATGGTGCCAGCTGCTTCCAGGAGCAGCACGGGCCCAGGGCAGTCAGGGAGCCTGCCTTAGCCCCACTGTGCCATGGGGTTGGCAAGCCCATGGGCCGAACTGAAAGCCCTGATGGGACGGATCTGGCCCATGGGCCATAGTTTATCCTCCCCTGCCTTAAATGCCACAGTTTGATCCCAGGACAGCAGAGGACAGATTGAGCCATTAATGTTTAAAAATATTGGTTTGGTTCAGACAATTTACTTGAAAAAAGGGGCAAATTAAATGTTGATCCTGATATCCAACAGAAATATCTCCCTTGCCCCGTGGTCAAGGCAAACCAAAAGTAATGATTGTGGTGAACAGGGCACTAGCGGCTAGATTACAATGATCAATGCTATCATGTTAACCATATAAGTCACCTCTTACCTGGAACTCCAATGGAGGCTCACTGTTATGAAGAAGATGCTCTATCTCAGCCACTTTTCGGTCAAATTCCTCCAAGTTTTGCTCTTGAACCTGTAAAGAAGTCTAAAGAAGGGTGGTGGGGACACCAATATATCTGTAACTACATAATTTTCTGTCAAATTTAATTTCCATTTTCCTACTAGAGTACAATGATGATATTACTAATTTATTGAGCCTGTGGGCTCAATTCCCTTTCAGATTTCCATGGGAGTTGTGTGTAAAATGATTTCAGGACCAGTCCTATTTATGACAAATACAATGTAACAATTTAAGAATTTTTTGTACCAGCAGTAAGAAAATCTAGCCCAGGAGTTAAAAATAACAATCTAGTGCAAATGAAAACCTAAATTATTATTTTATTTTTTCCATAGCACAGTTGCTATTGTAGAAAAATAGTCTTAATTTTGTACTTAATTCTTGATTGTCAAGTCAAAACATATTCTAAAATACTCTCTGAAGACACAGACTAAATCAAGAATTATTACAATCCTGATTAAATTTTAAGGGTAATACTTTAGGTTGATTTGATATTTCACAATGCTGTCTGCATCTATGTGGATTTCCAGGTATATAATGTCCCAATCCAACACCTAACTGAAGTCTTGGGCATTGGACCAATCTATCAAAATGTGATTGTCCAAGTTAAAATACCCTGGGTGAGCTTTTACTTCTGAAACAGGCACTATCAGAAACATTCTACATGTCACATTCATGAATCCAGTGCCTCGTTCACTCAGGGCAAAATATTCCTTTTAATTCTTCTTCTCTATCTACTTAGCGAGTGACTCATTTCTGTCCACTCACCCGTTCCAGTTCGCACAAAGAGGAGTTTCCAGTTTCATACCAACAACATAAGGAACATAAGAAAGTTGTGCAACTTTTTTCACATAATTTATATGGAAACCATCTTTTAAATAGGCTGTAAAATATTTAAAAATCTAGCTCCTGTCATGCTAAACTTTTGGGAAACATATTCAGTTAAAATGAGCTGTACTTAACTGCATTGCTATAATGGAGCTGTAATTAAGGATGATGGTTAATATTACATACTAAATATGTTGCAACAATTTTATTGCACAAACATTCACAGAGATATTTCACGGTTAAAGGAAAAAAATGTATAAATGGCCAAGATTCCCTGGAAACTTATATAAGTCTTATACTTAATGTAACTATGCTGGATCAGTTTTCCTTCCTTGCCTGATCTCTTTTGCACTGCTGAAGCGATGCATAGATGATGGAAACTGATTTTATCTCCCCTGCTGAGGGTTTTTCCTCACATAAGGGAATCCACAGCTGGTGTAAACTCCGCATAGTTCTTACACCAAACACCCCCACCCTAGTAAAGGAGGCATGCCAGCGGTGTGGCCATAGCATACTGTGCTTCAACAATTTCTAGGTGACAAAATGGCTCTTGGAGGACAGATGTCAGCTGGTGTACTTTAGAGCAGCTCTGAGGTATTCCAAACTATTCCAAGATAAACAATAAAAACATGAAAATAGCAATACATAGTGTGATGTTTCACTCCATATTCTTTATGAAAATATGCTTATGATATGATTATGATATAACTGAGATATACTTTATGCAAGATGGGTCTTGTAAGGTATCATTGGACAGGTTATGCTTTACTGAATGCGATTATCCAGTCTGTGTGCCTGTATCATTTCTGTATCTGAAGTTAGGACTATTGACTATGTATCTGTATTTCAACTATGCTACTTTGGGTGACACCCACTGCGAACACTTCAGGTACAACAATGGAACAGCCAGATAGGGCTGATGGCCCATCAGTGAGGACAATGGACTGTGAAAAGCTTGGCCTTTCTATGGACATTCCATACTGCCAATGACTCATGGACGCTGTGACATTACAGAGTTAGGGGGTCTTGTCACCTGATACTAAACATTATCTGGGACTTCTTGTAACTTTCCACTGGAAGGGAAGCGGGAGAGGGGGTCCTGTCTGGGAAACAAAGGATTCCCACCTTATGTAAATCCTATTTAAGGGTGGGGAGGAAGGCAAATGCGGCTCCTCCTCTCCATGGCTGTCTGCCCAAGAAGGAGTGCAAAAGCCACCTGAAGGGAAGGCAAGTGAGGAGTCCAGATTGAGACAGAGGTCCAGTCTGAAAAGGAATATAACTGGAACTCTGAACCACAGAAACTTTGTAACCTGTCTGCAACAATATCTAGGGTGAGAAATACTATTTGTAACCAATGTCTTTAGTTAAACTAGCTTAGTTTGCGTGTTTGATTTCATTTGGCCAGCAATCTGCTTTGTTCTGTATGTTACCCCTTTTACCACTTAAAATCTGCCTTTTATAGTTAATAAAATTTGGTTTATTATTAAATCCAGTTTCTGTAATTTCTAACTGGGGGTGAGTAGCGGGGGGAAAGTTGTGCATACCTTCCTCCACATTGAGGGAGGAGGCGGATTTCATAATATAGCTTTGGGTCTGCATTGCAAGGGAGGTGGACACCTCAGTGCTAGAGTAAGTCCCTTAAGCTGAATCTTCCCAGAACTGATCTCAGTGTCTGTTTTGTTCTGCAGTTGGGGATAGTGCAGCCTGTGTGTGTGTTGGAGCAGGCTTGATAGCCTGACTCAGCAAGACAGGTAAAAAGGGTACCCAAACTGGCATAACAAGTGGGCTCAGTGGTATCTCAGCACATCAGGTTGCATCTCAAGGGGTCCAACCCGTCACACACAGATTTAAACATGCCCATATACAGATATACACATATATATATGTACACGCACACACACGTGCACACACACACTCACACCTTTATCTCTGTTTCTCTGGTAGGTTCTGTCTGGAGCACATTGTAGGTGCTATTACACTATACATACTCATGCACTCAGGGCTTGTCTACACAAACATTTAGTTCTTGGCAAGCTGGGATGTCAATATACCCTGCACTAACCTGCTGCAAACTAGTGTCCCTGTGAACCCTGCTGACTTCCATTATTTGATCTAGTCCCATTTCAATGAGGACTAAATCAAAGCGCATTAACGAACCATTAAGTTTCCAAGATCTGCATCCTAGTGAGGTACACAATTAATTCAGTGAAACTGCTCCAAAACTGCAGAGGAAATTACAAATTTCAAGACTTTCTCTGTGTATCACTGATATTTATAACCAATATGTACCTTCATATCCTACAAATCCTTAACATGTTGGAATGAGTTTGTTGTATTTAATTAACTAAAATTATCTCAGTCAAATTACCTTCAACTGTGTCACCTCCTCTTCAGTCAGCTGATGTTCTTCTATGCTCCGAAGTTGTGTATTTGCCCATGTGTCAGTCTTGCTGAATAAATTAAGAAGTCTGTCCCACAAAGCCAGAGCTCTTCCCAAATTATCACAATAGTTTTCAGTTTTTTCATTGATCTACCACAAGATTTATAATAAAAAACAAATTTTAGAAAATAACGTAACATTCTTAGCAGAAAGGCAATATGCTAAAGACTAGATGAGATGGAACCACACAAACAACAAGGGCAGTAGGTGAAAAAAAATCTAGTGTCTTCATTGTGCACTGGTCACAGAGAAGATATTTCAATCTCTTACTAAATATGGCTTTCAGCAATACCATATCAAACACAATGGCTTGTCTCCACTTTAAAAACAGGTTTAGCAGCATGACTTGCTAATCAAATTTTATCTCCTCTCAATAAATACCATTTTATCTCAGCATCAATGCACTACTTAGCCTGACACTTTCGAACATTTCAATTTCTTACCAATCGCACAGGTACAGTAATTTTCCATATTGTTTCCAAAGTCTAAACCAACAGAAGTTGCCATAAAAGTTTAAAGTTAAAAGTTAAAAATCCAACCAGCGAAAGCAAATATTGCCTTTTTGTATGCTCCAGAATTGTCCATTGTAGGAGTGTGCCCATGACATAGATAGCCTTATATATCACAAACACTGAGGTTGAAGACATAGTCTAAGCTTTGCTTTGATAAACACTTGACTTTATCTCTTAAGATTCTTTGACATTATGCATTTAATTTATTCTAAATATTATGCACAAGTCAGAATCAATTACTATAATGCTTATCAGATAAGACCTCCCTGATAATTTACTTTTTACATACATCCAGCCATCTGTCCACAATAATGTCAGCCTCATTCTGAAAGGAAGGCTCCTCGAAGCTTCTCATTTTATTGAGCTGGAAGTGGAGGTTTTTGCAGATCTGATTTATTTTGTCTACATCTTCAGAGCGATCATTAAATTCTTCTTTAACCGTTTCAATCTGTGAAAAAGAAAGAATGTATATTTGAAAGCATGTGTCCTGCATTTGGTCTAAACTCTTATTTCTCCACCAAATCATTTTGTTGTTGTTGTTATATATCATGCTGTTCTTTTCAATTTAGAAACACAGAAGCATGACCCAAAATAATCCATTTTATATAATACAGTGAGACTAAGAATCCATCCTCTGTCATTATATCCCAGTGTCTGTACTACTGATCTGAATATTCCACCTGTCACTCTAACCACATCATGATACAGACTGTAAATTGCTAAATGAGGATTATGAATATTGGTTTACAAATACGTTTCTGGCTTATGAGACCCAAACAATTTGCCTGAAACAAATTAATATCCACAGACATCAAAAGTGAATTACATCCATATTTTGTTTCAGATACAGAATGAAACAATATCTGTGTAACAATAATCTGATTCACACCAACCTCCGAGAGATATAATTTGTGATTCTGATTCTCAGTTTTATCACTGCTTGTTCCTAAAAATATGAATTGCCAAAATAAATTCACATTGGTTTAAACAGCATATTGCCATTCATTTAACTTTTTATTTAAAACCTAAAACAGTTTCTTAGCGTACGAATATAATATCAATGCATATTTATAAACAACATTTAAAAATGAAGGAAATGAAACACTGACCTCTAGTGTTTGGTAATTTGACATTAATGGATCTATCTTTTCTCCAGACAATGTTCTCTTAGAGTATGTCTAGACTGCAATATAAGCCCACAGTTTGAACTCAGGCTCAAACCTAACCCCCCTTCCATTTACATACAAATCGCACTAACCCAAGGCTCGGACCCAGGACCCCACGCGATGGAGGTTCCAAGCCTGAGTCAAGCTAGGTCCCAGAGTTCAAGCCCTATTGCTCTGCAGTGTGGGTGCAGCCCCCCAGGACTCATGCTCTGGGAGTCCGCCAAAAGAATCCCATAGGCCAACTTTCTTTGTCCTCTGGGCAGTCTAATCTGGGGTGCAGTCCAGTTTTCCTACACTGTACCACAAACAAAGAGCTAGAGCAGCCAAATTTGGGTGGGTGCTAGGAAGTCTGGGGTATATGTGGTTGGACTCGAGCCCACATAATGCAGTGTACACATGAGAGCCCCAGGGTTCAACAATTCCTAACCTGAGGTTACAATGAGTATAGACACTCAAGCCCTAGGTTAACAAACTCAGGGTCCAATAACTCGAGTTCTACTAACCCTGGCTTACATTGCAGTGTAGACATATTATAGACGCAGCCAGCCACTGAGAAAGAGGTGTGGGGGGGAAGGTCTTGCAGCCCAGAATGAGAACAGACCTTCTGTCCTACTATTTGATGGGAAAGTAACTGTAACAGCGCACTGGACTTGAATGCATACCCATGTCCCGGTGCATCTGTTACAGGCTCCAGCCCTTTAAAGCTGGAAGTTGTGGTCACAAGGCACATGATTAGGAACAAGCATGTGACCTACAGAAAACCCCATAGAAGGCTTGCCACCTAGGCCTGGTGGATGGTCTGGGTAGAGACTAGGGACCATGCAAATCCCAGTGTGGGGCTGCTATGCAGTAGCAAGCCAGAGGACTGAAAGATTACAGACCTTAGAGAGGGCTGTGAGAACTTGCTCCGAGAGGAGAGAAAGGACTAATCCCGAAGGGGTATAGAGGATGGAGTGCCTGAACCCCCTGCTGCCCACGGGGAGGAACTGCTTGTATTTATCACATGACTGTAATAAATCAAACCCCCAAGAGAGGGGATGTTACCTAAACTACATAGGTGTGTGCCGAACAGGGGAAACTAAAGCACCAGAAACGTGACCTAGTGGAGAAAGACAATTTTAGTACAGAAACAATAACATCGTGAAAATGTGAATTATTTGAGAGATTCTGAGGTTGGATGTCCTCTTAATCCTTTATCCAGTTACACTTATGAAGTCCCCGTAGGCAAGAAGAGTGGTCCTATAGACCAAACACTAGGCAGAGACTCAGGACACCTGAATTCTATTCCCAGCTCTGCCACTGGCCTGCTGGGTGACTTTGAGCAAGTAACGTCGCAGCTCTCTGCCTCAGTTTCCCCATTTTACAAATGGGGATAATGATACTGACCTCCTCTATAAAGCGCTTGGAGATCTACTGATGCAAAGTGCTGAATAAGAGTTAAGCATTATTATTGCTCTATGCATGCAGTTAACATTAATGGTACTGAAAAGCATGCACTTGCACTGAAAATAGATATTTTCAAAGTCTGTTGAACACCACAAGGACCACTTGGGAGTGACCACTTACTTCCTCTAAATCAGTCATAACCTTTGCAATGGTATCAGCTGATGCATACATTACTGTGAACACTTAACAGTTAGCAAACACCATATATAATAGATTGTGTCTCCTAAGACTGAAGTTCTCATAGATGAGGTTTATCCTCCATACTGCGTGTGAGCCAGAAGGAGAAAGAGGAGAAATATGAAATCCTGGGTTCTGTTAGCGCAAATGCCCTCCCCACCCCCACAGTCAAATCTGGAGATGGCTGCAAGGACACCTTCCTCAGCTCCTGCCCGAGCAGCAACTTCAAAGTGCTGTCCACACAGCTATTTTTAGAGCACCAACCCAAGCTGGGAGGCTTGCTCCCGCAAGCTGTGTAGACATTCCCTTAGAGGTACAGCTCAAAATCTCACCCAAGGTGTTCCTCTGAGCAAGGAAGGAAAGTGATTAGCTGAGTGATATGCAAGGACTGTAAGTTTGATCTTCTGTTAGAGTACAGAGTCACATCAGAAGCTTCTCTGAAGCAAGAAGCCCAAAATTATTACATTTAATATTATGTTCATTGTATGTTGTCTACTGTGCTAAAAAGGGTTTGTCTTTCTACATCTCAGCTATTAAAAATGTCCTCTTAGGAAATAACTAAACTTGCTTTGCTTGTGTATTTAGAAATTGTGCAATAAAAAGCTCTAATATATAAAAATGGTGGAAAGTTGGGAGGATATTTTAAAACAGCATGGCTGAAATACCATTGACGTCACTGGGAGTTTTGTTATTGTCTTCAGTGTGGTCAGTATTTCACCCTCTCTCTTTATTACATTTTTATTTAAAAAAAAAAATCCTCACACTTTTAAAGTGAGTTTAGTTTACTGTATAAAGTTAGAGATGGGCCTAACGCAAAAACCTGGTTCTGAACACCCACATCTTCTGAAATAGCTTGGAGCCGAAACCAGAGCCACGTCTCAACTTTCCAGCTCAATCCTACATCTATAACGGGATGAACAACAGCCCAGATCTGAACTCCCTCAAATTTTGGGAGGATCGGATCTGGATTTAAACTTTCCAGCTATGGCCTTTACCTCTACAGAACTCACCTTTGCTATCATCCTCTGCAGATTGTCTTTCCCCATGTAAGATGTCTGCTGTGAGAGGACACTCTCTTGTTTCTGGATCATGCTTGTCAGACTATTTTTGCAGCTTTGATACTGCTTCAAGAGCTCCAACACCCTCACACACTGCTCCTGGCTATTAAAAAGCAGAATTATTTACTATACATGTATAAAGGAACAGCTTCAACCCCTCCTCTCTTCCACGTAAAAATTACATTATACTAATAACTTACATTTATATTGCACCTTTCATTCTGAAGGATCATTTCACCCACCAGTGGGATAAAACCCAATAGCTATTCAACCGCATAGAGCAAAATACAGCAAAATTTCACCACAGTGTAGGGCAAGAAATTAAAAATATCACCTCCAACTGAAATTGCAGGAGGATCTCAGTACACAAAATGTAATTTTGCAAACTGAAATTTGAGCAGGCCATTGGGATTAATTTACAGTAACTGCCATAGGACCTTTAGGGTGGTATTTTCGAAGCTGCCTAGGGGATTTGGATGTGGCATCTAAATCCTGTAGGCAGCTTTGAAAATACCATCCTTACTGTTTAGGATCTCAGTCTGGTATCTTATCTAAACGTTCAGAACTTCTGTGGCACAATGCCCCTTTCCTCATACTGGAGCACTAGTTCAGTATAGACTTAGAGGAAAGTGTCATCTCTTGACTCACCATCACTTCCATCAGGAGCTAGGTGTTTCTTAAGAGTTCCCTCATCCAAGTACTCACCATGTTCCATACTTAGCTTGATATATGATAGGGTTGCAGGATTGCAATAATAATATATTTTTTTTAAATGTGAATTTCTGCCCAGTTCTAGTACTATGACAGCAATGTTTTCTTTTTTTTCTAAGTATATTATTTACTTTCAAGTATCTCTGTTTAAGGCCCCTTTTCCATTTGATTTTATGAGAGATGTTATTACTCATATGACCTGCTTAACATTTTCATTCTTTCCCCTTACCATTCAGCAAGTGACAGTTTTGTATCCTCCCACAATCTTTCTGTAACTGTGCACTGTTCATCTGCTTCTTCTCCTTTTGTCTCTTCAATCTGTAGAAACTTGTTAGCAATTTCTCGTACAGATTTCATTTCAAGAGCATAGCAACCCAATTCCAGTTCCAATTCAGTTAATGATTTTAACCTTTATTAGAAAAGAAATAAAATACAGCCCTATATTAAAACAGATCATAGATGTTACAGCGTGGAAGAATAAGTTGGAGTAGATTGGAGAAGCTGTGATTTGATATGAGAACTGAGTCTGAGTCCCCCCATATTTGTTATCAAAGGAAAAAGGTGCATGTGTACCTTGATGTGCCAGTCTACATCATTTCAATAGAGAATCATGTAGGTTGTCTCAGTAGCAAGGCACTGGGGCTTCTTGCTGTGGGTAATGTCAGTAGCGAGGTGGAATATGAAAGCAGGCTGTGGATTTAACCATGGGTAAGGGAAAGTATAGGTTTAGGTATATTCTGTGTGCAAGTGTGGAGGGTTTGTAAAAGGGTCTGAAGTGATTGTTAAAGTTTGCAAGTCTGTCAAGGGTGGGTGTAGGCTCAGTGTTTGAACCTAGGGCAAGTACAAGTATTCTCTGTCCATTACAGTGAAAAGGTAGAGTGTGAGTGTGGTGTGGTGTGGGGCATGGCTCAAAGAGGGTAGAGTTAAGGTTGTGTGGTTGTTTACCTTAACTCTGCAGTTTCTGGTTTTCAGACATTTGAGTTATGCTGAACTCCACGTTCTTAAGGGCATGAGCTATCACCAGGCAACCTTAACTCTGCATTAGAACAGTTTTTTGCCATTTACTTTCCTACTTTTTTTAAAGAAAAAGATAAATGTTTGTTGGTAGGAGCTAGTGATCATTTAGATAGTTGTAGGTCTCACCTACATATGCAGTTGACGTTTGCTACTGTGGGTAGAAAATAACCAAAAGACCTAGCTTTTATATAGTGCTTTCCCTCAGCAGATCTCAACAAACTTTTCATCATTACCCTCATTTTACAGACAGGAAACCAAGGCACAGAGAGTGAAGTGACTTACCCAAGTCACTCAACGGGCCAGTGGCAAAGCTAGGAATAGTCCTGTCTCTCCATGAGGTCACACAATTGCTATGTGATTCTACAGTGCTCTTCCCACTCCTGTACATTTTGTTATAGTGGAATGGGGATAATGGTCGTGCTTTGAGATGTAAGCCATATGTAGTTACTAACAGGACTGGTGAGAGAAATCTCACCCATGGGCTATATCCCGAAACTTGAACAGTTTTATTACATGGTTGTTACAGTAACTTTAAGCATGTGAGAGAAGACTGGTGTGTCTCTCTCCTTCTCCACACCCCCAGAATACATGAAGGGGTTAGGGAGTGGGGCTCACCCCCAACCCAGAAAGGCAAGACCCCTCCAGAACCTGGCTCACATGAGGGAAGGCAAAGAAGGGGAGGTCAGACTCCAATAAATGGGCAGGAGCCCCCAGGTCCTGGCACACACATAGGGGGCATGGAGTGGGGATCAGACACCACCAGTGGGTGCCAAGACTCACAGATCACATAGGATGGGTAGGGAGAGGGACTCAGACCCCCCAGAAAAGCAACCCCCCATCCCAGCACCTTGATCACATAGGTGGAGTGAGGGGGTGAGGGTCAGACCCCCCATAGATGGGCTGGGGCCCTCAGATTCTGGTACACACATGGGGGCAGAGAGTGGGGCTCAGACATCACTGGAGGGCATAGAATCCCAGATCCCAGTTCACATGTGGGAGACAGAGAGAGGGGCTCAGATCCCCCAGAGGGCCACTGGGCCCCCATATCCTGGCACACACATAGGGGGAGAGGGGGTTCATACACCCCTGGGGGGCAGGAACCCCCAGTTCCCAAAGGGGGGAAGGAGAAGGGCTCAGACACCCCTGGAAAAGCAAGCCCCTCCAAAATCTGGCTCACATGAGGAAAGCAGGGATGGGGGCCAGAGCCTCACAGATAGGCAGGGGTCCCAGATACTAGCACGCTCACATTTATCCCTATCCACTTGATGCAGCTCCAACCCCCTATTGTCCCTATTTCCCCCACTCTTCCATCCCTAAAATGCCCCTCCCCTGTCAGCAATCATTTGCATATCTAAATTTAAAAAAAAAAATTACTCTGATTACATTCCCCCACCCTCCGGCGTGACAGATTTCAGCAATAGCCTCCCAACCATGGTAGGACTCAAACTGATGCTAGCTAGGTGAGTCAGGACTACTGCACATCCCCTTGAGGTCTGCAGCTAATGTGAAACTTTGGAGGCTACCAATCCTGGTCATTCCTCTGTCCCCTCATGCTCAACATCATCAATTTGACATGAGAATTAGGGTAGGATGCTTGTGACAAGCCAAACTGGAGAAGCAAAATCTTTTTGAAATAACCTTTTAATTTGATTTCCCCCAAAGGGTGGGAGGGTGGCATACCCTCTGTTCGGGTGACTCCTGAGCACTGGACACCCTTGTGCGATAATCAGCACCCTTGTTTGATCTCTATCTATGACCCAAAATAGCTTTGCAAGAATCTCTCTCAACTTTAAAAAAGATGCTTTTTCCGGGAGCTGTATCTCAGGATGCCCTTGGTGAAATGGCATCGAATTTGGGTCACTAGCCGAACCCCATGAAGTACTGGTGCAAGTCCATTGGAGACCCTAAGCAGGAATATTTTGGGCCCTTCCCCCAACACATACTAATAATTAATAGGGGGCACCTTTGACCCATTTGGGGTCCTAAGCAATTGCTTGGAGTCGGTCTACATGTACAGCGCTGCAGTGCTACAGCTGCAGCGCGTCTGGTGAAGATACACTATGCCAATGGAAGAGAGCCCTCCCAACAGCTCACCCCTGAGAGACATACGTTTTCCCAACATAGGCTGCAGCGTAGAGATAGACCCAGTCTGCTTATGCCTAGTGCCGGCGACCCTTGAGGCACTTCAAATTTCAAGGCAATCCAAGTAACCCTGTAGATTTCAAAACACTTCGAAAAGTCGAGCTTTAAACAGAAAACTGGTCTTAACTTTAATTGTAGAAGGGCCAAATCCTCAGCGGGTGTAATCTGGCACAGCTCTTCAGTGGAGCCGTAACAATTTACACCATCTGAGGATCTAATCCAAAATTTCACAGGCCAATAGGTTCTATATTAATGTAGCTAATTACAGTGCCTTCAACTACTAAGTGTCACTCTGGCCAATTTAAAATCTCAGTTCAGGTGCCCTATTCAATGTATGGATTTCATGAATAAAGCAATGAATATAAATTAGTATTGATCAAAATGTATCAAATCCCTGTGTGATACATGGTGAATGAATTTTCCTGAAGGGGAGCAGAGACCCACCTCAAATATACAAATGCCGTAAATTAACAGGAGGAGATGCAGATCATTTTAGAAAAATTCTGTTTGCCGTGTGTGATATGCACTGACTTTTGACACACAAAGTTTCTACAATGTATGTATCACCATTTAGCAAGATATTGTATAACTCTACTTGGCAGCATTTGTAAACGGAAACCTCACTGCTACCAGAGGTGGTCACTATAACTAATAACTCCCAACTCCCTCAAGCAACCAAAGTGTAGTACCATGGGGTTAAAGAAACAATATCACAGAGAAGGCTTTTTAAACAATGCAGTCTCTGATCCAACATGACAGTCAGTTGACTTCAATGGGACTATGCTGATGCTTTAAGTTACACGTTTATGTACTTTGCTGGATTGGAACTACAGAGACCAGACCAACAGAACTTATTGAAATTATTAAGTGAGGATCTGAAAAAGCTTCAATAAACACACTCACCTTTGTTGAACAGCAGGAACTGTTGGGTCCTTCAAGCCTATTTTATTAATCTTATCATGTAGATCTTGAATATTTTTTAAGAGTTCATTATTTCTTGTGGAAAAAATCTCCTGTAACTCATTTTCTTGGATGAGCTCCTGCTTACTTAGATGGACAAAAGCCTTGTTTGCCTTTTCAGATAAAGCCGCAATGAGTTTTTCACAGCAAGTCTTTCCCCCACATTCTGCATCTTCTAAGTAGATATCAACCATCGGCAAGCGCTCATCCAAACATTTAGCCTTTTCTTTCATGAGAGAAACTTCGTGCTGCACAGCTTCTTTTGATGTGTTTGCTTGCACCACAGGTTTGTCAGAAATTGAACAGTCTGTTGCATGCTCAATAGAAAGTTTAACTTTTCTCAATGAGGCCAAAAAAGCTTCCAGTTCTTTGAGGACCGTTTCACTGACCTGCATTTTATGATTCATTTCTTCAAACTGCCTTTTATATTTAAGCATAATCTCGCGTGCTGCTTGCAAATCTATTAGGTTAAATTTATCTCCTGTTGAGCTGTCTAGGTTTTCCAGTTGGTTGCATAATTCAATCTGACTTACTATACAGCTCTGGACCTTCTGAAATTGAGAGAACCACAGCCGGGTTAGCAAAGCGAAAGAGAAACTGTATCTCATATTCCAAGCAAAACATATGGCTGGAAAAAAATGAGACTGACCCAAAATAAATCTGACAACATTAACAGCATGAAGAAGAATGTCTTTGGGGTTTTGCTGTTTGGTCTTTTCATTAAATATACGCTAAATCTTAACAGAGAACAAACATATACATCAGACTTCTTGCTTCTTCAGAAATAACACTGTGACCCAAAGAACTCTTGATGCCAACTGGCAGATGGCACAGCGGTACAGGAATCCCCTGGGTCTGATATTTACATACTTGTCCACCATAGACTATCATGTAAGGTGTCTAATGAAAGCCTGTATCACACTGGTCATCATAATCATTCCAAGGTGTTTGTATGGAAAATATGTGAAGAGTTGTGCATATATACTAAAAATTATGTTTTCTAGGTCTGTGAATTAACCCAGGTCACCAACAGGTAATCCACATACTCCTGGAAGGGAGGGAGAAGAGATGCTTATCTCGCTCTCACTGGTCAAATATTGTATGGTTTCCAATGAATGCCCATTCACAGTCTGAGCAAAATAATAATCAATAGACAGCAGAGGTTGCAGGAAAAACAAAAGCAGCAGAGGTAATCCTGTTTAGGAGTAAGACTATGAACATTTGAAACTATATCTGGGGTGCAGATGAACTCCCCCCTTGGTTCCTTCAGTTGATGCCCCTTGGAACCTTCAGTTTGTAAGGACAAGCCACCAGTGGGCTTGATCTTACAAGAAGGGATTTCAGTCAACCTAGTGTAAAACGCTGGGAAGAGGACTCAGGGTAAGCTATTTTGCAGGAGATTGGGGAATGCATTCTTAGTAAAGTGTAGGCTCTAGAACAGAGGTTCTCAAACTGTGGCCCTTGGACCACCAGTAGTCTGTGAGCTCCATTCAGGTGGTCCACAGATATTTCCCTTTAAGGTGCGTACCTGGGCAGCGGCACATGAGAGAATGAAGGGCCCCCCACCTAATTAGTGGAGCCGTGCACTAATTAATAGTTAATTATTATTGGTTTTTTTAATATAGCGCTTTTATCCAAAGCGCTTTACAATAGTTAGCTAACGGTGCAAATAACATTTGAAAAGATCATTAAGTGGTCATCAGCAATTTTCAAGTGGTCTGCGAAAAAAAAAGTTTGAGAACCACTGCTCTAGAAAGCATGTTATGATTTTGTTTCCCATGCATCCAGTTCCAATATTCTCATTCTCTATCATTTGAATCTTTGTTCTTTGATAAACATATCCTTGTTTTTTTCTCTCCCTAATGCATACATACATATATCTATATATATAGATATGTGCACTATGTATTAAGAGGAGTGGCGATCCTGAGTTGAACTGTGCAAGCTGGTGTGTACTATTTCCTTGGGAGTAGCGAATCTAAGGGCTCTGTGTTTGGAAGAGGGGTCGGGTACTCCAGGTGGACGCTGGGAGGACTCAATGGATGGTGTGTGCATATTGCTAACCTAGTGAGAGACAGTATGGGCAGCAGATGCCTGGCAGGCAGTGCTTGTGTTGCCAGAGGCTGGTAGTTTCAGGGAGCTGATCCACAGCGGGCACAGACAAGAGTTCCTCACACTAATGGCGGATGGCGGTGAGGTGCCTCACAACCCCGTACTCCTGAGAAGTGTCACAAACACGCTATATTTGTGACAGTTTGGGAAAATCGGCCTATTGTAAAACCTATGACTTCTAATTGATTTATAAACTCACTATGTCTGAGTGTGTATTGAATCCGCCATTTGCTGACAGAGACCGCGTCATGTTTCACATAGCCTGTCTGGAAACTGCTACAGGACAATCAAAAGACATTAACAGTGAATGACTTTGCCCTGGCAGTGCAGCGGGTATGTTAAACAGGGTGGCCAAGGTGCACGTAACCAGTTTTTCCAGTTTGGACTTCAGGTGGGCAATAAATCAAGCAACTGATCACCTGATATGGGACTTTAGAGGGGAGCTTTGAGGATGACCAGGAGGGTCACATGATAGAGGGGACTGGAAAGTTATGAAAGGACAAAAGTTTGCTCTTGGTAGCTCTCTCTCATGAACCAGAACAAGAAGGCAAGACTGGTCAGGAGGAGGAGCACAGGAGGATCTTATGACCCTGAAAGGACTGATCAAAACCTTATGGCTACGTCCGCTTAAAACACGCCAATTTCCGCTTGTTTTAAGCGGAGTTGGCTTATGATTTCTTCAAGTTGCTTCTTGCTTAGTTTTGGGCTTTTTCTGGGTCTTTTAAGTAGCTTGTTGCTTGGTATTGGGCTTCTCTGGGAGAGGTTGCTGCTTTTTTTTAAATTTCCATCCGGAGAGCGTGGTCCGGACCTGGGCTCGGCCAATCAGCTGAAAAAAAAGCTGTAATGGTGATTGGCTCCCGGTTGCACTGTGTGCTCTGCAGGTGAGTCCCTCCTGACCAACACAGGGAGGGAGGGAGAGGAAAGAGCAGCGATCGACAGAGGGAAGGGGAAAGAGGAGTGAACAGGAGTGAGACCTCAGGAGGAAGGGGTGGGGCAGAAGCAGGGCCTTGGGGGAAGAGGCAGGGCAGGGGTGGGATCTGGGGGGACAAGGCAGGGCAGGGGGCCTCAGGGGAAAGGGATGGGGCAGGGGAGGTTCTGGCACTCCTGCTGGAGTGTTCAGTTTTTATATATTACAAAGTTGGCAACCCTACACAGGGAGTCTTATATTTTCTCTAAAAGTAAAATGTGGGTGTGCTGAGAAATCCCGCTGCAGGGTCTGTTACTTGGTTACAGTATCATGCACTCCCTGAAGAACAAAACAGGAAAACAGAGGGTCCGCAGCTTTGGTGGACCTCTGGGGGCATGCAGCAGCTACCTCAAGAGCTTGAGATAACTGGAGTCAGTTTCAGAGCCTAGGCAATTGGACTATATGGTCCCCACTGCCAAGAAGGGGGTCAGACATAGGGTCTGCACCCAGAGTGTGTGCCCAGTAGTCCAGTGCCAGAGAGACAATATCTAAACTCTGCTCAGCCTTAGCAAGCAGAGGCTATGTGGGACCCAAGATACTGCAGCCTGGTGAGTGTTCAGCAGGGGGAGCGTCTCAGGGTTGTAATAATAGTCTACTGAAATATTTTGTAATCTGAATTACACCACATAGTAGGTTGACTCTAAGAATCTTTGGGGAGCTGGTTTTGGATGGTAAGACCCACAGAAAAGGTTACTGATCATGCTTGCAGCAGCAGGAGCTTCCTCAACTCAGAAAGCCTAATACTAAATAGCTAGATTGGGCCAATGCCATTTTGGATGAGAAAAAGACATTTATGAGCAAGGACTATTTGTGACTCCATTTTGAATGGGTACCATCGGTGTACACTTGGGTACAACTGGTGTATAGCAATGTTATTCAGAGAGAAGAGGGCAGCATGCTGTAAAAGGTCAGAAGGGTCAAAAAATCCTCACACTACTGGAAGCTATTCCCAAATCCCTGAGTGAGAAATCCCACGCAGTTATCCAGCCCTTGCATGTACAAATGTCTATTTTTTGCAGAGTTTCACCTTGTATTCACATATGAAAACTAAGATGTGGGCTTTGTGTTTTTCCTTACCTTCAGTTCTCCATAAATGAGATCAATATTTGTCAGAGTAAATTGGTGAATGTCCTTTCTGTGGAGTTGCTTGTCTGAGTCATATAGAAGAATGAATTCATTTTCTATTGGCGAAACAACTTCCAAAGCAATCTTTAAAGACTTCATTCTACAAGAAAGGTAAATAAACATGAACAGGAAAAGCTGGCAAGAAGAGATCCTGCACATATTTCAGGGCAAAAAGCACAATTTTACTGTAAACCAAAAATTAGCTAATAGACTTTGGGAGCAATTCACTGATGTCAACAGAACTTTTACCACAGACTTAAATAGGAGCAGGACCAATTCCAAAGATTTGAACTCAAAGGTTGAAAAAAATTGTACTAGAAAACTTGGGGATACTATAAAGTGGTCTTATAAAGTGCAAGTATTTTTTCACACAACGCACAGTCAACCTGTGGAACTCCTTGCCAGAGGATGTTGTGAAGGCCAAATCTATAACAGGGTTCAAAAAACAACTAGATAAGTTCATGGAGGATAGGTCCATCAATGGCTATTAGCCAGGATGGACAGGGATGTTGTCCCTAGCCTCTGTTTGCCAGAACTTGGTTGTGGGTGACAGGGAATGGATCACTTGGTGATTACCTGTTCTGTTCATTCCCTCTGGGGCACCTGGCATTGGTCACTGTCGGAAGACAGGATACTGGGCTGGATGGACCTTTGGTCTGACCCAGTATGGCCATTCTTATGTTCTTATAAGATAGAGATTTGTTTATTATGGTTCTTAGTGTAAGTATCTCTAATTGCCTATGGTATATTATACGTAGCATATATAGCAGGGGTTCTCAAACTTCATTGCACCGCAACCTCACTTCTGACAATAAAGTTACTACATGACCCCTGGGGGTGGGGTTCGGAGCCCGAGCCCTGCCGCTCTGGGTGAGGGGAAAGGGGGCCGCAGATCAAGCCCTGTCGCTCCGGGTGGAGGGAGAGGGGGCTGCAGCCCAAGCCCCATTGCCCAAGGTGGAAATGGAGTTCAGGCTTCAGCTTCAGCCCTGGGTCCCAGCAAGTCTAATGCTGGCCCTAGCAACCCCATTAAAATGGGGTTATGACCCACTTTGGGGTCCCGACCCACAGTTTGAGAACCGCTAACATAGGGCATATAATACTCCATAAAAATACATTAAGATCATGTTACGTTTGTATGTTTAAACTGGAAAATGTCAGAGTTCGAGCAGAATATACAATCCTAACTATGCCTTACAATGCAATATATACACTATACAATACATTCTTTAATTATATGATGACATACTAATTTCTCAAAGTAAAATGATATTTTATACCTGGCATTTAGAATAATCTGAAGTTCACTCCACTCTCTGTTAAATCTGTTTCGTGTTTCAGAGATAACAGGCTTCCCTGTGTCATCCATAAGATTTTCTAACTTAGATGCAATAATTTCAAACTGTGTCCAACAAGAATTAGCTTTACTCTCTATGACCTAAAAGAAGATACATACATTTAATTCATTCAAACGGCATCATATTGTGCAAACAAACTGGTCAATTTTGAAAATTATCTTTAGAGGAGTTATTATAGACAGAGCTGGAAGCATCACATATTGTGAATTTTCCATGTCAGGTGCCTCAGGCTTTTTTGTTTGTTGTTTGTTTTTTGTTTTTTAAGTTTCAGCCATTTTTCAGAACAAGATAAGGGAAAAAATTACATAGTTTTACCCATGTTTACAAAAATTCTTACGACCATTTCACTGAGAAGCTCCAATGCCTCCATGCTTTGTAGCAAGGATTTGAAATTTTACAGGAGGGTCAGATGTGCCTTTTACCATCCCCCTTTGAAAATTCACCCAAATTTGGCCAATTTATAATCCTTTGAACTAGCTTGGTTTGCACATACTCAGTAGAAACTTGTTAGAGTTCAGCACATAAATTCTCTGAAAATTGTGTCTGCAGTGAGTATGCTTCACACCCTCACAACTCCTACAAGTGATTGGACTGTGCATCTGCCATGCTCAGAGAGTGACTGAAAATGCTCCATCCCAGGGCGCAGAGGCTTAATAGGATTTTCCCTGCAATTGTTCCTCCTGGTTGTCAGGGGCAAGTGTGGCACCAAGTGGAACTAAGAGCAAGGAAACTCTCCTGTACTCTTAGTGGCCCCATTTTAAGGCCTAGGCATCACAGAAGAGTAATATTACCCGTGGGGGAATTCTGCACTACTGCGTACGCACATAATTAATGAGCCACGCATATTTTTTATTTTTTTGCGCAGAAAAAAGCTTCTGCTCAAATGTTGCTTCAGTTCTGCCTTTTTCCCACCAGAGGGCGCTGTGGTGCTAGCACAGAGCAGCAGCTCCCAGCCAGCTAGGGAAAAGAAAGGGAGAGCCTTCTTTGGAACGCCTGTCAGGCAAGGTCAGGAGACAGGGGCTCTGGGGAGACAGACACCGTGGAGTGTTGTGGGGGGTCAGACAGGGGCTCATAAGGGCTAGTGGGAGAGAACAGACTGGGGCAGGGGCTGAATAGGAATGGAGGCACAGGGCCACAGGTGGGAGGGAGATGCAGAGCCACATGGTGATGGGGGAGGGAGTGCAGAGCTACATAGGGACAGGGGGTGGCCGAGTGAGAGCACAGATGCACATGGGGAAAGGGGGCAGGGACACATAGGAACAGGAGCTGGTTGAGTGGGGGCACAGAGACACATGGGGACAGGGGGAGAGGGGGACAGGGACACACAGGGACTGGGGGTGCAGGTCCACATGATGGGGAGGAGTGGATGTCTGAGTGGAGGTGAAGGGACACATGTGGACAGGGGGTCCAGATGTGCCTGACTGAATGGGAGAGGCTAGAGGTCAGCCAGGGTCTGCATGGGGGAAGCTCTCTAACAATCCCTCCCTCCCCCGCAAAAGAAACCTGTTCCATAATTTTCCCACCCATACCCAACAACCCTCCAAGTTCACCCCCGTGTCTCCTTCCCAGCAATTTACTTCCCTCTCCCTCAGCTCCTCCATTACCCGACTCCCCCAAGTCAGGGAAATACGGTTCTGTATTGTAGTTTAAATGAATTATTACTCAGAGTTCTGTATTAATATGCCTAGTAAGGAATCTATTTGTCAAAAAAACATTTCCTGAATCTTTTTTGTTGTCTGTATTGTTACAGACATACTTGCTGACAGGTATTTTGAAATAAATTACCAAAAATAATTGAAGCTGGTGTGATTATATTGTGTTATTTTGACAAATAAAATAGACAGAATTTTGCAGAATTTTAAAATATTGTGCACAGAATTTTTAATTTTTTGGCACAAATTCCCCCAGGAGTATAATATGGAGGAGCAGTTTTGATTTTGCAACTTCAATGTTCTTTTAACATAGTTTTTTGTGTGTAGTAAATATAGAGCATAACAAAATAATGTTTATAATAATTATTTACAAACAATTCAGATCCTCTCAAACTACAATAGTGCCGGAGTAATTTTGCACACAATGATCCAAACTCTCCTCTCAGCTACATTCCACTGCCGTGTAAGGCCTCAATCTTGCAAAGAGCTGAGCCTTCCTATGACTGATGAATGTCCTCAACTCCCACTGAAGCCAATGGCAGTTGGGGACGCGCATTACCCCTCAGCAGTGTGCTCAGTACCTTGAAAGAGAGGGCCTCAAAAGAGAGTAATTTAACCTCCTCTTCCTAACATATCATACAAATTGTAGACAAGCAACATATTCTTCAAAATGATCAATATTTACCTGTAGATCTAGCAGCTTATTCTGAAGGCATGAGGTGTCTTTTATTTCATCAGTAAAAGGAGACTCTACTTCATCTCTGATTCTTTGTAAATGAAGTTCGAGATTATTCCTCTGTGTATCAAAGCTAGGAAAAGATGCAATAGTTCTTAGACAGTATCAACTTTACTTTAATAGAAGACAGGAAAGGAAAAATAATTGGGGTTGTGACTTGCTGAATAATTACTTTAATTGCCATTATTTTAATGGCAATTAAAGTAAGTTCAGCAATTTGCCCATGTAATTGGTTTTTTTACCTAAATTCCAAATTTTACATGAATAAGCATTTGTGTTTATAATGGAATAATTGCTCACTTAGCTACCTGATTTGTGTGTGCAAATGTCTAACTTCAGGCTCAAACATGGGTTTTTTGTGTGTAACGAACAATGAATTTCTGGAAATTTGGCCCAGAATGTTTGGCTTCATCATATTCAGGCACATACACACACCCAAAAGCAAAGCTTCCTCTAACTACGGAAGAGAGAAAAGCAGAAAAATCACTAAATCCACTAATTTCCTTGTTATAGAGATCTAATTTACATTTGGATACTACTGTGAGTGACTGTTTAGTAAGATAAATTAAGGCACAAAATTTAGAAGAATAAGTAGAGAACAGAATTCAGCATAGCAAAAATAGTCCCGATATATGAAATTTCCAATTTACTTGTAACGTTTTAGTATAGTATTATCTCTCAGTGTGCGTATTTTGCCATTTAAAAATTACCTCTCTAATAAAGTATCTAAGGGCAAATCTCTGTCTTTCTCAAACTTCTTTGTACAGCTTTCACCATTCTGTTGTTTCACGTCTGATTCCAAAATTACATCTGAAACTGGTCCTGATGCCTAACCAAATGTAAAAATCAGTTATGTTGATAACTGCATTACCTTATATCTATGCATTCTACAAAGATCAGAAGACATACATACACTGCAGAAAAAAACAATCACTTCTTCATGCGAAACACACCCAATTTCTGAGAGAAGCTCAATTTATGAACATAAGATTAATTTAAACTAGATTATTAAGTAAAATTATAAAATAAAATTATGAAATATACCTCTTTCCATGGAATACACACATGACACTTGAGCCATCAGCAAAGCAGCAGATTCCATCACTATATAATGGACAGTATTTGTAGCACAGCGTGAGAGAGCTTCCTCATCACAGTGGTGCATAGTGCAACCTCAGCTACCTTAACAGATGTTTCCTCTGTATCCTCAGCCATTGGTGCTAATACAATGGAGACTCAAGCTGAGCTCTTTGTGCAGGTCACCAGCATGTTTTTCGACGTCTTGCTGATGAATACTGTGCTGCCTATGTACATCTTGGGTCACATGAATTATCATCCTCATGGACCACTCTAAACAAGACCTCTTCCTCTATGGCATTCCACTACCAGTAAACAGTTGTATCCCTCCACCTTAGCAATTGTTTAATAAAGCTCTACATACTCTTTTATTTTAATATTTCCTTAGAAGTGAACCCCTCCAGCATTTTTCATCTCTATATCCCCTCCTATTTGTTCACATTTTTTGACTACTGAGGGGCCCAAAACTGAATGTAGTATTCTAGCTGTGTTTCCTCCAGTGCTAGAGGCTGAAATTCAACCCTATCAAGAAGGGCAATACAAGGACTTGAGTCCTATTTTGAGGACTTAAGTGGGCCTTAAGCTGGCCCTTTGCACAGGAATGACTTCCACTCAGAGAGAGGAACTAGACTAAGTTCTCTGGGGCAGAAACTGTCTTTTCAATAAGAATTTGTACTTTGTGAGCAAAATGGGGTCCTGAGCTTTGACTGGAGTGCTTGAGTCCCACTGTGATACAGACAGACACAATAATTGCTCTCCATTTGCCCATGATCCACTCTAGATAAACCAATGTTTGCTAGTGGTATGTCTTTAGCCATCTGTCTTGGATGGGTTAAACACAACAAATCCTGCGTCTTTGCAGGGAGGCAGATTAGATGACCCTTGCGGTCCCTTCTAACCTGATGAGCCTATGATCTGAATTCCATACCTCCTGAGTTGAAAGTATATCAACTGATTGGGAAGATGCTTCCTTTTCTCCATTCTCAGGAGCAAGTACAAAGTCCCTAAGGTTTAAAAGAAATTTCAGCTTAATAACAACAGCAACAACTAGTGAATACAAAGAAAAAACACTGCAATCGTGCAGTATATATCAAAAGACAAAAAAAAAACTGCAACTCTGCCAAAGATTAATCTAACATGACATAGACTAGTTCGTTAAAATATTTTAAAGGAACAAGTACACGAGAAAATATACTCCAGGTTACAATGCCGCAAAATACTCACCCTTGTTTAGATGCCTGACCACTTCCAACATGGGACAGCAAAGTTATGTAAGCATCTGCTGCACATTTTTGAAGTTCTTCTTGCTTTTGTTCACACTCTGCAATTAGTGTCTTTGTTTCCGGGTGCATTTCTTCTGAAGTCAGTCTTTCACACATTGCTTTAAGAACTTGTAGGCAGTTGTTTAGTTCCCCGAGGCTGCCTTCTGGAGAAAAAAAAGCCTAAATGAAGAAACAAACACATGATAAATTATAACAATGTGGTTATTTTCATACATTATTATATTTAGTGTTCTTTTGTCATGTAAATGCACTTTCAACTGAGGCTCTCAAACCGCTTTGAAAACATGAGGTGAAAAGAAAATTAAAGAAGAGATGACTGAGAAAGAGACATGAGTAAAAATGTAAAACGTAAAGTGTAAAAGTTTATTACACACTGTGTGAAATTTACCCCTGAGCAGAGGACTATCACAGGCCTATGAACCAATAAAGCACCACTTAAAGTCACGTGACAAGTTTGTGTGCAACACAACCAAGGAGTTAAACTGGGGTTAAACTGAGTTAAACCGCACAACCATTATGGGTAGAGTCAGCTCTATGCATGGGACCTTCGCCATGCAACTATTACATTGAATGGGAGCTACAGTGCACGTCAAGTTTGTTTTTTCAATTATTACATTTTGAGTAATTAAGGATTAAAAATAAAACCACCTGTAAGAGATGATTATAAAGTAAGATATAAACTGAAAAAATTTAGCATCCTACTGGCAAGGAGGTGACTCTTTGAAAGCCTGCTTCCTGCAATGACGAAACAGTCTGAAGTTAGAAAGAAAATTAAATGATAAAATGCAGGATATATAATACAGTCACCAAGCAGAGAAGTTGAGGGTAGCGTTTTTATACAGTACCTCGTGTTCTTTTATAAGTCCCTTGGTTTTACCCATGCTAAGGAGTTTCTTCTCTTTATTTATTTGCTTATTGAGTTTTGAAAAAGTTGCATTAAATTTCCCTATTTCAATGTCCATTATGAACTGAATACATGATATGATTTCACGATGAACTGCCTGCAAAGTACAGAAAGCACTGTCTCAATGTGATGGTCATGGGGTGACAATGGGCTACAAAGCAAATAAAAATCTCTATTCTGTAACAAAAATTTGTTTTTCAAGAGACCAGGTCTGATAAGAGAATGAGTTGCTTTTTCTCATGTATATTTTCTCACCTCCCATCTTTCACGAACATCTTTGCAGCTTTCCTCCACTGCTAACTTTTCATGAGCTGGTGAAATATTTTTCAACTGTTCAGCTGCTTTCAAAAATTTTTCAAGAATTCCTGTGTCCAAAATGTTAAAAGCTTCCTGCAAAAAAAATAAAACAGAACTGATCTTCGCTTATATATATCATAAAACAATGTCATTATCATATCAAAACTATGCAATAATGAATGACAAGGTACTTATTATTGGGCTGCAATGGCAAAAGGCCAGATTGTCCCAGGCCCTTGTGTGGATGCATAGGCAGGCCAGAGCACAACTGCACTCCTGCACTTTCTGTGCCTGAAAAAGGGCCAAGGACAACTGCAGCCCCTACGCTTGGGAAAATGCAGGTACAGCTCCCACAACACCTCTTGCAGGAACATTTTGTACCAAGGGGGAGCGGACAAAGTGGATCAGTGGCTATTCTCCCTCCCTATGCCCAGACAATGGGGCACACCTTCTATATGTGACAGGAAGCATGGCAGGGGACTGTGTTTCTGTGAGGGGGCACCTTGCCCGCACTGGCCCTGAAGGGGTTAAAACCAGCCTAGGAAGGGGCTGCAGGGGAAACAGTCAATTAGGGCGGGGGCTGCAGGCAATTAGGGTGGCATCTGGACCAGCCAATCGTGGCACAGTTGGCCCATATAAAAGGAAGCTGCAGACCAGAGGGAGCTAGTCTGCTGCAGGGAGCCCTAGGGAGAAGACTGGCTTCCTAGAGGGCTACAGAGGGACCAGCACCTGGGGGAAAGCAGATGCTAGCAGGGACCGGGGGAGCTGGGAAGAGCTCCTCACGGGCTGCCAGGACTTGCAGGCTCGAGGCCCTGGGAAGAGGGCAAAGGAGCTGGAGCCAGAGGCAGGAGCAGAAGGAACTGAGGCTGCAGGGAAGTGGTCCAGGGAATAGAGACAGTGAGCTGGAAAGAAGAGGCAGCAGGAAGCTGCTGTTTACAGGGTCCCTGAGCAGGGGCCCGAAGTAGTGGGCATGCCTGGGCGCTCCCACCCCCCACCACCACCACTAGCCGCTGAAGGAGCGGCCTGGCTGTGGACTGCCAAGCCGCTGCAAGGAGTGGCTGGACTCTTGGTGGAGGAGTCCCCCGGAAGGGGGGGAACCAGATAGTGACACGGCCGGAGGGCTGTGCTACGAAGCAGACACCGAGAGAAAGGAGCCGTAACGGGTCTGCAGGTGGAGGCGAGGACGGGACAGCCACCACCACCCGAGGGCGTACCCACTGGGACTGAGCTAATTCCCAAAACAGGAGGTGCCAGTGTGGTGAGTGACCCCATGACAGTCTCCTTGAGGCAGAATCCCTATGAGCATTCCCAGGGCTGGTTCTGCACTGCTTTCCAGCCCAAGGCCGTCCTAAATGGTGCAAGTTAGCCCAAGGCCAAGATTTTCAAAAATGAATAATGCTTTTGGGTGCCCAATTTAAGACACTTTAAAGGGGTCTGGATTTTCCAAGGGTGGTTTCTCAGCACTTCCTGAGAATCAGGCCTCTTTAAGGAGTCACAAGTTAGGCACCCAAAAAACGGAGGCACTCAGCATCTATATCCAGGTTTGAAAAGTTTGTCCCAGAGCTGGGCACGATACAGGATGAGACCAAAGGCTTTTAACTAGCCAAGAAACACGACTGTGGTTCACAGCTGTACATTCTTGAGTGCCTTATAGTTGCCTGGGTGTGGGAGTGATGGAAGTGATGGAGCCATATAAGACGACAGATAGTATACAATATAGCTTATATAAACAAGGAGGTTGAATTACAGTAGCTTTGAGAACTTTCAATTTCCTTTTATATACATCTCCATCATAACACCCCTATATTACTGTCATGATTATAAACAGCATAATCTAAACTAGATGCAAAAAGTTCCTTGTGTGTGGCCACTTAGTCAGTCAGCTTTCAAAGTTTTGATAACGCACTTACGACTAATAGTCAGATGTTTAATAAGGCGTTGTTAGAAAAGGAGAGACCTTTTAGCATTAGTGACATGGAGATACAAAGTTCAGGATATCCTTTCAATGGAAAAAACAACAGACAACCTTATTTTAGGATCAAGATTTTATAATGTGTGGTTACCATTTTGGGGATTTAAACAAAATACACAAAGATAATGATAATATAAAAATCCAGGTTATGAGTAAGTTTCTTAATATTTCTACAGAAAGTTCAGGTATGTTAATAATGATAAAATAAAAAGTTTTAAACAAAAGTTGTAAGAACTGCCAAGAAACGTGCTCTTTTCCACATCAGTGTAAAACAAAAGTCCCCAAAATGTGGGGTGCGCCGATTTATGGGGGCACGGAGGAATGTTTGGGGCATGGAGGGGCTGCCACTCAGCCCCGCTCCGCTCCCAGCTCTGCTCTGGCCCCACCTCCAGTCCTGGCCCCAGATCCTGGTCCCATGCCCAGCCCCACCCCCCGACCGTGGCTCCACACCTGGCCCTGGCCTCTGGCTGCAGCTCTGTTCCCAGACACAGACCTGTCCCCAGCTGCGGGCCCAGTCTCAGCCCCCTTACCCATGTCTGCGTTTCCCCACCCCAGGAACTGTGGCCACACTCTGAGGGGGAGAGAGGGAGGACAGAGGGAATGGGGGGGATAACCCTGAAAAATGTGGGGACTACTTGTGTAAGATGATTTTTTAGTCCCAAAATCTCACTATGAAATAATGTACTTTGATAGTCAAAAGCTTCATATGACACAGGTAGGAGGTAAATATTTGAACCCACCTCATTTTTTGAAATGTGCTCATCGGGGCTCACTTTTTGGCTAATGAGTTGCATAGTTTTTAAAATAGATGTTTCAAGCTCCTTCTGGGATTTTTCAAAATTGATCATGACCTCCTTTTTTGACAGAGTCTCTTCAGATTTGGGTGAGACAAGGTCTAGGTTATTCATGGCCGCCTAGGAAGAAAGAGACAATTTTTAGGGTGTGCATGAGTATCGTTAAAACAATTACAATATTCCTTTATAACATGACTCAAGTTTCTCAGCTTTGGATATTAATTTTGAAATCTCTTCTCCTCCTGCGCCTGACAAGAGAAGAGTAGCTCAAATATTTTAAAAATATTTATATTTTACATGGACCCTAAAAGATGTTTTTCTAGCCATTTAATACTACAGATAAGGATATCTGTGTACTGAATATGATAGTGATAGGGAACAGAGACCTGGAGTCTCTCTCTGACTTCTTTAATTTGTGTCTGTAGCCCAGCTGTCTCAAAATCCGGGAGGGACACCTGGCTTGAAATATTGCGTGTCAAAACTTGCAAGATTTCTTCTGCCGCAGCAACTTGTTCTTGGCACAAGGTTCTTCTGGCAATTAAGATCTGTTTAGATGAAACACAACAGAAGACTTCAATATTAAATATTATTTATATCCTTTAGCTTTAGGAACTGAATTGAAAGGCAAGGATTGACAGAAAAGAAGGTAATATTTGGTTACATATGGACCATGCTTTGCAATTATAGGTCATTATCTTGCAATCCAAAGTATCAACGTCTTGGGGGGGGGGAGGGGGGGGGAGAGAGTCTGGCGCCAACCAAAAAAAGAAGCAAAGAAAACAAGTTATCAAGCCATCTAATTAATTCCATTGTGATGGGGTGTCCACCCCACACAAGACCTGAAGAGGTTAAGGTGGCTAGGTAGGCCAGTTAACTGTCCAGGCTGCACCTGAAGGAAGAGCCAGGGAGCAGGGATTAATTAGAGGAGGCTCAACTGGATGGGAACAGGAGGTGACTGTATAAAGCCCAGGAGCTGAGAGCAGCTGGAAGCTCAGGGAAGTAGTCTGCAGTCAATCCCTGGGAGAAGGGAGTTGTATGGCTGGCAACCCCAGAGTGTGGGGAGAGCCAGAAAGACAGCAAAGGCTCAGGGGAAAAGTGGCAAGGCAGACCTTGGCTGCTGAAGAGAGGGCCCCTGAGCTGGAACCTGGGGTAGAGGGCAGGCCCGGGTTCCCCTACCAGCCACTGGGAAGTGGAGATCAGACTGCCTGGGATAGTTCGTGCTGAAAGACGTTGATACCCAGGAAGGTGAGGACCATAGTGACCTGCCTGGAGGGCCAAGTCACGAAAAGGAAGCTGCAGCTCCTGGAGTGAGAGAGTCCGCAGGGTGGAGAGCGCACCAGAGGAGGGCACAGCACCTGGAAGGAGCTAATCCCTAAAGTGGCCAGGAGGAGACGCCCCTAGCAATGAGTGGACCCTGTGACATCCATACGCATAATTGACTTGTACTTAATTTTTTTTTTTATTTTTTTTGTTAAGTTAATGGAGATATGCCCATCTCCTAGAACTGGAATGACCTTGAAAGGTCATCAAGTCCAGTCCCCTGCCTTCACTAGCAGGACCAAGTACTGTTCCGTGACAGATTTTTTTGGCCCCCTCAAGGATTGAACTCACAACCCTGGGTTTAGCAGGCCAATGCTCAAACCACTGAGCTATTCCACCTCCCCCTACAACTTCTGTGATTGTATTAGCTATCACTACGTTATATGTTACATTTCTTTGCCTAATCTTCTATTTTAAAGTATTTTTAAAATATGCCTGTATACATACAACCTAGTAACTGAACATACAACGCACACATTTGCACGTGTTGTCTGATCATGAAAATGTGTACACACGGCAGTAACTGTATCCTGTGAGTAGTCCCATTGAAGTAAACAGGAAGTCTCATAAGCAAAGTTACTCATGTGTATATTTGCTTGCAGAATAGAGCCCCAAATGTGCACTCGGCTGTTTAGAAAACATGCTTGGATATTTTGAAAGCACATCTTATACTGCTAGGTTCGGATATTTATCACTGTCTTTATGAGAGCTACTCTGATCTATGAATATTCACCTCATTTTCAAACTATCCATTACCATTCCTCTGATGATAATCTACACTTTATTAAAAATTTCTCTCTATTATGTACTGCAAGTGAAGCAAGGACTTGATCTTGCATACTCATGGGGGACATTTGTGTTTCAATAAGATTGTAACATACTCATAGAAATTTAAGAGCATTTTTTGTCACTTTCACATTTTTAACAAGCAAATGTCACACTGAGAATGGGATTTAGTTTATATACATGCACACACATTCTGAAAATTCATGTATGTTCTTTTAACATGCCCATACCTCCTAATACTGTAGACTTTACCCAGAGCAGGAGAGCACAAACTCTAAGGGCTGGTCTACACTAACCCCCCAATTCGAACTAAGATATGCAACTTCAGCTACGTGAATAACGTAGCTGAAGTCGAAGTATCTTAGTTTGAATGAAAAGGTACTTACCGGGGGTCCACACGCGGCGCACAGGCTCCCCCGTCGACTCCGCCTACTCCGTTCGTGGAGTAGGATTACAAGCGTCGACGGGGGAGCACTTCCTGGTTCGATTTATCGCATCTAGACAAGACGCGATAAATCGAACCCAGAAGGTCGATTGGACTCCTCCGACGCGACGGGTAAATATAGACGTACCCTAAGTAAAATAACCCTGAGACTAAAAACAAAGATCTTTACAACTACACTGAGGACTCCTTCCCTCTTTACAGAGTGGATGTTTGAATCAATTTCCCACAGGGTCACATGCACAAAGTACACAGAAGGCAGCTGATTCACACCCCTGCCAGAACTCTACAGGTCCCCTTTCCAGCCAAGGAGAACTGATGGGATAAAGTTCTTCCTCCCCAGGGGACAAATGCATTGCCTCTGCAGTAAATATTATCACCAGCATTCATCACACTCTCTCTTCATTAATTTCCAGGGTATTAGTCAGCAGGGAGTGCTGGGCAGGGAGTGGGCTGGATTACTGAGGGGGCGGGAGCGACTTTATCACACAACTGTAACCAGTTGAAGAATGGGACTGAGATCCTTCCTTAGACTGTGATTGTAATCTGGGAGTGACAATGTTTGGGTCAAAGCAGTTACCATGATGGGATACTCAGAACTCTGACAGGAGCCATCTGAAAAAAGTTAGACAAGTAACCTAGTCCTAGCAACATTACAGCACCTCCTTCCCTTACTTAGCCATTTATTAATAGAAAATCCATCCTCCTTCCTGCTTCATTTAACACAAGACCATTGAATTCATAACTCAGGTCTGAGAATCTGATGAATGGGTAGATATTTTAAACTTTTGATTTGCATTTCTACCTGTAAAGATTGCTCTGTTGAGCTTCCCACGCATCCTTCACGTCTGATCGTCTCAAGAAGGCATTCTGTTTCTGTGGCCCAGTTTTCTACTCCTTTGAGAAGCTCTTCAATTTTCTCCACTCTGGGCAGAAGCTCAGTGGCCTGTTCAGTTACATCTGCATTCTTTTCTCTAAGCTGAGAACATGGAATATTTAGACTCTTAACAAAGTTAGTATTTGTAAAATGCTCAATTTCCTTCTCCCCCCACCCTACATTTCCAGCATTTAATTAGCCTATGGGCTACTTTCTGGCTTTCACTCTATGACCCAAGAACTTCTTAATGCCAACTGACAAGGGGGCGCAATGGGGTTACAGGAATCTCCTGATTCTGGTATGCACCTTCTGGTTCACCAAATAATGACATGTGAGGTCTCAAATGAAAGGTGGTGTCACTCTAGTCATCAATATCGTTGTGAAATTTATGTACAGGTGTTGTGTATAAACTGAAAATATGCTCTTAAAGTCTGTATCAAGGTACTAGTCACCAGAAAAGGTGAAAAACAGGTTTTCTGGCAGACAGGCTCTCTGTTTACATGTAAATTGAGTATTTTCTTGTTCACCCCTCACCAGTATGAACTGAATGCAAATGAAGGATTGTACGAAAGAACTTCAGAAAGAATCTAACAGGAAAAGAAACTGCAGCGGGAGAAGAGAATCTTCTCTTGAGTGTGCGACAGCACATTTGCTTCATGAAAGAGGGGTCTCAACCAGGCTTGGTTGAGAATTCTGGAGAGAACTTTGGTTCAAATGCTCTTCTTTATACAAGAGAGTAACTTGTCAGTTAAGGATAGGTTCTAGAAAACATGTTAGGATTTTGTTTAATATGTACCCATTTGTTTCCAATATTCTTACTCACTATTAAGGAAAGGAGAAAGGGGAAAGGAATCAAGGAAAGCTGGCTGTATTTGAAAGAATCCTTATTGAGATTGCAGGAACAAACCATCCCGATGTGTAGAAAGAAAAGTAAATATGGCAGGCGACCAGCTTGGCTTAACAGTGAAATCCTTGCTCGTCTTAAACACAAAAAAGCAGCTTACAAGAAGTGGAAGATTGGACAAATGACCAGGGAGGAGTATAAAAATATTGCTCAGGAATGCAAGAGTGAAATTAGGAAGGCCAAATCACACTTGGAGTTGCAGCTAGCCGGAGATGTTAGGAGTAACAAGAAGGGTTTCTTCAGGTATGTTAGTAACAAGAAGAAAGTCAAGGAAAGTGTGGGCCCCTTGCTGAATGAGGGAGGGAACCTAGTGACAGAGGATGTGGAGAAAGCTAGTGTACTCAATGCTTTTTTTGCCTCTGTCTTCACAGACAAGGTCAGCTCCCAGACAGCTGCACTCCGCAGCACGGTATGGGGAGGAGGTGACCAGCCCTCTTTGGAGAAAGTACTTCGGGACTATTTAGAAAAGCTTGACGAGCACAAGTTCTTGGGGCAGGATGCACTGCATCCGAGGGTGCTAAAGGAGTTGGCCGATGTGATTGCAAAGCCATTGTCCATTACCTTTGAAAAATCATGGCAATCGGGGGAGGTCCCGGATGACTGGAAAAAAGCTAATGTAGTGCCCATCTTTAAAAAAGGGAAGAAGGAAGATCAGGGGAACTACAGGCCAGTCAGTCTCACCTCAGTCCCTGGAAAAATCATGGAACAGGTCCTCAAGGAATCAATTCTGAACCACTTAAAGGAGAGGAAAGTGATCAGGAACAGTCAGCATGGATTCACCAAGGGCAAGTCATGCCTGACTAACCTAATTGCCTTCTATGATGAGATAACTGGCTCTGTGGATGAGGGGAAAGCAGTGGATGTGCTATTTCTTGACTTTAGTAAAGCTTTTGATAGTCTCCCACAGTATTCTTGCCAGCAAGTTAAAGAAGTATGGGCTGGATGAATGGACGGTAAGGTGGATAGAAAACTGGCTAGATGGTCAGGCTCAATGGGTAGTGATCAATGGCTCCATGTCTAGTTGGCAGCCGGTATCAAGTGGAGTGCCCCAAGGGTCGGTGCTGGGGCCGGTTCTGTTCAATATCTTCATCAACGATCTGGAGGATGGTGTGGACTGCACCCTTAGCAAGTTTGCAGATGACACTAAACTGGGAGGAGTGGTTGATACGCTGGAGGGTAGGGATAGGATACAGAGGGACCTAGACAAATTAGAGGATTGGGCCAAAAGAAATATGATGAGGTTCAACAAGGACAAGTGCAGAGTCCTGCACTTAGGACAGAAGAATCCCATGCACTGCTATAGACTAGGGACCGAATGGCTGGGCAGCAGTTCTGCAGAAAAGGACCTAGGGGTTACAGTGGACGAAAAGCTGAATATGAGTCAACAGTGTGCCCTTGTTGCCAAGAAGGCTAACGGCATTTTGGGTTGTATAAGTAGGGGCATTTCCAGCAGATCAAGGGACGTGATCATTCCCCTCTATTCAGCACTGGTGAGTCCTCATTTGGAGTACTGTGACCAGTTTTGGGCCCCACACTGCAAAAAGGATGTGGATAAATTGGAAAGAGTCCAGCGGAGGGCAACAAAAATGATTAGGGGGCTGGAGCACATGACTTATGAGGAGAGGCTGAGGGAACTGGGATTGTTTAGCCTGCAGAAGAGAAGAATGAGGGGGGATTTGATAGCTGCTTTCAACTACCTGAAAGGGGGTTCCAAAGAGGATGGATCTAGACTGTTCTCAGTGGTAGAAGATGACAGAACATGGAGTAATGGTCTCAAGTTGCAGAGGGGGAGGTTTAGGTTGGATAGTAGGAAAAACTTTTTCACTAGTAGGGTGGTGAAGCACTGGAATGGGTTACTTAGTGAGGTGGTGGAATCTCCTTCCTTAGAGGTTTTTAAGGTCAGGCTTGACAAAGCCCTGGCTGGGATGATTTAGTTGGGGCTGGTCCTGCTTTGAGCAAGGGGTTGGACTAGATGACCTCCTGAGGTCCCTTCCAACCCTGAGATTCTATGATTCTATGATTACTTGAATCTCTATTCTGTTATATAATTATATTGAAAATAAGAATAAGTTTATCTAAGTGCTGTGGTGATAAGCAAAGTGCTGGTCCTGAGTTGAATCTTACAGGCCGGTGAGTTCTGTTCCTGTGGGAATAGCAAGCCTGTAATTCTGTAAGTGTTCTGAGGAACAGGGGCTGAACACTGCAGAGAACTCTGAGTACTCAGGGGTTACTGTGTGCCTATCGCTACCTGTACAGAGACAGCGAGACCTTGAACACCTGAAAGGCCGTGCTTGTGCTGCCACATACGGTTTCAGGGAGCTGATCTACAGCAGGCAGAGACAAGACTACTGCACGCTAAGAGCAGGTAGTGATGAGGTGCCTCACAGCCCTGGGTACCCGTGGGGACCATCACATACACCCCGAGGAGCATAGGTGGAAGCTGGGAATGAAGTGGAGATGTATTGCCCAAAAAAGTGGGACTGTATATTCAATAGATAAAATGACCCAAATTTAAGTGCTGATATTCTGATTAGAATATAGGAGAACTCTTTACCTCTGCATTCTGAATGTGTTTCTTACTAGCCTCCGTTGATATATCTGCTGTAACACTGAGTGCATTTGGTATTGTCTCGGCAGAAGACTGAGAATTTCCATTACTGTCAACAACTGACTTCTTTTGCTCTTCTTGCATTCTCAGTAATCTCATCTCCTGTGAAAATGTTGCATAGCATTTTATACTATCATTTATTTGTTATCGTTTATTGGCACAACGGTATCATTAATAAATACACTTTTTAAGGGCTCATCTAGAAAACAGAAACAAGGGGCTCTAGTATAGTCTCAGCCATATACACCATTGCATTCAGTGCTAACAGAGTTCTAAAGGACTTTTACACAAAGAGGCAGTGAGAGTTACAACTTGGAACCTGTGTGTATTGCTTGCTTTACCTGCTCCAAAATGGATAATACTGAATTGTATGAAAGATTATTGATCTGTAAATAACAACTGATAATTATACTGTTAAAAATACAGCTGGGCTTTTGAAATCTACATAACAAAATGATCACATGAAAGGAAAACGGAGCTGCGGTTACTTACAAATTGTGTTCTCTTTATAAATTTAGCCCATCTTGTGTTCAGTTTTTTCAGTTCTTTAGAAATAGCTGATCCCACTTGCTCATTGCTGACTTCAATTAAGAAGTTTCCAGCTTCATTTAAGGAACCATGCACCGAATTCCAGTCTGCCAGAATCTCAGTGGGGACCTATAGAGATGCAGTGAAAGGATTAAAGACCACACCATGCAGTTCTTTAATATATTTCCCAAAATAATAATAATATTTTTTGCACTTATAGTGCTTTTCATCCATAGACTTCAAAGTGCTTTAAAAAGGTGAACAAGTATCTTTATGCTTAATCACAAGAAGACATTCAATCAAATACCTTTTTAGGATGTCCTTTTCGTGTTTCGTCCAGCCATGTCTTCAGTAAATGAATGTTCTCCATATAAGTAGCCCAAGAACAGAGCACTTTTTGTAGGACAGTGTTTACATTGTAAATATATTCTCTGCACGTAGAAATCTTAGAGTCTACCATCTTAAATAGTTTACTAGTGTCTGGCGGATCACCAGCTAGAATATTAAATACATGATAAAACAAATGTTAGAAATAGACATTGATTCCCATTAATAATTTCAAAATAATATCAAGCATATTTCTCAATTGCTTGGAAACGGCCAAAATAGAGAAGTGAATCCTTCCTCCTTTGTGTGCTGAAGGGGAATATCATTAACTGTTTGGAAAAACAAACCAACTAAACAAAACCAACATTCTGCAGAAAATAAAAGAGGGGTAGCTGTGTTAATCTGTATCCACAAAAACAACAAGGCATCCGGTGGCACCTTAAAGACTAACAGATTTATTTAGGCATACGCTTTCGTGGGTAAAAAACCCACTTTTTCTGCATCTTTTTTTACCCACGAAAGCATATGCCCAAATAAATCTGTTAGTCTTTAAGGTGCCACCGGACTCCGCACTTTTATTTTCTAAAAAAAATCAGAAATTTAAAACATTAATAATCAGTTTAAAGCACAACTCTTATTAGAGTACTATGTTATTTGCATGCACTTACCTAAGACATTTGTGCTTATGTTTTTGTTTTTCATGTCTTCACATATTTGAAAAGCAGTTTCTAGTTGAGCTGTGACTCCCCTTTCTTCAATAAAATCCTGCCCAAAGTTAAAGGGAATTGGGATGGGTAATACTGACATAAAGATACGCAGAAAATTCAGTTTGTGATACATTAATTTTTAAAACATGAACCCAGAAGATACAGGTCAAATATAAACAGAGCAAAATTAAGTTACTTCTACTGCATCCCATCCCTGACCCTTTGTATGAATTATGCCTATTATAGGGCCTGATCTTGCAAACTGTTACTTCTGTGAGTAATCCTAACCCATGCATTGAGGGTTTGTCTACACAAACACTTAGGGTATGTCTACACTAGAAGCGCTGCTGTAGTGTAGACAATTACTACAGTGATGGAAGGGGTTCTTCCATCACTGCAGTAAATCTGAGAGGCAGTAGCTAGGTTAATGGAAGAATTCTTCCACTGACCTAGTACTGTCTACACTGAGACTTAGGTCATCTAACTAAAAGTATCGCAAGGCGTGAATTTTTCACACCCCTGAGTGACATAGCTAGGTTGACCTAACTGTCTACTTTAGGCATAAACCAGCCCTTAATTCGCAGCAAGCTGGGGTGTGAATCTATCCCACACCAACCTGCCATGGAATGACTGTCTGTGCGGAACCTGCTGAAGCACATTAATAGTTTGTTGATAAGCGTTGATCGAGTCCCATTTCAAAGAGGATTAGATCAAAGCGCATTAAGAAACAGTTAATGCATGTCACCAGAGTCCACACAGTTAGTCCACAGCAGGCTAGTGCAGGGTAGCTTCACACCCCAGTTTACTCTGAACAAATTGTTCATGTAGACAGACCCTTAGGCCATTGACTCAAAGAGACCACAATACTTGCCTGAGTCAGGATTAGTCATTTCAGAATTAAGTTCTCCGATCATAAACTCCTTGGGGAAGGCGTTTGTTTCCGATAAGCCCGTAAAGTGCCATGGGCACCTATGGCATTACAGAATTAATACACAGGATTTCTGGTTTAGGGGATTTATTAAGTTCATTTTTTAGGATTTACTTTTTGCAATTTTTGATTTGTAGGTAGATGTCCAAAAATCAAAGGGTTTCATGGCTTTGTTACTATAGTGTGTACCAGCAGGGTAAACATGGACCGATTAATGAGCAACACTTAGCGTACTTCAGAAATCACACCCCCACCGTCTGCAATACTGCTCTGTATAGACAATCTCTTAAATACAAGTAACAATGTCTGGTGTTTTTCTGGTGTTGATTGGATAAGCATGAATTTTTTTAATATCAGGTGTGTTTTATTGGTGTTTATCAGTTAAAACCAAAAATCAAAAGCCCAATAATACATTATAATAATAAATCTGTATTAACAATGCACCAAGGGGGCATATGAAACCGACAAAATCCAAGAAATCAGAGTAAAGGCAAAATTTCAATGTTCAACCCACCACGTTATGGGTTATTATTGCTGTTTTTTCCAAGAACAGTGTGATTTTACACAACATATTGCCCCCCCTGCAGTTCTAATGCAGGCAAAATTCTCCCTGATTGTAATTGGAGCGTTGCCTCTCTAAGGACTGTCATGTTGAGCCCCATATGTGCTGTAATAACCAGTCACAAAATAGGAGGTAAGCACAAAATGTAATTAGACAGGTCAACTCATCCGTAAGGAGGACCATAAGGATATGTGCATATTGGGGAGGAAGAGAAAGAAGGGCTGCTGAGTATTACTCTCTGGGAGTAGCAGGTGGTGGCAGACGGCTTCTACATTTGGAGTCCTGCTGCTGCAGAATTGTGACAGGAGGTATAGCAGACTACCTGCTGTCCTGCCTGAGATGTTTGTGAATCTGAGGCAGGAAGTGGGCTGATATTGCTGGCCCTCGCATACTACAGGAGGAAAGGAGGCTAGTCAATGGCTCCCGAAGATAATGACAGAAGGTCACTGATAATCACATCATCAGAAGAGAGAGAGAGATACATGGGGGAGAAGGGGGAGTATTCAGGGCCTGTCATGGAGAAGGTATTTTGGCTCATGGCTTTTGCTCAAAATCCTGCGAAAACTCATCACTTTCATAGGATTTGGACTCACAACCAAATGAAACTCAGTGGTTTGGACTGAGTTTTGCTTTGGAGTTCTTGGGTTCAAATGAAATTGAAGCTTAAGTGTGAAATCACTCACTGGATCCAACAACAAAAAAAAGCATCACTGACTCCAGGCCAGAGTCAAACCAGAGTGTTTTATGAAACTCTGGGAAACTGTAACTGGAAAAGAGGTACTGAAAAAGAGATGGAGGGAGAAAAGAAATGCAGCATAAGTGTATTATTGTAAACACTATCCCTACTGGCAGGGTCCATTCTAGTGCAAGATGATAGTCACAATCACATGGTCACATTTAGCACATGTGCACGGCATGAGTACAACAGCCTTTGATAATTTATTTCAATGAGCAAAATTAACTAGCTTCAGAAAGGGGGTTAGTCCTTCATCACTCTATATGCTTCTCCTTGCTGTACAGTGACAAACTGCTGGGTGGTCGTAAATAACATTTTCATTCCATGGTTGTTGGGAGTGTTGTTATAGCATGTTGGTTTCAGATATGAGAGAGACAAGGTAGGCAAGGTGATGACTTTTATTGGACCAACTTCAATTGGTGGAAGAAGGTACAAGCTTTGGAGCTACACAGAGCTCTGTGTAGCTCTAAAGCTTGTACCTTTCTACCAGTAGAGGTTGGTCCAATAAAAGATATTACCTCACCTACCTTGTCTCACCTTTATTCCAGTCTGAAGTGTATTTTAGCTATATGAGACATACACATATCTACAGCAAAATGGGAAGATGAACATAGCAATAGCAAGGCCTTTTAGAAAGATACAGGTTCAACCTGAAACCCACCCTCCTTTGCATAAATCTCAAATTGCTTCCAGCTATGAGTGTCTATGCTGGATGGAGTTAGATCTAAAGCTGTATCCAAGAGGGCAACTACCCCCGGTTTCAATTGGAGAACAGTTGCCAAAAATATAAACTCTTTTAAAGCTTACATGCCAATCTCTCAGCAATAACTCCACAGATTCCTTAGTCCCATATTTGATATCCCTGATATTTAACTTTAATGTCACTTCGTCCGAGATAGCGGAGCACAGGCAGTGGTGGTATTCTAGAAGTATGCTGAAGTTTGTAGACTGGATATTGCTGAATCTGGAAAACAGTAGAGTTTTGGAATTAAACTGGACATAATGAGCCATTCATGTACAGAGAGAGACCTCTAACCTAAAAATTACCTGAATTCCAGATATCATATGCAAACACAGTCCCTACTGTTGAAGAGGGGAAAAAAATCTAAAATATTTAGGGTTACTTATTTAAGTGAATAATGATTTGGGCACCTTAATTTCTGGATGTCCAATTTAAGAAACCTTAAAAGGGGCTGATTTTCAGAAAGTTCGGAGCATTCACTGTCTGAAAATCAGGCCCTTGAAAGGTGTCTCTAGTTCAGCACACAAAATCACTGGTCACTTTCAAAAATGTAGGCTTTAAACTGCATGATGATACCTTGATCAGCACAACTGAGATGGAACAAAAACAAATTAGAAGTGTTTCAGAATTTACACAAGTTCAATATAATGGTTAATTTTTAATGAGAAGATTAAAACTAATATTCCCCCTACTAACTCATCTTCCGTTTTACTTGGAACAGTCTCACAATCCTCATACACCAAACCACCTCTTCCTTCCTCCAAAACATACATCAAAACACAATTTTTTCACAAAGGTTTTCAAAATTGACCTCTGCAAAATCCCTACTCCAGTTTAAAGTCATAACAATGTCCATCTTACTACTAGAATGTGGCTGACCTGCTTTGCCTGTGTTTGTACTAGACAGTAATAAACTCCTTGAGGTAGGACCATGTTTTTGTATACGTTTGTAGAACACAAAGCACACTGACGGTGCTCAATAAATGATAAAATCAGAGATGGCAGAATGAAGCAGTCCAGTTTTGAGCTAAGAGCTGACTTTGTCAACTGAACCTTAAATTCCAGAATTCTTTAGCAGATTCAAGTTTTTAATTATTTAATAATACTTTGTACTTATAGTGCTTGCATCTGTAGATGCACATGATTTTAAAAGATGGAAACAGGAACAGAGGAAAGGGGAAACAGGCACAGAGAAGTGAAATGACAAGATCATGCAACGAGTCAGTTGCAGAGCTGGGAATAGACCATTTATGCTTGTGCCATCTAAGTGCACAACAACTGAACACAGAAAACAAGTAATTGGAGTGTTTTTCAATAATGGTGCTAAGCTTGCTAAAAATAATAATTTAACTTAATATAAATGTAGGTGCCCAACAGGCTAAATCTGAGAATTGCAACCTTCTTTTCATGTCATCTAGCTTCTCAGTTGGTACCAGTGGCATATCCTTCTCATCTTTATTCTCAAAGGATTGGAGGGTGACCAAGTGACAGTCAAAATAATCCATCAAGCCCTGGAAAAAAATATTGTAATTAAGATATTTCACTGCTAAGTATTGTATTTGGGAATATGCAATTCACTCCCATATTACAGTGGGAGCTATTAAGAAAACACATTTACCACAGGATCTCACTTCAGTTTTTATTCAGTATTTATTCCTACACTACCCCCGAGTGAGAGTATTTACCACAGCATAGTAAAAACCACACCATTATCTATCGATCACATTTTATATATATATATATATATATATATATATATATATATATATATATATATATATACACACACACATACACACACGCATATATATCTATAGGTAATATTGCTTTAACTCAATACTACCAGTGTTTGTTTACTTTTAAAAACACCCTCTCCACATACTGTAGTGCAATATTACATCTTTTCAAAGTATGTAGCTCTTCCTTTGCCACACGACAGATTGACAGTGAGATCTTATAAATAAATACCTTTCGTTTTAATTGTCTGATACTGTAAAATCACATTTTAAAAAACATTTATCCCATTGATAATATATTAACCTTTTGATGGCAGAAGTTGGAATTTTTGCTGCAAATTTCATGGGAACATATCACAGGTGCCAGTTGCTAAAAGCAACCAATTGAACATACAAAGTACCCACATAGATTAGAGTACTGCACAACATTCCCATATGAATATGAATGATCACAATATGGAATGCAGCATTCCTGTAAACTACCATTAAATAACGATGCCACCTAGGAATTGAAGGTGATAAAAAGTGTATGTCACAGATGAAGGCACAGTTATAATTACACACAAAACAACTCTGTTAGAATTAATCATTTAATTAAAGACTGTATCATAATGTATATGTACAATGGGGACAAATTAAGGTTGTACAGGCAATCTTAATTCTCAAACTTCTTAATATTTCAGTGGTTGACTTTGCAACTTTAATACTGTTCTTTGAACACATTTTTGTGTGTGAGATTTCCTAGGTTTTGAAAAAAACCTGACACATCATATTGACATCATACTGACACCGACACAGGTCATAGCAGTGTTGGAACTAGAGCTGATCTGAAATTTTCAAGCAGAAAGTTTTCCCATTCTGGAAAATGCTGATTTAACAAAATCAAAATGTTTTGTGGGAGTGTATTGATTCTGTGGAAATTTTCAACAGGAAATTATTGAAACATGGGCAAAACAACATATTTTCCTTATCCCATTCTCAGAAATAGCCAAACCATTTTGGTTGAAATTTTCAAAAAAAAACAAAAACAAAAAAAAACCCACATGTGGCAGAAACTCAGCATAGAAAATTACAGCTCAAACTATTACAGTTTGGCAAAGTTTTAAGCAACTGAAAACAGGGTCTTATATTGGGAAGTGCTGGATAGGCAGCACTACCAGCCCAATCTATAATAAACTCTCCCACCTTCTCAAGCTTACAGTCAAGGCACATCAAATAATCAGCCAACTTGAAATATAACCCAAATGTCTGGTCATAAAAGACAAAAGATGATCATGCAGGTATTCTTTTAAGAGGCTTAAAATTCAAAAGAAGAACTTAAAAATAATAGACTTGAGGAGTCAGTGTAAAGATTTAATTACTGGAGTAATATGTTGTGACTTCCAAGTATCAGACTATATTCTCTTCCCAAGTTGCCAAACACTTAAGCAAATGCTTAACTTTAGGCCCATTAAATTCCACTCAAGTCAGTGGAATTTAGCCATGTGCTCTTCTGAACAGGGATGGACATAAGTATAGACGTAAAGATTAGTATTGCTTATATGCTTTGCTAAATTAGTTGCAGGAATGGTGAGGAAAAGAATTCCAATGTGTTAATATAGGAGTGGCAAACTTTTTGACCCATGGGCCACATGAATAGAAATTGTATGGCGGGCCATGAATGCTCACAAAATTGGGGTTGGGAGTGCGGGCTCCGGGGTGGGGCCAGAAATGAGGAGTTCAGGGTGCAGGAGGGGGCTCCGGGCTGGGGCAGTGGGGTGGGGCATGGGCGGGGAGTGAGGGCTCTGGCTGGGGGTGCAGGCTCTGGGGTGGGGATGGGGATGAGGGGTTTGGAGTGCAGGAGGGTGCTCTGGGCTGGGACCAAGGGGCTCAGAGGGCCGGAAGGGGATCAGGGCTGGGGTAGGGGCACGGGAGAGGCTCAGGCTCCGGGCGGCGCTTACCTCAAGCGGCTCCCAGAAGCAGCGGCATGTCCCTTCTCTGGCTCCTATGTGAAGGCGCGGCCAGGCGGCTCTGCACGTCACCCCGTCCTCAGGCACCGCCCCTGCAGCTCCCATTGGCCATGGTTCCTGGCCAATGGTAGCTGCGGGTGTGGCACTTGGGGCGGGGGCAGAGTGCAGAGCGGAGCCCCCTGGCTGTACCTACGCGTAAGAGCTGGAGGGGGGCCATGCTGCTGCTTCCGAAAGCTGCGGAATGGCCCCCAACGGTGCTCCCCTGCTGGAGCGCTAGAGCGGAGCAAGCCCCAGACCCCGCTCCCCAGCGGAAGCTCGAGGGCCGGATTAAAATGGCTGGCAGGCTGGATGAGGCCCGCAGGCTGTACTTTGCCCACTCCTGTGTTAATATGATCAAAATACATTAACTTACTCACTCTACCAAGGCTTTTCTTACATCTCACCCCCATGAAGTCGTAACACTTTCCTACAAAACTCTGTATTTATTCGGTTACCCTGCCATTGTTCAAAATCAACAGCTGCTACCAAAGGCATCTTTAGAAGTACATATATCCTCAAAAAAAAATCGATCAATCCAGTAACCACTTTCCCTCCCAAAAACTAACATCACTTCCACAGTAGGTGCTTTAGTGGATCAGATTTAACAAGTCTTTTTTTGATTAACAAACCTTAAATAATATAATTTTTTCTTTGAAGAGAGCCATTGCTTTACAGTGGTCCTGCGAATCAGGTAAATCTTCCGCCAGCAGATATTCTACCTCTTGGAGCCAGACCTCGATGCTGTCTAGAGGTGGGGGTAGTGCACGGTCCAGCTTTGTTTTCCATTCATTAATCTAAAAGCCAAATACAAGTCAATGGCAAAATCTCTCTATTTGTTTCTTACCCTATTCTCAGGGGACTAGCAAGATTATTATATATAATACTTGTTAATCTAACGTTCTAACTACCTCACAGACAAACTCTGCGCTCAGTAGCAAGCAGGCAGTTCCCACAGCAGTCAAATGCTCATTTGAGTGCATCCAAGGTCAGAATTTGCTCCCCCACTTGCAATCTTCTTGGTGCTACAGGGAATTGAGCAGTTTTTGTAGATATACGATGACTAACAAAGTTTTGTCACAGGGAAATTTACCCAAAGTTAGTGGCACCTTGACAGATGACTTCTATCATGAATAATGTGCTCTGACTGTCTTTCCATCACTGTGGACCAAAAGTGTCTTATCCACACTAGCCACTTATTGGCAGTATCAATCCTAGCCATTCCAAGCCTTAGTTCAGGGACAGTTGACATGAGCCAGCTCGTTACAAAGCACTATCCAATGGGATTAACAATACGGCTACGGCAGAGTTGGATAGTGCAGGAAGGCCACCCGTGCCATGGAAAAAAATATCTAGTCAGCTGCAGACTCTATTGCTCGCTCTTTTCTCTGCTGCCTCATTATTTTAGCCCTAATTATGTCACACCGAACATTTTAAGCAGGGATCAGCCCAAACCTCTACGTCCGAATGCTGCCAAGCTCAGAGGACGATCAGATCGAGATCATACTTTGCATGCCGCTGGCAGCCCTAGGATCAGATAGGCATAAAGAGAGCCATGTTTGCCGTCACCCTCCTCCACCCACACCCCTTTGGAGCCCTGCATACCAGGCCCAGCTCAACTGGACCTCAGGATCCTGGCCAATGTCTAAATATAGGGATTCCTCCCCCTCCTCAAAAAAGGAGAAACATAATTGTACTACAGTATAAATTCCTGGGGTGAGCTTTATCCTCTTCATAGAATGTGTTCACATTAATAACATAAACAGCAGCTAGAAATACTTCTGTAACCTGGGAGGTTAGGTTATCCCATGCTGCTCTCATCCGTTTCTGATCTTCATTTAGCTCAGGCACACTTCTTTTTGAAGACAACACTGGCAGAAAGGGTCTTTTCTCTTCATTAAACAATTCCATAAATGACAGCATTTCCTAGGGTTAAAAGGGGAAGGCAATCTATAGTGGACAATTACCACATGTAATAATTCCTAGAACCAGATATTACTGTTGGAGGTGAATTTCTGGCTCCCATTTACTTCAGTGGGTGTTCCAGATAAGGAATGATGGAATGATAAAACCACTGAGGTCAATGGGAATCAGGCATGATCATTTAAGGGCAGTATCCGGGCCTTACAATATAACACTGTAGCTGAATCTTTATTTAATATCATGTTAATACATTATTCCCAAGCAAATGCATAGTAATATCTCTAACTTCTTCTAGTGCTATAACTATTCAACTGTACTGAGAAAAATATATTTTCTGAGACGAGGCATAGTCACCATGGGGAACTGTGAAGGAGAGAAGGATATTACATGTTAGATACAAGGCCTAAGTGTGCCACACAGATGTAGCCCAAATGGGGGAAAACATTTTAAAATCAGTTACTTTTGCATTTTGGCTGTCAATGTATAGACTGTTAAGAGGGAAGTCAGACCAGCTGCAGAACACAGAGTAAATCTAGCCTGGCTGACTCTGCATAGAACTTAAATAAGAGTAAGAGAAGAAAACACTCCTCCCTGCCTATTAGAATATTCAATCACTTGTTTTCAGTCAGAGTTTGTATGGGTTCATGTTCTCTCAGGGGCAAATTGTGACCATCACCCCTTTATTAGTGTAGAGGGCCCTGGACTCAGCAGAATCCCTACCAAGGGAAAGCACTGCATAGGGACTGCAAGTCCCATACTCTTCCAGAAGTACAGCTCAGTTGGGTCTCCCTGATGGAGGATGGGTTTGGGGGCAGGCTAGGGCCAGTGTGGTATTTGGATTCACTGGCCATTCTTCCTCTGCTCCTAAAGAGGACAGAGTGCAACACCCGTTAGGGGTTGCTGCAGCACTGAAGCTGCAATAGCAGTCACTGTGTGGGGAAGAGGATAATTACTTCTCTAATGGCCCCATAAATCTCCCTTCTACATGCTCCAGTTATCTGGGCTCTACAAATGGAGGAAGCCATTCCCTTAAGGAATGAGTAGCAGCCAACATTTCCAGCACCCCTTTAATGACAACAAACTGGCTCGAGACCTATGTCAGGGTTCCCTCCCCACTCTGAACTCTAGGGTAAAGATGTGGGGACCCGCATGAAGAGCTCCTAAACTTATTTCTACCAGCTTAGGTTAAAACCCCCAAGGTACAAAATTCCCTGCACCCTGAGAAATGCTTCTCTCACTGCCACCATCAAGTGTTTTAAACAGGAATCCAGGAAAGGAACCACTTGAAGTTCCCCTTCCCCGCAAAATACCCTCTCAAGCCTGTACACCCCCTTTCCTGGGAAGCTTGAGAATAATCTCCTAACCAATTGGTTACACAGTGATCTAAAAACCCACCCCCGGGGTTTTAAAACCATAGAAAAAACAGTCAGCTTCTTAAAAGAAGGATTTTATTAAACAAAGAAGGTAAAATCATCTCTGTAAAATCAGGATGGTAACTATTTCACAGGGTACTCAATTTCCAAACTCAGAGGGATTCCCCCTCTGGACAAAACCTTAAAGTTACAGAAAAAACAGGAATAACCCCTCCCTCTAACACAGGGAAAGCTCACCAAGCAAAACAAACAAAAACCTATTCGCAGTGCTGACTACACTTACTTTAGAAAAGTGAGGTTTGGTGAGAAGACTGATTTTTCTGCAGGTTCTTTCTATCTTCCAAGATCACTCTGACTCAGACAAAGAGCCACACACAAAGCCTTCCCCCCTCCCAAGATTTGAAAGTATCTTGTCCCCTCATTGGTCAGATGCCAGCCAGGTCAGGTGTCAGTCTGGCTACCTGCATTTCTTAACCCTTTACTGGTAAGAGGATTTTATAGTACTGCATCAGACCCTCTCCCCGTTCCCTTTATATTTATGACAACCTACAATATTATCACCATAGTAACTGAGAAGCATATATTTACAGTCCTTATGGAGAAAGAATTTTATCTTAACCCTTCCTCAGTGACTTTGGTTTATTTACCAAATCCAGTGCCAGATTTGTGATTTTGTTGTTGTTAAATTTAAATCTTCAGATTGGACAACAACATGAAAAGCTACTTTTGGGGGGCTTATTTTAATATTTCTCTTTGCAAATACTATCATATTCAAAACTGTAATTTAAATGCTACTTACCTGAAATTTTCTATAGCATGTTTCATTTTCTGTATCAACCAACAACTTTGTTAACTTCTTCTCTTGTACAGTCAGCCAGCTCAAGGCCTCTTTTACTGTCCCCTGGTAATTGGAGCAGAAAATTCCACTTTTGCATTCTGCAAGTCTTATTTTTAGTTTGCATTGTGCCATAAAACAACACACTAGTGAAGCCTTCCCACTCACTAAAGGTCTGTTCCAAAGCCCATTGAAATCAATGAAAAGACTCCCACTGATTTAATGAGCTTTGGATCAGGCTCTACAAATAGATGAAAGCCAAAATCTTCAAACCTGGTGCCAGAAGTTAGTTTCCTGAATATAGTACAGCAGCTTGAAACAAGTAGCCAGAATTCAGGGTGTTACAGGAACATTCTATCATATGTAAATAGTTGGTTAATGGATAAAGGTGCAAGTAGATGGCATTCAAGAATATACAGCATACATCCTGGGTTTTGTAGACCCAATAAAATTCTTGCTGTGCCCTCCAAATGGCTTTCTCTGGCTGCTCTTTATATCAGCTTCTAACAAGAAGGATCTGAGGTTGCTCACCACTTTGGAAAATCAGTCTACTTCTATCTAGGTACCTAGCTATAATATTGGGAGCTTGCATTTAGGCAACCAGGTCTGAAATGGTGACTGGAATATTTATGGACATCTTAACTAACAAAAAAGTGAACTTTGCGACAAAGTTTCTGTCTACACTATTTTAAAAAATCTACCATGTTGGGGATTTTGGTTACAATAAGATAGGGACACACAAGGTTAGAATAAGCTCAGTTGTGTCATAGTAGACAAGATCACACCATGTTTTATAACTATGTTACTGAATCATGCTACAGGCTGTGTAAAGGAGGTGTTGAAATTCTCACTCAGTTATGAAAAGTAAAAGGTACACTCATTTGGCTTGGTTCAATGATAAAAGAAATGACATACCTGCATGTCTTCTACAGCCACAGGTAAACTTCTGGAATATTGCAGAAACTGAGCCACGTAAGTCATGATAGATTTTTCATCTGGACTGATAACATCAACATCTGTGAGAGGTAGCACACTATTAGCTCATTCCTGCATATTTCTCAGTTTGATTGTACAATTATATTCTACAGAGCAATCATGAAAATTTACCAAATATAAATGAATTTATTTTCAGCATTTCAGTTAAAATTTCACTGACAAAAAATAGTAGTAAATTGATTTTTTTTCCTCAGGAATTTTGTAATACAAAAAGCAAATTAGAAAAGGAGCGGGCAATTGTTAATATCATCATCATGCAGCTTTATATTCTTTCTTCTAAAGGATGTTCCTGAAATTGTTGCCAAGTCAAAACTCATATTAGTTCAGGTTCCCTATGAACTATTCAGCAAAGAACCTCAGATTACAGCATGCTTACTTTTATCATAAAGATCAGTATTTCATTTTTACCCCCCAATCATCACAGTGATTAAACATTAAAAATGCTATTTAGGTACATGTACACTGCAAAAGAAACCCGCAATAGCAAGTCTCAAACTCCAACTCAACTGACTTGGGCTCGGTGCTACAGGGCTAAAAATAGCATCCCACTTAGGCTGGAGCCCAGGATCTGAGACCCACTGCCCTCACAGGGCTTTAGCCTGAGTGGGAATGTCTATACTGCTAGTTTTAGCCCATAGCGTGAGCCCTGAGTTGACTCAGTTGACCCAGGCTTTGGAACTCACTTCCACAGGTTTTTTTCACAGTGTAGACATATCCTTGGTTATAAACAGACACTGGTTTGACAGTATCAGCATCAGACCGTATACCAAGTGTATGCAAAACAGATCATTTACCTTCAGGTTCAAGAAGTCTTGGAATATTTAATTCATGTTCCGCAATTTTAAAAGCCTCCTTCAGATTTTCTTTGTTGGCTCTACCCTTTGCTCTGTCCATGTCAACTAAATCTGGTCTTAAGGCATGGATGATAGCTAAAAAAGCCAGTCCATTCCTCCAGCTCGATTTGAAATCTCCCACTTTGACAGATCCATGCCTGCCCCAAAATCATAAAGAATAAAATGTCATGTTCTGTTTTCTCAAAATATTTAATATTCAGTTATCAATACAATGTAAACCATGTTAGACTGGGCCTAATCCAAATCCCACTCGAGTTACTGGGAATCTTTCTAATTAATTCTGTGAAAGTTGAGTCAGACCAATTATGTGCGGTCAATATAATCGGTCCAACAAACTTAAGAACTGAAATATTTTTCATTGCTTAGTATCATGTTGCTTTTACTTGTTGCTGTGTGCTGCAATGGCACTTTGATGACCACATTTTCTTTTTTTATTTATTACATTTAAGGCATCTATCAATGCCTTTTACAGCACCAAAAACAACAAATGAAACACTAAGCTTAGTCAAATGCAATCCAGATATTTCTTTACAAGCCAATAGGAGATGGGTATCTTACTACCTGAGACCTTTTTGAAAATCCCAGCCTTAAATTTATTACATTACTTTTGGAAAGTAGTAGTAGTTGGTTTTGGGGTTTTTTCAAAATGTTCCACTGAATTAGGACTAGAGAAATGAAAAAAAAAATATTTAGAGAGGGATCCCACAATTTCTACAATGCATCTGGTGTCTAGATCAGGGGTCGGCAACCTTTCAGAAGTGGTGTGCCGAGTCTTTATTTATTCACTCTAATTTAAGGTTTTGCGTGCCAGTAATACATTTTAACGTTTTTAGAAGCTCTCTTTCTATAAGTCTTTAATATATAACGAAACTATTGTTGTATGTAAAGTAAATAAGGTTTTTAAAATGTTTAAGAAGCTTCACTTAAAATAAATTAAAATGCAGAGCCCTCCCAGACCGCTGGCCAGGACCTGGGCAGTATGAGTGCCACTGAAAATCAGCTCGCACCCGTGCCATAGGTTGCCTACCCCTGGTCTAGATGATACAGGGATGTACACAGAAGATGCATGAGTCACAATGAGTACTGAGAAAAAAACCCCTCAAAAAACAGTTTGTGTATAGTGGATATGATGGTATGTGAACAGGGGTTAACGCAGGGTGTCACTGATCTTTCATGATTAAAACGTGAGGGTCCATTGGTTTAAAAACCAATGTTGTCTTATATATGTGTTATAGCAGTCACTGATATGTTAAACCCACTCTAATCGCAATCAGATAGATTATAGCTTTGCTGAATAAAGGCGGGCAAAAGAAAGAAGATGGGCTGAAAAACACTCTAACCTCCCACTAATATGAATGGAAAATTAGTGGGGTGACACCAGAAAAGGTAACCTGGAGAACTAGAAAGAAAGGGCTGAGGTTTTGGTAATATTTTTTTTAATGTATTTGTGTGAGGCAGTGGATTTTCAAGGAAATGCATATGTCAAGCCCTGATCTTGCAAAACCATATGCACATGAGTAGCACTCTCATTTAAGTCGATGGAATGACCTGCAGTGTGTCAAGTTAAGCAGGTGTATAAATCTCTGCTGGAGCAGAGCCTAAACCTTCTTAACTCTATAAAAAGTCCTTAGCTCATGAGACGCCTTCTTTTGGCTTGTGCAGTGCTCTGGGGGGAAAATGCATGAACTGGGATGTCGATTCTTTTCTAGCCATTCTGCTTTTTTTTTGTTCAACAAATTCTTGGACGATTAGTGTAACTTTGTTACTAAGAGAACCAGTAAATGCTAATCCAACAGGATTAAAACTGGCAAAGTATGCAAGCATTGCAGTAGGCACATTACATAGAGAATGGAGACAGCTAATAAAAAAGAAAGCCAAACAAGCTAATTTATTTACCAGTGTTTTAATTGTACAGCTAGCTCCAACTTCTTATAGTTAAAGGACCAGGTCAACACATTTAGGCCCTAAATTTGAAATCCAAGCTTTGTTAGAATTGATGTGAAATGTCAACTAGATTCTAATGTGCTACTTTTTTGTTATATCTAGTAATCTGTCACTAAGAAATTAAATAGATAAAATATAGCACCTTTATAGGATGACACAGTAAAAATAAACATGAGATACAATTTATAAGCCTTTCATAGTACTTACATTGAACATTGCTCCTTCACCCACAACAGGAGGGCCTTTTTTGCAGATATCTTCCACCGTTTCTTAACTTTACCTCTTTTTCTTGCCTGTGGGCTTGCAGCTGGACATGAGTCAACGACACTCGAACAATCAAGAGATGGCTGATTATAACTACTACCAAGGGTCCACGCAAGTTCTTCAATCTACCAGAGACAGGGGGAGAGATGCAGAGAACCATTAAGAATAAAAAATCCAGTATGACTTTATTATAGCTGGAGCTGGTATCCTAATACACTTCCTCTTATAAGACTGTTTTCAGCAGCTTATAACTCTGTCAACTTTAACTGCTGGGCTGATATACTCCATGCTGAGTGTCAACCTCAAGTTGAATTTGTTTGGAACATTTAGCCAAAACAGTGAAGCGATTTCCGAAAACAAGACTACAGAAAAATACATTGTTTTGCCCATTCTGGTGACCCTTTCTTTCAAAAGCTGTGGCACACCGATACTTTGGAGCAGGGTTTTGAAATTGCGCAGACCTTAGTGTCCAGGAGGTGCCTTGTTCCACTGAAAAGTCACGAAATTTAGCCATTCACCCAAACTTTTTTTGAAAAAAATAATCACAGTTCACACTTGCTCAGAAGAGACTTGTGAGAGCGGCCCAGCTTAATTCCCTGAAGATTCTGTCTGCATTGAGCATGTTCCAGCCCAGGGTTGAGAAGAACCTTCCCTGTTGCAGCTTTAGGCTGTCTCTTCTGTGCACATACCTGCAGACAGAATCTGGCCCATTGTTTTAAACCAGTTATAAAAAAATATTGATATGCACATCACACTGCTGTCAATCATATCCTGCTCAGCTAACAGGGACTCTAATACCCATTTCAGAGAAGCAGGTACAATGCACAATTAGAACATATTAGATGTTTCTTCTTTGAGCCAACACTTCAGGCATACAGCATAAGCAGCTTTTTGGTTTGTGCTTATGCATAATTCATCTCATTTTGTGATCATTTCATTCCACAATTTTTTGTACTTTTTTTCGCTATTAAAAATACTTTCCCACATCACTGCAATACTTACATAAAAATGTAATATAATTGTCCAAATCAGACCAAGCACAATGGAAGGTTTTCCTTCTATAATGTCAGCAACATGAATATTTATGAGCTTGATCTGGAAAAAGAGGATCATTGTTAAAGAAGAAACATGTTCCACAAACTAAACTGGTGTGAAGAGTGAATTTTAAGTTATCTTTATCTTTAATACTCACTGATTTGTTCTTTAAAAATTTCAAGGCATTTTCTATATTGCTTCTGCACTGGAAGGTGTTACATCCTTTCTCCCGTGGCTACAAAGTAAAAAGAAAATATTGCACAATCAGCTGAGACGATCTGTTTTATTTTAGATCATTCACCAATAAAGGTCCAAATCCTGCAAAGACTGATGTCTGATTTTGCATGCATTGACACCAGTGGCAAAGCTTCCATTGACTTAAATGATGCAGCATCAAGACCCTTGTGAGTAGTCCTTATCTGCAGGAAGCCTGCTCTTTAGCACAGTACAGCTCAAGCACAGTGCCAGTAAGTTCTTGCGAATTGAGCCCTTGCAGCAGGGACAGCTGATTCTGAACAAGAGAGCCTGCAAGCCATGAGACAGTTGTTCCTGGCAATGGAAGGTGTGACAGGATACTCATCCACTGACTCCAGTGGGACGGCTCACATGTTTACAGTTAAGCACCATCCATAAATCTTTACATGATTTAGGCCAAAGACAGGATTTCATTCCTTTATTTTATCTTACCAGTTGTTGACCTGAAAGTACTTCCAGCAGGTCCAAGAGCACACAACCTTCTTTGACATCTGTATATAGATCTGAGATAATGGAAGGAGGAGTATGCTGCAAAAGTAATACATTTAGGTGTAAGTTATATACTGAATTCTGAAATCATCATCTAGCAAAATATCATTGATTGTTTTGCTGCTTTTTAAAAAAAAAAGTTTTCATTTCTTTGCCCCTTTTTTTTGTTCCACTTACTATTTTTCTGCTTATTTCAATAGAATGATATAGAAAATAGATTTCTTTTAAAGCTGAGGGCCCTAGTTCAAGAAAGCATCCTTGTTCAGGAAAGCACTTAAGTATGTGCTTAACTTTAAGTAAGTAAAGCCATACATTTTAACCACATGCTTAAATGCTTTCCTGAATAAGGGTGGACTTAAGCACCCGCTAAAGTGATTTCCTGTACTAGGGCCAAAATGATCATAATTCTAGCTATCCTTTTAAGGAGGCTAAGAAGAAGAGGGTAACTCAGTTTTGCTGCAAAATTTCCAGTAACTAACTTTGAAAAATATGGAGGTCAGAAAGAGCAGTCGATTTACATTCTTTTCACCGATGAAGCCTAAGGTCTGAATATTTATTATGGAGATAAGTGAAAAGGACCTTAATGTTGCCTGCTATTTGCAGACGTCACAAAACCACATTATGGCTGTTTGTCTCTGCTCAAGTAAGGACCAGCACTGGAACAGCTGGCACGCCGCACGTCAGGACCAAAGTGCATTGACAGAGCAGATTTGTGAAAGCTTACAAGTACCTGCCTCCTCTGCAGCTATTTCTGTTAATCCTCGACTTTCACTGAATTAAAACAATGTTTGAAATGCATTCCAGTGTAGCACAAATATACAACAATAAAACAAACAGACTATGATGATGCCTATACAACAACACCACCAAAAAAAAACCCCAAACCACCAAACAATAACACCACACAAATATATAACCACACACACCTGTTTCTGCCATGTGCATGTTATTCAACAGTTAAAACATACCTTTCCAGGCTAATTTTCCCTTTTGAACCATGAATATTTAAATTTGTTTGGTTTATTTATTCTTTTACATTTTGCTCTCCAAAATACAGTTCTAAATTTATTCACAAACAACAGCAACAACAAAAAAATAACTTGTTTAACATTAGTTAAGGTTGCTCTCCTCAGTAAACAAATCATAACAAATTAGGAAATGCAAAGTAAAGGATTAAAAGTTTGCAAAGTCAAGCACTCTCGAGTTAGCAAATGCCAAAATGAACATTGCTCACGCAATCTTAATTCAGCCCCCTTGTGCATCTGCATTATGATAGAGTCTTTAATTACATAATCCCATAATTATTATTATTTTACACAAAACCCTGGTTCGTTCAGAGCACAGGATGGCTCTGCTCTGGGGATGAACTGGGATTGTGTAGTGAAGGAGCCTGTTTTCTGTAGGACCCCTGCCTCATTTGCTGCAGAAGTTGGTAGCTGTATAGTGACTGAGCCAGAGGCCGGTAGGAAAACAAAAAGGATGGTCTTGTGATCAAGATAGTTCAGTGCCGCCCTGAAGACTTGGATTCTATCCCTGCCTCTGCAACAGAGTTCTTATGTGAGCTTGGCAAGTCACTTACACCAAACGGTTCACATAGTCACTTCTGCATGTAATTAAAGACTGTATAATAATCATACCCACAGGGGCACTGAATTAAGGTTCCTTGGGCAACATTCCTTCTGGCATTTCCTAATTTGATAGTGCTTGACTTTGCAATTTTTTAATCCTTTTATAGCCTTAACTTTGTACTTCTTATTTTTTATGGTTTGTTTACTGAGGAAGGCAATCTTAAAGAATGTTAAAAACTTTTTTGTTATTGAACTTCCTTATTTTTTAACAGAAAGAAAATATTTTATATATGTCCTATTTAAATAATAGAGCACTTCCACCTTTATTGTTTTCAATGTATATTTTATTGCCATTGTTATCTTTGTGAAGCGCCACATTTCACCACACAGTGTCGTGTCAACAAATATATTCAAAGTAATTAAATTAATTTGTATTCATATAAAACACTTGGAAAATCAGAAGAAGCACAGAAAAAGGGCTGACATTTTGTAGCTTGGTATTCACGTAACCCTTTTTGAGGAAAGTAACAAACAATTAATCTTGAAATGAAACAGTACAAACCCAAACAGCACAGCAGGAACTTATCCAAATACAGTATGCTTCCAATTACTTCAGTGACCTACCATAGTCTGAGGTAAATCAGTTATCAAAGGCAACCATTGCCATGACAAGAGGGTGCAGTGTTGTTGTAGCCATGTTGGTCCCAAGATATTAGAGAGACTCTTTCACCAACAGAAGTTGGTCCAATAAAAGCTATTACCTCACCCACCTTGTCTCTCTAACAAGGGTACCAGTGACTTTCCCCAAGTGTGCATCTGAACTGGGGAAGGGTGAGTGATGAGTGGTTATCTCTGATGTCACAATGTTACAGCTCATGTGACAGCAGAGGGCATCAAATGTATGGGAACAGGGGGGAAGCGGGGGAATCTAGCTTTCTCACTGTTCCTGTTTTCCCAAATGTCCTAAATAAACAACAATACATCAATATGTATTGACGGGGGAGGGATAGCTCAGTGGTTTGAGCATTGGCCTGCTAAACCCAGGGTTGTGAGTTCAATCCTTGAGGGGGCCATTTAGGGATCTGGGGCAAAAATTGGGGATTGGTCCTGCTTTGAGCAGGGGGTTGGACTAGATGACCTCCTAAGGTCCCTTCCAACCCTGATATTCTATGAATATAAAATACACATTGGAGATCATTCCTCACACATATTAATTAGTGAGTGAAATTTGCTTCAAATTTCCCATGGCATGTTTACAAATAAAAGGGTTTGAGATACAGAACCTGAAAAGCATTTCTGATGCAACCTTAACTACAGTCTCATTATTTCAAGACAATAAGACAAAACTGCCTTCCACAGACCATTTTCTTACCTTTGCCAACTGTGAATTTATCCAACTAGTGAAGGTTTTCTTCTGGATGCATTCCTGCTCCACTGTGGAAAAGGAAAAATCACTTAATGAAACAATTTGACGATTTTTATTTCACTTTTTCAAAGAGAAACATGAAATCCATCTCAAATCTAAGTTCTCTCCTCAGTTATGTCAGTGGGGTTTTTTATATGGATTTTCATATTATTGTCTGGAATCTAACTGGTATTTTCCGCCACTCGGAAATGAAAGCATCTCCAAGGAGCGCTCCACAACCAGAAAACGCACTCTTACTGGACTTGATGGGGCTTTATCTGAGGAAAAGGTCCATCCACACAGAGAATCTTAATGTTCTTTAAGATTCTTTTTTTTTTAAGTTCAACTAATGCAAATAGTAAAATAAACAAACGAGCCTACAAAGCAATACGTCTAAAACAGCTTGGGCCTTAACTTATTTCTAAATGTGTCTCAAATGCCTTAGGCCTTTTGTCAGCATAAATCCACGGTTGCAATTCTGAAAGTTCAGATCTAGGGTAAAACTGTCATAAGTGTAAAAAATCACTTAGGGTTTGTCTACACAGGGATAAAAAGGCTGCAGCAGGCCAGGGTCAGCTGACTTGGGCTCATGGGGCTCAGGCTCCCAGGCTGAAAAATCATTGTGAAGACGTTTGGGCTTGGGCCTGAGCCACAGCTCTGGGATCCTGTGAGGGTGGAGGGTCCCAAAACTCAAGACTCCAGCCCAAGCCCAAATGCCTACACACTGATTTTTTTAGCCCCACAGCCTGAGCCCCACGAGTCGAGGCCACGCTATAGGGCTTTTGTCCCTGTATATACATACCCCTAGGGGTCTAAGTCCCATTGACTCTACAAGAAAACCAAAAAACTCTCCTTCTTTCCCTTCCCTCCCTTTTATTTAAGAAACTCCCCACCCCCACCCCAAAGATCTAACTGTGTTTAATTCTTCATTTTTATACAGTATAGCTAATAGGAATAGTATGTTAATTGACATCCGACTACAATTATTATCAAATGCTCTCACATGACTCACATTAAAGGTAGTGGGAGCTGCATGAACAAATCTAAAGGCATAATCTATTTTGATTTCTCTGGTGTCCCTCCCAGGCTGTAGGCATATATTTCATTCAACTTAGGTTGCTACCAACCTTCCTCTCCCCTGACAGCTTTCCCACCACCTGCATTAAAGCCATGAAATCTGAGGTGCACGGTAACAAGAGACCTATGGTAATCCAACTAGAAAGATGATAAAACCAGGCCAATTAACATGGCCACTTAATTAGAACAAATTCTGATGTGAACGGCGCTTATCCTGCTCTCTTGGTTCCAACTTGTATGCACACACATGGGGCATTTTGAAATTAGTGCTCTCGTTAGCTAAGATGTATAATGATATATCTAGAACACTGGTTAAAACAGACTGAAAAGGGTAGGGGAGATCTCACTGCACCAGCCCAGCAGAGGGAACGAACTCTATCTGCAAAGTGTGATTTTCATCCAGGTGGGGAGGGCTGGTAGTATGCCCTCCACATCATTGACACAGTGAAGGCAGAGTGACCATGCGCGGGACCCTCTGCAGCCCCAGTGCACCAGAAGGCGAGTGTCTGCTTGAGGAGTGAGCAGAGGAGGGGTTTGGGGATCTGCACTTACATAGATTCCAAGGCCCAGAACTCCTACATACAGGGTGCAGAGGAGCAATGGCTATACCCTCCATAGGCTGATACAGAGGTTTCAGAAAGGCTGTCTGTGACCTACCCCTCAGGTTGGGAATTGGTGAATTCCGAAGCCCCCCATCACAATTCCCAACACCATTCCCCAAACAGCCAGGCTTTGTGAGGGGAGGGATGCCAACCCAAAACCTGCCTGGGAAGGGATAGGGAGGGCTGTGTCCTCTACCAAAGCCTTAATACTAAATCTGCCCAGAATTAAATATTCATATTCTGCACAACAACAATACTTTGCATGATACATCTAAACAATCTTTCTGTGGTTCTCCATAACCCATCGTGCTTTGTATCTATTATTTGTAATAGCACCACCCTGACTTCACCACAGCAAAGTGTGTAGCACTCTATTTTCTCTCGTGATTATATTATTGTTCATTTTTAAAAAAATGAACATTAAAACAAAATTTAAAAGGAGAGGAGACTGTGTGCATGCAGAAATATAATATCAACATAATTGTTGCTTTGAAAAAGGGATAACATTAAAAACATTAAACACAGAAATAGAGGCAAATCATAACCACTACTGCTCTAGGAATTAGATAAACACCACCAAGATATCAGATTCAAGTTAGCACATAAGCAAACCACACCCCCTTGTTATATTTCAAGCTGCAGAAATATCATGGCGCCTTTGCCAATTATTTAATTGAAATTTGAGTGGGTGGCAGCTACCGACTGTCCCAGGCAAGCACGGCTGGTATTTCTACAGTTTGAAAAGGAGTGTATACCCGAGACTCAGTATTTCACTGAAGCCAGTGGTTCAATCTCCTTTCTTGTCCCATCTCTAGCTCACACACAGTGTGCTGTTGCTGAGCCAGAGAACTAGCTTTTGGACCCAATTCTCAGAGACAGTGAGACGCATTGGGCCTTTTGCACTTGTCTTTTGCCTCTTATCAAGCCAGTTGCATCTGATGTTCATGTCCAAAAGTGTTACACAATATGGGCCTGGGCCTGCAAACATTTTCATGGGAATAGTCCTTCATTAAGCAGCTAGTCTCACATGTTCAACTGGGTGCAGGTAATTTACTAACCCAGTGAGTCTCAAACTTTTTTACTGGCAACCCCTTTCACATCACAAGCCTCTGAGCGCGACCCCCCTAATAAATAAAACACCCTTTTAAATATATTTAACACCATTATAAATGCCAGAGGCAAGCGGGGTTTGGGATGGAGGTTGACAGCTCGTGACCCCCCATGTAATGACCTCGCAACCCCCTGAGGGGTCCCAACCCCCAGTTTGAGAACTCCTGTACTAATCCATTTAATGATGTCAGGTATCCTGCCCCCTATGCAGGGTGCATTGGCTCCCTCTACTCCCCATCCCTACCTGCTCACTCTCCTGCCAGTTGGTCCCAAGGGAAAAACCTATGGCACAGCCCCTGCAGCCTACAGCTGCCCAGACATCATGAAAGCAATGCAAAGCTTTTGGTGGGGGTAAGGAGTTCTTTCTCCTGCCTACACCCTGTGGGTCTGCGTAAGGATTGAGCACACATCTAGCCTACAGCTTGGTTTACTTTCCTGACCCATAAAAAGAACTGTCATGAATCAATAACAAGCTCTAGTGCAAGAATAGCCAACAGCTCACGGAGCTCTTTGGACAGTAGCCAGGTGTAGTACAACATTCAGATCAGTATACACACATCTGCCCATGCACCCCACACAACCTACGCTAGAGGTGTTCCTAGCAGAGTAGCAGATGATTATTTCTTCATTTTCATGGTGAATGTGTATTTCCCCTAGTCCACGACTCCAAGGCTTTAATGATTTATGAAAGCTCAAATTCTTATATCTATCATGTGGTTAATTTAAAAGGATTTTTATTTCTAGGAGTATGAATGAGTTCTTTGTTGGCCACTTTAATAGGACTCTAAACGGCCTTGGATTTATCTTGCCCTCGTTTTCAAAATGTAACTGACCCAGAATAAATAAAGCTATCCAAAAACTAATAAAGCACTTCCTTCACCCCTGGCAATATCAGTGCCCAAACTTACCATGCCAGAAAATGGAGCTGATGAGACAAACATGCATCTGACAATATGAGAACACCTGAAACCCCTCAGATTTTCTCTTGCTTTTTAAAGTCAGTCTTTAAAGAATAGCCTTCTTGGGGAACAATAATAATTAATCTGTTACATACAGTAATTGATGATAAAGAGTAACTGTTAGTTGGACACTTATTAGTATGTCCTGAAATGGACAATCACAGCCACTACTTAATGGGCTAATCAGTAAACGCTAGGTCATCGGCATGCGATCTACCACATAATATGGGGCAGTGCATTTCTGAACTGTTGCAAGTGCATCCCAAAGGAAAAAGTGAGAGTCAGGGAGTTGCAATTTCCCAGCTGGTCTCACCGCTGCTCCAGGAAAGGAATACACTGTGATAGGTATAGATCTGTCACAGCACACACACTCAGGTATGTCTACACTGCATTATAAGCCCAGGATTCGAATTCAGGCTCAAATCTAACCCCCCTTCCGTGAACATACAGATCGCACTCACCCTGGGCTCAGACCCAGGATACCAGGACCTAAGGGGGTGGAAGGCCCAAGCCTGAGTCAAGCCAGGACCCAGGGTTCAAGCTCTATTGCTTTGCAGTGTAGACACAGCCCCATTGAGCTCATGCTCTAAGAGTCCCCCTAAAGTCTAGTTTGGTGGACAGTTAGGTTTTCCCACTCTGCACCATGAACAAAAGGCTGGATTGATCACATTTTGGGTGCTAAGAAGTCTGGGATATGGGTGGTTGAACTCGGGCACACATAATGCAGAGTAGACTCTGGAGCCCCAGGGTTCAACAGTTCCTAATCTGGGGTTACAATGAGTGTAGACACTCAAGCCCAAGGTTAACAAACCCAGGGTCTGCTAACTTGATTCTACTAACCCTGGGCTTACATTGCAGTGTAGACATACCCTCAAATGCTGGTGTAATTACACCACCAGGCATGTGGAAGGGGAGAAATCTAAGTTATGCCCTCTTCCCACCTTCTCCCATCTTTTCCTGCACAGCTGCATGAAGGTGGGAAGTAGCAGCACTGAACAGCCTGCTTCTCCCTGCATGCAGGAAGTGGTGGTACAGTGCACCAGCACAAGATGGCCACAATTTGGCCCTGAGTGCTTGTCAAAACATTCTGATACAGTGAACTGAACAGGTTATTCATTAGCAGGATCTCTGGGATATCAAAGCCAATGAAGTATTTGGTACTGCATGATTTTTTAGAGATATGGATTTTTAAACAGTTAAATTACATTATTTAAAGCAGCAAATTTAAAACAGATTTTAAACAGCAATTACATTATTTTAAAATAATTGAACCAATCCTGCAACTTCATTTATTTCTATCTTATTACAGTTTTCATTTGAACAGGAAGAATTACCTCTAGCATAGCCTTGCCCATCCCCCTCCTTTTCACAATTCCAGTTAGCTGCAAGTGCTGGGCAAGTCCCTGCACTTTTAGAAAAATAATTACACATTTGTTATATAGGTGGAAATTCTAAACAGAGCTTTCTATTTATTCTGTTCCCCTCCACCAATTAATGCAGTTTCATTCACTCCTAACAGGAAGGCAGGAAAAGAAGCCTCCAGAGCTGATGCTAATGTCTAGCAGTACAGTGTTATGTTATCAATCGGTAATAAAGATACTTTCATCAAGTTTTATGAGCCTGTCCAAAGCCAAATGAAGTCAACAAGAGTCTTTCCATTGACTTCTGTGGGCTTTGGATCAGGCCCTATGTGTTCAAAGTGCTGCACAGATATTAATCAATTAATCATCACATCACCCCTCTGTGTAGCAGGTAAATATAAGCCCCTGAACCCAAATCACCTACTTATGACCTCCCATTCCCAGAAATTGAAATAAAATTCTCCAGCCCACAGACACCTTCACCAACTCAAGAAGTCTCATTATACTGAGCTTGGTGATCATTAGGTTTCTATCTATCTAGATATCTAAGGTTCTTCTATGTCCCCCATTATCATAGTACCTGAACCCCTCCGTCTTTATTTATCCTCACAGCATCCCTATGAGGTAGGGCAGTGCTATTATCGCCACTGAACAGAGGCACAGAGAGACTATGTAACTTGCCCAAGGTCGCATAGGACATCTCTTCTGGAGCAGAAAATCTCCTGCATCCCAGGTTAGCACTCTAACCACTGGGCCATCTTTCCTCTTCACTGGGGGTACGGGAATTTATTTTACTCATATTCAGTGTTGAGTTTTGGCTCTTATAGTACCAGGTAACTTCTTAGACCAATTGTTTTTATAGGTTTACTTGAAAAGTGAAAGAAAAATACTCATAAAAACTTTTTTAGCACATCTCATTTACTGTTTGCATCCTAAACCCACATACCAAAAGGCCATGCAGTTGCTACGTGCAATCAAGAAGTGAACTGCAGACAGAATACTGGGATTTACAGCAGACACCGTAAACAGGATGTAAATTTCACTATAAGTCCCCTGATAGGAACTTTTCCATTTTTAAAAGTGACTCCTGAAAAACCAGAGCCAGTGTTGTTTAATGGACTCTTTCCTATTCTAGTTGTAATAAAACAACAATCTGGATAGACCAGGGATTAGGTTAGACACAGAGGATTACCATCTAGGAATTCCCAGTTTGAGCAATCTCTGGAATACCATGTGCTCCTGACAGGTACATCTTCATGCAAGTAAAATAAAGGAGATACAGATAAGCAGAAGGCAATTTTGGAAAGACGCATGTAATCTAATATAAAATGCAGAAAAAAATTATCCACTTTTCACTATTTGTGAGGTTTCAAGTAAACAGAAAACACGCTGTTATTCTTTCTTCCTAATCATTCAGGAACTATTCAACACATTTGAATTAAATTAAATCATTGCAATATGTTAAATTATTAAACACACCTAAAATAGTTTCTGCTCTCATCCTCTTATGTTATCATCCTTTTGAGTACCATCAAATATTAATATATACACGTCAATAAATAAAGACAACAACTGAGCACCTACACTGCTAATGAACTGTTGAAAAGCTACATGCTTGCATTTGTATTTAGCTCCAAAATGTAACAGGCTGAAAACCTGCTTTTTTTTCAAACCCTCTCATCCTCCCTACACTATTTGTGTAGTGGAATTTTGGGGTCACATTGATGCTATGACACCTAACATGATGCAGCCTACTAAAAACAACACATTACTCCCATTTATGCAAATTTGCCACCACCAATCAACTCTACAAATAAAAAAAATAAATTGTAACTTGTACACTCCACTGGCCATACATCATCATTTTAATCCTTTTCTATACTCCATGAAAAGGATAGAGCAGCGTATAATTGGAGAACTCAACAGTATATTTCATATTCAGAGATATCCTGTCTTTATTTCTATTAACAGCACAGAAGCACAGGGTTAAGTGGCCCTCAAACGGCTTAAGAAGGGGAATTACGCTCCAGTGCTGGTGTTCAAATTGGCTCAGCAAGCATGGAAAGTAAATTCTGTACTCTGCCTAGGCTTGTTCAGCAGAAGCTCACACCTACCATCCCTGTGCATCCTGGCTTTCCTGCCAGGAAAGTAGTATGGGAAAAGGTGAGCTGGGGAAAGGACCAGGTGTGTCCTTTGGGACACTTACCAACCCATCCTAGCCTGCATCAAAGAAATGAACAAAATCTCCTGCTGCAAATAGAGAAGAGCCTCTAATCGGCTCCAGATACTAGTCCAGCTGCCATATCTCACTGCCCACCTCCCCCACACATACACTCCTGCCCTCACACCCTCTCCTCATTTCAAGATGACTTCTGTATTATGCCAGAGCTGCTTCGCCCAGTAGCTCCCAAACCTTTTACCATTGGGCCCTGCTTGTATCAAAGGAAATGAGCCCAGGCCGCCCCTCCCCATGTACTAGAGACAACATTTGCATATAATTGTATACCAGCCTTTTGTGGCATAGCTGGATACTAAAGGGCACTGAGCTACGTGGCCTTGCCGCGACACAGCTCAGCGAGAGGGAGGAGCTGCTTTCTATGCCCACAGCTTGTCTAGAGAGGAAAAACGTAACTCAAACTGAAGCCTGTAAGTTTCTCCATGGGACCAGGACTCCAGCAGAACCACTATTGGGAGGGGGGTAGGCAGCAGACTGCCTCTTGCACCACCCTACCAACAAAGCATGGGGGCAACTGGCTGCTGCCTCCTCCTTCACTGGTATCACAGTGGTTGGACATCTGCAAGGAGGATGCGAGGAGAGCAGAAGAGAGACAGTCCCTGCTGTCAGTGGAATGGCACCTGGTGGCCAGGAGCAGTCACTGCAGAGGAACATCTACTCAGTCCTTGCAGCTGTGCTAAGTGCATGGGAGAACGCTTAGCTGAAGCTGGAAGGAGGACACAGAAATCTAACAGAAAATCCCGGGCAGCCATCTCTTAGTTATAAGAGTGTAAATAAACAAGTGAAGCAAAAGTTTTAGGTCCCACCGAAACACTGCGCAGGAGGCCAGGCCCCCCAGTTTGTGACTGTCTGATTTAGGCACCGTGTATAAATACAATAGAGGCAATATCCCTTTAACTAATGCATCATGTATTGGGCATGATCTCCAATACACTCTACCCAGGCAGGAGCAGCCTCTCCTTTATTAAACACTTCCTACACGAATGATAAATATTGTAAACACACACCCAATCAGTACAACAGGTCCAGTTCCAGACTTGGCTGCAGAGCCACCACACATTAGAGCAGTCTCAGAGGCTGCTCTAAAAGTTATGCTGCATGCCACATTGGGCCCTGCAGCAGCAGAGAATATTGGAGGTGTACAGCATTGACAAATCTTGTGATTTTACTAAGAGTCTCTCAAGAGTTGGTGTCTTAAAACCCCAGCTGCTGGAGTCATGTGATTACATAAAAATCTCAGCTTTCATTAAAAAAAAAAGTTTTTAGCCCTCCCATGGCTGTGGAGTAAAGCGTGAAAACATGACACTCTAAAGACTCAAAAAACAGAGGGCAGATATATGATTTGTGATTTCTGAATGGTTGGGGTTGGCAATACTTGGTGTGAGGTCACCTTTGCACCCTCTTGCCCACTCTCCTCACCTCCTGTGTTGTACCTAGAATCTGACCCAACATTTTCAAGCTTTATTAAACTTAATTTATAACTTCTTAAACTATCTAACTACAAAGAGTGACCCACTATGAACCAAGTTACATTTCTTCCTTTTACCTATAGTTTTCTTTTACCGTGTCTTTTCTTCTGTGGTGACCATTTTAGGGGAAGCTGCCACACCTTGAACAATTTTCCTTTCTAAAAGTCCAGTAGCTTATGCAGCGAATGCAGAATGCTGACATTAATTTAACAGATTTAATAATGACATTAATTTAACAAACTAACAAACATTAATTTAACAAAAGTTCATATAATAATCTTGATGGCCATGGGGTGTGACAACCTGTAATTTTAATATTTCATAATCTTTTTGTAGCTCTGCATGTTGTATATCACAGAGTTCTCATAAAACACAGAAACTTTCACTCAGTGGAGCTACATTGATTTATATCAGCTGATTGTTATGTATTTGTATTGTGGTAACACCTAGGAGTCCCGGTCATGGACCAGAACCCTATTACACTAAGAACTGTACAAACACAGGACAAAAAATATGGTCGCTACCCCATTAGGTTTATAATCTTAAATGAATTGCTCATCTAATCTAAACTGAGAATTTGGCCCTTACATATATTAGTAGAATGGTTAAATATTCCTTCGACGCTATTAGAACTACTGCTTGGCTGTGACCAAGATTGACTGAAAAAATTATAGACTTTGCCCCTGTAGTAACCAGATTAGATCCATGTTGTGATGTCCTTGGATGCCTTCCAGGTAAAGTAATGTACTGACTTCTGAAAGTATTATCAAGGCTAGTCACCCAGACTACACACCTACTAAATTTTTCTTTTTCCAATATTAAAAGATACACACTAGTTTCTTTTAACCTGTGCATTATACAAAACTGAACATAAATCATGCAATTAAGATTTTCAAAAACAACATGCTAAAGATAGACTTCTAAGTCCATATTTAAGCACCAAAATAAGTGATCTGATTTTCAGAAAGTACTGAGCAGTCACTCTCTGAAAATGAGCCCTCTCTAAGGTGTCTCAAGCTGAGCACCCAAAAACTGACAAACACAAAATCTCCAGACACTTTGAAAATCTTGCCTCTAGAAGCTTAAGTTTAGGCTTCTATTTCTGAAAAATCTTAGCTTTAGTGTTTGCTCATGAATTTCCCTGTTATTCCCACTTCCCATGTGTTACTGAGGATCTACTGATTTCAAGGCTAGCGGTTTCTGTCTATTATCTTAAGAAATATGTCTTTACTGCTTCTAAGTAAAGGGGGGAGGGATAGCTCAGTGGTTTGAGCAGTGGCCTGCTAAACCCAGGGTTGTGAGTTCAATCCTTGAGGGGGCCATTTAGGGATCTGGGGCAAAAATTGGGGATTGGTCCTGCTTTGAGCAGGGGGTTGGACTAGATGACCTCCTGAGGTCCCTTCCAACCCTGAGATTCTATGATTCTATGCCAACAGAAGAAATTCTGACAACACAGTTAGGCCCAATTGTGTTGCCATTTCAATAGAGCTGAAGCACTCAAATGACTTCAGCACGAAGATAATGTATAATCTCTTGAAATTTTAATAAATGGGGCTCTTAGGGTATGTCTACACTACACTGCAATTGAAAACCCCTGGCGGGCCCGTGCCAGCTGACTCAGGCCCACGGGGCTGTTTAATTGCAGTGTAGACGTCCGGACTTGGGCTGGAGCCGGGGCTCTAGGACCCTGCGAAGTGAGAGGGTCCCAGTGCTCAGCCTGCAGCCTGAGCTGGAATGTCTACATTGCAATTAAACAGCTCTCAGCTGGAGCCCCGTGAGCCCAAGTCAGCTCGCACAGGACAGCTAGAGGTGTCTAACTGCAGTGTAGGCATACCCTTAGTCTGGGCTATTGGACCTTGAATTCTCCATTCCTTCAGTATGGTGGCCAGGTGAGATCAAAATTCAATTTCAAAAATAATGTTAATATTATTTCAAAGCAAAATCCTCATCTATGATTAGGGCCCTACCAAATTCATGGCTCATTTTGGTCAATTTCACGGTCATGGGATTTTAAAAATTGTAAATTTCATGATTTCAGATATTTAAATCTGAAATTTCACGGTGTGGTAATTGTAGGGGGTCCTGACCCAAAATGGAATTGGGAGGGTGGGGGCGCAAGGTTATTGTAGGAGGGTTGTGGTGCTGCTACCCTTACTTCTACGCTGCTCCTGGCGACAGCGCTGCCTTCAGAGCGGGGCGGCCAGAGAGTGGCACCTGCTGGCCAGGAGCCCAGCTCTGAAGGCAGAGCCGCTGCCATCAGTAGCGCAGAAGGAAGGATGGCATGGTAGGGTATTGCCACCCTGACTTCTGTGCTGCTGCCTGCAGAGCTGGGTCCCCAGTCAGCAGCTGCCAGGCTCCAGCCACCCAGCTCTGAAGGCAGCAGCACAGAAGTAAGGGTGGCGTGGTATGATATTGCCTCCCTTATTTCTGCACTGCTGCTGGCGGAGCGCTGCCTTCAGAGCTGGGTGCCTGCCCAACAGCCGCCACTCTCTGGTCACCCAGCTCTGAAGTCAGCAGCACAGAAGTAAGGGTGGCAATTCTGCAATCCCCCCTGAAATAACCTTGCAATACCCCCTCGCAACCTACTTTGGGTCAGAACCCTAGTTTGAGAAACACTGGTCTCCCCATGAAATCTGTATAGTATAGGGTAAAAGCACACAAAACACCAAATTTCATGGGGGGGGCACCAGATTTCATGGTCTGTGATGCGTTTTTCATGGCTGCGAATTTGGTAGTGCCCTATCTATGATCCTTTGTAAGAATAACACTATCTTCTGACTTAAAGCTAGAACTTACTTTTCTGATTCTACTTCACGCCTAAGTGTTTACCTCAGGCAAAATTCTCTCTTTAGATGCACATGGGCATTTCCCATGACTTTGATGGGTGTTGCAAATGTGCATCTGATGGCAAACCGGGGCTACACTGTGTGTGACTTTTTAGAGTACCCTTTGGCCATTGTAAGTTTTCTGCTTGCCCTTCTGACTGTAATGAAGTCAAGTGCAAAAGGAAAAGATACCAGTTAGAAAGAAGTCTAGCTTTAGATCATTGTAAATACTAATTAATCACAATTCATAGCTCAAGAAACATTTGTGCAGATAAGGATGACAGAAGACACTTTGCAGATTCGTTTTTTGCACCAGCTTCATCTGTCTTCAATGTTTTCCCTCAAATAAGTCAGAGAGTAACTTCACCATAAGTCAGCCATTGGGAAATCCTTTTGCAGGGGGTGATGCAGCCCATCTCCCTCTAGAGCAGACAAAAAACTGAAAAATCAGCTTTGTAATGGACTTGATCCTGAACTCAAGATCAGTTTTTGCATGCAGAAAGACTGTAGGATTGGCTATCAAAGAAACCAAGCAAGAAAACATAGCATACCATAAACATTTAAACAAAACTCCCTATTAATGCGCAAAACAAGTAATGCTATTTCAAAAACACATTCCAAAATTTATCCAAAGAGACAAGTCTAGGGGAAAAGAAATTCTTCTCAGCCCTGCACACTCCAACAAATAGTTGAGGAACCTTTAGCTTTATCATTTTTAGAGCCCAGTTCTGCCTCCCTTTCTCAGATTGACCAGCACCTTATTACTCAAGTAGTCCTATTGAAATAAAGGGGACTGCTTGCTTTGTAGGTGTAACTCAGTGTGAGTGAGGGGGGCAGAATCTGGTCTTTAATGAGCTTGTGTGGAAACCAGAGAGATTTTATGCTCATTCAGGCCCTGAAATATACATATCCACAGGGGATGGGGACAAGAAATAAGAAAATGCAGCAAGATTATCTAAAGCAAAGACTATTTAGTGCTTTCCACTAATACTACATAAAAATTAGGCAAGCAAAGGCATGTTTTAATTTGCAGAGATCCATAATAAATTATAGGAATTGTGTAACTCTTTAATAGTTCCCTTGACAATTGTTTACAGTAACGTGTTCAGCTAAGGGAAACATACGAAACTGTGAGCAAATCTGTTCCAAAAAAGGCAATGACTCTGTAAATAACATGAAGAAAAGCTCAGTACTGCGTTTCACTTTACAGTTGAAAAGCCTCAGGCGAGATATTTACAGAAGTCTATGTACAGCACAGAAATAAACAGACTATATCTGATACTATTTTCATGTTTTAATGGATTTCACAGATTTTCACTCAACTTGCACACAGCCACAGACATTTGCCAAAAACTTACATAAAAAGTTACATGAAACTTGTGTAACTTACATTGCAGTGAAATATGAAGATCATCTATTTCCGTGGAAGATTGCTCCTCAGCTGATGGAGATGATTTCTTAGATGCCATATTAAACTCCATGAAGATTGTATCATTCCCACATTATTTCATCTGACAAACCGAAATGAGAACAGCACCTCTGTGTTTTCATTAAGAACTGGGGCTCTTAAATGCTATAGTCTGATAGGAGACATGCTTTATTCTTTTTCCTGTTAAGGTGTTTCCTTAGCTTATGTAGAACAGTGACTACGCCTACTTTTTGAATCATAAAGTTATTGTCCCTTGGCTCTATTCAGGTTATTTCTAACGGCTGGCTGAACTCCAGAATTCAAATCATGGATTCAAATGTGTCCTGTCATGAAAAGGAAAGCACTGAAATTAGAAAGATTCAAAACACTGTAGACTTTTTGTAGGAAGTCAGGTTGACGAAGGCTCATGTACATTTGTTACAGACTAACCCAAAAGGTTTTCTTTAAATCTTTATATTTTACAGACTTCTTTCCTGCTTGATAATTGTTAGAGCAGACTGGAAACAATAGCAGTTGAGCCTGCAAAGATTACACAATTAAAATGTAACAAAAAAGGTGATGGTTGACATAACAGAACAATCATTCTTGCTGTTCCTATCTGTATCTTAGCTACTCCTCTTCTCCCACAAAGTCTATTTCTCACAAAGGAATTTTATTTTCTAGCCCTCGTTTTTTCCCTTCTGTGGATGCCTCCCCCACCTCTAACGCCATCTTAGAGAACAACATGCAGTATCCTTTTTTAAAAACATAGTGTTATGTATGTGACTGTAGTAACTACATTGTTTAACTTGACAGTGGGAGAAAAATTGGCCTCTCAAATACAGACTGATATTTTTATCAAAAAGTTAAAAAATTAAATAAAGTCAAACAGGTCTGACCTTAAACAAACTCTGTTCACAAACAACAGTACATTTTCAGCACCAAGTATAACGAGTGGCATGCCCAACTCTTATTATTTATTAATATTTAGTGTTGTGTATCTAAACTCCTGATCACTACGCTGAAAATTAACCACTCCTTTCTGTGCTTATTTGGTTTAATCTGTGTTTATTTGCTTCAAACAAAAGGCTAACATTTAAGCCTGCAAAACATTGAAAAAACATTCTGCCTTTCTTTCCTACATACATAGATGCTGCAGCACCTCCTGGCTTGAAGTGGTTTCCATTATATACAGGATTTACAGTTTGGTTCAATGGCTCTCAGCACCCCCACTATACAAATTGTTCCAGCACCCCTATCTACATAATCTTAAAAGAATGTTCAATTAAAAAGAAAGCTTGCTCCCAGTTTTCAGTGTTCCTTTAAGAGTGCACGCCAAACCTCTAAAAATAAAACAGTTTGAAATCCCCAAACAGTGAGAGGATATGTGTATAATGAATACCAATGTTTCCTGTCTTCCATGAGCCTATTTCATGAGGTGACACTACACGAAAAGCCAAAACCTGTTCATCTTACTCATATGACATTGAAGTCAATGTGCTTGTGAACATATGGAGTAGGATTTGGCCCTAAAGTTCTACGGTGATTATTTTCCCAATGTATTTAAAAGACAAAAGGTGTTTATGGAAGTCTAAATAAAAATCAAGGAATTTTAAATGTTAAAGAGAAAGTGTAATGCAGTGGATAGTGCCCTAGACTAGGAGCAAGTAGACCGGGGTTCTATTCCCAGCTATGCCACTAACCTGCTGTGTAACACATCAGGTCACCACTCCGTGCCTCGGTTTCCCTTCCCACCCTTTATCTGTCTTGTCTATTTAGACTGTAAACTCTTGAGGGCAGAAAACTCTTTTACTATGTGCTCTCTAATCTCAGGTGGTGTCTCTAGGTGTTATTATAGTACACATAAATGAATAATAATAATTTTAACCAACCTATACTGTACTTGGATTTATTACATATCCAAAATGAAAACCAAGTGCAATATCCGCCTCATAAATTTAGGGCTAGATTGCAATCTTCTTATTCACATGGAGTAGCATCTGACTCCGAAAGTAGTACCTTTGACTTGAGTAGAACTTCACTCAAAGTAAGATACTATTCAGTTTGAGTAACTGTATTATATCTAGCCTTTAATAAATCTACTGCACCCACTAGGTTAATAAAGATTGATTGCTATTGCTCTCATGTTCCTATTAAATATTTCCTTTTTTATTTTACATTTACACTGATCCTTTTATTGGATAACTATCTGACACAATTATGTGTAGCTAAACCAGTTCCTTATAACAGAATGTATTAACGGGTAATTATGAAAAAACTATGTTTTAAAAAAATTAAAAGCTTTTGAATGGCAGTGTGCCATTTCAGTATGGATAGAACCCTCAGTTGAAGGAATTACCTTTGTCTTTCCATCTCTCTTGAAAGTTCAGGAAAGCACTTAAGCTTATGTATTGCCAACCCCATGAGCTCAAAAAATTATGAGTCAAACCCAGAAAAATCATGAGACTAACTTCAAAATCATGAGAGGCAGCAACACTGTTTTAAGTCCCATGTCCCCAATAAGACTTAAGTACATGCTTAACTTCAAGAGAGATGACCAAATAACGATGCTTTCCTGAATAGCCTTTATGACTACATTCTGGACTCTGAAGAAAGGAGAGTCGGAGATAGATTTAGAGGCTTCCCCAGTGGAGATTTCAGAGCTTTAAGTATATAATTTGGATCACTGCATTTTGTGAATGTATTTTTATTTACTCCAGATATAGTCATGGTATTTAATTTAATGAAAAAAAAGGAAGTTACCAAATGTAGAATCCATATGATTTATAGTAGAAATGATGCTACTCTCAGCAAAATCTGTGTAATTATCACATTATAATTAAAATTAACGTATCAGTTTAATAATGTGTGTGTTTGCAGTAATTACACAGGTTACCTGGGTAAACATTGTGCACATCAACTGAGTCCTCCTATGGGACCCAATCCTAAAAATTCTGAGCTCATACAGTGGAGCTCAGAGATGGCCAAAAGTGAAATAAGGGCCACAAACCCATGTAGTCAAGCTACAACCTGCTGGGCATGGGTGTAGAGTGGATGACAAAGCCCTCTGAGCCACAGCTGTATTGGTTCTCTCCTTTGTGGATCCATGCCCTCAACATGCCCCCTTCTCCCCACCCTTCAGGGCCAAGATCCACAGCAGAGTTCTTCACCATGTGGAAGTGACCATAGTACCATCCAGCACACAGGGTTTCTACTGCGTTTGGTCCTAATGTGCACGTTTGTGACCTCAGGATTAACACCATGGTTATTAAATAACTGGAGAACAATCCTGCCTCAAGTGAGCCTGAGAATTTTCTGTTGTTGCTGTTATAATTCGGATGTATTGTTTGAGCCTGATATTTCTATACCCAGTAGGTGTGTTTCACTTTGTCATATGCTACATGCAGATTTCCAAATCTGGGACTGATGTGGATTTAAAATCATTGGGACAATGGAAGTAAATGACCCAGCTCCTAAAAACTTAGGTCTTATCTACACAGGGAAATTTACCAGCATAACTATACCAGTATAATTATATTGCCAGTACATTTCCCCATCTAGACAAGTTCTAATTAGATTAGAACTCATACACAGAAGATTAAATTGCAAAGCTGTGGGTAATATTCTTACTCTCTGCTTGGTTATTTATAAGCAACTATTTCTAGTGTGTTCATTGCTATACAACTAATACGTGGCGGCTGATAAACTAGCTTGGCTGCACACATTATGTTGATGTTGCAATTGGAATTACAGTCATTCCTACTGTGGATCCTCAGATTACTTGTTCTTTTTTTCTCTTCTCTTCAGTGCCACTGATTATTTATGACCCACCCAGGAATTCTGAAAGTATTTCCCTCTGCAGAGGCCTCTACATATAAACTAAAGCCTGATCCTAGCAACAGATTATTATTAATCATGAGTCCAGTTGGAGCAGATGTCATGGATAGAAACAGCTGATTTTTGTCTGTGGTGTTTTTATCATTGTAGAGTTCTATTTACTTCCTAATAATTAACAGAGATCTTGTACATCTTATTTTTGGCATACATTAGAATAGAATCAGTACCTATAATGAGTTTTGAGCTTTTCTAGTTGCTAGTAAAGTTGTTTTTAGACTATATTTCCAGTATTCTATCATATTTTCAATGGGAAATTTTCAAGGTCATGGTCATGTCGTTATATATGACTGAGAGAATTCCCATAGACATCACAACAGTTAAGGTTCAATAGGTATTTACATTTTCATCCAAGTTCTGTTTTGTTTTAAAGTAATTTACAGCACGCTGAGATATGACCTGTGGGTTTCTGCCTCAACATTATATTTACCATTTTTAAATAGGTTTACTTACATGAAAAATCATCAGGGGATCAGGTATTTTTACATGCACTTTTATGAGACCCTTGCAACAAAACACCCTCAGCAGGGTGGACCCCTGCTCGAAACTGAACATAAAAGTAGTTCATTTCCAGAGAAAAATGCTTGGAATGTACCCATGGGCTTCTGGGGGGCTATTGTCTGGACAACCTTCCAGTTCTACAGCACCCAGCTGGAACACTTCTTCATCGTAAACACACAACTCCCTTTCCCCAAATGATACTGAGCCAGTTCCTCATCTGGTGCAAATCAGCTTGTTCCACTGAGGTCAACAGAGCAACGCTGATTTACCCCCGCTGAGGCTCTGACCCATTATCTCCTTGACTGGCTTCATTTTCCATGAAAAATAAAACATGTCACATACTTTCATCATTCAATAAGCAAGAATTCAACTTGTTCCAGGAAAGTTAAAGGTATGATTTAAATCCATCAAAAGCACTTTAGTTCTGAGTAGCACAGTTTTCCCAAGAGAAGTAACTGGTTCCCATCAGGACTTCAGCCACCCCAAAGTTGGTAGTGAGGAGGGTCATGACCGTGTCCCTACTCCACACAAGTCCCTGCAGCAGAAGACAGCATATCAAGCTCTCCATTAAAGAGTGCTCCACATGTAAGCTGGGAAGCTCTGAACCATCAAACCACAAGTTTGCATCTTCCCTAAAAGAAGTGAACATGGAAAAGTTTAGACATCCTAAATAGCTCTTCTCAGGCACAGTAAAAATCAGTTGGGCTCTAACTATAGATCTAGTCCTGTACCCCATACTCACATGAGTAATTATTTATGAGAACAGTCCCACTGAAGGTTAGTAGCATGGGTAAGATTACTAACAGGAGTACGGGTTATAAGACTGTCCCTTCTATGATTACTTTATTTACGACAACCAGCGCCGGTACATTTTTTTCTTTCCCAGAGGCTTCCCACCAATCTATTTATAATCCTGGCAAGATTCCAAGCAAAACATAAGGCTATACAAAGGCTATGTCACTTTTTAAGGCCAACAAATGTTACTTCTTTGTTTTGGATTATATACAAATAGTGCTTCCTGTTAAACAGGCACAATTGATCTTCTCATTAAATTCATCAGACGAGGTGTACTTTTAAAAAAAATATATCTATTTTTCCTGATAGTCCTTTTTGTTAAACATATTATCATCAATTTCAGCAGGAGAATTACATACTTTACACTGCACTAATGCTGCACTTTTAAAGCATGTCGCTGTTTTCATTAAAAACACTGAACTGTCACATAATATGTGTCCATTTGCGTTAAGACTGCACATAGTGTCTCTTCTTTATATGACTGTAATCATTCAGGTTATCACTAGCTGCTGCGACTTTCAGTTGTGATTTTTTAGAGAGATTGTGAAATGTAATTATTTGAGGTCAATACACTAGACCAAATTTTGCCCTAAAAATGCATGAACACAGCTCCTAAATAAATCAATCTGAATGCTGTGCATGCATCCAAGGGCAGAATTCTCGCCCCCCGCCCACCCCTCCCCCACCCAGAGAAATGTGTGTTCTATTTGGTTATGTTCTATTTTTAGAGCTAGAGTTTACCTCAGATTTATTTCCTCATAACTAGAAATCCAGAAATGGAGCCTATATAGTAGTTTGATAAACCTGAATTTTCAATTAACCTGAGTTACCCTCATTCAGTTAGCTCTTCTCATTAGTAAAGAACACAAAATGGTCAGAGTGACTGTAACAGCCTATGCAGTAACTCAAAAAAGAGACTGATCCCGAGAGGTGACTCAATAGGTTAAGGGCCCTCTCCTTGAGGGAGCAGTAGAGTGCAGGAAGTCTAGGAAACTGGGGCAAAATCCTGGCCCCACTGAAGTCAGTTGGAGTTTTGGCTGGGATTTCACCTCTGGAAACTACCATTCACAGCTACAGGGCCTACACTGCACTTACCCATTGTGCTGAAGCCTCTGGATATATGAAAAATTTCCTTGCCTGACTCATTGCTGCCCTCCAGAGCAGCACATTCAAGGCCAGAATGGAGATACTTTCTCCAGTGCATAGCAAGTCCAAAGGCTCCCTTGTATAGCTGCTCTGCCTGTGACCCCTTCCCACTGCATGGCAGAATGCAGCCACCATGCAGGCCATCCTGTTCAATAAAACATTCATAAAGGGCTGAAGGGAACGGTTACATCATTAAAAACAATAAAAACCATGGATTGACATAAAATCAGTATTGGTCAGCTGAGAAAAGTGGGACGCTCCAAGAAATTAGATTTCATCTGACTCCTTATATCATGTTCCCACCGTAACAATAGAAGTGTCCTTAATGTACAGCCACATAAGCAACTCTTTATACCCTTCTCCCCAGTGTCTTAAACCTGCCTCATTTGTCAACATTTAGAAGGGAAGAGGGAGGAGGATTCTAGGACTGTTAAGGTGACATTAACTCTCACTTGGCAGCTTGACAAACCAAGATAAACGGGAAAATCTAGCCTATTTGGATCGAGCTTATTTCAACACATTGCTCTTTTATTTAGAAACATTTCTATTCTGCCTTTGGGATTACCATTCAAATTGCTTGTTTATTGTCTTAACAGAGACCCGGGGCCTGAGTCTCATTTACACAAGGCCATTTAATACCACTGATGGTGTAAAGGGCATTTAAAGTGGAAGACAATGATAATTACTTCCACTGTACATTGTCAGAGTGCTGTAAAAGGGCATAAATGTAGATGAGAATCATCAGTGTGAGAGGTAGGTGCTGGAGAGACTGGTGTGGATTCATAAACCAAATCCTGGGATTTTCTCTGGGACCCTGGGCCTGTTCTTGTACAGAGCAAGATTCTTGTAAATGGTAGTACACTGTTGTCTCCTAAGAACAGAGCAGACAAAGCAATCAAGGGTGACAGGGAAGGAAAGGGATGCACAATCTCATGCTCAGTCACAACCCAAAACAGAGCAGAGAGGTCTCATGTTAGGCCTCTATGCCTTGACAGTATTCCTTTAAAGATCAAGGATTGTTTAGATTGCTATATAGAACAGAAAAGAGGCATCACACTGCAAGTGGTTCTTAGCAAAAAACTCTCTTCGGTAATGTTTGCTGTTCAGTATTAGCCAGAGAGCGGGAGATCGATCACAGGAGAGAGAGATTGGGAAAGTAAAACTCAAACCAAACTTCCTGAAGCTTGATAGGAAAATTAAACTTTAACTGTAGTAACAGGTGATGAATTGACAGCCCTGGATTCATCCCTTATGGACAGACTATGTCCAGTTCAGGCTACGGCAGTGTAAACTTCCACCCACCATCCCACCAACATACATGAATTCTGACCTAGAAGGATTACCCGTAGGAGTAAGAAATCACTTAGTCTTCACTAGAATGCAATTCTTTCTGGTGAGAATTACACCAAGTGACAGGACCCTATTTTCAAAAGGCTTCTGTTCTGTGGACATACAGGCTGCATACAGACCATTGCTTTCAGGCATATAATCTGCATGACCAAACGTCGCACACAAAATGAGAGTCTCTTCGACAAGGATGACCTTAGTGCTTATGATGTGAGAAATATCTGTGTTTCTACAACGTATCTAGGTAGATTTTCTCCACCATGTCTTTCAGCGCTGTGAAACAAAGCACTTTTGTTTAGATAACTGATTAAGACAAAGTAAAACAATGTATCTGTCTCGGATTTCAAGGAACTTGTTGCTTTTTAATTTTTTAAAACTGTAATTCACAGAATGGTTTCAAGCCAACACAATAACTTTTTTGGTACAACGAAAGCCAAGCCAGCCACTTTTGGTAACAATATTAAGATGACTAGTCAGCCCAACTGCCTACAGAAAAGGAACTTCATACTGTACTAGAGCTGTTATGACCAGAGCTGGCTCCAGGCACCAGAAAGTGCGTGCCTGGGGTGTCAAGCCGCGGGGGGTGGCGTGACGGTCACCATGAGGGCGGCAGTCAGGCAGCCTTCGGCGGCAATTCGGCAGCAGGTCCACAGACAGCGCAGGACCGGCGGAGCACCCACAGGAACGCCGCCGAATCCGCGGGACCAGCAGAAACGCTGCCGACGGCTGCCTGAATGCCATGCTTGGGGCGGCACAAATCATAGAGCCGCCCCTGGTTATGACAAGTTTTTATTATACACAAAACACTCAAAAGATAGAAAATGCCATATTTAAGGTTGCCTGTGCAATCTTAATTTGCCCCCTTCTGCATATGCATTCTGATATAGTCTTTAATTACATGCCCACATGCTATAAGCCTTAACTCTGATATTTCCTAACTTTTGAGTGTTTGACTTTGCAACTTTAATGTTCTTTTAATGTAGGTTTTTGCACATCATTTCCTAGGTTTTTAAAAAGGCAAACTGAACAAAACAAATTTCTACCATGTGCAACCATACTGACCATCACACGGGTCTTCAGAAAGTTTGGAACCTTTAGATCCACAGCACAGATCTCTGCCACTTGAGCTAATGGAGTAACTGATAGCAGTATTAGATTGTCATCCTCTATACAGACCAGCCATTAGAGGGGAATGAGACACACTGATTGACAGTGGGTTTCACAGGTTTTTGCTACCAGCAAAGAACGGCTGAGACTCACGAATTCTGGATTCATTTCCAGGTTCTGGAGGGGAGTGTTCTTTCGTGGGCACAGACCCCATTTGCTCCTGTTCCCAGTCTCTACTTATCCCAGTTTCTTTGCTTAGACAGTCCCAGCCTCAACCTCCTGGGGCTCCTCATTCCATTTCCAGTCTCTTTGCCCAGCCCATACCAGGCTACTCATCCAAGTCCCAGTCTCCCCCTAGGCTTCTTGCCCATCCAGTCCTTGTCTCTCCCATCCCCAGCTCCCAGTCTTCCCTCCTTGCTCCTTATCCCAATCTACTCCCTCTTCCTCTGCTCTCCACTGTCCAACTCTTGTCCCCACTGCATTTCAGTCACGTTGCTTCCTCCTCCTTCTCCACACTGCTTGTTCACCAGCAGGTGTAGCATTGATAGTACAGGAGAGATAGACTCCCTCCTCCCATTTTCTGTACCTGGGAGCAGCAATAGCAGGAAAAATATCCTGCTCAGCCCATTGCAGCCCTAGGCTCAAGCATGCCCAGTGCAGTCAGATTTCTTGGAAAATTTAGCTGTCAGACTCTAAGAAGTCACTATGGAACAAGTGCAAATGGAGATTTTTCAAAGGCTGATAACGTGGCCAAATTTGGACTTTTCATGGAATCATCAAAAGGCACGTGGCTGACACCAGCTAAATTTCAAATCCCTTCTCCAAAGCATGGAGGTGCAAGAACGTCTTAATGAAATAGTTACCAGAACTCCCCCGGCCCCCAGCCCTCAAACTCATTCTGCAAGATCTCTGAACCATTCTTGCTGAAATGTTTCAGGGAAAAAAAAAATCAACTTGAGGCAGTCACCTGGCATGGAAAATTTCTGCCCAACAATTTCAATTTGGCAAAGTTGTAAGCAACTGAAAACAGGTCAATCTTAAGTATATCATAATGCTATCAGCTCTACCTATAATTAGTATTACAGCAGGCCTGGACATCCCAAATGGGATCAGAACCCACTGAACTAAGCAATATACACACAAAGACTTAGGGACAGTCCTATCCTGAAGGGAGTAAAATCTATATCAACAAGACAATTATTGTTCCTGTTTTACAGCTGGAACATTGAAGCATGGAGTGATTAAATGACTTGCTCAAGATCACACAGGAAGTCTGCAGCTGAGCCTGAAACTGAATCCACACCTTCTAAGTCTCAGGTCAGTGCCTTAATCACAAGACCCTCCTTCCTCTCTGCAAGCTGCTTTATTCCTAGAGCCAGGTTAGGATTTCTTCTGATGTTGCCAAAACAGGACAAATGTCTACAGATCTTCTGTGTCTCCCTCACCAAAGCAGACTTTTAAGTGGCAATGTTATAAAGCATGAAGTTATTTGTCAACAAGCTCAATCAAGCAGTACAAAAAGCGTGTTGTAGAAACGGAGCTACTGTTCCATTCTTCACCGATATTGTTTGAATGAATGATTCCAAGACTCAGAAGGCTGGGTGAACCATGACTGACACTGGTACTGTAGGCAGACTCCAGTGTGGGAATTTTCAAAATTATAATGTACATTTCTGCATGTTTTCCAATTAATTTGTTTTGGGAAAGCTGGGCAGAACAAAGCTCTGGTAACAATTTATCATGACAGTGCAGTAATCTGGCATGTGAACACCGTCTCACAAATCCTTACTAATAAGGACATGCGTCCAAACTTTTTTGAAATCATGCATTGCTTTCCTACTGAATATTCATGTGGACTAGCTTTATTGAGAAATATTTGAAAGGAGGAACATAGTGATGAGAGTGAGGGAATTGGGAGTCAACTAATGCCATACATTTGAAATATGAATTTTGACAACTATACGAAATGGTAGCATCAGACCACAGGTGAGTTCTGTGAAGACATTCAAAGTCAACACAGACCACTGATAAGAGATGTAATTGCACCTCAAGGAACAGCACTCTCCATTGATCAGCACTCACCACAAACATCTGTGCCGCAAAAGTGTCTGGTTTCTCCAACTCAGAAGTGCTATTCAGTGTGTATTCTGAGAAGAAAATTCAGATTTCCCACAACTTCAAAATAGGGCCAGCTGTGCTGCTTTTTCCCACTGCTAGCCACTACATCTGGACCATAGAGGCTATTTGTTTCCATTGTCTTTTCCTACAAGAAATAGAATTTCCCCTGTGACTGGTGTATTTCACCACTAACACCCACACTCGATTTTATGCGACAAATGGTACAAGTGATCTAGCCTACATTTCTTTTAAAAAAATTAAAAAACCAACAGCCACCCCAAAACCTACCAGTCTGCTGACTTCTTTGGCACTGTCTCAAGGGGTTGATTAAAATGAAAAATAATGTCTGGAAATAACTAGGATTGATCCTTTCTAGTTTTCATGCTTAACTTTGTATAGTGGCGTCATCATTCATTTTGCCTCTTGGTGAATAATCACTGACCCTTAGACACAAAAAAACTGTAGAATCAAATCTTATTGCAGACAGTATTTTCCTTCTCCTTTTTACTTTCTATTTACTTCTGTCAAGTTCTCTATCTTTCCGTGGAATGAGGTGGGAGAATGCACTTGTATTTGTCTAGAATTAGAACTGAACAGGATCTATTTAATACAGTCTTATCTCAGTAATATATCCTGAGGTATTAGCAATGTGTTTTGTGGTAGAGGAGAGTGAAGGGGGAAAAGAGAATGAATCACTGGTGTAGATCATTTAAAAACAGGTTTTTCTGAAGTGGAAACAAGCACTAACATTAGGTTGTCCTCCAGCAAGCATTATTTTGATAGACAATGTCGGATTTACGAGGGCAATAGCAGATAGCAGTGTTGTCTAGTGGTGGCAGCACTGGCCTGAGAGTCGGGAGACGAGACGTTGAGTGCTACTTCTGGCTCTACCACTAATCTGCTGCCTGACCTTGAAAAAGTCACTTTGCCTTTGTTTACCTTCCCGATCCTTTGCCTCTGTCATTTAGAATGTCAGATCTTCAGGACAGGGATTGTCTCACACTAGGATCTAATCCAAAGCCTGTTAAAGTCAGTGGAAACATTCACATTGAATTCAATGGGCTTTGAATCAGGTACTATGTGTTTGCACAGTGCCTAGCACATGTGGGGCCATGTTCTCAGTTTGCGCCTTTTAGGCACTACCATACAACATATAATAAACAATATGTAATCAGTGAGATGGTCAGAGCTTGATTGTGTTACACAGGTTGGATTGCTTACCTATAGCAGAAACAATAATGTGTATGTGAGGACCCCAGAACAGATCATTTTAGAAACTGGTTCAGATGGTTTATACATAGTACTAATGTTGTTTGGATATTTTATTGTTGTATTTGTATGGTTTGTATTTGTTACTTTTGTTAATGGCTATATAAATTATGTAATGACAAACATGGGAGCTGCCCCTCTAGAAACAGGATGGGGACACTTGGAGTGGGCCCTTGAAGGGGCTGTGCGCAGTACATGCTGCTGTGGTGGGAAGTTATAATGACAATAATACTTAGCTCTGATCTAGCCCTTTTCTGGACTTAGCCTCGAGGAAGCTCCCAAGGCAGGTTAGAATTCAAAGAATAAATAAAGTTATTCAAAAACTGAGTCTTGTCATTGAAGGTGTACCATATACGCTAGCTGCTCTGTGCACTGAGCGGGTAGAAGTAATTTCTTCTCACACCTACATCATGCTATTGTGAGCCACGAAGTTGGGAGGTGCCCAGTGTCCTTTTTCACAAAGCATACTTCATAGTCAGCTCCGTGCTGGGCTGTCTGCCGTAATGCTACGCCCAGACCAACAAGATTAGACACATCTGAAAATGCATTCCTCTTTTTTGTCTTTTCACTTTATTATTAGTCATCCTCCTGTCCCTGTTCTGACAGCCAGTGTGCTTTAGGAAAAAGGCCTTTTCTCACATAAAGCTTATTTTATCTGCCCCTCCCACACCTCCATAACAATAATTGCAAGGGTCCCCCCCCCCCTCCTTTAAATAGTCTTTCCTTAAATAGACTTTGCAGCATGGTTTTAGAGCTTCTGAGAACTGATTTTGCTCTTACCCTACCCCACTCCATAAACCCGATAAAATTGCCTCAAACCACTACAGCTAGACTTTGGAGGTATTGCAACCTCCATGTAAGGGGCAGTGTGTATTATGCTTCCCCAGAGCAGATCAGGGATCAAAGTGTGACACAGAGAATCAAAACTCTGTCCTTGGTTCCCTTTTGCTGTAGGGGTGAGATGTGATCTATACGTGCCTTTTTTCCATCACAGCTTACTTGCCCCTCCATACAGACTCACTCAGCTGAGTTTGCCTGCACCCTGGGGGGAGAAGGGAAGACAAAGCTTCACCCATAGAGGCTGCTCTCCCTTCATGCTGTGAGATCCACAATGCAGATGATCCACACAGCGGATTAGAGGTTGTCCTCCTTACACGCCAACACGAATGCATATCCTGGGTCACAGTTTAGCCCGTAACATAGGAATAGTCTCACCAATTTCCAGGACAACATCACCAATCACAGTTTGTACTAATGGGTCTTCACATGGCTCCACAGATCCATGCAGGAAGAACAACAACATTTACCACACTGACCACAGAGCCATTTGCTTGATTGTGTTGATTGTTTCCATACCTGGCACTGTGCTTCCAGCAGCACAACACGGTTCTTCTCAGAGTCCTGGACACCCACCCTTTCAGTGTGGTGCCATGCAATGTGGTCAGTTGCCAGTTGTCAAAGATCAAGTCATAGATATTTGTCTTGCGCAGATGTTGTTTCAGAGTATCTTGAAATGTTTCATCTGCCCTCCACCCTTATGGTTACCAGACCTCAATTTGGAACATAGAATTTGTTTTGATAGACAGGTCTCAGGCATACTGTTGTCCAGAGGGCAACAAAAATGATTAGGGGGCTGGAGCACATGACTTATGAGGAGAGGCTGAGGGAACTGGGATTGTTTAGCCTGCAGAAGAGAAGAATGAGGGGGGATTTGATAGCTGCTTTCAACTACCTGAAAGGGGGTTCCAAAGAGGATGGATCTAGACTGTTCTCAGTGGTAGAAGATGACAGAACAAGGAGTAATGGTCTCAAGTTGCAGAGGGGGAGGTTTAGGTTGGATAGTAGGAAAAACTTTCACTAGTAGGGTGGTGAAGAACTGGAATGGGTTACCTAGGGAGGTGGTGGAATCGCCTTCCTTAGAGGTTTTTAAGGTCAGGCTTGACAAAGCCCTGGCTGGGATGATTTAGTTGGGGTTGGTCCTGCTTTGAGCAGGGGGTTGGACTAGATGACCTCCTGAGGTCCCTTCCAACCTGAGATTCTATGATTCTATGATATGAATTACATGACCAATCCATCTCACTGGGTGCAAATCAAACCAGCCTCAATACCGACTGAACCAGCCTTTGCCGAGGCTTCCATGTTGGACACCCAGTCCTGCCATTTTATGCCCGGCGGTTATTGTAGGTGTTGCAAATGGAAACTGTCAAGCTTTTTAATGTGCTGTTGATAACAGGTCCCTGTTTGACATCTGTAAAGCAATGTTGTGAGGACAATAGTGTTGTACACTTTGATTTTTGCCCACAGACAGAGTCAATATTGCTTCCAGATTCAGTGATAAAGATGGCCATACGCAGTGCTGGCTTTCTTAATTCCCTCATTCATTTCATTATCCTTATCACTTCATTTCTTATTTTGGCAGCATGATCTGTTTGACTGCTTGGAATGTGGTACCTTCCAAGGTTACTGATGAATCTTGGTAAAGCTGTTGAGGAGCTGGCTGGTACACAACCTCAGTTTTCATTTGATTTATGGCAATGTTCCCTCTAATTTTTGACAGGCCGTGTGTGCAAAAAAAATTCTTCTGTGCAAATTGTTGACAGGCCGTGTGCACAAAAAATTTCTTCTGTGCAAATTGTTATGTTTCTGTGCAAATTTTTGTGCGCGCGGTGTTTCTCTGTGTGCACGGGGTTTAGGATGTGTGTGTGCGTGCACACGTGCACAGCTTAGAGGGAACAGTGATTTATGGTAAGGCCAAAGTTATGAACTGCCACAGCAAAGTGGTTTGTAAGATTTTATAGTGCTGCTTCAGGAGTGTACCACCAAGGCACAATCATTGATGTAAAGCAGTTCCTTGATCAACACTTCAGTCACCTTGGTATTTACACATAGACGAGAGAGATTAAAAAGCTTGTCAGTGCAAAAGCATATAAAGATGCCATTGGAAGAGCCATGGAGGGCTTCCTCTACCATCACAGCAAAGAACAGACCAAAAAGGCTAGGAGGAGGAAAACACATCCTTGCTTCACCACATTCATGATTGAAAATGGGTCCGTAAGATCACCATCAAGACATTCACTCTTCCAGCCATGCCGTCACAGACTAGCCAAATGATGTTAACAAATTTGTCTGGACATTCAAATTTAGTGAGCAATTTCCAGAGGGCAGGGCAGTTGACCGTCTTGAAAGCTACAGTTAGATCGAGAAACATGAGGTACAAAGTTTGATGCGGTTCGTGACATTTTTCCTGTAAAATCATGACAACATTGCTCCTCCGAGCATGAAAGATGCACTGTGACTCAGATAGAACTTTGTCGATAATTTGGGCCAGAAGCCAGTTCAAGTGGATCTTATTGGCTCATAGTGATTATGTGGCATAGGCAGTGGCTTCTGAGTCATTGGACAATCTTCAGAGCCATCTTTTCACCTTACGAGCTCAATCCTCAGACAAAACTCCCAAGACAATGAAAATCCTCCACCCCCTTACACTCCCTCACAGCGGCTGGCCACAACTAAGGTCCTTATGATCTTCTGAGCACAGGGACTACCCCTTGCTAGCACCCCCTGGGGCACAAAAGGGGAGGGGAGAAGATTCATAGAAGGCAGAGCTGTGGCCCGACACCCCATCAACTAGCAGAAGTAGCACACCATTAGGGGAGCACATGCCGTAACTTAGTAACAGCAGCTATGCTTTTCCTGCATGCCAGATATTGTGCTTCCTTAACATACAGTTCCCTGGTGCTCCTACTAGAACAGTGTGGCTCTACTGTAACTCCAGTGCAGGATGGAATTTAACTTCCATAGTTTGGTCCTTATCTTATACAAGCCTTCAGTTCCTTTGCCCAAGGCACATACATCAAGACTGAAACACAGCCAAGGGAACATTAAATGAGAGATGTACAAAACTTCAGTTCATTTGCATAACATCATTTTACATTCAGATAACTTTAACAGCTATTGGCACAGTAGTAATCTGTACCAAAATAACTAATCCCACTGACTAATGGGACAGATTATCTGAGCAAGGAAGTTTGCAGGACTGGGCCCTATAAGTACCACCTAAATTTCTAATGTCTCTAAAAGTTCATAGTTAAAGATGACACTTTCTCCCCACATCAAAAAGCCCCATAAGTAGGGGCAGCATCATTTGCTATGGGGCAAGTTGGCCGGTCACCTCCCACACTTCGGTTTGTCACCTCCACCCAGATCTTTCATAAGTCTGTATGCTTCATTGTCTTCCACTCTCCGCCCCCCTTTGCAGGATAGAATTGCATATAATGTTCATATGCTGAAACAACTTTGCTCCACCTAGAATTTTTGTGAAATGACACCCCTGCCCTTAAGAAAGCCTGTACAGAAGGCAAGCAAAGAAAGCATGTTGGCAACACTAACTTTCACCCCATTCTTTAAACAAAAAAATTGCACACTCAGTTACAGCCTGATACATGTTATCCAAAATGATTGGGAATGTGTTCAGTTATTGTAATCAACACACAGACAGGCACTCCACATGCACAAGCAGGCACTTCTGCATCTATACTTTTTAAAAACAATGCCAATTGTACTTCAGAGAGAAAAAGAAATTGATTTAGCTTGCTCACAAGGCACAGTCACTATGTTCGGCAGTAGGAGAAGATGTCATCGCTTTATATCTTTCTAAACAAAAACAATCATCGAGAATCCAGATCTAAAACAGAGCCACAGTTGCTAAGAAAACACCATCACAAACTGATGCAATAGGACAACTCATGGAGTAAGGCCATATCTCCCCACTTTTGGAATAAATCATGAGAAAATTACTACTGTTCTTTATGCCTGATCTTTCAAACCATGTTTCTTGACTGTTTCTTTATTTAGATTGGGGGCTAAGTTGGAAACAGTACTTAGAACTTGTCTACACATGAAGTTACTCAGGAGCAGTTACTCCAGAAAAAGTCCACATGTTGACACCCTTATTCTGGGATAAAGATCCGTTTTTCCTGTTTAACTTAACATACTTTGAAAATGAGCTAACTGCTGAGCTAAACTCTATTTATGGAATTCATTATCAGTAAAGAGGTTTTATCATTCTTACAGTGAACTCAATGCAAAGACTAAACAAGGGCCCATTTTTCTTTGAAACAAGGGCTTCTCAACACAAGAGAGAACTTGACCTAGAAATCATATAAAGTAAAGTCTGTAAAGTTACAAACTGTAGCGTGTGAAATATTAGTATTTTTCTTTTGTTGCTATCACTTAAAACACAAAACTGAAACCAACTGTCAGGGAGATAAAGCATTTTAATCCCATTAGATCATTATCCAGCAATGCTTGCTGCTTCTTGAATTGGTTCATTGTGTCTATGCTTAAAACCTTTGCTTCACAAATAAAAAAATATCTAGCTCCCTATGGGCCTGATCTAGTTCCCACCAAAGCCAACCGAAAGACTCCCATTGACTTCAATGGACTTTGGATCATACCTGATTTGGGGGGGGGGTGGGGGAGGGGGGGGAAGAATCCTTCTTTTGTTTATTTTTCCATGTTCAGTTCTTAACCAGATATGAAGGGCATAGCACTTTTTAACAACTTGTTCCTAAAGCTTTTTTTTTTTTTACTTTCTCATGTTTACCATATAATTATCAAATAAATCAATTGGAATATAAATACTGTATTTACATTTCAGTGTAGTAGATAGAGAAGTATAAACAAGTCACTGTATAAAATTTTAATTTGTCCTGACTTCGCTAGTGCTTTTTATTGTAGCCGGTTGTAAAACTAGGCAACTATCTAGATGAGTTGATGTATCCCCTGGAAGACATCAGCATACCCCCAGGGGTATGTGTACATTGGGTTGAGAACCACTTCCCAAAATAACTATGGTAAGAGGGTCAACCACAACTCTACTAATGCAGGGACTGATGCTGCAAATTGTTCCACACAGGCAAACCTCTGCACCCAGGCAGAGCCCCAGTGAAGGTGTTAGGGCCTAACCTTACACGGTCATCAGCATCTCTGCCAATGTGTTATGCAATCTCAATGCCTGTTGATTTCAGTGGAAAATGAGGTCACTCAGCACCCAGCAGGAGGTGCTCAGCATCTTGAAAGATTGAGCCCTTACTATTTAGCAAAGTATTTATTACCATGAGACACTCTATTCAACGGGACTACTCATAGTAGTAAGCACTATGCTGAGTAGTAACTGTTTACAAGATTGGGTCTTTATAAATTATCTTTTCTCACAGCTAATTAGATCTTGATATCATATCTCACTAGCTTCCACTCCATGTGACTGAGACCCCGGCCTGCATTTATCAGGTGTTGTCAGACTGCTACAGATAGAGCCAACCTAGAGGGTTTGGGTAAACAATTTTATTTTAACATAATGCACTGTTTTTCCTAGCATCAGAGGGGTAGCCGTGTCAGTCTGGATCTGCAAGAGCGACAAAGAGTCTTGGGCTTTAAAAATCTAATTTTACCACCCAATGTTAGTTTAAAAAACTAACAGAGCTCATGTACAAACAATAAAAACAGATGTCCCTGTTGCCCAGAGGCCAGCTCCAGTTCCTTGCAAGGTTCACTGCTAGGCCTTACTCCAGCATGCGCTGTGCTGGCGATATATCACACATATAGCAAGAACCAGCTACAGTAGGGACGTGGCACCTTTCGCACTGAAATCCATAGTAAGTCTCAACTCCTCCAACATCAAGTGTCAGTGCAAACCAGACCTCTCTCACATGTCCTCCTTTCAAGGGATATCACTCATGTTAGTCTCAAAGTTATTCCCATTCCACACAAATTTGGTCTCCCCTCAATTTTATTGTTAAAAATTATTTACATCAGAAATAAAGACGCATGACGCTGCAGTTATAGAGTCATTTACGCTAAATGAATTACTTCCACAGCATTTTAAGGTTCCTGCACAGACAACATCTGTATGCCCACAACCACAATCTTTGTCACACTGTGTGTCACAGTCTGACAGTAAGGCATTGGAACGTTGAGATGTATGATGCAAATGTCCACCTCTGGAAAGACTGGGTTCAACTTGGAGCCCTCCTTGCTCAATGTCACAGGCTGGCTGCTGGCCCTTTAAGGCAGCCAGGCTCAGCCTTCCCTGAAGTCTACCAGCTAGCCCCCAGTTGAGGGTTAGTGACCTCAGCTGCAAGGAATCAGAAAGGACTACTGAACAGAGCAGGGAAGTCAGTGTAGGAGGAGAGATGCAGAGGAGGTAGGACTTACCTGTAGGGGGAAGCCTAGCAGACTGGAGCTCGCTGTGACTAAAGATCTGAGCCACAAGAGTAGAGCTAACTCCTGTGATAAGACCCTGGAGCAAGGGGCCAGCTGCCCAAGGAGACAGTCCTGGGGCTGGTGTTCTGGAATGGGAACAGGGAATAGAAGAGACTCACAGAGCTCTTACATAGGGCCTACCTGGAGCAGGGAGACCCGTAAATGGAGCTGCCAGTGTCCCCAGAGAGACGTGGCAGTGGGGGAATCCTGTCAGAGAAACCAGAGAAGCTCTGCAGGGGCCAGGAGAAGGGGCCAAGAAGCAGAGGACTTCAGAGGAGCCCCAGAAGAACAATATGCTTGGGCATTTGTTTTGGACTTTTTGTTACCCCAGAAGGGGAGTGAACTTTTATGTGACTTGGCCAGAGGGCCATGATGCCAAAGACCATGGGGGAGGGGGATGGAGTTGTTGCAGGGCCGAGGAAGTGATCATCGGGAGTGCCAGAGATAAAGCCAACACTGCACCTTGATACAAAGGGGCACTACTTGAACTGAGGATATACCGTTACACCTAGACATAGACCCCTTCTCCATCAAACTTGGCTTTGACTTCTCTGTTCTTTTATTCTCTTGCATTCCCTTTTATGGGTAACTAAATATCTATATTCCATGGCGGAACTTACTTACAATGGATAAACTGTATTGTCTTTGCCTCTAGTTTTACTACACTACACAAAATTAAATCATCACTAAGTCTTGCAGAATAATTATTTATGACAACTTGGTTTCTGTACGCTTCCAGCAGAATAGGGTGGATGTTTAATGTAACATGCTCAAAAAACCTCAACCTCTAAAAAGCCCTTCAAAGTGCTCAAGAATACTATAATCTATTTGTTAAAAAACAAACAAACAAAAAAACCGGGACCCTCAAATAATTACAACATTTCAACTGGGAAGACTTCATAAAAGGACATTAAAACCCACAAGAGCCAGTCGTGCTGTATTTTAAACATCTGTAGTCCATTTTTAAAGTATTTAGGCATTGGGCTTAGGCTCCAAAGAGTGAGATCCACAAAAGGATTTAGGTGTTACAATGCTGAGCACAATAGTGTCTTAACTTTTAGGCACCTAGAAAAATCACAGGAATGACACACCAATCCACAAAGCCTGAGTTAGGTGCCTGGACTGCTATACAATGAGGAGAGCTAGGCGCTTAAGACTGCAATCCACAAAAGTCACCATGCTAGGCGGCTCCCTGCCTAAACTAGCCAATGGGAGATGCTGACAACAGGGATGTGTGCTAAACTCTGCCCCTCTCACTGGGGTAGGGACCTAAGTCTTGTTGAAGAAATGAGTTAGGTGCTTACTTTGCTCCACACAAAACAGGTGGAGGTGATGCCCCACCTTAAACTTTTAATCCAGTGGTTAGAGAACTCAGCTAGGATGTGAGAGACTCAAGTTCAATTCCCTCTGTGACAGTGTATCCCATAAGACTTTATGAGGAGATGCTTATATATGTATATATGATATAACTGGAATATGTTTTATGCTACATGTGCCATGTAACATATCTCTGTAAAATTTATGATCTACTGAATCTATTCCTCCTGGTCGTATGCATGTATCATTTTTGTAGTCGAAGTTATGAATATTGGTTGTATATTTGCTGGTTTTATACATAGCCTTTGTAAGAGCATGGGATCAATGTCTGGAGAAAGGAATGTGCAGGTTAAGAACCCAATCAAGAAACTCTTGACAGACAAAAGAAGTTGCAGACACCAATCCACATCTGAGCTCAGCCACGAATGTGGCTGGGCTGGTAACTGAGTAGTGCATGGACATGTGACTTGCCCATGTGACCCCAAAACTCCATCTTGTAACTGGATGCTACACAGGGAGAGGGAAGGGTGGCCACCCAGAGGAGAAAGACTATTTAAACCCCTGGGAGGCCCCTCCATGGTGTCTTCAGCTGGCTAAAGAGAGAGCCTCTCCACCCCTCAACGACACACCTGAAAGAAACTGGAACAAAGGACAAGAACAATAGAGGGTGTGAGCTATTGCTGGACCCAGGCTAGGAGGACTATAGCCTGTAAAAGGAAGTTTACTGGTACTGGTGAGGTTTTTATCTGTATTCAATGTGATTAGACATAGACATGCATGTTTTATTTTATTTTACTTAGTAATTCACTTTGTTCTGTCTGTTATTACTTGGAACCACTTAAATCCTACTTTCTGTACTTATTAAAATAACTTTTTACTTATTAAGTTACCTGGAGTACGTATTAGTACCTGGAGGAGGGCAAAGGACTGTGCATACCTCTCTATCTGTGAAATAGAAGGTGAACTATTTATGAGTTTACCCTGTATAACCTTTGGGAGTTGGGCACCTGGGTGTCAAAGGCAAGAACACTTCCCAAGCTGTTTCCAGGCAAGCCTACAGCTGAGAGGGAACGTGCCTCAGACCTGGGTCTGGGTTTGCAGCAGGCTAGCGGGTCTGGCTCAAACCAGACAGGATTCTGGAGTCCCAAGCTGGAAAAGGCAGAAAAGCAGGGGTAGGAGTAGTCTTGGCACACCAGATGGCAGCTCCAAGGGGGTTTCTGTGATACCAACCCATCACACCCTCCTCTCTGCCAGGGGGGGGGACGACAGGATTTGAATAGCAGTTTCCCACCTTTCACAAGTGCTCTAAACACTGGGCTATACTGATGTGGGGAACCCTCACTTTCTCCTGTTGAAGCTAATCCACTGTGAATAAACAATGAAAGAGTTATCTGAAGGAGGGGGACTGGACCTAGGGTCTCCTACCTACTAGGCAGATGTCCTAACCACTGGACTGAATCACTCTGCCACGTGCTTCCCCTGCCCTGAGGCTGTATTGCAGGGTCATGTCAGGCGTGGGCTCTGTCCAGCTGTGAGCTAGTACTCACAGGGTGCACCCTTCTACAACCTGAGGGCATGTTGCCGCAGCGGTTGGGTGGTCTTGGCTGCCAGGACTCAGCTCCCTGCCCATCTCACTCTGCCCCTATACAGAGGAAGTGGACAGGGCTGCGCTGAATTCTGGCAGGAACTGTGCAATAGGGGAGCAAAGTCCAGGAAAAGCCAAAAACTGGGTAGAAATCGGTAAAACCCAATATTGGCTTTTTCGAAACCTTGACATTTTTTGGAGACCATGGATAAACACCAAAAATGAAGGGCCTTATCTAGAGACGATTACAGAAGTGGTTGAAACTGATGAGTTTGCTAACCAGATGCAAGGGGTTCTGTGCATCCCCCATTTCCTGTTCCTGGTTTTCTGATTTTAATCAAAATCAGTAGGCTTTTGCTCATTGATGTCTAGAACGTTCCCTGAATTTTCACAATTGATCAGTTGGAGGATTTCAAAAATTTTCACGTTACAGAGAAATGCCACTGAGTTGAGTGTAAGGCCTCACAAGTTTAACCAATAATCATAATACCTGGCTGAGCGAAGCAAGGTCTTACACTCAACTCAGTGACAGTCTCTGTTTGGCTTATAAGGAGCCCTACTGTTGGAGGAAAGAGAGGGGGCACAGAGAACCCCTGGCATGGGGGGAGGGGAGAATTAGGGCAATGGAATAGGGGGAGGACATGGTACAGAGCCTCTGCCATGTGGGCAGAGGGAGGACATGAGGAGCACACAGAGCCCCTGCTGTGGTGGGGAATGGGGAGTACACAAAGCCCCTGCCATGAGGGTGGGGAAAATGGAGGAAAATGATATGATGGGAGGAGGAGACACAGAGCCCCTGGCATAGGGGGAAAGGGTATCTGAAGGGGCACAGAGCCTCTAGCATGTAGTGGAGGGAGAATGGGGGACAGAGTCCTTGGCATAGAGGGGAAGAGGGGAATATGGGGTACATAAAGCCCTGGCATGTGGGGGGGGGGGGAACAAAGGACCCTAGTATTCTGGAGGGGGGAATAGGAGGACACAGAGCCCTTGGCAGGAGTAGGGGTTGGGGGAGTCACAGGGAGTCCCTGAAATAGAGGGGGATGGGAGAGCAGTAGCGTAGCCAAGGGGGGAGGAGGGGGAGCGGCCACTCCCCCACTGAGCAGAAGGGCGCCTTTTTTATGCTCCGGCGCCTTTTGCTCCTGCGCCGAGGCAGAGCGGTGCATTTTTTTTGCTCCCGCCGCCTTTTTTTGCTCCCAACACTTTTTTGCTCCCAGCGCCTTTTTTTAGCTCCGCTCCCCCTGTGCTCTAAACCTGGCTACGCCACTGCCGGAGAGTGGCCCACAGGGAGCTTGTGGGATGGAATGGAGGGATGCAAGGAGTCCCTGATGTGTGCAATGAGCTCGGCCAACAGAAGCTACAGAGTGTGCAACCCTCTGCTATGTAGCATTTTGTCCATCACAACATGACTGTAGGAGCACACACTGGTAATAAAGTTAATAATACAACTGACTCCTGTAGTCCTTACTCAGCCAAGACTCCCATGCACTTCAGTGGAATTTTGCCTGAATAAGGATTCAGGCTCAGAATCCAAGTACATAACCGACTATGTAACAATAATCTTAAAAGATAACATATGTTACGCAAGCAAGAGAGTATCCAGTCAGGAAGAAATACCATCCTTTGGTTAGTGGACTCTCTTCCATGTATAAGTTTACATGTCCTCCAGCATCCTGGTGTCTCCAAAAACACATCACTCTGGATAATACTCAAGAGACTAATATTTCAAAACTGGAAAACATGGATTTCAAAAAGGTGTTTGGCTCAATGACAGATATGGCGGTTTCACACAAAAAACATGGTCTATGCTTCTTGAACTATCTTATTAGAAGATTTGTGCCTTAAGTCTCGCTAGTTTTTTCCTACTTCCCCCAATTCCTGCAATTTGATTTATCTTGCAAAGATTGTGTAAATGGTTGTGCCTGTGCACACCTGGTAGTTTTTTTCTGTCAGGAAAATGAAATAAAGGGTAAACTGAAGCCATATGAAATATATGTTAAAAATACCAACACCTGGGGAAAACTGCATTGCTTGATTAAATAAGGCGCCTGATCTTTCCTTAAAAAGCGTCTGGTTACAAGTGGGAGGGGGGCAGGGAAGGTGAAGCTGACACCTAAGGAACAAAGGCAGCTTCAGCCAACAAAGGCTGCCAGGTACAGCAACCAAAGCCTAGACAATGAACGCGGAGGGGGGGCTGAGCGCGAACAGTTCTGCTCCCCAGCGTCCCACCCAGCGAGGGGTCAGGGGCTGGCAGGCGGCCCCTGGGGGAGGAAGGGGTCGGGGCGCTGCTGTGGGCAGGCGCTTGGTACTTTCCAGGCGTCTTGTCACCCACACAAAGGGCTTCTCTCGGCAGCGCTCGGCTCCCTTCCCGCCCGGGCGTGCGGCTCGCTCGATGACATCCACGCCAGCGCGGAGCCTGCCTCCCCCAGCCGCCAACTTTCCTGCGCGCTCCGCGGGCTGAGCCCCCAGCACCGCCCCGCCGCGCTGCCCCTGCTGCCCGGCCGGACGCGGACACCCGCGGCTCCAGGGGGGGCGCTGGGAGATACTCACTGTCCGCGCAGTCTGGGGGCTGCAGGGGGCACCCGCCTGCGCTGGGGGGTGGGGACCCCGGCGTTGCCTCGGGAGGGGACTGGGCGCGGTGGCGCAGCCCCTTGCTCCGCTCCTCGGCTGCAGGCCACGCCCCGAGCCGGTGCAAGCCCAGACGCTCCCGCCGCCGCCAAGTGCTGGAAGGCGGAGCGCCCTTGGCCCGCACGCCCCCGAGCGGGGAGCCGCGCCCGGCGCCCACCTTCCAAACAAACAGCACGTGGCTGGGCCCGGAGCCCGGCTCCAGCCTCCCCCCGCCCGGCACCTGCTTGACGGCCACAAGCCGGGCCAGGCCAGGCACCTCCTAGCCACGAGAGGAGGAGAAGAGGGCCCTGGGGAAATGCGGCCCCTGCGACACCTGGGTCTGTCTAGGGCGGCTGGTAGCTAGAGCAGGCGATGGTAGCCCGGACTCCTGGGTCCTAGTCTCACCATGCAACTGAGGAGCTGTGTTACCTTGGGCAAATTGCTCTCACTAGTAGCAGGACCTCTCACAACCCCTTCAGCCTGCTACATCACTGCACTGGGGCCTATGGAGCTGGGAGCCAGGAAATACGAGTTCTCCTCCCCTCTGCAATTCTCTGGCTATGTGACCATAGGGAAGGGACAACCTTTGCAATTCATTTTACCCATCCCTAAAAATGGGAGGGTTGACACTTACCTATAGGAGTCCTGTAACACTGAATTAAACCGCGTTAAACTTCTGTTCCTTGCATGAAAGGAGCTATGGAAGTGCTAAATATTTTTAAACATCACAGTATCTGTCAAAAATGTACCATTTTCCCACTCTAGCTCTGCAAAAAGCTCTTTTAATTCAGCTGGGTTGTGGTCACCAGCATTATGGCCATCAAGTTGCTCAATATAGCATATACCACACTGGAGAGTAGTTAATCCGATTTAATTTATTTTCGGCAGAGCGTGGCATGAGCAACAAATGTATCTAAACAATATTAACTCACTTTGGGCATAAACTTACTGTCTAAGAAATACATAAAATAGTCAATAGTTTTAGATCTACATCTTACAAAGTAGTGCAGTAAAAGAATATCCTCAAAATGGGATTTGGTTTTAACAGTTAGTGCTGGTGATCACTTGGCTATATGGATTAAAAAAAATTCCCAAAAGCCAGTTCCTATCCATACTGATACAGAAGGTTTCTCCTTCACTTATTCTGCTAGGTGGGTATTTGGTGTTAAACATCAAAGACCCAATCCCGCTTCCTTAGAGTAACTGGTGAAACAAATCTATCCCTGACTCATTTAAATAAATGGAAGCAGGATAAGGCCTCATAGTTGAAGCCATTTCTCAAGGCCAAATCTAGTAGCCTTTACTTGTTACTTGGGATAACCTTCATAGGTTTCAATAGTTTTTGTCTGAGTAAGTACTGCTAGATTTGGCCTCTTGATTTTATTTTTTCTCCTTGTATTTTAAGACAGCAGTGAATTCCACACCTTTTTTGAGTGCCACTTTAGCTAAAGAATGTTACAGCTTGTGGGAGTGCCAGGTACAGCCAGTTGTAACTTGACAGCCCTACCTTAGTAAACACCTAATATAATTCACTCTGCTCTTGTAGCATTATCTCTATCTATGGATTACTATTTATTTATTATTTGTATAGTGGCACTGCTGTGCTTGATATTTTACAGACGTGGGATGAAGATCAGGTCCCTGCCCCAAAATGCTTTACAGTTCAAATTAATCACTCAATACATCCAGATCTTTTTAATAGAAAGATTAATATAGTGTTTGCCCAAACCAATCCCTTGTTAAAAGCTGGGTGAAATCTTGTGTGTTGAATTAAAACCCTTTTGAGATTGATAGGTATGAATGAACTCACCCTTCAGTTAATGTAGCTGTAAGCCTAAACCCCCGCCTAAGACAAAGTGTGCATGCATCTACCCAGGAGATTTTTGCTGAGTATTGTTTTGGGTTGGTGGGTGAGGGAAAAGAAATCACACAGAAACTGAGAAGGGAGAGGCAAGACAGCCAAGCAGGACCCTGCATACAATGGAAATTAGAAGCCAATACCTTTGGGGATCTGGGTCAGTATGACCCTGGAAAAAGCCAGAGAGCTTTTGGGTCGGGTAGTGGCTAAAGAGGCTTGGGGCTGTAAGTTAAGAAACTGCAGTGCCTTATCTTCTTGGTTCCTTCTGCATGCAAAGAGATACCGGACTGTATATGTTCCTTGCAAATACACAAGATTGCATCAAAGAAAACAATTTCAACTTCAAACTGGAACATCTATAGGCCTGAACTTTGACTAGCCACTTGGGTTGAAAAGGGGCAACACCTTAGAGCAGGGGTAGTCAATAGGTGGACCATGGCCCAAATCTGGACCACCAGATGCTTTTGAATGGACTCTGAAATCTTATTTAATATCACCACTATTGTTGTTGGGTTTTTTAATTATTGTTTTTCTCTGGAGTCTGGACCTTCACTATACCTTGACCAAGAAATTTGGACCTTGACAAAATTATTAATTACCCATGCTTTAGAGCAATCGGGGGGTAGGGGGTGTCTCACACACACACACACACCCCAACAGCTAGCTGCTTTTGATCATATTATTCTAGGAATCAAAATGGCGTCTCCAAATATATCAAAATGATGATTTGGCTGATTTTAAGTTTTTCTTAAAGCATTTAGGACACCGTCTTTGCAATAAAACACAGTACTGTCCCAAACATGTTATACCAAGCTTGATCTTTCTCACGTGGAGAGTAGCAAACTCCATTACAGCCCTGCTAAGGAACAACATCTCTCCCAGAATTAAACCTTGCTCTCTTAACTTGGCTATAACAGGATTTGGACTGCTCTAAACCAGCAGTACCAAAATGTGTTATGGCCTTGTCTACACTTGTAAATGTTATCCATAACTCATCAGTGCCGGTCCATCACTGGTAGCAGTAGTGGGAGCTGTAGTGTACACAGAGCTCAAGCATTACCCCCACTTTGTTGTCCAGCCCTTAGAGCTACCAGCTCCTTGTCTACACTAGAACGCCCACTGTTGATACCAAAATGGCAATCCACTGACTCTACTGGCCCCAATTACCCATTTAAAAGATAATTATTTCAGGCACTCTTACTTGCTTTGGGTCTGATCCAGCTCACCCCGAAGTCAATGGGACTTTTTCCATTAAATGGACCTCAGTGAGCATTGGCTTAGGGACATACTGTTTACCAAAGTTAGGGAGCCCAAATGAAGAGGAAAGAGAATTTTAATCCATATAGGTGTGTACATAACTTGCAGATCTTTTTTTCCCCTCCAAACACTGGTGGAGCCGGGGCACCACAAGAGAATATAACTTGCCGCCCCTGTCCCTGAGAGACAATTATTCTGACCTAAGCGCTGGTGTAAACAGCACGGTCAGTGGGAGAGCTACTCCCACTGACCTAGCCATAGGCGCCGACTTCGTGGGTGCTCCGGGGCTGGAGCACCCACGGGGAAAAATTGGTGGGTGCTCCACACCCACGGGCAACTCCCCACCCGCCCCGGAGCCGTGGCAAACTCAGCGGAGCACCATCGCCTGGCGCCCCGCCCCGGCGCCCAGGGGCCTGTTGCCCGGCGCCCCGCCCCTGACACCGGGCGTCAGCACCCACCGGCGTAACAGGAAGTTGTCAGCTGTGGACCTAGCTACTGCCTCTTGTAGAGGTGGATTAATTACGCTGTGGGGAGAGCTCTCTCCCGTTGACATACAGCGTCTTCATCAAAACAGTACAGTGGCGCAGGTACATTGGTGAAGCTGTGCCAATGAAGCATTTTAAGCGTTCACCTGTCCTGAGTCACTTAGGCCTGGCAATGCTAAGCGGAACACACCTAAATACCTTTTTAAAAATATGGATCATTGTGCCTGACTCTACCCTCATTTACATCATCATCTCCATTGAAATGAATGAAGTCACACAAATGTAAACCTGGTGTGATAACAGAATCAGGCCCCTTATCTTTATATTGTCTGTAAAGTGCCTAGCACAATGTTGGTTCTATACAACGGTCAGGGCTGGCACGACCATTAGTCGACCCTAGGCGGTCACCTAGAGCGCCAGGATTTGGGGGGCAGCTTCTCAGGTCCCTCGGCAGCCGCCAGCGGGAGAGGCTGCCGCCAAAATGCTGCCGAGGACCCTAGCAGCCGAAGCTGCCGCCGAAGTGCCGCTGGAGACCTCAGCATTTCAGTGGCAGCCTCTCCCGCCACCTAGGGTGGCAAAAAAGCTGGCGGCGCCCCTGACAACAGTAAATAGAGACAAAGAAATCACGCTGATATTGCCTCTGCTTCCTCAGCTTTAAAGCTTTACAAATGACAAACCCAGAAACTTTACCAGAAAGTACTAAGATATATGCATATATACACACACTTCATTTTTTAATCTAGAGACTCAAGTCATCCGCCTTGTTAGATGGGAGTTGAAGTATATTCATTTTCTTCTGCAAAGTAAAATTAGTAATTTGTCATAGCTTCAATTTTGGAACTTTATCCACAAAGGGATTCAAACTTAGGCAAAAAGGATATACATAGTAGTGCAGAATCTGGGCATGTTGCTCCTTATGTACAAAGAAAAGTTTGGCATCAGTGAACTGTAAACTGAGATGTAAGTTGACCTAGGTGTGATGTTGCACTCCATGTGCTTTATGAAAATATACTTATGTGAATATGATGCAACCAGAATATGCTTTATGCAAAAGGTCTCTTGTAAGGGATCATTACAAAGCGTATAATCTACTGTGTGTGTTTATCCTATTTGTTCGCATGTATTTCTATGTCTGAAGTTAGGAGAATAAGATATACACTTGTATTACTGATGTAAACATATTAAGTGGAAGCCATTAAGGGTGCTTCAGAGTCAATGAACTGAAAATGGCTCTGTTTACTTGCAAACCTTCCTGTGTATGTGTGGGCCAGCCCAGGAAGAATGGAGGCAGGGGTCTCAGGACATGTGACCATGTCACCTGATAATGAAATCCAACTTAAATGTGGTACTTTTCCATTTAGAAGGAGGGGTGGGGATCCAGAGAGACAAAAGATTCCCACCTTGTGCCAAAGCTATAAAAGGGGGTGAAGCAGGACAAAGAGGCTAGTCATGAGAACCCCTAGTTACCCCGACATGGCTGCTGGAATTAACAAGGACTGTACCAGGGGAAAGGATTGGGCCTAGACTAGGAAGGAGTCTAGTCTGTGAAAGAAGCTTATTGGAACATCTGAGGGTGAGATATTACCTGTAATCAAGTATCAGGGGTAGCCATGTTAATTTGTATCCACAAATTAAATGAGGAGTCCGGTGGCACCTTAAAGACTAACAGATTTATTTGGGCATAAGCTTTTGTGGGTAAAAAACCCACTTTACCCATGAAAGCTTATGCCCAAATAAATCTGTTAGTCTGTAAGGTACCACCGGACTCCTTGTACCTGTAATCAGTTTCTTAATGTATTAGGCTTAGATGTGCAAGTTTTTGCTTTATTTTGCTTGGTTACTTGCTTTGTTCTGTCTGTTACTTGAAACCACTTACATCCCACTTTTTATACTTAATCAAGTCACTTCTATTCATTAATAAACCAGAGTAAGTGATTAATACCTGGGGGAGCAAACAGCTATGCATATCTCTATCAGTGTTATAGAGGGCAGACAATTTATGAGTTTACCCTGTATAAGCTTTATACAGAATAAAAATGATTTATTTGGGGCTTGGATCCCATTGGGAACTGAGTGTCTGGGTGCTGGAGTCAGGTAACCTGCAGAGCTGTTTTCACTTAAAGCCTGCAGCTTTGAAGGCGTGGCCCGGACCCTGGGTCTGTGTTGCAGAAGGCTAGCATGTCTAGCTCAGCAAGGCAGGGTTCTGGAGTCCCAAGCTGGCAGGGAAAACAGGCTGTGAGGTAATCTCCGCACACATCAGGTGACCGTCCCAAGGAGGTCTCTGACTGAACCCATCACACTAGGAATAAAAATTGGCATGAATAAACATTACATGTTTACTGTACAGTAATTATTTTTCTGCTGTTTATTTTGTTTAGAGTTTTCAAAGCTGACTAAGGGAATTATGTACACAATTCCCATGAAATTTCAATGGGATTTGGACAACTGACTTCTTTAGGATTCTTTGAAAATCTCACCCAAAAGCTCCATATATTACACACACTTCTCTTATCCATGGATTGTCATCTTTTTGGGGCAGGGACTGTCTTTTTGTTCTGTTTGTAGAGTTCCTAGCACAATGGGTTCCTGGTATATGATTGGAGTCCCTAAGTGCTAGCACAATATAAATAAATACTGCAGCTACGATATTATAATGTATTAATTATTAAGAGCCTCAGAGAAGAACCAGTGAGTAAATAGCCGAACTAAGCATATGTTTCAATTAGAACTGTAGGATTGAGGATTTAAATACAAAATTGAAATGATATTTAAAATGTGCTTTTGGGCAGTCTGGTATAATTAACATTTCACTAGAATCCTAATTTTCCCATTAATCATACTGGGGACCCCTCCCTGAATTTTCATTCAGTCCTTACTTACGCAAAATTGTCACTGACTTTAATGTAACAATTTCAGGATTAGTCTGTCCTCCTATATAGTAATCACAGTAACTTTCATAAATGAAGTTGGGAATGTGATGTGATTTGTTTGGGAAAATGATGTGATATTGTCAAACTGGGATGTATTAAATTATAGAATATCAGTAATATGAAAAGACATGACTATGGTGGGCATTCAAATATGGTCTACTTTGCTTCATTCTTCAGGCCTTTACAGTCAAAATTTCTTGTAGGCAAGAAAAGTAAGATTGGCACGCAGAAGACAGCCTGCTGGGACTTCTTGTTCTGGTATTTAGACTGTTGTTTGTATTGACTGTTTTCTAAATATATCCATGATGCCATCTGTTATATTTTGCATAGGAACAGCTCTGATATTTTAAGAAACATCTGATGTTCTGCATCATACAGTCTCATATTTACTCATTCAAATTCTCATCACATTACATGGCATCCTATTTTAACAGCTATTTAGGGCCAGATTCTGCCACCCTTAATCACCTTGGGGCAGATTCTCTGCTGGCATTAGCTTCAGTGGTATATGGTAATTTATACCAGCTGAGGATGTGTCTCATGGAGCAGTATCTCACTCTGTGAATGACTCAGTTGATTTCATTGCAACTTTCTGCAGAGTAAAGTACTATCTGGCCCCTAAGAATATAATAGACTCATAGACTTTTAGGTCAGAAGGGACCATTATGATCATCTAGTCTGACCTCCTGCACAATGCAGGCCACAGAATCTCACCCACCCACTCCTGGAATAATCCTCTCACCTATGTCTCAGCTAATGAAGTCCTCAAATCATGGTTTAAAGACTTCGAGATGCAGAGAATCCTCCGGTAAGTGACCCGTGCCCCATGCTGCAGAGGATGGCAAAAAAAACCTCCAGGGCCTCTGCCAATCTACCCTGGAGGAAAATTCCTTCCCGACCCCAGATATGGCGATCAGCTGAACCCCGAGCATGTGGGCAAGACTCACCAGCCAGACACCCAGGAAAAAGTTCTCTGTAGTAACAGTAAATAATGCTGTACTTTCGTTAATATTCTACTCTGTATAGGTTCTTCTATGGCACTATCACCATAGTATTTGCACCTTCCACTAGTTTATTAAGCGATGTGACTAATGTGTCACGTGTTTGTTTTCTCATCCTCTCCTCAGCAGGAGAAGCATGTGCAATGGAGTGTTTTGTTTTGTATTTTTAACAAGTATTATATACATGCACACACAGATTGCTATGTTTATATTAGAGAAGGCAAGGTCATGGAAATGCAGCTTGCACTTACAGCAGAAGGTGGTGAAGTCTGATGGTCCTTAGTTCCTGGGGGTGTTTGTGACACAGTCTTGGGGGCTGGGCCCCAAGAAAACTTAGCTGTGCAGGACAAAGTTTTAGCCATAGAAAGCTTCATTACTGCCATGGTCTGAAATAAAATGCAAATATCAAAGTATTACCACATACTAGTTCACTACAAATAAAGTTCACCACATAGTTTGGCACTGTGCTTCCATATTTACTCAGGCGCAGTCCACAAGTGAAATCAGAATGGGGTAGCAGGTCAGAGTTAAGATGTGTAAGAAAGCTGCGGGAAACCTATACATATTACATCCCCAGCTCCTACCAGTGCTATTAGTCGTTCATTTTCATGAGAATTAAGAAGATCCCTTACAGTTGTGACTTAAAGCAAACACTGAACCCAGATCTACAGAAGCACACTGCACTTTGCCATTGACCCCTATGTGGACAGAAAAGGGATTTTTATTTAGCTTAGACTGTTTATTTGGCTTTAGACAGAATTTTTTGGTTTTTAGGTTCTGTGAAGGATGATGCAGCATTTGGATATCATAGGGAATCTTAGGGGCTGGTGGATGCACAAAAGCATTACAAATGCTTGTGAAATTGAGGATTGGAAGTGGGAAAACATTTGGAACAAATGTAATGTTAAAAGTATTTTCCAAGGGTACTGGTGGGAGGAGGTTCTCACACTTACTACTTCAAAGCCTATCTAATAATTGGATCGTAGCTTCATTTTTCTCAAGCTCTGCAAATGCTGTAAGCAATATTGACATCTAGTGGGAAAATGTATTATTCAAGCTCTCCAGGGCATTTATAAAACTTAAGTTTCTCAGATCACCTCAGGGCATTTCCTGGCAGTTGTTAAGCTCCTGGGAGGAGTTATGCTTAGTAGGAAATGCCATGTGACAACATTGTAACTGGTATTGTAAAGGGAACATAGTAAAGAACACTGAAAACATTTTGTCTGTTAGTTAATTTGTGTGCAACATGGATTAGCATGAGTTTCTTTGCATAGTAAGCCAGGCACTTCTAAAGTATTTACATCTGGTATATTGACCAGATAGATTACTGGAACAGTTCCAGTGGTTATTGTATTTTAGACATAGGAGTCCAACTTTACGGATGCAATAGTCAAATTGAAATGCTAAACCTACAAAAAAGACAAGAAGATTGTCATTTGGCTTCACTCTGTGCATTGATAGCTATGTACTTTGATGGTTCTTTTATTACATGTTATAGTATGTTACATTTCCTAATGAAACATATCTTCAGTAATTGTATCTGAAAAAAAGCTGTATTTTGTTAGTCTTGAAATGCAATAGTTTTGCAATGATTTGTTTCAAATGGAAACATTTACCTAGGAGTAATGTAGGTGAAGGTTGACTAGCATCAGATGCTTTAATTTGCTTAACTTCTATTCTGCCTAATCAAAGACTTCTTTTAAAAAGGAATTGACTCTGATATTTTAAGAGTTTACAAAACCTAACCTACTGGAATCCATTCAGTTTTTAACAAAGCAATACATTTACCCCCATTTATCGCTTTTCTTTTTACAGAGATGAAAACGGAGATTGTTGCATTATATTGATTCATTGGATAACAGAATTAGTTACTTTCAAATCCAAGCTTATGAATGTATTCGTTTGGGTTTACTGACTAATTCCTGATACCAATTCAATACTAAATGATTGTTCAGGACTAACTACTATGCAAGATATGTATGAGAGAGACAGACACACACATGACTCATGTTTTCTAGGCTGGCAGGGACTGAGTGTTCTGACTAGGTGTAACATTGCCTTTCCCAGTGTGAAGGAGTCTTGTATTTCACAATGTTCCTTTCAGCTGATGAAGCAAAAGTATGGACTCTGAAAAGATTCCTAGCCAGCTGAAAAGGCAATGACTGTATTACTGGAAATGAATGTGATCAACATATAGAGGGAAAGGGGAGAAGTGAAGAGGATCCACAGAAATGCATAAAGCAAAACAGTGAGTGGGTAGTTCTCGCAAAGATTTCCACCAGGATGTCTTCTTGAATATGAGCAAATTATTTGCTCATATTCATCAGCAGTTCCCCGACTGTCACAGGTTCTTGCACTGGGTACAGGAGTGATATAGTGATTTTGCTAATTATATTTTTAGGTCTTATTTTTGCCTTCTTATTTTGGTAGACTGATATAGCTATATCTAGACAAATAACTTGAAACACACAGCAGAAAAGCAAGGGTCAGGAGGTAGAAAAAGACAAGGAAAGACCTATCTCAGGAACTAGTGCTATTTCCTTGTTGTGCGGTACAGAGGCAGAGCTAATAAGGGGGAAAACCTGAATGGTGCTGCAAGTAATCCATACCACTCAGGTGAGGTATGTCTACAGGGTGGCATTTTCATGCCTTATTATGTTCTCCATTAGCTCCCTACATATCAGGTTGTCATGGATCCTCCAGATCGGTGCTATGGCCTCAGCTTTGAAACGGTCTTTAGGAGGAACCCTTACATTGTGCCAACCCTGATGTGGACCTCTGGGCTTGCAGCCATCCTGCTAACAATGCAGCATATTGGGGAAACTGAGGCACACACTCAAATATTACAAAAAATTCCCACTTTGTGTCACAGCTGTATCTTGCTGAAATGACATTCACTGAACTGTCTCCCTTAGGAAGGAATGCTTTGCATTATAAGTCAGCTAGTGAAATTAATAATGGGAACTCAGAGTTTGCCAACTGGATATAGGCAGTGAAGGTGATCCCAGCTGTGACACAGAATAGAAGATCTCTGATATTCCAGACACTATGTCTGCTCATCCATTCACAGAATCATAGAATATCAGGGTTGGAAGGGACCTTAGGAGGTCATCTAGTCCAACCCCCTGCTCAAAGCAGGACCAATCCCCAATTTTTGCCCCGGATCCCTAAGTGGCCCCCTCAAGGATTGAACTCACAACCCTGGGTTTAGCAGGACAGTGCTCAAACCACTGAGCTATCCCTCCCCCACATTCATTCCCTGTTTTTGAATAAGCTTCAATAGGCATGCTGGGACTTGTCTTACTGTTAACATACAGCAACAAATCTGTTTATAATGATATTGTACTCTTACCTGAACAAAAAGCTGTAAGCACATCATTTTTGTGTGTGCAGACGGTCTTCATGCTCAGGGCAACCTGCAGGCAGATAACCCAGAGAAACACGGATTTAAAAAGTCTCTCTCTAATCTAGTCTCTCTCCTTTTCCATTAATGTCATGGTTTAATTGACAAACTCAGGCACTAACCTTGCTTCCCACATACTGTAACCTGTATACACAGATAACAGAATGCATTACTGAGATTTAAAAAAAACCCTCCTATTCTGGGTCATATTACAGTTACTTACCAACACTATATTATCCATGCCTGCTTAGTGTGGCTTTCAAGCACAGATCACAATGAATTAGATAATATCCAGCAAAACCTGAACTGTTAATTTGAGTGCCAGTAGTGTGCTCACTGCTATACAGAGCAGCACTGTACAGAACAGGGAGGGAGACCTGGTGCTTGTCTAGAGGAGCTTCCAACATATAGGCCAGATTATGCATATCACCTTTACTCATGGTTTGTACTAATTTACTATGAGTCAGACTCTGATACTCAGCCAAGGTAACGGTAGCATGTTACTCCCATAAGTAGACCCATTGATTTTAGACAATTTGCTTTTGACTTTTAAAAAAATATACTGTAGCCCAACCAGGAATTATGGGCCTGATGCAGCAATTACTGGGTGAAATTATATGGCCTGTGTTTAGGGTTGCCAATGTTGGTTGAATGTATTCCTGGAGGTTTCATCACATGACAATCTTTAAAGATTAATCTAATTCCTGGAGACTCCAGGACAATCTTGGAGGCTTGGCAACCCTACACAGGAAATCAGCTTAGATTACCATAATGATCCCATGTGGCCCTAACATCTAGTAATCTGTTACTTCAATATGTGTATTTGTGGAATAAGGTACTACTCAGGAGTAAGTATATCAATCTTTCCCACTATAAACTATGAAAAGCAGACCAAATGCACAGGGTGACCAAAGGATGGATTTAACAGCGTATCATAGGGTTTTCTGCCTTAAATAAATAGGAATATGGCAAATCTCTAATTCACCCAGCTAAGAATATTTGTGGAGAAAGCATGTTATAAGGAGGGATCTGAAAGAGAAGAATGCTTAGTGCACCAGGGGAGGGGGAAAGGCATAGAGGGCTTCCTTAAACTTGTGCTAACTAAGGTTGGACATTTTATAATACGTTTTTTGGTGAGAAATCCAGCATGTCTGTTTACAGTCATGGGGAGAGGGAGGGAAGGAATGCAAAGCAGTGTAAAGACATCTGAGAATTGCAAAGGTTTTGTATTCACACCTGGAAATGGCTGAAGGGTCAGGGGGTGTTATTTTTTAAAACTGTTTTACCCATCCCTTCTGTACACCAAAGAGCTTTGACAAATGTAAGCAGGGTCTAAATGAATGATTGCCTGACAGCTAGCTGGGAGGGGAAGAGACTATGGATGTGTTATGTAAATACAGTTTACTCCTACTCTGTTTACATAATTTTACAGCTGAGTCAAAGGATCTAGTTTGGCTGGTGTTGGGTACAAATGCAGGGGTAGTGAAATATGGTTACCAATGTTGTAATTATTGTAGGAATACAGGAAAGCAGGACTGTGCTCAACCTGTCCCAAATGAGGGGGCTCCCTCAATTGAAAGAATGTCACTAAGCAGGGGCTCAAATGTGTCAGCCCTCTGAAAGAAGAGGGGTGGGGACAGAAATCCTGGTGAGGAGACTGCATCCCCCTCCTGAGGTCTTTTCTAGACTGGCTTAACCTGTTCTTCCCCACTGTTCTAAGAAAGGGCTCACTAGGCTTCATTTAGAACTTCTTGTTATTTTAATTGCTCAATCAGAGCTTAAACCAGTTGTGGTAAGACTGTTTCTGCCCTGCCTGCTAAGAGCTAAAATCACAGAGAGAGAATGATGTGCAGAGATGACAGCAGAGGCAGAAGGTGACAAGCCACTGCAGAGCAGCCAGCAGTGTGGCTGGTGGTGGAGGCAGGGTCAGCTCTAACTTTTTTAGCTGCCCCAAGCAAAAAACAAAACCCCACACACAATGAAACAAACCGAGTGCCGCCCCGCCAAAACAACCCCCCCAGCTCCACCCTGCTGAAACAACAAAAAAAGACCCCGAGAGCTGCCCCAAGATTGGCCGCTCCTTAGAAGGTGCTGCCCCAAGCACATGCTTGGTCGGCTGGTGCCCGGAGCTGGCCCTGGGTGGAGGGGGTGAGAACAGTAACCAGGTGGCAGATGAGCAGCCAGTGGAGCGAGTAAGATGCCTATCTCCCAACAGGGGAGGTGAACTCTGCAGATGCACCTCTGAACTCTGGGTCTGCACTGACCAAGAGCAGCAACTGTGAGTGGGGTGCAGAGAAGAGTCAGGCATGTGAAAGGGACTTTTGGTTGCTAGACTTAAGAACCAGAGGGGGAAAGGGCACTGCCTGACCTACTTGGGGTGGATCTTTTACTCATGGTTTAGGAGTATGAGCCCTGTTTGTGGGGTTCTCTCAAATTAACTCTGAGTTACTTCCCTCCTTTTATTAAAAAGTTTATTTTCTATACTCAGACTCTGTACTAGGGTGACCAGACAGCAAATGTGAAAAAAATCAGGACAGGGGGTGGGGAGCAATAGGAACCTATATAAGACCCACAAATCGGGACTATAAAATCAGGACATCTGGTCACCCTACTCTGTACTTACGATTGGGGAAGCATTGCCTCTACATACCACCCCTGGGTGCCTCTAAATTTCCCAGGTTACTGGGTGGGAGCTCAAGCTGGTACTGAGTTGTATCGATAGAAAGGAACCCCTAGATATTGAACCTGGCCCTGGTTGCTGCTGGCTCCAGCTGGCAGAAGGGTTACACACAGGGGCAGCTCTCACAATTTTGCCACCCCAAGCAGGGGCGGCAGTCCCACCCCTGACGCAGGCAGACGTAGCGGGCCCCCCCGACATCTGCCTGCAGCGGCAAGGGGAGAGCAGCGTACCTGCCGCCCCATTGCCACCGCACCAGGTGAGAATGGGGCGGCAGTCCGAGTCCCGTGGCGGCAATTCGGCGGCGGGAAGAGCAGACCTGCCACTGAATTGCCGCCGCGGGACTCGGCCTGCCGCCCCATTCTCGCCTGCCGCCCCAAGCACCAGCTTGGAAAGCTGGTGCCTGGAGCCGGCCCTGGTTACACATACACCCTTCCCCCCCCGCAAATGTGCCTCTCAAAAGCTCCAATAAACATGGAGTGCCAAATAATGCCTGCTCCATGTGGGTGCACTAGGGGACCCCCTCTTCCCACCCACAGAGTGGGGAGAGGTGCATAATCTGCATTCAACAGTGGGTTCCATAGGGGAAGGAGTACTAAAGCTGTTGCTGACAGCATTAGAGGGCCATAGCTATGCTTATATACGGTTATATGATGGTGTAAAGGGGCTAGCAGGGGCTCAACCCACTCTGGTGCTGCAGGGAGCCACACCAGCCCACTACCCACAAGTGATATTTGGGAAAATTAGTCTAGTTGCAGGAGTGTCTCTCTGTGGCCTTTGCGGCACCTGAAACAAGCGCCATAAGCCTGGGCCCTAGGTCAGGGCAGGGCAACAGGGAGGCAGGTACTCAGGCAGGGGCCGAGTAATAGTTGTACATAGAAATAGGCCCCCCAGGCCCTAGATCAGGGCAGGGCAACAAATAGTCAGTAGTGCAGGCCCCCAGGTAGGGGCTGAACAAGCCAGCATATGTGAATAAGCCCAGGCCTCCAGGGCCTGGAAGAGAAGAGACTGCCACCCATGAATTGGGTGGCAGGGAGGAGGCAGGCCGGCCCACCCACTCCACCGCATCCCAGCCCAGGGCCCTAGCAGCAGCAGAAGGCCCGCTGCTGTGTCAGTGGGGATCCTCACCGCAACACACTGACATGGGCTCTGGCAGAGTTACGGCCAGACTAGGGTCGACTGCCCCTGGGCTACTTCCTAACTCCCATTCCTTCTGGTACCTGGGTCACAGCGGTGTCCTCCGGGGGGTCCAACACGGGGGTAGTGGGCAAGCAGCAGATCCGGCAACTCCAAATAGCAGGCGCTGGGCAGGTCCAGCCAGTCTTGGCACACACCTGGGGCCGCGGGGTTTTCCCAGTCACGGGCTGGGCTGGGCTGGGCTGGGCTAGGCTAGGCTAGGCTGGCTGGCTGGCTGTATCTGGCCTCCACCACGGCTGGTTCTCAAGTGAGCTCTGAGGGCCTGCCTTTCTACTTCCGGGTCGCACCTTTCTACTTCCGGGTCGCCGCCTATCCCTCTGAGGGTCAGGCTCAGCGCTTCCTGGCTCCGCCCCCTCTGGTGTCCAGAGGGGCTCGACCCACTCCGGTGCGGTGGGGAGCCACACTGCCTGACTACAGATGGTCTCTACCAGCAGGGCCGGCTTTAAGCCGATTCCATCGATTCCCCGATTTTTTTGTGTGCACTCAGCCGAGGGAGGTTTTTTTGTTGGTTTTTTTTGCTCGGCGGGAGGGTGCGGGGCCCCGCCATCATTCTTCGCATGGGGCCCCGCACCCGCTAAAGCCGGCCCTGTCTACCACCTACAGTCATGTAGTACAAGGGTTCTCAACCTTTTTCTTTCTGAAGCCCTACAAATATGCTATAAAAACTGCATGGCCCAACTGTGCCACAATAACTGGTTTTCTGCATATAAAAGCCAGGGCCAGTGTTAAGGGGTAGCAAGCAGGGCAATTGCCCAGTGCCCCAGGCGGCACCATGAAGCTAAGTTGTTCAGGCTTTTGCTTCAGCCCCAGGTGGCAGAGCTCAGGGCCCCATGCTTCAACCCCATGCTGTGGGACTTCAGCTTTCTGCCCTGGGCCCCAGCAAGTCTAACACTGGTCCTGCTTGATGGACCCCCTGAAACCTGCTTGTGGCCCCCCAGGGGGCCCCAGAGCCCTGATACAGCACCACTGATGTAGTACACCACCTCCTCCTCCCTAGCATGCCTCAGCTTCCCAAGAGACATAATTAACCCCTAAGGCTCAGGATAAAATGTTCAAAAGCACATAATTGACTTAGGAGCCTAAGTCCTATTTTTAAAAGTGACGTATGCAGTGGTGTAGCTGTGTTGGTCCGAGGATATAGCTCAGACTAGGTGAGCGAGATAATATATTTTATTGGACCAACCTCAACTGGTGGAAGGTACATGCTTTCAAGCTTCACAGAGCTCTCCTTCAGGTGCATCAGAGCAGGTAAAAGGCAAGTCATTCTCATCGGCCAGGTGCCTATGCAGGATGGCACTCAGTCTGTGCCCAACAGGAGGATGCAAAGAAAACGGCGGGTCCCCTGCTCCCCCCTATGGCACATTGAGGCCAGCACATAAATGGGGTGATGGCTAGGGTGGGCCATGGCAATTGGGTGGGGGTGGGCATTGCTGGAGTTACAAAGGTGCCTACTAGATTTATGGATCAGAGCAGAAGAGGTGCCAGTCCAAGCTGGCTGGCTTGCCCAGTGCCTCCAGGATCCCAGGACACTGGGAAGGGGAGCAATACACTCACCTGGGAGAAGCAGAGCACTCAGGGATGCAACTCAGCATGGAGCTGGCTCTAGTTCCTAGCTGTCCAAAGGAGAAACCAAGACACAGTGACCTGCCTCCCCAGCCCCACCCCATGACTCTGACTCTTTCCCCAGGCATCACCCCTTTTATGTGCTGCTCTGCTGGAGCATTTTAAGTGTAAACAAATTCTTAGGCTCTTAAGTCTCTTAGGCACTTCTGAAACTGTCACTCCTACATGCTACAACTCTATCACTCCACGAACCTCATAACCTGCAATTCTGAAATGCCTATTCTAACAAAACAAATAAAAATCAGACTCTTGCATTTTTCAACTAAATATCCTGACGCATCCCTGTCATGACTTACGCACAGGAATGGAGTAAACAGCAGGTTGTGAGGAACTGTTGCCATTTCTAAACTGCACATTAGAACAATGTCCATTCTGAACATTAGCTTAAGAGGAACTAAACTAACAGACCAGTGGTTTACAACTTATTTTCATTTGCAGGCCCCTAAAAAATGTCAAACAGAGGTGCAGACCCCTTTGGAAATTCAGCCTATGGTCCGTGGACCCCTACCATAGAAGTCTTAGACTGAAAACTGTCTGAACAGAATTCAATGATAAATGTTGCACATGCGCTCGACATGGTGTTTGATGCAGCATGAGAAATGGTGCTAAACTGTGGGCTTCTATGGTAATGATCACACTTCCAGGTTTTGACCTCTAGGTGGGGGTATTTACATACTTTTGATTGATCAGAAAAATGGTATGCCTTTTCTGGGATCTGAAACTATTTGTTAGTCTCTAAGGTGCTACAAGTTTTTCTTTCTTATTTTCACAGTCACCTTTTGCAGACCCCTTAACAGGGCGGGCTCCAGGCACCAGCCGACCAAGCACAAAAAAACCCCAAACACAAAACACTCTTCCCGGCCCTCTCGGCCAGGGGAGCGGGGCGGCGGGCGGCTTTTTTGCCTGGGGCGGCAAAAAAGCCAGAGCTGGCCCTGCCCCTTAAACATAGTCTGCAGACCCTCAGGGGTCTGCAGAGCACATCTTGAAAACCACCGTAATGGACAATAGAAGAAATTCATGAACTCACTGTTTCCAATAAAGAATTGCCTCTCTTTTCACTCCTTTTCTGTAGGCATTTGCATTTAAGGTGACCAGATGTCCCGATGATATAGGGACAGTTCTGATTTTGGGGTCTTTTTCTTATATAGGCTCCTATTACCCCCCACCCCCGTCCCAATTTTTCACACTTGCTGTCTAGTCACCCTATTTGCGTTAAGAGTAAAAATGGTTAAACAAAGAAATATCTTGTCTCAGAGCACATAGACTGGGGAAAGAGCTCTGCACAATTCTGCGCACAACCTTCAACTGCTGCACAATTCTGGAATCTTCTTCCCAAGTCCCTATGACATCTGTGCCTGACTTCTCCCAGCACATTCTGAGCTTCTCCCAGTAGACTGTGGTGATTGTGTATCTGTCTTCTTAGGTGTTTGTAAAGCACTTATTACCATGGTAGCTAAGTGTTGCACAACAATGAAAGATAGCAATGAGCCCAAAGGGCAACAGTCTCACAGTTTCCCTTTGGTCAGTGTGCACATACACATGGTTTTTTGGGTTTGGAGGGAGGGGGGCAGGTTGTTTGGCTGTTTGTTCTTTTCTTCTTGCTTTCTATTCTCTCACCCTGACCTCCCAAACTCCCCACTTCTGTGTTGGCCCTGGGGTGATCCCACAACTTCTCAAAGAAGTGGATCTTGTATTCAGATCTGAATAGGGCAGGTTTACTCTTACCCTCTCTGGCAAAGTTCCATAGTGGAGTAGTTACATGGCTGTAAATGAAGGCAGAAATCTGGCCCAAGGTTCCCATAACTTGATTTATGTTACAATTTAGCTCCGCCTTAGATTCATAAGATTGTCATCAAGATTTACCAGCTCAGGCATAAAGTGTGCTCACCAGCTGTGTAACGTGATAAATGATGATAATGCAGAAACAAATATTTTACTCTCCAGTCAAAAAAATTACTCACCTTAAGCACATAGAATTTTGAAAGCCTTTTGGTATACATGCATTGTCACATCCTGGTCCAGTCCCGTTCTCACAATGGACCCCAATCTGTTGTGACTGGATTCAAGCACTGAATCCAACTTCCTGCCAAGCTCTTGGGTCTGGGTAGTCCGTGCCTGATCATTGTACCTAGTTCTGGGTTTCTCTGGTGCACTCCTCATGTCTGCACCCTTCTTGAGCACTGGAACCCTACAGCCTGGGTGCCTCCACCTTCCAGAGCCCCCCAGGTTCTTATACTCATTCTCTCAAAGACCACCCTGCTGTGGGAGCTCTGATTTCTATTTAACCCCTTCAGGGACAATGTGGTGGTAAAGCAAAGAAACACAGGCTTAGCAAAGGGATTTCTTTCACACACACACACTTAAAAAGCACAAGGGAATTACAGATCTAGGGAAAATAACAAACTCCTGAACAAATCCCCCTCACTCTGATCTCACTCCCTTATGGGAGTGTTGGGGTTTGTCTGTGTCTTTAGGCAAAGTCCCACTCCCTCCTGTTTCCACTACTCCTCCTGGGTCCTGTGCCAGTGATGGAATGGTCTCCATTGGGGGGTTAGAAAGCACTATGATTCTGTCCCTCTTTGGCCAGGGGAGAAACTGCAGCTGGCCCAGCCATGTGCTTAGCCTGTGGAAGGTGGGGAATTCCAGCCACTTCCCTTTTTCCCAGACAGGTTTCTGAGTACAGAATCTATTCAGAGTCAGTGGCCCTCCATTGTTTCACCAAGGGAAAGCCATTCAGTGCAGATAGCCTTTGGTGGCTGTGTCACAGCTTTCCATACCCAGCTTCCTCACTACGTGTCAGGTTCCTGTAGGGTGACCAGACGTCCCGATAAAATCGGGACCGTCCCAATTTTTGAGCATGTGTCCCGCGTCCCGACTGATGGTCGGTCGGGACGCCTTTTGTCCTGGTTTTCAGTGTTCTTGGTTTTTTTTTTCTTTTTTCTCCACAGCTTCCGGTGGAGGCTCTTCCGTTTCCGGCGGAAGAGGATTCCGCGCCAGAGGATTCCGGAGGCAGATGCTTTTTTTTTTGCTCAACAACTTTTGCTGAAGAGCCTCTTCCGTTTTTTTGTTTTTGTTTTTGGTGGGAAGTCCCGATTTTCGGGTCTTCTCATCTGGTCACCCTAGGTTCCTGCTACAAAACAGATGAATTAATCCACAGTGACTGTTACAATTACAAATAGTGTACACAAACCCAAATGGAATTCATAGCTGGACAGAGCTATAACCCCAAACTGTCACATCTCTCCCCCATCGAAGATTAACTGATCCACTCCCCCCCCATACTAGGGTCCCTCAATCTCCTACCCACTGGGAGTTTTGTATGCCCTCCATTACCCTCTTGCCATTCTTTTCCCCAAGCCAGGAGTTCTGTGTGCAGCCCCTTCCCTTCATGCCATGGTCTCTGTCTGCCCCTCTTCTCCCCATTTTCACCCTCACCCCAATGCTAGGGGCTCTGTGTAAACCCTTTCCCCATTCCAGGATATCCCACTTCCCCCTTCCATGTCAGGAGCTATGTGCACCTCTATTTCCTCCTTTGCCCCACATTTCCCCTTCTCCCCCAACTACTATATTTTGTCTAGGACAGCGGTGTCCAATAGAAATTCGATGCTAGCCACACTGCTAGCCACACTTGTGGTTTTGAATTTTTCTTATTAGCCACATTATAAAAAAGCCACATGCATTAGCCACAATTCAATAGCCTATTAGCCACATGTGGCTAGTGGAGAACGTATTGGACATCGCTGGTCTAGGAGATAAGGCATGCAGAGCACCAATGTTATACCTGCTCATCTTCCTGATAGAGTTTATTGTCATGCTGCAAGATGTTAACCGGTGTCATCAACCAGTAATTTGATCTATAGGCAACTGCAGAGATGGGTGAAGCTCTGCCTGTGCTAAACAGATGCAAGGGACTCCGTCTCCCTCATTTTCCCTTTTTTGGGTTTTCAGTTTCCTCCCAATCAATAGGATTCTGGCCACTGTTATCTGAAATTTTGGAATTGATCAGATGCCGCATTCAAAAATTATCACAAACTGACAGAGAAATACCATTTTTGTAGAGAGATCACTCAGTACAAGAAAAATATGCCTACTTTACAGAACTGCAGACTGGGAACTTGCTGCTTTATTTAACTACATCACAATAGAGTAGGGTGGAAACTCCCTTTAACTAAAACAGAAAACAAGAGAGGGGTGGAGCATACTTTGAATAACCCTATTAACCCTATCATGGCCACTTTACTATAGACATCAAATGAGTGGAATGCTTTGCAAAGGGCCAGTAAATAGACAAGAAAAGGATACCCCAGATGCTCTTCAAGCATGGCAAACGTCAGGTGCCAAGTTTCTAATAGACATCACAATAGAGATGAGTCTTCAGGAGAGACTTGAAAGTGAAGAGGGAAAGGGCCTTAAAGGGAAGCTCAGGGATTTCCTCTTATTTTCTGAATTCCATCTCTCACTTTCTTGATTTAATTTTTGCACACTTTACCCTTTCTTTTGTTTTCTGTTATAAAGTCAGCACATTTTCACTAAATCGAACAAGTGGAGTGCTCTCCTTTCATGCATATTTAGGGGAGCAGAGAAATTACAAATTCAATTCTTACTCCTGCAAAGCAGAAGGCAGTGATATATAGGATTTTAATTTAGGCCCTGATCCTGCAAACACTTATCATGCACCTAACTTCATGCACTTTAGGCAAGGTTTCAGATGAAGGGGAAAGTCAGTCAGCTGTGAGAAGATTGGAAGATTCCAACCCTGGCAAATGGTGAAAAGAATGTTGGCTGGTCTTGATCAGCTGTTTAATGGCTATGTATTTAAAGAATGTACTCTCAGAGCCAGATCCTCAGCTGGTATAAATTAGCATAGTTCCATTGGACCCCAATGGACCCAATGCAGATTTACACCAACTAAAGACCTGAACTTGAGCCTCTACCCTTAAGAATGTCAGCCAGCTTTTCTCGCTGGCTCATTTTAAATGGGCCCCTCTCTCAGAGTTCCTGTGATATCAGCAGAATTCAGTGTCTGTGTGTATGTATAATAAAATTGTGCTGTACTATATTATAATAAATAGCCAAGCAACCAGTAATGGCTAAGTCATCTTAAAACTAGACCAGCTTTCTTTTACTTAAACAAGTATCCTTCAGTTTACACACCCCAGAAAAGCTGTTCCTGCTGTTATCATCATTTTAGCCAAGAAGTTTATCAACTTTTATTCTATTTGTTATTCTTGATTCATTTCCCAAGAGTTTAGGCCTGAACTTCCACTGACATGTTTCTGACATAGTTATATACATCTGCCAAACAAGTGTTAACATGCTACCACGCCATGCTGGTGGTGTTTGACACCCACTTTGCATTTCAGTAGGTAACTGCACAAGGTGCAAGGCAATGGACAATCAGGACAGTCCAGAACAACCTCTGACCTTTTGGCTGTCACTCAAACTGTACTATCTTCACAAACATGCACTTCCCTTAATCTCTACATAATCCTTACCTCAGAGTAATTAAAAACTTGCTCCATGCCATTTCATTGGTATCTTTTAGCTAAACATTTTCTAATCTGCCTTCTCATTCCACTCTCAAGGTCTGTAAATCTTTTGCATGTTGATTTCTTTTTAAATCAACCTTTGTACTTTTCTTTTGACTCCGCACGTTATGTGGAACATTTTCTTTTTCAGACAGAATACCACCTTTCTCTCCCTCTCCATCACCCTCAGCCTTAGGCCATGTCTACACTAGCGAGTTTACAGTGGCACAGCTGTCCCGATGCACCAAGTTTTGCCAACATAAGTGTAGTGTAGAGATGGCCTTACTCACCTGCCCACAATGCCCTATTGAAAGCAACTCTGCCCACGTCTACACTACAGACCTATATAGGTATAACTACGTCACTCAGGGATATGAAAAATCCACATCCCCGAGTGATGTAGTTATGCTGACCTAACCCCCCCGACCCCCCACATGCAGACAGTGCTACGTCAATAGGAGGGCTTAACTACACTGATGGGAGAAGCTTTCCCACCAGCATAGGTGCTTCTGCACTAAAGGACTCTAGCGGTGCAGGCTGATGCAGCATTTCAAGTGTAGACCTGCCTCTGCTGGGTGTTTTAACATCACAGTAATTTTCTTCAGTGAGACAATAGTCATCTCCCTGCCCTCCTTATTATACCCTAGAGCAGTGGTGTGCAAACTGTGGGGTGCACCCCTTAAGGGGGTGCAGAGGAATGTACCGGGGGGGGGGGGGCGAGTGGCAACACCAAGTGGCTTGTGCCAGCCCCACATGGCGGGGTCCGGGCCAGTTCCCCAGAGGGCGGGGAGGGAGCGCCACCTCCACTCCCTGACTTACCTCAGCGGGCCACCCAACCTGTAAGTCAGTGTGCCACGCCAATTTCTTCTCCTGGCAGCCTTTGTGCCCAGCTCTGGCTCCGCCCCCGGAGACCATCACATGCGCCTTCCCCCACCCTGAGATCATGAGGAGGAAGGGGCAGAGGGGCAGGTCTGGGCCCTGCCCTAGTGGTGCAGCCTGGCTGCCAAATAGAAGCAGCCCACTGCTGAGGAAGCCTTGGCTGTGCAGTAATGGAGGGAGGCGCAGGCAGACTCCCTAGGCAGACTCCCTTAATGGTACGAGGAGTGGAGAGGGGTGGGCATGACTGGAATATCTGTGCACCACTGCCCTACAGTGTTTCTGTTTTAACACCTTTTTTATTGTTGTAGAAACACAGTGTTGTATGAATCTCCTGCGATGAACCTCTGCTTTGTTTGTATGCCTTTGTGAAATAATCACATGATCAACACAGAATATATAAATATTCTGGTATTAATGATTTTTACTGTACTAACATGGCTAACAAGGCAAGCACGCGATTTTGACATAGCATTTCTGAGCACAGACAGCAAATGTTACCATTATCGTGTTGTTCACCAACCATTTCTTTTGAACTTTATTAATTTTTGGCAGTGGAGGAGATTCAAAGCTGCTGTTAGTAAATTTGAACAATTAGACATGAAGGGGCCTGCAGCAGGTAAGTTTCAACATCTCAGCAATTTAAATGTAATAATGTTTTTGCAGTGAGCAAAGGTTTTCATGCTTGAACTACTACATAATAATTATTCAGATGGGGAGTTTATTAGGATTTACCCCTGCTCGTACTAAAACACAATGGGTTTCAGAAATGCTGAATGAGCATAGCTCCTGTTGGCTTCATTTGGAGCTGTGGGTGGGTGACAGATGTGAAGACTTGGAAGCCTGGAAACTTCAAAAAGACGATTATATTGAAATGTACCAAATGCTGACAGCATGAGGATTAGTCATAAGCTTTTGTATTTAAAAGTGTCATATGTATTTTCTAAGCTAGAAATTGCATGTTAGCTCCACGGGGGAGTTACTGAGCTACCCCCAAGAACTAAAATCATTCGGGGTGGGGAGGGATAAACTAATGCAGATCTCGGGACAGGTAAAGAACTCCAGGGAAGTACCTGGGGGGAAATTGCATCTATTGGTTACAATCTCATGTCAGTTTTTGAACCAAGAGGGCAATACCCTGCTGGAAGGGTTTGAATGACAGGAAACTTACCAGGGTCTCCATGTGGAAGATGGGTGACACCTTGTTTGCTACCTTGCATGTAGACTTCTTGTTGCATGTAGACTGTTTATTGTATTGTTTTCTCTGTAATGCTTTTGTCCTAAAATAAATGTACATGCTCTATGAAAGCTGTCTGGTCACTGGTAACCCTGCCATTGCCCCAGAGAAAGAGCAAACTGTAGGTGTGCAGCTAGACTGAGGTCAGACCTGCTGGGATAATCACAGTGAATTGCAGGGGGACTGGAAGTCTAATTACCTGGTCTAGGGGGAGAGGGATGCAGGTCCCCAGCCCCCCAGGTGATAGAGGTGTTGGCTGGAGGCCTGAGACCCAGGGCCGGCTCCAGGAACCAGCTAAAGAAGCAGGTGCTTGGGGCGGCCAATAACAAGAGGCGGCACGTCCAGCTCTTCAGCAGCAATTCGGCAGCAGATCCCTCAGTCCCTCTCAGAGCGAAGGACCTGCCGCCAAATTGCCGCCAAAGAGTGGAGCAGTGCGATCGCGCTGCTCCGGCTTTTTTTTTTTTCCCCGCTTGGGGCCGCAGAAAACCTGGAGCCAGCCCTACTGAGACCCAAAGGGGAGCCAAGGTGAAGTTAACCCTGGAACTGTGACAGGGTGCTAAGCACCTCTCAAAATCAAGCCCAACCCATTTCTTTATATCGCATCATAATTTTCTATTGTCTTTGTATCTTATTCAGTAAACTACAAGGAGAAGTTAAAAATCCAGAAAGAATGGGTATGCCTGAACTCTACCACCAGACTCTCCTTAGTCTCCCAACAACACAGTACAAACATATTATGCCCCGATACTGCAAAGCTTTATGCACATGCTTAATTTTACACTCTGTGCATAGTCGTACTGACTTCAGCGGGACTATGCAAAATACATGAAGTTGAGCATAAAAATCTTTGCAGGATCAGGGCCATAGTATTTTACTAGAAACCAAGTGTTGTGTGTTATGCTGAGGTAGACATTACAAACAGAGAATTCTTTAAATCTTATAGGTTTTGCTGAATTTGGGGGTATGGTGCAGCTGCTTTAAAACATGGGATTATTTTATACTGAAAACTTCTATAAACTGGCAGCCTGTATTTTCAAAAATATCAGTTACATATTTTGGGCCAAATTTTCAAAGATTGCTTTAAAATGTGTTCACACCTATCTGTGCATATTAAAAGTTCATTTATCTTTATCTCTGCAATGTGCAGTTGAAACCACCAAGTTAAACCTGCTTTGAAGTCAAAACCTGTGAAATCTCACATTTTACAAGATTTAATCCAAGATATTTATAAATAAGACCAGATTCACTCAAAACAGAAACCTGCTTTGCTCAAAACTGGGCCCATGTTCACTAGTATTTCATTAAATGTAACCAACCTTTCATAGAACCTGTCTCCAGCCTCTGTCTCCAGCCTATGCCCTGCCCGCAGCCAGCCCCTGTCTCCAGCCTCTGCTCTGCCCGCAGCCAGCCCGTCTCCAGCCTCTGCCCTGCCCGCAGCCAGCCCGTCACCAGCCTCTGCCCTGCCCGCAGCCAGCCCCTGTCTCCAGCCCCTGCCCTGCCCATAGCCAGCCCCTGTCTCCAGCCCCTGCTCTGCCCATAGCCAGCCCCCGTCTCCAGCCCCTGCTCTGCCCGCAGCCAGCCCGTCTCCAGCCCCTGCCCTGCCCGTAGCCAGCCCGTCTCCAGCCTCTGCCCTGCCCGCAGCCAGCCCCTGTCTCCAGCCCCTGCCCTGCCCGTAGCCAGCCCATCTCCAGACTCTGCTCTGCCCATAGCCAGCCCGTCTCCAGCCCCTGCCATGCGCACAGCCAGCCCCTGTCTCCAGCCCCTGCCCTGCCCACAGCCAGCCCATCTCCAGCCCCTGCCATGCGCACAGCCAGCCCATCTCCAGCCTTTGCCCTGCCCGCAGCCAGCCCCTGTCTCCAGCCCCTGCTCTGCCCGCAGCCAGCCCCTGTCTCCAGCCCCTGCCCTGCCCACAGCCAGCCCGTCTCCAGCCCCTGCCCTGCCCGCAGCCAGCCCCTGTCTCCAGCCTCTGCCCTGCCCGCAGCCAGCCCGTCTCCAGCCCCTGCCCTGCCCGTAGCCAGCCCATCTCCAGACTCTGCTCTGCCCATAGCCAGCCCCTGTCTCCAGCCCCTGCCCTGCCCGTAGCCAGCCCGTCTCCAGCCCCTGCCATGCCTGCAGCCAGCCCCGCACCCCCTGCCTCCAGCTAGCCCTGCCCCATGCCCCTGTCTGCAGGCAGCCCCACATCCACTGGTGCCCTGCAGTTCCCAGGGCAGTAACCCTGCACACCTGCTTCAATGAGGGGGGCAGGGAGCAGCTGGGATCCACACATGTGCACACCCTAGGGTGACCAGACAGCAAGTGTGAAAAATTGGGACTGGGGGTGGGGGGGTTCAGAGATTCTGGGGGGGGGGGGCGGTCAGGGGACGGGGAACGGGGGGTTGGGTAGGCGTGGGAGTTCAGGTGGTGGATGGGGTCAGGGCAGTCAGGGGACAGAGGGTGGGGCAAGTTGGGTAGGGGATGAGGTCCTGGAGGGAAGTTAGGATGGGGGGTCTCGGGAGAGGGTGGTCAGGGGACAAGGAGCGGGAGCAGGGGTGGTTGATGGGAACTAGTTGTTAAGATTTTGGCAGCTCATCACTGCCCAGGGGGAAGGGCCAAGATGGGACAAACGGTGGAGTGGTTTCCCAGGGGGATCACTACAAATGCCTAGCGACCCTATTGTGAATACTGGGACTGTTTTCCACAGGCAGGGGTGATAGAAGCTGATATCTTGCACCTGAGGGTAAGTGAGGATGCTAAGGGTGTAGCTCCTGCATGCATGATTTTAGTAAAGCTTTTGATACTGTCTCACATGACCTTTTCATAAACAAACTAGGGAAATGCAACCTAGATGGAGTTACTATAAGGTGGGTACAAAACTGGTTGGAAAACCGTTCCCACGGAGTAGTTATCAGTGGTTCACAGTCAAGCTGGAAGGGCATAACGAGTGGAGTCCTGCAGGGATCAGTTCTGGGTCCGGTTCTGTTCAACATCTTCATCAATTATTTGGGTAATGGCATAGAGAGTACACTTATGAAGTCTGTGGACAATACCAAGCTGGGAGTGGTTGCAAGTGCTTTGGAGGATAAGATTAAAATCCAAAATGATCTGGACAAACTGGAGAAATGGTCTGAAGTATATAGGATAAAATTCAACAAGAACAAATGCAAAGTGTTTCATTTAGGAAAGAACAATCAGTTGCACACGTACAAAATGGGAAATGACTGCTTAGGAAGGAGAACTGCAGAAAGGGGTCTGGGGGCCATAGCAGACCACAAGTTAAGTATGAGTCAGCAATGTAACACTGTTGCAAAAAAAGCGAACATCATTATGGGATGTATTAGCAGGAGCGTTGTAAGCAAGACACAAGAAGTAATTCTTCTGCTGTACTCCGCGCTGATTAGGCCTCAACTGGAGTATTGTGTCCAGTTCTGGGTGCCACATTTCAGGATGGATGTGGACAAATTGGAGAAAGTCCAGAGAAGAGCAACAAAAATGATTAAAGGTCTAGAAAACATGATCTATGAGGGAAGATTGAAAAAACTGGGTTTGTTTAGTCTGGAAAAGAGAAGACTGAGAGGGCACATGATAATTTTCAAGTACATAAAAGTTTGTTACAAGGAGGAGGGAGAAGAATTCTTCTTCTTAACCTCTGAGGATAGGACAAGAAGCAATGGGCTTAAATTGCAGCAAAGGAGGTTTAGGTTGGACATTAGGAAAAACTTCCTGTCAGGATGGTTAAGCACTGGAATAAATTGCCTAGGGAGGTTGTGAAATCTCCGTCACTGGAGATTTTTAAGAGAAGTTTAGACAAACACCTGTCAGGAATGGTCTAGATAATAATTAATCCTGCCATGAGTGCAGGGGACTGGACTAAATGACCTCTCGAGGTCCCTTCCAGTCCTATGGTTCTATGTGGCTTCAGACTGGGTCTGTAGGCTGCTTGCCAGAAGTAATTGCTGATTGGCACAGCAAAGTTTCCTACCATGGGAAGAAACAATGCATGGAACCTGTGGCAGAATACCTTCAGGAAAATTCCTAGAGATCTCTATGGAGGATTCCCAGTATATCCCGGTGTGCATTAACAAACTTTTCCGCTGGGCCCCCTCTGCCTAGCTGCACAGGGGAATGAGAAGCAGATGCAAACAGTGCCAGTGTTGGTTATTTTTATCCCTCTTCTACCCTGTTTCTTTTGTTTTTGTTACAGAAAAAGCAGTATCATGTCCTCCTGCAGTATAAAAGCACGAGTACTCTCCCTCTCCTTCATCAAGAGCACCAGAGCCGGAGTGCTTGGACTGTTTAGTCCCCTCCGGAGTTGAGAAGAGGTCCTGACTCGCTGTATTACCGGAAAACCCTCTCGCCTGTCCCTCATCCTCCTCCAACTCCATTTCCTTGTCCCCCACTTTGTCCTCTGTGTTCACTCTGCTGAAGTATTCATGGGGCTCTTGGCAGTGGAGGTGGGGTCACCGCCGAGGATGGCGTGTAGCTCCTTGTAGAAGTGGCATGTCTTTGGCAGAGCACCAGAGCGACAGTTGGCCTCCCTCCCTTGCTTTCTGGTGTGCCTGCCTCAGCTCCTTGATCTTAGCACGGCACTGCTGCATGTCCCTTTTGTGCCCCTTCTCCTCCATGCCATGAGCAATCTGCCCTTAGGTATTAAAGTTCCTACGGCTACAGTAGAGCTGCGCCTGCCCAGCCTCCTCTCCCCACAGACCCAGCAAATCCAACAACTCCGGTGTACCCCAGGTAGGAGTGTGTTTGCTGCAGGAAACCGGCATGGTCAGCTGGGAAGATGCAATGTGAGCTGTCCACACTGAGGAAACAGGAAGAGGAATTTCAAAAATTCCTGGGGTTTTAAAGAGGGAGGTGTGCATGCCTGTGTACTTGGCTGCAGAGCATCAGAGTTCAAACTGGTGACCAGAGTGGTCACGATGAGTATTGTGGGATACCTCCTGGAGGCCACTTAGTGCACGATAAGCAATGCTGTGTCTACACTGACAGTGCATCGCTCTAACTTCGTCATAAAAAGCTCTATGCCTCTGGTCGAGGTGGTTTTATTATGTCAGCATAGCAGAAAAGTTAAATCAGCAGGAGGAGCACTCCACTGTTTCTGTTTTGTCAACAAAAGCTGCCTTTTGTTGACAAAACTGTGTAGTGTAGACATGGCCTTAGAAAGCACCACCTTTTAAAACAGACTCTGTCCCTCTTTGGGCGGGGGAGAAACTGCAGCTCACCCAGCCATGTGCTTAGCTTGGGGAAGGTGGGGAATTCCAGCCACCTCCCTTCTCCCCAGACAGGTTTTTGAGTACAGAGTCCATTCAAAGTCAATGGCCTTGCTGGTGGTAACCCCATTGTTTCACCAGGGGAAAGCCATTCAGTGCAGATAGCCCTTGGTGGCTGTGTCACAGTTTTCCAGACACAGCTTCCTCTGACACTACGTGTCAGGTTCCTGCTACAAAACAGATGAATTAATCCACAGTGATGGTTACAGTTATAACTAGTGTTCATAAACCTAAATGGAATTCATACCTGGAAACAGACATACCCCCCAAACTGTCACATCTCTCCCCCATCGAAGATGGGCTGAGCCAGGGTGGTCAACAAGCAGCCTAGGGAAGTTCTCACATCTTATGAGAGAACACCAGCTACCACACTGACACTCCCTTTTACATTAATCACCTCCCTGTCATAATCTTGGCATGCCAGACTCCATTTTAGCAGTTTGACATTAGACTCTTTCGATCTGAGGGAGTGAGGAACATGCTTTTCCAGGTCCTATTAAATATTCATCTATTACATCCATACATGTCAAGGCAAATTCCACCATCCCAGATATTCGTACAATTAAATATCCTGTGGTGTTCAGTAGAGTATCTCTAAGTTGTTTAGCTTGTCAGACAGAAAGTCTAGAGGAGGGGTGCTGCAGAAGCCCGTGTTTTGTTATAAAGAGATATGTGGGGAACTGCATCACTACACTACATGGTACGAGGGGTAAATAAAAATTAAAGGAAATAATCTGAGTGGAAGAATGGAGACGTTAAAAGCTCCACCAGAGCTGAAACTCTCTGGAAATATGGAAGACAAATGGAAGATAGTTAAACTGCACTTCACTTTCTATCTGCAAGCACTGGGTGCCAGCAAAAAGAAAGACATCCGATGAAGTGGGTATTCACCCATGAAAGCTTATGCTCCAATACCTCTGTTAGTCTATAAAGTGCCACAGGACCCTTTGTCGCTTCTACAGATCCAGACTAACACGGCTACCCCTCTGATAGCAAAAAGAAAGACAACCAGGAAGTAGCCTTAATTTTGACAATAGCAGGTTCTGATGCACTTGATGCATTTAACAGCTTTCAGTTAACTCAGGAAGAGGAGGCTACCTATGAAACTGTACTGGAGAAATTTGAGGAGTACTACACTTTACATAAAAATATGAGAGATGTTTTTAACTTTAGGGTTGTGACGATTTGGGGGTTCTTTCTCTACCACTTCTGAATTGTGGATTATTTAATGAAATCATATAATGAAATTACTGTGTAATGGAGAGTCTATATGTATGTGGATCAAACCATGAGATAGCAGGATTGTCTCATGTTGCTGTCAGGGCAGAGACAATGGTGAGTGATCAGCTCTCAATGAAGATCTAGTCAAAGTAAAACACCTTGGGACAACAGGTTTGCTCTAAGAGGGAGAAGATGCTTCCTCCGCTTGTCTGAAGGGAGTGGAGAGTTGGGAGTAATGGAAAGTTACCAGGAGGAGAACGAAAGAGACCAGGTGACCAGCAAGGGTTTAGAATAAAGGAATACACAGGAACAGGGGGTCAGAAAGAAGAAGCATGGGGCAGGAGGAAGCAAGGTCACAGAAACAGGGAAGAGGCTTCATGATGGAGAGAGCCCAATTAGCATGCAACAAACAGCCTGCATGAGGAGAGAAAACAGCTTGCTTGCCTGCCTTCCTGGACTCAGATGGTTCGGCAAGGACACAGAAGGCAACGGGGAGACAGAAAGTGAGGGACAATGCAGTTTCAGGTGTTGATTGTTTTGTATGATCGCTACTCTCCTGTGCTTTACATAATTAAGGATAAAAGAACATAAAGATATTAGACTGGGCAAAGTGTGTATGTGTATGTTGTCTGCTTTACCACTACTGTGTGTCCCTGAAGGAGTTAAATTGTAAACCAGAAGCTTCACACCTTTGGAGTGGAGTTCTGGAGGATGGGTGTGTTTTAGGAGCGACAGGTCCCTGCTGTGCCCAGAGGTACTAGGCAGCTGGACAGTGGATTCCAACACTCACAGGGTGATGTCAGATCGGTCTGCAGTCTGCGCCCTGAAAGTGTGCTAGGGACCCTGAGATTGGGACAGTGGCTGGACTTCGTTCAGGCTCCAGGAGCTCGAAATTCCCCTAACAGCAGTTCTAGCAGAAGGCCAGGAGGTCTCTGACAGGAGTACAAAAGGAAAGTAAAACAATAAAAGAATTTATGACTGATTTAATACTGAAGAGCCAATCTTACCACTTTGGTAGAACTAATTGAGCCCCTAATAAGAGATCAGATTGTGACTAGAATCTAGAACAAAAAATCTCAGCCAGAGACTACAAAAGACCCAGAATTAACCCTTGACAAAGCAATTAGAATTTGCCAAGCAAGAGAACTCAGCCAGTCCAGAATGAAGCTCATGGAGGGTGTACAGTGCTCTGGTGCTGTAAACATGATAGAGAATCCAAAATACAATGAGAAAAAAGACCTGAAGCAGAAAGGAACAGGGAGCTGAAAACCAGATTTAATCAAGGAGCTAAAAACTAGATTTAATTAAGAACAGCTCATGGAGCTGCATATGCTGTGACAATCAACACAAGTCAGGATAGTGCCTGGTTTATGGGAAGAAATGTAATGGATTACCTGACTTTACAAGAGATTGCAAACTCCAGCAGAGTATGCACAGTGTGGACAAAAAGCATGACAGCATCACTAGCTCATATGAATTTTTCATAGGAGGAATGGACGCCGTTAGAAGCAGAAGATGAATGGACTGTCAACCCGAAAACAAATGGGACATTTATTCATTTTAATTTGGACTCTAGTGCAAAAGCCAGTGTGTTGTCAGAAACTAAAAGAAAAGCCACAGGTAGTGAATGGTAAACAGGTAAAATCCAGGGCTTCCAGTGGCGAGCTTATCCCACTGAAGGAATAGAGCTGAAAGAGCCCAACCACCACACAATTCATGCCTCTATGAAAGTTCTGCTCGCCCAAAGGAAGAGACTAAAAGTGGAGCTGGCAGGCTCATTTCTCTGTGAACCATAGAGAGAGCAGAAGAACCTATAAAGTCGGGACACTCGGTCATTATAGAAAGAAAAAATGGAACCCTTCACTTGTGTATAGAACAAAAGAATGAAATAAATATGTAAAAAAGGGAACATTTTCCACTGCCTACAAGGGGGGACATTTTGGGGGATATGGCTGATGCCAAATATTTTTCTACACAAAGGCCTTGTTTACACTAGACAATTTTATCAACAAAAGTCAGCTTTCGTTGACAAAACAGTGGAGATGTACACACTGCAGTGCTCCTTCTGCTGATGTAACTACCCTGCTATGCTGACATAATAAAACCACTTAGATGAGCGCTAGAGAGCTTTTAGCGACGCAGTTAGAGCGACGTAGAGTCAGTGTAGACATCTCACTTGGTTATGTCCAGGAGGTGTCCCACAATGCCCATCATGACCGCTCTAGTCAGCAGTTTGAACTCTGCGGCCCTGAAGGTACACAGGTATGCATCCCTGTGGCACTCTGTACCTCAAAGCAGCACCCTGGAATCCCCAAATTCACCACTGTCATATAATTATGATATGTTTTTACAAAGTATGCCTTGTGAGGTATCATTTTGAAAGTCTTGATCTGTTGAACATTAATATCCTGTTGGCTTTTATGTGCTATCATTGTATGTGAAGTTATGAAGTTTTGCGATGTGTGTGTTACTGAAATATGTTGTGAGGTTGGGAGCTCCCACAACCAGCCTTTCAGGTACAACAATGGAGAAGCCAGATGTGCTGACGGTCCGTTAAAGAGAATCCATTATCCCAGGAACTGTATACAATGGAGACTTCTCAGGGAGAGCACGTATACATGGAGGCTGCTTGACCAATAGGAGTAGACCCCATGTCACAAGCAAAGAGCTTTCCAGCAAGCTAGAAGAAACTATATAAGAGGGGAAGTGACATCATCACTTGGCCTCACTCCCCCCACAACCCAACACCTGGAAGCATGTCTATGGGACAAAGACTTTGAACAGAGGAGGGTGGCCCTGGGCTGGAGGAGAGTTCCAGCCTGTGTATTGAAGATCTGTGAGCTGTTTGTACCATCTATCTGGGTGAGACACTGCTTGATTCAAATCCTGTTTAGTTTATAGAACTCAGATTGTGAATTTACTTTTATTTCTTAGGTAACCAACTTTGATCTCTACGCTCACTACTTATAATCACTTAAAATCTATCTTTATGTAGGTAATAAATCTGTTTTATATTTTACCTAAAACCGTGTGTTTTGGTTGAAGTGCTTGGGAAATCTCAGTTCAGGTAAAAAGGCTAGTGTGTGTCCTTTCCACATTGAGGGAGGGACGGACTGGGTAATAAACGTATACTGCTCAGCCTTCTGACCAGGGCAAGATGGTATATTCCAGGGGTGCAAGGCTGGGGAGCTGGAGGGAATTGGCTGGAGCCTCTCTATTGTTGGTTCATGAGTAGCTGGCAACCCTTGCTCAAGAATACAGGGATAATTTTTGTAGTAATGAACATATGATTTGCAAATCAAATACAAACCTGGGTGAGATTTAGTGGTTGCAAATGTCATGCACCCACAGAGTGTGCTATGCCTCTGACCATTATGCAGTCTCTCTGAGAGCATACCTCTTTAGAGACAGGTCCTATGCAATGTTCCCTCTAATTTTTTCCACCCATGCACGGAATACATTTTGTTATGTGCACCAAGGTATGTGCGGATGTGCGCCACCAGTAGAAACAAAAAACCTAGATATAATATATATTTTTTAAAAGTTACCTATAAGGATAATTACTCCAGCCAGGACAGGGTAGGCATTTTAGCACTCACTACTCAAAGAATTAAATTTTAATTGTAAGAGAGAAATAAAAATTATTAAATACATAGACCAGTAAAAAAACTAAAATAAAACACTTTGAAAGAGTAAAATTACAGAGAATATATGTGCATTGCACGAAGCACCAAGAAGTAACAACAACAACGTTGGGAGGTATGTGACACAGACTGTGTGTGTGTATGTGTGTGTGTGACACAGAGACTGTGTGTGTGCTGGCTTGCTGGGGAAGTTTCTGAGAGACGCCCATCCGCTGTCTCTTTAAGGCACTCACTGTAAGCTCTCCTCCTCCTGAACCATGTCCCCTCTCCCCTGTTCTGCGGAGATGGGGTACATGGGCAAAGGGGAGGAGGAGAGACAGAGTGAGTGAGTGAGTGTGTGTGTCTGTGTGTGTGTGTGAGAGAGAGAGAGACACACACACACAGACAGAGACAGAGATTGTGTGTGCTGGCTGCTGGGGAAGTCTCTGAGAGACCATGCGCTGTCTCTTTAAGGCACTCACTCACCTGAAGGCTTGTTCAGACCTCAGAGCTGCTGCAAGTCCTGAGCCCTGTCCCCTCTACCCTGCTCTGTGGAGACGGGGTACAGGGGCTGGGCTGGGGGACGGGGAGGGGGACACCCCGACATCAGCACCCTCCTTCCCCCCCATCCCCTGCCCTGCACAGCCAACAGGAGGAGCAATGTGGCTGCAAAGCAGCAGGGTGTGGGCGGGGCACCTGAACACTTGCTGCTGGCTGGATGTGTGTGGCTCTGCTAATAAACTGTGTGGCACTTGAATCTCTCCTGGGCGGCCGCCCAAGCGCGCAGCTTACAGGAAACACAGGCCCTATGCCTCTACTTTTTGCCAGGGAGAATCCCATGGCTTCATAACTCTGAGACTGGGTCTTTGACTTCAGCATCTCTGTTCTCACAGTGGCGCCTCCAGTGGTCCAAATGAGTTCAGACCTGTGTCGGGGACTTACCTTCTTGGGAGCCACATGACCAGCAGACGTTTGCAGTGACCTGGAACAGCCTTTTCAAAACAAGCCAGCATTTATTAGTCAACTGGAATACAGTAAATAAGGATCCCTAGGTTAGAATGGAAAAGCAAAGTTTATATACATGTCCATGCTGGCAGCATTATGTCTCTGTCATCCTAAGAGTCCAGGATTCCATCTATCCCTGTACTGGGCTGCAGCCTACTGAACCCCGGCTGCTTCACGTTGCTGTTTTCACATATTTTATCTCCCTTCTCTGGCAGTCCTTAAAGTTAATGAGACAAGGTGGGTGAGGTAATATCTTTTATTGGACCAACTTTTGTTGGTGAGACAGACAAGCTTTCGAGCTTACATTGACCTGTTCTTCAGGTCTGGGAAACTTACTCAGAGTATCACAGCTAAATGCAAGATGGAAAAGCATTTCTCAAATGCAGCCACCGTGGCCGCATGTGGCCACCAGGGGCTTTTCTTGTGGCCACAGCCTCCTGGGCAGTGATGGTGGGGGGCGGGGCAAGGCAGCAGCCCCTCCCCTGGGGTCACCAGCAGGGGCTGGTCCATGTCCCCTTCAGGAGCCACAAACACAATAGGAGCCAGCAGCCAGCATGAGTTCCCCACCTCCCTGGGGGTGATGGGGCTCGGTCTTCAGGCTTCAGCCCTGGGGTGGTGGGTGGCAGGCTCTGCCGTGTGGCGGCGGGCTCCATCCCACACCCGCAGGGCTTCGGGTCCATCTCTGGGCTCACCCCCTGCATGTCGCCCCTGTCCCCCGCTGCCTCTTCCAGTCTCCAGCCATGCAGCAAGACTCCAGGCTCCCTCCCTGGGCTCACCCCCTCATCATCTCTGACTCCACTGCCTCCCATCTCCCTGGGCCCCCTACCCACCTCCCCATCCAGGGCTTACTTTGTTCTCCAACTTGCCAGGGCTGACTAAGTCTGCTGTGAAAAGTGATATTGTTAATATCATTCACAGCCTCCCAGCTAGCTAGCAAGTCTGCTGTGAAAAATGATATGAACAAATATACAAATATCACTTTTCACAGTAGCAGATTTACTAGCTAGCAAGTCTAAAAAAAAAGCGATCAAAAAGCAAAACATGCAAAGCACCTTATTTGTGTTTCTATTCTGTTTAGGTCCAGTAAAGAATAGAGACAACTGTACATTATTTTTAATTATTGAGTCTGCAAAAAAAAAAAGCAACCTACATAAATAAATTACTTCAAGGGACCAATAGCTGTGACACTCTGAGTAAGTTTCCCAGACCTGAAGAACAGGTCAGTGTAAGCTCGAAAACTTGTCTCTCTCATCAACAGAAGTTGGTCCAGTAAAAGGTATTACCTCACCCACTTTGTCTCGCTAATATCCTCGGACCCACATGACTACAACAACATTGCATACACCTTTAAAACGTAATATACAGTCATTTATCTTCCATTGTATCTCCAAGTATCTACACGCATATGTTGACAGTTCTTGATAGTCTATTCATGCCAAATGATATGCCTGCTGCCAATATGACTCCTACCCAGTCCTCTGTCTCAGGAAAGAAATTAACCCCTTCAATCCCAGCAGGTAACAATACCAAAGTGAGTGGGGAAACAGAGTTATGTATATTTTTTATACAAATAATTCAGAAATTTCTCACATCCTCCACACAGCCACACTTTCTAGAGCATTTGACAAACATGCAGTGGAGCAAAGTCCAGAGATATACATTGCACATGCCAATTTGATTTTAAAAACCCTGTGCAGTCTCAGACAAAATGTAGACTGTGATTACCAGAGCAGCAGCTCAGGATGAGAACTTGCAGTAAGTGATTAAGGCTATTAGCACTGGGAGGCCAGGACAGCATGTTTCCAGACCCTAATACAAATTTAGAGGGGAGCTCTCAATCCTAGATAGGGTTTTGTTTAAAGATACCTGGATGGTGATGCCTGAGGTGTTACAGAAAAATATGTTGAAAAAGATACATGAAGGTCATTTAGGGACTGAAAAATCTAAGAGAAGGGCAAGACATTGTTAATTTGAAGACAAAAGTGTCACATTGAAGAAGCTGTCATTGCTTGCTGCATAGGCCAAAAATACAGGCCAAGTCAAGCAAAAGAGCCCATGTTGGTGGCACACAAAAAATTGGCTTCCCGGAGCAAAGTAGGCATAGATTGTTTACACTGACTGGAAAAAACTATGTACTGTCCTAGACTAGTATTCTCACTTCACTGAGCTAGCTTTACTAAATAGCTTTACGTCAAATCTAGCTTTGCTAGACATGGTATGCCTGACATAGTAATGTCTGACAATGGGCCACAGTGTAGTAGGCATGAGTTTAAGCAATTCACAGTAAAGTTAGGGTTTAGAGATTTAATTGCTGGTCCCCACTATCCCTAATCCAATGGGTTGGGTGGATGCTCTAACCTCCCCCCCCACTATTATTTGTGGGGCCTAATGCAGTAGGCATGCTCAGAGCACACCTACCTGATCAGGCCCTGCAGGCAAGATAGGGGGGGGGAATATTTAGTTTGAGAAGCTCACTATGCGTTAGGTGTGAGCTACAGGTCAAGTAGCTCCTTGGCATCAGGATTTAAGTTGTTTAATGCATGCCCAATGGAGGAAATATAGGCACCTGGATGGGGATGGGGAAGCAAGATTACTGTAGTGATTTGACAGAGAGAACTCCTTCAGTATGGGCCCATTCATTATTTGTCTTCCTTTCTTTTCTTTTTTTTTGTTATACAAAAAATAACAATTTGTGCCTCACATCTGTGTATAACTGGCTGGTCATTAAAGTTCTTTGCATTCCCAAGACCAGGTGCAAGTGAAAACTTCTGAAAAATAAGAAGAGGCCTTGGCAATGGTCTTCTGATTCTGAAGTAAAGTATTCACTGTTTTAACAAGTTTTGTGCTTTTGCTGCTACTTGGAGCTCATCAAATTAATGTTATTTGGAACATCAGTTTTTGGCCTATCTGGTTTAGCCAGCAAAGTCAGATTTTTGACATAGTCAGTGAACTTTCCTGATCATACTTATCACACTGCAGCATTTTAATAGTGTGCAAACAGTGATGCCCTGACTGAAAAGTTTCGCAATTCTGTAGCACACCAGTCATTTAGGAAAAAATTAATAAAAGCAAACAATGTGCGCAAGAAAAATGTGAAACTGTAAATAGAGTTGTGAAAATAACTGATTTTTTGATTTGTTGGCAGCAGTGAAAAATTGAAAAAAATTGTTCCAGGTCGACCTAAAATGAAAATTTTTTGGTGAACTGAAAAGTAAAAGAAAAATTTGTTTGGGGCGGAAATAAATGTTTCATTTGACCCAAAATAAAACATTTTGTTTCTATTTTGAACTTTAAACTTTTTTACAAATAAAATGGAAGGACATTTTGAAATAAAAAGTCATTTTGAAAATGTCAAAACAAAACATTTCTATTTTGTCAGAATTTTCTTTTTCTTTGGCTTTCTTTTTTTCCAGCTGAAACAATTTGGCAAATTCAGCACAAATTAGCGAAATGTTAATCTGCATTTTTCACAAAAAAAGTTTCCATAGAAACTTGTGTTTCAAGAATAATTGCATCATTCAGACCAGATTCAGTATTTGGGATTGTAGCAGTTAGTGTCATCCCTCTTTATTGCAGTGTGTAAAGTTCATAGCATAGTGACCAGGAGACAAATGGACAAAACTGCCTATTCTTTTTTCTCATTCGCATTTTCTTATTCTTTCAAAACTGTCTACTCTTTTTGCTTCCTGTAGAGTAAGATAATTGTTGGACCTTATCTAAATAAAGTGCTACATTGGTTCATTATGTATTTTGCTAAAGATAGCTGGATTCCTGTAAGTTCCTATTGCAGAAGTAATCACTGACATTCATGAGTGATGACTTTATTATAGAGAGATATGGTTAATTTTAATTCTTCAGATTGCTTACTAAGAAAGTAATGTACAAGGTTCAGTACTGCAGAGCAATGGACAGCTGGGCAGATCCCAGAGCACCCAGAGTTATATGGTTCTAGCAAGATACCCTGTTCAATGAAGCAGATGCTGTATTCTGCACAAGCTTCAGTCTCCAAATGGTTTTAAGGCATAGCCCCATGTAGAGCACATTGCAATAGTCTAATCTTAACCATAGGCGCCGACTTTAGTCGGCTCCGGTAGGTGCTTGCGCCCCCAACCCCATTCCACCCCTTCCCCAAATCCCCGCCCCCGCCTCCTCCCCCGGGCGCACTGCATTTCCCCTCCCCAGGGCTTGCAAGCCTGGGAGGGAGGGGGGAGGGAAAATGCAGTGCGCCCACTGGCTCCGCCCCTCCCCATAGCCCTCCGAGGCGCCCGTCGCTGCGCTTTCCCCCGTCTCCCCCCCAGGCTTGCTGCCCGCCGAACAGCTAATGGGCAGCTGCCTGTGAGCTAAGAAAAGCGGCTTGGCGAGGCGGCGCCTCCGGAGGTGGAACGCGGAAACGGAGGTTAGCTGGGTGCGGGGGGGTGCTGCTGGTGGGTGCTCCGCACCCACCAATTTTCCCCTGTGGGTGCTCCAGCCCCAGAGCACCCACGGAGTCGGTGTCTATGATCTTAACACTACAAAAGATGAACAACAGTGGCAAGATCTACTTCTGAAAGAAAAGGTTGCAACCTTTTAAACCTATTTAAATAAAGTAGCAATAATTTAACTGAATCCTATATCAGCTCTTCTGTTATTTTGCCCAGGATTGATGTCAGGGTAATTGTCCTAGAGATACTTATAGTAATAAGGTATCTGGCCCCTTAAATGAGACTGAGCCCAGTTCTCCTGTTCCAGTTCAGGTTTATCCTAATTTGGTGTACTGAGGAGGCAGAGCTGCCCCTGGGAGTTCTAAATGAGAGTTCAGACAGCTGAGAGGGAAGAGTCCAGAGCTAGGCTGAGAGCTTCAGGGAGGCAATATCTCTGAAGTGGGGAGCAGTTAGAGAGCTAGAGAGCAATGGAGCCAGAGCAGGCAGGTGAAAGCTGAAGGTAGGAAGGCACTAGGCAGTCAGGTCACCTACAAATTTTTCCAGGCCAGAGAGATGGCTGGGGAGGGCTGAAGGCTGGAAGTAGCAGAGGCAGATACCTCCTGGCTCTTTGAGCTGGAGAGTCAAAGCTTGAGGGCCAGAGAGGAATGAAGGCTGGGGAATAATAAAGGGGTGAGCCTAGTGGTGTCTCTTAGCAAGAACTGAAACCATACCTGGGAAGGAAATAAGGCAAACACCCCAGGTAGAAGGGCTGGGACAAGGTATAGTGAAAGACCCCAGAGCCACACTTGAGAGCTGGGGTATCCATGGTGAGACACCCCAGAGCCATATTTGGCATTGAACTGTTGAGACTAATATACTGTTTGCACTGCATTGGGAGAATTCTGGTTTATGTTAGTGGGACTTTTGGTAATAAATTAGCCCCACAAAAGGGCTATTTATGTATTCCAAGTGCTGCACTGCATTTATCTGATGAACCAAGAGGGGCATTTGCAGGGCTGTCCTGAGGCCACCAGGGGACACGTGGGAGACAGCCTCAGGTTTACAAGTCATCATACTTGTGCTTTTTAAACATGGGCACATTTTAGCATTGTTATTATCTCTAGTACCTGAGATAGCTTTACTAACTAGCTTTAGGTCAAATTTAGCTTTGCTAGACATGGTATACCTGACATAGTAATGTCTGACAATGGGCCACAGTGTAGTAGGCATGAGTTTAAGCAATTCACAGTAAAGTTAGGGTTTAGAGATTTAATTGCTGATCCCCACTATCCCTAATCCCAGGACTCAGCTGTGTTGGCTCATTTTAAGATTCTCTTTGATTTAAAACCATCTGAAGCCACTCCTATTGGTCTTTTTAGAAACTTGCCTTTATTTCATTAGCTATTCTTTGAACCATTCATCCTTCCCCCTACTTCATTCCCTTTGGCCTTATAAGTCATTACTTTCAAGGCTCTTCTCCATGCTGGGTGATGAAACTGGGGGCTCTTCTCCCCCCAGTCCCTCTCCTCCATACTGGGTGACGGAGGCGTGTGTGGGGGTTATGTGGAGGAGGGCAGCTCTTCTCCTCCCCCCCATACTGGGTTATGGAGATGGACAGGGTGTGCGGGGGTGGGCAGCTCTTCCCCTTCTCCCTCTCCCCCGCATCCATATTGGGTGATGGAGGCGGTGTGGAGGACCAGCTCTTCTCTCTCTACCCCTGCTGGGTGATGGAGATAGGGGGCGGGGTCTCTCCCCCCCCCCTGCTGAGGGGCTGAAGTTCCTATACACCCCGCCCCATTGAGCTTCTGTGGGCATCTCCACGTGACACTCGCGCAAGGATGAAGCAGGCAGAGTTCATTGGCCGCTCCCGCGCTCAGAACAAAGTTGTGATTGGTCGCACTTTCTCCTAGAAGGCGGACCCTGGAGGGGACTCAGCCAATCAGGAGGGTCTTCCACACGGATGACAGGTCCGGCTTGCGCTTGCCTTACAAGCAGAAGTTTGCGCAGGCCCCGTGGCGGGAGCGCGCGCACGGAGAGGGGCAGGGGGCGGGGACTGGAGGAGGAGGAGGAGGGCGCGTGGGTGCGCGGTTGCGCGCGCGGCGGAGGGGCAGCCGGGCTCGGCTGAGTCAGGACGGTCACAGGAGGCAGCGGGGAGGGTGGCTGACGGGCTGCAGCTGCGTAGCGGGAAAGAGGAACGGCCGGCCGGGTTTCTAGGGTCGGGTAGAGGCTAAACCCCCCTCCCCGCCTCAGGCCGCCCCCGCCGGCATAGTCTCCCCCCTTCGGGGAGTTACCCCCCCGGCAAAGCCCCCCCGCCCTCCCCTCAGGGAGCGACCCCCGCCCACGACTCCCTGCCGCGCCCGGCTCCCAGCATGGCTCTGCTCCAGCGCCTGGCCCGGCTCGCTGCCTACCTGCAGGACCCGCAGAAAGTGGCCGACTTCCAGCGTCTCTGCGGGGTGGAGGGGCCCCCGGGCTTGGCGGCCTCCCCTCCTCGGGCTGAGGAGAGCGGGGAGCCGGGGCCCTTAGCCAACGGCAGCTGCCCCGCCATGAACGGCGGAGGGGAAGGCGATGGGTGGCCCCGGCCCAGAGCCGCCGCGGGCGGGGAGAAGCGGCACCCGAAGGGGCTGGGGAACGGGGCGATCCCCGGGGGAGCCGGCGGGGAGGGACCCCCGCAGCAGCAGGAGGAAGGGCAGCAGACGTGGGGGAGGAGGCAGCCGCGCCGCAACTCCCTGACCGGGGAAGCCGCCTGCCAGGAGCTCGCCATCCGCAACCCCTTCCTCTATTATCTGTTCAACCTGGGCACGGAGCTGGGCAACGAGCTCTTCTACATCCTTTTCTTCCCCTTCTGCATCTGGAACCTGGACGCCTGGATGGGCAGGAGGCTCATCATCGTCTGGGTCTGGGTTATGTACCTGGGTCAGTGCACCAAGGATGTGATCCGCTGGCCACGACCTGCCTCCCCTCCCGTGGTGAAGCTGGAAGTCTTCTACAACTCCGAGTACAGCATGCCCTCCACCCACGCCATGTCGGGCACTGCCATCCCTCTGGCGCTCGTCCTGCTCAGCTACGGCAGGTGGCAGGTAATGCCCGCCCTTCTTTTTCATAGCAAGATATGCACTCCACTGCCTTAATGGGAGGGGTGAATTTGTATTTTATCCAAACCAGACTTGTTCCGCCCCCCTCCCCCTCAATGTTAACTGAATCTTTTTTTCTTTTTGGTCACTCAGGTAAGTGTTTAGCTATCAGGAGAGAGACTTCTAGTGTTTCCAGCGTTTATTTGAATAGTAACAATGTGCACAGTGTGCTCTAAATCTCTGTCTGCACCCTGTTCTTGTGAGACTTTTGTAGCCTCAGGTGGTTTGGGCAAACTTTGTACAAGCATCTGATCTTTTGGCAGGCTGATTGGTTTAATTGCCTGACAGATAACCAGGAACTTTAGAGTTCAGTGATAATCTTACTTTTGCTTCTGATTTACTACTTGTCCTTTGCATCTCCTTGAACTCTGTTTTAGTTTAATAATCTCTTATCTGGGTGCTGAAGATGTAAATAATTCTCAAAGTGCTGCACAACTGTAGAAGTACTAATTTATATCAGGAACTGACTTCTGAACCTTTTCAGGTTTGCCCTTCTCTCATCTAAATCTTAATCTCAGGTATATTGCCTCTTAAATCAACAAGGTCAAATTAAATGATAAATTGTACTCTAGTGATAATTAGATCATGTCATGTTTTCAGTTGTGATAGGTATTGCTGAAATTTTTGCTATTGAACATATTGCTAGAAAATTCTCTACAAATATATGATCCTCGAGTTCTCTCCCACCACTTGCAGGGGCAAGCAAGTGAGCAACGAGATTTTTTTGGGGTCATTCCTTGATAGCAAGTGTTATAGGCAGAAGTTTCAATGCACTGCATATTAAGTAACAGCTATGTATTTGGAGGATACAGGTGTCCTATGTCCAGTTTATGTAAAAGGGGTTGATTTCTACTTGCAACATGTTTAGCATTTTCAGATTGTCTGGTGCCTGTACTGCTTTCCATATAGCTGTATAACTTTTAAAAAGTGCAGCAAATTGCTATGAGATACTTTCAGCTTAGTAACTAAAGAACCTTTATCTTTTAAGTCAGCACTGTTAATGATCACTGGCAGTTTACTGTCATAGCATGATGCTTGTGGTTTTTATCTCAGTCTGTGAAATGGGTATTCTGAAAGGAGAGAGCTGGTTGAAGGTTCAGAAATGTGCAAGTATGGGGTTTAAACAAAGGTTGAGATTCAAAGTGCAGTAACTAACCTTGGTAAAAGTCAGTCCACTCCCAAAAAGTATAGTTATTTTGGATACCTACACATTTTTTTTGCCAAAGGGCAAGTGCCTTCTACTACACACCCAAGTCCCCACCCACTTGATGTGCACAGGCATCTGATAGATCAAGGTGTTAAGGTTTACTTTATGAAATATATATATTCAGTTATTAGTCACTGTTTATAGTTTCACTATAAAGAGTGATGCTTAAAAATGGACCTTATTCAACAACATGTGTATTCAATCACAGTTGCTTAGTGACAGAAAAAAATGTTTTATTGCCTTTTACCCCATTAGCAGTGAGAGCTGACAGTCTTGAGAATGATCTGAGATATAGAAAGTAATATAAATCCTTAACAGAATAACTTACTAATGCCAGAGAGACAATGTGGGTGAGGTAATATATTTTATTGGACCAACTTCTGTTGGTGAGAGAGACAAGCTTTTGAGCCACAGGTCTGGGAAAGGTACTCTGAGCATCACCGCTAAATGCAAGGTGGGACCGACAAGACTACCTTTACACTGCATATGTTACTAATGCTAGTCAGTTATATTGTGTAAACCCTATGAAGGCAATGCTGGTAGTGATGTGTGGGAAGCAGAGCCAAGCTTGATTGTCAGTGACTTTGCAGCACTGGCAATCAGAGAAATAATATTTTTATTGGCTAGCTAACTACACTTGTTATGGAAACTCAAGTGATGACGAACATGGGACCCATGCTTTGATTTGATTTGCTGTCACTGTTCAGAGTAGAACCATGCTTAACCTTTTCAATAAACCAGCATCTTTTAAATGGATTGCTCTGCCATCTCTTGATTCTATGAAAAACTTAATTTCATATGAAATTATTTGCTTGAATAGTAGAGCACACTGAAACTAAAGTTTGTTCAGGATAGTATCTGTCATCTGAAGAAGTATGAACAATCAGACTAGGATGCTTCTGAAACTTTATAGAAAATTGATGCTGTGAATAAATGTGCTGAACTTCACATAAAAGTTTGGGGAGTTACATTTAAATAGTTTCATTGACACTTTAAAATATATTTTTATTTTTGTTGGGGAGAGGAGTTTGATTTATGTGGAGTGGATCTCTGTGATTGATCCTAGATATTGAGAATCTTCAAAACCTCAGCTTTGACTCTGTGCTTATTGTCTCATACTAGGCCTTTTATTGCAGCTTGACATCTAACCAAGCAGGATGGCAATATTTTTTCCTTTTGAAGCCTATATGTGCTGCTCATGAGTGCTGGCTATAAGGATTTGGTATGAAGCAGTTTCGAGGTTCTCTCTCTACTGTACTGTACAGTTGTGTTCTCTACTGTACTGTGCTTTCATAATGATTCCAGACACTGCTAAAAGTTTGAACTCATGTCTCTTGTATAGTAATGAAGTGCTCTGTTGATGGATTTTGTTGTATTATGTATTATAAACTAAACTTTTTTAATAAAATGAATTTTTAGCGCTAACTTCCTGAGCTAATATTTCCAAAGGAATGTTTAAAATTAGATTAGTGACACGAAACCATTAAACTAAGTCTCTCCTGAAAACCCATATTGTTTGCAGTGATGATGTAGCCGGTTGGTCCCAGGATTTCAGAGGCACATGGTGAGTGAGGTAAGTTGGTCCAATAAAAGATATTACCTCACCCATCTTGTCTTTGAAAAACCCTACTTGTTTTAAAAAACCTTGCAGAATATTCTCGCTAAGGGTCACATCCTGCTTCCATTGAGGACAATGGCAAAACTCCTTTTGACTTAAGTTGTTATAGATTGGGCAAAATGAGTGTATATTGTAGGGAACAACTCTGCAGAGATGTCTTTTATTCTTCAGTAGAAGAAAGTTAATAGTTTAAAAATATTTTTGAAGTACTACTTTTTTGTATAGGTGATTTTTATGCCAGTACATAAAAAACTACTCTTCTAGCTGCTACCTTCCACCAGGTGCAGTTCTTTTGCATTTGTAGAATGTTGTTCTTAATGGAATTTTGCTCATTACTTTGCTCTTTAACAAATAAGTAGAGCTTGGTAAATCCTTTGTGAATAAAAGGGCCTAAGCCATTAACTTCTACAGAGTTGAAGCTTTAATTTAAAAAGAAAATTCCTGTTATAATAGCCATAAGAAACATTCTAAATGTGAATCAAATATAAACTGATGCGCTATTGTCTGTCCTTGGATTCAGGAAGGCAACTCTAATACCTCTGCTCCACATAGTTTACCCATAAAGTAAAAGTGGGACATAAATAAAACACTGGTTCCCGTTACTACTCTGGAAATAGTGGATTGACAGGAATCAGGCAGTTTAATTCAGTTACCACTTGGGAGAGCTTTGAGCAATAGGGAACCTCAGTAGTAGTAGTAGTAGTCTCTATTTTTGTGTGTAATAGCTGAAAGGTGTAGTATTCTATTTTTGGTATGTTATTGCCAGGACTCAAAGATCTCTACCTAGAGTGTGACATATGGAGCCCTAATCTATGGTCTGCAAATACCCCACATTTTACTGTATTTCTTGAATTCTTTTGCAGAACCAGAGAGACCTTGAAGGATTCTTGTTTCCAAAAGAACAGTATTGATAATATTTCATCATAGCTAACGGTTCTGTCCTCCTTATAAAATGACTTTTTAATAACTTATTTTGACACTATATAGAAACTTAACTAATGAGCTCTCTATTTCAGCTATACAGGATTATGTTGACACAATCCCTTCATTTTATTATTAAATAGTTTACTAAAGTGGAAAAATCCACAAACTTTATATTTTTACTCGGTGCCTTTAGAACACAAAGCAGATGCAATCTATCTGTGGAACTTTAGAAACACTGTTGTGGATATTAATACAATAGGTGATGAAAATTGTAAAGAAAACTGATTAACTGGAAATAAGGGTGCCATGGATATTTTTTTTTTAAAAAAAAGGTGTATTCCCTTGTTCCTATCAAGATCTACATTCACACACCTTTTTCTAAATCTATGATTTTTACCACAGTAAGGAAAATACAGGCACTTGCTAATCTTTAACCGACCTTCAATATTTTAAATATTATAAAGTGCCGTGGGGGTAAGAGGTAATATAAAAGCACTGTATGATGTAAACAGTTAATTGACATCTGATAAAATTTTCATGAACTTTAGAGAGTGCTTGAAAACAAGTACTTGTTAACCTGATTTTAGAAAATATTTTATATTAGAATAAATTTGATCTCTACAAAAACAAAATAAACTTTCAAAGCTTGGTATTTTCATGTGTCACATTTCAGATATATCAGACTCTGCACAGCTCAGGAGGGCTGCTGCAAAGGTGATTTTTAGCTACCTTGGTGCCAGATTGGGGAAGCACAAGTACAATTCTTACTGTAAACTAGAACAGCCTATGGATTTTGCTAATTTATGTTGGTGGCCAATAGTCCTAAAGGGCTGCATCAGGAAAGAGTAATTGTGGTGCCTATGGAAGACTGGGTCATTCCCTCTGCTCTAGTAGCCAGGAGTGGGTGGTGTAAGAGATTTTGTAGCTTCTCTAGACCACCTCAGAACAACTCTGCCTATGGAGAGGGAATCTTTCAATCTCTGGGTAAGGCCAAAGCTGCTCTACTGTAATGACAGGATCTAGCCATGAAGAGCTTTAGTTATTACTCACTTGGGTTTGAGTCACTGTAATGACTCACTTAAAAAATGTGTGATGTCTTATTGAGAGGAACAGTTCATTTAACATGAAGAAAATATAATTGTGTGAATATTAAATTGATTAGTTCTCAGTTAATTTGTTCAGACTATTTGCATAATATACCATCTTTCCTAGCACCTGTAAACATTACACTAATTCAAACCTGCCTATGTAAAAATTGGCAATCCTGACTCCTTTATACATATGGCTACATAACAAGCTCTTCAGCTGTTTAATATAAACATGTAAACTACATGAAGCTAAGGTTATTAATTGAGATTTTTGAAAGCTGTTCTAATTTGTTTTGACTGTTCTGTGAGATTTTTGGAATGAAGCAAATAGATTTTGATTGTTAAAATATGTGATGACTGAACATTCATATCTGTTTAATAATTCTGTGTTGCCTTTTCCCTTGCCGGGAAAACCAATATTTGTCATCGTTATTCGTTATGCTGAAGACCTTTAATGTAAGATAATTAGGGTGGTTGGGTTTTTTTTGGTTGTTTGGTTTTTTTGTAAGTCAGTGTCTTTCCATGGACTTTAATGAGAATCAAATTGTGTCACACTTTAGCTTGGTATCTGGTGAGAGATGTGAGGCGGGAGAACAAGATTTACAACAATAAGATAATATGGCTGTCTTGGTTAGTGCATATGTATTGATCACTTAATAAAAGCTTAATTTTTTAAAAAAAGATATTGATACTAGCCAGAAGAGGTCAGGAAGAAAGTTCCAGGTGTAAAAATTTGCATGCATATAATTTGCATGAAGATGAGGAGAAGGAAATAGGAGAGTGCTTAAACATGTAGATGGCATATATTCTGTACCTGAGTTACCTTGATACATAGGTATTCAGGCATGTAACTCCCTGTGCTTTCATTAGGAATTCAATGCCCCCAGACAGTGCTGTTAGCAAATATTACAGTACTTTGCTTATAAATTGTGTAAATGTTTTTATGTACAACCACTCTTTGGATAGACTGTGTAGCAGCTATTGTGAGAATTTAAATTGTACAATAACAGACTGGCTGCTGGCAACTGACTTATTTAGTTTCTGTTCATTAGCAAATAAGGAAACAAAACTATGCTTATCTTACTCATCAAGGCTATTGGCTTAACTTTTTGTTCTTGCTCTTATACAACCTGTGTTTAAAAGACATAGATTAATAAAATGGACAATTGGGAATCTTTGGTAAGCTTAAAACAAATTTGAATTACTTTTCTTAAAGCTAGCAGTACCCTTGCTTTTCTGCAAAACATAGTAATGTGTTATAACCTACAGGATATTTTCGTCCCAGTTGAATCAAGGCACATTACAAGGATTAATCTTCCTATATCTGTCTGTGTGAAGAAGAGCTAAACTAAAACTTTAATTGTGGCAGCCTCTGCATCTAAAGTACATTTTTGAAATATTGATTCTCCATCTATCTGTAGGAAACTTTGGCCAGGTCTGAGTTTAGGCCTGGATAATTTTATTTGGTAAAATTAAATTTAGTATTAATAAGGAATACTGAAATCAGAGCTGCTTTAGGTGAAAGGGCACTGAAGTAGGCCATGCACTCACCTTGTGCTTGACCCCATTTTTGAGTCTTTTTTTCCCTTGTCATGCTTACTAACAGTCACAAGAAACTATGGAAATGAGTAAAAGGGTAATGGACTACATACTGCTAATTATATTTAGCAAAGTGAGAATTGGCTATATTCTGTTAGAAGTCTGTTGCCAGCTCCTTCTCACATGTTCTGCTTACGAAGAGGACATCTACTTGTGGTCACCAATGAATGTTGGAAGAAAATGTCCACCTCAGACTGGACTCTTCTACTCTGACCTCAGATTGAGATACTGAATTTCTACCACATTGAGCTATAGCCAACATGCTGAAACCCTAATTGTAGAAGGGTGGACGGTCCCCAAGGCAGAGCAAGAGGACACAGAATCCTACAAGACTAGCCATGCAGAAGGAAAGTAGGGGGACTCTCTCTTGCATCAACAATGACACCTGAAGTTGTGTCCTGCTCTCTTTCCTGGACTGGTCATCCAGAGAAGAAATTTAAAGACTGATCATCAGCTAAGCCAAGCCTGAAGTCACAACTGAGAGAGAGAAGAGCCCAACCACCACCCTGCATGCAGAAGGAGCTCAATTTTTTTGCAACATCAGAACTAGTTCTCACCTAAGACTGATCATGTTAGTTAGAGACTCTGAGAGAGACACGAGTGCATTTGTATAGAATTCAGAGATGTCTGAATTCTCTTGACATTCTATTTGTGTGTGTGTGTGTAACTTTTTCCCTAGGTAGACACTAAAAACCCCCAAATCTGTTATCTAATTAGTAAGAAATTATATTGGTTAAAAGTGTTATTCCAAAGCTAAGTGCTTGGTTTTAAGAATGATTTCTGCATCTGTATAAAAGTGTCAGGAAGATGCAGACAGCTTATTCACCTTCCCACACTAAAATACATTAAGTAAATAAAATCTAACATAGGTTGCATGTTCTCAGACACTTAAGGTGGAACAGCTCAGTGGGAAGATATAATAAAATAATTGTATGTATTGTACTCCCTTAAAACAAAGGCAGGAGTCAGCTTCTGTCTTTAGTAGAGTCCTAGCCCGGTGCCTTTCTTTGATCATTCTTCTTTAACTTTCCTGTAAAGTATTGAAGTGTAATTCTTGTGAATTTTGATCAATGATTTAGTTACCAATCATAGTAGTTGGTGAGCCAGATAAACTGAACCATTGATATGCTGATTGAGTTTTCAATTGTTACATTGTTTTGAACATTGCATTGTGTTATATTTGATTAGTTTAAGAAAACTACAAATAAAATGAGTGACATATTTACTTCATATTTGTTTGCTTATTCTCTTATTAAATCCATAAAAGCACACTAGATTTGTTCCTCTCTTGAAATTTCAGTGCAGGAAAACAACCTAGTTAAGAGTTAAAGGTAAATACATCAAATAACCCTGTATTTTAATTTACTAAGATCCTATCACCACTACATAACCTAGAAGTTATATACTACATACTCTTCACTTTGGTATTAGTGCTTTGCCACACCATTTGATGGCGTTCTCAGTAAGAGGAAAATTTCTCCCCAGCAGGATCATATTATTTATACTATAATGTCAGATGAAATAACCGATGCAGTTGTCTACTTCTCAGGATCATTTTTAATTTATAAATTCACAGATAAAAATACTCAAAACTTCATTGAAGATTGGATATATACTGTACATGCATATAAGTTCCTTACATTCTTCTTGAAAGTTTTATGAAATACATTTAATAATGTATGTTCAAATGTATGTATTAGTAGACTCTAACAGTAGAACAGCCAGTAAACTACAAATCATAGACGTCTGTATCTATAAATTGACACCAATTGCAACTTATTTACTTGGTAAAGTATCCATAGCCTCATTATGTATAACAAAGCAAACATTGTTTTAAATTCAAATTTCAGTCAGATCACATCTGACCAGTCCTTAGTTGTTGTTTTTTTTTGGGGGGGGGGGGGGGTTTAAAGTCTGCGTACACATCATGTCATATTCTCATGGCTTCATATGGTTGGCACAAATATGTAGTTAATATTTTCAGGACTTGTCTACCAAAAACTGCATCCGAAGAAGTGGGTATTCACCCACGAAAGCTTATGCTCCAATACCTCTGTTAGTCTATAAGGTGCCACAGGACCCTTTGTCGCTTCTACAGATCCAGACTAACACGGCTACCCCTCTGATACCAAAAACTGTAGTGACAGTAAGGGTGCAGTATTTTGTCATATTACTTGATTGAGAGATTTTGACAAACTGTATGATTTCTTTAAGGTCTTGAGAAATGTTTTGTATTAACGATTATAGATGCCCTTCATAAGGTTTGCATCTCATAATCGTGTAAAGATAGTGTAACAGTTCTTCCTTCCCTGTCATCACTAATCATCTTCTCATAGCTTTCCTTACCTGAGTTATTTTCTGGAGTCTTGTCTTGAGTCTGATCCCCAGAGATGTTGAGCGTCCAAAGGCACTTGGCACTCAGCAAGTTTCCAAATTTACCCTGATCTTGTAAATACCCTGAATCAGATAATGTCTAACTCTGGAAAGCATGGAGTTATTAGTTGTGTGGTCCACAGATCCGTGACTCAGTTATGTGCAGCCTTGGAGGTGGACCAAACCTGGTAGTAAGGGACAGGTGTGTCTACCACAGAGAAACCACCAGATTTTGTCTTCCTCTTTAGGGTATGTCTATACTGCAGTTAAAAACTTGTAGTTGGCCCGTGCCAGTTGACTTGGGCCCATGGGGCTTGGACTAAGGGACTGTTGAACTGAGATGTAGATGTTTGGGCTCACGCTTGCAGCCTGGGCTCTAGACCCTGTGAGGGGCGGAGGGTCCCCGAGCTTGGGTTCTGAGCCTAAACATCTGCACCACAATTAAACAGCCCCTTAGTTCAAGACCTAATCAGCAGGCACAGGCCAGCCCCAGGGTTTTAGTTGCAGTGTAGACATACCCTTAAACTGCAGGCAGGCAGACCTGCTACAGAGCATATATAAAGAAGTGGGGGTGAGTGAAGAGAAGGTTGAAATTCTTGAGGCTCTGCTTTTATCAGCAGAGGCGATCCCCCTTTCTGTTCCTCCCCTTCTTTCTCATCCGTATGGAATGCATTATGAGTAAGAAGCAAGAGAAAGCTAGACACTGTCTCCTGGACCTCCCTCTGCTGATTGAGTGCCTGCATGGATTTCTGTGGTGACCCAGGCCCTTTTCAAGGGCTCAGGCTGAGACAGCATTTCCTGCAGCCTTCCTCCCTGAGCAGGATAGCTTCCAGGAAACATTGGCAGCACCTCACCATAAAATTACCCACACAGAGGCCCCAGGACTGTCATAAGTGGCAGCTCCCTACCACGTGAGAGGTATGTAAGTTGAGGTACAATAGCAGAAGGCCAGGGAAGCCTCCTGCCTAGTTGCTGGAGCCCATGCTTACAGTCCTGAATGTTGGCCTGAAGCCCTGCCCAGCCTCTTCCTGATAGCTGCTGCAGCAGCAGGAATTTACTGATAGAGACCCAGAGAGCAGACAGAAAAAGGAGAGTCTCATAAGAGACCCTCAGGCCCATCTGCTCCTAGTGTTCTGCAGCATGCTCCTCTGTCCAGCCCTGCGGTGGCTTAGGGTTACTGCCTGCCAGCAGTGTTATACCAGTTCTATCTACCAGGTGCAGCATGTTGGTTAAGGATTCTGTTTGAATCACAGGTTGCAACCTGCTGCCCACGGAGTTGACTCAGGCTGGGTCTAGGAATCTCTCTCCAAAACAGGATGTGGGATCCTGGAAAGCCACCTTCTGCTCCCAGTGCAGCACAACCTTTCAGTTTGAACCCCCTCTTTCTAGGGCAAGAAATCAGCACAAGAGAGTAACCACAAGGTTCCATGGCCCTCCAGAAGACTCTCAGTCTGAAATTTCTCTTGCTGTCTGAGGAGCATCATCAAGGGAGACATAAGAGAAAAAGGGGTCTCAGATGTTCAGATCCCTCTACTCATCCCATTATGAAGCTCTAAGGGAAGAAAAAGGGCCTCCAAATCCCTCTGTCTTATGAAGAGTCTGATTCAGGTAATTTCTCTAGGAGGCACTCCAAGGGCTTGTCTACAAGGGGCTTTTCTTTGTGACAAACCAGTGTGTGACTCTACAGAGCAGTAGCTTACCATGCAGTAACATTCCATGTGGATGCTGCTACAACACATTAAGAGTTGCGTAGTGCACTGTAGCATCATCCACATAGGAAAAGTCCCATGTAGACAAGCCCTCAAGAGGTACAAAGTGAAATGTTTCCCTTGGGCTACATAAATCTGTGGAATGCAGCAGGGCAGATATTTCTCAGCACCTGTGCTCACCTTCCTGAAGTGCAGCATAACAACCAGTGCAGAAAACAGCAGGGCATAGCCATGAACTGTTTCCTCTAGGTGCATAGTTGAAACCCTACAAAAGGAAATTCTCCCCACTTATGGAAGGGAGGCCACAACTCCAAATCAGAATTAGAGAATCAAAGTTAAATAAAATAACCCCCGCCTCCCCTGGCTAGAATCTCAGGGAAGAGTATACTGAGTATTCTAAATCATGATTATAAGGTCTGCAGATGCCCTAGACAAGCTATAGCTATAGATCCCTCTTTATGCACCCTGGGAGGGTATAATAGTGGGATAGGGATTTCCTGCCACACCTAAAAGACTAGGAAAGTATCGGACAGTCATCCGCAACTGCTGCTGTGAGTTGTTCCCCTAATATCCTGGGTGTTGCTATTAGCCTCTGTTGCAGGTTGCTGTGCCTTGCCTCCACCTAGCCCAAACAGATGGCTGTGCAGTCGTGATAGGGACAGCAGCTCAGATGTGGAAGAACCAGCAAGCACTAAGGGGCATTTTGGCCCACTATTTCCCCCCCCCGCCCCTGGCTTCCATTCTGTAAGCTCAGAAGTTTCCTCAGTGTGTATTAGTCAAAATTATCCTGGTATCTCTTATAAAGATAAATGTGCCCATTTCTCTGGTGGTCAGGAACTCATCTTTTCTAACTGAGCCTTTTTTTTTTTTTTTAATTCCTGCAAGAGTGTCTTCCTCACTATCCAGCTGAATCACAGGCAGGCAAATCCAGGCAGGCGTACTTTTAGCCCCCTTCCTCTGGCATGAAAACTATTGGGAGCATCAGGCGCCAAGAGTAAACAAACATACATCATATCTGTTAATCTGATACCCTAACTGCCCATTCACGCTTTCACCAGCAGTGATAACATGGGTGCACAATATTGTAAGTATGGTCCCTCTCAACCTATTTAAAAAGAGAATTGTATAGTCTAAGGACTTCTCCCGAAGGAGGAAGAATCAGTGCATGCAGTCATTCATCCTAGATCTCTTATGAATGGGCCGCAATAGAACCTGTCCCCTCTCCAGAGAGGAAACAAGGCCTTTATTCCATATTGTTCCTGGTCTCTTCTCTCGTCTTCCCCTGCCCCCACAAATCAGAAGGCCATAAAGAGAAGTTCTTGACCTCAAGTATCTCAACAGTTCCACAAAGGAATCAAAAATCAGTATAGAGACCTAAAAATCAGTATAGAGACCTTAAAATCCACAGTGGCTGCCAACAACAAAAGGAACTGCATGGTATCAGTGGATTGAAGAATACCTTTCTCTATACGAGGAAGGATGGCCACTTGGTTTGGGCACTGGCTTGGGGCATGGCAGACCTAGGTTCCAATCCCTGCTCTGCCATGGACTTGCTGTGTGACCTAGGGCTAGTTCTTTAGCCTCTCTGTGCCTCAGTTCCCCATCTGTAAAATGTGGGTCCCAGAGATGAGATGGGCACTGCGAAATTAAAACCACCCATTGAAATGTCATGAAATGACACCCCTATGGACCAAGTTGGTCACAGGATATACACACACTATTCCTGTATCTCAGTCTAACAGATGCTTCCTAAGCTTTGCTCATAGAGCACAACACTCTCAATACAGGTCCTTGCCCTTTGGCTTAGTAACAATATGGCAAGTATTTACAAAAGTGCTGGTAGGGTTGTTAATAGCTCTTGGACTTGAGGGGGTCTGTGTCTACTTACCCCTTCCTGTGCGACCTCATTCAGAGCCACTGTCATAGATGGCATCACGTGATAAGGACGCTGCAAAGCCACAGTTTTGTGAAATCAGTTAATGTTGTCTCGGTGGATTCCTCATCATGGAGTTGACATAGACATCGTCCTTTATAAAATTTCTTTTTGCAGGAAAGAGAAAAGAAGCTGAGAAATCTTAACAGAAGTCAGTGTCTCAAGGGAAGTACCCCTTCATATGCTTCTGTTTTTTCTGGGATCAGTGGTCTTCATTGTGGATATTCTTAGTGGCTCATGCTCACGTGAGATCACTACAGAGCTGCTTCTTATCTACCCTTCAGTGAAGGTCTATCTCCCCAACAGGATTCTCAGGTCATTCAGATGGTGAATGAGTCTCAGCAGATTTAAGTTAGGAATTCTAATAGGCGAACCAGTCAGGACGTTTATCACCAAAGATGCAAGCATGGAGGAATGGGGTGTCCACAAGGTGTCAAGGAATTTCCAAGTCTTCTGATGAAAATGAGAGCAAGCACAGCATAAATTGGTGAAAGCTCAGGACAATCTGATATGGTCTTTAGTTTCTGCTCCCACATGTGGACTCCCCTCATGTTGATCATGACAACACCTCAGCCATGTCATATGTCAACAGGCAACGGGGAACAAGGTCTACAGTCCCTCAAAGAGATGCTCACCTCCTGATGACTTGGACAGATAACTATCTGTAGTCAACTCACTCTCTTCACATCCAAGGGAAAATAAATGTTATGGCTGGCTGGCTCAGCAGGCCAAAATTAGATTATCCTGAGTGGGAACTATAGCGAGATGTGTTCCATTTACTTGGAGAGGAATCTGGTCTCCAAGCAGTAGATTTGTTTGCCTCCCACTTGAATTGCAAAGTTTTTCAGTGTTCTTATCTGGCTGGTGGAATCACAAAGCCAAGGCAACAGATGCTTTGTCAGAAAGATGGCCCAAAGGGATTCTTTTATTTATGTCTTTCCCCCTTTTTCTCTCCTTGCCAAAACATTACAGAAGATCAGCAGAGAAGCAGCACTGGTAATTCTGGCTTCCCCAATGTGGCCAACGAAGCCTTTTTGACATGGTATAAAAAGCTCCTCTATGTTTTCTGTCCAGAAAGGATCTGATATAAGAGGGGCCAGTTATGCATGAGAAGCCAGGCAGTCTGAACCTAATTGCTAAGCTCTTGAACAGAGCCTCTTAAGCCAAAGAGGTTATTCAGAGGAGGTAATATCCATACCTTTAGCTTCTAGAAATAACTCTACTAACTCAACATATTCAAAGGCCTGGTTGAGGTTTTCCTGTTGGTACCAGGACAAGAGTCTCATCCCTACATCTACAGTTTTCATTAGTTTCTTCAAGATGGACTTGGGCTAGGCCTGGTAGTTCAGACACTCAAAGATCAAGTTGCAGCTTCATCTACTATCCTTAATGCAGTAGATGAGTAGTGGATTTCATCTTACCTACATGACTAGCTTTTTTTTTTTTTTTTTTTAGAGTAGCATCATCCTCCCAAGTACACAGAGTTCTTTCATAGAATCTTGCCTAAGCAGTCTTTTTTGACAGCAGTCATGTTAGTTCCCAGGTGTTTGAGTTGGGAGCTCCTTTCCTGCAACCTTAATGCTGAAACTTCTGTGAAGATAGTGGTGCTTAGAACCAACCTTGTCTTCATTTCAGAAGTATCTGAAACTGAACGTGAAGATGATGCATATGTTCCATCTGGTACAGAATTCAGCTGCCTACCATCTCTATGGCTCAGGCAACTGTGAGCCCATCAGGTTTGTGCTCAGACCCTTTACTGGCTCCCAGTGAGCTTCCGATGCTAGTTTAAGGCTTTGGTCCTAAATTTCAAAGTAATTAATAGATTAAGCCCCACCTACATGAAAGACTGATTTTTTGATCTGTGAACCATCACGACAGCTGTGCTTCTCCGGGACAATGCAGATCACTAAGACCAAGACCAAGCATGTGAGAGCTGAAAACAACACACATTCTCTGTCAAATGGTTCCATCTGTGGAAGGATCTTTAGAGGAGATCAGGTGAGTCTAGAGTCTGACCATCTTTAGGAAATTTTTGCAAAGCTTTTCTCTTTGACAGAGCCTTTCTGCCATAAACAACACTTGCAAATCAAACACTTTTTATTCCCAACTCCCACCCAAAAAATATCCCCACCACAAACTGAGTTCTGACCCCATAAGGGAGAAGTGCTACAAACTCCATAAGTCCACTAAGGACTTTACTATTGTTATTGATTTTTATCTGAAAGACACTCAGGCCCAGATTTTGGAAGGCATTTAGGCGTTGCTGCATTCAGTGTTGCAACACCTACCTGATTTAAAGCCTAAGTCTCATTTTCAAAAGGGATTTAGGCACTAGAAACTAAAATCCGATTGACAGTTAATGGAGTTTAGGCTCCCAAGTGCTTAAATCCCTTGTGAAAAATGAGATTTAGGCTACTAAATCAGTTAGGTGTTGCAAGGCTGAGTGCAACAACTCCTAAATACCTTTAAAAATTGAGACTCCGATGCTATGGAGATGGGTGTTGGTACAAAACTTAAATTGTATTATTGCTATGGGCAACTTTTCTTTAGTTGGCTTTCCACTGAATCCTATTAAAATACTGTTGTATCTTGACTATAATACCTAACAGATCTGAAATTGAAATGCATCCTTTCTGTGTCTTGTCTTCATCTTTAAACTGGTTCAGGGCTTGGAAAAAACTCACTCACAAACTAAGTCTTCCAGGTGGGGTTGAAAAATACTTGGCTTGATACACCCACAAGGCTTGCCTACTTAATATCCATTGGTACACAGTTCTGTCCCCCACAAGAATAAATACATTCTGGTACACTAAAACAAACCCACTTTAATCTGTCAATATTTAATAGAGTAGAAATAGAGGGAATTAGAATTCATGCTCTTTTGCTTCTTGAAAAGCACATGGTGAACTGATTCTGGTTGGAGTCCATTCTTACAGAATCAGCCTAACAACCATGCTTTTGTAAAGAACAAATAGCAGACTATCCTTGAATTGAGGGGTGTTGATTTGGAAAGTGAGGTGTAAAAGGTGGGTCTTGAATGCTGTTGTGTTGCTACATCTTCAGAAGAGCTTTAAGTTACAACAGTAACAAACTATGGAAAGTAGCAAATAAGATTTTTGAATGGACACACGACAGATATTTCACGAAACTTTGTTAAAACCCATTAGAAAAAGAACACTTTTGTGTATACAACACAGGCCATTAAATTTCACTGTCACATCCTGCATTGACCCCAAAGACTTGTTTGGCTAAAACATATCTGCCCGATTTGAAGACATTAAGTGATGGAGAATCCACAATATCCCTTTGTAACTCTTCCTGTTTTTTTAAAAAAAAGAAAAAGTGCCCTATTTTTAATTTGAATTTGTCTATCTTTGACTTCCAGCCATTGGCTCTTGTTGGTGTTTTCCTCCTCTCGATTAAAGATCCTATTAGTACCTAGTATTTTGTCCCTGTGAAGGTACTTAGACACTGTAATCAAGTAACCTCTCAATTATTCTGATAAACTAAACAGATTGAGATGTTTAAGTCTCTCACTGGAAGGCATTTTCTCCACCTCCTCTAATCATTTTTGTTCTTTTTGGCACCTTCTCCATTTTTTCCACATCCTTTTTAATGTGTGGTCACCAGAGCTGGATGCATTATTCCAGTATTTGTATCACCAATGCTCCATAGAGAGATCAAATCACCTCCCTTACTCCTACTCCCCACTCCTACGCAGCAGTACTGGCGGTGGTTTCATTTTATAGATCAGAACAGCTGCTTCAGCAAAACATGTTGAGAAAATGGGACAAACTTGCAGTATAATGGTAGTCTGTTAGATAAAATATAGAGGAAGACATGCCTTTCATTTCAGGACACATCACAAAATCAATTTTACATTGCAATCACTTAATTTCTAACATGATGAAAATGTAGATTTTGTATTTTGCCACATATCCCTAATAAAGGTCAGTTCTCAAAGTCATATTTCCTGAAATATTATGGACCTGCCTGCCTGGAGTCTTCTGTATCAGCCTAAGGGTGGTAGATGTCTGAAATTTCAAAGTCCAATCTAGTAGCGAAAGGAGCATGCATACTTTCTCTCCTCCAGGCCCCTCGTCCCTCCCAAGTGGGACGGGATAGCTCAGTGGTTTGAGCATTGGCCTGCTAAACCCAGGGTTGTGAGTTCAATCCTTAAGGGGGCCATTTAGGGATCTGGGGCAAAAATTGGGGATTGGTCCTGCTTTGAGCAGGGGGTTGGACTAGATGACCTCCTAAGGTCCCTTCCAACCCTGATATTCTATGATTCTAAGTGGCTGGGAGGAGGGGTGGTAGAGTTTCTGGTACTGTTCTGCCTGCAGTCTTGTGGCTGCTGCTATGGAGCAATGTCATTGATACCCTACTCTTTTCTTAGCTTTCTGCCCACTGTTGGGGTCCTTCTCCCAAATAAATATCTCCAGTTTGTTTGCTTCTCATAATTTCTGTGAGCAGCAGGAAAGTGTAAATGACCTGATTCTTAGTTCTTATGTAGTTGCCTATTAGTGAAAACTGACATGAGTCTGGTCAACTTTCACTCTGTGGTAGCAAAGCTTAGTACAGCAGCCAAGGCATTGGGGCTTTCTGTCTAGATTTAAGAAAATAACTTTCCCTTCACATCTGAAAGTTTAATTATCTCTGCAATCATAAGCTCTGTAAAAGGTATCTCAGGTTTAGCTAGCAGAAGCTTCTGATCTTGCCATTTCTGAGGGAGGAGAATACTGTTTCCTTCAACTATTTTGGATGCTATGGCCTACTTTTGGGGGATAGAAAAAATGTGAATTTTAATGTGATTACATGGATTACATTTTTTTTTAGTTCTCAAACAGAATTACTGTACTACACACAACAAAACTACACTTGGCACTCAGTTCTCATGCTAGAACCCCACCATTAGAATGAAGGTTGAAAAAGGCCTGGGTTTTTTAACTGAGAAGGAAGGGAAAATACTTTATAAAAAAAAAAAAAAAAAAGCAGAATTTCCTTTTCACCTATACAGAAAACCGGAGTCTAAACTAAAAGAAATGGGTGTCTAGAGTCCTCTTTGGAACTCTCCTTCACTAAGGAAGGGGAACTTTCTGACCCTGGGTCATAATCTTCCAAGACAGATTGTCTCCTTATGAATGTTTTCAAACAATGATTAAGTGATTAAAACCTTGGCATTCAGTCAGAAGGGGAAGAAGTTCAAGTAGGGCACTTCCAGGGAAATATTTTCTGTGTGGATCCAACGAGAAGCTTGCTAACCTACTTTAGGGGATGCAATTAAAGCAGAATGGGAATTTCCCAATAAAAATAGGAGGCTTAATATACGATATATGAACATCTAGGGATTTGAAAAGGAAAAATCAAATCTGTAAAGTACATATTGCCATGCCTTCATTACCCAAGGAAACAATGATACTTTGGAGCATTTTGTTTCTGAGGTCAAATAGATAAGTCTCTGGAGAAACTGCCAGCAGTAGCCAGACATTAGTTTACACTTTTTTGCCAGCTCTGTTATGACATTCTCATTAAATTTGCTAGGTATGCTATCTTCTAGGTATAAAGTTGGCATAATAGACTTCCTCAGCCTCTCTTTTATATTTGATATATTCATGGATACCCTGAGCTTTTTAACTGGAACTATAATACCTATATGCAGAAATCAGACTTCATCTTTGCTTGAGATCATGGAACAGTAGCGGCAGGTTTGTATAATTTTTGGTGGTGCCCAGAATGGGTTTAAGTCCCCCCCCCCCCACACACACACCTGCCTTGTAAGCTGATGTGAATATTTTATAAAATCATGGAAAAATGGACTGAAAACAGTAAGCGTTTAACAGTTTCCCTATATTGCACTATTGTAAAAAACATTTATTTAACTAAGAATATCAACTTTATTAATACTCTTTTGAATATGGAAACAACCAAGCACTCTTGGATCAATAACCCTCAAAAGCAAAAAGCTCTGTCTAATTCACTATTGTACTCCAACCACGTAAATCTTGAGAGCTAAGAATGATGAAAACTCCTTTTCGTATCTTTTAGATTTGCCGCATCTTTCTTTTGTATAACTTCAGTTTGCAAGCTGGGTGTCAAACTCAGGCCATCGCTTGATGAATTACCCTTTCGTTCTTTTTCTCTGGGTAACTTTATTAAGAATTTATCCATCGTTGATTATTATACACAGAATTAATGGGATGGGGCTGAGGGGTTTGGAGGGTGGGAGGAGGCTCAGGGTAGGGCAGAGGGTTGGGGTATGGGCGTGAGGGCTGTGGGGTGGGGCTGGGGATGAGGGGTTCATGGTGCAGGAGGGGGCTCAGGGCTGGGGTAGAGGGTTGGGATCGGGGGGGTGAGGGCTCTGGCTGGGGGTGTGGGATCGGGGGTGGGGCTGGGCAATGGAGGAGGAGTTCAAACTTTGGGGTGCAGCAGGGAGGCTGCCCCAGGGCTGAGGCCAGAGAGGAGGACTCCCCCCAGCCCTCTCCCCGCCTGCAGCAGCAAGCATCGGGGGACGGACCCTCCTCTCCTCTCCCTGCCTACTCCCAGCACAACACTCACCAAAGCCCCAGACTGCTGCTCAGAAGATCCAGACAGGATAAGCCCCCTCGGAGGCACCTGGTGCGGGAGAGGGGGGACTGCCATGCCGCTGTGCCTCCTCCCTCCGCAGGTGCAGCAGTCAGCCTGCTGCCAGCGCTGATCCCTTAGCTGGCAGCAGCTGGTGAGGGAGTGAAGTGCAGAGCTACAAGGAGCAGCTGCCCGCTGCTTAGGGTGCAGGTGAGGCAGGGATGCTCAGGAGAGGTGCGTGGGGGTGGCAGGCGGGGCCGGGAGAGAGACCCAGTCCCGAACATTGGTGGAGCCGGGCCCCTGGGGCCCTGAATTTGCTGGCGCACGAGCACCACAGGCCCATACAACTCGCCGCCCCTGTCATGGAAGACTGATATCCAGGTGAAACAGTTGCTAGCTTTGAAAAAATTCTTACAAGGAAAGGTGGGGAGGCTTTTTGGAGAGAGTTCTTCTCAGTGGTGGCTGGTTTAGTAGAAAAGTGGTCATTACCATCATCCAGACGTTAAGAAAGATTTCAAGACTTATTTAATTTAGTTCAGAAATCCAAATAAAAGATTGCTGGATATAAGAAGAAAACAGTAAATAAACACTAGTCTGGTCCATATGTGGTCTTAAATAGATTTTTCTTTGATTTATTTTCATGGATAACGCTAGAAACTGTAAATAGCTACCAATGAGTTTGAACAATTGGAATTCAAAGATGAGCGAATAGGAGAATTACTACACCAGTGGCCTTTCCATGGCAGAAAATTTCTTGTGTGTTAACTTTCTTGTCTCCTAAATAGCATGTCCTCTAATCTGCCATTCATTAATATAATTCCTACACATAAAAAATGTTAGCTAAGGTTCCTTAAAGGAAATGGCCACTCTCACAAACCCTAAAACCAAAGAAATGTCAATTATGATATTCTTTTTAGCCTACCATAACCCCTATTCATCACACTCACAACTTTCACTAACAGACTCTTCTTCAGAATCTTACTGTACTGTGAAACCTTAATTCTGACATCTGCAACATGTAAATGTCTATTGAACATCAGTGCATTGTTGAAGTATATGATGTGGTGTTTTATCATGGAGAAGTATGTGGTTGGAGTTAAAGTTTGAGGTGATATTTGTGGTGACATTTTTATTTTAGCATAAGGTTAGTTTTTAAAAATAGACTGGCCACCTCTGAAAATATTGGTTTAAATGACTTGCTCAGCATCATATAAAAAATCTGTGGTAGAGCTGGGGATGGAACACCGTTCTCAAAGGTCCTAGCTCAGTGGTTCTCAACCTCCTGCCCACAGGCTGCTTGCGGCCCAATCGGCACAGAGCTGCGGCCCATGTGACATCCTCAGGGCCGTATGGGTAGTATTGCATGCGGCCCACAATGGAGAAGCACTGTCCTAGACCCATGTCTTGACAACACCACTCTAAAGGGACAAGGTGGAAAGCATGGGATCATGTAATTAAAGCTTATCATTCACTGTATGTCTCGCAGTGTCTTATAGAGGTGGAGATGCAGGAGTAGCCCATTTTAAAGAAAGTATAGCCAAGTATGAAGACTTGGTCTAATCTTTCTGTGGGACAGCATGGCCAAATGGATGAAATTGGTTTCTGTTCCCAGCTGTGCCAGAAGTGATCTGAACCTTTCAGATCTTCACACATTTCCTGTGTGAAAATATTCTGCATGATACTTGTGACCTCCTGAGGTCTTGTTTAATAAGAAGAGCAGTGAAGCACATCCCTAGTATGTGGATGAAATAAGATTTAAACTCATCATCTCGTGGATGTCAGTGCATGTTTCCATAGGGGAATTTCTCATATGCTGATCTGGCACTTTCTTACTTAAGGAACCACATATTGAAATTTGTGGCTTTACTTTGGCATTTTTCTTTCTACTTTAAGTAGAAGTTGGTAGTACTATGGAAAAGATCCAAGTATCAATCTGTGCCATTATTGGAAAGCTGAGGTTTCTGGGATTCCTGATTAGCTAAAATCCTAAGCATGTTCCCCAAAGACAACTGGAGTACATAAGAGCTCTGATACGCATTTTTCAAGTCTTAGATTTTGTATGACTCCTAGCACCTGCAATACTCATATGCAAACAGTTACTGTGGTCTATATTGGACACAGTTCTTTAGTATAAATTTAACTTATCAGACTGATATTCTTTTTGCTATATAGGAAATGAAACTAATCTTGGAAGTATGCCATGTGTCTTGTGACTGCCTCACTTTTATGGCTTTGTAAAACTGTAATGATTCTTCTCAAACTATAAAAGGAAGCTGCACCCTATTTTGCACAATACAGTGTTTTGCAAATATGTAGTTTAAGAAAAATGTCTTGGCCTTTATGAGTTGTGAAACAGTATACCGTCTTAATCTGAGGACTTCAAAGCTTTTTTTAAAAAGTTTGAAATTTTGTTTATTTCTGGACTCTCGGATACGGTACATACCAGTTAAAACGAAGCATGTTCTTCCTTCCCAATAATGTGTACAGAATCTTGAAAAAAAATTTCCATGCCATGTGTTCAAGAAAAGCATTGACATTTATGCTTTAACAAAAACCTTAAAGAATTAAAGTTCTCTTTATGTGGTTTGTAGAAGACAATATCATAATTTTCCAGGCTTCCTTATGTAAAGGTCAAGGAGAATGGAGTAAGTTCAGACTACTTCAGGTTTCTCCCTAACTTTGATGAATGCCTGCATATCACATTTATTTTTGTTTTGAGTGGAGCCTCCAGTGCTCCTTGGATCGATGGATAATGTTTGTAGTGACTTGGTGTTGTCTCATCTTCTGTGTTCCTAAGGGTTAGCAACAAGAGCAGATGAATTGTTAAGAATCCTAGAAATAGAAACTCAGCAGAGTTCTTTCTGTAAATCAGTAGTATTCAGTTTCCTTCCAGGCAGCTATCTTAAACGATTTGTATTTGATTATAAATTCAATATGACTAACCACAAGTGATGAAAAAAATCATGTCAGTATCTCCAAAATCATGAGATTATTTTAAATCATGAAATTTAATTTATTTATTTTTTTGGTCTTCTGGGCTTTGAGCCTTTAGGGTTTGTGTTTTCAAGCCTTTTTTTTTTTTTCCTGGAACCCTGAGAACTAGAAACATTCTCCCCTCCTCCCCTGAACACCCCCCAGTTGGAAGCTGAGCTGCTTATGCAATTTCGTTACTCCAGGAGCTGAGGCTTATATCATGAGACAATTGCAGGAGTTGCGAAAATTGGAATGAATGCATTTCATGAGCTATACTCTTAAGTTTAAAAGAAGTCAAGTGTTTGAATTAGCTCTGCCACTAAAGGGAAGAGTTAAGGGTTACTGCTTTCCTAGCTGCCTTGTACCACTACACCTGTAGCCCCAGGGGCAGCTGTGTGGTGAGCTGGCAATTATGTGGTGGGTGCTGTCCCTTCCTGCTGCAGCAACTCCCCACTGGCCACACACTGTGTCACAGGGGAGGGAAGAGAGTTAACTCCAGCTGCTCTCCCACATATTTCTTGCCATACTATGGGACATCCTGGGAGAGCAGGACAGGAACTTGAATGGCTCTGTCTGAAGCTAGGAGAGTACCTAATGAAGGATGGCTCCCCTTCTCCAGAGAGCCATGCAACTCATAAAAAGGTGCCAGGGAGAGAGCAGAAACTGAGAACCCACAATCTGTTATGTTCTCTGATTCTCTGCCCCAGAGCAGGTTAGAGCAGCCTGGGATCTATGAAGTTTAGAAGTGACAAAGGGTCCTGTGGCACGTTATAGACTAACAGAGGTATTGGAGCATAAGCTTTCGTGGGTGAATACCCACTTCATTGGATGCAAGCAGTGGAAATGCTTCTACAGATCCAGACTAACACGGCTACCCCTCTGATACATGAAGTTTAGAGTTGTCAGATCTTGTTTTAGATATTATCTGGAAAGGATATTAAATTCAATTTCAGTCTCTGCCACCCCATCCCTTTTCAGGGACCCCCTGTCACAACAGCCTGCTGTGTATGAAGATAAACTCTTTTTCAGTGGGGTGCCTTCAGAGTTCTGCTTCGAGGAGTTCTATTTCCCCCTACTACTTCATTCCAAAAAAGAAGGAAGGTTGCCATCTAATATATCTGACATCTCAACAAATTAATCTGTCGCTTCAAATTTCAGATGGCTACCCTTTCTTCAGTAATCCTTTCCAATTAGCCTGTGAATTGGTTTGTGACACTTGACTTACAGAAGCTTATTTCCATGTGGCAGTTCATTTGGCTCATAGAAAGTATCTATTTCATGGTTAATGGACTTTGTTACCAATTCAGAAGCCTACCCTTCGGTCTCTCAACAGCTTCAAGCATGTTTAGCAAATGCCTTTCTGAGGTGATAGCATATCTGAGGGGACACAGCCTTCAAGTGTGCCCCTTTCTTGATAATTGGTTTATTCAGTGGGCACACTTCCCAACAAAGAGATTCACATAGTTCTTCAGCTGTTTCCTATATAGGTCTCACAATCAACTGCAACAAATTTATTCCCACCCCTACTCAGAGGAGCAAGGTTGGACTCAGTGTTATTAAAAATGTACTTTCCTCAAGAGAGGTTTGGTACAATAAAACATTTTATTTCAAACCTCTACAATCAGTCAAAAACATGCGTGAGAATCTGTCTCACCTTACTAGATCACATGGTAGTATGTTCTTAGGACTCCATATTCAAGACTCCACCTCCATCCTATTCAGGGGGCTGATATTAGTTTATCAACCAATCAGGTGCAGCATGGACTACTGGTAGAAGTACCAAGAATGCTGCCATCTCTGTGTTGGTGGACAGACCTTCAGATCTGTCAAGGTGTTCTATTCCACCCACGTGCCTCCTTAGATTCATTGTGACAGACATGTCCAAGCAGGACTGAGGTGCACAATTGGAGAGCCTCCAAATACAGGAGGTCTGGGGTTTTGGACGTAGTCTGTGATACAAATAAATTAGAAGTCAGAACTGTTTATCTAGTTTTCAAGACTTTCCTACCCCTGCTTCGATGCACCACTGTTCAGGTCCTAACAGCCAATCCAACTGTGATGCATTATATAAACAGCAAGGAGAGGGGGAAGCATCTGCCCCACTGTGATGGGAAGTGGTTTTTTTGTTGGCATGATGTATTTTTTTTTCATTGAGTCAGCCTGATATCCCTTCATTTGCTGGGTGCTCAAAACAATTTGGCAGATTATCTCAGCAGGAGAGGCTTAGTCACCCACGAGTGGGAGTTGAAAGACTTGGTTCTGCAGCAAGTATTACTGAAATAGTGGATCTCCTCAATAGACTTATTTGGCTGTTAAAATATTTTAAGGATCAAACTTGTAAAATGTGCAAAAGTGCATCTGAGTTATTTATGTATCATTAAAGGGATGCTAGCAAAGGTTTAATTAGTGTTTCTAGATTGCCTTTAATGTAGTCTTGCTGCAGTAGATAGTTGACTCATGGAATAGATGGCTATAAAACATTTAAAGTGTTCTGGGATAACTGTAATTCTAAGCGCTCCTTTGAATAAATATAACTTCTGTTTTCCTACACTACCACCCATTTTTTGAATAATATGCAGACAATTAATTGTTTAACAAAGTTTGTAAAACCTTCAGACAAGAAACTATGTCCTCTTTTCAACAAAAGATTGCAAGGTTCTGTACAAATATTATATTATGTTTTGTAAGACCCTGGAGAATAGATAACTTATTTTTCCCACTTCACAGATGGGTAAACTCAGTATTGTATAAAACACTTTCTGATCACAATCTATGACAACTCTTTGGATCTACAAACTCAAACTCCATAAAGTATGTGTCAAGGTTTCCTCCCCACTCTGAACTCTGGGGTACAGATGTGGGGACCTGCGTGAAAGACCCCCTAAACTTATATTCCACCAGCTTAGGTGAAAAATTTCCCCAAGGCACAAATTCCTTTCCTTGTCCTTGGACAGTATTGCTGCCATCACCAAGTGATTTAAACAAAAATTCAGGGAGGGGCCACTTGGAGCCCTGTCCCTACTGTTCCCTCTAAGCTGTGCACGCGCACACAGATTCTAAACCCCGCGCACACGGCGAAACACCGCGCGCACAAACATTTGCACAGAAGCACAACAATTAGTATAGAACACATTTTTTGCGCACATGGCCTCTCAAAAATTTACACAGAAGAAATTTTTTTGCGCACACGGCCTGTCAAAAATTACAGGGAACATTGCCTGTCACCCTAAAATATCCCCCCCCAAGTCCCTTCGCCCCCTTTCCTGGGGAGGCTTGAGAATAATATTCTAACCAATTGGTTACAATGTGAGCACGGACCAAACCCCTGGTTTTTAGGACACTGAAAATTAATCAGGTTCTTAAAAGAAGAATTTTATTTAAAAATAGAAGCAAGACTCACACCTGGAAAATAAGGACGGAAGGTAACTTTACAGGCTAAATAAAAAGATTTAAAACACAGAGGATTCCCCTCTGGCTCTGCTTCTCAAAGGAATTTTTTTAAGTCACTTTTCAGAGAAGAAGCATGCTATTTTCCTAGTCAATTATTTTATGCCTCTGCCTTACCTAGTTAGTTGCTGTTGGGGAGAAAAAAAGTTTGATTCAATTTCAAATGTTGGTCTGTTGTAACAAAATAAGCAACGAGTGTTGTTACTGTAGCTGATATAACTTTGTCATTTTGCAGCTAGATTTTGGAAGATGAGTGATTTTCTGTACCTTCTAGAAGAGAGCCAGTAATTAAAAATACAGTCTAAACTTTTAGCCTATAGTGGTCATGCACAGACTATGTTCTGGTTCTTTAGAAAATAAGGCTTTTCTTCTTTCTATTGTTATTTTTTGTTTGGTTGTAGAAAGTATCATATGATCAGGTGAAAGATTCTAGCAAGAATTACTTGTAAAAATCTAGGTAGTATTAGTACAGGGGAGGAGTAGCTGTTACTGGAGAGTAATGTTATGATGTAATGACAGTAATAATAATTTAAACATTTATATTATGGTGGCAAACCAGGTCAGGGTCCCATTGTGCTAGGCACAGCATGAACACGCAGAAAATGACAAAAAGGTTGCAGTCTAACAAATAAGAGAATAAAAGACCTTGTCTACACTACAAGCTTTTGCCGACGAAACAGGAGGTGTACACACTACAAAGCTACTTTTGGCGGCAAAACTCTGCTGTTTTTCCGACAACATAAAACCACCTCGACGAGAGGCATAAGGCTTTTGGTGGCAAAGTCAAAGCATCAGTGTAGACACTGCTGTTTGTTTTGTCGACATAACTGGCTTTCACCAGGATCTCTCAATGCCTGCGGTGACATCCCTGCTCACTGTTTTGATCTCTGCTGCCCTGCATATATGCACACCTCCCCTTTCAAAGCTCTGGGAAGTATCTGACAGCTGAGCCTGCTGCTCAGTTTGGGGAACAAAGAGCAACTCATTAACCAAATCATGCTCCTGTTCTGCTCTGCATTAGGAACACAGTGGCAGGCAGACTGCTGCTGGGGGGTGGAGGAAGGGAAGAGGGAAGAGATGGACTGCTGTGCTGCTTTGACATTCCTCAGCTTGTTGAGCTCACAGAGCTGCCCTGGGTGCAGCTCTGGGTAGCTGAGGAGGCTGTTGGAGAACTTGGCCGCTCCCTGCCTCAGGATAGGTTGGTCAGCCTGCTGTCTCCCCTGCCCCTGACACACCACTATCCTCTCCCTCCTCCCCCACCCCCTTCAGTTGAAAAGCAGCTGACAATCTACTAGAATGCCCCTGGAACGATGAGATTGAGAAACCTGCAGCATGTGATGCTGTACCTGCCCCAGAAGGCATTGCAAACCCTTCCCAAAGCACCCTGCAACCAATTGCACAGTGGGATAGCTACTCCAGCGCACTCATGCGTCTCTGTGTCGATGCTTGAGCTGTTAGTGTGGATGCACTTTACTGACACGAGCTAGTGTGGACATGCAACAGCGGTTTTAATTGAAGCGGAATAATTTTTGCTGGCAAAACTTTGTAGTTTTGTAGTGTAGATAAGGCCTAAGTGGACAGACAAAGGGAAAAAACAACCAACTGCCCAGCTTGATTATGCGAGAGACCAAAAGCAAAAAGTAATTAGACTTGAATATTAAAATCAAACTTCCAAAACAGAGTTGGTTTGGTATGATGGTAATACTATGTGACTAGTGCCCAAAATGTTTTAAACTCTGTCTCTACTCTCAAGAACCTACATCCTTACTCAGAGCTGTCCCTTGGGTAGGGCGAATCGGGGTGATCGCTCTGAGCCCTCTGCTTTGGGGGGCCCAGCATGATTGGCCAGTGTGGTCAGTCCCGGAAGAGACAAATTGTTCACTTCCACTCCAGACCTCGCGCCCCCCTAGGGATGGCCCTGTCCTTACTGTGTTACAGTATTACAATTTTATTACATATCTTCATAATGTTATAAGTTTGTATGATGCTTAATTGATTAAAAATACATGGTCCTGCCCAGCAGTGCCTGTACTGTTAATAGAATAGAAAAGCAGACAGAGGAAGGGGGTAGGAAAGAGAGACAAGGGTTAAAATAAATGGATCCATATAGTAAGGAAGTGATGTAAGCTCTGACACTTAAGTAAAAACTGAGCCTAGGGCAAGAGGAGAAATAGTAAACAGCACTAGTGCCTAAAGCCCTGATGCAGCAACGTACTTAAGCATGTGTGCAACTTTAGAACTATTTAGGTGCTTAAAGTTAAGCATGTGATTTCGTTCTATTGACTTTAATAAAGTTGCACACATGCTTAAGTGCTTTGCTGGATCAGGACCTAACTCGTTAGTGGAAAGTAAAAGTTTTTAAGTTGGCTGTAACAGAAAAGTTGAGGGCATTTGAGACCTGATTCAAAGCCCATTGAAATCAGTGGAAGCAAGTTTCTTGGGATTTGGGGAGTGGGGAGTTATCACTGGAGTGAGAAATTATCACTGGAGTGAGAATCAGTCCACATGAGTTAAGTTGAAGGAGAGGAAGAACAGACTCACTCAAGATGCTTGGAGAGAAAGGGAATGAGGGAGAGATTGTATTGGTAAGGAAACAAACAAGTGAGGCTTTCTTTATGATAGGGAAAATATGCAATGATTTTGTAGCACCAACATGCTGGAACTCATTTTATGGAGATTTAGTACATCATGGAAGCAACTAATATTTCTGTAAATCAGAGAGCAATGTGCCACTCCCCTCAGTCTGGGCTGTAGGCTTTAGCTAACTTTATTAGAACTGTTTTGTGTACAATTTAAAATGGTATTTGAAATCTAAGATCTGAGTGTGGTGTAGCTATTCATTGCTAAATCATTTTCATGGAGTATATACTTATGGCTTATGATTCTAATACCATCTTTTTTTTTTCCAGTATCCCCTTATGTATGGCCTGATTCTTGCAATCTGTTGGTGTTCTCTGGTTTGCTTTAGTCGAATTTACATGGGAATGCACTCAATTTTGGTAAGAGAAACACCACACATTAAATGTTACTTTACATAATGACGACACCATATAACTGCTTTCATATGCCTCTGTAATATTCAGATATTTCAACTGCAGTAAGGTATTTTGTGCATTGTGGTAATCTGAGGGGCTTTTTTCAGCATATGTTACTGTATGTGGATCCAGCACTCTGTTGTTAAATTTAAATGAAATAAATTGTTTATAATTATATAATTTATTAGAAAATAGAAAAACTATACAGTCAACAATGATTTTACCTAATAACTTTATAAGTGTGCAGAAAAGGCAGCTGTCTAGAACCCTAGATGCTTTTGGCATAATTTATTAAAAGGTAATAGTTTATTGCTGATTAGGTTTGTAACTAAAAACATTTTCACCACACCTACTTAAAAACAAAATAAATTGTATAAAGCATTTTTCACATAGTAAGACTGGCTGAAGGGACCAATATAACGGTTAAAAATTCTGTATCAAACTTATTAACTTATATAAATTAGTTACACAATTAAAATTAATTGGCACTCTTGTTTGCAGTTGCAGTGCAGAAGTCAAGGACTAATAGGCAAAGGGACAAAATTGCCCTCTACCTCTCTGATCCAGAGAAGGGTTGAAGTACTTTGTTAGGGCATGAGGAAAGATTTTCATGCTCATTCAGCTTTCACTTGTCACCTTGGCACTTTGCAAAAGCATCAAGTTAAATCTTATTTAAGGGAAGATTTTCACGCTACAGCAACGCTGGGAAAAGAATGTACTTGGTCAGTAGTTTCGTGTTGCCTTGATATTCTGGAAGATATCTGCATGGTCAAAGGGCTTCTCCCTCCCAGCTCCACTGCTGCTTTTCTTCTTGCTACAGTGAAGTCATAATCCTTTTTTTGTGACCTGCCTTTGTATGGGTTAGACTGAGGCCTTGGCTACACTTGCAGCTGTACAGCGCTGTTAGTTAAACCCGTGTTCGTACAGCTGAGTAGGGAAAGCGCTGCAGCCTGTCCACACTGGCAGCTGCCAGCGCAGTAACTACCACTGACGTGGCTACATTTGCAGCACTTGCAGCTGTATTGGGAGCGGTGCATTATGGGCATTCAGGTAGCTGCAACGTGCTTTTCAAATGGGGGGGGGGGTGAGGGGGACTTTGACAGGGAGCGTTTTGAGAGAGAGGGTTTTTTTTTGAAATCTCCACAGAGTGTCAGCTCATTATTTCCACACCTCCACATCCCCTGCCTCTCTCTCAATCACTGAAAGCAAACAGCAGGGGCTTTGTTTGTTTTTAAAGAGCAGATAAAAGAGAGGCAACGGAGCCTCCCCCCCGCCGTCTCTGTCCAAGGCATTCCTAACGGAGCTGCCGGCAGCGGCATTCCTAACGGAGCCCCTCCCCTCTTTCCCACCCTCTGCCTGCAAAAAGTAGCTGTGGTTGTAAAGCTGTGTTTGTAGCAGCTCCAGGGAGCTCTGAACTCCAACCCGGAAGTGCCGTTTCAAAACAAAGCAGCTTCCGGAGATCAGTAACTGCGTTGCTCCTGGGCTACACTGAAAGACCAGCGTTCCACCCACTTCGCAACAGTTGCTATTTCTCTCCGGGAGGTGGAGTACATGCAGCGCTGTATCTGAGGAGATACAGCGTTGCACGTGCCTTGCAAGTGTAGCCAGTTAATGAGTTACAGCGCTGCCGGCAGTTTTATTGCGCTGTAACTTGTAAGTGTAGCCAAGGCCTTACACTATGCTGCTTTTGCCTTTGTGTTAACAGTAATGCAGCATGATGATGGCTTTATAGGACCAAAAAAGACAAACATTGATGAAGTAACCCTTTTTCAAATACACAACTTTGGTAATTCACAAATGTGGTAAACACATTATGAAACACATCTGGCAGGTCAATTTCTTTCTTAGTCATGGTATATCAAAAATTACCCAAGTAGGACAGTCTCTTCTTTAAAAAAAAAATATTACAAAATACTTTATGGAAGTTTTAAAAAAAATAAAGCATATTCAGTACAAGTATAACGATAGGTCTGGGACACAGCGGAATCATTTGAATAACAAACTAGTATTCAAATGAATGGATTCTTCCTAACATATATTACAGCTGTGTATCTCTACATACTGTAAAGAGTAGAGATATCAGTACTTTGTTGCAATCCCAGAGTGTACTTGCTAAGGAATTCTGTTGTAGACCTAGTGGCCATTAGTAATAATTCCCTGATAACCAGAAACTTCTACGCTTAAACTCTGTACCGTTGTTTTTATTTTTAACATTATCTTAATAAAATTCTTAAATCTGTTCGAACTGTGACACTATCTGCTAGGTTTTTTTAAAGTTACCAAACTTTGTTGCTGTTTATCCCATTGCCATACTGCCAATCTTTCACAGTGGGTTTTACCTTTGTCTCATTCTTAGGAGTGCAGATATCAGAACTTGGCAGCTTCAGATGGGGCTTAGGACCACTTCTTTGAAAACCAGTCCCAGAAACCATCTCTGCTGAATCTTAGGCTCTTTGTACATTGCATTAGAAAAGGAGCAAGTACAATTCCTTCCCCTACTATTAGAACAAAACTAGATGCATTGTGAAAGGTTAAATGTAAGAAAAAGGAGATTTCAAACATGTGGAAACATCTCTACCTACAAAGCAACTAAACTGTTCTCCATGCTAATGTAAATTGCAGTCTTAAATGAATTATTGAAATAGTTATTTCAAAGTTGGATATGAAAGAAATCCTAGTAAAAATAAAGTATATCATACTAAATGATTGTATCTTTTATCTCCTCTCAACAGGATGTTATTGCTGGATCTCTGTATGCTATTCTCATCTTGGTAGTCTTCTATCCAGCTGTGGACCTGATTGATAACTTCAATTTAACGTTCAAGCATGCACCACTAATTATCATCAGTCTTCATTTAGCCTTGGGGGTTTTCTCTTTCACTCTTGACACCTGGAGCACATCACGAGGAGATACAGCTCAGATTCTGGGTTGTGGTGCTGGAGTTGCTTGTGGATCTCATTTTAATTACATGTTGGGTCTAATGCAAGATCCTTCCCCAGATACATTGCCTTTAATTCCTCCCTCCATCACTGTGACTTTATTTGGAAAAGCCATATTGCGGTTATTGATTGGAGTAGTACTACTGTTGTTAACAAGAATAGTGATGAAGAAAATCACCATCCCACTGGCCTGTAAAATGTTCTCTATACCGTGTGATGATATACGACAAGCAAGGCAGCGCATGGAGGTTGAACTTCCCTATCGCTATATTACATATGGAATGGTTGGGTTTTCTCTCATGTTTTTGGTTCCTTGCCTGTTTCTTTTTATTGGTCTTTCTTGATATAGACTTATTCACTTGACAAGGGAAGAACGGAGGTAGTTGCCTAATGTAAGAAAAGGTGCACTGGTTTGCTATTGGCAGACTTGTGAGCTTTGCTTTTGCAGGGACTTTAACAGCAATACATGACAGGCACTGCATTTAAAGGAAATTGCACATCTTCGGTATGGTGTCGGGTCAAAAGCCAAGAATTACTCTCCTGAGAAGTGCTATACTCTATAAATGCCATGTCTATTCTTATTGCTGTAATGATGTGTGTGTATACATGCAGTACATATATATGTGTGTGTATACACGTACGTAGTAAAACATACATCACACTGTACCTGTATACTTTGGCATATTGACAAAGGTGTCTGACAGCTGATCAGAAAGTTCCATTTGTGTTCAGTTTAATAATAAATTACGAGTTATTGAACAACAAACAGTTATAATGGAATAGCTTATGTGTTTTTCTCCATTTTTCCCCAACCTAAGTTGTTTATATAAATGGCATTTCTAATGGACCAAACTTGCAGTGAAATCAGTCGTAAAAACTGAAGTTATTTCCTTCAATCCCTTCCACAAAATAAAATGTCTAGGTTGACATTGGTTTTAGGTGTAAATAAAACTGTTAGATTCAGGTACTGTATTTTATGGCTTAATAATTGTGCCTTTCTGTTGCTAAATTAAGAAATGCCATATACTGTGATGTAAAAATATGACAGCTAATTTTATTTTTAAGTCATACATAATTAGGCAGATATTTTTAAATGTAGCTGTCCACATATTAGAATGGTTAATTTTAACTATACTGATCACAGTTTAGCCTATATTTAAAATTATATAGATAGAATGAGCTGAACAGTGATTCACTAAGCTCAACAGGTTGTGAATGGACAATAATTCCCTTTTGTAGGTATTTTTTATGTGCATTGTCAGTTACCAGTAGAGGATATATTTTTCCGCAAATTGTCTTAATAGTTTATATACTGGACAGGTATGTCCAATAGTAAGAAATAAATTATAAACAATAACAATGCACATCCTAGATATAAATGGCCTCATTTGTTTTGTTATTCCAAACTGATTTTAAAAAGGCCACTATTTTTAGAGGTATACTTAAAAGATCCTCTTATCTTGGCTTTAGAAAAAATGTATAAATTTTTATGCACAAATTGCATATATTGTAGTTCAAGATGTCTTACCAATTTTACCCACACCTAGACAGAATATATAAAGGTCAAAGCAAATTTCATTGTGATAATTCTATAATAAATTAAACTAAGTGTTTGAAGCAAAGACAACAGCATTGTGAATGCATAAACTATTTGTGCATAATGTGGTTGTTTTGAATGGCTTTTAACAGTAATGCACTTTTTAGCTTTATCGCGCCCTCTTTTTTGCTGATAAGTAAGATGCAATCCTTGGAATATCTAATTTTACATGAACCTGTGATTTGAATTTCATTTTGTCCATTTGATTGTTTAGGTTCACGTGTTGCCTACGTGATATGTCAGGAGTTGTTATTGCAATGTTGCAGTATTCTGACAAGACAACTTGTGTATCCATATTATATGTTTAGGAAGAACCTTAACTTGATTAAAAGCTTTCTGTTCTAGCTTAGGTATTCACTTTAACGTATAGTTTTGTAGAGGATAACTTGGAAATGGAACTTTTTGATTTGGAGATATGAACTCCACACACTATTAATAATATGTATATTAACAAAACTTAGTAAAGGCACTGACTGACTTCCTATCTCTTTCTTATTAGACCAGTCAGTAGATCTTCGTATGGTACGCTGACATCTGAAGTTGTGAAAATTTAACTTTTCAGATGTGCATTTAGAATGCACTGTTGGTTATGAATGTATTCCACCGAGTTCAGTGTGTTAAACCACTAACTTTTTTGACAGTTGAAGAGACTTTTAGCTTGCAAAAAAAACTTGGTTAGCTTGTTTCAGTACTTATTTGTGTATTTATAATTTTCTATCTATTCCTTTATTACAGTTTTGTGCTTAATGTGCAGTAGAAGTTAAATCCCATTTCCAAGGTGTTGAGAGAGGGGATTTTGTACTGGTATGGTTCTGGATTTATACTTGGATGTTCTGAGCAAATAACTCGGAAGAATATATAAAAAGACCTTCTCCTTAAAGCCCTGAACAGATAATTTGTAGCTCATGTAATGTTAAATTGGCCCTGCCAGAGGTAGAAATAATATTTGTAGAATGGTTTCCTTTTCTTTAAATAGCCTGACTTTACTTCTTCTAGTGAAGAATGTTTAAATAGTAGTACAAAGGCTATTGCAAAAAATTGCACTCATGGTTTATAGGAACTTGAAATTGAAAGCATGAGATTGTTCTGAAGGCTGAGTTTATAGTTGTACTGCACTGTTATACCATGAATGCAAAACAAATCTCTGTTGCTGAGAAAGCTCATTGTGTAGTAGATATAAAATCACATGCAGTCATGGTTTCCAGAAGACTAGGAAAAATTGCACTGTACCTTGTTCTACTGTTACTCTATATATTTTTATATTTTGTACATTGCATTTGGTAGTTTTAAAATGTCATTTCTCATGCACAGAGTAGTTTATTCTACAGGAAAAATGTACATCCAAATGTCAATTTATATAGCACTTTTACAATCCTGTCCTTAGATCGTTGCTGCTTACTCAAGTTTACATGAAAATGGAATATTAAAACCTTTCTTTCATGTTTTATAAGGGGGGTTAGATCATGTGGGTAGTGTAACAGAAGATGCCATGCAATACAGAAAGCAGTATGAGGCAGGGAAAAGAGGTAGAAATGCAAACATTTAACAAAGTTGAACTTTCAATCAAATGTTCATATGAACTTTCGTTAAAGTCTAATTTTGTTTTGTGGCTATATTTTCCAAAATGATTCCTCCAGATCTGTAATTAACACTTGGCAATTGATATAACTTGAACATTTTCATTGGCCTGAACAGATATTCTATCCCTTTATCGTTGGAGTCGAACATGAAAAACAAAGGCTTATAGTTGGAACATCAGCTTGTACCAAAATAAAAGAATTATATATGCTTTAAAATGATGGTAGTTAGCAATCTTTTCAGAGTGGGAATACACTTGAAAGAACTTGAGGAACTTTTATGAGGTAGTGTGAGAACTTAATTTTTCAAATATAACTGTCCTAAAGAACTTTCTCAATTATAGATACTATTTCAACTTTTAGGAATATGCTATTTCTTTAAAGAAGTAGGTCTATATCCATTACTAAAAGATATTCGAATACTACATATGAGTTGGGTTTTTTTGGTTACTATATGCAATTTAAATACAACTGAAAATAATGTTAATGTAGGGCCTAATTTAGCAAAGAATTTTCCACAAGGCCAAAGAGGCTCTAAAATATTGACTTGTATGTCTGCCTTAAGTATGGAAGCAAGATGAATTTTTTTCTGACCTGGCGCTTAAAAAAGACTAATATATGTATTACACTGTCTTTAAAAAATGTACCCAATCTATTACTTTTTCATGTTTACAGTATAACTACCACTTTTGCTTCCTAAACTTATGTTGATGTTGAGCTGGTTTGTTTTATGCAGTTGTGTACAAGGCTCTTAAGCGTTTGATCACATTTGCCTTATTACTTAACTTGCTAATAACTTTTTTTAAAAAAGGTATTTTAAAGGTAAATTGGCAAACCAAAAGTAACTTTTGCTTTAAGTTTACTTGGACTTTTCCTTTTAGGTATAGCTTTTTCTGAAAGCTAGAAAGATGTATTTTAAAAATCACATCTCTAAATGTACTTTTTTTTTAACCACAACAGTGTTAATTGTCCAGATTTTAAAAGTTGTCATTTTTTTCTTTTTTGCTGTTATATTTTAAATTTGCTTCTGTATTTTTGTTACTTATTTCCTGGTTTTGTGTCCCAGAGAAGGTCCTATACTATTTGTAAGCAAATGCAAACATTCTATTATCTATGTAAAGATTTTGTCAGTTTGAACTTGTAAATATTTAAGGGCTGTTAGTGACTCAAGTTCATGAGAACAAGCCATGCATGCTGTAAGTAAATTCATCTATTGTGCTAAAAGTGGTTTTATCTCAGTATTTGCTTTCTAAATATGAAAGACAGACAAGATTTTTAATGCAAATATTTTAAGGTATTAGTAATCAACACATGGGAGGACATAGATGCCCAGCTCCCATTAACTTTGGGAGTTTTAAATCCAAGTCCATGCGTCCTGAGTGGAAAATTTACCTTTTAAAGGCTTGATCCCGCTGTAGTATGCAGACATGCATCACTATGCATGTGGAGTAGCTAATCTTATAAGATACAAATAAAACATACTTATTTTTGAGAACTGGGTGATTACTATTTATAGAATAACATATAGGACTCAGTCCAATTTCACAGCTGTCTTCTTTTTTCATTTTAATTGTTTTCTGTATCTGGAACTAGTACCACATTTGCAAAAGTGGATTAAAGCATTCCCCTCTGTATTATAATTATGATGATCAAGGACAAGATCCGAGAGTAATACATAAAGCAGGAGAATTACCGTATATACTCGTTCATAAGCCTAATTTTTTAGTAAAAAAGGGAAACATCAGAAAAGGGGGTCGACTTATGAACCGGTATAGAAAGGGAGAGGTGGGACACAGCCCCTCCCCACAACAGGGGGGGCAAGGAGAGGCAGCAGAGCCAGAAGGGAAGAGGCAGGGCCAGAGTCTCTCCGCTTCTGGCCATGCTGATCTTCCCCCAGCCTCCGAAGCAGCTGCAACTCCGGGGCTGGCAGGCTGCGGCCGCTCCGCTCAGCCCCACCCACTGGAGGACACTGCAGCCAGCGGCTTATCCTGATGGCCCAGGAGCCAAAGTTTGCTGACCCCTGAATTATAGGGTCGTCTTGTGAATGGGTCATAAACTTTTTTCCATTTTTAAGTATCAGAGGGGTAGCCGTGTTAGTCTGGATCTGTAGAAGCGACAAAGGATCCTGTGGCACCTTATAAACTAACAGAGGTATTGAAGCATAAGCTTTCGTGGGTGAATACCCACTTCTTCGGATGCAAGCAGTGGAAATGTCCAGGGGCAGATATAAATGTGCAGGGAAGATTCAGGCTAGAGATAATGAGGTAAGCTTAATCAGGGAGGGTGAGGCCCTCTTCTAGCAGTTGAGGTGTGAACACCAAGGGAGGAGAAACTGCTTTTGTAGTTGGCTAGCCATTCAATGGCAGAGTGTTTTGCCTTGTGAACTTCACTGAAATATTTTAGAAGTGACTTTGAAGCAATTGAAAGAAAATTGGTCTTTCTTACGGCCCTGCATTCCTGTCAAGAAGGCTCCTTGAATGATTTGCATCACTTCTTTATTCAGAAACAGCTGACAAAAGTTTAATTGGTCACTACATTTTTGACATAAATAGCTGATCCTGTTCAGAATTTATTCTGGATGTATTTATCATTATATAATTTCAGATAATTTGCATTGGTTACCTTTATACAATACTTCCTTCTGAATCAAAAGGAGGAAAAACACCTTCACTTGGAAAATAAAATCAGATTAGGCAAAGTAGTATTTAGTACTGATGAAATATTGTCTTTAATTTGCAAATATGACATGCTAGAGCCAGTTCCAAGTTGGAAACTATTGTGGAAATTATTTGCAGCTACTGACCAATGAAGACCGGTTTTATAAAACACTCATTCAGTAATAATGGTTACAAAATATAAATTTGGCTCTTTCAGTAGCCATTGTAAAATTTCATAGGCGTACTCGTGGGCCACCAGTAATATGGAAGAATTTAAAACACTCACATTGGCATTTGAAAGCTTTTCTTTGGTACGTTCAGTTTTGATCCGGAAACAAACTAGATGTGGGTGGGAGAACCCACCAAAACAAATTGATAGCAATTTGTGTTTACAATGTATAGGCAGCCTAATTAACAGTTACTTCTTGCAAGGTCCATGAAGAACCGAACATATTTAACATTTAAATGGGAAAATTTACTTTAAAGCTATTTATTTTTCATTGCAAATAAGGGCTTTATTAAGTTAGAGAGTTTTAGTAGTACTTGATCTTTCTGTTTAATTTTATAGTTACTTTTCTTTTGGTTTTGGAAGTCTAATGAATGTCCAGGTTAGTATTACTGAAATAGATACCAGGTTTCATGACTTCATTCAAATCACCCCAAAACAGCATACCTGAATTAGGTAACTTTAAGAAACAAAGAAGCCCAAAACAAAACACCCCACAACCTTACAAACAAAAACACAACCAAACAAAAAACCTCTAAAGAATAAAAATTCATAGGCAGATTTTGAACCAAATTTTGGTGTACATGAATGTGATGTCAGATTTGGCCTATACTTGAGTTTATGGGATCTGTAGAATACTGCAGCTGAAATAGGAATGTCACAGAATAAGATACATATAGGAGTGTAATCATTTATGTATTGTTTTCTCTCGTTGTTCATTAATGAAAGCAAATATTCAATATAAAATATTTTATAGACTTTCTTCATTTTGTGAAGCTGCCAGCAAAGTCGTTCAGTAAACAATAATATATTTTTTAAACTGTTGCCAGCCTCTCAACATCTTGGAGAGAACTAAAAAAAAACAAAAAAAACCCCAAACTTTCTAGCACAAGTCCTGAATTCTTTGCAAGATCACATAATGGTTATGGTATGATAGTGTACAACCTGACATTTAAAGATAAAAAGAACTGTTCCGATATTTCTTACATTATGGTTAATGCTTTTGCACTCATTGTACACTCTCCACAGTTGTCAGAATTAATATTTAATCTTTAACTGATAACGGAAACTATTTGTAACTCCATCTGCAATGATTGGATAATAAACTACTGTTGGAATCAAATGTTTGGTCATTTCTGCTTCCCATGTTAGACGGGATATGTGGTTGGATGCCTAATGTAAGGGTAAATTGTTGGCTTGAGAAAACCTACATATATTTAGCTCTTCATATAGTAAAAGTCATTAGGATGACATTAATGTATATTTTCACATTTAACTTTTGAATCCTTCTGAAAACAACACGTTGACTAGATTTTTACTGTCTGATACAGTTATGTGGTATATTTGTCAATGTCTCATACCCTAAATGGGAAGCCAAATCATTGATCAAATTAAATAAAATATTTGATTGCTGAGAACTTTAGGTCCTACCTTCTTTACCACCTTCCCCATTCCTCACTCTTTCTTGTTCACAGAAGCATGCTCCTGCTCCACAGCATCTGATATAAATTTGCTTTCTAGAAAATGAATCAAAACAGGCACACAAAGAAGGAAAATGTCTGATACAACCCACTGGTTTGAGGTGTATGTGTTTATTATTTATAATAATGTAGCATCTAGGAGCCTTAGTCATAGATCAGAACCCCACTGTGCAAGATGCTGTACAAATACAGAGATGGTCCCTGTCCCAGAGAGCTTACAGTCCAAGTATAAGACAAAACAATAGATGGATACAGACAGACGGGAGAGTATCCAAAAACAATTTGCCAATGTTGGTCAGCATGATAGGTGTTAGTACTCCTAGAACTCCAAAATGTCAAGTGAGGAAGTTTAAACAATCAGTGCATTATGGTATGATCTACTTTAAGAAGTGCATCAGAGTTCAGAAACCTCTGAAAGAGGCAGGAAACCGCTTCCTCCTCCACTACCATTTCTAATCTGATTATAGGGTATTTGATATCAGTCCTCCATGCTTTGCTAATTGCAAAGACTTACATGGTAGCTGGCACATACACTGGGACAGAAGGAAAAGTCTAAAATAAGTAGGGTACTACCAAATTCAGTCCATTTTGGTCAATTTCATGGTCATAAGATTTTAAAAATCATAAATTTCAGTTTCAGATATTTAAATCTGAAATTTCATGGTGGTGTAACTGTGAGTCTCAACCCAAAAGCGGGTTGGATGCTCCCTTCAGCGCTGGGTGGCCAGAGGGCAGCTGCTGTCTGGGCACCCAGTTCTAAAGGCAGCACCACTGCCAGCAACAGCACAGAAATGAGGGTTGCATGGTATGGGGAGGTTGTCCCTTTTTGGGGGCAGGGCCGGCCTTATGGGTGGGCAATGTGGGTGACCGCCCAGGGCCCTGTGGTCAGGGAGTGCCTCTTCCTCCCACCCCCACACAGCCAGTCCAAGGCCCCTTCAACTGAGTGCTGGGACCCCGGAGCCAAAGAGGGGCAAGGCTGGGGGTGCCCCAGTTGGGGGCTCCTACCATGTGTCAGACTCCAGTTGCTAGTTCTGGCCAGGTTGCTGCTGGTGGCAGTGCTGCCTTCAGAGCTGGGTTCTCAGCCAGCAGCCGTGGAGCTTCCTGAATCTGGGGTAGGTTCCCCGAGGCGGGCCTGACCTGGCCCGTGAAGGGTAAGACGAAGTCCCGTCCCTCCCCAGCCAAACCAGGACTAGAAGCTGGCGCATGGCAGGAGCCCCTGGCTGGGTGCCCTCAGCCTTGCCCCTCCTTGGCTCTGGGCCCAGAGCTGGCTGTGTGTGTGGGGGGGAGGGGACAACAGCACCCCTCTGACCATGGGGCCCTGTTCCCCACAAAAGTGACTACTCTCCCATACCATGTGACCCTCGTTTCTGCACTGTTGCTGGTGGCGGCGCTGCCTTCAGAGCTGGGTACTCAGCCAGCAGCCACCATTCTCCAGCTGCCCAGATCTGAAGACAGCACCACCACCAGAAGCAGAGCAGAAGTAAGGGTGGCAATACCATGCCATGCCACCTTCACTTATTCTGTGCTGCTGGCAGCGGTGTAGCCTTCAGAGCTGGCATCTCCCCATCCCCCACCTCCACCCCCAGCAGCTGTGGCGCTTCCTGCAGCTGTGGGGAGGTTCCTGGAGGTGGATCTGATCCGGTCCTGGGAGCAGCCTATGCAGGGGAAGAGGAAGTCCCATCCCTCCCCAGCCTGGCCAAGACTAGCATCTAGAGCCTGGTGCATGGTAGATGCCCCTAACCGTGCCTCTCCCCTACAGTAGCCAGATTTCACGGGGAGATCAGGTTTCATGGTCTGTGATGTGTTTTTCACGGCCTTGAATTTGGTAGGGTCCTCAAAATAAGACCTGCCTGCTACAACTTGCAAAGCTACTGCTTCTGTTGTTTCTCCTACCAAGGCCATCCCATCTTCAGTTAGCTGAGCAGATGGTGAATGTAAAGAACTTGGAGGCTACATACAAGGATTTACTCATCACTGGGACAAAGTCTGTTGCGCATCAGAGGGCTCCACTCATTTCTATTATAACTCATCAATCTTTAAACCTGGAAGAAACCATTATGATAATCTAGCCTAACCTCGTGCATAACAGGCCAAAGAACCTCACTCAATAATTTCTACATAGAATCATAGAATCATAGAATCTCAGGGTTGGAAGGGACCTCAGGAGGTCATCTAGTCCAACCCCCTGCTCAAAGCAGGACCAACCCCAACTAGATCATCCCAGCCAGGGCTTTGTCAAGCCTGACCTTAAAAACCTCTAAGGAAGGAGATTCCACCACCTCCCTAGGTAACCCATTCCAGTGCTTCACCACCCTACTAGTGAAAAAGTTTTTCCTAATATCCAACCTAAACCTCCCCCTCTGCAACTTGAGACCATTACTCCTTGTTCTGTCATCTTCTACCACTGAGAACAGTCTAGATCCATCCTCTTTGGAACCCCCTTTTAGGTAGTTGAAAGCAGCTATCAAATCCCCCCTCACTCTTCTCTTCTGCAGGCTAAACAATCCCAGTTCCCTCAGCCTCTCCTCATAAGTCATGTGCTCCAGTCCCCTAATCATTTTTGTTGCCCTCCGTTGGACTCTTTCCAATTTATCCACATCCTTTTTGTAGTGTGGGGCCCAAAACTGGACACAGAACTCCAAATGAGGCCTCACCAGTGCCGAATAGAGGGGAATAATCACGTCCCTCGATATGCTGGCAATGCCCCTACTTATACAGCCCAAAATGCCGTTAGCCTTCTTGGCAACAAGGGCACACTGTTGACTCATATTCAGCTTTTCGTCCACTGTAACCCCTAGGTCCTTTTCTGCAGAACTGCTGCCCAGCCATTCGGTCCCTAGTCTGTAGCAGTGCATGGGATTCTTCCGTCCTAAGTGCAGGACTCTGCACTTGTCCTTGTTGAACCTCCTCAGATTTCTTTTGGCCCAGTCCTCTAATTTGTCTAGGTCCCTCTGTATCCTGTCCCTACCCTCCAGCGTATCAACCACTCCTCCCAGTTTAGTGTCATCTGCAAACTTGCTAAGGGTGCAGTCCACACCATCCTCCAGTCGTTGATGAAGATATTGAACAAAACCGGCCCCAGCACCGACCCTTGGGGCACTCCACTTGATACCGGCTGCCAACTAGATATGGAGCCATTGATCACTACCCGTTGAGCACGACCATCCAGCCAGTTTTCTATCCACCTTACCGTCCATTCATCCAGCCCATACTTCTTTAACTTGCTGGCAAGAACGCTGTGGGAGACTGTAGCAAAAGCTTTGCTAAAGTCAAGAAATAGCTCATCCACTGCTTTCCCCTCATCCACAGAGCCAGTTATCTCATCATAGAAGGCAATTAGGTTAGTCAGGCATGACTTGCCCTTGGTGAATCCATGCTGACTGTTCCTGATCACTTTCCCCTCCTTTAAGTGGTTCAGAATTGATTCCTTGAGGACCTGTTCCATGATTTTTCCAGGGACTGAGGTGAGACTGACTGGCCTGTAGTTCCCCTGATCTTCCTTCTTCCCTTTTTTAAAGATGGGCACTACATTAGCTTTTTTTCAATCATCCGGGACCTCCCCCGATTGCCATGATTTGTCAAAGATAATGGCCAATGGCTCTGCAATCACATCGGCCAACTCCTTTAGCACCCTCGGATGCAGTGCATCCGGCCCCATGGACTTGTGTTCGTCCAGCTTTTCTAAATAGTCCTGAACTACTTCTTTCTCCACAGAGGGCTGGTCACCTCCTCCCCATACCATGCTGCGGAGTGCAGCCGCCTGGGAGCTGACCTTGTCTGTGAAGACAGAGGCAAAAAAAGCTTTGAGTACACTAGCTTTCTCCACATCCTCTGTCACTAGGTTCCCTCCCTCATTCAGCAAGGGGCCCACACTTTCCTTGACTTTCTTCTTGTTGCTCACATACCTGAAGAAACCCTTCTTGTTACTCCTAACATCTCCGGCTAGCTGCAACTCCAAGTGTGATTTGGCCTTCCTAATTTCACTCCTGCATGCCTGAACAATATTTTTATACTCCTCCCTGGTCATTTGTCCAATCTTCCACTTCTTGTAAGCTGCTTTTTTGTGTTTAAGACGAGCAAGGATTTCACTGTTAAGCCAACCTGGTCGCCTGCCATATTTACTTTTCTTTCTACACATCGGGATGGTTTGTTCCTGCAACCTCAATAAGGATTCTTTAAAATACAGCCAGCTTTCCTCGACTCCTTTCCCCCTCATGTTATTCTCCCAGGGGACCTTGCCCATCAGTTCCCTGAGGGAGTCGAAGTCTGCTTTTCTGAAGTCCAGGCTCTCTGTTCTACTGCTCTCCTTTCTTCCTTGTGTCAGGATCCTGAACTTGACCATCTCATGGTCACTGCCTCCCAGGTTCCCATCCACTATTGCTTCCTCTACTATTTCCTCCCTGTTTGTGAGCAGCAGGTCAAGAAGAGCTTTTCCCCTAGTTGGTTCCTCCAGCACTTGCACCAGGAAATTGTCCCCTACACTTTCCAAAAACTTCCTGGATTGTCTGTGGACCGCTGTATTGCTCTCCCAGCAGATGTCGGGGTGATTAAAGTCACCCATGAGAACCAGGGCCTGTGATCTAGTAACTTCTGTTAGTTGCTGGAAGAAAGCCTCGTCCAGCCTCGTCCACCTGTAGCAGACTCCCACCACGACATTACCCTTGTTGCTCACACTTCTCAATTTAATCCAGAGACTCTCAGGTTTTTCTACAGTTTCATACTGGAGCTCTGAGCAGTCATACTGCTCTCTTACATACAACGCAACTCCCCCACCTTTTCTGCCCTGCCTATCCTTCCTGAACAGTTTATATCCATCCATGACAGTACTCCAATCATGTGAGTTATCCCACCAAGTCTCTGTTATTCCAATTACATCATAATTCCTTGACTGTGCCAGGACTTCCAGTTCTCCCTGCTTGTTCCCCAGGCTTCTTGCATTTGTGTATAGGCATTTAAGATAACTCACCGATTGTCCTGCTGTCCCAGTATGGGGCAGGAGCCCTCCCCTCTTGCACTCACCTACTTGTGCTTCCTCCTGGTATCCCACTTCCCCACTTACCTCGGGGCTTTGGTCTCCTTTCCCCAGTGAACCTAGTTTAAAGCCCTCCTCACTAGGTTAGCCAGCCTGCTTCCAAAGATGCTCTTCCCTCTCTTCGTCAAGTGGAGCCCATCTCTGCCTAGCACTCCTTCTTCTTGGAACACCATCCCATGGTCAAAGAATCCAAACCCTTCTCTCCGACACCATCTGCGTAGCCATTCGTTGACTTCCACGATTCGACGGTCTCTACCCCAGCCTTTTCCTGCCACCGGGAGAATGGACGAGAACACCACTTGTGCCTCAAACTCCTTTATCCTTCTTCCCAGGGCCACGTAGTCTGCAGTAATACGCTCAAGGTCATTCTTGGCAGTATCATTGGTGCCCACGTGGAGAAGCAGGAAGGGGTAGCGATCTGAGGGATTGATGAGTCTCGGCAGTCTCTCTGTCACATCATGAATCCTAGCCCCTGGCAAGCAGCACACCTCTCGGTTTTCCCGGTCAGGGCGGCAGATAGATGACTCAGTCCCCCTGAGGAGAGAGTCCCCGACCACCACCACCCTCCTCCTCCTCTTGGGAGTGGTGGTCGTGGAACCCCCATCCCTAGGACTGTGCATCTCATGCCTTCCAGTCAGTGGAGTCTCCTTCTGCTCTGTTCCCTCAGATGTATCATTCACTCCACTCTCTGCACTAGTACCTGTGGAGAGAACATGAAAACGGTTGCTCATCTGAATATGCGTTTCTGGTACATGGACTTGTCTCATACTCTTTCCTCTTCTGGAGGTCACATGCCGCCAATTATCCTCGCTGGCCTTCTGTCCCCGCTGCGTAGCCTGCTCTGAATCCTCAGAACACTGTGCCCGCTGAAGCCTATCCTGACGTCTATCCAGGAACTCCTCATTTTCTTTTATGAAACGCAGGGTTGATGCTCGTTTCTCCAGACCTTGAATCTTCTCCTCCAATATGGAGATCAGCTTGCACTTTGTACAGACAAAGTCGCTTCTATCCTGTGGAAGAAAGACAAACATGGCACATCCTGTGCAGGTCACGACAGTGGATTGCTCAGCATCCATAGTCCCTTCCTTCGAAGAGTTTCCTCACTTGTGGCAGAAGCTACTCAGGGAACCTGCAAGGGAAGTATATGATGGAGTATATGGCTTTGTAGATTTTGGGGGGGGAGCTTTTCCCCATGTGTAAAGTACAACAGTGCTTGTTGGAAAAGTGGGCAGAATGGCTGATGATGAGTGCTATAGTTGGTAGAGCAAAGGTGAGGAATAACTGCATGATAAAATCAGATTTGAAAGGTAGGCTGGAGCTGGGATGGTCCTTGAAGATAAAGACAAGAAGCTTGTGTTTTGGGGCAGTGGTGTGGAGGGACTCGTGCTGATTTATTTCATTATAATATTGAATTATTTCATTACTATCACAGTATGGCCCATGGTTTCTAGTACTGAGGTACATATAGTCATATATAGAAAATCCGAAATTCAAATATCAAACTGATAACATTGCTTAAGGAATTCAAAGGAGAGCAAGCAATCCTGTTTACACAACTAAGTGCTATAACTATTTTTAAAGTCAAATAAAATTTAGCTTGGCAGATGACAATATAAAATGAAGCAAATTTGGAGTGGATGGTGTTCATCAAGCACCCAAACATACTATAGGCATTTCAATACTTATTTATTAATAATTTTCACTTGAAGTGCTCAGAAAGCACTTGAGAAACTGAAATCAAGAGTTGACTAAATCATGGGGGGAGGGATAGCTCAGTGGTTTGAGCATTGGCCTGCTAAACCCAGAGTTGTGAGTTCAATCCTTGAGGGGGCCATTTAGGGATCTGGGGCAAAAATTGGGGATTGGTCCTGCTTTGAGCAGGGGGTTGGACTAGATGACCTCCTAAGGTCCCTTCCAACCCTGATATTCTATGATCTATGTACTTTTGCTAATTATGTACCATGATAAAAGGACATTTTATTGCAACGTCAAACACTAGAATGGAGATATCCACAATTTTCTCAGCAGGTCGACTCAAAGCTCCCAACCTCCTGTATTAGATAATATGTGCTAACTTTCTCCATCTTGCAATAAAAATAGAATCATAGACTTTAAGGTGAGAAGAGACCATTATGGTCATCTAGTCTGACCTCCTGCACAATGCAGGCCACAGAATCTCACCCGCCCACTCCTGTAATAAACTCCTAACCTATGTCTGAGCTATTGAAGTCCTCAAATCATGGTTTAAAGACTTCAAAGTGCAGAGAAGCATCCAGAGAATCCTCCAGCAAGTGACCCGTGCCCCACGCTACAGAGGAAGGCAAAAAACAAAGAAACCCCAGGGCCTCTGCCAATCTGCCCTGGAGAAAAATTCCTTCCCGACCCCAAATATGGCGATCAGCTAAACCCTGAGCATGTGGGCAAGACTCACCAGCCAGACATCCAGGAAAGAATTCTCTGCAGTAACTCAGATCCCACCCCATCTAACATCCCATCACAGGCCATTGGGCATATTTACCGCTAATAGTCAAAGATCAATTAATTGCCCAAATTAGGCTATCCCATCATACCATCCCCTCCATAAACTTATCAAGCTTAGTCTTGAAGCCAGATATGTCTTTTGCCCCCACTGCTTCCCTTGGAAGGCTGTTCCAGAACTTCACTCCTCTGATGGTTAGAAACCTTTGTCAAATGTCAAGTCTAAACTTCCTGATGACCAGTTTATATCCATTTGTTCTTGTGTCCACATTGGTACTGAGCTTAAATAATTCCTCTCCCTCCCTGGTATTTATCCCTCTGATATATTTATAGAGAGCAATCGTATCTCCCCTCAGCCTTCTTTTGGTTAGGCTAACCTTTCATAAGACAGGTTTTCCATTTCTCGGATCATCCTAGTAGCCCTTCTCTGTACCTGTTCCAGTTTGAATTAATCCTTCTGAAACATGGGAGACCAGAACTGCACACAGTATTCCAGATGAGGTCTCACCGGTGCCTTGTATAATGGTACTAACACCTCTTTATCTCTACTGGAAATACCTTCCCTGATGCATCCCAAGACAGCATTCATTTTTTTCACGGCCATATCACATTGGCGGCTCATAGTCATCCTGTGATCAACCAATACTCCGAGGTCCTTCTCCTCCTCTGTTACTTCCAACTGATGCGTCCCCAGCTTATTACAAAAATTATTGTTATTAATCCCTAAATGCATGACCTTGCACTTTTCACTATTAAATTTCATCCTATTACTATTACTCCAGTATTACTCCAGTTTACAAGCTCATCCAGATCTTCCAGTATGACATCCCGGTCCTTCTCTGTATTGGCAATACCTCCCAGCTTTGTGTCATCCGCAAACTTTATTAGCACACTCCCACTTTTTGTGCCGAGGTCAGTAATAAAAAGATGAAATAAGATTGGTCCCAAAACCGATCCCTGAGGAACTCCACCAGTAACCTCCCTCCAGCCTGACAGTTACCTTTCAGTATGACCCGTTGTAGTCTCCCCTTTAACCAGTTCCTTATCCACTTTTCAATTTTCATATTGAACCCCATCTTTTCCAATTTAAATAATAATTTTCCATGTGGAACTGTATCAGATGCCTTACTGAAATCAAGGTAAATTAGATCCACTGCTTTTCCTTTGTCTAAAAAATCTGTTACCTTCTCAAAGAAGGAGATCAGGTTGGTTTGGCATGATCTACTTTTTGTAAAACTATGTTGTAATTACCAATGACCTCAATGTCCTTAACTACTTTCTTCTTCAAGATTTTTTCCAAGACCTTGCATACTACAGATGTCAAACAGGCCTGTAGTTACCCGGATGACTTTTTTCCCCTTAAAAAATAGGAACTATGTTAGCAATTCTCCAGTCGTACGGTACAACCCTTGAGTTTACAGATTCATTAAAAATTCTTGCTAATGGGCTTGCAATTCCATGTGCCAGTTCCTTTAATATTCTTGGATGAAGATTATCTCGGCCCCCCGATTTAGTCCCATTAAGCTGTTCGAGTTTGGCTTCTATCTCGGATGTGGTAATATCTACCTCCATATCCTCATTCCCATTTGTCATCCTATCATTATCCCTAAGCTCTTCATTAGCCTCATTAAAGACTGAGGCAAAGTATTTGTTTAGATATTGGGCCATGCCTAGATTATCCTTAATCTCCACTCCATCCTTAGTGTTTAGCGGTCCCATTTCTTCTTTCTTTGTTTTCTTATTATTTATATGGCTATAGAACCTTTTACTATTGGTTTTAACTCCCTTTGCAAGGTCCAACTCTACATGGCTTTTAGCCTTTCTCACTTTATCCCTACATGTTCTGACCTCAATAAGGTAGCTTTCCCTGCTGATCCCTCCCATCTTCCACTCCTTGTAGTCTTTCTGCTTTTCTTAATCACCTCTCTGAGATGCTTGCTCATCCAGCTTGATCTACAACTCCTACGTATAAATTTTCCCCCCTTTCTTGGGATGCAGGCTTCTGACAGTTTCTGCAACTTTGATTTGAAATAATTCCAGGCCTCCTCCGCCTTTAGATCCACAAGTTCTTCAGTCCAATCCACTTCCCTAACTAAAGTCCTTAATTTTGAGATAAAAAACCCTAGTCACAGATCTATTTTTGTTTATCCTTCCATTCAGTTTGAACTGAATTAGTTCATGATCGCTTGAACCAAGGTTGTTCCCATTTCTTCTATGAGGTCCTCACTACTCACCAAAACCAAATCTAAAATGGCATCCCCTCTTGTTGGTTCAGCAGCTACTTGGTGAAGGAATCCATCAGCTATCACATCTAGGAAAATCTGAGCCTTATTATTACTAGCACTTGTCCTCTAGTCATAGCATTTTTCCCAAAATTCCTCTTGCCCACACCTGAAATTAGTAAAACATCATTAGCATTTCATGATCAATCATAGTCAAAGGCAGCAGAGTACATTTTGTGTTTGAGCTTGTACATTTTCATAGCAATTTTGAAAGGCTGTTATATCACTGCAGAACTAAGCATGTGATTTATGTCTTTATTTTTATGCATTTATGTTTTAAAGGCACAACTCAGAAAAAATCTGACCCATGAAACAATTGTTACAGAACAAAAAATAGAAGAAACAAAACCCACCCTGAATTACTCTGTCTTCTGTGTCACTATTAATAGCAATGTCTGCATGGATAGCAGACTTCTGCACTCAAGTAAGCTATTTGTCTGTAACTTGTCATGAATGCAGAAAGCTATACCAAATACACTACACTAATATGAAACCATTTAGAATTACATTTATCTCTATTGAAATCTTGGTTCACAGAATATCAACATTGTTTTGAATTACAAAGAAAGTTTGTTTTTCTCACAATATTACAGGATAATAATGCACTCTGTTGCTAGATAAGAATGCACTCTAGTAGTCATAAAAACAAATTATAATGCTGCCAGAATAACCAAATAACAAAGTAACTGCACTGTAATGTGAAATGGGTAGATTAATGGTCATACTGCAGCATGAATAAAAGTTTACATTTATTAACATTAAGGATCTCCAGCTTCTCAGGGTACACAAAAATTAAGCTTTGCTTTACAGTGACAGATAATTGAAATGTCAGTACTCTGGCCTTCTGATATCAACTTCTGCTTACCCTATGTGACCCGGGTTGTTAAAAAAAAAAAAATCTTCTCATGACACTGAAGAACAAGTCATGTGTTTACTATGCGTGGTTTTACAGCTATTACCCATGTGACTTGACCACATTATTGGCTTTAGGTAAAGTCCTTGTTTTACATATCAGAAAAACATTAAAACTTACACAGTCAGCTCACATGTGACTCAAAAGTTTAGGATGTGTGCGTGTGTTTAAAAAAAAAAGGGCAGTGGCAACTAAACTAATGGAAATGTTTCTATACTGTTTTAAAAAATCTTCCTACAAACACTTTTATTTTTAAAATAAATTTTCACTTGCAATATTTGTGGCCCATATTTAACACCATTCAGTTATTGCAAAAGAACATGAAACTGACTAGAAATAAGTTAAATTTAAGGTTAGTCATTTCCACTAATCTGTGTTGGGGGGAAACAAAATGTAAATTAAAAATTTTAATGCTAAAAGGTAAATTTGATTTTAAAAATTCTTTCAAGTTCTATAAACTTAGTTATTTGTAAAACAAATGAGAATTACTTAATTATACTAATATAATTTCTATATGTAAGGCTGGTTTTGTTCTTCTGGCTTTTCTTTTTTAAAGTAGTTTATCTTTTATACTTTTTTCTTATGGGAATGTTTATATTTAACTCCACGTCCCAGTGCCACTGACCGGACTTTTAACGGCCCGGCTGGCAGTGCTGACTGGAGCCGCCAGGGTCCCTTTTTGACCAGGCGTTCTGGTCGGATGCCTGGCAACCCTAAATGTGCCCCTTGGTTGTAGGTGTGGCCTGTCCCTGTCACAGCAGAGCACCGCCCCCCGGTCTGTACACGGTATCTTTGGGCCCACTGCTGTCCTTGCAATGCCCACCTGGGCTTGTCTGTGGTGTCCCGAGACTGACCCATTCCCCGGGGATGCGGGGCGGGGGGGCGGCTCCTAGCACCGCCCCCAGGGGCCTATAGTTGGCAGCTCTGCTTCTCCCGGTCACCCTCTGCGCCAGGGAGCAGCTTTATCAGGGCCACGCCCCCCCCCCCTATAGGGGTCACCCCTACGTTCCGGGTACCGCGCTATGGGGGAGGGGTGACCGCTACGTGCCAGGCCGCCCGCAGCCCAGTGACTGCTCCCCCCCTCCTCCTTCCGGACCAATCCCACTGCCCGCGTTCCCGAGCTGATACCCAATCGTGAAAGCCGAGCTGACCCGAAACTCAGCGCAGAAGCAGCCAATGGGCGGCGGGGCGGGGCGGAGCTGAGGGCAGCAGCCGGGTAGGGTGAGCGGCGGATGAGGGCGGGTTGGGGTGAGGCGTGCAGCGGCTGCGTGTCTCTCTAGGGCCAGGGAAGGAGGCAGGCGGTTCAAGGTGACGTCATTCTCCCCATGCCGGGCTGGCGCGCGAGGTGCGAGCGGGTCGGAAAGCGGCGAGCAGCGGAGGCAGAGGCGGCCGCAGGGAGTGAACTGGTGTGTGAGGAGCGGGGAAAGGACCATTGCGGGGAGTAAAAGGGCTCGGGGTCCGGGGGAGGGTCTGTGCGGGGGGCAGAGTCTGGGGGGGTTTTCGGGCAGGGTCTGTGTGGGGGAGGGGTTCTGGGGCAGGGTGTGTGTGTGTATGGGGAGGGGTTCTGGGGCAGGGTGTGTATGTGGGGGGGGAGGGGTTCTGGGGCAGGGTGTGTATGTGGGGGGGGAGGGGTTCTGGGGCAGGGTGTGTGTGTGTATGGGGAGGGGTTCCGGGGCGGGGGGTGTGTGTGGGGGGGAGGGGTTCCGGGGCGGGGTGTGTGTGTGGGGGGGGAGGGGTTCTGGGGCGGGGTGTGTGTGTGGGGGGAGGGGTTCTGGGGCAGGGTGTGTGTGTGTGTGGGGGGGAGGGGTTCTGGGGCAGGGTGTGTGTGTGGGGGGGGGAGGGGTTCCGGGGCGGGGGGTGTGTGGGGGGGGGAGGGGTTCCGGGGCGGGGGGTGTGGGGGGGGGGGGAGGGGTTCCGGGGCGGGGGGTGTGTGTGGGGGGGGGAGGGGTTGCGGGGCGGGGGGTGTGTGTGTGTGGGGGGGAGGGGTTGCGGGGCGGGGTGTGTGTGTGTGGGGGGGGGAGGGGTTGCGGGGCGGGGGTGTGTGTGTGTGGGGGGAGGGGTTCTGGGGCAGGGTGTGTGTGTGTGTGGAGGGTCTGTGTGGGGGAGGGGTTCTGGGGCAGGGTCTGTGTGTGTGTGGGGGGGAGGGGTTCTGGGGTAGGGTCTGTGTGTGGGGGGACTGCACTAGCAGCGAGGTTCCCCCACTCAGAGCTCAGCTGAAATCACTGAGAGTTGGGTGGAACCTCGAGAGTCTAACCCGCAGAGGTCACAGTGGCAGGTAGCAGCAGAAGGTGACTGCAGGGCCATTGGCAACAGAGCAATGGTGAATGGTGGCGCAATGAACAACAAGGGGAAGGGATAGCTCAGTGGTTTGAGCGTTGGCCTGCTAAACCCAGGGTTGTGAGTTCAATCCTTGAGGGGGCCATTTAGGGATCTGGGGCAAAAAATAATCTGTCAGGGGACAGTACTTGGTCCTGCTAGTGAAAGCAAGGGACTGGACTCGATGACCTTTCAAGGTCCTTCCAGTTCTATGAGATAGGCATATCTCCATATATTATTATTATAACAGTGGCCAGAGCAAACAGTGAACAGCTGGAGGAACGAGCAAGGTGCCTTCTCGCCCCCCCCCACCTCGGAGGTGTACTCACGTGAAAGCACCTCTGAACTCTGAGTCTCCACTGACCAAGGACAACACCGGTGAGTAGGGTGAGGTGGAGGGAAAAGTGAGGGGCACATTAAATAAACATTTGTTGGACTATATCTTAGTGACTTTGCTCCATAATGCTAGATTTGTGACTGGGAATGGAAACTTATAAACGTGTTTCCTAGTAAGCCAATTTTTTAAAATGCATTATTTGCCAACGTTGAGAGGTCATTATGTTGGCGAGTTTCTGTACTAAACATTTTTTTAATTATAATTAATTTTACATTCGAATGGTCATACTGGGTTAGACCAATGGTCCATATAGCCCAGTATCCTGTCTTCTGACAGTGATCAAGGCCAGGTGCTTCAGAGGGAATGAACGGAACAGGTAATCATCAAGTGATCCATCCCCTGTTGCCCATTCCCAGCTTCCGGCAAACAGGCTAGGGATGCTCAGAGCATGGTGTTGCATCCCTCCCCATCCTGGCTAATAGCTACTGATGGACCTATTTTCCAGGAATTTAGTTCTTTTTTTTAATCCAGTTAGTTTTAATCTTCACAGCATCTCCTGGCAAAGAATTCCACAGGTTGACTTTATGTTGTGTGAAGAAGTACTTCCTTTTGTTTTAAAACCTGCTGCCTATTAATTTCATTGGGTGATTGCTAGTTCTTGTGTTATGTGAAGGATTAAATAACATTTCCTTGTTCACTTTCTTCACACCAGTCAAGATTTTATAGACCTCTATCATATTCCCCCTTTGTCGTCTCTTTTCTAAACTGAAAATTGCCAGTCATATTAATCTCTCCTCCTGTTTCATACCCCTAATCATTTTAGTTGCCCATCTGTGTATCTTTTCCAATTCCGATATATCTTTTTTGGGATGGGGTGACCAGATCTGCACACAGTATTCAAGGTGTGCACGTACCATGGATTTATATAGAGGCAATATGATATTTTCTGTTTTATTATATAATCCCTTTCTTAATGATTCCCAGCATTCTGTTTGCTTTGTTGACTGCCGCTGCACATTGAGTGGATATTTTCAGAGAACCATCCACAATGACTCCAACATCTTTCTTGAGTGTTAACAGCTAATTTAGACCCCATCATTTTGTATGTATAGTTGAGATTGTTTTCCAATGTGCATTACTTTGCATTAAATCAACATTGAATTTCATCTGCCATTTTGTTGCCCAGTCACCTAGTTTTGTGAGTTCCCTTTGTAACTCTTCGCAGTCTGCTTTGGACTTAACTATCTTGAATAGTTTTGTATCATCTGCAAATTTTGCCACCTCACTGTTTAACAATTTTTCCAGATCATTTATGAATATGTTGAACAGTAATGGTCCCTGTACCGACCACCCAGGGATACCACTATTTATCTCTCTCCATTCTGAAAACTGATTAATTTATTCCTACCCTTTGTTTCCCATCTTTTAACCAGTTACTTATCCATGAGAGGACTTCCCTCTTATCCCATGATGGCTACTTTTCAAAAGTCAATTTAAATTAAATACATTTTCTTTTTAAATTATATTTTTTTAGAAATCTAGAACTGCTATGTGTTTTGGTGTATTTTGCATTATCCTTATGTTAAATTTGCATTATCCTAACAAAACATTTAATTTATTCACATCTCTTTTATATGTTGCAGGTCAAAGTGAAAATGAAAAGACAAAAAACAATACAACAATTTTTCCACTCAAAGTCCTCAAAAACTAACCAAGGTGAAGAACACATCAAGAACCAAGAATATATCAACACGTCATCTGAAGGGTCAAATGGTGTATCTACATCTGACCAGCCCGAAGCACAAATACAGCTACCTACTTAAGAAACAGTGTCTCCAAAACCTAAAGGCAGTTCCCGATGTTTGTCGGTCAAAGTGTTCCCATTTATTGCAGTTACAAAAGATGGCTACTGGTGCACCTCTTGCAAAAAAGCTTATGAAGAAGGAAAGCTTTCCAGTGCTATAATTGGTAAAAGTGGAGGAGCTTGGTTTGTCAGACCGTTCAGCATAGCCAGTGCTGACAAACTACGTGAAAAGGTAGCAAAACACCAGGCCTCTGGACTGCATCCGCTTGCAGAAAGCCTTATGAGCCCACTTTCAAAGAATGCTGGAGACACAACACATTTCATGCGAACAAACATGGCTGTGGCATCATACTTTCTATTTAAACAAGAGATACCACACACTACAAACTGGAGGCCAATGTTAAGTGCATTGTCACTTGTTCGGAACCAGTGTTCAATTTCAGGATGAACAAGACCAGCAAATGCTCACTATCTTTCTGCAAGAAACTCAGCTGATTGGCTAGAAGCATGTGGTATAACAGTGAAAGACTCAATAGTTGAAAAAGTGAAGAACTCTCTCACCACATTCAAAAAATTTGCATACATGGCCGATGAATGTACTGATGCAAATGGGCATCAAGTATTAAGTCATTGTGTACGTTATCTTGATGTCAGTGATAGGCCAGTAGATGCATTTCTAGATGTTCAAGTTATAGAAGACACATCGGCTGCATCTGTGACAACCCACATCTTAGAAGAGTTAAATGCTTGTCAGTTGGACCCCAAACAGATGGCTGCTTGTGCATTTGATGGAGCTGCAAACTTCTCTGGAAAACATGGTGGAGTACAAGCTTTGCTCAGAGAAAAGTGTAACCCTAATCTCTCCTATACACACTGCAGAGGCCATCTACTCCAAGCACTAGTACGAGCTGCAGAATCTTCAAAAGACATTTAAAAAAACTATAAATTTAATATCTTCATTATATTCTTTTTTCAGCAAGAGTCCAAAAAGACTCAATATTTTGGAAAATATAGAAGATACACTAGGACTGAAGTTCAAATTAGTCCAACCTGGGGAAAACCAACCCTCTGGCTTTCTCATTAGCGATCCTTGGCTGTTGTCTTAAAATTACTCCAGCCACTGTTACTGTCTTTGGAAAGTATCTACCAAGATGGGATGGATCTAAGTAGTGAGGCTGGTGGATTACTTTTGCTACTGCGTTCAGAGAAGACTCTTGCCATTCTCTCTCTCGTAAGTCTACTGTTGAAACCACTTGGGTCATTAAACAATGCCATCCAGGCATCTGCTACAACAGTAGTAGATCTTTGTCCAGCAATAGAAGCTACATTTGGATCTATCAGAGAGCTATCCATTGAAAAAGTACTGGAAGAAGCAAGTTGACTAATAAAGGCATTTATATTGAATCCTTAAGTGAAGAGGACAAGAAGTGTTTAAGACAACTGAAAAAATACACAGACTTGATTCTTAAAAATCTACAAGAGCAACTTCTAGATTCTACTCAGCCTCTACGTAGCTTTTACAGATGCCTGTTCTATAAAACACTGACAGTTGAGTGGAGTGAGGCACTACCAGCAATGGGGCTGCCATGTGCTCAGGACAGAATAGAGAATTTGAACACAGAGTGGAATATCATACGACGAATGAATGAAGATTTGACTTCAACTTCTTTTTTATCATCACTAGTGGCTCAACCCGATCTTTGTGCTGTTTCCTGCGATGAAAGAAGGTAGGAATTCATCTCTTACTACTCCCAGTCACAACAGCTACAGTTGAGCGTTCTTTTTCATCATTGAATAGTATCTTGTGTTCTGAAAGAAGTTGCCTTCTGCCTGATCATGTGAATGAACTAATGAGCATATCAATTGAAGGAATGGAAGTTCCAAACACACAGGAAGCGATGAACTCATTGCATTCAAGAAGTTCATTAACAGAGTTGTGCAAAATTATAACAAGAAACCAAGAAGGATGTAGACGTAGTGCTTCATAGAAGGCTTGAGTAGCCAACTTTAATTTGTGTGATGATTTTAAAACAAGAGTTAAATCTAATAAAATGGTCATGAAACATTTTTCAGTTTTTATGTATTTTTCCATACAGCCCACCTTCACCCTCACGGTCTCACCCCTCATCGGCCCTGACACCCCCCCTGTAAATTCAAACACCTCCCCCCAATTTCAATTCCTGGGGAAAACACTTGGGGTGGGGGGGAGTGGGTATGGGGCAGAGTCGGTGTGGGAGGGGAGAGAAGTGGGGGTGGTTTCATGACCCTAGCAGTAAAAGACTGTGCTGAGTGCTTGCACACTGGACGGTGCCCGGCTTGTGCTGACATTTTGGCTTATGTTGAATAGTCCTTGGTGGTTCCATTCTCTCATCAGATGTAAATTACTGTATTGCACATCTGTGTACAGTATACCCTTTTTAATGTTGCCTAATTTTCCCATGAGAAAAATACCTTGATTGCAACATGTACAAATTGGAGCTCAAGATTTTCTCACATATGTATAGACACAGGCCAAGAGTATGATAGCAGTTTTATGAGATTTCATTCCTGCAGATATTAAGAAATACATTTAGTCTCAGAGCTGTCTTGCTGAGGCTGCTCCTTGAAAAAGAAAGACAATCCTGATCACCAACAATCTTCACCTTTCCGCCTAACTAAGTTGAAATGGTTCTCATTTCTTTGGTTGTGATAGCGTCTATGCTGCTGATAACACGCCAGTAAAAAGGTGCTTCCTTTTATTCTCTCATCTTCAGGATCCCTATATATTGAAGTGGGAGAAAACCATGATTTAACTCTACAGTACCACCAGTATCAAAACTTTTTTGTACAGTGTTCTGTTCCAAATTTCAGAAATGGCACTAAATAGAAATACCTTGAGCACTGGTGAACTTTTAGTTTCCAAATGAATGTACAAGAAGTAGCCCCTACTGCTGTTAATGGGCTTTTGAGCATTTTTTTAAATTGTGATTATGGTTTGACATACTATAGCTGTACATACATATGTATCATTCTGCTCTGACAAAGTCAATATGCAGCAAAGGCAGAATTGGCCTTAAGTATTCTGTTCTATATATGAATGTAGACTTTGGTGTATTTTATTCCCCTTGGCCCATATTACTTCTGTAATTTCTTCCTTTAAGAGTCTGTCCCTGTTTTTTGCACAGTTATATGTAGTGAATTTCTTTAGCAATGCAAATAATATTTCACAAATATTTCTCAGATACATTTGTTCTGAGTGTAGCAGTGCATCAAATGAGATGGTCCAAAAGATTCTGGGGCATCATCAGTTTCTATATGGTAAACTCTTCGGAGAAAGAACTGTCTTTTTGTTTGTGTACTAGATGCATAAGGCACTATAGAAATAATATTAAACCTAGAATGCCATGAGAAGGACATGTTCTATTAGATCTATATTTGAGATGTGAGACTTGCAGTTGAATTCAGATGCATGCTACTCAGTCCAACCTTCCATCAGTTCATGCTATACGTAATACCTAGTAGGCTGCATCTAGACCAGTAAAGGTCCCGAAGTCCTCTTGGTATTTGCTGCTACAACTGTTATCTGTACACTGTATTTTAAACATTTTAATAACTTGGTTGAAATTTCAAGAGGCAGGGGAGGGAAGAGACTGTGCAGTCCAGCTGTAGAACATTCCAACCATGTCAATAGTGCCTCGCTAGAAAGAATAGGGTTGAATGGCTAGTGGCTTTTTCCAACCATGTCAATAGTGCCTTCAGCAGTATTGATTAGTTATGACTTCTTACAGCAAAGTGAACTCTCATTCTGCATTAAACCATTTGATAAGAACACTTGAGCCATTTTCTGTTACAAATGGGCAACAATTATGGGAGAAATGTTAGAAGGTGATACGTCTCTGAAGACACCTACATAATAATGCATGCTGTTTGTCCTTTATAATTGTTTGGCTGTTAGATAAAATCTCACACAGTAGCATATCATGCTGCATACTGCACAAATCCTCTGGCAGCACATAGTTTCATATTTTAGGGAAGTAAGTGATCTATAAAACTACCACGAGACTTGGTTATGTGACTTTAAACAAAAAAAATCCCTATCAGTCTCTCATCTCTGACCAGTATGTAATATTTTTCCATAGAACCCCTGCCTCATTCAATGCACAGAAGAGATGGTAGTCACTGAGGCCTGGCCTACACTAGGTGGGGGAGGGAGGATCGATTTAAGTTATGCAACTTCAGCTACATGAATAACGTAGCTGAAGTCGATGTACTTAGATCTACTTACCGTGGTATCTTCACTGCGGTAAGTTGACTGCTGACTCTCCCCCCACTGACTGTGGGCTGCACCTCTCACGCCGGTGGAGTACCGGAGTCGACGGGAGAGCGCTCGTCGGTCGACTTATTGCGTCTTCCCTAGACGTGATAAATTGACCCCTGCTGGATCGATCGCTCTGGAGGTAAGTATAGACATGCCCTAAGAGAGCAGCTATTAAATATTTCTTTTTATCCTAATCAATAAGTGTATAATCCCATGCTTTATTTACTGCAACATTCAAACTCTGCACTGGATATAGAATTATTAATTTCCTCATGGTCTTTTCTCTGGTGCTCATCACTGTAGTAGCTGATAATGCTTCACAAACATGAATTAATTTCTTCACAATATCCATGTGAAGTAAGGTGGTATGTATTTATTATCCCCATTTTACACATGGGGAGTGAAGTCCAATATTGTCAAGGGTGATAAAAGTTATATAGGCCTGTATATGTTCAGACCACAGGTCCCATTGAATTGCAATTGAGAATGCTAAGCCATTCTGAAAATGAATCCCTGGGTATCTCATATTGGGTACGCAGAAAATGGGGAACACAGTTAATGGCCACCTGTAAAAATGTTGGTTTATATGACTTGCCCAGAATCTCTCAGCTCACAGGAGGCAGGGATAGAATCCAGTTCTCCAGAGTGGTGGTGAAGGCAGCTGAAACAGCATCTTAATTTTTCTTTTTTTAACCCCCTGCCTCATTTGCTGCATAACTGCCTGCTTCTGCAATAGATGAGGTAGGGGTCCTACAGATAAGTCTCCTTCATTATACAATCCCGGTTCATTCCCTGAGTACTGTCCATCCTGTGCATTGAATGAAATGGGGTCTGTCACACCACTTCAGTTATCCTTCACCAGCATTGTGTTCTATTGTGGTGGTCAAGCAGGCCACCACCTGTAGTACTATTTACATATATTTACCATCCCTCAGCCATCTCCCCCCACTTGCTTCTGGGGATGGGAACAGGACTAGCAACAGCCAGTTCTGACTATCTCTGCCTTCCTCAGGTGCTCTGCTCTCCCCAGAGCTTTCTTCCTCTCAGTTTATATACTTCCAGCTGCTGGGGTTGCTTACCTCCTGAAATTATCCCCTCAGCCATAGCTCTACTCAGTTAATTGGTCTCAATAAACATATTGGTGGGGATTTGAGTCTCAGGCTGTCGGCTCCTGACTCAGTACATACTTTCCAAAGGACCCTGTAACACAGTATGATCATGTAATTAAAGACTGTCATAATGCCTAAGCAAAAGAGGGCCAAATTAACTTTGTGAAAGCAACCTTAATTCTGGCATTTCCTCACTTTTGAGTGTTCAATTTTACAACCTTAACATTCTTTTTATATTTATTTATTTATTTATTTATATATAGAGAGAGAGAGTATAGAGAGAGAGAGATTTAAAAAGTTGGGCTGTTTATTTGTATTCCAATTTCTGAACTTTTAGGGTATACTGGGGTCATGTTTTCAAGCTTTGTGTCACAACAGTGAGGGCCAGAAACTTACTTTTTTAATGAAAGCTGAGATTCTATGTAATCACTTGATTCCAAGAATTGAGCCTCTAAGAAAAATAATAAATATGGTGAGATTCGTGATGAAATTGTGAGAGTTGGCAACGCTGTTGTCAGAACTGTTTTTGGCATTCCGATGAAGACTTAAATGAAGTCTTAAACATAAGAATTTTTCATTTACTAAATACAGTAATGTGTGCTGGTAAGATAGTGAGGGGATTAGAATTGCATGATTGTCCAAAGGTAGTTCTTCACATGTTATTTATCTATCGTTATCTCTCTCTCTATGGAAAAAAACCCATAAACCATATTGACCACTACATGGGTCATGAGTAGTAATGGAATCTTTAGACCTCCCCGCAGCCCAGACCTCTTGCCACTTGAGCTAACTAACTCTAGTGGTAGTAGGCTGTTGTCCTCTGTGACCTATCCAGTAGAGGTTGATGAAAGACATACATTCTTAGTCTGTTTCACAGCTATTTGCTGTACATAAAGAGGAATGATGATTCTCAGGAATTCTGAGTTAAATTCAAAGTTCAGGAAGAACGTGTTCTCTGGTGGTGGTTGATCTTTTTTATATCCTGTGCTCCCAGTGTCAAAAACCGAGGTGAGGTTGAATTAAGCTAATCATTTACTGTTTCCATGTGTCATGTAGAGAAAGTAACACTAATGAATCGTCCGAGTAAGAGGGTGTTAAGCATTATCTTGTCATTTTATAACCTATCAGCAATTTATCTTTAAGAATTTAGTTTTAATCTTAGATTTTTATTTTGTCATTTGACTTTTAACATACATACAGCACTTGCAGTTAATTTGTGGCCCATATTCAAGAAACATCTCTATCCACAAATCACTTAAGCACCTGCTTAATTTGAACTCAGTAGAGCTCAAACACAAGTGCTTTCATGAACTGGGTCCTATAATGGAATATATACATTATATTGCAACAGAAATATCATGGGAGCGTGTTAAGTGACATGGCATTTTAGTGCACTAGCCTTTCATTTTTTTAGACATTAGTTTAATCACCAGGAAAACCAGTTCTTCAAGGACAGTTTTCCACATCACTAAACATAACTTGAAGTCTTCTCAAAACAGATGAATACTGGAATAGCTTGGATGCACTATGGTGCTGTCGAAACAATGTGGCCCAGATCCTCCAAGGTATGTGAGGATCTTGGTCCATGTCAAATTTTGTCCAGGAACTGCATGTGCTTTGTTTAGTTCTAGCTAATGCTGTCAGTATCTCTTTCAGTGACCCTAAAATGCACTAAACTAAACAATTCTATGCAATGTATGGTTATTACTATGCCGTCATTGTTTGTTTGAATGACTGTAGTCACAGTTTCGAGTTTGGGGTTCAGTTACTACTTGGAATAAACTCTTTGTAAATGTTTGGGGGAGATCTATATTTTATTTTTTGTTTTACTTAGATTGTATTATACTGTAATGTGCTGTTGCTTCTGCTTGGTTCTGTAGTGAAGTTCTATAGGATCTCAACTACCCGAATACTAGAATTATTCATATAATTGGGAGTCAATTTAAAGAATAATACTGTAACAAAATGTTCAATAAAGGCTCCTCTTCTCCATCATTTGCTGAAACCATTCATGGTTTATTTTTAATTTGGCCTCAGCATCACTTTCCATTGGCATGCAAAGTCTTAAAGTTTTCTTTTATACTTTTGTAGTGTCTGTAATTGCAAACACCTATCTCCTTCCCCCATACAGGCAGAACTATCACACTCTTCTTGTTTCCAGATCTGTCCGTTATTGCCAAAATCTCTTGCACAGCTTTTCAACAAGAATTAATAAATACAAATGAATAAGTGCCTTATAATTGGTAAGCAATTATCAAATTGGCAAAGTGACCTCATAAAGTCAGAGATTCTAAGGCCCGAAAGGAACATTACGATCATCCACTCTGACTTTCTGTATAACACAGGCCATAGAGCTTCCCAAAAATAATTCTTAGTGTATATGTTTTAGAAAAACATCCACTCTTGATTTAAAAATTGGCAGTGATGGAGAATCGGCCACAATCCTTTGGAAACTGTTCTGATGGTTAATTACTCTCACCCTTAAACATTTACACCTTATTTCCAGTCTGAATTTGTCTAGCTTCAACTTCCAGCCATTGGATTGCGTTATAACTTTCTCTGCTAGATCGAAGAGCCCATTATTAAATATTTTTTCATCATGTAAATATTTGTAGATTATAATCAAGTCACCCCTCCACCTTTTCTTTGTTAGACTCAAAGAGCTCAATCTATTTAGCTTATCTCTATAAGGTATGTTTTCTAATCCATTAATCATTCTTGTGGCTCTTCTCTGAACCCTCTCACAATTCAAAAAGGATGTTTATAAATTGATGTCCTAGACTGAACACAGTTTTACAGCAGGGTCTCACCAGTGCCAGCTACAGAGGTAAAATAACCTCTCTACTCCTACTCAGAATTCCCCTGTTTATGCATCCCAGGATTGCATTAGCTCTTTTGGCCATAGTGTCACACTTGGAGCTGATGTTCAGCTGATTATCCATCACAAATCTTTTTCAGTCATTGCTTCCCGGAATAGGGTCCCCCATCCTGTAAGTATGGCCTACACTCTTCGTTCCTAGATGTATACATTTACCCTATAAAAACACACATCGTTTGCTTGTGCCCAGTTTGTCAAGCAATCCAGATCACTCTGTATCAGTCGCTTGTCCTCTTCATTATTTACCACTCCCCCTAATAAACTAAAATTGACAAATTGTTTGCTAGACAGGGAGATGTGTTGGCTGTTCCTCAGATAGGTAGGTTCAGCTACTGATGATTTTGGAGAATCAGGGAGCCTAATCTAATAAGCATGTGGTTATGTCTGTTGCTATGGAAGTGATGGAGATACTCGTAATGCTAATTTCTACTTTCTTACAGGATCCGAAAGGACAAGTAGATGGGTTATGAAAGCACTAACAGTTGTTAAAAAAAACACACGTCTATTACCAGCAAACCTGATAAAAATTCTGCAAAGCTGGTGTTAGGTAAGTGGATTTGTTTTAGTTTATGTAGTTTCCACAGTTAGTGTACTGTATGCATTAACCCCAGAGGGAGAATAATGGATTTAAGGCAAAATTAGTTGAGCAGCTGAAAAGAGAGTGCATGTTACATAATTGCATCATGCTTTGGGAACTCTGTTGGGGCCCAAAATGCTAGTACTACATTAATTTGAGAAGGGGTAGTATCTCAGCATGACATCTGTTATGGAGTGTGGTGTGGACTTTGACACTTGCTGGATGTTTGAAGAGCAAACACAGGTGTGTGTTGTGTGACAAGTGACTTGACTTCTGTGTTTGGGGACAGCAACACCCAGTCTCAGATTTGGAATCGTCTTGATAATGTCAACCCTAAATTTTCACAAATCTTGATTCAGGCCCTCCAAAAAAGCATAGGGTTAGCTTAAAAATCATGAGATTTTTAAAAAGTTGGGCTGTTTATTTGCATTCCAATTTCTGAACTTTTAGGATATATTGGGGTCATGTTTTCAAGCTTTGTGTCACAACAGTGAGGGCCAGAAACTTACTTTTTTAATGAAAGCTGAGATTCTATGTAATCACTTGATTCCAAGAATTGAGCCTCTAAGAAAAATAATAAATATGGTGAGATTCATGATGGAATTGTGAGAGTTGGCAACGCTGTTGTCAGAAATGTTTAAGACTTCATTTAAGTCTTCATCGTAATGCCAAAAACAGAAGATAATTTTTCATTTACTAAATACAGTAATGTGTGCTGGTAAGATAGTGAGGGGATTAGAATTGCATGATTGTCCAAAGGTAGTTTTTCACATGTTCTTGTAATGATTAGATAATTCTGCAGTACTTCTATCAAATTACTGTATTAAACTTATTTAAAAGCTTTGATTCTCTAGTTTCAAGAAGATGGAGTTTCAAATATTCATTGACTGATGGTCAGTTAGTGACACCAAGTGGATTTATTAGGAAATAACATGTTCCATTGATGAGACATGCTGAGACATCTGTTTGCGCATGTTATGAAGGCATCAGTGGGAACTCCAGTTAAGGTTGAATTGAGATGTACACTTAGTTCAGGACTAAAATCCTTCTGTTTCACACTTCAGTGAGTAAAAATAGTTTCCAAATTTGGCAGAGGACAGTTGAATTTTCTATGTAGAAAGAATTTTCTTTGCAGAAGAGAGATTTAATCATGCTGTCTTTTTTTTTTTTTTTTTTTTTTTTTTTTTTTTTTTTCAAATTTTGCCCTGACAATTTTGCAGGCTTTTGGGGGTGGAAGAGGCAGGCAGAGCACCATTTAGGGAGGGCAGGAGGGGCACCCCCTCCCCAAGTTTCATACCACATTATACTTTTACGAACAGTACACACATCTAAAATGTGAAGTTTGTGCAGTCACATTCTTTTCGCTGATTTTCCCAGGCTGTTCTTACAAATCCCATAATCCACAGCCACCACCTCATGACACTCTTCACTTCAGCGGGAAGTTTATTAGCTCACGGCGCCAATTCTTGTGTTGAAACAGCCCTGTATCTACATACGCACTGGTGAAGGTTGGAAGAATTCTGCTTTTTAGACATGGTGTTCCGTCCTCTCTGGTAAGTGTTTTTGTTAAACAATGTGTCATTATTTGGTCTCTTTGATTAAAAAAAAAAATCCATTTAAGTTGCTTACATCATATTCAGTTGATTCTTTAGTCCATCACTTCAGTATTCACTGAAGTTCACAGACAGGCTTCAGACAGAGTCTGCTTCATTTTATAACGTAATACCGTGTTTATTTGAATTACATGAAGAGTAAAAGTAAGTAAACTCTCGGAACTCATAATGTTCCTATGTTCTAACTAATGTTCTTACAAAGTAACTGCTTGTTGCCCTGACAGCCTGAAAACACACACACACACAAATAGGCCAGGGATTTTAAAAAATTATTATTATTATTATAGTTTTTAACTAGTTTGGGGGATTGTTTTGTTGTTGTTACTTCTTGGTACTTCCTGTCAAAATGTGCAATGCATATATATTCTCTGTAATTTTATTCTTTCAAAGTTTAAGGATTACAGTACTATTCTTTTAGTTTTTTACTGGTCTGTGTATTTCATAATTTTCTCTCTTATGGTTAAATTTAATTCTTTGAGTAGTGAGTTCTAAAATGTCTAACCTGCCCTGGCTGGAGTAATTATCATTATTACTCTTATTACCATCTTCTGCTTTGTCATTCATTATTTAAAGTGGTACCATCAAATAGTAGTAGCCTTCTAGAAAGTAAACTTAGCTTGTACTCGCCTTAGCAGTACCAGTTTCAAGAAAAAAAATATAAAGCAACTATCTAATATCAATGAGTGTCATGAACATTAGCGTAATACCTACGTTTAGAGACTGTGCAGATAAAGGTTGCTTATTTTCAAATTGTATTTTTAATTATACCTGTAAAATAACTTAACATTTGAAATAAATACGGTTCCAAGTCTGATACTAATAGTAATGATGGAGTCAAATGTTAGTGAGTCATGTACATGACTGTGACTGGTAAATGTAAATGCCAAAATAATTAGAAAAATAAATCCTCATTCTTAATAAAAGAGAAAAAAACAAACTTAATTACATATGTTAAAATTAAGTAAATACATATTTAGTGGCGTGAAAAGCAATTAACTAAAATAGAGTAGATCAGAGGTTCTCAAACTGTGGGTCGGGACCCCAAAGTCGGTCGCAATCCCTTTTAATGGAGTCGCCAGGGATGGTGTTAGACTTGCTGAGGCCCAGGGCCAAAGCCTGAGCCCCACCACTCGGGCCCGAAGCCAAAGCCTGAGGGCTTCAGCCCTGGGCAGCAGGGCTCAGGTTATGGGCCCCCTGCCTGGAGCTGAAGCCCTTGGGCTTTGGCTTTGGCCCCCTCTCCCACCCCCGCCGCACAGGATGGTGGGGATTGAGCTCCCCCCCCCCCCCCCCCCCCCCCGAGGTGGTGGAGCTCAGGTGGGCTCAGGCTTTGGTCCCGCCTCTTGGGGTTGTGTAGTAATTTTTGTTAGAAGGGGGTTGCGGTGCAATGAAGTTTGAGAATCGCTGGAGTAGATAATGGCAATAACACAGAGTGTGTTTGTTAAAGAGAGCCAGAGTTATTGCTTCAGTGTGTGATAGCCTGTTCCCTGAAGCATACCTCCATGTAGAGTTCCTTGTTGAATTCTGGGCGTATACGCAGATGTCCTTTTTTTTTTTTTTTTTTTTTTTTTTTTGGTCAGGGTTATCTAGCGGTGCTAAGCAGACAGCTATCATGCTTTATACAGCGTTTGATTTGAATGACCATTTTTTCCTTTGGTTTCTTCAGTTTCATTTTGCAGAATGATTTACCTTCAGCACTAATACACTCCCGAACATCTGATTCACTTGTGCTACCATAAACCAAATCAGAGTAGGAAGTAGCAATAATTTCCAAGCCTTCCATGAAATTGGAAAAAAAAGGAAAAAAGATACTGTTTTGTTTTTGCTTCATAGTGTTTCATGCATTTTTGTCTCATTAATTGCACAAGTATTCAGTACCTCATTGAAAGGCATTGCTATGTTGCCTTTAAGTAATATTTAATTTAATACAAAAATAGTAATAAAATAAAATCTACACTATTCTTATATTTTATTTTGTTTAAAAGCTTAAAAAAAAAAAAAGAAATTCCCGTGTACAATGGCACCTGTACCACCACAGCAGAGGAATATTTTATCATTTTTTAAGAGAGAGACCCCTGACCATGAAAACCATGACCGTGAAGAACCATCCTTTAGGAATCATTTGCACAGATCATTTTCAAGTAACACTGTCCTATACTCAACACAGAAAAACAAACAGGATAATGATCCTTGTGCCAGTGTATCAATGGCCACCACCTACACATCTAAGGATGTCCTGCATGCTCTGACATCACCAGCGGGGGCAGAAGGTTTTGTTAAACAGAGTTTACCTGTTCATGACAGGAAAAACAACATCTCCACAGCTTATTTCATTGCACAAAGAGGAATAACCAATACAGCCTGAGGTGGATTCATATCCTACAAATGATGGACATTTCAACTGTAGTTGGTTTTCTTTGTACCCCTTTATTGAATACTCAGTTGTAGAGGATTCTGTTTTTTGCTTTCCATGCCATCACTTTGCTACTCAAAGCACAATTGGACCAGAAGAACAATTCAACAACAGAACATTCATTGAGCATAGCTTTAAGAAATGGGAAGATTTTCATCGTTTGTTAAAACATCATCGATTCAGTTCCAGGCATACGGCAGTTTTCATTTCATGGCAAAACTACTTGAAACTTAGGATCAGCAGTTCGAAAAGTGTTGCAGATCAACTTGTTTCCAGTCGTCAGGCTGCCATAGCTGAAAATTGCCAGCATATTGAAACACTCTTAAAGGTATCCATGCTCTGCATAGTATTGCTTTTCCAGGGCATGATGAAATACATAACTCTAGCAATCAAGGCAATTTCATGGAAATTCTTGAGCTGGTTGCTGCCACTCAGCCCAGCCTTTTGAATAGACTAAGAAGCAAGTATGGACACTGATCCAGTGTGTCTGGGGGCAACCCTTACTGGAAATGCCAAGGTCAGGGCAGGCTTCAAAAGGGAGAGCAGATACCCACCAGTCTTGGGAGTAACCCTGAAGTTAAACTCCCCAACCAGTCACAAATTGTGCTCCTGATCCCCCACACTGGTTATTGAGAAGCTGAAAAAGGAAACCACACAGCCCCTTTTACTGCATTCCAGTTCTCTGGCTCCCAGTCAGCACATAGGTCCAGTACAGTGAGAAATTATTTAAACTCTGCTCACATATACTGTGACAAAGTTCCTCCTCTACCTTGGTGAGTCCTGCGCTTATTGGCAGATTTTGATCGCCTCAGAGATCTTCCCCTCTGGTAGAACCCACAGTCAAATTCCTCCTGTGTCTGATCAGGAGTTGGGAGGTTTGGGGAGAACCCGGGCCCGCCCTCTACTCCGGGTTCCAGCCCAGGGCCCTGTGGATTGCAGTTGTCTATAGGGTTTCCTCTAACAGCTACGTGACAGCTACAACTCCCTGGGCTACTTTCCCACGGCCTCCTCCCAACACCTTCTTTACGCTTACTGCAGGACCTTCCTCCTGATGGTCTGCTGATGCTTGTACTCCTCAGTCCTTCAACTCTTCTTCCTCTCAACTCCTTGTGTGCCTCTCGCTCCCAGCTCCTCGCACGCAACAACACAAACTGAAGGGAGCTCCTTTTTAAACCCAGGTGCCCTGATTAGCCTGCCTGTCTTAATTGATTCTAGCAGGTTCTTCTTAATTGGCTCCAGGTGTCCTAATTCGCCTGCCTGCCTTAAATTGGTTCCAGAAAGTTCCTGCTTGTTCTAGTGCAGCCCCTGCTCTGGTCACTCAGGGAACAGAAAACTATTAATCCAATGGCCAGTATATTTGCCTTCTATGAGATTTCTGTACCCCACTTGTCTGGGTCTGTCACAATACAAAACGTTCTGACCCCAAAGGGTCAGCCACATTACCAGGTCAGTATAGGTTTGAATCTTACTGAAAATACCACACTGCCAGCCAATCCTTTAGTATCTAAAACTAAAGGTTTATTATAAAGAAAAAAGAACAAGAATAGAGATGTTAAATGGTAAAGCAGTCACACACGTACAAAGATTCAAAGTCCATGTATCAGGCTCCAAGCAGTATTGATGAGTTTACTGGCTTGAAAGTCCCTCTGGAACACATCCACAGCTTGGATGGGTCATTCAGTCCTTTGTTCGGTGCTTCATTTGTAGAAAGGTTACTCCAGAGGTAAGACGTAGGACTGAAGACAAAATGGAGAAGATGCAGCTGCCTTTTATAATCCTTTGCCATGCTGCTTGTGCTTCCTTTGTTCCAAACACAATCTGCCCGGCACATGGCCTGGAAGCGTTAGAGTTCTATCTATATGCATGTCCCTGCATGCTTGCTGAGTCATAAAGTGTAGCCCTTGATCTTTTCAGTGGGTTAATTGTACAGTTGATGTTCCTTGATGCGCCATCAAGCAGGCTAGGCAGTGCTGATGCCAAACTGTCTGGGGGTGTCACCCAGAAGGATAGCACCAAGTTTGAAATACAGACATACATACATATCTATAACTCATAATACAAAGGTGACAAACATATACACAAGATTATTATACTTGGCAAATTATTTCATTTTTGCAGATATCTTACATGGCATACTCATTGTAATTTTACAATATTGGTGTTCATAAGATCCTAAAGTGTCCCCCAAATTCCATACAGCGTCACAGACACTGTACCTCTCACCAGTACCAGAATAATTTAATACATTCTGCAGCAGAAGCCCTGAGAGAAAGCATTATTGAAGAGGTTGGACAAGTCAAGTATTTTTCTGTCCTTGTTAATGAAACTAAAGATGCATCAGAAAAAAGAACTCTCTCTCCTTTTACGCTACTATTGAAAAGGAATCCTTCAGGAAAGAGTTCTGTGCTACTTCCACGTGGAAAATCTAAACGCTGAATCTGTTTAAAAATGATTATTGAAGAACTACAGCATTTGAAGCTTGATATTAATTACATTGTTGCTCAGTGCTATGATGGAGCTTCTATCTGGGTGGGCATTTAACAGGAGTACAAGCTCAAATTCAGGAAAGGATTATGCCCACCATTTATGTGCACTGCCATGCTCGCAGGCTTAATCTTGTCATTGCAGATATATATTCCAGCATCACCCAGTATCAGGAAGTCTTTGCATTTGCCAAGGAACTGTACATCATCTTTAGCAGTAGTTACAAGCACCATGAACTGTTTAAGGCACAGCAGGAGCTAGGCCAGAAGATACTTGAGCTAGGTACAGTATGTGAAGCTTGCTGGTTGTACCAGTATGACTCCTTCTGGAAACTGCATGCAAGTTATGGCACTGTAGTGGAAACACTGGAAGCCATTTCAGTTCAGAGAGCTGATGGACCATCAGTTAGCTCTACAAAGGACTTGATGGTAAGGCTAAAGCGCTATCCCTTTCTGTTGAAGCTCTTGGTTTTGGAAAGAATATTCAAAATTTTGAATAAAAAACTGTATCAAGTGCCATGGAATTAGTAGCAAGCAATGTTGCTATTCTTCAAGAAATGAGAACATCTGAAAGCAAATGGAAAGAATGATGTGATGAAGCTGAGATCATTGCCAAGGAACTTGAAACTGCTAGTCCGGGTCAGGCAGTTGGAACTGATCAGCACAGCAATACAAAAAATGGCAAGAAGATTTAACAAAGAATCCTCCAAGCTGGCCTTGTTGTTTCTAGTACACTGAGTCAGTCATTGACTGATGATGTTCCCAAGAGCCCTCAAAATCTATGAAATCTGACAGGTTTTAGAGTAGCAGCCGTGTTAGTCTGTATCTGCAAAAGAGAACGAGGTTGCTCAAATAAATGTGTTAGTCTCTAAAGTGCCACAAGTACTACTCATTCTTTTTATAAAATCTGATTTCTACTATCCTGTTCTAGACAGAATTCTTGCTGAGCTTGATAGAGGATTCACCTTCAACTCCAGTTTGCTTTCTGCACTAACTGCTTGTGACCCAAAAAGTGAAAATTTTCTTGATTATGAGAAATTGAAAATAATTGCAGATCAGTATGGATCAACAGGCACCGATTTTTGTGATCTGGATGCAGAAGTTGAAGTTGCCAAGAAGCACATTGCACCAAAAAAATTGACTTCAATTTCTGAATTCTGGAATGTTCTCAATGACATACCAAGGGGTTACCAATCTTTGCTGTCTATTGTAGATATTGTGTTGAGCCTTCCGGTCTCTACAGCAGTGGTGTCCAATAGAAATTCGATGCTAGCCACACTTGTGGCTTTGAATTTTTCTTATTCACCACATTATAAAAAAGGATTAAAAAACATACTACAAATGACATTTCAAATATCAAAAATATGTAGTGTGACGGGGCAAGGCCAGAGGGCTATAGGAAAGTGGTAAGGAACCAGTATGTTAGTCCCAGGCTAAACAAATCCCTGATACCTTATGGCAGTTGCTCCAGGTTAATCAAGACACCTGGGGCCAATTAAGAATTTTCCAGAAGGCAGGGAGGTTAATTGAGACACCTGCAGTCAATCAGGGGCTGGCTGAAACTAGTTAAAAGCCTCCCAGTGAGTCAGTGACGGGTGCATGTCAGGAGCTGTGAAAGGAGGTTGCGTGTGAGGAGCTGGGAGCAAGAGGCAGTAGGAGCTGAGAGTAAGAGGGCGTACTGCTGGAAGATCCTGTGGTGAGGATAAAGAAGGAGTTGGGAGGAGTCCATGGGGAAGTAGCCCAGGGAGTTGTAGCTGTCGTGCAGTTGTTCCAGGAGGCACTCTAAACAGCTGCAATCCACAGGGCCCTGGGCTGGAACCCGCAGTAGAGGGCGGGCCCGGGTTCCCCCCAAACCTCCCAACTCCTGATCAGACACAGGAGGAGTTAACCTGGACTGTGGATTCTACTAGAGGGGAATATCTCTGAGGCAAGCAGAATCTGCCAATAAGCGCAGGACCCACCGAGGTAGAGGAGGAACTTTGTCACAGTAGATATTACAAAAAAAATTAATAGGTACTACTAACACAAAATTACTATATCCTAGCCACGTTAACAAGCTGTATATCAAAGCATGCACCCTGTCTTCCAGTACTGCTGCCTTTTAATACACTAATGCATTGCTCATGCATTGGCTCATGCATTAGCCATGCATTAGCCACAATTTAATAACCTATTTGCCACATGTGGCTAGTGGCGAATGTATTGGACACTGCTGCTCTACAGCATCACATGAAAGGTACTTCTCTGTGCTCAAGAGAGCAAAGGACTGTTTAAGATCCACAATGGGAGAGGAATGCTTAAATGACTTGGTAATTTTAGTCTGTGAATGTGAAGCTTCAAAACACCTGGATATCAACAAGGCCATTAACAATTTTGCCAAGATGAGACCATGGCATTATCCATTGTATTAGCTCATATCTGGAGTGGTTTTGATTGTTTTTAATAATTTATTTACCTTTAAACATTCCTGGAATAAATTCTGTCTCTCCTCTTCATAATTTGAACATAAGACATTTAAAAAAAAACAATTGTTGGGGCAAGCAGATTTTATTTATTTTTATTTATCTCTACTAAAGATAGCATACAAAGTATCAAACTTGTGTTTCTGATATCTGTGTTAAGGCTCCAAAACTGATACCTCAGGGTTTGGGATTAGTAAATGTTCCCAAACTTGCATATAAACTTAAAATGTGGTTTTAATTGGTGTGTGTGTGTGTGTGTATATGTATATAATATGTATATGTGTGTGTATATATATTTATATAGGAATTACAGTGCTCCTGTCAGATAATTTCTAAATTATCTGCAAAAAAGCTAGTTTTCTGGTGCCTAAGTAGCCCCTGAAATCATGGTTAACCCCGCCCCCCCGCCCCCACCAATCTGAAGTGGCATCCCTGGAGGCAAGGGGTTCCTCTAGCTAAATAATTTGTGTGTGCGCGCGCACGCGCACACACCCCTACCTTTGACACATACTGCTTTTGAAATCATAATTTAGTCAGTTATTCTCCCCGTTCATAAACAATTTGAACTCTGCCAAAAAGAGACAATGGAATTGTTCAGATCTGTCAGCTGTTTCCCAACTTGAGAGCCTCCTTCATTGTGGAGTGTTAGCTAGATTTGTTTGCCCAAGTTGCTGTAACCACCTCTTCTCCAAGACACTCATATTATCAGAGACTGAAGTAGTGGGAGGGGGCTGGTGAAAAGGAGGGGTTTCAGCTAAACTGTGCTGGACAAAACAAGGTTACACCTTCATTTTTAAAAAAAGAGGGCACGGTCTGGATTTGATAAACCTTTTGAGGGATAGCTCAGTGGTTTGAGCATTGGCCTACTAAACCCAGGGTTGTGAGTTCAATCCTTGAGGGGGCCATTTAGGGATCTGGGGAAAAAAAAAATCTGTCAGGGGACAGTACTTGGTCCTGTTAGTGAAGGCAGGGGACTGGACTCGATGACCTTTCAAGGTCGTTCCAGTTCTAGGAGATTGGCATATCTCCATTTTTTTTGTGTGTGTGTGTGTGTATGGTTTTCCATTGCCAGAAATCTGCTGCACTCATTTGTAGGAGATGAATCACAGTGAGACTCATGTTGCCAAACCTTGTGCAGCACAGCAGTTTTGGGAACTAGCAGGAAGTTAATGCATCTTTTACAGGGGATGGGGAAAGAGTTGGAATGTGGGGGAGCATGGAGGTGTGTAGCACTTGTTACGGCTTGCTAGGGAGAAGAGTCTCTGTGTTGCTAATCAGAGTAGTCTGTTGGGCAGAGAAGGCAGGAAAAGCATTAATCCTTATCTGCCTTTTTGCTTCTCCTCCTATACGAAGCCCCACTCACCTCGTTACCTGAGCTGCTCAAACTCCCATATCATCTTATACTCCACTCCTGCTTACATACTTACAACTTGCAATCCCTGCTACCCTGGGACATCACCACACAACCTCTCTGCTGCCCTCCCCATTCCCAAGCCGCTACTTTCTCTTTCTGCACCAAGATTACTACTTATTCTGTGTTGTCTGCTACCCCACCCCCACACACACACTAAAAGAAATTCACCACACACAATTCTTACTAACTTAATCACTCAAATAATAAATAATAGTGATTACCTGGATCGATCGGACTTCAGCTGTCGTTAAGACTGCGCCGATCACAACACATCTGCCATTCGTCTCGCACTCTTGCCTTTCTTCTCCACGTTCGTCTGAAACGTTTAGTGATGTCATCTTCCCATCTTCTTGGAGGCCTACCAGGGGGGGGGTCTTTTCTGTTCTCGCGGGTACCACTCAGCAATGATTGCGGTCCACCTGTTATCCGTGAGCCGTGCTCTGTGGCCCGCCCATCACATCTTGTTATGTCTGCTTTCCACGACAATATCTTTCACACCGCTGCGTTCTCTGATGATTTCATTTGGTATACGATCCAGAAGGGAGATTCCCAACATAGCTTGTTCCATTGCCCTTTCAGCTACCAACAGCCGTTGCTCTTCTCTCTTCGTCAGTGCCCACGTTTCACTGCCATACAGCATGGCTGGCAGCACTGCTGAATTGAAAATATTTTTACGTGTGGTCTTGTCAATTTTTCCTTTGAGGACGTCCTTGATGGAATTAAACGCACACCATCCTGCCCGAATCCTTCACGAGAGTTCTCCGTTCAGGTCTTGGCGCATATTAACTTCTTGGCCCAAATATATGTACTGTTCCACTACTTCGATGTCTTCTCCTGTTACCGTTATTCGGGCTTTTCGTAAGACGTCTGATCGCATATATTTTGTTTTGCAGCGGTTCATTTTCAGGCCAACCTGACTACTTTTCTTGTCGAGTCTTCGTAGCATGCTCTGCAGTTGGTTGGTGCTTTCGGCAATTAGTACAGTGTCGTCTGCAAATCTGAGATGAGATAATCTCTCTCCGTTTATGTTGACACCACTCCTCCAATTGATCTTGTTCATAACCATTTCGAGGCAGGCGGTGAATAGTTTCGGTGAAATTGTATCTCCTTGCTTTACGCCTTTCTCGATTGGGATGCGGAGGGGAGTTTCAAGGAGAGTAATGTCTGTTGTACATCCAGTATTCGCTTCCTTCAACAAACTAATGTACTGCGTGTTAATGCCCTGCTCTGTGAGCGCCTTTAATATTGCGTTAACTTCAACGTTATCGAAGGCCTTTTCATAGTCGATAAAAGCAATGCACAGCGGGAGTTTGTATTCCCTCACTCTTTCTAGGAGCTGGCTAAGGGTAAATATATGGTCGATTGTACTGAAATTTCTTCGAAACCCTGCTGCAAAATCCTACCTCAGCGCCTCAACGTGGTGCAGCGGTGACCCTGGCCGTCTGACCGCTATGGTAGCGGGGCGTATGCCCTGGTAGGTTTTACCATGCTACAAAGGTGTCGGACTATCCAATCCAGGGAGGAGGGCTGCTCTCTCAGAGGAAAGAGTGCTTTTCCTTCTCCTTAGAGGTTGAAGGCTAGCTAAGCTTGAGGAGGTACGCATGCCTGCCCACCTAGCCAGTGGGATGGCTTGAAGTTAATGGCTAAAACAACACGAGTAAATAATAGTAATAACTAATGAATTTCCAATCAACGCAATCAGTAAGATAAACCCAGAGTCTTCAACTGTTTGACAAACTTCCTTTCACTTGTAATACAAATCTACTTGCATTCAGTTGGTCAAAATATATTCAGATTCTGACATTGGGGAGATTATTATTTTATTGAAAGACATACTGTTAATTTGAAAGTGTGTAATGTGTTAAGACCTTTTAAAATGTTTAGGCCATAATTATGATTCATACATTTTAAAGCCAGAGGGGGACTACTGTGATCTTCTAATCTGACCTCCTTCATAACACAGACCATAGAATTTCACCAATAATTCCTCGATCAAGACCATAACTTCTGGCTGAGTTGCAGAATATGTTATGAAGGACATCCAATCTTGATGTAGAGACTTCAAATGATGGATAATCCAGGACATCCCTAGAAAAGCTGTTCCAGTGATTGATTATCTTTGTTAAAAATTTGAACCTTATTTCTAGTCTGAATTTGTCTAGCTTCAGTTTCCAGAGATTAGATGTTGTTATGCTGTTGTCCACTAAAGAATCTTCTACTGTTAGAAATTTTGTCCATGTAGGTATTTACAGATTTTGATGACATCATCTCTTAACTTTCTGTTGGATAAACCAAGTAGAGTACCGTATATACTCGTTCATAAACTGATTTTTTTTAGTAAAAAAGAAGCATCAGAGAAGGGGGTCGGCTTATGAATGGGCATAGAGAGGGAGAGGTGGGACACAGCCCCTCCCCCCAACAGAGGGGGCAAGGAGAGGCGCCACTCGGCCCCGCCCGCTGGAGCATGCTGAGGCTGCGCCGCTCGGCCCCGCCCGCTGTAGCACGCTGCGGCCAGGCCAGAGACATCCTCCCTTGGCCCGCCCCAGCTAAGGTGGGAAGGGATTGGATGGGGAGAGTGTGGGGGTCCTGGGCTAGGGGTGGGGTCATGTGGGGGGGTGGTCACAGTGGTTACTCCCTTGACCCCCAACTTCTCCCCACCAAAAAAATTTCCCCACCCGAGCAGAGTAAGCAGCTGGCGGGCCAGGACACTTTGTTTACTTAGGTTTACCTCCGTGCCTGCAGATGCTCGAGGTAAACAAACAATAACGGCCCACCAGCGGCTTATCCTGATGGCCTGGGAGCCAAAGTTTGCCGACCCCTGGATTATAGGGTTGGTTTATGAATGGGTCATAAAAAATTTCCATTTTTATTTATCCATCTTGGGGGCGGGGATTGTCTTATAAACAAACTGGTTTATGATTGAGTATATACGGTAAGCTCCTTAAATCTCTCACTGTAAAGCAGATTTTCCAGATATCAAATAATTGAACTTGCATGTCTGAGTGAGATTTTTGTATGTGTATAATGCACATAATATATCATATGGTCCAGATAAAGGAATGGGGAAACCTGTTAATGTCATTCTAAATTGGCCAACTGAAATTGAGTTATTTTAGTAGATTAAGGGCTGTAATAGGTGCTCTTACTGCTGTAGCACTCCCCTGGCCTTAGGGCACTATATTGCAGAGGACTTCGCCTCTTGTACTTCTCTCCCACCCCCTTTTCCCCCATGTGGCCACTTCCTTGGCCCCACAGTGGCCTGTCTGTATCTTTTCCCAGCCGTCTTTATCTGGGTGTTTTGTGGCCTAGCCCCACGGCCAAGTGACATAAAAGTTCACTCCCTTTCCAGGGGTAACAAGAGTCCAACTTATGAGTCCAGTGTCTTCCAACTAATAATTCTTCTGCCCCTCTAAGGCAGGGAATCAGAATCTCGATGGCTATGGGTAGAGGAGGATGGCTCACCAGAGCCTTAATTATTTGGTCTGTGGGCGGAGTGCTGCTGACTTTTACCATGTTTTGGAATTTGATGGGATCCCTGGGAATTTGTGGACAGACTAGGATCATGAGTTGTCTGGTTACTAGAGAATTCTCACCATTGCCTTAGTGAGGTAATAGTGTATCCAAGGCAGTGAGTGCATTGTGGTCTCCTCTGTATCGATATATAATCCAAACACCAGGTTCAAGGTGTGACCAGCTATGTGGGTTGATCAGAGGTGCCCTATGAAATTCCTGGGGAAATTGGTTTCCTCATTAATAGGGATCAGTAAGTGTTTACTCTTAAAAAATGGTATTGTGACTAAGACACTGATGTTGGTGTAGTGTTACAAAAATGATAGCTTGAATAAAAATATATTTTTCAGAATATGAAGTGGGAGTAGTAATACCACATCTGCACAGGAGGAGGATGATAATTCAGATTAATTTCTCATCCGTTTTCTGAATGGAAGCTGTGAACAGTAGAAACAAATTTTAAGCTTATGGTTGCGTGAAAAGCAAAGCATCCAGAAAATGCTGTAATCATGGGTTTAAAAGAATGAGCTTTTAAACCCATGCAAAGCATATGTATGCTAAATTATTGGTGTGAAAGTACTTTCTTAAAATACTGGTCAATAAAATACTTTACTTCATTATAGATATTTTGGAAACAATGTGTTATAACAGGAGTTATTGTTCCCACTATATTTAAATTTATTTTATATTCTTTTTTTCTAGTTGCTCAGGATTTTAGGCTGAAATTTCCCATGCTTGATCTGACTCAGAGCCAAAGTTTTGGGAAAATTTCAGTAAAAGATATTCAGACATTTCTGAGAAATGGCTTTTTATTAATCACCCCATATTTTTTTATCAGAAATTTTGTGTTTGCAACTCCATGGCAGAGCCAAATTTGAAAGAAATTGATTTAATAGCTCTGAAGTTGTGTTACATTTTTCATGCAGCTGCAGTACATTTTTTAAATTTATTTCTCCATCTATGACATGGATCGATGGGGCATGCATGCGCTAGTAGGTTTTTTTGCTCAACATAAAGTGTCTTTGAAAAATCTGACTCTTGAAGAATTTCAGTATAATCCCAAACTTGCTTAGACTCTTAAAATTTCCCAAAACTTGCAAATGCTTTGGGGAGTCCACAATATTGTAGTGTTACTATGAGGACAGTGGTGTGGCTAGAGCAGTGCCCCCTTGTAGACCTTCCAAGTGCCCAGATGCGGGTCTTCCTGGTAAGGAAGAAGTCTCAATCTTTGATGTCCACAGAGGTGGGCTCCGGCTCACCAGCTAATTGTCCTTTCAGTCTTACCCACTCTCTGGGTGGGGTTTTGAGGGACTCAGCCCCAAAACGTTCTACAGTAGAAAGCAAATGTAACTCAATAGTGGGCCATCTGCCCTGAGTCTTCCAGGGGGTGGGGGGGTGTTTGCCATTTCCTTTGGGCTTGGTTCCTAAGCATTCTATGGCTATATCTACAGTTACCGGTAGATCGGCACTGCTGTGATCGATGCAGTGGTGTTGATTTAGTGGGTCTGGTGAAGACCCGCTAAGTCAATGGCAGAGTGCTCTCCTGTCAACTCTGGTACTGCAGTTTCCTGAGAAGAGTAAGGTAAGTTGCAGGAGAGCATCTCCCATCGACACAGAGTGTTGTAGCCACTGCGGTAAATTGACCTAAGCTACATCGACTTCAGTTACGTTATTCACATAACTGAAGTAGCGTAACTTAAGTTGACTTACTGCGGTAGTATAGACAAAGCCTATGATTCGAGCATTGCATGTTCCTTGGGGTCTATCTGTTCCTCCCAGTGGCTGCTCCAGCTAGCAAGGCTGTCTCCACAACTCTGTAAATAAAGAGAGGCAGAGGTCCGTCCTCCTTCCCTGCCAGTCAGCCCTGAACTGAGCCAGGCTCTCTCCATTTATTCCCCCTTCAGGCTTGGCAGTGGCCACAGGTATAGCTGGGTAGGGCTAGCTGAGCTAAAAGGCTTTTCTTAAGCCCTTCTCTATTGGTATGGGGCTCCTCTGACCTATCACAGGAGGTGACTCACATTTGCCACATGGCTTAGCGTAATGAACAGTGCTCTATTCCCAACTTTGCTACTGACTGGACTTACTAATATACTTCCTACATGAGGAACACAGTGAAGTAAGCAAATTAACATTATCCTAATTTAAAAATGAGGATTATAATGCAATTTGAAAACAGTAGTTGCCTAAAGTTATACAGTAAATCATGTGAGAACCAGGATTAGCAAATAGATTTTCGAGATCATGCCCCATGGCAAATCCACACTACCACCCAGGCAAATAACTTAATCTCTCTGTTTTGCATATCTGTAAAATGGCAGTGTTTCTAGAATCATAGAAATGTGGGATTGGAAGGAACCTTGATAGGTCATCAAGTTCAGTTACCTGCACTGAGGCAGGACTAAGTATTACCTGTCAGGAATTGTCTAGATGTTTGTCTAACCTGTTCTTAAAAACCTCCAATGACGGAGATTCCACAACCTCCCTAGGTAATTTATTCCAGTGTTTAGCTACCCTTACAGTTAGGTTTTCCTAATATCTAACCTAAATCTCCTTTGCTGAAATTTAAGTCCATTACTTCTTGTCCTGTCCTCACTGGATAAGGAGAATAATTTATCATCTTCCTCTTTATAAGAACCTTTTACATACTTGCAGACTGTTATGTTCCACCCCAGTCTTCTCATCTCCAGACGAAACAAACCCAGTTTTTTCAGTGTTTCCTCATAGGTCATACTTTCTAGACCTTTAATCATTTTTGTTGCACTCCTCTGGACTTTTTCGAATTTGTCCACATCTTTCTCAAAATGTTGTACTCAGAACTGGACATAGTACTCAAGTTGAGGCCTTATCAGTGCTCAGTAGAGTGGAAGAATTACTTCTCATATTTTGCTTGTCCCTCCTGCAAATACATCCCAGAATGATGTTGCAAAACAAGTGAACAGTATTACAGTGTTGACTCAGTTAGTTGTGATCCACTATAACCTTCCAGATCCTTCTTCTGCAGTACTCCTTCCTAGGCAGTCATTTTCCATTTTGTATTTGTGCAGTTGATTGTTCCTTCCTAAGTCTAGTACTTTAAATTTCATCCTATTTTATTCAGAGCATTTCTCCAGTTTGTCCAGATCATTTTGAATTTTAATCCTATCCTCCAAAGCAGTTGCAACCCCTCCCAGCTTGCTATCCTCTGAAAACTTTAAGTTTACTCTCTTTGCTATTATCCAAATCATTTATGAAGATATTGAATAGAACCACACCCAGGACAGATCTTTGTGGGACCCACTTGATATGCCCTTCCAGCTTGATTGTGAACCATTGATAACTACTTTCTGAGTACACTTTTCCAACCAGTTGTGCAACCACCTTATAGGAGGTTCATCTAAGCTATATTTCCCTAGTTTGCTTAAGAGGTCATGTGAAATAGTGTCAAAAGCCTTACTAAAGTTAAGATATATTACATCTACTGGTTCTCCTCTATCCACAAGGCTTGTTACCCTGTCAAAAAGGGATATTAGGTTGGGTTGACATATGTTCTTGACCATTGACTGTTGTTTATTACTTTCTTTTCGTCTAGGTACTTACAGTTTGATTGTTTATTTGCTCCTTTATCTTTCCGGGTACCAAAGTTAAGCTGACTTGTCTGTGATTCTATCGGTTGTCCTTATTCACCTTTTTCTTGATAGGTACTATAATTACCCTTTTCCAGTCCTCTTGGATCTCTTCTGTTATCTTTATTCTCCAAGATAATCGCTAATGACTCATAGATCTCTTCGGCCGGTTCCTTAAGTATGCTAGGATGTATTTCATCAGGCCCGGCTGATATGAAGACCTCTAACTTGTCTAAGTAATTCTTAACTTGTTCTTTTCCTATTTTAGCCTCAGATCCTATCCTATTTACACTGATGTTCGCTGCTAATTTTTTGGGTGAAAACTAAAGCAAAAAAGGATTTAACACTTTGGCCTTTGATGCATTTTCTGTAATTGTCCTTTATTAGAATTTTCTGTTGCATAGCCCTCTGGAGCCAAATGCACAGCTGGCACTCTACTTAATGGCAATGTCATTCTTAAATATTTAAGATTGTCTGAATTAAAACTTCCTTTGCAATAATGCTTAAATAACCAATCACTTAATATTTTTTGCAGTGTAGATCTGCCCTAATTGTCTGAATTTTGTTCTGTGTGTATCTCATATAATCTTATTACGGAGAGCAATCCTTTCCTGTGCTGCTTTGTGATCCCATTTGCTGCTATTAACTGTCCTTTGCTAGTTCATGGTTTTTATATCAGTAGGTATCCAACTTGTGCTTCACCTCCTATCCAATTTACCCTTCCCTGTACTTCTACTCTGCTAATTTTTCTGCTCAGTTATAATGTAGAGATGGCCAGAATTAGAATGGTGAATTTGGGCCAGGCTATATATTTGAATTTTCTTTATCCATGCCTATCCGTTCAATTTTTGTTTCACATCAAATCCAAAACTAGAAGGGGATATGTACCCCAGTCTGGATGCAGCCAAAAGTCAAATGAACTGACTTTCTAAAAAGTCCATCTTTCTTTGGAGCAGAGTTGCACAAGAACAAGTTGGTGCTGACTAACCCGAAACTTAATCTAAACTTAATCCAGATGCAAATACCATTTTCTTGGTCCATCTCTGTGAATCCTGCATAGTGATGAAGAAGAAACTTCATATTCTGTATTGATGGGAATGTTTCTAAGCAAAAAGATTAGGGTACAAAACTGTTCTCGTTTCCTTCTTCTGTAGACTCATAGACTTTAAGGTCAGAAAGGACCATCATGATCATCTTGTTTGACCTCTTGCACCTTGCAGGTCACAGAACCTCATCCACCCACTCCTGTAGTAGAGCTATAACCTCTAGCTGAGTTACTGAAGTCCTCAAATAATGATGTAAAGACTTCAAGTGAACAGAGAATCCACCATTTACAATAGTTTCAACCTGCAAGTGCCCCCTGCTGCAGAGGTAGTTTTCTTTCCCCCTAGTTCTCATTGAGCCTCTATTTCAGGGTTTTTCACTGAGTGGGTCGGGACCCAAAATTGGGTCGCCAGAATTGTGTGGCAGCTCCTGTGGCTCCTATCTCATGCTCCAGGCACTGCAACCTTTGGGGTCCCAGTGCCGCCACTCAGGTTTGCCCCTCCCATCATGATGACAGGAGTCCAGATAGACCAAATTTGAGTGAGTGTCACTGCAACCCCATGAGCCAGGTCATAACGCCACTCAAACAAATTTTGGTCCAGTCAGGGGGCTGGGGCCAAACCTGAGTGGCACTGCAACCCCAGAGGTTGCAATGCCCAGAGCAGAGAGCCACGTCTAGCCAGCCCCACAACACAGGAGCTGCCACTGTGGGGTGAGTGCCAGGCAGGACCCAAGCCCTGGGGGGGCAAGATCCAACCAAAACCACCCCAGGACCTCTACCCCCAGACTAGGTCATGACCGGTCATAAACATTTACAAATAGGTCCTGAACCCAAAAAGGTTGAGAACCACTGCCTGTACCAAGCCTCTGTGACTTTCTCCTTGATGCTCTGCTGGTTGTCTGATTTACATTTTTCCTTTTACTGCCCCTGGAACCTAAGCCTACTTCCCTGCTCCTTTTTCCTATCCCTTAGCCTTTACTGCTGTTCTCCTAAGACACATGTTGTGAGGAAGTAGAGATGGAATTGGACTTACTGAATGACAAATGTTTATATTTTCTCCTCCACCCCCACATTATTTGTCTGTCCCTCCCTTCTGCCCCTTATGAGTAGTAATTCTCTCTTGTACAGGTACACAATCTCCCTAGATTCATTTTTACTGCCTTTGACATGCTACTTGGAACTTGGACCCAGCTGATTTGTTTGGAAGGATAAAAAAAAATGTCTACTGGATTCACCATTGTGATTCCCTGTTGTTGCACAAGCCATACAATTAACTGTCTCTTACGTGTTCTCTCAGTCTCATCTTTGCACTTTCCACAAAGCCCCTTATGCCTGAAATTCCCTCCCTGCCTGATATGCCATGCCTCTACCCTCTTCACCTCCAAGTCTCTCCTTAAAACATATTATTTCCAGTAAGCCTACATCTCTGTAGTTCTCACCTCAGTAAAATTAACAAAATCAACTGTAGTATTTACAAATAGCACAAAATCATTGAAACTCTCAAAGCACATACTTATATTTACCTCTGTTCCTTGGTTTTTTTGCATCTTGCCCTCATCCTAAATTTTATGTTGTCTGTTTAATTTGTAAGTTTGGAGCTGGAACCCTTTCTCTAGCTGTTCGTAAAGCAAGTTGGCACCCCTTTTTGTACAAGGAATTGTAATATACTGAGTAATTGTCTACTTGTGCTTCCTTTTACTGATTAGTAGACTTGGCTGATTCACCTTGTTTTCCCCACTGGTGCTGATGATATGGGAGGTTCCAGAAAGCATTATGCTCTGAGTAAAAGTGAAGCATATTGTGCAAATGCTAATGTGTTCTCCTAAACCAATGCTGTGCTTGGTGTTTTCATTGTAAAATGCAAACCACACATTTCTTGCAGCAGTGTGGACTGCTTTACATTGGCCAGTGATTGCTTGTTCAGTCTTCATTTTCATTTTTTTTCTTTAACTTCTAATAGTTGTGAAAGGGAGGGTGTGAGGATTTGTTTTCATTGCCGAAAGTGGGAAAGAACTGAGCATGATTCCACATACAGTTATTCAAACCTCTTTACTGTGTTTAGTTTTTGACCTGCAGTGAGCAGGCTGCCAAATCTGTAGGTTGTTTTCATTTTTAATAAATGTGAATTCTATTCACCTATTGATAAGTTAACTTAGGTTTAATCAGTATATAAGAGTAAACAGCTTGTTTCTCCCATTTTCCACTGTGTATTTCAGAGAGATGTGATTTAATTTGTATACATTGTTGCACTGACATTCCTTTTTGGGAACAAGGGAAGAGCTACAGAATCACACAATTCCCATGAGCCATTCTAAAAAGAGAAGGAATCGACTTTATGAATCACTGGGTTATTTTTTGAAAACCTTGTTGGATTAAAATGACTCATTGATCTGTCTTCTTTAGCTGGGGAAATGCTGTTTATAACTATCATGCCAAGCACAGAACATTGCAATATATGTCCTGATAACACTATATATTAGCCCTGCAAAATTGACAAATATTTATTTTATTTCTTTAGAATTCTAATGTACCTACCCCAGACACTTGGCACCCTTGACACTTACATTTTTTTAAGGGAAAACCAGAAGCAAACTCCACCATAAATCAGAAATAAACAGCTATCCTATGCATCAAAAGAGATCACCCTCCTTCCAGTATTCCCCTTCAGGAGACCATTCCATCCTCTCTCTACTCTCCCCTGCCCCCAAAAGCCAGTAAGAAGGTGAGCTTTGCAGCATTCCCCGAAGGGCCACAGATTTAGGCTGTTTCAGATTGGTAGGTGTAAAAGCTTGAAAGTTGGGGTGTTTTCACAGAAAGTGTCCTGCAAGAAGCTGCTTCTCTCTCAACCAAGGAAGCTGCAGCTTGAATGCCTCTGCTAATCTCAATTGTTGCAGTACAGCATAGGGGAATGGGGGTCTCGGGTAAACAGGTCCCACGCCATTTAATAGGGCTTTATAGGTCAAAATTAATACCTTAGTGTTCCCAGAAACCCAAAGGCAGCTTGTGAAGATAATGAAGCACCGGTGAAATGTACTTGAGGTGAGATACTCTGCTTAAAAATTAGGCAAGTGAATTCTGTACTCGCTTTAGCTTCTGAATGGATTTAAGAGTTAACTTCAAGTAGGGAACACATTGTAATAGTCTGATAGGGAGTTGACAAAGCCATAGATAAGTGGCCAAGTCCACGTCCAAAATACAAGGTCACAACTTCTTGGTTAGCCACAAATAAAAGAGAGCTGTGCAGCCGCTGCTGTAACTCAATCATCCAACAATAACTGGGAATCCAATCAGATTCCAAGGTAGCAAATACAAGTTACAAATGATGGCCAAATCCCTTCAGTCAGATCTTCCATTTGCTTTCCTCAGTTAACCAACATCACCTGTATCTTTACTAAATGTTGGTGTTCCATCTCACCCAGTCACTGGAAAAGGCATTCATACGCACTACCTGAGTTGGAAGAGAGAGAAACATAAAGCTGGGTTTCATCCTGAAGGCACCACAACCAGTGCTTCCTTGTTCTCCTTCTGATGGCCTTGAATTCAATCCAGAACCCTTCATGAGAGTACACGGGGTGAAGAGGGGTACTTGCCCAAGACTACCTCTAGGATTTCACTGGAGATGGGAACAAAGCCCTGTCTGCTCCCTGCACGGTTTGCACTTTGTAATCAACTGTGTCAAAGACCGTTCACTTTATAATACTGGCATGGACCCTTGTTTCTCATTGATCACCACAAGTAGTCATTATGCATACCCATATTCACAGAGGTCAAGGCACTCTGAGGTAACTAGAGTTGCCTGAGGAACTAGAGGCAACTGTGAGGGCTGTAATAACACAACCTTTCAATAATCTTAACCACAAAGGGAAGATTAGATACAGAGCAGTGATTAGGCATATTGTCAAGGTCAAAACATGGCTTCCTGAACAGAGCCCATACTCATGTTTTCTAAAGAGAAGCTGGCAGCTGCCCTCTTTATGGGAGGCACTGTTGTATTAATTTAGATGGAATAAATGGGCCAGAGATGTTAACATAACCCAGTCCCTGTCCAACATTGAAGTGTTAAACATGGTTCATGGTTCGGTACACCGAGACCTCAGGCTGCTTTGCACCATGGCAAACACCATTTAAAATCCTTTAACCTTGTATTAAGAGACAGAAAAGAAGTAAAAACAGTTAAAGCATTTGAAATGTAAAATATTAAGTAAGGCTTTCATTTTAACAACATCCCCTGTTCCCGTTAGCTGGAGAGAGTTTTTTGAAGGAACCTCTCCTCTCCAACCCCCTTGTTTGACAGTCTCTTAGATGGTGTCAAAGATGGTAATAACTGTCCTATCGGCGATAAGAAAAGAAATTAGCGAAGATGGCCTGGAGCTGTTGCTGCTGCTGTTGGTAAAGTCTGGTCCTGTTTCATCCCAGGTGGTGGTTTGGATTCAGCGGAGCCGGTAGAAGTGATGATGTTATCTGGGTCCCTGTCTCTGGCCCAGTCTGATCAGGACATCACTTAGCATTAGAATGAAGACGATCTGGGGTCGCAGGAAGGTCCCAATGTCTTCAAGTATCCAAAAAGTGAGTGATAGACAAAATAATGTGGGGGAGGGGCTAGTCTTCCCATCAGTTAGGCCTAATATCTTACCCACCAATTTTGGTCAATTAATTTCTGATTCCACATTTTTTTTTTCCCTTTAACCAAGCATGATTTCAACTAGGGTGACCAGACGTCCCGATAAAATTGGGACCGTCCTGATTTTTGACCATTTGTCCCGCGTCCCGACCGATTTTCGGGTCTTCTCATCTGGTCACCCTAATTTCAACACAGTCCTTGAATTATATCAGTGTAGTGTGACCTATTATGTTTGGACTAATTTAGTGTCTTTGTCTGGTTTTCATGCACCTGTTTATAACATTCTTTACTGAAAGCAATTTTTACAACTGAGCTTTCAATTAGGGTAAATTTGTTGTCCCAGTTATTGCAACAGCACTTACAGTCACTGTTCGTACTATGCCCTGTGCTTCCCTGCTAACCTCCACCTGCCAAGAAGTACCTGGATCTGATGCATAGGTTGCATCATGAGGTTTCGCTAGTACCTCAGATAGGTCTACTGGTTAAAATTCAAGTAGTGATGATATAGCATTTGTTGTCCCCAAGATATTGTCCTGCTTCCTCAGAAATGAAAACTTTGGTCCAAATCTTGATAATATATAGGGAATATTTTTTTCTACTTGGTGTTCTCAGTACAAGATGAGGCGCATATATAATATATATATATATAATATGTATATACACACACACACACACACACACACACACACACACACACACACACACACTAGAGATAGATGATGAAGGTGTAAATCAGGACTTAATAAATTAGTCTTTCCCCTTTACTTAATTGGAGAGGCTTTAAGCATTATGAATAAAAATGAAACCACCTGTCCCATATTTCTTTTTAATGATTGTGAGCTCTCTTCAGGATCCTTGTTGGTTTGGGGACTGAGCAACCAAATTAAACAATAAGACTGATCCACCCAGTATGTTGCTGTGTGCGCTTGTGGGGTTGATTAACCAGCTGCATATTTTGGAAACTAATGGTGCCAGTAAAGATATGAACAAACTGGCGAGAGGCCAGAGGAGAAAAACATGTTTTCTAAACCTTTTATCATTTTTGATCTGTGAGGAAAGACTGAAATAATTGGGGATGCTTAGTCTAGAGAAGAGAAGGTTATGGGGGGACATCATAGCCTTGAAATATGTAAAAGCCTGTTTTAAACAGGACTGTGATAATTTGTTCGCCAAGTCCACTAAGGGCATGGCAAGAATTAATCATCTTAGTTTGGAGCAAGGGAGACAAGGTTAGATATTAGCAAAAATGTTCTAACCATAAGGATAGTTAAGCACTAGAACAGGTTACCAAGGGAGGTTGTGGAATCCCTGTCATTGGAGGTTTTTAAGAACAGGTTGGACAAACACCTGTCAGGGATGGTCTAGGTTTACTTGATCCTGCCTTAGTGCAGGGGGATGGACTAGATGACCTCTTGAGGTCCCTTCCAGCCCCACATTTCTATGATTCAAATAAACACTTTATAAAATAATTTTTTTTTACAAATTACAACAGCTGGAAATTTCCTTTCAGGTTAATTTTAATCCTAATTTACAAACTCTGCACCCTTTTTTCCCCCAAGGATAGCACCTGGTTGCTAATCTCATAGGTGCTTTACTGTATCTAAGATCAAAACATTGGGAGACCGGTTGAAACAGTAGCAAAGTTGTTGCAGGCTTGGCAGATGGAGGGTGTGGTAACACTGCATCACAGACTACATTCTTGAGTGCATAGCATAATTTGCCTTATATATTCTTGTAAATGGCAGCATTCCAACACTTAGTTATCTTCTGTTTGTGCTTGGAAGATCATTATTTCCTATTTATCTCATAAATTTAACACGCATCCTATTCCTCCTATTTAAACTCTCCCACCAAAATACAACAGTGACTTCCCCTCCTGAAAAGGAAGGGCTGGCAGCTACACCCTGAAGTCAGCATGAATTGTTTATATAACCTTCAATCAGGAATTCATAACAGACTAAAATATTTTTCACCAGAGTAGAGATTGTTGCATATTCGTATAACAGGTTTTAGTGAGACATGCTAGCTGTCAAGTCCAGCATAACCCCCTTTCAGCCATTTCATTGAAAATAGAATTGAAGGACTATACCCCCCTCACCTTTCAGTACATATAAATTACATCTCTCTGGAAAACATGAAAACCTTTCCCCCCAGTATTTCAGAGTAACTAAAACTGTAAAATTTGGAGTAAGCAACTAGAAGAGGCTCCAAGCCATTTTGTCTTAGAGAACCCCAATATGTTAAGTTGAAGTAGGACTTTGCAGACTGTGCACACTGTAGGGTATAATTTGACATTTTCCTGCGTTAGTAAAATTTTTGACACACAAGATGAGTGTTGCAGAAATTGCACATGGAATAATATCTTTTATCAAAGTCAGTAATATTAAACAATCACAGGTTACATTCCAAATGGCTGACATTTGTCAGGAGAATGTCTGTCTGAGTTTACTTGACCTTTCTGGTCTAAAAAGGTTTGATTATTTTGAGGTAGAAATTTAAGTCAATATGGAAAATTGCCTTTTTCTTACAAACAGAATCTGGCTGGGACCCACTATATACATGTTCTGCAATCATCACAGTTCAGATTACCCCAGGTTCTGCAGACCACTTCCCTCCTGTGTCCACAGGCAGGCACAAATTTGGAAATACTCTTTTAAAACATAAGTTTCTGTTGTAATTCTTCAGTGATCTTGATTAAATATGCCATGTTCCATTTCTACTTTCTGATATTAATAACATTATCTATGTTTTCCCCTTAATTTTTAAAAAAAGCAGATCACAGATTTATCTGAGCATTGTTAAATAATTAAGCCAGTTTTTTTCCTCTCAAAACTATAGTTTGTGTCTTTTATCTTTTTTATCCATTGCCTCATCTTTGAAGTACTGTCATAAAACTATCTGGAGAGTATTTTTCACCCCATTAGAATATCAAGGAAAAGTAAGGACATAATTATTTTTGAAAAAGCACTATATAGGTAGGTATAGCTTAACGAACCCAGAGTAAGTTGCAGTCCCTGCTCTGAAGAGCTTACAGTCTACTGAACAGTGCTTATGAACTGGCCGGTGTTTATGTAATTGCATTGCTGAACGCTTGCCTAATCTGGAAGACCTATCCAGAAAGGTTTGGAAGAAGTAAACTGTGATGATTAAGCTTGTGCACACATTTGTGCCAGACAGAATATTGTACTTTCTCTCTGGGGAGAAAGAGACTTTCCACAGGATGTCTGCATTTTGTGGCAAAAAATGCACTTGCAGATGTATTCTGTAGGGCTGCTTTGATGTGGAATATTAACCTGGGGACCTTATTGTCACAGGATATTACTGAAGCAAATAGTTTTGTGAGATTATTTGTGACTTGGGAATTAAGCTTTTGTGAGTGTAAGTGTGTACTTAAACTGATGTTTGGTGTGAATTTGGTCCTGATTTTTTTCATCATAAGATGAATATTTTACACATTATGAACACTACCACCCCAAACTATTTCCAGACACTACAGACAAACCCATAACAATATAAAATTCAGATATATTATAGAACATTCTATGGTAACCCATGGTAGCTGATAATTTTTTTCATGAAAATTTTAAAAGGTTTAAGTAAAACAAGTAATATAGCCCTCCCTTACTGTCCCCCTGTAATCCATCCACACACTTCCCTCCTGCTGACAGCCATTCCTTTTCCTCTGCACAAATCCCCCCCCCGCCCATGCAAAATGGTCAGTTGGCACAAGTAGTTGCTGTTTTTTGGGTCTGCATAAGCTGCCAGTGAAGTCTGGGAGTTATTGTAATGTTTTACACTCAATTTACAATGGCATAAATATCTATACAAGATGAAGGGCACTGAAGGGGCCCATAGAACTTGGTATATGGTTGTTCAATTAGATAATTTCAATAAAAATTATGTTGCTGATTTCTATTTAAAAAGAAAAAAGCTCAGTCCATCCTGTAAACTTTGCCAGCCACATGGTCTGACTTCTGTGACAGTTCCACAATCTAAAAGCTGTTTTCTGTTGCTCCGTTTCATCCCAGGACTCCTAATTTATCCTACCTTGGATTACCTTAAACAAAAATGTACTGTCGTGTTCATTGTATTTTAATTTTTTATTTTACCCTTTGCACTAAGGGCCAGATGTACAAATATATTTGATAGGTGTGTAAAAATGCAGATAGATGCTTCATGGGATTTAGGAAAGCACCCAAGCAGGTTAAGTGCCTAACTCACATTAACTAGGTACCAATGGGAGTTAGGCATCTACCCTGTTTAAGCTTTTCTGTTAACCCCACAAGGCACCTATCTTGCCATCCTTAGGCAAATCTGACCCTAACTGACCATCATACTGCCAAGTAGCATTTCAGGTAATATTACATATAGCTCATCAGGTTAAGATGTTGACTTGAGTGTCTTTCCACTTGTCAAGAACATTGCTTTCCTACTGATGAGTATTATTAAGCAAGTTTAGCTAGAACAACTTGCAAATGATTCACAAAGAGAGCAATTAAGATTTTTATAGGCTTAGTTAAAATACTTACCTTAAAACACATTTTACCAAAATGGTTTCCTGATGGAGCAGGCTGCTGTATTCATACTTACTTCTGCTTTATCCTCTTGTGTATATATCAAATGACAGGAGCTGTGGTGTAAGAATAATTTAAACCTACTTTTATGCATGAGATCTGTTGTGAACGATGCTGTTTCAGAGATTTTTAAGAGCTGGAATTTCTGCATAATTGAAACTTGTTTAATGCAAATAATATATTTGGGATTTGATGTATTGCAGATTCCTACAAGCTTTGGGTAGTCTTTCTGACAACCGCTATGGAGAAGATTGAAGAACAGTTTGCTAATCTGCGCATAGCAAAATGTGCACTAACTGAAGACCCCACTTACTTACTGGATATAGATGTTTCAAAATCTGTTCAAGCAGAAAGCAACCACTTAGTTGCTGTTTCATGTTCCAATAAATCAATTAAAGTATATAATAGAGAAACGTTACACTTGCTAAGGGAGTATAGTGGCCATCCTGGGTTACTTAATGGAGTCAGATTTGCTCATACAAGTGAGAATATGTTGTTTTCAGCATGCAGTGATGGCACAATAAAATGTTGGGATACTCGCTTAGCTACTCAGGAAACTGTACAATTATTCAGTGGTTATCCTTCAAATGTTTTCATCAGCTTTGATATTAATTGCAGTGATCTTATAGTTTGTGCTGGGACAGAAAAAGTTGAAGAGGACACATTCATGGTGTTTTGGGATGCAAGAAGTAATACAAACTATGCATGCGCAGCTAAAGAGCCCTTAGGAACCTATTCAGAGACTCACAACGATGATATCACTAAAATATGTTTCCATCCTATCAAACCCAATTTGGTAGTCTCTGGATCAACTGATGGATTGGTTAATGTGTTTGATATTAACAAAGAAAATGAAGATGATGCTTTGATTGCAACTTGTAATTCGAATTCATCAGTAAGTTTTATTGGTTGGTCTGGGAAAGATTATAAACAGGTATATTGCATGACACATACGGAAGGATTGTGTTGGTGGGATCTTACTCAAATAGATACTGAGGAACCAATGACATTGTTGCAGATTCTGGATGTCAGAGAAGTAGTCTTCATTGAAAATAGCAACTTAAACTATCTGATAGGTGGCTTCTACCATGAAAAGGCAGACAAATTGTTTGTTGTTGGTGGAACAGCTATGGGAAACATTCACCTAATAAACTGTGGCATTAATGGACTGAGCTGTGTGGGCACCCTTCATGGAGGACACTCTGCTACAGTTCGCTCATTCTACTGGAACATGACAGATGATTCTTTGTTGACTGGTGGAGAGGATGCACAGCTGTTGCTATGGAAACCTGGAGCTGTGGAAAGGTCCCTTGTAAAGAAGGCATCTATGAAAATTGCTTCCTCTGTTCAGCAGCGAGTGAGAGTTCACAGCAACTCTCTCAAAAGCAAGAAAAAGTAAAATTATGAAAATGGGACTATTTAATTTGTAGAGCTCACTGTTCTGAGCAATATATTTGGGGTGGTGATTTATTTGCACTATGTGGCGTACACTATGTGGCAAATATAATTTAGTATGTAAATTTTACCTAAAAATGACCCTTACTTTATCACGTGAATAACTTTTTTTAAAAAGCAATTGATACTTATTAAAAGGGTAAACATTTACTTTGTATTCGTTGAACAAAGTATGTCTTAAAGTATTGTATATTTTTATATCAAATTGATTGTCAAATAAAAAATATTGGCACAGAGATCTTGGATTAGAATAAAAGCCTGCAACTTGTATACTATATATAACTACCCACAGTGAAATGTTTTGGACATATTTTAAAAGCTTTCAGATTTGTAGCCATCTTTTTTCTTACTTGCCTTACAGACAATTTAATGAATGAAATTGCTAAATATATTAGACTTAGTGCTGCTAATTCTTAGAGAAAGTACTTATCGATGAAAGAGGGTATTGTTTTGCACTGTTATATCACTATTTAATGACAAGTATATAAACAGTGGTTCACAGAACACACTTTATAGCAGAAGTGTGTGTGTTCTAGAAAACAGTAATACTTACTATATCCAAAGTACCTGTAGCCTTTTTTTATGCTTATGAAAAGTGTTATAATTGACAGTATTTGGAGATTTTTTTCTAATCAAAACACCCAATCTATGAAAATTGCAAGCTACCCCACACTATCCTAGCAATGTATCTCAATACTGACCTGGAAGCACCACCTATAAAGACTGAGGAGGTAGGTCAGTCTCAGTGGGTCATAGGAATTGATGCATATGACCTCCCCAATGCTCCATCTAATCCACTACCTGTTTTTGACATGCCATCCCACATGCCTCAAAGGAAGATACAGAAAAACTTTCAGAATGTAGTTATGGAATAAACTGCCTATAGAGAGTTTCTTTTTAACGCCCTTTAGCTTCTGCACTGCAATATATGCAGTAAGTAATTAGGCTCTTTACAGCACAAATTTTACTCTGTGGACACCTCTCTAGGAGCAATGAGATTTCACTAATCTCACCAAACAGCCGTTGGGTGGTGTAAAAATTACCTTGTACCTCCTAAATTGTTGGTTGTCTCATTCTGCCCCATTGGCACATTGTAACCTTTGTGCCTCTGACTCAGTACTCTGAAAGTTCCCTTTATCGTATTCTGCCCTCCCTAAGGTTGTAGTAACATTCGTATCAAATGTATCAGTAATTACCCTAGATTTAACAGATAAGTACTATGCTTCAGTGAAGCTTAAACAAATGTAAGAATTGGTATTTTACAGAATAGAGCATGGAAATCAAAAGGATTGTAAGTTTAATACACACATAAGTACTTTTGAAAATATTTATAGACTGCATCTAAACTTGAAAATACCCTGTAGTTTGAAGTAAAAATGGTGTTTAATTCATTGTGCATCAAGGGTAATTTATTTTCAGCTATCCCACAATTATTTTCAGCTATCCCACAAGTATGGTTAATACTACATGTTATAAACATACCTGGATTAATCTCCTGTGGAAATGAGTCCTCTCCAAATACACATGCATCAAGTTTCCTTCTGATATTTATACTAAACAATGTTTTGGTTTTTTTATATAGCTAGGGGCTATTTAGCTTTATGCTCACTTCATATCTGTCCTTTGGTCATGATGGTGTGATCACATTGCATTTATTAGCAGTAAAGGTTCCTTTAAAGCACGCTTTCAACATCAATATTCTGCTTCTCTGAATAGTTTTTATCTGCCATTACAAGTCACACCTATTATTAATATAATTGAAAGATTAGAGAAAAATTATTGTTCTATATCTTGAGTTTACTTTGTGCACTGGACACGATTTTTTTTTTAAATGGTTGGTGTCATAGTTACAGGGCTGAACACACCCTGTTCTCAAGCCTCTTGTTTTCTCCTGTCTCTCAGGGTGGAATCACACAACTCTCCCTTTCAGAGCGGGCCTGCGGCTTCAGACCAACTGCCACATGAGCACCACCTAACACCTCTTTCAGACACTACCTTCCATAGATTAGAGGGGTAGCCATGTTAGTCTGAAGAAATGGGTATTCACCCACGAATGCTTATGCTCCAATACGTCTGTTAGTCTATAAGGTGCCACAGGACTCTTTGTCGCTTCTATCTTCCATAGAGACCGCCTTCAGCAGGAAGGCACTACCGGCAGTGGCCCTGTAATAGTATTGCCTTTTAAGCAGCTTTCATGGGAGGAGATTCCTTTTCTAACTCATTCTATTTTACTTTCTCATTATCCCTCCCTACTTCTGTGTCGCTGCTTGCTACTTCCCAGATGTAATAGAATTATGGGAGACTCTGGGCTGCAGAATAGAATATTTTTAACCAGATACTTTCCTTTCTGCTAGCAGTCTCCCCCACAATTCTACGCACCCTGGATGCCTCGTTAGCCAAGGGGTCAGCTTTTTATTTGGACAGTTACTCTGCAGACAGTTTCTTAGAGTACAGAGTTCATGAGTTGGCATTTGCTGTTAATATCTTTCTACGAGTTTTACACAGCTTTGGAATGACTCATCTGGTGGCAAGCGGGAGGAGGAGGCATGGCCAGCACACGCTGTGTCACATCTTTGAACTGCCTCTGGACACTGCAGAATGGAGGGGAGCAGTCCAGACATAACAGAATCGTGGTAGTTGCTGCTACCAAAATGGAAAATTTCTTACGTGATCATTTCCTATCTGTGTGCCTAAATGTAGGTTTCTAAAGAAATGTGACCAGAACACCTGTTTTCCCATTTAACAGTCATTTTCCCATTCCAGTGGCTCCCTACTAACATACACTTTTTGAAACTACCATTAGTATCAGTTTGTTACTTAATATATCCACTGGTTTTTAGAAATATATTTTGTGCTTTATTTAAATAGCTTTCTTCTGCCACATTCCTTAATATGAATTTTAGTGGTAATTCTTACAAGATACCAATACTTCAAATTTTAGAAGAAATCAAAATATACTTTAAAAAGGGATACAAATACTTTCAAAATTGTTCTTGGAATGGGATTAATGCTATTGCAGCTAACCTGTGCTCTACTTATTGGCTAGTCCAGTTTGTAAAAGCAGAGTAAAGTAGTTCAGAGTCATTTCCCCACCCCACGTTGCTTAAGAACAATAGTTAACTTGAGAATATTTTCTGAGTCTAGAAAACGTTCCTCATCAGAATTGGAACTATTTTAAAGCAGGTAAATGTTAAGGCTGGATTACTTTACATTGTTTGTTTTAGCTTATGCAGAAGCCCTAGCATTAATCTAGCTGCTTATTTTGATTATTTTTCTGGTTCCAAAAAAAGACAGTAAAAGCAATGGTTTACTCAACTGTAATCATAAATACTTGAGAAAGATCTGTGGCGGTAACAAAATTATGCAATTAAAAGCAGCAGTGGAAGTGAATATATTTCACTTTAGCTCTGCACTATACACTACAGTCCTGCTTTTTTAAAAAAAGTCTGTCGTATGATAATCTCAAAAAAATAATTATGTTTTCAAAATTCCACTGAAATATTTTGATTTTCTTACAGTTGTCAGTTACTGAGAAAATATGCTATTTCTGGAGTTAAAACTTCCCACTGGGCGAAGCTAAACTAAATGTTGCTAATATTTTCAAGATAATAAGGATTTTTGAACAAATGGTACTTGAGCCTCATTTTGTGTTGTCTTACTAAACAGAATGTGATTTCCCTCTAGGTGGCTCTGGAACCTCCAGAGGGCGCTCTCAACTTTAGGAGACTGATGCTGTGATTCCTCTCCCTGGGACTCTGAATTTCTTATGCAGTTTGGGGTCCTGGCATCGATTTGTGAGAACCAGAAGGCATGGGGGGTAGGGGGGGGGATGTTTCCTGGGACTGTCCACCATTTTAGGGAGTCGTGCACCTGATTAGGGACTAGCACCTGATTTTTCATGCGCTATGAGGAGCAGGAAAACTTGGAGACATCTGATGTGTGATCTTGCCCATGGAGTGATCCTTATGCACACATTAGGAGGCCCAGAAGCTGAAAATACTGAGCGATGGTTGGCCTCATGCACTTTTGTAGCGTGAAAGTGAGATCCTGGATCTCCTGGAATCTTTCAAGTGATGGATAGATTTTTGCCAACGAAGTGTCTATGTCCACTCGTATGTGAGAGATCCTTGTCAAGGGACTCAAGGAAATTTTCTTGATGTTTATTACAATGCTGTGTACTTGCAAGAGATCCAGAATCCTAATCATGGTGGTATGCACTGCAGTCTGGGTCAGAGCTCACATCAGGATATCATCCAGAAAGGGTAACCCTGCAACCTGACTCTGGCTATCATTACCACTAGCATCTCTGTAAAGACCATGGGGGCTCACGAGAGACCAAATGGGAGAGTTCAGTACTGGTAGTGGTCTGTGCTGTTAAACAAACCTCAGAAACTTGTAGTGGTATGGGCATATATGAATATGGAGATATGCCTCTGCCAGATTTCAGTAAAGTTAGGAGGTCCCCATTGGGATAGGGATGATACCATCAAAGCTAGGATCTCCATCTGGAATTTTGTCGTCTTCATCCACTTGTTGAGTCTTTTCTGGATGAGGATAGCTCTGACTCTCCCGGTGCACTTCTGAACAACAAATAGATGGAGTAGAATCCTGAGAACCTTTTTTCTAAGGGAACTCCTTCCATTGCTCTTATGTCCATGAGCTGGGAGATCTCATTCCAGATCAGTTTGTGCTGGGCAGAATCACTGGATGCAGGAGTCTGGATAAAGAACAGATTGGGTGAAGCCTGTGGCTTGCAGGAGTTACCCCTAATTCACACTGTCGCTTGTAACCCATGGGGCTAGCCTGCTATTTTGTATAACTTTTTTTCCTCTATTGGCTTGATCGATTATATTAATTTAGCTTATATTTTTGTGTTGAGTAATTTCAGCAGATGTTACTTCATGATATTTGGCTGTAATGTAAGGAACCTATACGCTTGTATCCTGTATGATTAGCTAGAACAAGTTAGCATAAGTGGATGTAACCTTTGGCATAGATAAATGGCCTACCAATTACCCTTTTTGACTTTGGGGAACTGAATGTGTTTACTAAAATTCTGGGATACCAGTAACCACAAGGTACATCACAAGAACATGGAAGTAACGGTTCAGGCCAAGGTAATGGTTTCAAGAATGAGATAATTGGCATTAATATGTATGGATGTTATTAATATGTAAGAATATGCTAGCCTATAGAATAACTGTACCCTCAGATTTATGTGGGTGAGGAAATAAGATTTGGGCATGGAAGGTTGGGCACTGACATGAATATTCAGGATAGTGCCAAGACCCTATAAGAGGGCAAACCAACATATGGAGCTACCTTCTTTTAGCTTCAAGTACTCTTTTGTTTAGCTATCAGCTCAGCTTTTGCAATATAACTTAGCTACTCAACACTTCACCCTGATCTCCACCATCTCAGGATTGAGGAACCTCGACCATTGGACTCAGTTGGTATGTCAGAGACAAGGATGGCCCTTTGTCTCCTACTACCAAGTCCCCAAGGAAGGGTGTGAGTATGCTAGTCTAAATAGCTTTTGTAAGGGATGGTACCAGAAGTCCCTATAGAACCGTATTACTTCTTTTTGCTTGTGGTCTGAAGCTTTGATAACTTTTTCCTTTATTTTAAGAAATATCTCCAAAGCCTGGCTTTGTCCTCAGTGTGAATGTCCTTGCTGCACACCCTGAGGGTCCGTACGAAGTATTGAACTCTCTAAATTTTCTAATTCTGTAGCCTAATTTTGGGATAAGAACCTAATTATCTTCTGGTCAGATCATTGACATGGCTATAATAAGCGAGCCCTCTAAAATTCAAGTTAACAGTTACCCACTTGTCTGTGGTCCACATGGACCATTCCTCTGAAAAGTGGGAAATTCTGTCATCTACAGTCAGGTCTGGGCAGAGCTACATTTGCTTGTTGTCACAGAATCATAGAAGTGTAGGACTGGAAGGGATCTCGAGCGGTCATCTAGTCCAGTCCCCTGCACTCAAGGCAAGACCATTTCTCCAGATCATTTTGAATTTTAATCCTATCCTCCAAAGCACCTGCAACCCTTCCCAGCTTGGTATCATCTGCAAACTTTATAAGTGTACTCTGTATGCCAGCGCTTCTCAAATTGGGGTCCATGGGCCGCATTGATCAACTCCCCCCTCAATTCCTCTCCTTCCCTCCCAGTGCCTCCTGCACACTAAGGAACAGCTATTCAAAGGTGTGCAGGAAGCGCTGGGAGGGAGGGGGAGAAGCGGGGACAGGACGTGCTCAAGGGAGGGATTGGGTCCGGGACTGCTGGTCCCGCTGATCAACTCCTCCCGCTCCCTCCCAGTGCCTCCAGGTGTTCCCCAGCGTATAGGAGGCACTGGGAGGGAGGAGGAGGAGGAGCAGGGATGTGGCACACTTGGGGAGGGGGGCATGGAAAGAGGTGGGGAAGAGGAGGGGCAGGGGTGGGGCCTAAGGGGAAGGAGTGGAATCTGGGACTGAGTGGGGGAGGCTTGGGGGTCCATGAAAAAAATTAAATCAAAATGGGGGTCCTCAGGTTGCTAACGTTTGAGAACTGCTGCTCTATGCCATTATCTAAATCATTGATGAAGAGACTGAACAGAACCAGACCCAGGACCGATTCCTGCAGGACTCCGCTCGATATGTTCCTCCAGCTTGACTGTGAACCACTGATAACTACTCTCTGGGAACAGTTTTCCAACCAGTTATGCACCCACCTTACAGTAGCTCCATCTAGGTTGTATTTCCCTAGTTTTTTTATGTGAGACAGTACCAAAAGCCTTATTAAAGTCAAGCTATACCACATCTACCGTTTCCCCACTATCCACAAAGCTTGTTCCCCTGTCAAAAAAAGCTATTAGATTGGTTTGACATGATTTGTTCTTGACAAATACATGCTGGCTATTACTTATCACTAAGGCTAAGATTTTGTCACGGATATTTTTAGTAAACGTCACAGACAGGTCACGGGCAAAACAGAAAAATTCACGGAAGCCGTGACCGGTCCCTAATTTTTACTAAAAATATCCGACAAAATGGGGATCTGCGGATCACCACACTACTTCAAGTGGGGCAGCTGTAGGGACTAGGAGCTGCCTGGAGCAGCTGCGGGCTGCAGGGTACCCCTGCCGCCTTCAGCTCCGGGCATCCCCCACTGCCTGCGGGGGCTGGAAGCTCAGGGGTTCCCCACCACCCACAGAGGCCAGGAGCTTCGGTTCCTCTGCAGCAGCCTGGAGCTGCCCACCACCTCCAGCGACTGCAGTGGCCAGGAGCTCGGGTTTCCCAGACATCCCTGGTGGCCAAGAGCTATGGGGTTCCCCTGCCACCACCCTCTGGGAGTTTGGGGTTCCCCCACAATGCTGCTCCCAGCGGCAGGGAGGTGAGGGTTCTCCACTGCCAGACAGCCCCTGGCGGCAAGGAGCTGCGGGGTTCCCATGAGGTGGCGGGGTACCCTACAGCTTCCTGACCCAGCGGGAGACCCTGCAACTCCTGACCACCACAGGTTTAAGTCACAGAGGCCACTGGAAGTCACAGATTCCGTGACTTCTATGACCTCTGTGACTAAATCCCAGGTTTACTTATCACCTTATTATCTTCTAGGTGTTTGCAAATTGATTGCTTGATTATTTGCTCATTATCTTTCCACATACTGAAGTTAAGATGACTAGTCTGTAATTTCCTGGGTTGTCTTTATTTCTTGTTTTATAGATTGGCTCTATATATTTGCCCTTTGCAGTCTTCTGGCATCTTTCCCCTTTTCCATGAGTTTTGAAGATAATCGCTAGTGGCTCAGATATCTCCTCAGTCAGCTCCTTGAGTATTCTAGGATGTTTTTGATCAGGCCCTGGCAACTTGAAGACATCTAACTTGTCTAAGTAATTTGTAACTTGTTTTTTCCCTATTTTAGCCTCAGATCCTACCTCATTTTCACAGGTGTTCACTATATTAGATGTCCAATCGCTACTAAACCTTTTGGTGAAAACTGAAACAAAAAAGTTGTTTAGCATTTCTGCCATTTCCACAGTTTCCGTTATTGTCTTTCTCCCTTCCCTATCCTGTCCTTGGTCTTCCTCTTGCTTTTCATGCATTTGTATAATATTGTCTTGTTACCCTTAACATCTCTAGCTAGTTTAATTTTGTCTTTACACACTTGTGGTGTTTGTTAATATTCATCATTTATAATTTGATTAGTTTCCACTTTTTGTAGGACTCTTTTTTGAGTTTCAGAGCATTGAAGATCTCCTGGTTAAGCTAGAGTGGCCTCTTACCCTACTTCCCATCTTTCTTATGCAGTGGGATAGTTTGCTGGGCTCTTAAGGGCTGTGGGACCACCTCTGGGCTTTCTGCTCAAGCCTCAGTTCCAAGACTTGCCCTTGGTGTATCTAGTATCTTTTCTCTGGTACCTCTGTGAAGAGGATGGTGAGAGTGTCTGCCAGAAAGTGGGCTTATATTCCCTTCATGGACCACTCTGAGGAGACGGGAGGGCCTTGCTTTAATTTTGCAGCATTTTCTGCCACTACCTTATCTAGCTTTTCTCCAAAGAGGAGAGATCCTGTGAGTTAGAGGAGCACAGACTTGCTTGGAATGAGCGTCTCTCTTCTGGGAGCAGAGTCCTATATCATATATGCCTCCTGGCTGCTGAGCTGAATGCCATAGCCCCAGGTGAGAATCTTATTGCATCCACTATGGCGTCAGCCATGCATGCTGTTGCCAGAGAAATTTTCTTAAGTATGCAGCTGTTGTCTGGGTGGTCTCTGTCCTTCAGGGCCCTAAAGTCCTCCATCCAGGACAGCATAGTTCTTGCAAAGCATGTGGCTGTGAGGGACACTCTGAGAGTGGCTGAGGAAGCTTTGAAATGCCTTCTGAGGATGGCTTCCACTTTCCTAAGGACCTAACAGAGAGGAAATAATTCCTCTTCTGAAGGAATAACCATATCCTTAACCAGGGAGGCTACTGCGGCATCAACCTTTGGGACTTCAGTAAGAGTATTCTTTGTTTCTTGTATCTATGGTCGTGCTTGTTAATATGTTTACCTCTTATCAGGTTTTTCCAGTTTCTCCCTGGTGACATCCTCAAAGAAGGAGTGCTGAGGAATCACTGCCTTTGGGGAGGATTTTGAGGAAAGGTGTTTTTTTGGGGGCTTATCCTCAAGAGCCTGCTCTGGTTGAATCTGGATGGTGACCACAATCTTTTTTGCAGATGATCTCAAACTTCTCAGGGGGAGTAAAATATTGTTGCATTTTTTCTAAGTCCTGATAAGATTTGGAGCCTGAAAGTTCTTCTTTCTCAGCAGAGGAGGTGGAGTCTGAGTCAGAGGACAAGTACCTTTGGGATTGTTTTGCACTTTTTCTTCTTTTGGGGCTTTTTTTTTCCCCTTGACTTTTTGGCATGCTTTGCATTTGTTACTGCCTGGATGTGGCTAGAGCACAGTCTTTTGTGGCTTGCCTTGTGCAGAGCTTGGAACCCTCTAGAAACTTCTCCTTCTGAGTCCTCCCCTTCAGGGTCCCACTCCTCTTGAGTGGAGACGGGGTCTCATTATCAGAGTTCCCAGACTTGAATTGGGATGGAGGGGAGCTGGATATGAGCTGGAGAGGAAAGCTTCTAGAATTCATTGGAAAGATGACTCCTGTGGAAGGACTCAACAAGGACGGACTGAGGGATGAAGGAATTGGGGATGAAGGAATTCATTCTCATGAATTCTCCAGAGAATGAGGAGTGAGATAGTCCCTTCCTATAAAGTAAACCATTTTCCCCAAGACTTTCACTTCTGGAGATGTGTTTTTGCCAAGCAGAACGTGACAGGTGCACTTATACAAAAACACACGCATTCGTTGTGCCTGCAAATATCGTACTACCACGTGCAAATCTGATCAATTATGTGAGCAAATGGGCTCAAATGAGGTCTGAAGCAGTTACATGTGGATGGGTCTTTTGAAAATCAAGGAGGCTTAAAATATTCACCGGATTTTTTTAAAAAGTAGGGGTGGGGAGAGAGCCTTGTCTTGAGTTCTTTGATTCTTGGATGATGACAGATTGAAGTGCTCTCCTGCACTAAATTCCAGAGTATTGAGGATTGATACATGGTGCACTTGAGAATGCAGTGACCTGAGGGGATCAGACTATGTAACCCTTATTGGTACAAGGAATTTTTCCACATCAGAAACCATGAAACCTTAGTCAGTAAGTTGCTTGCAAATGGCCAGTTGCTATGGACACATACTGTGTGTTTGTTGCAAATTATGTTTTAGAATCTCTAGGAAACACTCTGCCCAACAGGACACTGAAAATAAAATTACTCCACAGTCAGACAGTCTGAGATTTGATTTGTTCAAGTTAAACAGAGATTTCTACTTCAAAATAGGGCCTGAGCCAAATCTGATGTCATGTTAAATTGCTGCTTTTATTAATTAGCTGAAAGAACAATAAACCCCTGTCCTATAGCAGTGAAAGGTCCATAAAGTCATTTTAAAATAAGATTATTCAGTGATATAAACAGGCTATTAGGAATTATAAGGCCAGATCGCACAAACCTTATGGGAATATTCATTGGTCATTAAAACAGTCCTATTGAAGTCAAAGGTACATTGACTTAATTGGGACTACCTGTGAGAGTAAGGATTGCTCATGTAAAGGCTGCTGATCAGGCCCTTGATATCTGCAGTGTTGAATGCTATAGCTAAAGATGGGAAGAGATTTCCATTCTATTGCTCATGAGCCTTAGGGCAGGTCTACACTATGGGGTTAAGTTGACCTAAATTACACAACTCCAGCTACATAAATAATGTAGCTGGAGTTGACGTACCTTAGGTTGACTTATTGTGGTGTCTACACTGCATTGGATCGACGGGAGAAACTTTCCCATTGTCTTACCTTATGCTTCTCGTTCCAGTGGAATACTAGAGTCGACGGGAGAGCGATCGGCGGTCGATTTAGTGGGTCTTCACTAGACCCACTAAATTGACCTCCAGTTGATCGATCGCTGCAGTATCGATCCATCGATAAGTGGAGACAAGCCTTTAGTAACTAAAATCTAGTTGGGCCTAATGGACCAACTACCAGACTGTTTATTGATCAGAAATGCTAGTGGAAAATACTTGCCTGAATTCAACTTTCTTTTGTTAGATCATCATAGAATGGTCGTTATGAGGGAATACTTTTTGATAGTACGCCAATAATGAGGGAGTACTGAATCTCTTAAGATTGTCAGTCTGCCTGCATGTATATTGAATTAAACTGATCACTATATTAAATATAATTTGAATTAATTCTTACAGTTAACGTGTCTAAAATGAATTTGGCCTAATTGGTGAAGGGAGTACAAAGAGTATTATGGCAATAAAGGAATGGTGGCATTCTTCCTGTAATTAAAATCTTTTTGAAAGCTCAGGCCATTATGTATTTATATATATTTTTAGCACTTATTTAGCCAGAGTGCCTGCATGCTGTTACCGAGCCATAACTCTGTGGTCATTCATCAGCTATGTAAATCCTTGCACTCCGGTTTGTGTGATGATAGTATGGCTATTCTTCATGGACCTCCTCTATTGACACCTCTCTTTCTAAATGGAAAAGCACCAGGTTAAAGATGGATTCCAATTCAGGTGACATGATCATATGTCACTGTAAGACTTCATCACCCACTTGCCAGCACACAGATATACAGGAAGACTTACAAGTAAACTGAGCCATTTACAACCAATTGTCCTGGTTAATGGGAGCCATCAAGATTCCAAGCCACCATTAATTGCCCACACTTTGCATAATTACAATAGGACCTCGGAGTTACATTTCATATTTCTAGTTTCAGATACAAGAATGATACATTTATACAAATAAGATGAACACACTCAGTAGATTATAAGCTTTGTAATGATACCTTACGAGAGACCTTTTGCATGAAGCATATTCCAGTTACATTATATTCACACTCATTAGCATATTTTCATTACATCATATGGAGTGCACCGTCACAAAGGAGAATAATTTTTCTCCCTCCTCCTTGTAACTACCTTTTATATAGTTGAAAACTGTTATGTCCCCTCACAGTCTTCTCTTCTCCAGATGAACAACCCAATTTTTTCAATCTTCCCTCACATGTTTTCTAGACCTTTAATCATTTTTGTTGGTCTCTGTAGTGGGGTGGATACCCGCTCCTGCCCTGAGGGGTTGGAAAGAGCCCTGGGAGAGGGCTGCGGCTGAAAGCTGGGCTGATTCAAAGCAGCCACAGCTGAGGCCAGTTTAATCAGGGCCCAGCTGGCCCTTATAAGAGGGCAGTGGGCCTGGAGCAAACACTCTCTCTCTGTCTTTAGAGAGGGAAGGGCTTGGCTGCAGGGACCTGACCAGGTACCTAGGGTGGAACAGGGCTGGGGAAGGCCAGAGGAGCTCCGGGCTAGGAAAGCCCCAGGCTGCGGCCTAGTGTTAGGTCCAATAGGTACAGGGGTTGCAGGGGGTAACCCACGGGTAGGCTGAGGCAGCAGGTCCAAACCCCCTTTGCCTGTGATGAGTGGCTTATACTGCAGTCTGCCCCAGGGCGTGGGGGCTAGCTGGTGACTGGCAGTAGCTTACGACTGAGGCGAGGTGGGGATAGTGGGTTGGGGGTTCCCCTGGGGAGGGGAGACCCAGATCTAGGGGTACTGCCAGGGGGCAGCACCCCCATTAAAAGGGCACCGGGTCCTGGGAGGGACACGGGGCAGAGAGTGGGCAGCCGGATCCCCGGCCAACAGAGGGTGCTTCAGAGGCTGGGTGAGCTAATTCCCAGAAGATTCCGCCGGGTGAGTCCAGCCCTGTCACAGTCTCCACTGGACTTTTTCCAATTTGTCCACATCTTTCCTGAAATGTGGTGCCAAGAACTGGACACAATAGTCCAGTTGAGGCCTAATCAGCATGGAGTAGAGCGAAAGAATTCTCGTGTCTTGCTTACAACACTCCTGCTAATACATCCCAGAATGATGTTTGCTTTCTGCTATTATTAAGAAAGGATTGCACAGCTTCAGAGCAGGAATGTTATAGGCTCAATGCCCATCCAAATACCAAACCGTGAGATGAAGCATATCCGGGTTGGGATGCCTGAGTCTGCCACTCTCCTGGGTCAAGAGATCTGGGAAAAACTGAATGCTGATAGGTGGATGGGTAGACAATTGTAAGGGCTGGTCTACACTAGCCCCAAAATTCGAAGTAAGATACGCGACTTTAGCTACGTGAATAACGTAGCTGAAGTCGAAGTTATCTTATTTCGAACTTAAAAGTACTCACGCCTGCTCCGTTCATGGAGCAGGATTACCAGCGTCGACGGGGGAGCACTTCCTGGTTCGATTTATCGTGTCTAGACAAGACGCGATAAATCGAACCCAGAACATTGATCTGTCGCCTCCGACGCGACTGGTAAGTGTAGACCTACCCTAGGAGACTTGGAAGCTAGAATTGCCTGGGCCATTTGGTGGTGACAACAAGGATGACTTGTGCCCTGTCCAGTCTAATCTTCTTTAGAATCTGAAGTAGTAGTGGGATGGGAGGGAAGACATAGCTTAAGTGATCTGTCCAAGGCAGTAGGAGAGCATCGCCATTGAAGTACTGTCCTTGAGCTCCCCTGGAGCAGTATATGTTGCACTTTCTGTTTTCCTCTGAGGCAAACAGGTTTCAAGTGGGGTTCCCCACTCATTGAAAATGATGCTCACCACTGAACTGACCATCATAGAATCATAGAATCTCAGGGTTGGAAGGGACCTTAGGAGGTCATCTAGTCCAACCCCCTGCTCAAAGCAGGACCAATCCCCCAATTTTTGCCTCAGATCCCTAAATGGCCCCCTCAAGGATTGAACTCACAACCCTGGGTTTAGCAGGCCAATGCTCAAACCACTGAGCTATCCCTCCCCCCGAGAAAGAGGCACTAGCTGTGAAGTAGATAGTGGAGGCCTTGGGTTATTACTTACTGGGGAACCCCTTCCAGCTAATTACAGACCACACGCCCCTCCACTGGCGCAATAGCATGAAAGACACCAACGCCTGGACCATGCGTTGGTACCTCTTCCTACAGCTGTATGATTTCCGTGTCTTCCATTGACTGGGTAAGGCACACGCCAATGCAGATTTTGAGGTGGGGTAGGGAGGAGGACAAGTAAGGACACTAGACAGGTGCCCTCTTGAGGGGGAGGGTGTGTGACGGCGTGTACTTGCCCTGCACTGGAGTGGAAAGGGCTAAGGCTGCACTCTTAGCAGTGGAAGCCAGGTCCCCTCGACCCTGCTGGGTATGCTCCAACTGCTGCTGCAGTATAAAAGCGAGCAGCCTAGTTCAGTCTGGGCTGACCGCTGAGGAGGAAGGATGCACCTTGCCAGCTCCAGCTGAGGAGCAGCTGGGATTCTGGATCATAGGAGCAGGAGATGGCAAGGCCCAGGCAGGCACCCAGGTGTCTGTGGATGCCCCAGGGAGATTGCAGTCATTGCCCGAGGAGCCCAGAGATTCCAAAGACACCCCGACTTCAACTGCAGGAGTCATGGTAGGAAGTAGCCATGGGAAGGACTAGCCAGTGTCCCTGCAGCAGTGGGCGTGTTGTGGGCAGATTCCCTGCCAACTTAGTGTTGAACCCATTCGCTACTACTAGGGCCCTGGGCTGAGACCCGGTGAAGCAGGGAGGGCATGGGCTCCCTACCTCAGCTGCCCACTTTGGGAGGCGGCCCATCAATCCCTCTCCTATTGACTGGCCATTTGGCAGCGCTTCCCTGCAGCCAAGGGATGTCCTATTGATGCCGACCCTTGGGCCACGCAGCCCGCAGGCTGAGGGCAGCCATATTGACTTTAACAGTGGAGCTAACATGCCCTTGTCCCCTCCCCTTCCCGCAAGGGTGATAGGGTGTACTTGCCCCATGACAAACTCCCACTCATGATTGATGGTGAAATGCCTGCTGAAGCTATCTGCCAACAAATTCATAGAGTCAAAGATTCCAAGGCCAGAAGGGACAATTGTGATAATCTAGTCTGAACTCCTGTATAGCACAGGCCATAAAACTTCCCCAAAGTAATTGCTTGAACAGATCTTTTAGAAAAAATGTCCAATCTTGATTTCAAAATTGTCAGTGATGGATAATGCATCATGACCCTTGGTAAACTGTTCTAATGGTTAGTTACCCTCACTGTGAAAAATTTCCTCATTTCCAGTTTGAATTTGTCTAGTCTCAACTTCCAGCCATTGGATTGTGTTACACCTTTCTCAGCTAAATTGAAGAGCCCATTATTAAATATTCATTCCCCATGTAGATACTTACAGACTGTAATCAAGTCACCCCTTAACCTTGTCTTTTCTAAGCTAAGCTTTGGGAAGAGATGGGGTCCACCCAACCAAGAAGGGGAAGAGCACCTTCATGCACTCTTATAATGAGGAGGGCCTTAAACTAGGTTCAAAGATGGCAGGGGACAAAAGCCCACAGATAAGCATAAAAAAGGTGAACTTAACAGAGGGCTAGATGTTGTGGGGGTATACATAACCATTTACAATAGGGTCAAAGGAGCAGCAAAAGAGAAATAAGTGCGGGAATCTGCTCAGCATCTTAGATGTCTGTACATAAATGCAATGACTATAGGGAATAAACAGTAAGAACTGTAAGTATTAGTCCATAAACAAAATTATAACTTAATTACAGACACTTGGTGGGATAAGGCTCATAAATGGAATATTGGTGTAGAGGGAAATGGCTTGCTCAGGAAAGACAGGCATTATATGGGAGGAGGTGTTGCATTATATATCAAGAATATATGCATTTGTTCTGAGGTCCAGCAGGAGGTGGGAGGCAGATTAGTTGAAAGTCTCTGGATAAAGATAAAAGGGCTAAAAAATAGGGGTGATTTCTGGATAAGGGATATAAACCACCAAATCAGGAAGAGGAGGTAGATGAGGCATTTCTAGAACAAACAACAGAAATATCCAAAACACAAGACCTGGTAGTAATGGGAGACTTTAACTACCCTGACTTCTGTCGTAAAAGTAACACAGCAAAACACAAAATTTCCAATAAGTTCTTGGTATGTATTTTTGTTCCAGAAAGGGGAGGAAGCAACCAGGGGGACAGCCATTTTAGAGTTGATTCTGACCAACAGGGAGCAATTAGTAGAAAGTCTAAAGGTGGAAGGCAATTTAGATGAAAGTGATCATGAAATGACGGATTTCATGATTCTAAGGAAAGGTGGAAATGAGAGCAACAGAACAAGGACAGTGGACTTCAAAAAAGCAGACTTTAACCAACTCAGAGAGCTGGTAGGTAAGGTCCCATGGGCAAGAAAATCTCTGTTCAGGAGAGCTGGCAGTTTCTCAAGGAGACAATATTAAAGAAACAACTGCAAACTATCCTGATGATGCAAAGGAAGGATAGAACAAATAGTAAGAGGCCAATATGGCTCCATCAGGAGCTCTTTAACGACCTGAAAATCAAAAGGAATCCTACAAAAAGTGAAAACATGGACAAATGGCTAAGGAGGAGTACAAAAGAATAGCACAACAATGTAGTTACAAAATCAGAAAGGCTACGGCACAAAATGAGCTACACCCAGCAAAGGACATAAAATGCAGGAAAATACCTATCTTTAAAAAGGGGAACAAAGAGGATCTGGGGAATTATAGACCAGAATTATAGACATTTAATTTTTTAAAGTTAAAACCGCCCCCCAGAAACTTCATAATATTTTGTAAAGGAAAGTTCCACACTTGCAGCATGTAGTTCATAATCATAATAGCTATATAGATAAAATAAACTTCCTAGGATTGAGGAATATGCAAAACTTACTTCTGTGATTCTGCTGAAATGATCTATGTGTCTTATAAATTTTAGCATTAGGCATAATCTATGACATACTAAAAGTATGGAGAGTTAACAGAAGTAAAAACTTTTCACCCTTCTTGCTAGTAAACTGTAAGAATGCTCAAATCCTTACAACCGTGTTCACAGCTCAAGACACTAAAACGACTATGGAAGATTATTCTTCCATCTCACAGCTTTCTGGACGCACACCTACCCACCCACCCTACCTCTTCCAAATCTCTCTCCAGTACTGCCATAGGTAGCTTTTGAAGTTCAGTTTATCCAACCCATGTATACAATATGGCACATGAATGTTTGGCTTGTCCAGACCCAGCAGCATAGCACGGAAAACAGGTTTGGGTAGATGACCTATGGAAAGCATGGAATCATGTGTTTGGGAAAGGAAGATATGGAAAAAGCATGCCCCCCCCCTTTTTTTTTTTTGCACCTGCAACTTCTAGTGTGTCCAGCATCTTGCAGGATTAGGTCCTATCTCGGCAAACAAGGCTTCCAGTTGGGAAGTAGCAGTAAAATGAGTGTTCCTTGAGACTAGGACCATTCACAGTTAGTTAATCCTGCTTTAGGGTGGGTGCGCGCTTGTATGTTAGATGACCTCTTGAGGTCCCTTGCAGCTCCTACAGTTCAATGATTCTGTGTAGAAATTAAAATGATTGGCTTTTTTAGAAAGTTTTGAAAATTCACTGTGTATGCACTTGTACTTATTTAGTGGTCTACCACTCACTTTAGTGTGACGTTAAGCATTTCCTTCAGTTAAAAAAATGTCTCCACAGTAAATGGACATATCCCTTTTTTCATTGAGTGTTTGATTATAGAGGAAAGAAGTTCCTCCTGGCCCTTATGGCAGACACATTCACTGTAGATTGGCTGTTATAAACCTAATAACTCTCTGTATAGATTCATGAAATATTTTTGAATTTCTAAATATGTTAATACCAATCCCACTTGGAGTAAGTGAGTGAGAAAATGCAGATGAAGGTACACAGAAGAAATGAAACTGTGCTTGTTGCTATTGTAAGCTATGTAAAGAAGCAGAGGTAAGAAGACAGGTTCATGTTTCATTTTATTGAAGCTTGACAAAACCATGGAAACCCTCCGCCCCAGGTCAGTTTAGGTCAATAGGAGTTTAACTATGTTTTATTTCATGCGTTAAAGCCAATGACAACCCTTGAAAAATATTCCTCTTAGAAACAATGGACTGGTCCTGAAAGGCTGTGATGGCCTATGACACCCATTAAAGGCAGTCTGGAGAGAGATTCTGCAGGAGATATTAATGACAGTGAGGAAAACCTAAAGTCCCTACATATGAAAACATATGTGGATTCTCTATTTTTAAAAAACTTAACTCTTGAAACACAAGCAAAACATTGAGTACTTTGCTACTTCCAAAAAACTTTGATAAACAAATGCCTCAGTCCTCCAAAGTTACAAGGGTGATATCAGCAGAGAAATTTTTTATTTTGGGACACAGTTGTGGGAGAATATCTGTAGATAATCAGAGACCTTAATGTGTAGGAGTCTGACATAGTTTGGAGGACTATTGCTCTTACAATTTCCTGTAAGCTTGCTACTGTGTAAAACTCCCTGAATTTTGTTCTGAAATAAAATATTTCTGGTGATATTTTTGTGGTGGGCGCACCAGCCTTTGAAAGGTTGTCATGGATAAAATCTGTGAGCTTGACACACTAGCACACCACCTTTACACCCCACCCACGAGGACAGCTCTGCCCAAGGGGGATTCATCTATAGGGGCGGGTGGTGGTGTTCCTCAGCACACTGCAGAATTCCTCTGTCCCACTACCACACACCAACTTTGAACCTTGCTTATGTTCAATGCCTGGTGAAGTAGATTTTTTCAGTCCTAACCTATAATAGCAAAGGGGGCTTCCTAGAAGTAAAAGGGGTTGGAGAAGAGTGTCATAAAGACTGAAGACCCCACAATGACACACAAGCACCCTTTATTCACCTGAGATACTGAAACAATTACAAGTTTTTCTACAGCAAATTTGGAACATTATAATACTCTATACTTTTATTGAACCTAAGTGACATATCTAATCAATGGACCTTTCCTTTAAATTGGTGACTGTGAAAAGAAAAAAAACTCCCCAAAACCAACTATAATTAGATTTGGGGTTTATCCATAATTGACAATTACACAATTTATTTTTTTCATTTACATTAGCTTTCTCTAGGTTTGTGCTGTAGACTAGGACACAGCACCAGAAGACGGAATCTATGCATATATTAACACTACCAAATGGTTAGGAATACACACCCTAAGAATTCTTCCTTTCACTTCTTCCTTTCATCTTTATTGTACAATTGTTATTTCATTCCTCTTTCTTTAAGTGTTTGAGTTTGCCATTTTCTAGAGAAGGAAACAATGACAGCTGATAACACTAAACCGCAGCAACCTGTAAATTCCTACTCACCATGAGATCTGCACATAGCAACGTAGTCTGTATTAGTAACCTAGAACTGTGCACAACAAACCCAACCTTACAGCTAACTCAGTGTCATTTTGCTACATATTTTAATGTGCTTTAATACTATGTCCCATATAAAGATTAAGTTTATATCATTCTGAATTCCTGGATTTCACTGTATTGGATGTGTAGACACAGATTTCAGTAATCTCATATTTAACGGGTTTCTGTGGAACACTACTAGATGCTAATATTTTTGGTAAAATGGTAACAAGTCAAGGATTTAGGCACCCGATCCTGCCACCCTTACTCAGACAAATAGTCCTACTGTGTTCAGTGGCAGTAGAACTACTCCTATGAGCAAGGTCCCATAATTATCCTTTTTTCTTTACACGGGTCACAAATGTTGCGAAAAATAGGCTTCATTACATATTAGCGCATAGAAGCATTTTGTGTTTACACATGTGCCCATCTACTATGGAATGAAATACTTGTAGAACTGTTTTATTCGGATTTTTATTTCTATTTACACATATTTCAATAGGCTGAGGCTGCTCTAATTTAGGCCAGGGCTCACATTGGCCCCTGGGCAGCCCCAGGATTAAAGGAGATGGAGAGGGGTCATAACACCACCTTTGCCCCCTACCTTTCAGAAGTGCTGAATTTTTAGGTTAGGCACATTTGAAGGTTGAGTCCTAAATGTGTAATTTCTGAATACAAAATCAACAGTTTGAGCCTTCCTTCAGATCGTGACAGGGCTGCGTACACAGCCAGTTGCCAGTATTCCAAGTACCACAGCAGTGAATGCCACCATTTCAGAAGGCAGAACACTGTTCTTCAGTTATAAAACAATCATACAAAATTCAAAGTCTAGAATACTTCTATGAGTCAACTAAACTTCAAAGTGTTTCATCAACTTTTTCTATTCACTATAAGCTTTAGAAATTCCACTCCAAATACAGCTAACTAAAAACATCAAGAAATGTGGAGTATTTGCTGCACAAATGCAGTGATTTGGACAGCGTCCATTTACTGCTTCTCCCATGGGTTGGCAAAACCAATAATACTCAGCAACTGGCATGTTCAAAGCACTACAAGCATCCGCTACTGAATTCTAACAGCAGTCCTATGAGGTAAACTCATACTATTATCCCTGTGTTAGAGGGGAAACTAAGCAGAGAGATGAAGAGATTTTCTCAAGGTCACACAATAGGTCGGTGGTGAATGAGGTTTAGAAATTAAGAGTGAAATCCTGGCCCCAATGAAGTCAATAGGACTTTTGCTACTGGGGCCCAGGTTTTACCCAAAGACTTCTTAATTCTAAACCCTCTCCTCATTTCTCCAGTCATGTTGCTACTCCTAAATTAAAATATTATATAAAATAAATGCAACTTTTAAAAGTTTAACATGATTACGCAGTTTGGCAACATTGCCCAGTGTGGAACCACATGATGCATCTAATCCAAAGTGGCAACAATCCATCATATGAAAATACTAACATAAAGAAGAGATTTTTCTTTTAAAAAGAGTGAGATAGAAGGGAGAACAGTTTCTTAAGTGGATGTTAGTTTTCTTCACTTGCCTGTTGCCAGTCCAGCTTCATGGATTTATTTTACCTGCCTCTTCTAAGAGAGCACTTCAAGGCCATTAGCATTCCAGAAACTTTCACATCTTCCCAGAGCAATGAAAAATAGTAACTTCTACAGTAAGGCCATGTCTACATTGCATATAACCGCTGCAGTCTGTCCACTGCTTGTGCGCATGCATATTTGGCTCCTTGTGTCAGTGGGGCACATACTCTCCAGGAGTGCTTGTACTGATGCAGAGTGCAGTGCACAATGGATAGATATGCAACTCGTCATCATCCAGCGCTCTGTCTTTTGGGAAGTTTTGGCAATGCGTGATGAGGCGAAAATGATTTGTAGAGAATTGACTGGGAGCATGGAGTCAACTTCCCAGTTTGCAACTGCCTCCTTCCCATAATGTCATCTATATCCCATAATTTTCATACTTTTTTTCAAAATCCCAAACCTGCATGGCCCTCCTTAATGTCCAACATCTCTGACAGAAGCAGGGAGCCTGCACAGCTCTGCACTATTGGCATGGGTGTTGCAAGCACAAGGTGCATGCTCCTGGAGTATGTGCACAGGAGTGGGGACCATGATGATTCCTTGGAGGACAGCTTGCTGAGGGATATAGTGAAAACCAATTCAAAGTTGTTGGTGGAATTCACTAAGCAGCTGCAGATGGTGGAGCGCCATTTCTGGGCCCAAGAATCAAGCACTGACTGGTGGAATCGAATCATCATGCAGGTTTGAGATGAAGTGCAGTGCCTGTAGAACTTTTGGGATGCACAAGGTCACGTTCCTGGATCTCTGTGCCAACCTCACCCCAGACCTCCAGCTCAGGGATACCAAAATGAAAGGTGCACTGACAAAGAAGTGGCAATAGCACTGTGGAAATCTGCAATGCCAAAAAATCCATTTGGAGTTGGGAAATCCATCACAGGGGCCATTATCATGCAAGTGTGCTGGGCCATTAATCGCCTCCTGTTATTCAGGATTGTGACTCTTGGCAATGGGCAGGACACAGTGGATGGATTTGCAGCCATGGGGGTTTCTGAACTGCAGGGAGAGTGATAGATGGCATGCATGTCCATATTTTGGCATCAGACCACTTGCCACAGACCACATCAATAGAAAAGGCTACTTTTCTGTGGATATGCAAGTGCTGGTGGGTCACCGGGGATGCTTCATCGACATCAGTGTAGGCAGGTCAGGGAAGGTGCATGACACTCACATCTTTAAGAACACAGGACTGTTCAGAAAACTGCGAGTAGGGACTTTCTTTCCCAACTGGCATATTACCATTGGCAATGCTGAAATGCCAGTACTGATCCCGGGGGACCAGGTCTACCCCTTGCTCATGAAGCTGTACACTGGCCACCTCAACAGCACCAAGGAGCGCTTCAGCTACGGACTCAGCAGGTGCAGCATGACAGTTGAATGTGTCTTTGGTCATTTGAAGGGACACTGGCATTGTTTACTCACAAGATTGGACCTCAATGACAAAAAATTCTCAATGATAATAGCTGCCAGCGGTGTCCTGCATATCTGTGTGGAGTGGCTGTCTGCTCAATTTGAACAGCCAGATACAAGGGCTATTAGAAGATCTCAGTGTGGAGCTCTATGGCTCAGGGAGGCTTTGAAAGATCATTTTAATAGAGTCAGAGTAGTGTGTGGTGGTGTAGTGTGCTCTACCTGGCCTTGCTCTTTTGTGGCCTGGTATAAATCATGTGGTGATTGCTGTACATGCTGGGATACAACATTGTCAGTGCACTTATTAATCTTGTTTCTGAATGATCTTGTGTTGTGTCACACTGTGCAGTAACAGGTAAATGGTCACTTTCAGAACTGTTGAGCACCAGCTAGTCTATGGTGTGAAATGACAAAGATTAATTATGTTTCAAATAATAGACTTTCATTCTGTAACAAAATCAGTACACCTCACCCCCATTTAAAAACAAATACACTAAAATGTAATAAATTAGGAGAACAGAACTTATAAAGGGGAAAGAACATTCATGTCCATTTCAGCTACATATACACACCACTGTAAACCAGGCCTAAGTGCATAATAGTCATTGATAAACTCAATTTCTTACTTCTACTTTGCAACTCTCTCAAACTGTGCATCTGAGACTCTCAAAGTGCCTTTCAAACACTAAGGCTTGCATTCCATCCCTTTGATCATCTTTGTCACTCACCTCTGGATCCTTTCCAGTTTCTCTACATCCTTTCTATACATTGATGACCAAAACTGGACATAGTACTCCAGTTGAGGCCTAACCAGCGCCGAGTAGAGTGGTACTGTGTCCAGTTTTGGTCATCAATGTATAGAAAGGATGTAGAGAAACTGGAAAGAATCAAGAGGTGAGTGACAAATATGATCAAAGGGATGGAATGCAAGCCATGTGAGCAAAGGCTGAAGGAACTGGGTATGTTTATCCTCCAAAAGTATTTGCAACTCCCCTCCCCCTTTGTGTCATCTACAAATCTGATCAGTATGCTTTCTATTCCTACATCCAGGTCATTAATAAAGATGTTAAATAACACTGGACCCAAAACAGATCCCTGTGGAACTCCACTTGAGACCTCCTTCCAATCTGACATCATACCATTAATAGCTACTTTTTGTTTGTGATTGTTTAACCAATTATATATCCACTTAATGGTAGTTCCGCCAAGCCCGCATTTCTTCAGCTTACTTATCAGAATGTCATATGGGATTGTGTCAAAAGCCTTGCTAAAGCCAGGTATATTATGTCCACTGCATTCCCCCTCTCTACTAAACCAGTTACCTTGTCAAAGAAGGAAATCAGCTGGTTTGGCATGATTTGTTCTTAGTAAATCCACGCTGGCTGCTAGTGATTACTCCTTCATCCTCCAGGTATTCGCAAATGGAATGCTTTATACATTGTTCTAGTAGTTTACTAGGTATCGAAGTTTGGCTGACTGCTCTATAGTTCCCCTGCTCCTCCTCTATTCCTTTTTTAAAGATGGGCACTACACGTTAGCTCTTCTCTACGCTTCTGGAACCTCTCCGGTCATCCCTGAGTTTGAAAATATGATTGCTAGTGGCTCTGAGATTTCTTCAGTTAATTCCTTCAGCACCCTGGGGTGAACAGCATCAGGCCCTCCTGACTTGAATTCATTCAAATTTGTCAGGAGATCTCTGACAATTTACTTATCTTGATTGGCATCCCTTCCTTTATTGGCTATGGTGACTTCACTAGTCATCCAGCCACGTTATTTTTTGTGAGAAGACTGAAGCAAAGTAGACACTGAGGAGCTCTGCCTTCCTATCATCTTTTATAGATTCATAGATTCTAGGGCTGGAAGGGACCTCGAGAGGTCATCGAGTCCAGCCCCCTGCCCTCATGGCAGGACCAATTACTGTCTAGACCATCCCTGATAGACATTTATCTAACCTACTCTTAAATATCTCCAGAGATGGAGATTCCACAACCGCCCTGGGCAGTTTATTCCAGTGTTTAACCACCCTGACAGGAACTTTTTCCTAATGTCCAACCTAAATCTCCCTTGCTGCCGTTTAAGCCCATTGCTTCTTGTTCTATCCTCAGATGCTAAGATGAACAAGTTTTCTCCCTCCTCCTTATGACACCCTTTTAGATACCTGAAGACCGCTATCATGTCCCCTCTCAGTCTTCTCTTTTCCAAACTAAACAAACCCAATTCCTTCAGCCTTCCTTCATAGGTCATGTTCTCTAGACCCTTAATCATTCTTGTTGCTCTTCTCTGGACCCTCTCCAATTTCTCCACATCTTTCTTGAAATGCAGTGCCCAGAACTGGACACAATACTCCAGTTGAGGCCTAACCAGCGCACAGTAGAGCGGAATGACTTCTCATGTCTTGCTCACCACACACCTGTTAATGCTGCCCAGAATCATGTTTGCTTTTTTTGCAACAGCATCACACTGTTGACTCAAATTTAGCTTGTGGTCCACTATAACCCCTAGATTCCTTTCTGCCGTACTCCTTCCTAGACAGTCTCCTCCCAGTCTGTATGTGTGAAATTGATTGTTCCTACCTAAGTGGAGCACTGTGCATTTTTCCTTATTAAACTTCATCCTGTTTACCTCTGACCATTTCTCCAATTTGTCCAGATCATTTTGAATTATGACCCTATCCTCCAAAGCAGTTGCAATCCCTCCCAGTTTGGTATCATCTGCAAACTTAATAAGCGTTATAACTTATTTACGTAATTAACTATGCCAATATCCAAGTCGTTGATGAAGACATTGAACAGAGCCGGTCCCAAAACAGACCCTTGCGGAACCCCACTCGTTATACCTTTCCAGCAGGATTGGGAACCATTTATAACTACTCTCTGAGTACGGTTATCCAGCCAGTTGCGCACCCACCTTATAGTAGCCCCATCTAAGTTGTATTTCCCTAGTTTATTGATAAGAATATCATGCGAGACCGTATCAAATCTTGTTACCAGCTCACCTTGTGTGGATCCACTGCTCCATGGACCATCCCTGTTCTTTTTTGTCTGACATTTGTAGAACCTCTTTTTGTTGTTTCTAACATTTGTCAGCTGTAACTCAAGAATTGTAATCCCTAAACTGTTGTTGGGGAAATCTGGAGAATACCACAAGGAGTTCTCTATAAAAAGAGATGCAAAAGGTACATAGCAAATGCTGAAATAAATGTGCACAGGAAAAATGCTCCTCTGAAAAAGGTGTCATTCCTATGACACAATCACAGGAAAATTCCTCAAAAACTGTCCTACTTCAATGCTCATGTACTAGCCTGCATGTGACTCTTGCTGAGCGAGGTCCCTCCACACTAGCTTTACATTTCAGAATGGAGCAAGCCACTTTCACCAACTTTACACAGGTACCTTGATGGTAGATTTTTGCTAACCCAGCCCCTTTTAGCTCAGTCACCTCCCTTTTCTTTCAATGTACAGAGCAGGCAAACATAACTGCAGCTGCCTTGCACGCTTCCACATCTGGGAATAAATGTTCTAAAGTCCTGAGATAAAGAACAGACAAAGGTAGAGCTTTTCAAGCTGGGTCTTCTTTCCTCCTCAGAAATCTGATGAATGGGACACAAACTCATCTTGGTTCTTAAACTGACTAGATACTGGTCTCTGGAAAAGCAAGCAGATCTAACAAAAATCTTGTCACAGCAGGGAGACGGGATGGGGTCTTTTTCTCTCCATTGCTATTTCAAGTGATGATGACAGAACAATTTGGCTGATATCACTTCAAACAGGAGCAGAGCCTGGATCTGGACATCAGAAGGGTTTGTGGCAGTGTGAATAACAGATGGAGAGGACGAAGAGGAGGAAACTGAAGGAAGTGTAACAAGAGCAGCAGGGTTATTCAGGGCTAAAAGCTAATAGAAAGTGGGGTAAAGTGTGCGAGAAGAAGAGCATTAAGGGAGTGAAAATGAGCTAGAGAAAGAAAGGAAAAGAGAACTAACAAAACAAATAACCCACAGAATCAAGGAAACACTGAAAGAAGACAGAGACTGTGAAATTCAGCTGCTAAGATAAGTGAGCTTGTGGTTCTCTCTCAGTACATTGTAGGTATTGAATGGTTTGTTTCATAGTGTGATATGTTTGTTTGAACATATCTTCCTCCACTAAATACATTACTAACTGGAGGGAAGTAATTAGTTTTGGTTACGGGTGGAGGATCAGGGATGTGATATTACTAGTACTGGGTTATTTTATGTCAGTTGGTGCGAGGATTTGGGGGTGCCATTCACAACCATCAGAATATTGGACACTGGTCTGTTAACGTTTTGACATAGTAGCATAGTAAATAATTCCAAGACTGAAAAGGGAAAAATCTGAGTACAGAGAAGCTGAGCTTTATTCCAACATGATGTTCCCATGGGGAACTGAAGTCTTTGGTATGTCAGTGTTTGCAGGCATCTATGACCCTTTGTGTCAGGAATGGAGGGAAGAAGTTACAACAAATAATAAGCCAGATTTTCAGACAGGCACACATATGTATAATTGCATGTGTCTAATTTATGCTCACAAACAGGTATTTGCATACATACATGACCATTTAGATACTTAGCTGACCTTGCATATGCATGCTCATTTGGTGCACGTACATCAGATATTCATGCACGTAAGTGTACACGATTATGTGTATGTCTAAATGTTGAAAATCTAGCTCAGACACATGAAATGTAAAAACACACATAGTGGAATTAGGATGATGTGCTGACAGGATAAAGAAGCACACGCTAATACCACCAACCACTCACAGGTAAGAATGGCTTGGGAACAAGAGAGACCAGGATCAGAAAAACTCAGAAAGATAAGTACAACAAACAGTTATTTAATCAGGATGAGGGAACATTCAATCATCTGGTTCATTCAGTAACCACATGTATTTAACAGACAGGACACAACTGCCTGCAATGCATTGAGCATTGTTTCTGCAGGCAGACAGACCTATCTACTTTGATGGAGCCCCAATTTTAGGGCAAAGCAAACAACCACTCTGGCCAGAGAAAAACAAAATGGGTTTGTGGTTGGACAATAACATTGTTTCTCTCTTGCTAGAAGACTTGGTGAGTTGCTGCCAAGTCTCAAGAGGCCGTAGCCTCTACTTTATCTCACTTTTAATAAAATGTCATCCACAATAATGTCTTGGAATTTTTGGTTTACTAGAAATTTCCTAGAGATCTTTTGCTCCTCCCCTTAATTTAACTAATTATCTGCAAATCCTATTTGTAATAAATTCTTGCATTATTTCTCTCTCAATATGTTCATTTTGTAACTCTTTTTTTTATCCTAGCTGATACATTAGACTAAGACAGCGATCAATACAGCTGTCAATGCAAACTTTCACCAAGGCAGTTGGATTTCCTTATAATCACTCGTTGTGTGTCAAATACAGGTAACTCTTTTAATCAAAGCATGGGGACTTGATAAAGCTGACAGTTATGCACTAAGAGCATCCCCCTTGTATTGACTAGAATTCCCAAAATTTTGTTCCAACATGAACCAGATATAGTATAAAACCTGGGATGAACTCTCTTCTTTGGTTATTACAGTAATCAGGATTTTACTTTGAATGTGGTTGTTGGATTTCCCCTTGTGGGGCTTTTTAAAGTTGACATTACTACATTTTTATTTCCCTATGTACCTGAAAGACCGGTTAGCAGCAATTAGGTGGCTAATGGCCCAGTTGTGCATTACATATGCAATATATATTACCATGAAAAATCATGTGTGTGTTTAACAGTTGTCTGCAACATGTAAGGGGATGCTTTGTGAGCGCTCTTGGATCTGCCAGGGACTAAGACTACCCTGTTACAGATACACAGTGTATTGCATCAGGATACCATCCTAAGGACAGTCTTGAGGGCTGGCTTCTTCACCTGTAAGGAGGAACAGGAACATGTGGGAAGCATGCTCTGAATTTGCAAGAAAAGTTGGTAACAAAGAAAGCAGGATGTTGCAAGCTTGGGAGATCCAGATAAAATGGTGAGTAATTCATTACTAGTCTAATGGATCAAAGCTCTTTCAGACATGGTAAAAATATGCTTGTTGGTGTAGCGGCTGCTTGTTGGTTTTTGTTTGCTTGTTTTGAAGATGAGGATAAAGGCAGCTAGAACATTTAAGAAGCTTCAGACAGGAAATGAGGCCACTAATCTCAAGAGAATGGTTTTGTCTGAAGATGGTAACAACCAAAGACTGCACTCCCTTGGTAAACGATGCATTAATTTCAGAGCTGAGAGAGAGAAACTTTATATGAAAGAGGGAAGAAATCAACGAGATGAGATCTCATCTGGTTTCATTTGCAACAGACACACAACCACAGTGATAAAGTAAGGGAGAATGTAACATGTGACACATGGTGCGGCAATCTTTTCCCATACTGCTTTTCACCCACTGAGCTGAACCATTTGGGTGGTGTCCTTTACACAGGAGAAGGGATGGAATGTTTGAACTGGAGGTTCAGGGGCAGTTGGGGAATGACAGTTGGAGAGGAGCGGGCCAGACGAAAGAGCAGCGTACCCCCTAAGAGGACAGAGAAAACAGGCAGGCAGGGGACGTAACAGGAAGTGGTAACTTGTGAGAGAAGAAGTGTGTCAGGGGCAGGAAAGCAAATTCGAAATAAAAACGGGATTGGGCAAAAGAAGAAACCAACTGAACCAGAGAGAAAGCGACAGACATTCACCCAAAAAAGTGAGCGAGTGTCTGCCTATTGCACTGCATTGACTGTAGGAACAGACTTAAGGACCCATAGACAGAGGGATCTATAGACAGATATTAGGGATTGGCTCCCATTCTGTTAGCCATGGCTGACTTTCAAATTCCCCGACCATCGTCATAGCTGGGATCACATTTTTTGAGAGCGTTGCTGAAGTTATCACCTGTTCTCCATTCTCTCACTGTTGGCTCAGGTATGGGCGCTCTATACAGAACCCAAACAAGCATCAGTCTCACCTTTAAAGTGTGTTAACATGCAAACTACGTGCTGCAATTATAAATATTAAAGCAAAAGTTAGATGTGCTATTCACCAAAACAAAACTAAACAACAAAGTCAGAAGCAAAAATCATCCTGGCTGTAAGCAGATTAAATACAATGATCTTTAGCCAGGGCTGAATTTGGTTCAAGAGGACTTATGCTAAAACAACACTCCTACACACTGGTGCACTTCATTTATTTTAGAGTAGTTTAGTTATTTTGAAGCACTATTTCACTGATCACCTTTGACAATTTCCGTGGCTTGGTAGAAGAGCCTGGTTTTCATGCTGATTCGTCTGTTCAGATGGCATTACTTGTTCCTGCAAAACATTTTCTGGTCTTTTCCCTGTTGGACTGAATAAATAGTTGTCTGGGGACATAAGGTCTTTCCAGTTCCAATATTAGTAAGCAGGAAAATGTCTGAACAATTCCCATGACACCAATGAGAATCTTCCCCTCAGTGTATAGATGCTTTATAGCAGTGGTTCTCAACCTTTCTAGATTACTGTACCCCTTTAAGGTGTCAAATTTATGTTGTGCACCCCAAGTTTCACCTCACGTAAAATGTACTTGCTTACAAAATCATACAAAAATACAAAAGTGTCACAGCCTAAGTTCCCTCTAAGCTGCCTATTAAGCCCCAGAGCCAACCTGCCACAGACTTGCCGCGGCCAGCCGGGGAGAGGAGCCCCTCCCTGGGCCCAGCCCCACTGGAGCTGCCACGGCCAGGGAGAGGCGTCTCTCCCCTGGCCTCGAGCTGCTGTGGTGAGAGAGGGCTGGGGGGAGTCCTCTCTCCCCACTGCAGCCCCAGGGCAGCCTGCACCCCAAACGCATCATCCCCAGCCCAGAGCCCACTTTCCCCGCACCCCAATCCTCTGCCCTAGCCCTGAGCCCCCTCCTGCACTCCAAACCCCTCATCCCCAGCCCCACCCCAGAGCCCACACCCCAACCCTCTGCCCTAGCCCAGAGCCCCTCCTGCACCCTGAACCCCTCCTCTCAAGCCCCACCCCAAAACCCACACCCCCAACCAGAGCCCTCATCCCCCCACACCCAAATCCTCTGCCCCCTCCCACATGCCGAACACCTTAGCCCCACCCCCACCACATGAATTTTGTTATGTGCACCAATATGACGGTGATGTGTCACACATCACCGACACATCCCCTTCATATTGGTGCACATAACAAAATTCATTCCGCACATGGATGTAAAAAATTAGAGAGAACACTGGTCACAGTACGCTATTACTGAAAAATTGCTTACTGTCTCATTTTGACTGTCTGAAATTTTAGTTTGTACTGACTTAGCTTGTGCTTTTTATGTAGCCTGTTATAAAACCAGGCAAATATCTAGATGAGTTGATGTACTCCCTTGAAGACCCTAGGGGGCTGGAGCACATGACTTATGAGGAGAGGCTGAGGGAACTGAGATTGTTTAGCCTGCAGAAGAGAAGAGTGAGGGGGGATTTGATAGCTGCTTTCAACTACCTAAAAGGGGGTTCCAAAGAGGATGGATCTAGACTGTTCTCAGTGGTAGAAGATGACAGAACAAGGAGTAATGGTCTCAAGTTGCAGAGGGGGAGGTTTAGGTTGGATATTAGGAAAAACTTTTTCACTAGTAGGGTGGTGAAGCACTGGAATGGGTTACCTAGGGAGGTGGTGGAATCTCCTTCCTTAGAGGTTTTTAAGGTCAGGCTTGACAAAGCCCTGGCTGGGATGATCTAGTTGGGGTTGGTCCTGCTTTGAGCAGGGGGTTGGACTAGATGACCTCCTGAGGTCCCTTCCAACCCTGAGATTCTATGATTCTATGACATCTGGGTATCCCCAGGGATAAATGTACCCCTGGTTGAGAACCACTGCTTTATAGAGCATTATATAACTCTCACTATGGACACGCAGACCAGATGAAGTAGCCAAATAAAACGGTTTACTTCCAAACAGAGTAAGACTTCCACAACCTTATCCAGTCAGTGACCTTGTCTTTGGTAAAAGTTTGTAGGTAAAGTTTACAGAGGGTTCTTCCCTTGTGCCAATCCGGGAAGGCAACACTGGGCCGTGTGGCCTCCTTTTTCTCATATTGAATTCATATTCTGTATCACAAACAGGTCCATGAACCCTAGATAGTAGATATTTAGTCATGCTTTGGAACTCCTAGGCAGACCAAATCTGGGAGTAATTGGTGCAGAGTAAGCTCTGCCCACCAGTACTGTTTTGGCACTATAGATGTTGAGAATGCTCCGCAGAGCATTAGTGCCTTTTAATGCCTATTCTTAAAAATAAAACAAGCTACCTTTGAAAATTTCTTTTAAAATCTGTTTTAAAGGCTCGTAGTTGAACTTTCCTGCAAAATAAATAAATAAATAAATAAATAATTGGGCTCACATTGTGCAGCACAAATTGAGCAGTGCAGTGTAGAGAACACCTCTCTCTCACATGATGACCTGGGATGTTTGAGAAGACAGTCCTGCAACTTGTTCACTCAGGATAGGGATATATCAGTGTAGGAGTGCTACGGTCCAATAGAGCGCTTTTTCCGCCCCATAACCTTTAGGGCACGTTGAAAGGCTTATATATGAATACAGGCTTTTCCTTGAAGATGTTGGGGGTTCTGAGCTTTACTTGGTGCTACCTGTTTGGTAGCTTTTAGTCTTGCTAACTATACATTTGTGAATTTTTAGGATTGTCTATATTGTTGCCTAGACGTCAGAATATGTAATTACTTGGAAATACAGATTTCACAAAATGTAAATCAAGCATTAAATGAAAAAAAAGTTGCTGTGTCCCTTTAACATGACAACAGCTTTTCATCAGGGTGCAGACAAATCTCCCTGCCCATTTGAGGACAAGATTTGTATTTCTCTTAAAGGAATACAAGAACTCATGGGACATGACCAGGAAAGAAAAGAAAAACCAATCTGCAAAAAAAGGAAAGAATTGTGGAAAATTTGCTGGCCAGAAGATAAAGAAAAAGTAAGTCTCATTTATACATTGTTAGGTCTCATGGTTTTGAGATGCTCATCACCACATCAGACTGATAAATATTACAATAAACAATATAAACATGCCTGTAGCAGTCAAAATGGAAATAGCAAGTCCCTGTACAGCAATTTTTTTAGTTATATGGAATACATACTTTAAATATGATTTATTCATTTTCTAATGTAAGTTTATGTAAACTAATAATATTTAACAACTTGTATAAAACAACAAGAGAGGGAGGTCATGAGACTATCTGCAGAGATGTGGATCACAGTAGTCTACTATCCCTTCTATCCCTAGGAACTTATTTTAAGAATAACCTTATTTTAATAATAATATACTGCCTTTCATCTGTAGATATCAAAGTGCTTCACACAAAGGAGATAAATATTATCCCCATTTTACAGATGAGAAAATTAAAGCATAGACAGGTTCAATAACTTGCCTGCGGTCCTCGGTAGGCTAGCGGCCAAGGTCTCCTGAGCCTCACTCCAGTGCTCTATACGTGATCCAAATGGCATGGAGGACACTGAATTTGGCTAATCTAGAGAATTTTAATTAATAGACACGGAGGGACATAACTATGTGAAACTCTCTGTTAACTGAAACAGTGAAGTCCTTGTCTCTATTAGACACTTGCACTGGTGTAACAAAAACTGATCTAGTTACACTGGTGCAAACCCCTATAATAGATTCACTTAAACCAATTTAGCTTAATACCATAAATTACTACAGTCAGCTAAATTGGTTGAAGTGGATTTAAAGTGATTTAAATGTATCTATATTAGAGGTTTGCTCCTCTGTAACTAAATGTTTTTTAGTTCCATCAATACAAGTTTTCTAATGTAGTTAAGAGTTAAGTCTCTATTGTAGTTTTTTTTTTAAATACAACTTTTCTGGGGACATGACAAGCTAGGTAGTTTACTACTTTTTTGTCCCATTACAGGAAATGAGAATTTTTTTGCAGTTTAGACTCAGTCACATGGAATTGTTTTAAATACTGGTTCTGATTGCTGTTTGGTTGTCCATCTGTATAGGAATGAGAAGAGTAAAGCTTTAAATCTTTCATGGCTCTCACACTAAGTCAGTTTCCTAGCAAGGAAGATGGCAATCAGCTCAACTCTTCCTGTGTTTAGTGTGGCACTACTGTATACTCCTTAACTACTGGGGAAACAAAACAAATGGGATGTGGGAAGACATAAAAGGAAAATGAAGCAAAGACCATCTATGTCAGGGGTGGGGAAACTTTTTGGCCCGAGGGCCACATCAGCGTTGCCAAACTGTATGGAGGGCCGGGTAGGGAACCAAACAGCCTGGCCCCTTCCCCCTATCCAGCCCCTCCTAGTTCCCGCCCCCTCAGAATCCACGACCCATCCAACCCACTCCGCTCTTTGTCCCCTGACCGCCCTGTCCTGGGACTCCTGCCCCTAACCGCCTCCCGGGACTCCATCCCCTATCCAACCCCCCTGCTCCCTGTCCCCTAACTGCCCCGAACCTCTGTCCATGGCCCCGAAGGGACTCCCAGGCCTATCCAACCCCCCGTTCCCCATCCCCTAACATCACCCTCCAGAACCTCCACCCCATCCAACCTCCCCTGCTCCCTGTCCCCTGACTGCCCTGACCCCTATCCACACCCCACCTCTAACTGCCCTCCGGGACCCCACCCCCTATCCAACCCCTCCCGTGCCCTGCCCCCTTACCATGCTGCTCAGAGCAGCAGGAGCTCGCAGCACTGCCACCCGCGCTGCCTGACAGGAGCAGCGGGCCAGAGCGTTGGCGGCATGCTGAGGCTGCGGGGGGACAGCATGGGAGGGGAGCTCAGGGGCCGGGCAGGACAGTCCCGCAGGCCGGATGTGGCCCGTAGTTTGCTCACCTCTGATTTATGTGGTCTTAATATTAGTAGCTACCATGATTTTCCGTATGTTACCCATGCTTATGAACTACCAACCTGTACTTTTTAGTAGCTCACACCAAAAAAAAAATAATTAATTCACTCCTTTTCAATCATTCAAAGAGCATCTTTTTAAAAAAATTACCTGTTAGAGGAGCAAGTGAAGGTGGGAGAGGGAGGAAGAATACTTATATTAAGTTTTTATAGCATTATACTTCCGGCTACTTCCTTGTGAAATCAGTAAGGTTTGGCCTTACTTTGTCAAAATCATGGGGGAAATATTGCATTATATTTATAACACAGGAGCCATATATATATTTAAACCATAATGTGATAGTTATTAGCTATTATTAAGAATACTCACTTTGTTGCACACGTATACCTCTAGCCATGTTTTAAAACAATCCTTAGAAAACACCATAAGATATGGAGGGCCGGCATAAATCTTATAAGTGGAAGAATTCAGCAAATGTCTTCCCCATTTTTATTTTCACATTGCGGGGGGAAGGTTGTTAAACAAGACTTTTAAAAGCAGGTTTATTTCTTCAGTTATAGGATGTAAATTCACATTTCTTCCGCACCTTTCCCCCCAGTCTTTGTCACGTACACGGGTATGGTGTGGCCCTACACGGACCACAGGGAGAACAGCCGGGCAGCTCAGCGCACCCCACCGCCACACACGTGTGAGGCAGAGACGCTACAAGGGGAGTGGAGGGAAGGAGGCAGAACATATTTTATCCCGGCTGGGAACCGGCCGGACAACACGGTTCATGTCCCTCCCCTTCAGAGCGGGGCTCGGCGAGCAGCGCCTCGCCGCAGAAGGCCTGTGGAGCGCCCCGGGGGCGGACGGGGCTCCGTCGGGGAGGGCTCGGCTTTACCTTGGCAGGCATCCCCTCCTCGCTCGGCTGGGTGCGGGGGGAAGCGGGCCTTGCCCTTTCCGCCGGGGGGTCTCGTCCAGCACAGAGGCCTGGGTGCCATGGGTCTCCCCGGGCTGCGGGGCCAGGCGGGCAGCGCTCCCCGGTCCGAGGCCTTGCTGGCGGCCTGCTCCCTGTGCAGGGGCAGTGGGCGAGGAGCCCAGTGGAGCCCCGCCAGACCCGGCCCGGACTCCCTGCAGTACCAGCGCCTGGGCGGGGAGGGAGAGCCCAGCTCCTCCTGCCTAGGCGCGGCAGTAGCGCCCGGTGGGTGCCCGGCCACCGGTGTGCGCCGCTGCCCCCGTCCCGTCCCTCGGCTGTCCGCTCGCTCCGGCGGCGGCGCTCCCACTTCCCGGCGGCGGGCGCCAATGAGGCGGCGCGTCCCGGCGGCGGCAGGCTGAGTGGGCGTGTGCGGGGGGCGGGCTGTGGGCGGCGGCAGCACGTTCGGTTGTGTGTGTGCCATGGCCGGAGCCCAGTGAGAGTGGCTGACAATAGGAGCGAGCGAGCCCGAGCGCGACCCCGACACAGCCGGGACCCCTCGCTCCCCCAGCCAGCCACCGGCAGCGGAGGCCATCAGCGCCAGCCGCAGCGCCGCTCCCGGCCGCCCGCCCTCCCGCGGCTCCTCTCCGCTCGGCCCGCGCTCGGCCGCCCCTCCGCAGGCCCCTCCGCAGGGCTCCGCCGGGAATGTGAGTGAGGCAGCAGCCATCGCAGGCAGGGGGCCGCGCCGAGCGCACGGGACCGAGCGGAGCCCGGGCAGCTGCCCGCCCCTGAACCCGCCGCCAACGCCGCCCTGCGCTGAGGAGGCCGCCGAGGCCTACAGGCTCCTGCAGCTGCAGGGACAGAGCCCGGCGCGCACAACGCTCCGGCCGCCGCCGCCGAGCCCAGCTCACTCCGCCTTCTCCTCCTCGGCTCCGAATTCTCTGCCAGGAGGGTCAAGGTAACTTCACCCCCCGCCCCGAGAGGCCAGCGACCCGGCCGCGGCGCGGGAGAAGGGCTGTGGGGACAGCGGGAGGGGAGGGGCGGGGAGCGCTAGAGAAGATGGGGATCACGGGGCGGGGGTGGTAAAGGACAGAGTCCAGCTGTGTTACTTATCCCCTGGTGGATGGAAATGACATCCAGGAACACCCGTCAGAATGCAGCTAATCACACCCCTGCTTTCACTGAGTGCTTAGCGGCGGCGCTTGCTCCTACCTAGCCGCTTGCAGTGACATCCATCGGTATTTTTACATGCACCCGCGTTTCCTCGTATTGTTGTCCCCAGCGGTGACAGTCTCTAGTGTGTGTCGCTGTGCATTGACCAAAATACTTAAACATTTCCCGTGTCATAAATAAACACTTTCGTATTGAGAAAGCTATAGCTGGAAATGCAGTTACCCACCACTTGTGCTGAGCTCAATAACCTCCTTTCCCATGGAAATAGCGTTTTTCAGTGCATTTCAGTGATCATTTAGGAATGTGAAAAAGTGATCAGCGTTTACTGTAATGTTGTTAAGGCTGGATGTACTCTTGTTGAATTAGAATTAGAATTTAATAATTTATAAATCAGGTGAGAGAAACTGGTAATACATTTACAGCAGAGAAGTGTGGGTAAAGCGTCTTGCTGACAGAATGATCCTACAGTTTGAGTGATCTGCTCTAGTCTTTGTCCGTTAATGTTAGCAATTCCATTTTGAGACAGTGTACAAATATTTCTGGATAAGTGGTTAGATTTTTTTAATAGTTACATGTGACAAGGAGATGAAAATATTTTTTTAACGAGGCGAAATAGGAATAACAATTCTAGAATGTCATTTTTTGTTGATATTTCCAGAGTCCTGCAGACATAACAGGTAACTTTTTGTGTTTATATATTTTGAGATACTCTTCTCTCCCCTTACTTAGGAATCACGAATTGGTTTGTTGAAGTGAAAGTATATAACCGTTTCTCCTTATAGTTTGTCTGACTTTCCCATGAATCTTGCATGGTGCCTTGATGCCATGGTGATATTGGCATCTGTTACAGTTGGTAAATAACATCTGTTTCAAGGATAGAAGTGTGTTGCTCATAGTCTATTAAATGTAGGATGTATTATTTGGGATGATAATGAAGCCACACCTGAGGAAATATCAAGTTGATGAAATAAGAATTGTTTTTAGATGATGCCAGCTTCACTGTCTAATATCAAGGGATTCCTCTTGGTTCCTTGAAGAAGTTATGTATTTTATATTTTCAATAGATTTTTCCACATATTAAAGTTGAGAGCACTGTTCCTCTAAGCTGTGCGCATGTGTGCACGCACACAGATCCTAAACCCCGCGCACACGGCGAAACACAGCGCGCACAAAAAATGAAATACTACATTGGAGCCAGGGCGAAATATCATTTACGAGCGACTTTTGACATTGTTCACCTGCCATCGATCAACACAGCCAGATTCTACTAGCTGGCAAGGGGGGGGAAAAGGGAAAGGAGGGCAATGAATTGTACCCCACCCCGCCAGCATTTTGAACGTGTAGCGTTGATCACGTCGGTACAGTTGGGACCCACACATCTCCTTGTATAAGCATTTTACTTGCTTGGGTCCATTTGCCTCATGGCGCACAAATTTGAACTCTGCTTCAAAAATTTGCACAGAAGAAATTTTTTGCGCACATGGCCTGTCAAAAATTAGAGGGGATTATTGGTTGAGAGGCTTTCATTTAACAACCCTCATCTTTCTAAACATACATAATTTTAAAAAAATCATACTTATAAAGTATTTTGCATAATAAGAAAAATCCAAATAATGTTGATTTAAATTATTTATGAATCAGATCAGTCCCCAAATATTTTAACAAAATGAGGACTTCAAGGTGCACCGCAGGTTGCAAAATCAACTCTCATTAGCAATAGTAGTCCTTTAGATGATTGGAATCAATGAACATTGAGTGCTCTCAGGACCTTCCGAAAACGTGCTCTAAGGCCCTGATGCTGCAAACATTTACACACATTTAACTTGACTAATGTGAGTAGCCCCACTGATTAAAGTTGAACATGTGTAAGTGTTTGCTGGATCTGGGGCTAAATCTTTTTTCTTAAATCCGTTCTTTCCACTTCACTGAGAAAATGTGGTATAACTGTTTTGACAGAGAAGGTAAGCCTGGTAAAAATCAAGAATTTGGTTGTTGAATTAACGATTTTAGTATTTTCTTTTAATTTTCCAGAAGTAGCCTGGAATATGCTCCAGAAATATTAGAATGTGAAAAAGGAGTGAGCAAAGAGATTTGGAATATGAACGCTGGATATTTCTAGAGTGGAGAATAAATAAGTGACAGGCTACAGGCTTATCTACACTTAAAACCTTTTGACAGTGGCACAGCTGCATCATTACAGCATGCACTGTAGTGCTTCAGCAAAGATGATACCTACACTGCTGGGAGGGCGTCTCCCATCTGAGTAGGTACTCCACCTTCCCGAGAGGTGGTAGCTATGTTAACAGGTGAGCCGAAGGGGCCCCCCCCCCCCACTTTTGACATAGTGCTGTCTACACGGGAGTTAGGTCAGTATAACTGCATCGCTCATGGAGGTGGATTTTCCACACCCCGAGTGACGTAGTTACACCACATAACTTGCTAGTGTAGCCCAAACCTAAGTCTGTCAAGTGTAGTGAGCTTTCTTTAGTTTTAAAGCGTAGCAGTATATTTTAGTAAACTTACTATTTCCACAAAACACACACCTTTCTTTATGGATAGTAAACTGAATTTTATTTCTGTGTTTAATTGTCCTAGAAAATAGTTGTGATTTTAATATTAAAATTCCTTATTATTTTTGAGCTCCTAGAAGTGTGCATGGTGCTTTGTGAAAACAAGAGAGATTTTTTGATCCAAAAAGCTTATTATCTAAAGCTTTGATCCTGCAGACAGGTCTACACAGGCATACACCTGGACTTCTGTCGAGTTCCATAGACATCAGCTGATCGATAGTGTCTACATGTGTGGATCTGATTGCAGAATCAGTGCCTAAGTTCAGACATGATGTAACAAGTGAGGGCCATAGACAAAATAGGGGAGAGGACGGACAAGAATTACAATAGTACCATGAAGCTACTTCATAAGGCCTATATGTAAATTGATGGACCATCTCTCTTTGATGTCAGAAGTGAGTTTTTAGGAGGGATGTGAATGAGGAGAAGGAGGTAGCTCTTGACAAACTCATTTAATCTTTACCTGTTTTCATCCACTGGGAATGTATTTATAATGTGTGTTTCCCTTCAGTAGGGATATGTCCTCAGCACCAACCACTCCTCCGTCAGTGGATAAAGTAGACGGATTTTCTCGGAAGTCCGTCAGAAAAGCCAGACAGAAGAGGTCACAAAGCTCCTCACAGTTTAGGTCTCAGGGCAAGCCTATTGAATTAACTCCTCTGCCTCTTCTAAAAGGTAAGGCTCAAGATCGGTTATATGATTAAAAAATGTTTATTTTACAGCAGACATCTAAATTGTGCTAAAAAGTATTGTTGTAACATCAATTTGAGGGGGAATTTGGCCTGTGAGTGAGAAACAGTTCATGCCATACAAGTATTTATTAAGCTAAAAAAAATTTGGCATCAGTTAATATATTTAAAATGAAAACTTGCATCTATGAATGGATATGTGTTTACTGTTTGCAATACTTGTGAAAGTTCTGAATACTAATACTAACAGAACCATTGCTGGCAGTCTGAAGGCACACAAGCTTTTTGCACATATTTTAGGTTTTCAACCCTTAACATTTAATCCAATGTGGCAATAGTTTTTAAATGAGAAGATGATTCATTAGCAGGTGTGAACGATATTAATTTAGCATTGAATTCTGTGATCTGCCAAGCACTTTCTGCAGGGAGCTAAGTGCTCTCAACTCCCACTGATTTTTAGTACAAGTCTGAGGGGCAGAGCAGCTCTTAGGTCCTTTTCCCTGCAAGGACATGATTCTGTGTATTTTTCATTTTCTCATTCATTCAGCCTTCCAAAACTGTTATTGAAGAGGCTTATGTGGTCAAATGCAGATTTCTAGGTTTTATCATTCTCCTTTTTGTTTACAAGTGAAGAAAATAAGTACAGTTAACTAAAGTTAATATTAGAGTTGATCATTGTGGTAGTTGATATTGGAGTTCATAATTCTGGACAATGTCAAGGGCTAGTAGGTTTAGGCCTATCACCTTTGTTTTGTTTTGCAGATATGTACATTTCCCACATCCCTTCTCTCTACTTGTCTGATACTTTTGTGTTTAGTCAAATTATTTAAATATGTAAAGGACCTGCTCTGACCAAAATCCTGCCACCCTGCTTGCTCGTAAGAATGGAGTAGACACATGAAAAATACACACATACATATGCATCTATCAATTGAGAGAACACCAGGTTGCCTGAATTTTTGTTAGTGGATTACTCAATGGAGTTGTCATTTTTGTAACATGTCTGAGAACTTTTTTTGTGGCGCTACTAGAGTTTTTAACATCAGGAGCCAAATAACTTTTTAAAAATAGTTTTTTAATGGTAGGTTATGTTTTTGGCCTGTCATCCTTGACACTTTCCTTTTGAAATACCTACGGCTCTGGTTCATAAAGAGGGACAATTTGCCCTTTAGTTAAAATGACTAAATTTTGGAATTTAAATAGATTTACATTTTATATATAAATGAGCAAAGTGTTGCAACAACTGTTATTACTTATTTGTATTGCATTGGTTCCTAGTGATTCATTCAAGGAATACACTAGGCACTTTATGCACATATATAACAAAAATTTGGTCCCTACTATCTAAGGCCCCAACCCTGCAAACACTTGCATACATTCTTAACTTGACTACCCTGAGTATACCCATTGAAATCAACGAGGTTATTCATGCCGGTCAAGTTAGGAATGTGTGTAAGTGTTTGCAGGGTTGGGCCCTAACTGTTACTGCAAGAGACAATGTGTGAATACAACAAACATGGAGCACTAAATAGCGGTGAGAGAATTACGATCAGATTACAGTGCCCCGGCTTACAAACTGAAGATTTGATTTTGTAAGTTATTTCTCATTGATTTCATGGGGGGGTGGGGGAGCCCTTCATGCTGACACAAGGGTCCACCTGTGATGATTCATTTGTGGGATTTGGGCCTAATACTGCTGCTTCAGATAGGTTATATCTATTGAAGGGACACCATCAACTAAAATTCACACTTTTGCTAGAATATACTTTACCTATTATTGTTACCAGTAATACTCAATATTACTAAAGCTGAAAGGAGTGAAAAATATGTGTGTATATATATTTAACTTTTTAACTTTTACTTACCATGTGCATTGCCAATCCTTTATGTATAGTCAGTTTCACTGTTTCCCTTGGATAGGCTGTTAGGTCCCAATCCTGCAAACTCTTTGGCTTGTCTTTAACTTGAAACACAAGGATAATTCCATGGACTTCAGTAAATTTCCTGTTGACTTAATAATTCCCCCTATTGTTTGTATGGTTCTCTCAGATAGGAATAAGAACATTAATAAGAGCATGTGATTCAAGATATGGGTACATTTTATGGATTCCTGTACGGCAGGGGTGGCCAAACTTACTGACCCTCCAAGCCACGTAGGACAATCTTCGGAAGTTCAAGATCTGGGGCACACCTGCTGGGGCTTCAGCCCTGAACCCTCACAGATGGGAGACCTCTTCTGCCCCTGCCCCCTGCTGCCAGAAGTGATGCGTGGGGGGGAGGCACAAGGGGATAAAGTGCCCCCCCCCCCCGATTTTTGCCAGGGTTTTTTGGTTCTGCTCAGTCATATAGTGCCATCAGGCTCCCTCCCTGTAAGGCAGCTGCTGGAGCCGGCAAGCTAGGAGCTGCAGCGGTGGGGAGAGGCAGTGGCAAACAGCTGGGAGCTGCGGGAGCCGCTGCTTTTTCTGCTGCCTGTCCACGCAGATATAATACCTGGGAGCTGCAGGGAGGGGGCCACTGAGGGCATAGGCTCTGACTCTGTGGGTGCTCCGGGGCTGGAGCACCCATGGGGAAAAAATGATGGGTGCTCAGCTCCCACCGGCAGCCCCGTGGATAAGCTCTTCTCCCTCCCCCCCCGCAGCGCCTGCCGGCAGCCCCACAGGTCAGCACCTTCCCTCCCTCCCAGCGTCTCCTGAGGGGGTGTTATTCAAGCTCTTGGGGGAGGAGGGAGATGACCTTTAAATTGTGCCCCCCCATTCCCAGCAGGCACCAGTCATCTGTGGCAGAAGCCCCTAACCCCACCTGCCTGCCGTAGGGCAGAAGCCCGAGCTCCCCCTCTTCCCCTCGGTCTGATAGGTGGAAAATTGGGGGGTGTTGGGGGCTCTGCGAGCCGCACTTTAACTGTAAAAGAGCCGCACATGGCTCATGAGCCACAGTTTGACCACCCCGACAGTATAGTGTGGGTTCTGACTACCTTAGAGGCTGCCTTTTGCCTTTTAAAAGGGGCTGTTGAGATTGTCAGAGCTGACAGTCCCTCTAGATTTGGGAGCTTGTGGGAGAGCAGTCTCAATGGAGAGGCCTCATCTCTGGAATTTATATTCCTGTCTCAATCCAGTAGTCCAACAACACAGCTTTGCTTTGTTGACCTTCAAGTCTTGTCTGTTTAATCATGAAAGAATTGATTTTGCTTGTGTGGTGTGTGATTTTTGGTGTTTGTGTGGTTTTTGTTTGGAGGTTATTTTGTTTTAATTAACATTGGTTTGCCTCACACATTGTGTTTGGTTGTGTTGTAAACATGTCTAGAAGTAGATCGAAGGAGAAGTTGGTGGGAAGGAGGTAAAAAAATATACTGTATATATTTTTTCAATATCAAGCTCCGAAACCTAACCAAAATGCTGCTAGACGTTCCAGACTCTTTCCAGTGTTGCCTTATACTTGTATGTGCGCTTAAGGATGTGCCGAGTGGTGTGCACTGAAATTGGATAGGAAAAGAATGTACTGCACACTGTTTTTTTCTGTCATTAAAAACATGTCTAGTTTCATCGAGTAAAGCAATTGATTTCTCAGGGAAGATGAGGTACGTGACAAGTGTGAAGTTTTAAATTCAAACTATTTTGTATTATCAGGACCTGTTTGCCTGGTCTTTGTTTTTCCAAGGTCAGGTTTACACGTAAAATGCGGCAGCGGCACTGCTGTAGCACTTCGGGGAAGATGCTACTACACTGACAGGAGAGCTTCTCCTATTGACGTAGTTAATGCACCTCCGCGAGAGGCGGTAGCTTTGTCAATGGGAGAAGCCCTTCTATTGACCTATTGCTGTCTACACCATGGATTAAGTCAGTATAACTGCATCACCCAGGGGTGTGGATTTTTCACACCCCTGAGGGATGTCGTTATACCGATTGTAAGTTTATAATGTAAACCTGGCCTAAAACTATTTCACATTTAGACTGACAAGAAATTTCAGCTCAAAGGTTAATTTTAATTTTGGAAAAGTTTTTTACTTTGCTCAAAACAGAGGGAAAGTCCTCCTTCACCAATCGCAATAGCTTTGCTACTGCAATATTACTTTTATTGAGGTTCTAATACATTTATCAGATTGTTTAATACCATGGAAACTATTTCTGTAACAGCAAAAAGGAAGCATTGTATAGTGAAAAGGGAACATTTTGTTGCACGTTCTGTTATATACATGATTTATTCTATTGTTTTCTTTATAGGTTAAGTTTTATTATGATCTTCTTATAAAAGCCTATCTTTAGTCTAAGTGCTGAAGGTCTTACTGAGGCAAAAATCCCATCAACTTTAATGGGAGTTTTGCCGGAGTAAGGATTGTGGATTGTGGTCTTTGGTTTTTCCAAGTACAGCTACATTTGATCTCTTCTTTGTCTTATCATAAGAATATTATTTATCTTCCTTCATTATTATGTCATAATTATAGGCCCCAATCCTGCAACCCATAATCGCATTTATATTTATTATTATTATTACATAGTGAAAAGTGAAAAAATTAATTCTTACATTAGTAGTTCTGTTGATTTCATTGGGAATGGATTACTTTGCATTTATATGGTACTTTTCACTTTAGTTACTTAGAATGCTTTACATATGTCAATACCATTAATAAGTGCCGAAGCTAGATACTTATTTCTAATGTACGGGGACACAGTGCTTCAGTTACTTTCCCCGAGATCTCACAGTGCAGTATTGGCACAATTGGGAATAGAGCCCAGTACTCCTGACTTAGTCCTGTGATCTCTCCATTGGACAACCTTCTTACATAATCATAAATACTTGGGACTTAGTTGTGCTTTTCATCTTCAAATGCTAACGAAGATATTGGTCCTGCAATTGGATCTGCACAGCTGGAACCTTGGGACCCTTTCAGAGGCTCATTGACTTTAGTGGCCTCCTTGTGGGCAGAAGGGTCCATCTACATGCATAGAGTTCAGGATTGGGGCTATACTCCTTGTTTTACCCCTTTGAGGGAGGCAGATATTATCCCATGTCTTAAACTTTTATAGTTTTATTTTACATACTTGTAAACATTACTTCATGTTTTTCTCCAAATCTGTGGTGAAACTCTATCCATTTTCTTCCATTTTCCTGCACTCTTGTTATTGCATATGGATTGTTTAAATTAAATTTTTGCATTTGTATATCTGATGGTTATGGAGTGTCTTCTAAAAATGTCTTTAGCTGTCTCCAAAATTTGTGTGCTTTTGGAACATTCCATAAGTGAACTAAATTCCCTTTTTAAAAAAAAAACATTTAATATTTGTCTGTTGACTGGGTGTGCTTCTTGCTCTCAAAGGCACTATAACTATAGTTCATATCACCCTAAAAATAAAGCTTTGAGGCATCTTCTATTATAATTTATTTTCTTTTTTGCTGTCATATCATCTTGCAAAAACATTAAGTGAAAGGCTTAAAAATGGAAGTTAATTGTGAGTGATATGAAGAAATGAATATCCACAGAAATGATGTAATTTTCTTCCATATCTCTGGTAACATTAAATGTGTGTGTAATTTTTTCCCTTTGTTTATTTCATTTTCCATTATGTGTTCACAGGTAAATAGATATAGTATCATGGGATACTTCATATATTCACTGGTTTAAGTTGCTGTGTAGTGAGGAGACCACCTATTCTGTTTTCTTCATTAGAAACTGTATTCTTTTTGAGAAGATGCTAAGATCGATTGCACCTTTCCTTAGGTTTTTTTTTTTTTAAAGAGGGTTTGTTTTTTTTAAAGATGAAAGGTAACTCATATTCACCCAGTCTCTTCCCTCAAATCTTTGTTCTTTCTTGGGTCCACTCCTTCAAAAACTTAGTTGTGTATAACTGCACATGTGAGTAGTTCAATTGACTCCAATGGGATGTTAATAGGAGTGTTTAAAGGATTAGAGTCTTGGTGAGTGACAGGTTAATATTGGTAACCTTAATATAAGCAAATGTCCACACTTATTGCTTCATCTTTATTTTGGGGGAAGCCCTGTCCTTATCTTAGAGCAGAGATACAAGGGAACTCAATGATTGGTCAGAGGGAATAACCTCTACCCTTGTTGACTGTCTCTAGTCTATAGGGGAATGATTGGTAATTCCAGATATAGAAGAGGGGGCAGCATTTGCCCCTTGGTAAATTGCCTATAACTAAGTATTAAGTAGGTGGGATAGTAAAGGTGTGTAGTCTTTTTTTTTTTCTTTTTTCTTTTTCCTTCCCCTAGTGCTTTTATAAATATCAGCTCCTGATAGGTTTTGGACCAGTGGCCTTTTCTAGTTTGTATACAAATTTACAAATTTGTATGTTGTCATATTTAGTTGTTTAATGAAGCAACAGGTTTTTCAGCCTTACATAGAATGTATGAATCTCTGTCATTCTGTGGTATTCTTTGTCATTGATTAGCTTTCTGTTACGTTTGCATTGCTTGAAAAGTAATTATGATTTAATAGTCCTGTTTTTAAAAAGCCTTTTTTACTTTTTTGTGCTATGTTCTTAATTATATTGGTATGTATTACTATTTTTAAGTCACTATTGGTTTCCTGAAAATATTGGGCAAAATTCTCCTCTCCAATCTATGTGGTGGGTCTTAACTGTGATTTTCTTCTTAGAATATCAAGTGTGTACATATGGAGCACTCTTACTAATATCAGTTTTGTGCATATAAGGAGCACATTCTACTTGTGTTGGGATCTTCCCGGAGAACTGGAGAGGAGAGATGCTTTGTAAATATTTTCCAGCGATTTAAAAACAAAAAGTAGAAGTAACGGGTGTGGCTGTGCAGCATTATTGTTTGTATTGCTGTCTTTGTGCTAGTTATTCTGTAAACACATAGGAAGAGTTGGTCCCTGCCCTGAGGAGCTTGCAGTGTAATTTAACGTAAGTAAGGCTCGTTTATGTCACAGAGACCTCCATGACTTCTCTGCTTCAGCCCAAGGGGCTGCTGGACTCCAGAGCTGGCAGGCAGTGGAGCCCTGGCAGGGTTCTGGTGCCTGCAAGGTTCCAGTGACAGGTGATAGACTCCTGAGGGGCCCTCCTGAGAGTTCCAGTGATGGGCGACAGCCTTGCACGGGGTAGTGGGGTAGAGAAAGCCTTGGGCTAGCGGCTCTCGGTGTCCTGTTTTCTCTTTGGGAAATATGGTCTCTCTGCAGCTCCCAGTCACTGTGGGTGGAGGGGGACCTCCCCCCCCCCCCCCGAAGCTTCCAGAGGCAGAGGGGTTCCCAGCCACCACAGTGGGCGGGGGGGGGGGGGGGTGAGGGAAACCATGGAGCTGCAGCAGCAAAAGTCACAGACAGGTCATGGCTTCCATGAATTTTTGTTTATTGCCCGTGACTTTTACTAAAAGTAACCTTGCCAAAATCTTAGCCTTAAACATAAGACATGGCCAGTGAGAGTGATGATTAGTAGAGAGGACGAAGTAACAACAATAGGTTAACTGGGTAATTATAAGTTAGCTTTGTGGACTGTTTGATTAATCTCAATCTTTTAAAAGTATTGAGTTGTTGTAGTTTAAAAAAAAAATTTTTGCCTCCTGACCTAGCTGTCATCACTAGTTGACTGATATTTTGTAAGAGAGGGGATTGAGGGATGATGGGAAAGCGTAAAATCAATATATTCCCAGTGTTAAAATATTCGCTTTCAGGACTGATCTCCCAATTAGGGAATATAATTAAACATTCTAATACAAAATTGTTTTCAGAAAAATGTCTTCTGCTGACAATGTATGATCAAAAAATAATTTAAAGTTGTATATTAGCTGGAGAACTGGTTTGTTTTCAGATTTTGATTAAAACAGTGAAATGTACATAACATTTGCATTCTTAATCCCTATCTATTTAATGCTGTTTATTGTAAACAGTAGTTAGATATAAATGTTATAGTTTGTTAAGATGTGGCAGGGGAACATAATTCTTAAATTACTCTTTTTCCATATGTTCAGGAACAGCTCACAGGAGAAATCGTATCTCTTGCCTTGTAGTGTACTTAAAACTAGACTGCCTTGCAATGTATTTAAAACTAGATTTAAACCAGTGCAGGAAAGTGTAAGGCACATTCTTCTTGGAGTCACTGGATAATTCTCGGGAAAACATGTGCTCAGTGCGCGGTGGCAGTCAAGCAAGCTAACAGACTGTTAGGAACAATTAGGAAAGGTATAGATAATAAAACAGAAAATGTAATAATACCCCTATATAAATCCATGGTATGCACACACCTTGAATATTGCATGCAGTAATGGTTGCCCTATCTTTAAAAAGATATACTAGAATTGGAAAAGGTACAGAGAAGGGCAACAAAAGTGATTAGGAGTGTGGAACAGTTTCCATATGAGGAGAGATTAAAAAGACTGGGACTTTTCAGCTTGGAAAAGAGATAATGAAGGGGGATGCGATAGAGATCTATAAAATAATGAATTGTATGGAGAAAGTGAATAGGGAAGTGTTATTTACCCTTTCACATAACACAATAATGGGGCGGGGGAAGGGGAGGGTCACCCAATGAAATTAATAGCCAGTAGGTTTAAAACAAACATAAGGAAGTATTTCTTTACACAACACATAGTCAACGTGGGGAACTCATCACCATGGGATGTTGTAAAGGCCTAATGTATAACTGGGTTCAAAAAAGAATCAGTAAGTTCATGGAGAATAGGTCCATCTATGGCTATTAGTCAAGATGGTTAGGGACCCAATTCCATGCTCCGCATGTCCCTAAACCTCTGATTGCTAGAAGCTGGGACTGGATGAGAAGGGATGGATTACTCGATGACTGCCTGTTCTGTTTATTCCCTCTGAGGCACCTGACATTGTCTACTGTCTGAAGATGTCGGGCTAGACTGACTATTTGGTCTGACCCAGTATGGCCTTTCTTATGTTCTAAGGTGACCTGCAAAGTATTTTAGGAATGTGTTTGTGTCCTTCACTTATTTATGATGCATGAAAAACATTTGAAAGATATGATGATGGTTTGCTTTAAAAAAAATTTTTTTTGCTGGAGCGTGTGTTTGAAATGTTGTCTATCTTGGTTTTGCTGGAGAACCTTGTGGATGTCTTGGAGGTATGTATTGTGAGGTCTGACAATAGATCTTTCTTTTGCATGATGGTGGATGGTGTAACTGCTTTGTGACAGGTTTCAGAGTGGTAGCCATTTTAGTCTGTATCAGCAAAAACAATGAGGAGTCCTTGTGGGCACCTTAGAGATTAACAAATTTATTTGGGCATAAGCTTTCGTGGGCTAGAACCCACTTCATCAGATGCGTGGAGTGGAAAATACAGTAGTAGGTATAAATACACAGCACATGAAAAGATGGGAGTTGCCTTACCAAGTGTGAGGTCAGTCTAACGAGACAATTCAATTAACAGTAGGATACCAAGGGAGGAAAAATTACTTTTGTAGTGGTAATGAGAGTGTCCCATTTCAAACAGTTGACAAGAAGGTGTGAACAACAGTAGGGGGAAATTAGTATGGGGGAAATTAGGTTTAGGTTTTGTAATGACCCAACCACCATCAAATTAGGCCTGAATAAAGACTGGGAGTGGTTGGGTCATTACAAAACCTAAACCTAATTTCCCCCATACTAATTTCCCCCTACTGTTGTTCACACCTTCTTGTCAACTGTTTGAAATGGGACACTCTCATTACCACTACAAAAGTAATTTTTCCTCCCTTGGTATCCTACTGTTAATTGAATTGTCTCGTTAGACTGACCTCACACTTGGTAAGGCAACTCCCATCTTTTCATGTGCTGTGTATTTATACCTGCTACTGTATTTACCACTCCATGCATCTGATGAAGTGGGTTCTAGCCCACGAAAGCTTATGCCCAAGTACATTTGTTAGTCACAAAGATGCCACAAGGACTCATTGTTTTAACTGCTTTGTGTCACTCCATCCTGGCCCTTTTTCTGTCACTAGGGACTTCTGCCTCATTTGCGCTGTCTTAGGTCAAGTGTAACCCTGGCTTGATTTCTTGTTTCTTACTGTATATGGGGATACCAGAACTGTTGTATTTCAGGTTTTAAAATACTGGTTGCAATCTGGTTCTGTACGTGTGTTGCTTTCAGGGTTATGTAAGCATTGTTTTGCAGGTTATATTGTATTAGAAAGGGTACTGTGGGTTGGATATACAGCACTGTAAAATCAATTGGTATTTGGAATAGCTTGGAAATTGGGTCAGAAATGATTCAGGGTCAGGGAGATGTAATATTTCTACTTTCCTTTTATGTAGAAGCTCTAAGCATCAAATGAGAATACATAAACTTCTATTTAGTTTTCTCTATAAATTGTTTAGATTCTCTTCACTCAGGATGTTTTTAAAATTTCTGCAGTACGGCTTAGATATATTGTGAATAATCTTTTTGTAAAGAGACTGATCTCTCCAAGAAGTATTGTACTGTTTTAATTTTGAACAGTTAACTCCTGTGGTTAATATGGTACAGTAGCTTATACTTTCCATTTGTTCTGTTCCATTTGTTTCCAGTTGCAAAGTTTGAAAAACCTGTTGTTACAACAGACAAAATGTAGCCAATGCAGCAAACTTAATTGCTGGATGTTTTGAGGGCTACATGCTATAGATGGGAGGCTTCTTATCAGAGATATTTTCAAATGGTATTTTAGGGTTAGGCTAGTCTTTGAGGAGCAGACTTACATTTTCAATTATTAGACTAGCTGGTCTATGTGGAAAACACTCCTACATTAGAGGATTAAGACAGTTATCTTCCTCTCTTCAATTTTCCTTGTCAGGCCCTCCCCCCCCCCCCATTGCTTTTTATCACTTTTCTCCTCACCTTCCTCCACTTTTCTTTCCCCCATCTTTTTCTGCCCTCTGTGGGCCACAGTGTTTTTGCAGCCACTAGAGCTGCAACACATAGCCACTATGTTTGCAGCCACATAGCCACTATGTTCTCTCGCACGTGAACAATAGCATTCCATACTGTGAATGCTTGGGGTGGGTTGGCAGGGGTTCTCAAAACTTCATTGCATTGCAACCCACTTCTGACAACAAAAATTACTACACGACCCCAGTGTCCTGTATTACTCTAGATTCTAGAGTCTAGAATCAGGGTCGGCGTTAGGGGACGATAAGCTGGGCAATTGCTCATGGCCCCATTCCAGAGAAGGACAAGTGACGCTAAGTTGCTCATGTGTTGGCGTTAGTCCCAGGTGGCGTGGCTCAGGCTTCAGCTTCTGCCCCTGGCAGCAGGGTGTCTAACAACAGCCCTGGTGACCCCATTAAAAGAAACTCGCGACCCACTTTGGGCCTGAGCCACAGTTTGAGAACCGCTGGGTTAGAGTGATTCTTCCAATCACGGTCAATAAAATTAGCTATTTGAGTAAGAGAAAATAGTCTGTTCTTCATCTTACTGAGGTCCACAGATCTGTTACGGTGAGTCTTTCAGTCTGCTTGTAGCTGCTTTGGATCCTGGACCAGATGTATCAGATCCTTTCAGGAACAGGTTTGTCTATCCCTCTGAAGAGCACTCTGGTTTCATTCTGCCTTCATAGCTTCAGTTAGGCAGTTCCAGACTTCTCCATGGCAGAGCTTCTTTCCCCCTTTCCTCTTGAATAGAATAATTTACCCACTCATTTCTTGAGATTGTTTATTGGCAGAGGGAATAGATGCCTTCTTTCCCTGCTGCTGAGACACTGAGGTGGCTGAAGCCCCTGCTTATCCACATGAAGTGCAGAATGGTGAACAAAGCATGGAAGAGGGACATGCAAAAACATGTGCCTCACTACTACTTCCCTAACAGTGCCTGTGTCCACTGTTGGCAGAAACCAGCCCCTTCACAGGCAATTCATTCTGGGCAGGGATCACTCCAGTTACTTCCGTAGGGCAAAGAAAGGCCCAGGTGACTGCAGAGGAGAAGGTGCAGCTGAGGAAGTGGTCGCTGGTTCCCACTGAGGGGAGCAGTGCCAGAAGTGTGTCCCTAATGCGTTGGGGACGTTTGCGGGTTTGTGGCAGAGCCATAACTGTGGGACATGGAACAGCTGAACAATTGCCTCAGACTGTGGATGGAAGATGTGGATGTGCGTGAAGCAGGGAGATTGTCGTAAGGGGCCTTATAAATAGACCTGTCTGCTTCCTTATATCCTCACTTCCTTCCACTGTACCAGTGCTTCGTTTAGCCCTTATTTTTGTTTGCCCTAAACCAGATGGGTTTAGGGCATCCTAAGTCTCTTGCAGCAGGCTTCTCCGGATACCCACTAAACCTGCTGGGTTTGAGATAGTTCTTAGCAGGGAAAACAAACTGCAGTGAACCCCTTAATCTTAGAGTAATGAGCACATCGGATCTTTCCTCTGTGTCAGGCCTAACCTGCGGCGCTTCTGCTGTCAGGAGAAGATTTCGATGCTTGGTTCTATCTCAGGAATACCCCAAGGGAGTCCTGGCAAGAAAAGGCCTCTTAGAAGAAAAGAGAAGTGAAACCACTGATCATCACTTGGATTGCAGAGGGAATTTTCTCTGTACCCTTCAGGCTTTGAAGAAACTAAAAATGCCCCAAGAAAACAGTCTCTGAACACACATCCAAACACTCAGGTTTTCCCCACTTTCAGAGAAAGTGCTGGAAAATTACATACATAGATGTGTCCCTCCCCTTCCCCCCCTTGTTCTCCGCAAGTCTTGGAGCCTGATTGTCCCAAGCATACCAGTTTCATCAAGAATACAGACATGCCCGAGAAACAGAGACATGGTGCAGCTCACTCCTTGATCTAGGAGAAGAGCCTTAAGAAATAAAATCTCAGAGCAAACTATTCCAGACAATATACTTGAAAACTTTTTTTAAAAAAAGGCAGCTAGCCCCCTCCTTTCTTTCTCTCTAGATGAGCCCCTGAAAAGAGATGGAAGTTCAAGAGAGAGTGGAATGAAACAATATGAAAGTATTTACCTTCATGTTTCAAACTGTACATCCCTTTAAATACAACTATCATGAATGCTCGGAATACATAGGGAAACAAGGCTAAACAGATTAACAAAGAGGTTTTGTAATATCTATCAGTCTGCCTATCTACACTGCTATTTCCTCTCTCTCTCAAGGATAAAAACGTTTCCTTTGCAGAAGCTTTCCTAATCAGGATTCTACAGATCGGAGGGTTGCTGTGACCCCATCAGAAGAAATTACAAGTTGACCTCAGAGCATCACTTCTTTTGCCCAGTCAATCCTAGTATGAACAGGCATTCTTCCTAATTTAGGTACTTACATGCCCCCCATCACTGTAGTATTTTTTTTTTTCAGACGAGGAACTAAGGCACAGAGAGATTGTGACTTGCCTAAGGTCTCACACAAAAGTTCGTGGTGAAACAGGAAACTGACCTGATTCCCCAAACAAATTTGAAAAACACTGAAATTCAAGACAGGCTTTGAAGGCAGCCATGTGCAGAGCTAACTTTTCTGTGTTGATGGATTTGAAGAGGCTTGTTTACCTGTACATTCTATTCTCCAAAGCCTTTTTTAGAGCAAGTTCCTCTATTTTGCCTTTGTATGGCATTATTTCCAATAAAAACCTTGCCCTTTGGAGTGGTCACAGTTCCCATGGTGTTCATAAAGGTGCTTCTGGTCTTCAGACAGGAAGAAGCCCATGTGTACCTTCCCTGGATGAATTGCTAAACTGAACCCAGGCCAGAGACAAAGTGTTACAGACAACCTGCATGCAGCTTAGATCCTGGCAGATAACTCTTCATGCTAAATTTAGAGAAGAGCTAGATGACTTATGCCAGTTGGTTATTTACTTCGGAGTAGAGTTAGGCATCCTACATTTTAGGGAAGAGGCAAGAGGGCTCTTATGGGAAATCAACGACAGAGAGGTCTCAGTACAGTCTCTTCTGTTTGTCTTAAGAATGATGGTATCAAATTTATATACACAGCAGAGAGTCCAAGCCACATGGGCATTTAGCTTACCTAAACAAGAATAAGGCAAATATAGATCACATTGAAAGTTTAGAAAAATGCTATATGCCCTACAGTAAATATATGAAGAAAATGCTCTCCGCGAAGTACCAGTACAAACACACACACTTTTTTATCATCTTTTCAGCACTTCCTTCTTTGTCCTGTAATTCAAGTAAAGTCCAGCCTTCAGAGGGAGGAGTGAATGTTCTAGCACAAATCCAGCAGCTTTCCAAGTAAGAGTTTGGGGGTGGAGGAGAGGAGAAGCTCCTGTGTGGACTTGAGAACTGGTCAAGGTGTGAGAAGAATAAGAACTGCCAGGCTAGAAGAATAAGAACTGCCAGGCTAGGCATCTGATGCTCCATATCAGATATGGTTGAGGGAAGCTGTGGTTGATTCAGGAGTATGTGTGGGATCAGGAGTTGCAAGCCTGTAATTGCTGTTCACTGTCTGGTGCAAGACATTTAGCTTGCCTGTAATGGCAATTAAATCCACATGGACAACCATATGTTGTGGCAGAAGAGAGTGCAAGAACACTTTTGTGAAGGAATCTTCCTTCAAATCAAATTGGGGGTATAGCAATCAATTACCATTAAAAAAAGAGAAAAAAACCTATTAAATGATGCCTAAACAAAAGCAAAACCACCTTTTGATATATTGATTGGCATTTTGGGATCCCACTGATGCTTTATTTCCTACATTATTTTAATATATGGAGTATTTTTATTTGCTGTGGAGTCTGAGGTAGACCCCATCCTATTGCCTTTCTCATGGATGACTTGAATACATGAGAGGATTGTGACCTTCATCTCCATTTCTCTAAAACAGGTTAGTTTTAACTTTTGAATATTGATCTTCTGTTCTTGCATGGTTTGCTTTCCCTCTCACTCAATATCAGTTTTGAGCTGTGTAGAAGGAGGCCCTCAGTTTTGTAGGGCAGGACCAGATAGGCGTTGACTCACTCCTTTAGGATCAGATCTGCAAAGTTTGTTGTATGGCTGGATTTCCTGAGGTCAGGGATTCGGCAGATGACACTCCATCTCCTTTAGGACATAGGTCCAAATGGATTTGACTTCCCTTTCATCAGCTGGCAGAGCGGTTCATTACCTTACTTTCCTATTCCTTCCCATTTTTTTTTTCTCTTCACGCAGATTAAAAGAGAGAGTGCCAGGAGGCCAGATGCTGAAGCATAAGGGACGTTTCATGCAGCTCCACTTCTTTGTCCAGATGCATGTGACTTTCAGATGTGGGGGAGCTGATGTAGTCAATTTAGGTTATCTTTGAATTGAAAAGTGATTGTAGGGTAAGACAGCTAAGCTCTAGGCTAGCAGCCTATGTGGTGGTAGGTCCTATCAGCAGTGTCAGAAACCTTTTTTTCAGCAGGATAGTCATTGGGTTGGTGGTTGGTGTAAGTCCAGGAGGAATACAACTTTTAAAGGAGGGGTGGGGGGGATGTTTGAGAAAAGAGCCCCAGCTGAGGAAAAAGCAAGGGGATGAAAAGAGAGCGGTTCCTAATGTCTAAAAAGCCACAGGATGGAGCTGAGAAGCTTACCACAAAACGTTATGATGGAGCAGCCTCTTGCAACATTGTGTGGTGGAGAGTGGGGCTGGAAGGCACCCTCTTCCATCTGGAATGGCCATTTCATCACTGCTCTGTGCCCCAGTTGGCCAATCCAGGAGCCTGTTGCAGGAACCTGGATTTACCCAGTGAGAGACCTCTTGCTCTTAGAGACTGGTTCCACAGGGCAGCACAGGGATATGGCCCTCTCTCTCTCTCACTGTTTTCCTGAACTCCCACTTGGTGGGGAAAGTTGGTGTTCTTTAACATGTCTATCAGAGTTCCCACTCTAGTGGGGCAGGTTAAGAGCATTTCTGACCCACTTTCCCCAAGCACACAGCTCCTCCACTCGTAGCATCCATTTAAACCTCCGAGAGAGGTGCTTTCTTATACTTCATGTCCATCAGGGCAGCCTTAGTGGCAGTCAGATTCATTAGAAGTGTCACCTCACTAACATCAAACACAAACTATTCATCTTTGCATTTAAGGCCTTTCATGACATATTCTCACCCTACCGCTTATCTTTTATATTCTGTCAAGGTTTTGACTCCCACTTCTGCTATGCCAATGATGCTCTAGCCTTCATCACTCATGTTAAAATTTCAAACAAACACCTTTTGCTTTCTGTCATGCCACCTCCTCTGCATGGGAAGAGATCTCTGTAAACATATGTAAAGTCACCTTGTTGTCTTTTCAATTCCCTCCTTAAAACTCTCCTTTGCTGTGGTGCCTGCAAAAAATTTGACACTACTTAAGCAGCTTGTGTGTTGTGACTGCTTCTTACCATGCTAACTAGGATTGTTTCATTATTTCTTTATGCTCCCCTGTTTGTTTGTGTCTGCCTGCAGTTTCTTGTTTTAGGGCTAGTCTACACTAGAAGCACTACAGCAGCGCAGCTGCAGCACCGTAGTGCGTCTAGTGAAGACGGTCTATGCTGACAGGAGAGAACTCTCCTGTCGGCATAATAAAATCACATCCCTGAGAGATGGTAGCTCTCCTGCCAACAAAGTGCTGTCCACCCTGGTGCTTGGGTCAGTGTAATTTACGTTGCTTGAGGTATGGCGTATTCACACCCCTGAGTGACATAAATTATACTAACAAACTGTAGTGTAGAGACCTTATACTTGGATGGAAAGCTCTTTGTGGCAGGAGCAGTTTGCTGCTTGTGTTTGTACAGTGTCTAGCATGGTGGGACTCTTTTATTCATGATGAGGTCCCAAGATGCTACTGCAGTACGCATTATTAATAATAAGTGTGTTGGAGCTGAATCTGTAGAGATTCAATGCCGTCCCTTCCTGTGGCAATTCTGAGACTCTCAGTCAAGTTGCAGAAATGTCTAGTTTGATACAAAAAGGGGAAAAAAACCCTCATTTTGAGCAGAAGCTTCTTAATTTATTTTAAGAGCCACTGCAGGATTAAAGCCTCCTCTATAAAGTCCTCATTTCCTTGAGCTGCTTAAGAAACAAAATGTATAACATAAAATAAACCAACAAAAAGTACATATGGTTTGAAGTTTCCTCTTGAAGGAATGGAGAACAGTTTTTCCTCTGCCAACCCTCAGTCCTTCAATCCAACTGGCCTGTTTTATATACATTTTAGTAAATTAGCTGCAGCTGCTCTACCCTCATCCCTCAAGCTCATGAGAGGATTCTTCTGTATATAAGCTTCCTCCTTCCAGACAGATGTCTCCTCATGTTGGTAGGGAAACCTTGGTGGGGGTTCAAAGGGAAAGGCAATGAAGATCTGTCTGAGGCTCATGGCATCTGTACTGCCAGTCACACTTCCATGTGTACAAGTTAGCCCCCAAAGCTGATTCTATTTTTTATGAGGTCCACACCATCTTTCCCAGAAGCAGGAGATTGTTACTATATTTCCAATCCAAACCATTGTGTTGTTCAAAGGTGAAACTATGTCACGTTCTGGATTTACACAGAGCTCTCAGGATGTACACAAGTGCACAAACTCTTCTGTAAATCTAACTCCTCTGTGCTTTATCATCCTTCAGATTGTTTAGAGTTATTTCAGTAATGGTGAAATGTGCTGACCCTTCTTGGTAGTAACAAGCAGAGGTGAATGCGTTTTCTTGGTTTTCAAATAAATATTACGTTTGAGGATTTTAAAAAATTAGTTTAAACCACTTTTATAGAAAAATCCCATGAGTACGTTGTGATGGGTTTCCCCTGGGGTGCCACCTGGAACTGGGGAACCGCTGACCCCTTTGACCCACCAGCCTTGGCTCTCTCTCACAATGTGCTGCTGTGACAAGCTGCAGACCTGCTCCCGGTCCTACACTTCCTCCAACATTCACACAGTTAGGGATACACCCAGCTGTAGTTACATGCAGGTTCTCTGACCAGCCATTGTATGAACCAACAATAGAGAGGCTATAGCCAAAATAACCACCAGCTTCCCAGTTTAGGAGTATAAACCTCAAATTTTACCATCTTGCACTGCACAGGGAACTGTACAGCATAAAAAGAGTTTGCCCCTCCCTCAATGTGGTAAGGAAATGCAACAGCCCCCTGAGCTAAGAGTCCCAAGCACTTCACTCCAAACTTACTGATTTAGATTAAAACATAAAATAAGTTTATTAACTACGAAAGATAGATTTTAAGTGATAGCAAACAGCTCAAAGCAGATTACCTAGTAAATAAACAAAAACACAAACTAAATTTAACATACTAGAAAGATAGGATTTGAATTAACAATCTCTCCCCCTGACTGATGATGCAAGCAGGCTGCAGATTCTTAAGGCACAAGCTACACTTGCTTTGCAGCTTGGAATCCCCAGGTTTACATACACAGTCTAGAAATGTCTTTAGCCTGGGTCCAGCACTTCCCCCAGTTCAGTCTTTGTTCCTCAGGTGCTTTCAGGAATCCTCTTGTGTGGGGAGTGAGGAACAACAGATGATGTCACTCCCTGCCTTATACAGTTTTAGCATATGGCGAGAACCCTTTATTCCCCAACAAAACCCTATGCCAACTCTGTCCACATATTTATTCAACTGACACCATCATAGGACCTAATCACATCAGCCACGCCATCAGGGGCTCATTCATATGCACATCTACCAATGTGATATATGCCATCATGTGCCAGCAATACCCCTCTGCCATTTATATTGGACAAACTGGACAGTCTCTACGTAAAAGATTAAATGGACACAAATCTGACATCAGGAATCATAACATTCAAAAACCATTCTAGTCTATATAGCCGTGGTGGGCAACCTGCGACCCATCAGGGTAATCTGATTGCGGGCTGCAAGACATTTTGCTGACGTTGACTGTCTGCAAGCATGGCCCCCTGCAGCTCCCAGTGGTCAAGGTTCGCCGTCCCCGCTTTCTGCAGCTCCCATTGGCTGTGAACGGCGAACCACGGCCACTGGGAGCTACAGGGGACAGTGCCCGCGGACGGTCAACGAAATGTCTCACGGCCCGCAATCAGATTACCCTGATGGGCCGCAGGTTGCCCATCACTGTTATATAGGGTCACTTATCCATAAAAGTCGGCCAAAATTGATAGTGCCACCATAATGATGCATTCCTATGAATTTAGTACATTATTAACTTTGTTGATGGGAGAAAATTGAGACCACCAGTCATAGAGAATCAACACTAAAAATTTCAGAATAAATTATTTTTTTAAAATGTATTTGTTTTATTTTAAACTAAGATTTCTGTAGGACAGTTTCAGGTATATTACTTTATACTTTTATTACTAGCTGATTAATTACTTCCTGAAAAATCAAAGTATTAATACTTCATAGATTCTTTACAAAAATGTAGCACTTGTTTTCACATGGTTTGGTAAGTGACAGAAACCCCAGACTGTTGTGAAATAAAGTAAATTTATAAAATATGTTGCTAAACTTTAGGCAAGTTTGATTGTTCATCTGATATCACAAGATAGCCAATATTGTTTGGTACTGGAAATTGATTAGTTATCTGTTAATACACTTTGCCAAGTAGCAAACTGACAGATATTACATTTCTTAGGATTTTCATAGGCTTAATTCAAACTACAAACTGATGTACAGCATACACATTTCTTATTGAAAAGCACTAGTAGCATAGCATAATTGTTAAGGAGACATGGCTTCTAAAAACTTATTTTGGGGGGCATAGTTCATGTGCTAGCCACAGGTGTTTTCCAGTTCATCTTACAGCAGAACATAAAGATCAGAAATTCTAAGGGAAGCTGGCATATGCTGTCTTAAAAATGTTTGTTTGCTAGTCATACAACTAGTGGAATCTTAAATACAAATAAGAGAGTTTTTTCTTAAATGCTAGCTCTATATTATAAAATTCAGGAGAGAAAATAATTCTGCACAGATTTCAATAGATGTCACACATTTGTGTAATTAGTATACTTTTCAAAATTTTGCAAAGAGATATACATTGAAATAAAGCTTATTTACACAATTATGTAATTAAAAAAAAAATTCTACACACACCGCAGGATACATTTCCTTATAAACCTTTTTTTTATATAATGTCTAGATGAGGAAATAACTAAGGCTTTGTATGTGAGAGTTTGTACCATTCCTTAAAGGACATCCAAAAGTAGTTTTCCAAGGTATTAGCTTCACTGCTTAAATTCACACTGTGCTTTCTGTATTCCTAAGCCATGTGCTATGAAGCAGTAATTGCATGGAGGTAATGATACTCAACTGTCATTATAAAGTATCTTTGGAAAAGTCTACTAGCCTACATTTGTAGGTGGATACTAAATGTAGCTTAGAGGTTAGCAGATGCTATCTGGACCAAATTGGATTGGAATTATTAAGCAGCTGTGTTCCTAAGACCTTTTTGTAACTGGAAGAAATGGAGGAAAAAAAGTAACAAAACAAGTTTATTTTGATTTTTAAATACATACTTACAAACATTTTGCTGGCTGGGATTTGATTTTCATGTTGTGTTAGAAATGTATATGTAAAATATATAATTCCCCCCCCCCACCCCAAGCTGAAGAAAAATCATTCACCTGTGTTGCATTGTATTGGATAAGCACCATCAGCTTCTGCAGAATTTAAGCTTTCATTAAAAAAGTTTCTGTTCCTTAGGGTTGTGAAAATAACCTTCCAAAAACAAACAAAATTTAAACCAATGCAATTCTGTCTTCTGACGTCTGCAGGAAGATAGCTCCAGTGCATCTGGGCACTCATATCTTTCCCAAGATATAGGAGAATGAAAATTGATCTGCAGTCTTGTCAATTTTCAGTTCTGCTATTGGGAGCGCTGTGGGTAGCAGTCAGACTGACAAGAATTTGATCCATTTCACAATACTATATGTGGGAGCACTATAAATAGTAGAGTTGGGCATTGGAATTGTTCACAAAGAACTGGACCCCAAATTTATGCTTGTGTTGATGCAAAGACTGAGAGAGGAGACATGCATCCCACCTTCACTATTCTGAGATTAGTTTAGTTGCTGGTGAAGATTAGAGTGGCACTGGGAGATGCTTTAATTTATTCCCTTTTTGCAAAGCCAACATGTTTGTAGATGTTCTCTAGCCCCATTGTTCCAGTTCCCAGAATTCCTCATGCATTGTGGGCTGCAGGAGGGATGCATAGAATGAGCTATACCTCAACTGTTTTTTTCTTTCAGGGTGCATTTGGGCCATTTTGCAGCCCATTTGCTCTGGTGTAGCTGGAAATAGAGGAAAGGAATTAAGAAGCTCCTTTCCTCACAGAGGGCAAGTGCAGGAGGCACAATAGCAGTCCATAATAGTAGTTCAAGCAGAGGCCATGGACCTGTGTTTATTTCTGGGTGCAGTTCCCTTTATGGCAGTTTTATAGGTATCTTAGAGACTATCTCTGTGTCAGGGCATTATCCTGATCTTTGAGATCTAATGTGATGCTTGAGCTGACAGTCCCTAGATTTGTACATCTATGGGACTGAGCATTTTCAGTGGAGGGCCCTGGACATTTGAACTAGCTCATTTTCAGGTTGGTTGGAGTTTTTGTTAGGGTCTCTCTCTTGTATATTTTTTTATTTTGTGCATCTGGAGTCTGTTAGGTACTATATAAACTGAAAAATAAAACTTCCTTTATGTGCCATCTATTCTTCACTGATAGCCAGAGCTATAATACTGACAGGCAAGAGTCCATCAATAGAATCCACATTAAAGCTATTCTTACCCCTGTCCCACCTACTCACAAAGGTTAATTGCATGATCATTTCATTATGGTTGCCTGCCAGGGAAGCTAAGAACTTTAATCCCATATAGATATTTTAGCATAATGAAGCAAATTGTTTTCTAATGCAAGTATAGAAATAGCAAATGAGTCTACGAAGCATATTATGCTATATCCTAGAATCCAGATGTGACTATAGGCAGGGTTGGCATCACTGCCTATTATTAAGATTTCTTGACACTTCCCATTATACAACCTGTTTTCAGTTGCTTATAACTTTGCCAAACCTCAACTGTTTCGGCTGAAATTCTCCATGTAGCAGTTTGTCTGTCTCAGGCAGATTTTTGTTTTTGGAAAATTTCAGTCAAAATGGTGTAGCAGTTTCCAAGACGAGGGAAAAATACATTTTTTGCCCATGTTAAAAAAAAAAAAAATCTTTTGACCTTTTCTTTGAAATGCTCCCAGGCTTTGGAGTAAGGACTTTAAATTAGGGATGGGTGGCCTTTTGTCAGAATGTACCTTTTGCTGTCCTTGTGAAAATCTGCCCACATTTGCTTGAGTTATAAACCTTTGAAAACCTGCAAAATGCAATTGATCAGAGACTTGTTAGAGTTTAACAGCTAAAATCTCAGAAGCTTCTGTCATCTCTGATCATACTTGTCTCTCAGAGCTCCTAGTGCTGACTAGACTGCATGCACCATCCCCACAGAGTGACTGAGCATGCTCCATCCCCACACATCTACAAGTGACAGGACTAGATGTGGGTTATCCCTCCAGAGCAGGGGTGGCCAACCTGAATCTGAGAAGGAGCCAGAATTTACCAATGTACATTGCCAAAGAGCCACAGTAATACATCAGCAGCCCCCCATCAGCTCCCCCCCACCCGCTCCCCGCACCTCCCACCCACCGGCAGCCCTGCCGATCAGCGCCTCCCCCTCCCTCCCTGCACCTCCCGATCAGCTGTTTTGTAGCGTGCAGGAGGCTCTGGGGGGAAGAATGGGGGAGGAGTGAGGACACAGCAGGCTCAGGGGAGGGGGCGGGAAGGGGTGTAGTAGGGGCAGGGCCTGTGGCAGAGCTTGGGGTTGAGCAGTGAGCACTTCTGGCACACTGGAAAGTTGGCACTTGTAGCTCCAGCCCCGGAGTCGATGCCTATACCAGTACTGTGCACAGTTCTGGTATCCAGATTTTAAAAAGGATGTTTAAAAGTTGGAGCTGATGCAGAGAAAAGCCTCAGAAAATTATTTGAGATCTGGAGAAAATGCCTAACTGTGAGAGATTTTTTAAAATCAATCTGTTCAGATCAATTTTTTCAGATCAATCTGTTCAGTTTACCAAAAAGAAGACTGAGAGGTGACCTGATTACAGTGTACACATACCTTCATAAAGAAAAAAATCAGATACTGAAAGGCTCTTTAATCTAATGAATAAAGACGTAACAAGAACCAGTGGCTGGAATCTGAAGCTAGACAAATGCAGATTAGAAATTAGCACAATTTTTTAACAGTGAGGATGATTAACCATTGGAACAAATTGCCAAGGGGAGTGGTGGATTCTCTATATCTTGATGTCTTCATATCAAGAATGGATATCTTTCTGGAAGGCATGCTTTAGTCAAACACAAGTTGTTAAGATTAATACAAGGGTAACTGAGTTAAATGTAATGATCTGTGATAAACAGGCAGTCAGATTAGGTGATGTTAGTCCCTTCTGGCCTTAAACTGTGTGACTCTGTAGGACCAGGCCTCATTTGTTGCAGAAGTTGGAAGGTATGTAGTGAATGAGGCAGGTGGCTGTAGGAGGAGAAAGAAGGGTCTCCTGGTTAATGTTGCCCTAGAGAACTGGATTCTTTCCCTGCCTTGGCCACAGAATTCCTGTGATGCTAATCAAGTCACTTAAACCATACTTTTCAGAGGTGGTCACTAATGGTGTGTTCTTCATTTATTTGGTGCTCAGCTTGAGACGCTGGGGCCTGATTTGTAGAAGAGCTGAGCACTCTCAACTGTAATTGAAGTCAGTGGGAACTGTGCTTGAACATATACATTGTTATATAATGCTGAGTTCTGTGAAAAAGTAGTCCTGGGCATCTCAAATTGGAGAGCCAAACTTAGTGGATACTTTTGACCTTAATATATCTGTGTCTCCGTTCCCTGCCTGTAAAATGGGGATAATACTACTGCCTCATCTCACGGCGATTTTTATAAAGACTATAAATTAATGTTTGTGAAGTACCTCTTGCACTATAGTGATGAGTGCCACATAAAAGCTCAGAAAATTAATAATTCTGTCTTCATAGTAATGTTTGAATGGAGGGAAATGAATATGACATGGGACCACATGTTGAATAGAGTAACGTTGAAATAATGGAATTTGCCTTTTCCTAAAATCACAAAACAGTCTCCAGGAACAATAACTAGATATTTTTTAAAGTCCTTGGTTAATATGTTGAGAGCACTTAGTGAAACTCAGGTTTCTGGCCTTCTGTATATAGGGCCATGTGTTTCAATGGTTTGTCTGCTGCAGAGCAAAGAAAATTATTGCAATTAACTATATGTTTAGCCTAAAAAGCCGAGGTTTAGCCAAAAACCTTCTACTGTAGTACAACAGAACATTGATGAAATGTCAAATTACCACAGTAGGAAAGGTAATGCAGTCTGTAGAAAGGTGGAAAAGAATAATGAAAAAGCCTTAAGTTGGATTATAGTCAGTAAAACAAGTTATGAAAAATACACTAAATTAGTACTGCCCGGGAAAGCAGATTATACCAAGGTAGTACATAATGTAAACATGGCTTTCCATGCAGATGAGGCACCAAACCTCGTGGAGAAATGGTTTTCATTGCTGACTGAAAGTGGCTCAAAAAGTATATATCCAGTTACAAATGTGGAGGATGGTGGTGGTATTCAGCTTCCCAAATCTGTTAAGTGCCACTTCACACAGCCGGGACATGTAGATATGTGCCAAACTATCTGTGCTTTGCTACAGCATGGTTTTCCCACTGACCCTGTGTTACAATATGTAGTCACTGACTCTGGTAATGTTTGACACATCTTTTCATTAATTGTTGCCCAATCAGTTTCTGTGATTTTATTTTTTTCTGACAAAGTGTCTTAAAACTATAGCAGACCAAGCAAATGATCCCCAAAAGGTAAGTAAACAAGCCACCCTCACAAAAGTGAAAACACAATCTTAGAGACACTGATGAGATGTTGAAAAGTCAGTGTCATATAATTGTGCTAGGTACAAATATCTTAAGTGTTGCTTTCTAATTTTGACATACAGTTGTACTAACTGGAAGATGTGATCAACAATATGCTAGCAAATCCTGACCTCATAGACCTCGTAGGAACTTCAAATACACTTTAATATGGGTAATGAATTGTTGAGAGGAAGTTTGTTGGCATATCTTGTGACTGATGGGTCTCTCATTTTCTGAAAATGCAGAATTGTAACTCAGTTCTGTCTTTCTAAAAGAAAACTTTGGAGAAATTCTGTTTTAAAAAAGTTTTTAAAAAGTAGTACGTAAAATAGTCAGTCAAAGCAGAAGAAAAACAGAATTGCTCAACAAGTAAATGCCTTTTGTGTAAACAATACTCTATTTTAAAAGGTTGTCAGAGGATAAAGATTCTTACTCATACTTAGTTGCTATTGGTTGCATGAGGCCGTCAGCCTTATGGCTAACAATACAAAGGCATTAATTAGTAACATCTCAATTCATGTCCTATCATGTTTTGTTGCATAATCAGCTGTTGAGCACTGCCCATGCATAAATTGAAGTAAATGTAATTTAGGAATGAAATTTTACATTGTTCACAAGTGTTACTGTGCAGTAATCAAGTGGGTTGGGATATACACACACAATGAAAGGACTGTATGTTTATTGTATGTTTACATCCTAAACACTTGAGTGAAGTTGGAGGTGGTAGTTCAACATGCCAGAGAGCAGCCTTCCACTTAAGACCATGGATGGGTTTCTTATTTTGCTTGAAGTGTAAGGAACTAGAGGAGGTAGGCAGAAATATACATCTATCTGAGTCTGTGCATGAGCATCTGAATAAAGATCAGCAATGCCATTTTTTAACTTCCAAAGTACAAAATGTGTCTATATGTAAATTTATTTATTAGAATTATTTTCTTATAATAATACTGTCATCATTGTTTAAATGTGGTATTTCAAATAGAATGCAAATGTTTTATTGTAAAATATCTTATTTATAGTTGGATTTCTGAAAAATCAAACAACTTGGAAAGGCAAATAAGATACATACAATGTGAACTAAAAAGGAAAGAAAATAGCATCATTTTTGGATTTTCTCCCTAAGCCCAGGTCTACACTAACCCCCCCGTCGAACTAAGATACGCAACTTCAGCTACGTTAATAACGTAGCTGAAGTCGAAGTACCTTAGTTCGAACTTACCTGTGGTCCAGACGCGGCGCGCAGGCTCCCCCGTCGACTCCGCCTACTCCACTCGTCGAGCTGGATTACCAGCGTCGACGAGGGAGCACTTCCTGGTTCGATTTATCGCGTCTTGACAAGACGCGATAAATCGAACCCAGAACATCGATCCCGCGCCTCCGACGCGACGGGTAAGTATAGACATACCCTAAGTCTTTGCCTTTACTATAAAAAAATTATGAATGAGAATTTGTTATAAATCTGTGAAGTTTGAGAATGTTTGTTTTCTCAAATGCTAGGGCATTACTTGTGTAAATTATTTGTAACTTAGGCACTGCAGCTTTCTTCTTTCTAGTGCGATAGTTTTGGCCTTTTTTTCTTCTTCAGGCAACCACATGGTAAAATATTGGAGAAAGCATGAGTATCAATAAAATAGAGGAAAAAAGAATGAAAAAAGGAAATGATTGGATTTACTGAAGAAGTCTTTCCATTTCCTTGTGTGCATACGATGTGTCATCTCTCTAGAGTGTAGACCCTTGGAGGCATGAATTACATCTTCATTTTTTTTCTAGAGTTGATAGCATATTCCTGTCACTATATGCATAACAAATAATAATGTAAATAAAATGGGAGGGGAGGAAGCTGAAGCTGAATATGACTAAAAGCATGAACAATTTTGACTTTAATGATTGCTTCATTGAAAGGAATTATTTGCCATCCTGTTTGTATGAGCAGAGAATTGTTTTTGCTTTAGTCACCATTGAATTATGAATGTAAATCAATATGTGTGCCTTACTATTACATACACCTCCACCTAATGCACACATTCACAGGCGGTGCAGTTCACACAAACATTGGTATATCATTTACTACAGTACTTTAGTAAACTGAGACTGGGATAGTATCATTTACTACAGTACCTTAGTAAACTGAGACTGGGATAGCTGCTGATACAAGGAATGTGAATTTCCTTAAAGAGGGGAGGCAGGAAACAGTAAATGAACACGTCTTACATATTTAACTATAGCTTCCTTCAACTTTTAAAAATACTGAAGGATTGCTTCAGATTTTTTTTAATTTTTCAAAAAGTAGGTAGTCATTTGGTGTGAAATTCACCATTCATATTAGTTTTTATTCCACTTGAATTTTCTGTATAGTTTCTGTTTGGTGTCTCTTACATTTTTAATAGGAATACTTTGAATATTGACTCTGTCTGAAATTCTTCTTCTTCGAGTGCTTGCTCATGTCGATTCCATTCTAGGGGTGCACAAGCCCACCAGTGCGGTCATAGGAGATTTTTGCCTTAGCGCAGGCCTGCACAACATGCGGCCCAGGGGCAGCATGCGGCCTGCGTGGGCTCACTGTGTGGCCCGCGGGGTGGTGAGTAGGTGGGCTCACTGTGCGGCCCAAAATCTGAGACTGTGTCCGTTGGTCCTTTTTGCTGCTTGTCTCTGGGCTGGGGGTGTTCCCAAAGGAAGGTGCTTGCTTCTAACTCCTGAGGCCATCAGTATGTGTGCTCTTCTCTAGTCAGCCCACTTGACAAGTTTGATTGTCTTTGCTCTGGTTCCCATCCCCTCTCCAAGGGTTGCAGCTGTCTACTTCTAGCGCTGTTTCTTTCCCCCTCTACAGGCTTCCACACCCCAGCGCTGGGGAAGAAGGGGTTGTTTCCACGGGGCGGGCGGCGCTGGGCGGGGGGGTGTTGCCACAGGGCCGGGGGGTTTCGGCCCTCAGCTGTTTTCTTTGGAGTAATATGGCCCTCGCCGCTTTACAAGTTGTGGAGGCCTGCCTTAGCGGAATCCGTATGGTCGGCTGTTGTGCCCCCTTGAGTGCCGTGCTCATGCATTGGTATATCAGGTGTCGCCGGCCCTGCGCCCTCTCATTTTCTTCTTTCTGCCCATGGTGGTTAGTCGGAGAGTTTCGTCTCTTCTGGCTTCTCTTACAGACCCTCAAATGTTTAGAGGTGGGTGGGGTTGTTTTGTTTTATATTTTAGTACCACTCCAAAAAACAAAACAGCTTTTGATGGGGTGTGCCCCTGCCCCACACTACATTAAGGGGGGAAGGGATTAACTAGGAGCTCATTAGAGTAATGATAAAGAAGATGGGGGAGAGCCACTGATGAGTAAAATTAAGATAAAGTGCTTGCTCAGCCATGGGCTCAGGATGTGAGGCAGAACAGGGAAACTGGACAGCTCTGCTACTTAAGAGACTTAGGCCTTGTCTACAGTATGCGATTATATCAGAATTAGCAGTGTTATATTGAATTAAAACTAAATCCATCCACACAACCAACCCGGTTTTGTCGACTTAAAGGACTCTTAAAACTGGTTTCTGTACTCCACCTCGGCAAGGGGAGTAGTGCTAAAATCGACATCGCTGTTCTGAATTTGAGGTACTGTGGATGCAATTTGATGGTATTGGCCTCTGGAAGGTATCCCAAAATCCTCCATTGTGACCGCTCTGAACAGCACTTTCAACTCAGATGCACTAGCCAGGTAATCAGGAACTTTTGAATTTCATTACCTGAAGTCCCAGAATTGCAAAAGAGCTCCGAACGGAAGGTACTGAATCTGATCGCAGTATGGGGAGAAAATCTGTGCAGGCAGAACTCTGTTTAAAAAAAACAGAATGGTAATGGGCAGCGGAGACTGCGGGGGCTGTGGGATAGCTACCCACAGTGCACCGCTCCAATAGTCGATGCTAGCCATGGTACTGTGGACACACTCCGCCGACTTAATGCACTTAGCGGGGACACACACAATCGACTGTATAAAATCTCTTCAGAAAAATCGACTTCTATACATTCGACCTAATTTCGTACTGTAGACGTACCCTTAGTAAGGTGAGGACAGTTTGTTTTTATTCCCCTGTTTAAAACAAGTTTTAAACTATTCATTGCTTGGTGTTACATAATTTTTGCACCAGGTTGGAAAAAGCACCCGTCTTGAGTCCCTGTACATTGGGCAAGGTAAAACAACAACAAAAACCACTCATTGCCCCCAAAACAACAACAAGAAAAACAAAAAATTTGTCCACAGTTGTGTGTACTGTGAAGTAGCAGGATGCAGTATTTTAGTTGGTGTCTTTTGTTCCTGTTTCTTGTGACCATGGCTGTACAGAACTATATAAAGAGCTCTGTCTAAAGTTATTTATTAATATTAAGAAAATAAATGTCTTGCTAACTTGACGTGTGCGTGTGGGGGTATGAAGGGCAGGGAATGGTATAGATTAGGGGTAGGGGACTGAATGGGATGGAGTTGTGCCACCCATTCTTGGGTGGGGAAAATAAAAGTGCCTTATATTTAGCGTCACATTAGAGCAGCATTTCTCCTTTTGGACAAAGAGAAAAACAAAGGGATTCCCTTTTCAGCAGTGTAGCAAAACAAACCAACACAAAAATGCCTGGCTCCTTAGCTTCAGGGTAATTAGTTCCAAGTTCTTTCTGGTCCACATGAGAAAGTGCAGCTCCTTCTTACCAGATGCTATGTTCTCCAACATAAATCCCATTCTTATTATGGCTGCCTCTTAATGATCCACAGCTGAAGCCCCTTCCCTCCAGGTTTGGCAGCTCACAATCTCTTTATTGGGTGGAACACGATCTCTTCTTTCCCTCCAGTGAAGAATTTTAATCCCTCCACTATTTAACTGGTTTCAGGGTAAATATTCTGTCAAAGGGCTCTGCCTTTAATTTTAAGAAATATTTAGAACCTCTTTTAGCTATAGTCAGAAAAAAAATGCTCAGGAACAGCACCTATGTTGGTAAATGTATAGAAAATAATGCTCTAAAAGCAATTATTATTTAAGAAAAGGTTCATTTATTTTTTAATGAGCTATTCATCTCTAGCATATTCAAAATTTCTAGACGGGGCCCATATGTGTATTAAGTGATCTTGGTCTTTGGTTAGTGAAACGGAGTCATATTCTCCTAAGATGCAAATTTTTCAGATATTTATATTTCTTAGTATTTAATGATAAATATTGTTTGTTTTTAAATTATCCAAATTAATATTTGAATTTGTCCTCCTAATAGTACAAGAAAGCATTGCAGTGATTTTCAAATTGCTTATTTGGATTGTTCAGTTATACAATTCTGATTTGTGTTATTCGCCTTTCTCAGAGTTTATTCTCCTCCAGTAATACTCACCCAACTAGTCTTTCCTGGTTGTGATCTGTTTTTCAGTTGATGCCTACTCACCCTTGTGGTGTGAACCTGTGTTTCCTGATACTCAAGAGGGAAGCAGAGTTACCTCTTTAATAGTTAGGAGGAAATACTCTGACACTTCAGCTTGTGTCTCCAGTAACAAGTGGTTGAGAACCACGGAGGCTTCCTGAGCCGTCTAAAACGTTGCTTTGTAAATTTTGTGAACTTTGCTGATATTATGAAGACAGCTTGCTCATATCAAGTATGTAAGAAATATATCTTTGTACCAAGGCACCTCTTACAGAATTGTTGGATTGCCGGTGTATGTTTCCAGGTGTGCACTCTTCAGTTTTCAGAAATCTCTTAGTTTTTACAGGTTTGTTTATACCGTTTCTAGGATGGCTCCTTGTAAGTTCACTTTTTTGTATAGGTAGTCCTGGACATTTTTGTCTAGATAATCCCTGGTAAGGGAATTGTTGGTGGATAGGTGAAAAATTGTGATTTTTTTTGTAGCTACAATGATCTAATATTTTAATTTAACTGATATATTCCTTTACAACCTTAAATATATAAAATGTTTGCCTTGGAATGTCATTACTTAAAGAAAAATAAAAATATTGATAAGAAAAGTTGTTGTAGAATATTATACAGTAGAACCCAGCTAATTTGCATTAATGTTGAGGAAATCCATCGGGATTTACTGAATTTTGCAAGTGAGACAGTAAAGGTGAAAGTTACCTCACTTACAGAAAGCCCAAATAATCAGGTGAAGTCCATTGGAACTGGGGAGGTGAAATCTACTCATCCCTAAACCAGGCTCCATGGAATGGGATAGCAGTGCAGCAGCCTATTCGCTATAGTTTTTACTCCATTCTATGACTGGAATAGTGTCCACAATCCTTCCGCGCTATTTATGTGGGATATTAAGGCAGTGGATTAGTGTAAGTTTAGAACCCATTGCTGCTTTGCTGACCCACCCTGTCCACACATTGGCTGATGAGACCACTACCTGTGCCAATGGGTGAGTGGTGTTGAGGCCACCAGCACATGGGTCCACTGATGTAGCCTGACTGTAGGATTTCGGTGAGGTAGAGTGCCTTGTGTGCAATCTCTGTGTCAGGATGAACTTCAATCCAATGAAAGTAACAAAATATATAATGTAAAAAGTACTCTGCTCATACTTTATTAGTAAATGTTATATATTTTATAAAAACAATGAAGCCTACAAATGAGACCTCCAGAACATTCTTTTTTTGATCTCTGCTGCCAAAGTTGGGAGTGCCATTTTTTAAAATGTGCAAATAATGTGTGTAGATAAGTGTTGTTGATACTGGATTATCTGGACCTGGTGTTTTCTGAACTTCATGGTGGGCTGAAGAATGCATATTACCCGTATTCCCACATAGAACTTAGTTCTGGATTTACTGTAGATAATAAGAATGTGCTGTCGTATAAATGCTTCTTTGACTTGTGCACTGTAGGTGCAAAGACACTTTTGTTAAAATGGCTCTTGTAACATTATTTATAGTAGTTCACCATCAGTGTATTTGGGTAATCTCATTTACTGAGCAGCACATTTAGACTTACCCCTTTAACATGTATAAACATATAATGAAATGCAGATTTTCCTGCCAGATGGGTTTCTTCTCCACTTGTTTCTCTGGGAGAGTGCACCACTGATCAGATGGTTCCTTTCCATGATTAGTGAACAGCTTTGCTTACTGCCAGTTAGACTCTAATGGTAAAGTCCTGTTTCCATTGATTGCAATTTGCAATATGTACGTGTGTGTGTGTGTGTGTTCGTTCTGAACTTGAGTTAGCGAACTTTGCTTAAAATAGTGAAGATAAGGCAAAACAGTTTAGATGCTAGAGTTGAAGCCTATAGGGAAGCCTGGAGTTGAACTCGAGCTACTAACCCAAGTTAAAACCTGAGTTGCCTTGTGTTTGCTGTTATTTTAACCCCAGTTAGCTAACCTGACTTAAAAACACCTATTTTTTTGCTGTATAGACATTCCCTAAGACTTTTGCTGCAACCAAAGTATGAATAATGGTAAATTCTCTGAGCATTGTCAGTGATATCTGCCTAACATCAGGTTGACCATCTTCGTATGAAAAATGGTTAATTTGAGATAAACTGGAGAGGGTGGCAGTTTTAGTGTAGCATTTGATAGCTAGCTAAAGATTTTTTTTTGGTCTTTGTATATATTTAATGTTTGAAAACAGCAGTTAAGTCTCGGTATTTATTTAGAGTCTTCTGGGCTCAGGCTCCCAGTGTCTGGGATTTTTATCAGTAATTATGACAAGGACTCTACTGGACTGCTGTTGGTTTAGGTTTTTGAAGTTTACTCCTGAGGGAATTCTGTGCCACTGAGCAATGCAGAATCTGTGCAGAAATTAATGTTCTGCACAGAATTTCCTTTCCCCTGCAGAGAAATGGGCTTCAGAGCTGCTGGCTGCCACTAGGGTCTGCTTGACCCAGCAGAGCTCAGCTCACAAATAGAAGACACCACCAGGGCAAGGGAGGAAGGGAGCTGGATGGTTCTGGGCAGCTGAGTTCCTAGCATGCCCTGAAGGGAGGAGACGGCGTGCAGGAAACTCCACGCTAACTGGGGACCCAGCATCAGGCTGTTTCTCCCTCTGGATCCCTGGGCTCTGGGGGTGTGAGTGTCTGGGTTGGTGGGTTCCCCACGTCTGGATTCTGGGGGATGGGGGAGGCGGTACGAGTGTCTGGGCTGGGCGGGGCACAGCTGGGCTCTGGCAGGGAGGTGGGGGTTGTCTGGGCTGGGGGGTGCCCAATGGCTGGGGGCAGGGGGTGTTGGTGTTGGTCCCCCGGCTTGGCTCTGTGGGGGAGAGGGCAGAGAAACAGGAATTGGGTTGTTGTAGGGTTTCTTTAACTCTCTACTCCTGGAGGAATATTTTTTGTGCCTGTATTGTTACAGACATAGTTGCTGACAAGTATTTTGAAATAAATTACCAAAATAATTGAAACTGGTGTGATTATATAGTGCTATTTTGACAAATAAAATATGCAAACCTTTTTTGCGGAATTTTAAATTTTTTGACACAGAATTCCCCGAGAAGTAGAAGTTGCATCTCTTTCTATAATCAGTTGGCCCTTATTAAAGTAGTGTAATGGCACTATAATATTTATTTGATAATATGTGAACGTATCCCCATTTACTGTTTGTTAGTGTCAGCTAATGATTCTGGTTCTGTTGCCTAGCACACGGTTGACATTAATAATACTAATCTAGGTTGTATTAGGTTTGCAATGCAAAACCCCTACTGTGTGGCTAAGAGTGATGTCTGTAGCTATATAATAATAGTAGGTTGGCATTTGCTGCATCTACATCTGTGTAGTTTCCAGTTTCCGTAATAAAATAGCTTTTGAATTAATTAAATTTAGTAGAGTTTTAAAATAATTAAAACATGCAGGGAAAATTGTAAACGCAACATTAGAATTTGTGTATTAAAATATTATAGAATACTGAAGTCAAATTGCAGCATGACCCAGTAATACAGTTACTGACTTGGAACAGAAACATGCTATAATGAACTTCACTACCCCTGCCAAAATGCAATGATTATGGCATATGCTTATTTTCACGGTAATGTGTGTAACTTTTACAGACAAAAATACAAAGGTAGGCAGGCGTGTGTGCACGCACACACAAACAACAGGTAAATAGGGAGTATAGCACAGATGGACTTGACAAGTTATTGGAAAATACTGTGTGAATATAATGACCAATACATATTTTAATGTCTGATACTGTATCTTTTGTATTGGGGAATAAATAAAATGAGGATAAGGGACATAGGTTTCATTGTATTGAGTGTACAAAAAGTAGTTAAAAAGCTGCCTAAGAAATACTATTTTATCTCTCAATGCCAGTGAATCTGGGAGAAATCAGCAATGATTGCAAGGAGGAAATATTACAGTTGATTTTTTTGTGTCACCTATACTGATGTGGATATTAGGCTTGCCAGCATGAAAGGATATTCTCTTTACTAACAGGTGGCTTTACCCAAGAGGCTTTTTCTTGCAGTGAGACCTTAAATAGTATAGTATGGGCCTTAAAGATGATCATGGACAAAGAACAGCTGATTGAAGCTGAACCTGAACAAGATGGAGATTATGCTGGTGGGCAGAGAAAAGCATTTTGAAGTGTTTGCAGCCATGGTGCAGTTTCCTTTGGTTGAACGTTTACACCCACAACTGAACAATTCAGTCCATCGCTTAGGAGTGAATAGAATAGAATCACATTTTGGTACAAATTTGGTAGAACTTTGTTCCAAGTGATAAAGGAACGTCAGTTATGTTCCTACACCGCCCCCCACTCCCCCTCAAAAATTGGAAAGCCTTCTAAATGTATAAACTACCTTAAATATTTGCCTATACATTTGTTGTATTTCTCAAATTTACCAAAATAAAAAGTTTGCATAGATAGTAGCACTTGCCATCAACTGATCTTGGAATAAAAAAAAAAGGGGGGGGAATTAATTGAGGTGTTATAGTCCAGATACGTTGCTGAGAGAATTGTTTCAGAACCAGGAAACCTTTGTTGTCCATTTCATGTTATTATTTTGTTGTGTCTTGCAATAGAGTAACATGCTTAATTCTCAACTGAAGGTGAGTGATCTAGGAAGCTTAAGGGCAAGAATAGGAATGGGTACCATAGAAAATTTGTGACAAAAGAGGGGATCATATTGGTTTGAAGGAGTCATTAGTTTTGAATATAGGAGGAATTACTCCCATTTTGGTCTGTGCAGGTGGGTGACAGTGATTCAGAATTTTTAGTGGAACCTAAAAAAATCATCATTGACGCTTAGGTAATCTTACAGAGGTTGGGTTACCAAGATATAAAGTAGAGGTGGTGTAATAGTCTCTCTAAAATTACCAGAATAAACAAACATAGGAATTAAGATTTGTCTTCAAATGTTTATAGTATTGAATGATGTTTTGCTATTCTGCCTCTGATTCATTTTGTACTGGATTAGTTTTTGTATAAAATATCGTCTTTCACTTGTTATCAAACTATAAATGAAGTTTCAAACTAAAAATGTGGAATGGGAAAGTGATTAATTCTTTACAGAGCATAGTGGAGTATCCTATTTTTAACTCTTACTGGGTTTTTATTTTGAGGAAGGGAGTTGGAGTTATCTTCTTCTAGAATAAAAGAGGGAGGGCAATTGTTAATGGAATGCAGTCTTTTAATGGCAAGTTGTGACGAACCAGCTCAAACAGCTAGGTAACTGCCCTATAGCAAATGAGTTGGTGATCTTTCTCCGATTCTTAGTGGAAATAGATGTTCACATTTTAGAAAGCTTTACAGCTACCATTACATTACCGTATTCCACTGAGCACTAAATTACTGCTTTATCCACCCAAAAATGTAGACAGTAGTAGTCTTGTATCAAGGAAAAATACACTGCAGCTCCCAGTACTGAAACCATTTTGTGGAGAGACGATCTGGATTTTCAGTGCTGTCCGTTCAGTTTTCACAAGCATACAGATGGTTGGTTGATTCTTATTTGTATAAACTTGATACAGCAATTTCATAGGTCTGTAGTATGGATAAAATAAATGCTGCATTTTTAATGCAATTTAAAAAAAAATCCTGGCAAGGGTCAAAGCACAATACAATTTTTGCACTCTTAAAAGAGGTATGTTTATCTATATACCTTGATCATGGCTTCAAGGACTAACTAATGTATCAACTATGTAAATTAGAATGTGACTTGCAATTTGTCTTTTGACTCCAGTCTGAGTGGAATGCAACTACAAAATTACTGTGATGTGTTGTGGTGATCTGAAATGACTGTCAAACAACATGTGCACTCAGTCAATTCATTTAATGTATAAAGACAGTCACTGTGAAGTGACAGACATAGTGAAACTGCTACCAATTTGAGACCTACTTGAGCCTTGTCTTGATAGGCATTTGTGCTCTGACATCACTGTCATATCTTAGGTTAACAGGCTGTTGTACTTTTTGCTGTGGTGGTTTCTAGGTGTCAAACTTGCTTGACATTCCTCCCCTCCAACTCTTGTGGGGTCAGAAGGGCTGCAGGGACACATGGGGATGTGGGAGGAAGCTGTAGAGACCCATGAGGATGCAGGGATGGGGCATATGTGCCTGACTGAATGGGAGAGGCTTGGGGTCAGCCAGGGTCTGCTTGGGGGAGGCTCCCCAACTCCCTAACAATCCTGCCACTCACCCCGCAAAAAACCTGTTCCATACTTCTCCCATCCACACCCAACAATCCTCCAGGTTCACTCCAGGCTCCTTCCCCCTTCCTTAGCTCCTCCATTACCCCTGACTTCCCTAAGCCTTTGCACAGCTTCTGACAGGTGCAGGAAATACAGTTCTGTAATGTAATTTAAATGAATTACTCAAAGTTCTGTATTGATATGCCTAGTAAGAAATCTATTTGTAAACAAAAAAAAAAAATTACCAGAATCTTTTTTTTTGGTCTCTGTTGTTGCAGATATACTTGCTGGCAGATATTTTGAAATGAATTACCAAAATAATTGAAATTGGCATGATGATATTGTGTTATTTTAACAAATAAAATGTATAGAATTTAGCAGAATTTTAAAATATTGTGCACAGATTTTTTGGCGCAGAATTCCCCCAGGAGTAACAGTAGCTCAAGACCAATATCCAGGTTGACACTGTGTCAAGTTTCAAAGTCAAGCATCAGAGCTTTAAAGAACATTTCAATATTGAAGCTTCAGGTGCAGAGACTTGATTTTGTAGAGTCAAAGATTAATCAAAACAGAACATAAACCAAAATTATCTTGGAGGCTCTAAAGAAGCATCTTGTCACCAAGTAACCACATTTTACTGGCTTGAAGAAGCTTTTAGCAGAAGTTCAGAAGAATGATAAAAGCATACAGCAGTGATAAGAAGAAGATGAGTTTCATTGCAGAATAGCTGGAGCAGGAACCTCTAAATTCTGGTGTGTGGCTTCTGCAAGCAACTCCTATGCTGATTTTGGTTAGAAGGGGTCCATTTAGAAGGTTATATCAGGGATTGAGGCACTGACAGTTGGAATGGGCTTTGAGGTGTAGGGCAAGGAGTGATTTTTTTGCTCAGTTACTGGTGCTTCAGAGGGCCAAAAAACCCAAAGGCAGAGCTTATTCATGGCCTGTCTTACATTCAAAGTGTAATATACTGGATGGGAGAAACTTGTGAAATCTTCAGAGAAGTAAAATTGCAGGTGAGTAATTTTCCTTTATGATCACTGGTCTAGGAAAATCGTATTGTTCTACAGCTCAGGAAGACCCAAAGCCTGATCTGGAGAAATAGAATTTGATTATTGCCTTCCAGACAAACTGTTGATCTGTATTTAAAATACCTGGCTGAATCAACAGGCCTGAGCCTAAACATTAAAATCTGTTCTCTGCTTAAGCTCACTTTCTTCTTCGAGTAGTGTATCTATGGGTGCTCCACTGTAGGTTTGTCTGCGTCCCCGTGCTGCTGATTGGAGAACTTTGGTAGCAGTGTCCTTTCAGCCTGCACAAGGCATGAGGCAAATCAGCATTGTGCGTGGGGGAACCCTCCTCAGTTCCTTCTCAACAGGAGTTGGCCCAGTGGGTGGCAGAGGCACTGCAGATAACACTACCAGAGGTGACCGAGTCGCAATGCAAACTAGTGGACATTTTACGTTCTTCTGCCTCATCCAGAGTAGCCCTCCCTGTTAACGAGACACTCTTGGACCCTGCCAAACTCATATGGCAGACCCCCGTGTCAGTTCCACCAACATGTAAGCGGGCTGACAAAAAGTATTATGTGCCAGTGAAAGACATGGAGTTTCTCTTCTCCCACCCACCTCCCAATTTGATCACAGTGCACATAGTTAACTCAAAAGGCGGCCAGCACCATTTCAAATCCACCCCATACGACTGAGACTGGAAGCACCTGGACGTTTTTGGCAGGAAAACATACTCCTCAGCCACTCTTCAGTTCCGCATTGCGAACTATCAAGCTTAAATGGCGAAATATGATTACCAGAGCTATTCAAACCTCAGTTCCTTTATTGAGCGTCTCCCAGATTTGCACAAGGAACAATTCAAGGCCATGGTCAACAAAGGTCTACAGGTGGCAAATACATCTCCCCAGTCTGCACTCAATGTAGCTGACAGAGCGGCACGGTCCAGCTCTGCTGCCATCATGATGAGATGAGCCTCTTGGCTGCACCTATTAAGCTTCCCAAAAGAGGTTCAAACAATTGTGGAGGAATCTGCTTTTTGAAGGGACAAAACTATTTGCCGGAAGGACTGACTCGTCCCTCCACACCTTAAAATACTCCAGGGCTACTCTTTGATCCCTTGGGATCTGCACACCTGGGTATAAGAGAAAGTATAGCCATCAGCTGTCATTCAAACCCCATTTGTTGTGATATTCATCTCAAAGGTCATATGAACCTAAGAGGAAGAAGTCCAGGTTCCCTAGACAGAAACTGTCGGGATCTCAATCTACTTCATTTGGTTGAGGTGCCCATAGACCACTCTCCTCAACACCGACTGATGCTGGAAAACCTCACCTATCACTTTGGATGCCATCTCACCCCATTCTGCAGCATCTGGGAATGGATAACCTCCAACAAATAGGTGCTGGAGATTATTTGAGATCGATACTCCATGCATTTTGCTTGCCTCCCTCCCTCCCAAAAAACACCCCCGACCCTCTTCAGGGACCCTTCTCATGAGAGCCTGCTATGACAGGAGATAAGCCATCTTTTCAACATAGGAGCTACAGAGCCAGTGCCCACACATCTAAGAGGCTTCTACTCTCACTAATTCCTGATACTGAAGAAAAAGGGAGTATGGAGACCCATTCTAGATCTCATAGTGCTCAACAAATTTGTCAAGGCTCAGAAATTCAAGATGGTCACATTAGCAACAATTATTCTAGGATTAGAAAAAGGTGACTGGTTCTCAGCTCTCGACCTTCCCGCATTTCTATCATACCAAGTCACAGACGAGACTTTAGGTTTACAGTAGGCCACGACCACTACCAGTACAGAATACTCCCTTTTGGCCTCTCATTGGCCCCCAGAGTATTTTCCAAGGTCTTCTCCATTGTGGCGACCCACTTACACTCCCAGGGCATCATGATTATCCTTACCTGGACGACTTTCTCCTCAGGGCATGTTCCCTTCGCCGAAGCCCTATGAATCAGCCATCTATTTCAGAATCTGGGCTTTCAAATTAATGCACAAAAATTGACATTAACTCCTTTACAGAGGTTAAAATTCATAGGACCTGACCTCAACTCTGTCCATGCAAGGGGGCTCTTCCCACATCACAGATTCCTCAGCCTTTCCACGCTTCCAGAGACAGCCCCCAAATTTTGGCCAGACACTGCCTTCGGCTTCTGTTAACATCAGTTATAGCTCATGCCACACTGCACATGAGATGCGTCCAAGCGCAGTTTGGTTTACGGACTAAACAGAGACAACATAAACAAACTACTATCGATGCCCACCAAGATGAAACAATCCTTGAATTGGTGGAAAGACCCAATAAACATCTGCAGAGGAATTCCATTTGTTCAGCCTTCCCTATCGCTACCCCTGACCACTGATGTATTCCTCATAGGATGGGGCACATACATCTCAATGATCTCACAGTGCAGGGCAAATGGTCTCCATCCGAGATATGCTGTCACATCAACCTGCTTGAACTCAGAGCAGTCAGAAATGTGTGTGCTCACTTCCTCCTGCTGATCAGAGGCATGCACACAAAAGTCATTACGGACAACATAGCCTGCATGTATTACATAAACTGACAAGGAGGTGCCAGATCACCCTCCCTGTGCATGAAAGCACTAAAACTAGGTAACTGCTGCATTTCTCAGAATGTCACAATATCAGCAGCCTACCTACCAGGAGTGCACAACACGACAGTGGACAGTCTCAGCCGCAAATTCCCACATGACCATGAATGGGTGATGTATGTCGTGGAGTATCACTGAATCTTCTGACAGTGGGGGACACCCACAATAGATCTGTTTGCCACTTACCAGAACAAGAAATGTCCACAGTACTGCTCCAGAGCAGGGATAGGATTACGCTCCCTGGGGGACGCTCTCCTCCTCTCATGGGACAAGGGCCTTCTTTACACCTTTTCCCCCATTTCCTTTATTACTGAAAATCCTCTTGGAAATAAAAAGAGAAAAAGCAAATATCATATTGATAGCTCCCACTGGGTCCAGACACACATGGTATCCTTACCTGTCACAACTGGTGTTCTGTCCACCATGACGCTTCCAATGACTCCTTACCTTCTGTTGCAGAACCAGAGGCACACTCTCCATCCCAACCTGCGGATACTGCAGCTCAAAGCCTGGCTCCTTCGTGGTTCCAGCACATAGAGACATCTTGCTCTGAGGAGATAGATACAGGAAGTGTTATTACACAGTAGAAGAGTAGCTAACTGTCGTACCTACCTACAAAAGTGGACTAGATTTCGAATATGGTGCCAGCCCAAAAGCATCATCCCAGATGCAGCCACTCTACCTGTAATCCTAGACTATCTGTTGACTCTCAAGAAATAAGGACTTTCTATTAGCTCACTAAAAGTCCACTTAACAGCAATTGCAACCTTCCACAGCAGGTAGAAGGGTACTCAATTTTCTCCCACCTGACCTCGAAGGGGGTTCTCAAAGGCATAATGAACCTATTTCCTCAACCCAGGTTTCCCTTCACAATGGGATCTCAATCTAGTGTTAAAAAGACTGAACAGGCTGCCATTTGAACCCATGGCCACTTGCTTTTTAACTCACCTTTCCATGAAGATGGGGTTCCTGATTGCTATAACCTTCGCAAGAAGGATAGGGAAGATAGCAGCTCTGATGGCGCAAACCCCCTTCACAATGTTCTTTCCTGATAAAGTCATGCTTAGAAACATCCGAAGTTCACTCCCAAGGTCACTTACGCATTTCACGTGAAACAACTTATTCACCTTCCAATCTTTTATCCCAAACCTCATCAGGATAATAGGAACCATCCTCCATATGCGCGACATGAGGAGAGCCTTGGTCTTCTATTTGCACAGGACAAGTTTTTTTTTTTAGAAAATCTTTGAGACTCTTCCTCTCCATTGCAGATAGATCAAAAGGTACAGCGATTTCTACGAGAGCTGTCTCCTCGTCCATCGCCTACTCCAAGGGTATCCCTATATCAGAAATCTGCAGAGCAGCTACTGAGGCATCTGCACATACCTTTGCAGAACACTATGCCATTCTGGGGAACTCTGCTGCAGATGCCAGATTCAGTTCCACAGTGCTGTGCTATCTATAACAGACTCGGCTCAGAAGCCCCAGTCTCCAGTGGGGAGGGGCACTGCTCGGGAGTCACTTACAGTGGAGCACCCATAGGGACACTACTCGAAGAGGAAGTTACTCACCTTGTGCAGTAATGATGGTTCTTTGAGATGTTTATATCTATATGAGTAATGTGGGTGCCAGTTAACCCTACATTTTTGGCTCACAGTACCTAAACTCTGCCCTGTTTGTATAATGGTTAAATATAGAGAGCAAGAGTTGGGGAACAGCTTTGAAAAAGCAGCCTATTATAGATGAACAATTACTGACTCAATCACTGAATCACTGTCGGTCCTTCTGACTTCATAAAGCATTCATAATATTGTCAGTAAACTATGAAAATTAACTGAAAGTAATCAGGCAGATTACTTCTCAGGAGTGTGTGTGTGTGTATGTGGAAGAGAGAGAAAAATATACATACTTTTCATACCTTTTGAGTGAAATTCTACTTTGAAAAATGTCTGTATAAATATGTACCTTTTTACATAACAGGTCTTCTTTCTTTCTTTGGAACAGAGCTAAAAGAAAGAATAGAATCTAGCATACTTTCTTGCATTTCAGTAATAGAATTGTTTTGTAAATTCCAGTTACTGGGCCAGTTGACTGTCAGGGCAAATCCATTGGCAAAAATGGTGATGTAGAGGTATATACATGATGAGGTAATTTGGCCTTCATAATACTTGTAACTGGTGGTGATGCACAAGAAAGAAAGGAAGAACCCATCTTGGCTTTCAGATCCCCTGAAGTTTTCAGGGCTGATAGTTAGCAAAATACCTTTTCACATGTAAATTGAGCATGTTTAATCTGAATATCATTGAGATGCTACCATATGCGCAATGTCATTTTTAGATTCACTTCAGAATAGGACTGCTCTCAATTATTCAGCTATAACTAATTGTAATACTTCTGTGTAGTGCTTTATTATTTTCATAGACTTATAGTAGTCTAAATTTATTTAAATATAATATATATTAATATTTAATCTCTCTGGAAATGCGTAATCCTATGACCAATATCTACATAACAGCAGCACCAATGTGAAAAGCATAGCATGGCTGACAAGAATCAGCATTATAAAGTAGTTTGATTCATTTGACCCAAGGAAAATAAGCATTTAGTGAGAAATATCTTAATCCCAAAAATACAAAATTCTGGCAGGACATAGGATTTTAAGTAGATATAGCAATAAATGGCTCCCAGTCTTTATTCAGGCCTAATGTGATGCCAGCAGTGCCCCTACGGCCAAACCGGACAGTCTCTACACAAAAGAATAAATGGACATAAATCTGACATCAGGAATTATAACATTCAAAAACCAGTAGGAGAACAGACTCCAACGTGAAACTGCAGAACGAATTAATTTGCAAACTGGACACCATCACATTAGGCCTGAATAAAAACTGGGAGTGGTTGGGTCATTACAAACCTAAACCTAATTTCCCCCATACTAATTTCCCCCTACTGTTGTTCACACCTTCTTGTGAACTGTTTGAAATGGGCCACTCTCATTGGGGGGAGGGATAGTTCAGTGGTTTGAGCATTGGCCTGCTAAACCCAGGGTTGTGAGTTCAATCCTTGAGGGGGCCATTTAGGGATCTGGGGCAAAAATTGGGGATTGGTCCTGCTTTGAGCAGCAGGTTGGACTAGATGACCTCCTAAGGTCCCTTCCAACCCTGATATTCTATGATTCTATGATTACCACTACAAAAGTGATTTTTCCTCCCTTGGTATCCTACTGTTAATTGAATTGTCTCGTTAGACTGACCTCACACTTGGTAAGGCAACTCCCATCTTTTCATGTATTTATACCTGCTCCTGTATTTTCCACTCCATGCATCTGATGAAGTGGGTTCTAGCCCACGAAAGCTTATGCCCAAATAAATTTGTTAGTCTTTAAGGTGCCACAAGGACTCCTCATTGTTTTTGCTGATACAGACTAACACGGCTACCACTCTGAAACCTATCAATTTCTTATTCATAACTAGAAATCTCTATGTAGTTTTACCTTATTTTTAGTGGAAATAATTAATATGTGATTACCATTTCAGTGTGGTAGACTGTACTAGTAAACTGGATTTGGAGGTCCATTGGTAGAGAGAGGTTGCCTGTAAGATTATCTGCAAAGAGAAACTGACAGTTCCCTTGCCCCATACTATTTTGCACTGAAAGTCTTTCATCATCTCCTCTCTAGTCCATCCCTTAGAAAGATTAAAAGATTATACAGCAACATCTTTGGACCTCTGTTCACAGATGGCAGTCTTTTAAAGAACTGACCTCTCATGATGGAAAACTGATCTGAAGTAGTGGGAACTAGCAACATGAAATAACTTTAACATGGAAGATTGATTTGTTGATTTCTGCTGACCCATTTCCTCTTGCGTTGAGTGCATCCTGCTTCCCAAAGTCCTTTGTTACCTTTATCCTTAGAGAGTTCATCGTTCCCTTCCCAACAGAACTGCCAAGAGCAATTTCAAAACTGTGTTGCATTCATTTTTTCCCCAGGAATTGATCACTGTTCTAATTGATTGCTTAAATAATGATTTGCTGCTTAAAGAAGAACTAGATCGAGAAGCGTTTTCATAATTTGTGTACTGATTACAAAAAGTCTATAATGACTTAATTTTAGTGTGTTTTCTGATGCAGTGTTTCTTGCATAGAATCATCTAGAATTCTTTGTAGTTTCTGCTTTGGAAAATATAATTTATTTTCTCCCCAAGATTTTAATCGAGAGAACTTTGAATGAGATTAACAATTATTGTGGTGCCTTTTGAACCTCTGATTTTAGTTTTAAGATTTACCAGCATTGTAATTTGTAGTAAGTTTAGATAAGCTATGTAACAAGTTCTGGGGTGAGCTGTGCTATATGCCATTAGACTTAAGCCTAGGAACCATTTTTGAGTGAATTTTCCTTTAGACAGACATAGCATGTGTCAATATACATAGGCACCGACTTCCTCTCTACCAGAGGGGTGCTCAACGCTCCTCTGCCCCAGGCCTGCCCTCACTCCACCACTTCCTCCAAGCCTCCACCCATGCCCTGCCTCTTCCTGACCCCGCTCCACCCCCGGCATCTGCTGCCACCCATGCCTGGCATTCTGGCTGCCAGCCCCATGTCCAATGTCCTGGCTGCTGGCCAGGGCGTGAAGCTGGCAGTCGGGACCCCATTTAAAACTTGGGGGTGCTGCAGCACCCCCTGCACGCCTAGTTCCTTGCCTATGTCAACTCCTTAATGGTTAACCATTTAACCGATAGAATTTTAATAGGTTACACGGTTGCTATTTTAAAACCCTATTTACATCTCTACTGCTGGTGGGTGCTAAGCACTTGCTAATTTTTTTCTGTGGGTGCTCCAGGGCTGCAGCATCCATGGAGTCGGTGCCTATGTTAATATAGACCCATACCCCTACCTTCCCATCCACTATAAAACAGATACACAATTTATATAAAAATAGATACACACATGTATGTATATAACATCATAGGTTTTACTGCTGCAATAGGCAAGTTGCAAAGAAACGTCGTGAATTTATAAAAAGTTTTGAAAAAGATTACAGGCTAGAGCTAAGCATTATATATGTTGTGGAAATAACACTGAAATACACCTAAATTAAATAGATACCAACTACCCCATTTGAACCATAGCTTATGTTTTGGAAGAGATTGTTAGTGCCTATCTCAGAGAAGACTGGGTTCCAGAATCCCTCAAACACACTATAGTTAGGCCACTACTAAAGAAGCAAATTCTGAACTCCTATCAGCCACCTCCCAGTCTTACTCTTGAAGTTCCCTTTTTTGTGAAAGATCATCAAGAAAACATGACAGATATCTAGCTCCCTGAAGCCCCTGGCCTTATTTGGTGACATTTCAGATTGGAAGTGGTACTAATGGAAGTTGTTGATCTTCTTGTGCAATGGGCAGAGGCCAGATACCTTTATTCATATCCCTTGACTTGTTATCAGATTTTAGCACTTGCTGACACAGCTGTGTAACTTTGTCAAGATGGCTGGAATAGCTTTAAAATGGTGTTCTGCTCATTGCTTTCTGATAGTTTTCAGAAGGTGGTGATGGTTGGCTGCTCCATCTCAAAGGTTCTTATTTGTGGAGATTTGCAAGACTCCAATCTGTCACATCTTCTGTTCAACATCTATACAGAGCCTCTGGGAATGTGTTTTGTGAAATTAGAACACGATATAAATTGCAGTATCATTAGTACACTGCTGGCACCTATCTGGCATCTTCTCCTTTGACTCAGACATGGCTGTTGCAGAGCTCACTAAATGCTTGGCAAAATCTGAGATCTGGAATAAAACCAACTATCTGCAACTCAGCTTGTCCACGACAGGGGTTATTCTGTGTAGCAAGGAGGTTGAGGATCTGATGGAATCTCTTAATTGCTCCATAAGTGCTACACATAGAGGAAGAAATTGCAGAGGGTATTGAGCTTTGCCATGTCAGATTTATATATTTTAGTGCAGAATGTCAGCCATATGGCTATGATTATGTATTCGTTGTTTCTACAGCAATCCAATATCTTCACTTTTTTTTTTTTTTTTTTTTTTTAGATTATACCAACGCAAAATATTGAACGTGTAGTGGATTAGGACGCATCTCTTATTCAACACTTTAAAATAAATTTCAACTGTGCAATTCTTTAGTCTATTAATATGAATTTGAGCCTTTAATAATTTGAGGATGAGTCAAGATTAATCTGTTTTGTTCTGCAAGGATTTACTTTTGTAAAGTTCACAAGTTTTTTAAACATGAAATTAGGCATAGGTATATATAATTTTAATTTAAATCGTCAATTAATGTGCTTTATTCCAAAATAAACTACACTTATCAATTTCCCATTTTCCAAGTATTCCCATTTTCCAAGTATTCTTTAACCTGATCAACACTATACCCTGAAGATTAAAGAACAAAACAAAAAACACTTCAGTGGGCCAAATGCTGGTCCTCCTCTATATTTGTGCATCCCTGTTTAAGAAATGTGGACTATGTAAAAGATACGACTTGTATTAAGAGAAGAAATTGTGATATAGTTGATCTTTTGCAGATTATTAAAATAGTATACATTACAAATTTATGGAGTGTTATACTGTTTCTAGATGAAAGCTAAATAGAATAAGCTTGTATGTTTTATTTGTATCATTTTTTGAAGATCACGAAGTCCATCATGCTGTGTAAACTTCTTGAGCTAAACTGCAGTTTCTTTAAAAAAAAAAAAAGTGGGGTGGGAGGTAAGAAGGTAGCCTTCCTCAGTTGGTTGGCATCTTTTCTGTTTAATATCAAGGCTCTGTTCGGTAATTTGTCGATTATCATCATTAGCCCTTTGTGTACATGAAAATCAGATAAACTAAATTTACTACATATTGTTTTGAAATAGTGTTTAATAAGGTAACTAACCTGCCACCGTGAATAAAATAGAAACTGTCAAGTGTTTGAGCACATTTATGGTAGTGCTGTTGAGACCATTGTTATTTCATGTATTTTTGCTAAGCGACTGATCCAGTAAGACTGGCAAAACAGAGAAAAGCAGCAAATATATACACACTTACTTTATCAGCCAAGAATACTCTCCTACTTTGGGAGAAGGGTGTTCAAATATAAACTATATGTAAAGAATAGCATATTCTGCTGCTTTGGCAGGATTCTATAACAGAAAAGCTTCATTGGATATTGCAAAATTACAATTGATTTTATTACAGAAAGTGTCAACATGGGAATAAAAATTAATGGGACTGGAAATTTGTTTGGAAAGTCATAGATTTATTCATATGGTGTTGCTGTATGGTACAGCACTTTTTGAAATATAAAGATTAATTCAGATTAAGCAGATAGAAATATCAAATTTTAGAACTTTCTTCCTTCTTTATAGTGTAAGCTAACTGTGGCTCTGATCCTGTGAGGTGCTGAGCATCCTCAGATTCCAGTAAAATCGGTGGTACTTGATTTCTGAGCAGCTTGCAGGATTAAGTCTTATATGTAGGTATGTTTGTATTCTCCTCAGTCTTGGAGATCTGGTAAATGTTACTTTTAAAAGCAAAAAATTAAATATAGTGGTACATGCGGTATCCAAGATCTCAACTACTAAATACTCATGAAATTTCTACAAAGGGTTTAATTGTTAGGTTGAGCACTGTTTTATAAAAACTGCTTTCTTTTGAAATTGCTCTTCGAAAAGAATTCCTGTTTCATATAAAAAGATGCCAGACTCACAAAGATTTCCTTTCTTGTTTCATAGACGTTCCATCTTCAGAGCAGCCTGAACTGTTCCTAAAGAAACTTCAACAGTGCTGTGTAATTTTTGACTTCATGGACACACTATCAGACCTTAAAATGAAAGAATACAAGCGCTCCACTCTTAATGAACTGGTGGACTACATTACAATAAGCAGAGGCTGTTTGACAGAGCAGACTTACCCCGAAGTAGTTAGAATGGTGAGTTTCTTCTTTACTGTGGACACTTTAGATCCACATACAATGCCAGTTACATATTGGGGGCCAAAATGAACCCTGGAATAAGTGGACTAAATGTGGCCTTGGGTTTGTATTTTCTAGTCAACATCACCAGAGGATACTACTTCTAAGACCAATAAAACTCAAATTTTCACTTGTTGTTAAGTGAAGTCAAATTAGGTAATCAAAAATGAGTGTCAAATATGTAGAAAAGTATACCCAGAGCAATTCAAATTTCAGCATTCAGAATATGAAGTAGAGACAAACTCATTGTGCTTTTTTCCCCTAGTGAAACAGAATGGAATAATTTTAGAATGTTTGTCTTTATTTTTTGTAAGATAAAAGCCATCTTTAAATCTAATAAAATCTCATCACTAAGGAACTTTGTCACTTTTGCCATGTAACTGAGCATTGTGATAGCTAAAACTGATGTATAGGATCAACATTAAAATTGCAGTGCTTTGCTTTGTAGATTCATAGCAACTGCAATTAAGAGGTCACCAGGAGTTCTCAATGGTAGTGATAATCTTATTAATAAATTGTCAACTAACACAAGTGCCTTCAACATCAGTACTGAACTACCGCCAGATAGCATGAAGTGAAGAATATTCATTGCAAGCTTTAAGATAAATATAAAATCTTACTAAATTGCCACCTGAAGCAAAAGACATATTCAGAAATAGACTTTGTGGTGTTGGTTCTATACTGGTATTATGTGATTATCGAATCTGGTGATAGCCACACACTTTTGGAGAACTATGAATACATTTTACATTGCAGTATGCATGCACCTTATTTTTTTTGTTACACACAAATTTTACATAAATACATACCTACTCTGGTGATTGTCTGAATTATGTAGAAATGTATGTTTTATACCATTGGAATATGTATTTGTGTGTGTGTGTGTAATCCTGGCATTTCCTAACATCTGAGTGCTTGTTTTTGCAACCTTCACATTGTTAATACACTTTTTAATGTAATTATAAATATATTTTGCATGGGCAACGTTAATTTGGCCGCCTTATGCATGTGCATAATGTTACAGTCTAGAATTATATGATCACATACTGTTTTTTTCACAGGACCCCTGCCTTATTCAGTACACAGGAAGGATGGTGCTTACTTAGTGAACAGCTATTCAATATCATGTTTTATTCTCATTATTCCATGTGTAGCCCCATGCCTTATTTACTGTACACCATTCAAACCCTGCTCTGAATATAGAATTATAAATTTTCTCCTGGGGGTTTCTGTGGTGCTCATCCCTGTCATATCAGAGTGCTTCACAAACATTAATTAATTTATCTTCACAAAACTACTGTGAGGCCAGGGGGTGGTATTCCCATTTCAGAAATGACGAACTGAGACAGAGAGATTAAGGTCAAAAGTATCCAGTAATTTTGGAGGCTCAAGGCTTGATTTTTTTTCAGAGAACTTAGCATTTTATATCACTTTTATTTGCTCAGAGCAGAGTTTTCATTGACTTCAGTTGCAGCCGAGAGTGCTCAGCACTTCTGCAGATCAGGCAAGTTCAAGTTGGGCATTCAGAAAGTCAGTGATCACTTGTGAGAAGTTTGGTTTAAGTGACGTGCCCAGTATCACATAGGAATTCTGTGGCAAAGGCAGGAATAGAATACAGTTCTTCGAGGCTTGCTGCTTACTTTCTCATTTTTACTATATAATTATAAAATAAATCGATTGGAATATAAATATTGTATTTACATTTCAGTGTATAGTATATAGAGCAGTATAAAAGTCATTGTATGACATTTTTATTTATACTGACTTCGCTAGTGCTTTTTATGTAGCCTGGTGTAAAACTAGGCAAATTATCTCAATGAGTTGATGTACCGCCTGGAAGACCTCTGCATACCCCCCAGGGGTATGTGTACCCCTGGTTAAGAACCTCTGCTATAGACCACAGCTTCCTTCTCTGTGGAAATTCATTCCCTGAGCTTGGTTCATCCTGTGCACTGAATGGTGGGTGGGGGTCCTGTAGAAAAACAATTGTCGTCATGTAATTAAAGACTATCATAATACATAATGCATACACCCAAGGGGAGCAAATTAAGGTTTTACAGGCAACCACAATTCTATCATTTCCTAACTTCTGAGTACTTGATTTTAACGTTCTTTAAAATGTAGCTTTTTGTATGTGATTTTTTTAAAGGAAAAACCCGAAAAAATTACTTTCGTCACGTTGAACCATATTGACTTCCACGTGGTTCATCAGAGTGTTGGGAACTTTATATCCACAGCACAGGCTTCTGCCTCTTGACATCAGGGACTAACTGATAGCAGTACTAGGTTTTCATTTTCTGCTGTCGACTGGCATTTCCTTGTCTGAGTCCCAATCTTCTTCCTTATCCTCAGTTCCATTTCCCAGGCCTAACTGCTCACTCCTCTGCATTCTAGTCAAGCTAGTTCCTCCTCCTGCTCACTGCTCAGATGCCAACAGGGGAACATTGAGACCACAGGAGAAACAGTCTTTGTTCCTTTGCCTGGTGTTACAGCAGTCCTTGGCTGCCAGGAGGAGGAAATGCGGTGAAAGTCCTGCTTAGCCCCTCCATGCTCAGTGCAAGCAATCTTTGTGGTATCTGACTGCCAAACTGGCTCATAACTTGGCCAAATTTGGGCAGATTTTCACAGGGACAGCAAAAATTCACACCCTTGGCAACAGGACAGCCCCGTTGCCAAATTTCAAGTCCCTTCTCCAAAGCATGGAGGTATGATAGCTTCTCAATAAAATGGTTGTAAAAAATGTTTTGACATGGGCAAATCAACATTTTTTCCCATACTCCTAGAAGTGTCAGAATTGTTTTTGTTGAAATTTTCTAAGAAACCTCAGCCTAAGGAAGACGGTTGGCTTGGAAAATTTCAGCCCAAATGGTTAAAGTTTGGCAACGTTATAAGCAAAATAAAACAAGATCTTACAATGGAAAGGGTCAAGTATTGCTACCTATGCCAGCTATAATGTACGCATGTGCACGCACACTTTGCAGATGTATTTTGTATAAGCGTTATGCATGATGATGTGGCATAGAGTATAAAGGTTTTTAAAACATGCTGGAGTTGAATCCATGAGTGAATTATGCAGGTCATCCCAAATGAGTGCTAATAAATGGTTTTTGCTATACCACACCAACATGTATTTTGTATATGTTATGTATTTTACAGGAAAAATGTCTTAGACATGTACTGTTTTTTTTCATCACTTTGCCAGCAAAAACTCAACTCCCTTAGTACCATGAGTCCAGCTGTACAAGCCTTAGAAGAAGGGAGAATCCCTCAACCTTACCTAAAATAGATGTTTAGTACACAGTGTTTCCCCTTGGCTAAGCAGTAGTCAGTCCATTTTGGAACCTTGCAGCAGGTCACTTTCAGTTGCTGGAGAGAAATTGATGTTGTGAAGTCAAGTATATTGTTTATTTACAATATGTATATGAGTCTTGTTCTTAAACTGAGATAGACCTAACTGTGTGAAGGCAACTTTGTACGCCCATTCAGTGACCATGAACAGCCACAAGGAACAGCTGCTTTTGTGCATGTTCTCCAGGTCTCCAGCTATCCTCCCAACTGCCAGTGATCTTCCCTTTCTGGCTGACCTGTCATGATCCAGCCAGGAGAACAGCAGCAGATTCACCCTTAGTAAATTCATCACACTGCTCTGTGTTGACTGCGCAGCACATTCATCACAATAATATTTTGATGTTAAGGTATGATATCTTACCTACCAAAACTAAACATAAATGCTATTTGGAAAATTTGGTGGAGTATTCTCTTTACTGTGATGTCTAGCACTAATTTCTAGCACTTTTGGGTTGCGACATACCCATCCAGGAAAGAATATTGGCCATCTTGGCCTTTGGACAAGTGTAATCTTGTGCGGGAGGGGTGGAATTCCATATCTGGAGGTGGGGAAAAGGGAAACAATTTTAAGACTGATTTTAAAAAAAAGGTGAAACAGGAAGGGGATAAAAAGGCACCTCTTTGAGCTGGAGGTTTGACATGCTAATAATCGTACAGAGGAATAGTGGCTAAAGTGTTGGTCACTTGCTTCTAATCTTGATTATCTGGAGGAATCTGACTTTAAAATTATATTATATGTGGAAAAGCTTTTTAGGTCATTTATAAAGTTTTCTAAAATGCATTAGTTGTAATTTTTCTCTGCCTATAAAACCTGAAAAGTTGATTTATGATACTAAGGCAGCCTGGCTTTATAGATAAAGCGATATAAAATCCATGACTACTAATATTCTTTTAAAACTCTTGAAAATGTTTCTAATTTTTTTTGGTAGAATACATGCTGTTAGTGATATGGTATAAAGGTTTTATAGGCGCTCATTTGGGATGATCAGCATAGCTTACTCATGGATCTGTGGCTTGCAACTCATGCAGTTCATGGTATTTAAAACTTAATGCTGTGGTCCAGTATTCTGGTATTATATATGTTCTCTCTCTCTCGTGTTTGTGTCCCCCCGGATTACGTTTATCAGTCTGTTTTTTAACCAACCCATTGTGCTTGTTTTAAATTATGAAGCTGTGCTAAACTTTTGGTATTTGTATTGGGGGGAGGGGAGCATCTTATTAGTGGTCACCTGACATGTGAGGCTATCACTGGCCTTAAAGGGATTATCAATATCACTTGCAGTAGAAGAATAACTGGCACTTGTGCTAATGGAAATAGGAGGATTTATTCAGAAGGAGTATGTTGCACAAAGCCCATTTCCCCTGCAGTTTTTGGTGTGTCATTTGGTGAGCATTTTACATTCTTTAGAATTCAGCTGGTCTGAAGAAAAAGGCCCTTACCACTTAAAATACAGTGTGTGCAAAAGAAAGTGTCAGTGATACAGTTTTATGGACAAAATAATATGGCACTGAATCTGAAATAATTTACCACTGTCTGAGCAAAATTTGCAATCTTAGAATAAAGTAATGATGGTGATTTTGCTGGTAGATTAAGCACTGTTAGTTGAATAAAATGAATGGGGAGGGAGGGAGAGATAGCTCAGTGGTTTGAGCATTGGCCTGCTAAACCCAGGGTTGTGAGTTCAATCCTTGAGGGGGCCATTTAGGGATCTGGGGCAAAAATTGGGGATTGGTTCTGCTTTGAGCAGGGGGTTGGACTAGATGACCTCCTAAGGTCCCTTCCAACTCTATGATTCTATGAATGTTTGTATTATCCGTGCATTATCCTACAGTGTGCTTGTAGTAGGGCTTTTTATGTTTTTAGAAGGGTAACATGTAGATTGAGAAACTGACTGTTTCTATTTAAAAAGGCAAATGGATGGGAAAAATGACTTTTGGTTAAATTTAAAACCTTAAATGAATTTCTGTGGTAGGTGCCCATTCTTCCCTGTGCAAATTATAACCCCCCCCCCCCCCACTGCCCCACAAAACATTTGCTGTAGTGTTTATGCTTTAACCCAGGATAACTAACAGACTACCTTTTATTGACTGGATAATGAAACTCTTGTGATACATGACTTTTAGAGCAAAATGCTCCTTTACTACCTGACTCTTAAATGCAAAATTTGTCCATAGTGCACTAGGTGACTTCCTGAACTTTTCTATCATTACAAATTAAGTGCAATGAAAAAATTAATCTGCATAGGCAAAAATTAAACCCAAATGAGGACTATTCTGGCAATATTAGCCAAAAGGCTGCTGAACAGCACAGGGACAGGCAGAAATCTGTTGTAAATAATGAAGTCAAACATCAGAGAAATAATCGCATACCAAACAATACATCCAGAGAGCCAGATGCTGATTTCAGTTCCCGTGGTATACATCTGGAATGATTCCATTAACTTCATTCTGGGTTTATACTCGCGGAAAGCGATCAGAATGTGGTTCAGTGAATGTAACAGAAGTGAGAGAGCTAGTAGATAAAGCTAATCCTGGTTAAAACTAATCTCCAAACCCTTGGTATACAAGGCAAACAAAGCCAAACAAGGCAGTTGTTGAGGAATCCTTTTTAGGTGTAGGTGCTAGGAGTCAGACTTACCGTAATTGTGAATTTCTTCATTTTCTTTAGCTTTGCTTATGATTAGTAGTGGACCGTGGCCTCAAAATCCAGAGCCAATTTCAAATGTTCCCAAGTTTTAAAGTCTGGTTGAATCAGCAGATGTAGTGCAAATATGTACCGCTTTAGTATTAACATTTTTTAAAATAACTTGTTTTGTGTATTTTCTCTGTAGTTTTTTGGGAAAAAATCAGATTAGATTTACACAATATCAAGTTTAAATAAAATAAATAAAACAATACCATTTTCCAATAATGGATAGTGACAAATTTTGGCTACAATATTCATCTTAACATCATTTTAGAAGGTTTGTGACAACAAGTTAAGAAATATCAATGTGCCAGAGTCATTGCCTGAAAGATTGCAGTGCTAAAATTACAAGCGTCCATAAAGAATGTTCTGAAACCGCCTAAGAACGCCTGTATTCTTGAACTCCATTTTTTAAAAGTTTTTTTTTCAGGAATAAAATGTTACTGCAGAGCTAGGATCCTCTGAACCTAAATATGGATTTGTAATGGAAGTCCCCAGATAGCTTTAATTAACTGCAAAGTTTCCCAAGGCATTTATGAGATATTGAAATTTACAGAAGATGTAGCTATAAAATATGAATTTGAAGAAGTAATTTTAAATTTCTGCTTGAGGATTGTCAGGTGATATTGGCAGTAGAAGCAAGAAAAGAAAAGAAAACAATGTGTTCACACAGAACCTATCCCTTTCACTCATTTTGTTTTAAATATAATTGACAGCAAACTAATTAGTTGGATGCCAATCACTCACTACTTGTTAAAGCAGCATCCTCAACTTGAAATCAAGTTGTTTTCAGATACCTGCCCCTGAGTTTTCCTACCAATTTTTGTGGTTTTAGAATAACTGACTACATGATTATACAGGATAAATGATGAAACTGACTATGTACAGCTGTACATGTACATGAGCAAAGTAAACAAACTGGAAAAACAAATTAGAGAAAAACTTTGTGTTTCTTTGAGTGATGGTCCCTATTGTATTCTACTGTGAGTTACGCATGCGTACAGTGCGCCTGAGCCAGAGAATTTGGCTTACCATACTTATCCTCCACCACCCAAAAGACCTGCACAGGTTCAGGACCAACCTCTGCCTCATCTAACTCAAAGCTGCTGGTACCCCATGCCTATCGACCCCTCTTCCTGACCACGTTGGGAGCTTTGGTATCTAGTTGATCCGATCTGGTAGGGAGTCACCCATTGCCTACCCTCTAAGGGGATGCTCAGGTCTACTTCCAGATCCAACAGAGGAGGAAGAATATTATGCTCCGGTTCTGTCAGAACCAGCAAGATTGCCTTCATCATTCCCAGATGAAACGGTGATTTCTGCACCCCATCATCCCCATGACTTCAGGTGGTTCCAGGACCTTCTCTACAGAGTTGCTGGAGAGCTTTAGATTCTCCTTGAGGTGGTCCAGGATTCCTAGCACAAACTCTTAGCCATCCTGCACACCTCTGGAACTAACAGAATAGTTCTTGTTAATGAAGCTATGCTGGAGCCAGGTAAGAGAGTTTGGCATACCCCTGCCACCTCCACAACAGGCTCAGCATCTCAATCTCAGCCTCTGGTTCAACGATATTTTTTTTTAATAGGAGCTTGATAGCTGCGAAATACTAAGCCCAACACCTTCCATCCCAGCACACCATTCTGGGGACTTGTGGCTGTATGATAGTTTGCATTCCTACCTCTCATGAAATCCCTCCGTCCCATCCCTCTTCAAGGACCACTCTTACGAGAGTATTCTCACACGAGTTGAACATCCTACTGCAACAAGGAGCAATAGAACATGTTCCTCCACAATACTAACGGGAAAGGTTTTACTTAACCTACATCCTAATACTCAAAAAGAAGGGTCGTTGGAGACCAATCCTTGACCTCCACTGTCTGAACTGCTTCATTTGCAAACTCAGATTTTGCATGGTCATATTGGCAGCAATAATTCCATCTTTAAAAAAGGGCATGTGGTTCATAACTGTCGATATGAAGGACACCTACTTTCACATAGAGTCTGTGGGTGGGTTGAATATCTTTCTCAGATTTATCTGACTATTTTCAGTAGAGTACTCCCCTTTGGAATAGTAACCGCCCCCAAAGTCTTTACCAAGGTATTCTCAGTTGTAGTGGCCCATGTCAGATGTCATGGCTTCACTGTCTTCCTGTACCTCAACGACTGGCTCCTTGTTGCAAAGTCCTGCCCGTGTTCCTTCTCAGTCAGTGATAACCACCAGTGCTGCATGTACTGCCTTGGGGAAGCTCACTTCACAGCAAGGTGCAGTATATGCTGATCATTCCCCAGCTGTACCCGAGAAGGGTGGGAACTTTGTCTCCACAAATACTTCATAGAGAAGGCCAGGAGGCCCCAATTGGACCCAGGCTGGGGACTCCTCCCGTACATCCGCTTGATTCAGCAAGGAGTGCTCTTCCTACTGCGAAGTGCAGCTCCATGATGCTACATCTTCTCTCTTCATTGGGAGTCTGTATAAATATAGAAAAATCTGTTGTCACCCCCACACAATCTCTGGACTTCATCGTGACAACCCTAAATACTGTCATGGAAAAGGCGTACCTGCCCATGGACAGGTTCCAGAGCATGAACAATATCCTAGTTCATGTCACAAGTAGCCCTTGAGTACCAGTCAAATCACATCTGTTCCTGCTCAGTCACATAGCCTGCTCGGTCACATAGCAGACATTACTTTCAAATTCTCCAGTTCAAGGCACATGGTGCACATGCTTAACCCACAGTGGAATACAGATAGGACCACACATCTCGAAGAAACTCCTGTTACAGGTAAGTAACCAGCTCTTACAGTTACTATAACTGTAATTGTTACAATTAGAGCTGTCAAGTCATTACAATTTTGTTATCGTGATTAATAGCACAATTTAAAAAAGTAATGGCGCTGTTAAGCAACAGTAGAATGCCATTTATTTTAAATATTTTTGGATGTTTACTACATTTTCAAATATATTAATTTCAATTACAACATAGAATACAAAGTGTACACTGCTCACTTTATTTTTTATTACAAATATTTTAACTGTAAAAAACAAAAATTGTATTTTTCAGTTACTCATAGAAGTTCTGTAGTGCAATCTCTTTATCATGAAAGTTGAACTTACAAATGTAGAATTATGTACAAAAAAACTGCAGTAAAAATAAAACAATGTAAAACTTTAGAGCCTACAAGTCCACTCAGTCCTACTTCTTGGGTCAGACAAACAAGGTTGGTTACAATTTGCAGGAGATAATGCTGCCTGCTTCTTGTTTACAGTGTCACCTGAAAGTGAGAACAGGCGTTCACATGGCACTGTTGTAGCTGGTGTTCCAAGATATTTACATGCCAGATGCGCTAAAGATTCATATGTTCCTTCATGCTTCAACCACCATTCCAGAGGACATGCTTCAATGATGGTTTCTGCTTGATAATGATTCAAAGCAGTGCAGACCGACACATGTTAATTTTCATCATCTGAGTCAGAGGCTACCAGTAGAAGGTTGATTTTCTTTTTTGGTGGTTTGGGTTCTATAGTTTCCGCATTAGTGTGTTGCTCTTTTAAGACTTCTAAATGCAAGCTCAATACCTCGTCCCTGTCAGATTTTGGATGGAACTTCAGATTCTTAAACCTTGGGTCGAGTGCTGTAGCTATTTTTAGAAATCTCACATCGGTACTTTCTTTGCGTTTTGTCACATCTGATGTGAAAGTGTTCTTAAAATGAACATGTGGTGGGGTCATCATCCAAGACTGCTATAACATGAAGTATATGTAGAATGCGAGTAAAATGGCAGGAGACCTACAATTCTCCCCCCAAAGGAGTACAGTCACAAATTTAATTGATGCATTATTTTTTTTAACGAGCATCATCAGCATGGAAGCATGTCCATTGGAATGGTGACCAATCATGAAGGGGTATACAAATGTTTAGCATATCTGGCATGTAAATACCTTGCCACGCCATCTACAAAAGTGCCATGCGAACGCCTGTTCTCACTTTCAGGTGACATTGTAAATAAGAAGCAGTCAGCAGTATCTCCCGTCAATGTAAACAAACTTGTTTGTGTTAGCGACTGGCAGAATTAGAAGTAGCATTGAGTGGACTTGTAGGCTCTAAAGTTTTACACTGTTTTGGTTTTGAGCGCAGTTATGTAACCCCCAAAAATCTGCATTTATAAGTTACACTTTCACGATAAAGAGATTGCACTTAAGTATTTGTATGAAGTGAATTGAAAAATACTATTTCTTTTGTTTATCATTTTTACAGTACATATATTTGTAATAAAAAATAATAATATAAAGTGAGCACTATGCACTTTGTATTCTGTGTTGTAATGGAAATCAATATTGAAAATGTAGAAAAACATCCAAAAATATTTAATAAATTTCAATTGGTATTCTATTGTTAAGTGTGATTAATCGTGATTCATTTTTTGGAGTTAACTGCGATTAATTGACAGCCCTAGTTACAATCATGGCTAAAAAATGGAAGTATGATTTTGAAGTCCATAGTAGCTCTTTACATGTTTAAATACACTTATAGTTTGTATCTGTAGGTAAGTGTAATGAGAATCTTCCTTTTTTCCATTTTTTTTTCATTTTATCAAGTGTACTGGGTTGAATTGAAGTATTTTTTTCCTTCAGCTATTTGCAGTTTGAAATCTGAGAGAACATATGTCTTGTAATATCACCTTATTTCTCAAGATCATTCAACTCTAAACTTAGTCACTTTACCATGTGCGAGTTGCACAGCAGATAGTAAGGTGTTCCATCACTCAGTCATAATAGTGAAAAAATAAAATAGTAAAGTTTGAAAAGTGTAGTTATTTGTGTGGACTGATGCAAACATTATGAAAAGGTTCACAATCTGTTAAGTACTGTGGCTCTTTCCCATCAAGTTATGGGCTTATATATACCATTTACAACAGGAGATGATAATGAGAGACGATGTAAATTCCCCAATCACTAGTGGGAGATTTAGACTCCTATATGTTTCTGCTGCAGTGACAGTATATTTAAGGATCTGTTCGATTTACTGAGTCTGAATTCCCTTTTCACTTCAGGATAAAATTTGACATGCACCCAATTCAGAAAAAAAGAATTACGAAGTATTAAAATTGAGCTCAGTCTGACATTTTTAGTTACAGCTAGGGACAAGCAATAAGTTTTGGGGGAACTTCGGACACTGTATGCCATGCTCTAGTTTGGTGGGGGAGGGAAGACTTATTTGAAAAGGTGGGGTTTTTTGGTTGTTTTTTTGTGTGTGTTTTTTTTGCGGGCATTCAGCCCTAACTTCAGACAGGTTCTGTTTGGTATTTAAAAAGTAATTTCAAGTACAAATATCTTGGTAAAATCTCGCAACATATTGCCTATTAATATATATTCATAGTTACATTGCAGTGGGTGATCGGCATTGATCGATTTTGCAGTAGAGCTGGTCAATATTTTGTCAATTTCTAAATTAGAAAAAAAAATCAGGAAAGTTTTTTATTTAAAATTTACTCCCCCCACCTTTATTTTTCTTTCAAATTAGAGTTGGTTGGAAATTTTTTTTAAAAAAAGAAAAAAATTATTGTGGTGAGGGATATTGGAAAAAGTTTTGAAACAGATTTTCCCCTTTTTTTCCCATGCAGCTCTACTTTGAAGCCATTCTACTGTATTGTCAAAGATCTATATCTCAACAGCTCCAGACTAATAAGCAGGCTGTGAATTGATGCTACATGTAAATGAACCGTTACACTGTGTTGTGATTCATGCAGTAGTATTCTTCATTCTTTCAGTTGCCTGCATTTCAATCCTTTGTGTGATACTTTGAAGAAGTACAGTATGTTCCAAGGATTGGCGCACTTCAGTGCCACCACGGCATTGATTTTTAAAAAGGAGACCCTACTGTAACAGTTCACGTTATCTTTTTAGACTTATGATTACTTTTGGACATCAGTTTAATGACAATTGGAACTCTTCACCATCAGGATAACTTATCTGTCTGTTCTCTTGACCAAGACATCTACATTTTGCCTCTGTTTATAACATCAACTTCTTCATTCCTAATATGGACAAGAAAAATTAAAGGGAACTACACATCTTTTTCAGTTGTGGTTGTACCTTTACTTTAACTTACTCTTACCTACTCTCTTTCTTGCATGCACAAGTGGATTTGGATGCATTTTATGCATGTGGCGCTCAGCTTTTACTTGGACTTTACAGTATATGCTTATTCAAAATTAATTTTGCTTTTGTAATAAGCTTACAATATTCAGGTGCCAATGTTGGCCTTTAACTAGTTGTGGCTAAAACCGTTTTCTCCCACTTCTTGCTCCAGCAATCAGCACGGATAAATGCATCAATATTTGTTTTCCCTTTTAAAAGGTCCAGGCCCTGTATGGGTAGGACTTGCACTTACTTCATTTCCTACAGACCAGACCCTTGTATCTAGCTTTTGATTCTGAAATATAGTCCTTTCTCTTTTAACTTACCGTTATTTTTAACAAGTTAACATTTGCTATTTACTTGTAATGGAAGAAATGTGCACTCAGTCTTGCCCAGTTTCTTTTCCAGTTGCTAGTTAATTTTAGAGTTGCAAAATAGGTTACTTGTATTCTCGTTCAAAAATGTGAATTCAGCACCCATATAGTTGTTTTATGCCCTCAAACTCTGCCCATTGCTTGTCCTCATCACATCAAGTACTAAAGAATAATAAGACAGTGAGCACCCATTTTTGTCTGTAACCCTGTTTATGGCTTCCATGTACTCGGAATAGATTGTAATTTTTCAGTACAAGTGTTGCATACAATATTTAGAACTGTGCAAATGCTTTGTCAACAGTGGTTCAATAAGTACCGGTACTTCCCCAGTGGTGTGGTATGTTGCCCACAAATGTGGGTTTGTAATGGAAATACTGGCATAACTATAGTGATACTAGATTACACTGCTATAATAAATTTATGAATAATAATTAAATGATTCCATCTTGACATGCAGCTTTGATGAATGAATGAATTGCTTTGACTCGATATATAAAGTTTGACATGTGTGAGCATGTTCTGAATAATGAAGAATGCAGCTATCTCGATGAGTTCTTGATCACTCTTTGGAAACCTAGCATCATTTGGTATAACTAAAATGAGATCTTAATTTAAGTAAAATTAGTTGGACATTAAATATCCCATGATCCATGAAATTTAAATAGCTTTGCCTTTAACAATACTAAGTTAATAAGGAAATGCTGTTGTGTCAGAACTGAAAAAGTTTATTGACCCAGTGTCTGTACAGAAATCCTTTTTTTAAAAAGACATAGTTATTCAAAGAAAGGGCAGCTGATACAACTTATTTAGACATATGATTTTTTTAGTTTAACATAAGACTGGCCATACTGGGTCAGACAAATCATCCATCTTGCCCAGTATCCTGTCTTCCAGCAGTGGCTGATGCCAGATGCTTCAGAGGGAGTGAACAGAAGAGGGCAATTTATCGAGTGACCCATCCCCTGTCGTTCAGTCCCAACTTCTAGTAGTTAGAGCAGTGGTGGACAACCTGCGGCCCATCAGCGTAAGCTGATTGCGGGCCACGCGACATTTTGCAGACGTAGACCGTCCGAGGACACGGCCCCCCCACAGCTCCCAGTGGCTGCAATTCGCCATTCCCAGCCAATGGGAGCTGTAGGAAGCGGCAGGCTGCTCATCCGCAAAATGTCTCGTGACCCGCAATCAGCTTACCCTGACGGGCCGCAGGTTGCCCTCCACTGAGTTAGAGGTTTACGGACACCCAGAGTATGGGTATTATTGACTGATAATTGACTAATAGCCATTAATGAACCTATCCTCCATGAACTTAACTAATTCTTTTTTGAATCCTTAGTTTTGAAGCTTAGTTGAAAATAAAACTTGAATTTAATATGTTGACGAAAATGATGGGATGACTAGATCCCATTAATTGAAATCAGTGGAGTTACACTAGTTGGACCAGTGTATTTAGATCACAAATTTGTTATTAGTTGGTTAAAAATATGACGTGAATTAAGGATCACACTAATTGATTTTTTTTAATTTGTAATTTATCATTTAATCAAAGCAGAAGGTGAAAATAGATCAATTACTCTGATTGTGTATGTGGTCTCGTGAGTCTAATTAGAATCTAAAACCTATTTCAGTTTATTTCTGTTTGCAAATCTTTGTCTGAATACAGAGAATTAACATTCTCTAAAAAGATCTGACTGAGAAATGACAAAATGCATTTGAGGGGTGTTCTATCAAATAGGACTAGTGAGCGATCAGCCCGGAGAGAAATAAACCTGTTGAGTACTGTCAGTGTATCAATGGAAAGGGTAACACAGGAATTCTGGCTTCAAAGTGGCAGTTATAAGAAGCAACACTGACCAGCTTCTGGTGATTTCTGTTCCTTGTTGGAGCTCTGATGCTTTCTGACTTGAGGCATTTATCAAAACCTCCAGTAGGCCTTTCTCTTGCCCTAATTTGTAACTACTGTTGTAAAGTTTTTAAAATAATCATACTTATTTAACTCTTGCTTTCTTGGGTCTGATGATAAATCTGATCAACTAAAATATAGATTAAATTTGCAAAGAATTTTGCTTATTTCTTACAAATGATCTTACAGAAGAATTAGCTATAGCTGCTGACTCTTTCTTTTGTTATGCTACCATCCCATTCTGGTCCAGGTCGTGGGAAGGCTAGGACTTTTCAGCTTTAAGTATTAATTAAAAAAGCTTTGGAGTATACTATTGCAGTATCCCAAATGGCCAGCACCCAGGCACCAGTAAATAAAATTCTCCTTTTTCATATCCTGAACTGATCCTCAGGGGTTTATCTTCTTCCTTTGCCTTGTACACAGTTACAGAGAAACAACTCTCAATGCTGGTTATATCTTCCATTAACTGCTGATCTGCTCCCTTTCTAGCTGTGTGACTGTGTCTGATGTTAGATGCAGGAGAGAGAGAGAGTTCAAAAATCTTCCTGAGAGGGCAGGACTACAATACATGTCTTTCTGCTTACCTGGAGTATCTATTTGATTTATGATCCAGATGAGACTGGAAACTGTGTCATGGAGGATCTTGTAAGTGAATAGTACCAAATTGGACTTAAAAAAACAATAACCCCTCTCTCCCCCCCAAAAAAACTCCAAAACTCACATGGAGAATGACTCATGATAAATGCTAGTAACCAGTTAGCAAGTATACATTGAATCCAATATCTACTATCACATAACACATCTGTCAATGTTGAATGCCATGTGACGGGAAGCAGAGATTTGCGTATACCATAAAAGCTTCAGGAAAAGTCACTGTGCTTCACTATTACTGTAGCAAAACACACCCTCTTGTGGTGAGAAGAAGAAAGTCCAGTGATAAGCCCTCCTGTTTCCTCTGTTCCACACTTGCACTCACTGATTGCTTTATTAATCCTTCTCCCTCAGTTGTTATTGACGCTCCTTTTTTCTTCTCTTTGTCCCTCGCTGTCTTGCACCGTTTCAGCCTTCCTGCTTTTTTCCCTTCTTCCACTTTCTTTTCTTTTTTCGTAGTTAAATCTTTTACTAGTACCTCTTATAATTTGTGAACTGAAGTGTTGTTCATGTTGCTTTTAACAACGTATTGATTGTTTTTATGCATTTGACATTAAAGTAACTCTGCATGTTAAATTCCCAATATGCTGAAAATATAACTTGCAGATCTACTTTTGAAACTTTCTTCTGATTTATCACAGGTCGCTGAATTACAAGAGTAAAAAGCTAGGTACAGAGACAAGAATGTTGAAGAAAGATTCATTGTGTAACTCAAAAGCTTCAACAGTACCTCTGCTTAGTTTATCCAAAGGGGATAAAGGGGACCAGTGGGAGTCATGTATAGACTGGGTCAGGACATAGCATGTTGCTCTTTTCACCTATTTGATAACCCATCTAGGTCTGGGATGAACACCAAAGAAGGGGGGAAAGTTTGCAATTTATTCTAGCTGTTGTACAAAGCTATGCACTACATTCAGTAGTGTAATTAACCCAGCAAAGCTGCCTCAGTAAGCCAGGCAGTCTCAGCAAAGCACTTCTGATTAGGTTTAAGTAGAACAAAACCTCCATGAACAAAATATGTGATAAGTGACCAGCAAATAGTATTTATTGCTCCCAATTTGTGCCAAATATACAACTTAGTACTAAGAGTGCAGAGACACTAGAAATTATGCCAGGTGCTGACAGGTGAGACTCTCTGGCACATCACACTAATAGTCTCTCTGTGTGAAGGAAAATAACAAGGTTATGTGCAAACCCTCATGTTTTTATACCTGCTTATAGCGCATTCCTATTGATTCTAAATTCCCATGCCCTAGTCCTTTCAGATTAGTGCCCTTTGTTTGAATTTTGCTCAGCTGGGCTGGGAGTAAGGAGATGAAGGGCTCTTCAAGGGAGAAACCGAGGCAATCAGTGAAATGGCAGCCTGTGAGGTGCTCTTGGTGCTCTTCACCATTGTGAAGAAGGGACAAAGTTTTTTAAGGAAGAGGAGACTGTGGCAGGCAACAAGTTTATTAGTACTTAGTACTGCACAATTTCTAATGTGAATTAAGCAAAAGAAATGCTGCCAATCTGACATCCATAGTGGATATATAGAATATACATAAACAGAGTTTATACAGAGTTCTAGTGTCTGAAAATGACTATACTATTTCAGAAGCACCTCTTAATTTTCTTTTCTTTTGCTTTGTAGGTATCTTGCAATATATTTAGAACTCTTCCACCTAGTGACAGCAATGAATTTGATCCAGAAGAAGATGAACCCACCCTTGAGGCATCATGGCCACATTTACAGGTATTAAAATTATTAAATATAATCTGAGAACAAATCTGTATCACTGCTTGATATGTGTGATGTTTCCCTACACTGTCTGTTAATCTGGGATTCAGATTTGAATTGGTTCATAAAATACAGAAATCATTGTTATGCCTTCCTAACACTGCTCTTTACTAAAGCTGGAGTACGGTATGAAGATAGAAGAGCCTTAGTAATGTTTTCAGGGCCTTTCTGATAAAGTCAGGGACTTAAATTCAGCTCAGGACTGAGAGTGGCCCACATTTTCCTGTTCTCCTTCACTGCATTAAAAAATATTATTGTGGAGAATTGCACCTGTGCTGCACTTGTACACAGTACTCCGTAGCAGCTTCAGCAGGAGCAGTGGAATGAAACTAATGTCATCCTAGTCAATTTTGCTCTTCTGGGCCATTAGAAAATTGCTACTATGCAGAAGAAACATACATGAGCCATTGTTGCTAGTCAGGAGGATGAGGGAGAATATAAATGTTAGTCTACTTCCCTTTTCCTTCCTAATGATGTATAGCCTTGCCTTCAAGAATTCAGAGCAGAGCAGAGCATACTCTCTCTGCTATACATCCTCCTTATGGGATGTATAAGTATGCCTTCAAATATCAATGCCAAATATCTTTAACGTACAGGAAAACAAACTAATTTCACAGAGAGGGTCAGAAGCTACTGGACTAAATTCAGCCCTGGCAGAAGTAGGTCTACTTTCCATTGATATCAATAGGGGCTATGTCCATTTATGCCACAGGTAAATTGGCTTCTCCTCTCTCCAGTTTAGAACAAGTCAGAGCCTGAACACCAGAGAGAGAGAGGAATCTGGCAGTTGCTCTGAGTACAAGGGTATGATTGATCTCTTCCTAGAGTAAGGAACTCGTTTGAAACTTTTATGCAGGGCTCCAACTCTGCCTATGAAAGATTTGATAAGTCACCAATATTCTCCTCCCAGAATTTAGAAACTGTCTCCTTTTGTACTTACATTATAGTATTTTGTGAGATTTTATTAAATCCCTTGGAGTGCTGGGCGCTGTACAGAGACAGAACAAAAAGACAGTTCTAGCCACAAAGAGTTTACAATCTTAAGTATAAGTCAGGACAACAGATGGATACAGACAGATGGCAGAGTACAAGGAAACAATGAGACAGTATTGGTCAGCATGATAGGAAGGGGAACGGCTATGGATTTTCTTAGAAAATAGATGGTTTACGTAGTAAAATTAACCTCACTGCTTGTCAGGGAGTTGATAGAAGTGCTTTCCTGTTGACCTACTGTTGAATTATATAGAGTTCTTGCACTTTTCGTTACCTCTGACCTCCCTGTTGTTTCCTTTTAGAAGCATTTAGAAGAAATCACTGACTCACAATAAGGCAAAGCAGCCACAGTATCCTGTTATAGGGAGTTTGCATGGAAAAGACGTAGATTCCTTTTAAATTCATTTTTAGCTTGCCTTTTCCCCTCAACACCAATATTTATCCTTTCAAAAACTGGAAGGGAGCACATTTTAAAATGGTTGGTCTCCTAGGAAAGGTGTGATAGGGAGAGTTGACAGTAGTCTACAACTCATCTGTCTACTGGCAGATCATAGCTGCTTTCCTAAGAGAGCTAGATAATATCTGTAGCATTTTGCTTCCTTTTGCCTTGTTACATGCTTGTTATCTACTATCTGAATGGGTCTGGTCAGTTGAAGTCCCTTCTGAATTATATAGGCAGAGATGGACTTTTGTGAGAGAAAGTATCTCTAGCCCAGGGGCTAATTCTCCTCAGCGAGTTGGAGACTCCTGATTAAATCTCATTCTGCATTAGTCTGCAGTGTTTCAATCTGTAGCAGAATGCTACAGTGAACAGTTTCTAATTACAATTAAGAGTTTCCATACTGTTTCACCAACCCTCTCAAAATCATAATGGCTTTATTTTGTATGATTTCAGGAGTCCAGAGGACAGTGAGAATGTGCTTGCCAATTACTCCAGAAAGCTGTACAACCCAATCAGAAAGCATTACAAGATGATAATGCTTGTTCTTAGTGGGAGTCAAGATGAAATTCCTCTGACTTAGGGTCAAATGAGCAAGATTAACATGTTGTTATGATCATGTAATTAATTTTAGCTCTAAAGTAACACCTTAATAAATTTAAAAAAAAATTCCATAAGGTCTTTCAAAATATAGATATTTTCTGTTCTAGTGCATTAGGAAAAAAAGCTGGGAAACTTTACAAATAAAAATAAAATAAAATCATAGAATAAACTGTGATTTTGTTTCTTGCAGCTTGTATATGAGTTTTTCATACGATTTTTGGAAAGCCAAGAATTCCAACCTAGCATTGCCAAAAAGTACATAGATCAGAAATTTGTATTACAGGTAAGCAGGCTCATTTTCTTTAAAACTGTCAGCATGCTTTTGATACTTAATATTAATGATTTTTTTTAATTCCTAAAACCAGTTTATTCAAAAGTAGAATGTGTAACTCTTTCACCCTTCCACAATAACGGGTAAGTGGGTAACAATAAAAGAGATTCAGACTGGCAGGGCGAGGAATATCGATCCATCACAGAAGTTCAGACTAGGTGATCCACAACGGTGAGACCGTCTCTAGCCATCATTTAATGTTGTCTCCACTTTTTTTTGTTAACTCACTTAAGAAATTTTACTCAATTGAAATTAACTTAATTTAAATTGTGGCAGTTTAAAAGTAAAGGTTTGGCCATAGAGTGCAAAAACCTAAATCGTGTTTATAGAGTGTAAAAAAACCTATTAAACAGAGGTTGTTTATGTCTGAAATTTGACTGACTTTAAAATTGTCAAAACATCACTTTTAAAAAATGGAAATATTTTCTCATTCTGGCTCAATAGCTGTTTGAGAGCTGGCAGAAAGAGCAAAAGTTCATTAAGGAAACTATTTCCTAGAGCTGTACTGAAAACACTGATGTTGTGATCATGGTGGCAATAAATCTAAAAGCCATGTTAAGTTCAAGGTCTGTTAGAAGCACAGGAAGGTAAGTATCAATAATGGGGAAAAAGAACTAAATTGTCAAAGAATGGAAGTTTTATCTTCATGATGTGGTTGCCACATGTATGACTCAACTGGGAAGGCCGTCAGTCCTGCTGATGGTAGCCAGTCTGGAGTTCTGCACCCAGTTCCTTGTCTTCCTGGTGTGCAGGCTGGCTTCCCTGTGTGTTCTGCTGCATAGCTGGCAGCAGCTATAGCTGATGCCTCTCTACTGAAGAACTAGCTTTCTTCCACACCTCAGCAAAGCTCTGCATAATATGGCAAGGCAAAGAAAACGTTGTCCCAGAAAAAGGAAAGGAAGAAGACCTGAAAGTACCCTCCTTTGCCTCTTCCTTACAACTTTCTGCAGTGGATCCATTTTGTCTTTCGTGCTTCTCTCCCCCACCATGGACTTGTGTGGAACCTCTGAATACAGCCGGAAAGAGAACCTCTAGGAGGACCGAGACTTAGGGGTCATGCTAGAAGTGATAGGAGATACTTTGCTTTTCTCAGGACCTCTTTCCCACACATCTTCATGAGTGAGTCTTTTCATCCATGATCAACAGCCTAGGAAGATTCTCCGAAAAAGCTTTCCAAGAGAGCCCTTTCTTCCCCTAACCCCCTCCATAGTCTCTTCCACCCCAGGGCCAAAAACCAGATAATTCTTCCTTTTACCTCCTTCCTCTCAGGTAGGAGAGTCTCCTGGAGAGAATGGGGAATAATTGCTGCTGTGATGAAGTCCTATCCCCATTCCTTAGCAAACCCTAAGAAGGTCACTCTGAAAGACTGAGGGGTGGGGTATTTTAAATCCCATATTGCTACAAAACGTGAATATCTCTTCAGAAATTCCACTGGTCTACAATTTTTGAGAAGTCGTCTGCTTCAGAGATAAAATGTGCTATTTAGTATGTATTTTGATGTGCTGAATTCAAATATGATAATTAAAACAACTGATTGGCTACTGTTTCTAAGATATTTAAGTTTTTACATTTTATGTCTATGTATATTGTGTAGATAGTAGAGTTTTAATCATAAATTGTAAACCTAGGTCTTTTCATGTGTTTATGGTTGCTTTACATGATACTATTTCACCTGTCCTGTTTATGTAACACTTTAAAAATCAGCAAAGGGGTTATATAAATACAATTTATTATGAAACAAAAGGCAAAAAACTATTATGTCCATAGTTTAGTCCTATTCAGTGTCTACTCAGCGCTTCTTGGCTTGTCTCTTGTATTCATTAAATGGAGCATCTCTTGTCACTGTCCAGCAATAGTCTGCAAGCATTGATGGGCTCCATTTGCCCTGATAGCGTTTCTCCATTGTTGCAATGTCCTGGTGAAATCGCTCGCCGTGCTCGTCGCTCACTGCTCCACAGTTCGGTGGAAAAAAATCTAGATGAGAGTGCAAAAAATGTATCTTTAGTGACATGTTGCAACCAAGGCTTTTGTATGCCTTGAGGAGGTTTTCCACCAATAACCTGTAGTTGTCTGCCTTGTTTCTGAGAAAATTTATTGCCACTAACTGGAAGGCTTTCCATGCCTTTTTTTCCTTGCCACGCAGTGCATGGTCAAATGCATCATCTCGAAGAAGTTCACGAATCTGAGGACCAACAAAGACACCTTCCTTTATCTTAGCTTCACTTAACCTTGGAAATTTTCCATGGAGGCACTTGAAAGCTGCTTGTGTTTTGTTAATGGCCTTGACAAAGTTCTTCATCAGACCCAGCTTGATGTGTAAGGGTGGTAACAAAATCTTCCTTGATTCAACAAGTGGTGGATGCTGAACACTTTTTTCCTCCCAGGCTCCAATGACTGTTGGAGTGGCCAATCTTTCTTGATGTAGTGGGAATCTCTTGCCCGACTATCCCATTCGCAGAGAAAACAGCAGTACTTTGTGTATCCAGTCTGCAGACCAAGCAAGAGAGCAACAACCTTCAAATCGCCACAAAGCTGCCACTGATGTTGGTCATAGTTTATGCACCTCAAAAGTTGTTTCATGTTGTCATAGGTTTCCTTCATATGGACTGCATGACCAACTGGAATTGATGGCAAAACATTGCCATTATACAGTAAAACAGCTTTAAGACTCGTCTTCGATGAATCAATGACCAGTCTCCACTCATCTGGATTGTGAACGATGTTGAGGGCTGCCATCACACCATCGATGTTGTTGCAGGCTACAAGATCACCTTCCATGAAGAAGAATGGGACAAGATCCTTTTGATGGTCAGGGAACATGGAAACCCTACCATCACCTGCCAGGAGATTCCACTGCTGTAGTCTGGAGCCCAAAAGCTCTGCCTTACTCTTGGGTAGTTCCAAATCCCTGACAAGGTCATTCAGTTCACCTTGTGTTATGAGGTGTGGTTCAGAGGAGGAGGATGGGAGAAAATGTGGGTCCTGTGACATTGATGGTTCAGGACCAGAAGTTTCATTCTCTTCCTCTTCCTCGTCTGACTCAAGTGAGAATGATTCTGGTGCATCAGGAACCGGCAGTCCTTCTCCATGGGGTACTGGGCGTATAGCTGATGGAATCTTTGGATAATGCACAGTCCACTTTTTCTTCTTTGACACACCTTTCCCAACTGGAGGCACCATGCAGAAGTAACAGTTGCTGGTATGATCTGTTGGCTCTCTCCAAATCATTGGCACTGCAAAAGGCATAGATTTCCTTTTCCTGTTCAACCACTGGCAAAGATTTGTTGCACAAGTGTTGCAGCATATGTGTGGGGCCCACCTCTTGTCCTGATCTCCAATTTTGCAGCCAAAAGAAAGGTGATAGGCTTTCTTAACCATAGTGGTTATACTGCGCTTTTGTGATGCAAAAGTCACTTCACCACAAACATAGCAGAAGTTATCTGCACTGTTCACACAAGTACGAGGCATCTCTGCTCACTTTGGCTAAACAGAAATGTGTCCCTTTGCAAAATCAAACACTGACAAATAAGAGAGCATGACACTGTATGATTTCTAGAGCTGATATAGGGCAATTTGTTCAGCAGAGTGATGTAAGCTTCATTATGATTGCATCATCCATGACTTCTAGGAATAACATGATGCAATTCATATCATGTATGACGCAATACCAGCTTCAGATTGCATCATTCATTGTTTTGCCTAAAAAGCAAGTACTGTCCAAACCCAGTCATAGATTTATTCATAGATCCAGTCAAAGATGTATTTTAGTCATTTCTGGTTTAAATTGAGATCCCTTCCCTTTATAACTCACTTATCCTCCGCCATTCCCAAGTCAAGGGTCGTATATACTGACCCAATAGCATGTCTTGAAAACTAGAGCCAATCAACAATTTTAAGCATCATTTTCGTTCTTAGTGACCCAGAATTAGTAAAGTTTGACTACATTTATTTCAGAAGCATTTTGGCTGTAGAGCAGTGAGGAGGTGAGGCTCTGCTTTCTTTCCTCTAAAGTAGTGCCTCAGAATTGATTTGCCTTTCTGGATAATGATGAAGGAAATATGATGAATCTCTCTTGATTTTTATGCCCATCCTGCCAAATAACGTCCTTAGAGTCTATATTCTCCACCCAGACTTCCATAACTTCTGATCATCTCACCCAAAGGTAGATTCAGCAGTGGCTTCCTAACCTAAGCTAATAGACCTGCCTAGGGGGGCCAGTATCTCTCTTCATGGTTGACTGAACAGCAAGGTGGAAGAGGTGGCTAAATAATTATTTGAGTTGGAGGCCACTCTGGTCACTACTGCAACCTATGGCTCATCTGCCTAGAGTGGCCATTCAGTGCCTTGTGGAGATCTAAGAAGTCAAAGTTGTTTGCTTCAAGGCTTTCTTAGGGGATATTTGGTATGAGACTAGTGTTCACAGGCTTTCCTTTTACACTTCTTTTCCCTTCAGACCTAGCTGGATCATTGTGGAGAGAATCCTGGTGCCCTACTCTCCATTCTAGAGAAACATTGCTTCTGTACTCTTGTATATGTTTCTACCCTTACCCAGCATCCTAGGTATGCTTATCCCTCAGGACACTCACCCTTGTCATCCTTTCATAATGTTGCACTAGGGTATGAATGTGGTCTAAAGAAGGGTTTCGACATCTGGTCATCTATAATGGTATACCAAATGAAAGAGTGGTAACTATTAGGAGAGGGAATTTTAAAACGAGGAATGGTACACATTTAAATATGTATGAGACAGTATATCACAATGCCTGTTGAGAATCAGATTATTCTTGCTGTGTGGTTAGGTGACAGACCTCTTAAAAATAGCTGTGTAACTTTTTAAAATAGAATGAGTATTAATTAAAATGAATGTTTTGTCTAAATCACAAGTTAGGCCTCAATTTGTAAAAAGTAAATTTTGTGTTTAAAATTAAGTGACTGGCCTATTAAAGCCATATTGCACTTGCAATTGTATATTTAAGGTCAGTTTGGTTTTAGAATGATAACTTTATAAGGATTTGTTAGGTTACTGTAAGACATTTGTACTAGATAGCAACTGAAACCTTTATAAAATTCAACCTGTTCAATGAATATTGTTCCATGGTAACTTTAAACTGTGACATTCTTTTACTTATGTTTTCATTGTTGAATTTGTTTTTAAAATTTGAGAAACTTTAATGAAGTTATTCCTGATAGGAATGGCTTTAATTTCAAAATGAGAAAAATACCAGTCACTTTTGTTATGTATTTATGAACCTAGAGCTGTCTCATTGGATGTTTAGAGTTTAACATTTCATTTCGAAAGATGGCTTACATCTATTCTGAAATGTAAGGCAGAGGTTGCTAAGAGACATAACAATTAAGTATCCCCATAGCCATATGTTCAGCTCTAGGTGTCTATTTAGTAATTTGTACTTCATATTTCTAGTTATAATTAGTATAAAAGTATCTCAATAATCATGCAAATTATGGAAATCATTCAACCTGTCCTTAAAAATAACCCTTTATTTTGTTAAAACCTGAAGACAAATTGGACATCATATATCAGAACATGTCTTTTTTACTACGTTTTGAGCCCTGTAATTGAAATTCATACTGACAAGCCTAAACAAGAGGATCTTTGCAGTGAAGCTGAAAATCTAAACATTTTGCCTGTACAACTAATTCACAGTCAAAAAGTTAAAATCCTATTGTATCTGCAACATTTCCAGCTATTTTCTACCTTAGGTGAAATTCAGAATTTTTTGGAAGGGTAAGGCAGTTATCTATCTATGGGCTTGTCTTCACTACCCGCCGGATCGGCGGGTAGCAGTCGATCTATCGGGGATCGATTTTTCTCATCTCGTTTAGACGCGATTAATCGATCCCCGAAAGCACTCCTCGTCGACTCCGGAAATCCACCTCCATGAAAGGCGGAAGCGGAGTCGACGTGGGAGCGGCAGCGATCGACTCGCCGCCATCCTCACGGCCAGGTAAGTCGATCAACGATACACCGACTTCAGCTACGGTATTCATGTAGCTGAAGTTGCGTATCGTAGATCGACCCCCCCCGCCCAGTGTAGCCCTGGGCTTAGTGTAATTTGGTGTTGTTTTTTGTTTGTTTTAGGGCAGAACTAATTCAACATAGTGATTTTGTTTATAACCTCTCTAGGTCAGCTGACAAAACTCATAGTTTCCCTCATGAAGTTGCCATTGCATATCTCTCACTGCAGGGGATACTGTATTAATCATCACAAACTACGGAAGTATCCAAAGCAATAAAACAGTTTAAGAAGCTCACATGCATCTGTCACAGACTTGAATGTTCTAAACCATAGGTCTTGAACATGTACCTATCTTCACTCTCTTATATACTCTGAATTGCACAAGGAGAATACTGTGATTGTTGTTGAAAAGAAAATGTGCAGTAGGTGGATGCAGAATAAATAGTGACACAAGTGCCATAGAGATAAGAGAAGTGACAATAAAACAGCCTGAGTCCATAAAGGTGTTCAGGACTATGGTGGCAATGATGCAACAAGGGTAAAGCTCACCTGTGCAGGAGACAGAATTTTTGCAAGGGCCAGTCTAAGACTGTGGAACAAACTCCCACAAACCAAAGACCATCACGGACCTCACCACCTTTCATTCTAAGTGCAAGATGCACTCCTTCTCTTATGTAAACAGAACAAAAAACTCTGCCAAAACATACTACGACTCTGCATGCAGTTTTCCCCTTGAGGAAAGGATGAGACAAAGAATGAACCTCATGTGACAGTTATTAGTCATTTTTTATAATGTGCTAGTGGAAGGCACTCAGATATTGCAGTGATGAGGGCAGTACAAGAGCCTACATGGTATAGAATAGAATGAAATCAGTGCGAGTACAAGAGTATGGGGTGATGGGGAATTGGAAGGATTGAAGACACATCACTAAGGTCATTGAAAAAATTATTATTTTACAACTTATATCAGTCCACCTTTCCAGGTGGATGTAACTGTGAAAGATGCGGCCTGTGACATACTAGTTTCCACTCATCTGAAATCTGATCATTAGAATTGATGATTCAGATGACCTTAATTTCTACAGATTAGAGTTTTGATACATATAGTGTTTGCCTTATAAAAGAGACCAATATTATTTTTAAATTGTTAGAACTTTCCATCACTATGAGAGAAGTGTCAAATTACAAATTTGTGTGTGTGTGTGTGGGGGGGGGGGGTTTCTGGATAAAAGGCAGTCCATATCAAATATGTAAACTAAAAATCAATAAGTTATCTTAAAAAGACACCTAATTGAAATCTTCTAAGATTAGCTGACCTGTTGTTGACCTTTGATTATAAAAATTGTTTAAAGTTGTGATTTTTGTGTGTGTGTAGGATGGAGGTTATATTCAGCTATTTATAATCGAGAATACCAGACTTTAATATTTTAGTTCCGTAGGAACATGTAAATTAATGGTGAGTCATCCCATTACAAGCATCTATCATATAAAACCCCAATCCTGCAAAGAGAGTTTCAGGTTGATCCCAGGGTAGAGCCCTCTCTTAGTGTTGTTTAGTCTCTGTCCAGGCAAAGTGACCTGCACATATGCATCTCTTTACAGGATTAGAGCCTTGAATTGCAAGTATTATGTGATCAGGGTCCAGATTTTTAAAGGTAGTTAGGCATTTCTGCACTCATGTTACAAAGCCTAACTGATTTAGGAGCCTAAATATCACTTTCAAGAGTGATTTTGGCACTTAGAAGCCAAAATTCCATTAATAGTTGATGGGATTTGGACTCCTAAGTGCCTAACTCATTTAAGAAAATGAGATTTAGGCTCCTAAGTCAGCTAGGCATTGCAGTGCTGAGTGAAGCAACTCTGATTTAAAAATCTGGGCCCAAATAACTAAAGTTTTTATATTAAAGGGACCATTAATAAGTACAGTACCCTCAAACACAAGTAACTATTCAGTAAATCTAAGGCAATTTGAATTTTGTTTTCTACTATTCTACTTTGGCCTGGTCTACACTAGGAGTTTGTCGAATTTAGCAGTGTTAAATCAATTTAACCCTGCACCCGTCCACACAACTAAGCCATTTATTTTGACATAAAGGGCTCTTAAAATCGATTTCTGTACTCCCCGACGAGGGGATTAGCACTAAAATCGATATGGCCGTGTCGAATTAGGGTTAGTGTGGACTCAATTCGACGGTATTGGCCTCCGGGAGCTATCCCACAGTGCACCATTGTAACCTCTCTGGACAGCAGTCTGAGCTCGGATGCTCTGCCCAGGTAGACAGGAAAAGCCCCGGGAACTTTTGAATTTCATTTCCTGTTTGGCCAGTTTGAATTACATTTCCTGTTTGGCCATCGTGGCGAGCTCATCAGAACTGGTAATGATGCAGAGCTCTTCAGCAGAGGTGACCATGCAATCCCAGAATCGAAAAAGGGCTCCAGCATGGACCGAACGGGAGGTATTAGATCTGATAGCTGTATGGGGAGATGAATCCGTGCTATCAGAACTACGTTCCAAAAGACGAAATGCAAAAATATATGAAAACATCTCCAAGGCCATGATGGAGAGAGGATACAGCAGGGATGCAACACAGTGCCGCGTGAAAATTAAGGAGCTCAGACAAGCGTACCAGAAAACCAGAGTCAAACGGATGCTCTGGGTTACAGCCCCAGACATGCCACTTCTACGCTGAGCTGCATGCCATTCTAGGGGAGGGGCCGCCACCACTACCCCCCTCCCCCCCCCGTCCGTGGACTCCGATGATGGGGTATTCTCAGTCGCAATGCTTGAGGATTTGGTGGACAGGGAAGATGATGATGGTAATGATGATAACGAGGTTGTGGAGAGCACACAGAACACCGATTTCCCCGACAGCCAGGATCTTTTTATCACCCTAACAGAAATACCTTCCCAACCCTCCCAAGGCGGTATCCCGGACCGTGAAGCCAGAGAAGGCACATCTGGTGAGTGTATCTTTTGAATAGAAAATACATGGTTTAAAAGCAAGTGGTTTTTAATGATTAATTTGCCCTGAGGACTTGGGATGCATTTGTGGCCAGTACAGCTACTGGAAAAGTCTGTTACCATGTCTGGGGATGGAGCGGAAATCCTCCAGGGACATCTCCATGAAGTTCTCTTGGAGGTACTCTAAAAGCCTTTGCAGAAGGTTTCTGGGGAGAGCAGCCTTATTCCGTCCTCCATGGTAGGACACTTTACCATGCCAGGCCAGTAGCAAGTACTCTGGTATCATTGCATGACAAAGCCTGGCAGCATATGACCCCAGTGTTTGCTGGCATTCAAGCAACATCTGTTCTTTCTCGGTCTGTGTTATCCTCATCAGAGTGATATCATTCATGGTTACCTGATTGAAATACGGGAATTTAATTACGGGGACATTCAGAGGTGGCCGTTTCTACTGGGCTGTTTGCCTGTGCCTGAAAAGAAATCCTCCCCGCAGTTACCAGCCACACTGGGAGCGGGGAGGAGGCAGGGATGGGGGGCCTTCATGCTGAGCTGTTTGCGTTTGGCTAGCAGGGATCTTCCCTGATACCAGCCAGGCGGTGCGGGGAAGGTTAAAGCAATCATCCCAGAGAATTGGATGGCGGGGGTTAGTTTGGTTTCTACTGCTGCACGTTAACTCGCAAAGCACAGCACTAAATGGCCAACTCAACGGGCTTTGCTTGGAACGGGAAAGGAGGGCACTGCTGTTATGAAGGTTGCAGAAGCCGAAAGTCTATGGCTTACCATGGCCGCCTGCAAGCCGAATTCTGTTTCCCGGCCCTGCGTGTGTGATCTGTACACCAAAGCCACTCAATATAAAGATGCAAATTGCAACCTTGTACTGAAAACACATGTGCTATGTACTGTGAATGGTGGTGTTCACCGCGAAAGAGTATACCCATTGTTCCGTAAAATGTATCTTTTAAAAAACTTCTCTCCCTTTTTTTCCTCCCACAGCTGCAAATGTTTCCAGCCTCCCCCTAGCATCTCCGTCCCAAAGGCTATCTCAGATAAGGCAGCGAAAAAAACGCACGCGCGATGAAATGTTCTCAGAGCTCATGCACTCCTCCCTCAATGAAACAGCTCAGCAGAATGTGTGGAGGGACACAATAGCACAGTACAGGAAAGTGGGCAGTGAACGTGAGGACAGGAGGGACGATCGTGAGGACAGGAGGGACGCTCGAGATGAGAGGTGACGGCAGGAAGATCAGAGGGGGCATGAGGCAATGCTGGGGCTACAGCGGGAGCAAACGGACATGGTGGAGGTGCTGCAGGAACGGAAGCAGGATGACAGACCGCCGCTGCAGCCCATCTGTACTCTCACTCCTCCCCAAGTCCCATAGCTTCCTCACCCAGAGTCCCAAAAACGCGGGGGGGAGGCTCTGTGCACCCAACCACTCCACCCCAGCAGATTGCCCAAGCAGCAGAAAGCTGGCATTCAACAAGTTTTGAAGTGGCCTTTTCCTTCCCTCCTCCCCTCCACCCGCACCCCACCCGGGCTACTTTGTCAGTTCTCTCCCTATTTTAATAATTATTGAATAAAGATTACGTGGTTGTTAAACAATAGTGCCTTTATTTCCTTTCAAAGCAAGGTGTGCTGAAAGGGGGGAGGGTGGGTGGCTTACAGGGAATTAGAGTAAACAAAGAGGGCAGGTTCTCATCAAGGAGAAACAAACAGAACAGTCACACGGTACCCTGGCCAGTCATGAAACTGGTTTTCAAAGCTACTCTGATACGCAGCGCATCCTGCTGTGCTCTTCTAATCGCCCTGGTGCCTGGCCGCTGATTACGTGCAGCCAGACGATTTGCCTCAACCTCCCACCCCGCCATAAATGTCTCCCCCTTACTCTCACAGAGATTGTGGAGCACACAGCAAGCAGCAATAACAATGGGTATATTGGTTTCACTGAGGTCTGAACGAGTCAGTAAACTGCGCCAGCGACCTTTCAAATGTCCAAATGCACACTCTACCACCATTCTGCACTTGCTCAGCCTATAGTTGAACAGCTCCTTACTACTGTCCAGGGCACCTGTGTACGGCTTCATGAGCCAGGGCATTAAGGGGTAGGCTGGGTCCCCAAGGATAACTGTAGGCATTTCAACATCCCCAACAGTTATTTTCTGGTATGGGAAGTAAATACCTTCCTGCAGCCGTCTAAACAGACCAGAGTTCCTGAAGACGCGAGCGTCATGAACCTTTCCTGGCCATCCCATGTTGATGTTGGTGAAACGTCCCTTGTGATCCACCAGTGCTTGCAGCACCATTGAAAAGTACCCCTTGCGGTTTATGTACTGGCTGCCCTGGTGGTCCAGTCCCAAGATAGGGATATGCGTTCTGTCTACAGCCCCACCACATTTAGGGAACCCCATTGCAGCGAAGCCATCTGCTATGACCTGCACATTTCCCAGGGTCACTACCTTTGATAGCAGCAGCTCAATGATTGCGTTGGCTACTTGCATCACAGCAACCCCCACAGTAGATTTGCCCACTGCAAATTGATTCGCGACTGACCGGTAGCTGTCAGGCGTTGCAAGCTTCCAGAGGGCTATCGCCAGTCTCTTCTCAACTGTGAGGGCTGCTCTCATCTTGGTGTTCTGGCGCTTCAGTGCAGGGGAAAGCAAGTCACAAAGTTCCATGAAAGTGCCCTTACGCATGCGAAAGTTTTGCAGCCACTGGGAATCATCCCAGACCCGCAGCACTGTGCGGTCCTACCAGTCTGTGCTCGTTTCCTGGGCCCAGAATCGGCATTCCACGGCATGAGCCTGCCCCATTGCCACCAGGATGTCCAATTTGCGGGGTCCCGTGCTTTGAGAGAAATCTGTGTCCATGTCCTCATCACTGTCGTCACCGCGCTGCCGTCGCCTTCTTGCCTGCTTTTTCAAGTTCTGGTTCTGCATAAAGTGCACGGTAATGCGTGAGGTGTTTACAATGGTCATAACTGCTGCAATGATCTCACCAGGCTCCATGCTTGCCGTGCTATGGTGTCTGCTCTGGCAATCCAGGGAAAAGGGCACGAAATGATTGTCTGCCATTACTTTCACGGAGGGAGGGAGGGAAGGTTGACTGATGACATTTACCCATAACCACCCGCAACAAATTTTTTGCCCCATCAGGCATTGGGAGCTCAACCCAGAATTCAAATGGGCAGCGGGGACTGCGGGAACTGTGGGATAGCTACCCACAGTGCACCTCTTGGAATGTCGACGCTTGCCACGGTACTGTGGACGCACACCGCCTAATTAATGTGCTTAGTGTGGACACACGCACTCGACTTTATAATATCTGTTCCCAAAAATCGATTTCTGTAAAATCGGACTAATGTCGTAGTGTAGACATACCCTTGATGTTTTGTTTCCACTGGTAGCTTTTGATTAACACACAGCTCTTTGGCGAACAGTCTTTGTATTTCGTACAAATAGGAGACAACTCCTTCTAGTTGTCAACAATATACTGCTTTATTTATTTTTGTCACTTTTAGGTTTCCTTATCTATTTTTTTGATTTCACTCCAAATCCTGTCTATTATGCTCAGATCAGATGATATCAATTGCCAAGGCTCTAAACCACTTGCTTTCTTCTGGAAGTCTTGCCTATGTTGTGAAGTGTGTTTTGAATTGTCATATTGAATTATTTTTCTTTTCACTCTGTTGCTTACCTTGGTAGGTCCCCATCCACTTTGTTTTGACAACACACTGTTGTTGTGTTGTAGCTTCCACTATCTGCTTAGATATGTCTTCTTAAAAATAAGAATATTATACTCCTGAGGTCAGAGTTTAATATTTTTTGCCAATGGTAATATGATTGTGCTGTTTTTTTCCTTCTACGTATATATACTAACATGCCCTAATACCATATGGTAATTAATATTCACTGAACAGCTGAAAAGGATCTATTTAAACTATGATTTGCCTTTTCCTTTTTTAGAGAACTTTTGAAAGTGTCTGCAATTTCTTTTGGCTGACTAAAGTCAGGAGCCCAATTATACAGTTTCTTAAACTATTTTTTAGATTACTGTTTTCTATAGTGTAAATATTACATTTTATTAGATTTTTCCCCTCCACTAACTACACATTGTCTGTAACACTTCTATATCTTTACATATTTATTATTATTGTGGTTATTGTTATTCAGACCAAAGGTGGTGATGTGACGTTTTAGACACAATTAAGAAAAACAAGGTCCCAGCAACAAGGAGCAATAGGGCAAGGAAGCTCTTCCTTAGAGGATAATATTTAAAGCCCATGACCAGACATCAGTAAAACCATTTGTTTAAAAGTTTTGAAATGGAATTAAAAATAGAAAAAACAGCTTGAGAGAGTTGGTAGTGTTCATAAACCACAAGTGGGCTCAAAAGTCATGCATTACATATATGTACAGTGTATTCCTGTCTCAGTTCAGGCCTTTAAAGATTTTGGGCATTAAATTGACATGACTATGTTAATGAATTGGTATTCATATTTTGCAACTAAACTCTTTTTTTTTGCCATCTCTGGAATGTCACCAGTCCAAGTTCTCTGCTTAACAAGAAAGAATTGGAATAATTGATAAATGCTTTCATATATTTAAAGGCTTGACTGTGGCAACTTGAGTTATAAACACTCCACAATACATTTTCTACAGAGTGCATTGGCTGGTATTCACACAGTTGACTGAATACCTCATCTCTATGTTGACCCCTTTTAAGTTTGATTAGCTCCTTTTCAGTTTCTGTTTTTCAAAAGTTCTATTTTAATTTATTTAGATTTTAATTATTTTAATAGAGTTTTTATTGTGTATTTATTTTATTTTTGTTAAGAATGAAGGCAACACATTTTTGTGGCAGTTGTATGCCCTCACACATATGCAATCTAGCTCATCGTATGTAAACTCTATAAGATTTTTTAAATAAAACCAGTTCACCGTTTCTTATTAGTCATCTGATTCGTAAATTATGTTTTCTTTTACAACAGCTTTTGGAGCTATTTGACAGTGAAGACCCCCGAGAACGAGACTATCTAAAAACAGTCTTGCACAGAATTTATGGCAAGTTTCTTGGACTTAGAGCATTTATCCGAAAACAGATTAACAATATTTTTCTACGGTAAGTTTTGGGGGGAAACGGTTGTTGGGTTGTAAATGTTTTAAGAAACTAAATATTTATTAATTTTTTAAAACTTTATTTCATAGGTTTGTTTATGAAACTGAACACTTCAATGGTGTAGCTGAACTGCTGGAAATATTAGGAAGGTAAATGAACCTTTATATAATAGCCATCTCAGACAGCTATGCTGAAAATTTCAGGGGTCAATGAAAAATATAACCCTGAGCTCTCATCCTGAAAACAGACTTGTGCACATGCTTAACTTTAAGCACAGATTAAGTTTTAGCATACCTCTTTGCAAAGAGGATTTAATTGTGTGCACGTTACAAAGTACAATTTTTTTCTTACATTTTTCCTTGTGTACTTCATTCTGACTTGTACATTGCAAATTTTGCTTGAGCACACTAAACAGTTATTTGTGTGTTGGTTTCAGTGTGTTGCTAATCAGTCTAATTGTAGTTAGTTCCACAGTCAGTTACCAAAGAGTACCTTAAACTCATTAATTTACCAACCAACTAGGCATGGTCATATATATTAGGCAACAAGACTATATGACTGACCACATAGTTATTCTCATGTCAGAGCATAACTACTATATAGCAATGACTAGAATGAACTGTACCTTGAACACTGGCTAGTGCAAAGGTTCAGCACATACTAGGATAATACCTGCAGTCTGTCTTCTTGTGTAATTACTTTGATAAAAACTACTTGTTCAGACCACAAGTAAATTTTCTGTGATGTCACTAATCAATGTTTCTTTTCTTATTTCTAGTATTATCAATGGTTTTGCTTTACCTCTTAAAGCAGAGCATAAACAGTTTCTGGTGAAGGTGCTGATTCCTTTACATACTGTCAGGAGTTTATCACTCTTCCATGCACAGGTAGAAATTTATAAAAAACATTTTCTGCTTGGTTAAAACAGAACAGTATGCTTGATTGCTTTGGAAATCTTTTGCTTAGCCAAAAAAATCTTCTAAATGAAAACAAACAAAAAAACCCACAGAAAACTTTTGTCATGTGGAATAAAAATGAAACAGATTAGTATTTTGTAGACTTAGTGCATTTTGTAGAATACATCTGGTGAAATTTATAGATAGATAGATATCTGGATTTTATATAACCTTTGTTTACCTGTAAGATACTGTCTAGCACTGAAACTCTGTAGGCTTTCCTTCAGGCACCCAATCTTTCTGTCCCTCTAATGAGGCTATCTTCCCCACTCATCCAGGCCCTGATTCTTCAGCCAGAGGTCTCAGTTGTTTTTGTCTCTTGCACTGTCATCTGTCTAGTCATTCTATCTTGGTAATTCTTTACACACTCACCCTCTCTGCACTTTGGCTCTAAATTGATCCTAATTTCTGCATTCTGGCCTTGCTTTCTTAGTCTTTCATGCCAGTTTCGGGCTGTGTTGGCTCATCTCATGTGAGTCGTCATGGTGCTGATGCTTCCAAAAGTGTAAAAGAAACACATTCGCAGAACAATGAGCCTTTCAAAATGTTGTTTACATGAGTACAGTTGGAACCCATAAAGTTCAAATGGTTTCAAAATGTACTTGAACGTATTCTTTCTTCACTTTTCATTTGTTTGTTTGTTCTTTGACGTTAAGTGCAGTTTGGATGCAGTTGCAAACTCTCGAGACTCACAGTTTAAAGTAGGATTTACAATTTAGAATAAGATGCATAATGAACTGTTCTGATTCCCTGTTCTTTTTAATACTGAACATGTCTTTTGAGTTCTCAGTAAAAATGTCATAATTTCATGTGTATATATTTTTCCCCTTTCACAGCTGGCATATTGTATAGTACAGTTTCTGGAGAAAGATCCTTCACTCACAGAGCCAGTAAATATTTCTTTGGTATTTTTTTTATATCTTAAACATGCAGTTTTCCCAGCTGTGAAATTGTAAAATGTAATGTAAAATTTGCTTTCTCATTTGTAATTCAGGTCATTAGAGGTTTAATGAAATTCTGGCCAAAAACCTGCAGTCAGAAAGAGGTAAGTTCTATGTTGCTATTAAGACCTAAGTAAAGGAGTTTGATAGTTCTACAAATAAATGTTAAAGATACTTTTCCCCCAGGAACATCCAGAGAGTTTCAGGTAAATATAGACAAATCTTAAATGCTGTTGTGGATTTTGGCATCTGTTTAGCTCATCTGGGTGATTATCTGTGTTCAGATTGTCCTGTGTTGGACATAATTTTGACAGTAGAGAGGTGTCAAGCTGATGATAGTCATCGTCTCTGTTGGCAAGTTAAGCATTATATTGTAGTATGCCAATTGCAGCCAATATAAGAGTTCTTTCACAAGGGAGTGACTTCATGTAAAGAGAGCTAAAGTGAATGTTGTGGAATGATGTGGAAAAATTCTATTACAAATTGCAGCAGTTTGTGTCAAGCCTACATTTTCAGAGTTGGGCTACAGGTATTTTAGCTTCTACCATAGATTGGCAATTAGTTGCATGATTACCTAATTTTGCAAATCTGAGTTTACACACCGATATTTATAGGCACAACAAGAGCATCTTTGTTTGAAAATTGGTCCCAAAAGACAAGCAATTAAAGATGGATCCTTTAATTACCAGGGTAAAATCCTGGCCAATTGAAGTCAATGAGAGTTTTGCCATCATGTAAACTAGGACCAGGAATTTACCCCAGGTACACAGTGTCATCTGTAAATTCCTTAGGGCAAAGACCATGCATTATAATCTGTAAATAAAACACTAACCATGTGCTGGTGTTCAGCAAATAATAATAGGTCAGAGGCAAGATTCAGGAACTACTGAGTATAGAATTAATCACTCAGTTTGGGATTTATTACTAAGAGATGTTGAGAATGGAAGCTAATAGAAGTTGAGGATGTTCAACACCTTGCAGATCAAAGGCTTTTTTTTTTTTTTAACCATGATTCGAATTTAGTCTTGTCTTCTCCCTCTTACTTATTTCCACTCTCCCACTTAGCAGCCATTACTGTTTCACAAATCCTTCAGCGTCATTTGAACCTCTCTCCCCAGAGGAACAAATATGCCATATGGATGTGAAAGGTGTGTGCAGGATTAGGGCCTAAATTAGGGTTTTTTTTTTAGCACTTGTAACCTACAAAAACATACCTATTGCTGTATGAATACAACTATGGTTAGCCCTAAGTTCATTGCCAATCAGCTACAAAAACTGGTTCCCGTTGTTTAATTGTGTTTAGTCTTAGGCCTGGTCTACACTGGGGGGTGGGGGGTGGCAATCGATCTAAGTTACTCAACTTCAGCTACGTGAATAATGTAGCGGAAGTCGATGTACTTAGACCTACTCACCGCGGTGTCTTCACTGTGGTGAGGTGACTGCTGCCGCTCCCCCGTCGATTCCACCTGCGCCTCTCGTGGCGGTGGAGTACAGGAGTCGACGGGAGAGTGCTCGGGGGTCGATTTATCGCATCTAGACTAGACACGATAAATCAACTCCCCCCCCCCCCCCCCGCTGGATCGATCACTGCCCGCCGATCCGGCGGGTAGTGTAGACATACCCTTAGAGTGCAAAATTTTGAAAACTTGTTCTCTAATTTTTCACCTGCTGTTAATTGTGGGGGCAAATCCTGAAATTTAGATATCTTAACTATCTGACTTCATCAGTAAATAAAGTGGATGACTAGATTCTGTTGTTTGTGCCTGTAGAATTAGAGGATGGGTTGACACCTGTTTGAAAACTTAGCTGATAAATTGCAAATAAAAGAGTTGAGGAGTTCTGAATTCAACAATTACTTGTGTCTAGGTCATGTTCCTTGGGGAGCTGGAAGAGATCTTGGATGTGATTGAACCTTCACAATTTGTCAAAATTCAGGAACCTTTATTTAAACAAATTGCCAAGTGTGTCTCTAGTCCTCACTTTCAGGTCAGTAATACAAGTAAATTTTTTTTTAACAGGAATATAGTTTCTAAGTTCTTGTGAATATACAAAACGGAGACCTAAATGCTGAGTTTGCATTGTACTGGTTAGAACATATTTACTATTTGTACAGTAACTCCTCACTTAACATTGCAGTTATGTTCCTGAAAAATATGACTTTAAGTGTAACAAGTATCAGAGGGGTAGCCGTGTTAGTCTGGATCTGCAGAAGCGATAAAGGGTCCTGTGGCACCTTATAGACTAACAGAGATATTGAAGCATAAGCTTTCGTGGGTCAATACCCACTTCTTCGGATGCAAGCAGTGGAAAAAATGCTTGCATCCGAAGAAGTGGGTATTGACCCACGAAAGCTTATGCTTCAATATCTCTGTTAGTCTATAAGGTACCACAGGACCCTTTATCGCTTCTTTAAGTGTAACGATGTTAAGCGAATCCAATTTTCCCATAAGAATGAATGTAAATGGGGGGATTAGGTTCCAGGGAAATTTTTTTTGGCCATACAGTACAGTACTATAGTTGGGAGGTTCCCCCACCTTACCTCACACAGGAACAGCCCACTGGCACTGGAGACAATGAGGCAGGCAAGGAGGCTGAAGGTGCTGTAGGCAAGGAGAAGTACGTTGCGCAGCAGCAGCGGTGGCAGCTTCCCTTACTCTGCAAGCACCAGAGGCGGGGAGCTCAACCCTCAGCCCTCCCACTCCACCCCTTCCCCTAAGCCCCCACCCTTGCTGATCCGCGGGGTCCGCTGGTGGGCAGGAGGCGCTGGAGGATTGGGGGCATAGGGGAGCTGCAAGCTGTGGACAAAGCAGGCAGCCAAACAACGTAATAGCGCAGCATTGCACAACTTTAAATGGAGCATGTTCTGTAATTGAGCAGGGATGTAAGAGTGAAACAATGATAAGTGAGAGGACGTTAAGTGGGGAGTTACTGTATATCCATGGACGGGATTGTTACAGCAGCAGTCCCTACACTCAGGGAAGATTGAAATAGAAAAGAGATGAGACTCTAAGGGTGAGATCTTAGGCCTTGGCTACACTTGCAGATGTACAGCGCTGTTAGTTAAACCCGTGTTCGTACAGCTGAGTAGGGAATGCGCTGCAGCCTGTCCACACTGGCAGCCGCCAGCGCAGTAACTACCACTGACGTGGCTACATTTGCGGCACTTGCAGCGGTTTTCGGAGAGGTGCATTCTGGGCGGGTATTCCACAGAACACCTCTTCCAATTCTGGCGCCGTGGGTTGTGGGAAGGGGGCGTGGGGTATGGTGCATTCTGGGTCCTGTCCCAAAGCCCCGTGATGCATCACTTCGCATCCCAGCAATCCCTGTGTTTCCGGCCACAATTTGCGCCATCTTTCAACGGTTTCTTTGTAGCGTGATCTGTGCTCCGTTTCGGTCAGCGGGAAAATGGATCCCGACCTGGTGAGCAAAATACTGACGAGTCTCGCCAGCACGTCACGTTTGGCAGTCGAGCTGTTCCTTAAGATCCACAGTGACAGCGAGGAGTCCGGCGATGACGATGACGATGAAATTGTCACGCAAAACGCGTACGACACTAACTTGCTTGTGGCATTCACGGACATGCTATGCACCGTGGAATGCCGCTTTTGGGCTCGGGAAACCAGCACAGAGTGGTGGGATCACATTGTCATGCAAGTCTGGGATGACGAGCAGTGGGTGCAGAACTTTCGAATGAGAAAAGCTACTTTCATGGGACTGTGTGAGGAGCTCACCCCCGCCCTGCGGCGCAAGGACACGAGATTGAGAGCTGCCCTGACGGTGGAGAAGCGGGTGGCTATTGCAATCTGGAAGCTCGCAACTCCGGACTGCTATCGATCAGTAGCGAACCAGTTTGGAGTGGGAAAGTCGACCGTTGGGATCGTGCTGATGCAAGTTTGCAAGGCCATTAATCGCATCCTGCTCAGAAGAACCGTGACTCCGGGTAACGTGCAGGACATTCTGGCTGGCTTTGAACAAATGGGTTTCCCTAACTGCGGAGGGGCTATAGATGGGACACATATTCCTATTCTGGCACCACCCCACCTAGCATCCGAGTACATTAATCGGAAGGGGTATTTCTCCATGGTTCTCCAGGCACTTGTGGATCACCGTGGGCGTTTCATTGACATCAACGCAGGCTGACCCGGAAAGGTGCATGATGCACGCATCTTTCGGAACACTGCCCTGTTCCGGAAGATGCAGTCCGGGACTTTTTTCCCAGACCGGAAGATCACGGTAGGGGAAATTGAAATGCCCACTGTGATCCTTGGAGACCCCGCTTACCCTTTAATGCCGTGGCTCATGAAACCCTACACAGGGAGCCTTGACACCAGCAAGGAACGGTTCAACTACAGGCTGAGCCAGTGCCGAATGACTGTGGAGTGTGCTTTTGGCCGTTTGAAGGGCCGCTGGCGATCTCTATATGGGAAGCTGGACTTGGCCGAACACAGCATCCCCGCGGTTATATCCGCTTGCTGTACTCTCCATAATATTTGTGAAGGGAAGGGTGAAATGTTCACTCAGGCGTGGACCTCAGAGGTTCAACACCTGGAGGCTGAATTTGCACAGCCAGAGAGCAGGGCTATTAGAGGGGCCCAGCGTGGGGCTGCAAGGATTAGGGATGCCTTGAGGGAGAAATTTGAGGCTGACAACCACCAGTAATGTGTGCTGCCCTGCACGACCCTGAAGTAAAGTGGTTCCAATGTTATCAGTTATCTGTCTTTGCTAAGCTGATTTGTGTTTGCTCAGCTCACTTGTGTTGCCTGTTTCTTTCCTGGGCTAAGGTATCTTTTTTCCTTATGCAATAATAAAGATTGTTTGCACATCTAAAGAATCCATTTATTACAGAGAAAATACATGTATTAAAAAGAAACACAACTGCTTGTGAGACAGAAAGGGCAAGGGGGTGGTGGGTGGTGTGGGGAAGGGTTCAATCACAGGGTATGGTATGTCCTGCTTTCATACTCGGGCTTCCTGTCTGGAGTGCTGTGCAGTGAGTGCTGGACCTCAGGATGTCTATAATTCGGGATGGGAGTTGAGTGCAGTGGGTAAGGTTCATAGTTTCCAGGGCTGTCTGGTGAAGCTACAGGTGTTGGGGGCATCTGCTGTGGGCGATAAGAACCTGGATGTTGGGTGAAGTGGGCAGGTGGTGACATGGGGGCACAAGTGTTTTGGGACACTGGCTGCAGGGGGGCGCGGATGCGGTACTGCTCCGCCTGCATGGCGACGAGCGCCTGGATAGAGTCCGCTTGGCGTGCCATGATGCTAATCAGCTCCTTTGTGCTTTCCTGCCGGAGCTGCATGCTTTGCCGCCGCTGCGCTGCGTTTTCCTGGCGGAGCCTGCTTTCACTCTCCCTCCACTCCCGAGCCTTTTGATTCTCTTTAAGAGACTGGTTCATAACTTCCTGCAGCATGTCTTCTTTCGTTCTTCTGGGCCTCTTCCTGAGCCTTTGTAGTCTCTCAGCCGGTGATAAGAAGGATGGCGGAGATCTCAAGGTTGCATCTGGAAGGCAAAATGCAACATTTAACAGAGGCATCATTGTTTTATGCCAGACAGAGCAATGATTCCCCCACACTTAAGGAGGGCACACAGAGTCTCCAAAACAGCACAATTTTCCCGTCCCAAACAGAGCGCACAGAACCCACGGGAGCCCCAAAATGGTGAGTAAACACAGGGAAAAGGGGGACTGATTGTTTTGCGGATGTACTGTCCGACGGGTTTCTGTGCCTTGGGGAGAGCCAACAGCTGCAGGGGGAACCTACACTGAACACTATCCCCACATTTTCCACAGGAGTTCATCCTGGAAGATATCTCGCTGCTGAGGGTGTCCGGGGAAGCAAGGGAGGGTCTTCTACTGCAATGCGGCTTCCGCCCTGGCCCATATGCAGCTTGCCTGTGTGCAGCAATGGTCCCCCCGCCCCTCGCGGCACAGTGGCGCAGACACGTTACCCTGACTGGGACAAGGACCACGGCGGCTCTCCCAATGAACCTGCGCAAGCACATTGCCCACGTCTTGGCTGAGACTTTCGAAGAGATTACAGTGGCCGATTTCTCCGATGTGATAGACCACATCAATGCGCTCTTCCGCATTTAGGCATCCATGCAGCCCAAACCCTCCTCGCCCAAGGACCACACACCGAAAAAACTCATTCCCGAAAATAAAAGCTGCTTACCGCGAACCTGTTCTTCTCTTTCTCTCCCAGCGCGTACCGGCTGCTGCGACTGGCTCTCTTCCTCCTGGCTCGAGAAGAGCTCCTGGCTGCATGCACCCAGGGAGTCAGGGATGTCTCCCCCAGCCACAGCACCCTCGCTTCTGTTTTCTTCAACCCCCTCCTCCTCCTCCTTCTCTCCCTCCTCCTCCTCCTCCTCCCGCTCTCCCGTGTCCACGGTGGTGCTCGGAAGAGTAGTGGGGTCAACCCCAAGTATTGCATCCAGCTCTTTGTAGAATCGGCAGGTTTTGGGGGGAGCACCCGAGCGCTTGTTTGCCTCGCGGGCTTTGCGGTACGCACTCCGCAGCTCCTTTACTTTTATCCTGCACTGCATTGCGTCCCGGTCATGGCCCCTTTCAATCATGGCCCTTGATATCTGGCCGAAAGTATCGAAATTCCTCCGGCTGGATCGCAGCTGGGACTGGACAGCTTCCTCCCCCCAAACAGCAATGAGGTCCAGCAGCTCGCCATTGCTCCATACTGGGGCTCGTCTCGCACGTGGAGGCATGGTTACCTGGAAAGATGCGCTGAGAGCACTCCACGCCTGGCTGAGCAAACAGGAAGGGGATATTTAAAATTCCAAAGGAATTTAAAGGGTCGGAGTGGCGGTTGGTCACCTGAGGCCAGGGCAGTAGAGTGCTAATTGATGACCAGAGTGGCTAGAACAGGCGTTGTGGGATACTTCCGAATACTTCTGGAGGCCAATAACAGCGCATTGGGTGACCACTCTGTAGCCGCAGCGCACCAGCAGCAGCGCAACAAACGTTATTCCTCTCGGGGAGGTGGAGTACATGCAGTGCTGTACCTGAGGAGATGCAGCGCTGCACGTGCCTTGCGAGTGTAGCCAGTTAGTGAGTTGCAGCGCTGCAGGCAGTTTTATTGCGCTGTAACTCGTGAGTGTAGCCAAGGCCTTAGAGTACATTCACATAACAGCACAAAACTTGCATCTCATGGTAAAGGAGGGCTAAGGTGGATTGGGGGAAAGGGCATGTTAGAGACAGAGCGACAGAATGCAGTGCTTCCGTGATTCTAAGCAGTGCTCCTTACCTGTCGGGGTAGGCATGGAGGCTGCTGCAACTCAGACAGCCCCTCAGGGCAGTCTGAATTATCCCAGCAGCTGCTCCAGCCCCTAGAGTAGCCTAGGATCACGAGAATGTAATTGTGGCTTAAAGCCACCTTAGCGCAACCCACTCTTGCCCTGGGCTTCAATCCTGCCAAGTGTTGAGCACCTCTTGTGAGATACTCCATACTCTTCATAGAATCATAGAATATCAGGGTTGGAAGGGACCTTAGTAGGTCATCTAGTCCAACCCCCTGCTCAAAGCAGGACCAATCCCCAATTTTTGCCCCAGATCCCCAAATGGCCCCCTCAAGGATTGAACTCACAACCCTGGGTTTAGCAGGCCAATGCTCAAACCACTGAGCTATCCCTCCCCCCCGCCCCAGCCCTGAGGGCCCCCTCCCTCCTGCACCCCAACTCCTTCATCCCTGCTCCCACCCTGGAGCCCGCACCCCCAGCCCAGGGCCCTGACCCCCTGCATCACCCCAACCCCCAGGCCCAGCCCAGAGTCTCCTCCCACACCCCAAACCCCTCATCCCCAGATCTGTTGGGTTGCGGGCATCAACAATTTTCTTCAACTAGGTCGCCAGAAATTTTTTTTGAAAACCACTGGTCTAGGGAAACATTTAATTATATGTACAGTTATAATTAGGTGTCATCCATTTACTACCCGGGTCACAGAACATGTCTGGGGGTTGGTGGATAGCATTTAGTAATCACATCAGAAAATGTAATGCTGGGATCATTTTTAGCATGCACGCTGCACTCTTGGCTCCCTTTGATTTCTCTGGGAGACACGGGTTTGATGCAAGCCGCAGCAGGTACTCAGCACTTACCCTGGGTTCAGGTCGTATGACTCTATGACCATAAAAGTGATCCAAATAGGTTATTTGGTGAAAAGTATGAACTAAAATCTTTCACCAAATAACACATTACAGTGAAATCAAATACTGAATGCTTATACATTAATTTTAACATTAATCATATTTTAAATGTATTTTATATTTACTTTAAAGACCACCTTATGTTAATGCAAGTTATGCCCTGGATAAAGTAGAGATTTCATTTAGAAAGTAGTAATAACCCATTGAGTGGCTCTGACGCGATTTGTTTTGTGGCATGTTTTCTGTAAAATATAACAATTTTCTAGATAATGGAATTTCTGCTCATGGGTTTTGTTTTTCCCTCCACATCAAAGGTGGCAGAAAGGGCGCTGTATTATTGGAATAATGAATACATCATGAGTTTGATAGAAGAGAACTCCAACGTTATACTTCCCATCATGTTTTCCAGTCTTTATAGGATTTCCAAAGAACACTGGAATCCGTAAGTTTTGGCATTATCTTTCATCTGTCCACTTGCTGAAACCTATATATTCAACCCTGGAAATTCTAGATAAAGAAAACATGAAATAGCACCAAATTCAGATGATGTAAACAGATGCCACTCTATTAAAGCCAATGGGATTTAAACCAGAGCTGAATTTTGCTCAGAATATTGTTAAATTATCTGAGACGTGCACAAAATCTGAACTCTGTAGGATAAAAACAGTGCAGATTGTTTTATTTCCAAAATATGTTAGGGCAGCTAATGTAATATTTTTTAAACCTTTGTATTTATTTTTTCATCATAAATACAAAAACAACCGAAATAAAAGATTGCATAATTACCAAGAAAAAATGTCAGGCACCAAACGTTTCTAATGCTCTGTCAATACATTTCTATAAACTGGTTTGCAGGATACGTCTGACTGTAAATTGGCCTGGAACATACTCCTTGGTCTTAATACATCTCTGTAGATACATAATATTTTGATTGGTGTCATATAATCAGTGGCAGCAGCATTTTTCTAACCATTAGCAGGTGCACACACATTTCAGTATGTTCTCAGATTAGATGATTTTTATACATGTATTCACAGACAATGGCAGCTATTAAGTCAGTATTAATCAACAGTTAGCTCACAGCGAGATCCAAGTTATTTGCTAATATAGAGAAAACCTACATTCTCAAACTCCACTGCTACTGTACACTATTAAAAAAAGACATTTTCATCTTGACACAATCAAGATGATGTACTTGTCCTATTTATCTGGTTTTTTTTTTGTTTTGTTGTGTGTTTTTAAAGTAGTCTAGGGCAGTGGTTTTCAAAGTTCGGGTCGCGACCCAGTACTGGGTCGTGGAATGCAAGGCACTGGGTCACCTTGCTCAGCACCCAGGGATCCTGGCAGCCAGTCACTAAGAACTAGTAGTCCCTACCTGTTCTGACACTGCGCTGTGCCCCGGAAGCGGCCAGCAGCAAGTCCGGCCAATGGGAGTGGGGGGGCGGTGCCTGTGGGCGAGAGCCGCGCAGAGCTGCTTGTGCGCCTCCGCCCAGGAGCCGAATCTGCTGTTGGCTGCTTCCGGGGCGCAGCACGGTCCGCAGTGCCGGGACAGGCAGGAAGTCTATCTCTGCATCCCAGCTGCACCGCTGACCAGGAGATGCTGATCGTAAGCCCATGCCCCAATCCCCTGCCCCAGCCCTGAGGGCCCCCTCCCTCCTGCACCCCAACTCCTTCATCCCTGCTCCCACCCTGGAGCCCGCACCCCCAGCCCAGGGCCCTGACCCCCTCCATCACCCCAACCCCCAGGCCCAGCCCAGAGTCTCCTCCCACACCCCAAACCCCTCATCCCCAGATCTGTTGGGTTGCGGGCATCAACAATTTTCTTCAACTAGGTCGCCAGAAATTTTTTTTGAAAACCACTGGTCTAGGGAAACATTTAATTATATGTACAGTTATAATTAGATGTCATCCATTTACTACCCGGGTCACAGAACATGTCTGGGGGTTGGTGGATAGCATTTAGTAATCACATCAGAAAATGTAATGCTGGGATCATTTTTAGCATGCACGCTGCACTCTTTATTCAGGCCTGCACTTTAAAAATTTGTGATTAAAATAAAGTTTTGTTTCTTAGAATTATCAACTCTTCCTCAAAGATTTTTTTCTTTTTCCGAGGGACTTGTTTTCTTTTTACATGTACTAAAGTGAAATGATCATGAAACATACAAATCCAAGGGAATCTTTCACGTTTCTCATACTTGGGTTATTATCTTTTTGATATTCATACTCTATTCAAAGACATCTATTGAAGCTTTTTTTCTGTGCATCATTCACATCTGATGTTTAGATTTTAATTACTTCTGCTAGAATAACAATTTTGACCATTGGATTACATTCAGAATTGCTGCACTGCTTGGTGAAGTATCTGCAGTTGTATGTGCCAGCTGTCTGTTGTTACCTGTAATAGGTGGGGATTTTTTCTCTCCATTTAAATGATAAAAAGTGACGAGAGCCTGATTCTCACTTCACATAAGTATGTTAATTGGGAGTAACTTCACTGAAGTCAAAGAAGTTACATCACTCTAACTAGTAGGAGATTAGAATCAGGTTCAACAATTCCAATAAGAATAGTTCAGGAAAGTGTGTAAATTATTTTTTGTTCTTATTCAATGTCAACTGAAGCTAATAGATTCCTTATCTTTTTTGTATTTCACAGGGCTATTGTGGCTTTAGTCTACAATGTGTTGAAGGCGTTTATGGAAATGAACAGCACCATGTTTGACGAGCTGACAGCCACTTACAAGTCAGATCGTCAGCGGTAACTTTTTAAAGCTTTTTTGTCAGCTGTGCATAAGGCCTGCTGTTTAATTTTTTCCTCACATTTTGCTGTGATTGCATAATTTCACACATAATTGATTGCAATGCCTCATTTTTTTCTGCATGCTCATTAGCCTTCTCCTCGCAAGATGCCAGATAATATCATGTATAGGTGGTTGTTTTCTCCCCTATGAAATACAGTACCCGTTGCATAGCTTGTGGATCTGCATTCCTCACAGAACTCCTTTTGGCACCACATTCCAAAAGACTTAAATGTATCAAGATTTTCAGTAATAAAAGAAGAACAAGGGTTTAAAGTTATCACTTTGCTTAAAGGCTTCCAAAAGGGTGGAGGTTGGATATGAGGAATTTCCTCAACACATGACTCACCATAAGACCCATCCTACTTATCCTGCATGTGGTCTTAAGCCTAAGTGGCACCTTTCAGCCCTTTCAGTTTTTCCTTTTTCACAGTTCTTGATATAGCCGAGTCCTTTAGAGTGCAGGATCCAGTAGATGCACCATTCATTCAATCATTAGTTGCACCCTAGTAAAATGTTTTTTGTCTATTTTCCTTAATCTTCATTCTCCAATTATAGTGCATCATCTTTTGTCTAAAATTTCAGCTTATCCAAAGCGGCAGGTGAAAAAAATGAGGAAACTTCGGGAACTCCGGGCAGTTTGCGACTTCGTTTAAGTCGTGCCTTTTGTGTGACTCGGGGTTCCCACAAGCAAAGCGAAGGGTACTGTATGTCATCAAACCTTGTTAGGTTAGTATAGCCTCTGAAGTCTTTTGGAGGCCATGATACTGTTGAATTATGTGACCAGGTTCATAGTTCACCTTCCTTTTTATTTGCTTTGCTTTTATATATAATAAAATACAATGTTTTATACATTTAAAAATCTGTAATTGATGGGTTAGATGGTGCACTGGATTAATGACTGCACTTACATGTTATTTCTGGAGTCCTGGGTTTAAACCTGAGCCAAGTCTTAGGTGACTTGATGGTTTTTGATCAGGCCCTGGTAGACAAGGTTCAGTCTGTCAAATTAGCTGACATCATCACTGTACAGTTTGTAGTGTGTGCAACACAGAATCCTAGGACTAGGGGTCTGATCCAGGAAGGTTCTGAGAAGCCTCAGCTAGTACTGAAATCAATGGATGCTGGAGGGACTTTGTATCTCATGAGGCATTCAGAGTTTCACAGGATCAGGCCCTGCCATAGCATGTATGTTGCAGGTAATGACCGTGTGGAAGAGCTTTCTTAGCACTTGCTTACATGACCTCTACTGTAGCTAGGGCCGGTGCTGATCTTCTAAATACATTTATTTATACATTATTATTTTAAAATATATACTGGAATGTAAAAAATGGCATAACTTAACTTCAAATATTAAACCATGTTTAATATTAACAATTAAACAATCACAATTTGCTGAGATAAAGACTTAGAGTTCTGTGGACAAACATGGTCCGTTTACTAAGTGCTGCTGCAAAATTCATTCGTATTTGTAAGGCGTGTTGTAGTTAGAAGTGGTAAATAGTTCAGTAAGAACTTGATAATGGGAACCTGCAGAATGAAATTCCGGGGTAAGAACACACATTTCAAAGGGGACAGTTGAATTATAGTTCAGTCCAGTTGACTTCAGTGGGATTACTCACAGGATCAGGGCCTAGGAATAGAAGTAAGTTATAATAGACTTATACTGAGTTCCCCAATAGAACAAAGTTTACAAAAATAAGAGTGATGTATAGCCAAGTTATTTAAAATTTGTTAGGGCTAAAGTTTTCAGTGTCAATGAATAATAATAGTTCAAACATAGGTGAACTAATAAGGTAACCTACTGAAATATTTTAGAAAGAAAGGATACAGTGATTAGATAATATAGTGATAAATTTCTGGTAAGTGTATTCACCATTTCTTATATTTAATTTTGAATATTTTTCAGCAGCTCTGTGTAATGAAAGTAGAAAGTATGGATGAAAACACATGTTTGTTTCTAACCAAGAATAGTGTAATAGATATTATGGCCAAATGACTACATTTTGACAAAACGTATGCAGCAAAGGTGATGTGAATTTCCCAGGTAGCAAATTGTACCAGAATAAAGCTTCTAAATCAGTGGAATATTTTGAGAAACTCTGCAGTGTGACAAATTGGGAATCTACGTATCTGTACACTAAATGTCATGATGCTCATGTTCCCTTTGGACCTGATCCTGCAAGGTGACTTAAGCAGAAATTGAAAGCTCTCCCCAACTTGTAGCATCAAGACCATACATACTCCACGTCTTGTAGTTGTTATCAGAACACATTGACTTAATTTTATACTTATTTAAAAGCAATTGCAACATTATGTCCCCACATTGTAGCATAAGGACCATATTAACTCCAAATAACCAGTGACAAAGAGAGAGAACTCAGAGAATAATGAAATTAAGAAAGTTCTAGTTTAGTTTTTTAATTTTTATTGGGTTTCCCCCGAAACCTCTTCCACTCAGTTCCCCAAGAACTCAGTTTGACTACAGTCTTGTCACTCTGATTCCTTTATCTAATTAGGCAGTGCAATCTGTTGGTAATGCAAACATTGTACAGATTATTTTGTAGGGATTCAGTAAGAATAAAGGGAAATGCATTGAATGAGGGTCAGATCCTGCAACTGGATTCCCACTAGCTGCACTGGGATGGAGCACTGCTGAAGTTAATCTGGCCTTGTTTGAGAGAATAGGCTAGATTTAACATTAATGAAAGCAAGAGAGACCCTAATGCCCTTCTTTAAACAAATAAATAAACTTGAAACTGTGAAATAGAACTTGGCCCCAAAAGTATGTATTAATCCGAAATGTAATATATTTGATCCACAAAATATTTTAATATAATTCTAATATAGACTAGCAATTTTTGCTCTATTGTAAAATTAACTTCAGTAAAGATTTTAAAACTTTTTTTTTATTGTATCCCATCTTCTGTTTCTCTTAGTTTTGTTCAGCATTTTTGATGTAGATAAACTAAAAGTTGGAGTAAAAAATGTGTACTGAAAATAAATATACATTAGGAAAAAATGCATGTGCATTAGAAAAATTATTGCTCATAGTTTATATCAAATAAATATTGTTGGATGGATACTTTTAAAGCTTCCTTGCTGTTAACACTTCATTTTATCGTATCTGCTAGTGAGAAGAAGAAAGAGAAAGAACGTGAAGAACTGTGGAAAAAACTGGAGGATTTGGAATTAAAGAGAGGTCTTAGACGTGATGGAATAATTCCAACTTAACAAAAGAAACAAAGCAGCATTATTAACCTGTGGAGTCACACATTTATGTAGTAGAAGATGGAGCAACAGTTTTCTGTATTGTGCAACTTTACAGTAGATTTCACATTTGTTTCATTATTACAACAGCACTGTATATAACTGTCTCTAAGTAAAGGAAAAAATAAGGACTTTTATCCAAAGTTTGGACAGCAGATGGACTTCTCAGAACTTTGCAACAAAATCATTGTTTTGACCCTTCTTTAAAACCAGTCTTCAAAGATCTGTTCATGAAAATTGCTATGTCAAAATTCCATTGTCAGGACCTGTTCCTTATTTATCATTAGCAGAGAGTATGATACAACTTTCAAATGTGAACAATCTTAAATTTAGCTTGCCTTTCTGCTAAACTGTTAAATGTATTTATAGTAAAAGAGAAAAAAGATTGTCATTTCCTTTTGAGTTTGTGTAACATCCTCCTTCTCTGGATAACTTTACTGTAATTTGACATTTTTTCCCCTTTTGCACATCTTCATAAGTTGAATGTCCATGCAGATCAGGGCCATGAAAAATGTAGGTCCCTAAGGTTTTGTTTACTGGTGTGAGTATCTTTCTGGTACCAGGCTAGCACCTTCAATTTAAACAGTAGGAGTAAAAATAAAGAGATGATAAATGTAGTAGGGAAGGACATTTCAGATTAATACATCAATTTATTGTGAATCCACTGTCTTGAATCCTTTGAAAATGGGCAATAGTAACACCATGAACTTCAGTACCTAACCAGTATTAGTTACATGTCATTGGACACACATACCAGAGCTGTTTTGGTAATACTAATGGCTAAATGATTACAATATTAGATACATTTTATTGGACCATTTTGAAATTATAACGACAAATGCTAAACAGTACAAGCATGAAATTGATCTCCAGTGGTCATGGGTCTAATTGGGAACAGAGCTGAGCAAACAGTTTGGACTGTTTGGAGTTGTTGCCTTACTTTTTAATATGTATTTATAAAGTATTCCAGCAAAAGAGGATGTAGCCTCTAAAAAACATACTATAGTGTTTTTGTGACTGTAGTACTATTACTCATCACAGCGCCAGCCCTATGGTTTTAGCTGGAAAGGATTCTGGATAATATACTTCTGCATTCTGAAGTGGATGCTCATTCCTAACTACTGTATTTGTTACCAAAAGTGGTTCTACAAATGCTACTGAAAAAAAATTCTGGAAATCCTAATGTTCTGAGTATTAATAATAAAGTTTAAAATGCTTTTATATCAAAGGTGCATTGTGACCAAATTGTTTAAAAGAAAAACAAGAGGGCTGTATTATAAGTATGCATTATTGGCTATCTGCTTTGTATTTAAAAGTGGAATCTTACATCTTTGATTGGTAAAATGCTGATAAGACTTATGTACAGTATATATTTAGCTAATGCAGTTGCATTATTTTATACCGAAAGGTATGTGTTTCAGGATTTTTCTCCAGGATGCTTTTGAACTGTTATAGACATATGACAACAGTGAGTTGATAATCCTAAACCATCAATCCAGCAGTATTTATGGTATAAAGCTGACTTGGTGTTCATGAGTCTTTGTGTTAGTTGCAAACATGAACTTATGACCTGTTGCCATTGATAGAAATACAGTATAAGTACGAGCTTGTATATTTTTCTTCCTACCCTTCAGATATACAGTAGAATTTGAGGTTTTCTTGTTTCCAGGTGCAAAAAAAAAAAAAAAGGCGGGAGGGGAGCAGGAATCCAATCCCAGGTTATTGACTGTTTAAGGATTATCGGGTCACAGTTTGTACACATGGGTCTGCACATTGGATGTTGTAAATGCAACAACTTTGTAAAAACTTGACACTGTTAATTCTGAAAAAAGAACAGAAGTAAACTAGTCATATGCAACACAAAACATCGCAACATGGTTTAATGGGATTAATATAAACCTCTTATAAGAACACTGACTGGGACTCCATGTGAACTTGGCAGATACTGTCATAAGTGAAACATTTTATTTTAAAAGTGCTGGAACAAAGGTGCAAACTCAAATACTGAAGATTAAATAAATTTATAACAAATCATCCCTTAACCCTTTGATTTTTGACAGCCTTTTTGTTTCTACTACAGGTTGGGGTTATATTTAGTAATGTGACTATGTCTGAAATTAACATGCTGTGTGAGAGGGTGCATTTAAACTCATGCCTGACTAGACTGTGATAAATGGTCAACAATTGAACTATTATGGTGGGAAGAAATCTTGGTGTTTACATTTATTTTTCTGCCTGGTGGAATGAAAAGAAATAATGTGACATTAGAAAAAGACACTTTGTTCTGTACTTAGAATATAGGTGAGTGTTGACCATTCTTGGATGTTCTTGGTTTCAGCATGACCTACTGGAATTGATGATACAAAACTGATGAGAACCTAGCTGGTTGCAATATTTTGTTACCTCTAATGGGGGATACTGGGGAGTATCTAAAGTGATTTTTACTTCCAAGATGGAATGTTTCTTTACATTGAATGAGGTAATGTGATGCAAGTCATGCGACTCTTAAAAAGGTGAGGTCAGTCTGAGGTTGTACTTTGTGATGTACTTAAAGAAGCGCTTGCCATAGTAGTACCACAGAACCCACACAATCCACTGTTGGCTGCAACCCAAAGGCAATATACTGCTCCTCTCCCACTAGAGTCAATGGGAGGTTTATGCAAAGATAAAGGCAGCATATGGACTTAAGTCAATTGTGATCACTGCATCTATTCATTTGTGATTTTTGTTTGCTTCATGGTTTTGAGAAACTACTTTTTTTGTTAATGTTTTTTGTAGACTGCTAACATTACAATTGATGGGAGATCACTCATGTCTTGTATCATATTGGTTACAGGGGAAAAGATTGAATGTTGTCCGGTAAAAGTAATGAACTACATTTTCAAAACTAGAGCATTGCATCAGGTTATGGGGATGTAACAGCTGTAAAAGTTCCTCTTGCGTACTTTAAATTGAGCATGCATTGCTTTCTTCATCTTGCAAGCGTCCCTTATTGTTTTCTTCTCATTGCTATTGGGTGTTTTTTGTCTCTCTTCCAAACCTTGAATGCTTTAAATAAAAGTACTCTAATGCCATTGGCGTATTTGCAAGCAGGGTTACAGTACATTACTCTTGGTTTTGTTAGCATAAATAGAAGGATTTAATTTATTTTTACCTCCTTCTATATATGGAACAATCCAGGATGCAGAGCCAAGAACTGCCTGAGCTAGAATTGAGGCAGCTGTACTTATATTGGACATGTGTAAGTATCGCCTCCGGCTCTCTTACACTATGGAAAAAGAAAATATATTGTGAGCTTTAAAAGCTTTTGTATTGTTTTGTGGGAGAGCTGGAGAACTGGATAGATATTTCCTCCCCCAGTGCACCTCATTTTCCTTCCGACTGGGAGCACAGAACTGACTTAGAAGGCAGAGATGCCCTTTTTTCAATACTGAGAGTTGCCCTGTGACAAAATGAGGGTGATAAACAGGCATGATGAAAGAATGTTTTTATTTGCACATTAATATTTTTATTTTTATATCTTGGCTCATCAGCTTTCCAAAATAGCTGTGTAATGAGCCACAACCTAGTTTTTCTAGTAGGTATTGGCAGTGAGTTTTTATATTCCCCAATATTTTCCTTTCAGAGTCTGTGTAAGAGGATTGTGTATCCTTGAAGCAAAATTCAGCTAATTTTGATTTAGAAGAAGGTTTTATCCAAGTGCTGCTTACTATCCATGGAAGCAGCAACATGTTTAAGAGAAACAGACATTCTATCATGACCTCCCTGAATACAGGTTTATTTTTTTTTGGATCACTTACTGTAAATACGTTATAATCATAACCTCATGTATTGATGAGGGGTTTTCAAATATAAATAATTCCAATACATTTCTTGTCATTGTCCTATTTTTCATTGTAGTATAAAGAATGACCTGCTCATGCTTTTTGTTTAAAAATTAGCATTAGAGTAATAGATTTCTTGATATTTTAGTATTTCATTGTTTAAGCAGGAGAGGGCAGCAAAAGTTCATTTCCCACTCCCGCCCCCTCCAAGAATGCCATGGTCCACTATTGTTTTTAAACTTAGATGCAGTTAAACTATTGGGTGGGTGGGGAAATAAGACATTTTTTATATATGAAAAGTTGCTTATGGAAATATATAGACTGGTCTAACCAGACTGTGAAAATGTCTTCTATGCTACAGCATGGTAATAATAAAAAGAAAAATCTTCCACCTCTGGGTAAAGTGAAGCAGGTCTTAAAGACTTGGATTCAAAATGTCATTCTTTGGACATCGTTTACCTTCTTAAAAATGGTATTAAAGAAACAAACTCAATGGTGCTCCCAGATATAAATGTGTATCCTTCCTCTTTTGCACATGTGCAAGAGGCTCTGTACTGTGGGTGCATCTAATAAAAAGCAATGAAGTGTTTTCCAGGCGCGTGGCTTTTTTTCACCCTGTCTATACTTCACATGCCTTTTCAGCAATGGTCTTCCAGCTGTCGGAAATCATTTCTTGTACATGTCAAACATTAAGGTATCTCAGTGATGGAAAGACGTTGAGCTACTGTAAGGCAGGAATGTTAAGGGTCTGTGAGAATTTCCATTATAAGCGCGCAGTTTTCTTTTGGAGTGTGGTGATTGGTCCTCTTAAATTGCAGCCATATCTGAGTCCGAAGGAGACTTTAAAAGCATTGGATATGGGAGCATAGGCATTGGCTCTGTGGCATGCTTCCACTAACCCCTGTCGACCTTGAGCTCTGCAGGTGTGGAAAGGGCAAGACTGGTTGCTCTTCATGATACCATTCTGCCCCTTCAATCGCTGATCTAGTCTGCACTTTCCTATTCAGTTCTCCCAGCCAGAATCTGCAGTTCTTCACACACACAGCCCAGGAAGATGGGGATGAACCCAGGCAGAGGCCAATGGGTGGATCCTGTTAGTGTGTGACTCCTGCAATAGCTGTGCGACCATGGAAGTCAAAATACAGCAAGCAGTGGAGGCACAGGGATCCCGTCCAGATGGCACTGGACTCAGCTAATCCTCTGGGATCTATGGATTGAACCCCCTTCATGTTCTGTAAGGGGACCAGGGCAGGGGATAGCTTGTGTCATAAGGAATGATCATTTGCCCAATAATCTTGATTTAAAGGTTTCAGATCCTTAGGTAAATTATTCCACTGGTTAATTAACCTCTGTTAAAATGGGTGCCTTATTTTCTCTCTCAATTTGTCTAGCTTCAGCTTCCAACCATTGGCTCTTGTTGTACCTTTTTCTGCTAGAATGAAAAGCCCTCTCCTATCAGAAATCTTGTGTAGGGACTGTGATCAAGTCACCTCTTAACCTTCTCTTAGATAAACTACATAGATTGAGCTTCTTTAGTCTCTCGTAAAGTGTGTTTTCCAGTCCTTGGAAGGTTTTCAGGCCAGTTGTAAGAAATTAAAATCTTCAGTGAGTTACTGCTCAGTGGGGATTTCTCTGTTGATTGTTGTTAAAATAGGAAATAATGTTTAAAGAGTCAGAGGTATTTTAAAAAAGCTTTGTATTTGCAGTACTAGTGCCATAGGGCTTGTCTACATGGCCCTGCAGTTCAGACTGCAGAGCTGGGAATTGCAGTGCGCTCTAGCATGCTGCGTTGTAACTGCCCCATGTGGACACTGCAGGCGTGAACCAAAAGGTACCTAGTTAACGTTAACATGGGCCTCTTTCAAACAGGGAACCCAAACGCAGGTATCTTTTAGTTCACTCCAGCAGCATCCACATGGGGCAGTCACAGTGCAATGCTTTGGTGCACGCTGCAGTCTGCAACGCCGCCCAATGTAGACCTAGCTGTAGTTATTTTGCTAATTCGCTCAACCTCAAATTTCCTTCCCACAGATTCCTCAGTTTCTCAGGCAGCAACAGACCTTCATTCCATGTTAAATTCAGGATTGTCCCACAAATTATGGGCTGCCCTCAATCATAAGTAGGGCCCTACCAAATTCACAGCCATGAAAATCACGTCACAGACCATGAAATCTGGTCTTTTGTGTGCTTTTACCCTATACTATACAGATTTCACGGGGGAGACCAGCGTTTCTCAGATTAGGAGTCCTGACCCAAAAGGGAGTTGCAGGGAGGACACAAGGTTATTTTAGGGGGGGGGTCGCAGTACTGCCACCCTTACCTCTGTGCTGCCTTCAGAGCTGGGTGGCTGGAGACTAGCGTCTGTTGGCCGGGAGCCCAGATCTGAAGGCAGAGCTGCCGCCAGCAACAGCGTAGAAGTAAAGGTGGCAATACCATGCCATGCCATCCTTACTTCTGCACTGCTGCTCTCCAGCTGCCCAGCTCTGAAGGTACCACTGCCGCCAGCAACAGCACAGAAGTAAGGCCTCCCCTACAATAACCTTACGACCCCCCACACACAATTACACCACCCCTGAAATCATGAAATTTACGATTTTTAAAATCCTATGACTGTGAAATTGACCAAAATGGACTGTGAATTTGGTAGGGCCCTAGTCATAAGTCTGGGGGTACCTCTGTGCACTGTGGGAGTTCATTCCCAGCGACCGAAGTCTATTTAAACATTTTCAGTTTAACGTACATTGTAGCATCACTTGTGGCATTAATTGAGAAACTGCTTAAAGGGCTTGAGTTAGTAGCTGAAATGATCTGTGTCTTAAAAGATGAAATGCTGATGCCAAAGAGAGTACACTGTAAATTCGCTGATAAACATTTTGAAAGAAGCCTTGCTAACAACTGTTTGCTGTGACCTGACACTTTTTAAAGCTGATTGCAGCCCAGGCACGTAAAAATTACATTACATTGACATTTTGTTTTCAGTTGTTTCTCAGTGTTTTCATTATTTCAGTCCTTTTATTTTACATTAGACTAATGTGTTTTCCAATAAGCTGGAAATGCCCGTTTCCCAACTGCCAGGGTTGTTGGGTTTTTTTCATTGCCTGTTTTATGCAGACAAAGATAGACTGCGCTCTGTAAAGTTTGACGGCTGCACTGATCAAATTAGGTGCAGCTGTTTTTTAAAAGTCTGATAGAATAATCTGTTGTTTGAAAGAAGCAGATGTAGCCCCTGTTGCTGTGGGGATACACCGCTATGGTGCTCTAGTAAAAGTAACAGAAGCCACAGCCTATTAAATTGCTCATTTTCAACCCTTATGTGATGCTATGAGTGGTGGACGGTCCTTACCATTCATTTCCTGTATTGACTCGTGTGTCATCTCAGTCTGTGGGGCGGGAAGGCCTCCGTGTGCTGGCCATGGCTGCAGTGCCAGGCACATAGCTGTTCACCTGATCCCAGCCAACCACGATGCCCAAATGAACATTCATTCGTGATCAGACTTAGGCTGTGTCTCACCTTACAGCAGCATGTCGAGTACACTGCACAACTCCTTGCATGGGTATAAATAGCAGTGGAGATGGTAAGACATTGCTTAGGAGAGTAAAGACATGCCAGAACCTTTAGGCTATTTACCCTATACACCCAAACAGTGCTTCGCACATTTACTCTGCTATTTTTAGCAGTGTGGTGTCCCGCTGCCAGACCCTTTCCCCCAATACCTCCCCCCTGCAAGAGCCTTTCACTGCCACGTGAAGCTATACACCCCAGTGTGGACACAGCCTGCTTTTCACTGCAGCATGTAGCGCTATGTAGCCTACGTGCCACTGCTCCTGTAGACAAGGTCTTAGGTGAACGTGTAACTGCGCTCTCTAGCTGTTGACAGGCTAAGCATTTTCCCCTAGTGGTTATCAATTGCTGTGACAGATGGAGCTTTGAGGGTGGCTTGCAATGTCTCCTGTCAGGCTTAACCATGTCAGTGTTGGGGAGGATCAGCTGCCAGGGGTTGGAAGGGTGGGAGCAGCACAAATGGTGTGTACCGGTGGAAATTGAATAGTTGGGTGGGGAAAAGGTGTCGTCTTGTTTGGCGATGGGATTCTTGGGAGACTTTTCTGCTGTTCTCTCCTCCCCCTCTTTATCTTCCTTTAAGGCCCTGCGTCACCATCATGTCCATAATGTCAGGGATGAACTTGCCAAAGGAGGGTCCAGAATCCTTCCATCTTCATGTAGCGGCTGGGCTGGATTTAGGAGCTGTATGATTGATTGGGGGCCTACATCGGGATTTGGCTCTTGTGTTTGTGGACTGGCTGTTGGGATAAGGAGCTGGGGCTGCAGCTTTGACATGGGTTGACCATCAACCCATTGAGTTTGATGTTACAAGTTCACCTTCATCTTTTTCTGGTGCAGCCGGCACATCCGATTGGTCTGTTCACAGATGGACACAATTGCATTTCAGATATTTTCTTACCAGTAGTACTATAACCTTTTGCTAGACTAGTGGGACATTCTGCTCATCTGTTGACACACCGACTCCCCAGCACGCTCTGCAGAGGTCCCCTTGGTTGTACAGATGAAATGCTTGGGATGGAAGGGTTGCAGATTTAAACGAAAAGATGCACCAACACTGATAGTTTTTGAAACTAGGATAGGTATCTGCAGTGTACGATATTTGGAAGTTCAGACTTGTTAATGGATAGGGCCCTACCAAATTTGTGGTCCGCTATGGTCAATTTCATGGTCATAGGATTTTAAAAATAGTACATGTCCTGATTTCAGCTATTCCAATCGGAAATGTCACGGTGTCGTAATTGTAGGGACCCTGACCCGAAAAGGAGTTGGGAGGGGTCACGGTGCTGCTATCCTTCCTTCTGCGCAGCTGCAAGTGGCGGTGCTGCCTCAGAGCTGGGCAGCTGGAGAGCGGTGGCTGCTGGCCGGGAGCCCAGCTCTGAAGGCAGAGCCGCCGCCAGCAGCAGCGCAGAAGGAAGGATGGCGTGGCATGGTATTGCCACCTTTACTTCTGCGCTGCTGCCTGCAGAAGACCCTCAGTCAGCAGCCGCCGCTCTCCGGCCGCCTAGCTGTGAAGGCAGCAGCACAGAAGTAAGGGTGGCATGGTCTGATACTGCCACTCTTCTGTGCTGCTGGTAGGGCACTGCCTTCAGGGCTGGGTGTCTGGCCAATAGCCACCCCTCTCCAGCCGCCAAGCTCTGAGGGCAGCACAGCCGTAAGGGTGGCAATACTGTGACCCCCCCCCCCCTAAAATAACCTTGTGACCCACCTGCAACTCCCTTTTGGGTCAGGACCCTCAATTTGAAAAATGCTGGTCTCCCCCGTGAAATCTGTATAGCGTAGGCTAAAAGGGCTGCTGTTTATTAGATCTCAAAGTAAACTGAAAGTTGGCAGAAATACACACTTGGTTTGCTTGAGTGCGGAAATGCGGAATTCAGACAGTGTTAGTTATTAGTTCACAGGCTATTTCACAGGCACAAAGGGATATTATCAGCATTTGCTCTACGTGACACTCCTCAGACAATAGTGGATTCACATAGTTTGTACTATACAGAAGATTCCAAGTGTCAATTATAATTGAACTAATATAGTTCTTAGGAGTATGAAGGAAACAATGTTTCCTTCTGTAACTCAGTAATGCACATGATCGCATTTTAATGATATGCCATTACATGATGTATGTTCAGCAAGGCTCAGCAGAGACAGATTTAAAAAAAACAGTTCCGAACCAAACAAATTGAACAAGGTGCAGGTACCTGTGATCACACGTCAGCAGGAGGGAGAGGTTGAAGATCAGGGAAGAGGTCAAGTATTTTGATTATCTCCAAACTTGACAGATTCCCCTACTATGTAGTTTTGCTGGTCTCATAGCTGACGTAAAAGGCCTTGAATATCAAGATTCCCGTCAGGTGTGGTACAGGGCTTGTTCCAAACTGATATCAGGACATAGCTCTGTCTGCTTCAGCAGAGGCCATAGCTAAGTGTCTCTTCTGTTTAAAATGGTTTCATGTCATAAGCTTCAGTTCCCTCTAAAATTTCCAGTCTGGATCATTAAAAGAACATTTGCCTACCTCAAACTCTATTGCCACATAGGTTTTCCCCTCCAGTGAGAGCTCTAAAGAGTTCACAAATAACACATTTTTAAAACTGTGACCTCTCATTTTGCCTTGCTTAAAATATTGACACAATAAATCCAACAGACCAATTAAAGATGCATTGAGGTCTGTGATTTGGAAGTTTTAGTCTCAACCTGGACAGGGGCTCCAATAGGTTTTAGCCGATTGTTTCAGTGCTATAATTTCCATGTATTCTCTGCTCATTTCAAAAAAGCTACTTATCTGATAACTAGCAATCAAGTTACTAGAGTCTTTTAATCCTAAAAATCACGCTGTCATTTATAGAATGCGAGTGAAATTTAAAGGGAAGCATGCTGCGGCAGAAAGATCCAAGACTACTATAGAAAAGGATAGTGGCCTTCACCAGTTCCTCTCTAGACAAATCCCTCCAACTTGGATTCCTTGGGCTCCATGGTTAAGGTTTGGAAATTGAAGTGTTTTGAAAAACAATTGCATGTGACACTCTATGGGAAGCTCAGCTTTCTTTCATCTCCACTGTGGTTGGAAAAGGTTTCTCACCTACATGACTCTTCTCTTGCTGCAGAGCAAACATTGCTGTTACTCCGACTGTTATTACAGGTGACCTTTACGCAGAAGCCAAACCAGAAAGTGACAAAGCTGCTCTCCGGAACTGGCATTTATATCTTCTCTCCTGCAATAAGCTCAGGTATGTTCTGCAAACAACAATGCTGTTAGCTGTGCCTCACATCCCCCTGTTTAAGCAGGAAGTCAACAGCCCTCTGTCCCTAAGGCTAGGCTGACTCAGTGCTCCCAGGAACACCATGCCCTGAACAAACTTCTAACTTCCCTTAAGCCCTTCCAGGAACATCATGTTTTTCTCCTTGTCAGGGGTAAATAATGGTAAACCAGCATGTAACCCACAGGATCCATGCAAGCTCTATTCCAGCACGGTCTGATTGCTAAAGTACTTGTGATGAAAATCCTCAGCTGCTGCCTACTAACATTATTTGCAAATGCAGTTTGGAGAGTCGGGGTGAGCACATAGGAAAAATCTAATAGTGTTGCTGAGCTGGGTCTTAATTTTCAATGTCTGAGAGCATCAGAGGGGTGACCAGCCAGGTCTGCTGCTGTTTTAATCCCACCCGTGTGCGCATTGTAGGTATAAAATTCTGTTAGTCTTTCTCTTGACCTATAAAACGCCACACAAAACACGTGTTATGGTTTCTCGTGTGAGAAATTCAAGTGGATTCATTTTTATTTTTTTTTAAAGGACAAAAATGGTGACTTGACTTTGCAGTGTATGGTGCCTGCAAAGGGGAATCGGGAAATCTGGATCCAAAGGAAATCTGGATCCAACAGCAGCCCTTTCGTTTATATCAAGGACTTCAGATTCATTTTCAATCCCCTTGATTCAATCAAGAAACTCATCCATAGGGCCTGATCCTGTGAGGGGGGCCAAGCATTCAGGGGGGAGGGATAGCTCAGTGGTTTGAGCACTGGCCTGCTAAACCCAGGGTTGTGAGTTCAATCCTTGAGGGGGCCATTTAGGGATCTGGGGCAAAAATCTGTCAGGGGACAGTACTTGGTCCTGCTAGTGAAGGCAGGGGACTGGACTCGACTCTATGACCTTTCAAGGTATGAGATGGGCATATCTCCATATATTAACTCCTCCATAATTCAATAAGAGCTGCAAGTGCTCCACAGCTTGCAAGAGATGCAGCCTCCTCAGCCTCTCACAGAGTCTCCAAATCTCATTCCTAGGAACAATGATTAGCTAATTTGTTAGCTCGTAAAAAACCCATCCCCACTTTTTTCTTTTAACAGCTCATAAACAGTAACCCCGATAAATCCACAGCCATTAAAGCGGCTTTATGTTTTCCCCTATTAAAATACCAAGCCAATCTCAAATCCTTGGCAATGAAATAGGTGGAGTCTATAACTTAATGGAACAGCATTCAACTCACTATCAGGATTTGAAATCCAATAATGAAATTCAGATGTTTGGCTTAATTACCAGGGAAAACAGAACCTATAAATAAGCTATTTAAAGTCATAATGGTATTTTCTTTTGATCAGGTTTCAATTAGTCACTAATGTAAGAAATCCTGCATTAGCTGCATCACTGCCGGCTGGGAGTGTAGCGTGAAATGATGATGTTTTTCCATGTAAACATGATTCCAAGGGATAACAGGACAACCAACTTTAACAGGTTGTAAAAGGGTAGTCCCAGGTCAAGGTTGGGGGAAAAAAAATAGACTGAGAATGTTTAATAAACAGATCAAAATATTGAGTTAAATGTAGGCACTTCCTCCTGAACAGACTTTTCCAGTACCTGAGATGTCCAAACATAGTGGAGTGAGGTGAGGTAGAGGCTGAAAAGGAAGCTTTCTACAGAAACATGGAAATCAGATGAAATAATATACTTTTCTTCGGTATTGGCTTTCCCCCCTCTGCAATGCAAAGTCAAAAAGGCTTGAAATCCAAAATCACAGGTTTCTCAGGGTCCAAACATATTTTCCTGCACTAGAATTTTTTAAAATGGAATGGTTTTCAATGGCATGCACATTCTACTATGGCCCTCCATTTCTTCATCCCGATGTCCTTGGCAGTAAGTTTTCATGGTAATGTGCTATCTCAGTAGCTCCCCTGCCTGAAAATGTACCCCAGCTATCCAGCAGAGCACTGTTCTGGGTCTGAGATTAAGCTGTTTTAATCACAAGAATAGAAAAATGCAACTTCCCTGTTGCCTAATTTTTTTTCATGAATACGTTTGCGCTGCAGCCACTAAGTTAGCTCTTCTCGGACAGTTTGTGAGAGGGAAGGCCAGAGAACAGAACCTTGCGGAGAGAGGTCTGGTCTAGCCTTTTCAGGAACTGTGGGACCAATCCTGCTCTCATTGAAATAAATACTAGCAGGATAAAGGCCTATGATATTATGGTGACAATGCGATCTCATGTTCATATGGGAACACCTTGTTACAAAACTGACTAAGCTGTACTCCTTATGAAAACAAAGCTCAAAAGAGTGGGGAGAAAATCACACTTCTAACCCTAACCTGTGCCCAAAGGCCCCGCAATGTTAAACCAGTGAAAGCAGGATACTCGTGTATCATCTGCTACTCTGTGTATTCCAGATAATGGGTCAATAAATTTTTTTTATACATACACAAAATTCAGACTGAATTGGGAAACCTGTCGCACTCACTACATATCTTATAACATGCACCTGACAAGGCTGGAGAAAAATTGTGTGTTAATATGTTGTAGTATTTGAGAAGTAGCTGTGATCGTGTAGTTAGACTGCAGTGTAATGCATCAACGTAAGGGAGTCTGTTTGTTAGTTTTATTGAGCTGTATACAGACAGCCTATCGGACAAATGAAATGATGCCTGTCTGTAAAAAGGATGAGTTTGTGAACAGGAAAACATTGCAACAAACTGTTGTGTGTCTGCAGCTGTGTCAACCAAAAGGAAATGTTGTAATTCTCCTTTCTGTGATTGTCACCTTTAAATGTAGGGGAGCGTCCCTTTCGGTTGCATGGAACCATGTCATTTTGTGATGAGATGCAGAATGTTACTGAATGAGTCACTGTTTTCTCTCTCTCTCTCTGAAACTTTTTCTGTCTTCTCTGAAATAAGTCATCTAGACCGAAAATGATCTGTTTAGCATTTGGTGCAAGGCACAACGAAGTGAGATCTTCCCAGAGAGTCTGTGAGAGGGAAGGCCATGAAACTGTCTGTTACAGCTGTCCCCCTGCTGGATTCTTTTTCCCCCTTACGTTCTGTTTGTGATTAGTGGCCGCCCCCCCGGCCATGGAACTGACCAAAGTCACAGCCTGGCCCTGCTCATGGAAATGGCTTGTGCAGACTGACTGGAGCCATTACTCTGCTCAGGAAGGAGGGGGCTTTTCGCTCCTTTGTCTAGCTTCTTTGTTCGGACCCAGCTCAGTGTAGGGGTGCTCTGCCCAGATATGCAAGACCTAAAGTGGCCACATAGCTGAGCATATGAGTCATACCTGTGGCTCAGAACATGCCCAGGCATGCCTATGCTTACCTGTAGTTTTCCCTGCCTTCTCTCCTCCCCCGTATTAAGGGGAACCAATCAGAGTTACTGGCGGGAGACTGCCTAAATTTGCCTTTAAAACCAGACATTTTCTGATCAGACCCTCGGAGAAGGTCCTTGCTTTGCCACCTGGTCTGATCAGCTAGGGGTCTTTGGGGGTCCCTCTCCCCGCTCTCGTTTGTTTTTGAGCGTACCCCCATTTTAAACTCCCCTCCCATGAACAACGAATTTGTGCCTGGAGATCTCCTGATTATTGTAAGCGAATCAAGTCTTCTCTGCGTCCTCTGATGCTGAAACTGCTGTTCCTGCTGCTGCTTTGGGGATTGGTAAGGAAAAACCTCTTGCACACTCCCCTTGTTCTAACTGCTGGCTTTCTTTCCCCGGCAGGCAGACCCAAGCTAACTCCTTGGTCTGTATCTGTAATCTGCTTCTAGCTCCACAGCAGCGCCTTTGCTGCTAGAAATAAAACTGCTGCAGCCACCACTAGTTAACCCGCCCCCCCCCCCCCTTGGAGCTGTATCCTGGGCACACACCACTCTGCCCTCTGGAACTACCCCTAGTATAAGGTGCACCCATTAGGTTAGGTTTAGCCTTTAGTCTAGATAAATTGTAATTTCATTTTGCATAGCTGTGGTTAAGTTAGGCTTAAAGAATTGTTTGTATTGTGCTCTGTAAGTTAGGTTTAACAAATCGTTGCATTGTGTTCTGTTACTTGCTAACTTGTGTAGTCTTGGTTAAGTTAGATCATAGATAAAATCTTGCTGTGTTCTGTATAGCATAAAAACCCCATTGGTTACCTTTTTTCTCTCTAACACACCTCACATTTTACATTTACACCACTGTAACACATTTTTACCTAGAGTTGTTGCTTATTTAACGCATTTTACCCATAACTGTTAGTTGGTTATATGCTGCTGTGACACACCCTTTACATAGAAATTGTTAGCTACCTGTTACATTTATACTTCAGTGTTAATTGGTTACCAACTGTATTGTACCCCACCGTATTGTACCCCACTATTGAAACCCGCTATCCTGTTTACTAAAAGAAACCCCTCCCCAATTGTCTACCTTAACAAACCCCATACCCCTCACTATTGAATTTTTCCCTGTTTTTACATTTTCTTAATAAACTTTCTTAATAAAGTTTATTTTGCACCCCACCAGTGCAGTAATTGTCCCCCAAGATCCCCTACCTGCTGGCAGGAACAGAAACAAACTTTATAAGAGCGGTCTCTACAGGACTTGGCATAGGAGAGAATCTGGACCAAAGATTCTACTGAACTTTATGCTCCCTTATTATACATTCGTAAAGGACCTAATTCTGGACCCTTTGACATCAATGGTAAAAAGTCCCATTGATCTCAATGGTGCAGAAAAGTCCCAAAGAGAGATCTCTATTTGAAATTCCAAAACTTTTGCCACATGACAAATATCTTTTCCATTCGGGGCTTGCATTTAAAAAGCCTCTTCCATTTTGACTTTGCTGGTTCTACCTTTCCCCGTGTTATGTGGAGAGGACCTTTCTCAAACTAGGAGAAACTTTTCATGGGTGACCACTGAGTTGGTGCACATGGCTGCGCATTTCCAACATCCAAAGTGCCCCAACCTATAAAGTACAATTTCCCAAGGCAATCATGCTGGCCTAACTCTGCCCTCGTTGATTTCAGTGGGAATTAGGCCAATGCTGAGCTCCTCTGAAAATCTCACCCGTAAAGTATGCAGCTGCTGAGTCGTGAAAAATCCATAGTATATGGGAGGATCCACAAACTCAATTGCAAAAGACCATCATAGAATCCTAAAGAGAGAGACTCTTTTAAATATACTCCTAGCTGACACTCCTTGATGAGATGAATCATAAATTTGAATTTCCTGTTTTATGTACAGTCTCAAGGATAATCTCAATATCTTTCCTACTGTACAGAAACCAGGGGTCTCCTGAGGCTATTGATAGGCAACAGGTTTAATACAAACAAGAGAACATACTTTTTCACACCCCACACAATTAACCTGTGCAACTCGTTGTTGGGATGGCCAAAAGTATAACTAGATTCACTAAAGAACTAGATAAGTTAATGGAGGATAGGTCTATCAATGGCTATTAGCCAAGATGGTCAAGGATGCAACCCCATGCTCAGGTTGATCCTAAACCTCTGACTGCCAGAAGCTGAGTAGGGAAGACAAGGACGGATCTCTCAAAAATTGCCCTCTTGTATACACTTCCCCTGAAGCTCTGGCACTGGCCGCTGTTGGAGACAAGATACTGGGCTAAATGGACCATTGATCTGACCCAGTATGGCCATTCTTATGGTCTTTTAACCTTTCAAACTTTCCTTGTGTGGTTGCCACACATAATGTCCTTTCCTTGCAAAGCGACATCTACGTACTTTCCCCTATATTTCAAAGTGGCATATAGAATTTTATTTTCTCAGCTCCCCTCAACTTCAGTGGGAGTCACATGGCCATAACTTGGTGCATTGCTTTGAAAACATAACTTTTCATTTCTAGGTTTCAATTTCAATGGCTATATTGGGATCTGAGCAACAGATTCTGATGTGTGTGCGTGTGCCACACACTAGCCTCTGGCTATGGCACACTAATTGCTACATTGACCCATAATTTGTATGTTTGCCCTTCAAACACAATAGAATAAAGCAAAAATTATTTTGGGAACAAATAAAATATAAAATGATCTGAAGCATGAAACGCCTTGTTACACCGTCAAATGTTTACGAATTAATCTCTGGTTTGGAAGTCTCTCTAAATGACAAAAGCATTTTGTTCTTATCAGGTTTTATCTGTCTAATATGATTAATTCAGACATAACCCATAAAGCCCACTGAATAAAAGATGCACTTAAGGGAAAGCAAAGGTGTTTAGCAACAGCACCGTGAAATTGAATTTGCGGTTCTCTTTGAGTTAATCTGTACTGAGCAAGAGACGAAAATTGACTTCTACCTGAACCTCCAGTGCTCATGCTTAGAAAAAGCAGATCTCGTATATTTGTGAAATCGTAGCTAAATTGTAATCAATGACGTGTTTATCAGTGGCATAAAAACTACCTGGAGGGAAGAGTTCTATTTATGGAACTACTGCACATATACAGTAACTGTTCTAACCCTCCATGATGGAGTTGTCAGATGTACGATCGCTCTTGAAGAAGCAGCGTGAACAACTAGAGTGAAAAAATGTTTTGCTAAGCAACACTGCACCTGCTATAGTGGCTTCTCAAGATGGATTGTAACAATAAAGGGGTAAATGCTGCGGGACGGGGCGGGAGGGTGTCTGTGTGCATATGGCAGATATAAAAGTGAAAGATGCTTTCAGTGTGGTCTCTGTGTGCTAGTTTCTAAAAGGGCATAATGAGCTGGCTTCAGTGGAGTTACATCAGCATAAAACTGGGATACCACAGTGGTGAATCAGGCCCAAAATATTTTACGTACAGGAAAAGGGCATCCAGGCCAACATCTATAGCCTTTTTATGCTTTATCCTAATCTACACTCCTACTTTTTCCTCAATGTTGTGGTCTGTGAAACAAATAGGGATGCTCCTTACACTCATTTTCTAGTCTTTCTATCACCTTTCCTACTAATTTAGGCTCAAGTTCTCTTTTCTCATGTTTATTACTCTGTTTAGGGGATTTATCCCTACCTTCCTAACCAGATAAGCTCTTAGCTTCTGAAACCCTTGCTAGAGTAAAACGCACTTGAAGTAGCTTAACAAATCTATAGCTCTTAGACTTCGTGGTGATGGGCACTTTAGAAATACCTAAACTAGAAACACACTATATTTCCCTATTTAACACTCCCCATGTGCAAACAATAATAAACTCTTCGTGGCAGGCACTGTCTGTGTCCTATACAGGCCAAGCACAAGATTAGTGCTAGACAAATAAATAACCCTTATGGAAAGCTTATGTGAAACTGGGTAGAGCATCTCTCTGGAGGTCTTTTGAGTTTCACAGACGACCGGGTCCATTTTAAAGATTTCTGTAGGGTGGTTCAAGAAAACCTATAGGTTCAAGAAACCTCCTACTCTGTTAAATTCTATGGGCCTGATTCTCAGCTAATGGAAATCTACATAGTTCTCTTGATGGAGACATTTGTCTATTTAAGGTGCTCATTTGACACCTCTCCACCCCCCACCCCCCCAGTACCAAAGTATCTGAGTGCCTTACAATCTTTTAATGAATTTTTCCTTGCGACACCTCTGTGAGGTAGGACAGTGCTGTTAGATCTGTTCTTCTTCGAGTGATTGCTCATGTGTATTCCACAATAGGTGTGCGTGCTCGCCACGTGCACCGATGTCGGATGTTTTTCCTCTAGCAGTACCTGTAGGGAAGCGCCCCTAGTGATCCCTGGAGTGGCGCCTCCATGGGGCGATATAAAGGGTGCTGTGCGCTTCCTCCCACCCTCAGTTCCTTCTTGCTGCCAGTGAAGGTTTGAATGTTTCTTTCTCTCTTGGTCCAAGCTTTAAACGACTTGCAAATCTTGCAGCAATCGCTGAGATGGGTTTCACACATCCTGTGCGTAGTCCACGCAGGTCGCCTTCGACCCCCAGCAGGTTGTCTGGTTGGGTTCCGTCTGAAGGAGGCTCCAGGCACCACTCCGCCTCGAGAAGCAGATACCGATAGGACCGAGGCAGACGGCGACACGGGTCCTTGTCTTGGCAGGGCTACTGTAGCCAGTCGTGACACGAACGTCGATGCCATTCTCGTTCGTCGTCTCGCTCCGGGACCCCACCTTGGCACCGCTCCTGTAGCCCCGGGAGTAGATTGCCAGTGCCTCACCATCATGGGTCCCACCCACCGGAGCCGATCGCAGAGCAGCTGCTACCGATGGTACCATTCTTCCACGTCGGAGTTGCGGTTTTGTAGTCGGCATCGCTCCCGGCGTCGCCGCTCCTCCCAATCCAGGGACAGTGGCAGGTCATATGTCAGCCCGGCCTCCCTTCATAGTCATCCATCGATGGGTCAGGCCAGCCTGCTCCACCAGTGGCCGGCGGAGTGGTACCAGTGGGCACTGTGGCCCCCGACGCAGCCCCTGGTGGGGGCTTGCTTGGTGGCCGGAGCCCTCTCCTGGCCTCCGAGGAAGAAGTTGGTGGGACACGCGTTCTTGTCACCGTGCCCAGAGAGCGACCAGGGAATGGATCCCCGGGTGCCAGTGGACATGCAAAGTACCGCACCTGCCTCCTCGCCCTCCCCTGATGAGGCAATTAAGGCCCCTCCTCCTTCCGTCCTGCAGGAGGACTCTAAAGCCCACCAGAAACTATTGAAAAGGGTGGCATCAAACCTCAACCTCCAGGCAGAGGAGGTGTAGGAGCCCTCGGACTCCCTCTTTAATGTCCTGTCTGCCTCGGTACCGGGCAGGGTGGCCTTGCCTCTCCATGAAGGGGTGGCGAAAATTTCAAATGCCCTGTGGCAAACCCCGGCCTCGCTGGCCCCCATCTCTAAGAGAGCAGAAGGCAAGTATTTTGTGCCCGCCAAAGTTCATGAGTACCTTTACACCCATCCTGCCCCTAACTCCCTGGTGGTTGAATCGGTCAACCACAGAGAACGGCAGGGCCAACCAGCCCCTACTCCGAAGAATAAAGTCTGGATTCCTTTTGGGAGAAAAATGTATTCGTCCTCGAGCTTCCAGTTACGGGTGGCGAACCATCAGGCTCTCCTGGGCCAGTACGAGTTCAATCTGTGGGGCTCCCTGCCCAAGTTCGAGGACTCCCTCCAAGAGCGCGACAGGAAGGAGTTCAAAGCTCTGGTGGAGGAGGGTACAGCGGCTGCCAGGGCAACCCTGCAGGCAGCTTCAGATGCAGCAGACATGGCCGCGCGGTCCATGGCCTCCGCGGTGTCCATGAGAAGAGCGTCATGGCTCCTGCTTTCTGGGCTGTCCAGTGAGACGCAGAGCTCCCTGCAGGACTTCCCGTTTGATGGCAAGGCTCTGTTTGTGGAACAGACAGACATAAAACTGCATGGCCTGAAGGACTCCCGCACTACGCTTAAGACTCTTGGTCTCTATGTTGCGGCTATGGATAGACCTAAGTTTAAGCTGCAGCAAGCCACCCACTCAAAATATAAGCCTCCTTATAAAAAGTTGCGGATCTATAAGAAACGGCCGCAGAGCCAGTCTCGGTCTGCCCTCCAGCCTGGATCCTCCAAAGGCAAACAGTCAGGGAAATGGCAGTTTTGATGGGATGCCCAGGGACGACCTATCAGTTCTCATCAGGGATCCACCCCAATAAAGCTGCCCTTCTCAAATCAGTTGTGTACTTTCCTCCGGGAGTGGTCGCGGCTGACCTTGGACCGATGGGTTCTCAGCACCATCTCTCGGGGCCAATGTTCCCTCTAATTTTTGACAGTCAGTGTGCGCAAAACGTTTCTTCTGTGCAAATGTTTGACCGGCCGTGTGCACAAAAAATTTATTCTATGCAAATTGTTGTGCTTCAGTGCAAATTTTTGTGAGCGCGGTGTTTTGCCATGTGCGCGGGGTTTAGGATCTGTGTGCGAGCACACTCGCACAGCTTAGAGGGAACAGTGCTCGGGGCTACACCCTCCAGTTTACTTCCACCCCACCCAACCACCCTCTGCCCCCATTCCTCCTGGGGGATCCTCTCACGAGGCTCTGCTCGAGCAGGAGATGGAGCGGCTCCTTGGCCTAAGAGCAGTGGAAATGGGTAAAACGCAAGGGGTATTACTCCCGCTATTTCTTTATCCCGAAGGCCAAAGGGGGGCTCAGGCGGATCTCGGAACTCAGGGCCCTGACCTCTGAGCCCCCGTACATGGTGTTTCATAAGGATAAGGTCCAGCTCCGCCCACACCCCTCGTTCCTCCCGAAGGTGGTCTCCGCCTATCACATGGGTCAGGACATTTTCCTGCCGGTCCTCTGCCCCAAGCCCCATGCGTCCAGCGAGGAGCGCCACCTCCACACGCTGGATGTGAGACGGGCTCTGGCTTTTTACCTGGAGCAGACTAAGCCATTCAGGAAGTCTTCGCAGCTGTTCATCGCCTCGGCTGAACACATGAGGGGTCAGCTGATTTCCACTCAGCGGTTCTCTAACTGGATCACTTCGTGCATCCGTACCTGTTATGACCTGGCGGGAATCCCTCCACCACCAATTGAGAGGGCACACTCAACTAGGGCGCAGGCCTTGTCGGCTGCCTTTTTAGCCCATGTCCCCATTCAGGACATTTGCAGGGCTGCCACATGATCTTCAGTTCACATGTTCACCTCGCATTATGCAATCGTCTCCCAGACCAGGGAGGACACTGGGTTCGGCAGGGCCATGCTCCGTTCCGAGAGTTTGTGAACTCCTACCCACCTCCAACAGATATAGCTTGGAATCACCCATTGTGGAATACACATGAGCAATCACTAGAAGAAGAAAAGCCAGTTACCTTTCCCGTAACTGGTGTTCTTTGAGATGTGTTGCTCATGTCTATTCCACATCCCACCCTCCTTCCCCTCTGTCAGAGTTGTCTGGCAAGAAGGAACTGAGGGTGGGGGAACGTGCAGCGCCCTTTATACCGCACCATGGAGGCACCACTCCAGGGGTCGCTAGGGGCGCTCCCCTATGGGTACTGCTAGGGGAAAAACTTCCGATACCGGTGCACGTAGCAAGCACGCACACCTATTGTGGAATAGACATGAGCAACACATCTCGAAGAACCACCAGTTAATGAACTGAGGCTCAGAAAGCCCAAGTGACTTATCCAAGGTCACACAGGAAGTAGGGAATTGGCCTGGGACCCAGGAGACCCAGGTTCAACACCCAAGCCACTGGACCATCCTTCCTCTCATGGTATAATCTCTCTTCTCATATTCTCTTCCCCTTCCAAGGCAATGATGTCATTGTCACTCCTGTGATTCTCTTAAGCACGTCACATGACTACATTGAATATCATGCAACCAGATATCACTATTCCCAAGTAATTTTTACTATGCTTGTGTTTTCATTAGATGCTGAGACCCCATTTAAAAAACCCAAGTCCTATAACTTTTCAAGAGGGCAAATTCTGCCTTTAAGCACATAAGGCCCTGGTCCTACAAGCCGCTTTGCGTGGTCTGCCCCCCTGTGCAGTGGAGTTGGAACAATTTGTATAGCAGTGGTGCCAAAAGCCATTGAACAAAACTGTAAACGCTGTATATGATGGAAACCACTTCAAATCAGGGAGTGCAGCAGCACCCCTGCCCCTGTGCCCACGTGGAGCCCTATTGAGATCAGTGTGACTCCGTGTGGGTGCCTCGGTCCCCAGCAATACAGCATAACTTGCAGGATCAGGGGTTTAAACTGGAACTGGCCTGAGCTGCCAAGTTTAAATCCAGATCCAAATTTCCCCAGAGATTGGGGGGTGGTCAAGTTACGGGGATTGGTTTGGTCAGTTTCAGAGATTCTTGGCCTATTGTTGTTTAGAGCTATGCCTGCTGGGATCCTGGCTTGAACCTCTCCAGAGTCTGGGGCTGTTCACGGATTACCTCCCCCCCCCCCCCCCGCCCGATGGTGGATTTTGACTAGTATAGCAGCTTTGTGAGATCATTGGAATTGGAGTCAATGGAGGAGACAGTTAGATGCTTTGTTTCAAGAAGCCTCACTTCCAGCTCTTCCTGTAAACTTCACCGATCACCAAGGCAATCTGGAAAACAGAGCATGAAAACCAGTGGGGATGCATGTTGGAACAATGTGTCTGTTTTCTGGTGCACTGGACACGAACAATAGGGAAATTAATGAATTAAGAAAACGTATCTTTGAACTGCTGTAGTTTGATTATGGAGCTTCATCTTCAACTTTTGAGCCTAGAGGAGGGGATTACTGGAGTTATGTCATTGCCCAGCAGGCTGTCAGAAAAGCCTAACACCCTCCTTTCAAAAGACCATTAGAGGAAAGCTATGGAATGCAGAAATGATTTGAGGTCAATTGCTTATTGTCAGTCAGGTATAATTTATATGGCACCTACATTTATTTGGCAATATGTTCCAAGTTCCAATGAAATGAAAGTAGATTTCCAGGTAATTACATGGGTTAAAAACACTGCACCCAATTCTGACTTTACCTGCATTAGCCTTGCACAGGTGGACTCAGGCGGAACTGAACTCTTGAATTACACTGGACTAGATGTGAGCAGAATTGGGGCCAATGAAAGTCAAATAAAACAAGCAAGAGATTTTTGGCTCCAGCTCCAGCAGGTTTAAGTGCATACATCATCTCAAAAGTTGGAGATTGGGGATGCAGGTGTCTCATTTCACGTAATGCCCAATACTTGAATCTATTACATTAGTACAGATTTGATAACTATCATAGAATAATAGAATCATAGAAAATTAGAGTTGAAAGAGACCTCAGGAGGTCATCTAGTCCAACCCCCTGCTCAAAGCAGGATCAACACCAACTAAATCATCCCAGCCAGGGCTTTGTCAAGACAAAACCAGAAAAAAGAGCTGCAATAATTAAGGTTTAGATTCCAGTTCCTTAAAAATATAAAGCTAAGTGAAATGAAATATTACAATTTGAGCATATTTGTCCACTCTTCTAGGTGTTTTGGTGTGTTTTGTTTTTTTATGGCAATATGCAGCATGTGAAAAATGGCTTACATATAGTTCATGCAGGAAAAATCATCGTAACAATGTGCAAAGTTCATGGAACAATAATTTGTTTTGCCCTTTTGAACGGCAACTTGTGGATATAGCCCTGTAAGCATTGCTCGGGCAATATTTCCTGTTGCGTTTGCCTCATTTAGAATCAAGCAGTAAATAAAGAGCAGTATTGATCTTGGAAGCTTTGGTTTACAGGGTAATTTGGTTTCAGAGCCCCTGAAGTTTTGCTTTGAATTGTGAAGTTCAAAAGAGCCCCAAACTAAAAGGGAACCAGGAATTTTTGCATGGATTTGATGCAAAGCAACAGTCAGTTTGAGTTCTCAAAGGTTTGCAAACCTTTGATGAATCTGGGCTGAGTTTTGAATTTGTGTCTAATTAGGTCCATTTTCTTTGGTTTCAAGGCACACTACCCACCCACACTGATTTAAAAGCTCTAGTGAATTGCAGGTTTGCTTTGGAGGTGCTGAGTTCAGGAAAATCAGCCAGTTTTTATTTACAATATTTTTTCCCTGAATGTTTTCCCAAGGTGTCATTAAAATGTGCAAATGATGCATTGAAGAGCTGAAAGAGAAATATGGGTTGGTTGTTGAATGCTACTCATTAGGTAGGCTGAGGTAAAATTTACAAAAGTGTTCAGGTGAAATACCACAGCACTGAGCCCAATAACTTGTTTGACTAAAACATATCTTCCAGAGAAGTATTCAGTCTTGATTTGAAGACAACACAAAGGTAAGATAATGTACCCGTTCTTCTTGCTACTACTGGACAAAACAGGCCAAGCTCTTGCATTCATAGATTCATGGCGATGGACCTTTAGATCATTGAGACTAACTTCCTGTATGTCACAGGCCATTAATTTTCACTTAATTACCCTTATTTTGAGCCCAATATCTTGTTTGACTAAAGCAGATCTTCTAGAAAGGTATCCAGTCTTGATTTGAAGACATCAAGAGATGTAGAATCCACAGCTCCCCTTGGCGGTTTGTTCCATTGGTGAATCATCCTCACTGTTAAAAATTTGTGCCTAATTACTCATTTGAATTTGTCCGGCTTCAGCTTCCAGCCATTGATTCTTATTATGACTGTCTCTGCTGGGTTACAGAGCCTTTAGTACCTAGTACTTTCTCCCTGTGAAGGTTCTTATACATTGTAATCAAGTCACCTCTCAATCTTTTTTGATGAGCTAAACAGATTAAGCTCTTTAAGGGTATGTCTACCCTTCAGCCTAGAGGTGTAGTTTCCAACTCCAGAAGACATACCTGCGCTAACTCTGAAAAAGCTAGCATGCTAAAAATAGAGTGTAGCTGTGAAATCATGAGGCATGGGAGGGGCTAGCCGCCACAAGTAGGCACCCATGCAAGACACTAGGTTACAACTCCCCGTTCTGTAGGTATGACCAGAATTTCTTGTTCCTAGATATATAACTTGACACTTAGCTATATTAAAACTCACTCTGTTAGAATGGGCCCAAGGTTATCAAGTGATCTGTGTTGCTGCCCTGTCCTTGTTGTGTACCATGCTGCCAACCTTTGTATCATCCACAAATTTGATCAACAATGATTATATACTTATGTCCAGATCACTGATGGAAATGTTGAATAGTGCTGGGCCTAGAACCTCACTAGGAACACTCCTATGTGATAATGATTCTTCACTGATGACCAGTTTTTTAGATCTATCAGTTAGCCCATTTAACATGTGCTCTGTCAATATTGTACAGTGCACATTTCTGAATCAGAATGTTGTGAGGTACTAAGTCAAACATCTTGCAAAAGTCTCAATACTTTACACCTACACAGTTACCTTTATCAACCAAACTTGTAGTCTCCTCAAAGAATGAAATCAGGTTTGTTTGACAAGACCTGTTTGCCATAAAACCACACTGACTGGCATTAATTATATTCCAACCCTTTTTAATGTTTTATTAGTTGACTCCCCTATCATCTTTTTGATTATTTTGCCCAGGATTGATGTCAGGATAACTAGCCTATAGTTACCTGGATCATCCCACTGACCCTTTTTGAATACTGGCACAACATTAGCTCTCCACCAGTTTTCTGGAAAATCTCCTGCATTACGAGATTTATTACAAACTAACATCAGTGGGCCAGAGATCTCCTTAGCCAACTTTTAGGATACTTGGGTGAAAGTTATCTGGCCTGCTGATTGAAAAATAGAGTAGATGTTGTCTGAGATCCTCCTTAGTTACTAATAGGCTGAAAATACCTCATCATCCTCATGTAATATGAGTACATCATCCTGCTGCTTTCCAGATGAAGAACAGAAGTATTTATTGAATACCTCCTGCCTTTTCTGGATCATTATTAACAGTTTTACCGACTCCATTTAGTAATGAGCCTATACAATTTCTAGGGTTTCTATTGTTCCTAATTTACTTTAAAAATTCCTTATTGTCCTGAGTCCTACCAGCCATGGATTTTTTCCAATGTCTCCACTTCCCTTATCAATTTTCTGCACTTCATAACTTCCAACTTACGTTGGTTGCTATTTATTTTCCATTTGTTATATGTTGCTTTTTTATTTTTAATTGATGCTTTCACTTTGCCACTGAACCAGAATGGATTTTTAGCCAAAACTGCCCTCTTTCTTGATTGTGGTCTCATGGCTTTTGGGCCATCTAATAAACTCTTCTTAAAGGACTCCTGAGGCACACATGGGGACTCTGATGTTCAGTGCAATCTCCTCTCAGCAGTGTCTCTTCATTTGGACTTTACTCTAGTTTTCAGGATTTGGCCCATAGGAATTAGCATTAAGGAACTGTGGAACCTTCATCTACAGCAGGTGCAGAAAACTGTCATCCAAAGTGGAGTGGCAATGTCAGAGCAATGGTTAATGCAATACCATTTGGGAACAACTGCATAAGAGGAGGTCATATTTACACAGATTATTATGACTATTTATTATTTGTATTACAGTAGCACCTCAAAGATCAGGCCCCATTGTACTAGGTACTGTATGAACGTGTAGTGAAAGAAAGGCTCTGCTCTGAAGAGTTACAATTTAAATAGACAACACAGACAAAGGAACAGAGGCCCAGAGAGGTGAAGTCACATGCCTAAGTTCACACAATAGGTCAGTGGTGGAGCCCAGGAATAGGATCTAGGTCTCTTGGTCCCATTTCAATGCACTATTCACTGGACCACATTGCCTTTCCTAAGACAACACAGGTAACTAAGATGCTTTCCTTGATCCAGTAATACTGTGTTAATATTTTTGTAAGAAGGGCCATTCTCCAATCTACTAAGTACTACATGATTTATTTCAACACCAGGCCTGAAATATCTACTTTTCTGGCCTCGTTTTTTTCGTCCTGGACACATGTTATATTTCGACCAATTTATGTTCCTCCAAGTTCAAGAAGCGTGATGGGCAAATCTTATAGAGCAAGAGGGAGTTGAGTTATGGATGCCTGAAATCTTCATTTAGGGTTAACTTCTCATTGTTATCAGGGCAAGTCAGTATTTATCTAGCTACCATCTGAGAATACATTTCCTGATTGCTGTATTGCAACTACTCTGTTTATACTTGGCAATGTTTCCACTGTAACAGTTAGCAGAACTTTACACATTGTCTTTTATTTTAATTTATGATTCAGCCATATCTTTTCAAAATTAAACCTGTTTGTCAGTTCCTTTCCAAGCCTGTTCTCCATACCCTTTATACATTTAGCAAATGGCAAAAAGACACACCCCAGGACAAATATGTAGCAGTTGTGAGGACAAGGAAGAATCTTAAGGTATTTGCTGGCAATTATATTCTTACAAAACAAGGATTATCTTCCTTATAGAGCTATAAGCAAAAAAAATAAACAACCCACTGAAGCATGGCCTAACGTGGACAAAAGTGATATGGGGAAAAAACAGACTTTGCACCATTTCTTTGGGTGATTTCATTTGCTCACACCTTCATCTATCACCTCTACACTGATCGCTCACAAATCTGTCATTCTACCCCTGACCTGTGTCCTTCCATCCAAACCTCTTTCTGAGCCTGTCTCTCTGATACCTGCTTCTGGGGGCTTGCCATTAACTTCTTATCACACCATCCACCTCCTCTTTCTGTAGCTTTTGAACACGCCATCATCTTTGTGAGTGGCCATCTTTAAAACCTCATTATGCCACATGCTCAGGTTGTGTCCAAATCTTCCCTCCTCTTCTTTCATGAGCTCTTCCTCCCATCCATAAAACAAAAACCCTCCTATCGATCCCTCGTCATGTCTTGATTACTGCCACCTCATCCCTACCCTCCCTGACACCCACGTTGTTCCCTCCAGTCCAAACTAAACACAGCTGCTAAGACCTTCTTCCTCATTGGTTGTTCCTGTCATGCATCCCCCTATGCCCCAGAAGAATCTCTGCTGGCTCATCTTCCATCATCACATCAAGTTCAAGCTTCTCAGCCTGTTTTATTCCCTCCTCCTTATGTGTCTACCACCTCCTCCCATCACTAGGTATTGAGTCTGGTCTCAATTTCCTGTTCATCATCTTCTTTCACAGCATTTTCACAGCAAATTTGTTAGTCTCTAAGGTGCCACAAGTATTTCTTTCTTTCACAGCACAGTATCTGCTCTTTCTTTGGTGCCTCTCCATATGGATGGCTCCACTTTCCAATCCCTCCTCCAGACCCACATCTGTTGTGATGCCAACAAGAAGTTGGGCAACTAAGAGTGGCACTTTAGAGTGGGCTGTTGAGGACCTCGTCAGAGGTGCTCAGAAAATGCTGATTTTCCCCCTCCTGTGAAACATTTCGATGAGGACCAAAAAAATGTTAATTTTTCATCAACATTTTTCATGGCATGTTTCAACTTTTTGTTGAAAAACTTGAAATTTTTTGACCCAAACGGTTTTAATTGGAGTTTGGTTGAAAAGTTTTTTCAGGTTCTCAAAAAAAGTCAAAATTTTCTTTGGAAACCAGACGTCCACAAAATATTTAAGAATATTCAAGAACCCAATTTCCCATTGAAAAACAGTTTTTGATGGAAAAACTTCAACCTGATCTAGTTGTTACTCAGAACAATTCAGATGTGCAGAATCATTCCCTAGACCAGTTTCCTTGCGCACTGGTACCCCTTCCCCGACTTTTTGTTTGTCTCTTTGAACTGTGAATGCCGCAGCACAGGAACCGCCCATCCTACATGGTTGCACAGTGCCTATGTTTTGGGGTCTACTAAAATATAAACAATAATAATACATATGCTGATAGGGTAGAGACATTAAGACAGGCTGGGACAGAGGGAGACGTGACAGAGGGACAAAGATGGAATTTAAAAAGTCCCTAAACAGTTTCGGAATTGGGCATCCAGATCAGTCAGTTTGGAGCATCCTGGCTGTGACAGGTTGGTATCACAGAAACCCCCTTGGAGCTGCCACCTGGTGTGCCAAGGCTACTTCTGCCCCTGCTTTCCTGCCTTTTCCAGCTTGGGACTCCAGAATCCTGTCTGTTTTGAGCCAGACCCATTAGCCTGCTGCAAACCCAGACCCAGGTCTGAACCACATCCCCTAACAGCTGTAGGCTTGCCTGGAAACAGCTTGGGAAGTGTTCTTGCCTTTGACACCCAAGTGCCCAACTCCCAATGGGGTTCAAACCCTGAATAAATCCGTTTTACCCTGTATAAAGCTTATACAGGGTAAACTCATAAATAGTTCGCCCTCTATTTCATAGATAGAAAGATATGCACAGCTGTTTGCCCCCCTCCAGGTACTAACACGTACTCCAGGTAACTTAATAAGCAAAAAGTGATTTTAATAAGTACAGAAAGTAGTATTTAAGTGATTCCAAGTAGTAACAGACAGAACAAAGTGAATTACTAAGTAAAATAAAGCACACACGTCTGTGTCTCACTAAATACAGATAAAAACCTCACCAGTTCCAGCAAACTTCCTTTTACAGGCTATAGTCCTCCTAGCCTGGGTCCAGCAATCGCTCACACCCCCTATTGTCTTTGTCCTTTGTTCAGTCTCTTTCAGGTGTGTCCTTGAGGGGTGGAGAGGCTCTCTCTTTAGCCAGCTGAAGACAACATGGAGGGGTCTCCCAGGGGTTTAAATAGACTTTCTCCCCCGGATGGATACTCCTCCCCACTCCCTGTGTAGCATCCAGCTACCAAAATAGAGTTTTGGGGTCACATGGGCAAGTCACGTGTCCATGCACCACTCAGTTCCTTAGGAGCCAAGCCCAGCTACATTCCTGGCCAAGCTCAGATGTGGATTGGTGTCTGCAACTTCTTTTGTGTGTCAAGAATTTCTTGATTGGGATCTCAACCTGCACATTCTTTTCTCCAGACATGATCCCATGCTCTTACAAATGTTATGTATAAAACCAGCAAATATACAACCAATATTCATAACTTCAACTACAAAAATGATACATGTGTACAACCAGGAGGAATAGATTCAGTAGATCATAACTTTTACAGAGATATGTTACATGGCACAGGTAGCATAAAACATATTCCAGTTATATCCTATATACATTTATAAGCATCCCCCCATAAAGCCTATGGGGTATGCCATCACTCTGGCCTTGGACCCTTTTTGGTGTTCTGTGGGAAGGGCACCACAGGCGGTGGTTTTGGTGTGTTTCTTCTTCCTGGGGGGCAGGGCAGGGCACAGCCGGGGAAGGCTGTTTGGGGGTGTGCAACCCCCCTAGGTGGCACAGAACCCAGCCCCATGAGAGGTTCTAGGGCTGAGCCTCAATTAGGCTTCCTTTCTGCCATGGAGATCCCTCGCGCTTGGCTGAGTGCTGCGGAAAAGGCTCAGCCCTCAGAAGTTACATTTTGGAAAGTCTCTTAGAGCAGAGATGTGGTGGGTTAGGAGCTTTATCACAAGGAGCTGAGTGTCGTCAACTACTACTGGCATCGTGGAATGCTCAGGCCCTTCCAGGAATTGAATGGCACCTTGTTTGGTCAAGCCCTTAGTAGGACAGTGGACATGCTTTACCAGCAGTTACATCATTCATTGCTGGAGGATGCAGCAGCTGAGTGGTACTGCCCCACAACAGTATCATATAGAGTGCTGAAGGAGATTGGGTGGGGAGAAAGGGCCAGGTGGCCAGGAGATGTCCTGTCCCATTTTGGATTATTCTCCAAACTCTGAACATGCTCAGGTTCCCTCACCACTAAGTTTACATGGAGTTGGGCAACTCTGGGCCTGTTTCATTGCTGGTTTCATGTGAAGGGCAACTTTGCTAATGCTGGGATTTGCATTTCTTTTTAGCCATTCCTCTTGCAGTTACCATAGGCAGGCCATGAGTTGATCATGGTTGGTTGATAAATAGGTTGGCTCATCTGCCATACCCTAAATAACCAGTGACAATAACCCAGATGCTTTCAGCCTGATACTTGATTCCTTTGGTCTGGCTGTGCAAAATTGTGAGGAAAAGTCCCACTTTCCTTGGATGGATGGGGGCAGGGCGCTGGTAAAGAGCCTAGTGACAATTCTTGTAGTGAAGCTCACATCTGCATCTGACCTAGCTGGCATGTGGCCAGGGGCGCTAGAACTAGGGGTGCTGGAGATGAGGCAGCACCCTCTGGCTTAAAGTGACTTCCATCATAGACGGGATTTACAGTTTTGTTCAATGGCTTTCAGCACACCCACTATGAAAATTGTTCCAATTCCACTGCATGTGGCTTTGTGTCTGCACATCTGTGTATATAACTCTCTCTAAACACGTGTGTGATTATCTGTGTGTCACCCTGTGTCTCCGGCTCCTCTCTCCACAGGCCAAAATCACCAAAGATGGCTGCCGTAGTCCTTCAGTGTGACACTTCATATGAGCAAAATGGATCACGTGAACTGCAAAAGCCTTTAGAATCCTGTAAAGTTTTAATTGAAAACAATATTTGGAAGGCTCAAAACCCACAAAAGGTAATGGGTGAAAATTGGGAAGTTGCTTCAGCATTCTGTGCCTCAATTTCCCCATCTGTAAAATGGGGATAATGATACTGACCTTTTTTGTAAAGTGCTTTGAGATCTACTAATGTAAGGTGCTACATAAATGGTTGGAAATCTGGTCCCAGAGAATAGTTATCAGTTGTTCACAGTCGAGCTGGAAGGGCATATTGAATGAGGTCCCGCAGGGATCAGTTCTGGGTCCGGTTCTGTTCAACATCTTCATCAATGATTTAGATAATGGCATAGAGAGTACACTTATAAAGTTTGTGGACGATACTGAGAGCGGTTACAAGTGCTTTGTAGGATAGGATTAAAATTCAAAATGATCTGGACTAACTGGACAAATGGTCTGTAGTAAATAGGATGAAATTCAATAAGGACAAATGCAAAGTACTCCACTTATGAAGAAACAATCGGTTGCATACATAGAAAATGGGAAATGACTGTCTAGGAAGGAGTACTGCGGAAAGGGATCTGGGGGTCATAGTGGATCACAAGCTAAATATGAGTCAACAGTGTAACACTGTTGCAAAAAAAAAAAGGCAAACATCATTCTGGGATGTATTAGCAGGAGTGTTGTAAGCAAGACACGAGAAGTAATTCTTCCGCTCTATTCCACGTTGATTAGGCCTCAACTTGAGTAGTGTGTCCAGTTCTGGGTGCCATGTTTCAGGAAAGATGTGGACAAATTGGCGGAAGTCCAGAGAAGAGCAAAAAAACAAACAAACAACAAAAAAGCTGAAATGTCTAGAACACACAACCTATGAGGGAGATTGAAAAAAACTGGGTTTGTTTAGTCTGGAGAAGAGAAGACTGAGAGGGACATGATAACAGTTTTCAAGTATGTAAAAGGTTGTTACAAGGAGGAGGGAGAAAAATTGCTGCTCTTAACCTCTGAGGACAGGACAAGAAGCAATGGGCTTAAATTGCAGCAAGGGAGGTTTAGGTTGGACATTAGGAAAAACTTGCTAACTGTCAGAGTGGTTTAGAACTGGAATAAATTGTCTAGGGAGGTTGTGGAATCTCCATCATTGGGGATTTTTAAGAGCAGGTTAGACAAACACCTGTCAGGGATGGTCTAGATAATACTTAGACCTGCCTTGAGTGCAGGGGACTGCACTAGATGACCTCTCAAGGTCCTGTCCAGTTCTATGATTCTATAAGAGCTAGGTGGTGGTGTTGTTTTATATATTAACCCACCTGGGTGTGGCACTCTGACCTCATTCTCTGTTCTGTCTTCAGAGAAGTCTTTCATATAACTTACCTCACGCAAATGCATGAAAATAGGCTTTGCATGATCCTCAAGGTCAAACTGTGCTCTCATGGACTAACAAGGGGAGCAAGTTCTAGCATCAAGGACACTCTCTACCAAGGACACCCTGCCTCCACTTCCACCCAGAGCAAAAAGCTGGGGGCTCTCAGCCTCATTCAGTCTGGCTGATGATGGCCAGGGAGAGAAAGGGATATCTCCTAAATCTGTGAGCCTCTCTGATGCGTTCAGAATGATGGGGTTCTCTCTTCCCGGCTGTTTTAGGTACTTTCTTCAGGAAGAGCCCAGTGTATGCTTTTTTCCCCGGTTTGTTTGAAAGAAGAAAATGTGTTTTGTGGCTCATTAAGCACCTTGTCATTTCTGTGCAGGCAGGCATCTGTCTGCCGTGCCCTCCAGGAGTATGTGGTTCAAAAAGGGGACAGTCAGGCAAAAGTCAAATATATTCATATTTAGCAGCTAAAGTACACATCCTCTTTCATTTGAAATAAATCTGAGAAAGTTGGCAAACAGGTAAGTCCCCAAATTTTTGACTGTCTGGGGGAAAGCTTTTCTCTCTCTCCTAGACCGACCCAACTACCAAAAAGTCATACAGGTGGTTAATTTTTTCTATTCAGTTAAATAATAATAAAGTTACCATGGCAACTACTACATTGAAGGACAGTGATGTTACCCATCAGACATGACGCAGCTCCTTAAAGACCAACACCTGTCCCATGAATAGCCAAGGCTTTTAAGATGCGGGGAGGGGCGGAGGGAATAGGTTTGCAATAGAATGGAATTTGTTTCCAGCCTGTGACTGCTCATTTTATTTTATTGTTTTAATTGATGCAAATGATGACCTGAGACCCGATTCTTGAGAGCTGAAAGATCCAGCCCTTCTTTTTCTCAACACTGGAGCAAGGGGAACCTGTCAAAGATGTCAGGTCTAAAATCTGACCCATAGTTTTCCTTTTTCGGAACCTGGGCTAATGCTGGTAAAAAAATTTTTTTTAATGTAAACTCTTTTTCTTGTAATGAAGGATAACTTTCTGAACACAACGAATAGTTTTGTGGATCCTTTTAGTTTTAGTCAACATTTTTCAGTGAAAAATGGAACATCTTTGCAAAAAATGTTTTCCCCAAAAAACAGACTGTTTTTCTGTTTTTGGTTTTTAGTTGAAAAACAAAATGGGGGCGGGGGGAGGGCAGGGGGAAGGAGAGCAGAAAATTTAAAAAAGTAGGTGTGGGGTTTGCTTTTTAAATTTTCTCTGAAAAGTAATTGGCATTTTTGGATCAACTCTAAGCTGAACCTTTGCTTATGAGGTGCCTAGTGCTCCCATTGACGTCACTGAGACCTAAAAGTCCTCAGCAAGGCTCAGGATTGGGCCCTCAGGGAAGAGCCTGGGCAGAATGGGGGAATAGGTCTGATTTTGGGCCTGCCAAACATATCAGCTCCTATTGATTTCATTTGGGGACGTGGTTGCTCAGCACTTCTGATAATCAAGTACATGTAGGGCTTCCACTAAGCAAATGTTTACGTATTTTTTCTAATAAAATAAAAGGCAGCACAGCCAAGCACTCATGAGCAGCGACAATTACATTAAAAGGGCTCCTTGACAGCAGCATTTTCCCCTTGAGGACATCAAACAAGAACAGCTGAACTGGGCATTTTGAAAATTTCTGACTCTGGGTTACAGCTTGATATGTACCAATAAATAGGCGATGAAGCTAAGGGCAGGACATAACCATACACTGGTATTTTAATTTAAAATCCTCCTGGTTCTTCTAGCTTCTCGTTACGGCAGGCTCTTCAATAGCTCCTGAGAGAAAAGATGATCTTGTGGTTAAAGCCCTGGACTGGGCTCCAGCAAATTCCTGGCTCTACCTGTCTGTCTCTGACTTTGGGCAAATCACCTTCATCTCTTTGTGCCTCTGTTCCCCAATGGCCTGTCTCATGCTCATTGTCTGTCTTAGCTACTTGGACTGTAAGTTGATGGGGCAGGGACTATTCACTTCCTACATATAGAGCACCTAGCATGATGGGGCTTCAATCTGGAGTGGAGCCTTTAGGCTCTACCCAGGGCCAGTGCAACCACTAGGCGAACTAGGCGGCCGCCTAGGGCGCCAAGTAGTTGGGGGCGCTAAAAAGCGCGCTCAGGGGAGGAGGTGGAGTGGAGGTGAGCTGGGGCAGGGGGGCGTGGGGAGGGCCGCCCGCAGCAAGTAATGGGGGACGCGCAGTGGGGAACTGCTCCCTGCCCCAGCTCACCTCTGCTCTGCCTCCTCCCCTGAGCACGCCGCCCCCGCTCTAATTCTCCTCCCCTCCCAGGCTTGCCGCGCCAAACAGCTGATTGGCGCCACAAGCCTGGGAGGTGGGAGAAGTGGAGTGGCACCAGCGTGCTCAGGGGAGGAGGCAGAGCGGAGGTGAGCTGGGGTGGGGAGCTGCCGCAGGGGGGGCTATCTGGGCGGGGGGGCGGGAAGCTGCCGCAGGAGTGGGATCCCTGGGCGGGGGAGGTGGGGAGCTACTACTGGGGGGGTGCTGCAGGGCGGAGGTGTGGCGCAGGTGGAAGTTTCGCCTAGGGCGCGAAATAACTTTGCACCAGCCCTGGCTCTACCATAGCACATAAGAATGGCCATGCCCAGTATCCTGTCTTCCAACAGTGGCCAATGCCAATGCAGCATTAGAATATTTATAGACACCGGTCTCGATCCGCTACTGACCCGTGTCATGGACTCCTGTGCCTAGTATAGTCAATGGGCTCCGTATGGGCACATGATTCTGCTCTTGTGGATGCAATTGCAGTATTGGAGCCTGTATTATTGCTGTAGGAAAAGTGCAGCTAGGATCCTGAAACTTGGGTAGTGCATTAAGAGCATTGTTAAGCCGTGTAACATACCTGCACATTGATGGAGCTCTCAGTTGACTTCTTTGGTGCTGAATGAGAAATGATTAATGAATAATGCATTTACTGGCTGATTTCTAGATTCTCACTCTGGAGGCACGTATATCCCCTATCCAAAGGGCATGCAAGGCAAACTGAAAGATCACCACCATAGTGCCTAGGAAAATAGATGGGCTTTGCACGTCCTGGAGACCAGCAGACTTTGGCTTTGTCAAACCAGTGGTGGTTGGGGTTAAATCTGAGTTGAGAACCTTCTTGTCCAAAGCTTTCTTGTCTCAAGATTGGGGTCCCACTCCTGGTACCAACTGACCCTTTCGGTTTAACAGTAAGCAACTTGATGGGCTTGTTCTAGTAACTGGCACTCGTATAGTGCTTTTCTGAGATGCACAGATCTCAGAGCACTTTGCAAAGGTGAATGTTAGAGATTGAGATTGCAGGGAAGCGAGATGACTTCCCCATGAGCCTCTGACTGAGCTGGGAATGGAACCTCCAAAACCTGACAGCATTACAATGATTTGCATCTGGACCCCTTGTCCTAGTTCCATGTTGCCTGTTGTTTCATCCAGTCCTGTGGCAGAAACTTTTATATGCAGGACAAGGGAAATGGAAGAGTTTCCTAGTGCGAGCCTGGGCACAAGGATGTATTTGCATAAGTTGGTCAGGAGACTTTTGCTTTCTGTGAACATTTTTTGCAAACAAAAAATATCACTCGCTGATGGTCATGGAAAGTGATTAGAAAGGGTCTTGTGCACGGTGTGAATTCTGGTTTTGTGTGCATAATCGTTTGTGAATACTTCCTTTGTGGTGGTTGCCCATCTCTTGCTGACTGTGGGATAATGATTACCTGAGTTTCCAACTACAATCCTAATGGCAAGGGCTTGAGATTTCACTAAGGCAAAGAAGATCCATCTTGCCCCTGCATGCTCATTATTCCACTAGAATTATGTCACTCACCAAGATACCCCTTTTGTTTCAGTGGGTGATGTTATGAAACAATACTCTTTAAGTTAATCAGTATTGGAAAGCTGAGGCTTGCTTTATAGTCACTGTCTTTGATGTCTTCGGTAGTTCATGTAAGGATCTGCCTCTATTTTGCTTTGATTGACAAGGCCTTTTCTATAAATTTGAGCAATTAAGCAGCCCAGTAGCAGCTGCTAAGGAGATCTGCTAAGAGCAAACCTGAGACAGACTGCTGTGCAGGTCTCCTGCCATTCACTTTGACATTCTGAAACACCATCTGCAATTTAAAACTGCATAGGCAGATTTGTATCCGACAAGTTAGGTAAGTGTACTTCTGTGTTTGCTGTATGTCACTGTTCCAGCTCAAGATTAAACCAGGTCTTGCTAGGGTGACAGAGAATAAATGTTCAATTTGTACTGAATTTGGTCACTGAAATCTATCATCAAATATTACTATTTAAACAAGGAATTTTAGGATTTCTCTACATGAAAAATGCAAGATTAGCTCATACATACATGTTTTTAATTCAGTATGTGCATATAACGTGTGTATGTATGTGTTTTTATATATATATATAAGTATTTATATATATATAACTGATGTTAAACTTTGGAAAGACATTATATTATATATATATATAATGTCTTTCCAAAGTTTAACATCAGTGCATGAAGTTTTCAATGTGGAAAACTTCATATTTGTATGTGTGTATACTATATATAATCAGTGTGCATATAAATGTGAAGTTTTCAGTGTGGAAAACTTCATGCACTGCTGATAAACTTTGGAAAGACATTCCAAACCGAGCAGTTAGGTCCACGGGGGTTTAGATAGTCAAGCTTCTACTTAACCTGCCAGATCCTCCACTGGTGTAAACTGATGTAGCTCCATTGACTTCAGTTGACACTGATTTGTACCTGCTGAGGATCTGGCTCAGTGGGTGCAATGCTATTTTCTGTACAGTTGGCTACGCCCCCAAGGTTAAATTTCTGTACTTGGGGTTTTTACATGGAAAACTTTATATGAAATAAAAGCTTGAGAGGCAGAGGAGGAATATATTGGTGTAGGGCTTGATTCACTCATTTGGTGCAGTTTCCACCTCCCTTCTCTGGGAGAGAAAGTTGCATTGGGAATGGGGCGGGGGGGGGTGGGGTCCTTTCCCAATGGGTTTTGCTGGGGAGAAGCAGGTTTCATAGAAATTTGGTTAGTGGAAGTTGCCTACAAGATGTGCTGAATCAAGGCATCTCTCAGGTTCCTTGCCCATGCGCTTCCTTGTCTAGCAACAATCACTTTCTGGGCTGCTTTGGCAGGTTAGCTGCCCTGACCAGCTCTGTCTCCTGGCAAAGTGTGTGGGTGGCAGGTGGCATGTGTTGCTGCAGCCCCAGGGAGTGAATTTAGTGTTCAGGGTATTCAGGGTATTCTTCGCAACAGGTATACTGTGGTAGTGCCCTCCTTCACGCCAGGAGCAGGGTTTACAATCTGAAGACAAATGAAACATAGGATGGGAATGGGGGTTGGGGAGAGAAGACGACTGTTATAGACAAAGGTGTGTTTGCAATTGCCCCCTGGCTAATTACAAATATTTAGAGGAAGGCCCAACTGTCCCCATCGGTCCCTGATGCCATTATGAATTGGCTGCTATTTTTTAACAAGCATTGCAGCAGAGGTGAGCCTTGAGGAGGGGATCCTGCTTCCTTGTTCCTGCCAGGGCTGTTCAGTGAGCCTCCCTCCCCCTGCCTCTCCCTCTCCACTCCATCCGACTCCCAGTGAAGCTGGAGCATTGCCTTGTCTGCTGCGCTGCAAAATTCGCTAGGCTCAGGGGTGGGGAAACCAGTGGCCCACCTGGCTTGACAAACCCCACAGCTAAAGCTTATGAGTTTAATCACAGAACTTATAGCAAACCCAGCCACTGCCCTGCATAACCTAGCAGCGCTGCCTGGGTTGTACAGAGGGAGGAATAAGGGGAGGTGCCATCTTCTCACTCCTCCTCACTACTGGATGCATAAAGGAAATGGGTGACTACGAGGGGATGGTGCCATCGCCTCCCCTTCCCTCCATAATCTCACGCCCGGGACTAAGTGCGCTCGCTCCTCAGGGGCTGAGCATGTCTCACAGCTCGTTGTGTGTCTCCTTTCCACCGTGGGGTGCAGCATGAAGCTCCGTCATGTGGTCCTGGGCTCCCTGCTTCTCCTGATACTGGCTGGCTGTGTCCGTGCACTCAGAGCTTCCAACATCAACCTGCGCACGTTCACGGGCTGCGCTGTGCGTGAGTTCACCTTCCTGGCTAGGAAACCTGGCTGCAAGGGGATGCGCATCACCACGGATGCCTGCTGGGGGCGCTGCGAGACGTGGGAGGTGAGCAATACCTGAGGGACACCTTGGGGGGGGTGGGGGGCAGAGGTGGCCTAAGGAGCTAGCTCTAAACCAGTGATTCTCAACCTAGTTACCATTGTGGGCCGCATGTGCAGCTCTCGGTATGTTATGTGGGTTGCATCCATACAATATATATACTACCTGTAAGGCCCTGAGGAGGTCACATGGGCTGCAGCTGTGTGCTGATTGGGCCACAAGCAGGCCGCGGGTTGAGAACCACTGGTCTAAACAGCACCAGCTTTAGTGTCGCTTTATTTTTTTCAAATGGAGATCGGCAAGTAGTGCAGGAAGCAGCTTATGATTATTCCCCTAGCACCAGGGAGGCTGGTCTTGTGGTGAAGCCCCTGAACTAGGACTCAGGAGATCCGCATTCGACTCCTGGCTCTGCCACGGACTTTCTGTGTGGCCGTGGGCTAGTTGCTTAATCTAGCTGTGCCTTGGTTCCCGGACTATAAAACGAGGATATTTCCTTTCTCTTTGCAGCTAAATCACACTTAGATTGTCAGTTCTTTGGGGGCAGGGACTGTCTTTACTATGTGTTTGTACAGCACCTACCACGATGGGACCCTGGTCTCAACTGGGGCCCTGATGCACTATCGTAATACAAACAATAAAGAACCACAATGACAAGACGGTGCTTGGAAGTCAACAAGCCAGCATGAAGGCAAGGCCCCGGTCTGGTGAATGGTGGTCAAAATACACGTGCCAGTGACTGACAAATTTGCCTTGAGTTATTCATTTGAACCATTGTTCAAGAGAAACACTCGCATCATGTGGTAATATTTATAAAGTGCTTACGTAAGACTCTCATTATGCAATTTGAAAGCCTCTTATGGCTTAAACACTTGGGGGAAAGAGCCCTGTGTGACTTTACCGAAAGAAAATTCCTTGGAGATTAAAATGGGGCCCTTGATTCATGGGTGATATATTGTGTTCCAAACAGCAAATCCCAAAGAGGATGTCTTTCTAATTTGGTCCCATTTAAATTGCAGCCCAGGATGAAAATGAGGTAATTCTGTTCTGGATGGAGGCTTGGGGGTGAGAGAGCAAGTCTACACACATTAGAGATCAAACTCATGACTCATTTTAGCTTGCTGTAATGTAAACATTTAATGGGCTAGATCCGTATGTCTTTATTCAGGGAAAATCCCGTTAATGTCAGTGGGGTTTTGCTGAGTAAAGCCGACGGACTCATTCTGCTGATAACCGATGGGGAGAAGTTTTTGAGTTTTGGTTCAGACTTTCCTACTTCTTCTTTTATTGCCTGGGGGCGAGGAGGCTGGGCCTCTGTTTGCTACACTTCACCTGTGGAATAAACTGGGGAGGTGGGGGGGTTTCCACCTCCATAACCTAAGGAGTCTTTGAGAGCCACATGCATCTTGTCACCTTGCTCCATCAGCTTCCACTGCTCCTTGGAGAGCACAGATGTTGCAGAGGCCCTTACTCGACTGCAGCTGCTGCTGGAGCAGAGTTAAGCTACATTCATAAAGTTCTTGGCCCTCCTGTTCCCAGAGAGTCCCAGGATGTATTGTGTGGGAGACTTAATGACGTGAGGGACTTCTGCAGCACATGGTGTCTGTGATCCGTCTGCCAGGACACCTGGGACTCTCTCCTGTAAAGAGCACGGCAAGCCCTTTCCACATCACAGCGGGGAAACCAAACACAAATTCAACTATCCCTGTGCTGTACTCGCTTGTGCTGCTTCCCCGTGCAGGTTGGAGGGGGCAGGAGAATCCAGAGGAGTCCAGTTGGCTCCTTCGTATCCCTCTGCCCTCCACTCTTTCAAACTTCTTGTGAGGAGAAAAGAGGGCTCATGCTGCAGAGGCATAACTTCCCACCCCAATCCATGGGCACAGGCTGCCTTCTCCCTGCAAGCTTCAGCTGTGCTGAGTGCAGGGAGGTCTGGTCAGACTATGGCAGCCCATCCCTGCACTGGAACGGATTAGAAAATGGGGCGCTTTTTTTTTTTTTTTTTACAGAAAGTTTAGACTTTTCAGTAAAAGTCAAAAACAGTTTTTTTGACTCAAAACTGAAAAATAAATCTCATGGGTGTTGTACTACAGGTGCCTCATGATCTGTTCTCCCCTGTGGGCTGGGCCTGACTACATCTCCCATGATGCATCATGGTTTCCCCTCTTGCTGAGCCTCAGTAGTGCATCATGGGAGTCCCAATACTGGCCCACAGAGGAGACTGCAGCATCCAAACTACATTGTGGTGGCATTTATGAATATTTTTTTGTGTTTTCAGGTGTTTAGGTTTTTTGATGAAAAGTCAAAATTTTCCACAGTCACTTTTGGTGCAATGTTTCGTTTAGTTGAAACCCCAATTTTCCGTTTAAAAAAAAATCCATTCTGAGAGAAAAGGTTTTGACCAGCCTTAGCCGGCACCTTCCATTTCAAAAGAATTCTCAGTGACATGGTCATAAACCAAAAGGGGAATAGTCTAGTGGGACCCATACAGAACTCAGCCCAAGAATTATTTCTAGACAGTCTTTATGGGCCTGGTCCTGCAAACCAATTGTCCCTACTTTTCTGATTAATCCCAGGGAAGTAACTGGAACTGGGAGGGGGTTGCAGTATCTAGCCCCAGTGCTATTTGTGCCTGCTCAAAGCTGTCCTGAGTTCCTCTTGCCTTTGTCTGATGTCAGCATTTCCCCACACCTAACAGAAGCCTGTGCTGGATCCCCCGTACATCGACGCGCACCATCGAGTCTGCACCTACAACGAGACTAAGCTGGTTACGGTGAAGCTGCCGAATTGTGCTGCTGCTGTGGATCCTTCCTACACGTACCCTATGGCCATACGGTGTGACTGCGGGGTCTGTTCCACTGCAACTACTGAATGTGAGACCGTCTGAGTCCCCCGGCCCCTGCTGGACAGCTGCTCTAGGCGTTTTGGGCCAAACTCTGTCCTGATGTACACCCAGTGTAACTGCAGGATTGGGGGTGGTGTAAGTCAGCACAGAATTTAACCCTATGTCTGTAATGAATCTAATCCCTGACCCTTCTGTACAGGAGAGGCATAAGCTTCTCCTAGCTGCCAGTTGTTTAAAGATCTATTTGATGCAGTAAAGTAATAAGGAGCCTCACAGCAACATATCAGATGAAAAGTACTGATACAATTTGCTCTAGCCATGGGCATTTCAGTGTGAACTTGCCTTATGCATAAAGGGCACATTTAATTAGAAGTCATAGACGTATTGAAATTGACAATAAGAGCATTAAGGACTTAGTAACAATGAATTTGTACATTTCAGGTTTTATTTCTCCCAACCCTGAGCCCTGAACGCAAACATACTCCGCAGAATCCCCTCAACTCCCATTAGGCTGGTTTCTCTTCTAATTTACATGGGTGTAAACCAGGAATAACTACATCAAGGAAAATGGAATTGTAGGGCTTTGAGCCCAGTATCAATGAGACCAGAATTGGGTTCTGAAACATCTGTCATATAAATGCATGAATGTGAAGATTATTGCATCATAATGACCCTGATGCAGCACTTGCTTAATTCCTTTGTTTAATAGGAATGGACTTTGGCATGTGCTTCAAGTTGGCACATTTACGTGTTTTGCTGAATTGGGTCCACTGTGCATGAACTCTTACGCAAAAGCCAACCCAGGAGAAAATTCCTTAAAAAAAGAAAAAGCGCTTCAAATCTGAAAGAAAAAGTAAACATTTCTTCCCCTGCTGGTTCTGCTTGGAAAGAGGACAAGAACTGATTTAATGTAAATCAAAGAGGCTCTCTATGGCCTGCGAGTCTCTCTTGATGATCTCTCCCACTTTGTCAAGATGATCCGAGAGAGGCTATGTAGGATCACTCTACAGTCCCCTGTGCAGCTTAGCTCCATGGAGACCATGGGCTGTGGCCTGGGGTAATGCGACTAGGATGCTCACCATGAAAGCTTTAAAACTGTGCCTTTGATGCCCAGCTAGCATTGCCACACAGTATGTGTGATATTCCCTGTGCTTAGTGCAGGAATTTCATTTAGTTACAAAGACCATAGCAAAGTTTCCGAGTGCTTAGAGATCCAATGGCCACCACATGGGGAGGGGGGAACTGCAGCTACTAGTATACCCCAACAATGGCCCCTGACCAGCTGCATACATGTCCTGTGCCGTGGCTGCAGGTTGGAGAAGAGGATTTGGTGTCTTCTATCCCGGAATTGTTTCACTCTCCATACATGGTTGGTTTGGACTGTTGTGAGAACAGGAATTTTGCCCTGTGTGAGCTGTGAGCAGGAGCACACAAGATAAAACAACTTTCCAACATAGTTGTTCTGATAGTATTTCTGAACAGATTAATGCTAAACACATGATTTACCCACCTAAACCCTGATTAGGGCTTGAAAATCAGGAAAATCAAACAGCCTTGTCTCTTAGTTAGATTTCCTTCCCGTCCCAAGCATGCATGCTCAAAACTACCAAGAAAGCTTACGTGACGTTTCTTCTGCCCTTTGAAATGTATCTTTTAATTTAAGCTGTAATTTATTAAATGCTGTAATTTTGTGTCTGTTGAATTGTAAAAGCTGCATGCCACTTGTGTAGGAATAATGGTGGGTTTGTATATCTGTGCCCTGCTGATCCTTTGAATAGGCAGACTGCTGTCCCGAGCAATAGTCTAGTAGCAGTTTTCTGCTTACCAGGATGTTAACTGCCTTTAACAATTCTGCAACTTTTTTCAAGCTGCAGCTCCCATCTCTCCAGTCATGGTGGTGTTGTAAATGGCATTTCTCATGTCCTGAGCATCTTACAAATTTATCTGTGTCCTTAATAAATCTGAACTCATACTCTGAAAGCAATTTGAGACATGCTTCTGTTTCTGACTTCTTGGTTAGCAAAGCAAACTCTTCTGGACACCTGCTAAAAACCTCTGTGAAGCTCAAATTCTGGTCATTTGCCTCACAGACTGATGTTTTACCATGAGCCTGATTTCACTGTAGCTGGTAGGTAGTCATGGGATTAGGACTGAGCTTTGAGAGTGGTGAAGTGCTCTTCAGAGCCAACAGGGTATTCAGACTTTTCCCAAACGTGGGAGTGGGTAACATAAGACAGTGTGTAGGAGGAGATATTGCATACTGTGACTGAGCATTCCGACTGATGATGGGGCCAGACAGATCAGGAGATGGAAGAGGGAGAGTGGGAAGAGCTGAGTGATTAGAACCAAACCAACACTTATAGATGCAAAGAAGCTGAATGACAGCCAGCAAAGGTAGTGGGAGGCAGAGATAAGGTGAGAGACTGAGGCCAACAATTTATTTCACATGAACTACACTGAACTCCCATCAGTTAATTGTGGGCACTGCTAATCTGGGGTGAGTTCATGGTGCCCTAGAAGTGGAAGATGCTATTGCTTATTTCCTGTGCAATTAATGCTGGAGATCATAGAGTGGGCAGGACCATAATAGTCATTTAAGGGGCTAAACTCAGCATTTAAGGGGCTAAACTCAGGGTGAACAGGCATAAATCTGGGGTTCAATTCGGAAGTCTTTACTCATGCAAGTTCTCATTGATCTAGTCCTTGGGATCTGGCCTCTTAAGTTCAGCCGAGGAAATATCCTTTTATGCTAGGGCTGAATTTGATCCTGGTCTCGCTCTGTCTCTTTTAAGGAATTGTTTTGGTGGGTTTCAGAGATGATGTACAGTTGCAGTTGTCTAAATTCTGCAACAATCTTTGGTGCAATATCAACAATTCACAAGTGAGTCTTGGCTAGTGTTGCTGCCTTTCAATGGTTTAAAGGAGGACAAACACATTTTGTGACCTGTGCAATACTGGATCTGTACAGTACTGTATCCAATACATCTTTGAGAGAAAACGAGGATAACAAGTATGTTGACAAAGGGGCAAATGCTTGACTTTGTGATAGTCACTGCTCATTGGGGATCATTTGGAAGATCATCTGGCAATTACTTTCCAAAGCTTAGCTAAAAATGCATCTTTGACAGAATACCCATGGCAGCTAAAATATCCAACGAAGTTCAGTGACTTTCAGTTCAGTGTGTGGAATCGACTTACCAACTTTGGTCTTTATTTTCATTGTGGCACACTGACTAGGGCTTGTGTGTCAGCCAGGTCTCCTAAAGCCAGAGGTTCAATTTTCAAAAGAGGGTCCACTCAAATCTTCATCCATCCAAATTTGATAAACTGACTTCCCCTTTGCAGGCATTAAGCTTCTCTTTGTAACAGTAATGGTTCCTTAAATGAAAGATTCTCTTTTCCCTAATCCCCTGCCCATACTTTTGTTGTTCCTGGGTGAATTCTGCACCAAAAAATTAAAAATTCTGTGCACAATATTTTCAAATTCTGCATATTTTGTGTCAAAATAACAAAATATAATCACACTGGTTTCAATTATTTTTGGTGATTTATTTCAAAATACCTGTCAGCAAGTATGTCTGTAACAATACAGACAACAAAAAATATTCTGAAAATGTTTTTTGACAAATAGATTTCTAATTAGGCACATTAATACAGAACTCTGAATAATAATTAATTTAAACTACAATACAGAACCATATTTCCCGCACCTCCCAGATGCAGTGCAAAGGCTGGGGACGGGGTGGGGGAGGGGGTAGTCAGAGGTAACAGAGTAGCTGAGGAGAGGGAAATAATTGCTTGGAAGGAACCTGGGTGTGAACTTTGAGCGTTGTTGGGTATGGGTGAGAAAAATATGGAACAGGTTTTTGGGGGGTCAGGGAGGGACTGTTAGGGAGCTTCCCCCGTGCAGACCCTGGCTGGACCCTAGCCTCTCCCATTCAGTACCTCTGTCCCCACTCAGACACCCACTCCCCCCATCACCATGTGGCCCTGCACCTCCCTCCTCTCTGTGACCCTGTGCCTACACTCCCATTCAGCTCCTACCCCACTCTGTCCTCCTCCACTAGCCCTTATGAGCCCCTGTCTGACCCCACCCAGTGCCCCACACTGTCTTTCTCCCCATAGCTCCTATCTCTTGACCTGGCCAGCTGTGAAGAAGGCTCTGCAGGCTCTTTCTCTTTCCTAGCTAGCTGGGAGCTGCTGCTTTGTTCTATCACCACAGCGCCCTCTGGTAGGCAAAAGGTTGAATTGCAGAAGTTATTTTCTGCTGGGAGCTGCTGCTGCGTGCTATTGCCACAGCACCCTCTGGTGGGCAAAAGACCGAATGGCAGCAACTTCCAGCAGAAGCTTTTTTCTGTGCAAAAAATTAAAAATATGTGGCTTATGTAGCCTGATTGATTATGCGCACACACAGTGGTGCAGAATTCCTCCAGGAGTATTTTGTGGAGCACGCTCCATCCGAGACTATCCACTAGAGCTGGTCATAGATTTTCAAAATTAGAAATTTTGACCAAAAAGAAGGGTAAAATTTCATGAAAATTTAATCTGATTCTTTGCTCAGCTCCACTTTCCACTGTGCAAAACCAAGACATAACTCTGCCTTTGAATATATAAGGTGGCCATTGGCTTTCATGAAAATTGTATATGCACATCCGAGAGCAGAACGTTACTCCCCTGATGTCTAAGCATAGGTCTAAGCATCCATGTCAGTTCAGTGATTTTTCTAAAGAGGGATGTATTTATATTCTGAATGGTCATGAAAGGAAGGATTGTTTCATGATTAAGGCACTGGGATGGGACTTAGAAGGCCTGTCCTCAATTCCTGGCTCTGCCACAGACTTCTTGTGTGATCTGGGGCATTGCATTTAATCTCTCTGCCCCCCAGGTCCTCGTCTGTAAAATGGAAATAATAACAAATCTTCTTCCCTCCCACCCTTTGTCTTGCCTCTTTAGACTGATGTCTTTTGGGGTGGGATTGTCTCTCACTGTGTGTTTGTACAGCGCCTAGCACAATGGGCTTCTGATATTGGCTGGGCCTCTAGGTGTTACCATAGTGTAAATAAATAGTGATAGTAATAACAACATGTCAGCTTTTTTTCTTTTTAGACATTCATTATAAATGCTCATTGGATTCTGAAGTGCTCTCTCTCTCTCTCTCATACTTGTTTTGTTGTAGCGATTCCTCCAGCACATCTGACCATGCAAGAGAAGCTCTACTATTACGTTCTACCCACTTTTCAAACCTCCTTTGCTAGTGGTGCTTAGAGGAGGCTGCCGGCTTTCTGGCTGGCGAATGGGTGCATCTGCTACCATGTTCTCACATTCTCCTTGGATTTCCTTATCCTAGTACAGCCTAGCCCTAGCACCTGTGATGTCTGACATCAGGCTCATGAGACTTCGCCAAGGATGATTACATTCAACCAATCCAGGGCCTTATTCTCAGCTAGTGTGAATCATCCTAGTGCCATTGACTTCAGTGAGGCTATCCCAGTTTACACCAGCTGAGTATCTGGCACAACATTTTAGGAGCAGATCTTGTTGCTCTTCCTTTTCTCTCCAGTGTTAAGTTCGCCGAGGCTGCTGCTTAAGGTCACCCAGGTTCTCAAGGCGGGGAAGCCTGGCAGGTTCCAAAAATGTCTTTCTCAAACAAATATGCTCTAGCTCAACCTGACTTTATTGGCTGGATGCAGGACTTACTGGGTGAGGTTCTCTGGCCTGTGATGTGCAGGAGGTCAGACTAGATGATCATAATGATCCCTCCTCGCCTTGGAAGCTATGAAAGGAAAAGGTTTAACAATAAAGGCAGCGTCTTTTTTAACAAGTTCTTATAACTCTACTTTGAAGCCCCAGAATGAGGGTAATCAGAGTCCTGTTTCCAGTCCAGCACATACGGGTTGCCTTACCTGCTGTACTTTCTTTGGCCCCTGAAACATTTCACTTCCTTTCCCCCCGCCCCTTGTTCAGGAGGAAGGTTATATAACTAATCATCTTTCTTGTCATCAAGAAGCTTTTGTTGGAGGGTTTTTATTACCCACTAGTTAGAGTTGTCAGTGAGCTGCAGAAAACTGACACTTGTGTTACAGTTATTAATAGCTGCTATACCAAGAGCACTGGAGCTGTCTGTTAGACTGCTTCAAGCTAGCTTCTTTCCAGAGTGCCAGTAATATTCACAGCCACACACACAAAAGCCTGTGTGATATTGTAATGTTCAGGTGGGGGCCTGAGCCAATAAGGCCAAGTGACAATCTGTCCTTCACTAAACTCCTGCTTTAAAAACGTGCTGCCGTCAGCTAGAGAGAGGGAGCCGCTCACATGCGATTTTCTGGGGTGTGCTGCTTAATTGCAACAATCCCAATGCTGTTTGAATACACGACATCAAAGACACCACTTAGAACGTCAGGCCACTCATAGCTGATGAAAGCCAACGGGGGGAAGCGGGGAGTCTGGTTCATAGAGCTCGTGAATGTCTCCCTTAGAGATGACAAGCTGCCAGCATGCCATCAACGTGCCATGGTCTAGCTCTTGCTCAAGAAACCAGCTCTCAGCATTAAAAATCTTGCCAAATACCACTCGGTCTCTAACCTTCCATTCTTGGTGAAAGTCGAGAAGGGGATAGCAGGCCGATCACGTCCAGTCTTTAGCTGTCTACCTACGCTGCAGAAGTCGGCCTGGCATGGAGATAGTGCTTGGTGAGTGAGGTATGATCTCAGAGTTACCAGATGCCCCATGCTCATCTCGTTGGATCTGTCTGTAGCCTTCAAAAATGCTGTCCAGCTCCCCTGTGGGATCTCTTCCAAAGGAGTGTCTGAAACCGTCACAGTGACTTTATCCCCATTCTCCCCAGTCAGGGTTAAGAACATATGAATGGGCCACACTGGGCCAGAGCAATGGTCCGGCTAGCCCAGTATTCTGTCTTCTGACAGTGGCCAGTGCCAGATGCTTCCCAGGGAAAGAACAGAACAGGCTAATTATCAAGTGATCCATCCCATGTCATCCAGTCCAGCTCCTGGCTGAGGTCAGAAACAGTTCTTCCCTGAGCATTCCCACCTGTGGAGTCAAATAAACCTCTGTATTGTCCCCCCTTGTTCAAAATGTGTGAAGCTGAGAGTGTGCGTTGCAGTGCCTTCTGGATGCAACACTAGATGTTTTTGCAGTTCTTTTTGCTGCCACATCTGTTTACTGGGAATGCTCTGCAAACTAGAAGTGAGTAAAGTCTGTTTCAGTCTGGGTAAATAAATATAGAGGCATTGGACAGTTACAGAGTCCCTCTCCAAATAGTACCATCAAAAGACATAGTTTACTTTAATGGAATAAATGTATTACTATGTACAATACAAGATATTAATGAGTTGTTATAATATACAATAATTACATGTTTAAAAGAGGGTAAGCCAAAGCATACACAATTCTGGGTTTTAAATAGAAAGTGAACACTGTTAACAAACTTTTGAATAAGCAAAATATGACTGCTGAAAAAATGTATTTGCTTGGTTTCAAGTTATTTCTTTAATATGAATTTTAAAACTGAGTCAACATCCAGAAAGGATACGACACCTTCATGTCAAATACAACTGTCTACCACTAAGCCTTTGTTTTAACCAGACCCTGAATCCATTTGTATTGTGCATGAAATGCTTTTAAGAAGAACTTTTAGCAGACAGAAATTCAGTTGCTTGTATGAAGAAAAGTAAATGCCTCAGTTCTTAACCTGCTGTCTTCTCAGAAACTGGCTTATAATACGATAGAGAGAATGCTAGATTCTGCTTTGTAAGCAGATGAGTATGTTTTCTTTCTTTACTACCGGTTTCAGATGAACATGGTGGGACTATGGAACTAGTGCTGAGAGCCGGCATCACAGTCCTACTATGAATACAGTCAGTTACTCTAAACACAAACCATTTCTACAGTCTTCAGGTCAGTATTTCTACCTGTTTCTCACTGGATTGTCTGTTACATTTTGAGACCGGAAGATTGCAGGTCAGTGACAATAGCGGTGAATCACAATGCAATCAATCTCGAATCAAAGCGAAAGTGAATCAATGAGGAGGTTACAAGTAGCTCAAGCTGCAACCTGGCCAATCATGTACAAAAGTAAAGGTGGAAGCCTGCATAATAATGCACCATAGGCTGGTGTGAAACAAATGTGATGCCAACCAATCCAATTTCAGCCTCTGAAAAATATGCCACTTGAAAAGTGTTGTTACTATCATGACTTTTGCCATGGTCCTCAACAGGGATTGGATCCCAAAGCTAAAGCATAGCCTCAAATGCTTGAACTAAAGAACTAAGGCCTAGATCCTGAAAAGAAGGAGTCTAACTCCCATTGAAATCAACAAGAGTAGGTGCCTAAATACCTTTAGGGATCTGGGTCTAAGTCCCATGGGGCATGTGTACACTGCAATTAGACACCCACAGCTTGCTCATGCCAGCTGACTCGGGCTCACAGGGCTCAGGCTGAGGGTCTGTTTAACTGAAGTGTAGACTTCTGGGCTTGGGCTTCAGACTGAGATCTGGGACCCTCCCACCTCACAGGGTCCTAGAGCCTGGGCATCAGCCCAAGGCACGAAGTCTACACTGCAATTAAGCAGCTCCTTAGCCCAATCAGGAGTCAGCTATCTAATTGCAGTGTAGACATACTCTTAGGTAGGCTGACCATACGTACCGTTTTAAACGGGACAGCACCGTTTTTCATATTTCCCGACCGTCCTGTCGTTTTAATATAAATGTCAATTTTGTCCCGTTTTTAATAAACTATATATAGTTTTTATTTTTTTGTAAAAAACTGAATGCTGGCTTGTTGCGGCTGCCCCTCGTCTCCCCGCCGAGCTGCTGAGCGGGGAGATGAGGGGCAGCTTGTTGCGGCTGCCTCTTGTCTCCCCGTCCCGTTTTTGCCATCCCAATGTCCCGTTTTTGTCTCAAGGAAATATGGTCAGCCTACTCTTAGGTAATCCTTTGGAGACCAGGTGCAGAGGGAGACATGCAACACACACTGAACAGTGGGTTACATTAAGTTACGGATAATCATGCCTGACAATTTCGTCAGTGAAGACCCTTTGGGCCCAGTCCTGCAGACATAACCCAGATAAAACAACCCAACCAACAGCCCATCAAATTTCAGTGAGATCTTTCCCTGGGCAAGAACTGTTGCCTTGGGTCTTAGCTGACCACTAAGGCAAAGGCTGGGGCTCAGTTTCCTTCCACTGTTCTGTTCATGCAGCACTGAGAATGACCAAGGAAACTACATGCACTAGGTAAGAAAATAAGTCTTGCTTAAAAAGAAAACAAAAGAGTTGTCCTCGCTGCCCGGAGGGCAGGGGTCAAGATTACAACTAGTCAACACATTTTCATTGCGTTTTTTTTTTTTAAATAATAATTATTTGGCTTTTTGACTGGATCTTTTAATGAAATTAAACAAGACTTAAAAAAGACAGAGACAATTTGATGGGAGACTCTGAACAAGAAAACCTCTTTGGTGTTGTGGTCTGTCTTTCAGGCACCCGATCCTGCTCTTGTTGAGCTCAGTGGGAGTTTTGCCACTGGCACCAGTGGGAGGAGGCGTGGGCCCTAGGGCTTCCTTTCTCAGCTATGTTAATCTTTAGCATCGAATTCCCATATTATTAACAGTGCAGGCTTTCCGGGTCGAATCCAAAACCCACTGAAGTCAATGGACAGCCTCCCATTGACGTCACTGAGTGCCAGATTGGGCCCTTCTTGAGAAAACATTTTGTTTCTTGATCTGATGTACCAGCTTGTTCTTCACGAGTTGCGTGGTAGCTGTGGCAGTAGATATTTAAAAGGCAGAGCAATGAGAGGTTCGCATACCCACTAGGGCTAGGACCTACAGGGCAAAAGGGAGAGAGACACAGTGGCTCTGTGGAACCTGCTACTGCCCATGAACTACAAGGGGTGGTATGGCACAAGAGAATAAGAGTGCTCCTTACACCCTCTTACTCCATTGCACCGGCATGCAGGGTCAGCCACAATCTGACAGTCAGTAGCATCCTCTCCTATGTGACATGATAAGGGAACAGGCAACATGGGCAACCTTGTTAAAATAGATCACAGAAATACCACTAAACATAGTGTATATATTGTTAAATTTAGGGCCTGATCGGAAGCCCACTGAAGTCAACTGAAAGGATCCTATCCGCATCAGCAGCTTTTGGATCAGGTCTTTAAATATACGTGTGCAAACATTTTTCTTGTAGCACCTCATTAGACACCCCCTTGGTCCCTTTAGGCTGAGAGATCCAAAGTTGCCTAAAGGAGCTGAATGCAATTCAGACAGTTCTGAAAATCTCAGCTTCAGTTTTCCAGTCCCGGCCACGTGCCCCAGGCTCTCCATTCAGTTTTATGGACTTAAGAATGGTTCTATGTTAAGACTGCCAAGCTTAACAAAGTTTGCTCCTGGTGGCAGCTTGGTTCAGAATTGCTCCAGTAACAATAATAATTAAGACAAAAGCCTTCTTCCAAATTAATTAGAAAAGCTCTTGAATTTTATTAGGCTGAAGAAATTTCTCATGCAAGACAGACAACCCCTCTTATCCGCCAGAATATATTTTGTTTAATTACTAAGTGCCCTATTCTGCATTACATATATATACATAACTGAGGTTGAAGTCTATGGAAGTCCTGTAAGCATTAGGATTGTTTGATCAAACCTGGTGTGACAACAAAGCCTCCATTTATTGTCATGCACCGTCAAAGAGCTCACCATGAACATTTTTGCTGGGACCCTATTTACATTTTAGTAATTAATTAAAAGCAACTCTTGAGAGAATATGTAGGTTTTAAAAAAAAGGCCCAGGCAAGGATTTAGCACATTCCTTTTAAGATCTGAAAGCATTTGAAAAGATAATAGGCTATTAACAAAAGTAGGTCTGTCAGAAATGGCTTTGACATCAATTGAGATAAACTATTATCATTGTCAAATAATTTCTTGGAGTAGTTTTTGCTCTTTACTTATTCTAATAAGCTTTAAAATCACATTTGCCTTCATTATGAATTCAGGGCCTGATTTCCAGGGGGCTCTGCAGGTGGTTGGCACAGTAACATCAGGTTGCTAGACCACATACAGCCTTTCAGTAGGCAAATGTTTATTGTTTCTGTTGTTTCTAATGGTGCTTGAAAAATAATCTGATGTTTCTATTCATTTCCGTGTTTCTACTTTAGAACCATCAGTGTTGTCACAACAACTCTGGGAATAGTCTTTGCTCATCAGTTCGTAGTCCATCTGCTGGCTCCGTAGCAGAAAAGCACAAGGTACTGGAGGCCAATTGTCAAAGGTCATCCTTAACTCTGCTCACAGTATTTGGAAAGGCATCAGCTTGTGCCTCTACAACTCATATTTACCCATGCAAGTTGAGCTCCTTCCCTCAAAAATACATAGTGAGTTTTACAGCTGGGAAGTTACTGGTATAAATGCCAGTTTGGGCATAGAAATATGTGCACTCACAAATACAGACGGGGGGTAGGAGGAGGAGAGGGGGCAATTAAAGAGGCCTTTTGAAAATTTGGCCTTGTAGGACCTACATAAAGTGTGGCTATATTTCAAACATTTATTTTTGATGGTAAGGAATAAAAAATACATAGACTCCAGAGGCCATTTCTAAGTGGATTGTTACCCTTTGAGGGTAGGTCAAATTTTGGTCATAAGCAGCTTGAAAGCATTTCTTTAATTCACAGTTTTATCACCTTGCAAAATTGATTTACTTCACTTTATAAGTGCAAAAAAGTCCTGCTTTGCATTAATTAAAATATTTTTTCATGAATAATAATAGTCCTCCATCTGCTTTCTCTACTATGCAATGATTTGTACAGAGGTCTGTAGTTTTTAATATATGAGGATATTAGCATTTTAGCATCTATTATCACAGTATTTAGTTTCCCAAAATTAATGCAGTTATATTAATGATATAATTGGTAATTTAATTTCTGATTTAACATGCCTATCATATGTCATACCATCATTATTAACAGGCACCATTGATATTAAACAGCACCCAAACCCCATCATTCAATTATCTGTGGCTTCCTAAAGGCATGATGGGAATGATATATTGCACTTTTCCAATGTACTCATTATTTTATGATAAGCTCAGCTGTCAATCTAGAGTTTTAGTTTCTCTTCAATTTAGAGAAGCTGTAACATTATCTGGCAGATCCAACCTTAGGGCATGTATTGCAGTTCAGGTGAAAGAGACTTGGCACCCATTTTCCCCTTACCCACAGACTCATATGTATATATGTATACTGTATATCGACTCAATTCTTGGGAACGGAATAAGCATGCCATCTTCCATTGAAATCAGTGGCAAACCTCAGTGGGGTCAGATTGAGCTCTAAACCCTTGATACGAAGTCCTTTGAAATAAATTGATGGGGAGGGGAGCTTTTGTTAATTTCATGGGGATTTGGGTCAGGCCCTAAATCAATAAAATATTCCCCAAACATTTCTATATTCAATCTGCTCCTAACTTTCCTGCTGCACCTCTGATACGTGGGAGTCCAGTGAACCGACGGCCAGAGGTGCTACCTGCAGCCCAGCCGCACTAGGTAATTAACACATTCACCTAACCGAAATGCAAACCACAGCTCCTTTTGTACGGAAGAAAATGGCATTGTCGCCAGGCTCACTTTCTGGTCTGAGCTACATTTCCCAAACTTTCTGTTAACATATTCCAAGACAACCCCTTCAACAGGATGAAACAGGTTCTAGAGTGCTCACTAGGGATTATACCCTATGGCGCACACCAGATTTTCTTCAGCATCCCTGACTTACTACAACTTCATTTTCAGCCATGACCACGGACAGTGACCCAATGTTTACCACAATTCCACTGTGCAATAATGAAGGTTAAGATTCTGGCACGGGGATTTTTACTAAAAGTCAGGGACAGGTCATGGGCAATAAACAAAAATTCGCGGAAGCCCGTGACCTGTGCCTGACATTTACAAAAAATACCCGGCAGGGGCAGGATGGGGGACTAACACTCAGCGCTCCTGGGGGCTCAGGCAGCTGCTCCGGCCCCGCTGCTGCTCCATTCTCAGGGGGGCTCATCCAAGCCCAGTCACTGCTTTGGTGACTCCAGGGCAAATGCTGGCCAGCGGCTCCGGAGCTGACCATTGTCCAGCTGCTCCAGTGGCCTGGAGGATCACTGCTTTGGTGGCCCTGGGGCCGGCTGCCATTCCGGTGGCTGGGGAACTGCTGCTCCCTCCAGTAACCCTGAAGCTAACTACCAGCTAGCTGCTCCAGCAGCTCCGGGGCTGACCACTGGCCCCTGCTCTAATCCTGCTGCTGCTCCTGCGTCAGGGGCTGACAGCTTCAGCCCCAGTGGGGCCGACCCAACCCTGGCCGTTGCTTCAGCCCTGGGGCTGCTGCTTTGGCGGCCCTGGGGCTGACAGCTGCTCCAGCCCTGCCCTGGAAGAAGTCCCGGAAGTCCCAGAAAGTCATGGAATCCGTGACCTCCATGACCGACTCGTATCCTTAGCAATAATATAGCAAAAGACACTTATTTACCAATGACCATAGCTAAAGACCCCTTGTGTCTCGGAGATAATGGGTGACCTGTACTGACAGAAATGTTTTGATCCTGCTCCTATTAGAGTCAACGGCAAAGCCTAAATTAGTGTCCGTAGGATTGTGGGCCCTTGAATTCTACTGAGTTGCATTTACTAAAACAGAAATTGCTTCATTTACCCTTAAGTTACAGCCAGTAAGTTCTAGCCATGCACTTCCCATGGATTTTAATGGGCACCGTGCAGCTGGAATCCAGAGCAAGGCTTTTACAATGTAATGACAATGATCTCATACAGGAAAAGCTTCTATAAATATCGGTGTAGTAAAGGATACGGTCATCATCACTGAAGTCAATGGGAGTTTTGTCTTTGATTGCAATGAATGTGGGATTGGGCCTTGTATCTATGGTGTTGCTTACTTTGGGCCGAATGCTACAGGCCTTACTCAAAATCCCACTGAAGTCAATGGGAGTTTTGCCTGAGTAAGGACGGTAGGATTGGTTCCCCAATCTCCCGTTAATGGCAGAGGCTTTCTAGCTGCCCCGCTATAGACTCAAGCACTGTACAGTACATCGAAAGAGGAGAATGCTGGCTGTTCCAAGAAATGGGTGGGTAAATTAACACCTGTGCTAGTACTTTGCTGGTGGGAGAGGGTACAATTCCATACTAGGTCTGGAAACACTGACTCTGACAGTTGCTTTTTTCAGGGAGTTGCTTTATAGGTCTAGAAACATGGATTTGCTGGCATTGTAATTGTATGCCTTGGAGAGGTACGATCAGAAATGAAATCCATAACAAGACAGCTACATGGGCATTTCCAAGGCACTTGTAGGCAGATGTAAGTAATAAGGCACCCTCACAGTTCACCTCCGAGTGTCTGTGGTATAACAGCATCTTGCTGTGATGTGCAAAACAACAGGCTCCCTGGAGAAGCCTTAGCGAAAAGGCGCACTTCATTCAACAGCAAAGAGTGCTTATTGTCAGCTTTCATTCCCTTGAGGTTCAGGCTTCCTGTCTCCGTACTACATGCTGCAGCACATCATCCTGCATATTGTCTGAAAGCAAGTTCCTGAGTAGCATACCCACACTATACCTTAACTGCTATTTTGCACTAATGAACACGGAAGACACAGACAAAGCAATGAATAGCAGAGTGAGGACTACAGTAAAGAGACATGTTTAAACGTCCGCTCAAATTAATACTTTTGCACAAGATCATTTCTAAAAAAAACTATTTCAAATAAGGCAACTGGATCATTATAAAGCACTTCAAATCAATGTGGCTTTGGCTAGTTTGTTTTTGTTTTCATCTGCTGGGTGAGATGTGGAAATGCACCCAATTTGTAGACTAAATTTATAATACTCATGGCAATGCAACACCTCCCTGGTTTTCCATGTCTGTCACAAGATTTTTTGGTAATATGATCACTTTGTTTCTGCAAATTAATGCTACAGTTTTTTACTTACACTGTTCTCCCTCACCCAGCTTCTGAAAACCTCCTGGCCCAGCCTGGACACATTCTGTATAAAATAGAGTTATTTGTCATTTCTTGTAGTAAAAAGAACATTCCTTCAATCTGAAGGTAAATATTGATCCATTTTGATGGCTTGATGATGTAACATGAGTTAAATGACTGGGAATTGGAGTCACTACTGCTTTGCTTTCATGTCATTTTAAACAAACTAAAGTAGATCCTGAAATTAGTGAGTATCTTATAAAGAAAAGTAATTTGAAAGTATATCCTATATATAATGTATATGATTACATATTAAACTCCTAATGATTTCTCTGTGCTTTTGATCCATTCATATTCAATTCATAAGTATTATAAATTTATACTTTTGATCAATTCTTGCTTAAGGCCACAAATGAAGTTTTTCTTGGTTGTTTTACAGTGTCTTTAAAGTTTTCAACACAGCGCCCTAACCCGATTCAGAGTCAGCCATTAGCAGACATCCTGTTTTATACTGACTCAGTGCATCCGAGCATAGTGTGGGAACAGGCTACATACAGCTCGATCGGGTTAAGAAAGCAAATAGACATTAGCTGGCTAACATGTTACAGCCTGAGGTTTCACAGAATGGAGGAATCATATATGGTTTAATAGGACTCCTTTCTGGTCATGTTCCCCATTTCAGTTTGTGTGTGACGCTCATTGCCATTCTAACCTGGGGGGTTTAGTTGGACAATAGCACTGTCCTGCTTTGCTTTTCAAGTGACCTCATACAACTGTACAGCAGCTGTGGCACGTCACACAGCGTCTCTTCTTTTTCTTAGGGTGAAAAATGGTGAGGATTGCTTCATCAAAGACGGTTTTAAGGCCTTTCTGTGTCAGGGCTGAACACTCCAAATAACACTGTGCTCCGATCTTAAACAGGAGAGAAAGAGAGAGAGAGAGGTGGGGGTCATAAATACACAGTTTGGAGAAGAAGACAATAGGACATGTTTATGACCTACAGCTCCTGTTGTCCTCACGTGCACATAACTGCCTGATATAGAATGAGCCATGCCTTTAAGATGGATTAATGTCCTAGCTCTGCCTTGGGCCTGGCTTCCTATCTGATCATGGGACTACCACAAGGCCTTGTGGGACAGGAATTGAGAACAGATTCCAGGGCACTGTCTCAGTGCAGAGGGAGAAGTGGAGGGAGCAACAGTCTGCCGGTGGGGCTGGCCAGGAAGAGGAAGCTCCATGTATGCCAGCTGAGAGTTTGTAGGAACCCTTCCACTGAGTAGGGGATCCTCTGAACAGATGAAGCTGGGTCTCAGGGTTTCCAGGAGGCACTGGATGGATCTCAGGGTTTCCAGGAGGCATTGGCTCAGGTGCTCCCTGGCAGTGCGGTTGAGTCACTTAACATAACTATCTTTAGCTCCCCTTCATGCTCTTGGCCTACCCTATCAAACGCTACAGAGATGAAGCCGTTGCGGAGGCGTTCCTACAGGCTCAGGATGATTGACGGGGGCCTGCCACTGAGTCAAAAATACCCTCCCATTCTGTGGGCACTTGCACACATGCAGAGTGGTCCTTGAGCCTGCCCATGGAAATGAATTTGGATAAATGCAATTCCTCCTGCAATTCCTCCTGCTTGGCCTTTTAGAACCCTCTGACTAAATATCAGCACAACCAATATGTGCAGTGACTAGTTGGAACGTGCTCGTGTCTGACTGCAGATGCTGCTGGCATTGAAGTACGTATGTATTTCATGTTCATTTCTCCATCCCGTCTCCTTACCCAGAGCAATAATCCATTATAAACTGAAAAGAAGATCCCATAAAATAGAGGTCTATGGGCCTGAGTCTCATTTACAGTAAGGCCCCAGTACGTAGCTGTGTAAAGTGGCCTTAAGCGTGTATCAAGCCGGATGTGTTTATATGGGAGTGACTAGGAGTAGAATTTGTCCCATTGTGATTAGCCCATGTAGCACCAGAGAGAAAACATTTGAGCTTCTTATTTTAGACAAGCTTTTGTATCCATCTCCTACACATCGGTCTTAGCTAAAAAGCTGGATCCAAACACACTGAAACTTTGGGAGTGCTCCAGTCAAGATGAGAACTTTCCAGCTCATTCCCATCTCTGCAGCCTAAATGCAGCTTCTGTAGGTTACGATTCATTTTTTTTTGCAGTGACTAACGTTATTCTGCCAAACACAGATGTACATTTTCTCCCAGGAAAACCACGGAATGTCTTTATAGGTTAATATAAATGAATAACATCCACAATGTATAGTTTGTTTTAACATGGTGTGTAAAACAACCTGTTATGTATCCATTTTGTTATGACCAAATATCGTAAAATGCTGCAGTGGCTGATCCTAAATCAAACCTAAAAACATTAGATGTTTCATTTCATTCAGATGTCTCATGTATGGAGGGTGCTTGTTATATACCATAGATTTATTAGTGGGATTGCAGAACAATTAAGCCTGTCTCTAGTCTTACCTTAAAGGTGCAAAATTCAGTGTGTTTGGCGTTGAGGTTTTAGTTTGGGCCCAAGTATAGTGAAAATGGAGGAAAAAATGAAATAATTGGATTTGAGTGAAATATACAGAAACTAAAGTTATGGTCAAACTATTCTGCAAAACAACGATACCTCTTTAGCCAGCTTCACTCCATGTTCATAAGTGAGGGGTTTCTCCTTCATATAAAGTAGTCGAGCCAAAGTTTTGGGATCATCACGAAGATCAATCTAGCAGTAAAACACACACACACAAAGTGCTAAACACAACATTCTTGTGGATGAGTTGGCTCCACAGCCCCATGCTAGAACAAATATTTCCAGGACATCCCCATTTCTCCCCTATTAGAGAGAATTTTTTTTTAAAAGTGGTTCATAATGTATTTCTCTCTCGCGCGCTCTCTCGCTGTGTGTGTGCACGCGCATGTGGCCTCAATGTCTCCTTTGTAGTTTCTGGTCAAAGCAGAAAAGAGAGAAAACAAGACACTGTGTAAGAGGCTTATAGGCTTAATTCTATCTGTTAGAGCTGGTTGGGAATGTTCCATCAATGTTTTTTTTTATAGAAAATGCAATTTCTGCAAAATTGAAATTTTCCTGAGGAAAATTTTGATTTTGCAGATTTTTTTTCCCTCTTAAAATTAAGTATTTAGTTCTGGGTCAGGTTGCCCCAAGTGAAACATTTTGGTTTGTTGAACTGAAAGAAAACATTTAATTGTGGGTCACTTTGATATTAATCTCTGACTGACTCAACTGCAGTTTTTAAAAAAAAGAGAATATGAGCTTTTACACCTTAGTAAAGATGGGCTAAGGAGGATACTGATTGTCCAGTTTATCCCAAAAATACAGGTCTGAACCGGTGGTCATGTGCCTACTTACTCTGCTCCTCAGCTTCAGAGTGAATAACAACAATAATTGATCTGGCTCTTATTTCTGGGTTGGTTCAGTCTCTTTCTCCCAAGGAGGGGAGATCCTTCCTTTGGGAGAGATGTTAACCTCATGCTTTAGGACCTCAGTCTATCTCCAACTATTAGGGACCAGGATGAGGCTGAACATGGTGGGCAGATTATCCCACATCTGTGTCATGACCCACAGGGCTCAAACCCAGGGCCACAGGATTCACAGGAGCAGCCATGCTTGAACCCGCCTCTTGGTATCCTGCTGACAGCTGCTGACCCAGGACCCATGAAGCCTAGCCCCAGTTTGAGGCTCCTCCCCTGAGGTCCTATTGGCGGAGCCACAAAGCAGCCAATTGGCCTGCTGGCCCTACTTAAGCCAGCAACAGGAACAGGAAGCTGTCTGAACAACTGGGATCCAGCCTGCTCTGGACTGTGCGCTTCCTGCTCCCGCTCCCCTGCGTTGGCTTCCTGGCATCTGACCTGGCTTAGCTCCTGACCTCTGACTTGTGGTTCTGATCTCTGGTTTGTCTCCTGCCTCTGACACCCTGGTATCCTGACCTAGCCCAATTGTGGTTATAAACTTGTGGTTTGTCTCCTGCCTCTGATGTCCTAGTATCCTGACCCGGGTGCCTCTTGGCTCCTGACTATGGACTCTGTCTCTGACCACTAGGTCTGGCTGCCCATGACCCCGGCTTTGCCAATCTATTGACTCTGTGGTTCTTACACCTTCCTCTGAAACATCTGGTGCTGGTCACTGTCAGAGACAGGATACTAGACTGGATGGATCATGGGTCTTATCCACTCTGACAATCCCTAGGTAAACTGTGGGGGAAGTGCTCTCAGCAGGGCTGGCTGGTCTAGAAGGAGCTGTGTTGGCTCTAAAGAGGTTGTTAATCCTTGTTGGCTCAAGGAAGGCTATTCAGGGAAGGGGGTGAACGTTGGGGGATGTAATATGGGAATGGCTCCCCCGCTCCAGAAAAATATAATGAATTTAAAGCTCAGTTAAAAATCTCAGTGCTATTGAGGAGCCCCTAACACAGAATATGGGTACACTGGAGATGGAGGTGTAATTTCCGGCATGGGTAGACAGAGCTGTATTAGTTCTCATCAAGCTAGTGCACGGGAAATAGAAGTACAGCCCAGGCAGTGTGAGTAGTGAGGTGGACTTGCCAACCTGAGTCTGTATCTAGGGTTTCAGATGGGATTGTATTTGGGTGGCTAGCCCATATTGCTGCTTGCGCTGCTGCAGCTACATTGCTATTTTTAGTGTGTTGGCTCAATCGGAGCTAGTCTGGGTATGTCTTCTTGACCTGGGAATTATACCTCCTGCTCCAGTGTAGACATACCCACAGAGTGATCCTTCAGAGGTTTGGGCAACTAGATGCATTACGTTTGCATGGGGCTTGGGGAAGACTGCTTGTTTCAGTTCATGTGAGTTGCAGCCCCTGAGTTTTGCTTTGAGTTGCAAGTTTGGTATCAGGTCTGCTAGAGTGGAAGCAGGTGTGTGCAGAACAGCAGAGTTTTCAGGGGACCCCGGGACTGCAGCCAAACCTCAATCTGGGTAAGTTTCACTTGGCTTTGAGGTTTCTCAAGGCCCACCTGGCTGTAGAGTTCCAGACCCCTTGTGCTGGTCAATAGGCTTCCCGGTTAGTAGCTACCTGTGTTCCTATGAGAACATAAGGCACATGCGGCATGCTGACTTTCAGTTCAGGCACCCACTCTTCCTGGACATTGTGGTAAGAGGCAGGGTTCACCACGGAAAAACAGATCAAGAACACATCTGTGTTGGGATAGGACAGGGGTCTCAGCTGATTGTAGTCCTCCTATCAGAGAGCAAAGGCAGGTGTAAGCAATGGGTCACACAAGCTGCATAACCACGCATCTGCAAGTACTTTATGAGTTGCCCAACATTGTCACTGAATGTCAGTAAGAGCTGATAAATTCCAGGGGGTGGAATGATCACTGCGAAGGGGCGGTGGAGGTATCCCACAGCTGGGTCAGTCTCTGAGCCCCCTGTTACCTGGGCTTTGCACAGACAGGCAGCGGGGTGGGTATCCTGTTTTCATAGTGACTCCAGTGTGCAAGGGAGATAAGCTAAACAGGGGCTGCCTTCAATGCCATTGAACAGTAAATGAAAAAATTCCTTGGGATAAAAACAGAATTTTAGGTTGTGCATATCGGCCTCCGCCTTCAATATACCATAATCCCAGGAATTATTATTTGACTGCCATTGTCCTTGGAGCCAGATAACACCTCTAGAGGACATTCACACCATGCATTTTACAGTAGGTGTTATGTGCAGGGTGTATAAAACCTCATAAAAGCTACAGACATGACCAGACACGACAAAAAAGGGGCTTTGGGCTGTTCAGTTACATCACGCTATCTCCAGTACCACGTCAATCAGAATGAGAAACTCTCAGCCTGGAAATGTAGCAGCGGCTCGGATCCAGTAGGCTTGGCAGGGTGCTGGCTGGCCCAAGTGCTGCTAGTACCCCCTTCACCACCGACTTTTTAAAAGAAGTATAAACAATCCCCAGCTGCTTCCCTACCTAGTGATTATTAGCTGACCAATATTTTGTAGGGCTCAAGGCAGATGTGGGTCTCGAGGAGGGATTGCTTGGTGAAAAGGAAATGGCCTGTCTTATCAGCTCAGGGAGGATGTTCCGTGTACAGGGATTAGCATGGAAGAAAATGCAAAGACACTTGTGGGAGAATCAGCTAAACAAGGCCACACTACTGCTGGTGGAGCAGAGAACATGGTGTGACTGACAAGAGACAAAGCAGGGAGGGATGGAGGTATGCTTGAGGAGGACAAGAAGCTTCCAGTCGATGCAGTGGAGGGCTGTTATCTGATTAATGGAACAATGAGGTGATCTTGGCAGCTGAGTTTTGTGTGGCTTGGAGGAGGGATAATGTGAGTGTCAGAGGCTTGGCCTCATGCCAACCCTATTACATGATATTTTAACCAGTGAAATCATTTACATCCAGAACATTAAAGCTGATGACTTCTCCAAGGGTAAACACACTTATCCACAATCACCATGGGCTGGTACTGGGAGCTGCGTGGCAATTGACTTTTCATACTTTTTTGGTTTATTTGTTACAAAACAGATCTTTGGAATAACCACAAGGTGGCAGCAGATACTCGATGTATTTTTTTTATTTGGGACCTTGGAACTCAGTTGGCTAAATATATCTGTTTTAAAAATTCAAGACTTGCCTATTTAGAGGAGTTGAATTAGTGTGCTGTTAAAAATCAGACTAAAAGCTATGAACATTCTGCACAATGGTGACAGGTCCTTTCAGAAGGTTCATTTAATTTTACTTTGCCTGTCACTTTGGAGCTTATGAGGACTGTGTGTTCTCATTTTGTGGTTGCAGCATGGGATGATATATAAGCAATAGGTCGGAAGAGAAAGGATATCTGCAGCTTACACACAAGGATCTAGTCTCCTGTCAATATACATTAGTAGCTCACGATAACACTGACAAGCATGGGAATTATGCTTGCATATCAAAGGAACAGTAGATCTAGGGCTCCCATGTTATCCAACTCCCTGGGACCATAGGAATTGCCATACCAGATCAGATTTGTATTCTGAATCTGATGGCCCACTATCAGCTGCTCACAGGGCAGGTGGAAGAAAACCTGTAATGAACCATTGGGATCCCCTTCCCATTGGATAGTTTTGGATTGCTGAGGCTAAGAACTTAACAATATTCAAAAAGGGATTGGTCATTTAGCTGGATATGGGGAATATCTAGAGTTGTTGTTTTTAATGATAACACATTCTGGAAGGGATATTAAAGCTTGTATGTTGGGGCTTTCGCTGATTTCCAACTATTCGAGATCAGGATTAGACCTTTACGGGGTTCAGACTACCTCACAAGCATCTGGGGCTGGCCACTGTCGAGGCGGGATCCTGGACTAGACAGACCTTGGGTTTGATCCATCTGGCAAGTCCTATGTTCCTGCACTCCCAGCTGGCCATTGGCTTTATGCCCTAAAGCATGGGGCATATCAAAATGATTTTATCCCAGCTAAAGTAACAGTGGATGCGCTCATTAGCCCTACACATAACTCATACAGTTGTCCAGATCTTTTCCCCACACTGTGACCTCCAGGTTACAGCAGCAAAAAGTTCAGGACATCCTACCCCAATCTAACCAGACAGATAGGAAGGTTGGTTGTGCCTCCCTGGACCTCTTCGGGTTTCAACCTATAGGTTGAGAACTCTTAATCTAATCCACTATTTTACAATCCCTTTCTCCCCCGCCTCCCAGTATGTCTTGATTTTCATAGGGGAATCCCATGCTCTGAAATCTTGGCTTTCAGGATGAAAAAGGCTGCTTGCAGTTCTTCTACTGGTTTACCAGATGACCTTGGGCATGACACTTCATCTCTTTGTGTCTCAGGTTCCCCATCTGTCAAATGGGGATCTTGACACCTGCTTTGTAAAGAGCTTTGAGATCGATGGATGGCAAATGCTATATATGAGCTAGGTATTGTTAATATTTATTAAAGGGCCTCAGAATTACTTTCATGCCCACGCAGTATGACCTTAGAATCATAGAAGTTTAGAACTGGAAGGGGCCTCGAGAGCTCACCTAGTTTAGTCCCTTCCACTAGAGGCATTCCTGATGGTGTTCGTCTAACCTGTTCTTAAAAACCTCCAATGGGAGATTCTACAGCCTCCCTAAGTAATTTGCTCCAGTGTTTAACCACCCTTACAGTTAAGAAGTTTTTCCTAATGTCCAACCTAAACCTCTGTTGCTGTAATTTAAGCCCATTATTTTTTGTTCTGTCCTCAGTGGATAAAGAGAACAATTTTTACCCGCCTCCTGGTAACAAGCTTTTATGTACTTAAAACTTATCACGTTCTCTCTCCATCTTCTCTTCTCCAGTGTAAACAAACCCAATTTTAAAAATTTTTCTTCATAGGTCACGGTTTCTAGGCCTTCCATCATTTTTATTCATAGATTCTAGGGCTGGAAAGGACCTCGAGAGGTCATCGAGTCCAGCCCCCTGCCCTCATGGCAGGACCAAATACTGTCTAGACCATCCCTGATAGACATTTATCTATTGCTCTCCCCGGGACTTTCTCCAATTTGTCCACATCTTTCCTGAAATGTGGCACCCAGAACTAGACACAGTACTTCAATTGAGGCCTTATCAGCACAAAGTAGAGCAGAAGAATTACTTCTTATGTCTTGCTTACAACACTTCTGCAAATACATCCCAGAAGGATGTTTGCTTTTTTTTTTTTTTTTTTGCAACACTGTTACACTATTGACTCATATTTAGCTTGTGATCCACTATGACTCCCAGATCCCTTTCCGTAGTACTCCTTCGTAAGCAGTCATTTCCCATTTTGTGTGTGTGCACCTGATTGTTCCTTCCTAAATGGAGTACTTTGCATTTGTCCTTATTTAATTTCATCCTATTTACTTCAGACCATTTCTCCAGTTTGTTTGTCCAGATCATTTTGGATTTTAATCCTATCCTCCAAAGCACTTGCAACTCCTTCTAGCTTGGTATCATCCGCAAACTTTATAAGCATGCTCTCTATGCTATTATCTAAATTATTGATGAAGATATTGAACAGAACCAGATCCAGAACTGATCCTGCGGGACCTCACTCAACATGCCCTTCCCGCTTGACTGTGAACCATTGATAACTACTCTCTGGGAATGGTTTTCCAACCAGATATGCACTCATGTTATAGTAGCTCCATCCCGGTTGTATTTCCCTAGTTTGTTTATGAGAAGGTCATGTGAGAGTATCAAAAGCCTTACTAAAGTCAAGATATACCACATCTATTGCTTCCCCCAAGCCACAAGGCTTGTTACCCTGTCAAAGAAAGCTATTAGGTTGGTTTGACATGATTTGTTCTGAACAAATCCATGCTGACTGTTACTTATCACTTTATTATCTTCTAGGTATTTGCAGATTGATTGCTTGATTATTTGCTCCATTATCTTTCCGGGTACTGAAGTTAAGTTGACTGGTCTGTAATTCCCTGGTTTGTCCTGATTTCCATTATATTTGCCCTCTTACAGTTCTCTGGAATCTCTCCCATTTTCAAATTTCATCTCTAATGGATCAGATATCTCCTCAGTCAGCTCTCTGAGTATTCTAGGATGTAGTTCATCAGGCCTGGGTGACTCGAAGACATTCAACTTGTCTAAGTAATTTTTGGCTTGTCCTTTCCCTCAGATTTTAGCCTCAGATCCTATCTCATTTTCACTAGTGTTCACTATGTTAAAAGTCGAATTGCTACTAAACTTTCTTGTGAAAACTAAAACAAAAAGTTCTTTAGCACTTTTGCCATTTCCACATTTTTTGGTTATTGTTGTCCCCCCTCCATTGAGTAACGAGCCTACCCTGTCCTTGGTCTTCCTCTTGCTTCTAATGGATTTGTAGAATGTTTTCTTGTTATGTTTCTAGCTGGTTTAATCTCATTTTGTGCCTCGGCTTTTCTAATTTTGTTCCTGCATGCTTGTGGTGTTTGTTTATATGCATCCTTTGTAATCTGACCTAGTCTCCACTTTTTGTAGGACTCTTTTTGTTGTTGTTGTTGAGTTTCAGATCACTGAAAATCTTCTAGTTAAACCTGTGTGATAGTGTTGGCAGGCTGGAAAATGCCACTAGTTCTGTTAGTGCTCTGTGCTAATGGGAGTGCCTAGGAACTTGCTTCTGTGGAGTTCAGGCCTGAGACCCAGCTACACCCTTATTCTAGTGTCACTGTCACAGGCTGTCTTACCCTACAGTCTCTCTTCCAGTAAAGTTGTTCAGGAAGGGGGCCAGACTACCATGGAGAGATACAACCTCACAGCCCCTGTTTCAGTAGCTAATGAGGCCTCTTACGGTGTGTGTGTGTGTGTGTGGAGGGGGGGACAGGAGCGGCGCTAGCTTTTTTGCTGCCCTACGCGGCAGCGGTGGGAGAGGCTGCCACCGCCGCCGAGGACCCTGGTGGCCGAAATGCTGCCCCCCAAATCCAGGCGACCGCCTAGGGTTGCCTAATGGTAGCGCTGGCCCTGGTGGGGGAATATAATTCCCCACTGAGTGATTGTGCTGCCTTTTGACTGGCCCACAATGGAAAGGGCGGAGCCAGGTCAGGTATTGCTGGGCATGGCTCTGGCAACTAGCAGAGGGCTGGGAGGTTTGTGCCACACAGTGCTTCTGCCTCCTACGCTTGTTTGCCATGGTGGGCCTGGCTTTGCTCAGATATGTGGAGTATTCTGTGTACTCATCGTTGCTGTTTCCTCCGTCGTCTCTCTGTCCATTTTCCCTGCCTTCAGCGTTAGGCCCCCAAAGCACTTTGCACCTGAGCATGGCACTGAAAATGTCCTATCTGGGGCTGTTCGTGCCAAAGATGCAGAAAATCAAGCAGCCGACACCGAAGTTCCCTGCCAGAGCCCTCCTCCCACGGCCAGAGGGTAATGCTGCCTGAGGGTACATTTTTCAATTGTTAGCTCATCAGCATGTGTTTTAGAGCATGCCAATGGCAAGCATTATTGTTAGCTCTGACTTCATGTCAATTTTCTTTGGAAAGCCGCACAACTCAAGGAGGTGTGTGTGTGTCGGGGGCAATGAACCCATATGAGCTGTCATTCCCGCTACAGCATGTGGGAAAGAGCAACCTTCTGGACTCTGTTAAGATATGATCTATTAATCACAAAGTGATTCATGCTCCGTAATGTCTTGACTCAATGACCGTCTCCTTTGCACTGAAATCTAAAATGAAAATGGTTCCGACAACTCAGTTGGAGTCAATGAGTGTCACTTGGAGACAGGCATGTCTGGCCTAACTTGGACTCCGTAACCGGAGATGGCAAAATGATTGTCAAGAAGGAGGGGAAAACACATTTCTGTCAGCTAGATTCACAGCTTAGTGTTTTCTTTTGGCTCGGGAAGACGAATAAAAGGAAGTGTCGTTGACAGAGCGGGTGACAGGTGGAGTATACACAAAACGTTAAAATAATGTTAAGGTTCTGGATTAGCATTACTGAAGTGGTAAACTCAGGCATGAATAAAATTCTGGCCAGATTTTCACAGCCCTGCATTACTGCAGAAGGGTGCAAAATGTGAGCATACCCAGAATCATGCATCTGTGTGAACGAACTATCCATTGCATGTGCAAATTGGGTAATTGGATGTGCACATTCCCTGACTGCATGTGCAATTATGTGATAGGTTATTATTATTTATTACTTATAGCATGGTAGTGCTTCGATACCCTGACAAAAATACCTGGACCCTATTGTGCTAGGCAACACACACATACTCAGACAGACCCGCCCCGAGGAGCTTCCATTTTAGACAAGACAAGATGGGGGGTGGGGAGCAGAAAAAGAGGCATATTAAGGTGATGTGTCTAGGGGTGGAGCTGGAACTAGAATCCAGGTCCCCTGATTCTAGTCCAATGCCCTATGCATTGGATCACCCTGCCTCTCAGTATATGTGACTCTGGGGTGTGGTCATGAAACAGGCTGTGTGGGCTTGTCTTACTGTGTTTAGACATCTGCTTGGGTCTAGAGTGTGGATCACAGTCTACATTAGTTATTTTTAGTATTGATTTTTAGGTAGTCTATTTCAGTTCATTATTTTTAGGTCTCCTATTAAAAAAAGGACAAACAAACCATAACGGATATAAAGCTAGCCACTATAGATAGCATTCAGTAACTGGTGCTGCCTACAGAAATATGAGCCACAGTGTGGCAGGAATAAAATAGACAAAACACAAATCAGGCAAAAGCAAAAGCAGAAGGGACCCAATCTTGCATGCCCCTACTACAGGTGTAGTGCTTATTGGCATGACAGTCTGTTTCTCTGTACTGCTTGGGATCTCTGCATATTAATCTGTGTAACAGTGTTCTCAGTACTGTGGTGTCTGCTACTACATTTACTATGCCTGGCAGCGTCTGAAGGATCAGATTTTAATATATCTGTGCCTTGCCCTGAAGTTTGCTAGAGTTGGCCTTTGCTGGACCACCAAGGGGAGGTGAGGCTCAGTACTGAAGAAAATCGGCTACCAGTTCATGCGAGTCTTATCCAATCAAAAATGACAGTCTCATACACATTGGTAAGATGCGCATACAAATGCAGGCAGGGTTGATGTGAGACCCACATGGTGTCTAGAACTTCATGTGAGCCCTCTGCACTGCAGGCAAGAGCACCCCCCCATGACATGTTATGGTGCTTTTCGGCCTGTTGTGTTCGAGGGCAAGTGAGAATGCAAGAGTTTTAGGTTTCTTGCTTGTTTTCTGAGCTGGAAGCATCAGCTAATCCAGGGCCTTATCCAATGTCCATTGAAATCAACTGAAGCTTTTCTAATGACTTCAGTGACGCTACGGTCCCAGTGCTTTCCTTTCAGACAAGTAAACTTTGGGAATGAATGCTTCGAAATGGCTGGTGAAACGACAATGAGACAGGGCTTGTCTACATGAGAACAGTGCAGTGGTTTAATCCAAGGTGGGATTTTAAAACCGATTTAGTTAAACCAGTGCAAATTCCATGTGGACACAATGACTGAGAAAGTATTCCATGATGTTCTGTGGAATAACAGTGTTCCCCTATGACTGATATAGGGGAGAGAAGAATGAAAGGGCAAAGTTTATAAACTGGAGTCGCCATTGTCTTAATTCCACAGTTACTAAGAAAAGGCCTCATTGTAGTCTTAGATGCTGCTTCTCTAAGGATCTTGCAGACCTAACAATGTAAACAAAGAGAGATTCACCAGCAAGAAAATGAGATGCTTAATAAAAAATTCTCTAAATTTTTACTGGGTTAATTAATTTGGATTGCTGGGACAGCCACAGCAGTTTAGATGCACGCTCTCTTCTCAAAAGAACGTCTGTTAGATCAGGGAATAGTCTGGCAAGGTAAGTGCTAAAAGCTTCATAAATTGCATTACGTAAGTTTAGACTGGGCATAGACATGGGAGGCTATATTGTAAGTAATATTTCACTGGTAGGTATATGTTGAAGATTACCTACAGTGGTGGTTGCCATTTAAAAGTTAATAGCTGTTGAGAGTTACCGCACAGAGTTGTATTGGATATTTGCTATTTTCTATATCTCAGCTGCCACTACATGAAAACTGTTAGTAAATGCTGACTTATTAAAGAGAGCTCTGCACCTGTGACAGAAGTCAGAGGTGTAAAAGACCTAATAGTTTAGCCTGGTTTTATTTTTAGTTAGAAACATTCAGTCGGTGGCATGTTTTTTGTGTTGAAATCTCTGCGTAAGAAATGGGTAATCAGTTCAGCCATCACAAAATAGCACGGATGCGATTTTTTTATACGGAAAAAAGGTGTGTAATAAAAATCAGAAAGGGAAAGAAGGCAAAACAATTTACCTGCCCTGCAGTATCATATAGCCCCAACAAGTGCTGCTTGCCTCCGACAGTCACAGTCACTGGAAGAGAGAAACAACAGAGAGGTTGTGAGACGCACGCCCCAGCCAGTAGTTATGATTTTACACCTTTTAACTACGTACCCTGGCGCTAGGCAGATTAGCGTGTGCCTTACACTGTGCACCCTAAACCAAGCTGACAATCATCCCAAAATGAAGGCAACCTAAGGTCACAACAAAAGCAGATGGTTTTGGTTGTGCTCTCGTTTCTTAACAGATAGACCCGGGGTTCTCAAATGTCCTTGCACTGCAACTCCCCCTTCTGACAACAAAAATTACTACATGATCCTGGGTGGGGGGAGGGAAAGCCTGAGCCAAAACCTGAGCCCCACCACCCCGGGTGGGGGGCCAAAGTCAAAGCCCAAGGACTTCAGGCCTTCAGCCCCAGGAGGGGAGCCTATGCCACCCAGAGCTGAAGCCAGTCTAATGCCAGCCCTGGCGACCCCATTACAACGGGGTCATGACCCACTTTGGGGTCCCGACCCGCAGTTTGAGAAACGCTGAGATAGATGAATTGTAAGCACTGCTGCTGTTTGGGTATTCAGAGATCTAAGAACATTCGCTAATGTCTATGAGACCACCAGCTGACACCAGCACATCATTAGGAGTCCAAAGCACAGGGAACCTTCCTCCCCACCAAGTCTGTTTGGGTTATGTCTGGTCTTGGTGTTTTCTCTGTTCAGACGTTTTTTCTTAATTCCAGTGCTATGAAACAATGATGTATTTGGAACTGGGTAGCCCTCAGTCTGGATCACTGCAAATGCATTACTTTTTTGCTCAATCTCTTCTTTTTGAATGCGGTGATGTTCAATACCAGTTAATACAGTGATATTATTGCAAATCATTGTGCTTCATAGAATCATAGAATCTCAGGGTTGGAAGGGACCTCAGGAGGTCATCTAGTCCAACCCCCTGCTCAAAGCAGGACCAACCCCAACTAGATCATCCCAGCCAGGGCTTTGTCAAGCCTGACCTTAAAAACCTCTAAGGAAGGAGATTCCACCACCTCCCTAGGTAACCCATTCCAGTGCTTCACCACCCTACTAGTGAAAAAGTTTTTCCTAATATCCAACCTAAACCTCCCCCTCTGCAACTTGAGACCATTACTCCTTGTTCTGTCATCTTCTACCACTGAGAACAGTCTAGATCCATCCTCTTTGGAACCCCCTTTTAGGTAGTTGAAAGCAGCTATCAAATCCCCCCCCACTCTTCTCTTCTGCAGGCTAAACAATCCCAGTTCCCTCAGCCTCTCCTCATACGTCATGTGCTCCAGCCCCCTAATCATTTTTGTTGCCCTCCGTTGGACTCTTTCCAATTTATCCACAGTTTTCGTTGAAAACAGGATATTCACCAGATTTTATAATAGGGCTGATGAGTTGATTTATTGATCAAATTATGTATTTCAGCACAAATGCTCTTAGAGTCAAATTCAACACTGGCTCTCTGGGCCTGATCCAAAGGTCATTAAAGTCAACTGGAGTCTTACCATTGATTTCAGTGGACCTTTTGGACAATATCCTTTATAATGTGATCTCTCTAATCAACATAATTTCATCTAAAAATATCCTCTGCTTCAATAGAGTTTAGTTATCCAGCTAATGTGCTTAAATCATTAAAGTTCACTGTGGGGAGAGAATTGGGAATTCAATCCCGCATTAGTCAGCAGGAAAAGATTTTTATCAGGAGAGTCTCACCTCAGAACAATGCTGTTCAAAATTATTCACTGGGTGTACAGGATACCAGGATGTCTTAAAACATGCAGGCGAAGAGACTCTGATGCATGCTGGAGATGTGGCTGGGGAGGGCTATCTTTGATACTTTTTCGCTAGTCATCCTCTAAAATTAATGAGCGCAGGGAAAGATTAACATTGAGAAAATGTGGGACTTGAAATCATCACATAGGCCCTAGCTGATGATTTTATATGATGGGTCTTTTGCAGATGAAAAGTACCCACAGCATTTCAGAAATTAATTATTGCTGCTGTGGGGAACTGTGATGGGCTGTTGACCCCATATTAGACTGGGAAGCATTAATGAGTTCAGAAGATGCCAGTTAACCTGATAGGAAACACCAGAGGGAGAAATAGGCTTGATTAAACTATCGCTAATGGAGGATGGTGCCCAGCTGAGCAGGAAAGCCCTGGCATCCTGGCCCTGAGGGAAGGGTGTATCGAGAGGTGGTGAAGCGAGAGTCTCGGGGAAATAGTGGCAAGGTTTGGGACAGTGCAGATCTTGGTCACTGATTAGAGGGTTCCGGGCTGGAACCCAGAGTAGTGGATGGGCCTGGGTTCCCCTACCAGCCACTGGGGAAGTGGCACAGTCTGGGCGGTGAACTGGACCTGAGACTGTTCATATGGAGAGACTTTGAAACCCCAGAAGAGTGAAAACACATAGTGCCATGGCTGGAGGGCCAGACCACTAAGAGGGAACGTCCCCATTCACAAAGAGGAAGCACAGCAACTCCTGGAGCATGAGAGGGGACGCACGTGAGTGAGAGACCAAAGGGGGCATCAGACTGGGAGACCGTTGTTCCCTAGATGTAGCCATGAGGAGGTGTCACAGCAGTGAGTGTACCCTGCTACAGGGCATAAGTTGGGATGCCAGCTGTTACACTTAGAAATCTCTGTCAATATTGCTGGACAGGTTGATTATTCAGCAGGTTTACTAGCTTGCAAAACAACTGGGTAGCTCAGCTGAAGCATCAACTTAATGAAACTGATCACCTTATATAAAATACAATGGATCATACTGCTGGAATAATGAGGACCAGATTCTCGGTTCCACCTTGGCTGTGGCTGGTACAGGAGCTAAGAGGGATGGAGAAGTGGCTCAAAGCCATTTTTCCACGCTGCATTCAGGGGAGCTAGGGGCTGGTGTGGCCCCAACATAACTTGAAGGAGCCTAAATGTTGCTGGGGCAGCTCCCCAGAGGATGCTCTACTAGCCCAAGCCCATTGGTGTGCAATGTGCTTCAGCTACACTCTCTTCTGCTACTGCCTACCATGGAATGTCCCCCTGAGGCAAGAGCAGAGCTGGCTGTGTTAATTTGACACCTCTCAGGGACCCACCACTCATCCACTTAGGGCAGTTTTGCATCAGCATTGCACTCCCTGAGCAGTACTACCTGGAAAGAGGTGGTGGTCAAGGATCTAGCCCTCAGTGTTATGTTTAGAACTTAGACTCTGAAATAAAATAAGGCCTGGTCTACACTACAGAGTTAGGTCGAAAGAAGCTGCCTTAAGTCGACCTGTTAATGTATGTGTCTACACTACCGCGTCCTTTACGTCGACCTACGTCGCCTCTGATGTCGACTTCTGTAATCCACCTCTGCAATTTTTTTTAATTTTGATTTTCATGGGCCGACTGAGGTAGTTCAGAAGCAGTGTTGTGTAATTTGACTTAATTGGCCTCCAGGTGGTGTCCCACAATGCTTATCTGTGACCACTCTGGAGATCATTCTCAACTCTGCTGCACTGCAGTCAGGTACACAGGAAACTGCCCTTCCCCTGCTACAGCCCTGGGAACTTTTGAATTCCCATTTCCTGTTTGATCAGCATTGGGAACATGCCAGCTTGAACACAGCTGATCATGGAGACTACACGCCCCAAACGTGCTCCAGTCTGGTCTGTACAGGAGGTGGTAGATCTCATTGCTGTGTGGGGAGAACAGTCTGTGCAGGCAGAGCTCCGATCCAGCAGAAGAAACGCTGACATCTATGCAAAGATTGCTCGTGGAATAGGGGAGAAGGGCTACATGAGGGACACACAGCAGTGCCGTGTAAAAAAATAAAATAACTTCGCCAAGCATACCAGAGGGCAAGGGAAGTGAACAGTTGTTCTGGCGCTGAACCTCAGACGTGCTGGTTCTACAATGAGCTACATGCGATTCTCGGGGGTGACCCTACCAGCACCCCCACAGGCATTGTTTCCTCTAAGCTGCGCATGTGTGCGCGCGCACACGGATCCTAAAACCCCGCGCACACGGCGAAACACAGCACACACAAAAAATGAAATACTACATCGGAGCCAGGCCGAAATATCATGTCCGGGCGACTTTTGACATTGTTCGCCTGCCATCTATCAACACAGCCAGATTCTACTAGCTGGCAAGGAGGGGAAAGGGAAAGGAGGGCAATGAATCGCACCCCTCCCCACCAGCATTTTGAACATGGAGTGTTGATCACGTCGGGATGGTTGGGACCCACACATCTCCTTGTATAAGCATTTTACTCGCTTGGGCGCATTTGCCTCATGGCACACAAATTTGAACTCTGCTTCAAAAATTTGCACAGAAGAAATTTTTTGCACACACGGCCTGTCAAAAATTAGAGGGAACATTGCTTACAGGGTGTGTGAGTCTAGGGACAACAAGGAGGATTATATGGTGAATGAGGAGGATAATGGGAGACAGGCAAGCAATAGATCCATTCTCCCCAAGAGACAGGAAATATTTTTAACTCTGGAGCCCCGTGGGTCGTAGGACATCACGGTGGCCGACCATGCTGCCGGGGAAGGCATCTCTGGTGAGTATACAGTTACAATCAAAGTCCAGTTAAACTTTAGTGGGCACACACATTCGGTGGTATTACATGTTTACTGTAAAGAAAAAGCGAGGTGCTGTGGTTCTCTGCTTACAAGAGGCCGCGCCAGCTACGCAGAGAGTGGCCCCCGGAAAAGACTGTTTATGTGGACTGGGATAGCCCGGGAATCCTCCATGGATATCTTTAGGAAACGTTCATGGAGGTACTCTGCAATCTGTTGCAGAAGGTTTCTGGGCAGGGCAGTCTTATTTCTTCCACCTTGGTAGGACACTTTCCCATGCAACTCCTGAATTAATTCTGCTGGCATCATTGCGGCGCAGAGCATAGCAGCTTAAGGACCAGGTCTATACAAAGACGCTTGCAGTATCTCCTTCCTTTCCACCTCTATGATCCTCAGGGATACCCCCACACCCACACACACATTCCAGATCGCCAAACCACGCGGCCGCTAATGTGCCTTTACTGTGCTCAGCATGGGTTGGCAAGTAGTTTAAAGTGGCTGATAAGGGACTGGGGCCCCACATGAGAGATTCCACATTTTGGGAGTGAAAACAGCTTTGGTGCTATGGGGAAGGGCCATTGTTCGACTAGCTACCTGTGCTCCCGACATGAGCCTGCCATAAACTTCATTAAAAGTGCAGTCCCCCATGACCTGGGGGTGGGGCCTAGTGACCATGGCTGGAGCCGCAAAACGGCACAGGGAATGGTTACGGATTCTGATTATGTTATGGCCTGCACCTAGTGTAATAGGATTTTTTTAAACAATGAAAATGGCCTTGCTATGGAAAGATTTTATTCATGTATAATGGCTCCTTTATTCCCCCCCCTCCCGACTGACAGCTGGAAATGTGTCTTTTGGCAGGTCATCAACACCAGACTTTCAGTGATTAGAAGGAGGAGAAAGAGAACGCGGGAGGACATGTTCACCGAGATAATGAATGCCTCCGGGACAACTGATGCAGAGCTGAGAGCATGGAGGTTTTCATTGTCCAGCAAGTTAAAGAAGTATGGGCTGGATGAATGGACGGTAAGGTGGATAGAAAACTGGCTGGATGGTCATGCTCAACGGGTAGTGATCAATGGCTCCATGTCTAGTTGGCAGCCGGTATCAAGTGGAGTGCCCCAAGGGTCGGTGCTGGGGCCGGTTTTGTTCAATATCTTCATCAATGACCTGGAGGATGGTGTGGACTGCACCCTTAGCAAGTTTGCAGATGACACTAAACTGGGAGGAGTGGTTGATACGCTGGAGGGTAGGGACAGGATACAGAGGGACCTAGACAAATTAGAGGATTGGGCCAAAAGAAATCTGATGAGGTTCAACAAGGACAAGTGCAGAGTCCTGCACTTAGGACGGAAGAATCCCATGCACTGCTACAGACTAGGGACCGAATGGCTGGGCAGCAGTTCTGTAGAAAAGGACCTAGGGGTTACAGTGGACGAAAAGCTGAATATGAGTCAACAGTGTGCCCTTGTTGCCAAGAAGGCTAACGGCATTTTGGGCTGTATAAGTAGGGGCATTTCCAGCAGATCGAGGGACGTGATTATTCCCCTCTATTCGGCACTGGTGAGGCCTCATTTGGAGTACTGTGTCCAGTTTTGGGCCCCACACTACAAGAAGGATGTGGATAAATTGGAAAGAGTCCAACGGAGGGCAACAAAAATGATTAGGGGGCTGGAGCACATGACGTATGAGGAGAGGCTGAGGGAACTGGGATTGTTTAGCCTGCAGAAGAGAAGAGTGAGGGGGGATTTGATAGCTGCTTTCAACTACCTAAAAGGGGGTTCCAAAGAGGATGGATCTAGACTGTTCTCAGTGGTAGAAGATGACAGAACAAGGAGTAATGGTCTCAAGTTGCAGAGGGGGAGGTTTAGGTTGGATATTAGGAAAAACTTTTTCACTAGTAGGGTGGTAAAGCACTGGAATGGGTTACCTAGGGAGGTGGTGGAATCTCCTTCCTTAGAGGTTTTTAAGGTCAGGCTTGACAAAGCCCTGGCTGGGATGATCTAGTTGGGGTTGGTCCTGCTTTGAGCAGGGGGTTGGACTAGATGACCTCCTGAGGTCCCTTCCAACCCTGAGATTCTATGATTCTATGACAAAAAATGACCCATGCCATACCATTACCTTTCAGGCAGACAGGTAAGGTGGTGCAAGGCACGCGGTTTTCTGTTTAATTCAATGATATGGTGTTGGCATGACAAGCTATAGAACTGTTGTCATAGTGTATACGAGACAGACACCTCTTGGGAATTTGCCATAAATTGGCACAGAGTAAAATTTTCAAAAGTGTCTAAGTTCCATTGAAATCAGTAGCACTGAAAGTCACTGAGTCTTAGACTCCTTTTGAAAACTTCCTCCTCAGTCTGCCCAGGCTACACCATGCACTTGGAGTTTTAATCCGTGTCTATCTGGATTTACTGTCCATTCCCGATTCTGTGGCAGGTCGCTATGTAGCATGATGCCATCTCTCTCTCTTTCTTCTCCCAAGTTTAGGTGCAGTTTTTTCTCCTCACTTTTTGTTAAAAAATCTTTCATTTTTTTGTCATCTGAGGAAATATCTTTCTTGAATACATTACCACTATGTAACATATTCCTCTCCCACTAGTAGAATTGGTTTATTGGCATGAATTTAAATTAGGATGCAGGTAGCCTGCTGTACCTTGAATTCTGGCTTTGCCTGTGGATTGTTCAGCTCCCAAACATGGGGATTACCAAATCATTAACAATTCAAATAATTGGGAGGTCTTCTGACCTTTGTTTAAGCTCATCTAGTGATGAGCTGGAGGAGAAGACTTCAGAAATGGACCTTGTTTGCATAGATACACCCACTCTGTCTAGATGCACAGCATGATGGAATTGCTTTGCCCAAATGATTACTTTTGGCTGGTGCTGGATTGCAAATCACTTTGTTATTTGGAGTGGGGGAAGCGGTAATAAAGTGTTATATGAATCAAGGGAAGCAGAAATGTGCTTGGCATGGCCTGATCGAGGGGTTCACCCTCACCTGAACAGTGCTCACTAAGCAAGGGCCAGGGGTGCCAAAGCTCAGTGGAGATGAGAGAAGGTGGGGACAGGTGTTTCTACCTAGTGGTCTGGGCTTTGCTTAAGGGTCCTAGGCACTATTTGATCATCACTCTCCCCATTGTGTAATGACAGAGCTGGTTAAGGGTTTCAGAGTGGTAGCCGTGTTAGTCTGTATCAGCAAAAAGAACAAGGAGTACTTGGGGCACGTTAGAGATTAACAAATGTATTTGGGCATAAGCTTTTGTGGGCTAAAACCCACTTCATCAGATGCATGGAGTGGAAAATACAGTAGGAAGATTTATATATTATATATATAATATATATAAAATACAGATATATACAGAATTTATATATATATATATATAAAATACAGAGAACATGAAAAGATGGGAGTTGCCATACCAACTCTAAGGAGACAAATCAATTAAGGTGGGCTATTATCAGCAGGAGAAAAAAAACTTTTGTAGTGATAATCAGGATGGCCCATTTCAAACAGTTGACAAGAAGGTGTGAGTAACAGTAGCGGGAAAATTAGCATGGGGAATAGTTTTAGTTTGTGTAATGACCCATCCACTCCCAGTCTTTATTCAAGCCTAATTTAATGTTGTCCAGTTTGCAAATAAATTCCAGTTCTGCAGTTTCTCGTTGGAGTCTGTTTTTGAAGTTTTTTTTGTTGAAGAATTACGACTTTTAGGTCTGTAATTGAGTGTCCAGGAAGATTGACGTGTTCTCCGACTGGTTTTTGAATGTGTTAATTCTTGATGTCTGATTTGTGTCCATTTATTCTTTTGCGTAGAGACTGTCCAGTTTGTACATGGCATGGGGGTCATTGCTTTTGCCTTCAAATTCACAGAGGTTTTAAGGCCAGAGGAGATTGTTACATCAGCTGACCTAACTAAATAGAATTTGTTTTTTTAGTGTCTCAGTATAAGGCATTTTTCCCAGATCTCGAATCATGTTTGTAGCTTTGTTCTGAATGCTTTCTAATTTTTCAACATCCTTTTTAAAGTGTGGAAACCAGAACTGGACACAGTATTCCAGTCATGGTCTCACTAATACCGTATCTAGGGTTAACATTACTTCCCTCCTCCTGCTTGGTATTCCCTGCGTATAACTCCAAACAGTGCATTGGCTCTTTTTGAAAACTCTGATGATTTTATCATGAATCACACAATGTCTGTTTTTTCCCTAAGCCCCACCTCCTGGAGTCAGGTGATTCTGTGAGAATCTCAACTTTCATTTCCCCCCCCACAAGTTTGGTTTTAGCCTTCATTGGGGCTGCGAACAGCTTGAAAATGTGACCTGGGTGTACCCTAAAGACTCAAAAACTGGAAGGCAAATTAAAAGAGCCCCCAAAATCTCATGATTTTTTGGAATCTGAGCCATGATTTTCGAATTCTTGGGATTGGCAATGCTGAAAGAGGCAGTGGCTGCGGGGGACCTTTGGATACTTATGGTGTCATCACTGCCCAACACCTTTTTTTGGTTTCTGGACATTCTTTTCCCTCTGCTGATTGGCTACTTGTCCCAACTCCCTCCTCCCACCGCCCTCCGTTTTAATGAAAAAGCACCACAAGAGTCATGATGATAAGTGCAATGAGGAATGCCTGCCCCGTGATGTGCTGTATGTCAGTATTGGTTTTAGTAGTTGGAGAATTCAGACTGAATTAATGAACAAATACAACCACCTCAGCTTGCATTACAGCCAGGTTAGAAAAGCAGGCCTACATTAAATGACAGCTCTGTCATCCAGTTCCCAAATAAAAATGGATTCATCTAGACAGTGCAACCCCCTAAGAGAATATGTGCCTTGCACTGAGTATGTCTTATAGCATCGTGTTTTACAAGGATTTAGGTCTATAAATTGTTCCCAGTTCTCCACAGCTAGGTACATACTATGCAGAGAAGGCTAATAAAAGGGAGAGAACAGTCCGCTAACCATTTTTATCCAAGCAGCTTATGTCAAATGCTATAAATCTTTTAAAGTGCCTGGAGAACACGGAATTTGGTGTTGGCAAACTTGCATGACAAAGAACACACAGGCAGTGGAGATGGATTAGAAAGAGCAAACAGCATAAATCTAGCCCAGAAATAGATGAAAGGGAATGGAAATTCCCAAAGCCTTCAGCACACAAACGCAACACTAAAAATATGAGCTTGTTCCTTCCTAGTCTGGGATGCTGGTTATTTATAGACAGCACGAAATGACATGATTTATCAGAACCATTGACCTCATTATTTGTAAATTCAGCACCGGAGGATTTCCCCTGCACCCCAGTGAATTACAGTATTGCTGCACTAAACAATCCCTGAGCAAAGTAACTTTGCCTGATGGAGGAGTGTCAGATAGCCTGGTTCGGTTTTCACAGTAGAACTATACCCAATTCCCTCCGTAACCCTGCTCTAGGGCATTTTAGGGATTTAAATATTATACCGAGGTATTGTAAAGAGTGAAATGCTAATGTGATTACAAGGTTTGGGAAATCAAGGAACAATTCTGAGACTAATTTCTCAGATCGGATCGGCGGGTAGCAATCGATCTTTCGGGGATCGATTTTTCGCGTCTCGTTTAGACGCGATTAATCGATCCCCAAAAGCGCTCCCCGTCGGCTCCGGAAATCCACCTCATCGAAAGGTGGAAGCGGAGTCGACGGGGGAGCGGCAGCGATCGACTCGCTGCCGTCCTCATGGCCAGGTAAGTCGATTACGATACGCCGACTTCAGCTACGTTATTCACGTAGCTGAAGCTGCGTATCGTAGATCGACCCCCTCCCCTAGTGTAGCCCTGGGCTTAGTGCACAGCAAGCTGGGCTATCAATCTCATATGACACTCTAGCTTGCCACACACTGAGTGGCCATAGTGTGCTTTGCGTACTGCTGTTTCAAACAGGAGTAGATCCTGAGTGTTTTGTCAGAGAGTCTTGTTGTAGCTGTGGCAATCTAGGCACGTGAACTAGAAACGTTTGCAGTTTGGCACTGGCGTCCTCGTTTCAATAGTATTTATAACTGAGAGTCCTGTTACTCAGGAAAATCTGTGATGGAAGGTAATGGTGGTAAAATCAGAGCAGATGGTGGACAAAGGAATGAGCGCAGCAGTAAATAATCTGAACATCTGCAAAACCTGGGCAGTAGAGATGCGAGGACTAACTCTAAACAATGCCGATAACTGTAGCACCTTCACCTGGATGGAGTGGAAGCGCTCTTGTGAGAGATCAAAGTGTTTATGTTGCAGAAATGGGCTGGCGGTGGGATTTTGGCTGAGCCTGTGCAAAAATGAAACGATCAGTGTGTGGGTTAATAATTAATCTATATCTATTGCTCTCCTAAGTATTTGTAATGCTTCCATCACCAGAGCACAGTAACTTTTTTCTGGAGCTGGGGTTTAGGCACAGATCATTATCAAAAGAAGGAGAACAATCAGATGATTAAAGAAACAATAGCTGATGCTCTGAATAATCTTAATATTTTCAGCTGATCATAGAGCTGACCTGGCTCGCAAAAGAGCAGACGCTATGTCGTTTTCAACTTTATTTAACAGAGATAAGATCAGTCAAGGCTATTTAAATCCAACTGTTTGCCGTAACATCCTTCTCCTAAGGGAGAATTTGGCTTCCCCTAACAATGGCATGCTAGGCTCAGTAAGCAGAGCGAAGAGTGTGGGTTCCATTGCTTGGGGCCAGGGGAGATCTGGGGAGCAGTGGTCCCCAGACTGTGGAGTGCGCCCCCTCGGGGGTCATGGAGGAACGTCCGGGGAGCGTGTGGCAGGGCCCAGGCTAGCCCCACAGGGGCGAGGAGGGAGCACCACCCAGCCCCGCTCTGCCCTCAGCCTAGCTCCGACCCCAGCCACAGCTCCACTCCGCCCCCACCTTCCCCCCAAGTCCAGCTCTGTCTCTAGCCCCAGCTCCTCCCCCATCTCTTCCCCCCCCGCCCCAGCTCCGCCTTTAGCCCAAGCTCCTCTGCTGAGGAAGCCTTGGCTGTGCAGTAATGGAGCGGGGCATGGAGAGATTGCATTACTGGGAAGGGGGGACGCATCAGGAAAAGTTTGGGCACCACTGCTGTAGAGCATTGTTCCCTCTCACGCTTTTCTCCTCTGTGCACAGGAAGCTTGGGGCAGGAGAGGGGAAGAGCTGGGTGGACACCCCAGAGGGCTCTCTCCACGCCCAGAGAACTCTCCAGAGTGGTGAGAGAGGGAAATGGATATAGGTGTGTTCATTATTTTGTATAGCTCTGTGTCTTTCTCGTGCTGCTAAGTAAAGAGCAGGGGTGATTTAGAACTCTGTGCAAAGTCGGTCTGTTGGGCTTTAATTATCGCGTATCCCTGACGAAGCAAACTGTGAGCCAGAAGACTTGCACCTTTGGTGGGATTCTGGGGGATGTGGAAGAGCTGCTGGGGAGACGGCACTAGTTTCAGAGCCTCGGAGGCAACAGAATCAGTGGGGATCCCCATTCTCAAGGAGGGTGTCAGACATGAGGTCTACACCAGGAGTGTGTGCCTAGAGACCCAAAGCCAGGAAGAGTGACTAACGTCTGCCCAGCCCCAGCCAGCCGAGGGCAGGTGGGATTCAGAGGTTGGAGCCTTTACAGCAGTCTAGTGAGTGTCCAACAGGGGGAGCTCACCCAGATCTGTGACTGGGCTGTACAGGCATTGTTGGAGAGGTACAAGTATTCTGCAGCAAACAAACGCTTTAACACAATAGGTGCCACTGAGAGTTACCAATAATCGGTAATAGCTGGCTACAAACACAGGCTTAGAGTACAGTGATGCAAATCCAGAAAACATTTGAATCCCAAGCAGCTGCTATAAGCTTATACTTGTGCGGGTTTAGCTGACTGAATGCTTAGGGAAAGTCGATGGCTCAGCAGATTGGTAATGATCCTGGGGTCTTTTACCTCTAGTTCTGGTGTGAATTGCCCCCTAGCTGGGAGCGAATAAAAGTCCTCACTCTCAGAGGGCTAGCGCTCAGTATGGAGTTACTTGGCGATCTCAGTCTAGATCTTAGTGTCCACCTCCCAGAGACCATTAGCATACTGGCATTAATCGGCACACTTTCAGCAGAGGAGCCAAGGAAGGGGCATGGAGCTTGAATTCAGCTCTCCTTCTGGAATCTCACTCAGTGCGGATGACCTATCTTCTTGGAGAGATGCTGGGGGTAGATCGAGGACGTCCAGAGGGCTGTCAATCCACCCTCCTAGGATTACTGAATACAAAGAAAAGTTGGATTCTCTTTTTTGCCAAGGTACAAAGGAAACAGGCACCGGAGATAGATAGGAAAGGTCGAGGAAGATAAATCTAGCACTGAAGTGCATGGGAGGGGACAGAAATTCATGCTTTCCATAACAGAGTGCTATCAGGAGAAATATGATTAAGGTTCAAAGAATGTAAAACAGCACCATGTATTCCCAAAACACCAATTACAAAGACTTTGTTTTAGCTGTACAAATATTCCATTTATCTTATTCATCATATTTACCTTATGATAAGGTTTACCACATTCATATTTGGGCCAAGTGCATTAGTGAAAGAAAGTACACATAGCAACATCTTGGCATGCTAATCAGACATCATCAGGTGCACCTGCTCCAGGAATCTGTGGCCAAACTCTCTTCTCTACTGCACTAGTGTAGATCTGGAGTAACTCCAGCGTCTACTATAGCAGACTACAATGGAATTACTCCAAGTTTATAACAGTGCAGCTGAAAGCAGAATCTGACCTGCTGTTCCCTATCCTGCCAAAGCAGAAACACATTGGGCACACTGAATTGAATCAATGTACATCTGAGCCTTTTATTCATGACATTCGAGAGACACGGGGACAGTGCGATGGATAATAAAGTCTGAACAAATTCCATTCCGTACCTTACATGTTCAGGTCTCTTAAGCTTAACTTCAACACTGACTTTACTGCATATGTAAGAGATGAAGTCTGATCCTGCTGGAGGGCAGGGGTAGTACTCCCATGCTGTGTTCCCTGGGAGTGGGAGCAGACCTGTAATGATTTAGGCTTAGGTGCCAGCTTTTAGCTGCTATTTATCATACTGCTTACAATGATTTGCCAAACATTGTGTCTGGCAGTCATTTGCCTGGTGCTGTAAAGACATTTTTCAAAGGCCGGGGAGCATAGGCGCCAATTTCTCCTGGCACCGGTGGGTGCTTGCACCCCCCTGGCCCCGCCCCGACTCCACCCCTGACCCGCCCCCATTCCAACCTCTTCCCCAAAGTCCCCGCCCCAACTCCACCCACTTTCCTGCCACTATTGGACTCCTTCCCCAAATCCCCGCCCCAGCCCCGCCTCTTCCCTGCCTCCTCCCCTGAGAGCGCCACGTTCCCGCTCCTCCCCCTCCCTCCCACAGCTTGTTACACCGCAAAACAGCTGTTTTGCAGTGGCAAGCGCAGGGAGAAGAAGTGGGGAAGGCGTGCTCAGGGGAGGAGGTGGAGGTGAGCTGAGGCGGGGGGGCGGGGTGGGGAGCTGCTGGTGGGTGCAAAGCACCCACCAATTTTTCCCTGTGGGTGCTCCAGCCCCGGAGCACCCACGGAGTCGGCACCTATGCCAGGGAGGTATGCGGGAGCAACAAACCTTTATTAGGGAAAGACCTTAGTTGATCCAGTGTAGATCTAAAAGGAGCTGGGAGTGGGGATATGGTGCAGGGAGCCCCTTCTACGTGCCCTCTGTGTCGATCCACCCTAGGCAGCCAGAGTGACAGTGTTTGGACTCCCTGAGCTCCCGGGACTCCACCCCCAAAGGGAGGAGGTGAGGCTGTGTCCAGGCCCTGCTCCTGTGTGCAGTGACTGGGGGTTGGAAGCCTGAGCTGAAAGGATGGCATGTTGCCCTTCGAGACAAAAGACTAAGGGTCACTGCTAAGTGCCTGCTCCACTTAGTAGGCTGGCTCCTTCCACATGCAGGCTCGTACCTTTCCAGGCTGCCTCATCATGGCTGTAAGAACTACAACAAGGCCTTCGGTCTTGAATTCTGCAGTGTTATGACCGGGGAAAATCCAGGGAGTAGGGTGGCCGGGTGCCTAGTTTTCGACTGGAAAGTCCGGTCGAAAAAGAGACCTGACAGTGTCCAGTCAGATCTACTGACTGGACACCCAAAGTTTGGTTACTGCTGGTGGGGGAGGCGGAGTTTGAGTCCTAGTCTTCCACTTTCCTCTCCAGTTTTACAGCCCCCACGAACAATGAAGTAGTTGTAATGCAAGGAAAAGCAAATGATCTGGATGGATGAGATGCTACTGTGAGTTCATGTGAATTTTGGGCAGAAGTTTGCCGAGTGTGTGTGTGTGTGTGTGAGAGAGAGAGAGATAGTGGGTGAGTGAAAGAGAGGGAAAACCTGTGAGTATGGTAGGTTTGTCCTGTATCTATGAGTCTGAGTGTAAGATTGCCACAATGAGCTACAAGGCCTAATTCTGACTCATCAGATCAAGACATTTCAGATTGATTATTTGACTAACCATTTCAACAGGGGCTTGATACTGAAAGGGGCTGACTACTCTTGCCCGGAACCAACAAAGGACTTCAGCACATGCATAAAGCATGTGCTAAAGTGCTTTGTTGAATCAAGGCCAGAGTGTTTGGCACTTTGCAGGACTGAACTCCAAATACTGAAACTAGATCTGGCTGGGAATTTTCTGTAGGAAAATCATTTCAACTAAAAATGAAGTTTCTGCAAAATAAAAAATTTCTGTGGGAAAATTTTGATTTTGATGACAATTACCAATTTTCAGTCAGGAAGGGTAAAATGAAATATTTAATTTCAGGTTGTTTTGACCTGAATTGGAATATTTCAGTTTTTTGAAATAACCTATTTTGAGTAATTTCAACATTAAACTGCATTTCCTTATTGTACACTGATTGTTTAGGGAAATCGTAGTTGTGGACTGTATTCCCTCCTATTGACTGGGCTCCTTAGAGGACTACAGCTCCCATAATGCAATGCAGGGACTCCCCTCTGACTACATGATGCATCATGGGAGCCAAATGATTCTGGGTGTTTTAATGGAGATGTAGTCCAGCCAGGGGCAAGAAAGAGGGCCTCAGGCTCCTGAACTACTGCTCCCATAAGGCAAGATGTTATGACGGGAAAATACAGTTTAATGTTTAAGTAACCTGAAAGAAAGTGTCTCGGGTCATTTCAACAGATCAAAGAGAAACATTTTGATTTCAGGAATATCCAAATATTTTATTTTGATCTAAAATCTTCAAATGAAATGTTTCCACATTTTCCAAATTGAAATGTTCTGGAATTTCCATTTTGCTGAAAATTTCAAAATTTCAGTTTTTCATCCCTATTTGGGATGAAATCAAATGCTGAAATGTCAGAATTTCTTGCAGGATGGAAATTTTAAATTTTGTTAAGCTCCTGCTGAAACCTTGTCTCCAAGGCTTACTTACTCCATAACTTCATTTTTCTATATTATTTAAGCCATATCATGTGTTTCAAAGTAGTCTGAATTTCCAGGAGCAGTGTATGTTCCCTTTAAACAGTAACTCATTTAGATTATAGCTGCACTTAAGAAGATTTATTGAGCCTGATTCTTCCTTAACCTCCATCAGTGAATCAGAAGTAACTTCACTGAAGTCAGGGGAGGTGCATTTGTGTGAGAGCAGAATCAGCCGAACTGTCTTTGCAGGCATACAAAAAATCGATTGATTTTGAAATAAGCAAAGTTCATATTTCTATGTTGATTGTTGATAACATTTTTAATTTTAAAGTCCCATAGGTCCCTTTAGTTTTAAAAAGTTTACGGAGAGAAATGGATGCACAAACTGTTATTCTCATAACACATATTTGCCCCCTTTTGCTTGAAACAGAATTGACTGCAGTAAGCTAAACATTGGACATCAGCTCATACCTCATTTCAAAAGTGAGATATTACCCAGTATGAAACCTTGGCGTCTACACAGATTACTCTTCCATCTGGGAAGGAACATCACTGATTTTCCATCTAACATTCTTTAAGGCAGTGTTTGCTTAATAATTAACTGACCAATACAGCTCCGAAAAGGGACAATCTGAAAAGTCAGTTTTAAACATAATTCTTGGTAAATCTTGTATCTCACATTGTGCTCCTGAAAGCCCAGCGGTACATTCCACGTTATTTTTGCTAGTTTTAATCTACACTACAGATTAGAAAATGTTGACATACTTCTTCAGTTACATTTCAGGTAATATTCATGGGGCCCATTCTACTTTAGACAGTTCTGACTTTGAAAATAAAATCTTAGAATGCTGAAAATAAAAGATTAATGTATCAAGGTAGAAAAATCTAGAATTACTTTATGTATAATATTTCCAAGTAGATGCTATGAACTATTACAGAGTCTATGCCTTTAATTTTAGTTACTGGTTATTATAAAAACCTGATCTTGGTATTCTTTAAGTTGTCACAGTGTCTTGATAATAACATCCACTGTGGGAAATATGCAATGGTGTTGGTGAATGTACTATATATTTTTATAATAAACAGCCATCTATATGTATCACATACAAAACCAGCTAGCTGTTTTAAGGAAAATGTTGTTATTTGGTACTATTTTTATTATGGCAATGCCTAGTGGCCCCAATCGAGATCAAAATTGCCTTGTATTAGGCGCTGTACAAACATAGCCGGAGACAAGCCATGCTCTAAAGATCTTACAATCCTATAGTGAAGACAGACAAAAGGTGGGAGAAAGGAAGGATTATTATTCCTGTTTTATAGATTTTGGAGGCACAGAGAGATGAAATGACTCAGCCAAGTTCACAGGGTGGCCTGTGGCAGACCCAGGGATAAACCCCACATCTCCTGGGTCCTAGTCTAGTAGTGTCTTTCACAAGACTAACCTTCCTCTCTTGACTTGGCTAACTAAGAAGTCCTGGGTGTTTCCCATGTTTACAAACACCCAAATTCTTGAGCTGATAATCCAAATAATTCCAGTGTGTTCTGATTGGCATCTCTTTCCTAACAAGCAAACCTAGGTCAGTTGTTGCAGGTGCACTCAACAGTACAGGCTAATAGACCTTTGCCTTTAAACATTTCCACAGAAATAGTCTGCACTCTTCTACTGTCACGGATTTCCTTGGGACTGCTAACCAACACCGGCACTCGAAACATTTTGGTTTTTAACAGTGCAGTGATGCAAGTACAAGAGTTCTTTATTACTTGGCTTCAATTGCTTTGCAAGTAAGTAACATTTCCCTTTTCATGGTTGAAATGCTGCTGAATTTTCAGGCATTTTCTAATTTTTCCTTTATTTTTTAAACAAAGTGGTGCAGGAGTTTGTACAGAAAAGGATCTAACAGTCTTGCACCAGGATGCCCATACAGCTAGAACTCACGGAGCTCATTAGCTAAGACAGTCTCACCCTTCCTGGCCAGTCTGGGTAATGCATACTACAGATTCCCAGGAGCTCCTTCTGAATGTACATCCACAAAGAATCAAGATGTCAGATTAAATCAAAGGGACCCTAAACTCAGCTGAAAACATCGCTCTACAGTAAGGAAAGCCATGTTGGGGAGAGGATAAATTCTTGTGAATTTCTATAGATCTGCTCAAAACACTACACTGTTTGTGTCCTCTTAGGGGCAAATGTAGAACACACTATTAAAAAAATCACTCCCACCTTTCCCCCCCCCCCCCCCCAAAAAAAAAAGGTCTACTGAAAGAAAATATCCCCAGACTTTTAAATGAAGTACAGTAGATACACAATGCGTTTGTTTTAAGGAAGGCTGTACAGTTTAAGGGCCAGATTCTTAGCAGGTGTAAATCAGTGAAGTCACTCTGTGAGGCCAAGGGATCAGGGCTGATTTACACCAGCTAATGAGCTAATCCTAAATATTCCCTGAAAATTATAGGTCAGATCCTCAGGTGCAGGGTGGCTGCCTTATGCTTGCATTTCTCATGTACTTTGGCTATAAAATCCTGAGCAACAGGTCCAAGAAAATGTTCTCAGTGTAAGGATGATCCTGCTGTGGTGTAGAGCTGATTTGCTAGCTCGTGTGCCACAACCCTTCCTTGCTGCCCAGTGTTGTGGGGAAAAGGAGTGTGGTTACTAACAAGAAGGCAGGGTCAGGAAGCCCCTATGCTATACCAAGCCTATTACTTTGTGGCATAATTTAGAGCAGCTCTTATGCTGCTCTAGTACACAGTGCATGGAGGAAGGGTTTTCCCAGAATAGCACCAGGATCAGGACAGTGCAAATGGGAGCTTTACACTGGTTTGGAATACATACCACTGACTTTCAATATTCGCATTTTGGGCATAACTAAGGAATATAGGGAGCACCCTATACATCTGGATGGCTCTGGGGCATACAAACCTTTCTGCTTTCTTGTCTGCAAAAGTTCTTATATGATCGTTCACTTTGCAATTAGTGATTGCGTCATGTGTTCAGACTGGCTTGTGGCAATACAGAGTGGAACTGAAGAGGAAGCAGCCATGAACCACAAAGCTTTGGCCTAGAACCTAGACACACTTTTAGAAGAGAAATCTTTAGTATTTTTCTCTCACTGCTGATATTCTCAGCACTCTGATCAGTGCTTGTGTTCCCCCTCCCTTCGCTCCTCCTTTTTCTGCTTTTGCTCTGACCAGGTCACTGTGCTAATGAGGACTAACACAGCAGCCAAACAGATTTTCATTTTACAAAACATTTGAGGTAGAACAAACTCTGCTGCTTTCCTGGAGATCTTTTTCTGGGTGACCTTTGGGTCGGCCCGAATTGCTGCAATCAAAGCAGTGCAAATCTCTAGGAATTGGACAAAAATGGTGCCTGAAATTGGATGCCATCATTACAGCGGTAATTGAAAGCAGTGGATTTTATGCATTTCTGTGTGGATTATAGCATAAGGCTCCGATTCTGCAATCTGAGCCAGGTGGACAGACACCTGCCCTCATGCGGGGGTACTGTTTATTTCATTGGGTTATGCCTGTGCCGATCAGATTGCAGGACTGAGGCCTAGGCTGGCAAAATGTCAGTCTTCACCTCCCTCACCACTTCCTCTTTCAGTGGTTGTTTCCATTGAACAGTTCTGTGAATTCTGTGATCACGGGAAAAGCAGATTTTCTTCCTCACTTTTCCACAAAACTGATGACAAAGCAAACTTCTATGATTTCATGGTACATGCCAACTGTTAGCCATATCTAGGCTGCAAGGATTTCCCTAACATCCTGTTAACAGGCCTCCCCTTGCCTTCCAAGCGCTGTAGCAGATGTTCCATCTCTGACAGGCCTGAACGCTTCTCTCATGGGTTATGTATTTCCAGGTTTCCAAGTAATGCAACCTCACGTGCAGCAACTGACAGAACGACATTAGTCAGTTCCTCTACAATTTTCAGTAAGCATGGGGATCAGTATAGCTGCCTTCTAGAGGCTTTTCACTGGGCTAACTTGCTATCCTGTTCCTTACAGGAACTCAGCGAAACCAAGATCTTATCCCTACGTAAGTGACAGTATAATGAATCTTGTAGGCTATCATAGTAAACAGTTTACATATGCACTTCAACAGGGCTCATCATACAATGTGTGATATATATTACAGTCAATTCATAGATTCCAAGCCAGAAGGGACCACTGTGACTATCTAGTCTGATCTCCTGTATAACACAGGCCAGAGAATGTCCCCAAAATGATTCCCAGAGCAGATCTTCCAGAAAAAACATTAAATCTTAATTTAAAAAATGACATGTGATGGAAAATCCACCACAAACCTTGGAAAATTGGTCCAGTGGCTAATTACCTTCACTGTTAAAAATGTATGCCTTGTTTCCAGTCTCAATATGGCTAGTTTCAACTTCCAGCCATTGGATGGTGTTATACCTTTCTCTGCTAGATTGCAGAGCCCATTAAATATTTGTTCCCCGTGTAGGTATTTATAGACTAATCAAGTCACCCCTTAACCTTCTCTTTGTTAAGCTAAAGAGATCGAGCTCCGTAAATTGATCACCATAAAGCAAGTTTTCTAGCCCTTTAATCATTTTCATGGCTCTTCTTCTCTAAACCCTCTCCAGTGTATCACCATCCTTCTTGAACTGTGGACGCCAGAACTGGACACAGTATTCCAGTAGCAGTCGCAACAGAGCCAAATATAGAGATAAAATAGCCTCTCTCCTCCTATTTGAGATTCCCCTCCTTATGCACCCAAGGATTGCATTAGCCCTTTTGGCAACAGTGTCGTACTGGGAGCTCATGTTCAGCTCATTATCCACCATCACCCTTAAATCTTTTTCAGAGTAACTGCTTCTCAGGATAGAGTCTCCCATCCTGAAAGTATGGCTTACATTCTTTGCTGCTAGATGTATACATTTACATTTAGCTATATTGAATCCATATTGTTTGCTTGCACCCAGTTTACAAAGCAATCCACATTGCTTTGTATTAGTGACTTGTCTTCTTCATTATTTACCACTCCCCCAATTTTTGTGTCATCTGCAAACTTTGCCAGTGATTATTTTGTTTTCTTCCAGGTCATTGCTTAAAAAGGTTAAATAGCATAGGTCCAAGAGCAGATCCCTGTGGGACCTCACTAGAAACACACCCACTCAATGGATGATTCCCCGTTACAATTACATTTTGAGACCTACTAGTTAGACCTATCAGATGCCGTATAGTGTTAGCTCACCAACAGGGCAGGTGTTAATGGTACGCTATTGTGTTTGTATATACTGTGTATTTGGCCAAATTTTCCATAAGTGCTGGCTGACGTCTGTGTGCACCTGCACTTGCATATACAAATGAGTAGTCATCTGCACAGGCAATTGTCTAGTTTGTACTACAAATGTGGCTTCCTTCATAAACTTAGTTTTTTGCATACACACTTATTCTACTTGTTAAAAATGTGGTCTCCAACACAAACATATTACAACAACTATACTACATTACACTAACATATAAACAACTATACTACAACTTTAATCATCCTTCAGTCCTATTGTGCCTGGTGATTATTGTTGACACTTGCATACTCATTGTTATGCCATAATTGTGGAACTGACATGACATTTGCCGCCATCACACTGTTCACTCTGCTTGTTTGTTACACCCCTCCCTGAGCCCTGTGTCTGTCTTGTCTTGTCAGGAAGCAGGGCCTGCTGCAGAGCTAGTCTCCAGGCAACTTAATGAGCGCAGCTGGCCTGTAACAGCCACAGCTGCAATAGCGTCTGCTTGTTCCCAGCCTTGTTCCAGTCCTTCTCACTGTAGTACGTATACTATAGACAGACCAATAAACCATACTCTACAGCTGCTATGTATGGATTATAACAAACCATGAGAACTAACCACAGAGGCAGCCGTTTCTTTAGCTTTAACCAGGTACCATTACCTTTGAGTGGAATGTCAGATTTCCTTCTGCACTTGTTCTTTGGGGGGGAATGCTCTGGCAAAGAAGTGAGTCTTGCAATGCGACATGATTGTGGTGACGTTTGGACAATTCTTGAGATTTTTGAAAAAGGAGTTCAAGACCCTTGGGTTGGCTGTTGAGAAGGCATCCCCCTCCAGGTCCCTTGAGTATGTAACTGGGCTCACTGGACTGTTGTATCTGTTGTGATGGGCTACAGAAGGAGAGGTGGTAACCAAGGTAGCTTGGGCATATTCCACCAAGGCCTTTGTAAATCAGAACCAGAACCTTGAAGGGGAGCCAGCACAGGACTAGGCACCGCTGCCGTTACCAAGCACCTGCATGGTGTAGTCTCTTGGTCTCTTTCTCCTTAGGTGTTGGGCTGCCAGAGAACTTCTTCTGGAATGTAGGCCTAGGGAGAGTGAGTTACCATAGTCTAACCTGCTTGTGACAAATGCATGAACTGCTGAGGACAGGTCACCATCCTAGGGAAATGGATAGAGGAGTTTTCTTGCTAGCCAGAGGTGGAAGGAAGGCGCTTTTGGTGATGGCTGTTTGACTGATGAGTCTAGCAGGACCTAGTTGTCAAACTTAACTGGTGGAGTTCCGATGTCCTCAGCTGAGCATGGAGGGGTGGTATCCAAGCACTTCTCTCTTCCCACTAGCAATACTTCAGTCTTTTCTAAATTTAATCTGAGCCAGCTGTTTTTCATCCAGACTCCAATCTCCTTCGGGCACTGAGATAGCTGGGAGCCAGTGCTGGCTGCAACTGATGAAAAGGATACATAGAACTGCATATGGCTGGTATCACAGCCCTGGTTATCTCATGACCTCCCTTAATGTTATACATAGACATTAAGTAAGTGTGGTGGCAGGCACAAGCAACATTGTTACGAAGTCCTAGTTATTATTTTATTAAATACCTTGTCTTTTTTATGCCTTCACAGCCTTTCTCTTGAATCATGTAAAATTACAGCCTGGCTCTAGTAGAGTGCATTAGAACATTACCAAGCTCCACAGGTCAGGGAGTCAGGATAAATGTCTTTTACTTGCCCAAGTGTACACAACTGGATGTGAAGTAGGTGCCTGCGGGGAATCTAAAGGAGGATAGCTACTTGGGGATTAATCAGCTCAGTGAAGTGTCCCTGTGTAAACAGTGATAAAGGGCTTGAGGCCAGTCATTTCTGTAAGTGGAGTTCACGCTCCCTTTCTTCACGGTTGTGTGCTTCACGGCGTTTTATCACATTGTGACTTTAAGGAGAGTTCAACTTTCTGTTAGCCAGTGAGAGAAGCCAATCCAAAACCCTGGGAGCATTCGCTCAGATGTACCAAGTTTATGCCCATTCTGAGGAATAAGGCAAGTGGCAGGAGCTGGCTCCACTTGGTTGATTACCAGTTCAAAAGTGTCCCTAAATTACTACCAGGAAGGACATGATAAATCCCTGCTGAAGAGGTTTCTCCTAGAATGCTGGAGGCTCAATTTCCCCACTTTAAATTCCTGTGCTGTTGTCGTTTGCATTAATGTTGTTCGTCGGCTCCACCCCTCTCCGTCCAGCACCATTCCCTCTTGGTGAGACTTCCTGCATGGGAGTCAGTCTTTTACAGTAGGAGTGGGAATGAGCCAGTGGTGTATGGATAGGAATAAAAATTTGGCCGCTTTTGGAGGGGCATTTTCTGTGCCCCCCGTGGTCAGAGAAGCTGGCTCTCCTCCTCTCTCTCCGGCCAGAGAAGCTGGCTCTCCCCCGCATCTCGGGGAAGTGGAGCTCACTCTCTCCTGGCAGCCGGAGGAGCTGGATTGCGCCCTCGCGGCCCCAGGGCCAGAGGAGCTGTCATCTCCCACCCTGGATGGGCTGGAGGAGCTCGCTCTCCTGGCTCTGGCCCTGGAGGAGTTCTCTGACCCCACTGATGGGGGGGGGCATGCCCCTGCTTGCCCCCCCCTTGCGCATGCCCATGGAATGAGCTGATGCAAATAAAATTTGGTTCCGCTTAAAAATTGCATCTCTGCATGCGCACAAATAAGAGGCAAGGTATCACTTTCCTTGGGTCAACACCAGGCTAATTTTCTAACCGTCACAGAGACGTAGGACTGAAAGGGACCTCAAGAGGACATTCAGCCCATCCTCCTGCAATGAAGCAAGACCAAGTATAGGTAGAAGCCATGGAGAAGTTCATAATTCAGCAATCATCTGCATTGTGCACATTTACATCTCAGCAATCCAGCCCCTAGTTAATTTCATTTTTAAAGATTGTTGACTTGTATTTGGGGGTCAACAGAAGTGGTCTCCTGCACAGGGATCGATAAAACTCATATTACAATGGTTAGGCAATGACTATGATATAGCAACACATTAGGGCTTGTCTACACAGTGGGGTAATGCACTGTAAGTGGGTGTGATTTCTGAAGCACACTACAATGTTGCACATTGGTGTGTGTAGACCCTGCTAGTGTGCATTAAAGTGTGCTTTAACATAGCGCTATTTAAAACAATACAGGCACATTAACTAAGTCAGATTAACTTTTTGACACACAGCTCACAATTGAACTGCTCTGAGTAGTTGCCTGGCTATCTGTGTTGTGTACTATATCAAGAGAAAGCACACAAAGGCTGTTAATATGCTTATTGCTTATCTAATACGGCCTACTTTGTGCAATACCTTTTGAAATCCATCCATCCCCCTTGCCCCAGCTCTGTCCTAGTCTCTGAGCAGTTTGTCTCCTGCAGAACTAGGTGAATGCTGGAAAAATCTTTCCACAAATATTTGACTTTTTAAATGGGTTCACTTTGACAGAGTTCACATGATATTTGTTATAGAAAAGAAATGTTGTTGTGATGTATAGTATAATTGAATGCTATAAGGTGCAAATGAAGCATACAATTAAAAACAATGTGAGCATGTATTAATGATTTATATATATATAAAAAAAATTGAAACCTAAGTCCTGATCCTGCGAACACTTAAGCACATGCTGATAGGTTTCAGAGTGGTAGCCGTGTTAGTCTGTATCAGCAAAAACAACGAGGAGTACTTATGGCACCTTAGAAACTAACAAATGTATTTGGGCATAAGCTTTCATGGGCTAAAATCCACTTCATCAGAAGCATGGAGTGGAAAATATAGTAGGCAGATATATATACACAGTATATGAAAAGATGGGAGTTGCCTTACCAAGTGGGGGGTCAGTTCTAACGAGACAATTCAATTAAAGTGGAAGAGGGCAATTATCAACAGGAGGAAAAATCATTTTTATAGTGGTAATCAGGGTGGCCCATTTCAAACCAAGGAACTGGAATTAATTTGCAAACTGGACACCCTCATATTAGGCCCAAATAAAGACTGGGAGTGAATGGGTCAGTACAAAAACTAAAAACAAATTTCCCCATGCTAATTTCCCCCCTACTGTTACTCACACCTTCTTGTCAACTGTTTGAAAACCCACCCTCTGGTTATTATTTAATAATGTTCTTTGGCCAAGTTTTTTCAAAAGCAACTGGTGAACTGGGGTAGTTCCATGTTTTGGGAGTGTGCTTTGAGAAACCGTAAAGGGGCTTGAGTTTCAGTGGGTGGGTGCTAAGCCGTTTTTAAAAACCAGGGCCCTTTAACTTGACTCAAGTTGGACTCCCAAAAATAAAGGTGCCCCAAATCACTTGTCACTTTTGATAAATTTGCCTCCCCTTTTTGCAGCATGTTGCCTCAGGTTTAAAACGATACAGTCGCAACCACATAGATTGTTTTAACAATAGGTCCTTGCTGTAATATACTTTCAAAGCTTGTTTTGATATTATCTTACAAGAATGTATTTATAAAGGACTTTACCCTCCTCCTTCATAAGGGGAAATTACAGATCACAGCTGCAGCTATTAATTTTATATTATTAATCAACCTTTTATACATTGACATTTAATGTGTTCCTAACGTGCCAATCTCAGCTCATGTCATAGTGTTAGAGGGCTCCTTAATATTACATGGTTAGATTAATTGGTATTTAAATGCTGTTTAAATCACCAAAGCATTAATACTCTTACACCTTAGTTAGTAAACATTATTTGCACTGCTTCTGATCACCAGGGTTCTAAGTCTGCTCACAATTATTCATACAGCTTCAATGACTTCAACTCAGTAGGCATCAAACTGAGCAAAGATGAGCTTTGCATGGAAACATGCAGAAATTCCTGGGGCTGCTCTCTGCCCTTCCCACCCCACACGCTGGTTCAGAAAGGGGCAGCTTACACGCATTAACTAAAATGTTGGGAGTGCAAAATTGCACACCACGTCAAAACTTTTAACATGATATTGTTAACCTGAATCATGAATTTCACTCAGTTATAACTGACGTCCTTTTTAAAAGTTGTCGCCTAGTGGCCCTGCTCCCGGCTCAGCCGCGGAGGTGGGAGGCAGCCGCGGCCAGCCGCCCCCCCGCCGGCTCCCGGCTCAGCCGCAGAGGCAGGAGGCAGCCCCCTGGCTCCCGACTCAGCTGTGGAGCCGGGAGGCAGCTGCGCCGCCGGTGAGTCGCCCCCCAAATTCTGGTGCCCTAGGCAACAGCCTAGGGTTGCCTAGTGGGCACGCCGGCCCTGTCTCTAGGCAGTACATTTACATCTAGATTTGAGCCCAGGTTTGGAGATGTGATAAATGAGATCGCTGACGTGATCCAACACCCAATTGTTATATTTTTATAACACTCCGTGTAAGGGCATAGGAAATTCACCTGTGCTAACACAAGGCCTATGCATAAAGATGTTGACTCATGCTGGCAAGGGGGCTCTTCTAGTGTCGGTCCCGGATATAAGAGGGGTTGGATTGTCTCTTAAGGGGCAGAAGAAAATAGGGGCAGGGACAGAGAGATCCTGCAGGGGGAAACCCCAGAAACAACTGAGCTCAGGAGAAATCTTAGGCTGAGATTTGTTTAGCGGACTTTTTGTTTAAGTAAACAATAGAGGGAAACCCCAGACAAGAGGCGAGTTTGGGCCATATCCAATATGTGCATATACTCCATTTGGAGCATGGTGGAAATGCCATTTGCTGACAAGGAGGCTGCACATTACAGAATGTTCCCTGCATTAAAACAACCCCGTGTCTCTACTATGTGAAATAGAATCCTCCTAGGAAAATGGCTCTATTGTGCCCAACTTTCCATACTTGATACCAGAAAGGCCTGTATTGTATTTTCTGGACAGAGCCTGCATGCAAGTTGAGAAATGCAGTTTTGATAAAAGGTTACTATGGTTGTCTTGCATCCATATTAATTTTCCTAATGGACCTGACTTCATGAAATGTTAAGACCTTTATTGAAATTCCAGTGCCAGCGTTTCCAAGAACTGCCCTCAACCCATAATCCACCAGGAATCAACGTGAGTTATAGTAGCAACGGCCTTGTGACAAGCATCTCAGTGCCCTCTCTGTATTCTTTGAAAATTTTCCATCATTTTGGTGAAGGGGCTGGCACTCGATTGGCTACTTGTCTTTATGAAGTGGAATCTCTTTTGTGCTTTCAGCCAGTGTTTTGTTGTTTTTTTTTCATCAGTCAAAGCACAACCTAATTTAAAATACATACTTATCAAAACTGAAAACCAGCCATTGGATGGCTTTGCAAGGCCATGTTGTAAATAAGATTTCCTTCCCTGGTGTTTCAAGAAATAATTAGTTGGCATGCCCAACTGGTGCCGATATACCCTGCTCTTCAGGATCTCCTAGAAGAGGGAAATCTGCATGTACTTTTCAAATAGATGGCAGAAGGTGTTCTGAGAATGCTCTGTGAAGAGGGACAAAGCACTGGAATCACAGTCTTTCTTCCTTTCCTCCCCCTTCAGATTTAGCTATTAGCTATTGTTGTCTTTGTTCCATTGACTGTAACGTGGAAAATAGTTTACATGCCTGTTTTGCTACAGTGAAAGCCCCCGGCACTGAAATGACATTCCAGCTAGAACTAGAGAACACTAAGGGCTAGGTTGTAGCTTTAGGCACAGCCTTGAGTAAGGAGTGGTGTGTAAATTACACCCCCAGGAGTAGCCCAGGATACAGCTCCTCCCCTGCTTCCTCTGTGCTACCTGGGAGTAGTAATTACAAATGATGAATTATGACACCCCCTCCTTCCCAGAGCCATCTCAACTGTGCTGGGCAACAAGTAGAAACGTAGAGCCAAGGGTCTGCCCATTTCTGCCTGCCCTACTCCAGAGAGAGAGGGAGGGAAAAGAGTGTGCAGCACCTCCTTAGTCCTATATGCCTGGACCCCGGTCTGGGCAGCCCATACAGTTATAAAGGGGGTGGTTCTTATTCTCTGTGATCCCCGTATAGGCGAGCAGATCAAGTCACAATCTAGCCCCACCTGAAAAAAGATGAATATTAGACAAATACATGCACACTATTAGATCAATTACGCTCTTAAATGGGAGTCTGTTGGGGCTTGAATATCATTCGGGATATAGGGTGACCAGATAGCAACTGTGAAAAAACGGGACAGGGCATGGGAGGTAATAGGCGCCTATATAAGAAAAAGTCCCCCCAAAAGGGACTGTCCCTATAAAAACGTCGCCCAGTGTCGGGGGCGGGGCCCCGCAACGTCTCCTGGTGCTGAGGTGAGTTGCCGTGGGTCCCAGGGCTGGCGGGGAGCTAGGGCGGGCCCCGGGGTTGGCGGGGAGCTGCCGGTGGGTGCTCTGCACCCACCAATTTTTTCCCATGGGTGCTCCAGCCCCGGAGCACCCACGGAGGCGGCGCCTATGTCTGGTCACCCTACTCAGGAAAAACCTGAGGGACCAGACCAATGGTGTGGCTGCAAAATCCGTGTCAAGTAGAAATCACTTCCACATTAAACGTGGAAGGCCAGACCAACTCAGGCTGAGTGCATTTTGCAGGTAATACATTCTCTGGATAATTGGAGCACTGGCTTTATTGCTGCTTTGCTGATGCACTCAACTGATGGATGGAAGGAAATTACCTTTCCGAAGATGCCATTCAGCCTGACCTCCCAGCTTAAGGTAAGGTATTAGGAAACAGCAAAATGACAGAAAGGAGGTGAAGGGCAATTCCCAGCACACAAATGTGTTGATAGGTGATTCAGGTTCCTAATTTTATAAAGAGATCTTGTGTCTTGTGCAAATATGGATTCCCATTTTAACCAGCGCTGGCTGTACAAGCATGGGCCTGATTCTTCTCCCATTGGGGGAGATTTGACACTGGCTTCTGTGAGAGTAGATTTGGGTCAGTAATTCACCAACTGAATGAATGCTTGTGGTGCAAACATTTTTAGAAGAACTTTGCAGATTTCAAGACACTTACTCATGGCAGGCATTTATTCTCCGTGTTCAGTGTCACCATTTGCAACATTTTATCAGATCACATCACATGTAATTTCTACACCTGTTGTTATTCAAGAATCAAATGGCTGCCACACGCCAGACTGACCAGTTCTCTTACTCTTGCTGTGAGACTCTAAAGCTATAGAGCCTGGTTCTGATCTCAGTTACTCGGGTTTTACTCTATCGAGTTTGGCAAAATTACTCCTCAATTTCACCAGTGGGGGTGGGATAGCAGTAAGCAGATGATGTTTTATGCTGGTTCAGTTCTGAAACTGAGTGGGGAGGAGGAGGAGAGAGAAGGAAATACAAAAGAGGAGGAAGCGGGAGACAATGTAATAAAACATGTAGGCTATATTCCTAGTTTTATTTAACTACTGCTTTGAATAGTTGTGAAGTGATTCTAGGGTTTTTATAAAGACAGAGTATCTGTTTAAATATATAATTATACTGTTACAGTGTAGTGATATGGATAATTGTGCTATTAAATAGAAGCACTTTTGTCCCCTTTTTTTGTATTATGGCTATTTTACGCATCATAAAATACAGTATTGTCCACAGCAGTGTTTAGAAACAACCTTTTTGGCCTCAGACCCTACAGATCACTGCAGCAAGAGGGTGAGTGAGCAAATCACTGCTGAGTGATCCAGTCAAAGCCTAAAATTATGTCTCTGGGCCAGGTTCTAATAGCATTATTCATTGTGAATAGCACTTTCCTCCCAGGGGAGCAAGGTGCTACTCAGAATGAGTAACATTATTGGCTCTTTGCAAGGCATTTCCGCTTGGTATTAGCATCTTCACTGATCCATGTGCACACATTGGGAAATAGAATCCAACATTTCAAATCTTGTATCTTGTGCATATATGTATACACCCAGAGAATAATGAAATTCCAATTAAAATGCTGGTTATAGATATTACTTGCATTATAAAGCAAGATATACGCTTTTGTTTATGGGAGAACTGGGTGAACCATAGCTAATTAAATCTTGCCCCTCCAGGGAGCATTTTTTCCCCCCATGGAGCAATTTTGTGTGTATTTTGACTGTTACAGCTCAATAGACTACAGGCATCAAACCAGGGCCGGTGCTTTCACTAGGCGACCCTAGGCGGTCGCCTAGGGCGCCAGGATTTGGGGGGCGGCATTTTGCCACCCTGGGTGGTGGGCGGCTGCCTCCGGCTCCATACTTGAGCCGGGAGGCGGGAGGCAGCCGCCCACTTCCTCGCGAAGCCCTGCTGTGGCGAGAGCTGTTGCCGTGCCGCTGGGGCTCAACAGGGCTTTGCGGGCGGCTTGCCGCGGCTGCCTCCTGCCTCCCGGCTCCACGGGCGGGGCGGGGGGGGTGGTTAGCCGGCTGCCATGGGCGGGGGGCTGAGCTGCCGCGGGCGAGGGGGTGGGGAGCCGCCTTTCGCGGAGGGGATGGGGAGCCAGCTGCTGCGGGCAGGGGGCGGTGTTAGCGGGGGGCGGGGGAGGCTCAGGCTGGTGCAAGGAAGTTTCACCTAGGGCGCATAACTTCCTTGCACTGGCCCTGCATCAAACATATCAACTAGAAAACAGGGAGCTCACTATTATAATATTAAATGCCTTAAATCTCAGAACCAGAGGCTATAACAACAAATGGGCTATCCAAGGTACATTTACTTACTTGATACCTTAACGTAATTCCAATGCCAGGTGACAAGATGGAAGATATTTTTAAGTCTTCCAGAGAATTCAACATCCCAATGTGTCTTGGGTGTTGCTCTTTTCTTTTTGATACTCTTGGAAGCTCTTATTCATCAAGACAGATGCATCAGGGACAAAAATCTATAGTGTCATGGGTTAGAAACATGAGACTTCTGGGTCACCTATATGCCCCTCCACCCCCCGAATCAACAGAGGGTAGCATTCATGGATTTCTACAGCAGCCCCATTGGTTTTCTGCCTAGTCTTACCCTGAGTACTTGCAAGGATAAATGTCATAAGAACCTCATATGGCAGTTTACTCAGCTTTTTAGTTGGTCTATACCATACTTCTAAAAAAACTGTTCTTAATTTTAGGCCATTATATTTTCTTCTGCTTGCCTGGACTCCTGATAACGCCTTTGCTGCCAAACTTCCTACTTGTTTATTCCTTGTAGGTACTATTAGATTCTTACCTTATTGCTGGTTTGTTTTTTCTAGGCTGAAGAAATTCATTTCTGTTAACTTCTTCCTTCAGGTTTTTTTTTTTAACCTGGCATTATTTTTGTCTTTGGATACTGTCCACTTTAATTTGATCATTTTTGGCATCCAGAGCTGCTTGCTATGCTCCAGATGCTATATAGAGTGGAATTAATTGCTACCTGGTCCTATACGATACCTCTTTTTCTACAGCATGTCTCAGCGTAGCGTTGGCATTTCCGGCATCAGTGTCACACTGCATGCTCATGTTCATTTGTTCCTCTGTAAAGCACCTGTTCACATCCACTTAAGAACGGTGCTTTCTCACATGTGTACAGATTGCAGAACCAGACACAGGTCGCTATTTTTAGCCTGGTAAGAGTATTGCAGCCAAACATAGTTCTTTGTCGCTCCTATAAACTCATAAACAATCAGTGATGTGTAATGGTACATTTTATAGTGCTGGAGTCCTACAGAAATGTACCCATCACACATACAATCTTTCTCCCTCTCCAGTCTCTTCACCTACACCTACCGCACATGTGTCCTTCTGTCCTGTGGGGCAGAGCTGAGTCCGTCCATTCTGTCTCTGCTCATTTGGAGCTTGATGCATTATAATGCTCTGTCCTTCCACACACAAGCACAGCTCCTAGGCAGGGGGGTGGGACGAGGCCACGGTGCTGTTGTTACTGAAAGTGGGGGTTGCAAGCAAATTCCTTCTTGAGCTGTGAGGAGCCGCCTGGCTTTCCCATCATCTGCAGGTTCTAGAGCCTGGCCTGTCCCACCCCTGACTCTGCTTCACTGCTGGCTTGGTGCCTCAGCTACTGCTCCTCGCCAGAGCTACACCGGAGAGGTGAGAGTGTGGGGAGCAGGGGTGGTGGGGAGACCAGAGGTGAAGGGGATATTCCAGGGGTCTCCCCATACACTCCCCACCCCAGACTAGAGGTGAGTGGGGTACACACACTTCCCACCAACCCTCATAGGAATCCCATCACTATAAGTTCTCCCTAGGCTGGGGGTGCATTTCTAAAACTCCCCCCATGCACCACCTCAGTGAAAGGGGACCCTCTCATAGGGAATACCACCCCCAGCCTCCATTTTGAATCCCTCTGCCTCTGCAGGTAGCAGGCCATGCCTCCTGTCCTGTGCTGGGCTTTTGTGGTGGGGGGGAGGGAGGGAACAATACTGCCCAAGCTGGTTACCTCAGGGAGCAGGGGGCAAATCCCCCGCCCCCCCTTTCAGCTTCAATTCTTCCTGCCTCCGCCCCAGCCTGGTTCGGGACTGCTCTAGCAGCATGACCTCCCTGCGCCTAAATAGAGATAAGATGGCTGACAAACCCTCTATGACTGGCATGTGGCTGTGAAAGCGTGTGTGAGCACTTCTGCACCCCATGGAAGAAGCCCCTCAGCACTGCTGCACTCGCACCAGTACTGTCCTGAGGACAAGACACGGCTGAGATTATATCCAGGAGGGGGTTTCATGGTCCATGCAGGGAATGCCTCCCTGAGCTGAAGCAATTAGGTGCTGCTGATTCTTGCTAGCACAAGGCGCTAGATTACTCTGACAAAAGGTGGAAAGAGAGGTATCTGGGCATAAACCAGGAGAGGGAGACCTAAGGGCTACCCTATCTGTGCTTTCTCTGGTGTTAACAGATTGTTCAGCTGCATGAAGAGCCCGGGGCTTCGCTTGTTGAACACAAACCCTCTACATAAAATGGAAAGGTTTTGGTTTGCTCATCACAGGCCTCTTGTGAATTTTCTGTCCAGCTGCTAAGACCTCCGACCCTACCTCCTGAAATTTTCAGTTCACTACGTTTTGTCCAATGATACTCTGGCTTATGTTATCTGAACCTACAAATGCAACATCTATGATTCTAACATATATCTGAATAAAATGCTGGAGTATTTAAAGTGAGACCTGCTGATACCAGTTAGTCAAAGAAGTTTCCTGACACCATGCAAGTCATCAGTTAAATACCGGAGCATATCTTCTGCTTAAAACAAAAACATACAAACAAAAACCACTTTTTTCCAGTTGAAAGAAATTTGGATCTAAATTTTCCCATGTCCGTACTAAATAATGCACGCGAATCCCTGAAGGAATGATGATGTATTCTACCCTCTGTATACTTGAGAAACAAAAATGTTTGAATTGTTTTAATGAACCCTGAAGAGACACAAGTACAGCATCATTCCGTCTGTGGTTAAACACTTCAGCACAGACACAACACTCAACTGGTGGCAAGAGCATGGGGCAGCAATTACTGCTGTGAGAATTGTACTGGAAGGAAACAGAGAATTCATTTAACTCTCCAACTCACCGCTGTAAGTTAATTTGGACATGCTATATTCCCCAGCACAGCTATACATTTTAAAATAAACACAGCCAGAGGTCTAGCTGAAGAGAGACGGTATGGTGCAACAGAATCTAAATGTGCCCTAAATATACTGGTATGTATTTTAAACAAGCTGCCTTTTAAATCTTGTGCCTACAATTTATTTATCTCTGGAACAGAAACATGGTAACTGCACCTCACTTTCTGAAATGTGGCATGATATTGCCATTTTGCTCCCAGTATAATTGGAGCATACCTGTTGTACAAAGTGGTTAGAAGTATCTGGCTAAGAAGAAAGCTCCAGAATCTCTTATGTACTGTCAAAGCATGCTTAATAAATGGATCCAATTATTTTCAGACTGTAGCAAATGTAACTGTGTAGTGTGAACTTTCATAATTATGGCCCTGATTCAGTAAAGTGTAACACCGACAGACCCAGGTCGTCGGCGGGCAGGGACCTGGGACCTCTAGAGCTAAATGCATGAGCCAAAAGCCATATGGCTTTTAGCTAAGGCTGTAGAGCAGACTCATTAATCTCGCTCTAAGTGGTCTTGGCACCACTAGGTGGGACAGAACACCACACCTAGGAGGTGTGTGGGTTACATACTTCCCCTAGCTGAGGAAGTGCATTCCGAGCTTCAGAGACTTTCCAGTTGAAATCCCGGACAAGCCCCCACTTGTAACAATGGCAGACCCCAGTTGTCGGTGGGCAGGATTGAATTGGGGATCTTGGGAGTTTAGTGCATTAGCCTCAACTGCCTAAGCCGTGAGCTAAAAGCCATATGGCTCTTAGCTCAGGCTGTAGAATAGACTCATTAATCTCTCTTTAAGTGGTCTCGGTGCCACTAGATGGGACAGAACACCACACCCAGGAGGTGTGAGGGTTACAAAAGCACTTAAGAACATACTTAACTTTAATTAACATTTAAATCCATGGGACTACTAACATGCTTAAAGGTAAGCACATACTTAAGTGTTTTGCTGATCTGGCGTCTATAAGATGACCCTGAGACTTTTTAATTCTTGTATTTCAGTCTAGAAATACAAAGGTTAGTAACTGGGTAATGGAATTTCCTTCTGATGTCTAACGTGATGACATTGAAATAGTACAGCAGGAAAAGGTGCATTCACTTGAAAGGAGGTCTGTAAAGGAATTTAGTGATCTAAACAGAGCTCACATAGGGCTTAGTCTTGCACGCTTTGTAAGTCCTATTCAGTAATGCCAAGTCAGGTCCATAATGCATGCAGCCATGGAACATTCATTCCATGTTCCGTTAGTAGCAGAAAGTGCTCATGCTTGGACTGGGTCACTGTCCCTTTATCCTCTACATCTGTTGTTTCCAAAGCGGGGACATTTAATAATTTCTGACATAAAGGAAAAAGTGCACATGAAGTTTGACAACAAAGCAAGTCTGAAACACATACTCACATGAACAGTTCCATTGAACGCAACGGGTGTACTTACATGCAGAAAATTACTCACGTGAATGTGTGCAGGGGTCTGGCCTTGAGTGGTAATGAAAAGTGGTATAAAAGCAAAGCATGGTGTTTCTGAAGGAGATCATTAAGGCAGAGGGTGAAATCTTGAGGCAGAGGGTGAAATCTTGGTTCCAATGAAGACAACGAGGGTTTTTCTGTTGACTTCAGTGAGCCAGGATTTCACCTGCAGTGTGTAAATAACTGTCTGAATTCAAGAGCGGAACAATTACAATGTTTGTGGTTATTTAGGACACCTTTTGGCATGTGAAGCTGAGCTTAAACCCTCATCCCTCCCCAAACTGAAAAAAAGAAAAGGGCCAATGTGTATTCATGGGAGAGAGAGTGTTGTCTAGTGGATGGAACATTGGACGGGGGCTCGGGAGACTTGGTTTCAATTCCTGGCTTTACCAATAATCTGCTGGGTAGCCCTGGCCAAGTCACTTCCTTCCCCGTGCCTCTGTTTTCCCTTTGGTTAAAAATGGACATCATGACACTGACTGCCTTTGTAAAACACTTTGAGACCTATTGATGAAAAGTGCTAGGTATTATTATTATTTTATTATATATATATACTATAGCATCATTATTATACAACATTTCTAGACCAAATTTAACAGCCATTTAGAATTCTTTCCCATTAAATAGTAAAGATGTTTTTAAGGATTATGATGTTGTGTAGTAATTAAGAAAACAGTGATTTAAAATAATAGCACTAGTGTGCTCTAGGTGTTGGTGTTGGATAATCCTGGCCACTTTCACATCACAACAAAAGAAACCAACAGATAACCCTATTGAAGGAATGATTGGTTATTTTCTTCCATGCTTTTGCTAGAGACCCAAACGAACTGAATGTATATCATTGTACTTGGACCGTGGTTAACACAGTGAACAAATAGACCTGCACATTGCATTTTTTCAGGGGCATTATGTTGGCAGCAGGTTAATTTGACCACTATGTATCATTTTACTATTAGAGTTTGTCGTTTTCATTTTCTAATAAATGGAAGAAATATTTTAAAGATGTTGACTGGGGCTGGGAAGGTGGGGGAAGGGTTACACTTATCAGGAGTGATCCTGCAATCTTCATTGTCACACAAGGTCATTCATTGTCGCTCTTCACTGGGGCATGACATCAGAGGGGGAAAGCTGAATGGCTAGCAAATGTGCCTTTGCTACTCTACAGTGCCAAGAAAGGAGAGAGAGAGAGAGGCATTTATAGAGAGAAATTCTGGTTGGGGTTCCTCCACATATAAATGCAGCCCAGAGCAGAGACCTGTTTTCAGAATCAATGTTTCTCATCTGGCAATTGGCTGATATAAATCCCAGCAGAACAATATGGAGTATATTGATTAGATTCTCTCTGGTGTCAGTGCATATCGCCTAACTACCATGTATATCTATTGAGCTTGGTGGATTTGTGGGCTTCCTGCTGAAGGGGTGATTACGAGTATTGTGATGTGTCTAACCTTGACTGCCGCAGCCACCAACTAGAGATAGTTGTTAAAAGAAAAAATCAAAATGCCAGATTCTTGTTTAATATCTGTGACTGTATAGCCAAGGATTAGGGTTAACTAGCTTCCATACAGGCTATTTTGTTATGCCCATGCCAAACAACATTCAGAGTGCTGGTTGCTCTGCACTTTTGAGAATCAAATCCCAATCTCTTTGGCTGGGCTCATTACCGATGGAAGACCCTCAGGGTGTTTAGCAGTTCAGAAGCGTGTCTCTTTGGAATGGGACGTATGGGAGGGAATTGTCAAAGAAGTTCAATATATGTACGTGCCTTATTCCCACTGAATTTTATTGGCAGCTGAGTGCCTTAGGCACCATTGACCATCCCAGCCGACAACTTTGTAAGGGCAGGAAGTCTCGTGAGATTTCCAAGTCTTCCACTTCTGGTGCCAACGGAAACAGAGGTACATAGACAGGAGAGGGTAAAACATTACCAGCCAGATTTTTTTACTATCCAAGGAGTGGCTCACCTGTATAAAAATCGAGATTCAGCTTCAGTTTGGGTTTTATACAGTGATTGAAATCCGTTCTTGTTTTTGTCTGAATTACTTTGACTGCCCAACTGTCCAGTTATACCATTATTGTTCTCCTATAGTTGCCTTTAGCCACTGGGCCATGTTGCATTTACTGTGGAATTGTCCTGTTCTGAGGGATATCTGGGAGGCAAACAAAGGTATGTTTTGAACTTGGGTTAGCTAACCTGAGTTGAAATAGCAGTGAAGGCTTGGCAACTTGGCTTTTAACTCAGGTTAGCAGCTCAGGTTCAACTCCAGGGGCTGCCCTGTAGGCTAGAACTCGCCCTGCTATTGTCTTCACTTCCATTTTAACCTGAGATAGCTAACCTGAGTTAAGAACAAACCTCTCTTTGTAGTGTGTAGACATACCCTCAAGTGTGCAGGGGAAGGTTGCCCCTGCTACATACACCTTCTGTGTGCCCAGTTCAGCCGCTCTTTATCATCCTCACCCTTTTGGGGTGTCTTGTATCCCATGGGGCACTAGAAGGCATCAGCCCCCTGTGCTTGGCGCTCCTCAGGACTCTTCCTTGCACACTTGCCCCTTGCATACCCATGTAGTGGTCAGGCATGCTCTGCCCTGTAGTGGGAAGATGTTGTATGATTTTCTCTGCTAATTTACCACTTTCAATTCAGTCCATATGTACTAACAGATGGATGGACACAAAGCTCCTGGGGTTTAATAATGGGGTTGCACCTGTGTGACTGAGAACAGAATTTGGATCCCTATCTTCCTGTACCAACACACATCTGTGCAAAGGACTTGGGTGAATATTCCCCAAAGTGCATTTCTCTAAACGCTTACATAAGTCAATATAGTGAATAGGGGGAGGGAAGGTAAGGAGAAATCAGGAAAAGCAAACAAAACTAGGCTTCTTTGTAACCTAATAATTCTTGCCTTGACAAAAATAAATGGCTCAATTATTAATATGTGACATTTTCATTGCAACTCCTGCAAATAAATTGATACCTCCTTCCTGATAAATTAACTGTTGTGCTTCATAAATGACTTTGTTCCGATTTCTTAGGAGCTTAGCATTTTGCACAGAAATACATTAAGAAAATTATCTGCTTCCTTCACTTCTGTATAGATCTTCTGGTTCGCATTTTATTACATGCAACAAATTCCTTCACTTCAAGTATTTTCTTTTGCTTGGAACTTATTTAGCCCAGCCTGTTATATCTTACTATGACAGCTACCTGGTTCAAACCCTTATCCCTCAATGGTCATGTCTGTTACAAACCTGGCATGACTAATGGTATATTCCAAGATGAGCACAGCTGTAGTTTTATCCACCTCTTTCTGTATTCGTTGGCAGGGACAGTTCATCATGAATAGGAGCTTCTAAAATTTACTTGCTTCCTTGTCAGCAATAAAATATATTTCCCCCCAAGCTGTAATGTGGTTTACAAGGCTAAAAGCAAAATACTGTGGTGATCAGCACATAATAAATGCCTAAGACGAATAGATATGATCAGCCACTGGTCCTCATTGGAGATTGAACTCAGAGTTTTCAGGGTTAAAACGATGTCCATGATCCTCTACCACTTTTGCTTAAAAATTAACTCATTAACTGCCATCTATAGTATGTTTTTATCCTCTTAGCACTGAAGGTTCTGGGTTTATTCCCCACTGACAATCCATGGTATAAGGTTGTTACAAACGGTTTGACCATAAAGGGATTTGAACAGCTTTGGACCTCAAACACTCAGGATGCGCTTATCCAGGTTGGGGAAGTACATAACCCATGCTAGAAAAAGAGTCTTGGAGCCCTCTAGTGCAGGGGAGGGCAAACTACGGCCCATGGGCCGTATCTGGCCTGTCAGGGTTTTCAATCCAGCCCGCGGGATTGCCAGCCCTGTGGCGCAGCAGGGCTAAGGCAGGTTTCCTGCCTTCCCTGGCCCTGCACCGCTCCGGGAAGCAGCCGGTGCCACGTCCCTGTGGCCCCTGGAGGAGTGGGGGGCAGAGGGCTCCGTGCGCTGCCCTTGCCTGCAGGCACTGCCCCGCCCCCCCCGCGTCTCCCATTGGCCGGGAACAGGGAACCGCAGCCAATGGGAGCTTCGGGGGTGTTACCCACAGGCGAGGGCAGCGTGCGGCACAGCCGCCTGCCCCACCCCACCCCAGGAGCCACTGCCAGACATGCTGACCACTTCCGGGAGCGGCGCGGGGCCAGGGCAGGCAGGAAGCCTGCCTTAGCCCCCCTGTGTGCCACTGCCACCCTGGATCCGCTCAAGGTAAGTGGCACCGGGCTGGAGCCTGCACCCTGAATTCCTCCTGTACCCCAAACCCCTGCCCTGAGCCCCCTCCTGCACCCCACACCCCTCCTGCACCCCAACCCCCTGCCTGGGCCCCCTCCTGCACCACAATCCCATGCCTGAGCCCCCTCCCACACTCTGCACCCCTCCTGCACCTCAACCTCTTGCCCTGAGCCCCTTCCTGCACATCGTATCCCCTCCCACACCCCACACTCCCTCCTGCACCCCAACCCCTTGCCCCAGCCTTACATTCATGGCCCTGCATGCAATTTCCCCATCCAGATGAGGCCCTAGGGCCAAAAGGTTTGCCCACCCCTGCTCTAGTGACTGGTTCATATAAGATGACAGGACACAACTGCCTCTGCTAGCTGACAGAGCTACTCCTCCAGGTCGAGCAATATTAACTTACATTTTTAACATAATAGATTCCAGCTCAGTGCCCAGGATGACAGTTTTCATGTCACTACACTTGGGTGATAAAAATAAATATAAAAAAAGATGATGACCACAAAACCCCTGGAATTGAACCCTAAAAACTGGAATGTGGGTATTATTCTGATCTCACGCTGGCTTTACACCAGTATAATTCCTTTGAGTACAGTGAAATTACTCCTGATTTACACTCGTATGAAATCAGAAGTCAGACCCTTTGTCTTTATTTATTCAATGCACCACATAGCCATTGTGAAAATTAGACTGCATAAAGTACGCAACATTTTTAATATGTGCTCTAACTTCCATTAACTTTAGTGAGCAGCCCCTGGAGAAAAGAACCCTTAACTGGTAGTTTTATATCATGCCTGAAGTCAAACTTCAGTATCAGAAAAGTTACATCTTCTGAAGCACGCCCGCATTGGCTAACCAAAACACATACCAGCATCCTCTAGGGATGAGGTTGTCCACCTGGTTGTCTGTCTAACACCTAACTGGTTGGTTTATGGAGTGCTTCCTGGTCATATGGGACCTGGTGTTCAGAAGTGTTCCGCGTCATAACTGGGCCCAAATCTTCAAAAACAGTCAGTACGTCATGTTCTGAGCTCTTTTGAAACTCTAGCTCTTATTTAAGTGTCTCAGGGGATCTTTGTAGTGCAATCACAGGCTGTGACTGCAGCTTGAGTAGACATTTGGGTATCTCTACACAGGAGTAAAAGACCCAGGGCAAGGCCGCAGGTGGCCTGGGTCAACTGACTTGGGCTCCCGGGGCTTGGGCTGCAGGGCTAAAAATCGCTGAATAGACATTGAGGTTCAGGCTGGGGCCTAAGCCTGAGCATCTACACAGTGATTTTTCAGCCCTGGAACCCGAGCCCTAGGAGCCGGAGTCAGCTGACCTCAGCCAGCTGTGGGTTTTTTGATCCCTAGTAGCTCAGTTACCAGAGTAGTGAAGCAGCAGCAGTGCGTGCGTCAGCACAGGCTGTACAAGCCTGCCTGGAGCCCTGGGTAATTACTCGTGGAGCTGGCTTGCACTGAAATGCATCCTGCCATGGCTTTGCTGCTCCAGTGCCTGAGCGAGGTAGATTAAAGCTAGCATGGGTATGCCTGCTCCAGCTGTAATCACACCCTGTGAGTGCTCTATAGACATTCTGTACGTAGGAGCTCAGCTCAAAATCTGGCCCCAATTTTGGATGCCGAACACCTGAAAGGCTGGCCCTCAGCTTTTCTGAATATCTGTTCCATGGTGCTGCATCCCTTTTTGTTTCCTGATGCACCTCTGCTAGCCACCACTGCAGTGCTATTGCTCACAGAGAGAGGAAGGCTCAGCTAACCTGGTCCCCAAGGTTAAAACCAGCATCTTGGCGCTAAGAGGCACTCTTGCAGGAAAACGTATTGAGTGAGATTAGCAGGTTTTGCACTAGAGTAAGCACGACTGCACAGAACTAGAAGACATCACAAGTCGTGGAGGGTCTGTCCTTCCAGGACAAAATTGCTCATCACGCCTGGATCACTGCCTGTTTTGAAACTAGAGCATGAGACAATTTATGAACTTAAAACACATTTTCCAACCTTGGGAGGGTTTTTTTTTTTGACTGCCTGTTCTCAGCAAAGAAATATTATTATAAATAGGCTCTTTTTGGCAGGGGGCAGGAGTGGTATTTTTGTCCCATTTCCCAGAGGATAAAAATTAACAACGTGCTTGAATGTGCATGTTTTCCCACTTTGTACTACAGGGGCTGCTTTCCATAAGGACTGCCGAAAACCCAGCTTCAGCTGATAGTGTTAATATCATGACTTCGCAGTCACCGCTGAATGTCTTTGCCAGAAAGTCTCTAATAAAAGCCATTGCTTCTTTCCTGTTGGAATGGCCGGGGTTGGAAAGGAGGTCTCGTGAGTCATCTAGCTCATCTCCCGGCACCGTGGCAGGACTGATCAGTCCAATTCCCTTGCACAGATTTGTGTTAACTCCCTGTCTGAAAGGCTGAGTATTGACTCTATCCATGCTGACTGTTTTAGGCTTTTATTTCTCTAATAATTTGATTCAACTTTGGTTTGGTGCTGGACTGAGGAGCAAGGGACAGGCTCCTGGCACTGTGTTGTGAAGAGAAGGAAGGTCCCCCAGTCCCCTTGCTGCTTTTTCCCACCCCTGCAACACCCTCATTCCTCTCCCCCCGGAGATGGGCAATTTTTACAGCTGTGCCGCCATCCTCTTTGGGAAGGAACTTTACTCAGCTCCCCTCCCACGCCAGTGGTGGATGGCTTTTCCAGCAGCTGCCTTCTCCCCCAGAGACTGGTTCTGGAGTCATGTACTTCAGGAGTCACTGCTGTGCCAGCGTGCTCTGCAGGGGAAGACTCTTCTTCCCCTGCCCAGCAAAGGACAGAATCTCTACTGATGGCTTGGGGAGGTGCTAAGTCTAGAGACTGGCTCTCATGCCAGCTAAAACAGCATGGCCTCAAGATTCTGCCAGCCAGCCCCATGCACCCCAGCACATGTGGGGTTGGCAGTAGGGCCTAGCTGAGGGCGCGTGCTGCTCTTTAGCAGAAGAGAAACAAGATGCACTTGGCACCATGTCCCGCAAGTCTGTCTCAAGCCATCTTGCCCTGTGACGTACGATGCTTGCCCCATGCACAGAGACAGCAACATCTGCTGATGGCAGGATTTTGCTCTTAGTTTTAAATTCATGAATGTGTATGGCACAAAACTAATAAAGGGCTTAAGCTTTAGATGCTGTCTAAGGTCCCTTCCAGATTCCTAAGCAGGACTTTGCGGGAAATGAAGAAGTGAATATCCTTGAAAAATCAGTCCCAGGTTTTATCCTGATCCCAGTGCATGCTGGGACAGGTGAGAGTTTGGTAATGAGCTGCAATCCTTTGATTCAGTTAGAAGCCTATTAACCAGCAATCTCCCAGGATTCAGGTAAATGAGCATCCATTTTGAAGGTAGATGTCAAATATTATAACTAGCATTTTCTCATTTTAAAGGTAAGTAATAATTTGACAAAAGACGTCCTTCATTTTGAATGACTTTGTCTTGATGGGACAAGTTAAGGCAATATATTTTCTCTTCCCCATCCCCTGCCGGTTCCATGATGTAGTTAGTTAGTCCTGGATATAGCCACTGAAATATTAGGACATAGGAAAGTAGTGGTATATACGCTGAGGGAAACAAACAGGATGATAAACTGTGGCACTTATATGCACCAATCAGCTAGGCATCTGCAGCAAGTCTTCCTAAGTGGACAGCACATGAGAAGAAAGTTCAAGGGAGAATTTTTTATAGACTTAATCAGCAAAGAAGCCATTATGCTGATGACTCAGTACAATACGGCCACACCACATCCTGCAGAAATGGAAAGATTTGTATAAAGCTAGGGATTTCTGTTGTTTAGAAGCTCTGGGCAGGTTTTTTTCCCTTTCTTTCAGCTAGGCATCTATTCTGGAAATAGTGCAGCCACCTATTGTAAATCGGTTATTCTGGTATAAGAATGAGTTATGTATACTTATCTGTCATGTCCATCATTTAGACTGTAAGTTTAACTCACTGCTCCGCATATTATTTGTTGCTCTCTGTGCTTGGATCCAAAGGGATATGAGTCTGCTACCAGCTAGGGGAGTTAGTTCTTTAACTCAAACTATAGATCCTGGGTTTTGACCAAGTAGACAGTCATTACATGTGAGCCAGTGGCTAGGGCTCTGCAGAGAAGGTGTGCTCTGTGCCATCTCTTGGTGGTCCAGAGGAAGAAACAGAATAATTCATAGATTCCAAGGCCAGAAGGAATCACTGTGATCATCTAGCCTGACCTCCTGTATAACACAGGCCATAAAACCTCAAAATAATTCCTAGAGCAGATCTTTCAGAAAAACACCCAATCTTGATTTAAAAATTGCCAGTGATGGAGAATCCACCAAAAACCTTAGTATGTTGTTCCAATGGTTAATGAGCATATTAGGCTTGTCACTATTAACCTGAAAGGGCCAGGTTGTACAAGGAATCAATGCTTTCTTGTCTCAAGGCTGAGGCTCAAATCTGGTAGACTAGATCTGGGTGAATATTGAGGGGGGAGAGGAGGAGAGAAATATCCCCTCAAGTAAATATCACAAATTTGCTTCAGTTGTATTCACATACTTTTCTACTGAGTTATCACAAATGTTTGTATGAATGACTTCTCTCTCTTGTTTTCAAGAATGTTCATGGGAAATGAACTTCTCGTGTGCAAACATTGGCGTGAAGATTCACACGAGAAATGTTCATGCATCTGTCTTCTTGGTTCTCCTCCTCCTGTTTCTAGAATACTCCTGGGGGAATGCTGCTCCAAAAAATTAAAAATTCTGTGCACAATATTTAAAAATTCTGCAAAATTCTGCATATTTTATTTGTCAAAATAACAATATAATCACACCAGTTTCAATTATTTGTGGTCATTTATTTCAAAATACCTGTCAGCAAGTATGTCTGTAACAATACAGACAATAAAAAAGATTCAGGAAATGTTTTGACAAATAGATTCCTTACTAGCCACATTAATACAGAGCTTGGAGTAATAATTCATTTAAACTACAATACAGAACCATATTTCCTGCACCCCTCAGAAGCAGTGCAAAGGCTTGGGGGAGTCAGGGGTAATGGAGGAGCTGAGGGAGACGGAAGTAAATTGCTGGGAAGGAGCCTGGGTTTGAACTTGGAGGGTTGTTGGGTATGGGTGGGAAAAGTATGGAAGTGGGGGGGGGGGGGGGCAGGGAGGAATTGTTAGGGAGCTTTCCCCATGCAGACCTTGGCTGACCCGTAGCCTCTTCCATTCAGTTGGGCACATCTGCTCCTGTCCCCATATGGCCCTGCACCCCCCCCGCTCCTTTGTGTCCCTGTACCCCCTCCCCTGTCCCCATGTGTCTCTATGCCTCCACCCAGCCACTCCCTGTCCTTATATAGCTCTGCACCCCTTCTCCCATCACCATGTGGCCCTGCACTTCCCTCCCACTGTGGCCCTACACCTCCACTCCCATTCAGCCCCTGACCCAGTATATCCTCCCCCACTAGCCCTCATGAGCCCCCGTCTGACCCACGCAGCACCCCACGCTGTCTGTCTCCCCAGAGCCCTTATCTCCTGACCTGGCCTGCTGCGAAGAAAGCAGCTCTTTCACTTCCCTCGCGGGCGGGGAGCTGCTGCTTTGTTCTATCACCACAGCGCCCTCTGGTGGGTAAAAGGCAGAACTGCAGAAGTTATTTTCTGCCCGGAGCTGCTGCTGTTCTTGCACCATAGCGCCCTCTGGTGGGTAAAAGGCGGAATTGCAACAACATTTCAGCAGAAGCATTTTTCTGCCCCCAAAATTAAAAATATGCGGGGCTCATTAATTATGAGCACGGGCAGTAGCGCAGATTTCCCCCAGGAGTAATAGAAGCTTCAGCCAATCAGGGGACAAAAACAGTATCACCTGACTTAGCTAACCATTAACACACCATGAACAATAAAGAGTTGAAGCAAATAGCTTGGAAGCCACTCAGCAACTGAGACGTGTCCATATAAAGCATTATCAATCAGTTGAAAATAACAAACATTTCTAAACAATTAGTCTCCTAATTTGTGAACATAAGAAAGTGGTCATTCTACATTGCTGTTAGTTTGCCTGGCTGCAGTCATCACTGAACCACCGCATACAATATTCATTTACAACTCTTGATTTTCTTCACGTGGATTCACTATTCATAAATATTCACCAGCTAGTTTGGACAAATGGTTTTTCATTTCACCTTTTTTGTGAAGTTAGCTAATTATGGCACATGGTACTGTTTCTGGTCCAGGATTGAGTGACTTTTAAAATAGAAAAATAGGAAATAACACACTTTTGAATATGAATTTAGGGCTGAATAAACATTCATACTAAAATCTCTGAAGCTTTCAGGGTTTGTGAACATTTGCATGAATACAGCTAACATTCCTCCACCAATCAGAGTAACCATGTTTATCTTGTTAATAGTCCACCAGCTCAACTGGTGGTTGAACTGAATTTTGTCCGTCTCAGTCCTAAGTAAACATGTATAACATCACATAGATGGATACAGTTTAACTCACTTTGACTTGCAAAGCATTGCTCGGAGAAGATCAGCATCAGAATTTTAAAGATGGCACAAAACTGATTTGGCAGAAATTGCTATAAACTATGGAAACCAGCATCTATTGTTATTGCCTGCGCTGTCCTGTTTGCCACTGGGATAGATTTTTTTGGTTGGCTTGCCACTAGAAACCAGAAGTTTATCTAGCATGTGAAGTTTTCAGCACATGACTTGGATTTTTACTATTCTACAATAAAAGAGCACCCAACCAATGCTCTGAATATCTTGGACAGTGTTTTAAAAGTACACTGGTATAAGCAGACCCACCAATTAGCCCAGATCAAATCAAAGAACCCAGTTACAACAGATATATAAAAATTAATCAACCTCCCCACACAGTCCCCAGAGTACCACACCACTGCTACCCAGCCCTACCCAACACCCATCATGGGTACTGATGGAAAGGTTGGCCATGTATCCTGACATTTTACAAATGCACACTCTTAGAGACCATGGGGGGGAAAATAGCAGCTGATCGATGCGGGGAACAATTCACATATTTATTAACTGGCCTAAAAAGTTGTGTCATGCAGCTGTTTGCACTGTTAAAGCAGTGCAATGCTTCGCTTCAGAAGTGGCTGCATTTCAGTGCTAGGTGAAATAACTGCCATCAGGGCTGGTGCAAGGAAGTTTCGCACCCTAGGCGAAACTTCCTTGCACCAGCCCTGTGCCGCCTCCCCCTCAATGCTGCCCCCATCAGCCAGCTCCCCCGCCTGCGGGAGCTCAGCCTTCCCCCCCAGCTGTGGGCGCTCAGCCCCCCCCCCACCCACGGGCTGCGGGAGCTGAGCGGGGAGCCGGGGGGCAGCTCACTGCTCAGGTGCTGAGGGGGGGGCAGTGAGGCGGGGGGGCTCGCCGCGGCTGCCCCTCGGCTCCCCACTCAGCGGCTGAGCAGGAAGCCGGGAGGCAGCTGCCTGCTGCCCGCCGCCTCCCAAATCTTGGCGCCCTAGGCGACCGCCTAGGGTCGTCTAGTGAGTGCGCTGGCCCTGACTGCCATCTGTAGAGGGCCTTTTCTTTCACTCACTGAAATCAACTGAATTTTGGCTTTGACTTCATTGGAGCAGGATTGGGACCACAGTTTTCAAAGTGCTTTGAGGTCTCATAGAGTAAAAGGCACTGTATAAATATAGGATAATTATAATGCTAATTGGAGCTTAAAATTTGACACAATTCCTTTGCTACACCCTTGTTGCCTGCCTCCATTTGCATCAATAATGTGAAAACCTGCCACACATCTGTGGCCCATACAAAGGATAGAGAGCAGGTAGGGCAAGTTAGAATAATTTGTGATCTGCTGCTATCAATGGTTAACACCCTATTATCAGTGACAACTGTGTAATTAAGCTATTCCCACTTCTGTGCTAGTTAATACTCTGATAGTATAATAGTTTGACATTATCAGAATGAAGCGTTGTGACATTATCAAAACACATGTTTTTCAGACTATCTGTTCCATGGAAAATTTCAACATTTTTACTTTTTATGCTGATTTGGAACAAAGACAGATTTCAAAATGTTGGAATTTCCCATGGAATGGAAATTCTATTTTCTAACTATCCCTAGTTTTTAATCACGCTAATCAGAGATGGTTTGTCCCACAATAGTATATTAATATCTAAAGACTATGAACAATCTGTTTGCTTAGCTTTCTGGGCTTTCTCCTAAAAAAACACTTTTCCTTGTACTAGTTGCTTTGAATGCTTCAGAATTCCAATAAAAATAACTGGAGATAATCTCAGAAACCTAATTCTTCAGCCTCTGCAAATATATTTGTAAAATCTGAATTTGAATGGGAATAGATATTGTTTCATACATTATATTTATTAAATTTTTACTCCTATTTCTGTTTTGTGTAAACAACTTTTTAAAAATGGGAATTTAAAATAACCAGGGAGAGGTGGTGGAGAAAAGACATTGTTATTTGCATCTAGAGATGAAGCTACACACATTTATGGGGAAATAAGGGTTTCACATTACCACATATCAAACTCAGCATTTACAGTTTTCTCTTTTGGCCACGTCCCTCTGCTAAACCTGACATGAAGCCAAGGTGAAAGCAGAGATTTTCCCATTACGGAATACCAAATCTATGATAAGCCATGCCATGAAAATCCAGTTTAGGAGAAACAGAAAATAAAAAACAAACAAAACTGCTGCAAGATCAGTGATGAGTTTTGCATTACTTATTAAATCTGTTTTTTCAGGGTTCTTATAAATAAAAAAATCATAGGATCAGTAATGTAACATGATGAGGACAACCAATGCTTACATTAGGAGAACTTAAGCAACAGTAAAGGCATTTTCAGCCTGTTGCATATACATGCTAACTTTTGAAGCACCTGAAAAAGTTGTAAGCAGTTGCTACAGTAAAAGTGGTCTGTGAATACTGTACCTAAAATGTGTGTCAGCTTGCACTGTGATAAAATGAATATCAGCTATGATCTTTGCTATGTTCTGTGAATGGTTGTTATCTTTTTTCCTAAGACAAGCATGTTCATCATTAAGAATTAAAACTAATGAACACTGCTGCTTTGCTCATCATCATACTCTGATATTAAATACTATTAATAATAAATGCCAGCAAATCAGAGTGAGCTTCATTCTGGCAACACTGGGTGAGATTTCAGTGCTTTTCTCAAAGATTAGTTCATTAAAAAGGATTTCAGTATTACAGCTTCTGAATCATTTGCCACGAGGAAAAAGATGACCGACAAAATGTGTGTGTTTAGAGTCTGGAGGACTCTAACGCACATTTCTAAGTTCAGCTTAGAACTTCAAAAACCCCAGACAAGCCTGGCAACTAGCTATGCAAATGTTGAATTATATCCACTGCCTTCAAAACCCAGTGGAGGTTAATTCAAGTTGTGTTTCTAATTCTGCGTATTTGCCAAAAACAAAATGGGAAACAAATATGTTCTCTCCTAACAAATTCTTCATTGCCCCACTTGTATGTGCTGCCCTCTAAGCTGTCTGGCTGCCTTCCAAACCTGAATCACATCCCCAGGCTAGCAGTAACCCTGACATCCCCTTTGACCCATCCTCCTTTGCCCTTGATCTCCCTTCACCTCCCTCCTGGAGTTTTCTGTAACTATTTAGACATTTTACAAAGTACTTCCTTACCTGCATAGTGGTCAAATACGGTGGGCACGTACTCCTCCGGGAAGGCATCGTTGGCATAACTCATCAGCAGACAGGTTTTCCCAACTGCACCATCCCCAACCACCACGCACTTCAACATCTTCTTCACGTTATTGCTGCTGCAGTCGGTGCTGCTGTCATCTTCCTCCTTACAGTTCATTCTTGCTGGCGCTGCTGCTGGTCCCAGGACGTCCAAGTGAACATGAAGGAAAAATGAAGTGCGATTGTATTGACTCTTCCTGAATTTGGGAGGCTCTCCACCTCAGGAAATCATACTAATGTTTCCAGGCTGTTCCAGCCGCCTCTAACAATGACCATACCAGTAAAGAGAAGCATTGAGGTAAATAAATTATACATCGGTTTAAAAAAAGGATTGTCCTTTCTTGTGAGCTTGAGTCAGGAAATACTCATCCTGTCACAGAGACTTTGATATTTATTGCAACTTTAAAAATATCCGCAGTCTGAGGTGTTGATTCTCTTCTCCCCTTCTCCAGCTTGGCCAGGGGAATCAGGGATTCCTGCTAAATCCGCTCCATTTTCCATTGCATTTCTAACATGGAGGAAAGCTGGAGGTTTTTAATGGAGTTTTTCCTTTCTTTCTTCAGCTTGCTCTGTGTCAGGAAATCATGGGTTTCCTGCTGAATTCCATATTAGGATCAGTGGGCTTGTGAAGGGCTGCAAACAATAGGAGCTCTGTGTGTGTTTGTACTTTAGAGGAACTATGCCAGGACATAGAGTAAGAAAAACACTAGAGGTCTCACTGCAGGCTAAAGTTGTTAAGCTTCCTGTTTCATCTAAAGCACTCAATGCTGTTCTCCGGGCTGGCTGAGATGAGGCTGGTGTTGACTGATAGAAACGTAGATGATTTTCAATGGGGAATGCTGTGCAAAATGGGGATTCGGACTTAAATGAATAAGCAGGGAATGGCAGGAGTCCTATAAGGGAACCAGCCTGTAAAATGTGCAATGGAGTCTATCTTAGGGTTTTCTGCTGCCACCCGTCGCTGTAGTATCAGAGCACCTTGGGGTATGCTTTTTATTTTGGGGGTGTTGGTACATGGGAGTAGAATTGAAAACAAACGCTCTCCTGTGTAAATACCTCTTTAACAATTTGGGTAAAGTAATAAATCAGTTCTCCAAGCCAGGAACTAAGAAAATATCCTCCCGTCCCGTCCAAAACAAACAAATGAGATTTTTTTGGGTATAGGTGTGTGTGGAGGGAGGTGGGGCGAAAGAGAGCAGATGAAGAATTAGGAACTGCAGCTCTTAAAAGGGAAGGCTGCAGGGCAAAGCTACAGAACAGCCTGCGTAAAACCAGAGTTAAATGGCATAGCTTGTATTCTAAAAACTAGAGCAATGTGTGCTGCAGCACAGTTTTGCTACAAGTGTTTCATATAGTTCTGATCCTCCTTTTAATTTTATTATACAACTGTCCCAAAGATCCCACTGTGGGTAAACACTTAGAGCCAAACCTTGCTCTCTCTACTCCTGGAAAACTGTGCAATCTCCAGCAGAAGTAAGTCACTAAACAACCCCTTCCTCATATCAGCCGTTCTCTTCCCTGGGCATCCCAGACCATGCTGCCTACTCTGTGTCTGCCTTACTTAGATTGTAAGGCCTCAGAGCGGGGAACCAGATATGGAGCTACTCCACGGTGAAGTAACAACCGGCAAGGCTTTACTGGGGTGTGACACATGCCCTGCCTACCTCATGGCTTCCCAGAAACAACAGTCTGCAGCCCCACGGGGTCGGGCTCTAGGAGAGAGACCCGCCCTCAAAGCAGTAAAGGCTAATAGGGCCATCTCAGCCACATAACTATGGTCCTGAGTGGTCACACCCCACTGTTGTGATGCAGCAGGTACAGCAGAGACCCCCCTGATACACCACCCTTTAAGGGCCTAATCCAAAGCCCATTAAAGTCAATGGGAGTCTTTCCAGTGATTTAAATGGGCAGTGGAGCAGGCCCTCACGCCTTTCCCATGGAGCGACGGATGTGTGTAGAACACTGGGTATTGCAGAGTCTGTACTAGCCAGAGAGCCGAGTGTGGCTCTGCTGTCCGCCTTTAAACCCTCCTCTGGGGTCTTGTTTGTGAAGAACCTTTGATCCATGGTGCCCCTCCACTCCGGCTCTTCCTCTTGCTCCCTTTCATGAGCTGATCTATATATGAAGTCTTAAGCCATCAGTCACAGAGCTGAGCTCCATACAACCAGGGTTACGGAGAGGCTCTGGAGCAAAGTCTCCACAGCCTGCCTCTCCTTGCTCAGTGTCCTGACAATGTGTGAGTGAGGACCTGGGCAGGACAGGACCCACAGTCTCAGCTTCCTTGTCCTACATGGGCAAAGTTACCCAATTTCCTAGTGATTTCAATGAAGGGTTTAAGCTGCTCTATTCCCACCCCCTTCTGCTGCCCCTCTCCTTCCTTTAAAGGAACCCTCAAAATTGGCCTTTTGCTGGTGGTTTGGGAAACATTTGGGAGGAATCAGTTTTAATTAAGACCTGCCAATAAAAGGATCTAAACCCCTCTCTCTCTCATCTTGGCAGCAGCTATTACAGTGCAGTGTTCACTTTTGGCCATGATCTTAAAGACCAGCTAATGGCTCTCCTTGAAGAGGCCAACACGATGATTTATGAGATTAGCTTTAAAGTGAGCACGGCTGATGTCTTGTCCATAAATCTCTTTAATTCAGCACCATCATTTTTCTTTACAAACATAAACAATGTGAGTAGACTAGCTTAGCCGATATACCCCAAAAAAACCGCAAAAACAAAAAAAAGTTTAAAGGCCTGTACCTGGACTAAAAGCATATGTTTTCTTTAATGTGGGTTGGCCCCATTCACAACGGCCAGATCAAAAGGTGGTTTAGTTGCAACCAAGTTTAATAACAGTTGTTACACGTTTCTTTAGGCTGTATAGACAGAGCCTCAATTAACCCTTCTGCTGCTCTGGGGCCGTATCTTTTACATCTGTGGTGATGGCGCTAACTTTGCTGTATGGATGAACAGCTCAGTGCTGCTGAACTTGAGCAATGTTTGAGGCCCTGCTAGATGTTTTCTGTAACAGATTGCTGCCCCTAAGACATGTGTCTTAGCGTTCTGCTGCGGGGGATGGCAAGCGGTTGAGTGGTTGCTCTCACGTCACCGAGTGTTTTTCTTGCCTTCAGTGCTGGGTAATGGATATTTCTTCAGAACTTTTGATTTCTTAACTGGCAGATTGGAAGTGTCAGTGTTGTAGGCGCACCTGATCCTTCTGCTGCATTTCAAATCTCCCGAGGCTATCTCTGAACAGCAGGGCTGTGTGGGAGTTCCGGGTTGGAGGATACGGGGTTGTTGATTGTGATAGGCAAAGCTTGAAAGAGCTGGAAATTTAGTTTGGATCCATACGTTTTCTGCAATTCTCTAAACCTATTCTCTAATCTGGATATCAGGTTCGAATTTTTCAGGTTCTTTTTCATGACATTCCCAGTGCTTCCTAATTTGCCAGCAGTTCACAAATACCTGAAGCACAGAATTTCTGTACCTCCACTTCCAGCCAAAGTCCTAAAGAGATGAGGAGTGGGAAAATTCAAAAGACAGAAAGAAAAAGTTAACCCAATTCATCCGAATCTCCAAAAGGCTTCTTTAGAATTTTGGGTAGAGACTGTGGTCAGTCCCTTCCTTGTCCAAACCAGTTCGCCCATCATTGCTTGTTGCAAGGTGCTAGCAAAAGGCACAGCCTTAAGTGGGGAATCTTACCAAGCCAATGAGGAAAGTTAGCGGGGGTGGAAGGAACTGTGGAGTGAAGCTGTCATTTGAGGCAGCTATCCAGCAGTTTGTAGGCAAAGTAGCTGTGTTCCGGGTGGCATGCCTGCATTGGCTCACTCATTAACAGAGGGGTTACTGGCAATAGGCCTAATCCTGTGAGCTGCTGAGTTCCTCCAACTCCCACTTGTTCACCTGCATGGGTCACTTCCATCTTCAGCAGTGTAATTCTGACCAAGAAATCCTGTGAACTGCCTTGCCCATGACTCTGCCTGGGCCTGAGTCCCCACAGAGATTTCTGGCAGCAGCCACGGTGTTAACTGGTGAGATGAAGGACTTTTTAACTTGGCTGGTGGTAATTTGCTAATTAGTTCTGCCACAGCTATCGGGACAATGCGTTTGCTCATTAAACCTATCCTACGAACCCCGTATGTCCTGTGGTTAGGGCAGAGCAAATCAAGGTGAAAAAAAGAGTGGTGCTGTATCCTCCCACTCCCGGTGATCTCACACAATCTCACCTTGGCTCATGGCCATGCTCTCTCTCCACTGCTTTCACCAGATGAGACGTCTTCTTCTGCGGAAAAATAAACAAGCATAGAACTTGCAGACTCATCTGAGATTGTCCCATCACTGCTTTTAATATCATCATATGACTGAGGTGGCATCAATCTGACAGTCAGATGCTTATCTGCCCTTTCTTTAGGCCTTGTTGCCCTATTCCTTCCCCCCCTCACCTAACCAACCAGCTTCTTTTCAACAATCTTATCCTTCCTCTCTCCCTGCCACTCAGCTGATACAGAATCTGGTCTCCTCTGCCTCTCACGGTACTATTAGCTCTGGATGATGTCTGTGGTCCAGACTCCCTTTCTTGGCACCCACAGCCTCATTTTCCTCTCCAACTCTCAGTTTCTCTCCCCACCTCAGACCCTCAGCTTCCTTCCTCCTTCCAGCCTTCAATACCCTTCCTTTCATGTGGTTTCAGTAGGTCTGGCAGGCTCTGCTGGGCTCAGGCCAGCAGCCGTGTCCAAACCTCATGCTCTGAGGCTTTTTGAAATGGCTGTCAAGCATTTGTCCCCTTGGCCCCGGCTCAGCCAGAGCTGAAAATAGTTTGGCCACCAGTGTAGCTAGAGTGTTTTAACATTTAGCCCAGAGAGGGTTAGATCCTTAGTGCCAGCCTTCCTGGGTGCTCAGAGGGGATGGCAGCAGAGATGGAGTCTGTCTCCCTCCCTAGAATGAGAGAAATGCTTATCAAAGATGTGAGCTGTAGAAGAGTCCGATGTAGCGTTTTGCAGAGAGTCAGTGTGGCTCAAGGGATAAGGCAGTGGCTTGGTGGACTTCAGGTCTAGTCCCAGCTCTCTTTGTGACCTTGGATAAGTCACTTCACCTCTTTCCCACCTGTTGCCTAATCTATTTAGAATGTTTTAACTCTTTAGGGTTTAATCTAATCTATTTAGAATGTTGCCTAATCTACTTAGAATGTTTAAACTCTTCAGGAATTGTGTCTTCTTATATGTCTGTACAGCACCTACCACAATGGGTCCTTGTTCTCACTTGGGGCCTAGAGGTGCTGCTGTAATAGAAATAAATAAAAAATACAAATGAAAGAAAAAAGATTCATCGGAGGCTCTGTCTATGCTTATGGCAGCATGTAGAGTACAGGCACACCATGTGTAGCTACATGGCACAGTGACAGGTGGGCTGAGTTCACACTTGTCACTGCAGTGTGTGTAGTTACAGTGCTAAAAACAGCAGCGTAGATGTGGAAGAGCCATGTAGGGTACATACCCACAGTGTTCAGGCATGTAGGGTATTGCCTAACTCAGGCCTAACCGTCCACACGGCTATTTATACATATGCTAGCTGGGCATGCAGTGCCTGTACGCTACATGCTACTGCAACTGTAGACATAGTCTAAGAACCACCGTTTGGGGATCACTGCTGAAAATATTTGTAAGGTAACAACGAAGAGTCTGGCCAGTTCATTCACAAAGCATCACTGCTTTGGATGCCAGAGCTGATTTGGTGTGTCCTAGGCCAGAGTCATGGGTGGAGGGTGAACCCTTGGCTCAGGGAGGCTAGCCCCCGGCCCAGCCCACCCCTCCCACCTGAGGCCCCACCCCTTCTGCCCCCCTTCCCTGCCAGAGCCCCACCCTCCTCTATGGCTGCCAGCCCCGCCCCCGCCCCTGCCCCAGCCCATGCCGCCCGCGTGCCTCCAGTCCCAGAGCGCCGGGCGGCCACCCTAGTCCCAGCCCCAGCATGCATCCCAGAAGACAAGCAGCCTGCCTGGGCTGGGGCCAAGGGGGAAGGGCAAGTAGGAGGGGGCCTCTGCGCGGAGCATGGGCAGGTCCACATCAGGCTGTTTGGGGAGGAATAGCCTCCCCCGGCCTATGATACGGGCTGCCCATGGCCAAAGTCTGGGCTTGGATATGCCATTGTCCTTGGCTTGGGTCACTAGGGGCTCCATTAGAATTAGTGGATTTGTTCTCGTAGTAGCTCAGTGAATTAATGCTGAGTTTGGTTCATTGTGTCCAAAGTCAGAAGAAAATGTTACACTGTAGCCTCCTTGATGATATTTTATCGCTTCCTCGATCTTTAGGCAAAGAGGAAAAACTTACTCCATTCACTGGAAACAAGGCTCCATAGTATTCCAGAATCTCTGTGCCCTTGGAATTGAAACACTTTTACTTGGCTCCTTCGCCCACTTGTGGTTTAGAAGACCATTTTCCATAGTGTTTAAGATCTCTTTATGCATCAGGGAAAGACTTGATCAATGAGATAAGATTGTGAAGTCTGCTAAACAAAGTGAGGCTCAAAATGAAGTTCTCCTGGCCAGCTAGCTCAGGGCATTCTCTGCATTATAAAATCCAAAAGGGGGCATGCACCATGAAATTAACTGAAAGCTGGATCAGTGCGCTTAACCTCTTGTAAAGATGTAGACTTGCTTCTCAGTGGCTCTGTAACTGTACTTGATGGCGGAACTGAGTGTGGAGGGCCAAAGTTGCTATAAGTCATCGCTGTACTCCCCGTATTCTCTGGGTAGCCTGCACGGCCCCCGTCTAAGTTGGAGCAGACTTAGGGTTGATTCCACTTATGCTTAGGGTGCCTAGGTATCCCCCAGTAAGGACTGAGGATAGCTGGAATGAAGTGCACTTTGGGCACACCCTCCTCCCTGACCCCAACCATGTGATTTGCCTTGCCTCTGGCACTAGCCTGTGGCCCCAAATGAAGTTTACGTATAGGAAGGTGAAAGTAGTACATTAGAAAAAATCATAGCAGTTCCGCACAAGCATCTCCATCCCCCTTGATATGTGTGAAGCATTTTTGGCTGTACAGTTTGTTAGGGGACAAGTGCTGAGGTTTGGCTCTGGGGCTTGTTGAGTGAGGATGGATTCCTATACAGCCATCCGGTGCAGTTATTAGTGACACCTGCAAATTATACAACAATCTAGTCTTTTTGGAGGCCTATCCAAGCAGGAGAGGTTCCATGGCTAGCGTGGCTACAGTGGCTATCGTAGTTTTGGTGATGCCTTTTGGACCTTGCCTTGAAAATTTTCGTTTATAAAGATGACTCAGGAGACGAGATCCACCAGCGAATGATTCATGTCCAGCCCCGCAGATTACCGTCATCTTTAAACTATGTTGCCTTCCCCAAGGCAACTGCTATATAATGAGAATCACATATTGCTAGGGGGTTGGTTTTGGTTGGGCGGGGAGGCGTTGACCTGTTAATTAACAATTATTTCTGTGTAATAGCAACTACAGATAGTGCCAAGTTACTTACCCATAAATACAGCTGGTGGCACTTGGACAGTGTCCTTATTTCCAGCTGTTTATAGCTTCATGTATTTGTTTTTTGGGGGGTTAGTTTTTCATGGGAGGTGCAACAGTTCACATTGGCCTCTGAATGTATTGACCCAGGGATTGTCATGTTCTTCTATTTCCATCAGTGCTCTCTGGTTTCCTTTCCAACCTTGGCTGTCACCCGTCCCCTCTCTCCTTTCTGTTCTATCTCCTTCTTGACTGACTTTTGTTTTCTTTGTTCTTTTAGTCTTTGTCCCTCTTTATGCATCTTTTCTTTCCCCCCCTCCCTATGGCTCAACTTTTCATCTTCTTCAGAACATCAGCCGATGAGTGACTAAAATTGTAATCTTCTTGTACAGTTACCCTCCCACTACTGAGTAGACTGCAGAGAGAAATTGATGAGGTCTGTGAGCACTATTGGACTTGCAGGGAAAATATCCCCTTCAGGCAATTTCTTCCTCGGGGCCTGTTATGTTTTCCATATAGACTCTTAATCTAAATTTCTTATATTTGAGATTGAGAGATGCAATAAAACAAACAACAAAAGCCCAAGTAAGGGGGAACACAGTGGGCTGGTCTCATCTGTAACAGATGGCATTCGCTCTGCCTCGCGATTTGGCATCTGCCTCAGCAGACAGGGGACTGCAAGGAATATAAAAATGCTGCAATCAGAAAACAGGATCATAATAAAAGTATGCACCACAGTGGTGACCCGTACTGGGGTGTTTGTGGACCTGGTGACATTGTAGAAGTGGGAAAGAAGCACTTCCCTTCTCGTTTCAAGGTGCATCCCATGTTGTTCACTTCTGGCTAGTGTTTGGGGGTGTAGTTTGCCTCTAATTTAAATCCAGAGAAACAGCTCAAAGTCAGATGTGACTGAATTTAAAGCCTCTAAGGGAAACAGGCTTATATTTTTAAAATGTGCTAGTTGGACTATAGATTTCTAGCTCCTCATTTTCGGTCCAAATTGCCAAGCTGGGTTTATTGCTGAAACATACAGCTGATTCAAAAAACGTTTGTGCAGAGTTTTTACGCTCTTGGGGGGGAAAAAGAATGGATTCTTTCCAAGAAGAGAATGTGCTTTTGTGCTTTATGTGATCTTTCTGCCTCCACATGCAAATAAATAGAAGGCTCTCACTGTCTTCCACATTCCAGGAATAGGCAGCTGAAAGAGAGGGCTGAGGAGCAAATAAAATGCAAGCACCAGTCACTTAAAAAATAATGTAGGAAGAAGCCAGCAAGGATTAGTAAATTGCAGGTTATCCTGGGTTGTTTCTATTCTGTCTTTCTCTGGAAAGCCTACATTGGAAGGAAGGATGGTTTTGCAGTTAAGACACTGAATTGGGACTTTGGAGGGTTGGGTTAGTTCCCAACTATGCCACAGCCTCCCTGGGCCACCTTGGGCAAGTCATTTAATCCCTCTGTCTCCCAGTTCCCCATCTGTCAAATGGGGATAATGATGTTTCCCTTGTCTTGTCTATTTAGATTGTAAACTCTTCAGAGGGGGGACTGCCTCTTACCGTGGCCTGGTCTACCCTTACAAATTAGATTGGCCTAGCTCTGTCTCTCAGGGCTCTGAAAAATTTCATTCCCTGCGTGCCGTAGTTAGGTTGACCTAGCCCCGGTGTCCATGCAGTTGAATTGACGGAAGGATTCTTTCATTGACCTAGCTACCGCCTCTCTGAGAGGCGGGTTGACTACATCAATGGAAAAATCCCCTTCCGTCAATGTAAGTGTCTACGCTATGGCACTCCAGTGGCATAGCTGCAGTGCTGTCTATAACTGTGTCACTGTAGAGTCTGTAGTGTAGCCATACCCTATGCAGAGACCTGGATGCTACAATATTACCAAGAGTGACTGCCATTCATAGCATAGTAACGGGGCTACGCAAAGGATGCTCCCCATCTGTGAAAAACATTGCTTGGTGCCTAAGGATAAGCACTATGTGAATCTTTCAAGATCTATCTTAGCTTTTCACCACAGCAATATTCTCTAATTGGAATAGCAGTTAAAAAGAGGAAACATGCCACACCACAAGACAGGGAGTCAAGAGGTCTGGATTCTATTCCTGGCTCTGTCACTGACTCACTTTTGTTAGTCAGGGCAAGTCAGTTCACCTCTCTTACGTGGAGATAATAATAGTGCTGACACCTAGTTGATTCATGTTTTTAAAGTGCTTTGAGATCCCTTAAGAGGAAATGCTATAGAAGTGCAAAGTATTATTAGTAGCAGTTATTAATTAGCAGTGCCATTAGTGAAATGTAAAGTGTAAAGTGTTATTCTGGAAACAGTGATAGCCAGCTGTTGCTTTTTATGACTTTAGCCTCTACTGACAATACCTGCTCTTTGCTACACAGTAAAGTAAAGTAATCTATATGGTTGCAGTTTTAATTTGACATCTTATCAGAGCTGCTTTAGACTGTTTCTGACCCCTGCCAGGAAAGATCAGAATCACCCACTTGTTCTCAGTCCAGAAGCATTTGAGACAATGCTAGCTTTATGGAAGTGAATGTTTACAATAATAATAATGCCATGTGATTAGACTTGGAGGAGGAATCCAGGAGAGTTCCCCATTTTAAATAGTAGTGGATTCAAAGTTGCTCTGCAATATTCCAGGACCCACAATGCAATCTGATCTCTTCCCATCCCATCCTTGAAATATATGATGCAAGTTCCATATGTATATCTCTATGTTTATACCTCCTCCCCCATGGGTTACTAAATACCAGGACTGTCCTTGCAATGTATTTCAAGAAGTTGTCTATATAAAACCCTCTCAGCATGCTAAAGATTCCCTCATTTCTACAGCCCTACAAGGGATCTCAGGCATATCATTCTCTGTTTCATAATAAATATGTTGTATGCTACAACTGCAGTGAGAAAGGCAGAGACTAACTTGCAAGAGTGTCCGAACTATCTGGCATTTTAGAAATGTCATACTATTCATCTAGTTGGACTCAGAGTTTTTCTAAGACGTTGCTGCAACAGAATTGACAATAGTCAAACGTTATTTGTAACAGTGGTGCCTAGAGTCCTTGCACCTCCATTTCCTTTCTGGTCTCTCCGACTGCACCCCTATGGTGTCAGACCTTGTGACCTTGCCCGCTGTGTGGTGGAAGTTCACAGTTTTAACATAAGAACATAAGAAAGGCCGTACTGGGTCAGACCAAAGGTCCATCCAGCCCAGTATCCTGTCCACCGACAGTGGCCAATGCCAGGTGACCCGGAATGAGTGGACCCAACAGGTAAAGATCAAGTGATCTCTCTCCTGCCATCCATCACCCCCCTCTGACAAACAGAGGCTAAGGACACCATTTCTTACCCATTCTGGCTAATAGCCATTAATGGACTTAACCTCCATGAATTTATCCAGTTCTCTTTTAAACCCTGTTATAGTCTTAGCCTTCACAGCCTCCTCAGGCAAGGAGTTCCACAGGTTGACTGTGCGCTGTGTGAAGAACTTCCTTTTATTTGTTTTAAACCTGCTGCCCACTAATTTCACTCTCAGACCAGGATCTGTCCATTGCAACTGCTTATTACAGTACAGGTCCAACTGGACAGCTGCATCTCACCCCTGTGGGAGTCTGTGCCCAGTGATACACAGTGACTTTAGAACAAGAGGGCTTGTTATTAGTAAATGGGACACGGCATTAGAGAAAATGATTTCAAAATAACCAACAGCCTATACACACGTTTGTACTCGTCTGATCTTATGCTTCCCTATGATGTCAGTTAGATGGATTTCCACTCTTACAAGAATAGATCCAGCCTATATTCTTCTACCAAGCTCAGGGGCTCTTGGGACCCAAGCTGGTCTCACTTTGCCTTCCAGAGATCGTCACCCAGTCCCAGTCTGTTTTCCTGCCCTCAGGGAAACTCCCTTTTCCCAGAGTCCCACCCTCCCTGTGTGAGCCTGAGCCCAATCCCATGTATCTCAATGGCTTTTGTTAGAGGACCTAGGGGTGAAGTCTTCCTTTTCCCTCAGACTGCTTTTTGTTAGTGGGCCTGCCAAGCCATCGAAGAGCATGCCGCTGTGATGGCTGCTCCACGGTTTGGCAGTTAGACCCATTCAGACTTAATGGCTCTCAGTCACAGGCCTTTTGGCTCTTGAGGAGGGTGCTGACCCCCCCCCCCCCATTCCCCAGGACATTCTACCACATCGCCTCAGGAATCCTCTCCGTAAACCACATTTTTGGGTCCAGATCCATATTCACCACTGAGCGTCCCCAGATCCCTCACAGTCTCCAACCAAGGTCAGAGGCCCCGGTGCAGCAGGCGCTGTACAAATACATAGTAAAGAGCTTACAATCTAAATAGACAAAAAGGGCGGCGGGAAAACAGGCACAGAGAGGGGAAGTGACTAGGCCAAGTTTACACAGCAGGCCAGGTTTCCTGGCTCTTAGTCTAGTGCCCAGCATTGTCAGTGTAATGGGGCACACAAGCCCTTGTGCAAGGCAGGAAGGGGTTAATGAGCTCCAGGAGGTCCAATTAGTCCAAATGGAGACACTTGGAGCAGGAGGCAGGTTTCAAGGAAGGGACTTAAAAGATGAGTCCTATGCTGTGTGTGGGAGAAGCAGGCAGAGAGAGTGGATGTGGAGCTCTCACAATGGGGGAGATAAGGCTGGCTGTGGCCAGGGACTGGGCCCTGGTAGCTCTCCCAGAGGAATGAGAAGAGTTTATGTAGCTTCATACATGTTTTGGATGCTGAGTGCCCTGGAAGGGGTAGAACTGGAAATCATCTAGCTGGAAGGCTAAGTTTCTGCAACTCAGAAGGTGGTTGCAGAAGAGGGAGACCAGCTGGGAAACTGAGGCGGAGCGGCTGCTGCACTATGTAATGCTGCCCAGGGGCTCTCTGGTAAGGATGTGCAACAGCAGCTAGCTAGCTCTCGCAAAGTAATGGTGAGTCCCTGGATTGTGGTGCCTCGAGGAGGAGCTCTTGGGATTAGATGAGAAGCTCCTGCATTCCCATGATTTTCAGGGCTGGACATGAGAGCATGAAGTGGCGGGTGGGAGTAAGGACACAGACCTGCCCTTGTCATTGAGCCTTCGTGAATGGCCTGGGCCTATCTCAGTAGTAGCAGAGAGTGGTCCTGGGGCAGCTGAGGAAAAGCTGTTCCTGAATCTAGGACCCCAGTCCCAGCAGCAGCTCTTCCCTTCCTCTCGCTGCTCCTCTGGCTGGGACCCAAGAGCAGCTTTTCTCTGACTCTCCCACTCCCCTGCCCCTGATGACCTGGGATGACTTATTTGCCTGGGACCTGGCAGTCCCTCTTCCTGGGTCACCTGGCGTGTGGGAGCTGGGGAAAAGCTGCTGCTGGATCCCAGGCAAAGGATAAGTCCTGGGGCAGCAGGAGGCAAGGAACGGGGCAGTCAGAAGCCCTGAGGCTGGGATCTCAGTGCTGTGAGTGGGAAGGATAACTTTAAAATAAATACTTTTAGTGATTTGGATAATTAATTAGAATTATAATGAGATTTTTTTTTAAAAAACCCTAAATATATTGTAATTATTGAATAATTTATCTATGTAGTTGATCAAAATTACACAAAGGAAGTGGAATGATTTACAATTCATCTTGAAAGGCTTTGAATGTAAGAAAATTGATTGTGTTAAAAAAATAACATTCAAGGATTATAACTATAATTATTCTCTGAGTTACAGAAAGCTCTGCTTGAGTTAGGATTTTTCCAGCAGTTAGCAAGGTAGCTGGTGATGTAAAGACATTCTTACATGTAAATATCTTTGCAGCTCATACGAACCTTTATCAAAAAATAATTGGAAACCCTGATACATTGGGAGTGAGTGTTTTGTGTTTTTCTTGGAAGTTTGGTGTTCATTTTCTAGTTCCATTTTATAGCTCTTATGCAGGAGGAGAACATGATGGTGGTGGGGAGGAGGAGGTAGGAAAATAAGAGTGGGGGGAAGTCAAGACAGCAATAGGAAATGGCTGGCAGGGGGGAGGAAGAGCTAGCTGGAGCTGTTGCTGTTAAATCCATACAATGGGACTTTCACATTAAGACCCGTGGTGTCAAGGTACCCTCCCTAAGCATGAAAATTCCTGGCAGAGTAGACCATCTATCTGGCTTTCTAGTACATCAAAATCTTCTCAAAGGTTTCAGACTGTAGAGCTCACTTTAGTGGACGCTGGATCAAGCCTCTATTCAACTGTCAGAAGATGCAGGACATGGAGCAACTGCCTGAGACTAAAGGAACAAATAATACATAGCAGTGGTGAGTATTCATAGCAGGAAGCAAAATGCACTGGATCAAATAAGATAAGAACGGTCCCCCAATCTGTATTTGTGCATTTGTTTTTTCTTCCCTAAGTGTAGCACCTTACATCTGTCTTTGCTGAATTTTATTTTGTTGTCCCTAGCCCAGTTCTCCAATTTAATCAAGATCCAGTTGCATTTTAGCTCTATCCGCCAGAGTGTTTGCAACACACCCAGTTTTGTCATCTGCAAATTTGAGCAGTATGCTCTATTCTGACATCCAGGTCATTAATAAAGATGCTAAATAACATTGGACCCAGAACAGACCCTGTGGAGCTCCACTTAAGACCTCCTACTCTCTGTTTGCAATTGATTAACCACTTAATGGTAATTCTGCCAAGTCTGCATTTCTCCAGCTTACTTATGAGAATGTCATGTGGGACTGTGTCAAAAGCCTTGCTAAAGTCCAGGTATGATGTACCCTGCATTCCCCCTCTCCACCAAATCAGTTACCCTGTCAAAGAAGGAAATCAAGCTGGTTGGCATGATTTGTTCTTAGTAAATCCATGCTGGCTGCCCCTTCATCCTCCAGGTATTCACAAATTGAATGTTTATACCTTGCTCTAGTAGCTTCCCGGGTATCGAAGTTCAGCTGACTGGTCTATAGTTCCCTGGCTCCTCCTTTATCCCCTCTTTAAAGATGGGTACTACATGTTAGCCCTTCTCCACTCTTCCTGGAACTCTCCAGACATGCAGGAAATTTATTGCCAGTGGCTCTGAGATTTCTTCAGCTAATTCCTTTAGCACCCTAGGGTGAACAGCATCAGGCCCTGGTGACTTGAATTCATTCAAATTAGTCAGATCTCTGTGTTCTTTACTTATCCAGATCTATATCCCTTCCCCGTTATTGTCTATGGTGACTTTGCTAGTCATAGGGTCACGTTATCTTTTGTGAGAAGACTGAAACACAGCAGGCATTGAGCAGCTCTGCCTTCCTATCATCTTCTGTTACCAGCTCACCTCCATTAAGCCAGGGACCCACACCATTCCTGAGCTTTTTTTTTTTTGGTCCGATTTATTTGTAGAACCCCTTCTTGTTGCTTCTAATATGTCTTGCCAGCTGTAACTCATTCTTTGCCTTGGCTTTCCTGATTTTTTGTCCCTACGTGATTGCGCTATTCCCATGTATACTTCCTTGGGTGACATCCTTCCATTTCCTGTATGTGTCCCTTTTGATTGTTAGATAGCTAAAAAGCTCCCTTTGCAGCCGCATTCGCCTCCGGTGGCTCCTCTTCTCTTCCCTCTGCATCGCAATAACTTGAGGTTGAATCTCTAGTATTACGTTTTTTAGGAACTGCCATCTCCCTTTGACTCCTTGTCTTCCTTATTGTTCTTTCCATGGGACCTTGCCTACTATTTCTGAGTTGGTTGAAATCTGTCTTTCTGAAGTCCAGTGTCCCTGTTTTGCTGTTCTCATGTCCTCCTTTCCTTATCTTGAATTCTATGAGACGTGATCACTTCCTCCCAAATTCCCGACCACTTTCGCATTCGCAATTAATTCATCCCTGTTGGTCAACACCTGATCCAAAATGGATGACCCCCTTGTTTCCTTAACTTTCTGATTCAGAAAGTTGTCTCCTACACATGCTAAGAACTTGCAGGACATCTCATGTTTTGCTGTGTTAATCTTTCAACTGATATCAGGGAAGCTAAAATCCTCCATTAATACTAGCTCCATGTATGTTAGCTAATCTTGTTACCTGCTTGTAGAACGCCTCATCCACTTCCTCTTCTTGATTTGGTGTCTATAATAGACCCCTGCCATTACATCACTACTCTTCTTTTCCCTTTTTATCCCCACCCAGAGACTCTCAGTAGGTCTGTCTCTCACTTCCCCTTGGACCTCAGAGCAAGTACATGCATTTTTGACATACAGTGCAATGCCTCCTCCTTCCCAAATGAGCTATATCCCTAAATGCAACTATTAAGAGAAATAGTGAAACTGTCCCCAAAAAGAAAATAAGAAAAGAAATACTTGTGGCACCTTAGAGACTAACAAATTTATTTCAGCATAAGCTTTTGTGGACTACAGTCCGCTTTGTCGGATGCATAGACTGGAACATACAGTAGGAGGATATTTATACATTCAGAGAAACATGAAAAGGTGGAAGTAACCATACCAACTGTAAAAGGCTAATTAATTGAAAGGAACTGTTATCAGCAGGGGAAAAACTTTTGAAGTGATAATCAAGATGGCCCATTACGGACAGTTGACACAAAGGTGTTTAGGGTATTTAACTAGGATATTAAACTAGGGGAAATAGATTAAATTAACATAATGACCAAGCCATTCCCAGTCTCTATTCAAACCTAAGGTAATGGTATCTAGTTTGCATATTAATTCTAGTTCAGCAGCTTCTCGTTGGAGTCTGTTATTTGAAGTTTTTCTGTTGCAAAATTGCCACCTTTCAGTCTATCACTGAGTGATTAGAGAGGTTGAAGTGTTCACCTACTGGCTTTTGAATGTGATGATTCGTGATGTCAGATTTGTGTCCATTTATTCTTTTGCGTAGAGACTGTCCAGTTTGGCCAATGTACATGGCAGAGGGGCATTGCTGGCACATGATGGCATATATCACATTGGTAGATGTGCAGGTGAACGAGCCCCTGATGGTGTGGCTGATGTGATTAGGTCCTATGATGGTGTCACCTTGAATAGATATGTGGACAGAGTTGGCATCGGTCTTTGTTGCAAGGATAGGTTCCTGGGTTAGTGTTTTTGTTGTATGGTGTGTGTGGTTGCTGGTGAGTATTTGCTTCAAGTTGGGGGGCGAGGACTGGTCTGTCTCCCAAGATCTGTGAGAGTGAGGGATCATCTTTCAGGATAGGTTGTAGATCTTTGATGCGCTGGAGAGGTTTTAGTTGGGGGCTGAAGGTGACGGCTATTGGTTTTCTGTTGTTTTCTTTGTTGGGCCTGTCCTGTTACCTGTAGTAGGTGACTTCTGGGTACTCTTCTGGCTCTGTCAATCTGTTTTTTCACTTCACAGGTGGGTATTGTAGTTATTTTTAAAAAGGCTGACAGACCACTGAGAAGGCAGGAAGGAATCCAACCAGTTTTGGAACCATACTGTCATGTTCGATTGTCCACTTTAGTGCAGCTGGGGGATAGCATGGGTGGTAACTTGGTCTCGACACCTGAGGACACACCTGCCTGGACCCCTTCGGTGCATACTCTGGCACCTAGCCCAAGCCGCTGCCTGTGCTGCCCCTGGCTACACTGCTATTTTTAGTGTGCTACCTCAAGTGGAGCTAGAGTGTGTCTGTCTACCCAAGGCGGGAAGCACGCCCCCAGCTGCAGCATATCTTACAGAGGCAACACGGTGGATTGGGCTCTCAGTACTGCCAGCCTCGTGAGACCAAAGATCGTGAGATTGGCCCCCAAACCCATCAAAATCATGTTTCTTAAGGTACGTCTATACTCACGCGTCCTGTCGGAGGCGCTGGATTGATCTTCTGGGTTCGATTTAGTGCGTCTTGTCTAGACGCGATAAATCGAACCAGGAAGTGCTCCGCCGTCGACGCTGGTAATCCTGCTAGACGAACGGAGTAGGCGGAGTCGACGGGGGAGCCTGCGCGCCGCGTGTGGACCCCGGGTAAGTACTTTTTCATTCGAACTAAGATAGTTCGACTTCACGTAGCTGAAGTTGCGTATCTTAGTTCGAATTGGGGGGTTAGTGTAGACCAGCCCTTAGTCTGTCTGACTTTTTAACTCCCCACTATGCCTCTGCAAATAGTGGTGTGAGAATTGCCAGTTTAAAAGTCAGCCTTTATGTACACAAAATGCACGCCTCTCCATGGCAGCTCAGATAGACTTCTGCCAGGAATTTTCGTGCTTAGGGAGGTTACCTTGACACCATAGCTCGTAATGTTGAAGTCCCACTGTATGGATTGAACAGCAACAACTCAAAATCAGATCCATAATCTGGGTATTTAAAACTCCCCAAATCCACTTGCAGAGGCTATAACTGATTAAAAACCCATCAATAATATGCTGCTTAAGCTCCCCAAGTGCTGTGATTGAGTGCTAAAATCTAATCACACAGCTCGGTTTGTGTTCATTTTAATTTGTGTGTGTTTGCTGGACCCAGATTTTAATGAGCGTTCTTTATTATTTTAATCAAATCTCATGGACAAATTTGCCCCACAGTTGTTAAAGGGAAGCTCCCATTGCTTTCAGTAGGAGCTTTGCAGGTGCCATCTCAGAACGGAAAGTAGCCTCCACAGAATGCATAAAGTAGTGGGGGGAAGGCTTCCTCCTCCCCTTCTTCAATGAAGAGCGGCCCAGCAAGGAAGGTGCACAATGATGATGCAATCCAATGGTGGGTATGTGTCGCAGGTCCCCTGCTGGTGACCGATGCACTCAGTTCAGGAGTCTATTACAGCCCCAGTTATGGACTCCTGGCCCTCTAGGTCAAGTGGAAGCAGCTCATGCTGTTAAGTCTGAAGGTCCTGGGTTAAATCCCCGTGTATTGTCATTGTTATGCCATGCTTGCTTGGCTCTCCCATTTACATTTCAATAGTGAGGGATCTTACTTTGCGTTTCTTTGCCAGGGAAAAATATTCAATATAACAAGTGAAGTTGGGGGATGAAAGATGAGGAGGAAAAGGCAAGAGAGACCCACCATTGTGAAGCAGCAACCTGTGTCAGAAGCAGACACTGATGCAGTTTCACAGCTGCCAGCGAAGAGTAGCCAGCCATGTAGACAACAGTCGTCTCACCAAGGAACAAAGTTAGGGAGCCAGATGTTACTTGTGGAAGAATAATTCTGCAGCTCTCTGGCACGGCCAGAGGTGATGATTCTGCTGGTAGAGAAGGTAGAGGGAAAAGGAGAGAGAGCACACAGAGAAGAGCCTCATTAAAATGTTGCAATTGAGCCATTAACTTCCAAAATCAAAGCGATTCTGGGTCTCCATGGCAACCTTAACATCTTGTTTGAAGGGTGTTTACTACATGACCAAAGTGAGAACTCTGCCGTCAGTGAAGCCAGTGCTTTCAAAATATCTCTTGCTGCAAGGCTCCTGGGAAGCTGGGATTGGTTTTATAGCAACCACGGCCAGCTCCAGGCACCAGACAGCAAAGTGGGTGCCTGGGGCGGTGCCCTATAAGGGGCGGCAGTCTGGGGATTCTGGGACGGCGATTTTTTTTTTTTTTGCTTCGGTACCAGCCTTTTTTTTGTTTTGTTTTGTTGTTGCTTGGGGCGGCCGAAAAGCTGGAGCCGGCCCTGATAGCAACCCCAGTTGCAATTCTCATATGGGACTGCAAGTCAGGAGGAGAGCTGCTAGTCTTGCTTCTTTCTAATCTTGTCCTCCCAGGTTTCGGGGTTGGATCAGAGGTCTCCTCCAGGGCTTATGGATCTGACCTCCAGCTGCAGCCATCAAAATGATACAGTGGCATGGGAAGGGTTCTCAGTCACTCTGTCTCACTAGAGGCCAGATCCCACAGTCCTTACATCTCCACGCTTGTGAACACAAGTTCTGTGGTTGCTTGGGCAGACCAGGCACAGTAGTGTAGCTGGGGGGGAGCAGCCGCTCCCCCTGTGAGCAGAAGCAGCGCCTTAAAAAGGAAGCAGTGCCTTTTTTTAGCAGAGCTAAAAAAAAGGTGCCGCTTCTTTTTAAGCGCCGCTTCTTGCACTCACCCAGTGGCGCTCCGGGTCTTCGGCAGCATTTTGGCGGTGGGTACCACTGAAGACCCGGAGCGAGTGACGACCCGCCACCGAAGTGCCGCCGAAGACCCGGAGCGCCGCCGGAGGTTCCGCCGGGTGAGTACAGGGAGAGCCTGGGGAGGCACCTTTTTATAGCACCGCTCCCCCTGTGCTCCAGACCTGCCTACGCTATTGACCAGGCAATGCATATGCAAACAGCAATGTATGTGCCCGACTGTATTATAACATGTATGCAAGTACAAGTGGGCCTCTCTTTCAAAACTTGGTCTTGGCAGGGTCTATAAATGGACGATTCTCTCACTATTAGTGTCCTGTGATTAATACTTCCTTAATAATCACAACTGATGAACAAATTACCCATACTGCAATATGCACAGTAACACCTTCACTTAGCAGGTTTGTGTTTAGCAGAGGCTCATAAGGAGGGCTCCTTTCAAAAACATTGTATCCATTTCTCTGTTACATAAATTAATAAAACTTAATGTTTATAGATGTCCTATTGAGAGAAGAAAGGTGGTCATTGGCCCAAAGGAGTGCTGGATTCCCTTCTTGGCTCTGCCATGGACATCCTGTGTGACCTTGGGCAAGTCACTTAATTTCTCTGTGCTTCAGTTCCCCATCTTCAAAACTGGGTTAATATTTCCCTCTGTTTTGATTGTAAGCTATTGTGAGGGCAGAGACTGTCTCTTAGGCTATGTCTACACTGCACAGCACAGGCGGCAGCATGCACTGTGTGTATAGTTACACGGCGCAGTGAAAAGCTGGCTGTGTCCACAATGTGGTGTGTAGCTACATGCACCATTGAAAGCCTCTGGCAGGTGGGAGATGACAGCAAAGGCTTTGCCAGTGGGGAGCTGCTGAAGCCTTTCCCCTCACCCCCCACTGGTGCCTTCCCCTGTTGCCAGAGTCTTTCCCTCAGGTGGGGAAAGGCTCCAGAGTGCGGAGGCAATGGGACACCACACTGTCAAAAATAGCCATGTGGATGGGGCAGGCACTGGTTGGGCATGTAGAGAGCTGAGTGGGGTATATACTCTAAGGTTCAGGCATGACTCTACTTCATCTTCAACTAGCTGCTGTTTTAATAAAAACAAAAACCAACAGGAACCAAAAAAACCTGTCAGATAAATTCCGCCCCCAGTAGGAATCTACCCTCCAAATTACATTAGCCCCAGTGTTCAGCACATGCAATATTAAGTCTATTCCTGGATCAGTGACAAGGTTTAAAGTCTGATACCTCCCCCTGCTAAAAAAATCCACAGACCCCAAATAAAATTTGAAGATCTTGTACAGGGATTTCTTTAAAAAAATCATAAACAGACAATGAAAAGTACAAAAAGATAAATGACTTATAGCTTGTATACATTTCCAAATACTGCAGCCTGCACACTGTCTCCAATAGAATTATGCTTATAATTTGTCAAAGCTCCAAAACGGACCATACAAAATACCACACGTTGGGGGGAGGGGTAACAGTAATAAAATAGGAGCAGATATACACTGGTGATACCCCACTCATATCCTTGAACACTCATTCACAAGCTAGGGAAATAAAAGTTCCCTTCCAAAAATGTGGGGCTGGAGCTGAGTTGTGCAATCCTGGGTTTGACATCTACGGCCTTCCTCTTTAAGGTCGTTAAGTTTCTTTTGCCACCTAGTGGCCAGTAAGTAAGACACTTAAAATGAAGAACAGCAGCAGTCTGGACAAGTGGGTCATTATGGCTCTGAGCTGGTGTGTGCGGTGTTGGTGGTTGGGAACGGGAACTGATGGGATATATTGTTGCCTAGGTAGTAATAATAATACGTATCTCTAAGTAGTTTTCTGATGTTCCTCTTCTCACTGAGATGAGAGCTAAGGATTCACTTGTCTCCATTACGTGCAAACCAAAACAAAGTGACAGAGACAAAGCCAAGTGAATGGTAAGAAATGGCACTAGAGAAGCCACTGGTGTTATACTACTTCCACAGCTGCCCTCCTCCGCCTGTAATACCCATTGGACTGGGAGACTCAGAATCTCAGGACAAACTTCCCTGTATGGGGGCATATAATCCTCTCTGTGGACCGTCCTTCTAGAAGGTGCAGGGGACATATCGCCTGTCCAGTGTACTTCAGAAGTGTGTTCCCAGTGACTGAGTCATCCATTTGATAGAGTCAAATTTGAATCTTGTGTAAGGGATAAACATGCAGGTAACAGGCATTGGTGGGAAGGAGTCTGACCAGCACAGCTTAGCCAAATTAGATAGAGGACCCAGCTGCAGGTTTGTGTACAGATCTTCACAGATCACAGGACCTTTTGAGAGATTTGGTTGGGCATGTTTGGAACCTATGACGCTTGAGTGAAATTTACTCATCCACCATCTCACAAGCTTAGTTATTACTTTCTCTGTTAGACTTTATTGTGACCTTTTGTGTGCTGACGCACTTTCTTTCAGGGGCGTAATGAAGCATGTAGAGATAAATGTATGCCTTTCCTCTAGCCGCCTTATCAATACATTTATATTACAACAAATAATTGTAGACCAGGAGCTCACTTTCACTTTATTAGCCAGCTGTACTCGTTTTTAAACAGATGGTCTGGTATGCTTAACTATTTTTATGTCTGACACTTCAGAAACATAGGATAGTACAAGACAATACTCCTATAGATCCATTCATCTTAGTCAGTATAACCCTTTTACATTTTAGTTCACTTCTATTCAACATGCCTTAATTATACTGCCTTCTTTGGCTATGTTTTAGTCATGGGTTAGTAAAAGCCATGGACAGGTCACGGGCAATAAACAAAAATTCACAGCCTGTGACCTGTCCATGGCTTTTACTATATACCCCTAACTAAAACTTGGGCCAGCGGGTGGCGGGTGCTGTGGGGGGTGGCGGTCCAGGGGTGCCACTGGTACTGGGGGTGTGTGGCCCAGGACCCCTGCTGGTGCTGGGAGGGGAGCAGCAGCGCGGCGCGGCCAGGGACCTGTGCTGGGGTGGGGGGCGGGTGGGCATTGTTGTGCAACTCAGGACCCCAGCTGAGGGGGGAGGTGAGTTGTCGGGGCTGGAAGCTCCCTACCGGGCTCCAACTGTCATCTAGGGGGAGGGGCGGCCAAGGGGGCTCTGTGCGCTGCTCCCGCCACAATCGGGAAAAGAAGACTTGGAGGTGGGAGACCTGATAGTCTCCAAATACGTTGAGGGCTGTTATAAAAAGGATGGTGATCAATTATTCTCCATGTCCACTGAAGGTAGGAGGAGAAGTAATGGACTTAATCTGCAGCAAGGGAGATTTAGGTTAGATATTAGGAAAAGCTTTCTAATGATAGTAGTTAAGCTCTGGAAGAGGCTTCCAAGAGCGGTTGTGGAATCCCCATCCCTGGAGGTTTTAAAGAACCGGTTAGACACACACCTGTCAGGGATTGTCTAGGTTTACTTGGTCCTGTCTCAGTGCAGGGAGCTGGCCTTGGACCTTGAGAAGTCTTCATTCCAGCCCTACATTTCTATGATCCATGTGTACCAAGCATAGCTCTGGTGGACCTGAGGATCTGGCCATCTTTGTCCTTACAACTATTTCGTTATTAGAGGGGAATTATATAAAAATGCTGGGCCTGATGATCAGCTAATATAACATGGCATAAATACACTGATCTAAACCGGCTGAGGATATGGCCCATTGTTGTCAGAGTTGTGTGGGGGAGGCGATTCCATGCATAAAAGAAACGAAACAACATTGCATTTAAAACACAAGAATTATGACTCATTGGTGGTATAAATCAGAAGCAGTGCTAGCAGCAAACCAGGAACACCCAGAGCAATAATAAAACAGCAAGGAGAAGGAAGGAAAACGAAATGGCACAATCGAATGATGTGCCTAACTTGTGGATTAATATGTTAACCTCCGGAGCTGCCATTCTAGTGCTCTTCAACAGCATGAAATTCAGTAAAGTGTATGGGAAAATATTTTAAGAGAACATTTCTTCCCAGACCTGTTTCTGATCCCGGTGGCGCTGATGTAAATATGGAGTAACTCCATCAGAATTAATAGGGTTACTCTGGATTTACATTGGGGTCACTGAAATCACAAGCTGGTCCTTCAATTTCCAGCAAGTATGAACAAACATAAAAGACCCCAGGCCCATATCTGATTAATTCTTTGATTGCATACATACTAATCCATGCTGCTCACAAAGGGAAAGTGGGGTGGTTGTTTTTTTGCAGTTTAATAAAAAATTAATTAACTTCCCCAAACAGTTTAAAAATATTTGACATTAATATGTTGGCTTGTTTTGGAGGATTAGTTATTGAGATGCAATGATTATATAAACTTGGTAAGCCATGGTAGGCACTAATATCCTGGAGGACAATTATTCATTATTTACCATTCATACATGGGTCCTTTTTTATTATTCATAACATGACATCACAGGGCATAAGAACAGAGTATCCAGAAGGTATTTGTGGTGTTAGGAGATTTATAATCCCCCTTTTTCCTCATCTTTGCATTTCAGAGAGAGAAGTTTTAAAACCCAGTGTATGTGTCACAATGTTTGCACTGTGTTTATCCTTTGTATGTCCAAGGCAGACACTTTCATTCTGTTTATAATGAGTTTTAGTTTCTAAAATCTTTGGGTTTCAAATACTACAGGAAATACATATTTGTTAACTTTAACTGGTTTTAATTGGACTTTGAGGAAATATTTCTGCTGGGCTTCAGCTGTATAAAAACTTTGTTTTTAAAGAATAATGGCCCAAGTTTAGTCACTGGTCATGGAAACCTTTACACATGTACTTTAAGCACATAAGCAGTTCTGTTAGGTTCTGGAACAGCCTTCCAATAGGAGTAATGGGGCAAACAACTTAACTAGTTTTAAGATGGAGATTGATACATTTCTGAATGGGGGTAATATGATGGGGTTGCCTGTGATAGCAGGGGACTGGATTTGGTGACCCTGGTAGTCCTGTCCAGTCTTGGTTCATTGACCAGTTAATGGGGCTACTATGTGCTTAAAGTCTGAGCATGTGCTTACGTGTTTGCAGGATCAGGTCCTTAATTTGACAGTGTTCCTTTAGGTTACAATGTAACTCTAGTATTTCTGACTAGACTGCGCATAACAGTATGTTGGGGGCACTGACTACACAGTGGAGAAAAGGGAAAAAATACATTGAGATTTCTAGATTTTTATCACTAAATAAAATGTCAATAAAAAAAAAAATCTTAGTCTGCATACCTTTACCCAGAACCTCTGAGGGTCCCCTTCCCTTGCTTTCGCTCTGCACAGGCATAATTGACTATCCAAGGGGCAAGGCAGTGAAGAATTGAGCTCCCTATTTATAGTTTCATAAATACTTAAAAACAAAACAACCCTCCACACGCACACAAACTTCCAGGCAGGCTCTTCAAGTGTTTAAAAGCAGTTCCTGTCAGGTTGCCTTTGTAGATTTTCTCAAGGGGGTTCCGCATAGCAACTGCAGGAGCCTATAAAATGCAAGGTTGAAATGCAGTGATGAATTACATAACAGTAAATGCTCTGATGTAAGTTTGTCATGTATGGAAAATGGCTATTTTCTAATAAAGCCCTTCATTTGCCATAATCGCCTTTCCTGGAATTTTCAGTAACGCTTGCAGACGTCACACACGTTCATCCTTTTCTCCCTACTGTAATTCAGTCACCAGTTATTCTGCCTCTGCCATGAACATATATTTCTTAAATATCTTTCTGCTTCATAGGTAAAAAGATTAGAAATAATTGTGTTTCCTCAGTATTAAAACAGCTGTTTTAAGGCTCCCAGATCAAGCACCTGGACTATAATTTAAACCAGAGATTCTACTGACTCCTTCTAAGCTTGTGATCTCTGGTTATTAAGTCAGCAGACAACTTTGGGTGAAGTAGAGCCTAGTTTTCAAATATGAGAACTAAAGGGAGCCTTCAGTCAAGTACTAGTTTTGCAGTTTTAACCAGGAAATGAATGGTCTCAATATGTAATTGAGTTCTTAGAGTACCTTAAACAATTTAAGTGAAATATTCAGAGGAACTTCTTAAGATCAGTCATGGTCTTGTAAAAGCAGAGGTACCACCATTTTCACGTAAAAAAATTAAACTGGAAGGTCCATCTGCAAAGCCTTTACCAGTGACTAGCGGGAAAGACCCTTCTGAAAAATCCATGAACATAACTGGATTTGTATTACATATGAGAAGGCTGGAGAACACCCTGTAAAATATGTACCCTACTTCCAGTGGAAAATCTGCAAGGGAGAGACCTAGTTAAGAGTTTCACCCTCTTGATTTCAATGGAAGCTGGAGCAGAAGCAAGATTTGGCACCATCACCCATCAGTTTTGGTAGTCATTGACAATAACGGGATGAAATAGATCCCTTTGACTATCAACTGCTGTGTCAATTGAAAGATCCATTTCAGATCTCAACAAACCACTGTTATGGATATTGTGATACAGCAGGGCCAGGGAGCAGTGGTAAAGGGGTAATATATAAGCCCTACGCTAATTAAGGTGTGGTTCCCTCTAGACAAGGAAGCATTGCTACAGGAATCTTGCTCTTAAGGGCTCAATTGCACCTAATAGGCTGTATGGAACTACATTGCCCTGCAATGAGCACTGGGGGACACTGAGTGCTGGAGCTCCCTAATATGCCAGGGGAGCATGCTAACTGGTGCATCTTTTAAGGGGATGCCACATGCAGTCCCCCAGCGTGCTCGGCCATCTTTGCTGCCAAGTGCGGCTAAGAGGGGCATGGTTCTGCTTCCCCTTTGCCCCCTTTGGGGTAGCTCATGTCCTAGTGGACCCTAGGAGGCAGCAGTCTCTGCAAGGGGAGGAGGGTCTCTTCACAGTCTAGGCTTTAATATGAAAAATCCAGCACGTATAGGACCCTGACCAACTTCTGCATGAGACAGGAATTGCATTAGTGAAGGGAAAATGGGATTGAATTTAGGAAAATAAATAAATGCAGATTTGTGGGAACAAAGTGCCAGATTGAACCCCGGTGTTGCTCCATTGACTTCAGTGGAGTTAAACATGAGACAAATTTGGTCCAAATGCTCTAAATGGCAAATCCAGCTCAAAAGCTAATGCAAGTAAATTGTTTTGCATAGAACACAGAGGGCTGTCTAGTTAAAATTATATACATTTAACTGGGAAATCTCAGCTTGTTTTAATAAATGCAGATGTGTGGGTTTTGTTTTGTGTACTTGTGATCTGGTTTTAATGTAAATTCCAATATGATGCAGAAATATGCTAGACACAGCAACTCCAAAATACTTTTGTTTGAACCCTGGATGCCTGTCCAGTTATGTGGACTGGGATATGTAGATTAATCTCCCCAGAGAGGATTGCAATTTTGTACAGTGCATCAGCGGTGGCAAAGTGACGGATTGCATTCCCTTGAGAGGAGAAAGTCTCGGGTTCAGTGCAAGGATAGGTCCCAGATTTAGCTACTTACATTGCACTGAAGGAAACAGTTGCCCTAAGAGCCAAAGCACTGTTTTCAGTGATGCTTGGCCATTCTCCTTGGAGTTCATACGTATAAACGGAACCCTTGATATTGCCTATTCACTGATTACTGTACACTGGGGTTTTTTTCTTTTCATTCCCTATTTGCTCCCTCTACAATATGTATTTGGATGTTGCTCATGGTCAGGGTAATATTCAGGCAGATCTTCCCTTCATAGATTCCAAGGCGTTGGCTGGATCTCTGGGAAGGTGGGGACTATGACAATAGGGAAGATAACAGTATGCCATCCCTGCCGCATCCTCTGCAATTTCTCCCCTGTGCCTGCCTTAGGTCCGGTGAAGGTTATTCACGGGGTGGTGGCATTGGGGCAGCATTCTTCAATCATGTGGCAGCAGATATCCCGGAAGATACACCATACCTAAATGTTTGAAGCAGTTAACCATGACTCAGTGTCTGGATCCCCACTCACATAAGCAGGGCTTGCACAGAATACTAGTCTATCCTTATCCTGCCCTCATCATTATTGTATCTGAGCACTTTCCAGTTGGGCATTAAGCAATGTGACTAACAGTTGTCATGTGTGGTTCCTTCTCTCTCTCATCCGCTCACTCCCCAAGGGGGGAATTGTAACTGCAGATGAGCGTTTTAGTAGGCTTTTGTTTAGGGGGTTGGGGGTTTTATATATGAACACGCTGCTCTGTGCTTACATTAGAGCAGGCAGGTTGAAGACTTGCACCTTGCTCGTGGTGTGGAAGGTGAGGAGGACTGTGATGGTTCTTAATCCTGTTTTGGACCAACCCGAGACAGCTCCGTGTCCTATACAGATGAGCTTGCTCCTCATGGTAGAAAACGTCTCTAGCAAAATGGAGCTAAGTGGTCAACCATAGTCTTAATCCTGGAGCTTTAGGCAACATTTTAGATATACTGGCCCAAGCCATTGAGAGCCTTGGTGATAAGGACCAAGACCTTGAACTAGCCTGGATATTCTATGGGAAGCCAGTGTAGGAATTAGAGGACAGGTCTGACGAGTTCATGCTAGCCAGTGTTGCTGAGAAGATATTCTGCAACATTCTGTATTGGTTGGCATTTCCTAAGGACTGAAGACTTCCTGGCCAGGTATAATGCACGTCTGTAGTCTGGACAGAAGGTAACGAAGGCATATATCATGAAGGCCAGGTCATTGCCCACCAGAATGGGACAAAATCTCCTAGCCAACCAGAACTGGAAACTGAATTGTAAACTCTGTCTCACTTGTTGCCTCCCTGCTGTTAGTTTTGCAGGAAGGTTCAGTCTGGCCCATTGTAACTAACAGGAAGTTGTACTGAATAGTATAAGAGTTGCCTCCTCATTGCTGGGATAGAAGTTAGATGAAAAGTAAAACAATGGAACAAATAATGGGGGGAGAGGGGAAGAGATCAGCAGGCTTCTATAGTGAAATTATAAGCAACAATGCAAGAGCTTAATAACAAAGGAAAACCTCAGTCTGAATATTAGGAAAAGCTTCCTGGCAGTGAGTTATATTATGCTGTGGTACAATCTGCTTGGGGAGAAGTGATGGCAGCCCCATCAGTTGGGACACTTAAAACTAGATTGGGCAGAATGCTAATAAATGTGATCGGGCTTAACCCAGCATGAACAGGGAGATGGACTGGGTGAGCTAATGCCGTAGTTCTTATTCCCTTCTAAACTCTCCTAATCTTGAGATTAATTATTGAATGATGACCACTGCATAGATTGTTTCTTGCTTAATTCCAGCTATTGTTAAAGCATTTTCTCTGTCATTTCTCCAGGGAAATATGAAATGATTTTGTGCCCCCTGTTACCAGTGTTTATCTATTGTTGGAATCCAGTTTTGTGATTAATACACTGCAAACAGTAAAAGGTTTGATTAGTAAATAAAACATTATAATGCACCTAAGGCCTTTCTGCTGTAAACATTTTAATGCTTTGGGCCAAATCCTCAGCTACTGTAGCCTGAAGTCAGTGGAGCTACGCTGATTTACACCTGCTGAGGATTTGGCTGTTTCTTTTTAAGAAAAAAAAATGCTGCTTTGTAAAGGTGCATAGACAGCTACATTACTTGCATTTTTTGTTCTCTCAAAGCCATAAACAAAAAACAAACAAAAACAGTGAGGTGATGAGGTGCTATATAATAGTAATGCCTCCCCAGAGGAGGGTATTTTTGGATTGGCTGCTCCTCATAGTCTCAGTTTGGGGGAGACATTTTCTCATCTGTCTCCTGGCTGTCTTTTGAATCACCTGACATTAGAGATGGGCCAGGGCTGTTTAGGCCACATTTTCAAAACTAGTCTCCAACACTGCATGTCCACTGGTTTGTTTGCACATGCAAATCAAGTAGGCAAAGTAGCTGAACTCTTTGACATGGGTGCTCAGATGAGAGGTTTGCAGGCAAAAACACTCATGTGCCCAAAATGCATGGAAGCTGCTTTGTGGGCCAGTTCAGTATTAGCTGAAAATTCAACTGTCTAGGCCTATCTTGTCCATCATCCTGCTGTCCTCTGCAGCATGCCTCCCTCAGACCCAGTGGCAGCCTCTCCTGGCAGCTCTGCAGGACCCAGACCTGTATGCAAGGAAGGTGATAGGGCTTGATAGATGGCCACATGCTGCTAGAGTCTTCCCCAGCCCAAAGCCTTGGGGAAAGATGAAGCAAGATGCCACTGCGCCTGCAAAATCTCCGGCAGGATACTTCTTTAATCTGTGGAACCTCCCGACCAAGGAAGATTCTGAGAGCAGTGGTTGTCTGGGAAGCCCCTGCCAGGACAGCTGTCACAGGAGCTGTGCTCTTCAAGGGCTGCAGAAAGATGTGGGGGAGAGATGTCAGACATCAATGTGGAGGCGCTGTGGGCCAATGAGCTGATTGGACCTTGAGGACAGTAGCGTAGCCAGGGAGGGAGCAGGGGGAGCGGCTGCTCCCCCTTGAGCGGAAGCGACGCCTTTTTTTAAGCAGCACTAAGAAAAGGCACCGCCTCTTTTTAAGCGCCGCTTCTTGCACTCACCCGGCGGCGCTCCGGGTCTTCGGTGGCATTTTGGCGGCAGGTACCACTGAAGACCCGGAGTGAGCTGCCGAAGTGCCGCCGAAGACCCGGAGCGCCGCCAGGTGAGTACAGGGGGAGGCGCCTTTTTATAGTGCCGCTCCCCCTGCGCTCCGGACCTGGCTGCGGAACTCTGGTATAGGAGGTGACCTCCTGACCTTTTCTGTGTGGAGCAAACCCTAACCCTTGGTGGAACAATTTCAAGGGGAACTTTGTGGGTGAGCTGGTGACATGGAGATGGAGGTTGTCAACCTCCTAATAAAGCTGAGCTAACAGCCCCTTGGTCAGTTAAACAGTTACAAAAAATCTCTGCCCATACTTTGGAGGTTGTCGTGGCCACATTTGAGAAACACTGCTCTAATGCACAGCAGCCTGTAAAATTAAAATTCTTCATTACTTTTGAGCCAAAACACATAGCTAATGGTTGCTAGCCACTGACAGATCTATACATATAACAGAGGAACAGTGCAACGAGACTAACATTTTTGTAATATGGACTCAACAGAATCTGTTAGTCTAGTGAGAATTTTAGTTCCTAGCTGAATTGCCTCTGGATGACATGACAGACCTTGCCTCCCATTTATGTTTTGTCTGTGTGATCAAAGTGTGAAACACAACAACTTTATAAATCATCTGAACAATATGAAATCATTTTATTATGATTCAGGGATGCCAAGTGTAAAGCTGCCTGGAGTGGCTCACGACTGAGTCTCAACCTCCGGGGAGATTAAGAAACAGGGCACAAACCTCAAACTGGTTGTATATTGTATACTTGGTTTTCACCAACCAAGACTCAAGTGTGAACTGCTCAAGCACTAAACAGCCTTAACATGGAGTCCCTTCCCCAGAGTTCAAACTGATGGAACAAGTGTCAGCACCTGTCTCTTCTTCCTGGGAGTTGTGGGAGGGGCAATCAACAAGGCTTTGTCCTTTGTATTTTCACAATGGCTCATTTGATTTCACTTCTTGTGTGCAGGGACCAGCACTTTACATTAATAGTTCTTTCCTGTTCGGTGAGTTAGAGATTTACAATGCAAACACTCAATATCACTTTTTTACTATAGGCGCTGACTCTGTGGGTGCTGGAGGGCTGGAGCACCCACACAAAAAAATTAGTGGGTGCTTAGCACCCACTGGCAGCCAGCTTCCCCCCCAGTGACTCCTGCCCACTGCGATCAGATGTTCTGTGGCATGCAGAGGTGCTGGGGAGGGGATGGGGAGGAGCGGGAACGGGGTGACCTCTGGGGATGGGGGCAGAACTGGGCAGGAAGAGGCAGGACAGGGGTGGGGTGGGGACTTGGGGTTCGGGGGCAGGACCTGGGATGGAGCAGAGGGGTTGAGCACACCCAGGGCCCGGAGGAAGCAGGCACCTGTGCTTTATGCCATGGGCTACAGATGTTATAAGTGAGATCAATACATGCAGCATCCTACAGGCATTTCATCAAGTCTAAACTCTATAAACACATTTTTATTCACTTAACATTTATTTTAACTGTGCTAACACACAGGTGAGCCAGACTGGTTTCAGCTATGCGTTTGTAAGTGTTCAGTGAGCCCTAGGGGGAGAGCCCTGTATTCACACCCTATACACTATTGTAACAATCTTTTTACAATATATGCCTTGTAAAGTATAATTTGAAAGCTCATAATTTGCTGATCACATAGTGTTGCCACACACATTTTAAGTTATAAGATTTCCCTGTATTAACGTTAGATTTTGGAAAAATGCTTACTGTCAGCTGTGATTCAGTTCTTTTCCAGAAACTGAGCATATCAATTATGAGGTCTAGTCTACCTTAATCTCTTTCTCTCTCGAATCATTCTTGGTTGCAGCTGCTGCCTCAAGCCTGAACTATTGCAAACAAACAAAACATTACAACCCGGATCCCTATGTTCTGTGCAATTAGAGAGTCACTGGGCCAGGGAGACTGGACTGTGGGTCTCCTACTGCCCAAATGAGTCCCCTAGCCACCAGACAACAGAGTCATTCTCATTCCCTCTCTGCCCCAGTGACTCTAATTATTAATACACAGTGGAACAGCTTCAACAGATGTGACTGAGGAAACCCTACATCAGAATATGCCATAGCATAGTGGTTAGACCACACGCCTGAGAGGATTTGAATGGAGGTCTCTTATACCGTTCTCCCCCTCTGCTGAGGAGGGAATTTAACCTGAGTCTCCACATCCCAGGTGAGTGCTCTAACCACTGGGCTAAAAATTATAAGACCACCAACACCACTCCTCCGGCCAGATTTTGAACAGGACCAACTCAATTTGAGCATGCCTACTGGATAGGTGCTCCTCCATCTATCTTTCCCCAACTCATGGATTGCATTGAGACTGTGGGCGGGAGACAGGCATACAGATGTGTAGAGCGAGGCAACCGTGTGCATGCCCACTCAGAAATGTAGGACCGAGGGAACTTTTTACAGTAGAAATGTAGGCACTGAGTGAGTTTAGGTGGCAGCCCAGTGGGGTTTTTGTGGATCACAGTGGTGCCTAACACTGGGACATAAGTGCCTACAACTGCAGTTTAGGACCCAAAGTACCTTTATGCATCTGGGCCTATGTGTTGCCAAATCATGGCAACTTTAGCCCTCTCTTATCAGCACCATTCAGTTTTTGGGTTATACTGCATATCTATATCCCATTAACAGGTCAGCCAGGGAGCTTCATCTTCTTACCCTGGGAGGTGGCTAATCTGCATGTGGACAGTTGTACTCTGACACACATCACAAATCCTTTATATATCCTTCTATCAGTTACAGGAGATATGGCAGAGGGACATGTTCTGCTCTCAAGACCCTTGTGTAAATCTGACGTAACGCCGTGATTTCATTGCTTAATCACTGATTGAAAATTTTCAGTGTAAAAAGGGGACAATGGTTTTGCAAAAAATACATGAAAAAAACTCTTAATTTTTTTACTAGCTTTACTCCAATCTGAATCCTCATTAAACAATCCGCTACAGCTCCGCGAACAAGGTGTGGTTGGCTTGTGGTCACATTAACTCATGTGTGGTTTGACTGTCTCTCTTGATGCAATTGTTTGCTATGAGCTCTCCTGAAGTGAGAGTGCCTGTATATTTGTGTCCTCTCCAGTCTGATTGGATTGTCCAAATGCTCTCTGCAATACACATAATTACGCTTACAAACCCCAATTACCAGGAACTCCCGTGTCCTCCTTTCTTCTGTTCTCCAGGTATAGTTTTGGCACTCACTACAAGGGGAGAGATCAGGGCCGGCGCGCCCACTAGGCGACCCTAGGCAGTTGCCTAGGGTGCCAGGAGGCGGCTGGCGGCAGCTGCCTCCCACCCTCCCGGCTCCGGGGCTGAGCTGGGAGCTGGGGGGGGCACCGCGGGCAGGGGGAGGCTACCGTGTGTGTGTGGGGGGGGGGGGGCTGAGCTACAGGCGGGGGGGAGCCACCCTGGGGGAGGACTGGCTGTGGGGAGGGGGAGGGGGAGGGGGCGGGGAGGACCGGTGAAAGGAAGTTTTGCCTAGGGCACGAAACTTCCTTGCACGGGCCCTGGGAGAGATTGAGTGTAGAGAAATATATGGCAACAGCACTGTCATTATAGAAGAGCTTCCAGCAGAAGGCTTCATTACATGGTTCAAACAATTTGAATGCCTATACAAAATCATCTGAATACACAGTGAATGGGTCCTAGAAATCTGTCCATCAGAAATATCTAAATGAGATCTGTCCTGGGGTTATGCTTCTGTGGCTAAGGGGACATGTCACTGCTATTCTAGTGCTTTGACATGATTGACACTTTTAAAAATTACTTTCTTAGCTAGCATTTCAGTAGGAATTTTGGTATAGGATAAAGAAATATCCCGCTCCTTTACTTAGTGGACATGTGGTGACAGTTCTGACAAACACCTACTTCTAAATAAAGTCACTAAGGATAGTAATGCTCAAGAGGTGTAACAAAAGAGAAAAGCCATGAGCAGTCAATCCTGTCTTGGTTAATCTGTAATGATCAAACAAAGGGCCCCATCCTGCAACATGCTGAGCACCTTCAACTCTCTGCGGGAGGGTCTCAACACCTCGTAGGGAAGGGTCCACCATAAGCGTTGCCACTCTCACATTCAACAGGAAGCCATAGGAGAGGAGCAGAAGAAATCTCACTGTATTGAGCTGACTGAGAATTTATTCTGATAACGTACCAAGGACCTGATTTCCCCACTGTGTTATACCAGTGTAACTCCAATGGTTCACGAGCATATAACTGGAGAATCGGGCCTGTAGAGTGAGAATAAAAGTTCTCTGTTGCATGCTATAGAGCAGGGGTCTCAAACACACGGCCCGCGGGCCACATGCGACCCGCAGAGTTATTTCCTGCGGCCCGCCATAGGCGCCGACTCCACTGGCAGCCAAGCTCCAAACATTACTGAGTGTTTATATTTTATTAAAACCCCTCTTTGCATTACAATTTTTAAAAAGTTAATACATTGACTTTTAATAGAATACTATATTACTCTTCATTTTTTTCATTTTTGACTATACTTTTGTATCATTGTATGAAAAGGTTTCAGTGATGCGGCCCTCGGGCCAATTTACTAGTTCTCATGTGGCCCTCCTGATTTGAGTTTGAGATCCCTGCTATAGAGTTCTATCTGTAAATTACTGCAAATAATGAGAAGCAGTGGGTTGCAGGGAACTGACAATGTAATTAACTGGAAAGACTGCTGCCCTCCATTTTAAAGTGCATCCAAGAACAATCATGTTGATTTTTCAAGTGTTCAAGAAGTCTTACATCAGTGTTTCCTATTGTGGAAGCACTGTACATTCTGTGGCAACAATAAGATAGACACAGACATGGGAGGAGACCTAATACTGGGATTGACCTCCAACCTCTTGCATCCTGTGTCGATGAAAGACTCCATTGTGTGATGGGAGAAAAAACAAAAACAACCCCCCTCTCCTGTGGTTTAACTACATCTAATTTAAAGGCTCTGATCCTTAGCTGGTGCAAACTGATGTAACTATTGATTTAGGTGGAGCGAGGCAGATTTACATCAGGTGAGGATCTGTCCCTATTACTCTATCTGGAAAATATTCCAGCTGAAGAGATACTATTTAAAAATATAAGAACATCTTTTAATATTGAAGCCAAACTCCTGAGCTGGCTAATTGAAAAACTGTTTAACAAAATTACCTGGAAGAAAGAGAATGCTGAGGTTGAAAAATGTGCTGACCTAACAGAACATTTTAAGTTAGTCAAAGCTAGAGAGGACTTTGAGGAACTCCAGAAGGATCTAAGAGAGCTAGTTGACATTGAAATTCACCTTAGACCACTGCACCATAATGCACAATCTTAGGGTATTTCTACACTGCAATTTTGGGGTATGACTGCAGCGTGAGTACTTACCTGAGCTAGCTTTAATCTAGCAGTGAAGCTGTGGCAGTGCATGTTTCAGTGTGGGCTGTATAAGCCTGCCCAGACCCCGGGTAATTACTGGCAGGACACACAGGTAATTGCTTGTGGTCTCTTATAGACTCATAGACTTTAAGGTCAGACAGGACCATTATGATCATCTAGTCTGACCTCCTGCACAATGCAGACCACAGAATCTCACCCACCCACTCCTGGAATAACCCTCTCACCTATGTGAGAGGTTGAAGGAGATGTATGTTGGTATCTTTGTGAAGCTCTCAATGAACAATGCGGATAGCAAAAAAACAAACCATGAAATAAGCTGTGCTAACAAGGAATAGAGAATAATATGGAAAATCCTCACCTTAAACGCTGCAATTGGTTTGGATCACCTCATCTCAAAAGAAAGAGCAGACATAGAGAAGTTCAGGGGAAGGGCAGTGAACATGAGTTGCTACATGGAATAGGGCTGAGAAAGGGATTCCATCAGATGAGAAATTAGACTAGGGGCGATGTTCTTCTCTGTTATGCCCGTGGAGACCCATTCACCCCAAGGGTGGAGGGAGCTTTTTGTGATCAGGGGAGACAGCAAAGGGGAGGAGAGAGATTTGATGAAAGGGAGATTCCTGGGGCTGAGGAGGAGACGGTGGGAGAGAATTGAGTATGGGGGTGGAATTTCTTGGTGTGGAGGAAGAAGAAATAGGCAGGATGGAAAGGAGGATTCTGAAGCCAAGGGGAGCAAGGAGTGAGAAATACAGAGAGATGAGTTATTGGAGTAGATGACAGGGCTAAGAGATTTGGGGAATAGGGAGGGGTACGTAATAAATTCTGGAGCCATAGTCCTCCTCAAACAACTGGTGATTATTAAGGGAGGTAGAAAAGCCACCAAACTGCCAACTAAATGAACTTCTTTCATGTAGCCCTGGTGGAAAAACAGGAATCTGACATTGCAAATGTTGACACAAACTTTTGACCTGCTCAGCTGTCTTCCAGCATCTCCCTGTGTGTGGAGACCACGCCTTTTCCTGGAACTCTCTGTGAAGCACAGAGACATCTAGTGGCCCAAGAGCTCAACTGTAAATAAACATCATTGGAGAGCTGGGAGGATAAGGGAAACTTGGAGGGTGAGGACAGAGTTAGAGTAAGACAGGGATGAATAATGAAGGGAGTAGATTGTTCCTGGGAATCCACAAAGGCGGCAGAGATAGAGGTGAGGGATGGGTCAAGGAGGGTGAAGATACTAAGGGAGGATAGAGAAGGGGATTTTGAAGGGAGAAAAGAGGAGAGGTGGCGAGGGGGTTGTTATTGTGGGATGGGACAGAGATTTAGGTTTCAGAGATATGGAAGAGGGAAGAGAGAGATGTGGGGGGGCCAAAAGACGAGGGGAGCAAGGAAATTGGAGATAGAGGGATAAGCAGAGATGGTGAAAGGGGAGAGACGGGAGGAGAAGAGGGAGGGCAAGAGTGAAGATTGAAAGAAGATGCAGGGAGAGAACTGGGGTGAATAGAAAAGCAAAGGGGAAGGGAGGGAGGCAACACACTGATATGGATGGGAAAGAACTGACACCAAGCACTACATAAAAACCTAAGGTAGAAACAAATGAGCTATTGAAAGGTGACCTAAAAATGAGAGAGCCTTGGAAGCAGGAGGTGAATGCCCCCTTCACCTTCCCCACCCTCCCCCCAAAAACCTCCTTCCATACCACAAAGTCCTTTCGTGGTTCAGTAGAGACTTCCCAGGACACTTCACTGTGGGACATATGATATCTGCTTTAATACTGAATCAGTCCAGAAGGGCTCAAGTAAGACATGGGGGACGGATAGAGTGACCAGATGTCCCGATTTTAGAGGGACAGTCCAGATATTTAGGGCTTTTTCTTACGTAGGTGCCTATTACCCCCTACCCTCTGTCCCGATTTTTCACACGTGCTATCTGGTCACCCTAGGGATGGATGGGGGAATAGGGGAATGGGAAGGGGTTGCTGTTGAGGGGGAATTTTCCAAATCTCTCATTTTAAGAATGTTCCATTTTACTTATAAATAAAAATGCAGAAATTTAAAACCACATATTTCCAGGGTTCTTAATTTTCATATTTTCCCTCCAGTCACTAGATGTTTGATAGAAGGAAGAGATGAAAGTTAGTGAGAAAGGGTAGAAAACACAAAGCAACAGACAAGATGAAAAGATAACCCAAGATATGGCATAGAAGGAAAGAGGGAGGGAATGAGAAATGAGAACAGCAAAATATTTTATTTTTGGAATGCATATGTGACTGAAAGGGAGTGTTTGTGGTGTGGTGCTTTTTTGTTTCCACATTTGTTTTGTTTTAATAGACTATAACTTGCCATTAGCAGTGATTCTAACAGATAATCTTAAAATATGTGACTCTTGGTGCATAAAATGTCTGGTACAGTTTAAAATGGCTTTTAAAAGATTAGAAAATGCAGAAATTGTAGTTGCTATTTCAACATTTTCAGTAGCCCGCAGGCTCTCTGTCTAATTTTATTTCTATGGTTTCTCCTCCTCCCTGTGTTTTTTTTTAAAGTTGCTTGTATCCTTGCTGAGCTTATCATACAATTTATCTCTGAGAGAAGCCATTTTGTTTCCCATCAAACTGAAAATGATCTGCAACTACAAACAAAAGTCCTATGGGTGCTGCTCTGACTCCAGTGTGCCTCACTAGTGATGCAAAACAGCCAGAAAGCCCATAGGTCCAACTCCCTGCCTTTCCTCCTACCTAGGGGAATTTTGGGGTGCTGTAGAGCCACTATAGTGGTTCCTACACTGGTCCTCCTTCTAGAAAATGGTGGTTCCTCTGGATGGCACTGGGCAACAAAGAAGAAACATGACCAAATGATTTGTTTCACAGAAATATGACTACTGAGATGGATGAGTGATGTAAGCAAGAAAGACCACATGAGGAATGTGTATCTTAGGATGACTCAGCTATGTCACTCGGGGGTGTGAAAAATCCACACCGAGCGACGTAGTTAAGCTGATCTCACCTCTGGTGTTGATAGCACTAGGTTGACTGCAGAATTTTCCCCTCAGCCTAGCTACCGCTTCACAGCGAGGCGCATTAACTATGCTGACAGGAGAACCCCTCCTGTCACTGTAGCAAGTGTCTTCCCTGAAGCACTACAGCAGCCAAGCTGCAGCAGTGACACTGTGGTGTTTCAAGTGTAGACAAGCCCTTAGAGACATGCTCAAAATAACACCCATAAATGGAAAAATGAGGGTGTGCAGGCTCAGATGGTTTGGTCATGTGAAGTGCAGTCCTGACAACTGTGTGAGACTCCAACAGATCACAGCTAACAGAGAAAGACAGAGATGCCAACCCAAGAAGGAGTGGTGGGATGTCATAAAAGAAGACACTAGCATGCGGTGTGACAGAGGCTATGTGATTGAACAGAGCACTTTGGAGGGGGAGGACTTGTGCAGCAGACCCCATTTGATGGGATTAATGTGAGGAAGAAGAGGAAGATAGCTATCAAGACTGATCTGTCTGCAGGGCCGGTGCAAGTAAGTTTCTCACCATAGGCGAAACTTCCTTGCATCAGCCATGCGCTGCCCCCCCCAGCTAACGCCGCCCCCCCCATGGCATCCAGCTCCCCCCCCATAGCTCCCCACCCCCCCGCGGGCCATGGCAGCTCAGCACCCCACCACCCGCGGCGTCCCCCCCAGCTCACGGCTCAGCTGCAGAGGCAGGAGGCAGCCGCCGGCAAGCGGTCACTCCCGGCTCAGCCACGGAGGCGGGAGGCAGCCGACGCTCAGCCGTGGAGCTGGGAGGTGGGAGGCAGCCACCCGCTGCCCCGCAAATCCTGGCTCCCTAGGCGACCGCCTAGGGTCGCCTAATGGACGCGCCGGCCCTGTCTGTCTGATTATGCCAGCACATGAATCATTACTATGTACTTCCAGTTCTAAACCTACGAGTTTTTGTCTTCACCCATCCCTTGGTAATCCTTCATAGGCTGAGAAAATAACATTTTAAAACATTTATTTATTTAGGAAGTTTTAACATGTTTACATATCCTTGCCGCCTACAGATCAGAAACAATACAATAATCATTGCAACACTGAGCTTTTGTTTAGCGAAACATTGTACAGTAATATAATCACCAGATCTCTCTATTTAACAGCTTTACCGTGTTACAGAGTGAGCATCTTTACATTTTTATCTCCATTCTATCTAGCTATCATTTAACCTGTGTAGTGTGAGGTACCCGTAATGATCTTAGGGTGCATTAAATAACCAACTAGTGAATGAGAGAGGAATAAAACTGTAATAAAACAAACTGGAGAGCATCTCTGGTGAACTGCTGTACACAGCGATGGGGTGTTCCCAACCCCCACCTCCAGGGCACATCTCCAAATTCCTATGTTCATAACACTGTCCCTTGTGAGGGAGCATCTCTTAAATTATAATTTTCTACAAACATATCTCTACATCGTTCCTCTTAAAGAAAAAAATTAACTCTTGTATCTATATTTCTTAGGGCTGTCAATTAATCGCACTTAACTCATGCAATTACTAAATTTTTTTTACTGCGATTAAAATTTTTTATCACAATTAATCGCACTGTTAAACAATAGAATGCCAACTGAAATTTATTAAATATTTTGGGATGTTTTTCTACATTTTTCAAATATATTGATTTCTATTACAACACAGAATACAACGTGTACCGTGCTTACTTTATATTTTTTTTATTACAAATATTTGCACTGTAAAAAGATAAACAAAAGAAATAGTATTTTTCAAATCACCTCATACAAGTACTGTAGTGCAATCTCTTTATTGTGAAAATGTAACTTAAAATATAATTTTTTTTGTTACATTACTGCACTCAAACAAAACAATGTAAAACTTTAGAGCCTACAAGTCCATTCAGTCCTACTTCTTGTTCAGCCAATTGCTAAAACAAACAAGTTTGTTTACATTTACGGGAGATAATGCTGACTACTTCTTATTCACGTCACCTGAAAGTGAGAACAGGTGTTCGCATGGCACTTTTGTAGCCAGTGTTGCAAGGTACTTACGTGTCAGATATGTTAAACATTCATATGCCCCTTCATGCGTCGGCCACCATTCCAGAGGACATGCTTCCATGCTGATGATGCTCGTTAAAAAAATGTGTTAACTAAATTTGTGACTGAACTCCTTGGGGGAGAATTGTATGTGTCTCCTGTTCTGTTTTACCTGTATTCTGTATTAGAGGTGTGATCCCTCAGGTGCACTCTTATTACCTGAGTTAAGAGATGGGAGATCATGGGCCTTTTGGTCAAAATAATATTTCTGCTTCCATTTCTGATTTTCTTTCATCTTCAGTATGGGTTCATTGTTATGAGATTTCAACAAGTTCTCCGTAATTGGTAAATTAGATCTGATTCTTCTTCCCATTAACAGCTGAGCTGGAGAAAAGCCATTCTCCAGGGGCGTACTTTCGTAAATCACCCCCACTGTCAAAAGTCTTTTTCACAAGGTTCTTTACTGAATGTACAGACCTTTCCACAAGTCCATTTGATTGGGGGTAATTTGGACTTGATGTTTTGTGATGAAAATCCCAATCTATGGCAAATTGCCTAAAATCTGCTCTGGAAAATTGCATCCCATTATCACTAAAGACTTCATCTGGAATTCCATGTCTGGAGAAGATTCCCTTCATGCCAGCTATCACTGACTTACTGTTAGTACTGTACAGTGTGCAAATTTCTGGATACAGAGAATAATAATCTGTGTCTATAAATAAGCCTTTGGTTGCCAGATAAATAAGTCCGTGCCGACTTTCTCATAAGGCCTTTGTGGAACTGGATGAAGTCTCGGTGGCTCTGTCTGTTGGCATGGCTTGTATTTTAAGCATGAAAAGCAGTTTCATACCACATTAGTAATGTCATGATTGGTCCGTGGCCAATACAGCACCTCTCATGCTTGTTGTTTGCGCATCTCAATTCCTAAATGACCCTCATGGATCTTCTGTAGCATTTCTTTTTGGAGGCTCATTGGAATTACATTCTTACTGACCTTGAAAATCACCCCCATCTATCACAGTAAGTTCATGCTGCAGTTCCAATAGTCTCTCATACTTGGATAGCAACAGTTTATTTCTTCAGGCCACCCTTTAATTATCAATTCTTTAAGGATTCCCAATGTTTCATCTTTCTCCATTTTCTCTCTTATTTCTTGCAGTTTCCTGTTAGCTAGGACAATTGACTTTACAATCAAATCTATGTAGGCTTACATCTCTGTCTCTAAAGTTTTCTCTGATTTCATGGGTGACATTGCTTTGGAAAGTGCATCTGCAGTGAACATGAATTTACCAGGCATGTAGGTCACAACCAAATCCTACTTTTGCAGCTTTATCATCATTCTTTGAATCTGTAAGGTACAGTGATTTAGCAGTTGGCTAAATAACACTATCACAATCTTGTGGTTCATTTCAACTTCCACTGTTAGTCCATAAATATACTGAGTGAATCTCACAGGCAAACGATATTCCTAAAAGCTCCTTCGTAATCTGTGCATATCTGGTTTCTGCCTCAGTCAGTGATTTGGATGCATATGCCATTGGCTGCCAACAATCTTCATGCTTCGGTAAAATCACTGCACTTAACCCAGACTGTGAAGCATCTACTGACATTTTAAGACCTTCCTGGTGCATAGAACTTCAATGCTGGTTCTCGTATCATTTTGTTGTTTTAAACCTTCCCATGATTCCTCCTGTTCTGCACCCCAATACCATTCATTTTTATTCTCTAGGAGTTTTCTCAAAGCTGCTTCTTTGTTAGATTAGGTATGAATTTTCCAAGATAACTAACCATTCCCATGAATTGTTGGACATCTTTCTTTGACTGGGGATGTGGCATCATTTCAATGGCTAAAAACTTCCTCTTGTTAGGTTTTACACCTTCGTTGGAAATAATGTCCTCAACAAAAGTCAGTTCTGTAACCCCTAAAACACATTTCTCCTGATTTAGTTTCAGGTTTGCAGCTCTAGTTGCCTCCAGGACTTCCCAAAGTCTATGATCATGCTCCTCTTTCATTGAGCCTCAGATGATGATGATGATGTCATCCATTGAGGTGTCAACACCATGAATACATTTATAGATCATATGTATGGCTTTGTGGTACACTTCTGGTACTGAAGTTATGCCAAAGGGTAAGCATAAGAATCTGTATCTGCCAAATGAGGTATTAAATATGCATAGTTTTGAGCTTTCTTCAGTTTAATTTTAGCTGCCAGAAACCTGAGGCTGCATCCAATTTACTAAAATATTAAGCACTTGCAAATTGAGCCATAGTCTCTTCTCCGGTTGATAGTTTGAAATGTTTTCTTTTTACAGCCTTGTTGAGATCTCTAGGATCTAAGCATATGCACAGCGGGCCATTACTTTTCTCTACAATTTCTCACCCATTCTGTTGGCTCCTCAGTTTTTTGTATTACTGGCATTGCTTCCATCCTGGCAAGCTCAGCCTTGAGTTTATCATGGAGTGCAAATGGTATCTTTCTACATGGATGCATAACTGGAGGGACCTGCTTGTTTATCCGGATTGTATGTTCACCCTACAAGCAACCCAAACCTTGGAACCGTTCATGATATTCCTGTAAGAGTGCTTCATAGCCAGATTTGGTATGATCTTGTAGTGAGAGCACCCATTTTACCAGAATGAGTTTCTCACATGCAGCCAGGCCTAAAATCAGTGTCCCCTCTTTTGGCACTACAATGAAAGGGAGCCTATACAGGGTAGTTTTTATGGTTGATGCTAGCAATGCACCTCTCCTTCACTGGTATATTTGTTCCAGAATAACCAGTTACTTTTATTTTTGTTGGTCCCAGGTTAGGTCTTATTTTTAATCTCTCATAATCTTATTCAGACAGAATATTAACCTGAGTTCCTGTGTCCAGTTTCAGTGGAATAATCATTCCATTCACTGTCATCGGCAGAATCCAGTCCCTCTCAACAGGCTTGCAAGATCCCAGTACATCTATGAAAAACTTCTCAGCCAGCTTGTCATTAGCTGAATATACTTGACTTTTTTCGGCATTTGGGATCTGCGGCATTCTGCAAAATTATTATTTCCCCCCACATTTATGACAGTTTCCCAAAGGCATTACGCTGTTTGGGGCCATGCTCTGATCCACACCTTCCACATGACCATCTGTACCCAGTCTTCCCCCTTGCAGTGGTTTTCATAGTGAGTGGTTCCACTCTTTGATTTGACCTATTCTGGCTATATTCTTTTGTACTTAGTACACGGATAACCCCTGCTAGTGAATTCAGCTCTTTGGCTTGTGCTTTCACAGTTTCTGCTGCCCTGCATATTAGCAGGGCCGGCTCCAGGCACCAGCTTGCCAAGCTGGTGCTTGGGGCGGCCGGTGAGAAGGGGCGGCAGTCCGAGTCCCGCGGCGGCAATTCGGTGGCAGGTCCGCTCTTCCCGCCACCGAATTGCCGCCGCGGGACTCGGACTGCCGCCCCAGTCTCGCCTGCCGTGGCGGCAAAGGGGCGGCAGGTCCGCCGCTGTCCCCTTGCCGCTCCGGAATGGGACTGCCTGCGTCGGGGGCGGGGCTCCGCCCCCGACGCAGGCAGACGTGGTGGGGCCCCGCTATGTCTGCCTGCGTCGGGGGCGGGGCACCGCCACCCCTGCTTGGGGCGGCAGAATTGTAAGAGCCGCCCCTGCATATTAGGAGAGCTTTTTCTAAAGTCAAGTGTCCTTCATGGAGCAGTCTCTCTCTTAACACATAGAATCATTTGTGGCATTAAAGACAATCTTTGACTAGAGACTCTGCCAGCTCACCAAAGTCACAGGTTTTACTGAGTTTCCTTAATTCTGTGACGTATCGCTCGATGGTGTCATCATCAGTTTTTTGCATGCATATACAATTTTTTGTGTCTCTCAAAGGTTTCATTCCTTTGGGGCATCCAATGTTCCTCAAATGTAGTCAGTATTTTAATTAACTTCATTCTTTCTTTCTGCATTGATTGCAGCAGTGTTGATCTCCCTGGTAGTGAAGACAACCCTAAGGGTCAAGGATGATTTCAGAGTAACAGATGGTGCAGTAAATGGAGGGTCTAACTCCAGGAGGGAGACTGAGTGGGAGCAGATCAGGCATTTGTGTCAGAAAGGGACAGCCCCAGTGAGGAAGGCATCAAAGTGAGAGGCAAGCTCAATGAGAAGAGAGAGAGCTGAGCTACTCAAGGAAGGAACTGTGTGAGGCAGGGGGATCAGTGCCAGAGAGGAGGGGATGGAAGGGGGGCTGCAGAGGCAGATGGACTTGGCAGGAGTTGGAAGGGTGTGGAGCCAATGGGCAAGTCGGTAAAAGGGAATGAAGGCCTCATTGAGAACAGGGATCTGGTCAGAAGAAGGGTCAGGATAGCTGGAGAATCTGGCATAAACCACTTTGTATGCATTGTCTTACAGTGATTTCAAGGAGCACTGATTTGTGTGTCCACTGGAAGGCAAATGAGATAAATGGTATGGAAAATGTATCGCTGTAAAGAGTGTATTTACATAACAATAGGGAACGGAAGCCTGGTCACGGCTGCAGATGTAGAAGAGGCTGACTGCTTTGCTTCATGGCATAGATCATTAGGATTATATTATGTGTTTTGTTAATGCTGGCAAAAAAGCTGCCAGCAGGAAACAACAAACTGCTTTTAACTGTATTGTCATTTGTCAGCAAAACATTATTTTTTAAAGATCTCTCCATTAAATCTCCATATCCCTGAAGCATGAACAAAAAACAACTAAAAAAAGAACACATTGGAAATCTTGTCCGCAGGTCCTGCAATGGAAAATACATATGACAGAGGCTTAGAGAAGCTCCAGACAGGGTTGGCGCGCCCACTAGGCGACCCTAGGCAGTTGCCTAGGGTGCCACAATTTGGGGGGCGGGTGGCTGCGGCTGCCTCCCGCCTTCCGGATCCGTGGCTGAGCCAGGGGGCGGCTGGCCGCGGCTGCCACCTGGCTCCGCGGTTGAGCCGGGAGCCAAGGGGGTGGCTGGCCCCGGCTGCTTCCCGGCTCCGCGGCTGAGCCGGGGGGCTGAGCTGCCGGCCCGTGGAGGGTGGGGAGCCACGTGGGGGGGGCAGTGTTAGCTGGGCAGGAGGGGGGGTGGGGAGGGCGCAGGGCTGGTGCAAGGAAGTTTTGCCTAGGGTGCGAAAATTCCTTGCACCGGCCCTGGCTCCAGAGCTAAACCAGCCTTGCATTCGGTCCTGCAAAACTTTAAAAGGTTGCACTAAGACAAAGCTTTTTGTACACCATAGCTTGAAATTCAAATCTATTAGAAAGCAAACCAGAACAGCTTCTAACTCTCTGTAGCTCACCTTACGACCATACAGGCGCGGAAGATTTCCTTATCATTAACTTGCATCATGTACCAACTGTGGTGCTGCTCTGCAGATGCGTCCCTCCCCACCTTTTCTTTTAATTCTGCTGAGCAGTTATATGGATTTGTGGTGTATCACATGTGTTTTTTTAAAGCTTTTGTTAAATTGGATTTTTCCCCCTTGCTAACAATCTCACAGGCAGATTTGCAGGAAGCCTTTATAAATATGACATTGCATTATAGTAAAAGCTTTGCTGTTCTTATCTTCATGGTCAGAAGGGTCTCAAAGGACTACATATGAGGATTAAAATCAGCTTGCCCTAGAGTCAGACGACATTACACAAAACATTTTAACAAATAAATCCAGATATTCCTCTCCATTTTTCTTTCTTTGTCACCACCAACTGAGCTTTCTTGAATGTATTTCAAGATGTTATGTGGAGAAATGCAAGAGAGAAATATAACACTGCTAAAGAATCTCAAAGTACTTTTTAAAAAAAAATTTTTTTTTTAGCAAAATAATTTTGATTCAGTTGGTTTATGAACAGCTCAGTGCAGAGATTTTTGTGTCCACAGAGAACAAAGGAATGTAGTTAGGTAATTAACTATAGGCTACATTCCACTAGTGAAAGTCCAAAGAACTATCTAAAGAATGATGCTTCCTACTACAGAGGAGAGAGAGAACTCCATTGTCTTTTTAAGAAATCACCACCACGCCACTGCAAAGCTGTTTCAACCAGGACATTTATTATGTAACATATTTTGCCAGATTTTCTTCTATTAAATACTTGGGAAGCTTCATCTGTTGAGTGTTTTTATATGATCACTCTGTTCATATTCTTAGTTACTAACTTGCCCAATGCCCAATGCCAATTACAAACACCTAATGCTTTATTGTTAATAGTTCAGAAGAAAGGGATTCACAGCTACTGAACACACAAAACCCTGAATCCTATAATATCTGCATCCTTGTAGAAGGGGTTTCTTACAAAGTCGGTTTCTTTCTGAAATTTGGGGATTTTTTTAGTCAAACAAAAGTTTAACCCCTTAAACACGGACCTTTGTAAGGTGTCTGGAAAATTAGTGGTTAGGAGAATGTATGCTTGCTAAAGAGGGGATGTTGTCTAGTAGGTAGAGCTGGCAATTAGGAGTCTTTAGGTTCTGTTCCTGGCTCTGACTTTGCCCAAATCGCTCAATCTTTGTGCTTCAGTTTATCCATCTGTAAAATGGGCTTCCTCTCAGTAGAACATTTTGTGCTCTTTTACTACAAGCTAAAATAAGTTCTGCACTATTTTTTTTGAAGCATCATCATCGTATGTGTGCTACGTATGACCCCAAAGTCACGCTGCATTTCACACATAGTACCTATGCTTCAGGCAACAGTTGCAGCAAGGTAAAAAGTGCTTGGATTGTTCATGATCATCTGCTCTAATTTATACATAGACTTCATATCTTTTATAAGTCTCAAGGTGCTGTGAAGAATTACAAATTATGTATGTGTAGGGATCGCTTAATCCACCCGGCACAAAAACGTGGTGGTCTTCTCTTCAGTGGAACTTGGCTGCCATTGTAATGGTACCAACACAGTAGTAGTTAGGGACCAGAAGTGAGGGCAAATACTTTGTCAATTGCAGCAATGGGGAATTTAGCTTGGAGGAATTCGGCAAGCACACTGGGAGAGACAGCTCTACTCGTGTGCAAAGGGCTTGGGGTTTCCTGATGCCGACATCTCATGCGAAAGATAAGGGACTTGGTGACTATGGGCCAGTGGCTGTCAATGAAAAGTCAATGTTTGCCAGCAATTTCCAGACAGTGGCCTGGATTGCCCCCTTCTGCAGCAATGCTACTGTCAGGGCTGAGGGTGAAGGTGAACGCCAAATGAGGATCCTCGTGGAGCTTGCCCTATATCACTCTGGGGGTGTAGTGAAGTGAGGTTTTGATTTTAAGCTTTGTATATCCCCCAGAGGGCAGGGCTATGAACTGGGAGGGACAAGCAGCAGGCGGTGCTTCTCCATCAGAACCCTTCTGCCAGAGACAGACTCCAGAGCCAGAGGGTGAATCATTTCAAGAGAGGTGCTTAGGCATAGAGGGGTTCATGGAAAAATTAATGGGACTGCATTAACATTAGTCTGGATTTCCTATGAGGCTTTGGTGAGAAAACCTGCCTCATCATCTTCTCAGCTTGGGACCCCCAAGGGATGACACTGTGAATGAGAAGCTGTCTCCTCTGCTACACATGCTCTGGGTGAAATCCACACAGAGAATTTCCTTTACACTGCCATGGCTGGAGAAAGCATCAGGCCCAGTGCTATCTTAGATACCACCGATTTTCCTAATACTTGGCCTGGGAGACCACTGTAATAAGCATGCGATGCCTCTGAGCAAATGCTGATTCTTTAATGGAGGCCTCACTACACCAAAGATTGGTAAGGTTTGTTTGCGATGAAAGTAATAACAGCTTGTGCAGTGTAAAGGGTTAGTGTGTACACTGGACTAAATTTAACAATCTGCCAGATATTTGCATATAGTGATTTGTGAGTGCAATTAGTTGGGAGAGAGTGCTGTTTTCAATGGACCTGAATTTGTGTGTGCTTATTTTTGCAAAGGAAGGGAGTAAAGCATTTGTGTGCACAACAGTAATTTTTTAAGGTAAATGTCCACTTGCCAGCATACATTCCCTGCAGGCTGAGACTTCTGGGAATGGAGAATAAGTCCATTAACACCGTGTAGTGGGGCAGATTGGCCACCCACAGACCCCGATGTGGAGGAGCCCCGCATTGAACCCTGGTGGGCGGAGCCACCCCATGCTCAACCCTCCCATCGGAAGTTAGTGGGTGGGACTGGCAGTACAAAAGGCGGGCTGGAGAACTCAATTGGGAGGCAGACGCCGGAGGAGCCAGACGCTTCCTGTGAGCTCCTGAGCTGGGAGGCTGCGGCAGATCCCGAGGGAGCCGAGGACTGGCCAGGACCGCCAGGGCCATTTACAGACCCGAGCACAGAGGAGCTGCAAGCGCTGACAGAGGCCTTCTTTCCCGACAACCAGGACGACCCTCTACAGAGCCAGGTATGCCCTGAGGGGGAGTTGGGAAGTGTCCGAGGGGTAGCTGACCCCTGTCTGGCTGCAACCCTGACAGCAAGTGAGTTAGCGCGCTGCGGTCAGGATCCCCGCTGACCCAGTGGCAGGGCCTGGGCCGGAGATCCCCCCCGCCATCCCAAGTCGCAGGTGGCAGTCTCCCCTTCTCCTAGGCAAGAAGTCTGCGCTTGTCGGCCCTCCGCCAGAGCTAGGAGGCCCGACGGTTTGCTGCTCAGCCTGAGCCAGAGACTCTTGGCTGCCCTGCCCCGACCAGGGGCTGGGGCTCCGTAACGCTTTGTTGTTCAGCCCTGATCACAGGCCCGAGTGCATGTCTCCCGTTGCCCCACTGATTCCCCATGTCAGCGATGGAGTGATGCAGATTGGCCGCCCACAGCCCCGGAGGGGGAGGAGCCACTCCCCCCCCCCATGGACTAAACACCATTAATGCTCTGTTCATTTATGCTTTTTGTGGATACGTGAAAGCTAAAACTCTTCTGTAATTGATCATTTAGCACGCAGTAGCAATATTTAAGGTGTGACATGCAGGGTGAACTGGTGGCAGGACTTTATTTTCTTCCTGTGTGTTGGCATGAGCAATCTGGATCTGAATGGTTGCTTAATAGTTTATTATTGGTTGGATTTCATAAATGATGTTCTGTTCTTACTTCCTTAAACAGAACTAGCCAAAGCTGTGGTAGTCGGATTGCGCACAATACCATAGTTGTGCACTGGCCAATTAAGGTAGGTTCCATCTTTATCTTGAACCTGGTTTCTGCTCAAAAGAGAGGAATTCTGGGACTCGTAGTCTATACATTGGGAGGAAGCTCCTTTTTACATACTAAGATTGATGGGCAAAAAAAAAAATGTATGGAACCTTAGGAAAGAGCTGGGGCTGAGAGGAAGACTAAGCTTTCCTCAGACTTTTTGTCCCACTTGTTATTTTTTTACGTTTTCCTGGAAGGAGAGACATTCTGGTTCACCAGGACAGCTATCCTATCAGCAAGTGAGAAACTGAGGCGCATGCACATTTTCACAGCAAAAGAGACATGCAAGTATAAAGTCATATGTTTGCCTTTTCACGTATTTTCTCCTGGGCACAACATACTATGATTTAATGTGGCTTATTTTCATCTTGTTGGTTATGGAGGGAGACGGGTACTGAAATTCCATATTCTGGTCCTAGTGCTGAAGTCAGTGGGAATGTTTTTGCCTAATTACAGATTGCAACATCATACCCAGTTATAGTGGGTGTCTGTGGCTAGAGAAGGAACTGAGTCAGGATTCCTGTATTCTTTTCCTGGCTTCTCCAGTGATTCAGCGTGTAACACTGGATGAGTCACTGAAACTCGCTGTCACTCAACTTACCCATCTGTATAATGGGGATATCATCTATTTTTATGAGATTTGGAAGACTGTGAGGCGATTTGGATGGCAGTGTTGTAAGCCAAATACCAGCTCCACATCACTTTTCCACTCAACGTGGGTTCTATAGCTTCCTGCTCTCACAACAATCTTTGTACTCAGTAATATCCTTTCAGTGGAAATGTGGCCTTACAAATCAAAACACAACTGAGTGTTTGAGGTAAAATGCCAGAAATCTATATTTCCATCCCTCTGACTCTTTAATTATGAACTCTGCTCCTAGGTCGGGTCTGCCCACCTCTGGCAAACAGCAAATGTTTTGCAGATGTTTGAGTTCTCTGTAATACTTCCATAGCAAGCAGTGTCTTTTTGCATGAGTAGAAGTCTAATCAGATATGCAGTAAGGATACAGCACTCTATATGCTGTGAGTATAGCAACTGGCTAAAGCAAACTGGGTGGGTTCAACTTTAAACATTGGTAGTGATGCCTGTTGGTAGGTGAAAACATGCAGAGAAATGGGCAGATATGCACAAACTAGTGCCTATATTTTGTTAAAATGGTTGACAATTTGGCCTCTCACTGGATCCATGACTGCTCCTGCAGTTTCAAATAGCAGAGGCTCATTGCAATTTCTACCACCTATGAATAGTAGAGCTGGATGGGTTTTTTTATCAAAACGTTTTTTTAATGCAAAATAGCTTTTTGACCAAAATGACTTTTCTTCTCCAAAACATTTTCACTTCAGTTGTGTTTTTCGATTAGAACAGGGGTAGGCAACCTATGGCATGCGTGCCAAAGGCGGCACACAAGGTTAATTTTCAGTGGCCTTCACACTGCCTGAGTCCTGGCCACCAGTCCCAGGGGCTCTGCTTCCAGCCTGGGGTCCCAGCCGCTGGCCTCCTGCCAGCCGGGGTTCTGTCCGCCAGCCCCGCTCAGCCTGCTGCCGGCCTCGGGTCCCGGCCAACGGTCCGGGGGGCTCTGCTGCTGGCCTGGGGTCTCGGCCACCAGCCCGGGGCTCTGCAGCCGAGCCACCCCCAGCTGTGGCCCACTGGCCCCAGCCTGGGGCAGCGAGGGGCGCAGACAGGGGCAAGAGGGGGCACAGCTCAGCACCTCCACCTTAAAAATTGTTCCAGCACCACTGTACTGGGATATTTTTAAGTCCTGATTTGCTGCTTATATCACTATCACGCCACGTGGAACAGCACATTGCGTTTGACGTTGGATTAGAACGTACATGCAAGAACTGGAATCAGAATTTTCTGACAGATTTCAAGATTTCCAGCGATTTGGCCCAGTGCTTTCTTTTCTAATTAAACCTGAAAAGTTCAACGAAAGCGACTTGGATTTGTCTGTATTTCAGTGGATTTCAAAATGCAGCTCATTCAGTTAAAAAGCTCAGAATTGTGGGCATCAAAGTTTGGAGATCTGCGGAGTGCACTTGAAGCTACCGAGAGAGATCATGGGGACTCTATTCTGACCCGCTGGATGTCCCTGCCAGTGAAATTTAACTGTGTTTGAAGAAAATTGTGATTGCAATGCTTTCAGCATTTGGATCCACATACCTGTGAACAGGTATTTTCACACATGAAATCTGTCCTCTGTCCCTCTCGGAGCCGGTTAACAACTGATCACTCAGAAGCGTGTGCAGCTTAAAGTATCCAAATACATGCCAGACATTGGAAAACTCAGCAAGGAAAAGCAAGGGCAAGGATCATACTAAACTGATAAGATCTGCATTTTAATTTAATTTTAAATGAAGCTTCCTAAGCATTATTTAAACCTTATTTACTTTATGTACAACAATAGTTTAGTTATATATTATAGACTTGTAGAAAGAGACCTTCTAAAAATATTAAAATGTATTACTGGCACATGAAACTTTAAATCAGAGTGAATAAACGAAGATGGGGCACACCACTTCTGCAAGGTTGCCAACCCCTGGATTAGAAAAAAACTCAATGTTATGCTAAAATTTTAAATGCAACCCATTTTTAAAAAAAACAAAATCAGTTTTCTGGACAATAAGCACTGTTTGGGTTTTCAGGGTTTTTTTTCACTGAAAAAAACCTGAAATTGTCATGGGAAACTTAGGAAAAAAGCAAAATTTTTATGAACCCTCCCACCCACGTGTAAAATAATTTCTCTTTCAGATCCTCATGACAGTCATCCACAACATTGTTTCCTGAAGACCATGCTAGTGAAATGCACACTACTTTGGGCTACCCTTGAAGATCATAGAAGCTTCAGATGCTGCAGAATGCAGCTACTCACATGAAGAGCAGGTCACTATGTGTGTATCCAAGTGATTCTGGATTCTAATCTCTGTAGCTGGGTGCAATTTTAGATGCTCTTAATTCTAATTATACCCCTGAACAATCACTGGAATGAGAGATCTTTGTTAGCTGTAAGATATAGAAGGACCCTTATATTTTTTGCCAATAGAGGGCAACAGGCTCACATTTATTTACTGCCTGTTCCTACACCCTCCCACTGGAGACAAATGCCAAAAGCTTCCATTGAGCTCAATAAGAGCAAGATTGGGCTCCGAACGTCAGTCAATAAGGGCAGGACTGGGTCCCAATTTATTCATAACAAAATAATTAATAACTGTGTAATGATGCCCTCTTTTCTTTAAGTGAAGCCAGTGCGTGTTATTTAGCAATATAGTGGCAAGGAAATACAAGACAGAAGTCAAGTTCAAATCAGAGTGACTTTCAAATGATTTGTAATTCAGAAACAGTTTGACAAATTCCCTTCAAATTTGCCTTCAGAATAAAACTGGAAATTTTCAAGCCAAACCAAGTTTCTAAGCAAAAGTTATAGCCGGGCTAAAACAATGCATTTAATGAAAACTAGCTGCATTTGTGGCGTGTCTATTGAGTCGCCTTAATATTCTGTATTGTAAGTTTGTACAAAGTAGTTCCATCTTGGTCTCAATTATTATTTAACTACATGCTACTAATCCTTAATGATTTTAGTGAGGGGTTATGCATACTTAATATTAGCTATCATTAACATAAGGCACATTGCAAACTCTGAAAATGAACATAATCTTTATTATGGCTGCAAACTCCTACTCTCTTACTCAGGGTAATTGTTCCAGGTAAATATTCCAATGGAGAACTGACTTTTGATCTCTTTACCCTTGTAGAAAGGAAAAAAGTTATTTCCCTCTCCGCAGTTCTAAGTGGAGAGGTAAAATCACACTAAGGCACATAATATATCCCTAACTGCCTTGTTTATTTAAAACAACAGAGTAACTTTAATGTTTGCCAAGGCAAGGTACCAATTAAAAATAAAGGTAAGTGGATCAACAGGCTGTAGAGGCTTAAGGTCCCCTGGCTGCTGATGTATCCAACTGCAAAAGGTTCAAAGATTTGCAGTCCACCAGAAGGCGGAATCCTGCTGGTAGAGGGCAGAAAGCAGCCCATGATGACCATCCCTATAAGATCTTTGCAACCTGAAAGTGCGGGGTGAGGGGGGGGGGGCGGAAGAATGGCTGTCAGCCGATCTCTCTGGATGCTCCCTTAGACTGAGGGGGCCGGGAACGGGGGGATGGACCAGAACACACTCTGAGGATTTGCCCTAATGGAGGGACAATAAATAACTACAAATGACAAACCACTTATCCTGTCTCCCTTCTCTATCTCCCTTCCTGAAGTTATATTTCTGGAGATGGGGTATTTCTAATAATGGCCTTTCTTGAGGATATTTGTTGCTGTGGTGGTGGACTGGGTCTAAGGATCCTGGACCAGAACTTGGAAGAACATGCCACATGATGTACAGCTTTTATAGGGGCAAAACTTCTCTCCGTTCCCAGGATGCCAGAAGCCAGCATGACTCAGGGATTAATGCATTTCCTCTGTATACGTGGGGGAACAAGATCTAGGCAGCTCTTGCAGGGATTCTACAACTCTAGCATGATGCTGCAGAGCCTAGTTCCATTGGGTCTCCTTGAACCCAAGAGTTTGGTGGGAGGAAGTAATGAGGAGAACTTGAATGGTTGTGGACTGACTTTGCTGCCACTCCCTGACCATTCCTTCATCCATGACCTCCGCAGCACACCGCCAGCTATCTCAGTCTGTGCGTTGGATTCAGGCCTAGAGCCTCACAATTTCAAGTTAATAGGTCATGGAAAACATATTTGCACATTGCACATATGAGAACTATTTGTAAGTACTCTCAAATGCAGTATCTGAATATGATGGGGCTCTGGCCCAGACCTATATGTGCTTTAAAAAAGCAGGGTTATTTTTATCTGATTGTACCTTGCTGCAGATTCTATTTCCAAGTAAATGAAATACTTAAGGTTTCAAAGGCACAGTTACTTCTTGGTCTAAAATGTAGTTGTTCCATACAAGTATCTTCTTGTATATCAGACTACCCCTCTGTTTACAAATAAATTCCAGACAGTATTAGAGCTTTGCAATCATTTGGGCAATGGAAGAGTGCATTGTAATTTGAAAACTTGGTTTAGTTAACTTTAAACAAACCCTGCTTCTTATTGAAAAATCTAAACCAGACCCATCTGAAGCTACAGCTCTCTGTAAGGAGGCAACCAGCACAAGTCCCCTTCTAAACCAGTCTGTTTCCTAGCTAGGTATGTTCAGTAAGTTCTCAGGCAGGGACTGAAATTTCTTCTCTCATCTATATGTATTTTCTGTGGTTTGCAGTATCATTTGCTAATCTCTTATGGAAAGCTACTCACCTCAGTTGGCAGCTGCAAGACTTTTTGTGCCTTGAAATTTGCAAATAAATCACTGACTGCAACAATAGTTCACCATGTGCGGGATATTAATGCATATAAAGGCCCTTGACTGTAAAATCAAAATGTATTTTACGGAATCATTTATCTGGCATATATGCAGTCCCAGTGCAACAACTTGATCATTATGAAAAATGTTTTGGAACTTTCCTGATGAGTCTACTGATCAATGTAATGGCATACTAGGAAAGTAATAGCTTCACTCTACATGAAGTAAACATTAATGCACTTTTATTCAATATTAGCTCAGTCCAAACTGTATGTCAAAAAGCAATACTTCTACTGGACCAGCTTTTACATAAAAGAGGGTTATGTTATTTAACTGTCCAATAGAACAGCAAATTAGGGACACTTTCCATGTTAATCAATTAGTCATGTAGAAGTCAGGACACTATTGCATTCTAAAGAAGCTCTGGAATAGCAGCAGCAGCATTACTCATTACATAAGGATCAAGTATCAGGAGGTTCTGTGTCTACGATACAAATTTTCTGCATCGCTGGCAACAAAACCTAATAATATTTAACACAAGAAACTTGTCAGTGTGGTGGTGAGGTTGAGATTTTAATTGCACTTGAGAGGCAATTCAGAGTTAAGGCTCTTAATTTTTCTGGTGATTTAATATTTTAAACATGCTGACTAAGGGCCTGCTCCTGTTTCCGTCGAAGCGAATGTCAAAACTCTCACAGACTTCATTGTGAGCAGGATGGGACCCCGTCTGTCTCCAGCTCTAAACTTGGAGCGCTTATTTCTGCATATTTCATGGCGCCATTGGGTTCAGATGAGGCATCTTCAGTGGTGCAAAAATGCTTTGTTAAATTAGACGTTTGCTGTAGAGTCTCTACTCTGTTGTCTTAACGGTTTTGCCTTGGGAGTTGGGGAAATGGGCGGGGCTACTCAGTATATTGTAGCTGGAGTTAAACGGAAGAGTGGGATTGGAGCAGGAACGATGGTCAGCTACCCTGTAAAATGCTATCCCCTCAGCCCTATATTATGTGTTAGTGTCCTTAGGTGGTTTTGCACAGAATGGGGATGCACTACTTTAAAATTAGAGGATGGCAGCATCCATCTTAAATCCGCATCTGTGGAAAAACAACCCAGTAACAAAGTTTGCTCTTGACCTGCAGCTGGTGTTATTCAGGTGAGAGCAGAGAGAGGAAGGGTGGCTTGGAGGATAATGTGTTGGACTGGGACTCAAAGCTTTGTTCAATTATTGACTTTGCCAGAGGTTTCCTGTGTGCCTTTAACCACTTTGTGCCTCAGTTTCCTATCTGCAAAATAATTTCTTTCTCTCACACTTCGAGTCTCCTATAAGCTCTTTCAGGTGGGAGTTCTTAATATGTGTGTGGACAGTGCCTAGAATGGGGTGGCTTCTAGACTTTACTGTAATACAAATACTATTAATGAGTCTATTTAAATTCAACATTTAACACCCTGCTGAATGGCTTTTAATTAAAATGTCCATAAAAATTCACTTTGGAGCTGATCTCATAAGTAGTTTTATACCCAAAAGCAATTTTTGAGGAAGTTTTTAAAGCGAACGTAAACAGGTTTAAAATTGAAGCGCCATCTCATTCTGAACTGCATCACCATCAGTGCAACACTTTACATCTAATCTGGGAAATGTCGTACCTCTAATCTTGTCAGAATCCTGTAAATGGTCTCTCTGCTTTTTAAAGTAAAAAAACAGAGAGAGGCTTTAAATTGTATAATTTCCCAGTACAAACTCATGTCATCAGTTACGTTTACACTATCCTGAGTTGTCATGTTGTTTGAGATTTTTCCTGTATGTCTTCAATGCATTCATGTATTGCTAAAACCCGGTGGCACTAGTCAAAAAGCTTTCTCTTAGCTCCTTGCAGTCTGAGGGAAGGTTTCAGCACCTTGGCATGGCTCTCACACAGAGAAGGAGACAGAATGTGTTTCTGAGGCTGGTAACTTCTCTGGGAAGAGAAATCAAGAGACTGACTGGCCCAGACTGACTTGCAGTGTTCTCTGCCTTGAGCAGCACCCAGAGCTGCTTTCTTTCTTTCTACCCGGGTGTTCCTGTCAGTCCGTCAGAAGTGCTTTCTGCTGGGTCAGGGAGCAGCTTTTTTACTCAGGGCCCAAGTAATTTTTTACTCAGGGCCCAATGTCTTTAGGGCCCAATTGTCTCAGGGCCCAGGTCTCGGCACTCTAAAGACATGCCAAACTCATGAAAAAAACACAGAAATTGGGCTTGTTTTTGGCTTAATTGGCTTGTGAGTTGTTTGTTGGCTAGGTTTTTGCTTGTAGCTTGTTGCTTGTTTGGCTTGTAGCTTGTTGTTTCTTCTTTTTATTTTTTGATTGGCTCCTGGCAATGGGGGCAAGCAGGGACAAGGGTTGGGAGAGAGTCGGGGGGGGGCCCTCTACTGCTCCTGAGAAGAGGGCCCCTGTTGCCCTGCTGCCAGGAGAGTGGAAGGGGGCACATGTGAGTGCCTGGCTCCCACCCCGCAGCACCCTTTGCCCCCTCCCCACTGTCTTCCACCCTTTTGCAGCGTCTTGACCATGGTACCCCTGCCCCCAGTGCCCTGAGCCATCACCCACCCATAAGGCCGGCCCTGGTGCGGGTAGCAGGCATACCGCCCCCCACCCCCAGTGGTGACAGTGTGAGGGCAGGGCCACAGACCATGTCATGGTACGTTTAGGGCCCCGTATTGTCTTAAACCAGCCCTGACCCTACTAGTCTCTACGATGTGAGTGGTGTAAGACTCCTCTCCTGTCAAGGACATCATTGCATTCCCCACTACCCTCACCTACATGTGAGTCTGGGACTGACACCTGACTCAGGTTGCACATTTTGCCCCACTGAATCCTAGTTTAGATTTGCACCCTTGAAAATGACCAGTGTATGCTTAACTTCTTCCTTTGGCCCATTTGGTAAAACCTTTTCAGAAATCATCACCTTCCCCTAAATGTGTGGCCGAAACCATTTCCCCACACCTTTTAAGGGACTGGATGAGATATTGGCAGAAAGAGGAAAAAAATATTATTAGAAAAGATCCAATGAACTTAATACACAAAATCGGTATGATGCACCCATGCTAGAAGAATGTGGGTCGTTTCCCTCCAGCGCCTGGCTTTCATGAGAGGTTAATGACTCCACTACAGCTGCTAAATAGAGGACTTGGGGGGAGGGCAGATTTTCAAAGGTACTTAGGAGCCTAGTGGGGGTTTTAAAAGCGCCTAAGCAGGTTAGGCACATTTTTGAAAATCTCACTAGGTGCCTGTGTGCATCCTTAGGCAACTAAATACCCTGGAAAATCTGGTCCTAAGTCCCTTAGTGGTGCTGTAAAGTACTATATATTAAAATATTCTGTCTGCAAAACTAGAGTCTTTTTCAGGAGATTTAGTGATTTTTTGCAGCTCTTACCAAAATAACTTCACTTAATGTTCTTTGTATTAAGATTGCTGTGATCATTAACATTTCCTGTATAGGATTAGGTTTGGAAAGTCATTCTGCCCTCCCACAGCCAGAAACATTAATTTCATATCTGATTCTGCATGCATAGTTCCTACTAAATTGAATGGGAGTTTTGTATGTACAGTGGCTAAAGGATTGGTCCCACAAAGGGCTGGATCTCGCAAACCCTTATTGTTTTTACTCGTGTGAATAGATTTTAATAGGGCTACTCACCTAAGTAAGAATTACTCATGTGTAAGGGTGTGGACTCTATTTGTCAAAAGTGCCAAGTGGAATAGAAGACACTCATTTTAGGCGTTTTAGTTGTAGAGTACTCTTGGCACATAGAGTGTCTCCTCTAAAATAGCAGCTCTTCCAGTTATCGTTCTTTTCTGAGATGATTCAGCTATTGGCAGAAATAACCCAAGGAGAATATGATTTTGAACTGCGTGAATTCTTTGCGATCACATTTAACATGATTGTTGTTTCAGGCATTATCTATTTGTGGACAGAAATATTTGTTTTTCTTGGCTTTATGAAATTAGAGAAAGACTGGTGAGTTTTTTTTAACTTGGTAACTCAAGATTTTTAAAGCTAACCATAAAAGTTATTGGTTTCAGGCCCCTATTTCTCAGGAAGAAATGTTGCTATGGGAAGTCCCCATAGGTCAATTAGAAATCTCGGATGAATGTCACTGCTGACATTTAGTCTCCTTATAGTGGAGTTATATCCCTTCTTTTTTCAGGTACTGAACTGTTGACCAACCACCTCTTCTGCCAAATCTGTATTATTTTATGTATTACATATGTAGGAAAGATACAGTACATATATACTACACATAAGGAGGTGATATGCATGTTGTAAACTGCAGAGCCATACAATTAATTCATTTATCATGCACCTTTCCCCCTCTTATATGCCTTTTGGTCAATAATTCATTTCCCTGGGATCAGATCTGATCTGATCTATTGTGTTTTGGTTCTTAATAGTCCTCTCCCAGAGCAGCTTGAAACAGCCTCCTTTTGGTAAAAAAAAAAAAAAAATCAACCTTTCAGAGAATATTCCCTTCTCTTCTTACCAAATATGGAATTTCCTCTCGAAGTCCCACATCCCAGGATGGGAAAGTTTCACTCCTGCCTGAATAATGGTTTTCTAATCATAAATATGACACATCATTATTATCTGTTGTTTCATTGCCTTGCAGGGATGGAAATGGGAGCTTTATACCATTGGAAATAAGGGGATTCCCATCTTTCCAGTGAGACCAAGCATTTGGGGCCTGATCCAAAATCCATTGAAGCTTTGGTTCAGGGCCTTGCTTCCACCCTAGAAGGCACCATGATAATAGACTTCTAAAGCTGAGGCTCTTTTATACATATATAAAAGCTATTTAGGAAATTGTAGAGGTTTTTATGGCTCTCCCTGAGTCCTGCACAGTTGGACTGATACCTAAAGTGTCTGACTTTGCTGGCAGAGGGTATGAAATATAGTCCCAATAATGACTTTTCTAAATCTATATGGCACATTACATCCAAAATAACTACATTGAAGATAGTTAAGGTTGCAAATTCAGGCACTTAGAAATTAGGAAATGCCAGTATTAACATTGCCTGTCCAACCTTAATTCAGCCCCTTTGTGTGCATGTATTACCATACAGTCTTTAATTACATGAGCACATATTATTTTTCCACGGGATCTCTTGCCTTATTCAGTACACCAGATGGATGGTGCTCAAAGAATTAATCAGGGTTCTGTAGTGAAGGTCACTCTTGTCTACAGAACCCCTGCCTCATTTGTTGCAGAAGTTGAAAAGTATGTAGTGAAATGAGGCAGGGGACTGCAGGAAAAGAAAGGATAGTCTCTTGGTTTAGATAGTTGAATGACACCCTGGAGAACTGGATTCCATCCCAGCCTCTGCCACAGAGTTCTTATGTGATGCTGGGCAAGTCACTTAAACCACATTTTTCACAAGTGGTCACTAATTTTGTGTTCCTTGTTTCATGAGTGCCCAGCCTGAGATGCTTGGGGTGTCATTTGCAGATGTGCTGAGATCTCACAACTGCAACTGAAGTCAATGGGCATTGGACATACAAAAATGGTACATACTCTAAAATCAAGCCCTTGGAGTCTCAAGTTGCATACCTAAAATTACTGGACACTTTTTACGTTGATCTCTCCATGCCCCTGTTTATCATCTGCAAAATGGGGATAATAATATTTCCCTCCCGCACAGGGGCTGTGAGAAGACAAGTTCATTGATGTCTATGTAGCCATCTGATATTATGGTGATGAGCACTGTAGAAAAGTCATGAGGAAATTAATAATTCTGTACTCGGTGCAGAGTTTGGATGGTGTGCAGTGAATATGGCATGTGGCCACACATTGATTAAGTATAAAAAGAACTATTGACTAGTTACCCAGTCATAGAGCACCATCCAGCACTAGATGAACTGTGACGGGCAACCTTAATTCTAGCATTTTCTAACTCCTGAGCGCTCGACTTTGCCACCTGAACATTCTCAAATGCAGTTTTCTGTATGTAATTTCTGCTTCTTTTTGTTGTTCATAACTAAAGGGGCTAATGGGGAGGACCTGTCACCCCCAACATTTGTATTCATCTGGCTTTAATTTCATAACACAGTGAGGTCAGCAATTCATCACAGCAATGCCTAGTGCACAGCCCTAGACACTCATAATTGTGATGTCATAGTGGTCCCTTCTGTCATTATCTATGGATCTGTCATCATCTAGTCTGTCCTCCTGCATAACAAGTCACAGTCTTACCATCACAAACTTGTAGCATGCCACAATTTAACATAATAAAAGCACCAATAAGGAGTGTTAAAGATATGCCATCTAACTCACTGGCACTGAGAGCTAGCTGACATTTTTTTATCCAAGTTTTTTTCTGACAAAAATGTGTTCTGTTTTTTTTACCAAAACCAACATTTTTGAATGATTATAAATAGTTCTGTTTTGGAAAGCAAAAACATTTCCACTTTTTGTTCCATTTTCACCCCCCTCTCCACTTTCTAAGAGAGGGAAAGTTTTTTTTTTTTTTTTTAAATAAGACAGAGAAATTGGTATTTTTTCACAGAAATTATTTTTTTTCTGAAATTAAATAAAAGAAAACATGCTTTGATTTTTTTTGTAGAAAACCAACAAAATCATGAAATATTTCAAATAACATACTTTATTTCAAAAACAACTCCATGAGCTCCTCAAATGATACGTATTACACTACACCTGCCCTGTCCTCAGGAAGAGAGGTTCTTAGGCTCAGACCAGATCTATATGCCATCCTCTGTATGCTCTCCAGGCTCTTGGGGCACAGCTGCAATGTAGAACAGCTCTGAGCAATGCTAAGTGCATCCCACCTCTCAGTATCGCATGTGTAAAAATATTTTTATATTTAAGTGGGTGGTTTCTGCCTGGTGCCCAGACAGCTCCAGAGGAACCTAGTTCACTTTGTTACACATAAACATTGAAAGCAAAGGCAAAATTATGACTAGATTAAAAAGCTCTTCTTTCATTAATGACTGAGAACTCATTTGAGGGAAAAAATCAAGAAGCATCATGAGATATATAATGCTGGCATTATGCATCTAGGGTGACCAGATGTCCCGATTTTATAGGGACAGTCCTGATTTTTGGGTCTTTTTCTTATATAGGCTCCTATTACTCCCAAACCCCCATCCCGATTTTTCACACTTGCTGTCTGGTCACCCTATATGCATCCCTTGGTTTCTTCCTCCTCCTCTCAGAAAGAATTTGTCCCAAAATGAGATCATTTTTCAATTCATATGGTAAGTATATAGAAAATAATTAAGCAGATTGGTAGGAAACCCCATTCATTCAAGCAAAGGTGACATAAAAAAAATGAGTCTGGCCTGCAGCTGGTTGAAAATGTGCATCTTTCTGTTAATTGGCGTTTATGGTAAGTGGAAGACTGACCAGTGTTTTGGTCCATGGGGTCTCTAACTGGATTGGATGCAGTGCCAAAATAGTAAATACTCTCCACACTAAAAGAACCCATTCTCATGTGGTGTAGATATTAAGGGCCAGATTCTCAGCTGGTATACATTGACTTCAGTGGAACTACCTAAATCTATACCAACTGAGCATATCTCTATATTACTTGACTGATGTGCACAAGGGTGTTTATGGAAATGTCATGGGAGGGGAGTGCTGAGATCTGAGCTCATGTCCTAATAGTGATAATATAAAGAAATGTCAAGTTAGAGGAAATGAAGTGATGGAAGAAGAGAGGGCAAGAGGAAGGAATGGTACTCTCTGATGGGGTGTCTTCCCCATACTGGCTTGCACGGGATTAATAGAGCCCCAGGGAGGCTGTGCAGGAAGCAGCCAATAGGAGAGGGGCTGCAAGGAGTAGCCGCCAATTGTAACGATGCTGGTTCTGGCAGGACCCAACTGAGAGTGCCAGTTCAGGACAAATTGCTTCAAGCAGGGCAATTACAGCCCAAGGCTGGGGTTTTTCCACCTCTAAGGCAAACCAAACCAGCCAGACAGAGGAGACTTTGGTTTTACCCCACTGGCTAACCACAAGTCATCCCAAGCAATCCCCGAAGACACTCCAGTTTCCCAGTCTCACCACCCATGCCACTCATTATGGGGACAAATGGTCATGAAAACCAATGCCCCAGTAAAAGAAAAAAGGTCCTCCCGATCCCAAAGGACCAAGCCCCCAGATCCAGGTCAATATACAAATCAGATCTTACCCACAAATCATGCTGTTGCCAATCCTTTAGAATCTAAAATCTAAAGGTTTATTCGTAAAAGGAAAAAGGTATAGGTGAGAGCTAGAATTGGTTAAAAGGAATCAATTACATACAGTAATGGCAAAGTTCTTGGTTCAGGCTTGCAGTAGAGATGAAATACTGCAGGTTCAAATCAAGTCTCTGGATTACATCCACAGCTGGGATGGGTCCTTCAGTCCTTTGTTCAAAGCTTCCATTTGTAGCAACATCCCTCCAGAGGTAAGAAGCAGGAAAGAAGACAAAATGGAGATGAGGCAGCTGCCTTTTATAGTTTCTTCCAGGTGTAAAGACACCTCTTTGTCCTTACTGTGGAAAATCACAGCAAAATGGAGTCTGGAGTTACATGGGCAAGTCCCTGCATACCTTACTGAATCATAAGCAGGGGCGGCTCCAGGCACCAGCTTGCCAAGCTGGTGCTTGGGGCGGCAGGTGAGAAGGGGGCGGCAGTCCGAGTCCCGCGGCGGCAATTCGGCGGCAGGTCCGCTCTTCCCGCCGCCGAATTGCCGCCGCGGGACTCGGACTGCCACCCCAGTCTCGCCTGCCACGGCGGCAAAGGGGCGGCAGGTCCGCCGCTGTCCCCTTGCCGCTCCGGAATGGGACTGCCTGCGTCGGGGGCGGGGCCTCGCCCCCGACGCAGGCACACGTGGCGGGGCCCCGCCCCCGACGCAGGCACACGTGGCGGGGCCCCGCCCCCGATGCAGGCACACGTGGCGGGGCCCCGCTACGTCTGCCTGCGTCGGGGGTGGGGTGCCGCTACGTCTGCCTGCGTTGGAGGTGGGGTGCCGCCACCCCTGCTTGGGGCGGCAGAATTGTAAGAGCCGCCCCTGATCATAAGGTGTGTCTGCCTCCTCTCAATGGGCCAATTGTATAGTCGATGGTCCTTAATGGGCCATCAAGCAGGCCTGGCAGAGCTGATAGCTTGTCTGGGGTCCCAGAAGCACAGCCCCAGTTTGAAATACAGACAGTATGAAGCCAATAGTCATAACTTCAACTACAAAACCGATACATACATATAAATGGCATAATCATAACCAGCAAAGCATAACTCGGTCTTAGACACCTCATTTGACCCCCCCCTTTATATAAGATTTGGTGCCACTACAGGACCTTTGTTGCAACAATGATCTATACAGTCCCAGTTATTGTCAATAACGTCACACCAATCAGGCCCACCACATCCATATAAATAGAGCCGCAGAGCACAGCATGGTCAGTTACTCCCTGGGGCTCAAGGAGGGAGGTCTGGGTGCCATGCAGGTGGAAGGAAGCTAGCATCCCGGAAAGAGCAGTGCTGGGTAGGGACTGGCTAGCTGTTGGGACTGGCATGCTGAGGTACAGGCAAAGAAGGTGCTGGGGCTGTGGGAAAGTGGCCCAGGAAATGTACTGAGTTGGAGGAGAAGCAGCAAGTGGCTGCCATCTACAGGGTCCCCTACAGTCACCACTGGGGAAGTGGCTGGACAGTTGACTGCAGGGCCCTCGGAAGGGGGAGCTGAGATTGTGACCCAGCTGGAGGACTGTGTCATGAAGAGGACACCACAGTCCTTGGAGTGACATGGGTCTGGGAGCAATGTGATGGTGGGCGAGGCCCCATTGGGAGAGGGCCTACCAACCTGTGAAGCTAATCCCCAGGACAGCCAGCAGGAGGTGCCAGTGTGGTGAATTGAGACCCGTCACATATCCCTTCATTTATGTGTCCTTATCTCTTGTGTTAGACTTAAATTGTGAGGTCTTGGGGCAGGAACCATCTTTGTTCTGTGTTTGTACTGCGCCTAGCACAATGTGGTCGTGGTCTATGACTAGGCTCCTAGGTGGTATGGTAATACAGTAATAATAATATTTACTGTTACACTCCAGTACTCAAATGTTCTAATTGCTTGGTTCCTTCCTTTTGGAAATATTTGGGTTTTTTTTCCAAATAATTTTGAAATTGACATTTTTTTCTTAAACCAGAATTACTGTATTTAATTTTCTAAAATACATGATTCTCTGAACCACAGGATTGTAAGTGGTGGTGCATGAACAAACTGGAGGGCATGATTTGGATTAGCATTTTTATGTCAGGAAAGTATATTTGGAATTTTCTGTCCCACTTAAAAACAGACAGTTGAGAGAGGCATTTTTGACTAGGAAGGAAAAGGGTTAGCAGGCTCTTTCCAGATTACACCAATCTCAAATCTATCTGACAGCTCACTGCTTGCTAGTTTGACACTCCGTTTCCAACTAACAACCAAGTATAATTTGAAGATCCCCACAAGACGACAAAAGTCTCCTTTGCCATTTGCTGTTTGCTCTCTTTCACATCAGACCTTTTCTTTTCAAGGTTATCTTTAGACTTACTGAGCAATTCGGGACAGAAATGAGATGCCCTCAAGAGCACCTTCTGGCACCTTAGTTAAATGTTTGAAGGAAGGCTCGGGTCCCACCATGTACACTGTACTCTTCCTGTCCTTCCAGACAGCGGTGACATTTAAGGATTTATCCCTGGAGCCTGTTCCCCTCAAAAACCTACAGTCCAATTAGTGCCACTGAAACTAGAGTGGTAGAACTACTTTTTAAAAAATGCGGCATTCAGAATTGGATGCCTGAAGCGTAGCAGATGGGCTGAGTGTTGGACTCAATTGCCTTTTTAAAAATGTTGAGGAAAAGTGAAGTAAACATAAGCAGAAAGAGAAAGCAAGCGAGGGTGTGGATCCAAAATTCAAAGAGCTGGCTTTGTTTTCAGACGTGAGGAGTGAAATAGATAAAAATAAATAAAAGAATCCAGATTGGGCTGGAAGCAGAGTAACTAGAAATATTATCCAGGGAGGTCAAGTCAGTTTGGCTATGCACCCAAAGGGCCAACTTACATCTCCTTAAAGAAACAGCCATGGAGTACTCCACATGTCAATTATTAGAAGCTGACTTTTTCTATATCTGGGGCAGTGCTCATTGGGGGCAGCTTTAAAAAACTCACTCCTGGAACGAGAGCCCCTGAACATTTCAGCTCTGTTTCTGAGGAGATTAGTCTACTAAAGGTTTGACATTTTGGGCCTGATTCCGTTCCTGTGCCAGTTTTACGCTGGTGTGATTCTATTGATTTCATTGTCGCTACTCCTCATTTGCATTAGTGCAAATGAGAACATAACCCGAGCCTGGATTTTCAGCAGTCCAGGTAACAATCTACTAGGCTACTGCATGTATTGACAGGAAACCTGGGGCTCTAAATAGTAGACTTACGGGTTTCAGCAAGAAAAGGCCCCCAATATGGCAGAGCACTTAAGCCATGTTTAGTTTTAATCGCATTAAAAGTTCAATTGATTTTAGTTAGGCCTTGATCCAGAAAACCAAAGTGGCAGAGAAATTGACAAGATTCTGATTATAAACAGATGCTGTGGAATAATCTCCTATAGGTAAGCACTAGCACTTGAGTCAATGAGAGTGAGCTAAACACTTGAGAATATTCTGTAGAGTATCCTTCTGTACTGGCAAGGATGGGCCAGAGGACCTAATAGCTCCTCTCCATCTTTCTTTCTGTGATCCTATATAGTCTGAAATGGTTTTTTAAAAAATAGCATAAGCAGAAACAAAAGACACACAGCTTTCTTCCAGGATCCCTGCCACATTAACAGGATTTTATTCTCCAATCCTTTACAAATTATTGTCAGATTTACTATATAACTTATGATCATGCTGGAGGGGGAAACTGGAATTGGTCAAGAGCATAGACAAGCATGTACAGCAATTAATGTGCACTTTCTCACCACACACTGACTCATCTGTTCCTTTGGGACTCTGATGTAGGAAAGGAGAGATACGGTAGTGCTGGATACTAAAATAAAATAAAGGGGTTGTAGATAGTTGAGACATCTCTGGCCCAGCTGCCTCCCTCTCTTTATGCATAACCACCCATGTGTGGCTGGTTTTACACTTTATGCTAAAACATTGCTCTGTGTCACAGATCATTATCCATGTTGCCAGCTTTTGTGATTTTTATCTTGTGTTTATTGTGTTATTTTTATAGCCCCAGCTCATGGGGTCATGTGAATATATGAGAATCTCAGCTTTCATTTGTAAAATCAAGTTTCTAGTGCTCACCCTCATGGTTGCAGAGAAAAGCATGAAAACGTCAGTCGCGAGCACTCTAGAGGCTCAAAAACCAGAAAGAACCACAGATATAATTTGTTTAAAGATTATAATTTTTAAGCTAATTGAGTGATTGTGTGTGCCTGGCTCATAATTTTTGAATGGTTGTGATTGGCAATATTGAATTATTTAGTATAATTTGTATTGGAATAGTGCCTCAGTCATACCCGTTGTGCTAGGTGTTGTACAAACATAGTATAACACCATACCTGCCCTAAGGCATTTATAATCTGGACTCAATTCTGCCTTGACAGCTGCAAGGTATCAGACAACTTTTAATGGCTAGACTGAGGACCAGTTGGGGCAGAACACTGATACAGCGTGAAGGAAAGTTGATAGTTATGTAATTACAAACATTAAAAAATGTGTGAATATAAAAATATGTATGTGAGTCTCCCTGTCCTCCCAGTTTTTATATCTTGCTGATCTTGTAGATCCTAAACTGCGTGGGGCAGGCACCATGTTTAGCATTCTTTATACAGGTCCTAGCCTTCCAAGGCCCAAGTCCTGATGGGGAGCTGCTGGGTTCTCATGTAACTGTAAGTCATCATAGATTAATGTTAGCACATGTCTTATAGTTGTGGTTATTAGGTTTATGATGTTGGTGCTCTAGAGAGCACTTTTTTTTTTTTTAGTGATTTGTACAAAAAAGTAGTGATAGGCTGGGGGCTGTTTCTCAGTGATACAATAGTACACTGAAAAAAACCAAATGCAGAAGACATTTAAGGCCAAATTCTCTGGAGTGGTGTGACTGACTTGGGCCATACTGCCACCATAACCTGACCATAAAGCCAGTTTTAATTGCCATGGGATGGGTGGATGGGCATCACCCCAGTGTAAGGCTGATGTTTTATTCTACCCTTACATGCAGCATCTTTAATCCTGCTCCATGCATTGTGGCTGCACCAGGGGGCCAGGCCCATGGCCTCATGTGGAGGACTTCCTCCATCAGTTATAAACCTGCTCCAGGCTGATTGGATTTGGGGTATAAAAACAATGACAGTCTCCCGTTAAAAGCAGGTATGTCGGGGTTTATACAACTGCCATTTAAAGAGCGTTGCACACAGGAGTAGGAGGCCAAGGCCCCCAAAACCTGGTACAGGTGCTGCCCAAACCAGATACTAAGGAAGAGCCTCACTGATGTAAATTGGGCTGTTTGCCACATTCCACAATTCACTAACACGAGGCAAGAGTATGTAGATGGGAAAAATCTGGGTGCAGGAGCAGCAACCTCCAAAGGGTGCTAGGAAGGGCCTGGCTGATGAGCTGGGTAAGGGGGTGTGTCCTGTCCTGCCCTTCATCCTCAGCTTTCCTTTCCTTTCTGGTTGCTAGTTTTGTTTGGAGGTTTCATCACATGACGTAATCTCTAATTAAAGATTAATATGTAATTCCTAGAGGCTCCAGGACAATCCTGGAGGCTTGGCAACCCTATTTTCCTTTCCTCAGCCAGCTCCTGCCCTGCCCCAGGACCATGTAGATCAGTGAAGCCCATCAGATCCTGGGTGCTGGCAGGCTGAGGGCAGGGAGTAGGTGCCAGCCAGGTTTAGTCATCAGCCAGCATCCAGAGTTTCTGCCCATAATGGTTTTGGAGCAAGACCGTCTCTCTCGCTGGGGGGGGGGGACGGGACGGACACTGAGTTGGCCTGAATGGCTGCCAGGGTGTGTGCCTGTCTGTGCACGGGAGGAAACAGACCCTGCCCATTTCCCCTCTTCCTTGGAGCCTGGTTTCTGATCAGCCTAGGGGAATGTAAACCTGCCCCTGCACTGAGGGGGGAGAAGGATTATAACCCCCTAGGCCAGGAGGGTTTGTGGGCGGGCACCTTCAGATAGAAGCGGCCGGGGGAGGGAAGAGCTCTTCCCTGTCCGGGGAATATCCCATCCCAGGGCGCGGGTAAACCAGGCGGTAGCACCCCCAGGCCAAGTGCCCTGTCACGGGGCCGGCAGCCGAGGGTCTTTTCCCGCCGGGAGGGGGCGAGAGCCCTGGGTGTGGGTCTCCCCTCAGCTGTGGAGGGATACGCCTGCCCCGCATGGCCCTCCGCGAGCCCCGTCTCTGCTGGGGGGGCGTCCCCTCCGGCAGCCCCGGGCTGGGCGAGTCCCTCCGCTTTTAGCCCGCGCCAGAGGTGGCTGAGGGAGGATGCCCCCGTCTCCCTCTGAGCTCGCTGTGGCGGGCGGGGAGCGCAAGGGGTTAAAGCCCCTTCTCCCCGCCCCCACCGGCTCCGGGCAGCGCTAGTTGCTGGGCTGTCTCCCAGCCCCCCCCCCCCAGCTTCTGCATCAAACGCCCAAATCGCCTGAATTATTCAGCGGCGCCCCCCCCCTCGCAGGACGGAGCGCCCGCGGGAGCCTCGCCCCGTAACTTTTCGGCAGTGGGCAGGTCAGAGCCCGCCTCTCGTCCGCCCCTGCCAGGCAGCCTCCTCGCCAGAGCGCGCTGCCCCCCCCAGGCCCCGGGCTTGATGCCTCATGCACCCCCCCGCCACCTGCACAGCCGGGGCTCGGGGGCTTTGAGCGGCGCCGCGTCCAGCCAGCTGCATCCCCCGCTCCCCTGCGCGCACGGGGCGGCCCCGGGAGCCACGGTCCGGCGGAGCTAGGCGGGCTGCGGGGGGCCCCGAGCCCCGCTCGCTAGCCCAGAAGCGGCCGCCCCGCGCTGTCCAGGGTGCGGGCCGGGGGCAGCTGCTGCAGCCGCCCTTTGGGGCCACCAGCCCTCCCTGGCTGGGGCGGGGGGGCAGCGCCTTACCCGGCTCCCGGCTTGCTCCAGCGCAGCGGGGAGCTCCCGGGGCGCTGAGCGCGCGCTGCTCCCGCCCGGCGGGCTCCGGCTCGCAGGGGGCGAGCTCGCGGGACCATGCTGGCCGCCGGCGGCGGCGGCGGCAGGAGCAGCGGCGGCCCGGCAGGCGCGCAGGCGCGATCTGCCCGGAGCCTGCGGTTCCCGAGCCCGGCGTGCGGCACCGCCACAGCCTGGGCTCCCCGCGCCGCCCGAGCGCTACTACCATGAACTGCTCCATCCTCGCCGGAGCGACTCACCGGCACTGGGCGCGAGACACCTCCCCGGCTGCCCCCAGCCGCCACCGCCGCGCCCCTGCCGCTCCAGAGCCCGGCTCTGCAGGCGCAGGATGCCGGGCGGCAAGAGAGGGCTGGTGGCACCGCAGAACACCTTCCTGGAGAACATCGTCCGGCGCTCCAGCGGTAAGAGCTAGTCTGCCTGCGGGTCACCCGCTGCCCGGTCCGGGGCCACCCCGCCGGGCGCTTTCGGGGAGACGCTGCCTTGCAGATCGGGGGAAAGTTAGTTGCTGCTGGGCTAGGTTCTCCCCGCAACTTTCTGGTGTGCTGGGTGTCTTTAGACTGGATGCAGCCCGCTAGCCACGGGCATGCTCGTAATCTCCGTCCAGCCGTGCTGCTGATCCGCTTTTAATATGTGGCTGGGGAAATAAAACGGAATACATTTGCTTCTCAAAAAAAACCCCTCTGACCCCCATCAGGGCAATACCGAAGAAGCCCCCCACTTCCCCGATTATTTGTATCTTCAGCAGGTGGCGATCAGACAGAAATAAAGCCCTGATTTGTTTAGCAGCTTTCTTTCCTGTTAATTTGAGGAATTTGGTTAATTCCACGTGATGCCTGAAGTTTTTCGGGAGGTTTCGTCATCCGTCATTGGTAACTTTAGCTATCTAGCTAAAAGAGTGCCCCACACTGACAGCGATAATAGAAATAGACACAGTGGACAAATTAGAGAAGATAGTTTTATTGTAAAATTGTTCAGCTTTCTCATCATAGGCACCACTTTCTGTTTTTATTTAATTAAACTGAAAAAGTGCGTGTTTGCATGTGTGTATTTCCACTAAAATAGCAAAACATGCTGATAATTTCCCATAAAAATAATTTCTGTAGAGAACATAATTACCTGTAGTTGTAGATATCTGACCTATCCAGCATTTGCTGTTCTCCCTCTGGTACACTTTCCCCCCCATATAGCTTCTTTAGTCCATGCCAACTTTATTATTATTATTTATTTATTATGTATTATTGTTTTGTTTTATTTATTTTATTGCATTTAAATACTTTTGAGTTTTTGGGAACTGGTTCTGAGAATAAATGATCAAACATATTTTGAAAGTATATCTTCACTATATACTTAATTCATTCTATGTCTTTAAAAATGGTTCTACCTAATAGGCTCACTTTTTATCTTTCTGTTGTTGTTCTGTAGTCTAAAGCTTGTAGAGTTTTGTAACACTTTAAAACTCATTTTTGTTGCAAAGGTGCTATTAGGATTTACAGTGACTTGGGTGGTGGTAATCCTGTGGCTGTGCAAAGATGTCGAGTATTGTCTACAGTTCCACACCCGCAGACTCCTCTGTTTTTATATATATATATATATATATATATATATATATATATTACAAGACTGTTGGTTTTCAAAATTCCATGGCCGTAAAATTATTCATTGCCTCTGGAATCTATTTTTTACTCTTGCAGCACTTTAGGAGACACGATCAAGAATATCACACACAACCACATTAAAATAATGAATTGGGTACAGATCATCCCACCAATGAACTTTGGGGTAAACCCTGACCTCCTGCTTAGTCTTTACTGAGGCAAATTTCCATTGAAGTGAGTGGGAGCTTGTATGAATAAAAATGGAAAATGTACCTCACAATTTTGCTTATTGATACCAAACGGAGGTTTCTCTTTAGACTACAAAAGTTTACATCAGCAACATGATGTCAAACACTGACCATTTATGTGCTGCCAATGTCCGCATTAATCTAGTAACATGAATCAGAAAGATGGGCAGAGAAGAGGAAAGTGATTTAAAAAGTTGCAGAATGTATCCTTAACAAATATACTAATGCTATCTGAAGTCTAGCTGAGCAAGAGTCCCTTCCATGCCTTCAGTTGCGCTGTGCTAAGTTCATTTAATGTTTCTGCGTGAAGTGGTACGGTTTGTTGGGTTTGACACTGATGTCGGATGAAGAATTTGGAGACTGATTCTACTCCTGTTGAAGTCAATGGGAATTTTGCCATTGCCTTCAATGAGAGCAGAACTGGGACCTAGAAATTGTTGGTCAAAGAATGTTATTCTTGGTTTTAAAATGTCAGCTTCATAATAAACCAGCAAACATTTTTATCTTTTTCTTCCGCTCGCATTGCCAATATCAAATGCTCTGCTTGGCTGCTGATTCTGTGTCAAGTTCTATAGCGGTAGGATCATGGAAAGCTGGGGTCTCTTGGAACAGTATACTCACCAGAATTTTAAATGAAAGATTAAATAATATGGTTGTATATAGCACCTTTCCACTGAGGATCTCAAAGCATTGGATGAATTATAATTACACTTCACAACAAGATCAAGGAGATACAAATAAGCATTAGCATCCCATTTTAAAGATGAGTAAACTGAGGCATGGACAGTTCAATTATTGCGCCCAAGGTTACACGGGAAATCAGTGGCACGGCTGGCAACAGAACCCTTAATCTCTTTTTCTAACTAGGTCACATGGCTATCCTAATGAAAGTTTAGTAAGGCTTAAGGTACCACAAAGTATAAAAATTCAGTAGGATTTTTTTAATTGTACTTTTAAAAATACTTTATTTTCCATTCAATTTAAATTTGACCAAAAATGGGAACATGGGATTTGTCATATGGAATCAAACCACTGATTCCTCTAATCTGCCTCCTCTAGCGACTGATATCTGATGCTGGAGGAATGCAACAACTCCCCATAATGCACCCTGCCAGTTGTACATTGATGGATGGGTTGGGAATGTCTTCCTAGCTCATGCAGGTAATCAGTTTTATACCCTGAAGCATGGGATTAGATTATCCTTATTTCACTTAATGACTAATGTTGTCATGATCATAACATTTATTCATGCTTTTTGGAAATCAGCAGCACTATTGGATTCTATGACATCTTTCATTAGCAGTGAGTTCTATATTGCATGGGCCAAAATTAATGGCTCTTGAGTGGGCCAAACCCTGCTCCCATAGTCCTGTCTGTAGTCAGCGTAAAACAAGCAGGACTATACACCCTGAGAAGTAATATTGCTTTGTGCTTATTATATTTGTACTCACAGATTTCAAGTCACTCTCTTGGGGTAAACAAAAAGGGCTTATTTTTTATTAAAATCTTCAACATTTTGAATATCTCAATCTAGTCCCCTCTAATTTATTTCTAGGTTAAATAATGCTATTTTTGTTTGTGATTTCTCATCACATTTTAAATCCCATCAGACTTCTTTATGGCTGTATATTTTGTTTGAAAAACTGAACATTTATATACAGAATTATAGTAGTTTTATAATGTTGAAATTCATGCTGACTCTGCCTTTTGACAGTGGGAGTTTTGTGCACAGATTGAGTGTGGTAGATCGACCTTGGTGTTAAAAACAGTCATATGGTTGATTTTAACATGAACTGGAAACTTTCAGTTTAGGAAGCTCAAGAATCTTTCCCTTCCCCCAGTTTTGGTTACAAAATAGATTAAACTCAAGAGACATCTCACGAAAAGAGTGAAAATGCATATACAGTACAAAGAAATGTATTGGCCATTGTGTTTCTGTGATCCATATGCTGGAGTGGATTTTCAGAAACCCTTGGTTAAAATTTTACCCCCCAGTTGAAAAGCATGGGAAGATTTGGGGTGACCTCCTTTATTTCTGGTAGCATTATACCCCCCCCCCTGCTCTGAGTTCTTCTAAGTCAGCTTTGCCAGGGGTGACTTTTCGTCCCGGAGCTTGTAGAGTACTTTTGAAGAGCCAATTATTTTGCCTTTTGGACAGCACCAAATTACTCCATCAGGTAGTTTGAAAAGGATTTCCCAGAGGATGGTAACTCTGGGCCTCTTTACAAATTGTTCATCCAGCCTTAGCTGATATTGCCTAAGCTAGTCACTCTGCTGTACTATCAATGTACTCAGTCAGTACATTTTTCCGGAACAAAACAAAACAGCCCACGAAGGGTCTGATCCAAAGCCCACTGAAGTCAATGGGAGTCGTTTAACTGACCTGTTTGTGCTGCTGCTTCTTTTTTTTTTTTTTTTGCCATGTGTTGTTGCCTTCCCCCTTGTTTATGGTTATAAGAAACTTGAAGTAAATGAGCAAATGAATAGAGTCCCCAGTTCGTTACCCTTTCCCGTTGTAAGCACTCTTACCCCTGGTAAATGAGGTTTCATGTAGACTGAGAGAATTTTTTGTGTGTGAGAGCACTGTGTTAGAACACATCACTGATGTGTCCTTTTACCTTTATTAGAATTCGAGGTTTCGAAAAGGACTTTTCTTTCTTAGGGCAAAATCTTTCTCTCAACTCCTCACAGTAGTGCACACCTTTGATGTTTTGGCTCCCCAAAATGTGCAGAGCTTTCACTGACATAAGCATGCGAGATGGGACCTGGATCCAGCCATCCCCCAGCTTTGATTCCAGAGCTGAAGTTTGCAGCTCGGGCCCATCTCTGTAAGACACGCCGGGAAAGCCAAATGTTGAAGCTGAGCACTGAGCTCAGCTGTATCAATAAAGAGAGGAGAAATTTGTCCTCGCTGTCCATCTTATCCTTTTGCATAATTCATCAGTAAAGTCCAAAACCTGTGTTTAGGACACAATCTGGTTACATAGAAATGTACAGGTTTGTAACTAGTTTACTCTTGGGACTTCTCAGCAGGATGCAATAGAAAGCAAAAGTAGTTTGCAGGGGAGCAAGCCCTACTTTAAAGATTAAGAGTTATAATTACCATTATTATTTATTACTTCTCTTGCATTAACACTTAGAGGCCCAATCAGGAGCATGGTTCTGTTGTACTACGCACTGTACAAACACATATGAAGACTTGGGGAGAGAGCTTGACTCCACTGGAGGAAGTGGGAGTTTTGTGATTGACTTCAGTGAGGCCAGGATTTCACTTTGGTTTCTGCCCTGAAAAACTTACAATTTAATGCCACAATCCTGCAATCAGATCCATAGGGATCTTGTTTCCCGATGTGGCTCTGTGATGTCAGTGCGGTTCCGCATGTGTGAAAGGAACTGCCCCTTGCAGGACCAGTTGCAGGGTCTGGGGCTAAGAAGACAAGTGACACACAAAGGGGGATGAGAAAGGTGTGCGATCATATAAGTAACCTTTTATATACATTAATTTTAAATATTGAAAATATATATATGTAAATAAGTGTCAGCTCCCCTCTTCTGTCCCTCAAACTAGCCCTCAGGAGTAGTCTGATGCCTTATAAGTCTGGTAAGGGAAAAAACTCTCAATAATTAAATGGATTTTTGTTTAACCCTGTTACAACTGAAGCTTCTCTCCATTGTGAAAATTCTTTACGACAAGTTAGTAAAAATACTAAGTCTCAGCACCTTTCACGAGTATCTAAATTCTTAAGCACAGGGGCTATAAACCAGTGGCCAAATTAATCTGTAGTCTAACTCGTTTGGCTACATTGCAATCAGGTCATTGATAAACTTGGTCTAATACGTTTTTTATAATTAGTGGATCATTTAGCTTTTGAAATGCACAGCATTATTATTGAACTGTCCAGATGATCACAATTGGAATTTGATTAAATTATTGGGTTGCATTTATAAGTCTGCCTGAGGATGGATTTTGAATCTGAACTTATATAATGATTGCAGTAAATTGTTGAGCAGTGCTTTCTATCCCAGACACCTCCTTCTTGCCCAGGAGACTTTCCTTTGCTGGGCCTCATTCTGAAGCCCTAAGTGATTGTGCCTGTTGAAACCAGGAGGACTTTTATATAGATAACAACTACACATTTTCAATATTTATAGTGTTTTTTTAAAAATAAACTTAAAATTTGATCATGAAAAATTGATACCAATTTAATAGTTTAGAAATGTGTATGTACCATTTTGTTGGTTAAGGGAAGAGAGGTTTTTTTCACTGATATTTAATTGGCTGGATTACAATGAAGGTACCTTTTATGTTTGTAATTACTTTCTCTTTCAAGTTAATGACAGCTGGATGCTGCTCTGGAACAGGGATTGTTACCTCTATTCGGGGAGAACAGCATTCAGTATATGTCACAAGAGGGCGCTCTAAGTGCTATTGCATCTACAGATTGGTGTTTAAATCTGAAAGAAAACAGTAAAATGAAATGATTGCCTTTTAGAGTAAACATTTAGTTTGTTGTTGTTACTGGAAGAGCTATATAACCAACAAGAAATGTAACAAAGCTAATTGAATGGGAAATACATGTAGTTTGCCTACTTTATCACTGTATTACTTGGTGGCTAGCAGCATTTAGTGACTGAAACACAGGATTTTTTAAAATGAATAAAACAGTATTTTCTGTTTGATGGGAGTCTATAAGGGGTAATGTTGTGGGCTAATGATTTTTTAAAATGAATAAAACAGTATTTTCTGTTTGATGGGAGTCTATAAGGGGTAATGTTGTGGGCTAATAATTCTTTCAAGTTAAATTGCATTTCAAGAAATTTGTTTTGACAAAGAAGAGTTTTATGTGTGGTATTCACGTACTCGGGAGCTTGTGTGACTGATTGACAATATTTTGAAAGCTAAATGCTTTCAATGGGTATTAGGACCCAATCCTGCCGTCCTGGCTCCCAGTGGGAGGGAATCTCATTGGAGTAAAGGGGAGTTTTGCCTGAGTCAGGATGGTATGATCAGGCTCAGAGTAGAGCTCTACCATGTGGAGCTAAGAACAGTACACGTTTGAAATTACAAGCCTGATCCTATTGACTTGTGAGCAGTCCCAGTGACTTCATTAGGAGTTTTGATCAAGTCAGGACTGCAGGATTGGGCACTAATGCCTGGTGTGCATAGCATTTAGCTTTCAAAACATTGTCAGTCTTTCTCACAAGTTAGAGTGTGAAAATCAGACATCGTTGTTCTCTGTCAAAACAAATTTCTTGAAATATAAATACATTGAGGCTAGTAGGGCTACTCACATGGGTAGTAATATGTGTAAGTGTTTTCAGGATTAGGATTCAGGATCCTATGTACAACTAAAATTAGGGGCCAAGATTTTCCAAACGAGGAGTCTAAAGTTGGGATCCTAAATCCATATTTAGGATCTTGTCTGATTTTCAAGAGTGCTACACACCCAACAGTTCTCTTTGCTTTTAATAGGAGAGGCTGGATGCTCAGCACTGATGAAAAGTAGGTAGGTACCAAGAAGACCCTAGTCCTGCAAACGTTTAAGTATGTGCTTAACTTTATACACATGAATAGTCTCATTGACTTTAATGGGATGCTCACATGCATACAATTAAACATGTTTTTTGCAGAATCTGCCTTAACTATGGATCTAAGATCCTAAGTTTAGGCTCCTGTATTTGAAAATCTTGTTGTAGCACTATAAATGACAGAGGAGGTTTTTTTAAGGTTTTACCTTCTCGTTAATTACCATGTAAAAACTTACCTTAGTGGTATAAGATGCTATAAAAGCTTTCCATTTCTAATATAACTTCCAAACACCTTCACTTTCAGCTTCTGCAGATTCCATAATACTTTCAGATAAGTGGCGATTAGTAGCAAATTAGTATTTATTTTTGAAATATAAGTTTTCACACAAAATGGACCAAATCCTGCTTGCCTTCCTCTTATGCACATTCCCTTTGAATTTAATGGGACTACCCAGGTAAACAAGGCAGGCTGGATTTCGTCCAATGGCAGTGCGCATAATTTTAATAGAGAACCGACTCACTGGACATTTTATGGGTAGTTTGTTGGTATCTGTGACATGTAAAAAAGTAACTGGGAAAGGTTTGAACTAATTTAACTCCGTGGTAAATCATTTAGGCTATATCTACAGTACAGCCTATGTCGGCAAAAATTGTGTCACTCGGGGTGTGAATATTCCGCTCCCTGAGCGACATAAGTTACACTGATGTAAGTGTTCATGTGCACAAAGTACTCTCTTGCCGACATAGCTTATGCTGCTTGCACAGGTGTTTTTTCTTATGCTGACGGCATAGAGTATCTTCACCACACACTCCTCTTCAACGCTGTACGTATAGACATGGCCTTAGAAGGCAAGCAGTGTAAAACCTATGGCCACCATGCAAGAAAATAGCTTCTCAGACAAGCAATGGGGACAATCTGTTGTTTTTATTGATGTAAACACCTTTTGAGGTAGGTGGGAATTTTGCCTCAGTAAAGAGTGAAGGATCAGAACACACATGAGACTAGGCCTGTTGTGTAGCAACCAGTTTAACCTTTGAATTTTTGGACAATAAGTTAAATGCAGATTATAATGTTTTTCTTGTAGTGTTTGCCTTGGAAATTGCTGACAACGGCCATGCTCATAGCTGTCATACAAACTACATGGTGGTAAAACAGTGAAACATATATTTGTGTGCCCAATTTTATCATTTTTGATGAGCAGCTTTTTGGGGCAGGGGCCATGGCTTGTAGCACAATGGTGAACCAATCGTGAGTTGCTCCTCAGTTTACTGTTGTAATAGAAATATAACCACAATAATAGTACAAATAAATATCTGAAGCAGGAAATTGTTCTGTGATGAATCTGCCAAGCAGATCTCAGGAGTTAGGTTTGGATGAATTTGAGAAGACTGACGTGATTCTACATATTTAAAGGGCACGAGGAAAAAAATCACTTTATTAGAAAATGTAGAACGGCCTTTACAGTACAGATTAAGAATGTCATAAGGAGGTTTGTGGTATCAATGTAATGGCTCATCTACAGCACCAGACTAAGCTTGGCCCCCTGATTCTTCAAACTGTTTTTTTTATTTTGTACAGAGTCTCATGAGTTTTCCAAGAGGAGGTAGTGCAGATTGCAGGGCTATGATGATATTGGTTTAGTTATTGGGACAGTTGATTGACAGTCACGTAAGTTGTTTGGGATTCTCATAAGAGAGTTAAGAAGCAAGCCAAAGTTGAAACAGAATTCCAGGCCTTTTCACACAGCCTGTCAGTTCCTGGCTGCGCTCTGTCTGGGTTGGAAGTGCAGTGCTTGTAAAATTGATTTGGATAATAAATCTATTCAGCTGGGAAGATGTTTTTCTTTTCTTATTTTTTCCTATTTTTTATTTCTGGTTGTGTTACTGAGTCTTTCATTTTGTATATCTCCTCCTTCCGACATAGTTGTTTGGTTCCTTAAAAGATTAGTTGCATATTCTCCTGGGAGGAGATGTAAATATGAAATGATTTTTACAAATTGTACTTGGGTATTTCTAAGACAAGACGAGCAGAGATAATGTTCTTCACTTGGCTAAACACATCTTCTCCTAGAGTGATTTAGCTGTTCTTGCTTTTCCATCATTATGTAACGTGTACTTTTACACCGCTTTGGGCATTTTGTTGTTAAAAAAAATTTACATCTTGCTCATTTTTTAAAAACAAGCTTCCCAGGTTCAGAACAAAGCTGAACATTAGCTATTGTGAGATTGTGTAGATAATAAACGTTTGGTGCTGTACTACATAGTCTCCTACCTTTTTATATGAAAGAGCTTATGTGCAAAATAGAAGCATGAGAAACTTAAAATATATTTGATTTTTACAAGAAACAGTGCTAGCAAAAGGTGGAATATTTGCTAACTATGTTCATTCAGTAGTACAGTTGCTTGCCATATGTATTAAAGTTTGTAAATATGAGAGTAATGTTAGCTCATTAAAAGGGCTGCTGAGATGCTAGGAACTCTTTCTGAGGCAGGCATGTCCGATGCCTGAGACCAGCATTTCTGTTCTCCTATAGACCCCAGTGTTTTAGAAGTATCTATTAAAGGAATATATACATCCTACAGAACTTTACTTCAGGCATTCTGCAGCACACCAAGAAGATGGGGGTGGGAAAAATGCCTGGTGGACCCAGTGCCATCAGACAAGCTTAGAAATCATAAAAATGGACTTTTCTCAAAGGAGATGTAAAATGAAAGTGCATTTTCAGTACATCAATTTAATTCAAGCAAGAGGGAATACAGTAATAGACATTTCAACTTAATAATTGTGGAAGTTTTAAAGTTGCATGTGAATCTTTTCAAAGAATGATTTATTACCAGTTAGCTAATTGGGAAATTCTCGGCTCTGTGTTGGATCAGAATCTATCACATCTAGTATCTGGTGTTCAGCAATGGCCAATGTTGAATGGTACAGATGTAAGTGCTCCCGCTTCTCCACCTCCTGCGTAATGTACCTGGCAAGTTGTGCATTGCTGTACGTGGAAGGAAAATATATACCTTTCTGCGCCATACAATGCAGCACTTAGTTTACATGAGTTTAAATTACTCATATTTTATCAAGGATTTATTTACTGGTCCCCTACTATCCAGAACTTCAGGTCTCTTTTATAGCTCATAAAATAATCCAGTTCTTTTAAAAGCTGGTGTGTACTGGACAGCTTGCCTCTCCTGTGGCAATGAATTCCACAGACTGACTACATGCTGTGGTCCTGATCCTACTATCTTAGCTCATGTGAGTAACCTTATGCTGTGCAAGGAATTGTTTTTATTAATCTGTAGCATATGTACAGGAAAGTTATAGGATTAAACTCTGTTTTACATTTTTTTTTTGATAAATATAACCCATGTAAACTATTAGTAACGCAAATACAGAGGTAGATGTAAGTGTTTCTGTATTTTTTCTTTTCTTTTTTCCTTTATTGTAGGGCTCTTGTCATTCTAACTATATATGTATATATTAGTTTATAGCATTTGCAAATTTTATTGATTCATCTAATTAAAACCAACACAAAGAAACCTAAGGAACACTAAAATTCAAATTCCCCAAACTCTACAAAACTAAAATAAATGTAAATTAATCTAAGAACACAGTTTGTACCAAGTGGGGATTGAATGCCCCACTAAACTTCTGGTACATTGATGTGTGTGTACAGTTGAAACCTTTTAATCCCTGGACTCTCAGTCGTTTGGCGCTGACACAGGGGCATTGGTAGAAAGAGGAAAACTGCCTAAGGAGATAACCAGAATACTGCCCTCACTCTGCTTATCAAAGTAGTTTGAAGTTTTATCACTACCCAGATGTTAGCAGAGGCAAAAAATGCCTCCTTCCGTTGCCAGTGTCCTGGGAAATTCTTCTTGGACAATGTTCTAGCCACAGTGCTCAATGCCCCTTGGCTATATGGAGCAGCCTGACAGAGGTGATTAGAATGAACCCAAAGTTGACTGTATTTTGAACATGAAGCACAGCACAGTGCTAGTTTTGACCAAAGCAGTCCTGCAAGTACTGAATATGAAAAAGAAACAAACAAAGGTAACTCCCCAGCAAGTGTAACCAGCAACATATTAAGGGAGATGGAGAGCAGAATCCATTATGGTCTGTTCTGTGTAAATCTTCATCTTGGAAACCATGGAGATGGATGGTCTAGAAATTCCTTAGGTAGGTAGGTTGTATAATTTTGTAATTAGGCCAAATAGGCAGTGGCAGGAGCAACGTCCTGACCCTGGTCCATGGCAGCAGCGCCGGGCGGGGGAAGCCCTCATGTCCAGACCCCCTTCCCCAGCAGTAGCGCTGGGAAGACGGGTCAGGGAAAGCCCCGTCCAGCAGCCCCCAACCCCAGCAGAAGCCACGGGACGGGGAAGCCCCAGCGCTCCCCACACCTGGCCCTGGCTGAAACCATGGGATGGCAGGGGAAGCCCCCGCACCCGACCCCGCTCTCTGGCAGAAGCGCCAGGTGGGAAAGGCGGGAGAACCCCCAGTACCTCGACCCTGGCTCCCTGCAGAAATGTGGGCGGTGGCGGGCGAAGCCCCAGCACCCGGACCCCTACGGTGGACCCCGTGGTGCAGGGACAGAGATTCTCTTGTCTTGGGGGGTGGGGGGGGGCAGAAAGGAGCAAAATGGATTGCGGGGCTGCAGTGGGGAGGCGGAATGGGGAGAACCCTGGGTGGAACAGGGATGGGGCAGAAACGGGTGGGGCTGCAGGTGGAAGGAGCGGAACAGGGGCAGGGCCGCAGGCGGAAGGGGTGGGGAGGGCCCCCCCAATTGCTCTGGTTCAGGGCCCCAGGAAACCTTAATCTGCCTTAGCAAATAGGTAACTTTAGTCCCAGACTAGCCGTTAGGACCAAACCTTGGTCATAGTCACTGCAGAAACCTAAATGTTCATCCACAATTAGATATCTCAGACAATGTGATCCAAAGCTGTCACATCTCAAACCAGGAAAAACCCCCATAAACTGCTATGCTGTACCCTCGGTTAAGTTATGTCTATTGTTACCAAGAGTTTAGATTCCAAAAGAAATAAAAAGAGATGCAAAAATTTGAAACATTGCAGCATATACTAGCAGTTAAAACAGAGGGTTAAGAGCAAGAATGTAAGAACATAAGAATGACCATACTGGGTCAGACCAAAGGTCCATCCAGCCCAGTATCCTGTCTGCTGACAGTGACCAATGCTAGGTGCCCCAGAGGGAGTGAACCTAATGGGTAATGATCAAGTGATCTCTCTCCTGCCATCCATCTTCACACTCTGACAAACAAAGGCTAGGGACACCATTCCTTACCCATTCTGGCTAATAGCCATTAATGGATTTAACCTCCATGGATTTATCTAGTTCTCTCTTAAACCCTGTTATAGTCCTAGCCTTCACAACCTCCTCAGGTAAGGAGTTCCACAGATTGACTGTGTGTTGTGTGAAGAACTTCCTTTTATTTGTTTTAAACCTGCTGCCCATTAATTTCATTTGGTGGCCTACCCTCTTTAATCTTTCCTCATATGGGACCCGTTCCAAACCCCTAATCATTTTAGTTGCCCTTCTCTGAACCTTTTCTAATGCCAGTATATCTTTTCTGAGATGAGGAGACCACATCTGTATGCAGTATTCAAAATGTGGGCGTACCATGGATTTATATAAGGGCAATAAGATATTCTCCGTCTTATTCTCTATCCCTTTTTTAATGGTTCCTAACATCCTGTTTGTTGTATTGATTGCCACTGCACACTGCGTGGATGTCTTCAGAGAACTATCCATGATGACTCCAAGATCTCTTTCCTGATTAGTTGTAGCTAAATTAGCCCCCATCATATTGTATGTATAGTTGGGGTTACTTTTTCCAATGTGCATTACTTTACATTTATCCACATTAAGTTTCGTTTGCCATTTTGTTGCCCAATCACTTAGTTTTGTGAGATCTTTTTGAAGTTCTTCACAGTCTGCTTTGGTCTTAACTATCTGGAGCAGTTTAGTATTGTCTGCAAACTTTGTCACCTCACTGTTACCCCTTTCTCAAGATCATTTATGAATACATTGAATAGGATTGGTCCTAGGACTGACCCTTGGGGAACACCGCTATTTACCCCTCTCCATTCTGAAAATTTACCATTTATTCCTACCCTTTGTTCCCTGTCTTTTAACCAGTTCTCAATCCATGAAAGGATCTTCCCTCTTATCCCATGACTACTTAATTTACGTAAGAGCCTCTGGTGAGGGACCTTGTCAAAGGCTTTCTGGAAATCTAAGTTCACTATGTCCACTGGATCGCCCTTGTCCATATGTTTGTTGACCCCTTCAAAGAACCCTAATAGATTAGTAAGACATGATTGCCCTTTACAGAAACCATGTTGACTTTTGCCCAACAATTTATGTTCTTCTATGTGTCTGACAAGTTTAGTCTTTACTATTGTTTCAACTAAATTGCCTGGTACTGATGTTAGACTTACCGGTCTGTAATTGCCGGGATCACCTCTAGAGCCCTTTTTAAATATTGGCGTTACATTAGCTATCCTCCAGTCATTGGGTACAGAAGCTGATTTAAAGGACAGGTTAATAGCTCCACAATTTCACATTTGAGTTCTTTCAGAACTCCTGGGTGAATGCCATCTGGTCCAGGTGACTTGTTACTATTAAGTTTATCAATCAATTCCAAAACCTCCTCTAATGACACTTCAATCTGTGACAATTCCTCAGATTTGTTACCTACAAAGCAAGGGGACTCCTGGGGGCAATCTCTTCCAGAGCTTTGGGGTGCAACCTTGTGCAGGTCACTCAAATCTGTGCCTTGGGTTCTCCACCAGTGCATAATTCATTAATACTACTCTCTGAATAAAGCGGAGGTGTATTCTATTTCTGTGTCCTGAGTACTTCATCTCTTGATACTAGAAAACATGTAGTTGCCCTTTTCCTGCTGTTTGCAGGAAGACTCATTTAATTTACAGATGCTTGGAGAGGGTCCCATCTTTGTATTCAGAACTGCTGAAAGACCTTTGCACAGGCCCCTAAGGTATTTTTAGAATTTGTGTGAAGAAAAAAATTATATGGGACAGGTTAGTTGGTGATTGGCGTTGTCTCCAGCACTGACTAGGGGTAGCTAACCCTGCTTTATGTGTAGAAGCTCTGGGGTCTAGCAAAAAAACTGTTTTGGGTTTTGTTCTGACAAAATCACAGAGGTAATGTAAAAATGGTCAAACACAGCTTTGATGGAGAAAACAACTCTATCAGCAGTCAAATGGGGGAAAAAGACAGGTGAGGGTTATACACATGCATTAATGTAATTATGATATCAGAAGACTCAGACAGGATGTTATTACTAAATCAGCATTTTTCAGATTGCATTTACAGTATAAACTTTTATACACCGATCCCCTGGTATATCTATGGGCTCTTTCCCTCATCAAAGTTTTAAAGAGAAGAAGCTAAATACACAAAGCAAGAGATGTGCATATTTGTTTGTCTTTGGCCTGATGCTTGTTACAATGATCATTGTACTAAATTTAGCCTCTTGCTAAATTTTTCCATTTTTTGTTTAATTTTTGTGTTTTTCATGAAAAATCAATAAAGCAAAAACAAAACAATAACCCAAAGTCAATGCTGCTTTCCTATCTCCCATGGGTTTGGTCAGGCTTTGTTAATTAATGCTTTTTGAGCACTATGCAGTCCTCAAATGTAAGATGCTGTAAAAGTACAAAAATATAATATCAGGCATGCCATATGTCTGCTCTTGGCCGTGACATGCCTCTTATGCTGTGTACATTGTGTTCTGAAACAGTTACATAATAGGAATATAGGATCAAGATTATCTCTGTCATAAATGATAAGACTTCATATCTATGTAATCTGTTTACTGGTTTATGAATCTCAGGTCCTTCAGGGAGTGTCACAAATCCACATGATATCCCTGAATGATTTTATATTTGGATATCTGATTCTGCTGAAAGATGTATACAATAGAAATGTCAGCCAGTCAGTTCGCTTCTGGTGAATGGAAGACTCTCCTGTTTTCATATAAGGTGTTTTTTATTTCTAAGTGTCTAGAACATCTTAGGGAAGATAGTTATAGAAAATGAGTATTTTTGTGTGTGTGCAAAATCAATCCTGTTTTTGATTCCACACTCATGTAATGCTTGTAGATTCACACAGTCTCTCCCAAGTAGGATTTTCCCCACATGGGAACGTTTAAGTCCTGCACCAACTCTGAACTGTGCACATCTTCCAGCCCACTTGAGAGGAGTTAATTGGGGTGAATGTTGTGAAGACCATGCAGCAGTTCTAATGGGAGAGAGGGAGTTGGCTGACATGCAGATGCACTGGATAAAATTAAAAACTGTCCCATGGGAACAGTCATGTTCAGAATTGAAAACAGCTGGGGGTGTTACTAATGGATAAGGTTCTGTTAGTGCTGCAGTAGGGCTGCCAAAATAAAACAGTGGTGCAGAAAAGAACTCTGGTTATGTCTCGAAAGCGTGAACATCTCTTTTACACTCGCGTGTCACAGTCCTGGGAATGGGATGTTGTTTTTTTGTCCTCACCATGCAGTTCTTTAACCCCTTTTTACAGCCCCAGCAATGAGTGGTGCACACACTTGTTATACCCACCTAAATGTCCTGGGTTCAAAAGTTGAACTCACACCCAAACATTACTGGACTAATGTTCTGCTTAGACAGTGTGTGTGTGAGAGAGAATAGAAAGTCCAATTAGAAAGTAGTGGGGAAATGGTGCAGAGAGGGTAACAAACAGGAACACACTGTGTAGAAAGTAGAGGGAAGAGGAAAAAATACGTAGAGTATCAGTACAGTGGGTGAAATCTTAGTTCTGTTGAAGTCAATGGCAAAGCTTCCATTGTCATCCGATATTATGTATTTATTTATTTGTATTGTGGTATGCATAGACGCTCCAGTCATGGACCTGGGCAACTTGCTTCTCTTTAGGTAGAAAAACAAGTTTAAAAAATATTGACTCCCTCTTGGGATAAAAAAGATTTGTGGGTGAACTCAGACTAATTATACGAATCTAAAAAGGTTGAATTTCACGAAACCCAAAGCACTATCCTTACATCATTCTGTCTTTATTAGATTTTCACAAGGAAAAATATTTATCTTCAAATGTGTTTTTTTCTAAATTCAAGTTTGTAAAGTATATGAGAGAGATGTATGTAGAAACTTAAAAATTTCCCAATATACTTCCACGTTCAATAGAATACTATTTGGATTATATACTCTGCATTCAAGCCTCTAAACCATAGGAAAGAGTGCAGTGTAGAACCTATACAAACTCAAATTATCGCTCTGATGTGAAAGTAAGGTAAATATATCAAATAAACAAAAGCAGTCGGCATAATTATCCTTTCACTATTATAATAATAGCTGCTAAAAATTCCCCTTTAGACCATTTTTGGACAATACTTGTGCTGAGAGGAAGATACCTTTATCATCACTGAGTTTGTACATTAGAGACTTTTAATTGCTATGTTTCATTAGCTTTTCTGCACCACTCCAGTGGTGAAAGTTACTGAATAGCTCCATAGCCACAGTAAAAACACATTTACACAATGCTCAGAGATGACCCTACATCATAAATGGAGAACCTCTGTTTTAGACTATAGGGAGAACATTATTACAGGAACATTATTCGAAATGTTTGCATTGCTGATGAGCATAGATCACCGTGGCAGTACAGCTGAAGAAAATGGATACTTCCTACTTCAGAAACACCTTGCTAAAAGGAGCTTTGGAGGAATGACGTTCCAAACTGGTTATTTTAGGACTAGCTCCTAATATGTGTGTGCCAATCCATGTATATGAGCTGTAGGCACTGACTAAAAGAAACGATGATTGAAGCAATATTTAAACATGAGGTCAGCCTCCTGAAAATACTCACTGCAAATATTAGCATATTTACAGGAACTGATATAGGCCGATAGAATTAACGAGAGCCAACACCTCCTTTTATGTCGTAAAATAGACATTTCCAGTCTGTATCTACAATGTTGGTTTTTTTTTCTAATCTCAGCCTTGAACTTTTTACTTTCCCTGCTTCCCATCACTATATTAGAGTTCTCTTCAGCTTATCTATTATCTGCCATTATAGGCGTGAAATAGCACAGTGCATAGCTGTGCAAATTTCGTTCTGCGGGTTGGCTGCCATCCTCCACCCCAGAGGTGGCTGTCTCTGAATAATTGTGTGAAACACTTTGGGAACTGTGAAAAGCACAGTATTTTATTTGTCTTATTATGCAACATGCCTGTCATCAATTCTAGGCACAGTGACCATGGAACACATAAATAAACAATTTATAATGTAGTTCAAGGTTGATATCAAGACACAATATCCTCATCAGATGTTGATAATAGGTGATTCTTAGAATTTACAGTATGAATTGTTTAAGAGCTGGTGCTTGTTTAAGTACTTTTAGGTGAAAGAAGCTTCAAACCATATTAGAAACAAATCCTGTCCAATCAAATGTAACTTTTCATTTTATAATGCCATATCCTTCTTTTAGAGCTTTTAATTTGTTCAGTTATCTGTTAAACTCATATCCGATTGATATTATCAATATGAATAACTGTCTGCAATTGGTTTATAACACAAGGAATATCTAACCTTACATAGTGGTTAACTACAAATCTTCCTCTCTTTCTTTCTTTTTAGAATCAAGTTTTTTACTGGGAAATGCCCAGATTGTGGACTGGCCTGTAGTTTATAGTAATGACGGTTTTTGTAAACTCTCTGGATATCATCGAGCTGACGTTATGCAGAAGAGTAGCACTTGCAGGTATGTAGCCTCTGTATATTTACAAACTCATTATTTATATTGAGTGAAAATTAGTACTCTGTTTAGTTTATTTGGAATTTTACAAATTACAAATAAACTATTTAAGGTACCAATGCAGTCAATAGAATTTATAACTATAAAGGTTGGATCCTGCACAGTGCTGAGCACCTTGTTGCTGTTCCAGAAAACGTGGTTAACTGTATGCATGAGTAGTTCCATTGAAGTCAATAGATCCACTGAAGTCAATGGAACTAATCGAGTGCTTCGAGTTTAGTACATGCTTATGTAGTTTTGTTGGATCAGGGCCAGACTGCCCAGCATGTTGTAGGATTGAGCCATAAATGAAAAGAGAATATTTCTGATGATAATATAGATTTGTTTTTAGTTTATAACATTTACCAGCGAATATATTTTCTGCCATCCATGTTTTAAAAACAAGCTATTTCTTCCTTTAATTAGCTGCCAGGTCCTGAGTTCAGAATTTTGTGACTTGCCTTGTAACAGCTGTTGATGATATAAACGTTCTGAGCAGTGCAGGAATGAAGAAGAATCTTCAGTGGAAAAGGAAAATTTTAGAGACTCTGGGCTAGGTTCTCCTCTGCCTTGGGATTGCTCCTGATTTACACCAGTATCAGCAGGGTCACAATCGAGCCCTGTAATGAATATGAAAGAGGGGCAGACGTGGTAGGATATTTAAAAATTGGGTTTCAGTCCATACAGTTGGAAGATTTTTACTAGTTTCACACTAATTGACTCACAAGAGGCCTACCCCCATGAGCACACAGACGTGCAAACTGCACCCTCTGTCACCATTGGGGCAGCTACCCCTAGGAGCAGGTGGATGTACTGTCACCCCTTGTCTGTGGTCTGTCAGGAGAGGACAATTTTAATTTATGGCTGGGCATCCATCCTAGCCTCCTCAACTGAGTGCCTGGGAGATGCTCCAGGAGAGCACTGAATCCCTGGGAGATGCTTTCTGTGGACTGGGTTAGCCAACTCCAAGCCCCATAAAGAATGTGCACCACCAATCCTGGCAGAGTGGCTGCTGTCTGGGGCCCACACCTAGTTACACTGCTGGTAACTGAAGCAACCCAGGGAGCAAATCTGACTCTATATGTGCGGCACATTAACTACCATTCCATTTTTACCAAGAGACAACAAGCGCATTGCTAATGGGAATGGATAAAATGTAGCCTGCTCTGCTTTTCTCTATTGAGGAGGAGGGGAAACTTTTGGAATCCAAGATTCCTGAAAGTATTCAGGCTTCCTATAGCAGACAATGGTATAGGAACAAGCTTGTGATGTTATCATGCAATAGCAAGCAAGTTTACAAATTCATGGGGGCTGACGGAGGCAACCTCATCACAGCCATCCCAGATGCACTGGTAGAATTGCTCTGTTGCACTCCCATGATCACATCTACATTGTCTTTGTACTGAAACATCCATATCAGCTACTTGCTGCTAGCCGAGCCTCTTTAGCATGGCTCTGAATTAAAACCATTACAAGTACAGAACAGAAATACAGGAAAATTTTAGTTAAACACCTTTGAAACATGAGGCCTTATGAGTTCTGCTATTAAAAATACCCCTTCATTATACTTCAGATAGTGAAGGTGCCAAAGGGTTTGTTGCCTACCAGTGTTTTTGTGCATGTTTATGTGCTATGGGTATAACATGTGACGCAGTCTCCCACCTTCTCTCTAAGGATTTAAAAGTTTATATGGAGTTAAATTCATTCCTATGGAGAGAGCCAGCATGAGGCCTGTGCACCATTTAAGTCCCTCTTAAGCCCTATTTCAATGATGAAAATGGTCCATGAACATTGGGTATGTTGGCACTGGAGCTGGAAGGTATAACTCAAGTAGACATGCGCGCGCTAGCTCTGATGAAGTTAGCATGCTAAAAATAGCAATATTTCCCTGATGGCACGAGCCTGGGAGGGACTAGACACCCTGAATAGGTACCTAGGATGTTAGATGGGATTGCATTCAGGGCAGCTGGTCTGTCTCACTGGTTGCACCGCCTTGATTAAAATTCTTATTTAGCTCTGATTGAGATAATGTGGGTATGTCTACTTGAGCTGAAAATTACATCTTCCAGCTCCAGTAGACACCTCCATTGTGTTGGCCCTCTTCACCAGGTCACTCTGATGTTACTCCTGAGTAGGAGGTTAGTAGGGAAGACAGGGCTGCTTTCTAATATAGACTCCCTTTTCCCCCTCTTCACTTCCAATTACCCATCCACTTTAGAGTCTGTCTATTTAGCAACCACATTTTCATTCAAAGACTGGGTCAGACTCTTTTTATGCCTGATCCTTAGCTGGTTGAGTTACACTGAGCAGTTTGATGATTTCCACATGCCCCAGGGTCTCGGAATGCTGCCTCAGCAGAAATTCCAGTCTTTGCTGGTACATGGGGTATGAGACTGGGATTGAAAAGTTATCCAACAGGTTTAAGGTACAATGCATGCCTTTTCAGACAGGAACAGTTTGGGAGCTACTCTCTAATACAAAATTGTGCTGCTGTCTGGAACAGAGAAGTTTTTGGGTGGACTGTGCCTTTTTGGGTTTACTCACTTGAGCATGTGGTGCTGAGGGTGAGAAATACAGTAGATGATATTGAAGAGGGATTGTGAAGATGATAGCCAATACATGTCTGGTTTTTTTGATAGATGGTGTAATTGTGATCAACATGATACATAAGATTTTATTGTCTAAATTGGGTTCTCAGTCTACATGTGATAAGACTGATTGCTACATCATGTGTGTCCAAAATAGAATTTATTTGATATATAACATAGCATTAGCTGGATTAAAGCAAAGCAGATTTGTGATGCTATGGGATCAGAGTGCTAGGGTGCTATCTTTGTATTGCTTTTCAGCACAAAATTGTATACATATACAGAGAGATACATAATGTAAAACTTTTCAGACTCTAGGCTCTGATTCTTGGGGTGCAGTTTAGCTATGCTTGGTGTAGGTCCTGAGTGTGGTGGAGGACAAAGATAGTTTTATTCCACTATTGTGGCTGTCAGTTTGGAGGTGGGCCAGTTTGTCCCCCAGTGTAAGTTAGAGCAGACCTGAGGCTGCTCTAAAACGTATGCCTGGCTGTTGGCAGCCCCAAGTGGCTATTCCAGCAGCTAGGAATAGCTAGAGTATAGAGATGCACCCTCACACCATGGGCCTCAACATTAGCCCTACACCACTTGGTGATACCCCCTATACAATAGCAGTTCCCACCTGGCCAGATCGACTGGCTTTATGGCACATTTGTAGCAGCTGAGTGGTACAAAGTAACCAGAGTGGAGATGAGAATTGTTTTTGTATGGCACATATCACACCAGAAATTGTGTGCTTAATTGGGTGCGCGCACACACACACACGTTGATGAATATTGTGCCCCAATGAAATTACAGCTGGGATGGCCCGAGGGGCAGCTGCAGTTTCAGCATATTTAGGCTGTGATTGCACATGCAAACATTCTTTACTTCCAGTTGCACTAGGAGCTTAAATGGCACATAGAGAAATATTTCTCTTGTATTTATATGTGCTCGTGCAAAGTTAGACCTTACTGAGTAAATTAAAAGAATTAGCTGTTCTAAAACCTTTCTGAAAATGGTATGGTATTGTTAGTCATATTCTCATAATATCATTTCAATGGTCATTGGTAGCCATTGAGTCCTCTGTGCAAGTACTCATGAAAACATGCACCCACTGGACATTTGGTTAGCAGAGGTGCCTCAAGCATTGTACATTTGACATTTTCTGGGGGCTGCTCCATTCCTCTCTTTGGCTTCCCTATCTCCACAGAGCTTGGCTCAGGCCTGGGTGTGGGTTCCTGGGTTCCCTTAACATTTTGCATGAGTCTGTGTCCCGGCTGAACCATACACAAAGGGACACAGTTTTAGGGGATCAGAGCTCTTTATTGAATTGGTTGTTTACAGGCAGCATTATCAGGGAAACTGCTGCACTATTCTAATTCAGTGTCTCAGGGGAGTGAGAGAAACATTCACTCCTGGTTCGATCTGTTGCTGTTTAAAGTTGGATGAAAAGTCTGTGGGTAAAATCCTGGCTCTGTTGAAGTCAATGGGAAAACTCCCATTGACTTCAGTAGGGCCAGGATTTCACCCCTGTATGTCTAGTGTCTGGAAGTCAGTGTTCAAGAATAATTAAACTTGACATTGAGATGGTTTCTCATTTACACTAAAGGCCCCTTATCCTGTCAGGGCGGCACAAAGAGGCCTTGTTGTGAACAAGAATCAGGCCTGTGGAGTTTCCATTGAGGCCCTTTATAATGTTCTTTATAAAGGATGCTGTGCTTTAACTGGCAGGCTTTTGAAGCTTTAATTAGCGACTTGGTGGCTGTTGTACATTTTGGGTGAATCCTTTTCAAGCTGGCGTTGGTCAGTATAATGCTGTTGTGCCCCTTTTCATCTACTGCCCCTTGATAAACAGGGTTGTAATTTTGGTTTAGGATCCTGCCACAGAATTATCCATTAACACGAACAGGACACTACTGGTGACACCACCAGCAGCTCTCTGAAACTGACTAGGAATACAAGAGTCCTGTGCCCACTCAGAGCCGCATTGCATTGAGTGGTTCTTCTGTTTCAGGGAGTGCCTGGGAGGGAGAGAAGAACAGGGACAAGATCAATAAAAATCGACCTGCTTAAGAGAAAAAAATGTGTCTAAAGTTGCTCCTTTCTGCGAATATCTCAGTGAGTCTTATGTGTCTGCGATATGTCCATTGTCTAGGCTGTAAGATCCCCAGTGTAGTAAGATGAGGCCCAGTATGAGTTCTAAGGCCTGAGCTAAAGTAATGGTCAAGACTTTGCTAACATAAAGCAAAGTTAAGCTGTAAGCCAGAGGCAGGCCCTGCTCACAAAAGCTGGCAAGGAAAGGGCTGATGTTGCAAAAGTACACAAACCTAAAAGGTACCAGAACACTTGTACATTCCACGCAGATAACAAGGAACAGGCTGGCCCATCGTAAAGACAGGGGCAGAAGGGTAATATGATGGATAGAGTTGTTTTGTTCGAACCAACATGTACAAGGTGGGAGGCGGCACCTTACTGCATAGAGGGGTTGTACCTTGTTACGTAGAAGGGTTGCACCTCAATACGTCAGCAGTGATGTGTAACTTGTTTGTACCTGTGTATAAGAATTCACCCCTGAGGAGTTGTCTTTGTCTGGCCTAGGGGGCAGTGGAAAGTCCCGCCACTGACTGAGCCGGTCCATTGCCAGGGGGCACAAATTCCATAGTATGTCCTGTAAAGTCTACGGGAAACTATCACTGTGCTTCTCTTCGACAATAAACCTGGCCGACGTGCCTTCGTACCTTACTAGAGTCTGTGGTCTTTGGGGGTTCTCTCAGGTCTGCTGTGTTAGCTATCTGCGCAGAGCTGGGGCAGCACACAGAGGGAACACGCACGCAGCCGACTGATATCAAAATTGATCAAAGCAGAGCACCACACCGGTAGCTGTCTGACAACACCCAGCACAGGGGTGGTCTTGATACTTGTCTTGTACAATGTGCTGTCGACGCTTGACAAGTAATAAATAACAACAGGTGGCAGAGGAAGACAGTGTGATTGATAAAGGAGTAGGGATGGGAGTCCCCCCAGTGAAAAAAATAGGAGAGGCAAAAATTAAATTAAATCTGTGATAAACAGAGATCTTATGTAATTTGTATGGCAGAGTTGCTTTGTACGTTCCTTATGCACCTGATATTAAAAATTGTCCATTGAAAAGTTTAGTCATTGCAGCACAAGACCTTACAATATTTTCACATCTAAAGAAATATTGTAAGATTTGAACTTTAGAGATCGACTGCTGTCATAAACTGATTTTAATGTAAACATACAGTTGATTGATCATATTCAACAGGGTTGCATAGTTACTCCTTAACACCTAATATCCCTACTATATAAGATGCTGAATACAATTAGTCATTATACCTCTAATTAATACTGAATGTTTCTGCACTCATAAACCACGTAAACGCTTGAACAGAATCTTGTTTTCTGTAGTCTCGTACTAAGGGGAAAATTGCTTTATATCTCTGGAACAACACAACAGAAAATTCAATTGCATGATACGTTGTGCTAAACCTCTCGGGTCATATTTTTGTTTTGCCCTGTCAGTTCATTAAAGAGGACAGATTAAAAAGAAATGAAACATTCCAACCTTAGTTGTTGTCACCTCAAGTGTAAATGTATAAAACATTATCAGCTGAAATTCTAAATAGAAGACCGGTCATTTGAAAATATTCTGTCTGCGGTGTGTTGTGGAATTATCTGAAAGAGAGCCGTGTATTAATAGAAGTTGGAGTTTCTAGGTTGGTGGTGAATTCTAAAAATGATTATATCATTGAGTGGTATCTTATAGAACTCGACTGATTTGGCAGAACAGATTGCTGGCATCAGTCATCACAGAAAAGTCCAGTAGCATCTCCTTAATAATTTGCGCTGGTGACTTAGTAATGACATATACTTTATCACCGCCTGCCTTTCTTTTGCTGTGAATAACTTCCTTTAGTATCCCACAAATATTATAAGACGTTTTTAATCTACACGCCAGATTCTGATCCCATTACTTGCACTGAGTAGCACCTTACCCTGCGAGTATCCTCTTGACCCTAGTAGAACTACTGTACTGGTGTGAAAAACTGCTTATCAGTAGTGAGTAAGAAATTCACAGTCTGGCCCTAACACAGTCAAGTCACTAACAACTTCAATGTTCTTCTTTTGTGGTTTCTTGCAGCATAAGTGTAAAATATATCTCAGTTTACTGACGCTCTGAAGGTTTGTCAATTGATAAAAGAAAAACTTCTTTTAAGTTGCAGAAACAGTGGTAGCCTTATTTTCTCTCTATCTTTAATTTTTCATGGAGGTTTCTGTTAGTTTCCATTCAAACTCAAAATGCCCGTGAACAAATAAAATGGAAAAAGTGTCCAAGCCATTAAAAGTATGTTCATCCAAGTGTTTGACAGCTTTTATTCTATGTTCCTTTTTCTTGCTGTTCTTTAATTTTAGATCTGCATAGAACAGTCTTCATTTATTTTTGGTCCTGGGGAAGACTAACCATGAGGGCTCAGATGTTCTGTTATGAAATTCAGTCTGTTAGAGTATGTCTCTACTGCAGCTGGAAGGTGTGATTTCCAACCCAGATAACTCCCCGCTAGCTCAGCTTGAGCTAGTGAGCTAAAAATAGCCGTGTGGACATTGCAGCACGTTTGGCAGCTCGGGCTAGCCACCTGAATCCAAGCCTGCCTGGCCCGCTGCTGTGGTCCAAGCTCGGGCTGCAATGCCCACACTGCTGGCTTTTGCACAGTAGCTCCAGCGGGACTAGCATGAGTCTGTCTACCCACGCTGTGAATCACACTTCTCAGTCAGGTCGGCACAGAGGTGTTTGGGAGCTGAAACTGAGGCCCTCCTGCCTTCCAAAAAAATTGTCCCCGAGAGGAGGACCTGGGGAGGGGTGGCATATTGGAGAGGAGCCTCCCCCGCAACCCCACAGTGCTGGCTCCTGTCCTGCGGGGCTAGGGCTGGCTCCCTGCTCCGGGTGTTGTGACCTGGCTCACGGGCTTGCAGCACCACTCAGTTTGGACTGGTGGCCCCTCCACTGCGGAGGGGCTGCTGGGCCAAACCTGAATGATGATGCAGTCCCATGCATCAATTTTTCTTGCGCCCTCCTTTCCCCCAGGTGGCCCGGCTCCCAGCTGCAGCATAGACATACCCTTAGAAGTAGTCAATGGAGCTGTGCCCATTCATACCAGCCTCCTTTGAAAACCTCCAGCAAAGAAGCTTAGGCTGTCAGTTCCATTGTCCTACAGTTCTTACAGTTAGGAAGTTTTTCCTGAGATTTAATCTAAATCTGCTATGCTGTAGCTGGAACCCATTGCCTCTTGTCCTGCCCTCTGAGACAAGAGAGGACAACTTTTCTCCCATCTTTTTTATGGCAGCTTACAAGTATCTGAAGACCACTATCATACCCCCCCCTTAATCTCCTCTTTTCTAAACTAAACATACCCAGTTCCTTCAGCCTTTGCTCATATGGCTTGCATTCCATCCATTTGATCATCTTTGTCTCTCGCCTCTGGATCCTTTCCAGTTTCTCTACATCCTTTCTATACATTGATGCCCCAAACTGGACACAGTACTCCAGCTGAGGTCTAACCAGCGCTGAGGAGAGTGGTACTATCACCTCCCGTGACATGCATGCTATGCCTCTGTTAATGCAATCTAAAATTGCATTTGCTTTTTTTTGCAACAGCATCACATTGCTGATCCTTCTTAGCAGTGCTGCTGCTAAGCCAATTTCCCACCCCCCATTCTGTATTTGTGCATTTGGTTTTTCTTCCCTAAATACAGCATCGTACATTTCTTTGCTGAATGTCATTTTATTGTCTATAGCCCAGTTCTTCAATTTATCAAGATCACTCGGAATTTTAGCTCTATCCTCCAAAGTATCCACATAATGGTAGTTCCGTCAAGCCCACATTTCTCCAGCTTCCTTATCAGAATGTCATGTGGGACTCTGTCAAAAGCCTTGCTGAAGTCCAGGTATATTATGTCCATCACTTTCCTCCTATCCACCAAACCAGTTACCCTGTCAAAGAAGGAAATCAAGCTGGTTTGGCATGATTTGTTCCTGGTAAATCCATGCTGGCTGCTAGTGATTATCCCTTCATCCTCCAGGTATTCACAAATTGAATGTTTATACATTGCTCTAGTAGCTGCCCAGATATTAAAGTCAGGCTGACTGGTCTATAGTTCCCTGGCTCCTCCTTTTCCCCCATTTTAAAGATAGGCTAACATAGTGCCCTTCTCCAGTCTTCTGGGACCTCTCCTGTCATCCATGAGTTTGTAAATATTATTGCCAGTGTCTACAAGATTTCTTCAGCTAATTATTCCTGTACCCTTGTGTGAATAGCATCTGGCCCTGCTGATTTGAATTCATTCAAATTGGTCAGAAGAGCTCGGATGTGTTCTTTACTTATCCCAATCTGCATCCCTTCCCCTTTATTGTCCATGGTAACTTTGCTAGTCATCTGGTCACATGTTATTTTTTGTGAGAATTCTGAAGCAAAGTAGATATTGAGCAGCTCTGCCTTCCTATCATCTTCCGTTCCCAGCTCACCGTCTCCATTGAGCAGCGAACTCACACCGTCCTTAAGTTTGCATTTATACCTGCTTAGTGGAGGGGAGGAGGAGAAATATACAGATGCAGTTTAGTACTTTTTCCAAACCGTGTGGTATAAAAATTAATTGAATAACATGAAATAAGTAAATGTATTTGCATACTTCAAAGAGTTGCGTAATTGTCTAGCAGTTTGGTTTCTTAACTTGTGCAATAAAAAGGCAATGCATACAGTTCTATTTTCTTCCACAAGTTAGGCAAGTGAGATAAATATTATGTAAGTAAACCTCAGAGGAATTTAATGGAGTTTTGCACATTTACAGCGGCACAGAGAATTTAAACCAGGGATGCCCTTCCACTGAAATTCACCCTGCCAATATGAATTACAGGCGCTGGCACTTATATAATTGATGTTGGGAATGCACTGTTTGAAAAGTGTAGTGTTGAACAGGGTTGCTGGGTAATTGATCCAGCAAGGCACTTAGGCACATCTCTAACTTTAAGCGTTAGAGTTGTCCCAGTGACTTCCTTCCCATTGACGTGGAATAAATGCAAACTTGACTTGACTTCAATGGGACAATTCATACTCTTAAAAGTTGTGCTGGATTGGGGACTTTATTTGCAAGAGATTTACAGCCTTTATTTCTTGTTGGTGAAATCCTGGTCAGACCTTAATAAGTAAACTCCGATTACCTGAATGTCTTGGGGTACCTCTGGATAATTTTAGAGAACAGAACTTTGGTCCCTGTCTGAATTTTGGATTCGGGGCATGGAAGCAAATTTTGGGTAACTCAACATTCTCATAATGGATGCTTTCATCATCAGGACTTATCTGTAGTGGCTTCCATTCTGCCTCAGAAGTCTAAGGGGTTCTAACAGGATTTGAGAATTTGCATGGCTTTTGTTGAGTTTCTTCTCCACTTTATCATGTTGTCACTGTAGCATTTTTACGTGTTGCCCCAGTGGTAGTAATAGCATATGCTTTTATATATTGTCAGCTCTTTTTTAACACTCTAGCCTTGAATGTATACTTATATAAAATGTCAAATGACAGCACATAAATCTTTCTTACAATAAATAAGCAACCACAGTTGTTTGCTTTGTAGGTTTCATGGCAATCTTGGAATACCATAAATGTTGAAATGAGGTGTAAATCATAGTTAAATTTCAATGGATGACAATTACAGCATAGCCAATATTTATAAGTTGTTACTTGACTGTGGAAAAAAACAGAAATGGATTTTTCTTTTCCAGTTTTATGTACGGGGAACTGACGGATAAGAAGACCATTGAAAAAGTCAGACAGACTTTTGACAACTATGAGTCAAACTGCTATGAAATTCTTCTGTACAAGAAAAACAGTATGTATAACATTGTATACAACTGGTGGTAATTGACAGTAGATTTTTTAAATGACTTATTGAGCAATACCAATGTTTCTTTTAACATTTGTGTGGGAGTTTGGGGCAAGATTTTTAAAAGTGACTAGTGATATTGGGTGCCTTAATATTTGAATGGGCAACTTGAGACCCCTTAAAAGGGTCTGGTTTTTAGCAGGTGGGTGCTCAGCACTTTCTGAAAGTCTGTCCCCTTTAAAATGGCTCAGGTGAGGTTTTTGGAAACTTTTGGGGTAGATGAAGGTAATCAAACTAGGTACATTGGAAGGAAGCACTGTGTGAGGTGCTCCATGCCGATCGGAGAATGTCCCTCAGTCATGAGCTGGAACACTCATGTCCCAGGTGTCTATGATCCTGTCAATTGTGTCTACTAATTTGATGTCTCTATGATGCGTAAAGACAGCCATTAGGAGCTTGGATGAGACCACCAAACATAAGACACAGTCAAGAATTAGTATAGGGTTATTAGAAGGCAGAGGGCAATGTAGTAACTCAACAATGTGACCAATTCTTTCCTTCAGCTGGCTGGCTTCTCCAGCAGGTTTCAAGAACTGGAGATGATTTTACTTCAGAGTCAGGTTGCCGCCACATATTGCCACCATAGTCTTTCTCTTTAGGTGTTTATGCTGCTCCTGTGCATTGTTCTTGCTCATCAACATTTAACATGATACTGGACAAAATCTGTCAGTTGTGGATTGGCTGGCAAAGTTTACAAACTGTGTTTTTAACTCTTTCAGTCCCTCTTTCTTTCTTTTTTTATGCTTGGACTTAGTCACTATCCAAAGAATGCTGCTGCCATGAGGTCACGGAAGCTTGACCCAGTAACTTGCACGTTCATTCGGTCATGTGAGGCCAGGTAATCTAGGCCCTCGCCTTGCAAGCTGCTCTCCACGAGCAGACCCCTGTGCCTGCATGGAGTAGCTTGCAGGATTGGGTCCATAGCTTTTCACGGTATGTTTCAGTTGCAGGAAAATAGTCCACTATAGGAAAGGGCAAATCGTGTTCCAGGGCCTCATCCAATAGTTGTGCTATATGTCAGTACAAACACTTCTCTCTCTGATCACTATGAACAGAGGATTTAAGACAATGCTGCTCCCTGAGATTGTACCTGCTAAGACTTCCTGAAATGATACGTGTGTTCTTTAAACTTTAATTCCAGTTTCCCACTTTAGGAGAAATCATCCCGTCGTTTGCCTTGCACACACGTAAGCAATCATAAGTTATCCTAAGATTCCCCAAATTCTGCCCATCCCGAAGTATTTTAGCAAACTTTTCCATTAAAAGAAGAGCAATTGCAGCTCTCACTTCCAATATTGCTGCAGGTGTCTTGACATGTCCTGTGAATGACACCATTCTGGTCTTTGGCATATGGTTATGTCTGTTCCTTTGCTTTTCTGCTGCTCTGGTCTTTTGTCCGTGCACTCTGCCTGATTTCTCCCACATGTTAGGAAAATGTCCTGAGATGGGTTTGCCCTGCATTTCTCCACTGGAAGAGGCTTTTAGCATTGCCACGCCCAGTTTCCAGCTGGTAACAGAATGGATCCCTGGCGATCAACTTTCTCCTTTGCTGTTGGGTTATCTTATTAAAAATAAACTGAAGTGGCAGCTCCTGGTTAACAGGTGTCATTCTTTCATTAAATTCCTTTCCCTTTTATTTTTAAATAGAAAAGCTAAAATCTTTCTCCTGATCTCTTTTCCATATCAGGCCAACGACTTTTACTTAGAAAAGAATATCCCCTGCTTGAGTGGATTGCCTCTCAATAAATTCCTGAAACACAGCTTCCTCATTAAAACCTTCAGCTGTGCCCAGATTTCCAGCTCTTCTGTCTATAGTTTTTATAAGATATGCAGGATAATGGAAGGACTTTGTAATAAGAAAATATCCAAGGACAGTCTATAGGGCCATTCTCTGTTCAGTCTTGGATCAGATCCCATCCGTAAATTCAATCTCTCTTGCTCTCTCTCCTTTTCCCCAAAAGCCAAGAATTAAGATTCCTTTTGGTACTAACACTTTAACTGGCCAACTTCTATTTCAGCAAATGCATTGTCCAGCACTTGGTTCTACCTGGTCGTAATCTGTACCTGGCTTCCTGCAGGTTTGGCAAAACAAAGTCCTTACAGTGACGGCACTACAAAAGCACATGCTAAGGTTAACACTGTAGCAAAAAATAGGTAGTGTACATTTCTTCTAGAACACCTGCAGAAAATACAGACTGTTACCAGATTGAGGGATTTCAGTTTATTCCCCTGGAGGCCAGGTGTGTCACCAGCCTTCTGCTCTGAGTTCACTGCACTTTCATAGACCAAGCGAGAGAACACCCAGTGTTCATTTCAAACCCCACTCTGTGCCTATCAGTACTGTGTGTTCTTGCTCATGAGTTGTGTAGGTTTTTCTCCTGAGACTCTTTTGGTAGTGACTGAGATTTGTTTGGCTTCTCCTTTGCCTCCAGCATAGTGAGAGGCATTATCCAGGGGCTGCTGCTTTCAGGCATTCTCCTCAGGATTGCTGCCCTCAGGCACTTAGCATTTTAAGCTTGCTGGTATGAGGACTGCCTGGTTTCCTTATGTTTATTAGAGTGCCTTCTGCTTTTTAATTAGTTACTTGTCTAAAGAGCGGCACATTACAAACCTCTTAGAAGCCAGTGTTCAGGTCTGTAAATCTTGAGTTGGCCATTGGGAGCTGAAATAATGGAGCAGTCAGCACAATGTCCCTGGAATAAACACTAAACCACAGGCCTTCCCTGTGCTTGTACCACTTACTGCTATTATGGTACTGGTGTAATCACAAACAGTTCAATGTAGCCACATTAGCCATGGTGAATTGCAGTTTTGACCTTGTCCACACTAGTCCTATGCTAAACCATTTTATTTGCAGTGCCCTCTGGGCATCTATTCTGAAGTTTCTGGTACAACTCCAGAAGCAATGCATGCTGGGAGATTTTGAAAGGCCAACGCTGCGTTGTGGGTGGACTAGTCTGTGTCCATACTGGCACCAAAACAGTTCAGTCTGAAAACCATTTTTAACCTGCCTGAAAGCATGTCTGATCCAAATGGCATTGCGCATTCTGCTTAGCCATCCTCCAGCATGAGGTCTGAAGATGCTCATAAGAAGTGGATGCCTGTGAAGCAGCCGTTGCTGCCCTGTTTTTGGCCCTTCAGTAGCCTCTGTGAGGAATGTTGAGACATCAAGCTTGCTGTCAAGCTGCGGATCTATGGAACCACAGTTAGACCAACTCTGCTGAATGGAAGTGAAATGTGGGCACAGAGGAAAGCTGAAGAATGTTGGAATGATGTTTTCCATTCTCATGGTCTCCGTCCACTTCTCCATATCAAGTGGCAGGACAAGATTAGAAATGACGATATTCAAAAGCCGAACCAGCCACCGTCTCCATCTGCACTGGTTCAGTTTCAATGGCTTTCTTGGTCTGGACATATTATAAGACTAGAAGACCAAGCAGTTTCAAAGTGTGTGTACCAAGGAATGCTGCTACTTGGCCGACAATCTCATGTTTGCCAAAAGCTTCAGTGGTGTGACAAGATTGTCAGGGATGGATATAAACGGAATATACAATCACACCACCTTAAGCACCTTGCCGGAGATTAATCCATGTGGCAATTTGCAAAGAGGCCATGTCCTATGCTGATGATACTAAGCCATTTGGAGCACCTCTGTGTATGGATGTAAGATGTTATAAGCTTGCTATGGGGAGCAAATGACTCCTAGGGTGGTCCATGTTTTCTAGTGTAGGTAAGGCTTCACTGACACGCCATTCATACAAGTGAACTGCGTAGCTCTAAACAAACTGCTTAGGATCCCAAATCAATAAGAGTAAAATCTACCTCCACTGTAGCAGATCAGCATGCAGCAATAGAACTGAAGTGGTCGCTGACTACACAGGGGTGAATTTGACCCTATAGAGAACAGGACACTTGCCAGGTTCATTCTCCTGCATGATGTACCAGTAAGCATATTACATTCCTGCTGTGTGTATATATATTTACCCCCTCCAACATTTTAGGTGCTTTGTTGATTGTTTGCTTAACCAAAGTTCGAGGATTGTAAAATGGGTTTGCCTTTAATCCAAATACTAAGAGGAAGATCTATCGGTGGGTATATCATTTGTTGGTTAGAACAGTGGAGAAACTAGGAGTCAGACCTCTTGGGCTCTATATCCAGGTGTGTGTGTTTGTAGCGGCGGCGGGGGCGGGGGGTATGGTCTGGTGATGAGACTGGGAGGCAGGATGGCTGAGCTCATCTTTCGAGTGTTCTTTTTTACGTGTGGCAGAGTGTCAAATCTGGGACATGGCACGTTTGACAGCATCATCCTAATTTACAGAGAAATTAAAAAATGTTTAAAAAAAATCGAAAGCTGTTTTTTTAAAGGTGACCAGCAATTGAAAAACATAGGTGTCTTTGCCATTTTGTTTTGGTTCTCTGTGATGTGTAACATGGACCTTTGAAGTTTTCCTCTCGCCTTGTTTATTACTTTAGAAATATCAGAAAGTTTTGCCTACCCTGAGGATGAGACCCACCCAAACTCCAAAGGGGGTGAAGAATGAGAGGCAGAGGCCAGGCTAAAAGGGGAACAGTAAAAGAGTGTTATGGCAGAGATTATTTGGGGTTCTTTCTTTGGTTACTTGTGGTAGTTAATTGGATTGCTAGCATTTTCTCATTTTAATGTGCGTGTGAATATATTCTAGACCCAAACAAACGTGGCAGAGGTACAGCGCTCTAGAAATGGTTTTCAGATAAATGTATGTAGCACAGCATTTAAAACATGAAATGCCCCGGGTAGGAGTTGTGGAAAGCTGGTGTTCTACCAATCACATGCCCTGGTTTCTCTCTCCAGGAACCCCGGTTTGGTTCTACATGCAAATCGCACCTATAAGAAACGAACATGAAAAAGTGGTTTTATTCCTGTGCACTTTTAAAGATATCACTTTGTTCAAGCAACCAATTGAAGATGATTCAACAAAAGGTAATTTTAAAAATACATTATTATTAATGTTAAAATACACATATTCAAGTTGAACCTCAGAGCAGAAGCAAACAATGAATGTAAAGTGTTTCTTGTCTTCGGGAAATACTTAGCAATATGTAAGAGTTCTGACATCATTCTGCTACGTTTGTGGTATAAAACGCTAAGATCAAGCACTGTGTATGTAACATTCACTAGCAAGATGCTGCAACTGTCCCTAGACTTGGTATATCTTTTTTTGTGGGTATGGTTTCACTGATTGTTTCAGCACAGCTAGATTTTGCTTAGATTAGAAACTAGTGTCACTTTGAGACACCATTAGCCACTTTTAATTATTTTTTAAGCTTTACTGTTTTGGGAGATTGAAAATTAAATATCTTTCCCTAAGGAGATTAGAATTTTCCATTTAGTAAACCCTTTTTTCCCCCCTTGGTGATTAGATACTGATATCTTTTTTCGGTTGAAGGTGAAATTACAATGAAATGGCCCATTTTGCTTGTTCCTCGTTTGCCAGCAACGATATCAGCATAGCTCTGGTGGTTGTGTTTATTTGTTAACAGCTGCTGCGGATGGTGTTCATTTGGATGTGCAGTGGCCTATTCAAATAAACACCCAGGGCCAGATCCTCAGCCTTGTCCAAGGACAGTTGCTGGGGAAGGGTGAAAAGGACCTGTTTATACTGTCGATCCTGAGGCATATTCTGTGCTTCATGGCTGCTGTATGCTATGTTTATGTGCGTTTTTCTAGTTATACTTAGTGCACACTTGGTTAAGGGAAATAATATCCTGCTGCATGCGCATCCAAGATTTGCGTTTGCATTTGCTTATCGTTTATTTATTCCTCATTCTCCCCCTGCCAAACCTGGCAAAGTCTGTGTTTCTTATGGAGAACTATGAACACCCAAAGCTTTAAAGAGAAACTCTTGGTGTCATCCAAGTGCAAAAAACCAGGGTCTGAACGATTTTCTTACAGTGTAGGTAACATCTGATTATCCATGGTCGGGTAACTCAAAAGTTACTGAATATATTTGTCAGGCTGTCTGGAGAGGCTTACGAGCATGCGTGCCAACTTCAGGGCAGACTGTCCAGGAACAGGACACAAACCCCAAACTGGCCGTATGTTCTGTCACTAGATTTCACCAACCAAGTAACAAATGTGAACTCCTCAGACACTATAACAGCCTTAACATGGAGTCCCAGACAGTCCGCTGGGGCACGCTGATCTATCTGGCCACCTAGGCAAGCCTGCCTTTGTGAGAGATGGTCCCTTACACCAAAAATCACCACAATGTTCAGGTTACTCCCAGTCCCAAAGGACCAGTCACTTTCCCCAGGTCATTTGTACCTTAGATCTCTGATCAAAAACAATGCTTGTAGCCAATCCTATATTAAACTAACTAAAGGTTTATTAACCAGGAAAAAGAAATGAGTTATTTACATGGTTAAAGCAGGTAAATATATACACACAAATGAGTTAGTCTTAGGTATCAAAAGGTAATAGATGTTGCTGTAATATCCAAGTTTTTTGTGTCCTTGAGGGCTAACCCAGGCTAAGCAGCTTGGGGATCCCTTTCTTATGCTTAGAAATTTTGCCCTCTCCACATTCCAAGCAGCATAGTGGTAACAGTTTTTCTCGACATAGATTTTTATCCCTTTCCCCCAGGGCTTAAGATGATGGGATGAGGATTTGTGCACATCTCCATTTCATGGATGTTGGGGGGTGGGGGAGGGGAAAGGAAGGGGCAACCAACAAAGTCTTTTGTCCAATGATGTTCCACAATGGCTTATCTGATGCCCATAGGCCTTGTTTTGTTGGGCAGGAGATGACACCTCTTGTGGTAAACTAGTATTTCACATTTGATCATTTTTCTCTACTGATGGGCCAAGTTTAAAGTTTTAGAGCAAACATTTTTATAGTTACAAAGCAAACACTTTACTACTACCTTAGATCCTAGGATACAGATATTATAAGTCAGATTAATGCATGCAGCAGTTTACAAGTGTCTGATAAAGTCTAAACATTGAACACCTTCTTATAACTCTAATATCTATTTTGACAATACTAAGGCACAGGTGAGCCGGACTGGTTCCCAGCTACGCATTTGTCAGTGTTCAGTGAGGCCTAGGGGCCCTGGCGTGAGCTGGCACCTGGTCTGCCAGTATTTACTTCAGACTCTCAATAAACAAATACATAAATACGTTTTGTAATTTAAAAAGTCCACCTTTGGGCTAAGACCAAGTATGAGAAAGTTCTGCCCAAAGATGAATTCTTGGTAAAGCTAGAATAGCATGAAAGGACACCTGAAATGGAAATGCCTTCTCAGCCATTGCAATAGTGTTGCTGCCACTACAATGGAGTTAGTATCTGGCTAATGTTTCTTCGTTACCCAATTAACTCCATGGTCTGAAGCACGCCCATTTCCTGAAACTTTTCAAGGTAAATCCCAGCTAATTGAAAGGACTTATTAATTGGAGAGGTCTAATGATATGGGAACAAATCCTTCTCCTCCTTTCCCAAACTCAAGTGGGGGGAGGGTTCAGCAAGTAAGGAGATGCTCAGCAGGGAAATCTCTGCACAGAGTTCCTCTCTATTGCTCCTTTGGGAGAATGGGGTTTGCCCTTGGAATCTGCCCTCAATTTCTGCGTGTCCCCAGGGAGCTGCATTAGGCATAGAGGCCCTGTGCCACTCTCTTGCAGCACCGCTCCAATGGAGCTGTGTTACCAAGGCCTCCCCTGGCTGTGGCTGCCTGTGCAAGACCTACTAAAGAGGAATCCCAACCAGAGCAATGATATTACCTCCCCAGGCTGGCTGAGCTTTCCTGGGGAACCTCTGTGGGGATGGCAGTCCCCCTTTCCTGCCCTCGCTGCTTGTTGGGCTGTCCACTTCCCAGCCCCAGCTAACTGCCTGCCCTTCCCCTTGTATAGATCCTTGCAGAGTGCCTATTAAGAAGGGGGGAGGGTGGGGTGGATGGTGTAATGGAGGTGGCTGAACCCCCCCCTTCTCCCCATGTTGGTCCCACCTCAGCAATATGTGTTTTATGGGGGAAAATGTTCTGGGAGGGAGGGGAGAGGAGCGGGAAGCGCGCACACAGGGGAGGAGGGGGGGAGAAGAGATGGGCCGCCAGGCTCCCCCCTCCCCCCCTCCCAGTTACGTTCTATGGCCGCCAACTCCCCTCACTCCCGCCCCCAGTTACGTTCTGTGGCTGCTAAGATCCCCGTTCCCTCCGCGCTGCTCCAAGGTTCTATTTTTACCCCCAGGCAGTTCCCGCCGCCAGAACAGCTGTCTGGCGGCTTCGCGGTTTCTGGGAGGGAGCCAGGAGGAGCGGGGAGCCACGCGCTCAGGGGAGGAGGTGGAGAAGGGGCAGGGCCTAATGGAAGGGGCGGAGTGAGGGCAGCGAGGGGGCGGGCTCAGTGATGCAGCCCTTGGGCCAATGCACTAGTCCTCATGCGGCCCTCATGGTAATTTGAGTTTGAGACCCCTGCCCTATAGCAGGCTGAGACTTTAACCAGGAAGTTTAAAAAGCACTTGCTCCCGTAAAGCCCATTTTCTGGGCATGAGGACATATTGTCTTCTGCTTTCACATGGGCAGACCAAGAAATGCGGCTGAAGTCTAACAGCACTCGAGCAGAGTACTTTGGGTAAAATATCCAATACAAGCTGGTTAATCCCACATCATTGGCCTGATTTTCCTCTCACTTACACTGATGTAAATCAGGAGGAACTCCCTATGTTTGTTCATCTCTCTCTCTCACTATGAAAATATAAAACAATAAATGTTGGCATCAGTATGTGGGAGAAAAAACTCCAGCACTGTTGCATTACCTTTTGTATCTCAAATGAATGACTCTATATTGCCCCACTGCACTGGAATTACAGCACTGCTTTGTCAGATGTAGTGCTATAGGATATGCATAATTCATTTTTCTTGCAGATACCATCGCTGTATGCTTACAGGCTCTCAGAGCACTTTAGTTTTGAATTATGGGCTTGATAGATATATAAATTACAATTTACTGGGAAATTTAGAAGCATTTATGAAAAGCACTATGGTAAAATACTGCTTTAAAGTACTAGAATTTGTCATTGAAAGGGATTATTTTTTTAAAAGACTTTTTTGTTTCGAGAGTCTACCAGGGCTATGAAGTACATAATACATAAGTAAAACATATGCCCAATGTAACTATGAATGGTGTATTGGAGTTACTGTCTATTATTTAAGATGTCTATTTCATTTAAGATGAAAAATTCAACAGCAATAAAATATCAATGTCATTATGTACTAATCCTGTCATACCAATGTATTCCGCAGTATCGGCAAGTATATTGCCATATCCTAGACCTATAATATATCTCACTCCTGCAAAGCACAAGCAAATAGTGTTTAAAATAATAACAATTAGACAGTGACTCAGGAGATAGGTGCTAGGATATGGAACCTTTCCCTTCAAGGTCATCGGCGTCAGTGTGACCCAGATTGATGGGTTGCCAAAAAGCATTTCCTTGGATTTGATGGCTTCAGTCCAGTTTCTAGTGGGCAAATGTCCACATCACAAAAATCATCATTGCAGCAGGCACCTCTATTGGCAATCTGAGCAGGAATGGAGGCTTAGCCATTATCTGACTCCTAGAAGAGATTCTTCTAGGCCTGAATTTTGCACACATAAGTTTGCATTGCTGCTGCCAGTCCTATACTTGTTCTGTTGCTAAACAGAGGGCTTACGTTTTCAGGGCTGTCTACTAGTGCCTTCCAAAAAACTAAATTCACTTAAAAAAATCTGAAAATGCCACTTAAAGGAATGTTGCTGATAAAAGACTTCATGCTCCATACACAACCCAAAACCACATTAACAGCCTATAAATCTCTTGCAGTGAATGTTTAATGAGAGAATAATCTAACCCACTGAGAGGTACAATTAAAATAAAAATTTATGTAAAAGAGTAACGTTGTTTGTTTTAATGGATAGATTTTCTACATACAAAACCAATAGCTCCTAAGCAATATATGAAATAGTGAATATAGTTTTGGGTATCCAGGTTTCTAATGCATTTTTGTACTTGCAGCTCAGGTCAAATAGCTGCATTTATTATTAAACGTAAATCTAAAAATTCACGTTAGTGGCCGAGTCATGACATTTGTTAAGAAAAAATGAACAGCAAGATAAATATGGAATGTTCTGCATTTGAATGTGGTTGAATATTATGGAATCACAGTTAAGCTAGAGGAAAGGCTGAAAATACATATAATATGAAAATACCTAGTTCTTACATAGCGCTTTTAATCAGTAGATCTCAAAGCACTTTGCAAAGAAGAGCAGTATCATTATCCCCATTTTACAGATGGGGAAACCGAGGCACAGAGCGGTAAAATGACTTGCCCAAGATCATCCAGTGATTAGTCAGCTCAAAATGGATGCATAGTGGCTGGATGTGAGTGCAAAATAGGTGTGTGCCCACTTGTTAGTATGCAATCAACGGTGCATGCAAAAATGGTTGTGCAAAAACAGAAGTCACGCATTTAAATGTATCCTAGCATTACAGCAGATTATAAAACAAGGGAATAGACAGAATTTTGAAGTCAATGAATTTGGCCTAATACCACTGAGGTAGATGGGATACTTTTGTGCACACTGAGTAACACATTGCTCCTTCAGTGGTCCCATTGGCTCCAGTGGGCCTGCTTGTCGAGTAAGTTACTACTTAATGCCTGCAAAAGTCTTACGATCTGGCCCATTATTGTCTGCTTGTTTGTTTATTTTTATATCCCATTCACCTCTATCCCCGGCAAAGCTACAGTATAGTGGAAAAATTTATCATAGAAAATAGTCCATTTCACCAGCTATCCTTTATCCATAATAAGGAACAAACATCTAGCCAAGGTAATGATCTGAATGGCTGAACATCCATAAATGATTTAGAATTGCATATACTCATTACTGATGTTAGAAGCTGATATATCTTTCTCATTTTATATTTCCAAACTGCCTGACTCCAAAAATTGCTAGCTCTCTACTTTGGTTTGTATGCCATAAAATATAGATGGATTAAAGTGTTGTTGTATATTAACCATTTCATGCTTTACTACAAGATAAGAAAAAAAAGGCCTTTTCATTGTCTGAAGGTGTTATTTGCGCTCCTATGGGCATGAATCAACATTAGAATTGCTGTAATTACCCTTTTATAGTCTTTTTTTCCCACAGAATATCATTGTTAATCTAGGCATTTTTGCTGCAGATTAAGATCTTGGATACTACTGCAAGGCATTGATTTAAATGTCTTCATTATTTCCTTTTCTTTTAAGATCAGACAAGCCCCGACAAAGAGGTTAATTGCAACCCAGTCGAGCTACATTAATGTTTTCTTAAGGAAAACCAGTCGCGTCTGGATTTTCAGCAGAGCAAATATCCTAATAATATGATATTTCCCTGAGACTTTTAAACTCTTCATATTCCCTTATTCATATATGTGGCTTATAACAACTATAATATCAATTACGGCCTCCATTTTCAAATGTGGCAATTCCGAGACCCTGTATTCAGATCCTCAATAGTATTTAGGTGCTTAACTTCCATGATTTCAGTGGGAGCTAGGTGCCTAAATACCTTTTGAGGATCTGGGCCCTAAATCCATACTTTTGCTTCTAAATAAACTCTAATAGATACCTGGTGATTCTGAGCACCTCCAATTCTTACTGAAGTTAATAGGAGAGTGTGACAGAGTGCCGGGAATCAGCAACTGAACCAGTACGCTGGTCGCTCTTTAACCAGTTAGATTCTCAGGGAGGGCCTGATTAAGGAGAGGAATTCCTGATTTCTAGATCTGATTGGGGCTGGGACACTAATGAGCTAATTAGCTTGTTTACAAGGAGACAGGATAAAAGAGCACAGGAAGGAAGTGCAGGGAAGGAGAGGGGAGTGAGAGAGTGTGTGATCGGATGGATGGACGGAGAGACAGGTGGGCAAGTAGGGCTTGACACAAAGGAGCACTTTGGAAGGAGACATCTTTTCTTTTCCCCTACTTTGGAGAAGGGGTAACAAAACTGGTTCACATTCTAAATACTGTGACTGCACTAGTATGTAGAAGGTGGAGGAGTGAAATACTGCAAACAAACTGCATGATGGTACCTATATGATTAGAAGTGTCTGAGCGAAGCAAAGAGGTCGGGAGCAGCGGGACCCCTCCCCCCCGTCACATTTGGCGGGATCCTTCCTTTATCCTTGCAGATGAAGAAGGTGATGGGGGAGCTGGTGTAAATGTTTGGCAGGCTGAGCGATGGAGGAGACTTTCCAATGCTGGTTGAACAGCAGAAGGAAGTGCAGAAAGCTTTGTAGAACTTCTAACAGTCCCACCATTTGAGAGCTTCTTGCTTGTCTGGCAGGCTCAGCAACAAAAGAAAAAAAACCCGCAGGAGTTTGTAAGGGAGCAAGCCCAGGTGCAGCAACAACTACTATAAAGTGTGGTGAGTCCTGCAGTGGGGCTTGGCAATCGGGCGCAGGTCTAGGCCTCTAGACCTCTGCAGATGACCCTGACGCCTTTGTGATCACGTTGGAGAGAGTGGCTTTGGGGATGGAATAGGGAAACTGGGCGCCATGGCTAGCACAGGAGAAGCTCAGGAGGCCTATGTGGCGCTCAGTGAGGAGCTGACAAGAGATTGCAAAATGGTTAACATGGCCAGCCTAGACTAGGTGGGCCTTTCGACGGGCAAATCTCAGCCCAGGTCTACACTAACCCCCCCTGTCGAACTAAGGTACGCAACTTCAGCTACGTTAATAACGTAGCTGAAGTCGAAGTACCTTAGTTCGAACTTACCTGTGGTCCAGACGCAGCGCGCAGGCTCCCCCGTCGACTCCGCCTACTCCACTCGTCGAGCTGGATTACCAGCGTCGACGAGGGAGCACTTCCTGGTTCGATTTATCGCGTCTTGACAAGACGCGATAAATTGAACCCAGAACATCGATCCTGCGCCTCCGATGCGACGGGTAAGTATAGACATACCCTCAGTAAAAAAGTCATAGAATCATAGAATCTCAGGGTTGGAAGGGACCTCAGGAGGTCATCTAGTCCAACCCCCTGCTCAAAGCAGGACCAACCCCAACTAGATCATCCCAGCCAGGGCTTTGTCAAGCCTGACCTTAAAAACCTCCAAGGAAGGAGACTCCACCACCTCCCTAGGTAACCCATTCCAGTGCTTCACCACCCTACTAGTGAAAAAGTTTTTCCTAATATCCAACCTAAACCTCCCCCTCTGCAACTTGAGACCATTACTCCTTGTTCTGTCGAGTTGCCAGATGGATGGACTGGGGGATTTGCCCCAAAAGTGACAGACTAGGCCGCTTGTTGACTGAGGCTGGACACCCAAGGTGTGGATATTACAGACACTGTCATTCTTGAACAGCTCCTCTGCTGGAGGATACCCACATATGGGTCAGGTGGCATCAATCTGTTACCCTAGATGTGGCAATTAAACTAACAGAAGAGTTTGCAGCCCTGGACGTTATGGGGGGTGTGTGGGAATCAGCAACTTAAGTGACCAGATCTGAGGAGGAAGACCAGAGAACCTACATCCAGAAAGAGCACTGAGAAGAAGAGGGAGGAGCCCAGAGGGACACTGATGGGGTCTCGTCGATTGTGTATTTATTACCAGTGTGGGCAGCAGGAAGTGAAAAAGAGGCCACCCATACACGGAGTGAGGGCTTACAGACTTCTGTGGTTGGACTGGGACTCCCAGCAGGGAGAAAGAAGGAAGCTACCAACTGTTCCTGTAGTGTTGGGGAGGAGGTATCAAAGGGGGCTGGTGGACAGTGCCTCAGCCTGTTCATTAATCCGATGGGAGTTGGTGGAACTTCCTGGAGCAAGAGTGAGGCTCGAATGCATACATGAGGATAAGAAACCCTGCCCTGTGGCACAGGTACCCCTGGAAGTTTGAGGGACGTTCAAAGGGAAATGGGGTGGGGTAGTGGATGGGTTGCTCCATTCCTTCATATTAGGCATGGACTGGAACCCCTTCCCATTAGGAAAGCAAAGGGGCATCCGAAACCTTGGAGGAATGGAATGAAACCCAGGGGGGAAAGAGCCATTAAGCATAGAAGGGCTGGAAAATATAGACAGAACACAAGCCAGAGAGAAAGTAAAGGGGAGTACCCCAAGAGGCAAAGGAGGAGGGGGAAAAAAGACAAGGATATAGTCTCATAGGCTAAAGATAACTTGTTACCAGCAGTCCTATTAACAAGGAGACAGGGTAAAAGAGCATGGGAAAGAAGTACAGGGAGAGAGAAGCAGGAGAGGGACACAGATGCATGCAGACAGACAGACAAGGCTAGTAGGGCCTGACAAAAGGGAGTGCCCTGGGAGGAAACACCCCCTGCTTTGGAGAAGGGGTAGTAGAATTGAATGACATTGTGCATACTCTGTGACTGCACTAGTATGGAGAAGGTGCGGGTGGAGTGAAATGCTATAAATAACCGCACAGTGGACAAGCGAGAGTCTCCGAACAGTCTGTGTGAAGCAAAGCGTACGGGAGGAGTGGGTCCCCCGTCTCAGAGAGTCCAGTGAAAATCAGACCACTTTTGTTAGGTGTCAAAATATCCAAGTTCCTAGGGATAGGGTCATTGTGGAGCAGCTGCTAGAAATTGCCTGTTGGGGCTATGGGCAATGGGGGTGCGTGTTGGTTAAATTCCTAGATTCCAAAGCAGAAGAGACGATTGTGATAATCTAGTCTGACCACCTTGGGGATAACATGGACTTCCCCAAAATAATTCCTAGACCAGACCTTTTAGAGAAACATCCAATCTTGATTTAAAAATGGTCAGTGATGGAGAATTCACCAGGTTAAAGAGCCTCCAGGCTGCTTTTACCTACCCAGCCTACCCAAGGTACCTAATAATTAGCGAGATGATTTTAGTGAGCAAAACCCTAACTACTTCTTTAAGGGAAGCTGGCATTCTTCCATTTAAAATGTCCTGAATCAGAGGAAGCGTTCTTGGAAAGGACCCCAGTTGTCACTCCTTCTTTTGACAATTTTTCTGCTGGTCCATTTCCTATATTGTGTGTTGCCACAGCTTCTTAAAGCTGCACAACAGCGCAGTGTGTTTATTCTGACTTACTGGCCAAAACACAAAGGGGCAGCTTTACATCAGAAATGAACAAAAGCGTTCATATAATTAATTGATCACCAGCCTGTACTAATAGTAAAAGAATGCAGGGATCTGAAGAGGGGACGTGAAATCTCCTCCAGAATGTGCTAAAACCAAAGTTAGTAGAACTTCATAGCGCGCAAAGTAAGTGTAACTTTAGTGCCCTCGTGGCCAAGATGGAGTCTGCTCTGCAGGCAGCTCTGGCCAAGAGAGAGCGCACGCAGGAATGCAGCAGGGAAAGTCCCTTCCACCCGAGGGGCACCTGTTCCAAACCCCCCAGAGTGAACACACACACCCACAGGAAAAGTACAATGGATATAAGAAAGGGAAATATTTATTTACAGAGGGATGAGAGAAGAAAAACAACCAGGGGAAATATAGGGGGAGCAGTAAAACAGGGTTGCATCCAAACCAAGGCCCCACAGGCCCAGTGGTAGCACAGGCCGAAAGGGCAGACACTGAGCAATGTGTCTGCACACAGACTGCAGGAGTCCTGAGCAAAGTTCCAGTCCAGGGGTGAGTCTTGGGTGCTCCTGGTCAATCTTCGGCGCCAGTGAACTTTCCCCAACAAACCCCTCCAGTGTCCTCTTCTGCCGCTCTCTGCAAAGCCACCCAGAGCGACCCCCTCCCCACTTAACTAGCTAACAGCCTCCCTCCTTGTTCCCAATGCAGAGTCACAAGCCCCACTACTCACAGCCCCATGCAGCTCTGGGCAGCAGTGATACAGATCCTGGGTCCAGCTCCAGCCTGTCCTTCTCGGGCAATGCCGCCCTGGCACAGTGCTCCTCCTGGCTCCTGTCCTGGGGTGTCCCCGATCAGCCGCCCTGTCCTTCTCGGGCTGCAGGCAGGTTCTCTCCTTTTCTCATCCCTGGCTGGGATGATTTAGTTGGGGTTGGTCCTGCTTTGAGCAGGGGGTTGGACTAGATGACCTCCTGAGGTCCCTTCCAACCCTGAGATTCTCTGATTCTATGATTCTCCTCTGCGGGCCTGCAGACTGCAGCTCCCTTCTCTCTCCCCAGCTCCAGCTCCACCCCCTGGAGTTTCCCTCCTTTTTCTCACTGCTTCCCCTCCCCCGTTAGGAAAAAGATTTAAAGGGGCCATGCTCTCTAAACCCCAAAGGGGTTACATAAGCTCTAAGCAAGAAAGTGGAGTACAGCTATAACAAGAGCAGGTAGTGTAGGAGTAGGATTTTATAGTTGTATTAGCGGTTATAATAATTAACGGTTATAATAATGTAGTATGTATTAAATGTATTAATATATCATTTAATTTCATCCTGCCAGACACCCTTTTTAAATCGCAAAAAGAAATGACCCTCTGGGACATTGGTAAAAACGCATCTGACAGACTGCCAGTGTCTGTACTAATGTTAAAGCAAAAGCAGACCAAAACTGTCCTTATGGCTAATTATGGTCACCCTCTGTTTTAGAATAAGTTATAATGTCTACTATGGGGTCTTGTTTCCTATATGCATTACAAATTAGGCCCTGTAGTTAAATATACATGTTTTTGGTTTTAGGTCTACTAAACAAAATTTTGTATTATGTCTATGTTAATTAAATTTTAAAAATGTTAAAGGCCTGGGCCCCAATGTAAATTGTTTTGGCCACAAAATTTAGTAAGGTTTAATGGACAATGTCTTTTTTGCTCAATATATAAATCACTGCTATTTTGTATACCTTTAAAAGTCTCCATAAAAAGCTGTTTATCTAAATAAAAAGCGTATGCATAAAAAATATAAAGCCATTATTAAAGCCAAATAAAAAATAATAATAAAAAAACAACAACGCCAAAAAACCATCAACACACATCCATAATTAAAAGAAGGCTAATTAACAGCTCTAAAGTAAGGGCTGGCACCCTTAAAAAACAAAATATTTAATTAAATCAAAACCAAAACAAAATAACCTCAAAGGTGCTTTAAAATATTAACATAAAAATAACACCAATTCAAAAATAACCAGTCATAAATAACATAGCAAAATCCATAGACTTCAACAACAACAAAAAAACTATAAAAACAAAGTGCTTTGCCATAGGGCTTTGGGTTTGTCTTGCCAACAACTCCAAAAGCATCGGATCATGACCAACAGAGCCCGGCTCCCCTCTGCAACCAATCTGGCTAGTCACTAAATTAATCCAAACTCTAAACTAATAACTATAACATCAACTGGCAAAACCTTGTGAGCATAATATATGTATATATACCTAAAAAGCATATGATAACTGCTATATTATCAATAAATGCGGCATATTGCCTTCTCCCCTATAAAAAAATCTCGTGTGCTTTGTATAAGCATAATAATAGTAACAGATTTGTTCCCATTCCATCTGTCCAGTATAAAGCACAGTGATTCAGCACCTGGAGAGGAAAGATGCATTGGCATAGCGACACTATTAGACTAGTACCCATCCAGTAGAAAGGCAGGCACTAGAATTAACAGGTTTTCATTGGGGATAATTATGGCTCAGTTAAAGTTGTTCCAGCTTTTTGACTGTGTAAAGACTATAGGACCAAGTCGTATCTAATAGTATATTAGTTGTAGGCAAGGCACCATACATTACCTGTGTTATTTGGACTAAAGAATAGAAAAGCTGGAAATATTGTGTCCTGCCAAGGCACCACACAAGAAGTTATTTCTGAATCAGTTCATTCATTCAGGGAGTGGTTGAATGAACACGGTCCCATCTGCAAAAGCTTTTTTTCCTGGGGCCAGAAGACTTTCAGTCTCTGTGTCTGGTTCAGTAGATGAGTGTACATGGCAGCTCCATGTTCCTGTGCTCCCTCAAGCTCTATGGCTAAGTAAAGCACTAACAGCTTCCTCTTGTGTTACTGTAGCTCACATTTAAAATAAACACTGGAAAAAATTCTTTTTAAAAAAAAGATGCATTTGTTACCATATATCTCCTCTCAGAGAAACCTTTGCCCCAGCATGTCTTGGGTACAACACGAACTCATCTCTGGCAACATGCAGGACCCAGGTTGTGGCACCTTGGTACTGTCACTCTAACCCACAGCCCAAAGAGTAGAGGACATCACTTTGCCCCTCATACCCTTCCCAATAACAGCTATAATTAGAACAAGAGGTGCAGAGAATCCTTTGTGGTAAAATATAGAATTATGAAGAAAACTGCAGAGGAAAAGAGTTGTAGCATGGAAAATCGCAGTTCGGCTGCAGTAGCATGTGCCACAGGTGGGAAAGGGAGAAAGATTAGTTCTTGTCATTCAGCCTCTGAACCTTTCTTTCAGGCCTATCGGCATTTTGGCCCTACGGCTCATATTAGTTTGGAGTTGTTGAACACACACAACTACCTGAGTCAACAATGTGCTGCTATTGCAGAAAAAAAGCAAATGCAGTTTTGGGTTGCATTAACAGAGGCATAGCATGAAAGTCACAGGAGGTGATAGTACTGCTCTACTTGTCGCTCGTTAGGACAGTAGGACAATGGAACAGACTGCCTCGGGAGTCATAGAAGCTTCTTCACTGGAGATTTTCAAAAAGAGGCTGGGTAGTCATCTGTCTTGGGTGGTTTAGACACAAATCCTGCCTCTTGCAGGAGGTTGGACTAGATGACCCCTACGGTCCCTTCTAGCCCTCTGGTGATTTTACCTTTGACTTCCTGGATGTGTAGAAGTCTCAATCCGAGTTTACAGGCAGGACTGAGGAAGGTTTCAATGGACTCCTGAATTTAAGGATAGAAGATTTCTATGGATAATGAGAACATCCTCAGATTATGGAGGATATTTTAAAAACAGGGATGTAAATTCTCATGTTTCAGTGTGTGACTGGATGCCTGGAATGGATCACACTGAGAATGCCACCTCAGGGCAGACTGCAAGAAACAGGGTAGGCAGTGGTTTATTCTATATTTAGGTTCACCAAGTCAGTAACAAAGCATGTCTTTAGCACCACACTGGTTAATAAGAAGGTCCTTTTAGCCATTCGAGGCCTTGACTGTGATTCAGATAACCAAATCTAATATAGTGAGAGGTTATTGAAAACCCAGCTCACCATATGTGAGGTTCTTACTAATTCCAAAGGATCAGACACTTACCCCAGGTCAATATGTATCTCTCATCTTACCCAAATATCACACAGTCAGCCAATCCTTAGTAAACTAACTACAATTTTATTAATAAAAGGAAAGAAGAGAGTTATAAATGGTTAATGGATCATATACATGCAAATGATGGCAAAGTCCTTATATCAGGTTTGTAGCAGTGATGGAATAGACTGTTGGCTTGTAAAGTCTCTCTGGTAACTTCTAAAAGATTGGAAGGTCCTCAGTCCATAGTTCAAGATGCTCCTTTTCAGTTGCAAGTCCACAGTCCAGAGAATTAGAGCAGGATAGAGGCAAAATGGAGTTGCCTCAGAGGTCTTTTGCTGTGTGCATGGAAATTTACTGTCCCAAACAAAGCCCACAGCCCCTGTGTATGGAAAGTTACTGACCCAAGATGGACTACAGGGGCACATGAGCATATCACATGCCTCTACATGTTTTGCTGAATCACAGGGAGTGGCCATTGGTTCCTCGCTGGATGAGGTATCCACAGGAAGAGCTATCTGGATGGGGTGAGTTTCTTCGATGGCCCACCGTGAGAGTGGAGTGTCCTTAATGGGCCATCAACACATAGCTGTCTAGCCCTAATGCAAATCTATCTGGAGGCTGTCACCAGGACCAAAACACATGTTGGAGATACAAATACATAGCCAATATTCATAACTTCAGATACAAAGATGATGCATGGATTTAATCAGGATAATCACACTTGATAGATTACAACTTTTCCATTGACACCTTACATGATACACGTTGTGCAAGATTTGTTGCAATTGTATAACAGTGGTAATATCAATGACATAAATGGTCATCTTTAATCATACAGCATCACACTGTGCATGAACCAGAAACTAATTTAAGAAAAGAACTTCTCTTATGGGCAGGTTATCCCCAAAATTGTCTTCTGGCTTTTTTTCATCTTCCTGTGAAGCACTCTGATTTTGGCCACTGTTGGAGACAGGATCAGCTTCAGGTCAGGTCTGGTCTAGTATTTCCTATGTTCCTAGCAATTTAAATGGGATAACTCAACATCAGGCTTTTCAGATGGAGCTGTGTGAGCAGGATACAGACTTTTCTTTTTCCTATAGAGCATTCTTTCTTTGTGTTATGTCTGCAATCTATGCAGCTTCTGCACTCCTCCCACAGTGAGTATAACTACTAGGACAGAAGGCCACACACACGATAAAATAATCATTCTTTTTAAGTCTCTGCTATATAGAAGCAGGAAAGAGAAGGAATAAATTGGGTGACATTTGAAGGATAATTGACATCACTAGCCAGTCATGTAAATAGTATCTTGCATATTTAAACAAACACAAACACACACACACACAACTTTTAAATATAATTCTGCAGTTAGCTAGTCTACAGCAGCGTCAAGAAATACTGTCGTGTATTCTGTAATGATTATTTAAGATGCAAAAGGAGAACAAGACTGCCTGCATTCATTCTCGTCTTCCCACTCAGACCCCAGTACCTTGCAGTTGCTGTGTCTTTATTGGGTTGCATATATGAGCTTGGCATTTATTCAATAACATCATAGTCAGATAGAGTCACTTGAGGCCATATTATATACCGTTTTCCTTCCCGAGCAAACCCATTGGCTCCGATAGAAATTTACAAGATGGAAGTCAGCACAGAATTTGAGAACTTAAATCAGGATTGGATTTTTTTTTAAAAGATTGGTTTTAGTGCAACAAGAAGTTATGGGCTTTGATGCAGGAAGCACTGGGTGTAATTCTATGGTCTGTGTAATGAAGGAGGTCAAGCTAGTTGATCACAATGGCCCCATCTGGCTTCCAAATCTATGAATCAAAATTTGGTTGATGTCTTTCATGTGTCATTGGATAAGCTTGCCAAGATGAATTTATTTTAAAAGCTATATTTTTCCTGCCTTTTCTCCTAGAGCTAAAAGTGCACTATTATTGTGTTTGTCTTATATACTCATTCAGCCCCTTTTTGTATTTCTTCCCCAGAGGATTGCCCTAGGCATCACCTATTCATGGTGGTACAGAGCACAGAACAGATGATTTTCTTATCCATGGCTTTGTTAGGCATTTCTCACCAGTTTTCTGATTGCAACAGGAGAGGTATTTTTAAATCCAAATTTATTTGAAATGGAGACCACCAGCAATTCATCGCGTATTGAAGGTGCTACATGAAAGAGACACGAAAAAAAGGACTTGCAGGGCATTCCCTATCATCTACAGTACCAAATAAAAAAATCCTCATCTAATCACTAGGCAGATTAATGACCTAAACTTCAGGGAGCAAAGTAAATCTTGACTCAGTGACCATCTGTCGTTAGAAAGTGCTGTCCAGCTGACTAAGCTGAGATAAATCTGACAAATGAAGGAATCCTGGATGGAGTCCAGATATTTGGCAGTAGCAGTTTTGGCTTCACTGATGACCTTCCTGTTCCCGTAATTTCTGAGTTGTAGGAAATGCTTACAGACTAAAGACTAAGTCTTGGACTCTGTGTACTCCCACTGATGCCAGTGGAAGTTCCATACAGGGGAAATGGACAGTGTGTCTGTATAGCCCTGTATTCACAATTGTATGCAGGTGGGTGATCCCACCACTGAACACTTTTTCTGTGGTTCTTGTGGCATGACTGGAAAGTACTGAATGGAATCTGTGGTGTATCGTGGCCTCTAGCAATTATGAGAAACATCGGTATAGAGTTGTCATAATTCCACTGATGTGCCCAGCTGCTCTCTGAAATCACTGGTTAAGAAAGATAAAGCTCTTCTGACATTTTTTATTTACTTCTTCCTTATCCCTCTTTCCTGCCAATTCTGTAGGGCAATTAAAAACAAAAGAAAACGGAAGTTTTTTGCGCTAGAAATTATTAGTTCATACTCAGAATAGTGAAATCTGTTTTGACATTGTTAAACAGAGCAGAGTACATGTTCCTAATTGAATATCAACAACTACTGAAAAGAAAGAGAACATACCATGATATTGGCAATTCACAGTTATGGCTTATAATTGGGTAACTAAACAATAAAAGTTCAGGGATGCTATGCATTTTTACATGGCAGTTTCGACTTAGCGATATACAAGTAAAGCATCGTTGACTATTCCACATGCTTTTGGGCCACTAATCGGGGGGAGGGAGGGGTTCTCCTAACATTCCAAATCCCCGAGTGGCTTCAAACAATTGCTATTTAAAAATACGAATCAGCATAACATAGAAATGTTTCCCTCTTCCTTTCTCAAATGTGGAATTCCCCCTACACTACACCTGCCCAATTCCCATGTTAGCCAAGATTAAATCTTTCACCTGCAACTGCTTTTCTGTACAGAGAAAGCATTTGACCCTTTAAAGTCTGGTATTTCACCTCTTGCACGGCTAGACATTGGGCTTCTATCCTACTGCAAATGGGGAGATTTCTGGTTTTACAACAGGCTCCAGGACTTCCTTCTAGTCCTGGAAGCTCCTGCGATAAAGGACTTTAAAGGTATGATGTTTTTTATGTATAGAAAAGCCCTTTAGGTTGTTTTTGTGGCCCTCTCTAAGACGGTTAAAGTAGAACTGATAGTGACTAAGAGGAAGGGATATGTAGTTTAATAACGATAATTTTTTAAAACACACTACTAAAATATACATTGAATTATAGGTGGGGGCAAGTAATACTGCCTATTAAGGTTGCCGGACATTTCCCATTACAAGCCCATGTTTTCAGTTGTTGTATATATGTCATAGAATACTTAGTACTATATTATAGGCAGAATTGGTAGCACTACCTATTATTATGGTTGCCTGACACTTCCCATTATAAGACTTTATTTTCAGTTGCTTAGAACTTTGCCAACTTGCAACTGTTTGGGATGAAATTTTCCACGCAGAGCATCTCCATCACGTTGGAATTTGTGGGGAAGTTTTAGCTAAATTAGTTCAGCTGTTGTTGAGGATGAGGTTAGGGACAAATACGTTGTTTTGCCATGTTAAAAAAAAATCTGTTGACCTTTTTATTTGAGAAACTCTAATGCCTCTGTGCTTTGGAGGAGGGACTTGAAATTTGGCAAGGAAGTGACTTTCGCATCAAACATGTACTTGTATACACAATACAAAAATACATACATTAAAGCAAGGATTTAAAAAAAAAAAATTACATCTATTTGGTTGTAGCTCCAGAGTGGATAGCTTCCTTCCCACCAGTATCCGAGGGAAAGATCTTCATTTTCATTATGACCGAAGCTTGGATGATATCCTGCTTAAGGGCCTTAGATTTTCATTGCCTCTCTCTTACCCCTTTTCCTTCTCATCCATTTACACATACACGACTACTATAACATACTGGCATTTGGTTGGTTGGGAAGGCATAGTGCCACAGGTCCCAGTTTGTGTTGTTATCAGTGATGAAGCAAAGACTACTCCACGGTGAATTATGAAAGCCGGTTCACTGGTGGCAGCCCGATGTGTGGCTCCCAAGCCACATTTAAGGTAGCTCTTTATCATTAGTTTAACAACTGAATTAATTTCTTAACTGTTTTACAATGGAGCCCTCAGTCTACTGTTAAGTGACTTCTTGAGACCTGTATGAATTTTCATCCAGCAGCATTGATACCAATATGCCTTTAATTTTAATTTGTATTTTTTTTGTTTCTATAGTTTTATTTTTGGTGTTGGCTCTTTTTTGGGGGGGTGGGAGGTGGGTAAAGGAAGGGTCAACTTTAGGTATGTAGGGCCTGATCCAAAGTCCATAAATCAACGGGAGTCTGTCCATTGGGTTCACTGAGATTTGGATCAGGCCCCGACAGAGTTCTCCGGATTACAGCAGCAGTACTCAAGACGGTCTTGATGCAAAGACTATCGAAATCAATGGGAGTCTTTCTGTTGACTCCAGTGGCTTTGTCATTTGGCTCCAACACCAGAATAACTCCACCTCCAGCATAGTCTGTCTCTTAAACACACAAAAGAAAGCAAATGCCAAAGTGTGTTAGTTTTACTCATTTTTACTCTTGATTAGCAGAGGTACCTACAGCACAGGTTGGTATTTTTCTGTTTTGCAAGGGATGTAAGTCTGGAGTCTGATGCTATGGCATGCAGTAACTCAGAGAGAAACCATTCAAATCTGAAACTAACATCAGTCCCCACGAATGAGATTTGCACTTGCTGAATCGTAACTAAATCCAACTTGCATGTTTTCTTCTTCCTCACAGGTTGGACAAAGTTTGCTCGATTGACACGAGCTTTGACTAACAGCCGAAGTGTTCTGCAGCAGCTAACGCCAATGAACAAAGCTGAGGTGGTGCACAAACACTCAAGATTAGCTGAAGTAAGTGTGAGACAGACTCCCGACTGGCCTTGTTTAAAAGACAGGAAGTGATGGATAAAAGAATTGGCATAATTTCTTTATATTAAAATGTCAGTTAGTATAGTCTTCCCTGCTACTGATTTCAAAATACATCTTTTACTTATGTGAAAGAGCACATTAAATACATACAGCCACCTTTTCTGGATGGGGCATGACTGGTTCCTTTGCAAAAATACACAGACCTCTATTACCTGCATGGCCCGTTGTTCGTGTTTGTGTAACTGTCATTTTGGTGCATTAATCGGGTGATTGCGCACCACAGGGTGCATAGTTATGCCATCTGCATGCAGTTTTGCGCTCACATATGACTAGATTGTGACACCCTTACTCCCAATGTGTAGTAATTTGCTCCTTAAGTAGTCCCAATGAAATAAATTGGACTGCTTGAGGATTAAGGTACTATCCCACAAGAGTCCCTGTCTGACCATATGGCGATTTGCATGCACAGAGAGTAGGGTGACCAAATGTCCCGATTTTATAGGGACAGTCCTGATTTTTGGGTCTTTTTCTTATATAGGCTCCTATTACTCCCCACCCCCGTCCCAATTTTTCACACTTGCTGTCTGGTCACCCTAACAGAGAGTGCACGTGTGTTTTTGCTCATGCATCTGTTGCACTCAGCTCTGAAAGTCTGTCCTGCTGTATTTTTATCACCTTTTGTTCTTTAAAAGCTGTAAATTAAATCTACTGTTAGCCTGCAAACATTCCTTTAACAGTGCAAATAATGCAACAGGTGAATGGTTTCAGGTGAACCAATAAAAAAAGATTTGCTGCTATCTTCTCTGAGCCCAGTGGTAAGTGGGAGCTGCCAAAATATATGAGTTACTGAAAGTGACAGTCCCAGTCTCTTTGTGCCAGAGGGCTTTTGTACTGGGTTCAGTGTTGAAGATTGATGGCAGCATAAATTATATCCTGTTCTCTTCGTAGTTTTTGTGCACATTTATAATAACCGTTCTGCTTTAATGAAATCAAAGTTGAAATCTTCTACTGTTTTCCACTATTTTCACTGCTGGTTTTTTTCCATGAACTATCCTCCGCAGGCACTGAGACAGCCGAGGTGATGTAATGGGTTGCTCCCATCTCTAGCTTCTCTGTCTCAATGACTTCTCAGTGCTCTGTGAACCTGGATGTGTCCAGTGGTTCTGGGCAAGAAGTTTGCCACTCCAGATGAGATACAGTTTACGCAGGGCAGAATATGCTGCCCACGTTACAATATTATTAACAGTGTTTGTCATTTGCAGACAAAAAGAATTCAGAGTACAGTTGAGCAGCATGAAGTGCAATGGTCCTTATAATTAATTGTCCTCCATGGTCAAAGCTTTTGCTGCCCACATGCCATGTCAAGCGCAGCATGATGGTATTTAAAGCACAGAAAGAGACATGGTCTCTACCCTAATGAGGTTACAGTCTAATCAGAAATGAGACGCAACAATGAAGAGTAATGAAGAGTAGAGGGGAAGAGGGAGGAGGATGAGGGTAATGCCCCATTGGATCACACAGTTACACACCGTTAGCTGTTGCAAAGCTTGTAACTTGAACATGTTTTTTTCTTTTCATTTGTAACAGAGTGGCTGGCCCCTTAAGGGCTAGAATCGAGACCTGGGGCCAGCCAGCCCTAGTTACTAAGGCGGCACATGCAAGCAGAGGTCAGATGGCTCCCCTATAAAGAGCAGCAGGATGCTGCAGAGAGTGGGATGCTCAGGGGGACCAGAGTGAAGTGCAAAGGCTGCTGGGAGTGAGCAGGCTCCAGCAGAGGAGCTGGGGGCTAGGGAGCGAGGCTACAGGCAGGTGAAGTGAGGGGGCGGAGAGTAAATGGAAGGACTTAAGGAGGGATTGGAGAACTTTATTTTGAATGTTTTGTTAAATTAACAACACTGTCCACTGTCTTCTCTGAGTGAAAGCCTGGCTCGTTTGGCTCCATTGAGTTTTGCCATTGACTTCCATGCAGCCAGGATTTCACACCCTAATCTTAGCAACACCTTTCTTCTCCTGCAAAGAAGAATGAAAAACATTAATTAACTGGAAATTTGGGATTGCATCACTTTTATACTTTGATTCATTCACTTAAATATTGTTCTGTTTATTTCAGACCCACTCACTCCCTAGTCATCAAGAATACATTCCAGATTTGAGCTTTTTGACAAGTATGACAGTTCTGTTTGCCGTGTAGCAGCCACTGTTAATATGGTACATTAGCTCCAGTAAGGGGTACTGAAAGTGATGTGGTAATTCAATCAGTTCCTGGAGACTGAATGCATTTATTCTATCCTAATACCCATCTGGAATCCAAAATCCTAAATCTGCTGTTGGTTCCAATATATATATAGGTCTTTCATTTGGCAGCACAATAAGTTAGTAAATCAAGGTAATCACTGTTTTGTTCCTTCCCACTTTAATTTCTCACGTTGGGTTGAGATAAGTGATAATTAGACTAGCTAGAATAAATTGTTTTGGCTCTCTTACAAGGTTTGCAGTTCTAGATTTTACAAAGGTGAGTGTGCAGAAGATACTGGGAAAATACAAACTTTTGAAACTGTATTTAATTTATAAATATGTCCTGGGTCCAGTACTATTCAGTGGTTTCATTAACGAGTTGGAAATGAGACTGTGCAAATGAAAAATAATATTAAGTCATCATTGATGTTGACTTTTTAATGGCAACAACATTTTGTACAGTCTGGAGAAAAAGGTAAGGAAGCATACTTTGTAGCCCTATCTAGTCATACAATTGCAAGCAGTTAGACCAGATGTTATGAACATAGTATTTTACTTTAAAAGGAAGTCAGCCAACGAGGCTACAATCCAGTAGATCATTGAGCAGGATAATGTTTTGGGTACTTCTTAGATTCAGAGAGAGTTCAGGTATGAATGCTAAGCTTTCCAATACCTGTAGGTATGAATGGGATCTCATATTTTTAACTGCAGGGCATGAGCTGGCACAGCTGTATCCAGATGGGCCTCATGCCAGTTAGTTGTCAGGGTACTTTACTTTGAACGTCTGAGCAGTAGTTGTTGGCCTTTTTTTCGCTATGTCCATCTGCAAATGATCTTTGTTTTTGTAAGATTACCCTTACGCTTTACACTTTTCCCATTCATTGAGTGATCGCTACCTCCACCCATTCCTACATGATTTATGCACTGATGAGCTCATGAGATTAACAAATTAAATAATTTAGAAACTGCAGGTAGCCTTGGAACCTTCAGGGTATAACGAAAACAGTCTCTCCTTAATTCTGTGTATTACACAAATTCAGAAGGCGCCCATAATAATGAATATTAACTGAAAGCCATAACATCTGTGTTTCTTTCCTTTTATAGGTTCTCCAGCTCGGGTCTGATATTCTTCCTCAGTATAAACAAGAAGCTCCAAAGACTCCACCACACATTATTTTACACTATTGTGCTTTTAAGACCACCTGGGACTGGGTCATCTTAATTCTAACCTTCTATACAGCAATTATGGTTCCCTACAATGTCTCCTTCAAAACGAAACAGAACAACATAGCCTGGCTGGTGTTGGACAGTGTGGTGGATGTTATTTTTCTGGTTGACATTGTTTTAAACTTTCATACAACCTTTGTTGGCCCTGGGGGAGAGGTTATATCTGATCCCAAACTCATAAGGATGAACTACCTGAAAACTTGGTTTGTGATAGACCTTCTGTCCTGTTTACCTTATGACATCATCAATGCCTTTGAGAATGTGGACGAGGTAAGCAATCTCAATCTGTATGAAATTGACTGCACTGGGTTATTTCTAATTTTGAATTCAATTAGGGCCACATTTGTACTCACTGTAGTGAATTGAAACTCTGTGCAAACATTGGAGGATAAAATTTGGCTGTTGGATTTTTCACTAAGCAGCGTGAGAAAAGGCCACCTCTGAATGTTTTTGAAAATCCTGGCCATAATTGCTATTTATATCCTGCTTGCAACTTCTTTTTCAATTTCTATTTGAGAGATGAGCTCCACTATTGTCTGTATTGTCTGCATTTTAAAAGGCCATATCTTGAATTTTTAGAGATTACTTGAGAAAAAAGTGCAAATCTTAAAAGGCCACTGAATTAAAGCTTCTTAACTTGTAGCCCTAATAACATTTTAAAAAATCAAGCTTGCAAGCTAAGATAATGGAGAAACAAGCAATAACTACAACTAATAATGCATACACGAATCACTGTAGACAAAATTCATTATTAAAATGCAGCCATAATGGTATCAGAACTCATTTTAATTTCCCTCTGGGGCCTCGTATCCTTCGGACGCTAAACAGATGAAAAAGTCTTTGTTCATTTTTTATTATTTGAACTGTTATTTGTTTGAACAATACAAGTGATTTTTTTAATCCTTAAAGAATTCTTATCACTGCAATTATATAGCCTCACTTTAAAAAAAATCCACACCCCTATTTCTTAATACAGGTTTTTTGGTACAGATTTTGCAAAGCTCTTTTTAAATGCCACCCCTGCCTTTCTGCTTAGTATAATCTTTTGACATCGTTCCATTTTATTTATAGCAAATGTAACAGAAGTAATAATCCTTGCAGTTTAAATGCAAGCTCATCTGAGGGCTGTCTATCTGGAATCAAGTTATACAGACAATCCATGTAAGAAGCTGATCTTAACAAGGTTGTTAATGTACCATAGCTTATTAACATAGGAAGAAATACTAGTTTCATGTTAACAAGAACCTGATTTTACAAAAATATAATGGGCCTTCAGGTTTGTGTGTTTGAATGTGGAAAATGAGCAGGACATAGTTTATATGCTGTAATGCATGTGCAGTTTTGCAGTTTGTTAACCTCTTTCTCTAATGTGTCATGGAAAGTAACTCACCTCGAATATTTGTAAAAGGGCATTGACTATACAGGAAATTACTGGCTCAGTAAAAACCCCCACCACCAACAAACACTAACAAAAAATGGATTGTGAGCTACTCTAGGCCTAGAGCAATTATGGCCATGCTGCTAACACAGTAGATATTTGACAGTTTCCACTCCTGTTAAGTAAGTGAGCCATTTGTTGTATTTCTCTTTCATAACATTTCATCATGTAGATCTGGAACCTTTCAAAGAAGGACAGCTATTAGGAATCTAGTTACTAGTGCTGAAAAACAGACTCTAGGGGGCTTAGGCCTGGTCTACACTGGGGGGGAGGGATTGATATAAGTTACACAACTTCAGCTACGTGAATAACGTAGCTGAGGTCGACGTACTTAGATCTACTCACTGCGGTGTCTTCGCTGCGGTAAGTCGACGACTGATGCTCTCCCGTCGACTCTGCCTGCACCTCTCGCCCTGGTGGAGTACCGGAGTCGACAGGAGAGCACTCGGCGGTCGATTTATCGCGTCTAGACTAGACGCGATAAATTGACCCCCGCTGGATCGTTGCCCGTCGATCTTGAGGGTAATGTAGAGAAGCCCTTAGAAGTCACCTGTATAATAAGGCACTGAGCTCTTCTCCCCCATGCAATTTTCCTTTTTCTCTGCCTGCCAGCGGAGTCTTTTCTGATGTGGATGGCGGGTGTCTTCATTTATTACAGTTTAAATGTAAATCTTTTTTGCAGTTCTTTGTTTTCTAGAAGGTTGTAGTTGGTTGTGCTTTATCTTCATTTGGCTTTGACTTTTTGGAACTGACTGCTTTCCTGTGAGAGAACTTTTGGGCTTGGTACCAGTAATTCTCCCAAATGATACTGATATGATAAGGAAATTGAGATACTCAGGTTGGAAGTGCTGTGAAAAATATTCTCACATACTATAGTTCTGATGAGAAGGTGGGGGTCACAGGCTCCATTTCCTCCTTGAGCTAGGCAAGAGAAGGACAAATGTTTCTACCTTTTTCTTCTGGAAAGTGCCTTGGCTCCAAATCGTTCACTGTGGAACTGAAGAAAAAAGAAGGGAATGGGTAAGGAACTTGGGTTCAAGCTGCGTGTTGGAGCACTGTTCATGGCATACCCATCCGAAGTCGTTGCTGTGGAATCAGCACTAGTATTGACCTAGCACTTATGAAAAGTTTTCTGCTCTATTTTGGGCACATGGCTTGGCAATGAAGGATGACCCAAATGCTGGGTTAATCCCAAAGGGCTGCACAGAGTCCTACACAAGCTCTTCAACTTGCAGCTTGGCCCATCATTCCCCTCCAGTCCCACAGCAATGAGGGAGGAAATTCTTGGCTTTCTTTGCCTTCTGGAAATTTGGGGCTATGCTCTTACTTTGGACCCCTGCGGATCATAAGTCCAACCCCCTTTTTCCCCCACAAGGCTCATCAGATGCACTGGCCATTTCTGGTGGGGATGAAGGCAGGTGGTAGAGTGGTGGGGAAGGCAGAGATATCCCATGTTGTAGCTTTTCCTCTCTGTAGGGCCCTATAGTGTACCCTCAGTGAGTGTTGAAGGGAAGGGCAGGAGGTTTATAAGTATAGATCTCTGGTGCCAGTAGCCCTTCATGCACAGTGCACACGCATCTGAATTTGGCTCATAGAGAACAAAATGTAGACTATTAGCTCCCCACCATATTCTCCATTCTATGCCATAAACTAATGCTGTCTGTCTGTCTGTCTATCTATCTATCTATCTATCTTCGTGTGTGTGTGTATATGTCTATACAAATTATTTTATATTTATATATATATATATATATATATATATATATATATATATAATCTGTATAGACATATATACACACACACACGAAGATAGATAGATAGACAGCATTAGTTTATGGCATAGAATGGAGAATATGGGGGGGAGCTAATAGTTATTTACACATACACATACATACATACATACACACATATGATTAGGGGGTTCCCGTAGGTTCTTATACAGTAATTAATTTATTGTAATATAAGCATACTGATCTCCATATTTCTTTTACTGGCCACAGTGTGACTAATTCGCTATTTCATAATTCAGTTACTGTAGTTAGGAAAGAACTAGGAAGGATATGCCAAGAAACCTGAAATGAGGGAACGTATGGAAAGAGAACCCTGGGGTAGCATGTTCAAAAGCAAGGAATGTTGGCCAGACTGGGCGTTTTACCACTGATTTCACTGGGAACAGAGTTAGGCCAGTGCTGAGAGCTTTTTGAGAATTCAGCCGTAGGTGTATATGACTGAAAATCAACGTCATTTTATTGCTCAATGGAAGTAGAGTCACAGGAGCAAAATGTGGAGGAAAAGGATTATGACACTAAGATCTAGGAGAGGATTAGGGTGATTTGATGCAGATGAAGAGGTGTAGCTTTACGCAGTAAGAGTTATAGAGGCATTTTATAACAAGCTTAAGAGGATTTGGATGATGTGACAGGTAGGGAGAAAGGTAGGATAATGAGAGAGAGAAAGGGAGAACCACACGGTGAAAGCAATCTAAATTGACATGATAGATGGAGAATTATGTGTTTAAGTGGTATTAGAGAGATAAGAAAACATGGTAAAATATGTTGGAGAAAAGAGAAATACTTGAAGAGAAAAATTGAATAATTCTTTTGCAGATTACCTGCAATGGGTAGGAAAATGGGTAGGATAACACAGGGCTAGAAATCAGAAAAATGCCAGGTGTCGTCATTAATTGGAAAATATTAGATGCACTATTAACTCAAGCCGGTTTAAAAAGAAAAGGCTAAATTGTTCAGACTTGGAAGTATAAGCATCTTAACCCAGCTCTGAAAATCTGGGTTCACAGCTCTGAAAATCAGGCCACCTAGTTAACTGCTAAAGTAAAAATGAAGGTGTCTAAGGGCTTGGCTACATTTGCACTTTATACCGCAATAAAGCCTCCTAGAGTGCTCTACCTTACTCCCCGTCCACACTGGCAAGCCACGTAGAGCGCTCTGACTCCCTGGCTAGAGTGCTCCTGGTACTCCACCTCCACGAGAGGGATAACGTCTATTGCATATTGGCTGAGACTCCCCAAGGCCAGTTGAATGAGGAGTTAAGTTACTGCGCGCTGATTGACCTCCGGAAACGTCCCATAATCTCATTAAACCAAGTGGCCTCTCTTCTCTTTGTTGTGAAATCGGCTGAGGAATGCGGAAGTGCTGTTTCAAAGCTCCATTTCAAACAGCCAGCTGCTTATCTGCTCCTAGCTGCTTATCTGCAACAGTAAATGTTTGCTGTGAGTGAGTGAGAGGTGGGGGGGAGGGGAGTCTGAACTTACAAGACAGCGTGCTGACACACTCTCAGCACTCCAAAAACCCCACTGTCTCTCTCCCCCCCGCATACACACAACACACTCTACCCCACCCCCCTCATTTGAAAAGCATGTTGCAGCCACTTGAACGCTGGGATAGCTGCCCATAATTCACCACTCCCAATGCCGCTGCAAATGCGGCCACACCAGTGCACTTGCAGCTGTCAGTGTGGACAGACTGGAGCGCTTTCCCCAGTGCGCTCTCCGAAGGCTGGTTTAACCCAAAGCGCTCTACAGCTGCAAGTGTAGCCATAACCTAGAAGTTTGAAGATTTGGGACCATTGTATTTTTAAACAAAGGCTTGAATCCTAAGTTTTTACTCATGCAAACTCCTGTTGACTTCAGTGGTATTTATAAATATGTAAGGTCTGCAACAACAGAAGCAACAATACTATGCTTATGCAGTGGAGGTCTATAGCACTGAATGCCCGTGACCACACTGTAGGGCTTTATTCCAGGCGTCTAAGTGCTCCACAGGGTTATTATTTTGGTGCAACCAGGTTAATTGTGGGTGACCATGCAACCACTGCCAGTCTGTGACTGAACAGTGTCCCCTCCTGACCTCAGATCTGATTTTTTCAGTGCTCAATGTGTGGGGACTTTGTCTCCAAGGTGGGTGACATGATCCAAAAGGGCCAGCTAGGCCAATGATCACTTCAGTCCTCTCAAGGTCACTTCCCAGTGATACTTCCCAATGATACTTCCCACTTCTCAATGACACATCCCTATTACTGATAAAGTCAAACCATCTTATACCTAGTAGTCACTGCTGACAATGCGTATGAAATGCCTCCAGCCTCCTGATGCATTGTTTAAGCAACATCCATCTTTCATTTAAGGACTGGAAATGTGCAGGTTTGATAAATCCTTACTTTTGCCTATAGTTTCTCCTTTGAGCTCCAGACCCTGTTCAGGTCCTTCTTGGGTGAAGGTTCTTAACCAATGCTCCTCAGAATGTCTGGCTGGCTGCACCTGTTTGATAACAGTTAACTGCTTAAATAGATGAAGTCATCCACTACTTCCACACTTTGTCCAGAAGCACAGATGTCTTATATTACAAATTTGTGCCGACTCCCTGGATTTTTGTTTTTTTCCCAAGAAACACTTAAGCCCAAGGGAGTTTGGTTATATTATGGAGCTACACAGCACGGAGGGCCTGTCTTAACTCCAGCTATTGTCTGAATTTGCAATCAGGTGTAACAATTCCCCTGGTTGCATTGTCTGTGGGGATTGAACCAGGGACTTCTGGATCTAAAAGCCTGAACATCTGCTTCCACCAAGGCTATGGGCTTGGAGGTCCACTATTATACATGGTCCAGGTACTAGAGAGGGACAAAGACCCATGGTCCATCAGTGTGAGTTACCCAGGCTATCATCACTCCTTTAGTAAATTTGGATTCCCTAAATGGCATAGGATTGAGGAGTCTTGGGTACTGGTGCTTAGATACTAGGGTAATGAGTGCAGTATAAGAACTCATGTAGAATAGAATAATCCAAAAATTAGTTCTTTGGAAGGTGGAAGACGCTCTTCAAATTGTTTTCCCACCAGTTTAAGTAGAGCTGGGTCCTTCATGCACAGATTTCATAGTTTTACTAAATGATTGGTGCTCTTAATATTGCTGTGAATTTTGGTTTAAATTGATGAGGTTTCTGGTTAGTAATGAAGCAAAAAGTGGACGTTTTAGCCCATCTCTGCCAGAGAAATGGCCCTAGAATAACATGTCTGGGTCTGTAAAGAGTGAGGTAGGAAGTCTTGATATGGAGGTGGATTTGTGGGGTGGTAGAACTGGATAGCAGATCGGTTTTCAAATGGTTCATTTTAGGCACATTCCTCTGCACCTAACATTCATCCTCAAGAACCCATGGCTGGAAGTTAAAGCCAGACATATTCAAATTGGAAATATAGTAGAACCTCAGAGTTACGAACTGACCAGTCAGCCACACACCTCATTTGGAACTGGAAGTACTTAATCAGGTAGCAGCAGAGACCAAAAAAGAAAAAAAGGCAAATACAGTAAAGTATTGTGTTAAACATAAACTACGCCCCCCCCCCCAAAAAAAGGGAAAGCAGCATTTTTTTCTGCATAGTAAAGTTTCAAAGCTGTATTAAATCAATGTTCAGTTGCAAACTTTTGAAAGAACAACCATAACGTTTTGTTCAGAGTTACGAACATTTCAGTTACGAACAACCTCCATTCCCGAGGTGTTCATAACTCTGAGGTTGTACTGTAAGGTACACATTTTTAACAGGCAGGGTGATTGGTCATTGGAACAAATTACCAAGGGACCTGGTGGATTCGCCATCTTTTAAATTCTTCACATGAAAACTGGATGCTTTTCTAGAAGATATGCTTAAATCATGATGAAATTCTATGGCCAATTCTGTGGAGATCTGACTAGATGAAATACACAAATCTTTACATATCACACTGAGACAGAGAAATTTTAATAGCTTAATATCATTTTTGTTGCCAATTTTGACATCTATAGTAGTAGCAGAAACTTCCATGCATTTATTTTACTTGCCAAAATAGCAATTGTTATAAATTGAAAGCTGATTCAATTAGTTCAGCAGTAATACCATTTACAATAACTTACCAAAAGTGTTACCTATCCTAAAGTACTTAAATGAAGGGTTTATGAGACCTGATTTCAATATGCTAGCAAGATGAATTGACGTACTTAGTAAGAAAGTAGCACAGGAACTAAATGATACAGTCTGATGTTAGCGTCTTTCGTTTTTCTCCAAGTGGCTGACAGAAACCCCACTCAGAATTGAATCACTAGTGAAGCTAAGTGTTAAACCAGGCTGAAAACTCTGAGTAACACAATGACAGAAGTGATGAGACTCAGCCTTGGCAATTTCTCATTTCCATGCAGTCTGAAAGTCATTAAATATGAAGAATACCACATTCCCTCTGTGCTATGCAGAAAAGTATACAACGTAATAAATACAATGGCTTGCTTAGCATGGCCAAGAATAAATTAAGTCTTACTTAGGCATACCATACAGCGATAATGGATCAAACTCATTCTTAATGCAAGTCCATTGAAGTTTTCTGAATTACACCAGGAATGAATTTGTTCCAATGTATTTGTCTGTAGTGTTAGATTCTATTCAAGTTTTCTAGCCAATGATTTAAACTATACAATATTGAATTTTAATTATGCTTTTCATCTGGCTTTTTCTTTTTTTAATGTACTGTATACATTACTGGGAAACAGATGTGGGACAGAAGTCATTTTAATTCATATCCTTAGTGAGACATACGCTAACTAACGCAGAGTCTAGTTGGGCTAATTCCATGTGGAATACTTTCAAGGGAAGCATTGAGTTCTGCCTGCTTCTCTCTCTGGCAAAAGGAGGAGAGGGTTTAGGAAGAAAACAAGGCAAGTGAAAGAATCTTTTCAGATGCAGACCTAAATAACACTGACTGCAGTAGCACAAATCTGTACTATTCAAATTACTTCATGCAAAAGGAAGTGGAGGGAATAGAACACTTTACAATATTTGGAGCATAAAGTTCTTGTACGCAAAATGGAGTCCAAAGATGGCATAGGAAAAAAACCAAACTGAATGGCTAAATAGAAAAATATCCCTTGTTTTCAAAGGTAGATGTCATTATAATTTGACATGATCCTTACTTTTGTTAAACACATGCTAAGGGCAGGAGCTGTGAAATTGACAAGAAAGCCCCCACTCCCCTGGAGAGCTGAGTGGCTGGACCCTGTGCCCAGCTGGAAGCTGGGGTGAGAAGCCCCCTGCCGCTGGGCAGACTTGTCAATTTCATGGTGAGCCAAGAAGCCGGGTCAGCTGGACCCCAGTGGCGAGAAGCCTTGTGTGGCTTCCCCTGGCCCGGCAGGAAACGGGGAGGCAGGAAGCTCTGGGTAAGGGGGGGGGAGTAGGAGGGGGGCAGCCCACTGGGAGTGTGTGGGGCAGCCAGGCTCTTGGCAGGGAGCTGCAAGTGGAGCCGAGAGACCAGGCTCTCAGCTCCCCACACTGTCCCTGTTCAGTTGGTGGAAGTGCTCCTGGTGAGGACACGCACCACCGACCCAAGGAGTGTAGTGTGGACCTACACTACTACAGTAATTACTGTGGTGGCTGTAAGTCGACCTAATATAGGTCGACTTAGGTTTGTAGTGTAGGCATACGTTGAGAAACCCCTCTGACTACTCCTTCACTGCTCTCTCCTTGGTCTGGGGGTGAGGATGTGGTAGTTTGCTTCTGGGCTAACATCAGAAAATTACATCATTCCACTTGCTGGCTATTAGCGGGAGGGTTGGAGCCAAGGCTTCACCCAGTCCCTGCCCCTCCCCATCCACTCCCTGGTGACCTACTCTGCGAGGGGAGTAAAGGCTCAGTCCTACACTGATCGAAGTCAGTGGCAAAACTCCCCTTGACTTCAGTGGTGTAAATGGGACTCTGTTTATCTGGATCTAAGGTCTTAGTAGCCTGTGCAGAGGTTATGACCTTACGTCCATATGGAGACGTATAGAATGAGTCCAGCCCTAAATCTAGTCCTTAAAAAGTTGCTTTTTATTTTTCTTGCACTAGCACTTTGATGGGTATCCATGAGGCTTTAGTACATTAATTGATTACCTAAAAAAGGCCTGTGAGCATATGTGATGTGTTGGAAGATTTATTTGAACATTAACTTCAGAAAAGAAGCATTAAGAAGTTAACCAGGGATTTTAAGGCTAAGCTCTAATTAAGTAGCTCAACTTGAAAATAATTTCTGAGAGTGATTTACTTGTAAAATTTCAAACAGCTTATATGTCACGATGCAGTGCTTGTTTTTCACTGCACGGCTATATACCTTCTGAGGATGTGCTTATTTCTTGCTTATTACTTACTAATTGCTTAGTAACAAAATTTAACATTACAATAGGTCTGACAACTTCTAAATCAAACTCAGTAGGTCAAGTCTGGAATCTCTGCTGCATTATTGTTTTTGATCCTTCCAAGTAGCCATGAAGCAGGCTCCCAGCCCCAGAGGAGAGATCTGTTAATTATCCCAAAAAGTTCTAGAGCTTGGTGGGAGTTAGCGAGGACGGCATTCTTAAGCTTATATTTGCATATGTTCATGTTTCAGATCCAGGCAAGCTTAGCTAGCCTGAGGACTAAATCACGAGGATCGGGGGGAAACCAAACTTTGATCTTGATCAAGATGTTCATCTCTGTCTTGTCCCCCAGCTTTGATTTCAATATGATGGACGCTTTAGCTAGTGCAGAATGTGCAGGGAGTATATTTTATTTGTGCTTCTCTGACAGAGGCCATTTTTACTGATATCATGGATTGAACCAGGGACTTCCACAGCTAAAACCATGAGTAAGGCTATGATTTAATCATGGGTATTTTTATTAAAATCATGGGTATTTTTATTATTAATATAAATATATATATAACTTTTAATAAAAATACCCATTTTATATATATATATATATATATATATAAAAAGAACTATGTTAGAGGAACATTATTAAGGTTGCAAAATCAAGTACTCAAAAGTTAGGAAATGCCAGAATTAAGGTTCCCTGTGCTTCAAATCAGCTCCTTGTGCATATGAATTATGATAGTTTTTAATTACATGATTACATACTATTTTTTCCACCGGACCCCTACCTCATTTAGGCACAGGATGGACCTGTTCTGGGGATGAATCAGGATTGTGTAGTGAAAAAGACTTCTCTGTAGGACACTTGGCTTCATTTGTTGCAGAAGCTGTATGTATAGTGTATGAGGCATGAGTCCCAATCCTCTCCCCTAGCTGACTGCAGTCTCCGTTTCTCAGGCTTCTCATCCTGGTCTCAGGCTCCTTGCCTAGCAAGGCCTAGTGTCACCCCTCTGGGTTCCCTGCCTCAATCCCAGTCTCCTTGCCCAGCCATTCCAACCTCCACCCCCAGTTCTTTGTTCTCAGTTTCCTTCATCAGCCAGTTCCAATCCCCCACACAACTCCTCATCTGATCTGTCAATCTCCCCTACCTCAGCTCCACTTCTCCCACCATCCCCGCCCATGTTCCCTGTCCCCACTGGCTCTCGGTCCCAATCTCATTCCCCAGGATCCGCGTCCAATATCAGTGTTCCCCCTCACTCTGAGTCCCAGTCTCTTTGCCCATCCAGTCTGAGTCGCCTCCCTTTCTTCATCCAATCTCAGTTTCCTCCCACCTTACTGGTTTCCAGTCCCCCACCCTCCCTGGCACCCAGTCCCAGTCTTCTTCCCCACCCCTTCATTCTCAGTCCCCGTTTCTCTCTTCACCCGATCTGTGCCAGCCTCCAGTCCTATTCCCCACCCCTTAGGTTCTTTGTCCCAATCTGGTCCCCCCACCTCCTCTGTAGGTCTGGCCCTTGACTTTTCTGTGTTTAAATCAGGTAGATTCCTTGCTCTTCTATGCTGCCTGGACCCATCTGGGAAAGCACCTGAACTGAGAGCACAGGGAGCCTCCATTTCAGGCATCCTGACCCAGCACATCCTGTAGCAGCCCAGAGCTACGGCTGCAGAGGAAAGTCATGTTCACCTCCTGGCTGGACCATGCCCAGTGTGCATTGAATCTTTGGGGAATCTAGCTGCTAAAATCTAAGAAGACTCTACTGAGCATGTGCAAGCTATGATTTCTCAATGTCTTATAACTTCACCAAATTTGGATGGATTTTCATTGGGAAAAGAAAAAACACATCTCTGACACAGAAGCCTCCACGCCCACCAGCCAAATGTCAAGTCCTTCTCTGGGCGCTAGAGTTTTTAACAGAAAAGGTTGCCCAAATTTTTTTAAATGGGCAAAACAATGTATTTTCCTCTAACTTCATTCTCAGAAAGCACAGAATTGTGTTGGCTACAATTTTTGTTAAAAAAATTCAGCCTGAGACAGACATCCCAAATGGAAAATTTCAGCCTCATTGATTAAAGTTTGGCAGAGTTATAAGCAACTGAAATCAGGGTTTTATAATAGGAAGTGTCGGGCAACCTTAATAATAGTGTCGGGCAACATTAATACCAGTCCAGCCTATAATACAACAAGATAAATACTCAGTCACTCAACCCTCTAAACTAATTTCCTTGTTCAACGTGTCACTTCAAGAAAGTTTGAGAAAATAGACTTTGCAATATTCCCAAGTCAACAAATGTGGGCTTTGTTTAACCAATGGTGAGTACATGAAGGACCCTTCATTGAAAATGCTCTTCTTGCTAAGTACAGAAGGAAAACTGCTACCATCTGAATATTCAGAAGACACCACAGCCAGCCCCACTATATCCCCTAATGGCTACATGTGTCTATTTAATAGGAAGGATGCTAGATCAGAAACTTGTTATACTTATTACAAGAACTCATGCATCAGAAGAGCAAATGCCCAATGTTACTGGCTGTGTTCTCTCCAGAAGAAATGAACTGTGCCACTCAGCTATACCTATCCCTGTGTAGGTTTTCAAGACTGTCCCTGACTCCTTGTGGTCAACCGTACCAAAATTGCTGATAGATCTAAAAGAATCGGCAAGCACATGCGATTTCTTTCCATTATCAGAAGTAGCTTGTCAACCAACCAAGTCTGCATACCACACAAGGACTTAAAACCACAGAGAAGGGTCAAGGAAGTTGAGGATTCAATATTAACTAAAGAAAGGAGATTGTGGATGGAGCAACAGCTGGCCAAATTCTGAACATAAGGAGAGTGAGAACATCACAATAATTTCAAGTGAGAATAGTGGCAGGATTTTCCCATTTCTAGCCACTGTATCTTTTTAAAAATGTGAGTTTAGATGAACTGGAGTAAACACAAATCTCCATGCAGTCATCACAGAACAGTATATGCAGTACAGGGGCTATTAAACTTTAGCAGAGTTTGCTTTTGTCCCCCCTGTAAATGTCTGGCTTTGTCACAATAAGTACCATTTGATCATTTTTATTTTCTTTTCTTTTCTGATTCAGTGGCTACTTGACTTCAATAGACTTTGGATCATTCCCTGAACTTTTTAAAACAAGAAAATCATAAATGGATTTTGAATATTATTTTTGGATTTAATATATCCAAATCAGTACAAATGAAATGGCTTTTCTGCAGTTTTTCAATTAGGAAAATTCTGAAGACCAGACAAGCTGTGAGATGAGAAAATGGCCCGGTCTCATTGTGCCATGATTTAATACCCTGTCCACAACCCTTTCATTTCATGAGCTGTGGTTTCAAATTGTGTTCATGCTCATAATACAATCTGATGTCCTCAAACAGAGAACATGTAGTCTGAGATATTGCAAGCATTTGGCTCAATTGACTTTCTGCCCAGATATGTTAATGTAATGACAAATTATCCTCCTGGGAGGCTGGATCTTCAGTGTCAAGGATGTATTTTACAAGATCTGAAGGATATTATGAGAAAATTGGACTACATCCATAGCTGCACCACTCAGTTTGCTCTAAATCCCCTTTCCGCTCCCACAGTTCTTGAGGCTGTTGGGGCCAACCTAGCACACCCCCTTTAAAATAGTGTTGGATTTCCAACATAGATTTTTTTTTACATTATCCATAAGTTATCATAATATAAATTAAATACAGCCTGCCGCCTGAAAGGAGAATGAACACAAAGACAAATGGCAAGCCGTTGGATTAAAAAAACAACAACCCGTGTTAACCTACATTCTTTACGGCATGAATTTGACACTAAAATCCAGTTGCCCTAATTAATTCCACTTCTATTGAATCTTTGGCAAAGCCCTGTGTGAACAATCTATCAGTTACACCATTATCCTCAGGAGATATTTTGTGTCAGAGGAAACACCAAAGGTACCCATTCAGACCCAGCACCATACTTAAACACCTGAATAGTCCCACTGATTTCAATAGAAAAACTCATATGCTTAAAGTCAAGTACATGCTTAAGTGCTTCGCTGAACTGGAAAAAGAAAACAAGAAAAATACCTGTGGCACCTTAGAGACTAACAAATTTATTTCAGCATAAGCTGAACTGGGGCCTTGGTACAGTGCTTTGTGGAAAAGATTTTTTTAAACTGCTCACCTTCTTCTAAATTTAAGCAGATTGTAAATCCCTTTTTACTGGCCTTAAAACAATTGATCCAGCTAAATTGGCTTGGAGACTAGCAGGCCATTTGAACAAGTTTCACAGTAGTACTATTTGAGGTAAGGCATATATCAATAGCAGTTAAAATTGAGTGTTCCACTTTGTTTTATGTTATGATAAATAGATCTTGGGTCAGTGATGCAACATAAAAGGTAATCATGATGTATGTTTAGGAAAGGGTGTAATTTCCAACACAGACTTTCTTTGAGACTTGGAGTTAAATGTTATTTTTGAGGTTAATTGTACTGGTGCTAACCTATCTTTATAACTTAGAAAGAGAAAACACTGAGGGTGAGCATAGGAGGATGAGCCAAACTGTAAGATCTTTGGGGCAGAGACTGTCCTTTTGTTTGTACAGCACCTGGCACAATGAGATTCAGGTTAATGACTAGGGGTCCTGGAAACTACAGTAATACAGATAATAAATAATAATAAGAAAAAATTCATGAATTTCAATCCAAGCCTGACAGTGACATCTTAGACTCTCTGGTTCAGTGAATCTCTGGTTCAGTCTCTCCATATGTAAAAAGGGAATAATACATACCTACTTGACAGAAGTATTGGGGCCTGTAATGGAGTGTACTGGCCCTGTAAGCCTAAGCGGGGTGTGGGTATGAGCAGAAGACCACCATCCCAGGGATATTGGTATGAGCACAGGCTCAGAAACTGGCTGAAAGAAGAAGGGAGGAGGTGATTCCAGGCAGTTAGCAGTGGGATGGGAAAACTGTTAGTTTAAGGTCCTGGGATCAGGAGCCCTATACTGCAGGCTGGGTAAGGGCTCCCCTCTCGACCAATCAGGAGGAGCTGTCAGAAGGAGAGGCGTATACATGCTGCTTTCCCTCTGAGAACATTGTGTGCACTGAAGGAAGGCGGAGCTGGCAGGATAGGCTTCTGCTGGGCAGAATAAAGGCTCGGTGGTTAGCAGGAGCTTTGGAGATGGGTATGAACTATGGGGTTGCTATGACGGACCTTGTGTTTGGGATGCTGAGGACTACCTTGAATTACTTTGGGCTACTGACCCATTTTCTCAGGGTTACCATCAACCCTACCCTGAGAGACTATGTGGCACTTCTAAGGGGCCCCAAAGAGAGGGGGCAGACAGGGTGCGGTGGAAACACCTCTGGCCACACGAGGGAACCAGGCAATTGGTGTCCCCATTACAGGGCCCTATCCTGCAGGGACTTTCTCCCATTCTCTTATTTTTTCCTGTTGATTTCACAGAAGGTGTTTGCAACTTTTCAGGATCAGGCCTTTAATTTGTAAAGTGCTGACTTTGGTGGAGTGACACCACGGATGAATTTGGTGTAATGTAGTATCATAAGAATATACTCCCTTTTTTAAAAAATAGGTGTATTGGGGCTTTTGCTTTGTGGGTCTCTTAGACTGTAGTTGGGCTAGGTCCAGCCCAGTGCCCAGTGAAGTCGGTGGGATTCTTTTCCGTTAACTTCAATGGTTTTTACGTTAGGGTCACAATGTGCCATGGCCCAATGTGACTAGAGCCCTGTGCGGATATAAAATTTGTATTCACATCCGATCCACAAACATGGTCTGTGGATATAAAGTGGATATCCGCAGATCTGCAGGGCTCTACCAATGACCACGTATTACAGAGAAAACGAACAGGCATCTGCTCAGTTGGAAATCAGAATATGGATACCTTGTGTAAAATTGAGAAAACTTAAATGCAGACTGTGTCATCAAAATTTGAAAATTCCACTTCCTTTCTTAATATCAGTCACTGTATGCACTCCAATGCAGTTACAGATCTTCAGTTTAAGGATTTGGGGTATCTGAAGCAAAATGACTGAATTTGAAAAACGTACTGGATTTGAAAAACAAGACCATTGTCTAAAGTATTGAATCTAGAAACATCAGTTGTAGGTTACCCTTCAAATACAGTCTGTGATAGGAGACACAGATGCATAAGGGGAATAAGGTTTTTTTGATGCTGAAATTAACTACAGGAATTCCAGTATTTTACAGTTTGATTATATAATTAGCTAATGTTTTGACTAGACTAATTCACTAATGATGTGTGGAAAAGTACAATTTAATCTTGGCACAGAAACTTAGAATGTTTGCCTCATTGAATGCTATGTCTTAATTTCTATTTTAAATTAAATGTCTGTGACTTCTTAGTATTTTATATTAGAAATCTTCCTTTGTACAGCTTCTATTTTGAATCACTAATTAATTTAATGCAGAAGTTAATTATATCATGGGATTACAATAAATTGGGAGCTTTATTTTTCTTCGATTCTGCATGTATAACTTCTATTAAAACCAGGGGATATACACACTTTCTGCTCCTTCCCAAATATTTCCATTACTTTTTAAACATTTCTCTGTGCTTCTATTTCCTAAGTATTTGTGCTTCCATTTATTTGTACTTTTCTTGAGTTAAAAAAAAATTACTGTAGGGAAATACCTACACTGTCTGTTGACCAGCAAGTAAATTATCTTTCGTGTACATTTCTGACTAGTGGCGCTTGGTGTATACGATGCCCACTAAACAGAGCAATTGGCTGTCAGTGATTAGGTAAGTATCCTGCCCTCGGAATTAGGGAGCTATCTATATGGATAATGAGGACATCCACATTACATTGGATGCGACTACAAATAATAAGGGATGTAATCCCTCTTGTTTCAGGATGTTAGCCAGCCACTCATTGATGGGTGGTATTGTAGAAGTTTCCCCTGTGTGCAGGTTACTCCATGGCTGTCCTTTACAAGTTTTCTTGCACCTTCCTCTGAAGCATATGGCACTGGCTACAGGATATTGGACCAGATGGTCCATTGGTTGATCCAGTATGGCAATTCTGTGTTCCTAGTTACTGTCCTGCAAGGGGTGCAGTTCTTTCATAAACTTAGAGAAGCTGCCTCCTAGATTGTGTACTTAAATTTGGACCTGTTTCTACAGAAATCCATGTTAAACCTCCCATTGACTTTAAAATAGTCAAGGATTGGGCCCTTAGCCACTCGTATTAAACACACCTGGCGTTTCTTGTTTGCTCTTGGACTCGATCATGCTATTTCAGGACCCATAAGAGATCTGATATGAGCTAGCACTAGTAAGCACTGAACTTGACCTAGCCGACTGAGGTTTTTGTGAGTTTACAATCTTCTGTTGTCTAGAGCATTAAAGGAAAATAGTTCTGGAAGGGTCACTCAGGGCAAACGTGGGAGTGGTTGTGTTACATGCTGTGTTACTCAATACCGTATTTCTGATGATGTAATGGGACTTATTCTTTTCTAGGGGATCAGCAGCCTTTTCAGTTCCTTAAAAGTGGTGAGACTCCTGCGCCTTGGTCGTGTCGCCAGGAAATTGGACCATTATCTGGAGTATGGTGCTGCCGTACTAGTGCTGCTGGTCTGTGTCTTTGGACTAGTGGCCCACTGGCTAGCCTGTATATGGTACAGCATTGGGGACTATGAAGTTATAGATGAAGTCACTAATACAATCAAGACAGACAGTTGGCTCTACCAGTTGGCGTTGAGTATAGGGGCACCCTATCGGTACAATACCAGCGGCTCAGGGCAGTGGGAAGGAGGCCCCAGCAAAGACTCATTGTATATATCCTCTCTCTACTTTACCATGACAAGCCTTACAACAATAGGATTTGGAAACATAGCTCCAACCACCGATGGAGAGAAGATTTTTTCGGTGGCCATGATGATGGTTGGCTGTAAGTAGAATAATTTTATTTTATTTTGCATGTAGATCTTTGTATTAGTACAGTATTAAAAGAGAAATATTTAAAACATATGCATTGGATCGTTGTACTGATAACAATTAGTTGCATTTTCAGCATCCTCTGCTTGGCATTAGCACTCTTGACACATAGAGTATATTTTAGCATCTTCCACTGCAGATAACCAGGGAATAAAGCTGAAACCATAACTGAAAAATTGAACAATTTTATTGTCAGAGCTTGTGATTAGATTGCAAGATCCAGTGTAGGTTAAGTATGATCACTGTTGTATAGTGAGGCTAGGATTTCTTTGCATTTTTAAAGATCGTTTTGAGTACATTTTAAGTGTCTTAATTTGAATGTGGTTAAAATTTGCATACAAACATCAATGGTGCCCAGCTGAAATGAGCCCATAGTATTAAAACAATCAAGGTGTCCTAGCTGTTTTTCAAAAAAGCATGATGATTGTGTAAGGTGATTGTGCCTTTTATCGCATTGGCTTGGTTTTACGGTAAGCTCTATTTTTATCTCCTGAGAAAGGTAACTTTTGTCACCATGGAAGCTGGAGGTAGAGGAGATCATTGCAAGACACTATATTGTACCTCTTCTCCGTTTCCTGCTATTTCGCAGCTCCTCCAAAATGGCTTTAAAATGACAGTCCAAAGGACTATTTCTTGTTTTATACTGTCTAGGCCAGGGCGCCAGACAGTTCTTTTGGTGAAGAATCATCTTCAGAATATAGCATCGTTTGCGTAGCTGGCAAATGATAGCAGGGGATTGTTGAAAAAATTAATAAATATTAATACAGGGAAGTCTCATTTTACGCGGGGGGTTCCGTTCCGCGGTTAGCGCATAAAGCAAAAACCGCATATAGTGAAACACTCATTGAGTTGAATGGCGGACGTAATCGCCCGCACTATCGATGCAGTTTTTAAATTGTTTTTTTTTTTTTTTTTTTCTGGTTTTGCCGACCGTGCAAAGCTGAATTCGCGCATGTTAAATGTGCCTAAGATGCGACTTGCCTGTGTAATGTGGGTGAAAGAGGGAAATATTTTACTGTTTAATAATCATAATATTTGGCACTTCTACTCATGCTTTACATTGTCAAAGCTCTGTACAACCACTAAGTGATTATATAACAAGGATGCAAACAAAAACTATCAAATTAGGATCTGCATAATCTCTTTGCTAATTAACTCAGCTAACACCTTGGGTCCGTCTTTGCAAAATACTGAACTGTAAAAAGCAACTTTCTTAAGCGCTTCAGCTTATTAAACCTATTTACTATTTTTAACGCATTCAGTTTGTTTTAAGATTGGGGGAATCAGCAGGCTGACTGCATGCCTACAGCGTGGTGTCATACAATTTGCTTTTAATGAGTCTTTTACGTAATGTGTTTCAGTTAACCTTGCAATCTATAAAAATCAACTCCCAAAAGCTAGATCATTATTGAGCTACTGTGTATATGGCATAGAAAGTACACAGGTGGTGGTTAGCTGCACATTTTTAGTCGATGGTGTTTGATACTATGTGCAGATGTCTGAGTATTGGTTTTACAGCATCTTAAATATTTTAATAATCTTATTTTCCTTGCTTTTTCTGGAGAGGTCTAATGCTGTGCAGAGGAAGGGACTTTCACAGGTAACTGAACAACATTTAAATGACCTGGGGCGGGGCAGGAGCAGAGAAAGTGGGGCTTGTCACCTTCTTTGCATTTCCTGCAACTGGGCACATTGTTTCAACATTCTTCTCTGAAACATGTGACAGAGATATGAAAGATACAGGCTGGAACCAAAGGTTTGATATTGACAAAAGTCTTTGCTCATATCGATAGTGATCCTAAGTGTTACCAAAGTGACACACAGGTTGGGCACATCACCATCACTGCAGAACTATCTGATGGAATTGGTGACTGGGTTTGTGGGGATTAGGGTGAAGTGGGACAGAGCCTGAAAATCTGCATGTACAGAGAATGAACAGCGATGGGGCCAAATCCTACCTGCCTTTTTCATGTGTGTAATCTCATTGGCATTGGTGTAGCTACTTGTGTGAGTAAGGTGAGCAGGATTTTGTCCATAGAAGGGAGGTACAGGAAGCAGAACCTAATTTTTTATCTGTATTTTAAAATTAAATCAGTAGAAGTTTGCATCTTTTGCAGATTTAATAGTGAATGCTTGAGGATCTGATTGTGAAAGACGGGCCCGTATAAATCTACATGCCCAATTGTGTGGGCCTAATTTGTGCATTCAGGTATCATAATTGTGAGTGGAATGTAAACTTAAATCTAAATAAAATAAGTGGGTCGCTTGATTGCTTACATGGCTAGTTAGATGGCTAACTAGCCATGCCTGCATGCAAATACAGTATCAGGCTTGTGCTTTGCAGTCATGGTATATGCGTACACTAATTAGGCCTGCTGGATTGTGCGTGTGTATTTGAGTGTGTACGTCCTTGACAATCTGACTGTATGAAAACCAAAAAGTAGCTATACAAGGAAGAAAGCATGCAGGAGAAACTGTAATAAGCCAGAAAGGATTTTTTTCCTTTGGGAGATGCTGAACTATAGTGCTAATCCTGTAAATGTTTGCTAATACCAGTAGTTTGGTATTGGCAACATTTTTCTAACTGTCAAATAAATGTCTTAAGCTTAGCATTGGAAACAGAGATAGTAATTCATCACAATCCCAATTGCCTACGCATGCAGTCTTCAGCCATGAAATACATTCTCTGCTGTATTCTCAACAAGCACTGACTTGTGCAAGCCAGAAGTTTGCTATTTTCAACGGTGAAGTTATCTGGAGGAGGAAAGTGTATCTGGAGAGATTATATGAATGGCCAGCATTACAAAAAGGCATACATTTAAAAACGAATGAAGCATGAAGGCTGTGCAGCTGACAGCACAAATTGCCCTGTGGAAAAACAAAGTGAATGTGGTTGGCTGTACATTTGACAGATCTTTGGTCACCTGGCTGTTCACTGTGGTCATGTTCGGCAGGTTGTTTAGTCTTTCTGAGAGAGATCCCCTTTCGTCTTTCAGGAGAGAGTGCTTTTAACAACTATACTCCATGCTCATGGAACGTACTGTGGAGATCTCTCTGACTTACTCAGTCCATCTTGGTGTTTGATGCTAAGTTACAAGCAGTTTTGTTTGCTGCGTCTGAACTTTTAAAAAGCTAAACTATAATAAACAGTGCTGCTTTTATTGTAAGGCACCTGTGACTCTTGAGTGAAGTTTGTGCTGTATAAATGTGTCTTTTGTTTTTGTTGTTTCTGGAGGCGGAAAGTGCACTGAGAATTCAATTCATTATAGCTCATTTTGCGTTGATTAGGTCATTGCATCTCCTCTACTGCACAGATTGGAGAGAGCGGATATGTCTGTCAAGTCTCTTGCCTGAAGCAGCGGTATCTTATCCTGTATGAGGGACCTTTCCTGCAAGCCTCCCATTATCTCCTGGGAACTTATGCTCTCCCCTTATGTGTTCCAATTTCCCCCTTTGTGATTTCCTCTGACAAAGTCCCTGTTATACTAGGTCTGCAGTTGAGTAACTGAATGGGTTTGGTCAGTTTCACATAATTTAACATGCTGGGTAATGAGCCTGAGGTGTGTGACCAGGAATGTGAAACTTACCAAATCGGGTGACTTTCATTTTGAAGTCCATGGGTTGGGGTTGAAGACCTGGTACTGCACGATCCTTACAGGAGAGGCTCTGAGAAGAAAGAACAATAGTGAGGGAAAGAGGCAAAGGGAAAAAGGATTGAGGGTAAGGAGGAAGATGTAGGAAGTTGGGGTTGCATACAGAAAGCAGACGAGCCATCAGAAAACAGACAAGAGCACTGGGATGAACAGGGAGGAGGAGGATTAGGGAGTGAGATTCAGCACAATGCTTCACTCCCTTGCTGCCAGCAGTGGAAGTATCGTCCTTGGTTAGGGCACTAGCCTGAGACTTGGGAGATCCAGGGTTCAGTTCCTGGCTCTGCCGCAGACTTCCTATATGACTGCCAGCTCTCTGCCTCAGTTTCCCATCCATGAAATGGGGATAATAGCACTTCTTTCCCTCACAGGGGTGCTATGAGGCAAAACACCTGGGAGGCGCTCAGATTCTACAGTGCTGGGTGGCCATAAAAGTAACTAAGGTGGATAGAGGGAGACCTATGGAAACTGCCACTTCCCTCCCCCCTCTCAATCACATTTCAGCTCTGGCTGAACGATGTGGCCAGATCTGGGCACGCATGCATTGATCAGCTCCTATCTCTGCTTAGCACATGCTAGTGCTCCTCTGAGTAGTGCTCAGCTCGGCTTTGGCGGGAAAGGGGCAGTGGGCAAAGAGCACCCGAGCAGCGAAGCTGGTTCTAGGGGCGGGCTCTGGAAGGAGGTGGGTTGGAGGGTGGAAGTGACGCGGATAACGAAAGAAGGAGAGAAAACAAGCCAGTGTATGTTGGGAGCACTGGCAGTAACCAAAGCCGTATCTTCCTCCAGCACCAAGAAAATCATTCTGTGCCGTCTCCTCCTCTGGAACTTGGCAGCTGTGGATGAAATGGGAGGAGAGCTGACATGGTATCCTTCCTGTCCGTCAACCTGCAGAAGCCCCTGCAGATTAAGGGGTGTGATGAGTGTGTGATGGGCTGCTTGGCTGTCTGTGACACCATCCCTTGGGAACCTCTTAGGTATTACTGTTGCCTTTATCAGCATGAAATCTCAGATTCCCTTCTCAGAGAGTGCCTGGTGTGGGCAGGGAGGAAATAAATGGCTTCTGAGGGAGCCATTCTGTCTGAGGGCCTATGGAGGGGCTGACCCATGGATTTCCCCACAGAGTCTGGAATGCTTGTGCTGTTGTGTGGCCCTGCCTCCTTTCCTGCCTTCTTCTCAGATCTACCAACCACTCCTCTCTACTGGGATGCTACTTCTGGGCCTCCTGGCATTGCCCTGGTGGGAGTAGGCCGTGCCTTGCTCCTGGTGGACACACTGTAATCAGGAGCCCACAGTCCGTCCCACTATTTCACACACATGCGAACATCTCAACCAGGGCAGCACCAAAGTTCAATGTTTGCCTCTCTGCAGGGATTGCAGTGCTGCAGGGTTCCTTCAATAAGTGGAAGATCATAGCTGTGTTCTTGAAGAACACCCGAGACAATAAACGTTGAGTGTTTAACTGTCTGCTCTATCTCTGAATATAAAACCCCCAGAAGAATCTCTCATTCAGGCCTTAACCCTCCGAAGAGCCTTGAAGTTCTGTTTGGCCATTCTAACTCTGAGTGGGTATTGTAACACATAGCCCAGGCTTCCTTTGAGAGTAAAAAATAGGGGGTTTTGTTGTTGTTGTTGTGTTCTTTTGTTGTTGTTTTTTACATTGACTCATCCTTAAAAGAATCACTGGGTTTAAATTACAGAGGGCAAAGTTTGCTAATTCAAGCTAGTTTTGTGATGGCTCATCATAATTTATGTGGTTGTAAACCTCCTCCAGAAGCTTTGCCTATTTCTAGTAGTTGCTGCTGCAATTTCCACAAAGCGCAGTTAGAGTATTATCATGTGAGTTGCTATCCGCCTTCAAAGGTCAAAATGATGACAATTCTTTTGGCACTAAACATATACAGTGCGATGCTTTGCATCTGTAGATTGGAAACAGTGAAAACATCACCGTTTACTGTAGTTATGATTCAGCCTTGTTACTGTTTGCGGGAGGCTTTCATTTCAGTAACATTCCCCTATTTTAGCTTTACAAGCTGAAGAGACATTTATTGCAGAAAGTGGGTCAGGTGTTCTCATCTGATACACCTTTCCTTGTAAAAGAGCCCTTCCTAATGAGCTGTGAGTGAACTGTGCTGAAACAGGACCTTCTGAAGGCTGCCGCTCTACTTCCTACACACCAGGTTTGCTTTTTCTCAGGTTCAGATCCCTTCTTTGGGAGCGTGATGTGGTCCGCTTCCAGTGCGAAGATAAGTGGTTGTTGCTAAAAGCCAGCAAATAATTCATTCCAGAGTATTCTTTTATAGTTCAAGTGACGTTAGTTCATTTTTGGCATACTGTAGTCAGTCACTTGGGTGCTGTGCGCATGACCCAGGCAGGGTTATCAAGCAAATGTGTTAAGCAATGGCAAAACCTGTACACCAGTTGAGCAGTGTTTGATGCCTTAATTGGAAGCGGGAGCTTGTCTGGCAGATTTCCAGGCAAGCAGTCCCAAGGGTCCGTAGGATTTAGTTTTAATCCCTATGAAAATATATGTAATAGAGCAGCTCCCAGCAAAAATCATTACCAGCCATGGAGATTAAATCATACTTTGCACAGCGACAAAGAGCAGGCTTGCAGTGGCATGCGTGTGAGGAGGTTTTATGTGGGCAGGAATGCACTGGACTGTGTGTCTAACGATGAATAAAATAGAGCACTCTGAGGGCGCTACTGTCTCATATGAGGGTTTGTCCTACGTACAGAAGTTTCTTCCTTCTGCTTCTCCCATCACCAATGGGAGGTGTGGGAGGGACATGATTCCTTCCTGCCCTCCCTGGTCTCCTCCTCCTGGGGCAGCAGGAGGCTTTGACCTTTCTACAGCCAGTAGAGGCCGCATGCCTAACTCTCCCTGGCCACTTTGGGCATGTCTAAACTGCGTTGTGAACGCGGGTCTGTGGGACCTGCACTTGTGGACTCCATGTTTCCAAGGCTTCAAACTACATTTTAAACCTGGGTTTACAGTTGCTGGATCTGGGTCTGACAACCGTGCTACTGCATCCATACTGCACTACGCAGACTCTGTGCCTCGAGACTGCGGCTTGAGCTGAGTCCACACTGCAAAAGGACAGGGCTTGGACTTGAGTCACAGCAGGACTTGTGCTAGGATCCAGTTCCTGAGTGCTTGCTGACCCGAGTCAGAAAGATTTGTGTAAGGGGGTAGGGAATTTTGAGCTCAAAGGGCCAGTGGGTGAGTATGGGGAGGGCCCTTTGCAGTTCCTTTAAACAAGAGCAGTGTGAACTGACAGATAGCTCTAGCCGCTGCTGTTAAAATGTGTCATGTTCATAACACCCAAAAATGTGGCAGGCACATGGACAGCCATCTGTTGACAGAGACATATGGGCTAGGTGGCTGGAGGGCTGGTCCACAAACCTTGTCCCTTGAAGGTGGTGGCATGTAGGCTGGCATTATAGCTGGCCTCCTTTCCTAGCAGTTTCTTGAACACAACACAGAGATCCTGCTCTGCTTCTTGATCTAGGGGAGGGAGCTGTCTACATGGTTTTCACTTCGACTCGTTCCTCCTCCCCATACTGTGCCCTGGGGCAGGATTGAGCCCTTTCTCGCTTGTGGACATGTGACTGTATTGCAAAACCTGAAACTACTGTGTCATTTGGCACTGCTCCACTTGATTGGCACCTGCCCAGGGAGGCCCAGAACTGGAGCACTAGAAGTGTTGCAGGTCAGGATTGAAGTGCATCGGCAAAGCTGTGTGAGGGATTTTCACCACCAGTAGCTTTCCTGCAGTATGCCTGGCTAGTCCCTCACGAGCACAAAATTCTCCCAGGAGAGGATCCATTAAGGACTAAACTCTGCCCTACTGAAATTTTTCAAAGGCACGGCGCTTTCTAAAAATGGCCAAACAACTGACGATGGCCCTCTGATAAAGGTGGAGCAGAATTGTAACCATTCTGTTTGGGTGTTCCTGGGAGGCGTGTCTTGTAATGACAGGACTGGAGTGTGGGTGATGGGGGGGTGTTGTAATCAGGTTTCACTATTTGTATGCATCCAGCACTGTGGTAACAGGTACTTTACAAAATAAGACACGCCTTGTTCCTCTCCACGCCTTGTTCCCCTTCCACCTCCTTTTAAGCTGACTTCTTGTCGGGATCAGGTGCCAGTGGGTTTTCTAGGAGAGCTGTTCTGAGTGTCTTTTCTAGCTGGCTTAAGCAGGTTCTTGCTTGGTGAGATTTGGGCTCAGCCTGATTACCCTGTGAAGTCAGTTCTGTAAGTGCAGACCCTCCTCCAAGCTTCACCTGCCCCCGATCATTGCAAGTGCAAAAGTGGGTTCATTCACCTAACGCATTGCTCCTATAGCAAACCTGGTAGAGAGCAGCGTGAGCAAGAGATGAGTCTAGGTGAGATCAAGGGCAAAGCTCTCTCTCTGGACCAGGAATGTGGTTACCTTGCAACATAGAGTCATGAATTCATGTTGGTTAGCCACATTTACAGGGCTGAATGCTGCGTGCTACTGTAGCTGCAGCTTCTGAGTGTTCTTTAAGGTCAGTGCCAGGTAGCGTAGGCTGCAGTTAGAGCCACATGAGACGCATGACTCACTGCCACTAGGCCTGAATCAGAGATAATGGGTGTAGTAGGATGAAAGGGAAAGAAGACATTGCTGGACACTGCTATAAGAACAAGGAAGGGTAGTGAGGAAGCTTGTAAGGAATCGACCCCACTGCTTGGATTACTGGGGTGAGAGATGCCTTCTCATGAGAGGCAATGGCACAGTTTCTGCCAGCATCCGTCTCTATAAAACACTCCAGTTTTGATCTTTTCCAACCAGGCCATGAATTGAATTGGTGACAGCAATGTAAAAATGTACTGATGACTGAGCAGTTTAAATCAGTCATGTACTGGCATTTGGTTTGATTGCCTTGTTGTGCTGCTGACAAACCTTACCTGCGTTAAGCATGATATGCATTGGCCATCTTGAGTGAAGTCCTGCCTGTAACAGGAGGAGCTGCTTTGGGGTGGTCCAGAGGGGGTTTCATCCATGTGCTGCACACCAGAGCCCTTAGGCAGCCATGTCGCACACTGGGGTGTTCTCTTCTTCTTGGTAAGGGAGGCAACACATGTCCTCAGTTACCATATGCTGCAGACAGCATCCTGTGTGCTAGTCACCTGCAGGCAGATTTTTAAAGGTATCTAGGTGCCAAACAATGCAGATAGGCCCCTAGTGAGATATCAAAGGGGCACTCCAGCATAGTGAGGAATCTTGTCAAAATTCCACTGGGCATCTATTTATATCTTCAGGAGCCTATGTATCTTTGAAAATCTGCCTCTGGAGTATAGCCACACCCCCTTTTTGGCAGAACACACCCTTTTGTGGATGTGAGTGGGTGTGATAACTGCTCCCCACTTCCACAAAGCTCTCTGAAGATTCGTTTGTAAACCTGTCCTGCTTTGCTAGGTGGCAGGGTTAGAGTTGCATGCCTACCCTCTAAACGTCAGTATTCTTGACTTTCTAAAGCTTTCTAGAGCTAAAGGGATACTGGGTAAAATTTTCAAAAGGCATCTAGGTCACTTGGAAGTAGAGCTGGGTGAATTTCGGTTTGTTGGCAATTCTGAAAAATAATTAAAAAAAAAATGTTTCAGGTCAAATCCAAAAATTTGTCGGATAATGGAAATTAAAAAAAAAAAAGTGGGTTGAAATAAACATTTTGTTTCAACAAAATCAAAATGTTTAGTTTCAACTTCAACCATTTAAAACTTTATTTATTTATTAGTATAATTATAAGAAGTTGTGAAAGGGAAAGTCACGATTTGAACCAAAAACTCAAAACTCTTTGAAAATGTTGAAACAAATTTTTTTGATCTTTTTGACTGAAACAATTTGGCAAAACCAGTATGAATTTGTGAAATGTTTTGGTGTCGCCAAATCTGCATTTTTCACCAAAAAAAGTTTTGTTTTAAAAATTTCATCCAGCTCTACTTGGGGAAACTATATTTTCACAAGTGGCTAGGTTACTTAGGAGCCTAAGTGCCATTGACTTTCAATTAAATATAGTGTTTGGCATCCCTAAGTCACTTTTGAAAATTAGACTTAGCATCTTAACTCACATACTTTTGAAATTTTTACCCATCATCAACTTGAATCCCAATCAGTTTAGCAAAAACAAACCACAATATAGTTCCCAGTGCTAACCGTGCCCCTGAATCTCCTGCCAACCTTGTTGTTTCCCAACCATATTTTTTTATTGTTTAGACATTGTTCTCTCCCCTGTCGGTGAACGACCCATATAAACATCAGGGTAACTGACTCTATTCAGGGAAAAAATATAGTTTTATATGTAAATATCAAACTGACCGGACAAGAGATTTTCAACTTGACAGGTCATGACCTCCTTGCAATCACCTGCTGGCCGTCTAGTGTTGCTAAATGGGAGTTAGGCCGAAGCTGGATCCCATCTAGAGTCTCCGGGAATTTCTGGTATGGAAAAGGTGGAGAATCACTGAAGTAGATGCAAAGTGCTATGAAGTGTAGACAAGCTGAAAAACCAGAGCTGTTTTTTTTCTCTAGTGCTTTGCAATTATAGTGATCTTAGCTGTTACCTGTAGCAATAGCAGGTAAAACATTTTCAGACAGAAGAATGGTTTCAGGGCCATTCTCAACGTTGCAGCCTTAGTGTTCTCTAAACATATTTTATATGAAATTCTCCTCTAGCTGTTGAGGGAAGAGTCAGACTGTAAAAGAATAAGTAGCCCAAATTAAACAGCAGTAGAGTTACTCCTAGAAGTCAGAAGAATTGAAATAAAAGAATCACTCTTTCATGAGTATTCAATCCGTAAGGACTGGCGAGGATACAATGGATTTTCTTGACAGAAGAACTGTGGGTGTGTTCTCTTTTGTTTTGCTTGTGTTCTGAAATGGTGGCAGGTTTTAAAAATATTCAGGCAGTTAGTTTGTAGCAAAAACATATGTGCCTCTAATGCAAACAGCTGTACACTATAAAACAGCCTCTTTGGGACATGTTAGTGGAATTCTTGTGAAGTTATATCTAGAGCAGGTTTATATATGCTTTAGTTCTGTTGTTATTGGGTTGATTCATTTAAATGGATTTATGGTCTTTAGGGAGAGGGGGCAGAGTTTAGGAGAAGAAAGAGTAAAGGAATGGTATTTAGCAGTTAGTGTACAATGTTATCTAAAATGACTGAAAATTACTCAGTCATAGATTTTTAAAAAAAGATGGCCAAGTGTGTATGGGGGAACCCCTAGGCAGTGCTTCTGCCTACTTTCAGATTATGCAACTGAGCACCTGAAATATCCGTCCCCTCATGATGTGGGGGCGGTGCTCACATTTTCCCGGTATACCCAGAAAATCTCTCTTTCTCAGTAAGCAAGGGTTTTAATTACCCATCGAGACCACAAAAGACCTAGTGTGTTATATTAGGTAACGTATATAAACAAATCCTGTGGTACCCCCACCAGACCATTTAGCCATGGATCTTTAATGTACAAGTTTAGTTGCAGATCACTTCAGTAAATCAAATAGTAAACTGAATGATTGAAACCTCGATCCTGCAGGGAGCTCTGTGTGGGTGGACCCTCTGCAGAGCCCCAACAAAATAAGTAGGACCCTGCATGAGTGCAAAGATATGTCCACATAGAGCTTATAGCTGCTTTGGGGCCTTACAATGGAATGTATGTGACTAGGGCCCTACCAAATTCACAGTCCATTTTGGTCAATTTCAAGGTCATAGGAATTTAAAAATAACGAATTTCAAGATTTCATCTATTTAAATCTGAAATGTCACAGTGTTGTAATTGTAGGGGTCCTGATGCAAAAAGGAGTGTGTGTGTGTGTGTGTGTGGGGGGGGGGGGGGTCACAGGGTTATTGTAGTGGGTGTTGCAGTACTGCTAACCTTACTTCTGCTCTGCTGCCTGCAGACCTGGGCCCTCAGGCAGCAGCTGCCACTCTCCAGCCGCCCAGCTCTGAAGGTAGCAGTGCAAAAGTAAGGGTGGCGTGGTCTGGTATTGCCACCCTTACTTCTGTGCTGCTGCTGGTGAGGTGCTGCCTTCAGAGCTGAACACCTCTGCCAGCCACCGCCACTCTCCAGCCGCCCAGCTCTGAAGGTAGCAGTGCAAAAGTAAGGGTGGCATGGTCTGGTATTGCCACCCTTACTTCTGTGCTGCTGCTGGTGAGGTGCTGCCTTCAGAGCTGAACACCTCTGCCAGCCACCGCCACTCTCCAGCCGCCCAGCTCTGAAGGCAGCGCAAACGTAAGAGTGGCAATACCGTGACCCCCCCAAAATAATCTTGCGACCCCCGTGCAACTCCCTTTTTAGTCCGGACCCCCAATTTGAGAAACGCTGGTCTCCCCAGTGAAATCTGTATAATATAGGGTAAAAGAACAAGAAAGACCAGGTTTCATGCGGGGGGAGACCAGATTTCACGGTCCGTGATGCGTTTTTCATAGCTGTGAATTTGGTAGGGCCCTATTTATGACACGTTGTCAGCAGGCTTCTACTTTGTATACGTTAGATATGCATTTCAGTTTGCAAACCGATATTTTCATCTTGTCTCCTTTAAAACCATGTTTTGAAGTGTCCTTAGCTTCTGTTTGCCAGAAGCTGGGAATGGGCGACGGAGGATGGATCACTTCATGATTACCTGTTCTGTTCGTTCCTTCTGAAGCACCTGGCATTGGCCACTGTCAGAAGACGGGATACTGTCCTAGATGGACCATTGGTCTGACCCAGTATGGACGTTCTTATGTAATAATGAGCTAATTTTTTCTGCAACAAAGTACTCTAGTTCCCAAATGTATAAGATTGGGATTGGGAGGAGAAGTGAGGTCCCAGAGAGCAGGATTTAAGAAACAAGCTACAATATGAAAAAAATTGGAGCACTCCTGCCCTAAGGAAATGCTGACCTTTCATTTAAAACAAGGTATTTCCCTGCCCAGATTTTGTCCTTGTTAAATGTCAGAACTGCAGAAAAAAGGGACACCTTTGTATGTCTGGAGAGGCTTAAACATCTGAAAATTACTAATGAGTTTGACAGTAGGAAATAAAGTTCCTGTCCAATGGGCGGGAACTGTGCAGTATAGTAGCATTGCAAGTTAATCACATTGTTGTCATGCAATAACAGCGTATTTAATGTTTAAAAAAAAAACTTAAAGTTCTTTGGATAGAAGATGCTATACACTGTAAAATGTGAAGAATCCTATTGCATTTAATGGCCACACCACAGCCCATATCGGGGGTCCTCAACGTTTGCACGTTTTTCTCATGTCTTCAGTCCAAGTGCCATGGATCTGATGGAATCTAGCCCTAGCCCCCCATATACTCATAGCCTGGGGAAGTCCACACTCGATATAGAGCCAGCAATATTTATCTTTATCTTCCTCCTTGCATTGCTTTGTGCAGGGACCATGTTGGGGGCAGGGCATCCATTGCTAGCTGATGTGAGTGTAACCCACTAATATTTGAGTATTTTAGGAAATAGTATCAGTATTCTTTATTTAAAAGAGGAAATAGAGAGTATTTAGTAACCCAGTATTGTGTTTGTGTATTTTCTCTCACTTTTAAACACGTGAACAATGAAAGAAAAGTAAAAAAAAATCCCCAAACCATAATGATATTTTTAATATAACCAATATAAGCACGTCTTATTTGGGTAGGTGGGGCTCGTCAGCCTTGCAAGGCAGCCCACCTAAGAGAAGGAAAACTCTGATTTAAAACCTCCGCTGCCTTGTGGCAATACCCACTCATGGGAAAGGCTAAGGGAGTCAACCCTGAAACCAAATCCGGTGTTGGAGTCCCGATGACGGTCTGACATTGTCCTCAACGTCATTCCGGCAACTCCTGCGACGCCACTGGTGCCAAGTTGTATCGACATTGTCTTTCCCTTGGATCCATCAGTTGTGTGGAGAGGGGGGTTCTGCTGCATGGGCAACAGCTGTTCCTCCATATCACCCTGCCCTGGCTTGCGCCCTGGAGAGGACACTCCAGCTTCGCTTCACAGCGTCGACACAACACGGGAAGCAACAGTTACTGCCACTCTCGTGTGGGGCTCCACAGCCATAACAGACGCTGCACAACCATCAACTAAACATTCCCCATGGGCGCATATCCATCGTCTCTCGAGACTAACGGACGCCAACAATAAGCACTTCTGTTTTTTTTCATTTCAGATGTTGTTGAAAAGCCTAAAAAAAAATCCAGCACATTTTTGAACAGAACAACCATTTTTTTTCATGTCTTTGGAAATGTTTTGTGAAAATTAAAATGGAATTATGGACCAGTCCTGCTGCTGATGTTTAACCGGTATTAAAATAAGATGGAAATAGGTTATACATGTTCTTCCATGATGCCGATGTCACAAGTGGCATCACTTCTCGTCGAGACGGCTCTCATTGCCTGAAGGCTCTGTGATGCCATTTTAAAAATGTAAATTATTTTCCTGTTCTGAAAAACAGCTCTGTACAAATAGCATCTTGAGGTTCCAGGTTTGCTGCTTCTCAGTGAAAGATGCTCAGTTTCTGAGCAAAAAAAGACGACTACTTTTAAATGGCTACAGCGCCATGTGATTTTTGAATTCAGAATGTCCTTTTTCAGCTCCACATACCCCAGTGCATTTCTCCCCCTAAAAAAGTAAAAGCCCAAACGAATAAAACTGGAACGGACAAAACCATGTGTGCTCAAGCACCCTGATCATGCTTATTGTGCTCACATCTCTTTCCCCAGCTCTTTATCTCTTCATTGTGTTTTTGGATCGTAAGCTCTTTAGAACAGGGACTGTGTCTTCCTATATGTGTGTAAAACCAGGGCCATGATGGCAGCCTTAATTCTAGCATTTTCCAATTTTTCAGTGCTTGACTTGGCAACATTAAAAATGTTCCTTTAACATACGTTTTGTGCGCAATTGCCTACGTTTTTAAGAAAGCAATTTGAAAAAGTAAATTCCATCATGTGGCATTACAATGACACCAACATGGCTCCTTAGTGGGGTTGGAACCTTTAGATCCATGACAACCACATGAGCTAACTGAGTAACAGCAGTAGTAAGTTGTCATCCTCTGTGTAGAGCAGCAGTGGAGGGAGGTGGAATGCTCCCAGTCCCTTCTCCCCAGACTTCTCATCCACATCCCAGTCTCCTTGCCTAGCCAGTCCCAGTTTCCCCTCTCCCCTGCCCCCAGCTCCTCATTCATCTCTCTCCACAACCCTGGCCTCCAGCCCTCCCACCACGTATGTTTCTCATCTCCACTGGCTCCCAGTCACAATCTCCTTCCACTGGCACATTGTCCAATCTCAATGTCCCACCCTGATTGCTTGTCCCAATCTCTTTGCTCAGCCAGTTCTGGTCTCTTCCCATCCAAACTCCGAGTCCCATCTTTCCTCTCCCCTGCTCTGCCAACTTCTAATCACAGGCTCCAACCCCCCAGGCGCCTTGTCCCAATCTAGTCCCTTTGCTTCCCCAGGTTGGCTCTTCTCCTCCCTACATTTGAATCAGTCAGCTTCTTCCTCCACGTTATATAGGCCTAGCAGGGTCATTGAGTGCACAGAACAGACAGGCTTCCTCCTTCCAGTTCTAGGGCCCAGACTCAGAACAGCTCATAGCAGGCGAGAGCTGCAATTGCAAGGAAAGGACCGTTCAGCCTTGGGCTGGAGCGAGCTCATTGCGGATAGAATCTTGGGAAATGTAGCCGCTAAAATCTAAGAAGTCTCTACAGAATATGTCTGACTTGCATTTTTTTCAAGGGTTTATAACCTGGCCAGATTTGGGCAGATTTTCACAGATACTGGAAAAGACTCATCCCCGACACAAAGGTCACCCCCACTGTTGAATGTCAAGTTCCTGGTGCAAAGCATGGGAGCGCTTGAGCTTTTCTAGGAAAAGGTTGCCACAATTTTCTAATGTGGCCAAAACAGTGAACTTTCCCCTTAACTTTGTTCTTGAAAACGGCTGAATCATTTTGCCTGCAATTTTCCAACAAAAAATTCAGCCTGAGGGAGACACCTGGCATGGATATTTTCAGCCCACAGGGGTAAAGTTTGGCAGTTATAAGCAATTGAAAATGGGGTCTCATGATGGGAAGTGTGAGGCAACCCTAAAAATATGCATTGCTACCAGCCCTGCCTATAAACATGTATATGTGTGTATAATGCATATAAAATAACTGCCTTTTAAAACTTGAATTTCAGTGCTTTCACAAGGTTCATTGTAATCATTGAGTATAGCAGAAACATACCAAGTATTACAAGCAAATCATTTAAAACATTCAGTTAAGTGGCTATAGAATTCAAATCAAGCCTGTTCACTTGCCGATCATTTCACAGAAATGTGCTATACAATTTGCTTCATTGACTAAAAGGCAGAAAGATTGGTCCTGATCCGGTAAAAGCACTTAGGCCCTGATTCAGGAAAGCACTTATGCACATTCTTACATCCATTCCCATTCAAAAAAGCACTTAACCACATACTCACTAGATTTCCTGAATGGAATGCTTTCCTGAATTAGGGCCTTAATCATGTGCTTCAGTTTAAGCACAAGAATAGCTCCATTGACCTCAATGTTGCTTAAAGTGAAGCATGTCCTGGATTGATGCCATAATGAAGGAAACACTTTGGTGTATGGGTGGGATCAGCCAAGTGAATTAGGCGAATACTATCAATTGAAAGTCAATGGAACTTGTACTGCTAACTCATGTAAGTGAAAAATCCCACCATCCATTTCTATATACATACAACACAGAGATTTTTTTCCCCCACGGAATGTTAGAATGACATGGGAATAAATTGTCACTCCTTTATATATTAAAGATATTCTCACAGATTTCCCATTGTTTTGTTGTTGTTCTCCCCCCACCCCTCGAATAATAATAATAATAGTATATTTTTGTCCATAGATTTCTAAGCAGTTTTACAAAGGCAGGTAGATACTACTAGCACTGTTTTTATAGATGGGAAAATTGAGGTGTAGAGAAAGTAAGTGACATTCCCAAGGCCATTCAAGTAGGTCAGTGGCAGGGTTGGGACTAGAACTGAGATCTCCTGATTCAGAGGTCACCAGTACCCTAGCCACTTGACCACTAGACATCCCCTTTTTACTGAAGCATAGATAGCAATGGTGATGCTGTTATTTCCAGCTTCCTTCTAGTTACTATTATGACTCTCTCATTAATGTAGACATTTTCTGCCTGAATTTACAGTCCACCTTTGCCAAAGGAAATGCAGTGTTAAATTCAATCAGACATGAACTTTCCATATTAGCACTTAAACTTAAAAAAAAAAAGGGGGGGGGAAGCTGAAAATGAGGAAAAGAAGCACAGAAAAAGCTTTTGGTTGCTGGCATGAGTGTTGTATATGAAATTATTGAAAGTGCTAAAGGGTCTGATTCCTAAATAATGAAACATGGGTGAAGATAGGTCATGCAAGAAAGGACACACAATCAAATGGCCTAGAAGAAGATGAGGAAGAAGAATGTAGCAGGGGAGCAAGTGATTAGGGAACCATTTCTCTCTCCTGCACACTCTGCAAAGCACAGTGCCCTCAGGGAAAAACCTGGCCAGGCTTCCATCCCAGCACTATATCCTTGTTGGACTGTGGTCTACTAGGGTGTGTGTGAGAGTGGGGGGAGGTGTCAAGCCCCGGAGCTAGCTAGAGCATATGCTGCAGCATGCTGATCTTGATTAAAAGTGAAATGAAGATTGCCTGGCAGCATGTGATGGGACCTTGTGAGGGCTCATGCGGCTGGTGCCGCTTAGCTCCTCATCCCCTGTGGCCCTCTAAGGTAAGGGCAAGCGTGCTCTCTTCATCATCACCACAGAAGGCAGTGGGCACGTCGAGATTACTCAGCTATCTCCTCTTGGAAGATGAGCAGCTGCGTTTAGCCTTAGATTGGATTTTATGATGCAGAATTAGAGATGATTTTGTGTTGCATTAGTCAGGATTTCAAAACTAATAAATTCTCTTTTTGCCAACAGAACTTCTTTAATATTTATCAGGGATCATAACAGAGATGCATCACTTATGCTGCGTTAAAAGGGTATCTATCTGGATTACAATTTTAGGAGGCTTGTAATATCACAGATACTGTAGCATATTTTTGCCAATGCTGAATTTAACCGAGAACAGATTTTCTAAGGTTCAGATTGGATCCCAGTACAAGTAGAAAAGTTTCAAAATGACCTATTGGCTGAATTGTTTCTTTTACCATAAGAACGGCCATACTGGGTCAGACCAAAGGTCCATCTAGCCCAGTATCCTGTCCTCCAACAGTGGCCAATGCCAGGTGCCCCAGAGACAATGAACAGAACAGGTAATCATCAAGTGATCCATCCCACCTCGCCCGTTCCCAGCTTCTGGCAAACAGAGGCTAGGGACACCATCCCTGTCCATCCTAGCTAATAGCCATTGATGGACCTATCCCCCAGTTGTTTTAGGCCCTAATTCAGCAAAGCATTTAAGCACATGCTTAACTTTAAGTGCCCGAGTAATCCTATTGACTCCAGTAGGCCTACACATGATCTTAAAGTTAAGCATGTGCTAAAGTGCTTGCTGAACCAGGGGCCTTAATGAGAAAAATTGGGACCCTACCAACTAGAATGCCTTGGGAAATAGCTAGCTATAGACTACCACATAAGAAAGTAGGACAATCCAGAAAGTTATTAATATAGTTTAATGTCATCAATATTTTTATTAAAATGCTTCCTATACAACTCTTTTACTGTTTTTCTTGTTTAAATATTTGCAGTATTGTAAAAGATGGTTTTTCATAAAGGGCTTTGAAAGGAACAGGATTGAGTCCTAAATGGAAGCTGTGTAATTTGTGAACACCCACTCAAACACATGGAATTGAATGTACAGGATTTAGAGTCAAACAGATTTGAAGCAGACTAATTAGTCAGGTTGTTGTTATTATTTTCAACAGCCACTTGCAAGGCTGGCAAAAGTCAGTCTATTATTGATACACAGACACATTGGTGAAGAAACATTGCAATCTATTTAAGTTTTTAGAAATGCTCTAATAGCTGCCCTCCCCTTTGAAGATTATAGGAAATAATGGAACGTGAAGAAGTTATGCATTCTCATCTCACAATCCATTGTCAGCCAGATGAGAGAGCAACAAATGGGATGTTTGCTTAAATATATCACTATGTGACTATAAAATCAAAGGGAATAAACATAGTGCTGTACTCTTTATCTCAGTGACAGATATTTATTCTTTTCTTTGTTTGTAAAACACATACTTCTGTTCTAACAAAATGTATATTGGATAAAGGCATTTCATTTTGTCAATATGACACAAAGCTGTGCAGTGGTATGACTTTTTAATTGTTTTAATGTTATTACAATCAAAATGTCAGAGTGACTTAGACTTTCTCTTTGTTTATTGTCTTGGATATTATGGAAACAGAGCTTCTTCATGAACTGCTAAAACAATGACGCAGAAGTTGCTAAATAGGGCTATTTTCATCCATACAGGGAAGGTGCACAGTGTTAAATTGCAGTCTCACATGGTGTAAATCTGGAGTAACTCAGTTGGGGAGGAAAGGAGGTAGCATAGTCTACTGGACGGGACACTATATTTTCTTTTTTATTTACATAGGTCACAATCGTACAAATATTACTGGGTGCTGTGCTTACTATCATAAGCTTTGTGCCCAGGAGTAAACATTTTGTGGATTAGGACAGGAATCAGGCCACAGAACCCAGCAAAGAAGTGTACTGAAATTACCATCATCATGAGCTTTCTAACAGACTTTGATGTTCTAATCAGAAATGATGGTGAAGCAGTGCAGGCATAAACACAATAGGACCATTGCTGACATTCCTTAAATATCAAATTCCTCATCTTCTAAATTGCCATATTAGTGGATTCAAGGCAGAGTCAGTTTTACACAATAGCATAGTGTGGCATATAGAACATAGTTGAAATTTGAAAAGCTATATAAGGCATCCATATCCCCTAGCACCTTTGAAAATCTCAGCCTATATGTACAATATGTGAGGTTGTGTAAAATATTGGGTATAATTTTCAAAGCACCTAGGCTCCTGAGTCACGTAGGTGCTTTCGGAATTTTTATCTGTTGCCTGTGTTTATTATATTTTTAGGAGAAGACCCTCAGCTAGTGTAAATTGTCATAGCTTTATGGGAATTAAAATTTAAATATTATATGCACTGATATAAAGAAAGATCATACTTTAAGGTATATGAACAAGGGGGCAGAGTAAAGGTTAATCATTCTGTTTTAACTCTGAATATTCTGACTTTGGAGTGGTTGGTTTCTCAGCCTTGATATCACATTAGCTTTAGAATTTTTTAAAAAATAGAAAAAAAACAAAGAAAAAAGATACAAGCTGTTCAGTTTGTGACACACACAGTTTCCTGATTTGGAACTCTTTAGCTTAACAATTCTTCAACACAGATGTACTTAACTCAGGCTTCCTGTACAAGATTGCCTCATTTTTTTAAATTGCCCTTGTCTTTCTGAGATGTTCAAGTTTTTTAGATAACAAAGAAAAAATATATAGTAAAATTCTATGTTAGGTGCACAAAATTTCTCCATTACATGCTCATTATATTGAAGTGGTTTTTATACTTGGCATAACCTTACATCTCAATGAGAGCTACAAAATAATTGTTTGATGTTTCTGCATTCAACTGTTGTTTATCTGCACATTTTCAGGGTAGAATGAATAGGATAGTGTGTATTTTTCTTTCATGCATAGTTACAATAATTGAAAATTGAGAATTTGTTCAAAATTTCTAAAAGCATTTACCCTGAGTTTGAGACACTTTGGAAAATACCAGGTCAAAAGAAATTATGAAGGTGGCTTAGAATGGAAGTTGAAACTCAGCCTGAACTGTAGAATGCACTAATTGTTTATTCACGAATAAATATTTTTAACACTCTTTCTTTCTCTTTCCCAAAGCACAATCACCTCCTCTGGTTTAAATCCCCCAAAACCTCCATTAGTGAAATATGACCGCTATCATACTTCCTTTTATGGTCAAAAATGAAATGAAATTTCATGATAGTTTTAGATGTTCACAAAATATCCACCTCTTTTTGAGTTTCACAATAATTTCTTTTTCAATTAAAGTAAAAATTAACTAAACCACTTACAGATTTGGCTTAAAACAAGTCACAAAACAAATGTGAAAGTTTTTTGCACAAACCTAGAAGTGCTTACAACACAGTGTGCAATTTATGTTCTTTCCTCTGAGTCTTCTTTCATATTCTTTCATTCTGGAGCCAAATATAGAAAATGTATTTTTCTAAATCCATTTCACCTACTGTTTATGCAGTCTGAAAGCCTGGTAATGTAGGACAAAGATGTTTGGCCTCCTATCCTGCTGTGATCCTCAGAGACTCTATTCCTTGCATACTGTTTTTCTTAAAAGACTTTCTGTGTAGATGGAAATTCATTTTTTTCGTACTTCCCAAGGAGGTCACTGAAGAAGCAATTTTCTGTTAAACCATGGATGTGGCAAGGCATATGATTATAGATGGAACAATGCCATCTTTGGCACTTCAGCAGGGCCAAGATTTCAACCCAGAAGTCAGTGGATGTTTTGCCATTGACTTCAACAGAACCAGAATTTCATTGCTGTTGTTTTAATAAGGAAGTGAGGCCTTTGGAAACTACAGGCCCAGTAATGCATAGAGTCCGCCATCTTGATCCCAGCGGCCTACCCTTTCCCATTGGATCAAGATGGAGCACGAAGTATGCTGGGACCTATAGTATTTGGGAGCTGCATATTCCTTGTAAAATAAGGGTAAGCTGCAGTCTACACTTATTAAAAGTAGGTTCAATGTGTCCTGCAGTTGGACCAAATTTGGATGCCCCTGTGGTATTAAAGTTTGTCAGTAAATATTTATTAGCTTAGAGTTATCAGTTTCTATATGTGGATGTAGTATGGATAACAACTGAAGCTCATGTTATGTATCACAATAGCAGATAAAGATGTTTTTGAAAGAAGAGTTTTTTTGGGTTTCATTCTTAAATTAGCCATGTAGCAGCGTACCATAATACTAATTGAAGTGGTATGTGAAATAATTACTGCTAATGACATTTTCCTGATTTAAAAACATTTCCATAATCTTATTTAGGCTAAATATTTAGTTGAGTGTCTTTACAAGGGATGACTAATAAAAATATTTGTAAGCATGGATCAAGTTGAAACAAGAAGAGTTTAAAATGAGCTGTGTTGACACTGAGCTCCCCTGTATTCACACCCTTCACACAACTGTAATAATCTTTGTACAAGGTATGCCTCATGAAAACTGTCAAAGTATCATTTTTGAAAACTAATAACTCACTGATCATTAATATTCTTGAATGTCATGGATGTATACTAGTATTATGACGAAAGTGTGTTTGAACCAAGCATGTCAGGAGGAGTTTGTATAGGTCTGCCTTAGACAAAGAAATGTGTATTTGTTTCTCTGACCAGCCCGATCTTTCGGCAAAGGGCAAAGACAATGAAGGGGGAAGAAAGACTATGGAACTTCCTTCACCACTAGATACCATGTTGCCTTCCTCACAGCTTGAATAAATTTTACTTTAAGGACCCTCAGATGAATCCATTGCAAAGGTTTACTAGTCTATAAAGATAGGGGAGGTCTCAGCCTCAAGTGATAAGCAATTGATTCAACTGATTGTATATAATATTATAAAATGTATAGAGTGAGGTCTTTTCTGGAAGCTAATAACACATTAGTGATTAATATCATTGTGAAATGTCTGTATTAACACTAAATGGGGATATATGGATACTTCATGATATTATGCTTTACTGTCTGTGATCAAACGGGGAAACAGGTTCCCTCCCAGACAGGAGAGAAGGCAGGTATTTACCTGTCACCTCATCTTTGTCACCTTTGTCCGGCTTGTCCTTGTCCGTCCCTCCACGAATGCAAGTCGACGCCTCACCATTCTATTTTGTTGCAAGCACGTTCCTTCCATTTCTGGCCAAAGAGTTTTGTCTTGGGATCAGCCCAGCGCGTTTTCGGTCTGCCCAGCGGTTGCTTGTGGTCTCTCGGGATCCAGTCATTGATGCGGGTTGTCCATCTATTCTCTTGCCCGCGGACTACATGACCTGCCCATCTTCGCTTTGCGTGGTACGTTGCCTGCACTACATCAGTCACCTCTGTACACCTTCTGATCTCCTCTTTCGGTATGTGATCACAGAGCGATATCTTACACATTCACCTTTCCATTGCTCTCTGGGTGACAGTGAGTTTTTCTTCCTCTGCTTTCGTCGTTGACCAGCTTTCTGCTCCATATATCATTGCTGGCAGAACAGTGGAGTTAAACAGTTCTTTCCTTTTCTTCAAGGGCAGTTCATCATCCATTAGAGATGTCTTTATTTTGTGGAAACTTGCCCACCCCGCCTTTTGCCTCCTACTGCATTCGCCTTCAAATGAGTTGTCTCTGTTCAGCTGCTGACCCAGGTAAATATATTTGTCAACCTCCTTAATTTCTTTCCCGTTTACAGAGATGATTCCTTCTGCACTATGGCCATTCTGCGTCCACTTAGTCTTCGACATGTTCATTTCCAACCCGATATCATGCTAAAGTGTTTGAAGTTGCTGCAATTTGTTCTTCAGTTCTGCTGTGTCCTTTGCCAGTGTTACACAGTCATCAGTGAAGAGAAGATGCATTAACTGTTCTCCATCAATTCTGATTCCTTTTTCTCAGTTCAGTTTCTTGAACAGCGACTCCAGTACTGCTGCAAACAGCTTCGGTGAAATTGTGTTGCCTTATATGATTCCTCTATGTTTAGCAATAATGCAGGGGACATTGAATAATGTTATCTCTGTCGAGCAATTGCGATAAATTTCTTCCAGCAGGTACCTCGGGTCGATACCAATTTAATTGAGTGCGTTGAGTACAGCGCTAATCTGCACCGAGTCAAATGCCTTTTTGTAGTCAATAAATGCAATACACGATGGTACTTTGAATTTTTCGATGAGCTGCCAAACTGAGTGGATGTGATCAATTGTCGAACACCCTGAGTGGAAACCAGCTTGTTATCTTCTTTCATGCATCTCAAGATCCCTCTTAATCCGATTGTTCAGGTGTATGCTCCCATGCAGCAAGCGGAAGATGAAGAAATGGAACATTTATACAAAGAGCTGGAGAAGGTAATGGAGAAAAGATCCACCTACACAATTATCCAAGAGGACTTCAATGCAATAGTAGGTGAAAAGGAGAGTGAGAAAGAAAAGTACATGGGAAAATTCGGTAAAGGTGTAAGAAATGATTGTGGAGCACGTCTGGTTGCGTTCGCAGAGGCAAACCATCTCCGCATAATGAACACAATATTTACCTGTCTCCTATGTAAATTAAGCATGGTGGAATCAAAACAATGGAGGCTCCATTTCTGTACAACATGAGGTTATCCTGCCTCTTGAAAAAAAGTAATTGAACTTTGGAAGGTATAAGCAAAGACAGATGCCATCGTTGGCATCCATCACTAGACAGACGCAAGAGGCCAGGCCTTGCAAGCTGAGAAAGATTGGTCCTTCAATCAAGGAGCGGGGGTTTGAAGTCTCTGGAAAATAGATGAGAAACCATCTTGAACAAAGCCTGTGCCTTGGTAGGTAACATTTTAGACTGTTAAATGCGTTTTCACTTTGATGTGTTTGTCACTCTTTCTAACTTTATTCCTTTCACTTGGCATCACTTAACCTATGTCCTATTGTTAATAATGGTGTTTTATTTTTACTAGAAAACAACTCCGTGCTGTGTTTAAATGGAAGGCTGTATTTACCCCAGTTAAGCTAATAAGCTGTGATATGTTTTTGTGCCTCTACAGGAACAAACAACCCGTATTATTTCTCTGAACTGTCCAGGAAAGAGATGGACATTACAGAGCATGTGGAATTGTGAAAATTCAGGACTGTGGGAGTGTGTTGGGGTCACTCTGCTGGTTGTAACCCAGGCTGGTAGAAGCCAGAGTGGGGTTGTGGAGCTGTAGACAGGTTGCTGGGCTGCCCAGCATACACACTCAGGGTATGACCTGCATGCTTGTGGGCTGGTTGTGAGCACAGGCGCCGACTTCCGGTGGCGCCGGTGGGGGCTGACGCCGGGCCCCGCCCCCGACACCGGGTGACGCTGCGGGGCCCCCCCCCCCGACGCTGGGTGACGTTGCAGGCCCCCGCCGCCGATGCAACGTCGCCCAGCGTCGGGGGCGGGGCCCCGCAACGTCTCCCGGTGCTGAGGTGAGTTTGCGGTGGGTCCCGGGGCTGGCGGGGAGCTAGGTGCGGGCCCCGGAGTTGGCGGGGAGCTGCTGGTGGGTGCTCTGCACCCACCAATTTTCCGCCGTGGGTGCTCCAGCCCTGGAGCACCCACGGAGTCGGCGCCTATGGTTGTGAGTGTCCCAGGCTGGGAGTTACAGCAGCAAAATATTGTAAGGCACCCAGAGTTGCAGGGCAAGGGGTGACACAACCCCTCACTGATCTGGATTGCACCCCAGAATGTGACAGCGACACTGAGGACTTCGGCATTGTATCATATCTTATCAAACTTGAATGTATAAATGGGGTAGGATGAGGGTCAGTGGGTTTCCTTATGCTGCTAGAAGAGAGATTTTCAGCTATCTTCCAAAGCCCTTTTCACAGCTATATGTATTTTCTTTCCACTTGGTGGTTATTACTCTGTATTCTTGTGAAGGATATATAAGCTGCTTTGGCAGAATTAGGTTGTCAATGTCAGTAAGTATAGAATGTTGAAACGACTTAAAAATATAAACAAGAAGCACTTTGGGTCCATTTTAAAATAATTGTTCGGTTTCTTTCTGCATGGATCTTACTTGCTTTCCACTTGGAAATCAGATGCATGTTTTTCCCATAAAGTCCAGTTGTGTTTTTTCTCTCCACCTTCATGAATTTTTAAAATTAGTACATAAGTGAACACCCTTCGGTAATAGTCTGTAAGTGCACAACAAAGGAAGTCATTAAAAAATAAGTTTCCTCATTAATGGGAATCCTGTGTTAGGGGAAACTACTGAATAGCTAGCTGCATGTGTGCTGAATAGATTTAGGAGGTAGGATTCTTTCCTGTCAGTGCTCCACTTGCACAAAGTCCATTTACTTGGGCTTTGTGTGATGGAAAAGATTTCATCCCAACGCAGAAACTGTATAGTTTCAAAATGTTATGTAAACAAACTTTGAGATTATCAAAGGCACAAATGGCAGTTAGCTGCCTCACTCCCACCCCCAATTTAATAATAAAGAAGAGCATAGATGTTCTGAACCCCTTAATAATCCCGATGTGCATTCTCAGTTGGAGTTCAGACTTAAATAGGCGCACACATTCAGCGCAAGGAGTCGTGTGAACATTGCGGTTATACAGCGGAAATGTCTTCATCAAACAGAAAGTCTTTTCAATATTTAATACTGATTTTAAAAGCAATATTTGTTGTGCATGACCCTGTTTTACTATGTTATGAAAGGGAAAAGATAGCCAAAGACTGCATGTGCCGTATCTCTTCTGTGGCTTGGTTTTGTGCCTGTGAACAACTACAAAAGGTGGTTTATTTACTCTTCTAATGTAGGAAACACTGGAAAACCCTGTTAGTCAGAAGGTATACAGAAGTTCAAAGGACAAATAGCCTCCTCTGACCCAATTTATTTTATACATAACTGTTGTTGCTATGAGAATAGTATTATTTTCATTTGAAATTGAGGCTACTAATAGAGGAATCCAGCGAAACATTTACCTTTCCTACAGCACTTCAGGGCCCAAAGTAATGATGAGGAGCACATCTATTTTACCTTTGTGTCTCTCAGTATTCCTGTAATTAGTGAAGGAAAAATATTTGATTTTAAGAGGCTGCATCATCTTTTTATGGATGAAAACATATGTACAGTATGTTAGGCTCTTAACTAGAGCTGGGTGAATAACGGATTTTTTAATTTACTGGCAGCTCCGAAAAATTAAATTAAAAAAAACCATTTTGGTTCAGCTCAAACCAGATCCAAAAATTGCAAAAATGTTGGTGAATTGAAGAAAAAATTGTTTCGGGTCAAATGAAACACGTTTTATTTGACCCAAAACAGATTTTTGGGGGGTATAAGATCAGGAAAAGGCATCCCTTATAACAATTAGCTCAGTGGTTAGAGCACTCACCTGGGATGTGGTAGTTACATTCCCTCCCCCCCATCCAATGTGAAGAACAGATTTGGAGGTGGTTCGTGCACACTGCAGAAGCATGCCCTAGCCACTGGGCTAGGGCTCTGTCATTCTCTCCTATTGATGCTATTCCCCTGTACATAACTAATTACATAGTCATTGGTGCAGGGCCATGAATTTAGGTTTCCCACAAGTAAGGTGAATGCCCTAATAACCAGGCTATTGAGTCATTCTCTTTTTTTCTTGGCTAGTGACATTGGCATATGGAATAAACACCCTTCTTCCTAGAGCTAAACTGAGACTGCTGCCTCTTACCAGAGCCCCAATTGGCTCTCACTCCACCCCACTGGGCGGGAAGCTAATTCATATTCTCTCTCTCTCTCTCCCTCTCTCAAACCATAAGAAAAAGTAAAGGGACAAGGGAAAAGGTCAGTCTGGGAGGGACCAACTGGAGCCTCTGTTCAATATGTTTCTCTAGCAAACTGAAAAGTAATGGGGAGGAAAGAGGGGGGGAAAAGCAACTTAATCCTCTACATGGAACTGTCTGGGAGAAAGGGGCATTTCACAGCATCCATCACAGACAGGCCATGTGAAGTACTCCAAAACAGAGATCTTGGTCCTTTCCGATTGTTGCATTTCATTTTGAGTTTGTGAAATTAATTCGGTTTTATCAAAACTATGTGGGATTTCGTTCAAAAACCGGCCTGATTTGCAGGGAATATGAGTATGGGGGCCTGTGTCTGTGTAAAAAGCTTGAAAAGTTCAAAATAATATAATTCAAAATTTTGTTTCAGCAAAGACGTTGCAGAGCAAGCCAAATTTCTTATGCAAAAATTGCTATTTTGAAAAAATAAAAAAGGAAAACAATATTAGCTGTTTGTGCACAGTCCTAGTAGATAGGTGTGCCATATTCATGGCCACTTAGGGTTGATGTCTTCCTAGATTCTTAAAACCTGCAGCTGGCTTGGCATACTGGTGCGTACTGTTGTAATATTGTTTTGAAGTTTATTAGATTAAATATTATCTTCAGCGCCCTGGCTGAAGTCAGCCTTTGTAACAAAGGTTTATTGAAATCACAGAAATAATAAAAATTAGAGGTCATTTATCAAGTAAACTTATGTACTGTGGGAACAGATGGGTTTCCCAGGAGCTCCTGTGGTAGACTGGATAAACCTTGCTACTTTAGTGGTTACAAGCTATTGAGCTATTCCTAAAATGCCTTTCAGGAGAGAAAAGATTATCTCTCTGCTAATGGTTTAGAAGTTGAACAAGGTAGGAAAAGAGCAATGTTTCTGACATATAAGGAGGCTTGGCATAATTTTTATATTTTTATCATTTGGACGGATAATATCAATGTTTATTTTTAAGCATTTTTTAATTTTTATTGATTTAAACTTCCACAGTTGGGAAACTGGGTGTGGAGCTCTGGCAGCAGGAGGGGCCAGACAAATATTATTTAATGACAATAGATGTTGTGATTCAAAAAGGTAGTTTTATAACCATTAAAACACAAAATTGTCACCATCACACGGCAAACATAGAAAGTAAATACCCTGAAATCAAAGTCTAATAAGTTCTCAAGCAGCATTTTTCATACTTTGCCTATCTTTAAATTTCAGTTATAATGGATGGAAATTGTGTGTGTGTGTGTGTGTGTGTGTGTGTGTGTGTGAAAGAGAGAGAGAGATTGTGTGTATGGTGAAATCGATGTTTACTGGTATGTACTAATTAAAAAATAATCCTTCAAAGCCTATATACAAGGGAAGTATCCATATATGAACCATCATCCCAAACAAACTCTGACCTTTTTTGTCTATATCCTGGAAGAATAATTGTTCTAGACATAGTGGCACCATAAAACAGCGGTGTTATGCAGGCAAATACAATGCTCAGATAATGGGTGCCATCAAAGAACCAGGGTAGGTAGATGTAAGAAGTCAGTGTCCACCCCAAGAGGCTTACAGTCTAACTATAATTAAATAGCAAACCCAATAATTTTCATCAAGTTAATCAATTCCCTGCTATCGCTTAGGCATTGGTGGCATCTGCCTGTGGTACACAATTGAATAGTCTCCTGAGGGCAGTAATGCTTTGATCTAATTCCAGTGGTAGAGTTTAGTGTGCATGTGGCCTGTCATATACAGGAGGTCAGATTAGAAGATCTTGCCTTAAATTTTATGACTCTAAGTTAGTGGTTTTCAACCTGTGATCTGCAGACCCCTGGGGGTCCGTGGACTATGTCCAGGGTGACCACCCATCCCTAATAGGGCAGAACTGGCCTGCAATGTACATTTCAAGTCCCGGTGCTGGGCTGAATGACTCCGGGACAGCAATTGTCTCAGATTCCCTGTAGTGCCGCTCCGAGGCTCAGGGGCAGCATCAGTCTCTTCCTTGGAGGCCCTGTTGCTGGCCAGGCCAGAAGCTGAAGCCAGAGCTGGGTAGTAGTAAGAACTGCCCAGGAAGCTCAGGCCGCTGTAGGGAGCCCTGGAGTTCCAGAGGCTCCATGTGGAAAAATCAGGTAATGAAACAGGTATGTCAGCACATTGATGGTAAATATTTTGTCACAAGGCTATGATTCCCATCCTACAGAACTGTAGTGTTACAAAGGCAAAAAAAAAGAAAAAGCTGTGACCTGGTGTGTGCCTGTATGTAGAGAGTGCATGTCGGGAGTATATGTGTGTGGAGATATATTTTAGTTAGGTGTTTATATGTGTGTTTATAACAATGTCTCTATTTTTATTACTCTTTCAATCCTGGTTCAATTCTCCTTTCTTATTTGTGTATATTTGTATATAGCCCATACTTTAAGCTCTGTGAAAAAGCTTAATTTTTAATCAGTTTTTCCTTACTCTATGGGGATTGCTTAATTTAAAATTACATTAGTAATCTATGAAAGTGAGTCTAACATGGCCACCTGTGAAATCCTATTCAATGTAAGCCAGTCCAACCCCCACTGAAGTCAATGAAAGATGGGTCAGCCCCTGTCATTGTAAGTAAATGATCCAGGGAAACGACTTTGAACGCTGAAACACTTTAAACGAGGTAGCAGTACAATCCTGCTTTATTTTACCCTCTGTTGAAAAGCGGCACCAAACTGCATGGTGCAGCCAGCTGATGGCACGTTTTTAATCAACCTCTTCCTTTTAGCCAAATTACCCAAGTCTAACACACAAATTAAGCGGTGCTGTTGGACTCCTTTCGGGGGGAAACTGTGATAAATCACTGCCTTGCCATATATTTTCTTTTGTCCCTGGGTAATCTCATAAGGAATGGCAAATACAACTCACCAAGAGGAGCTGAGTGTGCTGCTTTATACAATCACCACAAACCTAATTCCTTCCGGGAAAAATTACACTCAGCAGCATTTACACAGCATTGAAAGAAACAATTTATGAACAAAGCATTAAGTACCCTGGGACTGCACACACAAATTGATAAGTTTGTTTTGGTTTGACAGTGGAAATGTAACATATTGTCCCCAACCTAATACAATAATCAGCTCTGATGATTATTATCTTAGTTCTGTCTGCACAGTTGCAGTACAATCACTAGAAATGTGCACACCCAGTATAATTGAATGTCTTCCTTTTTAATTTTCGGTTATATTGACTACATTTTAGTACAATTATTAGTCATGTGAGAGAATTGCATATAGTCTTCTTTTGTGGCATGTGTGTAACTTCACTAAATGTTAAACAGGAATTGCCGGAGAAGGATATATTCCTGTGTATTAGCTAGCTGTGCTCCTAGGATAGTCATACAATGAATTCCTGTGTGTGCATACTTGATATTGGGTGCATTAGAATAGCAGGATTGAGTGGCTTTAATACTTGGGAGCTACTTTAAAATTGCATTGTAAAAATATTGAACACTTTAAGTAGTGTCACATACGTACTCCCGATAGAATAAAAAGAATGGGGCTCAGTTAATTGCCGATGAAGGGCACTACTTATTAGGAAACGTATAGAGCTGGAAGTGAATGTGATTTACATCTCACACAGAAAATAGCAGTGCTTTGTTTCTGAGCAGCACCATCTGAAGATAACATCAATTTAACCATGAGCCAGCAAAAATCTATTTTTATCCCGTAGATTTCATCTATTGCTCTTTGGCATATGTTTAGTTGTACAGTGTAAATTTAATAATAACTTAGGCCACTTAAACGATTCATGACTTTGTATCTATTTAATTCCTATAGAACACATCTTGTTAAAGTTTTAATACTTAAATTTTATTCATACTGCATTGTAGCAATATAAAGAAGCCTACATTAATGCATGCAAACATTGCAGCGAGTTCCCTCCGAATGTCTGCATGTTTTCTATGGCAATGGAGAATTGCAAGTAAAACACTTGGTATGTGATATACACCAAAAAATTGACTGAGATCACCAACTCTTTTCCATAGTCCACTGACCTCTCAGCCTGCCACGGCCCAAATGAGGGACACAGTGTTGAACAAAGACCCAAAAACAAGGGATACACAAAAATTATTCATTCAGGAGACTTAAAATGCTGTGGGATTCAACGTCTTAATGTGAATAACTTTCTTTGAAAGGAAGGGTACTGGAGCAGTGTGATCAGATGGTAATGGTCTACCTGTAAAGGCTGTAGTCAAACCTAGGCTTAGAGGTGGTGGGAGGAGTGGGGGCAGGGCTTTGAGCCAACTACCAATCTGCTGAGCCACTGAGCCTACCGTCTTCTTCAACATGTTAAAATAAGATATTGCTAATGGGCATCAGTTGGATTGAATAAGCCTCATTGGTAAATGAGTAAAATAACTTTTGCGGTGAGTTGTGAACTCACCGCAAAAGCCGTTGTAGCACATCAGGTTTGCTGCTGCATTATGCTCATGGAGTGCAAGAGGCGTGTTTCACCATGACTGGTTATTTTACTGCAGCATCTACCCTGTGACAGCTCCCCACATGCGGTGACACTTACGCCTCAAGCTGAAGTAAGTCAGTAGGAATATTTGTTGATAAAAGTAACACGCCATCCTGTCTCAAAGTAGGGACTTGTGAAAGTATCTGGTGTCTCAGATGTCTAAAGCTTAAGTCTCCTAAATGCATCAGGTTAATTCTTTCTCGGTGCTGAGTTAATTGGTCACATGCTAACTTTGAATAATTTAATGATTTTATTAGCTAAGTCTGTGGTTAAAGAGAAGCTAGCGGTCAAGTCCATTTTGTATGAAGTTTGCCCTTCCTTACAGAGCACAGATTCTAGCATTAGCGATAGTCTGTTTGTTCAGCAGTACCAGGAAGGGGAATGATTTCTTTAAAAAAAAATCATACATTGAAAGGTTGTTATAGTCTCTTAAAATCTGAGAAAGTTCAGTGAAATGTGATTACTTCGGTATAGTAGCTGAATCTCCTTTTGACATTCATTAACCAAGACCATTCTAAACATGTTATATAATTGGCAGTGGCGTAGCCAGGTTTACAGCACAGAGGGAGCGGCGCTATAAAAAGGGGCTTCCCCGCTCCCCCTGTACTCACCCAGCGGTGCTTTAAAGGGCCTGGGGCTCCCCACGGCTGCAGTGGGGCTGGGGGGGGTGCTTTAAAAGGCCCGTGGCTTCCCGCAGTGGCAGCAGCGGCAGGAGCTGCGGGCCTTTTAAAGCGCCCCCCCCAAGCCCGGCTCCGGCAGCAGGGCTAGGGGGGGCCGCTTTAAAAGGCCCACGGCTTCCCGCAGCGGCAGGAGCCGCGGGCCTTTTAAAGTGCCCCCCACTGCTGGCAGCGGGGCTGGGCGGGGCGGGGGAGGCGCTTTTAAAGGCCTGCGGCATCTGCCGCTGCAGGGAGCCGTGGGCCTTTTAAAGCGCCCTCCCCCCAGCCCAGCTCCGGCAGCGGGGCTCGGGCGGCGCCTTATGGCGCCGCTTCTTCTCACAGGAGGAGCGGCCGCTCCCCCTCCTCCCCCACTGGCTACGCTACTGATAATGGGCAAGGAAAGAGAAAAGATTAGCTAGATTACAAATGGCCTTTTACTTTTAATGTATTCAATGGTCAGACAAGATTTATTGGAAAATTTTCTTTCAAATAAAAGTATGTTATGTTTCTAGTCACGTTCTCAGCGTCTTGGTCTTGGTGGTCAAAGAAGCCAGGCTACATGCAGGTGAAATATGTTGTTTTGTGGTTGAATGGAGGCAGTCTGGATTTTGAAAGCAATTTACTGTCCAGAAATGTTCTGTGTGGGGGGATTTTGTAGCCTTGATAGTAGAGGAGAGGAAAGCTCTCTTTGCCTCCTTTGCCACTGTGTTGAAGGTTTGTAGAAATTCTTTGTCCTAGATTGTCCGTATCAGAATATATTTTCCACCACCAATGCGCAAGATTTTTTTTCCTGCTGAATGTCATCTGAGAAGAGGTGGGAGAAGATACTTCAGTGCAGAAATGTCTATAGCAGTAGTTAGGGAGTGATTTTAATCCCCTTGCTAATTTTTCTATTCCTTGACCTCTTGGTTGAATAGTTTTTCATAAATAAGTGTTAGAATTTGGCATATTTGGGGCATACCAGGCTGGTGGCTTCCTCTGGTCTAGCCTTGTACCCTCTTTTTCTGCACACTCAATCTAAGGATATGGATTTGATTGAATTTTCCCTGAATTTGAGCTCAGAAAGCAATGTAATGGCTACTGAGCAGCACCTAGTTCACACCAATGATGTAGAGGGGAAAGGCTTTGTATCCCATTACTTTTCTTCTTATGAACTATCCAGTCTCCTGTAGTGCAATAATTTTTGACATGAGACTTTGGGCTACATTTTAACTGCTGGACAAGTAATTTTTCACTGTTTCCTTACAACCCCTTTCCCCTCTGAACATAATAGTACCCTGTTATGGAAAATTGTCCCTAATTTACACTTCCTCACTCTCAATGTTCACTTCCTTCCTTTATTCTTTTCCTTCTCTTCTTTTTGTCACACTTCAGACCTAATCATGTTAATTGGAAAGTTCATTTTGAATTTGCTTCTTTCCTTCTGTGCCAAGCTCTTTATGTGCAGATACAATAAGAGATTTATGTGCTTTATATCCTCTATCTACTGGATGTTCAGATCTTGACTCACTAAACAATAAGCAGAAGTGAAGCTCATGCAGCTGGGACATCACCAACTCCCACAGCCCAAGATCCTCATGTAACTACAATGCTACAGTCTCCACTCTTGTACTTGTGATCAACAAGTGGTTTTCAAGAGAAGACTTCAACAGAGTGTACTTCAGTCATCTATCATCTAGGTCCCTTGTGGGCAGGTTTATATCTGGAAGGAAAGGCTACATCTTCTGAATAGTTTGGAGATGAAAGAGCTGCACTGACAAAATTTAGGATTCTATGCTCAACTGGCGATCACAAATCATTGTGATTGGTTGAAATCTTTCAAATTTTGATGATTTTTTGTCAAAATTTTGATTTAAAAAAATTAGGTGATTTTTTTTTTAACAAACTTTTTTGGTAAGAAATTAATCTAGAGCTAGTTCAAAAAAATCTTGACACTTTGACAAAAATAATCAATAGTTTGCATTTTTTTTGGGTAGGGGCAAGAATTATGAAAAAAATCCATTTTTAAAGCAGCTCTATTCCCAAATTGCTAACCCTAAGAGCGTGCATGGGGCAAACATCAGTGGTCCCAATTTTTTATTATTTATTCAGTAATGCCATGCATTGAAAAGACAGGTTCTTCCAGATGTTTCCCCCACTTTTGTTTAGGTGGATTAAGCATCAGTCTGGAGTTCTTTCTACCGTCTCAGAAAAGCAGTGTTAAATTCTTGCCACAATATAATCACTGGGTTCCAAAATGAAGTCTTAAAGCAGCTGTGAGGCAATCAACACTGAGGGCTGTGTCATAGCCTAGCACTGGATCAGCAAAAATGGTGATGTCTGTCCCATTTGTTTTGTACTCACTAAAGCGTTAGGGTGACGGTCTTATTGTGTGATGTTTGTTTAAATGCAGACCAAATGGCAGTGACATAGATACTAGGGCACAAATCCTTTTTTTGACTGTAGACATTGTAGCTGCTGGCAAAGCACTGCCTGTGTGTTTCAGGTGCCAATTTAACAGTAATCTCAGTGGGTACCAGAATAAAGTCCTGTCTCAGCTGTGATTCAAGCAGCAACATTGATGGCACAGCTGTTTCATAACTGAGGCCTGGCAAAATTATACAAGATGGTTGCTAAGTTTGTTTGTAGGAAGCTTCAACAGAAAAAAAACACATTTTATGTTGAAACAACAGTAGCTAAGAACTAAGGGGTGTCTGTCAAGGGAAATAATTGCGTAGAAGGGACTTGAAGAGACCTTTGTCATGGTGAACCTGTGCTGGTCTATAGACCTGCATGTAATGATGGAGATGTAGACACATGAGCAGTTCCCATCTTAGGGGGTGAGGAAAGGTTTGTGATACAGGGGTTGCACTCCTGAAGGGAGGAGTACAGTTGCTCCAGCTGTTGAGCGAGTTGTTTGTTTGCCACTTGCTCCTTGGAATGGCAGGAACTATGCCCACCATAGAAAAAATGGGAGAACTTTTAACTTCGCCTGGAAGGTAGCATTAGAGAAAAAGAAAAGTTCAGGTCTTGGATGGTAGAGGTAATTTAATAAATGGAAGGGAGAGCGGTAAGGTTGGCTGGCTAGCCTAATAAACTGTAAAAGCTGGCTAGCCTAATAACAAAATTGTTTTAATAATTTCTTGAACCTCTGAAGGCGAATCCAAACTGTATATATTTAATTTTATGGAAGTAAATATTTTATGTGCCCTGGGAACATGCAGCATACATAGCATTTTTATTATGATTCCATTCCTCCAGGACATTTCTCAGGCCAGAGTTTTTCCTATCCGGTGACTGGTGGCTTACAGATATTGCAGTCACCCAGGTTGCTATAGTTAATGCACATGTTAAGGATAACCTAGAAGGTGTTACTAATTTATATCATGATGGTTTCTTTGAAAAAGCCTAGGGCATTTATTCTGGCTCTTTATCTTTAATACGATTGTCAACATTTTGCTACATTTGGAAGGAAATGGTAACATTAATACCATGCGAGGAAGGTAATTCCATTAGAGCACTTCCCAGTTCCTTAGTTACAGCCTCAGCTTTCTTAATTAACACAAAAGTTTTGATAGAGATATGATAATGGGAGAGAATCAGCTTGATAGCACTGCAGAAAGTAAATAAATCTCTGCTTTTCATACTGAAAGTGTCTGAAAACTACACACACTGTGAAACGGACCTAAATTACTGTTGCCTATACATGCTGCTGTTATGTTTCTCCATGAACATCAGACACAAGCAAAAAACATTAACACTAAATCTTTAAACCAGTTACTCAAGATGTAGACCTCTTCATAAACTTTGGATGTCTTTCCCCCCCCATCCAGCTGAATGTAAATGAGGAAGATGACCTATAAAGCAACGTCTCTGTGACTTGAACATAGTTTAGTGGGAGAGATATTTTTGTGAAAAGATTACATGAACCATCGAAATCCTTCCATGTGGACAAATCTGTCAGTTTACTTTTATGATCATTGTTATTAATTTAATTATATGCATTGAGTTAGTGCCCAAAAGGTCAACAGAGATCCAGATTCCCTTGTGCTAGGCACTGTGCCGACGTGTAGTGAGAGATATCCCTACCTTTAACGTTTATGTTGACTATATCTGGTCTCTTTGTAATGGTATATATGAATTAGTTACTGTACATACTGTACAGTATGTTTTCAGCCATGATGTCCTGCATGCCTGTCTCAAGAAGAAGCAGCAACATCAAACTCTATCTGTTGCATGTTGAAATTTTATTGAACAGAAAGTTGTTTTGTCCAAAAGTGGCCAGTTTTTAAAGAATTTTTGTTTGTAAAATAAATTGTTGACATTGTAAAAAGTTGTCATTTTTGGTGAAAAATATTGTGCTACTCTTGAATATTTTTTCCAACATTTTTATCAAAAACACGACAAATTGATTAGTTATCAACATTTACAAAAACGGATAGCTCTTTTCAATACTGAGCTTTTAAAAATAGGGGGGAAATCATGAAACATTTTGAAAAAAAACAAAAATGGGTCAATTTAGAAAATGTCTAAACAACTTTGAAACTTTTAATTTTGTGTAAACAAGCTTTTATTTCTCAACTAGCTCTAATTGTACGGTGTGCTATGGTATCTGTCATTCTAGTATGTGTATATATATATATAGAGAGAGAGAGTATATAGTGTATCTCTCTCTTTCTCTCTCTCTCTCTCTCTCTCTCTCTCTCCATACACTAGAATGACAGATACCATAGCACACCGTACAATTAGAGCTAGTTGAGAAATAAAAGCTTGTATGTATAGTGTATATATATATATTTAACCTGCCTATAAAATACGCAGGATTTTCCTACATTGTTTCAACTATTAAAGCAATACTATTATCACATATTAGAACATCCATGCTTCAGTAGATTTGAACAAATTGTCATAATAAGCCATTGATACTTATTTTGGATTTAATGTATTGCCATACCTTATGTTCAGGGAAATAGGGCAACATTTTCCAAAGTGCTTAAGTGGGTACCACTGAAAATCAAGGTTCAAAGCCTTGGTCATGAACTTCAGAGCTGTCAATGGGTCAGACAACTACATCAGCAAATGTATCTCTGTCCATGTCTCACTGAGACAGCTGCATTCATGTGGGGCAATCCAGCTTGCAGAGCCTGGGACAAAGTATGTCAAAGCTGGAGATAAATCGTACTCAGTGGAGGGGATTCAGCTGTGGAAAGAACTTCTGCAGGAGAGCAGACTAATCCAGAGGCTGAAAACATTCAGGAGACGTTACAGAACCTCCTCCTTTTTGATAAAACATTTCCACCCTGACCAGCATGATGACTAGAGCTGGGGGAGGTTTTTCAGATACTTTATTCATTGAAAATTGCAGGTTTAGTCAACTTGAAACTGTTTACAAATTTTACACAAATTCACTGAATAATTTTGTCCAGAGAAACAGTGGGGAGGAGGTGGTAGCCTCCCCCTTATAACCTTTGATTCAGTGGTTAGCGCACTGACCTGAGATGTGGGAGACAACGTTTCAGTTCCTCCTGCTACCTGATGTGGAAAAGGAATTTGAACTTGGGTCTCATCTCTCTCAGGAGTATGCTCTAGCCACTAGGTTCTTGGATATTCTGGTATGGGGGGCTCTCAATCATTCCTGTTGAAGCTGTTCCACTTTCTATTAGTAATTAAGTAGTCATTAGGGCAGGGATTTGACCTTGAGTCTGCCTCCTCCCTGTTGAGGGCCCCTAACCATCAGGCTATAGGGTCATTCTTACTCTTGTTCTCTGGCCCAATGGCTATTCATTGTCATTATGTTCATTATGAATGACTATGAATTGCCAATAATGGATTCAGTCCAACCTGAACCAAAGTGTTTGAAATTGCCTGTGAACCGAAAAACTGGTTAGTTGCCCATCTCTAATGAGAGACAAGGTGGGTGAGGAAATATCTTTTATTAGACCAACTTCTGTTGGTGAAAGAGACAAGCTTGAAAGCTACATAGAGCTGCTTCTTCGAGCTCTGTGTAGCTTGAAAGTTTGTCTCTTTCACCAACAGAAGTTGGTCCAATAAAAGGTACTACCTTACCCACCTTGTCTCTGCAATTTCCTGGGACCAGCACAGGTAAAACGACACTGCAAATAGCTCTAAGGATGACAGTTTTAAAAAATGATTCCCCAAACAGAGCCTCCTTATCCAGGCAGGGAAGAATAGTGGAAAACGTAGGAAGTCTGCCAAGACTGAATGAAGATGTGCATCAGGTGCCAGGGAAGTTTTTAGCTACTACGGTGATGAGCCCTGTAGGACCTGGGAATTGTCAGGCTGGATCAGAACGGTAGTTTATCTAATCTAGTGTCCTGTCAATGGCAGTGGCCAGCACCCAAGGCAAGAAACCCTGTAGTAGGCAGTTACAGAAACCCCTAAAATAAATAGAAGATGGGGAATTCATCCAGTTTTGGTACCATCTCAGACTAATAGCTAGAATTTGTGTAGAAAACCATAAAGTTCCATCCTCTCTGACAATTCCAGTGCAGCCACACTCCCTAAAAGCTATATTAATTTTTTAAAAGAACGAGAGGACATTAATTGCTTTTTGGTGCATTTTTAATTAACTTTCCTATGTAAGTGTTCTGTGAAACATTTTTTCCTTTGCTGTTTTTCTATTTAGATTAAGCATGGACCATAAAATTCAGATCCATATTTCAAACACCCTAAAATGATCTGGGGTTCAGTAGGGCAGTGTTTTGGGTCTGCCTATTATGAGTTTAAGGACTGAGAGGTGAAATTTGGACACAGGTTTGGAGTTCAAATTTCACCAAAGACTTGGGGGTGTTTCAACCTGGAGATTTGCTTTGGGACCATCGCAAATTTTAACTGGTTTTGTAAGAGTGAAAAACAATCTAATAATTGTGCCAACCAAGGGCACCACATGGATGTGTTTGCATTTTTTGGTATTCCTTTTTAATTCCGCCCTCACCCCTCCACCAGTGACCAAAGCAATAGTCATTTCAGAGAAGTATGTGTCTAGTTGCTGGAGGTAATGAAAGTGGTTAGCAGTCAGAATGATGTTAATTTAACACCTTCAGTAATGTAGATTATATGAAAGAACTCAGAGTTATACAGGTTTTCTTTTTCATAAAATCAATTGCAACTTTCCTCTACGGGTTTCAAATGGACCACGTGCACTCGATATGTAATAGAGGCAATGGAATTCTAAAACCCTACATTCTTTTGCCCACAGCTGACAAAATGATTATCTAATGAATTGCAAATGAAACTCCAGACTATTAATTCTTCATTCTTTTCCTTCTCTGCTAATGTCAGATAAAGGAATTGTTGAACAGTATTTCACTCAGCTGTTCAACACTATATCTTTTTTGGAACTTTCCTTGATTTTATGTTGCCAGCTTTATATGAAATACGTTTCCAGAACTTTGCTCATCACTTTCCTCTAAATAAATGGCATTGCCTCTGATATAGAGTCTTTTTAGTTTTCTTTCCTTTAAATGTGCTAACCCTACATTTAGGTTCTGTTACAGATTATTTTGAAATAAAGTGCCGGGTAAGGTTGCTTTTTTGGGTTCTTTTTTTTACATAAAGATTTAGAGAGTTCCTTTTAAGGTGTTTTCAGATTAATATACATGCACAGTATCACCAGACAAATTATTTTACAGTGCAGTATTGTTGCTATATAACCCAGGTTTACAGAAGGCCGTGTCACAAGTCTCATCATGCTAATTGATGTGCTTATTAATATCTGGCTAAGAGGTGTGGGTGCATTTAGGCTAGGGATGTCTCCTTGTCTTGCAAATTTGCTGACAGTTCCTTCATTGGAAATGATTCCTGCCCTTCCCGGCTAGTGAGAGGCCAGAGAATGTCTGGGACCACTCATTGGCAGATTAATGATTTTGCCGCCCCATGGCCCTGAAATAATTGCCACCCCCATATGAACTTGTTTTTAGGTATTTTTTTAAATTCACGCCGTCATTGGTGGTTTCAGTACACGCTATGATTGGTAGAAGGACGCCGACTCCATGGGTGCTCCGGGGCTGGAGCACCCACGGAGAAAAATTGGTGGGTGCAGAGCACCCACCGGCAGCTCCCCGTCTCGCTGCCCCAGCTCACCTCTGCTCCGCCTCCTCCCCTGAGCACGCCACCAGGTCCTGCTTCTCCCCACTCTCTGCCAGTGCTTGTGTGCGAAACAGCTTCGCATGGCTGGGAGGGAGGGGGTGGAGGGGGAGAACGCCATGCGCTCAGGGGAGGAGACGGGGCCAGGGCGGGGATTTGGGGAAGGGGACCAATAGGGGCAGGGAGGGGGCAGAGTTGGGGCGGGGACTTTGGGGAAGGGGTTGGAATGGGGGTGGGGAAGGGGTGGAGTGGGGGTGGGACTGGGGGCGGGGGGGGCACGAGTACCCACCGGCACCGGGGGAAGTTGGCGCCTCTTAAATTTGCCGCTCCTGCAAATTTACCGCCCTAGGCCTAGGCCTTGTTGGCCTAGGCGATACTACACCGCTGCTAGCAGAGATTGAGAACATCTCCTTGAGTGAGGAATCCTGAGGCCCACTTTAAAGCATGCAGTAATCCTGCCAGTACTGAAGAAACTGTCTCTCCAAGGTGATGACCTCACCAGTTACTGCCCAGCAAGTAAAAAACAGTTTGCAGTCACCTGTTAGCCTCCAGCATCTTGGATCCCTTTCATTCATTGCTCAGGCCAGGCCTATGCATAGAGGTAAACATTATTCACTTGAAAATCTCCTCTTGTCCAGCAGTCTGCAGACAGCACCTACCACACCGAGTATCAGCTTTGTCAGATGTAAAGAATTCCAACTCCCAGCTGTCACAGTATATAGCTGCCTGAAGATAAACCGAGGCAAGATGGCGGTGATGTTGGTAGAAAGAGGGAAGTGCTTAAAAGGGTTGTCCACTGCTATTGCGTGTGTGGCATACAAATTGTTGCATCAAATTACAGTCTTGGGATCTTGTTGGATTTAGTGTTGTGACTCAAATGACCCTGGGTACAAAAACCACTCATTTCTTTCTGTCCCCCAGAAGACTGCCCCATTCCATCAAGTTCAGACCTGGTCACAGTGATCCATGCATTCTTGACCACTGGGCTTGATTAGTGTGAATTAACACACCCTGAAAAAGCTGCACATGATACAAAACTCAATTTAGCAACACTGGTTGCCATGAGCATGTTATCTGAGGGCTTCTTTCTCTGCACCGACTTCCCAGTGAATACAAAGTACTATACAAGGTCCCTGGCCTGACATTCAAAGCCTTTCATGGAATTGGGCCAAACACCCTGAGAGTTCACCTCTTACTCCATGACCAAGGCTACATTTTATTCACTGGAGCCAATAAGGGAAGACTAATGAGTGCAGGAGATGGAACTTTGACAGAAGCTGAACCTTGATGATGGAATTCCTTTCCAGAGAGTGTTTAAAACCACATGTTTAAAACCACACACAATATTCATTTTTTCCGTGTACAGTCCTGAAGATTATTTAAGGTTTTACCCTGCACAAATAAGCAAGAAAGACAGAGTGCTTTCTAATAGCCTTTTTACTAATAGCCTTATTACTATTAGTAATCCTGATCGTAATAGAGGAAAATACGAAGATACTGCTGTATTAAGGGCCATGTAAGTACCTAGATGGATGGGTAGATTTCATATAGATTAATTCCAGTGAGTAATCTTTTACTTCTGTTTGTATCATGTTTTCTACATCCCTTATCATGGTCCTTCTAACCAGTCACCACATTTAAATTCTGCTTTAAATAAAATAGGTGAAAAACAGGCTGAGTTGAGGAAGTGGCTTGCTTCTGAGGGACCCACATATTGTTTTCTCTAGCTGTTATTGAGAATTAGTCAATTAACACAGTGACACAGAAAAATAAAATAAAATGTGGGACGTCCATGATGACTAGATGACTTCAAAAAGCTTTTCCTGACACCAGCTAAACGCTCTGTGCTTATCATCACCTTGAACACAAATTGGCAATCTTCTTATAATTAAACGGTCAAAATATTACATGTTTATTTACTTCATCATGATTCATAATAATGTATTCTTGCTAGGTTGGGGTACTCAGGTGGGTGAACATTTACACGAATAGTCCCCTTGATTTCAATATAGGTAAATTCAATGTGTATAAGAGCACATCAGCCTGGCTCTTAAGACATTAACCTGGCAGAAATGTGTTGATTTTGACAAAATTTCCATTTATTTTTTAAAAAACAGTTTTTCTTTCAAAGTGTTTCAATTCTATTTCAACCTTTTGAGGAGGGAATGTTTTCCATTTCAAAATGACTTGTCATTTCAATTTGTAAATTTTATATTGCATAATAGTCAAAGTCAGAACAAAATGTTTTGATTTTATTGGAACAAAATGGTTTTTTTTGACCTGAAATGAAACATGTTGATTGACCTGAAGTGAATTATTTTTGAAATTTTGTTTCCCGGGAAACTTTCAAAATATTTTGTTTGTTCGTTCGTTCTATTTTGGAATGGATTTTTTTTTTAAATGAAGGATTTTCCTGTGAAATGAAAAATCCAGTTCTTGCACATCTGTACACATTGTTTTTGAGAGATAGTGAGGTAAATATAATGTTTTATGTAAAAATGTGGTCAAATCCTGACTAAAGTCATAACGGCCTGGGTAAGGACTTCAAGATTTGACCCATACTGCCTAGAATGAGTTTTTATTGAAATTCCAGCAGTTGAATTATGATTTTTGTGTGCATGTGTGTGAATGTAGAGTACTGCAGTGTGCTTAGTGCTGCACTCCAGATGATATAAAAAGTAAATCCTATTAAATTGATTACAGAAAATCTCTTTGGGCTCAAATGCATACTTGAAATTAAGCTATGGAACATCAGCATGCATGGTTGTTGTTCACAGTAGGACAAATTAACACGTACTACACAGTTAGAAAGCAAATGATGCAATAAACCTAGGATGAACTGAGCACTTGTCCTGTGGGAGACAAGATGCGTGAGGTAATATCTTTGATTAGACTAACTTCAGCTGGTGAGATGGAGCTCTTTTTGTAGCTCGAAAGCTTGTCTCTCTCTCCAACATAAATTGGTCCAAATAAAAGACATCACCTCACCCACCTTGTGTCTCTAATATCCTGGGACCGAAATGGCTACAGCTGCTTGTCTCATGTGGACATGCAGGAAAATTAATCCAAATTAATTAAAGGTGTGAATTTAAATAGATTAGCTAAACTGCATTAAGCCTTTGTGTAGACACACTAATTCAGAATTTAAGCGGGCTTAATTTGGTCTAGTTCAGTGGTTCTCAAACTTTTTTTTTTTTGCGGACCACTTGAAAATTGCTGAGGGTCTCGGTGAACCACTTAATGATCTTTCCAAATGTTGTTTGTACCGTTAGCTAACTATTGTAAAACGCTTTGGATAAAAGCGCTATATAAAAAAAAGTAATAATAATTAAAGTTTTTTGTTCTACAAATAAAAGCACACAACTCACATTTTAATATCAGTAGTCTTACTTTTCTATTGCAATGGATGTGCCCTCTCTCCCCTGCTGTGGCAGCCCCCGAGCTGGGGCTGGGAAGGAGGGCTGTCTCTCCCCAGCAGCCGCAGCCCTGGAGCTGGGGAAAGTCCCCTCTTTCCCTGGATGTCCCAAAGTCCCCTCTTTCCCTGCATGTCCCAAATTCCCTCCACCCCATCTTCTCACCCCACTGCCCTGTCCCACCTACCCCCTATCCCCCCCAAGGCCACCACCTCACCATACATGTGTGTCTTCTTCAGGGTCCAGGTACCTAATTAGTGGAACCATGCCTGCGCGTGAAGCCATTGAGAGATTTGCCAAAGTCCAAACACCATGTAATTGTATATAGCCCATTTTAAATGTACACTGAAGACTAATACTCAGCTGGTGTAAATCGGTGTAGCTCTGACAGAGCTATTTTAATTTACACCTGCTGAGAATCTGGCCCTGTTGATTTATTGTGGAGCTGGATCTGCAGTGCAAATTTCAGATCCAGATGCTGATCCAAACTTCCCCAAAATTCAAGTGGTATTCAGATCCAGGTACTTGGTGGAGGCCTTTCTCTTCTAACTTGAGTTTTGCCATCACTTCAAGGGGACCAGTGTTGTGTCTTGATTTACCAAATATTACAAACTCTATTTAAATAACCTTTAAGAGCATTTACTGTCTGTGATCTATAAGTCCAACTTCTGTTGATGCAATGCATTGGGGCAATATCAGGTGAGATAGTTTTAGTTCTATTGATTTTGAAATATGACTCACGTTACAGAATCAGGTTTTTCTCACTGTGAGGAACATGTACATGTCAGGAGTGGGTTTCAGAGTGGTAGCCATGTTAGTCTGTATCCGCAAAAAGAACGTCAGGAGTAGTAGAATCCTGTACTTTCAACTGTTGCGGCACTGGCTCTCTTGCATCTTCAAAGAAGCTTCTTTGCCCCAGTGCCCCGAAATGAGGCATGGTTTGACCAAAACTAGTAAGTCTAATGCCCAGGAGATTAAAATCAGCATATGAGCACAAGCATCTCATGTTTACACAGGGCAGGAGAACTCATGGGGGACTGCTGATATGCTTCAGCTAAACACAAGTTATGTTTTAGTCAAAAACAAGTGATTGGGTTCAATGCAGGAATAACTGGGTGAAATGAATGGCCTGTAATATACCAGAAGTCAGGCTAGATGATCTAATGGCCCCAGCTGGCCTTAAACTCTAGGAATCTATATGGATTTCCTTTCAATGCCAGTGGGCACCAGAGTGAAACCAATGAAGACATTAATTATGGCTGCATTTGTAAACTGACTCCCCTGGGATTAGAACTAGCTGTTTGAAGCCACTACAGATAAACTCATAGTGCCTCATACAGCAAGGTTTATAAACACGTGTGTAGCATTAACTGTAATGATAGCTTTCACGTGGCCCAATGTTAAAGCCATCCACTCCGAGCTTTTATCCAAAGAGGAGGTTGTTTTATTTATAAAAGTACTTCTCTTAGGTCCATTAGTCTGATAAAATCTGGCTAAACAAATTGTCAGTTTTTTAAAAATGAGTTTGTGGCTCAATATGCAGTGCAGGCAAAATACTGTGTGTGACTTTTTCTGCATGCGCAAGGATTTGGGGAAAACCAAATTATCTGTTAAGGTTGCTATGGCAACCAGATTTACACAGAAGAGCTGCCGTGTCAACGACTTCATTAGGAATAATGGTACTTGTCAAAATAAAGTAAACACAACACGCTTAAAACTCTGTGTCGGTGGAGGGGAAGTTAAGTTTCTGAACAAAACGAATAATAACCAATTTATTATTTGGAAGACTTTAGAAAGATGATAGTAAAGTCAGAGGAGGAATGGCAGAGAATTTAAACAACTTTCAGAAACACGGATAGAAATTCATGAGGACAAAGGCATTAATTCTAACTGGTTGAAATTATTTTCATTGAAAAGTGGGATTTTCTTTAAAAAAATATTTTATGGGGAAAAAATTCCAAATGAAAAATTTAAAAAACAAGATATTTTTATCTGATTTTTTTGTTACAAAATTGTTGGAAAATTCTCTGGGTTTTTTTACTGTTTTCACCCTTCCCCCGCACATACTAGAAAAGATGTTGGGAGAAGGGGAAAACAATTTCCCCTGCTTACTTTTTTCTACTGGAAAAGTATTTTTAAGTTTTGAAAACTGAAAGAAACTGTTACTTTGTTAAACTTTTACTCCCATTCCCCCTGAAGTTTTCCAGTTGACAAAAAAGACAGAGCAGAAAAGTCAAGAGACCATGAGTTTTTCCCACTTTTTCTCACTTTTTCAAACATTTTTCCATTACAATATTGTGATTTTTTTTTCAAGCTAAAGAGAGATCTTTTCTCAGTGTTACTTTTTTCACATGTTTTCATTGGGATAAAAAAGAAGGAAAAAGTAATAAAATAAAGCATGGGACTTGAGAAACTGAAAATCTGAAACAATTTTTCACAATGACATTAAATTTTGTTTTGAACTTTTTCACTGAAAAATAGAAGGGAAAGCGAAATTTGTTGAATGAAATGGAAACTGTTAATTTTCTTTTGAAAATGTTTGTGAAAAACCCCCGCAAAATTTTGTCCAGCTGTAGTTTTGCTCTGGTAACTATTTTCTCTCCTTTTTGTTTAATAATAACATTTAGCATGTTATATGTAGTTTCCCAGTTCCAGGAAACTTACTATAGATTCACAGTGAAAGAAAGCAAATGGTTTTCCATAGGCCACCTGTCACTGACAGTGAGGAGACTGGTAGTGCATATGCGTTACCTTGAAGTGAGAAGTTACATATTCCTTAAAGGCCGGCTTCAAAATTCAGTGACATCAGAGAAACTTCCCATAGACTTTGGTGGACTTTGGATCAGGCACCTTGTGGAAAATGCTTTCAGTATTATTGAGAACCAGGATAACCTCACTAGCCAATTTTGTTTAAAGTGGCTTGATGCGTGTTATGTAAATATATACAGATATTATGCACAAACACATACTTACATGAATAAATAATAACATTGGATGATAAATATTTTAGGGAGGTTGTTTGGTATCTATCAGACTGAATAGAGAAGATGAATACGCGCCGCTCCACTGAGAATGAGACCCATAGTCCTAATAAGATTAAAGAAAACATGCAAACATTAGATTAAACAAACTGTAGGGAGTGAAATTCTCTTGGGAAAGAGAGTCAGTTCTGTAAAACCAAACCGAAAGTGTACAGAAAGTCACACTGCAAAATCAATCAGAGTTAATAGGTTAGTCTAAAACTCATCTAATATGCAGCTAATAACAGAAAAGCCCTGAGAACATCCAGGGCTCTGAAGACTTGTTAACAAGTATATTGTTGTCCTTTGCTTCGCGTTACCTTTGAGGCTCCATTCTGCAGGGCTAGCTCTTATGAAAATTTCTTATTCATGGGAGAATCCAGTGTGACTATTTGCATTAGTGAGAACTACATACACGAGTAAAATTTATAGGATTGAGCATTGATGTTTAGATGCACAAATCACCTAAAATGTAATCCAGATCCCAACTGCATACATACTAATTTAAAATATAATTCCCTCACGACAAGGGAAATTAATGGAACCCTTGGCCAGCTTCTAATGCCTCATCACATCTGAGAGTTATCTAAGATTCACATAAAGGCAAAATATGCAGGTAGAGGGGAAACAATAATTAAATAGCTATAACTTGGCTTTATACATTTAAACACAGATAATTTAAATTATCCTAGTGCATATATGCGTAATCATATAGTGACTTGAACCAAGGCAATCGTTATTTAGCTTCTTTCTTGGATGGCAGGTGCAATGGGCAATGGCAATATAATTCCCAGTCTGGAAGATTAAGCATGTTCTTTAACGGAGAAACTTGGACAGTTATTGCTAAAGTTCTAGTGAGATCCCATGCTTAAATATTAAAACCTGTTGGACCAAATCCTGAAGTCTTTATAATGGCATATATCTCATTGATTCCTAAGGACGTTTAGAATTTGGCCTATTTATTTGTGGTTAAAATCCAAAAAAGAACCGTTTCATCCATGTGTGCCTTGCTCTGAGAAAAATACAGTCCTCCCTATGGGAGCTATATTGTTTGAACATAGGGTGTTAGTCAGTGGGACTTAAAATTCACTGAAGGGCTTTGATGTTGGAGCAAACCTGAAAAAAGTTAACTTTTAGAAAGAAAAACCTCACACCACCTCAGATGTTCTTCATTTACTAACTTTATAGTTGCTTTGCGAACAGAAGCTGCAAACAGGGGAGTTTGAGAGGAATTGCTCCAGGTAAAGCAGGAGCAAATACAGGATCCTTGGGGCTCTTCTAAAAAGACAGTCAGTCAGCTGCGAACCAGCTGAGCAGCGAATAGCAGAGAAGCAAACAGGTGGAGTTAGCCTGGGAGTTCGCCTGGAGAGAGCCTACTGCGGCATCCCCCTTGCAGGTTTCCCTGAGTAGCTTCTGCCACAAGTGAGGAAACTCTTCGAAGGAAGGGACTATGGATGCTGAGCAATCCACTGTCATGACCTGCACAGGATGTGCTATGTTTGTCTTTCTTCCACAGGATAGAAGCGACTTTGTCTGTACAAAGTGCAAGCTGATCTCCATATTGGAGGAGAAGATTCAAGGTCTGGAGAAACGAGCATCAACCCTGCGTTCCATAAAAGAAAATGAGGAGTTCCTGGATAGACATCAGGATAGGCTTCAGCAGGCACAGTGTTCTGAGGATTCAGAGCAGGCTACAAAGCGGGGACAGAAGGCCAGTGAGGATAATTGGCGGCATGTGACCTCCAGAAGAGGAAAGAGTATGAGACAAGTCCATGTACCAGAAACGCATATTCAGATGAGCAACCGTTTTCATGTTCTCTCCACAGGTACTAGTGCAGAGAGTGGAGTGAATGATACATCTGAGGGAACAGAGAAGAAGGAGACTCCACTGATTGGAAGGCATGAGATGCACAGTCCTAGGGATGGGGGTTCCACGACCACCACTCCCAAGAGGAGGAGGAGGGTGGTGGTGGTCGGGGACTCTCTCCTCAGGGGGACTGAGTCATCTATCTGCCGCCCTGACCGGGAAAACCGAGAGGTGTGCTGCTTGCCAGGGGCTAGGATTCATGATGTGACGGAGAGACTGCCGAGACTCATCAAGCCCTCAGATCGCTACCCCTTCCTGCTTCTCCACGTGGGCACCAATGATACTGCCAAGAATGACCTTGAGCGTATTACTGCAGACTACGTGGCTCTGGGAAGAAGGATAAAGGAGTTTGAGGCGCAAGTGGTGTTCTCGTCCATTCTCCCTGTGGCAGGAAAAGGCCGGGGTAGAGACCGTCGAATCGTGGAAGTCAATGAATGGCTACGCAGATGGTGTCGGAGAGAAGGGTTTGGATTCTTTGACCATGGGATGGTGTTCCAAGAAGGAGGAGTGCTAGGCAGAGATGGGCTCCACCTGATGAAGAGAGGGAAGAGCATCTTTGGAAGCAGGCTGGCTAACCTAGTGAGGAGGGCTTTAAACTAGGTTCACAGGGGGAAGGAGACCAAAGCCCCGAGGTAAGTGGGGAAGTGGGATACCGGGAGGAAGCACAAGTAGGTGAGTGCAAGAGGGGAGGGCTCCTGCCCCATACTGGGGCAGCAGGACAATCGGTGAGTTATCTTAAATGCCTATACACAAATGCAAGAAGCCTGGGGAACAAGCAGGGAGAACTGGAAGTCCTGGCACAGTCAAGGAATTATGATGTAATTGGAATAACAGAGACTTGGTGGGATAACTCACACGATTGGAGTACTGTCATGGATGGATATAAACTGTTCAGGAAGGATAGGCAGGGCAGAAAAGGTGGGGGAGTTGCGTTGTATGTAAGAGAGCAGTATGACTGCTCAGAGCTCCAGTATGAAACTGCAGAAAAACCTGAGAGTCTCTGGATTAAATTGAGAAGTGTGAGCAACAAGGGTGATGTCGTGGTGGGAGTCTGCTATAGACCACCAGACCAGGGGGATGAGGTGGACGAGGCTTTCTTCCAGCAACTAACAGAAGTTACTAGATCATAGGCCCTGGTTCTCATGGGTGACTTTAATCACCCCGATATCTGCTGGGAGAGCAATACAGCAGTCCACAGACAATCCAGGAAGTTTTTGGAAAGTGTAGGGGATAATTTCCTGGTGCAATTGCTGGAGGAACCAACTAGGGGAAAAGCTCTTCTTGACCTGCTGCTCACAAACAGGGAAGAAATAGTAGAGGAAGCAATAGTGGATGGGAACCTGGGAGGCAGTGACCATGAGATGGTCGAGTTCAGGATCCTGACACAAGGAAGAAAGGAGAGCAGTAGAATACAGAGCCTGGACTTCAGAAAAGCAGACTTTGACTCCCTCAGGGAACTGATGGGCAAGGTCCCCTGGGAGAATAACATGAGGGGGAAAGGAGTCGAGGAAAGCTGGCTGTATTTTAAAGAATCCTTATTGAGGTTGCAGGAACAAACCATCCCGATGTGTAGAAAGAAAAGTAAATATGGCAGGCGACCAGCTTGGCTTAACAGTGAAATCCTTGCTCGTCTTAAACACAAAAAAGCAGCTTACAAGAAGTGGAAGACTGGACAAATGACCAGGGAGGAGTATAAAAATATTGTTCAGGCATGCAGGAGTGAAATTAGGAAGGCCAAATCACACTTGGAGTTGCAGCTAGCCGGAGATGTTAGGAGTAACAAGAAGGGTTTCTTCAGGTATGTGAGCAACAAGAAGAAAGTCAAGGAAAGTGTGGGCCCCTTGCTGAATGAGGGAGGGAACCTAGTGACAGAGGATGTGGAGAAAGCTAGTGTACTCAATGCTTTTTTTGCCTCTGTCTTCACAGACAAGGTCAGCTCCCAGGTGGCTGCACTCCGCAGCACGGTATGGGGAGGAGGTGACCAGCCCTCTGTGGAGAGGGAAGTAGTTCGGGACTATTTAGAAACGGTGGACGAGCACAAGTCCATGGGGCCGGATGCACTGCATCCGAGGGTGCTAAAGGAGTTGGCCGATGTGATTGCAGAGCCATTGGCCATTATCTTTGACAAATCATGGCAATCGGGGGAGGTCCCGGATGACTGGAAAAAAGCTAATGTAGTGCCCATCTTTAAAAAAGGGAAGAAGGAAGATCCGGGGAACTACGGGCCAGTCAGTCTCACCTCAGTCCCTGGAAAAATCATGGAACAGGTCCTCAAGGAATCAATTCTGAACCACTTAAAGGAGGGGAAAGTGATCAGGAACAGTCAGCATGGATTCACCAAGGGCAAGTCATGCCTGACTAACCTAATTGCCTTTTATGATGAGATAACTGGCTCTGTGGATGAGGGGAAAGCAGTGGATGTGCTATTTCTTGACTTTAGCAAAGCTTTTGATACAGTCTCCCACAGTGTTTTTGCCAGCAAGTTAAAGAAGTATGGGCTGGATGAATGGACGGTAAGGTGGATAGAAAACTGGCTGGATGGTCGTGCTCAACGGGTAGTGATCAATGGCTCCATGTCTAGATGGCAGCCGGTATCAAGTGGAGTGCCCCAAGGGTCGGTGCTGGGGCTGGTTTTGTTCAATATCTTCATCAACGACCTGGAGGATGGTGTGGACTGCACCCTTAGCAAGTTTGCAGATGACACTAAACTGGGAGGAGTGGTTGATATGCTGGAGGGTAGGGACAGGATACAGAGGGACCTAGACAAATTAGAGGATTGGGCCAAAAGAAATCTGATGAGGTTCAACAAGGACAAGTGCAGAGTCCTGCACTTAGGACGGAAGAATCCCATGCACTGCTACAGACTAGGGACCGAATGGCTGGGCAGCAGTTCTGCAGAAAAGAACCTAAGGGTTACAGTGGACGAAAAGCTGAATATGAGTCAACAGTGTGCCCTTGTTGCCAAGAAGGCTAACGGCATTTTGGGCTGTATAAGTAGGGGCATTTCCAGCAGATCGAGGGACGTGATTATTCCCCTCTGTTCGGCACTGGTGAGGCCTCATTTGGAGTACTGTGTCCAGTTTTGGGCCCCACACTACAAGAAGGATGTGGATAAATTGGAAAGAGTCGAACGGAGGGCAACAAAAATGATTAGGGGGCTGGAGCACATGACTTATGAGGAGAGGCTGAGGGAACTGGGATTGTTTAACCTGCAGAAGAGAAGAGTGAGGGGGGATTTGATAGCTGCTTTCAACTACCTAAAAGGGGGTTCCAAAGAGGATGGATCTAGACTGTTCTCAGTGGTAGAAGATGACAGAACATGGAGTAATGGTCTCAAGTTGCAGAGGGGGAGGTTTAGGTTGGATAGTAGGAAAAACTTTTTCTCTAGTAGGGTGGTGAAGAACTGGAATGGGTTACCTAGGGAGGTGGTGGAATCTCCTTCCTTAGAGGTTTTTAAGGTCAGGCTTGACAAAGCCCTGGCTGGGATGATCTAGTTGGGGTTGGTCCTGCTTTGAGCAGGGGTTGGACTAGATGACCTCCTGAGGTCCCTTCCAACCCTGAGATTCTATGATTCTATGATTTGGATGAGATTATTTCCCCGTCGTTACACAAGTTCTCCTTCTGGTTAATCCTGAAGTCAGAGTCCTCCAGTTGAGACATCATTGTCTTGCCATGGAAGCAGTTGTGATGTCTATAATTCAGCACACTGGGCTAAATTCATCCCTGGCATCTTGACTTTGACTTTGTCCCAGTGAGCATAACTTCAGTATAGGATCAAGTGGGAGCAGAGAGTTACCTTTAAGGGAAAAAACCATTTTCAAATGCCAACAGCAGCAAAAAATGTCTTTAAAAAATTATGAAAAAAACAGAGGAAGATAAAAATATGTGTTTGCAGGTGTGACTTTTTTCCCTCAGTGTCAAAGCCCGTCTTTACGACACTCAGAAAAGCAGATGCCGTCTGTTTCACAGAGATGTCTGATCGCACTTTGGAAGTTATGGATTACAATCTTCCACCAGACCAACACCTTGATCCAGATTCTGGTGTAAACCAGAAGTAGCTCTGTTGATGTCAATATAATTAAACTGGTGTAAATAAAATCAAAATCACCTGGATCACCTGGATCGATCGGACTTCAGCTGTCGTTAAGACTGCGCCGATCACAACACGTCTGCCATTCTTCTCGCACTCTTGCCTTTCTTCTCCACGTTCGTCCGAAACGTTTAACGATGTCATCTTCCCATCTTCTTGGAGGCCGACCGGAGGGTCTTTTCTGTTCTCGCGGGTACCACTCAGCAATGATTGCGGTCCACCTGTTATCCGTGAGCCGTGCTCTGTGGCCCGCCCATCGCATCTTGTTATGTCTGCTTTCCACAACAATATCTTTCACACCGCTGCGTTCTCTGATGATTTCATTTGGTATACAATCCAGAAGGGAGATTCCCAACATAGCTCGTTCCGTTGCCCTTTCAGCTACCAACAGCCGTTGCTCTTCTCTCTTCATCAGTGCCCACGTTTCACTGCCATACAGCATGGCTGGCAGCACTGCTGAATTGAAAATATTTTTACGTGTGGTCTTGTCAGTTTTTCCTTTGAGGACGTCCTTGATGGAATTAAACGCACACCATCCTGCCCGAATCCTTCGCGAGAGTTCTCCGTTCGGGTCTTGGCGCATATTAACTTCTTGGCCCAAATATATGTACTGTTCCACTTCTTCGATGTCTTCTCCTGTTACCGTTATTCGGGCTTTTCGTAAGATGTCTGATCGCATATATTTCGTTTTGCAGCGATTCATTTTCAGGCCGACCTGACTACTTTTCTTGTTGAGTCTTCGTAGCATGCTCTGCAGTTGGTTGGTGCTTTCGGCAATTAGTACAATGTCGTCTGCAAATCTGAGATGAGATAATCTCTCTCTGTTTATGTTGACACCACTCCTCCAATTGATCTTGTTCATTTCAAAATCAAAATAAGGCTCCTTATATTCCCATAGTATTTCATTGGGATTACTCACAAAGCTAAAGTTGTACATGGATCAAAGTGTTCGTAATATTGTGGCCTTAAGAATTTACACCCCCATTATGAGGAAAATTAATAGAACCAATCTCAAAATATGAGGAAGGAAATGCACCAGTAAAAGGGACAGGGACAAACCAGTCCACAAACCATGAAACATCCAGGAATTTCCAAACTGTCCATGTTTTCTTGGATGCTCCCTGATTCGAGGATTGGGGCTGTTCTGTGATCGAGACCGACACTGGATTCAGCAGGGGAATAGTTGAATTGCTGCTGCTCTGCAAAGGAAACCATGTGGCCTAGTAAGGGGGAACTATGCTAGATGACCAGGAGCTTTGTGATAGACTGGCCAGGCAGGGAGAGAAGTCTCGGCCAGGCTTGTGGAAACGTTGCTGCTAAGGGAGAGGGAGCAAAGGTGGAGAGGGAGCAAATTGGGGCATGGTGCAGATACCAGGAAGAGAAATAAGCAAGCAAAGAGAGAGCGCAGAATTGCAAAAGGAAGGAAAGAGATTAGAAGGATGGCGTTCGCCAGAAATAAGCAGGGACTTAAAGAAGAGTTAAGGAGTGATGTAACAAAAACATTTACACCAAAGGGAAAAGACAACAAGAACACCACCACCACCAGGAAGCAGGTGTAGTTTTGATCTGTTATTTTGGGCCAAACTGTGGGGCATCCGTCCGCCACTGTGCCCGCTGCGCACATCATGGGTAGCAGTGCAGGAGGGGACACAGGATCTACACAGCCGCTACATCGCTTCCCCCAACAGGTGGGTGGTGCGGGGTTGACAGATCAATGCCTCTGTCCCACAGTGTGCCTGGCCACCAATCAGGGAGCGTGCGCTGTGCTGGGGTCTGCACTTGCCCAGCGTACTCTGTCCCTGGAGCAGCAGGAGGGCCGGGAAGACGATTATGTTTTAGGCTGCTCCAGAGTCAACACAGCAACGTGCTGCCCCTAACGCAGGGCTTGTGGCAAAGCCCCAAGAGGCCTCTATTATTCCAGTTATTCTGCCTGCTGAAATGAAGCACCGTTTTACACACAGTGAAAACGTGGCATCACTTCTTTTGGAGAGAATGTTCCCTCCATGTTGGCTGGTGAGCACTCTGAAGTGTGGAGAGAGAGCAGGGCAATTTGCCCATTAATTGCCTCCTGCTCAGCCTCTGTGTACACAGGTTTGCATAATTCAAATGCAGCTTTTTGTGTGTGTTGTCCAGCTGTTTTCACTCCATGGCACAAGGCACTTTGAGTGCCTATAAATATCTGGTCATAAATTTAAAATCTTCCTCCCTGCAACAGCTTCACGTGGCGTGGCATGTTTCTTACCTGAGTTTTCCAAGGGACAGCTGCTGTGTATTCAGTCTGTCAGGCAATCAAAGAGGTAGTCAATTACAAATGTATAGTCATTAAATATGAAATACAGGGGTCAAAACGAAATGAGGCAGTCACATTTTGATGAAACAGCAGCTTTGCAATACCGTATTATTCATAATGCTATTTTGATCCCCAGGACACTCATTAGAATGACATTTAACAATAGCGGCATGAGTTGGTCATGTCACTTTGTGCTACTAACAGACATGCCAAACCAATCCAGTTGCTTACCCTTTAATCTTTTTTCTTTTTCTTTTCTGCCTGCCTGCCTACCTACCGTGAAGTCCTGTCCCTGAGAAAAGTGAGACAGATTCTGGTCAGTTACCATGGTGTAAATCTGATTGTGTTACTTGGTGTCACTTCAGATTTTCAGTGGGGTAGTTAGAAATTCGGTTCCGTGAGTCTAACCTTATCTCATGTACATGTACACAGCTCCATTGACTTTAGTGGAGCTGCACCCAGCTGAGGATCTGGTCCAATATGTCTAAATAATGAGGCAATTGGGGTGATCAGTGCTTTACTGATGGCCTCTGTCTCAAGAAGGTCCCAAGGCAAGTGAACCGTGGGTCTGATTCTGCTCTCACACTAATGTAATTCCATTCTCTTCAGTGAAATCGCTGCTAACTTACTGCAGAATCAGTTGCAGTGTCTCTTTTCTGAAATACTGAACAGGAAGAGTGAGAGGTTTGCAGATTACACTAAACTAGGAGGAGTGGTAGATACGCTGGAGGGTAGGGATAGGATACAGAGGGACCTAGACAAATTAGAGGATTGGGCCAAAAGAAATATGATGAGGTTCAACAAGGACAAGTGTCCTGCACTTAGGAAGGAAGAATCCCATGCACCGCTATAGACTAGGGACTGAGTGGCTAGGCAGCAGTTCTGCAGAAAAGGACCTAGGGGTTACGGTGAACGAGAAGCTGGATATGAGTCAACAATGTGCCCTTGTTGCCAAGAAGGCTAATGACATTTTGAGCTGTATAAGTAGGAGCATTGCCAGCAGATCGAGGGACGTGATCATTCCCATATATTTGGCATTGGTGAGGCCTCATCTGGAATACTGTGTCTAGGTTTGGGCCCCACACAACAAGAAGAATGTGGAAGAATTGGAAAGAGTCCAGCGGAGGGCAACAAAAATGATTAGGGGGCTGGAGCACATGAATTAGGAGAGGCTGAGGGAACTGGGATTGTTTAGTCTGCAAAAGAGAAGAATGAGGGGGGATTTGATAGCTGCTTTCAACTACTTGAAAGGGGTTTCCAAAGAGAATGGATCTAGACTGTTCTCAGTGGTAACATGATAGAACAAGGAGCAATGGTCTCAAGTTGCAGTGGGGGAGGTTTAGGTTGGATATTAGGAAAAACTTTTTCACTAGGAGTGTGGTGAAGCACTGGAATGGGTTACCTAGGGAGGTGGTGGAATTTCCTTCCTTTGAGATTTTTAAGGTCAGGCTTGACAAAGCCCTGGCTGAGATCATTTAGTTGGGGATTGATCCTGCTTTGAGCAGGGGATTGGACTAGATGACCTCCTGTGGTCCCTTCCCACCCTGATATTCTATGATTCTATGAGATGTAATCAGATGGAAGGGACAGTGCAGAGGTTGGGAGTGAGATGGGGTGTAGCAGGATCTTTCCTTTGAGAAGGGAGGAATGAAGATGTGTGTGGCCTCAGGACATCTGGGTTTGAGCAAAATGAAGTGGGGTAACCTGCTTTGTTACAGTAGAGGGAGCAATTTTTGGTTTGGCCAAAAATAGTTTTATACACATCCCTTGTGATATAAAATTTTTACATCTATTTAATATCGGTTTTTATGTTGTGCATAGAAAATGCACAAATACATTTGTGGTCCTGCCATCTTGAGGTTAGTTTTTAAATAGAACATCAGTTGTCATTAGCAAATTGACTGTGGAATGCCAAATAAATACCAGAGGAGGCTTAAATTTCTTGGCATAATACATGCATTGTTGAATACCTTAAAATCTTATAAAATCTACCACTGTGGTCAAATATAAGGTCTCTTTACACTGCAAGAGCCATGTAAAGGGGCCTTAGAATAAATAAATATCAGGCCCAGTTATATCTTGGGATTTTGTCATGGGATGGGTGAATAATTTATTAAGATACAAAATAGTAATTTACAATAGTGAGTGCTGAAATAAACGGATTTGATCTTTTTGTGGAAACATTCTAAAAACTCCTTTTCCTGCACTGAACACTACATGCAGTTTTGCTTACTGAAAAGATGGAAAATGTGTTCATTTTTTGCAGCCGTTACCGTACGTGGTTATTGACCATTTTATAAGATAACGATGGGCAAAGCTTTGAAGAAACTGTCAAGCCAAATGACATTTCAACATCTATCATACTTAGATCAATAACAGGATTAAGGAAAAGATTCTATGGTGTTATAATCACAGCTGGGTACAATTAATTCAGTTTTAAAATTGGAGAAAATTACAGTGGTAAAAACATTTGAAATAACGGGTCTTACCGCCCTTTTTATATGGATATTCTGGTAGGAGAGGTTAATGTAATTGATTCAAAGACTATAAATCTGAAAGGGAGCGTTGTGATCATCCAGCCAAGAGGTTCTCAACCCACTCATGGGCCGTTTGCAGCCCAGTCAGCACACAGTTGCGGCCCTTGTGGCATCCTCAGGGCTATGCAGGTAGTATTGGATGTGGCCCACAATGGTAAATAGGTTGAGAATCACTGAGTCTGACCTCCTGTATAACACAGGCCATAAGATTTACCTAATCTCTAAAGCCAGGTCCAAACTCTTGTATAGTTTGCAATATTTATTTTCTCCTGATATTTTTCCTTTTCTGCATCTGTTATAGCAAGTGCCTGGTAATTAATAGCTAAAGTGTGACACCACTCTGAAAAGTAGTATTTTCATATTCGGTGCATTTGAAAATCCCACTCAGCACCCATCTGTATCTTTACATGCCTAAATACCTTTAAAAGTCTGGCCCTTTGTAAAAATGTCCCCCATCTTCTCAGGAGACCTCCTCCTTGTGTGTATTCAAAATCACGTCTTTACTTTAGTGACAAACAATGTTCCCTCTAATTTTTGACAGGCCGTGTGCACAAAAAATTTCTTCTATGCAATTATTGTGCTTCTGTGCAAATTTTTGTGCGCACGGTGTTTCGCCGTGTGCGCGGGGTTTAGGACCTGTGTGTGCGCGCACACACGCACAGCTTAGAAGAAATAGTGGTGACAAATATAAAGTTTCCTGCAGCATGAACAAAACAAAGATGGCATAAGCTGCAGGTTCTATTCCATTTTGTACGTCAAAAGAACTATTGGCTAAATTCAGTCATGCCTATGGACCATCACTGAAAGCAGTGGAATTACATAGGTGTCACTCTGGGTCTAATTTGCCTTGTGGAACCTGTCCATCCCTATTCAGCAGTGCACTTAAGCATTAACTTTAATGGGACTTACGGATATGATTTAAGTTAATCACGTGCTCACATGCTTTGCCGAAGCGAAGCCCCAGTGCTGCTAAGTGAGACAGAAAGAATTTAACTCCCCTCTCAGAGCACAGGTTGAGTTTGCAGGGCTGGCAGTTAGAGAAAAACCTATTTTTAACTTGTAAATGAAGACCAGTGAGATACAATAAACCTGCAACTCCATTAGACTATGTTTGCAGTCACTTTACAAAGCTGAACTATTTTGAAATGCATTTTGATATGAACTCCAAAACCAAACTGGGAGCATTTTCATATTAACTTTATTAAGTACATTAATCTTATTTCCCTCTAAAAAACACCCAGATAATTAAGCGCAAAAACTGCTTGTGCAGAGTTCAGGCCGAAGAATTAAAATAGAAAAATCAGGAACCGCAAAACAAAAGCAATATTATTTTGACTGCATTGCACATCACAGGTATTTTGCGGCACATATTTTACAAATGACACAGTGTGATATGTTTTTTCTTATGTCCCGGGGCATACATGCCCTATGTTGTATGAAGATTACTGTAGTCAATTGTCTAACTGTCACAAAATCTGTTCTTATCTTATGAACTGTATTATGATATAAAATTGAACAATTAATTTAAGAAGGAAAGACGGAATAAGCAAGTTTAGATGATACACTAGAAAGAATGGCAAATTTGAAAAATTGAAAACAAAATTAGTCGATCGAAACAGATTAACTCCATTTAATATAAACAACTTTGTGTTTTAGCATGAACAGAAAATGAGAGTCTTAAAACTGGGAGCTGGAAATACTGTTCTGTACATACAAATCCAGGTCTGGTAGTTTAAAGGTGTGATTACAAATTTCTCATTATATTTTAACAGGCATAAAGATCAGGTGGTGTTTGTCAGTATGAGAGTGATGTTTAGGTATCTTGCCTAAAGCGACTGCCTGCTATCCAGTGTTCAACTTATTTTGACAGGAACTCTGTGTCCATGTAGAAAATTTGCCAAGTAAAAATTTTAATAAAAATAAATAATAATCAGCCCAAACCCCGCAACAAGCTGTTAGCCTGTCTCACACTGATACTGACAGCTGCCAAATTTACTCATGGAGTCCCTTTATGTCAACAATCACTCTTGACCCACTGTCAGTTTCCACGTTTCCATACAATAGCGTGGTAGATCCTTTGTGTCTTGTGCTTATTACAGATGACATTTCTGACATAGTGAGGCATACAGTGGAAGAAACATGGGATGATTTTAATCCAGAGATGTCAGCACTAGCCAGGAACAATGCTGAAGACAGCGTATCGTGGAAAAGTAGGTTCTCCAGTCTTTGATGGGGAGAGGAAAGAGACAAGTTTACGGGATGAGTAGTGGAGATTGTTTGACAGGTGCAATTTAGACTTGCATAAAAAAAGGAGGAGGGAGAAAGGGGGATTAAAATGAACTAGTATCGAGAATGATAATCAAAATGGAGAAAATGACAAATAACAGAAGGAGCAAAGTGCTACGGATGCATTGTTGGCTGGCATTCATGGTGAACATTATTTCTGATGAACTCTGGCTATCCTCCGAATCTCTTCATTCTTTCTCCACTATCTCTTTAGCAGGACAGTTGTACTGTAATTGGCATTTACCACTGCATAGAACGTTATGCAGCATGTCAAGTGACAAAGCGGAGAGTTGGTAGAAAAGTCATGGATTTCTGGACAGAGCTTTTGCATAGAATATTTATCGGTTCTTTATTTTACTAATTAACGCATTTATTATTGCATTTATAAAATGTGTCCTATCCACATTGTGTCAGGATGCATGAATATAACATATACATACTTGCCTTTAACAAAGACCAATAATAACCCCATCCCCCACCCAAACACACTAGCTAGCAATCTGAATCGCTTTGGGGTAAATGTATAGTACAAGAGCATCTTAGCTTGAAACAAAATGACAGGGTCTTAAATTTATTATCTCATTGCTCTTATTAAAAATGGCCCAACTATCACCATTTAAAAATTAGCTAATGTGAAAGTGCGGCAGAATGTTTCCACATATTTTTGAGGATTTATGCGTAAAGGCTGCTGACTGCATAATTGTGCTGTAGACTTGGCAGGCTCCAAAGCAGCTGTTCCAATATGTTGTGCAAAGAATATGCTTTATAAAAGAAAAAACATATATATAAATATTATCAATTTACTACAGACATTCTTCATTACATAATAGGCCCAAATCCTACAGTGCCTTTTAGACACCGTTCCTGTTAACACCAGTGGGAGTCTTGCCTATGTAATTGCGACAAAGGGTCCTGTGGCACCTTATAGACTAACAGAGCCACAGGACCCTTTGTCACTTCTGCAGATCCAGACTAACACGGCTACCCCTCTGATACTTGCCTATGTAATTGTTACCCTTATTTAACATTTATTTTACAGTAGTGTCTAGAGCAGTGGTACTTCTTTGAGAGATGTCCCGGGGGGTGCTCCACTCCAGGTGCTCCATTCTAGGTGTTGGTGCACCCCTGCGCCTTCACTCAGAGATTTTTACAGCAGTACTCGCACGCACGGTGCCTGCCTCATGGACCGAATGTGCCTCAATAACGTGCGCGTGGCCCGGGCTCCTCAGTTCCTTCTCTACCATCCCCGGCCTGAGACAGAGCTCAGTAGTCTCACTCAATTATTTCTTGCTTTAGATAGTTAGTTAGTTGTTTATACAGTTTATCTAGGTTTTTTTTAGTCAGATAAGTTTCATTTCCCCATTCTTCTCCTAAAAGATTTTTTTTTTCCTTCCCAGTGTTTTTTTTCTGTCAGTTAGACAGTTTATACTATGCCTGGCTCGCCAGGTTTTAAGAGATGCATTACGTGCACAGAGGCCATCCCTATCTCGGATGGCCAGTCAATATGCGTTCACTGTTTGGGGAAGTCCCACGTCCCCCCAAAATGTGCCCACTGCAGTAAATTGAAGGCTAGGGTATGAAAGGACAGAGACCTGAGACTCAAGTTAATTCTAATGGAGAAGTCCCTCAGACCTGCCTCTGACCCAGGTCAGGAGCCAACAAGAAAACAACAAAAAAACGGCCAGCTTCATCACCTCACAGAGACCGGCCAACATCCAAACGAGGCTCTGGGCTTAAAGTTGCCTGCCTCTTCTAATATGGCACCGCACAGCACAGCAAAGGGCTCGGTGCCTACTCAGCTGCCACACACAAGTATGGTTGCTGACCTGGCACCGACACCTCAACCACCTATGACTCCACATATGGCGCCGCACCAATCGGCATCGGCTGACCCTATGGCACCGCTGCCGCACCCAGCACTATATATTCCAGTTCCTTCTACCTTGGCACCACAATTTATTCATTCCAGTGATTTGGTAATCTCACCCACTCCAGATTCCCCATTATTGGTACCAATCTGTCACCAGGATCATCGGCACGGCACCAACAACTATCCCCTATTCCCTCTCACTTTTCTAGTGATGAGGACGACAAAGTGGAGGGAGTTTTTTCCCCATACCATTCCTCCCCCCTTCACACTCCTGCTAGCGTGGGACCAAGGAGGCCAAGGTCCTCATATTCCAGGGATTTACCATTCTAGTATGGACACCCGTGGATGGGACCACCCATGCCCTTCCCCGGGGGGGTCATTCAGCAGGCACCACAGTAGCTGGTACAGCCCACGCAGAGGCAACATTAGATCTCCTCCTGTACCCATCCACACTTCTGCGACGGATGGACAGGAGCAACCTGCAACAGTGCACGCAGACGAGGAAGCACCTGAACCCTCTCCGAATAATAATAATTCATCCACCTCACCAGAAGATGCCCCACCCCCAACAACAACGAATAATTTTACTCATTTTCAGGACCTCTTCAAAAGAGTGGCTAATGAGCTCAAGATCACTCTGGAGGAGGTGTCAGACACTCAGAATGAGCTGACCGACATATTACAACCTTTGACCTCCTCCAAAATCGCCCTACTTATTAATGGAGCCATTATGGACCCTGCCAAGAATATCTGGCAAACCCCAGCTACTATACCCCCTACCTGCAAAAGGGCAGACTGGAAACACTATGTCCCCTCCAGGGGCTCAGAATTCCTTTTCACGCACCCACCACCAAATTCACTGGTAGTAGAAGAATCCAGCTAAAAGAACAAACAGCAGCATTTCTCGTCTATTCCCTCTGACAAGGACAGCCAAAGAATGGACCTACTCGGCCGCAAAGTTTAGGCATCATCCATGCTACAATTTAGCGTAGCAAACTACGCGGCCCTACTGGCCAAATATGATCACAGAAATTACGGGAAACTCTTGGACTTTATTAATGACATCACAGAGGACAAAAGACAACAATTCAAAGCAGTAGTCTCTGAAGGGCAGATTATTTCCCGCACAGCATTGCAGGCTGCCCTCGATATTGCGGACATAGCTGCCAGGTCCACCGTGATGGCCGTAGTGATGCGTCGGGCTTCATGGTTTACCTCTTCTTCTTTCACACACGAGATACAAAACCCATGGAGGATCTCCCCTTTGATAGCAAGATGGGATCTGTACTAGGCCCAGTCCTATTTAACATATTCATAAATGATCTGGAAAAGGGGGTAGACAGTGAGGTAGCAAAATTTGCAGATGATACAAAACTGCTCAGGATAGTTAAGTCCCAGTCAGACTGCAAAGAGCTACAAAAGGATCTCACAAAACTGGGTGACTGGGCAACAAAATGGCAGATGAAATTTAATGTTGATAAATGCAAAGTAATGCACATTGGAAAACATAATCCTAACTATACATATACAATGACGGGGTCTAAATTAGCTGTTACCACTCAAGAAAGAGATCTTGGAGTCATTGTGGATAGTTCTCTGAAATCATCCACTCAATGTGAAGCGGCAGTCAAAAAAGTGAACAGAATGTTGGGAATCATCAAGAAAGAGCTAGATAATAAGACAGAAAATATCATATTGCCTCTATATAAATCCATGGTATGCCCACATCTTGAATACCGTGTGCAGATGTGGTTGCCCCATCTCAAAAAAGATATATTGGAATTGGAAAAGGGCAACAAAAATTATTAGGGGAATAGAATTGCTTCCGTATGAGGAGAGATTAATAAGACTGGGACTTTTCAGCTTGGAAAAGAGGCGACTAAGGGGGGATATGATAGAGGTCTATAAAATCATGAGTGGTATAGAGAAAGTAGATAAGGAAGTGTTATTTACTCCATCTCATAATACAAGAACAAGGGGCCACCAAATGAAATTAATAGGTAGTAGGTTTAAAACAAACAAGAAAACAAGAAAGTATTTTTTCACACAACGCACTGTCAACCTCTGGAACTCCTTGCCAAAGGGTGTTGTGAGGTCCAGTACTATAACGGGGTTCAAAAGGGAGCTAGATAGCAATTGATGGACCTATCGTCCATGAATCTATTAGCCAGGATGGGCAGGAATGGTGTCCGTAGCCTGTCTGCCAGAAGCTGGGATTGGGTGAGAGGGCATGGATCACATGATGATAACCTGTCTGTTCATTCTCTTTGGGGCACCTGCCATTGGCCACTGTTAGAGGACAGGATACTGGGCTTGATGGACCTTTGGTCTGACCCAGTATGGCCGTTCTTATGTTCAATATTCATGATACCCGGCCTACACACAACAACAGAAGCCATATGACCACAAGCAGCACCAGCACCAAAGACCCAGGCATCAACGACGATGCCCCACAACATCGGCACCGTCCCAACCCCCTCCACTTGCAACATGCTCCCTTCTTCATCTATCCATGAAAACTGCATTTCTAGTTGCCATTACATCGGCCAGACATGTAGGAGAACTTGGAGCGCTTACGGCTGACCCATCATACACTATATTTTTTAAGGACAAGGTCACGCTCCGAACGCATCCTAAATTTCTCCCGAAGGTGCATTCCTCCTTTCACCTCAATGAACCTATCCATCTACCAACCTTCTTTGCTAAACCGCATGCGAACACTTTTGAATCAGCAATGCACACACTTGACATGCGCAGAGCATTGTCCTTTTATTTGGATAGGACTACGCCCTTTAGGGCTTCCCCTAAACTTTTCATTTCCATCACAGAACGATCCAATGGCAAATCCATCTCTACCCAGAGAATATCCAATTGGATAGTAGACTGCATCTGCCGATGCTACCAACTAAAGAAGATGAATCCTCCAACTTCTGTTAGAGAACACTCCACCAGATCTGCATGAACATCTGTGGCATTCTTATGTAACATTCACCTCACAGATATTTTCAAAGCCGCCACCTGGGCTTCAGACCATACCTTTGCTAAACATTATGCTCTTACTCAGGGACCCCTGACCGACATTCGAATCGGCCGAGCTGTGCTGTCTACAGCTTTCTTACCAGATCTGAAGTCCCTACTTTCTTAAGAGATACTGCTTTTCAGTCACCTGGAGTGGAGCACCCACACGGACATCTCTCTCTCGAAGAGGAGGTTACTCACCTGTGCAGTAACTGACGTTCTTTGAGGTGAGTGTCCCTGTGGGTGCTCCTCTACCCACCCTCCTCCCCTCTACTGCGGAGTTTGGAGCAGTCTCCGTTGTAGAGGAGGAACTGAGGAGCCGGGCCGCATGCGCGCATTATTGAGGCATATTCGGTGCATGAGGCAGGCACCGCATGTGCGCGGCCCGTGTGAGTACTGCTGTAAAAAATTCAGAGCGAAGGCACCGGGGCGCATCAACACCTGAAGTCGAGCATTTGGAGTGGAGCATTCACAGGAATCTCTCTCGAAGAACATCAGTTACTGCACAGGTGAGTAACCTCCACTTTTCAAACTTATTTGATCGCGCCCCCCCATTCAAGAGGGGGGATTGGAGTCTATCCCCCTTCCTGCCACACAAGAACAGATACTGATGAAAAAAAAATCAACATGCAACTCTCACTAAATATTAAAAACAGTAAGGCATTGATTTAAACAGAGACAACGATCCATTATAATAAGAGCAAAAGGAAGACTGCGATTGTGGTCAGTGCTTACAATTAAATGTGCACACCGCATCATAGCAAATGCATTAACAGACAGATGATAATGACTTTTTATAATGCAAGTTTAACAGACATCCATCAAAACCCACAGCGCCATCTAGAGTAAAATGCACAGCGCCCTCTGAGGACCTGGTATGTTTGGGAGAATCAGCTTTGCCATAGGTAAAATGTGTGCAGTAATCCACCCCCCCGTTAAAGCTTCCCATGCCCCCCCGCCCAGAATACATTCTACACTGCCCCAGGGCCTGTGGGCCTGCCCCCCAGTTTCTAGACCAGAGGTTCTCAGACCTCGACCAGGTCAGAGCCTCAGAGTGTTGGGGGCTGTACAAACATATTGTAAATGGCATTCTGAGTAAGGCCCTAATTGAGTCATGGGATGATTGCCAAATAATTGCGGCTGAGTTGCGGACAAGACATGGAAAATCATAAGAAAGTAATAATGGACCTTTATTAATTGCAGGTTTTGTTTGGCTTTGCCAAATTACTATTTGTTTAAGAAAAATGTGCTGGAACAATATAAACACTGAAGCATTATGTTATGCTTGGTAATTTTTTTGATAACCAAATATTTTGCTGCACCTATATTACGGTGATCAATGCACGGGGCTGACAGCGGGAGCCCAGGCACCAGTCATCCATGGCTGGCGGCCAGGGCTCCTGATGTTAGCCCTCCATATGGCAGGGTTCCTGCTGTCAGCTCCGGGCAGACTGGAAATAAGGTGTACATTTTTAACAGTGAGGGTAATTAGCCATTGGATCAATTTACAGGGGCTGTGGTGGAGTTTGGATGTTTTTCTGAAAGATTTGCTCTAGGAATTGTTTTGGGAAAGTTCTCTGGCCTATGTTATACAGGAGGTTAGACTAGATGATCACAATGGTCCCTTCCGGCCATGTAATCTATAAAATAAAGAGCAGAATGTAGGAAAAAATGGTTCTTAGTCCAGGCTTCATTTCCTGAAGGTAAATCCTCTTATTCATGTATATTGAGAAAGCAGTCAATGCAGTAATCAATTTGAAATGTACTAGGTTAATTTAGATCAGTCTGAGCCATTTTTAACAAGAAAATTGCTTGTTGTTAAACAGATGCAAAAAATGTATGTAGGACGTTGTTACAAAATCTTCCAGAAATTATTTATATATAATGTATAGCTTTTGAGAACTGCAGAGTAAAAATAGAAATCTAAAACAATGGTTGAACCACCTACATAGCCTTAAGGGTTGTGAGGAAAATATTCCTGCATCATTATTTTAAATTGCTCTATATAAAATGTAGTGAGGACTCGCCAAGATTTACATGTAGAAGACAATTAGGAGAAGTAAATGTTAGATGTCAGCAGCAGCAGATAAGGAAAAAAATCCACATAAATAAGAATCATTAGTGAGAAGATGAACAAATGCTGCCTGACCTAACTAGCAAGTGAAATCAGGGAACTGGGGAGGGTAATTTCTCCTACAGTCTGGATAGCATGATCTCTTCTGTTTTCCCTGAGCTTCTCATAAAAGAAGAGATTAAATTACAACTAATCAGGTACACATGTACATGTCCTTGTCTCTGCAAATTGTTTAAATCCTCTTATCCTGGAGGGAGGCACTGTATTTTACATCCCTACCAATCTCTGCAAATGTTGTTTGCCACAACCAAAACAATTAAAATGAAACAAACAAATAGAGCTGAGAATTGTTGCTATTGTCTCATTTTTAAAAGGGCAAAGGGTGATGCTCAAATGTAATATTGTGGGTATTCATTAACAAGGTGTGTTCTGATAAAGCTCTGATTGGTAATTACTGGGATCATCCAAATCAAATCAATAACCCTTCAGTGCTTAAGAAACAGTTGAAAACACTACCTGAAATATTAGGCATTCGTTCTTTTGCATGCATGTGATCACTGCTGTAATTTTTTTTCTTTCTACTGGTGCTTCATTGGCGATATTGAATTGCACCCACATTTATGCAAATGTACAGGTAGCACAAGTTTAAAGATCAGAGCTGTTGGTCCAGCAGTCAGGTGAGATCAGGATAGCACAAGAGCCGCTAACGGATTAATGCAGGTTAGCAGAAGCCTCTGATGGTGTAAGCTGGTGTATTCATGCCATCTGGGGATCTGGCCCCTTGTGTCTATCTAGGGCAGGGGTGGGCAAACTTTTTGGCCTGAGTGCCACATTGGGGTGTGAAACTGTATGGAGGGCCAGGTAGGGAAGGCTGTGCCTCCCCAAACAGCCTGGCCCCCACCCCATCCCACTTCCCGCCCCCGACTGCCCCCTTAAAAACCCCTGACCCATCCAGCTCCCCCTGCTCCTTGTCCTCTGACCACCCTCTCCCGGGACACTCCGCCCCAAACTGCCCCCCTGGGAACCAACCCCCTATCCAAACCCCCCTGTTCCCTAACTACCCCCCCCATCAACCCCATCCACACCCCCTCCCCCTGACAGGCCCCCCGTGACTCCCACGCCTATCCAACTGCCCCCTGCTCCCTGTCCCCTAACTGCCCCCCGGGACTCCCTGCCCATTATGCCCCACCCCCACCCCTTACCATGCCACTCAGAGCAGCAGGAGCTCGCAGCCCTGCCGCCCGGCTGGAGCCAGCCGCGCTGCCCATGGGGCTAGCCTCCCCGGTCAGGAGCTCAAGGGCCAGGCAGGGATGGTCCTGCAGGCCAGATGTGGCCCGCGGGCTGTAGTTTGCCCACCTCTGATCTAGGGACTTAGTTCATCCCAGTCTCTGCAGTATTTGAAGTTGATGGAGTTACACCAGCCTTAAAGTGATGTACATGAGAGAAGTCAGGCATCTTGTATTCCCAAGAGTAGCTAACACCAGTTCAGACCAATGTTCCCTCTAATTTTTCCCATCCATGTGCGGAATGAATTTTGCTATGTGTACCAATGTGGAGGTGATGTGTGGCGGGGGTAGGGCTGAAGGGCTCGGCATGTGGGAGGGGGCTCAGGGCTGGGGCAGAGGGTTAGGGTGCAGAGAGTATGGGCTCTGGCTGGGGGTGCAGGCTCTGGGGTGGGGCAGCGGATGAGGAGTTTGGGATGCAGGCTGCCCCGGGGCAGTGGTGGGGAGAGAGTACTCCCCCCAGCCCTCTCTCCCTGCAGAAGCACCTGGGCTGGGGGAGAGCGTTTCTCCCCGCCGCAGCAACTCTGGGCCCGGGGCGCGTGAGAGACACCTCTCCCCACGGCAGCAGCTGCGGGGCTGGGACTGGGGGAGAGGCGCCTTTCCCTGCCTCAGCCAGTAGGCTGGGGGAGTTGTCTCTCCCCGCCGCAGCCCCAGAGCTGGGAAGGAGAGGCGTGTCTCCTAGCCGTGCCACAGCCCCGGGGCTGGGGGAATTAAGTGCGCAGTCCTTGGTAGCCTCCTGCGCGGCCACGCAGACACGCACCTCAGAGGGAACTTAGGTTCACTTCTTTTCACAAAACTCCACCAGCCAGAGTTTCCTCAATAGGATACTGAGTGATGACACATTCAACCGATGAAACCCAAGATAATGGGTAAAGCATAAGGCATTATCAGAACAAACTAATTTTGCTGAACATTTATGAGGGTCGAACACTGTGCCCTGGCAAATACTCAATGGTGGCTTTTCCATCTTAACCCTTTTATGTGTGTCATACACACAGTGGGATTGGGGAGTAAGTACAGGACATGGATAGAGTATCAGTGCTAAATTAAGAAAAAAAATCTCCTCGAAACATAATAACTAACAAAGACCAACAGCTGAAATAGGAAATAACTAACTGCGCAGAATATCTCTGAGGCATACCTCTAATCCTGCCAAGACCTAAATATGTTCCACAAAGGCCTTTACAATGTTTGCCAAAGGCCCAAAATGTGACACACACTACAATGTCAGAATACTGAAATGAGCTAGAATATATATTTCCTTCACATGCACAATGGAAGTGGACTGAAGACCTGATCCAACTTCTGTTTGAGTCAAAGAAAAGACTGATTTCAGAACAGAGGGAGAGAGAGACCCTGGTTTTGCATGTGGAGATTACATGGTGTGTAGACTAGCATGCAACATTTTCTTTAATTTCAGTTTCTAAGAAATGATCTGATGAGTCATTATATCAATAATGATGTTCAAAGAGGCATTTTCATTCCAAGCTCCTATTTTCAGGCACTTATTACTTTTGGGTAAAATTACCATGTAGATGGATAGTTTTCATAAATATTCTCAGTCTAAAGGAGATTTTTTGGTGGGAGGAAATAAGTAGCACTGTGATAGGGGGCTTGGAGGGCCAACAGCCTAGGGGTTCGCGCACCCAGCTTTCGGCCCCTTCCACCTCTGTCCAAGCAGTAGACGTGCCTGTTCCTTACCTTAAGCCAGGATCTTTCGCTTTCCACCTGCATCTGGCCCTTGGCCTTTAAGGGGGTGTGGTAGAGGGACCCAGGCCCTCCCTCTGGCCCCGTGGGAAGCAACACTGGCAGCAAGTCCAAGTTCATTTCTCTGGGCCACTTCCTAACAATATGTCTTTTCAGTTTGGGGCATGGCCCTTGTATTAACCTGCTCCTCCAGTCGGAGCCATGCTCGGCAGGCCCAGAGGCGCGGGGCAACCTGGTCTTTGTATTGCCTTTTAACCCCCAGGGGCCCAGTGTGGCACCATCATAGGCACTCACCACAGTCAGACTGTGTTTCCACCATGGCACTCTTAGCCACTTCCAGTCTGGCTGGTGTGGTATGAGGATCAAGAATTGAATCTATTCTTTCCATATGTCAGGGAAATACCACTTTTTCAGCCCGGCTCTGATTTTTCTGTCCTATTTTGCACTTGCAAAAGGGGTTGCATATATTTTTATAGTCACAATCAGTTTCAGTTCAGAAATGGGCATAAAACAAGGCAGGCCAAGACTGAAAATATATTTATATTGTAGATTCATTCATCAAATTAACTGAAACCTTTCAACCAATGTACATGAGTGGAATGGGAGTAGCATTTACAAGAAGTGGCACTTCATCCAATGTAACATGCTACAAAAACTGGGAAGAACAGCAAAAGCGAAAAAATTTACAACTGACATTCATCCACGTAGAGTGTATGCATGTGTAACCCACATACTTTTATACCGTGTGTATGTATGTACTGTGTGTATGTGTGTATATATGTAATGTATTGTATAAACATTTTAGTGGCCAGCAGTTATGACATATATATAATCAGTAAAGCAATGAAGAACAAGATATATACCCATTACTTGATTTCTGTACAGTCATATAGTGAAAACATGAATCTCCCCAGCTTTCCAAAACTAAAACCTCATATTCATAAGTGCTATTCCTACTGTGACCTTACTTGATCATAGATCTCATAAGTCTATCCAACCAGTCAAATGCAGTCCCCCTAAACTCTGATGAGGCAGAGAACACCATATCTCTGTTTAATTCTCGTGTTTCATTTTAAATATTCAAGAAGTTGTTGAGAAATGTCAGTGCAATATTTCTACTATTCAAGTATTTTTAAACAAACACCATGTCTTTTAAAAAAGTGCTGCCTCTGGAAGAGCAGTGATAAACTGGACTAAATGTCCATAAAATTAAGTCAATTTTCTGAAGTGAGGTGAAAAATCTGTTGTATACAAAAGGAAACTGTTATGCATTAGGAGACAGAAAGTAGTTATCCTTTCACAATGGCTTATTTTTTCCTATTTGTATGCTGTGTGTTTTTTTTAAAAAAGAATATGTAAACACAACTGCATTCTGCAGTATAGTACTTCCAAGCAAAGATGATTAAACATGACACACACACTTCTGTATATTAGTTGATGCCAAGGACAGAATGAAAATGCAACACACTGGTATTTGGAGAAATAAAAAAAAAATTCTTTCTGCAAAGCCTACAGTGTTTAAGAGAAGAGTGCTATTTATTTATTTATGGCTTCTTCTCAAGAATAATTAGGTCCCAAATCAATAAGGAACCTAAATACCTTTAAGAGCATGCCTAAGTCCATCCCTATTGAAAAAAGCATTTAAGCACATGCTTTAGACCCATTTAGTCCCATTATTATCATTAATGATTTTCCCTTCAAAAGTGGAGACAGTGGTGTTTCCTTGAATTGCACTAACAGTGCATTAAGCTGAGGCTGGAAAACATAGTTGGAAAGTGGCCTCAGGCTGCTCTGGGCTAGCAGAAATGTATGGGATATATAGAGATGGATCCAAGCCACAGCAGTTAGATATGGATTCAGATTTTGAACACTCGCAAATTCAGAAATGTTTGGATATATGGTTTCGGTTTGGCCCATCAGAGCAATCGGGCCCAGCTTTGAAATTTGGGTCTGTTTTTGAAGTTGAAGCTCCTACTTTTCAAAGAATTGGAATATTTGGACCCAGGGATTTGGTGCAGGCCCATCTCTAATGGAAAGCCTTTACACTCGGTCTGAGTTACTTGACTTCCTTGTCCTGGGATATGGTGCAGCTGCTTTGCACAACATTGCAGGCACAGTCTGGCCCTAAAACTGGTGTAGCTGGGTAGGGTGGGGGAACCACTCGAGCAGAGGGAGATACGGCTCTGGTATATATTTGGTGTGGTGGCTTCTACGCCACATACATCCACCTGCTGATATAGAGATGTGGCCAGTGGCAAGGAGATGTGACTGAAGGTTCCCTACACCTTTCTGCTCTCCATTTGCTGTTCTCAAGGCCACCGACAGCTGACATAATATAGAGCTCATGTTACACCAGAGCTGACGCACAGCTGGTCCAGATGTAGGATAACATCCTCATGATGTGCACTGTGTAGTCCTTGGCCACAGCTAAGGATCTGGACCACTGTCTGTCCAGATATATCCTTGCCAGGCTTCAGAGGTTGACTCAGTTGTGTCTGTTCCCTGTTCCATGGTCTTATCTGGATCAAGATAGGGACACCCCATTCTCAGTTCATGGTCCCTGTCATTGAACTGCCTCTCAGAGTATGTCAGTGTTGTTGTAGCCGTATTGGTCCCAGGATATTAGAGAGACAAGGTGGGTGAGGTCATATCTTTTATTGGGCCAACTTCTGTTGGTGAGAAAGTCAAGCTCTCGAGAAGCTTGTCTCTCTCACCAACAGAACTTGGCCCAGTAAAAGATATGACCTCACCCACCTCGTGTCTCAGAGTATATTCACAGAATCCCTTTGATAAGGTTTAGTGTAAGGCTTTTTCTATTTGGGCCAGTTCATTTTTGACTGGTTTCTTTTTAGTTGTTCACCAGTTCTTCCTTTTGGTGGCATTTTCTCCTTGTTTTTTGTTGATGGGAGTCATATGAGCAAATTAAATATGACGGCTGAAGAGGAACATAAGTTCACATAAGAAAAACTCCTCTGAATATAAGTATGTGAATATATGAGTGTGTGTAACTAGAACTTTTCAGCACACACAAATGAGTCTGCAACCATTTGCATTTGATTTTCTCTTTCTTGCAAAACACTTACTGAAATGATTAAGCCTATTTTTGTGGAGTATAGACATTTATCTTTGTTTGCCATTTTCTCTCTTTCAGCTCTTCTTTATGCAACTATTTTTGGAAATGTCACCACCATTTTCCAGCAAATGTATGCCAACACCAACCGATACCATGAGATGCTGAACAATGTGAGGGATTTCCTAAAATTATATCAAGTCCCAAAAGGCCTTAGTGAGCGAGTCATGGATTATATCGTCTCAACATGGTCCATGTCGAAAGGGATCGACACAGAGAAGGTATGAGTGCATGAGGTAAAAATCCAGATATTGTACCTTTCAATCCATTGTGTCCTTTCCAGTAGAGTAAACAGTACTGAGTACTGTAAACATGCTAGCGATCTGAACCACATGTGATTCCATTAATACTTTCATAGTTGTGTTCAGAGAGAGGGGGCTGGTTTAAAATTAGGGGGAAAAATTGGAAACATTGGCAATTTTGAAAGTGCATTCTGTTCCCCAGCTTTTCAATATGCTCTGACTTTCTATTTTCCTTGGAATTATTTTAACTTTTTTTGTGTTTTGAGATTTTGTGTTTTCAGATTTGAACAAAAACAGTTTTTGAAAAATTTGAGGGAGTGGTGAGGAAGAGGAAAACCTCAAAAAGGATATCCTTCCTTTTTGGAAAAACCCACATTTGATGGGGCTGACTAATCCAAATGGGCAACACAAAAAACACTGAAACCAAACAAAACATTTTGCAGAGCAACTATCAGGCTAAATATTTTAGTTCCAACATTTTTGTAAAATGGAAACTGTACACACACATACACTGTTTTCATTAAGCATTCCACTTTAAAAAAGACCATATGTCAGCAATTTTATTCTGCTAAAAATATATCCAACAGCTCTTTCCATGCATATTACACATACTAGCAGAAAACTATCCTTTACTCACTTTTATAGTTCTAGTACTTGTTGGTGTAATAAAATATAATAATAATATAGTAACAGTAATGGTAAGAGAATAAAAATCAGTGTATCGTGGTGGTCTGGTTAAAAGGTGAGTAGCAGAGCACTGTTTGGCTCAGGAGATTGATAACTGGATATAGATCTTTTCTGCTCTAGTTCCTGATCCAAAGCCCACTGAAATCATTGGGTGTTTGGACTTTGAATCAGGTCTAAGTTCACCATTTGGAGTCTGGTGCAGGTCAGTAGTGACTGAAAGTTGTTACCATATGAGGGTTTATGAAATGAGTTTGGTTGCCTTGGACCACTTCTCAGTGGACAGGACCATAATTTAATAGACACGGAGACTCACCTCTTTGAGGTGTCCTCTCCAGGTCTGGGCTGAAGGCCCTTTGGCAGGGAAGTTTGGGAAAGCTTGTGTTTCTGCTAGTCATTCTATATCTGCTCCATAGATTAAGACAGGAGACTAGAGGCGAGATCTTCAGTTGGTGTGAGTTGGCCTAGCTCCACTGACTTCAGTGGATTTATACTGATTTACACCATTGGGGAACTAGACATTAAGTGTCTATAGTACTGAGAACCCTAAAGCCCACTTGACAGAGAAAAAGTTGTGATAGAATATTGCTGTGCTGTGCTACAGTACTTACAGGGCTGTGATGTTCTTGTTTCGGTGAACTGTATTGCACTGTGTGGTAGGTTCTGGTGGAACTCAGATAACATCTATCTCACTATAATATGACAACATGGAATTATTGTGAGAACAAGGACAGCTTTAAGTCTTCTTATAAACCCATACAATGATAGTTATCGAACTAATTAACCTGAATTTCACAGATAGCAATTAACTTCCAAAACTATGCATCTTTTGTGTATTATTGTAGTTATGTTAACTCATAAGGCTTTCGGATTCTTGTAGTTCAGTATGCCTGATTCTTTAATAGGTTAATTTCAGCTCCATTTATACAGTGACATTCTAACTTCCAAATGTGTTCATACAGTTTGTTAATAACAAATTTGTTGTAATTGCTGTAAATGGACTCAGTTCTGCTGTGAAAAGCCAAATATGTGTAAAAATTCAATTTTCATTCTCATTTATCTTCTTTCAATTATTTCTGCTGCAGTTCCATTAGACTTTGATTGTGCTTTGCAGTTAATTAGAAGAACCTTTGCTTTAATTACTGAGATTTCCTTCCATTATTTCCACATATCCAGTTTAATAGATTGTAAAAATGCAGTGATAGCCCATAAACATACTGATCGTTGGCTTTTAGTAAGCAGCGTTCAGTTGTCTGCATAGTAGTAGTGGTTGCTTAGCTAGATAATTAATAAGGCCATAAAATCTGTGATTTAGGTTTTCAACAGTATTCCCGCACTGGAGGCCTGCCTAACGTAGCTCCTGATCTAAACACCATTTAAGTTGGTGGAAAAACGCCTGTTGACTTCAGTGGCTTTTGGATCAGGCCATTAATGCTTTTATGTAGTGCAGTTTTTCAGTTAAAATATTTTATTGACAACCAGTGAGAGAGTAGCTATAAAATGGTTACAACTTTTAAAATATTCCGTTACACAGTGTCCAGCAAAGGCTCTAAACCTTCAATGGCTACTGCGCAGCAAGTACCTTGCTGCGACTGCTGTGGACGCAAATGGCGGTCTTCCTGGATGCAGCAATTGCATGCTGTCAACTGCATGATCAGAGACAAAGCTAAGATTTCGTCGGGGAAAGGTGGAAAGCTGCGTGTAGGTTGCTGGCAGTCACATGACCCATCTGAACTTTGAATTCTAAAATGAATTATGAAACATCTCAATTATAACAAATACAGCAGTCACATAGACTAGATCCTTTCCTTCATATTTGGGGCATATTTAGCACTTTACATACCACTTAAGGTAGGAATGTAATTTGGGAAAAATCGTAAGACTTCTGTATTAAAATGTACGGAAAAAAACAGGTCGCACTGCACCACATCATAGAATTTTTATTTACTGTGAGTGCAACACAACAGTCACAATGAAGATAGGAAAATATCACACCAAGTGGTTCAGGAGCTGACGCCCTTTTAAGTAATGTGTCTCCAGTTCTCTGGGGCCTGGTAACTTTTCTATCCTGAAAACTTTTCCATCTTTTGATCATAAACTTGATTTAATCCTGCAGTAGAAATATAAAAGAGAAAGAAAAGAACTGTTATATTTGTTGGTCCACCTCTGTGCCACAGTAGAATTGTTCCCAATAGTACATTTCCTAGTTTTTATATCCAGTCTAGTTTTTAAAATCCCTGGTGATGGGCTTCAGCCAACCCTGGGAGACTAGCACAGCCTAAAATATCTTACTGTAGGAGAGTTTTTTCATGACATTCAACATATATTTTCCCTTTCTTAATTTCATCTAGTGCTCACTCTCAGTAATCTATCCCTAGAGTCATTTCTCCTGTGTTTTTCATTCCTCACTTCCTTCAAAACCAAATGTATGTCTCCAGTACGTACTTTTTTTTAACAGACTATCGTTATGCATAGTAGTATCTCTCATATTCCTTACATTTGTGTAGACATTTTAGTATATTTCTATATTTCTTATTCTTCAGTAAAGATTTCTGTTAACTGTGCAAATAATTAGCAAAACGCCTCTAAAATTTGGCAATTGTTAATATTTATGGATGGTGTTCTTCCATATACTTATCAGAACTAGAGCTGAGTGAATAACAGATTTTTCAGTTAGCTGAAAATTCTAAAACATCATAAAAAATAAACTCATTTCAGCTTGACCACAATTTTCTTAAAATTTTTGGCCAATTGAAAAGTAAAAAAAAAAATAGATTTTGGTCAGACTATATGTTCCATTCTCCCCAAGATAAAATCAATTAGATTTCAAGCATTTTTAACGTGTTTAATTTTTAAAATAAAATGTAAATTAAGGTTGAATGGAAAAGTCGCTTTGAATTGAAAAATTGAAATATTTCATTCCGCTAATGTCAAAATGAAGCATTTTATTTTTTTCATATTTTGTTTGTTTTTATTTTCAACCAAAACAATTTGGCATATTTGACATGAATTCATGAAACATTTCAACATTGCCAAATCTGCATTTTTCTTCCCCAGAAAAGGTTTCAGCCAAACAATTTCATCCAGCTCTACTGATTACATCTTCATTACATCAAAATAAATATGCTTTATTGCTCTCTTTGCATTCATGTGTGCATTATGATGTCATTTGCCCCCATTATTAGGATACATTTCAGTCAGTCAAGCATGCAGCACAACTCAGCACATTGAAATGATTTTTTCTTTACATCAAATACATAAGAATGGCCCTACTGGGTCAGACCAAGGGTCCATCTAGCCTAGTATCCTGTCTTCCGACAGTGGCCAGTGCGAGGTGCCCCAGAGGGAATGAACAGAACAGGTAATCATCAAGTGATCCATCCCCTGTCGCTCATTCCCAGCTTCTGGCAAACAGAGGCTAGGGACACCATTCCTGCCCATCCTGGCTAATAGCCATTGATGGACCTATCCTCCATGAATTTATCTAGTTCTTTTTTGAACCCTGTTATGGTCTTGGTCTTCACAACATCCTGTGGCAAGGAGTTCCACAGGTTGACTGTGCGCTGTGTGAAGAAATACTTCCTTTTATTTGTTTTAAACCCGCTGCCTATTAATTTCATTTGGTAACCCCTAGTTCTTGTGTTCTAAGAAGTGGTAAACAACACATCCTTATCTACTTTCTCTATACCAATCATGATTTTATAGACCGCAATCATATCTCCCCTTAGCCGTCTCTTTTCCAAGCGGAAAAGTCCCAGTTTTATTAATCTCTCCTCGTACGGAAGCCGTTCCATACCCCTAATCATTTTTGTTGCCCTTTTCTGAACTTTTTCCAATTCCAATATATCTTTTTTGAGATGGGGTGACCACATCTGCACACAGTATTCAAGATGTGGGTGTACCATGGATTTATATAGAGAGAACATTATATTTTCTGTCCTATTATCTATCCCTTTCTTTAAAAAGTGAACAAAATGCTGGGAATAATTGACTGCCGCTGCACATTGAGTGGATGTTTTCAGAGAACTATTCACAATGACTCCAAGATCTCTTTCTTGAATGCTAACAGCTAATTTAGACCCCATCATTGTATATGTATAGTTGGGATTATGCTTTCCAATGTGCATTACTTTGCATTTATCAATATTGAATTTCATCTGCCATTTTGTTGCCCAGTCACCCAGTTTTGAGAGATCCTTTTGTAGCTCTTCACAGTCTGCCTGGGTCTTAACAATCTTTAGTAATTTTGTATCATCTGCAAATTTTGCCACCTCACTGTTTACCCCTTTTTCCAGATCCTTTATGAATATGTTGAATAGAACTCGTCCCAGAACAGACCCCTGGGGGACACCACTATTTACTTCTCTGCATTCTGAAAACTGACCATTTATACCTACCCTATGTTTCCTTTCTTTTAACCAGTTACCAATCCATGAGAGCACCTTCTCTCTTATCCCATGGCAGCTTACTTTGCTTCAGTGCCTTTGGTGAGGGAGCTTGTCAAAGGCTTTCTGAAAATCTAAGTACACTATATCCACTGGAGCCCGTTGGTCCATTTGCTTGTTGACCCCCTCACAGCATTCTAGTAGATTGGTGAGGCGTGATTTCCCTTTACTACAACCACGTTGACTCTTCTTCAACAAATTATGAACAGCTCACATGTTGACACAAAAATAAGCATTTTTGTCGGGTGATGAACAACTGTATTGTGTGCAACGACAGGCCAATATATCATGATAAAGTCTAGTAGTTTTTGTGACAGCTAAGGTTTTTAAAAGAAATGTGCTTGAGACTAAAATATAAGTAAATGCCTTTGCTGGGAACTCTGTACCTTTAACAAATGTGCTTTAATTAATTGTTACAAATAGCTTTCAAATAGTGCCGTTACATATCTATTCTTAGTCTTGTGTGAGATAATTAGTGTTTAATGCCATTAAACTCAGACCAACCACAAAGAAGAAATCCAGAGAGCCTAGTGTTTGGTTCTGGTGCAGATACACAGTGCGGGCAAAGTGAAGGTTGAGTAGATGTTACTCATCTCCCCAAAGAGGGCAATGAAGAAAAGGGCCATGGATCCAGAGCTGCCTGCCTGAAGTAAAACCCCTCTCAGATGGCCTGATCCAATGCCCATTAACTGCGGTGTGTGCTGGATCAGACCCCAAGCTTGCATACTGCAAGGCTTAAAGCAGTGGTTCTCAACCAGGGGTCTGGGGCCAACTGGGAGGCCGTGAGCATGTTTCAGGGGGTCCGCCAAGCAGAGCTGGCATTAGACCTGTTGGGGCCCAGGGCAGAAAGCCGAAACCCCACCACCCGGGACTGAAGCCGAAGCCTGAGCAACTTAGCTTCGCAGGGCCCCTGTGGCATGGGGCACCGGGCAATTGCCCTGCTTGCTACCCCCTAATGCTGGCCCTGGCTTTTATATGCAGAAAAACAGTTGCTGTGGCACAGGTGGGCCATGGCGTTTTTATAGCATGTTGGGGAGGCCTCAGAAAGAAAAAGGTTGAGAACCCTTGCCTTAAAAGATCAATCTGGGCTGGGTCTTTGATGATAATTTGTCCTCAAATTTCATCTTCAACCCACAGTGCTCATTGTTCTTTCTCACTCTTCCTTCCTGCATGCTTATGAATAGAGAATCGATGAAACTAAGTGTGTCCCTTTATTTGTATTATTTAAACTGAAGCAAATGGCCTGTGATCAATCATCATAAAAAACATTGAGCTCTAACATTGACAGGTAGGACAATACACACAATACATTGCATATGCACTATATATACCATAATATGATATTGGGGCCGGTTTTGTTTTATATCTTCATTAACGATCTGGAGGATGGTGTGGACTGCACCCTTAGCAAGTTTGCAGATGACACTAAACTGGGAGGAGTGGTTGATACGCTAGAGGGTAGGGATAGGATACAGAGGGACCTAGACAAATTAGAGGATTGGGCCAAAAGAAATCTGATGAGGTTCAACAAGGACAAGTGCAGAGTCCTGCACTTAGGACGGAAGAATCCCATGCACTGCTACAGACTAGGGACCGAATGGCTGGGCAGCAGTTCTGCAGAAAAGGACCTAGGGGTTACAGTGGACGAAAAGCTGAATATGAGTCAACAGTGTGCCCTTGTTGCCAAGAAGGCTAATGGCATTTTGGGTTGTATAAGTAGGGGCATTTCCAGCAGATCGAGGGACGTGATCATTCCCCTCTATTCGGCACTGGTGAGGCCTCATTTGGAGTACTGTGTCCAGTTTTGGGCCCCACACTACAAGAAGGATGTGGATAAATTGGAAAGAGTCCAGCAGAGGGCAACAAAAATGATTAGGGGGCTGGAGCACATGACTTATGAGGAGAGGCTGAGGGAACTGGGATTGTTTAGCCTGCAGAAGAGAAGAATGAGGGGGGCTTTGATAGCTGCTTTCAACTACCTGAAAGGGGGTTCCAAAGAGGATGGATCTAGACTGTTCTCAGTGGTAGACGATGACAGAACAAGGAGTAATGGTCTCAAGTTGCAGAGGGGGAGGTTTAGGATGGATATTAGGAAAAACTTTTTCACTAGTAGGGTGGTGAAGAACTGGAATGGGTTACCTAGGGAGGTGGTGGAATCTCCATCCTTAGAGGTTTTTAAGGTCAGGCTTGACAAAGCCCTGGCTGGGATGATTTAGTTGGGTTTGGTCCTGCTTTGAGCAGGGGGTTGGACTAGATGACCTCCTGAGGTCCCTTCCAACCCTGAGATTCTATGATTCTATGATTCTATGATAATACATAGCTCATACGTAGGAGGGAATTTATTTTTATACAGCCCCATTTAATGCTCAAGGTACCTTGGTTATTCACCCAGTAATTAATTAAATTCATATCGTGAGTAAATTCATGGGAAAACGCAGTAGCCATTATATATTTAAAAGTCTCTCAAAGGCAGCATTGCACATTAGAACCTATTCTGCTGAGAGAGATGAATGTGAGCCAGAACATTCTCTGAATATGATCTTTTAAGTAGTTGTAAAAATATTTATAGTAACAGCCTGATATATTAAAATGTTCACATTGAATTTGAGCTTCTTAGTTTTAATCAAAATGTGCTCGACAGCAAATGAAACATTAATAGGTTGCAGCCTCTCCTCTAAAAATAGGTCAATACACGTGAACCTGCACAACCGTTAGTTTACATCCAGCTGTTTCTATTAAGGTCCCACTCTCCTAATGGCAAAATTGTGAGATGTCAATAAAGCTGAAAGATTTTCCTTCCTTCAACTCTTAGTTAAAGTTTGGCTTGAGATTCTCTTGGAAAGTAATAAAATCAATGGCCAGATAATTTCTAACATGATTTAATGGTCCACTTTACAATAAAAGACACAGGTTGAAAGGAAACAATTTATTCCTCAGCTTTTACGTAGGAATCTATGAGAGCCAGTTTCACGTTGTAACTCCTGCAATGGAAACAACGGGAAAACAATACAGCATGAAAACTATTCATTACTAATGGCATGACCCAGTATGCAATAATGCAGAAAAGACAGGACTATGGTCAATATTTTCAGGCTGCAATTTTATGAATCATAAATCTCAGAAAATACAAGGGAATTTAGTCCCCTCGGCTGCTAGTGAGATCTTCAATGGCCCTATGAAATATTGTTGACACCCCAGTACTGAAACCTGAGATTCATGGCCTCAAGACATCTCTCCCAGTATCCTGATGCCCTGTAAAATCAGGCTGCTATTTCTACATGGTCTCATCTTGGAAACTTGTCTGTATGGCCTCTACTGCCATCTATCCCTACCACTAGCGCGGTCCCCATACTGTAAGATCAGGAGGAAAGGTTCTCTGTTTTCTTGCCATGCAGAATTTGCACCGTATACAAGGTGCAACAACCGTGAAATGTACATATGATTCCAGACTCAACAGGAAAAATAAAATAATCTGGACAAATATCGCCCCTACATTGTAAGGGCTGGCTTGTCAGCAGTGGGTGAACAAGAAGTCTCCCTCACCTCGCAGAACTGTTCAAGGGCCACTCACCATTACAGTCCACTCCCCTTTGGAGAGCAGGATGCAGAAAGGGGAAAAGGGAAGAAACAGAACCATGGGCCACCCGCCTTTCACACAGGCCTACAGAACAGGGTCTGTGTACTGGTGGGAGCACTCTGTTCCCTCCTAATGAATGGTGCTGATTACTTGCCTCCTGTGCACAACCAGCAGCACCAAGAAAGGTGGTGCCTATGTAACCCATACCCACTCAGGGTTTGTCTACACAGCGGCTGGACGGCATGAGTCCCAGCTTGGGTGGGTGCACGGTGCTACCTGTCCTTGAGCGAGTTCCCCAAAATAGCATGTGGCAGAGGTGGACTGGGTGGAACTGTACTTGGGTGGCTAGCTTGAGCCACCGTATGTCCTGCTGCTGACATACTGCTATTTTTAGCATGCTAGCTCAAAGAGCTACCGTGGGGATGTGCACCCAAGGTGGGAACATACCCTCAGTAATGCTGTGCCCCTGGTTTGTCATGAGAGAGAGGACGGAACCTGGGATATCTAGATCTTAAAACACCAGCCTTTACTGCTTGAGCTAAAAAGATATGTCTGTTAGCTAAGGCAGTGGCAGCCCCATCAATCAGTTTGTGACCCAGCCACCACTTGAGGGTGACAGAGTGCCACAGTGAGTGGCTATGTTTGCTCCTGCCGGGGCAATGTCGCTTTGTACTGCTTCCTGTGCAGGGCTGAGATGCAAAGTCTAGCCTCAGGAACAATCTTTTCTTTGTATCCTTTGCATCCTTTGACATCTGAACGATCCCCTTATTTAATGACACTATGGCCCAGGTTAAAACAAAAAATTCCCCATGTCAGTGGTAGAACTGGAGCCTGGAATTTTTTTGTCAGTCCCAAAACTGTGGTTGCGGTTTTTTTGTTTTTGTTTTTTTAAATTTTATTTTATTGCTGGAGATGGTGAGATTCTGCCATGTGAATCTCAAGATTTATTTTCTTATAGCAGAAACTGGTTTTACCACGAGTTTCCTAATGATATTGGCCGACTTCTAATGCACTGTGTCACCTCAATGAGTTGTGTAATGTCTATATTTTTGATGTGTGTATAGTAGGACTTTAAAAGGAGGAAAACTCCCTCTGTATTGTACCTACACAACACAGGGTGGGATCTTACACCTTGTATCATTTGCAGGTTTCATTAATGTGCTCATTACTATATTTTCCAGAGCATTTATTAATCTATTAAAAAATCAAACTAGACCTTCCAGCAGTTGTGTCCCCACAGCATAATTTGGTGTAATTTATCATCACCAGTTGTTTCAAGACCATCAGCCAGTTTTTATCCGGGTTGAGAAGATTGAATTTAATTTAATCCAAACTAATTTGTACCCATTTCTGTATATTTCCAACACTTGTTAGTGTTATTCAATTAAGAAATTTTCCTTGTTGTTACTGTACCACCAAATCAGTCTCAATGCTCTGGTCACCAGTGTAATTCATATTCTGTATTGCTTAAAAAATATAATTAAGCTCAGTTTGCAGATATGGTGCTTCCAGCATTTAAAGCAAACTACATAAGAGACCGGAAGAAGAGCTCTGTAGAGCTTGAAAGCTTGTCTCTTTCACCAACAGAAGTTGGTCCAATAAAAGATATAACCTCACCCACCTTATCTCTCTCTTGCAAGTCTCCTTGGGAATTTTGCTTGCATGTTCGACCCAATCTATTAAAAACAATCTTAAATCCATGCAGGGTTAATAACTCTGATCAATCTGCCTAACTATTTGTAAAAAGATCCAATTTACAGTATGAAAGTGCTCAGTGATTTGCATATCGGCTGTTTCTGAACTTTACCTCTTAAGCAGCTAATCCAATGCCCATTACGAAATTTATGGCCAGATTTTCAAAAGAGCTCAGGACCTGACTTAATGAGTTTTTATGCAAATCCAGTCAGTTTCTTTGGGTGCCTAATGGGAGCTGAGCTCTTTTGAAAGTCTGACCTTGGTAGTGGCTGCTGAGCACTTCTGAAAATCTAGCTCTTAATGGCCTACTCCCAGCAAGGGATTTATCTAGGGGTTCCCAGACAAAAGTGGGCATACTCTTCCCCCCCGCCCCCCAAGTCGAAGTTAATTTTGTGTAAAAGTTATTCTGCCACCACTGAATAAATCTCCTGGCTGGTGCGGTGAGAGAATGAGAATTTAGATCATTGTAAGACTGCTTCAGTGTGTGATTTATCAACCTGGTCTTCCCTGACATGACTTCAGAGATATTGTAATGTCTATGAAGCCATTCAGCACCAGTAGCGTAGGCAGGTCTGGAGCACAGGGGGAGCGGCGCTATAAAAAGGTGCCTCCCCAGGCTTCCCCTATACTCACCTGGCGGCGCTCCGGGTCTTCGGCGGCACTTTGGCGGTGGGTCCTCACTCGCTCCGGGTCTTCGATGGTACTCGCCGCTGAAATGCCGCCGAAGACCCGGAGCGCCGCCGGGTGAGTGCAAGAAGCGGCGCTTAAAAAGAAGCAGCGCCTTTTTTAGCTCTGCTAAAAAAAGGCACCGCTTCCTTTTTAAGCGCCACTTCTGCTCACAGGGGGAATGGCTGCTTTCTCTGCTCCCCCCCTGGCTATGCTACTGTTCAGCACCCTTCTCAAAGTGGAGAAGATTTCAGAAATATTTAAAACGGTTCCAGCAGACATTATTCGTACACCGTCTTAATCCACGTCTTTGTTTTAATTCATTTGCTATTCTTGCGACTCTTTTATAATCTCTGCTCCACGCAGAATTCTATGAACTATTCTGGAAGCTTATCATAAACTGCCTGAGTACACTTAGAAAATGCTAGGAGGAAAAAAAACAACCAGGCGAGCCTCCTTGGGAATTTTATTGTTCCCTTCCAGATCTCAAGTTTAGCACCGAGACATAGATGTATTGTACCATTTATTTCTAAGTATTCCAGAGCTTTTAATACTACTGTCACAAGTCTCTGGCTACATACATAGACATCTCACTCACCAACTAAACTGCACACAGAGCAGAGATAGAACCTAGCATCTTCATTCTAGAAATATGAATGACTACCACATGTGCTGAAGGAAATTGTCTATCTGCTGTGGTTGTATTAGGGCTGTGTGGGCTGGCTGGAAGATGATGATCAGATCAAATCAAATCTGAGCTTTCTTTTTGTAAGCAACTGAGCAGGTTTGATTTTTCATTCAGAAGAGGGCACCTCTTCAGTGTATTATTTGCTCTCAGCAGTTAAGCAGAGTTGTCCCTTGGGTATTAGGGGTCTACAGTGCGTGGTTCAATCCAATAGATACCAGTCTGTGGTTTCATAGATGCAAATGTCACCATGAACATGTGACATAGAACTCAGAAACTTCTCTGTTAAAAATCAGAGGACTCTATCAACTGAGCTAAAGAAGGTTTTTCTGCATAGGGGAATTCTATATTGCCTTTCATTTTTGCAGAAGAAGGTAGTGGGGTCTGTTCTTTATGATGTTTGGATGCATAGTTACTGACTGTGAAGTCTGTGCCCACAGATTTATTACACAGAACCCTGCAGACTGTACCTCTCCCAATCTTATGCTCTGAAGCTAGCAAATAGTAAAGCATTGTAGTGAGCAACCTTCATATTGATTTGTTCATAAAACAAGGATTCCACGCACACGCAAAAAAATAAAAATAAAATAAAATAAAAATGAAGACTCCTCAGGAAAAATCTTAATCTCTTTTGAAACTGGAAAGTGGTTTTTGATACACTGCTTAATATATACAAAAAAAATAGACACCATTAACTACCAGGTATTTTGTATCCTCTTTGGATACATGTTGTTTTTAACAATGCAATCAGAATGTCTAGTTCTTACTCTGCTGACTAAGGGCCATTCTCAACAGGGCTTGTATATAAAATAGAAACACCTCGTCTGTTACTGTGCTCTTAGTAACTTCAGAAGGTTTCTAGTAATTTCAGAAGGATCCACCTTGTTCCTGCAGAAAATAGAATCATGTTTCCACACCAGAATCTTCTTTACATCAGCAGGAAAACTACCATGCAGAATCTGATCTGTGCCATCAAATCCCCTTCTTACAGTACTGCCCTGAGTCATGTTAGTGGAGTTGATGGTCTCCATTAAACACCTTCTGAACCCTTGATGCTTGCATTTGTACACTCAGAAAGGAGCTATAATAAAGGCTAGTCAGAGACTGTAGAGTCCTGTGCTCTGAGCATACAGTATATGGATTAATAATTGAGATTACCCATTTTCTCGCTATTTTCCCTTGATATTTCCACATTTACTTTTTATTTTCTTCTATATCTAAGATCCTTTGTAAAATCTTTTAACACAAAATACTTCCTATTTAGTTGTCTTCAACTTCATTCTCTGTTCTCAGTTCAAGGAGAACAACATATTGTAAAAATCAAATTGTTCAGCCTGTGGCTAGATCTTTGCTCCTTACTCTTTTACTATTTTGCTTGCCAAAGAGTCAAGTCTCAGTGTATATAAAGAAGGTGCTATCACAAGAGTCACTTTCTAAATGGAGTCTTTTGGATTGTGACTTCAATTAAATTACTGAATTCTGTGTGATTTACTGAACTGGCATTTTCTGTGCAATGGAGTTCTTGCCATCCTTGTTACAGTGTTTGATGATAGAAATACTACTGTACCTAGAAAAAAGAGCACTTCTTGGAATCATAGAAAAGTTGGGCTGAAAGGGATCTTGAGAAGTCCTCAAATCCAGCCCCTTGCACTGAGCAGGACTAAGTAAACCTAGACCATCTTTGACAGGTGTTTGGCCAACCTGTTCTTAAAAACTTCAGTATGGGGAGGAGATGAGCCGCCCTCAGTGGTGAAAGAACAGGTTAAGGACTATTTAGAAAAGCTGGACATGCACAAGTCCATGGCTCCAGATCTAATGCATCCAAGGGTGCTGAGAGAGTTGGCTGATGTGATTGCAGAGCCATTGGCCATTATCTTTGAAAATTCGTGGTGTTCGGGGGAGGTCCCAGACAACTGGAAAAAGGCAAATATAGTGCCCATATTTAAAAAAGGGAAGAAAGAGAACCCGGGGAACTACAGACTGGTCAGCCTCATGTCAGTTCCCAGCAAAATCATGGAGCAGGTCCTCAAGGAATCCATTTTGAAGCACTTGGAGGAGAGGAAGGTGATCAGGAACAGTCAACATGGATTCACCAAGAGCAAGTCATGCCTGATCAACCCGATTGCCTTCTACGATGAGAAAACTGGTTCTGTGGATATGGGGAAAGTGGTGAATGTGATATATCTTGACTTTAGCAAAGCTTTTGATATGGTCTCCCACAGTATTCCTGCCAGCAAGTTAAAGAAATATGGATTGATTGAATGAATGGACTATAAGGTGTATAGAAAGCTGGCTAGATTGTCAGGCTCAACAAGTAGTGATCAAGGGCTCGATGTCTAGTTGGCAGCCAGTATCAAGCAGAGTGTCCCAGGGGTCGGTCCTGGGGCCGGTTTTGTTCAACATCTTTATTAATGATCTGGATGATGGGATGAATTGCCCCCTCAGCAAGTTCACAGATGACACTAAGATGAGGGAGAGGTAGATATGCTGGAGGATAGGGATAGGTCCAGAGTGACCTAAACAAATTGGAGGATTGGGCCAAAAGAAATCTGATGAGATTCAACAAGGACAAATGCAGAGTCCTGCACTTAGGAAGGAAGAATCCCATGCACCGCTATAGGCTGGGGACTGACTGGCTAAGCAGCAGTTCTGCAGAAAAAGACCTGGAGATTACAGTGGACGAGAAGCTGGATATGAGTCAGCAGTGTGTCCTTGTTGCCAGGAAGGCCAACGACATATTGGGTTCAATTAGTAGGAGCAGTGCCAGCAGATTGAGGGAAGTAATTATTCCCCTCTATTCAGCACTGGTGAGGCCACACCTGGAGTATTGTGTCCAGTTTTGTTCCCCACACTACAGAAGGGATGTGGACAAATTCGAGAGAGTCCAGCAGAGGGCAACAAAAATGATTAGGGGGCTAGGGGACATGACTTATGAGGAGAGGCTGAGAGAACTGGGGTTATTTAGTCTGCAGAAGGGAAGAGTGAGGGAGAATTTGATAGCAGCCTTCACCTACCTGAAGGGGGGTTCCAAAGAGGATGGAGCTAGGCTGGTTCTCAGTGGTGGCAGATGACAGAACAAGGAGCAATGATCTCAAGTTGCAGTTGGGAAGGTCTAGGTTGGATATTAGGAATCACTATTTCAGTAGGAGGGTGGTGAAGCACTGGAATGGGTTACCTAGGGAGGAGGTGGAATCTCCATCCTTAGAGGTTTTTAAGGCCCAGCTATTCTTTATAACTAGGGCTGTCAATCAATTAAAAAAATTAATTGCGCGATTAATCGTGATGTTAAAGAATAATAGAATACCATTTATTTAAATATCTCTGTCAGTCTGTGGGTAATTCAGATGCCCAGGCTGCTGAGACTGCCAACACAGGTGCCAATTAGTGCCAACTGTAAATAGTGTGTTTTGTAGAATTTATGTGTGTAGGAACTGATATAATAATGTAATAATGTCTAGCTCTTACATAGGACTTCTCATCAGTAGATCTCAAAGCACTTTACAGGATGAGATCAGTATCATTATCCCCATATCACGGACATAAGTGGAAAACTCTCTCTGAATACTGTGTGAAGGTGACATTGGTAAAAATAATCTGCTGTAGGAATGTCTGTTTGCGAAGCAGTTTCTTAAAACACCTACTGATCTTGTATCATATTCCCCGCTGATTTTTTCCCCCTCTTTATTCAGGTTCTTTCCATTTGTCCCAAGGACATGAGGGCAGATATCTGCGTGCATCTGAACCGGAAGGTTTTTAACGAGCACCCTGCCTTTCGACTGGCAAGTGATGGCTGTCTGCGGGCCCTGGCTGTGGAGTTTCAGACTATTCACTGTGCTCCAGGAGACCTCATCTACCATGCTGGAGAAAGCGTAGACGCTCTCTGCTTTGTGGTGTCGGGATCCCTAGAAGTCATACAGGATGATGAGGTGGTTGCTATTTTAGGTACTGTGATCTTTACTGAAATGGTTGTAACCTACATAAATAATGGGGAGCTGCTCCCCAAGTTTTATCTAACAATCTAGTTTGAAATGTAAGTTACTCAGTCATGTCTCTCAGCCTGTCTAATCAGAGGTGCTTATTGCCGTTGTGTCTAAGGGCTGGTCTACACTAACCCCCCCTGTCGAACTAAGATACGCAACTTCAGCTACGTTAATAACGTAGCTGAAGTCGAAGTCTCTTAGTTCGAACTTACCTGTGGTCCACACGCGGCGCGCAGGCTCCCCCATCGACAGTGCTTACTCCTCGCGGCGAGCTGGATTACCAGCGTCGACGGGGGAGCACTTCCTGGTTCGATTTATCGCGTCTAGACAAGGCGCGATAAATCGAACCCAGAAGATCGATCCGACGCCTCCAATCCAGCCGGTAAGTGTAGACTAGCCCTTAGTGCTTCACGCCAATTAAAGCTGTTCCTGAGTATTGCCTAACTGGCAAAACCCTCACCACTTGCCTTGCTTCCAGTGCTCATGATTGTGTGAGTTTCATTTTGTTTTTCCTTCCATCCTATCTCTACAATTGTGAGTTGATCCTGGGAATATGCTATTCCTGGAGGAAGGGCTTACCAGGAGATGGGTCTTCCATCGAGACCTGTATAAAGTCTGGCTTTGGCTGCCCTCATTAGGTGTTCCACAGCTGGGGTGTAGCTGCTGAAAAGGCTCTGCCTCTGTGTCTTATCCTATCCCAGTACCTTTAGAACATTAGCTGTCTTGGAGGATCATGAGTGTTGGCAAAACGTGAAAGAGAGGATACAGGATGAAGACTAGATAGATGGAAAGCAAATTATTAAGGGGGTGGGCTATGTGTTTGGAGAGGAAAATTGCTCAGGCAAATCTTGTGGACTTCAGTTGCTATTCTTAGAAAGCCCTTGCCCTCGCTTGGCCAGAGATCATAAAATGATGCACAGTTTTAGCACCGTGAAGCAGTTGTGTCGGGAAATGCAATTGCAGTGAATGACCTTCCTCAGGGAAACGCACACTGAGTGGGCTTGCCGTGTTGTATTCTGTTAATTACAGCTTCGCCTTGTGACAAATTCCCTCTTAGAATAGGAGCGAGTGAGCTAGAGGGGAGAGTGATATTTGGACATTCTGGATCAGGTGAGTTTTGTCTTAGCAGAAATGGTTTGCTCAGGGAGCTGTGGACACGCTTTCCTTCTGCTTAGCTTCGAATAATAACTGCTCTCGCCCAGTGACACTGTAGCTGTGCATTGGGACCATGAAAGATGAGTGGTTGTCACAGCACTGAAACACTTTGTCTCCAGAGGGATTCCTCTAACAGTAAATCCTTCACATTTTATTCCTGTAGGAGAGCTCTTTCTGCCTATTCTGGCTCACTGGTCAGAGGTAGGGTGTCCCTGAGCATAACAGAATGGCATCTGTGTGCTTTAAATTCTTTAAATCCTCTACCAGAGGAAATGAGTGCAGTTTTTTTGTGCTCTCATAGGAGTATTTTCCATGTTAAACTTCACACTGGCCTGTTTCACTTGCCTGTATTCTAGTCTGTTATTTTTTTCCACTGACGCATCAGTGCTAAGTTTTCTCCAGAGTCAGGAACAAAAGACACAGAAACTCTTTGCTGAGCAGTGAAATGACGCACTTACGTCATTGTTGTGAATTGGCCCTCAGGCCAGTACCACAGAAAAAGAATCGTGGTTTGAGCCGGATAGACATGCAAATTAGGGCTGACCCAAGCAAATCTAGGCCCCTATGAAGGCATTTGCTTGATCCCCCTGGCTGGAAAGCCTATGATTCACTCTGTGACCTTCTCCCCCTGGACCATCCTCAAATTCCTACATAGGCCACCTGTTGATGAAGGAGATGGTCAGTGGTGGTGGTGGGGGGTACAAACAGAATGTACATTTGTCTAGGGAATGGCGGGGAGGAGTAATGGGTGGAGTTTTCCTATTAAACAAGAAGAGGTGGGAATATGCCACTTGCCCCAGCCAGGGCCACATTAAGGTGAGAGAAATGCAGCTAATGCAGGAGGCTCCAGTTATCACCAAAGCAGATTGTACGCCACAGCATGCAACACTGGGGCAGGGACATTAAACAGGACACTACTGAGCCCCCTGTGGTTACAAGTTTGGCAGCACTGATTGACCTGGCCCTAACACAAATCTCTCCCTGACTGTCATGGCAGTTGGACATGCGAAGCTGAGGACAGACCAGGGTGGTTCGTAGTGGTTCACTAATTTAGTGCTCCTGGGGGAATTCTGAGCCACTGCGCATGTGCAGAATTTAGGTCCCCGGCAGATTTCTCCGCTTCCCCACAGACAAATGACTTTTTGATGGGGAAGCAAGGGGAAGCCACAAGAGCGGTCATGTGCCCCTGCCCAGCAGTATGTTTTGGGTGCCCAGGGCAGCCGGCAGAGAGGCAGGGGGGAGGGTGCGGGACCGGGGAAGACGCGGCTCCCTACCCTGCACCGGGCTCAGCTGCGAGTTGTGGATGGCCTGAGAAGGACGGGACTTCCTCTTCCCATGCCCAGCATCCGGGGCTGGGTCAGACCCACCCACTGATTTCTCCCCCAGCTGCAGGAAGCTCTACAAACTTCCCCCACCCCCACCCATTCCTGTACCCATTGCTCCTCAGCTTCAGCGGGAGGGATCCCTATACAGGGAGCTGGTCCCCCATCCACCTAATCCCCGTTCATCCAGAACCCCTCATACCCAGACCCTACCACCAATCCTTACTCCCCCACACTCAGAACCCCCCCCCCCCCGATGAGCCCCACTCCCCTTGCACCTGGACCATCCTGAGGAGCCACCCAGACCCCAACGAGCCCTAATCAGCCACACCTAGATCCCCATCCCACTGAGCCCCACTCCCCCAGCACCTGGACTCCCCCCCGAGCCATTCACACCCAACACCCCCTGCTGAGCTGTTTCCCCCTCACATCCAGACTCATCCCTCCAGCTGAGCCCCAACCACCTTCACCTGGAACCCCCTGCAGAGTCCCATTACTGTTGCACCCAGAACCTCCTAACAAGCCCCTGTGCATCCAGATCCCCTTCTGCACACAGATTGCCCCACACAGAACCCTCTCAACTCACACTTGGGTCCCCCCTACACACTAAGCCCCTCCACACTTGGATCAGGCCTTGCTGAGCCTGCCTGCCCACACCTGGTGAACCTGGCACTAAGGGGCAGGGCTCTGGGGTGTTTCTGTGGCAGTCCCAGTCCATGCGCTGTGCCAGGGTTGGGTGCAGCCTCACCGCTGAGTCTGTGTCTGGGGTGGGGGGAGCGGCACAGTGATCTCCCACCTCTATGCAGCCAGTGGCCTGTGCTCCCCAATGCCATGCTGGAGCCTCCACATTTATTTGACAAATACAATTTGCAGAATTTTAAAATATCGTGCACAGATTTTTTGGCACAGAATGCCCTCAGGAGTAACTAACGGAGGCCTAAATAAAGGAGAAGACAGAGCAGCTCTCTTTCAAAATCACCTGAAAGGGCTGAGTTCCTCATCTCCCTTAGCCATGAGCTCAGCTGTGCCTTTAAGGCAGAGCCCTGCATTGGAAATGCTGCAGAACTGCACTGTCCCAAGGGTGTTTGCACAGGAATTCTCTCTCCAGCTCCCTAGCATGTGGGGCAGTATTTTTGCTGCTGCATCCCTTGAGTGGGTGCATATGCCCCTGCTGGGCAGCTGAGTGCATAAAGACCTGGTGTATGAAGGCTGGTGCCTCCTATGGTTTGTGTTCTGTCTCATTGGTCCAGTACTCTGGGAACATCAGGGACTGTCATTATTCCAGGCTGCTCTGCCAGGTCTGAGAAAAGAGGAGACGGCAGAAAGCAATTCCTGCACAGCGGCTAATGTACATGTAGGAAGTGGAGGGAGCACACCAATTGACACAGGTCTTCATCACATCACATCATTCTGTCCCGCCAGGATGCAGCCTGGAGGAAGAAATAAGGAACAAGAGCAAGAGAAGAAATGTCCTGACCCACTGCCAGACGTGTGTGTGTGCGTTTGTGCACTCACGTAGCTTGTCCAAGGTGCATCCCTAAGTTGTACCAGCTGGAGAATCTGAATTGAGGCGTATACACACAAACCCAGTGCATTTCCCTTCATTCTTGAAGATATTAAGAAATTTTAAAATACAGATTTTATGCAAAAAGTCATCGGGTATCATATTCAGGGTGGAAGCCTCTATGCTGAAAGTGCCTAAAATTGGCAATTTCTTTAGCAAAATATTTTTTGTACTTCAAGTCAGCGAACCATCTCCAGCTAAATACAATCTCAGTGACAAAAAGTCTCTTTCTCTCTCTTTGTGTTACGGCTCTTTAAAGAAGAAAGGCTTTAGCGGCGTGCTACCAAATAAATGATTTTGAGGGTGTTACAATAAAACAAAGCATAAATTACTAATTTGCTGCACTGAAAAACACTGTTAAGTGAATTTCATGCAGGCTTTGTTGTTCATTACTGAATATCATTTGTCTGCAATAATGGTGAGAGATCTTTACTTCCATTTCCTACATTTTGTAAATCCAGTATCTCTGTTACATGCTGTCTGACCGGAGAGACCTTTAACCACATCAAGTTAAAGAGAATTGGCTTTAATTACTGGAAGTGCCTTCGATTCTGCCATCACTACTGACAGCTAATTCAATGAAACAGAGTTACATTTATTGTGTGGCATAGGGATTGGTAGAAGGCATAAATCTAGTTTAAAGGATGATAAACTGTTACTCTGGTTATAAGCAAAATAGGGGATTTCCTCATGCTCTGAACTGATTAGTTGCAAGACTTTCAAGGGTTCTGGAAGAGGACCCCTTTCAGAAGCATTTGCAAAGGCATTTATAATGACAATAAGATGGTGCAGTGCAGATCAAAGGCTGGAGGATATCATTTTTATCAGTTTGTCCTGCCATGAACAGTTCATGCAGAAGGGAAAAAGAACTTCACATCACCTGGCTCGTGTGCCTTCCCTTCCACCTCTCCTTTGCGCACTGCCTTTGTAGGAGTCCATCTGAGCATCTCAAGGGGCTTTACATACATTAATTAAATTCTCACCATAACCCACCCCACTATGCAGGGAAATATTAGCTTCATTTTAGAAATGACCACATGAGAGGCAAGTGACTTGCTTGAGGTTGAACAGCAGGGCAATGGCCGAACCAGGATCTCCGGACTGTCACTTCTGTGCTTCAGCTGAGAGATAACATGTTCCTCTTCCCTATGGGGTGCTCTATCCAAACAATATCTATCAAGTATGAATCTCTTGCATCACCTGGCTGGTGTTCTTCCTAGTCCACCTCTCCCTCTTTGCTCACTGCCTTTGTGTGAGTCCGTCTGAGGATCTCACAGTGCTTTACATACATGAATTCATTCATTCTCACCACACCCCTTTAGCCTCCAGCAGCCATGTTGCTCAGTAGGTTTGGTGTCACAGGCAATGTTCCTTCTAATTTTTGACAGGCCGTGTGCGCAAAAAATGTCTTCTATACAAATTGTTGTGCTTCTGTGCAAATTTTTGTGCACGCGGTGTTTCGCCGTGTGCACGGGGTTTAGAATCTGTGTGCGTGCGCACACGCGCACAGCTTAGAGGGAACAGTGGTCACAGACAAGTCTTTTCAGTGGAGCTACAGTAGGGTAGCTTGACCCTTTGTGTTTAGGGGCAGGGTTTTTGCAGCTGAGGTCCTCATCTTTGAAATTTGCTCCCTTTACAAGCTCAAGAGAGCCTGGAGCTAGTGAGCTTCAGGGCAGGAAGCAGGACCTAGTTATTTTGTTTAGCTCTGTTATGCTTTCGTTCTTGTTTTGTGCCTTAGTTTTCTGTAATTAAGGTGCCCAGCTGCTGTAGCAATAGACATTATAGAAATGTGTAAAATAAGTGAATAATTCAAATTGAGCCCTGTGATCTGCAAAGTCTGGGATTCTTTAATGAACATACCCTGGTGTACCATTAAGTTCTTTCTGTTAGGAACTTCATTTTCCTCTACCATCTGAGTGAAATAACTGCTGGTCGAATAGCTAACAAACCAAATTAATCTCTGGTGTAAAAGGAAGCTATTTCACTGGAGAAAATGAAACAGAATACGGCCCAATAATTTTACCATGTTACATTTGCAACTGCAAGAATAACCGGCAAGGGCAAGCAATCTTATGTCTATATGTCATAAACTTTGCTAATAAGTCAGGCCACGCTGAAAAGTCTGTTTTGTAATTTTCCACAGTCACAAGCGGAAGTTGATCGTGTATCTAGAATTGCTCTGTATGCAGAAATGTACCACCAAACAGGTTTCAGTAAATGCAAGCTAATGAAATCAAGTGTCCGCTCACATGGGGCATAGTAGTTCACCCTACTGCAATTAGATAGAATTTGCATCTGGCAAAGAATCTTATATAAGTGGTGTTGTTAAATGCCGACCAAGTATTTCTAGATGCTCCCTTTAATATTATGGTTAACTGTAGAACTCATAGAATTGCTTTAAACCTGAAGATTAAGTAACGTATTTGGAAGAAAATGTTATGCCAGCAGAAAAGTAATGACTTTACACTTAAATGTTGATTCTGGGAAGTGATCAAAAATATTTTGGTTCCACCCAAAGGGCACAGTGATTAAAATATAATCAGGAGCCAAATTCCTAGGTGTGATCCCTGTTGAATGAAAGCAGTTTTGGTAGCCCAGGCACTATGAATATATGACAGCTTGTACTTCATCTACACTAGTGCTCTTACCCCACATGTAATCAGATACATTGTCTATTTTAATTTGATGTATGGCAGTTTTTACATGTATTCTTCATATAAACCCACTACAGCCATGTTGTTTATTGGATTTATTATTTTACTGGAAGCCCAGACCTTCAGTTATTAAGCTTCCTTTAAACAGGGCCACATGTTATCTTTTAAGGCATTATTTCTTCCTAGTGGAATTAGAAATGGAATATTACCAAATATCAGACATGAACATTAGGGAAAGCTCACCATAGCAAGTGGTCTATAATTCATTGGTATTTGAAAATTGGGAATGATTTTTTTTCACCCCACACTGCAGCTGTATTCTGAGGTTTAAAGGGATAGCAAATTGGCTATTCTAACAAATAGCATGGGGTGAATCCTAGAAGGTGCTGAGCAATTACAGCTTCCATTAAAGCCAGTGCTCAGCAGCTTTCAGATTTATACAAGTAGGCTTTAGAAATGCAGTATTAGGAATCCATCCATCAGCCCTGTTAACATTTTGAATTGACTTGATGTTATACTGTTGGGTTTATATTTTGTGTGAGACAAGATTGCTGTGTGCGTTATACACAATGCGAATTGTGTATTCGCTGTCAGTCCCATTCCATTACCCTTACTCATATTAACAGTGCTAACTCTGTGACTTTGATGGATCTACTTGAAGAGGGGGTTGCTACTTAACGGGAGTAAGGGTGGGTAAATCTGGCTCTAAGTAAAAATAGCTCTGACGCTGAGATGTTTTAATGGCAAACCTGTAAAAATAAGACAAAAGCTAAGCCTGAGAGTTTCCCCATTATAATAATGGGCACTCAGTCATAATTTGTGGAGCCATCTCTGTCATATTTCAGCTATGAAAAAAGCCCCCCTCATTCCAGTGAATTAAAGCTACAAATTAACTAACAGAAAAACAACCACGTGAGGCCCAGGTTTTCTTCAGCTACAGAGAGACAGGCTGAAATCATTCAGGTGATGGCGATCGTTCTTTATGGGCTTGACCCTGCAAGGTGCTGAGCGCTTGGATCCTGATCCTGTAAAGCACTTTAGCAAGTGCTAGACTTTTAGCACTGTCTCGTGCCATTGAAGTCAGTGGCGTACCCAAGTGCCATTGAAGCACATGCATAAGTATTTTGCAGCATCAAGCAAGAGCACTCAGCAGCCGGTAGGATTTAGCCCTATACTCCTTGATCAAAGTTGTTAGCTGCCACTGACAAGGAATTCAACAGAATGTTTTACTTTTACTCGTTCTGATTAATTGTAAGTTTCCCCCTCGTCTGCACAATAGCCAAACAAAATAGAAATCGCTATCCTTAATTTAGGGCCAGATTGAGCAATACGGTCCTAGTGCACAGTCCACTGAAGTCAATGAGGTTTATTCAGTGCGCTTTGGATCACACTCATATGTATTACTGCCAACCCCAATAGTTCAAAAATCACGAGGCAGGCCATCCAAAATCAAGAAAATGACTTTAAAACCATGACATTTTAAAAAAATACATTTTGGGTTCATTTTATGTCTTCTGGTTTTCAGCCTTTTGAGTGCAGTCAGGTAACATTTTCAAGAGTTTCTCCATGGACTTGAGGGTTAGAAATGTACTTTTTTGTATAAAATGAAAGATCCCTTTACTCCAGGAGCTGGGGCTTTAAGAAGATCATCCAGTGTTGCGAGACTTGCAATAAAATCATGAGAGCTGGCAACAATGTAGCCCTCAAGTAATAGTGGAATAACTACAAACTACAGCTGGTCAGAACATAGTTGCCAAAATGAAATATGCTTTCTGGTTGAAGCTGAAACCTTTCATAGAGACATTTGGTTTTTATTAAACTTTAATCAGGAAGGTTTATGGATCGCAGGGGGAGAAGGGAGGGAGAGAGAGACTACAGCTGGGTGGTAGGGTACTGGCCTGGGAAGTGAGCGAATATTGCTGTGGAATTGAATTGTCATCCTCCGGTCAGATCTAATATAAATCTTTTCCTCTTCTTGGGGGTCCTTATTGGTGCTTGTTTCTTTATATGGATTTTATTTATATTTTGTATTTTAATAATCATTTGCAAAAAATATCTTTACGAGTGTTCAGCTGGATTTCTGCACAGGTTCTATACCATTGTTGCTTTTTCTCTCCATTGGCCATTTTTGAACCCATTGCTCTTTTTCCAAAGTGCTTGAAATGACCTTCTTCATTCTGTCCGTTTATGTCAGCGGTGGCCAACCTATGGCTTCGGAGCCACATGTGGCTCTTCAGAAGTTAATATGCGGCTCCTTGTACAGTGACCTTGTACAGTGACCACAATTATGGCCAGGTTTTCAAATGAGCTCTGCTCCCATTTGGGTACCAAAATAACAGTTGGATTTTCAGCTGAGCGCTTTGTTGAAAATTTAGCCAAGAGGATCCAGTTATACTTCCACTGTAGTCAGTGGCAAAACATCCATTGACTTCAAGACCTACAGGCCCAGACCCCGCCGTGTTTTCTAGGGCTTGAGACAGAAAGTCAAAAATATATGAATGAACCAATCAAAGCATTTCATATTGCATGTTATCTCCTATACTTATTGTTGATCATTTAGAGTTGGCCAGTTCCTTCATGCTTTAGTATAGATTCATAGATGTTAAGCTTAGAAGGGACCTGAAACTAATCTAGTGTAACCTCTGACATAACACCGGCCATTTTCAAAATATTTAGACACACTGGACTAATCTGAGATGGGATAAACATGTGCAACACCCAATGCTTCAGCAATATAATTTTAGGCTTTGCAGGTGGTCAGTTAGGAGTTAACCTAAATTAGCAGCAAATACTGTATCTTCCAGCAGTTTCTATATAGCTCTTGGTGCAGAATTTACTATGTTACATGTAATTGCTCTTCTTCATCAATGTTTTACTGGCACATGCCCAGGTTCAGTATTTTATGATTTCACTGTGCGGCCAGAGATTCAGGATAGTATTGCATTAACTGCCTAGAAAAAACAGACTCTGCAGCTCTTCTCAGCCATTTAGATAATGACAGCCCTCCTGTAAACACCACCCAGGTCCTTGATGAATAGAGCATTTGTTAGAGAATTGTTTACATTTTAATATTTTATCAGTGGAGAGATGCAGAGCTTTAACACAAATTAAATCTTAATTGTTGCAGTTTCCTCTCAATGTGTTCGGTTTGGAAAAGATTTTCTAGGCATTGTAGTCTGTAGATAACTTTTTACATTTTAAATGGAGTCCCAATACATTGCTCCAGCAGTGTTCGGCCATATAGTGCTGTTAACAGGATATTCTGTATTTTGACACCTGAGGCCCTTTTGCTGAAAGTTGGTCTTTGGCTGATTAAAATTTAAAACAAGTGAAAGAAAACATCTGAGAAAATCCATCTCAAGGTGGGTGAGACTGGGCGTGCTCCCTGTGTGAACAAACAGCTGTGATAGAACAACAAACAAACCGTCTGGTGGTTTGTATCATTCCCTGATTTTGGCCCATGTACCATTCTCAGCACACAACACAAATAACGGAGCTGTGTGCTTACAAGATTCATGGGGACAAAGGACCTATATCCTACCATCCACTGCAGCATCAGGCTGTGCTCCCTTCCCTTTTTGGGGCAATGTCTGATGAATTTGCACAGTTGTGGATCCAGCAGCATCACACGCACCCCTTGTGAATCCAGTCTCTGAGCCACCACAAATCTGTGACCCACTCTGAGCAGAAAGTGCGAACTCACTGTCCCCAATCTTCAGGCTTCTAGCCTTAACTGAGACCTGTCCTGGCTCTCCTTACACCATGCCCAGCCATTCATGTCTGTCTCCCTTTTGCTCCTGTCCTGGGAGGAGTTTGGGGCCTTTTATCTGTTTTCCCTTTCTACATCATTTTTACCAGGAGATTTCCCCCCCTCCCCCATATCTGCCCAAACTTCTTCCCAAAGGTCCTATCAGGCTCTCACATCTAGTAGGATATTTCTCTGCTCAGTTTCTGTTGCCAATTTAAGATGGAGAAGTATATATGGTGGATTTATATAGACATGTGGAGGGCTCTGAAAGCAGGGCCGGCTCCAGGCACCAGGCGGCAAAGCGCGTGCCTGGGGTGGCGCCCTGTAAGGGGCGGCAGTCTGGGGATTCTGGGGCGGCCGTTTTTTTCTTCTTTTTTTTTCTTTCTTCGGGCACTTCGGCTGGGTTTTTTTTCTTTGCTTCGGCACTTCGGCGGCGGCCATTTTTTTTTTTTTTTTTTTTGCTTGGGGCGTCCGAAAAGCTGGAGCTGGCCCTGTCTGAAAGTCTGCTTAACTGGAACCGTTGTGAACCTTCTGTGAACCTGAATTCTTATTCTCATTCATTCTCTTTACAGGCCCCAAGCGAGTTGATAAGGCTTGTAGCTTTGTTCTTTGTTGTTCTTTGTTGGGGAGGTCAGAGTATTTGCTGCAGAATTTTACAAATTGGCAGCTAGCCAATCAAGCATGGCTGTGCTGAAAATCTGGCCCCAAACCTTGCATGTTCCTTACCAGTTTCAAAAATCCTATCGTTGTCCAGTTAGGTATTAAGGATACTGGGAAATATGAGGTCTGAGTTCTCTCAGAATATGTTTCCCAAGAAAATGACCTTGCTATGTATACTTATAGCTCCTCAGGCTTAATCCAACAGATAATTTAGAATTTATACCAGATAGTTCCCTTCTAAAAACTCTGAGTGAGCCTTGTCTACCCTCGAAGGTAGTATTGCTTTAGCTGTACTAGCCTAGTTAAAGCAATGCAACCATCCCTATTGTGTGCACAGTTGTATTGTTGTAAATGTGCTTTACACTGGTGTAACTATTCCCACACGGGATGGGGCATAACTATACTGGTACAAAACATCTTCATATCAGCGAAACTACATCCAGACCAGGGGGTCTACCTCAGCAGTGCAGGTAGGGCGGTATGGTACGGTACGCCCTACCAGCAAGATATTTATAGCAGAGCTCTCCTGGGAACCGCAGTGGGGAAATGAGCAGAATGGGGGGCCACTGGGCGGCCCCACGCCAGCAGCGCCTCTGGCACGGCTGCTGTACCGCCCCCAGCCCTGTCCTCCGGCGGGGCTGCTGTACAGATGGAGGAGACCCTGCGTGGAAGGGCTGGGTGGTACAGCCGCGCCGTAGGAGCTGCGGGTATGGGGCCATGCTTCTTTCACCGCTGCGGTTCTGAAGGTGCAGTGGGAGGAGGACAGAGCTCCCCCTCCCCAGATAAGGGGGATGGATCATGGGGAGGGGAGAACATGGGGCTCCCGGGTGGGGCGGGGCAGGGAGGAGTCATATGTGAGGAGGTCACGTGCCCCCCGAGTGCCCTCCAGTACCGGTAAGAAATAGATTCCACTTGCACCACTGGTCTACCTGTATAAGTATTTCAGTAAAAAAAAAAAAAAAAACAGCTCTAACTGATAGAGGTAGACTGATAACATTTTCAAGTGCAGACCCGATCTCAGTGTTTCTTTTAGTCCAAAAATCAACATAACAGTAGTAACCACATGAACATCCAGGGCCTGATTCTCCTTTGCCTTTTGCTTTGTGTAGTCATTGACACTAGTATAAAGTGCATATAAAAAGCTACCCATTCAGGTTTGGTAGCTTTCACATTTTCACCCACTTTAAGGCCCCTTTACACCATCAGAGTAGTGGGAAGAGGCTTTAGCGAAAATGGGAATCAGAACCAGAGTGATTTACATCCACTTTGCACTCGTGTAAATGTCTACACATGGCGAAAGACAGTGGTGAGTCAGGCCCTAGCATGTTGGTGCTACAGGATCCTTTCCTTAAGACTTGTCAACATACAAATATTATTCCAGAATAAGATGGGGTATGAATTTACAGCATAGTAGCTATTTCTGAATAACTCCATGCATAGGGCAGTTCTATGCTACTGGGCTAAATCGACCTAAGTTACGCAACTCCAGATATGTGAATAATGTAGCTGGAGTCGACGTATCCTTGGTCGACTTATTGCCATGTCTACACCACACTGGGTCAACGGGAGAAACTCTTATGCTTCTTGTTCCGGTGGAGTACTGGAGTTGAGGGGGAGAGCGATCGGCAGTCGATTTAGCGGGTCTTCACTAGACCAACTAAATTGACCCCCGGTGGATCAATCGCCGCATGTCGATCCCCTGGTAAGTGGAGACAAGCCCATAGACACTCTTATTCCAGATTAAAAGTACCTTTTTCTGTACCTTTTTTAGGTACCTCTTTTAGCTCATTCAGTTTCCCAAGTGGATTAAGCTAATTCAGAAAAAGGCATTCTGATTTCAGAATAACAGTGTGCACAGCTGAACAGCTATTCCTGAATAACTCCAAATGTGAATAAGTCCTTAAAGGAGTCTTCGTCAGAGTCTAACTTTGGAGACAAGTTTTAAAAATTTATACCCTACAGATCTCTCAAAACAGCCATTTTGCAACACCAGCCCATGGCTATATCTCGACATGCATACCTGTCTAAATACCCAAATTGCAATATGTGCATGCACATTTGCTTGCATAATGTAGATGCATGCTGTTCATACATCTATATTTGAAAATCTGACTTTTAATTTCAGCCAGCTAATTTATCCTTTGCAATTATATGAAAGGGGAGCGAAAGAGAAATACATGAATATTTGCCATCATTTACTGATAGCCCTCAGTGAGCTGGGGATAAAATATATTATGTGATTAGTGTCTGAGTGTTCCCTGATGGGGAAAATTCTATTATGTTGCAGGAGTTTATTTTGTTTTCACCCATTAACAAATTTGTTAACAAATTTGGCTGATTTAACAAGTGTAGCATCTTTCAAATATTTGGAAAAAACACCAAGTTCAGAAGAGTCTTAAACTATTTGTTCTTGTTTTTATGCTGTCTGAACACAGCATAATATCACCATGCTCTCGCCCTGCCATGGGAGTTAATGCTCCCATTTATCTTTGTGTTCAAAGAAACATACAGCGTCCGTAAAGTGCAAAATGTCAATGTTACCTTTTGTGTCTGTCCTTTAAATCCTTCGCCACTTCAAGTTACCACACTGCCATTTGAATCAAAAGGCAACTGACTTGTGAATAAATGAATTGCTCTAGATGTTTGTAGTAGCTCAGCATCTATTTGATGATCCCACTGCTGTTTGCTGTTTAACAGAACAGCAACAAACATCATGAAATCTGTTCATTTCTTTGAAGGATGATTCATTTATATAAGAATTTTAGTACATTGCTTAACACTTAGTATTACACAAGGGCTATATGTAAATATCATATGCTTTTAACCTTTCACCTTTAATTTGCTGGGTAATATTACTTTGCATTTAAAAGGAAAAGAAACATTTCCCTTACATTGTGGGAGGAGAATGATAAGAGACAACTCAACGATATTGCTTATTTTCAACTGCAGGTCATCATTGCTGAAAGCTAAACTCCAATTTTTCCAAACTCCAATCACAAAGAAAAAATAAATTACGCATTGTTGTACATGTTTCAAAAAATGGTCTATTTTCAATCAATTATATAACTGTGCTGTGTGTGTGTATGAAACAGAACTGTGTTTATGAACAAGGACAATTAACTACAGGAAGGGCATTTTAAAATCAGTACATTAGATAAGTGATAAATTACTCATAAATGCTCTGCAATAAGCATTTAAACTTTATGCCATCTCATTTTGTAAAATGCATTAGCTGGATTATGTATTCCGTATTCACCCTCATTTTAAAAAAAAAATCCTTTGAAAATCAGACTCAGTAAGAAGGCCTTTATAATCTTCATTAGAAGAGATGATTCCAAGATGTAGACATTATTTTTTATTGAATGTAAAATAGAGACAAATAAAACCAAGACAAGCATCAGCAATTTTTACTTTACTCCAAATAGAAATTCCTATTCATGTTTTGCAAACCCCCAAAGATCTAGTGAATAATATTATGCACATACAATACCATAGACAATACACAGAAATAAAACCCCAGACCACAGTGAACAATGAGATTGCTTTGATCAGGCAGATTGTTAATTTGGTTAGCATATGTAGATCCCAAAACAAAGCTGCAAAGTATCCTTAGAAAACGTTTCAAATATTTGAGAGTGTGGGAGATAAAAAATATGATACATGTACTATCATTCTTCACTTGGGAAAATAAAGTCTCCAAGCTATAAAATAAAACCTTACCAGGGCCCAATCCAATGGCTATTGAAATCAATGGAAGAGTGCTATGGAAACTCTTTCTTAGATGCCTGGCTGGTGTGTCTTTCTCACATGCTCAGGGTCAAACTGATAGCCGGAATTGGGGGTCAAGAAGGAATTTTCCCCCAGGTCAGATTGGCAGAGGCCTTGCGGTTTTTTCGCTTTCCTGTGCAGCATGGGGCACGGGTATCATCTGGGTATATTTCACCTACTCATTTTCCTGCCATAGCAAGGGCCCTGGGCATTGGTGGCACCTCAGTCTTTCCTGGTCTTGGCCTGTTTACTCTCCTGAGGACTGAAATGCTCTGGTTTAACCAAAGTAATTGGGCTCCATATAGGGATATCTGGGTGAAATTTAATAGCCTGTGATAGACAAGAGTTCAGTTCTAGATGGTCTAATGGTCCCATCTGGCCTTAAACTCTATGAAAAGACTTTACTGGGTTTTGAATTAGACACCAAGTCCCTTATACTTTGTTTCCCTTTAAGGTTCCTAAAAATGTTTGTAACTTTTGTTAAAATCACGGTGAGCATTTTGTAAAAGGCGAGGATACTTCTGAACGCCACCCTCATTTTATACATTTGCTTTTTCTACAGTGGCTGCTTCAGGTAATTTGGGCATTAGACACAGTCCTAATATTGGACCTCACACAGCATATTGCTAGAAAAGCAATTAGGCAAGAGAAGGTAAATTTGACTACTCACAGGGGGTGTCTTTGCAACTGTTAACCACAGTCAGAACAACTATTTTAGGGTTCAAACTTGCCAATAATTATGCATATAACTTGCCACATATGAGTTCAGTTATTCATGTGTGCAAATGTTAGCCTTTGGCTCCAATTTGGTAGGCATGTAAGGGCATATTTAACTTTAAGCATGTGGTTAAACCCAGTGACATCATTGGGCCTTGGGGGCAGATTTCCAAAGGCATTTCAATACCTAAAGATACAGATAGGGCCATGTGGGATTTTCAAAAAGCGCCTCAGCAGGTTAGGGGCCTAACTCCCATTGTAATCATTTTTCTTTTCGACTCCAAGCTTCTGGAGGCCTAAGAGAAAAACACATCAAATGAAATCATTAAAAAAATACAAGGACAAGGCTTTCCTCAGGGGTTTCAAAGGCGTTTTCTGCACTGAACAGCTCGTGGGATCAATGAGGTACCTGGGTTTGTAAGCTCTTCACGGCCTGAATCCAAATTCTTCTTGGAAGTATCACTTCCTGAGTGGCTACATGAGAACACAGGATTGCCACAGTAGCCAGCAGCAGATGCTTCAGAGGAAGGTATAAGAACCCCACAGTAGGCAGATGTGAGATAATCTGCCCCTCCACATTAGGTCTCTTCCTGATCTCCGGTAGTTAGAAATTGACTTAAGACCTGAAGCATGAGGTTTAATATCCCTGCCAGACTTTGTCATTAATAATTGTGATCACTCTGGATATTATTGATATCCATATACATGTCCAATCCCTTTGGAATTTTTGTAAATTCTTGGCCTCAATGACTTCCTGTAACAATGAGTTCCACAGTTTAATTGCATGTTGTCTAGAAGAGTATTTCCTTCTATCCATTTGGAATTTCCCACTCTTTGATTTCACCATATATCTCCTTGTTTTTATGCTGAGTCAGGGAGAACAGAAGTTCTCCATCTGCCTTCTCTACCATTCATTATTTTAAATACTTTATCGTGTCCTCATTTATTCATCTCCTTTCTAAGGTAAACAATCCCAATTTTTTCAGTGTCATTTCATGGGAGAGTTTTTCTCCAGGCTGTTGATCATCTCTCTCTGAACCTGCAATATCCTTTTTGAGATGGGGTGACCAGCACTGCAGATCTACGCTTCAGATTCGCCACTTCTCTGGTTTACAGTAAATATGAGCAAAGGTTTTAATCTTGAGATTTGTCATGACACATGGTTCTAGCTATGACATTGAACCATGTGTCTTTTCTTTTATGCAAAGCTGGACTGTCACATTCCGGGGTACAATCCAGACCAGTGTGCGGTTGTGTCACTGCCTGCCCCGTAGCCTTGTGTGCCTCACAATGCTTTGCTGTTGTAGCTCCCAACCTGGGATGTTCACAAACAGCCAAACAGCACACAGGTCACCGTCTGGGTGTCTGTGTATAGTTGCAGCCCTGGTCCAGCATGCTTTGTATTTCTGTGCAAATTTGCTCTTATACCTTGCCAGTGGTGCGGTAGGACCCGCTGGGATGGCTGTGATCCTACAGTAATGGTCGTATAAGTCAGCAAATGAGTCTTCCCTGATTTGCTAGAAAACACTTGTCTATGTTCTTGCAGCACAGATAACACCTCTGCCATTTCAACTGGTGTTAACTCACCGCAGAGATCGATGCTTTCCAGGGGTGAGTCAGGCTGGCATTCAGCCATCAATCAGTGCGGTGATATGCCTCAGTTTCCCTTTCTACGCAACAGCTTGTGTTGACCATAGCTTGCCTGCTGTGATAAGCTTTAAGTCTATTTACATGCACCAGCTGTGGGACACCATTACAATGAGGCCTTTTAACATGGTCTGTATCTTCATTCACCTCTTCTGTCACCGCAAAAGGTCCTTCCCAAGAATTCTGCATTTTAGTGCTTAGCACTAACCTCAGGTCCTCCATTTCAAATGAGCATTTACAAGTATGCTGGCCATACCACACCATTTGTTGGACTGTTCCTGAGGTTAGGCTGAACCATTTCCACTATGTCCATTAACTTCTGTAACAGTGTCCCCTTCTCAGGAGTCTCAGATAAGATCTAAGGGTCCCCTCACTTCTCTTCCGTATAGAAAATCAAATGGGGCAAACCCTGCCGAATCTTGGGGCACTTTCCTATAAGCGAATAGCAAATAGGGTAACAGTCTGTCAGTAACATTGTCCCAGACTTGGGTTCTCTTATTTGATTCTGAGCCTAGATTTTAGAATTCCATTGAACCTCTCCATTTGTCTCTGGGTGATATGGGTTGGCTTTTAGTTGTTTTGCCCCACACAACTTCCATAACTTGCTGAATAGCTGAGACATGACATTTGACCCACATTCAGGTAACATCTCCTTAGGGAAACCCAATCTGTCAAAAATAGCGAAAATTGCTTTTGCGACAGAGTCAGCTTCAGACCGCTGAGGAGTTGTGTCACCCCAGAATGTGATCTGTACCTATCATTTCACTTTGCAACATCCAAATAAAATGAATAGTTTGAGACACTACCTTCCTAATAGCTTTGGCCAAACCCAACTTTGGAGGCATGGATTTAGATACACTAGTTGTTACTAAAATGAGTTAACACTGGCTCCATGTTTTAGAAGTGTTAAGAAGTACCTTTAAATGTTCAGATATTTAGTTTTCTCTTCATCCACATGGTATAAAGTCTTCAAGGCAGGAATGAGATCTTAATCTATGTTTCTACAGTGCCCATCCCAATGGGGCTCTGATCCTGATTGGGCTTTTGAACAATACTGTTACATCAATAATTAATAATATTTCATCTAGAAAAATCACTGAATCTAATTGTTAGCAGCGCTGGTCAAATAGCAGAAAATCAGATTGTCAAATACAACTAAATATATGTGCACTGTTCAGTTCACTAAGATTTGTGGGGTCAGTTTGTTTGTTATTTGCAATTTTTCCTTGTAATGACCATTGGGGGCCATTGTGGTGGGGAGGGATAGCTCAGTGGTTTGAGCATTGGCCTGCTAATCCCAGGGTTGTGAGTTTAATCCTTGAGGGGGCCATTTAGGGATCTGGGGCAAAAATTGGGGATTGGTCCTGCTTTGAGCAGGGGGTTGGAGTAGCTGACCTCCTAAGGTCCCTTCCAACCCTGATATTCCATGATTCTATGATTGGACGTTCTTGAGAATGTTCACAAATTCCCAGTATTTCACAAATGTTAGAGCAGATGATTGTGCAGCTGAAAACATAAAACACAAGCTCATTACACATTATTTACCATTTATTATTCTCCTGTTTAAAAATAAAATGTCATTCAGTTAGGGAGTAAAAACAGATGCCCAATTGCACAACACAATTAGAAAATATTTAATGCAAACAGTCATGGACAACAAATAGTTAGAAAATTATTTGTCAGAACTATTCAGTGAATGCAAATGAACAACACGTTCATTCACAAGAATCGGGGTTTATTTGTGAATGATTTGCTAGCCAAAAAGGGAGTTGATTTGTTAGCAAACATTATTCTTAATTAATAGTTTGATCAGCTCTAATCGCTAGTAAGGCCCAGATTCAGCAAAGCACTTAAGCACATGCATAGCTTTAGCTTGTGCTTAAGGGTAAAAATTTCAAACCCCCACCCCCACAATCCAGTTTTTAAAAGGAGCTTAATACTTCTCATTTTCAAAAGTGACTTAGGCACTTAGAAGCCTAAGTCTCATTGAAAGAGACCTAGGATCCAAAATTCATTAGGCCTTGCAGTGCTGAACAGAGCGATGCCAAAATACCTTTAAAAATCTGGGCCTAAATTCAGAATAATTGGGAACTGAAGAAAATTTGGGGAAGGGACTAATTGGTTTGCTGAAGAGCAGTGTATATGTGTGGTTTAATAAATGTGTCCTGCTCTTTTTCAGGTAAAGGTGATGTGTTTGGCGATATCTTCTGGAAGGAAACCACTTTGGCCCATGCGTGTGCCAATGTCCGGGCACTGACTTACTGCGATTTACATATTATTAAACGGGAAGCCTTGCTGAAAGTTCTGGACTTTTATACAGCGTTTGCAAACTCCTTCTCGAGGAATCTCACGCTCACTTGCAATCTGAGGAAACGGGTAAGGCACTTTGGTCTAATTCTCACCATTCCTAGGGGAAAAGTGATTGAGAACCCCCCACAGAGTCTGTGTGGTAAAAAGCAATCCCAAATGTAGTCTTGATGTTTTCAGGTCAGTGCAGATTAGCTAGACTTGCAGTAAAAGCTGTGGCTGTTCATTAATGGTGGCTCGGTAAAAGCTACCTGTAGATTTAAAGCTCAGAGTATCTGCCCTATGAGGGTGACATATGAATTACACTTATTTTCGTTTTTCATTTCTTTTACATAATATAGAGGGCTGTGTTTTATAGTCCAATAGAATCCAAATGATTACTACTTCCAAGGTGAAGTTCACTCTCCCGTCTACTAAAATCCAGATCAGAGGCCATGCTGATGAGGCATGGACCAACTAAAAGGATTTTATTGATGTGAAATAAATAAATTATACTCAGCAAAGGTATTATGTTAATACCTGCTTCTCTTGCTTACTCAGTTTAGAATTTTAATATGGCAAGGTTAATAAAGCTTGGCAGTGATTTTATATTCACAATTCTCTTTATTTTTTTAACCCACCTTCTCATTTTATAATCAATCAGCAAGGCTCGCTATCTGTTAGTCATGTCATTTCAAAGAACACTCCATCTGAAAATTAATTAGCTATAAAGATGAATCTTGAAAATAAGTTAACAGATCCTTTAATTCGCATAGCAGCTGCAAAATTTAATCTTTATGGAGGTGTTTTAAAAGATTGATGAGGGTCATATACATTTAATTTGCATAGGGAAATCTCATAACAGAGATTTATAGATTATTGAGTATTAACTGAAATCCTTTTACAGTTGAAATGGATCTTTTTTTTCTATAGCTGCACCTAAGGCATCTCATCTGAAGTTACTGTAAGGCTATGACGATGTTTTAAAGATAATTCAGCCATAGAGAAAAGGGAGCCCAATGCTTATAGTAAAACAGGAATTGCCAAGCCGGAACCGACGGGTGGTTCATTGAGCCTAGTATCTTCTGGCAACAGTAGCTTGTACAAGATGCTGCACAGAAAGAAGAATTATGGTTCTTTAGTGCTGTCAATGCAGTCTGCAAAGTACAAGATGTAGAGGAAGTGACTCAGTGGGGGGAGAGCTGGGAGAGGTTAAAATGGGCCTACAGATGCACCCAGTCTGAGTTAAGGCAGAGAGAAAGCACAGCAAAAATCCAGTTTAGGTTTAAGATTGTCATCTTACCCTCTCTTGTAATTCCCACCTTGCTACCCACAAAGTGCTATGAATTGCCAGTCCAGAGCTGAAAACTCTGCTCAAGAACCTGGGCAGAACCAGGACAGAGGTGGGACCGGGGAAGAAATGGTTGAAGGCAATTTCATGGGACAAGCTACTACAATGCACGTTGTGTCAAAACATAAACGTTGCTTCTTGTGGCTATAAACCTGTCACTTAAACTAACTTCCTGAGACTACACCTCTTCCTCTGGAACCATGCCAGAGCTGTGCATTACCGAAAGCAATGTGAACACTTGCAGACAAAGCAGTGGACTGCAATTCTGCTATTCACATAGCGGAAATGCTTTCCCTTCCTCCAAGGAGGGAGAGGGCCGTCTGGCAGTGGGACCAGGGTGCTCCGCCATGTGGGGTGCAATATAAGGGGTGGCTGCACAGATACAGGTGTGCAATGCAGAGCTGAGTTCCCTGCATGCTAACCCCTAGGGACCAGGAGGTGCAGTCTGGGTAGCTGCATGGATCACTTAAACATGGATCCTCTGTGTTACAACCACAGTAATTACTATGCAGGGCTGTAGTAATGGCAGTGGAGTGCCTATGCAGCCACTTTTCACCCTGATGGTAATGGTGGGAGAAGTCTTTTCACCGATGGAGTTACCCAGAACAAAGCCTGGTATTTGGACTGAGTGCTGGAAGGGAAGATTTGTACCAGGAGAAGTTTCTTGCTGTGGCTGAAAGCAAAGAGGAGCTGACTTTCATAATGAAGCTTATAAAGAAAGATATGTAGATTGGCTTTCACAGAAGAGGAGAGATCCCTGTTGGGTACGTAGGGCAGCAGTAAATATGAATGAATTGGCAGTAAAAGGTTCTGAAGAACATGGCTATGTGGAATCACACATGATGTCCATCTGTAGCTTCTCAACATCCAGGAGCTAGGTTTGTGGGGGAAAGGGACATTCAGCCAGTTTGGTGTAGGGATTTCCTGTGCTTCATTCCTAGGCTCTAGATAGATTTTTATTCTCTTAGATACCATACCCTGATCCAAAGTCCTATTAAGTAAATGACTTCAGTGGGCTTTGGATTAAGTTCCATCGGCAGAAAATGTTCATGCTTCCCCTTGTATTTTCTAACAGGGACAAAACTGCTAGTTTAAAGGTTCATTTCTTAGAAAATGTGGCCCTAACTATCCACCAGATAGTCCCATCAAGCGGGCAGAAGCAGTCAATCAGGTCACAAGAGACTAGACTGACAGCTGCACAATTGTATTACAGCAATTTGTACAGTAGTCATTTAACCTAAATGGAAAGAAAATCGTTTTTTCCTTTAATTGATTTGAATAGAAATATATTTAGCACCTTTTTTAGTTAAGTCATCGCTTTCAGGAGTCACCATTTAATTATAACAAACATCAACTGCTTGCTCTTCTGTGCTCAAGAAGATGATTGTTTGCTCTCACTGTAGCAAACGCCGAGGTACAGAGAATTGTTCCCCCATTTGGTTTATTGCTTTACACACGCACACATTTCTAAAGTACTCTTTGCTTCAGCAAGCATTGAGATGTAGTCCATGGACTGTACAGCAATTGAGGCATTTAAAAGGCTAATAAATTAGTAATAGTACTAAGCATGAAAGGTTAGTTCCACATCACAAGAAAAGAGACAGGCACATTGAGGTGGAGAAATAATGTTTTCTCGCTCCTGAATAATATCCAGAGACCTGGCATGTTGAATGACCTACTTAACAGAACTGTGCAGCGTGCTATTACCAACTCAAAATTATTATTTTTTGTTGGTTAGGTAGTTCATCCATCACAATAAATTTATGGGCCCATAAAATCAGAGTGGCTGCTAGCTTTTCAACCTACAGCGATCTCTCCTGCTCAGAATAGCGAAGTGACTTTGAACCCGTAATTGAAAGTGTTGCGCCATCTTTCTTTGTGTGCTGAAATACTCATGCCACATCTAACATCACTAATCCGGACTGCAAGGCAGGAACAGAACTTGGAACTTTTTCCAAGTAGAGAAAATAATTAAACTAGAAATATTCTTGAAAACTGCAATGAGATTCATGTCTGTCTCTGAAAACTAAAGGTTAAAGACCAGGGCTTGGAAGGACCCATCAAACAGTTACTAACTGACTTCCGATGTGAGAGAGAATATTTATAACATCTAAATTCATGAAATGCCTTTTGAGAATTTGAGCTCTTTAAATTAGGGCAGGGGTCGGCAACCTTTCAGAAGTGGTGTGCCGAGTCTTCATTTATTCATTCTAATTTAAGGTTTCGCGTGCCAGTTATACATTTTAACGTCTTTAGAAGGTCTCTTTCTATAAGTCTTTAGTATATAACTAAACTATTGTTGTATGTAAAGTAAATAAGGTTTTTAAAATGTTTAAGAAGCTTCACTTAAAATTAAATTAAAATGGAAAGCCCCCCAGACCGGTGGCCAGGACCCAGGTAGTGTGAGTGCCACTGAAAATCAGCTCGCGTGCCGTCTTTGGCACCCGTGCCATAGGTTGCCTACCCCTGGATTAGGGCCTTGTTTTACAAGATTGGCCTGTGGAGCAATCATAGCAATCAGACCCTGGTGTGTGGAGTTAAAAAAAATTGTTAGTAAAGAGTCAAACACATAAAAATAAACATACTATTGGCGGCCAGCATTTTACAAGACCTATTTTGAGTCAGCAAATAGGTTCCTGAAGGAAACAAATACTTCGTTCAAATATTTTTAAATACATAGGTTTCCAGTTCTTGCTAGCACTTTCACCTATACCAGCTAGTGGCAAAATCCCCAGGTAACGGCCATATAGTATATACAGTATTATTTTGTACGGTGTGCATTACAGTATGGGGTGTTGCCATTGACTTCAGTGAGGCCAATATTTCACCCATGTGTTTTAAATATAAATGATTGCATGCTGTTATTTTCCACAGTGTCTTATCCAGTGCACAGGATAGATGGTACTCAGAGACTGAAAAAGGGGTGTGTGGTGAATGAGACTGTGTCTATAGGATCTCTGGCATATTCACTGTTGGAATGTGTGATAGAGAATGAGGCATAGGAATGCAAAGAGAGAGAGGATACATTTAAGGCAGATGGAATGTCTTTATATATATATGAATATATAATGGATGATGTGTAATTCATCTAACACAGTTTAAACATATGAGGTTATTTACCTGCAGATCCTCAGGTCATGTTATGTCATGGCCCATTGTTTTCCTCTATACTTGAAATTAGAACAATTTCTTTTTTAATCAGTTCCCTGCTTTTTGCTAGTGATTTTAAATGAAGAACAAATCTTAGACCTTAAAAATACCGTTGTTTTCATCTGAGCCAAATACTTGTATCTCTTCAAAGTGAGTTTCATATTAACATCTTTGTTGGTATCCACATTCTTGTCCATTTTGGAGGCTTTCCTGAAAGCAAACTAAATGAGCATGTGGATTTAAGAAAATATTAAAATTGGGGAACATACAACTATATAATCTCCAGGGATGCATAGTTCCATCTGCTTAAAAGTGTCTTGGGGATCTCTGACACTTTTGCATGTTTGCTGTGAAAAATCATTCAGTATGGTGGCAGTCTGCATTGCATACAATTGTCCCCACTTTATTCAACACAATTTTGCCATTTATAATGAGCCTTTGTCTTGTGAGTTTATTCCACTTTTCAAAGTAGATTCTGCACTCAGCTTTTCTGTGGGAATTGGCTGATGAAGAACATAGCGTGGTGGATGTAGGCTTCCTCCCAAAGACTTGCCTTTGAGACTAAAATCAACCTACTGGTCTCATTTAATCTAGGACATTGGGCTAAATGGAATGGAAACTTTTGGGATGAGGCATTAGACCAATATAGTTTTATGTTGGATGACGAAACTAAACCTTTTTTTGGTCACTCCTCATATGTGCAGCATTTGGGAGTTTTGTAAGAAATATTGTAAGGATGTTAAGGGGCTTTGCCACCCATTTGGGGTTGGGAGGAGATTACCGAGAAGTATATTAAGTATAAACTGCAGTGGTGAACTATAAAAACTTGCCACTTTCCCCTTAAATTAATACAGTTACCATAGTATTCACTCATACGCCCCTATATTTTAATATAGGATGCTGTAGACACTACAGTAAGGTTATTTAGGTCAGTTTGTGAGCCCCCATTTACATTAGGCAGCAGTTACTCAGATTTAGTCCGATTAAATTTGTTGGGGTTATTTGCATTCGCAGTCTGGCCCTTATATAACTCTGGCAATTGGTGAGCTTTACTATTCCTAAAATGAGCTGCCTCATCCCGTTGGTGGATCCTTAGAAACAGTGACTCGCTGCTTGTCCTGTGATAGTGATTCCTGTTTGAGGTGTCACCAGTGGTGACAGAAACAGAACACATTTTGATTAAATTATTTCCCACAGCATTATGAATTAAAAGAAGCCGTCCACGAATAATGGAAATAGATTAGTCAATGAAGGCTCCTGTGGAATTCATGTCCCTGTCTCCATGAATGAGAATATGCCACCACGTGTATTCTGGCACTGCATCCTGGCAATCCCAGTGACCAAACCTGTCACTGTAGATGTTTTTCTTTCTCATACGGAGTGAGAGCCTCTGCCCATTTTAAGTCGGTGGCGCAGGATCAAGACTGTATGAGGTCAGAACCAATAGCTCAGTTTCTATTTTGGGCCTTTGACTCTGGGTTCATTTTCAAACTGTGGCTGGCTCATGCCTATTGAATATTAATTTGACCCACTTCTTGCTGATATCAATTCAATTCAAATACTCAGACAAAAATGTTTTTGTTTCTTTATATGTTTTTTGGCCCTGGGTTACCCAACCAGTTGCTCGCCACTCTGAGCCAAGGCAGGGATGCTTAGACGGCTTCTTGCACTGAGCGTTGTGAAACGTACCTGCCCCTTCATTTACCAAGGGCTAGACACCAACTTCAGTCACAGCCCTCGCTTTGAGATGGCTAGTAATTGGCAGTGGGCCTATGACAGCAGCAAACTGCAACCCATTCAGCTGTGCTAGGCTGGGGGTGGAGCCAATGAGGGGGAGTGGAGCCTGCCTCCTCCCACCCACTTGTTCCAGTGTAAGCAAGTTCTCAACACATTCTTACTACTGTGTGCTCGGACCCTAGGCCCAGGAGCCAGGTGGGCATGAATATAAAGGGGAGCTTGCTCCCTCTTGCGTCCTTGCATGAGTGCATAATCCAAGTCACAATTTAGCCTGGCCTTTGGAGTTCACCACACTTGCTTCTCCATCCCCATGTGCAAAAGGAATGATGGTTTTACACTGTCCCTTCCCCTCCTCGCCCCTTAGCTGTCCTTGTTCTAGCTCGATGTGCTCTCCGGGAAAGTGAGGTCCTATAGATACAGGTTATCTAGATTGTAGAGTAGAGCAGCCGTGCCAGACAAAAGTCAATACGATTTCATTTTCTTCACATCCCAACAGACTTCGTGGCATCCTTTATGACCTTAAGAAGCTTTTGTTTATGACAAAAATGTTTTATCACCTGTCTTTGTTTTAGTGACGATTCCTTCCAGGTTCTTCCTCTAGACCCTGCCGTTATGTTAGCTCCTGATCCTAGTCACTTAACTTCTGAGAGGGGAAGAGCTACTGCATCTAATGGCTTCTCCGAGAGCCATGCAGTTAATTACAGTGCGGCACTCTGTTGTTAGAGTGTGATGTTTGCAGTGAAGCATTGTGTTGGTATCCGATCAGGTGGCATCTCTGTGACCCCATCTCATGACAAAGGGCCCAATTCTGCAACCCCTAGCCATTCTGAGTACACAATGGGTATGTCTACACAGTAAGTGAGGGTGTGATTGTAGCATGAGTAGGCAATACCCATGCCAGGCTTAATGTAGCCCGCACAGATAACAACAGTAATGTAGACATGGTTTTTTATGGACTAGCCACTGGAGTATTTGCCCAGCTCCCTGGGCTTGATTTCTGCTAGCCCATGCCACCTTGTTCTACACAACTATTGTTACCTGTGCTAGCTAGATTAAAGCTAGCATGGGTATGTCTGTCTGTGCGACAAGCACACCCTCATTTGCCATGTAGACGTACCCTTTAGCCACACGAGCAGGCCCATCTGCTGCAGTGTAAAGGTTACTGAATCAGGCTCAGAGTTTCTCAGCAGCTCTGTCCTCCGATCTCTTGGCTGATGAGGGATGCCTCACATCTTTGCACCCCTTCTAGGACACAGAGATTTGAATGTGAAGTGGCCAAAGCAGGGAAGTGGGTCGTTGGAGGGCTGTGGATGTCTCTGCCAGGACAAGAACAGCAGATTCAAAGAGAAAACTGCTCCGACTTTAATGTCACCCCAGTGGGCCGCTGCAGAATGTTGTGGGACTATAAACTATTCTCCCTAGACAGAGCGGGTGCTGCAAAAGCTTTCATTACGATTTTCTTCCCAGTTGTGTTTGTGCCTGTTTTTATGCCATTCCCTCCCTGCCCAGTTGTTTTATCTACTTGCATTTGCCTTCCTATGTACTTTGGGATCATTTGTGCAGCATTAGGGCGGTGTTGCACTCCACAGCTCCAGGGGGAGCTCTGGGAGGAAATGTGCCCGAGCCTTAGCTCCTCCCGGTGCAGAGGGAGCACCCCTGCTCCTGCACCCGTTCCAGGGCACAACATGATCCCCACCGCAGGCACTTGGCCAGCTCCACGAGTTGATGCAGAGACGGGTGACAGGTTTATAGTCCTGCCTCCTTCTTCCCCCTCCGTCCCGCTTCAGTACTCAGATACCAGGGGGATGGACTAAAAACCTAGCAGTGCCGGGAGAGAATGCAGATGTACCTGCCTTTGCATGAGCTGCACAGGGGAGAGGGGAAAAGCTCCTAGCATGCTCTCACTGCACTCACATAGGGGCCAGGCACAGTCTGCCCTGTAGATTGTATGCTTGAAGTGTAAACTGATCCAGAGATTAACCAATGTGCTAACGGTTTTAATGATATCACATTAATCCTGTAAGGGACCAGCAGGCTCCTTTTCTATTCTGGATGTAATCACTCTGTTATAATAATATAATATGGAGATATGACTATCTCATAGAGCTGGAAGGACCTTGAAAGGTCATTGAGTCCAGTCCCCTATCTTCAATAGCAGGACCTAGTATTGTCCCCTGACAGATTTTTGCCCCAGATCCCTAAATGGCCTCCTCAAGGATTGAACTCACAACCCTGGGTTTAGCAGGCCAATGCTCAGACCACTGAGCTATTCCTCCCCCCTCAAATACTTATAGGTTAAATATCTATTCTAGAGGTCTGGATCCTGCTGGCATTTAAGCAAGTGGAAAAACACCCAGTGACTCCACTAACAGCAGGACTGGCCCAGCTAGTAACCCTTTACCATACCAAGGATGGCCTGTTAGTTTTTAATAGTCACAAAACTTCTCTTCCAAAATGTAAAACAAAAGAGCCTTTGATTTCATTTGTCAGGATGATATTTCGGTGGTGATTTTTACTGGAGAATATAAGCCTGTTACAGTGCTTTTCCTTCAAGGGTCTTTTAATGTTACAGTATGTTGGTGTACTTATGTGCATACAGACTGGAAAAAAATCACGGGTTTTTTTGCATGTTTAGAGTCAGATCATCAGCTGATGTAAATGGAGTTATGCTGATTGACACCAGTGGAGGATTTAGCTCTCTTTTCTCTTTTTCAACCACAGGAAGAAATGCAGTCTGAATGATGTGTAACAAATCCATTAATCCGTAATATGTAAGAGACCGAGCGCATTCATAGAAAAACAACAGGTTAAAGTCAATTACAATGGTCACTTACACATAACTGAAAATGAATTACGTTAGCTTGTAGTTAATTAAATTTACGAAGTTAGTTATACTGTGGGAAAATCCAGCTCAAGGGTGATTTATTAAGATGTGGTATTTATAAATTAATACTTATTTTATTTTATGTATCAGAGGGGTAGCCGTGTTAGTCTGGATCTGCAGAAGCGACAAAGGGTCCTATGGCACCTTATAGACTAACAGAGGTATTGAAGCATAAGCTTTCGTGGGTCAATACCCAATTCTTTGGATACAAGCAGTGGAAATGTCCAGAGCTCTGGACATTTCCACTGCTTGCATCTGAAGAAGTGGGTATTGACCCACGAAAGCTTATGCTCAGTACCTCTGTTAGTCTATAAGGTGCCACAGGACCCTTTGTCGCTTATTTTATTTTGTTAACAGCTCTCAGAATTAATGGATGCTTCTTATTTCACCCAAGCATTATATAGGATATCAACTAACAATGATCAAAGATGGTTCTGTACATGACCTGCACGACAACTTAAATAAATAGAGGGGTTTATTTTAAGTTTTTAACCTTTTAAACATTTTTTTAAAATAATGTTACCGTGTTTTTTCTCTGTTGCATGAAACTGATACTTTCATCTTCGTCTTCCGCAGTTGGAAAGGAGTAAAAATTTGCTGTGCTGCAGAAAGTGGAGGACCAATATCTCCATTTTAATTTTGTTATTGACAGTAAAATAGCTTGGGTATTGGTATCCTTTGATATTATTGAAAAAAACAACAACAGTGCAACTAGCAGCAAACTCCAGCAAAACTCCACTTCCAACACAGTCCAATAGGTGGGACATTCTACACCCAAACAATCTTGTATAAACAATCACCTTCATCCTCTTAAAAAGGTCTGGCGAACAGATGGTCCTTGCAGATCCAACTCTGTCAGACCAATGCTGGAAGCTGCTTCCACAGCAGAAAACCCTACTGCCTGCCCCTTCTCTGTTAAATTCAGGAGGCTCCTAGTCAAGGCTCTCCTCCTACCTCAACTGCAGCAGTATGGCATTGAGAGAGTAGGCAGGTCCCACTCAAGTAGTTTTTGCCATTCATGAGTAATGAGCTCATCCCAATCTTGTGGTGATAAAATCTTTAAACCGCAGTGTCATATATTCCACTTATTTATGTATACAGACATGTGGTGTGAATTTGTGTATGTCTGTAGATAGAATAGTAACTCTTAATCTGGGGGAACTCACTCTTTGGGAGAATGGAAAATATAATCTGGATTGTTTTTGTTTGGGCCTCACTTATTGGTCTGGGACAGAACCACTGGGAGCAGATTATTGAAAAAAATAATCTTGATTGCCACTTTAATCTCTCCCTCACTGGCAGATCATTCTGCTAGTATTTTGTTGACTGGTTCTCTAGGTTGTTCTGCTACTAGAATACTTTCCCACCTCATGGGTCTTCGATTTGTAGCTAGGAACTCTATTTCTGTTCACCAAATCAGTCTTTGAGTCTAGAAATAAGTTGCTTGGCTGATTCTTCAGTTAGGCACATATCCAAAAGAAGTTTAGAGAGGTTTTTACAAGGTTGGAATTTGGTTCATTTTGCTGGCTATTGATTGTGCTGAAGAACTGCCCTGTCAGGTCTATGAAAACAGCCAAGTTCAATAAAGCTTATTGTTTGAACTGTGGCAGTTCAAAGGGGAGAGCCTTCCTTGTTTGTACGTGTGTGGTGGGGAGCGATAGAGAAATCCAAGAACACTCCAGAGGAATTCTTATTTCATATAAAACAGGAGCATATCAGACAATCACTGCAAACCTCCTACAAGCTCCTTGCCTCAGATTTTGCCTAATGTGGAATAGCCCATTTTTATGTCATCATTGGGGGGGAGGGATAGCTCAGTGGTTTGCACATTGGCCGCCTAAACCCAGGATTGTGAGTTCAATCCTTGAGGGGGCGCCATTTAGGGATCTGGGGGTAAAAATCTGTCAGGGGACAGTACTTGGTCCTGCTAGTGAAGGCCAGGACTGGACTCAATGACCTTTCAAGGTCCTTCCAGTTCTATGAGATAGGCATATCTCCATATATATATATATTGGTGCTTCACTTAAATAATGCATCTACCTGTCTGGTATTTATCCCTCTGATGTATTTATGGAGAGCAATCATATCTCCCCTCAGCCTTCTTTTGGTTAGGCTAAACAAGCCAAACTCTTTGAGTCTTGTCTCATAAGGTAGGTTTTCCATTCCTCTGTCATCCTAGTAGCTCTTCTCTGCACCAGTTCCAGCTTGAATTCATCTTTCTTACACATGGGAGACCAGACTTTCACACAGTGTTCCAGATGAGGTCTCACAGGTGCCTTGTATAATGGTACTAACACTTCCCTGGCTCTACTGGAAATACCTTGCCTCATGCATCCTAAGATTGCATAGCCTTTTTCGTGGCCGCATCACATTGGCAGTTCATAGTCATTCTGTGCTCAACCAATACACAAGGTCTTTCGCTTCCTTTATCATTTCTAACTGATAAATTCCCAGTTTATAACAAAAATTCTTGTTGTTAGTCCCTAAGTGCATGCACCTTGCATTTTGTGCTATTAAATTTCATCCCATTTCTCTTACTCCTGTTTTCAAAGTCATCCAGATCTTCTTGTATGGTATTCCAGTCCTCTTCCATATTGGCAATACCTCTTAACTTTGTGTCATCTGCATAGAAACACAAGAACATAAGAACGGCCATACTGGGTCAGACCAAAGGTCCATCTAGCCCAGTGTCCTGTCTTTCGACAATGGCCAATGCCAGGAGCACCAGAGGGAATGAACAGAACAGGTAATCATCAAGCGATCCATCCCGTCACCCATTCTCAGCTTCTGGCAAACAGAGGCTAGGAACACCATCTCTGCCCATCCTGGCTAATAGCCATTGACGGACCTATCCTCCAAAAACGTATCTAGTTTTTTTTAACTCTGATTATAGTCTGGGCCTTCACAACATCCTCTGGCAAGGAGTTCCACAGATTGACTGTGTGTTGTGTGAAAAAATACTTCCTATTGTTTGTTTTAAACCTGCTGCCTATTAATTTTATTTGGTGACCCCTAGTTCTTGTGTTATGAGAATGAGTAAATAACACTTCCTTATTTACTTTCTCCGCACCGGTCATGATTGTATAGACCTCTATCATATCCCCCCTTAGTTGTCTCTTTTCCAATATGAAAAGTCCCAGTTTTATTAATCTCTCCTCAGATGGCAGCCATTCCAATCATTTTTGTTGCCCTTTTCTGAAACTTTCCAATTCCAATGTAACTTTTTTGAGATGGGGCAACCAAATCTGCAAGCAGTATTCAAGATGTGGACGTTCCATGGATTTGGGAATCATTACAAAAGGATTGAACTCACAACCCTGGGTTTAGCAGGCCAATGCTCAGACCACTGAGCTATTCCTCCCCCCTCAAATACTTATAGGTTAAATATCTATTCTAGAGGTCTGGATCCTGCTGGCATTTAAGCAAGTGGAAAAACACCCAGTGACTCCACTAACAGCAGGACTGGCCCAGCTAGTAACCCTTTGCCATACCAAGGATGGCCTGTTAGTTTTTAATAGTCACAAAACTTCTCTTCCCCTTTTTCCAGAAATTTGCAAATTTTATTAGTACACTTCCACTTTTTCTGCCAAGGTCATTAATAAAAAAGTTAAATAAGCTTGATCCCAAGACCAATCCCTGGGGAACTCCACTAGTAACCTCCCTCCAGCCTGAGAGTTCATATCTCAGCATGACCTGTTGTCCCCTTTAACTAGTTCCTTACCCACCTTTCAGTTCTCGTATTAATCCCCATCTTCTCCAATATAATTTATAATTTCCCATGTGGAACTGTATCAAATGCCTTACTAGTATATTAGACCTACGGCATTTCCTTTGTCTAAAAAATCAGTTGTTTTCTCAAAGAAAGATATCAGGTTGGTCTGGCACGATCTATCTTTTGTAAAACCATGTTGTAGTTTATCCCAATTACCGTTCACCTCTATGTCCTAATTACTTTCTCTTTCAAAATGTATTCTAAAGCCTTGCATACAATTGAGGTCAAACATACAGGCCTCTAGTTACGTGGATCACATTTTTCTCTTTCTTAAAAAAGGGTACTATATTACCAGTTCCTGAGACATAGGATACAACCCCTGAGTTTACAGATTCATGAAAAATCCTTGATATTGGGCTTGCAATTTCATGTGTCAATTCTTTTAATATTCTTGGATGGAGATTACCTGGGCCCCCCGATTTAGTCCCATTAAACCTACAAGTGACGTTTGCCCCATGCTGCAGAGGGAGACAAAAGCACCCCCACCCACCCCCCGTCTCTGCCAATTTGAGTTTGAGTTTGACTTCCACCATGGATGTGGTAATTTCTATTTCCATATCCTCATTTCCATTAGCCACCCTGCCATTATCCCTAATCTCCTCATTACCCTTATTGAAAACCAAGGCAAAGTATTCATTTGGGGTTGAGCCATTCCTAGATTAATTTTAATCTCCACCCCATCCTCAGTATTTAGAAATCCCATTCTTACTTGTTTTCTTGTTATTTATGTGGCTATAGAATCTTTTACTATTGGTTTTAATTTCCTTTGCAAGGTCCAACACTGTTTGGCTTTTGGCAGTTCTCACTTTTTTCCCTACGCTTTCTGACCTCCAGCAGGTAGCTGTGGTATCTGAATGCATAGCTGTATATTATAGATTTCTTGGTGTGTCTAGGTTGTAGCTGGATTTGTGGAGGTAAGTGTGGTGATCCATGGGGTTTTTGTATATGGTCGTTTGTAGGGTTCCATTGTTGAGGAAAAATCATAGTACAGTAAAAATGATCCATACAAGAGTCTCTGATAGCCTCAACAGCTTCATTAATCAAACTGTCAGAGCACTTTTGAATGTTGGGGACTCTAATCTCATTTTGGCCTCTTATTGAAAGTTACACGATAATGCCAGCTCTGCAGCCAATCTTCTAGATGCAGAATACGTTCTTGATTAGCGCTTCATATTTAGCTCTGTTCCTGTCACAGGTCTTTTCTGAATATCATCCATGCTGATTTTCTAAATTGAATCGTCAGACGAACCGCTGCATTTATTTTAATTGTAACAACAGAACAGATTATCCAGACTCTCCGTAGTTACAGTTCTCCTAATTATTTGTATCATAACACTGTTGAAGCATAACATTGAAGCAGTGGACCACAGCATCCCCGTCTTCCATTTGTGGAGTGCCTTTTTGTGCCAAGTAATCTGAAAGAGCTCGACAAAAGATGTAAACCAATTTATGAATGTTCTCGTCAGTGCCAAACTAATTCAATTGAGTCTTCAGTTTTGATTTAAGGAGGGCCAGAGTGCCAGCATCCTAGACATCTCTGGACAAGGAGTTCCATAGACATTGTGGTTAATGGCTGGAGAATTGGCCGCTAAATATGGGAAGTTTAGGAACTGTAGGTAACTTGGTGTGCATTGGATGACCTCTTCTGGACTTTGATGTATAATGGATGATCAGAATTGAGAGAGAGAGAGAGAGAGAGAGAGAGAGCATGTGTGTTTTAACCTCAATCCTGAAGGGCCTTAGAGGTCAATAAGAGCACTTTGAAACTAATGCAGAGTCTGAATGGCAGCTAAGGTAATTGAGCCAGAGGTAGAGTTCTGTGATTGTTCCATCTGGTGCTACTCAGCAGCAGTAGTGCTCATTCTGTGCCAGCTGTTGTTTTGTTAATTGTGCATGCAGAGAGAACAGCGTAAAGGGCACTAATAGAGTGTAACCAGGGCAAAACATAGTGATGAACGTGGAAGTACAGAATTATTGATTTCAGGGATGGGAACGATCTGTAAGCCCATCCCCCTGGCAGTGCAGGACTTCCACGCGGGCACATACAGCATACTAATCAACCGGCCCACCTTCAGTGTACATGAGGAAGCCATTTCTGATCACACTTACAGCCAGGGTTGCCAAGATGTACAAACTGGAGGATTATAAACCGGTTTGTTCTAGTCTGGAGCCATGAGATAAACAGAGGCAGCAGGCTCAGCCTGAGGAGCATCCTGTGTTACTCGGTAAACACGCTGATAGGAACACACAGCAACTCTGTTTGAGCTTTGGGGGGATTCACATCCAGAGCTCCTCAAAGAGAAGGTCAGCAAGATGCAGGTGGTAAGGAAGAGTGGAAAATGGGAAAATCATCCAGAACCAGAGGGGAGCTTGTAGGATCCCTTCCCCTCCCCACTCCACTACCCAACTTCTGATTAGCTAATGGCTAGCACACAAGAGACTCACAATTAGAGCTCCCTTTGCTCTGCTGTATAGCCAGGTCCCTAATATCCTCTCCTAGAGAGGCTCAGCCTATTGGCACATAACACAAAAAGCACAGGGGTTGACTTAACAAATGCAGAGAGATAACTAGGAGGGATATGCCACTTCACCATCCCATCCTCCCAGTTAGCCTTCCAGGCTGTGTCAAATGTGCGAGCTCCTTGGGGATACCCCTACCAAGATTAACGCAAAGAAGGGGCTTCCTTGCAGAGTCCCCGTTTGCGGGGTTCCTTGGGGCTAGGTTCTCAAGGTGCAGGCGTGATGCAGGTGTACACCGAATAACAGAACACAGAACAATTGGGCCCAGCCATACCTTTGAGTGCCCTCCCCCAGCCCAGGCACTTCGACAGGCAGAAGTCTTTATATTAGAGTAGCACATCTGTTCAGCATGGCTGCCGTCCCACTAATACCTTTCAGCGCTGCTTTCTTCCCCTCATGAGGCAAAGCATGGGGCTCCCTTTTCAAGGGAACACCGCCCCACCCCAGCAGGGGTGGGGCCCACCTTGCAATTAAACTGTCCACATCCATTGCGTTTTCTTCCCTTTGTCGCAGACCGCATTCTAATTGATCAATGGCTTTCCCTCTTGGCTCTAGTGAGTCTCTCCTGGCTATCGGCCACTCTGTCTAAAAGAAAGGTGGCAGCTGCGGTGCTCATGTTCCTTCCCCTCTCCATCCCTAAGGGAAAAGGCTCCCCACTAATCAATGCTGATTGAAATATAAAGTATTTCTGCAAAAAATCAGTAAAATAGACGTCTTGCTCCACTAAAAGGTTTCTGTTCGATTACATTTTATGTTTATGGCTTACGTACAAACTACCTTTCCAGTGAGGTCATTCTGCCAGGGGCAGTTACTGACATTTCCACAAAACTTTATTCCCTTGAATTTATAAAGTAAAACACTGTGAGTGGCAGGCAGCCCTGCACCCAGCGTTCATGGATAAAGTGTGGCCCATCCATAAGAGTGAGGCCTGGTCTTTATTCTATAGGGATGCAGCCTCATGTCCTATCATAGAATGTTTCATCTCGATCTGGGCAGTTGTCTGTTCACATCAAGAAAGATCATTGCGTGCGGGAAGCTATACTCTCCGCAGAAGGCTCCACCATATTAATGTGGAAGGTGGCTCAAATCTGTTTCCAAGAGTGGCGTCCCTTCCTAACAAGCTGCTAGTGCATCTTTCAGTCAGGCAACATTTAGAACCCCTGGTGGAAAGATTTCGCTGTACGCATCCTAGGGTTACCTCTTAAACACTTGAGGTTATTTCAAAGACCCTTGAAATGTTTGAAAATGAGTTGGATTTTAAAAGTTTAAATAAAATCTAATACAACAACAACAAAAAGGAGTGAGAGAGAGGAAAAAAATAGCTCCTGGCCCAACTGAATGATCTCCTGTCTGTCAGACAGAGGGACTCCCCCTATGTAATACATGGATAGGGGTGCCCATCACTGCAGTGTCTTCATTTCAAGGTACAGAAATTTAAAAGAAGCGAGAAGTCGACTCCTTAGTGGACTTTATTCGTGCATCGCTGGGTCTAGCAGCTAGACATGGTTTGATTTTTATTTTAATTCCCTTGCTCCTTCACCTTCCTCTTGTAGTTATTTGGTTTCCATTCCTGCAGGAAGGTTTGTGGGAAAAGGTGGATTTTACAATAGGTGTTGAAGCCAGTTAGGCTCTTTTAGGTATCATTCAGAAAGTTCTGCAGACAAGGATCCAACACTGAAGTCACTCTTCTTCCAGCCCCTGAAGGTTTGACCATGGGCCATGTTGGCTACATTTTCACTGATGTGTGCAGCTGTCTCTCTGAATCACAAGTAAGAAGCAGTCTTTGAGATAGCCCAGTCTCAGCCCATCTTAAAGATCAGGACCTCGAAATGGATTCAGAGGCAAGTGAGAGCCCGTGAAAACACTCAGCCCCACAATGATATATTTTCAGCAGCCTGTCCCATGCAGGGTGGGCTGCCAGATTTTGCATTAGCTAGAATTTCTGCCTGGAATCTTTCTTCCTCCCATAACTAATTATTTGACCTTCATCTGTTCAAAGGTTGACAATAACACAGAAAAGCAGGCACGACTGCTCCATTTGTATACATCTAAAACCACCCTGTTAGAAAAATACACTGGGTTTTGGTGCATCAGCTCATAGCAAAGGCAGATTTGATACGAAGAGGCTAACCTCGGTCACATTTCAAACAAATGAACCTGTGATTTTGAAGTTTTTCACTTTAAAATAAGTTATTTATTTATGACTGTTCATTTCCAAACAAAAGTGGTTATGTTCTAATGTGCATGCAGCCAGAAATTCATAGTTTTTACCCAAATGACGGCAGTAAAAGCATTTCAGTAATTATGGAAACCTTGGAAAGGAAAAAGTGAATAAACAGCATCACTTTTAGCAGCTTCTGTATAAAGCCAGAGTTTGCTATAGATGAGTTAATAGAACATCCCAGATATCAGTAGATAGATATCCTGCCACTATAACATTTAAGGGAAAGCATTTTAAAGATTCAAATGAATGTACATTTCCACCCTATCTAAAGTAAGAGAGTAGCTCATTTTTGGCAACTTTAGATTTTTCTGCTCTAATGCTCGTTTGAAAACAGAGTCTCTCCCCTTTAGAAATCAGTGCATTTACTGAGATCCTTTTGCATGTGTTGCTTCCAAATAGTAACTAAGGGTGAAATCTTCCTGCCCCTTTGCGTACCAGCTGAAGGCACAAACTGCAAAGCAGCCGACAGAAACTTCGCAGTCCCCTGTGCACCACAGAGCTGAGCTCCTCGCTGGTTCCTGTTTCAGATATAATATTGAGGTAGTCGTGGGCAATTAGGGACTGATGGGGTGTGGCTAATAGCCCTGTGAACAGAACAGATCCAGTGGACATATTTGGTGTAGTGGGGACCCATCTACCTCCATTCCCTCCCTTTGACTTGGGAGGAGGAGTCCATTACAGTCATCCCCATGTTGTCCACCTGCTCAAAGCCTGTTTACTTGGGCTGTGTGTTGTGGGAGGAGTGAGGGGCGTGAATTTCCCCCTAGCTGACAGCTATGAATGACATATACAATAGGGAAGAAGAGAAATCATTGTCATTGGTCACATTTATCCTTTCAGAGAGTAGGGCAGTGCCCCAGGAGCAGAACCACAGGTGCTGCATACACTGAAAATTCCAGTCCCACTCCAGATACAGAAATGTGGCGCAAAATACTTTGGAGGCTGAAATGATAAACTGCCTAATTAACATAAGCAATGGACACATGTTCTCTGGGATGAATATTGGGCCCTGTCCACTGGTGAAATCAAGCCGTTCAGCTAATTAAAATGCTTTACATTTGAGTTTTCTTTCCATTTATGTGGGTTTGTTCATTTTCATTTTTGCCAGCCTTTAAAGTGCACACACGGTGTGAGAGCCCATAAAACTCCATAGCATAGCTCCAAAAACATCAGTGGAGCTACACCACCGTACACTAGTTGAGGATCTGGTCCAGTGCACATGTGTGTGAGTTTGCTCTTGGTAGTAACAATCATGTTTGTCTTGGGGACAACAGCAGGTAGATGTTAAAGTTACGGGCACCTACTAATATGGTCAAGCAGATTAGAGATTACATTAGCTATACATTAAATATACTGTGATTGGGGCAAGAAGCTTAATGAGATAGTGATATCCTTCAAGATTAGCTATTTTCACAATCAAGATGCATTTTTTTACAGAGGAAAATGTTTTACACAGATACTAAGTGACAAATCTGACGGGGAGGGGGAGTAGAAAGCTTGTTTGGCTGATACCTGACCTCAGGCTCTGAACCGGTTTGCTGAGGTAGTACAGAGAATCCTTTCAAGATCCCTGACTGGTTAGTCTTGCTCACATGCTCCGGATCCATCTGATCACCAGATGTAGGGTCAGGAAGGAATTTTCCCCCAGGTCAGTTTGGCAGGGACCTTGTGGTTTGGCCTTCCTCTGCAGCCTGGAACAGGAGACACCTGCTGGGATTCCCTGGGCTGATCTCACCTAAACAATTCTCTGCCTCAGGTATTGGTGGCACTATCCTGTTCTCTATCCTGTTCTCACCTGGTTTCACACAGTTGAATCTTACTAGGAATGAAGTGCTTTGGTCTAGCAAAAGTCTTTGGGCTTATTATATAGGGATATCTGGGTGAGAATTAATGGCCGATGTTATACGGGAGGTCATGCTCCCTTCTGACCTTAAACCGTATGAACCTTTTTGAGTTACAAGGAAACTGTACTGTAATGTTCTGAATATTCACATGGTGAGAAGCGTTTCGCACGATGTATAAAAAGTGAGATATGTTTAAAAATAACTATTTGAATTACAGTTGGTATCTCTGACAGCACGGGTGGAGAGATGTCTGGCTTGGCAGTGTGAGGACCTATTGTCAGAGATGTTAAAAATGCTCCCCAGCTTTATCAATTAAATACAGAGATGGGCCCTCAACTTTGGGCTGTCTGAAATCCTGATTCCAGCGTTCAGGCTTGAGCCAAACTGTAGTGAATAAAAGAGATTTTATAGTCAATCTTTACACAATAAGGGGTTTTTTTAAGGGAACGTGGGTAGGGCACCCTCTTGACAATCTGGAGACCTGGATTCTATTCCTAGCTCTGCCATTGACCTGCTGAGTGACTTTGGGTAAGTCATGTGACTGCACTGTGCCTCAGTTTACCCTCTGTAGAAAGGGGCAATGATACTCGTACAGCTTTGTAAAGTACTTTGTGACCTAGGGAATGAAGTGTGCTAGATTGGCGCTAGGTATTATTATTATCGGGTTTTAATTTATGGTTACATCGATTTAGTTTTCAGATTCTTTGGCGTCTCCCTTTGTGCGATCACAGAGGTGCCATTTTTCAGCCAAATGGCTGCCACGCAGGAAGCTTAGCTAAGGCATGTCATCTGCAGTTTCAAAACGACAGTTCCCAATTTGTACTCAGTGAGAGGCCCGTGTCACTGTGTGGAGATGAAGCATGCTGCGCTGAGCAAACTGGAGACCACTTTCTTTGAAAGGCTTTTTTATCCTCCGTGATCGATTTTCTAAGTCACGGCCGGGATCACCTCTGAACCACAGCAAAATCCTAATCAATTAATGCCGCTGTGTGTTGCAGCCACCAGCTAAGCCTCATCCAACTGGTGCCAATAATGGGTATTGATCCAGTGGCAAGTGTCAGTTTGTTAGTGCCATACATGCCTGATTTGTTTGTTTTGATGTGTTCAATGAATGCCTCCTCCTGCCGCTGTGCTGGGCGGGGGGAAGAAAGCCCCGGGCTAATTATTAAGCCTTGTGAGTCCCAAGTCTGTAATGCTGATGGGATGCTGATGATTGAACGGCAATCTCTCAAGTGCGTCAGGGTCTGCTCCTACTCAGGCTCAGCTTATTGAGCGGTTGTGTCCGTTAATTCAGTCAAAAATTGCTTCACAAAGCCATACAGCCCATTTTTTAATTGTGAGCAAAGGCTGTACATGCTGTGATTCTTCTTGTGATTCAGTCCAAGGGTGAAATCCTGGCCCCACTTAAGTCAATGGCAAAACTCCCATGGGTTTCAGTGCGGCCAGAATTTCACCCCAAGGGTTCGAAATCCCACAACGTTCTACAGGAGCAGCATGACTCTGTTTCTTACAGGAACTCAGTGTTATTCAGTGGAATTCTCCCCACAGAGTAGGAAATAGGCTCAAGAAGGGAGGACAGCAAGACTACTAAGTGGATGAATAATCCACGGACTAGATTTTCCGTAGCTCTTACTTTGCCACTCAAGGGAATAAAGGGGAGTAAAGCTCCCCTGCCCTTTGCTCCCAATTGCAGCTCCAGCTCTGGATGTGTGGATAAGGGGAGAGCAAAGGCTGACCCCCTGATACTCCCTATTATGAGCAAGTGGGCAGGGAGGGAGAGAGAAGAGTGGGGAGTGGGAGGTGCCTTGGGTCTGCCCCTCCCTCTTCCCACCAGCCAGGCACACAGTAAGGGCTTGTCTACACAGGGATGTTATTTCGGAATAGGTTAAGATGTGCATTCAAAGAACTATAACTATTCCAGGAATAAGAGGGTCCACACAAGGAGTTGTTCTGGAATAGCTATAGTGGAATAGTTATTTTGGAATATCTGTTTTGGTCAATATAGATAAGCCCTAAATTGCATCCTGAAAAGAGGAGGAGTGACTAACTGTCCCACATCAGAACAAGGGGGCTTCAATTGTGCCTCTCTGAGTCTTATTTCCATAGGTGCCGACTCTGGGGGGGAAAATGGGGGTGCACGCACCGGCAGCCCCTCATCAGCGTCTCCCCCACTTCCCAGTGCCTCCTGCCCACTGGCAGCCCCGCCAATTGGCTCCTCCTCCTCCCTCCCGGCACCTCCCGCCTGCTGTGTATCAGCTGTTCCACGGCGAGCAGGAGGCTCTGGGGCAGAGGGGGGAGGAGCGAGGGCGGGAAGCGCTGGTGGGGGGGTGGAATGGAGCGGAAAGAGGCAAGGCAGGAGCATGGCAGTGGCAGGAAGAGTCAGGGTGAGGGTGAGGCCTTGAGGGAAGGGGAGGAGTAGGGGTGGGGCCTGGGGCAGAGCCCAGGGAGGAGCACCCCCTAGCACATTAGGATGTGGGCGCCTATGCTCAGTACCTCCCTGCACCTTCTCTCAGGAGAGCGCAGACACATGCTGCCCCTTACTCTGGGCCGAGCCTAATGTCTAGATTTAGCCCTATGTGAGGATTGAAGCATTTCAAGTGGGAGCGGGTGCATCTTACAGGGCATCACCGTTCTGTGCTTGGCTGTTATATTAATGTTTTAAAATAACGGTGACCGTTTGTATGTTGAGTTTCCATCTTATTGTCTATCCGAGGTGCAAGGAGCACTTCTTCAACATGCTTCAGAATTAGAAACCCAGAGTACAGCGGGCATCAAATACAACCATTACAATTTAAAAAAACCCGACCTTATTTGCCCCCGCGCCCGAGAGAAGAAGTGGAGAAATCCACCTTGTTAGGTGTGAGTCGCATTGTTTAGGCACAGATAGCACGGCGATGGGTGTGGCATAAAAACCGAAATAGAACAGAATAGCCAGTGATTAAAAGCATGTTTTGCACTCATCTGCAGTTGCATTTCTCTGCAAAGTGAAAAGAGCAACAATGACAACAAACGAGTTTTCCTTACAGCGTGCAAATAGCAAAGGGTGTTACTAAAAGTGAGGTTGATTTGATGTCTAAATATATGTGGTGTGAGACTTTCCTATCCTCGCCAAATGTGCTTGCAGTAGTTCAAGGAACTTAACATTACCCAAAAGTGTGGGGGGAGTGAGAGGGGATTTCGTTCCCTAATTTAAAAGCATAGCATACCTCTGATTAACCCTGTTCTGATACCACTTTTAGGATCCAATGTCCATCCCCCAAGATAAGGGCCCGATTCATCCTTACCCTGCACCTTGTGCAGACATTTACACCAGTGCAATGTGGGTGTAAAATGATGCTGTTCTGATTTGGTAGCATTTCGCATCCAGTTTGCACTGGTTTAAGTCAGTGGCTCTCAACCTTTCTGGGCTCAGGACCCATTTGGAAACCTTGATAGCTTATTGCAGCCCAGTAAATAGCCTTAGTGCAAAAAACACTCAGTTACTAAATATTTCTTCCCCCCACCCCCATATATAATATACACATGAACATAATAAGTACTGAGTACTTAATAGGTACACTGTGCATACCATAGCGGTTGCTCCTGCCGCTCCCGTCCTGTGGGGCTGGCAGGGCTCAGCTCCCTGCTCTAGGCCTTGTGGCCTCCAGAATTGCAGCACCACTTAGGTTTGGCTCAGCTCCGCCGAAGGGGAGCTGGACAGACCCATTTGTGTGAGTGGCGTCGTGACCTGGTGCACAGCATCACAGCGCCGCTCACTCAAATTGGGCCTAGCCAGCACCTCCGTCATCATGACGGAGGGGCAGCAGGGCCAAACCTGAGTGGTGCTCAGACACCAGATTCCAATGCCTGGAGCGGGGAGCTGACCCAAGCCAGTTCCATGGGACCATTGCTTCAGGAGCTGCCACTGTGGGGTGACTGCAGTGCAAGTATGGGGTGGGTTCTGCACCCCCCTCGGGGTCTCCCACATCCTGGGGAGCAGGACCCAACCTCCTCCCCTCCTGAACCTCCCAAAGGACTCTGACATTCTGGTGACCCAATTTTGGGTCGCGACCCACAGGTTGAGAAACCCGGTCTAAGTGACTCAGCACAACATAGCGCTTGTTTTCACTGCTGTGTTAGCTCAAATGATCTAAACTCCACTCCTCTAGCCTGAGTGGGAGCAGTGACGCTGCAAAACTGCACTCAGGCGGTACAGAATAGCCGTGTCCCCACTGTATTACCAGTTGCAGCATCAGCAGCCCGCCAGCTTCAAGCCACACCCCCTGATGGGCCAGCTTGCTTGAGTTTAAAGCATCACTTAACTCAAACTAGAGATTTTTGTGTACCCCTGGGAGTTTGCTACGGGGCAGCACTCAATTTACACCTCAAGATAACACTGCATTCGACACAAGCCTATAGAATTGAGCCCTTAATCTTAAACTGAATTCCCAGGAAAGGGTGAACCTTACATTGTATTTTAATTTAATCTCTCAGTCTGGGCACTGTGGAATATACAGGAGAACATTTAAAATAGCTCCTCCTTCCTACTAGCCAGTGATCGACTCTCCCAGTTGTTAAATGCTTTAGAAAAGCACGTGATGCCTGGGACTGAGATCACAGCCTGTTCTTCAAGCTAGAGTTGTTCTGAAATAGTTCAGTAGAAATTCAGATCCCCATCAAGCATATGACAGACAGGGCCAAATTTCCAACTAGCCTCTCTTGAATACGCTTGCCTGTTTGCAAACCGATCAGCCTCCTTTGCTCAGTGTGTGTACAGGGACTCCTCTCCGTGAGCTCAAGTGGGTGCCATGCAAATTGGTCATGAATGCAGATTGGAAAGTGGCTCAAAAGTTTTGTCCAAGATAGCTAATGACTACAGCACAGAGCAAGTAGTAAAGCGGTAATGGGGGGTGTTGGGCTCCTGTAAATTGCCTGTAGAGAGGCTATTGTGCAGTTCTCCTGGTCGGTCTCCCGCAGTTAGTACTCCTTTCTTTTTTTTTTACAGGTTACCTGGACGTACTTAGAGAGTACATTATATGTCCTGAGTGTTGTTGCAGAAATTAGATTAACTCCTGACGTGCCTTCCAGCACATGTTCTTACATTTCCTTTGAAAGGTTTTTTTCAACCCCACAGGAGAAATTTGCTTTGCCCGCTACTGACATTTGCTTTGTTATTTTTGATGGAAATCTTCATACCTCTCCCCAGTCAATTTTGTAATAGTTTACAACGAAACTATATGAAGATGGTTTCTCTGCAGCAAAATTAAAATGTCCCTGGCAGGAAGCCTTTTTTTCTTTGCGTGCTATAATATCTGTGAAGTCAGGATCAATGAAAATTTGCAAAAAAGGCTGTTATTTACAGCTTCTTTCAAGCAACCAGCAGACTAAGCCACAGAAATCTTTTCCTCCTAAATCCAGCATGAAAGATTATTCGTGAAGCATTCCTATTCTGGAGATTAACTAATTGCACAGTAATCAGTCATTTTCATTGCACAGTCACATATAGTGATTTCTTCCCTCCATGCAAATGGAGCTATGTTTTAAAGGCAAAACACTGTTCTTGGTACAGGAAGATTAAGCAGAATTTATTGGAGAGCAATTAAAATACTGGTTAGAATAATTTGTTTTTAAGGCTGAATTTCACATCAAAGTAAAGATATCTGAAGAGTACACCGGGCTGAAGAACAATAAAGCCACCATTTCCAGCCAGCCATTATGCATCCCAGGAGTTTAAATTAATAGAGTGAGCTAAGAAGTCATAAAGATTTACAGGGGAGTGAACAGAGTGAAGCAGCCTCAAGCCGGCGTTTGAAATACGGGTGCAGTTGCTGCATTAGGAAAGGCACGGCAAAGATACTGCACAGAAGTTTGCTTTTGGTGCTTGCGGCTTTAGCTTTCCTTCATTTCTGCACAGAAAGGCCAAGTCCTGCCTGTGTGGGTAGAAAGCTGAGTCACAAAGACGAGCAGAGCAACTGCCCTGTGCCTTCTGCTGGCAGGGGAATCCAGCCTGTGGAGGATTCTAAATGACTGGCCAATTCAGGGCCTGATCCATCCCATGTGGGAAGACTTCCATTGATTTTAATGGAAGTTGGATCAGACACTTAATGCACTGCAGTGTTCTTTGCTGCTGTTTTTCTGTTGTCAAAATTATTTTTTTTGTCCTTTTTCTGGCTGCATTTGCTCTTTTTGGCTTGGGAACTAGCTGTTCTCATCCCTCCACCCCTTAGCCGTAGCCCCTGTGGCTGCAGAGGTCCACTCACTTGGCATTTAATTTAGGTCTGTAGTGTAGACCTGGATCTAGTGTGGACAGATCACTTAGGGCTGGTCCACACTACCCCCCAAGTTCGAACTAAGATACGCGACTTCAGCTACGTGAATAAGTATCTTATTTCGAACTTAAAAGTACTTACCGCTGGTCCACACGGCGGCGCGCAGGCTCCCCCGTCGACTCCGCCTGCTCCCTTCGTGGAGCAGGATTACCGGCGTCGACGGGGGAGCACTTCCTGGTTTGATTTATCGCATCTAGACAAGACGCGATAAATCGAACCCAGAAGATTGATTGGACGCCTCCGATGCAGCGGGTAAGTGTAGACCTACCCTTAGTGTTTGTCTACACAGGGACACTCAAGAAAGTTAATCTGAATTAACTAAAGGTGGGAATTTAAAGAGGATTAACCCTGGTCCACACTACAAACCTATGTCGATATAACTACATCGCTCAGGGGGTTGGAAAATCCACACCCCTGAGTGACACAGCGATACCGACTGAATTCCCAGTGTAGACAGTGCTCTGGTAGCTACCACCTCTTGGGGAAGTGGAGCACCTATGCCAAGGGGAGAAGCCCTCCTGTCCGTGTATGTAACATCTTCACTAAGTGCTACAGCAACGCAGCTGCCAAGATCCAATGGCTAGAAGCTGAAGCCAGACAAATTCAGACTGGAAATAAGGCGCAAATGATTAGCAGTGAAGGTAATTCATCATCACAACAATGTATTAAGGGGTTGTGGTAGATTCTCCATCACTGGCAATTTTTAAATCAAGATTGGAAGTTTTCCTAAAAGAGATATTCTAGTTCCAACAGGAATCGAGTCAGGGAAGTCATCTGGCCTATGTAATACAGGTGGCCAGACTAGATCACAGCAGTCCCTTCTGGCTCAGAATCGATGAGTGTGTCTATCTATTTTGCTACTGTACCTGTTACCATGAAAAATGAATGCCATTATCTCACACATGTATTTCCACACATTTCATTTGACTAGGTGCAACCTGTATTATATTCCATAATAAGACATCCTAGCAATAGGAAGTTATCACCTGGCATGAAATATATGTCTTTTTTAAAGCTTATTGTAATCCATCCTTCCACTCACTGGCCTTTGAAAATATTTTTGATAATGGTGGTACTCAAACCTACGAGGATGGAGGGAATAGCTATTTGCAAAGCATGTTCAAACAAGGGGAAGGACAAGGGTTACATTGTAAAGTGGTGGACAAGGCTACCAGTTCATAGGTAGGGCAGAATGGATGGAGAATGGATGGAAAAGGGAGAGCCTCTGTATGTCCCAGGCTTGAACTAGTTTTCTCATCCTTCATCCTGCCTCAGACTTCAAGGTTTGTCTTTAGGTTTGGTTACACTGCACTCTACCTGCTGGGGATGGCTCTGTATCAAATGTAACTATTGCTCAGTGTTGGTCACAGCTGGTAGAGTCTCTGTTTGGAACTGGCCCAGTATTGGGTTGGATTAACATTCAGACTGACTTACCTTTCATTACACGAGAGGATGGAAGACAGATTAGGGTTTAGATAAGCATGGAGAAGCTCAGGTTACTGCTATCTGTACTGTTCCTGCCTTGTAGATAAACAAAACTCTTCAGTTTTGAGGGCTGACAGTCAGTTAACCTTTACTTAACCTTCACTAGCACAGTAGCCAACCTCTCCCCCCATGCAACCCCCAAATAACCCTTCAAAAATAAATACATCAAAGGGCAGGAAAGCAGCAGTCCCGTCTCACAACACAGCTTTGTGTCACCGAGCACATCGTCACAGTCCCTTGCATAAAGGAAATGAATTCTGACACTGAATTCCCATCACATTAAGAGGTTTAGCACTTGCTGTGAACAAGGAGTATGTTTCCTTACCTTGGGAGAAGCGCTGTACATAGAGATCAATTTAGTTTCTTCCAGCTAAGTTCCTCTGGGGTCTGCTTCTGTTTCCAGTGCTTGCATTTGGAGATATCTGTGTGTAACCTCTCTTAGAAAGTGATGGGGGAAGAAGAACTAGCTCTCCTGGTGTAAGTGTTTAAAATAAGCGTGTCACCCTTTTCCAAGGAAATTTCAGCTCTCGTGGTCTATGTATTCTTCTGATTTTTTAATATTTCTATTCAGGGATATCTAGCAGCCCCATTGTGCTAGGCACTGTATTCACTTACAGAGGGATAGACAGTTTCTACCCTGAAGAGCTTGCCATCTAAATAAGCAAGAGGGGCAAAGATAGGATGGGAATCAGAGGGTTAAATGGTTTGCCCAAGGCCACGCGATCGTTCAGTGGCAAAGCTGGGAATAGGACCCAGGTCTCCTGGCTCCCCATCCAGTGCCTTATCAACTGCCTCCAATGAGACTCGAGGTTCTGCCAACATGTACGTGTCAGGGGCAAGTTTTAGCTGAGGCAGAGGTGTGTGTGCACATGCATCCCCTTTTTCATGCTCAAAGGCAGGATTTTTCTTGAAAAGAGGCGAGTGCAGGTGTGTGCTTTGCTTTTAGAAAATATGGCTCCTTATGTACAGTAACTGGATGCTTCTGGACTTCTAAGTAATTTCTCGACGTCTAAGTCTCCCGTGGATCTGTCTTTCAAATGGTGTGAGTTCAGTATTCTTCCTTCTTGAATTGAGCTTCTTTGAATCTTGCTAGGGTTCAGTCGCTTTACAAAGACTCACGGCAAGTAGAAAAACGGGGTTGAACTTACCAAAGGCCCAAACTCTGCCCTGCCCCTTAGTGGGTTTGACAAGGCAGCTGAGAGTCATAGAGTCTAAACCCAGAAGGGAGCATCAGCTTATCAAATTGGACCTCCTGTATATCTCGGGCCACCAGCACCACCCAGCACCCTCACACTAACCCCGACAACTAAAATTAGATCCAGGTATTACAGCCCACAATTATTCTGTGTTTGTTCAGCATTTGGCACAATGGGCCCCAGTCCTGGTCGGGGCTTCTAAGAAGGGCTACAGTGCCAGTATAAATAATACTTCTTTGCCTGTGCGTATTGAATTTCTAATCACCGTGGTCTTAAGTTATCCCCTTGTAGCCAACTTCCAGGCTGGATGGCCCCTTTTCTTAGCATCCTGTTCCACAACTGTAGCCACTAAACTCTGGCGTGGAACTCTGTTAAATACATGGTGAAAATCTAGATCCCTAACAACCCCTGAATTTTCCCTCAGGGCCGTTATGTTTTAAAGGGTGACAGGCTGAAAAACATACAGCTCCATGCAAGAGGAATGATGTTAAACAAGACTTTGCCTGTATGTGTGCAGCCACAGAAGATTTTAACTGTGGCCGATCTATACAGCAGCTTTTCTTATCATGAAAAGCGATGACCTGCCGGCATATCACTTTGTGCCATGATCTCTTCAGATTTCACACAATAAGCAGGGTTGTACCAGTGTGATAGTTGGGTTTGAGACCTCAAATAATGCCTGCTTGTTGCAGGAAATACTGTAGGTGATTTGGTAGATTATTGTATTCTTTCCTCGGAGTTAATATTGAACGAATGCCCAGTTGGCAGGGCTGTTTTGGATTATATGTAAACCCAAAGTCCTGATCAGGTGTAGTCATTATAAATCTTGTGGCGCTTCTCAAAGAATTAACTCTGGCATCCTGACCAAATTGCAGCTCAGATAATTTTATTTTCCTTATCTATAATTCTCCCTGCTCTTCCACGTAGCTATAGTATATTTAGTTTCCTAGCCTACATTGTTGTTCTGCTGTGAACTATTTATACAGATGCTGCGTTTCACCCCAGAGCTGGCTGCATTTCAGCAGTGGGTGAAGTGATTTCTCTATGTAGCATAGTTCATATATCAGTTTAATATTTGTAAAGCAATTTAGGATCCTTTGGGGTAAAAAACACTGTATAAATATGCCTTTAACATATTTCCTTTCAGTATTCTTGGTAGATTTTTCTTTTTAGGAAGTAGGGATTTCAGAAAGCATGCTGAGTATCTGTTTGAAAAGTGATGCTGCCTTCATTTTTTCTTTTGTCTCACTGAGCAAATTTAAAATCTAAAATGCATTGGTGATGGGAGAGATTCGCTTAACTCAATCGCCGTTTAAAAAATAACAGTATAACACAGTGTCTGGGAACATTCTAAAAGCCAGTGTTTTTCAAAGGATGGCATTACTGGAGCATTTCCTCACCGCTGTTTTCAAGTGTGGGGGAAGGAGAACATGGGAAGTTTTTTCCTAGCTACAACCTTTTCTTTCTCTCTTTCTCACTCAGCCCCCCCCCCCCAATCACAGACACACATACACCTTCTTTTACACGCTGCCTGACCAACAATGTAGTGCCCCCTTTAGGCGATTCTTGTATATCCTTTGCAAAATTGCAGACGGGCTTTGGTTTATATTCATTTTAATTACCGGTCATGTACCACATCCTTGCAATTAAGGATAACAGTGATCCCAGAGACAGTAGCCATCGTAGCTTGGATAGACAAGGCCACCCTGAAATGGAGAAATAAGAAAAAGTTCATGCCAATGCTAATCTTGCTATGACTAGAATGAAAGAGCCTAAATATTTGGGGGAATCACTACGTCAGGAAGGTGCGAATTAGCTTGACACCTACCCTGTGCACCCTGCACATGGCATAAGTGTGATGATATCTGTCTTTCCTCCCACATACACTGCGTGTGTCAGAAATGTGCTAAGCCAGGTCCTCGGGTGATATAAACCGGCATAACTCCATTGAAGTCTATGTAGCTATGCCAGTTTACATCTGCTGAGGCTATGGCCTGCAGTTCTGTGTTCAAGGCCTATCCCTATTAAACACATTGTGTAGAAATAACAATCTATAGTTCCCAAAATGTACATGGTCTGGGCCAGGAGATGAACCATGTTGAGCTGTCCCTGCTTCAAAGAACTTGCATTCTAAAGCTATAAACAGGTACAAACAAAAGAGAGCTGGAACTTGCTGTTTGGTTCTAGATGGACATTCCTTGCATTCCCATGCACTGCGTACATCAGAACCATGCTGCAATATTTTAGACATGCATCACACCAACACCAGAAACACGCCCTTCTCTTCTAGATACATATAACACACAGTCTGCACGAGTCAGGAATGATATTCTTTACTAAATGCATGTTGCATGCTCGCCCACAGTCTAATCCTAGCAGGGATAAGCTATTCTGCTCTGGGGGCCCATGGCTTCTACATACACACACTGCACGTGTCGGGAATATGCTACTGTATCCTAGATCTGTCTCACTTACACTGACCATAGAGAGTGCAAGGAGCTCCCCTTATCTCTTCCCCAGAGCTGGCCAGAATCTTGATGAGCTAAGCCTTGTTCCCCGCTGGTGCTGGTGTGCGTCCTAGATCCCTGGAAGGGACTGGGTGAAGGTGGGTCTATGGACGGTGCCTCCCTTGTTGGGTGGAGGCAGAATGGGAAGCGCAGCCAGTGTCCAAGAGTGGTTACTACTCTGGAGCATGGAGCTTTGTGGGTATTCTGCCTGACTTATCCAGAATTCCCTCCTAGGAGCTCCAGCCACAAGCTCTTCCTCCTACGATTAGAGCCCAGCTCAGAATCTTGCCCTACATGAGCAAGTTAGGGGTATTTCCTTCCTCGGTACGATGAAAATCTGATGAAAATTGTGTGCAGAGTCATCAGTTTATTCCCAGTTACAGCAGTCACATTTCCACTAGGGCAAAGCGATCCAGTCTGGGAAATCTGTTTATCTGTCTGTGGAGCCTCACAATACCCCTGTGAGGTAAGGAAGTGCTATTTATTATCCCCATTTTTCAGATGAGGATCTGAGACAATGAGAGACTAATCGATGGGAATTAGGTGCCCAAATACTTCTACCAATCTGGCCCTAAGTGACTTGCCCTAGGTCACACTGGAAGTTCGTGGCAGGTAATTGAGCTCAGGTCTTGAGTCCTGAGCTAGCAGCCAAAGCCCTGGACCATCTTTCCTCTAAAGACCTGATGGGCATACTAAAGTCTGCCACACACCCAAACATCAGCTGAATTGTTTTGTCACTCGTATGTCACATGTCATACCTTACCAGGCTGAAGCAGCTCATCTCTGGATAGGGTGACCAGAAGTCCCAATAAAATCAGGACTGTCCCAATTTTTGGTTCTGTGTCCCGCGTCCTGACCGATGCACGGTCGGGACGCCATTTGTCCCGATATTGGGGCTTCTGCTGGTTTGTTGTTGTTTTTTAATCGGAGAACACGGCTCTGGCCGTTTTTTTTTTCTTCCCCTATGTGTCCCGATTTTTTGTTTCTTTAATCTGGTCACCCTATCTCTGGAGCATGAATAACTTTGGTTCACCAAACATTGTACTAACCAGGGATTCAGAGGCTGTGGTGAAGGTCAACTAGAAAGACAGAACCCAAACCCATGTGTCTTAGTGTTGCCCATATCTAATATCCATGTGGATAAGCTGTTCTTGAAAGATGCCTCCCGTATATTAAGTAGAGAAGGGCATTAATTTTCTGGAGCTTCGAAGGGTCCACTTGGGGAGAGTAAGGTACGGAGTCTGTTAAATCAGCAGGCAGTTGGTCTTTTGGGTGTAGACTGTAACAGTTATGTTGAATTCTGTTCTGTGTTTAAAGTTAACCACTGGCCAGGACCCTTTTGTACTTGGGAGAGGACAAGGAGAATTAAAAAATCTGAGTAGAATGAGAACAGGGTGTGTTTAGTGTTGGATGAATTGTGAGTGTTTGGTCCTGTGGGGGAGGAAGAGAAATCAATCTCAGTTAAAAACAGGACCCTGGTCAATATTGTTTGTGTTCTGTTAGTAATGGGTGATGAAGAGAAAGACGTCACTTTCCTCTGATTCACTCTTGTCACTATAATCTACCTTTGCAGGCTGCGTGGAGAAAGTTCTAACAGTTCGTTCCTCTGACTCCAGGTTCTCCCGGTGCAGTAATACCCAGTGGAAGCTGCACCCTGTAATGCACTGCACATAGAGTGAGCCCTAAAAACTCTTTCCTTTGGCAGGAACGGGAGAGCCCTTGCTTGTGCAGCTGTGCCAGGCCTCCTGCAGTAGCAGTCCTTGGGAACTTGGGGATTGCTCACTGCTGCAGAGCAAGATGCTGAAAAGGACCAGAGAGGGGCAGGATGGAAAAATCGCCTTGTGGTTTCATCTTGCCCTTGCACAAACCGCACAGCAGGGCTAGCCCACCTGTGAGAACAGTGGATGAAGCAGCTTGCTCATCTTCCATGCTCACAGAAGAGCTCTTCGGGAATTATTGTTATAGATATTGGTAATATAGAGTACCACCAAACACTGATTTAATGGTATATTCCTTTATTAAATCCAAAGGCCAAATGATATAGATGCAATTGCTCTTAACACATCTAAACCCCTAAGTAATAAGCAATTAATACAGCCATACGGTAACAAACATTCCTAAGTATTTGATCAAGAGACTTTCGAAAAGATCCACCCTAGGGGCAACCCACTTATCCTGGCTGGCTCCAGTATGATCAGGTAGGGTGTGATAACTATCTTTAGCAAGCCTGACTCTCTTATAATAAACAAGTGATGTTATATTGACCATTATTATCTTAGGTGAAAGCCAGGTTTTGGATGGTTCAGGGTTGCCCCCTTTCTTGGCCTTTTCTTGGCTTTGGCTAAAACAAGATACGGCTCTTGGTCCTCTTCCTTTTAGATTATTTTAAATGTATGGATGGCTACACCTGGTATTTTATCATCTCACGTAGGCCCAAATTTGAAAATAAGACTGGCCTGTTAAGGTTACTATACGTTTATTACACCACAACACAACTTTCCTTTGTCTATTAAAACCAGTTTTGATCATTAGAAGCCCTTCTTTTTTTATCAGCCATATTTTAAGCTTAGCACCCTCTCCAGCCCTGTCTTGCTAGCTGTTACATTTTTTTAAATTTTTGAACCTATGTTTTTGGCAAGGACTTATTACACTTGCTTAGCTGCCTACATTTGTACACAAATAAGCAGATATATTTTCTTACCCAAGCTAAACTAACCTTAACCCTTTTTATTCTGACACCTTCCTACAAACCCAGAGAGGGACTGTGTCTGCGCAAGACATCGTCTCCACAGTTGTCCTCCTGGGACCTGCCCGTACACAAAGCGGTGGCATAACTGTTACAGTCTAGCAGGGATGGGGAAGGAAACCTTTGACATCTTCGTGAGCCACCCATTTGAATACTTTACCAGTCAGCCACTGGCCTTGGTACACCGGCTGTGCGTGTTCGATGTTCTGTGGTCAGAGAAATGTGCATATGCTCTGCCTAAGTAGAAGATCTCCCTTGGAAAAAATAACAAACCCTCTGTATCTTCATTTAGAGACTGTGGCTTCAATTAAGTGTAATTAATTCCCTCTTTAATCAAAGGCAGCTGCTATGAAATGTATTTTCTGTCCCCTGTGGCTTGCATGATAGAGGCATGACTACTGCAAGAGGACAGGCGCTAATCAAGGGCAGCTTCTAAATGAAGATATGAATGTATTTAATCTAGATCAGATGAGTCAGATGAAAGCATCTTCCATGAGTCCATGCCTTTTAAACTGGGCTTATAATAACCGGGTTAATTTTCTACATTATTATAAGCAGCTGCATCTTCTAGCAGCCCACAAGAATATATTTACTGTGTTTGAAAGGTTTCTGTGAGGAAGCCGTGGGAGCTTTGATGTCCACGTTGATTTCAGATTATCTCAGTGAGCTAAATCCCTCCCTACTGTAACTCCATTCAAGCCAATGCAATTGGCCTTACATCTTAAGATGGTTTCATTTTATGTGAGGCTTGAAAAGAAAGATGTGTTTGCATCTCCAGGCAGATCTTGGAAGCATAGGTTTTAAAATATTTAATTACGACCACGTATTATTATGATTTATTATTACGGCCGCTGGCAGTGCTATGATCACTCCCTATCGTGCCGCCTTGTCTGACTGTTTTCTTGTATTCCCCTATCTCTCTGTCTGTATCCATCTCTCGTCTTATGCTTAGATTGCAATCTCTTTGGGAGCACGGACCGTCTTCTAGTTCTGCATTTGCACAGCACACTAGGGTCCTGGTCCGCGATACTCAATGCAAATAATAAATAATCATGATAATAAAAGAGTGAGTTTTATTTCGTGAAAAAGTGGAATCAACTGTGCACCCAAAATCTGTTTTAGAATGGACGCGCTGAGCCATTTGATCAAAGCGTGCGCCCCACTAGTCATTCACACCACAGACTGTAGTACAAGGGAGTTTTCCTGTCCTACCTTGCAATCACTCATTCTGAAAAAGGAAGAAACCCAAACTAGCAAAATGGGACTGGGGCATTTTAACAAAAAGCTTTGGGCTCTGATCAATGTCACCCTTTGGAGTGTTTTGTTTAGCAGGCTGGTTTGTAACGTTACCCTGGCTTGTTCAGTTCAATGCCTTTGGGGGCATGTGCCTCTCAATCACCTTGCGTGAGCGAATGCAATACATTTCGTCCATCCCATCCTTCACGCCCGTTCTGCCACTCTGTGATTAAATCTGCTTTAGATGGGCCCCATTTTGTGTCTGTGACTCTCTTTCTGTGACTAGGTCTGTTCCTTGATTGTTCCATTTTCCTGCTACTGATTCACACCCGTTCCGACGTCCTTGATTCTTTCGTAGCTTAGGCCACCTTCATTTGCCTCCCACTTTCTCCTGCGATTCCCCACTACCGGTCTATCCACATTCTAGTTTTTATGCATCTTCTGTTTAGCTCTTTTTACAGAAATCCTGTTTTCTCCTAAAACACCAAATAAAGACCCATGAATCCAGTCATTGCATGGTTTAGTTCCAAATCAATTCCTGAGCTAGAGCCTCGGGCTCATTCTGCCAGAGAAGCTTGTGGTATGATCAATGCTTCATTTTTGCCAGGGCTGAGCTCCGGCACCTCTGGGTTTGCCGCCTCAGTTACGAAAGTAAAAAAATTGCTTGAGCTCTGGCACCTAAGTGCTTGAGTCTGGGCACCTCTATCATTGCAAATTAAGCACTAGGTATGATACTAGAAGATGACAGAACAAGGAGTAATGGTCTCAAGTTGCAGAGGGGGAGGTTTAGGTTGGATATTAGGAAAAACTTTTTCACTAGTAGGGTGGTGAAGCACTGGAATGGGTTACCTAGGGAGGTGGTGGAATCTCCTTCCTTAGAGGTTTTTAAGGTCAGGCTTGACAAAGCCCTGGCTGGGATGATCTAGTTGGGGTTGGTCCTGCTTTGAGCAGGGGGTTGAACTAGATGACCTCCTGAGGTCCCTTCCAACCCTGAGATTCTATGATTCTATGATATTGTAATAAACTGCATTACATTAGTCTTTAAAAAACCCTCACTTTTGAATTACTTGACGCATCCAAACTGAGGACATTGCAGTCTGAGTAACCCTATGTTCCTGTCTCTGTTACCCTCATTATCCCATGCTTCTTCCCTTATCGGTTTGTTTGTTTGTTTTGTTACGCCCACTTGTCTTAATTTAGACTGGAAGCTCTTCAGGGACTGGACTTTTCTGATCAGGACTATGCTGTTTCTACATCTTTGAATTATATTAGCCATAGTTTGGTGTTCAAAATCCATTGTCTTCTCACCGTGTTTTGGGTTTATCCCTCACAGATTATTTTCCGAAAAATCAGCGATGTCAAGAAGGAAGAAGAAGAGCGCCTGCGCCAGAAGAATGAAGTGACCCTGAGCATCCCCGTGGACCACCCCGTGAGAAAGCTCTTTCAGAAGTTCAAGCAGCAGAAGGAGATGCGGAATCAGGGCACAACACACATCGACCCAGAGAGGAACCAGCTCCAAGTGGAGAGCCGTACCATGCAGAACGGGGCCTCCATCACTGGCACAAGTGTGGTCACTGTGTCTCAGATCACGCCCATTCAAACATCCCTGGCTTACGTGAAAACCAGCGAGACAATCAAGCAGAACAACAGGGACGCAATGGAGCTTAAGCCAAATGGCAACCCTGAAAAATGTCTCAAAGTCAACAGTCCTATCAGGATGAAAAATGGGAATGGGAAAGGATGGCTTCGGCTTAAGAACACCATGGGAGCCCCAGAGGAGAAAAAGGAAGACTGGAATAACGTCACAAAGGCTGAGTCAATGGGGCTATTGTCCGACGACCCCAAGTGCAATGACTCGGAAAACAGTGTAACTAAAAATCCATTGAGGAAAACAGACTCTTGTGACAGTGGAATAACAAAAAGTGACCTTCGTTTGGATAAAGCTGGTGAGACTCGCAGCCCCCTGGAACACAGCCCTGTCCAAGCTGATGCAAAACACCCCTTTTACCCCATTCCTGAGCAGGCCTTACAAACCACACTACAGGAAGTCAAACACGAACTCAAAGAGGATATCCAGTTGCTAAGCAGCAGGATGACTGCCCTGGAGAAACAGGTGGCAGAGATTTTAAAAATATTGTCTGAAAAGAACGTGTCCCAGACCTCGTCCCCCAAGTCCCATTTATCGCCCCAGTTGCCCCCCCAAATACCTTGTCAAGATATTTTTAGTGTTTCAAGGCCTGCATCACCTGAATCAGAAAAAGATGAAATCCACTTTTAACATATACCTATGTGTATATATGTATACAGTATATATGCAATTGTGTATATATGCTTGTATACATATATATGTGTGTGTGTGTATACAGTAAATATATATACATATATATTTTCACTTGCATCCAATATGACTTGAACACAACAAGGATTTTGATATGTAAATATTGCATGTCCAGCTGGATTCTGGCCTGCCAAAGAAAACAATTATTAACGTAGATATTGCTTGTATAATATGCAGTTGACTGCATGCACACTTTACATTTATTTATAATCTCTATTATGTAATAAAAGGATTACTTTTGTTTAACAAAGGCAATGTTACTATTTAAAGAATCAGGGTCCAACCTGCCAATATTGCCATGACAGTTTTGATCTCAGGCTGGGTGAATTGAGCGTTTCTTTCCTCACTGTCCTCTCTGCTGAGTTAAACGGTAGATTAACATGAGGCCGAAGACACGCTCAGTCTTCTATTAGAATCACTTCCTGGTATCGTTCCATTGTGTTATAATGTATATCTAGTGATAGATTTATGTTTCCCAGAAAGGAAGTGGAGTAGTTGGCTGAATTTAAAGGGACAGTAGGCGATGGTCTGAAATGTTGGAAATTCTCACTGGGGGTGTTCTGCATGCAATGCATTTTATCTCAGCTGCTCGCCCCCTCTTAACATTATACATAAGAACCAATGATAATGAACGATTATGTACAAAATAGCAAAACAAAACATCTCACTCGTATGCCCTGTATTTCTTTTTGCGTGAGGGAGGTCAGAAACTATTACTTGAAAGCCTCCTTTTAACAACACACGTCAGACCGAACTGTTAGAATAACCTTCTGTCGATTTTTGTAGCAACACTTAGCGACAGTGTCTGGGTCTGACAGGGTATGTGGACACTGCAATTAGACACCTGCGGCTGGCCAGTGCCAGCTGACTCGGGCTCACAGGGAGCAGGCTAAGGGGCTGTTTAATTGCAGTGTAGAGCTTTAGGTTTGGGCTGCAGCCCAAGCTCTGAGACCTCCCAGCTCGCAGGGTCCTAAAGCCCAGGCTCCAGTCACAGCCCAGACATCTACACTCCAATTAAACACCCCCTTAGCCCGAGCCCCACAAGCCGGAGTCAGCTGGCGCGGGTCAGCCACAGGTGTCTAATTGCAGTGAAGACACAATCTCAATGTCTTTATTAGAAACTCCGTTTTTTCAAGGGTTGATGGCAGCTCCCAAAAAATTGCTCCTGGCTGAGACATCACACCAAAGGTCTCAGTGAGGGCGAGGGAAATCTAGGCTCAACTCATTGGGAGGTTGTAACAAAGCCTGATGTTAAATGGTTGCGTTAATTTCCCCCCCTTTTTTAAAAGGATGTTTGTAACTCTAAAATTGCCAGTGGGGGGTGGGGGAGGAAGATCAGGCTGTAAGGGTGACATTCTCTTCACCCACATGGAGCCTGGGTAATAGGGCAGTGGGAGGAAGAGGCGTGGGAAAGCTGAGGAGATGAAATCCAACCCCATCTGGGGACTGGGTGCCTGATACAAATGCTATTGACCTCAATGAGATTCTTAACTGTGACTTCGGTGGGCTTTGGATCAGGCTGAAGGTGCAGGACTGAAGCCCCCGCACAGCCGGTTTTACAGTGAATGGGGGTCATTAGATCCCATGACCCCTTACCACAGCCCATCAGCGCCCTCCACGCCGGCTGGGGAGCAACCCACTGAGAGCCCACATGCAGCGTGTGCGATTGCTTAGCTTACAGCGTCACATTCGTGCATTGCCAGTGTGTGACATTAGTTATGAAGGGCGCTTAGGCCGGCACTGTCCACCGTGGGTGAACTTTGCTCAGCTTGCTCCAGGATTTTGAAAAGATGCATCTCCCACACTAGCGAGGCTTTAAAATCTGCTTGGGCCTGATCCATTGCTATCCGAAATCGGCACAGCTCCATTGACTTTAATGGAGCCAATTTACACCAGCTGCAGATCTGGGCAAACACTGCTTGGGCAGGTGCTTTTTTTTTCAACAAAAGTGCCCCTTGGCGTGTTCGACTGACCTAGACTGACACAATGGACCATAATGACTCCAGCGGAGGAGTTCAGTAATGCGCTTTTATGGCCTCTTGTGTCATCATCCCACTTTCTAAAAAGTGCCTATAACAAATACAAATTTGCACAAGAAGCTTTTACAATCAGTCAGGTAAAATACATCCATGTTCATAATTAGTATGCATCCTTGCCAATTTCAGAGCCATTGCTTTTTATCAGGTAACTCAAAATAAAACCCAAAACAGTTCCCCTGTGCAAACTGAATCATTTACAGCAGTGGAAGTTACAAACGTTCATCCCAGGGTGAACATGCCTCTTAATATCAAATTGAAATACACAATTCCACAAAAGACCGTAACAAAGCCAAAGACGTCATTGCGGCTCTTGTGTCAATTCTCATAGGCTTTTAGGACACCATTTTCTTTCTTTTCTTTTTCCCCCTCAAGCCCCCTCCTTCAGGAAATTCATAAAGTGTGTGGATGGGGGAGGGGGAGATTCCACTTCAACAACAATTATGGACAATTATTTTCAAAGCCCGGTGCCTAAGTGGCCCACTCACTTTGCTCAGTTGCATACTTCCTTTCTGTGGCTGCATTTTTGCATCTGCTGTTCTACGGCAGGTACAAATCAGGTAGCTGGAGATACATGGGGCAACCACAATTTATGTTGTGGGTACATGTTGCACTTGGAGAAAGGGAGGCCAGACTTAGGGATTTAAGCCCTTGTGTGCCCACAGAGGTGTGGGGGCTACATATGCAGCATGCGTTTTGTGGGTACATCTTAAGTGCCAAGATTTACAGATTTAAGTGTGTGACTTTAATCTGTTGTTAAAGCTGATACACAGCAATTAATTTTCCTGGATCCTGCTCCAATGTGCCTAGCTGTTGCACGTTACAGGAATGCGATTGGTAGTAGCAATCTTGCCAGGTGTTGTATTCTCCTCATCTCCCTTCTCCTCCTTTGCAGTGGAACCAATGTGGTTTTGCTGCGCGGGCCTGAATGGCAATTCTGGGAGCCCGGGCAAAATTTTGGCAGCCCCCTGCACGTTGTGGTGCACAACTCAGCTGCGGCTCCCTGCACTTCAGCACAGCGGGTGAGGTTGGGAGAGGAATGCACCAGGGGTAGATCAGGTGAGCTGTGACTATGCCGATCACTGGCCACTTCCACGGTGGGGTAAGGCACCCCCATTGGGTGTAGAGGCTATTTGCCCGGAAAGGAGGATTCTTGCCCTTCCATCCCTCCTGAATCTCCCAGTGAATAGCCTAATTACTCAGACTGTACTGAGGATAGGACTGTGACCCATGTGCAGATAACTCCCATTTCATATTAACAGGAAGTTACATGAATGAAACAGGAAGGGAATATGCCTCTCTGCTCTTCTGCAAGATATAACAGGATGTGTTAGGAAGCTTTAGCCTTAACGGTGAATTTATTTGCCTTTGTGGGGGATTTAGTTCTTTCTCTGTAACTAACGTTAACCAGAACTGCATGGCATGTAAGAGGATTTTTTTTTACACTCTTAAATTAAGTGTAACTTCATGCGGCTTTACAATGAGAGAACATGTAACTAAACTAATCTGACCTTGAAAAATTTTGAGATAACTGTATCGATTACAGTTCAGGTACAACCATGCTGGTTAAAAATGCATACTGGCTAAAAGCTATGCATACTATAAACGAGTACGTTCATGGAACATACAAGGTTTTTCCAGGTTCAGTGTCAATTCTTGTGCCTGTGCTGCTCTTACTCTGATATTCATAGGTGCTGGAACTAAGGGTGCAGGGGGGGGGCTGCCACGCCCTCTGGCTTGAAGTGGTTTCCATCATATGCAGGGTTTACAGTTTGGTGCAATGGTTCTTAGCACCCCCACAATACAAATTATTCCAGCACCCTGATGGTATTCGTATATCATCACCAAGATCCACTGACTCAATTCATATCCTGTATGAGGCAATAGATACAAAGCCAAATTTTCAACAGGAGTGCAATGGCTGTTTGTTCCTATAGTAACTGGGGCATGCAAATTGGATACTCCAGTCATTTGCAGCACAAAGGTGTGTTTTGCAGGCACATTTTGCAGGCGCAACCTTTGTGGTTACCATTTGGAAAATCTGACTCATACATTTTTGACCATAAATGAACAATGCAGTACATGTTGTTTCATGAAGTAGCTGCCTACAGGATCATTTATCTTGTTTTCCAGTCCCCTTGTTCCTTTGTTTGCATGATGTGGCTGATGGTGATGTTGAATGGTGTATACTCTTTTCATTAAGGAAGCATGACTTTGGTGAACCCTGTAAATAACACTCTAATTTTCCAAGCAGAGCAATACAGTGATCTAATGATCCAAATCAAACTTGACTACCAGTGAAACCTACTTTAATAAGTGCAATAATTAAACAAACAAACAAAATGTTCTCTGATGCCTGAATCAACACAAACAGATATAGGGATCATTCAGTTGCATGCGTTAAGATTATTTCTGAGATATGTTTAAAAATACAAATGCTCCTGCTGCATAATAATAATAGCGATAATTCTTAGCACTTACATAGCACTTTATGTGTTCAAAGCGCTTTACAAACACATAAGTGAATTTTATTTTCTGGACAAGACACCAGTGAGGAAAAAAGTGTATATAAAATCAAACACTTTCCAACACAAATGAAAAAGTTTAAATAATAATTTAGCATAATATTATAGACATAATTGAGCAGAACTGTAGAATTACATCAAGCTCAAAAACTCTGAGTTATTAAACCATGGAAGCCTAAGTAGCTAAGTATTGCCTGACTGTTCTAATTTCTGATTTGTAAAAGTTTTCTTTCTTTACAGAGGGCTGGGGATTAAGGTATAACTGATTTACTTGTGTGGCAAAAATAAGCTTTTATTATGTTTTCTTCCTGTTAGCACAGCAAAGCCAACATAGCTATAAGAGTTGGATCCTATTCTCATTGAAGTCAATGGCAAACCTCCCATTGGCATCAATGAGAAAGGATCATCTCCTGAACGAGCGTGTTGGAGCAAAATTCCGATTGTAGATCCAAATTCGTCCCTCAGTTCCAACCTCGTTGAAAGCAACAGGTTGATTTTGGCCTACGAAAGTCTTTACTCTGGTGAAAATGCATGAGACCGAAAGAATACAGATTAATTTTCGGATCCCAGGCTGAGTTTGCAGAGCTGGCAGTTGAAAAAATAACATTTCATTGTTTGTAAACTGAGCATAGTTGAACTAGAAATCATCAAGTGACCATAAATACGGAGCTCCATAATTAAAGCTGGTTGGAAAACAGATTTTCTGTTCCATGAAAATGTTTGGAGATTTTGAACAAAGGAATCAGGATAAAAAGCCAAAATTTTGAATTTTTTTGCAAAATTTGGGTTAATTGAAATATTTTGTTTGGATAAAGTCATTTTGAAATGAAAAATTGAAACTTTCCATTTCAAAAGTGCGGGAAAAGGGGATCTTTCAACATTTGGGGGGGAGGGATAGCTCAGTGGTTTGAGCATTGGCCTGCTAAACCCAGGGTTGTGAGTTCAATCCTTGAGGGGGCCATTTAGGGATCTGGGGCAAAAATTGGGGATTGGTCCTGCTCTGAGCAGGGGGTTGGACTAGATGATCTCCTAAGGTCCCTTCCAACCCTGATATTCTATGATTTTAAAAATGGTTTTTCCAATTTTTTTCCTAAGCAAAATGTCGTCAAAATAGATAGGATTTCACACAAAAAATGTTCTTTGTTGAAACAGCATTTTTCATAAGAAAACTGTTTAAAGCAAAAAAAAAATAAAAAAAATTGGATCTGTAATTCCAACCATGCCATTTTACAATTGGTTTTCAGTGCAGAACCACACTTAATCTCCTGAATAAATAAATACTCCGTTATGAGGCCCTCTGTCCCTTCTATAGCGCTTCAGAATCCTGATGCCAGGATACTTTTAATAGAGTATTTGAGAAATGGGGGTGGGAGGCTACTCACATAAATCTGCACGGTAATGAGCTCACCGTCTCTCATTCACTTCAGTGTGAGCAGAGAGTGCTCTGTACCTTTGAGGACTGGAAAGAAGTTGATTGTATTTTTCTTGTCTTTTCTGAAACTATCTCGAAATCCTTACTCTCTGGGAGTTCAGAGCAGGGAGCAGAGCATTTGTTTATATAATTCTGACCGATTGGCCCTGCCCCTTTACCTGCACCTGTGTAGAGCACACTGACTTTGCTGGGGGTGAAGGGTCTACAGAAACTGACTCAATTGCAGGATTAGGGGCCTGGATTTCCACATAGAATCATAGAAGATTAGGTTTGGAAGAGACCTCAGGAGGTCATCTAGTCCAACCTCCTGCTCAAAGCAGGACCAACGCCAACTAAATCACATGCATGCAGATAACTTTGTTCTAGGTAATTTTGACATGTATTTTTTGATGCAAGTAACAAATGAGATCTCTAATTTCCAGATTGTTTTAATCTTCCATGCGGATCAGAATGTTTCATAATGAAGCACAAGTTGTCCAGCGGACTATTGTAGGGCATTTAATAATCGATGAAACAGTCTGCATTAGTTCTAGAAGAAAAACTAGTGAGTTCTTTTAATCAAAGAATATTTTGTTGATGGAACAGATGCAAAGACAGAACACACAACAGCTCGGAGACCCCTAAAGCATGGCGAATCAAATCACTAGCCATGGTGAGTGTTCAGCAATAAAGATCAATGGTCTTGTATACTGCAGTGGGCCAGTATATTGCAGGCCAGATTGCATACTCAGACGATATAACCGTTCAGCAAGGGCTCGATGAGTACGCGGTAAACATATCTGCCAACTATTGGTGGACCTTTTGATACAACCTAATGAGGGGTTAGAGACTTAGGCTATGTCTACATGGCAACCTCTCTTCCCCGCCACTTGCCCCTCCAGAGCAGTGAGTCTGAGGGCCCAGATCTACATACCCAGCCCAGGTCTACACTAGGGGCGGGGATCAACTTAAGATACACAACTTCAGCTACAGGAATAGCGTAGCTGAAGTCGACGGCGGTGGAGTTCCGGAGTCGACGGGGAAAGCGCTCGGGGATCGATTTATCGCGTCTACACTAGACATGATAAATCGACCCCCGAGAGACCGATCGCTACTCGCCGATCTGGCGAGTAGTGTAGACCTGCCCAGAAATAACCATGTTGACATTCAGGCTGGAGCTGGAGCTCGGGCTCTGAAGCCTGAGGAGGGAGGTGGGTTTCAGAGCCTGAGCTCCAGACCATGCTCAGTTATTTTTAGCATCCGAGGGCAAGCCCAAAGCTGTAGACCCTGCCTCTGAGACATGCCACTGCGGGTTATTGTTTCCATTTAGATGTACCCATAGGCTATTAAGTGCCCAAGGCACAGATCCTCAAAGGCATTTAGGCGCCTAACTCCCATTTAAATCGGTTCCTACATGCATTGGCAAATCTGGGTGACGGGGCCTAAATCATGTTTGGAAATGGGGTCTAGGCCTCCTCCACACATGGTTTTTGCACCAGTATAACTATGTCGGGTACGGGCATGATTTGTTACTAAAATAGTGCAAGCGTTCGAATAGACACAGTTGGACCGCGATAACGGAGTACACTGGTATCGCTGATTCCCCTTCGTATACAGCAGCACATTGATACTGGTATAACTGTGTCCCTACACGGGGGTTGTACTGCTTTACCTACATGGGGATAGTTAAAACGGTACCACATTGGTCTGTTAGACAAAGCCTTAGGCTCCCAAGTCACTTATGGATCAGTTTTGAAAATTTGACCTTAAATCTGTGGCATGATATTCTGGTGGCCGACTCCCTACTCACAGTTTTCTTTAAAATTCTAGGCCTTTTTCAACCTTTTGGCAGGGAGTTGTGACCTCACAGGGTATGTCTACACTGCAATAAAAACCTGCGGTATGGTCAGCTGACTCAGGGTCCCGAGGCTTGAGCTGCAAGACTACAAAATTACAGTGTAGACATTCGGGCTGAAGCCCGGGCGCTGAGACCCTGCAAGAGGGAGGGTTTCTTATCCCCAGCGTCTACACTGCAATTTTATAGCCCCACAGCCTGAGCCCTGTGAGCCTGAGTCAGCTGACCCGGGCTCTGAGACTTGGTGCGGGTGGGTGTAATGTAGTGTAGACATACCTACAGAGGCCCATTGCTGTATATGATTCATATAACACATAGGTGTTTGTGGTGTATAACAGTCAACCAGCTCCCTGCCATGAGGGTCTTTTAAATTGAATTAAACATATACAGCAAGTGATGATGGCATAGAAAAAAATGGGAAGATGGCAGGCTATGGATAGGTGTGGGGTGCAGACTATGAGATTTGGGGGGGTTGTTTGGTTTTATCTCCTATATGTGGGAGGCACGGTGGATTGGACACTGTCCTGGGGCTCGAGAGGCCTGGGATCTAGTCCTGGTTCTGCCGCTCGGTCATGTCTTGGCTTTGTGCCTCAGTTTCCCCTTCTGTAAAATGAGATGTTTTATTGCCCTCCTTTGTAAAATGCTTTAAGATCTACAGAGAGAGATAGAAGCTGGGTGTCGTTAGACTGACATTTGGGACAGTGGAATGAGGCCAACACATAGAGTTGTCCCATGAGAACAAGTAATTAAAAGAGAGCTCTGGAGCTAAATAATGGATAAGTTACTAGGAAACACTTTCCTGCAGAGCACCAGGGAGTGGTGCCATACACCAGGGAAGACAGCAGGAAAAGTGAGCAGACAGGAAGAAAGAGAATCAAGTGAAAAAGAAAGATGTTTAAGAAATAAAGCAGGAAGGTCTCAAATAGAGATATTCTTATTTCACTGAAGAAAATATTCAGATTCCAAGGCCCGAAGGGACCATTGTGATCACCTCCTCCGATCTCCTGTATGACATAGATGAGAGAACACCCCCAAAATAATTTCTAAAGCAGATCTTTTAGAAAAACATCCCAAACCTAAAGAACTGGGGATGTGGTGGGCTTTAAGCTTTTATCATTCTTAACATAGGCACCACTTTCCTCTCTACCCGGGGGGGGGGGTGCTCTACTCCCCTCTGCCCCAGGCCTGCCCCCACTCCACTCCTTCCTCCAAGCCCCCATCCCTGCCCTGCCTTTTCCCGCCCCTTCTCCACCCCAGCCACACCCCCATTCCACCCCTTCCTCCAAGGCCCCACCCTGCCCTGTCTCTTCCTGCCCCCGCTGCACCTCTTCCCGCCCCCTCCTCTGAGCGCACCCTGTCCCCGCTCCTCCCCCTCCCTCCCAGCACCTCCTGCATGCCACAGAACACCTGTTCCATGGTGTCCAGGAGGCTCTGGGAGGGAGGGGGAGGAGTTGATCAGCGGGGCCACTGCCAGGTGGGAGGTGCTGGGGGGAGAGGGGGAGCTTGGCTGCTGGTGGGTGCTAAGCACCCGCTAATTTTTTTCTGTGGGTGCTTCAGGGCTGGAGCACCCACAGAGTCGGCGCCTATGATTCTGAACTTTCATCTGTGTGTTTTCACTGTGCAATCTGTTTGTATTGTTATTTTTTAGACTTGATTCTACAGCAGTGTACAGTCGGTGTGTGTGGTACTTTACAGACCATTAAAAGGGTCCCTGCCTCAATGAGCTTACATTCTCATTCAGACACGATACAACAAAAGGGTTGTAGGTGAGGTTATAGTGAGAAATTATATGTTGCTTCTAAAAGAGGGTTTTTCTTTCTTTCACTATGTTGTGTAATAAATGCTCAGACCTAGTAACTTGCATCTGTTCTGTCAAGAAATGAAATTCCAGTGAGTTAATTGTATCTAAAATCTGAAATTAGAAGTACAGGTTTTGTAAATAAGCTATGGCATAAAATGATGCAAAAAGTAGTGACAACTCAGCCAAGGCAATAAATAACACCCAAACATAATTCCATAAGCCATCTACACCTGCAAACACAGTCTTGTCAGATCATTACTCAAGTGTAATTCCCAAGCTGGATTACGAAATTGTTGAGTGTTTTCCCGTTATTAAGAACATATTTTTCTTACCATTTTGTTCAGAAGCTTTATATAGAGAGTCCAAAATCTGAAATGTAAAGAATGATGAAATAAGTTGTCTTTTTATACAGCACCTGTTTGTTACTTTTGTAAAGGAGATGTTTTTAATGTGCAGTATTTTTGCGGAGATGTTCTTTACATTGTAATTATTTGGGGGGGGCGTTAATTTATATGTCCAGTGTTTTGAATAGATATTGTCAAGACTGACAGACATCCCACTATTAATCTGTTCCACCCTTTTAAAGTAAACTGCAGCACTGGAGAATGGAGGAGGGTCACAGGTGGCTTATATTTAGATCAAACATTTAAAAACTCTAAAGTAACATTTTCAAATGCCCCCAAGTGACATAGGACCCTAACTGCAACTAACGTTTGATGAGATTTATGCTTCTACGTCCACGTCACTTTCAAAAATGGGACGTAAACTCCTAAATTACAGAGGCACGTTTGAAATTTTCCCCCTCAATCTTAAAATTATTGCAGTCTTCATTTTGGAGGCTGGCAGAATCCTCTAGCCAGAGGATGGATTTTCAGAAAAAGGCTACTCTGTGTGGTGATGGAGGAATTTGGGATCTCTCAAACTTGGCTGTTCTGAGACAAAACACACATTGGCTTCACTGGGAGCTTTGCCTAGGGACTGCAGGATGACTACCTAAGCTACTCATAATTTAAACCTAATTACATTTCATCACAGCATATGGATAAGTATATGTGAAAAATATGATGAATAGGCGGTAGATGGGGTTGGCAGTTTCGTAAGTGAGTGTGCCACACAGAGCCTTCTGAATGCTTAGCTGTCTGCTTGCAGCTGATATAATGCCCTGAGGTATCTGATGCCTATTGCCGGAGTGAAGTGCGTTTTGGAGCTGATACATATCAATCAACTAGACACCAGAGGAGGCTGGCATCTTCTAAAACTACTGTATATAAATAAATTAAGCCTTCTAGTAGGCATTGGCTAAAGCCTGGACTTGACACCAGACTTCAAGGGAAGGCATCAAAGGCCTTTGAAACACTTACAGTAAACATATAAACTTCTTACATGTATGTTCTGAAAGTGACAGTTTCATTTACACCCATCACCACCCACAGGAAAGGGCAACTGATCATCTGAGTGTGATTTTTAAATATACAGATTCCTGGCGTGCATGATGACTGAAGTTGTCCCTGGCTATTGGAGAGTTGTGTGGTTAGTTAAATATAGGTCCTTCTCTATAGCTTCTGGGTTTTTATATTGTACCCATCCCTGTGATATCAGACTGCTTATTTAATTGGCCATTTGCCCACACAAATACCCAAACTGCATGGGCAAATTAATTTTGCAATTGCCCATGCTTTTTTTGCACATGCGGTCATGTTGCATGCAGTTTTGCGGGGGGAAATCAGACTCTTTGCTGGTCTAAATGGATGTTACAGGCATGCGTACAAAGTTTACTCTCTGCTGTAGTAGGTTTAAATGACTATGGAATTGCCAAATCAAAATAGTCTGATTGGATTATGTGAGCCTGTGTCTATGGCACCTCCCACGATTACACACAGAATCCTTTCCAAAACCAGCGTTTGAGTGAAAGGCTTCTAGTCCCCAATGTTGAGTCATGAATAACAGTGAAAATCAATCCCCAGCATTAATGAAGGTTTTGTTCAATAACCCATTTCAGGACCAATTCTTGCAAACCTTATTCTCCTTAATAATCGTCAGGCCTTTAGAAATTACTCAGACTTAAATTTTTGGTTACTCCAGTGACCTAGTATGCTAATTGGGACTCCAATGAGACACTATGCCAGAACTCGTTCTATCGTATACCAGATAGAGTCATTCTATTTGTTGTCCTCCATCAGTTGCACTTTGAGTGAAGTTTACCATAGCCCTCACTCTGAACTCACGCTGTCTGCTGTTTGAAAAGTTCCTCTTCATTTCCTCTGGCAAACCCTGGGGCTTTGCTCCAGTCAATATTTCCATTGCTGTTAGGCGCTGATTCTCTCTCCTGTGCAGGGGCCTGGTTTCAGCTGAATTTCCTGAGTCATCATGCCGACTTTCTCTGTTACTAGTTTGTATGCCCAGAAAGGAGAGCATATTTGGTGGGGTCCACTTTTCTAAGCCATTGCTTAAGAAGGAATAAAGATATTCATGTATCAGAGGGACAGCCGTGTTAGTCTGTATCCACAAAAACAACAAGGAGTCCGGTGGCACCTTAAAGACTAACATTTATTTGGGCATAAGATTTTGTGGGCAAAAAACATCACTTCTTCAGATGCAGAAGTGTTTTTTTACCCACAAAAGCTTATGCCCAAATAAATCTTAGTCTTTAAGGCGCCACTGTTCTCCAAAGATATTCATGACTATCTAATTCAGGACAGTGGAGACGTACATGGGTGCTTTTTATTTGAAGATCAAGCAGTTCAGTCATGCTCGGTAACTAGATATGTTATTCTCAGGACTCCTATGCTGTCTAATTAATCTGAAACTTCATCTGGTTTTGTATTTCTGGTTTCTTGTCCAAACTGTGAAAGAAAAGGTTTCTTTTTAAAAAAAAATAACATCCATACTCTTCTTCCTAATTAGTCCTCAGTTGTCCCTCCAGAACTAATTACCACCTTCTGCAATTATATCGTCAAGTGTTGCTTGGCCACAAATTCTTATTTTTTGCATAATTATGAGTCTCTGTATTATAAACAAATGCAGGCAGCCAGCTGTACATCTGAATACAGAGCAGACACAGGGGCTTATAGTGCATGGATACAGGAGATAGGAATGTTCAGGATATTTTGAACCAAACAACAGAGAGTAGAAGCTCGCATGCTAGATGTCTAAAAATCCCATGCCTGCATGTGGAGTTTATGTACCAACATTTTGTTAGCATTGGTGGGGGTCATGTGCCAAATTTCTCTTCACATCAATCGGATAATTAGACCCTTCACAAGCTTCCTAAACTTTGCACAACTATTTATTCTGTCATGCATGAAAAAAACCTTACTCAGCTACCTGAGTAGCTGCACGTCACGGCACTCTTGCATACATACACAGACACATGTATTGTGCTAATATTTGCATTTCTTGAAGGATAGATTTACAACAAAACATAGCACAAAAAACAGAATATTTTCCTTTTTTAAAAACAAAACTGTTTCCTCTGTTCCCTGCTTGGATTTCAAAATGAAATCCTGTAGAACTAGGAGGCTTGGTATATAATGTTCCATTGGCGTAAGCAATGGGACAATTACCTGTTTTCCTATGTATGCTGGAAAGAACCTGTGTGTTGCTATAAACTATAGTTACTGCAGATTTTATAATAATCTGCGTAAATTCCAACCATTGACTGTGTGATCTATCAAAGTAGTCTCAAAACTTGTGCTTGTAATTTTGAATATGTACATTTTTGGCATTTGCATGTGCAAACAGTATTTTTCTTGTTAGTTAGACCTCTAACTAACTGGTTTGCCTACATAACATAGGGTCTGATCCACAACCAACTGAAGTCAATAGGAGTCTTTACATTAATTCCTGTGGCCTTTAGAGCAGTCGTTTACAGATGGGGCCAAGGCACAGTATTCTGGTTTGGAGCAGAACTTTCTCAAAGCCTGGGCTGCTTGGAGCCCGGGTTTTAGTTCACGCCCCCCCCCCCCCATCTCTAATGTGAATAAATCCAAGATATTACATCCACAAAACACGGTGTGTGAAATGCAGGCAGAAATGTAGAGGTTGCTTTTGACAACTGGGACAGTGAATACAATTATCATAACATCAGCTCGACCCACCAGTGAAAGGATATTTTTTTTAATGAGGAAGGTCTTTGATCCATTGGCTTATTCTTGGTGACTAACCTGCCAGTAATCTCCATCCAAAATAATTGTTAAAAATTCACGGCTGCCTAGAATACTCTTGTAAAGGAGTAAGTCTCTAGATCTTTGATGCGAAATCTCCTGGGAAGAAGCATATTTAAAAATAACAAGGAGGATAAAACAACTGCTGCCAGAAAGGAAGCAAATAATGGAGATAGAAGGCACTAGCTACATTTCAGCCTGGACTCCTGCACCGCAGGGAGACGCAACCCAAAGCAGGGCAGCTGCTGATATTGCTATAGCGCTTCCAGGTTTGCAGAGCTCTGTCCCCATCCAGCATCGTTCTCATTTTACATGACCCTTGCCTGCCTGATCTAAAAGACCCAGCTCTGTCAGCCAGGGCTGGAGCAACCTCATCAGCCTCTCTATGTGGCTCAGACACCACTAGAGAGTAGAGTGACCAGACAGCAAGTGGGAAAAATCGGGACAGGGGGTGGGGGATAATAGGTGCCTCCATAAGAAAAAGCCACAAATATCGGGACTGTCCCGATAAAATCGGGACATCTGGTCACCCTACTACAGAGGGACAGAGTGCTGCACTGACTGGGTGTGGATTACATGGCGCTTGGCAGAATCTAGCCCCATGACTATGATTCAAGGCATGAAATCCTGGCTCCGTTGGAGTCAATGGGGCGGGTTTTGCCATTAACTTGAGTGGAGTCACGATTTCACCCGCGTTCTTTTCAAAACAGCAAAGGGTTGAAGGGTTGGGCCCCACAAGGCACTTCACTGTAAATATTTGGAATGTCAAGAAAAAGAAAAAATCTCTTTAGTGAGGTGTGCGTGGCCGGATGACTGTCATGTGGAGAAACAACAGCAGAACGTGTGATCCGCTTGGTTTGGTGGGGATGGTCTTATATTTGCAGCAATGTGCATTTCATTTGCTCACAAGGGCAGCGTAATTCTGACCTCACTGCGTTGCATTTTCATGCAGGTAGTAGACTGAGGGGCAGGGGGATATTTCTCTAATATCTATATATATTTACAGTTATAATTAAAATAATATTGTTCTAGTTTTTTCTAAAAGCCCCATTCCCCTCTAATGACAGATTAAAGCTAAACTGAGCCTGGATCCACTACCACATTGACACTTACCAATTAAAAACCCTACCCTACTCCACCCCAGACAGACAACAGTGTGGTTTACGCATGAGGGCTAAGCACAAATGCTAGCTGAAACCTACTCTCTCCCTAGCTGTGATCTGAGGGGGTTGAGCATGCAGCTTTCCAGCCAAGATGCATTTTTTTTCCATGGGTCCTATAGCAGATGGTGGCTGGCGGCAGTCAGCCATGTGCCATAAGCCTGCTGCTTACTGATTTGTTGTTGGGTTGTGACCCCATCACTCTGCTGAGTCACACTTAATAAACCCAATCCTCCTTGGCTGCTCTATAATCCATTATTCTGCTTGAAAATTCCAAGGCGTTACGATATGCCAAGGCATTGGAATATGTGTATATTGCAACAAGATGTTAAAATCCTGTCTTGTAAAACTGTCATAGAGATGTTGGGCAGTACCAGAATTATTTTTTTTCCCATAACCGCTCTGAAAAATGTAATTATAGCATAAATATCGATGCTAAAAGTGTGCAAGTCTCAGCCATCAGCTTCAAAGAACAGAGAAGTGTGAAACGCGTGGGGAAACTATTTTTTTTCACTGCCTGTAGAATATTTTATTTTGTTCCAAATTGCTGCTCTTTGTACACCTTCCTAATGCAAACAGATAATGGCACTAATGTTACTGTTGATATTTTTTAACATCCTAAAATATCTTTTTGCTTTTGTTAATATATTAGGGATTTGGGGGGTTTTAAATGCCTCTGCCTTTTAGGATTATTTCTACAAAAGCAATTTAAACCTGTATTTTGACAGAGGGAAGCTTGTAAAAACCTAGCGCAAAATAAGAATTTCAAACTAAATAGCTGTAATAAAAATGCACTTCTGCTACTATACCCAAAATCTGCAAAATGATCTTGAATTGTGTCAGGCAAAGATTATATTTCTGCAGAGAAAACTGTATGTCATCTCGTATTATAGAAATAACAGATGCACCCTTGACCTATCACATGACTGTTGACAGGGAGTATGTAGGAATGCTTTAACTAACTGTGACAAATGTGTCAATTTATGAAGTGACAATGTGTGATCAAAATAGGATCACTTACAGCAAGTTTCTGGTTTGCTAAAATTCAACAACAGGAAAATGAGTGTCACTTTAGAAGCATTAGCAGGCATATGTTTCTAACCCAAAAGGATTATGGGTTTCAGCACAATAAACTGTACTTCATCAGGGAGGATCAACTTTGGGTTTTTTTCCACATATCTTTATTTAAATGTGGATATTTTTTCATTGATACAGAATAAAAAGTGCATTTTATTGAACTTCTATGGTTGTGTAGTTACCTCTGTTGGGTCTTTAACTACTTCTATTTACATATAAGCTGAGTCTGGCCAAAGCAGAAAACACTGACTGTTGTGGCAAATGGGCAAAACATGCTACATTTTCAGAGTTATTTCCTACACATTTTTACTGCATTTTGTGAATTACAAAAACTATTGTTAGACTAGAGATTCGGTACAGCACAGTGTCTCCCATGGAGTGCAGCTCACTTCTGACTCCAGACAAACTGAAATAAATAGAGTTCAGCAAGAAATGTCTTTCCCATACCAGGACGGTTTTCAAGATTTCATTTTTTTTTCCTGTCCCAAATCAGGATAAAAAGTCAAAATCCCCAAAGCTTTTGCAAACTGATCATAAATAAGATAATTTTTAAAATGGAGCGGGTCAACCAAAACATTTTGTTTTCATATTTTCAAAGCATTTCATTTCGATTTCAACTTTATTTTTAAATCTTTTTACTATAAATGAACAGAGATTTCAAAACAAAAATTGATTTTGAACTGGAAGACAAAACATGTAGTTTCAAAAATATCAAAATGAGACATTTCAATCATTAAAAAAAATCCAACTTTTTTTTTAATTGGGAGATTTGTCGAAACCGACTCTTTCCCACGAATGGTTTCATTTTTGACGAATTGACATTTTCTCCTGGAAAAACGTTTAGTTCGGAAATTCCCTACCAACTCCATACATTAATTGTTCAAACAATTGTACAAACTGTGGGCCTTATCCCAAACTCACTGAGGTCTACAGAATTCTATTGACTTTGAGCGGCTTTGCGTCAGGTTCTATGGGCTAAATTCATTCTTTGCCAGAGAGTTCATGCAAATCCTTACATGGTCCCTGCATTCCTTGTGTTCTGGAAAAGCAGGATCTGCACCGACTCCAAATATGTCACTGCGATCTTTTACTCAGTCATGTCTCAATCAGGAAATTATAAATACTGCAGTAGTGCCATGGGATTCATGTTCCAAAGATTTATTCGAACTTTTTAGCCTCTTACCTGGACTGATACTATGCCTCAAATGTTATCATCAGGACGCAAAGTTGCATTACCATCTATAAACCCAGAATCTCCTAAAAGAAAGTGTTTCCAATTATCTTAAAAAATATCAATCACTGTACATTTTTAGCACTCAGGCGTATCAATTAGGTTCAACATCCTCAGCTGCGCTGAAAATGCACTGGGGTTAAACACAGAGGGAGCACAGCTGAAATACTTGACAATAGTCATGTTAAGGCAGGCCATAATTTTCATCTGAGAAAACCAGTGGCAGGAACTGCCCCTGCTGCTTCTCTTGGATTGTAATTACAGTAGGCTTTTGCCAGTTAGGAAACTAGCAGTGTTAAGGGAGTGGCCTTTTCTGCATGGCTTTGTGACCATTCTAATTCGGTGTGTCTCAGCGCCAAGAACCAGTTTAGCTGGAGAGCTGCCAGGATGACTTGAAGAGAGACCAGCACTGGGGTGGTAACAGCTTTATTCGTAGGGGCTGGGTTGTGACTGGTGGATGGTACCATTGGATGTTTGGCCGTGCAGCTGGGAGCGTGGGAGTTCTGCTTATTTATGAAGTTATTTATGGCACAAGTGCTTACCACACACAGAGTCAGATCCTGCAGTCCCTGGTAGACGCAGCTCCCATTGACCTCGCTGGAAGTTGTGCCTCAGAAAGAGCTACAAGAGCTGGGCAATAGGGAACGTCGAGTTTCGGCTGGCCTCCCGAACTCTGCCCCTTGCCAGGCGAGCACCCACATTTGCAGGTACACAGTGAGCATGTGCCCTGTAGATGAACATGCAGGCAAGAAGGGAGATGAGCATTTACTGCTCCACATCGACCAATGCCTGTTTATGTGCATCATGTACTGTGTGCTGGGTAATAATACGAACGGACTCAATGTTTGTAAAACTAAACTCGCTTTTATTAAGAGAATTGTTTACAGAGATGCTGCAGCTGCAGTCAGCATTCCGGCCACATGCACGCAGACTGACTTCCTGGAGTCTCCTCCAAACTCTTCCCTCCTGCATCCCGTGCTCATCCCTCAAATTCCATGCAGACTGATATATATGCACAAATGACTTTACATATGCAAATATATTGCACTTGCAAACATTCATTTTAGAGACTTATTGAAAGTTTGGACCGAAAGGTTCAGTGATTTTCCAAGGCAAACTGAATTGACTGGACCGTACTACAGTTTGATGTTTAATGAGGTTTTGGCTGTCATATATAGGGCATGATGATGTATGTCTCTGTGTTAGTAAGATGCAAGGCCTTATCTATACTTTTTTTTTTTGCACTGATGTAGCTACCCAGTGTAGATGCACTGCACATGTGGAAGATGGATGGCCCTTGCATCAATGTAACTTATCACAGCACAAGACCAATTTAACAATGATGTATTGTGTCTACATCATAGAGTTACATTAGTGTAATGGCATTGATGTACCTACGCTAGCACAAATTTCCCTAGGCTAGACAAGTCCTAAAAGTCAGTGAAAAGTCAATGTTAAAGTATGCACAAATTCCATTTCCATTGGCCAACATTAACACCCAACAGGCTGCATTGAAGATTTACACTTCAAGGCTGATGTTACTGTTTGTTTAGTAGCTAACTATAAACACGCCATATGAAATAGCTCAGATAGGGAAACAACACAGAGATGGAAGATTGATTCTCGTTGGTTCCTTCCTCGCATCAGACCATGCTTTGCCAGGGAACTTCCTATATCCATTTCTCTTTTAATTTGTCCACAATGGCATCATTTAAAAGAGAATGAGGCTAAAACGATCATCATAAACTTTAGCTGGAATAAAGTAGCTAAGATGTAATGAGCACACTCTGTTATGTTGGAAATTCTTATACCATTAAATTTCCTGCATAGACATAACACATCTGCTCATCTCACAGCACAAGTTGCACCAGCTGCTTCTAAATAATCGGAACATTTTGAGTGCACGTCTCAGAGGATTGAGAAAGAAAGAGGTTATTTGACCATGCTGACCTAGACTTCATGTATCATTCGTGGCCTTCTCAGATGATTCCATGATTTCCATATGGCCCCAGGGCCAGTCCTAGACCAAATGGTACCCAGGCAAAGAGCATCTTTGGCACCCCCTCTCCATTTGTTCAACTTTTGAATACCTTAGTTTTTATTGCATTTGTAGCCCATTTCACGACTTTGGTGCACAATTTGCATGCATGATTTATCCCTGACATATAAGACAAGAAATCTGCACACTAGGATCTGTAAATCTCTATGTATTCGTGCCATACATAAGCAAATAAAAATGTGTTTCCTCTAAGCTTATAGAAACTTTTTAATTTTAAGAATAACTGAAATGTACTAACATCAAGAAATTTAACTGGGCACCAACATTGGGTGGCCCAGTATTAAATAGTGTCACAGTAGGTGACAGCCTTAGAATGTTAACCCTGGTCCTTTAGTTCAAAAGGTCGTTTTTCTCGCCTTTACCCTCGTGAACTGAAGCACAGCGTCAGAGAGATCCAAAGACTGGCGATGTTGGTCTCTCATCAGCCATCATCGATCAAAGATATCTTTTAATGAGCCTGAGCTTCAGGAGCCTCTGTATTTAGCTTCCGCTGCACCGGACTTCAAAATGGAGCAACACTCTGGTCTAATTGCTCCTAGCTGGATCCTGAGAGGTGCCATGTTCCCACAATCCCCAAGTGTATGAATATTGCAGATGCTCAGCAGTTCAGGATCAGGTCCTCTCTTAAGGTGGAGGTGAGTAAAAAATATTTGGATGCAATAATACTACCTTTTTTAAAAGGCTATGATAGTTACGTGCCAAGAGTTAACAAAAGTGTTTGTACAGTGCCTGGTGTAATGAGGCCCTGATCTTGCTTGGGACCTTTTGGTTGTACTCCAGTATATGTAACAATGTTCTGGAACACGTCAACAAGAGGTGCTGGACCACAAACTTTGACAAGGTACTTTTCTTAAGATGGGAGCACTGTCCAGACTTTGAAGAAATGCTACATTGGTGCTAGTTTTATGAGGCAGTTTCTTTTTCAAGCCGCTGGAGAGTTTGCTCCCTGCCTTTAATTTTGCTAACTAGAGTCAATTCTTGGGAATGAGTTGGTCCCTGGGAAGTGGGACCTAGCGTTTTGGCTGCGACGGTGTTTTCACTCTTTTTTAGGCTCATTGTTCTAAAGTTCATCACGGTCACAATGTACAGCACGATCAGAAGGCCACTCACATGCTAAAGGCTATTCGGGGCCAACTGCCAGCAGCTCCACTGTGAACTTGCTGTCAGAGGGAATAAAATGAGGTCAATTAGAACAATGTGAATTATGAGACCGGAGCGAAGAGAGACGTCTGATACACAGATGGAATCTATTCCCACTCTGCAAGCAGAGAAGGGCTGTAGCATTAATGAGGAGCAAGGAAAGAAATGAATGAATAAATATACATGACACATGATTCTTGATAGTGAATAGGAAGGTTGCGAGTGGAATTAATCTGACGAAGAAACATGAGCTCCCGTTTGGCTTTTCTAATACTCTTACATCTGCTAAGTAAAGATATTGGCACAATCTTCAATTGCGAATGAGAATCTCTCTCTCTCTCTCATTTCAAATTTAATTCTGCTTTTACTAATAAATAAAACAGCTGGAAAGTACATCTCCATTTAACAGTTTCCGGTCTTCATTGATCCAGGGACCCAAATTTGTTACTATCTGTTGGCCGTTAATTTTGTTATTTGAATGGGAGCTGGTCGTTCCATATCCGTTCCAGGATAACTGTCCATAGCAGAAAAATTACACCCGTATTGGTACCGTTTGTCACTTTTCTGACTGTTAAAACAGAGAGCCCACAGGTGTTCAGTTCATGCACATTCAAGGTCACATTTTCAAAACTAATTTTGGGTGCCCTGGTTTGTGAGGGCCCAATTTGAGACTCCCAGGCCCAGATCCTCAAAGGTGTTTAGGTCCTATAAATCCCATTGAATCATCCATTTCAGTGGGGGTTAAACACCTAAAATCACTTGAGGATCTGGGCCCTAGAGTCCTGATTTTTAGAAGTGCAAGCACCCCCCACTCCAGTGATGGGCGCTCAGCACCTCTGACAATCTAGCCAAAGCCAAAAATGGGGAAATGGGGTCGGGGCGCAGCGGCTTCCCCCACCCGGCACTCCTGCTGGGGAGTGGGGTCAGAACGTGGGGGCTTGCCCTGCTCTGCCCACCTAGTGCTCCTGCTGGGGAGCGGGGTTGGGGAATAGGGGGCTTGCTCCACTCCCCAGCAGGAGTGCTGGGCAGGTGGGCGCAGTGGGTCAGGGCACGGGGCACCCATTTTTCCAGGGCCCCTGGGCATGGGCCCCGTTGGCCCAGTGGCTAATGTGCCACTGGACCTACTATCCCACCATGACTGTGAAACAATGAGTTGGGGAGACACCTGAGCTGACGCTGTGTTGTGAATGGACAGAGTCGAGGCTGCAGGATTACCAGTGTGACTTCTTTCACAAACTCTAACCCACTGGAAAACAAGAAATAGGGTGCTGGTTGGGGGTAGCTTAACATGCTGTATTCTGATTCACATAAAGCTTTGTGTGTCCACTAGTGGATGTTCAACCTATTGTCTTGCAGAGACATAGGCAGATATAAGTAACCAAACCCATCTTGATACAGGCATGTGGAATGACAGAGCTGCAATGCATATGTCATGTTGTTTCAGTCTTTGTTGTCTAATGCTGTACTGCTTGGAGAGGACAGTCCTCCTGCGAGATGGATTCCAGTGCTAGAAAAAAGCACTGTTGTCTAGGAACTTTGTGGCCAGTAATATTCAGTGTATATTAAGATTGAAATGTTCAAAAGGAGAGTTAGGTGCCCAACTCCTATTGACTTTCAAAGAGAGTTGGGTGCCTACGTCCCATAGATACCTTTAAAAATCCCATTTAAAGATGTGTTTGCTTTGTTTCACAGACTCAATGAGTGGACAAAGCGTCTACAACAGGTTAAATATCGTAGTAAAGGATTTGATACTGTGTCTCGCGTTTCACATTGGCATGGCTGACGACGCTGTCATGTGGACTGGAAACTGGCAAAAAGACATCAGACAGAAGGTACTGATAAACAGCAATGTATCAAATTCAGGGCAAGGTGTCCAGTCTGGGCCCACAGACATTGCTGGTAGGACTAGTTTTATTTAACAGCTCCTTGAATTATCCGGGAAGGGGAGTTAATAGCACGTTCATGAAATTCACAGGTGCTAATGAATTAAAAGGAGCTGTGATCACCATTCAGGACAGAGAAATGATACTGAAGACAAGACCAAGCAAACATTCCTGAGAGTGAGATGAATTAGGCTGTGGAACAGTCTCACAAAGGAAGCAGAGGACAAGGCGTTTTTAAAACTAGACTGGACAAAACCCTAGAAAATGCAGTCTAGGGAATAATCCCCGATTGGCAGGAAGATCGACTGGCCAATTGAATAAGCCTTTTCTATTGCTAACTTTTACAATTCTGTCATTTTCTCAGGGCAATGCAGTTCTGAATGATGGTGATAGCAGTGAAGCCAATTGTCCTCAGACACTGGAGAGACCAATGCTCTGATGACAGAGGCGGAATGGAGAGATGATCGGTCTCGAGTGGCATCAGATGACAGGCAGTCTCCACAACATAAGACAGAGGGGGATCATTTGAGAGCTTATGAAATCCATGCATTGATAATATGTATGATAATGAGACTATGGGGATAGATAGATTAGATAAAGATTAGATAGAATTGTCACATTTACTCATATGTACCACTGAGTGGCAAACCAACGGGGTAGGTACAACTCTGCAAGAGCTCCCATTTATTTCTACGGAGCTACTTGAAGAGTAAGGTGCTATTCAACAAGTCAAAAGGTGACAGGAGCTGGCCCAATGATTGGTTTGCTATTATTGTTATTATTTAAAGGCCCAGGCCCCATCGTGCTCAGCACTGTACTAACACATAACAAAAACACAGCCCTTGCCCTGAAGAATTTCCAATCTAAGTAAAAGACAAGTGACAGCTGAATACAGCAAACACGCAGGAAGGAAGCACAAAGCAACACTGAGACGACTGTGGACAGCGTGATAAGGAGCAGTCACAGGAAATCAGCTGCTTTTGTCTAGTTTTTGTGTAGGCATCGGGGCAGAGGTGAGTTTGAAGGAGGACAGCATGGTATGTTTATGGGAGAGCTCCTCCCCTGCCTAAGAGGCAACATGGGAGAAAGCATGAAGACGCTTGCTGGAAAATGTGACAAAAGAGCAATCAAGTCTGCCATTGTTAGCAAAGCAGAGACAGGCATTGGATATCTCAACAGTGTCTGAGAGATGATAGGTAGAGCTGAAGTAGGTTGCAAAGGGTCTAGAAAGTGAAGACAAATAGTTTGTGTTTGCTGCGGTGGAGAAGGGGGGAGCCAGTAAGTTTAGGACAGACATTGTCATTTTTTCAGTTTCTTCTATTCTTCCATTCAGATTATCATTTGGATCTTGGAATATGCACGTGTGAGAAGATATATGGGAAGGGAATGGACTCATTGTCTATTAAAAACAGAATACGGAAAAGAGTATCACTGTGTTTGAAAGTAGGTCAGGTGAGTCTTTCCCATGGGCCTTCATCTATGCATGAAGGTATCCAAAGCCTTACAAGATGGTTCAACTAGTGATTGTTTGAGGGAGACATAGTGCTGAACTCCTCATTCATGCCAAGGCATCAACCTTCTTGTTTGTTACTTTTTCAGAGCCGCATTTGGGTCCCCTTTCTCAAAGGAAGAGCAGTTATAGGCATGAGCAGACCCCTGACGTCCCACAAGCAGTTAACAATCTGACCACTGGTAAGTATACAACCAATAGAGTGATCTAGAATCCCAGATTTTTCTGTATCTGTAATTTGCTCTGGGACTATGTTAAACTAGAGTCTTGTAGGGTCAGGAGCTATGCTGATTTACACCAGATGAGGATCTGGCCCTTAGTTGCCGTCTTCTCCTATCTCTTTCCTTTTAAGACCTAGAGAATGTTACCTCATTCCAGAGCTGCATGTGTTTCATAAAAGCTACACACAAATCTATCTACTCCATGTATAAAACAAAAACAAGTCTCAGGAGATGACTTCCAAGACAAAATACAGAATTCTGTAACAAGGTGTGTTGCTCCTTTAAAGGGCATGCCCTGGCCCCACACAGTCTTGCCGCCCAGAACCTAGGCATTCTGGGAGTTGTAGTTCCCAGAGACAGGGGACATGTAGACTGATAGCTATGCCTGCTGGGTAATGGGGCAAGACTATATAACAATATCTCTTTCATCAGATGTGGGAGAGATCTGGCCAACAATTGCAGCAGAGCTCCCAAATGAGAGGGGTTATGGAAAAAGGTGAGGGAGGACGCTTAGAGACAATCAGAGGAATGTGTACCTTGTGGAGAGGTATGTTTTTCATGTAGTAGAAGACATTTTGTGAGCCTCAGCACCAAGGGGTGAAGGTTTTGGACTTCTGTTCAGTTAGACTCTTCCTTACCCCAGAAGGGGATGGAAGGGTTCGTTTTGGCCACAGGACTGAACTACTCTGGCAGGGAGAAGAAAACCAAGATGCAGTGAGAGGGAACTGAGGCACTGGCTGCCTCTCTAAGATGAGAAGGAAAATGCACTTTTCCAATTCATGTGTGTCTGTGTATGACTATTAATTTCCAGATAATTCACCTTAAAAATGAACAAAACCACCCAAAACAAACAAACAAAAAACCAGGGTAGAACTTGTCAAGATTAACTACCCTCCATGGTATATTTGGTGGAAACTGTGAGAGAGGAGTGGTGGTTGGTGGTGGTGGTTGTTTTTGAGGGAGGGTTAATATAAAGTAACATAATAAGTACATCTGAAAATGGGTGAGTGGTTGAGTTTTTCATGCTAAATCATGCCATGAATGGTTCCCTCAGTGGAGGCAGATGTGCATAATTTCTTAGGGGATTTTATAACCATGACAACCAGTCTTAGAGGAGTATTTTCAATTTCCATCATTTAAATTAAATTTGCACAAAAAGAAAAGCTTTTCAAAATGGGTACAGGTGAGCTGCCCCTTTTACAGTTTTATAATAACAGTGGAATGCTATTTCCCCCTATGTTATGGTCTTAAATTGGATGCAATTAAAAGCAAAGTGACACTAACTTCTACTTTAATGTAATGATCACCTTAATAGGACAGTTTTTATTTCCCTGCTTAAAAACTAAATTAACTCACTTTAAAGATGCTGAAATTAGATCTTCCTAGCTCAAGTCAAGTTAGATATAAATAGACTGTAATTCATAATGAATAAAGCATGTTGACATTTAATGCATAAGACTTCTTTGATGTTGTATCCTTTTGTGCAGATGAATTTTGATGTGTTTTACAGAAAGAGTTGAAAGAATTTAGGTAAAACTAAAATAACGTGAAGGTGGTTATAATCTGAGTTAGATATGGTTGTTATATCTTACTTAGATATCTCATAAGCAGTTCGGGGGAGGGGGAAAGGACACCTACGTGATCTTCATTTTTCAATTATTTTTAAAATGTCAGTTGAGACTTTGTTAATGGTAGCTGCAAAATACACATGGAACAGAAGTACATCAGTGAGTAATACATTGGTCATCAGTTCCATATAGACAAAGGTAATCTTATCCTTGGTGTGTGAGGTTTGACTGCATATGCAGAGCGAAATCATATTAGCTGGGTGTTACAATATCCCGTGACAGAAATAGGTACGTTACGGTCCACACTCACCTATTAAGGCCCAGATCCATCACAGCACTGATGCACACTCTTAATTTGAGGCATATGATTAGTCCCATTGAAATTATGTACTCAAATTATGCACTAGTTTAAGTGCTTTGCTGGATATGACCTTAGTCTCTTTCAGCATTGCTGCTTTCAAAGTGTCTCCTTCGCTGTAAAAGTTTTGGATCATTATTCCCCAGTTAGCTTGCACTTCTGCAGACTGCTCCTCGTCTCCTTCCCAGCTCGTATTTCTATCCCACCTGTCCCTTTGTATCATTTCTTTGTACTCACTTTTGTTTGCCGCATCTCCCAAGCATTGCCTGTGTCTGAGGTATCATCTGGGAGCAGCCATTCTCTCTCTTTTATACCACTTTTAAAGCCTACCTACAAAGCCCTAGAGAATCACTGGCTTCGTTTTCTAAGGAAATCACATGAAAATGAGCGTTCACAATAGGCAGCCCGGGACGTACATTTGTTTCTTTCTGATGTTGTCAGAACATGCGGACGGTCTCACGCTTTTGCAGCAAACTGCTTTTACCTCATTCTTATGGGCAGAAGTACAGCAACTTTTGTATCATTAGCAGCTCCATCAGCATCGCTCTCCTGCAGCATCGCTGTCTGAGCTCACCGGCCTTAAAACTCTACAGCACAAAAAAACCCCAAACACTGCGGCAGTGAGTCTCAGAGCCTGGGTCAACCGAGGGGCTCGCACTATGTGACCTTTTACCCTCACCGGGCCTCAGAGTCCGGACTCCAGCTGAGTGGGAACATCTATGCTGCTATTTTTACCCCCGTAGCTAGAGCCCTGTGCGGATACAAAAATGTGGATCCGCGTGCGCCAGGATCAACCCGTGATCCGCTAGCCAACTTTTACCTCTCTCCGCATCCGTTCCCGCAGCAGCAAGCCATCTGGAGGGTGGAAGGGAGCAGAGATTGAGCAGGCAGGGCCAAGGTAGTGCGAGGGCAGGGACTGGGGGTAGGGAGCGGTGCGAGGGTGGGGTCTCGAGGAGAAGGGGCAGTGGGGGGGGCCGCGAGCCACTGGACGGCCTCAATTCTGACCTGCCGCCCAGCCATTGGCTGCTGGCTGCCGGCCCCGAGCACGCTGCACCCCCCGGGCTGCCCGAGCTGGATGCCGTGGGACAGGCGTTGCCATGAGACACAGCGCCGGAGCACAGCTGCTGCTGCTCAACATGCATCGGTGCCGACTCCGTGGGTGCTCCGGGGCTGGAGCACCCATGGGGAAAAATTAGTGGGTGCTCTGCAATGATATTTGTAAATGCATTATTTTAAGAATCTTACTATTCTTTTTTTAAGACTATTTTTAATCACAGAATTATAGAATCTCAGGGTTGGACGGGACCTCAGGAGGTCATCTAGTCCAACCCCCTCCTCAAAGCAGGATCTAATCCCCAACTAAATCATCCCAGCCAGGGCTTTGTCAAGTCGGGCATTAAAAATCTCTAAGGATGGAGATTCCACCACCTTCCTAGGTAACCCATTCCAGTGCTTCACCACCCTCCTAGTGAAATAGTTTTTCCTAATATCCAACCTAAACCTCCCCCACTGCAACTTGAGACCATTACTCCTTGTTCTGTTTTGTGATTAAGCCAGTCTCATGACTTTTAGGGAACCGGAAACATTAGAAATGATGAGGGGGTTGATGGTACCGAGTACTGGAGTCTATGGGGGGAGGGATAGCTCAGTGGTTTCAGCATTGGCCTGCTAAACCCAGGGTTGTGAGTTCAATCCTTGAGGGGCCATTTAGGGATCTGGGGCAAAATTGGGGATTGGTCCTGCTTTGAGCAGGGGGTTGGACTAGATGACCTCCTAAGGTCCTTTCCAACCCTGATATTCTATGATTAACCTTGCTGTACCAGGGCTTCATTTGGGAGGTTTAACACCAACCTGCATTTCCTCACTGCCGGCTTGCTTTTTAAACAGTAACCCCATCTAGCTTTGGCGAGTGTGTGTGCTACTGTATTTCAGGGCCTTGGCTGTCAAAGTCCAACTGAAATTTTAAATTCAAATTAGTCCTCGAGATTGAAGTTCTTTGATCCTACAATATTCTGGAAGCGACTGCCTTTGTCTGTGGACTGTACATAGTGCAGTACAGCTGTATAGTACCTTGGAGAAGAACTAGGCCACTCTGGAGAGGCAGTGACCCCTTTTGTGCTAGTAAGTTGAACTAAACGTAACAAAGCTAAGCAAAACTCTCTCCTTGTCCTTTTTAATGCTAGGTCTGCGAGGTGGCATAACTAATTAACACGCTGAGCTTCGGCTAGCTGCACTGCAGAAGATGCACTGCCGATGCTCACTGGGTTGCAGGGCTTCTGCCAACCTCCACTTTCATCATTTGTTACTTTAAATCAATACCATTCCATGCTGCTTTTAACTTCTACTGTTGGAGCTGCAGTACCTACATTTACAACCTCGTCTTTGATGGATCGGGATACCCGCTTTGTCATTTTGCTGGAGAAGTGGGGTTGTGAAGTGGGCATTTCAAGGAGCCAAGTACAAAGGCAGTCGTTCAGTGACATTGCGAACATTTCTGAAACTGGGAAGGAAAAATAGAAACGTGGTCTGATAGCAATACAAGTGAAGTTCCTTCCCAGCATTACATAGATGATATTCAGTAATAGATGTACAAGGCTCTGGTTTTCATTCCAAGCCAGAATGAACGTGTATAACAGTCACTTGCTGTCAAATTAAGGGGTGAACGGTGTATCCTACAAAAGATATCAATAAGAAATGTACCGTGCAAAGCACAAATGTGTGTGCGCGCACATGCACCCAGAATAATTGAACCCAGGGAGCCAGAGAGAAGTATCTGCTGTGATTACAAATCAGACAAAGGGGAAACAGTGGCCGCAGCAGACCTACTGGAATAAAAGCACTGACCTAGACAAGACGGTTAGGATTGTCATTTAAAGGACAGCAATGTAGGAATGTTCTACTACTTTTGTTTCTTCTAATAGGTGAGTTACTGCCACTCCCCTCTTCATGAACACTACAAAAGAGTCAGAGGGGTAGCTGTGTTAGTCTGGATTTGTAGAAGCGACAAAGGGTCCTGTGGCACCTTATAGACTAACAGAGGTATTGGAGCATAAGCTTTCGTGGGTGAATACCCACTTCGAGCATAAGCTTTCGTGGGTGAATACCCACTTCTTCGGATGCAAGCAGTGGAAATGTCCCATTTCCACTGCTTGCATCCAAAGAAGTGGGTATTCACCCACGAAAGCTTATGCTCCAATACCTCTGTTAGTCTATAAGGTGCCACAGGACCCTTTGTCGCTACTACAAAAGAGATGCATCTTAGTGAGCCCTACTACTTCTCAGCAGCAATAGTGGAGAATTTCTCTCAGGCCCTGATTCTGCCATCCTTACTCACAATGAAGGGTATCATATACTGCAAGTTATTCTCTTGAACTTTTGTTCGGCCTTTGTCATCAACCCCTAGGTGCAGAGTGCATTGCAGTATCGCAGTCTGGAGGTGAGGAGAGTGTAGGTCACTCTGGCTATGTACTCATTTGACAGCTATGAGCATGGTCTCATGCTTAGTTGTAGATGGAAGAGATCATTTCTGGCCACTGTTTGTATTTCGCTGCCCAGCAGCAGTAAAAGCCTGTGAGATTGCACATCTGTTTGTCACACCCTTTGGCTCTCTCACTGACTACTCAGCAGCTCTGAAAATTGGACCACTTTTTAAATGCCTAAGTATGGATTAACTTCAGGCATCCAAAGTGTGAACATTTTGAGCATCGTGTTAATGATATTGCTCAATTGAAATATTACTGACCTAACCGGCAGATATATTTTTGCTTCCTTTGCCAAGTAGGAGAACTAATCCTAAAGGAAGAAAATTGTTTTCTAGAGCTCATCGTTGCTTAATTTGTGCCAGCGCTTGCCACTTCATAGCCCCAGTACTTCTGGGCTTGCCGCATCAGTTATGAATGTAAAAAAAATTGCTTGAACCCCAATATCTAATGCTAGAGCCCCAGCACCTCTTTCATTACAAATTAAGCACCGGAGATCATCCTTTCAAAGCAGAGAGAACACCTCCAGCAAACACATGTCTGGGTTGTCAGAGCTGTGTGAGCAACTGTGCTCTTTTCCAAGGCTCAGTCATTATTTTTATAATACTTCTCAGGGCTCCGTCTAAAAGGTAAAATACATTTTATGTTGCACTCTCACTCTCGACTCAGTCTAGCTAGGATCTCATTCCATGTAGAGTTTGTCACTGGATCAAACTGGGCAGCCATAATCCCTCAGTTTTTATAAACCTGATATACAAATACCTGAACGAATGAGGTTTCCTTTGTTCCCCCGCAGTGTGAGATAAGCTGCTGAAATCTTAACTTTCTTCTTGAGTGAGCTACAGAAGAATGAAAATGTAAATGATCGGTACTGAGATAAAAAACTCTTCTATATACCAACCACTGTGCAGTCTATACCCTGAAATAAATGGAGAACGCTTGAATTCTGTCAAATTTAACCACAAGTATAAAGATAATCCTGGACATGATGTGCTTTAGACCCATTTGTGCGGCAGAAATCAGCTTAGCCAAACTATCTGCTTTATACTGTATCTTTGGACTAAGTCCCTCAAACAGATAGCTCTCAGCTCATAGGATAAACCAAAGGATATGTTTTCAACTGGGCTGAATCCATAAAGATTAGGGATAGCTGAACCTTTAATGTTCTTCTAATATTCATTTGAAAGCAGTTACCTTCCACTAATGGGAAAATAAAATTGAATACCTAGCCAAACATAGAATTCCTAGAGGTTTAGCAAACTAGACCAGCACAGTGACTAGGCTAGAACAGTCTATCAACAAATAAGACTAAATGAGGCCAAAAATAAAAATGCAGAGGGCTAGCTAGCTCCTCAGCTGGTGCGAACTGGCACAACTCTGTCCTTAATGGAACTACACTGACTTACCCCAGCTGAAGATCATCCCCAAACGGCACACATCAAGCCAGTGTGACAGAAAATGCTTCCTCTGGTCTGTCACTATGTACGTCTTCACTACCCGCCGGATCAGCGGGTAGCGGTCGATCTTTTGGGGATCGATTTTCGAGTCTAGTGTAAACACAATAAATCAATCCCCGATCGCTCTGCTGTCGACTCCGGTAATGCACCCCGGCAAGAGGCGGATGCGGCGTCGACAGGGGAGCGGCAGCAGTTGACATTGCGGCGTCCTCATGGTGTGGTAAGTTGAGCGAGGTACGTCGATTTCAACTATGTTATTCATGTAGCTGAAGTTGCGTACCTTACATCGACCCCCGCCTCTAGTGTAGACCTGGCCTATGTCTAGGTTTTTCTAGAGTGTTGGTTGAAGAAATAACCACACATGGAAGTTATCCAGCTGCTGACAAATGTTTAACTTGTTGACTACTTAAGGGCCGTGCTTCCAGAGATAATAACTAGATTTGAAGTTTAGGAAATTCTAAAGTCAGGCTGACGGTCACAGTAATCCTTCTCCCTGGATCTGTTTAGGTTAGTATACAAGCTCTGTCACATTACTGTCTGAGCACCTCCCAAATGTTTAAAAATAGAAATAACTTTTTCCATCCTTCCTTCCCAATCGGCAGGAGAAATCTTTATTCATGTATAGCGTTGGGTGTGCTTGTCTGAGTGCGCGTACTGGTGGGCAGAGAATGCACAGAGGGAGAGCCATGTCAGAGACATGGGTTTTTTATTTAGTTGTGAATGCATTGAGGATGGGTGTCATTCCAGTGCTGAGTTGCATAGTGTGGCACCAGCTCCTTTGAAAGTTCCGTGTCCCACACTCATGAGCTTCCTCCATTGGGTGATGAGGTTAATTTATTCCAGGGGAACACAGCTGTTGTGGCATGTCTCAGAGGGAGAGGTGTTCTCTTTTAGGGCCAATCTAATGGAGGGCTTTGGACAGAAGGTCAGGAGGTCAGTGAGCCAGATGTGCACTCTGTATCATTGAGGCAACCTGTATTACTAAGGAGATGGGGTGACGCGTTAAGTAGCAGCTGCAGTTTTTGTCAGGATGTGTGGCCTCATTTCTAGATACAGGGATTGGAACCCCTGATGTGTTGGTGCAGAGATACTTGTTCCCATCTCCCCCAGAACTGTTTTCTCAGCACCCTGGGGAGCAAAGGCAGCAGAATTGGGAGAACCAAATATCAAACTGGCTGAGCAAAACCAGGGCATCTTTGACTTCTGCTTCTGTCCACATGAATTTTGTTTCATTACAAGATGAGATCTAGCTATAGGTCTGAAATCCATTTATAATGATCAGTTATGAACAAAACTTTGCTCGCACAAAGCAAATCCAAATGAAGGACAATTATGGAAAACTGAAGTTTAGGGCCAAAGCCTCAGCCGATGTAAATTGGCATAGCTCTGTTACAGTCAGTTCTGCTCTGGGGATTTGCACCAGCTGAGGATATGGTTCTCTGTTTTTCATTTGGCAATTTGTTTCCAAAAATAACTCTTCCCTTATTCACCTGCTGTCGTTCAGTCTCCTGGTATTCTGAGAAGTGGAATCACACCAGTATCCACTCTCACAGTACTGAGTATTGAATGAAAATACCACTCATTCCACCTCACAAAGTACATTTTCTAGCCCAGAGTGCTTTTATATTTGATAATTATATACGGTAGTATTGTGAGAAATTCATTTTTAACATCAATTTAATTTCTTTTTAATTACTTACATTTACCAGGTCCTTTAAATTTATAAAGGGATTTGAGAATCTCATTTGAGAACGAGGGACAAAGTTGGCATGACTAAGAACAACTGGAATATACAAAATCTTACTAGGCCATTTGTTTCGCTATTACCATTTCACTGCAGCTATGGTCATGGCCAATTGTGCCTTTGTCATAGGGCCCGATTCTGGCACTTTTCCTGGCGCTGAGGAGTACCTTACTGCTCAAATAGTGCCACGGATATCACTGGGAATATAGTACTCCTCATCGTGAGAACAGCTGGGCAGGATATGGTTTTTCTGTCCCATGAAAATTTTCGAGACTTCAAAAACTTTTCCCATTTCTCATCAGAACACAACTGAAACCTTGTATGTGAGAGAAAGAAGAGCCACCCCAGAAGGACTGATAGCGTAACAGTTTGTGCACTTGACTGCAAACTGGGTGATAGAGATTCATGCTCTGAATGTGTGTCTCTGCTTTTGACCAGAAATTCTATCCTGGACCTGGGAAACCTTCTTGATGAAAGGATAGTCAGAACCAATATGTTTCTACAAAATGCTTTGCTTTTGATGAATAGGCATTTTTGGACCAAAAAATGTTTTGTAGAAAAATTCCAGACCAACTCTAAATCATGAGTAAGGTTGGCAATTAGACCTTAGTGAATGAGTGAAACCCCCAGCCCTGAACATGCGAGTCCTTTGTATGTAAATGCTTTTCCATGGCAATTTTTGCACTTAGCTGCAAAGTTGTCCAAAATGTATCCTTTATGCCACCCCACTTGTGTCCTTTGAAGAGTAATTGTTCTTTCTATTCTAGCTACATTAAAGACTATGAGCCAGATTCTCAAAACTAGAACTGGTTGTGGGGGGAGATTTTGAAAGAATCATTTGAAAGAACCAACTACATATTTATGGCTAAGAGTTACTCCTTTAGCTCAAAGGGGCTTTTGGTGTGGAAGGTTGAGGGTTCTAGACATACTCATGACCAATGATGTCTGTATATATGCAGACGTAGACTTGTAACATATGCACACGAGTGGCTCTCATGTTGTTAAAGAGAAAATTTGCCTTGAAGTGCTTGTTTTGGGAGACAGGTAGGTGGAACAGAAAGTACCCTATGGACTTCACCTACAGATATTTTTCTTAAAAGTTACTCTATTAAATTTTTGGCTTTCCAACCTTTACATACAGTACAGTACTCAGTACTCTATGTATTAAGGGAACAGCAAGGTGTTGATAAAGACAATGACCTACAGTCATATCCTGTTAGTCCCAAAGCCATGGACCATTATCTGTTGAACCAGAGTTTGCTTTAACCACAGTGCCTGATCCTTATCCTCTGACAGCAAGGAGGAAAAACAGACAGCCATATTTCATTAGATAGAAGCACTGGCAATCTTCTGACTGAATAAATGGTGACCCACCCTAATGTAGGATTTATTCTAGCATGTTTCGTTTATCTGATCATGATTCTACCAATTCTGAGCCTAATTTACCCTGGTCAATGGAATTGCACCTGCTTACCCAGGAGCTATTTTTGGCCCAATTCCATTGCCTGCTGATAGCCTACTTACATTGGCGAGCTTGCTCCAACAGCTTAGGCATTGTAAATCATCACACACACACTGGATTTGTGTTTAACTGCTGTATGGGTTCAGCAACTCTGTCAGACATTAGTATCAATTTTTTCCTATATAAGTTGACTTTTAAGACCCTTACGGAAGAATGTGTTATTCTGCAAATAATACTAGTTTTATAGGGCAGCTGCATTTTCTGACCTCGATCTCAAGTTTCCTTTGTTATACTTTTTTTTTTTTTTTTTGCCATTACTTCGGCTCTCCACAAAGCAATTTATTTAGGGTTCATCCAGTGCTCTGAACAGGAGCATAGTTCAATAACGAAAAGATATACAGTTCCCTAAACCCTTTGCACAAAACCAAGGTATTCAACTGAATTCTAACTGTTCAGCATTTGCAATGTCACCAGTGAAGACTTGATTATAAAGTTTATTGCACCAGTCCTCTTTCACTGGAGATTAAACACCAAAGTATGATATCAGTGCAGAAGTAGAAAAGGAGCTAGTGTTTAGAGAATCTGTGTCCTGAAATTTAGCAATAAGAACATAAGAATGGCCCTACTGGGTCAGACCAAGGGTCCATCTAGCCCAGTATCCTGTCTTCCAACAGTGGCCAGTGCCAGGTGCCCCAGAAGGAATGAACAGAACAGATAATCATCAAGTGATCCATTCCCTGTCGCTTATTCACGGCTTCTGGCAAACAGAGGCTAGGGACACCCTTCCTGCCCATCCTGGCTAATAGCCATTGATGGACCTGTCCTCCATGAATTTATCTGGTTCTTTTTTGAACCCTGTTTTAGTCTTAGCCTTCACAACATCCTCCGGCAAGGAGTTCTACAGGTTGACTGTGCGTTGTGTGAAAAAATACTTCCTTTTGTTTGTTTTAAACCTGCTGCCTAAACCTAGTTATTGTGTTATGAGAAGGAGTAAATAACACTTACTTACAGGGTTGGCTCCAGGCACCAGCGTTCCAAGCAGGTGCTTGGGGCGGCAATCTGCAAGGGGCGGCAGTCCGTGTGCCATTAGGCACACACATTAGACGTTTCCGCGGCGGCGGAAATTCTGCGGCAGCCTCTCTCTTCAGCCGCCCACGGCGGCAATTCAGCAGCAGCTTCTATCTTCAGCCGCCCGCGGCGGCAATTCGGCATGCTGCCTGGGGCGGCAAAAAGGGTAGAGACAGCCCTGCTTCCTTATTTACTTTCTCCACACCAGTCATGATTTTATAGCCCTCAACCATATCTCCTCTTAGCCGTCTCTTTTCCAAGATGAAAAGTCCCAGTCTTATTAATCTCTCTTAGTACGGAAGCCGTTCCATACCCCTAGTCATTTTTGTTGTCCTTTTCTGAACCTTTTCCAAGTCCAATATATCATTTTTGAGATGGGGCGACCACCTCTGCACACACTATTCAAGATGTGGGTGTACCATGGATTTGTATAGAGGCAATATGGTATTTTCTGTCTTTTATTATCTATCCCTTCCTTAATGATTTCCAAAACACTGGGTTTTTTTGACTGCCGCTGCACAGTGAGTGGATGTTTTCAGAGAACTATCCATAATGACTCCAGGATCTCTTTCTTGAGTGGTAACCGCTAATTTAGACCCCATCATTTTATATGTATAGTTGGGATGCCAAGTCTGGACACTACCAGGGGACGGAATGTAATTGAACTGAGTGGTGAAATTTAAGGCTCGCTCATTGATTAGTTCCATGATTTTATTTTTAGAATTTTTAATCTTAATAGTCCCAGATTGATGACAGCACTGGGCTTCATAAACTGAGCAACATGGGGAGCCTGATCATTTGCTGTCCATTCGGTACCTGCTTTGTGTCTAAAAAGAGGGCTTTTGTCTTCAGCACTGACAATCCAGAACCTTTCACCAACAATAAACTTATATTTAGGGCCAGATCCAGAGCTGGGGGAGTGTCAATACACCTGCTCCGATTTATGCCAGCAGAGAATCTGGTGGTTGTTTGTTTAAATTTCACTAACACCAGCTTTACCTTTTGAAAGAGTAACACCATTTACTGAAAATCTGATTGCCTCATAACTATTTTAATAAGTGTGCCTGTGTATATGTATACTAAGGTTCTCCAACACTTCCCATTATAAGCCCCTGTTTTTAGTTGCTTATAACAAGGCCAAACTTTTACTGATCAGGCTGAAACTAACCTAGTGGGTGGCTGCCATAGGTGGTTATTTCTGGGACCATTTTCAGCTAAAATGCTTCAGTTGTTTCTGAGAATGAGACTAGGGGAAATGCATTATTTTGCCATGTTAATAAAAATATTCTGGCAACCTTTATTTGAGAAGTTCTAGTGTCACCATGTGTTGGAGCAGGGACTTGAAGTTTTGCTGGAAGGTGGCCACTGAGCCGGCGATATGCTTTTTACTGTGAAAATCCACCCACAGTTGGCTACATTATAAGAATCTGAGCATGTGCAAACTGAGATTTTTTTCAATAGATTTGTTAGAGTTTCGTAACTACAGTCTCTGAAGATTCTGTCCTCACTGAGCATGCTCCATCCCTTCACGGCTCCTTTGAGTAACCAGACTGTGCATTCACCATCATCAGAGTGACTGAGCATGCATCAGACCAGGGCTGCAGGGGTAAGATGGACTTCCCTTGTAACTGCTGCTGCGGGCCAGGGTGGCACTGGAACTGAGAGTAGGGTTTCTGTGTATCCTGTGTGCTCAGTGCTGGCCTGAGCAGTATGGAGGAGGAAGGTGTCTGCCCTGAATGCAGCGGGGAAAAGAGCCAAGATAGTGAATGGGGAGAAGTAGATTGAGAAAGGGGGCCTAGAGGTGAGGGGAAGAGAGAGGTAGTGGGACTGGGAGCTGGTTGGGGAGGCTGGGGCTAGCTGGAGAAGGACATTGACTGAGAGCCAGAGGGGAAACTGAGAAGGAAAATGAGATGGGATGGGAGGACTGGGAGCCAATATTTTTGGAGGGAAGACTGAGTTCAGATGATGAGCCTTGAGATGGAAACTCAGACTATAAACCAAAGTGGGGGTAAATGGGTGTGTGGGGGAGGCGAGACAGATTGGACAAGGAGCAAGGAGAGGGGAATCTGGAACTTGCTGGGCAAGGAAACTAGGACTGGAAGTAGAACAGAAACTGGAATGCAGACATTGAGCCTGGAGAAGCAGACTAGGACTGGCTAAGCAAGGAGACTGGGACTTTATTGAGAAGTCTGAGGAGTGGTGAAAGAACAGGTTAAGGACTATTTAGAAAAGCTGGACATGCACAAGTCCATGGGGCTGGATTCACTGTATCCGAGGGTGCTGAGAGAGTTGGCTGATGTGATTGCAGAGCCATTGGCCATTATCTTTGAAAACTCATGATGATCGGGGGAGGTCCCAGACAATTGGAAAAAGGCAAATATAGTGCCCATCTTTAAAAAAGGGAAGAAGGAGAATCCGGGGAACTCCAAGCCAGTCAGCCTCACCTCAGTCCCTGGAAAAAATCACGGAGCAGGTCCTCGAGGAATCCATTTTGAAGCACTCAGAGACGAGGAAGGTGATCAGGAACAGTCAACATGCATTCAACAAGAGCAAGTCATGCCTGACCAACCTGACTGCCTTCTATGATGAGATAACTAGCTCTGTGGATATGGGGAAAGCAGTGGACGTGATATACCTTGACTTTACCAAAGCTTTTGATATGGTGTCCCACAGTATTCTTGTCAGCAAGTTAAAGAAGTATGGATTGGATGAATGGACTATAAGGTGGATAGAAAGCTGGCTAGATCATCGGGCTCAACGGGTAGTGATCAACGGCTCAATGTCTAGTTGGCAGCCAGTATCAAGCGGAGTGCCCCAGGTGCAAGTCCTGGGGCCGGTTTTGTTCAACATCTTTATTAATGATCTGGATGATGGGATGAATTGCACCCTCAGTGCAAGTAAACACAGATGACACTAAGCTGGGGGGAAGAGGTAGATATGCTGGAGGATAGGGATAGGGTCCAGAGTGACCTAGACAAATAGGAGGATTGGGCCAAAATAAATCTGATGAGGTTCAACAAGGACAAGTGCAGAGTTCTGCACTTAGGACGGAAGAATCCCATATACTGCTACAGGCTGGGGATTGACTAGCTAAGCGGCAGTTCTTAAGAAAAGGACATGGGGATTACAGTGGATGAGAAGCTGGATATGAGTCAACAGTGTGCCCTTGTTGCCAAGAAGGCTAATGGCATATTGGGATGCATTAGTAGGAGCATTGCCAACAGATCGAGGGAAGTGATTATTCCCCTCTGTTCGGCACTGGTTAGGCCACATCTGGAGTATTGCATCCAGAATTTCAAGTAGCGCCTATCTGCATCTTTAGGTGTTTAAATGCCTTTAGAATCTGGTCTCAGATACCATAGTGATGAGCACCATAGGAAAGCCCATGAGGCAATTTAATATGTTGTATTTAGAGAAGGCTATGAATAATGTGCAGTTAGAGCAGGCCTGCACAACATACGGCCGGAGAGGGTTTTTTTCTCAACAACTTTCCTCGCATCCGGCCCTCGGCTGTTTTCTTTGGAGTAATATGGCCCTCACTGCTTTATGAGTTGTCCAGGCCTGAGTTAGACCCACACATTGAACAAGGTGGATAAAATAAAACTGACTAGCAGCTCATTAAGTCCTCACACCATGGCCACCACTCAGCAGCTCACCTGAACAACTGGAGAAAGGAGCAAGTGACGTGCTAGCTTGCAAAAGGCCCCACCCACAAAGCCCCTGATTGGAAGAAATGTTCAGCACCACCTGTGACGGGTTGGGACCAGAGAGACCTGCTTGGTGCTGCCACCTGGTGTGCCAAGGCTACTTCTGCCCCTGCTTCCAGGCCTTTTCCAGCTTGGGACTCCCGAATCCTGTCTGTTTTGAGCCAGATTCCATTGATCTGCTGCAAACACAGACCCAGGTCCGAGCCAAGTCCACTAACAACTGTAAGGCTCCTGGAAGCGCTCTTGCCTTTGACACCCAGGTGTCCAACTTCCAAAGAGGTTCAAACCCTTAATAACCCTGTATAAAGCTTATACAGGGTAAACTCATAAATAGTTCGCCTTCTATTTCAAAGATAGAAAGATATGCACAGCTGTTTGCCTTCCCCAGGTAACAACTCGTACTCCAGGAAACTTAAGTAAAAAGTGATTTTAATAAGTACAGAAAATAGGATTTAAGTAATTTCAAGTAGTGACAGACAGAACAAAGTGAATGACTAAATAAAATAAAATAGAACATGCAGTTCTATGTCTAATCACCCTGTGTACAGATAAAAACCTCACTAGGTCAAGTAAACAGGCTATCTTCCTTCTAGCCTGGGTCCAGCAATCACTCACCCCCCTAATGTCTTTGTCCTTTGTTCAGTCTCTTTCAGGTGTCCTTGGGGGGTGGAGAACTTCTTTCTTTAGCCAGCTGAAGACAAAATGGAGGGGTTTCCTCGGGGTTTAAATAGATTTTCTCCTCTGGGTGGACACCCCTCCCTCTCCCTGTGTGGCATCCAGTTACCAGATGGAGTTGGGGTCACATGGACAAGTCACCTGTCTATGCACAACTCAGTTCCTTCTCAGACCAGCCACATCCCTGGCAAAGTTCAGATATGGATTGATGTCTGCAAGTTCTATTGTCTGTTAAGTGCTTCTTGACTGGGCACTTAACCTGCACATTCCTTTCTCAAGAAATACAACCAATATTCATAACTTCAACTACAACAATGATACATGCATATAAACGGGAGGAATAAATTCAGTAGGTCATAACTTTCACAGAGATATGTTACATGGCACATGTAGCATAAAGCATAGTCCAGTTACATCGTGTATACATTTATAAGCATCTCCCCATACAGTTTTATGGGGTACACGGTCACACCACCGATTGGCTGAGAAGCTCTATTTAAACCAAAAAAAGGCACAGGAAGTTGTCTGAGCAACTAGAGAAATCCCTGACTGACTGCTACTGTGGGACCTACCTGCTTACCTGACTCCTGAGCCCTGTCTCTTCCTAGTCCTTGTCCTCTTTATCCCAGACTGTTCCTGGTTCCTGCCTCACTCCAGCTCCCTGCTCCTATGTCCTACCCCGACACTGACTCTGGCTTCTATTGCTGGGTTGTCACCTGACTCTGTCTCCGGCTCTGACCTTTGGCTTTGCACCCGACTCTAACCATTAGGCCAGACCACCCACACTTCTGTCCACACAGCACCATCTGCCTGTGCACTGAATGGGGCAGGGTCCTGTGGAAAGAGGGCATGTGATTATAGACTGTATCATAATACATATGCACAAAAGGGCTGCAGTAAGATTGCAGAGGCACCTTTAAAACTTTCTTCACTTTTGAGTGAGTGACTGCAATTTTAATATTCCTTTAAGATAGTTTTTTCTGTGTAATATGTATATAAAATGGCTTAAGATGACATTTTCAAAAGGGCTACCTTTGCTCCCAGAGAAGTCACTGAGGGTCTGTCTACTCTGCAGTTGGAAACATGCCTTCCACCTTGGGTAGACAGACACGCACTAGCTCTGGTCAAGCTAGCTTACTAAAAATAGCTGTGTGGATATAGTGGCATAGCCACATAAGCACAAGCTAGCCACCTGACCCGCTGGGTCCAAACTCAGGTGGCTAACTCATGACACACTGCTATTTTCAGTGTGTTAATCCTGCTCAATCTAGCATGTGTCTGCCTGTCTAGCTGGCATGCTCCCAGCAGCAGTGTAGACACCCTGCATGTTTTACCATTGAGAGAGTTGTATTTAGCTACTGAAATGCAAACGTCCCCGTTAGGGCCATGCCCATGTAGGGGACAAAAAATGTCCTGTTTTGTACTGTACTAAATACAATATTTTTTGAAAGCCATTCCAAGGTATTTTAGATACTCAGGTTTTTTAAAAAACTATATCATGCTGCTCTCCACACTTTAAGTGATGACTAATAATGTTTGCTGTTCTCTTTTCCTCATGGCGAGCGGATAAAGATGTGAAAGTCTCTCAGCACTGGATTGTAAGAGGGTGCTTTGAAAGTAAACTGGGTGTCTTTGCCTTTTAAAATCTCTGCCCAACATAAATAACATGCATCTTAATGCTTTTTCATTAGAAGTAATATAATATGTAATATGTTCAGCCTTTTCTTTTAGCCACAAATGAAAGTGCCCTTAGAAAGTGCCATTTTCAACAATGCTAACAATTTGGCCCCCTCTACACTAGCTGGCAAACTGACATCACTCTGACCTAGGGCTGAGTTGGGTTCTAAAAACTATTGGGAAACTCAGTATTTTTAGCAGAGTTAGACACGACTTTTATTTCTCGTCCTATAATTAAAAGCCTTCTGCTTGCCCCATTAACCTTCTGTGTGGCTACTTAAGGGTGCTTGCCTTAAGAAACATTAAACAGCCTAGCACAGAGATAAAGGCGTATTCTACAATGAAGCAACTAAAATGTATTAATTATTCAACAAGGCATTTAACATTTGAAAAGCATCATTAATCATTAGACTTGTTAAAGGTCCCCTATTTTTGTAGGGAATTTGGAGGGGTTTGATATGTTTAAGCACATCATTAAATCCAGCTAACTTTACTTTGCTTTTGTGACCATAAAAAAGAAAAAGCCACTCTGCAAGCTGTTGATTTCTGAAATTGCATTGTGCGCTTTTTTACGTAAAACTAATTAAAACGTGCAGAACCCAATTACAAACTATTCCCTTAGAGCAAATTTTACATTTAACTGAGCCAGGCAGCGTCTGCTGTGAGACACAGCCCTATATTTGCAAACAGGAGCTGTGTAATGGCTCAAGTGGTCAAATAAATATGCCGATTGTTTGGTCTCTTTCTTCATGCACTGTGTATGTTTGGATCAGAACCAGCTACTTTCTGGCGTGTCAGGTAACTGAGTTTTGCCTCTGCCACCTAAGCAGAATATCTAGGAGATAAATGGCAGGTTGTCCGCAGCTTAATAAGCAGACAGCTGGGAGGTTAGTGACTTAAAAAGATCCTCACTAAGGCTATGTAGCTGCGCCACTGTAAGGTCTCCCATGTAGCCGCTCTATGCTGGCAGCAGAGGGCTCTCCTGGTGTCATAATTAAACCACCCCAATGAGCGGCATTTGCTATGTCGGCAGGAGAGCGTCTCCCGCCGGCATAGCGCTGTCCACACCAGCACTTTTGTCAGTGGAACTTATGTCGGTCAGGGGGGTGTTTTTTCACACCTCCGCCTGACAAAAGTGTTAGTGAAGACAAAGCCTAGGGAGTTTGTATCCTGATGTGAGGGGAAAGGAAATGATTTCTTCACCTGGGCATCAGCGCCAACACTGGCCCCACCAATCCACTAGCATCCCCATGGGTCAGCAGGTGAAGGTAGTTCATCCTGCCATAATGAGGCCTGGATGACTTTGGTCTGTGCCCAGCTGGCGCAAGTCTGTCTCAGCCTGGCCCTGGCTAACCCCAGCCCCTCCCCGTAAATGAAGAGCGTATTTTTCAAAAAGGAGAGGACTGCTGCTGGGCTGTAAAAGAACTCAAAGCGAGGCTGGACCCCTTGTGGTTGTTAGCAGAGCCGGTGGCACATTTTGATAAATGAAGTGTGCTATCACCAATGTCCTGAAGTCAGCAGAATTACTCTGGGTTTACCCTGGTATAAATGGGAGCTGAACCATCCCAAAAAAACAACGAGGAGTCCGGTGGCACCTTAAAGACTAACAGATTTATTTGGGCATAAGCTTTCATGGGTAAAAAACCCGCTTCTTCAGATGCATGGAGTGAAAATAACATAAATATATATTGGCACATGAAGAGAAGGGAGTTACCTTACCAGTGGAGAACCAATGTTGAAGGCCAATTCAGTCAGGGTGGATGTGGTCCACTCCCATCAATTACCCATGTAACCCCTCTTCGTGTTTTTTTTCTGGGGAGCCTTGGAATTTCAGGGTCTTGGGTTGCTCCTTCCCCAAGCCCTGTTGGTGTTTCCCTGAAGCTCTCTAATGGTTTTCTGCAATCTCTGAGATACCCTTGCATGATCTGTCTTGTTTTGACAGTCCAAGGCATAGTGACCATCTCTCCCACAGTTGTAACAGAAACCTTCTTGCTGGCTATCACCCCTCCTGCTACTCTTCCCTGTTGAGGATGGCACAGGATGTCCCTGAGCCTTCATCATGGCCACTTCTCGGGTCAAATCTCTCAGTGCCGCTGCCACTGATGGGGCCTCTTCCATTTCTCCAAGCACTGTAGTGGTGTGACTCCCTGCCTTCTTCGGCTGCACCACTGCGTCCACTTGCAACAATCTCGCCTCCTCTTCACGTATCTCTCGAATGAGCTTGTGGAATGGGGGTGGGTTTTGGGCCCACTCCCTTAGCTGCAGTCGCCACAACATCAGCCCATCTTGTCGGGTGCCCCGAAGGAACTGGTCCAACCTAGCGGAATCAATGCGCTGGATGGGGATGCCATTCTTCCGCACTACCTGCTGGAGCAAATCCTCTAGTCTCCTGATAAAATCCGACAATCGTTCGTGGGGCTCCTGATAGGTATGGCGGAAACGATAATATAGGTCTTCACTGCTATCAGTAGCACCATAGACACTCTCAAGAGCGGTTAAATAGTCTTGCACTGTGGCGGCTGGTTGGGAGTCTTTTAGGGCTCGGACAATTCGCATGGCAGGTCCCCTCAGACTCTCAAGCACACATTTCCGCTTCTCCGCATCAGAGCATTCCCACTCTTGGACAAGTGGCACTGTAACATCTCTCCAGGTCTCATAATCATCCTCCCCTGAGGGAACAGGTGACATCCCCGAAAAAGAACGTAACCGCTTGTATGGAGCACTTTCATATGCTGGCTTCAATGCATCTTTGAGAGCGGTTCCCAGCTCTTTGGCCCATCCCACCAGGCTGGGTACTGTGGGTGTGGGAGCCCCTCCTAATGCCAAAATTAATTCCTCTCTTGTCCGCTTCTCATCCACCATCAGAGCTTGCAATTTCTGCGCTAAAGAATCCATCTCAAGTGACTCGGGCACACTAGTAGGGGACTGCTCTGCCCCCAGAATTGTCCAGGGGATACCTCCTACTTGCACCTCTTTGGGCACTTTGTCAAGATCTGCTTCCTTGGAGTGAGTACATAGTGCTACCATGCCCTTCACTTCGCGGTTGTAAATACAGGTGTGGACCTTCATTCTCCCTAGTATTTCAGCTGCCTCCAGGCTCTCCTTAATTTAATTTGGTTCCATCTCTTCTGGGAACCCTGCCATCAGCACAGCTTTGGTTATTGGGATTCGTGCCCCTCAGCACAGGTCTTCTAGTAATCCCCTCTCCATATTTTTTTTTTTAAACTGAGATGAAAGTCACTCAGGAGTTTCTTTGCTCTGTGAAGGAGAGCCCAGGGTGCACAACGTAGGTGTGTGCGTGTGTGTACTGCAAAGTCCCCGTACGGGCCACCAAGTGTAACTTTAGCGCCCTCGTGGCCAAGATGGAGTCTGCTCTGCAGGCAGCTCTGGCCAAGAGAGAGCGCGCGCAGGAATGCAGCAGGGAAAGTCCTTTCCACCCGAGGGGCACCTGTTCCAAACCCCCCGGAGTGAACACACACACCCACAGGAAAAGTACAATGGATATGAGAAAGGGAAATATTTATTTACAGAGGGATGAGAGAAGAAAAACAACCAGGGGAAATATAGGGGGAGCAGTAAAACAGGGTTGCATCCAAACCAAGGCCCCACAGGCCCAGTGGTAGCACAGGCCGAAAGGGCAGACACTGAGCAATGTGTCTGCACACAGACTGCAGGAGTCCTGAGCAAAGTTCCAGTCCAGGGGTGAGTCTTGGGTGCTCCTGGTCAATCTTCGGCACCAGTGAACTTTCCCCAACAAACCCCTCCAGTGTCCTCTTCTGCCGCTCTCTGCAAAGCCACCCAGAGCGACCCCCTCCCCACTTAACTAGCTAACAGCCTCCCTCCTTGTTCCCAGTGCAGAGTCACCAGCCCCACTACTCACAGCCCCATGCAGCTCTGGGCAGCAGTGATACAGATCCGGGGTCCAGCTCCAGCCTGTCCTTCTCGGGCAATGCCGCCCTGGCACAGTGCTCCTCCTGGCTCCTGTCCTGGGGTGTCCCCGATCAGCCGCCCTGTCCTTCTCGGGCCTCAGGCAGGTTCTCTCTTTCTTCTCTGCGGGCCTGCAGACTGCAGTCCCCCTTCTCTCTCTCCAGCTCCAGCTCCATCCCCTGGAGTTTCCCTCCTTTTTCTCACTGCTTCCCCTCCCCCATTAGGAAAAAGATTTAAAGAGGCCATGCTCTCTAAACCACAAAGGGGTTACACCCACGAAAGCTTATGCCAAAATAAATCTGTTCGTCTGTAAGGTGCCACCGGACTCCTCATTGTTTCTGTGGATACAGACTAACACGGCTACCCCTCTGATACTTGGAACTATCCCACTGGCTCTTACAGCAGCAGTTTCTTGGCTATTACAGCCTTATGTTTTTTCTTCTAGTTTCCCACGATTTTCCTATTGCAGGTGCAGCTCCACCCATGGCTTGCAGCAGATCCAGACCCCAGAGTGGTTCAAATGCCAGCAGCCTGTCCACACTAGTGCTGCTATGCTAGTGTGGGGTGAAGCTATAGCGGATGATTGGAAGAGAAATGCTGGTGTAGACAAGGCCAAATAATTTCTCACTCCAACAGCAGAGTAATGTCTACATGTCCCTGTCTCTTCCCTGAGCACTTTGAGCATGTGCCCTCACCCTTCAGACTAGTTTCACTCCTTTTGTGGAGGTCACATTCAGTGGAATACTACTTGTACCACTTACCACCTGCAAGGAGGATCCTCTCCTGGGGAATGAAAAACTGCAAGCCAGCCAGACCAGGGAGGACCATGTAGGAAAGCTTGAGTAAGGATATAGAGAGGCAAGGAGAGCAGGAGGAGTGAGTATAGAGGAAAGGGACATTGGAAAAGGACAGTGAATTACAAGGGAAGACAGAGTAGATGGGGAACTAGAGAAGAAAGAAGTCTGAGGCCTAGTCTACAGCTAAAACTTAGGTCGATCTACCTATGTTGCTCAGGGGTGTGAAAGGGGGGGGGTGGAAACTCCCCTGCCATCACTGAAGAAAGTGTCTACACTACAGCAGTATAGCTGGGAGTGTAAACGTACCCTTAGTCAGAGGAGCACAGGATGTAAGGGATGAAGCAGCGATGGGGAGAGGAACTCCTAATGGTCCCCGTAAGTCACATCAAACTGTCTGGGTAAATCTAAGGAGGAAATGTCATTTCTAACCTTGGCTGGAAAAAATCTGGTTGAATGATCTCCTGGGACTGTTGCAAAATGGCATTTCCTTTCCTCTGCTCTTTTCTACCCCACTGTGTTCAGATGCTGTCACCCTCACTACAGGCTTATTGGTGCTGCTTGCCAGATTAAAAGGGATAACAGATTTCTTAGCATTTTCCTGTACTCAGGTCGTTCCTTCCCCGAGTGCACACTACAATACGAGCATACTGACTGCATAGGCAATGCTGCCGGGCACAAAACTGTCTGGGGAGTAACTGGCCTTGCCTTATAAACTTTAAGCAAAGTTGAAGTATGCTACCATTAGCCTCCCCTTGGATCCAATGAGATTGCCATGGGTCTATGTATGTGTGGGTGGTACCCAATTTTATGACTTTTTTAACTATGTGCCTTTCCCTTGTAGACAAGTTCCTGAGCTTGAGCAGGCAATGAAAGCTTCTCTGTACTAATGAAATGCCCAAGTCCTAATGGATTAGTAGGTTTCAGAGCTGCGTACTTTCAACATTACATTATAGCGCAGAATGCTGGGGAATGAGAAAGTAGGACATGTCCAAACTATCTTCATTCCATACAACCTGCCTCAGAAAAATCGTCCATATCTTTTGGCGCTGAACAATCTCCAACCAAGATCTACTGACACAGTTCAGCCAAGAGGCTCTGAGCACCATCATTACCAGGAGGCGTGGGAGATGGATTGGCCATGTGCTTCGGATGGAAACTGATTCCATCACCAGAGTAGCAATAAGATGGACACCTGAAGGGAAGCGAAAATGAGGCCACCCAAAAACAACATGGCGAAGAGCTGTGGAAGCCGAGCTGAAAAACCTGGGGCACAGCCAGGGAACCATCGAAAGACTTACCAGAAACAGACAGGAGTGGAAGAGCTTCGTCGCAGCCCTAAATGCCAGAGGCGTAATGAGAACATGACGATAATGATATCTGATTAAATCTGCATTTCTACTGATAAAAATACAAGTCACTATTAATAGGTTTTCAGATTGCATTAGCAAAAAAATCATATAAATTGTATGCCGTGTCTATAAAAAATGAAGAGGGCGAAAAAGTCACTAACGCATTATGATGGATTCAAAAACTTGTCTTTTCTGAGACTTGCAAGAATACCATTGGGTAGCTCTCAAAGGCTGCTGCTGAAACTGAAGGCTGATTTCCACGTTCCCAGTGAAACAAGTGCAGATAGTTTCCCTGCTTGATAGCAGCCTCATGAGTTGTTCTGCACATACTGCCTGATCCAAAGCCCATTGAAGCCGACGGAAAGACTCCCACTGACTTCACAGGCTTGGACCGGGCCTACATATGATAAATTTAGGAAACTGTCCCCTGTAGGTGGAGCTGTGCCCCTGCATGAAGCCCTGTTTATTTAAATGGGTCTCCAGCACACTTTTTTCCCCAAAAAGTTACAGCCCTAGAGCACTTCCCCCTGTGTTCTATGTATTACTACATGTCAGGTATTCTACTATAGAGATGTTCACACTGTAGGTGAACAGGTGAAATTCATATGGCATAGTTCACCTGACCACCTACAGTGTGAACATCTCACACTGTAGATGATCAGGAGAACTATGCCATATGGAATGCATCATATTTTACCGCATCACATGTATTATTTCAGAATGTAGCAGTTGCCATGTAATTCCTCTGGAACTAATAGAGGGCCAGACCTCGCTGACACCACTCCTTCAATGCAGGATCAGTCTGGTTGAAGTTAGTGAGTAAACAGTAGGCATCCCAGATGGTTGTGGGATCAGGCCCCCAAATTTGTGCCCAGTGGATTAATTAGTTAATATTTGACCAGTTCTTTGCAAACTTCTTAAATGCTGTGTATGCACTAAAGATTTGGAGGATTATTCTTTGGAAGAGGGTTGAGGGAGATGACACACGAGACTAAAGCCAAGACTACTGCAGACACGTTGTGAGCATTATGCTCCCATTGCATTTTTAAAAAAATCTTCCATTTGTTTGTTTTCATACCGAGCTAAAGAGATGCCATTTCCCATTTAGATCAGGGTCCTCCTCTTTCCTGGTTTGCTCAGACATTGAAGTTTACTGTTGAGTCTAAGGAAACTTTTAGAAAGGAAGGAAGGGAGATAGATGAATTATGGCACTTGAAGTCAGAGGGAAAATTCTAAAAGGAAAATGTAATTAAGAAATAAATTGAAAAGCGGATGCACCTGTGATAGAGTGGCCAGAAACGATTATTTTAGAGGGAAAATGATTGCAGGCAGCTTAATTCTATTTCATTCCATCACTCTAGGGATTTGGGCTGTCTGCTCATTTATTTGGATATAAAGCAAACCTTTTCTGCTTTCTTTGTTAGTTGTAATGAGTATTATTTTGCTGCAGCATTTTAATTAAACACCATCACATCCGTGTAAGTATCTCAGTACAGTTAGGACAGTGAAACTCTCCTCTGTTGCTTTTCAGATGCACTTGGCATTTGATTTTTTTGGTCCTTGCTATTAATTGCTCCATAATGGGGAAAAGTAAGTTTATCTGCTGGGAAAAAGCACCAAGGTTTTTGTAAATCCAAAGCTCTTCAAAGAGAGCAAATGGTTTGGAGGAAATTCAAAAGACAATGCATCTCAAGAGTCAGTGGGGCTATGTGTTAATGATAGTGTGCAAGGCAGGAGAAGAAAGGACAGCAAAAAGAGGCAGCAAAAATGGTAAATGACATTGACACAAAGTATCCAGTATCAGAGGGGTAGCCGTGTTAGTCTGGATCTGTAGAAGCAACAAAGAGTCCTGTGTCACCTTATAGACTAACAAATGTATTGGAGCATAAGCTTTCGTGGGTCAATACCCACTTCGTCGGATGCATGCAGTGGAAATGTCCAGCGGCAGGTATAAATATGCAGGGAAGAGTCAGGCTGGAGATAACGAGGTTAGTTCAATCAGGGAGGATGAGGCCCTCTTTTAGCAGTTGACGTGTGAACACCAAGGGAGGAGAAACTGCTTTTGTAGTTGGCTAGCCATAGAGACCAACACCTACAAGATCTTCACCAAGCATTCTCAAAACTACGATACCCGCATGAGGAAATAAGGAAACAGATCAACAGGGCCAGACGTGTACCCAGAAGCTTCCTGCTGCAAGACAAACCGAAGAAAGAAACCAACAGAACTCCACTGGCCATCACTTACAGTCCTCAGCTAAAACCTCTCCAGCGGATCATCAGTGATCTACAACCCATCCTGGACAACAATCCCTCACTTTCACAGGCCTTGAGAGGCAGGCCAGTCCTCGCCCACAGACAACCCGCCAACCTGAAGCATATTCTCACCAGCAACAACACACCGCACCATAATAACTCTAACTCAGGAACCAATCCATGCAACAAACCTCAATGCCAACTCTGCCCACATATCTACACCAGGGACACCATCACAGGACCTAACCAGATCAGCCACACCGTCACCGGTTCATTCACCTGCACATCCACCAATGTAATATACGCCATCATGTGCCAGCAATGCCCCTCTGCTATGTACATCGGCCAAACTGGACAGTCCTTATGCAAAAGGATAAATGGACACAAATCAGATATTAGGAATGGCAATATACAAAAACCTGTAGGAGAACACTTCAATCTTCCTGGACACACAATAGCAGATTTAAAGGTAGCCGTCTTGCAGCAAAAAAGCTTCAGGACCAGACTTCAAAGAGAAACTGCTGAGCTTCAGTTCATTTGCAAATTTGACACCATCAGCTCAGGATTAAACAAAGACTATGCATGGCTAGTCAACTACAAAAGCAGTTTCTCCTCCCTTGGTGTTCACACCTCAACTACTAAAAGAGGGCCTCATCCTCCCTTATTGAACTAACCTCGTTATCTCCAGCCTGACTCTTCCCTGCATATTTACACCTGCCTCTGGACATTTCCACTGCATACATCCGACGAAGTGGGTATTCACCCACGAAAGCTTATGCTCCAATACATCTGTTAGTCTATAAGGTGCCATAGGACTCTTTGTCGCTTCTAAAGTATCCAGTGTTGTTGTAGCCATGTAGGTCCCAGGGTATTAGAGAGACAAGGTGGGTGAGGTAATATCTTTTATTGGACCAACTTCTGTTGGTGAGACAAGCTATCAATCTTACACAGAGCTCTTCTTCAGATCTGGGAAACGTACTACAAGTATCACAGCCAAATACAAGGTGGAACAGATTGTTTAGCACAAGTAGTGATCCCATATTTCAAAGGACTATTCAAGGTGAAGTGACCCATTAACACCACTCCAGTCATAGGGGGAAAGGTTGCTAGTGGCTTACAGATTGTTGTAATAAGCCATAATTCCAGTGTCTCTATTCAGTCCAGGATTTTTAATGTCTAGCTAAGCTATGAATTTAAGCTCCCGGGCTAATTTTTTTAAAGTGTTGTGCAGATTTCCTTTGAGGATGAGGACTGAGAGGTCAGGTATAGAGGTATCACTTTGTGAAAAGTGTTCACCCGCAGGTGATAGAGTATTTTTGTCTTTTATCATTTTCCTGTGAGTTCATTTGAGAGTGTAATGGTTGTCTGGTTTCACCCACAAAGTTGTTATTGGGGCATTTAGTGCACTCGATGAGGCACACCACATGTTGTGATAGGCATGTGTAGAATCTTGAAAAGTGAGTTGTAGGGGGTGTATATCATTGTAGCAGTGGAGAGTGTCTCCAGGGTTTGCATCTGTTGTTCTGACAGGACCTGGCGCCGCTTTGAGTTGGTGTATCCTGGTCTGTGGGATGCTCGCTTCTGATGATGAGCTTGGAGTGATTGATGGTAATTACACTGTGGTCATCATCATGGTACGTTGCCCTTAGAGTGATAGCCTGAAATCAAGTTAACTGGATAGTGATGCTCTGTACCTCAGGGGAACCCCCTGAACCCCCATTTTCATCCTTATAATATGATTGTGTGATATCCAATGCAAAGCTTGTCATGTCAGGTGTCTTTGGAAGGCTCATGATGCACTGAGCATTGTTGTTATAGTAATGTTATAGGTTGTAATTTCATGTCTATAGTTATGAGGCTGAAAATATGTCCTCATAGCTTAAAACAAGCCCAGGCAAAAACTCTCTAGGAGCAGAGGCCCAGGCAAAACTCCCCAGGAGCAGAGGGACAGTTCACACCTCATCAGGGCGTGTATGGGACAAACCCAGCCCAGCCTCACAGGATCAAAGGACTCTGGCCTAGGTAGCAACAAAGGATTTGTTACACTCTCCAGTGAGTCACGCCCCTTTCCATGGTCAGTTTGAGGACTACGATGAGGTAATGCTCACTTGACTCTGAAGTGGGGGGGCAAGCCAAGAGGGAAGAAAGGACATGATAAAAGGGATAGACGTTTGCCATGCTCACTCTCTCTTCCACCTACATCTACAGACATCACCACTAAGCGACTGAAGCGCTGATCAAAGGGGAGGGCCTGGCTGAAGGGCAACCAGCCAGCCTGTGATGAGAAGCATCTAAGTTTGTAAAGGCCCTGAAAGTGTTAAGATCAGCTTAGAATGCGTATTGCTTTTATTTCATTTGACCAAATCTGACTTGTTGTGCTTTGACTTATAATCACTTAAATCTATCTTTTGTAGGTAATAAATGTGTTTGTTTATTCTACCTGAAGCAGTGCGTTTGGTTTGAAGCGTGTCAGAGACTCCCCTTGGGATAACAAGCCTGGTACATATCCATTTCTTTGTTAAATTGATGAACTCATATAAGCTTGCAGTGCCCAGTTGGCATAACTGGACACTGCAAGACGGAGGTTCCTAGGGTTGTGTCCGGGACTGGAGACATTGGCTAGTGTCATTCGGTTGCGCAATGCAAGCCGCGGCGGCCAAAAGTGCTCACTCATGTAGCTAGGAGCAGCTTACATGCTAGAGGCTGTGTGTGAACAGCCCGGGAGTAGGGGGTTCTCACAGCAGAGCAGGGTAAGGCTGGCTCCCAGAGTCAATGATTGGAGTGACCTAGCAGATCACCGGTCCAGATAACACCAGGGGAACGTCACATGTATATAATTTGGGATACTAGACCAGCCTTACAGCTTCACTGTAGCACTTCACTGTCACTGCTTAAGGAGAGAATGTTCCTCCTTTTGCAGGGACTGGAAGCAAGGTCATGTGAGGGACATCAGCCTATGCAGCTGATTCTCCTTAGGACAAGACACAGCTACTCTTGAACCATTATGTTCTCTCAGAACACTTCCTAACCCACAGCTTTCTCTAGAGTTGCTGCACATCTCTGGGTTCTCTTTTGTGTGCGTGTGCATGTGTGTGTTTTATTTGCTGAGCTTGTATGAAATCTCTGATGATCATGATTTTTCTATTGCCAGTAAGGCTCCCTGAAAGAAAGAATGTTCCCGTCTTCCAGCTAGACTCCTACATAAAATGGTTCTCCCTTTGCATAAACCTCCGTAAAGAAATGGGGACATGCCCGGCCTGATATTTACTAAAATGATTTCACCATCTCTTAAAGCAAATGTTGTGCAACACAAGGAAAGAGCTGTTAAATAGATCAGAAAATAACAGCTCTCAGAAGTGCTTTTGACTCTCAACCCCTGAAAAGCACCTCTAATAAGACCTGCACTGTTCTTTTTTGTGATGATACATATTTTATCAACACAACCTTACCAGCAGGAAGGAGGCTGAATGCTGGGTAATCCCAGAAGGGAGTTACAGGAGAAAACAGTCGTGAATGTGATGACGTTAGTCTGACTATCAGTTGTTGTATATGCTAAAAGTACAGATGAAAACACAAATTTGCTGCAATTCATTATTTCTTATACTCTTAGGCATTTCTCCAGTGTTCATCACAGTAATTAGTTGTATTTACAATACTGACAATTCCCCTGCCCCCATGCCCTCCTATGAAAAATGTACACACATTAGGAGTCAGTATAAGCGCATCAGAATCTGTTCTGATCTGAAGTACCGTCAATCCTGATGTATCGTCTCCTCCACCACAGAATAAATGGTAGGTCCTCACTGGATCCTGGAAGTGCTTTAACCAATTATTCTGGGAACTGGACATGGTTGAAAATTTTCCAGGGGAATGTTTTCCTGTCAGAAAATGACATTACGATAAAATTAAGTTTCCAAGGGAAAGTGTCAATTTTGACAAAACTTTTTGTTTTGAAAAAAAAATCCAAACAAACCTTTCATTATTGGAACAGAACATGTTTGGTGTTTGTTTCAAAATGACTTCATTAGAAGTTTGTTTTATATTAATTTTAAAATCAAGTCAAAGTTGGAATGAAATGTTTCAGTTGTCCCAAACCAAACATTTAAAAAAATGTTTTTTGTGTGTTTTCATTCCAAATCAGAACAAAAACACATTTTGAAATTGCTGCATTTCCGCTGGAACAGAACTTCCTGTCCCTGCACAGATCTGCTAGGTGTTATCTTTCTTCCTACTGCAAACACCTACCTTGAGTCCCATTAGATATAGACAGTGATATAGGGGGAAATCCTGCAGCACTGGCTCAGATCCTTTCTCAGGCAATACGCCCACTAACACCAGTGAGTGAAATGCCCAAGTACCTGTACTCTCTGGCTTGAAAGGCTGGGAGGACACGCCAGCTGCTCCTTCTGAAATGGATGCAAGCTGAGCACCATGAGTCATCTGATACCAGGCCAATGACCATCCACCCTCTCATCACCCTATGGAGTATGGCACCACTCCACTGTCCTAGGGACTGACAGATAGAAGGTCCCTCCTGAAATAAGATCTCTTCTCTGCAGGGTACAATGCGGCCATCAAATTATGCAGAGTCTGAGAGGAGTATATTTTTAACCAACATATTCCTAATTAATGAACCAAATGAGTTTGGCCCTTCTGTACTGGTGGTATTGCTGCATAATAAAGCCTAGCAAGTGTCCTGTATCTGTCCTAGGTACTCATATGGCCCATCACCATAGTATCCAAGTGCCTCACAACTTTTACTATATTTCTCCTCACAGCACTCCTGTAAGATAGAGATCCCCATTTGTAACGGTGGCACAAAGAGCCTAAGTGACTTACCCAAGGTACAGGGCAAGGACTTAAACCTCAATCTCCCACAGCCTAGGCTGCTGCCCTAACCACTGGGCCATCCTTCCAGTCCTCCCATGCTTTGTTCTTAAAGCCTGACAATAGAGCCTCACAGCCCATAGTCATGAACAATGGAGCCTACTTCCGTGGCAATACAGAACAAAGAGTCTTAAAGTCAGGCGCTTAGAAATGGGAAATCAGCCTGTTTAGAAAGTCCCATTTTTCCAGTTTCAGATTTCTTGCACGGAGAGTGCTTTTTGGCCACTGTTTTTATGGTCCATGGTGACAATGGGGTGTTGGCTAAATTAATTACATGTAAAACATCTATTTTTTTACATTTCCCCTGGGACCTATTGGTAACAGCCTCTTCTATTTAAAAGTAAGTCGAGAAGTAGCCACCAAGGTGAAGATTTTCAACAATGACTTTGGGTGCCCCAAATTTTTGGGATCCCAACCAGTAGGGTAATGAGGGCCCTGGTGCAAGAATAGGTTAGGGGCCCCCTTCCTGATTCCAAAATCTAAAATTTTGCTTATCCCCCTGCGATAAATGAAGGCGGAGAAGTAACTCCCTTTTATGGACACCCAGCCAGTAAGTTAGCGATAAAATCCCTCTTAGTAGCTTTTCTCTACTTGCTTTACCTGGAAAGGGTTAAAAAGTCCACAGGTAAAAGGAAAGGAGTGGGTACCCAACCAAAAGAGCCAACGGGAGAGCTAGAACTTTTTAAAATTGGGGAAAAAAACTTTCCCTTGTCTGTTATTGGTCTCTGGAGAGAGGGGACAGAACAGAGACAGGGCTGAGACTGTGCTGTAAAAAGCTTTTTGTCAGGTATGGAAATCATCAAATCATACCTAAAAGCTCCTCATTTGAAACCCCAGATATGTACGTAAATCAGAAAATGTCTAGAAAGACATGATTCAGTTTTCTTTCTTTATTTCTTATTGGCTTGTGGACTCCTCTGTGCTAACCCCAAATGCTTTTGTTTCGCTTGTAACCTTTAAGCTGAACCTCAAGAAGGTTATTCTTGATGTTTAATTTTTGTAAGTGGGTTTTTTAAATCTAGCAAAAGCCTAAGTTCCAGATGTATTTTCTTTCTTTTTGTTTTTAATAACATTTACCTTTTTTAAAAACAGGACTGGATTTTTGGTGTCCTAAGAGGTTTGTGTACATGTTGTTTAATTAGCTGGTGGCAACAGCTAATTTCCTTTGTTTTCTTTCTCAGCTCTTCCCCAGAGTGGTAGGGGGTTAAAGGGCTTGAGGGTACCCCACGGGAAGGAATGCGCCTTCCTGGGTTCCAAAAAGTGGGGGGTTTGCACTTCAGTGGTGGCAGTATCTACCCATCCAAGGTCAAAGAGCTGTAAACTTGGGAGTTTAATACCAGCCTGGAGTGTCCAGTATTCAGGGGGGAGGGATAGCTCAGTGGTTTGAGCATTGGCCTGCTAAACCCAGGTTGTGAGTTCAATCCTTGAGGGGGCCATTTGGGAATCTGGGGCAAAAATTGGGGATTCGTCCTGCTTTGAGCAGGGGGTTGGACTAGATGACCTCCTGAGGTCCCTTCCAACCCTGAGATTCTATGAATTGTTAGAATCCTTGCGGGCCCCCACCTTCTGCACGGGACGTGCAAGAGTTGGGAATTAGCCTTAACACCCACCATCCCATCCCCCTCACCCTGCAGTTCCCCAACACTCCCCACTCGCCCTAATTCACCAACAATTCAGCCCTCCCAACCCCTCACCAACTGTCCTGGGACCTTCCTGGCTACTTACTGGTGCCCCCAGCTCAGCGGTCTGCTCCCATTCTGATTTAGGTGGCTCCTCCTAATCCAGGCCACCCAGCAGCTCCACGCACTCCCATCACCTGCCCCACGCTCTCACAGCACCAGCCAAATTTGCGTGATGAGTGGTATTGCGACCTGGTACATGGGGCACAGTGCCACTCATTTTTGGCCTGTCCACCCCTCTGTAGTGATGGAGGACTGGCTGGACCAATCCTGAGCAGTGCTGTGAACCCATTGTTATGATACTCACTCAAATTTATCCCAGATGCCCCACCATCATGATGGAGGCATGGCCAGGCCAAACCTAAATGGTGCTGCAACCCTATAGCATGCCCAGTTGCAATGCCACTCAAATGTGGCCCCACTGCCCCTCCATTAGGTGCCTGACCATCACTGTACTGGTGTGGAATGGTGTTAGCTGGGTGGAATACTAATTATTTGCAGTATCCAGAGGTGCTGATTGAGATTGAGGCCACACTGTGCTCGGTGCTGTACAATCACATGGTGGGACATGTCCCGAAGAGCTTGCAGTCTAAAGAGACAAGACGGACTAAAGGTGGAAGAAGAGCCGTATTGTTATCCCCATTTCACAGAGGGAGGGAACTGAGGCAAGTAGAGATTAAAGCCTGTAGAAAGACTTCCGCAGATTTCAACTCAGGCCTCAAGTGACTTGCCCAAAGTCACTCAAGAAATCGGTGGCACAGCCAGCAACTGAACCCAGCTGTCTTGATTCCCAATGTCTTAATCACTAGACCATGCTTCCCCCTCTCAGCTCCGGTTTAGACTGGAGCGCACATGCATCGTCCTGCGATGGTTAAAAGTAAAGCTTCCAAAGACAACGTTTCATATGCGACGGACACGGCCGTTCTGTGGATGGAAAAAGCTGCTCGGAGGCAGCAGGAAGAGGAGCTGTTGCATGATGCTGTCAGCAGTGATGTTAACTCCCTAGCTTCTCTAGTGATGTGCCAGGGAGCTTGCACTCCCAGGCTGCCAGAGAGTCAGTGCCCCGCAGTTCAAATAGCCTCTTTCCCAAGTTCTTGCCTTTTAGAAAAACAAAGAGTGGGACAATTGCTATGATCATTCACTCCCCTCCTTGTCAAGGAAGCAACTGTCCCTAACTGCCGTGACAAATTGCTTTCCAGCAATGGCCGCTGTAGCTGCTAGTGTTCAATGGATTTGGTGCTTTATAATCTTCATTTCCATCAACAGGAAACCGATATTGGTGATTTAGTCTGGCAATTATTGTGCAGTCATGGCGAATTGAAGGTACAGTTCAGCACTAAACATTGCAAATGAAATCTCATTGGTCAGGAGGGAAAAGTAGATTTAAGTTTCCCTTGTCAAATTTCAGCCCAAGAGTGACTGTGCATTGTAGCCAACAACTGAGATGCTCCTCAAGGTATAGGTGAGAAAGGGAGATGCATGTAATCCATCTTCCTTTTGATGTGCAGAGAAGACATATGCGATTTGTCCACTCATTTAAACTGTGTGCCTGTCACTTTTAGACTAAATTTGGTCAGAAAACAGACTTTCATTCCCATGGGAAACTCTGATATTATCACAGGCATAGTACTATTATTTCTCAGGCGCATGATATGATATTTTTGACATCAAAATGATTTGATGTTTCCCTTTTTTTTTTTCAGAATTTCCATTTTGACAGTGTTGAAACATGATAACAGAATATAAATATAATGTATACAAAAATACAAGTCAATACAATATTAACCACAATGGGTTTTTTTTACCATATTGAAACAAAGCATTTTGATTAGCGTTGACTGAAATGTGGGATTTCTCGCTCATGGAAAATGTTATCTTTTAAGGTATGTCTACACTGCGCACCGCTGGCGGCAATGTGTAGTGTACGTGGAGCTACATGCCCCAGTGAAAAGCAAGCTGCGCCCATGCTGCGATGTGTAGCTACATGTATCAGTGAAAGTCTCTGGCGGTGGGGAAATATTCCTGCAGTGGGGAGCGACTACAGCCTTTCTCTGCTGCTTCCCCAGTTCCAGAATCTTTCACTGCAGTGGGGAATGGCTCTGGCAGCTCCCTGAGGGGACAGGCTGCAGCCTCCTGTAGCAGTCGGCCTGTGGAGCCAGCTAGCTTGCCTGTCTGGAAGCCTTGGGAGTCTCAGGCCTAGGTTAGTCCACATGGTGGGGCTGCCCTGAAGCCACACACCCTGGAAGACTGTTTCAGGACTCCCAGGCTACCAGCTCTGTGGCAAGGACCTTGGAAGCCCTCAGAGCCCCATCTCAATTCAGGGGTTCTCAGGGCTTCCAGGCCCTCTCCTGAAGAGCCAAGCCCTGTTCAGAGCCATGGCTCTCATGGCTTTCAGGCTTCCATTTCCATGGTAGGGAGCTTGGCACCCTGGCATGGCAGGGCTTCCTTGAGACCCCAGACAGACCATGGTCCCTGGCCTCGGGACAACCTGCATGCTAGGGATGCCTCTGCCTCTCTGGCTCCAGGAGCCGGGAAGAGGCAAGGAGTTGTAGGTCGCAGGGCGCTATACCTCAGCTATGCTGGTGGCTCAGCTATGCTGGTATTGAGCACTAGTGAAGGCCAACAAAGGTCTATGCAATGACTCCCCAGTGTATTTGAATGATGGGTAGATCTCTTAGGGGCCATTTCAGCTTCAATGCCTTTCTGGGAAGTGAGTTTACTCATCAGATAGTTAATTTCTGCATGATGCTGCAAGAAAAAGTGTTAGAGAAAGAGAGAGGAAATGGTATTCTCTCTAAGGCCTCTGTTTAGCAAAGAACTTCTGCACAAGCGTAACTTTAACCACCTGAATAATCTATGGGACTATTCATGTGTCTAAAGTTAAGCACATGCTGAAATGCTTTGCTGGATCAGGGTCTAGGGTACTTTTGTGCCAAAATTTTGCATCATGACTCTTTTTTACATCAAACACTTTCCTTGTCTTGAATGGGCAAGCACCCTTATCAATTGCTCCTTTTATTAGCAAACCATGCACCCCCTTTCCTTTCCATTTTTGTTTTGTTCTTTACCTCTGTTACTACTAGTAGTTGATTCAAGAAACGGTAAGGACCTGAATCTGATTTCATACAGATGTAAATCAGAAGTAATGCTAATGAAGCAGACACTGGTGTCAAATCAGAGTAAAAGAGATCAGAAACAGGTCCTCTGTTACAGCATACAAAACTCTCTTAGCACTTTCCAGGGAGTTCACTTAGACTCCACACCCCCCCCCCCCCCCATGAGATCTTTCTAGTTCAATGTGAATATTTGAGAGAGGAGAGGTAGAGTGACCCAGTACAGTATACGAGTATCTCTGATTACAAAACCCAGACAGTGAGCTGCAAACAAATTGAACAATTGATGAGTGGAGCTGCCAGTGATTAATGCACTGAAGTGCTTTTTAACTATGGTGAAGCCAACTTTGAGAAGACCGTTGCTTTACATAGAATCACAAATTACAATGAAAAATTGTAGCATGGCTTCACAGCTGTGTCTCATGACGTTGCTCATTTTAAAGGAGGTAGTCGTGAAGGCACTTATGGAAAGCAATTTATTTACTATCTGTACTCCAGTTTTCCACCCATAGGCATCAGGCAGGCATACGGGTAGTTCATTAAGGTTTGGAATATGCAGCAACTCTGTGCCAAACATTTACTTCATAACTTTTCATATCAAATTCCTGCCAAGATTTGAAATCAGAAAATATAGCCAATTACTGGAGAGAGGAGAGCAGGAAATGCCATATAGAATTCTCCTTGGCATTGATCAAAAACAATTGCCTTTCAGCTCTCAAAGATTCTCGCTGCCCCAATCAAAACACCATTAGAAATTCAGAATTAAACTTGTGCAAGAGCTAGATTAATCACCCTGTGATGACTTTGCAGACCTCCAGCAAGCCCACAAGCTAATGGCTCACAGCTGTCATAGGAACGTCATTGGGGGCTACTGTGAGACTCTCTAGGCTATCTAGTCACTGATACCAGAGTGTAGAGACGAAAAAATATAAAATCAATAGCTGACTTTGTTACCCAGATTTTCAGAACCCAAAGCAGTGGTAATTTAACTGTTTCACTCTAGGCGTTGTCAGGACTAAATCAATACGAACAGTGCAATTCCAGCTGATGAAAATTGATACAAGTAAGTGTGCTCATATCTAAAACTACAATTTATTAGATTTAAGCACACAGACATAGAATTACCTAGAATTTGAGGTGGTATTAAGTAATTAACTGCAGGTGGCCGGTCGCTTCCCCGTTGGGAAGTCAGGTGTCAGCAAAAAGTCTCTCAGGATAGTTTCAGAGAACTGCTGCAAAGTAACTCTATTATCTAGGCTTTTTATAACTAACTTTTACAAAACACAGAAATCATAGTGAACCCTATTGGGCCATCACATCTCCTAACGTCAACAAACTACTTATCAACGAAACATTCCTAGTCATAATAAACTTCTATATCAAAGGGACCTAATTCAAGGTCTTCATCCACTTATTTTCTTTCAGTCTCAATTTGTTGACTCTTTTCTCCCCTCCTCCCATTCTGATTAGCAAAAACTGGAAGCTTGCAGCTAGCATATGACCTTGCCTACAAAAGCCCTGTTTTATTAATTCATGGTGGCTGAATGCACACACTATGGTTGCAATTAGCCTGATCAAAATCTGGGGTACACACACCCCTCAAATCCAGGGCAACGACTTGGGTGTTCCATCAAGGTTAGGGGCCTGAACCCAATGAAACCAACTTCTCTCTACTGCCTCCTCCCCATGAGCCACAATATTCTTGAAACTCAGTAGAAGCGCTGAGAGCTACCGTCATAAAAAAAACAGCTGCAGTAAGCATATGAAGAAGTCATGCATCAGACTAGTGGAAGGGTTGCTGGGTATATACTCAATGCAGTACGAGCTAGACAGTTGCTTCTGTGGGGAGCCGGAGGGGAGGGTCACTCCTTGTAGCACCCATGAAGTGGTCAGTTGCTCTCCAAAAATCCTGAATTCCCATGGGTAGGGTTTGCTCATTTCCATCCCACCCCTAGTGCAATCTGCCCCATGGGGTGCAGGGTTGGGGTGGTCTTATCCATATCTGTCCCCACTGCTGTGTTGAGCAGAAGAGGTCGTTGTGCCCACTGTTCCCTCTAAGCTGTGCACGTGTGCGCGCGCACACAGATCCTAAACCCCGCGCACACGGCGAAACACTGCACGAACAAAAATTTACACAGAAGCATAACAATGTGCACAGAAGAATTTTTTTGCGCACATGGCCTGTCAAAAATTTGCACAGAAGAAATTTTTTGTGCACATGGCCCGTCAAAAATTAGAGGGAACATTGGTTGTGCCCCCACACAACATGGGGCAATGCCTCCCAGCACTTGCTCTTGCGTGGCAATGCCTCTGTAGCAACTCGGCATGGGCCAGTGTCTAAAACACACAGCCTAGAAATTGCCTGTCGCCAGTTGAGAGGTGTTCTTGGGTGTGGAGAGCGGTTCCAGGTGCTATAAAGTAACTTGCCAGATAAAAAGACTAAGAGGGTTTTCTTTCCTTGTCAGATTTTTGTTGATTACATGTTTGACATGAAGCTGGATCTCAGTAATTAATATCTCAGGTCGGGCCCATCTCGCTTTGCTGAAGCAGGTAACGTGAGCGTGTCCCTGCGAGTCATGTGAACTATCGAACTCTCTATCATTTTCAGGAAGGAAAAAGCAGGCGTTGGTGCAGTTACAGGGCACAGTATACTGTAAATGGCCGTTTATTTTCTGTCCTGCTTTCCAAGAGCAGCCAATAGCGTGGAGTTTCTAACCGGAGAGTGTCTGAAAGGCAAAATAGCTTTGGGAACTCGGCCCTTATTTTCAGTACAGCCTTTTAGCATATAAAAATTAAATTACAGAAATTAAACAGTGACAAATGATTTACTCTAGAGGCAAAGTGTAAATTACTCATTGTAAGCTGTGGACTCAGTCACACCAGGTAAAAGTTTATAACATGAAGATGGCTTCATTTCTTTCAAGGTCTTAGAATGAAATTTGTACATGATGCAAATATGAGCTACAATGTATTTCAGTTTTAATATATGGGAAGAAAATGCTTCTGCCATCAAAAAATACCTTAAGAACATAAGAATGACCATATTGGGTCAGATCAAAGGTCCATCTATCCCAGTATCCTATCATCAGACAGTGGCCAATGCCAGGTGCCCCAGAGGGAATGAACAGAACAGGTAATCATCAAGTGCTCCATCCCCTGTCGCCCATTCCCAGGTTCTGGCAAACAGACGCTAGGGACACCATCCCTGCCCAATCCGTCTAATAGCCACTGATGGACCTATCCTCCATTAATTTATCTAGTTATTTTTGAACCCTGTTATAGTCTTGGTCTTCACAACATCTTCTGGCAACATCCTCTGTGCTTAACATCAGCACAGCGATATCAGAGCCACTGAGGTAGACAGAGATATAACTCTAAAACATAATAAAAGTTCTCCTCTGTTGCGTTTTATAAACAATTTATCACCATGCTTTGGCCGCCAATAAGAAGACAAGCTACGTGATTCTACTGTATCTTTAGACCTTTGTAGCCTACTCATATTGATACACTCAGGGTCTTATAGTGGTGACAGAATGAATGAACCTCAAGGAAGGGTTTTCTGGCAAATGCATGACATCATTAAGCTGCTTTAATCTTTTTTATGTATTTCCAGCACTAGTTGACCAACCAAGTGAGGCCATATTCTGGCTAGTAAAGTGATGCCATAGTAATTGATGACATCACTGACTGTAAACGGGTTAAGAGCCTGTACATTGCTTCTGAATAAAAGGAAATGTAATTTGTGATACTTCCAGGACAGGGGATGTTCTGTGTGGGATGCTGGCCTGAGAAAAGGAGTATTTGTAGAAGATGGGCACATGCAGAAATGGATGTTGTGAGGAAACACGGCCTTCAGCTTGTTGTTTGGGGCACGGGCTTGTAGGAGACCCAGGTACATGTGCTCTTCTCTGCCTGCTTCATAGCAATTTTTTTCCCATCCCAGATCACTCTGAATCAAGTACAGCAGGGACTTGAAACTGGAACTCCTTCAGGCCCAAGCCCTAACCACTAGGCTATAGTGACAGGGTCTCTCTCAGGCCATATTTGAAAATGGACATTTCAGCACAATTCTATTTTTGCGGAACGAAAACAAATTTCAAAAACCTCTGACATTGTCGTGAAATGGAATTGCCGCCCCCCAGTCAGCTCTCCATTGGATACCCTGGATAATCTGAGTGCACAGAAAGTAAATGGCTATGTTATTTATAACTAAAAGCGATTTAAATAAATGTGGCCTACTTGTCACCAACTACCTATCCCACAGGCGATAAGGGGGAAGAGAAAACATTATTTCCCCAACACATTGTGCAGTGAATGTGTCAATGAGCAGTTCTCACAGCATGATGGTTTGGTTTGGTTACAACCCAAATTTAGCCTTCCCCAGCAATGGGTTGTTAGAAAAGGGCTGGGCTGAACCAGTTTATGCCTGGAACTACTTTAGCTGATTACCATATCTAAAATATAACATTTATGTGTTGACTTTCGTGTGTTAAACTACTGGTTTAAAGTTCAGGACTCTAAAGGGAGTATAGGCATTTTAGATTTGGAAATCAACATTTAACTCTTTGCTCAGTGCTTTAGCTCCGTGCTTTATCTCAGTTCACTGTGGGTGAAATCCACCCTGTGCAGAGGGATGCCTGGACTAGTTACCCACTATTGTGAGAGCTCAAACAGAACGTGCATGATGCATAGCCTTGTGTGACCCCGCTGTGCATGACTGAATGCCACTGCAAGTATTGTGTGTGGTTATTTTTCCCCAGCAACAGTAAATATATTTGATAAGGCTCCGCGGACTTGGATTAGAGATGGTTGAACTGACCAAACTTTGGCCTAAATCGCAACACAAAATGAGCCAAATCTTTGTGGCGCTTTGGGCAAGTACAGCATTTTTTCCATTTTTTTTATAGTTATGTGCTCTTGAATTTTGCTAAGTTTAGCCACCACCAGAAGCGCTGACTACTGTGAACCACACAGCTCTCGTGTCGTAGCTTGCTGTTGTGTGAGAACAATACTGTAATGCTTATTGCCTCTTCACCCAAGGAGCTTCACGAGCATTATGTTCATTAGCCCTCAGCATGCCCCAGAGGTAACGGCGTATTGCTGAGTCGCTAGTTGGCACCTGGAGAAACTGAGACACAAATGTTAAGCAATGTGGCTGGGGTCACACATCAAGTCCTGTCAGCACTGGGAATAGAACCTAGGATTCCTGATGCCCAGGAATCTAATCCATGGTCAACCGTCTTTCCCTAATTATTTCAGCAGTTTGGGAATTAACCTAAGATTTAGATACACGGGCTGAAATTTCAGATGCTGCTGCTCTTCTCAACAAAAAGCTTTTGAGGACCAAATCACTCATGCAGCTGTGGGAGATATGTAAGTTCTCGGCGCTGAGAGCTTGGTGCTTAGAAAAAAAACTGTCTTGGTGAGGGGCTAGTTCCTCCATTCACATGAAGACCCCCGCACCTTCCCTAAGAGGGCTTCACCTTGAGTACACCACCACCCTCCCTCAGGGCCAGATTCTGATAGCCATACTAATGTTGAGTAGCACCATACTCCTTGACAGGTCACATTGACTCATTGAGTGGCCCCCTTGACAGTACTACTCAGGGAGGAAAGGGATCAGAATCCGGCCTTTGGTGGTGGTTCTGTGGGGGGAGTAGAGGCAGCATTAGTTGATGGCCAGAGCTGCACCAGTGAAAGCAGCTGAGAGAATGCACCGAATCAGCACCTTTCTGTTTGCTCTGGATTGCTGCACCTGCCAACCCAGCTTCTGCTAGGACTCCCTCTTCCTCTTTGTGCATGGGTGGATGGGAGCCATGTTCAAACACTTTGGCTTCCCCTTGGCACGCTTTCAGTCACCCTGGCACGCAGGCTGGTGAATTTGGGCCGAGGGCTCCACATTACAGCTGTACCTTTTAAAATAAACATTTTTGAAAGCAACACAGGGGTGTGTAGTTTACGCTTAAAACCAAGAAGGCTGCCTCCACAGAGCTGGCCCTTGAAAACAATGAAACCTACGCTGGAGCTATTAAAATATTAAAACCCATCTTGAAGGAAACAGCGGTTACATTTCATACGATGCAAAGGAGGTGCCCACAGCTGCCTATCAAATTAGGTTTCAAACAGGTTTTTACAGATGGGAGGCTTAGAATAAAGCAGCTAGACATGGATGGCAGGTATCAAACAGCCAGTTCTGAATGCCAAAGGCCTGCCTGTGCAATAGCTGCCAATCTAGCTGAAATTCTGGAAGCCGGGCAGTGCACCCACTGGCTGTAATAAAAGTCTATCGCCAGGAGCCAGCTGAACGAGCAGGTGCTTTGCAGAGATCGTATTATATTAAAAAAAAAAGGTTAAAAGATGACAGCTGTGAGAAAATGAAGCAATTCCCTGTAGAGCGGTTGCCTTGTAGGGTGGGCGATTGTTTCTTGGAAACCAGCCCTGTTGCAGTTCCATTATTCAGGTGCAAAAGGACAATTATAGCCAGTGGCACATGCGCTACACCACTTAGTTCCTCCCAGGCTGGGCCTCATGCTACTCTCTGATAGAGCCACCGCACCTGGAGCGGAAGGGCACTATCATATTACAGCCAAATGTAATGCCACTTCATTTGTCCTTCAAGTGCTTATGACGGGCTAGGTCCTCAGCCCCAATGAAAGCCCTTTGCACTTGGTTTTAGAGCAGCCTTGGCCAGGGAAAGCCAGCACCCTTGGTCTAATGCCACCTGCCCTCCATCCCCTTATAGTGCTCTGCATTTTAGGGTGGGAAAAGAGCATGGCAAGGCACAGCCAGAATGCAATGGCGTCTGGTAATCATGGGACAGTTCTCCTTCAGAACCAGCCCAATCAGTGTAAATCAGAACAGCCTAATCTGATTATGGCCCCAGTTTGGCCTCCAGTTGATCCCAGGATTGGGGGAGGGGGTAAAGTGATCTTACAGACACCTTTGTGTCCTTGATCCTACCTTGAGCTGCATCAAGCCTAAAGAGCCATCCCTCTATATTTTATAATGTTTCAGCTCTTGGGCCTGAACGCACAAAAAGAGAGAGGCGTTGTGACCCTCAATGCCTAGCCTTTAGGCGCCTAGAAAATCTCTGCCATTCACAAAGCCTGAGTTAGAAACCTAAGCTCCCGTACAAGGAATGCATCCGACGAAGTGGATATTCACCTACGCAAGCTTATGCTCCAATACGTCTGTTAGTCTATAAGGTGCCACAGAACTCTTTGTCACACCTTAGATTGAGACCGACAAAAGCAGGAAACTGCCTAAGCTAGCCCCATGGGAAATGCACGTGTTAAGCCACACGCCTTTTCTTGGAGATGGGTGCATAAATCCAGGCTGCACAGAAGGGCCTAGCTCTGCTTTGAATTCTCAGCTGCAAACCACCTCTTGGCAGTAGGTGCCTACTATGTTAGCAAAAACCAGGGGCAGAGAAATCAGAAGCTTGAGCATGACTCTGGAATCTGGTGGTTGGAACACTCAGTTTAGAGGTGGGAAACCCAGAATCTTGTCCACCTACTCCAATGACTCTAATTATTTATCCACAGGTCAATGGCTCCAACAGAAGAGATTGAGGGAGCCCCCACACCAGAATAGGGTTAAGTGAATTGACAGGTCAACACTTCAGTGGTTGAGTTGAGAATATAACCAACTATCCCATCAGCTGCATGTGCAAAACACCCAGGCGTATGCACAGCTTCTTGAGTTCCAGTTCCATCTTCAGCCCATGAGGCCATCACTCCAGGCTCATTTGGGCACCAGAAAAGACAAAACACTGCTCAGGTCATGAATCCCATTCAGTCAGTCAAACCGTTGAATAATTCAACAGTGACGTATGCACTCAGGGCCGGATACCTCAAGGAATTTAGGCACTTAGTGGTATATTTCCCCATGTGTCCATAGCAGAAAGAGCTTAAGACATGAGGCCTGATATAAGGGTCCTGGTATGTGGCCTAAGGCCTGAACTGAAGTAGTCAGGCTGTGCTGATATAAAGCAAAGTTAGCAAGAGTAGTGGGCCCTGTTACAAAAAATGCCTACTTGCACGTTCACAGAACCTGGGCTGGTATTACAAAAAGCAGGACCGGCTCTAGGATTTTTGCCGCCCCCAAACAAAAACCATTCCCCGCCCCATTTTTTTCTTGCTCCCTCCACCCCTGCCTCAACTCCACCCCTTCCCGACCCCTTCCCCAAATCCCCAGCCCCGCCTCCTCCACTGCACATGCTGCATTTCCCCCACCCCACTGCTTCCTGTGCCCCCCCTGCACCTCCCTGCCTTAGCTCACCTCCGCTCCATCTACTCCCATGAACATGCCACCGCTCCACTTCTCCCCACTCCCTCGCCTGAGAGGGAGGGGGAGAAGCAAAGCGGGGGTGCATTCAAGGGAGCAGGCGGAGCAGAGGTGAGCTAGGGCGGGGGGGTGGGGGTGCAGGAAGTAACGGGGGATAGAGGAACAGGAACTGCTCCCCACCCCAGCTCACCTCCGCTCTGCTTCCGCCTGCTCCCCTGAGCGGGCTGCCGCTGCTCGGCTTCTCCCTGCTCCCTCCCAGGCTTGCTGCGCGCAAAACAGCTGGTTCATGTGCAGCAAGCCTGGGAGGGACGGGGAGAAGCCGAGCGGCGGCGGCCCGCTCAGAGGAGCAGGTGGAGGCAGAGCGGAGGTGAGCTGGGGCGGCGGGGGCACATTTCTAGGGGCGGCATGGCCGGTGCCAGAATGCCGCCCATAGAAATGCGCAGCCCCAGGCACCTGCTTGTTTTGCTGGTGCCTAGCAAAAAGGCAAACAGTCCTAGGACGTGCTAGGCACAGGCCACTCATGTAAATATATTCCAGAAGGGTAATACCAGAACACCTCGATACCAAGTATGGTATGAACACACTCCCTGAAGATAACACAGGGACACACTGACCCCTCCTAAAAGATAAGGTCAGGGGGACAGGACGATGGATAGAGTTGTTTTGATCAAACCAACATGTACAAGCGAAAGGGTGGTAACTAACCATGTCGGCGGGGCAATACGTAATTTGTTTGTGTCAGTGTACAAAAGAGGGGGTCACAGAGGGGGGTGCCTTGATCCGGCCTGGGGGGGGGGGAGCAGAGCGTCACGCCACTCACTGAGCTGAGTCCATTGTAATGGGCATACATGTGTTAACGTACCTGTAGAACATACCGGATGCTAGGACTGTGCTTCGTTGACAATCAACCTGGGCGAGCGCCTTTGCCACTGAACCGAGTCTGAGGTCTCTGTGGGCAGTTCGCGCAAAGGCTGCGTACGCACTCTCTGGCCAGAGCCCGTGCAGCACGCCGTGAGAACAACTGGTAAGGGTGTCCAGTTACCTCGCACCCCCTGACTGCCCCGAGGGCAGCGAAAGGGTTTATAGTACACTGTGCAAATGGCAAACAGGAGCAGTCAGACGACCAGCCACTCAAGCAACAGCCATAGGGGAAGGGACTATGGTGAGCCATCGGGTGCCTGGTGTGAGACTGGGATGGATTTCACCCGTCGAACGGTATTACATGCGCATTAAGCAGGCAAGGTGAACTTCACCCACCTCACTGCACAGGCCTGATGAGTCCATGTTCTCCTTGATTAGAAAACTCCCCATTCTTACCCAAAACAGTTAACAGAGCAGCACCTGCCATACCCCCTTTGAGCGGTGCCTGACCACAACCAGCCACCTTGTGAATTATGAAGCAGGGAAAGGGTTTGGGCAGAGACATAATTGCCAACGGCAGCTCTGAGCGAAGGGGGAAAGCAGACCAGCTTTGATGAAGACGAAAGGAAGACATTCCAGGCCAGGCAGTTCACTGGCAGAAGCGTTTGCCGATTGCAGACACAACGAGCGAGTTATAGCTGTGGCAACGCTTAGAGCTCAGTGCTGAGATGCTTGCCAAAAAAGCAACGCCACCCACATGGCCCTTTCAATAGTGAACCAGTCACCAGCAGAATTTTTCATACAGTAAGAGCATGTGTAGCAACATGCACCCTTGTGTTGCCATTCTGCTCTACCTCATGTTACACTGTCCCTGAGCAGAAATGCACTAATCCTGCGATATATTTCATGCACCTTTCAATAAACGTGCAGAGCCATCTTGGCCTGATTAGCAATTATATGAGATGATCTAGCGTAAGTCTCAGCACCAGATCATACTGCTGACGTATGCAATACATCCCCATGCTGTTTATTGGCAAGTGCGCCAAAACTGAGCTTAATTAACATTAAAGATTGGGCACTAAGCAATTAAAACTAATCAGGCCCTTCAACGTTTGGCAGCTATGCTGAGTTCATGCTGCCATGAACAAAAAAACACAACAGCATGAGAGACTGAAGCAGTGCCAGTCTTAGCTAGGAATGTCCAGCCTTCGGTTGCTATGGGGCAAAACAGCCGGGTAAGCCTTTTCCAAGTACACAGAGCAAGCACATACTTTAAATTAGAGCACGTCAGCCAGCTGGTTAAGAAGCCACTCAGTGGGCTCATGGAATGATTTCCCAACCCTGTCATCCGGATCACAACCTCCCGCCCCCACGGGGTTCTTGGGCCAGATGCTCAGGTGTGGATTTGGGCTGCACTGAACAGTGTGCTGAGTGTTTTTTGCAAACATGCGTTTTTCAATTTCTGAACCACAAGGCCTCATTACAGACAAAAATCGAATTTGTTTTGCTTTAAAACATCACTTACAATATTGCAGGTCAAATAGTGGATTCCTAGACTGACAACGTTGCTAACATTCTCCAGCACTTCTGGATACATACCGTACACACATGTTAAGGTTTATGCTCAGTCCATGGCTATATACACAGTAACATATAGTTAGAGCTTCTGATTTTAGTTTTTAACCACTAAACACCTGTAAAACAAAGAAATCGGTATTAGTTCAATAAACACAACATCAGAAATGGTTATTTGTATCTAATGGCTTGTCCCCACGGCGCAGTACTATGCTCAGACAGAACGATGTTGAACTAGGCAACCTTACTCATGATAGTATATACTGCCGTAATGAGTAATGTATATTATATACATTACTTATGCCAGTATATACCCAGAGAAAGCCCACGTCCCATTTTGAACAGCTACATAAAACTTTAAAATTGCTAACAATAAATCCTGAACAGTGAAATTAATAACGCCGCACCAAAACAAAAGCCCTATATATACTATATGGCACCCAGCTACCAGTTTACAAATACATAATCTCTTTGCTCTATGTTTGTACCGCACCTAGCACAAGATGGTCCTGCTCCATGACTGGGGCTCTTAGGTGCTATCGCAATACATAATAATAATAGACCAGAGATTTGAACACACATAATTTGCTTTGAAACATTCTCCAAACCCATTTCCCTGCACTGACATTTTCAGGTCAGAGCTTTAGCAAGTTAAATCCTCCTGATGACCTGACAATGACAGAATCATGGTTTTGAAAAATGGTCAGAAATAAAGGTCAACTATTTGTTAACAGGTATTCGGAATATGGGGCGATGATGGGAGCTAACACAATTCGGCAAATACTTGAGCCTTTCCATTGTCCAAGGCGTCCAGTGTATCCTATGGTCTATCAAATGCTCCCTTTCTAAACCTCTCAGCGTTGGCGCATAACAAATGTGGATGTTCAAGAAACAGGAAATATCACTGTCAAGTATTCGGTTTTCATGAAGTATTAATAGCAGGATACACATGGTCTCCATTAAATGTGTGCTGAACTACTTCAACTGTGGTGCCCATCAGTTTAGTAAGAGTATAATTATTAAACTAGCTTTAGCTTCAAATCAACGTCTGCATAGTATATACTTTAATGACATAGCAGCAGGCTGGCTGAAAGGAACTAGTGTTCACTGTGTGAGAACCCCAATCACACTGAAGGCTGCTGAGCCAATATCAAAGCCTATTTAACTGCTAGTGTAGCCTGACAAAACCATTTTCAGTGTTGTTTCAGAAAGCAACACCGAGTCTTGGTGCTGAACGTGGTTTTTGCCTGGCCTATGCAAGCACTTAAGTGTGACCAGGTGTAGAAAACCATTTTTAACAACGGTTAATTTTCTTAGGAGAGCCAGGGGTTGAGTCTGCTCAGGCGTCTAGCTTGCACCACTCACGCTCAGAAACACAACACAGTTATTATTAGCATGGTCGCTCCTATGCTAAAGTTACATCCTCTCCTTAAAGTAACTACGCCCTATCACAATTTCCCCTTCTGAAAATTTGGTTTACTTTTTCTGATGACTTGTTCTTACTTGTGATTATGTCTAACTGGAATTTTTTCAAGTATCAGAGGGGTAGCCGTGTTAGTCTGGATCTGCAGAAGCGACAAAGGGTCCTGAGTTAGAGTTATTATATACCGCACCATAATAACTCTGACTCAGGAACCAATCCATGCAACAAACCTCGATGCCAACTTTGCCCACATATCTACACCAGGAACACCATCACAGGACCTAAGCAGATCAGCCACACCATCACCGGTTCATTCACCTGCACATCCACCAATGTAATATACGCCATAATATGCCAGCAATGCCCCTCTGCTATGTACATCGGTCAAACTGGACAGTCCTTACGCAAAAGGATAAATGGACACAAATCAGATATAAGGAATGGCAATATACAAAAGCCTGTAGGAGAACACTTCAACCTCCCTGGACACACAATTGCAGACCTAAAGGTAGCCATCTTGCGGCAAAAAAAACTTCAGGACCAGACTCTAAAGAGAAACTGTAGAGCTTCAGTTCATTTGCAAATTTGACACCATCAGCTCAGGACTAAACAAAGACTATGAATGGCTAGCCAACTACAAAAGCAGTTTCTCCTCCCTTGGTGTTCACACCTCAACTGCTAGAAGAGGGCCTCACCCTCCCTGATTAGCTTACCTCGTTATCTCTAGCCTGAATCTTCCCTGCACATTTATATCTGCCTCTGGACATTTCCACTGCTTGCATCCGAAGAAGTGGGTATTCACCCACGAAAGCTTATGCTTCAATACTTCTGTTAGTCTATAAGGTGCCACAGGACCCTTTGTCGCTTCTATGGAATTTTTTCCTGTCTCTAATTTTCTCAGCCCTTCCTCTATCTTCTTGATGTACCAAATTAAGAACATTGTAAAGTTAAAACAAGCCAAATGAATTGTAAAAAGACACAGCAGCCCAAGCTATTGCATCACTTCAGTACAGCTCCCGTTTTGCCAGCACCCCCCATCAGAATCAATGTAAATTGACAGTCCCATTTAATTAGATTCAATTATTTGTTCCTTTAAAAAAAATGTCAGCTGTCGATTTGGATGTGTTGGCCAGAGCTACCTAACCTTGTCAAGTTAATTGTTTTCTGAGCACTGCATCCAGCAAAGAGGCTGGTTTCCTCACATTTGGCTGCACGTCCCTTGTAGATTTCCATGGCTCAACAGCCATGTAGCCAAAGAATGAGTCAAGAGCCAAAATGGTCAGACTCCAGTCTTTGGACACATCTTGTGACTGGAATGGAGCAAAAGGCGGTGCCCTGCCGTATGTCTATGTCAGTTATGGGTTACCAGCTTAATTGATTCAACTGCACATGCTCAGAGTAAACACTGGGATTGACATACACAGCAAAATCTCAGGGTTATGCCCTTTAAGAAAAATGCGTCTTGTTTATATCTACCAGAAAACAGGGTTTGGTGCCAATCTACTTCTATTCATGGATAAGTGAAGAAGAAAGAAAGAAACTGCTGTGATTTCAGCTCAGCTCTGACTCCTCTGAACAGGTCTTTCTCCAAGTTCTTAAAATAGGGGGGGTACCTCATTCCGAACGAATAGGTGCACAATCCTTTGCCACATATACAAACCTGTTGTGTCCCAGGCATTATGGGATTTACTCCTGTGGTCTATGGTGTGTGTCCTTGTCGTATGGTATGATCTCCCAGGATTCCTTTCACTCAGTGTGTCCATGGTTAATACTTTACTATAAACCACATCCTGACCCTCTTGTTCCTTGGCTATTTTATTCTTTAAGGCAGGTTAAAGAATGCAATAATCCATTACGATAATACGGTGGCAGCGCATTCTGCGCTCTTGATGCAGTGTCAAAATATCATCATGCAAAAAGGGCTCTTTTACCCCAAACTCCCTTCGATGTGGGTGTTTGGGTTAGCGTTGCAATTTGTGAGGAAGCGCAGCTGGGCTTGTCCTAGGATATACATGGGGTAGCTGCAGCTCTTCAGAAGTCTCCTACTACCCTTGTAGGTCTTCTGGGCTTGAAGGAGATGAGAATTATGCAAAAGCAGTGAGGCTCAGTTCAGACTCAGACTGACTATTCTTAAAAATGGAATAACACAGCGGGGAATGAGGCCACAAATGTTTTCTTTGCGTCAGGGTACGCACATGAGGGTGTACAGAAAAAGGCATTCAAAGTGCCAATGCATGTGTTTGGCCCAATAGCTCTTTCTGAATAAAAGATGTAATGTGCCATTTTCTGAGCCATGCTTATAGTTCTCTAGTGGCTCCTAAAATTCTGTGTGACCCATTGTTATCCTAGTAGAAATATAATAGCTACATAAATAATAGCATACAGCTGTACTGTTTCTGAATTAAAATGATATTAAATCTGTACTAAGCAAACAATGGAGACACAATAGGAACACAATATTATGGGCCAGATTCCGATTTTGGTTGCAGCAGTATAAATCTGGAGTAAATGTTCTGAAATTGTCAGAGTTACTCCAGATTTTCACTGGTGTAACTGAGAAAAGAAGCTAGTCCAAAAGCTATGGAATGTATTTCCAATGCTACTGTAGTTATTATTGGCTTAGTGCAATAACTATAGTTTTACTAAATGGTAGTTGGCCATTGTTTTAGTTTTCAGAACTCCCAGAATGCAATGAAGTAAAAGGTTTTAATTAAAAGATGGGCTAAACTGTCTGAATCTGGAATAAGTATCTTCGCCCATGGGGTCTGGTGGTCCCACAGGTGGATTAGATACCATATATCTCATATTTACCCAATCTCTTTTCACATTAATACCCTTTTCATTTTCAGTCCTAGCTTCTTCTACGTCTATCAAAAAATCTTGAACCATCTTCTTGATTTCCTTTCGGATCAATTTAGTTGATCACTCAGGCTCTTCCTGGTCCCTCCTCAGTCAATACTAGGCCTACGAGATGCAACTCATCAGGGCTTTACAGAAGACTCATGGAAATGCTCCTAGCATGTCTGATTATGCATGATCAGATGAATTCACTGACTAGTTTGTGTGACTAAAGCAGATACAAGTCCACGGCAGTAGGACTAAATGCCACACCCCTATTCCTGGGGAAAGTAAAGTACTATCCAGCAATGATGCAAAATGTTTGTTACTGTAAATGGGATAAGACCACTGATGTGTGGTTGTTAGTGTTTGTGATAGCGCATATAGTGTGAAAAATCTAGGGCTATTATGAGTCGTCCACCTGCATTGCATTTCACATAAATAACTCACATTGGCAGAGTAAATGACTACTTTTGAAAACATTGTGTTCTGTTTCAATTTATGAACAGCTTTGCACTAGATTTTTATTTTTGCTGTAGTCAACTGATTCTGTACACTGGTAATGTATTATTCTCACTTGCCTGCCTTCACCAATCACTATATCTGTCAAAAGCGTTAGATTCAGCTGGCACGGTCTTAGCATGAGTGGGGAGGAACCCAGTTGTTTGGAAATCCTATGAATTTTCATAGAGCTGCAGAATTAGATACTGAACTCCATGGAAGCTTTAGTGCCATTCACATCCTCTTTGAGGCATTTAAATCAGCCTGCACACAACAGCTAAAATTATTCAAATTGCAGGCGCTAAAACAAAACAACACTACAGGAGGAGTTTGGCTTCAGCAAAAGTCATCAGAAAGGAACATTTAATGGACTTGAAAAAAGCCCTGGCTGGAATCATAAAGTCCCCTGCCCATTAAATGAAAAGTAGAGATGAAAGCCTGTTCTGAAATAGAACCCCTGACATTGCAGCAGTGAAATGAATGACAGACTTCACGACCATCTTTGCCAAGACCTGAATTCTGGCTTCTAGTAGCTCTGCTTCAATATTGTCTAAACTTACTCTTTGTGTTTGTCGAGAATTAGCTCTTACACTGCTGTGTGGGCAAGAACGCATGCTAGGTGCTGAGAAATTCAATCATACCGAACACAAAGTGCTTGTGCCAAACAGTGTATATCTGCCTGTAACGATTTCATCAGTAGAGTAGAGTATCCTATGGAAATGTAACCCCTTCTGCCAGTGGGGTGGGCAGCAAAAGGGCCTCGTTCAATATCTAGGGGTGCCTCTTAACATTACAAAACAGAACCAGCTTGTGCCCCTTCCTAGAAATCTGGAAAACGAAACTGCCTTTAGCTGCGATGCCATGTTCTCAGATACCATCACTTAGTCCAGCTCTTAGTGATGTCACTGGCTAGTGGGGAACCTCTGCAGCTGCATTGTCTTTCACTGTCCCACCGCAGATCTAAGGTTCACTCCCTAGATCACTAATCACCAGGTTTTGATCACATGGGTATGTATTGGTGGGCTCACTGCTAACTTAGCTGAATTAAACTAAACAGAAGACAAAATAACCATCAAGATGCCCAGAGTCTTGACTGGATTTTTCATTCCTTGTTAAACTCCCCTGTAATCTTCTGTAAGCCAGGTCTGAATTAGCTCTCCCCAGCCATTTACTGATGAACTGAGAGAAAAGACCACAGAGACAAACTGTATTTGCATAGACACGGCTGCTTTGCCGAAGTGATCAGTTTTGGCTCTTTTGGGTTACAGTTCACTTGAGTCTTGCATGCAAGGGTAATGAAATATTATCCTTAGTGTAGGCGATATACCACAAAGGAAGAGAAAATGTATTTGAGAGAGAGATGGCAGGAGGAAATAGGGTTACGGGACCCCATTCTCCCATTGCCGGCTTCAGTGGGAGGTACACCTAATTTGCAAATAGCGAATGAGTCACATTATTATTATTTTTTGTTCATGTTTTTGATCATTTGAAAACACTGATGTTAATAGGAGTGTCTTGTATCCTAGAGAATAAGTCTCATCAAATATCTTCTGGTTAGCAGCACCTCTCTTTCACTCACAGAATTCGCTTTAAAAGCCCAATAAATGCATCTGAAGTGGGTATCTCTTTTCTAAGCACGCACTGTTCCAGTTGGAGGGTCAGCGGCTAGCTCGTGTGAAGCAGATTTTTTTTTAAAAGCAGACATAGAAGGCTATTTTTGTAGGCACCTACAACTGTGTCATCTCACCACCCCGTGAGTAGGAGGTGAAGGATTAGACGTGTTCTCGGCTTTGCTTTAGGAGTTTATCTCAAGGAGTCGCCTTCTCTCCAGCAGCTTCTCAGCCTCAAGTGCTAGCACAGTTTTGAGACTATTTAAACATTCCCCCCAACCACTAAATGTCACGTCTTGGCATACTGCATGTTTCCCCAGCAGAGAGCTGCGGAGTTGAACATCGTGGCCTGCTCGAATTTAAATTTTAAAGCAAGCTCAGTGTGCCCAAATAAAGGGATGGGTTGGGGCGGAGAGCCGAAGGCCATGTTGTACCTTTAAGCCATCGCCCCACTTTGGGGACAGCACAGAGGTGCCCCCAGCTCAATATCCAGGAGTCATTGCAGGGAATTCCTAATTGCATGAATTGTTGGTGCTGAACTGATCTATTCCACTCTATGCTACCCCCTGCAGGGTCCCCAGTGCCGGGGGTGCGGCCAAAAGCCCTTCCCTTGCAGCACAACAGCCAGTAGGAGTTGCTGGAGCTGAAGCACACGTTACAGTAGCCCTCAGAAGCTTTTAGCTTTGCTGGAGGCTGAACCGGCCTCTGGGAGCCTCAGGCCAGGGTAGATGCACTGTCACCCTCCTTGGTCCCTGCTCAGCATCAGTGCAGGGATGAATTCTCCCCACTGCACCCAAAGCAGGCACAATGCCCCCGGGATCCCTTGGGGGGCAGGGCGGGAGGCTGACTGCTGCTACAGCCTCTGCAGCATGTTGGCCCCCGTCCATGCCTAGCCCGCGCTGCTAGAAGGGAAGGCGAATGAGCCTACACCCTGTGGGGATGCTGGCACGGGCACCAGTGCTTGTCTTGCGCTCCGGGGAGTGCAAGGATTGGACTTGTGCCTTGCCTCTGCATGGGAGTGTGATCGGCGGCTTTATATCCTCTTACCCCTCACTGGGTCAGGCATATATGAGCCATACATGTACAGAAAGTAGAGGATGTAGTTAGTGTAAAAAAGTCCACACAAGAGACTTGGAGCTGTGGATAGAGGTAAAAAGACCAATTCTGCGTGTCACGGAGAATGCAGGCCACAGCAATATACAGGGGAGGGGCCATCATGAAGGGATCAAGTCAAGGGAACAGATAGGTCAGGGATGGGATGGGGGTGGGAATTTCCTTCGCTGTAGCTTTACAAACATCACTGTAGGAGTGCGAACTAATCCCCCTATAAAATGCAATCCTCCTTGAGCAGTATTTGCTGCAATGGGCAGAGATGCCAGAACCTGGCTCCAGCGCGCATTCAAGACAGAATGAGCTGATGTCTGCACATGCCATAGATATGAAATACACGGTTCCCTTTATGGGTGGTAGGCGATGCCCTGGGATTTCATTTGCTCTTCAGCCAGCTATTCTAAATATTAGATGGAGGTTTGGGGGTTTAAATTTACCACCCCATGACTCAAGCAGCAGGATTTTATCCCCAATCTGTCTTTAATTGCTATGCTAAGTGGTCAATTATAGAATGTTGTCTTCTTGTGACCTTTGTTTATAACCAGAAATTCTTTGAGACAAAGCCCATATTTTTCCTGGTCAACGGCAGGTGTGTGGGACACCTTACTGTGCTAGACAGGGAAGCTGCAACCAGAGAGACTGAATCAAACATATTAACCAAGGTGTGAGCTTCACCTTCCCCCTCACCTTAATCAGTGAAGAAGTGGGTATTCACCCACGAACGCTTATGCTCCAATATGTCTATTAGTCTATAAGGTGACACAGGACTCTTTGTCGCTTCTACAGATCCAGACTAACACGGCTACCCCCCTTGATACTTAATCAGTTGTTCACTTTTAAAACCACCGCACCCACATTAATGCCATCACATCGGCAGACAGAAGCGTGAATACAAATGTAATGAATATTCATGACATATGAATATTCATTACCATGCATAGCCATTGCCGCTGCATTTCTGCTTGCAGGGGGCCTATAGGCATGACAGGAGAAGGTTCTTTCTGAAAAAAGCGCTATTTTTAGACACATTGTTATGGAAAAATGAAAGAAGCTTGAATGGTCACCGCATGCCCTACACATCCAACGCCTCACATGGGATGCTCGTCCCAGGGATGTGTGTATCCTACATATCCACTGGAGCAAATTCTACTCTCCCTCATGCCCTACTTGACATTTAAGGTCTTAGGCACGCAAGAACACGCACAGCCCCAGTGCCGGCTCAAGAGACTCAAGCAGCAACAATTAAAAAAAAACCCCTCACTGGTATCCCTACTATAGCCCTTTAAACTGAACGTCTCTCTCAGAGATTCTATTCTATTGTACGTAAGTAAAATAAACACCTTCCACTAGTGCACTAAGGAACACAACTCCCATTGATCATGGTTTTTTTCCTCGTATCCTCTCCCCAGAAGGGAGAGTGGCGTGGAGTGTCTTGTGTTGATAGGGTTTTGGGTGGTGGTGTTTTTTAAAGCAGTATACCTCTTGCTCTATCCAGTGTTGTTGTAGCTGTGTCCGATAAAAGATATTACCTCACTCATCTTGTCTCTCTAGCTACCTGTTGCTATTTGTTTATATTAGAGAAGACAAGGTCAAAGAAACATACTTTGCCCTTGGAGCAGAAAGTGATACGGTTTGTGATGAGGTTCTTGACGGAGTTCATTCCACCATCTAAATCGGGGGTCTCAAAACACGCGGCCCACGGGACGCATGCGGCCCACGGAGCGCTTCCCTGCAGCCCGCCGGGCTCCCCATGCCTCCCCCCCCACCCCCCGACTTACTTTCTGAAGTTCCGCCGCCAGAACAGCTGTCTGGCAGCTTCGCAGTTTCTGGGAGGGACGGGGGAGGAGCGGGGAGCCACGCACTCAGGGGAGGAGGCGGAGAAAGGGCGGGGCCTAATGGAAGGGGTGGAGTGGGGCGGGGCCGGGGGCAGCGAGGAGGTGGGTCAGTGATGCGGCCCTCGGGCCAATATACTAGTCCTCATGCGGCCCTCGTGGTAATTTGAGTTTGAGACCCCTGATCTAAATTAATACTCAGCTTTGCCAGTCTTATTACGCACATAATAGAGCTGGTTGGAATCCAGAATTCCCATTGTCCAGGAAACTCCAACATGTCAAAGAAAAATTCGTTCTGAACAAAATTATGAATTTTTGTTTTTAAAAGAACCCAAAGTGAAATTTCATTTTGAAATTATCAAAATGCTTCATTTCGATAAGAGGTTTAAATCATTTTCTTAAGGTCAAAACTTTTCATTGAGACTTTATTGCCTCGACTTCTACGTTATCGGACAGTATAAAAGTTGAAACTCTTTGACTATTACATAATGTCATGTTATAACTTTACAAGCAGGGAAATGAGTGACTCCCATTTAAAAGTGTCTGTCCTTCTGCCAGTGTTTTCTGCTGACAGATGAGGATGGCCACCCAGCATGACATTCCCCAGAGAGAGACCCCCAGCCACAGACACAAACCTTATCTGGTAAACCTTGTCATCTCCCCTTTAAGTCCTACCTCCCATCTCCATTTCCCTCACAATGTGAAACAAATAATTTCTCCCGCACTGATAATAGTAATAGTGTGTTCAGGGCACGTTACAAACTATAAATAATGACTCCTCCCAACATCCTTGTTCAACAGATCAGGATTATCTCCATTTTACAAAGAGAGAGGGGTGAAGTGATTTGCCAAAGGTCACACAGAAAGTCATTGACCAAGCTAGATAAGAACCTAGGTTTTCTACTTTCCAGCTTCATGCCCCAATCACTGAGCCACTGATTGCAGAACAGTGCCATGTCTCCTAAGACAGTGCTCCAGAATTGCACCAACGAGCAGGGAGTGAGATGATCAAGTCAGCCAGGACCACTATCTCATGTTGTCTTGCCCCAGTCACCCCCACCTCATGCTGGTTTGGTACGGATCAGTATGAGGAAGAGGAAAAGTGGAGACTAGCCAGGCAGATTGGGGTTCTGATGGAAGTAAAGGACATTTTTTGTCACTAAAAATTGCACCATTTACAAAATATTTTGCTGGGAAGCTTCTTAGCTGCTTGCATTATTTTTAGATTTGTTTTTATTTTATGCATGAGAGATTTATTCCAAAAAAATAGGTAGGGAAAGAACTGACAAATTGAAGGAAGCAAGAAAGGACAAATGGGGGACACACAATTTAAATTCCTGGTAAATGAATACTGCACAACACACTATGCTGATCTATCACTATGCTGATATCGGGTTTGAAGGAGGCCAAGTTCCTGGAACCAGAGGAGCAAATCCTGGCAGAGTTCATTCGGTTCTTCATCTTTCCAAAGCAGATAATTGAGTACCCGACAGTTTACTGGTCCCCCATTCCTAAGGTCTCTCCACCCTGTTTGGACATTAAAGAATGCACGAGATTGAAGAGTAGCATGGTTTGCCCCAGTGTCCTTGGCCAAATTTCAAAGAATCAGAACATTTACCCCCCACACCACAGATTGTATAATGTGCTGTGCAGCTGGCTGCCCCCAGCCAGTGTGGCTTTCATCCAGCACCCTGGAACAGGCATGTGCATTACCTAAACACCTTGTGTGCCTGTCAAATATGGTGGAATTAAACAGTGTGGATTTTTTTTTGAAAGACTCACAGTAACAATGGTTCTTCCGGGGTGGGGGGCGGGGGAAAGGTGGAAAGAGAGGCTTCGTGTGGTTTAGGGAAACGTCTGCCCGATATGTAGAAGTCACTGTCATCGATCAGTCTATCAGCCCTCACAGAGAGAGCGCCGATCACAACACGTCAGTTGTGTTGTTCTAGCCAGTCCTCCAACTACCCCCTGGCCAAGCTCTCAGTAGGACTGGACACCCGATTGATATAGCACACAGCAGCCTAGAACTCCTGAGCAATCCGCCAACCGCAGCCTCCCAAGCAGCTGGGATTACAGGCACGTGCCAACACACCGGGGCAGGTATGTAGAAGTAATTTTTCAAAAATAGCTCAGGAATGTGATAGCGATGAGTTCTGCAATATTGCCACGGTCAGTGAGACCTAGAATGAGCGGTCATGTAAGCACCAGTCATGCACATTAAAGCTGCCTGGGGACTCCTTTAACTTATGACCGTTTTTTAAAAAAGTTAGAAAATAGTTTTGAACAGCATGTGCTTAACTTACTCGCGTGGGGCTCATTCTTCATGAGTTTTCAGTTGTCTTTCATGCTGCTGTTCTTTCCTCCAGTTCTCTCCTTGGGCTTTCAAGGTGCTATCATCTGTTCTTCTATTAGCTTTTGCACCACTCCTTGATCTCTTCTGTCCAGGGGTTCTCTCCTTCTGAACATCTCTCCTTGTCTACGTCCTCCAAAGATCTGTCCTTGGCCCTCTCCATTTTCTCTCCTAAACCCTCTGTCAGCTATGACCTCTGCACTGACTCCCACAAAATTTATCTCCACTCTCTGCACTAGTTTTGTCTCTGCCAGTGTCTTTAAACTCTGAGATCTTGCCAGCTATCCCACCCTGTCATCATGTTTCTTGTCCCCCATGCTTGCAGCTGGGAGATAATGTTTGATTCCCTTCCTTCCTAACACTGAGAGCCAGACCCTCAACAAAGCCCTGAACCAAAGTCCATTAAAGTCAGTGGCAAGACTGCCATTGGCTTTGATGGGCTTTAGCTAGGCCCAATCCCCATCTACTTTTCCTACATTTCCAGAAATTGCCTCTCCTTCTCCATACTCACTGCCAAGACATTAGAACAGGGGTAAGATTTTTCAAACGGTTCTAAGTGACATAGAGCTTGTGGAAGTCGGTAAAGGGAATTTGGATGCAGGCCTCTATATGAGCAAGAGTCAGGCTAACTCTAGCTGTGATAACGCGAGATTTGTAGAAGCGGGGACTCTGTGAGGCGAGGGGAAAATAACTATGAGAGAGGTTATTGTAACCTTGTATTAGATAAGAATAGAATGTAGACCATAACAAAATTAATGAGGAAAACAAGATAACAAGAAAGAATATGTATAAACAAATTGCAGTTGTTGATCATACTACATATAACAAAAAGTATAAATGCTTGCCTTAATTGTTTATCTTTGAGAGACCTGCCTAGGAGGGGGAAACCCTGTGTCCTAGTGCACTCTCTCCTCTTTGCAATTGCTTAGGTTAATAAAGTGTATCTTGCCTTGCTGCACCCAAAATAAGAGTGAGAGCTCTGTTTTTCTCCGACAAGCTTATGTCTCATTGACTTTCAGTGAAACTTTGGCTCCTAAGTCACTTTTGAAAAGTGGGACTGAAGTGTTATGTTCACAGCATATAAACAGAGAAGCTAGCTAAAATCCATAAAACACTCTTTGTGAAAGGCTGAAATGTCACATCTTTTCGTTGTAGAATCCAGAACAATAACACTCCATGAAAAAAACCAGAGAGAGGCAAAGCAGGCTGCTCCATATGGCAGAGAGGCACAACTCACCCCATCTGAGACTTTCTAGACTGCTGAAACCCAAATCACATGCTTCACCACAGAGCGATCCCCCTAGCCTGCAAGCAGGACCCCCTCCTCTTCTTTAAGTGACAGCTTGCAGTTCTAACACAGTCCTCAATACACCACATAATACAATGCACTAGTCCTTGGTCACTTAGATGCTTTTGAAAGTTTTAGCCTATGCTTTTCATTTCACGTAGTGACTACTGGAGCATCCTGCTCACTCACTTTACTTTTAGGCAATCAAGAAATATGGAATTTGTGCAATTACTTGCATTTATTTTTCAGGCTTGATTGATGTAGTACTGTTGGAGGAGAACTTCAGTCTAGCCCATCCAGAATGTAGCCATAAAGATGATAATTCTTTCAAACTTCTCTGATCACATCTCCCTCCTTCTAGAATGTCTTCACTGCCCCCACTCCCACATTTTCTTCTGTATTGAACTCAGGCTTCTCCACACTTTCAAACTTTCCCATTACCTACCTACGTCCTTTCCAGCCCCATTCTGCAGCCAGGAGGCTGTTTTGGCCTCTCTTCTGGCTTTGCCCTTCCAGACATTACATCTGCTTCCCTTTCACACCAGTCCAATCTATTTTGTGAAGCATTCCACCTACAGACTAGAAGGGGGAGACTGTCACTGTGGAAAAGGGACTATAGAGGAATTATCATTGCCATGCACAAGTCCATGGGAAATCCTGGGGACGCACTTGTGTTGCTAACCCATGCTGAAGTTCCTGCTGCTATGTCTTCACTGCTACTGTTACCTGCACTAGCTAGATCAAAGCTCGTGAAGGTATGTATACCTGTAACCCAGGCCTGCTTGGTGTGGTGCTCTGTCCCCCTCTAGTGGCATCTAGCCCATCCAATGATTGATGAGTCTGCTACAGTCTTAGTTAAGCAGGATGTGGCTTTTAGCTCATGCAGTAGAGGCTCATACACTAAGCTTGAGAGGTTTCAGGTTCGAACCCACCTGCTGATGACCAGGATCTTTCAACGTTACATACCCATGCTACAATCACCCCTTAATTAGCTGTGCAAACATATCCTGTGTAGTGCTAGTGCACAGGATCATTTATACAATACGATTCCAGGAATGTCACCCCAAAGCCTAACGTTGCTGTTGAGTCAGTGTGAAGCTAGAAGCATGGCTGGGGGCTCTTTTTATTCAACTATTACCAGGTTGAATCATCACTGGGTTTTACAGTCTGTTACAATCTGATTTTTAAGATCTCAGCAATTCTGACGTTACACATTGCACCCAGCTACAGTAAGGCACGTATTTATGCCATGCCAACTGTCCTAGGTCACTGGTGTCAGATATCTGTAGAGGAAGGTTTGAGCTAATTTGCATACCACAATTTCATTGGTTGGATGAATGAGATGGTGGATTACCTGGCCCAACTGTCACACTCGTGCACCAACTGCCATTTGCACAAGTCTCCCAGCACAGCCCCCTGCACAATAATACAATCAGCGTGAACAATGAACGCAAACACTTAGCACCTCACCACAGAACTGACTCCTTATTCACCATCCACACAAATCTCCCAGCACCCGCCTCTCCCCCCAACCGATACAAATCGGCACAACAATCCCAACACATATAGCCCCTGTTGTGATAATTGGATCTGCAAATTTACCCCAATTGTGAGCTCATAGAATCATAGAATATCAGGGTTGGAAGGGACCTTTGGAGGTCATCTAGTCCAACCCCCTGCTCAAAGCAGGACCAATCCCCAATTTTTGCCCCAGATCCCCAAATGGCCCCCTCAAGGATTGAACTCACAACCCTGGGTTTAGCAGGCCAATGCTCAAACCACTGAGCTATCCCTCCTTCCACTCAAGTGTGAGAAGTGGCGGAAGTTAATAAAATGTCACAAGAACCCATAACAACTAATGCTGATGGGAAAAGGTGCAAAAGGGAGACAGAGACTGAATTAGTTCAAACAAAAAGGCCTCCTGATATAATTCAAGGACTGTGTTAAGAAGATGTCTGGTAAACAAGAAAAGCATGGGACCAAAATCAATGAACCAAAATCAGTATCTCGGAAATTAGGTTTAATTGGAGAACCATATAATGAGTGGATGGGCTATTTTGACCATCACTCCCTTTTGGGGTGCTTAAAAGAAAAGTATTTGGGGGAAAAGATCAAGATCAGAACACTCTGCCAACAAGCACTGCCTGAGCGGCAGGAAAATTTGGGGAAAAAAGGGAGCTTCACCATCATGGCTGTCACCCCCACCATTTCCGGGGACCCTGGGATCCACCATGACACCGTTGGGCCTTTGTTGGCCCAGTCCTGAAAGATGTCCTGACCAGGCTGATGAGGGGGACCAAGATGACACTGCTACCTCCACCTGCTCTGTCTAAATCCCAAACACCACCTTTGTCCCCCACCTCCCTCCCCTGTGTGTCCTTTTCCTTCTCCACTTCTCTCTCCTTTTTTGCTTTCTGTCTAATAGGAGTCTGGCTTAGCCAGCCAAGACTGTCTATTTTGCAATACAGGGTTATCCCCAGTATACATCTCCCCCTTATCCACTGTTTCGGCTATCAGTCGCTCATCAATAGGGGAACGTGTTCCGAATTACACTGGTCCCGATCCGCATATCCATATTTGCATGGATCAGGACCAATGTGAATTGGAACATGTTCCCCTATTGTACAGCACAGTACTGTACTTGCATCCGCTGGCCACGCTCAAGGCTTATTACCTATGGAGGATGTTCTCCATGCTGATTAAGGAGATGGCAGGTGAAGGAAAGCCCGGTGTAAAGGAGTTTTGGAAGTCCTACAATATCTTGTGGAAAACATTGACGCGGCGTGGGAAGAGGTCACTTCGCAATGTATGAATGGCATTTGGCGCCGTGCATGGCCAGATACTGTTCACAGCTTCGTAGGATTTGATGCCGTTACTGCTCTCAAACAAGAAATTGTCAAGTTGGTGAAGGATGTCGGCCTCGAGCAGGTGGAGAAGGAGGATGTAGAGGAGTTGTTGGAGTCTCATGCTGAGCAACTGACAAATGAGGACCAACAACGGATATCCAGAGAAAGCAAGGACGATTACGTAGGGCAGGAAGCCAGGAGTCTGATGACAAAATCTCTCCCGTTTCTTTGGATTGCTGGATGAGATGATGGAAATCATACAGAGCAGTGATCCTTTTCATGAATGGTCTGCCAAAGTCTCCAGGGTTCTCAATGATGCAGTGTCTTTCTACAGGGAGATCTATCATTCAAAGATTCATGCAGGAGAGCAGACGTTGATAAAATCCTTTTTTAAGACTTCTGCAACTAAAAAGCCAGCCACAGAAAAGCCAGCCCAGGAAAACCCAGCCGCCACCCCTACCTCAGTTTAATGTAATTGACACTGTTTTATACTGTAATATTGTACTGTATTAAAATGGTCTATGTGTTTGAATGGTGTTAATAGGGTTCTACATTATTTTATTCAATGTTTTATGTGTAAAATGTGTACTGTATAATCTGTCAGTGTAAAAAGGTACACTGTTTAGGTACATTATTTAGGCAAAAAGAACATTGTCATAGTTGAGGGTGGTGAAGTTGTGAATGCATCCCCCCTTTTCCATTATTTCTTATGGAGGGAAATTCCCCGGTATACGTTGTTTTGGTATTCATCGCCCTTTTCAAGAACGCAATCCCAATGTATACAGAGGACCACCTGTACTGCTGCAAGTCTGTGGCCAAAGAGGCAGATAAATGCGATACCCTAAACAGCCAAATGCTGGTACAGGTTTGCCAGGTCCCGGAGTGACTAAGGTGGCAAAATTTGCAGATGATACAAAACTACTCAGGATAGTTAAGTCCCAGTCAGACTGCAAAGAGCTACAAAAGGATCTCACAAAACTGGGTGACTGGGCAAAAAAATAGCGGATGAAATTTAATGTTGATAAATGCAAAGTAATGCACATTGGAAAACATAATCCTAACTATACATATATAATGATAGGGTCTAAATTAGCTGTTATCACTCAAGAAAGAAATCTTGGAGTCATTGTGGATAGTTCTCTGAAATCATCCACTCAATGTACAGCGGCAGTCAAAAAAGCGAACAGAATGTTGGGAATCATCAAGAAAGGGATAGATAATAAGACAGAAAATATCATATTGCCTCTATATAAATCCATGGTACACCCACACCTTGAATACTGCATGCAGATGTGGTCGCCTCATCTCAAAAAAGATATATTGGAATTGGGAAAGGTTCAGAAAAGGGCAACAAAATGATTAGGGATATAGAAAGGCTTCCGTATGAGGAGAGATTAATAAAACTGGGACTTTTCAGCTTGGAAAAGAGGCGAGTAAGAGGGGATATGATAGAGGTCTATAAAATCATGAGTGGTATAGAGAAAGTAAATAAGTAAATGTTATTTACTCCTTTTCATAATACAAGAACAAGGGGCCACCAAATGAAATTAATAGGTAGCAGGTTTAAAACAAACACAAGAAGGTATTTTTCACACAACACAGTCAACCTCTGAAACTCCTTGCCAGAGGGTGTTGTGAAGGCCAATACTATAACAGGGTTCAACAGGGAGATAGATAGATTCATGGAAGATAGGTCCATCAATGGCTATTAGCCAGGATGGGCAGGAATGGTGTCCTGAGCCTCTGTTTGCCAGAAGCTGGGATTGGGTGACAGGGCATGGTCACTTGATGATAACCTGTCTGTTCATCCCCATTGGCCACTGTCAGAGGACAGGATACTGGGCTTCATGGACCTTTGGTCTGACCCAGTATGGCTGTTCTTATGTTCTTAATAAGACCATGTGCCATACCTGTGTTTTTCCAGCAGTGAGGTTGCAAGTGAAAAAATCACCATCAGACAGAGAAGCTGCATTTTCTATCTTAGCTGTCGCGTGTGTTTGTCTTGTGTACAATAATGGTCCCACACGTGACATGTCCCTGCCGTGAGGAGCTCAGCCTAGAACCACTGTGTAGTACCAGTGCAGTATAGAAAAAATATACATAATAATGGCATACACTAAGGCCAGTGCTGTTTGGGGGATGCTCAGGATTCCAGCTGGACTGGACGTCATCGGGCTGTTCCATACGGGATGGAGGTGTGAAAACTTCCCTTTTCCTGGGGGTTTTGTTTCATTAATAAAAGTATTACAAAAGAAGCAAAGAGCTCTCACCCAAGCCTTCCCCCCAAGCTTGTCTGCTGCTGTAGCTCCTCTTTTAGGAGGGCTCAGCCCTAGACACTAGATTCTTCTCCCCACAGGGGCCACTCCAGCCTGCCTGATACCCAGGGTGAAGTTAACAAGCTATACCTGCCACAGTGGTCAATTGGCACCTTCCAGTAGGATTCCAGTACCTGCTCTGAGTTGGTAACTGGGGTCGCCTGTCTAACTTCAGCAGAAGAAACCAGCCGCCCAGATCCTGTGGCAGAAACCTGATGGAAATAAAGATTAAAAGCATTTGAAATTGTTATACTGCATTAGCCTCGGTATGAGTCCTGCAATACCCGCCCCCTGAAGGAGAAAGCTTCAAATGGCCTTTTCTCCCCATGCAACTGAGAGGAAGGCTTACAGTAACAACAAGCCATCGTTAAGATGTTTATGCAAAAATTAACCTCTCAGATAACAACTGCAAATCATCCAGTCCTGTTGCAGAGCTACTCACAAAGCACCACGCACTCTGCAGGCTGCCATCTTGGTTGCCCTGATTAAAAGCTATTATGTACAGTAAGGGAGGGACTTTGTGCTGTTCTTACATGGTTCCTGATTAAATCCAGCAGCAGCAGCAGCTTAATGACAAATTTAGCATTTGAATGTCTGGCAGGAGTGCTTTCCTTTTAGAGTGCCAAGGGCACAAAACAGATTCAGATGATTTACTTTATCAATAACCCTTTGTTTCTTAATTCCTTGTAGACAATTTCATGGAGGATTCAAGGCCCCTCTACCCTCTCAGCCATCAGCCCCTATATTCAAATGAATCCTCATTAGCAGCAGCAGGAGTGGGTTAGTTTAGCCACTCCCGGAGAAACTGGCTTACTTGTTCAGAGAGAGCTGCAGGAACAGGAGGAGTAACACTAAATATGGAGGGTGGTTTTAGTTTTAGCAAGTTTAAAATTCAACCAAAATCCAACTAAGATTGACGTGTTCCTCCAGTGGGGATTCACACAATGCAGAATTGACAGCAATTCAGAATATTTTAAGGTTCCTGCTGCCCCTTTAGCCATCTGTTGCCATGGTAAGGTGACTTTACTATTTGACACATAATACAATGTAATGGCAAGTTAGTATGATTTCTTTTATGACCCTAGACACGTGTCAAGGCCGCCATCTTGGCCAACACACTGGGGACTGAACCTGGCACCTCCTATGTTAAAAACATCAGCTCCTATAGTATGATCTAAAGAACAAAGATTCCCTAGCTGTGGCTGTAACAGATTCATATCCTCTGTGTATTGGGCACAGAGGAAGACCTGGCACACTCACCAGTAGATAATACATTTTGAACGACTCCATATATGCTGTGTTACTGTAATGAAAGTTCCTATTAGTTTCCTGACTGTGTGATTGCAATCATGATCTAAATGCAGCATCAGCATAGTATTTCTTCTAGTTTGGCGGAGTTTAAAACTTTGGCAGGACTTTTTAAATAAGTTACAGGCATATCAATTTTGTGAATTTTCTTTTTCAGAATCAAGTTGTTTAAGAAGAGATGTTTGACTTTAAAAGTGCAACTTCTAGGTGTTTTCTCCCTACCCTGCAACCTGCTTTAGTAACTCCAGTAAAGTGAACCCAAAGTGTCAGTTTCAGACTATCAGGGATGCTGGAATATATGCAATTACTTACATTTTTGAAGACGTGATTGATCTAGCGCTGTCACAGAAGAACTCGTGCCTTGTTCTTACAGTGCAGACTATGCTGAAGCGAACCTAAAATGTCACTTTATAACTAAGAGACATAGCAAAAGGCAAAATAATGTTTGTTTTTACGTTTAGCTCAAAGATCTTCTGATGCCTCATGGAAAAAGTTACAAGATTCTTAGAGGTAATTTTGCCAACAAATCACTTTCTGTATTTCATCATCTGTTTTAGGGCCAATCCTGTCCTCCCATTGGCTTCAGTAGCTTGAATACACAGTATGCTGTGCTCTGTGTACAGGTATTTGGATAAACACAGGATCTTTCCATTGCTTAGGAGTTCATCTGCTCCTGTTGCCTAAATCTCGCCGGATTTCATAATCTACTGCTCAAGACATACATTCATTCATGTGAGGGGGATTACAAATTACAAACAGAATAAATTCAAGTGAGGAATAAAATTGTAAAAGTAAATTGGCTCTGAAGAAAACAAAGCTCTTCGGCCCAATTCTCCTCTCACTGACACCAGTTTGACACTGGGTTCTTATCCCTAGGAGAGGTCCCACTGAGTGGGTTATTACTATGAGCAAGGAGAGCATGTGGGTAAGGATTGTATGACTAGGCCCATGGCTAGTAAAAAAGAAAGCACTACATGCCCCTCTGCCATGTACATTGGCCAAACCGGACAGTCTCTACGCAAAAGAATAAATGGACAAATCTGACATCAGGAATGATAACATTCAAAACCCAGTAGGAGAACACTTCAATCTCCCTGGTCACTCAGTAACAGATCTAAAAGTGGTAATTCTTCAACAAAAAAACTTCAAAAACAGACTCCAACGTGAAACTGCAGAACTGGAATTAAATTTGCAAACTGGACACCATCAAATTAGGCCTGAATAAAGCCTGGGAGTGGTTGGGTCATTACAAAACCTAAAGCTAATTTCCCCCATACTAATTCCCCCCTACTGTTACTCACACCTTCTTGTCAACTGTTTGAAATAGGCCACTCATTACCAATGTGATTTTTCCTTCCTTGGTATCCTACTGTTAATTGAATTGTCTCGTTAGACTGAACTTACACTTGGTAAGACAACTCCCATCCTTTCATGTGCTGTGTATTTTACCTGCTACTGTATTTTCCACTCCCTGCATCTGATGAAGTGGGTTCTAGCCCATGAAAGCTTATGCCCAAATATATTTGTTAGTCTCTAAGGTGCCACAAGGACTCCTCCCTGTTTTTGCTGGTACAGACTAACACGGCTACCACTCTGAAACCAGTTAAATCTGATGCGCTCCTTGGGAACAGGGCTCATGGCTTTGTATGTGCTTGTACAGCACCTGGCATAATGGGGCCCCAATTCTGATCTGGGTCTGTGGGTGCTACTGTACTATAAATAAAATAATGGAAATCCATGGGTGTGGCAAGCTGGCCTTCTCCTCAGCTCACAAAACGTCTCTTTCTGGGCGGCTTTATTCTCCAAACAAAGGCAAAAATAACAAATACTTCCTCAGCTCACCTAGGCTACAGCTTCCCAGAGTTTTCCTTTCCCCCCCTCTCACTTCTTCCTGCAGGAATCTTCTGTGCTCTGTTCACTGAGCACCACCACCTATGGCTTTCTTCCTGGCGACCCTGGCTGTCACTCCCCAGGATCTTCCTGCTTCTGGCCTGTCTCCCTACTCCTGGGGAGCCAGCAGTGAGATCCTCATGTCTACACCCTCTGCCCCTTTCCTGACTAACTCTCTGGCCTGATTCACCCAGGCATCTCTCCAATAGGCCCCAGGTTCCTTCTCTTATAGCCCATTTGGGGTCAGCTGACCAGGCACAAGTGCGCTGGCCCTGCTCCCTTTTAAAGGGCCAGTATCACCCTATGACAATGATTTTTTTTTTTAAATAGAAAGAAGCCCAAGTGTTTCCCTATAGCAGATGCCACCGGATTCCAGTTCATAGGGGCAAATCCAGCTGTCTCCCCTGACAGCGGAACTGGCGAGGTCCTGCTGCATAAAAGTGGGGTGAAGATATGAAGGAAGGTACAGGGGATGTGCACCTCTATGTAGCATGGAACTCAGTTTAGTGGGGGGCCCGTCTGAGGCAGGGCACCAAGGGCTGGTGGGGGGAGAGTATGGGCAGGCTGTGGGACCCACCACCATATAGTTTGCCCCATCCTCTCCTCCATACATTCACACCAGAGAGGAACTACTCCCCTAGGTGTCTGTACATCTGAATCGAGGGAAACAAATGGCCTTTTAAATAGCTGCAGTCTGGTAGAGAATATACCCTAGGTTCTTAAAGACTTGAAAATGGGGTAACAACTCACAAAATTCCTGTGCACATTGGGACTGGAGCCCTGGTGAAAACCAGATATTCAGAAAAGATGAACAAGAAAGACAATGCACTGAATTAAGGGAAGGAATTGCAGTTAGATTCTCAGCTGTTGCAAACCGGTAGCTCCATTGACCCCAACGGAATGATGCTGATCTACCCAGCCGAGACACTGCTCTAGCCCGAACACAGAAATACATGAGAACAATACTAGTGAAAAATACGCAGAGAGAAAGAAAACATGAGACAGACAGAATTAGTAAGAGAAATGAGAATACTACAGGCCAGAGAACGTCCCCAAAATAATTCCTACAGTGTAGGATTTAAAAATTGTCATGAGGGAGAAACTACCATGACTCTGCTGCTTTCAAATTTCAGGATGGTTTGTCCAATTGCCAGCAAGGCAAATGTCTCACCCAGCTGCCCTATCAGATTCAGTGTATGTGGATGCGAGTGTGAAAATGGTGTTTAAAAAGTTAACTAAGAACAAGAATGGGAAAGCCGTGCTGCTGGCTGCAGAAATAACATCCGTTTTGGGAACAAAAATGAATGCAATGAATACTGCAAGATGAAACCATCAATCACTTTTTTTTTTTGCCTGGTTGAGTGGCATCTGTATATACAGCTGGAATCCATGTTAGAGCTCTGGAATCCATGTTACAGCTAAGGATTATAATAAGAAATATGGTTAATTAATACCTCCAGCACTAGTCACATTTTTGTATTACTGGAATGGCTGATTGTTGTGAGAATCACCCTTAGGATAATAGGCTAGTGGGGCAACCAGGGATAAAACTAATGAAATGCTTTAGTTATCCAGAGCAAAATGTGAAATGCTATAGACTTAATGTGTACTTCTGGTGGTTTGGGGCCTGATCCTGAAGTCAATTAGCATTTTTCCTGATGAAGAATTGCAAGATCTGGCTCCTAATGATCAGCAAGGCTAAACCTTAATGCATCACTCAGCAAACCTCTTACAGGAGCTTAAAGTTCCAGTGTATTATGAAACTAGAAATTCCCAGTGAATAACAAATATTCTGACGTCTATTCTCCCAACCAGGGCTTGATTAGACTGAACAGATTACCAAGGGATGTAGTAAATTCTCCATGACTTGGAGTCTTTAAATCAAGGCTAGATGTCTTTCTAAAAGCTATATTCTAACTCAAACAGAAGTTATGGTACATTTTGTTTTAAAGTGTGAAGAAGCCTCCCCCAAGGAAAAGGCCCATCTGGCTGTTCTGCTGAGATACCCAAACTGAAAATAATCTGATATCTTTGGTGATCTCAGCAGTGATCAATGTTCAGCTGCAGGGAGAATGATTATGGCTACTTTGATCAGTTTGTCTAACATCTGCTTCTGGGTCATTCTTTAATATCACAGTAGAACCTAAAAACTGCAGTCTCATAGACTTTAAGGTCAGAAGGGACCATTATGATCATCTAGTCTGACCTCCTGCGCAATGCAGGCCACAGAATCTCACCCACCCACTTCTGGAATAATCCTCTCACCTATGTCTCAGCTATTGAAGTCCTCAAATCAAGGCACTTGTGATGGGCTCTTTATGTAGACAGACAGTCCTTGTCCTAAACACTGATTTGCAACCTTTTTTCCATTTGTGGATCCTACAAATTTTTGAATGGAGGTGCAGACCTCTTTGGAAATCTTAGACACAGTTTGTGGAGCCCCAGGGATCTGTGGACCACAGGTGGAAAACCACTTCCCTAAAGAATTTACCAGCTAAGACGGGCTGCAATAGGTGGCTCACAAAATCAGAATGAGTGGGAGTGGGAGCACTGATGAAACATTACCTACATCTGCCAGCATGTGCCCAATTCACATCACTCATTGTTTTAATTTTATAAGGTGCAGATATCACTAATCCCTACAGGCCATCTACTTTGCCATCAGTTGGCGATTTCCTGTGGACATCATAGCAGAACTGGTGCTTGAAGAGGGGTATGAGGGAGCAAAGGGTAGTGTGGCTTTAAGGATCAATTCTAGGAGCATGTTCCATGCATTAGGGGAAGCTTGGAATAAAGCACACAGGTGCTTCTGGGAAAGGTGAATACATGGGTGATCAAGACTAGCAAGATACAAGAGTGGATAAGCAGGGAGGGGCAGAGTTGTGAAGGGCCTCCAAAAGGGAGTATCACACTCTTTGATGTGGGGGTGAAGCACTGAGGGGCACTTTCATGAAGTTCCTTTAAGTAGTGAGTATATTCCTTTTGGGAGCTTTTACGCATTAGCAGTAGAGGCAGTGTGCTACTTTCTCAGAGCCAAGATGCGACTCTAAGGCTATGCTTAAAATGCTAAAGTGGCACAACTGCAGCTGTAGCGCTTCACTGTAGACACTACAACGATGGAAGGGGGTTTTCATTCCATTATGAGATGCAGCTAGGCCAATGTAACATTTTGGTGTAGACTAGCCCTAAGACTGGATAGGCTGCTGAAGTTGATGAGCAAGGATCCATTGGTAATGGTTCATCTTGGCACTAATGACACCGCATCACAGGATAACGCGCAGATAGTAGATGATTTCAGGGAACTCTGAAGCATGCTGAAGAAGAAGAAGAACGTCCAAGCAATCTTCTGAGATCCTTCCCACCCCACAAACAAAGGAAGTCAGAAGGCAGAAGATTCTAGAATTGAACCACCAGTGAAGGGCAGAGAGTTTTGGTTTTGTAGAACACGGATCCACTTTCTAGGGGGAGAGGGGTCTGTATAGTTCGGTGGCCTCCACCTCAGTAGAAGGGGAACCAATCTCCTCGAGGACAGGATGGCGATTAAACTAATAGCAGAAGGGGAGGGTAAAAAAGAGGAAAGAGATGAGCCCTCAGTACAAAAATCAAGATGCTGGGGAATCAGTTGGTGTCTTCTACAGACCACCAAATCACAGTAGGGAAAAGGACGATTACCACCCTACTCATCTATTTATAATGTCTGGGGGGGGATAGCTGTTTGATCATAGGGGACTTCAATTTGAGTGACAAATGTTGGGGGTCTCATGATACCAGTACTAAAATTTCCTTGGAATTTCTAAACATTCTAGATGACAGTTTCCTAACTCAGAAAGTGTTGCATCCAACATGGCAGAACTCTTTATTAGACATTGTCCTGACAGATAAAGAGGAACTGATCACAGAAGTAAAAATTAATGGTAGCTTGGGTAAAAATGATCATGATTTGACCACATTTAATACGTGTAAACAGAATAGAGTTCAGACCAATTTATTTACACACATACACTGGGTGCTTTAACAGGGCCAATTTTACAGAGCTGAAAACAATTATGAGCCAAATCAGCTGGCTGGAAGAATTTAATCAGAAAAATGTGAATGATAATTGGGAATCATTTAAGAACACCTTACTAGATGCCCAAAAAGCCACAATCCCACAACTGAGGAAGAAGGCTGTGCTTGTTAAAAACCAGCCTGGTTTACAGAGAAGTGAAAGTAGCTACAAAAATAATACACAAAGGGGAGGTTGATAGTAAAGAATATAAATCAGAAGTTAAAAATTGTGGAAAATTTGTAAGACAAGCACACATAAGGAGAAATCAATGGCCAGCAGAGTTAAGGACAAAAAGAAGTTTTAAAAATATATTAGGAATAAAAAGAATCCTGGTAACAGTATTGGTCCATTACTAGATGGAAATAGTAGAATTGTCAAATATTTTTTCTGTATTTGGGAAAAAACAGATTATATACTCTGATCAAATGGTGATAACACTCTTTCAGTCCACGAATCATTCTGGAGGACTAGAAGCAGAAGCTACTAAAGGTAGACATTTTTAAATCAGCAGGTCCAGATAACTTGCATCCAAGAGTTTTTAAAGAGCTGGCTGAGGAGCTTGCTGGACCATTAATGTTGATTTTCAATGTGCCTTGGAACACTGGAGAGGTTCCAGAAGACTAGAAGAAAGCTAATATTGTGCCAATTTAAAAAAAAGGTTAAACAGGATGACCTGGGTAATTAAAGGCCTGTCAGCCTGGCATAGATCCCAGGCAAGATAACAGAGCAACTGATACAGGATTCCATTTATATAGAAATAAGGATGTGTTTGTGTAAAAGAGATCCTGTCACACTAATGTGATATCTTTTTTCGATGAGATTACAAATTTGGCAGATAAGGGTAATCGTGTTGACATAATATGCCCTACAGAAGTCTAAGTATTTGACTTGGTACCTGTGACAGGGTGCTGGGGAAAGGGTTGCTGATTCAGCCCTCTGTCACCCCAGCTCCCATTTAGGGGAATAAATTAGAGCTGGCTGGAGGGAACCTGGCCCTAATTGGGGAAGCAGAAACAGCTGCCACCTAATTAGCCTGGGGCTGTATAAAAGCCTACGAGGAAGGAAGCCGGGGAGGGCAGAAAGAAAGGGAAAAGGCAGGGAGCAGAATCAGGGAGGTAGCTCTTCTCTCCTGCCTGCAGAAGGTGAAGGGCCAGCTGTATATGGTGAAACGGTGGTGGGTAAAAGTCTGTGAATAAACTGCACCAGTGGTTACTAAGCTCAGTGTCTCAGAGTGACTTTGTGAACCTAGCAGAGGCAGGAGCCAAAGGGGCCCCGCCATGCTCTGCTACAGTAGTTCACAATATTTTGATTAAAAAACTAGAATGATATAAATTTAGCATGGCACATGTTAAATGGATTAAAAGCTGGCTAACTGATAGGCCTCAAAATGTTACTGTAAAACAAAGAATCAGCTTGAAGGTGGTTTGTTTCCAGTGGGGTCCTGCAGGGACTGGTTCTTGGCCCTATGCTATTTAACATCTTCATCAGCGACCTGGAAGAAAACATAAAATTAGCACTGATAAAGTTTTCAGATGACTTAAAAATTGGAGGAGCAATAAGTAATGAAGAGGACAGGTCACTGATTCAGAGTGATCTTGATCACTTGGTAAACTGGGAGCAAGCAGGCAATAGCGGTTTTAATAGATCTAAATGCAAATGTATACATCTAGGAAAAAAGAATGCAGGCCATACTTGCAAAATGGGGGACTACCCTGGGAAACAGTCACTCTGAAACAGATTTGGGGGTTGTGGTGGATCAGCTGAACATCAGCTCCTGTGACGCTGTGGCCAAGAAAGCGAATGTGATTTTGAGAAGGATAAACAAGAGAATCTCAAGTAGTAGAGAGGTTATTTTACCTCTGTATTTCACACTGGCATGACCACTGCTAAAATATTGTGTCCAGTTCTAGTGCCCACAATTCCAAAAGGATATTAGAGAAGGTTCAGAGAAGACCCACAACAATGATTAAAGGAATAGAAAATGCTCAATCTGTTTATCTTACCAAAGCAAAGGTTAAGAGGTGACTTGATTACAGTCTATAAATACCTACATGGGGGGACATCAAATATTTGACAGTGGCCTCTTCAATCTAGCAGACAAAGGTATAACATGACCCAGTGGCTGCAAGTTGAGGCTAGACAAATTCAGACTGGAAATAAGGCGTCAAATTTTAACAGTGAGGGTAATGAACCATTGGAACAATTTACCACGTTTTGTGGTGGATTCTCCATCACTGACAATTTTTAAATCAAGACTGGATGTTTTGCTAAATGATACGGTATGGGAATCATTTTGGGGGAGTTCTATGGGCTGCGTTACACAGGAGGGCAGAGTAAATGATCACAGTGGTCCCTTCTGGCAATGGAATCCATGAATCATCACTGAACAGCCAGTCGGCCACATTCCAAAGTGCCTTTAATTCACCGACATACACACAGCTAAAGCAGCTACCTAAAGCTAAGGCATATTATACTGCCCCACATAACATTTTGACCTAAGGCTATCACCAGGGAAGGAAGGAAGAGGAGAAAGTACACGGAAGTGAGGGAAGAGAGAGAAGAATTTAACTGTGATAGATAAAAGGGTGAGTTCTGAAAATGTGCTAAGCAGAAAGTTTTGAAGAGTTCACAGTAACAGAAATAAACCTCCCAGTCCTAGATCAAATTCACTCATCCCCAGAGAGAGAGGAACATTCACCATTTCAAGTGTTGGCATTGCCTAGTGCACATAACGAAGATGATCTTATACTAATCATATAACTCTGGCTATTGTAACTTTAAACCAGAGGCAAAAGATTAAAAAAGTTAAAGAACAGCAACCACTGACTACAATTCCACCAGGTACCATGAAAGGTGGTAAATAGGACAGTGGACTGTAACTCGTGAACCCCGAATTGGTTGAGTAGCCTCATGCAGGTTAATGGGACTAGTTGTGTGAGTAAGTATAACTCTCATGAATAAGGACGCATGAGCTGGACTACTGTTGGCAAATAGGTAACAAATGCAATGGTTAGAGGTAACATTAACTATATTTTTCCATCCCATTTGGGCCAGTTTTCTGATTTATACAGCTCATGCAACTATGGCAAGGTTTAAAATGCTTGGCACGGAGATTGTTTTCATGTTGGATGATGGCTGAAGGAGAGGAAAAAAGCACCCTTCATTCATCTAAATAAGAACATACCCTTATATGTGGGTATTTTAATTCACCCTGCCCTACTCATCATTAATGTCTTTAAGTCACTTCTTACAGCCTCACCCTTTAAGCAGAATTAACAACATCAGAAAATCTTTATCCTTCTTCTATTGATCCTACTTTGAGGGGAAAAAATATCAAAATAATGGATTTTTTTAAAACACAGAATCTAACTTTCTTCATACTAATGTTCTTTTTCTTTTTGGAAGCAGTTCAGATAAAACTTCCTTCCTTCATATAATGCAGTCAAGAAAGAAAGAAAGAAAGAAAAAGAAAGAAAGAAAGAGAAAAAATCAGAGGCAGTTTGAGCTAAAGTAAAGAAAATCACATATCAAGAAAATCCGTTTAAACAAGCCTTTCATAGTCAAAGATCACACTTTAACATCAACCTGCTGGCATATCTAGCTCTTTTATTGGACCCACTGGAGGTTTTTCTAGTAGGAAAAGAAAGCTAGCAACTTGGTGGCTATATTAAACTACCAGGTATCCCATTTCTGAATCCTGAATTCCAGTAAATCAAAGACTCCATTACAAATAGTATCAGGCCAAAGAACTTTAGATATCTTCTGAGTGGATTGAACCTTCCAGCCTAATTGTTGTTTGTGCACAAGAGGCTTCTAGAAGTGAGAGAACGTGAGACAGTTGTGAATTCTGAGATGATCTCAGCATGTCCTGCAATTACACACATGTACTGAAAGGTGGTTCAAATGATTTGGGAGTAACCAAGTTGTTTAACGAAGGTGAATCCAGAGTGCTTACAAGAGCAGATGGTGGGTATTTGCCTTCTCTGATGATTCCTAAGTGATCTGAAGTTGCTGGAAGTACTTCCCCATTGATCCGATATATGTCCATCTGTGCCAGAGCCACAGCAGGCGTGGCTGGTGGGTAATTAAGTTTCATATTCAAGAAGGCATCAAAGAAGGCTTGCAGGAAAAACCTTAACCAGGAGTCTAGAAACACCATTGAATCTTGCTGACTTTTGTGGACTCTCTGTTGGAACTTTTGAAATATCTTCAAGAAGCTTGAACTTGAACTCCCTTCTGACAGGTATCATTCTTTATTCACTTGACCAAACAGCCATAGAAGCCAAAATACTGTTCTTTTATTTGTTTGCCTGTGCACCATCATCATTGATATCTAAAGCAGGCCTGTTCACAGGTATGATGATGGAGATGTTAGTTGGCTGATGCTGCCAACCTTATATTGGACCTTATTTGGTCCAATGGGTAATTAAGTTTGTATAAGCTTTCTGCAACAGACTGATGGGTTTTAAAATGAAATAATTATTCAAAATCTCATGCATATCCTTATAACAGTTTAGGATCTAAACATGTGGGAAGTATCCTTTGAAATATAGAATACAAGGTACTAATGACAAAATATTTAGAATATTTTATTTCAACATATTGCTCCCTCTAAATAAAAGAGGAAACAGTCAAGTTGGCAAGACCCATTGAATTCAAAACAAAGAAAAACATAAAAATAGTAGGCTACAGTTAAAAAAAAAGAAAACTAACACCACTGAACATGCTGCTGCTGTTGTGTTATCTTCAAATCTTAGAAATATGAAGCGATAAAGAAAAAAAAGCACCTCCAAGCAAATAAAATAAAGGAAATAAAAAAAGTCCGAGAGAAACACCCACCCACAAAGTTCACAATTTTAAATGAAAAACAACCACCAAACATTAAATTCAGCACCTTGCTAGCTTCAAGAAAACACAAAGAAACTGCACAAATATGTCAAAAATAATTACTTGGCCAGCAAAGGTCTCCCCATAAAGGAGCACACAGAGACCCATAAAGCCAAACTGGAGGGTGCATAGATTTTTAAGGCCTAAAGAGATGATCTGATCATAATCAGACTTCCTCCATAACATAGGCCTTATAGACTCACTCAGTAATTTCTCCATCAAACCCCTAACGTGTTTGAGGAGATGTAGCACATCATTTGGAAAAACATCCATTCTTAAGTGATGGAGAATCCACTACATCCCTCGGAAGATTGTTCCAATGTTAAATTACCATTAGAAATTTTCACCTTATTCCTAGTCTGAATTTGTCTAGCTTCAGCTTCCAGTCATTGGATCTTGTTGTGCCTTTTAAAAGAGCCATCTACTAATCAGAAGTCTCTTCTCTGTGTGAATATAAGACCAAATCACTGCATCATAGACAACATTATTTCCTCACAACAGTAGCAAGCATCACTGACTTCTTCAGGCTGTCTGCAAAAGAGGTTACTTGTAACTTCAGAGATTTCAGCCGTGTAACAGGCACTCAGGTAGCAGGAGGCGGCATTGTCATTGGCAAGCGGAGGTTGGCTTGGAACACAAAAGAGGTGCGTGTCTTCAGGACTGGCACTGGGGGTACAAGCTAGGGTGACCAGACAGGAAATGTGAAAAATCAGGACAGGGGGTGGGGGGTAATAGGAGCCTATATCAGAAAGACCCAAAAATCGGGACTGTCCCTATAAAATTGGGACATCTGGTCACCCTAGTACAAGCAAAGCAGTCAGCACTGCAGGCGTCGGTGCCGAGACACCTGCTGTGTGACTGAATGGTGGATCGCACTCCTGACAATGGTCAGTTTTGGCTTTCAGGATGTGTCTGCTGCTGACGAACTGCCCTGAGAGTGCTTCCTCCTCCTTGTGCTTCAGGGCAGAAGAGAAGGGCTTAGTTGCCTCAACTAGCATTGTAGGGGCCTGTGGATCCAAAAGCCCCATGCCAGTAGGGAGTGAAGAGGGCTCCTAGGCTGCTACTTTGAGCTTCACACTTACAATCAAGGCCCATGAGTGGGAATATACAGAGGACCACCCCCCTCACCTCCCCGCCAAGAGGAACTATTCAGTGAACGGGTGGTTGTGGCTAAGGTGCTAGCCTGAGACTCAGGAGAACTAGGGTCAATTCCCTGCTCTGCTACACGTTACTTAGTCTTTGTGTGCCTCGGTTTCCCCATCTGTAACATGGGGATAACAGCACTTCTCTACTTCAGCTGAGAGGATAAATACACTAAAGATTGCGAGGTAATGAGGGGCACATCAGACCCATAGACACAGACGGCAGGCCCTAGCCTCTCCCTCCTCATTGGCCAGTGGTTCTGCTGAAGGGGGAGGAGTGCACACAGAGAGCTGAAAGTGGGGAGAGCCTCCACTGCAGCAGGCAGCCCCCAAGGAATCTACAGGGGCTTGTGCCTGAGTCAGCCAAAATTCCTCTGGGGCCTAGAGGGAGCAGGTGCAAGATGTATGTTGATGGGGCAGGAATAAAGGGTAAGTTACCTGAACTTTCTTCTGCACTTTCTCAGGCACCTCTTGCAGCCATGGTGTGTACAGCTTTTGCTGCTGCAGGGAATAATATATCTTTTATCCTACGCAGGTTCTATAATATTGGCACTCCCTGGGGACTACCGCAAATGGCTGCTCCTTTTTTGCAGTCATCAGTTCTCAGGCTGTAGGCAGTAGCCAGAGGGCTGTGATGGGTTGGCTGCTACAGGCAGTGTGAATTAAAATTTGTAGCCCCCTAATGCTAAGCTGTGATGAAAGTAATGACTCTATTAGCTTGATAAACATTGATTTAATGACAATTGTGTGCAGACTGCAAGCTGGGAATTGTTGTCACTTCCTATCACGATTGACTCTGTGGGCACCATAAACAGACTTTTTATTAATTTCAGTGCGGCATGGAATCAGAACTAGCAGGCTTTGTGAAAGCAAAATTTCTTTGTTCTGAAATGTTAATGCTAAATTTAAATGTCATTAAAATTACAGCATGGAGCCTGAAGCTTTCAGTACAATGCAGGAAACTGCTGCTGAAATACCGTGTTTACTTACTTGCCTGATTTTGAATAGCTTAGCAGACTTGACTCTAGAGAAAGACAGTTCAGAAAGCCACAACAGATAAAGATCCTGCTTATGGAGCCTGACCTGTTTTAATTCATTTTCTTCTCTGATTTCAATTCAAATCTACATTAAGAGCTTGATCTTGCTTCTGTTGAAATTAATGGGAGCAGGATTATGCCCCAAAGAGACAGCGTTGGCCAACTTAAAAAAAAAAAAATCTACATTTTGTGCTTAAAGGTTCTTCAGAGTCTATTAACAAAAATGTCCTCAAAAGTTTTCCCCTTAATTCAAACAGACTTAACACTCTACTTTAAAGCTCCACTACTGCATGAGAACCAAACTTTTTAACGATTGGAAATAGGTCCATCTACTTTCCATTGGTTTTGCTTTTCATTCAGCATGGAGACAGGTAACATGAATGGTAAAATGACAGGAAATCAATAGCTTCTTTAAATTATTTCAGTTTTAATTAGATATGGGCCAAAATCAGAACCATTTATCTAATTCTCTCCCCCGTGACTTTGTTAGTTCAGATGAAATGGAAGCCAGAGCTGATCTACCCCTGGTTTGGGCTTTGCTAAAATATAGGCTCCTTGCTCCAATTTTCATTCTAAAGATCTTAGGTGTTAATGATAACAGATCAGGAAATACAGGTAAGATTTTCACAAGTGTCTAAATAACTTACGAGCACATGTCTTATTGACATTCAATGAGATTTGTGCTGCTAAGTTGCTTTTGAAAATCCCACCAGACAATAATGCTGTATTGTTTCAGGATAAGACCACAGTTACTCAGTGTTTTTTACAGTGACTTTGTCAGTGGTCGTTACTAAGGCTTTCCTTGGGCTTGGAAATAGAATTAGAAAGACTTTCAAGGACTGAACATATAAATCACTAGGAATTAAGCTCATACATCTCATTAACACCTCTTGGCATATCGGATCTCAATAAAGCAGAGCAAAAAACAGTGAAGCAACCCAAGTGCTAGATGCCACAGTGATAGAGCACAGTACAGACACAGAGAGATCAGATGGAAAAATATATTCATTTCCTTTTGGTGGCTGCAATAAAAATGATGAAAAATGGTACATTTTACTAACTTAGTTTTGTAAAATGTAGTTAGGACATGTGGGAATGGGAAACAGGCACAGAATTTTTCTGTCCCCACTACATCATTCTTCAGTTTATGTGTTGCCGCAAGCAGTCAGCATGATCTCAGATTTGCTGCCTTACTGAGCTTACTTGGTTTGGGGCAGGATGGTGTTGCGATTGAGAAAGGATGGCACTGGATTGAGACTCAAGAGATCTGGGTTCAATTCTTGGCTCTTGCCCAAGATCACACAGAAAATTTGGCAGTCACTTAATTTCTCTAAGCCTCAATTCACTAGCTGTAAAATAGGATAACACTTCTTCTCCCTCACTCTTTGTCTTGTCTATTTAGACCATTTGCTCTTTGAGACAAGGGCTGTGTCTTCCTATGTGTATGTACAGTACTAGCAGAAGTCCCTGGTCTCATCTAGGGCCTCTAGACACTACACTAATACAAATACAGTATACTCCCATTTATCCACAACTCTGTTATACCAACCTCCACATTATCTGAATCCCTTCCTTGTCTCCACCACCAGAACAACTGCCTGCATGCAACCCCCAGTGAAACCCCGTGTCCAGCTGCTAGCATGCACATCCCCTTCCCCTGCTCCCCTGCCTCCTCCCTGCACCTCTGCCATGGAACAGCCCTTTGCCTGGTTGGTGCTCTGGCCTTGGCTGATGCAGTGACAAGTTGTCCAGCTCCCTCTTCAGCACAGACACCATGCTCCTCCCTGGGCAGGCTGCTGGGGCCAGTGCTGAGGTGCACGCACCGAGAGAAGCGGCCCTGGGAGGAGCCCAGGTGCGAGGGAGTCTGCTGCTTTGCTGTCACTGTGCATACATAGTGACAGCAGCAGAGTCTATTCCGTGTCCAGCTGTTTGATTGCAAGGGAGAGCACCTGGGGGATTGGGGTGAGAGGCTGCCCTCTTGATTAACTGAACTCCCCTTTCGCTGAAAAAAGTCTGTGTCCTCCATGCCATTCAGATCCACAGAATTGTCTACTCTACTGCACCTACCCTACTGCCAAAGCCATCTTCAATGGTTCGTCTTTGGAGGACTGTTTTTTTTCTTCTTTATTTTAAACTGGGTCAATTGGTGATATTGAGGGATCAGTTCCCTGGCTGCTATGACTCCGATACCAGGGTCTTACACCTCTTGCTCCGATTCGAATAGTTACCGAATGACTGTTGCATCTGGGGTGCTTTTCAGACCAGAGAGGTTGTGTCACCACCGGTCCTGTAATTCTGACTGCCTTAAAACGCTTTGCTGCTGTAGCTCCCTGTCTGGATGCTCCCAGTCAGCATACAAGCCTGCACTGTGTGTCTGTGTGTTAAGCAGCCTGGTTCAGCAATCTGACTCCAGCATCCTGATTGTTACACCACAACCACACTCTAATCTGCACCTGCCTTGGTTACTACTGGTCAAGTGACCCCAACACTCTCCATGTCCTAAATTTCCCCAAAATGCATCTGTCCAGAAATGTCCAGCATTCTTCTGGATCATTAAGAGATGTAATAAGGTCCATCGCTCCTTTCATGAGACAAAAGACACAGCAGCTGGTTGCTTTCACTGGCAATAACAATCATTTCAATTCAAATACAGCACTGTGTTGATTTAGATTAAAGGTAAAACAAGTTGATTAATGAAAAGAGGTAGGTTTTAAATGAGTTATAAGGGATAAAGTCAGAAATGGTTATAAAGGAAAAGGAATGAAAAACGCTTTCTAGTGAAAAGACTGAACAAAACTATTGTCTTGTTTCAATGTAACATTCTTACCAATCTTTTTTTCCCAGCCATTGCTGACTTTGTCTCAGTCAAGACTTTCCACAGAAGTTCAAGATGCAGGCTTCCCTTGTCTTTCTAGGTGAAAATTTTTTGCCTAAGGAGGTTTTCACTTATATTCAGTCTCCAGAGACTTCAGCCCCCTTGGTTGAAGGGCTCATCTTTCTTAGCTTGCAAGAGCTCTGGCCCCTTATGTGTGTCCCCTGATGGATGCCAAGATGGCTTCTTCTTCCTCCTAATATCTTCCCGAATTCATGGCTTTGTCCCCAGATGCAGGATATCCTCATGCTGTTCTTCCCTTCCTGTGGGATTCCCATCCCCCTGCTGATTCATATGCAAACAGGGCTTCCATTGGTCTTGGTCACACCTTGCTTAATTTCATTGCAGACAAGTAGATAGCTGCCTTCTGGAAGAAGATCTGTTTCAGCCTTTGATTGGTCAAAGACTTTAAAGCATAATATCAGTGAGTATTCATAGTTCCTCATATAATGTTAATACACACATTTCACAGTAATATTAATCACCAGTGAGGCATTAGATTTCAAAAAACCTTACTTGATACACTTGTATAATGCAATAATACTATATGACATCAGTTGATTTAATTACATATCATTTGGGGTTCAGTCTTTCTAGTTAACAGGCTGATAGCTTGGTTTATCTTTTATGTAAGTGTATCTTCATTGTCTCTGCCCGACAACAAGGCTGGTCAGATAAACAGATACACATTCCTTTGTCTAGGGCAGACTGAGCTTATGCATAGCTTGCCAAACACATTTTAACATAATTCTATCAACTATCCATAACTCTTTGTACCCACCTTGTACATACATCATTCAAGAATATTAATGATCAGCGAGTTATTAGCTTTCTAATGACATATTTCATGCCACCTTTTGGGTATATAGCATGACAGTGTGCTAGGTGTGGTGAAGAGTTTCTGACAGAGTAGTGAACCATCCATGGGCCTCTGTGTTAGAGTGACCTTGGCAGAAGGGTACAGTCTTGTCTAATGAACATGTGCAACTTACAATTAATTTAATTGGCATCAGAGGACGATGGGAGTCTTTGGGTTCATTTAAAGTTGTACCCGTGAGTTTGAGGGTGGATTCCATCCCATTTTGTTCGTCCCGTTTTGTTTACCAACCTAGAAAAGACATGGATCTTGCTTCAGAAGAGAAGTTGAATATGAAGATGCTGTTACTTTCTTTAAACTATTGAAGATATGCTAAGGTGTTAATTCTGAATTCCCCAAGCTCTCCTGGGGCCAATTTACAAAGGTGGAAGTTGCAAAATTGCAAATCGCAAAAACCTAATGCAGAACGATAACAAAGATACTTTCTGTACTGCTTAAAGAAAACCTGAGAAAATATCTTGATCAGAAGCATTCTGTAACAAACATAGGCACATGAAAGAGAAAATATATGGAACATGGAGTAAACAGATTTTACACAAGTGTCTTATGAAAAATAAGGTGCGTGAGATAATATCTTTCCCTGCTGCCCCCCTGCCAGTACCTTTCACTGACACCGTAGCTATGCACCAGCGGTGGACACAGCCTGCTTTTCGTTGAGGCATGTAGCTACATATCCCACACACCAGTGCAAGAAGTGTGTAGTGTAGACATAGCCTATGACTCTATGCTCCTTTATTGCTCAAGCCAAAAATGTTCAAGTCTGGATGCCAAAAAGTTACAGAGCTGCAGGGCACTCAGCAATTTCAAAAGATCAAGCCAACTCCCCAGCAACATTTTGAGATTCATGTATGGTATGAGTGCACGTGCATCCATTTCCTGGTGGTTTGGGCACTGACCGGGGATGTGGGCGATCCAGGGGCAATCCCCTGTTCTGCCTGATTCAGAGCAATTTCTCATCCCAGATTGCTCTGAATCAGGTGGAGCAGGGATTGGCACCTAGATGCTCCAACAACCAGTGAGGGGGAGACACACATACCCTTCTTCATTTCCTCCTCATGAAAACTTAATTAAAACGGATTCATCTCCACAAAATGTTTGTTTTTACAAGAGTGAAATTCCAACAAAACATTCTGAGCGGCTCCACTTAGGAACGCAAGATTGGGCAAAGCATTTAAGCAGAAGCTTAACTCTCAGTGCAGTCAAACGACTGTTCAAGCTACTCTGTGTGCTTGTGTAATGAGCCCTATGGAGGGATGTCCCGAACATCAGAACAATAGAGAGAGAGACAGAGGCAATCTAGAGGCCAAATTATGTTTTACCTCAATCAGGTGGGGTAAAGCAGAAATTAATTAATATACACATATAACAAATAAGAAATATTCCTTTTTGTTTCTTTTTTACAGAAAACATGAAGGACAGCTGTGGGCAGGCAGGACATTGAAGACGCTGTGCCTAGGGGCAGGTAAATCTGGCCCTAACTGTAAGCTATTACTGTTATCTACTCTATATTAACTATTATCTTCATTAAACTCAGTTTATAGGTAACAGTTTACATCTATGAAGGAACAGAATTTGCAACTAGAAAATACAATGCAGTTATACATCCCTTTTAAGTTTATCAGTATTCAGCCTCTGCAAGGCCAGAGTTTGGAGAAAAAGTTCTTAGGATTGCTCAAGATAACTAAACATCCTCTTGTGCAATCTTTATTTTCTGTCTTGAGGTCCAGTTTAAGCAAAGACACATATTCCTTGATGTGATGTGTTCACTTCTCGATGAACAATTATCCCTTCACTCCTTTCTGACTTACAGTCCCTTTGCTGTGACAATTTCTCTATTCCTGTCACTTCACCTTGTCATACCTTAAGATGCTGTCTGGATGTTTTGTTTTACAGTCCTGTTTTCTTTCACTATAATTCACTTCCTCCTTGTTTCTTAAGTCTGTTTCTCTTTAATTACAGCTTATATTCATTACATGCCATTCTTAGAAAACTGAAAAAGGTAATTCCATTTTTTAAAATAATTTCTGAAATTAGAGACTTTTTAGTTATTTGTCCTCTTGTTTAACTGCACCGTTCTTCCTTTAACTTTCCCTCTTTTCCCCATATACCACTGTCTTTTCTCTTTCTACTACCCCTTTTGTGACTAGCACTACTGATCCTACTATCTCCGTCTTTCCTGTCCCTCCTGAACAGCTCTGTTTCTGGCGCCCTTTTGCCAATGCAACTTGCCCACCGTGGTCCCTTTCCACTGGCTCTCCACTTACTGCATCTCTTCTTTTCTGGTGCCAGTTGCTGCCTCGCTCATTACTGGCCTTTCCTTCCCCACTCCCTCCGTCTCTACCAGTCTCTTCCCTACTCCCTCCATCTCTACCAGTCTCCCTCCAGACATTTCTGCCTCTGCCTGTTTGGCCTGCTCACAGCAGCTTTCGGGAGGCATGGGGGGTGAGGGGACTGCCTGCTCTCCCATGCTGTTTTCTCTCTTCTTTGTTCCCCACCCCAAAACTGTCCACGGCTCAAGCTTACCCCACTTCAACTCCCCCAGAATCCTTGGAGTTCCCCAGGACCCCACTCCTCCCAACCAGCCATTTTGAGCTCCCTTCATAAAAAAAAATTCTAAACACCATGAGCTTGCTTCTAAGCAGCCACCTTGCACGGCGCCCATTGCTCTTTGGACCCAACAGCCTCCAGTACAGGTGGGGCCTTCCACTTGTGTTAAAATAAAATTCGAATAGAGGAGATAATCTTGATTCAGTGGCAATTCAGGTCTCTCCCAGTGGGGGAATCAACCTATTTCTGAAAGCCAAAGCCTTCATAACCACTCAGAAGTCAGGTCAACATGCTCTGATCATATGTCAGCCTTCACAAAAGAAAGATAAGAAAATGGTCTGACACGTTTTCAGCAAGGTGGGACACTTGTTCTACTTTGCATCAGCAGTTTCCATGGGAATGTGGCTTCGTAAATACATTTATTTTAAAAATATTCCAATTTTATCCATTTGCTGGTTGGGTTATCTGCGGGCCTTCGAAGACTCAAGCTTGTTCTAATTTCATCAGAATCAAAACACACAGGGGAATGGTAACTTGAGGCCCCAAGGAAAAGATAAAGACAAAACCCACTAAAGAATCATCATCCCCTAAAGAAAACTAGTAGTGATCCCAGGAAAAACACACCCACTCACACACCGACAATGAGGTTGAGTATACAGTGCACTGGACTGGAACTCCAGAGACCTGAGTACTATTCCAAACTAATACCATAACCTACCTTTTAGTTATTTTTCATATTATCTCATTAAGAAAATTTGTCATCCAAAGCCATGCAGCTTAACTGAGCAGACACACTCCAGAAATTGTGACCAATGCAAGCACCCCCGAGACTGAAATTTGTTGGGATAAACTACTAGGTAAACACTTAACAATGGTTACATTCATAGAAGTCAGGATTTATTCATGACTGATTTACTAATGTGAAAGCAGGGGCGGGGGAATACATTTTGCAGATAATTTATTCACAGTGATTAATTGAACCAGCTCTAACTCCTATTAAAAAAATCACTAATTAGGTGCTCCACTTTCCTACCAGTCTGGACCCCAGCAAGAACTGAACCACTATTAATTTTTAACCGGAGACCAATAGACTGATACTTTACATCATTAGGCTCAGTGTTTCCATATACTTTGTCATGGGTGAGTTCACCTATGCTACCAAGCAAACTTTTTAAATGATCAAAATTGCACAGGAAATAGAATTCTTGCAGCATAACGAATACAGAAAACCCAAAGCAAAAGCTTAAAAACAATACATTTAAGGAAGACTTCTATCAAAATTCCATCACCAACTTTAAACATGTCCCATCCTGACTGTAAAGCTTTCCTTTAAGAAATCACTGCTGTTGATCCCCTAATATTTTCCTGGAGACATGAACAAACAGTAAAAACTTTGTTAAACCCTGGCCTTGTTGTAGTCAATGGGAGTTTTGATCACCGATTTCAGTTGTTATAATTTGTATTATAGGCCTTTTATTATCTGACAATGGGAGCAATTGTGCAAGATATATAGCAAAGCCAATCCTTGGCCCCAAGAACTTACAATCATTGGCTGAGTTTTACAAAGCCACTCTGGAGATTCAGACATACAGCTCTCCTTGAAATGAATGGGAATTGCAGTAGAACCTCAGAGTTACAAACACCTCAGGAATGGAGGTTGTTCGTAACTCTGAACAAAACGTTACGGTTGTTCTTTCAAAAGTTTGCAACTGAACATTGACGTGATACAGCTTTGAAATGTTACTATGTAGAAGAAAAATGGTGTTTCCCTTTATTTTTTTAGTAGTTTACGTTTAACACCGTACTGTACTGTCTTGGCCTTTTGGGGTGGGGGAGGTCTCTGCTGCTGCCTGATTGCATACTTCCGGTTCCAAATGCGGTGTGTGGTCGACTGGTCAGTTCATAACTCTGGTGTTCGTAACTCTGAGATTCTAGTGTATGCATCTAAATCTCTAACCAGCTTTGCAAATTCCAGCCTCTGTATAAGACAAGAACAAACGGACGGAGAAAGAGGACAGAGGTAATGGCAATAGAAGCATATTTTCACATAGGCCAGGTGTGTGTAGGGGTTTGTTTGTTTATATAGATCGGCAGATCAGTTGCAGTAGCCTCCATTTGCCAGTATTGACAGGCATTGTTCCATTAGCATCATGGGAGAAGTGAATCTTAAGGAGGGATTTGGATAAGAATAGGATAGTGGCTTTATGAATTTTGTTCCCCACATACGGGGCAACGTGGAAGAGAGCACAAACATCATTATGGGAGCAACTGCCAAACAGGTGACACTAGCTAAAGTCTAACCTTTTGACCTCTTGATCATTAGAAAGAGCTGAATAGATTTTCCTTAGAAGTTTGTTTTAAATAGCACTTACTGTCAGTTTTTAGGTCAACTTTCAAAGCAAAGGGAACATTCACAGCCAAAAGAAGATTCTTCACAAGTCTGCCTTAATAAAAAGAGAACCCATCTTTTGGCAGACACCTCATTAGTGTCACTTGAACAGGATTTTTCTTTATTACATTTATTCAAGAGGACGGTTAATGGTGAAATCATAACCAACTGCAAAAACAGGGAGAAAAAAAATCACAACTCCACCCCAACACATACACACTTCCTTCCTTCTACAGCCAAATGCTGTATGTGAAACATAAAGATGTACGTAAACCATATTTTACATTAGAAATTATACTGCTTGGACAACTTCCTAGAATAGGAGTCTCAAACATGTGGCCCGTAGAGTGCTTCCCTGCGGCCCACCGGGCTCCCCATGCCCCCCCCTCAAGTTACGTTCTGAAGTTCCGCCGCCAGACCAGCTGTCTGGCGGCTTCGCGGTTTCTGGGAGGGAAGGGGAGGAGAGGGAAGCGCGCACACAGGAGAGGAGGGGGGGAGCTGCCTGGGGGTACAAATAGAACCTTGGAGCAGTGTGGCGGGAACGGGGATCTTAGCGCCCACAGAACGTAACTGGGGAGGGGGGGTTAGGGGAGTTGGCGGCCATAGGACGCAACTAAGAGGGGGGGCGGGGGGAGCCTGGCGGCCTGCCTCTTCTCCTCCCCCTCCTCCCCTGTGTGCGCGGCTTCTTGCTCCTCCACCCCCCGCCCAGTTACATCCTATGGCCGCCAACTCCCCTCACCCCCGCGCCCCCACCAGTTACGTTCTGTGGTCGCTAAGATCCCTGTTCCCTCCGCGCTGCTCCAAGGTTCTATTTTTACCTCCAGCTGCCAGAACAGCTGTCTGGCAGCTTCGCGGTTTCTGGGAGGGAGCGGGGAGGAGCGGGGAGCCGCGCGCTCAGGGGAGGAGGCGGAGAAGGGGCAGGGCCTACTGGAAGGGGTGGAGTGGGGGCGGGGCCGGGGGCAGCGAGGGGGCGGGGTCAGTGATGCGGCCCTTGGGCCAAATCACTAGTCCTCATGCTGCCCTCGTGGTAATTTGAGTTCGAGATCCCTGTCCTAGAATGTTTCAAACATAACTGAGCTCAGTCTCTGTCCCAGAGTTCAGTAGTATGGGCAAAACTCCCATATAGTTCTTCAATATAAAGAGGATCAGACCCTGTGCCAATACAAGTCTAGAAATCTGCTACGCTTACTTCTCTTGACTAGTTACTGACTTACAGAGTGCAATTTCACTTTGGACTGAAAACTGACCTGAAAACTATGATGGAAAACACCAGTAGAACTACTTGTGGAGTGAGGTACTGCTCAATGGGGCCAGATCCTCAGCTGGTGTGAGTTTTCCGAGCTCCATTATCTTCAACAGAGTTATGACAGTTTATACCAGCTGAGGATTGGCGGAGTGAACAGGGGAAGCATCGGGGGTAGATGGAACTATGACAAATTACATCAGCTGAGGATCTGTCCCTAGGTTCACAAAAATCAGTCTCCTACTATAAACAAAAAGTTGCTTTCTGATTGCAACTGGAAGGAATGGTTTCTCTCTGCCCTCCTCCCCCAAATCTGGTTATCTACAGAGAGAAGCAGCAGCCTGGAGCTTGTCCAAATAACGGAAGGAAATTTTAAAAACATCAAGAAGATTGCAGAGCAATTGGACAATGGCAGAATTTTGTTGTGCTCAATTTTCTGCTGTCCTTGACCATAAGCAAGCATAAATAGGATTGCTAGCTGTATGGAAAAGATATTTCTCCTAACCCAAACTTTATGCTATTTGTTACATACTAAAAATATCAATGTTTCCTGTACATATATATAGGAAATTAAGAGCAACAAGTACACATTTAATGACCTAGGTGAGTTTATCCAAAGTTTTAATATGAAGGATATTTTCCCCATCTGCAAATTGTAAAACTTCCACACCAGTTTTGATTTAAAGAGTTACACCCATGAAGTAAGTCTTTAGTGTGTGTTTCCCTGTACATTTTATTGTTCATAGGTATCATATACCACTATGGTATACGTGATTGATATCAGTGATGTTAACTCAATTCTACGTCAGTGTACTGCCATCAATCTTATAGCACTCTTTAAAACAAAACCTGAGTTATGTTATGCTGAAGGTCTGTAGAGCCTTGCCTCTGATGTTATGCATTATTGCTGCAGCTCCTTCTAAAATTATAAATATTTTTATTGTTTGCAAACTACGTTACATTTTTATATCTTTTGCTTCCCTGGATTCCTGATTGCTTAGCAACAAGTCTGCCAGGTAAAAAAAGGGAGCACTCTTTAATGGAATGGATCAACTGTATCCCTGGTGTAACACTGAGCCCAGTAAAGCTGGCACCAAGGATGAATTTGAGCCATTACTTTAATCCTGGTGTATGATACGTACATACATTAATTTTTAAACTATTGCCTGTCTGAATCTGTGACTTCTTTAGTCCCAGCTCAGCTTTATGAAATGCTTTTCACACCCAACCTTTGGAAGGAAACTTACTTACAAACCCAGTTGTCTATTTCCAGTAGATGGGCCTCAACCGAGCATTGGATATTTTAGGCTTATAAAAGGGTTGGGGTAAAAAACCCTAGATCAGAACCACCTCACATTTTGAGGTGTTCAAGATGAAAACAGATATTTTGCACCCTCAGCCAATCTCTATTTTCTAGGTGCAGAACATTACTGATGTTCATCATTATTTTATATCCCAAATGCTCTGACCGTTCCCCATGAAAAGGGTCACTGTTTACCCATAGATGCCACATTGGGATATCTAGGATACCACAGTATCCCTCTATACTTCAGGTAGTGATACTTGCATTCTCTCTGGTAGCTGGGAAAGGCTGACTTCTATGGTAGCCTGTATGGATGATCAGAGGGTCTAAAGCTGAGTTTGATGGGTATAACTCCTATTCACCAGAGAATCTCAATGAAGGAAAGTTGTACTGAGTGTTGACTACACATTTGATGTTGTGAGAAATGGTCAGATAATGCTACATTGACATGTGAAAATAAAACCACAGGCTTTCAGGAAGGATGGCACGCTAGGTAACAATCCTTCATTGTCATGAAAACACTGCATCACCCAACAATATATTCCATCTCTAATTTTGATGAACAGCAAGCTGCTACTATCAAAACAAACTTGCAATGAGGCTAAAGAAGTTTACAGGGTAAGGCAGGTTTTAGAGTGTATTTACAGTCAGGTAGCTTTTAGGAGAGGTTAGTACAGCATAAGCAATCTTTAACACAATTCAGTATGTACCCAATAAGACACACACACACACACACACACACACACACACACACACACACACACACACACACACACACTATACTGCTTAATGCAGAGGTCCCCAATCTGTGGGGCATGCCCCCTCTAGGGGGCACAGAGGAACATTTGTAGGGTGCAGCAGGAGGTCCCCAATCTGGGTGCATCACCCAGCTCCACTCATAGTCCTGGTCCCGGCCTTGGCTGCTGGCCCTGCTCTCATGGCTTCGTTTCCGGCCATGGCTGCCGGCCCTGCTCTCAGGGCACTGGCTGCCAGCCTCGGCTCCATCCCCGCCCCAGCCCATGGCCCCTCCCAGAGTGATGGCCCCACTCCTGGCCGTGGCTCCAGGAGGTGGACGGGGCGGGGGGGGCACAGACAGGGTTAAGGGGGGGCTTGAGGTATAAAGTTTGGGGACCACTGGCTTAATGAATGTAAGATCACATTTCCTACTGGTGGTAGAGTTCTGTGGCTTTGCTGCAGACATTCCCAGGCTTGAATGTGCTGATTTATGAATGTATGCATGTAATAGGTGAGGCAAGTGAAATCCTAAAAGAAATGATCTGATAGAACTATCAATGATCTGACAGAACTATCAAAACTATGATACCCGCACGAGGAAATACGGAAACAGATCAACAGAGCCAGACGTGTACCCAGAAGCCTCCTGCTATGAGACAAGCCCAAGAAAGAAACCAACAGAACTCCACTGGCCATCACATACAGTCCTCAGCTAAAACCTCTCCAATACATCATCAGTGATCTACAACCCATCTTTGACAACGATCCCTCACTTTCACAGGCCTTGGGAGGCAGGCCAGTCCTCGCCCACAGACAACCCTCCAACCTGAAGCATATTCTCACCAGCAACGACACACCACACCCTAGTAACCCTAACTCTGGAACCAATCCATGCAACAAACCTCGATGTCAACTCTGCCCACATATCTACACCAGCGACACCATCACAGGACCTAACCAGATCAGCCACGCCATCACCGGTTCATTCACCTCTACGTCTACCAATGTAATATACGCCATCATGTGCCAGCAGTGCCGCTCTGCTACGTACATCGGCCAAACTGGACAGTCCCTACGTAAAAGGATAAATGGACATAAATCAGATATTAGGAATGGCAATATACAAAAACTTGTAGGAGAACACTTCAATCTCCCTGGACACACAATAGCAGATTTAAAGGTAGCCATCCTGCAGATAAAAAAATTTCAGGACCAGACTTCAAAGAGAAACTGCTGAGCTTCAGTTCATTTGCAAATTTGACACCATCAGCTCAGGATTAAACAAAGACTGTGAATGGCTAGCCAACTACAAAAGCAGTTTCTCCTCCCTTGGTGTTTACACCTCAACTGCTAGAAGAGAGCCTCATCCTCCCTGACTGAACTAACCCCTCGTTATCCCTAGCCTGATTCTTGCTTGCATATTTATACCTGCCTCTGGAAATTTCTACTACATGTATCTGAAGAAGTGGGTATTCACCCACGAAAGCTTATGCTCCAGTACGTCTGTTAGTCTATAAGGTGCCACAGGACTCTTTGCCGCTTTGATAGAACTATGTTCAAGGCAATAGCTTTAGGGCCACATTTTCATAAAATAGACACCCCCCCTCTTTTTATCATTTTGATTAGGGGAATATAGCGGTTGGTATTAGCAAAGTGAGTACAATAAACCAGCATTATACTATCTCTACAATTGCTGAGGCATAGAGTCCATAAAGCTACCATCCTTTAAATATTAGGGGTAAGTTTTCTAACCTGGTGCATTATTCATGCATTTTGCACATTAATGGCACCTGTGCCTTACATTTGTGCAAGGACCCCCCTGTGTACAGAACTGTGGATATAATTCATTTGCACAAAGCAGCAATTATCTACAGAAGAAGGTCTTTTGAATGCTTAGTGTACCCGCACGGATGCAGGCACACAATTTGCATGTGCAAATTTAGAGGCTATTTTTGAAAACTTGATCAGTGAGATCTAAACAGACAGAAGCTCTCTCTGCAAAGTGAAGATTTACAAATTCAGAAGGTCTTATTCTTAAAGAGTAAGATAAAAGACAACTTTATCTCAATTTAAATGCTTAATAATCTCCAGCCAAACTGTTTCAATGAACACAGTGTATTTATGGCCATTGTATAAAGAGAACATGAGCAACAGTGTTTGTTAAGTGTTTAAATAAACATGAGAGGTGCAGATAGACTCCAGAACATACTTAATGATCATTAGTCATCCTGGCTAGCATTGTTTCAATGCAGGATTGAAATTTACAACACTTGCCTTCAACAGATGATAATTTGCAGCGTTAGTCATATTAGTGGGATGCCGCTACTCATCTTTGCAAAAAGACTAGTCAAAATGGGTCCACGATGTTCTAAAATATTCCGCTGTAGAGCATTTGTTGAAGTACTGTAGTTATGGTTAATTCTGGGATACACAGGGCATGTGACAAAGCTGCAACGTAAGGGACAGCATGTCGTGGCACTGCCCCAAGAGGCAACTGGGAATTGGATTGTGACTCAGAATCACAATCTGATTCCAGATTCCCCTGGTTCTGGGACCGATTACTTTTTCCAGCCCCTCCAGTGCAGCTGTGACAGCACTGGCCCAGTCCCCTCACTTGAGGGGGAGGGAGAGCAGTAGTGCTCCCGAGGCCGATTATTACTCCCCTCCATGGGATCATTAGCTGGGTCACAGTTTAACCCCGTGTGGCAAATTGCCGGCACTACTATGATGGGTCCCGCACTTTCTCTTCTTGTGGGGGGGTTTCAGGGTGCCATTTCTTGCCCCTGAACTGGGGTAACAGCTATCCTACTAGTATCCCAGGGAAGGGGAGTGGAGAGGGAGGGACCTGGGCCCGCCCTCTACTCTGGGTCCCAGCCCAGGGGCCCTATGATAGCAGGTGAACCACTTGTACCAGTGATTCTTTCCCCTGGGCTACTTCCCTCTCCTGACCTTCAGCTTGTGGGGCTTCCTGCCTTCCCTCTGCACAAGCCAGGTGTCCCTTTACCTAGGATCTTGGTCTTCTTAGCCCGCTGCAGCACTTCTCAAAACTCTCCTCCACTTTCCTCCGAACTGCTCTTTGTTCCACCACCAATCCACTCTGCTTCACTCCTCCAAACTGCTCTTTGCTCCACCACCAAACCACTCTGATTCAGCTCCTCCAAACTGCTCTCTGCTCCACCACCAAACCACTCTGCTCCAACTCCTCCTCACTCTGCACCAGCTCCTCCTCTGGCTGATTGAAGCAGGGGGATTTTATCAGGTGACTGGCTTCAGGTGCTCTAATTGGTTTCAGGTGCTTTTAATTAATCTACAGGGAATAAGGCTTCTCCTCATCCTAGATCACTCTCCTGCTGCCTTCTGGCCATGCTGTATCACACCCTAAACAGCTTTTCAATATCTGAGCAGAGAAAAGGCCCGTATAAAAGTCACCATTTAAGACCTTGCGGTCAATGGTGGTGGTGTGCAGGGTACAGCCACTCTGCGAGTAGCTACATGCAGCAGTAAAAGGCAGGCTGCATACACATTGTGATCGGTCTACTTAATTGGTCACTGGTCTGGGACCTGGAGATCTGGGTTCAAATCTCAGCTCAGCCCTAGACTCCCTATGGGTGACTTTGGGCAAGCCACTTAATCTAGCTTTTGCCTCAGTTCCTCATCTGTAAAATGAGGATAATATCAATTCCTTACTTCAAGGGTGCTGTAATGATGAAATCCATTACAAATTGTGAGGTGCTCAGATATTATGGTGATGAAGACCATGTAAGACCTACCCAGCAAGGTACTTCCAGTACTTCTGTGACTGCATAGGGGTGTGTAAGAGTTCACACAATGCAGGACCAGATTTTCCAGCTACTCCATTTATCATATAGGTCTACCCACAGCATCAACACTATTGTCTACATTACTGATGAACACACTGGCTCACTCAAGCCAGTGAGCATGTCTTTCATGTAACTGGAAAGTTCCAAGCACTTACAGTGTGGTGTAAAATAACTAAATCTTGAGAACTGCATTGTGTGTAGCTTCTCAGAGATGCACAGATGAGGTGCAAAGAGACTCTGTTCAAAGAGCAGAAGCCCTCACATACCCAGTGAACAAGGAGTCATCAGCACTGGCCATCCCGAGGGGAGCTGACCTGGCTCCTCAATCCCCTTCTACACCGGTCAGTGTAACAGGTCCAGCCCAGAAGGAAGCAAACCAAAGAGGTTTCATGCTACTCATTCTGACATGCTCCCAGAGATCTAACAATCCATTCTGCCAGAACACCAGAGGGATGCTGCTGGGATAGAACCCCTCCCCCAAACAAACAGGCAGTAAGTGCCACAATACAGCTCTGTTTAGGTAATGTTTGCACAGCTATACAAGTGCTAATATTCTTTTTTTTTTGCCAAGGAAAGCATACCTAAGGGTTACGGGCAAGAACAATAGGAAGAATTATTTCTAGACGGGGAGGCTGAATTTTGTGCATTTTACGTTTACAGTCAAGTTAATTACCCTGGGTACAATGCAGCAGGACGTATGAAAAATACCTTAATGGCCGTTATCAGTGCTGATTTACAGGAAAGCTAAATTAAATTCTAAGTATAGCAGGATGAGGAAATGCATGTTTAATTCCTGCAATCTCTGTGTAAGAACAGGGCTTTGAAAACGCACCAGCACTTTCCTGAATTGATTTACTTGACATGCAACTTGTGGTTGGTTGGTCTGTTTGTTTTATTGCTGCCTTAAGCAATTCTTCCCTATTTCAATCACTTCTATATACGTGCAAAAGGTCGGTATGGATTGCTAATAGACAAGTTAATCAGCTACTGCATATGCATTAGGCTAGTCTGCCCCCCCGCTCCCCCATCCATGACCCTTTTTCTTTCTTTCACTTATTTGCAATGTTCTCTGGCACTACAAATAAGTTAGATTTACACAGAATAACGCCTTTTTTATCCTGAAAGATGAAACCACACTTTAAAAAAACGTCAGGTATCCAAAATCACTCACTCATCACTGGAATGCAGATACCTTCAGGATGAACATGACAGCTTGACAGCACACAACACTACATAGTTTGAGACATGAAGGGAAGAATTTTGCATCAAACTGGAAATTCAGAGGAGGTTTAGGTAGGAAAATGTTAGTTCCGCAAACTAGAACTGCTCGGTCCAGTAGGGCGAAAGTCCTGACTCTTGTAAAAGTGACACTGTATATTTAATTGTCAAAGTTTTGCATCTCATTTGATAGATGGCACTTCCACCAACACAGCATCCCTAATAATTTGCTGGGCACTGAGTAGCATTGATGCAGCATGAAGCATGCCACCGACTGAGCGACCGACAACACTTTCTACGGAGGCCAACATTTTCCATGCAGGGATTCCATCCAAGTGCATTCATTACTTAAACTCCAACTAGTACATGCTGTCGCAGTATGCCTCTTCAGCAACACAAGCTACCATGAGCCCATCAAGGCTGCCCTCCACTCTACTCTTCTCATGGAATTTGGAATCAAGTTTAAGGCTAGGTCTTCACTACCCGCCAGATCGGAGGGTAGAGATCGATCTTTCAGAGATCAATTTATCGCATCTCGTCTAGATGCGATAAATTGATCCCTGAAAGTGCTCCCCGTTGACTCCGGTACTCCAGCTTGCAAGAGGCGCAAGTGGAGTCAATGGGGGAGTGGCAGCGGTCGACTCCCCGGCATGAGGACGGCCAGGTAAGTCGATCTACGATACACCGACTTCAGCTACGCTATTCGCGTACCTTATATTGACCACCCTCCCCCCACTAGTGTAGACCAGGGCTAAGATTGGGTCCTTTTCTTCAAGTCTCTCAATGGCCTATGCCAGGAATATCTTTAAAAAAAAACAACGAAAGACTTAGAACACTGGGATGATGAAAGGGTTTGACAACTTTGCTCCTCTGACCCATCACAAACCTACAAGTGCAAGGTGTATTTCTTTGATCTACCTCATCTAACATAAATACATAGCAACATGTATATTAAACACACACACACACACACACACACAAGAGAAGACATTGCTCTGCACATGCTTCTCCCTTTGGGGAGAGGAGAAAGAACAAACGTGATAGATGTTAGTCACATTATTTAATGCACTGCTGCAAGGTGTTCAGATATTACGCTGATGAATGTGATATAAGGACCTCATAGAATAGGTTTGGGCTTGACCCCGCTCAGCTTGCGAGATCTGATAAGATCACAATGTGAAGTGGCATCGTTCTAGTACAGACACACAATAATACATCGTAGAACCTTTCAAATGGAATGAGTTTAGTCCTTTTTCCATTTTGTATATTATCTGTGAGTAAACTACTTTTAAAGTTGTTTCTTATTCAATATTCTCTGAACACTGGGGCAATGGATTGTTTGTAAGCTATTTGGTATTTATTATTCACGATCTGTGATTTGTCACAAAAAGCAGATGGTGTTGTGTGTGCCAAGATTGGATGAATAAACAAGAGGTAAACCAGACGTTTCTTTTGCAAACCTTTGGGCAAACACATTTGAGAGATTTTCATTTTTTTCACTGAAAGAAACAAGTTCCCTTTTTATAACTAAAATGTAGAAAATAAAGAGGGTTGGAGATACCAGATCAAATCTGTAGTTTGTATTTTACTGAATACTCTTTTCGTGCAACTCCAGTATATGCATAATGAGGTTTATTGGTCCCTGTGTTGGTGGCAGTTACACACATGCTCTAAGACAAGAGTAGTCCCAATAATTCTGCATCTGACTTTGTGGTATTTGTATCTAACCCATTATAAAACTTTGCGAACAACATTGTGAACACTGAAGACTGGTGAGGCGTCTTTCTTTGTCAGCTATCAAGAGTGCAGCCATCAATTTCAACATTACGATTTGGTACCTTGCTCTTAGTGTTCTGCGTTTTCAGTTTTTACCAATTTTCACTGATAAATTATCAGGATTTTTTAATTAAAGGAGTTCAGTTTTTACTGATTTATAGCCGTTTATCAATCGACTGAGTATTTTTGGGGTACTTATTTTTGTTAAACGCTAAAGCTTTACGCGATTGTTGTATCCTACAGCTCTGAGATTGAAGCAATTCCACAGCGTAAAACACAGAACACGCCCACGGCAGAAAATCAAACGTTAATATAGTGCTATGATTGGCTCACAAGGAGACCCTGCCTGCCTATTTCTTTGTTTAGTGTGGTGCTGAATTTAAACAAACAATCCTCCACAGATAAAGATATGGAATGCTCCCTATCTACCCAGTTACCCCCTTTAGTGCCAATCTCTTTAAGGATTTGGAAGCAGGGGCCTGGCTTCTTCTGGATCCCCACACAACCAATTCTGCCCTTTCTGTGGTTGGCTCCAGACTACCCCCAAAATGGCTTTCCCCCCCTCCAGGACTCTTAGGGGAGGGCATATAACTCTCTATTGGTCAGATTAGCTTTTCTTCACGGCCTTTCCCTGTCAGTCATTTGACTCTGTCCCTTCCTCCGAGCAGGCATGCCTGCAATCCTTCCCCTAACCAGCAGGAGCCCCTGTTGTTCTACATAGTGTCACTCCTCTATCCCTCTGGGTTGCCTAGCAGACTGAGGGCTGGTCCATACTGGGGCGGGGGATCGATCAAGGAAACGCAACTTCAGCTACGAGAATAGCGTAGCTGAAATCGATGTTTCCTAGATCGAACTAAGTTTACTTACTGCGGGTCCACGTGGCACAGGCAGGCTCCCCCGTCGGCAGCGCTTCCTCCTCTCGGCGAGCAGGAGTTCCGCAGTCGATGGGGAAGCGCTTCTGGGATTGATTTATCGCGTCCAGATGAGACGCGATAAATCAATCCCAGAAGATCGATCTCTACCCGCTGAATCGGGCGGGTAGTGTGGACTAGCCCTGAGTCTGCCCTTGGTTCTCCCTTCCTACCAGAGACAGGGTGCCTCTCCCTGAACTACCCACATGCAGAGTCCCAGGAACCTAGGTAAGCTCCTTGGGGGGTTACAGATAGGTACGGTAAACATGGGGCAAAGATGCAAATCCATGCCTGAATACCCCCAAGAAAATCAGTGCTTAGGAATTTTCAAGAAAAAGCAAAGTCGGGAGTGAAGAGGATGCATTGCGCTACAAGTACTGCAGCATTGAGGTCAGTGTTCGTGCTGACAGAACAAATGAGCGTGTTGAAAGCAAGCGACACCAGAAGCTTAAAGAAGAAAGTGGGCTTCGGGATAAACAGTCAGGAGCTTTCACCGGGGCTTTAATGAAAGAGAGGACACGTCACGATTGTGTCAATGAATTTGTGTGCGCTCTTTGTTTCGCCAGACAGCAGAGGGGCCCATCGGTGACTTTGTGCAACAATACTGTCCAGCAGCAAAAAGCCTCCCTAATGCAGATAACCTCACTTGCAAGTTTCTGAAAGAAAACAATGATGCTTTAGTATTTAAACTGATGGAACGAACTGATGGAAATGTGGTGTCTAGTCTGATTTTTGACGAGTCTACGGATGTTTTAGACTGTACAATTCTTGGCCCTTTAGTTTTTGATTTTTTTATTTCAAAGTGAATAAACCCATTGTTTTGTGCTGATGTGACATGCATGCCCTCTGCTACTGGACATTTTGTCGACGCAGCAATAACTGACTTGTTTGAGATATACCAACTAAGATGGGACAATGTGGTCACAACTAACATAAATTCTGCTTCGTAGGTGGCTAAGTTTGCCCGGGAGATTAAACTCAATCAGAAACTGGTGCTGTTACGTATTACCTGTCCTGCTCATCTGATCAATGTTGCACCGTCCGCAGCTACTGCTAGAGAAGAAATAAAAGATGTGAATCTTGTATCGTTGGATCATGGCCATTTTCAAGCATGCGAACAAGTAGAAGGCTTTGTTTTACACAGTGCGAGATGAGTACAGAGAATACTGTCAATTACCCTGTTGTGCCACATCGATGGATGAGCTTGTATTTCATGGTCATGTAAATAACGCATGGACTGAGATAATGCATCTCCTTGATCATCCTCGGTTTGTTGGTTCTAAAGCAGAAATTCTGAAGAGACTGGCAAATAATCAAAATGACCACCAGATTCTGTGCACCAAGGTAATGCTAATTGTTGAAAACTTGGAATCACCATGTGACACACAGAAAACATTGGAGTTTTCTCCAACTATAGCCAATGCATTTGCCAATACAGATGCTTACTGGATCCTGACAACCAAAATCTCAGCCAAACCAAGCACAAAAACTGCCGGAGAAACATATAGCAAGAAAACCCAGCTATTTCTGGAGATCTCTCTCACCCCACAACACAAGAAAACTGAAAAAGCATTCAAAACTTTCAACACAATCCTCAGCAAGAAATGAGAGGTGACCAGGACCAGTAATCTGAACCCTGAAGTGTTTGGTGCCAAAGATTTTTTTTTGGAATGTCATCCAGGTGTTGCACCCTTTCCTCAAAGTGAATTTTGCAGCAGACTATGACTGTTATGCTAGACTGTTTCAACCATTTGCCACTAAAGATGAAATTTCAAATCTGAAAGGGGACTTACTACTTACATGAACTTGCCTACCCCTGACAATGCGAAACTGGATATGCTGGATTTTTGGAACAGTCATCAAGACCAGGCTCCAGGCCTGGTTCCAGCTCCAGGCACCAGCCTACCAAGTACGTGCTTGGGGCGGCACCTGGAGGGGAACGGCGCTCAGGGTTTTTTTTGTTTTTTTTTTAAACCATGTTCCCTGCCGGCGCCCCAGGGCCGCGGGCATGCCACGCTCCCCACTGGCACCCCTACCGGGGCAGCAGGGCCGCGGGCATTTTGGCGGTGCTGGGTGGGGGGGTTGTTTTGGCGGGCATTGTGGGGGGGTGTTTTTTGTTCGGGGTGGCGCTTGGGTTTTTTTTTTGCTTGGGGCGGCAAAAAAGTTAGAGACACTGATCAAGACACTTCCCAACTTCAGAAAAGTGGCACAGTGAGCTTTGAATGTACCCCCCTGGATCTATTGATGCAGAGCGCATAGTTTCAAAGTTGCACTACCTCCAAGACAGCCAGGGGCTCGACATGAATGAGGATTCTTTAAAGAAAATTATCAGTGTGTATACAAACCAGGATTTCTGGGAAAACTACTAGCGCTGAGAGAGACAAAATATAACTTTGTACATTATGATAAAACATATATATTACCAAAGATTTTTTTTCTTTTTTCCCCCCTGATTTTTCCCAATTTTTTAACCCAGTTTCATCCCGGTTTTAATGTTTGGAAAATAAAGACTGAAAAATTCAGGGTTTTTTTATTTTTTTACACAAATAAAACCTGAAAAGACAGAACACTACTTACTCTCTAGCCGTGTTGCTATAACAACTGTAAAATGTGATTGATACAGCTCCATTCAATGTTTTAGACAGACAGGGTTAATGGCTAAACTATAAATATTCAAACTGAAAGACTATTCCCTTCATGGAGGAATATTTTACTAGCACCTTCTAGGACAATACAAAAATCTATTGACATTATACTTGGAATCTGGATTTGGGTCCATCTCTCAGCACTGAATTATCCCTGAGATAAAACATTGATGTTGCATTTCAGGCTTGTTTGTTGCCTTTTTCCTGCAGAAGACCCATCACTTACCACCACCCCACAAAATGTTACATCTATCCCAAAAATAATGAATAATCTATTATGGACCTGGTTAGTCATGTTTCAGTTGGCAGGACAATGGATCTTGGACTTAGTCTTTTATTGCATAAATACAGCTAAGTGAGATCATTTGCAGATCTGAGGCAGAACAGTGAATTATTATAACAAAATAAAATTCCCGAAGGAATTAATCAAAGACATTTTATTGCTCAAGAAATTGCTTTAGATTTGTGACTAAACCAAGGATGGTCTGTTTATACTAATGATTATGGATCTGATTTTGTTCTCACTAAAGTCAATGGTAAAACTTTCATGGAGATCATGAAAACAGGACTGGGTTTTAGGTTCTTCAAGACAGGTTCTTGCAAAATCATCAACTTTTCATTAACTGATAAGAGGAGAAATGTAAGGAAAAGTTTCTCCAAGAAGGACAGAAATAGGTTTTAATTGGTTTGGTGCAAACCCTAAGTTGTCTTTATTTTTTCCCTGGGAGAAAATACCCCTAACATTTCTTGGTTGAATGAGAATAAAGACAAGACCAGAACTCAGAAAGTCAATACACTGAGACAGAACTGATTTATTTTTACCTTCACAAGACAATGCAAATTTGTGTATGAAGTTTGAAATTCTACCATAAATGAGCTATTTATAGAAACAATCAGTGAGACAGGGCTGGATGATCCATACGCCTTTGATCCAGTGCATCTGGAAGAAGAATTGGAAACAGAAGAGTCCTGATTCAGCAAGTCTTGGGAGTTTGAGGTAGAGTTTTTCTCTGTGAGAGCAATTGGGAGAAAAACAGAGGGTTGCTCTGTGTTGACAAACAGGGGAAATAGAACCTATAGGTTCTGATCTCCAGTCCCTCAACCAGTATACCGAAAAGACATCTTCCCTGAGATTTGGGAACAGAAACAAGGAGACCTGATCTCCAGTCCTCCGCTTTAACCATTGGCAAACACTCCCTCAGAATATCTGGCATATAGCCCAAGAGTTCTGACTCCATCCCACCACTCTAATCACTACACCAAGCTGGAATACACAGGAAGCCTGCCTGCATGTTGTGGTTTGCTGATTGCAAGCCTTATCTCACCATATATAGACATCCTCTCTGATCCACTTCTGTCTTCTCTATGCCATCCTCTTCACCTGCCAACAAGCAGGCAGTGATTAGGGTCAGGTCTGAGAGCCCAAACTCTGTTCAGCATCAGCGGATCCCATATAATAGACTAAGAAACGCAGAGGATCAAGTCAAAATTAAATAGTTTTTCCAACAAGGAATGTTGCTTCCCTTCCAGAGCCGCCTGCCCTCCCAAACCTTTGCGGCTTCTCTGACAGTCTCTCCTATCCACGGGACCCAGCCCCCCAGTGGTTTGCTGCTTAACTGCCCTGTCTCTCTACACTATTTAGTACCCAGAGTCATTTCCAGAGACTCACACCTCCCTCATTGAATTCAATGGTGATATGCCAGTTTCCACCAGCTGAGCATGTAACCCATTTATTATTTTAGGGGCCAGGGAGGAATCTATAGATTATGCCTGTCTAAATGTAACTATAAAAATAAAGGGTCAGATCTTCCACTGGTATAATTTGGCATAGCTCCACTGAACTCAATGGAGCTGTGCCAGTTTACCTCTGCTGAAAACTTGGTCCCAGATGCCTATTAAATGATGGCTAAAAAAAACCCCCAGCCTTTTCAAAGCTTTGAGAGTTTGAATTGCACCTTTAGTGGCCGCGTGTTGTCGTCAGAATCAGAAAAGGCAGAGGAGAATTAAGCTTTGATTTATTAGATTAGAGAGAGCGCGTCATACATTTTGGTCTCTCAAGTTAATACTCTACAAAAGCAAGTGGGCAAAGGTGCATCTTTTATTAAAAACATCGCACCAAAGTGGGGTTTGATCTATTATTCAAACACTGTTCATTTGAAGCAAATGGTCATTTTACATCAAAAGCTTTTTTTTTTTTTAAATGCCGCCCCCCATGGGGGCTCAGTTTCTCTTGGACAACATTCATGCAGCAGGAAGAGGAAAGCAGATTAACTAAAGCACTACTGTATTTACAATGCGGCATGAGTCTGAGCAGTGCTGCTCTTTGAGCGTTCTCTTGGGATGCAAAGGAGGATACCAGGACTTGGTTTCAATGGATTTTTTCACTTCGGGTTGCAAGGAAGTTATTTATGGTTTCTGCCCACTTCTGCAGCATAGAGTATCATAGAATCATAGAATATCAGGGTTGGAAGGGACCTTAGGAGGTCATCTAGTCCAACCCCCTGCTCAAAGCAGGAGCAATCCCCAATTTTTGCCCAGATCCCCAAATAGCCCCCTCAAGGATTGAACTCACAACCCTGGGTTTAGCAGGCCAATGCTCAAACCACTGAGCTATCCCCCCCGAGTATTGTTGCTTGACGTGCACTACGACTAGTGAAGCCACAATGCCCTTCCATCCCCATCTCCCTACCATTCTTGTTGTCAGTAGGGGCCCCACAGGTACATCTGCCTCTACCTTTATCCAATGAGAAGAACGGAGCCACTGGAAGTAAACCGAGACATCGTTTCTGACAATGCAAAGAATAAGCAGGGGAAGCTGATGCTAGAAACCAGTAAAGATTTCACAAGCATTGATAGTCCTGAAAGGCTGCAGCAACACAAGCCTCTGGAGGGAACACAGCACACGTGGACTTTAAACAAAATGGGGTTGTGATAGTCAAAGCTGGAAATCTGCACTTGGAAATTAGAAGAAGAGGAGTTATCCCAGTGCAGTGCTACTGATAACGCAATGCATTAAAGAAGGCAGTTGTATGTAAGAGGAGCTATAGACAATACCATCTTTCTTCTATTAATGAGAAGGATAGCAACAGCAAGATATATACACAAGCGAAGAAAAGAAAGTGGAGGAAAGAAAATAGATGGCAGCTTTCGGAACAATAGTTGCCAGTCATGGTACATGTAAAAAGCCTTTAAGTAGTGAGGTAGCTGTAGGTCCAGCATGGCAGCCATTTTGGAGGTTGATTCCTAAGCACTGTCTGCAGTACCAGGCTTGTCAAGGATTAGCAGTATCAGGTATTTAAGCATTTGCAACTTCTGCTTAAGTGAAATGTTCCCAGTAGAGCCCAGATGCACTAACTGCTAGCTATCTTAGCAGTTGGTGCAATTCCTTGCCTCCTCCTCCATATCACTGATGAAAGTTCTCTCATCTCCAAGGTTTGCCAATAACACAGAAAAAAACAAACAGATTTACGACTTGATCTATAGCCCACTGAAGTAAACAGAGAAACTCTCAGTGACGTCAGTGGGTATTGGATCAAGCCCTTTCAGACCAAATGGAACTTATGGTTAAATGGTGGTGGTAAGAGCAGGGATTCAATAGTGTGTTGTGGGTATGTCATTGTAAAGGGGTTGACTCACCACTAGCACCTCCTTGTAGCCAGGCATGGCATAGCAGCTCTCTCCTCATTGGGTACCTCCTGCCAATGGTCTGCCTGCCTCTTCCTGTGACTTGGCCCTATGCCCAGGTCACTTTAAAATCTCCTCCCTGCCAGGGTAGTCAATTAACAGAAACAAGGGGAATTAACACAAATAAACTGGGTTAACAGGTAACAGCGGGGAATGGTTCCATCTCAAGGTCTGTCAGTATCTGGCTCTCCTTTTCTTCAGGGAAGAGGCAGCAGTTGGCTGGGAAGCTCCTACCTTCAACCAGCCCTCTCTTCAGGAGCTGAGCACTGAAGGTCTGCACTCTTCCCTGGCCTCCATCGACTGAGCTGGGGTTCTCCTTCTTAAGCTCTTCCCACCAATCCTGACATTTCTCACAGGGACATTGGGGCAGAGCCAACTCATAGACTTTAAGGTCAGAAGGGACCATTATGATCCTCTAGTCTGACGTCCTGCACAGTGCAGGCCATGGAATCTCACCCACCCACTCCTGCAATAATCCTCTCACCTATGTCTCAGCTGAACCCCCATTAGCTCATTAACCCCATGTTTTCCAGGGTGTTTGTATAAATAAATGGAGATATGCCAATCTCCTAGAACAACCTGAAAGGTCATCGAGTCCAGTCCCCTGCCTTCACTAGCAGGACCAAGTACAGATTTTTGCCCCAGATCCCTAAATGGCCCCCTCAAGGATTGAACTCACAACCCTGGGTTTAGCAGGCCAATGCTCAAACCACTGAGCTATCCCATCCCAGTCATCTGGTAACCAATACTGAAGGGAATTTTTGATCACTTACAACATTACTGTGCACCTTCCTCCAGGCTAGACAATGATGCCAATCTGAGTTTCTCATTCATTTTCTGGCTTACTCACACTTCATTTTATTAGATGATTCAGAAACAGGAATTTTAGGCTTAAGTGAAGCAAAGATCCATTTACATCTTACCTGCTGCTTCCTGCAGGAGACACCTACAGTATTGTACTTTCAGGGGATATATCCAGAAAGGCAAAAAGGACAAAAACTGCAAAACAAATCATGAATAAGAAAAGAGTCCCAAGACACAAGCAGCCCCCCCTCAAGCTAATTCCAAATGACACTACAGTGAACTGTGCCCAAAGAATCCTACAGAAAACGAAGGACTTATTGCTTTCCTGATTTGTCACAATAAACTTGCAGGAGCCCTTAGGACTTTGTGAAGGGGAAAACAGTCTCAATATTTGTCAAGAGAAATCTAAAATACATTTCCTTCTCATCTCTGCTTTGCTGTCTCAGTTTCCATTTTCAGCTAAGTGGCCCATTGCTTGTTTTGCCTCCCTTGAAACTCTAGATTTGATTTAAAAACTAGAGAGATGTCAAAATTAGGGAGGAAAGATGATGTCATGGATAAGGCACTACCTTAGGTTTCAAGAGCTCTGGGTTCAAGTCTTCAATCTACCACAAAGTTTCTCTATAGCATTGGCTCAGTGATCTCCATTCTTCTGTAACATGAGGGTACTACTACTTCCTTTTTTGGTCTTGCTTGTTTGAACTGTAAGCTCTTCAGGGCAGTGATTGCCTTATGATGTGTATGGACAGTACTTGGCACCTTAGAGACTCTAGGCATTACTAGAATACAAATAATAAATAAAATAGTGCTAATAACTAGATTTTTTTTTCCAGAGACCACTCTGAACTTTGGGGAGTGGTTGGATAAAACAGGATCTGGATCTAAACATCTGCTGCATCTGCCCAACTCTAAAAGTTGAATTTTACTGTGTTTTTAAAAGTACCTGTCCCTTTTTCCATCATTGTTCCCACTGGTTTAGCCAGTTGTGTTTGCCACCTTTACTCTCTGCTTCTTAGCTCTGGCCACTCACATGGTCCAGGGAAACCTTCAATAATACGGTGTTTGTTCTGCTGCTCTACTCTCTCCAGCTTTGTGTCACATCTGCCTTTCAAATCATGATGGCATTGAATGTCACGGGGAAAGAAGAGGTGCCCTACCTGCTCTTCTGTTTTATAGATACAAGAGGCAACTTCCTTTCCATTACTGCATGGAAAAAGTGGTGCCTCAGAAGTATTCTTATCCTATTCCTCATCCTGGCCCATGCTGTGTCCTTGGAACAGGTGTCTCCCTCTTTCCAATCCAGCAGAGGGTGGGAGGGGAAGGAGCAGTGGAGTGAGTGCAGATTTCGGGAGGTTACGCCATATATCCGCAAAAATTTGGTACTTAGAGGCAACAAATGAAGCTGAATGAATTTACCTCGGACCTTTCACAGCATCAGCATCCTGGAGTTTTCATCATGACCACACCACTGAATACATTCTACAAATATCAGCATTTCGAGTCCAAGCTGGGGAAAATCAGTTGCAGATTTTGATGCCTAGAAAGATAAGCAGTGGGAGGGGGTTAGAGCAATTAGACCTTCCTCAGAACATATTTTACACAGGCGGTAATGTTACAACTCAAAATCCTCTTCCCATCTTCACATCTACTTTGCATAGTGTGCAGGAGTGACTGTATGGACTGAGCACGATTCTGCACGCTGAGTTTAGTCTCGGATCTTTGCAGAGGACAGTTGGTCAAACAATGGTTGAATTATTCCCACCCCCCAGACAATTTTGATAAAAACAAAATTTTAGATTTTCCATGAAAATTTTTGTTTTTAAATGGACGTTAAAATATATATATATATATATATATATATATATATATATATATATATATAAATTTCAATTCGGAAATGCTGCTGTGGTGGCTCATGGGAACAGTAGTTCAGGTGCCTCATGTTCCCATACTTCTCTGCTGGCCAGCCCCCTGGTCTTACTACATGTTCTATGATACTCTACAGTCCCCACACATTGGAGTCCCTAGCCAGAGGGCATCCTGGGAGATGTAGTTCACTCCCAGCCCATAGAAGCAGAGGTGACGCATGGGAGGGCATGGGGGATGAAGTGCCCCCCCCACCAGATTGGCCTGCCAGGGATGGGGAGGGAGAGGGGCTCTGTCCTTCTCTCCCTATGCCTCTCCCCCAGCATGTATGGCTGCTCTTCCTGGCAGTCAGGTGGGGAGCAGGACAGAACCACTTCTGCCTGAGAGAGCTATTGCAGGGTGACAATATGCTGCACCCACATTTCCCCATTATACCCGGGGAGTAACAGATATTCTTAGTATGATCACACACTTTGTCATGTCATATTCCTTTGCATTGCAGGTAAATTGAGTTATGTTAAGTTAAATTGAGTTAAGAGGCAATTTTAAGTACCACAGGGTCTTGGGGTGTGTGGGTGTCTCAGAGTGGTGCAAGATTTAACAGAATGCTGTAATTAGAAGTATGCCATTGGGGAAATTACCTAAAATGTGTACATGAACTTGCAGACACCATTCCTGCCAGCCACTCCAATGATCATTTAGAACAGTTTTAATAACTTATCTGGGGAAATTTAGAATAGATTAGTCAAAAGTCACTGACACATATGGTTGTTACAGTACATCATCTGGAATGTTGCCCTCCTCCACCCACAATGACTACCACCACACACACTTTAGTTTGCTTCATTAATGAGTTCAAATTGTGTTAAATATGCTTTGGGGTATTTCAAAAACAAAACAGGCATTTAAGGGAAATCTCCATATAATTATCAGCTGGTTCAATATGCAAAAGCATTTCCACAAGGATTTGCTTGGATCTAAAGGTGAACTTGTATTGCTTCTTCTCACCCCTTTGGGTGTGGCTTTTTTTGGCTGTTTCAGTGCCCAGGCTTTTAGATGAATGCAGTTGGAAAGCTAGTTTTCAGCTTGCAGACTCAAGTAGTCACAGATGAGGAATTTCCATTCGTGCCCATCCAACCGTTCATACCAGAAGGAGAATATTCCACAGGGGATAGAGCACTGGTTAACACAGCAGGGGACAGAGTTCCCAAAACACCTTCCCAGAGCCCTAGGCCTAAAAACTATTCATTTGCATCGGGGTTTGCAGGATCTCACATCTTCTATTGTGAGTCTCTTCATTAGTTTGTTTTTAGTTAGGAACAAAGGACTGGCAGAGTCGAGTCCCCTGCTCTCACTGGCAACTCCATCCTCTTTCTAATCCCATTTGATATTGATGTTCTTCCAGATACACAAGCAAGTGTATAAAGCTTTAAAACCAGCTAGTGCTAATTTTGTTCTCATTACTATTTCAATAAAAGCACTGACATGTTATTGGTAATTATTTAGAAACTGCCTCAATCTCCAGGGTCATGGTTCATAATTTATGAATTACTGCGGGAGATTTTTTTATATTTTTAGTTGTCAATAACAAAAAAGGCTTTGTGTTGCTGAGACTAACGAATCCCATGTGAAGTCTGTTGTCTTATAATGTATCATAAATTTTAGAAAAGCACCTAAAAAACAGAGTAAAATTTGTATAGATGGTTTCTTCCCATATTTATGCTTTTTGAATTCCTGGATTATTCAAGAACAGATTCATTTTGATGGGGAAAAAAAATCATCCTCACTGTTCTGATTCCTTTTACAATCTATATTTAAAAATTAGACTGTGAAATGCATATGTAAAATTAAAAACAAAAGCAAAAAATAGTAAATTGTATTTTACTGTAGTGGCTTGTTTTATATGACTAGCAATACCTAGAACTTAAAGAGGGAGAAGAACCAGAACCATTAGCAATTATCTTTGCGAACTCACAGAGGATGTTTGAGATGCCAGAGGGCAGGAGAAGGGCAAACATAGGACCTATCTTTAAAAAGGGGAACAAAGACGACCCAGAGAATTAGAGACCCATCAGCCTAACTTTAATACCTGGAAAGATACTAGAACAAATTATTAAACAATGAATTTTTAAATACCTAGGAAGATGATAGAGTGATAAATAATAGCCAACATGGATTTGTCAACAACAAATCCTGCCAAACCAACCTAATTTCCTTCTTTGACAGGGTTCATAGCCTAGTGGATGAAGGGATGCAGAAGCTGTGATAAATCTTGATTTTAGTAAGTCTTTTGATACAGTCCCAACTATACTCTCACAAGCAAACTGGGGAAATGTGGCATTGATGAAATCACTATAAGGTGATAGTACAACTGGTTGAAAGACCATGCTCAAAGGTACTCAGTGGTTCCGTCAGACTGGAACGATAAAGATGCAGTAGCACCCATTGCAATGAATGAGCCAGCTTAAAAACATACATGCATCAGGTTAAAAACATACATGTACTCTAATGATTGCTCTATGGGGCCCTCTGTTGGTAATTCACTAAAGTACAGCTAGATTGGTGGATAATGTAGACCAAAAACGAGCTTGGACTGTCCCAGCCAAGCAGTGGAGGAGAAGCCAGGATGAGTGATCCTGACCTATGGGTGGGAGAAGGAGAGCTACTCTCTCCTCCGCTCCCTCTTACTTTAACCCCTGGGTTTTAAAAAGAAAAGACATTTCAAACAAGTCATATGCAGTTTAGGGAGGGAAAGGATATTTTTACTTAATTTGTTCCCATTTTGGGCATGATTCAAAAAGCCTATTCTGGAAGACTTGAGTCCAAGCACAGCTATAAATTATTAAACAGATCTCTGAAAATCTACACTCCAGGCTGCGCTGGAGATGGCAGATATTTAAAATTTCATCCTAAGTGTACAAACTGTTATTACCTCCACAGTAAGTTACTTCACAGAAATGTGTGGTCGACTTGGTAGAGCGGGTTAGGTAGGTTCCTGGAGGAAGATTCATGCTCTGTATATGGTATTAGGTTAACTGTACACAAGGAGTGGTGTAAATATTTTGCAGTTCTTGGCACAAGGCTATGGCTTACTATGGCTTTAGTTCTGACTCAGGCTTTTGCTGGAGTAAAGACTTTGGATTTGGTCATTAGGGCCAGATTTTCTCACTCTGTCTCATGTTCAATAGTACATAAACTCATGGGGGCAGGTTTGTATAATTTTTGGTGGTGCCCAGAATGGGTCCAAGTCATGCCCCCCCCCCCCCCCGCCCCACACCTGCCTAAGGCTCTGGGAGGGAGTTTGGGTGTGAGAGGGGTGCAGGCTCTGGGAGGAGTTTGGTGCGGGGGCAGGCTCTGGGCTGGGGCAGGGGGTTGGGATGCAGGAGGGGGCGTGGGGGTGGCCTCTGGGAGGGAGTTTGGGTGCACGGTGTGGGCTCTGGGCTGGGGCAGGGGGTTGGGGTGTGGGAGGGGTGCAGCGCTTACCTTGGGCAGCTCCTGAAAGTGACCCGCACACCCCTCTGGCAGCGGCTCCTAGGTGGGGGGGGGCATGGGTCTCTGAGCTCTGCTGCCCACAGGCACTGCCCCCGCAGCTACCATTGGCCACAGTTCCAATGGCAGAGTCGGCAATCGGGGCAGCGCATGGAGACACCCCTCCCCAGGGGCTACAGGGACGTGCTGGCCGCTTCTGGCAGTGGCGGGCCGCACGGAGCGAGGGATGGCAGGAAGCCACTTTAGCCCCACTGCGCTGCCAGTGGTGGGGGCTCCCGGGCCCTTTTAAATCTCCCAGGGCAGCAGGCAGGGCTGGGAGATGCACCAGGGGAGGCGTGCGGGGGCGGCAGGCGAGGCTGGGGGAGAGACCCAGCCGCGAACGTTAGTGGAGCCAGGCCCCCATGCTCTGACTGTTCCTGGAGCACAAGCACCACGGGCCTATACAACTCACTGCCCCTGCATTAACTCATCAGATAGTCCCACTCATTTCAATGAATGGGACTACTTTCAGAGTGAGGTATTAGTCATCAGACTTGATCCACTGTCCACTGAAATAAATGGGAATCCTAGCGACAGTCAAAGAAGCAAACAGAATGTTGGGAATCATTAGGAAAGGGATAGATAAGACAGAAAATATCATATTGCTTCTATCTAAATCCATGGTACGCCCACATCTTAAATACTGTGTGCAGATCTGGTCGCTTAATCTTTAAAAAGAGACATTGGAATTGGAAGAGGTACAGAAAAGGGCAACCAAAATGATTAGGGGTATGGAGCAGTTTCCATGTGAGGAGAGACTAATAAGACTGGGACTTTTCATCTTTGAAAAGAGATGACTAACAGGGGATAGAACAGAAGCCTATAAAATTATGACTGGTGTGGAGAAAGTAAATAAGGGAGTGTTATTTACTCCTTCTCATAACACAAGAACTAGGGGTCACCAAATGAAATTAATAGGCAGCAGGTTTAAAGCAAACAAAAGGAAATATTTCTTCATACAACACAGTCAACCTGTGGAAGTCTTTGCTAGAGGATGTTGTGAAGGTCAAAACTATAATAAGGTTAAAAAAAGAACTAGGTAAGTTCATGGAAGACAGGTCTATCAATGACTATTAGCCAGAATGGGCAGTAATGCAAAACCATACTCTGAAGTATTCCCAGCCTCTGTTTACCAGAAGCTGGGAATCGGAGACAGGGAATGGATCACTTGATTTTTCCCTATTCTGTACATTTCCTCTGAAGCACCTGGCAATTGGCCATTGTCGGCAAATAGGATATTGGGCTAGATCAGGCCTGGGCAAAACTTTCTGGCCCAAGGGCCACATCGGGGTTGCAAAACTGTATGGAGGGCTGGGTAGGGAAGGCTGTGCCTCCCCACACAGCCTGGTCCCACCTCCTATCTTCCCCCTCCCACTTCCTGCCCCCTAACTGCCCCCCTCAGAATCCTCGACCCATCCAACTCTCCCCCCCCACTCCTTGTCCCCTGAGTGTCCCCTCCTGAGACCCCCCGACCCTAATCACCCTTCCCTCCCCTCCCCAGAGCGCTGCCCGTTCAGCGGCATGGCTCCGGTGGAGGGGAGATAGCAGGAGAAGGGGGAGAGGATAGCCTTCCCAGCTGGGAGCTCAGGGGCCAGGCAGGATTGTCCCACGGGCTGGATGTGGCCGATGGGCTGTAGTTTGCCCATCCCTGGGCTAGATGGACCTTTGGTCTAACCCAGTATGTCCGTTCTTATGTTCTATTGACTTCAGTAGGCTCTGGATCAGGTCAGCTGAAATCAAGGCTGGCAGAATCAGGCCACTGAATAAATGATTTCCTCATATTTTGTCGTCCCAGTATGTGATTAGCCTGGTTGTACATTAAAACATATTAGAAAATAGAATCAAGAAGGAGGGGACAAATCTTTTGGGTATGGGTCACTAGGCTTATTAAATCACTAAATGCAAAATGTGACAAGCTTTTCCTCCCCTCTGCATAGGAAATTTTATCTTTTTTAAAAAATTAATACAATTTCCAATCTAAAATAAATCCTCCTTTTTACAATTTCGAGAAAATGAATTGTAAAAATAGATATAGAAGCCAATTTGTCTTCCTGTCAAAAGGGCAGGTATTTGTGCCTGAATCATCCTTTCCGTGATAATGAAAAGTTTCATAGGCCACAAAGGCACTGTAAAAGAGTTAAATTGATTTCTAAGAGAGAGGCTTCATTTACGCAAACCAGGGATTCACAAGAAGCCTCCAATTCTTTTTATACAGCTTAGTTGACAGCAATCTTCTTTTCCTGCCAGCAATTATTCAGTTCCATATTTCAGATATATACCTCATCATGTATTCTTTTCCTAGTGACCCTATAACTGATTTTGTCCTGTCTTGGCCATTTACATTTTCCATTCTATTCTCTATAGGTTCTTTTACTATGCTCGTCATCAAAATATCGATCAGCAAAGTGTTTCCTGCAGAGAGCCTCCCTCTATGAAGCCTTTGTAGAAAACACCCAATGACATGACTGAACTATCCAGTAGTCCAGGTGGATCCTCTTGATTTCCAGACTGCTTTAATGATGGCCTAACCGGTCAAATGATGAAGCAGCATTAAGATAATGATCCAACAAACTCTAATGTAACTTGTGTGTAAATCTAGGGGAGCCCATACCTCCGTATCTAAAGTATTACACATTCATATTAAGAAAATGCAGCCCAATTTATCAAATGGAAAACCAAACACTTGTATTACCATTGTGATATTATACCTCTGATGTTTTAATCCACACATAGGAAGGCATTCACTGTACATTTTGATTACTGTCAGAGGGGTGCTGGCCCTCTGAAGGGTCAGGGACTCAGCCTACCTCTGACAGGCTGCACAAGGTGGAATTGAGGCAACTGATGTTCATCTGGGAATAGGTAAGTCACTGAGGCCAGGTCTACACTAGGGGCGGGGGTCGATGTAAGGTACTCAACTTCAGCTACGTGAATAATGTAGCTGAAGTCGACGTACCTCGCTCGACTTACTGCGCCGTGAGGACGCCGCAGGGTCAACTGCCACCGCTCCCCCATTAACTCCGCTTCTGCCTCTCGACGGGGTGGATTACCGAGTCGACAGCAGAGCGATCGGGGATCGATTTATCGTGTCTACACTAGACGAGAAAAATCGATCCCCAAAAGATCGATCACTACCTGCTGATCCGGCGAGTAGTGTAGATGTACCCTGAGTCAGTTAACTGGGAAGGGAAGGCAGTTAATTGGAAGGGAAGCACGTGAGCATGATAAAAGGCTAAGGACCTCAGGAAGCTCCAGAGCGCCTGAGCCAAACAAACTCTGCTCCCAGGGAAGAAAGGCTGGGGTAAGCAGATGGCAAGTTCCTAGGACAGAGAACCTAAAAAGGGGGATCCTAGAAACCGAGAGCTCCCTGGGGCGCCTGTCAGGCCAGGGAGCCGGAGGAAAAAGTGCTCCAGGAAAGGAGAGTATTTTTTGCATGAGAGTAACAGTGGACAGACAACCTGGCCTAGTATCTGGGGTGGCCCTCACTGGTATTTTATTGCAGTGTAGAAATACCCTTGTCAGCTGACTCAGGCTTGTGGGGTTTGAGCTGCAGGGCTATCAAATTGTGGTGTAGATGCTCAAGCTGGAGCCCAGACTCTGGTACCCTGCCCCCTTCTTTGAACCCAGCTATACCTTTGGCATTCACAACATCCCCAGGCAACGAGCTCCACAGACTGACTGTGTGTTGTGTGAAGTACTTCCTTATGTTCGTTTTAAACCTGCTGCCTATTCATTCCAGTGGGTGACCCCTGCTCTTGTGTTACGTGAAGGGTAAATAACACCTCTCTATTCACTTTCTCCACACCATTCATGATTGTATAGGTTCTATCATATCCCTCTTAGTTGTCTCCTTTCTAAGATGAACAATCCCAGTCTTTTTAATCTCCCTGGGCAGAGGAAAATCCTGTGCTTTCACAATACCATACACTGCTAACTCACCAGGGATGCAGTAGCAGATTTAAAGTCAAATAGTCTAGAGCAATGTAGGAGAATGTTAAACCTCTTAAAATACATACACTGACCACAGTACTTATGTTTAACAAATCCATGCCCAACCAGGACTTCTTGGTGGTCACAGTGCTGCCAGAGTGGATTCCCCGTCTCAATGGCTGATAGTGTTGAGCTGGTGATGTAATTGCCAGACGTTATTCAATGATAAATGCAAGCACCAGAGTATTATAAAACTTCTGCTATTATCTGCTTGATGGGGAACAGATATTAAAGTTCACCTAACTAATTAGTATCTCCCATTCGTGTGGCTGGACTCACAGAGCTCAGTTCTACTCTAAATTATACCAGTGTAACACTTGGGTACTTCCAAAGCATTGGTAGTTTTTAACTGGGCGTGATCTGATGTCACATTGTGGGATTTAAAAACATATAATTAAAAAAAAAACACACAAGAAAACAAAAAGCTCTAAAGCCCAGATCCTGCAGCAAGCTTCCACAGTCAGATCCCTGCACTAATACAGAGCTGGAGCCCAGAGAGCTTATTGCATGATCAATCTGTTCGTCTTTAAAGTGCCACCGGACTCCTTGTTGTTTTTGTGGATACAGACTAACACGGCTACCCCTCTGATACATGATCAAGCGTCACTCACCCACCTCTGGATTTCCTACCTAGTGCGTCCCCTCATCTGGGTGCCAGTGTCTGGGTTCCCTATCCACTAGAACTGACATGCAGAAGATGAGGTGCATTGTGAAACCCAGAGATGGGGATGTCTGACCAGATTTTAAAACATTTCATAATGTGATCCCATAATGTGATGTAATAGGACACCCAATTAAAAGCTGTCAGCACTTACCTTTATCTGACACCACAGGTTTAAAATGAACCAGTGGATGAAGATCCATTCTATCTTGTTTCAAAAAAACACCTACTCATCTGCAACAGAGAACCTTTGCTCCTATCTTTGACCTTGCTCAACTATTTATAATATTCGTGCACAAAATGCTTTCCGTTTGTACCAATCCTTCACATTTCACAGTGACTAGAGAGCTTTTTAGAAGCAACCCCTAAACCTCTCCTGTATCTAATCCCATTTCTTATATCTGCATAATACTTTAAATCCTTTTCCCTTAGGAAGTCCTATTATTTTATACAGAACTTCACTGTTCAGCCTGAAAAAAAGTAATCTTACTATATCTCTTCTTAACGGTGTCCAGATATATACGAATAATGAGCCACAGTGTAAAATTCAAAGACTAACTAATAATGCTCTTGGTTGTTAAAACTTTATCCTACAGTGATAAGAAATTGACCAAGGAATTAAAAAAAAAAACTAGATTATTTTCCGTTCAAAGCCATATTATGTTTCTTTGATTTGTTCAAAATGATGAAAAAATAATATAATTATTATATACTATATTATATTTTATATTATATCATAATGTATTCTATATTATATACATTATTTATAATAATATTATACAATACAATAATAAAATGTATAAGAACATACCCCATTTATATTATTGTTATTTACATCAAAGCAGTGATGAGAGCCCAAATGAGATCAGGCCCCATTGTGAACTATATATATAGCCCTGTATTTTTAGATTTTAAGCTCTTCAGGGCAGGTCGCTGACTATATATCTATAGTATATAGATATATAGATATAGATACAGGAGAGGTTTAGGGGTTGCTTCTAAAAAGCTCTATTGGAACAAACGGAAAGCATTTTGTGCACGAATATTATAAATAGTTGAGCAAGGTCAAAGATAGGAGCAAAGGTTCTCTGTTGCAGATGAGTAGGTGTTTTTTTGAAAAAAGATAGAATGGATCTTTATCCACTGGTTCATTTTGATGTAAATAACAATAATATAAATGGGGTATGTTCTTTATATATATATATATATATATATATATATATATATATATATATATATATAATACAGGGCAGAGTGGGAGAAAGGAAGAATTTGGGTTATTCCCATTTCACAGATGGAAAATTGAAGCATGCAGGGATTTTGAAAGAGGGATGGAAATTGGACCCAGATTTGGATCTCAATTCAGTGCACCAACTACAGTAGAACCTCAGAGTTACGAACACATTGGGAATGGAGTTTGTTCATAACTCTGAAATGTTTGTAACTCTGAAACATTATAGTGGTTCTTTCAAAAGTTTACAACTGAAAATTCACTTACTTCAGATTTGAAACTTGACGATGCAGAAGAAAAATGCTGCTTTCCCTTTAAGTAGTTTACGTTTAACACAGTACTGTACTGTATTTGCCCTTTTTTGGAGGGGTGGTCTCTGCTGCTGGCTGATTGCGTACTTCCAGTTCCAAATGAAGTGTGCGGTTGACTGGTCAGTTCGTAACTCTGGTATTTATAACTCCAGGGTTCCACTGTAGCCCATTCTTCTTCCCTCATTTTGTTCATACAAACAAAACCCTGGGCTCCCATCATGCCCTAGTGCACTAAAAAGCATGGAAGCGCTGGAAGTTTGCACTTAAAAAGAAGACACTTCCTAGCATCGTCCATCTGGGAGTAGTGAGCAGAGGGCTGGAGAAAGGAGCACTGTACTTCCAAAAGAGTCAAACACCGAGCTGTGTGGCCTGCACTCCCTATATTATTGCGAGTATCATGATTTTGGTCCATTCTGGGAGGGGCTTACATTGATCTCGGGAACAACTATGTGATTGTACTTTTCCTAAGCTATTTCCAGTATCCCCTTTTGGCCACTAGAGGCCACTGGGCAGCTGGTGCTGCAGGCCACATCTACTGCAGCTGCCTGCAGTACCAGGGTACCACTGCCTGCTCTGAAAAGAACCTCGCAGCAGGCTCAGCAGGGAGGCACTGCACTGGGCTCACCCCACCTTCAACCACAGTTTGGGAAGGTGGACTTAATGGATGCAAGATCTGAGAGCAGCCCCCTCCAGTTGTAGGCTGCAGCCAGCAGGCATATAAGGGTAGTAGTAAGGGCTGTGAGCCATGGCCTGCACATTTGCGTGCACATTTTTTATCCATTTAAAGGTTGAATCGCTAATGTTTATTATCGGTCTCAGAAACTGGGGGTGGAGTTGGTGCCATTCACAAACCAGACGCCAGACCAAAAAATAAATCAACTAATTAAAAACCCCCAAACCTAATGCTCTTTCAGCCAATCTCATGATTCTGGGGGGGGTTCTGGTCATGAATTCTGGGGCTGCCAGTGCTGAGAAACAGACCAGAGAGCTGGAAAAAAAATCAGCCAACTCTGGAGTACTCCAGGGCAACACAGGGGCACAATCATTCAACCCACAGACTGACATGGTGCTGCAGATATTGCTCAGCTGCCAGCAACAAACATATGGTTAAAGGGCAGGAAATGTGCTTGGAGACATCCCTACAGTGATTATTTATACTGCGGACTACGCAGCAGGTGTGTCCAGTAAAGACTCACATTACTTGTAGGGGAATATCCTAACTAGCCAAATATATGTGAGCTCATGAGCAAATGTAAGTCACAGGCCAGTGTGTTTTACACATCACCCTTAACGCCTGATCCACACTGGATGTGAGTCTCAGCTTGAGAGCCTTGGCTCCTTAGCTCAAATTGTAGAGAATCATTTTCAGCTCTGGCAAGCCCCAGTCCAACAAAGACCGAGGTTGCCACAAAACAGCACCCCACACCACATGGACAACAAGCACATCATCCATGCCTCTCTAGCGGTGACAAACTTAAGGGATGCTCCTTCCATCAGAAGGGTCATGCTGCCAAATCACCAAGGGCGGGGGGTTAACTATAAACTATTACAATGCTCTCATATCGCATTCACGATCAGCTCGTAGAGACAGCACTTGCCTACTTCAATCATCATTATTTTCCCAGCACCTTCAACGAAGCATACTGTGAAAAAGGCTTTCCATTAACCATATGCTACATATTGCTCCACCGCAGGGCAATGCTTTTCCTGTTCTGTCAATATTCTAATTGGCACGAGTTTCCAGGATTCATCAATGAAAACTGTTTCACGGATGGATGGAGCATTTTGTTAGGTCATTTACTCCTCTTCCCCAAGAGCGCTAGCTTTGTTAGGTCCACACTCCCCCCCACTCACTAACTCTATGTAAATATAGAGGATGTTATTCTGATTTGTGAACCACAGGATGGAAGGAGGCACTGGAGCCAATGGATATTGACATATGCCATGTGATGGGGTATTAACCATTCAGAATCCTGACCTATGTCCTACGAATGAAGCTGGGAAATAATCAGCCTCTTAGTCCTATGTGAGACCATTATTGCACCTGCTTGTGCGATCCAAGGCAGTTCAATATGGCAATTGCTAGAGTAGAGTAAGGGACTGGGCTCTCTCTCTGCCTGTGTTGCTCTCATTGGATTCTACAGTTACATGACTGACTTCCTTCGCCTACATCAAGCACCACCGAAACCAGAACCAGCTCGTAGCTGTAGCCTGCACCTCTTGGCTCTGCTGAGTGGGCACTGAACTCTGAGGAGTCACTGTTTCACAGCCACCTGCTATATCTATGCATAGCAGCCGCTACTCCACACAAAGAGATACACATACTCTTACAGGTGTGGATGTAAACGTGTTGTGTACTTGTTTGTAGTTTTCCTTAATCTGCTATTAAGGAGATCCACACTTAGTGTGTATGTTTTTGCACTTCATGACTGGGAGGCCTAACAGGGAACATCTACCTACAGAAATAACTGAGCTAATGGCTCACGTGAGCACTCCAGCTGGGGATCTGAACTACATCCTGCTACTTCCAAACCCAGAAAATGAAAATAGAGCCTCAGTGCACATGTTCCAAGTCCCTGCTGCAATCTGGGTGTGCATTAAACCAGCTCCTAAACTTTCCGGTGAAATATCTAAACCTCAAAACATTTGGCTGAAAACCAAAGCCATCATCGTGGTGCCTCATGGGAGTTGTAGTTTGGAGCCCTCATTCCCCTATTCTCTCCTATGGTCCAGGGTTTCCAGCCAGACTACAGCTCTGATGATGCACTGAAATCCTCCTTCACACTGAACTGCTGCAGTGCATGATGGGAGTCCCAGGAGCACAGTGTTTCAATAACAAAATTGAAATGTTCTGTGGTAAACTGATCCTTTTAGCAAAAAAAAAATATATATATATTTTTTTAATCAAAAACCCAATTTTCCATCAAAAATAGAGTTTTCATGGAAAATGTTTGACCAGCCCTAGAGCTAACACTGTGCTCCTTTCCCTTCCTGCCTATAGGTACATGTGATGTCCCTGGTCAAGGGGGGGGTCAAATTTTTGCATTATGACTTGGACAGAATCCACTTTTCTAATTGGCTGATGGTATGCTCTGCCTTGCTGTTTAGTGCGTGGCTCAGGGTGTGCTACACTGATTCCCTTCTTGCCTCCAGCCCAGTTGTTCAACTTCATTTTTCTTTATATGAGATATAAATTTCTCCCACCTCACAGGTAGTTTTTGGAGGCTTGACTTATTAGCCTGGTACTTTGTACAGTCCCATTTATTTCTGAAGATTTCTTTTTCATTTCTGAAGTTAGCTCAAAATGTACAATATATATGTTAATATGGACATATTCCAGAGGAGGGATCACTAAAACCCACATTGGGTCTATAAGAATATAGTTTGGGGGTTGGACTAGATGACCTCTTGAGGTCCCTTCCAACCCTAAGATTCTATGAATCTCCACTGCAGGATTTCCTTTTGACTTCTATAGGCAGAAGTATTAGCAGCAAATTAATTCTTTGAAGGAAAAGAATAGACTGAATGAATGCTTTACCCAGATAGCATAAATACCAACTTCCTGAGATTACCTGCAATATAGGTTTAGGCTGTTTTTTGAAAAGGAGAAAGAGCAGGAAAAGGGCATATTTCTGCTTAGAATGGGTAATGATTAATCAGAATCACTGGATATTAAGGACCTCTTTTAAATATGATCTTTAAGCTGCAGACCAGTTGTCATATGTTGTACAACTGACAGTAGGAATAGGAGCTGCTTTCCAGGTTATTGGGTCAGATGCTTCAGGGCAGCTATTGTATTAAGTGAGATTACCATGATGCATTTCATGTCACCAAGAAGAAATTCTAACAATACTTGGGTTGTACACCTGTGCTAAGATCATCTGAGTAAAGACTGCAATTGAGCGATGCTGAAATAAGTATGTGATTTTCATTAGCGTGTGAACTAAGACCCCTAACCTCTTGCAAACGTCACAGTAGACTTGGGTAAGCTCCATGAGGTGGAAAGAGAACCTTCTATGCACAAAAAGTCACATCGCTCTGCTGTTTTTTCAAGCACAGACAGTATTTCAAGACTGATTATAATTTAGCTTCATGTAAACCTAAAACCCTGTAGAAGAAAAGTAAGAACACTGGCACATATTGTAGCCAACAGCATAAGTGCTGATGCTGATCTTTGTAAATTGTAAAGCATTTAATTTTTTCAAGCTTTTTTGTTTATGCCTTCATACAAACAAATTTGTGCGTGGATTCTGAGCTCACTTACACCTGTATAAGTCCCAAGAACCCCCATGAAGTCAGAATTACCTCCATGGAAAAACAGCGTAGGTCAGATGAGAATCAGGCCTTAGTTATACAACCTCCCACTTTCACTGATGCTGAATCAGAAGAGGGTATATAATTTTCAGGATGACACTAGTCATGCTGTGGATTTCATTTATTACTTCAAATGTACGTTCTTTAAGACAGAAACTGTCCCTTACTATGTATGATACCTAGCACACTGAGGCCATGATCTTGTCCGAGACCTCCAGGCACCTCCGTATTACCAATAAAGGAGAATAATAAGTTATAGGTGAGTCACGGATTACACATAGACTCACTCATTTTTATTGCAAATAGTGCTAAAATTTCAGTTTGATTTATAGATTTAATTAAATGGACCTTGACACTTTTTCCATAATCACTTTATAAAGCTAACAGTCTCAGCAATTGTGTGCCATGACAGAAAAAAAGCCAAGTGTAATTTGTCTACAATAGAAGATGGCTATAAAATGAATCTTTGAACAACACAAGCAACCAGAAAAGGAGAGATGCATGGACTCAAGAATAAAAAGGTGCCAAAGGATGAGCTAAATTAAAATCAGTGGAGAAAAAGCAGGGAGAAATAGGATCAAGGGGGAAAATACTGACATGAGAGGAGGGCAAAAGGAATCCAATGAAAGATAAAAAGCAAAAATCTGAGCTCAGCTGAAGAACTTTCTCTGTGTGAACTCATCCTATCAAATGCAATGAATAGGTGCCATGTTCTACAGGTGGATCTGCCATGTGAATCAGTGTGTATCTGGCTGCTGGTATGCAGAATCTACTGGTATCAGCTAAAGCTGGTTTAACAATTTCTGCTGGAATAGTTTTCTGTCAAAAAGTGCAGTTTCAATGGAATCCAAATGTTCTGAGAGAATGTGTCAATTCTACCGGAACTTTCAAGGAGCCTAGACAGGCTGGCCAGGGGACCACTTTGGTGTTTCCAAAATGAAATTTTTGGCACTTCATTCCTATGAAAAAAATTAGAGATTTTGACTTTTTGTCCCCATACAAAATGAATTACAAAAACAAAACCAAAAAAACACGAATTTTTTTGCAGGATGAAAATTTTGTCCTCCAACCAGCTCTAGTATCAGTGTATTGGCTGACCTTTGCAAAGTTGCTTCGGCTATTTGCACACACAATTCCCATTACATTTAGCGGGCTTTGAAAAATCTCAGCCACTGTGTACATCTGCTAGCAGGCAAGTGCATGAGTTTGTGTTTTCAAGGGAGCTAGCAGCAGCTGGATTATTGCCGCAATCAACCACAGTTTTTGGGCACAGAGAAGCACATAGCAGAACATGAAAGATAGAAGAAAGGAGAGTAGTGTCTCTAAGGCTTGGTCTACACTACCAATTTATGTCGGTATAACTACGTCACTTAGCGGGCTGAGCAATGTAGTTATAACAACTTAACTCCCATCAACATATCTACCACCTCACTGCTGCAAGTGTAGACAAGCCCTATGACACTGTCCAGTTTAACACCCTTCACAAATAGGTAAGAGCTGTCTATGGTGTGCACAAGTGATACTTCAATTCTCAGCCAGAGGAAGCTGATCTTGCCTGCCTGTTTGGGGGGGGGGGGGAGAGAGAGAGAGAGAGAGAGAGTGTGTGTGTGTGTGTGTGTGTGTGATTCCCCTTAAAAACAAAGATCCTCACCTGTCTAAGAATCTCGTACTACATAAAAGGCAATAATGCTCACCTTGGGCTTGGAGCATTCAGGTCCAGCTCAGCCAAGCACATGCTTAATCCCCTTTAATCACATTTTGCTGCTGCTCTTTTCAGTTGTTATAGAGATTGGGTACTGAATATACCTGCTGGTGACCAGGACATGGTGGTCATGTCTAAAGATTGAAGCATGAGTCAGTAGCCAGGAAATCAGAGTCCAGGGTCAGAGCTGGAGGCCAGAGGGCAGGTGCCAGAGCCCTGGGTCACAGCTGGAGTTAGAAGCCAAGAGTTAGCACCTATGGTCAGAATCCGGTCACCCGGAGTGAGGCAAGGCAGGGGCACAGCTGGGGCCAAGGCAGAAACAAGTCTGAGAACAAGGAGGAGCTATCGCAGCTGTGGGTGAATGCTTTGAGCAGCTGCTGGACTTAAGAGGCAGTCTGCTGAGCCAATCAGTCAGCCTGCTACAGGCCAGCAGTGCTTGCTAGGTTGCCTGGAGGCTGACTCTGCCACAGGCTCAGATTCCTGAAAGCAGCCTTCCATGTAATTCTCACACGGCCCCTCTTTTTTCTCTGTTAACTAGTCACATGTGGAATAAAATTAAATATAAAATCTTACAATCTCCCTCCAGCCCTCTAAAGTACTAGTCTTTGTTTCTGGTCTATGCAGTGAGCCTCTATACTTGAGCCTCTCCCTCCTGTGCCATAAGGAATGATCTAAGGGCAGGCCTACACTACCCGCAGGATCGGTGGGTAGCAATCGATCTCTCGGAGGTCAATTTATCACGGCTAGTCTAGTTGACTCCGAAACTCCAGCGCCGCGAGAGGCGGAAGCGGAGTCGACGGGGGAGCAGCAGCGGTCGACTCGCCGCAGTGAGGACGCCGAGGTAAGTCGACCTAAGATACATCAACTTCAGCGACACTATTCCTGTAGATGAAGTTGCATATCTTAGGTCAATCCCCCTCTCCCCCAGTGTAGACCAAGGCTAAGAGCAACCATTAGGTTGTGGTACTCCTCTGATCACATGGGGCCTCATTTACACTACAGTAAATCAGGAGCAACTCTATTGAAAGCAATGGAGTGAAACCAATGTAAATCAGATCAAAATCAGGCCCTCAAAAAGGAACTCACTGTCAATTACCTGAATTAGCAATTATATAGAGGAACAAGCCTCTAATTACATCCAAAAGCCTCTTACACATCTAACATCCCAGACAGCCAATAGAGTCGCAAAATACTGGCTATCTATTGATACCAGATAATTAAAAACTACTATGCAGTAGTCATTTTTATTTTCTGTAGGTAAAACTTTGTTTCAAACTTTGACTATTAAAATGTTGGAAGAGAAGAATTACAAGAATCCTTCCAGTAAAATTCAAGCAAAGGCTATGGAAGTGACATGCTTAAAATACTATTGATTTAACTTCTTGGGAAGCTCTACATCAAGGAAAGAGATGGTTTTTTCTAGACCAATTGCCAAATTGAAATGAAACTCAGAAATGCTTATGTGGTTTGTTGAGAGTGCAGAATGAAGAGGACAGGGTAATAAACCCAAAGGAGACTTTCAGCTTCTAATAGGGCTAAAATCTCCAGCTGGTATGTCATTAGAAATTAAAGTAAAACCTTAAAGGTTTCCACCCATTAAACAGTAATATTATACACACACTTAACCAAAATCTAATTTCTTTGCTTTCTTTTTTAGTCATTTTAAGACTATAAAATGCATGCAGTGTATCAACCACACGTTATGTTGCTTCAACTTGTAGAATGAGGAACTTGAAGCAACTTGCTGGAATAAGAACAATACTTGAGTGCAATTGGTCACATTGACACCTAGGTTGCTTCTGTTACTTGCAAGCAAAAACCCAAGAGAGAGGTAAATTTTCTTCTGGTGAACATTTGCACAGCTCTACAGACTTCAATGGAGCTGGATATCTTTACACCAGCAGAGAATTTGGCCCAGGAACAGACTACAACAGCCCCAACTCTGCTACCAGCAAAACTCATGGGAAACAGGACTAGGCCCTGTGTCTGCTGAAATACTTGGTGTACATAGTTTTTTATGGTCAGAAAAGCCCTATGATCATCTAGTCCAATGATGTAGAGCATAACAGACAACAGAATTGAAAGAATGGAGAATCTACCCCATTGCTAGGTAAATTGTTCCAGTGGCTAATTCATCTCATTGTTAAAATCATACACCATATTTCTAGTCTGAATTTGTCTAGCCTCAGCTTCCGGCCACTGGGTCTTGTTATGTTTTTACCTGCTAGATTAAAGAGCCATTGTCTGTTACAGCTGTCCCCCTGCTGGATTCTTTTTCAATAGTGGCCGCCCCCCCCCCGGGCCATGGAACTGACCAAAGTCAGCCTGGCCCTGCTCATGAAAATGGCTTGAACAGACTAACTGGAGCCATTGCTCTGCCTAGGGAGGAGGCTTCTTGCTCCTTTGTCTAGCTTCTTTGTTCAGACCCGGGCTCGGTGTAGGGGTGCTCTGCCCAGGTATGCAAGACCTAAAGTGGCCACATTGCTGAGCATATGAGTCATACCTGTGGCTCAGAACTTGCCCAGGCATGTCTATGCTTATCTGTAGTTTTCCCTGCTCTCTCTCTCCTCCCCTGTATCCAGAGAAGCCAATCAAAAGTACTGGTGGGAAACTGCCTAAGTTTGCCTTTAAAACCAGACATTTTCTGATCAGACCCCTGGAGAAGTTCTTTGCCATGCCACCTGGTCTGATCAGCTAGGGGTCTTGGGAGGCCCTCTCCCCGCTCTCGTTTGTTTTTTGAGCGTACCCCCGTTTTAAACTCCCCTCCCACGAACAACGAATTTGTGCCTGAAGATCTCCTGATTATTGTAAGCGAATCGAGTTTTCTCTGCTTGTTGCTGTCCTGGAAAGTGGTAAGGAAAAACCTCTTGCACACTTCCCCTTGTTTTAATGCTGGCTTTCTTTCCCCAGCAGGCAGACTCCTTGGTCTGTATTAGGTTTAGCTTTTAGTCTAGATAAATTGTAATTTCATTTTGCATAGCTGTGGGTAAATTTGCTTTAAAGAATTGTTTGTATTGTGTTCTGTGTTACTTGCTAACTTGTGTAGTCTTGGTTAAGTTAAATCATAGATAAGATTTTACTGTGTTCTGTATAATTGTGTATAAGTCTGTCTTCCCACTGTCCAAACCCCCCAAGCTCGCCCGTGTCTCCCCCCGAGCTCCCCAGTCTCATTGCAGTCTCTCTGCTGTTTAAACTTGCAGCCTGTCTGCTCTCTGTCTCTCCCTCAGTTCAAATCTCCCTCTGGTCTCTGCTCCACCACGTGTCTTCCCCCCCCCCAACCTCATTTCTCTACCACTGCCTTTCCAAGCCTCAATTGCATTACTAAAATCTAGCATAAAAACCCCATTGGTTACTTTCCTTTTTCTCTCTAACACACCTCACATTTTACATTTACACCACTGTGACCCATTTTTACCTAAAGTTATTGGTTATTTAACACATTTTACCCATAACTGTTAGTTGGTTATATGCTGCTGTGACACACCCTTTACATAGAAATTGTTAGCTACCTGTTACATTTATACTTCAGTGTTAATTGGTTACCAACTGTATTGTACCCCACTGTGTTGTACCCCACTAATTGAAACCCCCTATCCTGTTTACTAAAAGAAACCCCTCCCCAATTGTCTACCTTAACGAACCCCATACCCCTCACTATTGAATTTTCCCTGTTTTTATATTCTCTTAATAACGTTTATTTTGCACCCCACCCGTGCAGTAATTGTCCCCCAAGATCCCCTACCTGCTGGCAGGGACAGCCATCTGCTTTAAAAATATTACTCACTTATAGGTTGTGATCAAGTCCTCTCACAGTTAAACGGAATAGATGGAGCTTTTTTGGTCTCTCACTGGAAAACAGGTTGCCCAGACCTTCTAGCTCTTGTCTGAATCTTTTCTTATTTGTCAACATCCCTTTTAAGGTGAGGACATCAGAACTGGAGACAGCAATGCTGTAAACAGTGGTAATAACAGCTCCCTAAGCACTAGAGAAATGCATGCGCAGAAAAATCCCCTCACGACGAATAGCAACAGGGCCACTCCATGGATGCTAGTGCAGCCCAAAGGCTGTAATGGAGTCTGCAGACTCCAAGTGTCCTCTTCGCAGGTGTGAGGAAAGCGTCATTAGAAGAGCCATGCAGCAGCAGCTCCTGCCATGCAGGACGTTGCTATGAGGCCAATCTCAGCCCCACATAGAATCATAGAATCATAGAATCTCAGGGTTGGAAGGGACCTCAGGAGGTCATCTAGTCCAACCCCCTGCTCAAAGCAGGACCAACCCCAACTAGATCATCTCAGCCAGGGCTTTGTCAAGCCTGACCTTAAAAACCTCTAAGGAAGGAGATTCCACCACCTCCCTAGGTAACCCATGGGCACTATGTGCCCAAGGCAACACCACTTCCAAACCCTGTCATCCATCTTGTGCATAGTCGTGGAGTAGGAGACAGGATCTGCCCCTCAAGAGGAAAATTTAGTACTCTGACTGCCTGATTCCTTAAAGCCCATTAAGCATCTTTGCCCTCACACTCTACCAAGTCCATTGGTTTAACATATTGTAGCAGGCCCCAGGATTTTAAACACCCTGTCCTGCCTACCTTCTATAGTCATTTCCACCAATGCAACATAGTTCACCTACTTGGGCAACACCGTGTTAGCCAATGAGGACTTCAAGAAGGAAGTGACATCAAGGATAGGAAAGACACCCACATCATTCACTAGACTCAACTATCTGAGAGATCACCAACCAGCAGCTCATTTCCACCAGAACCAGAAGGAAGCACTGGACATATTTGGGGCATGTATTCCGGATGCCAACACACAGACTCCCACTTGAAGCTGTCATGTGCTGTGAGGAAACAAGAGCACCCAAGAGAATCCTCAGGGGGAACCCTTAGCAGGGAGGCCAGAACAGTAGATCTCAACACCAGAGAGCAGATGGAAGCAGCAACAAATGACAGAGGAATGGAAGAGACTGGTTTCTGCTTTGTGCGCCAACATGAGGGTGGCAAGGATAATTTTTTTTTAAGTTAGTGTAAAATACTACCACCATTTGGATCAGGGAGAATTTTTACACCCACTTTGAAAAGGACTCTCCAGTGCCCTGCACTGTGTGTAATCAGACCCTAGGTCTATACAGATACAAATAAATGCACATCCCAAGAGATATCTTGTCCATCCTGAGGCATTAAAGAACTTATTTAAAGCAAACACAAGACTTTCCATAGTAGCCTCCCATTCCCCTCCTCCCTGAGAACAAGTCTATTGAATCATTTCCCGCCCTCCACCCTGAAAATATAATCCCCCATTGTTGTTAAGCCAATTAGATCCCCTCTTTAGACAAAGTTCTCTGGGGCAGGGACTGTCTACTACTATGTTTACACAGTGCCCTGGCACAATGGGGCCCCATTCTTGGTTGGTCCTTAGGCACTATTGTAATAAACAGGTTTAATAATAAATGACCCTAGCAGGTATATTCTCAGTGTGCAATCATGTAGCTTTTTCCAAAGTATAAATTTTCCTAATAAGTCACTCTGATCTTTTTTCAAATCTTCCCCAAAAGCAATTAAAGAAAACCACTCACCCTCAGCTGATCTAAATAAGATTTGCTTTATCCATCAAAAATTCACTGAGCAGATGGTAGATAGACCTCAGCAGTAACAATATAATCACTGGCAGGAGTCTAGCAGCTAACACCTTTGCAATGTTGCCATTTCAAAGCCCTGCCTGGGAATTAAAAGAATATTCAACTATTTTAAAAAACAAAATAATTGTATTATCCGACTACTTCATACCCTGTAATTTACAATGATTTACTTTTAGTTACATTATTTCTCAGTCTTTGGTTAGAAAAAAAAAGGACAGTTTAGATTGGAGCCCAGGATGTGCGTCCTAATTACTATAAATAAATGATTGAGTCAATGTATTTTCCATGGCAACTCCTGCGTCATCCAATATATATGCTACACTTCTGAGAGAGACAAAACGCCATACTTTAAGACATATATCAATTTAATTTTGGAGTTCCTCTTTGGGCATAACACATATGACAACGTGTGAGCAGAAATTTAATGAAACAGAATAGTCTTGGAGCATAACTCATTTATTCATGAACTAGACTCTACGGCCCATATACTGTTCTCTATCAGTGCGAGAACGACATTAGTGAGTTTCACAGAATGAGGGTCTACATGGTACAATGTGTGTGCAGCTTCAGTACAATAACTGAAGTGATCTTCAACTAGAAGACTCGTCGCTTCCTTTTCATTTATTTTTTTCAGTCTTCAAAAAGTGTCTTAGAGTTGCTTATGAAAAGAGCATTAATTGTGATCACTTCTACTGTATAATTTAAAATGGCCAACATTCTATACAGACTAGGCAATCCTATTGAAGTTAACAGGACTACAGGGGGCATCAGTCAGCACAGAATGTGGGCCTGGTGTCATACAAAAGCAAAAATCTGGATTCGTATTTATGTTAAGATTTGTGGTGTCTTAATTATCTGATTGCATTAGGTGGATCATTTCCAGAGCACTTGTATTCCCACCATGCATTTTATACCTATGCGCTGAAAATAGCCCCGAGCTTTTTAAGTATTGATTATGCCTACATCAAGTTTTAATCCTGGAATGTAAGATTTGTGCCCCCAGTTTGGAAGTTTTGCTATGTATGCACAGTAACATATGAATATGGATCCAAAGAAAGCATAGCATGAGTATCAAGGAAGCTTCAGCTAAAACCCCCTATACATTTTGTAGCTGGAAGGTGCAATTCCAATGCAAGTCCCTGGGAAGAAAAGTGACTAGCGTTTTGATTCAGGGTCAGATCCAGAACCACAAAAGGGCCATGTTCCAGTTCCAGTGCAGGCAGAATTTCACAAGAAGAGCCATTCTCATGAGATTTCTGTGGCATCTGTTGTGAACATTTAGCACCACGATTGTGGGTGGCCACTTGAGGGCATACAGTAAGAAGGTAAGAGTCTGTGTAAACTGGGAATAGAATATTGAATTCAGCCCATTTTTCCTTTTAGGAGATGCGTTCTGTGATTTGTTGGGTGTTTATTTGATCCTAATACTAACACCATGTAGAGATTACAGAGATCTTGGATATCATGGTCAGGTCCTTGCTATAATTTCAGCCCATGCTGGCAGAAATTTCATGAGAACAACGGATACTGGAAGATTTCTGCCTTTTAGTTCCAGTACATCCCAAGAACAGCTCTCAAGTGTTCAATGCGCCCCAAATCCCAACCCTGATTCAGCCCTGAAGTTGAATGCTGGCGCTTGGTCCAAACTTAAGCCAGAGGAAATACCACTTCCTTGGCTCATATAAATATAATTTAAATAAAATACACAGGACCCTACCCTGAAAACTGATTGGGAAGACTTCTCGTATGTAATCAAGTTCAAGCTCATAATGTGAGGCAATTGAATATGCAAAATTTGTTTCTTAAAGCTGAGGTTTTGCCTTCAATAATTTACAGTGCTTTTACTAGCACATATTTAGGATATCCTCTACTTGCTTTACGCTATATTTCCATGCTTTGGGCAGTATTGATGTGTGTGTTCAAAATTCAAGTCACCTGAAAACTCGTGTTCTTGTACATTTTATTGAATAAAATACCACTTAACCAATCTAGTTTCAAAAGTTACCTGTTTGTGTTTTAATAAGGCAGGTTAGGGAAAATTAGTGTTGGTCTACATGTTTCCTGTCAAAACTGTGTTTCGAGGGAAAACTGGGTTCTCAATTAAATATAATCTTCCATGTAAAGGGGTTGGCTTGCCCTAGAAAAATGTCAGTTTTCACTGAAACCTTTTTGTCCCAAAAGACCTTTTGGCTGTACAAATTTTGTGGTTTCAATGAACCGTCTACATTTTCTATTCAGAAAAAAAAATTCTGACTCTAAAACGTAAGCTTTTGAAAAAATATTTTGTACGCAGTCTGCTCTTTGCTCTTAGCAATTGAAGAGGGGAAGAAATCCATTTTCTGAAAAGTACTATATCAAAATAACTTCACTATCCTATTTCAAAAAAAACCCAACAGAAATACTGGAACCTGAGCTCATAGAAATGTAGAGATGGAAGTGACCTCAAGAAGTCATCAAATCCAGTCCCCTACACTGTGGCAGGACCAAGTAAATCTAGACCATCCCTGTCAAGCATTTGTTCAACCGGTTTTTTAAAAAACCTCCGATGATGAGGATTCCACAGCCTTCCTTAGAAGCCTGTTCCAGAGCTTAACTCCCCTTAATAAAGTTGTAAAATTTTCCCAATATCTAACCCAGTGATAGCTCAGAAGCTGTCACCTCAGACTGAGGCTTGTGAGCCGCAAGAGGCTTCTTTAATGTGTCTCCTGCGGCTCTTTGCAGCCCAAGATATTAGAACACAGTGTGATTTAATTATTAACCAAATCAGGATGCTTTTACTATATTAACCAATTGTAGTTGATAAAATAATAATACGTCATCAGTCATTTTGCTGTGAGAATAATTTTATATAAATAAAAACGATGTATTTCCCCTGACATACTATTTGACTATGAGTATATAGTAAATGAAACAATGAACTCACATTACTGTGGCTCTTTTGGGTACTGTTGATTGCTAATTTGGCTCCTGAACCACTGAGGTTTGAGTATCACTGATCTAACCTAAATCGCCCTTGCTGCAGATTAAGCTCATTACTTCTTGTCCTTCCTTAAGTGGACATGGAGAATTGATCTCTGTCCTCTTTATAGCAGCGCTTTACAAATTTGAAGTCATTTTTCAAAACTGACCATGCCTAGGGTTTTTTTAATACTTTCGCCGTAGGTCAAGTTTTCTAAACCTTTTATCATTTTTGTTGCTCTCCCTGGACTCTTTCCAATTTGTCTACATCTTCCCTAAAATGTGGCACCTAGAATTGGACACAATAGTCCATCTGAGGCCTCACCAGTGCTGACTAGAATGGGAGAATTAAGAACATAAGAAAGGCCATACTGGGTCAGACCAAAGGTCCATCCAGCCCAGTATCCTGTCCACCGACAGTGGCCAATGCCAGGTGACCCGGAGTGAGTGGACCTAACAGGTAATGATCAAGTGATCTCTCTCCTGCCATCCATCACCCCCCTCTGACAAACAGAGGCTAAGGACACCATTTCTTACCCATTCTGGCTAATAGCCATTAATGGACTTAACCTCCATGAATTTATCCAGTTTATCCAATTACCTCCCATGGCTTACATAAGACACTCCTGTTAATATACCCCAGAAAGATGTTAGGTTTTTTGGTGGGATTTTTTTGCAGCTGCATCATATTGTTGACTTCAGTTCAATTTGTGATCCACTATCCCAGATCCTTGTCAGCAGCATTACTGCCTAGCCAGTTATGCCCCATTTTGTAGTTGTGGATTTGATTTTTCTCTCCTAAGTGAACTGCTTTGCACTTGTCTTTATCGAATTCAGACCAATTCTCCTATTTGTCTATTCAGCATAGGCAGGGCCAGCTCCAGGCACCAGCAAAACAAGCTGGTGCTTGGGGCGGCACATTTCTAGGGGCGGCATTCTGGCACCGGCCATGCCGCCCCTAGAAATGTGCCCCGGCTGGCCACCCCAGCTCACCTCCGCTCTGTGCCGGCGCGGCTGCCGCCGGCTTCTCCCCCAGCAGCGGCGCGCGAAACAACTGTTTCGCGCACCGCTTCTCCCCCTCCCTCCCAGGCTTAAGAGCCTGAGAGGGGGAGAAGAGAACTTGAGTGGCCGCGGCGCGTGTCTCCCCCTCCCTCCCAGGCATGCTCCGGCCGGGGAGAGAGGGGCAGCCGGCATGCCGCGCTCGCTCCCCGCTGGCCGGGGAGAGTGGAGGCCGCGGGCATGCCGCGCTTGCTCCCCACCAGCTGGGAAGAGTGGGGGCCGCGGGCATGCCGTGCTCGCTCCCCGGCTGGTGGGGAGCGTCTCCCCAGCCAGCGGGGAGCGAGTGCAGCATGCTCGCGGCCCCCGCTCTCCCCGGCCGGCGGGGAGCGAGTGCGGCATGCCCGCGGCCCCCGCTCTCCCCGGCCGGCGGGGAGCGAGTGCGGCATGCCCGCGGCCCCCACTCTGCCCGGCCGGCGTTGAAGTTTTTTTCAGCGGGCGTTGGAGTTTTTGTTTTTGTTTTGGGGGGGCGGCATTTAGGTTTTGGGGGTTTTTTTTTTGCTTGGGGCGGCAAAAACGTTAGAGCCGCCCCTGGGCATAGGTGACCCAACTAGCTTTGGAGACAAAGGTAAATGTGAAATTTCTTGCACAGTTTATATTAAAATCCCTCTTACTAATAATGAATGTTGATTAATTGCAAGAGCACCATTCAAGTAATAGCAATCTAGCTCGTATTAGTTATCACAGCTATCCTGTGAAGGTGCCTGACTGCCTCAGAGCATGCAGACATGCCGCCAAATGAGAATGGCTTGTACCCCATCAGGGCAGTACCGCAAAAATGCTGTTAACTATCCTCCAGTGGGATTCCAATAATTTTAAATCAGCGTGGCATGAGCCATATGTTTCTCTGTTTCAGGAAAGCTGCTAATTAGCAAAATTAGGAAAATCCTATTTCAAAGTGGGCAACCCGTAGCACATCTTTCACCTGAGAAAACATAATTCTCATGACAATGGGGGGAGTTTCCTACAACGCTAATCTGAAGTTTTCTAGATCATAGAATGAAATTATGTGGCCAGATCCTCAGCAGGTGAAAATCAGTATAATTGCACAATGGAGCTACACCAATTTACACCAACTAAGGATCTGGCCCCCATGTGTAGCCTATCACAGGTGGTGCAGGTATTCACGTGTTCAGAAGTATTCTAATATTGAGCCAAATTATATGTCATGTCTGTAACTATGAGTTTTACAAGAGGGAGAATTTAATCTTTCAAGATTTAACAAGTAGATTGTTCTGGTTTGTCTCTTGAGCTAGAGGCACTTACCTTAAAACTATATTGATAAGAAATGTTTTGTAACCAGAAGATCCCTATCCAAACCAGCCTCTTTGGTTCAACGTAATTAGCGGTAATCGAGGTCTCACTCCCTGAAGCAACCGTTAAGACAAGTTGTCACTGCACTGGTGGATGGAGCAAGCAGTCAGGTAGTAGTGGATCATAGACATTAGAGTTTCTTTCTAGCTCAGTTAGTGGAATTGCTCCAACAATAGTGAAAGTTTCCAGCCACTTCCATGTTGTGCTAATTAGTGCAATCCCCAGCCAATTTAAAAAAAAAAAAAAAAAAAAAAAAGATAAATGCAACAATGTTGCAATGTGCACACCACCCAGTCAGCTGTTATGCTCCTGGAAGTACAGTCCCCAATAAAGTACACCCGTGAGAGTCTTTTTAATAAAGGCGTGGCCTGGACTTTAAACAAACAAATTTAGCTCTCCAAGATTGTGTTTAAACAGTGTTAAGAGGACAGCATAACCCTAAAGCAAACTTGAGAATTTAGTCTGCAAATCAGAGGTAACACTGCAATGTTCCTTCTCGCTATTGTGTGAAGAGGGAAAAAAAGGAAGCAGGAAAAGACCCATAGGCACATTGGCAGCTTGAATTAAGACAAGAGTGTGTAAGCCTATTTTCTCAGCCTTCATTCAGCGGTTCCTAGCTTAAGCCACCAGACTAGCCTTTTTCTTTTTGAAATTCCTGTGTCTTTAGTAAAGCATTTTTCACTCCTGTCATTTGCTTTTGAGTAATTACATCATTATTTTGTCGTGCAGCAGTAATGAATACAATAATATTTGAATCTCCAAAACAGAAATCAGAAGGGGCAGAATTTTACTCAATCTGTCCTAAGTAAAAGCCCCACAAATATGAGTTTGGGCACCATCCCAGGAGACCTAAGGAAAGGAACTGTGACTCCATCTCTTCATCTGGGACAGATTGGTGGAGTAAGCATTCACTGCCAGTTCTGCCAAACAGCACATTAGGAGGCAGAGTTAAGTCTCTACCAACTCCTTACCTACTTGCTCATGGTGGGAAGGAGCAGTCCACAGAGTCTGCTTTTTCTCATGAGCTTTCAAAAAGAGCAGGGACTGTTAACCAGAACTGGCTGAAACTCAATTTCTGCTCCATGGGAACGTGCAATATTTTGAAATTTGCTTTTGTCCTGAATCAGAACAAAGTCAGCATTTTGAAATTTTCAGCAAAACAAAAAATTCCTGAAAACTTTCATTTTGGAAATATGCAAATGATCTTCTCCGAGTGCTTCATTCTGAGTGTATATTATATTTTAGATGTTACAATAATCCATTGCACTACATTTGAAACAATCCACTTTGATAATGTTTCATGGGAATGTAAGTTTGTTTGAATTCGTATTTTCTGGCAGAAAGTTGTTCCGTCAGAAAATAATCAACCAGCTCTGCTCTAGCACCAGAATATTTCTTCACCACCCCTTCAACAAGTTCTCTAATCCTTGTTGAGATCACCAAAGCCAGTTCTCAAGTCTCTTAAGGGGTGCTCGCTCCCCACTCTCTCTGGCACTATAGCTGCTTAGCCAATGGCCAGAGGAAGTCTCCTGGGATCTAAAGTGAGAAAAAGGTTTTCCTTTTTTTTTTTTTACATTGTTTGCTTTGAAAAACTGGTCATTTGCTACCTGCAGCTATTCAGTTAACTGCCCTATTACCAGAATTTCCTGTTCTAACTATAGGGAATACTGTAAAAACACTAGCTGGAAAGAGAATGCAAAATTAGATCCCCCTTCAGCCTTCTTTGCAAAGCTAAACACACTGAGCTAACAAAGCTATTTTTTTTAGGATATACCCCCTATCCTGCAAATAATTCACAGTGTCTTATTTGGACTTTTTCCAGGTTTTTCATGCCTTTTTCTCTCAGTGTGGGGCCAAAAGAGCATGCAGGATTCCAAGAGAGTCCTGACAAGTGAGCCCATTACATACTGGAATCATTAATTCCTTAGCTTTGTAACTAATTCCATTGTGAATACATCCAAGTATTTGATTTGTTTATCTTACAGCTGCCGTATATCTGCCCCGCCCTCCCTCTGAGCCCCTCGTGCCATAAATTATTCACTAGCACCTCTTGATCAATTTCTTCAGAAGTTACTCTCAGCTTTCTATCCGTCTAGATGTATTTGTTCTCCCAAAGTGCACCAGCCTTGCACTTTGGGATGCTGAATTTAATGTAACACCCCCTCGCTCCTTTCTCTAGAATCATAGAATCTCAGGGTTGGAAGGGACCTCAGGAGGTCATCTAGTCCAACCCCCTGCTCAAAGCAGGACCAACCCCCAGCTAAATCATCCCAGCCAGGGCTTTGTCAAGCCTGACCTTAAAAACCTCTAAGGAAGGAGATTCCACCACCTCCTTGGGCAACCCATTCCAGTGCTTCACCACCCTCCTAGTGAAAAAGTTTTTCCTAATATCCAACTTAAACTTCCCCCACTGCAACTTGAGACCATTACTCCTTGTTCTGTCCTCTTCTACCACTGAGAACAGTCTAGATCCATCCTCTTTGGAACCCCCTTTCAGGTAGTTGAAAGCAGCTATCAAATCCCCCCCTCATTCTTCTCTTCTGCAGACTAAACAATCCCAGTTCCCTCAGCCTCTCCTCATAAATCATGTGCTCCAGCCCCCTAATCATTTTTATTGCCCTCCGTTGGACTCTTTCCAGTTTTTCCACATCCTTCTTGTAGTGTGGGGCCCAAAACTGGACACAGTACTCCAAATGAGGCCTCAGCAGTGCCAAATAGAGGGGAATGATCACGTCCCTTGATCTGCTGGCAATGCCCCTACTTATACAGCCCAAAATGCCTTCTTGGCAACTTAGCCTTCTTGGCAACAAGGGCACACTGACTCATATCCAGCTTCTCATCCACTGTAACCCCTAGGTCCTTTTGGCTCAATCCTCAAATTTGTCTAGGTCCCTCTGTATCCTATCTACCACTCCTCCCAGTTTAGTGTCATCTGCAAACCTGCTGAGGGTGCAGTCCACGCCATCCTCCAGATCATTAATGAAGATATTGAACAAAACCAGCCACAGGACCGACCCTTGGGGCACTTCGCTTGTTCCCGGCTGCCAACTAGACATGGAGCCATTCATCACTACCCGTTGAGCCCGACGATTTAGCCGGCTTTCTATCCACCATATAGTCCATTCTTCCAGCCCATACTACTTTATCTTGCTGGCAAGAATACTGAGGGAGACCATATCAAAAGCTTTGCTAAAGTCAAGGAATAACACGTCCACTGCTTTTCCCTCATCCACAGATCCAGTTATCTCGTCATAGAAAGCAATTAGGTTAGTCAGGCATGCCCTTGGTGAATCCGTGCTCAGGGGCGGCTCCAGGCACCAGCGCAGCAAGCGAGTGCTTGGGGCGGCAAGCCTTGGGGGGCAGCGTGACGGTCACTGTGAGGGCGGCAGTCAGGCAGCCTTCGGCGGCATGCCTGTGGGAGGTCTGCCGGTCACACGGTTTCGGCAGCAATTCGGCAGCGGACACGCCGAAGGCGCGGGACCGACGGATCACCCACAGAAATGCCGCCGAATCCACGTGACCAGCGGACCACCCGCAGGCATGCCACTGAAAGCTGCCTGACTGCTATGTTTGGGGCACCAAACCCATAGAGCTGCCCCGTCCATGCTGACTGTTCCTGATCACTTTCCTCTCCTCTAAGTGCTTCAGAATTGATTCCTTGAGGACCTGCTCCATGATTTTTCCAGGGACTGAGGTGAGACTGACTGACCTGTAGTTCCCCAGATCCTCCTCCTTCCCTTTTTTAAAGATGGGCACTACATTAGCCTTTTTCCAGTCATCCGGGACCTCCCCCGATCACCATGGAGTTTTAAAAGATAATGGCCAATGGCTCTGCAATCACATCCGCCAACTCCTTTAGCACCCTCGGATGCAGCACATCTGGTCCCATGGACTTGTGTCTAGACCCTGTTGTAATTGAATGAAGCCCTGAAGAGCAGTGGAACCTTGTCTCGATATTCACTATAAATTTAGAAATCCAGCAATGTATCCTGGCCTCCAGATCATTTAGATATCGAAACGCATAGGTCACAGCACAGAGTCTTGTAGGAGTCCACTCCAGGCCTTTTTCTATGTGGCTACATCATCATTTTTACCATCTATCTGCCCTCTTACCATAAGCCAATTTTTGCCCAGGTCAGCACATTTGTAACTGTTCCTAACCCTTTCACGTCATCATTGATTAGCAGTCTGTGTGATATTGGTATAGTAACTCAAAAGCCTTGGTGAAAATGAGGTAGATTACAAATCCACCACCGTCTGTTTACACTCCAGCTGGTGAGCACTTATGTACCATGCAGACATGCTCTTTATCCACCACTGAAATACAGCCACATTGGAGTGAACAGTGTACGGTGACATTTCACATATGTTTGGCACAGGAGGTGAAGTACAGACCTTTCCAAAAGAACACGCAGGAGAAGATCAGAAAAGCAGAATGCCTTAAGTGCCCACATTGGAATTTTGGAAGGATCCCATGGTTAATAGCCCTGATCTTTCTATATGTGCCATGAGATCCCCCACAACCACAATGTCACAAGGCTAAATTCTGCTCTGGAAACTAGTATAAATACACTACCTTTGCAGCCATGTAAATCCAAAATAGCTCCATGAAAATCAAGGGAAAGGGCAAAATTTTCAAAAGCACTTAAGTGATTTAGGAAGCTAAGCTCCATTTTCAAAAGTCACTTAGAAGCCCAAGTTCCATTGACTTTCAATTAAACTGAAGCTTCTAAGGCCCAGATTTTTAAAGGTATTTAGGTGCTTAACACCCTTTGATCGTTCGGTACCTACAAATCTTGAAACATCTGGGCCTTAGGCACCTAAAAATCCTTAGACGCCTTTAAAAATTTGGCCCTATGGGACTTTTGAAAATGGGACTTTAAAATTTTCAAAGACACCTCTCTTTTTAAATATGTTAAGCATGTTAACACAATGGAAGGTGCATACAACACTCTAAGTCACACTGTACATTCCTTTGGGTATTTGAGAAGTATAAATTATAAACATGTTGGATTCAATATTATTTTGGTTCATTCTTAATGTAACTGCATCATGCTTAAGTGACAAAAGCAAAGCAAAGCAAAAAACCCTAAATGACAGAATAGAGTGGGGGGTTTTTTAGAAAAAAGAAAAGCAGAGTGTAAAAAGAGACTTGAGGAAAGAGGAGCAATGACGTTTAGGAAGAGTCTATGAACTGTAACTGCACTATGCTTACTATGAGTGTTACTTAAGAACATAAAAATGGCCATACTGGGTCGATGAATGGTTCATCTAGCTCATTATCCTATCTTCTGTCAGTGGCTAGTGTCAGATACTTCAGAGGAAATTAACTGAACAGAGCAATTATCAAGTGACCCATCCCCTGTCATCCAGTCCCAGCTTCTGGAAGTCAGAGGCTTAAGGACACTCAAAGAATAGGTGAAATATGATTTGTTTAAGTGCCCTGTAGTGACTTGGCGTACCTTTTGCATGGGGGTGAAAGCATTCGCCAATTCTCTTTTGGACTATTCCCATCGCATCATCCCCTCGGATTCTGTCCCAGTCCTCTGCAACCTACTCAAAAAGAAAAAAGAAAAGCCTGGGAACTTGTTAATTATTTCAGAATTCTGAAGTGAATACTATAATGATCTGACAACTTACAGATATTTGTTTTAGCCAACACATCTTGTACCAATTTCATCTGCAGCAAGTCCACTGACGTTAATGGTTTTACACCAGTTTTTCAGAGCAGAGTTTGATTTGAACTTTATGATCTTTGTAGAAGATGCTAGATATCAAACTCCCCTACTGCTCTGTTTTTCTGCCTCCTCAATAATTTTAGTCCTTTCATGCACACTATTTTTCTTCAGAATTTTCATCCACAGTTTCCTTAGTTTATCTGGCACAACCATTTTTCCCCTCTGAATATTTATTTCCAAGAAGAATACAGTTTTGCTGAGCCTCATTAGTACACTCTTAAATCTATTCCAGCCTTCCTGTATGTATTCTGATCCTGCACTAACACTGTCCAATTAACTGCCTATCAATTCTCTTATGCTGTTGAAACTGGTCTTTCACATTCAAAACCCTAGTTGCCCCTTCCACCTCCACTTCTTTGTATATTGAGTCAAATCTAATGGTTATGTGATTTCTGTTCCCCAATTTATATATACCTTATTATGTGTCATAACTAGTCATTATGAGATCTAAGATTGCCTCAGTCCTAGCTGTTTCCTTTATAATGTGCATTAAAATGGTGACCTCACCCAGTTCTAGAAAACTTCTGATTCAGTCACATAAATCCCTCTGAGCCTCCCAGCAATTATAGCCTTGATTCAGCAAGATACTTATGTACATGCTTAACTTTAAGCACGTCAGTCATCCCATTGACTTCCTTAAGAGTATTCATGTTATTAAATGGTAACATACAAAAGCCAGTAGGAGAACACTTCAGTCTTCCTGGACATTCTATAACAGATTTAAAAGCAGCCATACTTCAACAAAAAAAAGTAAACTTCAGAAACAGACTTCAAAGAGAAACTGCAGAACTAAAATTCATTTGCAAATTTAACACCATTAATTTGGGCTTGAATAGGGACTGGGAGTGGCTGGCTCGCTACAAAAGCAGCTTTGCCTCTCCTGGAATTGACACCTCCTCCTCAATTATTGGGAGTGGACCACATCCACCCTAATCGAATTGGCCCCATCAACACTGGTTCTCCACTTATAGACTTTGGCTAGGTCTACACTACCCCCCCCTGTCGAACTAAGGTACGCAACTTCAGCTATGTGAATAACGTAGCTGAAGTCGAAGTACCTTAGTTCGAATGAAAAAGCACTTACCCGGGATCCACACGCGGCGCGCAGGCTCCCCCGTCGACTCCGCCTACTCCGTTCGTCGAGCTGGATTACCAGCGTCGACGACGGAGCACTTCCTGGTTCGATTTATCGCGTCTTGACAAGACGCGATAAATCGAACCCTGAACATCGATCACGCGCCTCCGACGGGACGCGTAAGTATAGACCTACCCTTATAGACTTTAAGGTCAGAAGGGCCCATTATGATCATCTTGTCTGACCTCCTGCACAATGCAGGCCACAGAATCTCACCCACCCTCTCCTGCAATAATCCTCTCACCTATGTCTCAGCTACTGAAGTCCTCAAATCATGGTTTAAAGACTTCAAGATGCAGAGAACCTTCCAGCAAGTGACCTGTGCCCCATGCTGCAAAGGAAGGCAAAAAACCTCCATGGCCTCTCCCAATCTACCCTGGAGGAAAATTCCTTCCCAACTCCAAATATGGCGATCAGCTGAACCCTGAGCATGTGGGCAAGACTCACCAGCCAGATACCCAGGAAAAAGTTCTCTGTAGTAACTCCTAACATCCCATCACCGGCCATTGGTAACTCCCTTCCCTTCATGGGTCAGTATAACAATGCCTGCATCTGTAATTTTCACTCCATGCATCTGAAGAATCATAGAATCATAGAATCATAGAATCTCAGGGTTGGAAGGGACCTCAGGAGGTCATCTAGTCCAACCCCCTGCTCAAAGCAGGACCAACCCCAACTAGATCATCCCAGCCAGGGCTTTGTCAAGCCTGACCTTAAAAACCTCTAAGGAAGGAGATTCCACCACCTCCCTAGGTAACCCATTCCAGTGCTTCACCACCCTACTAGTGAAAAAGTTTTTCCTAATATCCAACCTAAACCTCCCCCTCTGCAACTTGAGACCATTACTCCTTGTTCTGTCATCTTCTACCACTGAGAACAGTCTAGATCCATCCTCTTTGGAACCCCCTTTTAGGTAGTTGAAAGCAGCTATCAAATCCCCCCTCACTCTTCTCTTCTGCAGGCTAAACAATCTCAGTTCCCTCAGCCTCCCCTCATAAGTCATGTGCTCCAGCCCCCTAATCATTTTTGTTGCCCTCCGTTGGACTCTTTCCAATTTATCCACATCCTTCTTGTAGTGTGGGGCCCAAAACTGGACACAGTCCTCCAAATGAGGCCTCACCAGTGCCGAATAGAGGGGAATAATCACGTCCCTCGATCTGCTGGAAATGCCCCTACTTATACAGCCCAAAATGCCGTTAGCCTTCTTGGCAACAAGGGCACACTGTTGACTCATATTCAGCTTTTCGTCCACTGTAACCCCTAGGTCCTTTTCTGCAGAACTGCTGCCCAGCCATTCGGTCCCTAGTCTGTAGCAGTGCATGGGATTCTTCCGTCCTAAGTGCAGGACTCTGCACTTGTCCTTGTTGAACCTCATCAGATTTCTTTTGGCCCAATCCTCTAATTTGTCTAGGTCCCTCTGTATCCTATCCCTACCCTCCAGCGTATCAACCACTCCTCCCAGTTTAGTGTCATCTGCAAACTTGCTAAGGGTGCAGTCCACACCATCCTCCAGGTCGTTGATGAAGATATTGAACAAAACCGGCCCCAGCACCGACCCTTGGGGCACTCCACTTGATACCGGCTGCCAACTAGACATGGAGCCATTGATCACTACCCGTTGAGCACGACCATCCAGCCAGTTTTCTATCCACCTTACCGTCCATTCATCCAGCCCATACTTCTTTAACTTGCTGGCAAGAACGCTGTGCGAGACTGTATCAAAAGCTTTGCTAAAGTCAAGAAATAGCACATCCACTGCTTTCCCCTCATCCACAGAGCCAGTTATCTCATCATAGAAGGCAATTAGGTTAGTCAGTGGTTTTTTACCCACGAAAGCTTATGCCCAAATAAATCTGTTAGTCTTTAAGGTGCCACCGGACTCCTTGTTGGTTTTCATGTTCTTAAAGCGAGGCATGTGCTTAAGTATCTCACAGTGTGGACATATAGCATAACTGGACTCGATTTTGTATTTGTGACCTATAATCATTAGGTAATTAGCTGTCTGTTCTCATGAAGAGTACCTACACTGTGGTCATCATTACAAACTTACCAGTTTTACCTCCCATAAATAAGGTTACCTCAAAATTCATATTATTCTCTATAGAAGACTTAGACCCTTGATTCAGCGAGGTACTTAAGCACATGAGCATTCCCACTGACTTCGGTGGGATCACTCCTGTGCCTAAAATTAGGCACATGCTTAAGTGCATTGATGGATCAAGACAAGAGTGCTCAGCACCTCCTGGCCTCAAACCCACACTGAGATCTTAGCTATTTATCTAAGGCAATAGTGGGTTTTTAAGCCACTGTAAATATCCACTAGAGTACTAGGCAGTGAATATCCCTCTTTGTCATTAGCCATTTATATATTTCACCTATAAACAAATAGAGTTGGTCAAAATTTTAGGAAAGGTCTTCAAAACTATTTGTTTTTAAATTGCAAGAAAATAGTCACCAATGGTTGGTCAGTTCTACAGATAATGGAGTCTGGACATAGAAATACAGCTTAGGTCAGCATTCATCAAGAGCTATCACAAAGTTATCCAAGGTACTATAGTTTTCCCCTGTATTTTAAATAGTAACTAATTTGGGTAACTTTGTTGATTAAATGCCACTATCAGAGGCCATCTAATTTATCACTTGCCAATGCAGGTTTGTTCTCTACAGTATATACTGAAGTGCTATGTGAAGTATCCATGTTACATTTTACAGGTGGCAGTATAACCTAGTGGAGAGCACCCTGGCATGGTAGTCAGGAGACCGGATTGCTAGTCCCAACTCTGCTCTATGATCTTGGGCAAGATGCTTCACTTCACCATGGCTCAGTTTCCTCTCCTACCTTTTGCCTATTTAGATGATAAACTCTTCAGGGCAGGAACGGACTTCCATTAGGTGTATGCACAGCACCTAGCACAGTGGGGCTCTGATCACAGTTGATGCATCTAGCATAACTAGTACAAATAATGATTATAATAATAATGTGCCCCAAATTATGGATGTTTTATCATCAGTTCTATAAAATTTATCACTTATTTTCAGAGTGCAGATGACAGTTTATCATATTTTTAAATCTCATTAAAAAGATAGTAAAGACTTTCAAGTGAATTCTGTAATAAAGGACATTTTTAATGTGCTGTAATTGCTAAATTATAAATATTATATACACATATTAAGAACATAAGAATGGCCATACTGCGTCAGACCAATGGTCCATCTAGCCCAGTATCCTGTCCACCGACAGTGGCCAGTGCCAGATGCTTCAGAGGGAATGAACAAAACAGGGCAATTACTGAGTGATCCATCCCCTGTCATCCAGTCCCAGCTTCTAGCAGTCAGAGGTTTAAGGACACCAGAGCTTAGGGTTGTGTCCCTGATCATCTTGGCTAATACCCATTGATGGACCTATTGATGATTTAGTTGGGGACTGGTCCTGCTTTGAGCAGGGGGTTGGACTAGATGACCTCCTGAGGTCCCTTCCAACCCCGATATTCTATGATTCTATGACCTATCCTCCAGGAATATATCTACTTCTTTTTTGAATTCAGTTATACTGTTGGCCTTCATAACATCCCCTGGTAAAGCATTCCACAGGTTGACTGTGTGAAGAAGTACTTCCTTTTCTTTGTTTTAATCCTGCTGCCTATTAATTTCATTGGGTGACCCCTGCTCCTTGAATTATGTGAGGGATTAAATAACTATTCTCTATTCACTTTCTCCACACCATTCATGATTTTATAGACCTCTGTCATGTCTCTCCTTAGTCATCAATTTTCTAAGATGACCAGTCCCAGTCTTTTGAATCTCTTGTCTATATATTTACACACCGATATTATACACACACTCAGATTAAATATGTGCACATTGCACGGGTATTTGCTTTTCCTCCAGGGACACTATATATTCTAGTTTGAACAAAGGAAATGAGAAATTTAATACATAGTTCAATACCTTGATAGATCTGAAAAGCAAGCAAAAATACCACCCTTTCCTTAAGACTAAGAGCAAATATACAAGGTGTCTAGATACCAAGCTAAGCATTTTTCTGCAATAAGAGTAAAATGGATTTTTCTATATTTAAAGAAAACTTGGCTGAATTTAATATCTTTCGCATGCTCATGCACTCTTCAGTACATCTGACTTAGATCAATCACCACCCACATATGCTCTAAAGACTGAAATTATTTGGTAGGCTAGCAGATCATCATCACAGTAGGACTTGTTTGCTTCTGCTTTAGCCACTCCAACCTTGCTTTTGTACTGCCTTAACAGTTGGCCTGCAAAAGGTGACCATAACAAGGTGCTAAACTTCAGCTCAATGAACCATCCCTCACTGAAGACACTTTAGTCTAGAAAGAGGACTCTCTCATCAGACTCAGAGTATAGTTTATTAAGGTCAAGAAGGACCATTGTGATCTAGTCTGATCTCCTGCATAACACAGGACATAGAATTTCACCTACAACAAGCCCATAACTTCTGGCTGAATTACAGCCTCTTTTAGAAAGTCATCCAATCTGGATATGAAGACTCCAAGTGATGAAGAATCCACCACATCCCTTGCATACCTCTTGATTTCAGGGAGGGGTGGAAATAGCACAAGACTAACTTTTCTTATGGTATTTCTACTTCCCTCCTCAAATGAAGCTAGGTAGAAAGACAAAAAATGAAAATCTCAAAGGTTCAGTTTGGATTTGATTTGATTTTTGGATGCAGGTTCCGGTCAGTTCTATGCTATGTAGACCAGTGTGCAAGCCCTTAACATAATCACCCATCTACGGTTTACTTCCTGGCTAAAACGGCTTCTCTCCTTATCCTCCATCGTGGCAACAAAGATCAGTGGAAGACTTTTGCTGACAGGCCCTAGAGTTGAACATCCAGGGATTAGAAAGGAGGCTTTGAGCAGTGCAGGGTCATCAGCTCAAGAATTTGATTTCCCTGTTGCTCCAAAGCCAGAGTTTGTTGACCTCAGGGTACAGTGTGAACACCATCCCTTCTTCCAGGCTTTGACTTGAGTGGGGTGACTGTTGGTAAAGGCATCTAACTCCATTAGTCACTGAATATTAATAAGACACAAGGACAAACCTTCCAAAAAAATAATCTTTATCTGTGCCACGTGATAGGGGCCAAAAATAAAGTTCAGGTTCTGCGTGCGTCACACCAGTGTGCCTTTTGCTCTTGACACAACAAAAAAAATATATGAGGAAACCATGTGCACGTAGCTGAATCTCAATTCATGGTGTTTAATAAATATACATAAACATGCAAGACCCAGTTACAGACACTCACTACTGCTCTGACTGGGTCTGGCAGCTTTTAAAACAGAACAGAGTGAGCACTTCTAGAAGATTCAGAAACTATTTAAAGGGATACTACACTATTCCTATACACTATAAACACAGGATAGCCTCAGATGGCTCTGACCAGTGTTGCTTATTTATTGGGTAGTGTTAGCCATGGGCAGCAGGTAGAGGAGGCCTGGGGAGCTAAGCTTTCCCAAACAGGATTCAGCGCACCTCCCTCTGGAGATGCGCCAGCCCGCCACCTTTGGCGCATCGCTGCTGAAAGGTAGCCTGGGCCTTAGCCCCACCTGCGCTCCTCCTTCTCCTGCTTGTCCTCTTGCCCTGTGGCCCTGCCTGCGCTGCTCCTCTCCCCACCCTTTTTCACCTCTTCCCCTAAGGACTCCCCCGCCCATAGGCGCCGACTCCGTGGGTGCTCCGGGGCTGGAGCACCCACGGGGAAAAATTGGTGGGTGCAGAGCACCCACTGGCAGCTCCCCGCCATCCCCGGGGCCCGCGCCCAGCTCCCCACCAACCCCAGGACCCGCGGCAAGCTCACCTCAGCACCAGGAGACGTTGCGGGGATCCGCCCCCGACGCTGGGCGACGTTGTGTCGGCATCGGGGGCGGGGCCCCGCAACGTCACCCAGCATCAGGGGCGGGGCCCCGCAATGTCACCCGGTGTCAGCCCCCACCAGCGCCACCGGAAGTTGGCGCCTGTGCCCCCCCACCCACTGCATCTCAGCAGGCGGGGGATCCTTTGCGGGAAGAGGTGGAGAGGCACAAGTGGCGGGGCCTCGGGGGAAGGAGGCGGGGCCACAGTCCAGGTGCTGGTGCCCCACCCCCACTTCTAGGAACCTTCTGGCACTTGTGCCTAGCCTCCCCAAATGTGAGAGTCATGCACAAAACCTATGGTACTGGCACCAACTGTGGAGAGGGAGAAGGGAGAATGTGACAGCCACACTCATCTTGTTGGACTCTCTCTGCATCCGGGCTGTGCTTCAGGGTTTTCTACCGGCACAGGCCCTGGAATGAACTTAGCTCAAGGGTAACATTTGTTAGAGTTTTATATTCTGTATTTTTAAAAAGTCACATCTGTGCACTGAGAGTGTCTGGGGGTATTTCATAAAAATCGCAGAGGAAATAAATACATTTAAAATGCTTCAGAAACTGGAAAAAATATGCCCCGCCTCCTTCCCCTGCCTCACAGTATCTGCAAATCACAGCTAAATACTCTGCCAGGCAGAGTCCATGTAGGACAAGTTTCAGCCTGAAGTCAAATAAAATGACTGGGTTATAAACAGCTCAAAAAAAGGGGATTTATAATAGAAAGTCCAAGTGGCCCTTTGGTACAGTTTCACTGCTGTATGTCTGTGTGGATGTGGGGTTGGAGGTGAGGGTTGGTTTGTTTTTAAATTGATGAGTAAAATCTTTGTGAAGGTGGATGGGGATTTATTTAGATCTTACCATCTTAGATGCTGCACAAGTGAAGAAAATGTACTGTGCTGCCTTCCTTTTATCATTACTGCCTTCCTCAGGCTTTGACTAGAAATATAACACTGCTCCCACTTCTGCATCTTCACAGCAATATATTCGAGATTAGACCCTGAATGAATGATTATGCTTATTTTATTATTCATATCAAACAAGGCATTTGTTTCAAGCACGAATAACTTTACAATGGTGTATTTGTGTTTTCATTGTCTCCCGACTGAACTGATTTTATCTACCCTACTGATTCTTATTTATTCTGCCAAGTAGCATTTCTATGCTGTAATTTCCAGTGCATACTTGTTAACTGATTCCAACTACAGAGGACCATTAAAGATGGGGGAGAATGATGTGTGCTGCCTTTTCTCCTAGTATAGAAAGGATTTAGGAATAACTTCTTGAAGATTGGATCCAAAGTACATTGAAGTCAATAGAAGGTTTTCCATAGACTGAAAAGGGCCTTGGATCAGGCTCTGAGCTGAGGAAGGATCAAGGGAGAAATAGAAATAACAAGCAACCTTATGATCAAGATGCCTCCATCATACTCAGTGATACTGCTCGCAAACCCAGCCAAGTCCCTACAAAAATGAAAAACTAGAGCACAGTTGGTCAAAAAAAATGGGATGTAATTTTGTGGCCTTAAAATCTCAGGCCAGTAGAATCTTTCAAAATGGAAGAAGTTTTGTAAGTGCTAGTATGGTACCAAGAGAAAGGAACAGGCAATATAACAAGAAGCTAACCCAGATGTTAATGCCAGGAGGTTTATCCATTGCTGTGGAACAGAAGGACAAAGACAAGGTCATCCAGGGGGACAGAAAGAACTGTATTTCAAAATCCCAGCAAACAGAATCAGAAGATAATCTCCTTGGCAAAGCCTTACAACATTTTGGCACTGGGAGAGACAAAGCCTGAAGCAATCTAGTATACTAACCAGACTGACACATGGGGCTGCAAATGGAAAAAATATATATTTTTCAGTTCTTATCAGATTAAGAAATGTGGCATGACTTTCAATAATGATGTGTGACCATCAAACAAAATTATACTGCATAACATTGACAACATAAAAGGGAATGTATATTCCCTTGGAGACCTCTTGCAAGTGACCAAAATGTATGAATGGTAAAGAAAGGGATGGTACAATAAAATCTGTCATCTGTACAGTTGGTCTTTATCCTTGTTGTCTGTTTGATTTTTGGGAACGATGCAGCATATCTTGATCTTGTGCACTCTGGTCTCTCAACAACTTCTGTCAAGTGTCATCACTGGCGATCCCTCAGAGTTAGAGGATGATTGTCTTCCATGAAATCATAGCCAGTTATCGCTGGTGGATCTGCACGTGGCTAAAGGGATTGATGCAGGATCCCCAGATCTTGTAAAAATTGAGGCACACGTTTCCCAATGGAAGGGACGGATCTGGATTGTTGAGTTGGGCTACGGTGTGTTCTTTCCTCCTTTCCCTTTTCTCCATTCCCTGTTGTCTCCGTTGGATCTTGAAATACTGGGATCCTTGCCACAAGGTCCTTTTCCATTTTGGCTGATTACTAGCAGCCACTAGTGACAAAGCTATGCCAGCTGGTTACTGGCAGCCACTAGTGTTTTCCTAGGTGCACTAAGGGGAAGTGTAACTATAAATGGAACATTTTTGATTTGGGTCCATTCACTTTTGAAAAATCATTGCACTGTGTTATTTTGTTGCATTTCTTCTTTTATGGGACGTAAACGTTTAAGACAGGTGACAGCAGTCAAGGCTAAGCCCTGATCCAGCAAAGCCCATGATTAACATCATAGGAGTAACCTCAGTCAATTCAATAGAGCTACTCCCTTGCTTAAAGTTTAATGCTTAAAGAACTTTGCTGGATTGGGGCCCTAATCTCGGTCTTGTAATACAAGGACCTGACCCAAAGCCCAATGAAGTCAGAGAGTGTCTTTCCATTGACTGCAGTGGGGTCTGGGTCAGAAACATAATGTACTTACATGGAAGCAAGTTGCATTGTTCACTTATAACAAAAAAAAACTTCTAAAAAGAAAAACATATGTTGACCACTGCATGCCTACAGTTACCAAATGCACTGCTTCTGCAAGCGACATGAAATGCTCAAGAGTTCAAATATTTTGCTTTGTACAATTAGGGCAGAGGATGAGGAAAGCTGAGTGTTCATGGAAAGGAGGCCAGAAGAGGATTAGAGAAAGGAACAGTGACCAAAGTCACCTAGTCGGAGAGCCAAAAAACTCATTGAAGATGTGCAGATAGCAAAGGAGATGGTACGGAGACAAGTGCTTAGATGGAGTCTGCCAGTGAGGGCTGTGGAGAAAGAAGGGTGATGGGGGTCTGGTGAAGGTGCAGGTGTATATGTTGAGGGAATATTCAAAATATTTGAGCCTTTAAAAAAGGGATTCAGAAGAAAGGCTGAACTCCTGATTGATTTTTAATTGATCTGAACTAAGTTTTGTTTTTATAAATCTTGGTCAAACTGTTCATTATTATTCTTTTACCTAAAAACTAACTTACTGCCACTGTAGATTGTCTTGCTTAGTAAGGTTACTTCTTTGTTTACTTTCTTTGTTCTAAGGTTACTTCTGTGCTACAAGCTTTCAGGCAGGACTGCAAGTAACACCAAAATATTGTATTGCCATACTAAACTAGCTGCTCCCTAGCAAGGATATTACAGTACATTATTAGTGCTAGCAAGGATGTTTTCCAACATAATTTGGCTCCTGGCCCACCCATAGCCATAGTGAGGTGAAAACTCACTTAGCATCAGGACTGGTGTTTGTGCATAGGCTAGACAAGTGATTGCCTAGAACACTAAAATTTCTCACTCAGATATACTAAAAGGAGGGTTTACCATGTACATGGTGCTATTCCTGAAGTATTTTCCATATTCTTTGGCGTACTGACCAAAAGACTAAATACTGGGCTCCCTCCTACACACCCTTCGTTCAGGTAGAGCTATTTTTGAGCTAGTGGAAATTTTTCCCAAGAAAAGGTCAATAGAATTACACCCACTCACATTAGATCAATAATTGGCAGCTTCATTATCATAGAATCATAGAATCTCAGGGTTGGAAGGGACCTCAGGAGGTCATCTAGTCCAACCCCCTGCTCAAAGCAGGACCAACCCCAACTAAATCATCCCAGCCAGGGCTCATTAGTAGTCAAAGCTAAGAACTGTGTGTGGAAAAATAGGGGGTAATGCCACAACCTAACTTATGAACCAAAAACAATAGGAGAAACTTGGGAAAGGCATGAGGACACATCTTCATCAGGTACAAATGGTCATCTACTTCAATAGGCCGATGACAATTTTCACTTGCTGAGGATCCGCCCCCATGGAATGTACCAAAGCACAATTAAAAGTGGGGGTGTGGTGGGCAGCAGGATATACCATCTTTCCCTCCCCCCATTTTCTGATTGCTGATGATAACAGCAAGAGAAAAAGGAGTGTGACACATGGTTAACAGGGACAGCAATTGAGAGACACAGACAGTATCTCTGTGAAGCAGAAATACCTTCCTGTGGAACAGAAAATATGAATGACTGCATTAACAGATTACATTAACAGGATTTACTTGCAGAATTCAGGCAAAGCTGTGGGGCATTTTCACACACTATATTTACTTTGGCACATGTGATGCAATGGTGTCCCATTTAGATCCCTATCAGTACCTTGCTAGTTTGCCAATCAGGGCCCTGCTGCAGAACAGTTGATAAAGAGATTAATGGTATACATTGCTGACCGCAGTAGTAAGAAGTCAATAGATGACCCTTGGAAAGTAATTGGAAGGATTTGGAAATAAATGGAATTGGGTTTTTTAAATCAAGGTATTTTAACATTTCAACTATATCAACATGGAGACATAACAGGACACTAAAGTGATTTCATAAACAACTGAAAAATTAATCCCCTTCTTTCCTCTCCTTAATAGCCATACTACCTTCTCCCTGGAATAATATTGCTTTATTATTGTTGCAGTAATTAAGATTGAGATAGATATTTCAACATGGGAATATCATTTATGGTAAGAGGATTCTATGCAAAAAAGTCTTCTGCCTCCAGCACAAATGCATGCAATACATAGAGCCTAGCTCAGTAAGCAACACAGTAGAGTGGTTTTATTCAGCGGATGTCCCTGCAGATACTGACCCTTCAAGAACTGCAACTGACAAGCAAGAAATGCATGAAGGTTGAGATGCTGAAGTGCCATTAGTTGAAAAACAGAGATTAACAAAAATGGTATCAGAACACCAGCCTTGGTAATGTTAAAGAAATGGCAATAGTTTAATGGAGTTTGATTCTCCATTAACCTATGTTGATATAAACACCATTACATTCAATGGAGTAACTGCTTGTATACCAATAGAAGTGAGAAGAGAAGAAGTTTCCTCTTCTTCCGGAATGGTATCACAGAATAAGTAGGGATTGCATTGGTCACTGTAAATGTTTCAATGACTCATCCTTCCAGTGCAAAAATATTCATGCAGACAATACAGTATATCAGTATTAAAGCCCAATGTGTGAGGTTAACTGGCCTCATTAGTGATCTGTAAAGGAGTGCACTGTAAATTCTTTCATGTAGAAGGGGCCACACCCTGGGATACATGTCCATTGGATAATCCAAATTAATTTGCCACATTTGAATTCAGGTTACCCACATTCATGTCTGAATCTAGGTTATGTTAATCCTCAACATCAAACAGTCACATAGGGCTAGATCTTCAACGCCATTGAAGCTATGCCAGTTTACAACAGCTGTGACACTGGCCTTTGATTTACAAGTCAATATTTATAGAACAGCCTAAACCAAAACACAACCCCAAAACTTTGAGAAAAATGTAGATCCAGATGTAAATGTTAGCTCACCACCTACAATGAAACATCAAAGATTAACAGAGCAATATTCTGCTCTAAAAGCCAGTTTAATAGCCTTCGATTACAGGTATCAACAGGAAGAAGGGGCTAGACCAACAGACAAAGAGAGAAATGAGCCATTTAATGCAGGGCCTTTCACAGGAACAATACTGAGGGGATGGCAAGGAGGAGATTCTGTAAACCTTCCTTATTCCTCTACTTTAAATCAAATCACATAGACCACACTGTTGCTTGAAGAATGGTTCTCCATCTTTTAAGCTTTTTGTTGTTATGCAGCTAAACCTTGCTGTGGGCCTTTGTATCTGTTAAATATTGCTATTTCCATTATACATGGAAGTTCTCAGATCCAATAATTATCTATCTGAAGTTATGGCTTCATGGCTGTATTTATTACTAAAATAATCAATGCTGATCAAACATCCTAAAGACTTCGAGCAAAGAGTACCAATGCACATGCATGATTGCACCTTTCACCCAAGAAGGTGATAATCCAACTCACCTTAACACAATAGATCATAATGACAAGATAGTTATAAAACAATATACAGTTACACGGGATAATGGATCTGCTTAAATGAATAAAGCAAGGATTTGAGACTAAGTGTCTGTCTTTACCAGTTCCCATTGTGCTATCTGTTACAGATATTTCCAACCAGTTGTATAATACAGAGTGGCCCAAGTTCTGCCTTAGGAAGTGAGCACTATGTCCCATTGACTTCCATGGAACCTGCACATAGGACTCTATGGGCAGAATTTGGCAATGCAGAATGTGTTCTGTTGTCTAGGTGAAGTGCTGGTAAAGGATAGGATTTCAGCCAGATCACTGAATTTAATATCCTTTTTGGAAGTTATTTATACAGCATAGTATGCAGGTGAAATATGGCATATATTCCACTATATGGATTGAAACAAAACAAATTCTAGTGAATGTGTGCAACTAAAAATATTGGGTCTATCTGAATTACAGAATCAAATATTTGAAATGGTAGTCAGAATATTTCATGAAATACTGGAATTTATCTGCACAACTGTACATAAAACATGGCCCACTCAAAAAAATACATTATAGGTCTTCTCTTTTCCATGATTATAGTATAATTCTTCCAAGGTAATTTGGGGGCAAAAGTCAATTTCCCTTAGAGATGCCAGAAGCAGAGGATCTGTGAGATTAGCACTCATAAACCATATGCAAATTTAGGAGACTTATCTTCCATGTGCAGAGTAAATTGTTTGAGTTACTTCCATGTTCAACTAATGAATTCTCCATCAGACAGCCTAGGGTGGCATGATTACACGAGATAGGCCAGTATATTACACAACTCAGCCATTTGTTTGCACAAATACCAAGGCAGGTGCCTGATTTTCTATTTCCTCATGCAATAACCAGATTTGCATGCATTATCATGGTATCTACATTCAAAGACATATGCACAAAAATGCACACAGGCCTCAAAATAGCAATAATTTTCACTATTGCTATCATTTTAATACCCACCTGAGTTCTAAGATTCATCATACTGTTATTTTCAACTATCCTAACGAAGATCCTTTAAAATACACTCTTCCTTACACTACATAATGAGACACTGGACCTATTTCTAACCAGAGATTAGGCAAAAAATGCTTACATTTCTCATTTATTATTGTTTATCCTACAATGACACACACTTAAGGCTTTAATTACTTCTAGCCATGGGAAAAGGCAGCAATATATTTTCTTTCCTTGCTAATATTGCCTGGATGTACTTTTTCATTCTTCTAGTGTTTAGGCACAGATAAGTAAGGAGACAGGTTTTGAGACAACCACAATATTCCCTGATGTGACTTTCTGATATTCTGTTGTAAAACATACTTTAGTTCTGAAAGCCATTCTAGTCCCTACCTGCAGCCCAATCCAAAGCCCCCTGAAACACTTGCGTCACTGCCTGATTCTCGTGGCATTGGGAGTTGTGATAAATGTAAGAGTGGGCAACTTTCTACTTTAAGAACTTAGTATAGCTCCTTATTCAGAAGAGCTCTCTCAAGACAATATGATAGATACGCTGCCTGTGGAATAAAGGGTTCTGGTTCAAATCTCAACTGCAGAAGTCTGCAAGTTTATATACATAGTCAATTCACCATGGCATTAGGAAATCTGCTAGTTGCCCAAAGTCATCGTGATAAATGAAGCTGTAAAATCCCTCGTGGTAGCTGTTCTCTGCTTGCTTTACCTGTAAAGTCCCCCAGGTAAAGAAATGGAAGTGGGCACCTGACCAAAAGAGCCAATGGAAAGGTAGAACTTTTTAAAATTGGGAAAGAAACTTTCCCTTTGTCTGTTGTTCTCACGAGAAGGAGACACAGAGCAGCAATGCTATAAGCAGGAATGCTGTGTAAAGTTTGAACTAGATATGAAAACCATCAGATCATATCTAGACCTACTTTTAACAACCCAGATATGTAAGTAAATTAGGAATGTTTAGGAAAATGCTAGTAGGTTTATTTCTGTGTATATTTTATGGCTTGTGGACTCCTCTGGGCTAACCCCAGATGCTTTTGTTTGCTTGTAACCTTTAAGCTAACCCCCAGAAAGCTATTTTGGGTGCTTAATTTTTGGAATTGCTCTTTTAAAATCTAGCAAAAGCCTAAGTTCCAGATGTATTTTCTTCCTTTGTTTTTAATAAAATTTACCTTTAAGAACAGGATTGGATTTTTGGTGTCCTAAGAAGTTTGTGCATATGCTGTTTGATTAGCTAGTGGCAACAGCTAATTTCCTTGGTTTTCTTTCTCAGCTCTTCCCCAGAGGGCGGGGAGAGGGGGGTTGAAGGTACCCTACAGGGAGGAATTCCCAAGTGTTCCTTCCTGGGTCCAAGGGTTTTGGTTGGTTTTTTTAGCATTTGCATGGTGGCAGTTTACCAAGCCAAGATCAGAGAAAAGTTGTAACCTTGGGAGTTTAATACATGCCTGGAGTGGCAAGTATTAATTTTTAGAATCCTTGTGTGCCCCCACCTTCTGCACTCAGAGTGACAGAGTGGGAATTCAGCCTTGACAGTCATTTTGAGTATCTGGCCAGCAACTTGAAAACAAGTACAAAAAGCATCTTTCTCCAGAGAGTGGGAAGCAGGGGGTTGTTACAGTAAAGTGTAACCACCACTTTATCTTAGCCAAAAGAATTCCACCATCCACCTGGAATTGCCAAAATCTCAGATGGGTGCTGGATCCCCAGCTTGTGCTGGATCTAAAGCCCTTTTCATTGACTTCAGATCAGGCCTCTTGTCATTGAAACGCAGGTACACATTTTGCTTAGCTAGACTCAGAGGTTTTAGATGGGTGAGCTTATAGTCGTTTCTCCACACAATGTTTCAACATTGTGACAATACTCTTTAAAAAAATGGAAACATCCCCTACAGGAATCTAATGACACATGATACTGTAATGTTAGACATGCTGTCAGAAAAATGCAGACAAGACTCAAAACAGCAAATGTATAGCAGTTGAAGAACTATAAAAAGATACACTATGACTCTCTCATTAGGGAGACACATTCCTGCACCCATCTGCATTTTCTCTTTCCTGTGTATTGCTTTCGGGTTTATTAGATTATGGAGCAGCTGCAGATTTAGCTTTGCACTTTAGATAACTGGTATCCACAACCTTCTCATGTTTTGCCAGGCTCAATCACTCTGATGGCGTTTTAGTGTTTAATCTACAGTTTAATTTTTTTCCAATCATACACACAAAGTGGGACTCAGTCAGACAAAAAGTGTCCTTCGCCAAAAAGATGGGGGGCAAACGAGTAACTAAGTCACTCTGCTTTATACAAGAACAGGGGTAGGCAACCTATGGCACGTGTGCCAAAGACGGCACACGATCTGATTTTCAGTGGCACTCACACTGCCCGGGTCCTGGCCACCGATCCGGGGGGCTCTGCATTTTAATTTAATTTTAAATGAAGCTTCTTAAACGTTTTAAAAACCTTATTTACTTTACATGCAACAATAGTTTAGTTATATATTAAAGATTTATAGAAAGAGACCTTCTGAAAACATTAAAATGTATTACTGGCACGCGAAACCTTAAATAGAGTGAATAAATGAAGACTCGGCACACCACTTCTGAAAGGTTGTCCACCCCTGTACAAGAGTATGTTGAAGCAGCCAAGAAGCATTAGCCACCCATCTCAACACAAAATGAGTTTTATAGCAATTTGACGACCTTTTCAAAAAATTCTTTAACAATCTACCATGTCTCCCAGTTAGGGTGACCAGACAGCAAGTATGAAAAAATCGGGACAGGGGGTGGGGGTAATAGGAGCCTATATAAGAAAAAGACCCCCAAATCGGGACTGTCCCTATAAAATCGGGACATCTGGTCACCCTACTCCCAGTGGCTTTGGAGCAATAGTCCTTTTCCTAGAATGAATCCAATGAGGTTACGGGGTGGGAGGGGGGGAACAGACTACATGATTGTTAACGCAGACTTTTGAGATGGTTCCAAGTTAAAACTGTGACCCAAACAACCTCATACTTTGGGAAGTGTCTGGAAACTCAGCCTGGATCCAGATCCAAATTCTGCAAAAGGACTTCAATTATGGTGAGCCAAACCTAAATCTTAGGTTCAAATGCCTCTAACACACTTGAGTCTTCAAATTCCAGATCAAAATTTTGCATCTTTAGCTAATGCCTAATTCATGTTGTGGTTGATTTTTTTTTTAAGCTAAGATCTATAATGCTTTTGAAATGAAATGCAGACATCTTTTATCTGAGCATGGACTCCTGATTTCCTAATCGACATGGAGGGCCCAAAAGTATCTGCATCCACTGTGGAGCCAACACTGAGAGGCCATGGGCCCCTCCAAATCTGGGGTACACAGTTCCTGCCTTATTCCATCTGTTTTATGTAGCTCCTAAATAAGGCTTCCACATACCACAGATCCAGGACACTGACCAGCCTTAAGGGTGTTTCAGGAATGTTTCAGTGTTAGTGTGTTTTGTAGCAACAAGTTATTTTGTCCTATATGACAGCACTGTAAAGGTTCTAGTGTAGAAATGAAAGGAATTAAGTTCCTTTCAATTTCCATTGCAGATCACAGAGTCATTACTGCAAAAATTTGTTTTCAGAACACTAAGTTAGCACAGTAGGGCCATCCTGTACGGAGCTATGAAGACAGGTTTGCTGTTTCAGTGTTGCTGTACTGAAAATCTTATATTAGACAGCAGAATGAAAGAAAGGTTTGGGCTTTGAAAGGAAAATATAAGGCACAATTCTTATTTTCCTGGGAAATATTAAAGCACTGGCTTAGCCCTGCTTCTGAGTTTTCAGGAGTTTTCCATATTTATGAATGAGCAGTGTCTATGTCCCCCATACAGTGGGAACAAGAGCCCTAACATACTGCAGGCCCCATTTTCTCTGCTCTCTCACAAACTCCGCTTTCATTCCTGGTAATGCTGCATGTCCCCTACCCTAATCCTCGTAAAAGGAGAAGCTACCCTCTCCTTTCTCTAGGCCGGGGTGATCACTGTAGGATTCAACACCTGCCATACGCCCTTAGCATTCAGCCAGGTGGGATAACACCGGACAACTGAAAGACTCTCATAAATGAGAATGGGATTTGATGGGCGGTGGGGAGAAACACACACCAAAATGTTTGGCTTAGGTCTGCTGCATCCCAGTCAAATGCCAAATTCTATTCCCAGCTTGGCCACGTACTTCCTGTGTGACCTTGGGTCATTGGTGCATCAGTTTCTAGTCTTCCGCTTGTATGTGTCTATATCAGCATTTCTCAAACTAGGGGGCAGGCCTCCCAAGGGAGGTGTGGGAATGTGTCAAGGGAGGCACAAGCTGGGGGGAGGGGAGTTGTGTTTTTTTTTTTTTAAAGAGCTCTGGCTGTTCACCCTGTGCAGAAGGGCCATGCACACCTGGGAGGCAGGGATAAAGGGGACAGCTGGAGCCCTGCTGCCCAAGCCCAGGTTCTCCTCTCCTCTTCCTCCTTCTCCCTGCTTCAATCCCTCACCGGGAAGCAGCCCAGGCTCCAGCTTTCCTCTGCCCGCCTATCACAAGCCTGAAAGCAGTGGTGCTTCAGCTGTCAGTCCTGGGGTGGCAATGGGGCACTAGGTCTGCTGTGAAAAGTGATATTGAGATATCACTTTTCATATTGTCACCCTTACTTCTGTGCTGCTAGTGACAGCACTGCCTTCAGAGATGGGTGCCCGGCCAGCAGCCACTGCTCTCCCTTCAGAGCTGGGTGGCAGTATATGTACTTGGGGAGCGGGGGCGTAAATGACTACAGACACAATGAAGGGAGCCCAATTAAATACGTTTGAGAACCACTGGTCTATATAGTCTATTTAGAGCAAGGACTGTTTCTTACTATCAGTGATAGTAAGACTAAACGGACACAAATCTGACATCAGGAATCATCACATTCAAAAGCCAGTAGGTAAACACTTCAACCTCCCTAATCACTCAATGACAGATATAAAAGTAGCAATTTAACAACAGAATAACTTCAAAAACAGGCTCCAACGAGAAACTGCGGAATTGGAATTAATATGCAAACTAGATACCATTACCTTAGGCTTGAATATTGACTGTGGATGGCTCGGTCATTACGTTAATTGAATTTATTTCCCCCCCTTAACACCTTTGTGTCAACAGTCTGTAATGGGCCATGTTGATTATCACTTCAAAAGTTTCTACTGATAACAGTTCCTTTCAATGAATTAGCCTCTTAACGTTGGTATAGGCACTTCCACCTTCTCATGTTTCTTTGAATGTATAAATATCTGTTCACTGCATGTTCCATTCCATGCATCCGATGAAGTGGGTTCTTAACCCACGAAAGCTGATGCTGAAATAAATTTGTTAGCCTCTAAGGTGCCACAGGCATTTTTCTTGTTTTCTTTTTGCTGACACAGACTAACACGGCTATTACACTGAAACTAGTGACAGAATTGTAACCCTTCTGCCTGTCAGAGTTGGCACCAACGAGGGCCGGGTTCAGTATCTAGGGGTTCCTTTTCAATAACACAATGCAAAACCGGCTCGAGCCCCCACCCAGTGACCTGGGACAAATACATACCCCCCCCGGGTGCCTCTAAGAGACAATAATTCCCCTCTCGCAAGCACAGAGTCTGAGTGTAGCAAAAGCCTTTTAATAAAGGAGGGAAACAATGCGGCATTTGTTGGGGAAACACCACAAACAGGATTCACAACACAAACCATGAGCAAAAGACCCACCCCCAAGTAAGTTTGGCAGTCTCCTTTTCCCCTCAGGGCCTTAAGTCCAGCAACCCAAAAGTCACCCCTCCCACAGTTTCTGTCCTTGGTCAGTGTAGCCCCAGAGTTCAGAAGTTCATCTGCCGAGTTTACCTCACAGCCTGGGTGGAAGTGGGGGAGGGGGGAAGAAGAGAAGAGATATGAGGGAACCTTACATGCTCCACTGCTCGGGTCAACGGCCACTTGCCATGCCGCTCCGTGGGATTCTGCTGCAGTCTTCTCCGCCAGCTGCGCCTCTCCGCCAGCCATCCTGCTGGCCACTCACCAATAGGTCTTCAGTCCCCCCACCCCCTTAACACAGCTCTTAATAACTTCAGCTCTTAGCAGAGGAGACTCCATGCTGGTGCACTCAGACCTACTTTGGGCTAGTAGGTCTAATGGTTAGATCTAGGTATCAGTGATTTCAGCTCTGCTGCATGTAACAAGACTCCTATTACATAGTGGAGAGAGGAGATGTTAAAGTGCTGTTTAGGGCCCTCAACCAGGGTCCAAACTACCTGTCCCCAACCTCTCTCAATTCACTGGGCTTTGGAACCCATGACCCTTGCCTAGCAAATGCTACTTAATTGAGGGTGAGTCCCTCCATCATAAAATGCCAAGTACAGTTCTACTGTCCTTGAGTCACATAACCAGGATAACACTTTATTCGTCCTGCCCCAGTAACAAAGAGACTGGGGATCCCACAGCAGCCAAAGTTACCATTGGGCAAGCAGTCTCATCATGGTAGGCAGGGTAGGTGTACCCATGCAAACGAGATCAGCCCCTGAAGTCCTTTTCCACAGCTCACCACCAGATGTCCGGGTAGAGCTCATTCTGACTCTGCTTACAGAATCATAGAATTGCAGGACTGGAAGGGATCTCAAGAGGTCATCTAGTCCAGTCCCCTGCATGCAAGACAGGTCTAAGTATTATCCAGACCATTCCTGATTGTCTAACCTGCTCTTAAAAATCTCCAATCACCTATGACAGATTTCACAACCTCCCTAGGCAACTTATTCCAGTGTTTAACTACCCTGACAGGAAGCTTTTCCTAATGTCCAACCTAAACCTTCCTTGCTGCAATTTCAGCCCATTGCTTCTTGTCCTAGCCTCAAAGTTTAGGGAGAAAAATTATTCTCCCTTCTCCTTGTAACCATCTTTTTATATACCTGAAAACTGTTACCATATCCCCCATCCCATCTTCTCCTATCCAGACTAAACAAACCCAATTCTTTCCTCATAGGTCATGTTTTCTAGACCTTTCATCATTTTTGTTGCTTTCCCCGGACTCTCTCCAATTTGTCCACATCTTTCCTGAAGTGTGGCACCCAGAATTGGACATGATGCTCCAGTGGAAGCCTGATCAACAGAGTAGAGCAGAATTACTTCTCATGTCTTGCTTACGACAGTCCTGCTAATACATCCCAGAATGATGTTTGCTTGTTTTGCAACAGTGTTATGCTGTTGACTCGTATTTAGCTTGTGATCCACTATGACCCCCCAAATCCCTTTCTGCAGTATTCCTTCCTAGGCAGTCATTTCCCTTTTTGTATGTGTGCAACTGATTGTTCCTTCCTAAGTGGAGTACCTTGAAGGATAGGATTAAAATTAAAAGTGATCTGGGAAAACTGGAGAAATGGTCTGAAGTAAATAGGATGAAAGTCAATAAGGACAAATTCAAAGCTCTTGCAACGCCTTCCAGCTTGGTATTGTTGGCTAACTTTATAATTGTACTCTCTATGCCATTATGTAAATCATTGATAAAGTTATTGAACAGAACCGGACTCAGGACGGATGCCTGTGGGGCACCACAGTTTGACTGTGAACCACTCAACTACTCTCTGGAACGGTTTTCCCAACCAGTTATGCACCCACTTCAGGGTAGCTCCATGTAAGTTGTATTTCCCTAGTTTATGAGAAGGTCATATGAGACTTTCAAAAAACTACTTATATAGTCCCTAGCACAATGATCCCAATTAAGGGCTGTAATACAAAGAATAAATCATAATAATAATTAAGAGCACCACTCCGAGCAAGCAGGGGTTTCAAATATTTGCTACACCTTTTGTGGGGGTAGGAAAACCAGCTTTTGCAGAATTTTAGGTGTGTGGTTACAGTAACAGCCTCTTCCTCATAGTTACTACAGGTGCGGCACCTGGGTCACCTAAAGAGGTGATACTTTGTAAAAAGGTCACTCAAGATGAGTTTAGAGCTCTCTTGAAGTGTTATTAATACTGGCTTCCCCCTCACTGCAATAGTTAAACAAATTTAATCTGAACTTAACTGGTTGAACAACTGTGTGCCAAGCTTAAACTCATTAAAAATTATAATTCTGAGCCAAAAAAAAAGGAATAATTCCTCGGAGACAAACTGAGTTTGTGTGTTACTGGATTGCTGAAATGCTAAGGCTCTGTTCATGCGGCTGAATGAAAGGCTCGTGTTAAGTTAAATACGTTTATAAATTATGAAAGCAATAAATGAATGTGCATTAACTCTCTTGCAAACAGACCAGACAGTTTTATATATGGGACCAGCGATGCAACTTCAAAGCCAGCTGCAAGAGTTTGCTGTAAACATCATCACTGGGTAACAGCAAATGCAGAAACATTCCAATACAGATAAAATGCTAAATCCACATTGTGGAGTTTTACCCCACAATAGATCTTGTTCGTGTAATTTTTTACCTCCTAACCAAATTCAGTCATTAAAAAAAAAGTGATCTACACAGCCATTTGGAAGTGAGATACTACCAAATCGCACTGCTATTTGGGATTTTAGATTTCCAAGGGACAAATTAAGCAGGTGTAATCCCCAGTTTGCATCAGGGCTAATTTTGATTTCAAGTTTCTGAAAATGCATTTTATGGATATACAGTGTTGTTGCAAAATATACTCTGCAGGTTATTTTCTTGACTTTTTAAAAACGTACTTGTTCATCCCAGGGTATATGGTAAGTGGATGTTCTAGTGATTTATTGCTTTCCGCATCATTTCAATCTCTTTACACATTTTAAAATGTGACTGCCTTCAAGATGTTATGGTAGGCCTTTAAGGAACTCTTTATTGTTGCTAGGAGGCCAACACTTGAGATCAATAGTATCTTTACCTATGCCACTAACATCTCTTTCCCTATAAAGAAGAGATGGTACCCGCCATTAGCTTTCACTTCAATTATTCTGCAAAGTGGAAGCTTCCTTTAATAGTCACTCTCTCAGAAAGCTCTTAACAGGAGAACTGCAAAGCTGAACTTTGAATGGCGGAACATTCAAATGGCTTTGAATAAGGGTAGCTATTTTAACGGAAGGAACTGATAGATAAATCACATCCCTCCAGCCCAATAGCATTCTGTTTTACAATACTACTCCCTGGGTTTTATCTACTCACCTCAGGACTCACCTCAGTCCCTGGAAAAAATCATGGAGCAGGTCCTCAAGGAATCCATTTTGATGCACTGGGAGGAGAGGAAGGTGATCAGGAACAGTCAACATGGATTCACCAAGGGGAAGTCATGCCTGACCAACCTGACTGCCTTCTATGATGGCTCTGAAAATATGGGGAAAGTGGTGGATGTGATATATCGTGACTTTAGCAAAGCTTTTGATACAGTCTCCCACAGTATTCTTGCCAGCAAGTTAAAGAAGTATGGATTGGAAGAATGGACTATAAGATTAATAGAAAGCTGGCTAGATCATCAGGCTCAACAGGTAGTGATCAATGTCTAGTTGGCAGCTGGTATCAAGCAGAGTGCCCCACGGGGTTGGTCCTGGGGCCAGTTTTGTTCAACATCTTTATTAATGATCTGGATGATGGGATGGAGTGCACCCTCGGCAAGTCTGCGGATGACACTAAGCTGGAGGGAGAGGTAGATATGCTGGAAGGTAAGGATAGGGTCCAGAGTCACCTAGACAAATTGGAGGATTGGGCCAAAAGAAATCTGATGAGGTTCAACAAGGACAAGTGCAGAGTCCTGCACTTAGGACAGAAGAATGCTACAGGCTGGGGACCGACTGGCTAAGCAGCAGTTCAGCAGAAAAGGACCTGGGGATTACAGTAGATGAGAAGCTGGACATGAGTCAGTGTGCCCTTGTTGCCAAGAAGGCTAGTGGCATATTAGGCTGCATGAGTAGGAGCACTGCCAGCAGCTTGAGGGAAGTGATTATTCCCCCTCTATTCAGCACTGGTGAGGCCACATCTAGAGTACTGCATCCAGTTTTGGGCCCACCACTAAGGAAAGAATGTGGACAAATTGGAGAGAGTCCAGTAGAGGGCAACAAAAATGTTTAGGGGGCTGGGGAACATGCCTTATGAGGAAAGGCTGAGGGAACTGGGCTTATTTAGTTAGCAGAAGAGAAGAATGAGGGGGGATTTGATAGCAGCCTTCATCTACCTGAAAGGGAGTTCCAAAGAGGATGGAGCTAGGCTGCTCAGTGGTGGCAGATGACAGCACAAGGAGCAATGGTTTCAAGTTGCAGTGGGGGAGGTTTAGATTGGATATTAGGAAAAACTATTTCACTAGGAGGGTTGTGAAGCACTGGAATGGGTTACCTAGGGAGGTGGTGGAATCTCCTTCCTTAGAGGTTTTTATGGCCCGGCTTGACAAACTCCTGGCTGGGATGATTTAGTTGGGGTTGGTCCTGCATTGAGCAGGGGGTTGGACTAGATGACCTCCTGAAGTCTCTTCCAACCCTAATCTATGATTCTATTACTCTACTGGCTCTATGTGTAGTAAATCTCAACAGGCTACTCTCCCCCAAATGATCTTTTCCAGTGAAGAAAAAAAAAAAGTGGTCACAGCTCTCATTTCAGTCCCCTGACAAAAGTGGCCTTACCATGGAATTCCCCTAGCCCCAATTTTGCTCATGTCTCCCACAGAGCATTCATGCTAATGAGCAGAACTGGACTGAAAAGTTGCAAAGTTTGGATACTGATCTGAAATGCACAAGTTCAGGGTTTTCAGACCTGGTGTTTGAGGTCAGCCCCAAATGAAGTGATGTAAGCCAGGCTAAACTCTGTAACAAAAAAGGAAGAGTTTTGCTACTACCTTCCTTGAAGATACATGTCCTTGACAGGCCCTTTTATCTTTCCGTCTCTTCCAAAGCTGGATAGTGTCTTGTACCACCTCTTGCCTCACCTGACATCTTCAGGGGTAGCTGGCTGTATCATGTTCCACTCCCCCAGCCATGTTTAGATGAGAGGAGGCTGGTGAGAAGTCCTGCTATCCCCTCAATTCCCATGGTAACGGGGTGGGGGGGGAGGAGGTGAGCACACGAATGACTTGCCTTAGTCCATCATGCAGTAACTAACTCCTTTGGATTTCTGGCTTGCTGCTATTCTTCACCCAACACCGGATCATGGTATTACTGTTTCTATGATAGGAAAAAGAACCCAAAACCTAACTCTTAATTTTTTTTTAAAAAGCGACTTTGTGTTGCGATGGGCCTCACTGCCCAAACCTTCCTTTGATGGTATATTTAAAAGGCATTATGAATTAACATGGCTAAAGCCTCTTACCTCCCTTGTCCTCTGTACTCTATCCATTCTCAGTCACTGCTGATATCATTCCCCATCCTCCTGGAAACATAGGCCAATAATACATAGGCCCTTCTTTACTTCTCTGTGTCTTGCCCTGCTCATCCAGGCAGTGTCCAAATCCTTGTGTTTGTTGTTATTTTGAACACTCCTGAGAACAGACCTGGCTGCAGTGCAGTATTTTAGTCGGCACTGATTTGAATGGGCACCATGTATATGCTACTCCTGGGGGAATTCTGCGCCACTGTGCATGCGCAGAAAACCTGTCTGCGCCCCACCCCCCCTCCGGCAGGTTTATTTGTTCCCTGCAGAAAGTGACGAGGAAGCAAAGGAAAGCTGTACTGGTGGGGAGAGGCTGAGGACACCCATGGTTGTTGCTTGGGCGGGCACTGCCCTCCCCCCAGAAACAGAGGCAAGGCATAGGGGGCACATAGGGTCATGTATCACTGCCCCCCACCAATTTTGCAAGCACACAACTGCCTGGCTAGAGGAGGGTATCACTTGCTGACTCTGCAGTTGGACGCTGCCTCCTGGGTCCTAGTGCCAGTTCCACTCCTCTTCTGTGTGCTGGGAGCCATCCTGTTTTCTGTACAACATGGTGGAGCAGGGAAAGAGGGGAGGGGTGGAATAGGGCAGAAGGGTGTGGGAGAAAGAAGAGGGGGATTGGTAGGGGGAAAATCAGGAGCCCAGCATGTGACATCCCTTGGCAGCATCTGGGGCTCGCCCATTAAGCCTCCACTCCACCATGCCCTACTCCCCCAGCACCTGGACCCCACTCTGAGTCCTCCACACCCAGACCCCGCCTGCTAAACCCTAACCACTTTCACTTGGATCCCCTGCAGAGGACCATTGCCCCTGTACCTGGAACCCCCCCCCCCTGAAATGAGTCCCAGTGCATCCAGATCCCCCACTGAGCTGCTTACACCCAGATTCCCCACACACAGAACCCTCTTACCCCACACCTGGATCCCCCACACACACTAAGTCCCTCTACACTTGGGATCCTGCTGGGCTGAGCCTGCCTGCCCACACCTGCTGCAGAGGGTCATGGCCCCAGGGTGTTTCTGGGGCAGGCCTGGCCTTTGCATTGTGTCAGGGTCAGCTGTAGCCTCACCACCTATTCCCTGTCCCCAGGTGTGGGGGGGAGGCTGCAGGGTGATCTCCCACCTCCATGCAGCCAGTGCCTTGTGCTCCCCACTGCCATGCTGGAGCCTCCACATTTAAGGACAAATACATTTTGCAGAGTTTTAAATTGTGTGCGGAACTTCATTTTTTGGTGCAGAATTCCCGCCGGAGTAACATGCAATTGAAAGTGGAATTTGACCCAAACTTTGTTCTTTTGTAAGCACGGATCCAGGGTCGTTAGAGAAGCCATCCTGAACATTATACAGCTGTACTTCAACTACTCTGGATAAACAGAGATAAAAGCCCACTCCCCAATACTATAGCAGCCCCACAGTACGCGTAGTACAGCTGTATCAAGAATATTATCGTCACATCTTTAACCATGCACGTTAATACTTTACTTTGTTTCCAGACAGCAGATTATTGCAGCCTGGCTGCCATACATGATTAATAACTCAGAGAGCCTTCCTACTGGATGCAGCATTTGCCAAAAACAGCAGAAATCAAAGGCGGAGGGTGCATTGCAATGACAGTTATTTCACAGCCAGATGACTGTTTCTTTGTGATTAAAGAACAAACCCAATTACACGGAGAAAACTCAGTGACAGGGTTTTTTCCTGCCCACCCCTTCTTCAAAGTGTTGCTCGGCCTTCTTGAGAGTAATTTCACAGCTCAAAAATAAACACTTCCAAAAATAACAGGAGGCAATATGGTAATCCTGTAAAGTGGAGTCTCCATTAGCTTATTTTCCAGAGCCCAGAACCCCTGCCAGACTCAGTCTTATTGCTGCACAGTAAGCAAAAGATGATAAATGACTTTCAGTGTCAGCAAAGAAGGAGCTAGTGCTTTGGTGCAAAAGGTCCCGCTTTAGTGTACATTAAAATGGATAAAATCCAGGAGAAAACCACCAGCCTATCCAAGGAACTAAAGTGGCCTTCTTCACTAGTATTCAATGCCCAAGTTCTTTCTGCTGAATATGTTATTAGTACAATATGTTCTCCACAAAGATCATATCTAAACAGAAGCTGATCCAACTAAGTACAGTACTAAATACAATCTACAAGCATCCCCAACATGTCTGCTAGCCTAGTTTGATAAGTAAACCTATTATACAATTTGACGCCCCTCCAACATATGCACTCACACACCACTATCCAAAAGAGACAAAAGGATTTCTGGTAGCCTCTGGCTCTAGTGTAAAGCATCATCCTGTTGACACCAGTGATTCAGTGAACTTGCTGTGAACAATTGCTAGGAACGGCTTTTGGTTTATGCTGTAAAATGCACCACCCTCCAGAATGTGCAGCCACACTAATAACCACAAGGAAAATTGAAGTGTCATAAATGCTTATGGCTGCATTATTAAAAAAGGGGGGACTTTAGGGCCCCTTTCCTTTGGGATCCATCTCCCCTCCCAACCTGTCAAGGTTTGAAAAAAAAATCCCAGATTTGTTGACCTTTCACACATGCAACAAGACCCATGCTTAGAAGTGACTTTGGTGGAAGGCAGAATCTCTTTCTGGTGGGGGTTTTAAATTGAATCGGTCAGATGACTGCTGATTAAGTAACGCTTGGTAGAGTGAGAGCAAGGAGAAGGGCTGCCACTTTGGATGGCTTTATGTTATAGTGATATTTCTGTATGTCAAGGGAGAGCAGAGCTTTGGATAGACACCTTTCAGGGTGGAGTTAATTTTAATCTGAAACCTAAACAAATAAAATTCTACATTGATGTTGTACTTGTGCTGCTCTTATGACAGCTCTTTCATGGCAGTTTATTTCACTAAATGTGTAACAGCAGCCGAACCAAAACCAATTTGTTCAGCCCTAGACAACAGGTTATCAGGTTTCAAGCATTACATCACAGTAAACCCTATTGGCTGAACATATCCTGAAGGCACCTCAACACTATCACTAGCAAAGAGAAAGGTTTTTGGGGGGGTTTTTTAGTCACCATTGTAGCTTAGCAATTTTTGGTCATCTCCTGATGAAGGTGGACAAGGACACAAATAATTAGACTGACTACAGTACAACCAGACACTGATTTAGCAAGGAGTAACTGTAAAACAGGAGTTAAGACATCCAATAAGCCTTGAGTAACATTCATAGACTGATTCCAGACTAAAACCCCATAATTACCCAATTATTAGGTATCATAACAGCATGAGAACAATCTTGACCAAGCTACCAATTAATCAGTTACTGTCCTTTCCCCACAAAAATATTTCTTCTTCCACAGAAAGCAAAAATACTCAGCAATGCTCACTAGTTTTAAAGTATACAAAACAACTAGGATCTATGTGCCCTCAGTGAGCAGGAAGTTATTGTTAATAATTTTTCTATGGCATTGCCTTTTTTTCCTGTTGCAGCAAATTATGCCTAAAATCAGACTACCTACATGCTTAATATAGCACTGGGCAAAGCTTTTCAGATTAGTGTATTTGCTGAAAAATGCAGTTTTGGGTTGATCAAAAATATTTGCAAATTCAGGTTGAATTTGGTGAATAGTTTCCACCAAAAAGGAAAAAGTCAAACCTTTGTTTCAACTTTGTCCTCAAACAACATTTTGTTGAGAAATTTAGCTACATTTATTTAAAAAACAGAGTAAGAGCCACCTTAAAACAAAACAGAAAGATAAATTTCAATGAGAAAAAGCAAAACGTTTCCATGGCAAAATATTTTCTAGATTTTTCTGTTTGGCTCCTCAACAAACAAACAAAAAACACAACCAAGGCTTCCTCAGCAGTGGGCTGCGTCTACCTTGCAACCAGGCTGCACCGCTAGAGCAGGGCCAATACCTCTTCTAGGGTGGGGGAAGGCACATGCAACAGTCTCTGGGGATGGAGCCAGCACTGGGCACAGAGGCTGCCCGGAGTGGAAATCAGCACTGTGGATGTTGACACTGACTCACAGGCTGGGTGGCCCGCTGAGGTGAGTCAAGGGGTGGAGGTGGTGCTCCCTTCCCAACCCCCCATGAGGGCTGGCACAAGCCACCTGGCATTGCTGCTACACCCACCCACACACACACTGTTCCTCCACACACCCATAGGGAGGCATGCCCCACAGTTTGGAAACCTCGGTTCTAGAGCATATAAAGGCAGTAAATGGAGCGTCACTAGCAGTCCTGTTCCCTCACGGCTAGAAGGTTTGCAGGCACGCAGGGTCTGATTGTCCTCTCACTTACACGGATGTAGCTATTGACGTTGTTTGAGTGACTGATAAGTTTACACCTCACACAGATGTAATCTACTAAGCAGGCTCTTGCATGTGAGTGGCTGTAACAGAGTCTTTACCTCTTCCCCATGTGGGGACATAGCCACTCCCTCATTTCCCCCTCTCTGCAATGGCCTTGCCAGGCTGCAAAAGTGCTTGGGTCCTAGGACCAAGCCCAATGAAAATCCTACCCTTTTGGGGTAAGCAAGAAGTCCTGACACAAGTCATTCCCCCAAGAGAGAGAGTTCCACCCTGCGTCCCGCTCAGGCCAAACAGCTAATTAGTCCTTTGCCCAGGTCCTGCTCTGGCCTTTCCCCTCTTCCAGGCAGAGGGGAATGGGGGTTTCCTCCCTCAGGCTCCAGAAGACCCAGCTGTGCCCCACCCAAGAAAGGAAGCTAGCACTTGGCTCCAAGTCCAAGCTCTCTTTACTCACAGCCTCTTCATCCTCTTAGCTCACCCGTCTGCAAGTGGGGCTTCCTCACAGACGCTCCCTCTCAGCCCTGCCGCAGGCTGCTTCCTCAGCTGTCCAGACAGAGCTGCACTCTCAGTCTTTGCCAGTCCATGGTTTCTCCCAGCATCTTCTGCTCCCTGCACTTCTCTCACATCAGAGGGAAGGCTTCACCTTATATTTGCTGGCACTTCTTCCCATCATGCCTTACAGCAGCCAAAGATTCCCAGGGATCCCCAAGGAACTACATCTCCCAGAAGCCCCTTGCTCCACACTATGTTTGCCCTATAGCCTGTCTCAAATGCCCAGTAGTTGGAGTAGGGAGCGGGTGGCCTGCCCTTAAAGGGACAGTGCACCTTGTGACAGTAGTAGTAGAGAAGAATCACGTCAACGGAAAGGCACAGCATCAAAACGCAGACAAAAGCTTCAATCCTGCAAACACTGAAGCACATGCTTAAGTTTACTCATGTGACCAGACCCATAGAAATCAGCTTGTACATTTAAGCATGTGCATCCATGTTTGCAGGATTGGGGCCTAAGGGTACGTCTACAATGCACACTCCTCACAGTGGTGTGTAGAGTACATACCACCTAGCATGAGTATACATAGCAGTGTAGATGGCAAGGCACCGCTAAGGTGAGTAAAGACATGCTCAAACCTACACAGCTCTTTACACACCCAACTCTTGCCTTCCCCATCTATTTTTAGCAATGTAGTATCCTACTGCCACCTTGCTGTTGGAGTCTTTCTCTGCCAGAGGGCATGCCTCTGGTAACTCCCTGCTGCCAGGGTTTTTCCCCGCTGTCCCCTCTGCCCACCAGAACCTTTCACTGACGTGTGTAGCTCCACACCAGTGTGGGCATGGCCTGCTTTTTGCTGTGGCACGTAGCTACACGGATCTTATCTGCTGCCAGTGGTGTGCAGTGTAGACATAGCATAAGAGCCAGTGAGTGCTTATGAGGACAGCAGAAGCACGTGCAGAAATGGATTTCCTATTTTAGTCTCAAAACTGGTTTTACTAAACTTTCTAACCAGGTCCAAACCATCTTACAAATATACTGAATATGCATTTACTGCTGGAAGGCAGTAAAAGAAAAAAGTAAAGAACGTGAAAAGTGATCATTCACATGCCTTACAATTGATTGCTCAGCACACACAAGGGCTAAGAAAACATCAGCCAATACACTTACTTTTATTAAAGCCAGAGGGAAGGGTTGAAGAGTAGGAAAGAACAAGCCAAAAAGCATAAAGGCAAGGCAAGGCTGGGACTATAGGCTTGAAGTCAGACAAGTGAGCAAGTGTTGTGTGAAAAATCTCTCCCAGCTGGTGAAACAAGAAACAATATTTCTGTGAGTTCACTGAAAACGGAAGCCTATTTTATTTTATTTTGGTAAAAATGCCAGGCAGTTTTCCTGGATGGGAAAGTTCCATTTCATCGCAAACAGGTGAGTTTTTCAAAAGAAATGGCAAACTTCCAGCAGTGGAAAGCTTAAGAAAACTTCCCAGATGGTGGAATTGCAAAACTTTTCACTCAACCCTCCTTCACCCCCGCCTCCCCATGAAATGACAGTCAATGTAAACCCAAAGCAGAAGGCAATTTGATGACTAAGTAGGAAAAGAGACTGTAGGCCACATCCTCGGAGGTGTAAATAGGCATATGTCTTTGGCTGGCTGGCAATCTAACCCAGCTTGTGTTGCAAGATTAAATGAAAGCTGGCCCAAATTGAAACTGGGGTGGCAAGGAAAGGCAAGGATCCCAAGCAAAAAGATAGGAACTAAAAGCCCGTGCAGAACCCAGTTCATAGCATTCAGTCCAGGGTAGGGGTGCTTACCCCACTGTAGCAGATGATAGTTTCTGAACCTGTGCTATTTCACTCTGTACGTACCTAACATCTCAATATGTGTTTGTACAGTGCTTAGCAAAATGAGGCCCCGATCTCTGCTGGTAACTGCAACAGAGAGCCAGATCTCTATTGCTAAATGTTCTCCAACATCAGATGCTCTGTGAGTGCAAGACATAGACACAGCAGAAGAGAGGGATAGGAGGGTTTGCTCTTCAGAGACAGGCACCCCTTGTGGGATGTTACATAAAATACAGCATTGTCTGAGAACTCTGAGCACTTGGGATGCTGTTACCTCGTGATAATGGCAAAAAAACAACAACTGCAGACAGGTGAAAATCTCCTTACTGCAGCAATACAGCAGATTGCAATCACACTGTCAATTAAGCAATGTTCTTCACACATTAATCCAAAATGAACATTCCCAAAATCCAAGCAGGTTTGCTAATGAATAATGAATCTGTTTTCTTCTAGTCCTGAATATTCTTCAGGGGATTGTTATAATAAATCTTTCAGTTCTTAGATACACTCCATATTTCCTGATGAGCAACTTGGCCTGCTTTTGTTTTGGTTTGGTTTTTTCATTTTTTTTTATCAGTTGCAAAGTTCTGACTTCCCTCCAGGCCTCATTCATTTCACAGCCCCCCAACTCATCCCGTCTTAAATTTAGCCTGCAGGAACAACAACTAGCAGAAGTCATTTCATCCCACCACTAGCTTTTGTTTGGGAACTGCGCCACTAAGATGCCAACAGTTTATCTGTGGCCTTAGATATTTACTGTGATACAAATTCTCCCCTGGTATCTAAAGAGGCAGGAGTGAAAGCTAGAGCAATTAGAAATGTGGACATGTCAGTGTGAATTAAGTTATCACCAATAACACTCCTCAGGTGTAATAAGAGAAATACTTTGTGCTGCTTAAAATGTGATTCTACTCTGACAATTTGTGTTGCAAGCATAGCATTGTGGGGATACCTTGTTTATTGTTATTCACTTACTTCCATATCAAATATTCTTGGTATGGAAGTAAAAATATGTTTTTAGGAACAAAGGAATTGCCATATGGGATCAGAGCAGGGGGTCTACTATCCTCTCTCTAATAGCAGGCAGGAGCAGATGCTTCACAGGACGGTACAAGAATGGTTGTAATGGACAATTAAGAAATAACCCACCCATACAGGGAGATAATTAGTGTTTGGTTTATTTACACGTTGTACATCCCTGGGTATATTGTTATCCTAGCCACTGTAATTGTGGATGTTCTCATCACCAATATAAATTCCCAGCATGGTTCTAAAAGGGATTAAGCTCTTCAATTCATGGCCCAGATCCTCAGGTCTGGCTCGGCTAATGCTTAGCACAAGATCCGATGGGAGGGTAGCTCCCCTGATCCTGGGGGCAGCTGGACCAGCCAGGAACAGCCTTGGGGCCAGACCGCTAAGTAGTCTGGCTAGGGGAGAGGTGGTGCTGAAGCAGAAATCTCTCCTCTTCACCATGGATAGGAGGAAGGAAATAGCCCATACAGCCAGAGCTCAAGAGAACCCTATGGGTGAAATACACCCCCTCTGCAAAGGGCCAGGTCAGCACTAGGTCAATGCACCGGTTAAGTTTCATGCCAGCTGTATTTTTAGGATGTAAGGAATGCACAGGCTTTGTGCTGGCCCTTGTGAACAGAGGTGAGTTTCTCCCTACAAGCAACACTCCTCTATAAGCAGAGGATCACTGATCATGTAGTCCTAGTTCCAATCTGTTGGCAGCATATTTAGACAAGAGAATGGGGATCCAAATATGCTGTGCATTTGCTGAAAAATATTGGGTCCAATTTTCCTCTCATGCCCACCAGTTTTACACTCATGTACCCGAATTGACTGACGTAGAGTCACATCCAATTTACACTGGTAATCGGGCTTATGAGTTGTATTTGTATGGCCAACTTTGGTCCACATTAAGGGACCAGTGTTATTTGATTAATTTAGTGTGCTGTGTAATATAGCCAATATTTTCAGTAACTACAACATTGTCAACCAGCATGTCTGAATAGGCAATGAAAGCTTTGTACACCATAGACTAGGATAAAGAACAAGATTTTTTTGAAATACTGCAGGGAATAGGCTCTCTCTCTGTAGGGTAATTCACCTTTTGAGAGCCTTACTACGTACTTCATGCTACTGACAACATGTGGCATTGTGAACATTAATATTTATTGCAGCCAGAGAAGTAGAAACTATTATATTTAACAGAACAGCTTCCACTAAAGTTAATGGGAATTTTGTTATTGATTTACATGGAGGTCGGATCAACTCACAAGATGGCTTCCTATTAGAAATAATAGGAATGCATTTTATTGGCAATGCCCTGAGAACTGGAAAGAAGTAGTTTATGCAACTCCTTGGTAAATTCCTAATGATATTGCCATAAAGTGTTATTCTTAAATGCAACAAGGTCCCAGCACTGGAACAAACTGCAGTCGAAACTGTGTGACCATACAAGAGAATAAGAGGACATGAGTCATGATCTTGCTCCCCAGCACCAACTACCCTGTACCATGGGAAGCTGCACAGGGGGCAGAGCAGACTTTGAGGGGCCACTGTGTCCCCATTCCTGTGCATGAGGTAAGTGTAGGAAGGAATGGGTAGGGAAGAGGCAGTCTGTGGCTCCACCCATTTTTACACTGGCCAGTACAGCTGCACAAACATACCAAGAGACATGGATGCACCCAGGTATAGGACCACCTCCAAAGCAAGGGGAAATCCAGGGGGCAAATCGTGGTTCGGAGTAGAGCTGGGCAAGTTTTCAACCAAAACTTATTTCTGCCATAGAAATGCAAATTTGGCAACACCAAAACATTTTGTGAATGGGTGACAGTTCTGCCAAATTGTTTTGGTTAAAAAAAAAATCTGAAAAAACGCTAAATGAAACATTCTGATTTTTCAGTTCAAAATGACTTCGTTTCAAAATTTCCTATAATTTTATTTAAAAAAACAAGCAATGAAATGGTCAAACTCAAAACAAAACATTTAATTCAGCCCGGAATGATTTTTCTCCAAATGTTCGGAATTGATAGCCAACAGAAAAAAAATCCATTATTTGCAGTTCTAGCTCAGAATCATAACATAGTGCCCCAGACACATGTCCCATGGCAAAACCGTGACTGAGCCCATTGTGTGCGTTAAAGTCAACAGCAGAACTCTCATCAATGTCGGAACAAGATACAGCCCTTGCCAGTGGCATAGCTAACATAGGACATGTGGGTGGGCCCTGACTTTGGGTGAGTGGGCAATGACAGAGGATGGGTGAAGGGGGGTCACGACGGATCAGGGGGCCTGCCTCCACCTACTTCTTCCAGTCCAGCCGGCCTTGCGGAGGGGCGATGGACAGCCTGTCCAGGCCCCCCCCCCCCCCCGGGGCCCCGCATTCGCACCCAGCTCCAGGAGGAGATGCCGCTCTCCCAGCACCTGTCCCCGTCGCACTGCCTCATGCCAGGCTTGGCTCTCCGAGCGAGGCAGCAGGACTAGGTTTTTGATGATCACTGCTGCTGGGCCAGCCACAAGGTGCACAGGTAGGCCGCAGTGTCTCGATATAGATCAAGTCTAAGGTTCTAAGTATGATTCATGCCGCAGATAAATGCTTTTGAGCCACGCTACTGCTTCAGTGCTTTTATTTTTGTCTCAACTTTTTTTTGGGGGGGGGGGGTGAATATTTGTGTTGAGCTGCAGATTAAAACGATGGCAAACTTTTCTCTATTTATCTGGCACTTTGTGTGTCTCGCAGCTATGCCAGCTATATAGCTGTCCTCCAACTGACCTCAACCCTGGACTGAAGGGAGGGAAGCTATGCTTTTAGGTGAGTGAAGTAACAATATGCTTTGCCAGCTCTTCCTTGGATGGTTGCCTGGCGGACTGCCAGCTGCTCCTTACTGTGCAAGGCAATTTTGTGATGCGCACTACTATAGCGTGCCTGGGACCAAGATTAGGGTGCAAAGCTAATTAACTTACCTTGAATTAGGGGTAAATTCCAGAGCTTTGATCCTCCGGTTTTGTTTAGCAGCACACCAAATACCTCCAAAATAAGCACCGTTGGTGCAATCTAATGAAAGCAGGCATCCAGAAAGGGACATGTAATTCTGTCAGCTTCAGTACTCGTTTCACTCTTGAATTTCAGTTGCATTCAATAGCCCTCAGGAAAATTAGTTTATAATGCCTAGGGGTTACAGGTTCATCAGATATGTTTTCTTTAAAAAGTGCTTTAAACTATGTATCGAAAACTAAATGAATGTTTTTTTCCTTGCATCTTTCCATTTCAAATAGTATTGATCCTTTAACACTGGAGGTGCCAACCCATCCTTCCCTTTTTTCCTCCTCTTATAATCTTCCCTCACTTTCTTTTAAAAGATTTTACTTGAGACGATGCACAAATTTAAAGGACCCGCAGGTCCATTTTTCTTCACCATTGAAAGAGAAATTCAGGATGGCTGGCCCTACTTGGCAATAGCCTAGCCCCTAATGGACTTCATGGAGTCTCTTGCTATTCCTTTTTTGGATTATAGAAAGTTTTGCATGGAGTAGAGTATTTTAAAGGGGTGGGAGGCAAAGGGTAGTTGATTATAAGAATGCTGTTCTGATTCTGGTGGAACAGCTTTAGGAAAGAGGAAGTTTTTGCAGCATTCCTATCGGTGGGTAGACTCTGGATTCATCTAATCTCCTCTGGAAACTGGTTCCTTAGTTGGACCCTCTCATTCAAGAACATTAGGTCTCCAGCTCTTCCATTTCATTCTGCATTGGTCTTAGACAAGCACTTCGCTTCTGGTAGTTCAGTCATCCTGCTAGTACAGGATTTTTCCCTAAAGTTAGGTCACATGCAGAATCCTTATTTCTTTGGTGTTTTCAGCACCAGCATTTTCCAGCAGCAGAAGGCTGCTTCCTTCCCTCTCTGCCACCCACCCTCTTAGAAAAACCATCCCACACTTCTGAAAATGATCAGAATGGAGACATGTTTGGGAAGAAGCAGCCCCAAGTGCAGGACCAGTTTCCCAAAGAGTCTGCTGCTATCTTAGAGGGAGCCTACTGAAAGTGAATGGATATTCCCAGTCTATTTGATGTGCACAAATAAAAATAAAAAAACAAAACATTAAAATTGCCTTTAGGGGCTTAGCCCGGTCCCTAACTTTCTCTGCTTTCTTTCTGGGTCACTTTAACTGTTGCTTAAGCTTTGGCTCCAATACAAATACATCATAACAATGCCCATGCCGAGTGAGATTACAAAGCCAGAATCTTGTTGTGTGTGTCTCTTACAGACTCAGCAGCCGTGGTTGTTCCCACTACTGAAGTGTTTGGGTAGTTCCTCGGTGCAGTTTTAAACCACAATCCTCATCACAAGGCTAATGAGAAACAGTAGATAACCCGGTGAACATTTTAAAAGATGCCCACCACCACAGTATCTGGGCACCTCTTGCTTCAAATGTCTTCACCATTCAGGTTTTAATCTCCAGGGCTAATAATTTCACATGACTATGGGGTTTTCCATGTAAACACAAGTAAAAGAGAGCAGGCCCCGAGGAAATATATAGTTAATGGAAGATCTATTGCACATATGCAGTATGTATGTATGTATCATTAAACATCTATACTACAGTATAGTTGAGGGGCTTCAGACACGTTGAGATCCTTTCCCATAGCACATATTCCCTACATTCTTTCATGCCGGTACCATTTCAAAGACAGATAGACATGTTGAGGTCAAGGTAATCAAGATGTCTACATAGTGCTTGTGAGACTTGCAAAGAGGGGAGAAGGGAAGAGACAAAATTAAGAAAAGGAAATAAGAAGGGAGGAAGGCAAAGCTGGAGTGGTAGGTGGCGAGGTGTATGATCGTCCTTAATTCCTGTGGGAGTTCCTTATAGTCCTGTATAGTCCAATAGACTGAAAAAGAAGAGGACAACTGTTAGGGCAAGAGAGAGACTTTGAGCCTGACATATTGCCAAGTGAAGTCACTGGGAGATTTTCCATTGGCATCATTGAGGACTGGCTCAGGCTCTTTATGGGTTAATTTAATTTAATGAAGCTCCTTCTCTCAACATGCCTGAGATTTGAATGCTTATTGCAGAAGGAGATTTCTAAGCAGAAGGCTCTTGGGGAATCCATTAACATGGTTGTTACGTTTCATGCTTTGATGCACCTTTCGAAAACTTCACCTCCATTTGCTTAAGCTACACCTAAGAGATTTTGTGAACGTATTGCCAAGTGAAGTCACTGGGAGATTTTCCATTGGCATCATTGAGGACTGGCTCAGGCTCTTTATGGGTTAATTTAATGTAATGAAGCTCCTTCTCTCAACATGCCTGAGATTTGAATGCTTATTGCAGAAGGAGATTTCTAAGCTTGCATAGTAAAGATCAGCTCTGGTTCCTATCAGACATGTCATTAACAGGTATCATCATCATGGTAATGACTCCTATTCATATCACAGGTGACTTTGGACATAAAGGCCAGATACGTCTCTTGTTTTCTTTGATAACAGTCAGGCTTAAACCTTCTCACGCTCAGTGTACTACCCAGGAGAGGATTGTCTCCTTGATCCGATGCGCTCTTGGGGAATCCATTAACATGGTTGTTACGTTTCATGCTTTGATGCACCTTTCGAAAACTTCACCTCCATTTGCTTAAGCTACACCTAAGAGATTTTGTGAACGTATTGCTGATTAACTTAGCTTCTCGCCATCGTAGCTGGATTGTGCAACCTTCACTCATAGTGGTGAACACTTACTGGAGAATTCCCACTGACTTCAGCAGGGCTACTCCTGAGTAAGCTATTACTGCATATGAGTAAGGGTGGCAGACACCAGCCCTAAACGAATAGTGCCAACAGTTACTAGGCTCCAAGGACTGAGAACGGAGGGATATGTAGTAGCTTCGGGTTAGTTGTGCTGTGATGTAAGAGCACTGCTGTAGGCCAAGGTGGTTTCTGGCACTTTTTAAAATTAAGTGACAAAAATGTAACAATCCCCAGCCTCTTCCTACCTACCTGCCTTCCCAAGTGAAAGAGCAGCAGCACTGACTTCAGAGGGGAGAGAGAAAGAGGGAGTGGAGCTTCACAGTAATAGAAGAACCTGCTGAGAAACTGAATGACAGTGGAACTGGGGCAACTAAAAAAAACAACCAAAGTTAGGGGCATTGGGCTTTTTAGATTGCACAGAAATCCAGGTGTTACCCTCTCTCCCTCTGTCATCAAAAGCCAGACCTAAAAAAGCCCATTGAAGTTCATGGAAAGCCTCCCATTGACTTCCTGGGCTTTTAGACCAGACCCCAAGCAAAGCCCCAAGCATTTCCAGAGCACACAGTCTCTCCCTAAACCAGTTCAGGAAGACACCGGAAATGATCAATTTCAGCCGGACCTTTATGCAAATAAATCTGGAAACCTTCACCAAAAAAATGCTAAAGCTGGAGAAGAGGACTGTCAAAAAATAACAGATAACAGCCCGAGCAGGCCTCAGTAAAGCCCCGGGAACCTTTAGAGCACTGGTAGCAAAACATTGTGTGGGACTGGTCAAATAAATAGAAATGGTGGGGAGTGGGGGAGCTCCTGAAAAATCCCAGCCTTCAGCACTGGGAATCCCCCTGGTGCAAGATTTGGACCCTATAGCTCTAGTTTACCCTAGGAAATTTTACCTGGTTTAAATACTGCTGTCAGCAATCATGTTAGCAAAACCAAGGCCTTATGATGCGGAGTTAGCTGGCACAATGCTCAGCCTAAAGCCCAGGGTTTAGCATGCCAGCTAAACCCTGCTCAGCATTACACCAGCTCAGGGGCGGTGGAACAATTTTTATAGTTGGGGTGTTGAAAGCCATTGAACAAAACTGTAAAGCATTTGCTTGCTGTTATTGCATCAAATCAGGAGTGCTGCTGCACCCCCAGAATCCCTGGACCAACTACAAGGATCAGAGGTGACAATGTTCAGACCAGGTAAGGTTTCATAGGGTAGGCTGAGCCAGAGATTTTGTGTTAAATGTTGTTTCTGGAATGCTTGGGCTAGACCCTGATGAAGATATCTGATGCATTGAAAGATGTCACAAGATCCTGACCAGGGATGTGAAGGATTTTTTAAAGAGCAGCAAGACATTCATTCCCTCCATAAGAAACCCTCTTGGCAAGGATAGGTTTGTGAAAGCAACAAAAGGGAATAATGTTCAAAGGATAGGGAATTCTGCTCTAGACTAGCAGAAAGGACTTTCTTCCAAAAATAGCAGGCATACCAAAGCGTAAAAATTCCTGAGGCTTTGCCATCTGCAACTAACTCTAGGGTACCCTGTCTTCTCAAACATCTCCAGAAAATTTTACTGAGCAAGACAGGCAATGACTCAGACAACTGAATTGAAATACACAGGGCCAGAGGTTAACACCATCTTGAAGGAATATCAGCAAGGCCACATCACAAACTAAATGTATCTGTTAGTTGGTTTAGGGTTTTCCTTCTTTTAATTAAATTCTTATCAAAGTTTTTAACATGTTTATTACTATAGTTAATTTAGTAGATGTTGCCTGGTATCTTGCTATAGCTAGGAGGTATCCAACCCAACTATGGAACCAGATCTTGGCACATTAAGATGGGTGCAACAAGACTCACAGTCTCCGAGCGCCTCCTTGCAGCAAGGCCCAGCATCATGTACTTCTGCCTCAGTTTCCCCTTAGTCTTCAACCTGTTCCCACTATAGAGGTGACTCGCTGCAGTCTCAAGCTGGCCCCAGCCTCTCCTTCCTGAGGGAGCTGTCTTCTCTCCTCAGCCCCTCCTGAGCTCTTTTGGGCTGCTCCTTGCTCACTCCTGAGAAGGCCACTTACAAGCCTTTCTACCTGGAGTCTTCCACAAGCCTCTGTGAGCCCAATTCTCCTTCTCACTCGCCACAGCTTCTCCGCTCCTCCCCAGCGTGCTCTTAGCTCCTGGACTTTCCTCCTCAATCTCCAAGGCCTAGTTCAGACCATGAACCTCTAACGCCTCTTGGTCTGTCTTTATATACCTCCTTGAATCTGGCCTCACCAGCTTCCTCTTGGCCCAGGAATCCCAGCTTCAAGCTTTGACTCCCTGTCTTCCTAGGTTCTCTCAGGCCTTCCAGTTCTGCAGGTTAGCACAAGCCCATCTGCTCTCCTCCCCAGCCATCTCTTAAGACCTACTCCTTGCACAGGTGTAGTTGGGCAGGGCTAATTGAACAGAGCTGATTGGCCCGAGGCCTCTTGGTCCTTAAAGGGCAAGCAGCCCTGTTACAATGGGTAATTGTATCCTGTTATCATTTGTATTACAGTAGCATGTCAAGGCCCCCAGCAAAACTAGGGCTGAATTTTAATAGATTCTATACAAACAGATAAGAGACAGCCCCCACTCCAAAGAATTTACAATCAGAACTAAAAAGACAAAAGGTGAATGAAAGTAAGGATTGCTATCCCCAGTTTTACTGATGGGAAAGAAATTGAGGCACAGAGAGATTAAATTACTTGACCAATGTCATGCAAGCTGTCTGAGGCAGAGCCAAAAACTGAACGCCAATCTCCTGAGTCCTTATCCAGCTTGAGTTAACCACAAGACAGTAGCTTCTCTCTACTGCAGAGTGATAGGAAATAATGCTATTAAACATTTTTCATCTTACCTTAAAATACATTTTTATATTAGGGTTCCACCTTAATTAACAAGCAAGCCCTGCAGCTTCTTTTGGTTTCTTTTTTGTCTCTTGCTGAACACAGTAAAATGCCAATTCAAGGCAAGCTTCATCAAGCGGGTGTGTTTCTAGTGGGGTCCTGCAGGGATCAGTTCAATGACCTGGAAGAAAACATAAAATCATCACTGATAAAGTTTGCAGATGACACAAAAATTGGGAGAGTGGTAAATAAAGAGGTAGGACTTCTGGATCATTGAGCTGAATCAAGTGATATGATTGGTAAGCTGAACACAAGCAAACAATATGCATGTAAATATAAACATCTAGGAACAAAGAATATAGGCCATAACTACAGGATGGGGGGCTCAATCAGTAGCGTAGGCAGGTCCGGAGCACAGGGGGAGCGGTGCTATAAAAAGGCGCCTCCCCAGGCTCCCCCTGTACTCACCCGGCAGCGCCTCCGGTGGCGCTCCGGGTCTTCGGCGGCGGGTCCTCACTTGCTCCGGGTCTTCGGTGGTACCCGCCGCCAAAATGCCGCCGAAGACCCGGAGCGCCGCCGGGTGAGTGCAAGAAGCAGCGCTTAAAAAGAAGAGGTGCCTGCTCTGCTAAAAAAAGGCACCGCTTCCTTTTTAAGGCGCCACTTCTGCTCACAGGGGGAGTGGCCACTCCCCCGCTCCCCTCCTAGCTATGCTACTGGGCTCAATCCTGGGAAGCGGTGACCGGAAAAAAATTGGAAATCACGGTGGAGAATCAGCTGAACATGAGCTCCCAGGATGATGCTGTGGCCAAAAGGGCTATGTGAGCCTTCGATGCATAATCAGGAAAAACTTGAGGAGAAATAGAGTGATTTTTTTTACCCCTTTGTTTGGAACTGGTGCAACCACTGTTCGAATACTGCATCCAGTTCTGGTGTCCAAAATTCAAGGAGGCTGTTGATAAAGGGGGAAGGTTCAGAGAACAGCCAGGAGAATGATTACAGGATTAGAAAGCATACCTTTTGGTGATAAGACTCATGGAGCTCAATTTATTTAACTTAACAAAGAGCAGATTAAGGGGGTGACTTGATCCCAGTTTATAAGTGTGACGGTGTCCCCATAGGACTTTATGGAGAGATGCTTATAAATGTATATATGATGTAACTGGAATATGTTTTATGCTACATGTGCCATGTGACATATCTCTGTAAAAGTTATGATCTACTGACTCTATTCCTCCTGTTTGTATGCATGTATCATTTTGGTAGTTTAAGTTATGAATATTGGTTGTATATTTGCTGGTTTTATACATAGCCTTTGTAAGAGCACGGGATCATGTCTGGAGAAAGGAATGTATGAGTAAAGTGCCCAATCTAGAAGCGCTTAACAGACAAAAAGAAGTTGCAGACACCAATCCACATCTGAGCTTGGCCAGGAATGTCACGGGACTGGTTGTACTGAGTTGTGCATGGACATGTGACTTGCCCATGTGATTCCAAAACTCCAGGGTAACATGATGCTACAGAGGGAGTGGGGAGGAGAATCCATCCAGGGGAGAAAGTTTATTTAAACCCCGGGAAGACCCCTCCACCTTGTCTTCAGCTGGCTAAAGAGAGAGACTCTCCACCCCCCAAGGACATACCTGAAAGAGACTGAACAAAGGATAAAGACAATAGCGGGTGTGAGCGATTGCTGGACCCAGGCTAGGAGGACAATAGCCTGTAAAGGGAAGTTTGCTGGAACTGCTACGGTTTTTATCTGTATACAGTGTGATTAGACATAGACTTGCGTGTTTTATTTTATTTTACTTAGTAATTCACTTTGTTCTGTCTGTTACTACTTGGAATCACTTAAATCCTACTTTCTGTACTTACTAAAATCCCTTTTTACTTAATAAGTTACCTGGAGTATGTGTTAGTACCTGGGGGTGGCAAACAGCTGTGCATATCTTTCTATCTATGAAATAGAGGGCAAACTATTTATGAGTTTACCCTGTATAAGCTTTATACAGGGTAAAACGGATTTATTCAGGGTTTGAACCCCATTGGGAGTTGGGCACCTGGGTGTCAAAGGCAAGAGCACTTCCTGAGCTGCTTCCAGGCAGGCCTACAACTGTTAGTGGATGTGGTTCAGACCTGGGTCTGAGTTTGCAGCAGATCAGCGGATCTGGCCCAAAACAGACAGGATTCTGGAGTCCCAAGATGGAAAAGGCAGGAAAGCAGGGGCAGAAGTAGCCTTGGCACACCAGGTGGCAGCTCCAAGGTGGTTTCTGTGATACCAACCCATCACAATAAGTACATGGGGAACAAATATATAATGGGCTCTTCAATGTAGCAGACAAAGGTATCACATGACCCAAAGGCGGGCAGCTGAAGCTAGACAAATTCAGACTGAACATAAGGCAAAAGTTTTTAATCACTACAGCAATTTCCCAAGTGTCCTGGTGGATTCTCTATCACTGGCAATTTTTAAAACAAGATTGGATGTTTTTTGAACGATGATCTGTAGGCATAATTGTATGGGAAGTTCTCTGGTCTGTGTTATACAGCAGATCAGACTAGATGAGCACAATGGCCCCTTCTGGCCTTGGAATCATAGAATATCAGGGTTGGAAGGGACCTTAGGAGGTCATCTAGTCCAATCCCCTGCTCAAAGCAGGATCAATCCCCAATTTTTGCCCCAGATCCCTAAATGGTCCCCTCAAAGATTGAACTCATAACCCTGGGTTTAGCAGGCCAATGCTCAAACCACTGAGCTACCTCTCCCCTCTGGGAAGCCAGGAATCTGTCTTGACCCAGAGAGGTACGTGATCAACTATGGCAGAGCTAGCCTGTATCCAACCTCCAAGAATCGTTAGATAGAAAAAACAAGAAGATACCATTTTTGTTACAATGGCATGTCACATTGTTCCAGTACTGGTTTACAGTGACCCAGTGCTGAGTATTGCTAATTACTATACTTTCCACTTTTCCATCTAGACACTGGGGCCTACCTCTGCACCAAGCGGCTCACTCAATTGCTTGTGGTTACAAGCTACAGCCGCCCTTTCGTATACTACTAAAAATTAACTAACAATTAAAATGAAGTAACATTATCCCTTATATTTTCTAATGCCAGTTTGGATAAATGTCATCCCTGGAAAGTAGATATCTAACATTTCAGATACTGGATAGTTGACATTGGGTAGAGCTAGTTTTCATTTCAAGGCTTTGGCAAGATTTTTGGATCCTGCTAACATTATCTTACTATCAGCTACTTGGCAGAAGTGTCTTTTCGTGCCCAGTGCCAATCAGTCTCTTTAGCTATTGATTGCACATAAATGCCGCATACAGAATTTCACACACAGTGCTGATACATTAGCTTCTGCATGATGAGGTGATACACTGGCCACAGGCCAGCAGGAACACTCGCTAGAGCAGTGTGATGTCGTTTTGGTGAGCAGGGAGTTAATGCAAACCCATCCATTTTTTTGATTTTGGTTCATGCCACAATAATGTCTCTGAGCCCCAATCCAAAACCAAAAGCAAAAGGCACTTCTCAGGAAGGCTAACAATATGTATTTACAGGCATTTCCAGACATAGCCATTTTGGAGATAAGATCAGCTAAAAAAAAAGTAGGAACCCGTTCCAAAAGTGAACGGATTCATTTTCAAAACACCAGGCCCCCATTTCTGAGCTGCCCTCAGCACTAGAATAGGGGGTCAGGGTTGGGCAAAATGTTTATGTCTTGATTTTAATTACTTTAAGCACAGGGCCTGCCCCGTCCCTCCATGTATGTCATCCCAAGGACAGGGCTACTCTACCTCTTATATATTATATCAGTTGTGTATAAGCAAGACAAGGTTTAAAATAATAATAAAATAATAAAAAAGATGAAGAAGAGCTAAATGGCTTTGAGCCAATCAATGGCCTCTGAATCAGCAGTGTTCAGCTTGAGAAAACCTCCTGGGAGCGCAACACACATAAGACCAAACATCCGCCACATGTGATGCATCCTCCACAGACACACAGTGGGCTATTTTGGATGCTCCAGACATGGTTGGTCCTGGTGCAGCAAACCATGCAACATCTGAACCTCGTAAGCTGGTTCCGGAGGTGGCATGGGAGCCCAAAACCAGGTAGCCATTCATTCGGCCTTACAATGATGAAGGCGTCCCTGGTAGTAGTGGCAGAGGCTCTCTCCCATTCGGTCTGCCACTGGGAGCTGATGATATTATCAACTGATCAGAATTGTGCAGCACTGTCCAGACAGGATTTCTGCTATGCAGTTGGTTCTGGGATACGTCCCATATATTCCTGAATAGTGGCGAGAGTGGCATTTTGCTGTACCTCTGCTGATCAGTTTGTTGGCTACATTCTGAGCAACCATTCTCTAGAGAAGAAACAGAACTAGAAAAGGCACTGCAATCAATGAAAACAGGGAAAGGCTTCAGCTTTGACAGTGCGTCACCAGAAATACATCATTCTCTTGAGGAGAAAAGCCAACATCAGTTATCTGTCTTCATGTCCCGTGTCATATAGGAGAACATGATACCCAAGCTATGGTAGAAAGCTACGGTGGTAGCTTTGCCAAAGCCAGGTAAAGACCACTCTTTAGCAGCCAGCTATTGCTCAGTATCACTCCTGAGTTGTAGCTACAAACTCCTGGAACACATTGTGATGGGTTGGGTCACAGAAACCCCCTTGGGACTGCCACCTGATTTGCTGGGACTACTTCTGAGACCATTTTCCCTGGCAGCTTGGGACTTCACTACCTTGCCTGGTTGTGCCAGACATGCTAGCCTGCTACAAACATAGATCCAGGTCTGAACCACGTCCCCCAAAAGCTGCAGGCTTAACTAAAAACAGTTTAAGTGCTCCTGTCTCCAACATCCAGATACCCAGTTCCCAGTGGGATCCAAACCCCAAATAAATCCGTTTTACTCTGTATAAACCTTATACAGGGTAAACTCATAAATTGTTCACCTTTTATAACACTGATAGAGAGGTACGCACAGCTGTTTGCTCCCCCAGGAAGTAATTGCTTGCTCTGGGTTAATTAATAAGTAAAAAGGGATTTTATTAAATATAAAAAGTAGGATTTAAGTGGTTCCAAGTAATAACGGACAGAACAAAGTAAATTACCAAGCAAAATAAAACAAAAACACGCAAGTCTAAGCCTAATACAGTAAGAAATGCAGGTAAATCTCACCCTCAGAGATGTTCCAATACTCTTCTTTTACAGACTAGACTTCCGCCTAGTGTGGGTCCAGCAATCACTCACACCCCTGTAGTTACTGTCTTTTGTTCCAGTTTCTTTCATGCATCTCTTTGGGGTGGACAGGCTCTCTCTTGAGCCAGCTGAAGACAAAATGGAGGGGTCTTCCAGGGCCTTATATGGTCTCTCTTGTGGGTGGAAACCCCTTGTGTTTTCCTATGTTGAATCACAGCTACAAGATGGAGTTTGGGAGTCACATGGCCAAGTCACATGTCCATGCATGATTCAGTTCTTTACAGGCCGACGCCATTGGTTACATGTTCGTTTGAACGTTCCCAGGAAAGCTCAGATGTGGATTGGCGTCCCTCAAAGTTCATTGTCAGAGGAAGTGTTTCTTGATTGGGCACTTATTGAGAATAGTCTTTTCTCAAGAAGCTGACCAAATGCTTCACTGAGGCTACTTAAAATCAAACAAGTACACAGCCCATATTCATAACTTTGAATACAAAAAGGATACATGCATACAAATAGAATGAAGATATTCAGTAGATCATGGCCTTTACAGAGATATATATTACATGGCATATCTAGCATGAAACATATTCCAGTTATGTCATATTTACACTCAGAAAGCATATTTCTATAAAGCATTATGGAGTGCAACACACATAATCCTACAAATAATTACACCTATGACAGAACAACTTTTGAGTGATGACCAGGCAGGTTTCCAATCAAATTGTAGCACTTGTGACCAAATGCTAGCACTTATCATGTACATGAGAATAAATTCCAAGAGAAGAAATCTGGAGCTGTCTTTTTTGATCTTACAGCAGCCTCTGACTAGCCTGCTGTAGAAGATGTCAAGAGTTCTTCCCAGATATGTTGTCATGGCAACTGAGCTGATACTCCTAGATAGACACGGATTCCCGCAAGGCTTGGTGCTGGCACGAATTTGAATGTATTCACCAATGACCTACCGAATTCATGTACGATAACGATAGCTGCCTGGCCTCAAGGGACTGTCTTTTCCAAAGACTGAAGAGAACCCGAACAATGATATGGCTGCCTTCGCTGACTTCTGCAAGAAATGGAGATCGAAACCAAATACATCAAAGACTGGTCAACATGCTTCCACTGACACCAGGCTCAGAACCAACTTGAGCTTAACACCTTTTTGAATGGTTAGCACACAATTCAAAGCCAGTGTATCTAGGGGTGACCCTAGACCTCTCTCTCTCAAACACACACACACACACACCCCATCTCACTAAAGTAGCTTGAAAGTTCAAGAGCAGAAACTATCTCCTGAACAAACTGGTAGCATCCACCTGGGCAGCCAATATGCAAACACTGCTCAGTTTGGAGCTTTCTGCTATTCATCTGGTGAATGCTGTGCCCCATTTTCTTTAAATTCTGCCCACACTAGACTAAAACAGCTTAATCACACAAGCAAAATTATCCCAGGCACATTGAAGCCATCAAAACGTGTATGGTTAGCGGTCCTAACCAATATTCCTCCACCTAATACTCAGCATCAGAACGCTCTAACTCATGACCCATAGGGGGCCATGGCAAGCATAGAATAGCTAGAACAGTGTGCTTCATTCACACCTCCTTCCCTCTTCTAACCATCCTCCAATATACCCCCTGTGATGGAGAGCTGGCGTAACTATCCAGCCTATTCTGCACCATTAAAGAAGCCCCTTACATAGGGGTATTCCCTGGGAGCCATTTAGAACATTAAATTTATAATGGAAAGGTACCTTCATTCTCGACTGCGGCTACTGTGTTCCCTAAACTTTGAATGACCTTTTTGATACAATCCCTTTCCATCATGCACAAGAAAGTCTTACCAACAATAGTAAGACTCAAACTGTGTTCTCATTTACCTTCTATGGAAATTGTCCCACAGTGAGAGAGTAGAACTTGGCCCAAAGTCTCTCCAACAGTCATGTTTACATGGAAGAGGAAATAAAATAGAGACTCTAAATTTCAAAGTAACTTTAATCACAAATTTGGCTTTAGTTTAAACCATTTCTATAAAGTGCTCAGTTCTATACTGCCGCTCAACAGTAGCAGAGCTGTGCAAATAAATTAATGTTGGGTCCAACTGAAAACAAATATTTTGGCAAATCTAAAAGCGGGGGGAAATCCATGTTGGGTCAAATGAAGCATTTTGTTTCGATGTCAAGCATTTTTTTTACTGTTTAAAAATTTTTAAAAATAAAAATAAAGGAAGTTTTAAAACAAAACATTGTTTTTTGTTGAAATGTTTTGTTTCAAAAGTGTTGAACAATTTTGCCCGGCTCTATACAGAAGTAGCTGGGTAGAATTCAATGTCCTGTGATATACAGGAGGAAGGCAGTATGGATGATCTAATGGTCCCATCTGGCCTTAAAATCTATGAAAATAATACAGAATAGTCAATAACTAAAATGATAATAGATTATATTTATGTGGTACCCATCTTCTAGAATTCCCAGGGACCATACAAGTAACATATTAAAACATGACGCAGCTAAAGCATTTAGAACATCAGAATGTGAGAGAACAATGTGGTCTAGTAGTCTGAGAAGATGACTGGGAACCAAGAACTTCCAGCCTGTAATCCCAGTGTGGGTAGTTGGGATAGTGACACTTTGGTGATGCTGATACTTTTATAATAATATAATATATGGAGATATGCCTATCTCATAGAACTGGAAGGACCTTGAAAGATCATTGAGTCCAGTCCCCTGCCTTCACTAGCAGGACCAAGTACTGTCCCCTGACCGATTTTTTTTTTTTTTGCCCCAGATCCCTAAATGGCCCCCTCAAAGATTGAGCTCACAACTGTGGGTTTAGCAGGCCAATGCTCAAACCACTGAGCTATCCCACCCCCTGAACTTTTCTGCCTTGTAGCCCCTATCTCTGAAGTGAGGATAATAAACAATTATCAACCTATGCACAAGATTGCTAAGGATAAATTAATGTTTGACCGGCATATGGAAGATCCAAAGTGATTATTACAGTAAGCAAAATTATTTGCAAGCACTTTCTAAGCCATTTTTAAGAAACAATTTTTTAAAAAGAGACACGTCTGTTCTTTTAAAGATGCAAATGTAAGTATACATTTCAAGCATTACACAATCATAAACTGATTAAAAACCCATTTTTAGCAAGAAAATCATTATTTTGTAATAGCATTTTAGGCCACTCCAATGCATACCAGTTTTCCACCTAGCAAGCAAATCCCTATGTTTAAAATGTTGACTATGTAATTTTAATTTCTGGGCATGATGCAATAGGAGTAAAATTCACCTCCACAGTGGTGACTGGGAAATACATAATGCGTCGTCTTCATCCCTTAACGTGGAACTGTAGTGTTGCATTGGGGGTGAATTTCACTCAGGGGCCTGAGATTAGGATTGCAGAAGACAAATTAAGGAACTTTTATGGGAATCTACAAAAGGCTATTAGAGCTTTGGGGGAAGGGAGGAAATTAAAAACTGAGTTCTAGTATCATGTATTGGGGCGACATGTACAGTATGACGAAGTGGCAGGTCTGTAAAAATTTACTCAGACAGAGCCTTATCCAAAGTCCATGGAAGTCAATGGGCTTTGGATCAGGCCCATAAATCTGACATTCCTGGAGCTAAGTAGTGTCTTCTTACCCCTGACTGAGTTAACTGACATTTGAACGAGTGAATGCCAGGGTCTGGGGACTGAGAGTCAATGACCTATAAGTACCAGGTTTGAGAGCAGGGGCTAAAGTCAGTGGGGTTCTTCCACTTTACTACAGAAGAAGATCTGGGCCTCATAAGTTTTGACTCCAACATCAGCAATAGACACATGGTCTGCTTCTTATATACACTAAAGTCTTAAAGTGAAGTGTGGTCTTTTACACTGACAAAGTGGGGTAAAGAGCATTAGTGCAAATTAGAATCAGGCTCACAGTGTATCAAGTGTCAATAAGTTGAGACCATTTACCATAATGCTTAGTTGGTTTATGAAGAGCATTTTCACACAGTGATTGTCTTCCTCCGGTATGGGAATAAGTCTGATCTAAAGCCTAATTAAAAGTGTTTAGCTTTTCCATTTTCCAGTTGAAACAACCTGCCCAGGGTTTTGAATGCAGGCACCGTGGTGAAAATCTTTTAAGAGGAACCCAGTGAGCCTTTATTTATTTGGACACATCAATAGTAAACTAAAATTTTCAGACTACATTTCTATGTCCTTTATGAAAAAGTAATGAAGTTTTTATCTATGAGATGGTATTTATAGCGCTTCATGAATTTAGAATGAGTAGAAGGGGTTTTTTTGAGAGCGAGCAGAACAATAGTGAATAAAGCATAAAGGTCTGGCCTTAAACTTTTGATGTGATGGTTTCTCTTCTTTTGATTCTAATTAGCTTCATGGCACCTTATAAGGAAGGCCTTGAAATATATCATTCTTTTAAACTTCACTCATTGAACTCCCACACACTGTTTTGCATGCATACAAAAAACCTCAAGATTTTATCACCATAAGAGTCCATTATGATCATCTAGCCTGATGTTCACATAGGCCAGAGACTTTCATCCAGTAAGGAGACCCAGACAAAAAAAACATGGCAGGTTGAGACTGATAAGTGCACAGTACACATAGCTTCCGAGGAGAAGGCTTGAACTGACGGTTTTGGGGTTGCAAGGGCTAATATCTGGTCCTGTTAAGCCACCAGGGGAGTAGCAAGGTAACAGGGGCACTGTCAAACCAATTAATACAGCCCAGGCCTCATTGGCGTTTTTTAATGTGCCCTACCTAGTTGTTTGCGCTCTAAGACTCAAACCATGGCTTTGCTATGAGCCCTAAATAAGGGACAATATCCTGTATGGCCCCTGAAGGTTTATGGGAGTGAGATTAAGCTTTAGGGAATCACAATTTCCATCCAGTCCCCCTGCTGCTTTAGGGAGACTGCACAGGGTCTATACCTAGCCACCTACATGCAGAGAGGGGCTGGGGAAGAATAGCAGCTCGGCAGAGCTACCTATAATGGAGATTACCAGTGCGGGGGCATGAGAGGGCATCTTGTGCCCCACTGTGATCCTGTGCCATCTTGCCAGCCAGGCTATTATTCAGCCCCACCTAAATCAGCAAGGATGAAATTGTCTGGTCTCTCTCAAAATATAATCGCTGTGGGCAAATAAAAAGCAGTTGTGACAAACACAAGCACAGAGCTATACACCTGCCAAGGCACACTACGAGATTTTCCCCACTTCATCCATAGCATCAGTTTGTGCTTCCAGAGGGCTCAATGGTCTGATCCCTTCCTGTCCCATCCAGGTCCTCTACAGTCTGAAGAGTGAGGACTCACAATGTGGCCACCAAACATAGATGGGGTTATAGAAAAGAGTGAAATGGGGGATGGCTTCAGCGCTCCAGCCATGATGCTGAGGTCAGTCTCATTGGGAAAATGGCAACTTTATGTTTCAAAGTTCAAACAATGCATGCAGGGTAGAGGAAGGTAGAGGTTAGGCTTGTCCTGAGCATGCCATTGGAATGTTTCATTTATTTGCATGGAAACATCAAGAGCGGTTCCAAACTGCAATATAGGCCTATGTTCTTTATGAAAAAATAATGGGGATTTTATCTTGGAGTTTTGTATTTATGACTCTTCATGAATTGGGCATGAATGACAACTATGCTTTACGAGAGCTAGCAGAAGAATAGTAAATGAAGCATGAGCGTGTGGACTGCAGACACACTTCTGATAGGATGGTTTGTTGAACACGATGAGGGAATGTTCCCTTTTGGTTAAAAAGGCTAATACTTCTAACTGCAGCAATGAGGTCTTGCCACAGCAGCAGTGCATTACCTTACCGTTCTGAGCAGGAGACCAAAGCCTGGGGAATGTACTTTTAAAGATATATGAACATTTTCATAAGAAAAGAAATTGTGCACAAATGAAAGGAGAACCGGCCACAGGGATCCATTACCCAGCCCCAGGGAGACAGAGGCTATCTAAGGCAATGGTTCTCAAACTTTTGTACTGGTTACCTCTTTCACATAGCAAGCTTCTGTGTGCGACCCTTCCCCTTTTACATTAAAAAACACTTCTTTACATATTTAACACCATTATAAATACTGGAGGCAAAGTGGAGTTTGGGGTGGAGGCTAACAGCTTGCAACCCCACCCCCATCTAATAACCTCATGACTCCCTGCAGGGTCCCAACCCCCAGTTTGAGAACCGCCTGACCTAACGTGAAGCTCTTAGTGCGGTGAAAAGGTGTCAATCATATATGCTTTCTTACAAAAACCCACAAGGAAAAAGGTTTCAACTTTTTATTCTTAATTGTAAGGTGGTAGGATCTAGCCAGCTAAACGGAGACAGGGCCATCTCAGACTAGATTCTGCCCCTAGCTATTGTACAATGCTGGGCACACTTGAAGAAAACAGCTCTCACCATTAAAAAGTCAGCATTTGCCAATATTCTTCATGCAGCAGTATCTGAAATACTAGTTTTCCCCCTGTATTATACTTAGAACATGAAGTAATTTTGCAATATCTATTGCCAAATGTTGGCTATTTAAATGGAGACCAAGGTAGTTTAGAGTACGAGAGACAGTAGGATGATGGCCTAGAAAAAAAAACTGGAACATCAGATCGAGTGCTTAATTTGTAATGAAAGAGGTTCTGGGGCTTGAGCAATTAGGGGCCGAGGCTCAGGCAATTTTTATTTTTTTTTACTTTAATAACTGTCACAACAAGACCTGAGGTGCCGGGCCTATAAACTGTGAAGCCTAGGGGTGCTGGGGCTCGGCCGAGGCCAGCCCTGTCACAAATTAAGCACTGATCAGACATGACATACAACCAGTCTGGGGCTTATGCCAAGGCTGAGCCCCATCCGTTGAAGGAGCCGCCCCAGTACCGCACAAAGTGAGGTCAGGCTAGATAGAGTTGTCAGCCCCACTAAATGTGACAAAGGAGTCCCAGGACTGTCAGGCTAATGCTGTCAAATTACTGCAGCGCTGTCCTTGTTTTAAAACAAGTGCCTACATTTGCACTAACTTTTTTGTGCCCTAATTTTTTGTCTCGTGGGCCTTGCTTTGTTAAGTAACATTCTGCCCTGAGGAAAAGGAACTGTAATGAGCTATCAACTTTCTGAAGTCTTTCTATGCAACTGAATTCTAAACTTTAGTTATTTTCCTTCACTAGATGATTTTTCTTTATTTAAAAAAAAAAATCCCATGCCCTCAGCCATTCCACTGTTGCTAAAAGCACGAATAGGACTAATAATATAAATATCCAGTATTCCAAAGCTAGCACTGAACGCCCAGAGAATGAACTACATTGCTTAAAGAAAGGGCTCATTAGGGTAACAAAGTGACAGTTTTAGGCAAGCTTCTTTTACCATTTCTAAATGTGTGTATTCAGACAGGATTACTCATAGTTGGAATACATCTTTAAAGAATATCCTTAATGACAGATTCACCTCTAGCTATATAATTAAGCAATAAGACATGACAGGCAGTGCATCGTAGGGGATTTTTGCTTTCCTCAGGTACACTGTGAAGTATAATAGTGAAGCCCAAGCAATCTCAACCCCCTAAGAAGTATAATAATCCCAGCAATGTACTGCCTCATTATACCGGGCAAAAGTACTGGAAGAAAAATCCCATTTTATGAATTTCCAGTACATAATGTTGATAGCCAGAGATTGCCATTTGCTTCTGAAATTCTGAAGTTCCCAAGCATTTGGAGCAAAATTAACCCCTGCTGCGTAAAGCCCAAGTAAGCAGGCTTTATACTGAACACACAAGCATTTCTCTTCTATTTGCCAGTGAACGTTGTCATTTTATAGCTGCTAATAATCAGCCAAATCCTGCAAAAGACCCTGAAGGCAGCAAGTATGAAAGGAGCTCGGTGACACTAGAGGGCAGGATGCAAGGAACCGGCCTAACAGTCACTCCTCTTTAGCTTGTTGCAGACACAGCTTCAACAGGTGTGTTTTAAGGGTGGGAAAATGAGGATTGGAAATATGTCCCTATGTAAAGCCACCAGCCAAACCACCTCCCCACATCACAAGCCTCGGAGGGCTACTGGCACCTTGGGGTGGCAGTAATGGCCATGAGGCAACTCTAATGGCACAAGTAAAGGGGTAGGATCCCATTCGCAATCACATCTTGATTCTGCAACATGTAAATTGGCACACAGTCAGCCTGTGTACGTTCTCGCCTAGCTGTGCGGCCTAATGTGGTAGAAAGATGGATTTGGCAGAGCCCATCTGCTATTCGTTCTCTACTTTCCGAAACACTCTCTGCTGTAGCTCTATATTCCTTGGGCCTCATGGTTCCAAAAGTCACTGGTGATTTTGGGTGCCTGAGTTTTTGGGTGCTCAACTCAAGACACCTTCAGTAGGCCTGATTTTTAGAGGGAAGGTGCATTAAGGCATCTCAAGTTGTGAACTCAGAAATGGAGATGTCCAAAATGACTGGTCACTTTTGAAAAATGTATTCCCTTGGAAATGGACATCTCTGAATCAGAAGCTCAGTTCATATGTTTTGCTGTAAGAAGACAGCCAGCACATTTTCTGTCTCCCAAAAACAATGCAAATTGACTCCATACGAGATCTGGATGTGTGACACATACACACTGTGCAAATCATTTAAAAAACAAAACAAAAATCAAACCTCACTTGGGAAATATTCCTTCGGCTCACAAAAGGCTAAATCAGATGATCAAACATGACACACAATGAAATATTCAAACCACTCAGAAATACTAATATAATCTATTCACAATGAGTATTCTGCATCTAGTAGGCATTCTTGCATTAAATTATAAAGGGATATAAACCATCACAGGAAAAAATATGAGTTAACCCAAGCAGAATTTTTACATTTATTGGAGTCATTAAAGGCTCTATTCAAAAGTATATGTAGGAGGTTTTCCAACTGATATTTGTTCCAACCCTCCTGTACATTTAACAGTTCCTTACTATACTATACTTCTCTGGTAGGGAAGCAATGTGAAAGATCACAGGGTAAGGCCCCAATTCACGGAGGAATCCCTGTTCAGGACAGCACTTTTGCATGTGCTTAACTTTGAGCACATGCTTAAGTCCCATTAAAATTAATGATGTTCTACTTTGAAGTCAATGGGACTTAAGACATGCTTCAGTCCAGCCCTTTTCAGCCTGTATTAAGTAAGTGCTTTCCTAAACTGGGCCCTTAAGCAATACACGGTGCTATCTGGAGGTTAGTGAGAAGGATCCCAATTTGGGAATGAGCTTCTAAATTAGCTGTTACCACTCAAGAAAGATCTTGGAGTCTGTGGATAGTTCTCGGAAAACCAGGACTGGCTCCAGGCACCAGCCGCAGGGGTGCGGGTGGCTGCTAGCTGCGAGGGCTGCAGTCAGGCAGCTTTTGGCGGTGTTTCTGTGGGAGGTCCACTGGTCCCGCAGATTTGGCAGCGGGAACACCAACAGCGCGGGACCGGCGGAGCGCCCGCAGGAACGCTGCCGAATCCGCGGGACCGGCGATCTCCCGCAGAAACACCGCCAACGGCTGCCTGACTGCAGTGCTTGGGGTGGCACAAAACAGAGCCGCCCCTGCTGAAAACATCCACTCAATGTGCAGCAGCAGTCAATGTTAGGAACCATTAGGAAAGGAATAGATAAGACAAAATATCATATTGCCTCTACATAAATCCATGGTACACCGACATCTTGAATACTGCGTGTAGATGTAATCGACCCATCTCAAAAAAAAATATTAGAATTGGAAAAAAGGTTCAGAAAAGGGCAACAAAAATGATTAGGGGTATGGAACAGCTTCCATACGAGGAAAGATTAATAAGAGACTTTTCAGCTTGGAGAAGAGATGACTAAGGGAGGGGGGAGATATGATAGAAGGCTATAAAATCATGACAGGGTGGAGAGAAAGTAAAGAAGGAAGTTTTATTTACTCCTTTTCATAACACAAGAACTAGGGGTCACCCAATGAAATTAATAGGCAGCACCTATTCTTTAATAGGTTTAAAACAAACAAAAGGAAGCACATCTTCACACAATGCACAGTCAACCTGTGAACGCTTTGCCACAGGATGTTATGAAGCCCAAGACTATAACAGGGTTCAAAAAAGGATCTAGTTAAGTTCATGAAGAATAGGTCCATCAATGGCTATTAGTCAGGATTGGCAGGGATGGTGTCCCTGGCCTCTGTTTACCAGAAACTGAGCATGGGCAACAGAGGGTGGATCACTTGATGATTACCTGTTCTGTTGGTTTCATATGGGCACCTGGCATTGGCCACTGTCAGAAGACAGGATACTGGGCTAGATGGACCTTTGGCCATTTTTATGTTCTTATGGATGACCCCAGCCACAGTGTGTGGTGCTGATCCTACAATGAGCACCAGAATGGAAATGAAGAACTGTCTTCTGGGTCTATTGTGATGCAGTTCACCTGGTGCAATTCTTATCATGTAACGATGGCATCTTGCAAAAAGCCACATTCTTCTAACTCAGCAAGAAGTTATTAAAATAACAAAAACAGTGCAAGTCCTAAAACCACTCTCTGCTGCCTTCTAGAACTTTGACTTATAACCTTTGACCCTCCTCACCCCCTATATCCTACCAGTCTTCTAGCTACAGTTTTAAAGAAACTGTCACATATCTGCACACTTGCAGCATATGAATCTACAGCGGATGTTAATGCTATGTTCACAGCGTACACACAGAGAAATTAGATAAGAACATAATACTCTTACGGGAAGGTTGTGTAACAACTTTATTTCTTAGAACTGAGGTTGATAACACACAAGAACCTGAAAACAGAGGAATAAATCAGGCAGCTCCCAGGCACTAAACCCACGTTACTCTAGGCTGGCTTTCTGCAGACTGACTGCTGCCAGCCCAGGGGTGGGCAAACGTTTTGGCCCGAGGGCCACACGTGGGAATAGAAATTTTATGGCGGGCCGTGAATGCTCACAAAATTGGGGTTCGGGTGTGGGAGGGGGTGATGGCTCTGGTTGGGAATGCGGGCTCTGGGGTGGGGCTGGGGAGTTTGAGGTGTAGGAGGGTACTCTGGGCTGGGACTGAGGGGTTTGGAGGGCAGGAGGAGGATCAGGGCTGGGGCAGAGGGTTGGATCATGGGCAGAGGCTCAAGGGTACAGGCTCCTGGCGACGCTTACCTCAAACTGCTCCCGGAAGCACAGCACGTCCCTCTCCGGCTCCTATGCAGAGGCGCAGCCAGGCAGCTCTGCACGCTGCCCCATCTGCAGGCATCGCCCCTGCAGCTCCCATTGGAGGGGCCATTGGAGCACATAGGAGCCTGAGCAGGGCCATGTCGTGGCTTCCGAGAGCCGCATTGAGCAGCCCCCAACCCTGCTCCCCGGCTGCAGCACTGGAGCGGGGCAAGCCCCGGATCCCGCTCCCCAGCAGGAGCTCAAGGGCTGGCTTAAAACAGCCCGGATCCGGCCCACGGACCATAGTTTGCCCATCCCTGTGCTAGCCCCTGCTCGCACACTTCCCAACAGTGCCTCCTAGCCTGCAAGACAGACACGGGGAACCCCTTACACCTAAAGTGATATCTTACCATTTTAGTACAGATTTCAATACACCATGGTTAATATGAACTGAGCTATAACAATGCTGAGTTTTGTAGCCCTTGCGGGTCTAGCTCTAGATAGCAATTTCCAGGGGTTTTAAAAGCTGCTTAAATGAACTGCATGGAGCTGCAGCCTATGGGGCTACTGGGAGTTTCAGTGCAGCTCACTACACTAATTTTGTCCCAGCAAGTAAACCATCACTGACATTTTCCTCAGAGCACGTACACAGGCCCTTTGGGGCTAGTCTTAATGGGACGTTTCCGTGAGCGCACATATTAGGATTCTTGATAAGCATAAATAAGAGTGTTTCAGCAGCTCCAGATGTACACGGCCCTCGCGTCCCAATTTACTGAGCATAGGGCCCGTTGCACTTTGCCCAACACCTTGTGTAGTCAGTGACTTGTGTGCAAAGTGGGTGTAAAATGCGACCGTTCTTTGCACCACTTTGGACTCATTTCACGCAGGTATGAATGACCACCCAAGGTGCAGAGCAACAGTAATTCAGGAATTGGAGAGGGGTAAGTAATTGCTGGGCTAGAGGACGAGCAGATGTGGGGGGCGGGAAATTAGACTTTTGGGGCTTGGGAAGAAGCTAGAAGCTCTGCCGTGAGAGCTCCTGCAACAGGGGCAAGAGTCATTCCCCCCCCCCCCCCAAAAAAACAGGTTTTTTTTAAAACCTCATGCTTTTGGGGCTTCTGGCTCATGATTTTTGAAATTTTGGGGGTTGTCACTGTAACAGTGACTCAAGAGCAATCTCAGAGCAGATTGTTAGGAAGCAGGACACAGGCCCCAAATTGGTTGTAAATTCTATATTTAGATTCGCCAGCCAATCATCAAGTGTAAACTCCTCAGGGACTACAACAGCCTTAACATGGAGTCACAGACTGTCCCCTTGAGTACTCCCATCTGTCTTGCCACCCAGGTGAGTTTACCTTTGTGATAGAGGATTCTTTATACCAAGAATATCAGCAATATACTGGTTATTGCAGTCCCAAAGGACCAGTCACTTATCCAGGTCAATTGCACCTTAGATCTGAAACCAAAGACAACATTTGTAGCTAATTCAATTAAAAAATATATAAACATTTTTTTAAATAGGAAAAGGGAACCAGGGTGTTATTTACAAGGTTAAAGCAGGCAAACATAGGCATACAAATGAGTTACAATCTTAAGTTTCAAAAAGTAATAAAAGCTTCTATAATCAGCAAGATGTGTCCCCTTTAGCGCTAACCCGGGTTAAGCAGCTGGGGATCTCTCCCTTATGCCTAGAAACATGTTGTGCTACCCCCCCCCATCCTCCCAAGTCCAAGCAACATAGATATACCAAGTTCCTTTTGTTTAGGGTTTTTAATCCTCTTCCTGCCAGGTTCTCTGAGCTGCAAACTCACCTGATGGAAAGAGCACATTTGCATGACTCCTTTTCAGGTTGAGGAGAGCAGAACAGCAAATGTGTTTTGTCCTCTTGTTGAGAGTACATAGCGAAATTCCAGTTGCAACATTCCACAATAGTCCATCTGATACTGATGGATTTTCCATTTTGGGAGGGAAATAACACCTTCTGTTGAAGATAAGCCCTTCACACTAATTAATGTCTCTCTCCTGTCTAGTGATTTACAGTCAGAGATTCACAATACAACCTACTGACTGCTATACTTACCTACATGACTCCCGCTTTCATCCAGACCACATCACACGATCCATTGTCTCCAGCCAAGCCCTAAGATACAACCGCATTTGCTCCAATCCCTCAAACAGAGACAAACACCTACAGGATCTCTATCAAGCATTCTTAAAACTACAATACCCACCCAGGGAAGTGAAGAAACAGATTGCCAGAGCCAGAAGGGTACCCAGAAGTCACCTACTACAAGACAGGCACAACAAAGAAAGTAACAGAATGCCACTAGCCATCACCTACAGCCCCCAACTAAAACTTCCCCAGCATATTATCAAGGATCTACAACCTATCCTGAAGGACGATCCCTCACTCGCACAGACCTTGGGAGACAGGCCAGTCTTCACTTACAGACAGCCCCCCAACCTGAAGCAAATACTCACCAGCAACTACACACCACACAACAGAAACACTAACCCAGGAACCAATCCCTGCAACAAACCCCGTTGCCAACTCTGTCCACATATCTATTCAAGGGACACCATCATAGGACCTAACCACATTAGCCACACCATCAGGAGCTCGTTCACCTGCTCATCTACCAATGTGATATATGCCATCATGTGCCAGCAGTGCCCCTCTGCCATGTATATTGGCCAAACTGGAGTCTCTACGCAAAAGAACAAATGGACACAAATCAGACATCAAGAATTGTAACATTCAAAAACCAGTAGGAGAGCACTTCAGTCTCCCTGGACACTCAAAAACAGACTTAAAAGTCACCATTCTTCAACAAAAAAACTTCAAAGACAGACTTCGATGAGAAACTGCAGAACTGGAATTAATTTGCAAACTTGACACCATCAAATTAGGCCTGAATAGAGACTGGGAGTGGCTGGGTCACTGCAAAAAATAGTTTTCCCTCTGTTGATACTCACCCCTTCTTGTAAACTGTTGAGAATGGGCCACATCCACCCTAATTGAAATTACCTCATTAGCACGGACTCCCACCCCCTCTCTTGGTAAGGCAACTCCCATCTTTTCATGTGCTGTACATTTGTACCTGCTTACTGTATTTTCCACTCCATGTCTCTGATGAACTGGGTTATAGCACAAGAAAGCTTATGCCCAAATACATTTGTTAGTCTCTAAGGTGCCACAAGTTGGGTAACTGAGTCATCAGTCCACCCAATTTAGGCTCAATGAATTTTTGACTTTATTTATACAATATGTGACAATTGTCTGAAAGTGTCTGGACATATATTTATGCCAGACAAATAACAACACACAAGACAGTATTGGTAAATGGGCCCAAGTTACCACATTCTGGGGTACCGGGAGGTTCTTCCAACTTCCATGATAGCCATAGAATCATAGAATATCAGGGTTGGAAAGGACCTTAGGAGGTCATCTAGTCCAACCCGCTGCTCAAAGCAGGACCAATCCCCAATTATTTTTTTTGCCCCAGATCTCTAAATGGCCCCCTCAAGGATTGAACTCACAACCCTGGGTTTAGCAGGCCAATGCTCAAACCACTGAGCTATCCCTCCCCACCTTCTCTGAACCCTTGGTCTGATCCTTGAGTCCCATTCTTCAGTTTCTAGTCCAGAGTTTCTCCAGTTTGGGCTCATGTTCACGTAGGTCTTTTATACATTTCTACATTACAGATGACAATCTTTATCCAATTGGCTTTTAGCACATCATCCCTTTGGATTTTAGGTAACCCATACGTTACGTATGCACAAGCTTCAGCTACCCAACGTCTGCATTTTTTTCTGCTGGTTTGGGTGTCATGGTATTTTTGTATGATCCTGCCCTGGGTCTTCCCAGAAAAGAGAGGGTTTATCATTAATGTTTGTGTATCGTTTACTTACATCTTCCAGCTCAACATGTTACCTTTGTTCTGTCAGCAGTAACTTTTAACAATTAAGCAGATTGACAATTCTATGTAAAAGATGACTTGGCAAAACCACACATGCCACCAAAGGCTTGACCTAAATGTTACTCATCAACTATAAATAATTACAAATCCTTCAAAATACAGCTATCAAAGCTCTTAATCTTACCATTAACAATTCTCCATTTTATATGTCAGTGTTATAAATCAGTATATGTTATTCTGTGCTACCCTTAATCTATTAGAAAGGGACATAGGAGTTATAGAAAACGATGATTTTTTTAATGTCAACATTTCTTGTCTTCTTTAAACATGAATTTTTCAAAGTCCAGTTTTGTTTGTGGATCATTAAGGAAACGTCATTAGAAATTTTCCTGTGAATGCATTTTGAGAGGTGTCTCAATTTTAGGGCCTTGATATTAAATTGCTTGTAATGCTACCCCAACGATTACCATATGGGGATACAGATGTTATACGTGACACTGATGCATGTAGCAATTCACAAGCATTTAATAAAGTCTAAACACATTCTTATCATTCCAGTACCAATACCAACACCTAGGTAATCCAGTCTGATTCCAGCTGGGTACTTGTCAGTGCTCAGTTGAGACATGGGGACCTTGTCACTCCCAAACTCAGGCCCTGTATTTCTAATTACACCTTGAAAAGTTATTGATTTAAAATTTAAATTTTAATATTTTCATGAACCCTTTCACAAAACTTAAAAAAAAAATTAAAAAAAAATCAGTCCCTGGCTATGAAAAAAATCATTTCCTTTTTGGAGGCGGCAGAAGAGGAAAACCAGATTAAAATCACTTTATTGTCATCCTGCTTTAGAAAAGGGAAGAATGGGTTAGCATGGGTCAGGAGAGCTGTTTCTGTACAAGCCTTCTAATCTTAAAGGGACACTTCCCACTGGACTCTACACACAGTCAGTCTATTCTAATTGTATGCTTACAGCAAAACGGTCTTCCCACTCCCACCTGTCCACATATTTAACAATTAACAAGGCTTATGTTCTCAAACTCTAGAGCTGCTGTTGCACAGTACTGAAAGTAACAGCCTTGCATTAGCAGCATGAATCTTTAACATGCAATGTTTTGCAATATTTAAAATCAATAAGAGCAAAAGCAGCTGAAGAGCCGCTCTCAAGGTCTGACTAAAGCTGGTGAGCCCTCCCTCCCCCCCAAAAAAATATTTCCATCAGTAACTCTGCTCAGATCTTTTATTTACAGGAAATAAAATTAATTAAATTGCAGAACTCTTTATAAATCAGTTAAAAGCAACGCAGTTGGATTAGACTGAGGATTTGTTTGTAAACAGTATATGAACATGTAGCTCTGTAGAAAATACATTGCTAATTACTTCCCCCTGTCCTTCCCATGAGTATAGAATGCTTTTATGTTTCAGAACATGACAGTTCCCATTGAAATTAAATCCCACTCAGCTACGTACAGTGAGGGCATGAATTGGCTACGGGACAGGAAGTTCACAGTATTTTAAAATTTATATTTATTATATTCACAGATAGCCTTCCATTACAAGGTTCCTCGGGGCAGGAAATCAGTCTTATCCTGGGCTTTATTCTTCTCCATCAAACTCAAAGGAATTTCACTATTGATGCAAGATCAAGTCCTCTAGCTGTAATCAGAGCTCTGCAAAAACTTTTTCAAATAAAACTTTTGGGGGGCAAAAAAAACATGTAGATTCAGGTCAACCAAAACATTTCACAAATTCTTATCAAATTTGCCAAATTATTTCAGTCAAAAAAACCCCAACATCCATTTTTTGGCATTTTGGGAACAAAATGTTGTTTTGATTTGAACTTATTTCTTGTTTTCAATTTTACTTCAATTTAAAAAAATAAAAAAATAAAAAAGGTTTAAAACCCTCAAAAATTAAATGAAATGTTTCATTTTGGGTCAAATGACACACATTTTTTCACCTTTCACTGAAAAATTCAAAAAGTAAACCAGACACATTACAAGTAAACCAGACGATTTTTTTTGTTTGGCCACCGAACTGACAAATCAGTTAAATGCACAGCTCTAGGTGTAAACGGACACAATGCATTACATCAAGGGATAGGGCACTGCTTTGAAAGTCAGGACACCTGGGTTCTACTCCTGGCTCTGGCCTGCTGAGTAAATCTCTGGGCCTCAGTTTCTCCATCTGTAACATAGGGATAATGATACTTGTCTTCTTTGTAAGGTGCTCTGTGATCCACTGAGGAACGGTGCTGTATTATATAACTGCCAATAATAAAGGACAAATATTAATAGGGAACCCTGTGCCCAGGGGCTTTTTACCATGGCGACATAACCATTCAGAATTCTCTTCTAAAATACCTAAAGGCATTTGAAAGAGGGAGCTTTTAAGGAGGTGTCCAAGAACAGTACATCCACCTGAGCCAGACAATAGGACTTGAAGAAAACCCATGTGGTGAGTTTTCCTTTTAAATGAAACTCTAAAACTAACTAACTAAGTCATGGAATTAACATGCCCCTTGCTGCTATCACATGATTCACTTTGCTGGTGTGTTACACCATAGTGGAAAGGGGTGAATCTGGCCTGTCTATTAGATTGGAAGCTCTCTGACGCAGAGACTGTCTGCTACGCTGTTTGTACAGTGCTGTGATGGGGTGTACAAGCCCCACACTGGGCAAAAAGGGGTTAAGGGATTATCTGGGGCCCAGCCAGCCACACCTGCAGTAAATGCTACATCTGCTGGAGGAACTAAAAGAGAGGGAAACCGCTCATTTGGGTTGCAGAGCTGGAAGAGAACAGACCTGCAGCCCACAGCTCCAGCAGCGCAGTGCAGAGCAAAGGGAAGCCTAAAGGCTCTGACACAGCTGCCTACTTATTTTGTTTGGAGTCCCCAAACAGAGGAAAGCCTGGGACTAAGGTGACCCGGGATGAGGGAGGGAGGAGACGAGAGGAAGTGGTCCAGGGAGGACCAGCCTTGGTTGCCAGAACACTGGTAGCCTAAAGGGCCCTGGGTCAGAGCCCAGTAGAGTTGGAGGGCCCAGGCTCCACTCCCTTGGCAGTCAGGGGTAGCGGCCGTGACCATTAGGCCATGCTATCCAACCCGACCCCGAGTGAGGACTATTACAAGTGCCTAGCACAATGGGGTTCTGTTCTCTGTTGGTCCTCTGGCACTACCATAAGAAACATTAAGTATAAAAGTGAAAAATAAACATCTAAATATGCTATTGATGTTCAGCACTCAAAGATTTTCCTGCTGTTGTCCTTCTCCCAGATAAAACAATCAAATGTATAATTCAAAAAGGGTTAAAAAACAACAACTTCTGTTTCATCCTATAGCTGTCTCCACCTTCTCTTCTCTCCCCATCTTCTAAAATGAAATGCAAGTTTTCACTAATAATTATTCCTTCCTCTGTCTACCCTCTGCCTGAAAAGTCATGAAAGAGATCACAAAATGTGCTTTATTCCTGTTCAAAGGCTTTAATGACATTTTCTCCCTGCCTGGTGTCAGAATCCATATTCAAAACAGCAGCTCTTCTGTCAGCTCCTCTGAGGCTAGCAATATTCTCTAAGGTTCTCTCAAACCCGCAATGAATGGAGAACAGAAACTGCCCAATAAGAACTAGAAAATAACCTCCAGTGAGTCATCGTATGGTACTTGTGCAATTAATGTACTAAGCTGACCACTAGTATTAGTCATCCACTGGTACTCTGACCAATGAGAATTGCTTTTGGGAAGCATCACTGTTTTGTCTCCTTTCCATTATTTCCAAATTTCCATGGGACCCAGACATTGCTTATTCACCACAGCTGGTGAATATGCATGTTGTGTGCCTTGGTCAAATCTCCAAGTTCACAGTCTTGCAAAATGGTCAATGCAAATGCACCCTCTTGCACAGAACTTCACTGAAGTTCCTTGCTGGTACAGAAAAAGCACAACACAGCTTGCAAAATTAGGTTCTAAAGGTATAGAAGAATATTTGGTACTAGCAACTGTGGCAGAATTTTCTCAGACATTAGAAGTCAACATGCATCGGCACAGCTAGGTTATGGTGAGAAATTTCTACGGTTAGTGAGGGATGATGGTTCAGAACAAGGTTAGAGAAGCATCCAAGAGTGCAGTCACTTGTGACTCCTTTCCACCATCATTTTCTCTAGACAGTTTTAGTCTTAAAATGGGCCTGGAAACTGCATATGATCAGGCTTTGTGAGATTCCTAGCATTTCCTGGCACAGGCCAAGCCTGAAATACTGCAAAGATTCCAGCTTTGCCCAGTATTTTGTCACTTTAATTTGTCCGTTTTTCTTCAAGTGTTTCAGGTGGGCCGTATTTTCTCTAGAGATTATTCCAGTTTTGGCCGTCATTCATTCTACACGAGTCCAAGAAATTTCTGTCGGTAGAGATCACATTTCCATGATAGAATGCCCTGTAAGGTAAATATAGCCCAACAAGGGCCCAATCCTCCTCCTGACTGACTGCAGTAGAGCAGGCCCTAGCGACTTCCTATGTCCCTGTATAATACGGTGAAAACAAGAGGGATTCTCAACAGCACCACAAATGCTGGCACATTCATAATATCTGGCAGAAGCCCATTCAGTAGAGATGGACCTGAACCAAACCCTGACTTGGAAGCCCCACTGATTTGGAGGAATTTTGGAATCTGAATATGGATCCAAAGTATCTTTATAATCAGCAGAACCAAAACCCCAAATCCAACCCTCCCAGGACTCCGGGTGTCCATACTCTGGATCTAAATTTTCTCTTCATCAAGCAGTCAGTATATTCATCCTCAAATGATCAACCACCACAAATCAATGCTGGTTAAATCAAAAATAGCCTACATATAGAGCAGAAAATGTAACGAGGTAGGATGAGAGTGTGGGGAATATTTGGAATGATAGACGCCTAGAGTCAAACACACGTGTAAAGAAAACATATCTGTAAAACAATTTGAGAGTTGAGGTTTTTAAAGTATACATTGCCATAATATTGTCCATAATAGAAAAAGTGAAAATAAACTCTATCCAGGATAACAGACTAATGGTGCCTTCCATAGTGGGGTCAAATATTTGCAGAGCGCTACAAATTCAGAGTATACATCACTTAAATACTTTGTAAAGAATCTGTATTTCTCCTCAGTAGCGTAATACCGGGCAAACCAACTGAAGGCTAGAAAATGACATTTGGAAGAAGTTCTTGCTTTTTCATTTCTTTACAGTCTGACATGAAAGATCTGAATCTTCTTCAGCATCTGACACAAACCTGAATAAAGCTTATGCCAACCATAGCAGAAGAAAATGAGAAATTCTCAGCTGATTCAGAGGCAACTGTGTGGTGCCTGGTTTTGCTTCGTTTTTGAGCTTGCCAGTTTACTCCTTCAGGTAATTGCTTGCAGGTTGTATCCTGGAGAAATTCTGTGATCCAATTGACTTTTTAATCACATATTAGAGATATTCTACATATTCAGGTAGAGGTAAGATCCTGCAGTGAAAGAAGAAAGACACAGGATGATGTCGAGGCAGCATTATTATATGAGGAACTGTAGCTGCAAGCACAGAGACATGGCTTGTCAGCAACGATCGAACCCAGGCCTCGATCAGCTTGAGCCAAGGAGGTTCAGGTAACAAGGTACTAGAAAGGCCAGAAAGATGCTACAACCTTGTCCACGTTAGGGCTCCGACTGCATCTGAACTAGCAGGAGTACTGCCATAGACTCAGCCTCTTGTCCTTGCCAGTTCCACCTGTCACAGAGCAGAGAGAATTTTGCAGACTGGGGGAGGGTAGGATTGAAAAATGTAACTAATGATGCTAAGAAAACATCCACATTTGGTGGCCATCTCTCCTGTGTCAAAACTGAGCCCCTGCCATGAGTCCTGGAGCTTCTCAGACCCAAATGGTACAAATTAGTTGGAATCCATTAGAGACAATGCAATAGTCTATACTGGTGTTCATTTTAAACATTACATCCTTCCCCATTTTAGGTGCACTTTATAGGACATTTCATCTGGTTTAAATTGGTCCCATTCATTCAAAGAAAGGTCAAACTCAGGCGGGAAAATATACTCTGACCTAACAGCCTCTGTTTTGAGCATCACCTTATATCCAAAGATTATAATGAAAAAAGAGAGTACAAGAAGTTCATTCTGCAATTACTGCCCCAGGTCATGGTAAGCGTGATATTGCCAAGATAGGGCAGAATGACGGCAGAGCTGCAGACCTGAAAAATATTCATCTGAGGACATGAGAGATTGCACCATTTCACAAACAGGGAAATATTTACAACTAAGCACCTGAGATAATTAAACCTGCCCTGCACGCATTGTTTTTATTTGCTGCAGACTGCTATAATGATACTTCTAAGCCACATGACCCGAGCATTTTTAAAAATATAATTCCAGCATGTAATAGGGATGAAGCCCAGCATCTCAGCATTTACCTTACTGCGTCAAACTATGCACTTGGGGCTTATCCCCTGGCAGATGACCCAAAATAAATGGATTGTGTGCACAAGAGGTCTGCAGGGGGGCACAAGGGATCTCCTACAAGATGCAGTGACACCAGGACACTCTATGGCTGCTTCTGCCCTGGTAACCTCACCTAATCTATATAGCTAAGGTATTTGCATGGCCCCATTACCATAGTAACTGAGCACCTCACAATCTTTAATGTATTTTTCCCTCAACACCTCCAGGAGGTAGGGACGTGCTATTTTACAGACGGGGAATTGAGGCACAGAGAGGCTCAGTGACTCAGCCAATGTCACAAATGATGTCTAGAAGACCAGGGATTAAACCCAGGTCCCAAACACTGGACCATCCTGCTTCTCAGGGGAGTTTGCTTGGTGGAGCCACATCTCCTCTAGGCCACTCTCCAAACCCTTGCACACCAGGGTGCAGGGAGTCCCTATAGAACAGTGGTTCTCAAACTTTTTTTCCCCCCACAGACCACTAGAAAATTGCTGAGGGTCTCGGCGGACCACTTCATGATCTTTCCAAATGTTGTTTGTACCGTTAGCTAACTATTGTAAAGCGCTTTGGATAAAAGCGCTATATTAAAAAAAAAAACTTAATAATAAACATGTTTTGTTCTACAAATAAATGCACACAACTCCTATTTTTAATAGCAGAAGTCTTACCTTTCTAATGTGATGGATGTGCCCTCTCTCCCCCACCTTGGCAACCCCCGAGCTGGGGCTGGGAAGAAGGGATAGTGTCTCCCCTGCCACAGAGCTGGGGCTGGGAAGGAGGGGGGGGATCCCCCCCAGCCGCTGCAGCCCTGGCGGTGGGAAAAGCCACCTCTTTCTCTGGCTGCCGCAGCCCTGCAGATCCCAAATTCCCTCTCTTCTCGCCCCACTGCCCCCTCCCATCTACCCCCTATTCCTCCCAAGGCCACCACCTCACCTTATATGTGCATCTTCTCCAGGGTCCAGGCACCTAATTAGTGGAGCCACACCTGCACGCCTCCACTGATTCGATGTGCTGCTGCCCAGGCATGCACCTTGGAGGGAACTATCCAAGGACCATCTGAATGGAGCTCGTGGACCACAGTTTGAGAACCACTGCTATAGGGCTATGCACAGCACTGCACAGGGCATCTTGTCTCCTCAACCTCTCCTGCCACACAGCAGAACTGCGCTGGTTCCAATGCATTCTAGCCCTATCAAAAGGGGCTAGGAATCGACTCCCAACTCTTCCCAACCTGACTGTGCAGCCTTAGCTCATGTCGGGTTACAGCATGTCACATCTCATCAACTGGGGTGAAGCGTGAGGTGCTATAATGGAAGCCAACATAACACTAAGGGGGAAGAAAACCTGTCATTTTGGAAAAGCTCTACAAAGTTTTGATTCCAAAACCCATTTGGTTAATCATCCCTTTAAGAGGCTTTCACTGTAATCCAAAGCTTAACATCTCCTAGGCAGCAGCACTGATCATTTAAAGCAAAGATCTGGATGTGTGAGCAAAAACATAAAAGGGGGTTACGTTAAAAATGCTATATTATACTACTGAGTGACCAGCCCGGCTCGTACTCACTGAGCAGCTCTTGTGAAATGAAAATATATACAGAAGGGTTGTCCTATTTGGATGGCAATATAGAAGAGCACAATGCACCGATCCATCATTACAACTGAATAGGCAGCAACAGTTTTGTCCAGGGCCAGAGTAACGTACATTGATGGGAAATAGCAGTTCCACATCAGTAGTCTGTGTTCCTGCTTCCTTCCACTTTGATAAATGAACATGAGCGAAACAGAGCTTATTGCATGATGTAATTTCTTACCTAACAGGTAGGTATCATGGAGCAATGAAGAGAATGTTTGTCTGGGTGTATTCTTTTCATTTTTTAAGGCATCCCGTACAAGTTTATACACGTGGAAAGCCTGTGAGCAACAATAACCCTTATTGTAGCATTAATCTGGATCTGAATGCCTGATTTATAGGTTGTGTCAAAAAAGCCAATCTTCTAATTCTATATGAAGAAAATGCTGGGTTTTTTGTGGGGAAGTCAACATTATTTGTGGTATTGAAAATTCAGCTAGGAGAGACTACCCCATTAACATGTTCCAGGCTGCTCTCAAATATGTTGAATGAGAGCTGTTAAATGAGGTTAACGGACACCATCAGGAAGAGGGTAGTCAAAGAGAGTATGGTCTAACAATCATGAATATTAGCAAGCATGACCATTGAAACAGATATGCAAAAAGCAACTGTGTTCCAGTTGTTAATGAGTGGACTCCCCACAAAGCAAGCCATCACTTAAGTCTGGTCTGGAAGATGAATATTATTTGTATTGCAGAAGCAATCAACTGGGATGCATCAATAACTTGGGGTGTCTCCAATTGGGCATAATGTGGTCACCCCAGACACTTGCCAGTAAAACATTTATAATACATCATTGGGGCATTTCTTGCTACATAGTTATAATACAGAAAAAAAACTACATTAAAAGAGCATTAAGGTTGCACAGTGAAGCACTCCTAGGAAATGTAAAGCGTTAGATTACAGCAAAAACCTCTCAAAGGGATGATTAACCAAATAGGTTTTGGAATCAAAACTTTTTAAAGCCTTTCCAACATGAGACAGGTTGCCTGTACAACCTTGATTCAGCCCCTTTGTGAGTATGCATTAAGAGACAATCTTCAGTTGCATGGTCACATACTATTTTTTCCACAGAACCTCTTGCCTTGTTCAGTGCAAAGAATGTAAGGTAATCAGTTAATGAGCAGATATTCAATATTTCCTTTCATTCTTATAGCTCAATATGTGTCCCACAGGCCTTATTTACTGCACACTATTCATAGCCTGCTCTGAAGACAGAATTATTAACTTCCTCACAGGCTTTTCTGCGGTGTTCATCACTAGAGTGCTTAACAAACACTAATTAATCTATTCACAACTCCCGTTTGAGATGAAGAGGTGGTATCCCTATTGTACATATGGGGAGCTGATGCCAGAGATATTAATGTCAAAAGTATCCATGAATTTTGGGTGTCCAATTTGAGACAGATAGGACCTGATTTTTCAGGGTACTTAGCTACACTTCTTATGTTCAAAGCCCAGCATCCGTTGGCTTCAATTGCAGCTGACTGATCAGCACTTCCCCAAAACAGATCCCAAGGGTTCAAATTGGGCATGCAGAAAAGGAACACACAACTGGTGAGCACCTGTAGAGTTTGGTTTAAGTGACTTGCCCAGGATCACAGAGGAACCCTGTGGCAAAGGCAGGGCTAGAATTCGATTCTCTAGTGTAGCATTCAACTGCCTTAACTACGAGACTGTCCTCACTCCTCCTGCAACCCCCTGCCTCACTCTCTGCACACATTGAATAAATGAGACGGGGTCCTACAGGCAAGCTTTTTCACTCCACAGCCCTGCTCCATCCACAGAGCACATCCATCTTGTGGACTGATTAAGGCAGGGTTCCTGTGGAAAAAATAATATGCAGTTAGGTAATTAAAAGTTGTGTCAAACTCTATGCTTGACTTTTCTACCTTAATCGTGTTCTTTTGGTATAGTGTGTGAGCGGTCATCAGCAGGGTTGGAACCTTTAGATCCACTGCACAGACCTCTATCATGTGAGCTAAGGGAGTAACTGATAAAGGATGACAACCTACTTCTGCTGTGTGGGCCAAACACTAGAGGGAGATGACACACACTTTGCCGGAGGGTTTTACTGGTGTTTGCCAATTGCAGAGAATTGGTGAGATTCTTGGGTTCCATTCCTTGCTCTTTAAGAGAGTGATTTCTAAGGGTCACCAATCCTTCTTCCGCCTTGTCCCCCTCAAACCTGTTCCTGTCCTAGTCATGCCTCTTCCCTACTCCTGGCTCCTCGTCCTAGTTCCATTCTCCCTGCCTATCTGGTCACAGTCTTCACTCCTCAGGTTTCTGGTTCCAGTCCCATTCTCCCCTCCGGGCTTCCCATCCAAGTCCCAGTCTCCACTCCCAACTTCTCCCACACACAGTCCCAATCTCTTTGCTAAAAGGCCCAGTTCCCTTGTCCCAACTCCTCACCCTCCAGTCTCCTTGCCCAAGTCCCACTTTCTTTCACCCCAGTCACATCAGACTCCTTGTCCCAATCTACTCCTTTGACTTCCCACAGTCCCACTCTTGCCCCCTCTGAAATGCCTTCGCAACCCATTATGTTAACCGAGAGACCCGTCGATATACGCAATGCGCTTTAACCATCCAAGTCTCACCACCTCGTATGGAAACATTACCTTGGAAATTAGCCTAAGCTTTTCAGTTCTGCAACAGCACCTTCAAGCAGCTGAGGACATGGAAACTTTTAACTTCTCTCTCACCCCCAAAGGAGCCCCTGCCTTAAGGGATTATTGTACTATAAATGACAGCTAGTTTTAGGAGAAACTAGAAACAGCTTCCTGTGTAACAAAGGGGGCTTCCTCAGTATGGCGCGAGCAATCCTGGGATGATTATGGTTAGGGCCCTACCGAATTCACAGTACATTTTGGTCAATTTCATGGTCAGAGGATTTTTAAAATAGTAAATTTCATTATTTCGGCTATTTCAATGTGAAATTTCACAGTGTTGTAATTGTAGGGATCCTGATCCAAAAAGGAGTTGGGGGGGGGGGTCACAAGGTTATTGTGGGGGAGGGAGGTTGCGGTACTGCTACCCTTACTTCTGCGCTGCTGCCTTCAGAGCTGGAGAGCGGTGGCTGCTGGCCGGGAGCCCAGCTCTGAAAGCAGAGCCAACGCCAGCAGCAGCGCAGAAGTAAGGATGGCCTGGTATGGTATTGTCGCCCTTACTTCTGTGCTGCTCCTGGTAGGGCGCCGCCTTCAGAGCTGGCCACCCAGCTACCAGCTGCACTCTCTGGCCACCAGCCACCGCTCTCCTGCCTCCACTGAAGGCAGTGCAGAAGTAAGGGTGACAATACTACGGCCCCCCTAATACTACCTTCTGACCCCCCTGCAGCTCCCTTTTGGGAGCATTTGAGAAAAGTTGCTCTCCCCCGTGAAATCTGTGTCGCGTAGGGTAAAAAGCACACAAAAGACCAGATTTCATGTGGGGTGCGGGGAGGCCAGGTTTCACAGGCCAGGATGCGGTTTTCATGGCTGTGAATTTGGTAGGGCCCCAGCTATGGTACTGCTGTTCGGAGCACAGTGAGGAAGGCGAAATGTTGTATTCCAGAACTGCTGCCATGACTAGCCCACTTCAGAATAATTCCAGTCGTCTCCCAAGAAGCCCTGACTATGTGGGTCAGACCTACCTTTAGACTAGAGCTGGATGCAGAACTGATTTTTTGGTTTGCTGGCAGTTCCGAAAAATGAAAAATTATTTCAGTTTGACCCAAAAAACCCCTTTGAATGAGAGTCTTTTTAGGTGACAAATCTGAGGAGTCCATAGAAGTGGTTTTGGAACAAACTGACACATTAAAAAAGTAGTGAGTCACCAGGACTAGATGGTATTCACCCAAGAGTTCTCAAGGAACTCAAATGTGAAATTGCAGAACTACAAAATGTGGTATGTAACCTATCACTTAAATCAGCTTCTGGACCAGATAACTGGAGGAGAGCTAATGTGACACCATTTTTTTTAAATGGCTCCAGAAGCAATCCTGGTAATTACAGGCCGGTAAGCCTAAATTCATTACCAGGCAAATTGGTTAAAACTATAATAAAGAACAGAATTATCAGACACATAGATGAACACACCATGTTGCGGGAAGAGTCAACATGGCTTTTGTAATGGGAAATCATGCCTCACCAATCTATTAGAATTCTTTGAGGGGGTCAGCAAACATGTGGGCAAGGGGGATCCAGTAGATATGGTGTACATGGATTTCCAGAAAGCCTTTAACAAGCTTCTTCACCAAAGACTCTTAAGCAAACTAAGTAGTCATGGGATAAGAGGGAAGGTCCTCCCATGGATCAGTAACTGGTTAAAAAACAGGAAACAAAGGGCAGGAATAAATGGTCAATTTTCAGAATGGAGAGGTAAATAGCGCTGGCCACCAGGGATCTGTACTGGGACCAGTGTTGTTCAACATATTCATAAAGGAGCTGGAAAAAGAGGTAAACAGTGAGATGGCAAAGTTTGCAGATACAAAATTACTCAAGGTAGCGAAGTCCAAATCTGACTGCAAAGAGTTACACAGGGATCTCACAAAACTGGGTGATACGGCAACAAAATGGGAGATGAAATTCAATGTTGATAAATGCATAACCCCAACTGTACATACTAAATAATGGGGTTTAAATTAGCTGTTTCTACTCAAGAATGAGATCTTGGAGTCACTGTGGATAGTTCTCTGAAAACATCCGCTCAGTGTGCTAATAGCCATTGATGGACCTATCCTCCACGAATGTATCTAATTCTTTTTTGAACGCTATAGTCTTGGCCTTCACAACATCCTCTGGCAAGGAGTTCCACAGATTGACTGTGTGAAAAAAAAACAACCACCTCCTTTTGTTTGTTTTAAACCTGCTGGCTACTGATTTCATTTGGTGACCCCTAGTTCTTAGGTTATGAGCAGGAGTAAATAACACTTCCTTCTTTACTTTCTCCACACCAGTCATGCTTTTATATAGCTCTATCATATCCCCTTAGTCATCTCTTTTCCAAGCTGGAAAGTCCCAGTTTTATTAATCTCACCTCATACAGAAGCCGTTCTATACCCCTAATCATCTCTGTTACCCTTTTCTGAACCTTTTCCAATTCCAATATATCTTTTTTGAGATGGGGCAACCACATCTGCACACAGTATTCAAGATGTGGGTGTACCATGGATTTATATAGAGGCAATATGATATTATCTATCCCTTTCTTAATGATGCCTAACATTCTGTTCACTTTTTTGACTGCTGCTGCACATTGAGTGGATGTTTTCAAAGAACTATCCACAATGACTCCAAGATCTTTCTTGAGTGATAACAGCCAATTTAGACCCCATCGTTGTATATGTATAGTTGGGATTATGTTTTCCAATGCGCATTACTTTGCATTTATCAACATTGAATTTCATCTGCCATTTTGTTGCCCAGTCACCCAGTTTTGAAAGATCCTTTTGTAGCTCTTCGCAGTCTGCCAGGGACTTGACTATCTTGAGCAATTTTGTATTCTCTGCAAATTTTGCCACCTCACTGTTTACCCCTTTTTCCAGATCATTTATGAATATATTGAGAAGGACTGAGCCCAGTATAGACTCCTGAAGGACATCACTATTTACCTCTCTCCATTCTGAAAACAGCTGCTTTTGTTCCAGGACTGAATACTTCCTCAGATATGTTCACCTTCCAAAAAGAAATTAATCACTGCTGACGATCAGTATTTCTCTGGGGTCGGTCTCCTATAAATTCAGATAAACAGAAATAGCATGAAGATCTGCACTAGTGCTATCTGGTAATGGGCCTGACCCAATGCCTATTGAAGTCAACGGGAGTCTTTCCATTGACTTCAGTGGCTAAGAGAATAGGCCCATAATCTTCTCAGGGTCTGATTCAGATCTAACCCTGACTTTACACTTACTGAAGTCCATTGACTATGCCCGAGTTATCCTCATATATACATCAGGGTAAGAGAATCAGGCCCCAGTGATTTTTAGCAGCCTGAAGTTATACTATTCAGAGATCATGTGTGTGGTAAATTAAACAGCTAATTGTGACAATCTCAAAATTATAAAAATATTAAATCTAGATTTTATTGAATCTAGTACAGCATAAACTATGCTCTTTCTTCCAAATTCTAAAACTTCACTGCATTTGCCAATCCCCTTTGGAGCTTAATTATGGCATATAAATTAGAACAGTGGTGGTCTTAACGCTATTGTATATACAATCCTCAAATTTATGGAACAATCTGTAAGGGGTGCGGATGTATTTTTGTTGGCAAAAGCAATGCAATACTCACTAAAGTGATTCTGAAACTCCCCCATGTAATAGCTTCTGCTGGTAGTAGCAATATTCACTATTGAAACTCTACTCAGACATGGAGTCATTAGTCTGATTTTCAGGGGGATTGAGCACACAAGTCCAAAGAAAGTCAATGGCAGTGCCGTACATCTGAAAATCAAGCTCAGATTTGTTACATCAGCCACCCACTAAACAGATCAGTTTGAAGACTTTAAATATGTTGGTTGTGCTAATTAACTGATCACTGGGAGGCTGCCAGAGTGAAGGGAACAAGGAAATATTAAGGAAAAGGAACATGCTGTTGTAGCAAGTCTTCTCTCAGTTACTGGCAACAACTGGGATTGTTTAATCTCTTTGCCCCAAAAGGCACCACTTTTATCCAACAAAACAAGTCACTTAAATTTCCCTGTGCCTCAGCATCACCTCTGTAAAACTGAGAATTAATACTTCCTTTGTCTATCTCGGCCAATTAGTTAATAAGATGTCTGGGGAAGGGACTATCCCTTACATACGTGTACAGTGCCTAGCACAACCATGCTCTGGTTTTGTTTGGGACCTCTATCCACTGCCATAATACAAATAAGTAATAGTCAGACACTCAGGAAAATATTGTTTAACAGTTTGAGCATCTGGTTATCTCTAACTAGAATAGCATAACCTTGCCTTTGCCAACAGCTGTCTCAGCAAGCAGTATTCAGAAGTGCTTTCACTTCCTTATCCTGACCTATTACTTTACCCTTATTCACTAGTTAGAATGAAACCTCTGAGCCAGCTGTAAAGGAAAACAGCAAATGTTTCAACACCCTACAAATCCGATTGTTGAATATTTTTTGCTTATCGTATTACTTAATAGTCTAAGGCCACTAATTGCTTTTGACTCATTTGAACAAACAATTGGATTGTTCCCCATAGCTGTGGATCAATGCCGCAGCATTGTGACATTGATAAATATATTTAAAGCCTATTAAATGCATGGGCTTGTTGCAAATAAATGTATTCTTTTAAAGAGATGGGTTTATGCATAATGATATTAGGACAAATGTTCCTCTTCCTTACATCATTGCAACTACATTAAAACTTAGCAGGGCTACACTGGTGAAATGGAGAGCAAGTAAACATATCATTGCCCTGTATATAGAGGCTTTTCATCAAGGGGTGTCTCTCCCTGCCATCCACATGGAAGAGGATAAAGGGTCCACTCCTAAATCCTTGACATCGCTTTCTCCTAGCTGTGGAGACAGAACCCCAGTGACAGTCCCTTCTGGCCTTGGAATCTAGAGTCTATACAGGCTGCGCCACCCATTAAAGATGAAAGTGCTACAAATACACATGACAGTTAGCACCCAAATTCTGCTCTCAGCTACACTATGAAATCAAGCAGAATTTGGCCCTAAAAAGGTAGCCTCAAAGTTCCTGGGTAGTCCCTAGTACAGCTCTGCTCTAGCCCAAGTCTAGATGGTCCCTTCTTTAATTTCTCTACTAACCAACACCACCATCCTTTCTTACTGACATCTGATGGGTGTGTTTTAGCTTAAAATATACATAAGGTAAAACCTTAATACTGGTGGATGAGTTCTCTACATAACAGATAAAGATGATTTGCTTTGGTGAGCAGTATAGATCCTTGTAACTAACTACAGGTGGCCTGCCGTAGTGTCTAACATAGAGCCTTTCCAGGTTAAATTATGTCAAACTTCAGAGCTTCATCATCTTTTCCATGAGCCATCTCAAGGCAGAAGTATTTGGGTTTATTTCATGGTTGAGAAGAGTTTGCTGCTGTAATAAATGAAAGCTTCAAACTGACTGGATCACCAAAGACATTATCTGCATCATCTCTGAACTTACCTCGACCTCCTTTAACTCACCTTTGACAGGACTGCGTGAAATGGGATTTAAACCTCCAGGCAGTCAGCACTTCGCTTGCACAACACAGCAATACAGAAAGGGCCAAGCCGCTCCTCCAACTCCAACTCCCTAATGATGATGGGTTCTGTATTCCCCTCTGCCTGGGGCATACAGGCTGTGTATGGCCCCTATAAAGTTTGCCTTTGGCAAAGAAGTTCAATTTAGCTTTGAACTTAGGGTGACCAGACAGCAAATGTGAAAAATCGGGACAGAGGTGGGGGGTAATAGGAGCCTATATATGAAAAAGACTCAAAAATCGGGACTGTCCCTATAAAATCGGGACATCTGGTCACCCTATTTGAACTAGATATTGAGATATGGATATTTCATCTACATCAGTTGTAGGAACAGGGCTGGAGTTTTCAAAGCTCCCTGTCTGGGGTACTTAATTTGGTAATTATGCACACATAGGGCCTAATTCTGAGCTCAATGTGTGTCTATTTTGTCTTTAATGGGCTTTGGATCAGATACACAGTATGTATACGTCTGCTGCTTTCTGTAGGCTTTTTTAAAGGTTCTTTGAGATTCCTCCTACTTTGAAGTTCTGTTCAGATCACAGACAGAGCTGGTAGCACTGAGTGTTAGGTTACCAGATACTTCACATTATAAACCCATTTTTAGTTGTTTATAACATTAGAAAACTTGAACCATTTGGGTTGAAATTTTCCATGCCAGGTGTCTGTGTCAGGTTGAAAGTTTCTGGAAAATTTCAGCCAAAATGGTTCATTCATTTCCAAGGATGATCTTCGGGGGGGGGGGGGGGGGAGAGGAAATGTATTGTTTTGCCCAGATTAAAAAAAAACTCTGGTGATCTTTTCTTTGAAAACCTCTAGCACCGCCTCCCCCCGACTTTGGAGTAGCAACTTGAAATTTGGCAGGAGGTGGCCTGTGTGCCTTTCACTATCCCTGTAAAAATCAGCCAAAATCTGGCCGAGTTATTAAGATCTTTGAAAAAAAAAATCAGTTCACACAAGTTCAGTAATTATTTCTTAGATTTTAGCAGCTAAGCTTCCCCAAAGATTCTGTCCACACTGAGCATTCTCCAGCCTGGGGCTCACCAGGACTTTGCCTGCAACTGCAGCTCCAGGCTGCTGCAATCTGCACCAGGTCTGGGCCCAGGTACCTGACCTGAGAGCAAGGAGCCTGTCTCTTCTGTGTGCTCAATGACACCCCTTCTGGTCCCAGGCAGTGTGGAGAGGTCGCTACCTGATTTGAATGCAGAGGGGACCAGAGCCACACCTGCAAGAGGGACCGGGGGAGCAGTCTGGGGAGAATGGGACTCACTGGGCAAAGAGACAGGGACTGAGCATCAATGGGGTGGAAGGGAAAGGATGTGAAGGGGAGGCGGATCTGAGAAGAAGTCAGAGTGGGGGGGGGCAACTGGCACTGGGTGGGAAGAGAAAATGGGACACGCAGCTGGTGGAGGAGTAGTCTGGGATAGAGAGTCCAGAGGACAGGGAGGGGGTAGGTGAAGAGAATAAAACTGGGAGAAGGAAGCAGGGGTGGGGAACAGGTACAGTCAACTTTAGATCCGGCATTTCCTAACTTCTGAATGCTCAACTTTGCCACCTGCATGTTCTTTTAAAAGTGTGTGTGAGTGTGAGAGTGAGAGAGAGATATCTAGATATGTTTTCTTACCTACCCTTTGTCTCCTCTGTTTAGATTGCTAACATGTCAGGGCAGGGCCCATCTTTTACAAAGCATTTGTCTAGCACAGGCCTGCACAACATGCGGGGGCTCACTGTGCGGCCCGCGGGGGTGTGAGTAGGTGGGCTCACTGTGCGGCCCAAAATCTGGGACTGTGTCGGTTGGTCCTTTTTGCTGCCTGTCTCTGGGCTGGGGGTTGTCCCAATGCTGCAAAGAGGGTGTTCCCAAAGGAAGGTGCTTGCTTCTAACTCCCGAGACCGTCAGTATGTCTGCTCTTCTCTAGTCAGCCTACTTGACAAGTTTGATTGTCCTTGGTCTGGTTCCCATCCGCTCTCCAAGGGTTGCAGCTGTCTGGAGGTGCCTGCCTTCCATGCCTTCCTCATTCACACCTCATTCATTCAACAGGGCAATTGAACACAAAGTGGGGGGAAGATCTTATTCTACTTCTAGCAAAAAGACATTTTTCTTTTACCTTAATTATACTACCTTAGGGGCCCGCTATAACATATTACCAAGGTTCAGTACAAAGTCATATAAAAGTTATACAAAAATGCATAATGCAGAGATTTATCTACAACTCCATTGATTGACTGTTGTGTGCAGTAATATAGTGACCCCTGGGGGGGTGAAGAGGGGTGTGATGGTGGGGCCAAGCAGGGAGGGTGCAGTCCTATTTTACTGCTGTGATCTGGTCACCCTATGCACACTGTTTCTTTCCCCCTCTACAGGCTTCCACACCCCAGCGCTGAGGAAGGAGGGGTTGTTTCCGTGGGGCAGGCGACGCGCGCAGGTGGGGGGCGGGGTTTCCACGAGGCAGGCGACGTGTGCGGGGGGGGGGGGGGGGAGGGTTTCCACGGGGCCGGCGGGTTTCGGCCCTCAGCTGTTTTCTTTGGAGTAATATGGCCCTCGCCGCTTTACGGGTTGTGCAGGCCTGGTCTAGCACAATGGGGTTCCACTCTCACTTGGGGCCCCTAGGTACAACCATAACACATAATTTTGCACTCAGATTCTTCTTCCATTGCACCATTTTTATATTGGGCTCATCTCATCCAATTCATTGGAGTAACTCCCCATTTACATCACTGTTCATAAGGAAACCAGGCCCTACATGGAGTAGTTTTGTGCTGCAAAGGCCAGTGCAGACAGAACTAATATTTTTGAAAGACTGTCGTATGCTCTGCAAGCAGAAGCTCCACCTCCCTGTTGTTCTTCATTCTAAGGGAACATCTGGCCATTGGCCTTGTTCTGTACGCTACGAAGAGCCAGCTGGGAAGGCCTGCTGATGAAACACTGCAAAGAAAAGGGATGTGGCAGCAGAAAACTATGCTGAGGTTTTATTTGCTGCTTGAAAAAGTGACATTTCCCCTGAAAGTCTTGGGAATTCTTCCCCATAGTTAGTCCCATTATTTTAATGGCTGAGCTGGGGACTCCATTTCCTTGCTGCAGAAAGCAGCACAGTATTAATACGGTGAGATCCAATATTATCATTACGCCTACTCTGCGCTACCTGAATTTGTCGGTCGGTGAGAGTCCTGGGAGGAGCCAATCTGCTGCAGAGGCTCAGCATTAACAGCAGACTGTTTGTATTCCCCACAGGCTGGCCATGCTCCCAGAAACCAATACTCACCACACATTGCTCCCCCACCAGTCTTCAGTCCTGCCTGCTCTTCAGTACGGTAAGAGGGGTCCTGCGAGCTTTGCTCCAGTGCTTCGCCCCCATTGTGGCACCTTGTTACTCATTCTCCGCTCCAAAACCAAAAGCTTTACATGGTCATCAGTCGGTCTCCCCCCACTCCCACAGAGAAACAGTCAGGATCCTCGCCACGGAGCAAAGACAAGCAGATGATTAGCCCTGTCACCAGGGACCCTGCATTGTGTGACTACTGTCCTTCCGCCTGTTTATGTGGGATTTGCAACAGGGTTGTTCGCTGTGCTTTTCAACAGAACCATCCAGGCAGAAGCAATGGTACCAGTCAGTGCCTTCCAGCAGAAAGCAGGGCTCCAAAGGCAAATATACAGCCCTGCAGGGGAGCCAGCGCAGAGAAAAGCCGTTGGGGTGATGGAGGACACATCAGAGCAGAGCCCCATTTTTGGCATGAAACAGAAAACCTATACAATGAAAAACTGACCCCGCAGTGGCAGCTCCTGGGCCCAGCTCTATGCTCCGGGTGCGGTGACCTGGCACGCATGGTCACAGTGCCACTCACTCAAATTTAGCCCAATTCCACACACACACACACACACACACACACACCCCCCACACTCCTTTGTGATCAGAGTGTGTGTGAGTAGCAGCCCTGAACCACCACCTGCCTCTAGGGCCTTTTCCCCCACCTGCCTGTGAACTTCACACACTAAAACTAAATTCCCCCAAAAACAAAACAAAAAAAACCGTACACAATTATCACAAGCATGTCACAGGCCCCTGCATCTGAGGCCTTACCTCCGCCTACAGCGCCCCTCCCCCCGCCAGAACACCAGTCACTCCACCCTGGGCACCTGAGCATGGAGGGCAGATGCAGGCACCCAGACTCCAAGCCTGCCCTACAGGAGACACCAGCCATGGCACCTCCACCTAAGAGAAGGACAGCATCTCTCCATATGGCCACTGGGAATACACAGCACCTCTTCCTTCAGACACGGTCAGCCCGAGCCCAGCGCCCTCTGCCCAAGGCAATCTGAACGTATGCAGAGAAGAAGCTGGTGTCCTGAATCTGATTGTCCCTGCAGGAAATGAGACAAGGGGCAGCTAGCACTCAGTAGGGATGCAGGAGAGCAGGTCCTAGTGCAGAGTGTTGTTTCGTTCCCTGCATACCGAGCCAGAAGCCTTGACAAGTGGGACCAGCCCCCCATGGGAGTCTGCAGGAGTTTAGACTTAGAGTCACTCTGGTAGCTGCTCACCCAGCACCTAGATGTGCCTGTTCCACCTGGCACAGCACCTATTCATGAGGAGTCTGGTAAGCCTCTCTCCTGCTCTTGGGGTAGTATCACAATCCCCAACTGGCTGCCCACAAACATGAAGTGCTGCCGCCACCACTAAATTCCCTCCCTCCACTAACCAAGCAGTGGAAGAACCAGATGCCCCAGCCTCCATCCCCAGGAGGTGCCTGCAGACCTCTGGGGCCGGTGAGGGTAGCTTCCTAGCTGGCCATATAGATGCCTAAGATCCCAATTTCAGAGTTATCACCTAACACTCAATTGGCTTTTCAGTTTAACTATCAGTTTTGTGTCTCTGCCACCCCCCTTTTCTAGCCCCCTAATTTTTTTCCTGATAAGCATCCTCCTGGTACCATTTACCTCCATTTTCTTTTTTGGGGGGCGGGGGCATTGTTCCCATTTCTTCCATTGGTAGATAGTTTCAGACATTCACTGGAAGCTTCTCCGGCACTGACACCACACCAAGGAGAAAAGTGAGCCAAGACTGGCCTACCACCCTAGACTGGTCTAACTTTTCAGGACATAAATCATTACGACATGGGCCCTACGCCTCATTTCAAAAGGGCTAAAGGGAGCCTAAGCCCTCTGCCATGCCTGCAATACAGAAACCGTGGGTCTATTAGTGACAGTTGCTATCTTAGCCGACACCCCAGGGATTGAACTGGGAACTTCTAGAGCCTAAATTATGAACTGTTACAGTGTGAGTGAAAGTCAAAACATGCTAGCTGCTATTGCAACAAACTCTTCCTTGTGTGGATTGGGAACAGAGGACGCCCTGTAACACACTCACCAGCGGATTACACACTGGCCCCATCACACACAAGGTCCTTGCATGCACTTACCTCACCTTTTGAAAATTCCTTGGGTACTTATCTCCCTGTGTCCGGGCACAAAATGCTACCAAAAGCCAGCCTGGTTGTTATGAGCATCTATTTAAGCTAAAATGTTTTATAGCCCAGCTCTGTTAGCTAGACTGCTGTGAATGGGCAGATAGCATCTTCAGAACGGAGCCTGTTGTGCTGACAACATGGATTAGGGGACTGCGTTGCAATCAGCAGTCATTTAGAAGTTATGCCTCTGAAGTACACAGCAGTCTGGAAAAGCAGACAGAAATGACAGGGTTTTCCGCAAGAAGAATAAAAATGCTCAACAACAGTACTGAAAGGACTGAGCTCAATATCCTCCCAGGGAAAGGGAGAGAATAATAAAAAAAACCTAACCAAGATAATAGCCAAGCCCTGTGCATGCATATAGGGTGAAATCCTGGCTCGTTCCAAAGCTTCCCTTGACTTCGTCAAAGCCAGTTAGACCATGATGCTCCTTTCTAAAAAGTGAGAGGAGGGACTTGGGGGCGGGGGACGGAATCTTGACGAACTTAAGAGTTTCACCAACAGCTGATTTCCAACCAAGCTGTCATCATAATTCATTGTAAAGGGTGGAAAAGGGGTCTCGGTATGGGAGACCAGTTATTCCATGTTAGTAGGATTCCTCTCCTAAATACATGGGCCGTGCTGAATGCCCACAGCACTACTTCATTGTCCCTTCTCTGCCAAACAGAGTCCGGGACTGTTAGATTCATTATCTCTCTCTGCCTCATTCTGCAACACGTGGAACGCATAGCCTCTTGATAAAAGCAAAATCTTGAGAAGGAGTCAAAGACTGGACATTTAGATGAACAATAGGGATAACTGCAGTTACAATAGATAGGATAAAAATGTGCCAGGAATATAAAACCTCATGCTCTGGGGCATAAACTGATCCTTAACGGCTTGGGTTAGGAAGAAGCATCCTCTGGGGGGCATGCTATGGTATACATTGTCTAGTATGGGTGTTTTACTTACAGCTTCTTCTGAAGCATCTGGTTCTTATCCCTGTAAGGCATAGGTTACCGGAGTAGACAAAGCACCAGTCTGATCCAATAATGTAATTCCTATGTTCCTATCAATTCTGCAAATATTAGGAATCTATTTCTGGGTAAACTGGTTCTATTGGATTTAACTGTCATCTTGCTGACTTCAAAGCTCCCATCTGTCCCAGGGGTGGGGGTTGGTTTCTAACTTTAGCTTGACCCAAATTACTTACAGCCTTCCTCTGCAGCAGGCAGCAACAACAGTGAAGCGGTGTGTCACGCTTTTGATCATTACATCTCTGGAATAAATTGGTCGGTAGGTCTGTGGAAAGATCAGTTTTATAGACAAGCGTGTCTAAAGCAAGGCCAGGATTGTTGCTGTTATTCTCAGAAGTATGCCCTCATCATCTGGGGGAGTGGGACATTTGGGCTTGATCCTGAGATAGGCTGAGCATCCAAAACTGCTGAATCCAAGACCAGCTCCTCTCAGAATGGTCTCATTTTGGTTTTACATCAGCTGGTCATCTAGGCTGTGAAATAAATCTCTCTGAAGGTTTAATTTTCTTTGAAAAGGCTAAATCTGGTATTCTATTGTACCACTGCTCCAGTTTAGAAATCCCTGAGGGAGAGTGACTAGGCTGCTATTCATATACAAAGACCCTAAAACACAACTTCCTGTCCCAGTCCCTGACCTTGTAGCCTATAACCTGAGTGGGAACAAGATACTACAGCCACTTTTCCCTTTCTATCCTAAAATGCTTTCCCCTGCCCCCTCTCCCACACATGTACACTCCATAACAGCAATATTAAAACCATCGGTCAGGATGGGTCTTAAAATCAGACACTGTGCTTGGAACTGGATTATTGAAATAGCCAGCTCTGAAATTATTACACACTGGATACCAGATAAGCGTTCCCGTTGCACGCCGTTAGGCTGTGTTTTTTCCCCTTTTTTACTAAGATGTTTTTTGTCATCATGAATAACCAGAACTCCACTGTTTCACCACTGACTGTATCTTAGTGTGAAATTCCCAAGTGGGGGTCGGGACTTAAAGTTCAGAAATTTCAGTGGTGCAATGCAAGCACACACAAAAAGTGTGTGTGTGGGGGGGGGGGGGTGTTGAAGCCAATGTGAAACATCACAAAGGATGAGAGAAGGGCAAAGCCAATACTGATTGTATATTCCAGAGAGGTGACCATTGCACACTAATCTGAGTGTGTGTGTGGGGGGGGGGGAGGGGCGGGGGGAGGAGGAGTTGATTTCCCGCTCCCCCCCCCTCCAAACAGCGGGATATCACATTAAAATCATCTGGTACCAAATATGAATGCAAGCAACAAAACCAAACGGCCATTTTGGAGGCAATGAATATTAAACTGATTTAAGCAGAAGCTTTAAAAGTGAAGTCCTTTTGAAGTGATACTGCCCATCTTTTCATAAACATTTATATTTGCACTTGTAAATTTTAGACAGATCCAGCAAAAGTATATTAAAGGAGTTTTTAGCATGCTAGATTATTAAAACTGATAAAAACAATTATTTTTAGTGTCATTCAACACACCAATACTTATTTAGGTGGCATCATTCGAAATATGGCAAACATGCTGCATCCTGAACAGCCATCTCTCTTTTTTTAAGAACCTATGGCCACATTTCAGGAAATAATTATTATTCATGAAAAAAGGACCTAAACATATGATGAAGCCCCATTGATGTCGATCGCACGAGTTAAGTATGTGTGACAACACATCAATAGCATCAGTGAGCTGCTGTTTAAGTTGCTTCTGCTCATACTGTAGCCAATAGCACAAATGTTTTGTCAATTTCAATGGTATCAAAAGCGGGCCTTGGCCCCAAATTTTGTCTCCGGCTGTACAGCGCCTTTACACCAGTCCTGGGGGGATTCTCCCATATATAAGGCTCCTTTATGTTGCTCCTCCTCACAGCCCCTAGGGGTGTGGTCAGAGAGTGTACACACACACACACACACACACACACCCCTGAACCAGCAGAGCAGTTGTGGGAAGCTGCCACAAGGTAGAGCAGACCCAAGGTTGGGTAGACTGCTGACCAGAACCAAGAGGTGCAAAGTTGGTTTAGTTTGCCCTCCCCTACCACTTGTGCTGTGCATCTTAAGAGGCACAGTTCTGACTCCAAATGGGGATGTGTCACAAACTACAATTATAATATATTTTAAAGACACTGCTGAGATTTCAGCTCTAATTCTAAGTCAGTCATTTTATAGTAGCCCAGCACTGCAACAATCTCACTGATCCACCATTCAGCAGTAACTTCTGCAGAGTTAAGCAATAACACTAACTCATTTGCCCTGTGAAATCCATTGCAAAAATATAATTGAGCACCTGAAAAAAATACCCAATGTGATAGAAGAAGAGAGTACATTCTGAGAATAATTAAACACTGCTTTTACTGAATGTAAATCAATTAAACTATTACACTTTTTGCAAAATGCAAACAATTATAATCACACAAATGAATTCTGCACTGAACTATCCATTTATAATTACCTGCCTGATATAAGCACTGTGAAGATGCAATGTAATTTATCAGCTTTATCCACATCATGGCATTTTGGGGTCTGATCCTGCTACCACTGATTTCAACTGGAGTAGGATTAGCCTTTGTCTGTAAAAAAATAGACTGCAGGATTATTTAAGATAACAAGTAAAATGGGTGCAATCCTGCTTTCCTGGAGCAACCAAAACTCCTATAGAACATAACCAGGGTAAGGATGCATGGATTTAGCCCAGATACCTTATATTAGATATTAGCAACCAGACGTTACCTTCAGATATAGGCAGGGAAACTGAAATTAACCTTAAACAGGAGTTTTGGGCACATAACATCCACAGGAAGAATCTATGGGCTCTGGTATGAGTACAGATATTCAACGCTTTCACATGAACATTTTTCCATAGGGAAAGTGTGATTTAGTTTAAATTTCCCAAGGAAAATGTTAGTTTTTAATTTTATCTTTTTAATTATTGACATTTTCTGCAACGTAAGTCATTTTGTTTCAGTTTTCAGAAACCAACGAATGTAGGTTTCCCGTTGTGGGATGGGATGACACTGTCAGCCCAGCTGCAAGGGCTTACGAAGGCTTCAGGCCTCAGCCAAGCACAGTCACATTCATTGCTGGAGAGCCGTATGTTTCACCTGTGTGTTGGTATAGTTGAGATGGGTATTGGACTTAAAATAATGTTGTTCGTGTTTAGACTTTATGAAATACTTGTAAATTACTGCATGCATTAATCTCACTTGCAATTTCTTTACCACCTGCTATAAGATGAATATTAAAGTTTTGCTTTGTAACCGTAAAAAAAAAAAAAAAAAATTAATTAAAAATTGTTTGCTCTGAAACGGTGAACCCAGTCAGGAGGGATCATCTTCTGCCCATCAAAAAGGCCTATCAAAGCCAAACAGACCATTGTGGGACACCACAATACAAAAGACTTTAAGTGCCCCCTTGCACCCAAAGGCTGCATGCAAAAGGGCTCATCCCATCAGCTCGGATTCTAGAAGGAGGAAATAAAAATAGCTGACAAAGAAATTTTTCATCTCTTTTGCTGTTTGGACTCACAGTGCTGGAACTATGAAACAGAAGATGAGATCCCCAGTGTCACCCTGGCTTAGATCTGAATGCCTTTTAGGGCTGACTGATTACTACAACTCTGTCACCTTTTAAAAACAGACTAATTTGTATGTAGATATGCTTGCCTGCTTTAATCTTGTAATAACTTTCTCATTCCTTTTCTTAGTTAATAAATCTTTAGATAGTAAACTATCGGATTGGCTGCAAGTGTTGTCAGATGTGAAATCTAAGGTGCAAATTGACCTGGGGTAAGCGACTAGTCTTTGGGACTGGGAATAACATGAATATTTTGTGATCTTGGCTGTATAGCAGCCATGACTAAATACAGTTTGCCTGGGTGGCAAGTGTGACATTATTGACATGAACTGACACCGTATAGATCATTGTTGCAACCGGGGTCCCATGGTTGCACCAGGTCTTGTACAGAGGAGGTCAAGTGGGGTGTGTATGGAAAAGTTGTAGTTTGCGGGTTATGATTATGCTGTCTGTATGTGTATATCATTTTTGTAATTGAAGTTATGAATATTGGCTATGTACTTGTAGCTCAATGTGTTTGATTCTAAGTAGCCTCAGTGAAGCATTTGGTCAGCTTCTTGAGAAAGGCCTATTCTCAGTAAGTGCCCAGTCAAGAAACACTTAACTGACAATGGACTTTGGGAGACACCAGTCCACATCTGAGCTTTCCTGGGAATGTTCAAACTAACACGGAAACAATGGTGTCTGCCTTCAAAAAGCTGAATCATTCATGATTAGCCCAGGTGACTACAAACTCCAGCCTGTTGCTGTGACTGTGCACAGAAGAACAAAAGGGTTTCCACCCACACGAGAATATAAGAGGTCCTGGAAGCCCCTCCATTTCGTCTTCAGCTGGCTCAAGAGATGGCCTCTCCACCCCCGAGAGATGCCTGAAAAACTGGAACAAAGGACAGTAACTACAAGGGTGTGAGTGATTGCTGGATCCAGACTGGGAAGGAGTCCAGTCTATGAAAGAATCTTATGGGGATATCTGAGGGTGAGACTTACCTGTATTCAGTTTCTTACTGTATTAGGCTAGACTTGCATGTTTTGTTTTATTTTGCTTTGCTTGGTAACTTACTTTGTTCTGTCTGTTATTACTTGGAACCACTTAAATCCTACTTTTTATACTTAAGAAAAAACACTTTTTGCTTATTAATTAACCCCAAGTAATAAATACCTGGGGGAATAAACAGCTGTACATCTCTCTCTAGCAGTGTTATAGAGGGCGGACAATTTATGAGTTTACCCTGTAATAAGCTTTATACAGAGTAAAACAGATTTATTTGGGGGTTGGATCCCATTGGGAGCTGGGTGTCTGGGTGCTAGAGACAGGAGCACTTCTTACGCCGTTTTCAGTTAAGTCTGCAGCTTTGGGGAGAGTGGTTCAGACCCTGGGTCTGTGTTGGAGCAGACTGGCATGTCTGGCTCAACAAGCCAGGGTTCTGGAGGCCCAAACTGGCAGAGAAAATAGGCTCAGAGGTCATCTCAGCACATCAGGTAACAGTCCCAAGGGGGTTTGTGATCGAACCGGTCATAGTCAAGATAGCCTAGAATGCCCAAGGGGACTACCTGTGGCTCCATGGTAAGACTAATACAGTTCTTTAGGAATTCACACTTATTACTGGGTTGGAGAAATCTAATTCTAGAACACACACCCAGTTTGCAGTGTCTGCCCTGAGATTAGCTCTCATGGTCATGAAATATTCCAGACAGCATGACAGAGGTTTCCTCCCTTTTGCTTTCTTTTTCCTTTAGAAAAACCTATTTTTCTTCTGTTTTCTTACTGTTTTCCAACTTTTCCCAGTGGAAATTGGGAGGTGGGGGGGGGGGGAAGAGAGAAATAGAACATGGAAAGAAAATCAAGTATGCTTAGGTTTCCAAAGAACAAAATGAAATGTTTTAAATCAAAATGAAGCAAAAAAATGGTTTCAAAGTGTTTTATTTTTGTTTTGTAACAAAAATTCTCATGGAAACTAGAGTACTTCCTAGTCAAAGAAAGTACAAACCCAGATATTGTCCCCACAATATTTTCCATAGGAAAACAATGGGGTTTCCAACCACCTGTAGTTGTGAGTCCAGTTGTGTGCCCATACAAGTGTGTAAGGCAGCATGAGTCATCCTCTCAGTCCTCTGCATGGCTCCTTGTATCACCAGCCCTGTGTGGGGCCCAGGGAAGGAGAGCCACTGCTAGATGGATGGGGATAGGAGAATAGGACATGATCCATCTTGCTTCCACCCCTCCCCCACCCCTCAATCAGTGCAGTGTAGCCAGCACGGAGCAGGGAATCAGGCAGTGTCTTGAAGAGGGCTGGAGGCTTCGCGCCTATAGAAAGAGAGAAGGGGGGGCTAAATTGTCACAGTTCAGTCTCTGCCCTGCTTCTGGAGCAGTGCAACTACACAGTGCCCCTTTTTCAGTCTGGATGATAGCTCTGGTCTTTTTATTCTGTGTTATGACTCCTCGTGGAAAGCAGACATAACAAGATGCGATGGGCGGGCCACACAGCACGGATAACAGGTGGACCGCAATCCTTGCTGAGTGGTACCCGCGAGAACAGAAAAGACCCCCCCAGTCGGCCTCCAAGAAGATGGGAAGATGACATCGTTAAATGTTTCGGACGAACGTGGAGAAGAAAAGAAAGAGTGCGAGAAGAATGGCAGACGTGTTGTGATCGGCGCAGTCTTAACGACAGCTGAAGTCCGATCGATCTGGGTGATCCAGGTTATGACTCCTAGCACAATGGCACTTGGGTGCCTGATTGGGGCTACCCACAAAACAAACAAACGTCAATCCAGGCCTGAGTTAGGAGCTGAGGACTGCAACCTTGATCACTCACATTTTGTTAAGAAAGTTACTCTCATGTTCCAAGATAGTTAATGCCAACAGGTTTTCCTGACATGAAAGTCCACAAGGAGTGAATTGCAGAGCACAAGCACTGGCAGAAAAATGTTAATTTCACACACTCTGTGTTGGAAGTGCTATCAACCAGGCATAGTACGGGAACAATACCATGTGACTTATCTGACCAGCCACACCTAAACACTATATCTCAACAAGAAGCAATCAATACTCAGATCTGTTGACAACCAACCAATCTAAACACTTAAAGAATTATCAAACTATTCTGAAAAGCAAATACAGTTGAGGAAAATGTGTTCTGCTTATAGATATTCTGCAAGTAGAAAAAAGCTAAAATTGTCAGATAAGTTATACCACTATATCATGTATTATTCATTCAGTTGCCGTTATGAAGAAAGGTTAAGGGAATTGGGTTTATTCTCAATGAAGGAAAGGAGAGTGTCATGATTTATAGCTTTTCAGAATTCTCAAAGAGAGTGATACATTTAAAATGGAGAGAGAACTATTTATCCAGGTAAAGTTGAAGCCACAATGGCAGGTTAGCTAAAAGTTAGGAACGTAAGAGTTAATAAGGAACATGGGTAAAAAACTACTTCACACACGATAATAGATAGACAAAATAAATTCTAGCTAAAGGCAACCTGAGTGAGTTCACAAGATGTGCTTCTGGAGAAGCTGGGGACCAAGGGATGTGGCAACAAAGTAGAAAGAAGGAATTAGATCAATAACCACTGTCATCACACACACACACATTTTTTAAAAAAATAAATCAATGCCCACTGGTGGTGAGGCCTGTTCTTGTTCCTAACATTGCTTCTGTTCTTATGCCCTTTTGTTCCTGCTTTTGGGCAGCTAAAGCTGAAATGTGGAAACAAAAAAGGAGAATTAGTCACTCTAGTGCATAAAGAGCACAATTTTAGACTGCCACTAACAGGAAACAGAACACACATACATAATTACCTCCCAAACACATCAGATGCCATCTTATTTTTAGCAGGCTTTAGAGAGACAGTCCTGATCATAGAATCATAGAATCTCAGGGTTGGAAGGGACCTCAGGAGATCATCTAGTCCAACCCCCTGCTCAAAGCAGGACCAACCCCAACTAGATCATCCCAGCCAGGGCTTTGTCAAGCCTGACCTTAAAAACCTCTAAGGAAGGAGATTCGACCACCTCCCTAGGTAACCCATTCCAGTGCTTCACCACCCTACTAGTGAAAAAGTTTTTCCTAATATCCAACCTAAATCTCCCCCTCTGCAACTTGAGACCAGGACTCTGCACTTGTCCTTGTTGAACCTCATCAGATTTCTTTTGGCCCAATCCTCTAATTTGTCTAGGTCCCTCTGTATCCTGTCCCTACCCTCCAGCGTATCAACCACTCCTCCCAGTTTAGTGTCATCTGCAAACTTGCTAAGGGTGCAGCCCACACCATCCTCCAGGTCGTTGATGAAGATATTGAACAAAACCGGCCCCAGCACCGACCCTTGCATCATAATATGCAGTGCCAGTAGTAGTAGTAGTCCATATTACAATGTCATGTCATATGTCCTATGTCAAGATGTCATAGGACATGTCACAATATGCATTACTACCACCACCGATATAATGAAATAATGTAAAAAATAATAAGAGTAATTTTTTTAAAAAATCATTTTGAGACAATTTTGGGTTTGAAATTTTCCTAAAAATGATTTTTCCATAGGAAATTTTGTCAAAATGGGTAAGATTTTGCAAAATATTTTGGTTTTTCACTAGAAAACTTTTTAGATGAAAGGTTTTCATCCAGCTCCACTTTCTTTTCCCATAAAACAAAGTTATTATGTATAACTTCACATTTTGAATATCATTCTAGAAGTCTTCCAGTGCTTTGGGTGCCTCTCAGCACTTAAAAATCACAACCAAAACAAAACAACTAAGACCACAACCCTCATCAACAGCCTTACCAAATAGAGGCTTTGCAGTGTGCTTGGAAGGTTAACAAATCCAGGATCTGGAGGACCCAGGAGGGGAGTGAGGACGAGAGCTCGGTTAAAAACCAACAAAGATCTAAGGAATGCATTAGCTGTGGAATGACATCTATTAGAGCAGTAGTGTGAAGCGTATTCTAGTAGGCTGAGCGCAGTGCTAGACATTCACAGTGAATCATTGCAGGCATGGACCGCCTCTGTGACCATGGGTAAAACTCCTCTGCCCCCATCTCCTTATCCTAAAAACAGTACTGTAGGTAAATAACCTGCTTAGCTCCGGGAGGTTCATTTCTCCCATCCTTACGCACCCACGTTGCGTTGGTCTCCCATAGGTCTATTTGCATGAATAATCGGATTATTCACATCAGGCTCTGGACCCAACTATCAGAGGTGTGATTTTCAGCTTGGGTAGGCATCCCAGGCTAGCTTTAATGTAGCTACTTCACTACAAATAGCAGCGGGCTAGCAACATGAGCATATACCAATGGTGCCCACTGTGCTTGCACCACCCCATCATGTCTTCACAGCTACTTTTACCGGAACAAGCTAAATTAAAGCTAGTGTGGTACATCTATATAAGCTGCAAATCACACCTTTGATCACAGTGTGGACATCATAGCATATGATTAGTTAAGGCTGGTAAAGAACTTTGAAAGCAAAGGGTGCTGCATACATAAGTATTAATAGCAATGACAAATTGCATTTCTAGGGCACCTAGGTACCAAGGCACTCTTATTTTATGAAGGTGTCTAGACACCCCTTTGAGTGTTTAATTTTCTTCCAAAAATAAAATGGTAAATAAAATATTCACCAAAGCTTTCAATCAACTCACTCTCTTTGCATTCCTTTAAAGCAAGTTAAGTAAATAGTACTTGTTCCCAGCACACAATCATCCTGTGGAATGTATTACCGCAGGGATCCGTCAAATCAAATACTGGATTTAAAAAACAAATGTATAGAATCATGAAGTGCTATTGAACTCGGTAAGTAACATAACAATTTAAAAAATATTTGTAGTTATGCAGGTTGAGCTGAGGATCATTGTGTTTTGATGGCATAAACAGATCACCTTTGGGAAGGAATTTCCTCCCCAGTGCACAATTGGATAGGTGTGTTATTTTGGGGGTAGAGCGGGCCGCTCTCTCTTATCCAGACTGGCAAATTCTCCGAGTCCTGTCAGTGCCATAGGAGTCCAGTGTTTGTATTTGCTAAGTCTTTCCTTTTCAAAGGTAGCTTTTCATAGGATCTGCTGGATGCTGTCAACTTCAGAACCACCTCACCTGGAAACTCCAACAGCATGTTCAGCATCCACAGACCAGAGATTTACAAGATCAAAAAACTACTGGTAGGATGTTCAGATCCCCAAGAAGAGAATTTAAACTCAGAGAAACTTGACTGTGGTGCATTCTCAATTAAAGGATGGTTTTGGTAAGCAGTCAAACCAATAAGCCATTCTTTCCCTGTTGAAACCAGATTTCACAGGACAGCTTTCTGACAAGATTTTAAATCAAGTCCAATTTTCAGAGCACAGACAAAATTCTCACAAGCAGAAAAAGAAGAAACTCACTTAACATAATAATGAAGAACAAGGAGACTCCTACATGGAAAAAGTTCTATTGAGTTCAAGGGATCATTTCCTTTGCAAAATAAAAAAAATGGTCACACCAGGCAAAATTTAGAAAGGGACTTATGCTGATAAGCTTTGCAACACTTAACTTTTATGCACCTGGAAAGACACTGCGATTGACAAAGCCTCTTAGGCACATAATTCTCCCCATTCATTGTATGGGGAGCCTAAATGCCTTCCACTGTGATTTACAAAAGCCAGCACACTAGGCAGGGAGCTAATTAAGCTACCAGTGGGAGATACCAACAGAGGCGCATCCTAAAACCCACTCCTCTCACAGAGTTAGGTACCTAAGGCCAAGCTGCCTCTCTCTGCTAGTGGGTTAAATTAATCTGAGGATTACAGACACCTATACTCTCTTAAAGATCATTACTGCACACAATATTTATACTTTGGGTTCCAAAGTCGCATTCAAATTCTCAATCATGTATTTGTATGGCTTTAGGGAAGAAACCTTTACATTTTACTGTATGGGGAGATCATGGCAAACCAGTAATGTGCCTGAACCACAACTGCTCATTGCTAAAAGTAGCCAAGCTAACAGGCCGTAAGTGGGCCTATGCAACAGCATAACCAAGTCAGAAGCGGGAGTGGGTTTGGGTGCCACAGAAAGGGCAGCATGACACCGCGTCCTTCCTGATGAGATCTCTGTAGAAATTGCTGAGGTATGCATTTTAGGAAAACAGGAAGCTTGTCTATATGGGCCCTCAGGGATGGGTCTGTCAGGGCCTCAAGGCATGCAGACTCTGAAAAAACACATCTGCCTAATTGATGATCAGAAGGAAACCTCTTGCGTAACCTCTTTGAAACTGCTTGCTTAACGAGTTTCTTTGCGTGACATGTTATTGTAATACTAATGAATAAATAAGGGGAGAAAGTTTTGGGTAGTTGGACTCTCCCTCTGGACACATCTTGTGGTCCCCACCGGCAGACAGAAGATTGGCCAGCGGAAGACTGTGGCTGGGCCACTTAAGAGCCACACCCAACTTTGATAATGATTGAGGGTTGGGGGTGTTTTACTCACCTGTTGCGGACTTGTAGAAGTGATTGAGACTAAGTAAAGTATAGCACTTGTGTTTGTGCCAGCCACCTGTCAGTTGGACTGCCGTGTCTCTTGATTTATTTTGTGACACCACCTCACACAGAGTAAAGTTACCAAGAACTTTGGGTTGAAAGAACCCCAGGTCACTTTACCATCTCTTTGGAAAAGATGGAGCATGCCAGTGTTTCCTTAGCAGAGTAAACATAAAACCTCCACTAATTGTCACAGCTGTGAGATCTGAAATTCTACAGTTGGCTTCATTTAGAAAACTCATTTTTTTCTGAAGTTCATAATATAGCCATAAAATTCTCCTGGACTTGAACCTAGCAGAGAGTTTGAAGACTGAGGTTTCGGTTGGTTGGTTTTAACCACACAAAAATATCATGATTGGTTCAGGAGTTTGTCTTGTTTTATTTTCATGAATGGTACAGGGGGGAAAATAATAGCTTTATACTGTTATGTCTGATATATTTGTTAGAAATCCTATTTATAGCTCTTTATCTAGCTTTAACCCATTCTCTTCCACATTATATTAGCTAGGATAAGAGATTAAAAGGGACATAAACCCTCACACTACAGGGCATAAACCAGCAATTAACAGGGATTAGGCAGGAACTAATCAGTTTAATTATTGAAAGTACAGAGCAGAATTTTGGACTTAGGCCACAAGTGATAGATTCTGTTCACTGTTTTTTGATAGAAAAATGGCCCCATTGTTAATATAGAAAAAAAAGGACTTTTCAACCAGTGAATGAAAAGGCAGGCAAGTATATGGACAAGTTGTTCCACAATTGTACAAAATGTAGATTCTTGCACCTTGCTCTAAAGATTCAGGTAAAGACCACTGTTAGCAAGAGGATGATACAGAGCAATGGTAGAATCTCGCATTGCTGTTTGTACCATATGATGTATGTTTTGGGCTTTTGCACACTCCCTGTCTGCTGATGGGTGGGCCAATGAGAGGGCAGTGCCTACACACAGAGGAGTGGAGCAGAGCTCAGGGAGCTGGATGAGGCAGAAGCAGAAGCCCTGTGGGCAGTAGGAGGCAGTAGCTCTGGAAGAAGCTCTGCACCAGCCTCAACCAACCCCCTCCATTCCCCTTTTCTTCCCCACTTTAAGAACTGGCTATAGCGCCGAGATTCACAGAGCCATTAGTGAGATCTTTCACCTGCTAACGCAATCATTCCAAATCTACCAATTCATTTCGGGCTTTATGGGGGAATTCTTATGGTCAGCCTTGATTTCCATGAATACCTATAAGCACAAAGAATAGTGCTCAAAATCACAAGCTGCAGCAGGCCTGTGAAGAAGAAGAAGAAGAAGAAGATCAGAAAAGTACAAATGGTCTACAAGTTTCTTGAAGTTTGACCATGTTCCTAGTGAATGGATGGTTCTGCTACTCAAATTTCTAAGTCTTCTGCATGAAGTGAGGCTGTTGATTTGGATTTGTCAGACATGTTGGGTGCAGAAATCTCCGAATCCAGCACAGAGATTGGTGTTGAATTGCTGGGTACTGGCGTGTCTGATTCCAAGACAAAAATTGCCCATTGGTTGTTAATGTGATTGTTACGGATGTGGACACAGAAGCAGTTTGATTACTGAAAGCATGGGGAAATTTTGAATTTGGCCACAAGTGACAGATTCTGTCCAGTGTTTTTTGATAGCAATGGGATAATTTAGAAAAGAAAGAAGAAGAAAAAACAACACTCTTCACCTAGCGAACGCAAAGGCAGGCAAGTATGAAAATCATGGTTTTGTCAAAACTCCTAATGGTGAGTTATGCCAGCAATCTTAGTAGACACAGTTTGATCCTGGCCTCCTTGTTCTGTTTCACACTTGTTTGCTTTTCCAGCCAAAATTTCTCAACATCCTTTGTGAGCCATAAAACTGAGCTTGTGAACTTTTTCTGCTTTAGCATGTGAGTATGCCAACATGAAAGTTCAAAGGAACACACAGAGCCAATCCCTTGGAGGATGGAACTTGCAGAATGATATGGAAAATGGGTCACTCAATTGACAGAGTATGCAAGCTGCTAACAGATCCAGAAGGACAATTGTACGAATATTTTGCATTATCTCTTGGATATTTTGCTGTACTTAGGCTAGGTGTTTAGATTGGAGATGTTCAGATGAGAAATTAGTCCTCATAATGGTAAATTTTGGGGTTTACTTACATTTCATGTGCAAGATCATGTGGACACTTAAGGCTGGTGCAGCAGAAAGTGGCATACTTAAAGTAATTTTGAATTCCGTATGCTATCAGTAGGATTACAAGAAAAGTATAGCAAGCTATTTTCAACAAGGTTAGGAAAACTCTATTTCTCTATGGAGTTCGATTGCACGCCAGCCCTCTCTTGAATGGTCTCCGGTATTAAGCAATGTCGAGGTTTTGAAAGAGCAAAGATTGTTGAGAGCTGTGTAGATTTCACTGATAATATCTACACCAAAACAGGGTAGGGTAACCAAGGTTATTTTAGAGAAGCTAAAAAAAAAAAAAAAAATTAAAGAAAAAGATGATTTAGATTGGCTGATTGCAGAGAGCAAAGCTACAACAATGGAGTTAACATGACTGCAGCATACAAAGGTATTCAAAATTGAATTCAGCAGGTAAATCAGTATGCGTCGTTTTTCCCTTGTGCTGCTCACTCACTGAACCTCAGAGAAACTGCTGCAATGGCTGTCCAAAAAGTTGTTCTCTTTTGGGGGATTGCTCAGAGATTATATACCCTGTTTCCTGCTTCTATTAGTCATTGGGATGACTGGGGAGTTCAGGATATTAATTTAATCTGGAACAGGCAGTTCAAGAGGTAGCGTAAAGTCCCCACTCTCCCCCTGAAGGGAGCCCTTCAGCACTCAGTTCCTCTACCCAGAGTGACAGCATGGCAGGGATCTTTGTAAGGTGAAGAGCTTCTCCGTAAGGAATTGCACTGAACTCACTGTTTCATTGGCCACCAAACCCCCACCTCTTTGTGCAGGCATCTGGGCTCATTCCCTATGGAAGGAAAACACAATCCAAAAGCTACATGGAAATGGTTAATATTCGGATTTCAACTAACAGAGACCAGGATTTGGACTTTCATTCACCCCACTTTGGTTTCAAATTGTGGAGCAGCTAAGATCATGTTAATGTTTGATCGTCCGAGACACTGAAATAGACAGAAATAAACGTGTGTTGAAAAGACAGAGTAAGAGTCTTCACCCTGAATTCCCCTGCTTATACTAATGTAAATTAATGCTTTCACATTATGATAACAGTTTTCCAAAACACAAGACTTAAATGATTATGGTCTTATTTCTGACCTTAGATATACAAATGTAACTTCCATTGAAGGCTTAGAAAATGCCTTACAAGTGAGACTTAGAGATCATACCTTTTAGCTTCTCAAAAAGCTTCAGAGGTGACTTAATTACCTGGTATTTTCTTTGTAATAAGGGGCTCTTTATATGTATCTGGAACAGTCATCACAAGAACCAATAGCTGGAAGCCAGAGCCAGACAAATTCAAGTTAAAAAAAAAAAAGCAGCACCTGTTTTCTTTTTTAAACAGTGATGTGGTGTAATGAGGACTGTGTTTGAATTGCAAGCTATCACTTTAAGAGGGTGTATCGGGAGGAGGCTAGGTAAGCCTGCAATCAGGGTCAGTCTGGTAGGTGGGGTGAGTTGGACCTCTGCCTTGGGGAGCAGCCTGCTATGTGCGTTTTTGGTTTGAGTGCTATTCTGGATATTAAGAATACAAGTAGTGATGTTGCAGCCTTCCAGCAAGAGAGCTTGATGTTTTTATACAACTCCTCTCTGTATATGCCATGAATGTAACAAGTGAGATGATTAGTCATTACAACAAAGTACCAAGGAAAGTGGATTCTTCATCTCTTGGTTGTCTTCAAATCAAGACCGAGTGCCTTTCTGGAAAATATACTTCAGTCAAGTACAATTATTGGGCTCAGTGGAGAGGGGTGACTGGGTGAAATTTAATGGCCTGTGTTATACAGATAGACTAGATGATCTACTTGTGCGGTCTGGCTTTAAACTCTATTAATATTAAGAATAACTGTACATATACTTACGGTGAAAAAGGTCATTCCCCATTAATGGCACAGAAATGCCTATATTTCAATTTACTTCTGCCTGCAGGATTAGTAAAAGGCCCACAATGAAATGAGCTGGCAAACTGCCACAGTCCTCAGAGCAAAGTCCTATGGTAAAGGATCCACCTGAAACAGAGCCAACATAAGACACTGATCTTTTCTGCATTACTACTTTGATATTATGCACTCTAGGTAGCTACTGCAGTAGCTGGTTTTGCTTAAGTTTACTAAGCAACATTATATGCACAATGCAATTTAAAACACAGGCCTCAGTGCTGCCTTCAAATATACTGCTGCAACTTTCATCCCATTGGAAGGACAGAAACAAATGTAAGCCAAGATGGGAGGGAACAACTGATAGAGAATGACTTATTTATATTTCATCCTAAATGTATATTTTATACGCCGGCATTCCCATTGTGTTGTACAAAAAGAAGACCATTGACATTGGTAATGCTAGTTATTTCATTACTGAACATTTACAGGAAGGAACGGATGTTATTCCCAGTTCTATAAATTCTTATGAAAGAATTCTGTGGAATTTAAGAGGAATTAAACCAAGAGGTTTCTACAGAAATTCTGTAGCTTCACTTAATGGAGAACTGTGTTCAGGCTATAAAATACTACAGGATGGTTTTAAAAATCTAGAGAGGTTAAATTCCATTAAATTCTATAGACCTTTCCCATAAGGGAGGCTGTATTATGAATTCAAAGAAAAATGAATGCCTTCACTGAAAAAATTATAAATGCAGCCTGTCTCTGCGGTGGTTAAATGATTCCTTAAGTATATCATTTCTGATTGATTCTCTTGCAATGAGTTATGCCAAAGGTAATGGTTTGTGAGTTGACTCCCTTAAAATTCCATTAGTCAGAATCAGAGGTACAGCCCTGTTTAATTTATTTATCAAAGCTGGGATTTTCAAAGGAGTCGAAGAGTTGGTCAAAATTTCTCACTGAAAGAAAATGGTTGTTTTTTCTAATAATGGCCTTTTTGGAAAGAAAAGTTTTTCATGGGAACAACTGGTGATTTTTTAAAATCGCTCATTAAAACCATTATAGAAACAATCCAAAAAATAAACTGTTTCAATAAAAAGTTTTTAAAGTCTTGATTTTTTTCCTATTGAGTCCATGTCAGCCTTTTCAAAATGGAAACAACTAATTTTTTCCCAAAAAAAGAATGTTTCTTCCCTTTTAAATCAGCTCTAAGCCATAATGGACATAAGCACCAACTCCCAATAAAATTGATGAAGACTGGAAACCGACCTCCCATGAAAATCTTAACAACAACTCAAAATGCTTTATAAAAGGTAAATACAACGTTGTGGCTAGGGTATTCTCCATCTCAGTCTCTGCTGTGTGTGTGTGTGTGTGTGTGTGTGTGTGTGTGTGTGTGTGTGTGTGTGTGTGTGTGTGTGTGTGTGTGTGTGTGTGTCGACATTACATAGTGTCCTATAGCGATGTGTGGCAATTTTCAACTTCCTGCTAAAACTTACCCCTCCATAGCACAGTAGCAGTTACAGTGTGATTCTAGATTCTAGTCAGTGTCTAATGCGCATATCAGGTGAGGGGGGAATATTTGCAGATGATACAAAACTACTCAAGATAGTTAAGTCCAAAGCAGACTGCAAAGAGTCACAAAGGGACCCTCACAAAATTGGGTGACTGGGCAACAAAATGGCAGGAAAACAATCCCAACTATACATCTAAAATGATGGGGTCTAAATTAGCTGTTAAAATTCAAGAAAAATAGCTTGGAGTCATTGTGGATAGTTCTCTGAAAACATCCACTCAATGTGCAGCGGCAGTAAAAAATGCTAACAATGTTAGGAATCATTAGGAAAGGGACAGATAAGACAAAATACATTGCCTCTACATAAATCCATGGTATGCCCGCATCTTGAATACTGCGTGCAGATGTTGTCGCCCTGTCTCAAAAAAGATATTGGAATTGGAAAAGGTACAGAAAAAGGGCAAGAAAAATGATTAGGGGTATGGAACAGCTTCCATATGAGGAAAGATTAATAAGACAGACTTTCCAACTTGGAAAAAAAAGACAACTAACAGGAGATATGATAATGGTCTATAAAATCATGACTGGTATGGAGAAAGTAAATAAGGAAGTGTTATTTACTCCTCATAACACAAGAGCTGGGGGGGGGCAATTAAAATTAGTAGACTGTAGGTGTAAAACAAACAAAAGGAAGTATTTCTTCATACAGCACACAGTCAACCTGTGGAACTCTTTGCCAGAGGATGTTGTGAAGGCCAAGACTATAACAGGGTTAAAAAACACAAAAAACTAGATATGTTCATGGAGGATAGGTCCATCAATGGCATCCCTAGCCTCTGTTTGCCAGAAGCTGGGAATGGACGACAGGGGATGGATCACGTGATGATTCTGTTCTGTTCATTCCCTCTGAAGAACCTGCCATTGGTCACTGTTGGAAGACAGGATACTGGGCTAGATGGACCTTTGGTCTGACCCAGTCTGGCCATTCTTATAAGCAACCAAATCTCTTTATAGGAAAAAAATTTGTGGACGGTAAATGTCATGGTAAAAAAAGTGGCAGAAATGGGAGGCAGATGGCACATGTGGGGTTAGCACTGCTAATTCTTGCATTTGTAAGCTTCTACTTCTCTTAGCTGTGCTGGACTTCTTGACTGTTGTCGCCAGTTGCTAAAATTAGCACAGGACAGAATATGCTTTATTTACTAAGATTTGCTGCCATCTACAGACATAGCCAAGTTTTACTTACCCATCAGTGACTGGAAAGGGGAGAAGAGAAAGACACGGTGAAATAACTTCAACTAAAGGCTCCAATTAAACTAGTGTTTTGCTGAATTGGGTCCCAAGACAGTAATTTACTAGAAGTGTGATTGTGTAGGAGCATGAGCACCTCCAGCATCATGACATCTGCTCCCATTGATGCATGAGAACTTCGATAGCTCTAAAGCTCTCTCCATTACAACTGATCGGAGAATTTCAACAGACACAATTGCACTGAAAAAAGGAATCAAAGTCCCCAAAGTATCTGTAAATTCCCCTCCACACACTAATTTTCCAAACAGTCCCACTATCTGTCTCTATATCACAGGAATACAGAGACAGAAGAACGGCTGTACAAAGTCTTATCCCGTACTAAGTGTCTTATCCTTAGCAGAGTGGTGTGAATAACTGATTTTTTGTTGGTTTGCTGGCCATTCTAAAAACAAGTTCAAAAGAATCATTTCACACCATGAAATGGGGTTGTTTCAATTTTTTAACATTGAATAACAAAAAGGCATTTGAATTGAAAATAAAAACATTTTGGTTTGAAAATGGAACAGGGAAACACGATTATACACGATATAAATAAGAAATAAGGCAGGCATTTTCCTAATTTATTACCATGCTCAGTCTCTCGCACTCTAATTTTTCATTGAAAAACTTCAAAAGGTCTCAAATGGGACAGCCTTTGAAATCCCCAAAATTTTAATTGGACTTAAATTCTTTTCCACCCAGCTCTACTCCCACATAAAAGTGGACTCTGGGGAAATTGGTCTAAACAAGTAGGGGCTTGAGAGGTCTGTGGCAGCAATTCCAGGGTCTAGGTGGCTGGATTTCCCTCTTGGGCAGACACAGGGTCTGCACCTGAAAGTGCGCCTGAGAGACCCAGAGCAAAGAACAGTGACCAGCCTTGGCTCAGAACCAAAGGGGCTTCAAAGCACATGGGCCCAGGATTGGGGTCTGTTGTAAACAGGCTGGTGTGTCACCAGACAGCCAAACTGGAATTCACACTTTGACCCAGACATATCCTCAATCTGCATATGTGTATATACACACACAAAATTATGTTTATATATAGGATATCATACACATAGGAAATTATGTTCTTAAAGCCCTGAATTAAAGGCCACCCAGAGGTAACATGTCTTAAGTCAGGTTCCACCAGACAGTGGGTGGGAGACACTTATCACCGCAGCTGACTATTGTGCATTGTGTGTCTTAGAGTGCAAGTCTATTTGCATGCTAAGACAAATGCCAAATGAAATTATCGTGGGGACTTCAGGAGAAGAAATTAACAGGAAGTGGTGAACAGCAGCAAAGAGGGTGGTGAGGAACAATGGACTGGCCTAATATCTGAGGGTGCAGAAAGACACTTGGGGATCCTAGCTGGCAGCAGGCTTGGTCTTATTAAAGTAGCGTCTCAGCCAACCTGGGTGAAAGATGCTGTGAGAAAGATTTTAGGTAAGCAGTACCTTATGAGCCAAGAGGGTCTCTCATTAGTTAAGTTTAGGTACTAGAATGCATGTTAAGATTTTCTTTTATCAGCAACCCTTTGTTTCCAATAATTGTTTGCTATCATTTGAATCTTCATTCTTTGCTCTATCAATTTAGATTTGTTTATAAAGAAAGCAAGTGTAACTGCTGTGTGTTAGGCAGAGCTGGGTCCCAAGATGCAACTAGTCAGCTGGGATGTACTGTTCTTTTGGGCACAGTGGGCCGGGTAGTTCTGCGAGTGCCCAGTGGATAAGGGGCTGGACACCACAGGGGGAATTTGGAAGACTCGGGGGTTGGGGTGTGCCTATCACTAGTCTACATGATGTACAACGGAGCCAGTGGGGGCTGAAAGGGGAGTGCTTGGAGTGGTAGAGTCAGGGAACCAACCCCTGGCAGGCACAGACAAAGGTTCCTCATGCTAAGGGCAGATGGTAGCAAGGCCCCTCACAACCCTGGGTACCCCCCCAAGAAGCGTCATACTAAGGATATCACCCAGCCTTCATTCTTTGGTTGCCAGGATACAAACATGTGAGACCCCCTTCATGTGGGTGTGCATCCTCTTAGCTTACAGTTACAACGACAATTACACAAAAAGGTAACAATCCACCCACCACTGTTAATTAAGGGAACCAAAGAACAGCCAATATCGGCCACAGGAAATGTAGTCTAGTCAGGACCCAGCAGAGATGCCCAAACAAGGGGAGTTCCCTAATTGTAGGGCCAGATCCTTCACGCTGAGTAGCTACGGAGTCAGGCCTGCAAGGAAGAGAGACGCATGCCAGGAGGAGGGGAAGGAATTATTCGAGCCTCACACCAAAGTAGCTACAAGCTAAAAGGCAGGATGAGCCATAGAACCAAGGGATGGTGTAAGACACAGGGCTACCTGCTGCACATCGCTAGTGGATTTGGCCTGTAACAAGCATTTAGGGGGCACAGGCTCTCTGGGTTCAGGCTAGCTAGAGAGCTCCTGTTCCGCCCTGGGCCTAGGTCCACTTTACAGCACTCGGGCAGTGTAAAGGAGCCAGAAAGCATGCTTAAATCACTCTTATCCTACTCTGGAGGGGAGTGTAACGGGGCTTTACAGTGAATGGGAATAAGGAACCCGCTGGTTATTCCTTTCCTGGCCTGTTTCAAAGAGTTAGATAACAGCCAACAAAATTTTGACACATCTTTTCCTGAGTTATTAGAGGAGGAATAATTTTCCCAAGGCATGGTCAGTATCAGACCGAGACTATTCTAGATAGAAATGTGAAGAATGTAAAGGGCTTGGAATGGAAGGGTAATAAAAGGCTTTGAGACTAACCAGTCAAGGGTTTTCTTATTCTCAGACTGTATACTTGTTAAATGCGAGTTTTGGGGACGCCAATTATGGCAGTGGTTTTGCTTCTCCTCAATAAACAAATCCACAGCACGCAGGATCTGTGTGTAAGTAGATAGCTTGACTCACATCTCTCAGTAGAACAGTGCCATCTGCAGGGGAAAAAGGGTTATTCTACAGCTAAAGAAATGAAGACTACATCCCCCAAAATACAATTTAACAAATGCTAACAGGTGAATATAACTCTAGCAGTTAAGTCTCTCTAGACCAGCGGTCTCCAACCTTTTTGTGCCCAAGGTCGCTTCTTGAATCTAAGGGCAACCCAGGATCTACCCTTCCCCAAAGCCCCACCTCACTCACTCCATCCCCCCCCCCCCCCTCTTCCCCACTCACTTCCACCAGGCTGGGGTAGGGAGGGGGTGAGGGCACTGGCGGGGGGGGTCAGGGCTGGGGCAGAGTGTTGGGGTGCAGGAGGGGTATGGGGTCCAGGAGGGTTATGGGGTGCAGCCTCCTGCCAGGCAGCACTTATCTCCGGCAGCTCCCGGTCCATGGCAGGCTCAGTGAGGCTAAGGCGGCCTCCCTTCCTACCCTGGCCCCACACTGCTCCCAGAAGGGAACAATGCGTCCCTGCATCCCCTGTGGGATGGGGGCATGTGGTTCTGTGCACTGCCCCTCTCTGCAAGCACCACCCCCGCAGATCTCCTGGCCAATGGGAGCTGCAGGGGCAGTGCTTGCAGGCAGGCGCAGCATGCAGAGGGAGACCCCTGCCCCCTCCCCCAGGGCAGCACTGACCACTTCCGGGAGTGCTGTGGGGCCGGGGTAGGGAGTCTGCCTTAGCAGCAGCCACACTACACTGCTGGAGATCACGATCGACTGGGAGATCCTCCAGGATTGACCAGTCAATCACATTGACCGGTTGGTGACCACTGCTCTAGACTAGGGCATTTAAACTTTACAAAGCCTCTTTAAATACACAGCTAAATACCCCTCTATATACCTGCCATCGTTGCAACTCATCCTCCCTTTCTCATTTGTCTTCGTTCTTGACAACGCTAAACAACAAGCCATTGTCTGTGCTGCTCCACCCTCACAGGGGTTCTCCCTCAAGACATTCATGCTGATGATTTGTTACCCTAACCGATAACACGGCAGACAGCAGTGGGCTAGCCCAACAGCACAGGAGAGATAAATACCAGGCCAGAGTCTGTTTCAGGCCCTTGCCCTCAGGGGACAATTTATTGATAAACAAAACGCCAAGATAAAGTAGCTTCTCTGCCTAACATCCGCTACAGTTGGCAGAGCCTTTGTCCTCACCTTTCTCAGCTCCCTCCAGTGCTCATCCTAACCAGGGACTCCCTTTGATTCACAGCACTTCCCACTCCATAGAGGAATCTCACCTTATAACCAGCCCCTTCAGCTGAGTGCTTGCTTGCCTTTATAAGGACCAGGTGTACTTCAAGCTATCACCTGACCCCACCCCCACAGCCTCACATGGAAGGCAACAGATGAGTCACAGGTGAGGCTGGGCTCATCTTCCCTTAGAAGGGCCCACTTCCCCCTATGACACAGACTTATGTTTATTTTTCTGGTTATTGCTTTTCTTTATAATGTTGTATTGACCTATTGTATCTAATGAGTCCAGAGCTTTAAAGCCACAATAAATTAAAGCCCAGGGAGTCAATCCAGTCATTAAATATCCATAGTCAATACATGTTATGAACAATTTCAGACCAGCATCAGGATGACACTCATTTGTCTCTGCACAATGCCCCTGCCTGGCGGGTTGGGGGTACCACGCTGATGCTCTGCCTATTATTTGTCCCTGGGCTCGTAAAATGTGCTGTTGTGGGATTGTGTTACAGTCCCATATTAATAGATATTGGGGAGGAGGGATGACGTTGTGTTTGAGATGTGGGACTGAGAGTTCTGGGTTCTCATCCTGCCTTTGCCTACCACAGATTAACTGTGTGCTCTTGGCAAATCACATTGGGGCAAAGACCATCTTTTTGTTCTGTGTTTGTACAGCGCCTAGCACAATGGGGTCCCGGTCCATGACTGAGGTTGCTGGGCAATAGCACAGTACAAATAATAAAGTCGTCAGGGTTAAGTCATAACTGTCTGTACAGACTTTCTGGGAAAGTGGGGAACTCAAGAGGGTTTGCAGGAAAAAGCTGAGGGTTATGGGTGACTAATGTTTGAAGCGAGCATGGGGCTCAGGTTGGAAGAGACAGACTTCCATTGGGGGGGATTTTCAAATCAAAAACAAAAGGTTTTTTAAAAAATAAACAATTAAAAGGGAAACAGGTGTGGGTTGTTATGAACAATAAAGAACTAAGCCAAAGCTTCTATGACATTTTAAAGGACCAAGCCCAATATGAATGGAACTTGATGAGCTTTTTTCTTCTCTCTGGATCTTCGTGGTGTTTCATCTTCCCAACTTTCCTCAGAGCAGGAAAGAAACCATCCATTTTCTTTTCCCTTCCCGCTGGTCCACAAAAGTACTCAGGCACCTATCCCAGACTTAGGCACTAAACTCCTGGTTTAGGCACCTAAGTCCCAGTTTTGTCTCCCTTGCAATCCACAGAACTCCCGCCGAACCCTGTAGGCACCTAAACTCACTTGGCACCTAAGCTTTTCTGGGGAAACATTCCCTAGGCATCTACATAGGTGCTGGAACTAGGGATGCTGGAGGTGCTGCTGCACCACTTGGCTTGAAGTAGTAATAATAATCCAAACACATGGCTTCCACCTTCAGCACCCCCGTTATAAAAATTGTCCCAGCACTACTGGGGGTCGACATTTCCGCCTCTGACCATACATCCTGCTGCCTCCCTCTAGGCGTCCAGCTACCCAGCTCCCACCTAAGCCCCAGAGCAATCCGCAAGCCAGGGGGAAATAGGCATTCGCTCACCTAATTCATGCATGGGACTCAATGTGGTAGGCGTGCTCAGACTGCAGTGGGCCCCATCCAAAATCTCATAGCTACGGCTAACCTATAGCAGGGGTTAGAGCATTTGCTTGGAATATGGGTGACCCACATTCATTTCTGCCCTCTATGCCAGTTCCCCTTTTCCACACCCCCTTTAATTATTTATCCACAGCTTCAACTGGAGAGACTGAGGGAGCCCCACATCAGATTGTCCCATAGCCCACTCCTGATAGATGGGTGGACCCTCTTCAAATCCTCTCTCTCCCTCTAGCAGAGAGAAGAATTGAACCTGGGTCTCCCACATAAGCACACTAACCACTGAGCTAAACATTACAAGCTGGCCACAGCCCATTATCTGTGGAGTGAGGCAGACACCTAATGCATTCCTGCAAAAAAAAAAACACCTTAGGCACCTAAGCTGTCTGGGTGCAGGCTCCCATTTGTGGATCACTAAACAGGGGTAGGTGCCTCCCTGCAGCCTGCACTTGGGCACCTGTCTTTGGGGGGCGGGGGCTCAGCAAACACTCATCTTGGCAGCATCGCCCGTTGGCTAGCTGAGGTGGCTTCCTGCTTCTCTCTCCCCTTCATTGTGCAGGGAGCCTAAGCACCTAACTCAGCTTTGTGGATCGCAGTGGTGTTTCTGTGACGTTAGGCGCCATGACCCTCAGCACTGCAACATCCAAAACCCATGGTGGATCCCACCCTCAGTGGATAACTGAGTGGGAGAGAACAACTACAGCTCAGCTGAAGTTTAGAGGGAAGATGACTGTCTCCCAGCCCAAGGGGACAGCTTTACTTCCATAGGCACCTTGCTCATTCTCCTCCTATGGCTGTTATCGATAGAGGGATTTCCCTGCACCCTCTCCCCTGATTCTTGTCATGTAGACAGAAAGCAGAAGACTAGAAGTCCGAAGTGCAAACAATGCGATGTTTGTTGGGGTTAGTTTCCAAGCAAGGATATTCCAAAACCCGTCACACCAGTCAGCTTATCTCTATATGCTGATAGAGTCTGTTCCCCAGACTCAGGGCCGGCTCTGGCTTTTTTGCCGCCCCAGGCAAAAAAGCCACCCCCTCCCCGCGCCGGGGCGCTGGAAGGGAGCCCGCTCCCCCAGCCGGGGCGGGGAGCACGGCATGCCCCGCTGCCCCGGCTGGGGCACGGAGTGCGGCAAGGGAGGGCGCCAAGCCCGGCCACGGCCCCGCCCTCCCCGGCGGCTGGAGCGCGGCAGGGGAGGGCGCCGAGCCCGGCCGCGGCCCCGCTCTCCCCGGCGGCTGGAGCGCCATGGGGCGGGCAGTGAGCCAGGCCACGGCGCCGCTCTCCCTGGTGGCCGGAGAGCCGGTGGGAGGACGCCGAGCCCAGCCGGGCACAGGCGCGGACTTCCGGTTCCGCCCGTGGGTGCCGTCACTCGGCGTCGGGCGGGGCCCCGCCCCCCGACGCTGGGTGACGTTGCAGGGCCCCGCCCCCAACGCCGACGCGACGTCGCCCAGCGTCGGGGGCGGGGCCCCGCAACATCTCCCGGTGCCGGTAAGTTTGCCGCGGGTCCGGGGCGGGCGGGGAGTTGCCGGTGGGTGCAGAGCACCCACCAATTTTTCTCCGTGGGTGCTCCAGCCCCGGAGCACCCACGAAGTCAGCACCTATGCAGCCCGGGCCCTGCTCTCCGGGCAGGTGGCGAGCCCGGCCGCGGCGCCGCTCTCCCTGGCGGCCGGAGGGAGGGCGCCGAGCCCGGCCGCGGCGCCGCTCTCCCCGGCAGCTGGAGGGCGGGCGGCCAGCCCGGCCGTGGTCACGTTCTCCCGGCCGGGCGAGGGCGGCGAGCCCGGCCAGGGCCCTGCTCTCAGGCCGGAGCGCTGCAGGCGCCCGAACAGCCGGCCAATATGTTTTTTAAAAAAAACAAAAAAAACCTTGAGCGCCGCCCCCCTCCAGGTGCTGCCCCAAGCGCGTGCTTGGTAGGCTGGTGCCTGGAGCCGGCCCTGCCCAGACTTCCCAGCTCTGACACTGCAGATCCTTGCCTGTGTCTCTGTTCCCCATTACCTATTCCCATTCCCCCCCACCCCTTAACAAGCATGATTCCAATTTCCTTTTCCCCCACTTCCTGTTTGACCCCAGTTTATATAGTAATAGTCTCAGCTATACCTTAACCAATCGTTTTACTGAAATTTAACTAACCAGTCCTAACATACTGTAACATAATTCTCCAACCAATTATATCCCACTACCCTAATTAACTTACACCCAACAAAATGAATTCTACAGCAGACAAAAACAAATTAGAGAATCAGACAGATTAACAATAGAAAAGTGGGGGGCATAAAGATAAAGCAATACAGAAATGAGGGCTTCACAACCACAACCATTGATAAGTGATTTTTTGCCAGACAGGATGCTATCAAACTAAGTTTTCCTTAACCATCTTAAGATCTGTTTCTTTATCTGGTGGTGATGGGCACTATCAGGACAGGCTCGTCTTCCTAACAGCCCAACACCACCTTATTTCAGCGTGACTGGTTTGGAATGTGAGGATGTGACCATTCGTTTCCCAGCTTATGGCTGCTCCTGCTGCTTAGCCAAAGGCCTTAGCCTAAGACTAAGGCCTCAGAGTATCCAAGAGAGAAGGCCCATACACAGGTGGACTGTGATTTTGATTCTTTGTTTTTATATCCCTGTAACTAGCTAAGTGATAAAAATACACCTAATTTCTTAAAGTCTAGGCCTTTACAGGCAGGCAGGGCTGGCTCTAGGCACCAGCTAACCAAGCACCTGCTTGGAGCAGCACAATTCAAGGGGCGGTACTCCAGCCCTTTTTTTTTCTCTCTCTCTTCAGGCGGCAGGGCATCATGTGCGGGGGGTGCCCTGGGGCCGCTACAGTTCGCACCACCGGCTGCGGGGGACATTCCGGCTGGGGGCCGCCCCACAGGGCGCACAGAGCCACCTGCAGGTGCCGCAGGTGGCCTCCCCTTAGCGCCGCAGAAGGGGCTCGGCAACATGGCCCAAGCTGCCCCCCAGCCGCACGCGGCTGGGTGAAACGGCCCAAGCCACCCAAGGGCTGCAGCAGGGCAGCCAGAAGCATCAATGGGGGTCATAGAGGGAGGGGCACTGCCTTGCGGGGCCCAGGCTACGTCCCGCTCTCTGGGGTGCCGCTCCCTCTGGGGCTGCCCTACCCCGGCTCCTCAGGCCCCTACCGGGGCGGTCCCCCTGGCTCCACCCTCCCGGGTCCCGGCTGGTCCTGGAGGCGGGAGCCTCAGCTGGAGGGACCCTGGGCTGAGGCGCGGCCCGGGAGCCCCGCTGCTTACCCCGACCCTGCCACTGCCGGACCGGCTGGAGGCGAGGGGGGAGTGTGCGGAATCAGCACTGGTAGCGGGGAGTTCAGGGCTGGGCCAGCGGGGGGGGGGGGGAGAGAGAGCCCAGGACTGGGGGTGCAGGTGGGGGAGGGCACTGGTGGGGGGGTGAGAGCCCAGGGCCGGATGGGGGGGAGCAGCCAAACAATTTTTTGCTTGGGGCGGCAAAAAACCTAGAGCTGGCCCTGCAGGCAGGCCTGAATATCTATAGTCTAACAGTTATCTGCAGCCTTACCTGATGTGGAATGGCAACAACTTCCAATCTGTAGCTGGGTCCAGCAAATGCCATCTGCTCCCTGGTAATAGCTGCTATCAGGCATTTAGCTAACACGGCTGTGGCTAGTTTAAAGGCACAGATACAGCTGCCAAAAAGAACAGAGGGAATGTGGGTAATTCTGCTGCTTTAAGAAAAGACTTGAAAGCAGTATTCCCTAGCTCATTTCTGCCAAGAACTCTGAATAGTCTCATCCGGCTCTGAGTATCTTAGGGGCTAAGTGGATCTGGTCTGCACTGCAGGAGAGCAGAACATACCAGTGGCTCAAGGCTCGCGTTTGCACTCCGTTGATGCCAGAGCAGCCTCTTTAACTTATAGCGGCTGTAAATAAGTGGCCAAAACCACAGGTAAAGTTCAGCGTAACTCAGCGTTGCCTTGGCCAGGCCTGCTTCCCCTGCTCCTCTGGCAGCCAAGGGCGTGGCAAAGAAGCCCTCCCTTGGCTCTGCAGCAGTGGAGGCTGAGCGTGATAGTGGGGTGAGTCATGGTCACTGGGTAAGATGGCTGTAGGGCCAAGTTCTGTCTGTGATGTAAAAGGGTCTGCACTGAATGGGAGGGCCTGGCCTGCAGCTCCTAGCCGGGAAGTTGTTCCCCATGGGGTTTGCATGCCTTGCTCCAGCTCGTTTGTTTACCAGGGTGCCCTCTTCCTCCCCAGGTACGTGGGCTGTGCCAACCACACACAACACGCAGGGAAATAGTCTGACAGTGATACTGCGGGTGCCGTGTTCAGTTACCCACCTTTTGAGTCACGAATCCCTGCAAAGAAATCAAACGTGCGAAGCAGCTTCCTTCAGGACACACCTCTGCCACAACGCCTCCACCGCAATGACTGACTGCTGCCTATGACACTTACTGTAAGAGTCTCACTGTTACCGTGTGCTGACCCCATCTGTGTGGAGTAGCCACTTGTTATCTCTCATCACACACGTAGATTGTAGCTCTTTGGGACAGGGACCATTGTTTTGTTCTGTTTGTACAGCACCTAGCACAATGGGGTCCTGGGGCACTGCCACAATAGAAACAATAAACAGCGGTAAACAGGGAGTCCAGGCCCACGAATTTTCCCTCTAAGGGAATCCTCGGATGGCATTAAAGTTGCCATGGTGACTTCCAGACCATCACCTAATGTGGCCTCTGGGGGTGGGATGGGCATGGCACCTCTACATCATGTGATCCCAGCTAGGAGCTACCCCAGGAGCTGGATACCCTGGGATTGTGTAGGATACAAAAGTAGCATAACACCACTCTATAGGAAGGAGAAGAGAGAGAATGAATGGTTTGCTGGATTTATCATGCCCAGATCTAGGGCTCAGTCTTGCAATGTACTGAGGCCCAAGCCCTCAAAGGTATTTTATTGCCTAACTGCCACTGAAATCAATAGGAGTTAGGCACCTAAATACTTCTGAGGCTTTGGACTTGAGTGCCCTCAACTCCCATTAAAGTCAGGGCATAAGACTCAGATTCAGTCAAGTAAACCAAAATTTCGCAATTAATGCTTTAAACAGCAATATCGGAATGACACATCAGCTCTGGTGAGCAATTCTTGGCTTGCCAATATGTTCATACACCTGGCCAAGGGGAGTGGCTGGAATAAGCGTCACTCTTTGGATGACCCTTTTAAGCCCAGCACAGAGGGTTGAGGGGAAAAACCTCTGCTCTGTTGTCCCCAATTCCCTGGCTAGCTCCACTTCACTCCCTCCACACATAGCTCCTGCAAACCTAGTGAAGTCCACCACTCAGATCCAGGAACCCAAATACCTTTGAGGATCTGGGCCTACAAGACTGGGCTTTCCCTCCTGATGACCTTAAGATGTTATCTTTGATAACTGGGCCTCTGTCAGGCCACCGGGGACATAACATTTTTGACCAAGTGTAGCATTCTCTCCAAACATTTTCAATTAAACAAAATTTTGTGGAAAAAATTCCATGTTCATCTAAATTATTTTGGTTTTGAGCAACCCCAGGTTGTTTTGGTTGGTTTCTTTGGAGGGGAAGGGGGTAAATGAAAATCCCAAAAATTCTGAAGAAAAATTTTGACAAAACAAAAAGCTTTTCCATTTTCCTCATTTTGGGTGGCAGGTGGGAGGAGAAGGGCAGAGGGACGGGAACCCATTTCCTAACCAGCTCTAATAGCTGCATATGTTGTCCAGGGCCCTTCTTCACTATCTAAATGGAAATAATCGGTGGAACTCAAGTTGATTTGAAAATACCTTCCAAGATGAATTTAAATAAGTAATTTCCATGAAGAAATGACAGAGGGTTTCTCAAAAACCTTAGATTAGGGTCTGCATCCAGGAATCAGATCAATGTAGGCAAACTCTTGTACCTGCAGTGAGCCTGTTAACCTCCAGAAGGCGCCAGCACAGATGTGAGGCTCTATCATTTGGTTGAGACTGTAGGATTGAGACCTACATTTTTGTTTTGTTTTTTTTTAATTATATTGTGTTAAACATGAAGGTGTTAAAACCATCTCTTTGGGACTGTGACGGGGCACACTTGCCCCGCACTGGTACTGTGAGGGTTAATTCTACTCTCTGAGCCAAGGAGGCCACGCCCACGCGGCTCTGCTGGGCATGCTCCGGCTGGAGACTAGATACAAAAAGGAGTAGCTCGGCTCATTCAGGGCTGACTGCTGAAGGGGGAGGATGCGTGCATGCATGCATGTTGTGAGCGCCAGCCCAGGAACCATGGAAGCCCCAAATGGTAGAAGCCAGGGATGCTGAGACTCTGGTGGATGCCCAAGGCGTGTCGGAGTTGCTGGGAGCCTCACGGACTAGGGAGCCCAGAGACCCTGGGAATGCCAGAGATGCTGCATCAGGAACAGGGTAGGAAGCAGTTCAGGAGGACTAGTTATTGTGCCACGTGGGGTCAACGTGTTTCAGGCGGATTCCCTGCTAATCCACTGGTGGGCATACTTGCCACTGACAGGTCCCTGAGCTGGGACATGGTGAAACAGGGAGAACCTGGGTCCCCCTACCCAGCTGCCACCCTTCCCTCAGGTGGTGGCCCACTCCCCTGTCTGGCCGCTGGGCCACACAGCTCCAGCTGAATGGGGCAGCCCTGTTGACTTTTACCCTTACGCCAAGCTATCCCAAGACAAGGGATGGTTGTATAGACTCAGCCGCGGGGACATTGTTACCTCCACCCCCTCCCAAGAAGGGACGGGTGCACTTGCCCCACGACAGGGAAGATAAATAAGTTCGTACGGCATCAAATAGTCATGATATAAATTGATCACTGTGTACTTGGAATTTTTGAATGAAAGCTTCTATGTTTCAATAGAAATAGATGTTTTATTAATAACATGCACACATATATATTTAAAATACATGTACGCTTTTTCTACCATTCACTTTAGAAAACAATGTCATAAAACCCTTAAACCCAAGTAATTTTAAACATTAAAAACAACATTTTTCCATGATTATACAACAAATATGTATTACTCCAACTAAATGGTACAGAATCACCATCTAACATTATAATGCAGGTTCATGCCTATCAGTAGAAATAGATGTCTCCTTCTGATGCTTTATTAATATCAAATATATTTGACAATGCCTGCACCAGCTATTATATGCAAGGGTGATTCCCTGATGCAAAAACATTGTATATAAAGGATTTAAATGAAAGAGAGAATTCTGTCTTGCAGCTCTGTCACTGAATTTATATGAAGAGCATCTTGTGTATACCATGCAGCTGTGGGTAAAATAGAACCCAAGGAGTATGACAAGAACTGGGAAAATATCATTGCATGAATCGTGAAAGAGAAATCATTGAATAAAAAGAGGAAAAAGTAAAGCCTTGGTTTATATTGGTTACAGTCTGAAATCCTGCTATTAGGTTTCTTTTTAGAGAGTGATGGCTTTTTAATGTACTCCCAAGTATCAACCTGGATCTTTGGAGAATACACAAAATTATCATCAGCTATATTGTGGTTTAGTTTTCACAGAAGGCTCCTATGATGAGGGGACTTTAAGGCACAATATTCGATATACTCAACTGAATGCATTCACTAAAAACACAAGTTCTACTGACAATGCCTGATATACACATTCAAGAACTCAAGCGGTAGCTCAGTGATAGCATCTATTGAAAATTAGGCAATTCGGGAGTGGCTCCACTGTATACATCAGCCCAGATCCTGCAAGTACTTACGCACATGCTTAACTTTAAGCACATGAATATCCCATTGATATCAATGACACTACACATGTCGGTAAGTTAAGCACATTGTAAGAGCTTACAGTATCCAGGCCATTGTATTTCCAAATGCATGTGACTTACAGGAGTATATAAGTCCTCTGTCATGTAACTGCAAGACACTCTGCCTTTGGTGAGTGATAATTATGAGCTTGATCCTGTAGACGCTTATGGCCACAAGTAGTTCCACTGCAGGCAATGAGACGACTCAGTGCAATAAGCACAATGCCTGCTAGTAAATGTTTTCAAGATCAGGCCTGACACTTGAAGCCAACCAGGAAATATGGTACAAAGAAAATGTAATAATGTACATGTTTATAATAAACAGTCAAGTGAGTTTCTGTGTAAATACATGCAACACTGCACTGAACATTAATTTTTCTTAAGCCAGTCATTTGCAAAATTACCATATGTTGTTTCCAAATCTTTCCCTGTCAGACATATCCTTTAGATTGTCTCTAAGATGTCATACATTATTTTTAGAATATTTTCCAAGACAACTGGTTTTGAGAGGAAGGACTTTCTTTACACCCAGTACAAATATAACCTGTGGGTGTGCATAGTACAGTTGTAAAATCATATACATTTCTTTACACTGAAGTCTGACTGTGGGCTACCTATAGATAGGATCACTTAGGAAAGTTCAGAAAAAGGTGCTGCAGACGTCAAACTAAACCCTGAACGGTTTTATCAATAAAACATCTCTTTATGTATCTGTATTACAGTACTAAATGGTGGCTTGGTAACGGAGTATTAAAATATCACTAGATAATTTAATAACTTTCATAGTCAAGTTGTGGGGTTTGATTCTCCTCTTCAGTGCGCCTGTGCCGTCATTTGCAGTTGTGTATAGTGTACGCAGCTCAATAGCACACCTAAACTGCATGAAGTGCAAGTAGGGAGTAGTTGAAACTGTTCACAATTCTGAAGGTTTTGATTAATTTTTTTTCCTCATGAATTTAACCAAGAAAGAGTGGGGAAAATTTCACACAAATTTCATCCAGTTTCTGCTTGAAATATTTTAATTACATTTTGCATAAACCTTTGGGCCAAAAAAAAGGAACAAAACTTTGGTGAAAATGTTATCCCATTTTTCAGCCATCTCTGGGAGAACCAAACCCTTGATCTTCTGAAACACCAAGCGGTTAGTTACCTGAGACCCGTTCAGAGTGTTTGTTTTTTCCTTGATATCTTTTAAAGGTGCATTAAGCTGCAACCCAACATGCAGCATCATATAAAATAAGCTTTTAACAGGCCAGAAAGCAGTTACTTTTTTCCCAGACAAGGGAACTATTTTTCAAAGATGACTTCAACAGTATTGCAGTTCTGGTAAAGGTTAAAGGCTAACTCCTGCTCAATTTTTCCCCCTTACTTTCTTGCAAAATATTAGTAGAAGTAACATTATGAATTATTTGTGAAGTATAATTTAATGTAATGAGCCTTGCCTTTTAGCCCAGAATTATAGTGTACATACAATATAGTAGGTACCATTGTCAGTCAGTGAGACAGGGTTATTTAGCATTTCAGACAATAATCTGATCATTACGAATTCTGCAGAAAACTAACACAAAGAAAATGGTGCATAAATCTGTTCACTTTAGAGCAGAAAATTACGTATTTTTAAAACCAGAAGGCAGAAATAATTTCCCATAGACACCTATTAGTCCTCTAATATCCCTTTCCCCACCTCTCCCTGTGCGCACAGTAGGCAATGTACCATCAGGGAGAGGAGAGCTCTTTGAGCGATGATGGCTCCTCTAACAACACTGCTCATATCATTCTCACATATCCTACAATAAACTCATTTCACTACCAGTTTATAGTAGTACACTTATTACACACATTAGATAATTGGAGCCTTTCTACAGACTAGCCTGGCCTTCTTTCAGTTTTCCTTGTTCCGACACGTAGCATATATTAGTAGCTTTTAACAGTTGTCTTTTCAAAATACTTCAGTTTGCAAAATGCGAACTAATGTTTGAAAGTTTGGGCCAGTTTTTTTGCTGGCATTACTCCAGTGGGCCAACAAAAGGCCACTGATTTCAAAGGAGCTATGTTGATTTACACCAGCGGAGGATCTGGTCTTCAGACAATCTGACCCCTTTACCTCAAAGATAAGTATGGACATTTTGCATCTAAGAAAAATGAAAGTGGCTTCTTGGAACCTAAATATTCACAATTATTAATTTCACTTAAACAGCATTGCCCCATTTTCCAGCTTTCCCATTTCTGTGCTCTTTAATATTAATGGCATTTCACACAGCTGTAGATTCTGAAATTTGGGAGTAGTGGTTGTGTTGAATTTAGGTCTGAAAATTTTTACTAAAAATTCTCTTCTTTCCTGGATTTTTAGTTCTCTGTCTCTGAAACCTGCATTGGCTTCTAACTATGAATATCACCCTTGACTCACTTAACTTTGCTCCTCATACTTCCTCCCCTTGCCTTTTATTTATTTTACAGTTAGTATATGGCTGACAGCAGCAATTGTGTGTGCAATATACAAGAGCAAGGCATTGCAAGTAGGGTTACAGGTGGAATCTTAGTTCTATACTAAGCACATCCATATAAAGCCATGTTTATTTGTTCATACTGTATAATGCTTCAGAAATAGCATCAGTCAAATCTACATGAGAAAATTGGTTACCTGAATACATGTCTGCCTCCATTGTTACAACATACTATTATTTCACTTAGCATTACCTTTAAAGCTCCAGTGGCCATAACCTGCAATACAAAGCCGATTCCTTCACTATAAGCTTATAGTCTATAGGACTCCCATTGACTTCCATAAGCTTTGGATCAGGCATATTTGTTCAGCAATTCTGTGTTTCAAGTCATCCTTAAGTGAACAACAAATATATTGGTAACTATGTAGTTTACTGGCTTGTTAATAATGTTCTCCCAAGTTATAGTGCAATCTCTGCTTTTGACCCCATTTATTTTAATGTCATCCTCTCCCTAATGCTACTCTTTGGTATTTTCAGAACATAGCTCTGGTAGCTATGCCTTTCCCATTCTAGTCATCAGATTGCGCAATGTGTCCCATAGGACATGTTTGATATATATTCTAAAGGAAAATTGACATTAGACATCTAACTCCACCTCAAACACTGTTACTAATGCAGATTAAACTCATCTCAAATGAAAGTCCTCTTAGGTTTTACTACAGTGTGTCAAATAGATTCCTTTTCTGGAATGTGGGGTTTTTGTTTTATTTTGTTTTTGTTTTCAAATCGCAAAAAGTGCCCACCTAAGCGTTGTACCACATGCGTTGTACCACATGGTCGAATAGTAAATAACACACACACACAAAAACCTCAGAGTTCCAGCCAGGCAGCCTGGAGGGGGTTCAGATCATGTTTAGAAAACACTGACAACTGGCTGAGAAAAGAGACTTTCATCTGAGTCATTCCCTTTTGCCGCAAAATGTGTGTCAACGGAAAGATAAGTAAGAAGTGAGAGCAATTTAGTGGATCAATTAAAAACACCCTCGCTAGAGTGCTGACTGATCTCAGTGTAGAACTTCTCGTAAGTAGCAGATCAGTTATTTTGCTTTTTTGAAAATCCTAACCAAAGATGCATTTCTTTTGGCACTGATTCCTTCACATTCAAAGCATTTCTCAAAGAAAACTTGCTTTCTAAACCTTACAAAAAATAACTCCCACCCCTCAATCTTCATTGTCAGAATAATCTGTCACTTTTGGTTTTACCTCTCACCTGGGATGGCATAATTTAAATACAAAGTAGATAAAATTGTTTATATCTACATTGGCAACTTAATGTCGCTTAGGTTCTACAAAATACATTGCACACAAGATCTCTGCTATAAAACCCTTTGCATACCAATGACTGCAGAGTATTAATCAAAGTACCCTCCATTCATCTCTGTATGTATCCCATCTTTCATCGCAAGTGTGTTTACAATTAGTGCCTCATCTTCGCATGTTAATAAGCAGTTCAGGCATTCAGGAACAAAACATCAGTGGATCTAACAGCTACTTCAATTCATTTTATAAATAAGCAACTGAGAATTTTGCTCCAAGTGGCTGCTTGTATAGCCCATTCCATAAATGGAATTCTCTGTGGAATAAGGCACAATATGATACGAATGCAGCTCTTCATAATAGAGTGACTGAGAACAGCATTCTTGTACCATAAACTTCAGCCGTTTTCTTGTATCCGAGTAAGCGGTCCTATAACAGGGTGCCTCTTTAAAGTATTCATAGCTCTCTCTGTCTGTCTCTAGGTGGATCTTCCTCAGCAAATTATTAATAAGCACAGACCTGCGGAGATAGGTTTCAGGGTCTTCAAGGAATCGAAGTTTCTGCAGAGACAGTTTTAGAATACAAGTCCGGTCCTCAGGTAATATCAGGTGCTGAGAAGTAAAAACAACCAATATAGCTTTAGGATCGAGGAATAAGAACAAGAGCTTTTCCCCTTTGGAATATTTATGAGAAACATACTCACTTTTGGAAAATACCCCTGGTAATCTTGATGTAAATCTTCTTCTTCTGCATATTTTCTCTTAAAGTAGGCTACTTTCGACGTCGTTAGCGTATTTGTCAATACCCTGATTGGATCAGCTGTGCAACAAAAAATAATAGAGTATCAGCAACGATTGTGGCAAATCGATGTCCCCTGTAATGTTACAGTCTGGCATGTGCAAAACGATGTGTCTATAAGCCTAGACTGTTTGATTTCTGGGACTAACAGGATTTTTGTTTTACAGATCATTACCTCTGTCATCTTTTTTTTTTTCTTTTAAAGCACACACAGGTGGTGCTAGACACTTTGCAGAACTAAGAGAAAGGCAAGACTCCTGCCATGAAAACTTACAGTCTAACTGCTGAACTGGAATAAATTTGCAAACTAGATACCATTAACTTGTGCTTGAATAGAGACTGGGAGTGGCTGGGTCATTACACAAATTGAATCTATTTCCCCATGTTAAGTATCCTCACACCTTCTTGTCAACTGTCTGATATGGGCCATCTTGATTATCACTACAAAAGTTATTTTTCTCCTGCTGATAATAGCTCGTCTTAATTAATTAGCCTCTTAGAGTTGGTATGGCAACTTCCACCTTTTCATCTTCTCTTTGTGTATATATATCTTCATACTGTATGTTCCATTCTATGCATCTGAAGAAGTGGGCTGTAGCCCATGAAAGCTTATGCTCAAATAAATTTGTTAGTCTCTAAGGTGCCACAAGTACTCCTCATTCTTTTTGTGGATACAGACTAACATGGCTGCTACTCTATAATTAATAATTAATGAGCCATCGGAATGGTAGGAGGCTAGCAGTGGTTACAGAAATATGATCACACAAATGGAATACTAATACAAATAGATGGTTTCATCTATTGAGTTCAGATGTTCTAGTCCCCGTGATGCACTTAACTTAGGAAGGGCATTCAGTACCATTGAACAAGGATGTGAATTTACATCCCGTCTAAAGATTTGACAGCACCTCAACCACACTAATGTATATGGAAGGGATGTAATAACAGTTGCTTCTTCACTCTTCCGTACAGCAGCTTTATGGTTCAGAATTCTTTACTCATCATACAAGAGAGACCATGTTCCCCACCCCACCCCACCCCCCATTCCCACAGTGAAGCACTGGAGATGTGGTTTCATTGGAGCGCAATTACCATTCTACACACTAGGTGATGCTGTGGTCACAGCAAAGTGAATGAGCTGTTGAAAGTAAAATCTCTGTTGGATTTCACGGTGGTGTAGTCACATTAAGGGCTGGTCTACACTATGGTGTGGGGGGGGTCGATGTAAAGTACGCAACTTCAGCTACGTGAATAACGTAGCTGAAGTCGACGTACCTCGCTCGACTTACCTCGCCGTGAGGACGCTGCAATGTCGAAGGCTGCCGCTCCCCCGTCGACTCCGCTTCCGCCTCGTGTCGGGCTGGATTACCGGAGTCGACGGGGAGCGCTTCTGGGATCAATTTATCGCGTCTACATGAGACGCGAAAAATCGATCCCCAAAAGATCGATTGCTACCCGCCGAATCGGGCGGGTAGTGTGGACCTGGCCTTAGTTGTGTTTATTGCTTAGAAGTCAATCGCCATAGTTCTGACTGTATGACTCAGATGGGCACTGAGCAGCAAGAATACTCCATTTGATTCCACAACAAAACTTATAGAGGAGGGAGGAGATGGATCCAGAGCACAGAGTTTGGGGCAGGGGCACTGGATGCAGGCTTTTGTTTCAGCCCACTATGGAGAGACGGGCCACATATGGGAGCAGATCTGGCTCTGACCATCTGCTGCTGGGCCCTGGCGGTTTTGTTCTGGGCCCATCCCTTGGTAAGAGTTCTAGCATGATCAATAAGGGCCTGATTAACTCCCCCTCCCCTAAACTTTCATGATGCTCCAGCCAAGGTGAGGTTCCCGCTGAGAGCCCTGATACGCTCCGTGAATGTGTGTTCTCCTACACTATACCCAGGGGAAAGGGTCAGGAGAGCAGTTGGCTTCCAACAGGCAAGGCCCAATCCATGGTCACTGATGTCAATGGACATTTTGCACATTGACTTCAGCGGTAGCAGGATTGATCTCCAGAATGTTTCACTGGACATCAAGGGCCCAGTTCATCCCTACACCAGAGCTTGGCACGGGGACCAACGGATGGAAGGTAAGGGGGCAGAGGTGGCTTTGTCACCTGTGTGCCTCCTCTATCCTGAGTAAACTGGGCAGGGGGCAGCCCTAACTGGCACCAAGGGGTCGTTCTGGCAGCCTGGGATAACTGCAGCGTAGGAAGGCCCCAGCCACACTCCACCACATCTTTTGTGCCGGGGGCTCCTGCGGTGGAGGGGGAGGTGAGGGAGATGGCATAGAGCCAGTTTTACTGGCTCTGTGTCAACCAGGGATTTCTCCGGTGCTGGGAAATTTTCCAGGGGCCAGATCCAGCTGGTTAACAGCCCTTTTGCCCGAGCTCATGGAAAATCCCACAGGAAGCATCTGAAGGGGAAAGATCTCCATGAGGTTCTCCGTGCAGTGTTTTCTCCCCGATTGTTTAGCCAGGGTGGGGTTCCCTTACTACAGAAGGCTACAAGGCTGGCCCGCAAACCCTGACTGGAAGGATTAATTCTCTTTAACTTTCAAAGCAATGTTTCGTTACTTGGGGCCAAAGCCTTCAGCCCTGAGCTAGGACCATATGAATTAAAACCCTATTGAATTTAATGGGAGACCCACAAACCGAGAGCTTCAAGAACTAGACTCTGAGTCCTTCCTCCGGCAAGCCTCCCATTGGACCTGGTTCTACATTCCAGCCAAGCTGTGCTCAGTACAGGAACGGAGTGGGGCACAATGGGGACTAAGTATGCCTAGGCCAGCTGCAATCTGTTTCAACCCTCAGCATATTCAGCAACTCTAACTTACCCAAAGAACTCCCCTACGCAGGAGCTATTCCCAGAGAACCACTTCTCCCCAGTTTAAGGCCCTCTTACATCACCAGACCAGCATCAATGGGCCAGGGCAGAATGGAAAACTGGTTCCATTGTAGTCACTAGCTTTCATTTACTTCAATGAGTCTGATTTGAAGAAAATTGTATTCCAGCTGATAAGACCTCCCATCCCTATACATGTATTCAGCTGCACTGCTGGACCCTTGGCTGTGTTTTTATCAGTCGGTTGCTGTAGGCATGAGTCACAATTCATAGATAGCAAACCTTTGTCAAATCACAATAAGAGCACCACTGCTGACTAATTTTTATAATAATGTTAAATTAGACAAAGCTGCAATACTGGACCTCCGGGAGATTTGGCTAGCACAGAAAATATTTGGCTAATACTATATTAGCTTCTCCTATCTTATATGGTCCCCTATTACTGCAGTATCTGAGCATAATCTTTAATGGGTTTATCCTCACAACACCCCATGAGGCAGGCAGTGCTGTGATCCCGATTGTATGAAACACAGAGAGGGTAAATCACGCAAAAAGTCTGTAGTAGAGCAAGGACTTGAACCCAGGCATCCCAAGCTATCACCCTGAGCCCTGGCCCACCCTTCCTCTCCACAATGAACCTCTCACCCAAGTTTTCAGATCTTTCTGTTTGTTCACCAGCCGCTTTAGTGAAAAGGCAGGAGGGGAAAAAGAAGCATTGAAACAAAATTATATCTGTGTACTTCAAATGCAGGATTAGCGAGAGGGCAAGGCAAAGACAAAAGATTACAGATTGCAGTAGATGTCTAATGCAGAATGTATAAATTAGAGCTCAATCTGGCAACTTCTCAGAGTTGTTCTTACTTGTGCAAACAGTTCCTTTGGAGTCAATGACCCTGCTCGTGTAAGTAAGAATTACCCTCCTATGTAAGGGGTGAAGCATCAGTCCTATTGGGTGAATGTTCCTTGAGGCACGGTCCGGAGGGTATTTTCCATGTATTTGTAAAGCATCAACTGTACTTATGGTGCTATAGGAATAATACTATACAGCGAATATCCTCTTCCTTCTTGCCCCTCTCACAGCAAACTATAGGCTATAAAGGGCAGTTAGGCAACCCAAATGGTGGACAATCAGCCACATGAACTTACATCTGGACCCAATCCAGATGGAAGGGGATGGGATAGAAAATCACAAAGGAAATTGGTGCTTTGTTAATAAGAGTATCATCACTTGCTTGCTTGCTGCAGGACGTATTCAGCCCTAGTGTGAAGGGCCAGCTTAGGGTCTTCAGCCCCACTTCAAGCCTTTGTAGGGTCTACACAGGGAGCACAGCACAGCAGCTGCCCAGAGCTGCCTGCACATACCCCGCATACCATAGAATGGTTCTGTGCAATAGTCATGCAGGACTGGTCCTGTTCAGGGGAGGATCCGCAGATCTGTGCTTATGCAGATGGAGTGACCTCGGTACCCCGTGCGAATGGAGCAAGAGCAGCTTGCTCTTATAGCCCATCGTCTGGAATCGCGACCCCTGGGAATCTGCACAGTGGCCCTGCCCCCTAGCCCTGAGGAGGTGAATTTCACCACATTCCACCCACGGAGAGCCTGAAAACACAAAGCTGTGTGTAGGTGGAGTGAATTGCACCCCAAGGGTATACACACATCAACTAGTCCTTCTAAGAGATCCGTTTAGGATCTAGGTGGATCTAGTACTATCAAACCTTAAAGCTTTGGATGCAATTTTAATGTTGTAATATCCCATCTTTCTGATTTATTACCATGTGGACGCATAGGGGAAATGGGCCAAGTCCTGGGCTTCACTAGATCACTTGGTGCAACATGTTCCCAGCATAGCTTTAAAGGTGATGCTCCCATGATCCTGGGGCATCAGGATGCCTGGCCACACCCTTTTCTCTCAACTCATGCCCCCTAAGCCAGTAGCTGTGGAGGTGGCATGGGGTGGTATTGGAGCCACTATCATGGCTGTACATCACCCAAAATTCCTTGTTATAAGGGTCAGAACTGCTGGATTTAAGTCAGCTTTATGCCAGAGGAAATTGGAGGGAAAAGTTTTAATATCCTGGAGAATTTGAGACAATGTTTCTCATCAACAGAGCAAACCTTAGACTAAACAAATGACTGCAGTTAAAGGGCAAATTTTCAAAAGTTTGAGCCTTATTCGTGTATTTAACAAACATGTATTGTCATGCACTCTGATTTGCATGGATATTTTCTGCAATCATGCATGCAGGTGGTTAAGTGCCCAAATAGCCATTTGTGCAGATATTCACTTCTTCATACACGGAACAGTGGGAAATGCATGTGGATGTGAAAGAGCAAGATCTTAACGGGTATAGAGAATGAACTTTCCCTCACAGACACGTTACACAACCGAGGATTTGATCCCATATTCCTTGCACACCCACAGTGCTCAGTGACTTCAATTATCAACTTAGACAAGATACAATAGGGGATATTCCCCAGTGCTATCCAGAGACCTCCTATTTCTGTGTTTATAAACCTAAAGAAAATGCCCACTCTGAAACCCAAAGAAAGACACCCTAACTGAGGTTTGGGATACCCTCACGCTTACGACTGATGTTGTATTTTCTGACGTGGCTGGTTATGTACATCTTCCAGCCTGGTTTCAACTTACAGCTGCATAAAACCAGAGTAATGCAGCAGTGAATCAGGTCCTTAGGGCTTTGTTTCAATATAAACACTCTGAATAGGTGCTCCTTGTGCGTAAGGCTCTTCTTGGGAGCCAAGCGTTTTGACAGTTACGTCAAGGTGGCATGAGTCTCTCCCCCTGGCTCTCAACCTGGGAGATAGCTACATCATAACCATATCAAATGTCTTCACTACCACACCACAGTTCAAGCCACGGGGCCAAATTTGCCAGTGGTGCCAGTGGGTGCAATGCCACTAACATCACTGGTGATGCCCCTGCTTACAACAGCGCTGGATTTGGCCCATACTTCCAGCCTCCGAAAATAAGGAGAGTCACATTCAGCAAAGCATATAAGCACCCACTTACGTCTATTCCTGTTCATCAAAAGCTAAAATAAGAGTCTGCAGCCTGATTTTCAAAGGTGCTGGGGGGTGGATATCAATGGTAGTTAACCAGGTTAGCTTTCCTTCACCCTCACATTGGTGCACTATTTACACTTCGCATAACAGACTCTCTGAATGTCTGTTCTCAATGCACAGGGGAGTTGCATTTGTAGCTCTCATCAATGCTAATGGAAGTCAGAAGCATAAATCCCACACATCAGTGAGAGAACAGACGCCTACGTCTCTAATCTTGATTCCCCAAGTGCAACTTTACAATGTCTTTAATTATATGCTACACCTGCAAAATGTGCCCCTTTTTATTAATTTCAAGAATAACAATAGTAGTGCTAAATGGCATGATATGCGGTGATGTATTAAGCATGCTTGGAACAGAGGGTTATCTTATCTAAATTAAAGTGGAAATATATTCAGAATATAGCAATGTCATACTCCTACTGAAAATTGCAAGAAGCTCTTTCATTTGACCTGTGTGATCATAACAATGGTCTCAATGACAGGGAAACGCTTTCGCATTAATCAGTTGACGTAGAGTGATTTTAACAATGATGCAATTTATATCAGGGGCAGGAGACAAGACTGGGGTGTATAAATGGTTGTCTAGTTAGGTGAAGAGGATGGATGGGCTTGTGCTTAGGGCCCTAGAATGGGACTCGGGAGACCTGGGTTCTATTTTCAGCTTTTCTACAGACTGCATGTGTGACCTTGGGCGAGTTACTTAATTATCTGTGCCTCAGTTTCCCCTTCCTGCTTCACTGCTTGCGGGGAAATTCATTCAGGTTTATGATGTGCTCAGATGATGCAGTGACAGAGGCTGTCAGCACCTCAACAGTGGCTTGGTGACCCAGACATCTGCAGCTGATAACCTCTGATATTCACTGACTACAGTATGAGCTTAATGCACATTTCAAGGTGAATGGTACTAACAGGTTCCTACTTAGATTTTTCTCACAGCGTCGGGAAGATCATCAATATGCAGGTGAGCTAAAGATGACCAAGACACATACCATATCTAAGTGTCTCTTGCATACTTAAATAGAAAACGTCAGGCTTTTAAACAAATAGAAATTGACATTTATTTTCAATAGGAGACATGACTTTGACACTCCGAGAAATACTGTAATGTCCTTGCGACTGCTGTCGAAATACAGTAATAAATTCTTTTTTCTCTAACTCAAGCACAGCTTGCACTTAAGGAGCATCCTGGCTGAAATCTTTCTTTGATTTAATACACCAGGTTGCTGAGGTTCCATCTTTCCTGGGCACCGAGAGTAGCTGCTCTACTGTTTGACTCCGTGAAGCTACTGCACCACGAACAGGTGAACATGCGGAAGGGAGGCACATGCCGGCACAAAGATTTCACATGGATTCAAAATTAACCATAATCTTTTTAAAAGAGCAGGACAAATCTTGCATTCCTTGCTCAGACCTTAAGCAGAGAAAACTCTGTTTAACTTGCATGGAGTTTTGCCTGAGTAAAGACTGCTAGATTGTATCCATACTGTTGTGATGTTACTGAAACTGCTGGCTTTGTGCTTTAAAATGACATTCCTTGTGGTTGGCTAATCGTCTCTGAGGACCCCACTCATTAATTCTGTGCACATATGTGTGCACTTTTCCTTCACTGACACAAGTATCCCAGTGCTCGAGAAAGTTTGACTTGTACATTAGTGAAGACCCTGTACTTAATTACAGAGAGATCATCACCTTGCTTATCCCAATAGCTCCATTGGCTTCTTTGGGACTTCACATTAGAAAAGTGAGCAGGATTTGGCTTGTGTATAGCAAATAAATAAGAGAAAATCATCTTTTCTGGTAGGTCCACTTTTAAAATAGCTATAAATAAGCAATCCCTTGTTAAACTTCTACACTGGAGCAGTCTCACCAAAAAACAGCCCATTATATTGATTGTCCAAATTATATTAAAGAGACATTTATTCTGTATTTAGACAAAGGTCATTGTTTTTAGTCTGCTAACCTGTTGGTTACCTTGTGATGCTGAATCAATCTGCAAGGTGTCTTTCTGGGATGATTTCAGCAATTCTGGTAAAATTTCCTCTTTGCACAAGCTCAGCTAGCATCTCTCACAGGATTGCACTGTTGAACTGGCATGGTGGATCAAGGAGAGACAAACATTTCACTTAGCAAAATCAACACATGCATTGGAAGTTGTTAGAGTGTAAAAGATCAAGATGTTATTTCAGGAGACCCTATGATATTTCATACCACAAAAAGCAATTTCCTGAAGTCACTTACAACTCTGTAACTTTGACTTTATTTCTTAGACTCCATTTGAAACATAAGGAAATTGAAATGTTACACAAACTCATTTCACTTAGGAGTACGTTTATAATTACATAGGCGGGAACACTGTTAGTCATATTGCCTGGTTCTCTAAACATCATGCAATTACATGAGCCGTATCTTTTTACTGTCCTGAACTCCTCCTTTTAAATTACATACTTTTATATCCTTTGATTGATTGCTGTCAGACTTTACCTTTTCTGGAAAAAAATCTGAAGTACTGCGAGCAAGATTACAACATAATTTTGTATAGTAGTAACAATCTCTCATTATATACACACCTGCACAATGTGTATATAATAATGTCGTTTTTGGAAACATCAGAATGTATCATTTACAATCAGTCCTTTCATTGCAATGTGGATGTCTCCATTTTTGCCCTTTAGGTGAGGTGGAAATGAGCTTGTATCTGAGCGCTGTCTTGCATTCTATATCAGAGGGGAATTTTTAAAACACACATTACAGCCACCACTCCCATCAGAAAACTATAGAGTGTGGGTCTGCACTCGCCTACGTTGTGTGTAGACACACACACTTTTAATACATATGCATTAGAAAACCCTAGGGCTAACGCCTCTCTGTCGGTGTCCCTCAGATATAAGCCATGCCTATATATAGCTAGTTGCCTCATCGGAGAGGCAGAGACTGCGCTGAGACGGAGGAACCCATGGAAAGAGTTGCTATGGTTACTTTTCAGAGTTTGGGACTGAAAGTCAGGAGATTCAGCTGCCCTTTGCCAGAGCGCGCCCTGCCCGGCCTGCACCAGCCCCACGGCTGGCCAGAGAGCGGGTGGCTCCCGCTTAGTATTGGAGAATGAATTGCAAGCCCCACGCCCTGGGAGCGCTAGCAGAGCCGGAGAAGGGGCAGGGGAAAGTTCTCCCAAGCACCGGGCAGAGCGAGCCCTGGAGGGAGGCACCGGCCCCGCCCCGGTCCGGCCGGGGGCCGCCGGGCTGGGCAATAAAAAGGCACTTACCGGGCAAGCTGGGCCACCGGGAGGGGCTGGCTCCGGTGCTCGCCCCTGGCTTGAGACGCAGCCTCCCCGCTCGCTCCTGCTCCTCAGCCTCAGCCTGCCCGCGGCGGCAGCCCCAGCTCCGACAGGTCCCTCCAGTCACTGCCGAGCGCATCCCCGGCTCGCCTCCGAGCAGGAGGCGGGCAGCCCAGATGTTCCGCTCCCGGATTGGTCCCGAGGGAGCAGATGTTGGCCCGTTGCTAAGAGAGTTGCTAGGAGGCGATGACGCTTTCAGCATCTCAGGAGCAACTTCAGGGGCGGTTTGAATTTTTTGCTGGGAGAGTGTAGTGGAGGGTGCCCTGAGCCCCGGGGGGGTGCACCGAGACCCAGGGTTAGGGGTACTCAGAGCCCCGGGGGGGGGGCACTGAGACCAAGGGGTAGGGGGTGCACAGAGACCCAGTGTTAGGGGTGCCCTGAGCCCCCGTGGGAGTGCACCAAGACCCAGGGTTAGGGGTACTCTGAGCCCCGGGGGGGGGCACTGAGACCAAGGGGTAGGGGGTGCACAGAGACCCAGGGTTAGGGGTGCCCTGAGCCCCCGGGGGGGTGCACCGAGACCCAGGGTTAGGGGTACCCTGATGCCCCGGGGGGGGGGGGGTTGCACTGAGACCCAGGGTTAGGGGCGCCCTGAGACCCAGGGGGTGGGGAGTGCACAGAGCCCCAGGGTTAGGGGTACCCTGAGCCTCAGAGGGTAGGGAGTGCACCGAGACCCAGGGAGAGGGGTCCCCTGAGCCTGGGGCTTTGAGGGGCAGTGAACTGAACCACGGAGTTAGGGGAGCCCTGAGCCTGGAGCATTGAAGGGGGTGCACTGAGCTTAGGGCATGGAGGGGAGAGAGGTTGACTTGAACCCTGGAGTTAGGGGGTGCAATGAGCCTGGGGCATGGAGGGGTAGGGGTACATTTAACCCCAGGGTTAGGGATGCACTGCTTCTGGGGCATGAAGAGGAGGGGAATGCATTAATTCCCAGGTTTAGGGGTGCATTGAGCGTCAAGGATAGGAGGGAGATTGTACCGAGGCCTGGCTGTCAGATGGGTAAGGGGTCACTGAGCTTGGGGGTGTGCTGAGTCTGCAGACCATACACTGAGTTTTAGGGGTGAGCTAGGAAGGGGTCAGGTGAGGAGTGCAGTGAGCCTGGTGGTTTGGATGAGGAGCGAGCGCATTGGTTGGAGAGGGAGCACCCTGAGCATCACAAAAGGCATGGGGAAGCCATAGAGCTGGGAGGGAGGGGGGCCGAGATGAGCCTTATGGAAGGAGAGGATGGTCTCAATAGGACAGGGGTGTGGAACAAGGAGGGGGTGGAATGAGCACTTTAAGATCCTGCCCATTGCTGGTGAAAAGAACAGGATGGCAGCTGCACATGAGGAGCTGGGGCCTTCATAGTGAGGTGATGGGACGTGGAAAGTGCTTTATCTAGTGCAGCGTTAACTGTCTTGGGTGTACGGGAGAGTCTTTGGGAGCTGCAGTGGTGGATTTGGGAATGTTTGGCATTAAGGATTGCAGCAGGGATTGGCCTCGGAGAGCAGGTGTCAAGGGGATAACAACATGTCTTTCCCTCCCACACACCCCTCTCGTCACCTGTCTTCTCCCTGCCCTTTTCACAATTTCTACCACCACCGCTGCCATGCCCCCGAATCAGCTGCCTGCCAGCACCCAGAACACGTTGTACAGTATATGCTATTTCACACATTGCAGCTGGGCCAGGTCAAGTCCTGGAGCACCCCACTTTTGTACCATCAGACCTCATACCTTAGCACACGCATGCACTATTCAATCAGACCAGCAGGCATAGAAGCAGCAGGGCCCACATCCCTTTAAGGTGGACAGTCATGGAAAGCCAGGACTTGGCACCCCAGAAGGAGGCAGAGATGAAGAGCACTGCAGAAACCCAGATCTCAATACGCTGCGATTGTCCAGAGCCCCACGTCATACTTCAAAATGGAACCTCAAGTGGCCTCCTCTCAACCACACCAATTGCCTAGTACAAAGGTGTGAGAAGTCGGCACTCACTGAACAAAATCAGCACCACAGCAGCCCCTGGGGGAGTAGCAATGGACTAGAGATCCCATCTTTTAGTTCATTGTTGGTTAAAGGGAAGGCAATGGCCAAGACAAAGAAATAACAGCAGGTAAAATCTTGCTTAGCACCCATCGAGCAGTGCGCATCCTCGCAGTGCTGTGGGAGCACTAATTTCATTCCTGCCCACATCCCCTGCCAGTGAAAAATGACTGTAAAATCTAGAAAAGAGTTAACAGCTATCACCTGGGCTCTCATGAGTAGTGTTATTATTTGTAGCATCTACTAGCCCCAGCCATCAGTCAGGGCCCCTTTGTACTAAGTGCTGTACAAACCCAGAACAAAAAGACAATCCCTGCCCCCAGGAGTTTATCATCCCCGTATAAGACAACAGGTAGATGCAGACAGGCGGAGGCACAAGGAAGCCATGAGAGTATCTGTTTAGCTACATCTGTGGCTCTCAACATTGCTAAAGTAACCGAGTATCTTCCAAATGGCTACAAAGAGGCAGTACAGGGATAAAATACTCAAGGGCCAGAGCCTCACCTGGTGTGAATCAGCAAAGCTCCATTGAAGTTAACGGAACTGTGCTGACTTACTCAGTCTCTCTCTTCCTTGCTTCCCCGTAGTAGATAACTTGAATAGACAGTGATTTTTTTCCCCTTGTGTGTGCCAGTTATATCTGTGTCCACCTATCCACATACACACAATTGCCCTAAGGCCACTATTCCTCAGTGGTGCGGACCATACCACCATGATCCATGCCTGTGCAATAATTTAGCCTTGATCCAGAATTGTTCTCTACTTGATGCGATCACTGAAAATAACTCAGACGTTTCAGCCAGTCCAGAGCGCAGAAGCCTGTCTTTTCAATGCGACGAGCCACCGTGGGAGTATAACTCCAACTGCACCCTAGACACTGCCTGCCTGTACATTCCCTTTAGCGATTCTAGAAACCGGGGGCCTATCATGCCCTATATGGTCTGCAAACTGGTTGCTTGAGCCGATCATCACTCTCTTTTTTCCTCCCTTTCCATGGTTCTGGGTCCCCCCAGATTTTGGCTCCTGGAGGTAGTTGCTGAATAGCTGGCAGCAGGATGGTCTTCACAAAGGGCCCATGGCCTTTGGAACCCTCTCCCTGCCATCATCAGACAGACTGGAGGAATGATTCTCCACTCACTTACGCAGGGGTAAGTGTTCACTTCAACAGAGTTACACCTGCTTTACAATGAAGATAATGAGAGGAGAATCACATCCCGAGTTCCATAAATGGAGGGTTAACGAGCTAAATTTCAGCAGCTGTAAATCAGTTTTTTCCACGTCTATAGAGCTATGCAGATTTAAGCTCGCTAAAGATCTGGCTCCGATTGTTTCTGTGCACATACGCACACATTTTTCTTGCATATTTGGCTTTAATAAAAGCAGACATGACCATTTACTTATTGAAAATTACTTCCAAAAGTGCCAGCTCCTTTATTGAATTCACACTAATTTTGAGTCTGAATATTCTAGGACACTATGAAAGAGCTGGAATTTAATTGATTTAAATTACCTTTCTTTTTGTAGTGCTGCCGGTAGCAATGCTGTAGTTCAGGTCGGTATAATTTTAAAATGTACCATGTGTGACATTTCCCCCCCCCACCCCCACATACTCTATATGCTACTGAATAGAGGAATCCATTAGCAAAATACAATAATTCTTGAGCACTTTACGAAGACATGATAATTAATTCAATAATATAGTGGCTGCATAAGGGAGATGGCAAGAGAAGGCACAGAAACCCCATCTTTACATCTGTTTAAGAACTGAATGAAGTGCAGAGCTAGTCAGTGACAGCCGCTGTTCTGGAAATTGATTGCAGTTTTTATTTTTTAATTTTATTTTTTTTTACATTTGATACAATTTCTGCCACAGACACGTCTTCCCCTCTACAGCTTCATAATGTTCAGCATACAGCCAGGAATCACTGTCTAGCTGTAATTTCCAGCTGAAAGGGCCAACCTTCTTCCTTTGTCCGGCCCCAAGAGCCGTTTTCATCCCCCGATCAGCACGGAACAAGGTGTTGTTAAACACGCGTCTAGTATTTGCATTGCTTTTCTTGCCCTTTTTTCTGAAGACTTTGGGAGGGGCCAGATCCTTAGCTAGCTCCATTGAAGGAAAGGGATTTACACCAGCTGAGAATCTGGCCCCTCAGTTGAAGCAGACCTGATTCTGGACCAGAAAGCATGGGAGGCTCGGATTCTCAATGACATCTGGCCTGTGATGAGACAGAGAGGAAAGGGACAGCTGTAGGAAGCTCATTGCGGTTATCTAATTCAGGGTTGCCTGAGCTTAGCATCCAGACACCTCCTGCTCTAATTTACGAAGCTGGTGCAAGGCCACTTTCACCAGTGACGGCTCAGGCATGGCAGAGCTCCAGGGGCGGCTCCAGGCACCAGCGCAGCAAGCGTGTGCCTGGGGCAGCAAGCCGCGGGGGGCGGCATGACGGTTGCCGTGAGGGCAGCAGTCAGGCAGCCTTCGGCGGCGTTTCTGCGGGAGGTCCCACGGCTTTGGCGGCAGGTACGCTGAAGGCGCGGGACTGGTGAATCACCCACAGAAATGCCGCCGACTCCGCGTGAGCAGCGGACTGCCCGCAGGCGTGCCGCAGAAGGCCGCCTGACTGCTGTGCTTGGGGCGGCAAAAATCATAGAGCCGCCCCTGCAGAGCTCCCATCCCTGACATCCCAGGGGTGGAAGTCAGGGATGTAGGAGGGAGCTCTGTCCCTTCACAAGCAATATACTAGTGGAGATTCCCCTTTGCAGGAGAATTCTCGGCTGGTGATTTCTGGCCAGTTTAAGGCCACGTAGTACTGCTTAGCAGCACAAAGTGCCTTTACTAGAATAGAGCATCTGGACCGACATCTCTGCTGACACTAATATTTGAAAAATGTAAGACCTAAAAGCTTGTACTGCACAGAATAAAACATCTAGACAGACCAATGCTAGAGGCCTAGCTCTTTCCCTACAGCACTCGCTTGGTGACTCTTTTGAAAACTAGGCTAGGGTGACTGGGGTAAGCCAAACAATTAATTGTTTAGAGTGACTGTGATTATACAAAATCGGGTGATTATTTTATATTTTATTATAACCGCTTCCAACTTTGAAAATGCCAATTGCCAAATTTGCAGCCAGTCTTTCCTACCCAGATCTATTGCTTCCGGACACAGAATTACGTTAATATATATAGCATCCAATTTTCTAAATGGATGCACATTGATTGCATTTACAAAAGCATCGATGCATCCATGCAAACCAAATCTAGGCATCTGCAATATTTGTAAAAACAGACAGTTAGGACGGCTTACATAGAGATGCATCCGTGGTATACCTGTGCATACTCAGGGCTACATCCTCAGCTGGGTGAATCAGTGCCATGCTAGTAACCTCAGTGGAACTGCTGCTACGTACTCCAGTTGAAGAATTGGCCTGAATTGTTTTGGAGGCTTACCTTGCCTTCATTGAAAAACCAGCCCCTGTATTTCTCCATGTATAGTATGTAGTTTCCTCTTTCACATCTTAAAACTTCAGTCCTCTGTCTTTGTAACATTTTTAAAGTAGAGGAGCTGGATTATTTTTATGCTGTAGTTATACATATTTCATTTTTGATGGCGATTTCTGGAATATTTCTGCAGTTTTTATTTACTTTTATGTGTATTAAAACTAATCTTTCAAAACCACACTGCAGATTATTTTCGGAACTTTGTGAAAAAATTTCCATAAAAAAAATTATCCCGTTTTGTTGAAATTCTACATTTTGATGGAAAATTTGAGCAAAAAATTAAAATACTTAAAATTCCAACCACTTGCAAAAATAGTAAAATATAACAAAACTCTCATTGGGGGTCTTGGGAGATCAAGATTTTCATGTAAACAGTAGGGTATCCTCGGTGAAACCACATATATGCTGCTGAGTCCAAATGCTCAGTTAGATTTGCTGAGCTCGGGCAGCTCCCATTGACTTCAGTGGTATTGGTCCTGATTTCTACCAGTGTAAATGACAACAGAAAGCAAAGCTGAAGATTTCTTTCCACAGTCACAGAGATATTCAGGGATACACTGTCAAGAATATAAGCCTGTGTTGCATGCCGAAAGCAAACACTTGTGTATTTAGTGGTGGTGAAGACACACTTAGCAGTCTTGGAAAATGTAACCCCTCCCTGTGGTATTGTAGCAACACAGTGAGTTTGAATAAGATCCTTGCAAGGATATTGTGGGGGGCTTCTGAACAACAAAGACAGGAAAGTTGCTGTTCCCCCTAATACCCAATTCTATTAGCGTAACTACTATTATCCCCCATCATTTGATTTACAGACAATACCATAGAATGCCTATGGATAGAAATTCCATGCTTGAATAATAAGTATAGCAGTAGGACTATACTACCAACTCACTGAGTGACTAGGCAACAAAATGGCAGGTGAAATTCAGAGTTGATAAATGCAAGGTGATTCACATTGGGAAACATAATCCCAACTATAGATACAAAATAATACGGTCTAAGTTAGCTTTACCGCTCAAGAAAGTCATCATGGTTTGTTCTCTGAAAACAGCCGCTCAATGAGCAATGACAATCAAAAAAAAGCTAACAATGGGAATCCATTAGGAAAGGGAAAGATAATAAAACAGAAAATATCATAGTGCCACTATATAAAGCCACAGCATGTGCACACCTTGAATACTGCATGCAGTTTGGGTCACCTCATCTTAGAAGTTATGTATTAGAATTGGAAAAAATACACAGGAGAACAAAAAATGATTATGGGTATGGAATGGCTTCCATATAAGGAGAAATTAAAAAGACTGGGCCTCTTCAGACTAGAAGAGATGACTAAAGGGGATATGACAGAGATCTATAAAATCGTGAATGGTATTCAAAAAGTGACTAGGGAAGTGTTATTTATCCCTTCACATAATAAAAGAACCCAGGGTCACTCTGAAATTAATAGGCAGCAGCTTTAAAACAACCATAAGGAAGTACTTCTTCATGCACAGCAGTCAACCTGTGGCATTCATTCCCCAGGGGATGTTGTGAAGGCCAAGAGTACAAGTGGCTTAAAAAAGGAATTAGAAAAGTTAATGGAGGATAGGTCCATCAATGGCTATTAACCAAGACGGTGTCCCTTTGCCTCTGACTGCCAGAAGCTGTGATTGGATGACAGGGAGCGGATTGTTACCACAGTTGCCAACTTTCACATGGTAAATAAGCACCTCGACTTTCACAATAAGCCAAAAATCAAACTAATCCCATTTCAAAACAAGGCCAAAACAAGCCAATCCTTAAGAACCCCAACCCTCTATGTGACTAAATCCCCTGGAGTGCAGTTTGGGACTGTGGTGGGTCCGCTGCGCACCCCTGACTCTCTCCCGCCCCCCTTCCCCCTGCTTGCCGGAAGCTGATCAAAAAAAAAGAATCAACAAGCTACAACAACTTACAAGCCAAAAACTAGCCAACAAGAAACTCACGAGCCAATGAAGCCAAAAACAAGTCCAATTTCTGCTTCTTCTTTTTTGCAGGTTTGGCATGTCTGATCATTACCCTTTTCTGTTCATTGTCTCTGAAGCATCTGGCACCAGCCACTGTTGGAAGACAGGATACAGGGCTAGATAGTCAGACCCAGTGTGGCCATTCTTATGTCCTTATGATGGTTCCTAGGAGTCCTGATATTCCTTCAGTAAGAGTGCCATGACCAGATACGATGGGTCTGTTTTTCTTTTCTTGTTTGTGTGTCTTGTGAGGTGTGTAGAAGGCCCCAAAGGTAGGTTTGAGGGGGAGTTTGTCTTTTAGACTGAAAGTGCTGAGAGCCAGGACTGCCTTTATATTCAACTTGTAGTCATACTAATCCGCATGGCTGAGGCTTCCAAAGATTGAGACTTCCAAGAGTTATTGAAAAATAAACTCCATTTCAGGTCTGATCTTTAAAATTGTCCAGCAAATACAAACTAGATCCAAAACATCTTGGCCTATTGTGTGTGTAGAAACTCCAGATATCTTAGCTGTATTATGGTGCTATTCTGAGCCCAACAGAATGAATTAGCAATAGTCATTGCAATTCTGTATTTCTTAGCTTTTGTGTTGGCTTCCTTTAATTTATGTATTGGTAATGTCTTTTGCATGACCTAACTATAACACACGTATATCCTGTACTAGTGTCTATATGGGTATTTCTTAATATAAAACGTACTGTTCTAATAGTTGATATATTAACAAATTTGTATGTATGCCAACACACCGGGACAGCATGTATGCATTTGTTAATATTATTTTGGAGGTTAAGGATGAGTCAGATCTTCTCCTGCAGCTAGTAGGGTTGCAACAACACAGGGGGAATAAAAGAGGAGTGGTGCTCTACTGAGATTCCCACCAATGCCGGAGCCCAGATCTGCCCTGAAGGGAGAAGGGGTTCACTGAGCAAAGGTGATGCTGCGTACGGAAATACTGCTTACACAAGGCAAGGATGCTGTGAAGGGCAGCTTCTGCCCCAGCGCCCCCCCCCCCCTTGATGCCAGGGCTGTATTCGCTGAGGGGGTCTGGAGGAATCTGGAGGTGGTGGGGACAAGATGGCTGATCCAGTGTCCCCCCCCCTTTTCCACCTATACTGCTGGTTGCATGTTTCAAATTTTGAAATTTAGGGGGTGGAGAGAAAAGACGTAAAAAAAAAAATCATGAAATTTCCCCCCCAGCCCTCTTTATCCATATGCCTAAAGTGTGACAGGAAGATAATGAGGCTCAATATTTCCTACGCTCATCAGTCTGTCCCAGGCACTGCAAGTACTGCATCTTCGTTCTGAACAAAAACAGAAGCATACTTAAAAAATCCATCACTTCAAGATACATACAGATGCTTTGGATTAAGTCTGTTACAACATGCAAAAAAATGAAGAGACACTGTTGTTGCATGTCTATATGAGCCATCTGCTTAGACTTTATTGATAAAATCCAACAGCAACCATGTTCAGCATAATAAAAAAAGATTATTTCTGAGCTTTGAATGGTCATACGGGCACATATAGTTTCAGTTACCCATTTTTCAGAAATTGGACTTAATGATTTTTCCAGTGAGAGCTCATCTAGACATTAATATTCCTAATGTAGCATCTAATTAGCAAGAGGCAATATACTACATGATCATGCATGCTAGCACATAAGTTGAATAAAAAAAAGTTTTATCTTCAAGTAGGTGAAAAGCAAAGTGTAAATCCATATCACTCATTCTTCAGTCACATTTTTCACCACAGTTTTGCACTTTAGATCTCTCTTTCAAAGCACATTTCAAACAGGTAAAATTATGGTCCTGACATTCCAGTCAGTACTAGTTATTTATTAACTAGGCAGAAGGTACAATTTCCCATTTAATCTTTGAATGTTACAAAAGTGAAAAAGGAGTCTGAGTTTGATACTTCTCTCACACACAATAATGATTCTCCTCCTGTTACTGTACCACCTTTGGTGGTGGAGATCACCAAAGAATTCATGCTCTAGAAGACTTGCTTTATTCACAGAGAAGTTAGAAATCTGACATGTTATTAATCTTCTTCTGTCACCATTGCCTTAAGTAACCAATTCATAGATACAGCATATGCTCATGCATCTCAAGTGCAGCAAGAGTACAAATTTCTGTTACTTTTAGTGCATACTCACCCAAATGTTGGTTTGCAAATTATTTAGAATGCTGCTCACATTGCTATCTGCTTGTGACTTGTGTTACTTATACAATAGCAATGAATGGGGGGAAAATGGGTTAAAACAATCCAGATTTCCCTTCTAGAGACCATGTGATGCTAAACACCATCAATTAGGCCTAAAATGCTGTTCTATGAAAATACCCAGCACTATCTATTCATGTCCACCCACAAGTCAGGTGGAGATGGAGCATTGTAGTATGTGCTTCTAAAAAACATAGAATGAGCTAAATATTGTACAGGAGAAAGATTGTAGTATATATAAAGCCAGTGCATCTCCAGTGTCCAGCTGTAAATGCAACAGTGAGACAATAAAACCTTTACTTGCCAGAAACATTATATTGATCCAATATAGAAAGAGTCCAGTACACACTAGATATAGCTTCTGTACAGTATATTCAAATCAACTAGTCAGATATATATTTCAGTGTGCTTCATGCAAATGCTCTTGGACACTCTACTGTAAAAAGTTTACATAAGATATAAATACAATAAAATATTTTAAATGCTAAATCAAATAATTACCTCTTTTACTTTTAATGATGGAGAGCAAGCTAAATTCTCTGCTGGTGTCAATGCAGTTACACCAGTAGACTTTAGCCCAGTAAATCTAAAGCCCTCTGACCGTGCAGGGTCATGGGAAGTATGTGGTGCATGTCCGTTTGGAAAGCTTGTGCTTGAGGGGCCACATAATGACAGTAAAAGATTGGAGAACAGGTTTTATCCTGAGCACCTTGCACGTAAAATATTGCACATTGAACATGAAAATATTGAACATCCTGACTTGGAGCAGATTTCTGCAGTTATGAGCAAGTGAAGATGGGTCAGGTGCAGATGTCCGGACATAGCGATAAGCCTGGACCAACTTAGGGGCAGGGATAGTGAAACATAAGATCGGAGTTGGGCAGGGAGGACCTCTATGCATAAGATTTGTTTGCCCCTACTAATTATGAATGCTGGAATTTTATAATACGAGACGTCTCAGAACTGATGGGGGAAAAACATTTGTCCAACAGAGGTATCTTTGTTTGAGTTCAAGGCTCATTCTTATTGGAGTTAGCTGGGATGCACAGAGGAATTCAGCTTTATGTGGAATCAGATGGAAGCTGAAACTGCAAGAAGCATGTGTTTGTATTGGTGAAAATGAGTATACCATATTCACTCTAACCTGTGTGCAATGTACTTCACAAGCTCTTCTGAGGACGAGAGTTTCCTTCCATCTATTGTTGTCCTTTGGTTATGGCCATGTACCTTCCAACAATTAAAACATTAAGTCAAAATAGGGAGCAACTCAACAGTGATGTCTGGAGAACGCATGAGTCTAATTATCAGGAGAACCCAAGGGCAGTACAGTCCAATATATTACTCAAGACCGTTGGCTACTATGGATATTACTAATAGGATGGTTGAAAACCTACTGATGGCTGAGTTCGTAGGGATAAGTTCATCCTTGGTGCTAGAAGGTAAAACTCCAGTGATGACAATGGAGTTGTGCCTAAATGTGTCATCCATCACCAGATCTGCTTTGGCTTAAGTCTGATTGCATGAGCTGGTATCATTGGGCATGTGCCACCTATATGACTGCACATGACTCCCAAAGCCCTCAGTGCACCCCAGTTGCAGATCTCAGACTCAACAGCTACAGAACAAGACAGGAAGGCAGCTTTTCGGTCTTTGAATGGGACCAGGCAAAACCTAGGGCTAGAACATTTAGGCCCCTGGAATTGTTTATCTTCTCATTACTGAAAATAGGTCGACATGGGTACATTATTTTAAGCATGGCCCATGTTGGGTGTGATGTTCCAAGGGATTCTTGTTGGGTATCCGTTTTGTTTGGTAGTTGCTGACTACAAATGGCAGTAATTTGGCCAGACAGTATCCTTCAGTACCAGGAGGTTAGCTGGTATCTCCACATTCACTCCTTGTCTCCTGCAGGCTCCTATGCAGTGCTCTCAAAAGTATGCATTTGTGAAATGATACCCAAGCCTTGTTGTCTCCAAACTTCCTGAAGAGAGACGTGGACAAGCCGTCGTTGGTTCAGTGTGGCATCCAGCTCTCTGCTGGTGCTCCGACTCCGATCTTAAAACTGTTTCTTCTTCTTCACAGCTCAGACACTTGATTACTCACTGGATCCAGTATAATTGTTCCCATTGTAAGATCCTGCCACCTACCCAACAGTGTAGCCTGCTTGTGTCACAGTTAATTTGTGCAAACACTTCTCTCTGTCACTCCTTGCTGGCTAGCTATAAAGGCAACCAGGGTGGGGCCCACTTTTCCTAAATGACGGGCAAGTTAGGGTGTCCAGCCCCAGTGGACGCTAAATTGGTAATGAGACCCCTAATACTCATGCTAGCTGCTTAAATGCCAATTGGAGTACCCAATTATGGAAGTGGGTGCCCTCATTTAGGCTGCCAATTCTCAAAATTGGGCTTCCCATGGTGTGTATGTAAAAATGTGGCTAGGGAGGGAGATTTTATAATTCAGGATGTGCAAACCTGGGGCCCATTCCTGCAGCTCCTACCAAAAAAAAGCTTGTTAGTAAAACCTGACTTTGGAGTCAAATTTGACATAACAAGCATTACTCGTCACTATGGGCTAGATGGTAGTTTTAGCCCAGAGCCCATATTTAGGGGGATCTGGAGGGGTGCCAGCCCTGGCATGCCAGAGCTCTCCGGCGGTGCTCTCTTTTCGATGAATGAGTTTGCACTAGGAAGGAAGGGACTGTCATAGCAGAAGAGATGAATGGCCATTGAGTACGGTCTCCAATCCTGACCTATATCTAGCTACTTCACAGAAAGGTGGAAAACCCTGGCCAATTGTGCAACACTGTATCACGAGAGAGGGAGAAGCGGGGGTTTGTGATGCCAGCTGGAGATCAGTTTGTGGCCCAAAGCATAACTGCAGATACCAACCTTATTCACCTGAGTGTCTGATCCTTTGGGGATTCTGTGCCCGTAGATTGTATTGTAAAGATGACACTGTGTTACTAAGAGGATTAAAAAAAGTCACTCAAAATATCTGCACATCTATTTCATCGCCCGCCCCCCCCACCCCCCACCACACATTTTAATTTTAGCTTCTAACATAATGGTTTATTACACTTGCAACAGGATCAATGTACCCAGCTGAATTATATACTTTAAATTATTATATGCATCTTCTCAAGCTTTAAGACTAACGCCTGTCACTGCTTTTAGAATACAGGCTGCTTTACTCCTAATGGGAGGCATTGTTTTGCCTGCAGACTCTCTGAGGTATGGGCAAGTATTTGTCACCAGCGTCACGCACAGAATGGAAAAAATGCCCAGCTGTTCTATGAAGACTGACTTTTCCCCCCAGCCGGCCTAGAAGTATTGTACTCAGTGCATTTCACAGGAAAATAGGATGCTCTTGTGTGTTAAATCCTATTATTTCTTTGAGGCTCTCTTGCCCTTTGTAGGGTATAACAATAATCAAAGAACGCATTGTATCGATAAGTCTGTAGTCATTAAGGGCTGAAATGTGGCATGTAACTGCTGACCCAGGTAGAGGGCAATGTGTAACGGAGTCCCTCTAAGGTTAGCTCAGGAAGGACTCCATCCCGCATTGGTCTGGTGTATAGAACAGAAACCATTATTATGAAATTATTTCTATAGCTGAGAAGTACACAGTGTCATTGTATGGTATCATACATTAACTAAGGAAGGCTATGGGCCGGATCCTCAGCAATTGGCATAGCAGCATTGAAGTCAGTAGAGTTATGCTGATCTAGGCTGATTTAAGCCAGGTGGCTGAGGATCTGGCGATAGTTACCTGGAACACAGGCTTAAGGAATCATAAAGATAAACAATCACTTCCAAAAATTACAAAGGCCTTGTCCACATTAGAAAGTTATACTGTTTTACCTATACCACTATATTTGAAGTGGTACAACTCCCCTTAGGGCAGACACAATTATATTGGCACAAATGTGCTTTATAAAAGGGAGTAAGATGTACTGCTGTAAGGGCTCTTTAAACCAGTATAAGTGCATCCACACCAGTATTAGGCCTTGGCTACACTTACGAGTTACAGTGCAATAAAACTGCCTGCAGTGCTGTAACTCACTAACTGGCTACACTTGCAACGCTGTATCTCCTCAGATACAGCGCTGCATGTACTCCACCTCCCCGACAGGAATAACAGCTGTTGCGAAGTGGGTGGAACGTTGGTCTTTCAGTGTAGCCGAGGAACAACGCAGTTACTGATCTCCCGAAGCTGCCTTTGTTTTGAAACGGCACTTCCGGGTTGGAGTTCAGAGCTCCGTTGTTGAGGTGCTTTACAAAAAACCAAACACAGCTACTGTTTGCAGGCTGGGGGGGGGGGGGGGGAAGAGGGGAGGGGCTCCGTTAGGAATGCCGGCAGCAAAGTTGCCTTGGACAGAGACAGCGTGGGGGGGGGGGGGGGCGGGGAGAAGAATGGCGGGGGGGGGGGGGAGGGGGAAGGCTCCGTTTCCTCTTTTATCTGCTCTTTAAAAACAAACAAAGCCCCTGCTGTTTGCTTTCAGTGATTGAGAGAGAGGCAGGGGATGTGGAGGTGTGGAAATAATGAGCTGACACTCTGTGGATATTCCAAAAACCCACTCTGTCTCCAAAAACGCTCCCTGTCAAAGTCCCCCTCACCCCCCCGATTTGAAAAGCACGTTGCAGCCACTTGAATGCCCATAATGCACCGCTCCCAATACAGCTGAAAATGCCTCAAATGTAGCCACCTTACTGCGCTGGCAGCTGCCAGTGTGGACAGGCTGCAGCGCTTTCCCTACTCAGCTGTACGAACACGGGTTTAACTAACAGCGCTGTACATCTGCAAGTGTAGCCAATGCCTTAGTGTACTGCTATAAGAACAGGAGTACTTGTGGCACCTTAGAGACTAACAAATTTATTTCAGCATAAGCTTTCATGGGCTACAGTCCACTTCATCGATTCTATGCATCCAATGAAGTGGACTGTAGCCCACGAAAGCTTATGCTGAAATAAATTTGTTAGTCTCTAAGGTGCCACAAGTACTCCTGTTCTTTTTGCTGACATGGACTAACACGGCTGCTACTCTGTACTGCTATAACTATTTTTGTTTAAAAAAAAAAAAAAAGCCACCTCTCCTACCAACATAGTGATACCAATACAAAAATCTGTGTGCAGACCAGGCCTAGGTCAGACAGATGCTTGTAAATTACTACCATAATCTTCAGATTAACCCACTGCTTTCCTGGGAGCCAATGAAACTGTAGTGTCAGGGTAACAATGTGGAAGGCCTTAGCCCACTCTCCAGCTGCATGTTAGCGCCTCATGTTGAAGGGTAACAGATTGCTTCACTTCATCTTTTTGCTGACCAGTTATTGTATTAAAGTTGATAACTGTGGGACTGACAAAAACAACAGCAACAACAAAAAAAGCTTCAGCACACATGCTGGCTCCAAGGTCATCACCCGCTGTATCTGAAGAATAGAGGCCTGCCACCAAAGGAAACCCTCTCCCTCCGCAAGATGTCACCTGAGACTCTGCGCTAAAGACAAAAAATCAATAGCAGCTGGCAATGTTTAGTTCTTTGAGTTCAAGAACATCTGAAGACATTCATGACTGAATATCAGTCAATTATGTGAAAGCATCAAGCTGCTTCTTAGGATCTGCAGGAGCTAAAAATACATCCGAGTATTGTCTGCAGATCCAAGAGACTGTAACCATTGAAACATTAGCCCCCAAGGAAAGCACAGGAAACTCAGAGCATTACAGGAACAAAGCTGTAGCATGGCAGAGCCCCAGGGGTAACATAGGCCAAGTTAGAGAAATAACTGCCGAAAGCAATTAAGACATTGATGAAAAAAATCTAAAACAATCTAAGAGAGTGTGAGACAGTCCAGATAAAATCTTTGCAAATAGGGAGCTCTGGGGCCCAGTTCGTTAACAGATTAGGGCTTGTCTATAAATAGAGTTATTCCGGATAAGAACATCCGCACAGAGTTTATTCTAGAATAAGAGTGCTTTATTCTGGATTATTTTAACCCACTGGATTACGATATAGTTCAGAATAAGGCACTCTTATTCTAGAATAAGAGTATCCACACATGGAGTTTATCAGAGTATTTAATTCTCTTTATATTCACACACTACCTTATTCCAGATTAGCTTTCATCTGAAGACAAGCCCTTAGACTCATCTCTGGGGATCTCAGTTGAAATTCAGCATTACTGTAAGAGAAAATTAATTTGGTGGCTCACCCAGGGCCGGTGCAACCACTAGGCGACCTAGGCGGTTGCCTAGGGCGCCAAGATTTGGGGGGGCGCCAAAAAGTGGCGCCCTGCCTGGGGGGCTGGCCCCAGCCTCCCCGCCCCCTACCCGGGGCACCAAGAGCCGGAGCGTCACACTTGCAGCAGCAGTGAGCCCCAGCCATGGAGGAGCTGGTGCGGCGCACGCAGGCGGGCAGCAGCCCTTCAAAGGTGGCGGCGCCGCTAGCGGGGAGCAGCTGCGCCCCCCACAGCCCAGATCGCCGGCTGGCCGCTGGCATCGGGGCCTCCGGCAACTCTAGAGCTCTGCCCCTCCTCCCCTGCCCTGCTCCCCCATCCCCTGCATTCCAGCACGCCGGGGGAGCGCGGCCGGCACCATGTCTACCAAGCATGCTGGGCGGTTGGAGAAGGGGCAGTGGGTCTCTGGAGGGGGCAGTCAGGGGAGCAGGGGGTTTGGATGGGTCGGCGGTTGGGGGGGGCAGTTGGGGCGGGGGTGTGGAGAGGGGTCGGGGCAGTCAAGGGACAGGGAGGGATTAGATTGGTCCAGGGTTCTGGGGGTGGGGGCAGTCAGAGGACAGGCAGCAGTTGGATAGGACCCCCTGGGGGTCTGTCAGGGGGCAGGGGTGTGGATAGGGGTGTAGCGGGGTGGAACCCCGCTCCTGCCCTGAGGGGCTGGACACAGCCCTGGGGGAGGGCTGAGGCTGAGAAGCCAGGCTGATTGGCAAAGCAGCCACAGCTGTGGCCAGTTTAATCAGGGCCCAGCTGGCCCTTATAAAAGGGCAGTGGGCCTGGAAGACACAGGCTCCCTCTGCCTGTAGAGAGAGAAGGGCCTGGCTGCCAGGAGCTAAGCAGGGTACCTGGAGTGGAGCAGGGCTGGGGAAAGGCTAAGGGAGCCGGGGAGCTCCGGCTTAGGAAAGACCCAGGCTGCAGGCCTGGTAAGGCCAGAATAGGTACTGGAGTTGCAGGGGCAACCCACGGGTAGGCTGAGGCAGCAGGTCCAAAACCCCTTTGCCTGTGATGAGTGCCTTATACTGCAGTCTGCCCCAGGGCACGGGGGCTAGCTGGAGACTGGCAGTAGACTACGACTGAGGCGAGGTGGGGATAGTGGGTTGGGGGTCCCCTGGGGAGGGGAGACCCAGATCTGTGGGGTACTGCCAGGGGGCAGCACCCCAGTTAAAGGGGCACCGGGTCCTGGGAGGGGCATGGGCCAGAGTGGTCAGGCGGATCACCGGCCTGCAGAGGGCGCTCCAGAGGCTGGTGAGCTAATTCCCAAAGATGACCAGCGGGAGGCGCCGCAGGGGTGAGTCCAACCCTGTCACAAGGGGTCAGGGCAGTCGGGACAGGTAGGGGATGGGGTCCTAGGGGAGCAGTTAGGGTGGGGAGGTCTCAGGAGGGGGCAGTTGGGGAGAAGAGAAGCTTAGATAGGGGGTGGGGTCCCGGGGGGGTGGCTAGGGTGAGGTGTCCCAGGAGGGGGTGATTGGGGACAAGGAGCAGGGGGGGGTTGGAGGTTCTGTGGGGGGCAGGAAGTGGGAGGGAGTGGATGGGGGGGCTCAAGGTGGAAGTTTCGCCTAGGGTGCAAAATATCCTTGCACCGGCCCTGGGCTCACCCTATTTGTCATTCATGCACATTTTAAAAAAATAAATAAACAGCAGAGATTCTACCATGACTGACAGTTTCTGCTAAGGAGAGACCCCCAAAAAGGAAGAGGTCACAACTGGGAGAGGTGGACTGGTAGAGATCAAATGATGTTTTCAGAGAACCTACCCACAGCATGCTTGGCTCGAGTTGGTGCAATTAGTTCCTCCCCTTTTAAGAATACAATGCGTATTTAAAAAGGAAAGAGAAATCCAAGTAGGATACAAAGAGTGTTAAACGGGGATAGATTATCCAAAAATATGAGCATAAGGGGAAGTCACTGTGAACTGACACTGTAGCAACTCAACCTTGGCCCACCATTTGCTGCACCTCACTGAGTGTTCTGCAGACCCAGTCAAGCCCTGCCCTGGGGTCCTGTGGGATCAAGGATAGGTATTCTCTCTTCCTCTCTCTGCATCACAGGATCCTCCATACCCCCAGGGACGGAGAGCACAGAAACAGAGGCCTACAACTCAATTCTGAGCTAAGTGCTGAGCAGAAATCTGAATAAAATGCATCAAAAGGTGGTGTCATGAAATGAAAGCATTTCCAAAGACTCATCTACCAACCTCCTCAGCCACTTTTGTGGGGGGAAAGAGGTTAGAGAAATGACAAGCTGCAGTCAGCTTTGCTCAATACAGAATGTGAGCACAAGTCCAATGTCATCGATACGAGTAATAACCGAATCCAAGACATCGCTGCAAAGAGCCAGGCAGGACAGGGGACATTGGCTCAGGTAGGACCATGACGCTGCTGAATAATCACCTTAATCTCAACAGAAAAATTAGAGAAGCAAGTTATTAATAGTAGTGCAGCAAAAATGAACATAAACCTGTCAGAGGAAGCACTGAAAGGGAAGTCTGCTCCAATGCTACTAAATTTCTCCACATTTCAGCAGAAACTAGATGAACCACAAAAATGTGTTGCTCTGGACTGAACCATTCTATTGATTAACAGGGTTTAAATAATTCTGAGCACCCATTTACCCGTTGAGCAATTTTCTTTGGAAGGTACCACCAAAAAAAATCACTGCCATAACAATCGTTACAAAAAACCTATGCCTAACCCTAAATATCTTAGCCAAGTATAAAAAATTAATACAGTTGTGATTAAATTATGTATTTTGCTGTACTGTGGTCAACTAGTTTCTATAGTATACATATATTTTAAAATCAATTTCCCTTTATAATGTAACTTCAAAATGGATCTTGGTGTGAAATGTTGCGGAAGTCCCAAACCAGTTATCTTCATTCCTCTCAAAAATCATCTTTTTCCAAGGCTGAGTGAGGATGGAGTTTAAAACACCACAGGTTTATAATCATGTACATCTCCACTAGTGGCGGAAACTTTGGATCAATATGTAATTCCCCTTTAGAATGATATAATCACATTTTGCATGTGCAGTACGTTAATACGCAAAACGCTGCAAGTTCAGTATTATACACACATCTCACATAGAACAGTTATTTTAAAGTATGTACATTTTGTGCAGGTCAGAGAAAAACGATGCAAAAATTACAAAACATAACTAAACACAGTGACTTCTGCCATTAAGCAGGGCAGTTTACTGTGCTTTTATCCTGAAGGGAAGTACATTAGAAACATGTAATAAACCCCAGAGTGCAGGATTTACCACTTAACTGCTCAACTCAACTCCTTTTTCCTTTCAGTCAGTGATTCAATAGCATTAGCATTGCAGCCAAAAAGGAATTTGTTTGCTAGATTACATGGGCCAGCTCCAGCTCTGGCTGCTTTGTGCTGCTCCAGCGGTGCACAGCAGCTGTAATGCCAGTTTAACTAGGGAGTGGAGGATATTCCTCCGACAAGGGAGAATCTCCAGGTGCAAAAGAGCTAACATTGCAGAACAGAAGCACAGCCAGAGGGAAGATTGGGTGTCCTGTGTGTCCCTCATGCTGGACTGGCCCTGTGGGGACAGAGGTGGCCCGGGTGTAAGTCAGAGCTGACCCCAGCCAGCTGTCCTCCCCACATTACCTGAGATGCAATGACCATAGCTCAGATGCAGCCCATGGCTGAGGCTTATGTTAGGTCTGGCATAGCCCCAGTGAGACTCGTAGGGGTGCCACAGAGCAGAATTTGGCCCTACTTCTCTCTAAGTGGGGGAAACAAAGAAATAGAGAAACCGTGAATCAAATTTTTGTGCTTCACTATGGACAGTAGGAACGGAGAGACGCCAGCTGAAGGGTTTAAGTTAGAGACTTGGCAAAGGTGTTCTTTGAAATTATTTAGGGATCTGGCACCTATCTTCATCTAGTAGGACCAGTGTAATCATTGTATGGCTCTGTGCACTAGGGTCCCGGCTCCTATTACTCGGCAACAGCTAGCACTGGATCTATCAATGATCAACCAACAAAATTAGTCTTCTTCCCCGATCTACTGCCTCTACGGGGTTTAACTCACTTTGGAGGCAGAAAAAAGATGACTATTAAAACTGAAAGTGTCGCTACGCTCTGAAGCGTGACTACGTAAAAATCACCTCACCTTAGGCAGCAGATCTGCCCTTTGTGGGTATGCAGATACACGCGTGAACTGTCATACTTTTCACTTCTGTTAGACCTCCAGGGCCAACACCTCTAAGCCCAGGGCTACACTACGGAGGGGGGTCGATCTACGATACGCAGATTCAGCTACGTGAATAGCGTAGCTGAAATCGGCGTATCGTAATCGGCTTACCTGACCATGAAGACGGCGGCGCGTCGATCACTGCAGCTCCCCCGTCGACTCCGCTTGCGTCGCTCGATGACGTGGTTTTCCGGAGCCGACGGGGAGCGCGATCGGGGATCGATTAAGCGCGTCTTAATGAGACGCGAAAAATCGATCCCCGATAGATCGATTGCTACCCGCCGATCCGGCGGGTAGTGAAGACAAGTGGGATTCTATTCCTTCTTGTGCATCAACAGCACTGCTTGAGGTGGGTTCGCACAAGAGGAAGTGATAGCACCATGGGGCCTGCAGATCCCTCCTAGTGATGTCAGAGAAGGAAAGAATTCACCTTGACTTTCAGATCCCTGGAATATTTTACGGGACGCTTGAAAAAGCACTTTTTACTTGGAGCAGATTTGACACAGTCATTGAAAGATAATAAACATGAAACCCCATTATGCACAGAATCATTCTTCCAAGCACACCTCACATTAAGAAAAAAATAAGAAGAGTGAACAATGATCTAGAATAATTGTGGTTTAGGCACAAAGGCAGATGTGCAGCTTGTTTTGGTCTCTCTCTTTTTTGTTGTTGTTTTGTTTTCACAACAATAGAAGCCATGAGCTAAGAAAACAGGGAAGAATCTAAACGTGCATTATATAACTACTATGTTAAATTGACCCCCATCACCTCATACAAACATCTGGAGATACAGGTTACACAAGAAAGGAAACATGCTTACTTCAAATACTACTAAATAATATCATTGCCATTACTTTCTTGTATTAGCAATCTCTAGGCACTTAAAAGTTTAGAGAAATCTTTAGTGCTTTCCCATGCTACCTGAAAATATATTAATCAGTCTTCAGTGGTATCAAATGTTTATCTCTAGGATTTAGAAACACTGTAGTAAAAGGAAGAGTGAGTGGCATGCAGTGCTAGACTAATGATGTCATCTATATATCAAGAACATTTGCATACATCAATAATAGGAATGGAGGTGGGAGAAAGACATTACACCAGAAGAAAATAGCATCAAAAGCAATTTAGATCAATGAGGCATTGATGGCAAGAGGGTAAAAGTAGCTTTGTGTTTTTCATAACCACTTCCCTTCTGGTTATCGTTTGGATGAGAAAATGTATGAAAACCCTCAAAGGCAACAGGTAAATTTGCTCACCGGGCCTCAGCACCTCCATTCACTGAGTGCGCTGAGTTTTAAAAATTCAGTTTAAATAGACCCGGCTGGTTCATAACGTTTGCTATGGGATGGCTGCTGTCAGCAGGGTGAGTATGGGAGGGTCCAGTGGGCAGTCCCAGAAGCTCAGGGACCATTAGGATTCCAGTAAGGTATGCCACCTGCAGACCTGCTGCCCTTTCGTTTCTTTCATTTCTTGCCAGTGGTTTTGCTCTTCTTCTCCGCTGCTGTTCTGACCCATAGAAATCCAGCCAATCATCTCCTTGCGCTTCATGCTGCGTCGGTTGTATATGGAGATCATCAGCGTCACGTCAGAAAGCTGGAACAGGGCAACTTGGAAGACGAACGTCTCCTTGTAGATGGGGTTTGGTTGGCCTCGACGGATGGATGTCTTGCAACGAGACATCTCCTGGCCCATGGAGTTGAGAAGGCAGAGCTTTCCGTAGGTGTCTGGGACAAAAGAGAGAAGAGACACAGTTTAGTTTTGTTGCTACTAGCGAAGGAATATCAAGGGGCGAAATGAAGCAAATGGGAGCTTTGTCTGAGTAAGCACTGAGTAAAAGCTGAAGGTCAGATCATCTCTTTCCATCATAAAACCCCTGGGAGGCATAAGAAGGGAGGAAAACTCTGAGGATTTCCTCATCATTCAGTCTGGGTGGGCAGGCAGGGTTTGCCCCTTGGCCTCATGTAATAAACTGCAAGTCTGGCCCCTAAACCCTACAGGTCCCACTGGGAGGCCATGACCATCTCCATGGAATCTTCGCTCCAGCTGAGGTCCCAGCACTCGCTCTCCATTTCCTGGTGGCATGGCTCCATTGGAATTGCTCCACCAGGGCCTCCCCGGCTACACTTGTCTCTCATGACTCCCCATTAAAAGGAGGCAACTACTACCTACTATCCTGGACAGATCATAACCCCAGAGTCAGCCCTTCATAGGTTCCTGAAAGGGGGAGGCAGGTTCCATGGAGGCTGCTGACCACTCTCCTCTTTCTTGTGGGAGAGGAGACATCTGCATGCAGTGGCATGATTTGGCCTTAAGTAAGGACTTCAGGATTTGTCCCAAGCTTGCAATAAAATCCTTTTTTTGCTTTTCCTCCTGGGTGCAGCAGAATCAAGGTCAATTTCATTCACTGTTCAAATTCTTTAGTGTACAGACATCTGTAACTACACTGCTGCTGTGCAGGGGGCTGGACTTGACTTCTTGAGGTCCCTTCCAGTCCTACATTTCCATGATTCTATGATAATACCACCACGAACATCATGCGCTTTCTACAGTAAAAATTCCCAATCTCATCTCATCCCACAAATCCTGCTCAGTGCAAGTTTACAGTCTACTCCTGTTTGCAGGTCACTTTGCCAGGTCAACCCAGCTCTAACCTTTTTAAACATCAAAGACCACGGTTCTGCAATTTAATATCACCTCAGAGTGCACTGAAGATAGGAAATAAATTACAACCCACTGTCTCCTTCCTACAGCACGTCTATCCTTTTCTATTCCTGTTTGATGTGCTATGTTACGCACTTATCTTCTGAGAAACACAAGGTGTGAAATTGCACTTCAGGTGTGAAAACACTTCTGTAGCTCAAAAGCAGGGCTCTCCATTCCTCAAACTGTTCCACTGAAAAAAGCTGTCAGGAAACTGACAATTGAGGAGTAAATTGTGAGTCTGCACAGCTGTACAGCTATCAGGTTATTGCAGGAAAAGTTCAGCCCTATCACCAGTGAGCTACGGCAATTTGGCTGCCAACATCACACTAGAGACAAAGTAAATCTTGCCAACAAAGATCTTCTCCGTAGAGAGAAAAGGAGAGCAATTTATTCTGTCATGAAATAGTCTGCTGAGTGTGGCTGGGAAGGAAAAAAACCCACTTAAATACAAGAAACGTGAATAGTCCATGTGGCACAAAGCAGACTACAGGTCTCATGTACTTCACTGAAAACTGAACCCTACTTTCTGCGGGATGGCTTGTGATTTTGGTGGCACACAAACTGAATCTTGTAGAAGCTTCAGATACATTAAAAATAAAACAGTGTTTTTTTGTTTGTTTTTTAGCTGGACAGCATATGAAACCAAACAAAACAATCAGCACAGGGTTCCTGGGGGATTTTAGTTTATTTTACCTTGCGGATGTCTGTACTGACAAAGCACAGCTGCACTGCACATGTAGCATGTGTCATGATGAAGCCAGAGGCTCTGGCCACTGCTCAGGGTTCTGTGGGGGCATCTTGATATTAGAACTGGTTGGGGGGAAAGGTTCAGGAAATTTTTTGGGGAAGTTCTGCCCTTACACGAACATGCCCTTGCTGCAGGAAGTTGGGTTTTAGGGCAGAGGCATCTTCCCCGGTAGAAATTCCAGTTGGAAATTTTAAAATGGGTTCCAGTTAGGAACTAGGTACAATGGCTCTATTCTTGGTCTACTAGCTGGTTACTTCTGGCAGCAGGCAGTGCTCCACCCCTGCTGCAAACCTTGCTGCCGTGGTAATAGGAAACCGTTATGCTCTTCTTGATACAGGAGAGAAGGAATCTCCCCCTACAGCAGAGGAGGACAAGCCTCGTACCCCTAAGGCTGGGAAGTCTGCTACCACCACTGCGAATAGGAAACGTAGGGTAGTGGTGGTCGGAGACTCTCTGCTGAGGGGGACGGAGGTGCCCATCTGTTGCCCTGACATTTCATCTCGGGAGGTATGCTGCCTGCTGGGGGCCCGTATCCGAGACGTTACGGAGGCATTGTCAAGGATTATCCGGCCCTCTGACTACTACCCCATGCTACTCATCCATGAGGGCACAAATGATACTGCGAGGTGTGACACTGAGCAGATCAAGAGTGACTACAGGGCTCTGGGAGTACGGGTGAAGGAGTTTGGAGCGCAGGTGGTATTCTCTTCGATCCTTCCTGTCAAAGGTAGGGGCCCAGGCAGAGACAGGTGCATCGTGGAGGTGAATGCCTGGCTGAAAAGATGGTGTCGCCAGGAGGGCTTTGGCTTCCTCGACCACGGGATGCTAATGCAGGAAGAACTGCTAGGCAGAGATGGCGTTCACCTTTCGAGGAGGGGAAAGACCCTATTTGGATACAGACTGGCTAACCTAGTGAGGAGGGCTTTAAACTAGGTTCGATGGGGACAGGTGAGCAAAGCCCACAGGTAAGTGGAGAACATGGGGACCTGGGAGATGGGTCGGAAATAGGAGGGGGCATGGGCTCTAATGACAAAGAGATAGGAGGGTCAGGGCAAAACTGGGAGGCAAGATCAAATCAGTATCTTAGATGCCTGTATACAAATGCGAGAAGTATGGGTAATAAGCAGGAAGAACTGGAAGTGCTAATAAATAAATTCAACTATGACACTGTTGGCATCACCGAAACTTGGTGGGATAATACACATGATTGGAATGTTGGTATGGATGGGTACAGCTTGCTCAGGAAGGACAGACAGGGGAAAAAAGGGAGGAGGTGTTGCCTTATATATTAAAAATGTACACACTTGGACTGAGGTGGAGATGGACATAGGGGACGGAAGTATTGAGAGTCTCTGGGTTAGGCTAAAAGGGGTAAAAAACAAGGGTGATGTCATGCTAGGAGTCTACTACAGGCCACCTAACCAGGTGGAAGAGGTGGATGAGGCTTTTTTTAAACAAACAACAAAATCATCCAAAGCCCAAGATTTGGTGGTGATGGGGGACTTCAACTATCCAGATATATGTTGGGAAAATAACACGGCGGGGCACAGACTATCCAATAAGTTCTTGGACTGCATTGCAGACAACTTTTTATTTCAGAAGGTTGAGAAAGCTACTAGGGGGGGAAGCTGTTCTAGATTTGATTTTAACAAATAGGGAGGAACTCGTTGAGAACTTGAAAGTAGAAGGCAGCTTGGGCGAAAGTGATCATGAAATCCTAGAGTTCACAATTCTAAGGAAGGGTAGAAGGGAGTACAGCAAAATAGAGACAATGGATTTCAGGAAAACGGATTTTGGTAAGCTCAGAGAGCTGATAGGTAAGGTCCCATGGGAATCAAGACTGAGGGGAAAAACAACTGAGAAGAGCGAGCAGTATTTCAAAGGGACACTATTAAGGACCCAAAAGCAAACTATTCCGCTGGGTAGGAAGGATAGAAAATGTGGCAAAAGACCACCTTGGCTTAACCATGAGATCTTGCCAGATCTAAAAAATAAAAAGGAGTCATATAAAAAATGGAAACTAGGACAAATTATAAAGGATGAATATAGGCAAACAACACGGGAATGCAGGGACAAGATTAGAAAGGCAAAGGCACAAAATGAGCTCAAACTAGCTGCAGGAATAAAGGGAAACAAGAAAACTTTTTATCAATACATTAGAAGCAAGAGGAAGACCAAGGACAGGGTAGGCCCACTACTCAGTGAGGAGGGAGAAACAGTAACAGGAAACTTGGAAATGGCAGAGATGCTTAATGACTTCTTTGTTTCGGTCTTCACCTAGAAGTCTGAGGGAATGCCTAACATAGTGAATGCAAATGGGAAGGGGGAAGGTTTAGAAGATAAAATAAAAAAAGAACAAGTTAAAAATCACTTAGATAAGTTAGATGCCTGCAAGTCACCAGGACCTGATGAAATGCATCCTAGAATACTCAAGGAGCTAATAGAGGAGGTATCTGAGCCTCTAGCTATTATCTTTGGTAAATCATGGGAGACAGGAGAGATTCCAGAAGACTGGAAAAGGGCAAATATAGTGCCCATCTATAAAAAGGGAAATAAAAACAACCCAGGAAACTACAGACCAGTTAGTTTAACTTCTGTGCCAGGGAAAATAATGGAGCAAGTAATTAAGGAAATCATCTGCAAACACTTGGAAGGTGGTAAAGTGATAGGGAATAACCAGCATGGATTTGTAAAGAACAAATCATGGCAAACCAATCTCATAGCTTTCTTTGATAGGATAACGAGTCTTGTGGATGAGGGAGAGGCGGTGGATGTGGTATACCGAGACTTTAGTAAGGCATTTGATATGGTCTTGCATGATATTCTTATCAATAAACTAGGGAAATACAACTTAGATGAGGCTACTATAAGGTGGGTGCGCAACTGGCTGGATAACCGTACTCAGAGAGTAGTTATTAATGGTTCCCAATCCTGCTGGAAAGGTGTAACGAGTGGGGTTCCGCAAGGGTCTGTTTTGGGACCAGCTCTGTTCAATATCTTCATCAACGACTTGGATATTGGCATAGAAAGTACGCTTATTAAGTTTGCAGATGATACCAAAGTGGGAGGGATTGCAACTGCTTTGGAGGATAGGGTCATAATTCAAAATGATCTGGACAAATTGGAGAAATGGTCAGAGGTAAACAGGATGAAGTTTAATAAGGACAAATGCAAAGTGCTCCACTTAGGTAGGAACAATCAGTTTCACACATACAGAATGGGAGGAGACTGTCTAGGAAGGAGTACGGCGGAAAGGGATCTAGGGGTTATAGTGGACCACAAGCTAAATATGAGTCAACAGTGTGATGCTGTTGCAAAAAAAGCAAATATGATTCTGGGCTGCATTAACAGGTGTGTTGTGAGCAAGACACGAGAAGTCATTCTTCCGCTCTACTCTGCGCTGGTTAGGCCTCAACTGGAGTATTGTGTCCAGTTCTGGGCACCGCATTTCAAGAAAGATGTGGAGAAATTGGAGAGGGTCCAGAGAAGAGCAACAAGAATGATTAAGGGTCTAGAGAACATGACCTATGAAGGAAGGCTGAAGGAATTGGGTTTGTTTAGTTTGGAAAAGAGAAGACTGAGAGGGGACATGATAGCGGTCTTCAGGTATCTAAAAGGGTGTCATAAAGAGGAGGGAGAAAACTTGTTCATCTTAGCATCTGACGATAGAACAAGAAGCAATGGGCTTAAACTGCAGCAAGGGAGGTTTAGGTTGGACATTAGGAAAAAGTTCCTAACTGTCAGGGTGGTTAAACACTGGAATAAACTGCCCAGGACGGTTGTGGAATCTCCATCTCTGGAGATATTTAAGAGTAGGTTAGATAAATGTCTATCAGGGATGGTCTAGACAGTAATTGGTCCTGCCATGAGGGCAGGGGGCTGGACTCAATGACCTCTCGAGGTCCCTTCCAGCCCTAGAATCTATGAATCTATGAGTAGATTCATATGAATCTATGAATCTACTAATTCCTGGGACTACATTTACTTCAACTGAACCCAACAGAGGCCAAAAGGAAATGACTGAAATCTTCACTGGGATACTCAAGGCAGGTTCTGGACAACCTCAGAGTCTAGACATGGGGAGGTTCCCCCACAACTAAGGTGCACCAATGACAAGTGGGTTCTAGCATGAGAACACCCATATAATTTCACCCTGTGAAGTCAGACAGGATTTGAAGCCAGCTGGCTGCAGCATGCTTCGCTCACTGAACCACCCAATCCCTAGCAGAAGCAGAACTGACATTCGCTCTGGGAAAGAGCTCATGCAATGAAAGCATAATACAGATACCTCTCTGGATGTTCTAAGTGTCCATCCTTTCAAGAGACAGGAAACTTCACCATCAATGCTTCAGCAACAAGCAGCAGGTATTTTTGCTCACCTGTCAACCCCAGAGAGTGGGAGGGGGAGGGACTTTAACTGTGAGTGAAATGTCAGAGGAAATCCCTAATGTCTCAGCTTCTAGATCTAGAGTTTAGCATGCCCATTGTGTTACATTAACAGATGGCAATGAGTGTATCAAATAAACATTACTATACAGCTTGTGGAGGGCATTATTCTCAGCAACACAAACAGTAACTCAGCTGTAGCCCAATGAAAACAGCACTTAAAGCTTTTGTTTCTTTACTTATTGGGTTAGCACCCATTAGCGCTGCTTTATTTTATGACCTAGCAGCACATCCCTTGTAAATCCTATTCTTCGGGTTTGTTGTAGATTTGCCGCAAACATTCACCTCCACCTGAAACTTGGGCTTAATAAGATTTTACCCTGGGAACCAGTTTATATTCTTGTACACACTTTTGGAAAAAATCTTTTGGCTTGTTTTAAAGACATCGGAATGGAGCTGGTGCTGGAATCAATATATATCCAGCTGCAAATGCATTCCTTTAACTCAAAAATAGCTTTGCTTTGTATTTTCCAAGATGTGAGTCTGTAGTACAGATTCTGCTTTTTTATACTTCTTACACATTTAAAATAATTGAGTTAAGCGAAGTTACTGGGCACCATTGACTGCTGGGCGTATAATAATCATTTGAACTTCCATTGCACTTCCCACACAATCACTATGCACTTGCCAAAAGTTAATGAATTTACCGCTTGGTTTTCAGCTATGCTGATCACCCACCATCAGATTCGAAGGGTTATTTGGGGGCAAATTCAAGGGTGGAGAATAAAGGGATGCTGAAGGACTAATTAAAGCATTCTCTTTTTTTTTTTTCTTGGCAAAGCAACTAGTTGTAACTATGTCTGTAACTCACTGGTGAGTGCATGTTGCCTGATCTGCAGATGATATAAGTCTGGATAGCGCCCGACCTACAGAGCTTGGCTGAACCTGTAGCAGTTCTAGAGAGTCCCTGTTCAGTGACCCGTATGTTGGTGTACATCCATATACAATCATCTTTGGAGCTGTGTGGACTTTTACTGCTTAGCATCTTATGTTCTCCTTATGGTTCTACAAATTATCCCAGGCACTACAGAACTTTTTTTTTTTAAAGACAGAAGGCAAGGCAAGAACCCTACTTTACTTCTCACCTGAAACTGGTGATATTCCGTGAAGGATTCCATAAAAACCCTGACACCTAAAAGTAATATGAATTATAGTCAACAGCCATTTTAGCTCATTTACTGGACCATATGGTTCTCCTGAGGGGTCATGGCATGCCTAGCCATCCAGAGAGGGCTACAAAATCTGCTACGTAACCCGTAAAAGGGGCAGGAGAAGTTTTGATTGGTTTCAAATGATCGTGTTGGGGTACCCAAATCCTAATTGACAGTGGTGAGCCGTGTCACTTGTTTGAGTGGTAAAATACGCCCTGGGGAAGGTTTTGTGCTAATGAATTGTGCATTCTCATAATTTAACCCAAATTTGGTCCCAGGCTTTTCTAGATTCACACCTCTCCCTGTTCAAATTCCTATTAAAGAGAGCTCTTAATTCACACGGGAAATCATTAACTAAGGTGTAAACACAACAGGCATCAGATAAAATTTAAGACCAGTCACGGTTTCAAGTTCCTCCTAAAGCAACAGGACTGGGATATCAAGGTCACACACTTGGATCTATCTCCTAGTCCTCCTTGTCTTGGTCACCTCACCCCTCTGAAATACCGTACAAGATAGGAAGGATCTTTTAGTGGTGGGGCACTCGACCAGGACTCTTGAAACCTAGGTTCAGTTCTTCACTCAGCCATGGACTTTCTGTGTGACCTTGGATGAGTCAATTAATCTACCCTGTAGTTCAGTTCCCGAGGTGGGGATAACAGGACTTCCTTGCCTCACAAGGGTGTTGAAAGGATAAAATCTGTTAATGATTGTGAGGCACTTTGATACCATGGTGACGAGGATCATAAAAGTTCTTCGCTAGATAATCTGGGGTATCCTCTGTACTTCTTGCCCCCACTACTCGTAACACAGATTGGTTTTTGTTCATCAGCCATTAAATCTCGATTTGAGGAGCTTTTCCCTTTCCAATTTTGATTTGTTCATTCTCTCTCTCTCCTCCCCCCCTCTCTTTTCTAACATTAATGCTATTGTGTTTGTTTAATGGGGTTAATATGCTGCTGGTATGATAATGATCATGTACGGTTGTAATTATCATGTGTGATTAATTCTGCACTTGCTCAAAGGCTGTGAGGGTTATTCTTACCAGCGGGGAAGCCAGAACAATAGTGTTTGACAAGGGGTATTATGCATTAACATGAACCCCACAAGAAATGCACAGAGGGAAAGAATTAAGATTGTGCTTGGAAGGAGAGAAGTCAAACAGAATAGCAGGAAATGTCTAGCAAAGGGTTACAAGCTCTTTGGGGCAGGTGCTGTCCTTTTGTTCTGTCTGTACAGTATCTAGCACAACGGGGTGCTGGTCCATAACCGAGGGTCCTAGACGCTACCCCCGTACAAGTAATAACAATTAATGATAAATAAGACAAGGACATTTATCAAAGGCTGCAGGTCCCAGCTGTCATTCACTGGAAAATACCCCCAGTTAAGTGAGAATACCGGGTTTTTGAGGGAAATACCTAGGAGACTAAAATATAAAACCCAGAACCATCCCAGGGGCCCAGGAAAATAGTGTGAATAGAACACGGAAGGAAAGGAGGATAAGTTCTCTTCTGTAATGGATGGAAACATGAGCACAAGCTGATGAGTTTTAGGAGGACTAAATAAAACAAGATACATATTAAGACATACATGGTTAGCGTTAAAATACGGAGAGGGTCATCATGGGAAAAGGGACATACTAAAGAAAAAATACTTGTGTCACACTTTCTCGGGGTGCCTGGGACCTTGTTTAAGCCCCTGCTTCCGCGAGAGAGAGATGTGTTCAGTGAGACGTCAGCTCCCTGACACCACCAGCCTGTTAGCCATCCAAACAAACTCCTCAGGGCTCTGCCAACCCTTTCTTTGCCTTGCCAGTAACAATAGGTATATACACAGGGATCACTTAGGGCCTGATGCTGCAGCCTTTACTTTTGTTTGTATTCCCAGGGTGCCCAGCGAAATGAATGGAACTACTAACATGAGTAACGACTGCAGACTCACGCCTACAGCCCAGCAGGTCCAGGTGAACAATTCCTGAAGTTCTATCCTGGACTAAACTACCTTTAAATGCCACTTCGGAGTCCTTCTCCACAGATGCTGCGTCATAAATTAAAGCAGCAAAAAAACTGCTCACGTGCATCATAATGTTGAGATTTTTTAAAAATTAACATTGATGGATCATTGTCATTTCTGAAGGATAAATAAGGGAGGCTGCAATATTTAACTGACTCAGTTCAGCTCTCAACAACATTTTGTTTTGAAGGTTTTGTGATGCACAAGATAAATCCGGGAGAGGGCGGGGGGGGGGACATTCTTTTCTTGTTCAAAAAACGGTCTCTTAAAGCTTTTGCAGACTCCAAGATGCTTCCCTCTAAATCACTGAGATCCAAATGCAGTGCCTGCCTCTGCAGGTGCGGAGGCCTCCCCAGGCACCAGAACCACTGTGGATTCGGGGAGCCGTGTGTGACGGCGTTGCTTATAAATGTATATATGATGTAACTGGGATATGTTTTATGCTGCATGTGCCATGTAACATCTCTGTAAAAGTTATGATCTACTGAATCTATTCCTCCTGGTTGAATGCATGTATCATTTCTGTAGTTGAAGTTATGAATATTGGTTGTATATTTGCTGGTTTTATACATAGCTTTTGTAAGAGCATGGGATCATGTCTGGAGAAAGGTATGCGCCCAAGCCACATCTGAGCTTGGCCAAGAATGTCACTGGGCTAGTTTCTGAAATGTGCATGGACATGTGACTTGCCCATGTGATCCCAAAACTCCAGGGCAACATGATGCTACGGAGGAAGGGGGGGGAACAGTTTATTTAAATCCCTGGGAGACCCCTCCAGGTTGTCTTCAGCTGGCTAAAGAGAGAGGCTTTCCACCCCCCAAAGAGATATGCGAAAGAGACTGAACAAAGGACAAAGACAACAGGGGGTGTGAGTGATTGCTGGATCCAGGCTAGGAGTTCTACAGCCTGTGAAAGGAAGAAAACTGGAGCTGGTGAGGTTTTTATATCTGTGTTAAGTTTGATTAGACATAGACGTGCGTGTTTTATTTTATTTTACTTAGTAATTCACTTTGTTCTGTCTGCAACTACTTGGAATCACTTAAATCCTACTTTCTGTACTTATTAAAATCTCTTTTTACTTATTAAGTTACCTGGAGTATGTGTTGGTACCTGGGGAGGGCAAACAGCTGTGCATATCTTTCTATCTTTGAAATAGAAGGCGAACTATTTATGAGTTTACCCTGTATAAGCAGATTTATTCAGTGTTTGAACCTCATTGGGAGTTGGGCACCTGGGTGTCAAAGGCACGGGCACTTCCTGAGCTGCTTCCAGGCAGGCCTGCGGCTGTTAGGGGACGTGGTTCGGACCTGGGTCTGTGTTTGCAGCAGATCAGCGGAATCCTGGCTCAAACCAGACAGGATTCAGGAGTCCCAAGCTGGAAAAGGCAGGAAAGCAGGGGCAGAAGTAGCCTTGGCACACCAGGTGGCAGCACCAAGGTGGTTTCTGTGATCCCAACCCGTCACACCGTGTACGGGGCATGCATGCCACATGAGGCGTGGAGCTCAGTTATGGAGGGCCCTCAGTGGGGCAGAGAGCCGGGTTGGAGTGAGGACAGAGCATGGTAGGGTTGTACTGGAAGATTCACTGCTGTGTAGCTCCTCCTGCTGTTTCCCCTTCACTCTGGTGAGGGCGGTGGGTGGGTGTAGATTGACCAATAGGCAGCAGAGGATACTAAAGCCACTGGACTACAGCAATGCTTAATTTGTGCCAGTGCTGAGCCCTGGCACCTCTAGGCTTGGTAGTTCGTGGCCCCGGCACTTCTGGGCTTGGTAGTTCGTGGCCCCGGCACCTCGGTCCTTGCCATGTCCGTTATGAAGGTAAAAAAATTGCTTGAGCTCCAGCACTTCTTTCACTACACACGCAGCATTACTGAACTGCAGTAGTATCCGTGGAATGGCTCTGCAGCTACTATGCAGTCTGTGTGCACGGAGGGGGGTGGGAAAGATTCTTTCCCTCATGCTGCCTCCCCTGAGCATCTGTCCAATGCCATCTGGAGAGTAAACGTTACACTTATTTCGACAGCTACTAAGCTGGTGGGAGCTATGCCATGGGAGGCAAGTACCTCACTCCTGCAGTCCATGCTCTCTCTCGATGTCTTCCCGCATGTACAGTGCGCACTGCATAGTGGTTTGGTTTTCCACTGCCTTTCACGTTTGCTGTCCCAAAGCCCTTCACGGAGCCCCATTATGCTTGAAGCGCCTGTTATGCATTTCAAACATAGCTCTCTCAGCATCGGACCCCAGAACACGTTTACCTGAGAGAAGAAATATTGGCCGGGACTCTCTCCCTGCTCTTCAAAAACAAGATGGGATTTTTAGTTTCTACCTGGGAAGAGGAGGCTTGGTTTAATAACTCATCCAAAGAACAGCACCCTAATCAGAGCAGCAGCCTGTATCTCATACTACTTCACTGGAGTGCCAGCAGTGGGGACAACTGCAGTTTCTAGCATGGGGTTTGAAGTCAAGTGATCCCTTTTTCCAACCCCTTTTGCGCTCTTTTTGATAGGTTTTCCCCTCACATCACATTACCAGTAATTGTCCAGGCATGCAAGTACAGTATAGAACAGAAAAAAATGACGTGACTTTGGATGGGGAAGCAAATTGTGACAGACATGGAACTTCTCTGCAGTAAATTATGAATACTGTATGCTGGCCTGGCCACGGGGATGGTGTTGTAGGAATATATTGCTTTAATTCAATAGTGAGCTGTCTGGATACAGGCAGGAAGTGGGAGAATGGCTCGAGATAGCCACTTATCAACAAATACTTAAGGCCTCCTGTGAGACCTTGGACATATCACTTAGTGGCTCTGTGCCTTGGTTCCCCTCTATAAAATGGGGATAATACCACTTCTTTGCCTTGCTGGGATAAATACATTCAATATTGTGAGGCGCTCTGATACTATGGTAATGGCAGCCACATCAGTACCACAGATATGTAGAAGCGACAAAGAAGCGTGTATCACCCACGAAAGCTTATGCTCCAATATGTCTGTTAGTCTATAAGGTGCCACAGGACTCTTTGTCGCTTCTACAGATCCAGACTAACACGGCTACCCCTCTGATACTTGTCAGATAGATATTTTATTCGAAATGCACAGGAAAATTTACCAGCACATGCATTTGGAATACTATTTTTTATTCCACTTTTAAATGTAAAATGCAAATGTGCAGAGACTCAATTAGGAAATGCTTTAATTGGATAGCTTGATGTAGCAAAAACCGTATGAAGAAAATAAAACCAGGTTGTGGCTCAGTGGCTCTATCAAATAGGTGTGCCATTACGAGAGACTTCACTTACCTGGCGGCCTGTTAATAGCAAGGTTGCGGAAATGGCTGCCTTTGATCACCTCTACTGACAACCGTCCGGTAGTAGCATTGTACAACAGTCCCACCAGCAGCTCCGGTACGCCTCCGTGCGACAGGGACTGTGTTGAAGAAGCGCTATCGCTGTGAGAGATTGCCGACAGACTCATCTGAGAGTCTCCGCTCTGCAGGGAAAGAGCAAAGAGAATCCCAGTGGAATGTTCAACACTGCTCCCCCTTTAATGTATACCTTGGGGTCTAATTGGGTAGAATTGTGATGTTCTTCTAGGAGTTGCCAATGACTAAGAATCATCTGCATGAATAACGATGGGGCAGAAGATAGAACTGCAGGAATAAGTCTCCAGCATCACTTTGCAGAAACACATCTTTCAATATTCTCTCTCTAGAGGCCAGAAGCCCTGTCTAATGTGTTATTACCAGTGTAAATCAAAGCTTTTGAGATAAACATATGCTCCAGTACATCAAAAGTAGAGTAAATTTCCCTGAAAATGACTTTCTGATGGAATGTGTCTAGCACAATCTTCTATCTTTTATGTCACTTGCTATATATTTTCTTGCTTTCTTCCTAGTTACCATCATGTTCAGTTCTCTCCTTCACCTGCAAATGCATGGGTTATTATTCATTTTGTGTGCACAATCGCATATGGAGTTTCTTTTATATGGTGAAAAGTCTTAGGCCTTGTCTACACAGGGAAATTGTCCGGCATAGCTATTGCAAAATAAGCTTTTTTGCAACAGCTATTCTGGAATAGCTCCCTATATGGACACTATTCTGGAATACGAATGACTTTTTTCTGGAATAATTATTCTGCTCAATTCCCTCCTTTTCCCTACCTCTTTGTAGACAAGGCCTTAGAGGAAAGGGTGGCCTGTTTAAATACTTGTTAGTATTTTTCTTTTTACCAAAGGATTGAATATTAGTACAAGACATGCCTGCTTTAAAAAGAAAAAACAAAACAGTGTGTTTGAAAATTTAATAGCTATAGTTCCAAAATCAACCTGATGGCACAGCAATTATCCTGCTACTCTGGTATCATAGATGATCTAATCTGGGATTGGAAATTGGGATTTTCCAAGGAGACTAAAGGAGCAAAGTGACCAGATCCTACAGAAGCAAGGCACCAAACTTCCTCAGACTCCTTGGAAAACCCCAGCTAGAATGCTCTTGTGGTGATGCTCACTGTCTATACATAGGACTCTGAAAACGGGACAGTTCTCTGGAATGTACAAGAGGCTGCGTAAAATGTTCAGGCCAAATAAAGTGCCCAACTGGTAGAAAACATGCATGCGTGGATGCAAATGGGTAGTTATGGATGCAAAATGGAAGGTTGGTTGTGTGTGCAATGGACCTTTTTGTGGGTTCTACTGCATATTTTATGAGCAGTTACCAGTCTGTGCCCATGAACACATCTTTTGTGAATGGAAATTGTGCAGCTAATTTTGAAAACTTGGCTCTCTAACCTCAGAACACAATAGATTACATGGAAACATCTGGTCCCTGAATGCATACAAGGTGGAAATTCTGTCTTATGAAACAACATAAGAACGGCCATGGGTCAGACGAAAGGTCCATCTAGCCAATCATCCTGTCTTCCGACAGTGGCCAATACCAGGTGCCCCAGAGGGAATGAACAGAAAACCATCAAGTGATCCATCTCCTGTTGCCCATTCCCGGCTTCTGGCAAACAACCACTTTAAAAGGCATGCACCCCTGCTCCCTTTCAATCCTACTGAAACGTCTAAAAGGGAGCACGAGTGAATGCGTTGGGTAATATGGACGCTGAGCACTGAGCTTTCTCTAACTAGTGCTGACATTCATCGCTTGAGACCAGGATGAAAACTGAGATCTGAATAGTGGTGCTAGGAAATGGGCCAGCAGCATGTTTAAGAATCCTTAATGAAGAAGTGGGTGCATTAGCCAAGTAAGCTGTACCCCTCCACCTCCACCAATGATATAGTGAATTGTTTAATAGACTTACGCTCATATCGCTCCTTGGCTCCAAAACCAGTGTCACCTTCACTTCCCCCTCCTGGTTTAGGCTGCTCAGATAAAACAGTTGCTCCCCCATCATCTGTTCCCGGATCATTTTGCGCACTGCATAGAGACGGAACCTGAGTGCGTAGCTACTCAGCTTCTCTGGCTCCAGCTTATTGAAGGTCATTTTGTCTTTGAACACTGGGATGGGTCCTTTCTGAATGCTCGTCTTTCCCCTCTGCTTCTTGCTGGGCATCAGGACTGTGTGAACTTGCCAGGTGTTCACACCACTGCGGTCTTTGTCTGGGATATCCTTAGCTTCCAGGATAGTTACCAGCAGCTTTTGGCTCGAGGCTTTATAATCGAAGATGACGTCTAGGTCACCGCATTTAGAAATGGGTTGATGGGCACTGTGATGAGCTGGAAGACTATTCCCTCCATCATGTTCCTGCCATGGAGAAAATAAATAAAGGTGTATATATAAAAAAAGCATTTTCTTATACAGGCCCTATTAAATCAAACACGTCAAAGAACATTCGAGATAGGATAACCGGCAAACATGACAGAGACCAAATATAAGGCACGTTGGCATCTACCAATGAAAAGTGCTATACAAGAACTAGGTATTATTATTATTATTATTATAGCCTCCTCAACTCAATCCTAAATGGACTGTGGGTCTCTCTAATAGTGAAGAAATATCCTGAGCAAAGCACCATTTGCAATAAGAACACAGACATCACCTCATCCTTATGTGCATCTTCCAAATAGGCTACCCCCCGACTGCCTACATCTACACTGCATCTGATACTGAGCCTCCCAGCCCCAGTTGATGGGCTTGTGCACTAGCCCCCCACTTCAAGAGTTGAGAACCGAGCCCCAGTCCAAGCCGCACTCTCTACATAGTTAGTATTCTGTCGACCCAGGCTGGGAGGGCTCCCTCCCAGCTGCTGTGTAGACATACCCCAAATGTGAATACAGCACACACCCTGGGAATGTTATATGGTCATGTGAACATACAGGAGTTGGGCCACACTTTGTGGTGTTTTTATTCTGCTCACCCTCCTATTTGGAGAGCAGGCAGTCATTTAGCAAAACAAAGCGTCTAAATGCCCACGTTTTTTCTTGAGGGGCCAACGCTGGTTAACTGCTGGATTCTGGACCTCATCTCATTCACAACCGAGTGGTGGGCTGTTGTTCTGAACTTGCGCATGGCAAGAGCAGTAAAAATGGTGATACAGAAAAGTAGTGAGATCAGATTGATGGAGTGGTAAGTAATGCAGAGGACAGATCGCTTGGTAAACTGGGTGCAAGCAAACAATATGCCTTCTGATATGGCTAAATGTAAATATGTACACACCTAGGAACACAGAACGCAGGCCATATTCAGAGACTGGGGGACCATATTCTGGGAAGCAGTGCCTCTGAAAAAAATCTGGAGGTTGTGACGGTGTTCCCCATAAAACTTTATGGGGAGATGCTTATAAATGTATATATGTAACTAGAATATGTTTTATGCTACATGTGCCATGTAACATATCTCTGTGAAAGTTATGACCTACTGAATTTATTCCTCCTGTTTGTATGCATGTATCATTGTTGTAGTTGGAGTTATGAAGATTGGTTTTATATTTGCTGGTTTTGTACATAGCCTTTGTAAGTGCATGGGATCATCTTTGGAGCAAAGAATGTGCCTGTTAAGGATGAGCACTTAACAGACAAAAGACGTTGCAGACCCCAATCCACATTGGGGCCGGGTCTGGAATGCAACTGGTTAGGCTGGTTGCCGAAGGGTGCATGGACAGGTGACTGGCCCAGGTGATTCCAAAACTCCATGGTAACAGGATGTTACACAGGGAGGGGGAAGAGACTATAAAAGCCCGGGGGAGACCCTTCCATTTTGTCTTCAGCTGGCTAAAGGAAGAAGCTCTCCATCCCCCCAAGGAGACCTGAAAGAGACTGAACAAAGGACAAAGACATTAGGGGGGTGAGTGATTGCTGGACCCAGGCTAGAAGGAAGATAGCCTGTTTACTGGACCTAGTGAGGGGTTTATCTGTACACAGGGTGATTAGACATAGAACTGCGTGTTCTATTTTATTTTATTCAGTAATTCACTTTGTTCTGTCTGTCATTACTTGACATCACTTAAATCCTACTTGCTGTACTTATTAAAATCACTTTTTACTTATTACGTTTCCTGGAGTACGAGTTACCACCTGTGGGAAGGCAAACAGTTGTGCATATCTTTCTATCTTTGAAACAGAAGGCGAACTATTCATGAGTTTACCCTGTATAAGCTTTATACAGGGTAAAACGGATTTATTAAGGGTTTGAACTTCCTTGGAGTTGAGCAGCTGGGTGTCAAAGGCAAGAGCGCTTCCAGGGGCCTTACAGTGGTGAGTGGACTTGGTTCGGACCTGGGTCTGTGTTTGCAGCAGATCAGTGGAATCTGGCTCAAAACAGACAGGATTCGGGAGTCCCAAGCTGGAAAAGGCCTGGAAGCAGGGGCAGAAGTAGCCTTGGCACACCAGGTGGCAGCACCAAGCAGGTCTCTGTGGCCCCAACCCGTCACAGAGGTCATGGTGGATAACCAGCTGAATATGAGCTCCCAGGGTGACACTGTGACCAAAAAACTGAATTCAGCCCTGCGATGCATAAACAGGGGAATCTCAAGAATCAGTAGAGAGGATATTTTACTTCTGTATTTGGCACTGATGCAACGGCTGCTGGAATACGGTGTCCAGTTCTCGTGCCCACAATTCAAGAAGGATGTTGATAAATTAGAAAGGGTTCAGAAAAGAGTGACGAGAATGATTACAGGATTAGAAAACATGCCTTATGGTGACAGACTCAAAGAGCTCAATCTATTTATTTTAACAAAGAGAAGATTACGGGGCGACTTGGTTACAGTCTGTAAGTATCTACATGAGGAACAAATATTTAACAGTGCACCTACTCATTGCCTCCACTTGTACTTGAGCTGGAAAGCAGCAGTTTTGTGGATGATGCACAGCCCTGTAGGATAAAGTATGCAAAGATGGCTTCTGTACTTCCACCATCCTTGGCTGGCTGTGCCAGTCAAGTCTCTTGGCATAACTTAGAGCAGCCCGAAGGCTGCTCTAAATCATGCCAACTACCAGTGTCCCCACCAAATACCAATACAGTAGCCACTGAAGAGTTGGCTATCAGGATGTCTTGACCAAGCTCTCTTAGTTTTGGCTGTGTCCCTCACACTGGCCCTAAGGAGGTGGGAAAAGTGGCAAAAGCTCCATCAACTCTAGCACCAGAAAATGTTTCTCCAGTGGCGTTACCCTTCCATGGCTGGCTATACTACCTTTCGTGATGATTTGTGCTGGCAGTGCAGCACACATCAACAGCCAGCTGGCACTTTCAAAGAGCTCTCTGATGTCTGGAACCTGCTCATGTTCAAGTTTCCTACATGGCAGAGGTTGCTTGCAGAAGCTTAGTCCTGCTCCTAATGAAGTCACTGGTAAAATTCCCATTCCGTGGGTTACGGGGCAGGGCATAAATATTCTGTAAATGTACTGACTATACAAGCAACTGCACTGAAATCCAAGTGCTGTGTGGAGTTAAGTATTTCCATATGAAATAAATGTTTTTCTTTTCCAGTAAGGTGTACTGATGTACTGGGATCAATACAGGAGTAAGTGGGGGAAATTATAGGGCCTGTGACAGACAGGTCAGACTAGATAATTTGATGGTCCCTTCTCTCCTTAAACTGTATGAATCTACACAGATTTAAGACAAATACCCCTCTCAGTATACTGTGTCTTTTTTACCAGATCAGCAGTACTGGACAGAGTGTGTATATATGTAAAATACACATTCCTGCCAGAAAAATAAATAAATCTCACAAAGCAGGTAATTATGGGAGCAGCCTTGAAATGCCCTTTGAGTATTCACCGCAGAAGCACAACATTACAGATTTTGCCTCCAAACAGAGGCCTGTCTGAAAGTAGCACAGCAATGTTTGGGTCTCTCTGGAATGTCAGAACATTTAGTTCACTAAAAAAAAAAAAAAGATCTTCCATTAAGCCACACAATGCAGTCAGATGAGAAGCTACTCACAGCAAACAAACCAGGATCCAGGTGTATCTGAACTCTATAATTCTCTATGCGCTGTTCATGTTGTTAATATACATTCACCTGGGGCAGAATGATAGGCACATTCAAAATAGAAATGAAAAGAGAGCACTCAAGATTCCGCAGCACTTGTGCACCATGGTGATGAGCATGGAATGGACAGAGAAATGGGCACAGGATCCACAGGCAGATAAACATCGTGGCTCACAGTAATGTAGAAAGAAGGGTCCGGGCAGTTATTGCAGGAGGTTCTGGTGTATCAGGCCACAGATGCCGAGCTGATCTGTGCAGCATTCAAAACGACTGACTATTTTTAGTGCCTCTATGTGAATGTCTGCTTTTAACAGGTCAAAAGCCCATACACTGAGAAGCTGCTTTCACTCTCTTCAATTGGGTGGAAGCAGCTTGCTCACAGGAAGGGAATATTTTCTGCCAAGCCCTGTTTTTCCTGGGGCAAAGAGATTAACTTGTGCAGCCAAGGGATGTTCTTTTTTGATTCAGAGATGTGACCTTCTCTGCTTTTTTGTTGTTGTTAAATATTGGATGCTATTCGATACTCTTGAGGAAATTAATCAGATGGTCTTTGATTAATAAACAGCCCCCCTGATTATTTTTTTAATAATAAAGGAACAACCCATATTTAATCGTATAGAAAGAGAAGGGTAAGCGGTGAGCTAACCCAATAAGGGATCTCTTAGAATCTGGAATATTTGCTGGCAAATATTAGCTTTGAAATAAGGGCCAAACCCTTAGGTCTGGCCAAGACCTGCTTGGTGAAATACGCTGGGCGCAGGAGAGGAAGGGGGGCTGTAAACCTCCCCAGCCATGCTCTTGCCTGCTGTAGAAATGTGCTCTGTTTCTATGGAGGGCTAAGCTAGGGAAGCCCCCAGCTGTCCCTTTAAGGCAACTTTCCAGGTGCTTCATGCTGCCTGAGCAATGGAAAGCAGCCAGAAGGGGAACCAAGGATCTGACCCAGTTATCACACACTGTATCCCTACAGACACACAGCACATACACGGGCAGTGACAAATTCACTTACCTCCTTCAAAGCATGACAAGACATTGTTAGCTAATGCATAGTAACTTCTGTCATGAGGGAAATGGCTGTGATATGATTAGTGTGTGAAATCAGACAATAAAACAGCCTCTCTGCAGGAATGCTAGTGAAGTCTATTCAAAATTCCAGCAGGCAAAGTATCAGGAAGAGGGAAAAACACACACCCAGGTGTGTGCATGCAAGCACCTAGGGATTACTATCCTGGGTTGTGCCAATTGATTTTTCACTTCATTTCTTTCCTAACATTTCGGACAAGAAGCCCAGACATCTCCAGGGTACAGAAAGACTGTGTGTAATACAGAATAATTCACCATACCTCAGGGCTCCAAGCTGATGAGCTGTCAGTTGCATCATTTCCTTCAAATCCCTGGTTGCTGAACGCCGTCTCCATTTGCAAGCTCCCTTCTGTGGCTTGTTGGCCAAGGCTATGGGCAATGCTTGCCTCCATTCCAGGGCCTTTGGCTTGCATGGTACCCCTACTCTCAGAGGTAGTTCTTGAATCAACAGATATGTGGTCATCTTCATAATAGGATAGGTTGTCTTGGAAACTCAGTTGGCTTAGCCCATCCAGTTCTAACAATATTCAGCAAGAAAATCATTTCAGAGTGATTAAAATAACGTTCTTCTTTCTTCCCTAATTTATCTTCCCCCCCTGCCACTACAGTAGGAGCCTGGCAGGAACAGCTCCACTTACAAGACTGTGAGATCCCCAGCATTGAACCCACAAAAATCACACAACCCGCATAAATCAGCATTGCAAGGAATAAAAACGGCTGCTCTCCCTCTGCATCCTGAGCAGGGAATCAACCTGCCTCACACAAAGAAAGACATCGGTCACACAGGATGGTCAGAGGGACGTTTGGGAATACGGTGCTCAGGACGCCTACGGTATGAAGGCACCACCAGTCAAGAGACAGATGAGACATGAAATGGAAAAGCATAATGCACGGGCCTGATCCTGAGAGAAGGGTGCGGTGGCCGGAAACCATCGCAATTTCCTCTTCTCGGGTTGTGGGAAGCAGCACAGTGGTCAGCCCAGCCCAGTAGGAGGGAAGTACCAATAGGGACGGGGACATGGCTTGGGGTGGTTGATAGAATACCTCCCCTCACACTGCATCTCTTACCTGCAGAGCTTTGGTGAAAGCCACTCTCCAACCAAATGGAAACTCTGAGGAAGGTGGTAACGTTAACTCGACCGGTCTGAGTTTGGGTCAAACCCTCCCTGGGACACTCATTGGTGCAGGGAGATGCACATTACAATTCTCCTGCCTCCCCAGGACAGCTTTTATGCATCATCTGACCCAACAGGTCTATCCCACGTGATTGAAGACGGAAATATTACTCACCCTGAGCAGTAACTGTAGTTCTTTGACATTTGTGTCTCTTTGAGTGCTCTACTTCAGGTGCGCATGTGCCTCTCAGGCCCTTGGCTGGAGATTTCTAGCTAGCAGGGTCCGTTTGGCCTGCACATGCACCCTATGCCTCAGCAAACACCAAGGCTATATACGGGCATGCGGGTAAACCGCCCTCAGTTCCTTCTCTACCCGGGTGTCTCCAAGGGAACAACCGAAGCAGAGGGGAAGGAGGATGGATAGTGGAGCACCCAGTGGACACATCTCGAAGAACTCCAGTTACTGCACTGGGTGAGTAATCTTTGCTTCTTTGAGTAGTGTCCCAATGGGTGCTCCACTTCAGGTGACTTCTGAGCAGTATCCCAGGAGGAGAAGAGAGCTTCAGAACAGAGTCCAGAACTGAAGATAGTGCTACAGAGCCAAGTACCCCATCAGATCTAATGGCATGGAGCAAGCAGTAATGCTTCAAAAACATACCGAAGTCCAAGTAGCGGCTCTACAGATCTCAGATACTGGAACATTCTTCAAAAATACCGTAAATGTTGCTTGTGATCTGGTTGAATTTGCTTTCACCCCCTGAGGGGGCTGAACACCAGCAGACTCATAACAGGCAGAGACATAACTCGATATCCATTTCAAAAACTGTTTGAGCAGAGATAGAAGCCCCCTTAGAGCTATCAGCGCAGAAGATGAAGAGTCTAGGTCATCCCCTAAACTGCTTATTCCTATCCAGGTAGAAGGCCAAGGCCTTTCTAACATCCAGGGTGTAAAAATAGGATTCCCGCTGAGAGCTATTGGGTTTTGGAAATACCACCGGAAGATGGATAGACTGGGTAAGATGAAAATCCGATGTAACCTTTGGTAGGAACTAAGGATGTGGAGGTAAAGAACATTGTCAAAGGCGGGGTGGGGGAGATCTGCCATCAAGGTTCCAATCTCCCTGACCCTATGGGCCAACGTTCTGGAAACGTAGAAGGCCATCTTCATAGATAAATGAAGTACACAGCAGGTTGCCTTTGGTTTGAATGGAAATCTCATAAGGTGGTTTAGAACCAGGTTAAGGTCCCTAGATGGGGTGGGGTGTCTAATGTGAAGGAAGAGATTACATAGGTCCTTAATAAACCTAGACAATACCGGGTGACCAAAAATGGAGAATCCCTTGACCGGGGGATGAAAGGCTGATATGGCAGCCAGGTGTACTTTGACCAAGCTCATGGATAACCCAGATGTCTACCTGCTGGATCTGAAATCTAGGATGAGGGGAAAGGGAACCAATTCAGGCTGGAAGAAGTGACAACTGCACCAACAGATGAATCTCTTCGATTTCTGCAGGTAAGCAATGCAGGTTGATGTTTTCCTACTGTTTAATAACACCTGCTGTACTGCCAAGGTCCATTTGTTCTTAACCATGAGAGTGCCGAAGTGGGCTCCTCATCCTAAAGGGGATGAGTCAATTGTTAGAGTCAATGATGGAGGGATGCCCACACAGACAGAGTAGCTCCTTCCACCAGACTAGGGAGTTTTTTACTTGCAAAGGGACTGTCACCCTACCTGTCTAACGAGTCCTTCCTTGGAGAGTAGATTGTTCTGAGCCAACTCTTAAAGCCGTGTGTGACTGGCCACAGAAGTGCAAGCTATCATATGGCCCAAGAGTTGAAGACAGTTCCTTATTGTGGTCTAAGACAGGGTTTCTCAACCCCTGGGTCGGGACCCAAAATCGGGTTGCAGAATGTTTCAAAGGGTCACATGGCTGCTCCTGTGGCACCTGTCCCACGGGGCTGGCTGGGCTCGCCTCCCTACTCCAGGCACTGCAACCTCTGGGGTCCCAGTGCCATTCAGGTGTAGCAGAGCCGTCATGACCACGTGAGTAGCACTGCAACCCCATGAGCCAGGTCACAATTCCACTCTCACAAATTTGGTCCTGTCATGGCAGATGGGGAGGGGAAGGATGTGAAACCCTGGTCTCCCTGAAGGACGGTACCAGTGGTCTGTTAAATTGCTGCCAATAGGCAGCCCATGGGTCCCAATGTGGCCATGGCAGGGGTTCATAAGGAAGCGGAGGCAGCATGCAAGGCTGGTTCCATCATCTTTTGTGACCTGCAAGGGCCTCCCTGTGTGAAGGCAGATTCCCGAAGGCATATGTAGGAGAACCCTTCACTGAGACTGAGGAGACCACTTGGGAGTCCTCGTTGTCTTCCACCACATCCTCCCATGGGACAGCCATTGAGGATGCAGGAGAGTCCTGTGCCACAAGATGGCTGCTTGGAGACCAAGGTCTCAGTACCAAGAGACATTCAGTACCCATCAACAACAAGGACTCTGGTTCATCTGATCCCGAGAGGTCCCTTGAGTAGCAGAATTCCTGTTGTACTGGAAAGGACCCAGGTCACGGCTGCCGTAGCTGAAGCCGACAGCATCAACAACGATGGGCATTCTGCAGGCATTGTAGCTGTCAGGCGCCATTGCTTGCTTGGTACAGATGGTACCGCTTGCTCTGGCTGAGCTGCTTGCATCAGTACTAGTGGCTGGGTTAAGGCACATGATGGAACCAATGGCTGAGTGAAATGCTTCGCTGTTGATGACAGGGGTAAACTCAATGGTACCCTGTCCTCACCCTCCTAACTGGTGGAGGGTTCTGGTGCTCTATCTTCTTGTACTTGGAGCTCCGGGACTTCACAGGCCTGCTGATGCTGGAGGAAGAGTCCTTGGGCCCAACGGTACCCTCGGAGACTGAGGACCTCAACAGGGACCTGGTCTTTTCTGCAGCTGGCTCCTTAAAGTAAGAGTCCATGCTCCCCTTTCTGGGAGTCTTCCCAGCAGGCTGCAAAGATTTCCCTTTCCTAGGGGAAGCATGCCTCAATGTTGACCTGGAGTGCTGGATCTGTCTGAAGACAGATATATTGGGGGGTGGGGTGGTCTCCTGACCTGGCCCAGAGAGCGGTTGCAGGGAGCATTTCATGGATAACAGTCTGAGCTTTATCTCCTGCTTTTCATCACCCTCGACTTAAGGGCCAAACAGAAGGAACACTCCCCTGGGCAACAGACACACTTGGGAGTGCCTGTCGCTTACCGATATAGCCTTTGGGCAAGAGAGGCAGTGTTTGAAGCCTGGTGAGCCAGGCATTCCCCGCCCAGAGAAGACAAGTCTCCCAGAGGGAAGAGAGAGACAAAACAATCCTCTCACCTAAAACTAACTATACTAAACACAAACTTACAACCATAAACTACCTAACTGCAAGAGAAAACAGAGGGCTGAGTATGCTCTAGGCGGACATGCTAGGTTTCCGTCTCAGGCCAAGGTGGCACAGAAAGAACTGAGGGTGGTTCGCCCATGAGATAGAAGACCTATCGCCCTACATAGCCTCGGTATCTGCCACAATGTGACATAAGGCTCATGTGCAGGCCGAATGGGCACTCCTAGCTAGAAATCTTCAATCACAGGCTGGAGAGGCACACAGGCTGGAGAGGCACCTGAAGTGGAGCACCCATAGGGATACTACTCGAAGAAGGTGGTTAATTATTGAGAGTAAAATGATCTTCCTTTGTCAGAACTGTAAATTTCTTATCTCCAAAGTGAAGATCTCTACTCTTTATATACAGCACTTGTTCCTCTCCTCACACAGAATTTGCATTGGCAACTGCGAGAGTTCTGCAGGATACAGTGTGGAACCCGGAGGAAAATTCTCTCTTCATTTAGGTAGATTCCATTTACGGTTTAATCAGAATCATTTGTGGCTTAATCAGAAAAACAGGTATCTTCTGATTTTATACTCGTGAAACTAAAGGCAGGCTTTGTTCCAGACCTAAATAAGCTTTACAGTGGTATAACTCATTTTCCTTCCTTGGAGTAAAATTAGTTACACCAGCGTAATGCTGATAAAAGTGATGAAATCAGAATGAGGTTCACTGTATTTACATAACCAGTAAGCCGTAGCCTTTTTTTTTTTTTTTAATCTTAGGGATTTGTTTTCTAGTTCCTTCCAAGAACTGCACCATTTGTGTGGAAAGCAACATGATTTTTACTATCATATTTTTACTCAATTTCTTCTGCAAATATAGAAACAGACAATAAAAGCAAAAGCAAGAAGGCAGAACAAGAAATAAAAGACATGTATGTATACAAATTTACTGAGACTGTACAAATATGGATTCTCCCTAAGGTGTTTAATTAGCAAGCTAGTGTCTTAGATACATTTTAAACAGAGGGTCATCCATCAAAGCATACACCACGCAGCAGACTTTCAGATAAAACATAACTGTAGTAATAAATTATCCCCAGGCAATTGTCTTGTGGTTTTTGATTCCAGCCAGGCTAATATCTAGATCAATAATAGAGGAATTTTGAAAGCCTTGAAAGGCTATTCATAATTGGAATACTCCAATAATATATTAATATAACAAACAACTTTCTCTAAGTGTTATGAAAGCAAATGTGGTATACAAGGCAAGTTTCAAGGGAAAGAAAAGAAAACTGCAATTCCCCATTGACTATTTTATGGAACAATCTTGTTATTTCTTTAAATTTACGGTAGTCCTGTCAGCGATAATTGGTCGTGTATATGTGAGGGCATACTTTGACACTGGTGATGGATCACTCAATGATTGACAGTTCTGTTCATTCTCTCTGAAGTTACCTGGCATTGGCCATTGTCAGAAGACAGAAAACTGGGCTAGATGGACCCAGTATGGCTGTTCTTATGCAAGTTCACTTCCTAAATATTATAAAGCCCTATCCAAAGCCACATCTCTTCTCCTTAGCCTGCAAAGCTATCTCTCTAGTATACAAATATACTAGAAGTTTAACAAACATCTTCTGAGGATCTGATCCAGGGAAGCTGGGTGCAATATATTCTCTGCCGCTCAAGAAGGAGAGGGACAAAGGTGACTTTCCACCATCTCTACACTCCTCTGATCCTGGGGCCATCCAGGGGCCAACCTGGATACTGGCATAAGCAATAGCAGCCTCAGGGCTTCTCTAATTTACACCTACCTCCCTTTGGCCTCAAGAGGCCATTTCACCAACTGGGAATTACAAGAATGTAGCAACTATGGCCACACACCCTTCCCCATCAGGAATTACTGGGTTGGGCGGCATATACCTGCAATGGTGACTCTACCCCAGCCGTGGATTCTCCAGGCTGAGGGAATCCTCCATCATGCAGTCAGGCTAGCAGTACACTTGACTGAGGATCAGAGAATATCTAAAACATAAATAAGGGGGTGTTATTTGGAATAAAGGGCCTGATCCTGCTTCCACTAAAGTAGACAGCAGAACTCCCAGTGTATTCAGTGAAAGCGGGATTGGGCCCTACCCGTTTTTTTTTAACACTTATAATAATTTTAAAATAGAGCTAATCCTAATAGTTTCAGTTTATAAAGACAACAAAGGGAGCAACTGTAGCCCACGCTATGATCCAACAGCAGTTCTACAGAGGGGCCTAAATCAAAATGAGCATAATAACGAACAGGTAACTAAATAATTCAGAATCACAATTGTTTTGTGTAACTAAAACCACAGAGGCGGTTTCCTGAAACTTTCCCACGAAAGGTTCTCCCAGACATGTCCTGTATTAGAGAATGTCATTGTGCCGATCAATTTCGCACTGGGGTAAATGTTTGAAAACCAGGCATGTTTGTTTGGAATGTACAAAAGCCACTTACAACAACAGACAATGATTGGTCAAAAAATGTTCCCTTTGGTACTATAAATGTTTACTTTCTGTCATTGCCTGACACGTAGCGTATGCACTGGTGAATGATGCAACATAATTCATTCGCTATTTACCTGGTATTTGCAAAACTGCTGTAAAAGAAACATGCAATTTCTATTCAAAGGCTTTCTAAAACACACCATATCGATAAGAAATGCAGTTCAAGAGATTTCATTGGGCCAAGTCCTGCAGTCCTTACTCAGACAAAACTCCCATTGAAATCCATGGGAATTTTGCCTAATGATTAAGGAGCCTAATCTAAAGTTAATGGAAAGATTCCCATTGACTTCAGTAGGCTTTGGATCCTGCTCTAAGTCAGTACTTTAGGAATAAGCTCCAGATGCATTTTAGCCTGAGCAGATGAGAACCAAGGCTGCCCCTTCCCCCAAAATAAAAGGACTCTCTCCATGTTAGGTGGCTGTGGATTCAAAGCAAGTGTTTTAATTCTCATTTGAGACAGACAATACCTTCGCATTCAGATGCCTCGGTACTGTACTCCTCATGGTTGGACAGCAAGCGGTTGAATTTAGGTTTACGTTCTGAACCTACTTGTGTTGCCTTTTCAGACACCCCCGATCGAAAACTCTGCGAGCGTGACACAGAGATCGCAAACTGTTTAATCACCTCGTCGTCGCTATCTGAAGATGTGGTTAGCTCTTCATCCTCCCCATAACTGTTCACTGGGAGAAAAACACAACGCAGGCTTTTGATAATTTCACAGGACTTGACACAGAAGTAGGAAAACATGGTGCATTTTCAGTTCAGATATTTACTTTGGGGGGCAGGAAAAAGAGAGCAATAAGACATATAACCACCATGGGGGAGCGGATGAGGAGGGCATGTTCCCTCAGACTTTTTGAAACCTTTCTGATGCCTCACTGTGTCTGCAGGAATCACACATTGTCACTCCTGGCTTCCCATCCTGCCAATCCCCCAACTTTTTAAAAATGTGATTGTTCCTCCAACACCCAAAACCAAAAAGAGGAAAACCATTATCTGTAAATAACCATTTGCATGTGCAGAGCCAAAGTAGTAAACACAGGACTCTAAAACCTTCTCAGCATTCCAATAATACCTCCACAGCCCTCGGAAATAAAGACTCCCGAGTGCAGAAGAAAGAAAACAAAGGATTAATCTAGTCTTGGGTTACACTACAAACACGAAATTACAGCATCTAGCTAATAGGCATCACCAATTCTGCATGTCAGAATCAGCAGAGGAACCTTTTGAGAACAATGTAAATTCTAACCTTTAAAGATGAAGATACACATCTGAACATTTTGCTGTAGCTGCCCTTCCCCCTCCTACTGACAATGCTGGCTTTGAATATGGGATCACTGCGTTCTCATTAGTGTTTGAATATCCTTTGTGGGAGGCGGGAGGGAGGGGGGTAGAAAAGGGATCTGATGTCCCATACTTGGCCTGCTTTTTCAAATGAAAATGAAAGTACAATGCCACATTGCAGATTCCCCAGCCATCTGTATCAGGGGAAACAGCATAGGAGGAAGTTTTCATTTGTGAACTTGTGGGGCCAAGGGAGTAGTGGGTGTAATGGACAGCTGGAGTGTGTATGCGTTTGTGTGCGCATGTGAACACACCAGCTGTCAAGTGTGTTACTATTTTGTTACTTACTCTTGAGGATAAAGAACACAACAGTGGCTGCCAAGACTTGTTTCAATAATCCCCATTGCATATCCAAGCCGCAGAACAAATGAACAATGCATGTAAGTGCAAAAAAGTGAGGCCATTTTTCCATGCCAATGGCTGATTTTTGAGGGGAAATACAGCTTCATCTATATCCCACTCATACACAGCTACATGGCTAAGATTAGGGAAATAGGACCGTGCTTCCACACATCCGAACTCCATTAAGTGTCTTCAATACTAATCCAATTAGAGCTACCCCCACTGCTTCTCAAACCTACCTCCTTTCATGTAGGGTGACCAGACAGCAAGTGTGAAAAATCAGGACAGGGGGTGGGGAGTAATAGGAGCCTATATAAGAAACAGACCCAAAAATCGGGACATCTGGTTACCCTACATTCATGACAGTTGCCATAGGCCTGCTGTTTATCCCTAGGGCAGAAGTCATGGGGACCAGGACAAGGGAGTTCTCGGTGGCTGTGAAATCTGCTTCCACCAGGAATCTATCAGAAACTGAATCTCATTACGTTGAGGTTGTGTTATCAGATTTGCCTCTGTTGTCTGGCTTTGAGTAATATTGCCAATAAGATCAGTATTGCTCTCAGAAATTGGTCTCCTGGTAGGTAAGTGGTATTTGCCTATGCCTCGGGGGAAGTCTCACTACTGGGGGGAAGGAGGGGGGGGAATAAATGTCCCCTACTTTGAGAAAATACACTATTTTAATTGTTTAATAGTTGTTTTGTAAATGGCACTCAGTTACCAATGCCGTATTAATGAGCTCTCCTGAAATGTTAATGAGTTAAAAGGGCTTTTTTATTTTCTTACAGGATTGGGCAGGGCCAGGACATCTAACTGCTGAGGGTAACTCAAGCTTTATAAATCTCTCACAGTGGCACATACTGCATTAAATTTGTATCTGTATTATTTCCAGTAGTTACATTTTTTTTCCAAAAATCAAGTACTCTCAGTTTCTGTTGCACAGAAAGCTTTTGCCTTAATTACTTTTGGTTTCAGTTTAGCTAACAGGTGCAGAGAGAACACTTGCTTCATTCAGACTTGTGCATTTAAAGTTGAGAAACTAACTGGAAGATGAAAAAGCAAGAAAGTGTTTTCATCAGTATTTTTATTAACGACTTAGAAAATGGAGTCAAGAATACGCTTATAAAATTTGCAGAGGACACCAAACTGGGAGGAGTTGCAAGCACTTTGCAGGGCAGGATTAGAATTCAAAACGACTGTGACAATTAGAGAACGGGTCTGAAATCAACAAGATAAAAATTCAATAAAGACAAGTGTAAAGTACTACACTTAGGGTACGTCTATACTTACGCGTCCTGTCGGAGGCGCGGGATCGATGTTCTGGGTTCGATTTATCGCGTCTTGTCTAGACGCGATAAATCGAACCAGGAAGTGCTCCGCCGTCGACGCTGGTAATCCAGCTCGACGAACGGAGTAGGCGGAGTCGACGGGGGAGCCTGCACGCCGCGTGTGGACCCCGGGTAAGTGCTTTTTCATTCAAACTAAGATAGTTCGACTTCAGCTACGTTATTCACGTAGCTGAAGTTGCGTATCTTAGTTCGAATTATGGGGTTAGTGTAGACCAGCCCTAAGAAAAGAATAACTGGCTGGGTGGTAGTACCACTGAAAAGAATATGGGGGTTATAGTGGATCGCAAACTGAATGCGAGTCAACATTATAAGTCTCTGTGTGCACCGTGCTGCTGCACACTTAAAATTTGGGGATTTGTAAAGCAGACGTCAAAGTGTAACTGCAGCACTTGCTATGATGCGGGGTGCTGTTTCTTAGCTGCATTTTAAAAAATACATGCTAATTAAATGCTAGAACTAGAGGATCTAGAGCAAATGCCTGATATGACTGCTGCTGCAGAATCTTTGTCCTGGAAGGAGACAGCTCCATAGGTTGTCACGCTAATATCTTTATATTAATACAACCAAGCTTACTCATGGGAAAGAAAATACTCAACATTCAGATTTACAAATGCTCTGATTAGAAAAGGGGGGGAAGTAGTTTCTGAATCACCATGGAAACTTAAATAAAGGGCCCATGATTACGAGCTAAACTCGTGAAAGATGATGAACGCATCTTGTGATTTGCAGATGTTGCGCAGTACATGCATTTCTAACAATTTTAACTCATTTACTCATACACACAGCCTATTTTACAAATCAAACCTCTGATCATTTCTAAAGGGGAGTTGGCAGTACATTTCAAATTACCACAGACACTTTTTGCAAGGAATTTCAAATACATGCTCGATATTAAAGCTAGGTTACAGACATCCAAATACTACACAGCTAAAACAGCTAAGAGAAATGGTCCAAGAATACTTTATAGTTACCAAGTATAAAGAATCAAATATTCTTTATTCAAAGCCTATAAGAAAAGAATGTATTTCACATATCTGATAAAATATATTGTGAATGGTGTAAAATATATGTATTTTTCATAACACCCCCCACTTGCATGTTAAATTATGGTTGTTTAAGCTGTGAGGTTAAGCACCTAGAACATAGGTAATGCCAAATTTATCCTTCCCAGGTAGAATCATAGAATCATAGAATATCAGGGTTGGAAGGGACCTTAGTAGGTCATCTAGTCCAACCCCCTGCTCAAAGCAGGACCAATCCCCAATTTTTGCCCCAGATCCCCAAATGGCCCCCTCAAGGATTGAACTCACAACCCTGGGTTTAAGGTAACCTTAATTCTTTCTTGTGTACACCCATCCTGTGCTTTGAGGGGTTGATTCTGCTCCACTGAAGTCAATGGGAGTTTCATTATTGACTTCAATGGGAGCAGGATGAGGCTCTGAATGAGCAAGGGGTCCAATGTCAAAAACAGTACGTGACCATGTAATTAAAGATTGTGTCGTAATGTATATGCCTAATGCATATGCCTGGCAGATCACAAATGTTCTTAGTACAGTGTCTGCTGCAGCAGTGGCAGAGACATGAGCCGGACCTTAGAATGTTGATGCTCAATTATTATTTTGCTGTGTTGCCACAATTTCCCCATGGAACGCTAGTGTCAGAAGAGAAATGGTGATTGTCAATAGTTTATAACTCAGCAAAATCTGAACTGAATTCCATAGGACAATAGGAGCGACAAAGAGTTCTGTGGCACCTTATAGACTAACAGAGGTATTGGAGCATAAGCTTTCGTGGGTGAATACCCACTTCTTCGGATGCAGGCAGTGGAAAAAATACTACACAGCTAAAATAGCCTTTTTTTCCACTGCCTGCATCCGAAGAAGTGGGTATTCACCCACGAAAGCTTATGCTCCAATACGTCTGTTAGTCTATAAGGTGCCACAGAACTCTTTGTCGCTTCTACAGATCCAGACTAACACGGCTACCTCTCTGATATAGGATAATAGGGCGATGGCTCATGGGCTTTACCCCTGCCAAATTTCAAAGTCTGGCTGAAAACAATGGAGGTGTTATAGTTTGTCAAAACAAAGGTTGAAGGAATCTTTTCTAATGGAAATGTAAGGCAACCTAAACATAGATGTCACTACCAGATCCCTCTATAGGCCTGGTCTTCAAAGGGCCTCAACTTTGTCTACACTGGCACTTTCATCGTTAAAACTTTTGTCGCTCAGGAATGTGAAAAAACACACCCCGGAAAGACAAAAGTTGTAACGACGAAAAGCACCAGTGTGGACAGCGCTCCATCGGCGGGAGCCACGCTCCCGGCCACAAAGCTACCGCCCCTCATTGGAAGTGATTTTATTTTGTCACCAGGAGAGCCTCAGACTCTCTTTTTACACCTTCAACCAACTAGTACAACTAATTGGGAGTGCAAATGAGGGAATTTAGACATTTGACTACCTCACCTATAGCTACAATCAGGTAGTTACGTGTCCATGTGCCTTCATTTGTGCTAACAATTACTTGTGGACCCAAAATGCTTGTCAAAAAGGAGACCTGGTTTAAAAAAAGTCAGGCCTAAAATGTATTTCAAATATATAGAAACTGGGCCTCTTTGTAATATATTAAAGCTGTACCATTTCAGGATCGTGTTTTTTGTGAATTTAAATACTGCGAAGAGTGCCTGATTCAAGTAATGCATCTGCAGTGGCAATAGAAGCTTCCATCCCTACCAATGTAACTCAGTCCTTAGAAGGACTTGGATATGTCCAAGCCCATTCATTTTGTATGCTCTCTAGTGAGCCTGTCAACGAGAGTGCAAATTAGTGCCAACTGCTCAATCATGCTACACACACCCGATAGGTGAGTGACTGTGACATCGTATTGCTGCACTCGGCCCAATACCTTGACTGAGTAGAACTAAGCAAATAATTGATTTTCTGGGTTAGTGTCCGAATTGAAAAATCCTAAACAAAACAAAACAAAAGAGGTTCATTCTGAACCAAAACTGATTTTTTTTCTTGCCAAAACGACAAACCAAATACATTTTGTTCAGTTTGAACAAAACAACATTTTCAAAATGAAACGGTTCATTTTGAAACAAAAGGTTGAAATGGTTCATTTAAAAAAATGTCAAACTGTTTTGACTTCTTCAGAAACATTTTCCTCATTTTTATTTAGCTGAAACTATTCATAGAATTTGATCCAAATTCACAAATAGTTTCAGTGGCCCCCAAAACTGTATTTTTTGGTGAATTTACTATATACTGAACATTTTTTTGCCAGCTCTAGTCACGAGTCCAGTTTCTTGCAGTCAGGGACCTCGTACAAGCTACATGCAACGTGAAGCACCTACCATAAGTCTGAGTACTGGGCCACTTTAACTGTATCCGTCTTCCAATTCCCACATCTGGATGTTCATTTTTTTTTTTAAAATGGGACTCAGATCCAGACATGCCAAACCCACGAAAAAAACGCAGGAATTGGACTTGTTTTTGGCTTAATTGGCTTGTGAGTTGCTTGTTGACTAGTTTTTGGCTTGTAGCTTGTTTGGCTTGTAGCTTCTCTTTTTTGATCGTCTTCTGGCAAGCTGGGGCAAGGGGGGGCACCGGGGGGAGAGAGTCGGGGGTGCACAGCGGGCCTACCACAGTCCCAGACTGTACGCCGGGAAGATCTAGTCACATAGAGTGTCAGGGTTCTTAGGGATTGGCTTGTTTTGGCCTTGCTTTGAAATGGAATTAGCTTGATTTTTGGCTTATTGTGAAAGTCGGGGTGCTTATTTACTGCATCAAAGTTGGCAACTGGGCTCAGATCCAAACCACCCCCTGCCCGGCCTTCTGTATCAGCTAAATGAAAAGACAAGCAAGAAGTTTTTGCAAAAGCAAAACTGCCTCTGATTTTGCCCATCTCTACTGTGTGTTTCATTAAGCATGAATTAGTAGCAACTAAAACACTACAGATGGGGCCTATATGTAGGAAGGCCAGTTTTCATGACACATCCTTCCCTCATAACAGAAAAGCAAATTGTTTATAATTCATATATGTAACTTTCTCATATATTTTCTCTAGCAGGCTATATGGCACAATGGCTTGAATTTTCTTATTATACCGCCCCGACTCCTTTTTTTGTTGTTGTAAAGATGCTGTTTACTCTTCTAATGTAAAAGCATCATTTTGTAAACTCTCTTTTCAAAAGATCACTCAGCAACAAGATCAGACTTTACCCCAGATTTTTCCATTAAGTAGAAGGGAGCTTTCTTAAAATGGAGTCCTGTTTTTTCCCAGAACTATTTCACTATTTGCAGAACTCCAGCTGGTACACTGAAATGCATTGAGGAAACAACTCAGAACTTTCACTCTGCTTCACCAGAAATGGCGCTTTGCTATACCATAGTTCATTATCAGCTGGTTCCTGTGTATTGGTGCTGATTAAATACAATTCATTACACTCAGAGTCTCTTAACCATCAGGTGCACACCCACCCTTCTTTGTTTGCTGATTAACAGGGCGGGAACAAATTCCCTACCTAAGATATTTGTTTAGGGCTGCTAAGGATTACTATTGCACTGCAACAAGGCAGATATTTATTTTTCCACTTAATATAACTTTTTTAAAGATAGAAGCTTTTGGTTAGTTACAGTGGGGCTGATTCATCACAGCCTAACCCTAGTTCTATACAAGCATAACTCCAGTGATTTCAATGGAGTTGCACTCACAAGGAAAAAAACATTCAAACAAGGCAGTGGTGAGCCGTTTATATAACTACAGTACTGTATTTTAATAATATGAGCAGACCCCTAACTTGAGACCACAAAACTAGCTGGGATGCAGGGCTTGGACAAACCTCAGACCTTTCGCCAAACTGAACTAAGTCCGCAGGTGTTTTTACGGGTTGGAGATCGGGTTGTTTAAGGCGACCCCATTTCAATCAGCTCTCAGACTCTTTCCTTCACCATCCCCACAGCTTCCTGTCGCTGATCAGCAGGCCTCTGGCTTCCCAGCAGGGCCCTGACCCAAAGCTCACTGAAGTCAGTGGACTACTCTGCCACATATCCCTCTGCCCGTATCTTAAACGTGTACAGTTCTGTACAAGCGACAAAGGGTCCTGTGGCACCTTATAGACTAACAGAGGTATTGAAGCATAAGCTTTCGTGGGTCAATACCCACTTCTTCGGATGCAAGCAGTGGAAATGTCCAGAGGCAGATATAAGTTCTGTACAGTACAGCTATGGCCTCTGCTGAGCCCTGCTCTTCTGAACACCATTCACATGAACTTTTAGCTTGATATGATCTAAACTGCATTGCAAGCCAGAAGCGAGAGGTGGAGACACAGGGACACAACACAAATTCTCTTTAACCCCCCACAATGTCTGGGCAGGAGGAGAAGGGAGATACTCCCATGGACCTGGATAGGAATGGGAAGGAGAGTCCCATGGCCCTGTTGGGAGACAGTATGAAGAGGAGCTCACTGGCCTTGGGTAAGACTGGCCCATTGACTGAACTTCTAAAACTCCCAAATCTTTTGAGACTTGTCCGCCACTGAACTACACACAAACATTAGTAATCATCTTCTTAGCTCAATCTGGGGAATCACACCAACACCTCCAGTAAAGCAGCCTAATTACACCAACTTGCTAGTAGGCATCCTACAACCGTCAACTGCACGTTTTTCCACATATAATCCCAGCTAATCCAAGCAGAGTGAGTTACCAAATCTTCATCTGCGGATCTCATTGGGCCCTAGTTGTCCTCAGAGATTCATGGCATGATCCTAAAAGTTGTTCAGATTTTGACTAGAACAGGTCTTAATATTTTCACAGTTGAGTTCTCAGAGCCAGAATATTGTCTCATGTATCATATATTCATACATTCCCCCAACAAGCTGGACATCTTGGAAAGTTAAGAATCAGAGGTACTAGAATTAGAGATAACATGTTCAGACAACCTGCAGTCTGTGTTCTAATCTAGATGCTATAGAAAATTAACTCCTTGAATCAAGTGGCCGAATGAACCAGTTTAAGTATTGTGACCTAGGGTTTGGATAAGCATAGAAAAGTCCAGGCACACCATACAACCTTCAGATCCCTCTCAACATTAATCTCTTCCCACAATTTATGTCCAAGAATGACTCAAGAGTCCCATACCACCCTAACAACATCTAAAGGCAATTCTAAATTATGCCAGCTGCCAATGGTTAATTACAACAGCCAGGAATTGATGGGGCACAAGATAGCATTAATCATACCCCCATACTAGAGAGATGTAGGGGCTGTTATATCAGCTGCGTCCTACAGCAGATCTCCATGCACTGGGATGATCCTCCAGAGACTGGATAGCCTGGCTTTAGAGCTGCTTATGCCACTGGAATGGTGCAAAACGGCCAGAATGACACTGAGGATCAAGGCCCAAGTTTCCAGTAGTCCCAGAGAGTGTTCTGTTTTGTAACATTTGCTTGCAATCAACAATTTATGGGAGTGACCTTCTACAAACAGGGCCAAATTAATAAGTATTGAAACTACAAACAAAAAAAAAGGGAAAAACTGTTTCAGTTGTTGCAGAAAAATACAACGTTCTAGTTCTGCAGACAATATTGTTAGTATTGTACAAGTCTGCTTGTTACTTCACACATAACGCAGTGAGATCATTTCCACCTTGTATAGAGCAGTAGTAGAAGGAGATGAGAGGTGAAGAGGCAGGTTTTCAATGAGAGATGCAACATTTCTCAGATGCTGCCAAGCTGCTGCTGTTCATTGGTAAATGAAGTCTCAAGTCCTAAACAATTTCCCAAAGGAAGAGAGAGGCACAGCTGCCATATGGGGAGTGGGAAGAGGATGCTGCTTGGCAAAATGGCTCAGAAAACACATGCACAAATACACACACACATACACACACACATACACACACAATTTGCTCTGTAACTGTTGTGAATCATACAGTCCCATGCTTTCCTTTTAAATACATTTCTCTTAGCTAATAAATAATTAGACTAGATTATCAATAATAGATTAGGTTGTGTAACTTTATACAACCTACTCACCGGTGAACGTAGAAGACAGACGTCTTGCAAAGTATACCTTGGTTACCTTCTGTTCTCATGCCTCTTAGGTAGATAGGAGGCAGTGTGTCTATTATAACGGGCCATGAACTGGGGATCAGGATATTTGGATTCTGTCACTGACGTGGTGTGAAATGCACAAGGTCACTTCAACTGTACATGCTTCTGCAATACACACCCTACAATACACACCCCTTTGTAAACTCTTTGGAGAAGAAACTCTCACGATGTGTTTGTACAGTGTGTTGCAGAGCCACCTACCTGGCCTGACTTTGGGCTAGCTTCTGCCTCAGTTTCCCCTCAGTTCCACAGACCAGTTACCTACCCACATTCTCCACCACATGGAAGTGTGCTGGCCTGTGCCCCAATCCAGGAAGACACCCCAGGTCTTTCAAGCCCTTCCTGCGAGGCACAGTTTTATTAATTCAAACAAGACCCCACAAAGTGGCAAAAAATTCACAACCAAAGCAAGCTGTCAGGACGCAAAGCCTTTCTGTCTGCACCCCTCTCTGCTCCAGGGCGAGTCACAGTAACCAAACTCCTTCCCACAACCCCCTTCAATGAGGGATGTAAAATGTTAACCGGTTAACCAACATTAACCATTAACCCCCGGCTGCGCCGTGCTAGCCGGCCCCCAGGCCTGGCCCCACCTGCGCCGGCCCCCGGCCCCGCCTGCACCAACCCTGCCCACGCTATGCCAGCCCCAAGCACACCAGCCGGCCCCTGGCCGCACAGCACCGGACCCCGGCCCAGGCTGTGCCATGCCGGCTGGCCAGCTGACCCCGGCCCCAGCCCCCGCCTCGCTGGCCAGAGCAACCCCAGCTCCTCTCCCTTTAATTGGTTAATTGTTTAAATGATAGGATTTTAATAATTTAAATGGTTAACTTTTAAAATGATATTTGCATCCCTACCTTCAACTAAGCCTTCTCATCCCTTTTATAGGGAACACCTGAGCTCTTCCCAGTTGGGTCCGATAATCAAACAGGGCTGGCTGGCCCCCGACCCTGGGCCTTTGAAGGGGCAGACTCCAGGGACGAGTTCAACAGGCTCCCAATTTGGTTGGCCCTCTAGGTGCCACCATAATACAAATAGTAAATCTTGTTACTGATTAATCAGAAACTTTTTCTCTCAAAGGGACTTATCCCATCAGCCTACGATAACTGTTCTTGCGTGACTGGCGGCTGAGTGCTATTGGCCATCGGTAGCTTTTTTCCATATTTTACAAGTTAAGGTCCTTAGTATGCACTTTAAATCCCAAGTAAGGGACCCACAGAAAAATCATGAAACACTGCTACTGCTAGACAGCAATGACCAACAGCTATGCAGTCCCCTGCTGACAGGTGCTCTGAATAGGCAGCTTTACCATTTCTACCTCGTTCTTCTTCTCATTCTGAAACATACAAACATCGGTTTTCTGAACTATGCCTTCAGGGAACTCTGACATCAACAGGGTCTGAAGTGCCACCTCCACTTCTGGTGTCCAATCTGAGTCACTTTGGGCCTAGTTTACGAAAGGTGAGGAGCAGGCCCCAACGCTCACCGATTCTGCTAGCACGGCTGAAAATCAAGCCTGAAAATCAAGTCTAAGGCATTGCAAGGTGGGCACCCAAAAATGGAGGCGCCCCAAACCACTTGTCACTTTTGAAAACTGTGTCTTCAGCCGCTCTGTGCCTCAGTCTTCCCATCTGTAAAATGGGTTCACTACCGACCTTCCCCACAGGCCTATTGTGAGCTTCATTCCTCTTTGCACAGTGCTTTAACATCCTGGTTGGAGGGTACTTTATAACTGCAAAGCATTGTTCATTAGTATTATTCTGCAAATCTTAACACTTTCAAACAACAGAAGAGATTGAAATTATGTAAAAGGGAAAACGTTAGAGTATATAAAAAAATGAATCGCGTTACTACACACATACAACAGATGTCAAGTATCAGGGGGTAGCCGTGTTAGTCCATTTGGTATGATGTCCATCTGTTTGCACTTGGCGAAGAAGATGATGTCTGTCTGTATCTGTGCGAGTTTTTTGTTGAGGCTGGTGGATTTCCACTCCATACGGCTAAATTTAGTGCCTTGCATGGTGTTGTTATCAGGGGGTAGCCATGTTAGTCTGTATCCACAAAAACAACGAGGAGTCCGGTGGCACCTTAAAGACTAACAGATTTATTTGGGCATAAGCTTTCGTGGGTAAAAAACCACTTCTTAGATGCATGGAGTGAAAATTACAGATGCAAGCAATATATACCGACATATGAAGAGAAGGGAGTTACCTCACAAGTGGAGAACCAGTGTTGACGGGGCCAATTCGATCAGGATGGATGTGGTCCACTTCCAATAACTGATGAGGAGGTGTCAATTCCAGGAGAGGCAAAGCTGCTTTTGTAATGAGCCAGCCACCCCCAGTCCCTATTCAAGCTCAAATTAATGGGGTTAAATTTGCAAATGAATTTTAGTTCAGAGGTTTCTCTTTGAAGTCTGTTTCTGAAGTTTGCTTTTTTTTGTTCAAGTATGGCTACTTTTAAATCTGTTATAGAATGTCCAGGAAGATTGAAGTGTTCTCCTACTGGAGTGGACTACATCCACCCTGATCGAATTGGCCCTGTCAACACTGGTTCTCCACTTGTGAGGTAACTCCCTTCTCTACATGTGTCAGTATATATTGCCTGCATCTGTCATTTTCACTCCATGCATCTGAAGAAGTGTTTTTATACCCACTAAAGCTTATGCCCAAATAAATCTGTTAGTCTTTAAGGTGCCCCCGGACTCCTCGTTGTTTTTACAACAGATGTGTATGTGCACATTAATTCTGAGTGGATGCTATACGTTTAAAAACTCAACACCTAGCTCAAAAAATCAGTGGACACAGTTCATTTTTATTGCATCATTTCAGAAATCTTCAGACTCCCACAAAATCTTCCTGAGATACCAGATAGCTATCCCGGCTTGTACTTGTGCTCTCCTTCACTCCGGTAGCAAAACTTTTCTGTACATTGCCTTTAATTCTCTTCATTCCCTCCTAGTGTTCCTATTGATTCAGTGTGGCCTTTTAGCACTTCCTTTTTTGAATGCAAGGCACTCCTGACTTATAAAGGCTCCAGAGTACACATTCCAAACCAGAGTTCTTACTAAGTTCTTACCAGTGAAGCTGCTGCATCCCTTGGAATCTTTACACTGAGACTGGCTGTCTTTCTAAAAGATAGTCTCTAGTTCAAAACAAGTTTGATGTAGACTGCAAGCAACCGGGGCAAGGATCTTCTTCTCATTATATGTGTAAAGTGCACAATGGGAACCCAGTCCCTGTTTGGGGCCTCTTGCCTCTACAAATATTAATAAATTGGGCTCATTCTGAAGGAAAGAATAATTCCCTCCATAACAATAATTATTAGTTGAAATTCTATGGCCTTTGTTATGCGGGAGGTTAAACTAGATAATCATAATGGTTCCATCTGGCCTTAAAATCTATGATACTTTAATTTCCCTGAGCCTTTTAGTATATCTGTCTACACTAAGAAAATACATGAAAGCTAGCTATCATGATGTAGCTTCTTGATGTACATCTCAACATTTTCCCTAATGTAGATACAAATCTACTCTTCCTACCGCAGTATAGCTGGGTGAGGTTCATATAGTCATATATTATCATATGACTATCATACTATCATAACACAGACCATAGAATTCCATCCAATTACTCCCGTATTGAGCCTAATAACTTGTGCTTGACTCAAGACTTCTCTAGGTGTAAACACGTCTAGGAAGATGCACATTGAGGTCGCTAACCTCGGTGTATTTTCCTAGTGAGAACAAGCCCTTTTGTGCATGTGTGATCACACCCGGAAATGTTATTCACACATCATATAGAGGGCCCAGCCCACAGCCTGCCTACAGATGAATGACACCTGGCTCAGCTCCAGGTCCTTGGATAAAAACCAAGTCTAAACAATGTCAACTACCAAGGATAACCTGGCACTTCTTCCTGGCAGTCTCTTGCTTTCTGATTCCTAATGCCAAACCAGATTCCTTGGGTAATGGTAAACCTGCACATTTTCTAGTTTACTAAGGTCTAATAAATTCATTTCAGTGTCATCTGAATGTAGTCGTTTGCTGGCATGGATCTTGTCTTATTACAGAAAAAAAAATGAAAATCTTGGTTTTGCAATGTTAAGGTTGCCTCCTGAGAATTTCCTAATTTAGTGCTCGCTCATTTATATTGTAACATTGTGGAACACAGTGTTAGACTGACAGCCCTGGAGACTTTTCCTTTGCAGAACTGGCACCAGAAGTACACGCTTCCCCAATGCGCTTCAGTTCTGATCTAGAGGATTCAACTCAAGTGGTATTTCAGTCCCCACGCCTGTTCCAAATTCAGCCTCTCTACTGAAACTGGCAACTAGTATTCACAACAAGGGTGGTTTTCTGTTTGTGTGGGACATTAGTCCATTGGAAAGTAGGCTCTGACCACCATATTCATTTCACCCAGGTGCCCAACAACCATCATAGCATTTTGGGATATTACTTATTTGAACTAGATTCAAGCCTGTGATGTTGGCCCATATTCCCATTGCCAATTCCCTAAGCCAACAGGCCCCCTCTTTTTAGCCACTCATAAACCATCCCATCACTTGTTCTCTGCGAGGGATTTATAAGGACTGACTTGGTTCTTATGCTATTCCCACTAGAGTCTTCAATGATAGGGACCTACAAACAGGTACCAAGATCTTGGTTTACAAGGCAGTTGTCATCCCCACCCTTCTCTATGGGTGTGAGACCTGGGTAACCTACAGATGACATCTCAAGCAAGTGGCGTGGTTCCAGCAGCGCTGCCTCAGGAGGATTCTCGGGATCAGCTGGGAAGACCGACGTACTAACATCAGCGTTCTCTCTGCAGCCAACATCAGCAGTCTGGAAGAGCAGGTCATGAAATACCCACTCCGCTGGGCTGGCTGCTGTGTACGTATGCCTGACACTCACCTCCCTCTTCTCACAGTGAAGTCAGGGAAGAAGGGCTTGCAGAGGGCAGCGAAAGCGTTTCAAAGACATACTGAAAGTACAGCTTCAAAAGGGAGGCATCCACCCAACAAACTGAGAGGACTTAGCACAGAACAGAACGCAGTTGTGCTACATCATACACCAAGCCACAGCTCACTTTGAGAACAGATGTGCTCATGAGACAGAGACGCGACAAAGGAGGAAAGAAAGGGCAACTATGTCTCCTCCACGATTACAACTGTCACTTCTGTGGGAAAATTTGCAAGGCAAGAACTGGGCTCCTCAGCCACTTAAAAACTCACCAATGAACCCCCTTGGCAGACATCACCCTCGCATCGAGGGATAGCCGAAGAAGAAGAATGTTTCCTCCACATTGGTGATAAGCTGGTGTGACAGAGGAATATGGAGTAAGGCAACTGAGCTTCAGTTAATTACTGAGGGGGTATCCAGCCTCCAGTGCGCCTTATACAGCTCTCATATGGATCTAGTTTTCTGACAATGGACCAAAAGTGACCAAAGTGAAACAGTGCTAGAACTTCTCAATGCATTTATGGCACAACAGCATTTGCATCTCTTAGTTACAGACTGGTGGCCCACCGCAGGGATTCAGTGGCAGCCAAGCCTGCGCCCCGGCAAATCAGCATGTGCCACATTAACTACCAGCCGTTTGATTTGAGAACTCAAAGATTTCAATGCTCAAACACTTACAACATGTCTATACTTACCCGTCGCGTCGGAGGCGCGGGATCGATGTTCTGGGTTCGATTTATCGCGTCTTGTCAAGACGCGATAAATCGAACCAGGAAGTGCTCCGCCGTCGACGCTGGTACTCCAGCTCGACGAGCGGAGTAGGCGGAGTCGACGGGGGAGCCTGCGCGCCGCGTCTGGACCACAGGTAAGTTCGAACTAAGGTACTTCGACTTCAGCTACGTTATTAACGTAGCTGAAGTTGCGTATCTTAGTTCGACGGGGGGGGTTAGTGTAGACCTAGCCTTAGACTCCTTAGCCTAGAGATGCCTTTCAATAATCTACGCTTGGGATGCACTGAGGCCAGCAGAAGGGCTAATTTAGAAAACTGGGAGCATGTTTCTTGAAAGCAAAAAAAAAAAAAGGTGTCTGAAAACCATCTGTTAAAAAACTTATTTGATAAAATCCGTCTTTTCTGCCCAATTTTTAACTGCAATTATGTCATCTTTACTTCGTCTAGCAAAGGTGATGTTTTTCCACCAAAAGGCTTTTCTTTTGCAGCTGTTTTTTTAAAACCAGCATAGCCTATATTGGGATGACCCTGTAATGGGTCTCTGTGCCTATTAATCATCTGTGGCTGCTAAATGAAGTGTATCTATTTTCTCTGTTACATTACTATTGGCAACCAGGTCTTCAGTAAGTGCCCAGAAATATTTCCATGGCAACAAAAAGCATTCAAGCATCGCTCTTGTTTTGTGCCAATTTAGCTTTAAAATCTTCTGTTGTAGAGGGGAATATGGTACATTAAGTAAAATAAAATCAAGATGCAATGTTCTGAAAAGAGTCCAAGGATAAACAGGAAACATGTATTTTACAGGCCCAAGGGAAATAATACCAAATGCAAAATGAAAATTTTTCTAAAGTTTAATATTTCTGCTAGTGAATGACTCTCCTTTACTGAATGCCAGCCAGCCCATATGCTCACTAATGTTGTCATTTAGGGTTAGGAACAAAGCTAACAGAAACAAGGATACCTCTTACATTTCCCTTGATCATTTCAATCCAGATCTGAAATTTGAAGTAGTCAGGGTATCCCATCTTCTCACATCTCAATTATCATCAGATCATTTCATATGCTCAGTGTCAATCAACGGCTCCAACGAGCGACGGGAGAGATGAAGGAGGGGCACGTATGTTTAGGAAGGGGTATGCCATGCTTTGGGTAGCAGAACACGTTCAATCACATTCGAGACAGGGGAGATTTTAAAAAAAAATCTCAAGCAAGACGCTTTCAATCACGTGCTTTCACACTTCTCAGCGAGCTGCTGCAATGTATGTGTTTTAGATAGCTCTGAGATTAAAGAGGCCAGGGCTTCGTGCCATATCGTGCCCTTGATCCATGCCGGTAACTTCACTGCCATCAAGTCATGAGGGCACAATATGGTCCGTAGAGCAGTGCATAGTGGAGGGAAAAGCACTAGGAATGTGAAAAGATGGTGCTTACAGGTGAAAAGGAAGGGGCTTCGGCAGTAGCGTAGCCAGGTCCAGAGCACAGGGGGAGCGGCGCTATAAAAAGGTGCCTCCCGGCTCCCCCTGTACTCACCCGGCGGCGCGGTCCGGTCCGGTATGGCGTACCAGCAAGAGCCAGTGCCGTGCCGGACCGGAGCGCCGGCGGTGATTTAAAGGGCTCAGGGCTCCAGCCGCTACGGGGAGCCCCGGGCTCTTTAAAGCACCGCCAGGGCTCGGGCGGCGCTTTAAAAGGCTCGCGGCTCCCCGCAGTGGCAAGAGCCCCAGGCATTGTTAAGCACCGCCCGAGCCCCGCTGCCGGAGCCGGGCTCGGATGGGGATTTAAAAGGACCACGGCTCCTGCAGCCACGGGGAGCCGTGGGCCCTTTAAAGTGCCGCCGGAGCTCTGGCAGTGCTTTAAAGGGCCCGCGGCTGCAGGAGCCGCAGGCCTTTTAAATCCCCGCCTGAGCCCGGCTCCGGCAGCGGGGCTCGGGCGGCGCTGCTTCTGCTCCAAGTGGGGGAGCGGCCACTCCCCCTCCTCGCCCCCTTGGCTACGCTACTGGGCTTCGGGCAAAGCAGCTGGGCAGGGGTGGGGAGCTCTGCAGGGCAGGGATCCATGATGGCTCCATACAGACTAATGTGGAGAGAGGGCGGTAGGAGCCGGGCCATAGGAATTAACATGGATCCAGTGGCCAGGAGCTCCCATAGAACAGGTGCTGAGAGACCGTGGCCACTATTTCAGTCCTTTAATGTCAAATCCTGCCCTCAGTTTGGGGAAGGGGCAGGATTTCATCCCCTTGCACAGCCACATAAAGGCCTGGTTCCTCTGGCTTCATGCAGCATTTGTGAATTTCACCTTCTAGCAGACACCACTACTGAGGCCTGGATTTCTAATTTGAGAATTCACATTGATCCAGCTCTAAAATATGGTATCAAAGGCATCAGGCAGGGGAGTTTGGGGGAAGGGATGGTGGTGATGGTGGGAGAGTGTCAGGGCCGGCTCTAGGATTTTTGCCGCCCCAAGCAAAATCAAATTTGGCCGCCCCCCCCCCTCGTTTTTTCCTTACCCCACCCCCGCCTCAACTCCGCCCCTTCCCCAAATCCCCAGCCCTGCCTCCTCCCCCCAGGCTCTCAAGCCTAGGAAGGAGGGAGGGAGGGGGAGAAGCCGCGTGCGTACCGCAGCCGCTCAGGATCTCCCCCTCCCTCCCAGGCTCTCAAGCCTAGGAGGGAGGGGGAGCAGCGGCGCGCGAATCAGCTGGTTCGCGCGCTGCGGCCGCTCGGGATCTCCCCCTCCAGCAGTGGCACGCGAATCAGCTGTTTTGCGCGCCATGGCGTGCAAGCCAGCGGCGGCAGCGGAGGTGAGCTAGGGAGGCCGGGGCACATTTTTAGGGGCGGCATGGCTGGCGCCAGAATGCCGCCCCTAGAAACGTGCCACCCCAAGCACCAGCTTGTTTTGCTGGTGCCTGGAGCTGGCCCTGGAGAGTGTTATTGGCTGGCTATTCCTTCCTTTCTAATTATTTACTTGTTTAATGGGGATGATGGTGCAGGGAGGAGAAAGCAAAGGACGGATTTAAATTTTTCTTGAAGGGCCACTGCTAAGATTTACACCATCCATGTCTGAGCTCCCCACCAAGTACCAAAACAAAGGACCAGATCCTGTGCAGTATCAAGCACCATACTGGAGGTGCTGAGCACCCACAGCTCCCACTGGCAACAGTGGGAGTCGAAGGTGTTTAGCCGCTCTCAGGAGAGGGCTTTTGCAACAGCGGGTTCAAATTCTCAGAAGTGTCTAAATGCCATTTTCAAAAGAGTTAAGCACTTGGAAATCGTAGGACTTGTCTACACAAGGAGTTATGCCAGATTAACTATTCCTGATGAACTACCTTTGTGGATGCTCCTATTCCAGAATAAGAGTGCCTTACTCTGAATCAGCTTGATCCAATAGCTATTCCAGAATAACTCCCTATGTGGACAAACGCTTAACACTCTTTGGAAGTGGATTAAGCCAATTTGAAACAAGGCATTCTTATTCCAGAATAAGAGTGCCCAACACATGGAGTTATTCAGAAATAGCTATTCTGCTTTAAATCCAAATGAACTTTCCTGTGTAGGCAAGCCCCTATGCTCCTAAATCACTTTTGAAAATTTTACCCTAGGCCAAGAGAAAATATAAATTCCCTGAAACAATGGCTTTAATACATCATTACCTATATACAACCTATATGCATCCGATGAAGTGGGCTCTTAACCCATGAAAGCTTATGATGAAATAAATTTGTTAGTCTCTAAGGTGCCACAGGTATTTTTCTTGTTTTCTTTTATATACAGCGTAGTTGGGATGCTAGTTTTCGTGCAGTGTCCACATAGGCTTACACCTCTGCCAGCTCTCCCTGATCGCACATGGATTGATAGAAGAAATTCCACATGAACATAGACACAGTGAGGTCACATGCAACATTGTGCAGAAGCACAGAAATTCCAGATGACCACCACCCACCTCCAAGGGTGTTGTGCTTAAAGTTGCTCATCAGCCAAAGTTTTAAGATCATTGCAGCCCTGTCTCTCCATTATTAGGGGGAAAACTGGTCTGCATCCTTTGGGTAGCTGACATACAGACCCTTGAAACTATACATTTAACTTACAGACTCAAAGGCCAGAAGGGACCATCATAATCATCTAGACCAGGGGTGAGCAAACTTTTTGGCCTGAGGGCCATATCTGGGTGGGGAAATTGCATGCGGGGCAATGAATGTAGGGCTGGGGCAGGGGTGCGGGAGGGAGTGCGGGGTGTGGGAGGGGGTGCGGTGTGCAGGAAGGGGCTCAGAGCAAGGGGTTGGGGTGCAGGAGGGGTGCAGGATGTAGGAGGGGGTGCGGGATGCAGGAGGGGGCTCAGGGCAGAGGTTTGGGGGCAGGAGGGGTGTGGGATGTAGGAGGGGGTGCGGTGTGTGGGAGGGGGCTCAGGGCAGGGGATTGGGGTGCAGGAGGGGTGCAGGATGTAGGAGGGGGTGCGGTGTGCAGGAAGGGGCTCAGAGCAAGGGGTTGGGGTGCAGGAGGGGTGCAGGATGTAGGAGGGGGTGCAGGGTGCAGGAGGGGGCTCAGGGCAGGGGTTTGGGGTGCAGGAGGGGTGCGGGATGTAGGAGGGGGTGCAGAGTGTGGGAGGGGGCTCAGGGCAGGGGATTGGGGTGCAGGAGGGGTGCAGGATGTAGGAGGGGGTGCGGGATGCAGGAGGGGGCTCAGGGCAGGGGTTTGGGGGCAGGAGGGGTGTGGGATGTAGGAGGGGGTGCGGTGTGTGGGAGGGGGCTCAGGGCAGGGGATTGGGGTGCAGGAGGGGTGCAGGATGTAGGAGGGGGTGCGGGGTGCAGGAGGGGGCTCAGGGCAGGGGTTTGGGATGCAGGAGGGGTGCGGGATGTAGGAGGGGGTGCGGGGTGCAGGAGGGGGCTCAGGGCAGGGGTTTGGGGGGTCCGGGATGTAGGAGGGGGTGCGGAGTGTGGGAGGGGGCTCAGGGCAGGGGATTGGGGTGCAGGAGGGGTTTGGGGGTTGGGGTGCAGGAGGGGTACACCGCTTACCTTGAGAGGGTCTGGGGTGGCAGCAGCACGCAGCAGGACTAAGACAGGCTCCCTACCTGCCCTTGCCCTGCGTTACTCCTGGCACCATGTCCCTGCGGCCCCTAGGGGAGGAGGGGGCAGAGGACTCCGCGCGCTGCCCTCGCCTGCGGGTACCTCCCCCGAAGCTCCCATTATGAGAGCTTCGGGGGAGGTACCCGCAGACGAGGGCAGCGCGCGGAGACCTCTGCCCCCTCTTCCCCCAGGGGCTGCAGGGACATGATGCCGGCTGCTTCTGGGAGCGGCGCGGGGCAAGGGCAGGCTTAGCCCCACTGCACCGCGGACTGGCAATCCCGCGGGCTGGATACCTCTGGCTGAGTTACTGAAGTCCTTAAATCATGGTTTAAAGACTTCAAGTTACAGAGAATCCACCATTTACACTAGTTTAAACCTGCAAGTGATCCATGCCCCATGGTGCAGAGGAAGGCAAAAAAACGCAGGGCCTCTGCCAATCTGACCTGGGGGAAATTCCTTCCCGACCCCAAATACGGCGATCAGTGAGACCCTGAGCACGTGGACAAGACCCACCAGCCAGACTCCTGGGAAAGAATTCTCTGTAGTAACTAAGAGCCCTCCCCATCTAGTGTCCAATCACCAGCTGTTGCAGATATTTGCTGCTAGCAGTCGCAGATCGGCTACCTGCCATTGAAGGCAGTCTCATCATACCATCCCTTCCATCAACTTATCAAGCTCAGTCTTGAAGCCACTATTAGGGGGATATCTGGTATGCATCCTTTGGGTAGCTGAGATTCAGACCTCAAACTATTCATTTAACTTAATTTTTTTTTTAAATCAAATTCTGATCCATTTCCTGTAATTTCCTGCCTAGTGTCATCTTGAATCTTATTTGAAAAGCTGTGAGGAGAAAAAATGATCTGGGACTCCTGTAACTCTCGAAACACATCTATCTTTCAGTACAGCATTTCACGGCAAACCACACAGAAACATCTTGAGATTCCTGGCAAAGTTTGATTTTTTTGTTAAGTAATGATGTACAAGCAGATGCTTCTCAAAGTGAAGGCTTACGGCGAAAAGCTCCCTTTGAAGGGTTCTGATACCTGAAGCATTTTGGCTGAAATCCACAGCACACTAACATGTCAAGCTCATGAGCCCGAATTGAATAAATGTGGGAAATGAACTGCATTTCTTAATATGGTAACAGGGCCAGATTTTCCTCTAACCTACCGTGTTTTTACACCTGTTGAACTCCACTCACTTTAATACAATTAATTCTGAACGACAGGGGAGAATCAGGGCCATTAGCATGATTGGTTTGGGGATTTTGAAGCTGAGAGAAATCTACAAGAGATGATGCAAAATAAAATGAGCAGATTAATAACTACATCAATCAAAGTCAAAGGAGAGAAATGGGCCTTCTTGCATAATGCTGCTGGGTGGTTACTACCATCTTACCTGCCATACATGCCTTTCCATTAATATTTTCTAATGAGCCAGCCACATCAAGGTCACGCTGCAGATCCCTTATCTGCCTGTTGAGGTACCCTTCCTCCTCGGGTATGGCAGGAAGCATACCTAGCAGCTGGGGGTCGTCACATTCTTGGTAAAATCCCTGGGATGACAGAGAGCTGGTGTCGTCTGGACGTTGCTCTGGGGAGCTGGTGCCGCTTCTCACTCTTTTCTGCCATTGCAGATCCATGTTGGAGCCATGGGAAGGTGCCTGGCAATCAAGATCATGACTTGTTGATGGAAAGTGATCGTCTTCAGGATGTACATGCTCAGCACCTTTCGTGTTCTGGCCAAAGCTGCCTTCATCTTCTGAATCTTCAGAGTAGTCCTTATAACTGCCATCACTGTCTTCTAAGTCCTGGTTTCCATCTTCCTCCGACTTGGGGTCCGCTCTGCTCAAGTTGACCAATGAAGCAGATAAGGAGTCTCCCGCTTGTTGGATAGCTTCGTACATCCGGGACATCCAGAAGGAGAGTGGCTGGAGGAAACTCTGAGCATTCTGAGAAGCCATGCTTATACCATGACCCGTATCTGATGATCAGTTGTTCAGTTTTGCCAGCATGCCACACTTACAATTCTGTGAGCTATAGAATAAGCATTATAAGAGATTACCGTAAATCACTTGTCCATCAACATCTATGTGTTATCTATCAAAACTATCCAGCCTAGAGAGAAGGAAACGCAAGAACCCTTCCACCATCTTAAAGGTACCGCCACTAAACCACCACCAGAAATCCAAGATTCCACAGCAAGGCATACATTTTGTAGCAGACAGCAAAAAGATCTAGATAATCTTACAGCAGCTAGATGAAAGCCATTATGAAAAAAACTTACATACAGATCACTTGAACACCAGCACTTCGCATGGTGCTCATTCGTTACACTATTAGCACCAGAACGATCTATATAAAAATACTCTGTGCTTATATAGCAAATTTTAGCCAAGGTTCTCAAAGCATTTACAAACCTAGATTCCCTTAACACCCCCTTGAGTTAGGTATCATATCATACCCACCTTAAAGATGGGGAAACTGAGGCACGGAAAGTCTTTTTGTGTTTTGTTTTGACTTGCCCAAAGGTCACACAGTCGATCAGCGGCAGATAGAAACAGAACTCCCCACTCCCAATACTATGTTCTAGCCATTCACTACACAAATGTCAGTTCCCATGGGGGAACACAAGTCCATAGGCTGTATTCATTTCTATGAGAAAGTTTAATATGAGCATTTTGACATCAATTGTTGGCAGAGAAAGGGGAAGCTGAGCATAACTACAATGTTCTTTTGATGTTTAAATGAAATATAACCAGTTTCTACACGCAGGCCCTGCTTCAGCAAGGCAGTTAAGCATGTCTAACTTTCCGCATTGTCAACAGTCCCGTTGAATTAAGTTGGACTAGTCAGAGGCTTAAAGTTAGGCATGTGCTTACATACCTTGCAGAACCAGAACCTCAGACAGTTTCTGATTTACTGGAAGTAGAGTGTGGCGAGAGGTTTAAAAATCTCAATTTTTAAAACTAATCTCAATCTGAAACAGGAATGTGTGTCATTTTTTCATCTTCATAAGGATTGCAGGAAGGCAGTGGGCCCTTCTCTGCACGCCTCTGGCACATCTGCTCTTTGTGTGCCTTTGAAAAATCTTTCCCCACATTACCTGAAAGATATTGGCAAATTCAGGGGAGTTCAGAGAAGAGGAACAAATATTGCCCGAAGGCTAATGGATTTAGGAGGAAAGATTAAACCACCTGGACTGCTTGGGTCAGTGACAACTACAAGGGGAAACAAATTTTAGAACACCGGGGGTGAAATCTGGGCCTCCCTGATATCATTGACTTCAAGAGTGCAAGGGTTTCACCCCAAAAGAGAGAAGAATTATATAGCATGCCACAGGGCAATATAGATAGGCATAACTACATTAAGAAAGGGAAAATAGAGGGGGACCATCAAGAAAACCTCTCAACAATTATACATATAAGGCTGCAGAATAGTATCCAAAGGAACTGACAGGAGCCCCATTTCCTGGGATATTTAAAACTAGAGAGAGTCTTTTGCCCAGTCTTTTTTTAGGGAGTAGTCCTCCATTGAATCAGAGGTGGATGACTCAATCGATTTTTTCAATCTGCACCTTCTACGACTGATTATTTTGACAAACGACGTACTTTTAACGGGCTATGGTTCATTTTGTAGAAATCTCCAAGACATTTGTCGTCATTAGAACGTACTTAAAATTATAATCATTATCCCGGTGATGAAAGCGTGGGTGACTAAATCTTTGACAATACATTTTTTAAAGTTAATGGCTATCACAAAGCCTTCCCGTACCTGCCCAGACACTGATCCAATGCCACTTGGAGTCAACTGGAATCTTGCCATTGATTTCAGTGGCCCATTAAACCAAGGTCGTATTTCCCATGCAAGCCATCACGCCCATTCCTTTCACTGTCCCCCCCAGCTCCATTCCAGCCACTCTTCCTCATATGGTCTATTTGTTTTGACTCTGAATTCAATTCATTTTACACTGTCTCCAAATGATATGTTTTCAGCGTAGTGCCAATTTTTCTAGTGATGAGTCATTGCACTGTAGACGTTGTTAGGGGACTCTGGCAGCATTGACAGCTGGGAAGGAGAGAGTTAGGCCTTTTGGGGCTTTTTAGGTAGGAGGTGATTTGGGTTTGCTACATCCAGCGTTGATTGCTAAGCACAGCAGCTAAACATTGCTTCTAAAATGGAATAGTATCAGAGGGGTAGCTATGTTAGTCTGGATTTGTAGAAGCTACAAAGCTTATGCTCCAATACCTCTGTTAGTCTATAAGGTGCCACAGGACCCTTTGTCGCTTCTAAAATGGAATAGTTTGTTTAAAAATAAAGAGAACAAAACCTTTCTGCATTTTTGTGAAGGGTTACTAGCTCATGTCTGTGACCCAAGGACCTCTTGGTGCCCACTGACAGAGGGCACAGGGGTACACAGGGTTACAAGGATCCCCTGCATTCACCAATTCATGTACATTCTCTACTGAAAGCATGCGTCGCACTGGTTATCATCATTGTTGTGAGATGTATGTGCAGATAATGTGTAAGGAGCTCTCCATGGATCCTGAAAATTATGTTCTTAAAATAGCTAAGTGAAGACATGTCGCCAGAAGGTGATAAACAGATTCTAGGCAGAAACAGGGATAGTAAATACTTATATTTCTGGCAGGCCATTGTGTATGGTATGCCTCCGGGCCAAACTAATCAGCATAAAAACACTGGGCATACTTGATGACAGGCTGTTTGTTGTCTGGGTCAGGTGAAGGCCTGAAGATTTACAAAGACAAAGGAACTCCAAGATGAATCTCTGAAGATAGAACCTCTTCGAGAAAAGGTCCATAGTGTGTAACTAGAAAAGAAGTGGAAAGGGGACTAGGTGTCATCCTTTAATCTGAAGACAAGTGGCCAGCAGGCTTGATTTTATGAAAGGAAGGTCTCAACCATTCTGGTTGAAAATGCTGGGAAAAGGACTCGGGGTAAGCGATCCTGTAGGAGAGACAATAATGTCCTGAGAAGCGACAAAGAGTTCTGTGGCACCTTATAGACTAACAAACGTATTGGAGCATAAGCTTTCATGGGTGAATACCCACTTCTTCAGTTGCATCTGAAGAAGTGGGTATTCACCCACGAAAGCTTATGCTCCAATACGTCTGTTAGTCTAGAAGGTGCCACAGGACTCTTTGTCGCTTCTACAGATCCAGACTAACACAGCTACCCCTCCGATACTTGAATAATGTCCTGAGTTAAATTTAGGCTTTAGCAAGGATGCTATGATTTTGGGTTATATGTAACTATTTGTTTCCAATATTCTCACTTACTATCATTTGAATCTCTGTTCTTTGATAATAGATATATTTGTAGTGAAAACATGAATAAATTTAAGTGCCATGTGTTAAGTAGAGTTAGATGTCAGACCAGGCTATGCCTACTACCATAATGAGAGTAGACGGTACTACCGGTGGCTCATCAAGCCCACTGCTTTGTGGGTAGCCCAGAAGGACATAAGACTAAGGGAGCAACCCCTGACAGAAAAGCTCCCCTGCCCTGGGGGTGAATTCGGGAGAATGTAAGGCTATGAGAGTAAACTCAGACAGAAAATCTGGAGGGAAGCCCCATAGGAGGTCAGGTACAAACATCTTAATATCTTGCCAGCAACTCCTGCAGCAGATCGGGTACCAGATGTACTGGTTCTTCCTCTCCTCTGGATTTTACCAGTGATGCCGAGAGGGAGGTCCTAATGCATGGGCAACTCAGGGTCTCCATATCATCTGCCCAGGCTTGCACCCTGGAGAAGTACTCCAGCTTCGCCTCAAGCTGTGTTAAGTAAAGGAATGATCCTGAGATAAAACTAGTAAGCTGGTGTGTTCTATTCCTCTGGAAGCAGTGAATCGGTGAGTGTTCAGTGGATCAGGGGCTGGGCATTCCAGAGGGACGCTCGGAGTGCTCACAGGTTAGTGTGTGCCTATTGCTTACCTGCAGAGACAAAGCATAGTCGGGGTGGGGGGGCAGGGAAGCTAAGAGGGGAGAACTTGTGCTGTCTTTGGCCGGGGTTATCAGGGAGCTGACCCCTGGCAGGCACAGACAAGGTTCTCTCATGCTAAGGACAGGCAGCAGCAAGGTACCTCACAATCCTGGGTACCCCAGGAAGCATCCAGATGCCATTATTAGGTTTCAGAGATAACACCCTTCTGAGATTAATGGAGCCGTTCACAACTCCTAAAGCTATTGGTTCAAGCTGTCTGCAGACTGCAGCAAACTTCACTTCATTGCAGTATATTCAGTTCACATTCTGGAGGTTCTCTTCACAACCAGAATACTAAAGAGATTTTTTTAAAATGAAAATCTAGATTAAGGAGCACTTGTAAGCAGTGATTAAAAACAAATAACAAAAACAAAAAAACCCACCATCTGCAGGACCGTGGATGACACACAGTTTTGGTAGTCACTACTAGGGTGCCCCAAAGTTGAGGTTACCTATTCAGAATCTAGGCAAGTCTCCATGTCCATAAAGCCCAACTACACTGTGTGGCTTATAGGAGGTTGTGAACTGTTTGGAGAAGCTAAGGGAGTTTACATCAGTTAGAGACTGGCTATTTCCCAGAAGCCCAAACCCTAATTAACAACGGTGCTGCTTTAATTGATGTTTACAACGTGCGTCACAGCAAGGCCCTTCCAACACTAACATTTTCATTTTAAATAACTTCAACAATCTCAACTCACATTTTAAAAAACTGAGTTATGGAGGGAGAAAAATTGATGAGAATAAGTAAAATGTTGGTGGGAGAGAGAACCACTTATTTTTAATGTGTATATCTCAAAAAAAAAAAAAACATCTTATCAGATTCACTTCAAACATCCCCAACCTTTTCTCCCTCTCATGAGAAATTTCAGGCTAAACAGCCTGTTTAATTACTAATTGTTTCTTTTATTTTAGAAAATCAGACGGGTAGAAGGGTCAATGCTAGACATATAAGAAAAGTGCCACACCCATCACTATGGAATCCCTACAATCAATACACTGATTTCTTTATAGATGATATTATGAGAGATGGTGACGGTAACGAGTGAGCTCCTTCACTGCGCCTGAGGACTAGCCAGCCCAGGCTCCAGGCAGATAAATGAGCTCAGACGGGTTGCGGCAGGACCACCTGATTGACCTGCCCACCTGATTGGCTGAACGGAGCCAGCACACCAGGCCTGTTTTAAGCTCAGCAGCAGGTCCCTGGTGTCTTGATTCTTATGCACACAGCTGTGAGTGCTCCTGTGCCTGCCTTGTTCCCAGCCTTGCTCCTTGTTCCTGTTCTACTCTGCTCCAGCCCTGCTTCCTCCCAACTCTGATCCCTGGCTCAACTCTTGGTTCCCAACTCCTGCTCTGACCACTAGGCCTGAGTCCCGCTTCAACTACTAGGCCTGACCCCCCAACATCCCAGTCATGACAGTAACTGTCGGATGTGCCATCATTCCATTCCTAGGAGACCCAGTAGGAAGAAGGAATATTGGGAGAAAGTCAACTAGCAAAATTCACATACATGTAATATCTACAGTAAAATGATCTAACAGTTTTCAGCACCAAGGTTATTTCTTTAACATGAACTGGGAACGCTTTCCACAGCTTTGCTGTTCTCTACGGGAACATTCTGACCTCTGTTCATTCTGCATCAATGAGGGGGGGAAATAACTCCAAGCTTCCAAAGATGAAAAGGTTACTCACCTTGGGCAGCAGTTTGGTTCTTCAAGATGTCTCCCCCTTTAGGTGCTCCACTTCAGGTGCACACATGCCTCTCAATCCCTTGATTGGAGATTTTCCATAAGCAATGTCTGTTAGACTGGTTTAGGTGGAAATCCGACAGCACTTTAGCTAAGAACTTTGGGTGTGGTGATAGTAAGACCTTGTCCTTGAAAAATATCATAAATATCAAGCCTCCAATTTCTCCAACCCTGTGGGCTGACATGATAGCTACTAGAAAGGCAGGCTTTATAGATAAGTGAAGCAAGCAGCAGGTCGCCACAGATTTGAACAGAGGTCCCATAAGATATCTAAGTACCAGGTTGAGATCCCAAATCATAGTAGCATCTTTCACCTGTGGATAAAGATTACCCAGACCCTTAATAGATCTCAAGGACATAGGGTGCACAAAAATGGAATACCCATCTAGGGGGGGAATGAAAAACTGATATCACAGGGTGATCAATCTTTAACAGAACTAACTGATATACCCAGTCTTTTAAATCCAGCAGATAATCCACAATGGCTAAGAGTGGAGAAGATTCAGGCACAAGATGGTGATGGTGACACCAGTGGTTGAACCTCTTCCATTTCTGAATTTAAGTAATTTGAGTTGACTCCCTTCTACTGTTTAATAATACTTGTACTCCTGTTGAGTAGGTGGATTCTAAGCTCATGAACCATCTGGGAGCTATGCTTGGAGCACTACTTCACCCCTACGTTGGATTGAAAAACAAGACCTGTTTCCTGGAAGAGGAGATGAGGGACAATCAGAAGCTTGAGCATTAGTTGGACACACAGGTGAAGCAGGTAAGGACACCAACCTTGCCTCGGCCAAGTTGGTACTACAAGGATAACCCTGGCCTCATCCTGCCTGATGTTGTTCATCATTCTTAGAATTAGTGTTGTTGGAGGGAATGTGTAGAACAGGCCCTTTGTACAAAGAAGGAGAAAGGCATCTGTCCAAAAGAGGCAATCTAGGCTCCTCTTTAGCAAAATAAAGGGCACGTCCTGTTGCTGGACATGGCAAATGGGTCCACCCGGGGAAGTCCCCACCTCTGGAATATCGCATAAAGGATTTGGGAGTCCAACTCCCATTCATTGTCCTGGGAGAAGCACCCGCTGAGCCTATTGGCTGTGACATTCTGGACTCCAGGAAGGTAAATGGCTGAGATCTGAATCTGATGGGCTGTACTCCATAACTTCTGTGGCAAATTGCTGGCACTACTATGATGGGTCCTGCGCTTTCTCTTCTTGTGGGGGGGTTTCAGGGCACCGTTTCTTGCCCCTGAACTGGGGTATCAGCTGTCCCACTAGTATCCCAGAGAAGGGGAATGGAGAGGGAGGGACCCGGGCCCGCCCTCTACTCCGGGTCCCAGCCCAGGGGCCCTAGGTTAGCGGGTAAACCACTTGTACTAGTGGTACTTTCCCCTGGGCTCCTTCCCTCTCCTGGGGCTTCCTGCCTTCCCTCTGCACAAGCCAGGTGTCCCTTGACCTAAGGTCTTGGTCTTCTCAGCCCGCCACAGCACTTCTCCAAACTCTCCTCTGCTTTCCTCCACACTGCTCTCTGCTCCACCACCAATCCACTCTGCTTTAACTCCTCCAAACTGCTCTCTGCTCCACCACCAATCCACTCTGCTTCAACTCCTTCCTCCTCCTCCTCTGTCTGCCTGAAGCAGAGGGTTTTATTAGGTTCCTGAGAGGGCCTTAATTGACTGCAGGTGCTCCAATTAACCTGTAGCCACTCTCCCTAGTCTCCAGGGAACCACGCCTTAATTAGCCTAGGGCTTATATATTTCCCCTCTCACACTCTACTACTGCTGCTCCCTGGCCCTCCTGTATCACACTTCCATAACTATTTCTAGCTTTGGTGCATAGGGAGGGTGATCTTGGTCCTCCCTGTGTGTTGATATAGAACACGCAAGGCACATATCCATCCTGATCCTGATTGATTTGCCACTGATAAGGGGTAGGAACTGAAGGCAGCCACTCCTGACTTCCCTGAGTTCCAACACGTTGATACGGAGATCGGTTTCCTGAGATGATCGTCTGCCCTGAGTTGTGAGTGTGTTGAGGTGTGTGCTCCCCACCCTAAACACTGATGTGTCCGTTGTCACAGTTTTTGCTGGAGCTGGGCAGATGAATGGGATGCCCGTGCAGATATTGTGTTGGCCTTTCCACCAATCCAGGGAGTTCTTCACCTGGAAGGGAACCAGAACCTGTTTGTCCAAGCTGTCGTTGAGGAATAGATCATCCTCCTGAACCAGCCCTGAAAGCAGTGGAGGCGTGATCAACAAAGTTATGAATCTGTCTGTGGGAAGGAAGGCCCCGGCTGGCAATGAATACAAACATGCCCCTATGAAATGTATTCTCCGTTCAGGGGCTAACTTGGACTTCTTTAAGTTTAGCTGGAAACCCAACTCCTGAACGAGGATGAGAGCTGTCTAGGTGGAAGTTAGTACTGCTTTGTAAGATCAGCCCATGAGTAACCAGTCTTTAAGATATGGGAAGACTAAAATTACTTCTCGCTGAAGGCTAAATTACTTTTAGCCACTACTGCTAAACCCTTCAAAAATTTCTTTGAGACTGAAGAGAGGCTAAAGGCAGGGCCAGTTCCAGGCACCAGCCTACCAAGCACATGCTTGGGGCGGCACCTTCGAGGGTGGGGTGGCGCTCAGGGTTTTTTTTTTGTTTTAAAAACACTGCGTCGGGGTGGCGCTCGGGGGAGGGGTGGGTATTATTTGACTGGGCGGGCATGCCGCCCACGGCACTGCGGCCGGCCAGGCGAGCGGGGCCGCGGCCGGCTTGCCGCCCTCCCCCCGGCCAGCCGGGAGAGCGGGGTCGTGGTCGGGCTTGCCGCACGCCCCGCGGCGCTCCAGCCGGCCAGGAGAGTGGGGCCGCGAGGGGAGGTTGTTTGCGGCGCAACACTGCGGGAGAGTGTTTCCGTGGGTGCTGGGGGGGGATTGTTTTTGGTGTTTCGGTGGGGTGGCGCTTGGGTTTTTTTGGTTTTTTTTTGCTTGGTGCGGCAAAAAAGTTAGAGCCGGCCCTGGCTAAAGGGAAGTACTCAGCACTGAAAATTATCCTAGCCCATGGTGAAATACAGGTAACTCCTGTGCATGGGGTATGTCACTATAAGGAAATAGGCATCCTGTAGGTTAAAAGCCAAAAACCAATCTCCTGCCTCTAGAAAAGGGATTATAGCTGTCAGAGTCACCATCAGGAGCTTTTGAGACTTTAGAAATGTATTCAGTCAGCTGAGATTTCAGAACAATCTCCACCCTCCGTCCTCCTTTGGCATGAGAAAATACTTTGAGTAAAACCTTTTCTTCCTGTGAGATGATGGAACTGGTTCTATCATTCCTAAACAAAAGAGGGAGTGTACTTCTTGACTAAATGTGGGCTCATAAGAGATACCTACACCGCCACACCTGTGGGAAATGGGAAAGGCGATCTCCAAAAGTGGGGAGGTGGACAAAAGGTTGGAGCTTGCAAACTAGAGAGGAGACAAACCCTCGGCCAACCTGTCAAAATTGCCATTCCAATGATGAGTAGGTACTCACTGAAGGAGGGTGGCAAGCTCATTTCCTCTGGAATCTCTCTCTCACCATGGGAGCGGTGATTCTGTGAAAACCAGGGAACTGAGCTGGGCGTGATCTTTGGGTACTTTGAGACATGCTAACTCTCCTCTTCTTTGTAGGGATATATATATATATATATATATATACACACCTAGCGACCTCAACATGGCCCTGGAGTCCTTCAGCATGTGCATAGATCCCAAGTTCTGCATAGTTCACAAGAAGAGCTTCTGATCATCAAATAGGAGGTCTCAACAGTATTCTGAACCTCTCTTGGGAATCCCAACAACTAGAGCCACAACATCCTGCACATGACAACTGCTGTGGAGGTGGATCTAGCAGCAGTGTCTGCAGCATCCAAGGATGGTTGGCGAGAGGTTCTGGCCGATAATTGACCCTCCTTAATGATGGCCCAGAAGGAAGTGTTCTCTGTGCTCCTGTGGAAGATGATCAACAAAAGATGCAAATGGGTGCGAAGATGATCAACAAAGGATGTTGTAATTAATGTAGTCGTCCTTGGCCATAATCTCATGATAATTTGTGATCTGAAATTGGAGAGTCGCAGATGAGTAGGCTTCCATCCAAAAAGGTCTAACCTTTTCTGGCCCTTTCCTAAGGAGCAGACCTGGAGTAATTCTGTCTACCCCACTTGTTTACACCACCAGGGAATTAGAAGGGGGCTGGGAAAACAAAAATTCAGAGTCCCTGGAGCAACATAATATTTCTTATCCACCTGTTTACAAGTCGGCAGCATGATGGCAGGAGTTTGCCACATAGTCTTTGCTGAATCCAGGCATGGTTCATTAATGGGTAGTGCAACCCCGGTGGGTGTCACAGAATGCAAAGTGTCCAGGAGTTTGTGATGAGAGTCTTTAACTTGCTCAAGAAGTACAGTATCTGGATGGTATCAGCCACCCTCTTCACGAGGTCCCAGAATTGATGAAAATCATTGGCCATAAATGGTGGTGGAGGCATGACTGCCTCACCCAGAGATGAAGATGAAACAGTGGTTTGAGAGGTAGCCTCTTTATCCACCCTACCTCCTGTTCCTCAAAGGTCCCCTTGTATTGGGGGTTTGGTGGAGGAAACTGTGTAACCCTAGTTTCCTGGTGCAGTGGAGCTGGAAAACTGGCAAATTGCTGCCGATAAGTCACCCAACAATCCCAGTATGGCCAGGAGGCACAGAATTTGTAATTTTTTGGCGCAGAATGCCCCTAGGAGTACAAGATGGGGAAGGGCAGGGGTCACCATGTACATTTCTATATACATGTGTGAAGCACTGATCACTGTAGTATCTGAGGTACATCAGTCACACAGACTTTCAAAGACAGAGGAGCAGTATAAATGCTTTAACTCTCGAGCACTTCTCCCAAAACAGGATATCACAGTAATGGGTGCAATATAAAACAAGGATCAGAGGCCGTGAAGGCTCTAGAGCCCAAGCAGTGAGTTCTGAAATTTCTTATTCCTCTCATCACAGATTTGCTTGCAGCTAGCTATGTTTGGAGTTGTGCCAGCATTTGTTTTAAAAACTGATTTCCCGATAACAAAACACATTTTTGTCAGGATATTTAGCCTCCTTTCTTTCCGATCCTTTGTCACGTGCGCTCTTTTTGTAAAAGAATGGCAACTATAAATTACTGTCCCCTACAGTTATCACAGGGGGAGTGGGAGGGAAGAGTGATAGCAAGATCTATTGTGTAAGCTTGACATTAATTGTTCGTAACAGTTAGGAGCTGTTTCACGAATCCAGGCTTGTCTACAATGTAGAGAAATAGTACGAAAACAAGATGAAAAATGTTTCTGCAATTCCAAAACGCAAACATCGTGAAATAACATCTGCAGTAGCATCATTAAATCCGAGCAGGACAGTTTGATTGCAACCTGACCCCAAAGGGTTTACTCCATTCTGTGAGTTGCTCTGTGTGATGCAAACTACTTATTCCATATATAGGCACATTACTATTCTACTTAGATTGTTACCTCTTTGGGGCAGGGACTGTTTTTTTGTTCTGTGTTTATACGTCTTTGACAAATGTGAGAATTGTCCTTAATATTTTATGAAGTATCTGCATGATTCTGTACCGAGCACCTTTGCACTGCTACCCATTGGGGGGAAAAACTGATTTTTCTCCCTGGGATATGGGAGATCAGGTTAGGTATTTGACATATACAGCCACTAGGACTGTCTGAGCTAGAATGAATATGTTTGTTGCACAGGTAGCTGAATATGTGAACACAGCACAGTTTTGCAACGGAAGGACAATGGACACAGGAACCTGTGTTAAGAACTGGCCTCAGAGACACAGCCACAGGGCTCTCTATGGAGAGACAAAGAGTGGGGACGGGGCACAGGGAAGCAGGCATGGCAAAGCCCTGGCTTCCACCGCTTTCATGCTAACCCAAGGACATTCAGAGTCTGTATTCCAGGTAAATGATACACTGTTCCCTTGCTCTGCAAAGGCCTGTGTTGTGGTGTCTCTGCAGATTCTTACTGAGAGCATTGCGCCCAGAAGTAGGGGGAACCTCTCATAGGAGTCTGGCTTGGCCGGACTTGCTGCAGGGAGTCCCGGAGGGTATGTCAACACAGCAAAGAAAACCCGCAGTTGGCCTGCGCCAACCGACTCAGATGTGTGGGGCTGTTTCATTGCTGTGTAGACTTCTGAGCTTGGGCTGGTGCCCGAGCTCCGTGACCCTCCCACCCTGCAGGGCCAGCCCGAGCCCAGGCATTTGCACCACAACGAAACAGCCCCGCAGCCCAAACCTCATTAGCCCGAGTCAGCTGGCACGGGCTAGCTGCGGGTTTGTCTTTGCTGTGCAGTCGTAACCAGAGAGAGACAGGGGTAGCTGGCACCCAAAAGCCCCGCTTCCGAGTCAGGGAGCCGCTGTGCCAGCCCCGTGGGACACAGGGGATCCAGCACACAAAAGTGTTACTCCCAGGAGATGGGTTAAAGGCCAGGGCATAAACCAGACCCATAAATCCATGACACCTATGCCTAGCACAATGGGGTCCTGGTCGACGACTGGAACTCGTAGGTGCTAATGCCATCAATAATTATGTTCTTGGGGGAGTCTGAGGTAAGTGTGGAATAGGGGAAACACATCCGGACTATATTCTGTTGCCTGCGATATAGTGGAGGGCCAGATTCTGATCCAATGTCAATGTACATCAGGAGTATCTCCACTGAAGTGAATGGAGTTACATCAGTGTAAAATCAAGATGGGACCAGAATCAGGTCTTTAGAAATTCTCTGACCACTGGTCAAATGAGCACAACCACGGGATGGTTCTTTTCTGAATAGTAACAAGGTGGCGGCACAGCAAGTAACTGTGCATCTACATGAGTGCATGTGTGCTCACACGCACACACGAGGGCTCTCACGCTGGTTTCATACTGCAGACCGCATCCTGACTCCTGAGTCCCCACCCTTTGCAAGCACATGCCCTACCTATCGCCCCGCTGCTCTGTGATCATGTAACAAGCCTGTGGCAATTACAGCAATTGCTTGCATGGAAAGGTAACACTAGGAAAGTACTGAAGCGTTTCCTGTGATAAAGATTTTTTTTAACTTCTGTGGGAAAAATGTTATAATCACAGTATCTGTTGTTGCTTTCCTTACATCTCCCCCATCTGTGGAGCTCTAGGTGGTCGGCTCTCCATGGACCACCAGCAAATGCTGCACAGTTAACAGTGTGGAAACACACCCACACATTATGCCACATGCTACATACTTTTAGACACACATCTTTCCACTCCTTTTCACAGTGCTCCTTAGGCATGGGCGAATCTATGTCCCTGAACTGACCCATACCTCCAACCCCTCACCCTCTCAAGATCCACTTCTGTCACGATGCCTACAGAAATCAGACACCTAACGCTGGTTAGGCTGTGAGGCAGACAGAAACAGTAGGGGATTTATGTTCAAACACTTCATTAATCAATAGCAATAATAATGTCTAGCTCTTACATAGCTCTTTTCATCAGCAGATCTCACAGCACTTTAGTGACTATCATTATCCCTATTTCACACATGGGGAAACTGAGGCACGGAGCAGTGACGTGACTTGCCCAAAGGCAGCCAGCAGGCTCGTGGCAGAGCCAGCGATAGAATCCAAGTCTCCTGGATCCCAGAGCAGTGCTCTAGCCATTACGTATGCTGCCTTTAAAAGAATTCAGAGCCACAGACCCTATTCTAGGTAACTGCATGGCCTCACTGCAGTTAGCCTCATCCTTCACTAACTGCTTGTTTCACTCACTTGTGCTGTGGTGCTTCCAATTAGATTCGAAGCTCTATGAGGCAGGGACCAGGCCTTTTTCTGTGACTGCACGGCACCAAGCCTATGGTGGTTCCAGTTCTAGGTGCTACTGCTAATGTGAGCCATGTTAATAGTGGCCATAACTGTATTTCTCTGGAAAGACACACATCTCTTGAAAACACAAACTGAGGCACTCTAAGGGTTAAAAAACCCCAAGATAAATAAAAACCAACCCCACCCCCATTTTGTTTACTTATGATTTTAAATGATCTCATGATTGGGGGGTGGTGCAATTTGTGATTTTTGAATGCTTGTGGTTGGCACTATGGTAATTATTTGAGGAGAAGGCAGAATTCTGTGCCTTTTTTCTCCGTAAATTATGTAAAGCGGAGTCAAAAGACCACAATTTTCTTCTCTGGCCTTCAGTGTGGGCTGTAAGATTGACCATTCTGCTCCACTTCGGAATCAGTCTCCTCGATATAAAAAGTGCTAAATCGAGATATAACACAAAGTGGATTGTTTTCCTTTATGAGTCAGCACTGCAGCTTGTGGCTAGGTACGGCTATGTACACAAGGGTTTGCCCTGGGCTTCTTACATATTCCTGCAAACAAGCTGGTTTCGCTCCTGAACTTTGCAGTTGAAGTGCACTGCCCAACAATGCACACTGTAAACGTTCACCACTTCGAGGGTAAAGGTCAACCCATGCGAAGGGCCTTTGCAACACTGTACACCCTCCAACTAGAGCTCACTCGAGACTAAAGTGGTGCACGGGCCTTGTACTGACCCTCTGCACAGGAACAAGATTCACCCTGTTTGCATTGTATAGATCAGAGATTCTCAAACTGTGGTGGTCTGCGAGCTCCATACAGGTGGTCCGCGGATAGTTCCCTCTAAGGTGCGCGCCTGGGCGGCCGCACACAAGAGAATGAAGGGCCACCCACCTCATTAGTGGAGCCGCACAGGTGTGGCTCCACTAATTAGGTGCCTAGACCCTGGAGAAGATGCACATGTAAGGTGAGGTGGTGGCCTTGGGAGGAATAGGGAGTAGGTGGGAGGGGGCAGTGGGGTGAGAAGAGGGTTGTGTGGGAAATTTGGGATGTGCAGGGCTCTGGCCGCCAGAGAAAGAGGGGACTTTCCCCAGCTTCAGGGCTGCGGCTGCCGGGGAGAGACAGCCCTCCTTCCCAGCCTCAGCTCTGTGGGATGGCTAGCTCAGGGGGGAGGGATGGCTAGCTCGGTGGTTTGAGCATTGGCCTGCTAAACCCAGGGTTATGAGTTCAATCCTTGAGGGGGCCATTTAGGCATCGGGGTAAAAATTGGGGATTGGTCCTGCTTTGAGCAGGGAGTTGGACTAGATGACCTCCTAAGGTCCCTTCCAACCCTGAGATTCTATGATATTGATACCCCTTTCCTTCCCAGCCTCAGCTCGGGGGCTGCCACAGCAGGGGAGAGAGGGCACATCCATCGCATTAGAAAGGTAAGACTACTGATATTAAAATGTGAGTAGTGTGCTTTTATTTGTAGAACAAAAACACTTTAATTATTATTAAGGGTTTTTTTATACAGCGCTTTTATCCAAAGCGCTTTACAATAGTTAGCTAATGGTACAAACAACATTTGGAAAGATCATTAAGTGGTCCGCCGAGACCCTCAGCAATTTTCAAGCGGTCCGCGAAAAAAAAAGTTTGAGAGCCACTGGTATAGATCAAAGGGAAAATATTTCCTCTTCCCCCACCCCCTCAACTCCTAGAGCAATGGCTACCAACTCCCGGGGGGAAACTGCACAAGTTAACCATGCTAAGGCTTAGCAACCCAGCACTTAGTGCCTACTCCTTCTGTTCAGCTGTACACACTCTTAACTCAGAACTGCTCTTGGCTGCTCCAATATGGCTTGGAGTGCACACATATTTGAAGAGAGACAATCAGTGGCAAAGCATCATGGTCCAGAATGCAGCTCATCATTAAGGTCAGAAAGAGGAATTAGAGAACTAGACACAAAAGCCTCAAGTACCACAAACGACACTCATTGCGTACCAGTAATTACGAATCATTCTTCTGGAGTTTCCTAAAGGGTTTTCAATTAATACTTCTTTTTCCAAAAGGATTCTTCAAGTGTATTGTTCCTTTCAGAAAGACACAGGCCCCACTATTACAATCAAATTAGGACTAAAATGGCCAGATGTCTCTCACAGATTCACAATGATGAAAACACGTATTTCACTCAACTCCTTTTGCCACTGTACAGCCAACTTCAGTCAAATCTTTGTTCAGATTCTGGTCACTGGAAGACACTCATTATATATATATATATATATAAGGCTAACATGAGAGCCTACAATGTATGAACCAGACAGATTTATTTTTCCTTCCAACTTTATTTTTATTATTAGATAGGTCAACATTCAACAGCAAATCCAGCAAGGATATAGGTCAAGATTGTCATGTACATCAAATTCGGAGAGCCATTAAACTTCTTGGGCCAGATTCTGAACTTATTCACAGTGGTGTAAGATCTGAGTTACTCCACTGCAGTCAATAAAGGCACTCCAGATTTACACCAGTGTACTGGAGATTAAAATTTGATTTCCTACACGTGCTCTTCAATTTGGCCAGTTATACAACCAATTTCAACAGCAGACAGACGAAGTGTTTCAACCATTCCAAACCCCACCTGAAGTGTGGTGGCTAGATTTCACTATTTCACCATATCTACCCATCATCTACGTGCTACCATAACAATTTACATCTTAACAACGAGAAGCAGAGATTTTTATTGAATCTGGCCCTTTAATAATAAAGGCAACCTTCTACCAAGAAGAATAAAGAAGAGAACTGAAAAACAGAATCACAAGTAATTTATATACTGTAATAATATATATCCATACACATACGTATATACAGACACACATTTACCACAGCAAAAATCAGATTCCTTGGTAGAAAAAAAATTCTACTTGTTAGCAGTAATATTTGGAGATTTCCTTAGTTATACTAACTACAGCTATCTCATAGAATGATTTCATCATAAACCACAGCTGCCCTGCTAGAATCAGACCACCTGGCAACCCCATTATCAGCCCAGATGTTAGGCTTCTGCAGTTGCCATATATGATATGATATGTAACCGTTAGGTTTTGGTCCATTCTTTCATGTTTATGTCTGTAAGAAATCCTGGTTCTTTTGCAAGCATATTCATAGATTCTAGGGCTGGAAGGGACCTCGAGAGGTCATTGAGTCCAGCCCGCTGCCCTCATGGCAGGACTAAATACTGTCTAGACCATCCCTGATATCTTATAATGGTCTTTAAAATATCTATATAATACATCAAAATTAACCGAACCATAGAAACGCTGACATTTTGAATCGCTCTAACTTCAACTTTTCATGACTGTTTTACTTTGTAAAGGAGAACATAGGCTCCGACAGTAATCTCCCATTGTAATTAATGATTACAATGTACTCCTCTACGGTATCAGATTTAGCACCTCATTAATGTGTATGGTATTTTGCTTGTACGGCACAGCTGTAGTTAAAGTTGAATTAGTGTTTCCATTATAAACCCATGTTTTCAAGGGTTTATTACTCAGTCATAGAAGATTTACTTTGAAATGAAAATTGCCACAGAGTGCTTCAGCTTGGCAGCAATTTTATGCCTTCAAAATTTCGGAGGGGAAAAAAATCCACCCTGTTTATTAATAATTCACATTTTAAAAGGCATCGTAAATATATGTTTGCATGATAGTCTTTGACAGCTCCAAAGAATGTCGACACCTACACATTGCTGAGAGATGTGTCATTTTAAAAAAAAGCCACACTCTTGTACTACTTGCCAGAAAAAAAATAAAGACTTAAAAATAATACTGTTAAATTTCTTTTAACACAGAAAAATCTATGCTTAAGTCATGTTAAATTTATGACACAGAGCCCCAAAAGAAAAGGGAAAAAATGACATGCAAGCTGAGCCCTCATTCTGGGTGAGTCCCAATGGCTTTGTTACTAAAAAGATTTACTGGCATGCTTAACTAAATGTATAAGTAGTCCTATTGACTTCTGTGTCAACTTGTGTCTAAGCATTTGTTTGCTTTTTATTAAGGCCCCAGTGTGGGTGGATCCTGGCCAACTGGATATAGATAGCTACAGTGAAGTCCATGAGGTTTTACACAGGTGCTGTGGCCAATCCTCAGGAAGAAAATTGCAGGATTGGGACCTAAGTGTTAATAGGGTTAGGCCCTTCTGTAACTAATCTTGAAGACTGGGCATCTTGCCCCATCATTTAATTAAAAGCATGCTGAAGGATATATTCTGGCTGATAAACCCAAACACATGTAAAATGCAACCGACTTTGCAAGCAAATCTGAGAAAAATATTAAAGGCAGGTCAAATTCTAGCCTAGCAGCTTGGCAGTGCCTCTTTAAATATAGATTTGTGCGTGTTCATATATATTATTAAATATTTATTGTAGAACTTTCTGATACATGACAGGTAACTTCTATGAAACGTCCCCCATTATTGGCATTAACATTACCCTAGAGAACATTTATTTAGCATTTTTCCCTCCCACCATAACATTTAGGAAGCTACTGGCCAGATTTGCATGCAGTTCAGCACCTCCCACTGAGACACCTATGGTCAGATTTTCAAAAGGGCTTACAGTTCCGAATGTAGCCACGTATTCAGGTGCCTAAATAGGAGCAGAGCTCGTTTGAAAAAATCAGTCTGGTTCCGCTGTAAGAGCTGATCACGTCTGAAAATTCCAGGTTACGTGCCGATGTTCTTAGGCAAAACAAGAAAAGTAAAACTCCCCCATAAGCCTTCCCTGCAAGCTATGGTAACTCAGAGTGTCATCACGGACCTGTCTAAGATATGTTTCTGGAATGGGACTAATGCAGGATGATATGTATGACAGCTAATGCAAGGAAGTCAGGATGGATGCATCCTACACTGAGCAAACAACATGCCCATTGCTCTGAGGAAACGTCAGAAATACCCAGATTTTTCTGTTCTTTGCTCTACCAAAGCACTCCCACAAGATAACAATGGAAAAATGTGTTTTCTTCAACCTTTTCTTCCATCTTTCAAGAGAACATTGCTCAAGACAACAAAGATGATGGGTCCCTTGTAGCAACTGTGTATTCATTATATCTACGGTTAGAGGTTACACCACCGCACCTCAAGCCCCAGCTGTTTTCCACACAAACAACACTAGACACAGTAAAATCGCTCTATTCACTTCTTAATCAAAGCCTACGTGAGTTTCTGTACATCAAAGGCACTGAGATAATGATGATGCTTACCCAGGCCTTCATGAACCCCCGACCTCTCTTTGTAGTGTTTTCGTCTCCCTGGTTGTTCCAAGCATGGGAGTCCACCTATCTTTTCGAAGCACAGTTTCTTGTTGATTAAGAGGAAAAGGACTGTGAGGAGGACAATAAAGACTCCAACTGCAGACAAGAACCCAATGGCCTCTGGAGTAACTAGTGACAAAAACAAAGAAATAAAATATTATTGCAACTGGAAATGTCTGTCCTCTAGCAAAGTGTGATTAACCCACCTCCACCCCACACCCATGTCCTCCCAAATGCATAAGAAGCCAAATTCAGCAGAATGCAGCCTGTAGTTAGTGGGTGCAACCCCCATATTGGGCCAAATCTACAGGTGACATAAACAATGGGGTTAATTACACAATGAGTCTAATTCTGCTCTCCCTCCAGGTCTGATTCATAGCCCACTGAAGTCAATAGAAAGATTCCTCTTGACTTCCACAGGCTTTGGATCAATCAAGTGCATACACCAGTGCAATTCCATTAACGTCAATAGAGTTACTCCCGATTCACATGGGTGCAATCAGGATCAGGCTCATTGGGGACATGTTGGTCATAAACCATTCATATACAGCCACACACAGAGAGGGAGTGCTATGTCTTAAGGGTGACAAAACAGCATTCATCTTTTCAAGTCGTAGGGAGATTGAAGGAGAGATTGGTGAGGGGAGGAAGTGGCTGAACCTCTTGGCAGAGAGAGAGAGGTACTGAAAGCAAATACCTTTGGAAATTTTTTACACTTCCTCCAAAAATACATAAGACCATCACAGATGGAGAATGTCTCTGGTACGGGAGAATTCCTTTGCCATTTACTAAGAACCTGGTAAATGTGTCTGTCTCTTCAATGTATCCTGTTAAAATGTTTTTCCTTCATTGAAATAAGACACAAGTTCCAAAATCATGATTACTCATTTTAACGATACAAGGCAATGTCCCCAGCAGGTGTAACTCTTTGCCTACTTCTGTTGGCTCTGGAAAGAATTACAATTGCTAGCAGAAAAGCTTTTAAAGCACTCTCACATCATGCACATTGAAATGCCAAAAGCAAGGACAGACATTACATAGATCATCTGGTACAAGTGGCAAAAACACATATGTCAAAAAGTGTAAGCTCCATCTGCAAAATAATTCAGCATATTATTCCTGTGATTACTAAATTAACATCAGATGGCTGCAAAGTTCAGTTGCACAGTTCAAGTCAAAGACCCCATAAAAATGAAACATTGGTGGCATATGTTGATTTTGAAGCTATGGCTCACTGAAGAGGCAGGCAGCAAGAAATGAGATAACCAGAGTCAGCACCGCATATCATGTACTCAACTAGATGTTTACAAGATTTGATTGAGCAAGTATTCAGGGGTGAAGAGGGCCGAATGGTCTTCAGTTCCTGTACCGACAACAGGTAGTGGGACCACAGGAGGGAGGGTTATAAACAACAGACCCATGTGGCTAATTGGAAACAAAAAAATCACAACTTCTCAGAAACAAGCCGCACTGAAAAAAACACTTGGAATGAAACCCAGCAAAGCCGAGAAATGCCGAGGTAAAGCAGAAGCTGGCGGGTTGATTCTGATCTTGCTCACACCAGTCTGAACGAGCAGTAGCTCCTCCAAGTCTATGCTTTACTTGCCCTCTTCTCCCTAGGCACTGAGGCACGTAGCTGGTCCAGTTCCACCATGCAATACTGATCTTTCGCATCAGTCCAGCAGCAAAAAAGGGGTCGGTCTGTACAGAGAGTGAATCTCTCAGCCAGGAAACCATCTCGGTGTACAGGCTTCCCTAGATGGCTTTCTGTGTACCAGCTCTGCCCCTTCCCCATTCCCGCTGCATTCCCTCGTGGAAGGGGTATCCTGGGGCATAGCCATGGAAGGAGGTGGGACAGCCATGCCATGCACCCTTGCTATTTCCACCTGCTGCAACAGCCCGTAGGTGGCTGTGGTAGCTAGGCTGAAGTCAGAACAGCCTTGTGGCACAACCCGGAATAGAAAGAGGTGCAAGGCTGGCATAAAGCCTCCTTTGCCCTCCCCTCACTGACCCCTTTCCTTCACCGAATACAGCTCTGGCAGGAAAAAGAATGGCAGCCACGTACGCAAGCCCTCCTCCCGCTCCCATCCTCGGAATAGAATATTTGGGGTATAAATTTAACTTAAGCTTTCGAGTTGGGAGACTCGACCACAGGGTTTTTTAGTGATTTGGGGGGGAGGGAGTGATGTCCAATGGCTGCAGGAGATGTTATTGTCCTGTAGAAAATTCTGAGCAGGATACAAAATGATGAATGCCCAAGGAGCTTCCGATCTGTCAGGCTCCCGGGTTCTGGCCACTAGACCGTGAGCGTGGCTAAGTCACTCGATCTCTCTGGCTGAGTCTCCTTTAGCTGGCTTCCATTGTCTCCCGCTGACAGAGCCCCAGTCTGCCTCCAATGTCCTAAAGACTGGGCAGTCGAAACCTGCTCAGAGCAGGTGTAAATGTCATGGTGATAAACACACCAACACTGCCTTGTCTACAGTAGGGCTCCAATCACTGCACCCTTTGGTGGGGCTACCAAGTTGCTAACAAGAGGGGTCAGCTTCCCAGAAAAAAACAAAACATAGTGCAGACTAGACCTCTGGGCCCCCGTTTGTGGCCTGGATAGAACAACTTTTTACAGTGGCTATCTGAGCTCCGGGCCAAGTTATGACTTGGGATCCACCCAAACTGGGGTGAAGCTGCTCTAATAGCGGAGGAAGTCATGCCCCCCAAACACAGGTTTGAGATGCCCTTCTTTGCACACTGGCAAGGAGAGAGTCGATACGCATATCTGCCTGTTTGCTGCCAGGGAGAAAAGGGGCAAGACTTGTGGGGAAAGTGGGGGGCGTCCATGCTGCAGGGGGTGAACTTATTCCAGCAACAAACTGCAAGAAGAGTCATGGGGAAAACCAGGGCCACTCTGGTCTCCCCTATCCCTGGACAGGCTAGCTGCAAAGCAGGGAGGCATCTGCCATCAGAACTCATCAAAAGCCTCTCTTCTCCTGCATGGGGAAACCCCCAAGTTACTTGTGCTGGGTGCCAGCAATCTGTGCCTTAGTGCATCTGAGCGAGGTGCATACAATAGCATTTGAATGCTGTACCTGGGAAGAGACACTCAGATCAATGCACCTGATGGTCAGTTGGAATAATGTATCCTGTTGTGTGGGTAGCCAAGCTTACGCTGTATGGTATGCGCATCAATCAGCACAAGAAATAAAGTTCCCCGTGTATCCTAATTGCATTCCATATTTCCCAACCCTTCTTTCTTGTCATTCCTCAACTGGCGGGTTATTCTTCACACTCTCGCCTCTGGACTGAAAGCAAGCGTGAGAAATTGCTCCAAAAGGTTTTTCCGTTGTTTTGTGGGGATTTTTTTGCACTTCTGTTACCTCACCCAAAAGATTATGAAGGACAGGAACAAAAGTTTGCAGCCACCATTGTTTATATACCATCATAGGGGCTTCACAGACAAGTGAAAAGGAGCAGACTTTGATCACTGTGGGTATGGCCTGCATTAGACGGAAAGAACTGACAGAGCCTGGGAGCAAGTGAAGAAACACCGTGACAGGAAACATGGTCTTGTGGTTAAGGCACTGCACGGGGACTCAGGAGATGTGCTCTGTCCTTGGCTCTGGCACTGAGTGCCTGTGTGACCTTGGGGAAGTCACTTCATCCCTCTATGCCTCAGTTCCCTTTCTGTAAAGTGGAAATAATCGTACCCTGCTACCTGCCAGCGGTGCTGTGAGGATAAACTAATTTAAAAGGTGTGGCATGCACACATATTCTGATGGTGGAGCTATGTCAGCAGAAAGATTACAGTACGAGATTGAGATGTGCTTTGTTATAGACACATTCCATTTTGTCCACAAAAAAACACAACCCCCGCCGCTTTTTTAATTAAATACTTTAATATGATGGTGGGTGCAAATTAGGTCTCCAATTGCACACATTGTTTTTGCACATGCAATTGTGCGTGCACAGGCTAGAAAACCGGAGCACACCATTTGAGGGGATAAATCTGGAGAAAAGGAGGTCTGTGATGGAAGTGAGATTTATAAGTGATATCTGAAGGCGGATGTTCCAGGCATAGGGTGCTACCATCCTGTCACTATTGTACCAGACTAGCAAACTCTCTTAAGGGTACGTCTATACTTACGCGTCTGTCGAACGCGTCGGATCGATGTTCTGGGTTCGATTTATCGCGTCTTGTCAAGACGCGATAAATCGAACCAGGAAGTGCTCCGTTGTCGACGCTGGTACTCCAGCTCGACGAACGGAGTAGGCGGAGTCGACGGGGGAGCCTGCGCGCCGCGTGTGGACCCCGGGTAAGTGCTTTTTCATTCGAACTAAGGTACTGCGACTTCAGCTACGTTATTCACGTAGCTGAAGTTGCGTACCTTAGTTCGATAGGGGGGGGTAGTGTAGACCTAGCCTTAGTATTACAGGGAGTGATTACACTATGCCGAGAAGGAACTGTCCAGTACACCAGGGTAAAATCCTGGCCCCACTGCAGTTAACAGGAACTTTGCCCCTAGCTTCAATTTGGGGGGGTGTCAGGATTTCAAGCCCGCTGTTTGGCTTGGTGTGAGTTTCACAGCCATTTTAGAAACACACTGAGCTCCTTCACCTAGAACAGGAAAACAAACAGTGGAAGTTTCTCAGTGCACCTAACGCATACACAATATTTCCACTGGCTGGAGAGTGTACAGTGAAAAATCTTATTCCAGTTCATCACAGCTGGCCTCCCAAAGGTTAAATTCTGAATAAAATCTTATTCCAGACAATGGTTCTTTAATTCCAATTGATCCCAAGCTTTCCGCAATAGGAGTGTTTACTGGTACTTTTTAATTACAAAAACCCCCATAAATTGTCTGTTTTACTGTCTGTGCTAATTACATTTCATTATATATTTGGAGTAAGCTATTATTTTCCCGCTGGTTCCCATGGCATTCTTCATTATCAACTGCTAATTGTCTAGCATGCACATAGGACTGCGAACTAAGTAGGCTGCTGTGTGGGCAGAGGTTCTAGGGAAAGCTGCGTGGCATTAGAAATGAGCATTATTATTATTGTGGCATATTAGAAAGTTTCCACCTACTTGCATGCCCACATAATTTGTTGCACATCATCCCTATCAACAATGTCACCGTGCAACGAAGCATGGGAGGCCATCTGTACTGAGCTTTATGCTTGGCAATTAGCAGCAGCTATCGAGGGAAAATGGTGTGGGGCCATATAGCTGCTGCAGTCAGTGGAGCTACAGGTCTGTCAATGGAGTAAAGCACACAGAGAGGGCCCTTTTAAGGGCTCCATTTATCCTTTGCCTGCAGCGCACGAATCCCAGGATGTAATCTGGGATCATCCCATCTGTCTGCAGGCCAGGGTCAAGTTCATGAAGGGAAATAGTGCAATGCATGCATTCTGGAGTGAATTTACAGAATAACTGTCTCGGGGGTTTTCGTTAGCCAGTGCTAATGCTAATTCGATTTGAACAACATCCTGAAGAATCCATATCTATGTGAGCTCAGGAAGTGCTATGGAAGCTATTAAAGCAACCGCCAGAGTATGCAGAATTTCACAAATTTAGGTCAAGACAGCGTTTTAGGAGCACCTTCCTTACAAAGCGAACTGCTATGCCAGGGAGCACACATGACTGATGCTCCGAGCCACGGTTATCAGCATGGAGCAGGTGGTACTTTTATTCATGTGCGTTGCATACACAATGTACAAACACTTCAGAAATAAAATGTGTTTTCACAGGATTGCAGCTCTCTTCTGATATCTATCTCAAACAAGACAGAGCCTGACCCTTCGCGGCAGCTCTCACACCGGGATGAAATGGTTGCATAACTCTTCTGTAAATATATTACCAGAAAAGAAATCAAACAGATCAAATTCAGCCTTGGGCTGGGAGGGTGCAACTCCCATTTCAGGTTGCAGTTCACCCAGGCTGAATTTGGCTCTATGGATTTTTATGCACTGCTTCATGCCCCAGATAGCAGGATCCCTCTCAGCCCCTTCATAAAGGGACGACAAGTCTGATTCTGTTCTTATTGAAATCAGTTGAAAAACTCCCACTGCCATCAATGGGAGTAAGACCAATCCCAGCGGCTTTGTTCTTGGTAATATATTTGCAGGCTGCCTTTGAAGGATCATGTTGCTTTGAGGGGGAGCTATACTTTGTCGCAGACATGCCTGTTTTAGAGTAATAGGGATAATATTCCATGGGAAGGAGGCCCTTGAGGAATTCCACCAGGATTTCAACAATTTCCACCCCACCATCAACCTCAGCCTGGACCAGTCCACACAAGAGAGCCACTTCCTAGACACTACAGTGCTAATAAGCGATGGTCACATAAACATCACCCTATACCGGAAACCTACTGACCGCTATATTTACCTACATGCCTCCAGCTTTCATCGAGACCACATCACATGATCCATTGTCTACAGCCAAGCTCTAAGATACAACCATATTTGCTCCGATCCCTCAGACAGAGACAAACACCTACAGGATTTCTATCAAGCGTTCTTAAAACCACAATATCCACCTGGGGAAGTGAAGAAACAGATTGACAGAGCCAGAAGGGTACCCAGAAGTCACCTACTACAAGACAGGCCCAACAAAGAAAGTAACAGAACGCCACTAGCCATCACCTACACCCCCAACTAAAACTTCTCCAGCGCATCATCAAGGATCTACAACCTATCCTGAAAGACGATCCCTCACTCTCACAGACCTTGGGAGACAGGCCAGTCCTTGCTTACAGACAGCCCCCCAACCTGAAGCAAATACTCACCAGCAACTACACACCACACAACAAAAACACCAACCCAGGAACCAAACCCTGTCCATATATCTCTGGATATAACTAACATAACTAACTCTGTCCACATATCTACTCAAGGGACACCATCATAGGACCTAACCACATCAGCCACACCATCAGGGGCTCATTCACCTGCACATCTACCAATGTGATATATGCCATCATGTGCCAGCAATGCCCCTCTGCCATGTACATTGGCCAAACCGGACAGTCTCTATGCAAAAGAATAAATGGACACAAATCTGACATCAGGAATTATAACATTCAAAAATCAGTAGGAGAACACGTCAATCTCCCTGGTCACCCAATAACAAACCTAAAAGTGGCAATTCTTCAACAAAAAAACTTAAGAAACAGACTCCAACATGAAACTGCAAAACTGGAATTAATTTGCAAACTGGACACCACCACATTAAGCCTGAATAAAGACTGGAAGTGGTTGGGTCATTACAAAACCTAAACCTAATTTCCCCCTACTGTTACTCACACCGTCTTGTCAATTGTTTGAAATGGGCCATTCTCATTACCATTACAAAAGTTATTTTTCCTCCGTTGGTATCCTACTGTTAATTGAAGTGTCTTGTTAGACTGACCTCACACTTGGTAAGGCAACTCCCATCTTTTCATGTATTTATACCTGCTCCCGTATTTTCCACTCCATGCATCTGATGAAGTGCGTTTTAACCCATGAAAATTTATGCCCAAATAAATTTGTTAGTCTCTAAGGTGCCACAAGGACTCCTCGTTGTTTTTGCTGATACAGACTAACACGGCTACCACTCTGAAACCAGGGATAATAAAATAACTTCTATCTATCTCAGGTACTTGTATAATCCTTGTCAGCATAGGATCTGAGCACCTCACAGTCTTTATTTTATTTATCCTCAGCACTCCTGTGAGGGCAGTGCTGTTAGCCCCATTGTACAGATGGGAACTGAGGCACAGTGACTTGCGCCAAGTCACCGAGGAAGTCTGGAACAGACCCAAATCTCCCAAGTCCCAGACCACCCTAACCACTGGACTATTCTTTCAGGCCTACTCATTCCCCAGCAGGCGTACTAGAAACAGACTGCAATAACCAGAAAGAGGCAAACAAGAACACACCCGTAGGAAGTTAGAGTACAGCACTAGGCTTCCTATTTGGGACTGTCCCTCTCCCTCCATCCAGGACACACTGCCTGCATCATCAGCTACATCAGGGGTCAGCAACCTATGGCACGTGTGCCAAAGGCAGCATGCGAGCTGATTTTCAGTGGCACTCTGCTGCCGGTTTGGGGTTCCGGCTGCTGGCCCTGCTCAGCCCACTGCCTCTATCTACCCTGGGATCCCGGTCGCCAGCCCGGGGCTCTGCTCCTGGCCTCGGCCTGGCATGCTGCAGTCACCCCTAGCTGTGGCCCACTAGCCCCAGACTGGGGCAGACAGGGGCAAGAGGTGCACCCCCACCTTAAAAATTGTTCCAGCGCCACTGGGATATTTTTAAGTCCTGATTTGCTGCTTATATCAGGCCACATGGAACAGCGCACTGCATTTGACATTGTGCGTGCCCTCTGTCGCCATTTTTTTCCCCACTGTGAGTTGAGGGATACATTTGACAAAATGTCAGCTCCTAAGAAAGCAAAATTAGATGTCCATTCATTTCAGCCTTCTTGGACAGACATTTGGATTTATTCAAAAGAAGGACCGACCATGCTGTTTGTGCTTTCTGTTGTGAAAGTGTTGTTTGTCGCACATCAAGTGTTCGACGACATTTTGAAATGAAGCACGAGAAAACCTTTCTTGATGAAGCAGAGAAGACTGAATCGATCAAAAAGGCAGTAGCAGGATATGAGAAGCAAAGCAGTGTTTTAAAATGCTTAAGTGCAAGTAAAAATCAAGCTACAGAAGGAAGTTACAAGATTGCACAGTGCATTGCAAAAAATGGAAAGCCGTTTACAGATGGGGAATATATAAAAGAAGTTTTTCTCAGCAGTTCGGAGGTTTTGTTCAACGATTTACCAAATAAAGATACGCTCATATCTAGAATAAAAGAACTGCCTGTCTCTGCCAGAACAGCTGAGAGACGCATAAGCAAAATGGCAGAAAACATTAACGAAAAACAGACGACTGCATTAAGAGAGAGAGCAGTGTTTAGCGTTGTAGTTGATGAGAGCGTGGATGCAAACGACATTCCACGTTTGGCAGTTGTTGCAAGATATTGTGCTTCCGATGAAATCCAAGAGGAACTTTGTTGCCTAAAACCCCTGCATGGCCCAACACAGGGGGAAGATATAGCAGAAAGTTTTGTAAACCATTTTGAAGAATGAGGAGTTGACATCAGAAAAATATTTTGTGTGACAACAGATGGTGCTCCTGCCATGGTCGGAAAACAGAAGGGATTTGTAAAGTTACTTGAAGATCAAATTGGTCGCCCTACAGTCAAATTTCACTGTATCATCCATCAAGAAAACCTGTGTACTAAAATTTCTAATTCAGAGCTTAATAAGGTGATGAATACGGTGGTGCGAATTGTGAATTTCCTTGTCAGTGTCGATGAGATTGGAATGTACATGCAAGAACTGGAATCAGAATTTTCTGACAGATTTCAAGATTTCCAGTGATTTGGCCCAATGCTTTCTTTTCTAATTAAACCTGAAAAGTTCAACGAAAGCGACTTGGATTTGTCTGTATTTCAGTGGATGGGTGTTGAAGATTTTGAAATGCAGCTCATTCAGTTAAAAAGCTCAGAATTGTGGGCATCAAAGTTTGGAGATCTGCGGAGTGCACTTGTAGCTACCAAGAGAGATCATGGGGCCTCTATTCTGACCTGCTGGACGTCTCTGACAGTGAAATACAACTTTTTGAAGAAAATTGCATTTGCAATGCTTTTAGCATTTGGATCCACATACCTGTGTGAACAGATATTTTCACACATGAAATCTGTCCCTCTCGGAGCCGGTTAACAACTGATCACTCAGAAGCCTGTGTGCAGCTTAAAGTACGTGCCAGACATTGGAAAACTCAGCAAGGAAAAGCAAGGGCTAGGATTATACTAAACTAATAAGATCTGCATTTTAATTTAATTTTAAATGAAGCGTCAAACATTTTAAAAACCTTATTTACTTTACATACAACAATAGTTTAGTTTTCTAATATAGACTTAGAGAGAGACACCTTCTAAAAACATGAAAATGTCTTACTGGCACGCGAAACCTTAAATTACAGTGAATAAATGAAGACTTGGCACACCACTTCTGAAAGGTTGCCGACACCTGAGCTACACCATGCTAAAACCAACATTTAACCTTTAAAGCTGATTTCTGGGTCAGTGTTTACCTTGCATCTACAGGAAAATGCTCTGGCATGCGGAGAGCACCCGAAAGCCTTTGTATGCTTTGTCAGGTCAATCAGGAAGACCAAGAACTATGATCTGTGCTTTCCCAAGAGATACAGTACACATCTTCACACTGCAGTGTGCTCAGAATTCTTTCTTTCCCATAGCAAACGACATCTCAGGATAACTGAAAATTGGCTATTGAACCCCTCACCTCTAGAGCACCAGTTCAAATGCAGCGCATGGAGAGCATGCCTGAAAGAGGTCACCATCTGGTGATCTACATCAGTGGAGTTTGGTGGTCTCAGTCCATCTCCCGGTAGACAGGTATCATCATAGTTGATACTAATTGTCAACCTTATCAATGGTCTCAGAAAAGACCCCAATTCAGAAAGATACTTAAAGTGCACATGCTTCAGTCCCACTGAAGTCAATGCAGCCAGAAAGATCAAGGACTGAAGGAGGACAGAAACCATTCACATTTTTAGAAGTGGTCCCTCCAGGTCAGAGCTGAGACACATAAGCAGATCAGCACAGGGTAGAGTGACCAGACATCCCAATTTTATCGGGACTGTCCCAATTTTTAGCCTTTTGTCCCGCGTCCCAACCGAAGCACGGTCGGGACGCCATTTGTCCAGATATTTTGTTTTGGGATTTATTTATTTTTTGGGGCTTTGTTACACTCACCCAGCACGTCCAGGTCTTCGGCGGCATTTTGGCGGCGGGTCCTTCAGTTGCTGCTGGTCTTCGGCGGCAATTTGGCGGTGGGTACCTCTTTCTTCTGCGGCAGGACGTACCCACCGCCGAAGTGCCGCCGCCGCCCATCAGCGACTGAAGGACCTCCCGCAGAAATGCCGCCGAAAACCGGGACGTGCCAGGTGAGTGTAGAAAACGCGCTCCCCCCGGTGGTCCCGATTTTTCCTAGTCCTGATCTGGTCACCCTAACACAGGGAAGCTTGCCCTACTGTTGTTTGTCCTGCAAATAAGTATGAACACTTCAGTTTCCAGGGCTGCCAGTCTGCAACCTTTCTTGAACAGTAAAGTCATACAATTTTTTTGTTTAAAGACAGCTCCCTCATTACCATGGTACCACTAATGCAGTATTTTAAGACAGTGAGGGGATAACATGCATCACTGTGATGGTGCATCCATCAATCGCTGTCCTCTCAAAAAAGAGTAAATAAGCAAGCACTCAAACACAGACTTTAAAGAATATGCCCACACCCCTGCCCTTTGCTCCTCCATTACTCATTTCCTTTCTTGTGACACTAACGGCAACATGAGCTCATAAGAAACCAAACTCTCGCATTCATGCCGGCCTGCTCTGCACACTGAAAGCATGAGAAGACTGCTCCAGAATGTCCATAGACATTCCCTGCTGGTTTCCTCCTGCACTAACAGAGGCTTACTGAGAATGATCCACCTTCCCCTCAAGGACAAGAGAAGCAAAAAGATCATTCTGATGGTCTCGTTTGTCTTACCTGGACTTGATAAGCTGTAAGAGAGAGAGGCCTTGTTCCCATCACCCACCCCACGTCTCTTATAACCTGTACTGCCACCCAGAGAACTCTTTGCAAGGGACTTCTGTTAATAAAAGGAAAAAGGTTTTGGCGTGTGAGGTTGATTATTTTCTCTGATTTGGTGGGTGGCAAAGAATGAGCTAACCCTAATGAGAATCCTCCTGCCCCCATTATTCTCATCCTACAAACGCCAATCTTCCTAGTGTCACCTCTTTGACCCCCAACAGGACAACTGAACACAGCCAAAGGCTGGACAGCAGCTCCCTTCAAAGACCTGAATAAACCCTATTCCACCATCAACTGACCAAGGACGATGCACCAGTAAACCTTCTGCTGAAGGCTGAGCGTGTTGCCTTGGCAACCTGCCTGACCTCCATTGCCCTAGGAAGTGAAAACATGCTGCCAATAAGAGATTTCAGCTAATCAACCCAATCTCTCAATAGTTATCAGACTTCCCATCTCTGGATAGCGGGCCGGATGCCCAGACAGAGCAGGGGACTCTGAATACAGACCTGGCATCTCCTTGCCCTACCATTTCCTAGCTCTTTCCTTAGACTGCAGTCTTCTCCTGGTGGTTACATAGTGAGAAGAAAAATGAGGCCAGGGTGTACTTATAAAGCCTGCTTGTGAACTCTCTGTCCTGGGCTTTGACAGGTATTTCTAATTGCCTAGAAGAGCCATTTCAGCACAGACTGCTACGGAAAGGAAGGGGAGGAGACTATTTGCTGTCTGAGAGCGAGCTGAACATCATACCCATGAAAGGGTTCATGCTGTAAATGACCCTACTGCTGGGGGCCCCGGGGTGAGCTGCGCTGCAGATGGCCTTTTAGATGCCTGGCAGAGTTCTACATGTACCACAAGCTCAGAGGTGTGCATCGCAGGCGTGCTGAGCTCTATTCACTCTCGCTCTTGGGGGCGTTCCCATTAAACACTCACTTGTAATAGGTCATGGAGGATTTTTACTGTGGCTGGGTGCAAATACCTTAGCATGTAGTTACAGAAGGAAGGTAAGGGATCCGTAAACCCTGTCACCCCACGGAAGCAGTAGTATGAGGGTATAAAGTTTGCTCTGCCCTCGTGGTTCATTTTTTCTTGTTAAATCCTTCTCTTCCATGGCACGGAATAGAAGTTTTAGGCCCATAAGCTCACAGGCTGGGTCTTGCTCTGCCTCTAGTGTTTGAGGTATTGAATGATGAACTTGTCGGGGGGTGGATCCTACACATATTCTCCAGTCTTCCCGCAGTGGAAGCATCCCACTGCACGGGATTGTTGGCATGCTGCCTCCTATGTCACCCCCACCTGGCTCCCCAGAACCCAGTCCAGCTACTTGCGCTTAGGCCTTAGCCACTGAGGAATACAATCAAGGAATCATTGTGCAAAAAACTTAGTTTTTCAAGGGATACTGCAAGGAGGAGGAGACTGCTTGTAACACAGGGTGTTGTTTCCAGGAAAGAAGGTGCCATGGAAGATTCCTGGACTTGTGGTATCAACCAGGTCCCCTGCACCCGGTGAGTGTGTTCTAAAAATAACTGGTCATGGGAGAATGCAAAAGCCATTAAAGCAAATACTAAGAAAAAATGACTGAGGTTACTGGCTCCATTTATTTAACACAATGGGGTATTTTGCTAATGCTACCACCTTCTGTATTAATAGTGGCATGTGACCTTTCATTGACATATTAGCATAATGAACCTGCTGGTTTGTTACAGGGTGACCTGGTGGGAAAGAATTGCCCCACGGGCCATCCTGGGAAAGGCAGAGGCCAAATCAGCATTTAGCTAGCCGGGGACTGCAGGAACAGCGAAAAGAAAGGAAATTTGGGGAGCATGGCAGATTAGGAACTGAAACTGGCTTTAATGGTTGGGAGAACAGCTGATCCTACGCCTTCTCACACCTTCTCTTGACATCCCCATACGCTGCCTTTGATGTGTCCCTGAAGTGCAAGGTTGAGCAAGTCTTGTAGAACATGGATGAGTTTGACCCAACGTATTTGCTACTATAGGGGATGATCCCAAAGCTAATGAAGTCAAAAAGGAAGTTTTGCCACTGAGTTTAGTGGGAGCAGGAGCAGGCTCAGAAAACGCAAATGCTGATGATTCATTATTATTTATATTATCATAGCACCTAGGCGCTTCAGTCATGGTCCAAAACCCCACTGTGCTAGGCAGTGGCGTAGCCAGGTGGAGAGAACAGGGGGAGCGGAGATTTAAAAAAGGCGCCACCCCCTTGTACTCACCCGGCAGCGCTCCAGCTCTTCCGCGGCGGGTCTTTCACTCACTCTGGGTCTTCGGCGGCACCCACCGCCGAAGTGCCGCTGAAGACCCAGAGCGAGTGAAGGACCCACCACCAAAGTACCGCCGAAGAACCGGAGTGAGTGAAGGACCCACCGCCAAAGTGCCGCCGAAGACCCGGAGCGAGTGAAGGACCCACAACCAAAGTACCGCCCAAGACCCGGAGTGAGTGAAGGACCCACCGCCAAAGTGCCGCCGAAGACCCGGAGCAAGTGACGGACCCGCCGCCGAAGTGCCGCTGAAGACCCGGAGTGAAGGACCCGCCGCCGAAGTGCCGCCGAAGACCCGGAGCGAGTGAAGGACCCGCCGCCAAAGACCCGGAGCGAGTGAAGGACCCGCCGCTGAAGTGCCGCCGAAGACCTGGAGCGAGTGAAGGACCCGCTGCCGAAGTGCCACCGAAGACCTGGAGCGAGTGAAGGACCCGCCGCCAAAGACCCGGAGCGAGTGAAGGACCCGCCGCTGAAGTGCCGCCGAAGACCTGGAGCGAGTGAAGGACCCGCCGCCAAAGACCTGGAGCGAGTGAAGGACCCGCCACCGAAGTGCCGCTGAAGACCCGGAGCGAGTGAAGGACCCGCCGCCAAAGACTCGGAGCGAGTGAAGGACCCGCCGCTGAAGTGCCGCCGAAGACCTGGAGCGAGTGAAGGACCCGCCGCCAAAGACTCGGAGCGAGTGAAGGACCCGCCGCTGAAGTGCCGCTGAAGACCTGGAGCGAGTGAAGGACCCGCCGCCGAAGTGCCACCGAAGAGCTGGAGCGCTGCCAGGTGAGTAAAAATTAAAAAATGTAAAAGGCGCCACTTCTGCTCAGTGGGGGAGTGGCCGCTGCCCCACTCCCCCGCTCACTACGCTACTGGTGCTAGGTGCTGTACAAAACACAGAACAAAAAAAAGACAGTCCCTGCCCCCAAAGAGCTGACAATCTGAGTATCAGACAAGAGAAAACAGATGGATACAGAAAGATGAGGGATTACAAGGAAATAATGAGACAACGTTGCTCGGCATCATAGACAGTGGTCTCGGCCCACTAGCAGCCTAACCATTGTCAAGTTTTTTGTAGTTTTAAGGAGGGATTTTAAGGAGGATAATGAGATCGTTTTGTGGATATTTACAGGGAGCTCCTCTCAGTTGTGAGAAGGGTGGCATGGGAAAAAGCATCAAGGTGCTTTGTTTGACAATTTAACAAGTGGGCAGTGAGGACTAGCTTTGTGGGCTGATCGGAAGAGAGTCAACATCTGAATGACAGATGAAAGGTCAGGTGGGGATAGGCTGTGAAAGGCCTTGAAAATAAAAACCAGTAGTTTATGTTTGATGCGACAGAGAAGGGGGAACCAGTGCAGGAATACAAAGAAAGAGGTGACAGGGTTCAAGGGACAGGCTAGGAAAATTGACTATGCAAGTTACTTCAGAGCCAGCTATGCTCCCTCTGAAAATATTATATTCCAATATTATACAGTTTATATACACAAGGTCCCTTATAAATGAGATAAGAAATTGTGATTCTGGCTGGAAAGATTCATATATGTCAGGAGATTTCAAAAGCAACACCTAGGAGTTTTTCAAGCAGCGCATGCTACATGGGACCATTCTCGTGGTCAGCATTTGAGTGCAGTATGCCTTAAGAAACAGGGGGAGGTGAAATAAAAAATCAAGGACTTCTAACTGAACTACATTCAATGAGAAGCTACATTAAAATCACATCTACACATTTTATAGGCTTTTGTATTTCCAGTATATGCAATGTTCTACCTAGTGTACAAAAATCCCCAGAAAAAAAATTGTAAAAACTTTCAAACATAACTGACAACAATCCTGAGACGTTTCGAACAAGAGAAAGCTCTGCTGTGGAGTGTTGTTTGTATTTTACATACATTCTGGCTCCCTCCAATCATTATTCTACATTTGGGCCCTATAAAAAAGGCAAAGCTGTGCTCTTAATCTAAGTCATTCAAAAATAACTGCATGTATTTGTGTTTCTCCCTGTACAACGATGTGAGGATATGTTTGCTCTCTGTTTGAGGAGGTGGTGAATGGTTAACACCTGTGTTTATCCTATACATGCACCCAGTCTTACTGCTTTATTGTTCTACAGTAAAGATGATCGTATGAAAGAATAAAATATAAGTACAATGAAAAAAGGGCATTGATGCTCTACATTTGGTTACCTGGGGCTTCTAATAGTACTTCAAAAACATACATAAATGTGGTTCTAAATACAAAGTAACACAGGCATTTGCAACACAGGATTTATTTTAAAGCTATAATCACTAATGAGGTTACAAAATGAAACAGTTTGCTTCGCTCCAGGAAGTATTTATTCAAAATACCAGACTTACCTATTTTCTCTTAAAGTAGCAGGACAAGTCAAACAAGAAGTGAAACTTCCCAAGTGTGCTTCCTTCACTGATATAGTGTATGTTGTGAATAATACGACTCCAAAGTCAACAGTAGTTCCTTTGTTTTCAATCCAGGACAGGTTCCTGAATCCTGATTTCCTTTTGGATCTGTGGAGTTCACACTAGCTGGACAGAGAAGGACAGCCATATAGACCTACGTTTCACAAATGGGAGTGGTGCTTTCTCTCCCCCTCTCTGTACTAGATGATTTACTGTCCCAGAGAACAAGGAAGGCTGCTAGTTCATAAACATGTGACAATTACCAAAGGAATGTTAGCCAAAGAGGTGGCAGAGAAAGCAGACTGAATCACTCCCAACGGTGGCTGCTTATAAACTTCTACCCCAACCATAATATTTCCTGAACATGTAGTTACCTGTATGGGTATTAGCACTTTCTTTACTTGGTCAATTATCTTGCTGACAAATGTACAAGAAAAAAATTACTGTAATTCAGATCTCCATTACAAGGATATAATTTCCTGCCCTGCCTAAACTCAAACTCTGGCTATAAATATTTTGGATCGGCTAATGAAATGTATCTTTTCTACTGCCGGATCCAATAGGCTCACAATGATAAGTAAACTAAGGATCACAGCTGGTACTGGTAATGTTTCATCTCAAGGGAGTATCCCACTGGTAGCAAGGGACAGAAGTACATTATTTGCCAGGCCTCAGTCAGTCATGACTTCATTGAATAGATCTACACAGCCTCAAGATGAGCCCGGTTTCACTTCCTAGGATTCCAAAGTTAGGAGAGCAAACAAGTTGCGATGGTTATGCTTTTGTGGGTGGGATTTGTACGCATTATGAGGTAAGCTGTTCTACAAGTAAAAGTGGAAGCTTGTGCCTTGATCTACATGGGCAGAACAGAATTGTTCACAATTGCATACTGGGTGATATATTAACCAGTTACATGCCCACTGGGCATGCAAATAGATGCATGATTAACATTGGAGAGTGTTTCTTGTAAAAACTATGCTTCGCTGACAACAAAAGGTACAAAATGCGCTTCTATTTTTTTTTTAATCATAGTGTCCTTTTAAGGGACATTTTTGATCCTATAATACTGACTTTAGTGCCATATCATGTGTTCAGTGCCCATATGCAGCTGCCACTAACATCACCTGTATTGAGGAATCATTAAGGAATGATATGGCCCTTAGTTTACTGGTTAACACTGAATGAAGGGCTTCCATCCCTATGTTCTTTAGGGCGAATCCAAACTCACCCTCACTGCCTGCAGAGGGCCCTTTTGCATCAGAACCAGAGAAATTCCCAGTGGTGGTAACACCGTAATAGTTAGAGCATGATTTTTTAAAAAACCTTTCATATCTGGTGCCTCTCAAAGAGAGCAGTGGAAAGGTCCTCAATAAAACCACACATCACCGGGCATAGTTATTGCAGCAAAGACTAGCAATTGCACTAGCAAAGACTAGACTACCGCTCTAATTATTAGACCAGTGGTTCTCAACCAGGGGTATATGTACCCCTGAAGGTACACTGAGGTCTTCCAGCAGGTACATCAACTCATCTAGATATTTGCCTCGTTTTATAACAGGCTACATAAAAAGCACCAGCAAGCTCAGTACAAATTAAAATTTCATACAGACAATGACTTGTTTATACTGCTCTATATATTATACACAGAAATGTAAGTACAGTATTTATATTCCAATTGATTTTATAATTGTATGGTAAAAATGAGAAAGTCAGCCATTTTTCAGTAATAGTGTGCCATGACACTTTTGTATTTTTATGTCTGATTTTGTAAGTAAATAGTTCTTAAGTGAGGTTAAACTTGGGGGTACACAAGACAAATAAGACTCCTGAAAGGGGTATAGTAGTCTGGAAAGGTTGAGAGCCACTATATTAGATCATCCTAGCCCATAACCGTCATGACTTCACTATTCATGGCAGTGGGACCCAACATACCTGTGGAAACCCATACTGGGGTCTATTTGCATTTGGCTGAATTCATGCATGCGACGTGAAAACAAAAAGGCCCCGAATGTCTGTCTGGCTGAAAAGCTACTTATTGCACATCCAGGTGCTTCACCTCTCCTGGTTAGTATTCTGACACCTCCACCCCTCCCACTGGGCATCAGGGACTTAAAGGGGCTTTTCAGGACCTGACTTTAAAAAAACCCAAAAACCATTATATAAATACTGTTCTTTAATCCCTTTGTCTGCCCCTGGGCTGCTGCCGAGACAGAGTTGCCACCTTCTTGGCCAGCCCGCCAGATGGATTTTCAGGTTGCTAATGTATGGCATCTAAACATATGACTGGGCCTCCGGGTACCAGCGGAAGAAAGGGAGCAGGGCTTGTTGTGTTATTTTTCTCTAGTCCTGGGCCTGCTGTAAAACATCCAAAAGCAATATAGGACCCCGGAATAACTGCATTTTAGTGATGGCTGACATCATAGAATCATAGAATCTCAGGGTTGGAAGGGACCTCAGGAGGTCATCTAGTCCAACCCCCTGCTCAAAGCAGGACCAACCCCAACTAGATCATCCCAGCCAGGGCTTTGTCAAGCCTGACCTTAAAAACCTCTAAGGAAGGAGATTCCACCACCTCCCTAGGTAACCCATTCCAGTGCTTCACCACCCTACTAGTGAAAAAGTTTTTCCTAATATCCAACCTAAACCTCCCCCTCTGCAACTTGAGACCATTACTCCTTGTTCTGTCATCTTCTACCACTGAGAACAGTCTAGATCCATCCTCTTTGGAACCCCCTTTTAGGTAGTTGAAAGCAGCTATCAAATCCCCCCTTACTCTTCTCTTCTGCAGGCTAAACAATCCCACTTCCCTCAGCCTCTCCTCATACGTCATGTGCTCCAGCCCCCTAATCATTTTTGTTGCCCTCCGTTGGACTCTTTCCAATTTATCCACATCCTTCTTGTAGTGTGGGGCCCAAAAGTGGACACAGTACTCCAAATGAGGCCTCACCAGTGCCGAATAGAGGGGAATAATCACGTCCCTCGATCTGCTGGAAATGCCCCTACTTATACAGCCCAAAATGCCGTTAGCCTTCTTGGCAACAAGGGCACACTGTTGACTCATATTCAGCTTTTCGTCCACTGTAACCCCTAGGTCCTTTTCTGCAGAACTGCTGCCCAGCCATTCGGTCCCTAGTCTGTAGCAGTGCATGGGATTCTTCCGTCCTAAGTGCAGGACTCTGCACTTGTCCTTGTTGAACCTCATCAGATTTCTTTTGGCCCAATCCTCTAATTTGTCTAGGTCCCTCTGTATCCTGTCCCTACCCTCCAGCGTATCAACCACTCCTCCCAGTTTAGTGTCATCTGCAAACTTGCTAAGGGTGCAGTCCACACCATCCTCCAGGTCCTTGATGAACAAAACCGGCCCCAGCACCGACCCTTGGGGCACTCCACTTGATACCAGCTGCCAACTAGACATGGAGCCATTGATCACTACCTGTTGAGCACAACCATCCAGCCAGTTTTCTATCCACCTTACCGTCCATTCATCCAGCCCATACTTCTTTAACTTGCTGGCAAGAACACTGTGGGAGACTGTATCAAAAGCTTTGCTAAAGTCAAGAAATAGCACATCCACTGCTTTCCCCTCATCCACAGAGCCAGTTATCTCATCATAGAAGGCAATTAGGTTAGTCAGGCATGACTTGCCTTTGGTGAATCCATGCTGACTGTTCCTGATCACTTTCCCCTCCTTTAAGTGGTTCAGAATTGATTCCTTGAGGACCTGTTCCATGATTTTTCCAGGGACTGAGGTGAGACTGACTGGCCTGTAGTTCCCCGGATCTTCTTTCTTCCCTTTTTTAAAGATGGGCACTACATTAGCTTTTTTCCAGTCATCCGGGACCTCCCCCGATTGCCATGATTTGTCAAAGATAATGGCCAATGGCTCTGCAATCACATCGGCCAACTCCTTTAGCACCCTCAGATGCAGTGCATCCGGCCCCATGGACTTGTGTTCGTCCAACTTTTCTAAATAGTCCCGAACTATTTCTTTCTCCACAGAGGGCTGGTCACCTCCTCCCCATACCGTCCTACGGAGTGCAGCCGCCTGGGAGCTGACCTTGTCTGTGAAGACAGAGGCAAAAAAAGCATTGAGTACACTAGTTTTCTCCACATCCTCTGTCACTAGGTTCCCTCCCTCATTCAGTAAGGGGCCCACACTTTCCTTGACTTTCTTCTTGTTGCTCACATACCTGAAGAAACCCTTCTTGTTACTCCTAACATCTCCGGCTAGCTGCAACTCCAAGTGTGATTTGGCCTTCCTAATTTCACTCCTGCATGCCTGAACTTTTATACTCCTCCCTGGTCATTTGTCCAATCTTCCACTTCTTGTAAGCTGCTTTTTTGTGTTTAAGACGAGCAAGGATTTCACTGTTAAGCCAAGCTGGTCGCCTGCCATATTTACTTTTCTTTCTACACATCGGGATGGTTTGTTCCTGCAACCTCAATAAGGATTCTTTAAAATACATCATCCTTGTATAGGAATATACTCAGTCTGTAGAGTGCTTTATGACCCCATCTGACCGTGGTGTGCCATTAAAAATGGAATATTGTTATAGGTGGGGTTACTCGTCCTATCTATGATTAAGGTTACCAAGCACTTCCCTTTATAAAACCATTTTAAGTTGCTTATAATTTTGTCAAACTTTAGTCACTGAGCACAAATTTTCCATGATGGGTGTCTGCCTCAGGTTGACTTTTCCTTTCTTTCTTTTTTTTTTTAATTTCAGCCAAAATCGCCCAGCTGTTTCTGAGAAGATAGTTAGTGAAAAATATTTTTTTTGCCCCTGTTAAAAAATTCGGGTGACCTTTTCCTTGAAACAAACTAGGAATCCCATTGTCCTTTCCCTATAATGCTACCCCTACCCCCTGTGCTTTGGAGAAGACACTTGAAATGAGGCAGAGGGGTTGCCTTTTTGTCAGGTCTCAATCTGCCTAAATTTGACCAAGTTATAAGACTTTGAAAAAAATTACAATTCATGCACGCTCAGTAGAAACTTGGCCGCATTGAACATGCTGCAGCCCAGGGCTGAGCAGGACTTCCCCTGAAATTGCTGCAGGCCATGATGGGTCAGAGCATCTGAACTGAGAGCAGGGAGGCTGTATCTCCTGTGCTTTCAATGACCACTTCCTGCTGGGGCCCAAGAAGCACAAGGGAGATGAGAGCCAGATCTTGTGGAGTGGGGAGGCAAGATAGGGTATAAGAGGGAACAGATTGGGCCAAGAAGCCTTGAAGGGGAGACTGGGAATGGCAGGTGAGAGGGAGATTAGGACTGGGAATTGGGGCAGAAAGACCTGGGATTAGCTGGGCAAGGAGACTTGGAGCCAGTGGGGAACAAGGGAGACTAGGACAGGTTGGACAAGATGACTAGGACAAGCAGCCAGATGGGAAAAGACTGACTTGCTGGGCAAGAAGATTGGAACTGGGAGTCAGAGCTGATGAGGAAGCTGGGATGTAAGGACAGAACTGAAAATAGGTGGGCAAAGAAACTGGAATAAGGACCCATGTGGTCATGGGAACACACAGTTTGGATGAGGAGACTAGGACCGAGAGCGAGTGGGTATGACAAACATGGGGAGGAGGGAGAGAGAGAGAGATCAGACAAGGAGCCAGGAGAGAACTGGGAATGGCTGGGCGAGGAGACTGGATCTAGGATGAGACACCAGATGACTGAGGACTGGGATGGGTTTCATGTGGAGAGTCAGACTGGGACACAGATTCAGAGGTATGGAAGAGACAGGACTGGGCCAGGGACTGCTTAGAGGGGAAGGGTCTGCAGTGTCTGTGCCCAGTGTAACAGTCCCCTTCAGAGCCCAGAATGGAATCCAAGGTTTCTGAGCCTCACCCTTCCTCAGCTTTCAGAAAAAAGCTGTGAACCCACTGGCAAAGGGTCTCATCCCCCTCTAGGTTGGTACACAGAGGATGACAACCTGCTATGCTATCAGTTACTCCACCAGCTAAAGTGGCAGAGGCCTGTGCACCGGATCAAAAGGTTCCAACCTTGCTGATGACCTATGCGGGTATTAATATGCCTCATGATGGAATTTCTGGGGAGGTTTTTTCCATTTGTCTTTTTAAAAACATAGGAAACTACACACAAAAACTGCGTTAAAAATATAAAGTCTCCACCATCAAGCACTCAGAAGTTAGGAAATGCTAGGTGCATTCATTGCACAAGATGGACCTGCTCAGGGGATGAATCAGGCGTGTGTACCAAAGGAGGCTGTAGTCTGTAGGACCATTGCTTTATTTGCTGCAAAAGTTGCAAGGTGTGATGTGAAAGGGGCAGGAGATTGCAGGAAGAGAAAGGACTGTCTCGTGGGCAAGGCAGCTGAATGCTTAGGAAATTGGAATCTATCCTTGCTGCTGCCACAGAGTTCCTATGGGATGCTAAGCAAGTCCCTCGAACCCAGACTTATCACAAGTGGTCACTAACTGTGTGTTCCTCATTTTCTGGATGCCTGACTTGAGACCCTGGGGTCCGATCTGCAGAAATGTTGAGCACTCTCAGTTGCAACTGAACTCAGTGGGAGCTGTGAACATATAAAGTGCACATGCAACCTTAATGCTGGCATTTCCTTGACTTTGTGTCCTTGATAATGTTCTTTTCATGTAAGTGTTGTGTAACAGTATATATATTACAGAACATTCATCTCCATAATTTACCAGGGCTGTCACAACCAGCAGAGCCATGGAGAAAGATTTAAGTCATCAAACTCATTTTGCAGATTTACTCACTACCATCCTTCCCATCCATATCTTACCCTGGCCTATCTTGCTCTTGAATTTGTGCAGTGAGCTATAATGAGCCAATGGAAACACTAGCACAGAAACCTTGCTATATAATGTAGGGAGAATAAAACTCCCATCCTTGTCTGCTTCGTACTTCTCTTTTTCATCCTACTTTTTGGGTTTTACACAGTTGTGCTAACAAAGCTGGAGCAGAAGCTGCAGAAATTCAATATCCTTTTTGAATAACTTATTTTTGTATTTGTCAACCATCAGCTAAACTGTAGAAATACTCCTTTTATGCCCCATTAAATGTCAAGCTGTTATTTTTAAAATCTGGACAATAGTCTTCATATAAACCTTTGCACTGTTTTAAAAATCAAACATCCTTTCACCTGAGAATCACAGAGAGACTAGTTTCCCTGGTAACATCATTTGCTTCCAGTTCAATGGAACAGTGCGATCCTTTTCATGGGTTCAGTGAACATAGCAGCCAATCAGTGCTCAGGAAGTCAGGGTTCTCTTTCAAAGCTCTATAAAAAGTCTGTTGCCAAGGTGTCTTTGTAATGGTTAAATGAACCTCTTATGGACTGAGTTTAATTCTTCTGTTTAAAGCTACACTAAAGCACAGATCTCCCAAAAAGCCACAAGCCGTAAAACACCTAAGCCTTTTCATTTATCTGCACTTGCTTTTCTTATTTTAAAACTAGGCAAGCTTCTTGGCATATCCTCACACCATATTTCCCCCCTCAAACGGCAATTAGCTAATTGAACAAGAGTTCAAAGGAATATCATTTAGAACCCCGCTTGCCCTGACACTGGTACAAAGACATATCATGGTGTAAAAGGAGGGGAGGGATAGCTCAGTGGTTTGAGCATTGGCCTGCTAAACCCAGGGTTGTAAGTTCAATCCTTGAGGGGGCCATTTAGGGATCTGGGGCAAAAATTGGGGATTGGTCCTGCTTTGAGCAGGGGGTTGGACTAGATGACCTCCTAAGGTCCCTTCCAACCCTGATATTCTATGATTCTATGAAAGAACTTGATGTAAAGATTGGCATCCGAAGGCCTTATAATCATTTCACAGAAAGGGCTATATCATCCTTTCCCTCTTAAAAAAAACACCCCAGAAGAGGGGCAAAGTCACTCTATGACCCTATCCCTGCAGAACCCAAGGCACACTGAAGAGTAGGGGGAGAGGGGAAGAGGAGGGCTTGTGGAGAGGGAGAGGCCCTCTAGCCAAATGGGTGCTTCAAGATAGCTAGGAAAGCCTCACAGATCTCAGGACATCACACCCCATGCCCCAATTTCCTAGGCCTGAATAACACAGCTCTCCCTGTGATGCCGTTGGCTCCCCATCCACACCTGGACCCTTCCTCTCCCCAGCCCACCCAGCTCCCATTGAGGAAGCTAGACAGTATGAAGCGGAACCAGGAGGTGGGGTTAATGCTGACAGGCCAACATGAATTCACAGAGAAATTCTCTCATGGGACATGATGTCACACATAGCAGCTGAGTCCCTCTCACCGGCTATACCCCATAAAGCAGCAGAGCTTTGCACAAAGGGAACTGTGTTAGTTCCCTTTCTCTCCAATTACACCAGGAAGGAACAGTCCCACTCCTTTCAACCCCACTACACGCTGCAGCAGGGGCCATAATATGCCGCCAAATGGAGAATGCGCTCCAGCCACCACTCACATTTTGTATGGAAGCAGCTAAGAAAAATTCCTTGCTCAGCAGAATCCTTGCTCATCGTCCCATTGCGTAGCTGATAGAGCGACTCCTTGTGAGAATAAGAACTACTCACTGACGAAAGCCTGGGTCTGCCCTTGACAGTTGAATACGGGTATGAAATTTTACAGAAATGGTTATACTGGTAAAATACCTACTGCAGATGCCGTTATATTGGTATAAGGATATGCCCATGTAGCTTATTCCCCTTCCTACACCATTATATATGTGCCTACACTACCTAGGTTGTACCACTTTACCTATACTAGCACGTGCTAGTGTAGCCAAGCCCTTTGTGTTGTAGGATCTGACCCCTAATCTGTATGCATAACTTGATAGCATTAAGCCAAAACAAATTTCAAATCTCCTTAGTTAATGCATTCGGATAGACAGAGAGAGGATGAGTCCTTAAATCTCACTAGACTTTACATTTCATCAGATTTCGTTTTGGAATTTGTTGATACTCATCTCCCAATACATTTTGATGTTACCATTAGCATTTAAATACCTATCATCATTAATGCCTATTGTTCAAACCTGAAACAGATCCACTGTGCACCTGGTGTGATGGCAGCTGTACTAATGATTGGCGTGTTTCCTTTTCAACTTATTTTTTTAAAGTGCCAACACCATTTTAAAAGAACTCCACAGTCTTTGCCAGTATCTAACACAGTGGTGACATGTGCCATTGTCATTTTAGTTTCAGTGTAAATTGATCGTCATGGAGCACACAGCCTGTGCAAATGCATCTGTAGGCAGCCTTTAACTTAACGGTGAAGCAAGGTTTCAAAAAACATATACACGGGCATGCACACAACACAGTCACTGTATCTCGTGTTCATAAAGGTGAGCACAGAACACAGCTCCTCAGAGAGGAGAGTGCCCCCTAGTGCTGTGAACTCATTGAAAAATGGACCCTTCTAGTAAGAAGCAATAAAAGACCATAAAGGGAGCAACATCTAAAATACACTCAGAACACTGAACTGGGTAAGAATGTGGATTTACAGGAAGGTCCAGTCCACAAATGAACTGGAGGCCCCAATTGTATGGACATCAGTTAAATATGCCTCAAGACTCCTTATCAAGTGAGGGGTACAACGTGAGATTCCATTCATGATTTGCTGAACTTGCCCATTATTTAATTGTTCTGGGGTGAGGTGTCCCAATGGAGGAGAAACTGGGAAAAGAACTTGTTCAACACTATTAGCCATGCTCAATAGCCATGTGCCAGCACAGGAGCAAGTGACAGGGTTTCAGAGCCCAGGGGAGAAGGGTTTTGTTAAAACCAGATCAGCAAAAGCCACGTATAAACTAACGCTATGTTACGGTTCTAGTGTATTTTCTTACAAAGCTTTAAAAACAGAGCGCAACGTGACTGTCATGTAGCTATTACCGTGTTTGAAAACTGTGCAAACACAGTACAAGCCCTAACACGGGCAGAGATTAATAGTCCTACCCACACTCAGAAGTGTTAACCAAAACCATGCACAGGCTAGGCCCACAGTGGGGAGAGCCCTTTGCAAATCTGGCGTGCAGGAATACCCAGGGTGAGAACGCTTGCTGTGAACAGTTGTGCCTGGTGAGATTATTTATGCTGCTGCATATCAACCAAACTGCAACCATGTGTTTGGCTCATCGGTTCGAGCACGTTCTTCCAGTTATTTAACAGCCAGGCTGGCTACTGTACTGCTTATTCTGCTAAGAACATGCTCTAAGACATGGCTGAACTTGTGGGGGGCACTTGGTTCTTTCCCTCTGTACTTTTCTACGCTTTGCCCAAGACTTAAAATTCAATTTTGTTCTCACCCAAGGCCTAATCCAGCGCTCAGTGAAATCAGTGGAAAGCTTCCCACTGTCTTCAATGGATTTTGGATCGGACCCATAATGTATCAATCCTACTGATTTCACTGGATGTTGCAGGGGAGTCCCTGAAGGTAAAGGGCTCGACTCTTTACTGCAACCTGCATCCTTTATGTTACTCCAGTAGCATCATTTGCCCCAGCATAGAGGGCTGTCCTCAGCCCTCAGCCACTGCAAAGATGGGGCTCTGAGACACCTCCCCTCCTGACCCTAGGCTCAAGGGAGTACAAAGAGAGCAAGGAGACTGGCTGGCATGCTCTTGAGACTGCAATTCCTGGTTGCCCATGGACCCCAGACCGTTGGCTGCTGTAACTTATACCAAGGACCAAATAACTGTCCTGAGAACTCAGGGAGTACAAAAATGGCTTAAAGCCAACTGTCCTTCTTCCTGCCCCTATCCTAAGTACAGGAACAGAGGGACATAGAACTGGAGCCCGAACCAGGCCCAGAAGCCAAATCCCAAAGTCCAAACTTAGTTCTTCATCAGGTAAAACCACCGCTGCTGTCAATGGTGGTTTTGTCTCACTCAGGCCTGCATGATTTGTCCTTCCATCACTGTGACACACGAGCCAATTGCATTGGAGGGGTGGGGGGATTAGTTCTCATGCTGTCACCTGGAGAGCGTAGAAGCCACCAAATGCATTAGGCACCTCCATGGCATTCTGTCCTGAGGCAAGTCATGCGCCTTACAGGGTAGAATGCCTGTGAGGGAAAAGTGTCTGTGCACACCATTCAAACACAGACATTTGTGGTTTTCATAGCAGTTGGGCTCAGGTGGGAGGTTGCTGGCCAGCCCAACCCTAGGCGTGGGTCATGCAGGAAGACATGAGAACCCTGGAGTGGGCTTCACCCACTCCAATAAGGTGAAGCTGCCCTGTTCAGTGCATTTAGTGCACGTGGGTAGGCTGCCTACCGTTGAATTTGCCATTACCTTTTTGTTTCTTCATATTGTTCTGGGGTCATGGGTTGCTTTTTTTTTTTTTAAAAAAAAAAGGATTTTAAAAATATTTTAAAAATTAAAAATAGACGTCTGGTCCCCTACAATAAAGAGCTGTAACAAAAGGAGCAAAAATACCCTCATGCCTTGCAGCTCTAGCTCATTCAGCAGATCAAACAAATATCCTGCTTCAGGAGCTTTATTTGCCAAATGAACCTTGTGGGCTCCCCAGCCGGCCCAACGGGTAGCTGCTAGGGGAAAAAAGTTTCCGACGTCCGTGCACGCGCACGCGCACACACCTAACTGGAATAGATATGAGCAACCACTCGAAGAAGAAGGAGCAAAAATACCCTCATGCCTTGCAGCTCTAGCTCATTCAGCAGATCAAACAAACATCCTGCTTCAGGAGCTTTATTTGCCAAATGAACCTTTGCTTTAAACTGAGGGACAGCTGTCCCAGCAGAGAGTGATATCTAAAAGCTAGTGCATGCCACTAAGCACCTGGCAACTAGAAGCATGCTGTGCCAATTCGTCAGCCCCCTGAAACACCATTCTATAAATCCATGAGTGTATTGTGTGTTCTTTTCTACAAGCCTAACTAGGGCAAGACATTAATCTGAAGCCTTATCTCTTTTTCACACTACTCTTGAATCATGCCAAGTATCATCAAAGGGAAAGTCCTTCATTGGACAATGACTATGGGCTAACCTGCAGCCCTTGGAATCTGGCTCGGTGGGCATACAGAAGCCACAACAGCTGATGTTCTCCCCACCAGGTAATTCCCGAGCCAGAACAGAGCGAATTCCCGGGTGGAACAGCATCCCTGACCATGTGTACAATCAGGCCTGGTCTACACTGGCAGGGGGATCTATCTAAGTTACGCAACTTCAGCTACGTGAATAACGTACTTAGAGCCACTTACCACGGCGTCTTCACTTTGGTGAGTCGACTGCTGCCGCTCCCCTGTCAACTTCACCTGCTCCTCTCGCGGCAGTGGAGTACAGGAGTTGACGGGAGAGCGCTCGGGGGTAGATTTATCACGTCTAGACTAGACGCAATGGGGAGGGAGGGATAGCTCAGTGGTTTGAGCATTGGCCTGCTAAACCCAGGGTTGTGAGTTCAATCCCTGAGGGGGCCATTTAGGGATCTGGGGCAAAAATTGGGGATTGGTCCTGGTTTGAGCAGGGGGTTGAACTAGATGACCTCCTAAGGTCCCTTCCAACCCTGATATTCTATGATTCTATGACACGATAAATCAACCCCGCTGGATCCATCGCTGCCCGCCGATCCGGCAGGTAGTGTAAACATACCCTCAGTGTCATTAACAGAAGTAATTAGGACTATAACCAAGTTCTGGGCCAGGGACAGTTTTCATTATGTGCCTTGTCCCTTGACTGACACCTCTAGGCATTCTCTCTCTTCTGTATCAGAGGGGTAGCCGTGTTAGTCTGGATCTGTAGAAGCTACAAAGAGTCCTATGTATAAGGTGCCACAGGTCTCTCTTCTGTGTGGAACATAGAGAGCCTTCACCATTGCCTTCCATCCTTGCCCATCTCCTGCTGCACTCTTAGCTTTCAATTTGACTTCTATTGTGTTTCCATGATATTCTTGGTCTGTCTCATCACATATTTCCCTGGGGGTCCCAATCCAACACCTGTCCTACATTATTCAGGTCTTTTCTTCACATATGTCCTAGTTATCTCCATTTTCATTTTTTAGTTTTTGTTTCATACTCTTCCAGAGTTCTTTGTGATTTTTTTTCTGGCCATCTGCTATTGAGGATTTGCCTAAGGCAGCTGTTTATGAATTTTTGTGTTTTAGACGATAAGGTCTTATAAATATCCAAGTTTCAGCACCATACAGTAAGACTGATTTTACAATGATGCTACATACTCGACATTTAGTTTGGAGGGCAAGATTTCGGTTTCTCCAGATCGACTATAGCATTACAAAGGCATATCTGGCTTTTACTATTCTAGCTTTTATGTCTTTGTCTGTTTCACCTATTGTACTTACAGTGCTGCCATGATATGTGAAATATTGGACCTCTTTTATGTCAGAAAGCGTTTCTGGTGTTTCTTGCTGGGTGTTGAGTCTCATGGGTTTTACTTCTCAGTGTTGATTTTCAACCCTAAAAATTGTGCATAGGCCTGGAGATCATTTGTTTTGGCTTGCATGTCTCTATGGGTATGGGAGAGCAAGTTTATATGATCTGCAAAGTCAAGGTCCTCTTACTTCTCTGTGAAAATCCACTGTATGCCCCTTGTTTGTTCTGTGGTCTCTCTCATTACCCAATACACTACCAATAAAAAGATCATGAGTGACATAAGACATTCTTGTTTGACTCTCCTAGTAACTTCAAATGATTAGTCAGTTTGCTCTTGCATATGTCATTGGCATGACATTTTCACAGCAGCTCTGATGATGATCATAAATTTCTGAAGAATTCCATAGTGGCGTAGCAACTTCCAGAATACTGTTTTATCCACTGAATCAAAAGGCTTTGGAAATCTGTAAAATTCATATAAAACAATAAATGCCATTCGATGGCAAGATACGTAGGGTTACTATTTGATCTATACATATACTTCTTTATGAACCCTGCCTGTTCTTGTTGTAACCTTGAATGTACCATTTTATTCTGTCTAGAATACTACGTGTAAATATCTTACTTGGGATAGAGCAGTGGTTTGCAACCTTTTTTCATTTGTGGATCCCTTAAAAATTTCAAATGAAGGTGCAGACCCTTTTGGAAATCTTAGACATTGTTCACAGACCCCCTAGGGGGTCCATGGACCACAGGTTGAAAACCACTGGGATAGAGAAACTGAATGCCCCTCCAGTTTTTACAGTGACTTAGGTCTCCTTTCTTAATTTGGCAGCCTCATCATATGATCCTTTTTTCCCACTTGTTTGGTATTTAGTTCTTCCCATATCCTTTATAAGAGGCCTACCAAAATAAGAACCTCCAAATGTTATCCGTACCTGATGCCTTTCCACTTTTCAAAATCAATTGTCTGCCCTCTGTCCTTCTCTCATGATAGGCCCTAGTTCGATGTCCAGCTCGTCTCCATCCTCTGTATTGGAGGGATTAGCCACGGGCTTGCCATTCTGTTGACAAAAAGTACTGCTTTCACATGTTTAATTGTTCAGATATCTTTGTTAAGTTGCTCTTGTTGTCTTGAAGTGGTTTGTTTTTCTTCCTGACAACTGTTTAATGATGTCATACAGTGTCTTCATGTCATGTTGTGCTGCAATGGTCTGTGCATCTAGAGAGTCTTATTTGTCTTTCCTCGCACTCCTGTTTGGCCTCTGTTCTTTACCGCATATTCCTCCTGGCATTGCTGTCTCTGTTGCATGTTTTTGCTTGATTTAGTTTCATTTTAATTCGGTGTCTTTGTTCTGTTTTCTGCCATGTATCCTCAGATAACCTCTAGACACAACTGCAATACAAACAACAACTGATGGTCTCTCTGTTCCTTTCCTTGCACTGCAGATGCCGAGTAGAGCCAGCAGGAGGCGCATACCACTAAGGCAGAGAAGGCTCCACCAGAACTCAAGTGAGACAACTCAGAGGGAAGTCTGAGGAGCTGGAGACTACAGCTGGTTGAAAAATAAGTACACATTTTGTGAAAAATTAAAAAATAATTTATAGAAAAAAATTGAGGAGTGGGTTATTTTCTGTCCCTTTTCCCATGGCAAAAAGGAAAAGCACGAAAAATGTAGGGGGAGGGGCTAAAATGGAGAAAAACCTCACAAAACACAAAAGTTCAGCTTTCAGTGCTGAAAACAGAAATTTGCTTTTCAATTTAAGAAATACGGGCTTTTTTCTTTTTTTAAATTTTTTAGCAAAAGAGTTTTGAACAAATTTTGACCAGCTCTATCTGAAAGACCTGATAAGCGAGGGGGAACAAGAGCAGCAGCAAGAGGTGTGAGCAAAAGAGAGAAAGAGAATTATGCGACGGCAGAGAAAGGAAAAACCCAAGATAAAGCAGAGACACATTAAGGGGGTGAATCGCCTGAATAGAGGGGAAGGTGGGGCCAAAGGAGACAATTTGGGGCTGCACCGAGGGGGGGGAGGGGTGACAGCACCACCAGAGAGAGGCTCTGCTTCTATTTGCTATTCTCAACCCTTAAAATCCTGACTGAAGGGATTGGCTGGGAAGGCTTGAGAGATGCAGGGCTGTAACGCTGCCCCATTAATCCTGTGTGGCTCTCTGTCCCCTTCTAATGTTATAAAGAACTTTATGAGTCTACTAATACTTTCATGCTAGTGGGCTTCATCCTTTATCTCAAGCAGGAGAGGCTCGTGCCTTTAGATCCAGAAGTCCTGAGTTCAGCCTCTCCAAACAACCCAACTAGTCTGACATGGCTAGCGAAGCTCACCCTGAGGTTCGGAGATCAACGACAGTTCAATGCCCCAGGCAGGTTGCCATTGCAATGAGGCCTCAGGATGGGGTATCTACAGAGATTGAACCCATGACCTTTCCATCTATAAACATAAGCTGCAGATGTTTAAGGTAAATAATGTGGCTCTCAATCATCTTTTTGTGGTCCAGCCACTAGAGGGAGACAGAGACCAAAGTTGATTTATGTGGATTGCAGCTGGTGCTAATAAATCCAAAATAAACCAGTTTTAGCAAATACTAAACTAAAGAACCAACTGACTTGATCCTTACACACCTACACGGAAAAGTTATGAGTGCAGCTCACCTTTAAGTCCTTAAAATTGTGTTTTTTCTTTCCATTTTATGGTCTCGTTGATATTGAGCATCTCTTTAGTGTCTTTTTAATTAAAAATTCAATTTGTTGGCTGTTTGACAGGACTCGCAAAAAGACATACTTAAAAATATATAATCTATTTGAGATTAAATAAAAAATAGCATTCTTAGAAAAAAGTCTCTCTCCGCCATCACTCCCAAAAAATAAGATTTAAAAAAGCCAAAACAGAAAAGTCATTAGCATGCAAATCAGATTATGCAGGTGTTGTGCACAAGCAGCAGGAAAACAACAAAGGGAAAGGGGGTGGAATTGGCACAAACAGTACATGTCAATTAATGAACACATACCTTGTAATTTTTTCCCTGAAGCGAATCAGACCGGAAGAGAGTCTCCTCTGCAGTAAGTACCAAAATGATTTTCATTCTTTTTAACACTTTGGTGGCCAATGTAAAGACCATCCTACTTCCTCTTTTATCCTGGTTCTCTTCTATCCTGGTTCTCATGTGCTCTGCAATGAGTAGTACCTAAATCCTATGCCAGGTCCCCTGAGTTCTGTGGCAACTTCGTTTAAATTCTAAAACAGTTGATTTTATTGAATTCAATATGAAAGTTAATAATAAACAGTAAATGAGACCCAGATCCCCGGGGGTGAGGCCCATAGGTACCTAGACAGATTTGTTATATAGCACCCAGACATTTTCAGTGACCCTCGTTTTTGTACTAGCAACATATGACTGTGTTGTAGAAGTTAGCAGGGGGAAAGCTAGAAGTTTGACTTCTGAGACGAGCACAGTTGGAAGACTTTGGCACCTTGGGATGGTGAGCTGCAGTCTGACAAACAGAAGGAACATCAAGCTAATCTAAAATGATCAGCTAGTGAAACAAGTAAAAATGTTGACAAACAAACAACTTTAGGCTCCAGAATTAATACTCAGTGCTATGAATAAGACAGTTCTCTTTTAGGAGATATAGTTGCAGGCTGTGTTCAGACCCTGGAAAACATTACTGCACTGTTAATATTTGGTTCACACTCCTAATCTTTGCAACCGTAAGAGCTAGGATTTTTTATTTTTTTTTGAAGATTCTGGAGCACAATTCTGCAGCAAAGGGTGGATTTCACAGCAAATTTCCTCGTATCACAGAGTACAAGGGACCCTACACTCGTGCCCATCGCATTATAAAGCAAAGTAAAGAGGCAAAGTAGGCTCTTTCTCCAGTCAACACAAATTCACAGAGGTGCAAGCGAAGATTCAAACATTTCTAGCTAATATTTTGACTAGTGCCTCAAAATTAAATGAGCTGGTTATATCTTACATTTGAGAATGGAAAGGTAGAACAATCGCAAGAAAATCCTATCTTCAGTTGCAGCTGAAGAAGTGGGTATTCACCCACGAAAGCTTATGCTCCAATATGTCTGTTAGTCTATAAGGTGCCACAGGACTCTTTGTCGCTTCTACAGATCCAGACTAACATGGCTACCCCTCTGATACAAGAAAATCCCAGTTATCCATTCCTGTGAATACTGAAAAACAGCCTGCTACACTCTTCAACAACAAAGTTAGCGACAACTGCCAATTGAGGTTGCCAACTTTCTAATTGCAGAAAACCAAACACCCTTACCCCATCCCCCCTCCCTCTGTCACTCACTCTCCCTCACCCTCACCCACTCACTTTCAGTGCAAGGCCCGAGAAGGCCCCAGGAGAAGGCCGGGAGCTGCAACAGTTTGAATGTGGGAGATAGAATCGTAGGACAGGAAGGGACCTTGAGAAGTCATCTAAATCCAATCCCCTGCACTCATGGCAGGCCTAAGTATGTGTGATTTAAATAGCCTTCCAGTGATGTCTGGCTGCTGGCGTGGCTCCAGATGTGCCCCGCTGACTGGGTGGGCTGCAGTGGCCACCCCAGTGGCAGAGGCCGGACCAACCTTAGTGCACTGCCCCTGGAAGCACTGATAGAGACATGCCCCAAACCATACTAACTTACCTGCACCTCCTGCAGGGAGGGACTGGCCCGCACAGCCACCTAGGTTAGCAGCTGCTGTGTCCCACTTGCTGGGAGGGGGTACGGGTGGGTGTGTCTACACTGCAGTTAAAGCTGGCTGCCCCCCGTCTGCTGACGGAGGCTCGCTGTGGGGCTGTGTTTGGGCTAGCTGAACCCCAAGCTCTGAGACCCTCATGGGGCAGGGATTCCGACAGCCCAAATGTCTACACAGTAATGTTACAGCCCCAACCCGCTGAGCCAGGCCAGCAGGGTGTTTAATTGCAGTGTAGACATACCCCAGAGAGCTCAGAGGGGCTGAACTGGAAGCTTCCGGGTAGGGACTACCAGGGAAGGGAGCCGCAAATTCAGAGCATCTCCACCTGACCCCCTCTTCCCCAAGCCTCCGCCAGCCGCGTATGAGGAGCAGGGCCACCTAGCTGAGGCAGCTGCTAGGAAGAGCAGGAGGGTGCTGGGGGAATGGGAGGGGGTTAGAGGTGTGGAAGCAGGGGACAGGATGGGGGACAGGGGATTGGGGTGCAGGAGGGGGTATGGGCCCTGGGCTGGGAGTGTGAGCTCCAGGATAGGGCCAGAAATGAGGGGTTATGGGTGCGGAAGGGGGCTCAGGCTGGGGCAGGGGTTGCGATGCGGGAGTGGGTGAGGGCTCTGGCTCAGGGTGCAGGCTCTGTGGTGGGGCCAGGAATGAGAGGCTTGGGAGGAAGGAGGGGGGCTCTGGGCTGGGGCCGAGGGGTTCGGAGTGTGGGACAGGGCTCCAGTCTGGGGCAGGGTTGCAGGAGAGGGTAAGGACTCTGGGCACAGGCTCAGGTTGCAGGCTCTAGGGTGGGGTCAGAAAAGAGGGTTCCGGGTGCGGGAGGGGGATCCAGGCTGGAGCAGGAGGTTGGGAGGGCGGGAGGAAGTTCGGGGTGCAGGCTCCAGGCAGCTCTAGCTGATGCAGTGCATGGGGGCCTCCGGGGCCCCTTAAAGAGCAGCCACACCTGTGCTGCCCCGGCATTTCCCAGAGACAGAAGAAGTCCACGTGACTCCCAGGAACTGGCTGCATGTCCGGCTCCAAGGCAGAGGGGTGGCCATAGGGGCTCTGTGCATTGCCCCCTCCCACAAGCGCTGCCCCGAGCGCTGGCTCTGCAACCACAGCTCCCATTGGCTGCAGCGCCCCAGATTTCCGCCCACCGCAGATTCCCAGCCTATGGGAGCTGCAGAGCCGGCGCTCAGGGTGGAGCCTACAGGCGCGGACAGCGCACGGAGCTCCCCGGCCACCCCTCCACCTAAGAGCCGGATATACCGCCGCTTCCTGGGAGCTGCGTGGAGCCGGGCACAGAGCCTGCCTTAGTCCTGCTGCAGCCCGGTCAGCAAGCTTCCAGGGTCCCTTTTCCAACAGTTGTTCCAGTCGAAAACCAAACACCTGGCAACCCTACTGCCAGTTATTAACACAAACATGCAAGATTGTTCTTTATACGAGTATTCTACCCTTCCAAAGTAAAAATACAGCTATCTTATGAAGTTCATTGTTTTTATACATTTACCCATTTTAAAGGTTCCACTGCTTTTATGGCTCTGATTGGAAATCTGCTCTAAATAGGAAAACTATATCCACAGTAGAAGAATACAGTGGCAGTGGTTAATGATGCCATCTAGTGGCACAAACGTTCATGTTCCTTTCAATATATAGAAAATTGAAACTAAATGTGCGTGGCCATCAATTAAATTATCCTTCTCACAGCCTATGAATTTCAATACACCATCTGTTCACCTTCTGTGTGGGAGTTCAGTCATCTTCTTGGCAGCAATATTATTTTAGAGCAATTACCTGTGTCTTTATCACCTATCATTGCGCTTTATCATCTTTTCATCATGTGTAACACCAACCACTTTATTACTACAATTTCTGTAGCCAGCAATCCTGTTAGTTACCATGGAGATGATCGGTCATAAAAAGAAAGTCTACATTTGAAGTAGCAAATGCTGTGGGGGAGGGGCACTGGGAAAGGGGGCGGGGGCTAAAATAAGCTTATTTCCCATATTGGAAAGTTTAGCAGAAGAATCAGTTTTATACCGCAGCACAATAGTAATGGGATTGAGGTGTGACCAGCAACCTAGTTAGAGATCTATCAAGCTTTCCAATATACGGGATGACTCAAATGACTTAGAGGCAATACTATGTGCCAGGGAGACCTGACTTCACTTCCTGGGCTGCCCTTAGGGTATGTCTACACTGAAAATAAAGTGTGTTCTTAACTCAGGGTAGCTAATCCAGGCTAAAATAGATGACAACATGGCATCTTAGCTTTTAAATCAGGTTAGCAGCTCACAGTCAATCCCAGTCTCACCTGTGGGCTTTAACTCAAACTGGTCACCTGCATAAGAGTCCAGTTGCCATGTCTTCACTACTACTTTAACACACGTTAGCTACGCGGAGTTAAGAACGTACTCTCAGAAAGGACATGTTGTCGTCACTATAAAACAGCAGTTAGGGGTGTGGGGGGAGGGGAAAGAGGCCAGGTGGTAGAAATCCCCATTGAGGTGATTGTCCCCAACAGATGCAGTCAGTTTTGCACTGTCTGCTTTGTTTTATGCCTTCTCCTGCCGTTATCTTTCAATTAACTGACTTCTGGCCTGACTTCAGCCTGTGTTTATGTTGCTAGCTTTCATCTTTTCCGCAGATCGCTTTCTAGACCTGCTCTTTCCACTTGCTTCTTTTTCCCCATATAGCTGCATTTGCACATTTCCACTCCTCCACCCCCACCTGGTGTTTTGCTTTTTTCCCCCCATATTTCCATCACCAGAGCCCATCTGTTTTTTCTCTCCATTCACGCTGTTCCTCCTTGCGCTTCCTTTTCGGCTTTTTCATTCTTTTCTAGTTCTCTGTTCCCATCGTTTCAGGCTCCACGTGCTCTCTCATTATTTCTGGATAGTGTTCTGTAAAACAGTACCAAGCAACAAAGCACAAGCATCGTGCTATCACTGTAAGCATTTGCTGCTGCTCAAAGCTTCCAAGGTACGTCACTGCCAGCCCTGAACTGAAACACATTAGGCTCCAATCACTCCAATTATTTTTCCCGGGGACACAAGGGCAGCAATTTCAGATCTATCCCATTTGTTTATTAGTAAGCACCAATGCTATGAATGTTACATAAGAATGGCCGTACTGGGTCAGACCAATGGTCCATCTGGCCCAATAGCCTCTCTTCCAACAGTGGCCGGTGCCAGATGCTTCAGAGGGAGTGAATAGAACAGGGCAGTTTAACAAGTGATCCCTCCCCTGACACCCAGTCCCAGCTTCGAGCAGTCAGACGTTTAGGGACACTCAGAGCATGGGATTGCATCGCTGACCACCTTGGCTAATAGCCACTGATGGACCTACCCTCTTTTCTGAAATGGAGTGACCGGAACTGCATGCAGTATTCAAGGTGTGGGTGTACCATGGAGTTATATAGTGGCATTATGATCCCTGGGAGCAGGGCCGGCGCTAGCACTAGGCAACCCTAGGCGGTTGCCTAGGGTGCCAGGATTTGGGGGGTGGCTCGCCGCAGCTGCCTCCCAGCTCCCCGCTCCTGGCTGAGCGGGGAGCCGGGAGGCAGCCGCAGCAAACCGCCCCCCTGCCTCCCCACTCAACCGCTGAGCGGGGAGCTGGGAGGCAGCCGCAGCGAGCTGCCCCCCTGCCTCCCCGGGGAGCCGGGAGGCAGCCGCAGCGAGCCGCCCCCTTGCCTCCCAGTTCCACGCTCAGCTTCTGTGGCCCGCAGGCGGGGGGGGGCTGAGCTCCTGCGGCCCGCGGGCGCTGAGCACCCGTGGCCCGCAGGGGGGCTGGCTGGGAGGGGGCGGCGGCGTTAGCTTGGGGGGGGGTGCAGGGCTGGTGCAAGGAAGTTTCGCCTAGGGCATGAAACTTCCTTGCACCGTGTCCTGCCTGGGGGACACCACTATTTATTTCTCTCCATTCTGAAAACTGACCATTGATTCCTACCCTTTGTTTTCTGTCTTTTAACCAGTTACCAATCCATGAGAGAACCTTCCCTCTTATCCCATGACTGCCTACTTTCTTGGTAAGGGACCTTGTCAAAGGCTTTCTGAAAGTCCAAGTTCACTATAATCACTAAATCACCCTTGTGCACCTTTGCTGATCCCCTCAAAGAATTCTAATAGATTGGTGAGGTCCGATTTCCATTTACAAAAGCCATGTTAATTCTTCCCCAACAAGTTGCGTTCATCTATGTGACTGATAATTGTGTTCTTTACTACAGTTTCAACCAGTTTTGCCTGGAACTGAAGTTAGGCTTATGGCCTGTAATTGTCAGGATGGCCTCTGAATCCTTTTTTAAAAAATAAGCACCCCAGTAGCTATCCTCCAGTCATCTGGTACAGAGGCCAGTTTAAGGCATACCACATATTAGCACTTACATAGCCCTTTACACCTTCAAAGTGCTTTGCAAATATTAATTATCCTCAGCTCTCCTGCCTGGTATTATTATTCCCATTTTGCAGATGAGGATAATACAGTGAGGTTAAGAGTAGAAGGTCCACATTTTCCAAAAGTACCTCAGTGTCTAGGTGCCCAATTTGAGCTTCGTTGGGCCTGATTTTTCAATAGTGCTGAGAACTCACAACTTTCCAGCTTTCAACTGGAGTTATTCAGGGCCTTTGAAAGTCACGCTCAATGTGTGTCAAACTGAATAGTCAGAAAGAGAGAACTTTTAAAATCTGACATTAAGCAATTAGCTCAAGGGAAAGGACAGAAAAAGAGAGACATACGAAGAAATGGAGACTAAAAGGGGAGTAAATGAAAAAGGAAAGTTAAGAAGAAGTAGAGATTAGATGTCAGGAAGAGTCCAAAAGTAGAACTACCATTAAACTAAAACACCAAGTACCTAGAAAACTGAGCAGCTGCTCAGAAGGAATTTTTAAATGAGACTCCTTGGTGTTTCTTTTACCCAGAGGTCCTCAAAAGTTCAGCTGATCACAAAGCACTTTTCCAACTCAGCCCTCGGCGTAAGATCTGTCAAAAGGAGAATGAAAGGAGGGCGCAGAAAGAGGAAACTCCCTGAGCAGTGAGTGGTTTAATCACTTCACAGAAGGCAACAGTTCCTGTTCTCCTTCTAAAATCATTCAAGTATCAAAGCCAATGAAGAAATTCTCGTATCGCAGATCTACTATATATTTGACATCTTATTTCGCACACACTTAAGATTAAGAATAATAATTTGACAGAACTGCCTTTTGCAAACCAATCAAACTACATCAAAGGGCACGCTCTCGTTCTCCTGCAGAGCCACAACAGACAACAAATCCACGCTGGTAATTCACCACCATCTCGAATGTCAATCCAGGCTGCTACAGGACACCCATCCCACCATGTAGCAACATTCACTAGTACTACATAACCAAAGACAATCTGCTCAATGCAACCACACCACAAACATACCTCTTCATCTATGGGCCAGATCCATGTCTGGTGTAATTCCACCTACATTCAGAACTAGAGTACCTGCATATGGCCCATGTGTGTCATTCAGCAAACTAAACACCTCTGTTTTCGATGTGTGATTTGTAGTACAGTACAGTACTACCTAGAAGTCCAAGGGCCCCATCATGCTAGGTGCAATACAAACACAGTCCTGCCCTGAAGAGCTAACAGCCTAAAGTAGACAAGACAGACAACAGGTTGGAGGGGAAACGGAGGCACCAAGAGGTGACGTGACTTGCCAGAGGCCATACAGCAGCTTAGTGGCAGAGCAGGGAATCAACCCTAGATTTCATGAGTGCCACTCCAGTGCACCAGGCTGCCTAAAATCTCACAGCTAAATACTGCAGAGGCTTTATTAGCACGTGTCCTCTTTCCTTTACACTTTGTAATATTCATATTGCCACACACAAAAATTCATTCTTCTCTGATCAAAGCTGTTTCAATTATTTCAGTTCATGGCATGTTTTCTATCCTCATTCAGCTGCAGGCTCTACGCGTTTGATAAAACTTCAAGAACTAAAATACTCTCCCAGGATGACAGCTGACTGAGCGTGCGACAGAAACCCTCAGTCAGCTCTACCCACGGCAGCACACCCAGCTGAGAGAGGGGCACCGCAGACTGGTTTCAAAGGCAGCCCCCGTCCTGTTCTCCATGGCTGGTGAGATAGTGACCGCGAACTGGGGCGTCAGAGGGAGGAAGTGTAAATCGCGTGGAGAACGGTTCCGCCAAGCTGGAGGGTTCAGGGAGAGCCACTACTCTAACTATGGGTGGTTCCTTTGTCATATCAGGAACACTCTGTGCCAGTAACACACCCATTTTACTGATCGTACTGACATACCTGTTGCCTCACAAGGTTGTATGGCTTTTTGGCTGAGCAGTAATTCAAGCCAACGACTGAGATTGAAAGAGATTTGTGGTACAATATCTATGAGAAATTGAGAGAAGTGTTGCCCCCTCACACACACCACCCCCCATAAGAAAGGGGGAAGAAGAGAAAGATCCTGTATGGTGAATTTTTGACTCCATGTCAGCAGACTGAGCTCTTTAACGTATCATCTGGGACTCCCCACTAGTCATTTTCTGGCCTTGTAGAAAAGGTTTATTGCTGTCCTGGGAGCAGAGAGAGTCATTCCGCTGCTGTTTATTACTATTATGGATGTACAATGACAACAGTGGACTCTAGGGGCATCATCCGCTGGACCTTTAGAGTGAAGGCAAACACACAGCAGCAGACTGGTAAAGTGCAAACACAAGTGCTGAGGTCTTTCATCCCCTCTTCAGGGCTTATAAACGCACCAGCCTGTATGCCTGTATCAAACAAATCCAGGATCTTTGTTCCTAAGAGCTAAGACTGCCATTTCCTCCTCCTCTAAAACCAACTGTTTAAAGTGAATATAATGCTTATGGACAGCCCTGGAGATCAAATCTCTCTTTTCCCCAGAGGTACAGGACAGGCAGCAACAACAGTCCACCCACATCATTTTTGAAAAGTCATGAAAGACAGGCGAGATTCCAGAAGACTGGAAAGGGGCAAATATAGTGCCAATCTATAAAAAGGGAAAAAAGGACAACCCGGGGAATTACAGACCAGTCAGCTTAACTTCTGTATCTGGAAAGATAATTGAGCAAATCATTAAGCAATCAATTTGCAAACATCTAGAAGATAATACGGTGATATGTGACAGTCAGCATAGATTTGTCAAAAACAAATTGTGTCAAACCAACCTGATAGCTTTCTTTGACAGGGTAACAAGCCTTGTGGATAAGGGGGAAGCGGTAGACGTGGTATATCTTGACTTTAGTAAAGCTTTTCATACTGTCTCGCATGACCTTCTCATAACCAAACTAGGGCAATGCAACCTAGATGGAGCTACTATAAGGTGGGTGCAAAACTGTTAGGAAAACCGTTCCCAGAGAGTAATCAGTGATTCACAGTTATGCTGGAAGGACATAAGTGGGATCCCGCAGGGATCGGTTCTGGGTCAATATCTTCATCAGTGATATAGATAATGGCATAGAGGGTACACTTATAAAGTTTGCGGATGATAGAAAGCTGGGAGGGGTTGCAAGTGCTTTGGAGGATAGGATTAAAATTCAAAATGATCTGGACAAACAAACTGGAGAAATGGTCTGAAGTAAATAGGATGAAATTCAATAAGGACAAATACAAAGTACTCCGCTTAGGAAGGAACAATCAGTTGCACACGTAGAAAATGGGAAATGACTGTCTAGGAAGGAGTACTGCGGAAAGGGATCTGGGGGTCATAGTGGATCACAAGCTAAATATGAGTCAACAGTGTAACACTGTTGCAAAAAAGGAAAACATCATTCTGGGATGTATTAGCAAGAGTATTGTAAGCAAGACACGAGAAGTAATTCTTCCGATTTACTCCGCGCTGATTAGGCCTCATCTGGAGTATTGTGTCCAGTTCTGGGCACCACATTTCAGGAAGGATGTGGACAAATTGGAGAGAATTCAGAGAAGAGCAACAAAAAAGATTAAAGGTCTAGAAAACATGACCTATGAGGGAAGATTGAAAAAATCGGGTTTGTTTAATCTGGAAAAGAGAAAACCGAGGGGGACATGATAACAGTTTTCAAGTACGTAAAAGGTTGTTACAAGGAGGAGGGAGAAAAATGTTTTTCCTTAACCTCTGAGGATAGGACAAGAAGCAATGGGCTTAAATTGCAGCAAGGGAGGTTTAGGTTGGACATTAGGAAAAACTTACTAACTATCAGAGTGGTTAAGCACTAGAATAAACTGCCTAGTGGTAGGGAATAGACAAAGCCTTAAGTATTTAGTACATCCCCAATGAGCAAAATCTTCCAGCGTCATTTTAATGCCATGTTCTAAGCACTCCTGCATTGCACTCCATCAATTTTTATCTGCTTCTCCCAATGATTGTAAAGATGCTTACGCTGAACACAAAAGCTCTTTACACTACAGAAAAGCCAATTGCTCCCCGATAGCTTGATTACGGCAGCTGACATGTTTTTGCCATTTATGGGAAAGCAGAGCAGGCCTTGCTTACTTGGGGCTCATGTGGGGCTTTGCCACAAGCCCCACATATGGGGCAGTGTATGGCTGGGCTGTCCCACAAGCAGATTGTGAATTTTAGCTGGCCAATCCGCTTCCTGGTTCTACCACTGCTCCAGGCGCTGTGTCCTGCACCGGAGCTATGCCCAGCACAGAATACAGTCCTGGGAGTGCCGGGTGGAGCCAAGGTTGTGTCTATCCCCTGCCTCTTCCTGCACACATGTATTGGGATAAGACCTAGAAACCTTGATAAGGCTGCTCCCCCGATACAATATAGGTAGAGTGTGTAAGACAGTAAGGATACTTCCTCATGGCCCCTCAGTCCCCCATACAGATATGAATAAAGTTCTTAGGTCAGTTTAATAGAAGAGATGCAGAGAGCCCTTTCAGAATAAGTTCCATAAATTATAGTCCAATGTCCAATATCAGGGTGATCCACTCTGGAGCTGGGGACTTCAGTCTTGAGACTCAAACTTCCCCTGATGAAGCTTAAGCAGATCTGAGGTAACAGGATCAAAGCCCAAGAGGTTTTTTTTATAGTTCGCTCGCAACCTCTTGACAGCAGGAGAATAACAGGTGAAGCATTGTGGCTTTGAAGTAGACCTCCTATTTCCTAAGCATCACCGTTAATTAGCTACGTGGATTAGCATAAGGCAACTGCATATCTCCCGCCATTTATAGATCATTTACTACAAACTTCAAAGAGAAATAAAGTCAATGATACTACTACGTATATGGTTTATCTAAATCAGGGGTGGCCAACCTGAGCCTGAGAAGGAGTCAGAATTTACCAATGTACATTACCAAAGAGCCACAGTAATACGTCAGCAGCCCCCCATCAGCTCCCCACTCCCGTGCTCTCAGCACCTCCCACCCACTGGCAGTCCTGCAGCTGCACCTTCTCCACACCTCCCAGTCAGCTGTTTCATGGTGTGCAGGAGGCTCTGGAGGGAAGAGCGAGGGCACGGCAGGCTCAGGGGAAGGGGCGAGAAGGGGTGAAGTGGGGGCAGGGCCTGTGGCAGAGCCAGGGGTTGAGCAGTGAGCACCCCCCCCCCCGGCACATTGGAAAGTTGGTGCCTGCAGCTTCACCCCCAGAGTCGGTGGCTATACAAGGAGCTGCATAGTAACTTCTGAAGAGCCGCATGTGGCTCCGGAGCCACAGGTTGGCCACCCTGATCTAAATGTTAACATCTCCTTTTGATCTCTGAATTAACAGAATACAGGACAGACAGGAACCGTTTGGTTACATTGTCAACCTCTAACAATATATATGTAAACACACACAAAATACAATCATTATTTACTAATATGTCTCTGAAGGTTGAATCCGGGTCAATAAGCCTGCTAGTTGTGTAACCCTTTCTGGCCCTGTGTCACATCCCCTAATGCTGCTATCAATTTCAGACGGGCGGCCATATTTTAGCTATGTTGAGCAAGGCCTTTGTACAATGGGGAGAAGTGGTTTTTTCTATTAGCTAAAAGGGATAGTGTCATATTGAACATCACCGGCCAGACCCTCATCTGGAGTAAATCAGTGGCGCTCCATTAATGTCAAAAACTATGCTGGTTTACAGCAAAAGAGATTATATCAAACTTTTCCCTACTTAGGTTATTAAAACCAAATAACTTTAAAAATCCAATGTATTTGTCACTATTCCTGCTTTGTTTGCTCTGCATTTTTCTCTGCCTGAACAATGAAAAATCACTCTCATTTTTATTTACAGTCCACTTCACTTTCTGGTTCTCAGTGCTGGTGGGTTTGGATTTCAGACACTGAAGGGGATGTTTATTTGTTCAAACCAAACTGATTATGCTGAAATATACTATAATTTTAAGTTCCTAAGAACTTTTCTTTTGATGTTGTTTTGGAAAAGATTTAGCTTTTTGTAAAAACAATTGGCTAATCTGTTTTCTATTGACGGGGAAGAAAGGTAATCTGTAAAAATTACAAAACACAGTTTTTAAAAAATTGAGAGTCCAATGTAGAGTTTTTAATTGGTGTATGAATATCATGTGTTTCAAGCAAGCCAGATATGATTTGAAAACTCTAGAGAAAATTCATAGCATGGAAAAACAGTAATTTTCTTTTTAAAAATTCAAGAAGTTTAAAAATGCTTGAAATTATAATGAAATGTTTCAAGTCCAGCAAAATGTTTTGTTCGTCCAAATCCCCACTACCAACCCACAATGAACCCAAAAAAACCAACCAGTTATTCCCTCAGCTCTGCTACTGACCCTTTCTGACTGCATGAGCCAGACCTACAATTTGGCTCTAAAGATCCTTAGGAGTACATAGGCATATTGAATGGATGCCTTGTGATTTGAAGTGCATGCCTAGAGTATCACATGTACAAATGATGCATCATTGGACCACTACATGAATGACAATTCCTGCAACCTATCATCTCTCTCCAACCAAAAAGGCACCTAGCAAGGTGAAAGCTATGATCTGCTAATATTAAGCCTAGCACCTCTCCACAGGAGGATGGCTTAATTTTCACAACAAAATTTTCACAACAAAATTTTGGTGGCCTCAGAGTGTGGCCACCAACTCTTGCTGGTGGCCATTCTGACAAAATTTTCCCAAAATACTTAATTAACTTTAGGAAAAACAATTAAATAGGCACATATACATGTCCAAATCATTGTAATTTATTTATAGAGTGGTGGTGTGGTTGCAGACTCAATAATAAAAATAAATGTACGGTTGTATTTTGGTGCCCCTAGCCCTCACTGCCTCCTCCAGCCCCCCCCCCCCATCACCTCTGGCCCTTGCCCCCCCCCCATTGTCACTCCAGGCCCCGCTGCTCCCCACCCCACCCCCCATTGTCCCGTGCTCCCTTCTGCCACCTTGCACCCCAGGCTCATCCCACTCTTTGCCTCTTGACCACGGCACCCGGTAAGGCCAGCCCTGCTGAAGCCCAGAGCTGGAGCCCCATGGCTGGAGCCATGGGGTGGGGGGCACTGAAGCCTGGAGCCCCAGCCCAGAGCCCCACAGCTGAAGCTGAGGAGGCAGAAGCATGAAGCCCACCCCTGGAGACCTGCTGCTGAAGCCCACCCCTGGAGTCCCACCTCTAAAGCCCTCTCCCTGAGCCACTGCCACTGCAGGGAGGGGAAACGCTGTGCCCCCTCCCCCATCTCTGCACAGGAGGCTGTTGTGGCCGCAGAAAACCCCCCTGATGGTCACATTTGGGAAACACTGGCATAGACCTCCAGACATCATGATGCACCACATCAGGCTACACAACTGGAAACATCCAAGTTATTTTGTAGACACAACCTGAATAGCTGGTTTGTATCACAAGTGAAAATTATGAGTTTATTTGGACAAAAACACACAGCGCCTAACCCCTTTTCACCTTGGCTGTATTATTTTATTTTAAATTTGCACACACTTTCTCAGACCTATAACAAGAGGGATAAAAGCATTTTCAGAGTGTAACTGGAAACATTTGTCATTTTTTTCACTGATTTAAAATTTCTGCCAAAAATGAACATTTTAATTTTGTTCCAAAAATTAATGTTTATTGTAGACCAGTTCTCACAGAGAGTCAGGCTGCTTCAAATATAAATGGAGTTACATCACTGCTATACTGCCCTCTGGGGGCGTATTATATAGTTACATCATTTTAGCACAGACACAAAGGTTGCTATGTTAGCAGGCTCTATGAGCATTACAGAAGGCAGTGCAGCCTACTGTCGCTATAAAAAGGGGCTAGCAATTGAGAAAAGGGTTCAAATCCCAACTCTTCTAGTGACTCGGTGTGACTTTGGGCAAATCTCTGCCTCGGATCTTCTCTCTTTGTAAATTAGACATGACACTGCTCAGTGAGGAGCTACAAGGCAGGGGTTTAAAATCCTTGAAATAAAAATGCTCCTATCACTCTGACATTTATTATCTCATTGTTTCCTTGCATTCCCGTCTGTCTGTATCCATATGTTATCTCGGCGTATACTTACATTGTAAGCTCTTTGGGGCAGAGACTGTCTTTGTGTTCTGTGTTTGTACAGAACCCAGCCCAGTGGGGTCCATGATTGGGGCTCCCAAGCGCTACAGCAATACAAATACATGATTATACTTTTTCTACTCCCTCCCTTCCCTCAAACCTGACAGGAAGTGGAAACAAAGGTTAAAGGACATTGACGTTATTTCAGTAACACAGGTCAAGGGATTGCATCTGCCCTGCAAGGGGCCACATATTGTGGTTTGAATTGTGGTAGTACATGAAGGCCCTAATTGAGATCAGAGCTCCATTACAAACAGTAAGTGACTGCGCCTGCCTCAAGAAGCTTCGGACCTTAACGGGACAAAAGGCCCATGAAGAGAGGAATAACCGGATACAACGGACAAGCAAAGTTGTCAGGGTTATGATGGAAGCATGTTTTAGCTCCATTTCTTTCTCCCCATTGCCCCAGGACAGATGACATACAAATGGAGTGGGAGATAGTTAACAAAATATATACTATATACACACCCATTTTAATAGATATTATATACACTGCCTATATCTGACAACCCTCAGCCTGCCCTCTGCCAGCTGGCCTATGGATTGTGGCATCGCAGCAGAAGTGGGTTGAGAAAAGAGTTGAAGAGGAGGGCCTGGGCCTCGCGAATCAAGGCAGGGAGGGAGTCCAACACCTAAGGGGCAGTGTGGACAATGGGACAGAAATATATGTGCCAGAAGCTGACAGGATAAGAGTTGAAAATGATGCAATAGGAGACCACCACCAACCACTCCTCCCTCTCAAAAAAAAAAAAGAAGAAGAAAAACAGGGAAGGGCAGAGTCACGAAGGGCCCTGAAAGTCAGGACACGTCACGTACAAACATAACCATGTGAAGCCACCCTCTTCCTAGAGTGTGTGTCATGGACTGTGCCCAGACCAACTGCTGCGTGGCAATGGTAATATCAGGGGGACTGTCCTTAGGGAGCACACCAAGCAGTCTTAGTGCATGTCCCACAGGAGGGAGTGGGACATAAACAGGGACAAAAATTGAAAGGAGGCCACCTGGCTCTTAGAAGAAGTCTTTGTGGCTGAAAGTTCCATTCTGGAGTCAGAGGATTGAGTTCCCTGGTCCCTGCCTGAGCTCCATGACAGAGTAACTCTTTCTCTGCACCACAATGAGCCATCAGCCTTACACTTAGCAGCACAGCAGAATGCCCAGTCACACACTTTTCTCTAAGACCCTGTTGTCTGGAGTGGCTCACAAGCGAGAATACCAACCTCAGAGCAGACTGTTAAGAAGCAGGGCACAAACCCCAAACTGGCTGTGAGTTCTACAATTAAATGTCACCAACCAAACAACAAGTGTAAACTCCTCAGGCACTATAACCGCTTAGCATGAAGTCACAGACTGTCCCCTTGGGCATGCCAATCTATCTTGCCACCCAGGCAAGACTGACTTTGTGATAGATGGTCACTTTACACCAGTGATCACAAAATATTCGCTTCTACGGATCCAGACTAACACGGCTACCCCTCTGATACAAAATATTCAGGTTACTCCCAGTCCTGAAGGGCCAGTCAATCTGCACCCCAAGTCAATCTGCACCTTAGATCTCACAAAGGCAACAACACTTGTACCCAATCCCAAAATAAACTAACTAAAGATTTAACTAGAAAAAACTAAATGGGAGTTATTTATAAGGTTAAAATCATAAAACATACACACACACAAATGAGTTGCTGTCTTAAGTTTCAGATGGCGATAGAGCTGCTGAAATATGCCAGCTCTAAATGTCCATTAGGGCTAACCTAGGTTAGCCCTGGGGATCTCCTTCTTATGTTTAGGAACCTTTGCCCCTCTGAGTTCAAAGAGCATAAAATGATCCTAATTCCTTATGGTCAGGAATTTTTATCTCCCTAGAGTCCAAGCTGATGGGCTCAGCACTTCTGCATGCAACCTCTTCATGGGTGGGTACGGGGAGTAATCGACAAAGTCTTTGTTTCAGAACGGCTCATTTGTATTCAACAGTCCTTCTTGAGGGGCAGGAGATAACGCCTTCTGTAGGAACCCAGCATTTTGCAGTAGGTGATGTTTGTTTCTCATTTGGTGAGTTACACTGTTCTAAACTGTAAAATGTTTGTTCTAGAATGAACACTTACGTAGTACCATATAGTACCGTAGTACCATATAATACAGGTATTAGCTCTCTCGCCGTATCCACAGTGTGCCCAGCCATTTGATAGCAATGTCACTAGCCAGGTGAAGAGGTGGTAGCCAGCCATCAAAGTAAGTCAGTGGGCACGCGTCAAGGATATGCAACAGTCTGAAGTTGACCGCATCTACATCACGGGTCGTTAGAGAAACCCCATTTGAAGAAACTGGCCACACAATAGTGCTGACCTGTTCAAAACCGGTCCAGGAATGACCACAGGTGCCTTGGCAGGTCAAAACCTGGTGGGCAGATGGTTGGGTCAGTGAAAAGAGAGTGATTAACAACTGTCATTGCTGACCACTCGTTATACCAAGCAGATTCCACCATCAGACATCATAAGTAGGATTAATACAGGCAGCATCCTACAAGCATTGCATAAAGTCAACACACTAAACTATACTAACCCCCAGATAAGCCAGACTGGTCCCTAGCTATGCACTTGTCACTATTCAGTAACAGCTTTGGCATGAGCTGGCACCTCGTCTGCCAGCGTCATACCTGTCCACACAAATTGTTGCACCAGTTTAACTAAATCAGTGCTAGTTTGTGTGCAGACAAGACCTGCATAACCCAAGCCCATTTCTGTGTTCCATACAGTGGTCACCCTAAATATGTTTCCATCGCCTTAGTTAGCTCAGTCATGTTATCCCATTATTCCTATTATTCCCCAGACACCGCTCATAGGAGCTACTGTAGAATGAACACTGCAGATACTGAGATACTCTAATCCAGAAACTGGAGGCAAAACTGGAAAGTTTTTAAAAGGTGGCCAAATGTACATCACATTGAATTATTCTCTATTATCCTAATCCGATATTTCTGTAATGAAAACATACTTTTTCTACGAGCAGTTTCTGACTCAACCCCATTCCTTCGGTGTACAGGGGAAATGATTTGAAAACCCATCTGTCCTCTTTAAATAGAGGAGCTATTTTTACCTTTATGATGAGCCCAGGCAATTAAAAAACAAGTGTAGTGGTTTGAAAAACAGAGAGAGAGAGAGAATCAGCTGCTACCTTGTGGTTGTCACAGTACAAACATGACACGGAGCACATGGATCTTAGTGCTACCTCTTCTAGCCCTTCTGTATGGGTTTCCAGCCACCAACACATGCAAGCCAATGCCTCATACACTACAATTAGACCCAAACATCCACTAGCTGTTAGGGTGCTAGCACATAAGGGGTTGGATAAATTAACCATTACACATCAAAGTTGGGAAAGGGATACAGACTAATCTATATCTAGGTCACCAGGTCAAACCCGGCCCAGGTCAGCCAGTGACTGAAAGTTGTAACCACCTGATGGCTATTCTGTGCAACGAGTTGGTGGGTCTCAGTGTAGTTTCTACTGAACAGCTATCCCCAGTTGGCTCCCATTAATGCTCTTGTTGGCATTCTCAGCAGAGGGGCCATGCACCCAACTCAGTGCTCCAGGGAAATCTGGGAAGTCTCAGGTTAACCACGAGTTCTCTGGGGCCCCAGACTCACATTCTGGAACAACCCAGTCATGGAATTATCTACTGGCATCAGCGGGGGAATCTAGCAAGTGGTGGTTGGCTACTCCAGGAAGACAGAGGCTGCCAAACAACACAGTACAGGCCAAGAGTTCCTATAGACAATAAAGGGGAAGGGATGAAGATCAGGATAAATAAAGAACACATTAGATCTTCTGACCAATTTGAATGAATTCAAATCAGCAGGATTGGATGCTAGTCACCCCAGGGTACTGAAGGAATTCGCTGAAGAAATCTCAGAGCCACTGACAATAATATTTACAAACGCATGGATGACAAGAGAGGTCCCAGAAGTCTGGAGAAAGGCTAACATAGTGCCCATCTTTAAAATGGGGGGAAAGGAGGAGCCGGGGAACTATAGACCAGTCAGCCGAACTTCGATACCTGGGAAGCTACTACAGCAATGTATAAACATTCAATTTGCGAATACCTGGAGGATGAAGGGGTGATCACTAGCAGCCAGCATGGATTTACCAAGAACAAATCATGCCAAACCAGCTTGATTTCTTTCTTTGACAGGGTAACTGGTTTGGTGGATAGGGGGAATGCAGTGGACATAATATACCTGGACTTTAGCAGGCTTTTGACATAGGCCCACACAACATTCTGATAAATAAGCTGGAAAAATGTGGGCTCAACTGAACTACCATTAAGTGGATATATAATTGGTTAAATAACTGTAACTATTAATAGAATGATGTGGGATTGGAGGAAGGTCTCAAGTGGGGCTCCACAGGGTTCTGTTCTGGATCCGGTGTTATTTAACACCTTTATTAATGACCTGAATGTAGGTTATGGAGAGCATACTGATCAAGTTTGCAGATGACACAAAGCTTGGGGGAAAGAGGGTTGCCAATACTTTGGAGAATAGAGCTAAAAATCAGAGGGATCTTGATCAAAGAAGAACTGGGCTATAGACAACCAAATGAAATTCAACAAAGACACATGTAAGGTGCTACACTTAGGGAAGAAAAACCAAATGCACAAATACAGACTGGGGGATAACTGACTTGGCAGCAGCACTGCTGAGAAGGATCTGGGAGTTGTGGTGGATCACAACCTCAACATGAGTCAGCAATGTGATGCTGTTGGGGGAATAAAATCATAGAATCATAGAATATCAGGGTTGGAAGGGACCTTAGTAGGTCATCTAGTCCAACCCCCTGCTCAAAGCAGGACCAATCCCCAATTTTTGCCCCAGATCCCCAAATGGCCCCCTCAAGGATTGAACTCACAACCCTGGGTTTAGCAGGCCAATGCTCAAACCATTGAGCTATCCCTTCCCCCCCAAAAAAGCGCAAATGCAATTTTAGGTTGCATTAACAGAGGCATAATAGGCAAGTTAAGGGAAGCGATAGTACCACTCTACTCGGCAGTGGTTAGGCCTCACCTGGAGTACTGTGTCCAATTTTGGTCACCAATGTATACAAAGGACGCAGAGAAACTGGAAAGGATCCAGAGACGAGCAACAAAGATGATCAAAGGGATGGAATGTAAGTCATGTGAGCAAAGGCTGAAGGAACGGGGTACGTTTAGTCTGGAAAAGAGGAGATTAACAGGGAATATGATAGCAGTCTTCAGATACTTGAACGGCTGCCATAAAAAAAAGATGGAGAAAAGTTCTCCTCTTTTGCCACAGAGGACAAGAGGCAATGGGTTCAAACTACACTACAGCACAGCAGATTTAGATTAAATCTCATGACAGATTTCATAACTGTAAGAACAGCAGGACAATGGAACAGACACCTCGGGAGGTTGTGGAAGTTTCTTCACTGGAGGTTTTCAAAAGGAGGCTGGACAGCCATCTGTCTGGGATGGTGTAGACCAGTAGTTCTCAGCCAGGGGTATACGTACCGCAGGGGTACGCAGAGATCTTTCAGGGGGTACTCAACTAATTTAGATCATTGTTTCGCAACCTGGGGGTTGTGATCCCAGAGGAGGGTCCACAGAACAGATTTAAGAGGGGGTTGCAATGCAGGGCTGGCGTAAGTAGGTGGCAAGCAGGGCAATTGCCTGAGGTCCCATGCCACAGGGGGCCCCGCAAAGGTAAGTTACATGCTTCAGCCCCAAGCAGCAGGGCTCAGGCTTCAGACAAGGCTCACAAGTGTAAAACAGGCTCAAGTATCACACTGAAATGTACAATATTTATACTCCAGTTGATTTATTTGATAAACACATGGTAAAAATGAGAAAGTCAGCAATTTGTATTTTTATGTCTGATTTTGTAAGCAAGTAGTTTTTAAGTGAGGTGAAGCTTGGGGTATGCAAGAAAAATCAGACTCCTGAAAGGCGTACAGTAGTCTAGAAAGGTTGAGAGCCACTGGTTTAGATAGAACAAATCCTGCATCTTGCGGCCCCTTCTAGCCCTAGACTCTATGTGGGCCAGCACTGCACTGCTCCTCCATCTCCCAGGGGAGAGCTGGACAGAACTCAAGACAACAGGAGACGCAGTAACTCTGGTAGAGCCAGGCTGGAGAGAGATGGGGGCAGGAGAAGAGGAAAGAGCTACAGACATGGACTGGATCGAAGCTGGGTGGCAGCAATGGGGGCAGGGGACACTGGGAATGAAAGCCACTCCTGGTGTCTTGTAACAATGCAAAGACTTGGGCCCATGCATTCTGCACAGTTCCCACAAGGCAGGCATTGAAAACAAGTGTGGTTAGAGGAGCCATTGTTTTAACCTATGCAACTTCACACCAGGAGGCCCTCACCACATACGCCTCCGCCCAAAGGAAGTGTGTTGCCATCTCTCACAATTTTACTGCAAGTTTCATGATATTTGGTGTTTTTCTTAAACCCTCAGCTCCTGGAGGCATGCGATTAAGAGCCATTCTCAGCTTTCATTTAAAAAAAAATGTTCTAGCCCTCATGTTTGCAGAAGAAAACATGCTCCATGGCCACTCTCAAGGACAAGGAACAAGGCAGCAAAATTAATATATAGATTAGATATTACTTTTTTTAATCTCCTAATTTTTAAGCCCATTTTATGATTTTGGGAGGCCTGCCGATTTTTGAACATTTGGGAGCAGTAATATAGTTGCTCTGACTCCATGCAAGACCCAGTACAATTTCAGAGCCACCTAACCCTGCTTCAGCCCTTCAAAGTGATTAGATAAATCCCAGGGAACTAGCATGATGCACCCTTCCACTCAGGGTACGTCTTCACTACCTGCTGGATCGGCGGGCAGTGACCGATCTATCAGAGATCGATTTATCGTGTCTCATCTAGACGCGATAAATCGATCCCTGAACGCGCTCCCCGTCGACTCCAGAACTCCACCTCGAAAAGAGGCAGAAGCGGAGTCGACAGGGGAGCGGCAGCGGTCGACTCGCCGCCGTCCTCACGGCCAGGTAAGTCGACCTACGATACGCCGATTTCAGCTACGCTCTTCGTGCTCTTTGCTTCCTCTAACTCTCCTGGCTGTGGCAGTCTCCCACTACAGCAAGCTCGAATGATAAAAAGGAAGTTTATTGGTGGTATCTAGGCTGTAGCCAAACTAGAACATGTTCCTGAGCCTTACTCGATATACATGCATCCAGTGATTTAAACCTCCAGGAAGAGATCCAGCTACAATACATAGGAACTGGGAGACCCAAGGAAGTCTGTTATTCCAAATCTCTCTTTAAGGACAGCCTGCACTGATGCAGTTGGGCAGTACAGAAAAGAGGTACGTTCATCATGCGTTACCTGCCGGATATAAACGCCTGCTTCTGATTCGCTTGCAACTCTCCTCACTGGTTTACTCTCAATAAAACATGCTCACAGAGAGCAGTGTGCCATATGCTAACAACTCACTATATTCTATCTCACAGTCTCTTCACAGCTATGCTGTCACAGTCATTTTGTGCTTTCTCCCCAGTTTTCCATGTCTTTTCAGCAATCTGCTCAACGTTTTATACATTCTTGCCCTCAAAAACATATACAACTTGACATCATTAAAATTAAGGAGCCAGGCAAAAAAAACCAGTGGTTTTTTTGCCTGGCTCCACAATTGCAAGACAGGAACCAATTAAAAATAAACAACAAAATTAAACTTTGAGGTTTATATGCAACTGGTAATGATTTATAGATCACTGCCGGCACGAGACAGATGTGAATGCCTGCAGACAGATCTTTGGTTACAGCCAGCCAATCTTGCTTCTAGGGCAGGAAAACTTTCCAATGACAATTTCACATCAAATTGCATGCAGCTTGTCTTTTGAATTCAGAAGCACAAAGTCTGTTGTTGATCAACTTTGCCCCCACTCGAGAATGATGGCGATGTACCACAGGCAGCCTGCTAAGAAAGCATGATTAAAAGTAAAGGTTGGGAAGGAAAATGCTTGTATGTACAAAATAAGCCCTAAACAATAAACCAAATGCAGGTAGCAAACCAAAAGCTGACCAATAATTAAGGAACAGAGAAGCAAAAAAAAGAAATCACCTTGGGCTTTTTGTTGGTGGTGGTTATTGTTTTGTTTTTACATATTATAATAAGGTCCATTTTAGACTTTATGGTTAGACAAACACCTCTCAGGGATGGTCCAGATAATACTTAGTTCTGCCATGAGTGTAGGGGACTGGACTAGATAACCTCTCGAGGTCCCTTCCTGTCCTAAAATTCTATGATCTTACAGATGTATAGAATGCCGGTCACCACAGCAGCTAAATGCTGTTATTATATGTTACATCATCATTTTTTATTGTGGTAGCACGCAGAAGACAGGATCGGGGACCCATTGTGCCAGGTGCTGTACAAACAACAAAAATATGGTCCCTGCCCCCAAAGAACTTGTAAATCGGTCATTTTGAAGGGGCCCATCACTTCAGCAGGTAAGGACCAAACCGTGCACGCACAGGCATGTACAATTCAGGTTGTTAGATGCAGGGCTTTGGAGCTGTGCTCCGGCTCTGCTCCAGCTCCAGGCAAAAACCTGCTGCTCCGGAGCTGCTCCAAGGGCTCTGCTCCAAAGCCCTGATTAGACACCTAACTGCCCGATCTGTGCACGCAGATGCTCTTTGCTCCCGACACAAAGGCCTGGATTGTTATTTATTGAGTCCCCAACATCCTGCTCAGTGCTGGACACAGCCCAGTGAAGACAAGATCCCTGCCCTGAGGAACCTACTATCAAGCAGCCAGAACAAACACCCATTGAAGTGAATGAGCAGATTCCTACTAAGATGCGTGAGCGCTGGATACTGCCCAAAGAAAAAACAAAACCAAGAGTCAGATTGGGGGTGGGAAGAGAGTGGAGCTCCTCTTTGAGATGGAGTGGGGCAGAGTGGCAGCCCTCTCCCAAGCCTGCCCACTCGGTGCCAAAATGAGCAGCCCCTCACCGTGCATTGTGCAGATCTTCATACTATGCTCTTCCCTCTCTTTTATGACATGCTCCAATGGAGTTAATACTTTAAATGTCCCCAGTGTTATCAGCAGGTATCTGAGTTATCCCCCATTGAGATGAATGGGGCAGATCACACCCGTCGGGTTTTCCAAACTTCACCGCTTCAGCTATCCTCAAGGTCACATTTTTGAGGCTGTCTCAGCAACCACAACAAAGGACTTATTTTTAAATGAAAGTTTAGATTCTAGAGACTAAACGGGCAGCATGAAAGAGGTACCGGTCAGCCATAGTTCCACATACTAGCTTAATTTGAGTTCCTACCGCATTGAATTCAGTGGCAAAAGAGTGGACTAACCCATGAAGAGGATTGGCCCCCAGGTGACCAGCAGATGGATTTTTACATAATGAAATATGGTGAGCAAGTCCTTTGTAGAATTGCAGTATCGTCACTTTCCACTTCAGTTTTAACACTGGCCTTAAGTTCTTGGAGGCAGAGGCTTGAGGGGCTGCCAGTGTTCATAACAGCTGAGAATTAAAACATTTCCATGCTACACTCGGAGTACTGTACAGATTCACCGTTCACAGGAAGGTCTTGGAGCTAGCAGGCTGGAATGAACACTCTGGGCCAAATTTTCAAATCAGCATCAGTGGGGCCTCCACTACAAGCTTCTGCTGACATAGCTGTGTGGGTGAGGAGTGTGACGAGGTACGATCCCTGACCAACATAACTGTGCTGCAAAAGCCCTTGGTATAGATGCAGTTATACTGGCAAACCTGTCCTTTTACTGATATAGCTTATTTCGTTCAGGGTTGGGCAGGGCTGGAATAAGTTATACCAGAAAGCACAGCCTTGCCAGTATAAACTGCGTCCATACTAGGAACACTTTGCTGGTCTAACATACCAGTATAGCTACGGTGGCAAAGCCTTCCTAGTGTAGACATTTCCTTGCACACAGTCATTTGTGCCTGACAGAGTCACTGTGAGTGCACTCAAATGCATGTGTAAGTGAGGTCTGAATGAGTTATCTCCTGACATCTAGAGATGAGCTGGGGGGGAGAAGACATCACAAACTGACCTTGTTTGCATAGACACACCCGCTCTGTCTAGGTGCGCAGCATGATGGATCTGCTCTGCCCACAACGATCACTTTGGGGTTGTGTTGGTTCTCAAGTCACTTTGTTACTGGGGGCGGGGGCAGGTGTAAAAGTGTTGTTACCCTTGTTGTGTGACTAAAGGGTAGCAGAGCTGTGCTTAGCATGCTCTGATTGAGGGACTCACCCTCACCTGAACTTCACTCATAGGCAGGGGTGCCCAAGTGCCGTGGAGATAAGAGAGGGTAGGATCAGCTGTTTGTACATAGTAGTGTGCACTCTGCCTAAGGGTCCTAGACACCATTTGACTCTCCTCCTCTCCACTGTGTAATGACAGAGTTGATTAAGACTCAATTGAGAGTCTTTTGTTGCAGATCAATAGAGCTGAAATCACTGATAACCAGGTCTCAGCATTAGACCTGCTATGGGACAATGTCCCTGGTGAAAGAGAGTGCCCTGCCTGCACTAGCAGGGAAGCTCCCCTACTGAGAGCAGAAATCACTGAAAGCTGTGTTAAGTGGTGGAACCTCACGACATCCCAGAGATTGCAGTGGAACGGCCGGCCTCCAGTGGAACAAGCAAGGTGCCTCCCCCCCACCGCCCCCCACTTTTGAACTCTGGTCTTCACTGATGAACGACAACAACTGTGAATGGGGAACGGTCGAGGAAGAGGGGAAGGGCATGTTACAGGAACTTTTGTTTTTTGGACTTTCTTACCACAAGGTGAGAATCTGAGGCAAAGGACACTGCCCAATGTACTCTGGGGTGGGTGTTTTCTTCATGGTTTCATACTTATGAACCCTGCTTGCGACGTTTTCCCAAGTTAATGACAGGTTATTTTCCCCTTTTTATTAAAAGTTTCTTTTCCACACAGACTCAGTGCTTGCAAGACGGGACGTATTGCCTCTTAGAGGGTACCCAAGGGTGGTGTGTAATTTTCCCAGGTTAGTGCGTGGGGCTTGAGCCGGTTCTGTGTTGTTCAAAAGGAACCCCTAGGTATCGAACCCAGCCCTTGTCACTGCCAACTCCACTTGGCAGAAGGATTACACATGCAATCAAGTGGATGGAAGTCTAGTTACTCAGCCAGCATATATTAATGCTTTCTATGCTCACAGATTCTATCTTTCACAGGAGCAAATATTTGCACTGGTAATGTAAATTTAGAGATCATTTGGGAAAATCTGGCTGAAAAGGTTGCTTTAAATCTGGAAGACAAGCTAATTTTCCCATTCCATTTTCTCCTACTCTTTTTCAGTTTCTCTGCCTAATAAAAACCGCTTCCTTGGGGGTATGTACACATCCTCTACTATCAGTTTACAACTATTACTACATTTAATAGGACTCAGCTGAAAAGCAGCAATAGGCTTCAACGTTTCTCCATTAGAAACCCCAATAGATTTCTTTGCACGCAATTTGATGAGCATTCTATAGCCTGTTGGTGTTCTCTGTACAATGTTTGCATCTGTTCTCACACGCAGGTTCTACCTCTTCTGGAACTCCATGGAATATGCATTTTCAAATTTATTAAAACCAGTTTTTAAACGTAATCATTACTGAACGCTGCCAGGGTTGTCAACTCCCACCATTTTTTCAGGGTCTCAGGATATTAGGTGTTTTTCTTAGAGCTCCAGCCCCAGAAAACGCACGAGAACCTCAGCGTTCATTGATTTTAAAATCTAAGTTTCTGGCCCTCAGGATTACAGAGAAAAGCTTAAAAACATGAACCAAGCCCACCCTAAAGGCTCAGAAATCAGACAGCAAATAAGAGGACTGCACATTTTTTTAAAATTCTTGTGATTTTTAAGCCGATCTGCAGATTCTTTGGCTGACTCCTGGTTTTTGAATGTTTGGGGTGGCAGCGCTGTGTTCTACAAAGCAACCACCACCACAGATAACGGAATCTGAACAGCTGAGGGTACAGTAATAGCTATCCACACTCAAAAACAAAAACACTGACACCTTCGGTTCCCAAATAACTACCCACACAGGGCCCTCGTAGTCTAGATGAGCACTGCCCCATACTGGGGGTGATGCAGCGCTGCAGTGCCCCAGAGGAAGGGTCTCTGGAGGGAATGAGCATCAGAAGCCATAAGCCCTCCCTCTGCTGCAAGGCACGCAAGTGGCGAATGAGTGCTGCAGTGCAAACTCCCTTTGGACGCTGCTGCTGAAACCTGCTCCCTCAGCTCGCTGGTGCAGAACCAGGCCGGGCACTGACCACACCCTTCCCCTTTACAGTGACCTGCATGCCAGGCGCTGGGAGAGAGCAGCCACTGTGCTCCCCCAAGCACAGCTACTGCTGAGCCTCATGCAGGCTATGCAAGGCAGAGAGCTCCCTAACCCTGTGCCTGTACAGGAGCCAACACAATCTGTCCCCGATGTACCTAAACTGTTTAAATCTCCATAGCTACAAACTGTTGAAGAACTCCAGAAACAGCAGACAAGCTGAAGATTGTTCAGTGGAGCCCACAAGCCAGAGGGTCTAGAGGCACAGAGGTCAATAAACTGACGTCTGCTTCTACATTTTTATGCATCGACTTCACAGGACAGGGTTTTGTTGGGGGTGTTTTTTTTGGTGGGGGGGGATTATCCCTCATAAAACTTTAAGGTCAGAAGGGACCTTCATGATCATCTAGTCTGACCTCCTGCACATCACAGGCCACAGAACCTCACCCACCCACTCCTATAATAGACCCCTAACTTCTGACTGAGTTACTGAAGTCCTCAAATCATGGTTTTAAAAGACTTCAAGTTACAGAGACTCCACCATTTGCATTTGTTTAAACCTGCAAGTGACCCGTGCCCCATGCTGCAGAAGAAGGCAACAAAAAACAACAACAACAGGGTCTCTGCCAATTCCTTTCCAACCCCAAATATGGAGATCAGTTAGATCCTGAGCATGTGGGCAAGACCCACCAAGCAGATACCTGGGAAATTATTCTCTGTAATAACTCAGAGCCCTCCCCATCTCCAGCAGTTGGGTAGTTCCTGATAGTTCCTCTTTAGTGCAACCCTCCCTTGCCCAACTTATCTCTTTCAGGGCAACGCTAAGTAGTTAAAAAAACAAAATATTAGAAGTTGTTTATTCCAGATGACACTGGGATCTCAAGGACAAGCTTCTTTGAAGTAGCTCATTCATTCGTATTATGATCAAATTGACAGCAGACACGTTGCACAAACTGGCACGTATCTGCGGTACCTCTTGGCTTGAAGCGAGATTTTATAGTGGCTAATGGTTATAGAAAGACACCAAATATCACATTAAGAAGCAATAAGTCTCTTTGTGAAGCTCTCTTCAGAAGCACATAAGTATTCAAAACGAAAATAAGAAAGAAAAACTTGTAGCACCTTAGAGACTAACAAATTTATTTCAGCATAAGCTTTCGTGGGTTAGTACCCACTTCATCAGATGCATGGAATGAAACATACAGTAGACAGATATTTATACAGTCAGAGAAACATGATAAGGTGGAGGTGCATAGACCAACCTTAAGAGGCTAATTAGTTGAGAGGCACCATAACAGCAGGGGAAGAAAAACCTTTGAAGTGATAAACAAGATGGTCAAGATGTGACCATCTTGTTTATCACTTCAAAGGTTTTTCCTATCACTTCAAAGGTTTTTCTTCCCCTGCTGTTATGGTTCCTCTCAACTAATTAGCCTCTTAAGGTTGGTCTATGCACCTCCACCTTATCATGTTTCTCTGACTGTATAAATATCTGTCTACTGTATGTTTCATTCCATGCATCCGATGAAGTGGGTTCTAACCCACGAAAGCTTATGCTGAAATAAATTTGTTAGTCTCTAAGGTGCTACAAGTTTTTCTTTCTTATTTTCGTTTTGCTGACACAGACTAACACGGCTACTACACTGAAACCTATCATAAGTATTCAGTCACTCACCGCCCGATCCGGTGAGGTGCTGAGCACCTTTCACAAAGAACAAGTGCCTTCAACTCCCACTGAAGTCAACACAAGGTTGAGGCCAACGCTCAGCAACTTGCTGGAGGTACTCGGGCTCAGATCTTCAAAGGATTTAGGCACCTATCTCCCATTGATTTAATTGGGAGCTAGGTACCTAAATATCTTTGAGGATCTGAACTCAGTACTGTAAAAGATCAGGCCCCAAAACACCAACTGTTTAAATAATCCTGGAGTTGCCAATTCTAATGATTCTGTCATCAGTCTCACAAAATGTGCTGTTTTTAATAAAGCCTGAGTTTCTGAAGCCTTGTGATTACATGAGAATCTCAAGTTTCATTGACAATTTTTCAAAAAGTATGGCTGAGTAAAGCTTGAAATCATGAACCCTAAAGGCTCAAAAACCAGAAGGACCTGAAATGTATCACTGTTTAAAACCTCAGGATTTTGGGGGAGCAGATTCACAGTTTTTTAATGTTTCTAACCCTGGTCAGCCACTTTTCTGGAAAAAGCCACTGTGATTATTTACTGGATTTTAATTAATCTTCCTCCAATGACGAATAATACTTAGATTTCAAAGTGCTTTACAACTAAAGTCAGTATTATTCATCAATGGGGAAATTGAGTCACAGGGTGGAGATGCTACTTGCCCAAGGTCACCCAGCAGGCCAGCGGAAGGACCAGGAACAGAACCCAGGTCTTCTAAGTCCCAGTCCAGACCTCCAGCCACTACACCAACAGGGATCCCAAAGGAGTACTTGTAACAGGACAAACAAATGGATGACTCCCAGTGAGTAAGCAGTGCTGAGACAGACACTCTCTAAAGAGAGAGCTCAGAAGAATCTACTAAGAAACTGGAGAAAATTAAATCTACCCTTCATACCCACGAACAACAACTGATGTTCGACACACATGCTCTGACCGTTAGAAAGAGAACTGTGCCTCACACTAGGCACAGCTGGGCAGAGGCAGTGGAAAAGGTGACCTAAACTTAGGGGGTCTGTTAGGGTAGGAGTGAATGTGTCGGGCGTGGAAGGAGGACAGGGCCGAAGTATCAGTGATCCGGCCAATCCTCAGCTGCCCACAGTGGTCCTATAAGGACCTCATAGGACCACTGAAGTTAGCATAACAACAACAATTAAGCTGCTCTAAATTATGCTGCTGGCAGTTTCAGCTAGAGCTCTGTGTACTCCTGCCTTATGCCCTCCTATCCATCCATCCCTCCTTTCCCCCCACCCCACACACAGTCCAGGTGCCCCTAGAGCCAACTATCACCCCTTTAAGCCAGCCAGGAGTTGGGGGGGTTCCCTTTATGCTAGAGAATGAGATCTGCTCTAACGTACCGAGCTCAGTACCGCTGGTGATCTCCCTATGCTGGGGTGATGCTCCTGTGATCAGCTACCCTGGCTTTAGGATGCACACTGCTGGTGGATATTGGAACTAAAGCAGCTGCATTACAGGGGAGAATCCAAGCTGTGGCTTGCAAACACCGCAGGGAGATTTTCAGATCTCGACAAACAAACGGCACTGGTTTTATAGCCAATGTTTCAAGGACGAGTAGCTGTGCGCGCAGGGCCGGCGCGCCCACTAGGCGACCCTAGGTGGTCGCCTAGGGCGTCAAGATTTGGGGGGGTGACAGGCGGCTGCCTCCCAGCTCAGCACCTGAGCGGGGAGCCGGGGGGCAGCCTCCGCGAGCCATCCCCCTGCCCCCGGCTCCCCGCTCAGCTCCCGCTGCCTGCGGGTGGTGGGGGGGGGGGAGGGCTGAGAGCCCGCTGGCGGGGGGAGCTGGCTGCAGGGGCACTGCGGGGGGAGGCTGAGCCCCCGTGGGTGGGGGAGCTGGGGGGGGGGGAGGCTGAGCTCCCGCGGGCGGGGGAGCTGGCTGGGTGGGGGAGTAGGCTGAGCTCCCATGGGTGGGGGAGCTAGCTGGGGGGGGGAATTGCGGGGAGGGGCGCAGGGCTGGTGCAAGGAAGTTTTGCCGAGGGCACGAAACTTCCTTGCACCGGCCCTGTGTGTGTGTATGTGTGTGTGTGTGTGTGTGTGTTTGCGCCTGTGTGCACATGTGAGCTCAAAAACACTATTTACAAAACAGCAACAAAAGCCCTGACCTTTAGACCCAGAATTCTGATGCACAGGCAACTTACAGCGACCTAACTCTGTCGTGTAGACTAGGCCTCCCAAGCCACCCTCTGAAGGGAAGCCAGCCAGGAGCGCACTACATTCCGTGCATTACACTTTGTGCAGGACCAATACACACAAATACCAACTCAGACATGCAGCCAATATGGAGCTGCCTGTGATTTTACACATCTTTCAGCTCCATCAGATTGCACGGGCCAAATCCAGAGCTTAGAGGTGTCACGTGTGTGTGGGCGGGGGGGAGGGGGGGGTGACACTCCACCCATGCAGAGTTTTTCCCATCTGTGACTGACACGTTATGGACGATACTCCTCAGTTAATGAGAAATCTAAGCGGTAATAAAATATCCCCACCCTTCTAGGTTGTTCAAACCCAATAAAGGGTATGTATGGCTACTGTGCAAAAAGTCATCTTACCAGAGGAAAAGGAAGGGCTGCTGCAGAATACAAAACAACCCTGCCCTAGGGAGCAGCTGAGAGATCCCTTTCATGCAGTGCTGGCCCTAACCTGAATCTGTCCCTCTTACCAACGGGACAGTCAGGAAATCCGTTTTCAGGGACACATGGTCACCCTACAAATGAATTGAAAAGGGTCTCACAGAAAATGCAAGAAGGGATTGCCAGTAGCGTAGCGAGGGGGGGAGCAGGGGGAGTGGCTGCTCCCCCTGTGAAGAGAAGCGACGCTAAGGCGCCCACCGAGCCCCGCTGCGCGAGCCGGGCTCAGGGGCGCTTTAAAAGGCCAGTGGCTCCTGCCGCTGCAGGGAGCCACGGGCTCTTTAAAGCACCCCCCCCCGCCCAGCCCCGCTGCTGGACCCGGGCGGCGGGGGGGGGCGCTTTAAAAGCCCGGCGGCTCCTGCCGCTGTGGGGAGCCACCGGCCCTTTAAAGCGCCCTCCCCCAGCCCCGCTGCCGGACCCGGGCGGGGAGGGGGTGCTTTAAAAGGCCCGTGGCTCCTGCCGCTGTGGGGAGCCGCCGGCCCTTTAAAGCGCCCTCTCCCCCAGCCCCGCTGCCGGACCCGGGCTGGGGGGCGGGGGAAACGGACGCTTTAAAAGGCCCGCGGCTCCTGCCGCTGCGGGCCTTTTAAAGTACCCCCCCGCCAGCCCTGCTGCCGGAGCCGGGCTCAGGTGGGGATTTAAAAGGCCCGGGGGCTCCGCAGCGGCTGGAGCCCCGGGCCCTTTAAAGCACCGCCGGGGTGAGTACAGGGGGAGCGGGGAGGCGCCTTTTTATAGCGCCGCTCCCCCTGTGCTCTAAACCTGGCTACGCCACTAGGGACTGCAGCGTTTCTGCCACATAATCCCTCTCCTCTCTCCCAGCAAAGCGAAAGGCATGTCTACACGCTGCCTCTGAGTCAACCCAGTCTAGGGGGCATGTGACAGGCAAAAAGCCAGCTTACAGTTTGCCTTGCACCTCAGAGTCTCAGACCTCAAAACACCTTCAGTGCAAAATGCTCTAATGCACGTCAAGCATGCAGAATTACTGGCCTGTATCTAACCTGTGATTGCAATAGCTATGAAGGGGAGACAAGAAATGGAGCAAATGCCTTCTACAGTGCCTTTCCCCCTCTCAGGCATCGTGAGTAAACTGTCTGGACCTGCAGTTTCAGTTAATTGTTTACTCCTCATATAACATTGTCATCAGTCACTGTTCTGGTCTATGTTACATTTAGTAAGGAAAATATTTAGGAAGCTATTCTGGATTGGGCAGCCAAAAGGAGATCCATGGTAGATTAAAATATACACAAGTGGGACCTATTCACAGCCATTTTGATGGGTTAAGCCCAAAACACAGTTGACCGAAGCACAGATGTGAAATTCCTGCCCAGAAATAGATACATCTGCCAAAACACTACGAGAAAAACTCAGCATAAATTGTGCTTTCAGGCAGGCAGAAATATGATAGAATTGGGGAGTTACTCTCCTTTTTATTTCCGGACGGATCAGAATCAACCCCTAAATGAATAATTGATCAAACACTCAATGCACAACAGCAATCAGCAATAGATCATACAAAAGGAAAATGAACATGAAAGCTACTTACCCTCATTGATCAGCCTGTCTCAAGGAAATAAGGGATCAATGATGCCGCTTTTAAATGTAGATGCTGCCTCGCATTTTCAGATAATTCCCCAATGGTGATTATTACCATTCTTATTTACATTAGTGTAATCCTACAGCCCACCAATGCTGGAGAAGAACTCAGCCAGACAGGATGGTCTGATGTTCTCTGGTACACCAGGATCAAAAGAACACTCAGACACTAAAATGTTACAGAATGTTGCAGATAGCTCATTAGAGAAATGATAGCACCATCTGGAATAAATCACAAGGGCAGAAACAAAGCATAACATGGAACCTGATCCTGCAAACCTTTATTCAGGTGAGTGATTTGGTTTCTCACCTGAGTATGCACTTGTGGCACTGGGCCAATGTTAAGCTGCCTCATCCACTTGAAAGTTTTGCTTAATATTTATTCTATTTGAATCCCTGCAGTCTACTGAAAGAGTTTATGCACCCATTGCACTGTGACCATAACACACACAAGTGGCTTTAGCTAGTGCACACCAGATATTAGTATGACTTCAAGGGGCAGATTTTCAAAGCTCTTTAGGAGCTTATAGAGAAAGATATATCACAACCAGGGGAGCCCATTAAGCTCTCTCTAATGTGACAAATGCTGCCTACCCCCTTTAATTGTCTACCATTTCTTCAGCAGAATCACACCTCCTGCACTCCTACTTCCAGAGGTGCACACACGGTTGCATATTTCCACAGAGAACAATGTTAATTCCATGGGGTAACCAGTCCTCCTTGGGTTCTAAATTCTGATTACACTACCAAATTAAAAATGAAAATTCCCCCTGCACAGAAGGCTTCCTTTTGAACACTGCTTCCATCTGAACACCGATAAAGAATGAAACAGTGATTTAAAATATTCTCCAAATGACACACACATCACTGAAGTTTGAATCCATATTTTCCTTTCAATGTTATTCCACAAAGCCAGGTTGTAAGCACAAACAAAAAGCTCTTTCAGAAAATTCAGTGTGTCCGGAGTATTAAGAAAAGAACCTGTGATAACAAGCAATATTTTTAACTAAGCAGGCATTTTTCAAGATGTGTCTGTAGGGATTGTAAAGCAAAACACAAGCCTCCAGTCGGAGAGTGAAAATTCAGTCAACAGAACATCAAATGACACAATAATAGTTAACATAACAAAAATCAAGATATCTGAGAGGGTACTAGATATCTGCAAAGAAGTCAAAGGAAGCATTTTTGTATGGATTCGCGTAACATCATTCAGTAAAGTCTTCTACAATTGTGTTTTATCTGAACTCTTGTATCTAAAAAGCATATTCAATGGGCTGGTGCATTCCCTTCTCAGGCAGCACAATACACGGTGCTTACCCGATGCTAGCCAAAAGTCGCAGGAATCATTTCCAGCAATACCACAAACCTAATGTCTTTATGCCATCCGGAGAGACCAGGCAGGTCACCAGGCCAGAGAGTGAGACTTCAAATGTTCTGAACAGTGACAGCCTGTTTTTAACAGACATCCACTAATCCTGCCTGCACATTTTTGAGCACTTGTTCATTTGCCAAATCTCACTCCCAACCAGTGGCGTAGCCGGGTTTAGAGCACAGGGGGAGCGGAGCTAAAAAAAGGCGCCTCCCCTTGTACTCACCCGGCGGCGCTCCAGCTGTTCGGCGGCACTTCGGTGGCGGGTCCTTCACTCGCTCTGGGTCTTTGGTGGTACCCGCCGCCGAAGACCCGGAGTGAGTGACGGACCCGCCACCGAAGTGCCGCCGAAGACCCGGAGTGAGTGAGGGACCCGCCACCGAAGTGCCGCCGAAGACCCAGAGTGAGTGAAGGACCCGCCACCGAAGTGCCGCCGAAGACCCGGAGCGAGTGATGGACCCGCCACCGAAGTGCCGCCGAAGACCCGGAGCGAGTGAAGGACCCGCCATTGAAGTGCCGCCAAAGACCCGGAGCGAGTGACGGACCCGCCACCGAAGTGCCGCTGAAGCACCGGCGGGTGAGTGGTTTTTTTAGCGCCGCGCCGCTGGTAGCGCTGGTGCAAAAGGCATGGGGAGCAAAAAAAGGCGCCGGGAGCAAAAGGCGCCGGAGCAAAAAAAAATGCTCCGCTCCGGCTGCAGCGCAGGAGCAAAAGGCGCCAGAGCACAAAAAAGGCGATGCTTCTGCTCAGTGGGGGAGCGGCTGCTTCCCCTGCTCCCCCCCTGGCTACACTACTGCTCCCAACCTTTGCACATGCATATGTGATGGCAGCCATCTTGCCTGGCACCAGGGATTGAAGCGGGGACCTCTAGAGCTAAAAATGCATTTCTACATCTTGAGCTAAAAAAACCAGGCTCTGTAGATGGGGGCTGTAACAGACCCATATTTTCCTGTGGATTTCCCTCTCCCGCCGCTCTCAAAAGATTATTATTCTGCTCAAGTTCTTATCCCACAGCCATCACCGTGGGTGACTTGTTCAGATAAACCCACTTGTTCACTTAAGTCCAATTCAAACTAAAGGCCTTTACAGACCCTTTCAGTCACAGGCTCGGAAACTAAAGGTTTTGCTGCCGCCAGACCTGCACCCAGGATCCCGGTTCCCACCAGACCCACACCCAGGGCTCTGCTCCTGGCCCCGCACCCAGGGTCCCGGCTGCCGGCCTCACACCCGGGGCTCTGCTCCCGCCCGCTGTGGTCCCAGCTGGCTCACTCTTACACTTGTCCGTGCCTCCCCCTCTCCGCCCCAGAGCCATGGCCCGGTCCTGGCCTCAGCTCTGGGGAGGGGGGCATGGAGAAGAGTAAGGGGGTACAAGGTAAAAAGTTTGGGGACCACTGGCTTTCAGCACCCCCACTGTAAAAAGTGTTCCAGTGCCACTGCTTTCAGTGAGAGTATGAACGGTCCAGGAGTGCAAATGGTCTAGTGCATTGATGTGCCCAGTGGATATGGGAGTTAAACAAATGGGACTGAGTCATGGCACCATTGACAGACATTGGGACAAGGCTTAAAAACATAACTATGGTACCACTTCCTTCTCCACATCCACGAGATTTCTAAAGGATTCCAGATCCTTTATTCACCTCCAAAGCATGCCTCACAGACACGGTAGGCACTGGAGACTCTCCCATCTCAGGACCACACTTACTGATAAAAAGACCTGGCCTTATTGGAACTTTAAGGGTTAAATTATACTCAGTTACATCAGTGCCAACCCTATTGGCTTCATGGTGGACTCAACTGGCGTGACTGAGAAGAGAATGCAGATACTTAGCTGTGAAATTAAAAATACCCTTGCCACCCTTAGACAAAGCTTCCATCTTAAGCACCCACAAAAGGCACCTGTGACTGGACCTACCTCAAAAACACTGGTAGCTTTTATTACAGCCAAAAGAGCCATCTTTCTACAGAGGAAGCACCAATCAACTCCAAGTCAGTAAGAATAGTCAAAACAGCTATCAAGCACAGGTCTGACTAGAAAGTCACTAGAGCAAATGACAGGAAAAGGAAGCTTATACCAACAGAGAAAGTGTCAAATGGACTCCCTCAAAGTATAATACTAACATGACGTTTTCTGTATTTTCACAGATCAACATATTTTATCCATCTGTAGTCCACTGGTGTAGTCCTGTTGATATCAACAGGGCTAAATTCACATGGTAAAGTTAAGCAGAGGCATGAGTGTTTGCAAAATTGGAGCCTAAAACTTGTAACTGTTGGTATTCTGGTTGTTTCTATAAATCTCCAGTTCTCTTTCGAACCTGTCTATGCTCTTTGCTTCAACATCTTGAGCAAAGATTTTCCTAGGCTTCCTTGTAAAAGCTGCCTTTTAATGTCACTGTGCCTTTTAAACAAGTCAAAGCATTTGACATTGTTTTTAAAATAAATCCACTTTACTTTTATATCTACAAAAGTGTTTCATAACAAACAAGGTTTGAGCCCATAAAACAGGTAACAATTGTCTAAAAATCTGTCACATTTGCACACAGCTGATTCAACCCACATTAAGTAGGAGTATAAAGATAGAAACATGTTTGGAAACCTGTGGTCCTTTGTAGCTATCTTCTGTGCAACTCTCTGAAAACACAGAGATATGTCTACTCCAAGATTACCTGAACCTACTCAGACATTACTGTAAATACAATAAAGCACTTTCAAAATAAATACCCAGAACAAGTGTTTAAAAAACTATTAATGGTCACAATCAACCCCATGTAAAGAAACAAGAAAAATACTAAAATGTCAATTTAAAAGACGTCAAGAAGATCTGGAACTCATCTTCAATACAGAAACATCCAACATTTACTAGTACTTAAAAGTGACCACCTTAAACAGATTGGTGTTCTTGTAGCAATTATCCTCTCTCTTTTCTTCACAGTTTATTCCCTCTTGGAACAGCTTTCATTTGATAAAGTTCTCATGAACCCTGAATGGATCTAATACTATGAGGAATAGATCCCTAATGTTAGATATGCATTAAAACTGTTCAGGTTTTTTGGTACTCACTGGCTCTGCCCAGTGGTGCAGCCTCAGGTGGGGACAAGATTGTCATGCACTCCCCTCTTTATTCCCCTCATCCCCAATCCTTGAGACAAAAAGGACAATTGGGGGATCATTAATATAAATCAGAGCAGCCTCGGGGTTGCTCTAACATACTCCTGGCTGCCGCTGGCCACCAGGAATCACCAATAAATAGAGATGCTCTGGTCATGCCCACTTTCTGCCAGGAATGGCCCCTATGAGAGGCTGCTGCCATAGAGGCCGCTATGGGGGCTCTATTCCATCCACAACTTTCCCCACTCGGGGAATCCTCAGATGATCCGTTCAGCCAGCTTTGCAACTGCTCTGGCAACATGGCTGGTAAATTCATAAAAACTGACTCCCAGTGTGCCAGTTAGATTTTAAAGCTGAAATCCAACTTTTGCCAATTGGATAAATATCATAGCTAACATCTAAATGGAATTTTATATGGATAGCCACTTTTGTATAGTCCAGAGAGCATTAGTGCTTACAAATTATAATGTTAGGCTCTTCTCAGATCAACTTTTTATCTTCAGTAGTGTTTCTCAGATCAGGACACAGCTATTTTTAATCAAACAAGTTTGTTGGTTCACCAACAACCACACAGGAATATAATCAACAGTTTTATAAGTCATGTTTAGATATACCAAACATTCCAGCAATGTTCTGAACACAAAACACACATGCAGTCCTGCAAGCAATTGTCATAGGTCAGTGTCAGGGCCCAGAAGCTGTATTAATACTAATCACTAGGACTTTTTACTCTGTTTAACGTTATCAATACGTCACTATTTCTGATACACTTATCATACTTCAAATAATTATCTCAAAAGTTAGAATGCACTTTGTCTTAAGGCACTCTTATGAATACTCCGCTATTCATTATGCTTGGTTTGAGAGGAACTAGTTTATATCATCAAATGCAACTACTTAAAGTTATTGTTTGATATTTACGTGCCAGATGCGCTAAAGATTCATATGTCCCTTCATGCTTCAACCACCATTCCAGAGGACATGTGTCCATGCTGATGACAGGTTCTGCTCAATAACGATCCAAAGTAGAGCGGACCGACGCATGTTCATTTTCGTCATCTGAGTCAGATGCCACCAGCAGAAGGTTGATTTTCTTTTTTGGTAGTTCGGGTTCTGTAGTTTCCGCATCAGAATGTTGCTCTTTTCAGACATCTGAAAGCATGTTCCACACCTCGTCCCGTTCAGATTCTGGATGGCACTTCAGATTCTTAAACCTTGGGTCGAGTGCTGTAGCTATCTTTAGAAATCTCACATCGGTACCTTCTTTGTGTTCTGTCAAAACTGCTGTGAAAGTGTTCTTAAAACGAACATGTACTGGGTCATCATCCAAGACTGCAGTGCTATAACACGAAATATATGCAGAATGCGGGTAAAATAGAGCAGGAAACATACAATGCTCCCCCAAGGAATTCACTCACAAATTTAATTCACTTTTTTTTTTTAAACGAGCATCATCAGCATGGAAGCATGTCCTCTGGAATGGTGGCCGAAGCATAAAGAAGCATACAAATGTTTAGCATATCTGGCACGTAAATACCTTGCAACGCCGGCTACAAAAGTGCCATGCAAACGTCTGTTCTTACTTTCAGGTGACATTGTAAATAAGAAGCAGGCAGCAGTATCTCCTGTAAATGTAAACAAACATGTTTATCTTACCGATTGGCTGAACAAGAAGTAGGACTGAGTGGACTTGTAAGCGCTAAAGTTTTACATTGTTTTGTTTTTGAGTGCAGTTATGTAACAATAAAACAATCTACATTTGTAAGTTACACTTCCAGATAAAGGAATTGCTCTACAGTACTTGTATGAGGTGAACTGAAAAATACTATTTCTTTTGTTTATCATTTTACAGTGCAAATATTTGTAATAAAAAATAATATAAAGTTAGCACTGTACACTTCGTATTCTGTGTTGTAACAGAAATCAATATATTTGAAAATGTAGAAAAAACATCCAAAAATATTTAATAAATTTCAATTGGTATTCTATTGTTTAACAGTACGATGAATTGCGATTAATTTTTGGAGTTAATTGCGTGAGTTAACTGCAATTAATCGACAGCCCTAGTTTTATTCATTTCAAGCACTGTAATTCTCTATTAACCCAGACCATTAATTGGAATTTCTCTCTCACACACACACACCACTTTTAAGTAATTTCTTTTAGTACCGCAGAGTTATACACTGGTTAGGTGATGATATTTTTCAATATTCTTTTTCTTCTGGTGCCATATAATTCATACCGTCTGCAGACAAACATTTAGGGGGGGAAAACCAACAGAAGCCTTTAGTTCCTCTAAATGTAGTGGACATAGTCCATACATTCCTTATTTATAATTAATACCTTTTATTTCACGTCCTTCAGGGATTACAACAGAACAAGAGACCTTACATCGAAGAAACAAAGCAGATCATCCCCACATGTAGGGATGTATAACTGATTAATAAGGCAGACAAGTTAACTTGGGGGGGTGAAAGATACAGCAAGCTTGACCCCTACAGCCTTTGTCTTTCTGTAGGTCACTCCACAAGCTATTCTTAACTGATTTAAAATTCTCCACCCATCTCTATAACTTGATTAATTTACAGGACACAATGGGTCACTTTGCACGGGCAAAGAAAATGTTACCCTGGTTTGTCAGCCTGTGAGGCGCTCTTTTTAGCTAGTCAGAGGGGAAGAGACACATTTGCCTTTATATATGTTATGAGATTCTTGCCAAGCAACAAACAATAACTTGAAGATTTTGTTTAAACATCCCGTTTCCTATTCCTGGAGGAACATGTGAGAGGCAAACCAAGGTACATCTGCTGATCTTGTTTGTGTTCTTGATGGGGGAAATAGAGTGATAGCTTTTCTGATTTAAGGGACAGAAGGCTCTATAGTTATTAATAGTAGATTGAAGGCATATTGATATCTATACATCTCACATGCGTGCTGCCAGAGCAGTGCAAAGCAGCACTTTGGGGACGAGAAGCTGGCCCTTTGTATTTTCATGTATTTGTAAACTATTACTAAATATGATAGACCATTTTTAATTATGTGTTCAGCACCGACACTGCCCTTGGGTCCCACCTAACTTATAAAAGCAACAGGAGGAAAGGCAGCGTTTGACAAAGCTGCCATATAAAATTGAACAAATCAGGTCATTCCATAGTTCTTCTAAGGCCTCAATAAAAGCAGTGCACAACAACCTGCATTTCATCTGGGCCTTGCCCAAGACACACTTTCCTTAGGGAGATGCTCTTGAAAGAAATTAAGGAACAGCAGACATGTTTATCTATCACTGTACAGTTAAAGGCAGAGGGAAACTAAGATCCCCTGAATAGTCTAACTGCTTTCAAAAACCTCAAAGTCAGGTTTTTGCTCTTGACCATTAATAACTTGATACATACCATCATTTAAAGAACTCTGTACTATTTTTCAAAAACAATTCTTCAATCAGGCCACATGCAATGGATCAATTAAGCAACCTTAAACAAGTATCAATGTCTATGTTTCTGCATAAAATATGAAGACAAAGGTTGGGATGGTGATTCTAAAAGCTAAGAGTACTGCCCTGAACCAGGTACTAATTTCTGGTGAATCAAAGGTGGCACGATGCACAACATGGTGGCCAAACACTAGAGTGGCTTATATCAATTAGCAGAGGTGGCTGTCACATGTGTGCGTATAAAACTACTGCAGCCAAAACTTAAGCCTAGACGGTTCTTGTCACCATGCAACAACTGTAACAGACGAGCCAAAAGAGAAGCTGACCATTATTAGTAACGGTAGTGTCTAGAGGCTGCAGCCGAGATCAGTATCCCATCAGTGTCCCATCACACTAGGAGTTTTACGCACAAATAGTAAGAAGCCGTCCTGTCTCTCAGGAGCTCCAGCGCGTCTCAAACTATTTACCATTGTGGATCACATATGCGGCCCACGTGTTATGTGGGCTGCATCCAATACTACGTGTATGGCCCTGAGGATGTCACATGGACCGCAGCTCTGTGCTGATTTGGCCGCAAGCAGGCCTTGGGCCGCAGGTTGAGAACCACTGAGCTAGACTCTGAGGCAATCCACTTTTGGGGGATATACTAAACAGATGGGCCTAAGCATGGGTGTAGTTTGAAGGGGCTGTGGAGCATTGCCCCCCAAACTGCAAGCTTCAGGCAGGCATGGAATTTGCCGCCCCCCCTTACACTGGCCTGACGGGAGCAGCTCCCCCGAATGTAGAAGTCAATCGATGCCTATGGGCCTAAATCTTATTCGCTCAAATAAAAAGAAATATAAAATCACGCCCGTAAAAAACCAACAACGATCTTCCTGCCTGTCTTACTAAACATTTAAATTGTATGTAAAATGGTGCCACTGGAATAGCAGGCAGGCTGAGCTAGCCAAACTGGGCCGGCCTGATGGTCCTCATTCTAGCAGCAGGATCGGCCCAAAAGGCAAAAGTTCAGCGTGAGGCCCTGCCTTTTACACCCAACATCACTATCACCGGACGCCCGCCTCCTAACAGGTGACATTTCTCTCTGCTCTGGCAGGGCATCCGCTGACCACAGGAAAACCCTGCCTTTCTTAGGAGGGCTTCCCTGAGCCCTACCTATAAAGCCCAGGCACTTCCCATGCCTCACAGCAGGTGGAGGGCCAAGGAAGAGAAGGGGGGGGAGGGCCAGTCAGTTCTCCCTCTCCCCCCAGAAGAGGGAGACGAGCTCCCCATTGCTCAGAAGGGTGCAGAAGACATGGGGGAGCTGGGGCAGGTAGGGACGGCAGGGGTAGGGTGCCCAGATGTTCTGGTTTTATAGGGACAGTCCCGATATTTGGGCCTTTTTCTTATATAGGCTCCTATTACCGCCCACCCCCTGTTTGAGGCCAGAATGGGGTGGGCAGAGGAGTGGGGGTGGCCGGGCTGGGGGCGGAGGGGCAGAGCAGCTGGCGCTAGGGCGCGGGGTGCTGCGGCGAGGGAGGTTTCGCTAAGGGGGCAGCGGGTCTGTGGCTTCACCCCGGACCAGGCCGATTCCCCTGGTGCCAGCCGGGGAGGGGGGGGTGGTCCCAGCCCAGCCATCGCCGCCGCTCCCCGGCCGGGGCAGGGGCAACCCCCGAGCCGGCCCCGGGGCTCGCACTTACTGTCGGTCGCCATGGCCCAGCCCAGCCCGCAGCCGAGCGCGTCTCTCCCCGGCGCCGCCCGGCCAGACGCCGCCCGCAGCCCGGGCGCGGCGCGCACACACACGGGCGCACGCCGAGCATCCCCCACCTGCCGGCGGCGCCGGCTCGCTGCCCCTCCGGGAGCCTGGCCGCCCTCCCCAGCCGTGGCCCAGCGCGGGGGCTCCTGGGCCGACGCGGGGCCCTTCTGCCGCCCTTACGAGCAGCGCCCCGGAGCCCCTCGCGGCTCAGCGCAGCGGGGGGACAAGGGCCGGGGCTGGGGACAGCCGCTGAGTGAGCCCCGGCTGGGCCCGGCTCCACCCGTCCCCTAGCCAGGCCGCTCCTGGCCTGTGGAAGCCCCCGCGTGTGAGGGAACTGGGGGGGGGGGTCAGGCTCCTGTTAGGGGGAGCAGAGCCCCTGCTGGGTCCGGCTCCACCCGCCCCCTAGCCAGGCCGCTCCTGGCCTGTGGAAGCCCCGCGTGTGAGGGAACTGGGGGGGGGGGGTCAGGCTCCTGTTAGGGGGAGCAGAGCCCCTGCTGGGTCCGGCTCCACCCGCCCCCTAGCCAGGCCGCTCCTGGCCTGTGGAAGCCCCCGCATGTGAGGGAACTGGGGGGGGGGGGGTCAGGCTCCTGTTAGGGGGAGCAGAGCCCAGGCTGTCCCGGGGGCGGGGGGGGGGGCGCTAGAAGGAAGCCGCAGCTCCCCTGTGCGCAATCAGTAGCCTAGGGGGCAGTTTGGCAGCTGACGGGCTTTGGACCCCTTGGCCCAAAAAGGCCACCGGGCGCTAGGGTGACCAGACAGCAAGTGTGAAAAATCGGGACGGGGTGGGGGGTAATAGGAGCCTATATAAGAAAAAGACCCAAAATCAGGACTGTCCCTATAAAATCGGGACATCTGGTCACCCTAGCACAGGCGCTCAGCTAGAAAGAGGGTGGCCCTAGAGGGAAACGGCTCTGAGGCAGAGGGGATGCCAGTGGGAGGGTTGCTGCTGGGGGCAGGGGTCTCACAGCTCTCCGTCTGGGCCCTGCGTACTGTAAGCCAGGCAGCAGCCCGCCTAGCGTCGCTGTCCAGGAGCGCTCTCCTTCAGACTGAGCTTGAGTAGCCTTTGATCAGGTCCATTAGTCAGCTGCCATCCATCCACCTCTGCAGTTAAAATCTTACAAGTTGGGGAGAGGGGCTCCTTCTCCTTAAGAGGTGAGAGTGGGCCCTGACTCCCCGTAAAGAGTCAGCCACCCTGTGACATAGGGGCGAGGGATTTGAGCCTAAAAAGCAGCCTCCTTATCCTCTTCCCCCAGCTTTGCGGGACCTCTCTTTTAAAATAATAAATGTGAGGTTCCTTTGCTTTGTTTTCTGAGTCTGTAGGGAACACCTGGCTTGTTTTCAGAGGTTTTCTCGGTGACATGGCTAGAAAGATACTTTTTGCAGGGTGGAGGGGAATGACAGCTGAGGTTTTCACAATCACTTGACTCTGGAAGCTGGGGCTTAAGTAAAACCCAATAGCATGAGATTCACAATAAAATCTTGGCCACGGTGAGTAGTGCTTTGTCATCAGAAGCTAGAGCTCAGCTGGTGGAAAAGGTTTCTGGGTTATATTTTCATTTGCCAGATTAGCGGGGAGGGATAGCTGAGTGGTTTGAGCATTGGCCTGCTAAACCCAGGGTTGTGAGTTCAATCCTTGAGGGGGCCATTTAGGCATCTGGGGCAAAAATTGGGGATTGGTCCTGCTTTGAGCAGGGGGTTGGACTAGATGACCTCCTAAAGTCCCTTCCAACTCTGATGAGCTATGATTCTATGATTATTTTCTGTATGATTAGAAGATATGTCTTGGTAATACCCTGCAGAAATAATTCCACTACACCAATTTAACCATAAATTCCTTTATTAAATTCAAAGGCCAAATGGTATTAATACAATTGCTCTAAACATGCTTTAAAGGCCTAAATAATAAGCCATTTGCTACATCAAAACAGTAACAAAACATTTATAAGCATTTGATCAAGATATTTACAAACAGGCTAAATCTAGGGCTTCTTAGACCAATATTGATCAGCTCCAACTTGGGCAGGCAGGTATTCGCAATGAACCCTTTAAGAGTTTATTTTTTTATACCCTTAAACAAACAAGTGATGTCATTGGCAATTACTGACTTCAGCTAAAACCAGTGTGAGACAGTTCACCCTTATTTCCAGTCTTAATCCAGATAAGACTTACAACCTCCTTTTCCTCCAAGGCCTTTCCTCCCTATCTCTTCCCCTCCTTCTTGCTGACTAACATTTTTCCTTTGCATCTGTGTTCACATAGGTGATGTCTACACTACGCACCTGTTAGCTACACAGTTGTGCCGCTACAGCCATGCCACTAAAAGGCGCACAGTGTAGCCACTGTGTGTCTCCCGCCGACAAAAAAATTCCCTACTTTGTTCTTTCTCACCTTATAACTCGTTACTTTCAAGGCCTTCCTTTTACTCTCTAGTCAGGGCTTTTCTTTACAACTCATATTTCTTTAACCAAACCAACTTTAATTTTATACTTATTCTACAACAGTGGTTTTCAACCTGTTTTCTCTTGTAGACCCCTAAACATTTTCAGATGGAGGGGTGGACATCTTTGGAAATCCTAGACATAGTCTGCAGCCCCCTCCCAGGGGTCCATGGACCACAGGCTGAAAACTACTGTTCTACAAGATGTATTTTTTAAGCCAAGATTTGCATTTGTGATCTGATTGGTTGAGATTCAAATTCAAGACAGACCCATAGGCTGCTATCGGGAGTGGGGGGGGAGGAGAGGGGGGAGCCAAAGCGCATGCTGAAGCCATTCTCTTGACTCACTGGCTTTCTACCCCACCTGGAGTGGTACCCGGGCTGCTGGTGCTGGGGGGTGACGGGCCGGTTTAACAGGGGAGCCCCAGCTGTTGCCAGTGCCTCTCTGCTGGGGCTGCTGAGGGAATACCATATGCCAAGCTTCTGCTCCCCCCATTCCTGTATCCCCTTTTCTTCCCCATCCCCTCCCCCTGTCCCATTCCATCCCCCTTCCTCTCCTCACTGTCCCGTACTCCATCCCATCCCCTTCCCCACTGTGTCTTACCTCCATGTCCCTTCCTTTAGCCCCACCAGGGGCACTCACCGTTGTACAGGAAAAGGGCAGGCACTAAGACCCAGGACATGGTGTCTGGCTGGCACAGGGGAAAAGCTGCTCCATTCCATTTCCCAAGAGTTGAAACACCGGGCGAGGTGCAGCGTGAGAAGGACAGAGCTCCCCATCCCGAGCAGGCTGAGCAGAATAAGCCCTGCAGGGCAGCTTGTGCTCACAGAAATGGGGGCGGAGAGGAGTGGTGTGTGACTGCCCCCATGCCTCGCCTCTTACTTGGGGGGGCAATGCCTCCTGTGTCCCCCAAAACTACACCCATGGTAAGAACAATTGGGCTGAACCCATCAGGGTGTAGTTTTTGCTTCCAGTTAGCAAGTTCATATGTTATAAAGCCAGAAGGGACCATTGTGATCATCTAGTCTGAAACAGGCCAAATTAAATTGTAAAATTTAGTCACGAGTCATTAAAAAACTGTCTCCGAACTGTTTCCAGGCCATCATAAAACATGATTTTCTTTTTGCATGTTGCAACAAAATAAGACCCCGAGCCCTCCCACTCAAGTCAATTACACTCCTTACAGGCTTATTGTTGGACTGGAGACTAGTTATGGGGATTTTGTTTTTAAGGTATTTTGGGTGGATTTTCCTAAATCAGCATGTGACATTGTTGCAGCTGCAGTTTCAATCCAACCCCCAAATACATGAAAAAAACCAGAATCATTGTAAATGAGAAACACCAGGAATCAGAACAAATGTTACCACATTTTAAATGGTCTATAGGCAGCGTTATGTTAAATCCATGCACTCACCGAGTGTGTAACTTTTCGCTTTTTCCTGCGTTTCCATAGCAGGTTCATCAGGCGGTGAAGTCGCTTCAATTTAATACCAACCACATTTAAGGAACTGATGGAATAATACTATGCAAATAGGGAATCTATAGGTCAGATCCTATCCCACGGTATGGCATGGTTGTGCCACTCAGCCATTCTAAATGGGCAGTGTAGAATGGAGGGTACCTCAGCTGGTGTAAAGCCAGTGTAGCCATCTCCACACCAGTCCCTACTGGCCTTCCCCCTCAATCTTTAGGGGCATATGGACAAATCGGAGAGAGTCCAGAGGAGAGCAATACAAATAATAAAAGCTTCAGAAAACCTGACCTATGAGGAAAGGCTAAAAAAACTGGGCATGTTTAGTCTTGAGAAAAAAAGATCTGATAGTCTTAAAAAATATGTTAAGGGCTGTTATAAAGAGGATGATTGATCAATTGTTCTCCATAGTCACTGTAGGTAGGACAAGAAATAATGGGCTTAAGCTGCAGCAAAAGAGATTTAGATTGGATATTAGGAAAAGCTTTCTAACCATAAAGGTAGTTAAGCTCTGGAATAGGCTTTCAAGAGAGGTTGTGGAATCCCCATCATTGGAGGTTTTTAAGAATAGGCTGGACAAACACGCCTGTCAGGAATGGTCCAGGTGTTCTTGTTCCTACAGAGATGGACTAGATGACTTCTCATGGTCCCATCCAACCCTACATTTCTATGATTCCAGGGACTGGAGCATACTCTGCTCCAGCAATCCACACTGGCATAATGGCCTGAGGGGCTGAGTTTGGCCTACAACTAAGTCCAAGTTACACTTTGAAATTACTAAGCCATTTAGAAGTATCTCCCACCAGCTGTAACCTGTGCTAATATTGTGTGTGAAAATGTTTTCAACAGTGATACAGTGCACTGACATTTCCTAAACCCAAAACAAAGAACTTCAAAATGTCAAGTAACTTAGCTCCAGCTTTGCAGAGTTCCCATCCTTCATGCAGAACGGTCAGCTTTGATCAGTCTGAACTGATTTCCATTATATTCACAGAAGAGGATTTTCTTAGCCCAGCAATTAAGCTTCATGCCCTGAACTATGCTTGTACTTAATACATAATCTCTCTGGGGGTTGTTGGCTGCTACAATCATTACTTAGCATCTATGTCCACAGTGTTGTCTATAGCAACAGAGTCATTTCATCAGTAAACAAGATGACAAAGCAGGCTATATGTATTCCTGGACATCCCTGCATCCATTTGTCAGTCTGCACTGGTGTGCAGGGTTAGATTGGAGGCAAAGAGACAAAAAACCTAAAGGATCAGTTTAAAATAATTATGTAAAGAGCTAATGTGGTTACTTACCTTTCTCTCTTTTTTTCCAAGGAGAATATTGTAAATTGCTGTAACGGGGTCTCCATGGGTCACAACTGAGAATACCAAATCCAGGACAAACTGTTGAGAAATAGGGCTGATAACCACCAGTTTTGGGGTGTATTCCCCCAAAAGATATACCAAATCATCAACAAAGTAAACTTCTGTTTCACCACACTGGCTAACAAGAAGTCAGAAAAGCCGTTTCCTTAGATATTCCAGTCCCTGTATCGCCACCAAAAACACTAGACTTAAAGATGAATGGCTCCTTAAAACTAGTTTCATTAAACAAAGGGTTGGAGATTTGAGGGAATACATCTGTCCAGGTTGTACCCTGGGTAATGTCACAATAGTACAATATAGTGTCGGTCCACTAAAGGGCATCTATAGGGTCTAATTTCCTGTCCCGTCCATGGTAATTCCACTGGACCACAAGCTGCCCCTATCTGTGCTGTTTAATTTCTACATTTTTCTGAACACAGACAATTAAATAAACTAGGCTCTTCCTAGTCAAGTTCATTTTTCAGGTTTCTTTCCACTTGGGGAAAAAAAGATACACATAGAGGATAATGCAGAAGATGCGTAATCTCTCAGCTGCCTCCCCTCCAATAATATCCCACTGGTGGGAAGCCAAGCCCAGCCCCAACCCCTGCATGCTGGGAAAGGGACAGATGCTGCAATTCCTACAAGGATGCAGGAGGGAGCTCCTTAGCAGATGAGACTGATACTAATTGTCAGGAGTGCAGCTTCACGTATAACATCTGCTGAAAAGTAGGGGTGCTCTCCCACCTTCTACACCTTCCTGACTTTCAAGGAGGGTATCGAGATCTACTACTTTGCCCCATCTTGTTTCCTGAGTGCTGCACAGTTGTCTACACCTCCCCCACCCTCTATTTTTCCATTTCAAGAGGTCATGATACCAGAGAGAATGATGCAAAACATTTTCCAGAAGAATTTAATTTTTTTAATACTTTCAGTTATGTTCATGCCTCATCTGTGTTTGCTTTCATCAAACATTTGATTAACCCAAGTTACTAGTACAAATGTGCACAGAAAGGAGATTTCTAAATGAATCAGTATGCGTGTTGGAAGAGCACAATTACCATTGCAATGAGAACTCCAATTCCAGTAAGCACAACTTAAAATATTCTAAACATCTGAGTTATGCAGATGTTAAATCTACGAAATAAACAGTTTGAAATTATAAATCAAATAAAAATTGAGGACTTGATCTGCTCAATCTTTTTCGTATTGCTAAATATAATTGAGTTCAAATAGACTGTATCTTGTGAGTTACTCCCTCAGCTCTAGTTCTGAACAGCAGCAATGAAAATGGCCGTCTTGTCAATTTCACAGTGCTCCTGGGAAACTTATAAGGACTCAGGGAGGCACCAGAGCCGTCCTGCATTCTGAAAGACAACACTGCATTGGGCAACATAGGGAAGTTAAATGTGCCGTCATAAAGACAAGAAACACATTAAGCACCCATCCTGCTTTTGTGAGGAAAAACAGCCTGTGTGCTACCGGTGAGTGGATTTTCATGTCCCAGGTTTGTATTTGTTACAACTGCATTTTTTAAACTTATCACACAAGACAGAATCCAGTTAAAAGTTTTATCACAACTGAATCTGGGCTCGAGTTCCTAAACATCACGTCACTGTGAGCTAAAAGCAGGCCACATGTTTATAAATGTTGTGCGCAATGAGATGGAGCATACAAACTTAGTAAAAAAATCATTTATTGCACTTAGTAATCTTAAATGGTCACTAACATTACAAAATTAACAGTTACGTTCAGAGGTTGTAAGAATACTGATAGCACAAGTACAAAATATTCATCCATATAGTACATACTCGGAGTGTTCTTAGTAGATTCTACTAAAAGATAGTTATTTGTGTTAAACAGGAACGAGTTATAAATGTCAACTCACATGGCAAAAGCTAGACAAAACAAAAAAGCAGTCCTCTGCCCTTCACCATTTCCAATACAGGTACAAGGACACACATACAATTTAGTTTTGGGGAGAAAAAGTTTCCACTCCATTCTACATTCACCTGGGTTGTACCACTGCACAACATATACTGAAGTCACTATTTACAGTTCCACATAACCTGTAGTTCTAGTCGGAGTAATTTTTGCTTTATGACTTCATTTGATATGGCTGCACAGAGATGACCAAATCAAATCATTTACAAAGTTGTTTTAGACATTTATATTTGACCATACAAAAATTTAACAGTCTAATTCATATAAGAAATTCTTCAACTTGATCCTTTAACGGGTTCTTTTCCTTTTAGGGCGTGGAAGATCTGACAAGAAGAGATACAAGAGGTTCAACAGCCTGTCGGCTGACTGTTTTTACAAATAAAAAAGCCAAATAAAAGCTACAACATACAATTTTATTCAAAATATTAGAGACAGTGTAACCCTTCAAGTATCAACTAACACTATGGGAACAGATTATTGTACTTTAAAGTTTATTCAGATAGATAAATACCTTGCAAGCTCTCTGCACATGAACTCCCAATGATCTCAATCTAAGTTTCGCACATGGAGTACTTAAAAGACCTGATCCCAAATGTTTCATGTCTAAACTGATTGCACGTGTATCTGTAACAAGTCTGTTTACCACTAGCATTATTCAAAAAAAAGCTGTCCTCCATTTCTTCCTGATTTAGACACAGAAGTGCTCTTTTAATCCACATGAACATTTAAAGGCATATTAGTAACTCACCTGAACTGCAATTAATTGCATTACTACAGTTTAGATTTGAAGTCAATAAACTGAACACACTCACTCAAAAGTTAGCTACAATTCCATTTTTAATGAGGTCTTCAGAGGAAGTAGTCTCTCCTTAGCGCTATGAAAACTCCTTGCCCTTTCAAAAGGCAAGTACATACATGCTCCCTCTCTATTAATCTATTTTAATACAGTTTCTATAATGCTGGCCCCACAAGAGCTTTAGCCCACAGGTGGCACTAGTTAAAGCCTGTCAAACTAGCCACCATCTTTCCCACTTATTTTAGGTAGCCTCAGTTTCACCTTAGCCTTTCGTATTAATGGTTAGATTCACTGGTCCATTAAGTCCACTTTGCACTGCATACATGGTACAAAGTGACCTTAATGTGGCTGGAGATAACCAATAGAAGGTCTCTCCTCTACTCCTGCACACCCCCCCCCACTCCAGACATGTTGGGGTAGAGGGATGGCAAGTACTGCTGCTATACTCAATCCTCCACAGGCATGAAGGAGCTGCCACCATTTCCAGACAGCCCCCAGTTCTACCATGACTGAGCTCTGCTTGGGCACAGTGGAAAATCTGCCCTGGAAGCTTCTGATCACTGGTTAACTCAGTGAAAACTGAGAGATTTTAGTAATTTCCTAAGTGCAACTGAAATTTCCATGGACCAGCTCCAATGGAAGTTCTCTAAGCTATGTTCTCCTTCATGACACAAATAGATGAAGGATATCAAAATCTTCTTCCCTCTTTTCCATTACTAATGGAATCACATCCCAACCTTGCCATGCAGTCTCTAATATTGCAGAGAAAGTCCTTACTCCATGTACATAGGGTTGGCCCTTGATCCTTGGTTTGCCTGAGGTATGTGTCAAACATGACTCAAGGGATGGCCCCTTTATGTCCTCTGGCTGAGGGGCTGGCCAGGGCCTCCATTGCAAGTTAGTCCAGAGGCTGCTCTACCATACAACTAAGGCACCCTTTTAGCAACTGGGAGAACACTTGAAAGAGGTTTTATTCTCCCTTTTAATAAATATAAGAATTGTAAGTTCACCTACAGCATTTGCCAAGAATAAATATCCTACTTTTAACTGAGTGCAATCTTTGCTCTGACTGCACTATATTAAGAAAAACATGGGGAAAGATGCATATGGCATTACAAGACTTTTAAATGATTACTCATGTGCTTGCAGGATGCTTGCTAAAGCCTTGTGCTACTTTATGGAAATAAACTTACAGGTTTAGAAATACTCTAGCTGTGACAAGACAGGAAAACCAGAACTGCAGTAGTTATAATACAGTAGGTAGAGTTCTTAACTGCACCTTGCGTACTTTGAAAACCAAAAATATATTTGCAAAAAGAAACATTAGACACATTACAATAAACACTGCTCAAATTTGTTAGGACTGCAGTCATACCTTCTTCACTGGAATTCTCTTCTTCTGTGATTACAGGCATCCTACGATTCCGAGTAACAGCTTCCTTCTTTATTGCTTGTATCCTACCTACAAAGAAATATTCAGGGAAAAATTGCCACCAGTTATTAACGTCTCTGCATCTCAGGTACAAACAATCCAGACAGATTGCTTACTTGCTCTTGATTAGAAAAGCAGACATCAGTTGGTACTAAGGAGCTTTTAGCACCTTCACAGAACCGTCATTTGGCTCTTGAGCAATAACTGGTAATATAAACATAAAACATACTAAAAAAGACTCTGCAAAGATGAATGCAGGGTTAGTTAACATTAGCCAGAGAGATTACAGGGAATAAAGAGGTTTTGCAGATAAAGTACTACAGATCCATCAAACCAAATAAAAGCACAAGAATGAAATTCATAAATAAAATGGCTAGAATACCTGAGTTTTTCAGCACTGTCTTAAGAAAATAAGGTTGGACACCTAATGAAACCCTGATTAGAATATACTTGGAGGATTGTAAGAAAATGCTTGCAAAATATGACTACATAAAAATGAGCTCATCCAAATGACATAAATTCACTTAGCACCCCAAGATGTATTTACTGAACTACTGAATTATTTTTGGAATGTAGGAAGATAAGCCAATGCCTGACTAGATCAGATCGTAGGTCCATCTAGTCCAGTATTTTGTCTTTTACAGTGGCAGGTACTAGATGCTTCAGGGGAAGGTGTAGGCAGAACTAGGTCATCTGGTTCCCATATTCGATCTCACCCTGATCTCTAATACAGTAGAACCTCAGAGATACGAACATCAGAGTTACGAACTGAACTGTGTTAAACTACTAAAAAAATAAAGGGAAAGCAGCATTCTTCTTCTGCATAGTATAATTTCAAAGCTGTATTAAGTCAATGGTCAGTTGTAAGCTTTTGAAAGAACCACCATAACATTTTGTTCAGAGTTACAAACAAACTCCATTCCCAAGGTGTTTGTAACTCTGAGGTTCTACTGTACTTAGATTATCTCAAGCCCTAAGCATCAAGTTTCAACATCTCTTCCAAACTTTGTTAACATTAACTACATCTCTGTATAACAAGAATATCCATACCGATATCCAATCCTTTTTTAATCTTGCTACGTTCTGGGCCTCGACAACCACCTCTGTAATGAGTTCCACAAAATAATCATGCCAGGAACAAAAACAGAAGATAAAAACAAAAGCAGAAAATCAAGCTATTTTCTCTGGCTTTTGGGCTAGGCCCCTTGGAGCTATCAACATTCATACACTGCTCCTACTTCCATGAAGGCCAATCCTTGCCCAGAAGGAGAGAAAGAACAACAGTTGGTAGTCTGCCTTTGCCATCCAACACACTGGTGAGAGTACATAAATAAAAAGCATTCTACCCTATATTACTGGCAGTAAAGAAACATTTGGGGGGAGAATTACCAAGAGCAGAGACAAGAGCTCACTTTAGCTTAGCCACAGCTCTTTTCACCTGCTGAGGGAGAGAAGACAATTGAGCAAGATCAGCCAAGTCAGGTGCATTTACAAAGGGAAGTGACATCTCAAGTCCTTTGCTTTATTTCCAGTCTCCATCTGCTGATAAGAACTATAACCAACTGCCTTGGCTGACAGAGGGGACAGAAGAGTTCCTTAGCATCTCCAGTACCACTAATATAATGAAGAATTACCTTTGGTTTCCAATGAGTTTCTCTTCTGTGTCAACTGTGACTTCTCTCTGCTTCTTTTACACCTGGGGGTTTTCATTTTTCCCTGATCAGACCCAGACTCAGAAGATTCTAGTTTAACTTGACGGTGCCGTCTTGATTTGGAGGCCTAAAATTCAAACAAATCCATTAAGCAACAGAAAGGAATCTAGTTACTACATACACACAATAGTGATACATTCAGCAAGTAACTGAATCTTGTTAGGGAAGTAAGACATGTTAAGACATCTTTCTATCACCACCAGTGATCACAGTCTGCTTAACACAGCGGTTCTCAACCAGGAGTCCGGGGGGCTGCAAGTAGGTTACAGGGGGTCCACCAAAATAAACCAGAGAGGAGGGCCAACGTTAGACTCACTGGGGCCCAGGGTAGAAAGCTGAATCCTGAGCCCTGCTGCTGGGGGCTGAAGCCCGAGCCTCTCCTCCCTGGGCTGAAGCCAAAGCCCAAACAACTTAGCTTTGTGGAGCCCCCTTTGGCATGGGGTCCTAGGCAATTGCTCTGCTTGCTATCTCCTAAAGCCAGCCCTGGCTATTAATCTACTGAAAAACAGTTGCTGTGGCACAGGTGGGCCGTGAAATTTTTATAGAGGGAGGGAGGGAGGGAGGCTCAGAAGGAAAAAGGTTGAGAACCCCTGGTTTAACAGACAAGACAATAATGACAGTAAGTGTCCACTGTAGTTAAGGACTGGGCACCCAACTCTTTTAGGCACTTTTAAAAATCCCACTTCCTAAATCCCACCTCATTTCAGACTACCAGTGCTTATTTGACATTCAAATAATGAACACATTGTGAGGCTTATTTTCAAGAACACAAATAATGCCTTGGTGCTATATCAGCCTTGATTTTTTAATACAGTTATTTTTAAACAATAAGCGCACATGTTAAGAACATTTCTTGTGTAACAAAGACAGACTACCAAGGCCGAATAGGGATTTTACAGTCCAGTTTTGGGCTCCATTTTTCTCTTAGTTGCCTGGGAAAGCAACATCACTATACCTTCAAAGTTTTACTACTGTATATTCAAAACACTACTAAAATCACGATATAAATATGTGCATCCAAATTCCCCAAATTAGGAGAGAAAAGTGTTTAAGTGTGGATCTACTATAAAAAACAATCCAATGGAGATTGGGGGATTTCATGTTTATTGGTTCAATGACTAATCAGATCTAGAATAACATTTTCAAAAGTACCTAAGTGACTTAAAGGCCTAGGTCCCATTTTCAAAAAGTGACTTCAGAGCTTAAATCCCATTCACTTTTAAAAACTCCCAAGACTTTGAAAGTTAAAAGCATTTAGCAGCCTACATTCTAAAGTCATTTTTGAAAATTTTACCCCATTTCATTTGACAGGGAAAAGTATGGGAGTTTTTTTGCTTTGTTTTTAACTGCCAGCATAGACTGTTCACCCTGGGATTGGAAAGTCATGGCAGCTTTCTGAAAACATGTGTACAAAATTCTGTTCTCAGTTACCTGAGTAACTCCACTGAAAAAAGGGGTGTGCACAGATATTAAATGAAAGCCAATTAGTCCTGACATAAGGAACTTTACTAACAGTTCTGTCACGCGCCAAACTAGAATCCAGCTCACTCTCTCAACACCTTTATTGCTTTTGCGAAGCTAACAGGAATAGTAAAAACTTGGTTTTGTTGCCAATAAGGTGGGTAAGAATGAATGCCCAATGGGAGCAGGGCTTGAAGCAGATGGTGCCATTTTGATAAATCACATCTCTGACCATATTACAATATAAGTCAATGTAAGTGTTTTTGAAAAGAAAATGATTAACAATTCACTAACAAATATACCTAATTGTTTACTTACCTTAGCAACTAAATTATAGGACTTGTATTTGATTTTAGCAAGTGCATTTGCTCTTTCAGAACCCTGTAAAAAAACAAAGAAAAGGTGAGAAAAAGCCAGTTAAAACTTAGCTTCCGGCATATCCCCTTAATTTTCTTCCAAGCTCATTTTTATTCACAATCACAGAGCTTTTCACCCAGATCTCAAAGTGCTTTACTAAATTGGGGAATCATCATCCCTGTTTTATATATAAGGAAACTAAGTACAGCTAGCAAGACATGCCCAAGGGGTCACCACATGTCAAAGACACCAGATCGCCTGTCTCCCACACCCTTGTCCTATCCTCTGAATCATGAGCCACCCTTGTCCTATCCTTCTGAACCTCTGAAAGGTGAAAGCACTGTGGGCTTTATAGGTCTGTTTGCATTCATACAAAAATACTTTGACTTAGTATTTTTCAAGTGTTTGAGCAAGGACCACAGAGCTTTGCTGCTATGTCTTAGCTGTCCATTAATCTTGTCCTTCCTTATGATCAATTATGAAAAACAGAAATAAAATGCAACAGACTCACTTTGCTCAAAGAAACTAGGATCTTAAAACAACTAGAGGATGAAAATAAATGAGGCAGCGATCTCTTCTGTGAATGTACAACCTGTTTATAAGATTAACTCGCTATGTCTCTATAGTGGAGTTGGGCACGGGGAAAGAAAATAAATCTCAATATTTACAGCATGCAAATTGATAGACTATAAAAGTGCACAGGGGAGGCAGTTTCCATATTACCTGATATAACATTCAGTGAAAGGGCAATATTAAATTAAGAAACAATTGCTTGAGAGTCATTGTAGAAGATGCAGCTCACAAACTGTGTCATTTGTAGAGAGCTAAGTGTGTAAAATAAGTGCTGCTAAAATGTCCTTATTTCAGTAAAACTATCAGATTTCCAGAGAAAAGCAACTGTGACTTTGGTTTTCCTAGGTTTCCACAGTGCAGAAAATCATACATGCAAATAGTTACCTTTCTATGAAAGGTAACTTTTTCTGGGATTCAACCCAGCAGTTATTTAAACAAAAAGCAGCACTATGAAATAGTTTATTGTAAAAATTGAATACAACATTCAGTTGAAACTACAGGAGAACCAAAAAGGAATTTGGCCAGGATAGTAGAGATCGAGCCCCTACTTATGTGGAGAATGGCCATGGCATTCTTCATGAAAAGTGTTCAGGACCTCTCAAGTTGTGACCTGTGTCCTCCACTAACAGAGAAGAACATACTTGCTAAAGAACACCAACACTACTTCCTCCAGAACTCTGGAATTTGAAGGTCTCCTATGCTAGTACTGGCCAGGCTTGACCTGACCACAGCTTAGCTTCCTGACTTGATCACAGATTGACGTGCTCTGACTGCAGATTAGGTTGTCCAATAACACGAAGATATTACACAGTAAACTTTTCTTACTTCTGAGTCTTGAGAAGTCCCTCCTTCCTTTTTGTCAGTCATTTCTTCACTATCTTTAGCCTTTGAGGAGGATTTCTGAAAAAAGTATAGATATTTACAACTCATTCAGGACTTGAACAAGTCAACTTTACTATGCACATTTTCAGGTATTACAGTTTCTATTTGACAACATACAATTTAAAAGATCAATTTATTCTAGGAAAGTAACCACATTCTCTCCTCCCTTCTACCTCAATCTAGTATTTTAATTACTAGTATCATAGCCCTTGCGTGACTTCAAAGTAAGTGTGTGTGTAGCACATTTAACATTTACACTACAGGATTGCATAGACCCTACTTAAAGCATTCATGCATCACTAATCCTTCAGACGTTCATAGAAGCAACGTGTACACATTATATATCTGGTGTTTCACTCATTACAAATCTTTTAACACAAAGCTTCCATTTATCATTTGAAAAATATATTCAGAGGTCTTCACACATTTAACACATTCTACACACTCATGATGACCTGCACTGCCACAGCACAAGAGAGACTATAGCCTACCGTTTTGTCCTGTTGCCATTGCTGATATTCCAAAATCATATTCTTAATATTAATTACAAATTCATCCTTTATCAAGCTCAGAGCCTTGTCTGGCTGGGATTTGTCAGTGGAGATCAAACACTTCATTTTCTGATAGTGGCCATGAACATTCATCATTTCCTGAAGTGAAAAATGTTAAAAGCTTTTTAAAAAAAAAAAATGATGTAGCAACAAATAAAGAATATAAATTCCTGATTAAATATGGACACTGTGCATATAATTTTTTTTAAATCACAGTATATTGAACTAGCAACTATTTTATAAAGGAGGTTGTTAAAATTAGCTGATCACTGTCAGTAGTAGCAAGTCATAAGAGTGTGTTAATATCTAGTATCATGGTCCCAACCAGCTTAGTGGAGAAGCAGAGGAAGACAGACTGTGCACTAAGAAGGAAACTTAGTAAGAAACCTCAGTGGTACCAAGTAATTATTTTCAGGCAGAGATTTCAATCCTCAACTGTTTGGGGCATTTTAAAGTTTCCCCCCATTTCATTGTTGGTTAATGATTTCAGTGACAGTGGAGGACGTGAGATGGGGAGCAGGTCTTCCCCGTGTACAAGTCTAAGCTGCTAGAACCAACTTGAAGAGACATCATGAACTAGACAGCTGGTCAGCATAACTAGACAATGTAATAGAAGAAAAACTGCTTCCAGTGCCAGAGTTTGTATAGGTAACATTATACTAAACAAAGGGAGAGCAGTAAAATGACCACGATTTAAACTGGGAAAATAGGCAAGGGTAAAAAAAAAAAAAAAAAAAGTAAGGTCCCAATCTTACAGCTGATTGTATCCTGGTACATCAACATGCTCACTTGCATGCAGCCAGTTGCCAAATCAGGGCAAACACAAAGGTCAAAATTTAAATTAAAATACTGTCTTTTGCAGTGTACTTCCACCACCCCTAGTTTGAGAGTTGCCTGTTTGGATTGGCAGGGAACAGTCTTCTTAACATGTCTGTGAAGCACTTTGCACACTTTCGGTATTACACAAATGTCGTAGTCCTTCCATGAAAATAGATGCAGTGTTTCAGAATGGATAGTAAAACTGTTGGTACACATAATTGTCCTCATTTCTGTAACAGAACTTTTACGGAGGACCATATCATACAATTAGATAAATTATATTTGACAATAATGATAATTATTTTGTAGCATAAAAATTACTGTACCTCCAACACATCATTAGTGATGAGCCTGCTTACTCGGTTATTTAGCTCCTTAAATTCCTCTTTAAGTTCAGTTTCCCGAATCTTTTTCTTAGTTCTGAAGGACAGCTGTATAAAGATGGGTATATTTCGAAATACATGGTAAAAAATGTACAGGTCTATGTTTATAAGTATGAAAATTCTCACCTTGACAGTCAAAAATGAAAGATGCTGAAAGGAATGGATCTAGAAAACAAGGTGATCCCGACATTCATCTGTATAGATTTATTTTCAAGCATTCAGTGTCACAGCAATGATTTAATAGCTTTTGTGAAAAATACTTTTTTAAAAAAAGATATTCCTTCACTGCATGGATCAATTATCAGAAATTCAAGCCACCACTCAAACTTAGAAAAACTGAATGTTAATTTCTACACATTAAATGCCATGAAAAATTATAAAGCTGCCAAAGCAATATTTTTTCAAATAATTGCTAGTTTTTTAAAGCAGAACATATGATGGATTCAAATTACATCTAAATTACATTTTAAATCCAACAGCCTCTATCGTGAGTTAGTTATGTAAAGTGCCTACTGCACTTTGGGATATTGTAAAAAAGTAACTGCAAACCAAGTGTGGTGCTGATCAACTCTCTCTTCATTTGTTATTTTTAACTAAACGCTGTACAACAATTAGAAGATAGACAGGGATTTTCTAAAGGAAGTAAGTTCTTGTGCAATAACTCACTAGTCTGGGCATTGCTGTAAAGTGAAATGCTTTGTCTAGTCTCAGCTTCCTAAATATGTACGCTGCATCATAATGCTGGGCATTTATCAGATCCTGTTGAAATCTCTGAACTTCAGGCCACTCCTTGAGTGCAATTCTGATCTGCAATAGAAAAAAGGAATCTATTTTACTGATACACATTTCCTTCAGTGGTTAGAGATTTTAGCTGACCAGTGGAGTAAATGCTACAAACTGGAGACATACCTGTATAGGGTGTATATGACAGAAGTGACCTCAAAACTACAGGAAAGATGCAGTAACAAATTCCAATAGTAATAAATAATTCATGTAAGTAATCCTAGACAACATTGTTGTGTTTAGTATTCTAGGTTTAGCCATCTGTTTTGACAACAAATACAATGATGCCAACCTTACCCTGACTTTTAGGGATGTTTATAAAAAAAGTTCAGGAGGAATTAGAAAGGTTATTTGGACTAGAGACAAATACCAAAGGTGCAAAGCCAAATACCGACAGGAGGTATGGGTAGGGCCCTACCAAATTCACGGTCCATTTTGGTCAATTTCACGGTCATAGGATTTTTAAGATTGTAAATGTCATGATTTCAGGTATTTAAATCTAAAACGTCACTGTGTTGTAATTGTAAGGTTATTGTAGGGGGAGAGTTGTGGTACTGCTATTCTTACTTCTGCGCTGCTGCTGGCGGCCACGCTGCCTTCAGAGTTGAGCAGCTGGAGAGCGGTGGCTGCTGGCCAGGAGCCCAGCTCTGAAGGCAGAGCTGCCGCCAGCAGCAGCGCAGAAGTAAGGGAAGCATGGTATGGTATGCCGCTCAGCTCTGAAGTCAGCACAGAAGTAAGGGTGGCAATACCATGACCCCCTAAAATAACAGTGTGACCCCCCTCAACTCTCTTTTGGGTCAGGACCCACAATTTGAGAAATGCTGATCTCCCCCGTGAAATCTGTATAGTATAGGGCAAAGGCACACAAAAGACCAGATTTCACAGGGGTAGACCAGATTTCACAGTCCATAACGTGTTTTTCAGGGTCATGAATTTGGTAGGGCCCTATGTATGGGGTAGCGCCTGGAACGCTTGAGGTGCATTTTAGATCACTATGTGCGATAGATATGTCCATGGGGAAAAGTTCATACTATGCATAATTTTAACCCTTTTGTGACAGCTTAAATTGCTTTGTATTCATTTGTATGGTCTATTTTGAACTTCTGAACTTTCAATTTGTTGGCACATTTGGCTATTTTTTATCACCCATATCAGCCATTTTGATAGACAGTGGCAGCTGGTGAACTTTGGGGCAAGTGGATCACAGCCAAAAAAAAAAAATCATGGATGCTTGCCCCCCCAAAATTTTCCTAAGCAGGTGGCCAGAGAACCATGTGTATGGGGCTCCATGCCTTCACATAGCCATGACATATCCCCCCTAGTGAAACCAGAACCTCTCCTCCTCCCCACCTCTCTCCTTAGAGAAACCAGGAACTCTCCCCATCTATGATCAAGGGGGGACCCTGCCCACCCGACCTTCCCCAACAGAGAAAAGGGGAGGACTGGCCCTAGGAAATCAGGCCTCCTATGCCACCTACGGCTCTTAATTACCTTGGCCACTCCTTGGCCTGGACCTCATTCCCGGGATGATCCTTCTCTTCTTTCTCCTCTGTTGTGTTCCCTCTCTCCTCCTCCCCCACTGGCTGAACAGTAAGGGTCTGACTGGAGGCAATGCAGGAATTTGGAACAATATTGGGGCACTGGTTTCCCCACCCTAGCCACAGGCTACTCGTTGCTCTCTAAATGCCCCGTGGACAGTGCTGATGCATTCTAAAAACTAGTGTAGCAGGGTCCACATGGGACAGTTAGAGAGCAACACGCAGCCTGTGGCTTGGGCAGTGAATCAGGTGCACCAAACGCCATTTAAAATTGCCACAGCTTGTCTCCTATCAGACCTTCAGTGCACAATCTGCACATGTCACAGAGGCGGTGAAGAATGCCCTGCACAGCCATGGTGCTATTTGCTGTGTTCATCGGACCCGAGTGGCAGTGACTAATGCAAAAGCATAGATTTAAGACCTGAATTCATAATTAAAATGTAAAAACCGGGAGGATTACGGAAAATTAGGGAAGATTGGCATCTCTCTGAATAAGGGCGAGCAACACTTCTCTCAAAGAGTAAAAGAATCAGATTCTTAGAAGGCTGAAACACTATGTTTAGCTATGAGTGTTCAGATTCAAGTTCATACTTTTTTTTTTTTAATTCCATTGTAAAGCTGTAGTTTTATCAATACTGCAATGATATTTTACTGAAGTACCTTTCCCTCCCTATCTATTCTGTCTACCTTCCACTTTCTCCAGTTGATCGCAACTTCTTAGATCACTACTAAAACATATGATGGTGGCAGACATTTGAGTTTTAAATACTTGCAAAGTTATGACAGGTTTCACCAGTTATCTCAATTGAATTTCCTGACTTGTCTGAAGTTAAAGCATGCAGTGTAACAGCATTAGTAATTTACTTCAACAAGTGAAGTGCAACTTTGAGCCCAAAGACCTACATATGCATATATTTTTACTCATAAGTAGTCTAATTATACCTTTCCCTACACTGCATTTCCGACACCACCTTTACATTTTGTTTCTTCTCCAAAATCTGATACATTGAAAAAGTGTGGAAATAACTCATCAGTCCCTGCTTCTCAGCCCACATACGCACTTCCCTTCAACACAGCACTTGGAAATTTTACAGACACATAAATGTCAGGGAATAAACCTACCAGTTAAAGACTAATGTCAAAGATGGCCCTCCCCCACTTCTGTTCTGATCTGCCAAGAAGAGAAGTTAATTCATACACTCCTCAAAGCTGAAAAGAGAAGAGTGTAAGGATTCTTACCTAAATGCCATTATTTTAACCTGCTCAGGAACTCCAGCTAGGTGTATGAAAGATGTAAAGTCGTCTCTCTTCCCTAAGAGGGAGAGAAAACATTTTCCTCTCCTACCCGGAGAGTCCTGGCTGTGGACTCCTGTGGACTCCTGAGATGGTTCCTGCTACTTTATCCCTCAGCTCTTGATGGTTCAAAAAGGATGCATCTATTCTACAGCTCCCCCAACATCTCTTTTTAAGAAGCGACAAAGGGTCCTGTGGCACCTTATAGACTAACAGAGGTATTGGAGCATAAGCTTTCGTGGATGAATACCCACTTCTTCAGATGCAAGCAGTGGAAATGTCCAGGGGCAGATATAAATGTTCAGGGAAGAGTCAAGCTAGAGATAACGAGGTTAGCTCAATGAGGGAGGGTGAGGCCCTCTTCTAGCAGTTGAGGTGTGAACACCAAGGGAGGAGAAACGGCTTTTGTAGTTGGCTAGCCATTCATAGTCTTTGTTTAGTCCTGAGCTGATGGTGTCAAATTTAATACAATCATAAAAGTCTGATATTCTTTTGAGAATGAATCCTCAAAAAGACTTACCTTTTGTTTTGGCTTACAGAGTTGCGTACTATACAATCCATACAGAAGATACAGAGCACCAACACGAATCTGGAAAGTGTAAGGCGGCAAGAAGTATCGCCATGCCAGATCCAATGCCTTCTGCGTAAACTTATTCTTCTCTAAAGGCCTTGTTTGACCACTAAACAAACAAAATAGATAAAAAGCAAATAATGATATAAGTAGTTTTTAAAAGTCTTAACCCATTAACACATTTAAAATTTGTTAGACTAAGGTCTGATTATAACTGACAAATCTTCAAGGATAATCAGGGTTAAATCTCTTAAATTTTACATCTTGCCATTCTGTCATTCCTTACATTAAAGGGAAGATCTATGTTCTAAAGGATGCAATGATCTGATTTTGTTCTCTGTATCCTCATTACATGGGGTTTCTACCAAACTCCTCAGTCCTGAATGTCCTTGCTTTTGGTGTTAGCGAGACTTAACATTGCTAGATACTTTTATATTCATAGGTTTCAGTGTAGTAGCCGTGTTAGTCTGTGTCAGCAAAAAGAAAACAAGAAAAATACCTGTGGCACCTTAGAGACTAACAAATTTATTTCAGCATAAGCTTTCGTGGGTTAAGAACCCACTTCATCGGATGCATGGAATGGAACATACAGCAATCAGATATTTATACATTCAGAGAAACATGAAAAGAGGCTAATTAATTGAAAGGAACTGTTATCAGTAGAAACTTTTGAAGTGATAATCAACATGGCCCATTACATTACAGACAGTTGACACAAAGGTGTTAAGAGTTTTTAAGGAGGGGAAATAAATTCAATTAACGTAATGACCAAGCCACCCACAGTCAATATTCATGTTTTTATATTCATGTTTTTCCTCATTAAAAAGGGACCAACTGTTTCATTACTGCATTTTCTAATCTATTTCTACTTCTAGTAATTTAAATAGTCTGCTTAGAGTACAGGCAAAGTGCACGGGCTCAGTACAGCATATCTTGGAAGCAGCACAACAGGAGTCACGTGAAATACAAACACTACGTTCATAATCTCAGTATACTTTACTAGTATTAAAGCTTTTGAGATTTCACAGTCTCCCTCTTTTAAGTTTGCTTTATAATCTTATTTTTCTTAAAGTTACAGACTCTGAAAGTGCAGCGCTTGATACACTGGCTGCAGAGGAAGAGTAGCTGACAAAAACTGTCCATAGAGGAAACATATTAGAGCACTGCTAGAGCTAGCAATACGATTTTGAATGGTGCTACATTTAGATTGACTGTCATGATCCCAGCACAGAGAGAGGGGGATGCTTGGTCTCTCACAGGAGTGGGGGTTTACGGGGAGGGGCCAGATTTCTTACAGAAATCAAGGGGTGCAGGGAGGATGCTTGGTCTCTCATGGGGGGGGGGGGGGTGAGGGGGTGCCAGGTCTCTCACGGGAGAGGTGGGGAGAGGGGGGTGTGCCGGGTCTCAAGGGGGGGGGGGGAGTGGGGCGATGTGTGCCGGGTCTCTCACAGGGGGAAGGGGTGCGGGGGGGGTGCCGGGTTTCTCAAGGGAGGAGGAAATGGGGGAGTGCCGGGTCTCTCACGGGGGGAGGGGTGCGCGGGGGGGTACCGGGTCTCAAGGGAGGGGAAAGTGGGGGGGTGTGCTGGGTCTCTCAAGGGAGAGGTGCGCAGGGGGGGGTGCCGGGTCTCTCACAGGGGAAGCGGTACGCGGGGGGGGGGGGGGGGGGTGCCGGGTCTCTCACGGGCGGGAGGAGGGAGGCTGCCGGGTCTCTCATGGGGTGGGGGGCTGCCGGGTCTCTCACTGTGGGGGGGGGAAGGGGGGAGGCTGCCGGGTCTCTCACTGTGGGGGTGGGGGGAGGCTGCCGGGTCTCTCACTGGGGCGGGGGAGGCTGCCGGGTCTCTCACTGGGGCGGGGCGGGGAGGGAGGGAGGCAGGCTGCCGGGTCTCTCGCGGGGGCGGGGGGGGGGAGGCTGCCGGGTCTCTCGCGGGGGCGGGGGGGGGGAGGCTGCCGGGTCTCTCGCGGGGGCGGGGGGGGGGGGGGGGGAAGGGAGGCTGCCGGGTCTCTCACTGGAAGATGGTGTGGAAGCGGCGGTCCCGCCACAGGCCAGAGAACACCTCGAAGCGGACATTATCCGTCTCCAGGAAGCTGCTCAGCAGCGCCTCGCAGTCCGTCTGCAGCCCCGAGACGCAGCTCATCCCGCCGCCGGGCTGCACCAGCCCAGCCGCTACCCCCGGCAGGCCTAGGCAGAGCAGGACCAACAGTAGCCATTGCGCATGCGCGCGGCGCCAGCCACAGTAGCTAACGCTATAATGTGCGCTCTCAAGCAGCACCAACGGCGCATGCGCCGACTCGGTTCCCCACCGCAGCGCGCCTGCGTGAATTTCCGACACCTCTGACCCATCAACCCCCCTCCACACACCTACGCCTCCTCCCCATGCGCATATGTTCAACTCTCATGTGCTGTCCTTGAGCGTCTCTAGCCGCCTTATGGGGGGAGGGGAGTGTTTCCCCTGCCCTTCCAGTGAGGGCGGGGCCAGGGCTGAGTGAGGGGAGCCTCCACCTGGTCAGTCCAGTGAGGGCGGTTGGGGGGAGCCTGCCCCCACCTCAGTGATGGCAGTAATGTGGGGGTGTTAATGAGCCCGCCGCCCCAGGAACAAACAAAACGCCGCTACCTAGAGTAGCTTTATCCCCCCTGGCCAGTAAATTTCTGCCCCCTGCTCAGACCCTGACACCCCCCTGCTGCAATGTGCCCCCCTTGATGCTTTTAAACCCCTCCAAAGAGGAGGCAGCAAATTGTAAGTAGAAGTAAGGGCAGAGAGAGGCAGTGGCAACAGCGAAGGTTACTGCGCATGCTCAGTTCGGGTGAGCTTGCTCAGTATAATCAAAGTTGCTACTTTGGAGAAGTAGCTAGTTGTGTCGCTGCACCTGCACCCACATGCTAGCAGGTGGCCAGTGCCCCAGGGGCAGACAGTGTCACTCAGCCATCAGCCACAGAGCCCATATGGGGCCTAAGAGCCCTGCCTAGGCAGGAGCCCTGGTTTAATGGCCAGGCTCTGCCCCCCACCCTATGGCGGGCACAGTTGTTGACCTGAATTTTATGAGTTAGTTGTTATGGCTCGCCACTGATCGCATCCAGGCAGAAGATTTATAGGTTCTTGTCCAATTCAGACGACAGGGTCCGAGAACTCAGAGAGTTCTATATCGGGAGAGGACTCTCGGGGTGCTTGGCAAAAACACTTACACTCCGAGGACAATACCAAATTGATAAAAACTTTATTGAGATTAACAAAAGAATAATAAATGCTATGAAATTTATGACTGCAAAACGGTATAAGAATTCCAAAACTCCTGGTGGTAACATTCCTATTACAAGTACCGTAACCTAACATACTCACGCCCTTCCTTGAGGACCTGGTAATAGGAGGTGAAGGACCAGCCTTACTCCTGGCATGCCCGATAACATGATGGTGCTGGCTTCCCCAATAGTTAGGAATCTTGAGTAGTTATACTATACTCCACAAGCTGAGCTGATAGCGTGAGAGAAGGAGTCTATAGAATATAGAAGCGACAAAGCGTCTTGTGGCACCTTATAGACTAACAGAGGTATTGAAGCATAACCTTTCGTGGGTGAATACCCACTTCTTCGGGTGCAAACTAACAGACTAACACGGCTACCCCTCTGATATAGAATATAGGAGAACAAAGAAAAGAGAAAGCTCCCTACGATATCCTTACATGGTATTTTATATGATCCTGACGCTGTGTAATTCAGGCCCAGTCTACTATACCCAAATCTTATTTCCGTACCCTACGAAATTTATGGGTACCCTTATCCTATAGGTTCGTGGATTATAACACTTACTCTCTACATATTAATAAGGATTGTCTCACTCCAAAAACTGCCAACCTAGGCTCTCTTGGCGACTTTGAGGTTTGTGGTATACCCTGCGGTTACCAACTGGTTGCAGATGCCAGCTAAACCTGTTCGGTGTTGTGTGTAGTTCCTCCCTTTGGTTCCCCAAAGTTCAGGGACCCTTTCTAAGGTGTGCCAAATGTTGCCAGCTTTTATGCTGACTTACTCTTACCTGATCATACTTTTAGCTATTTAGCGGATCTTATTGGATACAGGCCAGTAGGCTTCTTGCGTTTCAACAAAACTTATTCTAGTATAATTATTAGGAAACACATATCATATGCCTTAACACATCCTAATTTTCAGTGGCACTCACACTGCCCGGGTCCTGACTCCTGGCCACCAGCCTGGGAGGCTCTACATTTTAATTTAATTTTAAATGAAACTTCTTAAACATTTTAAAAACCTTATTTACTTTACATGCAACAATAACTTAGTTATATATTATAGACTTAGAGAACGAGACCTTTTAGAAACATTAAAATGTATTACTGACACGCAAAACCTTAAATTAGAGTGAATAAATGAAGACTCCGCACACCACTTCTGAAAGGTTGCCGACCCCTGCTTTAATGCTTTCCAGGAAAGACAAGCTGGCAGGCGTGGCAGATGTAATCGGGGCAGCAGCACCCCATTTCTTTTGCCACCCCTGACGGCTGTGTCCTGCTAATGCCACTCCCTGGGCCGGGCATCGAGGTGGAGGGGAGCCAGGCTCACGTGGGTCCAAGCTGGGCTCGCTCAGGGAGCGCCAGAAAGCCGAGCGAAGCCGGGAGGATCCGCGGGCGTTGTCCCCAGTGAGCTCAGGCCCGGGGAAGCCGGGGAGCCAGGGCCAGTGCGCCCACTAGGCGACCCTAGGCGGTTGCCTAGGGCACCAGGATTTGGGGGGTGGCGGCGGCTACCTCCTGGCTCCGCGGTTGAGCCCTGAGCTGGGGGTGTGCCGCAGGCAGGGGGAGCCTGCCGCGGTGGGGGGAGGGGCGAGCTGACCGGCCCCGGAGGGGGTGGGGAGCCGCGGGTCGGGGAGCTGGCTGCCGCGGGGGTGTTAGCTGGGGGGAGGGGGGAGGCCGCAGGGCTGGTGCAAGCAAGTTTCGCCTAGGGCGGGAAACTTCCTTGCTCTGGCCCTGCGGGAGCCGGGTTCCAACGTGCACAACCACACGTAGGCGGCTGCCCAGGCGCTGAGTGAGCCGGGCGGCGGCGTGACTGATGGCGGGGGGGAGGGAGCCGGCTGGCCCCGGCGCGGGATGCCGAGCTGCACGTAGGGCGGGCGCGGCCCGGCTTGGAAGGGACCAAGGCGGTCTCGCCTCTGCATCCTCGCCCTAGGTCAGAGCACCCGGGGCAGCGGAGGAAGCGCCAGGCAGCTGAGCCCGGCTCGGTGCCTGGACCGGCCTCCAGCGCCGGGGGCCGTTTGCAATCGCGGCGGAGCAGGTGCCGGGCGGGGAGCCTGCCAGCGCCCCGCTCCCCCCCCAGGCCCAGGTAAGATTCACCGCCAGGCGGGTCGGCTTGCCGGGAAGAGCCGCCGGGAGCTGGTACCTTGGAAAGCTCTTAAAGGCACCGCGCGGAAAGTGTGTCCCGTGTAAATCCAACGCTAGTGCACCGGGCGCGCGCGGCACAGCCTGGGTGTAAGTTAGTAGATCGGTTTCGTGACCCTCCACGGGGCTGGGGGGAGAACGATCCTTATGCTGAACCCCCCACAGCTGCCAGGGATCGCAGCGGCCCCTCAGCAATTTCCTAGGCAGCATCGTTCGCGCGAGGGGATGGTTTTTCCACACCGTTGGAGGAAAGCGGGGTCGTTTGGTGCATCGTTCAGCACCCCAGGGTCATCAAACCCACAGACGCAAAGAAATGGAGAGTGAAGGCGAAAGCTTCGGGCTGAACTATCCCGTTTGATTTGCCGGGTGGGTTGGGATTTGGGGTCGGCAAAACAATGAAAGTTAGAACGAAAACGGTGTCCTTAAATATGAATTCTCTTGGGTTTGCTTTGTTAAATTGGAATGTTACCATTATTCCACTGTGGGGAGGGGGAGTGTTGCAGATTTCTTACGTGGGGTAGGGCTTAGAGAGTCCTAATAGAAGAACAGAGATGGAAAGAAAAAATACAGTTAGTTTTCCCTAGAGACCATAATGGTACTCAGTAAATGGTCACTTTAAGTAACTGGACTTTCAAAAATGTAATTTTAAAAGCAGTATTGTCATTGTATCAATTCAAGTCAGTTGTTTTCTGAAATAATCACGCTGCATGCATCATAATTTTTAAATCATAATGATTTGGTCATTTTCATTATTTTCCAAAACAACAAAAGTAATTAATCTGAAACATCAACTAATATCTTTCAAACATTACGTTTTTTAAAAAGCTGTTTTGAATTATAAAGGGTTAAAAGGTATGTGATGCAACAACATTTTGGGTACAAAAATAAACTTTAAAAATATTGTGTAAATAAAAAATTTGTGCTAGACTTTGATCCTTTAAATGAGTTATTTACAAACTATGGAAATGGTGGCGGTTTCAGCAGATTGGTGATTATTTTAACGTGCCATTTACTGCTCCTTTCATTGGTACAGGAATAGGAGCAGTAGCAAAGCTGTTGTAGACATCATATATATTTCAGTGTCTGCCAGCTGAGAGCAACATGTGCTGTTTTTTTCCCCAAGAGCATCATAGACTTTAGAATCTAACAGGAACACAGGAATTGCCAGCTGGGACCAGACCTGAAGTCTATGTAGTCCAGTGTCTTTTCTCCAATAGATTGTGTTAATTATGAAACAGAAATAGAATACAGTACCACAATAATTGAGAAACCATCCTAAGCATGTTTTCCTACTCCTCTTTCCACCCACAATGGGTTTAATGATTTGAAGAAGGACAAATTAGCTAATGAATCCCAACCTATGTGATTGTTGTTCCCGCTGCTTCCACAGTCAAAACCTATGCTAATCAACCAGATTCCTCCATTCATAACTATTCAATTATGCAGGGCCCACTGAAGTCAATAGAAGTTTTGTCATTGGTGTCAATGGGAACATGATACAGCCCTTACTAATCACTGACTATGTGCTTGGTGCTGTTAAGACATGGAGTGGGATGAAGTGCTTGTGCCCCAGGAAGTTTACAACCAAAGAGACAGATCCTTTGTCGGTGCTTGTGGTCGGCAAAACTTTTGTCTTTCACAGAGGGGTTAACACCTCTGAACAACAAAAATTGTCTTTCACTTGTCAGCATAGACAAAACCTAATTGTGAGCAGGATTTGGTTCTAGAGTAGTGCATACTTTTCAAATTTGTATATAAATGTTTGTATAGTCTGTGTTGATTTAAGTGTGCAGCATGTGTCAGGCTTTCTTGGAAAGAGGAGCTAGCTAGGGATATAGGGCAAAACTCTGACAGTGACAGGTGGCAGTAGAGCATCATTCTATGAAGTGAAGGTGCAAGTTACACTTGATGGTCAGCAAGAAACCCTTGAAGAGGAGGAAGCCAGCAGCTTCATTTCTCAGTATTCCAGACCTTTCGCTCTTTACGGATAACATTTTACATTCAAATACAGTGCCTGTTATTGTGATGTGAAGAGGAAAAACAACACAATCTGTTTGCAGAGTTGTGACTCAGCGTTCACCGTTTTTATTTCGTAGCGTATAGGGTTAATTCAGGGTTGCTAATAGTCCACTAATTTATTTCAGTTACAGAATAGAGTGTGTTTGTCATCTGAAGCTCCTTCAGATTTTTGCAGCTGGTAAACAGTAATTGCTGAGTGCTGATTGCTGAGTAGTTCTGACCAAAAGACTGCTTTTCCAAACAAAAAATGGATAGGTAATGTTGATTGGCAAGGGTTGTTCTGTATGCCTGAGATCACTTATATAAAAAATGTAATTTCTTGATGTTCTTATTTTGGTTCAGGCCAACATTCAACACAAAAGTATTAAATAATATGCAGTTTATTGATATTTCTGACATAAATTAAGGGACTGAAAAATAGCAAGAGTTGCTCCCATTGCATTCAGTGTCAGCAAATGCCTTTTTATTTTGTTCCGAAAAACAGTGTACATGTATTAAAATACCTATCCAATATGAAAACCTGTGAGTGGCTAAGAATTTTGATATGGTTTTGAAAAATATTCAACACAATACTAAGCTTGTGAGAATTTTAATAGAATTCTTTTGTAGATTTGTAGCTTATACAAACTTCCCAATGTACAAACTTGTCACAAAGAACATATCACTAACCCAAAACCTTGTTCAATCATACTCTAACAAAGTGCAAGAGTTGGCCTATGCCAGCACTATACATGCCATCGACCTTCACTCTGCTTTCTGAACGATGCCACTGTTGACATTTTATATGACACATTTTCATCAGTGTTCTACTGAGTGATAGAGATATAACAAGACAATAAGAGTCCAGAGTTACTGCCAAGTCATTTGCTTGTATTGAGAGCAATAGAAATGGGCTTGGTGTGATTCCTGTGGGAGTTATGGGGCTTTTCAATCTTTCTGCAAATTTTCCTAGCAAAGAGCGATCACTAAGGAGTCTCTGATGTCAGATCTTTTTTATGTCAAGTCCTCTGAGCTGACAAGTTCATTATGCCTCTGACTTCAAGTACAACCTCTTTCATTTTAGGAGTCATTAAATAGCTCTGCTCAGTAGTTAGTCCCTAACTCAGCACCCTGTTGTCAATTAAAATAATTATGCTTAGCCTCTTCTGAAACCCTTGTTCATCAAAGGCCTGATCCACTGACTTTAATGGGAGTTGGATTGGGCCCCAAGTGCACAAACTTGCTAGATTTTCTCCTTATTTATAGCATTGCATTTTGTCCATCTCTTTTACAAAGTGGTACTAACATCTCTCCTCTTGAGATGACAGATTAATAAAAGCCTCAGGACTTTAAACCCAAACCCTGTTTTGATTGGTTTTTATAGCATTTTACAGCCAAGAACTACAGTGATAATTAGGTCAAAATATTCCACAGGAAAAAAAAAAAATCAGTCAAACATAAAAAGCTGTTCCAAAAGGAATTCCATTACAATAGATCTGCTTTTTAGGGGGAGAAGGATACCCACATTAGCATAAAACTATTAAATTGCATAAAACCAATAGCAAATCCTAGATGTAATTTAAACTTGGTAAGCCTTGCTCAAGGTAATAGAGAAGTTTTAAAAAATTGTTTCAAATGAAATGTTTTGTTTGACTAATGTTTTGACATTAAAAAAATAAAATTAGAAGGAAATTTTGCAAGAATGTCATTTTGAATCAAACTTTGTTTTGAAAATGTTTAAATGAAATGTTTTAATTTTTTTGCATATTTGTCCTGAAATGAACAAATTTGTCATATCGATACAAATTCATGACACATTTTGGTGTTGCAGAATCTGCCTTTTTTTTTTGTTGAACTCAAATTTTTGATTGAAAAAAATTTCACCCGGCTCTGTACACAGTACTGTTAGCCCCTGAAACAGTCATGCTTATATAGAACTACCATGTGTAGGTTGCAGTCATTACATGGTGACATAACACATTTATGCAGCACCCATGTTCCGTTCAGTAGTAGGTACTAGCAAGACACTTAGCCTACGTCTACACTACCCGCCCTATTCGGCAGGTAGCTATCGATGTTCTGGGATCAATTTATTGCGTCTTATCTAGACACGATAAATCGATCTCAGAGCCGCTCCCCGTCGACACCGGAACTCCAGCTCCGCGAGCAGAGGAAGCGCTGTCAACGGGGGAGCCTGCCAGCTGCGGTCTGGACCGGGGTAAGTACCTTTTGAAATCGATCTAAGATATTCGACTTCAGCTACGTGTATCTTAGATCGATCCTCCCTCCCTCCCCGCCCAGTGTGGACCAGCCCTTAGAGGTAGACTTGCACATGTGGCATAGAATCATGCAAATATAGGGTTGGAAGGGACCTTGAGAATCATCTAGTCCAACTCCCTGCACTGAAGCAAGACCAAATAAACCTAGCCCCGTGCCAAGAGATGTTTATCTAACCTGTTTTTGAAAACCTCCAGTGATGAGGATTCCACTACCTCACTTGGTAACCTATGCCATGAACTAGCCTTCTAGTTATAAACTTTTCCTAATATCTAACCTAAATCTCTCTTGCTGCGTAATAAATTGATTGTTCGCCACCCTCTTTGTAACAGCCCTTAACATATTGAAGCCTATCAGGTCTCCCTCCCTCCCTCCCTCCCTCCGGGCATCTTTTCTCAAAACTAAACAATGCCCAGTTATTTTAACCTTTCCTCATGAATCTGGTTTTTAAATCTTTTAATCATTTTTGTTGCCCTGCTCCGGACTCCCTCCAATTTGTCCACATCATGTTAGTCTATAGATGCTGTGTCGTGTATTCAGTGCCCCCATGACTCCTGGATTCCAGAGCACTATTTGTGAAGGAGAATGTTACATTACTGTATGAATCCATGCAAAAACCCTGCTGGCAGAGTTGCTATTGAAATAGCCTGCATGCTTGTATAGTTTAGCTATAAGCAGTTAAGCACTAATGTAAATATTAAAAAATAGAAATATACCCAATATAGAAATACATCAGGGGAATAAACCCCAGGGAAGAAAGAGAACAATTTAAGCTGAAGGACAATGTGGGCACAAGCAAAACCAGATTTAAGTTGGCCGTGAATAAGTTTAAACTGGATATGAGGTTTCTAACCACGAGGTGTGAGGTTCTGGAGCAGCCGCCTAGGAGTAGTAGGGGCTGTGACACGATGGCCGATGTTAGTCTGGTGAGTCCTGCACTTTTCTTGGCAGGGAGCTAAGATGCCAGCTCTTGCCCCTGTTCTTGGGACGTCGATGGCCCTGCTAGCGGCCCAGGAAGGTGGTAAAGGAGGGAAGCGGGGGAGGGGTCTGCTCCTCACTCTGAGCCCCAGCCCTTCTCAACCCCTGCAGGTTCTTATCCTCTTCCCCCTTGGGTGGGGTACCTGCAGTACTTAGATGCTGGGGAAGGGAGTCTCCCTCCCCTACTGGGGCAGGGTCCCCCTTACTTCGGTTCTGTGATTTTTTTCCAAGTCTAACAGCGCACCTCCAGTCCTCTCTCCTTCCTCCTCCTCTCTGTCTGCCTGAAGCAGGGGGGTTTATTAGGTTCCTAACAGGGCCTTAATAGACTTCAGGTGCTCCAAGTAACCTGCAGCCACCTTCCCTAGTCTACAGGAAACCACGCCTTAATTAGCCTTGAGTTTATGTTTTTCCCCTCAAACACTGCTCCCTGGCCCTCCTGTATCACAGGGCAAACAACTTAACTATTGTTAGGATGGAGTTTGATAAATTTATGATCAGTTACTGTGCAATTACCTGTGCTAGTAGGGGCCTGGACTTGGTGACCCAGGTAGTCCCTTCTTGTCCTAATATGCCAGAAGTAAACATATACAAAGAAGGATTTCACAAAAAGCACCGTAAATGCATGTTTAGACAATGTCACTTCCAAACTAAGGACTGGTCTACAGAAAGTCACATTCTATTTCACACCTTTTGTTATTTCAGCACCCATCTGTGGGGCGACACTCATGTTTTGGATTAACTGGGGCCAATTTTGATTGAGTGAAATTCTAGGGCCTGTGTTATGCAGGATGTCAGATTAGATGATTATGGTCCCTTCTGACCTTTCACACCACCAATAAAACCAACACTATGAATGTGTTGGTTGCTTTTAATTACTTGGGGTGGGGGCACGCTCACTGTGATTATCTAGACTGTTACAGTAACACATACTGCGGAAGATTGTGTAGTACCAATGCACAGCCCTAGCTTAAAGTGCTGTACCCATCTGAGAAGGGAGGACAGACAATTGTGTGAATACAAAGAGTATCTTTCATGCCATGCTGCCCCCAGGGGCTGCTCCATGTGTTTCAGCTGGGGATATTTACATTGCAGTTTACCCTTTTTCAGCTTTCATTTGCTTGAATTTGACATTGCCAGAGCTGTGTTTATAATTAATTGCTTTACCTCTTGTTGCTGATATGCATTAGATACTGTCAGGCTGAGAAATCGTGTTTGATAGGGATCAGTGTTACTGGCAAAGGGGAAATTACAGCGGCAAACCACCATCTCCTAGTACTCCTTTAGCAGCAAACACGTCTTTATTCTGGCCAAAGCATATCCAGAGAAAAGGCAGTTAGCGGCAACTGGTTTGAGACTGTTAACATGGCTGGGAACTTGATTAAAAAGACAAACACAAACCCCACACTAGAATTCTGGGGGGTGAGGAGGATTCAGTAAATGGTGTGTAGTTGTCTGATTTGCAGTTTCCTTTCCAGTTACCCTATTCACATCACAAAGTATGCACTTGCACAAAACTTATTGTCAAGATGCAGATACCAAGGATGCTTTCCTGGTCATATGACAACAGTCAGGTTGACACATGGATGACACAGAGTAGCCCAGGGGCATAACCGAAGGCCTCCAGAACAGCAGGTAGTGACATGAGGCTGCCCTGAGAGACAGCTGTCAGAGAAGGGGTGTGAAATTTCAGCATCCTGAAGAACTGACACAGAGAATTCTGAAATTCAATAATCTTTGCTGATGTATCTGCATAGATAACTCAAGTTTATAGGACAGTGATCTCCACTTTGCCTACATCTTATGTAATGAGGGATGCAAAACTCAACACCGTATTTCCCGCTTCACCAGCACTGTAAAAGAATACCTACTTTCCGTGACATAATGCCGCTAGTCTTGAATCATGTCATTTTGCTGATACTAAAATTCAGCAAACTTGTTTTTCAGAAGTATCGCTTTCATGGTCCATCCCTTTAAAAATGCCTGTATTTTAGCTTATTTCCTTTCTCCTGCCACCACCCCATATCCTAGGTATGGTCTTGGCATGCATCTTTCCAAATTCAAAGCAAAAAGTTTATTGACCCAAACATATATATATAAAGAGCAAACTAATGTCTTTAGTTTTTCAAATGCTAAAGATACTTTTGGTTATTTTAATATAAGTCTAGTGTTTAGTGAAATGTACTGACTAGCCAAACTCTCTTCCATTTATGAGGGACAAGGAACTATTTTATCTTTCCTAAGAGTGCAACAAACTGTTTACTGTGCTGTATCCTGTTTCCACAGGGATCTGGTAAATCATCCCAAGAATAAAGTCAGATTGAGCAGGTCCTGAGCTAATGATTCTATTCTGGGGGAAAATCCCCAAAGTCACTCAGTTGCAAGCTTTTATGATTTTGCTGTAGTTGCAGGAAAAGTTAATTTGTAGTCTGCATTTCCCCAGAAAGATTACATTCAATGAGGCTATGGCAGTGTGCACCAGTAACATTTACTTCAGCATTTCAACCGGTACATTATCTAAACTCTCCAAGGACTTATTAGTGTAGGACAATGACATTTCAACACTACAACTAACACTCTTCCCAACTGTCTGCTTTCTAATGTCCTCCTGGGTTGCTAGGGCATCTCTCAGTAAGAGCAGGGACACTTCCCATCTCGAGTTAACTAATAGCCAAGGGTTGCATTGAGTCAACTTTCCCCTCGACCTCTAATTCTTGTATGATTTTCTCCCTCAGATAATTCATTATCTTCCAGAGATAAGGGCTGATTAGTAAGGGAGCAACTGGTCATCAAGGGAGGTACCTCTAAAATGAGTTCCACAGAGTGCTATGGCAAGATGAAGCAGGATGGTAGAAGACAGGTTTAGCAAAAAAATGTTTCAGCTGGGAAAAGTCCTGTCTGTTGGGAAAGTTGTTGAAAGACAAGGTAAGTGAAGTAATATCTTTTATTGGATCAACTTCTATTGGTGGAAGGGACAGAGATTTGTGGAGTTGTAGGTTTTGGCCGGAGACCGAGAAGTGTCTTCACGCATGCCTGATAGGCCAGCTATAGATACTTATTGGAGAATCAGACTTCTAGACCTATGAATGGGAAGGGAGGACTTAAAATTGTTCAAGAAGCCCACTCGCTGCTCCTCAAAAACAGCAGCTGCCTCAAGCCATGAAGAATTCAGCACATGCTTTTTGCTGCAACTTTCTCAGAGGCAGATGAAGGACAACGGAATGGCCTGGAAGAGGGACCGGCAGGTCATCAAAACAGTGAGTGGTAACTCTTCTTTCCCTTGGATTTACTGACAAACTGTACAGTTCTGGTCACATATTTAAAGGCTCTCTTTACAAGTTTGGACTCAAAGCCTGTCCAGTGTTAAAGGTTATGTTTGAATTTTCATATTATACAAAGCATGTATTTGTCATATACTCTTGCATTTGAACTTTACAACCAAGATTATCAAAAACAGGTGCTTAGTTAGACTAAGTGAGTTTATCCTGACTTTTGAAAGTGATGGGCATCCTCAGCTCCAACTGAGCTATCTGAGCTGCTGAGTATTCAGCATTTTTTGAACATTTTGCCCAAATATGGATGTAAGAGGCCTTATGGACCAGAGTGTTCAAGAACAGGACCCTAAAATCTTGGCCTAGGTATCTGTAAAAGTTTATAAACTGGAAAAATTCTAGTTCTGTTACTAGGTACAGTATTTTCCCTTTCTTTCCCAACACACTCAACCCAGATCGTAGACTTCTGGCAGTATCCTGTAACTGACTTTCAAGCTCCTTGCATTAAAGTTTTCTCAGAAGTAAATGCCAATACATTCCCTATTTAATTATAAAAATATTGGCTTCTCAGTTTGAGAATTTTGCATCTTATCCAGCTAATAGTTTTAGAAATGGATTTTAGAAAGTTAAATTTGTAAGAGACAGGCACTCTTGAGCATTTTACCCTTCAAGTCCTATTGACTTTCAATGAGAAGTCCCATTTTTCAAAGTGACTCGGTTATATGGGAGCCAAGGCCCTTAAGTCATTTAAGTGTTTTTGAAAAATTTACCACACTTGTGTAATTGCTGCAGAAAATATGGATTCCAGGAAGAGGTTAAATTGTGTCTCAAGTATATAAACATTTCTTAAAGCATGATTTTTAAAAAATTGCTGTGACATTGCCTTAAAGTTTAGACCGAAGCTATACTATTATTCCACGTGTATGTGACAGGCTGGTTCTAGTGACACTACATTCTAATGTAGCAAAATGAAAACCGTTACCTTGCCACCAAAACTAGAGCCAAGCAGATGGTACAATCAGATGTAGAGTATAGCAAGTTCCATATCTTTAATCAAGTGCCAGGTGAGTTTTCCATCTTATGTATATGCCAAGAGACCAAACTTAACTGATTTCTCTGACAAGTTTTACGTGCTTTGTCTTTGATAGTTACCTTGACAGCTGGCAGAGTATAGAAAGATTTGCCATTGTTATCACAAAAACGATATTTTCCCTCCCAGTTTCATTCTACGTTTAATAACTGATTGTATGCTTGATTAAAAAAGGAAAATTAAACAATTACTTAAAAATCTATTGCCAATGACTGCACAAGTCTGTCCTGAAAATTTATTTAGTACTCAATAGGCTCAGATAAATGATTGACTTGATAGGTTTTGAGGTCAGCATCAGGAAATTCCTTTTTAACTTTAGAGATGATTTTACTGAAATCAGTGAACACTGATTAGCAGTAACCACATAAACATAAATGACAAAATCAAGATGTCACTGTTCTCAATAGATAACACACTTCCCAAGGGGGCCTGGTCCACATATAGTTTATTGATGTAATAAAACAATACAGTTAGTGTTAGATCCAACCACGCAGAGAGAAAGAATGAGTGAATGAAAAATTTGTACAGTACATAAAGGAAATAAGATGTTTGTGAGACAACTACTTATTTCAAAATAAAAAGGTTTCTAAAATATATTGAGTTATTGAAATCTACATGAATACATAGATGTTAACTGCAACAAGGTGCATAAAACCAAAACATCAAATATTGAGCAACTCAATGATGTACTAGACAACTTTACTAACAATGCATAATGTCTTAGGATCTGCTTGAAATATCACCTATACCACACAGGGTAAGCAAAACATTTAGATTTAATCTCAGATACACCATATTAGCATGAACTTCCACAACTACTGGTAGGGATTTTTTTCAGCCGGCGAAGTGACTACTTTAGGAACATCAAACCCTCTCTGTAAATTAAGAGAATGTATCCAGATAAAATGCTGTTATAGTCCTTTTCAGATAAAACCCTTCCCTTTTACTTAATACTCATTTCAGTCATAAGCATAATACAGCATTTAAGAACACAGTTTATATTACAACATGACTAAAACAATGACATCCTCGAGAATTAAACATGATTTCATAGGCAACAAAAGAAACGGTCAAAGATTCTTCTCCTTAAAAACTAGTTTTATAAATGTAGACTATATTGCATGAGGAATTGCTGGTATTTTTCTTAAGAAAATATATTGTGCGATTGTGGCTACAATGCACTGCTGCAAAGCACTGTTCTGTATAAAAAAAAAAAAACATTAACATAAAAATTTGTTTTAAAATAACTGAAAGTATACGTCTTCCAACTACTTACGAAGAGCAGGCAGGAAGTATTGACAGTTTGACTGTGACATTTTATTGATAAGAATCTTTCAGTGAAACTCTCCAGCCAAAAATAATAAAAAATAAATATATGTTTTTAAAAACAGGTGCATATTTCAAAGCTGCTATTGCAAGGATGTTTTAAATGTAATGGACTTAAAGTGTATGTACCAAAGATTTATGAAAATGCACTATAATCTGAGTTGTTACATAAAGAATATATGAAAAAAGACTGTCAAAATAAGTAAAGTAGAAAGGGGATCGAAACGGAACTAACTGAATTAGTGCAGTATTGTAGCCAGGCTTCTAAAATCAGATATAGAAAATATAAATAGACTGCTTTGGGTGATGATTCTCCAGTGTCCAAAAAAAGAACAAGTATTGTGAAAACTCAGTTAACTTGATCCAGAGCTCTGAGCAATTCTTCACCCTGTAGCAGGTTTCTGCTGCCTTGTATGGGAGCATTTACTTCGCAATCATAACTGGTAAGTTGTGGTAGTCCAGTCTGATCCATTGACTGCCCTAGGAGCTTACTTGCTATATCTAAAAAGGAAAAAGATAAAGGCACATTACTTTATTTTGCATTTCCCAAATTAGCGTATGGGGGAGGCAAGTTCCATTAGCCAATACAGCTTTAATAATACTTAATTTCCCCCCTCTCTCCCACACACATGAACACTAACCAGTTGATAATAAGATGATTGTCTTTTGTCCCACTCCGTTCTGGCCATTAGATTTGCACCCTTTTACACGTTTCCAGCAAAGTGATGCATTTGCTCCACAATCTTCTGACTGCTGGAATAAAGATCCCTTAAAAAAAAAACAAAAAAAACCCCTTATTTCTGCAGATCACATATGCAAAAATTTCAAGAGGAAATCAATCACCAGTTCTTGTCACTATAGTTACTAACATGATGCTACTATTTAAAACTGAATTCATTCAATATCTGAGAGAGAAAGTTTAAGAGCAAATTAGTGTAGAGTGAGGTTTCAAAATAAAAGGGAGTCTTGCTTTTTTTTTAAAAAAAGTACACACATTGAGGAGATAACCTTGGTTTTATTAAAACCAAACACCATCCTCAAAATTAGTGTGCGTATATATGTATACATACATACACACACACACACACCCCTTACTACTTTTGCTGGTCACTACCATTGTCTGAGAAGACAGCAGAGTTCACCGAAGTGAATGGAAATAAAAAACATAGGAAAAGAGAGAACTACTGTGGCATTACTACTGTTCCCAATCCCCACGTGCACAAAAGTTTAAATGGTTTTTATATCTAGTTAGGTGAATTTTGCTCCCACACGCCAATTATCTTTCCTCCCAGCTCAGCTGCCCCCTTTCTTTTGTTCTCATTGCCAATGTGTAGGGCCCTACCAATCTCATGGCTGTGAAAAACATATCACGGACCATGAAATAAGTGACATCTGATCCGCCCCAGCCAGAGGCTCCTAGCTGCGAGTCCCAGACGGGCTGGGGAGGGTCAGGATTTCTTCTTCACCTGCAGGGCTGCTCTCAGGGGGGAGATCAGACCTACCTCCAGGTACCTTTTGGCTTGGGGCCCCCACGGTTACAACACCGTGAAATTACAGATGTAAACATCTGAAAATGTGAAATTGACTAATTCTAAAACGCTCTTGCCGTGCAATTGATCAAAATGGACCCTGATTTTGGTAGGGCCCTACCAATGTGGAATCCTGACTCGTCCAATCACAGACGTGGCTCTAGAATCACTTTTGACAGCAGACAAGAGATTCTGGGGTACAGGAGAGAGCAGACGGCTCTGGGTGTCTTCGTAAGAAAGTTACTGCTTTCTGGAATAGGTAAGAAAACAGGTCTGCTAAACCAGAAAGCAAGACAAAGGAAAAGCCAACCATCTACAGAAATGCTTAGAAGCTGGGTAACAGCAGGCAAGAGTGCTAATACTGGTGCCTGGATTTTGAAGTTCTGTCCTTTCTCTGGTAGATGGCTGTTGAACATGGAGGGGTGAAGACCGCAAAATGTTGTGAAAATCCTAGAGACTTAAATATTCAGGTATGTTGCTTTTCACTTGGAATTACTTCATTTTTTCCACTAAGAAGGTTCTACATATGTGAGATCTATATAAACAAAAAAACCCACCTCCTTTGGTGTAAAAAGGTTAAAATGAATGACTCAATAGTAGAAAGATTTAAGAATTACATTTTCATAGTCAGGTTAACTCAGCCACATTGTACCATGGCAGGTACATTTTTTGTGTGCGCAACATAGCAGTTCACATTACCTTTCCTAACTTCAATGTATTTTTCTTTTTAACTGAAGATACATCTACACAACAAGCAGCACCATGGCAAAAGAATCTCAGACCTTCGTCTACAGTGGGGCATATGCTACGGTGCTAAAAATAGCTATGGATACATTGGGGTTCAGGGGTGGGCTTCAGAGCTCAAGCTCCAGCCTGAATGTCTACACAGCTACTTTTAGTGTTGTAGTGCAAGCCCCCTGAGCCCAAGCCTGCAGATCAAAGCTCTGAGGCTTGCTATGTACATATACCCTAAAGGTCCTTGTTTTTTAAAAAAAAAGTTAAATTGGAATATCTTGTCTATTTGTGTCTCTTCATACACAGAACTATGGAACTCCACATGGACAGGAGCATAAAATCTTATCTGTAGCTCTATGAAACCAGGATCTATATTTACATAACCCTAAACTAGGAGACAGTATAAACCTAAACTTAGTGGCAGTGTTCTTTTTCATAGATTCATAGATTCTAGGGCTGGAAGGGACCTCGAGAGGTCATCGAGTCCAGCCCCCTGCCCTCATGGCAGGACCAAATACTGTCTAGACCATCCCTGATAGACATTTATCTAGCCTACACTTGTTTTACACATGTGCAAAACAAATTTCAAATGCTTTCAACTCCATTCGGGGCAGGCTGTATATGCTGGTTTGGAACTAGTCCTCAGTAAAACCGAGACCCGGGTGGTCAAACTTACTGACCCTCTGAGCAGGGCCGGCTTGAAAAGCTGGTGCTTGGGGCGGCATCAAGAATGGGGCGGCAGTTTGAGTCCCGTGGCGGCAATTTGGCAGCAGATCCGCCGCTATTCCCGCCGCCGAATTGCCACCACGAGACTCAGACTGCAGCCCCATTCTTGCCTGCCGCAGCGGCAATTCGGCGGCAGGTCCACTCGCCTGCCGCCGAATTGCTGCCGTGGCGAGCGAGAATGGGGCGGCAGTCCAAGTCCCGCGGTGGCAATTCGGCGGCGACTGCTTGGGGCGGCAAAATTGTTAGAGCTGCCCCTGCCTCCGAGCCGCATATGGCAATTGTCAGAAGTTTGAGAGCCATGCGCTTGCTGAGGTTTGGGGCTCCAGCCCTGGAGGTGGGGAGGGGGTTTCAGAGTTCAGCCCTGTGAGAAGCACTCAGGGTTTTGGCCCTGCAAGGGTGGGGGTGCGCGTCTCAGAGCTTCAGCCCCATGGATGGCGCATGCCCGGACTAAGGGCTTCAGTCCTACTCCTGCTGAAGCCCTAAGCCTTAGCACACGTGCCCCACAGGGCTGAAGCCCGAGCCCCGGCATGCGCTCCCTGCTGGGCAGAAGCCAGAGGCAACGGGTGAGGGGGATGCGTGGGATCATGTGCCCCCCCAGATTTTTGCTTGGTCCCTGCTTGGTCACATGGTGCCACCGGGCCTCCTCCCTGCACGCCAGCTGCTGGAATCAGCTGGGAGCTGCAGGGAGAGCCGCTGATTTTGCTGCTGCCTCTCTCCGCAGAGCTAAAGCAGCTGCCCCTCCCTGCAGGAGCTACCTCTCCCATGCGGATTTAACACCTGGGAGCTGCAGGGAGGGGCCGCTGAGAGTAAGGGGGGATGGGGGGGGGGGGAGGAGAGCATGACTCAAGTTGTGCAGGGGGTGAAAACCTTTAACTTGTGTTCCCCTCCCTGCCTGCGCCCACAGCAGGCACCAGTCATCTCTGGCAGAAGCCCCAAGCCACATCAACCCGCTGCAGGGCAAGCGCTCCGAGCTCCCTCCCCCCAGTCTGGTAGGCAGAGAATGGGTGGTGGGCTAACTGTAAACGAGTTGCATGTGGCTCACGAGTCATGGTTTGGCCATCCCTGACCTAGACACTGGAAAATTCAATCTTTTAAAAGCACACCTTTGAGTTACCTCTGCAAAAAAAGTGTTAAAAAAAAGAGTAATTTTTCAAATACATGGACAGAAAGAAGTTGCCTTTAAGCAGAGACAAAATCAGTAATAGAAATTTTAGCTAAAAGGAGAAATTGAGAAAATGATGAACGTGAGAAAAAGGGGAAGAGAGGCACTGCCTAAATGGAAACCTTAACAGAACCTTAATGATAGCTGCTGGCTTACATTGCAATATACAATGCTAGCATCATCGATCATTTGCTGTTTTATCAGTGGGGACATCTACTGAAATGGCCTAAATGGGAAAAATATGGCAGCCATAGCAACAATATGTAAGACAAAGGCAGCAAGAATCTTAGAACATCGATGGAGAACAATGAATTCCCAAAAGGCTATCGCAGGAGCTCTACAGAAGAACTGGATGTACAACAAGTTTCCCAGAAGGCTGGGGAAAACAAGAGGTCAGATAGCCAGTAGACAAAATGTAAGCAGTCATTTCAAAGCCAGGAGATGATGTAGGGATAATAATTCGCAATTTGGAAGAAAACACGCTTGCACTCTGGAGCATACTAGCCTACATCTACAAAGCAAACCAGAACAAAACAAAACCAAACAACCTAGCAGCAAGTCTCCGAGCCCGCATCAACTGACCCAGGCTTGCAGGGTACCTGTGGTGGGGCCAAAAACAGCAGTGCAGGCATTCGGGCTCAGGCTCTGAAACCCAGCCAACTGGGGAGAGGTGACAACCAGAGCCCAAATGTCTACACTGCTATTTTTAGTCCTGCAATACAAGCCCAAGTCAGCTGACCCATGCTTTAAGACTTGCTGCCATGGGTTCTTTTTGCTACGTAGACATATTCTAAGACCACACTTATTATAGAACATCAAAGAATCAGAAAAAGTCTTGAGACGCATACCGTGGCAGAGAATTAACGTGTGTGGAGTTTTTAAAAGAAATGGGATTTTATTTGACATGTGACATAGGCAATAAGATCTCGCTGAAGTTCTCAAGATACATTTCTCTGCCCTTGATGTATCTGTACTAATGTCAAATCCCAGGATTTCAGAATACTGACTCAGTGTAAAAAAACAAAAACCCCAAAACCCCAAACCAAAAATCCCCAGATAGAATAAAGTTGTGGAACACCCTGGTAAGTGAAACAATACAAACTACATAGCTGTTTAAAGGGAATTTTTCAGGTACTTTAAGGACAAGTGATGGGTTATTCACAAGTACAATCACTAACTACAGGACAGACTGTGCCCTCACCCCTCTTTTTAGCCCATAATATTCCCATTCTAACGTTCTGATTTTGTCTATTCAAGGCACAAATGTATAAAACTATAAATATTTATATTTGTAGGATTTACACATCCTTCCAAATCTGTGCTGCTCCTGTTCCAGCTATTTGCACGGTCTCGGATTTTGAGAGACATGGAGATAAAATTTGAAATAGCAATGACCTACATTGTTAGCAGGTGAACATTGTTTTTAGTCTCATGTTCTTACAATGCCTTATTTTCTACTTAAGGAACACATTCCAGGAGACTGTTTCACACATGAAAAGTTTATCCTCTATCTAAGTGAGAAATTTGTCTGGGTACAGAGGGTAGTTTAAAACTATTTTGACAATGGGAAAGAATTGAAATCGGGTTCTGCATTCAGGAAGACATAGGGTGTTATTAACTTAAATGATTACTAAAGTCAAGATTCTGTATCAGTGGTTAATTCTGGAAACAGTAAGATTACAACTAATTTTAAAAGAAAAACAATACAAAAACTTACAATTCCCACTGCTTGAAAAAGTGAGCCATCATAGTCCATCTTTCGCTTTCTCTGAGAGTTATGGAAAGCTAGCATCTTTGGATTTAGTTCTTCATCCATTGCAGCAGATCTAAGAAAAATTGATTCAGTCCATTAAAGTTCCTACTATCCTCAAGCCAGTCTTTTATAAACACTTCGTAAAATAAATATTTCACAGGGACAGTCAGTTATTTATGTGTCCTAATTTGCTAGGATTAGAAAGAATTCTAGCTTTAAATCTTGGTTGGGGTTGGTCCTGCTTTGAGCAGGGGGTTGGACTAGATGACCTCCTGAGGTCCCTTCCAACCCTGAGATTCTATGATTCTATGATAAGTCAACTACTTCTGATCCTAACATGGAAAATTGGCTGTCCTTTAAAAAGTTCCTCTACAGAAAAACAGAGAAAACTTAAGTGTTTGTCATTCTGCTGTCCCTCCTTAGGAAGCAGGCATGGGAAGAGCAGTTAAAATATCCATTTTGCATGTCCATGCACAGGGAAAGCTACTTTGGTTTATCCAATGGATTGAAATTCTGATTTGGTGACACTGTATGTCATGATAAAAATCTGTTATGGATGCCCATAATCCATATTGCTGAAGTCTGACTTATTTTAAGCAGAACATCTAAGCTTAAGGCATAATAACTACAGTCTCTGCATCACATCACAAACTGGGCAATACAGTTTGCCCAGTGTATTGGGCATTTTGCCCAGTGTATTGGGCCGGGAAAACAAGAGGTGTGCTGCTTGCCAGGGGCTAGGATTCCTGATGTGACGGAGAGACTGCCGAGACTCACCAATCCCTCAGATCGCTACCCCTTCCTGCTTCTCCACGTGGGCACCAATGATACTGCCAAGAATGACCTTGAGCGTATTACTGCAGACTACGTGGCTCTGGGAAGAAGGATAAAGGAGTTTGAGGCGCAAGTGGTGTTCTCGTCCATTCTCCCTGTGGCAGGAAAAGGCCGGGGTAGAGACCGTCGAATCGTGGAAGTCAACGAATGGCTACGCAGATGGTGTCGGAGAGAAGGGTTCGGATTCTTTGACCATGGGATGGGGTTCCAGGAAGAAGGAGTGCTAGGCAGAGATGGGCTCCACCTGACGAAGAGAGGGAAGAGCATCTTTGGAAGCAGGCTGGCTAACCTAGTGAGGAGGGCTTTAAACTAGGTTCACCGGGGGAAGGAGACCAAAGCCCCAAGGTAAGTGGGTAAGTGGGATACCGGGAGGAAGCACAAGTAGGTGAGTGCAAGAGGGGAGGGCTCCTGCCCCATACTGGGACAGAAGGACAATCGGCGAGTTATCTTAAATGCCTATACACAAATGCAAGAAGCCTGGGGAACAAGCAGGGAGAACTGGAAGTCCTGGCACAGTCAAGGAATTATGATGTAATTGGAATAACAGAGACTTGGTGGGATAACTCACATGATTGGAGTACTGTCATGGATGGATATAAACTGTTCAGGAAGGATAGGCAGGGCAGAAAAGGTGGGGGAGTTGCGTTTATGAAACTACAGAAAAACCTGAGAGTCTCTGGATTAAATTTAGAAGTGTGAGCAACAAGGGTAATGTCGTGGTGGGAGTCTGCTACAGACCACCAGACCAGGGGGATGAGGTGGACGAGGCTTTCTTCCAGCAATTAACAGAAGTTACTAGATCACAGGCCCTGGGTCTCATGGGTGACTTTAATCACCCCGATATCTGCTGGGAGAGCAATACAGCGGTCCACAAACAATCCAGGAAGTTTTTGGAAAGTGTAGGGGACAATTTCCTGGTGCAATTGCTGGAGGAACCAATTAGGGGAAAAGCTCTTCTTGACCTGCTGCTCACAAACAGGGAGGAAATAGTAGAGGAAGCAATAGTGGATGGGAACCTGGGAGGCAGCGACCATGAGATGGTTGAGTTCAGGATCCTGACACAAGGAAGAAAGGAGAGCAGTAGAATACAGAGCCTGGACTTCAGAAAAGCAGACTTTGACTCCCTCAGGGAACTGATGGGCAAGGTCCCCTGGGAGAATAACATGAGGGGGAAAGGAGTCGAGGAAAGCTGGCTGTATTTTAAAGAATCCTTATTGAGGTTGCAGGAACAAACCATCCCGATGTGTAGAAAGAAAAGTAAATATGGCAGGCGACCAGCTTGGCTTAACAGTGAAATCCTTGCTCGTCTTAAACACAAAAAAGCAGCTTACAAGAAGTGGAAGATTGGACAAATGACCAGGGAGGAGTATAAAAATATTGTTCAGGCATGCAGGAGTGAAATTAGGAAGGCCAAATCACACTTGGAGTGGCAGCTAGCCGGAGATGTTAGGAGTAACAAGAAGGGTTTCTTCAGGTATGTGAGCAACAAGAAGAAAGTCAAGGAAAGTGTGGGCCCCTTACTGAATGAGGGAGGGAACCTAGTGACAGAGGATGTGGAGAAAACTAGTGTACTCAATGCTTTTTTTGCCTCTGTCTTCACAGACAAGGTCAGCTCCCAGGTGGCTGCACTCCGTAGGACGGTATGGGGAGGAGGTGACCAGCCCTCTGTGGAGAAAGAAATAGTTCGGGACTATTTAGAAAAGTTGGACGAACACAAGTCCATGGGGCCGGATGCACTGCATCTGAGGGTGCTAAAGGAGTTGGCCGATGTGATTGCAGAGCCATTGGCCATTATCTTTGACAAATCATGGCAATCGGGGGAGGTCCCGGATGACTGGAAAAAAGCTAATGTAGTGCCCATCTTTAAAAAAGGGAAGAAGGAAGATCCGGGGAACTACAGGCCAGTCAGTCTCACCTCAGTCCCTGGAAAAATCATGGAACAGGTCCTCAAGGAATCAATTCTGAACCACTTAAAGGAGGGGAAAGTGATCAGGAACAGTCAGCATGGATTCACCAAGGGCAAGTCATGCCTGACTAACCTAATTGCCTTCTATGATGAGATAACTGGCTCTGTGGATGAGGGGAAAGCAGTGGATGTGCTATTTCTTGACTTTAGCAAAGCTTTTGATACAGTCTCCCACAGTGTTCTTGCCAGCAAGTTAAAGAAGTATGGGCTGGATGAATGGACGGTAAGGTGGATAGAAAACTGGCTGGATAGTCGTGCTCAACGGGTAGTGATCAATGGCTCCATGTCTAGTTGGCAGCCGGTATCAAGTGGAGTGCCCCAAGGGTCGGTGCTGGGGCCGGTTTTGTTCATCAACGACCTGGAGGATGGTGTGGACTGCACCCTTAGCAAGTTTGCAGATGACACTAAACTGGGAGGAGTGGTTGATACGCTGGAGGGTAGGGACAGGATACAGAGGGACCTAGACAAATTTAGAGGATTGGGCCAAAAGAAATCTGATGAGGTTCAACAAGGACAAGTGCAGAGTCCTGCACTTAGGACGGAAGAATCCCATGCACTGCTACAGACTAGGGACCGAATGGCTGGGCAGTAGTTCTGCAGAAAAGGACCTAAGGGTTACAGTGGACGAAAAGCTGAATATGAGTCAACAGTGTGCCCTTGTTGCCAAGAAGGCTAATGGCATTTTGGGCTGTATAAGTAGGGGCATTTCCAGCACATCGAGGGACGTGATTATTCCCCTCTATTCGACACTGGTGAGGCCTCATTTGGAGTACTGTGTCCAGTTTTGGGCCCCACACTACAAGAAGGATGTGGATAAATTGGAAAGAGTCCAACGGAGGGCAACAAAAATGATTAGGGGGCTGGAGCACATGACTTATGAGGAGAGGCTGAGGAAACTGGGATTGTTTAGCCTGCAGAAGAGAAGAGTGAGGGGGGATTTGATAGCTGCTTTCAACTACCTAAAAGGGGGTTCCAAAGAGGATGGATCTAGACTGTTCTCAGGGTAGAAGATGACAGAACAAGGAGTAATGGTCTCAAGTTGCAGAGGGGGAGGTTTAGGTTGGATATTAGGAAAAACTTTTTCACTAGTAGGGTGGTGAAGCACTGGAATGGGTTACCTAGGGAGGTGGTGGAATCTCCTTCCTTAGAAGTTTTTAAGGTCAGGCTTGACAAAGCCCTGGCTGGGATGATCTAGTTGGGGTTGGTCCTGCTTTGAGCAGGGAGTTGGACTAGATGACCTCCTGAGGTCCCTTCCAACCCTGAGATTCTATGATTCTATGATTACTGATGCATACGCTCTCTCAGTTGGCCTATTGGACTGTTTTATTTGCACAGCTAGGGTATGAAGAGGAGCAGAACAAAAAATATGAAGAATGGTTCAATTGCTTGTTTTCTATACAAAGGCTTGATGTAAATAAAATGCAAAAAAGGTTCTGGGAAATTAACTCCAGTCTGCAGTTGAAGTGCACTAAACCTAAAATAATCTTCTTTTAAAGCACAAATTAAGGTGTATAACTTGTTCAAAAAAAGAGATCCAAAAAGACAGCAGATAAAGATCTACTGTACAGTCTAGAGAAATGGAGCACAGGTGTACTTTCTTCAAGATTAATGGGTAACAGGATTTCAGCTTCGTTTTTAAAATACCTTTTACTCAAAGTGACTGTTAACAAATTCGGTGTTCCTGGATAAGATTTCTCCGTCTGGTCCAATGTTCCTTTTCCAGCCCTGATTGGAGACGCAGTTCGACTTCGATTTCCATCATATGGCGATGCTGGAGCGCTGTTAGTTTCATTGATTATGAGGACAGGAGACTGAGAAACAATTAGAGTCTTAATGTCATCCCTGCATTCGGTTTTCACTGGTGTTATTTCCTCAGCGGCAGTAGGCAGTGTCTGAGTTTGCTGAAATATGCTATTTGTGGCCACACTCTGAGAGCTGGCGCAACCACTCTCCAGTGAAGGCGGCTGATCAAAGGATCGTAATTGGAAGTCGTCATCCATTGGAATGTAAGGAGCTAACATCTCCAAGTCTAAATCAGATTCCTGAAAGAATAATAAAATGGGTAAATAAAGTTGCTAGGGTACCTGTGCAATACCCAGGAATGCCTCAATGATCTGTAAATAGTCTGCCACTTCCTCCTCTCTTCCCAAACCTCTGGAATAGTGTTTTGTGAGCTCCATTTTTTTATACCCCAAAAACGATTTAGAAACCAGCTACCAACTCTTCTTTTGTTTTAGAAATACTGCTCCTGTATTTTAACACATTAATTTTAACATTTGATAAAACAAGCTTACAAAGACTGTGCTCTAGGATAGGCTTAAGATGATATGCAAGTTTAACTTAATGTTCATACCTGAGTAGAGAATGGATTTTTCGCTTCTGTGTCTATTGCAAAGAGTTTTTCCACTAATTCCAGCTTAAACTCATTAGCCATATCATTATCCACATCAAAGCAATAGTCATTGGGACTACGGGGCTGGCAAGACAATTCAATTCAGTTTTAAGTACAAATTTTCAACTGGTTTAACATTGTGTTATTTTGCATTGTGTCAAGAAACAATGGACTTAAATTGCAGCAAGGGCGGTTTAGGTTGGACATTAGGAAAAACTTCCTAATTGTCAGGGTGGTTAAGCTCTGGAGTAAATTTCCTAGGGAGGTTGTGGAATCTCCATCACTGGAGATTTTTAAGAGCAGGTTAGACAGACACACCTGCCAGGAATGGTCTAGATAATACTTAGCCCTGCCATGAGTGCAGGGGACTGGACTAGATGACCTCTCGAGGTCCCTTCCAGTCCTATGATTCTATAGCTTTATTCTAATAAAAACAAACAAACAAAAAAAACATGACGTGTAACCAAATTATAATTGCAAAAATTTAATGAAAACTCAATGGGACTGGATAGTATTTGTATTCATCTAAATATACCCAGAGTTTTCACCATCATCAGTTTTAATAGACTGCCACAATTTGGGGACTGTGGGACAGGTATACACTGATATGCTTACTGCAGTTAATGAGTGAGTTACAGCAAATCTCTGAATCCTAAATTTCTTAAAAGACGTATTCAAAACAGTTACACACTTCATATGCATTTTTAATTTCTAATTTAAAAAAAACCCTGAAAATATAGCTTTCAAACTGAAAAGTAAAGTAATCTTTTATTGACAGGTCATGCTGTAAATATAATTTAACATTGCATGGCCACAGATTTATAAATACAATCAAAACAATATGCAAATACTGTACTCTAAAAACTCTGTTCACACCACATTGTCTAGAGATATTTACTCAAAAGCCTACTACACATTTATTTTGATGACTGTCTTCCCAAATTGTATGACTGACCTCAGGTGAACTTTGGTTAGTGCTTGCATCAGAAGGGCTGGCTGGCTGTTCTTGCCTCTGGTGGCTGGAAAATGCAAGTTCTAGTGACTCTGTGTTTGGCTCCAGTTTTGATACAACTTCTCTATTGAGTGCAGGGTCAGCATTGCTACGAAGTGGCTTTGTCGTTTCAGAGGCAGGAAGTGGGGACATTGCCAAATTTATAGTCTGCAATTTCTCACTGGATGAGGGGAGCATTACATCATTATACAAAGGAACTTCATCATATTGTTGCTCATCAGACTCTATAAAAATTAAAAAACACCATCAACCTAAGTAAAAGCGCTGAGTGTGTCTATGGACCTCATTAAATAACAGCAGCTGAAATATTTTGTGTTAGGCAAGTGATACTGGCAAGTTATTTTCTAATGTTTATTTTAATATACACTAATATTACTAATCAATAGGGGGTCTGACTTAAACACAAACCCACCATTAGTGCTGAAATCTAAAGAGATAATTGTGTCTCCAGGAGCTGGCGCAAGGAAAGTTAAAGCATCTGGTTCCTTTTTAAGTTTTTCAAAGAGGCTGTTACTATCTTCTAGGTCAGCCTTGCTGAATATTTTCATATCAGGAGACTCCACTGGTTTCAGCACGCACTCAGTTTGTGCAAGGGAAAGAAATAACTCCTTCTGTACAATTTCACTGTCAAAAACAAAAAAGAAAGATTATTCTTTAAAGAGCAGCTAGCTGCTCATGGGAAGTTTAAAAACAATTCTGCCAATTCTATTTTAGTTCTCTTTGCTCATGTTATATGCATTTTCATTAACACAGGAGTTTAAAAAATTCTGCTATTGCCCAGTCATCCCTCAAATTCAATCTTCTCAGCAACCAGTTGTGACAGTATAAAAGGATAATGTCACGTAAGTAATTAGGACAGCTGTGCTTTATGAAAATGTCAGTAATAAACAGATTAAAAAAAATACCAAACACAGAGATGGACATCTTTTAACAATTTTTTTTACAACAATGATATGCTGTCTTAGTGGTTATTACAGAGATTCATTCACAATTTTGAAGACGTTCAAAAGATTTCCAAAAACAGCAAGTTGCAGTCAATATTAGCAATGCAGTTATTTTACCGGTGAAAAGTTAAAGTTTTGAGTAAACAAAAAACCAAACAAAAAAAAAAAATCACACTAATGAAGAAGTGGGAGGAAAGATTGTATTTTAACTACTAATGCTTTGTGAGAGAGTTAAAATACCACTGAAAAACTCCAGACAAAGGTATATTGAACTCCAGACAAAGGTAAACTGGAGATCAGGACATCTATCTAGACCAGGGAAGAGCAAACTACGGCCCGCGGGCCAGATCCAGCCTGTCAGGGCTTTCTATCCGGCCCACAGGCTTGCCAGCCCCGTGCCACAGCAGGGCTAAGGCAGGCACCCCCCCTGCCTGCCTTGGCCCTGCGCCATTCCTGGAAGTGGCTGGCACCATGTCCCTGCCTTAGTCCCGCAGCACGCTGCTGCCACCCTGGAGCTGCTTGAGGTAACGGCGCCGGGCCAGAGACCGCACCCCTCCTGCACCCCGGACCCTAGCCCCCTACCCTGAGCCCCCTTCTGCACTCCGTGCCCACTCCTGCACCCCAACCCTCTGCCCTGAGCCCCGTGCCACACCCCTCACGCAGAGTCCATCCTCATTCTACATTCAGATTTCCCCATTGACATCAATGGGAGTTCTAGGTATACATTAAAGAGCGACTCTACTTCCTAGTTTATTGCTCCCTTAACCCTGTAACTGGCAATTCTCTAGCCAATTGCAAAGCATTGCTTATAAAGGAGATAGTAAGTGCCAGAACCTGTCTAACATGAGGTCAGATCCTTTGGGCTTTGGCTCAATCTAGAATAAACATGCAAAAAGTGTTTAACTACTCACAGCTTACCTCAAGACGTAATTTATACACACTATGCACTGTGGTTGGGAGTTCTTAGTGCTGTATATAACAGTTGCTTGAGTTTCAATCCAGACATATCCACCATGTTTAGCAAGCATTCTGTACTGTCCTGTAGTCACTTGCCCTTTAGTGAACACTAAAGCAGAAAGGTCAACTTTAGCTATGAAAAGCCACTTCATTACTCTAAAGCGAAAAAAATACATCAATCACTTCAGATCCATACTTGCTATTAAAAACTTTCAAGTAATTCCCTCCCAATCCCCCATCCCCACCCTCCCTATCTTATCTAAAGGACTTAAATTACAGAGAGTTATAGGTCTGTCTTTCCACTTACTATCATGATGAGTTTTGGTCAGATGATCAGAGTCCAGAGCATGATAGTATTCATAGATGGAGTGACCCAAGAGTTCTTCTGGATCATATCCCATCAGCTCTGTAATTCTTTAAATTGAAAAGAAAAAAGAAGAAAAAGTTAAGTGAAAGCAGAAATAGAGAAGGAGATAAGAATATAAGCACGGCCCTACTGGGTCAGACCAATGGTACATATAAGCCCAGTATCCCATCTTCCAACAGCGGCCAGTACCAGTGCTTCAGAGAGAATTAACAGAACAGGGTAATTATTGAGTGATCCATACTATCGTCAAGTCCCAGCTTATGGCTGTCAGAGGTGTAGGATCACCAAGAGCATGGTACTGCATCCCTGACCACTTGGCTAACAATCATTTTTATGATTGGATGAATAAATTTAATGTCTCTAAAGATACAATCTCTTCCAAACCAGAAACCCCCATGTGAATACATTGCCAGCAACAGTGGTGCGTTTAAAATGGCAGTTTTCCTTTCAAGCAGGGTTAAACTGAGGAAACTTGTCTCTTCTGATGTTTGCCTATCTCAAAGACCTCATAGTCCTATTCCACTAGTATTTCTAGGCAGCTTTACTACCAGCTGGAATGTTCATAACCCTCCACTTTTGGTTATTACAATCTAATCTCAGCTCTTTATACATCAATTTTTTTCTTGTTAAATACAGGACAATGGTTTACAGGATGTAGTATGCAATTTGTGCTAATACTATATTCACCCACCTTGTCTCTCTAATAAGTTAAATCAAATATAGGTAAGACGTTATACCTATTTTATTCTGTAATTGTTTAAGAGGAATGAGAATCTGAAATTTCAGCAATCCTAACTTTTACAAGCGAAAGTCTTTAAATATTGGATTTAAATCAAATCATATTCCCTTTAACCACGAGATGGCAGTGTTGCACACAGAACAAAAGCAAGAGCACTCAGTTTAACTGCCTGTATCAAAAGAAACCAGAGAAACAGAATACACAGAAATGGCACTGGTCTCACTAAATTGGCTGCATCGGTGCAATTTCTACATGCAAACCAGTTCTGAGAAAACACTTGCACTAACATGCAATATTTGCTTGAATATAACAGCAACCTGATGAAGCAACAGTTTAAGACAGAAGAAGCAATCTCCGACCACTGCTTATTCTATCAATAAGAAGCAAGTAGCATGCACTGCTATTGATCGGAGTATTAAATCAAATGATGTAAAGTTACTTATTCCATATTCTGAACTTGACAAACTAAGTTTTCAATACGAGCCTGTTAGATAAATGCATTTTGCTCAGAAGTGGTCAACTGTACACATGCAAGAAAGGCTTATAAAGAAATACAAAACACTGAAATTAGCAGCTGTGTTACACCCTGGAGGTGGCTGCACTTCACTGATGGGTAAAAGGGTATCTAATTATTAAAGTGCAGTTGGATCCTACTGGATGAAAGGTGCTACTTCGCCAATTCAAGTTGTTCCATAAGTGATGACTCCATACAGGAATTATTTCCTTAATGTAGTAACTTCTCAGGTTTAAAAAACCAAAAAAAACCAAACGCTTTTTACATCAGATATATTGACCAATTAAAAAATGACAAGCTAGTAAAACCTGAAGTACCACATATGAACTCAGTTTTATAGATGGGTAAAAGTTAAGAAATAAAACTTACAATAATGCATTGAATGTTTGTCAGAGCTTATATTTGGCTTTACCTTTCATCACAATACGAAAATTTCATATCCAGGCTGTGGCGACTGAGGAATGTCTTGCTGTCCAAAGGGACTTCGATGTTTGATGGATGAGGGATAGGTACACAGATCAACACCAAGCATGTCATGGGAGGCTTTTTATATCCACAGAGAGTCTGATTATTGCAGGTATCATACACACGAACATGCCCTGTACAATGAAGTACCTACGGGGGGGGGGGGGGGGGGGGGGGGAAAGCATTTAAAAATTAAGTTCTGTATTGGAAAAGGAGATTGACATTACAACAGTTATAATTTCATAAGTGGGCAGTGGCTTTCCTCTCTTCCTAGGTGAACGATTGGTGTCCGTAATCAAAATGCAATAGCAACATTCAAGCAATATATGTCACAACTGCTACAGTTATGTAAAAAAAATGTCCTCCCCACTTACACTACACACATTAAAAATGTTAAGCTGGCTACCAACTTTTTTCCCTTTTTGGTGCTCTCTGAATGTATACTAAAGTTAATTGATTCATCTTTGAAAATTGCCTCTACAGCCAACAGATGAGTGATTGCACTTATCAGTGGCATTATGCATTAGCAGATGGTGTGTGTTTGCTTATATTTCAATTTGAAACACAGACAGAAGAGACAGCTTATATTTCTGTTTGAAACAGAGACAGAAGACAAAGTTTGTATTTTGCATTCTTTGTGGGGATGAAGGTGGAAGGAGAGAGTTCCAACACACTCCAAATATTCCTAAAAGACACAAGCCTGGCAATCACTTTCTGCATCCCTATGAGTCTGAAGTCAGAATTGTTTGTATGAGTGGGGAGTTGATCATGAATACGTGAAACTGAAAGCCATGGAAAGACCTTTCTGAACAGAGTGCAATCACTGGATATATTAAAAGTGATCATATTTTATCTGGGAGAGAAGATGGATCCATTTTAAGAGACTCAAATTAGTTATATTTTATTCCAGTTATGGTGTGGGGGAGAACCAGCAAAAGAGTAATAATAATGCTAGGCTCCTTAACGTTACCTTAACTGTGGTAACCACTTGAAAGTCAATCAGGATCAGTCATCATCATGATGTAATCCTAGTTAATTTTATGCAAGAGCAGGAAGCTTCACATAAATATTTTAATAATTTAAGTGACTCCTGACTTAAGTTGAAAGGTCAGTATTAAAAAGGTTCTCTTATTTTGAAAATGAATTTTCAGTTACATCCTAGAGGTGTTTTAAGTTGCAGTGCAGCAGATTTAAGAACTTACAGTCACAAGAGTGCACTGTAGGTTTTACCAAATCAGCAAGAAATTGGAGAAGGCTAAATTGCACTGCTGCAAGCTAATTATTTTATACTTTGTTCCAAATGTGGATACTTGCACCTGATGAGATCTGAAAAGCAAATGTTCTATTCAGGTTCTATCAGTATTCATGTTTACCCCATGCTTGGTTACCTTCCATGTTGCAGACTTTATATTCACTGTCCTTCCTCTGCTGGTCAGTGTGCACTTCATTCTGAGGAAAAAGTTACGCTCTGTATTCTGTTCTTTGCCCCTTTTCACAGGACCTAATAAAAATATTAAGTGAAATGTGAGTATTTCATCACCTTCATAAGCTTCAAATAAGTGCAGCAAAACTAGCTGTGTGACTAGAATAAAGGACACGTGAAAGTAGGGATGAAAGGGCTGTTTTTATGTGAATGATGCATGCTGGGAGGCCTGACCTCATTCTGGGTATGAGGAGTTTTCACTTTGAGATGGGCAAAAGAGGAACTTGCAATGCTGGTCTTGCAAAAACAGCAAGGATAGGTTCAAGGTCCCATTTATAGTAACCCCCCTGATTTCAAGGTGAGGGGAGAGAGAATATTAATGTGTATTGTTCTTCCCCCATCTCTATTTTAAACACACAGGAAAATTAGTCTGAACCCTCTCCACACCCAATAACTTAGAGGGGGTGGGGGGAGGGGGGGAAAGAGGGCTAGATATATTGTACCAATTTTGGCCTATCTTTAGGCTTTCAATATTAAAAAAAAACAAACCCTATTTAAATTCAGGATTAATAATCTGCATGATTTACTGAGAGTAACATGCTGCTGCTGCACAGGGGGTCTCAAAGGCTGGGACTGAACCTGATGCCTAGCCATTCAGGGCGGGATTGCTGAAGGAGCATCACAACTCCTTAAAAATGGGTACTTGGCTCTGTTGTGACCCTCAGCAGCCTTTATTAAACATCTCTATGCCATCTGGAATGCTACCACGGATTTTACGGAAATTAAGGATCCATGGCCCCCTGCTTGAAAGAGTTTATAGTGTGAAGCAGAGAAACGCAGAACATGAAGATAGGTAAAGGATTGGGGGAGGAGAAACAAGGTGAGAACTGTTGAAAGATTACCAACTCTATTACACATCCCACCCCCAAAATTATTTCATTATAGCACCATGGTCATGACAGCAGGAGTTAAGATTGTGTCCAAGTCCCTGTTACAGATACAGGAATGTGTCTAAATATGAACTTAGACTTGTACAATAAGTATGAACCAAATGTTGAAACACACCTTCCTTCAACTCCTTTGAAGTCAATGGAGAAATCTTAGTGCAACCTAATATTAATGGATCCCATTTTATGTTACTGTACAAATCATCTAATTGTAGTGCACCTGGATTCATTAACAACAAACCTCTGAAGACCAATTATTTTTTTTAAAGCAATGTGTTAAAAATAAGAAGTCTGAATTTCAGAGAGAGGACTATTTCAACAGGAACAAACTGCTCAGACTGGGCAGAGAAGGTGCAAACTGACCTCATCAACACAAGTGTAAGTAGCTTAGTGCATTTGTGAATGGAAACAGATGGACAGATGAGGTTTGGGGATGGCGGAGGAGGGCTAGTTTGCAGGAATGCATTCATAAATGAGTTTATGCCACCAATTCGACCTGGCACAATTTGGAAGCTTACAGAATACAGGCTCATTCTAGCATACATTACAGGTATGCAATAGTTTGTTCATACTCTAAAGACAACAGTTACTATGATATTCACAGGAAGAAAAATTGATAGAATGCACATGTTCAGAGGATCATAGCAATAACATATCAACTCAAAGTTTTTAAACAGCACATAATTTCTGGGTGCATGACCTAGGCAAAGCATATTCAGAAATGTACACTTTACGATATCACAATATTACCATCATTATTGCTTTCTGAATAATCTGTCTAAACATCTTAATGTGTGGTTCTACTCCGAGAAGCAGCTGTGTAAACGTAGCCCATTTACTGGTTCTTGGTGACTCAGATCTGGGAAAGTATTATATAAAAAGTTGTTGTTTTTAAATTGACAATTCTGAAAATACAAACTGGGATCTGAAGCTAAACTGTGCTGTGTGTACAGCATTACTAATAAATGTTTCTGCTAGCCAAATGTTAACTTCAATTACACCTGTAGAATCACACACAGCAATATTTAGCACTGAGATTGGAAACGGGTTAATAATTCTGTTGTATATGAGCCAGAACAGAATCTAGGTTAATCAAAGCCATCTTAGCCTTGTAGGGATAGCACATAAAGACATACTTTTGTTATTGAAGTCAGGAAACAGAACTCAATTATATACAGAAGAGAGATCTTTTGAGTGAGGGGATAGGGAAACCATGTTGAAAGCTGACTAATTTAGACATGCCAGAATGGATCTACATTATATCTACTTATTATGAAACTGCAGTCTTTAAAAATAATTTATCTTTGCAACCGATCCATTTATATCCTCCTGTATTGAATATGGCATCTGATCAATACTCTTAATTGCTTCAAGTACAAAGATCCAGTTCAGCACTGGATGCATGGACCAGTGATGATGGCAGGAAGATTTAGAAAATTCAGTATTCATATTAAAAGGGCCTATTTTTCCTTTTACACTGGCTTTGAATTAGTCTCCTCCACTGACTGCAGAGTCACTCCTGATTTACCCCGGTGTGAGAGAACAGAATCAAGTCCTACGCATTTGATGATGTGTAGGAATTTATAATCATCCTCTGTTTAATCATTCCCAGGGACTCAGGGTAGGTCTACAATGCAGCTGGAGGTATACTTTCCAGCTGAGGTAGATGCATCTGTGCTAGCTTTGATCAAACCAGTGCACTAATAGCAGCAGTGTAGCCGGCAGTCAAGGTTAGCCACCTGCGTACAATCCTGTCCGAGACCCTAGGTAAGTATTCAGATAGCTAGTCCACATCTTCACAGCTACACTGCTCTTTTTAGCGTGCTAGCTCAATCAAAGCTAGCACAGGTATGTCTATCCAAGTTGGAAATTACACCCCATCTGCAACATAAACCTATCCATGGTGACATTCTCCCCTTCAATAAGCACAGTGGCTTTGCTTGGCTGCCACATACCCAATATCTGAACTTTTCCTCTTATTTGCTGCAGTGGAAATATAGTAGCTCAATCGCATAGTCTACACTGAGCCTGAAAATGGCTGGTGAGTAACAGGATTGTGGAAATTTTAATTTTCGCTAGTGCAGTTGGAGAAAATGGGATTAGTGTGTTCCATTCTAGTACAGAGAAAAAAAACCTATGAAATATATTGTGTCAAAAAGACAATAACTTCAGAATAAAGAACTGCAGTGAAGCAACAGCATGGTCAAAGAGCAATATTAGATGAAGATTCAATTTAATTTAAATATTTTGTTATTCCTAAATTCATGCCAAAGCAAGAGGCAAGATCTAAATCATCTGAAATTTATAAAGCTACTGCAGGATTCTTTTCTATACCTTTTCAGAGAATTGCAACCTAAATATAAAACTTCTTCCAGCATCCTATGGAAAGATTTGCCCTCAATCTGCCCTGCACAGACACTCCAAGACCAACACAGAAAAATACAGATTTATTATCTTCAAATTCTTCTATATCAACCAATTAAGATGTTCTTTATACTTACCCTACCTTTAAATGTTTTATATTTTAGGCATTTGCATTCCTTCCATCTTCAATAATTTTATTTGAGACAAAAAAAATTTAAGCGCTACTGAGTAACTCGCATCTCTCAGAACATCTATCCTCCCAAGTAGCATGAGGTCTCAGGAGAATTTCAGTTGTTTTTGACACCTCTTACTAGTGTCCCAACTAGATTTGTTGTAAGCTCCGAGAAGTGAAGTGTAGCAAATAGTTCTCTCTACTGACTCCTTTTTTCCCCTTCACGGTTATTTTATTCTTTAAATACCTTTGGTGCCTGTTCTAAAGAAGCCATAGAAGTCTCAGTAACCAGGTAACTGTGGATTCAGGCTTTTTCCTATTCAAGTAAATGAGGTAAACACAATATAAAAACTGATAATATCAGCATCTGATTATACAACACTGATAGGAACCATCTGTCATTAAATTAAAAAAAGAGTAGCCTCTTCTTACCATTTCTATGAGTAAGCATTTCTCTCAGCTCTTCATGGTCACATGGGTGGGTAAAATCGAACACAGTGTGCCCAGTCAGCTCAAACTGTAGAAGTAAAAGAGTGAGAGTCTAGCTCTGAGTAGTCAAGAATGTACAGTAGGTACAACATTGTAATTGCATTTAAAGATGTGTCAATATTTCACCTGAGTGAGCCCCATACACTTGTTCACATTTTCAGACATGTAAATCATGTCACCATCCTCGGAAAGAACCATGACAAATCCATCAAGGGCTTTTAAGTAAAAGCAATTCATCTCCTTCTCCATTTTGGCTTCTGTCTCCAGGTCACCTAGAAGAGCCCATATTTTTATTGTTTTTTTAGATGAACCTCACATACTTCACACTTTATTGCCTAAAGTCATCCCACACATTAACAGCTAGTTTGACAGGTTGCTGACCAAAGACAGCACAATTCTCTTACTGGGATACTTAGGTGGAAAGATGGTTGTACTGACTGAAAGCTCATGTTTTTAAGTGAGATTCTTAAAGAGTGTCTGATAAAAACACCACATACTATGTTCAAAAATGCCAAAATAAAAGCAACAGTTGCTGTATTTTACCTTCATCTGATCTTTTTTCTTTTAAAAAACTTTAACAACTTCTGTATTAGATGACAAAAGTTTATGTCGTTCGTATTTAACATCTTGGTAAATGCCACTTATTTACCTGGCACTGACTAGATGTGGCTTCTATTATGCAGAGTTTAAATTACTATTATCTCACTTACGCAGCAGTCACTCCCCATCACTCCACTAGGTTAGTGCTGTTTCCTGGAACACGTATTACTGAGGCATATCTTAACACAACATATAACGTTTAGCACAACATATAATGGTTTTCAGTGGTTTCATTTAAACAGGGATACTCAAATTTAGCAAACCTAATCTTAGATCTACCAACTACATATCGGGTCCTGTGAGCTATCTTGGGTATGATCTATCTCCCTTCTCATAAGGGAAGTAGGCAGAGTGGAGATGGTGTCAAGTTTTATGCCCAGAAACTCAAGACCCTGATTTTTGGGGGGGGTGGGGGAGGGGTCATAGCTAAGATTTAAAAAAAAAAAATAATGCTGCTGGCTTTTTTTTTTTTTTTTTTTTTTTTTTTTAAGGGATCCAAGAGATATCAGGAATAAAGTATGAAAAAATAGAGTGTACATTACAGCTTAGGCCCCCCTCAGCCTGGCTGTATCTATTTAATCTCTCAAGGCCCCACAGTAAAAGGTAAAGTTCTAGTTTTTCCAGTGTCTTCATTGATATCCCAGTGCAGGGAGGCTATCTTTAACCAATGTAAAAGGGATGGGGTGAGTTCAGATCACTCAGATCCCTCTGTTGGTAAGACACAATAAGTTTACTCACTTACTTGAATCTAACAGCTTTCTCATGCGTAAGTAGCTGATAGTCAGCCTCATAATGGAGGCCTTGTCAAGGTGTGCGCTCACAGTATGAGGAAGAGGCAGCTGGTGAGCAAGTTCATAGAAGACTTCAGATTCCTTGCTTCTTCGGCATCTGGCTGCATCTCTAGACTTCTCCTTTCTGCGATCTGAACTAATCCTGTATGAATAAAATTTTAGATTATTAACAGACATTGGAGGCAACGTTATCACAGCGACACAAACACATTCCTCCCGCCTTTATCTATAAGCTACTTGGTAGCTGGTACATTTGTTATGACATATCTGAATCTTTGTAGAAAGATTTAAAATATTCTATGTAAGGGCAGATACTATTCCATATCTGCACATGCACCTATGTGACTTCTGGCACAGAAAATCCTCCCAGACAAGACTAAATAAAAACTGATTATTAAAACCAAAATCCAGTTTAAACAATATGGATTGACAATACACACTCCAGCTTCAATGGAAATATTCTGGGCATTTTTAAGTGTGACAGTTGCAAGGTTAAACTGGCAAATGCAAAAAAGATGGTTTATAAACAAAGTTTGTTTAAAAAATAAATAGTTTGTGTAGAAGTAGCATGCACCATTCTTCTGAATATCAAATTACTGTGCTAGTGAAGTTTCACTACATTCAGTCAGTCATCAACTTAATTTTAACATGGCAAAAAAGAGAGCTCCTGTTCTTTCACCTAAAGCACACCCCTCTCCCCCTTTTCTCTATCATGATGGACAACACTGCTGCCCAACCTGTCAGAGTTTATAATCTTGGCTTCATATTTGACTCGGCTTTTTTACCCACCTCTCCAGACCTTGTCTAAATCTTGCAGCTTCATCCTCAACATATGCAAGACATGACATTTGGACCTAAGGACAGGCTCTGAACAGAATATTGTCCAGGAAAAGGTACATCTGTACACTCTTCGGCCTGAGAACAGTCGCCAAGAAGACAAGGACTTCTGTGAACACTCAAGGAGTGGATGACAGTCCAAAAAACAGCGTATTACATTAGAAGTGATCGGTCCCATGAGCGAATTGCAAAAATCTGTTGTGCACTGGTGAACCAGCACATTAAGGTAAGCATCCTTCAAACGACTGATTAACACATGATTTCAGGAACTATAGTCATTCTATGAAATATCTTAAATCGTTTCCTGTAGTCATGTGTCCATTTTACCATTCTCAGACAAAACCACAATTGCCCTATTAACTAATGGCTTGGATATACTGGTTCAGAACAATCAAACTTGAATTTGTTTCAACTCGAGAAGCCAGGCTCTTTGAACTTCCCTCCTCTAATTTCTATTGCAGAATTTTCCAGTTGAAGTTAGTTTCTTTCATCCCTATAGTCGGAAGGAATCTACTTCTCCTTTCATGTATTTATTGAGGAAGGCAGACCATTCTGTGCGTTCTTTTCTACAATACATTTTCCTCCAACAGCTTTCCTTGTGAAAGTCAGGATGGCAATATGGTCTGCTGTTTAAGAGAACATCTTCCTTCTATGGTCATTACATCAGGTTCCATTCTACTGCACAATTTTTCCCTCTCTTTTGTGTTACCATCTTCAAATATGGCCTGAAGATACCAAGTTTATGCTAGTACTTTATACCCTTTGCCATAGACAGTAGGCTAACTGTCAGTAGGCTAACAGTAGGTTTACTGCTTCTATTTGTCCTGGATACATTTTTTCTGGTTGAAGTACTGCTGTTGTCCCATCTCTAATCTTACCCACAGGGGGGGAAAAAATCAGTTAGAAAAGATCACCCTTTAGCTTAGCCTTTTCCACAATGCTTTTAGCAGCTACAGACATGTTTCACCAGCCCACTGAGGAATTTGGCTGTCCCTGTCTCTGGGAGCTCCTAATTCATGTGAGAACTGGGTAACAATTATTTTTCTCCTTCTTCTCAATGTCTATTCTTGACTACATAGTTTGACTTTAGTCCCAATTTCTGCAACATTATACAGTATCATCCCCAAAGTGCTTGCGCAAGGAGACTTCACCATGTTTCCCTATCAGGAGGATATCATCAGTCTGGTGATCAACTAGCAAGTAGAGTCACAGATGTCAATGCCAAAAAAGGACCATTATGTTCATATCATCTGATCTCTGTCGTAACACAATCGATGGAATTTTCATCCAGTAATTTCTACACCTACACCAAACTTCTGCTTGAAGTACATACAGCCTGTCTTAGAAAAACACTGAATCTCAGAGATAAAGCTTTCAAGTGATGGAGAATCCACTACATCCATAATTAAATTAATCAGCCTTTACATAAATCTACATGCAAAAGGAAACTGGCTAGGCCCTTGCCTACACACAAAAGTGGCGCTGGTTTAACAAAACTGTTTCAAATAATTTACTTAAAACAGTGCAAAGTCTACATAGGAAGACTTAAATTTGGCTTATATTTAACTTAAATCAATTCCTTACAGACTTAAGCTAAATCAATAAGCCAGGCGCAAACCGATTTTAGTTAAGCTCTGTGCAACTAGACAAGGCCTAGAATTGCCAAGGCCAAGTCCATCTGCTGCAAAAAAGCCCGCTGTGGAGAGCTTGACTCAAATTCCCCTCCTGCCCCTTGACTCAGACACCCCCCACCCACATAAGCTGCACCCATATTTTAAAAAGTATTACCAAAATAGTAACCACAGAACTACTATTCAATAAAAACAATTTGTTTACTCTTACTTAATCTAAAGGATCTGGGTGTAGGAAGGAAAGATTTACCACAAAACATTTAGAAATGTAATGGAAAAGTCCTCTCCCACTTGGTTGCATATATATATATTTTCTTGTGACATTTAATTTCCTGCCCTATCTGAAAATCCAAAGGGGGGTGGGGAAGGAGACGACCACTACTACCAATGTAACATCTCAAGTGGCTAGATATACTAATTTTGGACATTTAAACAAAAAGACACATAGTAACTTTTGTATCACTACATGCCTTTTTGCAATTCCCCAATAACTAGGTTTAACCCCAGCCACCTCACAGGAAGTTTTCAGTACAATTAGGTTTCCAAGAATCCATACGCTGCCCTCAGATTCCAGTTTTAAACCACCAATACACGTCATGATCTCTAACTGAAGAAATGAAATAAAATAACCCAGGCAACAGTAAAACCTGATAAATATTTAAGTATAACTAGGGCCGTTGATTGATTGCAGTTAACTCACGCGATTAATTAAAAAAAATTGTGATTAAAAAAATTAATTTCGATTAATCGCAGTTAAACAATAGAATACCAACTGAAATTTATTAAATATTTTGGATGTTTTTCTACATTTTCAAATATATTGATTTCAGTTACAACACAATACAAAATGTAGAGAGCTCACTTTATACTATTTTTTATTACAAATATTTTCACTGTAAAAATGATAAAATAGTATTTTTCAATTGACATCCTACAAGTACTGTAGTGCAATTTCTTCATCGTGAAAGTATAATTTACAAATGTTTTTTTATTAGACTCCTATGGATCCTCTTTGTGGAGCTACGCGCTTGTGGTCTGATTTGTAGTAGGTCCTGGGTTCAGCAGTGGCTGGGTCAGCTACATTGCTAGACAACATTACATCTGCAGCTAACTTGCGATTCTTGTACCAAAGGAGAATGCGTTGCTTTAATTTGGCTTTAACTTTATTCCTTATTTATAAGGGCACATTGAAGTTACCTGCATTGCTTGTCTAAGCTTTCTGCTCCATCCTAGTCTGCTTTCTGCTTATTGTCCTCGCTGGAAAAAACCACTAAGTTGCCCCCCCACAAATTAATACATGCATCCACTCATTCCCTTCTTCACCCCCTGCCCTCTCAATACCATGCACTCACACACACAACATTGGTGGTTCCTGGCCAATGGCAGCTGCGGAGCCAGCACTCGGGGCGGGGACATTGCGCAGAGCTGCCTAGCCACACCTCTGCCTAGGAGCAGCAGGACATGTCGCCACTTGCGGGGAGCTGCCCGAGGTGAGTGCCACCCGGATCTGGCACTCCGCACCTCTCCCACGCTGAACTCCCTTCCCTGAGCCCTCTCCCACACCCAAACCCCTTGTGCCTGTTCCCCGAGCCCCCTCCTGCACTCCAAACCCCTTGTGCCTGTTCCTCCGCCTAGGAGCATCAGGGACATGTCACTGCTTCCGGGGACCCATGTGGAGCCAGGTAGGGAGCCTGTCGGCCCCGCACCAATTGGACTATAAACCAGACTTTCAATGAATAATCAGAAATGCCGATTTATAGAGCTTTCCGGTTGGTAAAGTGCTGGATAACACAGCTTTTACTGTAATTAGTCATTGACCCTTGTTTTTCATATCTTGGAAAGGAGCTGCAGAGGTAGGCTTTATAGATGGTGAGTTTTTTTGTTTTTTTAAAGAGAGAAGTGAAGCCACATGTAGCTTGACAGTATAATTTCATGCTCATTTGAATGTATGGAAATTAAAATGCCCAACACAAAATTTAAAGGCCTTTAAGAAACATTTTGCCTTTTCAGTTTACTAGTAAGTTTATCCTGGGATGTGAGTTGCATAAAGAAATTTTTGAAGATCAGATGTCCTGTGTTCTTAAAACTTTCTTTTCCCTCTTGAAATGTAAAACGACCCCCATATAAAGAAAGCTATCCTGATTTTAATTACGAGTACAATAAAACATGGATTCTAGAAAGCAGATGTCATCCTTGTTCACTAGGTACAGTACTACTACAACAATCACACCAGTATTGAAACTGTTGAAAAGGGTATGTTAAGTCTACAACTTGTGGAACTTTCGATGATCAAATCTTGTTTAAACACTATTTCCTTATGGCCATCCCCACTGGCTTGCATGCATGTTACTGCCAACGTATGTAAATTAACTAGGGTGACCAGACAGCAAATGTGAAAAATCGGGACGGGGGTGGAGGGTAATAGGAGCCTATATAAGAAAAAGACCCAAAAATCGGGACATCTGGTCACCCTAGAATTAACTCACTTCTTTCTATTCCTCTGCCTTCTAAAGTAACGCTTGAGTTGGAAGTTGCTGGGATTCTCATTTGATTTTTCCCCTCATAACTGATTATTAACCCCATCTTTTTTGCAATGCTGGTCTTTATTTGCATGTTGGTTGAGCTGTCACTTAGGCAAGCTATGTCATTAGCACAAAATAGATTTTCTATACTGTTGTTAAGCTGCCTTGATGACATGAGTTATTTTTACTGGCATACCATAACACTTAAAGATGTTCCCAAATGAATCACAATAGATGCATCAAATGCTTTCTTGAAATATATGACTAATGCTTTTTGCCATCTGACACTCTCTTCGATTGTTCTTTTTAGAGGAAAATCTGGTTGACACATGATTTTCTGGGTTTAAATCCAGTCTTCTAAAATGAGATTAGTTTAATACCACTGAAGCGACAAAGGGTCCTGTGGCACCTTAGAGACTAACAGAGGTATTGAAACATAAACTTTCGTGGGTCAATACCCACTTCTTCGGTATTGACCCACGAAAGCTTATGCTTCAATACCTCTGTTAGTCTATAAGGTGCCACAGGACCCTTTGTCGCTTCTGCAGATCCAGACTAACATGGCTACCCCTCTGATATTTAATACCACTACCACACTCATCTCCCTAAATATGCCCTGGTTAAGCAAGTACAAAGGACATTCAAAAAAGTTAGTCCATTCTCCGTAATTATGAGCAGGACAGACTAAACAGAAGTAGTTTTCAAAGTCTCAAGGTCAAAAAACTAACACTTAGGCTCCCGACAGCCTCAAAAAAGATAACAGTTTCAAACAAACAGTAGCTGTTAATGACAGTGGCTACTGTTGATCAATAAATACTTGATTAGAAGAGATGAATTTGTTACCAACAGTCTAAAAAGACAACTTCTATACCTAATCCAACTACACAGAGGAAACAAAAGGTCTAAGGTTACCCTCAAAATCATCCAAAGGAGGAAGCTGCAAGCACCAGGGAACAAGTGCATGCTGTTGCATCACTGACCTCAGTCCCATTCACACTAGCACCAAGGTCTCCCTCTTTCATCAACAATGGGCTGAGAAGAAAGTATGAGAGTTTCTCAGGTCTTGTCTAAACAGGCATAAAATGTGTCTTTTAAAAACACTTACTTTAGCTAAAGTGTTTTACAATACACCTTTTACCCTAGCTTAGATAAGCTCTTACCAGACAGAATGCTCACCATTTCTCTAAAAAGATGAGTACCACCTGTGACACCTTAGAGACTAACAAATTTATTTAAGCATAAGCTTTCGTGGGCTACAGCCAATTTCATTGGATGCACAGAATGGAACATATAATAGGAAGATATATACATACATACAGAGAAAATGTGAAAGTTGCCATACCAACTCTAAGAGGCTAATTAATTAAGATGAACTATTATCAGCAGGAGAAAAAAAAACTTTTGTAGTGATAATCAAGATGGCCCATATCAGACAGTTGACAAGAAGGTGTGAGGATACTTAACATGGGGAAATAGTGGAGCCACACAATATCAATTTGTGTAATAAAAAGATGGGGAGTGCTATGAGGGAAGGGTATCTATCATCTTTTACCTCACAAAGAGCCCTAGTATCGAGCAAAGAGCTAATCAATTCCCCCCAACCATGGTAACAGCAGCAACTCCTTCCCCCCCCCCCCCCCAGTAGTGACTAGATACATCCTGACAAACGAGGGAGAGGAGCCAGAAGAAAGGGCAGCATGCTAAAGGAGGCCGCAGCAATCTTGGGTATACTTGGGATAATGGACTCTTACCACCGCATCCTGCTGCTGAATGCCTGTTGCGAACCAGCTCACAACTTGGTCTATCAGGCTTATCTACACTAGATTTTTCTTTAAAGTTTCCCACCATTGTTACAGCTCCACTGGTGGTATCAACAGTGGTCATCTAGTGCAGACCAGTTGCTGGTATTTCAGTTGCATCAGAGCAGGCCTAGATAGCATGGAAATTAAAATACTTACTCTCGCCCATACACTACCTATGCTAGCTCTCCCACTATTATCATTGATTGAGCCATACCAGAAAAGTTTTAAAACAAGGCTTCATTAGCTACACTTCTCTGACTTACAATCTCTCAGTAGCAGGAAGATTCTGACCAACCAGCAGTGACAAAACTGGTCCCCACTCCTCTCCCTCGTGTTTGCAGCCAAGTTGAGGGAGAAATATTCCTCTCCGACAAGGATCTAGAGATGTGTAAAGGGAGATTTTTCTAACAAAAATGGAGGGGGCAGGGAATAGCATTGTGCTTGCTCTGCCCTTTTTCCATCCTCAGAAGTTACAGGAATGTCAAGTCTGAAAAACCAGGGGAATACCAGAAAGACTTTTGGTGGACCAAAGAATATGAACTGGAGAGTTGACTCGCAGGGCTTGTCTGCATAAGGGAATTAACTGGAATAAAATATTTCACAATAGCTCCCTCTGTTAATTCACTTATTCCAGCATAGGAGTGTTCACATGGAGAGCGGTCCCAGAATATTTTTTTCAGAAGTTTACCACAGGGCGAGGGTGCTGAATCTTTAATTAAATCCTTTCTCCAGAATGCTCATTAGTCAAGTGAAATTAAATGTGTTAAAGTTGTAAACAATAAGTGACTAAAAAAAATCACTTCTTCCAATTGTTCAGTTTTCTGTCTTTTTACTCTTAGGATATCAATTTCACTAGTTCTCCAGTCACCATACAGTAGTCAAAGGGAAAGAAGGCTGGATTTCTAATGTGTAAAAACCATATACAAAAATTTGCTAATTAAACACTTTTCATGCCTTCTTTATAGATTTTTTTTAAAAGATTTGTCTATTTTCCCTTTTTAAATGGTCACCTTTAACTTTCCTATATAATTTTATCCTAAATGAGAAAATAACTAATTGAAACATCCCCACAAAGAGAACAATCAACTGGCCGCAGGCAAGACAGAGGCTTGCCCTAGCCTAGCTAGCAACAGTACTTAGCTGAGATTCGGCAAATGTTGATTGTCTATCATTCACCAAAAAGTTTCTAGCCCTTGCACTTGTGAAGATAATTTTACATTAAATTATCGTTTGAAAGATAGTTCTTTCCCAAATCTTGGAGATAGATTGCTCCAGGGCCACTTCTGTTACTCATAACTTTGTTAACCATCAAAAAAGGAAAATTAACAAAATTCCGATAATTTTTATTGATGGTATTCAAAACCTTGTGCAGATCATTCTATGCATACTTAGTAAAGCAATGAGAAGCTGCAGAAACAGACACTGGAGCTAATTACTCTGATGCGCCACACAACACATTGCTGATTAAAAAGGTAAAGCAATGGACACCACTCCCCCCCTTGCAGAAACAGGGCGTACCTATGGAAAAAAAGACATAAAAGCTCCCCCTCCCACCCCCCCACAACACCTGGGGAAGTGCGACTTCAAATTGTTCAGACTTTTCCATGACATAGATTAGCCTTTTTGGCGGAGTTTCCCACCACTGCTCACACTGGCAGAACTGAATCAGTGTTAAGTAAGAATTAAAACACAAAAAACACAAAAAATTCATGATGTACAAAATACAAGTGGAGACCACAAGTTGGTGCCAGAGACAACATGCTGGAATAGCCTCAGCAAAACTGTCCCACCCCCACCCTTATCTGTGTACATGTTGGCCTTGGAACTTGGCTTCTCATCAGGTTTTGCGGGTGAAGACCCCACCCTCCTTTCTCATACTGGTTTGGAATAATGGATATCTAGTCAAGTTTTTAAGTCCCAACTAAGAATTAAACATGCAGACCATAACTGCAGTTTTAATTAAACTAGAAACCAAATATGAGTGTTGCATTATAGACATGTAAACTAATGGTATATGAGGCATATTGAACACCCGAGATTGCCTCTTAAATTCTCCTGTATGTTACCCTTAATAGATAATATTTAAAACAGAAGGAACAATTTACTCCAAAAGTTATTGAATACTCAGGAAATAAATGTTATAGTATCAAGAAAGAAGATGATAGAGTTCTTATTTAGTTTCCTTTTCTAGTAAGTGTAGTCACAAGAGGCATGTCTTTAATAATATTAACTAGCAATATTACACAGCACATACACTTAAGATGGCGCAAGTGTCATGCATTGACATCATGGCAATAGAGGAAAAACTGTTGGCAGCACCAAGCATTTGTACCCCATTTACAAAATTTAGGGGCCTCAATCTTTACTGTAGCGTATACTATCCTTTTAGGCTGGATTACTTTTGTTTTTGGCCAGATTCACACCAAAGAACTAATAGTAGAGTAAGAGACTATATTTGGAAATAAAGTAAAAGCATATTGGTATGGTCCTGTTTAACAAAATCCCAAAAGAATTACAACCGAGGCTTACTAATTTAAAACAAAAACCCCTCTGAGACACCCTGTTTCTCCCCACAAGGCACAAGTGGCAACAGGCCTCCATGAACCCATAAACCATCTTCAGTAACTGTAAGGGAAGAGGCAAAACCCAAATAAGTGTCAGTAATATGTCAGTTTGCTAATTATACTGGACCCAAGTGTCCATAAGGAATGAAACTAGAACTACAGGAGTTTTGAGCTACATAAAGCAGAATGGCTTTTAAGTGTCTTTCAAAGTTTTCCATGAGTCAGTAAATCCATAAGCCACCAATTCACATTTAAAATTACTATAATCACTGATCTACATTTACATACAGCTTCTCTTTTTCATTCTTCATATACCTATAACTACTCACCTCCATAATTAAGTTCAGTACTTCACAGCACACTCAACTAGCAGACAACAAGCCTCACTGTATATCCTCTTGCAAATACTCATGAATCGGATGTACCCAAGTGTTAAGATTCCTTTATTTTTTCACTAAATTGCAGCGTAAACTGTCAAGTAAGATTGTTTCCCAATCTTTGCTGCTCCTGTATTTATAGTATTGCAACTTTTTTCTGCTCTATGACAAATACCAACTTTTATCCAAATTCTTAGTTTGCTAAAAATTATAAAATGTAGCTGTTTCCAACATTTTGGGGGGGGGGGGGGGGGGGGGAAGAGATGGAAACCACTACAGGATTTATGTTGTGTGTCCAAATATGAGAGAAACTTTAACAAAACTAAAAATAAGCATCAATGTTCATGTGGTGTAAAATAAGAGGGATTCAACTAAATGAATGTATAAGAGTAGAAAATTAAGCTGTAGTGAGTTGTCATCATCACTAAAGCTTTGGCTCAAATGTTGCATTTCTGTAGCTTCAAGAAAACATTACTGGAAAATGGAAAGAATCGGCTTCAAAGAATCCTTCAATACACACAGTTAAACCCACCTCAAACAATTTGGAACTGTTAAGTAATATTTGATGTTTGCAGTATTGTAGCCATGTTTTGGTCCCCAGATATTAGAGAGACAAGGTGGGTGAAGAGCTCTGTGTAGCTTGAAAGCTTGCCTCTCCCACCAACAGAAATTGGCACAATAAAAGATATGACCTCACTCACCTTGTCTCTCAAGTAACACAGACTTTCAACAAGTTCTCTGCTCCAAGTTGCATAAATGTCAACTCATGTCCTTCCTTTTATGCCTACCCACATCTTTGCTCTATGCATTTACAACGACATCAGGAAGAGTATTTTTAAAATACAACTTAAATTTTATACCGTTTCTTTTCCAAACAAAAAACATACTCCAGAATACTTTAGAGTTAATACAATTTCACAGGAAGATTCAGAAGGAAGTTTTTCCCACAGTGAAGTAGGTCTCCAGGAAGCAGCAGCCAATACATTCTCATTCTTGAGCTTCACCTTTAGCTTATTCCCTCCCTCCCTATGTACACTGATTCTTACATCCAAAAATAAAATAAAATAAAATGGCAGATCACATCCAGCAGCAGCAGGAAAATGTGAAAAAGTTGCCAAATAAAAGAGGATGGTTAGAAAAATAACAGTCACGGACACAGAATGAGGGGACTAAAAAAACTAAAGGCTGGTCTGGAAAAGGTTTTGGGGATTTAAACTTGGCCAAGCTCAGTAAAGAAAAGGTCATTTACTTATGGTGCAACATTTTCTATGAGGCTTCCTGATAGTTATTAGCGTTGAGAAGAACACATGGGTTTAGAATGGGCATCACCCATATGTATGTACCCTACTTGTATGCATTTTGCTACACAAGATTATTTTTTTTAATTGAAACATAAATTGCAATTGGTGCAAAGGTAGCACTTCTCCACAAGTAAATTGCTCAGTATTTTCACATGCAGTATTTGCAACCTCTAACTGCACAAAATCAATATCTACCAGAAAAAGCTAGTTCAGCCACAAAGATATTTCATTCGCCTCACTTCCAGTATCATTTAAATAGTAAAGCATTTTTATCTTTATCTCATTTGACCTACTCAGATGATTCTCTGATTCAAAGACCAAGATAACAAATCTCAAAAAAGGTAACAACAACAATATAAACATACTCTGCCTCCTGCAGATTGAGATTAAATTAATCCTTCCACAAAGCTCATTGGTACAGTTTGTCTAATCTAAAAACCTGATCACCAAAATACTCCTCAGCAAACTCTACACCTTCAACATATGATAAGGTTTGTTTCTTGAAGCTTTCATTTCCCCCTTTTGAATCTAAATTAAAAATTATTAGAGGAGAAGAAAGTTATTTACACTTTGGAACATATATTGTTCAGTAAACTCTCTTTTCTAGAGAATCAGCATCTTGAAGAGGAATTTTTACATATGGGTTCCACATATTAAGAATCTCCACTCTTCCTCCCTCCCCACCAACAAAAAACAGCCAGTTAAGGAAACCAAAACTGCAGAAGATGCCTTAAAAAAAAAAAAAAAAAGACGACGTCACAGTTCATTGTTCACATATCCTTTTCAGTCCAAACAGCACTCTGGAGTTGTTTTTAGTATCAGAACATCTAGTCACATTTGTACTTTTAAAAAAAATACTGTGTTTATTTTCTAAGCATATATAGACATTCTCTTCCCTCCCAATCTGGCTTTAAAAATCCGTCAATTTTTGAAATAGCTACTACACACAGCTGTGCATTTTCGTTTCTGCTGCCTGTAACTATTCTACCTTCATTAACCTGGTTTATCTATTTTCTGACAGACTGTAAAGAGCTTTGAGCAAGAGTATGGTTCTTATTCATACAAGTCTACAGAGTAAGCCTCCCCCTCTTCTCATCCTAACACTATTACACTCGCACATTAACAAATTATACACAGTACATACATAGTCATGAAACCAGGTGAACATACATCACATTTAATCAACGGCCAGTCAGTCCCTCCTTATTGCAAGCCAAGGGCAGAACAAGGGTGGGTTTGATTGTTGTAAAGTTGTGTAGTGCAGCGTGTGGCAGAACAAGAGCAGCTCAGGACACGGAATTCCACGGGGCCGATGCATTAAGTGTCACTGGGGTTAATAAATGCTCTTGGAGACGAAGTTACACTAAACTGACCTGCCAAAAGCCCCCCGTGCAAAGCCTGGGGGTTAATTTTCTGAGATCCAGCTTGTGCACTCCCCTCCTCCCCCCACAAAATGGCGACGTGGACCGTGGGGAGGCGGAGAAAGGAGCGTGCAGCACTCTCCTGAGAGCCGGGCAGGGAACACAGGAAGATGGGGCGGGAGGGGGGATGTGGGGCGGGAAAGAGGGGCGCACCGGGGGGCAGGGAAGGAGGGAGAATAACCGGGGGAGGAGAAGGGGAATGTGACAGGGGGGGAATAAAGGGGACAGATCCCCGGGGCCAAAGGGGGGGGGTGTCCCCAACCCCCCAGGGAGGCTTGGGTGGGAAGAGGGCGGCGGTACGAGACGGCTGCCCCAGGGCGGCGGGGCGGACAGACAGAGGCTCCCCAGCCCCACAGAGCGGGGGAGGGGGTAGGATAGTCCCCGGGGCCGCGGATGGGGAGCGCGGCGCAGGACCGAGGGGGAGGGGAAGCCCCACGGGGTGCTACCGAGGAAGGCCCGGGACCGAGGAAGAGGAAGGCCCGGAGGCGGAGGATCGCGGCTGGAGAGCGGGCCCCGGTACCGTTTTTTCTCGCCGGTGATCTCCATGGCGGCCGCGCCTGGCTCGTAAGGCGGCTCCAGTCCCGGCAGAGGGTCGCGCAGAGATGGGGGGAGGCTCAGCGCATGGGGCAGGCGGCGGGGCCTGCGGAGGGGACGGGCTCGACGTCGGCTCTGACCACGCAGGCGGCGGGCGGCTCGCTCCTCGCCGAGCGCTGGGAGGCGGGGAGGGGGAGTGGGCGGGAGAGGCTGGGCCCTGCCAGGCGTCGCACCACTGAGAGGCCTCGCAGCCGCCCGGCCCCCTTCGCCGGCTGGGTCAGCTGAGCACACAGCTGGGGGGGGCCGGAGTCTCACGTGTCGGGCTGTGTGCGGGGCGGGCTGGGGACGAGCCCCCCTCCGCCGGGTCCGGCTGCGCGCCCGGAGCCTGTTACCGGCACCCCGCACCCACAGTGGGGCTAGAGAACCCCCCCCCCCACGAGCCTGCCACCGGCACCCCATACACACAGTGGGGCTAGAGACCCCCACCCCGAGGCAGCCACCGGCACCCCGTACACACAGTGGGGCTAGAGACCCCCACCCCGAGGCAGCCACCGGCACCCCGTACACACAGTGGGGCTAGAGACACCCCCCCCCCGAGCCTGCCACCGGCACCCCGTACACACAGTGGGGCTAGAGACACCCCCCCCCCCGAGTCTGCCACCGGCACCCCATACACACAGTGGGGCTAGAGACCCCCACCCCGAGGCAGCCACCAGCAGCCCGTACACACAGTGGGGCTAGAGAAACCCCCCCCCCCCCACGAGCCTGCCACCAGCAGCCCGTACACACAGTGGGGCTAGAGAAACCCCCCCCCCACGAGCCTGCCACCGGCACCCCGTACACACAGTGGGGCTAGAGACCACCCGAGCCTGCCACCAGCACCCTCTTCCCACAGTGGGGCTAGAGACCCCCCCCCCGAGCCTGCCACCAGCAGCCCGTACACACAGTGGGGCTAGAGACCCCCCACCCCGAGCCTGCCACCGGCACCCCGTACACACAGTGGGGCTAGAGACACCCCCCGAGCTTGCCACTGGCACCCCGCACCCACAGTGGGGCTAGAGACCCCCCCCCCCCGAAGCCTGCCACCAGCAGCCCATACACATAGTGGGGCTAGAGACCCCCACCCCGAGGCAGCCACCGGCACCCCGTACACACAGTGGGGCTAGAGACACCCCCCCCCCCGAGCCTGCCACCAGCAGCCCGTACACACAGTGGGGCTAGAGACCCCCCACCCCGAGCCTGCCACCGGCACCCCGTACACACAGTGGGGCTAGAGACACCCCCCGAGCTTGCCACCGGCACCCCGCACCCACAGTGGGGCTAGAGACCCCCCCCCAAGCCTGCCACCCGCACCCACAGTGGGGCTAGAGACCCCCCCCCCCCGAAGCCTGCCACCAGCAGCCCATACACATAGTGGGGCTAGAGACCCCCACCCCGAGGCAGCCACCGGCACCCCGTACACACAGTGGGGCTAGAGACACCCCCCCCCCCGAGCCTGCCACCGGCACCCCGTACACACAGTGGGGCTAGAGACCACCCGAGCCTGCCACCAGCACCCTCTTCCCACAGTGGGGCTAGAGACCCCCCCCCCAAGCCTGCCACCAGCAGCCCGTACACACAGTGGGGCTAGAGACCCCCCGAGCCTGCCACCGGCACCCCCTTCCCACAGTGGGGCAAGAAACCCCTCGCGCCTGCCATCGGCACCCCCTTCCCACAGTGGGGCTAGAAAACCCCCGCACCTGCCACCGGCACCCTGTACCCACAGTAGGGCTAAAAAAAACCCCGAGCCTGCCACCAACACCCCTTCCCACAGTGGGGCTAGGAAACCCCCCCCCCCGAGCCTGCCACCTGCACCCCGTACACACAGTGGGGCGAGAGACACCCCTCCCCCGAGCCTGCCACCCGCACCCCCTACCCACAGTGGGGCTAGAGCCCCCCGCCAAGCTTGCCACCCGCACCCCCTACCCACAGTGGGGCTAGAAACCCATCCCCCCGAGCCTGCCACTAGCACCCTGTACACACAGTGGGGCTAGAAACCCCCCCGAGCCCTGCCACCTGCACCCCGTACATACAGTGGGGCTAGAAACCCTCCCCCCCGAGCCTGCCACCGGCACCTCCTACACACAGTGGGGCTAGGAACCCCCCGGGCCTGTCACCCCGCACACAGAGTGGGGCCAGAAACCACCCCCCCCAAAGCCTGCCACCGGCACCCCCTTCCCACTGTGGGGTTAGAAACCCCCCCCCCTCCGAGCCTGCCACTGGCACCCCGTTCCCACAGTAGGGCTAGAGACCCACCCCCCCCCCCCCCGAGCCTGCCACCTGCACACCCTACACACAGTGAAACTAGAGACACCCCTCCCCCGAACCTGCCACCGACACCCCGTACATACAGTGGGGCTAGAGACTCCCCTCCCCAACATGTGATGCGTATCAGCATATCACCACCAGCACTGACTAACATGATCAACAAGAGAAGCCTGCAGAGACATGACCACCCACACAGGCAGGCCTGTAAAGAAAATGCATACACACACAGCTGCCACACACAGCCCTCCATCAAGCCAGGTCTGCTGAGGAAGAGAGATGTCTACATTTGTTAATTTAGGGTAATATCTTACATCCTGTGAAATCACACATCGCTTAATCCCTACACCATCCATTGATTACAGTGGGTTTCTGCATGGGCACAGGGAGCCATCCACAGGGGTCTGATTTCAGGTTCAAGGCTCAAAGGCTTGGCCCCTAGGAATTTCGGACAGGGTTGGCCAGTCACTGATGCATGCCTCTAGCATAGGAAGCGTATAAGCCACCACAAGCCATGACTGATGCCAGTGCAATTTACCCTTACAGTAACTCCTCACTTAACGTCTTCCCGCTTAACGTTGTTTCAAAGTTACGTCGCTGCTCAATTAGGGAACATGCTCATTTAAAGAGGTGCAATGCTCCCTTATAATGTTGTTTGGCTGATTGCTCTGTCCCCTGCTTGTAAGATTTTGTGGAAGAGCAGCGACTTTACAAGGGAGCATTGCACAAGTTCCTCTTCTCTGCCTCCTCCCACTCCCTCCCAGTGCTTCCCCCACTGCCAAACCACTTAGGACTTTCTGGGCGGGAGGGGCAGGATCGGGGATGCACTCCACTCCCTCCCAGAAAGTCCTAAGCGCCGCCAAACAGCGGCGCTTGGAACTTTGGTGGGGGCAGGGGAGGGAAGAGGAGCAGGGAGGTGGCATGCTCTGGAGAGGAGGTGGAGTGGGGGTGGGAAGAGGTGGCCCTGGAGTGGAGCGGGGCGGGAAGAGGCGGGCCTGGAGCATCCCCTGGCAAAGTCGGCGCCTGTTCTTCTCCGGGTAAGCTGCCACTGCTGCTGGGAAGGTGCTTCCTAGTGTCCTTGCCTGCAGCGGGCTGTGCCTGTGGGATAAGCCAGGGGCACTTCCCAACCACAGTACAGTACTGTACAGTATATAATTCCTTTTGTCTGCCCCCCCAAAATTTCCTTGGAACCTAACCCTCCGCATTTACATGAAATCTTATGGGAAAATTGGACTCGTTTAACATCGTTTCACTTAAAGTTGCATTTTTCAGGAACATAATTACAACGTTAAGCGAGGCATTACTGTACTTGAAAAACTGTACTGGTGTAAATCATGGCTTGGCCTGTCTACAGGGTTTCCATTTGCTACACTGATGGCTGGTTACTGATGAGTGAAATCCCCTGTGCAGACAAGACAGTTAGAGACTAAGATGCTTGGGGCAGGGCTTGTGTTTTTCCTCTGCATTTTGTACAACACCAAGTACAACTGACGAGACTCACCAAATAATACACTTTATAACATGCAAAAAATTGTTCAGCCTCATAGCTGAGATTTTATGGACACAATAAATAAATGTCCATGATAGCACACTATTAAAAATATTTATAAAAAAAAAATCCCCATCTCTTTTCTATTTCCCCATGGTATTGTACAACACAATGAAAACATAATTGCCAGTTACCCTTATTAAAACTCAAACTTTTTAAAAGCTTTTTTATTATGAAAGATGTAAAGGAGTCATATCCAACCTTTTCAGCCTCAAGGCTGGACAAGTTATTTCAAACAGTTCAAGGGGCCACGCTCAGTACTTTGGGCTACATGTTCTGTCCTGTTCATCTTTGTTTATGCTTCTCAGGCAGTGCGAAAGGGAGCACGCCAACTCCCAACCAGTTGCAAGTTCCCAGCAGGCAGTGAGAGCCAGCATAGCTTTCTTCTCCTTGTAGCTTCTGCAACACAGCTAGGGTGACCAGACAGCAAATGTGAAAAATCGGGACAGGAGGTGGGGGGTAATAGGAGGCTATATAAGAAAAAGACCCCAAAATCGGGACTGTCCCTATAAAATCGGGACATCTGGTCACCCTATAACACAGCACAGGGAGGGAAAGTGGCTGGAATGTGTTGCAGTCAGATTATCCACAGCTGGTTTATGTCCTTTAGGGACCATAGCCAGCTGACATAAATTAGAGCAGCCCCTAGAGCTCTAATCTGTGCTGGGACTGTGGCAGAGAGGGAGGGAATTGTAACTGGTTGTTGGTTTGCAGTTTTCTCTTCTTTTTCCCTCTCGTAAGCTATATGAGGGAGAGGAACCTTCCTCCGATTAGTGCTCCCTGCCCTAGGCACAGGCAGAACCAACTGGGCTCTTACAGGTAAGGAATGGGGCAATCAGAGGGATGCACCAGGTGGTCAGTAGGGGTGCTACTGAGCAGCTGCATCACAGACTGGACAGCAGGTGCTCCAAGCACTCTTGGCTCACATCAGAGTTGCTCCTGGAGCTGTGTAGGGGAAGTGGCAGGAGGCAGTGTTCCATAGCAATGATTCAAACATTTCAGTTTAGAAGTCAGAGGGCATGGCTCAGAGAGCACACTTTCCATTTGCAGAACAAATAGCTGCAACTAGTCTAAAGAGTCAAGACACTAAAGTCTTTTACAAACTATGTCCCCAATCCTGAAGACTCTTAATGAATAAATATACATATGAGTAATCCTATTTAGATCAATAGGACTACTCACCTGCAAAAAGCTACTCTGGTATATAATGGTTTGCAGGACTGGGTTCAGTGGGCCCAGTCCAACTCTCATTATGATAGCAGAAAGACTCCTACTGACTTCAGTGGGAGCAGGACTCCTACAAACATAGCCTCGCTGTAGGAGAAATATGATTGCAATGCAACCACGGTACAGTACAATTTTCATGTTGTCACATAGGACTAATATCTCTCGTCTTTTGCAATACAGTACAGGTAAATTAAATTATGTTAATATAGTATTAAGAAAATGTTCTATGCTGAATACAATACATTAGTTTAGTACCTTTTGTTCCAAAGGATGTCAAAGTATGACAAGCATACGTGGGTGCTTTACCAAACACATGTCAAAGTCAGATTCAAGACTCACAAAATTTGTCAGACCACTCTGTTTATTAGCAAAGCGCTTTGCCAATGCACCCAGATATATGTGAGTGCCATGCAAAGTCACAAGCTATCTTATTTATACAGATAAGGAAAGACAAACTTAACAAAGGGGAGCAGAAACTGACAAATATACATACATATCTTATTTGCATACTAACTCTTACCAATTTCCTAGCTCAGTAGGAGCTCTTAAGCTCATTAGTTTAAGAGGACCCATTGTCTCACACCATAATGTTTCTCTTCCTGACAACTATATTTCAACAAGCCTTTCTCCTGTTTAAAGCAACAGACAACAAGAATTTCTTTAATGAATTATAATTACAATATAATTCATTCTACGTTCACACACAGAAGGACAAGGTCCTTTCTCACCGAGCTTTGAATTGAACTCAGACAAATACAAAACAAGAGACATCTGTGCCAGCACAAATACATGCCAATACTTTGTTGGTGAAGAGATTAACATAGGAAGGCCTCATGAAGGAAGCCTTACATAAACACAGGGACACAGACATACAGTGTGAAACGTCTGGGAAAGAGAATAACAACAAGAACAGGGCACACCATGCAACCACAACTAGGGAGAGTGGAGAGAGGAAATTTTGGCCAGAGTCAGTGCCTTTAGCATTGGAGGCTCCACAGCAATGTTAACTATTGTCTCCTTGATCATGTGGATTTATGGGTCTGATCCTGTGAGTGGTAAATAGAAGTGAGATTCAATGGGTGTTCAGAGGTGCTGAATTCCCACGGGAGGCAACTGGCACCTTACAAGATTGAGTCCTATGACAAAAGCTTTCATTATATTCCATCATATAGAGCACTCTGCTTCTGTGTTCTGCCCTCTCTGCCACGCTGTGTCTATCTTGTCAATTTAGATTATAAACTCTTCAGGGCAGGTATTGTCTGCTACTCTGTACAATGGGGCCCCATACTTGGTTGACATAAATAAATGATAATAACAAACAATAATAAATGTTCCTACAAAGCTGGGTAATGTGATATACTATTCAATAATGATACATAAGGAGCTACAGTTAAAGGTAGTTTTGGTGCATATAGGTAACCTTTTGCATGCCTGTGTACATATTGTATAATGTTGTCATGAACACACCTTTGGGTGCAAGTTGGCATTGCTGTAATATCCTTAATTCCCTGACTTTTATTTATTTATGTAGGGTCTTAATTTTAACCAACCAAAGTCATTTTTGCATGCAACTGTGTTGTTCTTAAAAAAGAAAAAGTGGTGACTGTGAAGTTTAAATAGAAATGGCAGGGCGAATAGCCGCTGCAGTCGGATACACATGCCATAGACTCTTTTTTATCCCTTTGAGGTTTCTCATCCAAGAATTGATGAAGGCCAGTTTTGCTTAGCTTATGAGATGTGACAATATCATAGCTCACGGCAGCATGGCTGTGGACTTGTGATATTTTTGTTGTTCTGCTCACTGAAGCTACAAGGACAGAAATAATCAGAACAGGTATCAAAAGTAGATCTCCCACATAAACACCGAAGAGCACTACCCCTAGGCCACCGGGCAGGAGATCAGATACTTACCTTTCAAAATGAAGCACAGCCAGCCTAAAGCTAGGGAGAAATTCACTGGTGCATTGCAGCACCTTTATACCAATTTAACAGGGCCCCAGAACCACTGTAACAGTCCTCTGGGGAAAGGATAGCTCAGTGATTTGCGCATTGGCCTGCTAAACCCAGGGTTGTGAGTTCAATCCTTGAGGGGGCCATTTAGGGATCTGGGGCAAAAATTGGGGATCGGTCCTGCTTTGAGCAGGGGGTTGGACTAGATGACCTCCTAAGGTCCCTTCCAACCCTGATATTCTATGATTCTAAAGGGGAGTTCCTGGCAGGTGTAGAGGTGTCCCAGTTGGCTCCGTGCCACTCCCGCAGGAGCCCCGGCAGAGTGGATGTGTTAGGGGCATTTCTGAGGGGGAGATAGAATGTGACAGCGGCATTCCTGTGCCCTGTCCTGGCTACGTCTGACTGCTGGAATGGTGCTCTAGCCTGCACTGGGGGCTGAAGTGGCCCCTGCTGACCCCAGCATAAGGAGGTGCAAAGCTGTCTTTGCACTTCCACTTCAATGCCTGCGCTGATCTCAGAGCATGTGGAGGGTTGATTTGGCCCCTTAGAACACCAGGTAAATAGCACAAGAAAAAGTACTAGTCAGGTCAAAACCTGCCGAGCTGTGAAAATTAGACAGGATCAGGCTTATTCTAGCCATTAGCATCATTTGTTTTCAAGCTTTCCGTTGCAATCCTTTCAACTGCAACTAACTTTGATACCTGAGATGTGCTCATTTTAGGAGGCACTTGTGCATCTTTACCACCACTATCTGGGTTTGTTATACCATTAAAGGTATGGACCACTGTACACGTGACACATTTAGATTGTGCCTCACAGTATATCTCCAAATGCCTCATCCTGTCTAGTTGTAAGTGACTCAAGCAATGAGAGTCCAGATTAACACTACAGTCACACAGGTGTAGTAAATCCTTTGAGATCCCTGGATGGAAGGCACTAGATAAATGCTCAGTGTGCATACTATTAACAGTATCCACTTTAGTTGTTTAGAAAGTGTAAAATCTCGCTGCATGAACTGGCTGAGGCGTGGTACGTGCTATGGTCTCATTATGCACAGTTCAGACAGGCACCTTTGTGTACATTTGTCTTATGCCAAATATACATGCAGTCTGTAGTAAAGACCTATCCATCAAAGGATGGTAGTGTTTCAGAACAATATTAAGCAATTAATCAGCAATTAAACATTTCCCTTAAAAATGGTACTATAGTAGATTTAGAGCTGATATGAAGTATAAATGTTTTCACCAACATGAAACTGCAAGTCACTTAACTTCAACAATTTCTTATACACTTTTTCCTTCTCATCTTGCCAGTGCCTGCTAACAGTAACTCATTATACTATGTAGCAACTTAGTCACTTTTCCTGACCTTGATACGTGTACAAAGTTCACTAAGTTATTTCGTTAGAAGAATGAAGTAACCTATTGCTTACATATGACTAATTACACCTAATTCACAGCAGACTGGGCATTGAGTCAGAAAGTAGCTCAATGAGGATGGAGCAGGAAATAGGGAAGAGAACAAGTCAACAAAAGGATACCGGACCTTTTTCCTTCTCGGTTTCCTGATGTGCTTATTCAGTGGTTCAAATATCACAGTGATGGGTGTAAAGGAGCTGTCTTGAGCTCCAGTTCGGGTCTCATTGAAATAAATGGCAAAGCTTCTATTGACTTCAATGGGAAGATGGTCAGCACTTTAATCTCGTTGGACACCCTTCTTTCCTGACACCACAAGCGCCAACTTTCCATTGTGCCGGGGGGTGCTCGACCCATGGCTCTGCCCCAGGCCCTGCCCCCACTCCACCCCTTCCCTCACGGCCACACCCTCGCTCTTCCCCCATCCCACCTCTTCCCACCCCATTCCGCCCCCTCCCACAAGCAGGTGGTGTCCTTGCTCCTCCCTCCGCAGCTTCCTGCATGCTGTGAAACAGCTGATTGAGGTGCAAGGAGGTGGGGGAGGCACTGTGAGGGGCTGATGGTGGGTGCCCAGCACCCACTATTTTTTCCCCATGGGTGCTCCAGCCCCGGAGCACCCACAGAGTTGGTGCCTATGCCTGACACTGCAGCAGGACACAAATAATTCCCATTGACTTTCAATTGACAGTGAAGTCTATTGTGATTACAGCATTAATATCCATCAACTTGTAAATAAGCCCCTGATGCTACAGTGATAGGCACCATATAAATCAATACATATTTGTCCACAAATCAGATGCAACCGACTGTACTCCTTCTGGAAGCACCTACTGGAAGGGTATCTCTTCACCACAGAGTTAGCCTGAGCTAGACTAGCATGGGTGGATCATCCCTACTGCAGAGCCCTACCCATGAGACTGCATCCATAATGGTGCTGAACTAGCCCTTGTGCTGTGTTGAATTTCTAGCAGGATATCCTATGGTTCTTAGTCATGCATTGAACTGGGCCACTCCTATGAATTCATTTGCTGTGTGTTGTGGGAGAACTTGTCTGTCCTTCCTATGGAAGTGGTCTTGTGGGTCTTACTGATGTCACACCACAGCTTTACCATAAGGCTAGTGTCAGTTTCTGGCCATCTGGATTTATTGGATGGCATCTCTGTTTAAATGCTGAGGAAGTGCAACAGAAATGGAGCAGGCCAGCACCGGTTTAAAATGCAGTGCAGAATAAGGGAGGAGTCTGACACAAAGTACTGCCCAGGTGGGATAGGATAGGAGGACTAACAGCACTTGGGCTTGATTATCCTGCGTTCACACAGCAAAGCAGGCAGGTTTCCAGCTTGGGCTGAAGTGAAACCCAAGTTCAATTGCGGTGATATTTTTCATGACGCAACGACCTGGAATAATCACCAACTCATTTCACAATAAACAGCTGTTTTTTCAGTAATATCTGTCCCCACCGACTGGATTCAAGCCTGTGACCGGGTAGTGAAAGCTACTGCCACGAGTTATTCCCTGAGTCTGCAACAGCGGCTGAAGCAGAAGAGCCGTGACTAGAAAAGGATACGATAGTACTCTTCTGCAATTGCTACTATTTCCACTAGTCTCTCCCAAGCCTCTGAGCACGGCCACAGTGCAATCAAAAGTGTAACTGCAACTCATGTAGACATACCTGAGCTAGCTTGGATTTAGCTCACCCAATAACAACAGCGATGCTGCAGCAGCACAGATGGCAGCGCGCGCTATACAACTTCAGTCATGTGCTGCAATCACAATTCTGATGGCAGTGTAGACGTACCCTTAAAGACTCTGCTTACATTCTTCATCCAGCCGCTTGTTCCTTCCTCTGAGCATTTGCATGTGAAAATATGTTAAGGCCAATGCCCTCTTTTAGGGCCTGGCTCCAAAGCCGGTTTAGGTAAATGGAAAGTCTCACACTGACTTCAATGGGCTTTGGAGCAGGTCATGTCTCTGCATACAAAGGGGGTGCAGCATGGCTGGTAACTTTTACTGTAATAAAAAAAATGCCATCCAGTTCAGCCTGCCCAAATTCAGTATAGCTGAACTTTAAGGGAGACTATTGCTCTCCTGAATGAGACAAACTAACAATGCTGACCAGATGGAAGCATGGTGCATGCAGGTGCTACGCAAACTTCCCTATGCTGGTCTGCCAATGGATAGGCCGTGCCAGCCCCAGCCCACTCTTGAACAGACACTGGTCCACGTATGGAGGGTTTCCTGATGCGGACAAACATTCACTAGGGATCAGAATGGTATCTACAAATTGCCCCACAGAGTAAGGATGATGATCTTGTAGTTAAGACATTATTGAGGGACTGCGGAAGTCGGGGTTCAGTTCAGACCTTCTGTGGAACACCGGGCAAATCAGTTTCTCTGTGACTCATCTTCCCATCTATAAAATGGATGGAGACACAAGTGTTTCCTTTTCCCCACCCTTTGTCTTTTCTTGCAATCTCTTCAGAGTGTGGGCTGTCTCTTACATGTGTATGTACAGTGGCTAGCATAACGGGGCCCTGATCTCAGGGCCTTTTGGTCCTACTGCAATACAAATAAATAGGGTTACCAGACACTTTTACTTGTGTCCAAAATATAGTATTTTAACTCACATCTCTGGAGCTGAAAGGATACTCCAGTGTGCGGAGCAGCCCCACAGCATAGCTGCAAGGCATCTGCTTTCTTCTTAGTCCAGCTTCCCTTCTGAATGCCTTATAAGTATAAGGGAAATGCTTTAAGAACATGGAATGGAAGCCAGGCAAACAGTAGGTAGGTGAAACATGAACTGGACTTTAGGAAGAATGTGTTTGTACATACAAATACCTACAGCAGAGGGGAACTGTAACTATCGCAAAAGGAAAAGTGGTTTTTGCTTCACAGACACTCGTTGCAAATACTCATGAACATTTTCCAAAATGTTTCTTTTCTCCCCCTCAGCTAATTTACAGCCTGGACTGCAGGTTTGTGAGATTCTGTGTCCCACATAATTCGATATTCTGTTATTTCTGAAATAAACTGTGAGTGTTAACATGTATGTGGATGATTAAAATATAAGGGGAATCTATATATTTTTGCACAATCTAACATCCTGTATTGTTTCAACTTTGAAATTTTCCTGGCACGCTACTAAATTTATTTTACTAAACACCGGAAAATGCACATTTCCTGAATAATTTTTCTGTTTATCATTTTTCCCCTTGGGTTTTGGCTAAAATGGAAACTTAATTTGCTGTTGTGTTTTGGCTAATATATTAGAAAACACAATTCAGGCTTTAATAACTGTGTGTTATAACATGCCTTTTGGAGAACTGTAGGCATTCACAGAGGGAGGTGATTAATATTGTATCTAGGCTTGCAAAAACACGTAGATGCAGTAGGCTTGCTTCTCCAGCTATTGGAAGACATTAAAACAATGACAGCATTTTTCCTTCTTCCATGAATGTGTGCCTGTACACTACGCAAGAAGACTATAAACCCTAAGCCACAGCTTTTAAGGAATCATCCTATTATAGATGACAATAATTTCACATATAGTCAAGAAGAAAAATTCATACAAGCTATAATCAAAGTGTTTATTATAAAGCAATATCAGTAGTAAATTTAAAGTGAATTCAATAACTCATGAATTCTAATCCCAATCCTGACACTAACTTCCTCAATAATTTTACCCAAGTCACTTACCCTCCGCTGCCTCAGTTTCCCCATCTGCTGAATGGGGATAACAGCACTAACAATGCCTGATGAGAAAAGTAACTGGCAAGATTCACTAAATTACCATAGGGCGGTGTCAGATACACCACACCCTATACCAGTATAGAACCTTTCACCCCAAGGGTGAGATTTGGAGAGGAAAAGGACAGGTGGAATTACTTCAGGAATCCCTCTTGCAGAAAGCTTGGGGGACCTAAACCAATTTTTATAAAGCACTACCTACACAGAACACTGCATCTCACTGGGCAGAAATTAGCACTTTGCCAACTTGACAAGGAAATGGCTGAGACAGGGAAGATTTCTCTCCTTTTAATTCTCTTGCAATTATCTAAATGATTGGTTGTCACTATGGCTCAAGGCCAACAATGCAATGCTAGCTAAAGAGAGCTCTCCAATTTATCACAGGGTAATCAATGGTTATCCCTTATAGCAGTGATATTGCTTTTGTTGGGATAATGCCAAAAACTAAAGTAATATGGCAAGACACCTCTGTTATAGTTAATAACTCGCCAAGAACCCTGAGATAATGTATTCAGCCTACTGGGACGAAGGGTGGCCCTGTGGTTTGGGGGCTAGCCTGGAACATGGGAGACCTGAAATCAGTGGGAGTTAGGTGCCTAAATACCCCCGAGGATCTGGACCTTAGTCTTTCTGTGCCTCAGTTCCCAATCTGCATAGGGGGGATAAAAGCACTTCCCTCCTCACATGGTGAGGGTAACTAAATTAAAAAGTGTGAGGCACACAACGTCTATGGTAAGCACCCGAGATAGACACATACCAGGCAAGTTACTGTTCAGAGGCAGTAGTGGCCCTCAGCCTGTGTGATCCCATAGGACTTTGCATTTATAGCCAGCTGGCACACCATCCCTTAGTCCTTGTCTATCAGCATATCTTCTGACATGATTCATGGCAGATACTGAATTTCCCTTCCCCCACTCCTAGCCTGGAAAGTTGAGCTTTAGCTCATCCTGCTGGCTTCATAGAGGTTTCACCAAAGACTATGGGGGCTAATAAAATAGTGGCGTGTGAGTGGATCTTGGGCAGCCAGGAAGGAGGGGGTGGCTGTGCAGAGATGGGGGAACAAATTGCAGGAAAGCAAGGAGCTGGATGGAGCCTTACCATATTATTTCACAAACTTGGGCTGACCCTGTTGGGAGGTGATAAATGGAGTCCCACAGAGAAAGTGAAGGACCCCGAGTTCATATGAAAAGAAGGAATCGGTGTCAAAGATGGTTACATGAGGAGGAGAGTGTTTGCAGAAGTACTAGGCCAGGAAAATTCAAAAACATATTGACAGAGCAACTGATTGAAACCAGTCTTTATTAGCTGAAATATAATAGTAATTAATGAAACTGTTGCTCCATAGGAGGCAACTCATGAATGCGGGAGACAGTTTTCACGGGAACTGGGTCTCCATTACATGACCACACATCTCACCATTTGCAGAACTGAATATAGAACTCATGTATACACCCAGCTTTCCCATAATAAAGTTCCTCAAACACTCCCACCTACTCTCTCTCACACACATACAGCCTGTACACTAATCAAGCTATATCTTCTACAGGCTTGGAAGGAAGAGAGAGAGAGAGAGAGAGATTATTACTGGTATTTTTATTTAGGAGGAAGGCACTCATACTACAGTAATAGGGGCCATATACATTTCTAGTTAGAACTTACTTCTGGAGCTATAAACATTTGTAATACAGCCTCAGTCTAGAACTATGGATGTAAACCATATTGAAGTTTATAACTACCTTAACAAAATACAGATCGCAAACTAGGTGAAAAGCTTCTGGGTCACTGTCAACAACACCATTTAGTTTAACAATGAAGTGAAATAAAATAAGTATACAAGGTCTTGGACTTTATATTGAGATATGGACTAGTGAGCTGCATACAAGATGTTCTGTCAATACATGAACCTAAGTACACGTCATTTGAATAGATTATTGTGTTGTGATGGCCCGGGGAACATCGTTGGAGGACAAACATTGCAGAGATTAGAAAAATACAACAGAACACAGCCAAAATTACTTAGTTGTGTAGACTGGAGTTCTGATTAAAGATTAGCCAAACTCTGCTATGGGGCACCAGAGTTTTAACACTAGATCAGAAGGTCCCAAACTTTTCTTATTGCATACCCCCTTCCAGATCTACCAGCTGCCCACATACCCCCTTCCAGATTTACCAGTTGCCTGCATACCCTCACCCTTCTCATCACTGATACTTTGTGCATTCTTCTTAGCACTACCTGTCTTTAGCCATCTGTCCATATTTCACTATTATATACAGGTATAGTTATAGTGCGATGTATACAACTGAAAAAACAAACAAACCTTACATTCTGAGCTCAGTTAGATTGGATAGTTGCTGGGCAACTGAACCCATGCTGTACGGTGATTGGAGGTGAGGACTCTGTACATCTGTGTATCTGTGTTTTCATTGGTTCGTCTTGAAGTAAATGAACTACTGTACTTTATATAACAAATTCCTACAGCTTTAAAGCTTCGTCTGAGCAGCCTATTATGAAAATGGAATAAATAAAATCCACCATTACACAAGTTCTCATGCATACCTCCCAGAGATGTCTCACATATCCCCAGGGGTACACATACGACAGTTTGGGACCGAGCACTAGATCTATTCCTCTACCTTCTATAAAAAGGGAAATAAGGGCAATCCAGGGAATTACAGACCAGTCAACTTAACTTCAGTACCCGGAAATTTAATGGAGCCAATAATTAAGCAATCCGTTTGCAAACACCTAAAAGATAATAAAGTGATAAGTAACCATCAGAATGGATTTGCCAAGAACAAATAGTGTAAAACCAACCTAATAGCTTTCTTTGACAGGGAACAAGCCCTGTGGATGCGGGGAAGTGGTTGATGGGATATATCTTGACTTTAGTAAGGCTTTGGGTACTGTCTCGCATGACCTGCTCAAAACAAACTAGGGAAATACAACCTAGCTGGTTCCCAGAGAATAGTTATCAGTGGTTCAGAGTCAAGCTGGAAGGGCCTATTGAGTGGGGTCCTGCAGGGATCAGTTCTGGGTCCGGTTCTGTTCAACATCTTCATCAATTATGTTGATAATGGCATAGAGAGCATGCTTATAAAGTTTGCTGACAATACCAAGCTGGAAGGGGTTGCAAATGCTTTGGAGGATAGGATTCAAATTCAAAATGATCTGGACAAACAAACTGGAGAAATCGTCTGAAGTAAATAGGATGAAATTCAACAAGGACAAATGCAAAGTACTCCACTTTAGTAAGGAACAATCAGTTGCACACATACAAAATGGGAAATGACTGACTAGGAAGGAGTACTGCGGAAAGGAATCTGGGGGTCATAGTGGATCACAAGCTACATAAAAGTCAACAGTGTAACACTGTTGCAAAACAAACAAACATCATTCTGGGATGTATTAGCAGGAATGTTGTAATCAGATGTAATTCTTGCGCTCTATTCCAGGCTGATTAGGCCTCAACTGGAGTATTGTGTCCAGGTCTGTGTGCCACATTTCAGGAAAGATGTGGACAAATTGGAGAGAGTCCAGAGAAAAGCAACAAAAATGATTAAAGGTCTAGAAAACATGATCTATGAGAGAAGATTGAAAAATAGGAGAAGATACCAGTCTTATGAGTCTAACATACGGTACCAGCAGTATTTCATGGTTTTGCTGCTATAATAAAAGAATGCCAAAAGTGACATTCCAAATTCTCCCAGCAGCATTTAAACCACTGATTTATATCAGCATATCTATCTATCTATATGTACATATATAACAAAGGGTATGTCTACACTACGAGAGTAGTTCGATTTTACTTAAACCGAACTTGTGAAACCGATATTACAAAGTTGAACGTGTGAATCCACACCAAGGACATTAATTTGACTTTGTGAGTCCACAGTAATGGGGCAAGCGTCGACATTGCAAGCAGTGCACTGTGGGTAGCTATCCCACAGTTCCCACAGTCCCCGCTGCCCATTGGAATTCTGGGTCGAGCCCCCAATGCCTGCTGGGACAAAAAAATGTGTCGAGGGTGGTTTTGGGTAAATGTCATAATTCAACCCTCCCTCCCGCCCTCCCTCCGTGAAAGCGCCCGCGGACAATCAGTTCGCACCCTTTTCTGGTGATTGACAGTGCGGACGCCACAGGACCGTGAGCATGGAGCCCTCTGCGAGCATCGCTGCTGTTCTGTCCATTGTCAACACCTCGCACCTTATCGTCCACCTTTTCCAGAGGCAGATGCTGATAAATCGGGCGAGGAGGCAACGGAAGCGCCGTGAGGACATTAACTCTGAGAGGGGCACAGACCTCTCACAAAGCACGGGACCCCGGTCCCTGGACATCATGGTGGCAATGGGTCACGATGATCCTGTGGAACGGCGATTCTGGGCAAGGGAAACAAGCACTGACTGGTGGGACCGCATAGTGCTGTAGGTCTGGGATGAATTCCAGTGGCGGTGAAACTTTCGGATGCGTAAGGGCACTTTCCTGGAACTTTGTGAGTTGCTGTCCCCTGCCCTGAAGCGCCAGGACACCCGGATGCGAGCTGCCCTGACTATCCAGAAGCGAGTGGCCATAGCCCTCTGGAAGCTTGCTACGCCTGACAGCTACTGGTCAGTTGCGAATCAATTTGGAGTGGGCAAATCTACCGTGGGGGTTGCTGTGATGCAAGTAGCCAATGCTATCGTTGACCTGCTGCTCTCAAAGGTAGTGACCCTGGGAAACGTACAGGTGATCATAGATGACTTCGCTGCGATGGGATTCCCAAACTGTGGTGGGGCTATTGATGGAACTCACATCCCTATCCTGGGACCGGACCACCAGGGCAGCCAGTACATTAACCGAAAGGGCTTCTATGGTGCTTCAAGCACTGGTGGACCATAAAGGATGTTTTACCAACATCAACGTCGGATGGCCGGGCAAGGTTCATGACACTCGCGTTTTTCAGGAACTCTGGTCTGTTTAGACGGCTGCAGGAAGGTATTTACTTCCTGGACCACAAAATAACTGTTGGGGATGTGGAGATGCCTATAGTGATCCTCGGGGACCCAGCCTACCTGCTAATGCCCTGGCTCATGAAGCCGTACACAGGCGCCCTGGACACTGAAAAGGAGCTCTTCAACTACCGGCTGAGCAAGTGCAGAATGGTGGTGGAGTGTGCTTTTGGCCATCTCAAGGGAAGATGGAGAAGCTTATTGACTCGCTCTGTTCTCAGCCAAACCAATATCCCCATTGTGATTGCAGCGTGCTGTGTGCTCCCCAATCTCTGTGAGAGCAAGGGGGAGACGTTTATGGTGGGGTGGGAGCTTGAGGCAAATCGCCTGGCTGCTGATTACGCGCAGCCAGACACCTGGGCGATTAGAAGAGCCCAGCAGGACGCGCTGCGCATCCGGGAAGCTTTGAAAGCTAGCTTCCAGAGCGAGCAGGGTAACCTGTGACTATTACCTTTGTGTAAGCAGAACCTGAACCTGCCTATGTTTCTTTACCCAGTTAATGTTGCCTATCCTCTCCAATTTCCAAAACCCTTCCCCCCCTTCCTACACTGCTTTAAAAATAAAATAAATGAAACATTGTTCATTAAAACCGTCTTCTTTATTAAGGATTTCTCGGTAAAGGGTTGAAAGTGGGACGCATACTGCGGTTGGGGAGTGGGTGGAGTGATGGAAAGGACGCTTCCAAACTCGGGGAATGACAGGCTCCTGCTCCTAGAGCAGTCCGCAGTGGTGGACTGCTTGTTTCAACGGAGCCTGCCACCCCTCCTTTTTGCAACTCTGTGAGGGGGGGCCTGTGTGACTTTGTGGGCGGGGATGGCGGTCACAGATCCCCTGCTGCATGGCTCTGTCATGCAGGCTACTGACCGCTGCAAAAGATCTGTAGCCGCCCTCCCCAACCAGAAACTCACAGAGCCCCCCCACACAGAACATGAAAACCACCTCCCAGAATGACCATGGTGCCTAGTGAATGCAATGTGAGTGTGACATTCTGGTGAACCTGTCCCCCTGTCTGTACCCTGGTACAGGCGCCTATCGTCCCCAATTACCAACCCCTTCCCCCACTTCAAACACACCGTCATTTAAAAGGAAATCAAGGAAACAGTATTTTACAGAACAGCGATTTTTATTAAGGACAGCAGAGTTATGGGATGAAACTTGGACTAGGGTGTGGTGCGGCTGGAGGGAAGGAAAGGATCCATCAAATCTTGAGGAATGAGAGCCTTCTGCTACTTGAGCAGTCAGCAGGGGTGGAGTGATTATTTCCACGGCCCCTGCCGCCCCTCGTTCTCGTGACTTTGGGTGAGGGGGGGATTGGACTTTGTGGCGGGGGAGGGCAGTTAGAAATCAAATAGAGCGGGGCTCTTTCGTCCTGCCTCCGGTGCTGCAGAACATCTACAAGGCGCCGGAGCGTGTCCGTTTGCTCCCTCATTAGTCCAAGCAGCGTTTGAGTCGCCTGCTGGTCTTCCTGCCGCCACCTGTCCTCCCGTTTGCTGTATGATCGCTGGTATTGCGACATGTTCTCCCCCCACTGGGTCTGCTGTGCCGCCTCGGTTCGGGAACAGGACATAAGTTCTGAGAACATCTCGTCCCGTGTCCTTTTCTTTCGCCGCCTGATCTGCTCCAGCCTCTGGGAGGGGGATGGACGGGTACTGCGGGAGACGCTCGCAGCTGTGGGATGGGAGAAAGGGAGTGAATTCCTCACAAAGATACATTTTCCTGAACAATTACTATACTCTTTCCCTGGGAACAAGACCATGCACACTACCTATCATATATGCACTCAGTACAAGGTCGAATATTCTGTCTTTATATTGAGTGCCTGGGGTCTTGGTGTACAGATCACACAAGCAGGGCTGGACACCAGAATTCTGCTATCTGGAGACCATGGTAAGCCGTAGACTTTTGCCTGCTGAGAGCTTACTTCACAGCAGCGCCATACTACCATGTTCCAAGCACAGCTCCTAGCGGTGGCCAGTTCCTGTTGCCGGCAAACCGATCAGCATAAATGGTTCGCCTCCCCGCCCGGCTGGTCCCGGGAAAGATCCCTGCCCGCTGCCTGCAAACCGCTCAGCATGAACGGTTCGCCTCCCCTCCCCCCCCCCCCCATGTGGCTGGTCCCGGGAAAGATCCCTGCCTGCTGCCTGCGAACCGCTCAGCATGAACGGTTCGCCTCCCCGCCCCCACCACGTGGCTGGAAACCGCCGGGTAGAGTTATTTAAAGGAACAGGCAATCAGTCCCCATACTAAAATACCCCTAATTCAAACTAGGGTACCATGACTGATATCACTCTGATAAGGATTACGGAGACAGAGAAAGACCGTATGCTACGTGAATGCCAGCAAACACTGGGGCCGTATGCCGCCATGCTTTGCAAGGCAATGATACCGGAGTACCTGCTACTAGCCTGGCGCGAAAAGTTTCCTACCATGGAGGAGACAATAAGGCCGCTCTACCCGGGAACCTGATGCAAAGGCTTTCACAGTACCTCCAGGAGAGCTTCGTGGAGATCTCCGAGGAGGATTTCTCCTCTATCCCCAGACATATTGACAGACTTTTCGAGTAGCTGCAATGGCAACGACTCAAAACTAAAGCACCTAGGGCAAACTAAGCAATAAAAACCCATTGCTAACATACCATGACTATTCTATTCAAAATAAATGTTTAAAACACTGACCTGATGATCCTTCGCCTGATTCCTGGTCTGGGTTACTGCCTTGGGAGGGTTCGTAGGGGAGCTCAATCAGGGTGATGAACAGATCCTGGCTGTCGGGGAAATCAGCGTTGAAAGCGCTGTCGACTGCCTCGTCCTCCTCCTCTCCTTCCTCATCTTCACCGTCTGCGAAAACCTCCGACGACGTGGCCGTAGATAAGACCCCATCGTCGGAGTCCACAGACACTGGTGGGGTAGTGGTGGCAGCACCACCGAGCATTTCATGCAGTGCCTCGTAGAAACGGCATGTTTGGGGCTGGGCTCCGGAGCGTCCGTTTGACTCTTTGGTCTTCTGGTATGCTTGTCGCAGCTCCTTGATTTTCACGCGGCACTGCGTTGCATCCCGGCTGTATCCTCTCTCCGTCACGGCTTTTCAGATCTTCTCGTAGATCTTCGCATTCCGTTTTTTCGATCGCAGCTCCGAAAGCACGGACTCATCGCCCCACACAGCGATCAGATCCAAGACTTCCCAATCAGTCCATGCTGGGGCCCTCTTTCTATTCTGCGATTGCATGGTCACCTCCGCTGGAGAGCTCTGCATCGTTGCCAGTGCTGCTGAGCGCGCCACGAAGTCCAAACAGGAAATGAGATTCAAACTGGCCAGACAGGAAAAGGAATTCAAATTTTCACGGGCTTTTCCTGTGTGGCTGGTCAGAGCATCCGAGCTCGGACTGCTGTCCAGAGCGTCCACTGAGTGGTGCACTGTGGGATAGCTCCCGGAGCTATTAGCGTCGAATTCCGTCCACAGTAACCCGAATTCAACATGGCCATGTCAAATTTAGCGCTACTCCCCTCGTCGGGGAGGAGTACAGAAATCGAATTAAAGAGCCCTTTATGTCGAAATAAATAGCTTCGTAATGTGGACGGGTACAGGGTTAAATCGAGTTAACGCTGCTAAATTCGACATAAAGTCCTAGTGTAGACCAGGCCAAAGACAAAAGAGATGTTCCACTGACTAAAGTAAGATCATGACAGGAAAAGAACAGATTATTGCTAAAAAGCAGCTCCAGATAATTGAAAGGCAAGAGTTTATGGCTGAAGTAAAGAGGGCAATGGTTATATACAACTGAGTGTGAATTTGTTGCTAGAACTAGAGGTTGTGTCATGGAGAAAGTTCCCAAAAGCAGCAACCAAAGTAAATTTAGCTGGCATAGCAGAACATTACTTCTGGAAGCAAAAGGAATTAGTTTGGAGGTTATAAAGGTAAAGTTTTTGGAGTTTTGGTTGATTTAAATCTGGATACAAATTGACCCGTAAGGAAAAACATCCATAAGAAAAAAATCCTCAATATTCATAGAGAGAGGCATTCCTAAGTCAAATGATCTTCTCTTGCTATTACAGGTTTCTACATACATTGGAGATGGTGAAAGGAACTTAGTGGGGATAAAACTCCTCTCCAGTGGCTATGGGCCCTGCACCAGGAGTCAGCAGGACCTGGGTTCTATTCCGGGCTCTGCTACTGACTACAGCGTGACCTTGTCCAAGTCACTTTACAATTCCGTGTCTCAGTTTCCCATCTCATATCTGTTTATACTGCAAGTTCTTCAGGGCAAGGGCTGTTTCTGACCATGTGTCTGTACAGCAGCTAGCACAATGGGGCCCAATCTCAGTTGTGATATCTAAGTGTTACTAGAATACAGATAAATAATCTAAAACTTCTTTTCCACAGTGTTGCCACAACTTGCATTCTGGTCTTTTCTCACGACAGTTTAATCACTAGGATTCAGAGCCGTAACTAGAGAGTTTTGTGCCCGAGGCAAGGCAAAGGAAGGACCCTTGCTGCCGAAGTGCCGCCGAAGACGCCGGAAGCTGAGGGGCGCAGAAAACTCCCTGAGCCGGCAGCATTTCGGTGGCAGCGTTTGGGCTGCCACCGAAATGCCGCCGGCTCGGGGAGTTTTCTGCGCCCCTCAGCTTCCGGCCTGAGGCAAGTGCCTCACTCACCTCGCCCTTGTTACGGCACTGCTAGGATTCTTAGTGTTACATTAGACCACAGTTTTGCACTTGCAGCACCAAGGTGAAGCAAAAGAGATGGACACTCACTTTCCTTTTCCCCACTCCACTTTCATTCCGTTCTAGGCAACATCACTTATCTTGGGTGTCAACAATCCTGACACTTAGTACTTATATCAGTAATGTAAGCCCCAAGCATTAAAAAATCATGAGCTGGCCCCAAAAATCATGAGACTGTTCTTAAAATATATATTAGAGATCTCTTAATTTGCCTTCTAGTTTCTGAATCTTCAGGGGTCATTTTTTTTCATGCTTGTCTCCATAACACGAAGGCTAGAAACTTACTTTAAAAACATCCCAAAAGCTGAGATTCTGTTGTATTCATATGACTCCATACTCTAGGGCTTTAAGGAAAACACTAGATATGCAAGACTGGCAATAACGCTTACAATATAATCACAAGAGTTGGCAACACAGTTATAGAAACATTCTTAGTTCACAGATCGCACAGTGCCTTATTAGAACATTATTAAACCCATGTTGTGGATCAGGCAATGAGACACAGAACGGATAAGAGATACAGCTGTGGGAAAATTTTTGGTTTTCAAGGAAAAATCAAAAACTGAACTATTTGTATTCAGAAATGCTGCTGTAGCACTTGACAGGAATTACAGCTTAAGTGCTCATGCTCCTCTATAGGCCAGACTCCCTCCTCAGACTACATCTCCCATGAAGCCTGTGGTCTCCTGCCTTGGTGAGGGAAAGTGGTGCATCTTGGGAAACTAAGTCTCACCCTAGAGAACTGGAATGCAAGGCAATGGCATTACAACCACCATGAGGCAGCAGCATATCCAAATTGAAACAGTTTATTTTTCAGCTGAAAACAGTTCAGTTTTCATGCATTTCGTTTTTTGATGAAAAGAATCAAAAATTTCCACAGAGCTTTTGTGAAGTTTAGTTTCACCGAAAACCCAATTTCCCATCAAATAACAGTTTTGATGGAAAATTTTTGACCAGTCCTATCAAGCGGCTTGTTCAAAGTCCCACACAGGTAGTGAAAAAACTAGGGACAGAACTCAGATTTCCTGATTCCTGGTCTTGTGCACTTGCCACTGGATCATGCTGCCAGTAGTTATCAGAAGTGAAAAAATCCAACACCAGCATGTCAGGATCAAACACACTTTTTCAATCAACAAGAGACATGTGACTGGTGTGTCCCAAGTTTATCTTTCCATATAAAGCAACTTCTCATGCAAAAGCAACCCAATTAAGTGAGTCAAAAGCCAGCAAGAAGCTGTCATGCAAAACAAATATAATATCACGTCCAAATGCAAAACACTTTAAACGAAAAGAAACTTTACACATGAGTAAACATCATACAGCATATAGAGATAAGAAAACTGATGCAATATTCCATAACTATGGAAACAACATAACACAACCAGGGCTATATTTTCAAAGTTAGGCATGTGCAATAGTACACACACAATTTGCATGTGCCTAACATATATATGCACAAGATGCAGCTAATGTATTTATACACACATGCCAGTTAGGTGCCTAACTGTCTGTGCATGTGCACACACCACATACAGATGAATGCGTGCAATTGCACATGCTTAACTTTGAATATCTTTTACCCCTCTTATACCAAGAGCATGTGAAAGAGGCATAATATTCTTGGAGTGACCCAATGCATGTGATCAGAGTTTATTTTATTGTTCAATACTTTTCTTCAGTTGGCCATCTAGAGCCTCCTGCCAGGAAGATGCCTCTGAAAGGCCTCACTGCTACAGAGTAATTAAAGTATAAATAAATAGTAACATGTACTATGAAATAACTTACCGAGCACACACAGCTACAGAGCACACACAGCTACAGAATATAGGTATGGGTGTATGACTCAATTACTGCTTAGCGTAAGCCCTGTAACTGGCAGATTTCCAGTTCCTGAAATATTGCTCTGTCCCTATGAACCCTGCCTCAAAGTTCAATCTTTCATATAAGAAAATATGATTGATGTTTATAGTGTGACTTCAAACACCTGCTGATGAGGTGAAGATGCTAATCATGTCCTGGCAGCATTTCTTCTTTTCTTTTTTTCCATGTGGAGCTATTTTCTGTGTTATAATTATGCACAGCCACAGAGTCCTATTGGATGCATCCATGCTTCGAGGCATCCAGGCAGTAATAGTGGCAAGAAATGCCTTCTTCCACCTTTGGTTAGGCAAAAGACTGTCCCGCACTGTAGTGTTCAGGAATCATTTAATAAGCAAGGTGCATGCAAGAGATTTGGTTTATTCTGTGCCTGGATCCAATTGGCTGCGCATAACAGCAAGATCATTCCATCGCCCTGCCCAGACTCCCTATCTGAGATGCTCATCCCTAAAAGGCACATTCCCAAATACCACACTCTTTCCTCTCAGAGGAGAGCCTAGAAACTGTTACACATGATTTCATCCTATCTCGAATGGTTTACAGCAAATTCTTCTGACTGGTGCTCACTGTGATGTCCACATAGAAACTCCACTTTGGACAACGTACAGCTTCCCCATTATACAAACGTGACCAATGAGAGTGTATCACACGAGTGCTCTGCATACTCCACTGGGTCCCCGTTTGATTCCAGATCCACTTCAAAGTCCAGGTCCTTAATGAGCTGGGGCCCAGCTATGTATGTCTCCATCCACCTCACCCACTCAATGAGGATGTTGCAGTTGGTAGAGATTTTTGTGAACCAGGAACAGAGACAATTTGGCAGAAGATTGTTGACTTCAGAACTCTGAATGAGCCCAAATCTGACTATTTTCACAGCACAATGCAAGGCCCACCTTTATATGCAAGGGCTGCAGGGGCAGTGGGAAGGGAAGTCACAAGGACCTGATCCTATAATCCTTTGCTCACATGAGTAATCCATACTCACATGAGTAATCTCATTGAAGGTTTGCTGTAACAGGCGATAAGTAACAGCACTTCGCATCAGGAGGTGAAGGAAGCAGGGTACTTCTCAGCAACATTTTGCTTTGGATGGCCTAGATACCACACAGCGATGTGTGCATTAGCTATAGATAGATAAGCCATTTCCTCTTTGTGGCTTAATATCGTCTTGCTATCACAGCAGCCATTGTGATAAGATGAGCGACATCACATCTAGGATGTCAGGTAAAACGTAACCAGCAAAACCCCCCAAGTTTAAAATTTTACGTTGCTAAAGTGAGCAAGATCGAAGAGGAGAACAGGGCAGGAGCCCAGACTCTCTGTCCACAGTAGAGCCATTTCCATGGAGCAGAAAGTGTGGACTCCTGACTGAAGAGGATGCGTGTGCTAAAACTTGTCAGTCTTTTCCTTGAAGAACTCCGTGCAGTGAGATTGTAGGCCTTCAGCGGGAGAGTTCAGGAAGACGATGAAGGTGGCAGGGAAGGCACAGCGGTTGTAACTCAGTGTTTTGTGAGGGGGATGGTGGTGGTACAGAAGTAATTAAATGGGAGCTACCAAAACAAAGTGATCTTTTCAGGCACATCATTTTTAAGCTTTCCAGTGAGACAACGCATCTTTTATGCCAAAACATTAGCCTACTTGTAAAAGATGAGGAACTCCATCACACCCAAGATTTGGGGATTCCCAGGGAATGGAGAGAAGACTGAGGCCAGGCCCAGGTAAGTGTTAGAGCTCTAGAAATAGGATAAACAGGCAAAAATGAGGGTAAGGATTGCACTCAAAACTGCAATCCGGGAAAGGAATTGGAGAGCCCCATGAGAAGCACAGCTGCCTGAGATCAGGGATTAAGCAGGCCTTGTGAGCAGGCTCATGATGACTCATAAGCCAACAGAGCATTTCTTCCCTTCTGAAAGAGAGAATTTGTGTGCTGGGCAGGCCTATGGAAACTCTCTGTCGATGCCCTGCTGTTACAAGGCAATGCAGCCATAGCTACTTTCAAGGAAACAAGCTTAGTGGGTTATTTTAATAAATGCTTTTTACAAATAACATTTGTACAGAACATATTTTTTCTCCTCAGGAAGTATGTGACACATGGTAACCGTCTGCTTGCAGAAACATTTAGCTATCTGTTTTCAAGAATGAACAGAACAGAACAGAAAGTTACCTTATCTCTTACCTTATAACATGTAAGAGAGAGAAAAAAATAACCACACAAACCAAACAAAACTAGAGGCAACGTTAAACACTGTCAGTCCATTTCCTGAGCTCAAACACAGCATTTGCAGTGAAATACCAACAGTTCAGTCTACCACAGTACTACCACATGGTAGCATTTTTAACTTCTGTTACAGTTTGTTTATACTCCTTCTAGTGAACATTGGTAGAAAAGGTTATTTTATTATTCCGCGTGTGTGTGGGAGGGGGGTTTACTGAGTTCTGGCACTTACATAAAGCCAGTGATTTTTTTGTTAAGCTAGGGATTAAAAAACACAAAATGTAAAATATTAATAACAGCATAACTGATTTTTAAAGAATTAACCTACATTTTAAAATTCAGAAAATGCAGGCAACCAAGTTTCATAAATATTTAAAAGGTGATCAGCATTTAACTGAAAACTGTTGTTCTATATGATGGAATTCCAGCTGAAGCAGGGATCGCAAAGGGAAAGTGCTCAGTGACATGAATTTCTCTTTCTGTGTATTTTGGAACGTGTATGTTCACTGAAATGACAGCTTTTCTGGTAATTTCTCCATTTCCCGCAAAAAAAAGCCTTAATCGCCTTACTGGAAATTGTTCTATTTATGCAGTAAATCCTGCTTCTAAAATTGCTTCAGATCATGTTATGTAACCTAAACAGATGGACTTTGAGCAATTTTTGTATGTCAATTCAAACGATAATCTAAACAGGCTGCAATCATTTATCAACTCATTCATGGCAGAGAAAAAACAGATTTCAGGCCTTAAAATATTCATGGAACACACACACACACACACACCCTGATTAGCAATGTTGATGTGATAAAACTGTAAAAAATAATAGTACTTATAAAGGGCTTTTCCCCACCATCTCCAACTGAAGCACTCTGGATGCTGTATATAATAAAAATAAAAATAATAATACAATGTATAATATACTGTGGTCCTGATCCTGCACATGTTTGACTTTATGCTTTGTGAGTAGTTCTATTGAAGACAATCCAGACATGCACACCACTGTGGATAAAGTTACATGTGCATAAGTCTTTCTGGGACCAAGGCCTAAAAGATCAGCCTCTAAAAGCTTAATGAGGGAGGAGGAGCTTAAAAAGGGGAAGGAGATAAAATGGGCAAATGTGGGGACGGAAAGGTAATAAATATATAGTCCCTTAATCATGTTCTCCAGCTCATCTCATAAATAGTGTTATATACTGTAATTATAATGCACCAGTCCATCCCCCTGCTCAAAGGCAGGGAGAAATATAATAATGTATAAATCAGAATATAGCACCCATATAGTAAACTAATTTTCAATTAAAAATATTAATAACCACCCTCTTCCCAGACAGATTCAGCTAAACGGTGATGTCTCAAGGGGCCTGATTAGCATCACACCAATTTTACACTTGTTTATTACCATTGACTTCAAGAGGGCTACTCATATTTGACACCTATCTAAGTGAAAGGAGAATCAGACTCAAACAGGGCTCTGATACCAAAAAGGATGAGAAGGGATGGAGGGAAAGGTAGTGAATAAAGGTCATTCTTAAAAAAAATTAAGTAGCTGGGTGCTTTTTAAAAGTGGGGAAAGTTGGTCAGATGTGTGTTGGGGCAGGTGGAGGAGGGACAGAAAGAATGACTTGTGCCCCCTAGACATCAGCCCAGTAAAAGCCTGATTTCTTATACACCTAAGACCCATCCAAGGCTAGAAAATCTACCATGTTAAAACATGGTCTTAGTCCAAACATATTATAGCTTTCAGCTTAGTCTTCCAGGAATTAAGTAGAGTACTTGCAAGTTTGGGGGTCAAGCTGTGATGTAGCCATGGTAAGGAGCTTTGCTCTAGGTTATTTTTTTAAAACAGGGCTAAAAGCAGGGTTTCTTAACATGGTTTAAATATTCTACGCAGAAGCAAGGCCAAACATGGCCCCAATCCTAGAATTAAGTCCATGTAAGCAGACCCTCATGCCCATGTGGAACTGATTGCAGGATTGGGACCCCTGTTATAACATGATTGGGCCATTACTGTGTTTAAATGTGGTGCTTAACTACCATGGATTTTGTTATGTAGACAGGGCTTAAAGGAAAATGATGCAACTCATGAGAAGTGTGTGGTGTAAGCAGCCTGAAGTCCAAGTCCCCTCAAACACAGCCAAGGTCTTTCCCAGCAGGCCATTTTCTGTCCTCAGTTACACATCTGAAATTCCATTTAGAGGCCTGGGGTCCTGGCAGTGTAAATCTGTTTAACCTTAATCCACTGGGGGGTAGGGGCTTCCCCCCTTTCCAAAGGGCACAAGGGTAGTCTCCCCTGGCTATTTTCTTCAGTTCCAGCACCATGTCATCTTCTACATGGTTGTGAGTTGCACTTTTCTAACTTCCCTGCTCTCCTCCACCCTCGAGGTTTTCCATTTCTAATCTTCTGATAAGGGTGAAGGTAGCAACAGGTTTCACAATGAAACACCAAGTCATTACAGAAATGAACTGACAGTACATTAAATACAATGGAGCAAATTCATCCTCCTTGCAATGCAGAGACTGTGTTTTCTCTGTATGGGTATATAGTGCCTAGCACAAACAGGGCCTCGGGTTTTGGGTGCTACTGAAATACAAAGAATTAATAACTGCAATGACTTCAGTGGAGTTTAAATCTGGCCTAGTGATTATTTTATCGTCTTTTAGTCAGATTCTATTTTGCTGTACAAAAATATCTCCAAAATTCCACTTGCTCACAAAATAAAACAAATATGTTTTCCCTTCTGTTTGTAAATATATTGAAATGGTCAGCTGACCAGGATTGGCACTCAAGGTTAGAACGCATGCTTGGTTTAGAATAGCTTTTCCCTGAATGATGTAATGTACTTTATTCTACAACTGTGTTAGTCGATCTAAGTAGATTAATGCTGATGCACCAATCTGGCATGCACTCAATTTGCCCAGCAGTTATTGAGTGCATTTCAAGAAGGCTGTTATTTTAGGTTGCAGAATGCATGGTCCAGATGACTTTCAGATGGCCATTGGTTTTTTTGTGTCTAAATCCCTGAGGACTAACTATTGGACTAAGCCAAATACTGTATTAGCAGTTACGTAAGAGGACAGCTAATGTTTTCCCCCCCATTGTTACTTGGCTATACTGAATTCATCCCTGTTATTAATAGCTGTTGTTTCAAAGGGGACACACACATCTTTTGGCATATTGATAAACTGATTCCTAAAAGTTCTCTTCAGCTCCCTAATGTTCTTAATTTAAAACCCAAAAGAACATTGGATTTGTAGCTCTTAGGCAGGAGGGTTGTTTGTTTAATGTTAGTGAATTTAGTACTAATAAAAAGTGCTGGCCTGACAGCTCTTGGGAAACATATTTTATTTAAACAGAGAATATAGAGCAAAGTTAAGAATAATAAAACCTTTCCCATGACACACTTTTATGTGCCTCAATGCGGCCTGGTGGGACTATCTTTAAGAGGAAAGACGATAATGACCTCCATGCAATGTCAAACCTTGGTCTCTCTGCTGAGTTAACGCATTGATTTTGTGCATCTGATCATGTCTTCCTCTAGTAGCTGGCTCCAAATACTAAAACAGCCTCTCACATGAGGCTAAATGAGGTCTCCAATAATTTAAGTGCTAGGGTGCTAGTGCTAAAGATTCCAGCTTCAGACTCTGCTAAGGCAATGATGCATGTAAATAAACTATGCCCAACAGAATGTCACTAATTGCAACATCCTCAATGATCTAGACTGAGCGCACAAGTCATTTTACATAAGTGCCATTAGACCAGAGGTGGGCAAACTTTTTGGCCCGAGGGCCACATCGGGGAATAGAAATTGCATGGCAGGCCATGAATGCTCCCAGAATTGGGCTTGGGGTGGGGCTGGGGATGAGAGGTTTGGGGTGCAGGAGGGTGCTCCGGGCTGGGATCAAGGGGTTTGGAGAGCGGGAGGAGGACCAGGGTAGGAGGTTGGGGGTGTGGGGAGAGGCTCAGGAGGTGCAGGCTCCGAGCGGCACTTACCTCAAGCAGCTCCCGGAAGCAGTGGCATGTCTCTCCTCCGGCTCCTACACGGAGGCGTGGCCAGGTGGCTCTGCGCGCTGCCCCATCCACAGGCACCGCTCCTGCAGCTCCCATTGGAGTGTGTAGGAGCCAGAGCGGGGCCATGCTGTAGCTTCCAGAAGCCACGTGATGCGGCCTCCGACCCAGCGCCCCGGCCGGAGCACGGATCAGGACCGAGCCGCATGGTGCGGCTTGCAGGCTGGCTTAAAACAGCTCGCGGACTGCATCTGGCCCGTGGGCCATAGTTTACCCACCCCTGAATTAGACCATAGCAATTTTTTGGACACTACTGGCCCAGGCTGAATTCAAATAATGGATCTAGAGGTGAAGATTCCATATCCCTTTTCAAGCCCCTGACCCAACCAATGCTCTAGTTTTTCTGATTTCTGATTTCCCATTTTGAGGGCTGGCCAAGAAACTGACAGCATCAGCATTCACAGTGACAAGAATGACCCTTTTTTTTTTAGGTGCAATAAATATTCCCAGTGCATGCAGAATGTACACAGATACGGTCGACTGAACAGAGACAAGTAGCTAATCTTGGACATACTCAGTCTTTGTGGAAGGAATTACCTACGCTCAAGACTTTCTGCTGAACTTTCCTCCCTTAAATAATAGCATTTTGTGACAGACTCGCGAAACAAAACCGAGTGCTCTACTGGCTGCTCCTGTAACTATATCTAGCTCCCTACTAACCATTTTATGGCAAATGATATTTCATTTTGATGAAAAAGCTTTTGAGCAGAAGCCAAATTGCTCCAGGCAAAGCAGATTTTGTTTTCCTACCATTTAATCAGTAGGAAATTAAGAGACCAATATTGTACTGCCATTGACGTGAAGTCAAACATCTGAGCTCACTGAAATGAGCATTTCCTTTCTGTTGCTCTCTGCATTCTCTTTGTAATGTACCTGGGAGTCAAACAAAGATTCGGTTGGCAAAATATAATTTTAATTTTCTTGTTCCATTAATCATGTTGCCTAATATGAAACAGAAACCAAATCCCAAACTAAACTTTAAGGGGCAGATCTTCACCTGGTGTGAATGAGTACAGCTCCATTGGTTTTACAGAAGCGATGTAATTCCCACCAGCCAAGGATCTGGTCCACAGAGTTTTAGTGGCCGTCGCCTTCTGAAATCTTCTAGGATCTGACTCATATAGTTTGTTGTTGATGATGTTAAAAATAAATGTGACCTGTTAAGGGGAAATTGAGGACGTTGCTCAAATTCCTGTTTGTGCCTTTGTTCCTTAGCGGCTTCTGTTCTGGCAGCTATTCAAACAGCATGGACTTCTACAGAAATGATATTTTAGGATTCCTGCTGCAAAGGATCATGGTTTGTTGCCCTGAAAGAAGTGTTTCTCGAGTAAACCCTAATATGACAATGTAGCATGTGTCTCTGCTACCAAAATATAAGCCCTTTTGAAGCACTTTTTTTCCTATGAAAAAACATGCTCGGTGGCACTGTGTCTGCTAACACCAGAGTTAAATTTGGCTCAAAGTCTTAAAACTAGATGTAATTTTTCTTAATTTGGGGGGCGGATTGAGGGGAGGGGGAAGAAAAAGCCTTTTTTTCTTTCTTACACATATGGAGCAAAATTTTATAACATTATCTATAACAGCCATGCAAATGCTACACTAGTACCATACGTTTTATGTCTGGATCTGAGATCATATATTTACTTGTACGTGAATATAAAAGTGGCCCTTTTTATATTTCACTTTTAAATTATATGTATAACATCTATTACTTACAACCCATGGCCCTGATCCTGCAAATGTGACTGTATGAGCAGACCCCTACACTCAACTCAAGCAGAGCCCCATTGATTTCAGCAAAGCTCTGCAGAATTGGGACCTATGTGTATTAATCATATGTCCTTTCCACAGACATAGAGCCATATTTGGTACTGTCTTTGAGCCACACTGGGTCTCCCATGGCAATTGAGGATACAGCCTGAGGGCCCAAGATTTACTGCCAGACTGTAGTTAAGTCTGTCTTTTCTACCTATTCAAATATCCCTGGCTATTAGCAAACATGGGAGGGTGGGGAGTGAGTGTCAGGTACATTGATTTGCATCTCATCTGATCTATTTGAAAGTTTTCAAAGTACAAATTCTAATCACAACTGGCAACAAACAGAACGTGGGCCAAATCCACAGCTGGTGTAAATTGCCCAAGCTCCATTAACTTCAGTTGAGCTAAGTCAATGCTCACCAGCTGAGGATCTGGAGGCATGCCTGTTAAGCAGATACCCCTCTTCAGCATCATAAAAACCCAACGGTCACTGCAAACCAGAAAACATTGTAGAACATGTCTGAGGTAATGCAGGCTTGTCTGGGGTGATGCTAGGTAGAATGCAAGCAGCGAGACAGAAACTGCTCAGACCTATTATAATACTTCTTATAGGCAGCTCTGAGGTTGTTCCAGGGTATAAAATGCATGTAACCAAATGCAGGTTTACCTTCTTTCACGTTTACAGGGTGTCTGGACAATGCTTATTATTCTATTCCAGTTTCTCCATGGCCCCCATCCTAAGGGCCAGGCACACTACAGAAATGCATAACAATTTTAATAAGAGGCTAAAACAAGGTATCCAGAAATGCCTGGAGGCTGCACAGCAAAAATGTGGATGAAGAATCACATGTATAAGCACAAGTAATACACAGGGCAGAGAGTACAGGGGATCCGGATCCTCCATTAATGAGAGTGCTGCGGCACCATCAGGAACTTACTTCTGTCTAGTGGCAAGAATATGGCCAAAGAGGAATGTAAGCTAGTGTCACTAAGCAGTTTGGGTAAGATCCTGGCTCCCTTGAAATCAACAGGAGTTTTGCTATTGGAATCAATGGAGCCAGGGTACCCTTTATGTGAATGAGAAGGATCATCATACTTGTGTGCGCGCACACACACACACACACACACACACACACACACACACACACACACACACACACACACACACACACACACACACCCCCCACCCCCCTACCTTCAGAACTTCAGACTTGCTCCCAATGCTGTGCTCCTTACATAGGTGGGGGGCTCATTCTGCTCTGTACATGAGGGTGGATCAGATTTTGTTCTCCCCCAGCAGTTCTCTGGCTCTGCTCCATGGGCTGGTGGCCCCAATTTGTCCCCACCTCCTTTCTGGAAATCTGCTCTCTAGGGGACGTAAGAGGGAGCAGTTGCTCCCCAAATGCCAGGGGAGCAGAGTGTGTGTTGTGAGTGGCCTCTGTGCAACAGCTAGGGAAATTATTTGCTTGTCCCTACCCCTGCATACACACTCACAAGCTGGGCCTTAAGCTTTATACATGACTAATTCCCTATAACCTTGTAGATGCTTAGGGCCACATTCTGCTCTTGGTTACATAGCCATACTCCACAGTAACACCATCTAAGAACAGGGCCTGTCTACACTAGGAACACAAACACTTTCTGACAATGGTAACAGACAGAGTATCCTTCCAGATCCTCATTAGGAAGCTGTTTGACTGCTAGTGTAGGCCTGGGCCAAGTTGTTTGTACCTTCATTACATAACATGTACGAGACCGAGCTGAACCTGGTGCATTTTCTACAGGTTTGGTCCCTTCTGTGCTGGCATTCAAACCGTTTTCAACAGGAGCTGCAGGGGGAAGTCGGGATTGATTAACATTGTCAACAGCAGTTCATTGTTCTAGTGTAGCAGAGCTTTAGATTGCTGCCTTCTATTCAGGGTCATATAAGGTGACTGAAGCTGGCAATGCATCTGCCCAGTCCTCTTAGAAACTCATTCTAATCAATATTGAACTGAAACTAATTTCAGGCCTTAAACTGACTCCCCCCACAATGGGAATTTCCATCACCTTCTCGTCAGGTTTTGAGGACAAGACATCTTGAATCTGTGAGCTTCATAACTAGCGTTTCCACCCCTTTCCAGTACACTGTCATGGTTAATGCTTTGTGAATGTGTTTTAAGTAATTAGCAGATGCAGCTAGATTATCAGGGTTTGTGGTTTTTATTTTAAAGGGAACCTTAATATTCACTTTCTATTTGGCTTCTGATTTCATATTAATTTCTGTCCTTACCAGTGTCAGCTTTTCACCTCTTACCACTGCTCTCTCCGCAGAGATTCTGCTGGAGAAAGACAGCTTTGATCTCTGCTAGCATCTCTCATCAGCTGAGGCTGCAGCAGGGACGTACTGAATCAGCCCATTTCCTGGCTCCCAACGCCACCACCTTTCCCAGGCCACAGTACTGGAGGGTTCTCCGCGAATGTCTGCAGAGTGAGACTGGCGATGCCTCACACTGCCACAGGGCTTCCATTATCCAGCCAGGTTGGTCATGGCTACTTAGCCTCCAGTAAGGGCTTGCACCAGCTTCCACTGGCATGGACTATGGAAGTGCACACTAAAACATTGGCAGGGATGAGCAATGTTAAGGTATCGATTTCACAGGGTAAGAATGGTCTGTTGGCAGAGCTGAGCCATTGTAACTGTTTGCAATGGAACAACAGAAGCTGATAACATCTGTTCTTATGGCAGGAAATGGGAGGGAGACTAGGAGATTGAGCTCAGAGGGAACAAACCAGTGTCAACTTTCACCAGGTTTCCTCATTTCAAGCCTCAGCATTTTTGCTCTTTACAATACCACTTATGGAGAAACTATTTAAAGGTTTGTTAATTAGTCTGTGGTCTCCAGCTAGTCCTGTGCTAACTGCTGTGACGCCATATGGTTAAATTTGTCTGATGCAATTAGGGTGGCCAGATTAAAGCAGCAAAAAATCGGGACACATGGGGGAAGCAAAAAAACCAACCCATGCATCGGTCGGGACGCGGGACAAAGGATGAAAAATCGGGACAGTTCCGATTTTATCGGGACATCTGGTCACCCTAGATGCAATGTCAAGGCATACGAACTGCAAGGAAACAGGGTATTTGCTCACTCCCAGATGTACTGTATAGAGGGGACTGCTAAAATGGGATTTATCTGTGGCGGGATCCTGATAATAAGGGACAGTCTTTCAATGAGCCTTGCCTGCAATCAGTCTCATTTGCAGAGTGCTTTTGAGAGCTAGGCTCCAGACAATCGGTGCCTCCACTGATCACAGCAGGGGTTGCTCAGGAGTCCTAATTTCACTAGAATATCATCAGGGAACTACTGCTCAGACTCTGAAAACTGATGAAACTTCCTCTTCCCCATCACAACCTGCCATGCAGTTTATCAGTGTGTCCGCCCTGAAAGCATCACAAAAGACATGCATGGAGAATAATTAAGTACGAGGACCATAACCTCCTTTTCCTGTAACCACAGTCCACGGCACAGGGAGCTGTACCAAGAGTTCTTTCACCTCCCCCTCTTCCCACATGCTGAAGGGAGAGGAGCAGGTGATATTTTTTGGCGCTTCCTCAGAGCCCAGCAGAAGCTTAAGTAAATGTTTAGCTGGTGGTGGGAAGGGAGCGCAGCAAACAGGTCTCGCTAGTTCTGCTTGTCTGTAGTTCAGACCCAAACCCAGGAAATTAAGAGCGGAGGCTCCCAAGTTAGAAGAAATGGAAGAATCACCTAAAGATGGGAAACCAGTTTCTTCAACTTTATCACCATGAGGCTCCCGCTGCTCATGCCTTACCCCTTCCTCTACTTCCTATTTAGCACACACTCCCTCCTTCTCTCTCCTGCTACTGCTCTCAGACCACTGCTTGGGCTGCCACGGTACGGCATGGCCCAGGGACCACCGGTGGCACCAAATGAGGAGGCCCTCCACCCAAGGTTTCTGCACTTGCTCAGATTTCCATAGGCTGCACAGCTGGGGTGGCTGTGGCCTGACCACTCTTAAGCAGCTGCCCCATCCTAAATCAGTATGGGTGCTGCCAGAGCGGCCTGGAGCATCACTCTAGCTGCAGGGTTGCCACACCCCTGAAATCTGACCCAGCCACCCCCTCTGTCCAGACGGACAGGCAGCCAGGCCAAATGCTATGAGCTGGTGCACAGGGTACGGGGGGAGTGCAGACGAGCCCACGGAGAACTTGGCTCCTGGTCACACGCTGAATGGATATGAAGAGACGAGACTCGCCGGGTGAGGGAGACCTGGGGGTCCCTGTGGGAAGGGGAGGGGGTGGGGATGAGTGGGGACAGGAATTTACAGCACTACTCTCCTCCCCCAGAAAAAAGAAATCATCGTTGACCCAAAGCGCTTGTAGTGACTGAGGTAATTCGATTGCGTAGGTAAAATAAACAGGAAATAGATTTCCAAAAAGCGGTTTAAAGACTGAACAGTATTTTCCTTCGCTTAGGCCGGCATTCGATATTCGTAATGAAGTGTAATTTAAAGTAACTCTTAATGCCCGTGAGGGATTACATACCTTCCTCATCAGGATGCTGGGAGGATTAGGTAGCTAATGTTTGCTCGGTGCTTTGAAAATGCAAAGCACTAGATAAACCATAAGCATGAATCCCTTTCCCCGAGGGTGTAAAATGCCAGGGTTCGTGGTATTCTACCACCCCCGGTATCTCGTGGTGTGTCTTGTGCCACTCCATTATGCTGGACAAACAGCAGGCTGTAAAAATCCTCAGTTTTGTGACAGATGAAAGCTCAGAATTCTGCCCTCAGAGCAGTGTGACACCACTGACTGAAGTGGAGTCGCTACTGATTTACACCAGGGCGTGCAAGAGGACAACTGGGCCCGGTCTGTAAAGGGCTGCAGCTTTCCAGGCCTTTGGTCTCCGATATTCTTTGTGACACTGGGAAGTAATTCCCTCTCTCTCCCCTTAGTGTAGACAGAAGAACCATGCCTTCTCTCTACATGCCCTCCAGAAGTCCTAGTGCCACACATGAGTGAGTGCAGCCCCACTGCAGATGTAGCCACATGGATCCGGCTTGGGTAGGGCTTTGCAGTGGGGACATTCAACCCAAACTAGGCTAGCCCAGGCCAGGTGCCCAATCCCCCCGGGCTAACTCTGCACTTAAGGCACACCCTGCCTACATCCTGCCCAACACTTTGCAGACCTCTGTGTGTTCACACATGAGGCTCTTTAAGTGAGTTTGCCTTTTTAAATGGGCCACTCTCATTACCACTTCAAAAGTTATTTTTCCTGCCTTGGTATCCTGCTGTTAAGTGAATTGTCTCCTTAGACTGACCCCCCACTTGGTAAGGCAACTCCCATCCTTTCATGTATTTATACCTGCTCCTGTATTTTCCACTCCATGCATCTGATGAAATGGGTTTTAGCCCACGAAAGGTTATGCCCAAATAAATGTGTTAGTCTCTAAAGTGCCACAAGGACTCCTCGTGGTTTTTGCTGATACAGCCTAACATGGCTACCCCTCTGAAACCTGCTTTTTAAAAGAGTATCAGAGGGGTAGCCGTGCTAGTCTGGATCTGTAGAAGCGACAAAGGGTCCTGTGGCACCTTATAGACTAACAGAGGTATTGAAGCATAAGCTTTCGTGGGTCAATACCCACTTCTTTGGATGCAACCTCTGTTAGTCTATAAGGTGCCACAGGGCCCTTTGTCGCTTTTTTAAAGAGGATTGTCTGTTTCTCTACTATAAACACATTAGGTTTCAGCCTCTTTAATGAATGGCCCTTTCAGCCTTTGGGGGATAATACTTTGCCAGGCAGCAGCCTGAGGGAAATTCATTTGAAAATCTCCTGGAATAACACCAGCACTTTGAAGATAACACACATTGTATTAGGGTAATTGGGATGGGGTGAGGGAACCAGAGACTCCGACAAGGTGTGAAGAGAGAGAGCCTCAACAAAGAATGAAGACAAAAGGCAGATGATGCTAATGGCCAGATGCTACTCCCCTGCTGGGGAATTCATGTTCACTGTCTGGTTGTTCACTATCTCTATGCACCCACAAGACGGGTAAAGAATATTTTTATGACATAGCCATTAGAATGGGATTTGATTCAAAGGGTAAAGCTGTGTTTTCAGTACGTCAGCAATTACACTTAGCTTGTTAGTTAGGGATACCAGTCATCCCATTTATTTCCAGGGTTTTATAGCTGTGCATTAGATTTGATGTTAGAATCAGTATAAAATGCACACACAGAATGGCAAGTCCTTTATTTTCTGCATTTTTCTTTTTGCAGCAGTTGAATATTTCCCTTTGTGGATGAGAGCACATACCGATCCAAGTGGCTGCACCGAGATCTGGGGTGTGAAAACTGAGCATGCCATGAGCTACCTGCACAGGGAGAGTGGCTTGGAAGAGGCTGGGTAACAGCAAAGTGGTGTGTTTGCACTGTATGTAAGTATTTACACGCAGAAGTCTGCAGATAGATGCATTATCTAAAGCACAGAACTCGCTGACCTTTATTATTGCAACAGAAAAAGAAGAGATAAGAAAATGAAAATCTCTCCACCATCATCTTTCAGAATCACTTAGCAGGTTTTGCATCTTCAAATTTAATTTCCAGTTTCTCATATCTGTTTCCTTTGCATCACAGATGTAGAAGCTGGAAAAATCTCATGAAGTAAACATTTCAGAGAAGCAAACAAACAAGCTCTGTCTTTGTCTGCCTCAGGAGAGCCCAAAAAGGGACTTGTCGTTACTTTAAAAATATCAGCTTACTCATGAAGGCTGGGCACCAAAGTTCTAATACCTTCATCAAAGTGGACATGGACGTATTTTAAATTGGTGCTTCACCACTTATTACAAAGGAGCTTGTACCTAAAAAGGGCTCCCTGCTTAGGAGAAAACAATGTTATATTAGGGCCAGATCTGGATGCACTGCTTAGCACCTTACTCTGTGAGCATCCCCATTGACTTCAGTGGGACTGTTCCAGAAGTGAGGTACCAAGTGTGACTAGCAATGACAGACTACCACACTTGACCCTTCATTTTCCAACTCCAATTAGCCTCTAAAGCAAAACAGATGATTCTTCACAAATATGCTTGAAACAACACATTACCGAGTGTCACTCTAAAGGATGAGCGAGAGTAACATAGTTTCCATCTTATCACTTCGAATCAGCAACACAAACCAAGATAACAGGATTGGATGAGAACAAATATTTTTGGATTTACACAGTTTTCCAGATTCAGGCTTTGCTGTTATCAGATTATGGGAAGGAGTGGCAGTAAGTTTTTCATAGACGGCCTGATTGCTAAAGAGCCCATATGAATTATGCTCAAAATTCCTGGATAATTCATTATCCAAACTTGCATTAGCAAATTCTACAGACACAGTTTATACTTTATGAAAACGAGAGAGATTGCTCTGGCAACGAATGTTTCCCTCCTGTTATGTTTCCTTCGCATTAAGTGCCTTTGACATTAATGTGTGTGCCTAAGCACAGACATTAAGATGACTGAAATTGCAAGACACTAGGAATCACAGATTCCACACAACCAGAAATACAGCTGCAATGTAGCTCACCAAGACTGAAAGGCATAACCATAACATGAGGGAAGCAATTGTTTGGGGTTTTTAAGAGAATTGTTGGGTGGGGACGGAGGGGAAAGATCAAGAGTTCTGCTGTTAATGGCTCTCAATCTCTCTTGCTTCTGGGTTCTGCATGAATTGGAAACAACTGGCATTTTTTTAGTCTGGTTTCAGAAGACACCTATTGGATGAATCAGATGCTTTCTAGAAACATGCTGGCTAAAGAGCCATTTCTTAAATACTAGCCCTAAGTAGAACTGTTCAAAATACTTGTTTGTGTATTTTATTGAGCCATTATCATCATTAGGTTTGATTCTGCTCTCACCTAAATGGGCTGTAAAACCAGGAGTGACTCCACTGAAGTTAATGGAATTACACTGGTGTAAAATCAGACCAAGTAAGAGGAGAATCCGTCGATGAGTTGCCAGGATACCCCCAGTCAAGTATTCTGAGTTGGGTATATCCATGAATCTTGAACTCTAAATGCAAAGTGGGAAGAACAGGCAATTCTTCATATTAAAGGTGAACAAGAATCCAGATATAACAGAACTTGCCTGATAGGAACTTTGAAACTAAAGCATCCTGCTTTTCCCAAGCATTTCAGTGGTGAAGTGCATTTTTGTCTCCCACTGTGTCATCACCGTGGACTTCTTGCTGGAAAGTAAAATGGCAGCTCTTACCAGGAGATACCAGCACCAGTCATGGAAATCTTGAGAGGGGGATAATTAAAACCTCCGTGGAGCTCAAAGCAAATCAATGGGGGTGGGGGTGTTATTTACCTATCATCTCCTATGGATTGATAGGATCGGGTTTATTCAGGCCCACTTTTAACTACTCTGTGCATTTTTTATTTAACACCACGGAAAGGCAGCAGCTTTTGGGGGGAAAAAAATAGAAGAAGTTGGAACAAAATAGTTCCAAGTCAGAACAACACTCAATTCTGCAAGTTCTTGGGAAAACGCTTGTGGTTTGTTTTTTGATAAGAGAGATTTGTAGAGTCTGAATGTTCTAGGACTCTTCAAGTGAAAGGGACTTAATGCTGGTAAATCATGGTCTAAGAGCTGTCCCCAGCCAGCAACAACATTTCTAAAACAATCAGTCATGGAAATAGCTTCTGGATTCCTCAGCTCCCAGAAGATATTTTCTAGGTGTGCCTAAAGCTCAAACAGCGAGAAAAGGGCACAGGCAGAGAAGTGGGGCTGCAGTGAAATAATGAGTAAGAAACTTGATATTTTGTCGCTGAAGAAAAGAAAATCGCAGACGAGAAAATGTTCCTTGGATGCAGATGCTTAATTGAAGCTTTTCCAAACAGTCTGGACCAGATCTGGCTGCTGTTGGTCCATAGTGACCGGGAACTGCTTATCTCAAAAATCACTGAGACTCAAGCTCTGAGCTCCACTGAATGACATGAATCCAAACAGCACTGATTAAACCCCCCTAAGTCCTGGCCAGCATGCAATGGGCTAAGTGTAAAACCTAGGCTGAATCATCTCTGGAAATGGCCTCCTCTTTGGCTGTTCCAAAGTCCTGGTCAGGATTATGTAGGAGGCACTGCCTGGACATTACAATGAGCTTCATTCCCTGCTCTGATAGGTTTCAGTGTAGTAGCCGTGTTAGTCTGTGTCAGCAAAACGAAAATAAGAAAGAAAAACTTGTAGCACCTTAGAGACTAACAAATTTATTTCAGCATAAGCTTTCGTGGGTTAGAACCCACTTCATCGGATGCATTCCCTGCTCTGTTGTTCTCTTGAGGGGGCAGGGAACTGTCAGCTGGTCTGCTTACCCCTAGCTGATTATAGTTTTCCTCTATGGAGAGCTGACTAGGCAGGTCATCAGCTTATCCCTATAGACAGGCCTTCCCTTTAGGGCGGCACAAAGCCCAACTTAATTCCCATTAGGCTGCCTAGACAGTCCAATTCCCTCCTCAGTTTTCTGCATGGGACTCAGTAGCCTTTCCATTGTGGGTCCTGCTTTAAAATGTAGAAGGCCCTCCATGTCTTCAGCAAAATGATCTTCCCTGGAGAATCACCTTGATTATGAAACCCTAATACGCAAGATCCTCCCTTTCCCCTTTTACACTGTAAAGTAGTAAGAGAAATCCTAACTAGTCACACCCCTCTGCGCCTCGAATAGACTGTCATCCTCCCGAGCACAAAGGGATCTTGCGCTTCTCCTTCAAGCTCAAATCTCCCAGACACCCTTCCACTGCCAACCTCCCCTCCAGGGCCACCTACTCCTGAGCTTATGCCTAGAGAATAGATGCTCTTCAAATATAGCTCGCCAACAACAAACAACAAATCAATGTTGGAAGAGGAGACAACTCCAGGACTTTATCCTCTCGAATCCCTTCCTCCCCCTGGCCCATCCCATTTCTGCCCCTACCGTACACTGCGGTGGCAGCTGAGCCTCACGGACAGGGGAGGTCTGCATGCCGATCTAGGCCTGTAGATCTTTGCAGTGACCTTTATGGAATCCTCTTATACTTCTATAGAACCCTAATTGTTTCATTCCCCCATTACAAGTTCTATAGGACTCAATTATCGCCAGGGGATGCATACCTAGGGCACTATATAAATAATAAAGCAATGGGGTCTGCCCCCACATGGGAGGGCTAGTGGGTCCTGTTGCAGAAGAATGGGATGGGTAGGGAGAAAAAATGGACTGCAGACCCTCTGATGAGATCTCCCTTAACAGGGGAGTCGGCCTCTTCTTCCTGCCCGCCCACCCACCAACCCACCCCCAGTAGGACCTGCTGCTGTAGGCAAATGCCCTTAACTGGGCATTGTCACACCTCCAGGAGACTCCCTTTGCCTTCTGGGATTCATTCTCATTTTATCCAACCCATTCACCCATCACTAAAAACAGTTTCCTGCAGGTGTCAAATTTGCCGATATTCTTATTAAAAAAATTAAATTGTGTGTTTGGCACCAGCGAGCCCTCTGCGTGTAGTAAGGAGCCCTCGTGCCAGGCCAGTGAGCAGAAACATCGGAAATAAGCTGGCAATAAAGAGTGAAGTTTTAATGGATCCTGTACATCATCTTTCAGGGTGTTTAATTTCCTGCTCGAGCCGATAGCATTCAGCTCTTGCTGCTGTTGCAGGATGTGGAAAGAGGAAGTCAGATGAAGAAAGGAGACAGACTATTGTTGCAAGATCTTCAGGGTTTCCCCCTTGCTGCAGTATGAAGCAATCTGTGTGCTTGCTATGCTTTAAACTTGCTGGTTTCATTTTCCAAGAGGACTCTCTCAGAAGTATTGTTCCGAGAGGTGTGTTACTAATTCTGCATCATGATCCGGTGGCGCTAATGAAATTCTGAAAACAGGGCCAAGGAGAAAGGACATCAGTAGCACCAAAGACAATACTATAAAAGAGCAACATTGATCTGGTGGTTTCTACTCAACAGTGACAGAAATGGAGAAAGGCTTGTTTGGGAAAGTAGAAGATTCAGCTGGGGCCAAACTGAAATGGGCCATTTCCTTAGAATCATAGAATATCAGGGTTGGAAGGGACCTCAGGAGGTCATCTAGTCCAACCCCCTGCTCAAAGCAGGACCAACCCCAACTAAATCCTCCCAGCCAGGGCTTTATTAGAACAGTGCATCTTCTTCTGCATCTAGGTTTACTGGTCTCCAAGTCTATCACTGCTTCTTGTGCATTATTCCAAGACTAAATATAACAAATCATGGATCATTGACCTGTGCTATTATAATGTATTGGAGAGAGTAAATCAATATGATCTTAACAGTCATCTCGAGAGCATCAATCCAGTGCAATTCTAGGTGATTTAAGGGTTACATTTCAGATTGATCAGTGAAGGATGCCAATGTTCCTTTCCCATGGTCTGACCCCACTGTTCTAATATTAGTTCTTAGTGATATTCTGGGAAGTGTTATCAAGAGATACAAATCCAGGTCTTAAATTTGCTCTTTCTACCCCTCACTTATTCCCTGAGGAGATCTGAGATGTCAGCGAAAGAATCCTAATTTTCTTTATGTGTTTGATTGTTTTATAGTGACTAAATTCTGGCAGCCAAATACTGTCCCTGCCTAATAATCTACCCAAGAGATCTAGAAGTTGGCTTCCTGGGTCTTTTATTTTATTATTTTTTTGTTTGTTTGTTTCAATTGGTCTCACTCACGGTCAGTACTTGTGAATAAGGCAATAAAACAATGTAAAGAGCCGAGGACTGCTAGGCTGTGGAGCAAACTGCTTCAGATGCTCTGGAGCTGAAATGCTGACCTTGATTGCTGTTGGGCTGCCTAAGCCGCTGCCTGCCCTCTGGCCAGGATTAATTCATTCACTTATTGATGTATCAAGCAATTGTCTTGAAATCATTAAAAAAAAAAAAAAAAGGCAGAAAGTTGTTCCATAAAAGCTTTGAATGTGAGTTCCCTATCTTTTTCCAGATATGCATATTAATTAGTGGGAATGGTGGGAAAACTCCATCTTGTGTATGGGTAGCAGCAGTCTTTAATTTCAGGCTAAATTTTCTTTAAAGAGACCGACAGATTTAGGGTCTGATTCTCTTCTTATTTACACTGGGGTAAACCAGGAGCAGAAGTCAGTGGATTTACACTGGAGTAGAGCTAGCATAAGTGAAAAAGGATTGTGACCCCCAGGCTCAGATCTTCAGCTGGCATCAATCAACAAACTTTAAAGGAGCCACATTGATTTACACCAACTGAGGATCTGGCCTTTAAGGTTTATTTTGTGGACTGGATCCAGCCATCAGTTTAGATTTCAATTCAACTCCTACCTTATTGTCCACCTTCTCCTTTTAGCAGATGAAGCTGGCACTAGTTCTATCTTCTGTTCCTATACTGGATCTCATCTCCCTTAGATAAGCGTTAACTCAGTTCTCTTTTCTCTTTAAATCTATCTGAATATGGAGACATCCCATAATATTCAACAGTTTACATTATCTAGTCTGACAAGTGAATTTCTGCGTTAAAGAAGTGGTGCATGGCTCCACACTTTCTCCGGTACGAAGTGTTATAAATATGCTGTTGAAGTCAGGAAAGCTATATTTAAAAAGTTAACACTTGATCATGTTGACCCTCAGTTACTTTTCATGGGCTATTTCCACATCACCTTGCACCAAAAGGAAGTATTTCCCTTGGTGAACATTGCTGTAAGGAAGAGGAAAAGTGAGTGGGGGAATGTCAAAGAGGATGTTGGTGTGGGAATTGTGTGATGTTTCCTGGACCGGACTATTTCTCCTTGCTTTACATGGAGATGCAAAAGAAGCTACAATTTCTGATTGTCTTATATATAAATTTGTGACCTGCTACCTGAATTATCAAGCAGATTAATTAAATTCTTTGTTGGTTTGTTCTCTAGACATGAGCTGCCTGAGGAAAGATCAATGGAGACTGGCACAGTCAGCTTTGGCTGGAAGAGGATGTTGGTCCTTTTCACATGTTGCACGTGATATGGGGAAGAAATCGCACACCCACAACTGAGCACAAATCCTTTTGTTTGCTGCTATGAGGCACCAGCACAGCTGGGAAATAGGGGAGAGGTGGAAGAATCTGCTGGGGTCTGGCATGTCAATGAGTGTACAAAGCACCCCATTTTGCTTGAGAATGTCTATATCTGGCCAGGGGCGGCTCTAATAATTTTGCTGCCCCACGTAGGGGCGGCGGCCCCAACCCCGACGCAGGCAGACGTAGCCGGGCCCCGCCCCCGATGCCTGTCTGCGTCGGGGGCGGGGCCCCGCTACGTCTGCCTGCGTCGGGGGCGGGGCCCCATCCCCGACACAGGCAGTCCCAATCCGCGGCGGCAAGGGGAGAGCGGCGGACCTGCCTCCCTATTGCCGTGGTAGCAGGCGAGAATGGGGCGGCAGTCCGAGTCCCGCGGTGGCAATTCGGCAGCGGGAAGAGCGGACCTGCCGCCGAATTGCCACCGTGGGACTCGGACTGCCGCCCCATTTTCGCCGGCCGCCCCAAGCACCAGCTTGGAAAGCTGGTGCCTGGAGCCAGCCCTGTATCTGGCACTGTCACCATAAGTAGCCAGTCAAGAGATACACTGCAATATAAACATGGCCCAACCAAATTCACGGTCCATTTCTGTAAATTTCATAGTCATGGCGTATTAAAAATATTGAATTTAATGGTTTCAGATATTTAAATCTTAAATTTCATGGTGTTGTAACAAAGCACGAATATGTTTTAAAAACACCAAAAATATAGTCACGTGAAGCCCTTAAGTTAACAAAGGCAGGTGGGGAAAAAATAGTTCTGGTTTCAAATGTCATTAGTTGAATGTGCGCATGAAGCATCCTGCAACTGTCTTTCTTCATTCCCTGTCTCTGTGCTGAAAACACCTGTCTGTGTTTAGACACAGCTCTCTGCATCCACGGAGTACGTTGGAATCGTCAGACAGCGCTGAGCTACCCTTGTGAGGTGGGGGATTCTGCCTTCCACTGAGATCCAAAACTGTAGCACAAGCAAAGTTCAGTCTGCTGATTTCATGATATTTTTTGTAAGCAGGAACCTGCTGCCTATAATTCTTGTCAAAGCCAGGAATTGCATTAAGGGAAGTTAAATCTCCCATCAACCGGAGCATTTGTGCAGGGTCAAAAATATGCACAGCTTTTAGGAACCTTACTTCAGGTTGCTGAAACTGCTGAGTCGTTTTTTTTTTACATTGCTTGACTCTTCCCCATAGCAGTAGTATTGTCCATACAAGAAAACACTTGCTGAGCACTGGCATTTAACTCAGCATTGTCAGAGTGATTTTCATTTGAATGTCAGCCAAGAACAGTGCATCCATTACTTCGTTGTAAGCTTCGTGGATTATGACATGTCGAGATTCGAACCAAGTGATTAAATCCATTGGTCCTGTGGCATTCTTGGCAATGAACTGAACTTCCTCATTCAGCTGAGCATCATTTAGAACGATTGAAAGTTCTGTTAAAACCTGCGTTTTTGGTGTCAGTGTCAGTTCTTCTGAGACAAACTCTCAACAGTACTTCAGGTGAGCTGCATGGTATTGTACAGCCCTAAACCAGGAATTCCAATAACTGGCTCTGGGGAAAGGGCAATTTTTTGTTCTGCAATTTCAGCTGCATTTGCAATGTACTGCCTGTATCGAAGTTTGCAGCTAGGGCAGTGTTTAAAGATCTTTTTAATGTAGTGACCAGTTTATCAATTTTACCAAACTCGCATCTCCACAGCTCACTGACTAGAAAAATTATATGTGCATTACATGTAATATGGACAGCATTTGGCATTAGACTTTGGACTATAGATTTGAAAGATTTCATCCCGTATGTTGCATTGTCGCTTGTGAAAACAGATAATTCCGCATCGTATTTTGAAACGGTTTTAATTATCACTTGAGAAACTGTAGTGGAGTTACCAGCATCCAAGTAAATGCAGTTGACGAGCACTGTTGTTAGCTTTCCTGTCTGTACATCTTTGGCCTGGTCAGAAATAAAATCAAACAGAACATGTGGTACATAGCTGTCTTGCTCATCAGTGGACTCAGCAGAAATAATTGCAAAAGACTCACATGAGTTAGAGACCTCATCTCCTCAAAATGTGTTGCAAAACCTTTGGAAGATAGTCCTGTCATAGCTTATTCGCACTTGGTAAGCAACCACCTTTTGTACTGTTGAACTGTTGAACAAATTCACGCAGCTTTGGGTGATCACATTTTTCAAACAGTATATTAGCACTTGCAAATGCATCCACAAGTTCCATTCTAGCTAAATGATGGGCCTCAAAGCTCTCTGACGTCTTCTTACAAAGAGAATAAATTGTTTGGTTTTTAACTTTCATTTCCCAGCAATGCGCTATCCGCAGCCCTCTTCCTGCTTCGGTGGGCTTTCCGAGTCTAAGTGGCGCTGAGCCATTGCCCGCTGTGTGTGATCCAGCACAACATTGCAGCTTGTCCAAACAGTTTGTCACCAGTATCAGAGGGGTAGCCGTGTTAGTCTGGATCTGTAGAAGCGACAAAGGATCCTGTGGCACCTTATAGACTAACAGAGGTATTGGAGCATAAGCTTTCGTGGGTGAATACCCACTTCGTCGGATGCAAGCCAGTTGTCACCATTGGCTTCCAAATTCTTTCACACGATCCATTGCAGCAATGATTGTAGACGTTTTTGATTTACGTGGCGGGGCCCCGCCCCTGATGCCGACGCAACGTTGCCCAGCGTCGGGGGTGGGGCCCCGCAACATCTCCCAGTGCTGAGGTGAGCTTGCTGCAGGTCCGGGGCGGGCAGGGAGCTGCCAATTTTTCCCCGTGGGTGCTCCAGCCCCGGAGCACCCACAGAGTCGGCGCCTATGGTGTCCCCCCCCTCCTACCCTCAGTCTTCTCTTCTCCAGACTAAACAAACCCAGTTTTTTCAATCTTTCCTCATAGGTCATGTTTTCTTGACCTTTCATCATTTTTGCTGCTCTTCTCTGGACTTTCTCCAATGTATCCATGCCAAAGGGAACAGGTGTATTCTCCCTTATCATGTTCGTGCATGGTCTACACTGTTCTAGACATCCAGGGTGGTATTCAACAAAGGTATTCAGGCACCTAACTCCCATTGGTTTCAATGGGAGTTAGGAGCTGAAAAGTTTTCAATCTGATCTCACCAGCCTTCCCTCACTCCTGCAAATAAGAAAAGAAAACAGAAATAAGGAATGAAAACAGAAATCCACCAGGACCACATAAGGACCACTATCCATTTCAAGGAAACCTTCCCCCTGACTTTTTCTAATAACACCAAGGTAATGTAATCTATGAGTGCCAGAGATCTGAGTAAAGCTGCTCCATATGTCATAATTGATTCCAACATCATATTGTACTGGATTTAATGCAGACTTTTCCACCCCATCCAAGCTATACCCCATACCTGAATATCTGTAGAATTATCCTTTCCCTTTAGGCTCCAAGCAGAGTTTTCCTGCTCTGCTGTCTACACTGTGGAAAGACTGATGGGCCTCCTGCTTTGCCAGGCTTGGCATTTTTCCACTGTACCTCCCAAATGCAATTGCAATGTAAGGTCTCACCTTCAGCCAAGAGGACAGCCACGTGGCTTCCTCATTTAACTGCTGCCAAGGCTGGGAAGAAGTCCTATGGAGTGAAAGGCTCTTCCCTTTCTACCTCTCTAGAGCTCCCAGCCTCTTACAGCTTGTTGTGCAAGGTAGCCAGAGATCATACCACACTAGCGTTTCCCCAACAGATTGTAAAAGTGCCTAGCCAACATATCTACACAACATGGTAGACAGGAACGGCCAGATCCTCCTCCTACTGAGAGTGGGGTCGCTCGATTGATTTCAGTGGAGATGCTCTTGATTGACCCTGCTGTGAGAAGAGAATCTGACTCTGAACAACCAGTGAGATACATGTCATGACAAAAAGCTTCCCAACAGGGGGGATTAGCGTATGATTATACATAGGGGAACGACTAGGAACGTAGAGAACTCTATTTTCAGCAAGTGCTTGCCAGGAGAGGACAGTACGTGTGAAGGAAGGGCTAAAACCTGAATATTGCCCTATCTTGGCTCTTTCTCTTTGCACACTGTCACGGAGTGTGGGGGAGTCAGAGCCCTACACCTGCGATTCACTGTGACTCTCAGCCAGTCGGTAAAACAGAAGGTTTATTAGACGACAGGAACATGGTCTAAACCAGAGCTTGTAGGTACAGGAAACAGTACCCCTCCATCAGGTCTATCTTGGGGGGCAGGGAGGCCAGACTGTCTCTGCACCTTCCCCCACGTCCCCAGCCAGCTCCAAACTGACTCTCTAGCCCCTCCTCTGTCTTTGTCTCCTTCCCGGGCAAGGAGGTCACCTGATCCCTTTGTTCTTTAACACCTTCAGCTTGCACCTTTGCAGAGAAGGGGCCCAGGCTATTAGTTGCTAGGAGACAGAGTGTCGGCCATTCTCTGTCATCACACTGGCCCTCTACGGCTCTGCAACAATCACCCCTTATTCCCACCACCTAGAGACTTAAGAAAGGCATAGGGGAAACTGAGGCATGCACACAGTATTCAGAGGAAACATTAGGATCACATTCGATCACCCCCCCCAATAGTATAGTACTTTGCCACAATGTCCAACAAACATAAATGCAATATTTCCCAGAAGGCTCAGCAATCGTTTCCTAAGGTTTTTCACCATTCTTGATTAAGAGCAGTGAGTGACGCATGCTGTGCAAGGCAACCAGAAGACCATCCTTTTGTTACTGCTCCACCCACTTATTGCTATTGACATCCATTGATAAGCCTGTGTTCACGAAAACACAAGCACTTACTGGCTCACGGGGCCATATTAGCACAGACCTCACTCAGCCACACATGGGAGTGAATCCCCCACCGCAGCTTGCTGCTCCATTGAAAAGGGGGAAGTAATTTACTCTCCACCCTAGGGCAAACAGGGAGCAGGGCAGGAATCGTGACTCAGAATCCCAATTCACTCCCCAATCTGATCTTGTGGCAGTGCAGCTTCCTACCACCCCTTGCCTAGGCCAGACCACAAAGTTACAACCTAGCTCTAAATGTTGGATATGACATTGTGATGTTTTCTACTCCAAGTGCTGTAAGGATCTGGCACTGCAGTTCACTCTGGCTAGAGCAGGCTGGACATCAGAATTTCCATCCTGTGAGAAATTCCGATATATCAACTCACAGAGTCAGACTTTAAGGTCAGAAGGGACCATCATGATCATCTAATCGAGGGGTGGGCAAACTTTTTGGCCCGAGGGCCACAACTGGGTATGGAAATTGTATGGCGGGCCATGAATGCTCACGAAATAGGGGTTGGGGTGCAGGAGGGCTCCGGCTGGGGGTGCGAGCTCTGGGGTGAGGCTGCGGATGAGGAGTTGAGGGTGCAGGAGAGTGCTCTCGGCTCGAACCAAGGGTTCGGAGGGCAGGAGGGGGATCAGGACTGGGGCAGGGGGGTTGGGCATGGGAGGGTGTCAGAGGGGCAGGCTCTGGGCAGCGCTTACCTCAAGTAGCTCCCAGAAACAGTGGCATGTCCCCTCTCCGGCTCCTATGAGGAGGCGCGGCCAAGTGGCTCTGCGTGCTGCCCCTGCAGCTCTCATTGGCTGTGGTTCCCAACCAATGGGAGCTGCATGGTTGGCGCTTAGAATGGGGGCAGCATACAGAGCCCCCTAGCTGCCCCTACGCATAGGAGCTGGAGTGGGGACATGCCGCTGCTTCCGGGAGCCACGCAGAGTGAGGCAAGACCCCGATCTCACTCCCCGGCTGGAGCACCAGAGCTGGGCAAGCCCCAGACCTTGCTTCCCTGCGGGAGCTTGAGGGCTGGATTAAAACAGCTGGAAGGCCAGATGTGGCCCCTGGACTGTAGTTTGCCCACTTCTGATCTAGTCTGACCTCCTGCACATCACAGGCCCTACAACCTCACCCACCCCCTCCTGAAACAGACCCCTAACCTCTGGCTGAGTTACTGAAGTCCTCAAATCATGATTTAAAGACTTCAAGTGACAGAGAATCCACCATTTACACTAGTTTAAACCTGAAAGTAACCCATGTCCCATGATGCAGAGGAAGGCAAAAAACCAAAAAGACCCACCAGGGTTTCTGCCCATCTGACCTCAGGGGGAATTACTTCCAGACCCCAAATATTGAGATCAGTTAGACCCTGAGCATGTGGTCAAGACCCGCCAGCCAGACACCAGGGAAATAATTCTCTGTAATAACGCAGAGCCCTCCCCATCAAGTGTCCCATCAGTGGCCATTGGAGATATTTGCTGCTAGCAGTCACAGATCAGCTACATGCCATTGTAGGCAGGCTCATTGTATCATCCCCTCCATAAACCTTTGTTTTCATCCCAAACTGGGAAGAAATGTTTTCATGAATTAAATTTTTCAAGAATCAGAAAGCTCTGAAAATTTTTGATTTAGAAAATAAATGTTTTGACATCCCAAAATGTAAGTATTTAATTTCCAGTTAATTCAACATTGAACTGTGTCTGCCTGAGCTGCTGCAGTGCCTGATGGGAGTTGTAGTTTGAGAATGGGGATATGATGCATCCAATGGGTTTTGCTCCCTGGCTGGACTACATTTCCCATGAAGCACTGCAGTCTCACCTTTGGTTGAACCACCATGGTGCACCATGGGAGAAGCAGTTTGACTGCAGAGCCCAGCCTTTAGAGAAGAACAGGGACATAGAATCATAGAATATCAGGGTTGGAAGGGACCTTAGGAGGTCATCTAGTCCAACCCCCTGCTCAAAGCAGGACCAATCCCCAATTTTTGCCCCAGATCCCTAAATGGCCCCCTCAAGGATTGAACTCACAACCCTGGGTTTAGCAGGTCAATGCTCAAACCACTGAGCTATGATGCACTCGAACTACAACTCCTATGAGGCACTGCAGCAACTCCTGTGGAAAATTTCAATTTTGCAGAACTTGTATTTTGCATTGAAAAAATATTGACAGAAAGTTCCTGACTAGCTTCTACCTCTGACCATGAGCCTTATTCTTTGAAATTATTAGAAGATTTTAGCAAGCATGTCCAAATTAACTCCATCTTATGGCATGTTCAAAAGCCATCAGGTGGATACATCAAATCCTGATACATTAAAGCTATGTAAAGCCCAGATGCAGTCTCCCAAACTTTCTATCCATAGGATTGCCTAATAACCGGTAGCCTAAAAGACAAGGTGCCAAGTGTGAAGCAACAGTTAATTATTTATACATTTCAGTTGTCTCAACCTGCTGACTGCCTGGCCAGGAAGGAGAAAAGGGAAGTAAGGGCTGAGCAATGAAAGCAGGGAAAAGCGGGTGTTAGAGATGCGGGGCTCATGATGGCTCCCTGATTCACAGTGTGGGCCTGTCCTCCTTTCACAGGCCAATCCTGCTAATTAGTGCCATCCACACCAGCTGAAGTTAATGGAACTGCTGCGGAGGCTCCACACCTTGTGCAATTGGGCTCTTCATTCCTACTGGATGGCCCCGGAAATTTGCATGTCTGGGATTCTCAGCACATCATCCAGCCGAGATCTGTGCTCTGTTCCTAGACCGGGCATTGGCTTGCTTTGTGATTTCAAGTCAGGTGCTTCTGGTTCCTCATCTGTGAAATGGGGCTATTAACCAGGGGCAGAAAAATTCAGAGCGGTCTGGAAAGTTGTGTCAGCATCCCCACTTCTGCCTTCCTGGTGAGGCCGTGGGCTTAGTGGGCTGGTCCCATGCCAGAAATGGGGGGGGGGGAGTTGGTGTGCTGGTCCTATACCAAGTGTAGGGGGGCCACTGGCCTGTGGGGGTGTCTCACTGATGGCCAGCCTGGGCAGGGATTGGGGCCTGGCTCACTCCACATTCAGCTCTAGCTCAGGCTGCTGCTTCCTGTCTGGCCACCGGGGGGTCGGGGGCAGTGCTGATAACGAGGTGATTAGGAGCCCTGGCCCGGCCCACGTCACAGCATCACCCATAGCCCAGGGCAGGTACCACAGCGCTGGCTGGTGAGGAGCTATGAAAAGGCAGGGGAGGGGGACAACTGCCTCTCTGCCCCATAGAAAACAACACCCCAGATATTAACACTCACCCATCTTTGCAATGCAGAGATGAAAAGCACTATGTAAAAACTAAGCATTATTAATGGCCAGCCAGAGCCTGTCTGTTCTGAACCCTTTTTTCTTTCTCTAAATAAATACACACAAAAATATCTGTGTTTTTCTCTTCTAATGGCAGTGAGTCATCAGTGTAGTGCGATCACACCCCAGCAGCTTGCCATGGTCTGACAGACTTAGAAGGAGCTTTCCCTCGTGCCAAGGCCATTCATTTAACTGGAGGGGAAAAGGGGGGAAATGTACCTTAATATGGGAATCATTTGTTACTTTTAGGAAGAAATCCAGCTCTCAGCAGAGATTCAGCACTGGTCAGAATCCCACCTAAGCCCTATTTTCAGAGCCTTAGCAGTGCACACGATGCTCTGTGCATGATCTGCATAGGTGTGAATTGTACCTGTACAGAGGAGTTTTTACTCCCTAGATTTTACAGGCCAGTTTCCCTGCTGGTGTAAGTTGGCACTGACTTTGGGGGAACTCTACTGATTTACACCAGTTAAAAATCTGGCCCTATATATTTTAACCTCAGTCCATTGTCGCTCACTGTGTCCCCTAGATGCGGGCAGATTAATTAGGGTTCAATCCTGCACAGACCTGAGTGCCCTCAACTCCCATTAACCTCAGAGACAGATTTCACAGGAGGTCGTCGGCATCTCACAGAATTGCACCTAAAAACAGATGTGACATTTTTGATGAATAATACTTGCACTTCTTTTGGTAAGCGACACTCCAGCTTACTGATCATTCTATTGACCCAGTCTATTACATAACTTTTGCACGATTTCTTGTTACCCTGGAGGGACCCTTTACAAATTCTGTTTCATATTCCATCTGCTTGACTTTTAAAAAGTTATGCTTCCATGATCTGTATACAGTACAAACAGAAGTGCCGCTTGCATTTATCTTGCAATGTTGTTGTATGCAATTTTCCTTTATGCTGACATCTGCGGAACATCGAAGATTGCATTAAAAACACACAAAACAAAAAAGGAATGCAGGCCAAACTTCGCTCTCAGTTACACTGGTGGAAACCTAAAGTAACTCAACTGAAGTTCATGGAAGTACTTGATGTTTACAACAATGCAAGAGCAGAATTTGGCTTGGCAAGTCATAATTACAGCTATGAGGAACGTTCATAGCCAAAACCAGATAGAACTGACATGGTTCCAGATTTTGTTTCAAATACAAAACAGACCATATTCACCAGAGAGTTTGTATGGGTTCATGAACCCTTTTGAGTGTCCCAGGGCAGATTAATGGTTTCAGACCACAATCATGCAGAATGTGTCATTTTGACTCTCAAAGCCAGATACATTTGGGAGTTTTCCTTTGAGGTCCCTCGTTTGTTCAAACTGAGAATTCAAAGGAAAACATTGGGGCAGGAGCACAAGGGAATCGCTGCAGAAGGAAGTGTTCACATGAATCCCCGCAAAGCAAAACTTCCAAGTACTGTATAAGTCTGCAGCTGCATAGGAAAGTTGAATTGGGTTAATTACAAGCTTTTTCCATGAAGTCAACTGAGTTGTGGCCGCTTACACCAAGGATAATTTTGGTTAAATGATTACTCCGATTTCATTAAATGAAAGAAACCATCTCACTGTAATTTGCTGTGCACTAACATATCAAACATACAGTGCTGTAGCAAGCCATAGCTACCTAATAGCCCGATGCCGCCACTTTTATTCATGTTGTGCAGGACCTTACTAATTCTATAGCCTCATTTATTTCAATGGTATCATTCAAAGCCTAAATTAGTACTCTACATGAATAAAGACGGGGAAGTGGGGGGAGAGACAGGATCTAGTTCCTAGGATGTAGCTTGTTTCTGCTCAGAAGGAAGGGTTAATGCCAAGACACCTCCCAACAAAAGCAAAGTTTGTAGACAATTCACACCAGGAAGTTATATTCTGATCAAAGCAAGTTTGAGATGAATAGTGTCAAGTCCCAATACGCAGCAGTCTGTATCCATGCCTGACTCAGCTGCTACGTAGCTCCAGGAAACAAAGAAAATCTCTAGCTGAAAGAAAATCTAGATTTATCCAGATACAGGGTGTGCATACTCTGTAACAACTTTCTTCTTACCAGAGATGATACAGGCCTGAACCAAAATAAATAACTCAATCATCGGGAACTTGGAGAGAGGTTTTTTGAAATCCTGATTCAGGTCTGGGTCTGGATTTTGTGGTTTATGCCCATCTCAATATTAACCTATTTCAGCTTGATAACATTCCTTGGTAAAACAAACTCAACTCTTTAAAACTTTATAGAGATTATTTAGGCCATGATTTTCAAAGCAACCAGTGATTTTTATGGGGGGAGGGATAGCTCAGTGGTTTGAGCATTGGCCTGCTAAACCCAGGGTTGTGAGTTCAATCCTTGAGGGAGCCATCTGGGGCAAAAATTGGGGATTGGTCCTGCTTTGAGCAGGGGGTTGGACTAGATGACCTCCTAAGGTCCCTTCCAACCCTGACATTCTATGATTCTATGATTTTGGGGTGTCCAACATGACACCTTAGAGAAGCAGATTTTCAGACAGTCCCTGAGCACCCGCCTCCTGAAAATAAATAAAATCAGGCACCTTTAAAGTGTCTCAAGTTGGGTACCCAGAAAATTGAGGCACTAATGAAAATCTTGCCCTAATTAGGGCCTGGTTCATATTAAGTGGTTTCAAAGGCACTACTGACAGAGCAAGGTAGTGCTCAGTGGAAGTAAGGTGGAAGAATTGGGCCTTAAAGAATTCATAGAATCATAGAATTGTTGGTTATTTATTGAGATTCAGCATAACTCCATAAAAAAGAGCTCCCATCCACAGCTGTGGACACACCTGAAGTCTAATTCATACATAACACACTCAAGCCACTGGCTCGCTGAGAGCACTACCCCAGCAACATCACCGATATAACAAACAGTGAATAATAAACTCCAGCAGCATCCCAATCTCATCCCTTGTCCTGTTCCCTTGGGACCAGTGAGAGGAGATGAGCCCTGACAGTTTAAAAATGTAGCCCGCTATGAACTAAGTGGTGAAGTGAGCTCCAAAACACGGGGCTCCAAAGGTAAATGCCTGCCCAGCTACCGTGTCTCTCTTATACCAGTGGAATTTTAGCTCAAGCACCTGCACTCACAGATGCTAAGGCCAGAAGGGACCACTGTGATCATCTAGTCTCACTTCCTTTATAGCAGAGGCCAGAGAACTTCCCCAAAACAATTCCTAGAACAGATCTTTTAGAAAAACATCCAGTCTTGATTTAAATATGATCAGTGAAGGAGACTCCAACACGACTCTTGGTAAATTGTGCCAAGGATTAAATTATTCTCATTGTTAAAAATTTACCCCTTATTTCTAGTCTGAATTTGTCTAGCTTCAACTTCCAGCCATTGGATCGTGTTATAACTTTCTCTACTAGGCTGAAGAGCCCATTATTAAATATTTGTTCCCCGTGTAGGTACTTACAGACTGTGTTCAAGTCATCCCTTAGCCTTCTCTTTATTAAGCTAAATAGATTCAAGGACTTCAATCTATCCCCATAAGACATGATTTTTAATTCTTTAATCATTCTCCTGGCTCTTCTCTGAACCCTCTCAAATTTATCAACATCCTTGAATTGTGGGCACCAGAATTGGACACAGTATTCCAGCCGTGGTCACACCAGTGCCAAATACAGAGGTAAAATAACCTCTCTACTCCTACCCAAGTTTCTTCTATTTATGCATCCCAGAATCACATTAGCTCTTTTGGCCACAGCATCACATTGGGAGCTCATGTTCAGTTGATTATCCACCATGATCCCCAATCTTTTTCAGAATCACTGCTTCCTAGGATAGTGTTCTCCCATCCTGTAAGTATGGCCTACATTCTTTGTTCCCAGATGTATACATTTACATTTGGCTATATTAAAAACACATAGTCTTTGCTAGATCACTTTGAATCAGTGACTCGTCCTCTTAATTATTTATTACTGCCGCACTTCTTGTATCATCTGCAGACTTTATCAATGATGATTTGTTTTGTTACAGGTCATTGATCAAGGTGTTAAATAGCACAGAGCCAAGAACCAATCCCTGTGGGACCCCACTGGAAACAGACCCCACTCAGTGACAATTCTGTGTTTAGAGTTGCATTTTGAGACCCATCAGTTAGCCAGTTTTTAATCTATTTTATATCATTCTTGTTTTTTAATCAAAATGTCATGTAGCACCAAGTCAAATGCCTTGCAGAAATATATTACATCAACACTATTACCTTAAACAATCAAACTTTTAAACACACACACACACAAAAAATCAATTTAGTTTGACAGGATCTATTTGCCACAAACCCACAGACTGCAATTGCAGCATGATACCATGAGGTAAGAGATTGCCTCTTACTGAATGTCAAGGTATGAATTGGTAGCCTTTTAGAAAGAAAGGCCATTGCATATCATACAATCTCACATTACTATGACTGAAAGCATTCAGAAATTAGTATAAACTGCAACAGCACCATTAAAAAGGACCACCACCCAGGCTTAGCAGCAGTACATGTCACCGTGCAGGACGATCCAGTGGTGGGTACAATCCTAGATCTTTAGCTCTAGGGACAGGTGGAACATGTGTATGTTGCCAAGGTGACATGAGCAGCACTAGGGGAGAAGGGTGCCTTCTGTCCGCCAGTTCGCTGAGAAGCATTTGGCGATGATTTCAGAGAAAGAGCTCAGCGGCCTTTCTGGCTGCCGATGTGTTCCAACCTGTTACGGAAGGGCAGGAGCGAACGGGTCTCAGAATTACTGCTCAGGGCCCCATCTCAACTGGCCTCAGTTCTACCAGATGTGGCTGAAGTGTAAACCCACCAACAACCAAAAAGACGGCAAACATCTCCCATGCAGTTTTAACTGGATTTGGTTCATGTCTTAAACCCTTATGTGCTGTTCCTGTGAGCTGTTAGCCATTTGAGATGTTCCACCCTAGTGATGTTCTGTGATGGTGATTGTATTGTCTACATAGTACAACAATGCAGCTCAGAACAGCATTAAACATCCCAATCCTGCGATGGGATTGCTCTATTAGCTTCAACAGAGAGAGGTTAATTTGCACCCGCAGAAGTTCTGGCCCCTGCCCTCTTTTGAGGGGTGGTCTGGTAACTGCAGAACTACAGACTAGGAAGCAAGGGCTGTAAGGTTTGTCCCAAGATCTGTGAGGCTGGAGCCGTATTCTCTGCAGACACATGGGTGCTGTATGAATGGAGTGCCCTGTCCATGCCCATTTCCCTAGACTGTGCACCTGCTGAGCCATCAACATCCAGATTCCATGATGGACACGTGGAGAGAATTCCAGACATTTTAGCTCCTTGAGATTTTTTTTTTTCACTTAATTTCTCCCTTGGCACAAACATGCTTGAAAACAAGTGCGTAGTTTTTCCAGTGGCCTGAAGGCAGATGCAAGAACATACTCAGCCTTGGCAAGTATCTGAAACATCTACTCCCAGACTTCATTTTCTCTGTGAGTACGACGGGTGAAAATATGCAAGTTTTCCACCCTAGAACTGTTTCTGAAAAAAATATATGGGACAAGCCAGCACTAGAATACTATGGCAACCCAAAATAGCCAAGGATCAAGACAGCATGCATGAGAGCCAAATGTATCCGTGTGCCCCTTTTTCTTTCTTGACTTCATAACCTTGACTTAGTTGGCAGTCTAAGTAACTGAACGTGTTTAAGTCTTAGAATAATACGTGTGATTCAGAGGTAGAATTAGTCAGACCTGGCAAAAGCCTAAAGGAAGGTAGGTGTACTGAAAGTAGTAAAGAGAGGACAAAAGATCCAGGGATCTGCAAAATGAAGAGCTTTGAAATGTATAGTAGCTCTGCAAACAATGCACATATACTGGCTCATGATATGTATTGTGGGGGCAAATGGATGTGCAACCAAAATCTTATAAGAGTGTTATGATTAAAGATGCCATGGGCAAGGGGGGAAGGAGGGAAATGTAAGGTGGATTCCTGACAATGTTTGGCTTGTGACCTCTGGCAAGGTCACAGCCTCAGGTGATGTGGTGATGACAGCCCATATTACTGTATATAGGAAGGCCACAAATTAAAGGGAAGGACTTCCTACACTACCTTTGCCACCTGCCCTTTTACTCTTTATTGGAGGGGCTGGGAGAGAGCTACTTTTATAGTTTAAATTAGACTGTCAGCTGTTCAGAGCAGAGACTGCATCTTCCTAGGTGTTTGCACGACGCCTGGTACAATGGGAACTGGCGCTGGTGGGGTCGTAGGGCACCACACCAATACAGACAACAATAGCTAGCTGCATTGTTTTCTTTAGACCATAGTAGATTAAGGTGAGTGACAAACAATGTTTCTTCAAGATATTGCAAGATGCACAGACCCTTTCAGATACAAATTTCAGCTAAATCGAAATGAAAAGGAGAGAAGTGGAAGAGTAGCTTTATTGTGACTTCCTGAATGATCTTCTCAGACAGGGCAGGCCTGTTTTTAATCCTTGTTTAGTAACGATGGGGTTTTTCTTAGTGCCTGTTACTGCAGTACCTAATTTGCTTCTGCAGGAGTGACCAAGAAGAGTCCAACGCACTTACCTGATGGCAGGAAAGCGCCAGCTGTGTGGGAAAAAGGCTGACCAAGAAGAACTCTGTCTCCTGAGTAAAGGGAAGAGGAGGAGGAGGTCTGGTTCAGAGATTGCAAGTACACCGACCTCCATGCTGAACAGCATGACTCAAACTTCTCTGGAGTTGCTTACGCCTTAAGAGAACTCCCATCAAATAGGCGCTTTGCTTTAAGTTTACCATAACCTCACCACCCTTGTCTCTCTGTGTGGTTACGGATTAGAGAGGCTTGCACCTGTAGGCTGCCAGTTCAAAGCCTGCATGGTCAGTAGCTGAGAGAGGTGTTCTATGGAAAGTGAGCTGCTGGTCTCCTTCCAGTGGACAAATGTTCACAACACAAACACTAACCTGCAGCCTTGCTGGCAATATCAGAGACCAAGGGTTGCACAGAGAGCATGGAGACTGACTTACCTCTCCCTTCAAAGGCCTCTTACCTGAGGCAGGATAGTGGCTTGAGGGTCAAGGAGAGACACATTGGTGGGTAGTTTGGGGGAGTCTCGGTTGCTACCCCACCCCTCCATGCCACAGCTCTTCTTCTGGGAGGTCTCCATGGCTGTCAAGCCGATAGCTTCCGTAAACACAACATTTCACTGCAAACACAGCTTTCAAAGTCTGTCGGCCAAGATTTTTCAAATGTTTCAAGTTTTGGGTGCCCAACGTGTCGTGAAGGAGTCTGATTCTCACGCCCACCCTCTGAAAACCAAGCCTCTTTAAAATGGTCTAAAGGTGGGCACCCAAAAATAATTGGTCACTTCTGAAAATCTTTGCCTCTGTACTCTCAGATCCACATATAAAATATGGTTAGTTACCACCAGCCCCAGCACCCACAACCGCAGGATAGTCCTGATTTTGGAACATCTGTCCTGCAAGCTTGTCTCCAGACACAAAACACAGAGGGAGGGAGAGAAGCTGGGATTTTCAAATTCTCCCTTGTGGTGGATTTTGGGCATCCAAATCCCTTAAGCTTCTTTTTTACAGCCCGAGCTGCGATTCCCACAGTATTCTTGCCAGCAAGTTAAAGAAGTATGGGCTGGATGAATGGACTGTAAGGTGGATAGAAAGCTGCCTAGATTGTCGGGCTCAACGGGTAGTGATCAATGGGGTCCATGTCTAGTTGGCAGCCGGTATCAAGTGGAGTGCCCCAAGGGTCGGTCCTGGGGCCGGTTTTGTTCAATATCTTCATTAATGATCTGGAGGATGGCGTGGATTTCACCCTCAGCAAGTTTGCAGACGACACTAAACTTGGAGGAGTGGTAGATAAGCTGGAGGGTAGGGATAGGATACAGAGGGACCTAGACAAATTAGAGGACTGGGCCAAAAGAAATCTGATGAGGTTCAACAAGAGCAAGTGCACAGTCCTGCACTTAGGACGGAAGACTCCCATGCACTGCTACAGACTAGGGACCGAATGGCTGGGCAGCAGTTCTGCAGAAAAGGACCTAGGGGTTACGGTGGACGAGAAGTTGGATATGAGTCAACAGTGTGCCCTTGTTGCCAAGAAGGCTAACGGCATTTTGGGCTGTATAAGTAGGGACATTGCCAGCAGATTGAGGGAAGTGATTATTCCCCTCTATTCGGCACTGGTGAGGCCTCATTTGGAGTACTGTGTCCAGTTTTGGGCCCCACACTACAAAAAGGATGTGGATAAATTGGAAAGAGTCCAGCGGAGGGCAACAAAAATGATTAGGGGGCTGGAGCACATGACTTATGAGGAGAGGCTGAGGGAACTGGGATTGTTTAGCCTGCAGAAGAGAAGAGTGAGGGGGGATTTGATAGCTGCTTTCAACTACCTGAAAGGGGGTTCCAAAGAGGATGGATCTAGACTGTTCTCAGTGGTACCAGATGACAGAACAAGGAGTAATAGTTTCAAGTTGCAGTGGGAGAGGTTTAGGTTGGATATTAGGAAAAACTATTTCACTAGGAGGGTGGTGAAGCACTGGAATGGGTTACCTAGGGAGGTGGTGGAATTTCCTTCCTTAGAGGTTTTTAAGGTCAGGCTTGACAAAGCCCTGGCTGGGATGATTTAGTTGGGGATTGGTCCTGCTTTGAGCAGGGGGTTGGACTAGATGACCTCCTGAGGTCCCGTCCAACCCTGATATTCTACGGTTTTTACAAGCATCGCAGTGGACAGTTAGCTTGCTGGTAGGAGTATAGGGGTTTGTCATCCTTCATCGAACTGAACTGATTATAAACTATTTTGTAGAGGGCTTATTAGCAGATTTTGCAAAAAGGCCTAGCCAGTAAATGATTTACCAGGGCAATAAGAGATCAAGGAAGTTATTCAGATTGCATCACAGAGCATCTACAAGTTTGCAGTCTATGCAGATCTTGTCTGTGCCCAATACCCAGCCCTCCAGCTCTTTTGGAACTTTGTACCAGTTAATTGCCCTGCGTTAGATGTTTTCAATAAACTCATGTCTGCTAACATGTGCTTTGCTCCAACATGCATATGTATCGGATCCTAGTAACAGCCCAGAGAGGAGACACTGTCAATAGGGTTGAATTTCACATACAATAGGGCTAGGGAAACTGCTATGCAGAAACAACACAGAGAAGACTGGGAATAGCGTCCAAAGCTGGGAACAACTAAACAACAGAGGCTGTTTTGAAACCTATCTAGTTTCATGAGAAAATGTGAAAGTCTCCTAGTCACAATGCTGCTGAATGAGAAATCTCCCCCTTCCCTCCCCACAGTGAATGAGGGGGAATTCACAGACTGTGTCATAATGTCTTAATCAGAAAGAGATTCCACAACCATGGCAACTTCTACTGTTGCTCACACAATACAGTCACAGGGCCAGATCCTCAGCTGATGTAAATCAGCATAGCCCCGCTGACTTCAGCTGAATTATGCCCATTTACACTAGCTGAAGATCTGGCTTCTAGCTCTACTTGAATTCAGAATTAATTTGCAAACCAGACAAATGAATAAAAATAAGTGGCTACAAGCTACTTAATAGATCAGGCTCCAAATAATCAAACCTGTCTTCCCCCCCACCCCCAACAAGTTACTCTTCTCTTTCCTTGAAAGGTAACCAAACATGCACTAAAAGAAAAGACCACAAACAGACAAGAAGGGGGGAAGAGATGAAGGATAATAAGATGCTGTACTGACTCTGTGAGGCACGTACACATGGGCAGACACATCACGAAGGTTCCCGAATAGGCTCCTAATGGTAACAACTTTCGGCCAGTCCTACAGTAGTTTAGTTTGCTGCCCAGGAGGTAGGATGGCAATGGGAGATGGAACCTAACTCCAACTCCCTGAACTAAGTAGTCTCTCCTCTAGAAGTAAAAGAAACAGGGCTGAGATGTTCAAAACCACTGACAGGATTTGAACATGCAATACAATTCCCATGGAAATTAATAAGAACTGGGCATCTAAATCTCTTGGCAAATTTCATAGCTTCTCAAGCTGCCTGGATAGTTAGTGGCACACAATCTTCTGGAACGTTGGTTGTGTTTTCTTGCTGAGATACAATTGCAGCACAGTGCAGGGAACAGCATTCACATTCTTTCTCTTCCCCAAACATTTAAACCACCCTGTCAGTGAAAGCTGAATATCCTTTTGGTTACAGCGACCGCAGACAACTACAGTTATTTCAGTTGGTGATGCAAGAACTTGTTCTGCAGCTGAGATAAAGTCAATGTCCTGCCGTTTCTTTACAGGACTAAATTACTTTGCCTGAGTGTTTGCAATATTGCACATGGAAAATACAGGGAAAGACTTGACTAACCTTCTCTTTTTATCTAAGTTAAAGGCTGGAGGACCCGTATACAGCTCTCATTTGTTCCGGGAAAACTCCAAGCACACAGAACTATTTGAGAACTTTGAGAACTTGTGCAGACACCACAAGAAGGTTTGTTCCAGGCCACAGATGTTTGCTGCTAAGTTGGGTTTATTCTTTGGGTTCAGGGGCATGCACAAGGGGGGAGACACGAGCAGGGGCATGCGCCCCCCCCAGTCAGTGGGGGCAGAAAACTCCTCTGGAGCCGGGAAGGGGAGAGCGAGCTCTTCCGGCCCTGGGTTGGGACGGGAGATGACAGCGTCTCCAGCACTGGGGTGAGATCCGGCTCCTCCAGCTGCCCCAGGGAGAGAGCACGCTCCACCAGCCCCAGGGCCATGGGGGGGAGAGGCAGCTCCTTCGAGGGGCAGGGGAGAGCCAGCTCCTCCGGCCACGGGGGGCACAAAAAGTGCCCCTCCAAAAGCGGCCAAATTTTTCTTCCCGTGCACGCCCCTGCTTGGGTTTGTGTCACACTATGATGTAGTCACGCTGTTAATGTGTTAATTAACAGGTTAAAGCATGTATGTTCTTTAGAACAATGCATATGCTGGACTGGATTTTAGTGTTCCTTTCACTAGGATTACCTGCACTCCTCCCCCCACGGGAGGGCAAGGAGTGACCCCCCCCCGCCCCCGGGAGTTCTGTTAGCAAAGGCAGGGCTGCCTTCCATCCTGGGATCCAAAGGGTCCCACAGATGGAGGCTGCCCAGCTCTATGCTAAATGTACTGTCCCAAGACATGCATCTGCTGGGCTGGGCTCCATGGTCATTCCCCCTTCCCCAGCCTGCTTCTGGGCTGCACCAACTGGCTCCGGCTGCTCCTGCAAAGTAAGGATTGTGGCTGCTTGCCTCACCTTGGCCCCACCCACCCTCGAGGCAGAGTTTCATTAGCCCAGATTCTGCCAGCTTCCACTGGTGGAACCCAGCCAGTGAGTCACACCCACTGGAAACAGCAATTCAGCTGCCCTGTACATCCGATAGCAGAGGAGCAGAAACACATCACACACTAGCCTCCATTTGTACGAACCCCGAAGAGCCAAACCTTCTCCTCACCCAAACTGCAGTATGTTGCCACAGGTGTCACCTTCCCCTGGTGCTGTGACTATCTGAAGCATCTGTGCTAAGAGCCGGCTGGTTTAAATAGGAGATGGTGGGGGGCAGCACATTCTCAGGGAAGTGCTGCCAAGTTTGGAATTCATTTCTCCCTTTGATCTGCCAGACACCAGGCGCTTTTTGTTCTGTCTGTACAATGCCCAGCACAATGACCCCTGTGACTGGGGCTTCCAGGTGCTACCACAATGCAAATAAACAACAACTACATGGTGTGAGCTTTACAGATGTTAAATCTCATCTGTTCGCAAAGGCTTTTTCTGGAGGGGGGTGGGGGCGGGATTCATAGATTTCAAAGCCAGAAGAGACCATTGTGCTAATCTAGTCCAGTGGTTCTCAACCTATTCATTATTGTGGGCCACATATGCAGCCCACAATGTTACCTGGGCCGCAGGTTGAGAACCACAGCACCCCCCCCCCCCCGCCTTCCCCCTCCAGAGCACTATGCTCAGTGCCCCTAGCCCAGAGACCCCTCCACAGAGTGGGGCCAGGAGCAGAGCCCCAGTGGTGGGGCTGGGCGGCAGGGATCCCGGACCCTATTGTGTGGGTCCAGGGGGCAGCCCTGACCCGACCCCGCCACCAACCCCAACCTCCGCTGTGTGGGGCCAGGCGGCAGCCCCGACCCCAGGGGACCATGCGGCAGCCCTGACCCGACCCTGCCGCCAACCCTGACCCCAACCCCTGCTGTGTGGGGCTGGGTGGCAGCCCTGACCTCAACTCCAGACCCCACCGTGCAGCAGCCCGAGCCCTGGACCCTGCTGCCCTTTAGCACACAGCAGGGCTGCAGCTGTGTGCTAACTGGGCCACATGCAGCCCATGGGTTGAGAACACTGTTCCCTCTAAGCTGTGCGCGTGTGCGCACACAGATCCTAAACCCCGCGCACACGGCGAAAAACCACACGCACAACAATTTGCACAGAACACATTTTTTGCGCATGCGGCCTGTCAACAATTAGAGGGAATATTGGTTGAGAACCACTGATCTAGTCTGACCTCCTGCCTAACACAGTTCCATAGAACTTCACCCAGGGATTCCTGCATCGAGCTTCCTAGCTCATGGTGGAACTGGAGCACATTTTGAATTAATCTCAGATTAGAGGATAGCTGGGGCTAGGGCAAGGACAGTCTCTTTACTACATGTGCCTGTGTGTATAGGACTTTAGCAAAATGGGGATCTGATGCTGACTCAGACCTCTAGGTACTACAGTAATAATAATTAATTAGTATATAATTTATAATAATAATAATTATTATTACAGGAGCTTGTTGTGGGGATGGGCTGCTCTTTCAGGAGCTTTGTTTTCCTCTGAACACTGCTTGACATTTTTGATGATAATTATTTGTGGGTCTGGTTTCTGGGATGCCCTGGGAGAAGCCGATAGATGTGCAAAATAAAAAAGCATCTGAATAAAGGAATGCAGAACCCCATCCAGCTCCATGTTTGAGGATGCTGCTGAGACCTTGGGGATAAATGGGTTTGCACCAGTCCTTGAAAGCAGCCGTCACGTTTTTACCCACACCCACAGTCGGACCTCCCAGTCAGTAGCGTAGCTGGGGGGGGAGCAGGGGGAGCAGCCGCTCCCCCTGTGAGGAAAAGCGGCACTATGGCGCCGCCCGAGCCGGGCTCGGGGGGCGCTTTAAAGGGCCAGCGGCTCCCCGCAGTGGCAGGAGCCCTGGGCCCTTTAAAGCGCCACCGGGTGAGTACAGGGGGAGCGGGGAGGCGCCTTTTTAGAGCGCCGCCGCTCCCCCTGTGCTCTAAACCTGGCTACGCCACTGCTCCCAGTGCTTTTTGTTTCAGACAGCAGCTCTGGCCTCTCGAGCATCTAGTCATGGCAGATTAGACACCCACAATTCTTGTGGCTGAAGAAGGAGCCCCTAAAAATGAAGGTAAAATTGCCTGCTTCTGCCACGTGGTGGGAGAGTGTCTTCTCCACACAAGGAGGTTCCCAACCGCTCTCTCACCGTGGAGGGGAGGAGATGTAATGAAGACCGGATCCGCTTTCACATCATTTCCCTCCCTAAGAGCCTGCACCAAAGCCCAATGAAGTCACTGGGAATTCTTTCATGGACTTTGCTGGACTTTTTGATCAGGGTTTGAGAGATGAATAGGCCGGGGATGCTCTGCTAGCTTGGCAGCGCCACCAGTCACACCTCTCAGTACAGGGACTGTTGACCTACTTCCCCTTGCTTTCTAGCATAGCCCCATGGAGCGCACACTCCCAAATGGACTGGAAGTGAGCACAGCTCCACTGACGTCCATGGAGTCACATAGCTTAAGTCCAGCAGTGAATTTGGCCCTAGAGCTCCATCTTACATCCTGCTCCCTTCCCCACCCAGGGAATTCCAGTTCCCCACACTGCGTTGTGGGATTCCCACCCAGCTTCCTTCCTTGACACATCCTCTAACCTTCTAAGCAAGCCCCAGGAACAGCCATATGTGTAATCCCCAGGAATTCTCATTGAGATGCCCAGACGTTTTTGCTTTATAGCAGTTCCTAGGTCAGTTTTTAAAGGGATAGAGTGTGACATGCTGGGAATTTTTAAGGTAACAGCACCAGTGACTTACAGGTTTAAACACTTAAGCAGACTATGATTTATACCCATTGCAGATCCTTGACCGAGTGTTACTGTATCATACCATGGTGTTTAGCCCGTGCCCTGTGACATCCCTGCTATCTAATTGTCTAGGCCTAGATCCTCAAAGGCAAATTAAGTGCCTAAATCCCATTGACTCCAGTGGAATTTAGGCACCGAAATACTTTTGAGGATCTGGGCAATAGAGCCTGATTTTCAGAGTTGCTAAGCACCTGCCATTGATTTCCACTGGAGTTTTGTGGGATCGGCTTCTCTGAAACCAAGCTGAGACACAGTATGAAACTGAAGGACATTTGCTGGGTTTAACATAGGGCCACTTGACTCACTGAGATAGACGTGCCAGGTGAGCAGAATTCGACCATTAGAGAGTTTATTTGGATGGGGGTCATCAGAGAAACACAGTATCTCATTAAAGGGCTAGTTCATTTGTGACTCTGCAAGAGCTTTTCAGCTGGTTTGAAACAGATTAACACATTCTCGGACACATAATACATTTAAAAATCCAACACACTATTTATGTCACTGTGACCTTGACATTTCACTTCATTCTCCGTTTCCTTGAATGCAATGGGACCCAAAAGTGAAACAGCCTAATTAGTAATACCACACAAACTAAGTAGTGATCGGATTACAATCGCCCATCTATAGTGTGATCTGTATATACAGTAGTATCATTTAGCATGATAATCACGAAGTGCAGCATGTGGTTTAAATATCTCCTTTATACTAATGCTAAATGCATCTATAGCCCTAATCGCCTAATTGATAGAAAGCTAATCTGTCACATTTAGAATCAATCTCATTATGTGGAGTACTTGTGGCACTTTAGAGACTAACAAATTTATTTGGGCATAACCCCACAAAAGCTTATGCCCAAATAAATGTGTTAGTCTCTAAAGGTGCCATAAGGACTCCTCGTTGTTTATGCAGATACAGACTAACGTGGCTACCACTCTGAAACCTATCTCATTATCTGTATCTAATCAGCAGCCGAGGGGGTGTATTTCTTATTTGGATAAATGGAAAAACAGGCCTTGCAACACCAATTAAGGTAACGTTATCCAGCTCTTGGTTCATCGCAGTCTTCTCCTCCTCCCCATCATAGAAAGCAGTCACCATTTTCATTATGACGGTGAGATGGTGAGAAAACTACAGCAGGGTTTCACCTAATTTGAAGGCCTCGGTGCAGAAGTATTGCAACTAAACCGTAGGGTGTGACACCACCCCAGCATACCCCCAAATCATTGTGAATTTCTTGTTTCCCTTCCATCACAGCACTTCTTAGCGTTATAATGAATCAGTATCATACATCTCCGAGGAACTCAACATATGGGGCTCTATTCTCCAGGGAGCTGGCTGATGCTCCCTGATCCTAAATTACCTAGCCCTAGCATAAGCTAGGACAGCTAAAGAGCTACTTTAATTTATATCACTGGTGCAAGGTCCCTAAGTGACCCTACACTAGCAGAGAATAGGCATCTTGGAGCTCTGCAACACCTCCTGGCCCCTTCCCAGACCAGACCCTTAGGCCAAAGATTTGAGGGGATGGCTGAAACAGGAGGCAGGCACTAGCTATGCCACCTCCACTAGTTTTATGCCAGCGGAGAGAGTTCCCCTGTGACTGAGTGGTACAAAGTGGCCATAGCAGACCGGAGAATCTGGCCCATAATGCATTATTGTAGCAGAATAAAGATTCAAGGTGTCATGCCCTAAGATCAGAGATTTGGAGAAGGCATCCTGGGTATGTAAGAAAAAAAGCTCAGTCATTAAAGGCAAAAATAGTCATCAATTAATTGATAGGGAATGGTTTAGAAAACCTGCACAATAAAGATCAGTAACAGGCAAGAATAAGAGGCATAGGAGGCACCCACCAGAACAATTTCACCTCAGGAGAGTAACTTGTTCAGATCTGTTTATCAGGCAACGATGTTTGAACTTATTGCCCAAAAGTCAGCTCAAAGTTTTAACCAGATGACTCAGCCTTACTCATCTCTACTATGCTTACTCATCTCTACTATGATCTTTCTGCTTTAGGTCACAGGGTTTTCAGCTGCAAGTGGTGCTTGTTAGGGGGCTAGTTTCCTTTCAGAGATTCCAGCAGAAATCACTGCGGTAGTCAGTAAAACCGTAATTGTTCTGGCTTTCACAAAAGCAAGGGCCCAGTTCTTAGGTGTGCAATGGCTACTTTTGCACTACTCCCAGAGCACAGTAACGTAAAGCTAGGTTAAGATGGCTACTTGGGAAGCCCCCAGCAGAAAAGGGATTCAGGGGGGTGGCACAGAACTGGAATAGTGGTTCCATACACCCGTCTAGCCCCATAGTTGCTGTACAGGGGCCAGGGGGATGTGGCCAGGAGAAAGGCTGTGTAGACTTTGTGGCCAGCTATTCCTGGTTAATGGATTGGCCTCTTGGGGGATAGGCAGGTTGGGGGCTAACTGGTCTTTGGCTGGCCCTGGAATTAAACAGCCACACAGGTGACATAAATCACTCCCCATTTGTCAGGAATGGGTTCTCCTCAACCAGAACTGAAACATTCTGACTGCAAGTGTAGACAAGACAATGCTGTTTCAAACCATTAGCCAGAAGAATGCATTCTGTGGCTGTGCCGAGAACCGTTCTTAGGTATCTAAGTCACTTAGGCACTTTTGAAAATTTAACCTGTGGATCTCTAGATAGCGAAGCAGGCATTGGGTCTGACCACCAATTCTCCCCACTTCTGTTCCCCCCACAGCCACTTTCTAGCATAGCACAAGCTTCTTCCATAGCCCTTATAAGATAGATCCAAGACTTTTGGTGTTTTTCTGGTCTCTCCTTGTTCTGAGAGAAGGGGTTGTTTATATCTTCTGGCACTCCTTCACAGCATCCCTAGTTGTGACAGCCTCTAATTCCCACCAGCCGGGGAACTACAACTCCCAGAATTCTCTGGTTCTGACTCATCTCAGACCACCCTGAGTGTGGCGGATGCCTTGTTTACCAACTCTTAATGCACAAGGGGGGGGGGGGGGTGAGTCCCTCCAACTACCTTCATTATTTCCTAGACAAATGGGGCTACAAACTGATTTACCCCTCCCTGTGTGTGAGAGACTGTTCGCAACCAGAGCTGCTGTGCCAGTGACATGGGGGTAGGCTTTCTTCCCTTCCCACATTGGACCCCTGAAGTGGGCTGAGAGTGGGAATGGCAGAATGTCCAGTCTAGCTTCCCAAATTCAGGACCCCTACAGAAATAACAAATGTGCTATTTGCTGTCACAACCTTCTGCAGCCTTTGGGGAACACCAGTACCCCAGTTTCAAGGAAGAATGGAGCTGGGCACAAAGAAATCAGGGAGAGAGAAAGTCAGAGAGGAGGCCCAGCAGTTCATAACCACCAGAGGCAAGAGGTCACAGCAGCATTTTTCATGGTTGGAGACACAGGAAGATGGGCAGGCTGTAGCCACCAAAGAGAAGAATTATGGAGAAAGAATTCTGCACAGTTAGAAGTTTCAAATTGATACCAGGTTCTAAGCATGGAAACTATAGAAGATAACTCTCGAGATCCAGCAGGTCCAAAGGAAAACGGGATGCATGTGGGAATGGCAACTCAACCCAACCTGCAAGACAAATCAAGCTTCCCCACAAAGAGTTCTCCAAGGGTCCAAGGAAGACAGACAATCCTCGCTGGAGATCCAATACTCAGAAGAATCGAAAGAACATTCTGCCAGGGACATGTGGGCAACAGGATAGAGTGCTGCCTTGCTGGAGCCAAGACATGCAATGTCCCTCTAAGATTGGATAGGCTTCTGAAGGCAATGAGCAAAGAGCCATTGAAAATGCTTCATATCAGCACTAGTGACCCTGCATTGTGGGATATCTCACAGATAGTAGATGACATCAAGGAACTTGGAAGCATGCTGAAGAAGAATGTCCAAGCAATCTTCTCTGAGATCCTTCCTGTTCACTAGCAAAGGAAGACAGATGGTAGAAGAGTCTGGAAGTGAACCGCTGGCTAGGTAAGTGATGCAGGGCTTTGGTTTTGTGGAACACTGGTTCACCTTCTGTGGGGAGAGGAGGCTGTATAGTTTGGATGGCCTTCACCTCAGTAGAAGGTGGACCAGTTTCCTTGCGGACAGGCTGGCTAGAGTAGTCAGGAAGGAGTTAAACCACTAGCAAAAGGGGAAAAGAGGGAGGATATGAGCACTTAGCACAAAATCAAGACATTGAGAACAAAATCAAGAAACCAAAGGACAAGGAGAGAAGACATGGCTGAATTGCCTGTACACTAATGTTAGGTGCCTGGGTAATAAAGAGGAATCACTCATTTATGAACATAAATTGGATCTAGTTGGTAGTACTGAAACCTGATGGGATGAGTCACACAGTTGGAATGTTAAAATCAATAGTTATAACTTATTGGGAAAAGGGGAAAGGGGAGGGGATGTGGCACTCTATGCCAAAAATAGGATTACCTGTGTCAAAGTCACTGATCACATGGAAGATGATTATTTTGAATGCTTATGGATCCATGTCCAAACACATAAAGCTCAAGATAAGGTTCTAGTTGGTGTCTGCTACAGACCACTAAGTCATAGTAAGGAAAAGGATGGCTGCTTCCTTACACACCTATAAGGTGTAGGAAAAAATACTGTGTGATCATGGGGGATTTCAATTTGAGTGACATACAGTGGAGGTCTTATGCTGCCAGTACTAAAACATCCTTGGAATTTCTAAACATTGTAGATGACAATTTCCTAACTCAAAAAGTGTTCCAGCCATGTCCTAGCAGATAAAGAGGAACTGACCACAGAGCTAAAAGTTTATGGTAGCTTAGGTACAAGTGATCATGACATGATCACATTTATAATGTGCAAGCAGAATAAAGTCTAGACTAATAATATATTTACTTGGTGCTTTAATAGGGCCAATTTCACAAACCTGAAAATAAATTATGAGCCAAATCAGCTGGGAGGAAGAATTTGTGAAGAAAAATGTGAATGAAGTAGTGGAGAGAGAACATGGGGCCTGGTGCAAAACTTGAAATCCAGTCAGCAAAGCCAGGCCATGCTATGAGCCAAAGTAAGGCCATGTCATAAAGCAGACATTTGCTCACAAGTTCACTGTCTGGTACATGAACTTGGCTAAGGTACGGCAAGTGTTGCTAAAGCACAGGCTCTCCCAAGTACTAAGTACTGGCTCTTCATGTAAACACAATCCTGGGAGATAGTACAGGAACACACTGACCCCGAGTAAGACAAGGACGGGAGGACAGGATAACAGAGGGGGATGTTTTGTTCAAACCAGCACGTACAAAGTGTAGGGTTGGTAACTAACCACTTCAGGAGTGTAATACGTAACTTGTTTGTATCAATGTATAAAAGAGAAATCATAGAAGGGGCAACATCAGAAAGTCCATTGCTAACTGAGCTGGTCCGTTGATCTTGGGCATACATGTGGTAGTGTACCTGTAGCACTTATGGGGCAGTAGGACCGTGATTTGTCGACATTAAACCTGGCTGAGGGCCTTCACTACCAAACCAAGTCTGTGGTTTTTCTGGGTAGTACTATCAAGGTCTGCGCAGGACAACCCACGGAGAGAAAACACACACGCCAGCTGACAACAAATTAGAATTGGGAATTATTTAACACCCTTTTCACTAGATGCCCTACAATCTCACAATTGAGGAAAAAGGCTTTGCTGGTTGGGTAAATTAACCCTCCAACTAAAGGGTTAAACCTCTTGAAAATCTCCGTCCTCTCCTTCCTCTTCTCTCTTGATCGGGGTCACAGTTTTCTCTCCTCTCTATGGTATAACTGCAATGGACCCCTGTCGGTCCCTTGGAATCAAAAGGGAGCTCACACCCTCCCTCTTCCACAAACTCTAGTCCTGGGGTAGAACTTTTCCAAAGCTCCTACATGACTCATTCCCATTGACCTTTCATGGAACTTACACACCAAAGTCACTTAGGGTAGGTCTACACTTACCGGCTGGATCGGAGGCGTCGGATCGATGTTCTGGGTTCGATTTATCGCGTCTTGTCTAGACGCGATAAATCGAACCAGGAAGTGCTCCCCCGTCGACGCTGGTAATCCAGCTCGACGAATGGAGTAGGTGGAGTCGACGGGGTAGCCTGCGCACCGCGTGTGGACCCCGGGTAAGTACGTTTTCATTCAAACTAAGATAGTTCGACTTCAGCTACGTTATTCACGTAGCTGAAGTTGCGTATCTTAGTTCGAATTGGGGGGTTAGTGTAGACCAGCCCTAAGGGGCTTTGGAAAATGTTCATCCTTGGGGCCCAAAACATCAGGTCTGACCACGTTTTCCTGCTTCTGTTCTCTCAAGGCTCCTCTTGTGTTGGGCACACTCCTTCCAGGGCCCCAACTAGAAAGGCCCAGAGCTCTGGGTCATTTCCTGCTCTCTTCTTGTTCTGAGTGAATGGGTTGCTTATATCCTTCCCCCCAATGCCCTCCCAGCATCTGTTGTTGTGACATCTCTTATTCCTATCAGCCGTGGAGATTACAACTCCCACAGTTCCCTGGTTCTGGGCTGAACTGGGAACAGGGCTTTGCTTAAAGGACCAGCACACCCTGTTACACAATGCAAAAAATAAAACCAGGTTGTGTGCCGCCGTGATGGAAACACGTTGTGTATGAACACGCCAACAGCAAGAGGTGCCTGCTGCTTCATGTAGAAAACTATATGCCAAGTCATGGGTGCTTAATTAAGCAGCAATGGGATGTAAGGGCAAAATGAGTGCATTAGTAACTGTAGTATCGCCAACCACAAGCGTTCAAAGATCATGAATCAGTCCCCTCCCTGCCAAATAAGAAGATTTTTTGGTTACATTTCATGATTTTTAGGCCAATATATCTTGGTTTCTTTTTACGTGCCTTCTACTTTTAGAGGCTTTAGGATGCACTTGAGTCCCATTTTTAACCCAATCAGAAGGGCTAGAAAACTAGGTTTAACATTTGTGTTAAAAATGAAAGCCAAGATTCTCATATTTACACAACTGCAGGAGCTGGGGCTCTAAGACAAATAAGAAATATCATGAGACTTGCAGATCCCAAGAGTTGACAACACTAACTGTAACATCCCGTAAGCCAGGACTGGCAAGCAAGAACAGATAAGATGTCACTGATAAACCCTCTGCCTCATACATTGTTAGGTACATTAACAACCAGCAGGCAGCCCATGCCTCATTCATAGTGCGGACGGTGCAAGTTGCAGAATGTACAAAACAGACCTTCGTCTCATTGCAGGCACGTTCCACTCTTCAGCAGCTGCAGCTTTTGAGCCTTGCGAGAGAAAGGATCCTTTGCAGTCGCTTTCCTGCAAAAAGTCTGAGCCCCCTTAACTGGGTCCTCCTGCACTGAACGAGGCAGGGTTCACTATATTTTTTTACTATAGTGCCACCCGCACTATAATTGTCAAGCTCGTATAACTCAGCTAAATCAACAGCATTTTTGCCAGGGTAACAAAAGCAGCATTTCCCACCCAGATCTTCAAAAAGCAGGAGCCAGGCCCCCCAAAACCACCAGGCTGGCTCAAAAATCATATCGTTTAAAAATCATTCTGAGGGTTTTTTTAATTTGTCTTCTGGTTTCTGAGCCTTTTGGGAATATCTGGGTCACATTTTTTCAGCTTTCCTCTGCAACCATGAGGACCAGAAACTTTTATAAAAAACAAAACCTGAGATTCTCACCTAATCCAGTGACACTGTCACGGAGTATAGGGGAGTCCGGCCCTGCACCCCTCTTCCCCGGATTCACTGGGAGTCTCAGCCAGCCAGTAGAACAGAAGGTTTATTAGAGATGCCAGGAACACAGTCCAACCAGAGCTTGTCAGTACATCCAGGACCCCTCAGTCGGGTCCTTCCGGGGGGCAGGGAGCTTAGACCCCAGCCTGGGGGCTCCCTGCATTTCGCCCCACAGCTCCAAACGGGGCAGGGAGGCCAGACCCTGTCTGCCCCCCTCCCCTCCTCTTCCCAAGCCAGCTCCAAACTGAAAACTCTCCAGCCCCTCCTCCCCCTTTGTCTGCTTCCCGGGCCAGGAGGTCACCTGATCCCTTTGTTCCCACACCTTCAGCTCATACCTTTGCCGGGGGAGGAGCCGGGCCATCTCTTGCCAGGAGACAGAGCCATTCTCTGTGTCCAGGCCTCTGCCTTCTAGGGCTTTGTAACAATCATGCACCGTTGTCCCACCACCTAGATACTCAAGCACTGCATAAGGGAAACCGAGGCACTCACACAGTACTCAGGGACACCTTAACAACAGTCCTAGTTCGTCACAGACACCATGAGCATGTTTAAATAAAACAACAAGTATTGTGAGACTCATAACACAATTGTAAGGATCGACAACACTGCAAAAGGCACTTTGACACGATAAGGGCTTTGCAAGTCAAATTGCATAGTTTGAGATATTTTTGCAATGGGAAAAGTTAACTTTACTCCTTGCCCATCCCCTTGTTCTCAAAATTGTTTGTTCTCAAGCTTGAAAAAAGATATGGAAAATTTCATCCTAGAAGTTGAAAGGTATGGAAGGTAATGGGGAGATTAGGGCAGAAATGCTTAGGCAACCTCAACTGTATGCAGCCATTGCTTGCGCTGCAGTTCGAAAATGAGTGAAAACATGATGTGGCATTTTATAACTTACGCAAAGCATCTTTATACAATTGCGAAATTTTATTTTAAAATTAAATTCCTAGGAATATTTTGAGGCTAGTGACAATGTTTTTTCATTGCCTGCCAAGCCGTTGCATTAAAAATAACTCCTTTGACAGCCTACTTGTCATATATCTTGAGCCGTCTGCCTTCTTTGAATTGCATCTTCCCCAAAACTTTCAAAGGCCTTGTATGAGATTTAGCCCATTGAATTTTATGGCTAAATCTCCTGCATCTTTGAAAATGAAAGGATCGTCCATAACAAGAATTCAGAACTGAGACATCAAAGAGACTTTTCTTTTTAATGCAAGTATTAAAAAGCCTGCAAAGTTGCCTACTAATAATTTGCTCCATGGCCAATTTTCATACTGGAGAGAATACAAGCTTTCTATACTTTAATCTTTGGAAACTAGTGGCTGCTAGTTTAATATACTCCCAATGCAAGGTCTAAAATTAATATGCTAAAACTGTCTAATCAAATCCACCCAAGCGGGTCATGCTGTCAAAATAATTGGCAGAGCAACTCATGCAGGAGCTTTTTCGTACAGATGCTTTGTTTTAAAAATCAGCCTTTAGCTGCATATTCAACAATAGCCTAAATGCTAGATCTGCTTTTGCAAAAACCAAAATTATTGCATGGATACCTTCTAATGAGCTGATATTCGTTCTGCAGCCAACATGGTCTTGAAGGAGTGAAAATGAAATATCAGTTCCTTCTAAAAGAATGACGGAATTCAGGGAACCCGGCCAATTGTGGCTGATTCAGCATCTGCTGACTGTGGCAGCTAAATCATTATGTTTGCCATTCTAGCTCCAGGAAGCCAGCAGAGATGAATGGTTATTCTGAATTGTGAAAACCAGTATGATTATTTTACACTGCACAGCGGAATTGCAAATTACCATTGAATTTCCAGCCCAGGCAACAGATCTGCAGGCACATGCTTTTACAATGATAAGGATAATGTAAAAGGTCCTATGGGGTGAATTCCTGGCTCCACTAACATCAATGGCAAAAACATTACCCAACCAGAAATTGGCTGTACAAGAGGAGATTTTTTCCTGCTGGGCTCCCTTCAGGATGGTGTTAAGTGCAATTAGAGATACTCCTGTTCCCTACTTTCTAGCAGAGTTTTTTGAAATGTAAATCAAAAACCATGTCACAATGGCCTGTTCCTTGGATTCACTCCCAATATGGATCCTTGGATTCACTCAGAATATAGATTTCGAGGGGGTACATCAATAAAAGTCTTAAAGGTTGGGTTTTCCACATTCATCTTGCAATGACGTAACCAGCTACTGCTTGAGTCCAGTTAGCATGGTGATGCAACAGTAAGGTTCAATGTTTATGGGTGATTTGGCGGCTCTAACTCCTGAGGAGGGATTCAAGAATGGCATCCCATGAGACCCATGGATGTTCAGAGGAGCAGCACTACCAATAAAAGTGAGAGGGATGATACCAGCCATCTGGTGAAGGAGGCATGTCACAAATCACCCTCATGGCACAGGTCTCCCCAGGAGGCTACTCTACAATTATCTCCAGTGGGACTAACTGCCAAAGGAGTTTGCCCATAGAGAATTTGTAACCAGTTGCCTGCTGAAGCACTCCTTCCTGTGCTGAAAGTAAGGTTTTTATATTGACCATTTCTATTCATTTGGCGCCCACCACGTGCTTATTGCTTGCTAAAGAGAGAACCTCCATTTTTACCAGTGCTCAGATGCTGCTGTGGTGGGTGGGGCCTGATCCAAAGACCACAGAGGTCAAAGAAAGGATACCACTTGACTTCCATAGGCTTTAGATACGACTGTAAAGTCTTGTCTACACACACAACTTGTACCACTTTAACTAGACCAGCATAATTAAAGTAGTAAGTATGGATGCAGTTATATTGGTATACAAGTCCTTACAGCAGCATAATTTATTCCTGTACAGGAAGAGAAATAAACTACACCAGTATAAAACTGCATCCATAGTAGGGGTTGCATGAGTGCAACTCTATCAGTAAAAAAAAAATAATAAAATAAAATAAATCACCCTCCTAACCAACATAGTTTTGCAGGTATATTGTCAGTGGACAGTCCTTCCCGGACCACCCTTTTTTCAGATTAAACTTGTGACTTGTAATACAAAGTAGCTTTGCAAACTGTTCAAAACCCACCTCCCTTTCCCACTAATTGGTATCTGCCCAGGAGGTAGTCAAATCCTCAAGAAAAAAAGGTTCTAATCCTGACATGCAGGCTGAAGCTTAGCAATGGCTAAAGAAGTCAGCATTGGAAACGGACATATAATGTGTCCCCTTTCCAGAAGCGAAGGTACAGCACATCTGAATCTCCTACTGGAGTGACTGGTTTCTAGAAGCTGCCTTCAGCATTGTACCAACTTGACTATGGCTCACGTGCGTAACGCTACAATTGATAAGGCACCCCTTCTGAATAACAAGCTCTTAAATCCAAACCAAACTAGGTCACCTCTCTCCTTGAATCTTAGTGAAGGTTCATCCTTCTAAGGGGGAGAGTGTTGTCCTTTTATGTCATTGCTTATTATTTGACAATTCTGCTTTCAAACAGCTTGCCAGCTTTGCAGCTCCCATCACAATAACACTACAAATAATTTTAGAGCTACCATTTTCCATCAAAGTTTTAATGAGCCAGTGAACTCACAAAAGGGGCTCCGCATAACGTAATTAAATAAAATCTAAGTAAATGGCAAAGGTTTCACACACAATATTTTAGCTGAAAACAGCTGGTATGCAGAGAAAGGAGCATCGAGAGTGCATGATGCAAAAAGGCATTTCACAGAATGCAAATGCTAAAACTTTTCGTATCACACACGCACTAAAACGCTGAGCTTACAAGTGGCTTCACTCTGATTTGGAAGAACAGGTAGGGGTGACACTTTTTTGCTAGTCTGCACAGTAAAGTATTTTACATGGAAGCCCAAAACAGGTTCAAAGAGCCATTTGTCCTTAGGGTAGAAATAAATACTCCAGAAACAGGTAGCGTCACATGGAACATCTTGCTCAATGAGCCCAGTGGTTGCTGCTTCTTTCCCATGTTTCCAAAGAGGAGGCAGTGCTGGATCCCTCAAAGCTGAGTCTTGCAAAGGTCAATATTGTAAAATGTCTGTTTGGCTCAGAGCTGCAAAACTCCGCTCATTTCATGCTCACACCAAATTGCAACTAGTCAGATCTGTGCTGAACCAAATCTCTCAGCATTAATCGTCTGCATTGACTATTTATGATACCATGTTTATTCCAGCCCTATACATATTTGATATCAGAGCTGCACAAATCCTCGAGGTTTTGGTTTGTTTTTTTTTCATTTCACATTAAGGTAACTTTGTTGTTGGTGCTGTTGCATAATATAAGGCTGTTTCAGTGTATTCCTTGAGAATGAAATTCCTGATAAACCCAATTTTCACTTCTTCCATCAGGTTCTATCACCACCTGGCATAACCTTCCATGTGGCTATGGCTGTAATTCTGGATCAGTGTATGAAAAGTTTCTGAATTCTTCCTGGTTAATCATTGGGAGAATCCCCTCTTCGATGGGGGTTAGAACTGGTTCTTCTTTTATAAAATCAGGATCAAAATTACTAACATCTTCGTTGCATTTCTGCCAAACAAAAAAGACAAAAAGAGGAGAGGTCAAAAACTTGCACCACCACTTTTCTATTCTCTTTGTTCGTAACTTTTTCTTGTCTTGAGTGAGATGCATGACTGCCTCCATGGAGTGCTCAGCTGTTCTGTAACTCACTTTGGGCTGCATCCTGTAAGATGCTGAGTGGCCCTGCTTAACCCTGTATAGCCTGTCCTTTGTAAGCCTCCGTAGGCCTTTTGCCAGCAAACCCCTCGCTGATTTAGTTGACATCAGCTGGAGTTTTGCCTGCACTGCCGCTGAATGGCAGACCCCATGGATCTGTAATCCCTTTCTTTGTTTAACTGTCTGAGTGCTCAGCCCCAGCCATTCAAAGTAATTATACACACTGTTTCCAATTAGCTGATTCTACACAGTCTTTCTTTATCTGTGCCGTGTCTGAAACGGCCTAGTTGGGGGATCTTCTCCTTTGTTCAAAAGCCATTATACTTGTACAATAATGAATTAGTAATGCCACAGGAGCAACAAACACCCTGTCTCCAGGTGCCGGATTCCTACCCACCCAGTACAAAGTAGGATTGTTTTCAATAGAGACCCCAAAGTTGGCTTATGGTACATTTTGACACAACGCTGGTTTTTCCTGCCCCCAGAACAGCAAGGAGAAGTTTTATTACCACGAGAGTTTATTTTTCCAGATCCACTCTAGCAAGGGAATTCACTGGACCCTGCGGAATGGTCACTTTACACTGTGCAAGAACATGGGCACGGTTAGAGTGGGATTTTCAAACATACTCAGCGTTGGCTCAGCTCTGGGTCTCAAAAGGGCATTTTACCATTGACTTCCAGGGGGGCTGAGAAGGGCAGGGCTGAGAGCCTTGGAAAATCCCACCCTTATGGTTTCCTTGGCAAGTCTCACAAACCGTGCACAACCCAAGAGATTTTCAAGCTCAGCAGACACACAGGTCTCTGGATAGTAATAGGAAGCTTGGTTCGGAAGTGCGAACTGCTCATTTGCCAAAGCAAAGGCCAAGTACCAGGGATGGCGGGGCCAGGGTCCCAACATTAAGACTGGGGAAGACCCTGGTCCCAGAAAGATTTGGATTCAGGTGAAGGAAAAGGCAGAACATAAAGAGCCTGATCCTGAAAAGTACTGAGCCCCTGCAAGGACCACTGGGCCGGATTCTGCATGCACTGAACTCACTGGGATTTGAACAGGAGGGGGCCCACTGACTGCAATGTGAGATAAAGGAGCTCAGCAGCCCTGAGGATCAGGCCCGAAGAGGGAATTTAAAAGGCAGTGGTGCCCTAGGAAGCGAACTGGAGATACTCTCTGTTGGGAATGAGCATGAAAGCATCATGAGGAGCATCCGTGGGGCAGGATGGTATCATGGGACAGAGGGACCAGCGCTCTGTGCTCCCCGTAATTGTAATTATTCAATGGCATTACAGTAGCATCCAGAGGCCCCAGGATGGATCACTGCACCACTGGTCTGGGCACTCTACAAATACCCAGTGAGAGACAGCCCCTGCCCTGGGCAGCTCACTGTCTCAATAGACAAGGCAGGGTTAAGTTGGGGGAAGGGAAGGATTATTACCCCACATTTTGTACATGGGAATTAAAGCACAGAGGGGAGTTAGGTGTGTAATCTGCTTAGGCATTTCTGAAATTGTGTCTTTAGATGCTTAAGTATCTTTCTGTCCCAGGCAGATTAAGTGACTTGACCAGCATCACACAGGGAGTCTGTGGCAGAACTGTGAACTGAGCCCACTTCTCCTAAGTCCCACTCCAGTGCCATAATGACAAAGCCGCCCTTCCATGGCATCCTTCTCCCCAGTAGTTGTACAGCCAGTGAAAGAATTCAGCAAAAGGAGATTATTTTGCTCACTCCCTCTCACTCACAATTCGAGGTCTGAAGGGTGGTTCCATCTGGCGCTGGTTCAGCAGGTCCCAGTCCAATCCTTTAAAGTAGGGGTGCCTCAGGATAGTGTTCTCTCCACCCTGAGCCAGGCTGCCCAGGCGCATGTTGGGGTTCTTGGTCATAAACTGCAGAGCAAAATAAATGACCCTGGTTAGTCCTTTACTCACATCCAGCAAGGAGACAGGAGAGATATCTATTACTAGCAATCACACAAAACACCGGTCCTCAGCTTTCTTGCTGAGCCTACTTTGCTGGCCAGACTTTCCCACCTTCATTACATTGGAAGAGCATGCAGGGATCCTGACTCCTCTTTTAGGGAGAAAGCATGGGTATATTTATGTCCTTGGCCACTTCTATTTCAGATAAAGTGCATCATCTGTGGCACTATAGACATTGCACACGGTTTGGGGGGTTTTCTTTTTCAAGAACAAAAGCTCTTTATAAGGTTGGTATTTGCCAGCTGCCTGGGCTTTGGATTAGAGTCAGTTTTTAACTGTGCCTTTTTCCTAAACCTCAGCCTGCTGAAGTGAAGCCAGAAACCCGCATCGTGCTTCCTGCAGTCTCACAGAAATCGGAGATGGCTGAAGAGAATGAGGAAGGGGTTGAATGTCACAGAACATTAAGGAGGAAGCAGCAATCCAAAGAAAACCGAACATATGAATTCATACAGGTGACATCACCTTTTGTGCGTGAAACCCATTGGGGGACTCTCCCATCTCTGCTACAAGAGGAAATAAACCTCCGTATAGCAGCATCAAACTTCAGCTAGGGGTTCTGCTCTGGAGAAAAGTACTAAGAAAAGCTACGGATCATGTAACCGGTTCAGTACGGGGGTGAGAGGGATATGGCTCGTACCTTTCAGATTCTAGAAATAATGCTCAAGTGAGAATGCATTTTCAAGCAGTTGGGAAGTCCTTTCTCATACAAGTAATGTTTGGTTTTTAAACTTCAGGACCTACTTTTTTAAAAGTGCCGCCGAAGACCCGGAGCGCCGCCGGGTGAGTATCATAGAATCCTAGAATCTCAGGGTTGGAAGGGACCTCAGGAGGTCATCTAGTCCAACCCCCTGGAGTACAGGGGGAGGCGCCTTTTTATAGCGCCGCTTCCCCTGCGCTCCGGACCTGGCTGCGCTACTGAACCAAACCCCACCCTCTTGGACTTCAGGCCACTAGCACAGGGAGCAAACTCCTGTACGGCGCTCTCTGACTGGCTCTCCCATCCTGTGTCTGTTTTTTACCAACCCTGCCAGAAAGAGTTAATGCTGCTTACTGCAGCTGATAATCTGGATTCACAGGTGACTGCACCATGCAAAGCAACTGTTCTGTGGCTGTGCCCTAAGCATGCTCCTTCTGTACCACAAAGCTCCAGCTATGTGGTATCTCCTGGGAGGGGACAAAATGCAGAGGAGGGGCTGTTTTCCTCCTATGAACCATCTTCCTATTCTACCTGCTTTTGTTCCTCTCTGCCAGCACAATCCAGGGGAAGTACGCTCCCCCAAAACACTCTGATTTGGGATTAGTGGATTTCCCTTGATCTATTTCTCTGTAAGATCTTCCATGACATCTCAGATTCCAATCCATATACAAATCAGCGAGGGGCAAACAAAACTCATTCAGAGCCTTTATATGAACTTCTTAGGTTTGCAAAAGTGGCTGGAAATCACATGATAACAGACTCACTTGTGAGAATGGGTTACCTAGGGAAGTGGTGGAATCTCCTTCCTCAGAGGTTTTTAAGGTCAGGCTTGACAAAGCCCTGGCTGGGATGATTTAGTTGGGGTTGGTCCTGCTTTGAGCAGGGGGTTGGACTAGATGACCTCCTGAGGTCCCTTCCAACCCTGAGATTCTATGATTCCCTGTGCTATTGTTTCCAGTCATGCTGGAGAGATGAGAACATCTCTCCTACTGTTTTAGCAGACCCACTTCTGGACCCAGAGGGAAAATAAAAATTCCTCTTTTTCTTATTTGTATTACAGTGGTTCTTAGAGGCCCCTACCATGGACAGGTCCCATTGTGCTAGGCCCTGTACAAAACCATAGTACAAGACAGTATTTTCCCCAAAGAACGTAGATTCAATTGACAAGACAAAGGAGGGGAAGGAGAAATGGAGGCACATCTAGATGAAGTAACTTGTCCAAGGTCACACAGCAGCTGGAAATAGAGCCCAGGTCTCCTGACTCCCAGCCCAGTACCTGTCCACTACATTATGCCGCCTCTGCTTAGAATGAAAAATAACAAACATTTTCAAATCTCAGCAAAGTTTCACGGAGGACAGGTCCATCAATGGCTATTAGCCAGGATGGGCAGGGATGGTGTACCTAGCCTCTGTTTGCCAGAAACTGGGAATGGGCGACAGGGGATGGATCACTTGATGATTACCTGTTCTGTTCATTCCCTCTGGGGCACTTGGCACTGACCACTGTCAGATGACAGGATACTGGTCTAGATGGACCTTTGGTCTGACCTAGTATGGCCATTCTTATGTTCTAAAGGGTTGGTACATTTAGGTTCAAGCCATGTAACCCAAAAAAATCTGAGTGGGTTTGTCCATTCACAAAACCAATCCAGAGCCCTGGGAAGTAGGAGTGTGTTTACATTCTCATTGGCTTGTTTTATTCAGCATTACACCAAAACATCCAGCGCAACAAATCAAGGTCCACCCAATTGTTCTGGTTCTGCTAGCTGGCTCTGATTGGCACAGTAGGCCTCCTGCACTTCCCCAGGACATTATAGCTGACACAAGAAAGTAGGGATCTTAAACCCTAATGTAGCTGGTTTTTGGTATCCAAAGGAGGGAGGAAGGGAATCAGCCCTTCCCATTTGCTCACTTATGGAATGCATTTTGGACTGCCTGCCCCCTGGGGCAGTTCTGGGAAGATGCATAATTACTGCCAAACTCATGGCTGGGCTGCTGCGGAAATCCTTTTGAAGTGATCCCTGTTTCAGAAGAGTAAACATCTTTGGAAATTATTTGAGCCACTGGATACCTGATCAAAGAACCTCCTTCTCCCGTGCTTCATATTTTATGTATCAATTCAGCCCTGTCCTGCAGTTTGTCTGGTTTGGAAATGCGAGTGTTCAGTGTGCACAGACATTAGGGCTCAAGTGATAAAGCAGAAGCCTGAACAATTATCTTTATGTCTCTCTAAAAAATAAAGGGCCTCTATCTCGTTTACAGTAAGGCCCCTTTACACCACTGTGACCGAGTAGTGGGGCCTTAAGAGTGAGTGTAAATAACCACATTTACACCACCTGTACACGACCAGAGTGATATCAAAGGGCTTTATTAAATGAGAACCAGGCTCCAAATCTTCTGTTGCAAAATAGGCAGGATACAATCTGAAAGGACAGTCACAGTTATCACACATAACTGCATCCATCTCTGACTGACTTCTTTTACACTGCATGGAGGCATTTTGCATGCAAATGCAGCTCAGTATGTGTGATTTATTATTCTGAAATTCTAGCCCTTAGATGCCATTATACAGTACCTGTAAACTGTTACTATATTCATGGCAACCTGGAACATCCTACCCGATTACACAGGCTGATGTGCTGTCCCCATGTCTCTATGACCCAGGGGCTGTCACATACAGCATGCTGTTTGCCATTTCTAGTCTTTCAGCGGATGAAATCTTATCGTGATTTCTGGAAAAGGTGTGTCTGGGGCAGACTAGATACAGTCTGCATGTTTTATGTGGGAAATGGTTGGGCTTTACACCAACAAGTAGGTATCTGGCAACTGAGTCCCGGGAAAAACAGAATGCTAACAGCGCCTCTTACTAATTGTGTCAATGTTAATATTTTATGCCACGTATCGTATCATATGATGCACTTCAAATTAAAGGCTGAAATGTTCAAAGCTGCCTAAGGGATCTGGATGCCCGATTCTCATTAAATTTAATAATCTAAAAGATATGCTAATTCAGCCCAAAGTAATGGGGTTCATGCAGGACTCACTGGCTGAAATTCTAAGGCAGGAGGTCAGTCAGATGATTATGAGGGTCTCTTCTGGCCTTAAAAATCTATGAAACTCCCTAGGCAGCTTAGAACCTCAGTAAAAATGTTGTATTATTTATTCTTTGTATTACGGTAGTATCTAGAGGCCTAATAGCAGGGACTCGGTATGCTAGGTGCTATACATATACACAGGAAAAGACAGCCCCTAAATAGACAGGACAGACAAAGAGTGGGAGGGAAAAAAAGTATTGTCTCCATTTTACTGATGAGTAACTGAGGCATAAGTAGCTCAAGGTCACAGAGCAAGTCTGTGGCAGAGCAGGGAATTCAACCAAGCTCTCCGGAGTCGCAATCCAATGCTTTAACCACAAAGACCAGCCTTCCTCTCCAAAGTGTTTATGTGACGTTATGGGAGATTGAAGCCTGTGCCAATGGCTCAAAAATTTTAGCCAACACCTTCCTAACTAGTCAGTGGCAGGACGGGTATTGCAGGATGCCATGCTAGGCCACCGGAGAGCTCTGAGGGCTTCTGGATACCAGATGAGACATGAATAGGACAAGGGAAAATACATAAGGACATTAAAAAAATCCAGGGCCTGGCCTCTAGGATTGTACTGGGAAATGATAAACTCTGGAAGAGGAACGTCTTGGCCCCACTTAGAATCCAGACAGAAACAAGACTTAGACCAATATATATTCATAATCAGGCCCGGGTCTGACTTCCAAGGTCCAACTCTTCTGTGTTTCGGCAAGTAATGGAAGATGATTCACAGGTAAAAGGTTTCCCTTGGAAAAGGTCATTTATTAGTACTTAATCAGTATCTATACTTTGCACCAATATCTAGACAACTAATATGAATACACCGCACCCCCGCTAGAATGCGGGGTTTGGGAGCCATGCACGGTACCGCGTTAATGTTGCCATGGATCCCAATGTAAACAATTTATTTTGGGATCCATGCTCGCCCCCGTGCTAATACCGAATTCGCGCTATAGTGGCGCACGATATAGCGGGGGTCTCCTGTATCTGTCTCTGGACCCAGCCCTATCTACAAAAAGCCCATCAAAGAGTTACATAGACGGAATGAGACAGCCCTTAGCAAAAGCAAAACAGGTTAAAAATCGTTTAAGTCACTTGATCCTGCTTCCATTGAAATCAATGGCCTCAAATCCTCGGTCTACATGGGTTTGTAAAGCTGTAAACTCACAGTTAGATTGAACCTGACCTCATCTGAACTTCTCAGAGGCACGTCAGCCAAAACCAGCACACTGAGCCAGAACACCTGACCTCCATGGAATTATTGATACATATTTACTGAAAACATGTAATGAATCACTCCATACAGTTAAGAGTGGAACGTTAGTCTGCCAGTGACGCTACAAGAGAGATTGTAGGGATAAAGGAGCTCACCACTGGGAAAATATTTTGTCACCCACCAGAGTTAAATCTGTAGACAGGTGGACTATTCTGTACACTGCAACTGATTTATAAAGAACCATGGTGGGTAAACTTGTCTAGAGACTTGAGAATGTGCAGAAATGTTTGCGCAAACCATGTTTCTAATAATAATTTCCTTGCTTTTTAGAGTTATATATAATGATCACATACACACTCTCAGCATTATTTTAACACATCTATTTTACATTTATCATCAGTGACGATTAGTTTCACAGGTAATATTGTGGTGAGTAGGTTACTTCTTAGTGGAGGGAAATGTTAAAAAAAAATCCAAACACGAGGGGTGAGGGGAAAAGCATCTCAGGAACCTGGAAGGGTGAGGAATGAAAATGCCTTCTTTAGCCATAACAGTTGGCTTCTACTAGCAATAATTATTATTACTTGTACTACAGTAGTGTGTAGCTGTCACAACTCAGGTCATTGAGTTGGGCTGCTTACGTACACTTAGTAAGACACAACCAAAGCACTGAGGAGCTTAGTATCTAAACAGATGAGAGAGACACAGAAGGTAAGTATTTAATGAAGTGTTATCCCCATTTTACAGATGGGGAACTGAAGCACACAGAAGTTAAGTGACCAGCCCAGAGACAGACACACACACACAGTCTGTGGCAGAGGCAAATGACAGATCTCCTGAGTCCCAACCCATCTCTCTTAACCACAAGACCAACCTTCCTCAAATGGACACTGAGCCAGACCATCCCAATCCAACTCTTGCCTTCAAAATGTTAAGCAAAAGCAATATTTCCTTGTACTTTTTCTTGGCGTTTCCCTCTTGTTGTTAGTGAAGTATGATAAACACAAAAAGGAAAAGCAATTACTCTAATTAAGGCTTCCCTTCGTGAATCTTGTGACTGAACACTGGACTTGCAGCAAACATGGTTTCACTATTATGTAAGCCAAACAAACCAACAATATATGATTTCATTAGCCTTCAGCAGCCCCTAAACAAAGGGGAAGAAAGATGGCTCTACATTTTTTAATGACGTGATGTCAGGAGGCACTCATATAGCACAGTGACAGGTTTCAGAGTGGTAGCCGTGTTAGTCTGTAGCAGCAAAAACAACAAGGAGTCCTTATGGCACCTTGGAGACTAAAAAATGTATTTGTCTCGTTAGATTGACTTCGCACTTGGTAAGGCAACTCCCGTCTTTTCATGTATTTGTACCTGCTCCTGTATTTTCCACTCCATGCATTTGATGAAGCAGGTTCTAGCGCACGAAAGATTATGCCCAAATAAATGTGTTAGTCTCTAAGGTGCCACAAGGACTCCTCGTTGTTGTCACATAGCATAGGAGCACTTTATTAGCAGCTCTTACGGGACTCAGTCCTGAGCTCCTTTCTTGGACACGACTCCTATTACCTTCCACGAGAGCGCTATCTGAATTAGACCAGGAATACAACTTCCAAAAGTGCCTAAATGGCTCAGAAACCGTGGTCCCATTTGCAAAAGTGACTCAGGCACTTAGGTTCCACTGACTGTCACTGACAATTAGGCTCCTAAGTGCTGAAGTCATTTTTGAAAATAGAATTTAGATTTCCCAAGTCAGTGAGGCACTTTTGAAAATGTCAACTCTCTTCTACACTGAGGATTTGCCCCGACTGCGCTTGGCCCTTGTGAAGTATGGTAAATTGCTATAAGCTGGGATGCCTACCAGTCAGTCTGCCATAGTTTTAAGCAGGGGTGAGCTCCATTGATGCAAACAACAGCTTTGCTGTCTGTGCTGGGGTTCTGGCTACTGATGGCAGGAATCAAGGCAAATTCTCCTGTGTAGACAAGGCCTAAAGAATGCCGCATTAGGGAGCAGAAATATACTTGAAATGCATTTTTGAAAACTTCTTGGTTATTTCACCTTTCCAGCTTTGAAGTAAAGAGGATGTGGGTAAGACTAAATCACTCCTCCTAGCTCTTCCGGAAAGCCACATGGGAGTGTAAAACTGAACATCTATCACAACGGCACTAGCAACAGCTTTCGTGCTATAGCCCCCAGTGCTAAGGATAAAAATATCAGTGCGGCAGAGGTTAACTTCATTGATATTAAATTGAGATAAGTTTGGTCTCACTCCTGCTTGGTCTCTAGATGATCACGTGACCACTGGATGAGGGGCTGACAATTCCAACCGCTATAGAGAACAAAGAAGATTACTCTGTTAAGATTGTTGAGGAAGATGGATACTCAAAATAAATCAGGGTAGAAAGAGGAAGCAGTGTGAGTGATTGACACATCTGGGGCCACATTTTCTGCAGCTGTAAATGGGTAAAGTTTCATTGACATCAAAGGGCTGGTCTACACTAGCCCCCAAGTTCTAAGTAAGATACGCAACTTCAGCTACGTGAATAACGTAGCTGAAGTCAAAGTATCTTATTTCGAACTTAAAAGTACTTACCCCTGGTCCACACGGCGGGGCGCAGGCTCCCCCGTCGACTCCGCCTGCTCCGTTCGCAGAGCAGGATTACCAGCATTGATGGGGGAGCACTTCCTGGTTCGATTTATCGCGTCTAGACAAGACGCGATAAATCGAACCCAGAAGATCGATCCGACACCTCCGACGCGCTGGGTAAGTGTAGACTAGCCCAAAGGAATTTTGCCCATTCACACAGCAGAGAAACTGGTCCCTAAAGGTGGCTCTCTGCCCCAGGTGAAGTTAGAATACTGATCGTTTAGCTTCAAACTAACTTCTTGTACTGGAATCTGCTTGCTTCCCCCCAACTTTTTCAGATGTTCCCATTATCACAAATACAAAATGAATAGACTTAGGCCAAATTTTCAAACATGGGTCCCTAAAATAAAAAAATTAATCACGATTAATCACGCAATTAAAAAAATTAAGCACAATTAATTGCACTGTTAAACAATAATAGAATACTATTTATACAAATATTTTTACAAGAAGTAGGACTGAGTGGACTTGTAGGCTCAAAAGTTTTACGTTGTTTTGTTTTTGAGTGCAGTTATGTAACCAAAAAAAAATGTCTATACTTGTAAGTTGCGCTTTCATGATAAAGAGTTTGCACTACAGTACTTGTATGAGGTGAATTGAAAAATACTATTTCTTTTGTTTATCATTTTTACAATATATTATTTTTATTACAAATATTTGCAAAGTGAGCACTGTACACTTTGATTTAAATTACAACCCAGAATACAATGTATTTGAAAATGTAGAAAAACATCCAAAATATTTAATAAACAATAGAATACCAATTGAAATTTAACAGTGCAATTAAAACTGAGATTAATCGTGATTCATTTTTTAAATCACAATTATTTTTTGAGTTTATCACGTGAGTTAACTGCAATTAATCGATAGCCCTACTAATAATGTATTAATGTAGATGAGTTTCTCATAGGCTTGGAAGAAGAGAGAATATTTAGTGTGATCCCTTGGGAAGTTCTCTCAGCTGGAAAGCTACAGGGATTCCCAAATGATGGTTCTGAGGTCGGAGCTGGAGAACTGCTCAGGAAATGCAAGGTGAAAGTAAACAAAAGTTGTTTACGAGGATCCAGCACAGAGCTTCAGAAAACGAGTCAAATATTTTAGTGTGACTTTGACAGCCAAAGCTCAATCTAACTGTGAGACAGAATTTATTGGGTCTGCCAACTCAGAAAAGATGCCAAAGGGAATGATGTATTGGCATATTTGAAGGCATTTTGAATATGCCTTTTGTTAGCCAGGCTCCTTGACGCTGAGAAGAAGCAATGAGTTCATCATGGCTCCTCTTTGATTTCAGTTGTGTCCACCATAGTGTTCATCCTTTCCCCTTTAATCCTTGTCTAAAATCTTACACTTGCACAAACAAGTTCACGCTAGTTGTTCTGGCACTGTGTGCAAAATAGATTAGCTGCTGCCTTCTATTTGTTCTTAACACAAAGAACTTGGGCCGGATCCATGGACTATGAGTGCAAAGAAGGGAGAGCACTGTGGTAACACTCCATGTGTTCTCTGGGTGATGTTGCTCTGACTTGCACAGGGGCCAAACTGGCCCTAAGATTTGGGGGGGCGGGGGTGAGGCAGAAAGCTCAGCTCAGTCCTATGTATTTTGTTTCTCTGCTCCCCTGACACTGGTAGCAGTTTGCTTGTATTATGTTCTTTAAAAAAAATCTGCTTCATAAAAAAAAAATCTTTTTATTGCAAGAACCCTTGTCTCTCCCACCATCTCTCCTAACTAATGACATTTTCAGGTTGCTGATTGGGACAAGACTGAGGCTCATGGCTGCATGCTCTCTCTCATGGACTCGGAAAGGCCTTTCTAAAAGTATACTGATGAGCAAGCGTAAGGTGTCCTACATCAGGTGTAACCAATATAGCTGGTAGGGTTGACATCCCCTAGGATGTACAGTTTATTTCTCCTGCATTCTCATTGCTTTCTTTACTGCAGCTTGCCTGCACTGAGGGCCATAGGGGAATTTTTTTCAGTATCTCTCAGATCTAGTTTCTGGCCATATTGTGGTACATTCATTTGGCACAGATTCAGTCTCTGAGCTGAATTTTGGAGCGATTATTTTGGAGCGAATTTCCTCCATTTAATTGAACCAAATCACATTTAGCACGTAACACGTACGATATTAAAATGATCTCAGCTCTGCTTTAATTGCATTTTTGTGGGGGCCTCACCATTTTCTGTGCTTCCTTACCTGGTATTACTTGCAAACTAGGAAAACCCCTGTTTCCTATACAGTGTTATCTACCTTATCTATAAAAATAAACTGGCTCATTGCACTAGAGTTTGATTTAAAAGGTGCAATTATGGTGTTATTTATATGAACACATAAAGCATTGATCAGAATGCACTACCAGAGTTCCCCTATTTAGCATGCTGCTTGATTCTGCCATCCTTATGCACCCTGAGTAGTACCTAACTCTGAGCAGCCCCACTGATTTCAGTGAAACTACTTGTGGAACTACTTGGTGTAAGTAAGGATGGCTGAATCACACCTCAAAGCAACAAGCTAACAGAGGCATCCTGGCAGCAGGGCATTCTGGGAAATTTGGTGTGCTCATTTTTGTCCAACAGTTACAAGGTGGATTTGTAGCTCTAAATTATCCTCAGATCTTTTGCTCTTATGGGCTGCAGTGGAATGACAACTCTTTACAGAAAAATGTACCCTGCTTTTTTGATTAATAAGGTTAAAATTGGGAGAGGCAGAGGAAGGCACTGTGCCTTCGTATGAACGTACAGTACCCAGCCTAATGGGGCCCTGATCATGATTGGGACCCACTGGGCAGGACTGTAACACAAACAATAGTGATAATAATAAACAATTAAACTTTTAAGTAGCTGTTAGGAGTTCTACACACAAGAATCTCTCTCTCTACTGAAAATTAAGTGACCTTCCTTGTGCTCTGCTCTGAAAGACTCCGGAGCCTTGACTGATTGGGGAAGGAGGTCGGGGCTTTTATCTGCTCCAATCACCCTGGCCTGTCACTCTGGGGTACTTTGGTATGGAATCCTGTCTTTGGGCCCCCGAATGAGAAGTCCCTCTGGATTGGGATTGAAAAAGCCTCAGTCAGTATCCCAAACTACACTATTCTGGGGCCATGGGGTGGGATCAGACACCTAGTTCCATGTTTAAACCAGCAGTTGCTCTTTAAAAAGCTCCAGTCTCTTGAAAAGAGGTTCAGAGGGCACATCGGGGTCATGCGGTCAGTGCAGGGGCCTTTTCCCTCCAGACATGTGTTCATATCCTAGATCAGGACACCAATCCCAGCTGATGGAGCTCAGACACTAACGGACGCTCTCCTGAGGTCATGGGGTTTGGAGCAATACCTTATCCAGTTGTGTCTCTCCATGCTCTCGAGCACTATGGGGAGATTCTCCATGATGAAAGAAGAAACTCCCAACTCCCTCCTTCTCTATCTTGTGCACCAGTGGCCAAGAACTAGAGCCACAGATAGGTCCTGTGAGACACAAACTTACCTTCTAATGGCCTGCTTCCACAGGGATTCTTGGAGCATCATTATTTTGTTTCCTATATCCAAGTTTAGGGCCCCGATTCTCATTTACACTGCAGCCCCTTTACACCACTCTGTCCGTGTAAAGGGGCTTGAAAGTGAGTGTAAATGTAACTCTCTCACACTTTCAGGCCCCTCTACCCTGCCGGAGGCATGTAAATGTGAATCAACCATTAGATCTTTATGACACGTTGATCATGTTATGGTGGAGAACATGGGCAGCTGCAAGCAAGCGTGTCATTCATCTTTGGGCAATCGCACACTTCAGTGAAGCTGATGGGTAACCACCCTTCATTCTGGCTAAATAAAATAAGCAATTAAGCACCTATATGGAGTAAAATAGCTGAAACAATAGATCCCACCACCCAAAGCACTGGGCACATGGAAGGGCTGAGCAAGAACTCCGGTAGGATCAGAGGCGTTTCCCTGGGGACTGATTGGATTGCAGCTGTGTGTGTTGGAAGCAGACAGCAAGAGAAGCAGTGTGACTGCAGCCCTGGGAGGAAACCAAAAGAGTTTCTTCTCGGCAAAGTACTGGCTGAAAAGATAGGCTGAGAAATTTTGAGCAAGGAAACTGCTTCCTGTTGTTTGTTCACACTGTGCACAGGGAAGCAGAACTTTGTACACTCTTTGTGAATAAACAGGAGTGAACAAAGAATTACTCGACTCCCATAATCAATTTCTCCTCCTAATGGAAACAACCTAGTGTGACGGAGTAGGGAGCGAGGTGGATTTGACCTGAGAGGGTTGCGGGGGGAGGTTCCCTGGGACCTGCTGCATTGGGAATGCGAGACTTTACCTGAGGCTGTAACATGCACCAGGAGGGGGGTTGGGAGGTGACACCTTTGGCTGGGAGAATGGACAAAGGCTAGAGGAGGGGCCCCGGGGGAGGGGAAGAGAGCCTGCTGGAGGTTTTGGTCTGGTTGGTTTTCAGTTTGGAGCTGGGTGGTGAAATGCAGGGAGCCCCAAGGCTGGGGTCTAAGCTCCCTGCCCCCCAGAAGGGCCTGACTGAGGGGTCCTGTTTGTACTGACAAGCTCTGTTTGGACTGTGTTCCTGGCATCCCTAATAAACCTTCTGTTCTACTGGCTGGCTGAGCGTCACAGTGAATCCCAGGAAGAGGGGTGCAGGGCCTGACTCCCCCACACTCCGTGACACCTAGCAAGGCCTCCAAATTGGCTCACCACTCAGCTGAAAAGAGGCAATAATAAATTCTGGAAGTGCGTCAATATGAGGAATAGTAAGGAAAGATATGGGACAAAACATGCTAGCTTCTGCTGAACTTGGGAGAGTGCTTTTCCTATTTCTTGATCTATTTATATTTTTCAAAACAATTCAATAAAATAGTAAGTGATGAAGAGAAACATGCAGCAGCCAGCGATAACACTGACCACTCTGCTCAGGAATTGACATTAGAAATCCTTCATGACGGGTACTCAACTTTGCTGCTGTTGTTTTAATGCTGGGTTCAGACATCTGCAAGTGTTAACCAGCATCAAAGGGGTTACGTAGATAACCGCAGAAGGAAGTGAACTCAGTGACTTGTGGCAACAGACAGTTTGGTAAACCAGAGAATTTGCCTTCTGAGTCAGTGTCAATTCTAGATAATTGTGATCTATAAACATAGATCAACTTCCGTCTTCTTTTCCCCCTTTTTTGTCACTATACTACTTACAGCATCACTACAGCCAAGTACTTCTCAGGCACCTCTATGCCAGCAGGACTGGATTAGCTCCTATAACCATGCCCATTAGCTCTTTAAATCATCCCCTCTACGGCCTCATCGACTCTGGAGACGGCTCTTTTTGCTAACTCACCAACATAAGGATTACCCCTCAGTATTACACCTGCATTTCCAAACTAAGTGCTGAACACAGAATACTGAAACCCCAGGCTGTCCCTCCAGCACCTGACCCCTCTCTTGCAGTATATTTCAGCTTGCTCACTCTTGATTCAAAATCAGCATTGCAGGCACCTACCCCCAGTCTTGATTTTGACCTCTACGGACAACAGCAGGGTTTAATAGTACTACTTTTTCTCCATTATGTGCATCTCCAGCCAGGGGTGCTGGAACAATTTTTACAGTGGCGGTGCTGAGAGCCATTGAACCAAACTATAAACCCTGCATATGATAGAAACCATTTCAAGCCAGGGGATGTGGCAGCACTCCCAGTTCCAGCACCTATGTCTCCAGCAGGCCTGAAGTCTAGTTTGTGATCCACACCAGTTTTTGGAGGAGTGTCTGAGCTGTAAGAAAGTGTCTGAATGCTCACATTGCGCACAGAAGCTAGCAGTCATCTCCCAGTGAGCACCAGCTTCCTCATTTGACTGTCAAATATGAGAGGGGGCTGATGGTTAGAAGCCCTGGGCCCAGAAGGCAGGGATAAAGCTATCCTGGGGTGCTACCATGTCTTAACCCTTGAGGTTACCTACCTTGTAGAGTAAGGCTTTAGTACAGCTGGTACTCTCCAGAAAACCTTGGAAAGCATCTAGACTTCACATCTCCAAGCCTTTAGCCCACCGATCACCAGTTCTATCTATTACCCACGCCATCATCCCTTGTAATGACTCCACTGTCTTAGGGCTCGTCTAAACTTACAGCATTGTAGTGCTCAGTGAAGACTATCTGCGCTGACAGAAGAACTTCTCTCGTCGATGTAGTTAATCCACCTCCCTGAGAGACAGTAGCTATGTGGACGGGAGAAGTCTTCCTGTTGACATAGTGCTGTCTACATCAGGCGTTAGGTTCGTACAACGACCTCGCTCAGGGGTGTGGATTTTGCTACTGTAGACCAAGCATTCCTCTTCCCCTTGCCCTGAAGCCAGGAGCAGAAAAGAAGATCTCTGCATTTTTCCCTCTGTACCTTTCATGGTTTTACCTCTCCTTTAGACCGTTGTTCCTTGAGCCTTGGTTTTTAACATGCCTTTCCCTGTCTCCTTTCCTGTTAAGCCAAACTTCCAGCAAGCTGGTGCAGGATCGGGCCATATCCAAGAAAAAAAACACAGATATGAACTCAACTAGAGTTACAGTGATGGTGCTGAACTCAGACACACCATGCTGCTCCTGGGGCAAAAAGGATGAAAGAGAGAGTCATATTTCATGTTGTAATTCATCCGGCTGGGATCCCAAGATCTCCAGCTGCTTGGAATACCACTAGCTCCACTCTAAATGTTATTGTCCACTAGTGACAAATCAGACGTCAGCCTTCTGTGTTAAAATGAACCCCTAGCTACACACAGCCAATGTGAGTCGCTGTCTAGGAACTTGCATAATGACATTTTCAGTGCAACCAAAAATTAAGTTTCCTTTTCTCAGAGTCCTCTCCAGAAGATGGGGGTAACTAGGTCAGCTTATATCAAGGAGGATTGTGAGGGGGTATATTTTATAGACGTTTATACAGCAGGAGCAGGGCCCAGATTCACTCCTGGCATAGCTAAACAGAATGACATTAGGGCTGATAATGAGTAGTGGGAGGCGGAAGTTGGAAAATGAACCTCATACAGCTCTAGTTACAGCTAATGGGCCAGGTCCTGAGCTGGTGTAAGTCGGCACAGTTCCACTGACTCCAACACAGCTTTGCTGATTTACACCAGCTCAGAATCAGCCTGCTCTTCCCGCCAGCCCTTTACAAATATTTTTAAAATGACACAAAACATTGAAGGGGGAAACAAGGAACAATTTCCTGTTTGAAGCACAAATGGTTTCTGCTCTGGCTTCTACACAGGCTCCATGTGCATCTAGGTTGTTTTTTGTTTCCCTACAGCAGCAATGCTCAAAAACATTCCTGGAACAGTCGCCGACCAAACACGACCTTATGTCCTAAATAAGCACTTGAGAATGGATAGTGGCGACCTTCAGGAAATTACGAAGATGCACAGGATGCAACCTCTCTCACAGGATACATGCACAGATGACTTCTGGGGCGGAGGGAGCTGGGCAAAGCAGAACGGTGGTGAAAAGCAACTTGAAATAGGCCCCAAACTTCATGTTGCTGAACCACAGCATAAAGCCACACACAAAGATAAACTGCTCCTGTGCTTATTTATCCTCTGTATCAACTTGTAAAAAATCTCAAAAGGCCAACTGTTTAGCAGATCAAATATCTTCACAGTTAGTTTGATGCCCTTTGCCATTCTGGCTGGAGGGAGAATTTGATTTTGGTTTCCGGGATGTGTGTCACTCGTGCTCTGCATTCATGAGTATCACTAGAACTGTTGACGGTTTCAAGCCAGGCCCGTTAGGGACGAAGGATAGTCCAGTAGTTAGGACATTGGTATGGTATTAAGACGACCTGGGTTCAATTCACGCTCAGCCAGACCTCGTATGTGTGATCTGTTCCATTCTATATAGCAGGGATCGGCAACCTTTGGCACACGGCCTGCCAGGGTAAGCTCCCGGCGGGCCGGGGCGGTTTGTTTCCCTGCCATGTCCGCAGGTTCGGCCGATCGCGGCTCCCACTGGCCGCGGTTCACCGCTCCAGGCCAGTGGGGGCTGTGGGAAGTGGCAGACAGCACATCCCTTGCCCCGTGCCGCTTCCTGCACTGGCGGGCCGAGTGCCAAAGGTTGCCAATCCCTGCTATCTAGGCTCTTCCACCATGCTCATCACTGTAGTATCAGAGTACTTGTGCAAATCACTTAGTCTCTCAGTGCCTCATCTGTAAAATGGGGTTAACGGTTTCCTGCCTCACACGAATGTTGTGAGAATAAATACAGTAGAGACTGTGAGGTGCTCAGACACTATAGTAATAGAAGCCATATAAGTAACGTAGAGCATGTTAAAAGCAGGAGTCCTCTTCCACCTGAGCAAGTCTCCCAGCCGGCAGCTATAGTAAGCTATTATCCTTTCATATAGACCAGCCACTAGAGGGGAACAAAGATCCGCATTGTACTAGAGTATGTTATATGGGAACTTCATATATAAACACTGAACTGAGCTAATATCTGTGGCAAATATATAAATTCAGTTATTAGCACTAAAATTCTCTCTTACAATTCAAAGATAGGTAAAGAGCAAACAAGCATGTCAATTATTCATTGGAATTTAGAGGCCAAAAACATCCCTTTGTATCTAGTTACAAAGAGTTGTCTTTCCTCTAAAGTTGACGTGTTTTGGCACTATTGAAAGTACAACATGAGAACGTGAGAAGGGACCAATGAGACTACCCAATGAAATGGTCTGTAACCGAAAGCAATTAATCAGAGGCTGCAGGGAGCTCATGCTCAAGATATACAAAAAGTGTCTTAGTGCTGCAGAAAGTGTCTTGGTCCCTTGAATCATAAATAAAAATTTCTGGTGCAGTCACCTGAAGCAGCAGCCACCTGGAAAGTGACAGATGTGTAAGGAATTGAACCAAATGGCATATATAAAATTCTGTGATGCAAACTCTCATCGGTTCATCACAGACTCCTGGTTACTGCTCTGAAATTGACCTGCTCATAACTTCAGTACTTTAAAGTCTTCTCCCTCCACCTGCTATTTTATCCCATTGCAGAAATTCCTTTCAGTGCACAGCTTTTTGTAAGCAATGCTTCTAAAGTGCAGAAAGGCAGTTCTGCTCTGGTTTGTGTTTCATGAGCAATATGCAATGCTAGGGTGGGAAAGTGTTGTAGGAGAGAGATCTTTATGCAGTATGTCGACGGTCTACAGTTTGAGGGCGCTGCTTACATTGCTAAACACTCTGGTGTCTTACTGAATTAGGCCCCTCCTGAAACCTGACCTTCTTTCTCCAGTTCCACTCACCATCCTACTATTTGCAATTACATAAAGATCACTTAAAGTAACATGCTTGAAAACTTATAGTGGAATCACTATGATTACAGCTCCCTACTCTTTGCCCCAGCCCTGGCCCCAGTATGGGGCAGAACAGCATGGGGGTGAATCTAACTTGTACCAGCTGGTGTGCTGAGATGCCTATTGTAATTAGTGAAATAAATATGTCATCAGTTTAACCCCCTTTCACCTTGTTCTGACACAAAATAGGTCATATTACACTTTGTACCTCCTTGTGTGACTAGCGTTTACTGTATTACACTTTGCACTCTGTCTCAGGCTTACATAAGATTCCTGCAATGTATGAAAGTACAACTTTATTTATTTTAGAATTGTGTTTTGATTAGCTGGCACTCATACACCTGCGGAGATATCCTTTCCAGGACATAAATTGTCCTAAGCATTTAAGAGCACTGGTCTAGCACAACAAATACTACTCTTGAATTTCCACTGCTTTGAAACACAATCTTTTTTTTCCTCTTAAATTGTTTTGAGAGATTTCCAAGCCCAAGAGAGCCTTCAATGAGAAAAGTGATCATGTCTGGCAGGAGCCTATGGATTTCATAGCACAATCCCTTCTCAGGAGATGGATTTTGTTTTGAGTGATGCTTTTAGGAATATTATGGATGTGCTGGCAATTTTGTAACCTGTGTTATCTGCTTTAGATCCCACAGAAACCTTCCACGTCAATTTCCAGAGTTTTGTTACGAGATTACCTTCCTTTATAGAGTTCCTATGGTGCTGCATTTATTTAAGCCAGTGTTTCACAAACTATTAATTACTTATGTTAGGTATTTATATGTCCCCCCTCCCCATTAACAGAGTATCATATCAGCACATCACAGTCTTTAATGTACCTACCTTCAATTGCTGCTGCAAGGTAAGGAAGTAACTGAGGCACTGATAGGCTTAATGCCTGGCCTCAGGTTACACAAGAAGATTGTGGTGGAGCAAGGACTTGAATTTAGGTCATCTAAATCCTAGGTGAGCGTCTTAACCCCTGGACTATCCTTCCGCTCCTTACAGCAGTGCCAAGCAGCCCCAATGTGGTAGGTGCTGTATGCACATACACTAAAAGACAGTCCATGCCACCAAGATTTTACAATCTCAATACACAAAGGAAGGATTATTATTCCCATTTTACAGGTGGAGACCTGAGGTGCACAGAGACTGAGTTGTCCATGGTCACACAGTGATATGTGGCAGAGGTGGGAACTGAAGCCAGATTTCCTCATGCCAGAGCTTTAATCGCAATGTCATCCTTCCTCACACTGTTTGTTGGGACCTCCCCAAAGCGGGTCTCCAGGCAGGTCAGGGATTTTCCATTATAAACGTTCGAAAAAGAGAATTTTCTAGTGATCCCCTTGGGAAGTTCAACATTACCTACAGTTAGTACATAGGACTATCTATCTGAGATATTTCCTGCTTAGCTCACACAGAAGTAACATGGTATCCAATGGTACATGCTGAGCACGGTATCACTTCTGTTCTAGAAGATGAGCATGTGTTACAATCACGTAGTCTAAGAGGGAGCATGCATGCTGCTTGCCAGCCTGCTTGTTGAACCAGTTAGGGGATATAAGCAGCAGGTGAACACAGTTCTTACCCTTCATCCCAATGTAACGAAAGGATCCTGTTAGATTCATAACCATGACTCTTGCTACTCCACTCATCCGCTTGCTTTCCAGTGTGTCTGTCCCTCCTCGTTTTAACTTTTTTGGATGCTTTTTAATACTGCAGGAGAGTGCAGTATTCCCTGTTCTATAGCATAGCCTGGTGTAGGCCCCTCTCACTCACTCACTCCTCTTGAGGCTGTTGCACTTTGTATCCATAATTATACAGTCATTGGGCCAGAGAGAGGGAGTGACTTTATAGCCAGGCGGGTAGAGCACACTCCTGCAATGTGAGAAACCCAAGCTCAAATCCCTGTTCCAATTATTATTGAATGATATGTCAGGCAGAGCGGAGTCCTGAACGCAGGTCTCCCATATACTAGGTGAGTACCCTCACCACTGGGATAAAACTTATACGTAGGCTTAGCAGAATTCAATTTTTATAAACCTGATGGATAATATCGATGATTTTTTTATTGATTTAAATTTCACAGTTGTGCAAAAATTACAGATTTTAAGCTTGTTTTTAATTTTTATCGATTTAACTTTTCATAGTTGTGGGAAATTATGGGGTGTGTCACACAATATTTCTTTAATGTCAGCAGACACTGAGATTCAACAAGTTAAAGCTTTATGACTGCTCAAACATAACTTCACATGTCACAACATACAAAAAGAAATCTCTTCAAATCAAAAGTCTAATGAGTTCTCAAGCAGCATATTTCTTACTTTGCCTATTGGAAATGTCAATGATTACAGATAGAAATATTTTTACGTCAGTTTGTGGGTGTATGGTGAAATCGATGTTTACTGACAAAAAACTAACCCTTCCAAGCCCGCTTATAAGGAAGACACTACCTTCTCCTCCAATCCCCTCTGTGAATCTAGCCCTTTATAAACTCCCAGAAATAAAATGTGTGTCAAATGGGATGTCTGTTCACCTACATTTTTTTCAGAATCTTCAAATTCAGTTAAACCTGAGCCAAAATATTAATTATTTTTTCATTAATTATTCCATTTTCGGGAACTGCCAGAGAACTGAAACATCAATGATTTGCCCAGCTCTATTTGCATCAAGGATATCACCTATTATTTTAAAGAACATGTCAGCTGATGTGAGCTGGCACGAAGGGCACAGAGGACACAAAAGCAAGGGAACTTACAGCTTTTAGGATCCCTACTGCATCCTGCTGAAGCCAGGTTGGGTAAACAACTTCATCATTCAGAATGGCTTCAAAGAGGTCATCTTCATTCTCAGCTTCAAAAGGGGCGTGGCCACATAGCATCTCGTACAGCAGCACCCCCATAGCCCACCAGTCTACATCAGGACCATAGAGCATCTCCTGCAGAATCTACAATGGGGATGGGGAAGGGGGATACATATTACGGACTGGGCTTAACCATAGTTTTTCTAAGTGGGGGAGAAAATGGATTATGGAATATGAATGTGAACAAAACATATCACTGCATATGAACTAAGGGTACTCTCTTCTGTGCTTGCCACTCCTCCTTTGTCAGAGCCCCTCTGTGATGTGCATGTCCAGCTGGCAACCCATTGATTTACATCTCCAAGAAATAAGGGGCCTGCCAGTTATACTCACTTACCAGACGTGCTTAGGAACAGACTCTTTAAAATAAGCTGAGCAGGAGCTGGAAAGTTTTTCAGTCAAATTCTAGCGAGGTGGACCAGCTGGGTCTGTGGCTTGAGCCTCTTCATTCCCCTTTGCCTCCCAGAAGGAAAGGCTTACCGGGCTCCAAAAGCACATTTCCAGCTCGAGAAGGGAAGGGGTATGAGAGCAAAAGAAGGCACGAGTGTGAGGAGTGGGGCAGAGGAAGCATGACCACAGAGCATAAATCCAGCAGCGTTACAGAAGCGCCTATAGCATCTGGCAGGGTCTGGAGGGAAGGTGCTTCTTATAGCTGTGTTTATTCACTTTAAAATTAGACAGATGAATGGCGGGGGGGGGGGGGGGGGGGAACAGACAGAGGCGGAGAAGGGAGTTGGTGGATGAGGGAGACAGCAGCCTGCTTTCAACCACACTGGGATGGTACCTGTGCCATCTGCTGTAACCAGTATTTTGGCAGCTACAATCTGGCATCTATGTTTTTCAAGATGCGTTTTCTTTTCCCCCAGTGGCGCTGACGCCCGTGTCAGCCCATAACAACCTGCAGATTTGTTTCGCCTTCACTAGCCCATGGGGCTGTAAATCTCAGTGCGCTTCTGAGACCAAACTTTCCACCTGTCAGCCCCATAAGATGCAGCCAAATTAAGTGGCGAGCTCATCGTGTTGCTTTTAAACCAGACCTACTAACAGCTCAATGGATTTTCCAATGAAGAAGGGTTTCCTGTACCTCTGGAGCAATGTAGTCCGGTGTGCCACAAAACGTTGCTGTAGTAATTCCATTGCAAATCCCCTCTTTGCACATGCCAAAATCTGCCAGTTTACAGTGGCCCTCGTGATCCAGCAACACATTATCCAGCTTCAGATCCCTGCAATAACAACAACAATTATTATTGTTATTATTTCAATTGCTGCATACTAGGAGCTGCACAAACCCAAACGAAGACAGTCCCTACTCTCCAGAGCTTAAAATAAAACCTGGACAAACACGTATCGCTGGACCCAGCAGCCAACTGCACCATCATCTTTTGAAAAAAACAAAACGGTGTGCATGAATTTGGCACTTGTGGAAGGGAGGAACTAATAATGTTGGGTTGAGCACGATTTAATGTGGTCAGGCTTTGTATTTATGTTTTCTTATCCCATCCCCATGTTATTGTCAAAAGGTCCAGCGGCTGCACCCAATAGGAACATAGGAAATATGCACTTTCCAGTACACCACCTATCCATCTATCAGGATGGAAGCCCATAGTTTAAGCTAAGTCCAAGAAACAAAGAATCTAGAGGATTGGAAGTATTGTCAGCAGCTTGACCTTGAGATGGCCTCAGGGAATATTCCACAGTCAAGTACAGTCAGGAGCATGGCCAGATAGCACTGGAGCCATCTGCGGATCCAGGCAATGCTTTCCTAAAAATATACTCCAGCTCTTGGCATCTGGCCCCTTCAGCTGTCAAGCTTATCCTGCGCACACTCGCAGATGGGGGAAAGCAACCACTGTCAGAGAGCTGTCCCAGCGATGTTAACATCAACAGCAGGACGCCTGTGTACATGATAGGAATGGGCTCTGTTTCCTCTTCCTGGGTTTTGGGGGAAAGATATGTGACTTGGCCTCGCGAACATATTCTGCTTGCCAAGCAGTCTGTCAGATAAGCCAGTGCCTTCCTGGTGTGGTACAACCCAAACGTTCCGGTTTGCTCTCAGGCATTCTGGGTATCTAATGTAGGTACTCAGATGGCCCCCATTGCCATGGCATCTGGGCACCTCACAGCACGCCAACGAGGTAGAGCAGGGATATTACTCCCATTTTACACAGGCACAGAGAGACTAAGGCAGAGGAAGCCTATGTCAGAGAAGGGACTAGAACCCAGGTCCCCAGCTAGCATTCTAATCATCGGGCCACCATTCTTCTCTACTACGGTGCCCTGAAAATGAGAAGGCCAGTTATCCCACTCTGTCTCAGAAGTCCTATAACCAGAACCACCACAGGAAACATCTCAAACTAGCATTGGGCCACCATAGAGTTTATTATTATTTCTATTACAAGTGGAGCAATCGGCCTCGCTGTGCTAGGCAACCGTGTTAGTAAGAGTCAGGTCCTGCCCCAAAGAGCTTACAAATAGACAAGAGAGCCCAGAAAGGAAAAAATATTATCCCTACTTGTCTGACGGGGAACTGTGGTGCAGAAAGATTACATCACTTGCCCAAGGTCACCAGAGCCAGGAATTAACCCTGATCTCCTGAGTTACATTGCAGCGTTTGCTCTGGATGGGATGTGAGCAAGTAACAGAGTTTTTCTTTTTTAAATGAAAAATGGTCATAAAGTCTTATGGGCCAAAACCAACCCTGGAAGGGATTGGGAGGACACAGAGACATATTACGTGTGTTGGGTCATGACAACCTTGCAGTGTGGTTTAGAGAGTGGTTTACAGTTAGAGCTCCTGGAATTCTGCCATGCGCTACTGGCACATCGGGAAACATCTCCAAGCATAAAGGCAAGCCCTGTTTTCTAGAAATTTGCAGGAAAGCGGTTGAAACAGCAGATTATTCTTTATATCCAGTAAAATCCTTGTTGGTTCTAGGCAAGACTGGCTTGGAGGCCACTACAAATATGCAGGTGGGCAAGGCATTTTGATGAAAAGGTGAATGCCTTGGATACACCCCAAATAAAATCCAAGTGGTTGTAGATTCACTATTTACTACGTTTCTTGGAAACAGCTTGAATGGAAACTCTCTACTTAGGTTCAGGCAAGATAGATACATGAGAGAGGGAGGGAGAAACCAGGTACAGCCACAGTTCTTTAAGGCTTTAGTCCCTCTCAGAGGCTGTGAGGTTTAAGCAAGCTTCAGACTTCATAGTGAAAACCATAGTGAGCCTGTTCTGCCTGGAAGCCATGTCTAGAATCTCCACTGCCTCCCATCCAATGAGCTACAGCAGCCCTGGGCTCCCTGTTAACTGGGCGATGCAATATGATCATTAGAGCACCAATATGAAAGGAGCATTTGCAGGTGCAAGCTCATTGTGTCCCCCAAAGGAATCTCTGTTTGTGTAATTCCCATTACATTTAAACCAGCTGCTGTCCAATCACGTTCTGGAAGCAAATACAGTTTTAACCACACCAAGGCAAAGCTCCAACCCGGGGGCTTCTCAGGCTTGCATATTAATCCTGTTAATAACGTCTGTCCCCCACTGCAACAAGGTGGACATTTTGGCCTACTGGCATCTTTTTAAGTGATGTGAAATCTAAAGCTCACATTTTATTATTTCATGTGGCCCAGAATGGGGTATTAATTGAGCCTTGCTTGGTCACAAGATGCTCCAAGTTTGGCTCCCAACATAGGATATGCCAAAAAGGGTTTATTTCACTCTTCACTAACCCTATCCGCAGTCAGTGGTTTTCTCAAGTGATGTCAGTTAATCTGTATACTTGCTGCTTTGCATTCACTGGTCCTACTGTTCTTTATGCCAAATGAACCAATGAGGTCACATTAAAAAAACCGGACAGGATTCTAAAGATTTACAAGGCGCTCTTCAGTTCAGCAGCAAGAACTCCAGGAAGCTGATAAAATTGGAAAGTAACCCACTCACAAAGCCTAAACCTATCTCAGAGTCCCTTAACTCTTGCATTTTCCAATCAACATTTTTAGTAGTGCCATGCAGCAATAAAGGGAGGGATATTTTCAAAGGTCATTATGCAGTTGTTATGCTGTTATTCTGAGGTCATTATGCAGTTCTGATGCAATCCTTTCGCAGGCAAACTCCCACTGGAATAAGGACTTTGTGCATACTAAGGAATGAAGCATTTGTCTCTACATGTAGTTACAGTGTGTCACTTTAACGCATCCTTTTATTTTAGGCACGGAAGAAGTGACAAAAAGGGAGCTGTTCTAGCCTCTTGCAACAGAACATGTGCATTTGCTATATTGCAATTTTAAAGATCAAAATTTTTCCAGAAAAAAATGTGCAACTTGCCTGGTCCTCTCTGCAATATTTGCACATGTTTGGCTTCCTCTGCACTATTGGGAATTTTGCCATTGACTTCAATGGGAGCAGGCACATGCCTTATATGAGTGCATGCTGGTCAGTCTGGGGAAAGTCGGATAGTTCAAAAGGTGGTAACTGCATTATTGCTACCGTTGCTCCCACTGAGCAGTACTTTACTCTGAAAGTGGTCACAAGGGCTACCTGCACGCCACTTGAATAGGGGTAGCAGAATCTGGCCCAATATTTATACTGAGACCTCATCTTGTCTCACCCTGTGACACGTCAAAGGGCTTGAGCCAAAGCCCACTGAGGTACATGGAAAAACTCCCTTGGGCTTTGGATCAGGCCTCAAGTGATCTTTTACCCTATGGTATTTTACTAATGGCATTTGAAAACCCATAACCTGAAATATTGGAGAAGTCGTTATTGAGTAGTAATTTTTTTGAGGGGAAAAAATCTCACCTCTCCCAGATTTTTTCCAATAATAAGGCATGCACGTGGCCATGCATATTTTTATAACCAGGAATTACCTATCACACTGCATCATGAGAATGCTTTGCAAATTTCCAGAGCACCAGTAAAGCTGAGTAAGCATCAGCAAACAGTAACAAATGGTGTCTAAGAAGACTTCTGCATCTGTTACGCTGGAACGCAGATAAAAAAACCAGTCTGAGCTGCTGTTCTTTTTGTCAATGTTACCACATCAGTAGCTTTAGAGAGAGATTGAAATCACAAATGGAAAACCAGGGTATTGGTTTTTGAAAAAGGAAGCCACAGAATGGAGATGAGAAATAGATCCAACTGTTTTTAACATGAGAAAAACAGCTTGAAAGTTTCAGGTCTGTAAAATAAAAGACAGAATTATCATCTTTCAGCTTTGGATGCTTGCTCTAAATCTACTGTTGTGGAACTTTAAAGGGAAAATCAGCAGAGCCAAAACAATTCTGTAGTGATAAACAGTACATATGGGGCACACAGAGCTCAGAGAAGGAACACTTTCTTTTTGGCATTGAGACAAATGGTATACTGAAAGTGACACATTAGGTTGATTAGCTAAAGAAATCCAGTACCCAAACTGCCATTTATGGCCATAGTATTCTTGCCTGGCCCAAGTTTAGAAGGTTGGAATTGTTTTATAGCTCTGTGCTTCCAGAACATGATCCCAAAAGCTCATCAAGATTTAACTTCAGTCTTCTCTGCTACTTTCCCTAATATGAAACAATGGATACTGTAGGTATGTGCACAGTCCTACTGATCTTTGAAAATGAAGCATCAAAATAAAGCTTTCAGTTTGCAGAACATTCGCACATCAACCCCCCAGTTTTCTAGCTAAATGTTCTGTTTGTTGGGTGAGTGAAATGTTCTATCTAGTTTCCAAGTGGCTGTTCAAAGCCCCTGTAGTGTAGGAGCAAATTCTGTTTCAGATCACTAGTGCACTGAATGTGATGGCTGAGCCAACATAACTATGGAAAATTGAATGGTTTGCAACTTTAAATACGATACAACCAGAATGAACCGAAGGACGAGCCTTCTTGATGTGTCATGGCTCCTTAAAAATAAACACAACTTTAAAAAAAGGAGGAGTTAAATGTAATGATGTGTACATTAAACTTAATGTAGAGATTGTCAAAGAAATGCCGTTTGTTGTAGCGATAGCAGACAGCCATTTTGAAATGCTTGCCAGACCCTAGGATAAAGGAATGAGGAACATTACTGCGCAGGCTCCAACCTAGACCTCCACATTTCTCCTGGATACTGGAATAGCAAATGGTAATTTAATACACATTCAAGTCAGAGAGTCAAATCCAGTATAAGTGAGTTTAACTCCATTAAAAACATACACCAGCCCTCATATAGAGCCAGATGATGGCAGGTAGCTACTTGCTCTTGACAGAGTCTGGGTGGAGCTGGGGAGCGGGAGAGAAGGCCCTTTGGGAAGGACTGTTCCTCAGGAAACACAGTCCCCGTGCAGCAACTCCTGTGTGCACGGGGAGTGTGCACACTGCTCCTTTCCTTGGGATTGTACGGCCCGCTCCCCTATAGCACAGCCTCTCCGCTTCAGAGGCCAGCGCTGGGAAAGCAGCAGGTGATGGGGGGAGAAGAGACCCATGGGATGGTCCCATCTTTTCTCCACCCCTTCTCTGATGTATCCTATGCCCTCAGGAGTGTATGGAAGGACCAAGTCCTTGTATTGGGAAAAAGAGGGGTGTGTGAGTGAGTCACACAGAGAGAAAAGGGCCAGGGACCATCAGGTTTATGTTGTTTTATGTACCCAATGGGATAACTCTGATTTAGCTTTAGAATTAGTTCCTGCTGCGTCTGTTGAGCTATATGAAACAGTATCTTCGTGTCTAGAAATATTGTTATTCCATGTAATCTTAAAGCCAACTAGCACTTCGAGCACACGGATACGTGTTTGCAAGCTGTTTGTCCAGGCCATGCTAATGCCCTTCACTTTTCAACAGATCTTGGACTAGAACATAGGAGCTCCTGGCTCTCAGTTTTGCCCTCACATTACTTGATACTGCTGCCTTGTATCTGTAGCTGTGTGTTACACCTGCAGTATAACTACACAACAGCACCTGTAAGACCCAGAAGGCTTGGCTTCCCAGGATGGTGTTTGCAAAGACACAATGCCCAAGAGGCTGACTGCAGGTATAATACATGAAGGGATGCAAACACTGAGCAGACTTTTCCTGCTTCTGAAACCTCGCTGCATTTCTTTTAAATCCCTGCTTCCCTGTATCAGCCCCCTTTGGACAGCCTAATTGCGCAGAAGAGCTTCCTAGGGAAGGTAACTATTTCTAATACGGCTTCATTTTTATTGAGCCGAATGAGGCCTGATTCAGCTCCCAATTAAATCTGAGCAGGTAGGATAGAAAATACAGCCACTGACTAAAAACCTGGCACATCACAGTATATAATCACAAAGCTTCCTTGATGCTACTGGGCCTGAGAGATGCAGAACCAATGGGGAGCGGTGGGTGTTCTACACCTTTCGGGATCAAGTCCACCAATAAAACCTGCACCCTTATTATACCAATGTCGGCTATTAGATGGTGTAATGACAGTTTCAAAAAGCGACCTTAAAAGAACTGAACTACTCTGGTTTATGAAATTGGGCAGCAGAAAAACATTACTGCTGAAGCACAGACGCTGCTAGAGATTGCTACCATAGGGCAACCCCAACGATGGTGCAATCCGCCCTTATGTATATATATAGCACTTTAGCACACGTTTACTTGCTGCACTTTTTCATGGTAATCTCCTCAGGAAAGAGAAAGAAAGGAGCTACACTCGAGGCATTTCCCAGAATTCCAATGAAAACATTCGCTCATTTACTGTGCGGAGGAAAGCGATGGAAAAAAGTCGTTATTTCAAGTTCATGGTATGTATGCTGTACACATCCTGTCTGGATCCTGAGCCACTGGACTGACAGCCTTGACCTGGAATTTGCTGGCCCAGGCAATGCCATTTACCTAACAATGCTTCTATTTTATGCTTGCCAAAATAGTTACAAAAAAACCAAACACTCCATCCTCCTGCCTGAAATCTTCATAGTAAGTGCACGGTAAGCGTCAGCCATAAATGCACCAACAAGAGTAAGATGAAGATTCATGACTGATGGTGCCGAGGGAGAAAGATTAAGAAGCATTAGCCAGTTAGGTCACTGTGACCAAAATAGACCCACACTGAATCCTGGATAATTAAAATGAAATTAAAATGAAACAGCACTTGTGCCAGCTGTACATCTGGGGGTGATGAGGTGGATAAATTACCTGACAGGATGAATGATGAATGATTAAACCCAGTTGTCCAGTATCAACCCACAGCCCACCTAGTAGTATCTGCTAAAAGGCCAGCCAGAGCTCTGCCCCGGTAGAATGAGAGCTGATTTATTGAAAAGGATTCTGATTGCACCGAGGGAGAGAGAAATGGCCCCTTTTTGCCTGAGCCTGCTATTTTGAAACTAGAGAATGGCTCAAGTCAAAGCAACTCTTGCTGCTGCCTGGTCACTAATCTCACAACTGCCTGTGAAATCTACCTTCCCCAGGCCCAGAGTAACAGAAGGGATATTTCATTTCTGGAAGAAGCAGAAAACAGTTGGCAGAGTTGATCTGGATCATGTGTGCTGATTGCTGCTGGGAACAGCCCAGACAGCAAACTAACCTGTACCAATATTTGTAATGCCTAATAGGGTTTTGTGGGGAAGGAGGAAATCCTGAACTGAACCCAAACGTCTGGCCAAACAAACAGGTCTCTCCACACCCATAGAATATACACCTGCAGTCCTCACTTCCCCAGCCCACTCAAATCAGTGCAAAGACTTCCACTGACCCTGGTGGGCTTGGATCAGGCTCTTAAACAAGAAAACCCAAACATTACTGAGGCTCTGATATACCTATAAAGACTTCAGAGAGACAAAGTAGGTGAGGTAATACTTTTATTGGACCAACATCTGTTGATGAGAGAGACAAGCATTCAAGCTACACAAAGCTCTTCTTCAGACCTTCCTCAGAGCTAAAGAAAAGCTCTGTGTAAGCTCAAAAGCTTGTCTCTTTCAACAGAAGTTGGTCCAATAAAAGATATTACCTCACCCAACCCATTCTCTCTAACATCCTAGGACCAACACAGCTACAACAACACTGCAAGCTCTAAAGGCTTCAGGCTGTTGGGTAGCACTTCCTCTATAACCCCTTTCCATACAGCAGCAGGAAAGCGGACAGTAAATTATGAAATATTCTGGGTGGGATTTTCAAACATTCTCAGCTTTGGCATGTTTCCACTGAAGCCAATGGGACTTTACTACTAACTTCGGAAGCTGAAGCGTCAGGCTAAACACTCAGTATTTCTGAAAATCCTCCCTCCCCTTTGTGTATAGCTTCTGTTTACATTAGGAAGAACAGTCTCTAGGATACATTCTCGCTGGCTACAGAGCAACGCATAATGCACTTATGGTACATCTACACAGCAAAACCAAACCCTCCCCAGTAGCAAGTTTCCGAGCTTGGGTTAACTGATTCAGGCTTGTAGGGCTTGTGCTGTGAGGCTAAAACTAGCAGTGTAGACATTCGAGCTTGGGCTGGATTCCAGGCTCTGAGACCTTCCCCCCTTGCTGGGTTTCCAAGCTGGGCTCCAGACCCAGCCTGACTGTTTCCACTGCTATTTCTAGCCCTGTTGTGCAAGCCCGAGTCCATTGAGACTCGCTGCTGCTGTGTAGACATACAAATATTTTAAAATATTTACTGTGGCAACCTGTCTTCAGATCCAGTTACAATAAAAGCCAAGACCAGCATCGGCATTATTGGTACTCTCTTTTCTAAGACTCTGTGGAAGCTGTGGCTGAACAAAAAAAATCTTCCCATCTCCTCTGAGCTCTCTCTCTTGCCACAGAAATCGCTTAAACTCCATTAGTGAACTCAAATGGAGATGTACTTGTCAGAGCCTAGCAGATGGGATATTGTCCAAAGTTTTAGCTTCTCCTTTAACATGGATTATTATTGCTATTCGCTCATTAATGGTGATTCACTCCACCCCCACACGATGTGCAAGTATCCTGGCTTTCTATGGGTGGAACAAAGCGAGATGAAATTCACCCCACCCACCACAGTGCCAGGACGCCGGGCTACTGTGCAGCCCATCCTACATCTATAGGAACTCCTGCCCAGCTGCTCAGGCAGCCCGCACGTAGCTGGGCAGCTGGCTTTGCGTCAGCCCTCCACACACGAGGCAGATTTCACTCTGCTTGCCCAAAAAATGCCACTCAGACACACAGAAAAGAGATGCCAGTCCTGAAGTGCCTTGATTCTAAATGCCACACCTATGAAGCAAAGCAGTGATGTGGGAGTCAGCACCAAGGGGACAGGTTACGTGGCAAAGGTGGTTTGAAGAACTGGCTGTTTTAGAAATAGATTAAATATGTATAATAAATAGGCGACTCGTTCAATAAAACAAAGCTGACTTGGCTGACCCCCTCCGCCCCCCCTTTGTAGGAATTGTAGTGGAGGTGGGTCTTGAAGCAGGACTCAACGAGGAGAGGGTGGTGTATGGAGAATGTATGTCTTTACACTGACCATGATTTGTCCCTCCAGTAATAGGAACAGCAGATAGGGCCTATAAGGCAATACTGGGACTGGTGATTAACTGTGGTATGCAGTGAAGATGGGGATTTTGAAGGTACCATCTATGAGTAACATGCGCCTGCCTGCCAGCTCATCCTGAGTCAATAATTGCATGGTTCTTCTACTAGGTACATTTTTTCCCCCTAGAACTAGACCTTTTTGATTAACAGAGGGTAACTGTGAAGATCTATCACTCGCTTTTCACCAGATTGAAACTGAGGGTCTACTGTTCTAAGACTAGACTAATTAAAACCAAGGAAGACCTAAATTTCAGATGAATCCTTCTTCCATATAGCCCTCGGTTGAGGACGTGCATTCTGGTGTTTGTATTGTGAGTCACTTTTCTTCACTCCAAAAATGTTTTATTTAAGCTTCTTTTAATATATGGAGACAAGAAACAACAGGCAACAAGGAAAGAAATCTTTGCTGGGTGGTGTGACTGGCAAACACCTGTCAAAATCTGAGATTACATATTCTACCCTCAAACCTCCCCTATTTGCACAATATAGAATTGCATAACCATAAACATTTCCTATTATAAACTGAGGTTTGTCTCAATCTTAAAACAAGATTTTTCAAAGCACTTCTGATCTATGATTATTTTAGGTACAATGACCCAGGTCAGATCTAAAGTGCATTGTATTTCACTCATGTACTGATTAAAAGTTTAATGCACAACACTCAGAAGTCCTATTTTTTCCACCATTCTCCCGTCGCATTGCTGTGTTTATGTACAACGGCAACTGAGTGGCTCTTAAGTTCTGTACACATAGGTATTGTCAGTAACAAGTACACCAAATTGAACAGTACATTCAAGTGTTGGCACCAATAATACCATTCACTTATGGTTGCTGTTTTCAGACACACTCCCTTCAATAATAAATTCAATGGCAACTAATCAAAGGCAATGGAAGCTAGTGGAAAGCTATGGGACACCTTATAAAGGCACTCAATGTGAAACATTTTTGCTTTTTGTATATATTCTGGAGGTCATTCATTCCACCACATAAGATAATGAATTATCTGAATTATTAAGGGCAAGGAGCACTTGGCAAGAGGAAAAAATAGGGTGGTACTATGTTCCTGTGTCTGTACTTTGGACAAAAAACACACACACACTTTTATGAAGCCCATGCCTCTCCTCACAAGCAGAATCAACCATATTTCACATCACAATTGGCTCTCAACCTTTTCCCACATTGGATCTAATCTTAAAACAGAGATCCTCTCTTTCCCTTCCAGCACCACACCTTGCCTGAGGCAACTATATCACTCAGTCACATGATAGCAATGTAATGGAGACAAGTGCATCATTTTGGGCTGGTGCACTTTCACAGTGTGTCTAGGACTTCAAAATCATTAGTACCAAATAGCCCTTTGTTACCTAATGATCAGCCCTCCCTGCCACATGGCATGGCCCTTTAAGGGTTTGAAAGGGCATATGGACAGAGAGGAAACAGTCCTGAGAATGAGTGGTGCATGGGAAGAAATCCTGTCACTTTATCTTTAGGGGCCCAGGGCCAGGAGCATTGCAGAGAGGCAAGGCTCCCCTCTCACCCAAACGATTGGGCATGAGACGGCACCAGGGGACTAGTATACATCATAGCAGACACCAGCAGCAGGCTCCCAAACCTTATGAGCCTGAGGACTATGTGGGACCAGCTCAAGGAGAAGCTTCCTAATGTCCTATAGCCAGCTAAACTACAACCCAGCTCCAGCAGGAGAGTTGGGGATTCCTGGTTTAAGAAGAAGGATAATAATTGTCTGTATTACCCAGCTCCAAGAGCAGGGCAGGGGGCTCCTGCCATGAGGAGACACACACAGACCGAGAGGTAACCCTAAGGGTTACAGAGCTCAGAGAGTGAGCTTCATTGGAACCCTAAAGGCCAGAAGAACTTTTTGTTTATTTGGTACTTTTATTATGGACTATTTTGTACAAGGTTTTATAAGAAACCAGCGCCAAAAAGGGTATTATTGGGGGTATCAAGAGGACCCAAAGTGGAGTTACTGGCTTTCTGAGAGGGGAAACTGAGGCAGGGAGTGCCTGGAATGCCACACACAGCCGGAAGGGGCACCCCAAAGCAGTCACGCCCTGTGACACCTGTGCTGCTCTAATCAAATCATTCTGAAGTTGGTTCTATCCCCCCAAACCGAGCGTTTGCTATCCCTCACATTTTGGCTGCGCCAGCAAATAAGATCATGGTTGAATTTACTCCAAACAGAAAACTCTCACCAAAGAAATATGTAGTCACAGAGTTTACCTCCTGTGCAGTAACCCAAATGGGTTCACAGGGAGATTCAGCCTGGACAATGACATGTGTAGCTGACACTTTTGTAGGATGTTTGGAAGAGCGACCTGGCTCTGATGCTTGTGTGGAAGTGCTCCCACATACCCCATCATCCACATGCCATAGTCAGAGGCCCCTGCAATGCAGGATAGGTTGCCTTGCCCAGCACTTTTAATTTCAACTTTCTGTCTCAAAGCAAAGTGCTCTAAAGGTTGAGCACTGCAGAGTCCATATTGCATCTTCACAAGACAGAAAGCTAAAATTGGCACCTGGTCACCATAGGGTGACCAGACAGCAAATGTGAAAAATCGAGACAGGGGATTGCGGGGGGGGGGGGGGGGGGGAAGAGGGAGAGAGAATTGGCACCTATATAAGAAAAAGACCCCAAAATTGGGACTGTCCCTATAAAAATAGGGACATCTGGTTACCCTAGTCACCAGTGACTTGCTACTAAAATGTGCAGCCAAGGAGAGCTTCTTTCTGTCCTTAGTTGCACTTTGGTAGCTGCAGCTCTTCCTGACATTTCACTGGCAACTGTACTGACTTATACGGTGGAAAAACTAAATAGAGAACCAAGCAGCTGCTGGTTTAATTTTGTCACCTTTAAAGAAAATGTTAAGATACAAAATTGGCTCTGGCCAGCTGCTCAAACACCGGAAGGCCTCTTTTTTAATAAGGTAGTTTTCAGATATACGGGCATGGCTGTCATTAATCCTTCACATTCTGGTCTCCTCTCCAACGACGTTGCCACACTTTCCTTACCTACACCCGTCACATGAGTTTCATCCTGTCTGTGTTCCCTTGCATGCTGTTTGAGGAAGTGATTGTGCCTCATGCGGTGTTTATAAAGCACCACACATCTATGCACTGCTCTGTAAATAAAATACTACATGACTCAATTTCCAAGCCCTTTGTGCACCTATTGTGAACTCCCTTTGTAGAGCTGGAAGCATTGCATATTGTGTAGATAGGGGCTTCCGGCTGGGTGGATTTTTTAGACAGGCATTTAAATATCTCAAACAATAAAATTTCGTAAGTTGCGCTGAGCCACACTTTGGGTGGGGTAGCGGCTCTCTTGGGGAATTTAAGTCAGCTTCTTTCCTCACCCACTCATGCCTTTCTCCTTGCCAGTCTGCCACTCTTTCTCGTGCTCAGCTGTGCCTTACCTAGCACTGTTTTCTCATCACAGCGAGTGGGGCTGTTTCTGGAGTGAGGTACTATTCAAGGGGAGAAAGGCTGGCAACAATCTGCCCCCACATGAATGCTATATTCTCTTGTGATTATTTTTCTACCACCCTTAACCCAGATCTGCAGCCAATTTGAGTGGTATGGGCTGCATGTACATTGACCATCTTCAGAGGAGCCATGAAAGGGGTAAGCCCCTTCCGAGGGCTGAGAGGAAAATCCCAATCTGTAAACACTGCCTCGGAGGGAAGGCTTGCAGAAAAGGGCCGACAGCTGTGGCACCTCAAAGACTGAGCCAAGAGACACGACTCAGGAGCACTAGCACCACAGAAAGCTAGGGCATTCGCTGGGATGAAGGTGCCCCTGTAGGAAGAGATTGGCGGTTCACTCCAGACAGGAGAGGAGCAATTTACCTCCCTTCCCCTCATGCAAGAGAGGACTGGAATCATGCGACTGCCCTGCCAAGAGAGGAATCTTTATTGCTCAGTTATTTGTATTAGTCTGATTTAGATAAAAAGGGGAGTGTGTGAAAGACTAATTGCCTCCCAGGAGGAAAACAGCCTGAGCTGCTAGACAGTGTGTGTGCGGATTGTTGACTGTTGGTTGTTTCCAGGCTGACTTAAATGGGTTAATGACTTCCATGGGGGGTGGGGGAAGAGGGATGGGGACAGTGACCCTATTACAATGAGAAAATAATCCCTACAGGCATCTGTTACTAAGTTTGCCCTAGAGATAAACCATCACTACAACCTCACAGTATTTACTCACCAGACCAGAGTTTGCTGCTCTTGCCTGTTTGAGGTAGCTCTACAAGGATAGGTTTTTAGAAGGGTAGCCATGTTAGTCTGTATCAGCAAAAACAACGAGGAGTCCTTGTGGCACCTTAGGGCTGGTCTACACTGCGGGGGAGGGGGATCGATCTAGGATACGCAACTTCAGCTAAGAGAATAGCGTAGCTGAAGTCGACGTTTCCTAGATCGAAAGTAATTGTACTTACATTGGGTCCACGCGGCACAGGCTTGCTCCCCCGTCGACTGCGCTTCCCGCTCTCGCTGAGCAGGACTTCCGGAGTCGACGGGGAGTGCTTCTGGGATCGATTTATTGTGTCTAGATGAGACACGATAAATTGATCCCCAATAGATCGATTACTACCCGCCGATTTTGCGGGTAGTATAGACGTACCCTTAGAGACTAAAAAATTTATTTGGGCATAAGCTTTCGTGGGCTAAAATCCACTTCATCAGATGCATCTAACAAGGACAGAATAAAGAAGGAGGCTAAGGCAGGTCTTGAGGTATTTTTTATCCAGCTGATAGGAATTCCCAAACCCCAGCAGTTTAAACAAACTTTTATGGTAGCTTGCTCAGAAAAAGCTTCATGTGACTTCTACTGTTTCGGCTGGGAGATGCTCAGCACTCTCAATTCTATGACTTCAGTAAGTAGAGGATGATCAGCTTTTATCAAAAGTAGCTCAGCATCTGGCAGGATTGAATCATGGAGGACTGTTCCTATCTCGCCTGCTTCGTGGTAACGTTCAATCAATCATCACACAGCATTCAGTCGCAATCTTTCTAATCATCCTGGATGCCAGTGGTTCAAAAGTCAGCTTGTGACCAGTTACCAGCTTGAGAGCACTTGTGCAAAACACTCAGTTGCAATTTCCTGCAGCGGAAGAAAGGGATCACATTCTTGTGACAGCCTCAGTCCAAACGAAATAAGAACATAAGAATGGTGATACTGGGTCAGACCAATGGTCCATCCAGCCCAGTATCCTGTCTTCTGACAGTGGCCAATGTCAGGTGCCCCAGAGGGAGTGAACCTAACAGGTAATGATCAAGTGACCTCTCTCCTGCCATCCATCACCCCCCTCTGCCAAACAGAGGCTAGGGTCACCATTCCTTACCCATCCTGGCTAATAGCCATTAATGGACTTAACCTCCATGAATTTATCCAGTTCTCTTTTAAACCCTGTTATAGTCCAAGCCTTCACAACCTCCTCAGGCAAGGAGTTCCACAGGTTGACTGTGTGCTGTGTGAAGAACTTCCTTTTATTTGTTTTAAACCTGCTGCCCATTAATTTCATTTGATGGCCCCTAATTCTTCTATTATGGGAACAAGTAAATAACTTTTCCTTATTCACTTTCTCCACACCACTCATGATTTTATATACCTCTATCATATCCCTGCTCAGTCTCCTCTTTTCCAAGCTGAAAAGTCCTAGCCTCTTTAATCTCTCCTCATATGGGACCCTTTCCAAACCCCTAAGGGCAGGTTACAAACCATAGTTGTTAGTTCCGCAATTACACATCTGAGTTCTTTCAGAACTCGGGTGAATACCATCTGGTCCTGGTGACTTGTTACTATTAAGTTTATCAATTAATTCCAAATCCTCCTGTAATGACACTTCAATCTCTGACAATTCCTCAGATTTGTTACCTACAAAGGGTGGCTCAGGTTTGGGAATCTCCCTAACATCCTCAGCCGTGAAGACTGAAGCAAAGAATTCATTTAGTTTTTCCACAATGACTTTATTGTCTTTAAGTGCTCCTTTTGTATCTCGATCGTCCGGGGGCCCCACTGGTTGTTTAGCAGGCTTCCTGCTTCTGATGTACTTAAAAAATATTTTATTACCTTTTGAGTTTTTGGCTAGCTGTTCTTCAAACTCCTTTTTGGCTTTTCTTATTACATTTTTACACTTAATTTGGCAGTGTTTATGCTCCTATTTACCACACTAGGATTTGACTTCCACTTTTTAAAAGATGCCTTTTTATCTCTCACTGCTTCTTTTACATGGTTGTTAAGCCAAGGTGGCTCTTTTTGTTTTTTACTATGTTTTTTAATTTGGGGTATACATTTAAGTTGGGCCTCTATTATGGTGTCTTTGAAAAGTGTCCATTCAGCTTACAGGGATTTCACTCTAGTCACTGTACCTTTTAATTTCTGTTTAACTAACCTCCTCATTTTTGCATAGGTCCCCTTTCTGAAATTAAATGCCACAGTGTTGGACTGCTGAGGTGTTCTTCCCACCACAGGAATGTTAAATGTTATTATATTATGGTCACTATTTCCAAGCGGTCCTGGTTACCTCTTGGACCAGATCCTGCGCTCCACTCAGGACTAAATCGAGAATTGCCTCTCCCCTTGTGGGTTCCTGTACCAGCTGCTCCAAGAAGCAATCATTTAAAGTATAGAGAAATTTTGTCTCTGCATTTCATCCTGAGGTGACATGTACCCAGTCAATATGGGGATAAGTGAAATCCCCCACTATTATGGAGTTCTTTATTTTGACAGCCTCTCTAATCTCCCTTAGCATTTTATAGTCACTATCACTGTCCTGGTCAGGTGGTTGATAATAGATCCCTACTGTTATATTCTTATTAGAGCATGGAATTACTATCCATAGAGATTCCTTAAACATGTGGATTCATTTAAGATTTTTACTTCATTTGATTCTACATTTTCTTTCACATATAGTGCCACTCCCCCGCATGACCTGTTATGTCCTTCTGATATATTTAGTACCCCGGAATGATTGTTCCCCATTGATTGTCCTCACTACACCAGGTTTCTGTGATGCCTATTATATCAATATCCTCCTTTAACACGAGGCACTCTAGTTCACCCATCTTATTATTTAGATTTCTAGCATTTTTGTACAAGCACTTTAAAAACTTGTCACTGTTTGTCTGCCCTTTTCTGAAGTGTCAGATTCTTTATGTGAATGTTTCTCGTCTGATCTGGCCCATACTTTATCCTCTTCCCTCCTCTCCTCCTGACTAAAACCTAGAGAATCTCTATCAAATAGACTCTTCTCTAAGAGAAGTCTCCGTCCGATCCATGTGCTGCTCTGCAGCAATCAGCACTCTTATAAAGCACTGGGAGTTGTGAAGGGAAAAAAAAAAAAATCATCCCCACATTATTAGCGGCTCCTTGTGAAAAACCGCCTGTAGAGGACACAGCCAGAGAGGTAGTGATGAAGGGTTTAGAGAAGCTGCTTGGATAACACAGCCTGTGCCACATCTTCTGCCGGGGGCTCCTCCATGCCAGCACTGCATCTTTAGTGGCACATGGCTCTTTACTTGGTGACAGCTGCTGACATTTTTATACTGCAGAGAAAGAACGTTTGTTCGGCGGAGGAGAGGAAGACTCAAACCACTTGTGGTTCCCAAGAAAAGAGGCTGTGTTGCAGCAGGTAGGGCACCTGAGTCCTATTAAAATCAACAGAGGTATCAAAACATCCATAAGAGGAGATTACAGCATTCTAGATATCCAGATGCAGCTATTTGAAGAGCAGACAAGCTCACCTCTCTATTCAAATAAATCCCACTGAGGGATGGGCAGATTGAAATTATGCATATCCCACAGACATCAGTAAACAGCAGGAGGAGCAGGACTTGAACCATGCAACAGCAGACCAGGGTCTGCGGTGCCTTCCCATGGAAGACAAAAACCAAGCAAAGGTTTGGAACATTTGTCCTGCCGCCCCGCTCCCCCAGCAGGGGCGGCATCAGGAATATTAGGTTTTTTTGTTAATTAAAAAAAAACAAAAAAAAAACCCTTGAGTGCAGCCGCCGCCACCCCCCTCCAGGTGCCGCCCCAAGCACGTGCTTGGTAGGCTGGTGCCTGGAGCCAGCCCTGTCCCTGGTCCAGCAGGGACTATGTCACTCGAAAGGCTGCCTCTGGCTGACATTCACATAGACAAACTTTAGAAGAAATCCCATCTGGCCAAGGGAATGCTGCCCTTCAGGGCCCTTGAAAGTGGTTGTGATGGGAGATGCTCTACCTCTGTAAGTGGGGAGGAGCTAAGAAAGCTTTCCGCACAATCTTTATAAAAGAAAACCACTTTCCCCTTCACTGGGCCTGCAGGTTAGCCAGCAGTTTGCATGGTCAGGTGGAACAACTTCCATAGATCCAAAGGGAGCAGGGGACACAATACGGAGAGCTTCCACTCATGAGTCACAGTTGCTGAAATTCAAATCCACTAGAAAAAGTCAAACTTTGTTTCTCAGTTTATAAACGCGTTGCAACACTTTCCCCCAGATAGTCACTGGACTTCCATCTGAAACAACAAAGCACTGTGCGCCGCTCCCATTTCTCCACAAAGCATTGCAAAGAGGTGTGCCCTTGTGCGCTGCATCTTGATAAAGTTCATGATTTTAATAGCAGAACTCAGAACCTCAGCAAGTTCCCGATCCATGTTTCGAGTTGCAAGGGCTTTGCAGTGTTTCGTACAATGAGTCCACGATATATGTGGAGTAGTTTCAAAAACTTTGACTTTCAAGCCTGCCCTACCTCCAGATATAGAAGGGGTCCATCCATGCAGAGTCAGATGCGGGCTTCTCACTTCAACGCGTGAGAAATTTATATCTATATCTATATCTATCTATATATCTATATCTATCTATCAATCAATCAAAATAAACTGGATTGCAATTGAGAGATCAGCTATGCCTTGATATTTTCTGACTTGTCAGAGATTTGATGGCTGACAGTGTTGTCTGACAGCGGGATCATTTTTAAACTTCTCTGCCATGCTGTCACCAAGCATCTTCCTAAAAATGTCAATTGCTGCTGGAAGAATCAGCTTTTTCCCAGTTACGTAAGGCTTTTTATTCTTGGCAATGTGGTACGCGACTTGACACGATGCATTTAAAGCACTTGCAAGGGTGGATACCACATTTTTCATTGTGATTTTGTGTTTGTTAATTTCTTGCAGTTTTTGTTTTACAAAAATCTGTTCTTTCCTATCAAATTGCCATGTTTTGTTTCTAAAAATGGCATCTTAATTATGGCCTAATTTCACTGTTAACTGCAAAGGAAGTGAAACCAGAATCCAAAAAGGCATCATATTTTTGGTTTTTACAGATTTTTCCTCTATGTTGACGTTAGCAGTTTCAGCTTCTGCCTTTTGTTTCAGAACATTACCATCTTTTGGCAATACATACCCATCCATTTTTGACCACATCATGATATGAAAAGATATCAAACTCATCAGCAGAATAAATACTGCACAACTGCTTGCTGTAACAACAGGATATGACATACTAAACCAGAAGGCGGGAAAGGTAGTTGTGGCTATAGAAGATTGTTGGCTTATAATTAAATACATTGTAACACACTCCTGTGTACTGCATCAGCAGTCTTGTATCAGCCAAAAAAATCCATCTAATTAAATAAGTTGCAAAATGTTTATTCATACTTAAGACCCTACTTAAATTGCGACATTGCGGATCCCGCAATATTAGGTTTCCCCTGCAATTTGTCGGCTGGGTGGTTGGTGGCCGGGACTCCCGCTGTCAGCCCTGGGCGGCTGAAAAAATTGTGGTGGGAGACTAATATTGCAGGATCTGCAATTTCCACAATACCGCAAATTAAGTAGGGCCTTAGTAATAATAATTTTAAAAAAGTAAATACGCCTTCCACATCACACCCCTGCAGCATCCCTCCAGGTCTCCCAAGAGGGGCATGCCCCACAGTTTGAAAACCTCTGGGTTAGACACCCTGTCAGGGATGGTCTAGGTTTACTTAGTCCTGCCTCAGCACAAAGGGATGGACTAGATCTGTGCTTCTCAAAGTATCTGATGTGGCGGACCGGCAATTTTTTTTCCAATGTGCCAGGGACTGGTACCATATTTGTACCATTAAACTATTATTTATGTATTTATTTCCTGGAAACTCAACGCGGACCAGCAGCCGATGGCTCGGGGACTGGCACTGGTCCGTGGACCACCACTTTGAGTAGCACTGGACTAGATGACCTCTCCAGGTCCCTTCCAGCCCTACATTTCTATGAGTCTATGATTGTGGGTTGTGTTAAAGTGCTAACACAGATACAAATTTACACATTCTTCAACTTTCATTAACTTGGTGTGTTTTGACATATAAAATACACCAAATTCAAACCCTTTTGCCAGAATTAAGTCAGGACAGATGACAAACCTCCATTAGCTGCCTAAGTGAGAAAATATATCTCAAGAGACCAAACCGGATTCATATGGAGAAAAAAAGCCTGTATGCTACGTGCCACACATCAGCTCAGCCACTGCTCCCAACGTGCTAGAACCTGTGTGTGCATTGGAGTCTGCAAATGAAATGCTCTGCAGCTTTCCTGCATACGTACAGGCATATTTACAGAAGAGAGTTTGGATTCATGATTTCTGTTTTTAAAGTTGCTTTCCCCCCACAAAGTTGCATGTGATTAAATTCCTGACTGTTGCATTCCAAAGTCCTGTCTCACACTGCATTTCTCCCTCCCCCCAGCCCACATTTCAATTACTCTGTAAAAAAACAAAAAAGCCATGGCTTCTCTGACTGAGATGGCATGCATCCAGTGAGTTTGGATACCTCACAATACCACATTCTCCCACTGCTTTAGCGGCTCACATTGAATGTTAAAGTTCTTGGCTGAGTTTTGTGATGGCAGTATGCCTGGAAGTGGGATTTAGCTGCAGGAAAACACTTCCTAGGTGGAGGTCATTTTCCTGATTCAGGAGTACTTCTTTGCTATTTCTAAGCTGTTGAGAGAGAGACTTGTGAAACAACTCTAGATATTTATAATTTATGCTTCTGATATAGATATAAACAATTGATTCAAATGAGGCCTGTTCAGAATTTGGAATAAATGTTTCTGTGGTTTCTGGAGATATTATATCTTGGATGTACTTCATAAATCTGAAATTAGACTCTGAATAGCTCTGTTATTAGTTTCTGAGGTCTGCTCCTATTGTAGTCAAACAGGAGTTTTTGCCACTGGCATCAGTGGGATAAGGATCAGATAATGCAGTTTATGGACAAGCCTGTTCTTTAGGCACATGTCCAAGCAAGGGGTGGTGGTGGTGTGTAAACTGCACTATCCCAGCAGGTATTGTGACACACCTATGAGGCACGCTTCTCCATTTGCTCTGTAGCTGGAGTAGTGTTTTAGCAATTTGAATTCTGGTCTGTACCAGCAGCAAGTCATGACATTCCCTGCAATAATTCAGCTGCATGTGGCTGGTGTATTATGGGACGGAACCAAGGCTTTACCCATTCTCTACCCACCTGCCCTGCCCACTGCAGGGATTAGGGGAGAGGTAAACCTCACCGATGTGGTCAACTTCATGTACTCTCTCTACATACATGCACATCATACATCATTTGAAAGGTTATGATGTCTAATTTAAGATGAGGTATGATGTGGTGATGTCTAGTGGTGTTGTTACCACAGAAATAGGGATAAACAATAAGACCATCAACGCGTCTAAATAACCACTGAAATATTTGCATTTGTTTCTATTCATAGAATCATAGAATCTCAGGGTTGGAAGGGACCTCAGGAGGTCATCTAGTCCAACCCCCTGCTCAAAGCAGGACCAACCCCAACTAGATCATCCCAGCCAGGGCTTTGTCAAGCCTGACCTTAAAAACCTCTAAGGAAGGGGATTCCACCACCTCCTTAGGTAACCCATTCCAGTGCTTCACCACCCTACTAGTGAAAAAGTTTTTCCTAATATCCAAACCTCCCCCTCTGCAACTTGAGACCATTACTCCTTGTTCTGTCATCTTCTACCACTGAGAACAGTCTAGAGCCAGCCTCTTTGGAACCCCCTTTTAGGTAGTTGAAAGCAGCTATCAAATCCCCCCTCACTCTTCTCTTCTGCAGGCTAAACAATCCCACTTCCCTCAGCCTCTCCTCATAAGTCATGTGCTCCAGCCCCCTAATCATTTTTGTTGCCCTCCGTTGGACTCTTTCCAATTTATCCACATCCTTCTTGTAGTGTGGGGCCCAAAACTGGACACAGTGCTCCAAATGAGGCCTCACCAGTGCCGAATAGAGGGGAATAATCACGTCCCTCGATCTGCTGGAAATGCCCCTACTTATACAGCCCAAAATGCCGTTAGCCTTCTTGGCAACAAGGGCACACTGTTGACTCATATTCAGCTTTTCGTCCACTGTAACCCCTTGGTCCTTTTCTGCAGAACTGCTGCCCAGCCATTCGGTCCCTAGTCTGTAGCAGTGCATGGGATTCTTCCGTCCTAAGTGCAGGACTCTGCACTTGTCCTTGTTGAACCTCATCAGATTTCTTTTGGCCCAATCCTCTAATTTGTCTAGGTCCCTCTGTATCCTGTCCCTACCCTCCAGCGTATCAACCACTCCTCCCAGTTTAGTGTCATCCGCAAACTTGCTAAGGGTGCAGTCCACACCATCCTCCAGGTCGTTGATGAAGATATTGAACAAAACCGGCCCCAGCACCGACCCTTGGGGCACTCCACTTGATACCGGCTGCCAACTAGACATGGAGCCATTGATCACTACCCGTTAAGCACGACTATCCAGCCAGTTTTCTATCCACCTTACCGTCCATTCATCCAGCCCATACTTCTTTAACTTGCTGGCAAGAACACTGTGGGAGACTGTATCAAAAGCTTTGCTAAAGTCAAGAAATAGCACATCCACTGCTTTCCCCTCATCCACAGAGCCAGTTATCTCATCATAGAAGGCAATTAGGTTAGTCAGGCATGACTTGCCCTTGGTGAATCCATGCTGACTGTTCCTGATCACTTTCCCCTCCTTTAAGTGGTTCAGAATTGATTCCTTGAGGACCTGTTCCATGATTTTTCCAGGGACTGAGGTGAGACTGACTGGCCCGTAGTTCCCCGGATCTTCCTTCTTCCCTTTTTTAAAGATGGGCACTACATTCGCTTTTTTCCAGTCATCCGGGACCTCCCCCGATTGCCATGATTTGTCAAAGATAATGGCCAATGGCTCTGCAATCACATCGGCCAACTCCTTTAGCACCCTCGGATGCAGTGCATCCGGCCCCATGGACTTGTGTTCGTCCAGCTTTTCTAAATAGTCCCGAACTATTTCTTTCTCCACAGAGGGCTGGTCACCTCCTCCCCATACCGTGATGCGGAGTGCAGCCGCCTGGGAGCTGACCTTGTCTGTGAAGACAGAGGCAAAAAAAGCATTGAGTACACTAGCTTTCTCCACATCCTCTGTCACTAGGCTCCCTCCCTCATTCAGCAAGGGGCCCACACTTTCCTTGACTTTCTTCTTGTTGCTCACATACCTGAAGAAACCCTTCTTGTTACTCCTAACATCTCCAGCTAGCTGCAACTCCAAGTGTGATTTGGCCTTCCTAATTTCACTCCTGCATGCCTGAACAATATTTTTATACTCCTCCCTGGTCATTTGTCCAATCTTCCACTTCTTGTAAGCTGCTTTTTTGTGTTTAAGATGAGCAAGGATTTCACTGTTAAGCCAAGCTGGTCGCCTGCCATATTTACTTTTCTTTCTACACATCGGGACGGTTTGTTCCTGCAACCTCAATAAGGATTCTTTAAAATACAGCCAGCTTTCCTCGACTCCTTTCCCCCTCATGTTATTCTCCCAGGGGACCTTGCCCATCAGTTCCCTGAGGGAGTCAAAGTCTGCTTTTCTGAAGTCCAGGCTCTGTATTCTACTGCTCTCCTTTCTTCCTTGTGTCAGGATCCTGAACTCGACCATCTCATGGTCACTGCCTCCCAGGTTCCCATCCACTATTGCTTCCTCTACTATTTCCTCCCTGTTTGTGAGCAGCAGGTCAAGAAGAGCTTTTCCCCTAGTTGGTTCCTCCAGCACTTGCACCAGGAAATTGTCCCCTACACTTTCCAAAAACTTCCTGGATTGTCTGTGGACCGCTGTATTGCTCTCCCAGCAGATGTCGGGGTGATTAAAGTCACCCATGAGAACCAGGGCCTGTGATCTAGTAACTTCTGTTAGTTGCTGGAAGAAAGTCTCGTCCACCTCATCCCCCTGGTCTGGTGGTCTGTAGCAGACTCCCACCACGACATTACCCTTGTTGCTCACACTTCTAAATTTAATCCAGAGACTCTCAGGTTTTTCTGCAGTTTCATACTGGAGCTCTGAGCAATCATACTGCTCTCTTACATACAACGCAACTCCCCCACCTTTTCTGCCCTGCCTATCCTTCCTGAACAGTTTATATCCATCCATGACAGTACTCCAATCGTGTGAGTTATCCCACCAAGTCTCTGTTATTCCAATTACATCATAATTCCTTGACTGTGCCAGGACTTCCAGTTCTCCCTGCTTGTTACCCAGGCTTCTTGCATTTGTGTATAGGCATTTAAGATAACTCACCAATTGTCCCGCTGTCCTAGTATGGGGCAGGAGCCCTCCCCTCTTGCACTCACCTACTTGTGCTTCCTCCCGGTATCCCACTTCCCCACTTACCTCGGGGCTTTGGTCTCCTTCCCCCGGTGAACCTAGTTTAAAGCCCTCCTCACTAGATTAGCCAGCCTGCTTCCAAAGATGCTCTTCTCTCTCTTCGTCAGGTGGAGCCCATCTCTGCCTAGCACTCCTTCTTCTTGGAACCCCATCCCATGGTCAAAGAATCCGAACCCTTCTCTCCGACACCATCTGCGTAGCCATTCATTGACTTCCACGATTCGACGGTCTCTACCCCGGCCTTTTCCTGCCACAGGGAGAATGGACGAGAACACCACTTGCGCCTCAAATGCCTTTATCCTTCTTCCCAGAGCCACGTAGTCTGCAGTAATACGCTCAAGGTCATTCTTGGCAGTATCATTGGTGCCCACGTGGAGAAGCAGGAAGGGGTAGCGATCTGAGGGATTGATGAGTCTCGGCAGTCTCTCCGTCACATCACGAATCCTTGCCCCTGGCAAGCAGCACACCTGTCAGTTTTCCCGGTCAGGGCGGCAGATAGATGACTCAGTCCCCCTGAGGAGAGAGTCCCCGACTACCACCACCCTCCTCCTCCTCCTGGGAGTGGTGGTCGTGGAACCCCCATCCCTAGGACTGTGCATCTCATGCCTTCCAGTCAGTGGAGTCTCCTTCTGCTCTGTTCCCTCAGATGTATCATTCACTCCACTCTCTGCACTAGTACCTGTGGAGAGAACATGAAAACGGTTGCTCATCTGAATATGCGTTTCTGGTACATGGACTTGTCTCATACTCTTTCCTCTTCTGGAGGTCACATGCCACCAATTATCCTCACTGGCCTTCTGTCCGCGCTGCGCAGCCTGCTCTGAATCCTCAGAACACTGTACCCGCTGAAGCCTATCCTGACGTCTATCCAGGAACTACTCATTTTCTTTTATGGAACGCAAGGTTGATACTCGTTTCTCCAGACCTTAGTTAAAAAATTAGTTTATTGACTATTATTTCAAGACACAAAATTGGATTTCTTTGTGACCTCAAAGCACCATAACAATCTAAAGGGTAAAACAAAATCTAATACTAAATTTGGACAAGTATCACTGAAATGTAATAGCGCTGGTGACATTTCTAGTCAACACCTTGTTCAGCATTAAGATCTCTATTGAGTGTATGTGGGTAACGGCAGTCTGCATTGCCTTGTGCATGGAAGATTGTTTTGACTACAGACATAGCTGATTGTGCGGCGACCCCTACTAATACAGACACAAATAAGGTTTTGTAGAAGTTCAGATGCCATTGACGAATACATTTTTTCATCTCTGTTACAATGGTGATCCAATATCTAGTTTATCTATGTGTGAAGAAACCCAAATCTTTGTTTGCCAAGATGCTCTTTTGACATGCTCTTCAAAACTGTCCTCACACGGTTGGAGTCTGGCCAGTAACTTGTCCTTTTTGATGGCTAGATTGAAGCACAAGCAACTGAGGTCTCTGTGGGTCTCCTTTTCTTTCTCACTCTGGTCATATAACACTACTACCAACTACTTTGCTGAAGAGATTGTGGCTTTCCTGTCACTCTCTCCCAATTTGGCAAGATCTCTGAACCAGTAAGCACCCTTTGTTTTGACAACATTAAATACAGATGTTTCCCCCCTGCCCCCAATACCAAATACGGATGACACAGAGTCACATCCCGCTAATGCATATACAGCAGGAAGTGTGTTGGAGAAATCAGGAGTGAGTGCGTCACAAGTTGCATGCACAGGTATGAAGTGACGCTTGTCAATTATGCTGGTAATGGTGCCTGTTTCAGTCCACATTATCTGTGCATTCCAGTTCTGGAAAGTAATGAACAGCAAGGACCAAAACATCTATATCAGGTGACCTAATTAATACGGTTCCTTTGGCACCAAGAGACTCAAAAGCCATATTGGCACATACAGCATGCAGAAGCATCCTTGTGTCCGCTTTCTCTTGAGTACTGTACAAGTCTTTGGCTTCTTCAACACCTCTACTGGACACTGGAAAAGCTTCCAGCAAGAGGGTGTGTGTATGTATTGGGTGTGCCTCTACACACTCAGGTGCATTTTGAACAATATAGTCACAGAGAAGTTTTACAAGTGACTACATGTTGGATGCCACATTTAGAAACGTCTTCCTTGGATGCACAGGGCATCCACCACTCATCTGGTATTTCTTACATTCAACCTCAGATCCTGTCCAGTGCTGTCCTTCTGCACTTTTCACAGAGTTACTGTTCTCATATCTGTCAGAGACTTCGACTAAAGAATTAGCTTTATCAAATCCTTATAGGACCTGTCTCAAGTACTCAGCAGCCAATTAACTGAATGTGTGGAATTTGTCTCCAGACATCCATTGTACGATAGCCATGGCACCTCTGACGTACATTGTGGTTTCTTTGTTGCCTGCTGTTAGCTCATGGATTCATTCTGTTTAAACTTCCAGCTGATGCCATAATTCAGCTGTGTCTGTTTTTTCCATTGTTCCATCAACATGGAAGAATGACATAGGCATAGGTCCTTTTGGGTGACTAAGAACAGTTGCCATTGAGACACCATCTCTGCATTTTGCTAAGGACAAGGCTCTGTAGAAAACAAATGTCTGGACTGATAGCTGCTATGATTGTCCCTTCCTTGCCGGACTTAAAGTTGGTCTTCTTGGCCATGTCAGCAAATGGTTTGATGCCAAATGTCTTGACGAGGCTGAAGAAGCTATATGTCCCATCAAAATCAAGCACACCTCTCACAAATCTCTCCATTTGTTCTTCACCACAATCATCTGCTTTTTCAGCAGAGACTCATCTACATCTGATGTTAGATGCAGTCCAGTAGATATGTTGATAAGCACCTCTGGATGTGATTCCGGTGTCAAATGGGTTTGTCATATTGTTGATGACATGGTTGGTAAGGGCTGTAATGTCTTCTTTGCAATGCAGAGGCAAGGACTTCTTTGTGGAGTTTATCTTCATCGGGCCACTTCTTTCTCTCATAGCTTTTGTACACTCAATCTAAAACTGTGTATTGTCACCTCTAACACTAATACTGAGCTGTGCATAAGTATCACTGAATTAAAAAGCTAGTTTCTAGACTATTTTAAAGGCTAGTAGCACATGCATAGGCAATTACAAATTAAAACCTTCTACCAGGCAGACTAGATGCTACATGGTATGTACAAAAGCTTACATTAGGAATTCCACTTACATTTATGTCTACCCACTATGCAGTACAAACTTGTGGGCACGCAATCTAGTGCTACTGGTGCACAACGTGCAGTGAGAGACTGATCTGGTCAGCAAATTTCAACTGAAAATATAGAAAACTATTATACTTGCAAAATCTTTTGACAATTAAGAATATGAGGTGTGAAAACTTTTCATGTTAGTATATTGCATTTTTGCTACATGCTAAACAGCTTAAACATTTCTGGGGAAAAATAATACTTGCCCCTGCAAAATCAATAAAAATGCTCTAATACATTGTTGTCTGGTAGCTTTGACAAACAGACACCACACTAAGGTGTTGAAATTAACTTAATCAGTAAAAACTGAAGTCATAGCCATATTGCAGTGATTCTGGAACCATGCAACTAAATGATGCACTCTCATTTTGGGTACCATTGTTTCACCTCACCTACAGTCTTATGGCACCACTTGACAGCTCCACATCATACCTCATCAAAACAAACTTCAAATATGTTTTCAAATGATTTATGATGTAGGTGTGTATAAGGTGAGTACATTAAGCTCCAAAAACATGGCCCTTTTTGGAAAATTGCCACATGCCTAGGTAATGGTGGGGTTCCCGCTCACCTGCATAAGCATGGAGTCCAAGTCACAATCGGTCCCTATAGCAGGTGTTACAGTTACTACTAGTGATGAAGATACTGCCTAGAACACTTGTGAGAGAAGAAATGTCTGTAGGAACAATTCTACCCCTCAGCCTGCAGTTCTTGTTGAATATTTTCTTCAGAAATTTCAGAAATGATTCAATGTCACCAATTTATTTTAGATGACAGATGTGTGCTAAATTGACAAAACAATTATTGTATTAATATTGGACAATTTTAGGAGTGTGAGATATAGGATTTTCAAAGCTGATTGCCAAAAATCAGGCTCTTAAATCCATAATTAGGCACCTACGTGCTCAGCACCTTTGAAAATCACTTATTCAGGCACCAACATACTAGAGTTGATTGAAAGATGACAATAGTTTGTTGCAGGAAATTTGTAAAAATAAATAAGAAGTTTCCCATTAAAACATTTTATTTTTTGACAAAAAAAATTGAAACACAAAATGTTTCAATTTTCAGTTTTTAGTCCTTTCCCCTCTTCCTTTTTCAATTTTCCCACCCCTTTCCCCATAGCAAAATGGAAAAAAAAAGGAAAGGGAGGGGGGAGGGCTTGTACTTACAGAAGAGGCTGTTTGACCAAAAATTGTCCACCTTCTCTACTACTAAGTATGGATTTAGGGGTTTAACTTCAAGCTTGCATACCTTAAAATCTTAGCTACATATAACTATTTCAGCCATCTCTTAACTGTATGCTTTAGTGGAAAACGTTAAGGATGTATTATTAAAAATAAGAAATACAGATCACCAGTCCAAATTTGAGCCTAATCTTGTATACCCGTAAGATGTGAATAATATTGCTTATATTCATTATATTATTATTATTATATACTAGCATCCAAAGTCCCTAATCCGGATTGCCCCCCGTTGTGCTAGGTGCACACACACACACAGTAAGGAACAGTCTCTGCCCCAAAGAGCTTACCGTCTAAACAAATTGATGAAGAACAAGAAGAACTGTAACAGGAACATGTTTTTACATAGACTAGCTATGGGCACAGGTTGCATGTTTTGAGTCAATTTGTTTTAACAATATAAAAATACAACAGGCATCAATGATATCAGTAATTCCAGACGATGACCCCTCTCGCTAATATCAGTTGGTAATTTAGTAGCTCTTACTCATAGGAGTAGCCATATTAAAGTCAGGGGAGCTATGCACAATGAAGTCAATGGGATGAGATATGGGTATACAATATGCAACAGAGATCTGAAAGCAGGACTTTGGCCCTCAGAGCAAAACTGAAATTCAGGGCTAAGAGATATTGCAGAATGACTGATAACTAACGATGGCATGCAAATGTGATAGACTGTTTTCTCTGCATTTACTATTTAGTCCGTCTGCAGCAAATCAACACCTTATACAGCACAGGTCCAAAGGGCGTAAAATAATACAAATAAAAAAGGAAAATCATAAAAGCTTTAATCTGAACCAGGTTAAAAAAAAATCTGTTGTAATCACAGTGCAAAGTATGTGAGCTGTCGGATATTATATCACCTGCCCACAGACGTTACTAGACTACCTGGCCCTTGATATGTTATGTCTGAATGCCCTTTATTCAGTTGCAGAAAAGGGATTACAATACCGAGAGAATTTAGGCTGCTGCATACAAACACTTGCTTAAGGGGCTATGCTACTTGTAAGCTACCATGCTTTATGCCATTTTACAGCTTTTAACTTAGCAGCTTTCTTAGTTCCGAATAAAATCTGCTTATTTCCCATTCTTTTTACTACCCTCATAACAGAGCATAGCCCTGCCCCCTGACTACTCTATGATGCATATTTCAGCATACTCTAAATACTCTTTCTGGCCCCCAATTCAGGAAAGCACTTAAGTCTGTGCTAAAATACGTTCCTGAATCAGGGCCTCTAAGATTACAGCAATAATGGACTTATTATTATGGACTTCAGTCACTGGGGATTCTTGGAGCTACAATGAAGGTACAAGTGTGGATTCAAAAGTGTTTCAACATTGGACTAGCTCTGCTCACATCCCATCCATAGCTTTCCCATTGGTATACAGACAACATGTACGTGTATACACATATTTATGGGATTAGAGGGGAATACAATAGAGTGGACGTGTAACCCACTGGCAAGTGTGTGTTACAGGTCCCCCTTTATACCAATCCACAGATTACATGAATTCTTGCAAACCCCAGTTAGAGACTTTTAGCTGAAGCTATAGAAGCTAATGTGCTTAGCTCTGGACTTCCCCAGTGCATCAACCAAGATGGCAGCTATCACTGATGAACTGTCTATGAAAAAGTATAACCCGGTCTCTAGATGGTTTATTAGTTAGGATGTGTTCAGGATTCTAAATGTCTCATTAAGCAGAAGTTCTATCTTTCCATGTTAAGAATGCAGAACAAGCAAAACAATAGTAATTGTGTCTGACCCAAGCAAAGGAATGTCTTCTGCTCGGAGGCTCCCTCTGCTCGGTGAATAATACAGCCTCATGTGCAAAACAGTGCTGACTTCATTAGCAGCACCAATCTCATCCTTGTTTAAGACATTAGCAAAAGTCCCCTTGACTTTCGGGCAGTGGTTTTCAACCTTTTTTCATTTGCGGACCCTTACAAAATTTTGAATGGAGGTGCAGACCCCTTTGGAAATCTCAGTCTGCAGACCCCCAGAGTCCACAGATCACAGGTTGAAAATCACTGTTCTATGGTAACAACAACCTTTTGCAGACCTCTTACACATAGTCTGTGAACCCCCAGGGGGTTGCGGACCATAGGTTGAAAACCACTGCTTTAGGGGAATCAGGATCTGAACCAAGATATATAGACATGGATACCAACAACAGAGACAAAAGGGAAATAAAATCACCATTTGCAAAAACTGAAAAAGTCAAAAATGTGTGTGAATAGGGGGAATCTCTTGGCTTGGGAAGAAGGGAAGCTATGTACTAGAACAGGGGTGGGCAAACTGCGGCTCGCAGGCCACGTCCGGTCCGTCGGACCTTTTAATCCAGCCCTTGCACTCCTGCTGCAAGCGGGGTCAGGGTTTGCCCCGCTCCACACTCCAGCTGGGGAACGGGGTTGGAGGCTTTCCGCACAGCTCCCGGAAGTAGCGGCATGTCCTCCCTCCGGCTCCTATGCGTGGGGGCAGCCAAGGGGCTCTGCATGTTTCCCCCGCCCCAAGCGCTGCCCCCCGCAGCTCCCATTGGCCGGGAACTGTGGATGGGGCAGTGTGCAGAGCTGCTTGGCTGCGCCTCCACGTAGGAGCCAGAGGGGGAACATGCCGCCGCTTCCGGGAGCTGCTTGAGGTAAGGGCCCCGCCCGGAGCCTGCACCCCTGAGCCTCCCTCCTGGAGGCCCCAACCCTTGCCCCAGCCCTCCGAACCCCTCGGTCCCAGCCCGGAGCATCCTCCTGCACCCCAAACCCCTCATCCCTAGCCCCACTCCACACCTGCACCCCCAGCCAGAGCCCTCAATCTCCCACGCCCCAGTCCCCTGCCCCAGCCCTGATCCCCCTCCCCGAACCCCTCGGTCCCAGCCCGGCGCACCCTCTTGCACCCCAAACCCATCATCCTCAGCCCCGTCTCAGACTCCACACCTCCAGCCGGAGCCCTCAAAAACCTCCCGCACCCGAACCCCCAATTTCATGAGCATTCATGGCCCGCCATGCAATTTCTATACCCAGATGCGGCCCTCAGGCCAAAAAGTTTGCCCACCCCTGTACCAGAAAGAGCTGCACTATAGACAATGGTCCTATACAAACGGGGAATGGGGCTAACTTTTGAGCTCATAATTTTACATTAACTTTATTTCAAATTGATTGCGTCTCAGTGGAAACCCTGCTATTATAAACCTTTCTTGTAAAATTACTCTCTTTAAAAGGCTTATGTAAACCTCTCTCTAAAAGTCACTGGCAGTCAACTGAAACATCAAGTTTATGAACCTGTTGCAAAAACGCGTTCCTTATGAAAGTCTATAGCCTATGAGACATGTGATCTTTCAGGCCTTATAAACTAAGAACGGTCAAGATCTCATAAACTTGCCCCAGTTCCCAGTTCTCGGACTGGGAGATCTCCAAAGCAACTGCAGCTCCTGGAAGGGAGTGGCACTCTTCCTTGTGAGTCAGTACTGAATGCGGTTAGGGGGCATGGCACTGACAATTGTATAAATGGGTCCCTGATCGCTTGTCATTAACAATTCAGTGGCACTTTTCACAACAGTTACTGTTAATCCCTATATCATGGCCACATTCGAATCCAGATAATTACATTGTGCCCTCCAAAGGCTTGAGGGACCTACCAGTACTTTGCTAAAGACTTGGACTGGCTCAAGGGACGGGGCTTCCGCCACCACTTTCCTTCAATGTGCTAACTAACTGCAGGGCTCGTCTCCACGACAACATATGGCGGGTCTGACCTGGCACACAGCTAGGGGGCCATCTACAATGCAAGAGTAAACCATGAGAGAGCAAAATTATGTTGGAACTGGGTCTAATGACATGGTTGTTTCTGTAGCATAAATGTACACTCAGGAAGGCAAAATGTCATGACCCGAATTAGAATTTGGTGAAAACAAAGGCATCAGCACCCCGCTCTCTTATGAGAAGTGCCTCAGGATCTTCATTGCCCACAAGTGGTTGGGATCTTGTTTTTACATCACATTCTGAAGAGGAGCCTCCCAATCAAAAAGAGAACAACTTGTCTGGACCTGAGAGATCCTATACATTCACTGAAATCATCGGCAACTGCTGGTGCATAACACCTCTCCATGCTGCGTTACAATGTGCAGGCAGGCTGAGCAGACGACTGTGTGCTGTTGCTGTAGGAAGCCTGTGATCTGTCTGATCTCTACCAAGCTTTCTGAAGGAAAGGAGCACTTCAAAGATAGGTTTGCACCTGGTGGGTCTTGGTGTGCATGTATCATGCCTGTTTCAGGACAATGCAGGTGAAACATGACAAGAGGACCTAGTAGATCACAGAATCATAGAATATCAGGGTTGGAAGGGACCTGAGGAGGTCATCTAGTCCAACCCCCTGCTCAAACCAGGACCAATCCCCCATTTGTTTCGCCCCAGATCCCTAAATGGCCCCCTCAAGGATTGAACTCACAACCCTGGGTTTAGCAGGCCAATGCTCAAACCACTGAGCTATCCATCCCCCCGGCAAACCTATACTCCAAATGCTGCACTGATTTGCCTTGGTCTGAGCTGGGGTACAAGAAAGCAGCTCATCCATTTAACACATTAGATCAGTATAAAATTAAGATGTGCCCTTTTTAAAAATGTATAAATTAAGTACACTCTCATTCCAATCCCTTTCGTTATTTGTTCAGGCTAGTATATATATAGCACATATAGGCTATAGTACAGCAAACTGTAGCTCAGATAGAATATTGATATCGTGTTATGGTTTGTTTTAAGTATGCACAACATTCAAGTGTGCTTTATTCCCCTCAGAGAACTAGCGAGCTGGAAAATGCAAACTAAGAATAAGCTGCCTCGAGAAGAATATTACATACACGCTTTACACAGTTGTGAGCAAACTCATATATCCCTGACCAAGCTGATCATCGTGTTTTCCTTTGGATGTAGGCTTAAAAAAAAAAAAAAAAAAAAAAAAAAGAGTGCACAACTGTTGCACTATGAAAGAGGATTCTACATGCAACAACCTTAACTGTGATGATGTCTTTGCCTAGTAATATATAGCACCAACTGACAAAATCTGCTCAAAATCTGTAACACAAAGAACTATGATTTGGCATATGAAAAAGCATGTCCTTAATTCCGTGGCTGAATTTCATTCTAATTTCCCCCCCCTTGTATGATGCGATACGGAACTGCAATATACTTATCAGCATTCTTCAGAAAGCAACTATAAATAGCAGGTGCTGACTTGAGAACTAAACCTCAGCTGATATTTCTTTGATAATGCTAGTAAAATGTCTTACTTCTGCAGCAACACAAGAACATGCATGAAACCGAAAACCCTCTAAAAAAACAAAGCCACAAGTTTAAGGGAATTATTCTTGAGTCTGTGGTTAAGAGCAAAAAACAGACTTTTATCCAGTGACAACTTTAAAATGAGGTGATCTGAGCAGCCACTGAAAATTAAAGGGCTACCATTAAAGTTATTTATCCTGAAATGCTTAATTTAGAAAGATGGAAAATTTCAGTATTGTTACATTTAAAGCTACCCTGGAAGAAGAGCTAATTATGTGGGGCTATTCTGGGTCATCCTCTAAGTCAGGTCTGCACAACATGCGGCCCGGGGGCTGCATGCAGCCCGCGTGGGCTCACTGTGCGGCCCGCCGGGGGGTGAGTAGTGGGCTCATTGTGCAGCCCAAAATCTGGGACTGTGTCCGTTGGTCCTTTTTGCTGCCTGTCTCTGGGCTGGGGGTTGTCCCAATGCTGCAAAGAGGGTGTTCCCAAAGGAAGGTGCTTGCTTCTAACCCCCGAGGCAGTCAGTATGTGTGCTCTTCTCTAGTCAGCCCACTTGACAAGTTTGATTGTCCTTGGTCTGGTTCCCATCCCCTCTCCAAGGGTTGCAGCTGTCTGGAGGTGCCTGCCTTCCACGCCTTCCTCATTCACACCTCATTCATTCAACAGGGCAACTGAATACAAAGTGGGGGGAAGATCTTATTCTACTTCCAGCAAAAAGACATTTTTCTTTTACCTTAATTATACTACCTTAGGGGCCCGCTATAACATATTACCAAGGTTCAGTACAAAGTCATATAAAAGTTATACAAAAATGCATAATGCAGAGATTTATCTACAACTCCATTGATTGACCGTTGTGTGCAGTAATATAGTGACCCCTGGGGGGGTGAAGAGGGGTGTGATGGTGGGGCCGAGCGGGGAGGGGGCGAGTCCTATTTTACTGCTGTGATCTGGTCACCCTATGCGCGCTGTTTCTTTCCCCCTCTACAGGCTTCCACACCCCAGCGCTGGGGAAGGAGGGGTTGTTTCTGCGGGGCAGGTGGCGTTGGGGGGAGGGGCGGGGAGTGTTTCCGCGGGGCCGGGGGGGTTCGGCCCTCAGCTGTTTTCTTTGGAGTAATATGGCCCTCGCTGCTTTACGAGTTGTGCAGGCCTGCTCTAAGTTACTACTTTATTCTAATGATAATTTGTATTAGTATAGACCAAAGAGGATTGTTGGAAAGACACTGGCAAAATGCTTTAATTTCAAAAAGTTTTTCCCTTGATGTTTCAATGTCCTTTCTGTTAATAAACAGCACCAATCATTCTAACATCAGTTCAAATGGCTCCCTCCTGAACATCTTCCTCTGCCCTGCAAACTGCTTCTTACGAGTCACTATGTCACATGACCATCCAAAGAGCAATTTATGAGTTAAAAGACTGACTGATTTCCTCACTGGCTTCAACAATTGGGAAAGCTGAGACTTTTTGACCAGATGGAGGGATCATATTTAAAAATTCTGACACCACAGAAGAAAGTACACTGTTCTTTCTGGCTACCATCCTTATCTAAACTAAGATAATCTACCATGCATTTATAAGGCACCCATCCCTCTGGGATCTGTGTGCCACATACACACTTACATTTTGTAACAATGAGCTCCAAACCAGTTTAATTGCTGGATCAGCCTTTGGACATCTCTACTACTGAGGCTTAGCTTTCTATCACGAACTATAGCGACACGTGGGAAGCTCCTAAATAGACAGATTGACTCCTCTCATCCACGGGACAGGCAGCAGGAGAAAGCATCAAAAACACAGAGAGTGTGAGGTATTAGATTCTGTGCGGACACGGTTCTGTCAGTGACGACTGACAATGACTACTGGAGGTCACTATTTTAAAACAATGTTGGTTGTGTGATTATCTGGCAGGGCCTCCTCTTTGGGGCTGGTATTTCACACAAGGGAAAAATTAGAATGAAATCTAGCCATGAGATGAGTGGACTTGCTTTTACATGTAGGTCACAGTGCTTTAGAAGCGCAATATGTGCTGTAAATATCACAGGTAAAGTCTGTGCTATATTGGAGTTGCTGAATATTAAAACTACATCCTTTTTCTTTTCCATTTTACATGCTCAGATAGCAGATCATTTTGTACTTCAAAAAAAAAATACAGCGAACTCTGCTCTTTACCTGCCTCTCTACATATTCTGGGAGCTCCACCTGCAGAGAGAAAGCTCTATCACTCTTTCCCTAACTTATTTTTTTGTCTTGCTTGACAAAAAAACAGTTATTCACCTTCTCGTAACTGTTGTTCTTAGAGATGTGTTGTTCGTGTGCATTTCAATCAGGTGTGTGCACGACAGCCAGAAGATTTTTCCCCTAGCAGCATCCTTAGGGTCAACCTGGGCACCCCCTGGAGTCACGCCTTCATGGCGCCCAATATAGGGCCCTGCTGACTCATTACCCCCTCAGTTCCTTCTTGCCAGCCGCTCCGACAGAGGCCACGACTGCCATGCACTTGGTGAACACTCGAAGTGCCACTGACAGGCCAAAAGGGAGGACTGTGAATTGATCGTGGTGGTTGTTCACCACAAACCTGAATTATTTTCTGTGGGGCGGAGTCATTGCTATGTGAAAGTATGTGTCCCTGAAGTCGAGGGCGGCATACCAGTTTCCTGGATCCAATGAAGGGATGACAGACGCCAAAGAGACCATGTGGAACTTGAGCTTCTTCACAAACTTGTTGAGTTCTCGCAGGTCTAGGATGGGCCTGAGCCCACCTTTGGCTTTTGATATTAGGAAATACCAGGAATAGCAATCCCTGCCCTTTTGCTCCTGAGGAACCTCTTCTACTGCCCCTAGCAAAAGGGGCGAGTACTGATATCGTGTTTTGTTTTTTTTAAAGTACGCACAACATTCAAGTGTGCTTTCTTCCCCTCAGAGAACTAGCGAGCTGGAAAATGCAAATAAGGACTAGTCTACATTGGCAATGCTAAAGCGCTGCTGCTGCAGCGTTTTAACGTGGCTTGTGTAGTCACGGCAGAGCACTGGGAGAGAGCTTTCTCTAACAAACCCCACCTCCACGAGGGGTGTAGCTCCCAACACTGGTGCACTGTCTACACTAGCACTTTACAGCGCTGAAACTTGCTGCGCTCAGGGTGGGGGTTTTTCACACCTCTGAGCGAGAAAGTCGCAGCGCTGTAAATTGCCAGTGTAGACAAGCCAGCTGCCTCAAGAAGAATATTACATACACGCTTTACACAGAGTTGTGAGCAAACTCATATATCCTTGCCCAAGCTGATCATCGTGTTTCCTTTGGATGTAGGTTTAAAAAAAAAAAAAAAAGCGCACAACTGCTGCACTATGAAAGAGGATTCTACATGCAAGAACCTTAACGGTGATGATGCTTTTGCCTAGTAATATATACCACACACTGAGACAAAATTAATATTAATTAATAAAATAAATAGCAGGTACTGACTTGAGAACTAAACCTCAGCTGATATGTCTTTGATAATGATAGTTAAAAGTCTCACTTTTGCAGCTACATATAAACACAAAGAGTGGACACTGCCCAAACGCGCTTGAAAAGCAAGAGCAATAGTTTGGTCCAGTTAGCCATCACCGGCAGTAAGAAGGAACTGAGGGGGTGGAGGGTCGGCAGGGCCCTATATTGGGCACCATGAAGGCACAACTCCAGAGGGCACCCAGGCCAACCCTATGGGGAAAAATCTTACAGCTGTTGCGCACACAGCTGATTGGAATTGACATGAACGAGCACTTGAAGAACAGATGATTGCTGACCACCAAGCTAAACTGGTTTTGAAAACAATTTTTCAACATTAGAAACAATCGGGGAACAGGCTCAGATGTGCTAAACCTTAGGAGCCAATGATCAAATGGTGTTTGGCCCATCCTACAGAACAAAATGCTACCAATGGCCACTGCCTTCAGTGGGGCTGTTCTGCGTGGGCACAGGAGTCTACCCATATGGATCCTATTGCAAGATCTAGCCACAAGTTTGTAACCAGACTGTAATGTAATGTGGTTGAATCAGCAGAGAGCCGAAGCGTGTCCACACCCCGACATAGTTCCGAACAGTACTGCATGCTCACTGCACTAGTCATTCCATTCAGTTCTATGAAGTGTCTCACATATTCTGCCCCCTTGCATACATGCTGGAATTCTTGAAAATTACTGGCATCATGATCTTTGCCAGGCCAACCTCCATGATCCAGAACCAGTGATCCCCCCTGGCCTGATGATCACAGGGTAATCAGATTGACAATTGGGAAATGTTGGGGCATTACACAAGGGACAGTCAATAGCCAAACTGGCCCTGCAGACCCTGATGGATTCTGGGATTGGAATGCTATGTAGCCAAGGAGAGGGAAATGGTATCTTGAAAAACACCCATAATCCTCTAGCCTGACAGTGTGGGACAAAGCTCAGATTTTCCTAGACTGCACTGATAAAGTGGCGGGTGTGGACAGGCAAACAAAGATGATGTCTGATACTTACTTGTGCTAGGAAAAACACCACCACCTTGTGTGGACGTTCTGAGTCATGTTAGACGTGTGCGTCAGTCTCACTGTTCTGTCTGTTGCATAAATGGGCATTGAGGGGGAACGAGGAGGAACAACAGCCCAGGTTGGATTCAGGCCATGCAGACAGGGCTATAAATGACAAATCACCCACTGGCAGGAGATACAGCTCACTGTATTTATGCCCCAGATAACACAGAATGCTTTCACCTAATCTACTCCCTCTTTGTTGTGATCTTGATTTGTACTCAGCAGCGGCAGGTTAGGCTGATTCCTATTGAGAGGAGGCGTCTGTTTTTCAGCAGCTAACGCTCAGCCGCTATCCAATTCCCCATTAATACAGGCGCCTTGATAAGTGCAAATGTCTGTGGGACAGATGCTGAGCTGGTGTAAATCAGCACTGCTTCACTTAAGTCAGTGGAGCAATACTAGTTTACACCAGTTCAGCATTTGGCCTCATACCTTAGACATGTAAGGGTGATATTTTTATATCTGGTCCTAGACATATAACTGGTCTTGCAATGATGGTTCCCCTCCTCTGCCCCCCCGTAGTAAATATTGTATCAGGGAGTTTCCCTGCCTCCTGCAGACTGTGAGCACCTTTGACGATAAGCAGCAAGGAAACAGAGCAATTGTCATTACATTTGTTAACTGATTCCCAGTGGCTAGCGAGGGATTATTCGCCCAAGTGCAAAAAGGGAAGTTTAGACCAGGAGAGTAAATGAAATTCAGAGCTCACCGATAAATGATGCCTTTCTCGTGGAGAAACATGAGGGCCGAAATAATTTCTGCAGCATAGAAGCGGGCTCGAGCTTCGTCAAACCGACGGGACTTCTGAATATGGAACATCAAGTCCCCACCATTCACGAACTCCATGACGAAGAACAGGCGATCCTTCACAGACACACAAACATAACATGGGCAAAGAGCATTAATCAGCATATCCTGTCCCATGCAGAAATGAATTCAAATCTAAATTATTTGCCCCAAAACAAAAGCAGAAAAACATTGAGATGCTGAAAAATGTGATCTTTCCAGGGCGGTTAAGTCAAAAACTAGATCTGTCAAACCCCCTCCCAAACATTTCAATAATGAAATATGTCCATTTGGTCTGTACATATGAGCTGATGCAAGCTTATGAAAAGACTCCTAGAGAATTTAATAGATAATTATAACCTTTCTATAGGTTTTTATTAACCACCCCAATCTTATCCAATAGAGAATTATATCCATTCTGTAGATATCTCTGGATGGCTCAAAAGATCTATAGAAAGTATCTCAATCTTTATTAGATGCTGTGACTTCTTAAAGTAGAATCATATTCAAATTTCTATAAATCACCTACTAATTTTACCCCCTAATATATTCTATAGGGATTTGATACACCATTATGTGTACACATGATGCAGTGAAAGTAATGCAGAAGTACATATTGTAATATTTTCAATTCTAGGACTTCCATTTCCTCTTTAATTCAGGGAATAGGTGTTGATTGTCAAACTCAAGATGTAAATACACTAGATTTGTGGGCATAACTATGCCATGTTTGCTCAGATTGCTTACAGGGCATAGCTTTGCCGTTTGAAAGGAAGGTTATAACAATAATGATGTCACATCTAGAGTATCCCTAGAATCTGCTTCAGAGAATCTTTATTGCTTTACAAGCTAGGATCATGGAAATGGTCTTTAAAATCTTGAAATGTCAGCCTTCATAATATTGTTGATTAATCTACAGACCTTTGTTGGATGTAGCTGATGAAGACTGAGTATACAATAAAGACTCTGCTGTGTGAAAGTGCAATACATAGTTCCTTGCAGTAAATGAGCAGAGATTCACTGAACTGATGCTGTTCTTTGAGCTCCTGTATTTTTGCAGAGGTCCATAAATGTGAACAAAGCTGTTGAATATGCAGTTCATGCACCTGGATCTCCAATTAAGCAATCTGAACACAAAAATGAAGATTTTGCATGTGCAAAATTGGTGCATGCTCTGTTTTGGGGGCACAGGGAGGAGAGAATGCAGTCCAGCTTATGCAAAAAAATTGCATATGAAAATAAATCAAAGGCTTGTTTGAGCCTGGTTTAAAATTTGCCTCCATGTTTTAAACATCATTATGTTCTGTTCTTCTAATTGTTTCGACACTAAAGTTTTCATTCTGAACCACAGAAAAGTCCTGTCTGAATGGTAAATAGAGGATTAACTTGAGAAAGTTTGATTTTTTTTATGATGCTTTTTGACCTGCCCTTCTCCAAATCCCCCTCTCATGATTGAGCATTACTAATCTATGACCCGAGGTTTTAATCTCATCTCTAAATTCTGGGTGTTTGGTTCTCTCCAGTCTCTTGCATCTCGCCAGCTTTAAATGACCACTAGCATTAACATCTTGAGATGCACACAGAAGAAGAAAAGCAAACCAGGAATCCTTTCATTTTACAGCTGGCGCTGAAGACATAAGAGGGAAGCCAAATGGCTTGTGGCTGGCGATAACAGCATTCCTCTCATCACCATCATGGGCCTTTGTTAATCTGCTGCTTGAGCTGATGAAATCTTTCAACTCTCTCCAGAAGCAGCAAAGTTAAGATAGATGTGCCCCCAGACCCGGGAGTCTAAAAATACTCAGCCACCATTTGAAACTACTGTGGGGAAAACCATCACAGCACAAGAGCCTTAAATGATGTTTGAAATCCATACAAATGACAATGATCCTTTAGTGTTTCCCTCTGGTCTGATATTGGGGCTCGTCTACATGGGGAAATAGCCTGGAATAGCTATTGCACACCAGTTCCCCATGAGGACACTCTTATTCCTTACTATGAATGCCTTTGTGTGGTTTACCTTAATCCGTATGTACATAGTTCTGGGTGAAGTAATAAACTGCCGATCAAATAAGAACAACCAACTCTCCCAATTTGAGGAATACGGTCAAGGTAAAAGTTGACCTGAAAAGAACCTAGCCTTAACATTAGTAAGCTAATGCTTCCTTGACTCACTGGATTAAGCTACACGTCATAAAACGTACTCTTAATATGGAATAAGTGTGTGTGAGTGATTGCTGGACCCAGGCTAGGTGGAAGATAGCCTGTTTACTGGACCTAGTGAGGTTTTTATATCTGTGTGACGTTTGATTAGACATAGACGTGTGTGTTTTATTTTATTTTACTTAGTAGTTCAATTTGTTCGGTCTGTCACACAACTATAAAAGTAGTTTCTCCTCCCTTGGTGTTCACACCTCAACTGCTAGAAGAGGGCCTCACCCTCCCTGATTAAGCTTACCTCGTTATCTCTAGCCTGAATCTTCCCTGCACATTTATATCTGCCCCTGGACATTTCCACTGCTTGCATCTGAAGAAGTGGGTATTCACCCACGAAAACTTATGCTTCAATACCTCTGTTAGTCTATAAGGTGACACAGGACCCTTTGTCGCTTCTACAGATCCAGACTAACACGGCTACCCCTCTGATACGTGTGCACACAAGAAGTTAGTGAAGAATAGCTGTTGCGCTTTAAAAATCACATCCTAATTTATTCTGCAATAGCATCTCAGTGTAGACAAGCCCTTAGGAGGACACTGAGCAAGAATAAGGAACACATACTGTGGTGAAATCTGGTAGAATTTAGATCACCCACCTCTTCATTCAAATTCCTCCTTAGAACTCCTTCCTGCCTCATTGCCTACGTGAAGTTATTTAATTCACCAGGACCATATTGCTTGGCTATGTGTATTTAGGAATATAGCGATTGCAATAGTGCAGTGTTTGTCACTGGTTTTTTTTTTTTTAAAGCTGAACTTTAGGAAAATGAAACCACTTCAATCCCCCCACCCCATCTTAATTCATACATGCTCTGCTTCCCCACCCAGCTAGTCCTTCGTGACCTCCTTGTGAGGCATTTTTCACACTCTGGGATATGTTGCTGCAGATCAGGCCTGCACAACATATGGCCCTATGAGGCTCTATGTGCGGCCTGCGGGGTTGGGTTAAAAAAAAACAAACACTTTTTTTTGTTTTTTGTTCAAAAACTTTCCTCGCATCCGGCCCTCGGCTTTTTTCTTTGGAGTAATATGGCCCTCACCTCTTTACGAGTTGTGCAGGCCTGCTGTAGATTTTCATAGTCTAATACTTCCCTCCTTTCTCACATGCTTACAGGTGCACTGAAAGAGCAATGTTTTAAATATCATCATTGGCATCTGAATGAACAGAGATTGAAATGAATGGGGCAGTCCACAGCTATTGTTTCAGGCTCTCCGCAAACTGAGGCAAACATCACTACATGGGTTACACTTAGGTCACAGTCTGAAGGTTTTCTTTGCAACCATAGCAGCTAGACAGAGACTTACCTCTGCATATGTTCACATGCACAGATTATAAATCAGGATTGTTTCGCTATTGAGACTTTCCCATTTAGCCTTCAGTATAACTTCTGTCTCCCCAAATTAATTCTTTCCCTCAGGGTTGCTAATTGCCCGATTTACTAACACTTTTCAGTCCTGTGAGTCTGACTAAGTAGAAAAGATGGGGTGGGTATTGTAATTTGTTCACAATCCAGCATTTGTGCATTGGCTTCTTACATGCATAGTAGCATATATTATAAAGTTCAGCACTAATGAGTATGCTTGGGGGATGAGGAATTAAGTAAGATTTTCTATTGGCCCCACTTGTGAATATCATCAACCTGATAAACTGCAAAGACCAACTAAATAATCTCTCCAAAAGTATCCTGAGGAGAAAAACAAACATTCTGAAACAATGACATTTTATTAAGAAAGGGGATTCACAGCATTTAAAATTAGGGACCAGCATATTATGAAACGTTCATGAACCAGGAAGGGGGGGTTACATAGAAAACGGCTTTAATAATAAAGTTAGGGGTAGATTATCTGGCACTCCACAGCAATTCTTGGCAGGGATAGAGAGCTTTATATCACTGTTCTGCCTCTCCTGACTTTGGGCTCTCAGCACAAGTTAGAACAGTCTCAGTGCAGCTCTAACTCGTACCGGTGAATAAAGGCTCCCAAGGAGCTACTCCGCAGGCCATGACTGCCCACTCTTCACTTGGGAATGTCCCCTGTACTGAGGTGGGGCAGAGGGGGAGGGAAAAGTCTTCATCTGCTAGTTTAAGACAGCTTTCAGTCCACTTTGACTTGCTGGATAGGTACAAAAGGGAGTTAGGATGGGCTGAGGATTGTTTTTTGACAGAGAGGGACTGCTGAAATCCTTCTCAGTGTTTTACATGCTGTGTCTCAGAAGACGCTTTCCCTGATCTGTTATCTTTGTCTGACACTGGCAATAAGAAGAAATTAAGAATTTGAGTCAACAGGAAACAGTGACGTTAGAGGCTTCACAGCAACGGCAGCCACAACAGGAAATCCTGTTGCACCATTTTGGATTGGAATCAACAATCAACAAAGCCAACTGTTACTGTAAATTAAAGAAAATTCAGTGAAATAAAGTGATCTGGGTCAGACGGGTTTGTTTTGCGGCTGGCCGGTGTCCAGACATGAGCGCTGTAGATTCCTCTGCAGGATAATTCGGTTTATTTCTCATCCTGTTTACTAAGTTGGCAGGAGTTAGGAACAGGGCTGGGCAAAAAATGGTGGTGGTCAAAGCAAAACACAAAAATAATTTGGGATCAGACAAACAATTTAAAAAATGTTTCATGACAAAACCAAAAAAACTGCAAAAAAAATAAATAGTTTCAGATCAAACCAAACATTTTGGATAGCAACACAAATGAAATTTGTCTGGATTTTTTTCCTCCCAATTTATTTTCCCAGCCAAAATGATTCGCCGAATTCAACCCAAGTTTGTGAATAGTTTTGGTCGACCTGAATCTGTATTTTTTGGTGAAAAAAAATATTCATGCACACACACAAAATTCCCCAGCTCTAGTCAAGAGGACTGTGGGAGCTACATGCTCTGTCCCTAATGAGGGGGCCTCATGTAACTCAAACGCACCACCTCCTTTTTGCTTGGAAAGGCACCGTGGGGCTTTGAAGGGAATTCCTTCCAGTTAGGCCCTGATTCTGCAAGCTGCTCTGGGTAGATTTCCAGGGGGCTCTGTGTGGGTATTGAGCAGCTTGCAGGATTACGATTAGGGTTAAGGGTATGTCCACACAGCCCATGAGAGCAAGCCACCCAGACCAGGCTGACAGGCTTGGGTTAGCAGGGCTCGTGCCAGCATTTTGAAAATAGACGTATAGACCGTGCTTTGAAGATGCAACTCTGGCTCGAGCTTGGGCTCTGAAACCTACCTCCTCCTACCCACTTGGGCTTCAGAAGTCGAGCTCCAGCCCAGCCAAAATTTCCAAGTGCTGCCTACACAACTATTTTTAGAGCGTTAGCATAAGCCCTACTACCCCAAGTTTGTCAAACCAGGCTGTGTAGACATACCCTTGAGATTAGTGGCTGGGACACTGGCCCTTTTGTGAGTGAGCTGATTCAGGCAGGCATATGGACACTGATTCCTAAGACTGTCTGGGGGCACAGAAGTGTGGGGAATCTGCCTGTGAAAATAAGTTATAGTTGCATAGCATGGAACAGCACATGAGATACACTTGTTCTCCAAAGCCTGGCACATACCTATAACCATGTCTGAAACACTCATCAAAAACTGTTACAGCTAGAGTTGGCTGGAAAACAGAGATCCCTTCTTGTGAAAAATTTCACGTTCTTGGGGCGGGGTGGGGAAATTATCCCCAAACAGGATAAAACTTTCAGGCAGAAAATGAAATTGACAAGATTCCTTCCAGCCGAGGAGATCTGATTTCAATTTTTCTCAATTTTTTCCATTAGAATTGTAATTTTTCCACAATTTCAGTTTTGCAAATCAGACATTTTCTGTCCAAAAAATGTTCTGTTGGACAATTCTTGCCCGACACTAGCTATAACATAACACAGCTGTAACACAGTTAGTGTCCACACACAAAATGGTTACAAGCTGTGTGAGATCAGCATCAGTCCAGAGACTTGCCTTAGGCAGTCTATCTGGTCTGCAGCTCAATGATAGAGACTTCTGGCATGGAATCCTCACCTCTGCTCAGACCCCTTTATGCTGAGTCAAAGGGCTGGAGTGGCATAAATGGGCCCTAAAAATCCCAGTTCAGGACAGGAGACAATTCCCCTGATGCAGGAATGGACTAAGAGAGCGGTAAGGCAGCCTCAGAGAAAGCGCCCTCACAATCCCTTGTGTAGGAGGCATAGCAGGAGCGTGTCAGGACAGGGACGCATCAGAGAGTGGTGCAGAGATTCTGAGACATGATAGGGCCCATAGAGCAGCCCCAAGGAGGCTGCCCTACTTAGACAGGCCTCCAGATCTGTATAAATTACACTGGGGTATCTCCTGCCCTCAGAACAGCCCAAGATTGAAAGGGTGCAAAGGTGGTTTAAAGCCACATGAGACCCCTCTCCCTTTAGGCTGCAGAGCATAGAATCTCACCCTGAAGTTGTCAGAGGCCTCAGTCCTGCAAACAGATCCATGCAGGCAGACCCTACCTACTGCCTTCGCAGGATCAGATCCTTAATTACTCGTTTAACTAAATTTAACTACGAGTAATTTTATTTTTTCGTCCAAAGACTTTAAAGTTTGTAGTGTCTATAAGGGAGCATTTGGAGGAGACTGAAACCTGGTATATGGTTATCCAGCATGTTCAGAGATTCCACTTGAATGTGGAATTCCACACTGTGTAAACATTTAATCTCCACATGTATGGCTGGTGCATGTGATTCATTGGCAGGCAGATTTAGGGCCCAGTCTGAAACTCATCAAAGTCAAAAGACTCCACTGGAGAGCAGGGGATATTTTCACTGTCTGTTCCCTCATTGAAAGTGCTTTACAACAGTACTCAGCAATTTACTCTTTGCAGAGTGGAAGCCAATGCATAAAAGCTGCCTCCATGCAGGGTTAGGTCTGTCTTGGTTCAACAATGGAATTTTACTAGTTCATAAATAAAGTAGTAAATAAGTGTAGGGCTTGGACAGCTGGTAAAAGTATTATAATAATGCCATCTCAAGGGCAGTCGGTTTGCCTCAGGGCTCCTCAAAACTCCTGATTTATTTTATTTTTTTGCATAGCTCTGCAACCTCACACAACCCTACTCACTTTAAGTCTTGGCTGGAAGCTTGGAAATCAACAACTGTTTTCTAAATACCATGCTGATAAAAAACACAGGTCAAATTTCACCAGTGCGCTAACTACAACAGAGTTCAGATGCACTAGAGCATGGAACAGGAACAGGCCAAATGATTCGACAAATTTCACAATTATCTTTTCAAAAAAGTTATGAGTCAATAATTTGACTGATCCTCTTTGAAACTCTCCCCCGCCGCACCAGTAGCGTAGCCAGGGGGGGAACAGGGGGAGCGGCCGCTCCCCCTGTGAGGAGAAGCGGCACTAAGGCGCCGCTCGAGCCCCACTGTGGGAGCCGGGCTCGGGGGCGCTTTAAAAGGCCCACGGCTCCTGTGGGGAGCCACGGGCCCTTTAAAGCGCCCCCCCCCCGCCCTGCTGGGGGGGGCGCTTTAAAAGGCCCCGCAGCGGCAGGAGCCACCGGCCTTTTAAAGCGCCCCCCCCCAGCCTGGGTCCGGCAGCGGGGAGCCACAGGCCCTTTAAAACGCCCCCCACCCCCCTCCAGCCCCGCTACCGGACCGAGCTGGGGGGGGCACTTTGAAAGGCCCGTGGCTCCTGCTGCTGTGGGGAGCTGCGGGCCTTTTAAAGTGCCCCCCCCCCCGCCCCGCTGCCGGAGCTGGGCTCGGATTTAAAAGGCCCGGGGGCTCCGCAGCGGCTGGAGTCCCGGGCCCTTTAAAGCGCCACCGGGGTGAGTACAGGCGGAGCGGGGAGGCGCCTTTTTATAGCGCTGCCGCTCCCCCTGTGCTCTAAACCTGGCTACGCCACTGCACCGCACCCACTAAACCAGTCCTGAATCCTAATGAGCTCTGGCATTCTGCACGAAGAGGTTTACACAATTACAGAGAATAGACTGATAGAATGGATAATACTTGGCAGTAGGCCAGAGTAAGAAGGGATTAGCAGAAGCAGTGGAGGGGAGAAATGAAAAGAGAAGTCACTAATACAATCTTTCTTTGAAAAGTGTTCTGAAGTAGATTTAATTTTTGACTGAAGTAGATTTAATTTAATTCCAGACTCCCAGCTGACTGCAATGGAGCTATACTAAGGGTACGTCTATACTTACCCGTCGCGTCGGAGGAGTCCAATCGATCTTCTGGGTTCGATTTATCGCGTCTTGTCTAGACGCGATAAATCGAACCAGGAAGTGCTCCCCCGTCGACGCCGATAATCCTGCTCTGCGAACAGAGCAGGCGGAGTCGACGGGGGAGCCTGCACGCGTGTGGACCACAGGTAAGTTCGAACTAAGAGACTTCGACTTCAGCTATGTTATTAACGTAGCTGAAGTTGCGTATCTTAGTTCGACAGGGGGGGTTAGTGTAGACCTAGCCTAATTATACTGATCATCAAGGCCGTTGTTTTCAAGTCAGAATAATTAACGGAGATAAGACATTATGTCCACTCCAAACTTTGTCATAGGAATTGTTCATACACATTAGCTATGGCTCTTAAATACAGTCAAATTGATGATAGCCAGTGGCACACGGTTTAGCTAGCCATTTGGAAATCTTGTGGGCACTGACAAGGCCTACGAAAATTCAGCAATTAACAGTTAATTGCAAACTGATTTTGTTGCAATTTCACTGGACATCTTATTTGCATGCTTAAGCCTTCAATCAGTCCATAAGTTCATGCTGCTATCAGCAACAATTTATGCCTAGGAGAAATCAAATTTCAGCATGCCACAAATAGTATTATGTAGCCCTCGGGGTATTGGTACAGCACAAACAGAAATGAGCTGCTGTAAACCTAAAGGCTGTGAACTGCTGGGATTTATTTAATTTTTTTGTTTTTGTTATCTTTATTTAGCTAATGAAGGCATAATGAAAAACTAACACATTTCAGAAATGACAGAGTAATGTTGCATTTATTTCTCCAAAGCAACCAAAATCACGCATAGTGGCTGTCCTTTGAGAGGGCACAGGACTTCCTGCCATTAGACGAATTGAATTTAGGGGTTTGCCTGGCTTATATTTAGTGAGTACATTTCTGAGAAACACACATCAGTTTCTCGCTCTGGGCCCGCTCTTACAACAATGAATTACTGACGTCACAGTGCCAGCTCCAGGAACTGCTGAGTCATCATTTGACAGGGCTTTATTTTACACGGCACAAGACCAACTTCCATTCACCGCACTCCTAAAACAACTAAACATTACCTAAGGAAGCTCCCTTGAGGCACAGACAATTAAACTGGTTCTTTCCAGCTTCCTGTAACAGTTCTCTAGAGTCTCTCTGAGTAAAGGGTAGGAGAGGGGTGTGTGTGAGAGAGACTACGCTTGATTTTGCAGAAGTGCCGAGCACAACAACTCCAGATAAAGTCAATGGGAGCTGTGGGTGCCCATCACTTAACACTTCATCAGCACAGGAGACCACACCCAACTACATCACAATGTATGTGTATTTTCTTAACCCCGTCCGTCTGCATAGTGGAAACCTTGTCTGCTGCAGCAATTTTATGAGGTTTCAAGTCAATCACATTCATCTCTCTGGAACACTGCACTCTTGGAGATACCGGAGGGCTCCTGGCTGGTCACCCCAGCCCAGGAAGGGCTAATGCCAAGCCCAAAAGTCTGTTCAGGCCCTTCCTTTGGGGCACGGTTTTATTCTTGAATACAAAAGTTAAACAAAGCTATTCTCTTGACCAAAGCAGGCTGAAAAGCCTTTTCCCCTGCTTCTCCCTCCCCCTGCTCCTGGGGCCAGCAACAGGATTCTGCCCCCCGCATTCCTTTTCAACAGAACCACTTGCTGGCTTTTATAATCACTTGATCAATCTCTGCTAAGAGGCAGCTGATCAGTCACAGGTGCGGTTGGGCCCAACTCCTCTTAAAGCCCCTCCCCCCCGTGACACCTACCTCCTGCAAACTATATGTTGCTCCTCCCACTACCTTAAGTCCAAGTACATCATAAATGACAGGAAGGTTCCATGGTGAACTCATCACATGATCACAAAATTCTACCCAGAATGCACACGAAGGGATGATGTTTATTGCTGCTTATTTATTCATTTCTATTTTATTTTAAAAACAAATCCCCAAATCTAGGGGTCTAAATGTGGAGTTAAACAAAAAAAGCACATACAAAAAAAATTCCTCTGAGTCCTTATCCATAAAGTAAATACTTCCACCCACTGTAAACAAAATATTCTTCCCCTGCTACATTTGTCCCCTTGTGAGGAGTGTGGGAAGTTACGTAGCCCTGGCAGCATGTCTGGCAGGTCAAAGAGTCAGGTCCTGTTGGCTCTAGAAGGGAAATAAATTTAAGAATCAAGGGCACTTGATTGAGTATGCCCAGCCACCAACTTCTCCCATTCAAGCCAGGGACCTGTGAGTGTATGCATCTCAGCTACTGCAGCTGCCATAGGATCGCACAAGGAGAGAGGGCTCTCCAAGGATAAATGGGACCACACCGCTTGCAGCCACATTTTCAAAGGCAGCCACTGGATTTGGGTGCCTCAGTTTGTGGGCACGTGACTTGAGACAACTCTGGACCGACTTTCAGAGACGCGGAGCGCCTGCAGCTCCCACTGGCTTCAGATGGAGTTGTGGGTGCTCAACACCTCTGGAAACTAGGTTCAAGATCTTTCCAGTGGGGGATCCAAAAATTAAGACACCACCGAACAGTCACTTTGAAAGTATTGGCCTTAGGGCTTGATTGATCAGGTCTGTACTGACCTCTTCACCATCCCCTAGAAAGCAGCGCCGGTTGCTCCCTCAGCAAAAAAAAAATTACCCCTGCCTCAGCAAGGCTGAGTCTCAGCTGGCTGGTTCTCAACCCAGTTATGATAGCACTAATTTCACCATGAGCGGGCCCCCAGCCACACAGGATGTTAGTGAATTGGTTCAGTTTCAATCTTTTCAACGCCACAGATTCATAGATTTCAAAGCCAGAAGGGACCCTTCGATCATGTGGTCCAGTGGTTTTCGAACTGTGGGTCAGGATCCCAAAGTGGGTCGCGACCCCATTTTAATGGGAATACCAGGGCAGGCATAGACTTGTTGAGGCCTGGGGCCAAAGCCCAAGCCCCACTGCCCGGGGCCAAGGCCCAAGGGCTCAGGTGACAGGGCGTCAGCTTTGGTCTCGACCCCCCACTCAGGAGCAGTGAGTTTGGTTTTTGCTCCCCTACCTGGAGCAGGGGGGCTCAGGTGGACTCAGGCTTCACTCCACCCCCCTGGGGTTGTGTAGTAATTTTTGTTGTCAGAAGGGGGTTGCGGTGCAATGAAGTTTGAGAACCGCTGATCTATTCTGACCTCCTGCATGATACAGACCAAATATCGTCCAGTTACCCCTGGATGAAACATAATAGCTTGTGTTTGACTAAATTCTAAAACGTGTAATAAACCATTGTAGATGGGGGGTCTATATAATGGCTTTCACATTATTCTCCTACCAAAAATTTCCTGTCCACACAGGTCAGGAAAGTCATCCTAGCTAATAGCAGTGGTATTTAAAGCATGGATTCAGCTAACACCATATTAATTCCTGCATGGAGAGGGTCATATTTTACATGTCACAATTGAAATCAGGACATACAGGAAAAATCAATCTGATCCTGTAACAGTCCATGGATTGGAGGCAATTCGCTCTGCCGATAGAAACTGCATGGCTTTTGACACTCATGGAGTATCCTGTAAACTAATCTACACTCTAGTGTTGGTGATGAACATAAGAACGACCAGACTGGGTCAGACCAAAGGTCCATCTAGCCCAGTATCCTGTCTGCCGACAGTGGCCAATGCCAGGTACCCCAGAGGGAATGAACAGAACAGGTCATCATCAAGTAATGCAATGTGCTCCACTTAGGTAGGAACAATCCGTTTCACACATACAGAATGGGAGGAGACGGTCTAGGAAGGAGTACGGCAGAAAGGGATCTAGGGGTTATAGTGGACCACAAGCTAAATATGAGTCAACAGTGTGATGCTGTTGCAAAAAAAGCAAGCATGATTCTGGGCTGCATTAACAGGTGTGTGATAAGCAAGACACGAGAAGTCATTCTTCCGCTCTACTCTGCGCTGGTTAGGCCTCAACTGGAGTATTGTGTCCAGTTCTGGGCACCGCATTTCAAGAAAGATGTGGAGAAATTGGAGAGGGTCCAGAGAAGAGCAACAAGAATGATTAAGGGTCTAAAGAACATGACCTATGAAGGAAGGCTGAAGGAATTGGGTTTGTTTAGTTTAGAAAAGAGAAGACTGAGAGGGGACATAATAGCGGTCTTCAGGTGTCATAAGGAAGAGGGAGAAAACTTGTTCATCTTAGCATCTGAGGATAGAACAAGAAGCAATGGGCTTAAACTGCAGCAAGGGAGGTTTAGGTTGGACATTAGGAAAAAGTTCCTAACTGTCGGGGTGGTTAAACACTGGAATAAACTGCCCAGGGTGGTTGTGGCATCTCCATCTCTGGAGATATTTAAGAGTAGGTTAGATAAATGTCTATCAGGGATGGTCTAGACAGTAATTGGTCCTGCCATGAGGGCAGGGGGCTGGACTCGATGACCTCTCGAGGTCCCTTCCAGCCCTAGAATCTATGAATCAGTAATCCATCCCATCACCCATTCCCAGCTTCTGGCAGACAGAGGCTAGGGACACCATCCCTGCCCATCCTGGCTAATAGCCATTGATGGACGTATCCTCCATGAATTTATCTAGTTCTTTTTTGATGGCCTCAGAAGATACTATTCCACAGCTGGAAGGAAGGCAGTAACCTACCCATCCTACCCTTGAGTACCTCAGCTACAGTCTGACTTCAAAGGGCTTTGTAGCAGGCCCCTAAGGATGCTTCCCTTTCTGGCCTCTACTTAAGACCCAAAGAAATGCCAAGCATTATTGAGCCTCTTGGAACATGCCATGCTAGAAACATTACTCTCAGCCAAAACCAAATGTTGTGGCAGAGGGTTTAATGTCTACACAAGGGGTTTAAACTGGATTAAATCAAATTAATCCAGTTCAAAAATGCTTGCATACACACAATGCACACCATCACAGCGCACAAATTCTGCATTTATCACAAACTCTGGAGTCTTCTTCCAAAGTGCATTACTTTTGCTGCAAATTGAGTTAGACGCAATGTTGCTGTCGAGCAGAGCCAGATAAAGAGCGAGCAGCTCAGAAGGACCTATATTAAAACCAAGGATGACCGGAAATAATCTGGCAGGGGACTTGTAACCTACTCATTTTCTGAGGAACCGGACAGGATTTTGCATAAATACATAACCACCCAACCCAGAAAGGTTGTGGAACCTTCTGACCACTCTTCTCCAACCCTCCCAAGGACAACCAGCAACACTTATCGGAGGATAAGCATGAAGAGGCCAGTGAGGAGTTGTCCCCTGAGAGCCAGGCTTTGATGCCAGCCAGGTAGAAAGCCAACCCGATTCCTGCCCTGCAACAATGGAGCCCAAGTCCCAGCAAGAAACCTAGGCTGGGGCCCAAGAGGCAGATCCTCTGAAGGGAATTTCAGCATCTAAGTGTCTATATTTACAATATATTATTATTTGTGCTATAGTGCCATGATAGCTTCTGTTACAGGTGCTCCATTGCCCCAGCCATTTTAGGCAGATGTGAGCTAGGAGACTTTCCAAGCCTACAGCCCCTGCTTCCCTCCCTCCACCCATGCTGTCTGCTCACCCTCCACCCCCGTACACATTTCCGATTACCCTGCTCCACCCAGGTAATCAGCCTCTGTCACATGCTAAAGCCTTGATCATTGACCATTTTTGGGCAATGCCACAGAGGGCAAATGCCCTTCTACCTATTTTCCTTTCCCCTCATCTGTCCTGCCCAGTGAACACCCACACCTGGTGGTCTTAAAAAATAGCTGCCTCATTGCCCGCTGCTGCCACAGAGGAGAAAAGAAAGATCCAGTCAGCAAGAAGAAAGGATGCAACAAGTACATCTGCACTTTAGGTATCTGTAAATTAATCAAATCTACCAATTATTTCAAGACGCTAAAGAGAAAAGGATCATAGAACCATAGAATATTAGGGTTGGAAGGAACCTTAGGAGGTCATCTAGTCCAGCCCCCTGCTCAAAGCAGGACCAATCCCCAATTTTTGCCCCAGATCCCTAAATGGCCCCCTCAAGGATTGAACTCACAACCCTGGGTTTAGCAGGCCAATGCTCAAACCACTGAGCTATTCCTCCCCCTCAATGTTTACAACATCAGAAGTGGATCAAAGTCATCTCGATAGCTGTAGCTTTAGCCCTACTACCCTAAAGGTGCTCCTATGAACCCTTTTCAGACAGAACCTCCAACATTTCCCCCCCTCCTCTTTCTGATTTACTTTCCCACTAGCACCCTCCACCGCCTGTGTCCTGATGTTTTTTCCTCCGGCTGAGGGAGAGCTAACTGTGGCATTCTGGAGTGCCTCATCTCTGCTACTCAGAGCTCTGCCCCAGTGATTGCCACTGCTATAGAGCGCCCAACCTCTGATTTCCGGGTAGCCGCTAGATTACAAAGTCAGCCTCAACGTTCACTCTATATGTTATGCAATCCTGGAGAAAACAAAACTGAAGGCGTCCCCTTAAAAAGTAATCACAGCTCGAGCCCTTATGTAACATATGCACAGGCTCAAGTTTAGCCTGATCTCTTCCTTTACATTTTTAAAAGGTCACAGCAGCGGGTCCATCTGTTAAATGCGTGGGAGATTTGTGACATAATGGTCATGTTCATTCCAGACAAAACAATCTGAATACCATGGGAGGCATTAGAGACAAATGAGTAACTTTCCCAGTCTGTTCAGTCATTTCAGTGGCATGACATCAGCTAGCATCTTTTAAAGGGACAGAAGTGTATGTGCCCTACAAAGCGTTGCAAAATGGTACTATTCAGTGATTAGCTCGCCTGGAATTCCTGGATTCTCTTGACTTCAAGAGTATTCCTGTTTGTAGGTTATCATTTGAGGTGGTGTTCATTACAGAAAAGCATGTCCAAATGCCAAGAACTCAGGTCTCACTATTTTTTGAATGACACACTCAAGGCTCCGTGCTTCAGCAATTGGCAGCACAAGGACATGGAAAATAAAGCCACAGGATGACGGGATTTGCAGTCCTGCTCAGAAGGACAGTGCCTGAAATAGCATCCAGGACGAGAGTCCTCTGAAAGTATCCTGGGCTCACTAGAAGAGAGGGATGAGGGCAATAGGAGAAAATCTAGAGGCATTAACTTGGGTGCCATTTGACACCATTTGCATGGGAAACTGATCACTCCAGTCACTTTCATGGTTGTTGGGTCAAAGAATTTAAAATCAACCATCCTCACAGAAATAATGGTTCCGCAGCCCCCAAGAAAATGGGTTGTGTATAGTGCAAACCTGTGTGATTAATACATTCCAGGAAAAACAAACCCCCTTGTTCTAAATTCCTGTCTAAATCCTTGAAGGGTTAAAATCCATGTGCTGCTTGTATAACAATTTGGCAAATGGACTTGTGTCAACCTTTAAAGGCCCAAAAGTCCAAAGTTTAGCTAAAAGGCCAGAGGCCTAGTAAATAATAATTAGCTAAAAAACAACAACAAACAAACAAAAAAGAACCTCGCTTTGTTTGTTAAGCCTAGTCAGCAATATGCCAAATATTAAAGCAATAACTAAATAATTGTATCTTCTATAAAATTGCAAATATAAAACAAAGGCATCCTGTCCCTGTTATGAGAAAATAAGAAAGAAAGAAATACTTGTGGCACCTTAGAGACTAACAAATTTATTTCAGCATAAGCTTTCGTGGGTTAGAACCCACTCACGAAAGCTTATGCTGAAATAAATTTGTTAGTCTCTAAGGTGCCACAAGTATTTATTTCTTTCTTATTTTCTTTTTGCTGACACAGACTAACACAGCTACTACACTGTCCCCGTTATGTTAATTTCTTCTGCAAAAAAAAAAAAAAAAAAAAAAAAAAATCTTCCCACAAACCATTCTTAAATTTATAACAAAATTAGCATATCCATATAAAAATAAGGCCGCCTCCCACCTCTTTCCCAAAAACCAAGCCTGCCTTAATACACAAAAAAAGCAATTCTTATTATCCTATACTTTTCACTGTTTTTGCTCCCTAAAAATGCACCTGTTAAAAATCACAAAAGCCACTTCATTCCTATAAACCCCAAATTAAATTCAACATATACATATATGTTACTAATACATTTCATTAAAATACTAATTAAATATTAACAAACTTAAAACCATAAGCAAAAACATTATATAACCTTTTACCATTAAGCTAATGTGCTTATCTTGTCTAGCTGCTAGCCTATCCCAGGGTGTGAACTGTCCACCCCGTCATTTTCCCCCGCCCATAAAAAATCCATATATTCCATTATAATCAATTAATTAACAATGTCTCTTTGCCTAATAAGCAAAATAACACTCCGTCAGCGCTGTACATAATAAACTTCTATGCTTAACCTCTACACAATATAAAATGTATGTCCTTCATCTTTATAATCTCTCTCACTCAGGCTAGGAAGGCATTTATACTACGTTCGTCACTGTGGTATTTGATGACGTGGACATCATGTAAATAAACATAGAAATAAGAGTATTCTTTAGTGATCATAAGGAACTAATACATATGGTTCCCCATGAGAAGCCCCAGATCAGCTATAGGACTAGTTAGCATACTATATAGGATACCATTGCAGGGGTATAATCCTGTATGCCATTTGATAGGATGGCTCAAAAACCATATAGAAAAAGATGGTAACTGCATTAGGCTACGCAGAAATCACCCCTCGTGTAAAGATGTGTGATTATAAAAACTGTGAACACCATTAAAAATACCAGTTGGAAGGGTGGACTTCAAAGAGCAGACATCCATCCACTCGGGCCCAGTTTCAATATGGTTAAAAATCATCCGAAGAAAGTAAGAGCACGGCATTTTATTTTCCCAGATGAAAGGAATTCAGGGATTAAAGTAAAAAAAAGTCCTTCATCCTCCCCATCAGTTTGTGGGAGTTACAAGATACAGGGTAAGCAAGGAGCAGCACGGATGGGTTTCCTCAGCCTGTCTGTTGTGTGGTTAACATTTCTTTATTAGACTTTAAGAACATGCAACCCGTTGCTGCTAAAAGTACACTGGCAACTCCTGCCACCTAGTGGTAAAAACATTTTCTTTTTAAAACAGCAAGTAGATTGCCTTGGGGGTCAGTTGACGCTAAGACTAATAACAGAGCTGGCTGGGCCCTTTCAGGATTATCATCATTTATTATTTGTATCACGGTTGCGCCTGGGCTCCCTAGTCATGGACCAGGACCCCATTGTGCTAGGCACTGTACTGAAACAGACCAGAAAGACAGAAAATTATCTACAGTAGACGCAGAGGTTCTTATCAAGAAATGGACTGACTCTCTAATCAGCAGCAAAGCAGTTGTCTATACTGTGCTTCTAACTTGGGGCAGTACAGTTTGTTTCACTGCACCCAAACATTATATAGGGGTCTAGATGATCAAATGGGGTCTGTGTCCACCAACATCCCCAACACTTCTTTTGCCCATCCACCCTCAGAGCTTCAGGGTACTTCAGACACTTTTCTACAGTAAAGTCTCCATCACCCCAGAAAGCACTGCTGCTGGCATAGCCTCACGTACATTTATGCCACAATATCCTTCTGATGCTCATCGCTGTCATTTTCAAACGATGCAACTCTGTGATGAGGAATGCATTAAAAACAAACAAACGTGCTTTGGCTCTTTTAAAGGGAACTGTTGAGCATCCCCAACTCTCACTGGGGTCGGACCCTATGTTTATTCCAGATGTTAAATAGCCCTGCAGGGAAATGTAAAATGGGCACCCCAGAGGTGTGGGAGCTCAGCACTTCTCAGGATCAGGCTCTTCATTTCCTTTGAAATATGCCAAGCCCTCAAAATGGGTAGTTATTTCAAGATTTCTAATGAGAGGCCTGGCACCTTATCAATTGTAATGTACGGCTCAAGTTTTGAAAATGTATATGAATAATGAATGACAATGTCATTTTAAAAACTTAAAGCAATTAAGCTTTATTAATGTAACTTCAGGGAAAGAACAGAAACGAATACAGGATGAAATTCACTCCTATGCAGAGAGTGAGCATAAAGACTATACATCACTTTAGCCCCACTGAGCCCTGTTTTGATCATTTAAATGTCGTCTGCACAGGAGTGAATTTCACCCCCAGTCAATACATGTCTCTCTGTTGTAGCAAAAGGACCCAATCATGCGCTCAGAAACTAACATAAATCCGGTTATTGCGGGTTATAGCTGGCGTGGCTGAGGACAGAATTTGGCCCAAGCACTACAAATCACAATAAACCATGTTAATTTGAAATCTATTTATTTTTGTGTCTCTATTATTTTGTTTTAATTTATTATAGGCGCACGGATGTTTACCACTGCTCTAGGACAATACTGATAAACCAATCTCTCTCAATTTGGGGGGATTCTCTTGGGAAACATTATAATTAAATAAAGTCACAGCAAAGTAGGGTAGCTGTTACTGGCACAAAGTCCTGTCAAAGTAGATCTGAGCTCTAGTAATATCTAACATTACCAGACCTTTCCAATCATATTACTATGCAATCCATTAGTGAGGTTATTAATCTGGGTCCTTGCACCTCTGTGCTATGAAAACCAAAGGGAGATTCATCTAAGGCCCTCTGTACTTGTGACAGGGCTGATATATAAACCCTGTTTCTGTTCAGGATAGGTTGCTTTGTGAAATACATAAACTCTAACAAAAATCTCTCCTCCATTACGTGGGAGTAGCTTCCCAGGGCTCCACCCCAAGCTGGCATGGTGCCTGAGCTCTCCGGCTGGCTGTTGCACCACTCAAATGAAACACAAACACCATCAGTCAGGTTGCTGCCAGAGCGCACTCTTTCCCTGTTAGGGATTCACCAAGCAGCAGTGAAGTACATGTGATTACAGGATAATTTCTTCTATGGCCCTCTGAAGGAAAAGGCAGGCTCTATGAGATGTCAGCAGAAGACAGCCGAGTAATAGCTAGAAATGAGTTGTAGCAGTTTAATAGAGCTTCAGTGCCTAAGGTACTTGGATCTCCATAGGAAGGATGGTTTAGCTCATCCAACGTACGTCCACATGCGGAGAGAAAGCTATTCTACATTGGGCTAGCCCAATGTCCACTAAAGTCAATGGGACTCTTTCATTGACTTCAGTGGGCTTTTGATCAGACCCCGTACTAGCTAGGAAGATGGACAAGAGCCAGCAGGTTTTTCCCCAAACCAAAATCTAATTCTTTGAGGTTGAGTTGTGCTGTAGTGGGGACAGCGCAGGTGTCATTCAATTCTCTAACCAGGATCTCTAGGTCTGAGATCCCTCACTGACCAGTTCAGAGGACTGTGTGGAGACAGGAGGCTCAGAGTATGTCGGGGGGTTGGCACTGACACAGGCTCTGTTGCCAGGAAGGACGGCACAGCAGGTCTTCCCCAAGATTGCAGTTTTGTTAAGCAGCTCGGAACGAGGCAGGATTTTGCCAGGCAAACGGGGATGTTGATGCTAGAGGTGGAACTTGCTGGAACCTTTGCCCTGCCCTGAACCCCGTCAGTGGCATGGAGAAACTGCGACTACGGCAGGTTTTGAGGCAACTGTCCGCGGATGCTTTGCTATCCACTCAGTTCTGCTTATAGCAGGGGAGGAAAAATACTCAGGAAGGTCCCATGCTACCCAGCGCCCGGGAAGCAATGTGGAAGCTGCGCCATACTCACAGGAGTCTGAAAGCAGTAGAAAAGCTGGGTGAGGAATGGGTGGCTCCTGGCCAGGGACAGGATGCGCTTCTCTGTCATGGTGCATTCCACATCGTCATCCTGGAGAATAACATCCTTCTTCAGCACCTTCACGGCATACAGCTGGTCGGTCTCTTTTATTTTGGCAAGCATCACCTAAACCAAAGCAAGAGAATGAACCATATGGGCTAAATCCTGCTCTCTCCCACACAAGTATGGCAGGAGGACACAGGGGCCTCTCACACCACCTGGCAGGAGACGGAAGGCAGCATATCTTCACGGCACACAGTTGTGAAGTCCAGCCAAATAACGAGGTCAGTGTCAGCGGACATGGGTGTGGCCATCTCGTGACAAAGCAAGCTGGCGTGTGCTGTCATGACAGCAGGCCCTATCCAGCAGAAGTGGGTAGGCTGGCTGCTCAGTGCTACAAGGAGCAGCAAATCTCTCCTAGACCTGGTCAGTGGCATCCTTCCCAGTGCCAGCAGGAATCCTCTACCATAACACACCAAACCGTGCCTTCTGTCCCACCTTGCTGCACAGAGTTTGGCCCATTCACCAATTTTGACTGTACCATTTGCACAAGGGCTTTGAGGCAAAAACTAGACGCATGTTTTGCTGGTAGATGGAGAGTGAGCTCTGAACCGCATTGAGCTCCTTGCGTCCTTTAAAAGAGAAGTTCATCTTCCCAAGGAAGTGCTGCACAAGTGAGCATTAATGCTGCAGCATACTTGCCATTTCTGCTAAGCTCTCTTGCCTGCGGAAATTATTCTTTTGGTTGTGGTTGTTTTCCCTTTTTGTTGTAGCCCGTGTTTCAATTTGTGGTTTGTTTTACATTCCCCTCCTCTCCCCTCTATAGCTGGTCTTTCTGCATACTATATGTATAATCACCCTGATATTCAGACGTGCTGAGCTCCCGTGTAGCCCCCACTGATTTCCAGTCATGTTTCTCCTGACAGGGATCTTACCTTTTATCTGTTTGGGGAAGCGCCTCACGTACTTGGGAGCCATTAAAATAACAAACAAAAACAACACTACTATTTCGTGAAGAGCCAGGAATAAAACTCACCTTCCCAAAACTGCCCTTTCCCAACACTCGGATGAAGGTTAAGTCTTTGATCCCGAATCTGCTTGCTGAACTTCCACTCACACCATTGCTGTTGTTTGGACTCTCTTTTCCCTGGCGCCTCAGCGTGGACCTTGAAACTAATTTCTGTGGAGGAAAATAACTGAGTTTGCCTAAAAATTGTATCTCCACAACGATATGCCACAGCGTTTACTAATGATGTATCTATCTATCTGGATACGTCCGCTGTGCACAGCTGCACTGTATTGTGGCTGAAATATGTTGGGCAAATCACCGCAGGCGTCATGCGCAACAAGCCCATCCACCATCATCTGTGGCCACTAAAGAAACATGAGAACTGGTTCTTGCTCTGTGTTTTACCTTGTAAAGTCACTTTGCTAAACCTAACGGGCAAGCCTGACCACCCTACTTTGGAAATGGGAGAGCTGAGTGAAAAAACCTGGAAATCTCCCATCTTAATTATAGGGATATGAATAAATATGGCTTCCTAATACCTCGCCAAATGAACAGTATCAGCGACATTTGGAATCCAAAAAGATTTGTGCCTAGACACTTCTTCTCCTCAGCCTCCCTTCCTGCTTACTACCTACTTCCCTACCACTGGGCTGCTGGCTTCCTCCTTCAATACAGATTCCTTTGAAGCTTCTTCCTTCCTAACTATAGGGAAGATCCAATTTGATGGTGTCCCTTTACATTTTCAAGAATACTGCCAGTATCAATATCTTTCTACAGCTATTATTTTTTCAGTAGTTAGATCAAGTCAATATCTAGTACTCTCTGTTCATGCATCTACAGATGCGAGTGCGTAGACCAGCCCCAAATACTTACAAAATATAGGAGACTCTTGCTCCTTCTCCCCCCCACCCCGAACTTAATCCCAGATGGATTTCTTGAGCTCCACCTTGTGATTGTTTCATAGTAAAGCAAAATTCACAGCTGCACAATGAAACTTTTGACAAGGCCAATGTTACAGTAATTGAAAATTCAGCCATGCACAATGAAACAAAACCATTTGGAACAGCTCCCCAAATCCCTAACAAATATAAGCTCCTGATAACTTAATCACATCCTTTACCTCACAAACCATTAGGAAAGCCCACTACGTACCAGGGCGCAGATATGTTGTATCTATAAATTATGCAGATTATACAGAAGACATACTATCAGCGTCTGGTTGTTCAGAGCACGGGCTGCCCCCACTGAAATCAATGGGTGCTTCATGAGCTCTGTAAATCAGGGAATAAATGGTTAACTGTATTACAGTTTGTGCTACAGACTGAAGGATGATGATGATGAGAGGTTTGAAAATCCCTGTAGGCCTATTTTGCTATGAGCTTGATCCAAAGCCCACTGAAATCAATAGGGGCAAGATCCTCAACTTGTCCCATTGATTGGCTATGCAGATTCACATAATCTGAGGATCTGACCTGGGAATCTTTCCCTTGAATTCAGCGGGCTTTGGATCGGGCCCTTTGTAGCTGGAGAATCAGCATATTATTTGTCTGTCTTTTCTTCTACATCTCTTTCTTCTGCCTGTTCTCCTTCTCTCTTACCTTGGTTCTACATGAAGACAAAGTTAGTTTTATGACTTACGCCAATATACAAGCGTTAACTTCTAGCTAGATGTTGAAATTTGTCATGTCTGATTATTTTGTCACTTTTTAATTTATTTATTATTTTACCTTATGATGTATTTTTTTAGAAATATTAGTAATCATAAAATTGAAACAACCCATTGTAAGTTGATGTGTTACTAAGGCCTACTCTTATTTTCTGGGCTGCAAAGAGGTTTTGGAGGGTCCAGGGCAAAATCAAACTGAGGCCCTACCAGCCATCCAAAAAATTTACTATGGAGATGAAATAGATGGAGTAAAATATTACTGAAAAACTTTAAAGCTGATTTGTTATCACAAAAGACAAGTCACATCAGGTTTGTCTTTCTTGCTTTTCTTGACGTAAACACATTTCTGACGCTATCATAATTTGGGCTCTTTGCAAGATCACACAGTGTTAGCATCCCTAAGGCCAATGAACGTGTTCTTGGCTCATGGTAGTTCAGAGGCAGTTTTTAAATCAGGGCTGACTTGTTTGAGTGCTCCCCTTTGGAAACTGAAATCAGTATGGAGATAAAAATCCTTAGAGCAACACAGCTCTGTGGGGAAACACTCTGCAGTTCCTTTTCATAAATCTTGTTAAATTTAACTGTAGTCACTTTTTCAAATAGCGTCTCTCTCTCAGATTGTTTAAAAAGATGAATTTCCTCTTCTATTAAATCTCTCAAGTAGCCTTTTGATAGTTCTCGAACTTTTGTGATATTGGAATCGGCATAATTTATAGTTGGGTTCCAAATAAATGAAAACATGCTGTTGATTTTTGAAGCGGGTTCAGATCTTCTTGTATTTGTGTGGATAAGCGTGTCTAAAGCAACATAAAAAATTTCAACCCTGAACTCGGTTTCTTGATTTTCATGGTCATAACGTGGTGGTCCTGTCTTCACCATGGAGTGTTTTCCTCTCTCTGCTTCTTTTCTTCTTGAAATCTTGTTCGAGGCCCAGGCCCGCTGCTACAAGTTTTGACTAGTCAAGAATCAGAGGCCAAGATTCTCAAAGGCGCTCCAGTTCACTTAGGAGTGATTTCATCAGCCTTGATTCTTCATCAAGCGTAAGCTCAGAGTCTTGAATTAAACTCCTTAAAATGCCAATGGCTTTTAGATTTTTAAACCAGAAAGTAGCCAGTAAAACAAATTCGAAAGACTTTACCCATTTAGACAAACATTCCACTTCGCTGCATAAGTCCACGGGCAAGTCAAATTCTTCCTTCACTTTCACCAAAGCTTGTAGAATTTCCCTTCTCTAGTGTTTTCACTGCTTCAATTCCTGCACCAGGTTTGCTACATACTATGCAATGAAATATATGCAGCTGCCATCGGGCAGGACTGGAACGGAACATATCCATGGACAGACTGGTCAGGCAGAGAAATGGTTTTGTACCTTTGCTTATTTCTACTGATATACAGACCCTCTTTAATCTTATTCCCGGTACGTGAATGACTTAAGTGTAGAATTGTAGCCCACCCTCTTCATAGAACTCCATACAAGTTTTATTTAAGCTGGAGTGCCTTCAGCACTTGCCCTTATAGAGCTCAGTAATAAAGGAAGACTAACGCTATTCACACAGGCTGCGCAGAAAGTACTGCAGCAGGACCTCCTGCTTTTATATGGAGTCCATCACGGTATTATAAGCATTTTTTCCATTTTCTGCATTTTACTGTCTTTGGAATTCATGTAGTATAATTGGGTTGTGCATAGTAGTTGTGCATATTGTTCCTTGGGCTTGGAGGCCCCCTCAAATGGGGGGAGGGATCAGGGCAAACTGCCTCGTTTTCCCCTCCCCTCCCCACCTTGGTCAGCCCTGCTTATTTTCATAAATATTTACAGACATTTTAACACTTCGTTACATTACATTTTATAATGGTCTAAATAGATTGCAGAATACTTTGAAATACATGAATATACATTGCACACTTAGGCCCCAATCCTGCAAACTCTTGCGCACAATGGGACTAATCAAGTACTTAAAAGTTAGGTGTATATGTACTGTTTGCAGGACTGGGGCATTATACCCCTGGAAAGTTCTCACTGTTTTATGACCTCTCAGCTGAAGGGACAGGGGCTGTTTTCAGTATAACTCCAATAAATAATAAGATCTAGTTCTTATATAGCACTTCCCATCCATAGATGTTAAAGCACTGTACAAAAAAGGTGAGCACCATGACCTCCATTTAAAGATGGCTAAATCGAGACAGAGGGAGGTGCAGTGACTTACCCAAGATCAGCCAGAAAAGCAGTAGTAGAGCTGGGAATAGAACCCAGGTCACCTGAGTCTCTGTGTAGTGCTCTATTCACTAGGCAACACTGTTTCTCTATTTGCCAGTGGATATGTCCCTGAATAACATTGACCTTTAAACTAGATTTGGGGCTGGATTCTCCTCTCACTTGTACCACTCAGGCACAGTTCAATGGAGTTTCACTGCTGTAAGGGTATGTCCATACTTACCGGCTGGTTCGGCGGCAAGCAATCGATCTTCTGGGATCGATTTATCGCGTCTTGTCTAGACGCGATAAATCGATCCCGGAAGTGCTCGCCGTCGACACCGGTAATCCTGCTCCGCGAGAGGAGTAGGCAGAGTCGACGGGGGAGCCTGCCTGCCGCGTCTGGACCCGCGATAAGTACCTTTTAGTTCGAACTAAGATACTTCGACTTCAGCTACGTTATTCACGTAGCTGAAGTTGCGTATCTTAGTTCGAACTGGGGGGTTAGTGTGGACCAAGCCTAAGTGTGAGAGGAGAATCAGGCCCAACTTCTGTTGTGCTTGTACAAATGACACGGTTGTAAACTCTGATAAAGAAAAGAGAAATGTCTCACCGAATTTGGAGAAATATTTCCTGGCTGCAGGCCCATGCATGCCAAGGTTTTGGCCAGTTCTGCTGCATTCACCCCACAGTTGGGTGCCACGTTGGCTTGGCACCTAATATGTACATTCATTTTACACACTGAGGGGGTGAAAAATAAAACCAAATGAACAATTGGAACAACGCTGAAAGGCTCAGAATGTTACTGCTGAAAAATAACATGGACTAAAGGATTTCACTCCTGAAAATCTATATCATTGCCCTGATCCTGCGCTACTTAAGCCAAAGAGACTTTTGCCAAAGGGACTTGCAATGGAAGCAGGATCAGGGCTCCTATGAGAGAACAAGGCTATGGACATCAGGTGACAGTACACTAAACTACCCAGTATGATGCAACATGGTCAGATGTCCATTTGTGTACATGTAGGAGCGTGGTGGATACAAGGGGTACATGCACTACTTTGCAGCTATGCTCACAGGTACAAATTAGCTCCAGGATGCTACGGAATTTAGTGACACACTTCCACAGTAGAAGACAGAAAAGCTGGGTGAATAACTGATGTTTCAGTTTGTTGGACAAATTGAAAATTTTAAAAACATTATCAGTGAACCAAAAAGTTGAAAAATAATGTTTTAATAAATTGAAGCAAATTTCTAAATGAAGTCATTTCAAATAAAAAAAATCCAAGTGTTTTGCTTCAAAAATGTTGAAACTGAATTATTTTATTATTTTTATTTTTAAAGGTTTTTTTCAACCAAAACTATTTAGCTAATTTGAGACAAAATTGTAAAATGTTTCAGTCAATTTGAATCTGCATTTTTTTGGCCCCCCCACAAAAAAGTGTCCGATTTTTTTTTTCCCAACTCTAGTTTACAACTATCTAGTTTCACATCCATATCGTTCAACAGAAAATTAAACTCACACAGACACAGAACACTGGGGGAGGCGAAGGCAAATGGAGATAGAGCATTTGTTACTTAAATGGCTTGACAGTAACAGTCAAACAAAAACTAAATGCCAGAAAAGTCTTTGCAGTCAATTAACTGTGTGAAAAAGAGCCATGTTAATCAACAAACATTTACTTGGCCTGTTAATGTTTTTTCCGCCAGCTTGTTAGTATTTACTGCTTAAGCAAAGGTTGTCAGGTAAACAGAAAGAGCAATGCTGGAAGTAGCAATATCCATGAGTATTTTCAGCTATGTGAGTGAAAGAAAATTGGACAGACAGTGCAAATTAGAATCCACTCTGCAGCCTGGAAAAACACGGACTAGCGAGGAATGCAATATTCTTTCAACAGCTTAAGCTAAAATATACCTGACATTGTCCCCTCAGCTCTTTGATTTTCCACACACCCATAGAAGTTCTTAAGAAAGCCTGAAGAAAGAATAAAGCTTGCTTACTTTTACACTGCAGTCCTTGTCGCATTATCCCCCACAGCAAAGAACCACAATGATCGCAGAAGGTTGGTACTTTGTAGTTGTGGATTCTAAACTTGTGAGGAATGTTGATTCCAAATCTTTGTTCAGAAACCTGAGAAGGAAACAAAAAGATAAACACACGTAGAAAAATCAGTACATATATAGAGATAATTTTATTAATAAAAAGTACATTAATGTAAGAGCAGGAGGTTGGACTAGATAACCTCCTGAGGTCTCTTCCAACCCTAATCTTCTATGATTAGGAACAACTGCAGAATTATTTTTAAAAAATCCCAGTTCTGAAAGTGTCATCTCTGCTTTCCACTGCATTGTAATTTACCGAATGGTAATACTGTAATATATTGACTGAGCTCTAATCAGCAATCAAACTGCTCTGGCAGATTTTTTGACATGCCTTGTAAGTAGAATAAAGCAGATTTTACAAAGAATTCATTAGCTAATTTCAAATTCTTACAATGACCTTGGAATTATTAAAACTAGATGGGACTTATATTTGCCTCATCACAAACCTAACTATCAAGCCATTTAAATACTGAATACAAATTATTGCTAACTATAGGAGTTTGTTACTAACTAATCAGCATTAAAATGTTTAACTTACGTGTCACATGGAAAAATAAAATTCTTTAAAAATGCTGAATCTCTGTATCATTTTTAGTACATGGCATCAGTTTTCCCAGGCCTTCCAAAGTTTCTTACTCTCTTTCCCCCCCACTTCTTATCAATGTTATTTCCATTTTGGACCCTGATTTATCTCCACTTCTCCTCCACCCCCCTCCCACACACACATCTGGGGTTATCCCTCTTTTCCAGTGTGAACTATTTAGATCACAAATGCACAATCAGAAAACTTTAGAAAATGTTACACATGTTGAACAAATGGATCCTATTTTATTTTGTGCCTCAACATTTCAGCCCTGGCAGATTGAAAGGTGAATCCATATCTTAAGTAATTAAAAATATAGGTGCTAATGGAACAACAGGTTTCAAGTCAATTATACCTCTTGAACTTTCTCTCTCTCTCTCTTTTTTTAAGAGCTTAAGTCTTTTTTCATTTAAGTGATTAATTACCATCTTGAGAGATTCGGTATTTGACTGACGTTTTAGGATTGGTGAGGAGTCATTTGAAAGTCTGAACAAGTGGTGAGGGCCGGGGCATAGCCTAGTGGGTAGAGCTGAAACTTTGCCTAGTGGTTGGAGCCAGGAACAGGAACCAGGAGTAAGAGCCAGGAGCCGAACAAGGAACAGGTCTGGCAGACTGGAACTGGACAGGAACAAGGCATGAACAGGTCTGGAGCGAGGCTGGAAACAAGCAGGTGATCACAGCTATGGGCGTAAATGTTCAGCAGCATGCGACCTGCTGCTGCTGCTGAGCTTAAATGCAGATTGTAGGCTCTTTGCAACCAATCGGGGAGGCCAGCCAATCAGGTGATGCTGCCACAACCCAACTAGGCTCATGAACCAGCCTGAGAGATGAGCTGGCTAGCACCAGGCTCAGCTGAAGGAAATCGGGCCCAGAGGTCTTGACAGTTTTGAATTAATCTTTCTTGAACATGGGTAACCAGAACTGTACCTAGTATTCCAGATGAAATCTTACCGGCTTTGTACAATGGCAGAAATACTTCCCAATTTCTAGGGGAAATACCTCACCTGATACCTCCTAAATATCATCAAGCTCTAGGAATGAGCCCTACAATTCACCAAACAGTCACATCATTAGCTAAAAGAGCAAAAGCTATGGAAGAAGTAAGAATTAATAATAATAATAATAATAATAATAATAAAAGATCAAGGGGTGATTTGATTATGGTGTACAAGTACTTTCTTCAGGGGGAAAAACAGCTCCTAAGGGGCTCTTTAATCACGCTAAGAAAGGTGTAAGAAGGAGTTCAAGCCAGAGAAATTCAAACTAGAAATAAGACAATTATTTAAAGATGAGGGTGATTAATCATTGGAACAAACTGACAAGGGGAGTGGTAGATTCTACAGCTCTGGAAGTCTTCAGATCAAGACTGGATGCAAACAAAACAGGCTGTAGTCAAACACAAATTATTTGGCTCAACAGAGGGTGAAATTCTATGGTGTCTGTTATGCAGCAGGTTATGCCATATGATCTAAATGGTCACTTCTGGCCTTAACATCTATGAATCTGTGAATGGAGATAAGAAGCCAAAGAAGAATAAATTCCATTATTTTGCAACCACTACCACCCACACAAACCTGAAGATTCAGGAAGTCCTACGATCCAAATAACCAACTGGGACTTTACCTTGGTGTCTGTCTTGTCAATATTGTTTTGGCACGTGCAGGCTGTAACGATTAGATGATGGCAACGCTTATGTACAACACAGGTGCATACTAGGAAACAAAAGCAGCATATTGAACTTTATCAAAAAGACTAAAAATGTATCAAACAAACTGGGCTCTGCTAGATTCCATTTAAATCATCAGCAGGTAATGGAACGATCGGAGAAACGTACATCCTAGCTGAGATTTTCAAAGCCGCCTCAAGGATTTCGATATCCAGTCTCCATTAATTTTAACAGAAATTGGATGCCCAACTCCTCTAAGAAGCTTTGAAAATTTCAGCCTATATAAATATCGGGAGATACATGCAGAAATGTCAGTGCAATCCAAACATGACTAACAATGAACTAAATCAATATGACCACAGAAATCTTCCAATGAAGACTATTACAGGTGATGCAAACAAAGGCCATAGAGGACATTGCTTTGATAAATTTAAGACCCCAGACATAGTCCAAGGCAGTGCCTCCAAGAAGGTATATTTGCGAGGCCAAATGTAACTCACTGGTGAGTGTGTGTCTAGAGATTCCCCAGCACCTTACACTTGCTTGTACTCGCAAGGACCTATCAGTAAATGAACCCTTTCTTTTTGTTGAGCTTAGAATCATAGAATCTCAGGGTTGGAAGGGACCTCAGGAGGTCATCTAGTCCAACCCCCTGCTCAAAGCAGGACCAATCCCCAACTAAATCATCCCAGCCAGGGCTTTGTCAAGCCTGACCGTAAAAACCTCTAAGGAAGGAGATTCCACCACCTCCCTAGGTAACCCATTCCAGTGCTTCACCACCCTACTAGTGAAAAAGTTTTTCCTAATATCCAACCTAAACCTCCCCCTCTGCAACTTGAGACCATTACTCCTTGTTCTGTCATCTTCTACCACTGAGAACAGTCTAGATCCATCCTCTTTGGAATCCCCTTTCAGGTAGTTGAAAGCAACTATCAAATCCCCCCTCATTCTTCTCTTCTGCAGGCTAAACAATCCCAGTTCCCTCAGCCTCTCCTCATAAGTCATGTGCTCCAGCCCCCTAATCATTTTTGTTGCCCTCCGCTGGACTCTTTCCAATTTATCCACATCCTTCTTGTAGTGTGGGGCCCAAAACTGGACACAGTACTCCAAATGAGGCCTCACCAGTGCCGAATAGAGGGGAATGATCACGTCCCTCGATCTGCTGGAAATGCCCCTACTTATACAACCCAAAATGCCGTTAGCCTTCTTGGCAACAAGGGCACACTGTTGACTCTCATTCAGCTTTTCGTCCACTGTAACCCCTAGGTCCTTTTCTGCAGAACTGCTGCCCAGCCATTCGGTCCCTAGTCTGTAGCAGTGCATGGGATTCTTCCGTCCTAAGTGCAGGACTCTGCACTTGTCCTTGTTGAACCTCATCAGATTTCTTTTGGCCCAATCCTCTAATTTGTCTAGGTCCCTCTGTATCCTATCCCTACCCTCCAGCGTATCTACCACTCCTCCCAGTTTAGTGTCATCTGCAAACTTGCTAAGGGTGCAGTCCACACCATCCTCCAGATCATTAATGAAGATATTGAACAAAACCGGCCCCAGCCCTTAGGCAGGAGACATTTGGTTTATCTGCAGCTCAGGTCAATGTGAACACACTGGTGTCCCAGCACACCTTGTAAGAGCCAAGCTTCATTATTAGACTTACTGAAAGACCATTCCTGCAGGAAGCCAACTTAGTCATATTGCATAGCGCTCTAGTGCAAAGGCACAGGGAAAGGGAGAGGCCAAGATGAACTGATGAGAATTCATTAAACAGAAAAAAATACTGTAAAAATCAATACAGCATATTACTTTGCATTAGGCAAAAATAGTAGGTCAAACCACAGAGTTTCCCTTTGAAGTAATTTCTCTAATGTCAATTGGTTTTAATTGCATCGTAAAAGGAATTATTGCAGGGAAAAGCCAGGGGCCTGGAGACTGCATGCCTAATGAAGGCTGGACACTACGTTGAGGTGACACAGGTCCCAAACTGACAATGAGCTACGAGGAGTTCCACTGACTTCAGTGGGGCTCAATGAAGTGGCAGGAGTCCACCCCTATGGAGCACAGGATTGGGGCCATAGCATGAGGATGCTCCCGTGGGCATACGTATGAGCGAGCTCTCATGCAGCCAGCCTATGGCTGCTAATTCACACCTTCTTGGTTGGCTCAAAGAGCAGAATGAATAGTGACTTCAGAGAAAAGTGCAGACAGCATGGCCCCGCTGGAAGGAGATGCAGCTCAGTGTTGGAATATTCTATAATATACGGTATATGGATATAACACTTTACCTTGGCACTGGTATCCCTGCTTCCCAAACACTCCCCTGTTCAAAACAAAACAAAACGAAACATGGAAAGTGATTCACAATCACAAACCAAAACAGTTTGGCAGTAGTTTCATGAGGGCAGAACTGAAAGGCAATGGAACCCAAGCATTCTGATTTCCAAAGCCAACAGCCAGTGGTGACAAGAAGACAGTGAGCTGGCTGTGATTCAGTGCATGTAACAAAGGGACAAGGAAGGCTTTGGCTCACAGGGTAAGCTATCAAAATGCATCTTTCTTTCCACATTAAATCTCTCACTTTATTTCCTTAGGTACTTCTACATTACTCTAAACAAAACAATTATTAGATGGACCAGATTACACGAGCTCCATAATTACCCCTGAAGGCCCTATGTTCCACATAGAACAGAGACACATAACAGAGTGGGAGATAATTACCTCTCCCTCAACCCATGCTCCTCTCAGCCATTTCAGTTTAATGGCTTGTTACCCCCTACTCTTTCTACCCATTTTAGCTCCACATCTATTAACCTGCTCCTTATGCCTTGAATGGTTTTCATCTCCTCATCCACCCAGCGCTCTCTCTCTCTCCTCCTTCAAACCCACTTCTGCAAACAGTCATTCCTGCTTTCTTCTCACCATCAGTAATTCCCACAGCACCATCTGAACTGTTGTCCAGGGTCTTGTATAACCATTAGTCTTGAATAACTCAGGCTGTAAGCTCTGTTCCTTAATCGACATTTGTAAAGCAACATGTAACTAATTCAGTATTGATTGCTGCATGGGAGCGTACCTGCTAGAAGGAGTGTAAAGGTACAGTTATGGGCTGTCTACACAGTCACTTAGCACATGATAAGCTGGGGTGCAAATCTACAAAGCACTAGCTTGCTGTGTACTAACTCACAGTATGGACCCTGCTACTGTGCACTAAAAGTTCCGTAGTGCACTTTGACCTACTGCTGCAGTAGTGGGGTTCACACGGCAACTTAGTGTGCAGCAGACTTGTGAGCTGTACAATCAACCTAGCATGACGTGCACTCTCCATGTGCACAAATCCTCAGTGGAAGGAAAGGCCGAGGTTGTTTTTTTAAGTCATTCTTACCAGATAAACTCCTTGCAGTGGGAGCAGTACGTTGGTTGTCGCAAATATGTAGCCATAAATTTGTGCCCGTTGACTTGATGTACTCTTCTTCGCATAGCCCTCTGGCGTTTCCGAGTAAAATTTTTAAAAATTCTCTCTCTCTGGAGGGTTCCTATACAGAAAAAAATACAAAATCATTAATTAGTTTATGATTATCCATAGAACAGGGAGAATAATTATTATTTTATATAATGCTTTTGATCCATATATCTCATAGCGCTTTACAAGGTTATCAATCATTATAACCCCAATTTAAAGACAGGGAAACTGCAGAGAGAGAAATTATTTGTGCCAGATCACAGAACAAGACAATGGCAAAGAGGAATTGAACCGACAACTCCAGCATCCCAGTCCAGTGTCCTATCCACTAGATCATAATTGTCACTTGCTCGATGAATGCTATTTACCTCACCTTTGGTACTCTCATGCTACATCTAAGCATCACCCTTTGGGGGATTTTTCCCTTTAAGTATTAAACAAAATGTAAAGGCCTATATTTTTAGAAGTGATCAGTGGTTTTAGTGGACTCAATTTTTTGGTGCCCACTTGGTGGCCTCTTAAAGGAGCCTGGTTTATCAGAGGCTTGGCATTTAGCACTTTCTGAAAATAAGGCCCCTTTAAGTTATCTCACTGTGTGCACACAAACTGAATTACCCCAAATCATTAGTCAATTTTTAAAAAAATTTAGGACTAATTTAGCCATAATAAAAATATCTTCCTGAAAGGTTAAAGTTATGCAAAACATGCAGAGTCATTCTAAAGCACAGAACTCCTGTCTATATCAATAAAGCCATTCATACATATTAACGGATATCTAACAAAATCATAGTGTTCTTGCATTTTCCTGTATCCAGAGCACTTTTCATCTAGAACGACCCTGGCGCTGACCAGGTTTGACCTTGTTTAGCTTCTCAGATCAAAGGCAGTAGACATTTGCATCAGATAAAAGACATGAATATTGCAATGAACAGGCCGGTGTAGGTGTACTGCTGCCCTCTATTGGATGGAATCAGAGCTGATCAACTGTGTATCATGTGACATTTACTGTAGAATGCTAATGGAGAGTCTCCTCTAGTGAAAGTGCTCAGGGCCCAGGCCTTGGGATAGGAGATTAAAGGTTCTATTCAAGTTGATACCAGGAAGTTCAGCATGCCATGGTGTTCAGCATAGTGACAACTCAGGAGTCTGTAGAATCATAGAATCTCAGGGTTGGAAGGGACCTCAGGAGGTCATCTAGTCCAACCCCCTGCTCAAAGCAGGACCAAGCCCCAACTAAATCATCCAAGCCAGGGCTTTGTCTGGCTTCCCCTAATCATATCTGAAAGTGTAGCTGCTAGTACCAGAGGTGACATGTGGGGGTCGGGCACACGGGGGGTCACATGCCCTACTCTTCTCTCCCCCCCCCCGCAATTTACCGCTTGACTTATACTGAGCATGCTCAGTAACGCCTGCTGAAGCCGCGGCCCTCACTCTTCCCCCCCACTATCGGCAGGTATGGGTCATCTCTGGCTACCACTGTAATAACCACCACATTTACCTACTAAGAATGGCCTGACAGAATGTACCTGTGTCCACACCCTACATGCTACTGTTATAATCTTTGTACAAGGTATATCTTGTAAGGTATCATTCGAAAATTCATAATTTGCTAGTCAATATTGTCCTGATAAAATATGAGTGGCAACATTGTATGTGAAGTTATAAGATTTCCCCGTATTATGTTATTAACATGTTTCAAACAGGTCTGTTTGCACGTAAGCAGTAAACACAGTTATCAAGCACGTAGGGAGACAAAGGAAGTTCAAACTGGTGGCAAAACCAGCAGGAAACATCCTTACATATAGATACTCTGTCTCCTGAATTTCAGCTAGAAATGTTTTCCAGGTGGGGGACTGACACTGTTAAAAGGAGGAATAAACACCCCAAGCCACCCTATCCTCTCTCTCTCTCCCCCTCCCCCCATCAATTCACTGCTTGAGAAGAGACAAAGAGCAGCCATTAAACAGAAAAGGGGTCCTGGCCTAAGAAGTTGGGCCAGTCAGACTGTTGAGAGCATGTGGTGAGAAAACCTTGCTTTGAATTTAACATAGTGTGTTAAGTTAGGCCCTACTTGTGTTTTATCTTTATTTTTCTTGTAACCATTTCTGTCTTTTATGCCTCATTACTTGGATTCACTTAAAATCTCTCTCTTTGTAGTTAATAAACTTGTTTTACTGTTTTATCTAATCCAGTGTGTCTAAACTGAAGTGTGTGAAGAACTATTTGAAATAATAAGATGGCATATTATTATCTTAAAGGAATAACGGACTTAACACTTGTGTCATCCAGGAGAGGGTGAGCAGTACAAGACATATACTTCCGGGGGAAATCTAAGCCTGGGAGTAAGTTGGGGTCACTCTGTACTATAAACAAGGCTGGTAAGAGCCAAAGTGTGGCTGGCTGCGGCACGCACACACACACACACACACACACACACACACACAGACACAAAGCTGGGAGTGACTTGCATACTGGAGGCCGCTTGTGAGCAGTTCGGGTGGGAGGCTACAGCAGCAAACCAGCGTGAAGGGCACTCGAGGTTAGAGGGCAGGGGTGACACAGCTCCCCGTTAGTCACGATTGTATCCTGGGTATGTCACAAATGGGTTGAAAATTTTTCCCATTTTTCAACCAGCGCTGCCCATTAGACATTTTTTTAAACAACAAAAAATGCTGCCAACTTGATCAAAGCTTGAGGGGAAAGAGTTGAACATCACAAGCATATTTCATGGCCCTTTCTGAAGGAACAGAGATAGAGAAAGTCATGCTATCAGTGCTGCAGCCAAGCATTTCAAAGGGACACCAACCCTATGATACACTCCAGTCTCTTTGAATTCTTGCTGTATAGCTTAAGAGGGAAAACTATCAGTAAAGCTCAGATTTGTTTCTGCTGGATACTTTAGTCTTTTATGCACATGCTTCCTTTCACTTGCACAAACTGGAAATTTCATACCTGATGACATAACTAGGACACTGAAGACTGCTTGCCTTTCAAGATAGCTTGAATTTATTTTTAAAATGAACACACACCATAGATTGGGATCTGCCCATAAACAAAGCAGGGATGTGGTATGTATGATCCAAGAACTTAAAATAAACTTGCTTTCTTTATAGCCAGTCTTCTAGCTAACGTAAAGGATAGTGCTCAGAAAGACATCAGGAAATCATCCCAACACATGCTTAACTCCCATTGAAGTCAATGGGGCTTAACACAGGAATTGTCTTACTGAATGGGACCCATGGTCCATCTAATCCAGTATCCTTTCTCCAACAGTGACCAATACCAGATGTTTCAGAGGAAGCCGTAAATACCCTGCAGCAGGCAGAAGCGGGATAATCTGCCTCTGACATTAAGTCTCACTCTGATTTCTAACAACTGTTTAAGACCTGAAGCACAAGGTTTAATATCCTATCCAAATGTTTTATCATTAATCATGGTGACGCTGGATATTCTTGATCTCCAATCTCCTTTTGAATTATCCTAAATTCTTGGCCTCAGTGACTTCTTGTGGTAATGAATTCCACAGTTTAATTATACATTGTATGAAAAAATATTTGTTTATAATTTTTTCGTTTGCCATTTTCTAATGTAGTTGATTATACCCTTGTTCTTGTATTAAGCACATGCTTAAGAGCTTTCCTCAACCATGGCCAAAAAACAAAAACAAAGAAAAAAAAACACACCCAGCAAGGAAAGTATCCTGCATCAGAGTTTCAGTACTGATTATGCAACTCCTTCTAAGGTGGTGGAATCTCCTTCCTTAGAGGTTTTTAAGGTCAGGCTTGACAAAGCCCTGGCTGGGATGATTTAGTTGGGGTTGGTCCTGCTTTGAGCAGGGGGTTGGACTAGAACCTCCTGAGGTCCCTTCCAACCCTAAGATTCTATGAACTCCTGGGCATTGAAAGTGAATTGAAGAGAAAAAGATTATAATGTTTGTAAGTGTCCCTGTTTATTCAATGCACAGTTAAATGGACTAAAGAATAATTTCAATGTACAGCTTGCTTTCCATCAGTTGTTCCACTGGGAAATCCAGCAGATCCTGCCCTTCACATTTTGTCACTCATTTTTGCCAGAATTTAAGAGAATGTGTTTTTAATTTATCATGTGTATTTCCTATTTTCCTTTTGGTTCTCCTCAGGGATCTGCATAAAGAAAATGCTCCCTTGTGCCATCCCAGTTTGTAAGCATCCGATGTGTAATGACAAGCAATCAAGTTCTTTGCAAAAAGAAACATAACTATTTAGAAGTCAAACTCATTAATCCCATTTAGTGGGATTCAGCTGTGCATTCATGAGCTTTGCCTGGTTATTTTAAAGAGGCTGAACTTTGGAATCACCTATCTAAGTCAGGCAAGTTAAGCTCTTTTTTGTTTTCCTACAAAACATCATCCCACTTGCTGGTGCTAAAGTTTCAACACCTACTCACAGCATCGACTATATTTTCAAAGCATTTCATGGGTGTGATTAAATCCCGCACAGCATTTTGATGCTTTGAACAGTTCTTCAAACCCCACTAAGGGGCTTTTCTGTGGTTACCAGTTCATAACTGCTTTGGCTCAGAACCAGTACACTCATGAATCTATGAATTATTCTTTTATGCGTTTGGGCCCTTTGATCCTGGGAACAGGTAATTTGTAGACAAAGGACCGCCACACCAGGGCGACCCTACTCAGGTCTGGAGGCGGTCATTTTATTTCCCGCCTCCTAAGTATTTCCCAGGAAACCCACTCAACAAATAGCCCACTGTTTAAGAAAGAATGAACTAAGACGAGTCCTCTGAAGCTCATAATGGTTCCCTAGGTTTACTTTAGTCATGCCTTCTAGATAAGTTACATACAATCCCACCATAACACAAACACTTGCATTTTTAATACAATGAGCTCCTCAGATACTTACTTCAATAAGGTTTGTCCAAGACATTGAGGAAATTGCCATACTTGTTACACACAGTAGTTCTTAAATCTGGCCCAAATTGATTAAAAAAAATGTGTGAATACACTAATTTTCCCTTCCAGTTCAAAGTACCTCCTTCCCCACAACCAACTTCCATCAAGATGGCAAAATCCCAGCAAATAACCACTGTGTCCACCGATGTATTCATAACACCATCCTTCCAGAGACTGTACATGGAATGAATAAGAGAGCATAAGAGTCTTTCTTGGTTGACACGGGGGGCTGATGCAGTAGCCTCACTTGTTTATAATTTTTAATATTACAAATTAAAAGTAATTTATAGTACTATCTAGAAAAAACTCGCATTGTATTCTGGCCAGTTTCCCATAGAATCTCTCCTCCCATACCCACCCCCTTCCCCATTCAACAACATTTTACAAAACAAAGCAAAAAAGTCATGATTTGAAAAACTCCAGATTACTTCAGTACTTATAAACTTTTAAAACCCTCCAACCTCTGGTAATGTAACTAGCAGCACGGTCCAAATTCTGCCATCATATTCACACAAGCAACATCCCAATGAAGTCAAAGGGAGTGGCCTGTACTGTGCTGATGGCTAAATTCAGCCCTCTATAATAACAGGGTGCTTACTGTGCTTGGTTATTTGTAAAACTAACTACAGAGATGTTAGTTTTACTAACTTAGAATTACTAAGGAGTCTCTTCCCCTTTCCCTCTCTCCAGACATGCCCCAGCACACATTCACATCAGTGGAAATTATGCATGCTGAGGAGCAGAGGATAAATAAACCACTAAGTCATTTGAGAGCATGCTATTCACTCTATCAGTAGTGTCATGATACTGGAGTACCCGCAGGATTAGATTAAGAGATTCCAAATTTATTTGCAATGGAGATTTTTTTTCTTTCCACTGCATACATTTTTAGGTGAATAAACTTTGCGTCAAGAAAATTCCATAGCTATAAAATAGAGACCATTCCCCCCACCCCCAATAAAGCTCAGATTCACATTTGAATTTTTATTCCAACAAAATCATTTATTCATACTGTTCAGAATGTTACTACATACTGCTCCCTCCACCCAATATTCTTTGCTAGGGCTCAACTCCCCCTCTTAATAAAACAAGAAAACTTAATTAATTCTGTCTCTGCTGAAAAGGCAAATGAGTGAATTCACTGATCAGCATTTGCAGAATTTATTTGCTTACAGAGTGTTTGCTTCAGTTCAGTCCTACTCTTGATTTTATAACTGCACCAATAAAAGAAAAAACCACAGAGCCGTTGTTCTAAGTGTTATGCTGCATAATCATTTTCCTCAAAGGAGATGTGAGATGACATAGAAAAAGACTGCCAGATCTCATTGACCAATAATCAATCTCACTATTACTGTACCTACTTGTATTACTATGCTGGTTTTACAAAGTCATATGGGGATAACTGGATGCACAAAAATTATTTCAGTGTTATACTGTTCTTCCCCTCATATTCACTCAGCTGAATTCTAAACTAAACAAAAAATAAGAGGATTTGATCAAGTAAATAGTCTTAAATAACAATGCCAATGGAATCAAATTTAGTCCCAGGATAAAATTCTCCTCCTGCTAGATAAACACAGAGGCATTTATTGAACATAAACAGAGGCAAAACCAAGATGTTTAGTAAGAAAACACTGACCCTGTGACAAAACCCTCCTAGAAAGACTTAATATCTTTTAAACTAAGAGTACTGCAGATACAATCCTTCAGTCTGAACACAAAGAGCTGAAGATCCGTTAGTTAAGACATTATAAACCCAACATAGAAACGGAGAAGGCACAATTCTACACTGACAGGAGGATGTGAAACATATGATCTAAAATGTCACTTCCACTGCTGACTGATCTGATTCTATTATTATTACTGCTGGGGAGTGGAAGTTTCTCATTTCATGACTAGTGTAACGTTGCATTCTGGGTTAGCCGAAAGGCTACTTCTACGTGCACTTAGCCAACTCGAGAATGCTTCTATCTTTATGATTCAGGGTCTTTTAATATACTCAACATTATACATTTTATGAATAAACTGGTTTCAGATTGACAGAAGCTGAAAGTTTATTTTTTTAACAAACAATAATAAGGTTATACTTATGACACTAAGATGACACTGGGAGGAGAGGTAGATGCGCTGGAGGGAAGGGATAGGGTCCAGAGTGATCTAGCCAAATTGGAGGTTTAGGCCAAAAGATTAGGTTTAACAAGGACAAGTGCAGAGTCCTGCACTTAGGAAGGAAGAATCCCATGCACTGCTACAGGCTGGGGACCAACAGGCTAAACAGCAGTTCTGCAGAAAGGGACCTGGGGATTACAGTGGACAAAAAGCTGGATATGAGTCAGCAGTGTGCCCTGGTTGCCAAGAAGGCCAATGGCATATTGGGCTGTATTAGTAGGAGCATTACCAGCAGATTGAGGGAAGTGATTATTCCCCTCTATTCGGCACTGGTGAGCCATACCTGGAGTATTGCCTCCAGTTTTGGTCCCCCCATTACAGACGGGATGTGGACAAATTGGAGAGAGTCCAGCGGAGAGTAACGAAAATGATTAGGGGGCTGGGACACATGACTTACGAGGAGAGGCTGAGGGAACTGGGATTGTTTAGTTTGCAGAAGAGAAGAGTGAGGGGGGATTTGATAGCAGCCTTCAACCTGAAGGGGGTTACCATAGAGGATGGAGCTAAGCTGTTCTCAGTGGTGGCAGATGACAGAACAAGAAGCAATGGTCTCAAATTGCAGTGGGGGAGGTCTAGGTTGAATATTAGGAAACACTATTTCAGTAGGAGGGTGGTGAAGCACTGGCATGGGTTACCTAGGGAGGTGGTGTAATCTCCATCCTTAGAGGTTTTTAAGGCCCGGCTTGACAAAGCCCTGGCTGGGATGATTTAGTTCAGTGGTTCTCAAACTTCTGTACTGGTGACCCCTAGCAAGCCTCAGAGTGCAACCCCCTTTATAAATTAAAAACACTTTTGAATTTATTTAACCCCATTATAAATGCTGGAGGCAAAACGGGGTTTGGGGTGGAGGATGACAGCTCGCGACCCCCCCATGTAATAACCTCATGATCCCCTGAGGGGTCCCGACCCCCAGTTTGAGAACCCCTGATTTAGTTGGTGTTGGTCCTGCTTTGAGCAGGAGATTGGACTAGTTGACCTCCTGAGGTCTCTTCCAACCTTAATATTCTATGATTCTGAGGTCTGCGGAGTCAAAAATTGAATTCACTGACAGTTTCCACTTGGTACACTATCACACTTTAGCTACATCAGTACCAAAGGATTTTTCTCTGATGACTAACAAATACAAAAAAGAAGATCACCTTTTTCTTTTCATTTGAAGCTTTTTTATACCCAGAACTTAAACCCTGCTGAGTTCACCCCATTGCCATTTTCCAATGTATATATTCAGTGCTGCCAAAATAAATTCATTCCAGTAATTACATTTGCTTGTAATCTTCAATTGCTACTTATGTTTAATCTTCTCTACCACCTACTTTTGACATCTAGTAACAGGTAAGGACAGGAAATGGGTGATTTCCATGGGTGATCCTACCTCCAGCAAAATTTAATGGCAACAGAGCAGATATTTTAAAGTATCTTATGTTTATGCCATAATTGTTCACTAAAGAAAGACTCTCAGATTCATCTAACTACTGCAAGCAAGTCTCTCATAAGGGAAGAGCTAAAGGTTTCCAACCAATTAGGCTTCCATTTATGCTTCAAAAAACACCTCTTGAACACTAATCTGTTTGCATCCTACATTTAGCAGTGATCATGTTTTGTCGACCATGAAAATTATGGTATGTTTACCCCATTTTCTATCTGACCTGTCCATTTCTTTCAACCTTCCACTTCCTAGAGATGTTCAGTGTTGAATGTTAAAAGATAGAAAAAGTTAGTTAGTTTCTCTTGACTAGATGGGAAATGTGTGACAGATATTGCAGCCCCAGGCAGTATCTTTGGGGATCACTATATTAAATTTATGAATGGTTTATATATGATTGTGCTCTACTCCATGTGTTCTATTCTACCACAGCTCTTTCAGGAACTAAAAAACAGTGCTGGGAGGTGATTAAGGTGAGTCACCGAGACTAAATAACTCTAGAGAGATACCACCCCCTGGAGAGGTTTGCATAAACTGATTCAAACTGAGTTCCCGGAAACTCACATGAAGAAACGGCTTGGCTTAAGAAGGCTGAATTTGAACCGAGACAGGGCCTTCTTTCTGAGCCAGCAAATGAACATGAACTTTATGGCCTCCTTGGACCAATCTATGGAAGGGCTGGTAGGACTTTGGCCTCCTAGGGCCTCATAGAAGTAGTGGGGTGTTTCATGGTGTGTTTAATATGAATTTAAATAGGGGAGGAGGGGGGTGTTAAACATTTTTTTCCTCTGTAGCGCTTTTACCTTAAGAATAAATGTGCTTGCTTAGAACTGCGTGGTAACTTGTAACTCCTGGCAATACACTGTTGATAGCCCTGGAAAAGAAAGCAACACACAGCTACTGGCTATTAGGCAGATGGCTTGCTGGGGATATCGCAGTGTACAGCAGGGAGCAGTGCAGCCTTAAAACCACAGTCAGGTGGAGTGGGACAAGGTGACAGCTGGAGACCTAAGACGTGACTGCGTAATCCTCAAGAGAACCACACAGGGGGAATACAGTGCACTTACCCTGAAACCGTGACATGTAGTACTTCATGATTTTCTAATCATTCATAAGTATCATTTTACCTAAAAGTACATGGGAGCAGTTCTCTGATATATTGATATCAGTACACTTATAATATAAATGGAGATATGCCAATCTCCTAGAACTGGAACGACCTTGAAAGGTCATCGAGTCCAGTCCCCTGCCTTCACTAGCAGGACCAAGTACTGTCCCCTGACAGATTTTTGCCTTAATAGGACTTCAGCCATAAAACCCATTTTAAAAGAAAAGTTTGTCCTTTAAGGGTTTTTTCCCTCCCCCCAAGTGTTGCTCGGAGGAATAAGCACAATGGATGAAATTCTGACTCCAGTGAAGTGAATGGGGGCTTTGCCACTGACTTCAATGGAGCCAGTATTTCACCCAATGTTAAGAGTCACATCCATAGCTCTAATCCATGCTCAGTCACTGACTCATTGTGCAGTTTAGGGCAAGTCAGTATTCCTTTCTGCCTCAGTTTACCCATCTACAAAATGAGGACTACACACATTCCCACCTACCTCACAAAGGAGTTTTGAGGATTAATTTGTTACTATTTGTACAGTGCTTTGAACACAGAAAGCATGATGTAAACACTATGTCATATAGAATACTAATACTTAGGAAAAGAAAAATCACAGGAGCATCAGCCTCTTAGTAAACCAATTGCAGCTCACTTGTGCGTTGTAAAGAATTATTACCAGCCGTAGAAATTAACTAAATAAGGCAATCCATCCACGATCAGCGTATGAGCGCAAGAACAAACAGAACTCTACACACAAGGCAAGGCATTCAGCCTCCTTGAATGTCCTCTTTCCGCTGTTAAAAGAAAGCAGACTAGCTGCACTTCGTTTCTATTTATATATTTTTGCCACATGAGGGAAAGAAGTTAATTTATGAGTAATGCCATCTAAGCCTCACCCTCAGACATGTGGTAGGACGCAGGCTGAACTACTGGTAGTACTTGGATATGACAACAGTCAAAAATGATAACAGGAACTACCTGATTAACTTAGCTGACTGTGTAGTCAGCATCAGGCTGTAACACCTACCTTCCCACTGGAAACTTCTTTTCAAAGGTCCAATAATTACTTTACCTTTTGGATTATTATTACTCTTCTCTCAACTGTACTCCTGAGACTGTAGGGCCTCGATCCTGTAAGATGCTTAGAACCTCCTGGAAAATGCTGAGTGCCTTCTATTCTACCTAGCTACTGTATATGGCCTCCATCCCCAGAACATCTGAGTGCCTCCTATCATTAATGTATTTATCTCACAATGCCCTGTTGAGGAACCAAAAGATTATAATTCCCGTTTTAGAGACAGGATATTGAGGCACAAAGGGAAGGTATTTGCCCAAGGTCACAGAAGTCTGTGACAAAGCTCGGAGCTGAACTCTGCTCTTTTGAGTCTCACACTGTGGCCTTAACCTTAAGACCCTCCTCCCTCCGATTCAGCACCCTGTAGGAGGCACACAGACGGTGCAGGATCAGAGAGGCTGGATGATTTAGACAGCACACTGGGGACTGGGAATTTGGAGGCCTGGGGTCTATTTCCCTGCTGTGTGACCTTTGGAAAATTAGTAAACTTTCTGTGCCTCAGTTTGGGGATAATGATAGCCACCTTTCCTGGGTAAAGAACTTTGAGTTGTACAGATAAAAAGCATTAGGTGCTGTTATTAGTTGCTGAATCAGGAGATAGTAAACAGATTATTTCCTCACCCCCCCCCCATTAAAATCCTTATCTCCTTGTGCTTCGGCAAGAGGACCCTCTACTGTAAAACATCATGTTAGTTCTCCCTTGTCTATTCAACTAAAGATAATTTTTGAGACAATTTATTAGGGGCCGAAACCATTTAAATAGATTATTTATTAAAAAGGGTAAATAAAATTAACAAAGCCGCTTTGATGTGTCTGGTGATGTATTCATGTGCCAGAAGCCTCCCCGCTCCATAGATTTCAAAGTTTTCATATATTACATGGCTGGAGATTGTAAAGTGTTGGTGGAATGACAACTTTTATAGACGAAGGCTGGCTAGAGCCTGCAAAGGCTGGCAGTAGTGGGGTGAAATTTGTGGCAATTTACATCCTGTGGAAATGGCAGAGAGATCCTGAACTTCCCCTGATCCCGATGCCTCAGGGCTTGTGTCTTATTGTAGCAACCAGCAAATCACATTTGGTCAGTAGTTCTGTAATAGGGATTGCAATGTGCAGTGCTTATTTAGGCCTTGTCTACACAGGAAAGTTTTACTTAAGTCAGTTTTTAAACCAGTATAATGAAACTGGTGCAAACCAGTGGACACTGCATAACTGATAAATGAAATTGTTTTTAATTGTTCACTTTATTAATATAACTTCATAAGTAAAGTTTTATGAATGAAACAACATTCATTCACAAAACCGGTTACCCCAATAACTGGCTAATTGACAATTACGCTGCTTGTTAGGAACCATAGCTGTTCAGCCAGCTGCCCTTGTAAATTTCACTTTCAATCCAATTGCTGCTTAAATCACTGGAACTTGCACTGTTTCAACATTGTAACTTCTGCTCATTGTTTGCCATTCATTATACTTGTCCATACTGTAACTCAAACTCCATTTTAAAATGCTCACTCCATTTTGTAAAAAACTGCTGCAACCTTTATTTTGCAAAACTCCTGATGTAACCTTGTTAGTTTAGTTCAGATGTGTGAATGAGGTATGTATGGATGATGGAATCAGGGGTGTCTCCAGGCACCAGCGCAGCAAGTGTGTGCCTGGGGCAGCAAGTCGCGGGGGGCGGCCTGCCGGTTGCTGTTAGGGCAGCAGTCAGGCGACTTTCGGCAGCATGCCTGCGGAAGGTCCACCGGTCCAGCGGTTTCAGCGGCAATTCAGCGGTGAGCACGCCTAAGGCGCGGGACCAGCGGATCATCCGCAGAAACGCCCGCAGCCATGCTGCCGAAAGCTGCCTGACTGCCGTGCGTGGGGCGGCAAAAACAGAGCTGCCCCTGGATGGAATCAACCTCCAGCCCCAACCCGTCCTGATGAAATAAAGTTTAAATACCAACGGCGAAGACACAGACAACAGCCCTGACAAAGCAAGAAGAGTCCACCCTAAAGGCAAAAGAACATAGGTACAATTGAAGGAACATCAAAGCCAGGTCCCAGGCTGAAAGTCTCGTCTGCAATTGACGGGTGATCAATCACACCGAACCCAGAGGCAGCGTGACACAGCAAGACCTATAGACACTGGATTCAAACTAAAAGCCTATAAAAAGGATGGGTGAGATGGAAGACTTTGGAGGGTAACATTCTGCACACAAGGTTTTACACTGCTTGAACTAATTCTATCTAAATTCATACTTTGTGCTAAACTGGTGCAGCTTTCCTGTGTCCCCAAGGACTTAACATCCATCTCAAAGATACAGTATGTGGAAAAAACTCTTCGAGTTGACGGAGCGTCAAAGCAGAAGAGAAAATACATTAGGAATGGCCAGAAAACCTAAAGAAAGAATCCTACTTTTTTTAAAAAGGGCAAAATTTATTAATAAATCTAATGATCATTTGAATTTCAAGCAACTTTCATCCAAAAGGAGTCAATGTACTTTAGCGATTCAGTGACTAGTGATCATTTTACTTACCACTACAATGCAGCCACCTCTAGTGTGGATCGCAGCAGACCTTCTTCACTAGCAGCGCTACAGCTTTTAGGAAGGAAAATAAATGATAACTTAAAGCATAATTGGAATTTAGAAGGGGAGAAATTAAATTAGGAGAGTTGGACTTTGGCCAAGGTAGTTAACTTTCCACTTCCACAGTGATGAGTGCCTCAAATATATCTTTCATCTGACAGATAGCTTCACTGCTGCACAGTCCCTTCTAACACATTGCTGGCACATTAGTTTTGTATTAACTCAGGCCTGGTCTATACCTAAAACTTGATTATCACTTCGACAGTTTTTTCCCCCTGCTGATAATAGTTCCTCTTAATTAAATGGCCTCGTACAGTTGGCATGGGTACTTTCACCTTTTCATGTTCTCCGTATGTATAAATATCTTCTTACTATGTGTTCCATTCTCTGCATCCGATGAAGTGGGCTGTAGCCCACGAAAGCTTATGCTCAAATAAATTTGTTAGTCTCTAAGGTGCCACAAGTACTCCTGTTCTTTTTGCTAATACAGACTAACACGTCTGCTACTCTGAAACCTTAGGTCAAACTAGCTACATCACTCAGGGGTGTGAAAAATTCACAGTCCTGAAAGACGTAGTTAAGCCGACCTACACCATGGTATAGACACTGCTAGTCTGATGGAAGAATTCTTCTGTCAATTTAGTTACCACCTCTCGAAGGATTAACTACAGCAACAGAAAAAAACCTTCCATCATTGTAATAAGTGTCTATACTACCGCAGCACAGTTGCAGTACCATAGCTGTGCCACTGTAGTGTCTGTACTGTAGACATAGCCTCAGAGGGATGACTAACACCCGAGTCATCAACACATTTACTACAACACCTGAATTATCCTGGTTGGCCAGTCACCCAATCCTTGAATGGGCCCAACCCTACTTAGCTGACAAGATAATAGCCCCAAGTGGTATAGCTGCATACATAACATTGATTATATATGTTTGTGCCGTCCTCTTCTGAGATTTCCACATGAGAGCTTGCTACACATTTCTGTAATTGCAACTGTCCTAAAAGCAGGTCATTAACAAATTTATTCCCATACACAGACTCCTACATATAAAGGAGAGAACAACAACAACAGACATGTGCATAAGTTAAATATTTCCCCAGAAACTCGTATAAAAAACAACAGCTATGGTGAAGACTTTTGGTAAACAGCTGTCGTTTCTCACACTGGGAGACTACCTTCACTTTGGCAATATAATAATGAGATAACTTCTCTTCAAGTCTTTAGGCTAGCAATAGCATTGGCTTGGCTTCATAGGTAGCCCTAAACTGACTAGTAGTGTGAAAGAGCTTACACAGTGGCATATACTTTGTCACTGTTCTGCTAATGTAGCTGGAGGCAGCTTTTCACTTCCAAAAGGGCGGATTCCCAAGATGGTTGTATTCCAGGAAGATTGATCAATGTTTGGAAAACATAACTGCCACAGACAACCCCTGATGCAGCTAACAAATGAAAATTTTTGACCAGATATAGTCAACAGGAAAATTTTCCCACTGAAAAATGGGGTTCTGTTGAATCTACAATTTCAAAACAAAACAAGATTATTTTTTGAAAAAGTGAAATAAAATTTTTGATTTGAATCAAAACAAACTGTTTTGTTTCAGATTTTTTAAAAGAAAGGCTAACAAAAATTTCAAATGAAAAATTTTTGTTCAAACTTTTGTGGGAAAATGTAACTATGTTGACATAATTACTTAGACTTCTGTAAGGCATGGACTTTCCATATCATTCTGATAAAAATTAGCACTATACAAAAATAAAGCCCCCCTCTGACTGCACATCCCTAGTTATCACCTACCACTCCACACCGGAACTTATTCGGGGTATCATCAAACAACTACAACCAGGGCCAGCTCTAGGTTTTTTGCCACCACAAGCAAAAACATTTTTGCCCCCACTTTTTTTTCCTGCACCCCTCTCCCCAGCCCCACCCCTTCCCTGCCCCATTCCAACCCCTTCCCCAAATCCCCGGCCCCTACTCCTCCCCTGGATGCACTGCATTTCCCCTCTTACCCCTCCCTCCCAGGCTTGCATGGGCTGCATCCACAGCTGTTTTGCATGACAAGCCTGGGAGGGAGGGGGGGCGAAGCGGAGCAGCAGCGCACTCAGGGGAGCAGGCGGAGGTGAGGTGAGCTTGTGGGGGGGTGCGCGCAGGGAGGCCTGCAGGAAGTAACCTGGGGGGGGGGGCAGAAGAACTGCTCCCTGCCCCAGCTCACCTCCGCTCCACTGCTGCTTCCTCCCCCGAGCACACCACCGCTCGAGCCTGTGGGTGCTCCAGCCCTGGAGCACCAATGGAGTCAGCGCCTATGCTGGTGCCAGAATGCCGCCCCTGGAAATGTGCCGCCCCAAGCACGTGCTTCCTTTGCTGGTGCCTAGAGCCGGCCCTGACTACAACTCATACCTGATGGGGAACCCATCCTGAAAGAAATCATAGAATCTCAGGGTTGGAAGGGGCCTCAGGAGGTCATCTAGTCCAACCCCCTGCTGAAAGCAGGACCAACCCCAACTAAATCATCCCAGCCAGGGCTTTGTCAAGCCTGACCTTAAAAAACTCTAAGGAAGGAGATTCCACCTCCTCCCTAGGTAACCCATTCCAGTTCACCACCCTCCTACTAGTGAAAAAGTTTTTCCCCTTCTGGCCTTCAAACAATCCCCCAACCTCTCCAAGCTCATCAGAAGAAGCAGCAAGCACCCCACAGACCAGGACACACCAACTCAAAGCGGAACCAGACCCTATCAGAACAACAAATGCAAAACCTGCAGACACATCGCCACTGCTACAATGATCAACACCCCGCCCCCCCCAGCATGCCTTTCAATTCCCACGGATCCTACACATGCCTATTACAACATCCAGTGCACTAAATGCTCCAACAACCACCATGTGGTTGAAACCAGACAATCACTACGCTCTCGAGTGAATTCACACAGGAAAATGATAAAAGACAAAAACACCCTCTCACCTGCAGGTGAACACTTTTCACAAAGTACTCGCTCTATATCTGACCCCTGAGTCCTCATCCTCAAAGGAAACCCGCACAGCACTTTCCAAAGATGAGCCTGGGAGCTGTAGCCCACAAAAGCTTATGCTCAAATACATGTGTTAGTTTCTAAGGTGCCACAAGTACTTCTGTTCTTTTTGCTGACACAGACTAACACAGCTGCTACTCTGAAAACTATAACACTAACAATTCATAACAATTGCTGGACATTAAAAATAATGGACCGAAGAAACTGGATTTATGGTTTATTGTAACAATCTGCAACCCACTAATCCCCTCTTTCTGCCCTATGACTGCAGAGGTGTTAAAGGCCCACTGTACCTTGAATGATCCCTTACAATATGTGCTAACTACTTATGCTAAACAACTCGTTCCACCTTTGCATTTTGCTGTGACACTGGGAGTACCTTTCCCTCACCTGAAGAGCCCTGTGTGTCCCAAAAGCTTGTCTCTCTCACCAACAGAAGATGGTCCAATAAAAGAGCCATCCCCCTGATGTCTCTAATATCCTGGGATCAACACAACTACACTGCATTTGTTACATCTGTGCAGTTGTCTTTATAAACCACTTTTGTAATCTTATCCAAAAATTAAATCCATTTTGACAAAACAAATTTTCCATAAAATCTTTTGATCTGTCAATTATATTCCCATCCTTTAATTCTTTATTTGAATCCTGTATCAATTTTTCAATTATTTTGCCTGGGACTGATGTCAGATTAATTGGTCTACAATTACCCAGGTCATGTCATTAGCCCTTTTTTAACACAGGCACCAGCCCTCTTCTGGTCTCCTGGAATTTCCCTGGTATTTCAACATTTATTAAAAATTAATGTCTGTGGGCCAGTGCGTTCCTTGGCTAACTCTGTTAAGACTTAAGTTATCTGAGCCTGCTGATTTTAAAATGTTTGTCAATAGCAGATGATGTTTAAAATCCATGCTCCTTAGTTACAACAGCCTGCTTCCTTCTAAATACAAACGAGAAACATTTATTGAACACATCTGCTTTTTCTGCATCATTAACTATCTTATCAAATCTATCTAATAAAGTGTCTGTCTATAGCTTAGAATTTTTTTGTTCCTAATATACTTAAAACACCTTCTTATATTGTCCTTAACCCTGCCAGCCATGGATTTTTTCCTGATGTATATATTGATTGCTATTTACTTCCCTTCTCCTCCAACCCATACACCTTTTTATTTTTTAATTGGTGTCTTCAGATCCCTGCTGAACCAGGATGAGAGGGGTAACTAGTGGTGTTCCCCAAGGGTCAGTCCTAGGACCAATCCTATTCAACTTATTCATAAATGATCTGGAGAAAGGGGTAAACAGTGAGGTGGCAAAGTTTGCAGATGATACTAAACTGCTCAAGATAGTTAAGACCAAAGCAGACTGTGAAGAACTTCAAAAAGATCTAACAAAACTAAGTGATTGGGCAACAAAATGGCAAATGAAATGTAATGTGGACAAATGTAAAGTAATGCACAATGGAAAAAATAACCCCAACTATACATACAATATGATGGGGGCTAATTTAGCTACAACTAATCAGGAAAAAGATCTTGAAGTCATCATGGATAGTTCTCTGAAGACGTCCACGCAGTGTGCAGCGGCAGTCAAAAAAAGCAAACAGGATGTTAGGAATCATTAAAAAAGGGATAAGACGGAGAATATCTTATTGCCCTTATATAAATCCATGGTATGCCCACATCTTGAATACTGCGTACAGATGTGGACTCCTCATCTCAAAAAAGATATACTGGCATTAGAAAAGGTTCAGAGAAGGGCAACTAAAATGATTAGGGGGTTTGGAAAGGGTCCCATATGAGGAGAGATTAAAGAGGCTAGGACTTTTCAGCTTGGAAAAGAGGCGACTAAGGGGGGACATGATAGAGGTATATAAAATCGTGAGTGGTGTAGGGAAAGTGAATAAGGAAAAGTTATTTACTTGTTCCCATAATAGAAGAACTAGGGGCCACCAAATGAAATTAGGGGGCAGCAGCTTTAAAACAAATAAAAGGAAGTTCTTCTTCACACAGCACACAGTCAACCTGTGGAACTCCTTGCCTGAGGAGGTTGTGAAGGCTAGGACTATAACAGGGTTTAAAAGAGAACTGCATAAATTCATGGAGGTTAAGTCCATTAATGGCTATTAGCCAGGATCGGTAAGGAATGGTGTCCCTAGCCTCTGTTTGTCAGAGGGGGGTGATGGATGGCAGGAGAGAGATCACTTGATCATTACCTGTTAGGTTCACTCCCTCTGGGGCATTTGGCGTTGGCCACTGTCGGTAGACAGGACACTGGGCTGGATGGACCTTTAGTCTGAGTCATGAATGGCCATTCTTATGTTCTTATGCTTTTGTTATAGTTCTGGACCCAGCAGACAAGGAGATCGATACAGAAACAAGAGGGAGCTGAGAGAAACACAGCTGTCTCCTGTGCATACTTTATTGTTCTTGCAGCAAAACTAAAACCAATACAAACCAATGCAAAAGTGCACTGGGGAAGGGGAGTGCTCAAACATTTAAAGGGTCAAGACATCACATTTTGACCTAAAATTGTCCTCTTTCCTGATTGTGGAATCATGGCTTTTTTGACCCATCCAATAATTCAAATGTTTCTATTCCCTCCCCAATCAATTTCACTCATAATTTAACTCAGCTTTGGATACTAGTCCTTCTATAGTGATTTTTATTTATTTATTTATTTATATAGGGCTGTCGATTAATCGCAGTTAACTCACGCGATTAACTCAAAAAAATTAATCTCAATTAATCGCAGTTTTAATCACACTGTTAAACAATAGAATACCAATTGACATTTAACAACTATTTTTGGATGTTTTTCTACATTTTCAAAAATATTTATTTAAATTACAACACAAAATACAAAGTATACAGTTCTCACTTTATATTATTTTTATTACAAATATCTGCACTGTAAAAATGATAAACAAAAGAAATAGTATTTTTCAATTCACCTCGTACAAGTACCATAATGCAATCTTTGTATCATGAAAGTGCAACTTACAAATATAGATTTTTTTTTGTTCCATAACTGCACTCAGAAACAAAACAATGTAAAACTTCAGAGCCTACAAGTCCACTCAGTCCTACTTCTTGTTCAGCCAATCGCCAAGACAAACAAGTTTGTTTACATTTACGTGAGATAATGCTGCCCGCTTCTTATTTACATCACCTGTAAGTGAGAACAGGTGTTCACATGGCACTTGTGTAGCCGGCATTGCAAGGTATTTACGTGTCAGATATATTAAACATTCCTATGCCCCTTCATGCGTCGGCTACCATTCCAGAGGACATGCTTCCATGCTGAGGACGCTCGTTAAAAAAAAAGTGTTAATTAAATTTTGACTGAGCTCCTTGGGGGAAAATAGTATGTCTCCTGCTCTGTTTACCCGCATTCTGCCATGTATTTCATATTATAGCAGTCTCAGATGATGACCCAGTGTATTTTGTTCGTTTTAAGAACACTTTCACTGCAGATTTAACAAAACGTAAAAAAGGTACCAATTTGAGATTTCTAAAGCTAGCTAGAGCACTCGACCCAAGGTTTAAGAATCTGAAATGCCTTCCAAAATCTGAGAGGGATGAGGTGTGGAGCATGCTTTCAGAAGTTTTATAAGAGCAACACTCCGATGCAGAAACTACAGAACCCGATCAAAACAGAAAATCAACCTTCTGCTGGTGGCATCTGACTCAGATGATGAAAGTGAACATGCATTGGTCTGCACTGCTTTGGATCTTTATCAAGCAGAACCAGTCATCAGCATGGACAAATGTCCTCTGGAATGGTGGTTGAAGATGAAGGGACATATGAATCTTTAGCACATCTGGCACATAAATATCTTGCAACGCCGGCTACAACAGTGCCATGTGAACATCTGTTCTCACTTCCAGGTGACATTGTAAACAAGAAGTGGGTAGCATTATCTGCTGCAAATGTAAACAAACATGTTTATCTGAGTGACTGGCTAAACAAGAAGTAGGACTGAATGGACCTGTAGGCTCTAAAGTTTTAGATTTCTTATGTTTTTTACAGCATAAATATTTGTAATCTAAAATAAATATAAAGTGAGCACTGTACACTCTGTATTCTGAGTTGTGATTCATAGATTCTAGGGCTGGAAGGGACCTCGAGAGGTCATCGAGTCCAGCCCCCTGCCCTCATGGCAGGACCAAATACTGTCTAGACCATCCCTGATAGACATTTATCTAACCTACTCTTAAATATCTCCAGAGATGGAGATTCCACAACCTCCCTGGACAGTTTATTCCAGTGTTTAACCATCCTGACAGTTAGGAACTTTTTCCTAACGTCCAACCTAAATCTCCCTTGCTGCAGTTTAAGCCCATTGCTTCTTGTTCTATCCTCAGAGGCCAAGATGAACAAGTTTTCTCCTTCTTCCTTATGACACCCTTTTAGATACCTGAAGACCGCTATTATGTCCCCTCTCAGTCTTCTCTTTTCCAAACTAAACAAACCCAATTCCTTCAGCCTTCCTTCATAGGTTATGTTCTCTAGACCCTTAATCATTCTTGTTGCTCTTCTCTGGACCCTCTCCAATTTCTCCACATCTTTCCTGAAATGCGGTGCCCAGAACTGGACACAATACTCCAGTTGAGGCCTAACCAGCGCAGAGTAGAGCGGAAGAATGACTTCTCGTGTCTTGCTAACACACCTGTTAATGCAGCCCAGAATCATGTTTGCTTTTTTTGCAACAGCATCACACTGTTGACTCATATTTAGCTTGTGGTCCACTATAACCCCTAGATCCCTTTCCGCCGTACTCCTTCCTAGACAGTCTCCTCCCATTCTGTATGTGTGAAACTGATTGTTCCTACCTAAGTGGAGCACTTTGCATTTGTCCTTATTAAACTTCATCCTGTTTACCTCTGACCATTTCTCCAATTTGTCCAGATCATTTTGAATTATGACCCTATCCTCCAAAGCAGTTGCAATCCCTCCCAGTTTGGTATCATCTGCAAACTTAATAAGCGTACTTTCTATGCCAATATCCAAGTCGCTGATGAAGATATTGAACAGAGCCGGTCCCAAAACAGACCTTTGCGGAACCCCACTCATTATACCTTTCCAGCAGGATTGGGAACCATTAATAACTACTCTCCGAGTACGGTTATCCAGCCAGTTGTGCACCCACCTTATAGTAGTCCCATCTAAGTTGTATTTCCCTAGTTTATTGATAAGAATATCATGCGAGACCATATCAAATGCCTTACTAAAGTCTAGGTATACCACATCCACCGCTTCTCCCTTATCCACAAGACTCGTTATCCTATCAAAGAAAGCTATCAGATTGGTTTGACATGATTTGTTCTTTACAAATCCATGCTGGCTATTCCCTATCACCGTACCACCTTCCAAGTGTTTGCAGATGATTTCCTTAATTACTTGCTCCATTATTTTCCCTGGCACAGAAGTTAAACTAACTGGTCTGTAGTTTCCTGGGTTGTTTTTATTTCCCTTTTTATAGATGGGCACTATATTTGCCCTTTTCCAGTCTTCTGGAATCTCTCCTGTCTCCCATGATTTACCAAAGATAATAGCTAGAGGCTCAGATACCTCCTCTATTAGCTCCTTGAGTATTCTAGGATGCATTTCATCAGGTCCTGGTGACTTGCAGGCATCTAACTTATCTACGTGATTTTTAACTTGTTCTTTTTTTATTTTATTTTCTAAACCTTCCCCCTTCCCATTAGCATTCACTATGTTAGGCATTCCTTCAGACTTCTTGGTGAAGACTGAAACAAAGAAGTCATTAAGCATCTCTGCCATTTCCAAGTTTCCTGTTACTGTGTCTCCCTCCTCACTGAGTAGTGGGCCTATCCTGTCCTTGGTCTTCCTCTTGCTTCTAATGTATTGATAAAAAGTTTTCTTGTTTCCCTTTATTCCTGTAGCTAGTTTGAGCTCATTTTGTGCCTTTGCCTTTCTAATCTTGCCCCTGCATTCCCGTGTTGTCTGCCTATATTCACCCTTTGTAATTTGTCCTAGTTTCCATTTTTTATATGACTCCTTTTTATTTTTTAGATCTTGCAAGATCTTGTGGTTAAGCCAAGGTGGTCTTTGCCACATTTTCTATCTTTCCTATCCAGCGGAATAGTTTGCTTTTGGGCCCTTAATAGTGTCTCTTTGAAATACTGCCAGCTCTCCTCAGTTGTTTTTCCCCTCAGTCTTGATTCCCATGGGACCTTACCTATCAGCTCTCTGAGCTTACCAAAATCCGCTTTCCTGAAATCCATTGTCTCTATTTTGCTGTACTCCATTCTACCCTTCCTTAGAATTGTGAACTCTATGATTTCATGATCACTTTCACCCAAGCTGCCGTCTACTTTCAAGTTCTCAACGAGTTCCTCCCTATTTGTTAAAATCAAATCTAGAACACCTTCCCCCCTAGTACCTTCTGAAATAAAAAAAGTTGTCTGCAATGCAGTCCAAGAACTTATTGGATAGTCTGTGCCCCGCCGTGTTATTTTCCCAACATATATCTGGATAGTTGAAGTCCCCCATCACCACCAAATCTTAGGCTCTGGATGATTTTGTTAGTTGTTTAAAAAAAGCCTCATCCACCTCTTCCACCTGGTTAGGTGGCCTGTAGTAGACTCCTAGCATGAGTCTTTGAAACTTATATTGAAATCAATATATTCGAAAATGTAGAAAACATCCAAAAATATTTAAATAAATGGTATTCTATTATTAACAGTGCAATTACTTTTTTTAAATGTACAATTGCGATTGTTTAAATTGCAATTATTTTTTTTAATTGCTTGACAACCCTAATTAAAAAACTAGTCGGGACTGCCCTTTATTTGTCCATATTGAGTGTAATCTGGACATGATAGCTAGGCCCTAGGTTACCACCAACTTCCAGTCCACCGATTAATTCATCTCTTCCCATCATAATGAGATCTAAAATCGTTACCTTTTAGCTAAAGTTAGGTAAAGTACTTTTCGTGTTAGAAAATCACCAGCTATGATTTTTAGAAACATGAGGTTTTACTACTGGCTGTATGAGACCTTCAGCATATGTCTCCTAAACTTAAGTCCCCTATAACAACACATTTTTTTTCTTTCCACGCAGTACAGATAGATGTTCAAGGGGTATTTCTCCTGTTCTCTGGTTTAATTCAGTGGACTATAACGGACTCTCACCAGTACTCCCTCCTTGGATTTGTTAATTAGCCCATTGATCTCTATGCATTCAAGATCCTAAGGTTCTGAGTCACCAATAACTTAAACAGGAAACAGTGTCTTTAATGTAGAATGCCACCCCTCACCTCTTCTACTCATTCTATCCTTCCTGAACAGGTGATAACCAGTGATTTACAATCCAATCATGCAAATCATCTCACCAGATTTCAGTTATACCAGTTATAGCAAATTTCTTCCCATCAATGAGAACTGCCAATTCTTCTTGCTTATTACCCAGACTGCTAACATGGCTTATATACCAATTTAAAAATGTATTCTCTTATTATACAGAAAGTCAGACTACAAGCTCATAATGGCCCATTTTGGCTCCAGGACCTTCTCCCACTTGCTCCTCTCGGCTCTGTTGCATAGGAGCCCTCAAAACTGGAACCCTGGCCTATAAGGGGATAAAATATTGTGCCTGCTTTCAAACCATCAATTTGAACTTTTCCAAGCAAGCTGGGGAATTCAATATTTCTACACATACTATCAAAGGACAAGCGGCCCGAAAGCAGATTCGCTGTTGCTATGTTCTTTTCCCAGCTGTATACCGAGGGAAGGCACTCTATTTTTGCATGCTTCTCTAAAAATCACTCTCCATACTGAATGAGCCTATTAGGTCTCACGCACAAGCTGTACAGCAAATACTCATCCTCTGTATCTTTGCTTTCCACTGCCAACAACAGAGTTTGCAAGCTATCAAAATCACAGAGTTTGACAGATTCAGGCCCTTGTCCCTTTGGATATAGTTTGTCAATCCACTTTGTTGTGGTATAACACTAACATTAAAGTAATGTTGCCTTCAAGGGGAATGACGCTCAGTAAGCCACCAGCACCCGTCCAAGAAAACATGTTAAAATGAAGTGAAAAACTCTGTTCCTCATTATGGCCAGAAATTCCGAGATCTTGGAACAGATGGTGATCTTGTATATTACATATAAGCTTCAAAATCACACAACACAGCTAGCTGAGGATATAATTTAACCCTGATGTTGTTATTTGCTAAATGTATATAAAAGATCCTCAAGGTTTGGGTATGCACACGTCTGGCAGATATTTTGTGTGTCCCATGATTATTTTTTTAAATATAACATGACTAATGTTGAATTACAACCGAAGATCTTTCTGCATGCTAGAATTATTCCAATAGTTATTAAACTCAAGTGGATTATTTCCAGGAAGGAGGGATGCCCTGTGGTTAAGGCCAAGGACTGGATCTCAGGAGATCTGTATTTATTTTGTGTCAGACTCCCTGTGTATATTGGGACCAATCACATAATCTCTCGGTCTAAATTCCCCATGTATAAAATAGAGACGTTTTAGCTGGTAATTTATTTCCCTGACAAAACTGTTTTTGATGGAAAATTGGGGAAACATGTCTGCTTTTCTGCAGAAAACTTCCATTTTCATCAAAAAAACAAGCCCTGCAAAACAAAACAGTTTGAATATTAAAATATTTCATTCCAAAAGCCAGATTTCTGACTAAATATTTTTTCTTTTGTCAAAATTTCCCAGAGGTATTATTTTTTTAAAAAAATTTATAATCCTTCCCTGTCCCTACCCTTTATCTTCCTCTTCTGGGCAAGGGCTGTCTCTCACTACGGCAGTGTTTCCCAAGCTTGGGACGCCGCTTGTCCAGAGAAAGTCCCTGGCGCCCCAGTCTTGGGACCTAGCCCATCCCTGTTACTTGACCTCTGCTTTGGCTAATGAACAGTTTGGCCTTCAGAACCAAGCTTCCTATTGCCATCCAGAGAGCTGTGATATCTGCTGAGGTTGAAAGTCTTTTGGGTTGTGCAAGTTTTTTGTGTCTTGTCAAGGGAACAATAAAGATGGGATTTCCAAAGCTCTCAGCACTGCCATAGAAGTCAATGGACCTTTGAGACATCAGTGGGAGCAGAGCTGAGTGCATTTGAAAATCCAGCCCTACAAGTGGTAATAAAACTTCTCCTTGCTGCTCTGCATGATGTGTGGCCTCAGGCTAGTCACTTAATCCCTGCATGATTCTGTTCCCTACCTGTGAAATGAAGACAATACTTCTTTTCTCCCACTCTATGTCTATTTGGATTGTAAACTCTTTGGGACAGAGACTGTCTTTCAGTAAGTGCACATACACTGCCTAACACATGCCTCTGGATGCTTTTGTCTGGGCCAGTAACTTTTAAGTTAAACTGGCCCATTTAACCACCCATCAATTAATCAGCATATGTTATAAGCTATATCTGGTTGCTGGGATCTAGAAGTTTTCCGTTCCTATATCCATTTGGTTTTTACCTACTTCTCAAAACAAAATGACTCACCCGACTTCTTAAACCGCTTGAAAACCATGTTATTAAATTTACAGGGTATGGGTGGGGGAGAGGGAATCAAAAGATCAGGACTAGTCTCTCTCACTCAGCATTCTTTTTTCTTATGGAAGAATCTAACAAGGCATCTGTGTCACAAATTGTATTGCTGGGGGGAGGAGGGGACACAGTTTACAGCGTTATAGGAAGGATAGGTTTCCTAACTGCGTTAGAACTCAGTTTTGACTGTATGGCATAGGACTAAATCATGCTTTAACCAGAATACAGAACCATGCTGCAGTCTTAGTCTTTGGTTTTCTATGCTACAATGGAAACCTCTGGTGGTGCCTGACCCAACTATAGTGTGACAGTGTTTGACATGCTCGCCGTGAACTGGACCATTGTTTAATTGTGTTCTCAAATCATGTTACATCCTTGGGCTCTACTAAGATGGGTATAAAAACACCGTTTGGTCAGCTCAAACCAAATTCTGCATGGTGCTGAGCATCTCAGTTCCCATTGACTTTAATGGGAAATACAGGCATTCAGCACTTCTGGGGCACTTCTCCTTGTAGGATCAGACTCCTCTACTGCAAGACGAAATCTGTTTTAACAGTGCCAGTGCTGCTGTCTTGTATGGACTTCCCAATAGAAGGTTTTCATAGTGTAAACAGGACCCCCTGTAAAGTTACATTATTACTTACTATATATATTGCAATAGCACATTCCACTAATCACTCTACACACATAACAAAAAGACAGTTCCTGCCCCAACAGTTTACAGTCTAAATACAGGATGAGACACCTTGATATTTAGCAGACAGAAGTTGTAACTAGTGAGGGGTTACATTTTAAATGTTCAGAACTTGGTTGAGATAGCTCCAAACTTTTGGATGTGTATCAGTCTATTGGAGCCACAAGAATGGGCTGGAAATAATTGCAAGCCTAAAAAAAAATTCCATGTGATTTCTGGGTGAAAGTTTAGGGAGCCAGGAGCTGATGCCAGGGAGGAGGAATCTTATCAATCCTTGTGCATGTCCATATTATTAGTAGTAGTAATATCATAGAGCCAGGAGCCTCTGTCAGGGGCCAGAATGCCATTGTGCTAGGCCCTGTACAAACAAAGAACAAAAAAGACTGTCCCTGCCCCAAGGGGCTTACAATAAAAGGGTATGTCTACACTACGGAGACTACTTTGGCATAGCTATAGTTTAGCCAGTAACTATAGCTGGCATAACCCAACAGTGCAGACACAGCTTACTCCAACAGAAGGGGTTTTTCTGTCAGTGTAGGAACACCACCTCCCCAATGACGCTAGCTAGCCCTCTTCCATCCACATAGCTGCATCTACACTGGAAATTAGGTTAGCATTGCTGGTTTTTCACACCTCTGACCAACATAGCAATGCTGATATAACTTTTCAGTTTGGACCAGACCAGTGTAAGGACAATAGACAACAAATAGATGGATACAGGAAGACTGGGGAGTACAAGGAAACAATGAGACAATAGCGGCCAAGATGATAGGCAGTGGTCTCAACACTGTCTCTAGCTGTAAGGTAAATGTTTTGATGACTCAATAAAGCAGTGTAACTAAATATTTCCTGTCTTGAAACCTCTACAGGTGCCTATGGAGAGGAGGGGAAGGAGGGGGCAGGGGAAAAGACGACATTTTTTTAATTATTATAATAAAAGAAAAACACTTGAGAATAAAAAAAGTATTTAAAAAAGCTAAAGATACTACCTGCTCAAAAAAGGATACATTACTATCCAAAATACACCATCTGCCTAAAATTGAGAGTTACAAATTGCAGCGGTTTTTCTGGTTTAGAGGCGGGTTCTGGTCTCCTGGCAGCAGCAGCACCTACCTTCATTAAATATTCAGGAACGGGTGCCAAAATGCACTATCAAATGTACTTGTCTACTGAATATTCTCTTTGTTCTATTTCTAGCCTATAGCTTGAATTTGTCTTTTTTCTCTCCTGGCTCTTCAAAAACACAGGACTGTCATTACAAGAAAGGAGGGGGAACCCAGAATGGAACTTTATGGTAGAACTATGATTTTGAGTGGCAATTTAGAAAAAAACGCCGGAGTCGTGGTCCGGAACTAGGGCTTCGAGGCATTATGGTAATACAAATAATAAATAATAAACAATAACAACAACATTTGTATATTTTGTAAGCATAATTCCACACCTTATGTGCAAAGTAGCCTGCCAGCGGACTGAATTAGCCTTGTGTTACTGGAGTGCCAATGGAGATGAGTTTCATGCCATCTCTCAGCTACGTACTTGGAGTGTGTCTGTGCTCATTCTGGCCCTACCTCAGCAAAGCACTTAAGCACATGCATAACTATAAGTCCATGAGCAGTCCCACTGATTTCTTATTGATTTCTGGGAGTGTGATTGGATAACTTAGTATTGAGCGTAATTAATACATACTGCATGTGGGTCTTTCTACTGTGTACAAATTATTGGTTTCCCCTTTTACAACCGAAGTCAGTATTCAGTGGAGTAAGGGATGGGAACAGGAAACGGATGGCAGGTCTTAATTTATAGCTCATCTCTATTCATCTGAATCATGGCTGATTCACAGAATACCTGCAGAGGGCACTGACAGAGCTGCAAAACCACTCCTGTAAATTGCGTAAATTGCACAAACTCTGTGTATCGCTCATCTTATCTGAGGAAGAGTGTCACATTTCACACAGACTAAGAAAGGAATCTGAGTGAAGTGTTATAAAAGGCACAATATCAAACAACTGCTGGGGACTATAAAGGGTGATTAGAGAGTATGGAACTGTACCAGTAATGGCTCGTGGCTATACAACATGTTTGTGGTCACACACAGGATGTGCTAGATGCTCTACAGACACTGAGGGAGGGACTGTCCATTCCGTGGAGAGCTCACAGTACAAGGACAGACAGACCACAAGCAGACAGAGGTTAAGAGAAGGAGGAAATAATTAAGGAATTGTATACAGTTAATTAGATTCATTGTAGGCAGCACAGTGTTTCAGAGGGTCTTAAAGCAGAAGTGGATTTTTAAAAGGGATTTAAAATATAGTCAGGGTCAGAAATTTATGGATGATCTAAGAGTGATCACACAATGCCTAGGGAGCTGTAACAAAAAAGGCACAAAGGTGATTGCCTTTAAATCAATATTCAGATGGGTCTTCCTAGTCATAAGACACCACTGAGAGAGAGTGTCATTTTCTCATGACAAGGCACCTGCTCCATCTAAGTCCTGTGTACAAAGTGTCCCTATGTAATTCTACTCAAGAAAAGGGCTCCACAAGGTATGCTTCATGTTCATGTATTGGAGACTGAATGGGCATTAATTGGCTTCTAGCAGAAGCCATCCGCTATGAAGTAGTGGGGGGAAAACAACCAAAAACCTAAGTATTAAAAGCCCATTCAAAAAACAATAATAAAAAATAGTGTTAATGGAAGAGCACTGATGATCAATATTTTCAAAAGTAACTAGTGATTTGGGGTATTCACCTTTAAAAGGACCTGATTTTCAGAAAGTGCTGAGCACAACCCTTTGGAAAATCAAGGCTCTTTGAGGTGTCTCAAGTTGGACACCCAAAAACGGAGGCACTCAAAATCACTAGTCTCAGCTGAAAATCTTGACCTGTATCTACATGAAAATATGAAAAAGGACTGTGAAATAGATAAAATAAATAAATAAACTGGTGTTTCTTTCCACCACAATAGAGTATTAATTGCAGCAACAATCTGCAGTTAGTTGCTTTGTGCAATGTTCACAGCACTAGCAGGAACTCGGTCAGTAGCATGTGTGTTAAGCATGTGCTGATCACAGTCTGAGGTAGAGAGGTTAATTATTTCTGTCTTGGTGGGTTCACACAGGAAATATAAGCTGAATAGGAGGGGAGTCTGTACAGAATAATAAGCAGAGAGAGCAAAACAATTTTTGTCAAGTCCTGTTTTGCACAGAGATGCGAGCACATTTACTCAATACAGCTAGAAAACAGAGACAGACCATGGCTAAATTATCCTCAGTCCCTTTTTCTCTCTTCCTATAGCACCATTTCCCCTCCTAATAAAAATGATGTGTACTTTTAACCCGAGTAACAGGCATATTTCCATGTCTCAGAACAGTAAGCCAGTGCTGGAAGAAAGATGAGCCATCCTCACAGGAGTTTCCCTTTGAGGAAGTAAGGAGGTCTTCAGAGACAAACAAGGATGCCGTTCAGTTAAATTAATATTCAGTAACATCCACTTGGAGTTGACTGAAGAATATCCTTCCACCAAGTCCCTACTAAATAATATCAATGGGTTGTCCAGTGGAGGAAATAGGGTCTGAGACTAAAGTAGTAACACTAGGGCTAAAAGAGGGTCATTAATATAGGGAGGGATTTATCCATACACCACCAGTGTGAGGTAGGTGTCACAGGTTCAGGATAACTGAATGTGTATTCTCCCTCCATAGTCGCTCCACGGCACCCACTTAAGGTTTCTAGCTCCCAGCCATCACCTCTCTTGGCAGAGATCCACGTCTCTCTTCCTGCTGACTGGGGTTTTAAGGATGTGCCAGCTGCCTGCCCTACACTGCAATATCCCCAGCAAGCCAGTCTGACTATAAGGCCAACCCCTGTGCCTTGCTTTCTCTCCAAGGGTTATGAACAGTGTATTGCCTAGGGTGACCAGACAGCAAATGTGAAAAATCGGGACGGGGGTGGGGGGATAATAGGAGCCTATATAAGAAAAAGACCCAAAAATCGGGACTGTCCCTATAAAATCAGGACATCTGGTCACCCTAGTATTGCCAGCAGTTACAAGTTATCACCTAGCTCTTTCTAAGCAAGCACCTTTATTCTTAAGGGGAAAGATTACATGGAATACTCGTAAAAAACAATAAACATTCCTATACATGCTAAAGTCTTACCAGAGATCACCCATCAGTCTTATGGTGCCCTTTCCAACCCTCCTCCAAGGATTGGGGCCTTTGGAGAGAAAGTCCTGCCTGTTTGCTGTCTTAGAGAGAAGGCCCTTAGTCAGTTTAAATGCAGCCCTTTTAGCCAAAAGTCCTTTCTTTGTTGGGGTCTCTGGGAAATCCAGTTTGAACCAGAATATCAAGCTTCCCCAGGGGTGGCACCACTCTGGAGGTGTTTACAATCTGAGCGATTCACCCTAATCACACCATCACCACCCCGACATTTTTAGTTCCTGGTGGCACTGTAGTAACCCTCTTCCCCCAGGGTTGCATACAGTCACTGGCCCATAGTGATATATAAACCACTCATGCACTTAATACAATATGGTCCCCCCCAAAGATATTATATTGCATGCAGTTTCAATATCTCTCACAGTAGGGAAGTACTGTTGTCCCCATTTTACAGACAGGGAACTGAGGTACAGACACTAAGAGACATGCTATAGAGGTCACACAAGAAGTTTGTGGTGAAGTGGGGAATTAAATGTGCATGTCTCAAGACCCAGGCTTGCACATAGTCACTGGACCACTCTTCCTCTTGTGCTCCCCCTTTCCAAGGAAGCTAACAGTTTCCTTAGGGCAGAAGTGATATAATCCAGAATTCCACAGTGGTTCTCATAAGCAATTGGCCAGCCAAATCCTCCACAGTTCACTGGTGCAGTAGAAACAACCACCAGCAAATAATAATTTACATCAGTGTTCTCAACCTAGGCAGGAAATACTGGGGGATAGGAAAATGTGGAGGATTCCAGCCCACCCACCTCCTCTTTAAAGAAAAAAAGAGAGAGAGAGAGAGAACGCGAGAGAACAAAAGTAGTTTGAATCTTCCTTATTATTTGTTGGGTGATGTATTTACTGATTTTTAAAGAAACAAAAATTGTAAATGCTCTTTTAGAAACGTTGGCTCCCTGCAGCTAAAGAACCACAGTCCCCAGGAACTTCAGATTTTTTCTCTCTCTCACACACACGCACCCCAAAATGTAGGCCTGAGACCTGATCAACCCCATATTAAACCAGCCTTAGGTGAAACTCAGGGAGTTCACCACTAAAATTGAAAAAAGGAATGTTCTGCTGCTGATAAAGCACCCTCACCTCAAAAATGTTCCTAATGAGAGTTATACCCACCAAGGTTGTAAAGACGCTGGGAAATTAGGGAGGATACACAAAGAGACTCAACAAATGGTAAAATATGGTCAGCTTTATGCTGACCATGTGTACAAATAAAGGACTTGGGCAGGAAGGAGGACACATAGATGCCAGTGTGTAATTGGTTAACATTTTTGTTATTTAGGTGTGTGGAATAATGTCATAGGTTTAGTAAATTGAAGGAGGGAGCTAATTTGACCTATATAATGTAAATAAAAAACAAGGCTCTTTGGGAACCATTTCCAGACTGCAGTTCAACATCAAGCTGCAGGAACTCTGACCCCTCTGCACGATTGTGACGTACAGAGGCACCACCAGGAACCCCCAGATGAATGAATCCTGACTGGCCATTGCGTGAAATTTGTCTGTATAGTGGAAGTGGTGAGCATAAAAGATTTGCTTGCTATACGTGTTCTGTGTGTGTTGCTAATAAATAGATGTTTAGAGCACAAGTGTGTAAGGCTCTTTCACCGGGAAAAGGTTCCGCAGACCCATAGAGCCCTGAGCCGCGAGGAAAAGGGCAGGTACTTAAATTGACCAGGTTTCTTCCTGAGCCCCGTGGGTAAGGATAGGTGCCTTACACCCTGAGTCCTCGGAAAGGAAAGGGTGGGGGTGCCTAAATTGATTGGGTCATGCCTTAAACCCTCGGTAGGGTGTAGGTGGGGTGCTCTAAATTGATTGGGTCATGCCTTAAACCCTCGGTAGGATTTAGGCGGGGTGCCCGAAATTGAGCGGGTAATAACAACTCAGGACTAGGGCACATTCAAATTTTACACCTAAACAAAAAGGGCATGTCTTGACTAGGATTTAAAGATGTGATGCAATGTTATCACACCTTTAAATACTGATCTAGACAAGGCCAAAGAGTTACTTCCCTTATGTTCATTACTTAACTAAGCTCCACAACCAAAAGACCATGGAACTGCACAGATACACTAGGTACTTCCGTTCTCCCATGCGACATCCCACTCTACTGGCCTTCCTGCCCAGTCACCCTATCTAGCTCCTGGCTACAGCTCTTGGCAGTGCCTCATCATGGCTTCTTTGTCCCCTTCGTTCACATCCCACGCCACCTGACTCCTCCTGCCAAGTCCCAAGGCTCCAGAGAGATCAAGCCTTGACAGTGAAAGTCCCAACCTGACATACCTGGTAAGGTCTGTTGGCCTGGGCTCACTTCTGGTAAGCTATAAAGATTTGCCAGAGAGAGAGAGAAACTATCTCCACAGTGGAGCGGCTAGCTCCACTTCACATGGCAACTTTTGACACAACTCTTTCCCTCTCCCTCACTCCCGTTACCTAGAGAGTTGCATCCAAAGTTGGTTAAGCAGGCAGCCTCTCTATCTGGTGAACCCCAGTGATTCATGGCCTCTGAATCATGGCCCTTAGCAGGCCTGTCAGACTGGGACCTGTGTTGCTCAGGCTCACTACAGCCTAAAAATATGCCCCAGGGAACATTGGCAGAGTTGCTGGTCTCCCTGCTCCCCACTTAACTCCAACCTCAACTAGAAGAAGGCCTTGTCCGTAACTAGAGAATTTCACCAGTTTAACTAGAGTGACTCAAAATCTATTTTAGTTAAACTGGGGCAATTTTCTGGTACAGACATGTTTGCCTTGTCCTATTTGTTACATGTAAACAGATGAGGTCAGAGTTAAGGTTGTGTGACTGACGAACTGGATGTGGGGTGAGAATTTGTATGCAATGCAGAAAATGAACACCCGTGTGTCTGTGTGCGCTCAGCGACTGGTGGTGGTATTGCAACCCGATGGGCTACCTCACACACCAAAAAACACTCTCCAGCCACAGGATTGCAGTCCCTTTTTCTTCAGGGCTTTAGTTTTAGTTCTTCAAAATAAAGCTATTTGACACAAGTTCAACATCGCAATAATGTCCTTTCCCCTGACCCAGGGTCTTCTACATTGGCCCCATCTATTCCCTATAAAGTTACTCTCGTACAGCATCTGGCTGGGTGTCAAGGCAAGCTCCCTCTCCTTCCTAGCCTGCTCCCTGCAAGCCCTCCTGCAGTTGGGAGCCAGCTGATAAGTCATGGGCGGGGCTGGGGCCAAGGCCAACTCCTTTTAAGGGCCAGTCAGCCTCTGACAGGGATATGGAAATTTTCATATTTAAATCACTGACTGAAAGATTTTTCTGTTGCCTGTTACTTCATAGAATCATAGAATATCAGGGTTGGAAGGGACCTTAGGAGGTCAGCTAGTCCAACCCCCTGCTCAAAGCAGGACCAATCCCCAATTTTTGCCCCAGATCCCTAAATGGCCCCCTCAAGGATTGAACTCACAACCCTGGGTTTAGCAGGCCAATGCTCAAACCACTGAGCTATCCCTCCCGCCCTTGACAGACTCCTAGCAAACAGGCATCTGCATCACAGCACTCAGCCGTGGCACTCTTGTTAGCAGACTCTCAGAGGTGAAATAACTGATAGTGGGGTAACATTTTCAAAAGTGACCAAGTGATTTAGAACCCTATGTCCCATATTTAAAAGTGACTCAGGGTTCGAAATGCCTAAGTCGCTTTTGAAAATGAGACTTAAATGCTTTTGAAAATTCTGCCCCAGACACTTGGCGCAATGCGGGAGCTCTATAAATAATGAATAACTGGGCAGGAGGACAAAGCTATCTCCCTGCCCCCTAGAGGCGGTCTCTTCAGGTGAAGGCTGAGACACACTGAAGGGACGGTGCTGAGACACAAAGGGAAGCTTGCACTGCTACTTGTGCTGTAGCTCTTGGATGTATGATCTTCCAGGGACACCCGGCACTTGTGACAAGTGATGAATTCACTTATTAATCATTCGTTGCAGGAGATGAGAGACCTCATTAAAGTCAAATCCACTAAGAGAAGATTATCAATAGTGGGTCAGGTTCACGGCCTGCATTCTTGACTTCCACAGGGAGAAGCCAGGCTGTGAGGCCCTCGAGGCCCACCCACAGTGAGGGTGCAAGCTGTGAGCAACTCCCACTCCTATCAGGGGCTGGAGCCACCTGGCACAGCCCACAAAGTGGGAGGGGGCAGCTAGGGATGAGGTGGGACCAGAGCACCCTGGCGATGTGCAGAATCAGCACATTTTCTGAGCATCTTGTGTTTAAATTTCCCTTCCCTGGCAAAGAATGGCAGCGCTTCCACCTCATTCCTAATCCTGGGAGTGAATGCCCACTCTGACACAGCTGGGGGCAGGGGATAAACTGAATCAAGAACAAGAAACATAATGAGAGAACTTCACAGGTGGCATAGACCAAGGTCTGGAATAACACATGGCTTAGTGAACAGGGACACCAGAAAAAAGCCAAATGCAAATGACACCACGGAGAAGTAGCATGTGGATTTTCAAATCAAAACCAGGACCAAAACCAGCAGATCTGTGTGTGACTCTGCGAATGTACGAACAATAGGAGAAAAGCAGAGTTTGAATACAGAAACAGAATATAGCACCTGTGCCGGATACTGAAAGACTATTCTAGCAAAATTATGAGTCCCACTCCAGCTCCCATTGATGTTAATGAGAATCCTTCCATTCACTTTAGTGGGAACTGGATGGGACCCAGGGTCAGCAGCCATGAATCCTTTGGAGTCCTACAAAGTGCAGAGTCACAGAGCACCCAGAACAGTGGGACCATCTAAATACCCACATTATGCTCAGCATTCCTCTCAAAACAGCTCCTAGTCCTTTTCACTGAGAAGAGTCTTCCAGATACAAAACATACAAGGATCTTCCAGCATCTCTTCACCGCCTACACCCATGTCTGTCTTCCCTAAAGCTAACCATTCCCTCTGTTAGTTTAGGAAGGCCTAAGGGCTTCACATCCCCGCCCAGGTGTCTGTGTCTGCTCCCCTGTGAATAGCTGCCTGGCAGCTGCCCCTGGACTAGGATTGACCTGGAGTCTCCAGGAATTAAAGATTAGATTATGTTAATCAAAGAAACCTCCAGGAATATGTCCAACTAAAATTGGCAACCCTACTCTGGACAGGTGACTGTTTACAATCCTTTTGAGCACTGGGAAAACAAATCTTGTAACTTGGTTGGCACCTGGAAGTAGAACTTTCCCAGCTAATAGCTCAGATATTGTCTGTCAAGGACCCCCAACATGTTTAGTGGGAGGTTATTTATTTGGAGCCATTATGTTGCCTTCCAAACAGCCCTGCTACTAAACTAAACCAATGTATGCACATAGTAAACATCCCAATAATTCAATATAGCCACACATTTACTATCCCATAACCAGCTCACATACAATATTAATAAATTATTACAGATCAGCCCCATATCCTTCACGTTTCCACCCTACTGAAGTCAATGCGACTTAAGCACACACGTATGCTGGAAAAAAGCGGTTTTGTCTTTTTTCCAAGCAGGCATTCCAGATTTCATGGCTTGCTATAGCAAAGCAGTCATCTGTGCTCACATACATACCTGAGCATGCTTTCATTGTTATCAGAACAACTGGAAAGTTGAAAACATTTCACAAAAGGGATAGTCATGGAAGTAAATTTAAATCAGAAGGGAAAGAACAAATGAAGAATTTTTTCAAGGCAACTTTTGCACTGGGAGGCTTATAGATGTCCAGTACTATGTGTCTTTCTTGAAACAGAAGCACTTGTGAAGTAGATGGGTGAAATTATGGAATGAAGATTACCAGAAGAAATTTACATATTTGACACACCCCGTCAAAGGTACTCGCATGGAAATTTCAAGTGAATGAAACAATCAGTTTGAAGGATAACCTGGGAGAAATTAACCAGATCAGGCACGAATCAGCTCACTTGGTCCGAGATCACAATGATAAAGGCCCATGTCGTATACAGAATAAGCAGTCCATAAGAGCCTCTTCAAAACTACCCTTGTTACTCGTAAAATCTTCAGTGTGCAGCAGTATGTGAGTTTTACATGAAGAATACTATCATCCACACTATTTACAGTACGTTAGCAAGTGGCAGCTTAAACTTAAGCAATGATGGATTTAAAAACGTCTTTGAAAACCAGCCAAAATATTTCTCTTACCTTCAGTGAAGCTGCCTGTAAGAGTGATTACCACGAACACTTTTCCCTCTGGCTCCAGATCCACCTGAAAAAGATTGGGGGATGGGAGGAGAGATTATGCTTCAGAATAAAGTCTCCTCTTCGCATGTTAAATTAATCCAATACTTGACAAACATTTAAAGTTGTGTAAGTTATGCTCCTTTAGACTTGATTTTCAGAAATATAGAGCACCATCAACTCCAATTGCTTACCACCTCTTCAGGGGGTGAGGGCGGGAAATCAGGTTCTTAATTCTTTAACAATCAATGTGTTGAACAGTCTCATTCTTGAATTAAAATATGTGGGTGAAATAATGAATACAATCTAATATTATAATAATTTGTCAGGCACATGCAGTGGTAATAACCCCCCCAGGTTATCTGGACAGAATGGAACATACAAGGTAAATCGCTGTCAGTCTGTGAATTAAAATATGTTGTTCATTTAGTCCCCTATTATCTCATATCGTGCTTGTTTTAGAATCACTGGAAAAACATCAGTGCTGTGTATAATGTAAGCCCCCATCTGTGCCTGACCCACAAAAATTAGGAGTCTCTTACCCCGGCCAGCCAGGGTATGCTGTCCTTTAACTCAAACTATAGAGGGCATCATGAAATAGTTCTGGAGGTCCCAGGTTCAACCTCCAGTGATGACCAGTTGAAGGAGCTATGGAATTTTTTATTTTGAAACATTTCTTGAAAGTTCACCTCATTTATTGCAGCCTTGCTAAGAATTATTGAAGTTCAAGTCAGCCTGCCACATGGTGTCTATAAAAAAGGCTCTGCTAATTTTATCCTTGCTAATTTAAAGACAAGCTTCACACCACGTGTGTATTGATAATCTTTGCAGAAGAAAAATTCTGAAAATAGAGCTCCCAGGAGGAATGACTAAACACGATACATTTCCAGCTGTCTTTGTGCTTGTCTTAATTTGTTTTAGATGGGGAAAAAATGATTTAAAAAGTCACTAAAGCCACCGTTAGATAACAAAGTTAACACGTAGGAGCGACATGTTTTAAATACATCTTGCTGTGCAAATGTAGGTAGGACTGATAAACTGTCTAGGAGAACAATGTGTTTTCAGGGGTTGGGTCAAGACTGAGACCAAATCCCACAGGATTTTAAAAGTACCCCAAAACTCACCACTTCTGCTCCAAGTGCCAAATGCATATTTTCAACTTTGCTTCCCTTCTCTAATATAAACACAATGTACACCAGCCAATAAAGAAAATGTGCACAAAACCTTTTCCCTGGAGAGAGGAAGAGAGAAAGAAGGAAGAACCAACATGTTACACATCACTTGAGGCACGCTTGAAAAACGCTCAGATACCATAGTGATGGTCATGCTGTAATACCCTGAACAGAAGACAGAATAGTATGGTTGTTCCCAAACTGTGGTCTGAGACCATTAGTGGTCTGGAGGACGATTGTTAGTGGTTCACAGAACTCTGGCTGATCATGTGGTGCTAGCTACTATTCCTTATTTCCAGCTGCTGAACTGCAATAAAATGCAGTTTAAAAATATTTTCCACTTGCATTTAACAGTTGCTGTAGGCACTATATAAGTGCTGTATGATCATAAATGGTAGGAAAGGTGGTCCACACAATTGTAAATGGGAGGAGATGTTTTTGGTAAGCCAGTCTCTCTACTGAATTGTGATCTTAATATTAATTAGTACTTTCTGTTAGCACTATCCAAGAAATGGTGCAGTACCACTACCAGGGAGGCTAATTACAGCTGGACTAAGAAAAGCAAGGAGCAAATGATATTCTGGACGGGACGGTAAAGTGCACCATTCTCACACCTCTCTCATTCCCCAGATCTTGGCACCAATGTAGAGAAATAATCAATACTTTTAAAATTCTCACTCAGAAGTGCGAGCAGGTGAATATGAGACACCACAAAGGAGGAAAAGAGCAAAGTGAGGGTGAAAGAAAGGATGAGCGCTAGCATACAATGGTTATTTATACAGCCCAATAGCGGTTCATTGTGCTTTAGGGACATAAAGAATGACAGGTACATGCCTACAAGGAATAAAAGACAAGGAAACTCATTGTTTCCTGACAATAGTTTAACCAGAGTTGCTTGGAAATTTTCTACTGAAGGGTTTTTTGGATGGAAAATGTGTCAATTATGCTGAATCCCACCCCGCCCCACACCCTCAATTGGGAAAAATCTAAGCTAAATGTGTCAGTTTGAGTGGACATTAATTGATGCATCTGCATTAACTGTGTCTCATGTGCCTCCATTCCCTCCTAAGAGATCAGCTACCTGGCTAGACTACGCCTCCCATGATGTCACGTCCCCTGTGGACCTAAATTCCAATCTTACTGGATTTCTATGCACTCCTTCAACTGCCCTTAATTGTTCTTTTAAAATAAATAAAACTGAGTTATGGGCCTTTGGGAACAGAAAGGTCAAGCTTCTGTGAATAAATTCTTCATTTTATCTTGTATATGAACTAAGTAGGTCTTCAAATGTAAAATGAAAAATGTAAAATCTGTCACTATGCATTGTTTTTCTGCTAATTTCATTAGGTGAAGATGCCTCAGTCTTTCACTTCCACATTCAAGAGGAACATTCTCTGTTTCTCTTCTTGAAATTTAATAGTAGAACATAGGACAAATGCTACAGGCCTTAGTCCTTCTGCCCAAGTAAAGACTGCAGGATTTAGCCCTATATATATTTGATGGACCATATTTGATACAGAACAAAAGCACCAAATATGGAGTTTGGAACAGTGGCGTAGCCAGGTTTAGAGCACAGGGGGAGCGGCGGCGCTATAAAAAGGCGCCTCCCCGCTCCCCCTGTACTCACCCAGCGGCGCTTTAAAGGGCCGGAGCTCCAAGTGCTGCGGAGCCCCCAGGCCTTTTAAATCCCTGCCCGAGCCTGGCTCCGGCAGCGGGGCTGTGTGGGGGGGCACTTTAAAAGGCCAGCGGCTCCCTGCAGCGGCAGGAGCCACCGGCCTTTTAAAGCGCCCGCCCAGCCCCGCTGCCGGAGCTGGGCTGGGGGGGGGCGCGCTTTAAAAGGCCGGCGGCTCCTGCCGCTGCGGGGAGCCGCTGGCCCTTTAAAGCGCCCCCCGAGCCCGGCTCCCGCAGCCGGGCTCGGGCAGCGCCTTAGCGCCGCTTCTCCTCACAGGGGGAGCGGCCGCTCCCCCTGCTCCCCCCCGGCTACGCTACTGGTTTGGAACAGCTTCTGCATGGGCTCTTCACTTTAAATAGAGTTTGTGCGTCCAAGGTACTACGCAGCTTTAGGAGACTGGCGCTATCACTCATTTTAAAGATACAGCAGGAGACTGTCTACCACATCAGAGAGCCCCAAACTTCTCCCCATTCTAAGGTTGAAGGATATTCAAATCCAGTAAAAGCATTTAGCAGCCATGGTCATAGAATGTCCCTGGTTTTTCCCCCCAAGAGCCTGGAATGGGGAAGGGCTTAGCTGTAATTGAGACATTCTCGTGGCACAACCTGGTGGGTTCTGGAAATATATAATGTTCATCCCCCCGTATAGTTTTTATATTATTTTTGCAGTAGCACCACAAGGCCCCAATCCAGAGTGCCAGGAACTGTACACCAGAGATATGCTCTAGTTCGACCCCAAGCCATTGGGCTAGATGCAGGAATTGCTGGGTGTAATCTGTGGCCTGTGTTATGCAGGAGATCCGACTAGATGATCCTAATAGTCTCTTCTGGCCTTAAAATACATGGGACTTCAGGTTTCATTAAAGAAATTGTTACAGTGAAATGAAACAATTAAAAACGTCAGATTGTTGATAATAGTTTGGATTTTTGACCTGCAATGCTGTCTTTTAAAGGTGACCTTTGACAAGATTGCGAAGAATCCCATATAACATTCATCATTTGAATGAAATCAGAGGCATATGGAAAGAGGTGAAAAACTATAAACTTTAACCAGGGGAAGTAATAGAGGAAAATGGAGTGTTAACATCCATCTCCAGCCCGACATTCCAAGGAGTCTGCGTGAGACCTGACATGGACAGACTAGCTGCCTGGTCACAGCAGTTCAAATCTCATGGGATGCTCTTGCTCTTGCCTCCTAGAACTGAACTCTCTAGGATGAGATATGCTTGGGAGAAGACTAATGCCTGTGGAATCTGCTCGCTGAAGCTCCAATCCAGAAAGGGACATCATTAATTCTAAATACCTGAACAGCCACACTGAAGTCATTCCATTTAAGTCAATCAGCCTACTCACATGCTTAACTCTGTGCACAAGTAAGGCTTTCGCTACTGTCTCACATGACTTTCTCATAAACAAACTACATAAATGTAGCCTAGATGAACCTATTATAAGGTGGGTGCACAACTGGTTGGAAAATTGTATTCAGAGCATAGGTATCCATGGTTCACAGTCATGCTGGAAGGGCATATCGAGTGGGACACCATAGAAATCTGTTCTGGGTCTAGTTCTATTCAGGATCTTCATAAATGATTTGAATAATAGCAAAGAAAGTACAGTTATACATTTTGTGGACAATACCAAGCTAGGGGTGTAGCAAGTGGTTTGGAGGACAGGATTAGAATTCAAAATGATCTTGACAAACTGGGTAAATAGTCTGAAATAAATAGGATAGAATTCAATAAGGACAAACAACAAGTACTACACTAAGGAAAGAATAATCAATTGCACAAATACAAAATGAGAAAGGAAGGAGTACTGCAGAAAAAGATATGGGGATTATAGTGGATCACAAACTAAATATGAGTCAACAAATGTAATACTGCTGCAAAAAAAGCAAACATTCTCGGATAGATTAGCAGGAGTGTTATAAGCAAGACACGAGAACTACTTCTTCCACTCTACTCAGCACTTATAAGGTCTCAAAAGGAGTACTGTGTCCAGTCCTGGGCACCACATTTCGGGAAAGATGTGGACAAACATAGAAAGTCCAGAAGACAGCAACAAAAATGATTAGAGGTCTAGAAAACATGACCTACTGAAAAAACTGGGTTTGTTTATTCTGGAGAAAAGAAGACTGAGGGGAGGCATGACAACAGTTTTCAAGTACACATTATTATTATTAAGAGGAACACAGGATAGGAAACACTGGGCTTAAATTTCAGCAAGGGAGATTTAGCAAAGACATTAGGAAAAACTTCGTAACTGTAAGAGTCGTTTAGAACTGAAACAAATTACCCAGGGAGGTTGTGGAATCTCTGTCATTGGAGGTCTTTAAGAACAGGTTAAACAAACACCTGTCAGGGATGGTCTAGATCAGGGATCTCAAACTCAAATCACCATGAGGGCCACATGAGAACTAGTAAATTGGCCTGAGGGCTGCATCACTGAAACCTTTTCATACAATGATACAAAAGTATAGTCAAAAATGAAAAAAATGAAGAGTAACATAGTATTTTATTAAAAGTCAATGTATTAACTTTTTAGGGGGGAGGGATAGCTGAGTGGTTTGAGCATTGGCCTGCTAAACCCAGGGTTGTGAGTTCAATCCTTGAGGGGGCCATTTAGGGATCTGGGGCAAAAATCTGTCAGGGGACAGTACTTGGTCCTGCTAGTGAAGGCAGGGGGCTGGACTTGATGACCTTTCAAGGTCCTTCCAGTTCTAGGAGATTGGCATATCTCCATTTATATTTTTTTATATTATTTAAAAACTGTAATCATAGAATCATAGAATCTCAGGGTTGGAAGGGACCTCAGGAGGTCATCCAGTCCAACCCCCTGCTCAAGCAGGACCAATTCCAACTAAATCATCCCAGCCAGGGCTATGTCAAGCCTGACCTTAAAAACCTCTAAGGAAGGAGATTCCACCACCTCCCTAGGTAAGCCATAGAGGGATAATACAAAGAGGGGTTTTTTAAAAATATAAACACTCAGTAATGTTTGGAGCTTGGCTGCCAGTGGAGTCGGTACCTATGGCGGGCCGCAGGAAATAACTCTGCGGGCCACATGTGGCCCACGGGCCACGTGTTTGAGACTCCTGGTCTAGATCAGGGATCTCAAACTCAAATGACCAGGAGGGCTGCATCACTGACACACACCCCTCACTGCTCCCAGTCCCGCCCCCACTCCACCCCTTCCATAACGCCCCACCCCTGCCCCACCTCTTCCCACCCCTTCCCCACCCCTATTCCTACCCCTTCCCCAAAGTCCCCACCTCAACTCCGCCCCCTCCCTGCTCCCATTCCAACCCCTTCCCCAAATCCCCACCCCTGCCCCGCCTCTTCTCCGCCTCCTCCCTCCTGGAAAGCGCTAAGCGCCGCCAAACTGGAGGTAGGCAGAGGAGCGGGAACACAGCATGCGGCTGGGGGGGGGGGGGTGCTTGGCAGCCGCAGGAAATAACACAGGGGGGGCACGGAGAGCTTGGCGGGCCGCAGGAAATAGCGCAGGGAGCTTGGCGGGCAGCAGGAAATAACCCCGCGGGCCACGTGTTTGAGACCCCTGGTCTAGATAATACTAAGTCCTGCCTCAATGCAGGGGACTAGACTAGACATGTTGAGGTCCCTTCCAGTCCTACATGTCTATGATTCCATACGTAAATGCCTTCCTCGATATGGGCCCTAGAGCTTAAATCTGGTAATTTTCAGTGCGTGGTAAAAGGCGTTCCCTAAGAACTGTACTAGAAAGTTTTACTACTTTAACCATATTCAGCATGGATGCAGTTATAGCAGTATAAAAGTGCTTATGTTATAGCTTATTTCAGTTCAGGAAGCAAAGTAAACTATATCAGCATAAGGCACCTTTATACTGGTATAACTGCACCCACCATAGGGCTTATAGTGGTATAAGTATATCAGTTAAAAAAAATCATACCCCTTACCAATGTAATTTTACCTATACAGACGCTCCCCGACTTAGGAAATCCGAGTTAAGGAAATCCGCGCTTACGAAAAAAGCTAATAATAGGAGGAGTTTGGGGGTTTTTTTTGCGTAATGGTCGGAGATACGTCTCCGACTTACGCAAATTCCGAGGAATGCTTGCGTAAGTCGGGGAGCGTCTGTATAACTATTCTAATGTAGACCAGGCTCTCAATTAATTCATCATCATCACAGCTTGATGCAAGGCATGTACACAATATGGACAAAGGGCAATATAGAAACTGCACTTTGCCTCTCCTCCTGGAACCCATAAAGCAGGCCTGCACAACATGTGGCCCGGTGGCCACATGCGGCCCGTGGGGGCTCACTGTGCGGCCCGCGGGGGGGGTGAGTAGGCAAGCAGCGGGGTGGGGCAAGCCAATGGCCGGCCGCCCGGCCGGCGGGTTGGTGAAGAGGCCAGTGGCAGGCTGGGGAGTGAGGGTAAGCCAGCGGCAGGGGGCGGGGGCAGCAGCAGAAGGTAAGAGGCCAGCAGAGGGCAGGCAGGTGAGCTGGTGGTGGGGGGAGCCGGCGAGCCGGCGGAGGCGGGGGGACTGAGGAGGCGAGCAGGCGGCGGGGGGTCAGTAGGTGAGCCGGACGGGGTGGGGGATGATGAGCCGAGTGGGCGGGCAGTGGCAGGGCGGCAGGTGAGCCAGGCTTCCACACCCCAGTGCTGGGGAAGGAGGGGTTGTTTCCGTGGGGCGGGCGGCGCTGGGGGAGGGGTGTTTCCGCGAGGGGGTTCGGCCCTCAGCTGTTTTCTTTGAAGTAATATGGCCCTCGCCGCTTTACGAGTTGTGCGGGCCTGCCATAAAGGGTTTCAATAAAAAGGGGGAAGAGTTTAGGGGATATAAATTATCACACCCTAGGAATGTAGTTTAGAAAGGGAAGTTTCTCTGTGTTTCCAGTCCCTTGTCTTGAGTAAAAATGCTCACATACAAGACACACAAATTGTAATTCATCTTAAAAAAATCCCACAACATAAGGAATGTGCATGGTAGCAATATTTTTGAAGATGATTTTGAATCACATGCCCCCTGGCCTAGAAGAGGATAAGAAAGCATTGCTCAAGAAGGATTTTCAAGGGTGCTCCACTCTTATGACACCATGCTGTGATGAAGGCAGGAAATCATTGCATTCAGATTACTGTGAGCTCCCATGCAAACAAGAGTGTTGGAAGCTACACCTAGAATATTTACAACCTGATATTACAGATATTATGAAGGCAAGGGTGAACTGAGAGGCATAAGCAGCTTAGGTAACATATTCTGAGCAATCTACAACATTCTACTGGACTTCCCCCACCATTTTATTTAGCAGACCCAGGAATGTGCCTTTTTCATCCAACAGAAGTTCTGGTAGAATTCTGTCAGTCACTAAAGAACTATATACATAGAATCAAAAATGCACATAAAGAGTGTAAGACTTTTTCACAGTGTTCTATTATTAAATAATAGGACTTGAGCACTTCTACAGGGAGCAGCTGATATGGGGCAGTCCCTAGAGCCACGGAAGGTGTCACCACATCCAGCAAATGCTTGGTTACAGAGCATACCAGGTCAGGACTATGTGTAGACAAGACTCCCATGACTTCAATACCAGTTGTAAGGACTGGATCCTAAGTCTGTAACTACAACACACGCGCTGATATAAAGGCAAATACCATCCATACACCAAGTTTGCTTCTCATGTTCTCTTTCTTTTCATCCCAAAGTTAATTGTAGCTGCTTAAATTGTATTTTTATGGAAGGGGAGGAAACAGAAGTTACAGTTTTATCACTTTAGATATTATTAAAAGTGAGAGCAGATGAGATTAATCAGATTCTTTTGGGAAGTTGATACAGATCTCTCTCCACAAATGATTTCCAGGAAGCACAGAGAAGCATAACAATATAATCAGGGGGTTGGACGAAACGCGTATGGAGAACCCTGTATAATTTGTCCAAGAGATATTTGGAGTGAGGAGCATTATTTAGGGTGAAAAAAAGAGGGTATAGGTAGGAGAAGTGAAGTGACAGTCAGAGAGAGAGCATGCAGGTTGAATAGCAGAGAAATTTCACTGACAGCAAGATCACTGGGCTACAGAATAGTTTCCATAGAGAAATGGTGGGACAATGCTTGGAACATTTAAAATTACAGTGGGAAATGGACAACAGGGAATAATCCTGCATTGGCTCAACTACAAAAATAAAAAGAGTTAATTTTCTCATTCCATTTATACTGATTTCCTATGCTCAGCTGTGTGTGCCTCACAACATTAAGTATACAATACAAACCAAACTCATGACATGCAATATGACTGCCTGCATGATAACATCATATTATTTACTCATGTGCATAACATAATTCTTGCTCACATAATACTAAACAGTAAAGCCACCTGGCTACATTGTAATCTTCAATCCACTCCTTCCTCAAATTGTTGGGGGGGGGGGGTTTGGAAGAGTGCCCAGAAAGTTAACAAACCTGGGCTCTAACAGACTGGTAGGGTGGTGAATGCCTGTCAGCCTATTATTAGCTGACTTATCGGACTTTTCCATCTCTAGTATCTATGATGGAGATTAAAAATCCTGTGCCACTTTACAAAATGAGGACGGGATAATGCCAGGTGACCTGGCCAAATTATCCCTGCACGAAAATAGGTGCAGTACAGCACTTCGGCCCTGATTCAAAATGCACCTAAGCACCTGTTCTAACTTGGTGTAACTTAAAAGTTGAGCATGTGCTTGAGTGCTTTGCTGAATCATAGCCTTGAAGGTACTGCGTGTGCTGCTGTTGAGAACCCTACGGCCTGTCTTGTTTAGCTATGGTGTCACCTCACTCCCATAATAGAACATACTGCTTTGACAGTAAAGGCACTATATAAAACTAAACAGGGCTTTATACTCTATTCTGTAAACAGAGCTACTCAGGCAAGGCCCAATCTTGCAAGGTGCTAAGTGCCCTTAGTACCAAATGACTTCAGAGGGAGATAAAGGTGTTCAGCACCCCACAGGATCAGGCCCCAAATTACTATTTTACCCACTACCTCCATGTAAAGTTGGAGACTGGCATCACTCAGATCCATATTAAAATCTTTATACCGAAAATCAAGAAAGAAACTCCTAATGCCTCTTCTCCTAAGTCTGAGTTTAGAAATCAATGAATACAAGGAAGCACAGAGACCGAAACGAAGGATTCAGTCATAGACCTTCATGCAGTAGAAACTAGTCAGGTATGAATCATCAGAGGTAGAGGCTCGGAAAACAATCTCCAAGGAGGAAAATCTCTCATGCAACACATCAGCACCCATCTGAAGCATCCACTAAACCTGAAGAGCAGGTACTACCAGTCAGCTTCCGAGACAGAGCTTGGCATTCTTCCATGAATATTTCACCATGGCTGAGAAAAGAAGGAAGAGGAGAAAACCTAGACGGAGGCCTTAATTTCCATTATCTGCCTGCCAGTTTCTGTCTCAATCTAAGAGCAGTGTGAGTAAATGGAACCTCTGGAATAGAAAGGAGGAATGGTTCAATAGTCTTTACGCCATAAATACGAATTCCTGCAGAAATGAGATTCAATGAACAGGGACAACTCTCTGACTTTTAACCTAGCGCAGTGTTTCCCAAATGGCGGGTCTTTCCCGGGAAGGTTTTAGGTGGGTTGCAGGCCCGGTGCAAAGAGGAGACCAGGGGAAGGGACAGGAGGAAGATTGGAGAACAAGCTCACCCAGTACTCACTCCGCAACAGTTCCTTCTGTCTCACAGGGCTGAGCCCAGCTCCTCGCTCAGGGCGTTGCAACCTGGCGCACAGGGTCACAGTGCCATTCAGGTTTTGCCTGGCTGTCCCTCCGTCATGACACATCTAGATTACTCATTTTTTTTCACCATGAATTTCAAGGACTGACACAGCTACACACACCATGAAGCATCTGAGACTGAATTCTCTGGACTGTCATATGGTAGGCATGGCATTTCTAATGTTAAAGTACTTCAGTGGGTTGAAACTGTTTGTTTGCCAGAAAAAGGGTATGTAATTAGCAGTTATGCCAACAGGCCTACAAAAATGGATTAACTTGCTGCTTTCCCCATCCACAAATGGTAGTGTAATCCATTGGTAAGGCCCTTCTTTTTCGGTTTTTATTTGTTTTGAGCTGGGTTGTTGGTTTTTTATTAATTTCTGGGGGTTTATTGAAAAGTTTTAAAATTGGGGGGGGGGGGGAGGGTGTCAATAAAAAACAAAACCAACAAGCACCAGGCAAGGAGGTGCAGCGCCCGCTACTCATGGGGACGGGTACTCAACAGTTTAGCAGGTGAAGAAACCTTTTGCACCCTGCAGCAATTGGGCTGCAAGGACACAGCTCCCTGCCTTTCTCACTCTCCTACTGCAGAGAGGAAGCAAATGGGGCCACACTGAACAGCCAAGGTCAGAAGAGGAGGGAAGGCTGCAACCTGTGAGTACTGACACACGCACCCTCTTGGACAGAGACCCCTTTGGACTCTGCTCACCCTTCAGCACAGCCTTGTCTGCTTCCCCTGCAAAAAATTCTTGGGTCCCAAAAAAGCCAACATGTGGGTGAAAAAAAATTGGTAAAACCCAAATATTGGCTTTAAAAAAAAGGTGGGGAGGGGATTTTTCATGGTAAAAAATCATTAAATACCAATAACAAAGGGCTTTAACCATTGATCAGTACATGTTACGTTCTCCCTCTGTGCCCAATCCACAGAGAACGTGTCTGTTACAGACCCAGCTAAAGAGCCAGGACTCTTCAGCTCAGGCTGTCGCCAATCATGCTTTCTGCTCTGGAAACCCCTGGTTCAATCCCCAGTGTGATGACAAAACTGTGGCCCTCATAAAAGGACACCATGAAATCAGGATTCAAAAAATGTTTACCTCCTTCTGAGTTCAGTTACAGTCTAACAGTGGGGGGAGGGATAGCTCAGTGGTTTGAGCATTGGCCTGCTAAACCCAGGGTTGTGAGTTCAATCCTTGAGGGGGCCACTTGGGGATCTGGGGCAAAAATTGGGGATTGGTCCTGCTTTGAGCAGGGGGTTGGACTAGATGACCTCCTGAGGTCCCTTCCAACCCTGATATTCTATGATTCTAAGGTTGCCATGGATATAAAATATCTTAAAATAACCACTTCATTGCCACCTCCATAGCTCTGTAAAGTTAATGGAATTCCTCCCTCCCCCGATCCATATTGGTGGGAATTTAGTCTTTTTAATAACTCCTATAGCCAGTTATTCCAGCCACTGCTCTAATATCTTATCTTCATTCTGATGTATGTTCCAGAATGGGTGCTTAAAGCATTATTTCTTTTTCAGTAATGTTACAAAATTACGGCTATAGGCCAATCATGAACAGGGTCATTAAAACAATCAAACATAGCTAACCCCAATCACTAACCTGAAGTCTTTAGTTAGTTTTAGTCAAGAAAAAACCCTACTGACTTCAATGGGACTTTTGCCCAAGTAAGAAACAAGTAAGGTTTTATGATTTCTGGTAAAATCATTCTATTTGCATGAAGCACTTGTTGATAAATCTACTTAATGGGACGTATAAAACAAAACATTGAAGATGGTATTTTCAAAAGTATTGCCGTAATTCTACTCCCATTTAAATCAATGGGAGTTTCACCACTAACTTCAGTCAGAGTGGGTTAAGCCAGTGCTGACTGCTTTTGCAAAAGCACCCCTCTAATGCATTGCAAACCCCAGAATAAAGAAACTCATTTAGAATTTCTTGTGACTGGTCTTTTTTTTCTGTAGTAGAATGCCCTATTGTGGTTTAATAGAAGAATCTGTTTAGGTACTCTGAAAATATAAACTACACAGGGAGTGTACATGAAAAAAAATCAATATCTATTGTCCCTTTCTTTGAGGACTATTGTCCACTTATTCCTGAATTGATTAAATAAAAATAGAAAAACTAATCCAAACCCAAACTACAGTCTTAGTGTAGATCTATCATGTGCATATATTCTTATTACCATAGTATCTAAGTACCTCACAGTCTTTAACGTATTTATCCTCACAACACCCATCTTAGGTAGGGAAATGCTATTTTACAAATGGGGAACTGAGGTAGAAAGACAGACTAAGTGACCTGCCCAAGAGCACACACAGGAGTTTGTTGCAGAACAGGGACTTGCACCAGGATGTCATGAGCCCTAGGCTAGTGCCCTAACCCCTGAACCGTCTTTTGTCACCAAGGATGAGACTGTTTTGGGAGATCACCTTTCTATATCTGGAGCACGCTAAATGTGAATCACCGAGTGAAAAAAAAGGCCAAGAAGAAAGGCAATAAGGGTCCAGACTTTCACAAGAGCTCAGCACCCACAAACAGGGTCACATTTTCAAAGGAGTGCAGCACCTTGGGTGCAGAGCAATTTTGAAAAATCTGCCCCAAAGCATCATACTGGGAGCTGCGGGAAGAGGAGTTTTGAAAATCTGGCCCTTATTTAGGTGCATAAAGGGAAGCAGAGCTCTTTTGAAAATCTGGTCCTGGATCTCCTAGCTCTCTCAAGTTAATGGTGCTTTTCTGATTTCATGGTAAGGGCATGTCGGTGAGAAGTGTTAGATGGCCACACACGCTTGCTGCTGTCTCGTCATCAATAAACTTTTAAGCACTACGCAAGGTGGGTGTTTTACCACAGAATTCTGTGTGACTGCTGGGCTCAGTCACGCTAGTGAGTGCGACTTCCTGCCCTATGTGGCTACCGCATTCAGGCAGCACGGCATTACCCCGCTGTGGGAAACACTTCTTACAACATTCAACTGGGGAAAGAGCAATGTTCAGTGTTCAGCTAATGGAACATTTAGCTCTCCCTCACACTTTACATTTGACAGAAGACTGCAGATGAGCCTAACATACTATTGAGTCAAATTATCCCCGGCTATGGAAAATCCCACAGGAGTGGGCTCAGAGAGAAGAGGGCTGCACATAATGGATGCTTTAACCATCTTTGCACCTGTAATTGTGAAGACATCCTCTGGTTGACAGTTATTCTAACATTCTGTTGCCTCTTTTCGGACCAGGTGATTAGTCAAAGTACAGGGTTTCAGGGATATTCCAGCTGGAAGTAGAAATTGATGGAGTCTGGCATTTTCTTTGATGCAATCGTGTGTATTGACAAGAATGTACAAAGTCCTGTGTCTCAATGCAGAAGGAACCAAGAACTCGCTCTTTAGCTTTTTCCAGGGTCACACTGTGCTTACAGGCTTCTGCTTGCCTCTTCCTCTCACTCTGTTTTCCTGTCTGTTCTCACAGTTTCTATATAGCACTCTTCCCACAAACGTGTGTGTGTGTGTGTGTGTGTGTGTGTGTGTGTGTGTGTGTGTGTGTGTGTGTACACCCCACCTAAAACAATACTCAGCCCAAAGTTCCTGGGTGAGTTCACACATCCCTTTTATCTTAACTATAAGCATAAGCCCCTATGTTAATTGAAGGGTGAGTTCACACCAGTCAATATCAATGTGGTTTTAACTCAACCTATAACAAGGTTTCACCAAGCTCATAACACTACATTAGCCATCAATGGCTCCCAGTGACCATTATAGCAGCCACGTGCACAGAGAGCCCAGTCATACTCCCAAACCTCTTACACTACACCTGGAGGGTGGCATATCATGTGCTATCGTGGCTCCAAATCAGGGGAAATCTTCAGTGGACAGAATGGTTGGAATAAGGCTGCTTTGCGCTACTGGTGAATCAGATCATGGGAATTTGGTGACTGCAGGGAAATGGAGCTAAATCTGCACACAACTTTTCACATGAGAACTCATTTTGTTATGAGAGAAAGCGAATCAAACACCACTGTGTGTAATCCACCGTTGGACATGTGGTTATCTCCTGCTCTTTTCAAATAGGGATCACGGGATCATTAAAACTTCCAAATGAGTGAAAATTGAGAAAGCCACAGGACCACGGAATTGAAGTTTTGCAAGTACAGGGCTCCATTTTCAGACATTCACACACATGGTTACCACAAAGAAACCCCAAAACATCCCATAACTGTTGCCATGTGTATGTGATTACCCAGTTTGCATGTGCCATCACAGTAAATGTGCTTGCAAAACAACTGCACACGCCACTGCACGCACACGTCTGAAAGGTGGTCCAAAGTATTTGTTCTCGTGACAGAACTTCCAGGGGCTTTGACAAAGGCAACTTCAATTTGATTTCTCCTGCAGACAGTGGTGGCTAGTCAAGAAACTCTGCTGGCTAATTGTTTAGTAAGGGATGGGAGTCTCAACTCTTAACAAGAGAAAGACGGGAATATCCAATGGCTTGTGCAGCTGTTGAAACCTCACCCCTCTTCATTAAAAAGGCACACACCCGCTCGCTCACTCTCTTCCCCCTTTCCTCCCCAAGAGTTTCAGAAATGACAATCTGGTTTTGGAATGTATCTTGATTACCTCAGTATACACTGGCAGAAAAACCAGGAAATTGCTACGCTCACGATTGCCAGGTTTTTTAAAAAAAAATAATTAAATAAATTAATTAATTAAAAGAAAATACAAACAACTGGCATGCGGGCAGACTTTCCAGAACAGAAACAATTGAAATACCACAAGAAAAAAAGTATGTTTGTGGTGTTTCTCAGTACTAAAGCAGCACGGCCAAGCCTGTGCCAGACCCTTCTGTGGAAGGAAGTGCATGGGTTTGTGGATGAAGTTTGGGTTTAGAGCTACCCAGAATTCTCAGATACAGCTCACCCCAAATAAAGGCCTACTTTCCTCCAGGCCCCATTGGAAGTGTGACCCTTTGACTTTCTGTCTGGGAAGAAACAGAAAGCTTGTTCATTTGGCTCCAGAAGAAACTGCAGAAATAAATGGAGAAAGAGGGACCTTAGTCTCGGCCTTGAGGCACTATCCTTTGGCTTGAATTGAACTTTAATAGCACATCTGAGCAAACCCAGGAGTATTTCACAACTTTAAAGCTTACATTGAGCAACAAGGACTGTATCAAGGTCTGAGGGTCTTCTGTACAAGATATTGCTTCTATAGTGTTGGACATCTTGTACCTGTTAGCCACACGGCCACCTCCATTGCTACCTATGGATGTATAGCAATGAAAGACTGGAGAAATAAGACCTTGATCTACACATCTTTACCTCTGGTGAATGTAACTCAGGTGATTATGGAGTCCTAGGATATTTGCAGATGTTTACATCTTGTATAAAACTAACATTTCTCTTGTGATCCCACTTAAGTACTTAGTACTTTTGTGGCTTTGTTCTTTGATACAAAATTCTGGAAAACAATTATGGTAATGATTCCAGGACTATGGTATAATCTTGAATTTGTTGGGATTTCTTTTTATACAAATCTCTGTTAGCTCTCAGAAATAGCCTACATAGCTGTTTCTAATCAGCCATTGCATTTAATTCACTTTGGTCTATTGCTGCCATTCCATTTTTGCCCAGTAGTTTTTCTTCTGTTAGGAAAATAAACATTCACTAAATACAGTAACAAACATGTACGCCTACTGATTCCCCAGATTTGGTCACCCAAATTGTTAAAACACAGGGAGAAAGATGAAAGGTCTTCCTTTAAGCTAATGAGGTGATACTCCAGTAATGTTTAAGAGACCTGACTGGCTTTTGCCAAGCCCAGCATCATCTTATTAATTACAGCCAAATTAAGATTACCACGGTATATCACAGTTTACTGAAAAAGTCAAATTATTTATAGTGTTTCATTACTACAGTGATGGGCATGGGAAAAAAACAAGACAGACGTATTTCTAAGCGCTTTTATCTTGCAGGAAGGAAACTGGGGGCTACATGACGTGGAAACTAAAATGCAACATTTTAAAACAGTGCAAAACGTACTGCTGCTCTGTTTAAAAAAGCGTCTGGTGGATGTAATTTCCCCAAATATTAGCCGAATATAAGGAAAGGTACAGGCAGTTATTACATGAGCTACCAGTACTGTATTCCAAATTGTATTTCTAGGATGGCAACTATTCAGTTTGTATATGTGCAGAGTCCATGAGTGTCAGCTATGATTATCACTTGCCTAGGCTATGCTTCCAGACCCAGTGTGTTATAACAACAAAATCTACCTCTGATATTGTGCTTTTCAGCCATAGAGCTCGAAGTGCAGTACAAAGGATGCAAATCTCACTACCCCAATTTTACAGATAGGGAAACTGAAGCAAAGAGATTTGCTGGTAGCAGACAGAGGAACAGAACCTAGGTCTCTTGAGATCCAAACCAGTACCCTATCTGCCAAGCTATAATGCCTTACAATTGCAAGGGGCTTGCAATATCAATGAATACAATACACTTTTTGATTCTATAGAATCCCCCAAAGTCTGTGAGGCAAAATTGCTCTTTCCTCCTGGAAAAAAAAGCAAACCTCTCTCTTCCTAATTATTACGAAATGTTGCTCTACTTGCATTATCTGAAAATCTTGTCACTGGTGAAATCCTCTGGGGATAGGGGCCGATTTTGTGTATAAAATTAATAGTTAACTTATAATAGTTTTGGCAAAAGGGGAGGGGGGTTTCACATGACGGAGGAAAGGCATATAGGCCTCCATATTCAGAAACTGTCGTCAACATCGCATATGCAATTCAGACCTGCAGCTGCACCCATCTAAAAGCCTAACTGCATTATTAAAACCTCCCCTCAGCTAGTTAGGTATCTAAAAGGGAGAAATCAATTGCTCTCTCTATCGGATGCTGGATTAACATCTAGCTGATAATACAGGCTATGACGACATGGAAAGGTCTAATCATTTCTGCTCACGTGATTCTTGGCTGGTCATGGATTAATTACATTCTTTCTCTACTGCTAGTTTTCTGGCATTTAACTATATTACGGGATAGTCTGTATTTTGACTTCTTGTCCTTATACTATATCTTGAAGTTGCACTATGGTATCTCCTTGATAGTCCTCAAGAACATATTGTTAAAGCTGTAGCAACTTTTGTCCATCTAGCCTCTTAGACAAGGTGTTTCCAAAGATGGAGTACCAAGGAGTGTACTCCCCCAGCATTCCCGGGGGGTATTATGTTTGCTCCTAGTCTATAGATATAATGCCTACAGATGTTGCCACTCATTTAGGTGTCCTAATCACATTAGTTTTGGCTCTAGGAGACACAGATGAGTCTTTATTCAGTAACCAGAATGTAGGATAGGATTCAATATTCAATTGACAACATCCATGAGCTCCATTGTGCCATGTACGGAAACATGCTATTTCTATTCTACTCAATTTCTGTCCTACTTTCTTTATTTTAAAAAAGTTAAATCAGAGAAGTAGTTGTAAGAGAGTGACACCTAAAAAAGATCTTCTACATGGAAAACTTTAAATAATGACATTATGCTCCATATTTCTACAGCAAAGATTAGTTTTAAAACATTCCTGGAACCTCAAAAGTTAAGATGTACAATAAGAAACTATTGGCAAGGCCCTCGGGCAATTTTTAGTACCATCAACTCTGGGATCACGGTTATGTAGTCAAGGAAAAACAACAAAAGAGATGATCTCATTGTGCCTTTGCAAACTTATAATCACAGCTACCACTCTAGTGGCTGTGTTCAAATGGGAAGGGGCTAAACAGGGCCTCCAGACTTCTGCAGGTCTGCTAGCATACTGAGTCTGATGTTCAACCTCCATTTGCAAAATGAGATACGTCTGGTGTTAGTAATGAAAGTCCCTAGGTAGTGCATTGGCATTTAGTAACATTTACCATGTTTATCCTTCCAAAATACAGTTTCAAGGTAAAGGAACATTTCAAACAATATAACTGAGCTGTGTCTTGGCTGCAAAAGGTCTGTCTACACTGCAATTAAAAATCCGCGGCTGGCCCATGCCAACTGACTAGGGCTTGTGGGGCTCATGCTAAGAGGCTGTTTAATTGCAGTGTAGACGTTGAGACGCGGGCTGGAGCCTGGGCTCTGGGACTCTGAGAGGTGGGAGGGACTCCATCATTTTGCATGTATAGTTGGGATTATGTTTTCCAATATGCATTACTTTGCATTTAGCAACATTGAATTTCACGTGTCATTTTGTGCCCAGTCACCTAGTTGTGCGAGATCCCTTTGTAAGTCCAAAGCAGACTGCGAAGAGTTAACATACACTGATGCTACTGAAGGATATACGGTTATTATCGTTAATCACATTCCTATGTGAACCCGGGTATTGTCAAACTGTGGCGTGGCCTGCAAAGTTCCAAGTGCAGAAGCCAATGCTCTCCTCTTTAATATGGAGCTTTTGTCTGGGAACACAAGCTGCAGCATGCAAAGCTCCACCTGGATCCCAGTGGAAGCGTTCAGTGCCATGCCGCCATACTTCAGAGGAAAATTGGCATATGCTCTGCTTAACACAGCTGGTGCCTGCTGTATTGTCACAGCAGCCCACAGTCTGTCTTGGTGTCAATACTTTATTTGATAAAAACACACACTTTTAACCCATAGCCTCCTAAACATTAGCTAGTAGAACACGTGTACATTCCACCCTGGAAGGAACGCTTTCCCATCTGGATGCCACTCCCATCATGTCCTTTACACTGTAATTCTGTCTCTTTCCCGCTGAGTGGACACAGCTCTTCCAGAGGTGCAATCTCCTACTGTGGGTTTCTCATGACATGATCTTTTTTTAAGCCCTATAAATGCCAATTTAGAGTTATATCCATAGAGATTTCATTACCAGAGGTGAGAAGTTTCTAGAAGACATTTTCATAAATCTCCTTTTAAATGAAGATGTTTGAATAACTTTATTGCTTTAAGATTCACTCAGTGCTGTAACATACAGCCTATAAGCAGGCATAGATTTAGCCCTGTAAGTGGCATGTCAGATCATCCTGTTAATGACACTGAAAAAATAAATGTAGATGGTATGGCTCCTTTCATATGGATACATCATATGTCAGATGCCAAAAGTCCTTAAGAACAGAAATTAAACACAAAGTCCCACACAACTCCTACTATGTATAACATTTACTAAGCTATAGAGAAGATTATAGAAATCAAGGGCCAACCCCTCAGCTGGTGCAGCATGGAATAACTCCATTGACTTTGATTAAGCTATGCTCAATGACCGCAGCTCAGAATCAGGTCCTCACTCTGACTTAACTGACACTTCATGATGTCAATATTCCTCTTACAGTAGAATAGTGCTTGAAAGGTTTGGGGGATGATCGTCTACGATGAATATTTTCAGCCACCTAATTAACAATCTTTTTGCAATAAAAAGGTCTGAACAACTAAATGACTGACTGGAAAACTCATAGCAAGAGATGGAAAGATTTGGTCCACTTGCAAGTGTCAGAACACCTACACTCCATGACTGCGGTGCAGCAGCAAGCCACAACAGGGTCTATTGTAAAGAGAGCAGTTCCTGTGGAAACTGTTGCTACATACTGTTAAGAGACAACCTGCCTGAAATACAGAGTGATATGGTCGTTGGTTAAAACTCTGCAAGTGCTCGCTAATATACTAGCTAAAAAAAAAAACCATGCTTTTTGTCCTGTCTGTGATAGTCCATAGTTAAGCGTCAGCTTTGGTTATTCTTTTCAAGCACTCTTGAGGCTAAACTATTTTTGCAGACATTTTTTCTGAGCACAGTGCAATTTTGTTTTTTACATGCTCTGGTTTGATATTGACAGCTGTCTAGATCATGTATTAATGAGCCACGTGGTTTATAGTGTGGACGTATCTATTTTACTGGGGGAGATTTCAGGTGGTCAAAAGAATCTTTTGAATCGTTCTTCCCAGAGCCTGTATACAGAACCCTGCCTCAAAGGTTCTGTATAAAACCCAAAATTCAGTATCATAGTCTTTCCTCCCCTAACATTGCTGTTCAGGGCAGTAGCAGGTGCTTCAGAACCTGTTATTTAAGTGAGATGTGACATTGCTTGAAAAACAGGGTACACAACAAATCTATTATTGATGCAACTCATTTTGTAGTAAGAGAACTAAGATTACTTTTTTTTAAAAGTACCAAAGTATATACTCATCTCCTCTATTGCTTACACATATACACCCCTACGTGACAAAGGGAAATGCCAGAGTTACAGCAAATGCCAGAAACACATTAGGATCACTCTCAAAAAAGCAGCTATAACACAGCCTCCTGTGAAATAGCCTAACTGAATGGCGGAGGGTGCGGGGGGGGGGGGAGGGAAAGGGGGGAAGGAGAAGAAATACTTTTTTTCTTGATGAATGGAACAAAAGAAAAAAAATAAATGGGTGGCCTGATCATAAGACCTCGATCCAGCAAACACTTATGTACATGGATGGTCCAAGTGACTTCAGTGAGACTACTCATGTTTAAAGTTACTCATATGCTTAAGTGCCTTGCTAGATCAGGACCTAAATCAGGGATCCCAAACTCAAATTATCACGAGGGTCACATGAGAACTAGTAAATTGGCCCGAGGGCCGCATCACTGAAACCTTTTCATACAATGATACAAAAGTATAGTCAAAAAAGAAGAGTAATATAGTATTCTATTAAAAGTCAATGTATTAACTTTTTAAAAACTATAATGGAAAGTGGGGTTTTAATAAAATATAAACACTCAGTAATGTTTGGAGCTTGGCTGCCAGTGGAGTCGGCGCCTATGGCGGGCCGCAGGAAATATGTGACCCGCGGGCCACGTGTTTGAGACCCCTGGCCTAAATGGTCAAAATTGTAGTAGCTTTTTCCCTCCTCTATAGTTCTGATGTTGAAAACACTTGTGCACTGTTGATATTTTGTGTGTCAGCAGAGATACTTTCACACTGTATATTTCTCCATTGGTCTTGTCTAACCCAGGAAAATGAGTGGTGTTGGAAAACAGACTAAGGTTTTGAACACCTCTTAGCACTTACCTAAGAGACAGTGATATTTAAAAATGCATTACTAGAGGTTATAGTTAACCCTGGAGGGAACTTTGGATTGACCATGATCAGCTAACACATTAAACCTTGTACTATGCTACATGCAGGTTCATATTTGACATTACGTTAATATTAGTTATGTTAGCTAACATGCCTTAAAGCACATTTTTCTATTCTAGACATAGACCATTTTGTAAACTTTCAACCAAATGACAAGTGTAAACAACGTCTGAGGGTCCAATCTTCAGTTACACATTCAATGCATTTTGTTTGCAGTGGGCAAGGGATTGAAGAATGGTTTGGAAGCATGAGCAATGTAGTCCGAACTTCCACACTATGCCTGAAGTTGCTAGAAACACCACTAGAAGAGTGTTTGAACAGCTCGTGTTCAAATAAGACAGACAGTGAATATGTTCTGGAGAGACAACAATCTATCTTTAGCACAGAGAGCATGTAAGGCATGAACTCTTGTTAGATTTCACACATCAGAACACTGTAAACAATTTTTTTTCTGCTAATCCAACAAAATAACATGCTCCAAAGATAACAACATAAATTAATTGGGCTCTGTCCTGCAAAAAGACACCAGTGCTGCGGTATCTGCACTGGCTTCCCATAGGTCCCCAGGTAGAGTTTAAGGTGTTGGCCGTGACCTTAAGGGCCCTAAATCTCCCCTCCACAAGCCTTGCTAACACCATCCTTTCTTGATCACCGTGGACAACAATACTATCCTGCCTGTCACTCCGGCCTCTAAGCATCTTTGACTCAGAACTCTCACTAGGTCCTCACACTCAGGCTACATCTAAATCTTGCCAATTATTTCTGCCTAAAACCTTTCAGATATTTCCTTTCCTATCCATCCACACAACTAAAACTCTCATGCAGGCTCTCATTGTCTTGCATCTGGATTTCTGCAACATCCTTCTTTGCCCTTGACATATGCAATCTTGCCCAGCTCACATCCATCCAGAAAACTATTGCTAAGATCATTTCCCTAGCCCGTCACTGTAGCCCCATCACTCCTCATTTTACATTCCTTCACTGGCGCCCCCCATCTCTACTCCAAACATAAGCTACTTCTCTTCATAGCTCATCCCCCGTTCCTATCCTCTCTCATTCTATATCAAAAGGTCAACACCCAACTCCAACTGGCCAATGATGTCAGCCTCCATCACTTATTTACTTCTCCTATGCTGCCCTTCATGGTTGGGAAGAGCTTCCGGTAACCACCTGCAAAGCAACCTCATTATTTTTCTTCACAACCCCGCCTTAAAACTCTCCTTTGTCACATCTACAAAAAACTTAACAGTGTGGTGAGACCACTGCCGATCACCAATATTGTCTCATTGTTTCCTGGTACTCCCCCATCCATCTCTGTGTCCATCTGTTGTCTCTTTTCTTATACTTAGATTGTAATTTCCTGGGGGCAGGCAGGGCCGGCTCTAGGCACCAGCAAAACAAGCTGGTGCTTGGGGTGGCACATTTCTAGGGGTGGCATTCTGGCGCTGGCCATGCCGCCCCTAGAAATGTGCCCCTGCCACCCCAGCTCACCGCCACCTCTCGGCTTCTCTCCCTCCCTCCCAGGTCCCAAAGTCTGGGAGGGAGGGGGAGAAGCTGAGCGGCAGCGGCAGAGCAGAGGTGAGCGGGGGTGGGGAGCATTTCCTGTTCCTCTACCCCCATTACTTCCTGCGCCCCCCTCGCCCTAGTTCACCTCCGCTCCGCCTGCTCCCCTGAAGGCGCCGCCGCTTTGCTTCTCCCCACTCCCTCTCAGGCGAGGGAGTGGGGAGAAGTGGAGCGGCAGTATGTTCATGGGAGCAGGCGGAGCGGAAGTGAGCTAGGGCGGAGGGTTGCAGGGGGGGCCACAGGAAGCAATGGGGTGGGGGAAAAGCGACACGTGCGGGGGAGGAGGCGGGGCTGGGGGATTTGGGGAAGGGGTGGAGTTGAGGTGGGGCTGGGGGGGCAAGAAAAAAACGGGGGGCGGCCAAAACATTTTTTGCTTGGGGCGGCAAAAATCCTAGAGCCGGCCCTGGGGGCAGGTACATCTTTTTGTTCTGTTTGTGCAGTGCCCTGCACCATGGGATCCTGGTCCCTGACTAGGGCTGCTAGGTGCTATGATAATACAAATGACATCATCATCCAGGGACAGAGATCACTTTTCTCACTATGACATACTGGACAAAGATATCTCCTGCATGCCATGAAACAGCTGATAGGAAGATGCGGGGAGGGCGCAGGAGACATTGATTGGCAGGGCTGCCGGTGGGTGGGAGGTGCTGGGAGCGAGGTGAGGGAGCTGATGGGGGGCTGCTGATGTATTACTGTGGCTTTTTGGCAATGTTCATTAGCAAATTCTGGCTCCTTCTCAGGCTCAGGTTGGCCACCCCTGATCTATCTGGACAACACAGCAAAGCAGAAGTAGCTCCATTGAGGTCAATGAGTTCACACTGATGTAAAGCTGGTGTGAGTCAAATTGGAAGCAAGTGTCAGGATTTCTGTTCCGAAATCGCATCCCACAGATGATATGCATCTAGCTAAAAACAAAGAAACTTTTTACAGACTGCGAAAGGAGGAGGAAGACATTCATTAGGATGGCCTTAAAAATAGATGCCAGAAAGAAGGAAAATTGATGCCAGAAAGAATGCTGAGAGCCTGACTTCTCTCACAGCAGTTTTACACCATTAACTGTGTTAGTGTTACTCCTTATTTACATGGGGGATTGAATCAGAATTAGGCTGGAAATTAGAAGGTTTCCAATCATCAGAAGAGGGAGGTTCTGGAACAGCCTGAACAGTGGGGACAAACAACCTAACTAGTGTTAAGATGCAGCTTGATAAATTCATGAATGGGATTATCTGACGGGGTTACCTGTGACAGCAGGGGACTGGACTTGATGACCCAAAAGGTCTTTTCCAGTCCTGCATATGAGAGAGACATTTCAAATTCTTTCCTGAAGAATGAAAAATAAGAAACTGCTTACTGAGTCACAGTCAATATCAGGCCACCTGTTCTTATCGCTCATGGCAATGAATGCCCCTTATGCTTGGGAAGAATGTCCCATCAAAATTCATAGGATCACTGCCTTCTCCTCTCCTCGGGGCCTCCTTAAATATCTACCTCTGCCATGATGCCTGCAAATCACCACTGACTGACACTGGCAGCCACTTGCAACTAATTTGTCCACTTAGGCAACTAATTTGTCCAGACATACCCAGACCCTCTCGACTGTTCCACCATCCACCACTCCCATGTGTCTGCTTATCCACCCATTGCAAACTGTCATAACCCTAGACTGTAAACTCTCTGGGTCACAGAATGTCTTTATTTCATTCACAGGTACATCAGCTAGCACAATGGGGGGCTGACAGAAGCCTTTATAGGCTCTATCACTATATAAAAGAGCAGCAGCTATCATTTTCTTTTTCGTGACATTTCTATACTGGCAAAAGGCCTAGCGTGGCTGCAGTTACGCCAGCAAAAGCACTTTAATGTCAAAATAAGTTACGTTTACACTAGGAGAGTTTGCTGGGATAGCTATATGACAAACCTTTTCTAGTGTAAACCTTACCTTAAAAATAAACGAGGACGTTTTACTTGATCTTTGAATTTTTGACTAGTCTAAAGACTCTGCAGCCTGGACCACAGTAATTATTGTCGGTAACCCGCCACTTCAGATGTTGTCTCCTTGATATTAAAGTTAAGATTTCACACTAGTCAGAGGAAGACTCATTTAAGGCTTATGAGCCATAATTGTCCCGGAATTTCCAAATGGGCTAAGATTTTGTGAACAGAGAAGTGTGGTGTTTGGCATGGAGCCATTTACAGGAATTCTTAGAGACTGATTTTATTTGATCTCTCTTCCGCTTGGCCTTTTCCATGGTTACACAAAAGCTCTATGGATTTCTTAATTGTATTAGTGAAGCACAACAACTCACTCAAGCATAAAACACAGAAGGAACTTGTATACTGTGCAAGGGGGAAAACAACTGAATTTCATTCATTCAGCTTAGTAAGGAGATAGGCTTTCATATTGAATTACACTATACACTGGTAGGTTTTCCAACCGTTCAATAGTCCAAGCCGATCCCTTGGTGGCCCATTATTTCCTGTAGCTCAAAATAAGTCAAAACCAAATTGTTTCTCAGAAATCACTCAAAATCAAAAACCCGGATCATGCTGGCTAAAACACAGCCTTACAAAAAAGCCTATGTGGTAAAGGTTTAATACAAATGCAAACACACAGAAGCCCCATCAGATTAGACTACAAGAGTCCTACAGAACTCAGTTTCATACAGAAATCTCCCCAAGATGCTTGGTTAGCTTTTTTTCCTACTGTTAACCTAACCTCAGCTCCCTTTCTCAACAAGCAACCTCTTCTAAAACAGCGACCAGGGGCTCAGGCCTGCTAACATTCATCCCAGGAGTGACTTTATTGACATGACTGGTCCCATTGTGTGAGTGTGTTCTGACCGCAGTACCAGATTAATAAATCCCAGACCTATACCCTTACTCTCTAACCAGGGTCTCCAATTAGTTTCATCAGCATTCCCTCTGATCTAATTTGGTAACCTGGTATATAATAGCCAGAAAGCCACCCTTTCTTTCTATTTAGCTTAGCCAGTCTTCATCTTAGATGAAAGATGTTGCCACATGGAAGGAGTGGCTATTTGATCCAACTCTGCAAGAAGCAGGTCACCCTGCCTTTAAAGATGGGCAACAGACTGATTTGGATGGGTAGGCAAATACCCAATCAAGTTTTTAAAACTTATTTCTGAACCCAATAATCAGATTTTGCATTTTGCCTATCATTCAACCTCTCATTCAAATCTCTCTTTACAGATTTAGAAATTTTATTAAGCTAATGTTAAAATTATGTAATACATAGGTTAAGAAAAGAGTGTCTGTACATCTGGGTATAGTGCTTCAATTATCCAAAAGTATGAAGGTTGGTTTAAAAGTAATACAATCTATATTGTACATAATCAGCAATAACTCAAGCAAGATTAATAAATTTAATTATACAATTTAGATATTAGCATCCACTTCTGTGAAGTCCACAATGACAATCCATGTCAGGAAATATGCGGTCACAGGCTACCAAAATCAAATACACACAACAACAAACAATCAATGCTCAGTAGCCTAAATTAGAAAGGTGCTGAGCACCCTCAACCTCCTACTGGCCCACAGCTTTGTGTCTTAAAACAACCAACTTCTAGGACACCCCTGTTCACCGTGTCGTCTGTTTGCCCACCTAGATTGTAGAAGACTTGGGGAAGGGACTGTGTCCTCCTTTAGGTCTTATACACCACTTAGCAGTTGATGCTTAATAAATAAATAAATATTCTACTGATCACATTCAAAACAAGGGCAAAACTTCTGCATCTGCTACAAGAAAATTATAACCCTACAAAAGGCTGCAAGAGAAATTTAAAAGGGTTTTTGCAAGGGAACACAAGAAGAGTGAGGCTAGTTTTCACTCCCACTGCAACCAAGTGAACTGGTAACAAGCCACTGTGCAAGCATCCATCATGGGAGCAGATGGAAATAAGATTGTCAAGACAGATGCCAGCAGTTCCAAGCCCATCAATCTAATGGTCCATCTGTTGTGTATTTTCCCCTACCGGTTTTAGAGATGTTTAAGTAGGTGAATCCCTTGTCTTCATACTATTCAAGATCAAAGCTAACAAAAAGTTTGAGGTAGCTTAACAAGGCTGGGGAGTAAAAGTGCTGAAAATTCTAGGAGCTATATCTATAGACTGACAACCTTCGTAAGAATAATTAAATCACTCCCTAGTAACTAGGACTATTCAACGCTGTTCCAACATGCTCTTACAATTACTATCTGTCCATGCTTAAAAGTTACATCAGCTACTACATAAGTCCCACAGGAATGAATATTAACATATTTGGTAGTGATCTATTGTAAACATTTCTCCATTCAGTTAAAACTTCAGTACTTTACATTATTTATGGCAGCGGTTTTTAAACTTTTTGAGCCAAACCCCTGCTCCCCCTTTGAGTTACAAAGGGTTTTTGGTTGCACCCCCGCCCCCAAACCAGACAAAAAGAGGTAAGTCAGCAGGTGGAGGTGGTACTCCCGCCCCAAGTCCCACCACACCGGGCTGAATCCAGAGCTGCCTGGCGTCGCCACTGGGCCCCCCAAATGTTCTTATGATCTTCCACAAGGGACACACCCGACAGTTTGAAAACCTCTGATCTATTGTGTCTCAGGCTATGTCTACACTACCACCTAGGTCTGCAAAACTTATGTTGCTCTGCAGTGTGAAAAAACACATCCCTGAGCAACATACGTTTCGCTGACATAAGTAGTAGTGTGTACAGCGCTGTGTCGGCGGGAGAGCTTCTCCTGCCAACGTAGCTGCTGCCACTTCTTGGTGGTGGTTTAATTATGTCAACGGGAGAGCTCTCTCTGTTGGAATAAAGCATCTACACAAGAGATCTCACAGCAGTGCAGCTGCATCAGTACAGCTATACCACTGTAAGGTCTCTTGTGTAGACACAGCCTCAGTGTCATCTGATTGTCTCCTATGCGGCAAACAGAGGCACAAGTAAACGAGGCACCGTACTACAAGCAAAATCCTTAAACAAAGGTTGGCAAAGCTCAATAAATGCTTTAAAATAACTCTTGTAGCACCCGGGTTGTAATCACAATGCAAATCACAACATAACAGCATCCAGAGTATAACGATGAGCTTGATTCTCCGCTGCCTTGCACCTAGTAAAGCTGTATGCACCTGTGTAAAGTGCTGCCATTCAGGTTCGGCAGAGTTTTACACCCACTCAGCACCCAAAGGTACATGATAGTGGAGATAGCTATGGCCACTTTATTCATACGCAAGGCATGTTGGCACTTAACAGGAGACATTAAACGTACCTAAAAAAAGGTAAACAAAAATGAGAAAGAGAGCAGAGCCTCACTACAAATCTTCCCTATTAACATGCTCTTACGAATTTTCAAGATGAATGTCACACCTGCTTAATAATGAATATGCAATTACAGAAATATTCAGGTTGTAATAATATTTCTGTAGCAGAGAGGCTTTGGCAAATCAACCCATCTGAAGAGTTATGAGACATAGGTAATTCTAAGAAGATCCTCCAAATATGAATTTCAACGTACACCCCAAACACAGTATTCCATTCTGATACCCAGCACTGGGACAACACAATGCATAAAGTTACTCATATATGTAAGAGTTTGGGGTCTAAATTGCTACAGATTAAGCAAATCATCACATATAATCACATTAACTGACAAGGACCAGTAGTAGTGACATACTACTTGCTAAAGACGCCTTTCTTTCTGCATCTGGATGCTCAAGCATCCTAAATTGTCTAATTACAGACTGCAAGATTTGCACTGTGCACTATGCTTTCCTATGGCTTTCAGGAAATACTAGCCATTGATTAGTTAGATGCATCAAGGGCTACAATAATATTTTAGGACACCAGACCAAAAAGTTCTTAGTTCTTAGGCCTTGTCTACCAACAACAGTTGTACAGCTTTTATTATACTGGTGTAGTTAAAGTGGCACAACCCCCTTTTTAATGAGGACCGGTTATACTGGTATAAAAGTGTTTATACCAGTATACCTTATGTCCACACAGGAAGGGAAATATGCTATACTGGCATAAAGAGCCTTTCATACACAGAATCACAGAAAGGGAGTGTGGAAGGGATCCCAAGAGGTCATCTAGTCCATTCCCCCCATTTTGACGCAGAGCAAAATAAACTTAGACCATCCCTGACAGCTGTTTGTCTAACCTGCTCTGAAAAACCTTCAGTGATGGGGATTCCACAACTTCCCTTGGTAACCTATTCCAGTACACACCTATCCTTATAGCAAGAAAGATTTTCCTAATATATAAGCTAAATCTCCCTTGCTGCAGATAGGACAAGAAATAATGGGCTACCTCCAATGAATATGGAGAACAACTAACCACCACCCTCTTTAAAACATATTTGAAGAAGTGTTATATAAGAATTCTTCCATCGACCTCGTTACATCTGCAGTGGAGGTTAGGCTGACCTCACTATGTTGCCCAGGGCACGAAATTTTTCACAGCCCTCAGCAATGTAGAAAGGTCAGACTAAGTTTTAGTAGTGTCAACCTGGCTATGGGCTTGTTTTCACTATGGGAAGATCGATGCTGCTGCAATCGATGCAGCAGGGGTTGATTTAGTGGGTCTAGTGAAGACCCGCTAAATCAGGGGTGGGCAAACTACGACCCATGGGCTATTTTGGACCTTTTAATCCGGCCCTCGAGCTCCCGCCGGGAGCAGGGTCAGGGTTTGCCCTGCTCCACGCTCCAGCCAGGGAGCGGGGTCGGGGGCTTTCCATGTGGCTCCCAGAAGTAGCGGCATGTCCCCCCTCCAGCTCCTACGCATGGGGCAGCCAGGGGGCTCCGCATGCTGCCTCCGCCCCAAGCGCCTCCCTCCGCAGCTCACATTGGCCAGGAATTGCGGCCAATGGGAGCTGCAGGAGCAGCACCTGTGGACAGGGCAGCGTGCAGAGCCGCTTGGCCGCGCCTCCGCATAAGAGCCAGAGGGGGAACATGCCACTGCTTCCGGGAGCTGCTTGAGGTAAGCGCCGCCCAGAGCCTGCACCCCTGAGCCTCCCCCCCTCCCAACCACCTGCCCCAGTCCTCCAAACCCCTCAGTCCCAGCCCGGAGCACCCTCCTGCACCCCAAACCCCTCATCCTTAGCCCCACCTCAGAACCTGCACCCCCAACAAGAGCCCTCAACCCCCCAGTCCCTTGCCCTCCGAACCCCTCAGTCCCAGCCCAGAGCATCCGCCTGCATACCAAACCCCTCATCACCAGTCCCACCCCAGAGTCCACACCCCCAGCCGGAGCCCTCACCCCTCCTGCACCCCAACCCCCTGCCCCAATCTGGAGCCCCCTCCCACACTCTGAACTCCTCATTTCTGGGCCCACCCCAGAGCCCGCACCCCCAGCCAGAGCCCTCACCACCTCCCACACCCTAACCCCCAATTTCGTGAGCATTCATGGCCTGCCATACAATTTCTATACCCAAATGTAGCCCTCAGGCCAAAAAGTTTGCCCACCCCTGCGCTAAATCGACGGCAGAGCGCTCTCCGGTCGACCCCAGTACTCCACCTCTCCGAGAAGAGTAAGGTAAGTCGACCGGAGAGGGTCTCTCATCGACACAGCGCAGTGACGATACCGGGGTAAGTCGACCTAAGCTATGTTGACTCCAGCTACATTATTCACGTAGCTGGAGTAGCATAATTTAGGTCAATTTACCCCCGTAGTGAAGACAAGCCCTATGTCACTCGGGGGCGTGGCAAATTCACATGCATGAGAGATGTAGTTAAAATGACCTATGCCCTGGTGTAGACACCACTAGGTCGATGGAAGAATTCTTCTGTCAATCTATCTACCACCTCTCAATGGGGTGGATTAACTACAGCGATGGAAAAATCCCTTCCATCGCTGTGGCCAATATCTACACTACAATGGTGTAGCTGCAGCACCACATACAGATTTTGCACTGATATCTATGGGTGTGTACCCCATACATTGTATAACGAGGACTCGGGCCCTGCCATCTAAAATAAGTGTTATTGAAATAGGCAACAAAACTAATAACCAATATTAACAAAAAGATTGACAAGATGGGTGCGAACCACAATACTGTCACACTGCATGAGGTTCCTCCCTTGCCTTCTCTTTTCATCGGTCCATTATGTATTTCAACTGCTCATTCTACAGGGCAGGAACCTCACACTTGGCTGGAGAGCACTTAGCACACTTGGTGCTGACAATAAATAAGCAGGATGTGTAGCACCAATGTTGTATTTTTCTATAGACACATAATCGTCTCTTTGGTACTTCGATACATAATGTTATTTCTCAGCCCCTGTGCTGAACTGAGAAAGGAAAGCACTAGCAGCTTCTCTTGTGATAAGATCTCGATATCTATCTGTTCTCTCTAGCGGCACTTCTCTCTCCCCCATGTATCATCAGTCTGATTTGACTGTGGTGGTTTTTTGACTATGCTCACTAAACTGTCTGGTCTCAACAAGTTATTAACTGTAATTCCTCCTAGGAATATCCAAACTCCTCTGCAATCTGGTTACTTGGAATGGTGTGTATTTTCATTCAGCATTTCTTTCAAACTGTAAATTATTGCTAGATGGATACACTTCACTGCCCCATATTCTAGTTCAGGAAATGAAAGCAGGAGATCCTTTAACTGACACGGAGATAATTATTATGCACCACATTTTAAGAAAGATGTGAAAAAATGGGAAAGATTCCAGAGAAGAGCAGCAAAAGTGATAAAAGGTTTAGAAATCCTGTGACCTCTGAGGAAAAGTTGAAAGAATTGGGCACGTTTAGTTTAGAGATGAGAAGACTGTGTGGCGGATGGGGGACCTGATAAGAGTCTTCAAATATATTAATGGCTCTTATAAAGAAGACAGTAATTAATTGTTCTCCAAGTCCACCAAGGGTAGGGCAAGAAGAGCTCGGCTTCACCTGCAGTAAGGGAAATTTAGGCTGGACAATAGGAAAAACTTACTAATTCTAAGTGTAGTTAAGCACTGGATCAGGTTTGAGGTAGGTTTTTGAATCCATGTCACTGAATCCCCTTCACCGAAGAACAAGAACAAGCTACACAAACACCTGTCAAGGATGATCTAGGTATACGTAATCCGGCCTCAGCACAGAGGGATGCACTAGATAACCTTCTCAGGTCCTTTGAAGCCCTACATTTCTATGATTCTGTACATCATCCACTCCATCATTAGGGTTGAAACATGAACTATAGCTCTGAGGGGAAAGAGCTGCACCTACTTGGAAAGTTGGGGAACAACCTGCAAATACTAATGTTTGACTTATGCTATTATGTATGTGATTTATGCATGATCATGCATTGCCAAATTCATCCCTGTAACGGCTTTAAATTCAGGGGTGAATTTGGCCCAAAGTGTGCGTGCACATCCACATGTGTATGGGTATGCGCGTAGGTAGATTTGTAAGGAAATGTGTCCTTCCTCGTGTGCATATTTGCAATTAACTGCAAGCATGCACATATGTATGAGAGTTTGTAGGTGTGCATGTGTAACCTACTAGTGAGTGTGCATTACTCACATACTCACAGACAATACGAGTTTTTACAGCCCCTTCTTGGGGAGTATGGGCTCTTGAGCTCATGTTTTTAGCCCTGGAGGTCCCCAGTTCAATCTCCAGTGGGTTGGCCAACATGGTGGCTGTCACAGATGCATCTTGTCGCACTTGCATGTAGAATGCACGTACCAGGGTGAATACAAGTAGGTGTGTGAGCACAGAGACGCGTGTGCATACATACAGGTGTACAAGTGCGTGTCCCCGCGGAAGGACAGCTACTCACCCAGCCTTCGAAGCTGTCCGCGTTGCCCGTGCTGTGCAAGAGGTCATGGAAGCGCAGGGTGCAGTTGGCCACAAAGTCATCGTAGCCGATGGGGGTGTCATGGAAGACGGCCAGCTCCAGCTGACGGCCGTCGGTGACGGGGGCGGAGAACTCCTCGTTGTAGGTGGGCTTGTTGGTCTTCTGTTTGGTGCTGGTCTGCCCCACCCGCACCTGGTCCACGCTCACCGCCACGTAGGGGTCCAGCAGCTGGTAGCCCTTCTTGAAGAGCGAGTGTCGCAGCGACCAGCGGGTGGGCTGCAGCCCCACCGCCTCGCCGATCCGCACCTTCATGTACCCGTTGAACTTCATGGCCCCGGCCATGGCAAGCAAAGGGGGGGGCACTAATTGAGAGCTGGGGGGGGGGGGATGCTGAGCTCAGCAGCTCCAGGGCGGGGTCCAGCGGTGGCAGTTCCTCCTCAGTGGGGCAGGCAGCTGCTGCTCCCGCATCTCTGAGCCATGCTGCCGGAGAGCAGCCCCCCTCCGCCCGCCAATCCCCCGGGGGGGGGAGGGCTCTGTCCGCCGCCCGCCCGGGTTCGCCTCCCGCGGGGAGCAAGCACCAGCCAGGCACCCGCCCGCCGCAGCAGCACCGCCCCAGCCGAGGCGGGCCCGGCCGCGCTGCCGAGTCCCCGCCGCCGGAGCTCCCGGCCCTCCGCCGCAGGAAGCCGCCGCCGCAGCGAGTGCCGCCGCCGCCCCTCAGCCGGCGCGGAAGCTCGGGCGCCGCCGCCGCCGCGCGCGCCGGGCCCCGGGAGAGCGCATCGCCGGCCCTGCCCGTGCGAGGCGAGCCAGGCGGGCAGGAAGCACCTGAGGCATGTGTGACAGCGCGGGGAGCGGGGGCGGAGCCTGGAACCGGCCCGGCCGGGGCTTGGCCGGAGCGGGGCGGGGAGAGGCTGCGTGGGGGGTGGGCTGGGCCGCTCCCCGCCGGAGCTGCTGGAAAAGCCGCTTCCCTGCTGCGCCCGGGGCGGGTCCCGGGGACATTGGTTGCCTGTGGGACGGAGGGTTAGTCTCACAGCTGCCGCCTAGCCCGGGGGTGGGAGCCCGGCCCGGGCAGGGGTAGGAGCTCAGCCAAGCGCTGGGCAGGCACCTTGCAGGGGCAGGGCAGGTGCAGCGACACACTAAGAAACTCTCCATTTCTGCTGCTAGTTGCAGTTTACGCCACTTAAACGCGACCATTTTGGCTACTGCTCAGGACTTGCTGCCCACTTGGTCCAAGGGACCAAAGTTGCTACTTTGGAGAGGCAGCTTCTTGTGTCGCCGCAGGTCTGTGCTGCAACTAAACACCCTCCGCTGGCCCGGGTCAGCTGACTCAGGCGGGGGGGGGGGACTGCAGTGTAGATACCCCTGCAACAAGCCTGTGCTGCGGACCTGTGGGATCGGTCGACGCTACGCACTGCTCATGCGGCGCCTCATGGTCTCGGACACCATCCGATGGTCCAGGGACATCTACATCGAACACGTCACCGGCCACCGACAGTACCAGGAGGCGTGAGCCGGAATGACATCGTACAGCAGCTATGAGAAAGGGACCGAGAGTCTTTTTCCCAATGAACCATGTGAACTGGAACGATAAACTCACTGAACATTAAATCTCACCAAATGAGGGTAAATCCATCCTCATCATCGTACCCACTCATTCTACTCCACACCTGAACATAGCCATTAGATATGAACAACTTACCTTTATATGTCAATCTCTGTACTTTGACCCGTTAAGCCTTTACCCCCAATTGGGGATGTTGCAGTTTATGTATTTCTTACATCATCCAATCCTAAAACCGAACTTCGCTCTCCTTGATAATCTGTCATCCTTATCCCCTGATAACCAGAAAGCCTAAACACTGTATTGTTATTTTTATTTTTAACATTATCTTCATAAAATTTTAAAGCTGAACTCGTGCTAAAGCTGGTGCTTCTATATCGTGATGCCAAGTTTTCCCCACCTCGCGCTCAACATTTCCCAAATCTGGTAAAAAAAAAAAAAAAATTCCCAGCAGTGCTTCTAGATCCTGGGAAATTTCCCCAAACCTGGGAATTTTTGAGTAAAATGTTTCAACTTGGGAAATTGAGAATTTTCATTCAAAACATTTTACTCAAAAATTCCCAGGTTTGGGGAAATTTCCCAGGATCTAGAAGCACTGGCTGGAGCCCAGACTCTCAGACCCGGTGAGGAGGGAGGCTCCAGCCAGAGCCTGAATGTCTTGTCTATGCTGCAGTTTTAGAGCCCTGTGGTCAGAGTTTGAGTCAGCTGACCTGTGCCAGCCACATGTGTTTTATTGCAGTGTAGCCAGACCCCAACAGCCCACACAGAGGGGAAAGGGGAGCCACGTGCCAGGGGTGAATCACTTTCTTCCAATGTTGAACAAGGACATTAGGTTATTCATATTAGAATAAAGAGAACTGTGTTCATTCCTGACCCATCTCACTGCTAAATCTCTCCTGCGATCTCTAACAGAAAGTGCCCTAGCCTGAGCTTTGGTTTTGTGGTGTGTAGTGGAAAGTCAGATGGTTTAATTCCCTCATTAGTGATAAATGGCTGGGAGAGTTTCTTAATTTCCATATGGCTGGGTGTGCACCTGCTGTGCTTTGTATCCTGAAGAGTCCCATGAACCTTACAAATTACAAAATCCTGCAATTTCTCATGTTGCTATGCTGCAAAGTAGTTTCACACTGTCTCATGTTATCTCAGGAAACATCAAATAGCAGATTGCAGCAGGAAGGATTTCTGTTATATAATGATATGCAACAATTGACATTAATGCAAAAAGTCAGGAATTGCAAGAGTTAAATCTTCCAGTAGCAACACTGCATTACCCTGTGCAAAGCTTTGCACATCTTGTGTTTTATCACGTACATTTTATAACAGAAATAGTAATGTTAAAGCTACACATTTAACCAGAAAAACAGGAATAGAAAATGTACAAATGTGTTTGCTATTCAAGCCTTAAAGGTTGCATTGCCTGCATTTTGTGATTAACTATGCACTGTACCATTAACATGGGCTTTGGCATTTAGGCCACGTCTATACTCTAAAATTTTATGGCAAAAAACATCTGGTGGCCAAGAAACATCTGCCCACATACAAATATCAGTAAGTCGCGAGAGTGAGTTCACATTTAGCTCTCTTTGCTCATGCACCAGGTCCTATTAGGATGTGTCTACACAGCAACTTGCGACTCGGTCTCGGGGGCATTTGGGCTATAGGGCTGTTTCACTGTAGTGTAAACTTCCAGGCTTGGGCTTGAGCCCGAGCTCTGGGGCCTTCCCACCTTGCAGGGTCCTACAGACCCGGCTCCAGCCTGAACCTAGAAGTCTACACTGCAGTGAAACAGCCTCTTAGCCTGAGTCCATGAGCCTGAGTCAGCTGGCACTGGCCAGCTGCAGGTGTCTAGTTGCTGTGTAGACATAGGTGACAGCATGGGTAGGCATCCCAGTGCCCCCATTGCCACCTTGCGGCACACTACCTTCTAGGTAATTTTTCCAGTGTATTGTGGGATACCAGCACTGCTCTTAGGGAACTGTGGGAGGCCAAGTTTCCACAATTCCCTCTGTTCCATAATCTGCTCTTCCTCATGACTGTTTTCAGTCTCTCCACCATCTTGCTGCCAGACGCACGGATGCTGAACAGATCAGTGGAGCTCTCATCTGTTTTAGAGACAACAGCTACAGTTGCAAAGCTGCAACTGCCACCGCAGCAGCCAGGGCTACTGCGTTGAGGATGGGGAAACTGAGGCGTGGATGATGTGGACAGTAAATAAATATCACCAGATGCTGCAGGCATTCACTGACCAGCTGCACACCGTGGAGCAGCATTTCTGGGCCCGTGAAACAAGCAGCGAGTGGTGGAACCTGATCATCATGCCAATCTGGGATGAACAGCAATGGCCGTAGAACTTTCAGATGCGGAAAGCTACATTCCTGGAGTAGTGAGCTGAGCTCACCCCAGCTCTCCAGTGCAGAGACACCAAAGCAAGAGCTGCTTTGACCATGAAGAAACGATCACTCCCTGGAATCGTATTGCGATCAGTCACTGGAGAATCAGATCGGTGTTGGAAAATCTACGGTTGGGGCCGCCATCACACAAGTGTGCAAGGCCATTAACTGTGTTCAGCTGCACAGGATTGTCATTCTGGGCGATGTGCAGGAAATAAAAGATGAGTTCAATGACGTGGCTTCCCTAAGTGTGGTGGGGCAATAGATCGGACGTATATCCTTATTCTGGGCCCCCACACCTTGCTCATAGACTTTAAGGACAGAAGGGACCCTCGTGATCATCTAGTCTGATCTGCACGTTGCAAGTCACAGAACCTCACCCACCCCCTCCTGTAATAGACCCCCTGACCTCTGGCTGAGTTACTGAAGTCCTCAAATCATGGTTTAAAGACTTCAAGTTGCAAAGAATCCACCCTTTACACTAATTTAAATCTACAAATGATCTGTACACCATGCTGCAGAAGGAGGCCAAAACCCCCCAGGGTCTCTGCCAGCCTGACTGGGGCAAAACAGAGGTGGATTATCCAATGGGCTGATGGGACCCATGCCGAGGCCCCGACCAATTGGGGGGTCCCGGAAAAATGGGTGCCTCACCTCCAGCAGAAATCTGCCGCGGGGCGGCGGAAGTCCAGAGCCCTGGCAGAAGCGCCGCGGAGGCAGGGCGGAGAAGCCCCAGCACCCCGACCGTGGTCCCCCACAGAAGTACAGGGCGGCGGGGGAAGCCCCAGCACCCAGACCCCCACAGCAGCACTGGGACTAGAGGCGCTCTCATTCCCTGCCGTTGCCTCGGCTAGGGGAGCTCTCACTCCCCACTGTGACCCCGGGGCCAGGAGACAGAGCTTTTTTGGTCTTGGGGTCACAGTAGCGGGGGAGAAAGGAGCAAACGGGTTGCAGGCACAGTGGGGGCAGAATGGGGTGGGACTATGTGTGGAACAAGGGCGAGGCCATGGGGGAAGGGGGCAGAATATGGTTGGATCATGGGCGGGGCCGCAGGCAGAAGGGGTGGGGAGGGCCCCCCGACTTGCTCTGGTCCAAGGCCCCCCCCCGCAACTTGCTCTGGCAAGGGACCCAGAAAACCTTAATCCACCTCAGGGAGGAAATTCCTTCCCAACCCCAAATATGGCAATTAGACCAATGGTTTTCAACCTTTTTTCATTTGTGGACCTTTAAAAAATGTCAAATGGAGGTGCAGACCCCTTTGGAAATTCAACCTGTAGTCCGTGCACCCCTACCATAGAAGTCTTAGGGTACGTCTATACTCACGCGTCCCGTCGGAGGAGTCCAATCGATCTCCTGGGTTCGATTTATCGCGTCTTGTCTAGACGCAATAAATCGAACCAGGAAGTGCTCCCCCGTCGACGCTTGTAATCCTGCTCCACGAACAGAGTAGGCGGAGTCGACGGGGGAGCCTGCGCGCCATGTGTGGACCCCGCGTGCCATGTGTGGACCCCGGGTAAGTACCTTTTCATTCGAACTAAGATAGTTCGACTTCAGCTACGTTATTCCCGTAGCTGAAGTTGCGTATCTTAGTTCGAATTGGGGGGTTAGTGTAGACCAGCCCTTAGGCTACGTCTACACTACCCGCCCTATTCGGCGGGTAGCTATCAATGTTCTGGGATCGATTTATCGTGTCTCGTCTAGACGCGATAAATCGATCCCAGAGCCGCTCCCCGTCGACACCGGAACTCCAGCTCTGCGAGTGGAGGAAGTGCTGTCGACGGGGGGGAGCCTGCCTGCTGTGGTGTGGACCGGGGTAAGTACCTTTTGAAATCGATCTAAGATATTCGACTTCAGCTACGTTATTCACGTAGCTGAAGTTGCGTATCTTAGATCGATCCCGCCCCCCGCAGTGTGGACCAGCCCTTAGACTGAAAACTGTCTGAACAGCATTCAACAATAAATGTTACACCTGCTCAGCATGGCATTTGGCGCAGCATGAGAAAGGGCGCTAAACTGTGGGCTTCTATGGTAATGACAACACTTCTTTGATTTTGACCTGTAGGTGGGGGTTATTCACATACTTTTGATTGATCAGAGAAATGGACTGGCTTTTCTGGGACCTGAAACTTTATTTTCATTGCCAGCTTTTGCGCCACGCTAGGCGGCACCTCTGGGAGAAGCTGCCACCGAAATGCCACCGAGGACCCTGGCGGCCGAAGAACTTACCGCCGAAATGCCAACCCCCAAATCCTGGTGCCCTAGGCGACCGCTTAGGTCGTCTAGTGGTAGCGCCGGCCCTGTTTCATAGTCACCTTTTGTGGAGCCCGTAGACATAGTGTGCTGACCCCCAGCAGTCTGCAGCCCATAGGTTGAAAACACTGAGTTAGACCCTGAGCATGTGGGCAAAACCCACCAGTGAGACACCTGGGAAAGAATTCTCTGTAGTAGCTCAGAGCCCTCCCCATCTAGTGTCCAATCACCAGCTGTTAGAGATATTTGCTGCTAGCAGTCACAAATCTGCTACCTGCCATTGAAGGCAGTCTCATCGTATCATCCCCTCCATAAACTTATCAAACTTGGTCTTAAAGCCAATTAGTTTTTTTGCCCCCACTGCTCCCTTTTGAGCGCTATTCCAGAACTTCCCTCCTCTGGTGGTTTGAAACCTGAGTATATACACAGAAAGGGGTACTTTTTCATGATTATGCAATGATGAGTGGATCTCTGGGGACATTTCACTGACATTAACATTGCATGGTCAGGTAAGGTGCATCATGCTCGCATCTTTAGGAATACAGGACTTTTTGAAAAGCTGCAAGCAGGGACATTTTCCCCAGAATGGCATATTGCATGCTTGGTTTGTTTTTAAAAATAAAAATCATCTGCCATTAGTAAATTCAGTATTTAAATACTCATTAAGTTCTGAAGTTCACAGCTCATTGTGGGGAATTGGATGGGTTCCTACCTCCTCTGCTGTTATTGTTGGCTGGAGTTTTCTAGTGAGTTACTTTGTCATCTTTGCAATACAAGAAAATTTGGTCCCTTGAAGGTCCCAATTTAAACACAGAGCAGGCCTGACCCTCTTAGCTGTGCTAGATCTGATGAGAGTATCCAGTAAAATGGCTATGGCAGATTAAGGTAAATAGGCCCTTGTTGATTCTGTCTTGGTCTCACTGAAGCCTCTGGTGGATTCAGGAATCTTGGAGTTTATTTAATCTTGAGATCAGATCCACAGTTCCCAGGACTTGGATTGGTTGATAGGAATCCTGGTCTGGCCTCCCAGTCAGCCTCAAAACTCTCCCCCTGCAGCCCTCTGGCTATTTTTAATCTAAAGATTACTCCCATCCCACTGAACTCCCATCCTTTCAGCCACTGTACATAATTGTGCAAATGGAATACCGTACGTAAATAAAGCAAATCTTTCTAATCATAAGAGGTTTTGCCCTTTTTCCCCCTGGCCTTCAATTTCCTCATTCTACTCTTTCCTTTCCACCTCTCTCACCTTCCTACCATTTACTCTTTTTAACTTTTGTTTTCCATTTCTCACTTTTTGTTTTTTTCCTCTTCCCCTGGGTGGCGGGTATCATAGACTGGGGGAGGCTGTGCCTCCCCAAACAGCCAAGTGTGGCCCTGCCCACACTCCATCCCCAGACCACTCCTGTCAGTTCCCCTGTCCCTGTGTCTTGGCCCCGGCTCAGTTCTCCGGGGCTGGGGAGGCTGCGGCCATGACGCCTGCCCTCCCGGTACTCTGGTGCCGCGCCGCCTGCCCGGCATTCTGGGGCTGGGGTCATGACGCTCACCTTCCCGTCACTCTGGGGCTGAGGTCACGGATCCACCTTCCCGTCACTCTGGGGCTGGGGTCCCGACCCCCATCTTCCCAGCACTCTGGGGCTGGGGTCCCAACACCCACCTTCTCAGCACTCTGGCGCTGGAGCCGCACCTCCTGCCCTCCCGGCACTGGAGACTCTAGCCTGGGGCGGGGGACAGCAGTCGTGATGGGGGGCTCTGAGCTCCCCCAATGGTGGGGGCGCGGAACTCCCCCAGCCCGTAGTTCATGCACCGCCTACGCCTCCTCCTCTTCATTTTCTCTGCCCTTTTCTCTTCCCTGCCACTGTTGCCTTTCTGTCCCTGTACGCCCAATTTGTTCCTTCCATAGCTCCCCTCAGTCTCCCTCTCCCTCACCTACTCTCCCCATCAGATGATCCTCGCTTTGCCCCCAACCCTCTTCTCTTACTCCCTCCAGTTGCTTACTCCACTTCTCACAACACCTGGCATGCTGGAGTGGCAGGTTCAGACACACGGCTCATCGTCACTCCCCAAGAGAGAGCAGCTGTAACAGGTTTAGTAGTTTAATAGTTTGCCCCATTGTTTCTCTCATGGAATCAACAGATCTGCCAGAAGAGCTGTATCAGACCCAGTCATTGTTTTTTATGAGGGCTGTCGATTAGTCACAGTTAACTCATGCAATTAACTCGAAAAGTGAATCGCAACTAAAAAATGAATCGCGATTAATCGCAGTTTTAATGGCCCCGTTAAACATGAATAGAATACCAATTGTAATTTATTAAATATTTTTGGATGCTTTTCTACATTTTCAAATATATTGATTTCAATTACAACACAAAATACAAAGTGTACACTGCTCACTTTATATTATTTTTGATTACAAATATTTGCACTGTAAAAATGCTAAACAAAAGAAATAGTATTTTTCAATTCACCTCATACAAGTACTATAGTGTAATCTATCGTGAAAGTGCAACTTACCAACGCAGAATTTTTTTCGTTACCTAACTGCACTCAAAACCAAAACAATGTAAAACTTTAGCACCTACAAGTCCACTCAGTCTTACTACTTGTTCAGCCAATCAAGTTTGTTCACATTTACAGGAGATAATGCTACTTGCTTCTTATTTAAAATGTCACCTGAAAGTGAGACCAGGAGTTCGCATGGCACTTTTGTAGCCAGCATTGCAAGGTATTTACTTGCCAGATATTCTAAACATTCGTATGCCCCTTCATGCTTCAGCTACCGTTCCAGAGGACATGTTTCCATGCTGATGATGCTTATTTAAAAAAAATGTATTAATTAAATCTGTGACTGAACTCCTTGGAGGAGAATTGTATGTCTTCTGTTCTGTGGTTTACCTGCATTCTGCCATATACTTCATGTTATAGCAGTCTTGGATAATGACCTAGCACATGTTGGTTTTACGAACACTTTTGCTGCAGATTTGAGAAAACACAAAGAAGGTACCAGTGTGAGATTTCTAAAGATAGGTACATCATTCAACCCAAGGTTTAAGACTCTGAAGTGCCTTCCAAAATCTGAGAGGGACGAGGTGTGGAATATGTTTTCAGAAGTCTTAAAAGAGCAACACTCCCATGCAGAAACTACAGAACCCGAACCACCAAAAAAGAAAATCAGCCTGCTGCTGGTGGCATCTGACACAGATGACGAAAATGAATACACGTTGGCAGGGCCGTCCCTAGGGGGCTGCAGGGCCCGGGGCGAAAGTGATGTCACTTCTGGGACCAACAGTGCTGGGGGCAGGTAGGAGAGGCTGCGGGAGGTAGTGGTAGAAGTAATGGTCATGTTAAATCAGATCTGGAAAGACCATTGGTAGAAATGGGGAGAGGTTATAATGAGCACTAAGGGCCTAAGGTAATCAGATTCTGGCCCAGATTCCGCAAGGTACTTATACATGTGCCTAACTTAGCACGTGAGTAGTCCCTTTAAGTAACTTACCTTACATGGGTGAACAGTGGGGAAGGAAGGTGCAAAGAGCCCTCTTCCTCTTAACCTTCCACGCTTACATACACAGTACTGCCAAACCCAGACATTCAAAAATCATGAGTCAAGCTTCCCCCAAAACCATGACATTAGCTTATGAGATTTAAAATAAATAAATAAATAAATACATAAATAAATAAACAAACAAACAAACAACACATGCTGGGTTCTTTTTAGTTACCTTCTGTTTTTTTAGCCTTTAGAGTTCATGTTTTCAAGCTCTTTTCTACAACCATGGGGGCCAGAAACTTTAGGTTAAAAAACCCCCTCTAAACTGAGATTCTCAAGTAATCACATGACTCCAGGCTTTGTGGCTTTTAAGAAAAAAACATCAAATATGGTGATGATATAATTGTGAGCTAGCAACACCAATACTCCCCACTTCCCCTTTGCTGAGCAACAGAGATGTCCAGGTCTTGCTAGTCAGCTTCTCATCTGAGAAGAAATCTGTGATGTGCAGTTTGGGTACATTCTTAGCATAACTTGTTTTATTTATACATATACACCAGTCCTGGAACAGAGATGGTCATACGTGGCATGCAGGCAAGGCCATCACTCAGAACTCTCAGCCAAACACCAGTGCCCAGTCCCTAGAGAAACGAAAATAAGAAAGAAAAACTTGTAGCACCTTAGAGACTAACAAATTTATTTCAGCATAAGCTTTCGTGGGTTAATACCCACTTCATCGGATGCATGGAATAAAATATACAGTAGACAGATATTTATACAGTCAGAGAAACATGATAAGGTCGAGGTGCATAGACCAACCTTAAGAGGCTAATTAGTTGAGAGGAACCATAACAGCAGGGGAAGAAAAACCTTTGAAGTGATAAACAAGATGGTCACACAGGTGTGAATGAGGATCGTTAACTTAAGGGGTAATAGATTCAATTAACGTAATGGCCGAGCCATTCCAAATCTCTATTTAATCCGGAGGCAATGTGTGACAAACTAGGACTGTTGTTAATGTTATTTTTAAGTACTGTGTGGGTGCCTTGGTTTTTCCTATGCAGTGCTTAAGTTTTTAGGTGGTGGGACAACGGTGCATAATTGTTACAAAGCCCTAAAAGGCAAAGGTCTAAACACAAAAAAGGGCCGACACTTGGTCTTCTGGCAACAGATGGCCCGGCCCCTCCCCTGCAAAGGTGAGAGCTAAAGGTGTTAAAACAAAGGGATTAGGTGACCTCCTGGCCCGGGAAGCAGACAAAGGGGGAGGAGGGGCTGAATAGTTTTAGTTTGAAGCTGGCCAGAGAAGAGGGGAGAGAGGCAGACAGGGTCTGGCCTCCCTGCCCCGTTTGGAGCTGTGGGGTGAAATGCAGGGAGCCCCAGGCTGGGGTCTAAGCTCCCTGCCCCCCGGAAGGACCCAACTGAGGGGTCCTGGATGTACTGACAAGCTTTGGTTGGACTGTGTTTCTGGCATCTTTAATAAACCTTTTGTAGAAGGCTCTAATCCAGGGCCCAATAGATCGAGTAAACCCAGACAGGGCCAAGCCCTGTACAGTGTTCACCAAAGCCTCAAACACAGGGCTGGGCGCGGTGCTAATGCAGGCCTATGCGAAGGTGGGGAGACCCCCCATCGGGTATCTGAGCAAGGAGCTGCTGCCCTGAAGGCAAAACGGTCAGGCCATAAAAAGGGAATGCCTGGCCATGGGGCAGGCCCTTAAAAAGCAGCAGCCGGATCTATTTGGGTGGCGCTTTACAGGGTATAGTCACCACTTTGCCCCAACGTGGCTGCATCCAGGAAAAGGGGCCGATGCCAAGTGGCTGGTAACACAAACACGTGGTCAAAAAGGGGACCAAATCAAGAAAAAGACTCTTAACCAAAAAAGCCCAAATTACAGCCCTCCAAACTGAAGCAATGGAAAAAAACCTAATCTCAGCTTAAACCCCAGGGGTTTTAAAATGGGAAAAGGGCACGGGCCTCATAAACCTTCCCACATACGGCCTGCGGGTGCCATCAAGCACCCCCGACCTAAGAAAGCTCGTGAAACCGTAACGGCCTGGTGTAACCAGGTTCGAACTTCCCCAGGTCACTGGCTAAAGTGACCCCGCTCAGTTCGGTCTCGAAGGGGGGAGAGATGTGACAAACTAGGACTGTTGTTAATGTTTTCCCTAAGTACTGTGTGGGTGCCTCGGTTTCCCCTATGCAGTGCTTAAGTTTCTAGGTGGTGGGACAACGGTGCATAATTGTTACAAAGCCCTAAAAGGCAAAGGCCTAAACACAAAAAAGGGCCGACACTCGGTCTCCTGGCAACAGATGGCCCGGCCCCTCCCCTGCAAAGGTGAGAGCTAAAGGTGTTAAAACAAAGGGATCAGGTGACCTCCTGGCCCGGGAAGCAGACAAAGGGGGAGGAGGGGCTGAATAGTTTCAGTTTGAAGCTGGTCGGGGAAGAGAGGAGAGAGGCAGACAGGGTCTGGCCTCCCTGCCCCGTTTGGAGCTGTGGGGTGAAATGCAGGGAGCCCCAGGCTGGGGTCTAAGCTCCCTGCCCCCCGGAAGGACCCAACTGAGGGGTCCTGGATGTACTGACAAGCTCTGGTTGGACTGTGTTCCTGGCATCTCTAATAAACCTTCTGTTCTACTGGCTGGCTGAGACTCCCAGTGACTCCGGGAAAAAGGGGTGCAGGGCCGAACTCCCCTATACTCCGTGACAAATGCAACCTAGTTTGCATATCAATTCGAGTTCAATAGTTTCTCTTTGAAGTCTGCTTTTGGAGTTAATCTGTCGCAACACTGCTATCCTCAAGTCTGTCACTGAGTGATTAGGGAGGTTGAAGTGTTCTCCTACTGGTTTTTGAATGTTATGATTCCTGATGTCAGATTTATGTCCATTTATTCTTTTGCGTAGAGACTGTCCGGTTTGGCCAATGTACATGGCAGAGGGGCATTGCTGGCACATGATGGCATATATCACATTGGTAGATGTGTAGGTGAATGAGCCCCTGATGGCGTGGCGGATGTGATTAGGCCCTGTGATGGTATCACTTGAATCGATATGTTGACAGAGTTGGCATCGGGCTTTGTTGCAAGGATAGGTTCCTGGGTTGGTGTTTTTGTTGTATGGTGCGTGGTTGCTGGTGAGTATTTGCTTCAGGTTGGGGAGCTGTCTGTAAGGAAGGATTGGTCTGTCCTCCAAGATCTGTGAGAGTGAGGGATCATCTTTTAGGATAGGTTGTAGATCTTTGATGATGCGCTGGAGAGGTTTTAGTTGGGGGCTAAAGGTGACGGCTAGTGGTGTTCTGTTATTTTCTTTTTTGGGCCTGTCTTGTAGTAGGTGACTCCTGGGTACTCTTTTGGCCCTGTCAATCTGTTTTTTCACTTCAGCAGGTGGGTATTGTAGTTGTAAGAATGCTTGATAGAGATCTTGTAGGTGTTTGTCTCTGTCTGAGGGATTGGAGCAAATGCGGTTGTATCTTAGAGCTTGGCTGTAAACAATGGATCGTGTGGTGTGTCCAGGATGGAAGCTGGAAGCATGTAGGTAAGTATAGCGGTCAGTAGGTTTCCGGTATAGGGTGGTGTTTATGTGACCATCACTTATTAGCACAGTGGTGTCTAGGAAATGGACTGCTTGTGTGGACTGGTCTAGGCTGAGGTTGATGGTGGGATGGAAATTGTTGAAATCATGGTGGAATTCCTCAAGGGCTTCTTTTCCATGGGTCCAAATGATGAAGATATCATCAATGTAGCGCAAGTAGAGTAGGGGTGTTAGGCGACGAGAGCTGAGGAAGCGTTGTTCTAAGTCAGCCGTAAAAATGTTGGCATACTGTGGGGCCATACGAGTACCCATAGCAGTGCCACTGACTTGAAGGTAAATATTGTCCCCAAATGTGAAATAGTTGTGGGTGAGGACAAAATCACAAAGTTCGGCCACCATCATCAAAGATCTACAACCTATCCTAAAAGATGATCCCTCACTCTCACAGATCTTGGAGGACAGACCAATCCTTGCTTACAGACAGCCCCGCAACCTGAAGCAAATACTCACCAGCAACCACACACCATACAACAAAAACACCAACCCAGGAACCTATCCTTGCAACAAAGCCCGATGCCAACTCTGTCAACATATCGATTCAAGTGATACCATCACAGGGCCTAATCACATCCGCCACGCCATCAGGGGCTCATTCACCTGCACATCTACCAATGTGATATATGCCATCATGTGCCAGCAATGCCCCTCTGCCATGTACATTGGCCAAACCGGACAGTCTCTACGCAAAAGAATAAATGGACATAAATCTGACATCAGGAATCATAACATTCAAAAACCAGTAGGAGAACACTTCAACCTCCCTAATCACTCAGTGACAGACTTGAGGATAGCAGTGTTGCGACAGATTAACTCCAAAAGCAGACTTCAAAGAGAAACTATTGAACTCGAATTGATATGCAAACTAGGTTGCATTGCCTCCGGATTAAATAGAGATTTGGAATGGCTCGGCCATTACGTTAATTGAATCTATTTCCCTTAAATTAATGATCCTCATTCACACCTGTGTGACCATCTTGTTTATCACTTCAAAGGTTTTTCTTCCCCTGCTGTTATGGTTCCTCTCAACTAATTAGCCTCTTAAGGTTGGTCTATGCACCTCGACCTTATCATGTTTCTCTGACTGTATAGATATCTGTCTACTGTATATTTCATTCCATGCATCCGATGAAGTGGGTACTAACCCACGAAAGCTTATGCTGAAATAAATTTGTTAGTCTCTAAGGTGCTACAAGTTTTTCTTTCTTATTTTCGTTTTGCTGACACAGACTAACACGGCTACTACACTAGTCCCTAGAGAGAATTTCTTCCTCCAAATTGACTCTATTTAGAGAGATTACGGCAGACAGCAAGTCCCCTTGCTGCTTGCCAAGCTTCCTGAAAGAAATTTCAGAAAACCAACAGCAATGCAGCATTTCTTCCAAGACTAAAAATTTGCTCAGATCCTGCTAAGAACTTGTAAGACTGTGTGTAACAGGACCATCTGGTGACCCCTGCCATAACACTTTTCCATGCACAGCTCAGAGCGAGAGCAGAACTGCAACTCCTGCACTCAGGGCAACACCACTCCTCTCTACTTTTCTCCAACAGATGCTGAGATCCGCGGTCAAGGAATTGAACAAGGAGCCCTGAAGGAGAGTAGAGAGGGGCATGTTCCTATTGTGCACAGGAGTGTCCAGGAAGTCAGAACACTTCCTGGTGCTTCCATTTGACTTGTGCAGCTTTGCCCCATCCCCTTATGCTGGGCTGTGCCTAATGGGAATGATATAGCCCTGGGGCGGTGCCCTGTAGGGGGCAGCAGTCCGGGGATTCTGGGGCAGCGGGTTTTTTTTGTTTTGCTTCGGCACTTCGGTCGGTGGCCATTTTTTTTTCCCGCTGCGGCCTCTCTTTTTTTTTGCTTTTTTTCTTGGGGCAGCTGAAAAGCTGGAGTCGGCCCTGGCCCTAAGTGAGCTAACTCAGGAATGCTCTCTCTTAAAACTGGCTTAGCTTTTGTTTCCTCAATGCAAATGACCATAGAAGGAAATGAAGTAGTGAGAATACTCTTGCACTTTCTCTTTGAGTCACAGTAATCTTAAATATAATTTTATGTATTTTCCCCCTTATGTGTATTGTTAGCGCTATTTGGAAAACCTGGTTTTTTGTCTCTGAGAACAAAGCCAGATCCCTTGGCTTTGCCTTGTTCTAACTTTATGGTTTAGTCTGCCCTCAGTTCACACTGAAGCTATACAAAAATGAGAGCACTCTCATGCAGCGTCTAGAAAAGAAAACAAACAAAACCTCTTTATCCTCCCAAAGTGTAAGCAGCTCCCTTTACCCATAAGCCATAATTCTCAAGTAATTTGGTATCATCCCCATTTGGCATGTTAAGGGCAATATGCAACTCACCCTGTTTTTAAATTTATACAAAACACTGGTTACATTCACAAGTGAGACAGTAAGTAACTGGAATACCTTGGCTCTCACAGCTACTATTTCAGAAATGCTACTGACCTTTCTTGTAAATGGAACTGAAGTTGAATACATTAAAATCAAATAGAAACAGCTGCACAGTTCAATGTACCAGGAACTAACTCTATTTAGTTCCTCTATTAATTTTAATCTATTTATACCACTTCCTTCTCACAGCTCTTTCTATAATGGTGCTTCTTAAACCTCTGAATAATGACAGCTGCTAAACCAACTATCCCTTGTGTGGAATAATTTGGTGCTGGAAAAAAGACCAAATTCTTCTCTAATAATAATAATTACGGAACTGATGCAAAGTTCATTGAAGCCAATGACAAAACTTCCATTGACTCTAGTGTTTCAGGTTCAGATCCTTGGTTGCATGTGAACCTGGAGACATTCTGTTGAAGTTGTGGTATTGCTTGTGATTTACATCCCTACAAACTGAAAGCAAAATCTGGTCAAATATAAATTTTTACTCATTTTTAGTTGTATAAGTATTTCCTGAGACTAAACTGGAAGCTCACCCAATCCATATTATTTTTTATTTTTAGCAAAACACCATGTAATTTTATAAAACAGTCACATTACAAACTGCAGAATACTGTTTATCAGAGCACTAACTCCTAGAAGCCAATCATTAATACAGCTAATGGCCTGTTTGATATAGTAAACTGCTCTTGTTTGTCTTGTCCATTAACAAACAGTGGTCATTAACTGCTAATAGCAAGTGAGTTATTAGATATAATTGCTCGTGCAGGAAACACTGGAGAACAAGCTGATTGCTCAGAAAGAAATAAGCCCTGCTAAAGCAAAACAATGTTGCTCCTTTATTTGTAATTTAGCCCAAACATGACTGACGCTGGAGAGCAGATTTTAGTTAGCAATTTAAGAAACACTTGCAAGTGAAGTCAGTCTCTACTCTCTACACCAATCCTGTCAAACGAACCTCCACACTAAACCAGAGAAATTCCAGATGCTGGTCACTGGAGCTCTTCACGTATTTTTTCTGATGAGCAGTTGTTTAATCTAAATACAGACAGAACCATGGGATATATATATATATAACCTACTGTGAGCCAAGAGGATGTGGGACCTGTTGCTTCATTCATGGTCTTTTTTTTTTTTTTTTTTTTTTTTTACCAAAGTCCAATCTTCAAACATAAAAATGTCTTTCACTTTTCCCACAGTTGGGCTTGATGCATGAATTACTGGGTGAAATTCAGTGGCCCATGATATTCAGCATGGCAGACGAGATAATCATAATAGTCTTTCCTGGCCTTAGAATCTCTGACTAAATCTAAGGCCCCAGTCCTGAAAATACACGTGCATGTAAATAGTCCCACTGGAACTTCACATGCATTTTATGTTAGTGTTTGCAGCATTGGGGTCTATATAAATATTTCCAGCTCAAGCATTCACAAATCATAAGTCAATCCCCATAAATCATGGCATCAGTTTATAAATCATGAGTTTTTTTTAATATTTCATTTTGGGCTCTTTATTTGCCCTCTGGCATCTGAACCTTTGAGGTGCACTTAGTTCATGTTTTCCAGCTTTTCTCCTCAGCTATGAGAACTAGAGACTTATTTTTTAAATGAACACAAAGTCTCACAAAATAGCATGACTCCACAGCTGAGGCTTTAAGAAAGACATCAACTGTAATAAGACCCCTGATAAAACCAGGACAATTAGTAACACAGCTCCACACAGAATTAAACCTCAGTGGAAAGTCCTAAAGACAAGAACTCAAATTTAGCCCTACCTTTTGGGGTTTTTTTTTTTAAAGGAAACTTTAAAGTACCATAAAGCCAACAGAAATATTTTATGATTATTTTCATTCCACTGGAAACAATTGTTTATAAAATACAAACAGCCTCTATTTGCCAGCTAAGCAGTGAGAACCTGAAAGCGAAACTGACTATGAACAAACACTAAGCACAATTCATTGATTTTTAATATTTTGTGTTCACTTGTTTATATGTTCCTTTTTTTAAAAGTTGGGGCGAAATGCAAAAAGTAATCAGCCTGAGCAGTGAAAAGTTAATCGGGTTTTTAAATTTCTGTGTTAACAATCAAAGTTTTTATTAATAAGGTAGTAAATATATGTGTTTGTTTATCATTTTTAAACTGGCAGTGTCCCTTTACTATTGAAGCTGGCATATTATTTTCATTTACTTTGTGAGTTAAATAGAAGATATGTGAAAATCAGTTGACAGACCACTCGAAAAACAAATCAGCAAACACTGAAATTTACATTCTGGGCCTGATTTTGATCGCGCACCACTTTCACACTGATTTAAATTGAGTTACTTGAGTAAATTTTGCTGCTGAGAGGGCAGAATCTGGCCCTTTCCACCCTTCATTGAGATCAATGGAAAGGATTGTTATTGACTTCAGTGGGAGTTGGATCGGGTCCTTAGTTACTCACTCTTCCTCTTTTCTAACTTTCCCCTCAGCTGATCGTGTACACTCATGATACACTCACCATATTTTGGCTATGGCATCTATTATACACTGTCAGTTACCAACAAACTGTTAGTCACACCCATGCCTTCCACTGTTACGCCGTTAACTTGAGCAGTCCCTTCTCCATATTACAGCTATAGTGTGTTTACTTTGGATGCTGACACTTGCAATTCAGTAACAATAAATTAAGGAAAACAAAAATCCCAACCAATTCAGGTATTCCTAAATGGTTACAGGGTTTTTCGGAAATGCTCACTGGCTAGGTCCACTGAAATAGGTGACCATTAGCCACTTAGGTTCCAGTTCTGCAAAGCACTCAAGCAGAGGCTTATGTCCCATTGATTTTGATGGGACTTCAGGAAAGTACTCAAGCATGTCTTATTAGAGAAGAACTTAGATGCTTTGCTGAATAGTGTCCTCAATGAGCAAAGCGGTGCAAAACTCTATATCCTTGTTACATGTTTGAGCAGTTGTCAAAATAAGGATATAGTCAAATAAAATAAAAGGTAGTATATTAAAATATTGTCGTATTACTATGGGGAAAGTAATGGTTAATTTAGATTATTTTATCTATAATGTAAGAAAACAAAGTAGCCTTGTTTTCATGTCGCAAATCCACATGTTGTGGGGCTCAGCACTTGTCTAAATAAATACAAAGAAAAACTCACACACCACCAAGAAAGAAAAAAACATTAGTTATTCTGTAACTAGCTAATTATGGATAATTATAATTCCACAGCTTCCTTCTGCAAATGCTGTACATTCACAGCTCAAACCTGCAAGGTGCTGAGTCCTTTGGCTCCATCCAGCCGTTCAGTAGCCCCGTAGCCCCACCCATTGAAAGATGTGTGCTTAAGTGCTCTGCTGGATCAAATGATTAAAATGTTGCAGAAATTTTCAAAGATGTCAGCAATTTTTGTGAAGAGTTCAATTTAAATAAAAAATTAAAAAGCCTTTTATCAGTCAGAAAAATATTTAGTGTGAAAATTTTTGACCAGGTGGAATAAAACCCCAGATATATAGAGAGAATTCTCAAATGTATTCTTTTCCTTTCAATTGTCTTTGGGGAGTCAACTAGAATCCCAATATCTATGCAACTGTTTGCTTTCCATGATCCAGATTGTCTCCTGGAAGTTCTACTACTTAGACAGATAAGCACCTGATTTGTGTACTACCTAGAGCTGACTTCCGTGGGGCTCTGTGTTGTCTGAAGGATCTGCCCACATGGATCCAATTGCAGGATCAGGACCTTCAAATTTGCAAACACAAAATTGCCCTCAGAAAAAGGAAATGGGGCCTATTTAGTCCCTCAAATACACCACAAGAGATACAAGGTAGGTGAGGTAAAATCTTTTATTGGAGCAACTTCGAATGAGGCAAGAAGGCTGTTGACAAGACAGCTGTACCCTATCTGGTGTAGGACACTGCAGTGTGGATGAGGGCATAGTGATTGGTAAAGGTAAGGTTCGATGCCCAGGTAGCTGCTTTGCATATGTCAGACAGTGGGACATTATGGAGAAAGGCCGTGGAGGTGGAGACAACTCTGGTAGAGTGTGTCCTAATTGATGCAGGAGGGTGTATTTGCCTGAGTTGGTAACAAAGGTGTATGCAGTCAGCAATCCATTTGGAAAGTCTCTGTGTAGAGATAGCATTTCCCTGTGAGCACTGAGTAGTAGAGACAAAAAGCCTGGGGGGGGTTTCTAAATGGTTTTGTTCTATCCAGGTAAAAAGATAATGCTCTGCGAACATCAAGAGTGTGCATTGCTGTTTCAAAGGCGTTAGCATGAAGTTTTGGGGAAAATGTTAGGAGGTGTATAGGCTCATTGAGGTGAAAGGAAGTGTGTATCTTAGGTAAGAATTTTGGATGCGTGCGGAATGTGACCTTGTCACAGAAGAACGTGGTATATGGAGGGTCCGCATAGTGCCCCCATTTCTCCTACTCGTCTGGCAGACATGATTACTATGAGGAAGTAGGTCTTCATGGATAGGTGGAGAAGGGAGCAGGTAGCCATCGGTTCAAAGGGTTTATCCATCAAGGTTTAGAGGACAAGGTGTAAATCCTGCAGCAGGCGGTTTCATGTCTGAGTATAACGTCTGGATACCCTTCAGGAACCTTTTGGTGATTGGATGAGCAAAGACCCTAACGTTGTCAATCTTATGATGGAAGGCGGTGATCGCCGCAAGGTGGACCTTGAGTGAGCTCGTAGAGAGGCCAGATGTTTTAAGGTGTAAGAGGTAATCCAGTATTAGTGGGAGTGAAGCAGAACCTGGAGAGGTCTGTTTGTCAGCGCACCAAGATGTGAACCGTTTCCATTTGTGCAGGTAGGCAGTGCGCGTATTGTGCGTTCTGCTGTGTAGCAAGACAGTGCGCACTTGGTCCGAACATGTTAACTCCTCATTAGAGAACCATTGATCAGCCAGGCCCTCAGGCGTCAGAAGACATTGCACGTCGGGGTGAAATAGCTGTCCCCGGCATTGTGATAGGAGGTTGCTGAGTGGGTAGAAAGGGAAGGGGTGGTTTGACCGACATGCGCAGGAGGAAGGGGTACCACGGTTGTCTGGGCCACGCTGCGGCTATGAGAATGATGTTGGCTCTGTCTGTTCGTATCTTCTGAATTACTCTGTGCAATAGAGGCATTGATGAGAATGCTTACATAAGAGTTTCGGTCCAAGGAAGCATAAAGGCATCGGTTTGTGAGTGTTTCCCCAGGCCTGCTCTGGAGCAGAATGTCGGGCATTTTTTGTTTGTTGCTGTGGCAAATAGATCCAATTGGGGATTACTCCAGGTCTGGAAAATGTTGGAAAGAATGGTGTCGTTGAGTTCCCACTCGTGCTGTATGGGGAACGATTGGCTGAGCTCATCTGCGGTGGTATTCTGAGAACCTGGCAGGTATGAGGCAGAGATATGGATCTTGTGTTGAAGGCACCACTTCCAAAGTTTTACTGCCTCTGTGCAGAGGGAGTGGGACCAGAAGTGTTGATATTTGTTTTTCTGATTGGCCACGTCGACCACTAGCAAATTAGGTGAGGGGTGCGTAAATAGAAACTCAGAATCCTTAGATGGGCCAAAATATTTGCGGTCCAGTCTCTTGCTAGTGGTGGTTATTGTGGCTGGGGTCTGCCAAATAGTTTTAGCAGGTTCCATAATGGCCCCATTAATTGTTAGGGCTATTTTGGAGGCAGTTGTAGCTTGCAGGATGTCCATGAGCTCGTGGTGTGTTTCAGGTACCTCCTCCAGTGTAATCTTGAGCTCGTCCGCTACACTCTTGAACAACTCTTGAAAGTGAGCGAGCTCATCAGTAGTGGAGGTGGTGGTGGGGGTACGGTGGTGTCTTGTGGTGTTATGGCTGCAGAGAAGATGTGCGGGGCAGTATCCTCTGCAGGGGTGGCGGCCACTTCAGGTCTTATCTGGGTTTCAGTGTAAACGGCACTGGGGAGGATCTGACAGCTTTCCTCTGGGGAGCCCGAGGAACACCGGAGTGTGGTGTGGTGTAGGTCCATGGACCCCAGTGTGGCCATTGCCCTGGAGGGGCGGGCATAGGTGGTCCCATCCAGGCATTGCCATACCAGTGTGGATAGTGGTGAGGATATGGAGATCATGCTGTAAGTTGCAGGTAACTGAATCTGGGGAGAGTATTGAGAGGAAAACATCCATTCATCGTATTCCTCTTCCTCCTCCTCCTCCCCTTCATTGGAGAGGCTTGAAGTGGCAGGGGAGTACAGAGGTAGGGTGCTACAGGACTTGGTGATAGGCTGGTACCGAGAAGCGGAGACTCAGGGGCATGGGACACCCTTAATTCCTCTAGCTGTAAAAACTGAGGTGGAGCTGACTGACCAGGAGTCGGTGCCGGTGTAGCTGGTGGAGGCAGAGTCTGCTGGGGCATCTGCTGATGCACCAAAGGGCGTCTCTGGGGTGCAAGCTGGCTCAGCGGAGTAGGTGCCCCTGAGGTAGGCACTGTAAGGGTGGCTGGAGACCGCAGGAGGCTCGGTGCCGAGAGCGTCAGCTGCAAAAGCGGCCCTGCATGATCAAAGGACGGTCCCGCAGCCGCCGCTTGAAATCTCGGTACCGTAGGAGCTCTCGGCATCGCAGAGACCGAGGTGGCTGAGGGAGAGCTGAGAGAGGAGGGCAACTGAAAGCCCTGAACCTCGGCACCGTGAATTGGGGCAGCCAAATCACAGTTGGTGCCTGAGGTGCCTGCCGAGTGAAAGGTACCGAGCCGCGGCGGAGCGGCAGTTACCAGAGACAGGAGAGCTGGTTTTAACTTCTTTCCCGAGGAACGGCTCCTGAGGGGGGAGGACGCTGGCCGTTTTTTTGCTTTGGCTTTGTCTCTGGAGGTTTGCTGTCCAGGGTCAGACGCAGGTCTGAGAGAGTTTTCCAGGAGCAACATTTTAAGTCTGAGCTCCCTGTCCTTGCGGGTCGGCGCCTTCAGTTTGGCACAGTGGACGCATTTTGGGGGTACATGAGGCTCCCCCGAACAGTGTACACCCTGTGAAGGCCCGTCCGAGATGGGAATGGCATCATTACAAGAGGTGCAGCTCTTGAAGCCTGGGGAGCCAGGTACGTCCGAAACCGCTGAGGGTTTTTGTTTTGGTTTGATTTTTTTAAAGAAATACATGTAACAGTTACTGTATCTTAACTAAAGAGTGACTCTAATGACTAAAAACTCACTAAACTGAGAAACAAACTAACTAGCTGATCTCAAAGAGCACCGCTGAACTCCGTCTCTAGCTGGGAACAGTAGAGAAGGAACTGAGGAGCCCGGGCTGTACCCACGCTATTCAAACACTGACCGCTCGAGAGGCAGGCACAGCGCGTGCACAGCCCATAGGGGTACTGCTGTAGAAATCTCCCATCGAAGGTGCTGGGACGCACCTTGACCTGAAGTGGAGCACCCACAGGGACGTCTCTGGAAGAAGAACCCCAGCCTCAGTCCTCCCAGCAGGCTTGTGGACTGTAAAGCCCCCACAGAACCCTGATTTTTGAAAAATTACTGCAGCACAGAGTTCCCTTAAACTGTACCCCAAATTAACGGCACTGAACTCTGTTACCCTTCACAGGGTGGAGCGCACGGCTGGAAAGAGGTCTCGCACCTACCATTCATCTCCCTAATTTCTCATTAGCTTTAAAAACCCTACCAGCATGTGGAACTTTTGCACTTCCCTTGGAGATGCTGTGATTAAGCTCTCACAGTTAATCGAGACAAGGTGGGTGAGGTAACAGCTTTTATTGGACCAACTTCTGTTGGTGAGAGAGACACGCTTTCAAGCTACACAGAGCTCGAAAGCTTGTCTCTCGCACAACTTTTAAAAGTGGCTCCAATAAAAGCTATTACCTCACCCACCTTGTCTCTCTAATATCCTGGGACCAACATGGCTACAATAACACTGCAAATAGTAAATTGTTGCAGGACTTCTCTTAATCTTCCACTAGGGGGTACCATCACCCCATAATTTTTGAAAACAGGAAGTCTGCTGAATGCTGCTTTTAATGAAACATGAAATCCAGGCCCAGTAAAGCCACACCAAAAAAAAAAAAAAAAAAAAAAAAGTGAAAAATCCAGTTTTACAGAAAAAAATGCTGTAATTTTATGAAGTATTTTAATTTGATTCTGTTTAGTTAGACCAGCCCCATGGACATGCACCATACAGTATTAGGGTGACCAGATGTCCCGATTTTATAGGGACAATCCTGATTTTGGGGTCTTTTTCTTATATAGACTCCTATTACCCCCCCACCCCATCCAGATTTTTTACACTTGCTGTCTGGTCACCCCATAGAGTATAAACCTGTGCCTTCAACTAAGGGATCCAGCTTTTTCCATATTTCATAGATATAAACATTCTAACTTCAAATTGAATAAAGGCAGAACTGGAGGCTGGGGTGTTATGGAAGAAGTGGTAGCCCTCAGAGGCTTACATTTAAAAAAAAATTATTAAAGTGATCACACACACACACACCTCCCTTTCAGAGCTATATTATTATTTGTATTATAGTAGCACCTACGGGGCCCAAACAAGAGCTGGGCTCCATTGTGCTAGGCGCTGTACAAACACACAGTGAGAGACAGCCTCTGCCCCAAAGAGCTCACAATTTAAACAGACAAGGCAAAGGATGGGAGACTCAGAGGAAACAGAGGTACAGAGAAGAGAGGTGAGTCACCCAAGGTCACATAGCACATCAGTGGCAGAGCCAGGAATAGGACCCAGTTTTCCTAAGTCTCAACCCAGGGCCTGATCCACTGGATCCAGATGCCTCAAAGGCTACATGTATTCAGCCTGCTTTTCAGTCATGTTCATCATCCAAAGAACCAATGAAAGCCAGCAGGAGTTGAAGCAGCAGAGATGGGGGAAAGCATGAGTGGTGCTCAGCTTCTCTTAAAATCAGGTCCCTACAGTTCAACTAAATCGCCAAATATATATATATATATATCAGCGGGTCACAAGAAAGAAGTGGCACAAATATACATAAGCCCACACTTTCAGTGGGGTTAATAACAACGTGCCCACAGAAGTGGCAGGCACTCCAATTTGCATGCGCAAAGCACACTCCACATACAGCTCTGTGTTTGCACATCCTATTTAATGTATGCCTGTAAATTAGTGCTTGTGTGTGCACCTGCAGTATTCTGAGGGCATCTTGTAGAGACTTGCTGAGCATTTAGGCTAGTAGATAAAGCTACCGCAGCCATCTGGTTTTCAACCGGATTAGAGACATTGTCCTGAAAACTGCTGAGTACAACCAACGCCTACTTACTTCTGTGGGAATTGAGGGTGCTCAGCAACTCCTAGGGTCAGGACAAAACCAAAACTATACCAAGTCTTTGGATTTCCCTTTCCCCAAAATTGAACTCTCTTTCAGAGTGGTGCAGAATCTAATTCCCTTTGTATCATACAGAAATATTTAAATTTGCCTTCTAGCTCTGTTCACGAAGGGCAAAATTCTCCTCTCTGATCTGCCTGACAGCCCTCACTTTGACACTCTGCTGTCTCCATGCCATTTCTTGGACACTAGTGGGAGCTCTGCATATGCTGGGTATGGAAGATGAGCACTATGGTGTGGATCTGACAGGACAATTTCCTTCTCAGTCAGGATATTTGCGGGGGGTGGGGGGGGACGACATCACCCTACAACAACCTTTTGTTTCTTAACAACAAACAGCCTCACAGCAAAAAGAGTGGCAGCTGAGAAGAACTTTTTAGAGCAGATCTAGGTCTGTAGCTGGGTAATGGGATGAAATTAAAGGAAAAAATAAGTTATACACTAGTCAGTGAGCTCTGTAGATGGTGCACATCGACTCCCTACAGCACCACCGCAATTAGTCAGGAAAGATCATCAGTTGGTCAGCCTAGGCCATGATTCAGCAAAACACTTAAGTACATGCCCAGTAAGCCCTATCCCTACTGAGCAAAACACTTAAGTCCCATTTAAATTTTTTTGATCTCAGTGGAAGACTTGCTTGTGAAAAACTGGCTACAGTATCAGTCCTACAGTATAAAACATGAGAGCTGTCAAAATTGCCCACCTAGAGTTGGTTGAACATTCTTCATCAAAAAAATTTTGAAATGAAAAATTACCTTTTGACCAAAACAGAATTTTCATTAATTTTTTAAACAATTAAAAACTGAGAAACTGGGAGAAGGGTTCTTGTTTGTTTGATCCTTGGCTGATCCTTGCGTGTTCCCTCTGAAAAAGGGAAGGGACAAAGGAGGGAAAAACAATTCCCCCCCCCCCCCCAAAAAAAACACTTTTAAAATTTTTGTCTCTTTGAAAATCTTGCAAAGTTCTATGAAACATATTTGAATAAAATGAACATATTTTGTTTCTTTTGAATGTTGTGTGTGGAAAATACTTACAATTTTTCAACACACACACACACAGAGTTGGACTTTAATTAGAAAACAAAAACACAGAACTCGGAGGTCCCTTTGGACACCTTGCATATGCATTTGGCGTTTTTACCCTGCATTCTGTTAACTAATTTACAAAAATGAATAGCAGATGAATTACAGTCATCTGTTGATGGTATTGACAGTGACTGCTCACTTGAGGCAATGTTTTTCACTGACAGAACACCATGTATTGCATGCAGCTAGAATGCTTAGCTATATTGTGGCATTCCTTTTATTAGAGTGGTTTGCAATAGAATCTGTAGAGGTCTACAATAGGAACTGCCTACCAATTAACAAAGCACTCAAGTTTTTTTCTATTTTCAGATATTTGTAGGACTATAACCAGAAACAAAGCCATGAGCAACTAGGCCAGTAAACAGTGAACTTTGCTGACTAGTGTTTGTTTTATAACATTTGGCACATCTTGATATGTACATAACAATAGTTCTTCAACCATAAATAATATTTTACAGACGTCACACCATAGTTATTTAAGTTCAGGGGTTTATTTCCCAGAGCACTAAGTAGCTGTGAATGAATTGTGTTTAGTCTGATCTGCCACAGAAGGGTCATAAACATATATGTTGTAGCAAACCATGGAATATTACTCCTGTACATCAGGCAAATTGTAAATGTAAAAGAATAATGCTTGATAAGGGGGAAGTATTTTTATTTTGTTAAAGTAATATATGTTTCTAGGGAAGCACTATAAAAGTTTATGTTAACTTGTTTCCCAGAACAGAAGAAAAGATTCAGAGGCAGCCTTAACAGTCGTTCCCCAAGCCAACCCAGGAGTGGGGATACGGAAGCAAGCAAAAGTAGCACCAATAAAGAGTGGATTGTGCTGCTTCTCTAAAGCTTTCTGACCTGACCCAGTGGCTCCTGTTGTCTTCTTGGGAGTGAGTGCAGCCTCCTGATCTTCAACAGGAAGACCTGTGAAACAATCAGCAGGCTAGAGAGCATTTAAAACAGAGCAGAGATGCTAACAGAACAGAAACGATAGGCCACATATTTCAAACTTGGCTTCCCAATATTAGATGCCTGAATACATACCGAGACACCTAGGAAGAGATTTTCAAAGACACAAATGGCTCAACTCCCTTTGAAAGGAGTTGGATGTTCAACTTGCATTCATGCCTTTGAGAGCTTTCCCCACAAATAATAACCTGATTTTCAAAGGTGCTGATCACCAGCCATTTCTACTGAAATCAGCTTTAGGCTTCCATCTTTTGATATTTTGGCTGTAATATTTTAGCCTCAGATGAAAATTATTTAAAGTTGCAAACAATTTTTTTTTTAAAAAGCAAATAAAATTTGAGCAATATTTTCAGCCTCTTTTCAAAGATTCAAGAAAAAAACTTGTCTTTACAAATTCTTCTTCTTTGTGAATCCTTTAAGCATACACTGGGGCAACCAGAAATGTTTTTTTAAAAAATTTTAAAACTACTTTAAGCATGTACTCCAGAATTCAGACATTCCACTTCAGTGCTGTTAAATTATGGCAGGAAATTAACATTAAATAGTAAATTTGTAGCTTTTTTGAAAAAAGAACAAAAAATATATACACGTTTTAAGTAATACCATTTATGTTTTTCATTAAACAATATAATCTATATTTTACCAATGAGTTAATTTATTTACTGTGTAATAAGGATCAATTACAATTGTGTATAATGGGAAAGGCAAATATAGCAATAAACTACAACATATCACATGTCTAGAGATATAATGAAAGCCTAAATGTTATCAGTTTCATGGCCACACATTATACATGTGTGCCACCCTGCCCTTTACTAGATGGGATAATTAGATCTTTTCCTGTACTGGTCGTGCTTCTTAAATTTACATAATGGACTGTGTTTTTAGTGGTGAAAGTCATGTATTCTATTTCTGAGTGCAGTAAATTTTATTTTGTTCTGTTAAAATAAAATTTAGAAATCCTACCTTCCAATTGTTTGATAGGAAGAAAAAGCTTATTTATTATTTATTTGTATTACAGTAGCACCAAGGAGACTCAGCCATGCACCAGAACCCCACTGTGCTAGCGTTTCTACAAACACAGAACAGAAAGACTGTCCCGTCCCCAAAGATTTTATAATCTAGGGCTAATTGTATGAAATACATTGAGAAGTTCTTAGGATCTAGACACAATGGTGATGGGGCAATTAATTAGTATCTACATAAATATGCATTGTTGCCAAGTAACATAGCGTGATTTCAATAAACAGCCATATAAAAATGTTATATGAAGTGGGTATTCACCCACGAAAGCTTATGCTCCAATACGTCTGTTAGTCTATAAGGTGCCACAGGACTCTTTGTCGTTTCTACAGATCCAGACTAACACGGCTACCCCTCTGATACTTGACAGTCATATAAGACTTCATTTTAATTTGCAGATTTAGAATGTTGGAGTACTCTGGTCCCAGTCTTGCATTTCTCTTGCACACAAAACTTCCATGTAAATCCCTGGAGATAGAATTTTTAAAGGGGCTTTTCAAATGAAAGTCAACAGGAGTTGGGTGCCTAACCCCCTAACAACCCTTTGAAAATCCCACCCCAGGAGCTCAGGATGTACTAGGAATACAAGGAATACAAGGTCAGCGCCCCCACCCCCACCCCGCGCTTTGCTACCGTTACTAAAATAACAGATTAGATATATTAAACTCAGAGTTTATAAATTTGGTTTTCACTTTTTCCTTCATCATTCACTGCTTGCTGTAGGCTACGGTGAAGTCAGCCTAGAATAAATGTGTGGATTATTCTTGGTATTTAGGACTGAAGCAACCTGCTGTGATTAACCCAAAAATAAAACATTAGGAGATTAGCAATACCTTAAATAGTATTGTGTGCATATTTATGACTTCCCCAAATTTACAAAAAAGATCAGTAATATCAGATAACACTTTTAAATTACATAGAGCTGATTATTATCATCATGTGTGTTATAGTAGTGCCTAGACTAGAGGTTTCAATCAAGATCAGAACCTTATTTTACTAGCCACTGCACAGGCATACAGAGATAATCCCTGCCCTGAAGATTTTATAACCTAAGGGCATGTCTATATGGAGAGTTATTCACAATTAACTATTCCTGATTAACTCCACATGTAGGCGCTCTTATTCTGGAATAAGAGTGCTTTATTCCAAATTAGCTCCAAGAAATTAAGGTAGAGTGTGGAATAAAGAAGGGTAGATCCATTGGATTAAGCTAATTTGGAATAAGGCACTCTTACTCCAGAATAAGGGTGTTCACACATGGAGTTAATCAGGAATTCTTAATCCTCTTTAAATTTACATCCTACCTTAATCTGGATTAATTTGCATGTGTATTTAGGGCTTGTCTGCACAAGACAGATGAAGGAAGTATTTATCATCATCTCCACTTTCCAGATGGAGAACTGAGGTACAGAGAGATTTAGTGATTTGCCCAAGGTCGCACAGGGATGTGTGTGGTCATACCTGAGAAGTGTGGGTATTTGGCTTATATTTGGAAACACAAGGTCAAAGTGCAAGTGCCTTTCACCCCCACCTGCGAAAGGCAGATCAGTATCTAATTAACTTGTATTGACTTGTCTTGTGCTTATAAAATGTGTTTTGCATTATATTTTTGTAACAGTTGGCTAGTAAATCCTGACCTGTGAGGGTTAATGCTGAATACCTGCGCAGCTGGAGCCACTGGTGGCCAATCACATTCCTGCGCTGATCATTTCCCGTTTTACAAAATGTAAATATTGGATGTCTTGTCTGAATCTTCAGAACCTAACCATGTGTTCATTATTAATAACATATGTAATAAGATACCACACGCCGGCATCATAACCTGCAGTAAATGACACCAAAAATATTGAAAAACTTAGCATACAATTGAAACTTGTTAATGGTGCAGTGTGCAGTTTGGCATACAACTAGCAGGCAAGAATTCCGCACAATGGAACTGTGTAAGTGCTAACAGCAGGCTCCTGCAAGACAAAATAAACTTGTTTTATGGACATGAGGAATTGATTTTTAATGAGATTCTTCTTGGCCACAACACCCATCCTGGGAGGGTGATTCGGTTTTCCCTTGTCTCTGCTGCAGAATTGTAGGTTGCAGAATAAAGACACATTTAAATTAGGCCTATGGACTTGCACTTTTATCATATTAAGTGAAACGTAGGTGTTATCCTAGGAACAAATATAAAATGGCTGTTAAAATGCCTTCAGAGAGAATCTCTTCTTCCATGCCATTACCTGCCGGCACATTCAGTGTGTCAGGAGGTCAGGCCACAAGGCAGAACACACACGCCTCAAGCTCTTTAGGAGATAAATGATCATGCAAACTTATGTCCTCAGGACAGAAGATTAGTAAAAAGGATAAATCTCCCTCCTGGGAGGAGGCATTTGAATTTATTTCTTCAGCTTTGAGTCTTGGTTTTCTGTTAAGAAAATACAGTAGAACCTCAGCGTTACAAACACCAGAGTTATGAACTAACCAGTCAATCACACACCTCATTTGGAATCAGAAGTATGCAATCAGGCAACAGCAGAGACCAAAAAAAAAAAAAAAAAAAAAAAGGAGGGGGGGAATACAGTACTGTACTATGTAAAATGTAAACTACTAAAAAAAAGTAAAGGGAAATCAGCATTTTTCTTCTGCATAGTAAAGTTTCAAAGCTGTATTACGTCAATGTTCAGTTGTAAACTTCTAAAAGAACAGCCATAATGTTTTGTTCAGTGTTACGAACATTTCAGAGTTACGAATAACCTCCATTCCCAAGGTGTTAATAACTCTGAGGTTCTAGTGTAGCAAAAACAGGAAAGGTTAATGAACCCAGATTTTGACGTCAAACCCCAGCTAAGTTTGAATTTGGCAATGAATGACAGTTCTTTTACTGATTACCCCATTTACCCACACTCTCTCTTTTACTCTTATTCCCATCAACCGTTTAGTTAAAAAATAAATCTCTTATGTTTGAATCTAGTTTTCCCCTCCAGATGCAAACAAATGAAACATAACTTGCACCCAGCCAGCATTTGAAAAGTAATGGTGGACAGAAATAAGAACTAATATTGGAGGCCTTTATATTCATACCCAAAGCATTTAAAAAAAAAGAACTATCACAGCAAATTATAAATGTCAACCATGCTTTCGCCTACAAAATCAAAGTCACTTCCTCTCTCTCTCTTCCTCCCACCCTTGCCAATACACAATGTTTCTTCCTCTTTGCTATTATGGTTTGTGTCTTTAGAGAGCAATCATTGGTTTTTAATTGCCTTCCATTGCCTACTTCATTTGTCAATAAATAGAAAGTGCAGGACTATCACCAAAGAGCTTACATCTGTTTCTCATACATCTTAGCCACCCATGGTGCCTTAAGCTATCCCCTACTGCTAACCAGGCTACCAGTTTATTGGAGGGGAGGGGGGTTTCCTGCCCTTTTAAAAAGATGAAAGTTCCTGAAAGCTTTTTTTTTTTTTGGGGTGCATGTGATGGTTTAAGTTAACCAACTAAGCAGCTGTTAGGTGAGAGAAGGTCACTTTGAAATGAATTACTTTCGGCTTGGGCACCTCCCAGTGGTGGAGCTGGCATTAGCCCGGTGATTAGTATGTGATGACAACACCTTAAAGATAATTAGTTGACAATGAGTTGAGAGCCTATTAACCCCTTTAACACCTCATGGTTTATGATTATAAGGAAACACTTTGGGACAATGCAAAATAGATCTCGTTTTCCTTCCATGATTTTACGTGATCATTCTCAATGTTTCACTACTCAATCTGTGACCTTCTTCGAGAGACAAACACCAGGCTGTGTCCCAGGGGATCGTTTCTTTATCTAAGGGAAGTGAATACGATGGATCAGTGGAAACACTGAGCACCAATGACCGGCCCATTTTCTCTGTTAATTCAACAATCTTTACAAGATCTTGGGTCCAGTACAGCAGCCCTTACTAAAACACTCATCAAACAAGAAGCCAAAGGGACTACTCACATGAATAACAGTTGTCGCACAATACCCCGTATTTGCTGTAAGTGGCTGCTCAAACCCAAAAGTGCAGAGTTGACTTTGCAATCCTTATTTGCACCAGTAGATTTTGATTTTGATGGGGTTACTCCCAGAAATAGGGCTACTTGTAAGAATAAAGTCAGATGTTGTGCCAGTATTTAAACGGGATGACCTGGGTAATTATAGGTCTCTCAGCCTGACGTCAATCCCTGGCAGGATAATGGAGCAGCTGATATGGGACTCAATTAAGAATTAAAAGAGGGTAATGTAATAAATGCCAATCCACATGGGTTTGTAGAAAATAGATCCTGTCAAATTAATAGGATATATTTTTGATGAGATTACAAGTTTGGTTGATATATTGTCTCTATATAAATCCATGGTATGCCCACACCTTGACTACTGTGTGCAGATGTGGTCACCCCATCTCAAAAAAGATATATTGGAATTGGAAAAGGTTCAGAAAAGGGCAACAAAAATGATTAGGAGTATGGAACGGCTGCCGTATGAGGAGAGATTAATAAGACTGGGACTTTTCAGCTTGGAAAGGAGACGACTAAGGGGGGATATGAAATCATCACTGGTATGGAGAAAGTAAATAAGGAAGTGTTATTTACTCCTTCTCATAACACAAGAACTAGGGGCCACCAAATGAAATTAATAGGCAGCAGGTTTAAAACAAACAAAATGAAGTATTTTTTCACACAACGTACAGTCAACCTGTGGAACTCCTTGCCAGAGGATAGTGTGAAGGCCAAGACTATAGCAGGTGTCAAAAAAGAACTAGATAAATTCATGGATTATAGGTCCATCAATGGCTATTAGCCAGGATGGGCAGGGATGGTGTTCCTAACCTCTGTTTGCCAGAAGCTGGGAATGGCGACAGGGGATGGATGACTTGATGATTACCTGTTTTGTTCATTCCCTCTGGGGCACATGGCATTGGTCACTGTCAGAAGACAGGATACTGGGCTAGATGGACCTTTGGTCTGACCCAGTATGACTGTTCTTATGTTCTAAAGGAAATAGTGTTGATATAATATACTTAGAGTTCTGCAAGGCATTTGACTTGGTACCATACAACATTTTGATTAAAAAACTAGGAATTAATATGGCACATGTTAAATGGATTAAAAGCTGGCTAACTGATAGGTCTCAAAATGTGACTCTAAATGGGAATCATCATTGAGCAGGTCTGCTTCGGGTGGGATCCTGCAGGGATTGGTTCGTGGCCCCACACTATTTAACATATTTTTTATGACCTGGAAGAAAACATAAAATCAGCACTGATAAAGATTGCAGATGACACAAAAACTGGGGGAATGGTAAATAATGAAGGACAGGTCACTGATTCAGAGCAATCTAAATCGCTTGGTAAACTGGGTGCAAGCAATCAATATGTGTTTTAAGATAGCTAACTGTAAATGTATATATTTGGGAATAAAGAATGTTGGCCATACTTACAGGATGGGGGGATTCTCTCCTGGGAAGCAGTGACTGGTGGATAATCAGCTGAACATGAGCTCCCAGTGTGTCTAAGGGCTTGTCTTCACTACCCGCCGGATCGGCAGGGAGCAATCGATCTATCGGGGATCGATTTATCACGCCTCGTTTAGACACGCTTAATCGATCCCCGAATGCGCTCCTCGTCGACTCCGGAAATCCACCTCGGTGAAAGGCGGAAGCGGAGTCGACAGGGGAGCGGCAGCGATCGACTCGCCGCCGTTCTCACGGCCAGGTAAGTTGATTACGATACACCGACTTCAGCTACGTTATTCACGTAGCTGAAGTTGCGTATCGTAGATCGACCCCCGCCCAGTGTAGCCCAGGGCTAAGGGTATGTCTACACAGGGCTAAAAGACATGGCTGCGGCTTGTCTGGGTCAGCTGACTCAGGCTTGCAGGACTCAGGCTCCAGCCTGAGCCTGAACATCTACATAGCGATTTTTCAGACCCGGAGGCCAAACCCACCACCCCAAGTCAGCTGACCTGGAACAGCTGTAGGATTTTTATCCCTGTGTAAACTTATCCACTGTGGCCAAAGGAGCTAACGTGATACTGAGAAGCATAAGCAGGGGAATCTCAAGTAGGAGTAGAGAATACACAGTATTTTACCTGTGTATTTAGTACTGGTGCAACTGCTGCTAGACTAATGTGTCCAGTTTTGGCATCCACAATTCAAGAAGGATCTTGATAAATTGAAGAATGTTCAGAGAAGAGCCACGAGAATGAGTAAAGGATTAAAAAATATGCCTTATAGTGACAGCATCAAGGAGCTTCGTCTATTTAGCGTAAGAAAGAGAAGGTTAAGGAGTGACTTGATTAATGTCTGTAAGTACCTACATGGGGAACAAATAATGGTCTCTTCAATCTAGCAAAGAAAGATATAACAAGATCCAATGGCTGGAAGTTAAGGCTAGACAAATTCAGACTGGAAATAAGACGTATCAATTTTAACAGTGAGAGTAATTAACCATTGGAACAATTTACCAAGGGGTCATGATGGATTCTCCATCACTGACCGTTTTAAAATCAAGATTGGATGTTTTTCCTAGAAAATATGCTCTAGGAATTTTGGGGGGGAAGCTCTATGGCTTGTGTTATAGAGGAGGTCAGACTAGATGATAACAATGGTCCCTTCTGGTCTTGAAATAAATTAATCTATACTGATCTAAATACCTGTAAGCGTTGCCATATCAGGCCTCATCAGTTTGAGTGGTGCAGACAAGAAGTGCATCATTTACCTCTGCAAAAAGAGCAAATATACAGCAAAAACCGTCTGCAGTGATTTACACTGAAATTGTCCTATGTAAATTCATTCCTGCTATCATGTAAAATGGACAGGAAACTCAAATGGATTATTATGGGGAATAGTTCAAGCAGTTTGACTACAATAAATTAAACCAAATCTGTGAGTAAGATTGAACCAAGCCTTTCTTGATATTAAAAAAAATCAGACACACTTTTAAAATGCATTTTCCCATTCTCCACTTCCTAGTTCCAGCTGAGGAAAGAAGTGGAAATCCCAAAATACTGGTGGACATTCTGATGCTTTTCTGCCATGGCCAGAGGCAGGAGGTAGAGAAACCTTATGAGAATCTGTTCTGTTGAGATTTTCCGACACAAATCTGGAGACAGACTCAATCTTATTCACTTTAAAGTCTATTACAAAACTTCCATTGACCTCAGCAGGAGTGAGAGTAGGCTCAAGGCTCAGAAAAGCATACAGATATTTAGATGCTTATCCAAATTGAACCTGCAAAGCTTTTGAAGTTGGTTTATTACTAATAAACTGTCCAGGACCCTAAGATGTACAGTAGTTGTACAATAATTTGCACTTCTGCCAAGCCTGCCATTTCAAGCCCCTAAAATGCTTTATAAACATTAGTTATGTTTCCTAATCACAGCGCCCCCATGCAAGGGTACTGGAACAATTTGTGTAGTGAGGGTGCTGAGAGCCATTGAACCAAACTGTAAACCCTGTATATGATGGAAACCACTTCAAGCCAGGGGGTACAGCAGCACCCTCATCACACTTAGTTCCAGCACCCCATGTGAAAAGGGTCTTACTATCCCCAGCTGACAGAAGTTAAGTGGCTTGCACACATTCACAAAGCAATTAGAGACCAGATCTCCTGACTCCCAGCCCCGTGCGTTATCAGAGACTACATTAAATCATTGCAGCAAATTTGGTGGGTTTGGTTAGATTTTTTATATTTATAATGCAGGATTCAACAATCTTTTAAAGTTCCAGAAAGTAAAAAGGAAAGTAATTCCAGCCACTCTGAGTCATGATATTAATTGATAGCACTTCAACTTCTGAATACCTAGACTATCCAGAATAGTTGTGTAATTGGGTATAATTTATCTTAATACAGTGCCATAACTGGGTATGTGTTTTACATGTCAGAATGTCCAAAAAAATTCAGAATTTGTTATGAAGGATGGCCTCGCCTTTCTCATGTCATAACCAATAACTACTGTGACAGTGAATATACAATTTATATTATTAGGAATACCTTTTCAATTTAAGAACAGATAGGTAATAGAACTTGCTGCCTTAGGTAGGTAGGTTATTGAAATAAATAACTGATAACTTGATTACCAAAGACAGTTCAGGATTAATTAAAATCAATCCTGCCATGATACATGAAAGGTACCTTGCAGCCAAGTGAGTCTCTAGTTTCAGGGTGTTGTTCTCTGTTCAGCATTTACCGATCCTTCTCCCACCAACCCTTCCTCACATGAGTAGCTCTTATATGAATAGTCCCACTAATGTCAACAGGATGACTTTCTGAGTAAGGATCTGAGGGATCTGGCCCATAATTATTAAATAGTAGAATAAAAAGGATAACTTTATGGGCCAAGTGTTCAAATGGTGTAATCTGACATAGCTGCATTGGCTTCAGTGGAGTGACATCAATTTACACCAGTGGAAGATCTGACTCTTTGTCTACCAAATTTTTTTTTCTAGCTAGTTCTTTCCTCCTTCGTCAAATTTTTAACTACCTCAGTATTCAGTGTTTGTTAACATCTGTGTGGTCCAATTTTCTATTACTGTCTGCAAATTATTTGTAGGGGTGCCAGGTTATTTTGTCCATAAACATTGTCCCCCTCACACATTTCTAATTTTAACCCTATTTGTCTCCGGTTGATTTACATTTGTCCAAAAGCAAATTACCTATTGGAAGCATTTATTGAAAATTAATTAGGTGGCGAAAGTGCCTCCAGCAGAATTCTCTTAACAGTGCCTGTTTCTTGTTGCTCTCCAGCATTCACCATTTTCCAGTTAAAACACCTAGCAATTAAAAAAAAAAAAGATTTCCACAAAGTAAATGATATAATTAGTTCCAGAATGCAACCCAAGCTCTCTGAAATCAGATGCTTTCTTCTAGTCCTACAGCGCCATACAACAGCAAGCAGTTTATAGTGCCAAGGGATTTTCTATGAAGGGAAGCATAGGCAGTTTGTCGTAGCTGAGTCACGGTATGGGGCTAAAAGAAGGTGCCATTGCTATATTAGCATTAGCCAGGATGTTAACATGATTTACTGCAAATAGTTCCACAACATTAAAATGACTTTTTATTTTCTGTGTGTGCTGCTTCAAAGAAGAACTCTGTGGGCTCATAAAAATACAGAGAACAAATAGGGGCTTCTAAGACCAATTTATATGCCATGCCCACTGTGCACTGAGACACGTATAATCTGTAAAATGTCAGCTTCAAAGTTCCATAGAGATTGGTGTTAACCCTGACCTCTGACCTCGCCAACTCTAGCTGGGCCCTCGCGCTCTCTTAACCAGCTGTTTTAGATAAACGTGTTCCATTTTTAAAGAGACTGTCTCAGAGTTTTACGTGAATAGTAGTAATATTATTAACTCTAGCTGGAAAAACCACCTTAACCGAGAGTCTTTACAGATGGGCCAATCAAAGTCTGACCCCATGTGGAGAGCAGTGGGTTAATAAATATGTCATTGTACTGAAAATATTTAAACAACGCTGGGAGAAAAGAGCAAGGCTTACGACAAAAGGAAAGCATATTAGTAGTGTTTCCTGTCAAAATACACAGAGGAAGCACTTGATTTTGACCATTTTCCTCATAAAGAGACACAGTAGGCCAAGACAAACAAAGCAAAGGAATCTGGTTTATCCGACGGTTGGATATTGGAAATGATCGGCTTAAATGAAGTAAGGTTGAGGCACCAAAACCAGAATCTCCCTGACAAGTCTGCTAATTGAACTTATCAGCAAAGGTTGATCAATATTTCAGTGTCCTATGACTGAGCACATGCTCTTCAGTTTTTACTTTAGGTATCTCTACACAGCCAGGTGGGGCATTAGTCACTCCCAGAAAGACATTGTTCACAATCTGCCAAAGCAAAAAGCTACGAAGTCTCCAACATCCCCTTAGAAGGAAAATGTTGATGTTCAAGGGCAGACAAAGAAGCAGAGCACGTGTCCATTCACAGTACAAAAAAATAAGTTGGGGATTTAAGTACAAGTCCACTGGTTCATCATTCTTTGGGCCTACGCCAAAGACAATGGAAGTCCGTGGGAAAGCTTCTATTGATTTCACTGATCTTTAAATCAGACAAATTATGGGTCAAGACCAACTCTCAGTGAAGAAGATGGTCTTTAGGACCATGTTCAAAATTGCCCTCCTTGGTTTTTAATTATCTTTTCATTCTAAAGCTTTTAGAATAGCGTAAAATAAAAATGGACTCCTTACAAGCTTCAGCAAAAACAAAAATACTGCATGTAGGTTTTTTAAAAAGAAACTTCGAGAATTCAAAAATATTCTCACTTTTTAGAGAATGCGGGAAATCTTAAATCAGCTCCATTTAAAATATTGCCGCCACATTCTGTTAATAATATTTACTTTCAGGGACAGCACAAACCAATCATCTAATTCCATACAACCTGCCCTCCTCTCTCTACATAGCCCAAAGGTTGAGAAATCAAGTACACAGAAGTCAGAAAATGCAGAGGTAAGATTGCAAGCTCAACTTCCACTCTTGCTCATGCCTGAATATATATCCTCTCATATCTTTATGTATTATTTTTAAATTATAGTATAATGCAAACTAGAATCTTTTCCTCAACCTTACATACAGTACACAGAGTCTTCAGACTTGGCTTGATTTTTAAGTGTCAAAATGAAATCTACAAAAAAGGCAACTATGAAGAAAATCAGTTCAGTGGTGCCCCAGTTTGAGGCAATCCCAATTTTAGCACAGTTATCATCGGTTTATTCACCTGCCTTTATCTTAAAGCTAAGAATGGGAAAACTTGTTTTACCTCATTTTGCAATCACTCCAATGTAGTAGGCTGGAAAGTTAGAGTCAGACGTTATTGGATTCATGTTTTCTAAAGAGACTGTGACAAAAGCAACAGAGGTTATCGGAGGAGCAAATACAATTTAAAAATAAATGATAACTGAACCAGAGAGAGAAACAAAGAGACTGTGGAAAACAGACAGCACATGAGAAAAGTGTCTCATGAAAAATAAACACTGTTCTATATACACATACACACCATGCATGACCTGAGCCGATCGTGCCTTTATGGCATCTTTAATACCTACATTGTATTGCAGGCTCCCAAGAAAACTGGTTTGTCTTTTTGTTTTGAAATGTAATCTCCTTAAGTAGGGAGGGAAGGGAAATCAGTAGGCAGGCAACACAAGGTTTGCAAAGGTGAATTAGCTCTTTATTCAAATCTCCAAAATACATTCTGTGAACTTCATGAGGTCCACCCATCCCCGCTTGTGATATTTGTGTCCTGCTCCCGTTCACGCACACACTTATCTAAATAAGAAACATGTTTCTTAACCCTTATTTACTCTAAAATCCAGTGGTGGTTCCCAAAGGATGGATAAACTGTGTAACAAAGTCTTTCAGAGATATTATACTTTCTTGATTTAAACTAGTGATCTTGCTAGGAACGAGAAGTTGTCTGTCTTCAAGGGTGATCAAAATATATGACAATTATTGTTTAAACTAGAACCATTAACCTATCACTTTCTGCTCCTAATTCAGGGTTTAATAGCTCTTCTTTGTGGAAATCCAGCAGGAGCACAAGGTGGAGCAGCAGTGGCCATTGTTTATTTTTTCAACACCCATGGATTTAAAAGTCTAACCTTGCATTTCTTTTCTCCCCAACCCAAGCCTCCTGCCCACCCCGATATGACCATCTCTCTTCCCCATCACGCAGCCCACTTGTTGGTAGCACCAGGAGCGGCTCTAACAATTTCGCCGCCCCAAGCAGTCGCTGCCGAATTGCTGCGGCGGCGGGCGAGAATGGGGCGGCAGTCCGAGTCCCACGGCGGCAATTCGACGGCAGGTCCGCCGCTCTTCCCGCTGCCGAATTGCCGTTGTGGGACTCGGACTGCCGCCCTATTCTCGACCACTGCAGCAGCAATTTGGCGGCGGGAAGAGTGGCGGACCTGATGCCGAATTGCTGCCGCAGGACTCGGACTGCTGCCCCATTCTCGATGCCGCCCCAAGCACCAGCTTGGAAAGCTGGTGCCTGGAGCCAGCCCTGGGACACACAAGAGGTTCTCTCCAGTTCCTGTCTTCTGAAAGCACCTTTCTATATATCTCCACCTTACTGATTTTCAAATTGCATTTGGAAAGGTCTCATTTCTCCATTACACCTTGAACAATAGAGAGACAAGAAAAAATTATGTGTTTATAGAGAAGAAGGATGGTCCAATGGTTAAGGCACTAACCTGGGACTTAGGAGGCTTCTGTTCAAGTCCCTGCTCCACCAGAGACTTCTTGTGTGACCTTGGCCCAGTCACATAGTCTCTGGGGACCTTATTTCCCAATTTGCCCAATGGGGATAATTGCACTGTTGTGAGAATAAGTACATTAGCAAGTTTGAGTGTTCAGATTCTATGGTAAAAGGGGTCCATATAATTACCTAAATTGGACAAATCTCTGAAATTTCATTTTAGTACATTAGAAAAACCACTAGACATAATGATGATGCAGCAAAAAACTAGCACAGATTTAACAATATTGGCTCATTCGTCTGATGTCCTAAAGGCTGCTGCCTTCACAATGCCTGTTCTAAAAATTCTTGGCTCTGAGCTGATGGAACATGAGGCTGACTCTGCATGTTCCTCTGCCAAGATGAGGAAAATCATTATCCCTCCCCAAAGAGATGGAGCTATAGGCGCAGAAGGTCACTAGAACCAAGTGTTTGCTGTTGTGGTGATGGAGGTTCTAAAAAGACAGATGTGTGTGTGAAACAAGATCCTCTGCTCTATAAGATCCTAGTGTACTATAAGGAAGTCATAGGGGAACTCAGACACAAGTGGGGACTGTTGGGGTTTGAATTGCAGTAGAGATGGCGGGGGGGGGGGGTTAATAGGAAAGGGGGGGAGGCACTTCTGCCTGACGCTGACGAAAAGCATGCTTTGTCCAATCCACTGTAGGAATTGCTGAACACCACATCATAGTGACAGTATCACCGCTACAATACTGGAAGGCTGGTGGGTGTCACCACAAGTTATTCAGCATTCAAAATGTTATCAATCTAGACATAGGAAGAGAACATATTAGCTGGCACAAGAGATTTTCAGAAATTCTTGGGTGTTATTTCATGAAGCAGTTAGTATTTTAACTAGAGCTGTTTAGGAATTTTCTGTCAAAATAGTCTTCCATAAGAAAATGTTAATTTTGCAAAAATTTTGATTTTCCATTGGGAAAATCAAAATGTTGAATTTCAGATCCATGTTAATCTCTGCATCCGAGCCACCACAGTGCCCCATGGGAGCTGTAGTTTGGGCACCTAATACCCTTATTCTCCCTGATGAACCGGGCGTCCTGAACACGCTACATCTACTATGATGCCACGGTTTCTCTGCTGGAAGAGAGACATCCAAACTACAACTCCCATGAGGCACTGCAGTGACTCAGGCAGAAGCGGATTAAAGTTGACTTGACCTGAAATGAAACATATTGACATTTCTGAAAAGAAATTTTTCAGACTTTTTTTGGGGGGGGCAAATTTTTGATTTTTCAACTTTTCATCCTTCCTCATTTGAGACTCTAAATAAAATATTGAAATATCAGAATTTCCATTTTTCAATCAGCTCTAATTTTAACTCTTGTCTAAATTTATTATGTTTTCTCTTAAAAATAGCAAACTCTTTCTGCTTCTCAATCCAACCCTAATAGGAATACGAGTCTGGTTATTAGAATTTTCAGCCTACTTCCAGAAATAAAACTGGACTGTGTCTATTTGAAGGCTGCCATCTTGGTCAATACACCAGGGTTTGAACTGGGTACCTCCATCCTGAAAGTAAACAGTGGGCTCTACAGTTAATATCTGTAGCAGACCCGTATCCTTGGTGGATTGGGAATAGAGGAGGAACACCCGCCATATGCTGACTAGTTGGTTACAGTCTTCTCTGGACAGAGGAAGCTTATTCTGAGTATCTGAGGCCCAAGGCAGGTCAAATTGAAGGTCCTACTTATTAATGGCCACCATCTTGGCCAACACACTGGAAGTTGAACTGGGGACTTCCAGAGCTAAAAGCATGAGTCTCTACAGCTGGAGCTAGAGAGTCATGGCTCCCACTCTAGGGCGGTAACAGACTCATATCTTTGGTGGATTGGATGCAGAGGGGGCAGGAGACACACTGACCAGCAGGTTATATATAGACTAATAGTTTATATATCAATATAGCTCAAGAGGAAAGCATTATGGAAGTGGTCACAGAGCAGAGGTACATGGATGCTTGTAGTGCTACATGAATACAATCCTGCTTCAAAGGTATTGCAAGACATTACATTTCTGCCTCTCTTTTCTTTGCAGCAGTTATGAATGAATAGCTGACTCCCACTTTCACCAAACATCTGATGTCACAATAATGACTGATGATGACATTGTGAGTCCAATTCTCCTCTCTTTTACATTAGTATAGATCAGGAGTCACTCCCACTGATGTCAATGTAGTTACACTAGTGTGAGTAAGAGGAAAACCAGGTCTTGTCTCATAGGTCATTAGAAGCTGTAATTTGGTTAGGAGAGTTTAATGCTTTTTTTACCTTTAGCCATGTGCCTGTAGCAACTTGCATGGTCATGGAAAGGAAGGCAATTGACTGAAAGTCACAAACTTAGATTGTAAACTCTTTGGGCAGGGGGCATCTTTTTGTCTGTGTTTCTACACAGCCTAGCACAATGGGGTCCTAGTGCATGACTGGGCTCCTAGCTGCTACTGCAATATGAAGCGATCAATAACATAAAATAAAAAATAATAGCGGCCTAGACTCTTCCTACTCAGGTACAATGTAAGTCCGGAATGTCTCCCAAATGCTACAGAATCTCAGTTTCCAAACCAAAATCAGACAGTACAGGGCCGTGGTCCTGGAAAACTAATTAGTGGGAGTGGAATTGGAAATTAATAGTCTATCACAACTGAGTTAGGATCAAGGCTATGTCTGTGAATGCCAAGGAAAAAGAATTACACACAAAATGAGTCTAAATGGAGAATCATTTAACTTTCCAGCCCTTAGAAACGACATATAATAATTCAGTTATTACAAAAAAATGCAGGGCTGTTTTAGCTGGCTTTTCAATACCCAAAACACAGTATTTGATACATTCTCATATTTTGAGGCCAGAAGGAACTCCTATGATCGTCTTATCTCATCCGCTGCACAACAGAAGCCATAGAATTTTACTCAATGATTCCTATATCCAGCCCAGCAACTTGTGGCTCAATAAGATCATGGGTAAAATTCCAGAAGCACCTAAATCTCATTTTCAAAAGTAACAAGCATTTAGGCGCTTAAGTCTCATTTCAAGTCAATGGGACTTTAGCTTATGCACTTTTGAAAATTTTACCCCATCTCTTTTAGAAATACATCTAATCTTCATGTAAGGAGACCCAGGGATGGAGAGTTTACCACATCCTTAGGCCATACCTTTTGCATGACTATATTTTACGACTATTACATCCATTGTCCTAAGCTCCCAATTATACTTTTATTTATGAAAAATTCAGTTTGTAAAAGTCAGCATGTGATACTTGCGTCTATCTTTCAAAGCTTCATACAGCGGCAAACTTCTCTTGTTGTCCTCCCTACACACACACACTCCCTTGCATAAATAAATTGGGATTAACTAAAAAAATTGGGACTTGAGATCAGCTATTAACTTTATCCTAATTCCCACCACCCTTTCCTGGACTGGCTGCTTTAATGGATATTTTTAGATTTACTAGCTTTAATTCAGATCATTTGGGATCCCCCAAAGCACCCCCAGTGCCAGCTATGCACAAACAACTCACCCAGTGCTGACAAGCCATGAGAGAGTAAAGGAAAGGTCAGCAATTGAACAGTTTAAGCTGCTTTCAGATCCAGTGCATAGATCGTATGGAGCTTTCAAAACAAATCACTTAAACTAAGAATCAACATGTTGCAAACTGCAGAAAACTCAGCACATGTGGTCCGAAAGTGCGTGCAGTGAGTTCACAACCCTTGAGTTTGGGGTTGAGTTTCAAGGTTGCATGAACTCAAAAATTCATGCGCCCCAAAATGGAAGCGTGTCCTGTTTCGGGCCAAAACCACCCATTGCAAATAGCCTGAACCCAGAAGTGCAACTCAGCACAGGTTCTTGAACCTCAGCAACCTGTCCTGTGCTTCAGGCTGCTAATGATTGGGGCAGTTGTGAGCTAGAGTTGTTACAGAACTTTCATCCAGCAATCCTGCAAATGTTCAGTGGCTCTAAAAAGCAGAGAAAGAGGCAAGACAGTAGCATAGCACCCTAGGGATTCTGGGGGTGCTGTCGCACCTCCTGGCTTGAAGTGATTTCCATTATGTACAGGGTTTACCCCCACTATAAAAATTGTTCCAGAACCACTGGACTGTAGTTGACACTTTCTCCCCCACAGAATAAGAGAAATACTCATCTTGTGGCTTTGATGCTGAAAGCTTCTGACTTTTTTCCCCTAAGATTGGCTCGTTTCTTTTTGTCCTGCAGAGGTCAGTCTTGCCCACCACACTTTGCAAAGCAGCAAGCCTTACTGATGTGCTGAGAGCATATTCAGTCCTTCTTATGCTCTTCATGTAACAGGGAAGCCAGTATTTGGGATTTGTCCTTTCCCACGTGGAACTGTTTGTCAATTTCTCTGCACAGGAGAGGTGCATAGTCCTCACCATGAACAATTCTGCAAACAAGTCATCATAACCCCGCTAAATTTTACCCTCAGAAATGCAAACGGAGACTGTCTAATTTGTACCTATTTTGACCTTGCAGTCTGAGAGTAAAAGATTCCATTTTGTTGTCAGCCATAGTTAAGGTGTCTCAATCTTGACTATGGTAAGTCATAGATTTTGGTGATTCTTTATGGCCAGTGTCTGCAAACCCCCAGATTTCTGCATGGAAAATAGGCACTAGCAAACAGGTACTGTACTTCTAATCCAATCCGCTCCTTTGCTAACAGTTGGGCATGAACAACAATGGACATGCGCACAAATTTTGTTGGTGCAATTTAGAATATAGCCTTGTTTCTGAACTACCAATTTAACATAAGAGTGTAGGACATATGCCACCAAACTATATAGTTTTGAAACTTTGGCCTTGTTTATACTACAAAGAGAGGTCGACAGTAAGTCGCCTTCCATCAACTTAGTTGTGCATGTGTCTACAATGCAAATTTGTCTCCCACTGACATATGTGCCTCCTTACAGCAACGCAGTAACCACCTCCCCATACAGCGTTGAGCCATAGTCGACATATTGTGGTTGACACAGTGTGAACATAGACACTGCGTGACTTATGTCGACTCTCACAGTCCTCCAGCAGGTGTCCCACAATGCCTGACAGCGACCACTCTGGTCACAGTGGTGAACTTCACTGCCCAGGGGTCAACCAGAAGCCATGACTCCCTTCTTTAAAACTACAGCGTATTTTTGAAATGCCTTTTCCTGACTGCCCAGCTTGGCAACCATTGTTGTGTGCAACTGCTCAACCGACCATGGCAGCTACATGCACTAGACCAATAATACTCAGCCACACAAGTGGCTCTTTGATGTGTCTCCTGCGGCTCCTTGTAGCACATGGTATTAAAACACTGGTTGATAACTGAATCACACCATCTATGTTAGTAACCATTCAGGATGCTTTTACTAGGTTATTAACCAATTGTAGTTGATAAAATAAATAATACTTAGTCAGTCATTTTGACAGATATTGGATCTCCTGGGCCTGGGGAGATAAGACTGTCCAAGCACCGCTACAGACCAGTCGTAGAAACATGGACACCTACAAGCAGATTGCAGAGGGGATGCAGGAGAAAGGGTAAAACAGAGACCAGCAGCAGTGCTGTGTGAAAGCAGAGGAACTGCAGCAGGCATAACACAAGGCCAAGGACACCAACAGTCAATCTGGTGCCAACCCCCAGACCTGCCACTTTTGCAATGAGCTGCTTGCCATACCCCACCAGCACCCTGCAGACCACCATAGACAGCTCAGTGGAGCTTGAGACAGAGACCCTTCCACAAACAGCGAGGAGGAGGAGGGACACACTTGGAGGTAACCAGCTGTGCGGCAAGTCAGGATCTTTTTGAGAGCCCACTGCAGCCTAGCCAGTCCCTTCAGCTGAGCACGAATGAGCCCAATCCAGGGGAAGGCACCTCGGGTAAGTTTGTCCATGCATTTTTCCCTTAAAATGTTTAAATGTGAAGATGGCACCTGGCCGCAGCCCAAGTTAGCAGGACACAAATATTTACTTTTCATTGATTCGCGTCTGCGAGAAGAGGTAGAGTTATCATCTGCTTTTCATTCCCCTATGGGCTTAGGCAGGGAAGCCAGGCAGAGCAGTTTGTTTGTGTACACCGGGATGTCCCTTGTATCCTCCTGAGAGATCTCGATGAAGCTTTCTGCAACCCTCTCCTGGAGGTTTCTAGCGATGGCTGCCTTATTTCTTCCTCCACGATAGAACACTTTCCCACAGGCTAGTGGCATATGGGCCTGGGTGGCTTTGGGACGGCAGCAACAACTGTGCTCTTTGTGCCTTTGTGACCCTCAGGAGTGAGAGATCAGCTAAAATCACCACTGCCTGTGGAAACTACTACCAGTACGCAGTGCCGTCGCCCTGTGCTGGTACACATGGAAACGGGGGCCAACCTTTTAATGTTTCATGCAACTGCACAATTCCCTCATCATTCCCCACTTGTCCCTGGTAGGCCTTACTCACCATGGCTGTGGCTGGAGAGCAGTGCTGTGCAGAGGTGCTCCAAAGCCAAAGTAGCAATAAGCACGTCTTATTTAAAACTCTCATGGGACTAAAGGAAGGGAGTTCTGAATCTTATCTTTTGCTTTCCATTGTGACTGTAAGTACAATGATATATCTGTCTGCTTGATCTGTAGCTGCTGCCGTTGCGGCCTTGAGAGGTGCCCTTTCCACACCCATGGAATGCCTGATTCTGATGAGGAAGAGAAAGAAGTGTACTAGGGAAGCCATATCCACCTAGACCCTGCACACCATTGCTGCACGGGACTGTGAACAGAGGGCCTGGTGTTGAATATAGCAGACTGCCTGGAGAAGGCAAGAGTGGAGAGAAGAAAAGCCAGGAGTCCCAGCAGGAAAAGGAGAGGGAGATGCAACAGGACATAATGGGGCTTCTCAGACAGCAAACACAGATGCTGCAGACTGTTGTTCCCCTACAAGTCCAACAGCCACAGGCTCACCTCCCTCTGCAATCAATGGAGAACTCCATTTCAGCAGCTTCCTGTACCTCCCAATATTCCACGTGGCATTATGGGCTGCATCCCTGCCTCTACCACTCAGCATCAGGGCAAAGTAAGGAAAACCACAGCTTCACATTCAATGCTGTGAGAGCCCTGGATGGAATATGTTTGGCAGAAATGGACAGGAATCAATAGAATCATAGAACTGGAAGGGACCTCGAGCGGTTATCTAGTCCAGTCCCCTGCACTCAAGGCAGGACTAAGTATTATCTAGACCATCCCTGACAGGTGTTTATCTAACCTGTTCTTAAAAATCTCCAATAAAGGAGATTCCACAACCTCCCTAGATGATTTATTCCAGTGTTTAACCACTCTGACGGTTAGGAAGTTTTTCCTATTGTCCAACCTAAACCTCCCTTGCTGCAATTTAAGCCCATTGCTTCTTGTCCTATCCTCAGAGGTTAAGAAAAAAAAATTTTCTTCCTCCTCCTTGTAACAACCTTTTACATACTTGAAAACTGTTATCATGTCCCCCTCAGTCTTCTCTTCTCCAGACTAAACAAACCCAATTTTTTCAATCTTCCCTCATAGGTCATGTTTTCTAGACCTTTAATCATTTTTGTCACTCTTCTCTGGACTCTCTCCAATTTGTCCACATCCTTCCTGAAATGTGGTGCTCAGAAATGGACACAATACTCGAGTTGAGGCCTAATCTGCATGGAGTAGAGTAGAAGAATTACTTCTAGTGTCATGCTTCCAACATTCCTGCTAATACATCCCAGAAGGATGTTTTCTTTTTTTGCAACAACATTACACTTTTGACTCATATTTAGCTTGTGGTCCACTATGACCCCCAGATCTCTTTCCACAGTACTTCTTCGTAGTCAGACATTTCCCATTTTGTGTGTGTGCAACTGATTGTTCCTTCCTAAATGAGTACTTTGCATTTGCTCTTATTGAATTTCATCTTATTTACTTCGGACCATTTCTCCAGTTTGTGCAGATCATTTTGAATTTTAATCCTATCCTCCAAAGCACTTGCAACCCCTCCCAGCTTGGTATCATCCACAAACTTTATAAGTGTACTCTGTATGCCATTATCAATATCACTGATGAAGATATTAAACAGAACCGCACCCAGAATGGATCCCTGAGGGACCCCACATATTATGCCCTTCCAGCATGACTGTGAACCACTGCTAACTACTCTTTGGGAATGGTTTTCCCATCAGTTTTGCACCCAACTTATAGTAGCTCCATTTAGGTTGCATTTCCCTAGTTTGTTTATAAGGAGGTCATGCGAAACAGTATCAAAAGCTTTACTAAAGTCAAGATATACTATGTCTACCACTTCCCCCCTATCCACAAGGCTTGTTACCCTGTCAAAGAAAGCTATCAGATTGGTTTGACATGATCTGTTTTTGACAAATCCATGCTGACTGTTACTTATCACCTTATTATCTTCTAGATGTTTGCAAATTGATTGCTTAATTATTTGCTCCATTATCTTTCCAGGTACAGAAGTTAAGATGATTGGTCTGTAATTGCTTGGGTTGTCCTTATTTCCCTTTTTATAGATTGGCACTATATTTGCCCTTTTCCAGTCTTCTGGAATCTCTCCCGTCTTCCATGACTTTTCAAAGATGATCACTAATGGCTCAGATATCTCCTTGGTCAGCTCCTTGAGTATTCTAAGATGCATTTCATCACGCCCTGGTAACTTGAAGACATCTAATTTGTCTAAATGTTTTCTACCATTCTAATTGTAAGGTTCTGTTTCATTAATTTATTTTATGTCTGTACTGTATTGGTTTTTAATCACACATTAATGTTTTGCAGTGGTTTTGGTATGCAATACATTTTTATTTTTTGGGGGGGGGAAATCATTTTTATTACTTCATAACTTACACTGCAGAATGCCTAGCACTAGTCAAAGCACACATTAGTTGTAATACAACAGGAGCACAGAACTCATAGTTCCAGTGCAAAACACAGTGTAATAATTATAAATGTACAGTAGCACTGCATAATTCATAAGTTCATTAAAAGATTGCCTGATATTCATAAATATACACCACACAATTCCTAACAACCCCCAAAATGTTGGGGCCAGGTAGAGCACAGCATCTATTTACCATGGCTGACCATTAAAGTGCTCTTCCAAGGCCTCCCTCAGGCACATAGCTCTTCTAATGGCCTGTGTGTCTGGCTGTTCAAAGTCAGCAGGCAGATGCTTCGTCTTTGCCTCAGAACTATTGTGCAGGACACAACAGGCAGCTATAAATATTGGGTTATTTTTTCTCACTGATATCTAATCTAGTGAGTAAATACCGCCAGCATCCCTTCAATCTACCAAAAGCACATACAACTGTCATTTTGCACCTGCTGAGCCAGTAGCTGAATCTTTCCTGCCAAGGTGGCTAGTGTATGGCTTCATGAGCCAGGAGAGCAAGGGGTAATCTGCGTCCCTCAATATCACTCTTGGCATTTTAAAACTGTCAATGGTAATCTGCTATTTGGGGAAAAATGTCCCTGCTTGCAGCTTCCTGAACAGTCCTGTGTTCTTAAAGATGTGAGCGTCATGTGCCTTCCCTGACTAGCCCCCATACATACCAGTGAAGTGCGCCCGCTGATTCACCGCTTGCATAACCATACAAAAGTAGCCTTTTCTGTTGATGTACTCTGTGGCAAGATAGGCTGGGGCCAAAATAGGAATATGTGTGTTGTCTATCACCCCACTGCAGTTCAGGAACCCCATAGCTGCAGATCCATCCAGGATGTCCTGCACATTGCCTAGTGTCACAGTCCTACATAAGAGGATACGATTAAGGGTCCGACACACTTGCATGACATCATTCCCCACAGTGGATTTTCCAACTCCAAAATGATTTCCCACTGAGTAGCAGCAATCTGGTGCAATGGCCATTCGCTTGTCAAGTGTCAATGCAACTCTCATTCTGATATCCAGGCACTGGAGGGCTAGGGCGAGCTCAGCACACAGATCCAGGAATATGAAAATAAGAAAGAAAAACTTGTAGCACCTTAGAGACTAACAAATTTATTTCAGCATAAGCTTTCGTGGGTTAGTACCCACTTCATCGGATGCATGCATCCGATGAAGTGGGTACTAACCCACGAAAGCTTATGCTGAAATAAATTTGTTAGTCTCTAAAGTGCTACAAGTTTTTCTTTCTTATTTTCATTTTGCTGACACAGACTAACACGGCTACTACACTTAGATCCAGGAATGTGGCCTTTCACATCCAAAAGTTCTGCAGCTACTCATCGTCATCCGAAATCTGCATTCGGATGCAATCCCACTAGTCAGTGCTCATTTCTCGGGCCCAGAAGTAGCGCTCCACAGTCTACAGCTGCTCCCATGAATGCTACAAGAAATCTGGAATTGTTATCATGTTCTCCATTCCCCCTACTTCCTGCGGCTCTCCAAATACTGGAGGCTCATTCATCTTACATTTGCCACATCCGTGACAATAGCGCAGAACTGTGCAGGCTCCATACTTCTGTCAGAGATGGCAGACAGCAACAAGTGCTGCATGTGTTTGTGGGGTTTTAAAAAAAGGCACAAAAATGATGGGATAAGGATGACATTATGGGATAGAGACAGTTGCATGATGGGAACTTGACTCCTTGCTCCCAGCCCCCCTCTGCATGTCTCGTGTGTGCCCTACAACGCAATGCAAAAATTCCCCCAAAGACACTGTGCCGGATGGTGGAGCATGGACACTGGAATACCTACCCACGGTACACCACATTTTGCATTGACACAAACATTCCTGGTGAGTACGTGCAGTGCCAATGCAAGCAGCCAAGTATGCACATGCACGAGTGATATACTAACTGTGGCACCTTTATGCTGATGTAATTTCCATCAACCAAAGATTAATGCTGACTTGGTCCCCCAAGAGGATAGTGCATAATGTGGATTGCCAACCTTCATTACAAAAAAATAAAAGAGAAATATAGACAATGCAAAATGCTGAGAGTTTGCTTACTTATTCTAAACAAGATTTGACATAGCTGTGCTAAAAGCTCCTTATTTTTGCAGTGTGAAGGAGTTTTTTTTCCTCCTTTTAGTATGAGTTGTTGACGCACCAGCTGAATGGTAGACCTGTGATAAACTGATTTTTAAAGCTATTTCACTTAAGTTTTCAAAATCAATTTAACTTTCCCACTACCGTGGGCTGGATTCCCAGCTAGAAATACTTAATGTGGCAGCTGCTTCCTGAGAAGTTTGGCCTCTTGAGTGCATTCTTTTGGGGCGGTAAAAAGAATTCTGAGGAACCCAGTGGTAGTTTGCTTTTATGAATTTTCTGGTAAGCCTGTTTTCCTCAGATTTCACATCTTCAACCTTTTCAATTGGGTACGTTTGGTAGAGTGGAGAAAATATTTTTAACTATAAAATGAAACTGAAGGAAGGGGAGACTCCAGAACAGAGTCCAGTCTTTAGCTTACACTTGCACCCAGGAAGATTAAAGAAGGTTCATTGGTTTCTTGAGAGCTGAATCTCACTGTTGGATGGAGACCAGCAGCCAGTGAAGAAACTCCTAATTATGGCCAGCCAGTTGCCAGCAGGGATGGAATGGGCTGCCTCTCTTGGGAGGAAGATTAAGAACTCAGGCATGGGAAGGAAGACAAGAGATCACCTGGGAAGATAATGAATTTGCCTGGAGGTAGATCTGGGCCTTAGTTAGACTACATCTGCCCTTCTCCATTCATGTCCTTTGCTCCAAATTGCCATGTACTTCTTTGTGTTAGTACAAGTGTGTATTAGTGGTTGGTCCACAAATAGAATGCGAGACCTACTACTATATCACCAGCTCAAGGAGATCCCCTTTAGTTCAAGTAGTAGAGACCTATGATTTTGTAGATGAAATACCCAGCTCCTCCCTCAAGTGGCATGCATATAAACTCTATCTAATAATTGTGCCTTTTGCTAGCAGGCATTAATTCCTTACACCCTCTCAATACTATTCAGGTTACGCCCTTGGATCGCCAAAGGGATTATGTGGAGGGTGAATCTAAGAGATTTGTTGCCCTTAATGTCATTATCCTTTTCTGGCAAACACATTGTCTCGCCTTGCTTTTTCACCTTTCATGCTTTTACACTTGTAAATGCTCACTGCAAGTGACTAATAAAATATATAAAACAGATGCACAGTTGCATCTTGGGATGAATAAATTCTGTCTGTGTGTGAGAGAACAAATGTGTGGGTAGGTCAGTGAACATGCTGGCTACACACTACAGCTGATTTTGAAACCTCTAGATCTTGGCCACAGTTTTTTCCTCTAAATATTGAAACTAGAAAGAATATCTCTGGAACTCATTCTTTGCCAAATATCATGTTTTAATTTAAATCGAGCCACTTTTTAAGCTTAGGAGGCCAAAAAGTCTCCAAAACCATTTAGCGTCTATTTTCCCCCACTCAACTGTATAACTTAAAATGGCCAAACTGATGTTTTCTTTTCTACATCAACAAAAGGGAGGGGAAAAACCAGCTCCATAGGCAGGCCCTTTGAACAAGTTTCCAAAGCCCCATGAAATGGACAGGCAGTGCCTTTTGTGGACAGCCCAGCATTTGTATGTGCAAGTTGGTTTTACTGGGGAGTAATTACAAATGGAAATTCAGGATTTTGCCCATGCCTCTTGAACAATTATGGGTTATCTGAGGCCTTGAAAACTTGGCCCTGCATGTCAAGTTGCAGCAGGTTTTCACAGCTAGACTCAGATTTTCTGAATTATGTATGCAATCATGTATTGCAAGAGGTAGCTGCAGCATGGTCTTATGAGAAAATGATGCTCACCGATCTGAATTCACACTTCTGAAAATCTGGGCTTAAGCCTCCAACCCCTCAAAAGACAGTTTTTTATAATGGAAATGTGATTGTAACAAATGATTACTCTATAATTAACGGCAAAATGGCACAACTAGTGGAATAAGGATAGGGATAACAATAGCAATGCTAATGACCATTTGGCCAGTTCACTCTACTTTGGCCACCTACTTTGGTGATGGGGTACACTAAATTGTTTCTGTTCCAATCATGGCCTCTGCTACTCCTTAGTGGGACTAGTGAGAAAATTCATTGATGGTCTTATGAGAAGGGCACTGGATTGGCATTCAGGAAGCGTGGGTTCAGTTCTTGGCTCCACCATGGACTTCCTTTGTGACCTTGGGCAAGTTGCTTGGGCCCAGATCCTCAAAGGCATTTAGAAATCAATGGGAGTTAGGCCTCTAAATACCTTTTACGTTCTGGGTCTGGATGACTAGGTTCCCCCAACTGTAAGATAGGATTAACTGTGCCTAGCTTCACAGGTATGTTGTGAGGATAAATTCATTAATGTTTTGAGGAGCCCTGATTCTACATTGTTGGGGGTGAGAAACATATAAATAGCCAGAAATATAAACCATTACAGCAACAAATAGACAAGGTTTGGTCAGATGTGATTATTCCATGTCCTACCTACTGTATATTAGATGCTGGAACTAGTGGTGCTAGAGTGCTGCCATACCCCCTGACTTCCATTATATACAGTGTTTACAGTTAGGTTCAATGGCTCTCAGCAACCCACCTTTAAAAATATTTCCAGCATTCCTGGATGGCACATTCAGTGATGAGCTTACTTTCTTAACAGTGAACTAAGTTAAATATTTAAGCATTGAACCTGGACAATCTAGAAGAATGAATTAGTGCCCCGTTCAAAATAAAGATCTTGAACTTTCCTTTATATTTCTGTGTAGAAGCCCAAGGAATCTGCTAAGTGAAACAGCTACAAACTGAGTCTCAGGTACAGTAGGCTTACCAGTATTTTTCTTCTCTGCTTGAACAATAAAGTAGTTGGTGGTCTCTAATGCTACTGCCTCTTAACATTCCTGGATTTTATTAGGATAACCCCATAAACCTGAAAGACCCAACCTAACAGGAGCAGCGGCTTTTGTTCAACAATCACAAGTTTCTTCTTGTACAGTGTCGGACTCAAGCGCGTGTGATGCATGTAAGTGGGGGCTCAGGGCACAATAGGCCAAAGGTTTAAATATTTTTATGAGGGGAGGAAGGAAGGCAGGCCTGCGTCATAGTGCTAATGTATAAAACTACCTGATACATGAAAGGGTTTCATCCAGTCCCTGTTAAATGTGGCCAAATCCTCAGCTGGTGTAAATTGGTGAAGCTGCATTGATTTCAATGGAACTATACCGATTTATATGAGCTGAAACTGTGGCTCTGTATCAGAAACCTTGAGTCACTGGAACACCTTTCAAACTACTAGGATGTTAAGATATTCCTAACATATTCATGTAGAGTGGAAAGATGCATTTCCTGGCTATGCTTAGTCTGTTCAGCAATTAATTGTTCCTTCTGTTTCTTAAATGCACAGAATATAATGGAAGGGTACTCTTAATAGCACATGAAACTTCAACTTGGCTTATTATAACAGCCTGACCTCATGGGATAAATGTTTAGTGGAGCCCATGTGAATTTACCCATGTACGTGCCAATTTTATTAATAGACGTTGCAGCGAGTTATCATTATACAATGTGATGAAAAAACTTCCCTCATCTCATCTTCACATACTACGGACACCAGCAGAGTTTCTATGGATTTGAGTCTCGGCAGCTCAGGGTTTTGACTTCTGAGACACTCTTGGAAACACAGGAAGAAAAAAATCTCAGCTCTAAAACTGCCATCATAGCAAGCACTTAGTTACAGGTGGAATCTTCACAGATGATTGCAAGGGCAACTATCAACTTTCAGTCCTCAGTGTTGTATCAAGTGTCTAGCACAGGGTACCCCTCCCCACAGACCCTGCTGTTTCTCAGCCCCTGCTCCATGATGCCTAGAGCGAACTGGTTTAGGGTGATACATGAATAAGGTCAATAAGAACAAATGACTCAAACATCACAAAAAACTTGGCCAGTTTTGTGACATTCACAGGAGGAACGGGCAAACTTCATGGGGCTAGAGCTGTTTGGACTATTTTATGTACTAAATGTAGAACTCTCCAAAAGCTGGGCTGTTCATAAGCAAATGCTACCTTGCTCTCTCTAATTCTACACATACACACGAGTATTTACATTTTTAGTATATTTTTCTTCTTTCCCCTCTCTGCTTCTTTCACAAAGTCCCTCTGTATTTGTTATTTCACCCACCCACGTTCCACCTTCACATGGCTCCTTTTTTCACCCCATTGAATCTTTCTCCCTTCTTCTTGCTTCCCACAGGCTGACCTAAATTGAATTTGAATCCAATCACATCCAACTTGAACGTCTAGATTGGATACAAGATTAAGCAAAAGGCTCATCAATATGTAAAATGCCTGCAGATAAAAATGTATTTAGCTAGCAATAGGACTCAAACCACTCACGGTAGGATTTTCAAAAGTTTTCTGCATTGGCCCAACTCCAATCCCAATGGGAGCTTTTGGAAACCATACCTGTAGGATGTTAAAAACTCATGAATTAAGGTTCAAAAACAATTCCTGGAAGACATTATGTTCCCCTAAAAGGCATACTTTGTAGTAGTTTATCGATAACAGTTTGGCTAAGGGGTCTGATTTATGAGAATTACTAATAAATTCACAATTCTTAAAATCTATCAGTCTCTACTCAAGTGAAAAGTAGAACTGGACTAGCAAGCATGTTTCATATAGGACATGGGTTCTCAAACTGGGGGTTGGGACCGCTCAGGGGATCGCAAGGTTATTATATGGGGGGAGGTCGTGAACTGTCAGCCTGCACCCCAAAACCTGTTTTGCATCCAGCATTTGTAATGGTGTTAAATATATAAAAAAGTGTTTTTAATATATAAGGGGGGGTCGAACTCAGAGGCTTGCTATGTGAAAGAGGTTACCAGGACAAAAGTGGTGGAGAATAGGACTGAATAGGACTATCATACATATGCATGTACAGGTAATTCTGTGTCCTCATTTTAATTATTTAACTTTAGGTAACTTTAAGGGGGAAAAGCAGCATTTCTCTAATGAGTTTTGGTAAGGATTATTCTATTTGAACTTAAATGTGTCATACTTTAGTAGTTTGATGTGTCAATAATATATTGCTATTCATAGGATATAATAGTAATTAGTTTATTATTATTATTCCTTATTTTTATGAATGTAGTTCCTAGAGCCCCAACTGAGATCAGAGACCCAGTGTGTTAGGCACTGTACATACATAGAGTTAAAAACAGATCCTGCCCCAAACTACTTACAATCTAAATAGACAGGACAGCAAAAATTAGTATTATCTCCATTTCACATATGGGGAATGGAGACACTTCAAACGCAGTTCTCCACTACTTTACCCCAGTTTTATGTTGGTGTAACTGTTGAAATCAGTGGCATTGCTAGACTAATTAGGTGTAGCCAGAGAGAAATGGCCAACACACAAGTTCTATTTGCTCCTAAATGGATACATAAATTACATCCTTCTTTTTGGAGGCAGCAGGGGAAAGCCTCCCTACGTAGGGTTTTCTCCTCTTTTCCCCCAGAAGCCTCCAGGCCCTTTTGCTGTTAGTTAATTCTGCATGGATGCCATGGAGAGATGGGCTTTGAACCCACGATGAAATAAACAGCTCAACAGGAAAGCTAAGGACTCCGGTTTTGCTGCATTCCTAATATTTTTTGCAGTTTATGGAAAACTCCTATAAACACAGTGCAACACAGCAAGCCCCAACTGCTAATATGCTGTCTAGACTGCTCAAAATATTAGTTTACTCTTTGACTTCCATGGATCATAGCTTAAACTTTTGACCTTGCTGCTTTCCTGGGCCCACTCAGAAGCCTTCCAAGTGTCTAATAGCCAAATTACTTGTCACCCAAGCAGCTGGAGATACAGGCAGACTTAAAACCTCAAGAGTGTGCTGTATAACACCGAACATAAAAGGTTAGAAAATGCTGTCAGCCTTCTATACAGCATGAAATATTCTGCACCCTCCCAAGTTGGGCGAAATTGATCCAGGTTACAGAACTGACAGCAGACAATTCCGTGTGGGTATGCGAAACCCCATAAGATATTTGCTGGAGGTGGCTCAGGTTTTTGATGAAACCATACTAGCACTGGGGCATTGCTAATGCATGCCTTTGATTTCTGTTTATGGCCCCCAAGTTGAGTGATCTCTCTTATTGGCACCAACTTGACTATTTTTAAATGATGTAGCAGCTGGCTCAACACATAGTTCAAAGATTTATGCTTATGTCATAAAGGCTTCTGACTGGAAAAGAAATTCTGGACTAGTGTCTACAGCTCATACCATACACAGATACAATCTTCATAATTTGTCTTAGTCCATCTCTAGCATAGATTTTAAGAGCTAAAAGGAGGCATTGACATGACTGAAGCAAGGCAAACCTCGAGCAGCAGCAGCAACCATGATTTAGAACAGGTTGGGATCTACCACCAATGTCTGCAGCAGAAGGTATGATCCTGGAGTTCATTTATTTTGAGAGTGATAGGTGCTCTTCCTGGGCATACAGCGCAAGAATGACACTGCTCCGAGAGGCTGGGACAGGCCCGTATTATAAAATGAAATACATCAATGGAAAAAGAGTTCACACAGTTGCAGAAGCACTATAGGCAGATGGACAGATGCGTGTATGTGGACACATATAAATATGCTAATTTTTAGGTAATAAAGCAAAATAGTAACAATCCTGGCCATCATACTGGTTGTGGACATTCCAAGACCCCATGAAATCAGGGCCAGTTTATAAAAGATGTCGTGCTACTTTCATGTCTCATGCAGAACCACAAGGAACTGCATCCATGCACTTCACCTTCCAGCACTTAAAAATTAACAAAGATTCTCGTGACATGAAGAAACTCAGATTCATGTGTAACCCTACTGCCAGGAGGAGTTGACAGCAGCAAGGGCCAGGTTCAGTACATAGAGGTTCCTTTCTCAAAAACGCAATGCAAAACTGGCTCGAGCCCCCACCCAGTAACCTGGGGAAATCTTACACACACCCCTGGGCACCTCAAAGAGGCAATACTTCCCCTCTCGCAAGCACAGAGCCTCGGTGTAACAGAAAATCTTTAATAGCAGCAGGTAAACGACACCAGCATTAAATCGGGAAAACACTTTAACTAGGATTCATAAACCAAACTGTGAGCAAAGACCCACCCCAGCCAACTGGGCCATGTCCTTTCCCTTTGGTTCTTGAGTCCAGCAACCCAAAAATAACCCAAAGTCCAGTCCCAGAGTTCAAAAGTTCATCTGCAGAGTGCTACACCCCCCCCCCCCCAGTCTGGGTGGAAATGGGGAGGGGAGAGGTAAGGGGCATCTTACGTGGCTCGAAGCTGACTGCCTTACCCCTCCATGGAGCTTCGCTCTGCTCCGCCAGCCGTCCCAGATGCCCCTCCGCTCAGCCAGCTGTCCCGCAAGCCACTACAGCTGTCCCACAAACTGCTCCACTCCGCTCCACCAGCATCTCCGCTCCACCAGCCATCCTGCAAGCCGCTCCAACTGTCCCCACGAACTGCTCTGCTCCACCAGCTGTCCCACCAACTGCTCCGCCAGCCGCTCAGCAATATATCTTCAGACTCCCCGACTACTTAACACAGTGCTCAGTGATTTCAGCTCAGTGATTTCAGCTCATAATACTTTTAGCTCTTTAGTGATTTCAGCTTGTAGTAAGGGGAGCCTTAGTGCTCATTTGCACCCTTAGCCCAGAGTGATTTCAACTCGGCAGCCTGAAACCAAACTCCCAATGAACTCAACATTAGCTCTGATATTCCACAGTGGAGAGAGGAGGAGATGCAATTGGTATCTCAGACTCTCACAAGGGGCCCACCACCAAGTACAAATACCTGTCCTCAGCCTCTCAGTTCATTGGGTTTTGGAACCCATGTCCCTTGCCTAGCGAGTGCTGCTTAGTTGATGGTGAGTCCCTCTGTCATAAAACAGTTCCACTGTCCTTGATTCACATAATCAGGGTAACAACACTTTATTCTTCCTGCCCCAACAACAGAGAAACTGGGGATCCCACAGCATCCAAAGTGACCATTTGGGCAAGCAGTCCATCATGCTAGGTAGGGTGGGTGTGTCCATGCAAACAAGATCAGCCCCTGGAGTCCCTTACCACAACTCACCACCAGATGTCAGGGTAGAGCTCATCCTGACTCTGCTTACACATATTTGGCCTGGTTTGCATCCCCATTTCAGCTAGTCTGAGCTAAACTTTACACTTAATTCTCATTTCAAGAGGCCAGGAGACTGAACTAAAACTGCTTTAGTGGCACTGATGGATGATCTCCTCCTGTCAATAGATAGAGGGCAGACATCCATTCTCAAGTTCCTGGACCTCTCTGTGGCATTTGACACTGTTGACCATGATATTGTTGTCTCACCTGAGAGACGGGGCACGAGTCCAGGATAATTCACTAAAATGTTTTCAGTCCTTCCTGGAGGGATGCACTCAAAAAGTAGTGAGGGAAACTTCACCTCCACCTCTAGACCCTCACCTGTGGGGTTCCACAAAGATCAGTTCCCTCTGATCCTTTCCAAAATGTATATGCTACCATTAGGTAAACTGGTCAGATGACACAGACTCAAGTGCCAGCAATATGTAGATGACACACAGCTCCACCTGTCCTTTACCACATACAACCACACCATGACCAACAAGATGGACCAGTGCTTGAATGAGATCAGCTCATCGATGAGAACAGCTAGCTGAAGCGGAACACAAGCAAAACAGAGGTGATGCTGGTGGGCAGAGGATGGTATTTTGAGGAGTTTGCAGCCTCAATGCAGACTCCATTGACAAAGTTCCCATCCACAGTTGGTCAGTTCAGTCCGTAGTCTAGGAGTACTCTTGGATTTCTCGCCAACGCTGAGCTCTCACATCACGATTGTGAGTAATTCTTTCTAGCATCTCCAGTTGGCTAGAAGACATCCTGGCAGAGGAATACTTGGCCTCCATTATTCCTGCCTTCATCATATCTTGGCTGGACTACAGCAATGTGATATACCTGGGCAGCACTTAGGAAACGGCAGCACTTAGGAAACTCCCACTAGTACAAAGTGCTGCAGTGCTTCTCCTCAGCAACACAGGCTACCATGAGCACATCATACTCGTCCTCCGCTCTCTACACTGGCTTCCCATAGCATTTTGAATCAAGTTCAAGGTCTCAGTCCTTATTTTCAAAGCACTCCATGGCCTGGGCCCACGATACCTAAAAGATCATCTGAAGGTCTAGGACGAAGATTGTGGTTGATAACCATGCTTCTCTGGCACAATGGAACGCCCAACAATAAAGGTAAAGCTCACCTGAGCAAGAGGCAGAACCTTCTCCAGGGGGCTGGTCCCAGACTGTGGACTGAACTCCCCCAGGAGTTAAGAACCATCACAAACCTTTCCACTTCAAGTGCAAGGGGCATTCCTTTAACCTTGCCTTTTCTAACATCAATACGTAACAACCGTTACATTTATTTCATTAATAAATAATCCCCCCGCCAAAACAAGACACTCCACTGTGCACACCTTTCCCTTTGGGGGGAGGATAAGAGACCAAACAACATGTGGCAGGTGTATAGTCATGTTACTCATTGCACTACTGGAAGGCTCTCAGATACTACAGTGATGAGCGCAGCACTATATATATAGAGAGAGACTAGAAAGGTATTTATACATCTAACTCCCATTGATTTCAATTATTTCAGTGGGAGTAATGTACCTAAATACCTTTGAGGATCCTAACTAGAGAAATTAAATGATCTGACTAAGGTCACACAGGGAGTCTGTGGCAGAGATGGGAACTGATCACAGGACTCTAGAGTCCCAAGACAGTGCCTTAATTCTAAAGACCCACCTTGTTTTAGCTCTAAAAGACAAAGCATTTCTAATGGAATCTGTACCTCAAAGGTTTGGTCATACCACTGAACAACTTCAAACTCTTGGGCCCAGTTTTCACCTTAGATATGTGCACAGAATGACATGGAGTTTATGATGCACCTGTATCTGAGGGCTGAATTTGACCCATGACTTGTAAGCTGCTTAAAATATTCTAAAATATTTTCAACCTCAATCCTACATCTTATCTTTTAATGTGTGCACAGGGGATCTTGACTCTAGTATGCCCCTAATGGTGCAGAACTTCTATGCCAAAGGGAGTTCCTTGCATTTCAATTGAGCTGTGTGGTGCTGAGCTGCAGGGAGAACTATATCTAAACATTTTGTAGGCATGTAGCAACTTAAATGCGTGTAAGGCATGAACATTCTCTGTGCATGGTTTGTTTCTTTGAGCACATTAGTACTTATACAGCTCTAGAGCTAAGACAGCCTCTGAAATAACATTAGGCCCTGGTCTACACTAGCGGGAGGCAGGGGGTCGATCTAAGATACGCAAGAAGTCAGCGTATCTTAGATTGACTTACCTGGCCGTCCTCACACCGGGGAGTCAACCGCTGCCACTCCCCCCGTCAACTCCGCTTATGCCTCTCGCAAGCTGGAGTACCGGAGTTGACGGGGAGCGCTTTCGGGGATCGATGTATCGCTTCTAGAGGAGACGCGATACATCGATCCCCGAGAGATTGATCTCTACCCTCCGATCTGGCGGGTAGAGAAGACCTAGCCCTAGTGATGTGACATAGATTTAGGCATGAGCTGAATACACACAGACACAAGCTCTCTCTATGATTTTCATGTGGAAATTTCTCACAAGTTCAAATGATTCCCTAATTATTATTTTTTTGAGCTATTCACTTCTGAACCAGACACTCTCAGGAGGCTCATTTGCTTGTTTGATAAACCAGAGAAGAACAGTATGTTCATACAAGTATTTTAATACAGGAAATATGAGTCTAGTCAGTATCTTTCCAACGACATATGTGGGGAGGGAGGCGGGTGAAATGCTACTTAATGTCTTTTAAAGTACTATTTAAATAGCTTCACAGAAACACCATCCAATCACGTCTCCCCCTTTATAACATGCTGAGTATTTTTTTTAAATCACATTTTATGACGAAAACAAACAAAATTAGAAAAGAAACAATAACAAAATGTCATTTAGAAGATATATTACACAAACATTTTAATGGTCATTTCTCATCTGGCTTCATAATGTAAAATAAATTATATAAAAAGGAGCAATTATGGAGCACACATTAGGGTACGGCTGGCTCAGAGCTGGGCTTCTAAATTCCCTGAGGGCAGGTATGAATTCCACAGGGAGTGACACTTTGTTGGTTAAGCATTCCAGAAGCCATGGAGGGGTGCAATCAGAAAACAAAACCCACCCCGCAATAAACAAACTTGCAATGAGCTTTGAGGAAATGACAGACTGATGGTAAAGTGCAGGCCCCAGGAAATGTCTGAATGCTCTCAGATGCTGTGTTAAACTCTCATTTGAGGGGAATCTGGAACAATATTTTTAAAATAGTAAAATTCAGGGCATTCTATAATTAAATCCTGCACTTCTCAACAAAGCAAACAGAAAGCATGACACTACTGGCCAAACAGGCATTAAATACCTTCCCTGCCCTTTTGTTTCGGAAAAGAAAAAAAAAATATCTAAGCAGCATATTGATAGTATGATGCATCAAGAGGATTTCTGAGCATCGGCCCAGTACTGTTATATATGGGATAGAAAGTGTGGTCTATAACACAACACTAGGCTAAGGCACATGAACAAAAGTGGGCACTTATCTTTTTGGGTGTCCAAGTTTTTGTTCACAAAAAACTAGCTTTGAGGGCTGGAGAAAATGACTTAGAATGAGAGATTTAAGGAGTTCAATCTGTTTAAGCTTCGCTAAAAGGTTGAGAGGTGACTGTACCTTCACAGGGAGAAACCACCAGGTACTAAAAGGCTCTGTAATCTAGCAGAGAAAAGCATAATAAAAACAATGGGCTAGAAGGCAAAGCCAGACAAATTCAAATGAGAAATAAGGTACAATTTTTTTTTAACAGTAAGGGTGATTAACCATTGGAACAAACTGCCAAGGGGGAGTGGTGGATTCCCCATGTCTTGATGTCTTCAAATTGAGGCCGAATGCCTCTCTGGAAAATATGCTCTGGCCAAACACAAGTTATTGGGATCAATACGGGGTAACTGGATGATTTAGAAGTCCCTTCTGGCCTTAAACCAGAGCCGTAACTAGGAATTTCTGCGCCCGAGGCAGGGGCGCAGAAATTCCTAGGGGCTCTTATGCTCCGCCGAATTGCCGCCGAAGCCGCAGCACCGGCGGACCTCCCGCAGGCAAGCGGAAGCGGCTTTGGCGGCAGTTCGGCGGAGGCTATTTTTAGCAGCCGCCGAAGCCGCTTCCGCTTACCTGCGGGTGGTCCACCGGTGTGCGTGCAGGAGGCCCCCTTCCGCCGAATTGCCGCCGAAGCTGCGGCACTGGCGGACCTCCCGCAGGCAAGCGGAAGCGGCTTCGGCGGCAGGGCGGAAGTGCGGGCGCGCCCCTGGCAGCAGGCTTTTAGGCCCCTGCCAGCAGTGCGCCCCGAGGCGAGTGCCTCACTCGCCTCGCCCTCGTTACGGCCCTGCCTTAAACTGTATAAATCTATGAGTCAATTATTTTGCCACTGTACCTCGAATGTGTAACAGCAACAATATTAATTTAACTTAAATATACAGATTTGCTAGCATCCAAAAAAGACACAAATATAGTGAAAGAAAGGCACTAATTCACACGCCGGGGAGCATATGTTTAAGTCCCACTGAGGTCAATGGAGTTAATCATATGTGTTTAAGTGCTTTTCTGAATCCGTTATTTATTTATTTATTTATTTATTTATTTTGCCATGGATCAGAATCAGATAGCTTTATCCAAAGTCCAATGAAGTCAATGGGCGTCTTTCACCAAAATCAAGTCCCGTCTCCTGGCAAAGTGGCACCAGTCCCTTCCACCTTTCTGTTTCACTTTTTTCATTTCCTTATTTATTTTGTAATTATTTTGAAACCTTTCCTCTGCCTCCTCCCAAACTCAAGCTCAAACGTCAGGAATGGGGGGAAATTACCCAGCCCACTGGCATGTATTTTATTATAAGAGGAGCCGGTCGCTCGGCCTATTATTAAAGTTGCCCAGCACTTGACAGTATAAAACTCTATTTTCAGTTGCTAATCACTTTGCAAATTGTTTGGGATGAAATTGTCCACACTGGGTGTCTGCTTCAGGCTGAATTTTTAAAATATTTTTTAAATTTCAGCCACAATGGGTCAGCCGTTACTGAGAACAATGGGAAAAAATGGGATGTTTTGCCCATGTTAAAAAAAATTCTGGCACCCATTTCTCTGAATCATTCTAGCACACCCTCGTGCTTTGGAAATGAAATTTGACTGGAGGCGGTGAAAGTGGCCTTTTTGCCAGGGGTGTGCATTTTGCTGTGCAAATACATCCAAATTTGGTCAAGTTATAAGCCTTTGAAAAAATCACAGTTTGGACATGGTCAGTTGAGACTTTCCCTGTAATGGCTGCTCCAGGCCAGGGTAGAACCAGGCACTGGAACTGAGAGCAGGGATCCTCTCGCCCCTGTGCTCTCAGGGACCCACCTGCTGGCACCCAGGGCTGCCTGGAGGAGGAAGGTGCCTGAATTGAATGCAGAGGGGACAAAAGCCAGACTGGGGAGAGAAATAGGAAAAAAATAATATGCAATCAAGTAATTAGACTGTCTTAGTTATAGCACATATGCATACGTGGGCCGAATTAAGGTTGCATAGACAGCCTTAATTCTGGCATTTCCTAACGTTGGAGTGCTCAACTTTGCAACCTTAATAATGTTCTTTCAACATAGCTGTTGTGTGTGCAATATGTATATATACCTGCCCAACACAAACAGTGTGAAGTACTAAGACTGAAATCTCCAAAGTAATATAATTCTGCCATCCCTTTCCCCCAGACTTAGAGCGGTCTGCCTGGCAGACATCATACAGCACAAAGAAAGAACAGGAATAAACACAACACTAACCTAGAAGTTGTCTTTCACCTGGGGTATTTTCTCTCTCTCTTTCTTTACTTCTTTCTTCCACCCTCTCTGACTGTTTCCAGTTCCTCTCAGCCGGAGGTTCGTTCTTTCCTTTGTATTTACTCTCTGGTCTCGCTTGTCTTTTTCTGCATCTTTCCTCTTCTCAGAGTTAGAAAAATAAAACACTCTCATTTCCTTTATTTTTGTGTATCTCCACTCCCGCTTGTCTCACTCTTTGCAGTCCCTTTCCAATTGCTCCTCAGCTCTGTGACCTTTTTCCTGCCTTCTATTACTCTTCCACCATGACCTTTCACCTTTGTCCTCCCCATTCTATTGTTCATTTGTTCCCTGCTGGTTTGAGACCTGCTCTCTCATTTCCATTTCCTGGTTCTCTACCCCCTTTCCTCCTGTGCTTCAGTCCACTGTGCCCCTGCCCTCTTCCCCACACTTTTCTTTCTCCCCCTTGCAGGTCTGTTATCAAGTCTTCACCCTTGTGCCCATCTCATCTTCCCAATTGCCCTCCATGTTTCCCATCCCATCACTCTTCTCTTCCCCTCATCTTCCCTGCTACTTCACATGGATCCCATTCATCTTTTCTCCCCCGCACCTCCTCTGCATATACTACCTCTTGTTATGTCCTCGCCTCTCTCGGGAAAGAGTGAGCGCAGATGAAGACTCATCTTTGTGTACTGCCCTCTGCCTCCTCTGCTTCTGTGCTCTATGCGGCACGAGACGAATCCTGACATGGGCGGGAGAAAAGGAGCCAGTTGAGTTAACGCCATGAAACTAAAAGAGTCCTCCCACCACTACCTGGCGGTAGCAATAAAACAAGAGTTGAATCCATGCCTCCATCAAGGCCGGTCACCTCCAGTCCCACACCAACCCTCCTCTGAACAAGGCCTGATAACATGGGTGCACAAGGGTGGTACCCTTGTTTAACTGCACATGTTGCCTGGGAGTAAGACTGGCTATGGTACAGCCACACATCCGCTAATGGCAGCTCATAAAGAAAAAAGAAACCTCCATCAGTTTAAAGTTCGCCTTTCCTGCCCCCTTCTGCTTCAAAAGAAAGGCAGGTTTCAGCACCCTCTGCTATAGTATGTGCCATTTACTTCAGTAAGGCTGATTAAGTCATGCATTTACAAGTAGGCCTTCCATCAGAGCTAATTCAAAGCAGATGTGCTGAGTTCCACAGCCAGGGAGGCATCCATCTGAGAGTTGCAAGGGTCTCTGTAAGAGCTCTCTTTTTACGGCACTTTATAGCACATGGGGAGGAGGTTAATTGGTGTAAACGTTGAATTTCAAATAAGGATCCCCTTTTAAAGTTGTATATATGCAGATACTTTTTATGGAGCCTTATATTACAAAGTCAAGGGAGGGCTGAAGGGGGAAAATAATCACCCCAAAAGATTTCAGGATCAAACAAATCCAACCTGTCAAATGCTAAGATATTTTAAGGAGGAAACCGAACTCACATTTTCTCCAGAAGACGCAAAGAGAAGCAAAGACAGGAAAAATATTTAACTAGATTCCATGTTATATTAGGTGGGGAGGTGGGAGGAGAAATGCCAATGCTAATATGTTGGTTTCAGAACCTTCCAGCTTGGCTTCTTCTGCGAGAAATATTGGCAAGAAAAGACTCTGTGCAGGGAATATTTATGATAAAAGTAATAGATTTGCACATCTTAACAATAGCAGGAGGATTAAAAACTACCCGTTTGCTCTTTCCCATAGCTTTCAAAAATATTTGGTTTTTTGCTTGTGAACCAGCTTAACCACTCTTATTCCCTGAAATTATCAGCCCTGGCTTAATGTAGTTTATTATCTGAGTTATGTTATATGGATGGATAATGGCCAACTTCATAGAGTAAAAACCCCACACATAAGGGCTGCAGCTTGCTCAAAAAAAATCTTTATTCATTTAGATTTAAATTTTATATTTATTAGTGGTGTTTGCATTTTGTTTTGATAACAATATTTATCTTATTTTTCAGGCCAGTTTTTGGTGGGAATCCAGCTTATTGTTGCATTTGTTTCCAGGCATGTTCTCGCTCACTCATATGGGACAATCTGATTCATTACTTGTATTACAGTAGCACCTAGAGCCTCAGCCGAGATCAAGGCCCTATTGTGCTAACCACTATCCAAACAACATATTGTTGAAAGATCTTAAAATTTACAGAGCCAAGACAGACAATGGAAGGCCTATTACTCCTGTTTTATAAATGGTGAACTGAGGCATTAAGTGATTTCCCCAAGGTCACACAGGAAGTCGGTGACAGAGCCAGGAATTAAACCCAGGTCTCTTATATCCCAGTTCAGTGCCTTAACCACAGCACCATAACTCCTGATAAGCTAGCTCGAAAACAGCAAGTGTGATAGATATCGGAAAGACATCAATTGCACGATGATTGATCAGTTGAATCTCTCTTCCTAGTGAAGACTGATCATTTGATAGTGGAGAAACATTACACAAAATAAATCTTCCTCCTTTACTTCCCGCTTTCCCCACCATTTTAGACCCTAGGTATTGCATGCCCTTGTCAGACTTTGAAGGCCTCAGGGAGTTTTCTGTATCCCACACGTGGAGGGAAATAGGATATTTACACTGGAGGGTAGTTTGAATGCTAGCACAACTGGAGATGTAGGCATGGCATGGAGTTTCCACGTCTGTAGGGGAGGAGTATCAAGATGTTGTAGCCACTAGGGGGAGCTCTTGTCCTGGGCAGTAGGGGAAACAGATTGGGAGGGTTTTATACTTTTTGATGGCCCTATTGCTGAGTTTTTCTTTTCTCATGACCAAGGGCAGGCATGTAGGATGACTCAAGTCCTAATCCTCAAGTGCTGGACCCAGGGCAGCGCACATTCAGTCACCGCTAGGAGTATGGTTTCAGAGTGGTAGCCGTGTTAGTCTGTATCAGCAAAAACGACGAGGAGTCCTTGTGGCATCTTAGAGACTAACAAATTTATTTGGGCATAAGCTTTTCTCGGGCTAGAACCCACTTCATAGATGCATGGAGTGGAAAATACGGGAGCGGGTATAAATACATGAAAAGATGGGAGTTACCTTACCAAGTGTGAGGTCAGTCTAATGAGCTAATTCAATTAACAGTAGGATACCAAGGGAGGAATAATAACTTTTGTAGTAGTAATGAGGGTGGCCTATTTCAAACAGTTGACAAGAAGGTGAGAGTAACAGTAGGGGGAAATTAGTATGGGGGAAATTAGCCACTCCATCAGGGGATCGTTCACCTGCACCACTGTGATATATGCCATCATGTGCCATCATGTGCCAGTAATGCCCCTCTGCCATGTACATTGGCCAAACCAGACAGTCTTTATGGACACTGTCCCTGCCAGCAGGTAGGGGATCTTGGGGGACAATTACTGCACTGGTGGGGTGCAAAATAAACTTTATTAAGAAAATATAAAAACGGAAAAATTCAATAGTGAGGGGTATGGGTTTTGTTAAGGTAGACAATTGGGGAGGGGTTTCTTTTAGTAAACAGGATAGGGGGTTTCAATAGTGGGGTACAATACAGTGGGGTACAATACAGTTGGTAACCAATTGACACTGAAGTATAAATGTAACAGGTAACTAACAATTTCTATGTAAAGGGTGTGTCTCAGCAGCATATAACCAACTAACAGTTATGGGTAAAATGTGTTAAATAACCAACAACTCTAGGTAAAAATGGGTCACAGTGGTGTAAATGTAAAATGTGAGGTGTGTTAGAGAGAAAAAGGCAACCAATGGGGTTTTTATGCTAGACAATTGAGGTTTGGCAGCTATAGGAGGTGGTGGGGGGGGGGGGTGAGCACGTGGTGGAAGGGATTAAAAGAGAGAGAGAGAGAGAGAGAGAGAGAGAGAGAGAGAGAAATGAGGTTGGGGGGTTTATACAGAACACAGCAAAATCTTATCTATGATCTATCTTGACCAAGATTACACAAGTGAGCAAGTAACAGAACACAATGCAACGACTTACTTACAGAGACGCTAACTTAACCACAGCTATGCAAAATGAAATTACAATTTATCTAGACTAAAGACTAAAACTAATGGTGCACCTTATACTAGGGGTAGTTCCAGAGGGCAGAGTGGTGTGTACCCAGGATACAGCTCCAAGGGGGGGCGGGGTTAACTAGTGGTGGCTGCAGCAGTTTTATTTCTAGCAGCAAAGGCGCTGCTGTGGAGCTAAAAGCAGATTACAGATACAGACCAAGGGGTTAGCTTGGGTCTGCCTGCCGGGGAAAGAAAGCCAGCAGTTAAAACAAGGGGAGTGTGCAAGAGGTTTTTTCTTACCAATCCCCAAGACAGCAGCAAGCACAGAGACAGGAACGGCAGTAGCATCGGAGAATGGAGAGAAGACTCGATTCGCTTACAATAATCAGGAGATCTCCAGGCACAAATTTGTTGTTCGTGGGAGGGGAGTTTAAAACGGGGGTACACTCAAAAACAAACGAGAGCGGGGAGAGGGACCCCCAAAGACCCCTAGCTGATCAGACCAGGTGGCAGAGCAAGGACCTTCTCCAGGGGTCTGATCAGAAAATGTCTGGTTTTAAAGGCAAACTTAGGCAGTTTCCCACCAGTACTTTTGATTGGCTTCTCTGGATACAGGGGAGGAGAGAAGGCAGGGAAAACTACAGGTAAGCATAGGCATGCCTGGGCATGTTCTGAGCCACAGGTATGACTCATATGCTCAGCTATGTGGCCACTTTAGGTCTTGCATACCTGGACAGCGCCTCCTACACCGAGCCCGGGCCTGAACAAAGGAACCAAACCAAGAAGCAAGAAGCCCCCTCCCTAGGCAGAGCAATGGCTCCAGTCAGTCTGTACAAGCCATTCTTATGAATAGGGCTATGACTTTAGTTAGCACAATGGCCGGGAGGGGCGGCCACACCCGGTACCAACAGAAAGGAGAGAGGAACAGGGAATGCAGCAGGGGGACATCTGTAACAGACAGACACAAATCTGACATCAGGAATTATAACATTCAAAAACCAGTAGAAGACCACTTCAATCTCCCTGGTCGCTCAATAACAGACCTAAAAGCGGCAATTCTTCAGCAAGAAAACTTCAAAAACAGACTCCAACGTGAAACTGCAGAACTGGAATTAATTTGCAAACTGGACACCATCAAATTAGGCCCGAATAAAGACTGGGAGTGGTTGGGTCAATACAAAACCTAAATCTAATTTCCCCCATACTAATTACCCTCTACTGTTACTCACACCTTCTTGGCAACTGTTTGAAATGGGCCACTCTCATTACCATTACAAAAGTTATTTTTCCTCCCTTGGTATCCTACTGCTAATTGAACTGTCTTGTGAGACTGACCTCACACTTGGTAAGGCAATGCCCATCTTTTCATGTATTTATACTGCTCCTGTATTTTCCACTTCATGCATCTGATGAAGTGGGTTCTAGCCCACGAAAGCTTATGCTCAAATAAATTTGTTAGTCTCTAAGGTGCCACAAAGACTCCTTGGCGTTTTCACTAGGAGTATGTCTACATTGCCATTAAAAACCTGAAGTTGGCCCGTGCAGCTGATGCAGCTTGTGGGGTTCAAGCTAAGGGGCCATTTAATTTCAATGTACATGTTCAGGCTCAGACTAGGACCTTGCAAAGTGGGAGGGTCCCAGAGCTCAAGCTGCAGCCCAAACCCAAATGTCTACACTGCAATTAAATTGCCCCTTAGCCTGAGTCAGCTGGCACGGGCCACCCATGGGTGTCTAATTGCAGTGTAGACATACCCTAAAAAGAAACAACCATTTTGAGGGGTTAGAAAAGTAATTATCTACAGGATAAAATTCACCCTATTACAGAGGATCTGCACAAGAGCCACATCAATCCTTTATACAACGCTTTAATAGTACACAGGGACTTGGGTGCACAAGGGGTGAATATTATCTTTAGGCAATAAAAAGCTAACAATCTCATAACATATTTGAATCAAAAGAGGCAGAGAACACTGAGCCAAATCAATCCCTGGTGTAACTCCACTGATGTTAAGAAGAGTTACACCAAGGATTTGATTCAATGTGTTTTTAATTCAGAATTGATGCCAAGCTATAACCATTCCCATGTGAAACAGGCAAACGTGTTTCTACCATACACCAATGCGGTCTAGTGAAATGCAGATTTGAGGCTTTTTCTTCTTTTATTAAGTCTTGCAAACACATTGATTCTCAGGTGAGCAATATAAGAATAAATTATAAGCAGGAAGCGTTGATAAAAATCTACAGGAGACATCCATTTTCAAATAAATCAGCACAGATCACCCTTTGCTGCCCCAGCTTCTCTCTTTCAATTCCTTCCCCCTTTTAGTAATATCTGTTCCAGTTTCCGCACAAGCTGTTGGCCTCTCTGGCAGTTCTAGGCCACAGGCCAGTTTGCTGACCCACAGCTATTTGGGATGCACATTTGTAGAGTACAAACAACCCCAGAGGGTTGAACCCCAAACAATAAGCAACTGAATCAACCGATTATATACACAATGTTATTGTACTATAAAAGTATATCGAGTAAGGTCTTTTAGGAATGCTTGTAATGTTCTGAACTTGATATGTATGCAGATGTGATTATGAATTTATGCATTTGTATGTATATAAATTGTGCTCATAATTTGTACAGCAACATTCAGCTCCACCTCACAGTGGAAGGGGCTGGCTCCAAGCACTTAGTATTGTACAAACCAAGGGAAGACAAATGGCCATTAAAGTTAATGGGAAAGCATTGAAACAACTTGAAACTGAAAAGAAAGACCCGGTCTTGGAAAGCAAAGAAAGGACAGAGTTTTCCCCACTTGTGTTATGTATAGTGTCTGAAGGGAAAAAAAAAACTGCAAACCTTTAAAAAATGGCAGAGGCTTGAACTGAAGAGGATCCAGAACTTGAGGAACAGTCTCGAAGGCCAGAGGCTGTCTGTGAATGCGGGATCTCCCCTAGAGCTATGGGGCATGCTGGGAAACTGTTCAGAGGTAATAGGTAACTTGTATTAGAAAAGGGAATTTACCGACTATAAAAGTGTAAAGCCTGGAGTTGCATCTTTATGTTTATTTTCTGTGTAACTTGCATGTGTTTGCTATTCCTTACTATTTTCTCTTTGAATCGTTGCTTTTTCTATTTAAAAAACCTTTTATTTATTTTTACCCCAGGCATGTCTCTGGTGTGCAAACTGTGTAGAATGGGTGTGCCAAAGTGAGCTGGTGTCTGGGGGCAGGTTTCATCCCTTCAAAGGTGATGAACCAGAGGGGAACAGTCTGAGTAGCTGGTAGTTAAGAACTCAGGGTAGATGAATTTGGGGAGACTTGGGACCAGAAGGGCTGTTGGGGTCACCCCACAAGGAGTAACTAGGCTGCTGGAAGTTGGGGTGAGACCTCTATGTTTGTGGACTGACGACGGTGTCAGGGCTCTGAGCCACAGCAGCAGAGCCCCAAGGCAGCAAATGTTTCAAGCCAGGCAGTGACAGAACCCTTTACTGGTCTGGGAGATCCCCGAAAACCTCACAACATTGTTAAAATGGGGAGCAATTTTCAAAAGACACAAAGGGCAGTCAAGCACCCCACCCCCAAGAAAGACAATGGGATTTGGACATTTTACTCCCATTTATGCCTTTTAAAAACCACCCCTCACACTGGAAAAATGCCATAAACTCCATTTTATGTCCCTAGCTTCCATTTTAGAATAAAGAGTCATTTCACCACTAAAATATTGCAGGCTGTATATTAATTGGAGATTGTGGAGCACGATTACCACAAGTAGAATGAGTACAAGTAGATGGGCCGTGAAGTATCTCTGGGCTGAGCATGCCCAGTAGAAATTTAGAACGGTAAACAACTAAAGGTTACTATAGGACTAAAGGTTACTCAGTGTCACATAGCAGAAGCTATGGGGTACTAAAGGTTGCAGAGCAGAAGCTAAAAGTTACTGGGGGTTGTGACAGGATCCCCAGGGTGCAGCCTAGGATTGTGGGACCTCTGCCCTCTGAACTCTCTCCAGCCTGGGCTGTCTCTCACCATGCTTTGCTAGTGACCAGCAGCAAACCTCTAAAGGAGCTGTGATCACGCAGCACAACAGCATGTGGAGCTCCCACACCTGGCTAGATTGCACGAATGTTCCCAGAGCCACTCATGAATCACACAGAGAAAGGCATCAGTCAAATCCCTCCAGCTCCCAGCACTGTACCTGGGTTGAGCTTAAATTCAAAAAGTGACCTTGTGCGTAAAAAAATTGGAGACCACTGAACTACAGCAGCTGCAGCTCTTTAACACCAGCAGCACTCATAACATCTACAGCAGCAATATAAACAACCAATAGCAAGAGTGTGTGTGTGTGTGTGTGTGTGTGTGTGTGTGAGAGAGAGAGAGAGAGAGAGAGAGAGAACGAATGTTTATTAATTGTAATTGTCCTATGTGAACCTTGAAGTACAAAGTAAGAACTGCTGTCAGACTGGCCACCTGTAGTGGATCATATCCCATTAGTATCATTTGAATTATACACAGGGCCAGCTCCAGGCACCAGCCTACGAAGCACGTGCTTGGGGCGGCACCTGGAGTGGGGCGGCGCTCATGGGAGTTTTTTTGGTTTTTTTGTTTTGTTTTTTTTAATTAAAAAAAAAAGCAATGTTCGGCACTGGCGCCCCGGCCAGGGCAGCAGGGTGGCCAGTGTGCCGTGCTCCCCGCCGGCCGGGGGAGCGGGGCCGCGGGCATATCCCGGGCAGCGCTGCGGGTGGTGGTGGTGTTGTTTTGGTGGGCGTTGGGGGGAGGGTGTTTTTTTTGTTCGGCGGGGCAGCACTTGGGTTTTGGGTTTTTTTGGCTTGGGGCGGCAAAAAAGTTAGAGCCGGCCCTGATTGTACGTTATTGCAGTTCAGATGCTCTTTAACTTGCAATAAGAGATTTATGTCTGATTTTTGCTTTTAGATTATACTGTAATAGGGATTATTAGTTACATTAATAAAAAAAAAAATCTTTGCTTTGGAAAAGAATAATTCCTATGTCAATCATTTTATCGGAAGGTTATATCCATGTCCTTTAGTACGTTTCCATAACTGCCCCGGAAACCCATACCTCAGGAGGGATAAATTCAGGAGGCAATAGGCAGGTTTTTCTATGGGTGCATCAATCCATTTTTGAGGGTAATACCCCCACAGAGAATGCTTCTAAAATACTTACAGCGAGGACCACAACTTCCTTCAGCCACCAGAGCACACAAGCTGTGAGGCATTCCCCAAAATAACACAGACATTTGAGGTAAAACTTTCTAAAAAACCTAATTGACATAAGTTCCCAAGTCCCGCTGACTTTTAATGGGACTTAGGCTCCTTAGTACTTAAGGCTCAGAGCCTGAAAGGTATATAAGCACTTAGCTCCTATTAAAATCAATACAAATTAGGTGCTTAAATACCTTTGCAGTTCTGAGCCTAAGTCATTCTAGAAAATGGGATTTAGGTCCTTTTCAAAACCTGACCCTTGTACTTCATCTTTTCTGATGTCCCCCAAGCACATGTAGTGTAAATCTTCTCCTAAAGAACCCTAACAGGGGCTATTTACAGAGACTATCTGAAAGGTCTACACAAATTGTGTGGACAAAGTGACAAGCCATGGAAAATTCTCCTCTTTTCATACTATGCTGGCATGGGAATTTATGTTAGCTTGGCACTGACATTTTTTTACACATCTTTGATATTGAATTGTCACACAGAGGGCATATGAGGAGCCTGAGCTAATACAAATGGAGGCTGTAACAGGTCTGAAAGTGTGAAAAGTGTGAAGAGATGACTATGGGCCAGATGCTCCTCCCAGAACTGCTCCTGTCCCGCTGCTCAGGTGGCCCAGAGAAGCTGGAATGTGGCCAAAGCTGGCCCGCTGAGAATGCCTCCGGCAGAGGTGGGAGACCACACTCTGAGCTGGCATCTAACTGCTAGACTCCCCACTAACAGGGCAGAGTGTTGAGTGGGAGGGCCAACACTGCCAATTCTTAGCTGGCATATGGCCCTGTGGGGACCAAAGCCAGCTGGCATAAATTAGAGCAGCCCCGAGGCTGTTTTACTTAAACCAGTGCCAGGGCTGGCACAGATCCACCCACAGAATGAAGGAGCCACAACCAGCTCTTTGAGAGCCTCACTCTCTCCGGAGCAGGTCTTGAGAGAATCTGACCCTGAAAGTTTAACTTGCTCTCTTCAGGCAGCTACATCCTTTTTATTTGCTTCCCTTTCCTTAACCCTTAGCCCACGCACGATATTACTCCTGAATTCAAAGGGAGTTCTGCCTGCCTAGAGATAGCAGGATTATTGGGCGTTGTGTCATAGTCTCATGAGGGTAGGTCTCTGGGTTGGAGAATATGATTTAGTACATGGCAGGATATTGAATTTAAATAACTTGAGTCTTATAGTGCATCTTACTTAAATTATGCAAATAATCAGAGATTCCTCCTTGCCACAGCCAAATACAGCCATATGTTTTACTCCTATTCCCCCCACCCTTTTGAAATGCACCATTGAATTTGGTGCTCATAAAAGAAGGAGACTAAATGCAAATCCTTCCCTTGGACAGTCATGTGGCTCCAAGGAAACACTGTACAAATTACCCCATTCTGCTCTGCCAACGCATCTCTCTCATTCCTGACTTACAGCATTAGCAGGTCTCAAAAGTAATATTTTAGCTTTATTACACTAATGTAAATGCTGCAGAACTACTCATAAAGAAAGTGTGTGTTAGATTCTCAGCTGGTGTAAATCATGGAGATATGCTGCTGAGGATCGGTCTCAGTGTATTTTTCTGCAATCTTGTTTCCAGCAATGTCAGAGATATTCGCAAAAAGTTAACATCCGCCAGTTTTGAGAGGGAGCAAAACTGAAAATGTAATGTAGCCACAGTCACAGTGAACATTTTGGTTTTTCCATTAGCCAATATTCTCAGGTTACCAGAAAGGAATTCATTGTGGTTCTTTGTATTCTGTGCTAGCAAAACAAGAGATTAAATGACCTTAGTGTAAGTCATCAGGATGGAAGCTACAATACTGGACTGCCATGTGTTAGTGCCTACCAAATTCAGGGCTGATCAGGTTTATATTTTGCAGTTCCTGGCAACAGTGCTGAAGCCCAAGAAAGTCATTATCTTCAGTGCAATAGCCACACACACACACACGACTATCAAACTCAAAACATCTTTGTCAATCTGCAGCTGCCCTTACTTATATACAGATTTATGAGACACCCCCCTTGTTCCCAGTGGAGGTCCAGAAATCATTCTGTGCTTTGAGTTGACGTACATTTTTCCATATCAGATCAAGAAGTCTGATCCCTGTTAGACTGCAATATAACTGTGGAGCAGAAGGGGTAAAGCTCTGTCTGAAATGGAGGAAATGATGATGTAATCTTGAACAGTTAAGGACTGAAAGGATTAAAAGATTTGGAGTAGGATTTGGAAAGTCTCTGGTGTTGCATTCAGAGGAGGTATATTGGCTTCATCACCATCTGGACAGAAATGTTCCTATTGACTGGATAAAGGTTGCTGATATAGCTGTGGTTCCCACTAGCACCACCATACTTAACACTCTGTCATCATTTTCAGCAGAAACCCTTTTCTTCAAGGGGTTAGAACACCACAGTGAATATTTGTGGCCGGGTGAAACTTGCCTGCAAGGTCTGGGCCCAGTCCTGAGAGCAGTGGGAGAAGGGTTGGGAGAATGAGCCTTGGATGCCAGTAGGAGAGCACTTCTATCTCCCTGGACACTCAATAAGAAGACTTAAAAGTGGCCATTCTTCAACAAAAAAACTTCAACAACAGACTTCAACGAGAAACTGCAGAGCTGGAATTAATTTGCAAACTGGACACCATCAAATTAGGCCTGAATAAAGAATGGGAGTGGCTGGGTCACTACAAAAAGTAATTTTCCCTCTGCTATTCACATCTTCTTGTCAACTGTTGGAAATGGGCAACGTCCACCTTGATTGCATTCCCCTCTTTTGATATTCACCCCTTATCAACTGTTGAGAATAGGCCACTTCCATCTTAATTGAATTGGCCTCGTTAGCACTGACCCCCTCACTTGATAAGGCAACTCCCATCTTTTCATGTGCTGTAATATTTATACTGCTTATCATATTTTTCATTCCAGGCATCTGATGAAGTGGGTTTTAACCCACGAAAGCTTATGCCCTGTGACAGGTTTGGACTCATCCCTGCGGCGCCTCCTGCTGGTTTCTCCGGGAATTAGCTCGTCCAGTCTCTGGAGCGCCCTCTGCAGGCCGGTGATCTGCCTGATCGCTCTGGCCCTGTGTCCCTCCCAGGACCCGGTGCCCCTATAACTGGGGTGGCTGCCCCCTGGCAGTACCCCCCAGATCTGGGTCTCCCCTCCCCAGGGGAACCCCCATCCCACTATCCCCACCTCGCCTCAGTCGTAGGCTACTGCCGGTCTCCAGCTAGCCCCCGCGCCCTGGGGCAGACTGCAGTATAAGCCACTCATCACAGGCAAAGGGGGTTTGGACCTGCTGCCTCAGCCTACCCGTGGGTTGCCCCCTGCAACCCCTGTACCCAGTTGGCCACAGCCTAGGGTTTTCTCAGGCCGGAGCTCCCCAGCTTCCTTAGCCTTTCCCCAGCCCTGCTCCACTCAAGGTACCCTGCTTAGCCCTTGCAGCCAGGCCCTTCTCCCTCTAAAGGCAGAGAGAGAGAGTGTCTTTGCTCTTGGCTCACTGCCCTCTTATAAGGGCCAGCTGGGCCATGATTAACTGGCCACAGCTGTGGCTGCTTTGCCAATCAGCCCAGCTTCTCAGCCTCAGCCCTCTCCCAGAGCTGTTTCCAGCCCCTCAGGGCAGGGGCGGGTATCCACCCCGCCACATGCCCAAATACATTTGTTAGTCTCTACGGTGCCACAAGGACCCCTCATTGTTTTTGCTGATACAGACAAACATGGCTACCACTCTGAAACCTTTCATTTCATCGTAACTTTACCATTACCTCATTTTATAAAATGAAAAGATTCTAATTGTTATGAACAACCCTGGACCATGGTTTTGGATCAATCTTTGGCCACTCTGCCACTAGGAACTGGGACAGACTCATGCAAATTATATCTAAGAGGAGAGTTGCTGTCAATGTTGCTGAAGTTCGGGTTCATATCGGACAATCCCATGCCATAGATGATGTTGCATGGGTCATACTCTGCTTCTACCCTACTGTGATGCCGTCTAACAGATTGACAGCTCAGGCTAGAGCAATAGGGTAATTCATTTGTGTGTGAATATCTAAGAAATGCTAAAAGGTCATGCTAAATGCTAAAACTTCTATTGAGGTCAATAGGACTTACCCTCCACCTCGAGATTCAGAGCAGAACTTAGACCATGCAAGATTACAACGTCTGTTGTCCAGTATTTCCTCCTGTGTTCTCATAAATCTAATTATCAAAACACAATATTAATTAAAATAAGAGTGTTTGATTGGCGTGAGTATACACATAGCTACAGTATTCTCATGTCAAAAGGACCTTAACCATATGCACACACAGCAAAAATACTGGGCTAAATCAAGAAATTCTCCACTGAAAACAATGAGAGATTGCCTATCTAAGGACCTCTGACTATGGACCAAATCTTATGTGAAATAATATGGAAGGGTAATTTTATACACTATCCTAGTATACATAGGAACAGAAAAAAAATACAGAAACAGGAGAAGAAATTACATTCCTTGCCAATGGTTGAAAACCTATGCAGATAAAATCTTAACACTCTTCACTTATTTGTATATTCTCTCCATCACATTTACAAGAGGTTAGAAAATTAGTGCTGGCTGGAGAAACTTCAACAGAACCATATTCTTTCAGAATAAGCAATTCCATAGAAACAAACACTTCACTAAATCAGGTAAATTTCACCCACATTTTGTTTTGGAAGAAAACGGGGGGTGGGGGGGGAAGTTTGACAGCTTCGACATACCCCATTTCAATATTTTCAGAACAAAATGTTTTGATTTTTTTTGTTTTGAAACAGCTTTGTTTTGTATTATTTATATATCTATATATATCTATATCTAGATATAGATCTAGATATATATATACACACACACACACACACACACACACACACAATAAAATACGAAATTAAAAAGTCAACAAAAATATTTCAATTTTGTTGAAACAAAACATTGTGATTGACCTGAAATGATTTTCCTTTCTTCAGAATTTTCCAGAATTTTGAAATTTCAAAATCTCAAATCCTTTGTGAAATGGAACTTGCATCTTTTGTGAGGGCCGCCCCAAGCATCAAGCTGCTGAAGCAAAAAAAACCCCAAAACCAGCCCTTGAAATGTGCTGCCCCAGGAATGGCTGGAATACCCGCCCTTCAGATGTGCCGCCCCAAGCACGTGCTTCCTTTGCTGGTGCCTGCCCTGTCTTTTGTCCAATACTGGTTACAATAAGTCATCCAGAGCACATTTAGATGCTTAGGCTGACCTTATAAGCATTTTGCAAATGTATTTTGTTCACTATGGATAACAACAAAGGAGAAAAATACTTGTAATAAATACCTTTTCTGTACAATTATATGATATACCATCAGATGTCATAAATAGCAATTAACCATTAGGTTGAAAATATTTTATCGTAACCTATTACAATTTTGCTACATTTTTGACATACAGCCACTTGTATTATACTCCTGCATCATAAATTAGCAGTAGAACTAAGCACGGTTTTGTCCTTTATCTTTCTTTGAGTGAACTCTGTTGAACATGTGGAATGTCTGTTTTCCCCTTCATTCCAGATGCACAACATTATATCTGTTCAGTTGAATGTATTGTCATTGCTGACTTTCACATAACTGCTTTAAAAAGCTCTTTCCCCTTTGTTTTTCCAAGGACTTCTCCAAAAATGTTTCCGTCCAACCCACCATCAAACAAAACTCCAGCAGAGAAGCATAGCACAATCATATGCAAAGGTTCCAAGTGCAATAACAACTTCAGGGATTTCTGCTTTCAAAGTTAGTTGCCGTTTCTCTTGGGCCTTGTTTGCGTCACCTCTAGAAGACAAGGCTTCCAAGATCATTGGAACGGCAAAGGAGGTCAAAAGACCAGATCTGTAGTAGCCAAGAAATATTAAAACTAGAGTGGGATGTATATTGAAAACCATCAGGCAAAAGTATTTTATCTCTTCCCTCCTCCCCCACAAATGTAATGAGCCAAAATGCGCTGGACTCTGGGCAGGGTTATTTTAGAAATCTGGATCCCACTCCAGTTTAGTGGCTTAACCTGTTTCTAATCTTTTCATATTTGTATTTATTTATTTTTGCAAGAGGAAAAAAGACATCTTATGGTAGATCACAATTAAAAAAAACACCAGTGGAGCTCTTCATAGGCACAAAGATCGTCCTGTGTAGCACTGATTGCAGAAGATGGTCCTGTGAGTGACTCATGATTCTAGACCAGTGGCGCTCAAACTTTTGTATTGGTGACCCCTTTCACACAGCAAGCCTCAATGCAACCCTCCCTTATAAATTAAATTTTTTTTTTATATTTAACACTATTATAAATGCTGGAGGTGAAGCAGGGTTTGGGGGTGAAGGCTGATAGCTCCCAGCTCCCCGTGTAATAACCTCGAGACCCCCTGAGGGGTCCTGACCCCCCCCGTTTGAGAACCCCTGTTCTAGACTGTGACTTGGGAGACAGGTTCTGTTCCTGCCTCTGGCACTGACTTGCTGTGACACCTTAAGCACATCACTTTTTCTCTGTTTCCCCTCCCACCTGCCTTGTCTGTTTAGGTTGTGACAAGCTCTCTGGGATTTTCTGTTACTATGTGTGAGTACAGGGCCTTGCACAGTTGGCATTAATGCTGTGCAAATAACCAATTGTTTAGTTTGCTGGCCAATCAAAAAAAAAAAGAAATTCCCCTTCCCCGCCCCCACTTGTCTACACTCATTTCACATTGACCTGAAATGAAAAATTTTCAAATATTTGATTAATTGAAAATTTTTCAAAAAATTCATTTTGGGTCAAATAAAGTATTTCAACAACAAAAGGTATTTTAAAACTTTTTATTTTCAAAATGTCAAAATGAAACATTTCAAACTTTTTTTAAAGCAGCATTGTCTAGTGGATAGTGCACTGGACTGGGACTCTGGAGACCTGGATTCTATTTCCTGGCTCTGCCACGGATGCTGGTGTATCTTGGGAAAGTCACTTCTTCTCTCACCCTTTGCCTGACTTGTCTATTTAAACTGAAAACTTTAGGGCAGGGAGCGTCCTTTACTATGTGTTTCTACAGAGCCTATGTCAGGTCTGGTCTTGGTTAAAGCAACTAGGCAATACTTTTATACAAATAATTAATAATAATAATAAAATTAAAATTCTCCCAAAGAATACATCCAATGTACGGCATAAACCACTGGGTAGTTTTATAATATCCTTGCTAAGCTTCACGCTTCAATATTACTTGAGATACACTGTTCATAGGTTCTACTTAGTGAGAGATCTCACAGCTCTGGGAGAGCCCTACGCCTCTTGTCCTCTTTGCACACAGCTATAGGTGAGGCATAGATGAATGCCCAATACTTCTCTAGGCAGAACAATGGTCTTTCATTATTTTAAGGAAAAGTTAATCATAGTCAGTCTGCTGCCAGAACACAGTCATTGCTGTGAGTGAAGACTGGGAAGTGGAAAGGAGGAGGAGATCTTTAGGGTAATTACACTGAATTTGCCCAAAGGTGCAATGCAGGTGGTCCAAGGCCTTAGGCCTAAGAAAAATGGATGGAAGCATTCAGCTGCAACCACTGTAGCTGAGCCACCTGCCTTGAAAGCTGAAATCATCCAGAGTCCATGTACTAATCTGTTTTTAACAATTTAGGGTAGTTTCACGAACGGGTTTGAAGCAGGAGAAAGAAGGTTGATCCAATAGAAGAGCTTAACCCTGTTAGCCTTAGTGGCTTTTACACATCACCTTAAGACTAACCCCAGGCTGAAGAACCTGCTCACAGATCAGAAGTGCATTCAGCCACTAAACCCAACAGGCATTAAAGAAACAAAAACACACATTCTTTCCCGAAGGCTGGTGGGGCAGCTAGCTCCAGTCACACCCTCTGAAACAGCTGCCCGGAATGGGTTTAAACTATTTTTGTTTTTTATTGATTTAGTGAAAAACTCTGCTTCAGTTTTTTATCTCATGGCAGCCAAGCCAGGGAAACAAAGATGTGACCACATGGGGTTTTACAAATGATTACTTTTCAAATTCTTTTTTTTGGGGGGGGGACCAAATCCTCAGCAAATGTGAATGGATATAGCTGCGTTGACTTTCAGAGAGCTACGAGGATTTGCACCAGTGAGAATCAGATGCTTTGCTTATCAGGAAATTCTCTTGCAACAAGAAACAAAGCCTTATAACTAGCCTGTACTTAAACATACAGAGTGTTGCTAAGAAATAAGGTTGCTAATTTACAGTACACGCTCCACTGGGTTCTAAATCCAGCTACACGTCAGATAAAACTAGTGTCTTAACGCATGTATTTAAAAATGTAATATTTGGCTTTAACCCCAACAAGCAATTGGGACAATTTTTAATATACAGGTGCTGGGTCAGGTCAATCAAGGCCCTCAATGTGCTGGGACCAAGATACCCCAGAAAGTGCCTCTTGATTTGTGCTCAGATGTGTGTACCAGTTCCTCTCATAGAACTTGAAGCTACTGTGGCTCAGGGTCAAACCCTTGGGAGCTGGAGGAAGAATGTGTGATGGAGGGTCCTCATCTCTGGAACTAGCTGCCAGAGGAGTCATGTAAGCTCAAGCTTAACAAAAGACCTGACTCAGCTCCTATTAAAATTAATAGATTCTAAAACCTGTACAGCTTCTTCCCTCGGCTATAACTAAATGGTGAGGGGGTTGTTTAACAGGCTGCTTTTCCACAGTATCAATTTTGGTCTGGTCCAGTCCTATCTACATTGTTATTGGACCAGGAGAACACCTCCTGATACCCAACCAGAAAGTCTCTTAGACTGCTCTGCTGCCCCTCCTTTAAATGTACAGCACCGGAACAAGGTGAGTAGAAGCTTTGGGACCTCACTTCCACCCTTATACTTGCTTTTATACCAGCATTTACTAGGTCCCCTGGTTCACATTTTGCAGCTGTCATTCCCTTGTTTACTGTTTGCCAGAAACATTCAACAAACAGACAGAAATCCGTTTCAGATTCACAGCACTTTAGCCACTAAAATTCCTGCCAAGATCCTGCGTCTCAAGCACTCCTCATCTTTCCTATACTGGAAAATAGTAATAATATGTAGCTGTTTTCATGGAGTTAGGGGCAGAATCCAGAATAAGTTGTTCACTGCAAACCAGTTGTCTACAAGTTATTTTTTTTAAACCTGAGCCAATTTTTTCAAGGGAATTTTCACAGACTGAATTTATAGGACACTTTTCCTGGCATTCATTACACAGTTATTAGCCATAATTAAATCCAAACCAATTATTACCTCATCCACCATCTCAGCTATCCAGACTTCCTGCTAAAATTCCAGAGCTCCAATTTTTAAACCCAATTTTCCTCATTTTTGGATGGGTGCAAATTCCCCAGTCACTGTCTCCATTTGAGACTAATTAGCTGGTTCAGTTTTGGCTCCCCTATTCCTTAGCATTTTTAGCCTGTCTGGTCTAATAATAGTTAGGTTTGAGCCAGTGCCCACTATTCCTGTGCATTTCACAGATCCTATAATACACTCAATAGCCAAACTCCCATTATCCTTGTTTATATTCCCAGACCTAAATAAAAATGGTGGGGCTGATCCTTGTACCTCTAAGCTTTGCCTGTTCAGTTCCCTGTCCCCCTATTTCCCAAACTGGATTGTGCGGGAGGGGTTTCACTAGATACTTCTGATACTCTGGCCTGGCCCCCCTTATAACAATCCTTTTTATAGCCAATTTCTTTCACAACACCAGCATGTAACTGAACTGCTTCTCTTAATTTTTCATTGCCAATTTGCCTTATTTTACATGCCAAATTTAACTTTTTCTAATTATGCAAAAATACAATAAACCAGATTAGACTCCCCTTTTCCATCATGCATATTAGACCCACATGTACTTACAGGGTTCACAGCAATCAGCTTCCATCTTCCTCAGTAGGAGTTGCTTCCTCTTCAGGTGCATGGCTACAAAGGAAGAGTCAATATCTGTGGCAAATTACACAGCCTCTTGGAGTGCTTTTGGCCTCCTTTCCCTGATCTTGATCTGCAAGTCCACATGCAACTGAGCACCTAATGAACTGGTTTGAAGTCAATTTCTCCTGGTATTTGGATATGCCAGGAACACAGGCCTTCACAGGCTCTCTTCTAGTTCAGGTGGGGTCTCTTTTCCCTCTCCTCTAGCTTAACTGTTCCCTGACCAGCTCAAATGGATGCCTAGCTCCTAATTGCACATCAAGAGCTTGTACTCCACTTACCACGGTGTCTTCACTGTGGTCAGTCGACAGCAGCCAGTCCGTCGACTCCGCCTGTGCCTCTCGCGGCAGTGGAGTCCAGGAGTCGACGGGAGAGCGCTCGGGGGTCGATTTATCGTGTTTAGACTAGACACGATAAATCGACCCCTGCTGGATCGATCGCTGCCCGCCGATCCAGTGGGTAGTGTAGACATACCCCCCAAAACAGACTGAGGGTAAGTTCTTCAGCACACTCAGAGTCGGGCTACTTCAGTTGGCTGCTAGAAACTGCACCCTCTGTCCATCTTCGCAGACATGAATGTGGGCTATGATGTTGAACTAAGAAAAAATAAGCCTCCAAGAGAGTTTTTCCCCTCAAAGATGGTGGGGCTTTTGTTCGACTTGAGCTGTGACAATCTGACCCCTCCCCTCTGGGCCTCAGTCATTACCAATGGGCAGAGACGACCCGTGCCTGCCAATAATGGGGGTGGGGGAGGGCAGAGTGAGGGCAGCCGGCTTCAGCAGTGTTACTGAGCATGCTCAGTACAAGTCAAACAGCAGATTTGGGGGGCACATGACCCCGCATGCCCCCCACCCATGCATCGGCTCTGCCAATGGGGTAAAAAAGTGTTGTAAGTGTTTAGACTTACCCAAATTCTCTGATTAGCCCACTTCCACACCCAAGCGGCTGCTTTCCACTGTGGTCTGTACCCCTTTGACTTCCTTCCTTCAGCATCTGTATATTTCATGACAACTGCTGAGTCGGAGACTACTTACCCACATCATCTTCTCGCTTATCAATCAATATATAGAGGAATATATTTTCTTCTATCAATTCCCTTTTAGGCTATTTCAAGTTATTGTCTTCTTCACATGCCCACTGCTGGGCAGCACAGACAGGAGGAAAACTATGGAGACAGATGCGAGTGGACTATATGGGGTAAAAAAGCAGCTTCCCAGGATATCCCTTCTTGTAGTTGCCAGTGTCCTCTGTGCAAAGATTCCATGTGAGTAAAGGGCAATACAGGAAAAAGGGTGTAGCCACGTGCAAACTAACCTCAGCATAAAAACACCAGATTCACACATTTAAAAGCATTACCACTGTCTGCACTCTGCTGTTCTCCCCCTTGAAGGATCCCAGAGTCACAGCCTCAGAGCAAACAGGAGCACAGCCACAACCCAGCCATGGTGGGCAGTGTGCCCTGCAATATATGAAAAGGAAAGCAGGCCCTACCTAGAGAATGGAGAACTGGATCCTGGAAAGCAGAGACTCTGAAAAGGAATTAGGAGTCATTGTGGACAAACAACTCAACATGAGCTCCAATGTCAGGCTATGGCAAAAGGGGCTATAGTGAAATTGGGTGTATAAATAGGGGATTAGAGAATAGGAGTAGGGTGATGATTTTATCTCTCTATACGGCACTGGTGAGCCCGATACTAGTCTACTGTGTCTTGTTCTGGTGTCCACATTTTAAAAAAATATTAAAAATTGAAGAGAGTGCAGAGAGAAGCTACAAAAATTATTCAAGGGCTGGAGAAAATACTTTACAGTGAGAGACTTAAAAAGAGCTCAATCTGTTGAGTTTATCAACAAGGAAGATTGACAGGTAACGATTACAGTGTATAAGTACCTTCACAGGGAGAAGATACTAAGTATGAAAAGGCTCTTTAATTGAGCAGAAAGATATAAACAAGAACTAATGGCTGGAAGCTGAAGCCTGCAAAATTCAAATTAGAAATTAGACGCACGTTTTTAACAATGAGGATGATTAACTTCTGGAATTGCCACTCCAGTAAAGACCAGTCCCACCTCCTTGTAGTACTGGGGTGCTCAGTTGTAAGTTGTCTGCTTTTCATGCTGTTCTCTTCTAGACTATCAGGCCACGTGAAATCTTTTATACACATGTATGCAGAGGATATTGCACTTTGTATCAAGGGTTGTGAAATAGATGTACTAGAGAGTGACTTGAATGAAGATTTGGAAATTGTAAGTAGATGGGCAAATGAACATAAATTCCAGCTGAACACAGGAAAAATGATGTCCATCTACTTTACTGCAGATCATAGGAGGTTCAACAACAGTCCAAAATTGATATTGCAGAAGGTGTTGCCATTGAGAGGAACCTGGTATATATCTTGCAGTGAACTTGACACTGAACTAAAGTTTGGATCACAAGTCAGAAAGATGGCAGCTAAAGCAGAGATTGAATCTTCTACAATATATTGTGGGGTCCAGTTGGGGTTCATGTGTTAGGACATTGAATACTGCTCAATAGTTTGTCCAATACTTAATATGCCTAACTTTTCTGGTCACATATTGCTCCCAGTAATTTTGCTAAGATCAACATTGTGCAACCATCTGCAGTTCACACAATAACTGGAGCTGTGAGATGCATTCCAACAATTTGTGAACAAAATTCTGATGTTCAAACTGAGAATTGTATAAACAAACAGCTATTTCACAGGATGGACATCATCTTTGTTCCCTATCTGAATGTCATCACTGATCAGGTCTGTTCAGATACTGAAAAAAACAAATCAAAGCTGAAATCATCATCCTGTTTTGAAAGATGTGTAAAGGCTACTGAAGAAATTGAAGGCCTTGATGATGCTAGGAGGATAGAATGTGTGAAGAAGTTTGAATGCCCAGTAATTCTTCCACCTGAACCCATTTGCTTTTAGTAACTCTCTCTCACTCTTCTTTTTGTAACTTTGCTTGAAGGAAAATGAACATGGCCACACTAAGCAAAATTGTAGAAAAGACCATCCAGCAGAATCATGCACAAGCCAAACAGATTCACGGTTCGTCAGACAAGTCCTTCAAGAATAGTCATTGTGGTGTCTTTGTCCAGTGGCCTATTGGAGAGAGTACAAGAAAGAGTGATAGTTCAGAAAATATCAGGTCGAACTATCTGGCAGAACTGAAAGCTATTCTCACTGCACTGCAAGAAATAGAGCAGAAATAGATGTGGATGTTGTGGCGTTTCTTGACTCGTAGGCAGTGATTCTTGGTTCCTTTTCAAGGAACCAGAACGCTATTAGAAATGCAACTCAGGAGGCGGCTTGGAGGATCCCAAAATGAGGCAATAAATTGACTTTTTAATGGATTCCATAACACATTGGAGTATGTGGGAGTGAGGTAGCTGATGACCTGGCCAAAACTGGAAGACTGGAAATTCAGGTTGGAATTTCAGTTGAGGGTATTGATGCCCTAGCAAAGAAAATATTAGCTGAAATAAATGGTCAAAAGAGATCCTCTAATTGATATCAAAGCATCTTGGAAAATAACATCCATTATCATGAGCTTGCAGATGGAACACACTGCAGGAATGAATATCAATAGAGATGGGACCAAGGTATATCCTCTCTGCAAGTAGTGTCAGAAGCAGACTTTAACACCTGTCCATGCTTTTGAACATAATACCATAAGGAAAGTGAAGCTTTTCAGTTTGGACCTGTTGGATCAAGCTCTTACAAAGGACCCTGTTCTTTTGCCAAATTTGTTTTCTAACTTCATGGTCCAATATGATTATCGCAGGAAAAGACAACAACAAACTACCAAGAAAAGTGGTTGATTTTCCATCCCTGGGAGTCTTCAAATCAAGAGTAGATGCCTTTCTGGAAGAAATGCTTTAGCCAAACACAAGTTATTGGGTTATTCAGTACAGGGGTAACTGGGTGAAATGTAATGGCCTGTATTATACAGGAGGTCAGACTAGACGATCTAATGGTCCTTTGTGGCCTAAAACTCTATGAAAATATGAATCTCCTCTGCATTTTGGGTGGGGCCTGGGTTTCCCTTGGAGTCCTCACCTTGAAAGCTTTTTCCATCTCTTATCTCTGCAGGCCACAGTCAAACTTCAGTACATCACAACCTGTGCACTTTGCTATTTTAATTTCTGTACCTGGCAAGGAACGTGGGACTCCGTAAAAACACTGCAGGTGGTGGAAGCCAGTACTCTACTGACTTCTGTAGTGGCTTGCCATATACCACTTCATTATAGCCCCTTCAAAACCAGCCTGAACAGAGAGAAATATTTTTCCTGACTTTTGCTCCCAAGAGTCAGCCTGGCTCCAGGTTGAAAGGATTTCATGTAAGAAGCCTGCAGAGCTTTTATGGTCGTTTGAAAAAAGTTGAAAAAGAGAAAAAGTAGAATATAAAGTAAGAACGGTGTGAAATAGTGTATCAAAGGACCCTGGATATTTCCTGTAACCCTGAATTGGAGCTAGAGCTTCTCTTAGGCTGGCTTCCAGTGCACACCACCATGTATCAGCTGCCTAGTCCTGCCTCTCCCTGGCTTCATGTTACAGACTCTCTGAGATAGAGAACTCACTGTGTTAGCCTCCAACAGCCGTTGATCAGGACATGCAGGAAAAAGAGCACAGACACAGGGATGGATTTAAGAGGCAGGCTGCACTTTATTAACTCAATACTATGGAAGGGCACTCTGCTCTGCCTCCCTTCTACCAGCCATATAAATGGGTCCAGGGCAGGATTACAGGCTCCCACTATATAATCCATAAATCCCTCTTCCCCAAAAGGGTGCCAAAAAAAAGGGACCTCAGTCTGCAAAGGCTTCAGTTCACCCCTTTTCTCAGAGGCCCAAGCTCCAATCAGCATAATCCCAGATCTCTCACTTTTGGGAACTGGCCCTTTCGGCCTTTGATCTGCACTGGATGTCAGTGGCAAAAAAATCCAGGCAAGGGCTTAAATTAGTAAATGGGGAGGAGCAAGGAGCCAATTAGCTCTCCTCTGGCTGGCTAATGGGAAGCAGACAGCACACAGAGTAGTATGTCCCCCTCCTATCAAATTTTCCACCCACTGAGTTGGGTGGGGGGCATTTTGAAATGCCTCACAGACAGGGAGATTCTTTACATTTAAATGTGCAATGCACAGAAGACAGAACAAAACATCCTTTACATTTACATAACTACAATTCCCACAAGGACTGGCAGCTCCGAGGGAATGAACAGATGCCTGGAAATTGAGGCAGGGATCCCAATTCTGAGGAATATCTGAATGAAATTCCACACTCATTCATTGTGTCATTAGACTTCCTTCACTTTCACACTTTAACCACAACAAATTATCCAACGTCAGAGGTGTGTGAAATTGGTGAAAAACTTTCCATGGATTTTCACACAATTTTTTGTTTTGGGCATTTCATTGTGGATGACTCTGTGCCCCTTAAATTTTGGGTTTCCCTGTTACACAAAATACAGTTATTTTTGCATCCGAGACATGTGAAATGTTGACAACGCAAAATTTCATATTTAAAAGCCCCCTTTTGATCTCTAGGCAACCCCTCTAACTTGAAAATTGGCTCATTTTCACTGGAGAGTGGTATACTTTTGTGCAATAAATCTGAGAAATCAAATGTTGCAATAATATTGATTCTATTTTTGCATAAGTTTAAAAAAAAAAGAAGCCACCCAACCCTGGCTTAACTCTTAATTGCAAATATTTCTACCACCCAAATCCTTGCCATTTCCGATAACAATGCAAGTAACCACTCCACTACAACATAACATTTCCCTTAGGCAGAACATTTTCCCCAGGAAATGTGAATCAGGGAATGTTCCTTTAACATCATACATGTCATTTTAATCTGCTTGCAATGAACCACTGTGAACTTCTATGACCTGAACCACACATCACTGATAGCCTCTCGGTTTGGTTATAGCAAAATTCTTCAAAATGACACCAGCTCACTGAAGAAATCCCTACTCCCCATTTTCCCCTATTTCCTAATGATAATTTCTCATTGGTGGCTTTTCCTCCCTTCTTCCTGATTTTCTTCACACTGTTTCACTTCATAAACCTGGTCCAGCCCAGTTCCAATGGTTAGAAGTGACCCAGCAGGAAAAGTCTAGCTCTTCTCCAATCCAAAAAACAGAACAGGCCTGTCTGTAGATGCTGTTTGGGAAAGGGAAAATGAATTCATGCCAAGGTTCCAGGACAGGCGGGCTCATGGCCAGGCCATCTCAGACTTTCCATTCCATCTGCAAATGAGATAGATTCATAGATTCTAGGGCTGGAAGGGACCTCGAGAGGTCATTGAGTCCAGCCCCCTACCCTCATGGCAGGACCAATTTCTGTACATGACAGATACAGGTTAGGATTGAGCAGCAGTCTCCAAAAGTAAAAGCTTTGCTCCAGGTAGTTTTTCCTCACAGATTCTTGTGTGTGACTCAAGGTCTGGTTTTCACAATAAACTCAATCCAAATACAGTATACATGAGCACACGGAAACATTCTGAAACTGGTTCAAAGTTTAGATGGCAGCTAGTTTCTTACACGTGACATAATAATCAATTATGAGCCCATATTTGCCCACCTAATGATTGGCAGATATTTACATGGCACCACTGTACTCCATTTCTGATCTACAGTCTCTACTGAGAAGTGGAATAATTTATACTGATTCACTGTCATCACTGCAATGTAACGATATTATCTGCACTTGCCCTCAACATCTTGAACAAACCACCAAACTTCACTGCCTCAGTTTTCACATCTGCATAGTGGGGATAATATTTATCCACTTCCCAGGGATGTGGAGAACATAAGTTACTGTTCGTGAAAGCACTTTGGAGAAGTGCCTGGTATTATTACTGTTATAAAAGGATCTGTGAGGGCAACCGTTGGACATGAAAAGCTGGAAAGTAAGCCAGGAAAATGGGGAAGAAAGGAATCATGGCTTCCTGATGGCATGGTTTCCATTAGGGATGGGATGAAGAACATAAAACTGTAGCATCCTGTGCCATGGGATTTTTATCAGCATGATTCTGTTACACCAGGTTGTATTGCTATATGGGCCTAGAGGATAGAGCACAGGACTCAAACTCAGGACACCTGTGTTCTAGTCCCAGCTCTGCCACTGACCTGCTGGGTGACCTTGGGAAAATCACTTCCCTTTTCTGTGCCTCAGTTTCCCTATGTGTAAAATAGGGATAATGTCAATGATACCGACCTCCCTTTGTAAGATGCTTTGAAATCTACTGAAGAAAGGGGCTATACAAGAGCTAGGTATTATTAGTACTCCTGACTGATTTTGCTGCAACTGAGGGGAGAATCAGGCCCCTATATTTTCACCTAATACCAGTTTTCTCCAATTTTCAGAAGAAATACTCTGCCACTTGCCAATAACCCTATCCCATCACACACTAATGTAATATGCCTCATTACACCCTCTGGTTACAGAATAAATTAAAACACCATTAGCAATACAGCTGAGAAAGCAATGGAAAATCCAACTGGAGAGGAAGCTTTTTTATTCTTGATGTCTATGAAGGTCTCCAAGTTTGGCAGGCTCGTGAGCCCAGTAAAGTTAATGGAGAAGGAAAATCCATCATGTACAATTGCTAGTTTGGGGCTCACAAAACCCGAATAAATCAAAAGAGGAAGCAGCGAAACATCTATGACTAGAGGTTTGTTTTGTGAATGTTTTATTATTTAATTACAGTTCCTCTTGCTTCCAGTTTTGGTTACTAGGACTTTAGTATGTTATATATAGAAGAAAGCATAATCACTTAAACCACATGAGCTATTTTGGAGGCATTCCATATTCCCCTTCTACTCCTGTGTTAGGGTTCTTTCCCCTTCACAATCCTTTTACACATTTCCCTTACATTTACATTATCTATCTATGGGGTTTATATTGATGCGCACCTCTGTATTATCTGTGCACTTTCCAAGTAAGCTTGCTAGATACCATTAATGATGGCTTCTTGGAGCAGCTAGTCCTGGAACCCACAAAGGGAAAGGCAATTCTTGATTTAGTCCTAAGTGGTTTACAGGATCTGATCCAAGAGATGAATATAGTTGAACTGCTAGGTAATAGTGACCATAATGGTATTAAACTTAACATTCTTGTAGGGAATAAAATACCAAAGAAACCCACCACAGTAGCATTTAACTTCAAAAAGAGGAACTACACAAGAATGAAGAAGCTAGTTAAATGGAAATTAAAAGGAAAAATCACAAAAGTGAAATGCCTGCAAGCCGCATGGAAACTTTTTAGTGGCTCAAACTCAATGTATTTAAAATTTTAAAAAAAGAAAGAAAAAACAGCAAGAGAACCCCCCAAAAATGCCACCATGGCTAAACAGCACAGTAAAAGAGGCAGTTAGAGACAAAAAAAGACATCTTTTAAAAATTGGAAGTCAAATCCTACTGAGAAAAACAGAAAGGTGCATAAACTCTGACAAGTCAAGTGTAAATGTATAATTAGGCAGGCCAAAAGAGAATGTGAAGAGCAGCAAGTAAAGGACCCAAAAACTAACATTAAAAAAAATGTAAGCACATCAGAAGCAGGAAGCCTGCCAAACAATCAATGGGCCCACTGAATGATTGAGGTGCTAAAAGAGCACTCAAGGAAGACAAGGCCATTGCAGAGAAGCTAAATGAATTCTTTCTTTGCATACATCTTCACTGCAGAGGATGTGAGGGAGATTCCCACACCTGAGCCATTCTTTTTAGGTGACAAATCTGAGGAAATGCCACAGACAGAGTGAGGTGTCAATAGAAGTGGCATTGGAACAAACTGATAAACAAACAGTAATAAATCACTAGGATCAGATGATATTCACCCAAGAGTTCTGAAGAAACACTCATGAAATTGCAGAACTACAAACTGTGATATTTAACTTATCGTTTAAATCAGACTTTGTTCCAGATGACTGGCAGACAGCTAATATAATGCTGATTTATTTAAAATAGGTACTAGAGATGATCCTGGCAATTACAGGCTGGTAAGCCTAACTTCAGTACCAGGCAAGTTGATTGAAATTATAATAAAAAACAGAATTATCAGACAAATAGATGAACAGGCTATGTTGGGGGAAAGAGTCAACACAGCTTTTGTAAAGGGAAATCATGTCTCACCAATCTATCAGAATTCTTTGTGGGGTCAACAAGCACATGGACAAGGGTGATCCTGTGGATATAGCGTACCTGGACCCTCAGAAAGCCTTTGACAAGGTCCCTCACCAAAGTCTCTTAGGTAAAATAAGCTTATCATGGGATAAGAGGGAAGGTCCGCTTATGGATCAATAACTGGTTAAAAGATAGGAAATAAAGGGTAGGAATAAACAATCAGTTTTCACAGTGGAGAGAGGTAACAGTGGAGTCCATCAAGGATCTGGGACCAGTGCTGTTCAACATATCCTTGAATGATCTGGAAAAAGGAGTGAACAGTGCAGTGGCAAAATTTGCAGATGATACAAAATTACTCAAGATAGTTAAGTCCAAAGCTGACAGCTAAGAGTTAGAAAAGAATCTCCACTCGACTCCACCTTTACACACTCGGCAGAAGATCATTGGATCTGGATCCAAACTCGAAGGGGGTTGCAGGTTCAAACCTAAGTTCTTGGTTCAACATATTATAGATAAGGACAGCCATGGATTTCACATATGGATCCAATGTTAGAGATAGATTTCTGATCTGAAGTCAAAGTTCCATGCTCAGAACCATGTGGTTGATTGTGAGTCTTCAGGAAAATCTTCACTGATGTGTTCCAAAGCACAATGCTCCTCCAGCAAGTTTAGCTTTACTGCACTAATGTCAGTGATGGTCTAGTTCAAGACTAACCTTTCACCTCTGTGCATTAGGATGAAACCTCACTGTGGCTGAAAGTGATGCATAGCCTCATTCCTCGTCCACTGAGACACTTGTCCACATCTCACATTCATCATTTTACCACCACTTTGACTTGATTAGCATCTCCACTCAAGAGCGGACCAGCTTGGAATAGCAGCATGTGTTACAGGCAGATAAAGGATGCCCAGCACTGGAATACCAATGGTTTTGGAGATGGATTAATGTGCATTGGCAAGACCGTGGAGGACAAAAGCACCTAGCAAACCCACCTGTGACTGGCTCCTTAATGTGCTGTGATGAATATAGATGCATAGTAAGAGCTTACAATCTAAATAGATAAGACAGACAAAGGGTCGGATGGGAAACAGAAGCAAAGAGAAGTAAAGTCGACTCACCAAAGGTCGCGCTGCATGTCATAGAAAGAACTCACTGGACCACCTAGCCTCACCTGCGGTAGTTGGAGATCTAGAATGATATCATTGATTGAGTTGCATAAGGATGCCTGTGTATAATAGGAGCCATACCATGCCATCATTTTTTAAACACAACTCCCTGAAGTCATCCATTTGATTCTAGTTAGATCAGTATGTTTCCTTTGAAATTTTCTCATAAGGAGCACAAAACAATTCTTATGAGCAAATCTCTTGGGAATCTCCAAGTCTCCTGTGGGGATGTCTCTCTTTCTGTTGAAATAGGACAAGGAAAATTCACTAGGCAGCTCACCCCTTCCTCTGAAATCTGCTATCCACCAATACAAGAGTCAAACTCATAACAATGGCCATTTCTTACCTTTTACTAGGGGACTTACAGATCCCAGGCTGTGCCATCATTTTTTTTTTAAATAAAAGCAAGTTTGTTCATCAAAATGAATTTAAAGGAGTAAAAAGCTTCTGAAAAAGTCTGTCCCTTACCACATCCACCATTGTTGTATCCTTACTCTGCTACTACTGGTTCTTATCAGCCATCACACCTTCAAGTACAAAAGGTGTGTCTAATATTAGCCAGGAAATGTCTTGGTAAAGACCTGGACTTTTTCAGCTAATCGGCATTAATAACTTTGTATGTCTGAAGACAGTCCATAGGAAATGCAGGCTGACTCATCTACCCAGTAATTAGACGAACTCCTTGAGAAAGTGCAGGTGGCTGTACCACAAGGCGCATTAGCCAAGGTGTAGAATACGCTTCTGACCAGAGGGCAGATAATAGCAGCAATAATTTCCTCTGGTGATATAATATAAAAAGGCAGTATTTCTGACAGATGTGGCATCTGGCTGGGACTGGAAACTCAAGCAGCATTTCGGGACTCACTTAAAGGAGCTCTGTAATACATGGAAATCATTGATTTATTTTACACCCTCGCAAATTACTGAAAATAATCACAAGCGAAATTCCACAAGAAACAGCAGGTATTTGGTATTTATGGTATACATCAGTCCCAGGATCTGTATCCTGTGTTCTTTTTCTGCATAGGCTAGCTGTAGATCATTTTTATGTATCTGAAGGATTGTTGTAATGCAATGTGAACCTATGAACGGGATAAAGTTACATATTCTCCATTGATTTTCCATTGTATCCATTATCTTCAATGCTGGAATGTAGGTTAGTGCTAGTGGCCGGAAGCTTCTTCACCTCCGCACTGAATGGTACTTTAGGAAATCCATACCCTGGTGGCATATAAAATCAGCTGTTAGTTGTCAGTAGGAGACAGATTTTCCCAAAGTGCCAGCTTAATGGGGGAAGTGGGTGGTGCACCCATCCAGAGAGCATATTTTTGTGCAGGAAAGAGAAACAGAGAAGCCAAAGGAGTAAGACAAGGGAAAAAAGTACGATGATGGAGAAGAGATGAGATAGGATGTAAAGGAAAAGAGACGAGATGGAGCCGGAAGGAAGAGAAGGTGTAAAGAATGAGTGGAGGAAGAGGAATGATATAAGGAATGGAAGGAGGAAGGCAATGAAGAGGAGTGAACAGTGGAGAAGAATGCAGGGAGGATACACAGAGAAGGAAAAGGCCAGACTTGTGGCCTGTCCATGTGCTGGGGCTCAAACCCATATAAGGAACCAAGTTTAATGCTCTTCCACCTATGTTAGTTTCTAACGCAGTTGACCAACCAGCCCAGATGGGCCCAAACATATAAGAACTAGATTTTAACAACAATTCTCTACTTAGCTTTTCAAATCACATGTTAAAGCCATCCCCCAAAAGTTTCAAGTATTAAAATAGAACAAATGTTTAAGTTCACAGGGTTTCAGCACTACCCAAGAACCAAGATCCAATGTTGCCCACAACTAGTCCTGTGCATTTCAGACACTGGCCCTAAAATGTGGAAAGGAGTCCTTTATAATGTCTTTAAACTCCCAAACTATTACAAGAAATCACTTGCAATTCCCCCATATTAAATCTGTCTCCAAGGAGTAAGTGGTGAAATTTTGATTAGGACAAGTGGTTTTTTTTATCCCTAAGAAAGAGCCAGAGCATTTACTCATGCAAATGGTTCTATTGAAGCCAATGGAATTAAGTAGCCACTCACCCAAGTGAGTAAGAGGTTCGCAGTCTGGTTTAAAAAGAAAAAAATCTCCACTTTAACTGCAAAAACTGACTGTAATCTTAACTAGGGAGTCACCAATGCCTGTTTCCATAATGTATTTTTAAGTACAAAATTCTTCTGAAGGACAGGTGACCCGTTCATCTTCTTCTGACCTTTACTGCTTTCAATCCTGAGGTTGACATCTGCAACTAATTCACGATCTCTGAGTCTGAGCTGTGACCAATGCAAAAAATATTTACAAAACTCTGACCAGGTTTATTAACACACTATGCTGACCTCACTCAGCGCTTGTGTATATTTGCAGTTATTCTTAAAGAGCAATTCCAGAATAATTCTTTCTGAGTAATTCCTTGTGTGAACACCCTTCTGTGTTCCTTATTCTGGAATCTGCCTTATTCTAGTTTAGTTTAATCCATTTAAATTAAATTGGAACAATGCATTCATATTCCAGAATAAGAGTGTTCACACATGGAACTATTCAGGAATTGCTATTGAACTTTAAATTCACATCCTACTTTAATCCAAATCAATTTTCAAGAATAGCTAAACCCCAGAGTCTCTACTATAACTGAGCATGCATGTAGAAAAAGATAAAACATGGATTTTTCTTCAATTGATTGACTAGGTGAAGAACAGAAACTTCAGCGGGTATTGAGTGAGACTTGGGGCTATTAAGTTTTGCAACTAGTGTGAGAAAATCTACCATCCTAATCCCATAGTATTACAATTATTTTGTTATTTTAGCATATGCTGAAAACATAAGTGCTCCATCCCAAACTGCTCTCTCTCACTCTCTCTGTGTGCGCTTCACAGCGGGAATCCTTTTCTCATTTAAACAGCCAATTAAAACCTACTCTGGCACTTAGCACATGACATCAAGTTGCAGTACTTAGCTGCCTTCCACAGTGTGAATTTAATTTGACAAAAGGGCAACTAATAAAGATCTGGGAAGGCTGGTTAAAGTTAATTAAAGTTTTTCCTTACTCTTGGTTTAAAAGGTACACTTCCCTCTGGTGTGAGAACTTGCTGCTATTTTTTTAAAGCTACTTTATATCCTCCAACCAGAAAATTGTGTGTCACATCCTGGCAGGCTACATTTAAAGTCTCATGGTCAATGTCATTTCAGGCTTTGACTCTTTACCCAGGAGCGGCTGGAAAGAGAAGCTTTTCGCCCAAAGCACATAAGGAAGAGTACAAGGGAACTGCTTTCCTGCAGCCAAACTTCCCTTCTCTTGGGGGAGTAGAATTCTGAAAGGAGGACTTAGCTTCTGTCACACTGAACTACATTCGTCCTATTTCTTTAAAGCAATCTGTAATTCCAGATGGGTTTTTATAAGCAGAAGAGGAGGTTCCTTCAAGTTCATTGGCTTAATGAAGCTCGTATGGCTGACTCATGTCATAAGTATTTAATTGTACTGATGAAAGTCATTTTAAACCCTTTAACCACACACCGTGCTGTTCCCTGCACAGTCATACCACAGTCAAATATTCACCTCTCTACCACTGCATCTTCAAGCATCTTGCTTCTTTTTTATAAATGCATTCTAAAAGAAAGGGCAAATAATAACGTGTTACCACGTAGCAAATAATGGTCACACTTGGAAATACCCCTCAAGTCTTCTACATGAGCACCACAAATGAATTTTTTTTAAATCCACTTTTCTGTTTGTACAATTGTTTTAGAGCTCATTCAAGGGTTAAATATTTCCTAATTCATGTACAAATTGGTTAAAATATATATGACCACAAATGAATGTACATTAGAAATTACATTCTTTAAGCTTTCTCCAGTTGTGTATAGACAAAAGTACACTGATGTACCTTAAAACCATTGCCTCTTTATATGTGTGATTGAGATATCATAGCTATGAAATACTCCTCTTGCCACTGTGAGATGTATTCTCCCACTGCTAGGAAGAGGATAGCCCTGTGTGATTTCTAGTGCATGAGCCTGATCCACAGCCTACTGAAATCTATCAATGAGAAGCGCTCCATAGACTTCACTGGGACTTGGATTAAGCCTGGTGAGTTTCAACAACAGGTTTAAAATTAATTCCAAGGGAACAAGCCGTGCCCCCTCCACTGCATCTATGGAGGGTGGCTACAGAGGCCACTGACCTAGGGTTGCACTGTAAAAAGGGGGGAGGGCAGCATTGGGGGACCCCACCAAAGGGGACTGTACCCTTATCATCACCGCTCCGCTTGCCCACTGGGAGGCTGGGGTCAGGGCAAGCCTGGTGGATTACAGAGCCACCACCACCCACCCATTATTCCCTGGGGGCAGGGAAGCATGCTGGCTGTGGGAGCTGCTGCAGAGCGCAATGTTGCGGTGGTGGCTAAAGAGCGGTCTGCTTTGCTAATGCCAGGGGAAGATCGCTAGTCCTCAGTCACAGTGCACAGCCTGGCCCTTCGGGTTATGTGCCACAGCCAGGAATTGATATATATGTGTGTGTGTGTGTGTGTGTGTGTGTGTGTGTGTGTGTGTGTGTGTGTGTGTGTGTGTGTGTGTGTGTGTGTGTGTGTGTGTGTGTGTGTGTGTGTGTGTGTGTGTGTGTGTGTGTGTGTGTGTGTGTGTCGGAGAGAGAGAGCGCCTAGATCCCCTAAGTATTTCCCTGTGTAGGCAGGAATCCAGAATGTAGAGGCCTGAGCTGAGCTATATGTAAAGTGGGTAATATCTGCCTGCTGAGGGTGTTCCGAGGCCTACTTCATTAAGATTTGTAGAATGATTGGAGATCCTGGGATGAAAAGGTGCTGCATATATACCTATATATGCCAGGTATTTGGATACCATGGCAATGAGCATGCAGCAGCTGCTTACTTAGGTAGGGGCCCAATGTATCGGCAGTAATTTCTGCAGGAAACAGAAACAAATGCTAATTCCTGGGAATAGATTCACAGGCAGATTTGCTTTGCGGTTTGAACGTCCCTGATTGGCAGTTCCAATCATTTGTATGTCGGTCTGTGAAAGGACACAAAAATGAAGTCAACGGGCAGAATTGGTAGAACTACATCTATGGGCATGATCGCTATTAGAGACAGGGCCTTGCAAGTTGCTAGTGATGAGTCATTCAGCTGGAGCTGTGTGGGGCTAGCTGTCATTTGATGGGCTGGGAGGTTTTATTTATGAGCCAGGTGAATTTTAAAGTTTATTTTTTACACTTGGTTACATTTCAGGCCTTGTCCAGCTGGACAGTTACCCTTTAGAAGGGCATTTACTCTCTACTTCATTGTTGTGTACTTTCAAGAAGCCAGAGTTCCTCGATTTAGGAGAGTGGTGCATTGAGGACTCTGGAATTGCAAGCTGTCACTTTAAGTGTGAGGGCGTTTCCTGGCCATGCTTGCAGGCTAGGAGGCTCTGTAGTGAAACCTGTGATGTAGTTTCAGTCAGGCTGCAACAAGCCAGCTAGGGTGACCAGATGTTCCAATTTTATAGGGACAGTCCCGATATTCAGGGCTTTTTCTTATATAGTCGCCTATTACCCCCCACACCCTGTCCCGATTTTTCACATTTGCTATCTGGTCAACCTAAAGCCAGCCTATAGTAAAGTGGGGTCAGTTGTGCCTCTTTGTTTTATGAAACAGCCTGCATTGTGTCTCTGGTTTTGGTTATGGTGTATTATTGTTCTGGATTCTAAGAATAAGTAGTGTTAGGTTGCCACCTTCCAGCAAGAGTATTTAATGCTTTTATTTAACTTCTCTGTGTATGCTGTGAACATAACTTGAAGTATTGGGTGCTGCTTTATCAATACTTCAATCATAATAAAGAAGGGCTTATTTCCTTAAATATTTCCCCTCTGCCAAACTTTAAGTCATACGGCATTAGGGTCTACAACCCCCATATCCCCAAGTCACTGAAGCATGGGGAGTCTAGTCTTTAGAACAATGGGTCCCATTAGGAAATCTTTATTCATGCGAGTAGTTTTACTCACACGAATAAGCCTATTTGTTTCAGATTTGCAGAATTAGGCCCTTTAGTTGGACGGAATGTTACCACCTTGTTGCATCTGAATGGAGGAGGCTTGACTAAGATGTTGTCATGACTTTTCAGGAGCGAGCATTAAATAGGACAGCATTAGAGCAATGGAGAGATCTCAATTTTCTTGTGTATGAGTTCAGGCTGTGGCGCTAATGGACACCGAAAGAGAGAGCTTAACACCTATAAATCTTACAGCAGAAACTAACTTGATTCATGGCTCAAATGAAACGTCCAAGTTCTTGACAGTCAGGAGAGCAAATTTTTAAAATATGGTTAGCCGCTATCACTGGAAACTTTAACTCACTGGCTTCACACTCAGAAGGTTTAAGCTGCAAGTGGCAGGGGAAGATTTATGTGTTCTTGTGAACAAAATAAGTAAGGGTAGGAAAACTTGACCCAACAGTTTTGAGACATGCCTGCCATAAATAACCAATTGATCTGGATGACTAACAAAGCCATTAGCAGGCGTGGAGAGCCTGCTGCGATTCAGGCACCACATAAAATGCTGGAGGTGCCAGCGAAATGGATGTGGCTGACAATCGACTTGCACGATCATCTCCCCGAAGAAATGCTCAGGAGGGATAAAGAAAAATGCAGTCTCTTTCATCTCAGTCATCTCATACTGCAGCCAGAGTTGAGGATTATGTGGAACCGTTCTGTCATGGACAAAACCAAAATAAAACGACTACCTTGCTCCCGGGCAGTAAATCAATTGGAGGAGTGAAAGTATTTTCAAATTAAATAGAAGATCCTGTCCTGACACTTGCAGACAATAAGCCCTGTGTGCTATAAATCACCAGAGCTATGCAACCGATAGCGGTAGTCTTAATCCAGTGGGGCTCTCGCTCTTTTGTTTTGTTTTGTTTTCTGATTTCTGAAGAAGAATGGCAGTTGTTGTTATTCTGGGGGGGAAGGAGGCTGACATCTCTGATCACTGGCTGTCAGGTAAAGGGAATGAAGCTGAAGGTTACATTTCATTATCAGATTATGGGCCATTCTCCCCCATCCCCAGTCTCAAAAAAAGATTGTAATGAAGGTAATTTGAGCCACTTCATTGTCACTGATGCATCCCTGAAGCAGTCTCCAAACCCACATACATTTATCTTGGGTTAAACTTGATTACCCTACTTACTCTTTTTTGGTGGACTTTCCCATCTTTATGGAGGAGGACACAGCTGCAGGAGTGAGAATCTATTGAAACTGCCTACTGAGCCAGGGGAGCAGGTTTATTTATTTCTGGAGAAAAATAGTCACTGTTTTAAGAAGAAAAACTCCAATGACAGCAAACAGTGGGCCGGATACCTCATTGCCCTGCACCTTGTGTATTAATTTATATCAGGTTTCTAAAAACAGAGCCTGGTGAGCACCATTAGAAGGCTCACAAACTTCTATTCCTCACTGTCAGGGTTCCCTCCCCACTCTAAACTCTAGGGTAAAGACGTGGGGACCCGCACCCCACTGTCCTGGGAAGCTTGAGAATAATCTCCTAACCAATTGGTTACACAGTGATCTAAAAACCCACCCCCTGGGTTTTTAAAAAACATAGAAAACAGTCAGCTTCTTAAAAGAAGGATTTTATTAAAACAAAGAAGGTAAAATCAGCTCTGTAAAATCAGGATGGTAACTATTTTACAGGATACCCAATTTTCAAACTCAGAGGGATACCCCCCCCCCCCCCCGGACAAACCCTTAAGGTTACAGAAAAAGAAAGGGGTAACCCCTCCCTCTCACACAGGGAACGTACCAAGCAAAAATAAACAGAAATCTACTCGCTATGCTATCTAAACTTACTTTAGACAAGTGAGGATTTGATGAAAAGATGACTGATTCCTTTTTACTCCAAGATCACTCCGTGTCTGACAAAGAGCCACACACAAAACTTTCCCCCTCCCAAGATTTGAAAGTATCTTGTCCCCGCATTGGTCAGATGCTAGCCAGGTCAGGTGTCAGTCTGGCTACCTGCATTTCTTAACCCTTTACTGGTAAGAGGATTTTATCTGCATCAGACCCTCTCCCCCTTCCCTTTATATTTATGACACTCACAAACACCCTATTCCTATACAGAACAAGAATACATATTATGTATGTGACTATGTCCAAGTTTCATTGCGTTAGTCCATAGGATGTCCTGCTGTTTCAGCAACTTCCTTTGGGCAGCCTAAAATATCCCAGTTTCTCCTTTTATTCATCCAAATCTTTTCTTAATAACCACAAAATATGTTTCTGAGAATACCACCACCTTGACTAGCATTTGCTCTGTTTACAGGAACACATAGCCCAGTGGAGTGAGTGTTCAGGGTGATGAGCAGTGTTTGGAGTGAAGACACTATCAAAACTAGGAGTGAATATTGCTGACCCTTGAGTGTTTCTTGATAAATTAATTCAGAATGCTAAAGGCCTGTGGAACAGGGCATGATGGGTGGGGCCTGTATGCACATCCCAGTGTTTCAGCCCATGGACTCTTTATAATTGGGAGTTGTAATAGCAGGCACATCACTAGGTGCAATCATATGACCTATAGGAAACCAGATACATGACTTCCGGCCACTGAGGCAGCCACAGAGAAAAGAGACCCAGGGTCTGTGATGCCCCAATATGGGTCGTTCCATAGTAGCCAGGAAGAAAAGAGAAGAATGTGTCCTGGGAAAGTCTTGGTGGTTAATATCTGGTACTTTGAATGTATTGGCTCTTCTTTTAGAACCTCATTTGAAAATAAAACCAGCCCTGAGAAAAGGCTCCTGGACTAGAGGTTCTTGGGAGCTTTATTTGATACTCCTTGTCTAGTGAATTTGTCCACTGAATTACAGCCCAGTTCTTATTTACACTAAGGCCAGGTCTACACTGCGTGGGGGGCGGGGGGGTCGACCTAAGATATGCAAGTTCAGCTACGTGAATAGTGTAGCTGAAGTCAACGTATCTTAGGTCGACTTACCTCGGCGTCCTCACGGCAGCAAGTCGACCGCTGCCGCTCCCCCGTTGACTCTGCTTCCACCTCTCGCTGCAGTGGAGTTCCAGAATCGACAGGGAGAGCGCTCAGGAACTACACTAGACGCGATAAATCGATCCCCGATAGATCGATCACTACCCGCCGGATCGGCGGGTAGTGTAGACGTGGCCTAAGACTCCTTTATACAAGTCTGGAAGCATTAAGGAACCTTGATCTAAATGAGAATCAGACCCTATGATACTGGAAAAAATTCTCCACCCTGAAAAAATAGGCACAAGTCACTGCTGAACTGCAACCAGCAACACCAGCACATTTTTTTAAATTTAAGAAATGCACCTTTGTCTTTTGTATAAGCATTTTGTTACCCTAAAAAAAAAAAAAGTACCACAATAGTGCCCTGGCTTTTTACTTTGAAAAAGGTCATTTTAATACTCTCAGACATTCCATGCATTTTTATAAATACCCACTGGCATATAGAGAGACAGCATGTTGAAATGCATTTAAAATAAATACCGAGGTTATCACGTATTACATAGTCAACATTAAAATAACCAGCTATATTTAACTCCACACAGAAAGCCAGATCCAACCTTCAGAATACATTATTTATTTTAAAGGTCAGTTGGAAAGGGTTTGTGTGGGTGAAAAAGCCTCCACTGTCCACAGTCCCAAAGCATGAACAGAGCTCATGTATAGGTTTAAAATGTATACCTAAATGTATTTTAAATTAAACAACAAACTATTTTACATACCTGTCAAGATTTGAATTCAGATTTCTGGGTTGCTCCAATAGCAGTTGATGGAAACCCCATCACTCCGTGCATTGAGGTAGCTGCTTGGGCACCATCCGCTCTTGATAGTAGATAGGCCTTTCAGCTCACCTTTAATCACTGCATACATAACAAGCAGAAGAGTGGAAAGGTCAAGGAGTCAGTGTTCAGATTTGGATTACGTTTAGGATGGGAATCAGAGTTGAGGTTTGAGGCCAAACCAAGGCTAGGGTTTAGATTGAAATTCAATTCTGAAATCACTAGAGTTTCTCCTCAGACACTGGATCCAAATAGTGAAAATCTTGCGAGATTAGTAGTTCTATGATTGCTACCTCTTGTATTATGGCAATCTTGCAACATCTGCGGTGCTTACAAGATTTCTGATGTTTAGCCCCACCTGAATCAGTTCTGGAAAAATTAGCGCCTGGTAACTTTGAGCATCACCAGGAACAAAAAACAAAGGAGCAGCTTTGGAACTGGGATTTTGAACATGGAGTCCTGCTCCCAGCCCTTTAATTTGCTAGGGATTTCAGACGTGAGATTCCAGTTCATCCTACTTCTAAGAATAATGAACAAGCAGAAAAAAGAATTCACAGATTTTAAGGCCAGAAAAGTCCATTATGAATATCATCTAACCTGCATAAAACAGGCTATAGATAGAAAGCCACAACCGGGGCAGACCAACACAATGAGAGGTGTCGATGAGGAAAACAGTGGGATTTGTTCTCTTTTAGTTGATTCGGGAAGTTATTTTATACAATTCACCAAATCAACACTGGTACACACACATGAATAACCCCTTCCATATTCCTCATCAAATTTGGGCTCCCATTACAAAGAGTTTATTCCAATTTAGAATTGTATTTAGCACAGGTCACAATGTAAACCTCTCTCCCCACAAAATATCTATAGTGTGCCTTCACCTTTCATTTTTATCTCCAGTGTAGCCCAACTGGGAGGGTTTTCTGTGCATTGCAGGATGCCCTTCATGCCTCTGCTCAACGTGTGGAGTTGCACCATGTGTCAGAAGGATGCTTGTGAAATCACTAGAAGCAATGGCACAGCTCTAACTTCACCATGGGATTTCAGGATGTCCTTCAGCCATGGGGAGGAATGGATGGAAACTCTAAAACAAACAGGGCAGCGAAGAAAACTGCTCGGTGTAACTTTACAGGATGTGAAGGACTTCAAGCAAGAAGCATAATCAGAGGGCATCAGGAAACTACTTTTAATTAGCCCTGCTTTGTGTTATTCCTGCTGATGAAAAAAAAATCATTCTGTCAACAGCTCTATCTATAGCATAATCCTTACATGAACTAACCTGTCAAACTCGACTCCTCTAGCAAAACATGTTATAATCCTGATTCTCAGCTGTGTGAATCAATCATCCATTTCCAGAACACATTGGTCAACATCCCTGGAACCTAATATATTTTTATTACACCAGGAAAGCCAGCGGCGGAGCACCAGGTTCTGAAGCATTTGTCTATTAACTGTGCAGTTTCATAGGAACTGTTCTCTGCTCCCAAGGTTACATTCAACGTGCCTGACCTGGAATAAAGCAATCAATCAAATCTCAACCTTCCTAATAGGGAGAGTATATGCAGCATGTGTTGATATTTACGGAATTAGGTAAGCAAAAGGGATCCCCAGCATGAAGCTGGATTTTGAAGTGGACAGTTTAAGAAGCTGTGGTTGGACGAATACAGAAAAGCAATATTATGTCTTTTAAAGTAAAGGAAAACAGTCTGACATAAATTAACAGACTTATGCACCAGAGATACTGGAGGAAACACACACATTCATGGTCATACAAGACTGCACCCTCACGAGCAGAAACAGCCTTTAAAAATATCAGATAGTATTTATCTGTTAATATCCCTATCGTCAGCACGTTTGGTATAGGAAGGCTGCAGCAAGAGTTAAATTCCTACCCTTCAAAAAGCCAGCTCTGATGGCTAGCACCTACATAGTGTACATCTATAGCCCCCATTTCTGACCACCTCACAATCTTTAATATACTATTCCTCACAAGACACCTGTGAGGGAGGGAAGAGCGATTATCCCTATTTTACAGATAAGGAACAAAGTGCAAGGAGATTAAGTGATCTGTGCAGGGTTATACAGGTACATGCACCTGCATTTGGGCTCCCTAACTGGGCAGTCATTCGTGTAAATCTGGGGGTAGATGTGCAGTTTATGCATTTTGCTTGTGCAGAGTTCTGACTGTTCAAATGGTACCTCTGCCACTATTGCAGGCACAGTTAAGGAGACCCACTCACAATTTAAATCCAACAAATCTACGTTTTCCCCATGAGTCCTTAGGTTAGCAAATTGGCATCATACAAAAGTAGAAAACAAAATGGATAAGGAAGACAGTAGCTAACCAACTGAACATGAGCTCCCACTGCGTGGAAGTAGCTAAAAGGGCTCATACAATCGTTGACTACAGGAATATCAAATATCACTTGGGCCCTCTGCATACAGCCATAATGAGACCATAATTGGATAGTGTGTTCAATCCAGTGCTGGTGTCCACAGTTCAAAAGGGTTGCTCAAAAATTGGAAAGAGTTCAGAAAAGAGTTACAAGAATTATTTGAGATCTGGAAAACATGCAGTATAGCTAAAGGCTTAAGAAGCTCATTCTATGTAGTTTATCCTAGAAAAGGTTAAGAGGTGACTTGATTGCAGTCTACATGGGGAGCAGATTTCTGATTACCAACAGCTTTTTATCTAGCAGAAAAAGGCATAATGAGATCCAATGATTGGAAGCTGAAACTAGACAAATTCAGACAAAAAAAGAAGGGGCAGGTAAATTTTTGTAAGCAATGAGGTAATTAACCATTGAAACAGCTTGCTTAGGACTGTGGCGGATTCTCCATCACTTTAAGTCTTTAAATCCAGACTGCATGTCTTTGAGAAAGTCATGCTATAGCTAAGACAGAAGCTCTGGGCTTCATGCAGGAATCGCTGCTTGAAGTTCTATAGCCTGTGTTATGCAGGAGGTCAGACTAGATGATGATGATAGAGCTTTTTGGCTTGCAATCTGAAGACGGGCTGAAGTACATTCAAGGAAACAAATGTGTATTCAATTACAGGCCTGTTAAAAATGAAAGATGCCAGCTAAACCCAGCCATGAACAATAGGTGCCAACAGCTCTAACTCTCACAGAAAGAGAACAATTATAATGGGCAGTGACTAAACTTTGTTTTTGAGAATGATGCCACCTGGCATAAAGAAAACAAGGTAGATAAATAAGGAATTCTATGCATAATAGTTGCCCCAAGGCCAAGTAATCTTATCTCATTGCTTTGTTCATGGCTCAAGCTAATAAGCATCTAAACGTTGTTTAGGACTATTGTAACATAAAGCCCCAGAATTGTGTGTTCATGACAACTCAAAATAACTCAGAACAAGACTTCTACATCAGCAGTAAGATGGTCATAGTCACACTTAAGGGAAATTAATTTGACACTTATAGGAAAGTACCATTTCTCTGTGCTTTGTGCTCTGTGATTCCCTCCCAGTAAAAATGAACATTAGTAACAGTTCTTCTAGCTACCTTCTTGTATTCTAGCAAGAGCACTAATGGCAGCTAGAGTAAAGGATGCCCAAGGAATTCCATTATCCCCCCTTGATTTCAGTGACTCCTAACTTTCTAAAAAGTCTTGCCTCAAAAGCGAAATGTTGTCAATCCTGGTCTCTGTGTGAAGGTGAACATTTCTGAAAAGGTTGGGTAAAAACACTTCTGCCAGTTTTGAAGATGAGGGAGAGAAAAAAAGTACACTTTCCCCACTCTAAAAAGATTTCTTCAGACCTTTTTATTGCTGCTGCTAAAGTGGCTGGGGTAGGAAAGCTGGAACTTGGTAGGGAGACAGAGCTTGCTGAGACGTACACCTTTGAGAATTTTGGTGAAAGTTGGCTGAGTTATGAAGCGCTGAAAAAAGTGGATTTTGCACACACTTTTTGATGACATCAGAGTTTTTACCATCAATCTCCAAGCATTCAGAAGGAAGGCAGGCTGACTGAGCTTGCATTCATAATAATTCAATATGGTAGGAAATGGGTGGTGGTATGTCACAACATGCACCTCTTCTAAACTCCTTAGTTGCCTCATTGAGCAAGGCATGCGATGGATGAGAAAGAGCTACAGGAGAATTAGGACCCAATGCAAAACCTAGTGAAGTCCATGGAGATTCTGAATGTACACCTTGCCTGAGACATAAAAACAGCCATGCTGGGTCAGCGCAATGGCCCATCTAGCTCTGTATCCTGTCTTCTGACAATGGCCAGTGCCAGATGTTTCAGCAGCAATGAACAGAACAGGGCAATTTATAGTGATCCATTCCCTGCCGTCCAGTCCCAGTTTCTGGCAGTTGGAGGTTTAGGGACACCCAGAGCATGGGGTTGCTTCCCTGACCATCTTGGCTAATAACCATTGATGGACCTACCCTCCATGAATTTGGACATGGCATTAAGGGTTCAAAATTATGGAATTTCTTGTTTCTTTTAAAAAAATACCTGGAAAATTAAAAAAAGAAGAAGACACACTAAGCTGGTAACATTTGAGTTGGCCATTAAAGCATTCAGACAGAGAGAAATGGTGTCAAAACCGCATGTGCAACCAGATTGATGTTTTTGACATGAAACTTGGTGAAATTTGAGTGTTAAACTGAGCTCTGCATGAGGTTTCTAGATTTAGTTGATCTTATAATTCAACGCGAGACTCAGGAATGGACCCACCTGTGTTGAAACTGAAAAAAGATTCTACTGAGAAGCAAAGCAGCATTCTCCTGGGCCCTGGTATCCAGAGTGGAATCTCCAATCATACTGGCGCATGGCCCACATTGCTGACTCAGGAATGGTTTGTGTATTTTATCAGTTTAATGTTGCCGGCACCAAAATCCTTGCAAGGGATGAAAAGCTGCCAACAAGGTTAGCTAACACACAAAGAAAACAAAGCATACCTCACTAGAGAGTCAAATAATTCCTGAGCTAGCCGCTGCTGAGGGATTGCTTAGTCATATGTGCTGAGAAACCAGCCTTTGGAAAGTCATCTGCTGTTCATCTTCGATAAATCCAAAAATAACTGCCCCTAGTCCCTCAGCATCATATAGAGAAGGAACGTCAGTATCTTTCCTCAGTCAGAAGAAATGTACATGCATTACCAAAGTGAAAATGGAGGAAGGAAAGAGGCTTTACATTTACTCTATGCACAAGCTTATTCTCTTGTTTATTAAAGGACCCATTGTCATTTCCCAGACTCTATGCATCACACATGCAAACTGATCTAAAATCAAACTCATTTCGTGTAGGCTGTTGAGCAGCTCTCATGAGTTGTTTTTGGCCACTACCAACCCATGCTGGATTTGAACTACCAAATGACAGGTAAAAATCTTTGTATCCCTTAACTAATCCCCTGAGCCATCTAGTAGCCCCTCAGAGCAGAAGAGTGGCTTTAGGAAGTACCCACCTGCCTTCACTAGTTCAAGGACAAGCACTGCCAATTGCAGCCAAAGAAAGAGAACATTTTTAGAGGTGATAAGAGATAATGGCACTCTCTTTGGACTTTAACAAGGCTAAGAAGAGCAAACCCATGCTTTGGTGCTGGGATTGGGGATGGGAGACACATTCCACTTGTTCCAAAATAACTCGAAGAACCGTCAACATGTTGGCCAGGCACTGAGAGTGAGTGGTCAGCCATGTTATTTGGGTTGTTTTGCTTTCTGATAAAAGAATGATTATTGGAAAAGCAACACACAAACTTTTGGCTTTCTGGGGGTGGAGGGGTTCTTCCAATTATTTATCTAATGAATGCTGTAGGCAAGGAGGAACAGAATGTTCAGGAGAGAGATATCTGGTAGAGACCATGTTTTTGGAAAATTCCCCATAATGAATCCTTTGTGTTTAAAGTACGCATACGTACTGAGAATGAAATTATGCACATTTCATTGGCAATTTCATGCAGTGTCAAAATTATTTTATACGATCACAGTTTATTGCATTACATTTGTAATTTCAGGGTGTAAGTTCTTTGCTTTGATTAGCCTTAAGGGCCCAAGAACAGAACTCACATGATGAAATGAAAGTGTCAAATCTAATTGCAATATTTGGCATTTGCTTTGCTGGGTGAATTTCCCTCCCTTGCCCCCCCGCCCCGGACACACTGATAGCTCTGGCTCAGATTTGGGTAGGAGCTATCTAAACTTCCTCATAGGGCTCTGCTAAGGTACCTCAATCCATCTTCTCTCTCGGGACCAGACTGCCAGTCACACTGTATCGTATCAGCTTTCAATTGTGTAGGGGTGACATTTCTGTCATGGTAATTTGTGGAACAAGTCATATGGCAGTCATACTGAAGGACAAAAATCTTGCAAATATTTTGGGGGCTGAAGGGGAAGTGGAGGGGGAAATCCCGGACCTATTTCTGTACCCAAAATATCTTTTTGTTTTGCCACCTTAACTACCAGCAAGATCCACAGTCCCAAGTAAACATAGCACTATGTAGTCCTAGTAGACAATGTATATAAATCAGAGGGCAGCTTTTAAGTGTATAAATATCATCTCAAAGCCAAGTGGCAGAGCAATATGCTGCCTGGGAGGAGACGGGGGTGAAATCTGAGCTCAGCAGATTGGGGGGGAGCTCTGCAGAGGCGGTGTTCTCTAGAGCAGTGGTTCCCAAACTTTAACCACCTGTGAACCTCTTTCACTAAAATGTCAAGTCTCACAAACCCCCTCCTAAAAATGAATATTTCCAAGGATTTTCTCCTTTACTTGAGTATAAATTATAAAAGCAGTGATCTTGGAAATATAAAATTTACATGCTTATTACACACTATTTATTATTCATTATTATTTATCATTACAGTATTTTTATTACATTACGAAAACGGCAACACTCTTCCAAGATCTCACTTTTGTAGCTTGTATCACTTTGAATAAGCCTGTTATAAGACAAGGCTCTTATGTTTCATTAAGGAGTATCAGATGTGAAACAGGATGAAGATATTTAAGAAGCCAAGTCAAAGAGTTCCTCCTACAGAAGCATTCAGGTCTTGAGAAGTCCAGGCACACAACGCACGTTACAACAAAGCTTAAACTTGTTCTTCATAATAATTTTAAAAACAATACTAGCTGCCGATTTAATTTAAAAAAACAGCAAAAAATATCCACTTCCCTTTCCATTTCTTATAAGGAGTATTGAAGTTTAAATCTCCTCAGTGTGATAGATATGCTTGCTTTGATCTGCTTAGCTCTTGGAAGTCCAGGGGCTTTGGGCTGCTGGCACCGTGTTGCCCCGGGTCTCTAGGGACAGCTCTGTCTGCCATTAGGGAATTTTTTCCAGAGAACCCCCTGTAACATTTCGCGAACCCCATTCTGGTAATCACTGCTCTAAAGGGAGTGCCCATACAAATCACAACTGGAAAAACCTATTAGATCATCTTCTCTAAGCCTTGCCCATAGAGGAACATTGCCTGCAGCATGTTCCCAAGTGTTCCTGCTCACTTTGAAATGAATCATGACAGGCTTCCAACTATTTCCCTGGGGGGAGGTTATTTCACGGCCTAGTAGGCATTATTGTTAAGACTCTTTTCCTGAACTCAGTCCTCAATTTGCCTTCTCTTATTGACATGCCACTACTTCTTGAACCACCGGGAATAATCGCTCCCCAGAACATTCATGCCATTCACATCCTCATAGATGGTTATCACAGCCCTGTTGCCATCATGGAGCCCAGCTATACATATTTCTTTTAAGCTTTCCTCATCAGCTAATCCCTATAGCCCCCCCAACCATCTCTCTCATAACCCCCTTTGGCTGACCAGAGGGGCTATACTGAGGGGCTACAGACACTGTGCCACATGCATTCTTCTTGCTGGAGTCTATGGCCCCGCCTGTATGGGAGTTGAGAATGGGCGATCCCATACCCCCAAAAGAAAGAAGCAGATTATAGCTCTGTTTTTCAATACTTCTCCCCCCACTCCACTACCGGCCCCCCTGCACACAGCACTTTCATTCATCTTGCAAGAATTTAAAATGACTTGGCTGGACAGGAAGCGTCTACAAATAAACCAGAGTGCACATTCAGTTGAACAAACTCCAACAGATTGTAATGAACAAATGTCCTCTTACCTGGAATATGATTTTCATGTAAGTGACAAGTCAGCAAGTCAGTTGATCTCTTCCTTTGCATCACAATGGGGATAACAGAGATGCCATCAGCACTAGTTTTTTCCTACCCTGCTGTGCTCTAAAAATTTATTCTAGGAATCTTAAAGAGCAGGGGAGTGAAAAAAGAAATGCAAGTTCAGCAAACAGAACTCCATAATCTTTATTCAACCTTTTTTTCACAGAGGATAGGAGTAGAGGAGAACTGTTTTAGTTTATATTAAGCTTTAAGAAGTATTTACTCAGCAGTTCCAGATACAGACACGGCCCTCCAGATTTGCTTTAAATTTTTCCAATAACCCAGATATACTCCATTTCTGATTAAAAAAACACCATGGAGCTTTTACATTAGTTAAAAATCATCAGCTGATGTAGGGAGTGTCAAAACATTTAGCTGGAACAAAAAACTACTGGCCTGAATGAAAACAGTTTGATCTCTCCTTTCCATAGCATTTAATATTTAATCAAGTGCTAAAGAAACTTTAAAAATAGGCTAGGATTTAGTTTATATAATACCTATCCTACTGCCAGCATACAGACTGCAAAATTACCTTTTGATATCTGACCTAATACTGCTACTTCACTGTGCCTACTACCCTAGACATCCCTGCTTCCACTTGAATTGCACGTGCTCTTACTCCCAATGAATCTTCCCAAGTCCCAGCTCAGATAATCTTCTTCTCGTGTCCTTGTCACAAACTAGATGTTTTTCCAGAACCATGCACAAGCCAGGGCTCTTTCCCTCAGGTTAAAGCATACACAGCTGGAGCAGCTGAGGTTTTGGTCTAATGAACTGGAGAAGGTTGGGAACTACTGGGGTAGGGCAACAAACACAGTGACTCTTACATGCTGCTCATAAAGTATTGGCCATTAAAACATTTTCCAGTTGCCTTAGACAACTAAGTAAGTGGTTGCAGTTAAATGGCCTGACAATTTGTGATATACAAGGCATTTCCTATTAGGAAACATAAGGGAATACAGCTGTAACTGAGGAAACTGCATCTAGCTTAGATAAAACTGGCAATTTTTTTTGTAAGGGCCACCACTGGAGACAGCCCTGTTTTATGTCCTGATCCAAGTCCTGCTGATGTCAGTGGACACGGGTACGTCTATACTTACGCGTCCGGTCGGAGGCGCGCGATCGATGTTCTGGGTTCGATTTATTGCGTCTTGTCTAGACGCAATAAATCGAACCAGGAAGTGCTCCGTCGTCGACGCTGGTAATCCAGCTCGACGAACGGAGTAGGCGGAGTCAACGAGGGAGCCTGCGCGCCGCGTGTGGACCCCGGGTAAGTGCTTTTTCATTCGAACTAAGGTACTTCGACTTCAGCTACGTTATTCACGTAGCTGAAGTTGCGTACCTTAGTTCGACAGGGGGGGTTAGTGTAGACCTGGGCTAAGTGGACTTTCTACAGCTCATGGCCTGCATCGGTTCACTGAAGGTGGCATGAGGCTGTCAGAATAACAGTCATTCCTCCTGGTTGGAGAGGAGGTCATCATAATGCAAATATCAGTGGAAGAGCCGGTCAAAATTTTCTGATGGAACCGTTTTCTATTGGAAAATGCTGATTTGATAAAAATCAAAATATTTTGTGGGAACATCAATTTCATTACAATTTCTGATCAAAAATTATCCAAGCACTTGTTTTGACTTTATTATGTGGGCTTTGAGGTTATATTATAAATGAATCAAATATAAGTCAAAATGAAACACTTCAGCGTCAATTAAACGAATCACTTCCATAAGGTTGTTTCTATATTTCTGAAACAATTATTTTCAGAATTTTTGTTTCACGTGAATTTTGGCTTTTCATTTTCTGATTCACAAGGCAAGGAAATTTCAAAATGTCAGAATTCCCCATGGAATGGAAATTCCAAGTTTTGACCAATCAATATCCCCGAAAAAAAATCTAGGGCCAGATTCTTCAGTGTTCCTGGGCTGCTTTGCTACATTTTGGCAAAAAGTGTAACTGGGTTAAAAATAAATAAATGAGAGACGTTCATGGAGGACAGGTCCATCAATAGCTATTAGCCACGATGGTCAGGGACACAACCCTATGTTTTGTGTGTCCCTAAGCCTCCAAATGCCAAAAGCTGGAACTGGATGACGGGATGGATCATTTGAAATTGCCCTGTTCTGTTCATTGCCTCTGAACTATCTGGCATTGGCCACTGTCGGAAGATAGGATAGTGGGCTAGATGGATCATTCATCTGACCCAGTAGGGCCATTTTTAAAGCAGCTTTAAAACCAGCATTACAGGCCCCCTGCTGGGGGAAATCCTTAGTTTGCACAGAGGCAACATAGCAGCTCTTACACCCCACTATTACCCAAATCCCTAGTGCAGGGGGCATGACTGGGGCATCTCTATGTTCTGGCAATTTTAAGCTGCAGGAATGGCCCCCTGGAGCCATAGGTCTGCTCTATTTTATACCAGCTGCCTGAGATTGTTCTAGTTTATGCCAGAGACCAGCCTGATAGATAGAAGGCCATAGGCGTGAAGCCATCTTTAAACCCCTCTCATCCCAAGCTGCGGCTGAGCACAACTTGGCTGCAGTTCAGGATCTGGGCCTTTACTAGTATTTCTAAACAAGTGACAATTGCCAAACTTTAAAATAAACCTGCGAAAATCCTACTAATTGTATCCCACAAGCTGACGTTGTCAGGTGCTAAAAGTTTGGGAGCTTGACAAATGATCTTAGTACTTTCAGTGCTCGCTTGTGATAGAGAGTACCCCATGTGACAGAGGCTAGCAGGTGGTGGCAAAAGGACAAAGTCTTGGTTACAAAGAATTAAAAATTTGCAATACACAGTTAAGTGATTTAGGTGCTTACATCCCACTTACTTTCAATGAGACAAACTTCTAAGTGCCTAAGGCCCAGATCTTCAAAGGTATGTAGGTGCCTAACTTGCATTGAAATCAATGGCAGCTAGATGCCTAAATACCTTTGAGGAGCTGAGCTTAAGTCACTTTTGAAAACAGGATTTAGGAAACCAACAATTTGGAGCACTTTTGAAAATTTTACCTACACGCTTTTTTAACCTGATTGTTGCATGCTCCATTATTGCCATTACTGCCAGTCTCTGGTTTATTTTGACAGTGTAGTCATTTAACCAATCATTTGGAACCCTGCAAATCCAAATTGAATTTTGTTCGAGCCGATACTCATGTCTAAACCATTTGTACAAATCATGCAGCTACAGTAACTACCCAAGTTCCGTACACCCCGTAAAATGTTACACACACTCAAACCCAGATGTCTGCAATGGCAGCTGAGGGCACTTAGCACCTGGCAGGATTGGGCCCCTCCAAGTGCAAGGATCAAGACAAGGGAAAACTTTTAATTTACTAAATTAACTAGGTCTGCCATTTTGTTAAAATTAATAGGTTTGATTCTGAACTTTAGACATTCCTAGTTGTGCAAAATTAGCATATCCCCACTATGAAATAGAAAAGGATTTTAAAAGCCCAAGAGCTCTTTTAATAGCATACTAAAGGTACTGTAGGAGGGGCAAGGAATTGCATGGAAGACAAAGTTAAATACTTCCTAGCCCATTTCAAAATTGGTTCTCGTGCCCTGCCCTGCATTAAAGATCCATAAAGGAACCTTTTCAAAGACTTGATCCAACTCCCTCTGAAAACAACAGAGACAACCAGGGGCTTTGATGGGAGTCTAAGCAGGGCTCAAGTGCATTCTTCAGCATGGAAAAAGAAACCCTCTCAAAGGCCCTATTCAGCAGAGCACTTAAATACATGCTTAAGTGCCTTCTTGAATAGGAATGCATTTAAGCATGTGCTTATGGGCTTTGCTGTTAGTCATGGTCAAAATATTGATTTATACTGAACTCCTTTGTTGCTAACAAAGCAGCAGACTTTATGCTAAAGACAACAATGTAAGAACTTTATTTCTCACCACTAGGTAGGGTACATTTAAAATGGAATTTCATCCTGTTACCCTTTAGGCCCCTTAAAATCAGTCATATTTGTATTTTCTGCTATAGGGGAAAAAAGTGTCAAAACTAAACTTTCCACCCATAACACCACGCTGGGAAATGTCTGCCAATAATTACATTCAAAAGAAAAGGGTCTGTTTAGATGAAGATTGGCAAACAGCCGGTCCCTGTCTTTAGTGAGGGGATTTATTTGACTGAAAATTAAATATTGATTTGCAGAATATTCAAGATTGTAAAAATCCAGCCTTTGGGACATGTATTTCTGTGGGACATTTCATTCTTTTTTGATAGCTATCCATCAAATGGAGTGGTTAGCTCAGAGACATGACACAAGTGTCTTCTACCAGCATTTGGCATTCAAGTATCGGCACTCTGTCTGCTATAGTAACCTCCTTAAAGAGGACCAGATGAATGTGCTTGGGGTGCAGATGGTTTAAAAAGAAACAACTTGTACACAGCAGTGGAAAATATGTCAGGAAGTACGAGAGAAAATAGTGCCATTTTAATGACCGTCTCAGAGTTAAACAGCAGTGTTATGAAGAGCATCAACATTGCCATATCAGAGACCAGTCACATATCTAGCCTCTGACAGTGGCCAAGAGGAATGACCGCTCTTGCAACCTTATCATAGCTAGCATAACAGCAAATGCCATTCTTATTCAGAGCCATCTCAAACCCTTTGGCACTTGCTATGCGATTTGCCACAATAATATTCTGCAGCTCTAAGTTCCATGATAATTACTCAGTTCAGTTACCTCTCTTCTCAGTGATTGCCAACATCAGGTTAACCACTTCTGTGCCAATTTATGGACATACAGTTATTTATTCAATGTAGCAGCCCTTAGCTGTACAATTTACCCTTCATTATTACTTGTATCTAAGTCTCCAGAAAAGACTTACACAATGATTCCAAACCAGTAAAGCACTAAACAGTATCAAGAAAATGGGATTTGTGCTAAGGGCACTTTGAAGTCTGGGCAGAGGTCTGAATGGAGGGAGCTGAGAGTCAGGAACTCCTGAGTTTTGACGCTTGCTTTGGCAGATCCCATCTATTGCCTGAACAAGTCACTTACAGACAGATTTTTAAGACCAGTCAGGTCAGCAACACTTGGTCTGGTTTCCAAAGCTGTAGCATACCCACAGTTCCCAGCTCCTCCGAAATGCAGGCCCTTGACGACTCAGATCAGGCTCTCAAAAACTGAGTCACCCCAAACATATGAAAATTTTGGTCTCAGTTTCTCCATCTGTAAAATGGGGATACTTGTCTGCCTCACAAAGCTCTGGGGGGACTAATTAGTTAATTGATTAGCCATCGATCTTGGTGTTTAATCAATGTGCTCTAGAGAGGACTATTTCTGGCCAATTTTGTCAAGGTCTGATTCTCCTCTTATTAAAATCCATGTCAACACTCCCACTGATTGCAATGAAGTAGGATCAGACTCACTAGTGGAAGGGCTGTCAAAGGGGAGGAATCCCCTCCTTGCTACATTCTTCCCATTAGCATTAATGAGAGTTCTGTGCATGCCTGTCACAAAACCAAGCACCAAACACTCAGACCAGAGTTATGAGTAAAGCCCCACGGCTCACCACGGAACGACTCGCCTTTGGATCCTGTTACCACACAATGATTGACAATTAAACATTTACACATAAGGGGAAAGACTGTTTCCGGGAATTAGCCTAAGCACATTCAGAACGTGCATGCTAATGTTAAATGCATCATTTTCAGCAGGGTCTCAGCCTGCTTTGCCTTTTGTGCCCATGTTTTGTACACTCAAGGACACAAATTTTAGTATTTGGATGGCAAATTTTCTGACCTACACGAAAACACTAATATTTAAGCCTGCAGTTACAAATACAGGTACAAATAAAGAATGCAGCTGTGAATTCTGTGGGAGTTGAAAAGAGAGGCTGATGAAAACTAGAGTCATAATTTGCACCAGTGAAAGGGAGGTCAGGCTTCTAAAAATTTTGGTCAGTAGGACTGGGTGAACTTTTATGTATGTGGAAAACAAAAGGGTATATTTTAGAGAACAACAGGCATGAATTCAGCCGCTTTCCCCTTTTAAAGGGATGGAGGTTGTACCTCTATATTCCCAGCTACAAGACTAAACACATAACCCTCTCCCCAGGGCCATAGTTGGAAGCAGCCATAAAACACACAAGCTTCCTAAATCCTGCCTTGAGAGGCATCCACAGCCACATGTTGCACAAACCCAGCTGGAAAAATGCTGTTAAACATCCACCCAAAGACCCACTTGTGAAATAAAGCACTAGAGTGCAACGTTAGGAGGCGAGAAGAGGACCTCAAGTTTTTCATGTTCTGTTATTCCAGCCCTATTGTGGTTTAATGTCTTAATAACCAGTGTCCCAAATCTCTTCTCCATACTTGTGTGAAAATGCCATTAACATCAATAGGAGCTTTATGGGAGTATAGAGAACAGGTCCCCAAGAACACTACTCTATTCTAGTTGATGGAGCTATAATACTGTGCTTCCTCTTACTGCATTCCTACAAAGCCAACAATCTTTAGCAACCACCCAGCTTCCCCAACTCGTTAACTCTTCTGGCTAGGGTTGTGATTTGCTTCATGACATGTAGGGCTATAATTTCCACCCTGGTCTCCAGAAAAGTAGTTCTACAAACCAGCCTGATTAGCCATCACTCAAGATTCCTGTTCATTTGATAAATCTAGTGCCTCAGATTACATCATTCCAGAAAACTGAAACGCAAGTCAGATGGTTAAGGCATTAATGACATCGCTGTAAAGACTCAACAATGCAAACCTTCCCAAAACGAACCATCTTGGCCTTTGCCGTACTGACAATCAGTGTGACATCATGTGCAAAGGAACTTTAAATTTAAACCAGGTGCAGAGAGCTGCTTGGTGTCTCACAACTGCTGTGCAAACCACTAACATATAGTAAAATGGAGGCAAGAAAAATGCCAAGCATGGACAGGGCCCACTTACTAATAAAAACAGGTATGAACAATTGCTGAAGTGAAGACATAAAATCTGCCATGGCCTGCTCAGCAAAGGTACAGGAGCTTGATCTTATGCTGTCCAAAACCAACTCTGGCTCGGAGCAAAGGAAAGTTTAATAATATATGCATAGCTGATCACGGATATTAACACTCATGCATGTGAGCAGGTTTTTATTTACACAGATGCTATAATTATTCCAGAAACAAGACAGTGAGGATTTTCCAGTTATAAATCCTGATGTCCAAGACTCTGTAGCTCGGACTTTTCAAACTGTATCAGGTTAAAACTTGGCGCACAAGTTATCAGGCTGAATTATTATTTATACGGCACCAGGGGTCAGCATGATGTTTTACAGACTAATAAAAAGACATGATCCCTATCCCAAGCAGCTTACATTCTACACAGTGTCTCAAACACCCTCCAGGTCCTTTTTTAAAGAAGTCAGTCAGTTGGGTTACTCTCAGTCTTTACTCCACCACTACATCTTGCTGCAGACTTTAAGCCCCGTTCTGAGAGAGTGCACCATATGTAGCACTTACCCTCAGTTCTGTCACTGATGCCTTCTGGACAACCACATCTCCTGATGTCCTGCAGAAGCAATTCTGGTGTAACCATGCTACTTAGCCACCATTCCTCAGTTTCATCCTGCTGGTATTTGTGCTGTTTTGCTCCTCCTAGTGGTTCCTCTGTGCATAGCACAAGTAGCAGGTTTCCTATGGATTAAACTGTCTTTGAGGCAGTCAGTTGCAATTCACACTGGGCAAGGTTATTTATGCAACTTGAAAATGTCAGAGAGCATAATTCAAGGAGCAAAACAAATGTTTTCCTCTTCTCTATTGTCCTGGAGGTAAACAGATCCTCCAGGAGCAGTTAACAGCCCACTGAACAGAGTCTCATGCTCATTGTCAACCACATTTTATCCATGAGTGGCAGATTAGACCATTTAACGAGACCTCTTGTTCACCTGCCAGAGCAAGGACGAGAATCAGCTATAAGGAGATTCTTTATAGGGTGGAGGAAAACGGTAAGTTTTAGAGATAGGATCCTCCACATCCTTGCTCCATCCAATCTAGACTTGCCATTATACAGGAACAGGGAGAGAGAAGACACTTTAAAATGCATTAAAGTTACACCATTACCATGGGATACTTAAAAAGAAAAAGCATGGCAGAGTCATCTAATAGTTTCATAATACTAACAGACTGAGTTGACACTATTGGCAACACTGGTAGGTTTAGGAAGTTAACTGGGATAATACAATGCTTAGTTTAATAAAACAGGCGAATTATGCACAAATCATTCTGAAACAGAGTAGACAGTCAAATAAGTTATGCAAATATTATTCTTTATTGTCTGTTTATTTGGAACAAGCCCATGACTGTTTCACAGGGAGTTTGAGGGGATGAGGAAGCAAAATCAGGAAATACGTTGTATAAAGACATAAAGACACAAGTTCGACGTTATACAAAGATAGGGTAATTTTTAAATGCCTTTTAATTTCACATTAAGTATAAATATTCCCATGATAGACTGATCACTATTAAAACAGAAAGATTATATATACACACACACACACGATTTAGAGATGGGATTCCCTTATACCTCTCTGTGGTCAAACCAACCAAGATGAAGAAGACACCAAGAACATACCAACATGTCATCTGAAGGTTCAAGTGGTGTATCTACATCTGAACAGCCCAAATCACAAGTACAGATACCTACTGAAGAAAATGTCTTCACAACCTAAAGGCAATTTCTGATGTTTATTGGTCAAACTTTTCCCATGTATTGAACTTACAAAAGATAGCTACTGGTGCAAAAAAAGCATACAAAAAAGGAAAGTTTCCCACTGCTACAATTGGTAAAACAGTCATCAAAGCCAATTCTGACAAACTACGTGAAAGGGATGCAAAACACCAAGTCTCTAGACTGTATAGACATGCAGAAAGCTTTATAAGCCAGCCTCTGCCAAAGCCAATTTTAGAAGTACTTTATGAGCCTGTTAAGAATGCTGGAGACACAACATAGTTTATGCAAAGTAACATTGCTGTTGCATCATACTTTCTATTTAAGCAAAAGATACAACACACTACAAATTACACTACACACTACAAATGTTAAGTCCATTGACACTTGTTAACCCTGAAGTTGGACACTGGTCCCAAACAAGATCGGCAAATGCTCACTATCTTTCTGCAAGAAACTCAACTGACTGGTTAGAGGCATGTGGTATAACACTTAAACACTCAGCAGTTGAAAAAGTGAAGAACATTCAAAAAATCATTCACCACATTCAGAAAGTTTGCTTATATGACTGATGAAAGCACCAATGCAAATGGGCATCAAGTAGTCTTGCGTACGTTATTTTTATGTCAGTGGTAGGCCAGTAGATGCATTTCTAGATGTTCAGGTTATAGAAGACACATTGGCTGCATTTGTGACAAGCAACATCTTAGAAGAGTTAAATGCTTGTAAATTGTACCCAAACAGATGGCTGCTTGTGCATTTGATGGAGCTGCAAACTTCTCTGGGACACATGATGGAGTACAAGCTGTGACCCGGGGTGCCTGGGTCAGCCCTCACTGAAAATGCCAAGGTCAGGGCAGGCTGCAAAAGGGAGAGAAGACTCTCTAAACTGATGGTTACCAGTGACGTTAAACTCACTAATCAGTCACAAACTATGCTTCTGATTCTTCACACTGGTTTATCAAGAAGCTGAAAAAAATAAAATCACACAGCCTCCTTTATTGCATTCTAGTTCTCTGGCTCCCAATCAGCACATAGGTCCAGTACTGCGGGAAGTTATTTAAAAACTCTACTCACTACACAAAATGTTCTTCTGAAAGGGTCAGCCATGTTACCAGGTCAATATCAGTTTGGATCTTACCCAAAATACCACGCTGCCAGCCAATCCTTTAGTATTTAAAACTAAAGGTTTATTATAAAGAAAAAAGAAAGAACAGGAAGAGAGCTGTTAAATTGTAAAGTAATCAGATACATACGTGGTTTTTCCACTGCTTGCATCCGAAGAAGTGGGTATTCACCCACGAAAGCTTATGCTCCAATACCTCTGTTAGTCTATAAGGTGCCACAGGACCCTTTGTCGCTTCTACAGATATATACAGAAACTTCAGAGTCCATACATCAGGTTCGTAGCAATATTGGCGAGTTTATTGGCTTGAAAGTCCCTCTGGAACACATCCACAGCTTGGATGGGTCATTCAGTCCTTTGTTCAGAACTTCAGTTTGTAGAAAAGTTTCTCCAGATGTAAGAAGCAGGAATGAAGACAAAATGGAGATGACGCAACTGCCCTTCACATTCCTTTTGCCATGTGGCTTATACTTCCTGTGTCCCAAACACAAGCTTTACAGCACAACCTCACACGGCATATCTGGTCAGACTCTTTGCAATTTTATAATATTGGTATCAACAATATCACAAAGTGTCCCCCATATTTCATACAGCATCTCACAAGCTTTGCTCAGAGAGAAGCGTAACCCTAATCTCTCTTATACACACTGCAGAGCCCATCTTAATTTCAGTACCCATAAAGATAATGGAGCAAATAATTAAGAAATCAATTTTCAAACACCTAAAAGATCATGAAAGTGATAAACAGTGAACATGGATTTGTCAAGAACAAATCATGTCAAACCAACCTAACAGCTTTCTTTGACAGGGTAACAAGCCTTGTGGATAGAGAGGATGTGGTATATCTTGACTTTAGTAAGGCTTTTGATATGGTCTTGCATGTCCTTCTCATAAAGAAACTAGGGAAATACAACCTAGGTGAAGCTACTATAAGGTGGGTGCATAACTGGTTGGAAAACTGTGCCTACTCCTAGAGAGTAGTTATCAGTGGTTCAGAGTCAAACTGGAAGAGCATATCGAGTAGAGTTCTGCAAGGATTGGTCCTGGGTCCAGTTCTGTTCAATATCTTGATCAATGATTTAGATAATGGCATCAAGAGTACACTTATAAAGAGGGGAGGGGTTGCAAGTGCTTTGAAGGATAGGATTACAATTCAAAATGATCTGGAGAAATGGTCTGAAGTAAATAGGATGACATTCAGTAAGGACAAATGCAAAGTACTCCTTTTAGGAAAGATCAACCAATTGCATACATACAAAATGGGAAATGATTGCCTAGGAAGGAATACTGCGGAAAGGGATCTTGGGGTCATAGTGGATCACAAGCTAAATATGAGTCAACAGTGTAACACTGTTGCAAAAAAAGGCAATTATTCTGGGATATATTAGTAGGAATGTTGTAAGCAAGACACAAGAAGTAATTCTTCTGCTCTACTCCACTCTGATATGGCCTGAACTGGAGTAGTGTGTCCAGTTCTGGGCAACACATTTCAGGAAAGAAGTGGACAAACTGGAGAATGTCCAGAGGAGAGCAGCAACAATTATTTAAGTCTAGAAAACGTGACCTATGAAAAAAGATTGAAAGAATTGGATTTGTTTAGTCTTGAGAAGACTGGGGGGACGGGGAGGGGAGGAGGGACATGATAACAGTTTTCAAGTACATAAAAGATTGTTCCAAAGAGGAGGGAGAAAAATTGTTCTTGTTAACCTTTGAGGCTCAGACAAGAAGCAATGGGATTAAATTTCAGCAAGGGAAATTAAGGAAAAACATTAGGAAACACTTCCTGTCAGGGCAGTTAAGCACTGGAATAAATTGCCTAGGGAGGTTGTGGTATCTTCATCATTGGAGGTTTTTAAGAGCAGGTTAGACAAACATCTGTCAGGGATGGTCTAGATAATACTTAGTCCTGCCTTCAGTGCAAGGGACTGTACTAGAAGACCTCTCAAGGTCCATTCCAGTCCTAAGATTCTATGATCTACTCAACTAGCACTAATATGAGCTGCAGAATCGTCAAAAGACATTTTAAAAAGCCATAACTGTAATGTCTGAGTTATACTGTATTTTTCAGCAAGAGTCCGAAAAGACTGAATGTCTTGGGAAAAAAAAAAAGAAGATGCTCTGGGACTGAAGTTTAAATTAGTCCATCCTGGGACTACCTGCTGGCTTTCTCGCGAGTGATCCTTGGCTGATGTCTTAAAATTACTACAATCATTATGACTGGCTTTGGAAAGTGTCTCCCAAGATGGGATGGTTCTAAGTAGTGAGGCTGGTGTTTAGAGAAGGCAATTGCCATTCTCTTTCTTTTAAGTCTGCTGTTTTTTAGGTTATTAAACAATGCCCTCCAGGCATCTGCTACAACAGTAGTAGATCTTTGTACAGCAATAGAAACATCGATCAGAGAGATATCCATTGAAAACGCACTGGAAGAAGCAAGGACTTCAGTATAGAAGTTGACCAATGAAGGCACTTATGTCGAATCCTTAAGTGAAGAGGACAAGAAATGTTTATTAAGCCAGACTGAAAAAGTGCATAGACTTGATTCTTACAATTCTACAACAGCGACTTCTGGATTCTACTAAACCTCTACGTAGCTTTTACAGATGCCTGTCTTATAAAACACTGACAGCTGAGTGGAGTGAGGCATTACCAGTAATGGGATTGACATGTGATTAGGACAGAATAGAGAATTTGAACACAACGTGGAATGTCATATGACAAATGAATGAAGATTTGACTTCAACTTCTTTTTATCATCATTACTAGTGGCTTGACCCAATCTTTGTGTTATGTTTCCTGAGATGAAAGAAGTAGGAACTCATCTCTTGCTATTCCCAGTCACACCAGTCACAACAGCTACAGATGAGCATTCTTTTTCATCATTGAATAGAAGTTTGTGTTCCGATCATGTGAATTAACTAATGAGCATATCAACTGAAGGACTGGAAGTACCAGACTCATGAGAAGCCACCAATGATGAACACGCTGCATTCAAGAAGTTCATTGAGTTGTGCAAAATTACAAGAAACCAAGAAGGAGGTAGATGTAGTGCTTCACGGAAGGCTTGAGTCGCCAACTTTAATTTGTGAGATGATTTTAAATCTAATGAAATGGTCATGAAACATTTTTCAGTTTTTACTATTGTGCCAAACAGCCCTTTTCCTTCAGTCTTATCCATTGGCACACAATTTAGAAACGAGATTAAAATAGGCGGGAGAGTTGAGAATGCCTAATGCAGGGATGGGCAAATTTTTTGGCCCGAGGGCCACATTGGGGTTCCAAATTGTATGGAGGGCTGGGTAGGGAAAGCTGTGCCTCACCAAACAGCCTGGCCCCACCCCCTATCCGACCCCCAGCTACTTCCTGCACCCTGACTGACCCCTCAGAACCCCCAACCCATCTAACCCCCCCACTCCTTGTCCCCTGACTACCTCCTCCAGAGATCCCCCACCCCCTAAGCCCCCTGCTCCTTATCTCCTGACCACCCCCTCCAGAGACCCCCCCCCCGCCCCTAATCACCCCCAGGACCCCACCCAACTGCCCTGCTCCCTATCCCCTAACAGCCCCAACCCTTATCCACACCCCCACCCCCGACAAGCACCCCCGGGACTCCCACACCCTATCCAACACCCCCGTTCCCCATCCCCTGACCGCCCTGCCCCCAGAACCTCCGAATCATCCATCCCCCCCTGCTCCTTTTCCCCTGACCACCCCCCCAAGACCCTCTTCCCCTTATCGAACTCTTCAGCTCCAGCCCGGCACCCTTAACACTCCACTCAGAGCAGTGTGTTGGAGCCAGACACACTGACCCGCCAGAGCGTGCAGCCCCACCCCCCAGAGCGCTGCTTTACCGTGTTGTATGCGAACCCATGGTATATCGGGTTGCGTTATATCGGGGCAGAGGTGTATATCACTATGTTGCTTGGAATTTGGAGAAGACAATATTTCTAAGCATAAGCCAGGGTTCCCGCTGCAAACTGCTTAGCTTGAGTTAGCTCTAAAGGACACAAAGAGCTTGCATGTTACAGCAGCTGCAATTACTTTTTGGAACTTAAGTCTAACTCATTTGTATGCATACATTTACTTGCTTTAACCTTGTAAATAACTAATTTCCTTTTCTTAGTTAATAAATCTTTAGTTAATTACTAGACTGGCTACAAGCATGGTCTCTGGTGTGATCTGAGGTGCAACTGACCTGGGGTAAGTGACTGATCCTTTGGGACTAGGAGTAACCTGAATATTGTTGTGATTTTTGATGTAAGAGACCATCTATCAAACGCAGGCTTGCCTAAGTGGCAAGAAAGATCAGAGTGCCTAAGGAGACTTGTCTGTGATAGTGCTTGAGGAGTTCACACTTGATAGCTGGGGAAATCTAATTATAGAACACACAACCAATTTGGGGTTGGTGTCCTGGTTTGTAACAGTCAGCCCTGAGGTCAGCACCCATGTTTGTGAGCCACTCTACATAGTTTAGCACTCTGAAACCCTTTTCAACAGTGTTTACACTAGTTTAGTTTAATCTGATATTTTACTGAATTAAACTGAACTGGTAACTCAGCTACATTGGTGAAAAAAATCCAAGATCTTTTTCTATTTTTATATATTGCAGATTCTAGGGCTATTAACAGCATTCCTTAATAGTCAATACAATAAATACAATTATTTCCACAATCATACATTTTTGCATAGTTTATTTGCACATACACAGAAATTCATACCCCTGAGAAAGAAAAAAATATCTGAATTAACATTTGGCAAAACTGTCTTCAAAACAAAGGCCCTGATTCTGAGCCAGTTTTATACTGAATGTTAGTGTCTCCAGTACAATAGGTGCTTCATAGTGTTTTAAAAAATGAGCTTTGTGAACTAAATGTATACACTATTTTTTACCCACATAAAATGACATTTTCACAGAGCACGAGAAATGTATGAATAGGATGTGAGCTCATTTTCTCTCATGAAAACATTGTAAACATCAGCTGTTTAAGTGTGTATCTCAAAGTGGGTGCTATCAGAACAGTGACGAAAACGACAGCGATGGCATTGCACCGGTACATAATTATTTTGTTATAATTAGGACGCAATTTCTACTGTTATTGAGTGTGAAATACGATGCATTCAAATTGATCAGATATTTATTAAATTACTTCAAAATTCTGGCCAGGCATGCCTCCAAGTGCTGCATGGAAGAAATCCTCCAAAAAGAGGGACAATTCCCACCATATTTCTTATCAGAAATAAACACTATACTTTCCATCTCATATCCTCTGTACAATGCATATTTAAGTAGTTGGGTTGTTAAACTAAAAACATTTTCTACACAGTGACAGTCCAACTGAAAACAACAGGAATGTTATACAAAAATATATGTCAGAACATGACTATTCAATTCATCTTAGGCCAATTCTACATTTACCGGGGATTGATGCTGCTGCAATTGATGCAGCGGGGGTTGATTTAGCAAGTCTTTCACTAGACTCGCTAAATCAACTGCATAGCACTCTCCAGTCAACTCTGGTACTCCACCAGAACGAAAAGATTAAGGTACTGCCGTCGATGCAGCGCAGTGTAGACACCACAGTAAGTCAACCTAAGCTACATCGTAACTTAGGTGGACTTACCGCAGTAGTGTAGACAAGGCCTTAGACCTACCATGTAGTGAAACGAAAGGCATAAGAGACTCAACTGTGTTAAACATACAGGGATATATACAGCAGAGAATTTTAATTAGATTACATTTCTAATGCTGTGAAAATGAAGCACTATGTAAATGCTAAGAGGCAAACTGCTTACCAGATAGCACTGATTAAAATACAGAAAGATTTCGCAAAAACTAAAAACATGTTACAATGAGTACAAGCAAGTTCCTTTTTTCATAACTTCATTCTCCTTAACTCTGCTTCCAACATTTACAGTAATGAGGGACTAGAACAGAAATACTGTATTCACCCAACTAAACACAGACAGTTCTGTAATTTGATCAACATTCAAAATGTGCGGGCAAGGGCAATGGGGGAGAGAATGATTTATTTAGCTTTAAAATGTCCCCAAATCATTTATATCTCTCCCAGTGCATTTGCATCTCTCTTACAATGATCAGCATTTTCATGTAGGATACATACACCCTCACCCACCTACAGAAAAAAAGACAGATTATGAGGGGGAAAAATCACTGGTTCAAACTCTCTGGGGTTGCACTGGTATGACATTATCATGCAAACACCTAACAGACATATTGAACTAGCACTAAATGGGGCTCGCTCTGCTAAGTGAAGCTAGTTTAATGCGCTACTTTATTTTAACAAATGTTCAAAGAAAGATTTTCCCTAGTTTTTGAAAAGTGCATTTTTCTTCCTTGGGTTTTTGATTTTTCAACACAAACTCGAAAAATATCAATGAAAAAAAGAAATGATCATACAGAAAAAAAATCTGTTTAAAAATTTGTTGTCATAAAAAAATTCAATGAAAAGTTTTCATCCAGCTCTGTTGTAAGTCACATTGGTGCAAGCCCTATTTTGCACTGATGCAGTGCAGCTACACTGTGAATTTGTACTGGTATAACTATGTTGCTGTAGCTACATTGGTGCTAAAGACTAGTAAACATATGGTCCGATTTTCCCTCTATTTCCATTTAACTTATTTATAAGGCAGCAAATAAGTTTTAAAGATGATGTTGACATGAGGACAATTTTTTTTTAAATAAAATATAAATATAATTAATGAGGGGAGAGAAATGGTAGCTTTTATCCAGGGACTCTCCCACAATATAGGCAAGCATATGAGCAAGGACAATAGAAGTGTAGGTATTCTGGAAACTCAGATTATTTATCCAGATATTAGGTTCTGTCAAACTTAATTTCCTATAGATATATTTCTTTTAAAAAGAAACATTTGTAACTCTTCTCCTTGTGAAGATAACCCTCATACTATAAATCAATGCACTGCTGTCTTGTCTGCACTACTCTACACCTAGACTGAAATACTATAGCTCCAACAGAGGTGTGAATTGCTTCCATTCCCCTTAATGGCGTATTAACCTCACAAACTAATATTAGCCATTCAAAAGCTTAGCTATTTGGCAATACCCAGCGATATTAAAAGTGTCATGTTTACCTATATTACACTGTAAAGTTTGTATTTTAAAATGGGAAACCATTACAAATATAGGATTGGTAAGTTCATATGCTTTCAGATATTTCCTTAGTTGCATTCTTCAAAATTATTCACACAAACCCCATTGTAAATCCAATCCTTTCAGAAGAACAGGGTATTAAATTTAATGCTGGGCAGAACTTTCATTTTTTTTCCAGGGAGGTATAAGAAAACTGCAGATCTTGCCAGGTTTTTATAAGCTTTCCAGTGCACCCAGTTAAGTTTTTAATGTTAACTTACTGTGCAACTTAAAATACTTTTTTAGATTACCATAATTATGTCTTGCAGATATTACCAGATATTAAGATATGTGAGCAGGGAAAAGTAGTGTGTGAAATAAAGAATCCCCACATAAATTCTCCTGATTTTGATTAATATTCTTGTAGATGATTAGTGTCCTTGCAAAAAAGCTACAAGTAAACATTGAGACTGATCCAACGCACATTCAAATGAATAGAAGTATGCTCATTGACTTCAAATGGTTTTTGGATCAGGCCACATATGAAAAAAAAAAGTAGTTGTCACAGCTGTCCTCACTATCACATTTACCTAAGATGGCTGGGTAACATCTATCCAAGATTTAGGTTTAGGTTACCCAAGACTTAGGTTTTTACACTGCTCACTGAAATATCTGTGCAGCTGAACATTTAGTAGAAGGGGAAAATTAAGACATATCACTATCTTTTCTTCCCATGGTATTTGTTTATCAGGAGTAAAATGTGGAAATAATTGCAAGAGGGATCAAAGGCAGGATAGAGAGCCTCCTTCATGTTTGTTTGTTCTAGGCTTCCACAGTAATCCACACTGGCAATCCTTTGATCAAAGGAGGCAGGAAACCTCTTATGTTCAGCAGTACCCAAACTTTCCCCAACAGTTCGGTTCAGCTCAAGGCTACACTGTAAACTTTCATGAGGTATATTATGTTCATTCACAAAGACAAGAGAAATATGCTACAGAAACTCCTAAGGTCAGACCCTGGGCCCTGATCAGGTCACTTTGCTCCATCAAAGCAGCACATTGGTCTGTCTCTATAGTAGACTCAAAGGGTAGCTGAGAATTCTCTTTGGCATGGAGGAATCCTGGGCTGGCAGAATGCTCTGTACCCATTCTTGCGGTTGGAAGTTGAAGCAGTCTTGTTTGGCTCTCTGTTGGCCCAGGACTAGAGCTGGCAATCAGAGCTGTCTTTGCATCAGACTTCCATCAACTGCACAACTGAAAATTGTGTCAGCTGAGTTTACTTTAAATTTAAGTGGCAAAATACAGCTGAATTGTATAAATGTTACTTTAGAGCATTTCACTTTTGTATCTTATTCTACATTTCAAATATAAAAGTACGTAGTAAATCAAATTAAAAGAAATATCACATCTGGAAATAATGAAGTTTCCAAGCCTCTAAATCTTGCTGCTCCAGTCTGAGGTCTAATTACTTAACTTTATATAGGTCTCATTTCTGAGGAGTCTTAACTTCCTTAGAAGATAAAAATCTATAGATTAGAGCATTTTCATTTTAAAGGATATTCTCGACAATGAAGAAATTTTTAAAAATTGACCATCATTCCTATCACTGTTTCAGCTCTTCTGGTGCGAGCAATGTTGGCTCTGGGCTGCCAACACCATTTTCAGCATTGTGTGGATTAGACCTCAGAGGAAGTCCAACTGGTGCTGAAAATGGCATTCAGATTTCATTTTAAGCATAAAGAGTGCAGAAGGGGATATGTAAGAGTTTAGCAATGTGGGGTGAAACTCTAGTCCTATGCGGCAAAAGTCCCATTAACTTCAATAGCGCCAGGATTTCACTCTTGGAGTCTGATTCTTCTCTTATGCCAGTGTAAAATTTAGACACACTCTAGTTCAACCATAAATTATTGGCCTAGAAGCCAGAATCACTGGATGAAGTTTTATGGCCTGTTTTATGCAAATCAGGCTAGATGATCATAATGGTTCCTTCTTGCTGTAATACTTATGAGAGTATCTCCAGTGGAAGCTAACCAAATTACACCTGTGAGAGTTAGGGGGGAGGGGAGGTTAAAAAAATCAGGCCTCTAAATGCTCTGAATACTCATATTAGGTGACCAATATTCAAAAATAGGCATTTGTAATGGAAATGCTGGAAGATCTTAAGTGCAAAATAAAAGTGATTGCTAGCGCTTCCAAAATACACATCAAACAGAGTTTATTTGGCAGACTCATTCCAAGGCAGCCTAAATACACTGAGGTATAAACTATACATAATTAAAAGTGAAATTTCAAATAGAGGAACATGCTGGTGGGAGGGGAACTCTTCCTATTGGGTAGAGTAACAGTGTGGAGACCAAATCAGCTTCAAGATTTCAATACGAGGGTGGTAACATGCAAGCTATTTTAATGAAAGTGATGCAAATCCTTTTATAACTGCTGTTGTGAGACTTCCAATATTATGAATGGCACAAGTTTTTGTAAAATCTGCCCATCTCATGGGAAATCAGCTGAATCCAAGCCAAAACACAGGAAACAAGCCCCTTCCAGGTCTGGGTGCCAGGGCAGGTTCAGGTGCAGACCTCTGACTCTTTAAAATCTGAAAGCCTTAAACAAAATATTTTTGCATTGTAAGCACACTATATAATGTCTTCTCATAAAGTGACCTCTTCACCTGGGTCATGTGAAGTCATTTTAAGACTAATATATTTGTAGAATGGAAGAGTTTAATTGTGCAAGAAGTAACCCAGTCAAAGAAACAGACATGAGAGTAAACAAACAAAATGTTACTTGCTTCATACACAGCTCTTGAAGGGTTTCTTCCTGAAGATGTCCAGCATTCAGTTGAGAATTTGCAATATGTTGCTGGAAGTCTTTGCTCGCATTGTCTTTCTCGAGCCCAGCTCAAGAAGCAATGGAAGGCATTTTATTGATTAATCCAATTGAAAATGATTAAGGCTAAACTTAAGAGACCAACAAGTATGCCAAAAATAAACAACGCACAAGCCTGTGAAGACAGAAGAACAAACAGTGAATGTTGAACAGCAGAATTCAATTGATACTTCTGAGAATTGCTATTAAGACCCTGACTATGAAAAAGAAATTCTACCTCTAATGCACTGACAGGCTTTAACAGCATATTTTTAAATGATCTGCTATGTTTAAAATAACCAAGTATTTAAACACAGCTGGCTCTTTCCAACACACATTAAATATATTCAGAAAGATATTCATCTATATGAACACTAAGCTAAGTCTGCTTTGGGAACGATTTCACAAAGAATTCCCTTTCAAAACTGGTTTAGTGTGTCCACACTATCCACCTGGGAACTGTGTAGATGAACTTTGCATATTTAAACTGCATTCCTGGAAAGGAATTAATTCCATTTGACCCTATGCACACAGGGGCTCAAAGCAAGTTAAGAAACAGAATTTAAACTCTACTTAAAAGACAGTTCTAGTTAACACATTCCGAACACTGCTAGAGCAGCCAGGGTGGACAGAGACAGACCCTCTGGAAACCATATTTAGAAATAGCATTATAACAGTAGGCAGATTACTGATTTATAGCCAGCTCTGCTGATGTTATCATGCTGTATCTACACAAGCCACTCACAAGGCTCAGCTACTCAAGACTTTAAACTGTATGTGGGGGTATGTGGGGGGCCTTTCCACTAAGATTTTCCATAATTGCTAGTCCTAGTGCAACCCTATGGAGGAGAGGGCGAGGGGAGATAAAAATGGTGGGAACAACAGTGTAGATCAGGCCTGCACAACTCGTAAAGCGGTAAGGGCCACATTACTCCAAAGAAAAAAAGCTGAGGGCCGGATGTGAGGAAAGTTGTTGAGCAAAAAAAAAAAAACCTCTCCGGCCAAAGTTGTTGAAAAAAAATTTTTTTATTTTTTTTTTAAAACCAGCCTCCCGCGGGCCACACAGAGAACCTCCGTGGGCCATATGTTGTGCAGGCCTGGTGTAGATGGTCTTCCGGCATTTTAACCACTGTGTCCTCTAACGTCTCTCAGTTGATATGGTGGTTACAATGATAATGACCATGGTCACAGGCCCCAGCATGTTGTTTGCATTAGAACTCCCTCAATGGCTACCACTGGTAGTGCTGCAGCTGTTGTATCAACGGTGAGAAATGTTAGGGGGAAAGGGGGCTTGTGCAAAGGAAGGTTTATTAGGGAACAGCATATGAACAGTGTTCCACACAAACATGGTTTGGCTGGACAACATGGACAAGGCCAAACTATATCAGAACCATGTTTAAGGACAGATGGATCTGGTCTAAAGTCCCAGCTCTGGACTTTGGGGAAATTTGGATTCAGATCAATATTAAACGGCTTAGGCTCATGAAAGAAGTGGACTACATTAGTTTCAATAAGACCAGAGAACTGAAACAGAACTTAGCAGAAGACAAACTCCACACTACTATTGCAGACTTCAGGCTGCTAAAAATGGGTGCAGTGCAAAAGGCAAAGCATATTCTGTAGTGTAATAAAATGTATCTAACATTAGAATCCTTGCATACAATAAAAACACATGGAAAAATTGCATACCCCAAGCTTCTGTCGTGATATAAAGTCCTCCCTGCTAAGTTTAAGATAAAACAGTCCAGGATACACGAAGAGCAAGCACGTAGATGTGGTAGAACCTTTATAAGATAGTAAGAAAAATTTTAGTTATAGTAAGACTGGTACAGGGATATAATCAGATATATTGTGTGATCTTTTTAGAATAGAACCCCATAATCCCCAAAAGAACAAAAAACTTACCAACTAATCCAAATACATTTCTGATGTCGGGCACATACAATGCAAGCAAAACAATGATTGCATTGAGTGCTAAAGTGACAAGGATATGGCAAATCCATGAAGTAGGAAGATGAGATAAAAATATCATCATTACAGCCTTCCTTGCCTATATAATGAAAGGGGGGAAAAATTCAAGCAGGCACAAAACTTTATTCTAAAAGCCTTATTGTTATTTCCATTTTGATAAAGTATACCTCAGATTTTACTTAGAAAAGACAGTTTTAGAGGAAAATATTTATTGACGTTGTTCAACAAAAGCCAAAAAAAAAAGGTGTTCACGTATAAATGTCAAAGAAGATATGACCTATACTTTACAATCTTTAAAGAACAAAACATATTTAATTATTGCAAAATTGTGTGCACACACAAATCATTAATATATGTAACTAGCTCCTTATGAAGAGCATATGGATTGTAGTAGTTGGATATACTTTGATGTTAATATTTGCTAATGGTTACATTCATCCAGAGAGGCATATCATTATCCTGAAAACTAAATTAAGTTCTGAACATAAATCCCCTACAAACTGACAGAATTGCCCCCTAAATTTTAGAACCACATGATAAATACTGCTTTAAAACTTAAGTAAATGCTACACTATGTGAAGACAAAGCTACATTAAACTTTCGTTAAATCACTAGCAGCAGAGTATTATTTGCTGACTTCAATTTTCCTCTCCATACAGTCTTTGGAAAACAGAATTTAAGAAAAATCAAACCAAATAAACGTTAGAAATACTTTATTCTCTAAATTAAAAACAATGCTGTGGGTTAGTTTAAAATCTAAGCTCAGTCTCAAAAAGCATAAATTAGCTTAGTGGTTAGTTGTTATTTTGGAGTTTTCATGGAGCATATGCAAGTATGAGGTCTTTGATCAATCACTTGACAAATGAGTAAGATACACAAAGCTAGATGTGACTCTAATATTGCAGTCTGCAAAGAATTAGCATTACCATACTATGGAGCTGCTATGCCAGCATCAAAACTTTTAGGAGTACTTACAGGGAAATGGATTAGAGGCACTGTCAAAATCACAGCAAATAACATGCCTAGTTTTACAGTCATGACGACAATATCATGCGGCAGGTACCTGGTGTAACCTTGCAGTAATTCTGAGTCCACTTTGTCTGAAAACCAAGAAATTGAATGTCATAAATCAAAGGGAATTCAGAAACAGAACTAGATCTCACTATATATTAATTCTCAAAGTTTCCATTTGGAGCAACTTACTAAGCTGTTTTGTGCCCATGGCAGAATGGAGGCTGTGTGTACAAATTTCTTCCTGCCCAATGAAGCCAACAATAAACATATAAATGTCTGATACACAATCTAGAGAAACTTCCATTGTCAGAGTCATGAAACCAAGCTATGTACAAGTGAGAAAACAAACCTGGAGAAGAAAGGGCCACACGAGAGGGATACTTGGGCTGTGCAGATGTAGACTATAAGCTGGCCAATCCACAGGCAAGGCAACATTGTGCTAGTGTCATTTGTGCTAGTGTCTGGGATATGGGTGGTTGGACTCAGGCATGCATAATGCAGTATAGACACTGGAGCCCAAGGTAGGATTACAAAGAGTATAGATGCTCCAGTGCTTCATTAACAAATCCAAGGTCTGCTGACTCGAGTTTTGCTAACCCTGCACTTACACTGCAGACATACCGAGGGGCTTAAAGAAAAGAGATGATGAGGAGACAGATGATAAATTATCTTATAAGACAACACAACTCAAGGCCCCTTCTGTAGATAACTGACCTTGATGAGCTGTAACCAAGGCATTTGTGGTAGCCTTCAAATAAGATATCCGAAGTAGTGATGAGTGGGGCTTGAAGAAGGCCCACTTTGTTAGACTAACACCAAAGGAAAAATATTCAGACCAAATAAGGCTTTATCGGAATCTTTTCCGATAAACCAGAATAGTAATAATCCATGGGGAATACATGAGGATTTACCCTCTCAGGCTCCAAGCAGCAAGGTGAAGCCTGGTAGAATTCATTTGAAATATTTGGTCCTGCTATGGCATATCCTAGAGAATAGGCTTGCTAACTGACACCTCCAGTTTGAAGAAGGAGGGTCTCAGTAGTTAGAAATAATCAGAACAATTTTTGCTAGGTTTTTAGTCTTCTTGATCATTTGTCTGAACAGAGGAAAAAAGGGTGGAATTCAATAAGCCAAGGCACTGAGCCATATAGCTGGTTCTTTGTATCTGGAACAGAAAACTAGGAGACACTTTTTGGTTAAACTGGGTGGTGAATTTGCTCAGAAGTAAACTCTTTCTGCTGGATCAATTGACCTTAGATGTTCAGCTTTCCATACACATATGGTATAAAGTGATTTGGAAGGTAAAATTTCACTATTTGGGAAAGTAGCTGCAGCGCCTCTAATTTCAAAGAGGAATTCTTGGTTATTCCTCCTAATGTATATATGTTACTGTTGTCTAATAGTCGCCTTCTTTCGGTATTTTTGCAGACTAGTTATTATGGGGAAAGGATGATTGGCTAAAGTCATACTTCTATTAATGACACTTGAGATTGAGATTTGTTTGTTTGACATGTAAGTGATTGGATGTTGTGGCAAAAGGCTGGTGCTTGAGAGCTGCCAAGTTAAACCATGGGAAGTACAATAATTTAATAGAAAACAGGGTAGAAGCAACATAAAAGACCAGGTGAAAGAACTTTCAGTGAGAACTTTAATTCCCTCAACAGTAATGAGGGTTCTTCTCTTATCTCCACCACCATTTTAAAAATATTTGGAGAGTGAGATTAGTTTTGCAAAAGTCACCTCTGAGGTGGCAACTATTATTATCAAATCTCTTATAGCACAAGCACGCCGCCTATTTTTGGTACTAAAAGTGGGAAATGATAATTACTTAGAAAACAAACCAATAACTACAACTTTCACTTTTGTTTCCACGACTTTTGCCCTTTCATCCCGACCATTTTCATGACTTTTGGAAGATGCCACGATTTTAAAAAAATAAACAAAAATCACACTCCTACAAATGATCCGCTACTCTAACTCATAGCAGATTTATGCTACCATGGGCTTCTGCTCCTATCAAAGCTTCTTGGTCACATGGACTTACAGATCTACAGCAAAGAGTCAACATCCTTCCAAACTGGATGTAGAAGAATCATCTGTTCTCAAAGGAGTTCTTTTTTGCTTTTCAGTTGGTTTTTACTTTTCTAGGAATGACGTTTATGACAAGGGGATGGATAGGTGAGCAGGTGTGGGGGAGATTCACTCATGCAATTTAATTAGCCTTCTTAGGTAAAGATAGGGGAAGAGAGAAGGAGTAGTCTGCATGCAGGAAAGAGCCCTGTATGTATCCTCTGCAAAAAAAACTATTTAATTACTGTACATTATACCATCAGGCCTGAAAGAAAAAGAAGAGAGACACTATCGTTTCAATCAAAGTAAAGGTTAAGGGCTGGAGTCAAGGCAGAGCAAGGCTCCAATTAGGTCTACTGCATAAGGGACCAGGAACATGGTCTCCAGGACATGACGTCAATGCTCTCTCTTCCTTTTCCCCTTTTGCTGGGGACTTATCTGGAAACAGAATGAAGAGGAACCCCACCCTGGAATCAGCTTCAGTGGGCTTCTGCAGTGGCACCCAGCACCCACATTCCTCTGCAGGCTGTTTATTACAACTTTCTTCCATGTGGGAAGAGCCAGCATGTGGTGGAACTAGCCCATGTTGCATTGACCAATCTGACAGGGTGCTAGGCAGCAAGATGAATCAGGCTGCACTTTATCATTTGAGGGGAAGCCCACTTAACTTATTTTCTGTCATTGTCAGAGTCAGCTGGCTAGAAAGCAAGCAAGCAACGGGAACAGACAAAGGGGAACCAAGGGGGAAAAACCCCTAATTTGCAGGAAGGCAGTAAAAGTCAGGTTAGAAAGTTGGCAAGAGCAGTCCTACATCAATAGCAAAGGCACTGAGGTAGGGACTGCTAGTCTCCACCATGTAATTGATAATAGGAATTAGTTGTGCCTACAACAGAAATACATAAATGTTCTGAAGAGGCAGCATGCTTTTTTGCAAGAACTCAAAGCAATTTCTCCTGCAGATCAATAATTATTTGGTAGGGGTCAACAGGACTGGTGCTGTGCCAGACTGTACCGAGCCCACAGACATTCTAAACGGATAACACAAAATATCCAGAGAGACAAAGGTTCTCTTAAGAGCATTTCCCCCCCTACTGTTTGGCTGAGAGTTTTATTTACTTTGACTGACAGAGATTAACACATGTTAACTTCATGAGAGGAATGAATTTTGAGAAGCAATTTGAAAGAAGAATCCTCATGCAGGTCAGTAATACATTTCAGTGACCATGTTTGTTGATGCATCTGAAGAAGTGGGTTTTTTACCCACGAAAGTTTATGCCCAAATAAATCTGTTAATCTTTAAAACACCACCGGACTCCTTGTTGTTTTCATGTTTGTATAATGCTACCATCCAGCAGAGGGCCATTGATTCAGATTGCTGGATGGAAACTTGAGAGAATACAACTTTGGCATACATGATCTATGAACAAAATGTACAATCATGTGAAAATAAAGTTGGATACATGTAGAGATGAACAACTTTTTCTTGGAAAGATATAGTGCTGCGACATTATATGACAAGGGTACTGCAAACACTGTCACACAGTTGACATATCACACTGATGCAGAGTAACGTCTATCTATATTTTACAGGAAAACTGAACTGCTATATTAAATGGACACTCACCTACTTCTGACAATGTTATGATAGACCTTTAAAAAAAGAAAGCCATTGTGTAGTTAAGAGTTCTGAAATCTAAGTTTTTGGGGAAGCAAGCCTACCAGAAAGACTATTAAGTCACCTAAATTTAAGCCCCAGCTACAAAAAACGGCACTTCAAAGTGTTCGAGAACTGCATAGTCAATTGCATAGTTATTACACTACTGCTGCTGCAGCATACTGCCATGCACAATCTACAGAAAAGCAGAACTGAAAGAGTCTGCTGAACAGGTAGGATGTTTTTTATATGTACAAGTTTATATTTGGAAATCCTCATTTTCTGTTTAAATACAAAAATTCACCAACAAATATAACTACCACCCTCCCCATCCCCACCCTTAACAAAATGGCAAGGGTCCTTTAAAGAGACCTTCAACAGAATGCACATTATGGTCCCGATGACCATGATAATTCACACTCAATGTATCATTTGTGTTTCTGCTTACTCTTGTTTGCCTTTCTGTTGCAGATAGCAGCAGTGTCTTTAAGAAGCCACTTTGTGTAGAGGAACGTATGATACAAATGATTAGTGAGGCTGTTTAGTAAAGCTTTCTTGGAGTGTTTTGTTTAAACTTTTGTTTCATTAAATCAAACAGATTTCTATTCAAGTAAATCCATACAAGAAACCTACAGCTTATCATGGCCTATGTCGCGTGTCCATACTGCTCTTGGCAATGCTTTGGAGGGGTGGAAAGGTGACTGTAACCCACCTTTACACTTCCGCGCTCCTAGGGTCATCCTGCTACTGACCCAGTCCTTGGTGTAAGTCACAGCAGGCTCAATGCTGCATGTTGTGCTACAGGTGCAATGAGTTGACCGAATGGTAATTAGCATGTCAAGCTTCTCCAATGTAGGCATGATCTTAGAAGACATTTCACTAATCCCAATTAAGTAAGTGAACTGTTTACTTGTATAGTGTTTAAGGCCCCAATCCTTCAAAGAATTACATACATGCTCAACTTACACACTGAGTAACCATACTGAAGTTAATTTTTACAAAGCTAGGCACATCTGTAAGCCTTTGCAGGACTAGTGCTTAAGTGTCTTAACTATTTCATATGTGCAACACGGGCCTTATTTTAAATACCCCAAATATTTTATTCCTTCGTATGCATACTATAGTAGGCTTTATATATGTGCAAACAGAATGAATTATTTAGCACACAAATCAAATGAAAAAATCCTTGGGAGCAGGCAGAATCAGTACATGCACTATGCAGTACATAAGCCAGAACATTCTTCACTATTATCTTGACCTCTAAAGAACTGTTAAGAACATACTTACCATAAAAAGTAAGGTACCCAAACAAGGCAGACACAAAATAGAGTAGGAAACTCAGACCAATTCCTGTGTTGGCTACATTCTGCATTCTGCTTTTCGATGGACTAAAATGCAAAACACCCCCCCCCCCAATAATTATTATGGTTTAATGTATGATTTGAGGTGTTGAACACATAGCAGTTTATCTTTAGAATGATCTTGCAATTGACATTTTACAGGGATGAACCCCTGTGGTTTACCATTACCCAATACTTTGCTGGTCCCTGTATTTGCAGATTTCAAATCACTTTACACATGAAAACAAGGATCATTATCCCCATTTTACAGACATGGAAACTGAGGCACATAAAGGTGAACTCTTTTCCCGCACAGTGCTGACTTGCCCAAGATGACACATCAGGTCAATGGCAGAGTCAGGAATAGAACCTAGTCCAGTATCCTATCAACTGAGCCCCATGGGGTGACTATCATATCAGTGCAGATTTGGCCAAATGCAGGCTCTCTGGCTGCTATAAAAATCAGCTAGTAAATGTCTGTGGATTATTTTTTTTCGCAGTAGACAATGAAAACGTATTTGCTAGTTTCTCTGCTACAAATATAATCAGAGGCTATGTCTACACTACAAGCTAGGCATGCGATTCCCCTGCTTGTATACACCTATTCGTAGTAGCTTGATGTGAGCTAGCGTGAGTATAAATAGCAGTTTAGCCACGGAAGCATGGACAGCAGAGGCAGAGGTGAGCTGTGCTGAGTACAAACCTGCCTGAAAACAGTGGGTACATATTTGGCATGGCATAGCTCAGCTGTGTCTCTGCTGAGGGTTCCCATGCCATCATGGCCACATTACAATTCATACTCGCTGGCTGTTATTAAGCAAACACGATGATGTGCATATGAGCAGGGGAATCACACCCCTCGCTTGTAGTGTAGACATAGCCTAAGAAGCAAATGCCAGTGCTGCCTCAGACAAAAATTTTGCTCACCTAATATATAAAGGATAAATCCTTGTCATTGTTCATAGACTCAGACTCATAGACTATAAGGTCAGAAGGGACCATTATGATCATCTAGTCTGACCTCCTGCACAATGCAGGCCACAGAATCTCACCCACCCACTGCTGGAATAATCCTCTCACCTATGTCTCAGCTACTGAAGTCCTCAAATCATGGTTTAAAGACTTCCAGGTGCAGAGAATCCTCCAGCAAGTGACCCGGGCCCCATGCTGCAGAGGAAGGCGAAAAACCTCCAGGGCCTCTGCCAATCTACCCTGGAGGAAAATTCCTTCCCGACCCCAAATATGGCGATCAGCTGAACCCCGAGCATGTGGGCAAGACTCACCAGCCAGACACCCAGAAAATTTTCTCTGTAGTAACTTCTAACATCCCATCATTGACCATTGGTCCTATTTACCACTGATGGCAATTAATTGACCTTTGACTAAGATCATGTTATCCCATCAAACCATCCCCTCCATAAATTTATCTAGCTTAATCTTGAAGCCAGATAGGTCTTTTGCCCCCACTGCTTCCCTTGGAAGGCTGTTCCAGAACTTCACTCCTCTGATGGTTAGAAACCTTCGTCTAATTTCAAGTCTAAACTTCCTGATGGCCAGTTTATATCCATTTGTTCTTGTGTCCACATTGGTACTGAGCTGAAATAATTCCTCTCCCTCCCTGGTATTTATCCCTCTGATAAGTTGAATATGGAACAGATTTTCTGAGAACGTTGGTTGAATAAGAAAAACACCATTGTTATATTTTAACATTACTAGCTTTCCATACATTACCTTCGGAGCTCACAGTAAATGGGCAATACTGAGGTATGGCAGAGAAATGAGAAGGCCATGGTTGGGATGGCATAAGCACTCTAAAAGGAGCGGGGAAAGACAAAGAAAAAATAATTTCTCACTATAAATAGCTGTAAATTAATTTGAGTGAACCTAAGATTCTACTTCACGGCCTCAATCCAATGCCTGAAATCAATGGGAGTGTTTTTGGACTAATGCTTCTGGATAAGCTCCATACTACAGAATGGGGGTTTCCCAATTTTTTCTTGCAACTGTGCCATTTCAGCTAAGAACTCCAGTATATCAGCCAATGGTCATATTTAAGATTAATCTTCCACTGTCAGTGGAAGATTAATGGGCTGCAAGACTCTTTTTGGATATATAAGGCCCTAAAGTGCCAAATCCTACTCACCTTACTCATGTAGGTATTTCCACTTTAGTTCCTGAGCCTGCTCCCGTAAGTAAGATGAGCAGGATTTGGCACTTAGGGTCAGTAAAAATACTACAATTGGTCATTTATATAGTATGAAACTTACTAAATTGTAAGTACAGCTGTCTATAACATGCAACATTACTGTGTCAAATTATTACTCCTTTAACCTGCCCTGAACTTTTAAAAAATTCAGTATTCGTGTATCTTAAAAATTGGTTACAGCATTCAGAAACCTGAAAGACCTAAACAAATGCTTTCGCAAATGAAGTCTGATGGCTGTTCTATAATCAAAGTTTTATCAGTAAAACTGTCAGGGGTGTGATTTTTCTTCTGCACAACTAACAGCTAGAAACTTTTTTTAAATGAAAGCTGAGATTCTGGAGAACAACTGAGAGGCATATTTGGTATCCACAACCTACTTTAGAAATTCCTTTAGAAAACATTGGTTTATGCCCTAAGCCTGGAGGGTTCATATCCATTAAAAAACCAAAACCTCTGCACACCCCCACCTGTTAATAAGATACACAGGACATTACCTCCTTAGAAAAATGAAAGAGCTTTGCTTTACAATCCTCAGTAGAATTTGAAATCTGTGTAAGATACGTACACAAAATAAGGGAAATGACATAGTAAATGACTGACTACAAACCACAGATATTAGATCACATTGTTTCAAGCTAATAAAATCATGCTAATTAAAGTATCAAGGGGTAGCCGTGTTAGTCTGTATCCACAAAAACAACAAGGAGTCCGGTGGCTTACAGACTAACAGATTTATTTGGGCAGAAGCTTTCTGAAGAAGTGGGTTTTTTACCCACGAAAGCTTATGTCAAAATAAATCTGTTAGTTTTTAAGGTGCCACCAGATTCCTTGTTGTTAATGCTAATTAAAGAGTACCAATATTATATGAATGAAAAGGAACTAAGAATTTATCAACTTTTTTTTAAATTATAAAATATTACTAACCCGAGGGTTTTGATGTAGAGAAAAAATTACTTATATTACTAAAAAGATATAAAAGCTTTAAAATAGCATGTATGTTACCTGTAAGATCTCTATAGGGCTGTTTAATGTCAGTGGACAAGGGATGGACCATTTTTTTATTACAACCTGTAAAGACAGAGTGTATTTAATATTTTCAAGACTGCCTAAAAGCTGGGGTATTATATAAATAACTAGAACATGAGTATATTGATAAACACAGTAATACAGTGCGCTGCGTCAACTGCAAACAACCTGCTTGTCTATTGGAGAGCTGGGCAAGGAAGATAAACAGGATTTGATAGAAAATGCTGTCAACATCATTCCACCCAGCCAGTTAATTAGACATTAAAGGCTGCCTTAAAGGAGGCATGGCTGGAGTCTAGGTCTAAACATTGCAACGGCAGAAAGGTGGTTGCAATTAGAAGGCAAAAGCGGGAAAAGAAAACCCCCTAAACCAAAACCCTAATATTTCCCAGAAAGCTATAGGGAGTTTTACCCACACTGATGGTTTTGACAGTTCCATGTGGTGGGGATGAAAATTAGAAGGAAATTAAGGGGAAAAAATGACACTTTCCCTCTCATGAGAGAATTATAGTTGCACTCTTCCTGTCACTGTATTTATGGCTCTTTCCATATTTCCCATTCTAGTTACCTATTTTTAGAGGTTAGAAATTCTTTGCATCACTTGCTCAAGGCTTTAAACTTGAAATAATAAGGGGTCAGATTCATGACAGGGATAAAATGGAAGAGATCTGTCCTTTTATCTCTGAAAAAATCTACCAATTATCTGTACAAACATGTTAGCGAGACAAGACTGATGAAGTAATTTCTTTTACTGGACCAACTTCTGTTGCTGAGAGAGAGAAACTTTTGAGCTTACACAAACCCTTCTTGAGGTACATGTACAAACATGTGGCATTCTCAAAAAAGCAATGACTAGAAGCTCCCCACTCTCATGCAGTATCCCCAGCAAAAGTGTGGCCAAAGGGAATAGTGGGTACATGGCATGCTATTCATGTAACCTTGTAGCACAGGCACAAAAAACCCCTCTGCAGCAATAACACGGGTCTTAAATTATGCAGCTTAGACGCTTTTCAAATATTTTTCATTAGCTCAACTCAAGGCACTTTGCAAATGCTGGTAAGTTTCATTATTCCCATTGCAAATCAGGGCACTGAAGTACAGAGAGGACATGAGACTTGCTCCAGGTCACACAGCGGGCAGAGATCTAGGAATAGAACACAGTTCAGTGCCCTATACACTAGACCAGTGGTGCCCAAACTTTTCCTGTGGTGCTCCCGCCTTACCTGTATTGGAATCTGTCCATATCCTCCCTCCCCCCACAACTCCATTACATCACAGTTGGCTCAGCAGAGGAGCTGGGGCTGAAGGCAGGTATGGGGGTAGAGCTGGGTGATGCTCCCTCCTTGTCCCCCTCCCTCTCGTGGGGCTAGCCTGGGCCCCACCCTGTGCCGCCCTGAACGTTCCTCCGCGGCCCCCTAGGGTGGAGTGCACAGTTTGGGAACCACTGCACTAGATCATGCTGCTTAAATAAGACATGATCGATATATGGTGCCTATCCCTGCAGCAGGGAATATTAAATTTGTGCTCACAAGCAAAAGCTGAAGGGGACAGTATGGACATGAAGCTGATTGTACAGAATTATTGTATATGTAAAATAGAGGTATTACTTCCAATGACTGGTGCAGATTTCTTCTGCAACAAATTGAAGTACATCTGTCATGACAGAAATTAATACTGTGCAAACTACAACATATATTTCAATAGCACATATCACCTGCTTCAAAGTAGTTAACTATGAAAACTAAATTGCATTTCATACAGCTTCCAGATTTTCAGAGTAGCAGTTTAAAAAAAATAAATCTTAAATTTTTGCCTAACAGTATTATTTTTCTTTAAACATACATAATGGCATATGGCCTCACTTACATTTCTTTGTAGTTCCTAATTTGTCATGCACAAACTAAGGCAGAAACATGCAATTTTTACAGCTTCATAAGAAATGTAGTACCCTCCGCATCCCTGAAATACATAGCGTTTCCGTAGCCCCACACACAAGTTCTGGGCCTGGAACCAAAATGCTTTCTACCTCTGCAGTATCCATGTGTGAATCTTGCTTATTGCTTATATTAATCTCTTATGGTTCTATGCATACATGTCTTCTTTAAACCAAAAAAAAATTTTCAGATCTTTTCATTCATCGTAATGACTTATTTCTGAAAACTGCACACATTTCCTTTTAAATGTAAAGGGATTACAGAGTGCATTTTAAAACTCACTGCACCTACCTCAGCCCCAGAGCTAGCCAATAATTCTTGAGGGTGGTAACTTTTTTAAAATGTATTTTAGAGGGGAGGTCAAACACTGAGCTAATAATGGAAACTCATTTTCAGCCTTGTTAACTATGGAGAGGCTATTGTTGCTCCATAATACCAAGCTGCAGAAGATTACCTCCCAACCTCCCCATAAGAGCATTTCAGTTCTTGGCAGATCCCCTAAGGAGCTGTTTTGGACAGCTTTGAAGTTTGGTTTTATCACACGGTTCAGTTCCTAATGGGTTGCCTTGCTCTCCTGGATGGCACGTTCTTTGGACTCATTTTCCACAATGTTTATCCTTTTATACAATAAGTCTGCCGTGCAAGTCAATGCAAGCCAGAGTAAAGCAGGGGGCATTTTGCCATGCTTCTAAATAGGACTCTTGTTTACATACCTTCTTGATCTTTCTAAATATTACATTTGTGCATTAGCAACTGTATATTCTCTCCAGTAAAAAGCAATACAACTCTAAGGCACAATTCTCTTCCTAGGGCTGCATAACAGATCTCAGCTCCAATATTTGGTTTTGTTTCCTTTACAGAGCCCACAATAGGGGAATATCAGGGTCAAAAATCCCCCAAATGGCTCAGAGGAAAGAAGTTTTCCTTTCAGTTGCAAAGAAGGTGTTTGATGTATTAATGTAAATTGCCTAAGTTCTAGTTCTCTTGGATTTTTTTTGAGAAGTTTCACTTTGAACTGTCTCGCTTCATTCTATATGTAAATTTAATTTACTTGTAATATGACATTTTCTTCCTGTGCTAGTTACAGTAATAGTTAGAAGCTAAGAAAACAGAATTCCATTCCACAAGTAGGAAAATGAAGTGTACATGCCAGCTTTCACTGCCGTGTCAGCAAAACAAAAATATTGTTACATTTACCAGACCAAAATATAATTATTTTAAATCTTTTCACATGTTTTAAAGTTCATACATATTTTCATACCTCTTCAGCAAAACAAACTTATCCTGTCCAAAAAAGTGTATGCCACGACACAGAGAAAACTCTTAATTTTATAGAGAACTTTAAAAAAAGAAAAAAAAAGGAAAGACTTATAAAAGCATTTAAACAATAAGAAAAATGTTAGCTAGATAAGCTGTGCACTGATTTTTAACTTACCACAAGAGCAAAGTACACCATAAAGAAAAATGATAAACTACTTGTATAGCCAAGAAAGCCTGTAAAATAACAGTAAAAATAAAAGGCAATTTATAAGAAAATTGATCCTAATGTACAGCTAAAGCTTTACATTTTAGGCATGTTTTCTATTACAGTGCTTGGTATCTGGGGCTTAAGACTCAGAATAACAACATTCCAACTGCCTGTCACAGATCATTTATGTAGTTTTGTAGGGCAGAATTAGAACTGGCTTACCACTAATGGCATGCTGTAAGTAAATGCAGCTCTTTAATGTTCTGCTGTAAAGATTTTATTTTAGTATGGCAGACAAAATACTATTGCAACCCAAGTAATAGGTTAACTAGGCAGGCCTGGAAGGCAGAACATGCTACAATAACTTAAATAGTCCCTACTATCACCAACCCCCTGCCAGCTAAAATAAATAAATAACCCATTAAGGTTTTTAAGTCCTCAGTTGTAATTGCTACTAAAATAGAATAATACTATCTCCTTTCCTTAAATTACTTACCAATTTTCGGAAGAAGTGCAAGAGGAAAAACAATGCAGACTGAAGTAATCAGTAACAGCACTCTGCCATCAAGATACCATGACCTATTGGAAAAGTTAATTATAAATTGCACAAAGGTCAAAGGCCCTAAAATATACATATACTACTTTACTAAACACTTATCTTGGACAAATAATCCTTAGGAGAAAAATATGCTTTTTTAATTCAGCATCGCTAGATCATCATGTTCACTATAAGGATTTGTATTTTAAGTTTATATATATGGTTGTATTGAACTTGAGTTCTCCAATGGTCAGAATACAGGAATGACCAACACTCTAGACAGTTTTCTGGTAGACAAATACTTGCATTGAGATTGGTGGAAGAGGCCTGATTTACATAGCTATGATTACCTCTTAATAACCATGCAGTATGCAAAACCCTGAGCTCAAAGTAGTTGATCACAGCACTGGGATTTCCAGGATCATGGTTAAATCTCAACATCTGTACAGTATGCCAGCTGCAATTTGATTGACTAGTGCTCTCAGAACCACAATCCATATGACCAAAACAAAAGTGGCCATCTCAGCTTCCCACTCTTTTCCCTATTCTGTTTCTCCCACATGACCTTGGCTCATCTCCACCTTCAAGATGCCAAACACGGACAGCTAAGCTACACACAAGCATACTTAATTTTTTTTAAATGTAATTATAATGATCTTTTAAAGACCCTACTTCTCCCTTCTGCCCAAGTTTCAGTGGAAAAACATGCTGATGGGTGCAGGCAGCAGAGAAAACCCACCTAAATCCATCATATTCCGTTTTCAAATAATATTTATGAGAAACGTATGTTTTCTGAGGAGAAGAGAGACTGCGTAAGAAGGGAGAATGAGATTTTTTATTTTTTTTTGGTAATATTTATTGTGGGAGAAGTGGCCAATCATTTCCTAGGGGCACAGATACAAGAAAAGTAAAGGAGAAAAAGGGGGTGAAAGAGCATCTTCTTTGTCATTTACATATATAGCATCGAAGTAGTACACAATGCTTTACAGAAGTCAAAATTCATCCAAAAAGTTAGAGTCCCTTCTCCGAAGAACTTGAAGTATAGAGGTACAAATTGTTATTAAAAAAAACAGTAACAGAGGGTGCTCCCTGCTAACCTGGTAATAACCACCATATCCTTGACTGATAAATACCTTGCACATCAGCCTTCAGGTTTATTACCTATAAACACCTTAGCCTTTGGCCTCAGAGTTTGTGTAGTCCAGGATAAGGTTAGCACTTCATACACAGGCAGCACCCTCAAGACATCATTTAAGAAAAGAAGCAGATGACCTGAGTTTCATAGAAACAGTACTATCTATGAAAATTATGGACTGTCACTTATGTGGCCAACTACCTGTCCTATTTAAAAAAAAAGGTTATGTATAGTGGGATAAAAAGCCCAGAGTCCACAAGCTGATGACATTACAGTATTGCTAACTGGAGGTCATACTTCCAAGTCAAGCGACCATTTTGCTATATATTGAAAACTTTTGTAGAAACATTATATTAGATGTTCTAAAAAAATAAATAAAAAAATGTATTGTTGCCTAGATGTGCTACAGCTTCAGTTACTTTCTAATGAAACTTTGCTATTTGCAGCCCTTAGGAGCAGTGTCAGTTAATACCACCCAGCCTAGACAACAGCAGAGCTCCAGCAGTAATAGCAGCAGCCATCTTGGATAAATATAGGGCCAGTTTTCTTACTGTTTACAATTTGTCCCGCATATTTGCTTTAAAATGTTGTATTTACTCAGTACTTTATTGAGGTCATTCCCTGAAAGTGTGCCCCCAATAAATTTACATTTCATTTTAATTTACAGTTTGTCATAATTTGTTTCCCACAGGGTGGCTGATAGAGCTTTAAAATTAATAGAGTGGGTTAGTAAATGGACCATCAATGCTACACTAAGTGAGGGGTAAACTGAAGTACCTCAGCTGCAGTATACATGCGGCATCTCTGTTTTAAGCCACCTGACTGTCTAGACCAACAGCTAAACAATCAATAGATTGCAGTACCAATAACCACTGAGGAGTTAGGACGACAAAACTTTTTTGGTTAGCATGTACTGATCAATACTATTATGTTTTGGAAAATGCATTCTTGAAAAAACAAACAAGAAACCATATAAAATACCATTACAACATATGAAATACAAATCAGAAAAAAGAAAGTATTACAAAAAGATTCTTAAAATGTTTTAGTTTGAAATACGGAAGTTATTTTTTATTCAAAATATAACAATGAAACATCCGTGATCAAATAACCCCCCAAGTTTTTCCATGAAGTATTATAGGATAAAAACATTTTCTCTCAAAATGAAAGTTTTTAGATTTCCTATAAAACTGGTTTGAGCTGTAACTTTACTCCTCTATGCTAAAAATGTTCCAAGTATGAAATATGGAGTATAAGTTTTTAGCTGTACTGCAAATGTTTTGGCAAGCAGATGTTCTCTTCCCCCCCCCCACCCCCCATATTTTAACTAAAAACAGACATTTATAAATTGATTTAATTTCGTTCCCAAATAGAACAGGACAAGACCATCATATGTTCTAAATTAGGCTCTTACTCTCAGTCCATATCAGTTATACAACACACAGGCAAGACAACTTAATTGCATCAATCATATCTTCCTGACAGGGTCATTAAATGTTAACAGAGAGCTCACAAATTACAACATTTTGACGCAGTCTGTGTTTTAAACTACGTTCATGTCATCGACAAAAAAATATATGGAGTTCTTGTTATTCAGACTGATTGAAACATTTCCATTTACAATTAACAAATGTGTATACTGTACCTTTTTTTTTTTAAATATACAAAATAGGCATTAAGGCATGTGCTTAACTTTATCTACAGAAAAATTTACATGCAGACACATACTCTAAATACAGTGCACACGTGCATATTTAGATCCTATACATGCATATAAAACTCATTTTTCACAGATAGTGATGTTTCAAGTGTGTGAATTTGCTAAACTAACTGAAGTTTAAGATAAACCATGTACCAAAATGAAAGCATATCAGATGCCATATTGACCTAACAGAAACAAAACTGTTATGTAGCCACATCTGGAAACAAATTTCCTACTATAATTAGTTAAATCAGCCACCCAATATTTATGTCCCTTGCATATTTAAGATCACCTTTAGGTTTGATATTCAATTACATATTTTAGGTGCTTAATTATTTCCTACAATTTTACAAATTAACTACCAAAAGAGGTATACATTAAGGTTGCAACAAATGGACAAAAGGAAATAAAAATATTAACAGTTCTGCCTTATCATGACAATTCAGGCTCCTGTGTGAGGCTTAAAAAAAAAAAAAAGTTAAAATATATAACTGATAGATGAAACGAACAGGCTTTGGACATGCAGAAAAAACAAGGAAAAAAGTCATAGTTCAGTGTATGCACTTTGATTATGGCTTAATCAGTAATTTCAAAATATGTTTTATAGATGGAACAGATTATGGGAGTTCGATCAGGCCCACAGAAGTCAGTGGACAGATTCCCATTGACTTCAAATGGAAATGGATCAGACCAAAGGAACCCTCAGTGTGTTTCAGGTAAGATACATATTTCGGTAGTGTTCTTGTTTTGAACATATGAATTATTTACACAGCAACCAGCAAAGTTTGGTGGAGTCTTTATCAGGCAGAAATTTTGGCACATTAAGAAATACAACTCTTTCTTCTAGACTGTAAGGTCTTCAGACAGGGACTGTGTCACTGTATACGCTTGTAAAGTGCCTGGCAGAATGGGACCACATTCCTGCTTGGGGCCTCTAGATTCTACTGTTATATGAATGCCAATAATTATTAAAAGATAAGGATTGTAGTAACTTTTAATTATTACAAATTTTTGTTGGAAAGAGTCAACTCTGCATGAACACAACCATTATTTAAAAGTAAAATAAAATCAGTAGTAAAAGTCTGGTTATATCAGACTGCAAAAATAAATATTTTTTTCCACAACACTTACCCAATCAATTCAATATGCTTAATGTCACAGTGCTCAGAGAGGACTTAAAATATCAGGTTGAAGGTGGAAGATGACATTAGTTACAATGTTAAAGACAACAATTACATCTTTTTTTCAAGCTTATGGAAATATTTTTCAAATTAAAAGGAAACAAAACACTACCGTTTTATACAGAGCTTTAATAGGTTAATGACATCTATTATTTTGAAAAAAAAATTAAGACTATCACAGACTGCTTTTTCCCTAAGTGACAACAGTTTTTAATTATAACAATAAAAAAGTATCAAACTGAAAAATTTAAGCTAAGCAAAAATGATTTTTTTTAAAGTAAGAACTACAACATTTATGTACTGTGTCTGTATCACTCGCATACACAGTGTCTCTCTGTCAGACTTTGTATACTGAGCTTCAGCCCAGAGAAAAATGTTATAACTGAGTGAAAAAATCTCCAAAAATAAGAGTTTGCAAAACAGCCATAACACAACCTAAAACATATTGACATGAATGGTGACAGCACTGTAACAACCAAAATAAGATATTCTAATGCTGAAGCTGGAACGTTTTTCTTAGCTAGCAGAGCCAGTTTTCTTGTGATGGATCTGATTCAGATCTAAAGTACATTCCCTGCTATACAACTATATAGCTCTACTTCCAAAACATAATTTCTTTAATGGAAGCCAAATTGGGGAATTATAAACCATGTTTGAAAACTTGGCATGTTTCTTAAGACAAGTCCAATTATTGAAGCAAGACAACAAATATTTAAATTTGAATGCCTGCTGGGTTTTGTATTGCGGTTTAACAATATGGAAAGTGATAACATGACAGCAGCTTAAACACTTTGGTTTTTTCTGCCTTCTCCTTTCAAGCTCAGTTCTCACAAGATTCTTGCTCCCCAACGTAGAAAAAGAGATTTTTTTTGGATGGAGTTTTGACTTCAAAGGCTGCAAAATCAAGCTCAGAAATTACAGGCCTAATTTCCTAGTTGGGAATAACTTCACTAAAATCTATGGAGTTAAAGCAATGTGAAATTTATGAGGGAAGAGAATCAGGCTCTATTTTTGTATGTGATGAAGAACTCTTAAGCATGCCAACAGCATTCTATGTTCCAGGAACTCCTGTAAATCAAATTTTTTTAGCGTGCGAAATCAAAGAGAAATATTGGTATCCATACTTTGCAACAGAGCTGAACTGCTTCTACAGGACTTGCTTTCTTCCATTATATAATATTTGAAACATTTTTCTCTTACCCGCTGTCATTTCCACTTATGAATCCTGCAATTGCACCAGGCAGTTCAGATTTAACAATTAAAAGATAAGATGACATAGCTGTGAATAGAAGTGGAACAGATTTAGTATTGGAATACTAGCATCTTTAGTAATTACAATTAGCATGGCTTGACCAGAGTGGTTGGAACGTAACATCCCAGCTAGTTATTAGACTCAGTGGCACCAGAGTCAAAATTAATGCTTTTTTCATATACTTCCATTAGAAATATCTACAAATCCACATGCATTACACCCGTTAACTAAAACAGCAAAGAGATTACTACCACATGAGAATCTTGAAATGAGGAACATTTTCTAGGATACTAAAGAAAGGTAGTGTGAAACAAAATGGAGAAAAACTCATTCAAAGGAATTTCTTGCTAAGTTTTCTTCCTTAAATTTGATCTACTACCAGTAGCCTGGCTGCAGCATGGTCTCTTCTCCCTTCTTTTATAAATAAAAAAATACCAGTGGGGTACTAAATTATGAGAACAAATCATGAAAATTATTTATATTTAGAAAATTATAATTCATTACCAGAAATATTAGTAACAAATATGTAGTCAACTAGGACTTCAAAGGTTGTCTCTGTCCTGCATACCATGGCCACTAGGAACGTCATGGGAATAACAGAGACAGAACTCTGTTCCTCCTGCTTAAAAAGCACCGGACACTTTAGAGTCAAAGAAGAATCTCCATTAATTGTCAGCAGCATAGGAACTATGATGCACAATTAAGCATTTACGATTCTGTTTAGATGAGGGCAATGATATAGACAAACATATACAGTTAATCATTACTCTCTGTAAAAAGGCATTGGGGGTAAACAAGAACTCTTACAACTTTCTTCACTATTACTCATTAATATATTACCTCACCTACAACCCATTAGCCTCTATTAGAAGAGGCTAATTCTCATGTTACTGTGTCTTCACTGTCTGTAAAGGTTTACATAGAGTTCCAAGACCAACAGAAAATTACTCAGTGATTTGTTCAGTTTTACAGTAGCTTATAAGACACACATAAAACTACCATGAAGGTACCCCTCCACCCTTCAGAACTGAATGATTTTAGAAATGTGCTGAAAATGCTTTAAATATTTTTAAAATCTGAAAAACATTTTTTGTATTTAATAAGATTAAACTTTTACTCTAGTATACTCAGTTATTTTGGGTTTTTTTAATCAACTTAAGTTGAAACCAAATACAGTACATTTCTGAAAGCCGATTTTAAGATTAGACACAATAAAAAAATAAAATAGACTGTTCCAATCTTTAAAAGTCAGTAATCACAGAAGCTGCAGCACTGAAACAGTTAATTGTAAATTCTGAAGAGAAGGAATGTGGTTTCTATAAAGAAAGTGAAATGTATTAATACAAAATGACATGTACCTACAGCAAGGTTAAATTAAAAACAGTTGTTAGGTCACTAAATAAGGAAATATTCACTTCTTTGTATTTAAAAACTCAGATTTTTCCAATCTAGAACTGTTTTTCCCTATTGACACACAGCTGTTGATAAGGCCTGGTGAGAAATTTTATTTGGTGTCACCAATTTGATTATTTTATTATGGAAATTAGATGGTATGTGCTATATAAGAATATGTATAATTGAATGTAATTTTTAAAATATCAGTATTACCACAGGAAGAAGACAAAGAAATGAATTTTCTGATGCTGACCTACAGATACATGCATACATTATTCCCCCAAAAGGCAGATTTTAAAAACCTCTGAAGTCAAGAAATGGTAACTTCCTTTAAATTACAATTCATCATTAACTATTCATCAGTCTCTCTCTTACTTATACAATTCATTCTACATTCACAGGTCTGAACAGTCAGACATTTATCTCCTTCAGAAAGATTTTTTTAAATTAGAATTTCTATTGCAACTTCAGCTGTAGAAAGCTTCAGATTAATGTCAAGTTTAGATTTCCTGCTAATACACGATGTCACTCTTCCCGTGCATTTCTATCAGCCTCTGGCTAACCATTTAATTGCTTATCCTTTGTTGTGTGCTTATCGCTTATCCTTTGTTGTATGCTTACTGTTTGTTTTTCAAATTGGAGTCCTATTTTCATTGAATTCCATTCCCAAGAAGGGAACTAAATAGTGCAACAAGAAACTTACATACAAATGTTTAGTACGTGCATCTTTCTTACTTTCTGTATGTATACAGAATCTAATATACGCCAATAAATAATCTAACAAGCTTCTTCAGTTTTCTTGTCCAATTTATGTTCTTTTCCTTCTTTCTTTTCTCTAGGATATGAAGAAAATCAATTCTGAATGTACTAAGTATATTTATACCCTGAAGCTTACATAAGATATGAATCTCTCTTTTGGAAACTCATGAGTAAACAGCACTGCACAGGATACCATGCTCTGTTCATTGTTTAAGAGAATAACTCCAGCTTCTTTTTCATATTAACAAATACAGTTACATATTTCACAGGAAGAATAGCACTTTGGTGAGGTTGAGAAAACCCCAAAGATTTAAATCAATCAATCAAATATTTTTATTTAAATACAAGTGTGGTTTTTTTTAAATGAACACACTTTAAATTTGAAATTGAAAACCTAAATTAAGGCCTAAATTGTTTATAATCTATTAAAATCATGTAAATTAAAAACCAAAAATAATATTACACAGTACATATATTCGGCCAAGTTTTAAAGAAAGTCAAACCACTGAACTGCTGGAAATTACTGGCTAGGCACCTGGAACCCGAGTTTACTGAAGTGCTAAACCAGCTTTCGACAGCAGTAGCTTCTTCATTTCAATGTATTCAACTAGTTAGGTTCAATGACTAGTTCATTCAAAGTTATGAAATCAACTGGAAACTGAAAAAAAGCAGGAAAGCTTGTTTTCCTCTTCCAATCTATGAATAATAATTAGGTGCAAGAAGTTGAGATAGAGTCATAGAATATCAGGGTTGGAAGGGACCTTAGCAGGTCATCTAGTCCAACCCTCTGCTCAAAGCAGGACCAATCCCCAATTTTTGCCCCATATCCCCAAATGGCCCCCTCAAGGATTGAACTCACAACCCTGGGTTTAGCAGGCCAATGCTCAAACCACTGAGCTATCCCTCCCCCTCTATTAGTTCTAAAATCTTGAAGGACAGAGTGACCAGAAACAATCAATTTGATTCACTAACTACAGATGATACTTCACTAAATCAGTTTTAAATGCAAAACATGTTTTGATAAATTTTTTGATAAGAAAAATGTGTGTCTCCACAACTTTTCAGAGAGTCATAGATAATAACAAATAAAATGCTGGTTTTGTACATTTAATTGAATTCAAACAGTGATTGACACAAATCACAAATAAAAAATTAATCTAGTAAATAAGAAACGCATCATTTACCATAACAAAACTGTAAAAGTTAAGAATTTGAATAAATATAAATTAAGCTATACAATTGCTTAAATAAATATGTATAGTATATCCTGATCAGCAAAAATGCACACCAAATTTAGTGTAGAGGCTCTATTTCGTTGCAAATCAACATATTTAACGGTTACCAACTTGTCAGAATCAACCTCTCTTTAGGAAAATAAAAAGTATAAATGCACAACATAATTAAAACTGATGATTAAAGTCAGCAAGAAGGAAAACTTGATTTAAATCAGGATTAAAATTAGTGATTTAAATCGCTTTGATTTAAATCACCCTGCTTTAATATATTAAACAATATGGGAAAAAATAAAGAAACTAATCATGGATCCTCTGAAAAAACTACGAAAAGGTTAATTAAAGGAATCCATTTGTTGAAACTAAAGAGGGAAAGCTTTCCACTGAGAAGGGATATAGCAGTAAAAAAAAAAAAAAAAAAAAGTCTAACCAACTATTTTCCAGTAAGAAGAAAAAATAACTACAATGTCCACTGGTTTTGTCCAGTGTCTACTAATAAAAGTGGGAGATAAGGACAGAATCGAAACATGTATCTTTGGCTACAAAGGAATGATTTTTGTGTGATTTCAAAAATGGCAGATGCAGCCATAAAAACTTCAAGTTATACGGTAAAATTTAAATGCTACCTATACTGGAGAGGACTTAGTGTATAAGGTCATCTCTCATAAGGGGAACAGATGAGTAGGTCATGAAGCTGAGCTGTTCGAAGGCAATTACAAAAGACTACGTCAATCTCTGATTTACCCCAATAGTAAGGAATTAACATTTTGTGTCATTTGGTTGAGTATTAAAACAGACACTTAAGGGGTCTAAAGAATTATCTATTACGTACAAAAAGTTACATTAAAAGAACATGAAGGTTGCAAAGTCAAGCGCTCAAAACATTAGTAAGTGCCAGAAGTAAGCCTGCCTGTGAGTTTAGCCCTCTTACATATATATACGTATTATGACAGTCTTGGCCAGTATCATGTAGGAAGTGTGTGGCAGAGCCAAGGAGAGAAGTTAACTCTCCTGAGTCCCAGTCCAGTGCCTTAAATATAAAAGAATGTCTGTTCTCTTCTTGCTTATTCTCTGCTTCATTCGCTGTCCATCTTGTGCACCGAATGATGCAGGGTCCCATGGAATAAACGGTACGTGATGACGTAACTAGAGACCGTAACATAATGCCGATGTACAAAGAGGCTGAACTACACTTGCAGAGGCAACCTTAATTTGGGCATTTCCTCATGCTTGATTTAGCGACCTTAATGATCCTTTAATTTAACTTTTTGTACATAATTACTACTAGGAACTGGCTGATCAAGAAGAATTAACCAGAGTTGAACTTTATAACAACTCGACTTATGGAAATTTTGTAATTCAACATTCCATCAGGGAGGAAAATAACAACTCTCACCACCTTAAACATATCAGCCAATAGATTCACCACTGTCCTAAAAACAACAAATGACAACACTTATCAATATGCAGAACTCATTAGCACATTGTGAAATGCTGATGTTGGCTGGCTAGTTTGCAGGATAGGATTTATAATGTATAACATTAGGCTACTTTGCACCAAAAGTTCTTCATTATGTAGCTGGGGGCATCACAACAGGTGAATACTCACTAGAAACACAGATGTAATAAATGCATTCGTCTGCATTTCTGTCCTGTGCATTTATACTGTTTGGCACTCACCAAATGAACCCAGATTTGAAAAACCATTGGAGGTGGGGAGGGGGAAAAACTGAGAAAAGTCTAATAAATGCACCACCAATCCTCTCAGGTAGCCCAATCTTAAGCCACCTAAATGGCTTTGCTTTTTGGTTCCCATAATACTAACTTTAGTTTCTCCTCCTCATCCTACCCACAAACAAGGGATTTGCTGCCAAAGTCTAAAGTAGTGACTTGGGAGGATGTATATTCATATCCAAAGGGAACTGTTGGATAGTTCATGTGATTGTTCCTTCCTTATACTTGGGTTGGTGATGCACCCTTTAAAAAAATCCCATGGTTGGAAAGAATGAACCTTATTCCCTCCGGCTACTTGTTCTCAATCAGCTAGTTCAGTTCGTTACTAATACCTTGCATCTTTATAACGCTTCATGCAAAAAATCCCAAAGCACTTTACAAACTTTATACACAGGAGAGAAGTGAGGTAAGGAAGGGAAACAGACTTTGGGTAGGTCCACACTACCCGCCCGATTCGGCGGGTAGAGATCGATCTTCTGTGATCGATTTATCGTGTCTCATCTGGACGCGATAAATCAATCCCAGAAGCGCTCCCCTCGTCGACTGTGGAACTCCTGCTCGCCGAGAGGAGGAAGCGCTGTTGACGGGGGAGCCTGTCTGCGCCGCGTGGACCCACAGTAAGTAAACTTAGTTCGATCTAGGAAACGTCGACTTCAGCTACGCTATTCTCGTAGCTGAAGTTGCGTTTCCTAGATCGATCCCCCGCCCAGTGTGGACCAGCCCTTTGTAAAATCCCCTCTGTCGAGACAGTGATCTCTTGGTCAGAAGAGACGAGAGAACTGTGAAGTGTGAGATGGGGGACAGTAAGACAGCAGAGCAGTCTTGTCTTGTGGAACTGGGTAAATACCAGATCAGTGAGGTGTCTCCTCACAGATTCCAGGTAGCACAGAAGACGGAAAGAAAAGTAACAATTATATTCCCTTGCTAGAGAGAATCTGACCAATAAAGTCCTGTTCATTTCAAAACACTGAGAAGAAAGGATAAAAACTAAAATAAGGGCGGGGGAAAACCTAGTTAAAAGTTACACTAGGCCAAAAAAAAAAAAAAAAATTACCTATCACTGAGAAACAGCTGGACTGCTCAGCTGAAACTGGATCTTTCATAGAAACTAATGCGACAACAGATCATTTGAACTTTTACATTTCCCTCTGTAGGTAAAATGACCTTCCTACCAATACTCTGTTCTGACCCAATGGATACAAGAGAAAGTGTCAATCTAAATAATGTGATATCAGGAGATGGGAGTTGCGAATGTAAGTGAAACTGGAGAGTGGAATGCTGAATTTTTTGTAGGCTAATTCTGTTTCATGGGGATTTGGAGTGGGGCTGAGAGAGAGGACCATTACTGTATCTCCATGGGTGGCACATCCAATAGGCTGGGGAAAGTTGTGCCTCCCCAAACAGCCCCGTGTGGCCCCGACTATGCTCCCTCCCAAAGCCACCTCCTGCTTCAGTTTGTGTAATGACCCAGCCACTCCCAGTCTTTATTCAAGCCTAATTTAATGGTGTCCAGTTTGCAAATTAATTCCAGTTCTGCGTTTTCTCGTTGGAGTCTGTTTTTGAAGTTTTTGTTGAAGAAGTGCCACTTTTAGGTCTGTTATTGAGTGGCCAGAGAGATTGAAGTGTTCTCCTACTGGTTTTTGAATGTTATGATTCCTGATGTCAGATCTGTGTCCGTTTATTCTTTTGCATAGAGACTGTCTGGTTTGGCCAATGTACATGGCAGAGGGGCATTGCTGGCACATGATGGCATATATCACATTGGTAGATGTGCAGGTGAACGAGCCCCTGATGGCGTGGCTGATGTGATTAGATCCTGTGATGGTGTCACTTGAATAGATATGTGGACAGAGTTGGCAACAGGCTTTGTTGCAAGGATAGGTTCCTGGGTTAGTGTTTTTGTTGTGTGGTTGCTGGTGAGTATTTGCTTCAGGTTGGGGGGCTGTCTGTAAGCAAGGACTGGCCTGTCTCCCAAGATCTGTGAGAGTGAGGGATCGTCCTTCAGGATAGGTTGTAGAGCTTTGATGATGCGTTGGAGAGGTTTTAGTTGGGGGCTGAAGGTGATGGCTAGCGGCTTTCTGTTATTTTCTTTGTTGGGCCTGTCCTGTAGTAGGTGACTTCTGGGTACTCTTATGGCTCTATCAATCTGTTTCTTCACTTCACCAGGTGCGTATTGTAGTTTTAAGAATGCTTGATAGCGATCTGGTAGGTGTTTGTCTCTGTCTGAGGGATTGGAGCAAATGCAGCTGTATCTTAGAGCTTGGCTGTACACAATGGATCATGTGATGTGTCCTGGATGGAAGCTGGAGGCATGTAGGTAAGCATAGCGGTCAGTAGGTTTCCGGTTTAGGGTGGTGTTTATGTGACCATCACTTATTAGCACTGTAGTGTCCAAGATGGTCACAACCACAAGCCTATACTGGACCTAAAAGTGGCAATTCTTCAACAAAAAAACTTCAAAAACAGACTCCAACGAGAAACCACAGAACTGGAATTAAATTTGCAAACTGGACACCATTAAATTACACTTGAATAAAGACTGGGAGTGGCTGGGTCATTACACAAACTGAAAACTAGTTTTCCCCTACTTTTACTCACACCTTCTTGTCACCTGCTTGAAATGGGCCATCCTGATTATCACTACAAAAGTTTTTCTTCTCCTGCTGATAATAGCCCATCTTAATTGATTAGTCTCTTAGAGTTGGTATGGCAACCCCCATCTTTTCATGGGGTGCGTGTGTGTGTGTGCGCGCGCGCGCACTGTATCTTCACTCCATGCATCTGATGAAGTGGGTTTTAGCCCATGAAAGCTTATGCCCAAATAAATTTGTTAGTCTCCAAGGCGCCACAAGTACTCCTCGTTCTTTTTATTCTGGCATGACGGCCTTTTTCCAGTTTAGCTTATGTCACTTTGAACGTGATTTAAATAAAGCTGAAAACAGCCACTCTGATTCTGGAATAAGAGTATCCACATGTGGGAGTTATACTGGTGTAACTATGTTGGTTTAACTACAATTAGATCAGTTTAACAGGAAAAATGTCTCATGCAGACAAGCCCAAAATGTATTCAATCTGCAGATAGATTTAAGAATTATTTTTTCTTAAAAGTCTTAATATTTTTTACTGTGTCAAAAATCCCCTAATTACATTCACTACATTATGAAAATACAGCATAATTGGTTTTACTGGCCATCAATTGTTAATTTAGTATGGCAATTAACAAACCTGCCCTCATTTAAAGGAGCTCTACACTGGGAATCCTCAGTTTAAAACAATAAGGCTAATTAGCTTTCAGGTCAAACAGAAACTGCAGTGTGCATTCCAGTTTGTTTAAAACAGGATTAGATGTTTCTGTATTTGGGGGAAGTTCAGTAACTTCTTAAAGGATTAACCAATCCAGTCTTTAGCAAAGAGATGCAATATGTCTGCCCTTCCACTGTATGGGGGTATTAATTTATTCCAAATAGGTTGGTAGAATATGTACTCTGATGGGAGACACAAGGATGCAATCGCTGATTTTCTCACTATATTTGCCATATTTAAATTCCTCCGGATTAACACTTTTTAAACAAGACAACATTCTATTTACCATACATTTTGTAATTAAATGACTAATGAACTCTGAGCAGAATAAAAGATAACTTGCAAAGCAGAAAAATATGACTATCTTGATCATAGGAAACAACTGAAGTTTGAGTATTTTAATTACACGGTGTAAAATCTGCCACTTGAGCTTTGGTACAAGCAAGATAATGCTGTAATTTTATATACTAGTTATGTAAATTGCACTGTGTACAAATTCATCATGGAGCTATAAGTATGTTTAATCAACCTTATACAAGTTATAAATTCTTTCTTCCCTAATTTAGGATCCCTCCAATTCTCCCACTCTCTTAACTGTAGTAAATGTAAATCCAAGTAAAATCTAAAAACAGGCCCTTTCTTCAGCATAACCAGCCTTATTAGCAGCATTTTAAAAAATACAAACAAAAACCCAACACCTCAACTTCATGTTAATGCTGTGCTCTGACTGGCCAGCAGATGGCGTTGAGAGAGCATTGCTGGAAAAGCACATTACCCACACCCACACCTCTACAAAACCCCCAAATGTCTCTTATGCAGACCCTTTCCTAGATTTAGCTCTTTTTATACTTAAGAAAACCATCTGCCAAATACTGACTATTTTAATTGCAAAAAATCCCTAAACAAAAAATAAGAAAGCAGAATTTTAATATTCAGTAACGTATTCAATATAATGTACTGAAATTTGCTGCAGCTTAGTCAAATGTCTTCATGTGTTGTCCATTTTGTTGATCATATTAACAGACTGTAAAATGTAACTCACAAGAGAATTAAATGTCTGCGGTATCTGTAGAATGTCTGTTTAAAATGTATAGTATGCAAGCAAACAGCATAGCTCAAGATACAGCTAGGCCTGCAGGATGCAAAACCACCACCATTACTGGAGTTTCCTTTCCCGATACCCTTTGGTGTTTATCAATTTGTCTTTGCTTTTAGTTTAGAATCTGACTGGAAACAGTTTTTGATGTTTTCAAAGAAGAAATAATTTTGGACCTTTTGAGAGCCAGTTGACTGCAGGTAAATAATTTAACTTGTAGAAGGCACAATTGGAAACCATTATAAACTAACTAGTCTTCATTTTACAAGGATTTAGTAAATTCGTTTTCACATACGTTTGATTGGGAAACTCAATTCCACGGAGCTGCAAATACTGATCATTTGGATACAATAAACAAAAGCAGGCAGGTAACCCAAACTGATCTTTGACAAAAGGATTCCACTGTGCACCTCAGACTATTATTGCAAAAAATCCCTGTGGAGATCATCTATGTTCAACTGCCGTATTTAATTCCAGCTGCTACTGCATATAGTATTATTAAATTCATGTTCTCAAAATTTCCAATTTGTTTCTAGCTATCAAAACTTCCAGGTTCCATGTGATCAGTCATACCTCCCCTACAGCAATGATTTTCAGCTAGTGCCAGTCTTTAGCCTGGAGAAATATGTTGTAAAACTCCACCCACATAATTCCTGCTTTAGACCTCAATGCTGAAGATTTGTTAGTGTTGGCAACAGATTGTGAAATGCTCTTGTGCAATACTTTATGATGTGTCTCTCCATTTTCCACAAATCTTGCTAAAATACTTTACTCTCCAGCTTCAATCATTATATATGCTGTCATATCCCTACTGACACACACACTTTATTGCAGGAGAGGACAATTAATCGGAGGGTATTTTTTAAATGGGAAATCTTTGAGAGCTTTTCCTTGGGGAAGCATTCCTTCTCACTGTCCTGCCCCCTTCCATGGAGTAGCCGCCCACAAACCTGGCAGATCCTTCTGGATCTAGGGAACCCACAGGATGCAAAACCTTGGCTCTGGCCCACTGCACCCCGCTCACTGCTACACAGCCACACAACTCCATTGGAGCTTCAATAGCAGGGGCTCCCTCTAGATTCAGTTACATCTGGAGAGGATTATGTAAAAGAACAGATAAACATTGATGGGGTTTTTTAAATTAAAAAAATTGTTTTAAACTGTCAAATCTGATTTTTTAATTTACAGTTTTCTTTTAAAAATTAAACTCATTTAAAATTAAAATTACAACCTTACTATTCTCTATTAAAATCATTTAAATTAAATAAAAAAACATTCAAACAGTACATCTTTGCTGCAAAAGTTTCAAAGAAAGTCATACCACTGACTCTCTTTGAAAAATCACTGAATAAGCACTGGAACCAGAATTTGTTGAAGGGCCAAATCAGCTTTTGACATTAGTAGCCTCCTCTGCAGGTGCAGAGACAATATTTTCTTCATTTCAGTTTATCCCACATTCCACTAGTTCAGTTCAACAACTAGTTCATTCAAAGCTTGAGAAACCTGTTGGGAGCTGAAAAAGCAGGAAAGTTTATTTTCCTCTTCCAATCTAAGAATAAAAACAAGGTGTGATAGGAGGAGATCTAACAGTTCTAAAATCTTGAACGTCATGGTGACTAGAAACAATCAGTTGACTTCATTAACTACAGATAATACTTCCTTCGTTTAATAAATCATTTTTATATGTAAAACATGTTTTGATTAACTTTTTTCCTTATATGGCCAGCACATTTAATGTAATTGTATTTAACAAAAACATTTTTTAAATGATGATTTTGTAGATTTTTAACTGAATGTCAATTTCCATCCAAATGTAGCTTGACACAATTCATAAGTAAAAATATTAATCATCTAGAGAATAAGAAATGCATCTCAACATAATAAAAAAAGTAAAAATCAAGAATTGGAATACATGTGTGTGTGTGTGTGTATATATATATATATATATATATATATAATTGCTTAAATAATGTGTATTAGTATGTATAGCCTCCTGGTTAGCAAAAAAGTACCAAATCATACTGTAGCAGGGCTAGTCACCTCCCGGGTGTCCCTCATGGCCAGGAGTAGTTTTGTGGCACCCTGCCTCAGTATCCCCTCTTCGGTAACTGAAGGACTCCATACAGTCTTATCTTCTAATCCATCAACATGGTTTATTACCAGAACATAGTTCAAAACAGTCCATAATAAAATCCAAACACATATTCCATTTATCACCCCAGTGCAAACACTCATTTAAATCCTTACACATCTTTGACCCTCAATGCCACATATATCACACACTGGCACCTTCGGCCATGGCATCTTTGCCAGTCCTCTTCGGTCCCTCTGCCAGGACAGCCCTTCCAACTGGAGTGCAACCCTGCTCTTCCCAGTGGAATCATCCACATGCTGGGAAATCATTCTTGCCAGAGGAGCATCCCTCTGGCCCTCTCACTGTTCCCTAAGGTTCAGCCTTTCAGCGCTAAGACATCAGTCTTGGCTCCAGCTTGGAAACAGCAGACACCTGGTGCCTTCAGCCCTGGCTCGAGGAGAAACCCCTCTTGCTGCTCTCCTTGCCTTCAGCCTTCTCCCAGGAACCACAGTCAGTCTCCTAGCTCTGGCAGCTCTCATCTGCCCCTCTCCCAACCGACTCACGTCTGTGTTCTAAGGTTACCCTCATTCATTGGCTCCCTCTCTTCTCTAGGGCTCAGATAACCTCTTTTAAGTCCAACTGAAGTGAGCTGAGGCAGCACAGGTACTGGCCCTGCTCCTCTTAAAAGGCCAGTGTCACCCTGTGACACATACTAACCAATGAGAATGAACCATTCTTTTCCAAAATAACTAGAGTATAAATGGAGAACAAGATTAAAATCAATTATGTAAATCAAGATTTCTTGCTTGCTGATTTAAATCAGTGATTTAAATCAATCCACCCTCTTATGTAAATAACTGAATACAGCCTGGTGCTGTGGTAACTGAGTATCTTCCTTAGGACAAAATGATTTTCTCCCTCCTCTTTACACATGCAGACTCAGAACTCCATGGAGAGCCCTTCAGCTGGGATGCATGTAGATGGAATAGACCACAGCCCTCCTCCCCGCTTTCAGCATAGCAGGCCTGAGCTGTACACCTAGAGGATCATTCCATGCATGGATCTCAGGAGGAGGTGGGAAGTGAGACAGTACAGGACCTGGATGGGACAACAGGATGATCTGGCATCATGCAACTTCCCATCTAAGGCTTAATTCGGCAACCCCTTCTCGTGCTAAGTAGCACTTATGTGAATAATCCCATTGAAGTCAGTGGGACTATTTGAGTGAGTAACTTTACTAGTATGAGTAAAGTTTTTAAACACGATTATTCAATTAGACTTGTAAATGTGGAGAGAAAAAAATCGTGTTTAAAAACTTTAGAGTGACAAATCCCAAGCACTATCCCTAGCTTTGAATTCCCTGGCTTCTGATTGCTTATGTCTCAATTAACTTTTAAAATTACTATTAAGGAGATTTTTTTTTAAGGTTGATTGATCCAAATTTGAGTTACTATTCCTTTTCTTATAGCTGTTTGTAAAAACCATGCAGTTTTTTCTTTTGTCAATGCTTCTTTGCACAGTAATAAAGTCAGCATCCCCATATAAACAAACAAACCAGTGGGTGTGTGCAATAAAGTTATTAAAAATAAGAAGTTTGCTTTCAACTCTACAAGATGTTTTTTGTTTTGGGTTGTTGTTTTTTAAAATAACCATGAGAAAAAGGCTTTTTAAAGATTATGAAAAAATAAACAAAAAACAAACCCAGAACACTGAAGGCATCCTTTTAAACGCAGTTTTTTAAAAAAAAAGTTAAATAAAGTCTCCACTCCAACTGAGTACAAATCACTTCCATATATTCTGGTTACTTTTAGAAATAATGAGACCACACTAAAAAATAACACCTAACCTACATTCTGAAAGTGCCAATAATTTTCTTTGTAATGAGATTCCATATGATACAATATTCCCAGCTCTGATGATGGAAGAGGTAAACGGAGAACATTTTATTTCTAGTCGTACTCTAAAATTTAAGACATTGATACAGCTTGAAAGACTATTCAAGGGTCATGTGAAGAAACAAGGGCAGGGAGGACACCAAAGAAAGGGCTGAACATAAAAGAACTCCGTACTGATAAGTCTAGAGGCATCCCTTCAGGACAAACTAAACTCAAAGGCCGGACCCCTCTCACTGAGAAACCCATGGAAGGGGACCAAAAAGGCAAGAAAACTTCCTGTACCTTCATTGTCTCCTCAAGGGTCAAGAAGATGGAGTTTTCATGGGGAAAGGCCTCCTAATCCTGGAAATCTGTTAGATACTAGGAGAGCCAACTGTAAGGATGGCTCCTGACACCACACGGCTTCACTAGCTCCCACCTTTCCCCTGGCAGCACACTTCCAAAGAACCATGCTGCCATTGGCTGAGTCCCTTTGGAGACAGGGAGGGAGGGATAGCTCAGTGGTTTGAGCATTGGCCTGCTAAACCCAGGGTTGTGAGTTCAATCCTTGAGGGGGTCATTTAGGGATCTGGGGCAAAAATCTGTCAGGGGACAATACTTGGTCCTGCTAGTGAAGGCAGGGGACTGGACTTGATGACCTTGAAAGGTCCTTCCAGTTCTAGGAGATTGGCATATCTCCATTTATTATTATTATTATAGCAGCTGCTGGGGAGGGAGGATTCATTGAGAGTGAAAACAAAGCTCCCAGCTGTATTATCATGTACATCTAGAGGCTAAGTAGGAGGGACGAGGACGATAGAAAAATCCCTACTCCTCTCATCCCCAAAACAACCCTCCTTTTCTGCAGGGCATCCACAGGATACTAGGAGACGGAGGAAGTGCCCTTGAAGCTGCACTCCCCATCCCCACCTCCAGTTAGACAAGGCAGAGTGCCTCTTTATGCAAAGGGGAGTGCTTTTGATCTAGCAACACTACATTGATTTAGTTAGGGATAGGCAATTTTTCCCTATCTGTGAAATGGGTTAATCTTTGCAAAGAACTTAAATGTACGAGGGCAGAAAATACGAGTGCCACTCTCCTATACAAAAGATCTTTGCACTTAAATCCTGAGAACCAAAAGACAGAGGATTTGGAAAGTGACAGGCATTTGTAAATACTTGAAAGAATGTTTTCCAGTTGTGAAAGCTGGTCCTTGAATTAACCTGTTAAACAAAAATGAAATTCTTGGCAGAACAGGTCAAGATCCCTGGCAGAGAAGTCCATTGCAGAAGATGGAATAAGTAGCTTGATAATATCCAACATGCAACAGCAGCTTGGGCCTCTAGCATGACTAAACTGAGTTTTATTAAATGTGACTCACAGCGAAGGTTATGAACTGTTATGGGGATGAAATAAGACTCAAATTTCCTTTGACCGCACAGCCTTGTACTAGATCCTAGAGTCACCTGAACCTTCACTATGTATCCCCTCTTTGTCTTATAGCATTTATTTAGTGGTCCAGTCAAACGGGAAAGGAAATTTAAAAAACTGTTCATAGCTACATAACATCCTCTAAAACCTGCATGAATAAATAATCTTTAGACCTTGGAATTAATGTGTTTGCTCCTGTCTGGAATTAATTCCAGGATTTTTATAGCCATTTAAATTAAGTAGTTTCCATTACTAGCAATTTTAGTAAAGGCAGGCCAATCATAAAAGCACTTGGTCTACTTCTAGGTCCATTTTGCAATAAGTCCAGGTACTCTGTTAATCACTGCTTGTTCTTTATAGACAGACACTGGAACACTGTTTCCCCTAGTCATTATAAATGACTGTCTGCATCCTCTTTCCTAATCTTTTTATTTTGTTTTCAGCACATTTCCTGCTTTCACCCAGGAGAAAGAATCCAGTTTAAACCTGAGCATTCCACAGCAGTCAGTCAGTCAGTCTCTTCTAACTCGGTCTTTTAAACCTACCTTCTTTTGGACTCTACTCTTAATATTTCTGTGAGTACTCCTACTTTATTCATATGCAGGCTGCTAATTGGGATTTACATGTTTATAACTATGTAATTGATTATTTTTATTTCAAGACAGTTATTTTATTAGGAAATGTACTAAGAAGGGCAAAAAAGAATTATATAGCTAGACTACACAGCAGATGACAAAACTGATTAGTGTGAAAAATAGACCACATTATGAAGGATAATGTATACTCAACACAAAAACTTGAATTAACCAAAAACGGAGGAAAACTAACATTAAGCTAGCACACACAACATTCTATGGTTCAGTAAATAGACGCCACTAAAACAATTAAATTCAAATTTATGCTTGCATTCATCCCGTCATGCGTAGGAATTGCAGAGTAAAGAGCATGTGATGTGACCAAGTGTACCTACTGTAGCACTTGGGCATAAGATCTCATAAACCTTGCCCTTAAATTGTCTTTTTGTCCGCCTCTCTCACAAGTATAATTTTACCTAAATATAGCCTTTTGTGTTTGTAAACACCTCAAAGCATACATATCCCACTATGAAATTTCTTACCTCCAATATTCTGAATAATTATCGTACTTCCCACAATAACCTATAAAACAATTGATTTCTTTAGAAAGGGTAAGGAAAACTGAAAACAAAACTTCAGTCTATAACAGTCAAATTGCATACTGATTATCTTAAACCAAATGTAGAACTGATAATTAGTACTGAAAGGAAGGGTGTCTTCTGTTTAATGACTAGTTTATAACATATGGAAACAAACAGCAAAAAATCTTCGTATTTTCATTTTGAGAGGACAGAACAAAAGTACACCACACCCCCGCTAGAACGCGGGGTTTGGGAGCCAAGTGCGGTACCACATTAACGCGGGGGGGCACGTTGTCATGGATCCCAATGTAAACTATTTATTTTGGGATCCATTCGCGCCGCCGCGCTAATACCGAATTCGCGCTATAGAGGCGTGCAGTATAGCGGGGGTCTCCTGTAGTTATAAATGAAGTCTGCCCTGTAGACTGCTCATTTTTGTATCATTCAGAGGGTATATGATAATATGTTTATAATATGATAATAAAAAGTTCTAATAATTTTCTTAGAACTTCGCTGCATCTGTCATTCACCTCTGAAGAGACAATCAGATAGTACGTGCAAATCTCTTCTGTGTGTCAGCCTCAACAGAGACTATGAATATTTTATTCTGAACCTTAAACATCATTTTCTCTTTAGAATATTAAAAATGTTCTTTTAGATCAGTATCAGAGGAGTAGCTGTGTTAGTCTGGATCTGTAGAAGCGACAAAGAGTTCTGTGGCACCTTACAGACTAACAGACGTATTGGAGCATAAGCTTTCGTGGGTGAATACCCACTTCTTTGGAAGTGATCAGGGATTTTTTAAATTTAAATTTCTGATCGTTTGTAGGACCAGTGCTGGGAAAGAAGTTTACCAGTCCAGAAAGCACTGAACTGATCCAAAGTATATCTAGCCTTTATAGTCATGAGAGAAGACCTTAAAATTTGTAGTGAATGGGGCTAGTCTGCCAGTTTGCTATGTTATACAATCTGTTGGTCTTTATTGGTTTGACTGAGTATATTATTTTGGTTTATATTGCAGTAGATATTATTTCATTATATTTGGCTGTAATGCAAGGAACCTACAGGCCTGTATCCTGTATGATTAGCTAGAGCAAGTTAGCAATAAGTGTTTGTAACCTTTGGCATAGATAAATTGCCTACCAGTTACCCTTTTGACTTTGGGGAACTGAATGGAGAACTGAAGGGGTTTACCAAAATTCTGGGACATATCAGTAATCACAAGGTACACCGCAAGAACATGGCCAAAGGTAATGGTTTTGAGAATGAGATAATCAATATTATTATGCATGAATATGTTATTAATATGTAAGAATATGCTAGTCTATAGAGTAAGTGCACCCTAAGATTTATCCGGATGAGGAAATAAGATTTGGGCATGGAAGGTTGGGCACTGACATGAATAATCAGGATACTGCCAGGACCCTAAAAGAGGGCAAACCCCCATGTTGAGGAATCCTTCTCTTAGTTATCTTTCTTTAAGTTCTCTTTCGTTGAGCTATCAGCTCAGCTTCTGCAATATAGCTTAGCTACTCAACACTCAAACCTGATCTCTACCATTTTGGGATTGAGGAACCTGGACCATCAAACTCATTGGACATGCTAGAGACAAGGGTGGCCCTCGGTGTCTCACAACCAGATCCCCCACGAAGGGTGTGAGTATGCTAGTTTAAACAGCTTTTGTAAAAGGGATGTTACCACCAGGAACTATAGAACTGTACTTTTTTTTTTTTTTTTTTTTTTTGTGGCTCTGTGGCTTATAGCTTTGATTACTCTCTTGTTTATTTTAATACAGATCTTAAAATTTTGACTTTGTCCTAAGTGTGAATGTCCTTGCTGCACACCTCAAGAGGCTGGACAAAGTAATGAACTCTCTATATTCTCTAATTCTATAGCCTGATTTTGGAACAAGAACGTAAGTATCTTTTGGTCAGATCATTGGCAAGCCTATAATAAATCAGCCCTATAAAATCAGGTTAACAAATTATGTTTCTGTGATTACTATCTTGCAGTCTTTCCAGTTCAATTTCAACATACAACCATGGACTAAGGTAGTGGGTACTTATTTTCTGGGCACAAAGATAGTAAGTAAATAATCAGCATTTGACTATTATGGTGTTGGGCGCAATGGAAAAAGCCAAGAAGGAGGAATAAAGAGAAGAAAAAGAGGTGGCTGAAAACCTGGAACAACTTCTGCATATCATTTCAAAGCTCAGATTTCAATCTTTCAGGTAGTTTACGGAATTAATTTCTAGTTGTAATGTGTTACAAAATAGTAGCTATTAAAATCATGCCAGAATTGAAGTTGAGAAAAAAGCAAGATAAGTATGACATGTTTTTAAGAAGTATGAGACCTTGTCATTTGCCAAGGCTGGAAAGAAATGTCTAACACTACCAGAGAGCTAAAATTACCAGCTTTTCAACAGTAGAAACGATGCATTTTTGGTTCTGATTGTTTGTGGTTAACAGATTTAGAATGGATATGATAAAAATGGATTTAATATTTTGTTAAATATCAAGATTTATTACTGGTTCAGGTAACCTGATCTAATCTTAGTTTTGGTCAATAAATACTGAAGGTCACCTAGACTAGAGTCATTATTCACTAATTAATGCTACTGGAAGTTGTACACACCTAATGGGCCAATCTCAGTTACACCCAATGAATCTGAGATCAGGATCTGGCCAGTGAAGCAGAAAAGAGACTTCTGCCTTGTGCTTTTTTTGTCTTCAGGAAGTTGTTTAAAAAGGCAACCTTTTATTAACTTTGTTTTGGCAGTTCACACAGAACCTGAAACACAGATCATAATAATAATGGAGAATGTGTAATGTTCAATATACTTCCCTCTCAAAAAGGACATCCACTACCAGTGTTTTCCCTGCTGTGACAGGGTGTTTACCCCACACAAGGCAGAGTTGGTTAAAGTAGGTCAATTAACCGTATATGCTACACCTAGAGGAGAGCCAGAGCTCAAAAAAGCCTAATGGAAGAAGTTGTTCAGCTGGGAAGGAGCAGGTTGAGCCTGAATAAAGGGATGACGCTGAGAACAAAAGGGGGCTGCTCCAGAGGAAGTAGTTGGCAGTCACTCCCTGAGGGAAGGGAGGTTTCTTTAAGGCTACAGAGTCTTGACAAATCAAAGGGAGGAAGTAGTCTACAGTCACTCCCTGGGAGGAGGGTATTTGGACTGGGGGATGGGGACGGGGACTAAAAAAGGAATGTCGGAAAGAGCCCAGGGAAACAGCAACAGAGGCTGGGAGCAAGAAGACTGTAGCTGCTAAACATATGGTCCCTGGGCTGAAACCTGGTGGACCCAGGTTTCCCTGTCAGCAGCTGGGAAAGTTGCACAAGACCTGACCTTGAACTGGAAGACTGCCTGGAACAGCATGTGGACAGTGGATCCAGTGGGATGCTGATAACTGGAAGGGGAGGACTACAGTGACCTGGCTGGAGGGCTGAGTCACAAAGAGGGAGTACCGCAAATTCAGGAGAGTAAGGGGGAGATGTAGTAGGAGCAACTGTCAGATGGGGGGGTTTCAGACCTGAAAGGAGCTAATATCTAGTTGTCGCCATAAGGAGGTGTCCCAACAGTGAGTGAACCCCGTTACACTTGCACATGCTACATCTAATACTGGACAAATCTGGTTAAGAAAAATGCATGCAGCAGACCATCTATTAATCAACATGGAAAGCCACATCAATTTATTCTTAACCCAAAAAAGCCTTTATAAGGATGTCTGAGAATTAGAATTGTTCATCTGAAGTGATCACTAAATTAATAACACTCCTGAAACTTTGTCTGATTTACTTACAGTATTCACCTTTCACGTAGTATCGAAGGTACATCTTCACAGCAAACAAAGACCCACCACAGAGAGTCTCAGAGCCTGGGTCAACTTACTTGAGCTCATGCTGAGAGGCTAAAACTAGCAGTATAGATCAGGACCTACCAAATTAATTGACGTGAAAAACATGTCACAAACCATGAAATAAGCCCTTCCCTGTGAAATTTGATCTCCCCCTTGCTACTGGGAACACCCCAGCCAGGAGGTCCTAGGTGCAAGTCCTGGCTGGGCTTGGAAGGGAGAGGACTTGTCCTTCTCCAGCAGAACTGCTCTCGCTCTCAGGGGGAGATCAGACCCACTTCCGAGTGCCTCCCCCGCTGCAGGAAGCTCCAGCCCTGGAGGTTCCTGCAGCTGGAGAAGGCTTCTGGAGGTGAATCATCCGATATCCCCCTGCTACTCTCCTAGCTGCAAGTCCCTACTGGGCTGGGGAGGACAGGACTTGTCCTTCCCTTGCATGGCAGTTCGGGGGGTGGGGGGGAGGTGGAGTGGGGGGCGGGGGGGGAAGAGATCAGATCCACCTCCCCCTGTTGCAGGAAGCTCCCTGCCTAGCACCAGAGGTTCCTGCAGCTGGAGAAGGCTTGTGGAGGTGGGTCCAATATCCTCCTGCTCCTGGAAGCGCCCCATCTAGGGGGCTCCTAGCTTTAAGCCCCTGCTGGGCTGGGGAGGGACAAGACTTGTCCTTCCCTTTCATGGCAGCTTGGGTGGGGAAGGAAATCAGACCCACTTCTGGGTACCTTTTGGGTTGAGACCCCCCACAGTTACAACACCATGATATTTCAAATGTAAACAGCGGAAAATGTGAAACTGACCAATTTTTAAACCCTCTGGCCATGAAATTGATCAAAATAGACCATGAATTTGGTAGGGCCCTAAATATAGATGTTTGGGCTCAGGCTCTGAAACCCAGTGAGGGTTTTGGAACCTGTGATCTAGCCCAAGCCTGAGCTTGAGTCAGCTGACCTGGGCTCTGAGACTCATTGCTGCAAAGGGGTTTGCTGTGTAGATATCCCCTAAACTCTCTAAGAGTTGAAGCACCACGATGACTCATTCAGAGGCATCTGTAAACATATTATGTGGTAATACTGTGCAGAATTTGAATGTCATATAAAAACATTGGAAATGGAGTATTGGGATGACTAAGTGGTAGCAAAAACGAACATTCTGTAGTAAATACTATCTGTATCAAACTAATCTACGGACTGGAAAGTAACAACATTTTCCTTCAAGATTTTTTTGTGTTTAAACAGAATATGCCACCATAAATTAAAGCTACCTATTTTAGGGCTAACTAAACTTTTGGCCTGCAGTCCAGAATTGCAAACTGGGGAGTAGTAGGAATTTATTTACAAAAGTCATGGGATTTGTACAATGTTAGGGTTTTGGTATTCTAATACATAGTTATTTCTTAAACAGGAATGATGTAATTATAGTCAACAAAATATTTATCACAACTATAGAACAGAATAAAAGAGACATGGGTACTGTAAACTGAAGTTACCTTCCCAGGTGATCCAAATGCAAAGAGACCAAGATCTTCATAAGAAGTGACAGCTGTTAAAAGAAAAACAAAGTATTTCCAACTTCATATTCACTTAGTTATGAATAGTTCGGTGTGGTTTCTTTTATTTATTTTTTACACTGACAAAACTAAAGTAGTATTTTATGATTTTCATTTATAATACAGCTTTTAGATATAAACATTTTCTTCAACATTCATTGCTACATATACATAACAATCTGTATGCTCAGTAGAAATTTATATTACAGTAGTTTTACATTAAACATGATTACAAATACATGGATACCACATCACCTTCTCTTTAAGAATTCTTGTAGATTATACCATGGATTAAACAACTCTGAACAATATTCATTAAACAAATTATTTTATTTCATTTTCATAAAGAATAAAAGGGGCAGCTTTGTATTATAGTGGACAAATCTTTCAAGAAATGTAAACCTCAGGGCCCAATTCTGCAAGTTTTTGCGCACCCCTAACTCCCACTAATTTCAGGGAGAGCTGAAGGTGCACTATACTTTGCAAGGTCAGGCCCTAAGAACAATCACTACAGATCCTTACATACAGAGTAACCTGCACTGAGGCCTCCCCTGACCTAAGCAACCATATTAAAATAATCCAATAATTCCAATATATATGCTGGTAATTTAAAAAGGGATCATTCTGAACGGAAGAATTAATCTCAAAATGTTGGTCAGTCCACATTTTGTTACTAGAAAATCAAGGAGTACCAAAAAGATGTAAATTATTCTCAAAAATGCCTTTCTTCTAGTCTATATTAATGCAGGGTATAGCTGAGATTCAAACTGCTGTAAGTATTTAAGAGGGCAATCAGTCTCAAAAATATGATTTTATTTTTATAACTCTTTCCTCTCACTTAGCCCCCTGGCAGTGTGCTTTACCATCTCTCCCCATGTCACAACTTATTTTGGCCCTAGCCCTGCAAGCTGACCAGCCAGGACAGACCCTCGAGCTGAGTCCCACTGAAGTCAATGGAATAATCACATGGGAGAAAGCATCAGCCTGCATCAATCAAGTTGCAGAATTGGAGCCTCAGACTAAACTCAAGACAGAGACACTGTTATTTGTCTGTAAAGTCATACCACTGTAATAATTACCGTAGCACAGATTAAGTTCTGTTTATCATCTTGTAGGCCTTTTACAAGCTCAGTGTTTCACATTCCTCTCTAGTACCATCATCAATAAATATGTTGTGCAAAACCAACATGGGACCGAGTCTGCTCTGTTACACCAGTGTAAACCTGGAATAACTCTGCATTTATGCTAGAAATTCAGTCCTGTGAATAGAGTGGCATTTATTCTCAATTTTACAAAAGTACAACAATTTGATTTAAAAAGCAAAATAAACTCTACCAGTTTAAAGACAAGGTAGTTCAGCAAAAATACATGATTTTTGGAACATACTGCAACACAAGGAAAATCTCCAGTTGTATCCACTGAGGTGAAATTGACAATTATGACAGCAGCAACGCTGATGGCTGCACACTTCACATATAAAAATGTAGCAGCAGCAGCTCACAATAACCTCATCAATAACCTTAACCCTCTACTCCTGCGAAATAATTCCAGCTGTTAGCTTAATCCTGGTATAACTGAAGACTGAACAACCCTCAACACACAACTTGGGAGTAAACAGCAATGTTTATCTGCTAAGACATTTGATTGCTACTAGTAATTAGATTCAGTCACTGTTACAAATCCAAAGTATTTGTGTCATTAAAAAGTTAGAAACACTTCTCCAATATGACATTATGACTAAAATGTTTGTGCTTAATATATTTATCTCCCTTTAAAATGGAATTAATATAGAAGCTTCCTCTGCAGACAGCTGTATGCCATTTCTTTTTACACTCATTTTTCATGATGACTTGGTCTCACCACAATGGACAGTTTATAAACATTGTCAAGGTACTTTTCATACCATAAAAGTATATCCCCAACTCATTCTCTAGAATTAACCACTGCAATTCCTTCCTTCCCAACCCCAGTCACACATTAGCCCATTATGTGTAGGTTTGTTCACAAATGCTGGTCTCATGCATTTTTTTAAAGAATATGTAATGATCTGTTTTGAAGAGGACCCCATGTGTAAAGAACAATATACATTTCACTGAGATACAGACATAGTAGGTCAAGCTTGTGGCCTTTCAGCCTTAACAGGTTTCCACTAAAAGACCAGCAATGCTCTCTAACCTGGAATTATCTCATTGTTTTTACAGGAAACATTGACCAAAACTATATTAAATATAACCTGACTGCAACCATCTAAAAATCAATGAAAGCCTGTAAGTTTAAATCCAGGAATTTTAATACATTTTTTATTTGATGAAATACTGAGGCATATTTCTGGTCCTAGTTTAGCCTGGCAATGAGTTAATTGGTAGTAATTATTAATTGGAAAGGTGTTCTTCTAAAGCATGTGAAATAATTCATCCAATCACTTTACTGACATTGCCTCCTTATACTTGTTTGTATAAAAATAAATGTTTCCCAGAAGAGCAATATTACCTATGGATAATGACTTAGGGACCTAGAATATAAAGATAGTTTAAAGCCTCAAAGTTCACCAAAGTTTTTTTATCCTCATTTTACAGATGGGAAAACAGATTTAATATCTTGCCCAAAGTCAGAAAGCATGTCTATCACATAACCAGGGAATAGAATCTATGTCTCCTGACTTCCAGTCCAGTGCCTTATCCACTGCATGGATACCTCCTATGAGAAATACTATACATTAAAAGATTGTGGTAATAGGGGCCATATAAAAACCTACAATAGATAGATTAAGAATGTTCAAACCTTTTCACTATCAGGTAATGATTCCTTTCTAATCTTGGAACCCTAACTGGCCAGAGAGAAAAAGGTAGACACAAACTAGTCCAAAAGCACCAAGCAGCTATTGCTATCTTTCATTAAAGTATCCCTAACCTCTACTGATTTATTTTTTTTAAGTGTGCGTAAAGGAGATCACTCAACTGATGAAGTCAGGAACAGCAGTCTCTGAGCAGAATCAGGAAATAGTCAGCTGAGTGATCAAAGCTAGCTATGGAAAACAAAGGCAATAAGGAAAGAAAAAAAAAAAAAAAAGCTTTCTCCTACGATGAAAACCATCCTTAAAGTGAGGAAGACAGACAAGGCGGTAATGACAAGATGGATGATGGAGACAGAGACCAGGTGATACCAGAAAACCTCCATGTAGTAGAATTTAAGGAACAGGCATCTTAAAGTTTCAATAACAGTTTTTAAAAAGCATGAGTTAAATCATTAGGTGGCAGCTGATTTGATATTGTAGAGAGTTAAGACTCCAAAGCAAACATTCCTGAACTATGATAAGTTAATACTAAGGGTCTAGAATCAGAAGACATACCATATCAGGCAGTGTCATATGGTCGCTAAGATAGAAGAGATATACAAAGAGCATGGGGATGGATAACAGTCAAATAAGATTACCAAGCCTGATAAGGTATCCATTAAAGTGAACGAGTGTCCATAATGATTCTAATTTAGGGCTTGCTGCTGCTCTTATGACTTCAAAGAAAGCAGCAGCGTGTGCGTGTGTGTGTGTGTATAAATAAATAAAATGCTTGAATCCAGAAGGTGTTAAAACAATCCTTACTAAACTACTTCAAATATTTGCCTTTTTTTGTGCATCTTTGCAGAATTTCTGGGAGCTCAAAAATCATTTAGTACATACCACCTACTGCAAAAAAAAAATTTCAGTCACAAAGTTTCAGAAGTATGACAATGTTTCAAAATCACACTTATGGATGAGTTTTTTAACAAAATAATGACAAATCTTAATTTTCAAAACATTACAGCAATAGTGAGATATACAGTATCATATTTATACACCATTAATTCAGATAATTTTACAGGGTCACATCTTTGAGATGTAGATGAGACAAACTTCACTTACCAGTCTGAATGCACATACTAAGCAGCAGAAATACTGAGTAAGAAGCAAGGCTGGCAACAATCAGCAGCAAGATACTAAAATATAAAAAAATATTGATGTTTAAGGCATTTCTCAAAGTAAAATACATGTTCTCTTTTTAAAACTGATTTATTATTGCACAAGAAAGAAGTTATCATGAGACAGGACTTCCTCATTTTATGGCTCACATCTGCTGACCAAAGTTCATATAGTCACTGACTTATCTGCTGTTTGCTATGTTCCACTACACTTCACATTTTTATGTGCTAGACTGTAAGTCATCACAGATTTATGTAGGACAAAAGTGCTGCACATGAACCATTTCATAACCACAACTGGAACATAACCACCAGGAACTGCAACTCTACCACATGTGTGTTTGTATATATATTAAAGTGAACTTAGTCCTTACAGAAGGAGTCAGACTGACAATGGTAGTTAGTCCTCTATTTTATTCAAAGAAGAGGTACAGCATGAAGAGCTGAAATACCAGCTTCCCCACACTGCTCAGCAGAAGTGCATCAGCCCTATCCTGGACAGCCCAATTCTAAAGCTAAATGGGATAATGATTTTGTGATATAAACATCTATCCATTAGGAATTGGGTTGAGTACCAAATTGCCACCAGTTTAATGTTAATTTAATGAGACTTCAGGTCACTACCTCCACAGGACAGATTTGAATGAATAACCTAGAGGTGAAAGGGTCCATAGTCTTCATGCAAAAAATACAAGCCACCCAGTCCTTGTACAATGTAATATTTTTCCATACAAAAATCTCAGCTCAGATCTTGCTCCCCACTTAAAAAAAACAAGTCATGTACAGTATTTAAAGAACATGTAAAGGTCATTTTAGAATGTATATGTATGTGAAACTAAAAACTTACCTAAATCCAATGATACCTGTGTTGGCCATGGCATAGGATAAACCAAGTATTCCACTTCCCATGATTGCATTCATTAAATTAAATACTGAGAAACCAAAGGAAACACCTGAAGATGCATGATTCAGAGTTCTCTGTAAATAGGATAAACAAATACAATTAATATGAGAGTTTCTGTGGTTGGCTGGTTTGTTTTGGAGAGACCAAAGAAATTTCAGCCATATAACTTCTCCCTCTCTCCATCAGCAGACCCTTATAAAATTCTAGAACCCAGACTTAAAAAATAAATAGTAGAGCGTAGTAATGATCCCCAAACACAGTAGTTTTCTACTACAAACTAGAGTGGTTTAGATTAGAACATGGTTAGCTTTGTTTGTTAAAGAAGGCTTTGATAGACAATGGAGTGGGGGAGAAGGAGGAGAAAGGTAAGGAAACAGCAGCACTTGGGAGAGTTGAATGCTTCCAAACCTTAGTTAAATAAATGACCAAACATCTCAGAAAAACTGTTCTCCTCACTTTAAAGCCCCATACTACTCTGTGTGCCTGCATCTCTGCTCATTTCTTCCTGCTCCACTCTGGAGGGCCAAATCTCTCTGCTATAGGCTCCACTTTGTATCCTTGTCATCTTTCTGCCACTTTCTAGATATTATTTTATTAGTTCACACTGTCCTTTGAGCATGAGAGGTTTTTTTTTCCATGTGCTAACACCTTCTCTTCTCCTTAAAATATCTCCTCAAAATACACTTTCTTCATAGAATCATAGAACTTGAAGGGACCGTGAGAGGTCATCTAGTCCAGTCCCCTGCACTCAAGGCAGGACTAAGGGTGTTTGTCCAACCTCCTCTTAAAAATCCTCAATGATGGAGATTCCACAACCTCCCTAGGCAATTTATTCCAGTGCTTAACCACTCTGACAGTTAGGGTATGTCTACACTGGAAATTTCAAAGCTCCCGATTTGAATGCTCCCGCGGCAGCGCTTTGAAGTGTGAGTGTGGTCATGACCCCTCTCAGTCTTCTCTTCTCCAGACTAAACAAACCCAATTTTTTCAATCTTCCCTCATAGGTCATGTTTTCTAGACCTTTAATCTTTTTTGTTGCTCTTCTCTGGATCGTCTCCAATTTGTCCACATCTTTCCTGAAATGTGGTGCCCAGAACTGGACACAATACTCCAGATGAGGCCTAATCAGCGCGGAGTACAGTGGAAAAATTACTTCTCGTGTCTTGCTTATAATACTCCTGCTAATACATCCCAGAATGATGTTTTCCTTTTTTGCAACAGCGTTACACTGTTGACTTATATTTAGTTTGTGATCCACTATGAACCCCAGATCCCTTTCCACAGTATTCCTTCCTAGGCAGTCATTTCCCATTTTGTATGTGTGCAACTGATTGATCCTTCCTAAGCAGAGTACTTTGAATTTGCCCTTACTGAATTTCATCCTATTTACTTCAGACTATTTCTCCACTTTGTCCAGATCATTTTGAATTTTAATCCTATCCTCCAAAACACTTGCAACCCCTCCCAGCTTGGTATCGTGCACAAACTTTATAAGTGTACCCTCTATGCCATTATCTAAATAATTGATGAAGTCTTTCAAAAACAAATGCTCCAATATTCTTACTTAATGGCCACGTTACGTATCATTTGTCTGAACTAGTCTACCAGCTTCTTGGGTGGAGACTGTCCTCATATTTGCGTCTAGGGCACCAAACACACTAATGCTAATAAAATACAAGCAACACCAAAAAAGGCCAAGACAATAATTCCCACCCAACTTCCCCACATTATCATCAGGGCTGCATGTCCCTGCTGGTTTAAATTCAGCCCAGACCAGTAACACCCAACCCAATAGTCATTACCATCTAATAGCTGTTCAAAACGAGTTTGGTGATCACAGTCAAGTGAACAATTGTTTCACTTCACAAACAACCCCACACCATCACCACTGGCCCTAATCCACTTTCTCGCGTGGCAGGATCAAGCAAAGAAGCCAAGGCTTGAATTGCCCATAGAGAATAATCCCAGTCCCCAGTCGCCCCTCAAAGCACAAGTGGGGAAGTCTGGCTAGGCGGGACCTGTCCTGGGGATAAAAAGTCTCCCCCTGCATCCCAACTCCTCTCCTCTACGTGTCTGGCCCCTCTGCCACCCCTTTCCACCCTGCCACCTCCCTCCTCCCCGGCTCCAGCTCAGACCCTACTCTGCTCCCTCAGCTCCTGCCCAGCCCCTCACACACATTGCCCAGCGGCGCTGGAGGCAGCAACGGGGTGGACTCCTGCTCCCCTTCCTGCTCGCGGGCGGACAGGTACCAGCCCGGCTGGCAGTTGATACTCCCGGGCGCCGGCTGCTCCATGGTGCCCTTTGCGCCGAGCCCGGCGAGCCGCTCCGTCCCGAGCCCACTCTCGAGGGGAGGGAGTTGGGCGGCGCCTCAGGCCCGACTAGAGCCGCCCCCTAGGGCTCGCCGGGGGAGGCGGCGGCGCCGCCTGATGCCGTCACTCCCCCCCCCCGTCTCTGGCTGATGACGTATTAACGTGCCTGAGGAGAGAGCCGAGGCGTGGGCACGCGCGCTGCTGGAGCCCGGCATGAGGTGAGGGGCGGGCAAGGCTCGCAGCCCGGCCGGGGAGTCGGTTAGTGAGGAGAATACGGGGCCCCTGTGGGCCGGCGCCGGCCCCAGCCAGCCCTGTTCGGGGCAGGAGGCTGCAGCGTGCCGGGGTCGAGCTCAGCCGGGGCCCGGCCCAGCTTTTCCCCGAGGCGCTCCTGTCCCCCCGGCTGAGGAGCGAGCCCGACCAGGGGGGCTACACGTTCCGGCCGGGGCCCGGCTGTGGCCAGGGCTGCAGAGAGACGCCGAGGTGAAAGCAAGGCCAGGGTCTTTATAGACGCTCTCCTTTGCTTCTCCTTGTGCCCGGGGTTCGTTCACTCCCCGCTCCGCCCGGACCCTGGACGTGCCCGGGGACGGTTCTTCGCGGTTTGTTCTTAGCTCCCAGGCCAGGTTCCTGCGCCCAGGAACAAGGCTGCAGCGCCTGCTACAAACACAGGCGGGACCGTTTAGTAGTTTATAAAAGTTTCCGTTTGAATCAAGTTCAGGGATCCATGTGTTGGTCTTTTGGGCCCACGTTGATCTGATCTTGTGCCTCTAAAACAAAGCTGGACCCACTGGTCCGGAACACCTGCCACTCAAACATGGGTCAAACAAATTCAAAAAGGGGAGGCTAATGTAGTCCCCCACTGAACCTTGAAGAGAAACTAAGGCATGATCCACTTAAAAATTAAATTGACCTAGCTACTGGGGCTCAGGGCTAATGAAAATGTATGTGCCTGGAGCGCTCTAGGTAGGTTTGACGTAACTGCTGGTGCAGACAGAAGTAGGGCATTATAAAAATTGTTTTGTTGACCTGACTACTGCCTCTTGAAAGGATGGATTAACTACATTGAAAGAAAACCACCTTACATTGATATAGGCAGTCAGCACTACAGTAGCTGTTGTGTAGACATGCCCTAACACCGTAATCAGGGAATGAATTCTGTAGCTTGGGTTGTTGAAGCAAGAGCCTGCTTCTGACCCAATTCAAGTGCAACCTCAAGATAGAACAGTCCATCTGACATCAATTGTTTTGGAGGGAGACTAGCAACAGAAAATTCTTCAGTTACTGTGAACCTAGCCTGAGTGTACCATCAGAAGAAACTTGAACTGAATCCATTTTCATAGTGGCAACAAGTGCAGATTATGGAGCTAAGGAATTACTGATTGTTGCTTGGTATAGAAGGAAGACTAGCACAAAACCACATTCGTCAACTTGCAGCTTTTAGATTACTTTCAAAGCAAGCCTTTTAGGAGTGAATTACTTGTTGTATGAAGGGGACTAAAGAGAAAGCATGAGTGATTGTATTCAGGACTCCATTAGAGAGAAAAGACAGTCTTTCCGGAAAAAATTAAGACGGTAAGTCATCCCAAAATAATGTTGCCAATTAGAGTTCCAAGTGGAAACAGCATCCAGACACTCTGAAATTCTGAACTCATCCAATGACAAGTGGTAGCCACATTAACTGAGTAACTAGAGAGCATAAGCCACCCTCAGTATGCTTTCCAGGAGCATTACTTAAGTCAGGTTTCCTACAAAGGGGCAGTCTAGTGGAATGAGGCAAGGTGAGGAGTGAAACAAAGAAACTTGTATGACCCCAGGTCTGTTTCCATTTCTGTGGTTGTAGGTGACACTTGGAAAGTCCTCTACTTCCGCCATCATATGGTAAACATTTGTACAGCTGACCGCGCTAGCAGTTGATGTATCTAAAGCCCACTGGACTAGGTGGTTTATATATATATATACACACATATACATATACATATATATATATACATATATATACACACACACACTTTGCACAATACTCAACTTAAGCTGTGAGAGCACATACACTCACCAATGGGTGTCCAGTCTGAACACTGGGGAGCCTGTGGTGAGTGAAAAGGGGGGCAAAAACAAAGATAGGTAAAAGATGCACAGGAAAAGGATAGAAACACAAAGGAAAGGTAGTAGCAACTGCATGAGGGCAGGGAAGGATATGAGGGTGCACAGGGAAGTGGATGGCTTTTTACCACCACCAAAAAATCAGCTGTTTGACTTAAGAGCAATACAATAAGACTTAGGTCCAAACAACTGACTGCCATCATGGGAAGACTTACACAATGAGACACAGCACTCAAATACTACAGTGATGAGTGCAATATGAAAACCTAGATAGAGCTATCCCCTGGCACTAGTTCTTCCTCTTGTAAAACCAATAATAGCCTCATTTTGTATATATTGAATGGGGAGGTAGAGCAGGCAGAAAGCAGCAGCCCTTAGGGGAAACACTCAAAGACAAGATCAATTCCTGTTCCAGTTCAGGTTACCCTCCCACAAATGAGTTAAGTCCCTGCAGAATGGTTCCACCCACCAGCAAGTACAGTCTGGCTACCAGCGCTTGCTGATCAGCTTTATCAGAGACAGCAAACAGATCTAAACACATTTGTCTTAATGGGAGTATCATCAGGCCCATCAATCGTAAGTACACTTCACCTTTATGTATGGGCATGAGGTGATCATCCACCATTACATAAAATTGGTTGAGGTGTTTTTTGGCCATGTACAAGGATAGAAATTTGTGGTCTAATTCTCTATTCTTTATTTTGTGAGAATTGCAAATCCACGTGACTTGCAGTGGTTTTTTTTAATGGAATGATTACATAATGTCTATAAAAGGAATAATTTCCCTTCTAGGATTTTATGGAGATTATATAGATACTCTGCAAGGCTACTGAAAACTGAACTTTTTAGAACAGCTGCATCAAATACATCATTTCCAGAAGTTTGGTTACTGCTGGTACAGTATTTTGAGAGAGCACCTGGATTTTTTTGGGTAGTTCGAAGAAACAGTTTCTTTACAATGCCTGAAATTCTAGAAAATAAAGCTGATCTTGAACTGTATTCACCTCATCCTGAAGTACGTGGAATGACAACGCTTGACAGAGCAGCTTTCAAAAGGACAATTGTTGTTCCAGTTCTAAAAGTGAAAAAAGAAGTAATAAACAAATTGTTAAAATCCCTCAAACATACAACACTGCAGCGCCCAGGTCTGAAGCGTGTGATTGATGATCCAAAAGATGAAGACAGTAGACTTGTTTTGTTGGATCCTCATAAAATATCAGCAGAATATTCACTGGGAGAAGCTGAACAAGAAATATTAAAGCAGTTTAATATTGACCCTCAGGTGTCCAAGTATAACTTGGAACTGACTTACGACAATTTCAAGACTGAGGAAATTTTACGAGCAGTGCTTCCTGAAGGTCAAGATGTCACCTCTGGATTTAGTAGGATTGGCCATATAGCTCACTTGAATCTTAGAGATCATCAGCTACCCTACAAACATCTGATTGGTACGTACAACATTCACACTCAACAAATAGCTTTGGGAGAAGTGTATAATTCAGGAGTGGGCAAACTACGGCCTGTGGGCTAGATCCAGCCTGTGAGAGCTTTAGATCTGGCTCACAGGATTGTCATTCCCGTGGGCGCTGCGCTGCTGCTGGAAGCGGTTGGAACCATGTTCCTGCAGCCCCTGGGGGAGGGCCAGAGGACTCTGTGCGCTGCCCTCGCCTCCAGGCACCGCCCCCTGAAGCTCCCATTGGCCGGGAACAGGGAACCACGGTCAATGGGAGCTTCGGGGGAGGTACCTGTAAGGGAGGGCAGCGCGTAGAGCCCTCTGTTCCCTCTCCCCCAGGAGCCGCAGGAACGTGGTGCCAGCCACTTCTGGAAGCAGCACAGGGCCAGGGAGCCTGCCTTAGCCCCCCTGCCACCCCGGAGCCGCTCCAGGTAAGTGGCTTCAGGCCAGAGTCTGCACCCCACATCCCCAACCCCTGAACTGCCTGCCACACCCCTCCTGCATCCCAATCCTGCCCTGAGCTCCTGCCGCACCCCAAACCCCTCCTGCCCCCCAATCCCCTGCCCTGAGCCCCCCAGCCACACCCCAACCCCCTGCCCTCAGCCCCCTTGTATACCCTGCACCCCAACACCCTGCCACAACTCTCCTGCACCCCAATCCCCTGCCTTGAGCCCCCTCCTGCACTCCCTCCTGCACCCCAACCCCCTGCTGTGGGCCCCCTCATACATCCCACACCCTCCTGCACAATGCACCCCCTCCCGCACCCCCTCCCACACCCCAACCCTACATTAATGGCCCTGCATGCAATTTCCCCACCCAGATGTGGCCCTTGAGCCAAAACGTTTGCCCACCCCGGTATAACTGGATAAATCATTTTAACAAGTGCATGAGCTAGAGATTATTTTGCACAGGGAAACCTATTGGGAATCCTCATTGTTTTAAAATGTTCTTACCTTAAACAGCCTTTTATTAAAAATGAATGTTTCGGTTAAAGGGCACTGGATCAGGCCTTTTTATGTATAGCAAACTTGAAGTTAATAGTAGACTGTTGACCTCACTGGGCATTGGGTCAGGCCCTTTGCATCTAGCAAATTTCAGGTTAGACCCATTAAACTCAACCCCTTTATGGCATGGGAGACCAAGATCAAAATTGTAACATTTTATTGATACAGTAGCTATAGCTTACTGCTCTAGTCCACCCTTTGAACTAATGTTACTAGGTGATCTGGGTACCAGTAGAATCACGTTGATATGGGACTTGAATTGGTCCTCTAGATAATGATAATAAATTATGTGTATTATGGTAGTGCTGAAATGCCCCAGAACACTAGAGGTGAAGTGACTTGCCCAAGGTCACATGGCAGGTCAGTAGCAGAACTAGATCTCCTGAGTTCCAGACCAGTGACTAGGGTGACCAGATGTCCCGATTTTATAGGGACAGTCCCGATTTTGGGGTTTTTTTCTTATATAGTCTCCTATTGCCCCCCACCCCCGTCCCGATTTTTCACACTTGCTGTCTGGTCACCCTACCAGTGACCTACTCACCAGAGCAGCAGCTCCTAAACTTTATTGGTTCACATACCATGACCTTAAATGGTGAAGTGACTGGATAGAACATCAAGCTCAGGTATTACAGATTAGGAATCTCTGCAGTAGACAGTACTCTCTCTCTGAAGCAAAAAAGCCTTCAGTAGAATCTAACCCTCTTTTTTCAGTGTAAAATATTTGCACTAGGAGTTCCCTGTGACACAGTAGCACTAGTGGAAATAATTTATAGCACGCTGAATGATTTGACATGTAAGTCATTCTATAGGTAGTTTGCTTTTTTAAAATACAACTCAGAATTGCTCTCTTATATATCCTACGGGATTTAAAGATTTAGCAACATTTAATAGTTAAATATTTTTATCCCTTTCTTGCAGGTCAGGTTATAATTGACAAGAATCCGGGAATCACCTCTGCAGTAAATAAAATCAATATTATTGACAACACTTATCGAAATTTTCAAATGGAAGTGCTAGTGGGAGAGGCCAATATGATAACAAAGGTACAGTTTTTCCTATTTTCTCCTGGCACACCTAGTCAGACCCTCAGAATACAGTTGAAGTGGAAGAGTAGACATGATGGAAAGATACCATAAAACGTAAATGTTGTCCCAACCCCACCCCCGACCCAGTATCTCAGTACTTAGCAGTCCTGTATGTGTTCCTTGTGCCCCAGTCTACCATGAATGAAATCACAGCCATGTTTACAAGATCTTTATAAGGATATTGCTAAGCGTTATTTGAACATGTATAGCCTAGGTTTTATTGAAAGTCAGAAACTATATTCAAAGTCAGGTAAAGTAATGGACTCTTACAAAGTTACTAGGGCTGTTGATTAATTGCAGTTAACTAATGTGATTAACTCAAATTAATAGTGATTAATCACAGTTTTAATCACACTGTTAAACAATATAATACCGATTGAAATGTATTAAATGTTTTTGGATGTTCTACATTTTCAAATATATTGATTTCAATTACAATACAAAGTGTAGACTGCTCACTTTATATTATTTATTGCAAATATTTGCACTGTAAAAATGAAAAAAGTATTTTTCAGTTCACCTCATACAAGTACTGTAGTGCAATCTCTTTATTGTGAAAATGCAACTTACAAATGTAGATTTTTTTTTTTCTTAAGTGCACTCAAAACAATGCAAAACTTTAGAGCCTACAAGTCCACTCAGTCCTACTTCTTCTTTACAGGAGATAATGCTGCCCGCTTTTTGTTTACAATGTCACCTGAAAGTGAGAACAGGCATTTGCATGGCACTTTTGTAGCCGGCATTGCAAGGTATTTATGTGCCAGTTGTGCTAAACATTCGTATGCCCCTTCATGCTTCGGCTACCATTCCGAAGGACATGCTTCCATGCTGATGATGCTCGTTTAAAAAAAAAGCATTAATTAAATTTGTGACTGAACTCGTTGGGGAAGAATTGTATGTCTCCAGCTCTGTTTTACCCATATTCTACCATATATTTCTTGTTATAGTAGTCTCAGATGATGACTCAGCACATGTTCATTTTAAGAACGCTTTCACTGCAGATTTGACAAACCACAAAGAAGGTACCAGTGTGAGATTTCTAAAGATAGCTACAGCACTCGACCCAAGGTTTAAGAATCTGAAGTGCTTTCCAAAATCTGATAGGGATGAGGTGTGGAGCATGTTTTCAGAAGTCTTAAAAGAGCAACACTCCGATGCAGAAACTACATAACGTGAACCACCAAAAAAGAAAATCAACCTTCTGTTGGTGGCATCCGACTCAGATTATGAAAGTGAACATGTGTTGGTCCACACTGGTTTGGATTGTTATTGAGCAGAATCTGTCATCAGCATGTACGCATGTCCTCTGGACTGGTGGATGAAGCATGAAGGGACATATGAATCTTTAGCACATCTGGCATGTAAATATCATGACATGCCAGCTGCAACTGTGCCACCCGAACGCCTGTTGTCACTTTCTGGTTACATTGTGAACAAGAAGCAGGGCAGCATTATCTCCTGCAAATGTAAACAAACTTCTTTGGCTGAACAAAAAATACGACTGAGTAGACTTGTAGGCTCTAAAGTTTTACATTGTATTCAAAAATAAAACAGTTACTGGATGTACATAATTCTACATTTGTAAGTTCAACTTTCATGATAAAGAGATTGCACTACAGTACTTGTATTAGGTGAATTGAAAAATACTACCTTGTTTTTTACAGTGCAAATATTTAATTAAAAATATAAAGTGAGCACTGTACACTTATTCTGTGGTATAATTAAAATCAATATATTTGAAAATGTAGAAACATCCAAAAATATTTAAATAAATGGTATTCTATTGCTTAGTCATGTGATTAATTACGATTAATTTTTGAATCACTTGACAGCCCTAAAAGTTACTAATTTAGAACTGGTTTTTTTGGAAGGGGAAGGGAACCTAAGTATTTTTACATTGTTAAATGCATTTGGTGCAAGAAAATAAGGTAAGTGCTTTGGATTCACTTTGCGTAGCGTAGTGTAGTGGCTGGAGCACAGGATTGGGACTTAGATTCTGTTCCTGTGTCTACCACTGACTGACTGACTGACCTAGGCAAGAGATTCTATGCCTCGATTTCCTCTTCTGTAACACTGGTGGATGCTTTATGACCCTTGGGTGAAAAGCATTATTTGTCTATACAGTAACTCCTCACTTAAAGTTGTCCCGGTTAACGTTGTTTCATTGTTAGGTTGCTGATCAGTTAGAGAACATGCTCAGTTAAAGTTGCGCAATGCTCCCTTATAACATTGTTTGGCAGCTGCCTGCTTTGTCCACTGCTTGCGGAAAGAGCAGCCGTTGGAGGGAGCTGGTGGGGGCTTGGAACCAGGGTGGACCGGCAGCCCCCCTATCAGCTCTCCGCTCCCCCCTGTGCGGCAGCCACCCAGCAGGCTATCAATTGCCGGCAGTTTAGCTGTCCCTCCCTCCACTGCCATGTGCTGCTCCTGCCCTCTGCCTTGGAGCTGCTCCCGGGAGCCTCCTGCTTTCTGGGGAGGGGGGCAGAGAGGGGCTAATGTCAGGGTGTCCCCCCTCCCCACCCCATCTCCATAGAGCGGGGGAGGAGAGGGGATGACATGACAGAGCTCAGGACGGAGGGAGCTTGCTGGCAGCAGCTTCTGTCTCAACTTGCTGATCTACTTAAAAAGGCAATGTACTTAGAGTGGCGTCAGCATACTTAAACGGGCAATGCGCATCTCTCACACACACAGGGTGTCTCTCTCTGTCTCAGTCTGTCATGCTGTCCCCCCTCCCTCCATTTGTGCTGCCTTGTAGAGTGTGAGGCTACATTAACAACGATGGTGCTAGTTCATCCTTTAGCAGTGAGGCATTCCCTGGGAAATATCCCACCCTCTTTGTCCCTCTGACTTCACCATCTGAACCAAGCTTCACGATCATCATTGCTGTGTATAGTATTAAATTGTTTGTTTAAAGTAAGTGTGTGTGTGTGTGTGTGTGTCTTGTCTGATGAAAAAATTTTCTCTGGAACCTAACCCCCCCATTTACATTAATTCTTATGGGGAAATTGGATTTGCTTAAATGTGACTAAGGGCAACGATGTTTTCAGGAACATAACTACAACGGTAAGCAAGGAGTTACTGTACTATTTATTTAACTGGGCTGTTGAGGCTTAGACAGGAGTTAAGGCAACAATTACTAATTTGGCAATTTCTTTTTTAAAATAAGCTTTTTGTTTTGTTAACTTTAAATATGTTTTCTTTGAAACAATTGAATACTTTGGGCATGTAGAGCTGGCAAAACACAGATAGAAAGCATTTTAATCAGCTCAACAGTCTGATTTCATTAAAGATTGCAAAGAGGCATTACATCATAATTAAGCATATTTGAGCTATGTTTCTCTACTATAGGAGTTCTTGCACTGTGGATGTGTGTAAAATAGTTTTGTATTATACGTCTACTGGCAATGCGGTAGTGTTTCTCTGATTATTCTTCATAAATTACTTGCGTCTGGCTAGCACAAAAAAACATTCAGATTGGGAAGGGGAAGGTGCAAGGCTTCCTGGAGGTACCCATAGCATGATGAATGCTTGTCCGTGCCTGCCTGGGGTCAGCTCCCCAACTCCACTGGCAACACAAGCACTCCCCTTTAGGCCTCACAGACCCCACTGTTACTCTGAAGGTTAGCAATAGGCACACCCCAATCCTCTAGCCCTCAGAGTGTCTCCCTGGACTTTCCAGCCCTTGGTCCACTGTACACTTGCAGTATTGACAGATTCACTGCTTCCAGAGGAAATAGGTGTCTGTTACCTCCTGCCTAAAATGAACATTTTTGAGGTTTCCTGGCGCCTGCCTTAACTTCAAGACCGTAAGAAAATAATTTTCAGTATCGATACGTAACTCCTTAAATATTATCCATACAGACATTTAGCAATGATTACGGTGACCAGAGGGCTACTGGCTCAAAGTAGAGATCTCACTTATCAGCTTTTGGTAAACTATTATACATATATCCAACTTTGGGAATGCCTGTAAAACCCTGTGTACCCCTTCTGCCCTCTGCCAGCTGGCGCCAAGGGGTCCTGGTGTCACAGAAGGAAAAGGTGGTTTTATATCACCACCTCACTTCAGTGATCATTGTACTTGCCTTGGTACACACCAAGGGCTTTAGGCATCTCAAACTTCCTGTTTGATGGGAGTCGGTAACCAGGACTCTGCCACCTGTGAAGGCCAAGTGCAATACAGTTTCAGAGTTTGTAGAACTGGCTACCAAGTAGCTGAATGTGATCCACCACTGCCATACTCACATTTTCATCCTGTTATTTACTGTTGATTCTAGAATGAGGAGGATTTGAGGAATCTTTCTGAAACCAGCTACTAATAAAGCAATTATCAGCCAGTCTCAAAGTCCTTGAAGGGACTAATTTTTTTAAATGGTCATTTTAAGTTGTTGCTTTTTTCCCCACCTGGTGATTTACATATGCCAGGTACCTGGATTGACTGACTGAAATATTCCTTATTTGGGCACAGAGGACCATTTAATGGCCCTTTTATACAAAGAGCTGGGCTGGGAAAGTCAGTTGGCATCGAAGATGCCTATCAATGGCATGTACATCAATGTTCCTGTTACATTTTAGTAAAATGTTTAATAAATTGATTACTGTTTAAACATACGTGTATGTCTGGAACCTAAATACAGGTGGTTTAAACAAATGTCTTGGACTTTTTTCAGACTAGAGAAAACTACATCACCTATGAATTTGACTTTTCTAAAGTCTATTGGAATTCCCGTCTAAGCACAGAACATGGCCGTATCATTGAACTTTTAAAGCCAGGTGATGTTCTGTTTGATGTCTTTGCCGGGGTTGGGCCTTTTGCCATCCCAGCAGCAAAGAAGAAGTGCAGTGTATTTGCAAATGATCTCAACCCTGAATCCTACAAATGGCTTCTACACAACTGTAAATTAAACAAAGTGGACAAAAAAATAAAACCTTTCAATATGGATGGTAGGGATTTTCTTCTGGGGCCAGTTAAAGAAGAGCTAACCAAGGAACTGTCACTTCTGACAGAAGAAAGGAAAAACACTCTGCACATAGTCATGAATTTGCCAGCTTTGGCTATTGAATTCCTAGATGTTTTCAAACATTTCTTAGACGGAAAGCCATGCAGCACTGACCTCCCCACAGTGCACTGTTACAGCTTCTCAAAACATGATAATCCTGCCAAAGATGTTCAAGAACGGGCTGAAGCTTTTTTGGGAACTTCTTTAGAGGGACGTTGTTCTACTCATCTGGTGAGAAATGTTGCACCAAATAAGGAAATGATGTGCATCAGTTTCCAGATCCCAGCTGAAGTGCTGTTCAAGAAGCAGTGTACCCATGAAGGTAAATTAAAGTTCGATGCTAGAAACTTTAGGGTTTTTCAACTGTATACTTTGCCTTAAATTATACTTGAGAAAAAAAGATTGCATTTGATGGATTTAAAACTGGAATTCTCTGAGTTATGGGGCTGATTCTAGTCTCATTTAGTGGTGTAATTCCAATTTGTTAGTCCTAATTTAGATCCCCTCCTGCACTAAGGAACACACAGGAAGACCCCTGTGCCTGTGCGAAGTCAGTTGTAGAATCGCAGCCTCTAAATTGGCAGGATTGAGTTGTATAAATTTTAATTGGAAAACTTGAAGTTCACGTAGAAACTCCTATTGAGTTCAGTAGAGTCAGGCTTTAGTCCTAGTAAGGTTAATGGCATTGACTTATCACATGCTTACCCTCCACCCTCCCTGCTGATTATGTTTTACGCCCTCCTCTGACAGCTTTGACACAGGACTCTGCCCTGTTAATTGAAGTGCCACAAGTCCTGTGTGTGTTTTAGTGTAGAGACTGTCTAGTGTAGAAATGTATTAAATGTTAACGTACTACTTTCTGAACTTGTTCCAGAGAGTCCTACAGAACCAGCCTCTAAACGTCTGCGCCCAAATGAAGACTCGCCTGAAGAAAAATTGACTAGTTAATGCAATTTTGGTTATTTTGTGCAAGAGAGCTAGGTGGGAAATCTACGCTCAAGTCACTGAAAGCAGAATGGATTTACCTACATATGCTGAGAAAACAGTCATAATGCATGAAAGTCATTTTTTTTTTATTTTTTTTTTTAAAATGAGCACCTTGCTCCTGTGCATTTTTTTTTTTAATTCCAGGATCAATGACTAGACAGGTTCATTTATTTTACTGCAGAGAATATTAAAGTTTTTATTTTCTCATGTGTTAATTCTGTCATATGTATGTTGTCCTTGGGGGTGGGGAAATGGCCTGGGAGGGTGTGATAGCACAAAGATGGTGAATGTTTCCAGATGTAGCTTTATTTTGGGCATTTGCAGTTTAGGGCAAGACATTTTTATTGTAAATGTTTTAGATTGGACAACATGGCCCGTTCTATTTTTGTAGAACTTTTCTAAGGAGAACTGTATGTACGGTAGGGATGGCCATCTGTATTTGTGCAAGCAGAACTGGGCTCTCACGTGCAGACAGGTTTGGTGCTTACATGTACTGGATTTGCATGAATGGCAAGTGCATGAACACATGAACAACTTTTGTGTAAGCAAGATAGCTTTTTGAAAAATTGACCTAAGGTACAAGTAAACACACATACCTGTGCCACTGTAATGATAAATGGTATTACCACCAAACTGATTTAGCTAGGTTTGAGAGAACTCTGTACTTACTAAAGCTTGAAAGACTCTGCTGCCTACTAAGTGGTCATTAGTACCCAACACAAGTGATTTAGTTTTGCTTCAGTGCAAGCTTATGGCTAGGGCACTGAACTGGGATTCAGAAATCCCCAGGTGAGAAGGGATCATTGTGATCATTTAGTCTGATCTCCTGTGTAACAGGCCATAGAACACTTCCAAAATAATTCCTTTTGAAACTAGAGCATATCTTTACAAAAAATCAATTTCTCAGTCAAGATTTAAAAAGTGCCAGTGATGGAGAATCCACCACAACCCTTGGTGAATTGTTCCAGTGGTTAATTATTCTCTCTGTTAAAGGTATGCCTTATTTCCAGTTTGGATTTGTCTAGCTTCAAATTCCAGCCACTGTGCTCCAGAGACTTAAGTTCACTTGCTAGATGATCTTGGGCAAGTCATTTAATCCCTTTTATTTACATGGTATACTTTAAATGACCCAGTACACTTTAGGATCTTTAGCACTTATCTGAGTATTGCTCTTATCTTTCCAGTTCATGTTTAGGTTGTCACCTCTTTTTGTTCACAATAAATATTTGCATATAAATGAAGTACTTGAATGCACAGCCAAGGCTAGATTTTCTGAATACTGAGTACAAAACCGCACCTGCAATTGCTGCTTCTGCACCCATATTTGGAAACTGGACATAAAAATAGCCAGTTAAGTATCTAATCATGTGCACACGTTCTTAGCATGACTGCATTCACATTTATGACCAGACGGCTAAAGCGTTACAACTCTACAAGTGGAAGGAACTACCCGGGAAACCAAAGCAAGTGCTTCTCTCTAATATCATCCTGTGTGAATTCAAACACGTTCCTATCACTATGCTTGTACACAGTACAGCCAATCTATAATACAGTGCAAAAGTATGGAACCTGCCCAGCTGCCTGATTTCTACCACCACTACAGAAGCTCCTGTTTAATGTTAACTGTTCTCTTACAACCAGTTCTCTCTTGCTTCATGTGCCTCCCTTATACACTACCTCTAGCAAGGCTGTCACTTTCTTTTGATACCAACCCCCCTTTTCTCTCCCTCTCAATCAGCTGGTCAGCTTTTTCGACAGCTTTTTAAGATAAAGCTGAAAACTGCTTCATCTCTCCCTATACTAGAGGCTCTGGTTCTATTCCCGTCAAAACTGCTTTCACCTCCTATGCTCCCCTTCAAACACTGGTCCATGTCACTTAGCCTGGTTGGGGAGAACAGCCTCAAACTACCCAAGACCTTGCTAACCTTTGCAGCTAGTTACGCTTGCTGTCTAGCTTCTGCCATCTGTTGGCAGAGGCTGATATTCCTCACTCTGTGGCTTTGTTCTCATCCTCAGTCTCCAATTTAATCTGTTCCTTTAAACTCTATAATGCATATAGACAACTGGGGCTTTGAAGGGCATTAGCCTTTCCTCTCTCCCCCCTCTCCCCAATAGGGATTGCATTAATAGAGGAAAGTTTGGAACGGAAGTTCATTTATCTCAATTTATTAAAAGTAGATAAATTTAGTCATGATACAAAAGTACTCATTAAAGTGATATTCAGCTACCATTATGTTTTAACTCTAGCCCTCCCGTAAATAAAAAAAAGTTGCCTAAACCCATGTCTATAGCAAAACAGAGACAGCTCATCTTGTCCTTGGCCAGTTCCTTTTCCGTGTAGTCAATGCACGTACCTGATTCAATACAGAAGTAAAACCTCTGCTGACTCGTACCCCTAGTTGTCACCTACCACCCCATACTGGAACCCATACAGGGTATCAGCAAACAACTACAACCCATACTCAGGGACCTATCCTGAAAGAAACCTTTCCTGAACCCCCTCTTCTGGCCTTTAAACAACCCTCCAGCCTCTTCAAGCTCATCAGAAGCAAGCTCCCCACAGACCAGGACACCAACTCAAAACAGCACCAGACCCTGTCAGAACAGATGCAAAACCTGCGGAGATATCTACACTGCTACGATGAACACCCCCCACAACACACCTTTCAAGATCCATGGATCCTACACATGCCTATCACAACATGTGGTGTCCCTCATCCAGTGCACTAAATGCCCCAACAACTATGTAGATGAAATCACACAATCACTACAGTCTCCAATGAAGTCACACAGGAAAATTATAGAGGACAAACACTCCATCGCCTGTGGGCAAACACTTTTCACAAAGCGCTCACTCTACACCTTATCAATCCTCATCCTCAAAGGAAACCTGCACAACACTTTCAAAAGATGAGCCTGGGAGCTTATTTTCATAACTTTGATAGACACTAAAAATCACAGATTAAATAGAGACACTGGAGTTACGTAACTCACTAACTTCCCCCCCCCCCCTTTTTGTTTGTTCTGACTACAGGGGTCTTAATGGGCCACTTCACCTTGCATGGTCCCCTTGAATGTGTGTTAACCACTTATGCTAAACTATCTGATCTTTTATTTAGCTGTGACACTTACCTTTCTCAGACTTGGAGAGCTCTGTGTAGCTCGAAAGTTTGTCTCTCTCAGCAACTGAAGTTAGTCCAATAAAAGATATTACCTCACCCACCTTGTCTCTCTGAAATCCTGGGACCGACATGGCTACAACACTGCCTACCTGGGAAAGGACATTGCTGAGGTTAATGTACAGGCCTGGGACCCCACCCCCTCTGCAACTGTTTTGAAGGTTATGGCTCCACTAGAGAGCTTGCAGCGGCACCTCTGTAAGCTCTCTAGTGAAATAGCTCTAGGTCCACAGGAGAGAGCTCTCCCCTGGGCTTAATGACTCTAGCCTAGGGGTGGGCAAAATACGTCCAACATTTCTGTCCGGCCCACCAGGCTCTTTGGCTGCCCCCTCGCGACCTCTGGGCTGCTAAAAGTCCTGCGGCTTCCAGGAGCGGTGTGAGGCCACGGCAGGAAGGCAGCCTGCCTGAGCACCCCGCTGTGCCGCTGGCCAGGAGCCACCTGCACCTCGCACCCCCCCACACTCCAACCCCATGCCAGGTCAGAACCCCCTCCTGCACCCAAACTCCCTCCCAAACCCTGCACCTCCATCCCAGAGCCCACACCCCCTCCATTAATATAGTAGAAATGTGACGTGACGACTTACCAAAATCCGTGGAGTGGGCCCCCTGCAAAAATTATTGCCCACCCCTGCTCCAGCAAGGGGAGAAGTACTAATGCTGACATAAGTGCCAGTGTGGATAGCCCTGAGTTGGCATAAGTTATGTCGCCCGGGTGGATGGCTATTTCACACCCCTGAGCAACATACGTCAACTTAAGCTGGTGTGTAGCCTTAGCCTAAGATTTGTTGCAGTAGCAAGCTGTGGGGTAAGTAGTATCAGGATAGTCAGGCGTATGGGAATGAGAGCAAGCAGTAGGAGACTGGAGGTGGATGTGCCTGTCCTGAGAAACGTCTAAACCAGCGGTGCCCAAAATTTTCCTCTCACGTCCCCCCCTCCCTCTTACCTGTAATGGAACGTGTCTGCACCCTTCCTCAACCGTCTCTCCCCCTCCCCCAAAAGGCCAGGGCGGAGCTAAGGGCAGAGCATGACTGGGTGGCACTCTTTCCCCACCCCCTGTAGGGGCTGGCCTAGGCCCTGCCGTGCTCCCCCCAGTTTGGGGACCACTGTTCTAAACCATCACAGAAAACTTGGTTACTTAATAAAGGAGCTATGTTGACCGCGCGCGGGACGGGGGTGGGGGAGGGAGACAACACACAAAATGATGAATCAAGGGTTTGTTGCATTCGTTTCTATATCATTTGGCCTCCTTTAGCCTTCTCCAATTAGAACCACTTGAGCTAGTAATGATGCTCCACTTAAGCTTATTCTCCAGGAACACAGGTGAAGGATTCTTAGCCAGGGACTTTACTGCCACTTTCTGGACAAAGGTAACATGAGGAGTGACATCAAGTATGCCTAATAGGAGTGATGTCAGCACAGCTCCACATTTTCTTGTCTCCCCCCATGGGCATTAGGAAACAAACCCACTCATCTAGGCTGGAGAAAATAGTTTTATGGGGAAAAAAAACATAGGTTTGAATACTGACTCAATGTTATAATCAAAATGGCATTTAAATGCTTGTGCAAATAAAACCTTGCAATAAGAGTAAAACCACAAAATTTAATAAAAAGTCTGGTTTTATTTTAAAAAATTTACAAGTCTCTTTTTTAAACCTCAAACATCCATAGCTGAATTATTCACATCTTCCATTAGATGTGGCTTATTGCTTCAGCCCCTCTCAGCAAAGTGCCACATGACTAAAGAGTTTCCCTTCCGCAAAAATGTATCCACCACTTTACAAAGCTCTTGTGCAGACTTAACCAAAAAAAACAACAACCACCCAACAACAAAAAACACTTTAGTAAAGCCAGCTGTGCTTAAGGATTTTATATATATATGAAAAAGGTGACAGCAGGTTAACGATAGTGCAGATGGCAGCAGTTTCACTGGAGGTTTGCTTGACTTGCTCCTTGCTCCAGTCCAGTGTCCGCTGCTCACAGGTCGGTGTATGCAGGCTAGCTGGGATGCCAGAAAAGCCCACTGAAAGCATCCTGGAGGGCTCGGTGACAAGCAAGGGAGGAAGTGTAGCCCCCAGCAAGATCCTGTGGCGAGGTAGCTCGGACATGGTTTAGATATCTAAAACAGAGAGAAACATTGTTTTAGGCCCAAACCAAATATCATATATACTGTGGGAACCCCAACAAGTTGTTTTTTTTAAGTTCCCACCACTGAAAACTTTTCCAGTGATGGTAAAAATATCACTCAAAATCTAACTAAGACCATTACAAACTATAAAGATCAAATATATTTAGCTTCTCCCATAATTGGTCAATAAGCAAAGTATCCTGAATGATTTCTAACATACTTAACACACACATTATTAAAGAGTCAGACCACATGTAAATATATGCCTGTATTTTGTATAGTCTCATAAAAACTAGATTGCTAAAAGTTTTACCAATTAAATACAAAATAATGTTCAACATGGCTTGTAAAGTTCAGAAAACAAGGGTTCAAAGACCTCGGACACGTTTCAGAGGCTGTGCATCTGGTGTGCGGAAGAACCTGCCCATTGTGGATAACAGTGGTTCCCAACCTTTTCTCTGCCGCGGCACACCTTGATATACCGTTCATCATTTTGAGGCACACCAGGTTGTCTCCAAATGAACTCATGAATATTCATGAGCCAATCCCAAACAAGGCTCCCAAATGTATTGGGTAGGAGGATTTTGGCCCCTGCAGCAGCATTTCTCACCCCCACATCTGCCCATTCCAAGCCCAGCCCCCCAACCTCCAAATCAATCCTGTGCCCCAGTCTCCAAATCAGTTCTGCCCCATAGCCACCATCAGTTGTGTCCTCACCCTCCCAACCCTCCCCCCCACCTCTGCTTCCCCTGGGGTTCTTCTCCCCTCCCAACCCTGGGGGGCTGTAGCAGAGTCCCTGCTCCCCTTCCAGGCTGGGGAGGGGTGGCTCCAGGAGGCTCTCCCTGCTCCCGCCTGGTGGCTGCAGAAGAGGGAGATTGAGCTCTGATTGGTTGCTCTGTCCCTGAAGGAGGCAGGGTAGTGAGGCAGTTAGCCAATCAGAAGGCAGCTTTCCCTCCTTCCTTTCTCCTCCCCTGCTCCCACTTCACAGGACTCAAATTTGCTATCTTAATCTCACTTTGGGGACTGGAATGTGACACATGCATAATATTTGCAAGGGGCCTGGTCCTGGAGAACAAGTACAAACTGCAATCTACCTCTGACACTAATAAAATACAAGGGTAGGTTTTTTGTTCTCATGCAGTTTTTTTTTTTTTTTTAATCAGCAGCACACCTGTTCAGGCCTGATGGCAAACCGGGTGGGAAACACGGGTGTATAATACAGGCCAGCATGTGTGAAAATGCATCCCTAAGTGTGCTCACAAATTTCAGGTTTTCTGGGTGCAGTGGGTATCTATGCATTTTCCCCCGAGTTGCTTTCGTTACCGCTCTTGAAAATCTAACTATTTGCGGTGAGTAAATTCAAGCACTTCGTCAAGAACATACAAGATATCAGACTCTATAGAAGTCTATGGAACCACCTGAGTCTAAAGTCCCCTAGTAACTCATAGGACAAGCACAGAGGGACAATGGCAATATAAGCTTCCCTTCATTGCTCTAAAGGGGTCTTTGAATAGTTCTATGTCCAGTTAATGCTAGAATGCCAGTGGTGCTGGAGGGTTTGGTGACACCAATACTTTGCATTCTGCTCCCAGAATGTACATCTGGAACAATTCCACTGAATTCATGAAGTTACACTAGTGCAAGGTGATTGTAAAACCAGACCCATTAGTGAACGAATCCTCACAGCAGCCCTGTGAATTAAGTATATTCCCCACTTTACCGATAGGGAAATTGTATCAGACAGGTTAGCAAGTGGATAGAAACCAGCAATTCATTTCACACAGGGCTGGAAATATCCAGACCAAATTTGAACAGTGACCTGAAGCTGGAAGAGGCTACGCTCATTGTGTGTCCTTGAGCTCTCTGCTCTCCCCAGCCCTTTTTTGGGAGCCCAACACTGAGGTTATTTTGCCCACTTAGAACTACCAGTATAGTGGTAGTGTTATATGAAGAAGAATGGGGCTTGAATGTTTCATTTAGTGCCATAAACTCATAATCCCTGCCCTCTGCATAATAAAAATGTAGGGCCAGATCCTCACCTGGTGTAAATTAGGATCTGGTCCATAGAATCCAATTAAGCACATAAAATCCCCAGGGTTACAGCTTACCATCTCCAGCAGAGTGGCTGCCTCAACCTTTAAAAGCCAGATACAGTACCATACATGAGAATTGGTTTTCACAGTTGTAATGAGAGCCACTAAGCTTAAACTAGCTGTTTGGATTAATCACATCTTGGTACAAATTGCTCCCGGGAAGGTTGAGTCATTCCATCTCTGGCTTGGCAATTCAAGCATAAACTTGCAATGCGCACACAGCCTTTCCTGAGAAACCCAAAACAGCCGCACTTCTGGCAGGAAAATACAGGACCACCAGTAAAATATCCAAAAGAGTTGCATCTTTTAATTTATGACTGCACTGTTTCCATAAAGAGTACATAAAACAGGTCAGCTTTTTTGGGTAAAACGTAATAAACAGTCATACCCACTGATGCCATAAATGTGTAAAGAAGTTTATTCAAACATGATTAATTACAGTTTGAAAACTGTATTTCTCACACCTAATAACTATAATGCACTCATGTGAGCGATATTTCTAACTGAATTATTGTTAGTAAGATGCTAAAGTAACAGAGTGAGTTTGTCTTTTATTGCCAAATCCAGGTATGCTCCAGTGCTTTATATTGATGAGTGCTGGGAAGGCTTCATGGTGCTGAAGACAAGCAGTCAACAACATGGACATTACACAGTACAAAGAAACTCCCCTTCAACATCAATGGTAACCTACAAATGGGGCGGGAGAGGGGGCTGGAAGTTTGTGCCATTTTTAGCTTCTTTATGAAGTATGAAAAAAAGCCTAAGAGAGTTTCTAGTTTTGTTTTGTTTTTTTACTTGCCCTTTAAAACATTAGGAACAAAGTCTTATGTTCCCCGATTTTACTGGAGGATATCTGACAGCTTTTCTCCTGAGTTAAAAACACCCCATCACTTGTAATACCAGCGAGTTTTACATAGTCTTAATAAAAATCATCTCTCATCTCAATCAATCTTTACTTGCAGCATGTTTTTCTCGTGGGTGGCAAAAGCTTAATAGTTCTCCAGTCATCCACAGAGTCTTCCAAGAAAAAGACCTGCATTTTTACAGTAAAAAACAAGCAAGGAGGGGTAATCCCCCCCATACACACATTTTATTGAAAAACTTTGCAGACCTTCCTCAGACATGGGGAGGGGAGAATGGAGGACAATCTGTTTTCCCCTTTCCAGATCACCTTTAAATGGGAGTGTCAGTCTTATAAAGAAGTCTGAGTCTACAGAAATTATGGCATTCACAATTAACTAGTATGTGATCTCTGAAGCAGCACAAAAATCGTTACTGCTGAAAAGGTTTTAAACCTAATTTTACCATGGTAACTTGCATTAATTCTTGTTTTTCCAATAAAACAAACAGGATACATTGTTGGCTTTCAACTGAGGCATTTCTTTTCTTGTTAAGTAATGTTAACTTAATGTTCTTAACCCCTTTAATTACTGTGGTCCACCAGAGCATTTTAAAAAGGGTCTGCCACACTGAAACCACACAATGAGAGAAAAGTGTTCTGCCTACTTTTTCACATTAATCCACATCTGTGTTATTTTAATTCCTTCATGACCATTACCCAAGTTCATCTCTGAATGGGATTCCTGGGGTTTCTGGCAGAGGTCAGTATCTTTTCATGTACACCTTTACAACAGCACCAGGAAGAAGAGCTTGCCAAGTCTATTTCCAAAAGTCAAGCTCAGTTGGGTTTTGGAACCTGTAGGTAATTGCTCCGACTAGTTAGCAAATTCCAGCACACTTTGTCTGTTTTTCATAGGTTTATTTTAAGTATCTGTAAATCTTATATGCAGAAACCAGGAAAAAGAGGTTTGCTTATTCTGGTGCACAGTTTTTCATGTATCTTGTTTTTACTGGGGGCAGACTAAACTCTAAGGTTAAAAAAAACATGCACTATTATTTTTGAGTAAGGTTAAAGAGCCAAGTGTTCTCTAAACCATGGCTTTGTACTCTTCCCATTTGCCATGTTGCCAGTGCTCTGCTTCATACTCTGCCCAAACAAGTCCCCTTTCCGTAGCTAATTGACTGATTTTCTTATTCAGACATTTATCTGCATTAGGATAGGCCTAGAGTCCAGGATCGCATTGGGCACTATAGAAACTATAACACAAGGTGATACGGCCCATACAGAGGGCTCTTTGGAGCTGGCACATATTCAAGTTAGTTATTAATATCCGAAGAGTGACTGTAGTAGTTTACAGCTTTGCGTTATTGTAATACAGCAACATTACTAAATTGCTTGAGTCAGCGCTGAGATAAGAAAATAGAAAAATACTTAAGAGTGCTGTGGATCATCTCATGGATCCTTCTCCAAACCCATCCCAGATTAAGAAACTCCCATTTGGCGTGTGCTGTTGACGGATCATCAGTGGCACACATACAGCTGCATTTTTGGCATACAGATGTTCTTTATTTTTAAATCTGCTAGCCAGATGTTTTATGGGAAATGAGGGGAAGATAAGAATAATTCACAAGTTGTTTGACAAGAAGAGATAAAGTAGTTCACCCTGTGAATCAATTTACTGCCCGTCTGACCCCAGCATATAAAATGTAGTGGAGTGGGGCAGACACTCCATCTGGGAATTCTTCCAGATTCAGTGTTTAAATAAGAACACAAAAAAGATACTCAAATACTGGCTGCACAAAGCAAGTGGAATCCTTCAGTGTGGAACAATGCCACTAGTAACCATGCTTGAGGGACAGTCTAGTTAGTGACCAATCCGAAGAGAGGAAAAAACAGCAATTGCCATAGCTACTGGCAAGTTTTCAGTACCTTCCCTGGTGCACCTAACTCTTTACCTATCATCAAAATGGCATAACACCAATTCAAAGACAGATTGGGAATAAGGGCTATTTAGATAAATTTACACTCTGACACACAAAGTCAGCTACTGCCATTGTTAGTTTATTAGCATTCACTGATCTCCTGAATCTTTCCCATAATATGTTGGTTTCATTAGGTGCACGAGGCCTCTAGAAGCTTCGAACATATTTGTTAGTGGAGCCTTTCAGAGACACGTGTCCTTATCAGATAGCATTATGGTACCACTTCTAATTTGGAACATAAAAACCAAGCAGTTATTTCATTGAGAGCTTCTTCTAGTTAAGTATATTGCTGCACAAAGCTCAAACTCAAACCCAGTGGCTTCCCGGGTTGTTAGTGTAACTAGATGGAGGAGGTTTATACTAATCTAGAAATAAGATGTATAAAGAATGAGGCTGTATCCAGTGTTCTCTTTGCCCACTGAGGCATGGCCTGGCTTTTGTTGTTCCATATGTTTCCCGAGCAGATGGAACTCGGGTTCCAACAAGCTGTAACCTTTTGCTTGAGTCGATGTTATGGCCTGCCTCTCTATCTCCATGCAGCTGAGGCAGGGTTTGTTTATAAAATGCATCCAATTATAAAAAGTCTCAAAGTGCATTATTATTTTTTATTCTAGCAGCACCCTGAAGCCCAGTCGGGATCGGGCCCATTTTTGCTAGTTGCTATTCAAACATATATGGAGAGAGAGTCCTTTCACCAAAGAATTTACAGCCTAAGTTAAGAGAAAATACAACAGTCATGTAACAAATGCATAGGAAGAGCGTGTGTGGAGGGAGAGAGGAGGCACAGTGACAGGAACACTTGGTTACGTAGACTACCTACCTGCCTGTTCCAAAGCCCTTTGAAATCAGTCGGAGTCTTTCCATTGACTTTAAAAATGGGCTTTCAGTTAGGCTCTTTGGGTACAATTTGTTGGGCAGGGTTTGTTTGTTTTTGTTTGGTTTTTTTTTTTTTGTTCTTCAAGATATAACTAAATGAACTATTAATCATGCCAATAATCCCTGCTGGTGACCTGCCTACTCAATTGCAACTATAACTCAACGTTTTAAACAGCAACAAGAGACTCCCAAACACAACACACTGGCACCCTCTTTCCCAATCCCCAACACACATTTAAATGCCTGAGGAGAGAGAAGGGCCTTGTACCAGGCCTGTCAGCAGGGACCAATGGGAGAAGTGAATTCCAACATTTTACTGGAAACTCCAAGTCATCCTGGGAGACTGTTAGCTCAACAGCCTCATCTTATCTCAGGTGCTACAGTGGTACGTGGAGGGAGAAGCAACCTCTCAACATAGCCAAGACATAGCCCATAATGGTCTTTATAGACCAAAGTTAACGTTGAATCGCCCCTAAAGGGAACAGGAAGCCAATGAAATGGACAAAACTGGAGCAACCGGCTCTTTGCTGCAAACCCTAGCAAACAGGCCAGCAGCTGCATGGTGAATGGCACCGGGCGCATTAGCTGAACGTTTGGAGTGGTCTTGTAGTGGCATAGATAATCACGGCGAGAGATCCAGATCTGAGAGAACCTACTGTAGATGAGAAAAGTTTGCTTTTGGTCAGTAGCGCCACCAGGGCCATTCCTAGGAGGTGCAGGGGCTGGAGCAAATCAGCCTGTATGGGGCCCCCCCTTAACATTTTTTTATACAGGTGAAATCTGGTTACAGAGAACTTCAAGGGCAGCTGCTGGCCACAGGTTAAATATTGATAGCACTCAGCTGTATAATTAATTATATTGTAGTTCTTTTTTATAATTATAATGAAGTTCATATACATTTAAAAAAACCCTCACTGATCATGAACACTGTCGCGCTGCTTACATTCTGAAATCCACCTTCCTGGACTTCCTTGCAGCAAACTCACTTCCCAGGTGCATATGGTCTCGCTACCCTCAGTGGATTTTTTTAAAATGTAATTACACATTTGCAACATTGAGAACCCATGTCTCTATATGTGCCCTGGTGCTGGGGGACCCCAGGACTCTCCAGCATGGAGGAGGGGCTCTAAGATTAGTTTTCTCTGGGGGCTGGGCAGGCAGAAAAGCAGATGGATGGAGGACCCCAGTCCTGGTGGGTGGTGAAGACAGCAGAGTTGGGGGATTCCAGGTCCTGGTACTGTGGGGAGGGGAACCCCGAGGCTGGAGAGCTAAAAGGCAAGGAGGACCCTGAGGCAGGGGGGTGATAAGGGCTGGCCCTGGCCTGGAAGTGGCATTGGAGGACCCCACTCAGTGCTGGGAGAGGGGGAGAATGGGCAGTGGAAGAGGGAGGTGTGGGGCACTGTGGGGACACCAGTGCTGGGTGACAGGTGAGGCATGATGGAGACTACTGGCTGGCACTCACCTGTGCTAGGGGCAAGGGGACGCCAGTGCTGGTGGAGGGTCCTGCCGGAAAAGGGGAGGGTCCGTCCAAGGCGGAAGGGAAGGGTCAGGGTCAGCCTGCCCTGGCACGAGTGGTTAGGGGCACTAGGACCCTGTGGCATCAGGCAATGCCAGGTCGTTCATTGCTGCCACAGAGACTGAGCCCGAACCGGAGCCTGAGTGGCGGCAGGCAAGAAAAAGAAAGAAACGCCCGGGCCAGTGAGTGTGGGGCGCGGGCCCGACCCCTGCTGCCGGCACCAGGCCCCTCCCCGCTAGCCCCTCGGGCCGCCCCGCGCCCCTCTCTCCCCTGAAGTGCGGGGCCCAGGGCGGTTGCCCTGGTCTGCCCTATGGACGGGACAGCTCTGAGCGCCACTTAGTGAAGTAGCAGCAGGGCAGGGATCCAAGAGTAACCTGTAATGCAGTGTGCGATGGTAAACAAAGGACGCAATTGATCTCAACACCGCCTCTATGGTTTCTATAAGAAAAACTGAATCTCAAGAAGATGACATAGCTCTTTCAAACAACAGGCTCCAACCTTGAAAACCCAAAGATGTCTTGTAACCACAGCCTCAGGGGCCTATGCCAGCTGGACACAGCCGGCTGAGCACAGCATGCTGCAGTCACACCCCTCCCCCAGCCATACCACAAAGCATACCTCCTCCCAGGGGGCCAGCAGAATGGAGCCACGGAATTAACGCTGGATTTCCACTGGCGCAAGTGAGAGCAGAATCAGGCCTGTCATCTGTACTCCCGACGTACAGCACACGGTCACTGGACCATCAACTAGGCACCAAACTGTGATTAAGAAGGTTTTACTCGTTAGGGCCCCAATCCTGCCAACACTTAACTACTGAGGGCAGTGCTTACATTATGAGCCAGCCCCATCGGCTGCATCTCATGGTAATAAGTTCTATGCTCTATTTTTGCAGGATTGCACTCTGGTTGATTAAAGTAAATCCATATATACCTACACAGTGTCAAGGAACACTATGTCCAGTCCCATAGACACAGTAGCATGCTGATAAATTCAAAAATAAAAGTTTATGGGACAAATCCTGAGGTCCCCAGTCCTTTCTTACCTCAGGACTTCCAGGACCAAGGAAACATTAAAGCCCTAATCATGCAATAAACTCAGCAGAGGCAGAACCCTGTGCTCCTGTGAAGCCCTGTTGACTTTAATGGGGATCCAGATACATCTCACTGCAGGATTGGGCTCTAAGGAAAGGCTTCTGAATTGGAGTAACCCACAGCACTTCATTTATTTTAAATTTTTAAATAGAAAACCGACTGTTCCACTAACAATTTCTCCCAATGGGAAAACCAAAAAAAGTACACATCCAAACCATGACTCCTTAAAGGAAAACTAGAACCTCTATTGATTCTTCTCAGTCTCCTCTGTCTTTTCTAACAAGCAATTGTTTTCAAACACCTGCTAGGGTATCTTGGGCAGGTGCACGAATCAGATGTGTTTAGTGAGGCAAAGATCTTTAAAAACAAAACTCAAATGCCACAGTGTGGTTCAATTAAAATGAAGCAGCATGGAGGTCAGCGATCTCAGCAGAGGGAAGACAAACTGCAGTGCAAACCAAAAGAAAAGGACAAGTAATGTTAGCCTTGGAGCAGCTGTTCTCTGATAAAGCCAGTTTTAATTCCAAAGGTGGGAAACCAGTTTGATGATATGGAGTTATTCCTCCCTCCTCGTCTTCCTTTCCTTTCCTCTCTTTGATCAAGGGCAAACATTTCAGAGTGCAGCAATCCGAAAATGTGCATGCCTTGCTGTAATAGCAAATGCTGACAAGTACAGTGGAGCAAGTTCTTGGAGTTTCTTGTTTCAGTTATGAATGCAACAGTGTTGGTCCTTGGAAAAGATAGAGCTAAGGGGAGATATGATTGAGGTCTACAAAATCATGACTGGTGTAGAGAAAGTAGATAAGGAAGTGTTGTTTACTACTTCTCATAACCCAAGAACTAGAGGTCACCAAATGAAATTAATAGGCAGCAGGTTTCAAATAAATAAAAGGAAGTATTTCTTCACACAATGCACAGTCAACCCGTGGAACTCCTTGCCAGAGGATGTTGTGAAGGCCAAGACCGTAACAGGGTTCAAAAAAGAACTAGATAAATTCGTGGATAGGTCCTTCAATGGCTATTAGCCAGGATGGGCAGGAATGGTGTCCCTAGCCTCTGTTTACCAGAAGCTGGGAATGAGCGACAGGGGATGGATCACTTGATGGTTACCTGTTCTGTTCATTCCCTCTGGGGCACCTGGCACTGGCCACTGTCGGAAGACAGGATACTGGGCTAGATGGACCTTTGGTCTGACCCAGTAGGGCCATTCTTATGTTCTTACCATCACTACAGCTACTGTAGTGGCTAATTAAAGTGTCCATTAGAATGTTTCACAAAAATCAATGTACCTTTGAAGTATTTTAAAAATAACTAATCTTCTAATTTATTCCCAGAATACACGTTTAAACTAAAAAAAGTCATACCTATTCCTTATACTGGGAGGTTGTGTTCAAGGGTATCTATGGCTTTTGGGGGTACAATTCTAAATACGACACACACAAAAATCCCTAAATCATGAAAAATAAAGTCAATGCAGACTGTCACGGTCTCAATGCATGTGAACACAGGAATAAAGATCTTCACAGAGTAATACATATTAAGTAGAGTTAATTGGAAAATATTATTTCTTCTCCCCTCTTAAACCCCCCCATTTTTTATTTTTTTTTCACTTTTTGAATAGAAATTTTTCAGAGGTTTGGTTTTCTGATTTAAAAAAAAATTGAAAATTTTCAAGGAAAGCTGATGCTTTCAGTGAAAAAAATGTCATTAACATTTTCCACAGAAAAAAAGTTAACGGAAAATTTTCAACCAGCCTCAGGTCCTGATTCTACCCTCCCCCCCATTTTAAAATCAGTAACTCCACTGACTTCAGTGGAATACATTCTGATTAACACAGGTATGAGATCAGCATCGGGGTAATTTTTTATTTATTTAGCATACATGTAAACTAGCCTTTTGGAGCAGCACAAATTAAAAAAACAAACAAACTGTTGATTGCATATAATATGAGGAAAGGAAGGGCCCATATTTGGGGTCGGGAAGGAATTTTCCTCCAGGGTAGATTGGCAGAGGCCCTAGAGGTTTTTCGTCTTCCTCTGCAGCATGGGGCACGGGTCACTTACTGGAGGATTCTCTGCATCTTGAAGTCTTTAAACCATGATTTGAGGACTTCAATAGCTGAGACACAGGTGAGAGGATTATTGCAGGAGTGGGTGGGTGAGATTCTGTGGCCTGCATTGTGCAGGAGGTCAGACTAGATGATCATAATGGTCCCTTCTGACCTTATAGTCTATGAGAGAAGCCTCATGGTTCCCCAGAAACTAACAATTCATAATACTCTAAAAGCTATGGATTGTTTAAAGCATCATGCTGACTGAAAAGAACAATGAAAAAAATAAAGATTTGTAAGAAAGCTAACTTTCCCTTTTGTTGTTGTTTTGTTTTTGGCATAAACAAGAAAATCACTCCATGGGTCAGATCCTCAGCTGATGTAAATTGTTGTAGCTCCATTGACTCCAAAGGAATTACATCAAATTACACCAGCTGAAGACGCAGCTGTCATCTCTTGTTTTATACTTGGATTGTAAGTTCTCTGGGGCAGGGACTGTTCCATGTTTGCGCAGTGCATTACTGTACACAAAGGGATCCTGGACTTGAGCAGAGCTCTTCAGCACTATGGTAATACAAATTATAAATACTTAATAATAAAGAGATCTCATTTTAAAAAGAAAACTTCTTCCAATAAGGAATCGTGCATGCTAGAGTGTTCTAGCTGACTGTAACTCATACATGTAAGCAGAGAATACTTTTGAAATTCATACTCCAGGCCTCACATGAGCATGGAATTTCCCATGTGTGTCTGCACATTAACATGGAAAATAATTAAATGCTACAGTTAATGAGGATATATTAAAATGTGACTGGACAGCACCACACAGAAAGGCTAGAACTCAATTTTTAAACAAAAATTGTGAATGCAAGCATGAGTAAGAACCCACTTCCAAAATTCAAGGTAAGATTTAAATTATTTTTTGCTAACGCAAAAAATCCTGAAAGCACTTGTAAAAGCTTTGTAAAAAAAAAAAAAAATCAAGCAGAGTTAATATATACATTCTTTAGGAAAATGAGCATATCTAAGTGTGCATTGTAATTGCAACAAGTCAAACTTTAAAAAAAATAGGCCAGATTCTTAGCTTGTATAAATTGGCACAACTCCATTGATTTCTATGTGGCTATGCTGAGAATCTGGCTCAGTGGTTATCTGAAAGTTCTCATTGTTTTATAAAATGACCGTATATTTTAAAATAAAAATGGGAAATGGAAAACAGAACCTATAATCAAGTCTTGCATGTTGGAAAACTATATGCTTCCTGATTTATTTATTTTTGTTCACATGCTCATACTTTATAATGGAGGGATATCTTAAGTGAATTGTATGCTGGCTTCTCCTATTATTCTTTAAATGTTTGAGACACAAGATCTGTGAGGTAATATCTTTTATTGGACCAACTTCTGTTGGTGAAAGACACAAGCTTTCAAACTACACAGAGCTCTTCTTCAGTCTTCTTTAAATGCCAGGGCATTTTTTCTTTTCTTTAGTAAGTTAGTTTAAAATGGACTTAAATACACCCAGCTAAGAACCAGCCTAGGTTATAGTGTATACATGTATTTATCTTGTTTCTAGCGCAGCCCCTGGCATCTTAGATTGCTATAGTGATATCACATTTTATATGCCACATGCTGACTGTCTAATATGTAGCACTGAGACCCCTTGGAGGAAACATTTTTTTAAACACAGTAATAAAGCATGAAGGGTGTTTGTTGTCTGAAACTGGAAATGCAAACTGGACATGCAAACTGGAATTAATTTCCCCAGACATTTAGCTGGCAAAATAGGTTAATGTTTATTTCTAGAAGGAAGCCTTCCTTTAGTGCAAGTTAATTTTGTCTATCGTGCCTGTGGAAATGGAGGTTTTACAGGCATTCTCTGATGATCAGGGCACCTGGCCCACCATTTGTCATTTTCCTGAGGTCAACAGCCAGCTGTCTGTCCTCTCAACACCCTGCTTCACCAAAACAGTGATCACATTCTGCCTCACTCAGATTTCCAGGTCTGAACCTCCAGATATAGCAAATCAATCATCCATCGCAGAAACTCCAGAAACAACTGCAAGTAAGCATTTTAACATCCTTGAGCAGCTTTGCTGCCTAGCAAGGACACTGCAGTAATAGCTGGAATCCAGCAAAACACTCACTCTGCATGACTAGTATAGATTACACTTCAGAGGACTGCAGGACTGCAGCTACATTTAGTTTATGACTAAATCAGGCTTCACTTGTAATTGACCCTGAAAAAGAATGTCATTGAACGTGAGGCTCCTTCTCAGCTATAATTCCATAGATTCATAGATTTTTAAAGCCAGGGGCCATTAGATCGTCATTTTAAATAACTGAGGAGTAGTTTGCTCTTTTACACAGAATTATGGATACTTTTTGGCATAGATTTACCTTGTTTCTAAATTTTCGTTCTTCTTAGTATAAAGACAACACCGCTCCCCAAAATGAGACTAAATAATTTCAGTTCCCTATTAGACACTATGTTTAGGACAACAAAGAACTACTAGAAGAATTTGGGCATAGCCCTCAAGTAATTATTCAAATTTTATTTCATAACTATAAACTATGGTCAATCATCAACTTACATTAGGTAAAGGAAATATCTACTAAACAAAGATATGTATTAAACGGATTCTGTACAAAGAGTAAAATTCCATTTTGTATTATTGTCCATGGACTGGGACTGCAAAATTAGGGCCATATTTGCCCCTCAGTTCATAAGGGGATCTTCCACTAGGAACAATGGGAAGTATGCACACATACTGAGAATAGAATATGGCCCTAGTTAAAATTACCTTTGCATTCAGCATCACTCAGTGAGGAAAATGGTCAAGCAGGGCACTTACTGAGCCATCCTTCTTTCTACCTATTATTTGGCAATTTGTGCATGGCAATTTGGCCATTTGCTTGCACAAACAGAGAAACAGGATGCAGCAATTAGGTTCAAAATTGTGTACCTACATTGAAGTTATGGAACTTAATATATCATGCTTAAGTTCACACATCTGAGACCTGTGGCTTCTGTCGAAGGGTATATATACACAGCAACTGGGAGGTGTGTAGCACATATAGGTATACCTACATGAGAACCAGGCAGCTTTGATTTAGCTAACTCACTACAAATAGTAGTGATGCTGCAGTGACATAGGTGGTGACACAGGCTAGCTGCCTGAGTACAAACCCACTCAGAACCCAGAGTACGTACTAGCCACAGCTTCACTGCTATTGTTAAGTATCAGAGGAGTAGCCGTGTTAGTCTGGATCTGTAGAAGCGACAAAGAGTCCTGTGGCACCTTATAGACTAACAGACGTATTGGAGCATAAGCTTTCGTGGGTGAATACCCACTTCTTCGGATCCGAAGAAGTGGGTATTCGCCCACGAAAGCTTATGCTTCAATACGTCTGTTAGTCTATAAGGTGCCACAGAACTCTTTGTCACTGCTATTGTTGTTTGAGCTAGCTAGATCAGTGCCTACCCATGCTGCAGTCACATCTCCTGATTGCTGTGTAGACATACCCTAAGGCAGTTCTACATCAGGTTGTGTTTGGAAAGTTATCTTCACAACCATAAACGCTAGAAACTTATTTTTAAGTAATCTTGCATTCTGCAGAATCTGAACTTGACATGCTGGCCAGATAAATACAAGCAGTCCAGAAACAGTGTACGCCCCATCACTTTTAAACATAACTGTACAAAACATTAGAAAATGTAGTGTAGGGAACAATCTCCCACTGGCAAGCAGATGGGACAGAAGTGCTAAGAAGTCTATCACCCTGAATTTCAGTAACTATACAATTGATTTTTTGGTAGAGTGGCTTAAGTTCTGTAATACTGATAGAGGTATGAAAATAATTGACAGAAAATCTTAAGTGTATTTGGATCTTTGAGGTGTTGATAAACGTAATGATTTTTTCCAGCAACTCTGATTTTCTCAGATTTGCGTCTATATGTTTCCCCCTTGTTCCTATTTACTTCCAGTTTGACTGAAGTATCATTTACATTATAACTAAATTTCACTGATAGTCTCATTTTATTTATTTATTTATTTCCCTGTGGCATTTATTGAGAAAAGAACACACGTCACTGCTACTTTCACTGTTCAGCCATTAGACCAGTTCCTAGACCCCTTATATCATGCGAGTAATCCTGACTCGTGTCACCCCCTCCCAGTAAATGGCACTATTCACATAAGGATTACTTTCATGGACTCAAATTTTGCAGGGTAAGACCCCTAAACTGCAAATCCAACCTTAAACACAACCTAATCCTCACTCTCTTTTTAGGGAATATTTTCTTGGAGCTCAACTCTGGGAGTGTGCTTCACCTCCATAAACAAAGGGATACAACACAGCTTCTTTCAAGTAAATTCTCTTTGTATTCATGAATTATTCTTTTATGATAACAATTCCCCACTGTTCCTCACTCTGCCCGTTTTTGACTTCCTTACACCCCACTGTGCATCATAAATCCTCCACTGCACAGCGAGAAGGCCATATTGATGAATTGTCTCTGAGTTACGTGAAAGACTCCATAGAGCCAGCTTACATGTAAATTACACAGATCTCAGCCTCACTAAGGTTGTTGATGTCCTTTCTGAACAGAGTGCTCTGTCTCTAAGTCAGGAATACCCAAGGAAAGAGGGTGGCGAGTAACACATGGGGACTTTTCTTTTTATAGCAATTTTTGCTTGGATGTGCAGCTTTGTGCCAAATGACTAAGAGCTCAGTCATTGCTTTGCCACCAGCCCAGAGTCGTCATGCCGTCCCACAAGCAGCCCAGGAGGGAAATTTTGACTCGGAGCATGCTGGTCCTCAAGTTGAGGGACTGAGAAAAGGTTCTGCCCACCTGTGCAAGTGTGTGTAGGAGGGATGGGGTACACCGCAGCTCCACAGAGCTCGCTTCCCTTCCTCTGATGAACGTTGCCAGGGCAAAACCCTACCTAGCACCCTTGCCCTACCATGCCGCTCAAGACACAATTTGGCACTAAGAAGTGGGGCAGAAAGATATAAACCCAAGAAAAAGTACATGTGTATAAAATGTCAGTGCTACATAGATTTCATTATTCAGGGTTCATTCATAAAAACCCTGAATGGCTACATCAAGGCTATAGACTGCGCTGGTTAGCATACTTTTCAAGTCTTATTTTTTCCATGGAGGACTGTACCATTGATATGGCATCATGAAATGACCTCACGTGGTTTTTATCTCTACAAGGGGATAAGGGATGAGGTCAGAAATAAATGGGGAAGAAAAGAGGAAAGAAAGCCACACTCAGAAGAGAGGACAAAACAGGGGACAAAAGAAGGGAAAATTTATCCTACCAGAACCAAGCACGTTCTGTCAATCACAGAACAGGCTTCCAAAAAAGCCACTGGTGGAATCACATCACTTAGCCCAGGTCTACACTAACCCCCCCTGTCGAACTAAGATACGCAACTTCAGCTACGTTAATAACGTAGCTGAAGTCGAAGTACCTTAGTTCGAACTTACCTGTGGTCCAGACGCGGCGCGCAGGCTCCCCCGTCGACTCCGCCTACTCCACTCATCGAGCTGGATTACCAGCGTCGACGAGGGAGCACTTCCTGGTTCGATTTATCGCGTCTTGACAAGACGCGATAAATCGAACCCAGAACATCGATCCCGCGCCTCCGACGCGACGGGTAAGTATAGACATACCCTTAGTGAAGGGAAAAAACAAGACTCTTATTTTTCAAATTTTGACCCCTATATCTTTGTGTTATCAGGGAGATATTGCACCATTGTGACACATTTTGGGCACCAATTCACATTGTGTGACATTTTCAACTTAATATTACCCCCAAAAGAGAGCAAAACGTGCAATGAATTTCTGGAGCCAGTTATTCCAAGCTTTTTATGTCAATCAAGCAAGTGGGTTGCAAACGTACTCCTTTTGAATGAACAATTGCAAGCTGGGAATAACTTTTTTAAAGCTGTCTTTTTTAGGTCTTTTTTAGACAGTACTGGTGGAAAAGCACAAGTGTCCAGAGCAAAATGATGGCTGTTTGAATGACTATTTAAAGAAGATGAGGGAGACTAGGTCAAAATGAGGTGAGAAAAAACAGCCAGCATGGGATGGCAGCTGACTAATGCTCTAATGTATTAGACCCTCTGCTTCTTAAGTCTCTGATGCTGCTGATCGGGTCAGCATTTCACTCTGGTGTTGAGGATCAAGTTTACAGCTCCCAGCCGCACTGGCATTTGCTTCTGGGAAATGCTGGGGAAGGGTGGGGGGAGAGCTAGGAGTGGAGGGTTATCCCATGAAACTACTATTGGGATAAGAATTAAAAGCATCTGCTAAAGTCATGTGAGCTTTGTTGGCTGAGCTCACCAGAATGACAACCTGCAGAGGATCAGTTTTGACCCACCACAAGTCTGTGTCACACAGCAGTCAAGGAGACTTCATACAGAGGGCTAGGAGAAAAGTCAATTTGCTGTCTTAAAAAAGCTTTTCTAATTAAGTGAGGGGGGAAAAAACAACCCAAACCCTCAAAACCAGTCTCCTCCTATCTGTCAGCATATGGTAGGAGCTATTAGTCTTTGGTCTAAACATAAAATAACGTTAAGCCTGTTTTCCAATTTTAACATAGTTTGAGGTTGCTGTTGTGAAATCTGTACATAATTTGTTGAGTTTTATTGTCCCCAGTCTATTGTTCCGTGATGGAATTTCCAGACAAAAACAATAAAAAGGGATTTTTTTGCTTTGTTCTTCTATTATAAAAGACAATGAATTAGACTATTAAAGGAAATAGGCTTATATTTTAAAAGTTTTTTGTTGAATTAAATCCTTCTCACTGGTATTATTTAGGCTCTAATACAGTTTCCTGAAACAGCAGGAGCACAGACTTCCAGGCTCACATGTGCTGATTTAAGGGTTATTCATTACTTTCATCTGGAAGAGAAAAGTGCTAACAAAGTTTACACAGAAGCAACATGCAAGGTCTACTGAAATTCTCCATGGTTTATATGAGGAACATAATTTAAGTCAACTTGCAAGCTGTATCCCTAATAAATGTATGAAAAGAGGTAATTATTTACTGGGGCAGAAACTGCATCTTCAAACATGCATAGACAGCAAGCACCTAGCATATTAGGGGCACTATGAGGATATGATTAATAAATGATGATTAATTTAATTGATGAAACCCTGTAGAAGAATTCACAAATTAACACTAGGTGGCAGAAGGCTCTGCCATACTGGACACCAGCAAGCAGATATACAGACCTACTACTAAAGTCTTCCAACAGAATTTAGAAAGCCAGAGAAATATTGAAAAGGCAGATCAGTTATAAAAATATTTTTTGTACATTCCAGTCTGTAAAATTGTGGATTTTCACACCTTCAGAACAGACCTTTTCAATACTCAAAGATTAATGCTATACCTAGATTTATGTACACCTTTTAATCTCTGTCTCACCTGAATTCAAGTTGATACAGGTATTTATCTGGTCAAAGTGAAATTGTGCAGGTGAGTAACTAGGCTTTTATTTAAAAACAAGAATAAGTGGTCCAATGAAATAGTGCAGCCCACTGGATCTGATCAACACTCTGCCAGTTCCACTTGAGGGATTTGTTCATCTATTATAAATGAAATGAGGTTTAGGGCATACTTCTGGTCATGAAAAATGCTGATGGTGAACCTTACCCAACCCGTCTAAAAGGAATGATCGAGAATATCTCCCGAGAATGGCAGCAGCTGGTTTACGGACATGCAGTGGCAGACATTGGAGATTTTGCTATCTGTGACTGCATACAATTTTCCATGGTAAAATCTCTTTATTCCATTTACCATTCTCCATCTTTACCCGCCCCTCTCCCCCAAACTGTACACCTCAATACCCACATTTGGTCTCTTCTCACCCGACTTTTCGATTACAGCCACCATTTTTTTACCTTTTCTTTCTTTTCTCATCCCTTTTTATAGTGGGGTTGCTGAAAGCCATTGAACAAACTGTAAACCCTGTATATGATGGAAACCACTTCAAACCAGGGGGTACTGCTGCTGCACCCCTAGCTCCTGTGGTTCCAGCACCTATGCTATTTCTCTTTCTGATACACTTCCCATTTTTAACTAGCAGAAGCTGAACTTAATCAAGAGACAAATGAGTCTGACCTCCAGAGAAGGGGGAGAGAGGTATCAACAACTCTAATCTGACAGCACTACCACAGGTCAGCTCATGAAGCTGCTTTAATGGTGGGTCCTACCAACCTGGTTAAAGAGAGGAACAGAGAACACAGAGGTGAGGGGAGGAAATAAATGTGAGAACAAAAGGTTGAGCAACAGACCATGGTTATATGCCAGAAAATAAGGGATTGGAGATGGGGAAGGGAAAGTACATGCCATTTCCTTAGGCCAAGAAGCAATGCAGCAAATAAGATAGAATTGACCCCACCAAAAAATCTCCTAGGATGGTGCATGGCCCAGATCTTCAGCTGATATAAATCAATGTAGCTCCACTGATTTTAAATTAGTCACGCTGATTTACATCAGCTGAGTATCTGGCCCTACAAGTCTCAATATGCTAACTCAGAGCTGTCTGGCACGGTTGCAGGCTATTTTGCAGAGAGCCCTCAGAACATCTGAGGGTTCTCTGTATTTCAGGATTCCCAATTAAAACTCAGTGGTTTATATCTTAGTAGTCACAGTTATCAGCCATGTAAAATTGTCATCAAAACAACAAGAGAAGTTGCAGAAGAACAGAGGAATTGGCTAGAAAGTGAAAAATATCTGGACTGTAACTGGCTCATTTGAGGGGAGAGGATCGAGCTACCCACTGCAAATGGCTGTACTGATGTGCAGAAAAAAAATAGTAGGTAGGAAATCCTATTCATCAAGGTTACAGTCACCGTCAGCTGAAAATTAATGCATCCGTCTGCATTATGTTTTTTTAAGCAGCACACATGTGAACTGAAAAGGGGCAATGTGTCACCACCCCTTCTCTCCTCTTCATTTTCCTTCTTTTTTAAAACCTTGGCTACCACAGAAAACAATCACATTTCACCTCATCTTTTCCCAGGTTTTCTGAAGTTCAGTTCCTGCTCTGTACCACTGCATACAGCCTAAGTACTAACCCTGACAGCCTGTTTAACAAATATAGATTGCACATCTACTTTACACCAAAAAGCTCTGCAGTTGGTAGGGCTTCAATAGGAAACTGAGGCCAATTAAAATAAACAGAAAGAAGGTTATCAATGAATTCTAGAAACATCAGACAGATGCAATGTAACCTAATTAGCATTTATCCAATATCTGAATTTTAGGGCTCACTCAAGGGTGATAAGCTGGCTTGGAATCAGGAAAAACTCCTAAACACATGTTTAACTGTGTATGAGTAGTCCCACCGCACTTTTTGACTAATATTAATGAAACTATTCATGTGCTTAAAGATAAGCACACACTTAAGTGCTTTCCTGGATCAGGGCCATATGGCTCAGTACCTTACAGAAACAAATCCACAGCACAATTACCATTATTTTACCACCTCACTATTTTCTTCCAGAGAAATTTTTAGGTATTTTGAAAATATCACATTTATAAGGTATTCAACTAGTGATGCCTGATAAACCTAATAATTTCTGCTTTACAACGATCCTCAAAGTAACACGTATTCCTCTCTGATAGCTATAATCAGGATAATCAAGTCACACAAGCAAATAATAAATTGATAAAAGAAATTAATTTGAAAAATAAGGCCAGTGATCTATCATTAATCCGGACAAAACTGACGGAGAAGTGTAAAGTGAAGGGTGATATTCCTTTAATCTTAACTGACAGTTTATGTTGCAATAGTGCTTCAAAATCCCATAGAATAGCAGGCACTTAATAGCAATTTATACAAATAAGGTAAGTATCTTCATTTTGACAAAGAGTCCTGTGGCACCTTATAGACTAACTGACGTATTGGAGCATAAACTTTTGTGGGTGAATACCCACTTCTTCGGCTGCAAGCAGTGGAAATGTGACATTTCCACTGCATGCATCCGATGAAGTGGGTATTCACCCACGAAAGCTTATGCTCCAATACGTCAGTTAGTCTATAAGGTGCCATAGGACTCTGTCACTTCTACAGATCCAAACTAACACGGCTACCCATCTGATACTATCTTCATTTTGGTAATTAATACCAGTCACCAGTTTCATTGGTTTTTGTCTTCTCATATTCATATTTGAGTTCAAAATTTGGATTAACCCACTCTTATTCCAGCAAGTATATGAAACAACCCATTGGTATGAAACCTTGTGACTGCATCATCAAGACTAACCCTTCACATACGAAAATCGCAAGTATCACAGAGAAAATTAATACCTTTTTTCCTGCTATTAAGAAAATGAATATCCTTCACTCAGCCACAGGTCAAAATTACAAGGCAATAATAATGATAATTATCTAGTTGCTTTTATCTGAGTGTACACCTTCAGTATCACATCATGAACAAACACCAATTAAAAAAAAGCATATCACTAGGACTAGCAAGACTCCAGGCTAAGTTGTGCCTATGTTATGATTAAATTTATCTTCCTGTTTACTTCAGTAGTTGATTGGTTTTCCTTAAATGTTTAAAGAACTTAGTGGAAAATGTAAATAGCATTCAGAGAACAATATACGAACAAGGCCAATTTAAAACTGGATTGTTTCTTCAAAACTTCAGGCTGATTTTGCACCACTGCATTACAAGTTTTACACTGGTGTAACTTCATTGATTTCAATGGCATTAAATCAGCATAAAACTGGAGTGAAACCCTGGTGAATCAGAGCCTGTGACGTTTAAACTGTGCACAGCTGGCGAGTTCTGCTTCATGCCTGAACCAGATTAAGGGGAGACGTCCATCATCTTGGCCCCAGGCCAATGAGAAAGAGGTTGGGGAACTAAGGAGCTTCTAGAGTGTTACTCAATATGATTTTACACCCAAATAAGACTCTCGTGCACCTGATCCAAGATTGGACCTGTAAGGCCTTGTCCATACCAGAAAAGTACACCAATTTAACTATATTGGGCTAGTTAAACTAGGGCAAACCTCTACTGTACACACATTTAAGCTAAGTCGATATAAGCAAGGGTTATGAAGCTCAATCTATTTATCTTACCCAAGAGAAGGTTAAGAGGGGACTTGATCATTGTCTGTAAGTACTTAAACAGGAAGTAGACTGAGGCATAATGAAATCCGAAGGCCAGAAGCCAAAGCTAGAGAAATTCAGACTAGAAGCAAGGTGCAAATTTATAACAGTAGACAGTAGTCAATCATTGGAACAACTAATCTAGGACTGTGTCTGATTCTCCATCACTTGAAGTCTTTAAATCAATTTAGGATGTCTTTCTAAAGACATGCTCTAGCTCAGTCACAAGATATGTGGGCTTGATGCAAGAATTACTGGCCTATATTATGCAGGAGTTCAGATGAGATGATCATAATGGCCATTTCTGACCTTAAGTATCAGAGGGGTAGCCGTGTTAGTCTGTATCCACAAAAACAACGAGAAGTCCGGTGGCACCTTAAAGACTCAGGGCTGGTCTACACTAACCCCTCAATTCGAACTAAGATACGCAACTTCAGCTACATGAATAACGTAGCTGAAGTCAAAGTATCTTAGTTCGAATGAAAAGGTACTTACCCGGGGTCCACATGCGGCGCGCAGGCTCCCCCGTCGACTCCGCCTACTCCGTTCGCGGAGTAGGATTACAAGCGTCGACGGGGGAGCACTTCCTGGTTCGATTTATCGCGTCTAGACAAGACGCGATAAATCGAACCCAGAAGATCGATTGGACTCCTCCGACGCGATGTGTAAGTATAGACGTACCCTAAGAAATTTATTTGGGCATAAGCTTTTGTGGGTAAAAAACCACTTCTTCAGATGCACAAAGAAGTGTTTTTTTACCCACGAAAGCTTATGCCCAAATAAATCTCTTAGTCTTTAAAGTGCCACTGGACTTCTGACCTTAAAATCCATGACTCTCTAACTGGCTTAAATGTGACAATATTAGGGGCTTGCCTTGGGCTACGTCTATACTACCCGCCAGATTCAGCGGGTAGCAATCGATCTTCTGGGATCGATTTATCGCGTCTCATCTAGAAGCGATAATCGATCCCGGAAGTGCTCGCCGTCGACACCGGTACTCCTGCTCCGCACGAGGAGTAAGCGGAGTCGACGGGGGAGCCTGCCTGCCGTGTCTGGACCCGCAGTAAGTGCTGTTTAGTTCGAACTAAGATACTTCGACTTCAGCTACATTATTCATGTAGCTGAAGTTGCGTATCTTAGTTCGACCCGGGGGGTTAGTGTGGACCAGCCCTTGGTTTAACTAGATTCTATTTTGAAAATCAACAGGTACACTTTAATATAGACAAAAACTAAGTGTTTCTAACCAAAAGCACTGGGCTTTTTCATTTTTATAGTGAATTTTCTTTTAGGCAAAGAGGATTCTGAATTCATGATTTTTTAAAAATCTTGTAAATGATTAAAATATCTCAAACCACTCCAATATTTATTTTAACCAACACAAATTATGAAGTAATTTATTTGAACAAATTATTCTAAAACTGTACCTTCTTTTAGATGAGACAGGAACACAGAGACATTTTAGTACTGGGATATGAGCCAGTTAATGAAAAAATATAATGTTATGCCATAAGTATTTAATGATGTTATAGTACTTATTGCCAGAATTAGAAAAAAATAATCTAAAAAGCTAGGCCCAAAGTAGAATGCTGTCCTGTTAAACTGAAAACACATTCCAAGAAATATAAAATAATATCAAACTAACCCATGGTGCCAAATCTAAGTTGTACAAAGTAATGGGCTTATTTTAAATAAAGTAAATTTAGTACTAGAATAATACGTCTTTTGGAATTTATATTAAAATAATAATGAAGTTGATGCCCCGAGTCAGAAAAATATTAATGTCACATGAAATTGCCTCTATGTTTTATGTAAATTAAACTCCATTTCAACCAACTGCAACTGGAATCAACAGTGTGTCAATCTGAAAACATCTCTTTAAGGCAACAAAACTAGAGGCAAGGATGAAGGAATATTAGAGTCAAAACTGAAAAGAATTCTCCGTCATGGATACGATTTGGAACAGTAACATTGAAACAGGGAAAACACAAAAGAATGAAAAAACTGACCACATTTCTTGCAAAATTGGCAGAGAAAATGGAATGGGAACTGTTCTGACAATGGCTTATGGCTTTTATTTAAAGACGGCATTCAGCATTCTATTAAACCATATACAATATAATAATAGCCCTGTGCTCGCTTACTTACAATAAATATTCTTGAAAAATAACTAAGGACAATGTTCAGCAAGCATCTAAGAAGGAAATATGTCTGACCACACAGAGCAGATGTGAAAATGTAAAAAACATATACTGGAGACAGAGCTTATCACCAATGGGAGAAAACAGTAGGGATTGGTTTTCAGAGGTGCTAATCACTTGCAACTCTAACTGGAGGCTGGGAGCTGTGGGTGGCTCTGTTCTTTTGAAACTCAGGCCTAGAAAGCTTGGCTCCAATCACTCTCACAAAATGCAGAGAAACCCCTGCTAATGTTTACCAGCTAATAGCCCTCACCTGTATTAACAGCCTGTAAAATCTCTCAGTTCCTGCAAGAGCTACCCTGTCTTAATTCCACTGAATCATATGGCCACTTGTTATAGCTGCCAGAAAAAAAACAAAAACCCCACCAGTCCTTATTACTAGATTTTCATTAGACATCAATTTTTATATATAGATATAGAGATCTACCTACATATCGCTCTCACATACACACACGCAATTAAAGGTATCACAATGATGGACACAATACATTTTTGTATACACATTCATTAGATCCATCATTGTGATAGGTGTGGTATATTGCAATTAAAAAATTTTCCCCAGAGTTGGCAGAAATTAAACCCTTGCTTGCCTCTATCACTTCCTGATAATGCTGTTTATCAGCTGAAGTGATGGAAGAACATGAAGACTAAAAACTGAGCGAGGGGAGGGAGAGAGAAAATATGCCAGAAGCAAAATGGAGAAAATGGATTGTGGTTTATTTTGCCAACTACAGCCCATAATATGACATGTACTCCTCCGTCCCCCACTTCTTGGTCAATGGGAGTCATAATATAAGGGGATGGTAAACCTGAGACATCTTTCCTTGATGTGCTTGAAGAGCTCCACAATAAGATGGATACATTGGAGAATTCAAATAGTATTGACAAGACATAAAAAAAAAAAAGTGGAGTATTGTCAATGAAACAACAGGCTTGATCCCAATCCTGTTCAAGTGGATGGAGTCTGCCGACTTTGATGGGCTTTGGATCAGGCCCATCATGTTGAACAACAGACAAAGGAACAGGACAGAGCAACGGCTGCTAGATCAAGTAGAGAAGTAAAAACATCTAATCATAGAATCATAGAATCTCAGGGTTGGAAGGGACCTCAGGAGGTCATCTAGGGACCTCAAGAGGTCTAAGAGTTAGCTAATTCACTATCTCCTGAAAACCAATATCCTTGCAAAAGCAGGTAGAAAACCAGAGGAGAGCAAGGCGTTTATGAGTACTAGGAATCCCAAAATTGATCTATTTGGTTTTATGACAGATTTAACCCATGAAAGCTTACCTTAAAAACACAGAGAGCACCTATCATACTTAACGTTGTCCTTTATGCAGGTTTCTCCCCTACCTGAAAGGCTCTCTGACACCGAACATACTCAGGAGATGAATTTTCTCCCCTTAGTAAATCAGTTGCCTTCAATGTGTCCGTGTAATCTAACGGAGAGAACTGAATCTGCAATCTTTCTGGCATCTGGGAACATATTCCTCACTCACCTACCCTTGCATACCAACAGTTTCTAAGGAAGCTACCAGTATTTTGATGGTATGTTCCATTGCTAAGGCATATTTCCAAAGGTCCACATAATGTATGCTATATATAACAGATCTTCAATGAAGGCAAGTCATAAGCCTGCAAGGCACAATGCTTCCATGGGTGAATGCAACAATTAGTGAGAATAACAAATGTAATACTTATTCTTAATTCTTAGAACATTGAAGTACAACATATCCTTTTACGTACTCATTTAACTTTTATCTGGAACTTGCTATATACAGACCTGAATAGAAGCAGAGTATCAACAGAACAAACTATGTTAGTCTTAAGCAATATCATAAATGTTTGTAGCAAATTAATAAAAACAAGGTCATTTGCCTGTATAGGACACTTGAACATTGTAATTTCACAAGTTAGAGAGATACAAATTTAAGACAATGAAAAAGGACTCTAGCTTGAAATCTCATAGCAGTGCACAAGTTATAGGAAGCGTACTCACAGTTTTGTTGTTACCTTAACAAATAGCCATAAACTGTGTGCCTGTCCCTCTAATGTTACAATCAAACTTTTTTTCTTTTAAGTCTACATAAAATGTTAGTGCCTTATGCAACACAGTCCGATACAAAGTCATTAGATTACAGGATACACAACTCTTTGGCATTATTAAACCAAGTGCCAGATCTCATCACGTTTTATGATCACTATAACTCAAGTCCAGACTCATTTCCCATTAGCCCCAATTTAACATTTGTGTTCATTGCAGGTCAATGTACAGGCCTCTTAATTAGAAGCAGTGGAGCAGAAAAAGATAACACAGAAGTATGTTTAATGTATTGCTTGTGTAAAAATAGAAACTAAAACTTAGTTATTATGGGGTCTTGCTAATACTTAGTAGCAAGGGGGAACTGCAACAAGTTCTTTGCTACTGAAGTGCACTTCACTACAAAGACTACTAAGGATAATGGGACCAGTACTTTAGTTCAATTGTCCTGGATGGCTACCCAGCTGGATGGACATTTGGGAAACAACTTTAGCACATCACCGTGTCTGGGAACTAAAAACTGAAAAAGGCAGGTCCACAGAATGGGATGGAAAAATTGAAAGAGGAAGAAAGTTTTGTTTTTATTTGGGGTTGGGTCTTACTATAAAGCCTGAGTCTTCTCCCTTCTTCGCTGCCCCCCCCCCCCCCGCCCGCCCACCCAATCTGCCATTCTGTAGAAATTGTTTTTGATCAAATAAACCCGCCTTTATTACTAGCAAAACAAGGCAAATATTTTTGGTGAGCAAGGCAGGCTAACTTCTGATAATTTGCTGGAATGGCTTTCACTCTAAGAACTGAAGCATGTACTGATTTCTTCCACCAGAAGAAGAGCTTTAGTGGATTCCCCTTTCACTACTGTATTATAGGATCTCCTACACCCAGGTAACTAATACAAGAACAGAGGAGGAAATTTTCAAAGGCACAAAGGGCAGTTAAATACCCAAATCCTATAGAAAGCTAATGAGAGCTAGAAATCTGACTCCACTTTGGGCCTCTGAAAAAATGTCCTCCTAAATACACCCAAATAACCAGAGATATTGTGTTACAAAAGGATAAATACTGAAAACTGCCTGCCATCTCGGCTTACCTTTGTGGTATCCAGAAACATACATTTTACCATATTTAAGTGCAATTCTGAGCTGACTCACAGGCTCAGTCCCTGACACTAGTTCTCTGATGTTTCTAGTGAGTGCTGTTTTGGACAATTTCCACAGTGTTCACTGCAGATTTTCTCAGCTTTTGATATCTATGTAGAATTCCTCATCTTTACAGAAAGAACTCTTTTCCTGTTAGCAAATCCTTACGTTCTTCTTAAAACAGGAACTAACGGTCTTGTGTTTTTTCTTTAAACTGTCTCAAAAGTCTTCTGATGAATGTTTGACTCAATTTTTTTTAAACATACTATATATAAAAGATTCCATTAAGTGCTCTGTCCACTAAAAGCTGCAGAATAGTATGGCTGTCTATTGTACCCAGTGATGACATCACAACATCTTATGTGTTTTCTTGTGGCTTTATAGTCTGATCTGTGAGGAGCAAGGTCGCAAGCAGATATGACATAGGAATTTGTAGGCTCCCACTGAAGACTTGGCTTGACTGTTGGCCCTTTTTTTTCAAATCAGTATTTCACGTCTGTCTTACTCTAAGGGTACGTCTATACTTACCCGTCGCGTCGGAGGAGACCAATCGATCTTCTGGGTTCGATTAATCACGTCTTGTCTAGACGTGATAAATCGAACCAGGAAGTGCTCCCCCGTCGACGCTTGTAATCCTACTCCGCGACCGGAGTAGGCGGAGTCAACGGGGGAGCCTGCGCGCCGCGTGTGGACCCCCAGTAAGTACCTTTTCATTCGAACTAAGAAACTTTGACTTCAGCTACGTTATTCACATAGCTGAAGTTGTGTATCTTAGTTCGAATTAGGGGGTTAGTGTAGACCAGCCCTAAGTGTCTGCAACGTTTATTGATAGTTGCTCTCCATTCACGTCTGTCCTTGGCTGTGTCTTTGAAGTTGTCAATATTTATGTCGCATGAGTGGAGACTCTGCTTAAGGGTGTCTTATAAAGTGTTTATGTTGACTGCTCTTCCTGCACTTTCTAAGTTTCAACTCACCATAGAGGATTTTTGGGGGGAGTCTATCACCACTCATTCTGATAAAATGACCTGTCCATCTATGCTGAGATTTGATAATCACTGCCTCAATACTGGTTGTTTTTGTTTCTTTCAAACATGTTAATATTTATCATTTTGTCTTCCCAGCAGACCTTTAGAATACAGCGACAACAGCAACATAGGAAATTTTTCAAGTTGCTTCATGTGTTTGCAGTAAATTGTCTATGTTTCACACCTGTGTAAAGGGAAGGCTACCGTTGCTGCACTTATATCATCAGTTTTGTTGACAGTTTGATGGTGTGCCAGTTGAGTATCCTATGGTGAACTCTGCCAAAAAACCTGGCTTGGCTTTCATATTCGGTTTGATATTTTTTGATCCAGGAAACTGCCCCTTGAGATGGTACTGCCCGGGTATGTGCAGTGATTAACATTGTTTAGCTTTGTACCACTGATAGTGATGTTTGTAGATGCTCTTCTGAATGTTATCGGTTGCGTACTTAGTTGCATACTTAAGAATGGCTGCAACGAAGATCAGTGCCAGCATACAGCCTTGTTTAACCCCATTTTATATGGGAAATGGTTTAGAGAGCAGTCACCATCTGAGAAGACTTGACCAGTCATGTCTTCATAGAGTTACTGTATGTTGTTAATTAATCTGGTGGGGCAGCCAAACTGTCCTAACATTTTCCAGAGGCCATTTCTGCTCAGTGTCAATACTATTTTTTAGATCAAGGATTCAGCACACAGTTCCAGGTTTTGTTCAATGCATTTTTCCTGAATCCTTTTCTCAACGAAAATCTCTGACCTGATTTAAATCCACATTGGGTATCATGTGGAAGATTCTCTGCTACTGTTTCTACAAGCAAAGTAAAATACAAGCAAGGATTTTACCACCTGCAGATAGCAAGGAGATACCCCTGTAGTTGCCACAGTCAGATTTCATACCTTTATTCTTGTATAGTGTAACTATGATAGCATCTTTAAAATCCTGAGGATTTCTCTTAATTTCCCAGATATCCCCAATTTTGTACAGATAGTTGACAATTTTGGGTCCTGCAAGTTTATAGTATGCTGTCTTTGCCTAGTGATTTACCTGACATCACTTGTTTGATAGCTTTTTGCACTTCTTGAATGGTAGATTACTGGGCTATTTCTTCATATATGGATTGCTGGGTTACTTTCCATCTAATGTCAACCCACAGATGCAAGAGATTGTTGAATAACTCAGTAAAGTGCTGCAGCCAGCTGTCAGAGTTGCCTCTCTTGTCCTTGAATAATGTACATCCATCTGAACTGTTTAGTGGAGCTGCTCCTGATTTCAACTGGCCATAACTGGCCTTCAGGGAGTCATAAAACAACTTTGTGTTGTTAGTATTACCGTAATGCTGTATTTATTTGTTCTAGTCTCTTTTCCTACCAGTTGTCCTTTAGAACATGAAACTGCAAAATATACTTCACATGGCCACACAGATTTTTTTTTTTTTAATTTATTTAAAGGAAACATTGGTCTAATTCCTGCTCCCACTGAAGTCAGTGATAAAACTCTCAGTGACTTCAATGAGAACTGGATCAGGCTCCATATTTTTAACCAAACAGGGATTCACAAAAAAAAAAAAAAAAAAAAGTGCCATGCCTTTTTTTAAAGCAACACATTGAAAATATTGATCAACGTGGCCATATGAAATGGATTAAAAATTGGTTAACTGATATCTCAAAAGGTAACTGTAAATGGAAAATCACCCCTCATTATCCAATGGGGTGTTTCCAGTTGGATCTTGCAGGATCTGTTTTTGTCTCAGTGCTATTCAATAACTTTTCAATGCTCTAAAAGAAAATCATTGCTGGTACAAATTTCCAGATGACACAAAAATCACTGAAGTGGTAATAATGATGGGGACAGGTCAGTTATAGACACACATCTGGATCACTTGGTAAGATGGGCTTTTTTGAACGACATGTATTTTAATACAGCCAACTGCAAGGTCATACATCTAGGACCAAAGAATGTGGCTCACGGACTATCCTGGAATGCAGTGACACTGAGAAGGACCTAGGAGTGATTGCTGATAACCAACTGAACATGAACTTCCAGTGAGATGCTGTAGCTAAAAGGACTAACACAATTCTTAGATGCATAAGCAGAAGAATATCAAGTAAGAATAGAAAGGTGGTATTCCATCTATATATAGCATTGAAAAATGGGAAAGGGTTCAGAAAAGAGCTACAAGAATGATTTGATTACTGGAAAACCTGCCTTACAGTGACAAACTTAAGAAGTTCAGTCCATTTAGTTTATCCAAGAGAGGGTTAAGAGATGACTTGATCACAATCTACAAATACCTACATGGGGAAATAGATTTCTGATAATAGATGGTTTTTTAATCTAGCAGAAAAAGAAATTATGAGATCCAATGATTGGAAGCTGAAACTAGACAAATTCAGACTAGAAATAAAGGACAATTTTTTAACAGTACACATTTGAACCACTTGCCTAGGGATGTGGTGGATTCTCCATCCCCTGAAACCTATAAATCAACACCGAATATTTTTCTAAATAATATACTCTAGCTCCAATAGATTCATACAAATGTAGGGCTGAAAGGGACCTCGAGAGGTCATCAAGTCCAGTCTCCATACTGAGGCAAGACCAAGTAAACTGAAGCCATCCCTGACAGGTCAAACCTGTTCTCTAAAAACCTCCAACGATGGGGATTCCACAACGTCCCTTGGAAGCCTGTTCCAGAGTTTAGAAAATGTTTCTAACTGTAAGTGTGATTAAATATCTAACCTAAATCTCCCTTGCTGCAGATTAAGTCCTTCTTGTCCTTCCTTTAGCAGACATGGAGAACAATTGATCACAGTCCTCTTTATAAGAGCCCTTAACATATTTGAAGACTTATCAGGTGCTGCCGTAGTCTTCGTTTCTCAAGACTAAACATGCCCAGGGTTGTTGTTTTTTATTTTCCTCAGAGGTCAGGTTTTCTAAACTTTTTGTCAATTTTGTTGGTGTTCTCTGGACTCTCCAATTTGTCCACCTATTTCCTAAAACACGGCGCCCAGAATTGGACACAGTACTCCAGCTGAGGCCTCAGCAACGGCGAGTAGAACATAACAATTACCTCCCATGTCTTACATACATTTCTATTAATTCATCCTAGAATATTAGCCTTTCACAACTGCACGACATTGTTGACACATATTCAATGTGTGATCCACTAGAATCCCCAGGTCCTTTTCAGCAGTACTATCACCTAGCCATTTCTTCCACACTGGGTGGTTGTACATTTGGTTCGTCCTTCTTAAGTGAAGTACTTTGAACTTGTCTTGACTGAATTTCATCTTGTTGATTTCAGACCAATTCTCTAATTTGTCAATGTTGTTTAGAATTCTAAGCCTGTCCTCCAAAGTGCTTGCTACCCTCCCAGTATGGTGTCATCTGCAAATTCTATAAGTACACTTTCCACTTGATTATCCAAATCATTAATGAAAACGTTGAATACTACCAGACATAGGCTTGACCCTGCAGGACCCCACTAGATATGCCTTCCCAGATTGAGAGATCATTGATAACGACTGAGTATGGTCTTTCAACCATTTTTGCAACCACTTTCTCACAATTTCATCTAGACCACATTTCCCTAGTTTGCTTATCAGAATATTTTATGGGACTTAGGCATGTAAAAGGTTAACTGGTTAGCATTAGGCTTACTGTTAACCAGCCTTAACTATTAACGCCCCGCCAGCCGGAGGGACCCCAGCCCTGGCAGGAAGCGACCCCAGCCCTGGGCGCCCCGCACTGGCCCGCCAACCCCAGCCGTGGTCGGCCACTGACCCCAGCCGGAGCAACCTCACCTCGGTTAGCCAGTTAAACAATATAATTTTTATAGTTTAAATGGTTAACTTTTTACACGATATTTACATCCCTAATGGGACTGTGTCAAAAAGCTTACTAAAAATCAAGATATGCAATGTCTCCTGCTTCACCCCATTCATTAGGCCAGTAACTCTGTGAATGAAGGAAATCAGGTTGGTTTGGCATGTTTGTTCTTGACAAATCCATGCTCACTCTTTCTTGCTCACTATCCATGCTCACTATTATCCTCTAGGTGCTTACAAACTGATTGCTTAATATTTGTTCCAGTATTCTTCCAGGTACTGAAGACAGACTGACTGGTCTAGAATTCTCTGGGTCCTCTTAGTACCTATCTTTAAAAAGGGGAACAATGTTTGGCCTTCTCCAGTCTTCTGGAGCCTATCCTGGCATCCAGGAATTCTCAAAGATAACTGTTCACGGAAGTTATGGGCCTGAGGCAGAAATTACTGGGTGAGGTTCTATAGCAGGGGTGGGCAAACGTTTTGGTCCAAGGGCCACATCTGGTATGGAAGTTGTATGGCGGGCCATGAATGCTCACAAAATTGTGAGTTGGGGTGAGGGCTCCGGCTGGCGGTGCAGGCTCTGGGGTGGGGCCAGAAATGAGGAGTTCTGGGTATGGGAGGGGGGTCCGGGCTGGGGCAGGGGGCTGGGGTGCAGGGGGGGTGAGGGCTCCAGTTGGGGGTGCGGGCGCCAGGCTGGGACCGAGGGGTTTGGAGGATGGAAGGGAGAATCGGGGCAGGGAGTTGGGGCACAGGGTTGGGGCACGGGAGGGGGTCAGGGGTGCAGGCTCTGGGCGGCACTTACCTCAAGCAGCTCCCAGATGCAGCGGCATGTTCCCCCCTCCGGCTCCTACGTGGAGGCACAGCCAGGCAGCTCTGCACGCTGCCCTGTCCGCAGGCACTTGGGGCGGGGGAAGGGCACGAAGCCCCCTGGCTGCCCTTACACATAGGAGCCAAAGAGGGGACATGCTGCTGCTTCTGGGAGCCATGCAGAGTGGGGCGAGCTCTCGAGGGCCGAATTAAAACATCTGGAGGGCCAGATGCAGTCCCTGGTCCGTAGTTTACCCACTCCTGTTCTATAGCCTGTGCTATGCAGGAAGTCACACTAGATCATCATAATGATAAATTTTAAGACCAGAAGGGATGACTGTATAAAGTATTTATATTTGCATATATCTATTATTTTATCTCCACTAGCTTCCACTCACTGACTACTGTCAGGCATAAATTCATTAATGCAAATGAACAGTTACAGAAAATCACAGTTGATTAATAATATTACTTCCTACAATACTTTTATAAGATTATTCTTCAGTGTTAAAGAAGAGGGACAATGAGAATATAAAGGAAAGGGCAATTTGGAGAAGTGAGAGTCGATCTACTAACCTGGAAGGATTTGATGCTCAATTTATAGATCCTTAAAAGCTTGTATTGAATAAGATTTGCAATATTGACTCTGGGTAACATTTTCAAAAGCACCTAAGTAATTTAGGAACCTAAGTTCCACTCAAAGTTAATGGACATGTTTGTAATATCTAATGTACAGACAGTAAAAATTTCAACACGCGTGTTACAAACATGCCCACCAACAAGACTGACAATGTTTCCATAGCCAAAAATATGTTTCCTGAGAGAATTAACTCTTCTAGTTGAAATTGTGGGCTTGACTCATCAAAATGCAGAGGGCTGGCACCTAAGAACATGCCCATGAGTCTCATCAGAATTATAAAATATTGTGCAAGACAGAACCGCAACCTCCTCTTAGGGTTAAGGTTGAAACAATAGATCTTTTGAATTCCCCCCCTTTTTTTTCTTCCAAGATCTGCAGACTACACTGGAGAGTCTACTCTAGTTGTGGTTTTCTGAAGACAGTAGTTTTTGTCTCAGAAGATGAAAAGGTATTTACAGTTCTCTCTCCTTTCTACAAATGTCCCTGGAGACCCAGCTTCAGATCCAGTCTCTGGGTCACAAGTTAAAATACGTTTCATGGGCTCATCCCAGTCCTTGTCTTTAAACATCAAGTAGCCACTATAACACTTGGTATAAGTGCCATTGCTCCACTGTGACTTATGCATTTAACGAACACTAAGTGGTGAGTGAGCAGCCACTGTATATACAGAACAAAATTCCCCAACATGGTAGGTCCCTGTCCCCGGAGGGGCCTTTCTGAAATTCCACAGCTGTGTGCCACGGCAGACCCGCTGCTCTACCCGAGCAAGTCTGCTCTTTACTAATAATTCTAACCTTTGCTGCAAGGATGAGCCCCGCAGCGATGCCACTAGAACTTAGCTGGTATTCCCCTACCAATAGATCTTGCAACCAGGGCTCAGTCCAACATAGGACATTCAGGTCCAAATGTCAGCGTCTACACCTGAGAGATGTATGCCACATGGATACATGAGTTCAGGGCAGTCGTATGCAATGACCTCGTGCTTCAGTGTCTGGACCCCAGCAGATCATCTTTCATGCTGTTCCCCATGCCTTGGGCAATCTTCTTAACAAACTAAGTGCTGCCTCTCTCCCTCTGCAAACTCACGTCTTCCACAGATCCTTTAGGTAGAGTAAAACTCTCAAAAGCACTTAAGTGACTCAGCAGCCTAAGTCCCGTTTTCAAAAGTGACAGCCACTTTAGTTTCCAGTGAGACTTAGGCCACTAATAGGATTTAAATTCCTAAGTCACTTTGGAAACGTTCTTTGGAAATGTTTATGCTTTGGCTACTCACTCACCTGATCTGTTTTTCAGGGTCAAGTCATGTCGGGGTTAGACTGTAACATCTCGAGGGCAGGAGCCATGCCTTATTAATTAGTTTGAACAGCACTTGGTGCATGTTTAGCCTACATCCATATTGAATTATGGCTCAGCAGGAGTGGCAATGACTTATTACCCTACACAGTGATGTTCATCGATAACACAATCCTAGTGGGAATAATATTTGTTCTGTTTTTCAAAATCAGGAGGGCTGGGCTGCTTTCAACACAAGTCCATGAGAAGCCAAATCCTCCCTCTACTGCCCAGCCCAAGCATTTGGGCTTGGCATGGGGGGAGGGAGGAGGGGAAGGAGCAGCAAGGGATAGATAGGAGTATGACTTCCCTATGATTCTCCCCATACCTCACTGTGGTTGGGTATTCATGTAGAAGCATACTACTTGCCGCAGAGGGTGTGTCTGCTAAGCAGGGCTCTGCGTAGCACATGGGATGCACACCTATTACATCTCCTCTCCCCTTCCCCAAGTCCTGTGCTCTCCTAAAGCAACACAGCAGTACCAATGCAGCTGCCACACAACCTGCCATGATGGTGAAGAAGGATTTGCCTTTGGGAGTCCTCCCACATGTCATTCCTACTTTTCTGGGAACATCTGGCCTATTTAGCAGAGCAAAAATAAAATCCATGGAAGCAGCTCACTAACAAAAGGTACAATTAATGTATGTGGGTGAGGGGGGCAAGTGTGTTGATTTAGACGTCATTTTTGGTTTCTATATTATTTTTTAAAGTTGCTAAACTTAGATGGATTTCTTGCCAAGTAGGTTGTGGGGTGTCCAGGCTGTTTGATGTGTTTTACAGCCTCTCCTTTATTTGTATTTCTTGCTTTACCTATTGTTTTTGCTTTCCTAAGGCAGCTGGCTGCTGAAACACGGTTATAAAACCAGGTTGCAAACATTTAGTGATGTTGCCATTTGAAACACAAGACTCAGCTGTAACAGCTGTGGGGCAAGGTTATGCTGTTTCAGCTGCTGGATCCCGCAGAAAGGGCAAAAAATGCTGAATAAAAACAAAATATAAAAACATGAATCAACAAGACTGTGGGCTTTGCAGTTGATCACCATCCGTCAGTGAGGCCCCAAATTCAGTAAGCACTGTCCTATGGACAACACGACAAGCCTCTGTTGGAACTTCCATCCATCTTAGGGCACGTCTATACTCACGCGTCCTGTCGGAGGCGCTGGATCGATCTTCTGGGTTCGATTTATCGCGTCTTGTCTAGACACGATAAATCGAACCAGGAAGTGCTCCGCCGTCGACGCTGGTAATCCAGCTCGACGAACGGAATAGGCGGAGTCGACAGGGGAGCCTGCGCGCCGCGTGTGGACCCCGGGTAAGTACCTTTTCATTCGAACTAAGATAGTTCGACTTCAGCTACGTTATTCACGTAGCTGAAGTTGCGTATCTTAGTTCGAACTGGGGGGTTAGTGTAGACCAGCCCTTAGGCACTTACACAACCCCCATTACCATAGTATCTGAACACCTCCCCTCCTTTTTGGTGCGTTTACCCTCACAACAGGGCGGAAAGTTCTATTATCCCCATTTAACAGATGGGGAACTGAAGCAAAATGAGGCTAGGGCCATGTCTGACACGAGGAGTGCTTTCCCAGTATACTATACCAGCCAAGCACATCTATTGCGGACGCAGCTTATACCAAAAAAGCTGCACTTCTACTAGCATAGCTTATTCCATATGCTCCTGAGTGAAACGAGCTATATTGGTAAAAGTGCAGTTTTGCCAGTATACCTGGCATCTACTCCAGAGGCTTTTGCCAGCACAGCTCTGTTGGTCCGGGATTCATACCTCTTCATCCCCCCCAACCAACATAACTATGCCAGCAGAGGTCTGTAATGTAGATATGGCCTAAGTGACTTACCCCAGGTCACCCAGGAAGTCTTATGGAGCAGTGAATTGAACCGGGGCCTCCTGAGTCCCAGACTACTGCTCTAACCACTGGGCCATCCTTCTTACATGGGCTGTTGGACTCCTTGAGAAAGGAGTAAACCGCAGCGGTGAGTTCCTTTAGTGTTTATGGGCCAGACCTTATTGACAATGGGTAGTACTGTACTCCACAAACAGTCCCACTGAAATGCATGGAAGTACTTAAGGAATAAGGTCGTTCTCCATGAGAGCAAGAGCGGCACAAACTGGCCTATGACAAAGTGACTCACCAATCCGTTTGCTGCCTTATGACTGGATGTGGCGTTATTAGGATTTTCCTAGCCCTAGCCTTGCTGACCCACTGTTCAGGTCTGCTGTTGGCCCTCTGTCTCTTGTGACTTGGCCCTCACGGTCATGTCTCACCCCTTTCAGCATACGTCAGAGTCCAGTCTGATAACAGTCTGGCAGCCTTGTTTCAAGCTCCAACAGCACATCCAGGCCCACTAGGCCTTATGACCCTTGTTTGGAGCCTTCCCCGGGCCTTACAGGAAACCCAATCCCTCCCTCCAGCCAGGGCCTCCCCATAGCACATGGCTAAAGTCTGCATGTTCCAACTTCCTTTTCTGTCCCTGGGCTTCTTCCTATGGCAGCCTGCCTCTACACCTTCTTCCCTAGCTCCTAGAGGAACAGTTACAAAGGAAGGGCAGAACACAAAAATAGTCCAATGTGCCCTGGCCTCCCTCCTTTCAGGAGATCCCTGTCAAACTGTAGCCGACTCAGCATCCTCAGGGCTGTAGTGCAGCGTTCACAGGAAGCCTCTGCTAGCTGTGTCCTCTGCCGCGCTCCGTCCTCGGGGCTGGTGGGGAGAGGTCTGTATCTCTCAGAGCTGTGCTTCTCCCCCAAGACTGGCATACCTTGGGGTGAGGCTGCCCGAGCTCAAAGCTGCTCTTTACCTCTTCTTGCCTGGTGTGGGGTTGGTACATTCTGTGACATGGCCCTATGTATTAGTACTATCTCTAAAATAATTAGTTACCACAGCTCACAAAGTAATTTTCTCAGGAGATAGGCTTTTACTTCACGGCAGGAAACCTATTCTTCTTTTCTTTTTAGGGCCAGATTCTGATCTTAAGTACACAGCAGAGATCCTGTAAAACCAGCTACTGTGCATGTGTACATAAAGGCAGCTGATCTTACCAGATAGCTCAAGATTTTGCAACACTGGTTTGTGTTGTGAAACACAGACAAGTCAACCACCTGAGAAAGCCCTGATCTCTAACAACTTGGCCAAAGTACTATTCCAGTAGCCAAACAACCTGCAGTCTCAACCAGTCGGCACACTCATTGAGACTCCCTGTGACACAGGGAACTGCAGCAACTATATTCCTTTTTTCCACCTAGCACGTGAATGGTCTCTAGCAAGTTGGGTGCTCCTGACCAACTCCATATTATGAGTGCTACAAGTATATGCATCACTGTACAATGTGTGAGCTGCAACAAACGAAAAACAGTCTCTGACCCACAGAGCTTAATCTGAGGGTGGGATTTTTGAAAGCACTCAGTGCTGGCCTACCTCTGCTCCCATCAAATCTATGTTAAAACTCCCATTGACATCAGTGGGAGCAGAGTTAGGCCAATGCTGAAGGGTTTGCTTTTTTGTTTTTGTTTTAAATCTCACCCTAACAGCCCAAGTGAGTGCAATACCAATCCTTTGGAACAGTGTTTTGTTGTTTTATGGAACAGGTGGGGTTCCTAGAGCTGTATGAAGAAGGAAAGGAAGGGAACTTGGCATATATTAACGGGGAGACTGTACAAGTGGTCTGAAGGAATGTATGAGAGTTGGGGATGAGTGAAGTTGTTGCATTGCACTAACACAGCTGTCGTCACCAGGGCCTGCTACTCATTGCTCAACATTTTATCCAGTTGATGCTTTTTCAAGTTCCCATTTTGGGCCAGCGACTTTGGCAGGACAGGTTCCTTCATCTGAGTGCTCATCCCTACCAAGTGATGCCTGTCATAACAGATTGGAACAGTTAGAGGTTTCCCTAACAGCACATCTTCCTTCAGGCAGCCCCTGTTTTAAGGACTGAATGACTTGTGCCAGTATGGTGGAGGCAGGAGAGAGGTACGGTACATAGTTTCCACCTTGATAATCCCAGATAAGGAGTAGGGAGATTTATAAATGTCTCATGTAAACAAACGGCCAAGGGATTGTTTTCAACAAAGAAACCAAAAGGCCTAGGAGATGTCCAATGGACTCCTTGGGGTTGGAGAAGGACTGAGCCAACTGCTGCAAATCCATGACAGTTTCTTACATACATCCTCCAGTATTTTATCCACTGAATCTCAAGATGCCATTTATCCTCTGCTGGGACTGTTTTTCCTTTTGGTGAAAAGAAAAGGAGGCAGCTACCCAAGGGGCTAAGAAAAATGTAGGAGGCTTTTTACCTTTTACAGTTTAAGGCAAAGTCTATTAACAAACCCCACATTTGTAGGATCTTCCATTCCAAATTAACTGTGCACTGAAGTGAAACTGGAATAGGATCCCCCATGTTTGTCCTCATTTTGAGATCACCTCAGAATCCAGATTCCCCACCCCCTCTCTCTCTCTCACACACACACACACACACACACACACAGCGGTAAATATGCCCAATGACCTGTGATGGGATGTTAGATGTTGTGGGATCTGTGTTACTGCAGAGAATTCTTTCCTGGCTGTCTGGCTGGTGAGTCTTGCCCACATGCTTAGGGTTCAGCTGATCGCCATATTTGGGGTCAGGAAGGAATTTTCCTCCAGGGTAGATCAGCAGAGGCCCTGGAGGTTTTTCGCCTTCCTCTGCAACATGGGGCCCAGGTCACTTGCTGGAGGATTCTCTGCACCTGGAAATCTTTAAACCATGATTTGAGGACTTCAATAGCTCAGACATAGGTTAGGGGTTTATTACAGGAGTGGGTGGGTGAGATTCTGTGGCCTGCATTGTGCAGGAGGTCAGACTAGATGATCATAATGGTCCCTTCTGACCTTAAAGTCTATGAGTCTATGGGGAGATTTAAAGTGAAGTGATTCAAGGTAATCAGAGTCAAATAGTTTTCCCAATCCATTAGCACCTGAATGTACATTCTCAGCTTAGGGAAGAGGAGGTTCCCCCTTCCTGCTGTTGGAAGGAGTATGGATTTTATTTGGGTTTATTCCTATGCTTTCCTCTATCGTCTAGGCCGAGCTACAGTGGTGGCCCTGCAAGGCGTGTGAGCAGGCAAAACTGAGCCACATTCACCCTATAAACAACCGAGGGCAGAGAGGGTCATTTTCTAAATGTTTGTACAGTGCCTAGTACAAATGGGCCCCAACCTGGCTGGCCTCTAGGCATCACTGTCATATAAATCTTAAGTAATAATCATCCTCGGGTGGGTGTGCATTGTGTCTGCAGCCACCTATGAGGACCGGGGGGGGGGGGGGGAAGATAGAGGAAAGAGAGAGAAGATTAGCTACTAATCCCACCAAGCCCCATTACCCCCCATGTTTTCCAGTTACTTAGAGTAAGGGAAGCAAGCGAATAAGCTCACAAAAGCAGCATACTAGAGCCAGAGACTATGCTTCTGTCTTGGGCAGAGCGAGAGCATTGCTGCTTAGGGAAAATATCCTCATTGGGACTACAGCTGACTGGTCCTCTAGAAAATGCTTTCCCTGTGGCAACTCCAGATCAACTGGTAATGAAATGAATGGTACTGAAAAATAAATTACTTGGGATTTTTGTGGAAACATTTCAAATGTAGAAAAACAACACTACTTTCAGTATGAAAGTAACTCAAGCGAGTAGAAAATATATTACATCAACTCTAATAAGAAATCTAATCCGGTAATGTTTTCAGGATCACACTTTGTTCAGACACTCATTTGAATTACTATCAAGCTATTTTTAAATAAATCTCTTCTACCGAAGAAAATATCAATAAATCAAAATTATTTTTTAAACTAACGAATTTCCTCTTTTGCAAAGCAATTTGTTTAGGTAACGGAAAGGTTTCCAAGGTAGCTTCCGCTTTCAAATTACAGACATCAATAATTGCTAAGACTGAAAAAAGACAAACAAACCTAGCAACATTTGAATTAAAGAAAAAAAATAAGAAATTCTGCTTAAAAGATAAACAACTTATTTTTTCTTAAAGAAAAAATATGTAGGCACACCTGCTGTTCTCCTATCAATTTGAGCAGGAAACTATTTCACCACTGCATCATAAGTAGAAGAAAAGTACTTATTAAAACATTAATCACAGTCCATTATATTCTGACTCACTGCCAAAAGTTCCCATTACATCACTGAAAATATCTATTAACCAAAACCTGATTCTGACAAGTTACAGAAGCGTAGTGTTTAGCCTTTAGTAATGTAAAAGTCTGTTTTAAAAGAACAGTTACACAATTGATTTTGCAGTTGCAAGCAAGTATAATTAATTGTTTTTCTGACATTTATTACTGCAAGAGGGTTGATTTAACTGGTGTTTCTACTGTAAAATTATTCAAAAATTATTTCAAACTTCACTCACCTTTATTAAACACATTTATTGTGACGGTATTAAATACCCAGGGATGGCTAAACAATTTTAAAATGTGCTGGATATACTACTACTATGTAAAACTGTATTGTCTTGTGTAAATATGGGCCTTATTTAGAACTATGTCTCACAGGAAATTATGCCAAATGAAAACCATCCCCCCTTTTCCACTCCCACTGCACAGGATTTATGTTTTTACATTTAAAACCATTTAGGTAAAGAAACAAAAACATGGTAGCATTACCTTCAAGCCTGAGCAATAGCTAATCTGTGAAGTCGGAGTATGTTCAAGTCATCATTTCATTATTAGAAACACAGCCTGACTGGAGCATTTTGATTACGAAGCCAGGAAAACCAACTTCTCAATACTTTCTGCAAGCCCAAATCTTCACTATTGGTTTATGTAAAGTATCTTTAAAAATATTATTGCCTTAGTTTTAAAAATAGAAGCTTAAAATTTAGTTCCAAACTTTATATATAAAGGTTGCGTGTCTGTCATGGAGGTTGTGGAAGTCACGGATTCCGTGACTTTCCATGAGCTCCATGACTTCTGCAGTGGCCAGTGTGGCTGATCCCAGGGCCAGCCAAGCAGCTGGCCCTGGCCCCAGGGCCAGGACGCTGCTCAGCAGTTGGTGTGGCTGGCCCTGGGGACCGGCCGGGTGGCTGGAGCAGCCCCTGCTCTGTGGCCCCCAGCTGCTGGCCCTGGGGACCGCCCAAACAGGTGCTGGTGGCCCTGTGGACAGACCCGAGCAGCGGCTGGTGGAACTGGCCCCAGGGGAACCCCCCAGATTACCAGCACCCCTGGGCCCCCCACCTAAGATTTAGTCAGAGATATTTATAGTAAAGGTTACACGTCTTGAATTTTTGTTTATTGCCCCTGACCTGTCCATGACTTTTACTAAAAATACCCATGACTAAATCGTAGTCTTATTTATATGTAGATAGCTAAGCACCCTGCCCTGCAAAGACTTGAGTCTGCTTCACTTGATACAAGTAGTTCCACTTGAAGTCAAAGTCACAGTGCATAAAGTGAAGCACACACAAGTCCCTGCAGGATCAGGCCCTAAATAAGTGACCTCCTTTTCCAAAGTTATGAGCTCCTAACAGCTCCCGTAGTGGTCTATATGTTTAGGACAACAAGCCCTAGAGACCAATCCTTATGAGCTACCATTAATTTGCACAAATATTTATTAGGCCCTGATCCTGCAAATACTGATGCAGGAGATACACAAATTAAACATGTGGACTTTCATGTCTCAGAATCAGGTTTTTTTAATTAAACTTTTATGATTAATAAAAAGGTATCTAGAATACAAAATGCCAACAAAACAATTCCTTTACGTCCATTTGCCTTCCATTTAGACATATTCAGAAATCCAAAACTTAAAGCAAGTGTGCCCAAGCTAATAATCATGTTGTCGTTCCTTGGACGAATTAAAGTTTCTGAAAGGTCTGCAATTTTTTCTCCTTTTTAAAAAACAAAAACAAACTCATGCTCAGTCACCAAAACAGCTCAACACACTCACCCGGACACTTCCAGACCCTCCCTTTCCAAAGGCCCCTCCCCCACAATCCAATTTTAGTTTTTAATAAGAATGTACTAGAAGCCTGATCCTCAAAAATCTCTCCATTGACTTCAAAAACAGGATCATATTTATTCTTATTTATACAGCACCATACATGAGCTTTACTGACATATGAACAAACATAGTCCATGACCTGCTTAGCTTGCAATCTAGGGCCTCGGCCCTGCAAACTTGCATCAATATGAGTACTTTTACACATACTGAGGCCAAAGGATGTCTTACACGTATATGTATTTGCAGGGTAGGAGCCTATATTACTACAATATTTTTCCCTTTTCATCCTCTGGGTGAGCGCAGAATGATGAGAATACAGTTGTTCTGGGATCTAAGGTAAATTACATCCTTCTTTGGTATGAATTACTCACTTCTTATAAGCACTATACCTTCTCAGCTTGGAAGATGCAGGGTTTGGATTCCGCAGACAATGCTCCCAGCTTTGAAACATTCCTGACGGAGATGATCGCTGCAAGGAATATTATCTACCAACAATAAAGGTGTTTGTAGCGGGGTGGAACCCCGCTCCTGCCCGGAGGGGCTGGAAATAGCCCAGGAAGCTGGGCTGATTGGCAAGGAAGCCACAGGTGTGGCCAGTTAATCAGGCCCCAGCTGGCCCTTATAAGAGGGCAGTGGGCCTGGAGCAAACAGACTCTCTCTGTCTTTAGAGAGGGAAGGGCTTGGCTGCAGGGACCTGACCAGGTACCTAGGGTGGAGCAGGGCTGGGGAAGGCCAGAGGAGCTGGGGAGCTCCGGGCTAGAAAAGCCCCAGGCTGTGGCCTAGGGTTAGGCCCTACTAGGTACTGGGATCGTGGGGGAAGCCCACAGGTAGGCTGAGGCAGCAGGTCCAGACCCCCTTTGCCTGTGATGAGTGGCTTATACTGCAGTCTGCCCCAGGACGCGGGGGCTAGCTGGTGACTGGCAGTAGCCTACGACTGAGGCGAGGTGGGGATAGTGGGTTGGGGGTTCCCCTGGGGAGGGGAGACCCAGATCTAAGGGCACTGCCAGGGGGCAGCACCCCAGTTAAAAGGGCACCGGGTCCTGGGAGGGACACGGGGCCAGCGTGGACAGGCGGATCACTGGCCTGCAGAGGGCGCTCCAGAGGCTGGTGAGCTAATTCCCGACTGAAACCAGCAGGAGGCGCCGCAGGGGTGAGTCCGGCCCTGCCACAGTGTTAATAAAAATGACTGACTGTGATCAAAGCAATTATAAGTAACAGCCTGTAAAGCCCAATTAAGGCTCCAAGTGAGATTCTGTCTAGAAAGAGACTGTTTCAGGAAGCATGCTGCCCAAGGGTGGGCCAGCAAAGCCATTTCAATCTCTTGGTCCATTTCATACTTTGGGAACAAATCCCATTTGGAAGGCAGTGGTCTCTGCCACTACGGCAACTATTTCAGGAATCCAGGCCAAGAAGTTGCACTGTTTCTGCAATTTTGAAGAACTCGTTACTTCTCTGTTAAGGTGCCTTCATTTTGCTGGCTGCTCCGATTCGGATTTGATCATTTTCTCTACAGTTACATTAATAATAGCCAAGATGGTTTGTTGGGTTTCTGCTCAAAAGAAAAAAAATATACCGTCATTGGGGCTGTTGGAGTCTTGTTTAGAGGCTTCTCCTGATCCAGAGTTGTGAAGACTCATTTTTTTCCCCCATAGTGAAAAGGATGTGGGCAAGTCTTTCCTATCCGTTCACCTCCAGTGTTTCTGAATCTGGATCTAATACTTCCCTTTCTTCCAGGAGTGAATCTTACAGTCTGAGAACATCATACCTCATCTCTTTCTTGGATCTCTTCACTGTATTTTTGCAACTTCCTAGATTTCTTGCATGACCTGGAGAGGGAGGAACTGGGTCATTCAGAACAGGATGCTCTTTCCCTTCAGTTTTTTAGTGAATTCTTTAGCACTGGATATGGCTGAAATAGCCAAGCAAACCCCAGTGGAAACTCTGGTGGTATCTAGGCTGGATGACAGGGCAGACTGCCTGGACAGGCCGGGGTGGGGAGGGCCACACACTGCTGTGAACATCCATCTAAGTATCTCTTGTGGTCTGTTGGGGAGGCAGGGGAGCTCCAAGGTTCTGAGCAGAAGCAAGAGGAGGTAGTTCTCCTCTGGTACTTGGTATGCTGTTGGTCTGTGCCTTCCCATGTTCTGAAGGACCGTCATCATACTGACTCAGTTCCTTACTCTTCTTACGGCCATGATGCCACTGTAATGCTGATACTACTGGGCTTGAGTAGCACTATTTGTGGCTGTGTGCCAGAAACAACAACGGAAGCTGGAGAAGGAACCTCTGAAGACATTCGGACTCTCTGGTTCCTGGGGGAAGGGGGGGAAAGGGTTGGGGACAGGGAAGGGTGCAATTCCATATGGAACACAATCAGGAATTTGCCCTAGCCATCATCTTGATACCACCTGTACAATTCCCGATGCAGCGGCATGCTGCATTGTGGGGAGACAGAAGAGAGACAGAATTAAGAAGGACAAGGCAAGGGGGAGGAAAAGGGAGACTGAAAAGGTACTGGGGATCCTCCAAAATTCCATGAAAAGGTAGAAAGTTATGGAAGCTTTAAAACTGCATGCATAGGTCCCACAAAGGCAAGATCTTCTGATCAGGAAATCAAGGATTGGGGCTCCCCACCCAGCCCCGATACTGAGCAGGAACTACCACAGGTAACTATCCCTCGGGTATTTCAAAATGGAGGGTGAAAGGAGAACTTTGGTTTTGGAGGGAGACGGAGAGATCTGGAAGAACTCAGTACGTAGGACCCTAAACCTTCTTAATGCTAATTAAGCCCCTTAAAGCCAGGTTCTCCATCACACAGGCGGCACACAACCCCCGAAGAGACATCTCCACCTGCCCCACTGCTCTGCACAGCACGACTGCACTGCTGAAGGGGAAACATTGACACCTGCGCAGACAAGAGCAGGATTTGCCCCTTAGTGATTCCAATAATAAAGCCAAAATGTGAATCGTGGCTTTTTGAAGCCAGTTTAATATTTATCGCTATTTACCATTTTAATTCTTCAGTGCAGTTTACTCAACACTCCTCTGCTCTCAAAGGTAGGTGCTGAATTTTTATTTATATATAAATATACACACACACACATTTAATAAACATCATGATTCAGTATTCTGCAAGCCCACACTACAAAAGACTGTTCTGGAATAAATGGTATAATTACATTTCCTACAGTGACCTTGTAATCTCTTGAGTATTTACTCTAGACTAAACAGCCTTATTCAGCTGCCCTGTGTCTGATTGTCGATGAAAGAAGCTTGTTTGACAACTGCTTCGAGCAGAAACATATTTTTTCCATGATTGCATAAAAAAGGTAAAAAAATAACATTACCAGACTAGTATTCCAAGCACAGAGGTTCATGTTAGATTGATGAGTTAATTCTGAAGCCAAACGCCAACAAAAACAATTACTATGGACATTCTGCTGTCATGACCAGCTTTTGAGGTTAATTTAGTGGTACATATACAACTGCAGCCAACTTATATTTAAAGTAACTACATGGTGTACGCAGGCTTCCCTTCTTGTTTCTTTATACATTTTCCATTTTCTTTGCTTTTATAACTCTCCCGAGACCCTTTACAGTTACAGAACCCACACTATACCCACAGGTGGGCAGGCAGGAAGTAAAACTCTGTTTCAAAAGCAGTGCACTATTAATATATTCAATTTCTAATGACCTTGACAGAAGAGCGCCATGCAAAACACCATGTACTACAGGGTGTCATTTGAAATGTTCATACGATATTTTTGCCAAAAAGTCAATTTCTTAAACAGTAAGACTTCAGACATACTACAGGCTGATTTCCATTCAGTTGAAAAAAACAGTGCTTATCTGCCTCTCCTGTATAAACCCTCAGCATTCCAAACCCTTATAACAAAATCTGCAGGGTTTCAAGTAGTATGTTAAAGCAATATAAACCAGCTCCTAAATCAGCTCAAAATTAACATTGTTCATGAATTGTTATACCTTCCCTTCCCGTTCGATTCTGAAGAAGGAAATGCACTAGTTACTCTATTGCATATCCAATATATAAAATATAGTGTGTGGGTGAATCGTTTTCTTCACAAGTCTTTATTCAAAACTGCTCATTGCAAAGTGCAATTGCAAAATTAGATTTTTTTTTTTAGAGTGTGGATACACTGCATAGAAAGGTGTCCAGATACAGTTATGTCCCTCAAAGCATAAATACTCCACCTCTTATCTGCCAATTCTCATTTATCAGCCACCAGATTCAAAGCTTAATGAAGTCAATCAGAATCTATCCAATGACTTCAAAGGAATTTGGATAAGGCCCTAGGACAGGAAACTTGTTGGAAATCAGAATGTCTGCTCTGCTAGCCAACAGAATTCCTATAAGAATAAAGAGAGAGCAACTGAAAAGTATACGTTGCAAATCAGACCTTCCTTACCATTACTCAATCTTTTGGCTCTCTGATGACTGAGCTTACTAAGAAATTATATTCTATTCAGAGGAAGCAGAATGAATTTAGTGTTCAGAATCAATGGGCCAAAACAGATCAATTGAAAAGAGCCACACATTCGAGCTTTTCTCCCTTTGTAAGGCTCAAAAAATATCTGTATTCCCGTCGGAAGACAGCTGATGTGAAAAATCACCTGTTACAATTTTTGGAATTCAGAGGCCCTGGTACCCCTTCCAATCAATTCTCAGTTATTTTATTGGAAATTAATGCAGAGACTCAGTTTAAGCAGTTATCAGCAACTGACCCGACTGAGAAGCAGACTAACAAGGATTTAAAAACAGCTCAAAGACGATCATTACTATCACCTCTTTAAAAATCACTCTGATTGACAGCTAAGAAATTATACTAGTCATTTCAAAACAAAAGGTCCAGAACACTACATATGCTTCAAATTATGCTACAACACTGCACAACAAAGAAACATGCCCACGTTTTCTACTTGAAATGAAGGTTAAAAATGAAAAGCTACCTAAGTTGTAATAGAGCTGAAATCTAGCCTTGTTGTCATTTGAAATTTGAAATAATTAAACTGTTCTGAACTAGAAAAAAAAATGGAATCAACCCCGTTGTTACACTTACAAAAAAGGCCCAAATCTACTTGCTTTACTCATGTGAGAAATCCCCCAGAAGCCTAATCTTGTTTCAATACTTATTGTTTGCTCTTGAAACATCATTTTGTTTATGTTTATCTTTTAAAAGTGCTAATGAGGGAATACTTGTCACAGCGGCAGTTCAACTACAAAAAGGAATGGTCTGACTTGACCACTGCTCTAAATAATGTGGTTATATTTGAAAACAAATGGCTAGATAAAGGGAAATCGTATTTTTCTCAAAACAAATTAAAATCCTTGAATCTACTGTCAGCTTAATTTTCCATGATTCACATATATTTACCCAGGATGCCTCTCGAGACACTTTTAGAAAAAAAGAGATAATTTCCATTGCATAGACAACGTTACGTGGGCAAATATAGACATTACTATATTTTTAAACTCATAAGGCCTGAATCTCATTTACACAACAGTCCCAGTACAGCACTCTGGCAATGCAAAGAGGCCTTAAAGTAGATGCAAATGGAATTAATAAAACATCATTGTAATTTCTGGCCTCTTCACTCTGTCAGAGGTGGTGTAATGTGTAAACGAGAATCAGGCCCATCATGGATGATGTTTTTAAATTGTAAGGCATGAAGTTCAGATTTTTCTCAAAATTTGTAACCATATAAGCAGATTTTCAAGTTACAATAACGTACAGCAGTCAGTGACATGCGGCACTTCCACTGCTGTATTTAGTGTGAGAACATAATTCAGCAATCCCGACAGCCTTAGGTGCACCAAGCTGTCCTGATGTCCTTAAAAGACATCAGAGGGACAAAAAAAGGACATTGTTTTGATCCTTAGGTTTTTCTGAATCAAGGTTACATAATAGCAAAGATATTGGCACTCTCAGTCAGTGGTATTACTGACATGAATAAGGGATGATGATTGTCAGTTCCCAGTTTCTGTTTTACTCTTTCAATCTCGACATATTTGCAAGTTATTTTGTAAAATTTCTCTTGATTTATAAGTATGAAAAACCTTGCATATTCCAGGTACCAGGACCCGCAGGCATACATTCGGAGTACACTCACAAACACACACAGCACAGCATCTTCCCCCCACTTCAAAACCAAAAAACCAACCAGAAAGAAAATTGTATTTTAGCACCTCCACCTTGAAAGCCTATGTAAATCAATGGGCCCTTCAATATTATACAAAGGTCAGTCATCTGGGCTATTTTGGACCAAAGAGCGAAAGTTCCCAAGTCCCAAAGGTGTCTCACACAGAACACCATGCTAGCAGTTCTCTCTCCTTTAAATCAAGTGATGTCAGCTTGAGTTTCTCTGTTGACCACAGCCATAGCAGTACTGCATAGGTCTCAAGCAGGGAGGTCTCACACTATTTAAGGCTCTACAGGTCAAAACCAACACTTTAAACTCCACCCGGAAACCAACAGGCCACCTATGCATATTGCTAAGCACTGGGGTGGCTTTCAGGTGTAAGTGCATTACAGTCGTCGCTGCAGAAGTGAGAGAGCATGAATCACAGTAGCAAGGTCTGCATCCAAAAGAAGTGATCTCAATCCCCTGGTCAAATGGAGATGAAAGAGAACCTTTCTGGATACTGCTGCTACATGGTCATCTAACAGCAGCTGGAGCTCCAACAATACCTTCAGGTTGCAAACTCTAGTAACAAATGGTGTGCACAGACACAGCTTCAATGGAGAACTTATTTTTCAGTTGCTTTTCATATCCTACCAGCTTAACCTCATTCTTCCTAATTGAGCTTTAGCAAGCTATCATTCCTTCACCTCTCAGTCCCAAACAGACCATGGGTAAGGCACTTGGCAACACTGCATGGGATTAGATAAGACAGAAATATAGAGTTGGGCTCCATCAATATAATGAAGACATGCAGCCCAAGACTCTGCACTAACTCCTCAATGTGTATAGGTGACCACTGGCATAGAAGAGGAGACCAGACAGAACTCTGTAGAATGCTGCATGGACGGACGCTTAAGAAAGATGAGCTGGTGTTGGCCATTCCCCTCTAGGAATGCTCAAAAGGAAGGCACTGAGTCACCCAAGAGCCGTACCACCAATACCACATGAAGCTGATACATCTAGAAATATCAGCATGGACATTTGATCGTTATCCAATGTATGGACGAGCTCATCGGTGAATGACCTCAGAGCACTGCTCTGATCTATTCATTTAAAGTGCTTATTTGGATCCCGTCACCATGGTATGTGAGTGCCTCACAATCTTTAATGTATTATCTACACCCAGAACAAGGTTCAAGGTGTTCAGAGGTATTCATATTTGGCTCATCACAAATTTCTGTTTAAATGTTAACCAAGTAGAAAATTAAGAATCCGGACTATCATTATCCTGATTACCAGCATCAAGGGATATTTTTTGAGCAGAAGTCCATCATTACCCTACATGTGAAAGAGTTAAATTGCAGAACCACCATTAGGATTTATATTCAGTTTTGTTGCTAATTATTTTTAGCAGTTTCCCATCTCAATTACAGACCAGCACCAAAACCTCAGATTTTTATTTTAAAAACACTAAAAGCCAGGATGATGAGAAAAGTAGCCTTGCATAGCCAGCAACTGAGATTTCCGGATACTAACCCAATAGAAGAGTAGTCAGGGGAATCTCAATTAGCAGTTAGCAATGAGAAATGTTAACGCCCATTGACAAAGTTCAATCCTTGTTTGCATCTTGTCTGGAGCAAATTAGAATAATAATTGCCACAGAAACACATGTAATTTGGGAATATCATCTATATTTCAGTGATGCAGGAAACTATTCTTGAGCCGCACCAGACAGGGAAAACAAATGTATACGCTGCCATTCATTTGTGTTGAAAATCTAGTTCTTAATTATTTTCAGGCTTTTAAAGGAGTTGATAGCAAAAACACTTCTGAAGGTTAAAAAACAGCAACAACAACAACAAAAGTTGTAGCGCTTAGTTACCCTCTTCCTTTGAGAGCTTGAATTTAAAAAAAAAAAAAAAACTATTTGAACACTGATTTCCCCATGTGGCTTGCCCAAAATGTTTGAGAAATGGCGTGCGTTGCAGAGCTTATCAGTTCCCACACAATGTAATTATCTGAAGCCTAGTGAGTAACTGGTATAGGACAATTTAAATATGAACCACCATTTTTTAGAAAAAAGAAAAGTAACAGAGTCCTAAGCTCTTGAGAATTTATCCTCTTACTCTTCGTGCTAATCACCCCATTTGTTCTCAGCAGACTCCAGCAAACTACAAAAGGAGCAGCCTTCCTTGCTCTGAAGACTGATGTGAGTTTTTGTGGAAAATATGAGGTTAAGACCAGAATATTTTAAGGATCCAGCCTGTTGAGTGCTTTGAAGGTAATAAACAGTATCTTAAAATCAATAAAAGATGCTACCAGATAAATGTAAAGGCTGCACACTAGGTTGACAGAGTATTTGCAAAAATCTTGGTTCCTGAGGTTTGGATAAACTGAAGTCTGCATGTTTTGGGGAACTGTCCAGCAAGCAATAAATTGCAGTTTTCAAGCTGCAATATTATTATAGGGACAAGAAATTTTGCTGTAGTCTATGACTAACTACAGTGTTATAAAACTGAGAAATTTGAATGATCAAGTGAAACCTCACTAATTTGCATAGACCAATGAAAATATTCACTTCAGAGAGGGACAAGGAGAAAAAAAGATGGAGAAACTGGGTCCTTTTAAATGTAACCGTTGTAATAGAGTTCAAGTTAAAAGGGAGCTAAAAGTCTTCAGCAGGAGCATGTAACACCATTATGTTCAACTCATCTGCCTCATTCAGCCAGCTGTTTGCAGCTGCCTCTAAGGCCAGCCATGGGACCACAACACATTTGTTAAGCATTTATCATCAACAGATGAGCATGAGTTCATGCAAATACAGAAACCAATATAAAAAGGAGTAGGGTACTGCATGGTCTAAGGTATTAAAAATACCCAGTGGAATAGGATTTGAGGCATAACAGCAGGGCACATGCAGGATGGGTATATTATTTGTTTTTAAATTACAAAAGGCCTCTAGACTCAGTTGGGGAAACTCACAGCTCCCCCACATGTGGCAGATGAAATCCGCCAAATTACTCACTCAAACTCTTTCATCACCTGCATTTGGCAGCCAAGTGAGACTGCATTCCCGAGGCCATCCCATGCAGGAAGAGATGAGACCCCCCCACACACACTCTGCCAGACTACTCCTACCTCTTCCTGAGCATCTCTGCTAAGTGGGTCTTTCTGCGGTGCTTCTCCAGAAATTAAGCATGAGCGTAAGTATTTGCAAGACAGGGGCTATCGTACGCAACATTAGCAGCTAGACTGAAGCCATGCAGTACTTAGAGGGGGTTTGCTTTCCAAGAAGCTGAATTCTCCTGGAACAAGCATAGATATTATGGAGATAGCTATTATAGAAAGATTCCAAGATCTCACTGCGCACAAGTTACTCAGGATATATGTGATACATGAAATGAAAATGTCTAGGGGGCTCCCCACAGAAAGACACACCCCCCCCCCCCCCGAACATTTTCATCTGTAAGAAGGTCCATGGTTCAGAACTCCCCCTGCAGCAGAGGCCCCCACAGCTGTGTTTCGAACAGGTGGCAAATGCTTGCTCCAGCTATGTCCGGGTTGGGATAGCGGATGAATAGTTGCTCTGATAAACTGGATATCGGATAATGGAAACGATAGGCATCAGGAATACATGGGAACACAAACAATAAGTGATTCTAGACACGCTTGAAGGTCTTTCGGCAGCACTGAGTTTTAGATTGCTTATCCATCAGGGCTAACTGTGTTCTAAAACCTTTTTTGAGACCCCTATGCCCTCCCAGGATGAGGAGTGTAATTTCTCAACTGAAAACACAACAGCACGTGTTGGCAGTGTCCACTGAAGTAAATGGGAAGCTTTCCTTGGATTTCACTGGGCTTTGGATCAGGCCCAAGATGCATACCAAAGGCCTCTCCCAGCTATACTCTCTCATTGGTATTTTGGGACCTCAGTTCTCCTGTGTGCACATTCTGAGATTTTTTAAAAATTTTGTTTCTTCCCCCGACATCCTGCATTTTCATTGATCTGCAAGGTATTTTCTAGACGTAACAAGGGTGCATGACCTTGAAGTCAGCTAGACCCAGCTCAACGACACTATCCATCTGGCTGGTCGTGCCCGTGTTTAGCGGGTGTTCAGCTACTAACCCCTTTAGCGGAGAGCAGACATGCCACTATTGTGCTATTCAGTCTCCATTACCTTGGAACACCAGGCGCCTAAGTTCCCTTCCAAACATGGCTGCACACTGCAATGCAGCCAAACTGCTGGGCCAGCCCTGCATTATACTTTGACAAAGTTAAGCTCTATGCTTCATTTCTCAAACGTTGTTTAACTGTAGATGGCAGTCAGTGAGTAAATCTACCCTTTTCCATGGCAAAAGGCCCAGCTTTGATATTTTTACTGGCTTACTGCTGGGTAAATTAAGCCCCGACTTTTTTATTTATTTACTCTTTAATACAGTGCAACTGAAAATGAACAGCTACTTCACTACGGCTGCCAACGACAACCTTAAAAAACATTAATGCAATCCAGTTTAGCTCTCAATAGATCTATAAAGGGTAGAGGACCAAAAGATTTTAGCTTATCCACCCAAATAAAACGATGGTTGGGTAGGAAGTCTAATATTTCATTAAGATACTTTTTTTTAAAAAAATCTATATGCTGCTGGCAAAGTGAAGATGGTAACATTCCCAGATACAATGTCATGAAACGGAGATTAAAGTTCTACTGTGGTACTTACCCTAGCCTTCCTAGACGTTCAGTCTCTGGAACTTGTGGTCCATAGGTCTCGACTTGCAGTGGCTGATACTCATACAGTGCTTCCTCCAGTTTTTGGATGGGCGCTAATGAAATATGCTGACTCTGTTGAAAAGGAATAACAATGAATCTTTAAAATGTGTCCTAATTTTTTTGCTGGCTCCTTCATGGAGGTTGGGTGGGGTAAGTTTACACTTAATGTGATGTTCAGTCCACCTTTAAACATCATATTGTCCATTATATTAGCCATTTCCTGATGGTAATTTTAATTCTTTACTGGACCTACAGTATGGAACTAATGTTTTGTTGGCTATAATTCTTTAGAGGGATAAGAGGAAGAGTTTTAGTGAAGTCAGCCTTACTGTCAAAGAGAGTGTAGCTGCTTCCAGACTCACTGGTGAAATTATGTAAAAATTTCCACTTATCAGAAATAATATCAAACAAATGTCTCTGAGCAATTGTATTAGATTTTGTAATCAATGATTTCCTGAAAGCCCTAATTAGAAAGGGAAGTGACTTTAATTTCTCTCTGCAGGGCTTTCTAAGCTACCATATATAATGGCTCCCATGATAGACTTTTTAGAATGGAACACAATTCATTCATTCAGCAAACTCCCATTTGTTCCGTAACTAAAATACAGAAACATGCAAATATAACATTTTAATTCCAGATGGTATTTTTTTTCCAAGGCCTTCAGACCACAGAGAAACAAACAGCTAGAATTCCTTTTATAGCTCCTATCACTCCAAACTCTCAAAACAGGAGATTTGGGGTCTGAAAGGAGCGTCAAAGAAAGAGATAGAGCCTAGTTAACAGATGTTGCTGCATGACATTCCGCACGGATTTTTTAATCTTTCACAGAGTTTCAATCTTCTACTTTATTGTATGGTGCTGACAAAATTACCAACAGCAGAACAGAGAACACTACGATACCCCAACACAATCTGGGTACCCTTTAGGAAAATGGTAGCATTGCATGTGTGCTCACTTTAAGACAGAAGTGTTAAATCTTTACAGAGGGTTAGGCTCTGAGACTCCCACTGGCGAATGCTTACTCAGCTCAGTGGATTCAAAGGCACTACTCACGTACGTAAGTACGCACCAATGGGCACAAGGGGCTCACAGCCCGGCACATCATGTTGAAGTTAACTGAGGAAGGAGTGGAGGATGTCACACATGTGTGTAGTCCAGATACAATGGCCCTGAATTAGAGTCCTTGCTTAAACATACAGAAGGCAGATAAGAAAACTAAGGACCACCCGGTCAGGAGAAATACTATCAGTGATACAGAAAACTAGGTCAGAGCCAGGGGCCTTCCAGTTTGGTTGAGATCTCAATGGAGGTGAAGTTTTCTACTGCAAATGGATTATTCATGTGATGAGAATGGATCATTTCAAATTCCTTCTCTCTGCACTGCACAGCAGCATAGGGGCATTGCTAAGGTGACACCTTGCATGGTTCAGGCACTTTAAAGGAGAATTTACCATGAGAAATAAAAGTTCTGAAGTTAGACACTATTCAATCTAGTTTTCATACTATTATTTCTATGCCAAAAACACCAATGTTAAAACTGAGCAACCAGTTACTCAAAGAAATCAGGAAATGCAAAAGTAAGGTTGAAGCTTTAACTGTACCCCCACAATATTTTAAGGCATATACAGTGTCTCAATATCATCTGAAATTGTCAATTAATACAATACATTCAAGTGTTCATAACTTTTATATTTTATAAAAAATTGCTCTCATTGTGTGACACCCATTATGGGCTATTCACTTGGAAACGTTTAGATTTCAAAATTCAACTCCACTCCTAGCTGTGACTAGATATTTGAATACTTCAGCTGTATACACCGCCGGTTTCCCACCAGCAGCTTGGAATAACATTTCCCTTTGCCGATCAGGCACCAAAAGAACAGTTACATCCTCCAAAATGCGAAAGGCCTGAAATGATAGAAAAAGCTTTTGTAGCCAGGCCACTGACTGTCCCCAAGTTCTGAAATTTTTAGAAAACAAAAAAAACCACTGAATTTTTAACTTACCATTTTCTCTGCATTTATTTTGCAGTGATTAACCAGGCTGCGTGCAGAGTTTCTGTGGACTGAACCATCCCTCTCACAATATACTGCATTTCAGTTTGGAAAAGTAATATTTTATGCCCTTGAAACTTCCACAAGGATTTTTTTCTGGGCTCATTTGAGACAATAATCCTCTGTGACTCGTCCTGTTCCAGGCCCCTCGACTGGCTGCAGTACTGGCCACAGCTCACCTACAGTGCAGCACAAACCTGAAACATACCTTTGTGGACTGTTCCAAGAAGAAGTGTTTTTGTAACCACCTTATGGTTGACATTTGGAGCGGGCCAACAAGCAGGTCTAGTACCAGAAATGGGGAACTTATGGCTACAGAAAAGACATGGCAAGAGGAAAGCTGAGGCTGGCTGCACAGCTTGAGGACAGAGTTTCAGCTCAGGAGCAGACACTTGGCTTTGCAGTTCTGGGAACAGGAATGATGGCTAAGGGAGAACAGAGCTCAGCAGAGAGAGCTGTTTGAGCGGCTGATATCAATCATGGCTTCAAGAGTACCGGCTCCTGCTGCCTCTCCACACCATGGCTTGTGTCCGCTGTGCCATACCCTGGGACGTAGTGAAACAGCTTGGAAAATTCCATGGCTGGGTGGCCCATGCAATCAGGCCCCATGAGCAGCTGGGGAACTTAGCCCCACGCAGTCCTCCATCTTGACCCTCTCCCTGTGGATACTTCCACCCTCCCTCCCCAGGCGCCAAGTGCATGGCAAATGAGGATCGAAGGGAAAGGAAAATGTGGGGCAGGGGTCTGTGTTGTGTAGATGGTTTCACCGTTCGCAATTATTCGTGCACTTTTTGTTTGGTTTTGGAAAAGGTCTGTTGTAACTGGTGTTTTGGTGTGATAGCAGCAGCTGGCCTGCCTGGCAATGAGAGGATGATGTACTGTTTTAAACATGTTTATAAATACAGCTTTTTAGGTCATCAAGAAAGTTTATTGCTATCACTGCATCTCAGCATACAATCTGTATTTGAAACAATAAAGGTAAACACATGATCTGGGGCAATTAGAAATTAGTAAGCAAACACTAATCCTCTATACAATTAGATACAGCCATCCACACTTCAATCACTTCCTTATAAGAACCCATACTGTGAATCATTCCCCCCATTAAATAAACTGTCATGTCAGTCAGAGATACACTGCATGTCAATCAAGCCCCCAGCTCAACCCAAGCACGGAACCCCCACAAATCAATTAGCCCCATCCCTCCACAAGCACATTCATAGAGGTGCTACTCCCCCTCTTCCATTGGGCCATGCAAGTCCGTAACGTGAGAACACAAAGCATCCTGACTTCTGTTGCCTGGGTGCAACCAGCTTCAGCGGGGGTGCGTGCACTTTCTGGCCGAGGGAACCGATCCAGCAGCCCTTGTCTGTTATACGTCCACTCATGGAGAAACGGCTCACCTCTCGCTTCAAAAAGACTGCAAAGAGCTCAGCAAGCCATAGTAATGCGGACGACATTGACAACACTGGAATCCAAACAGCTCTGTAACCGTCTCCAACAGGATTTCAATCTGCCAAAAGCACATTCAACCACCATTCTACACCTGTTGAGAGTGTAATTAAACCATCTTTTGCCAGGGCCTCTCAAACCAGGGCACAGTTTCGTAAGCCAGGGCAAAAGAAGGTATGCAGGCTCCTCCAGAATAACAGTAAGACCACTTATTACAATGTCATTTGGTGGGACTAGGGTCCTAGCCTGTCCATTAACAGACTCCTGAGCAATGAAAAGCCCCGGCATCATTACCTTTCTGAGTGCAGCTCACGTTGGCATTCACAAGTTGACCTGTGGTCCCCACAAGGGTCTGTATAAGAATGGAGTGGGACCCTTTGTGATTTATGTATTTGGGCTCCTTGAGGAGGGCAAACTATGGGCACACGAGTTCCACCAATGGCCACGGCGCAGTCTGGAAACGCCATTCTCTCAAAGCCAGCAATTACCTCAGGAATATCTTTTATGCCTGCCACCTTCGGGTAAGCCAGAACGGACGTGTAGCAGTCTGGGATAGCCAGATTCCATACGGCTAAAGCAGCCTGCTTCTGGACTGGTAAGGGTGCCCTCATGTGTTTGTCTTTTATGCTGGAGGGTGGGGGCAGGCTACTCACAAAGCTCCAGAAATGCAGCTTCCTTCATGCAAAAGCTTTGGACACACTGCCGGTCATCCCAGGTCTACGGAACAATGTGATCCCACCAGCCCTGTGCCAGAAGTGCCGGCCTACGCAGGGGGCATCAGCCAATGCAAGTCTGCCTTTCCTGGGTACTCCTTGTCCTCTGACTCTGCCTTCTGCTCCATCATAAGCTTTGCCAGGTGCCTCTGGCGGGTCAGAAAACGCCACCAAAACATCCACCAGAGTCTCACAGAAACTCTGCCCAATTCCTGACACAGGAACGAAAGCACAAGCAGGAGAAGTTCTTCAAAAGGCGCCTCCTCCATGATGCTCTGTAGGCTGTGTTTGCAGCTATTCACACTTCCTGTAACATGCAGGGTGGACAATAAAGCTTTCCCCAGTGCACCCTGTCAAAGGGCAAGAGTAAGCAGGTTTCGGGATAGCACAAGGGAGTGTGGGATATGGTTGGGTTGACTCGGGTCTTCATGTTGTAGTGTGGACACCAGAGCCTCAGGTTCAAGCCTGGGTTAGAAAATTCTCAACGTAGAGTTAACAATCAATCAGTGTAGATGCTCAAGCCTCAGGTTCTCTAACCCAGGGTCAACTGACTCGAGTCCCACTAACCACAGGCTTACTTTGCCGTGTAGACAGACCCCAATGGCCAGCTCAGATTGCAGGGCAAAGGCTGGGGCCACATCTCTGGAGGGGTTTGTTGCAATCACTGTTTTGTTAAGGATGCCATTGGTGCACTCCCAACACTTTTACCTAGTGCTAATTGCACTGGGAGTGGCTAACGGAGGTGCAGGACCACACAGAAAAGAGCAGTGCGAGGCTGAGTCTGGCTTCTTCCTCCTCCACACACTGTGCTGCTGCAAAAGCCCATCTCCATCCCCCCTTTGGCCTTCCCTGTAATTGGTGCATAGGGTATCTGTGTTTCACCAGTCTTGGTCTATGGCATTTCACAGGTTTTAGAGGCAAGAAGAAGGAACCATTACGATCATCTGGTGTAACCTCCTGTATCACACAGGCCACAGAACTTCACCAAGTGATTCTTGGAGGAAGCTCCATAACGTGCAGTTGAGCTAGTGCCCATCTTTCAGAAAGACCTTCATCTGCCCTAGATGCAGAGACTTCAGATAGTAAAGTATTTGCTACTTCCGTAGATCAGTCATTCCAATGGTTAATTATCCTCACCATTAAAAACCAGTACCTCGTTTCCCATTTGAGTCTGTCAGGCTTCAGCTTCCAACCACTGGCTCTTGTTATGTCTCTCTCTGCCATACACTTCGGATTAGGGCGTGGGGCGGTTTGGTCCCAGCCACTGGGGGCAGCAGGCAGATCGCCACATTAAGGTAACTAGATGGGTTTGCATTGTGCAAGCACATCTGGACGTTGAGGCAGCTGCACAACAGTTAATTTGCTTTAGCTTCCCGGGATTACAACTTTAGGTGGTGGGTCTTGGCAGCATGGGATAGACTCCCCCCAGTAACAAGAAAAAAAACAACAGAAGCTGGGTTGGCTGGCGCTCCTGACACACAGATGTTGGGAGTTTGGGTAATGCCCTTTTCCTGCAAAGTGGGTATTAGTCTGCCTTCACTTGGGAAGGGGCTAGATTTGCAGGGAGGACCTGGAACACATAGGAGGGCTAATGGGTGTCTCATGAATTCATCTGCACGGGGCTGTGGCTACATTCAGGCCTTGAGGCAATACAGGCTCCAATATAGGCCAAACAAGCCCAGGAAGATTTGTGCTTTGAGCATCAATAAGGTATGCTGGGGGGAGGAGCACAGTAGGAGTCTGAGACAGCTGTGACCTTCTCCCTTTATACTGCTGGTGGGACAAGTTGCATTTAAAACATATCTTGCCCCAGTTAAAAGGTTTAATAAAGCAGCAGAGATTTGGTCAATATCTTAACCGGTTTCCAGCCTGACTGGCCCCGAGCCCTTCACATCGTCGTCGTCATCATTATGGCAAATCCCAAAGGGACATGGCCTTCTTGCAAATCAAGCCCCATGTGGGTCAATCACTGGCAAAGTGCTCAATGCAGTCTGATTGCATATTCAGTTTATGTTCATCACTGGCACTCTTGTCGCACCTCCAAAGCTTTTGGTGCCCATGTGCTCGCCAGCTGTGTAGCAGCATTCCTGGGTACACACACTTTGGAATTTCACTGGTCTTCCATTCTAATAATATGTCCATACCCAAGAATACACCCATAACAGTGTCTTGCTGACATGGTTCAGTTTGGTGAATTGCTGTAGCTGACGGCAAAGCTGGTCGGGCAAGAAGGAGCGCACACTAGTCAGATTATTAACCCAGATTAAACTATGTCCCTGACCATTACTATCAAACACCTGTCAGACGCAGATTACACCAAGCTCAATATTAACCTGTCTGTATGGGACATCAAGTACAGGGCAACTGTCAAATATTTGGGCTGGGAGACAGAGCTAGATGATGCTCAAGGGAGTGGGGGGGGAAAGACAGCCGATCAGAGTGCTAAAATGGAAGCCATTGTGCAACTTGATAGAGATCACTAGAGGCAAGCACTATTACTTAGGGCTTCTACAGTGTATTACAAATTCATAGCACTTTACACTTCTGAGAGGTAGGATTTTTAAATTTACTATACTCCATCTAGGAGGACAGGGCCTGCCGCCTGTTTCAGCATTAGGGGGAGTTTACGGCTGTGCTAAAACCAGACTGAAGGTAGTGGGCTCCAAGATTTTCTTTTTGCATTGCTTTGTCCTGACAGATCTAGAATTTGATTTTGTGGTCATGGGTAAGTGTTTCTAATTCCCCTTGGATGCTGTAATGTTTGTGTACAAGAAGCTGACAGTATCCAAATGGTGAAAGAAATGGCTTCCAAGAACAAAGACAACAGATACTCCCGTCTCCTCTCCCCGCCCCCATCTTTCTGGAGTATTCCTCCCCCCCCCCCCCCCCGTTTAATTTAGGCACTGTGGCTGTCCATTATATTTTGGCGTTTATAGCACCACAAAAACATTTTAAATTAGAATTTAAATCCTCACAACTTTATGTAAAAGTTTGCACAGCAAGGGACTTGTGTGCAACTGATTATCCTAAAACATACTGTACACGAATAGACAAAGAGACACAGGATCAGCTACTTTTAAAATTAATGTCTTTACTTATGTTACTTAATAGCAGATTTAATAATCTGATTTACCTTTCACTACACTAGATACGCTGTTTACTTAATGCATTTATCTGTTTAGACAAAAAAAGACTTGTCAGTTTCTCTCTCAAATATACTAGCACAATGCTGCAATGTCTGGGTTATAGACACTGCCAGGGGAATATTTTTGTTTGCGAAATGCTTGTTTTTACAAAGCCTAAACCTTTGATGAATGAGATCTAATAATCTCCCTTTAAGAAAAGCTGTAATACAAGCAGGGTGACCAGATCTTGGAAACAGAACACCAGTACACCTTCTGTAATATGGCTGGGGAGTGGGCATTTGACAACTACTGAACAAGTTGGTAGTTACCTATTAGTGTACCAGGACTGGGGTAGAAGCACTTTAAGAGGATGCGAGTTCAAGATACCCCCACTTCCTATCCCTTCGTCTCCCAGCTTCCTTGTCCCCAAAACTCCTCCACATTTCCTCAGCCCTCAGACCATGCCTGCCCTTCACCATTTCCATCCCTCTGCAGCTGACAAAAAATATATATATCAGAAAAAAGAATCAGAGCTGAGGATCTTCTCAGAGACGGTTTTAAATCTGTTTCTGCTAAACATAAGGAATTACTTCTTCACACAACGCCCTGTGAAACTCATTACCAGCGGATGTTGTGAAGGCCACAAATACAATTGGGTTAAAAAAAAAAAAAAAAAAAACTTCATTGAGGATACGTCCATCTACGGCAATTAGTCAATATGGTCCAGGATGCAACTCCATGCTCTAGGTGTCCCTAAACCTCCGATTACCAGAAGCTGGGACTGGATGGCAGGGGATGGATCTCTTGATAATTGCACTGTTCTGTTCATTCCCTCTGAAGTATCTGGTACTGGCCACTTCCAGAGCCATGAAGAAGAGGATAAAGGAGGAAGACAATACCAGAGACCAAACAATGGATGCATCCGCAGTGAGAGAGCAGGGAGATCTATAATGTTGCAGATATTACCAGAAAAAGTAGCAGAAACCATGGTTGTCGGGGGTCATTAAAACCTGTCTCGACAGTGCACATTTTTGCATTAGCAGATGGCTGTACTAGAGATGTAACAGGTCTTTTCACTCTAATTTCTATCTGTCTAGGTACTTACTTACATGGCCCCTCTATTACCATATTATCTGAGTGCCTTCCATGTATTTAATAATGGAAATAGTAATCTACAATTCTACGTGCTAGGTCTCCTTTAGTCAGACTGCAATACTGTTATCTGCGTATTGGTAGCTGAATGCCCAGGCTGTTGCATGGGTGTAATTTATAAAATCACATGCATTAAAAAAAAAAAAAAAAAAAAAGCCTAAAATGGCTCAGAACTTAAAACTAGACAGTAACAGATCACGAATCCCAGTGATGATTCAACCAGGTGCTATTCTAAACAAACAGAGCTCTCAACCATGCTCCTAGCTGTTTCCATCACATCACACTGACTACAGACATAATAGCCTTCCGAGTGACAATCCTGGAATTTTATTATATAGATTCCTTTACCCACGAGGTCACTCCCCTCCAAAACAATGTATCTGGGGTAAGGAGTATGCTGTGTTTGTTGAAAGGAACTTAAGGAGTCTCTAAGGCTGGAATATTATTACTTCTATTACAGCAAGTCTTGGAAGTCCAGTCAAGGACGAGAGCCCCACTGTTCTTGGCACGGTGAAAAGCGATGCAAAAGACAGTCCTTTTTTATGCATTATCACATGATATTGTAATTATCCAAACACTAAGAGGCAAAATTTAAAAAGAATACTCAACTATTGTAGATTTCACTTACTGGCTATCTTTGAGACGCCATTTTACTTTTAAGTTCATAGAAATATTTAAGTTTGAAAAAGCTGCTTTGATGCAGAAGAATTTCTGATGGAATAAGGTTCCTGTAAATGTTTTAGATATTCCAGCCTGAAGCAAATGGCTAATTTTTGGAGTTTCCTCCCTATCCCCCTCCATCATCATTGACAAGTCCATGTCAACAGGGCTGATATGGCTTTCTAATTCTGATTAACTTCTTTGCTTGGCTACAGTAATACACAGGAAAAGGAGAGTGAACCTGAAAGATTTGGAGAGCTTGGTTAATATTATTTTGGCCTTTACCCTCCCTGTCTTCCACAGCCTTTTTAAATAAACACGAAAAATGTCAAACTAAAATGCATAATACCATTCCCAGGTTTACAATTCCTATGCCAATGAGGTTTTTCCAACAGGACTCAAACATCTGAAACCCACCGCTCTTTCCCCCCACCCCCATCCTTTGAATTCAAGAATAAATCTGATTTCTTCACCAAATTATCACAACTTTTAGAGAGAGAGAGCCCAGCAGCTGCCAAGTAAAAGAACCAAGGAACTGATCCAGAGCCTGTCAAAGTCAATGGGACGCTTTCCATTCATTTAACAGGTTTTGGATCAGATCCCAGGTGGCAGTACTGGTTTTAAGGCTGAAGTGGCTCATGTGGAGAGGAGTTCAGACATGTAGAAAAGAAAGCTGATCACGTTTGGACATTTACTGAGAAACAATAAAGTAGACTTGATTTTTGAAATCCAAACAGCTTTAGAAAACACAATTTTACTAGGAATGGCTCTCTAGTTCTTCCTTGGAGAATTTTCAGCAATATAGGAGAAGATCAACAGTGCCGAAAAGGCTATTAATGAAGATGGTTACATATGTGATTTAGTATGTGCAAACAGGTATCTGGAAAACTAACCACATGGTGACTTAGGCTAAATCACATGCTTGCTTGCTTACTTTTGAATCTTCCCTTCTGCAATATCCTGACATAAATAATTATCTGACCAGACATTTCTTATACGCCTGCCAAAAAAGCAACATTTCTCTAATCTCTCAGAAGAAAGCATATGTCCATTTTATAAACTGAAATATAAAAGTTTTTTGGTTTCGAGCCAGTATCAGGATTTAGTGATTACTCTAAAAGAAAAAATTCCAGTCCTTTCCCTCTTCACATCAATACTTCAAATTGCCTGTTTGTTACCATTATCTACAGCCCCGGCCACTGAAACACAGTGGTGATTTTGAGGAAAGCTTGTGGGTGTTTGTTGGAATGAGCCACTCATTCATTTTTAGCAGCGACTCCAGCGTTTCGGCGAGAGTTGTCAAACTTTCCCTGGCGTCCCTGCTAGCATGTACTGTGCCATTATCTAAACAAGACAGCATTGTGTCTGAGAAAGAATAAAAACACAACATTTTATGCCACTTCTCAATAACCAACACATAGGTCATCACTGTATTCTTTACCACTGCACCCTCCAACTCTATTAGCTGAGTCTCCCATCCATGGTCTCAGGTCCTATGGATCTGCTTCTTTTCTGTGCAATGATCCCTCCCTATAATGCATCCTATTATGTGGAACTGACCTGGTCATTGCAGGACCATTGTTCTACTGTCTCTCCTACCCTGGTTGTTGGAGGAGTCTACTGGAGGAGAAGAATCTTACCCTAAACCTCACCCCCGTTGATATATTTGAATAAAAGGGCACAGTCTCCTCGCCCTTAAACTGGCTGCTAGGAGTTACTCATAGAGCCTTGCAGAAGTGACTGTCACATTTGCAGGCCTCGGGCACCGACACGAACTTCCTTTTTCCCATTGTGGCCTTATAGGTGTTGAACATTACTTGTGCAGGCTGAAATGCCATTTTTCAGAGATTCATTCGGTCTTCAGTTAAAAAAGAGTAATTTTCAATGTGTTATTCTATTCCCCAATACTACCATGCTTTGTTAGGAATAACAGATGAAGTAAAATTAAGTAAACTCAGGTTGTGCTTCTACAATCAGATCTACCAGTGTGGATTCCTGATGCCAACACGAGACACATACATTCCAAGGAGACTACATACACACAGGCATAGGGATCTGCGTTAGCAATCCAATTGCAACATCGAAAGCCTTAATGTAGTTAAATTGAGGTTCTACATTATCTTAAGTCGCACAATGAAAATACCCACATTAAGGGCCAAATGTTCAGAGAGGTATCAACACAATTCACCTTTACACACAAACCACCTTGCATATGCAGTGTTTGCAAATAACCATCCCAAATTATAGTATTTAATACACAAAACTCATTTGCAATCAAAGTGCACACACGAATGGAGTTCATGCATGTTAATTTCATCTAGATAGTGCATTAAAAAAATGCAGGTGAATAAATCAGGGCCATGTTTTGAAAATTTAGCCCAAAAGTTCTGATAGCTAAAAAATTAGTACTAATACTGGGTGGGGGGGGGGGGGAGAAAGGAAGCTACATGGTGTTTGTAGTAGACAACATGGAACCACCCAATACTGCCTATATTCAATGAAATTGGCTTAAGTCTTGGTCCAGATGGACTTACCAGTGTTCTTGTTTTGCTACAGTACAACTCTTTGCAGAATACTTTATGCTGACACAACATTTTGATTATATGACTATGGTATTTAGGATTTCCTGAAGGAAGACGAAATATGCTCCCTACAGCAAAAAGCCTATGCTTATGAATAACACAATGCGAACATTCTGACAGTTACAAACAGCGATATTATGCTGTCTGTATTTCCCCCCCCCCATCTCCACAACTATTATAAAACCATAGAAATGTAGAGCTGGAAGGAAACTCAAGAGATCATCTAATCCATAACCCTGCTCTGAGGCAAGATTAAATACAACTAGAAATATGTACCTAGAAATACTATGAAATATTGCTGTTAAGATATATACCATATGATGGATGATTTAAAACCCCTGCTTAAAACAAGGAGATTAAATAGAAAACTGAACTTGGTCTTTAAAAGTTTAGACACTCAGTTTGTTTGAAATTAAGAGACCCATAAACATTCCCTGCCCTGTTAAATTTACAGTCTGAGGCAAGACAAATTGTAAGTAAAGATGCTAGACCAATGCTTCAGTAAAGTGACGGTGTAGGGGTTATTAAAGGAGAGAAGAAAAAAAAAAGAGTGGGGGATTCCTGAAACAAATGCATTTTAAGGAGGCATTTGGTGGAGACAGAGAATGCGTATGGGAGAAGAAAGGAAGTAAACAAGGCAACTGCTATGGTGGATGGGGACAGAATGGAGAAGGACATGAAGCAGAGTGAGAATAGGAGACAAGGAGGAGGAAAGTTAAAGGAATGGGAAAAACAAAGGGAGGGACGGTGAACAGTTAGAAATAGAAGCAGCGATATGGAGTGCGGGCAAAATTAGGCACGCAGGAGGTATGTGAAACTTAAGTCTGAAGCAGTAATTTTCAGGCAGCAACTGATGAACCATCAGCGCATGTTAACAATAAGCAGCCACTATTAGTAGGATATGCAGGACACCGGTTTTAAAAGAAAATTGAAACCCATATGCAAGACATTTATCTCCTTGATATTAGCTATTCGTTATTAGTATAAAAAAAGATGGAAATGGTTTATAATCTCTGGACTTTGTTCTCATCTTCATGCAAAGAGGCAATAGTAACGGCATTAGCAGGAGGTACATGTAGAAGAGGCAGAGGAATAACTGTCACGGTTGATTTAGAACAAACACACGCACAACCCACTATCTCAAGAGCAGGTTCAGGATGGGTCAGTGGTAACACAATCATCCCAACAATACCCTACAAACAGGCATCAGTTCTGTTAAGCCAAAAGAACACCCCCAGGGGTGGGAGGAAGTACTGATTTACTCCTCTCACACATGTATTCCTTTGTTCTTTCTAATGAGGCTGACAGAGGTGCTAACTGCACTGGTGGGTTTGTGATGTTCCTCTCCATCTGTCTAGATTTCTGAGCATGCCTAATGTAATTTTTACAAATTAAACACCACAAATCTTATACACAAACATCTCATTTTTAAGGCCCGATCCAGTGGGGCTCTGAATGCCTTCAAGTCTATGAAGAGTTGAATGCTTACAGCACCAGAAACTCATTAAAGTGCTGGCTGATCGGCTGAAGCCCCTAGAGGTGGTCCCTCTGTATTAGCAGCATTGAGAGACAAGGTGGGTGATGTAACATCTTTTATTGGACCAACAACTGTGTGGCTCAAAAGCTTGTCTCTCTCGCCAACAGAAGCTGGTCCAATAAAAGATATTATCTCACCCACATTGTCTCTGATATTCTAGAACCGATACAGCTACAAGTACACTGCATTAGCAGAATTGAAGCACACTGGTAGGTAACAGCATGGCCTAGGATAGTAACATGGATTCAGTGACATACCTTTCTGGTACACTACCGGTTATTAAAATTATTGTTGTTGCAGGGGTTTTTTCTTAAACACTGTGACAAGCATGTAAGGCACTTTACAGAACAAACAGAAAACCATGGTGCCTGCCTGGAAGAGTCTACAATCTAATTTTAAACAGCAGGCTGGAGATAACTAAACAAGGGCAAGTATTATAGCGATGCAATGACAAGGTTACTCCATTTAGGCATGTGTGCATCTTGATGGTCCAATTTGGAAGGGGCTCATTTATTTTGTCATGGTGATAGGCTCCTGGGGGAAACCGCTAATTAAAACACTGTATTCAAATCAAATCGAGAGCCCTGTGCTTAGCTTCCAGCAGCCAGTTTAAGGGTGAGGAGACTGTACAAAGGGATAGAGGTAAGTGGGTGAGACCATTTTGAATAGCCATCAGCTGCATTAATGTCTCCTACCACAGATGTATGTGGAGAATAGTCCTTTGGATATTTCTTTTTCATTTCTAGTTACCAGATGGGGAGAAAGTCATCTAAATTCCAGTTTCAGTGTAGTAGCCGTGTTAATCTGTGTCATCCAAGGTCCCAAGTGTACCCTTCTGCCTATAGGGAGCCCCAATGAAGTTAATAGCACTCTATATGGGGGAAGGAGTCCATTTGCATGTAGTTCATTGCAGGATCAGGGCCTAAACCAAATGCTAGATGCTATAGTTATGTATCTGTTGCTGAGCTGAGGTATATAAACAAAGTTGGCTGTAATCTGAGGAAAAGGAAGCCTGAGGATAAAAATTACAAACATTTGTTAGTCAAAAGACTAAACCTATAGGAAGGACCTCAATTTTTTTTTTGAATTTCAGATGCCATTTCCATACAGGAAAATATGCACTAAGCTCTTCATAGTCAATGCAAATGTTGCCTGGCACTAGGTCAAGGCATCTGCCATGCTGAGAAATGACCTGAAATACATTGATCATTTGATTTCCCTTCAATCTCATGCTATTAGGCCAATAAAACAAAGTAGAGCACAACTTAACAAGCCATGTCTAGTATCTTTACACACTTAGCATTACAATTTAATTAGCCTTACTTGTCGGTTTAAGAAAGAAAAAAAAACACTCATTTTTTCTTTACTCTGAAACGCTTAAATCCAAATCCCTATACAAGTAGTAATAAAAATAGCTGGGTTTCTGGTAGCAATAACAAAAATGAGGGCAAGATTAACTCTTACACTTTTATGGCAAACAATCAAAAGCAGATGTTTGAGAATAAACGTGAGATGTCAAAATGGTTAAAAAAAGCTTTTCAAAACCAAATGCAACTGATTAATTTATGGCTTGATCCAACCGTTACTCTAGCCCTTCTCAAAGTTCAATCATGCCCCAAAACAGTGGGGGAGGAGGGGGGAGGGGGGAGATCTACTCTAAACTTTGACTCACTACAGGTTGAAGTCAAGGGGATTTAAGTATTTGCTTAAGTGCTTTGATGAACAGCTGTTGCTGAATCAGGGCCCCGGTGAGCAGAAGTTTCACACTGCATTCCCCGGAATTCTGGAGCAAGACATAACTTTTCAGTCACACAAGGACTATGCAGTGATCAATCTACAGCCTTTTTTGCACTCCGGGGAGCAGAGCACTTTTTAAAAGATAATTTTACAATCAATCCATAAATAAATAGATAGGAAGATAACTTTTCAGATACTTCCAAAATATGGGGGAAAAGAGAATGGTAGTTTTGAAAATGGGATCCATCCTTATATTGTATGGTCACAGACCAGGGTGTTTCCCCACAGTTCTATCCGAAGGTTCACCCGCGACAGAAAGGGTACATCTCCACCGCATGTTTCTTTTGGCATCGTCTAGCGTACATACCAGTGTAGCCCCCCCTCGCACAGGCATAAGGAGGAGTGTTGCTGGAAACACACGGCTTAGGCAAGTAGAGCAAAGGCAAGCCTGGTACACACGTGAGTACGCACCCTTGACGCCTTTCTACTCGCCCAAGCAGTGTCTCCCTTTCCTCACTTTTTTAGCGGTGTGGTGTCTGCTGCCTCCGTGCTACCGGAGCCATTCCCCACCCCAGGGAAAGACTCCTGCAAAGGGGAGGCAGCAGGGAAAGACTCGACCAGCTCCCTATTGCTAGAGCCTTTCTCCACAGCAGGGGAAAACTCCAGCAGGGAAAAGGCCCTAGTAGGGAGTTTCCCCACTGCCTCTTCCTTGCCATAGCCTTTTATCCCTGGCTGCAGGGAGTTGCCGAAGCCCTTTCCCTGCTGCTGGAGTCTTTCATCGACATGTAACTACACACCCCGCAGAGTGGACGTGAGTGAAGTTTTGCAGGTTGAGCTCCTAGCTCTAAATGCAACAGAGGCTTGCCCAAAGTAGTCATCACATATCCATCTATAAAGGAAACTAGATTGACCACTGGTATGAAAGGCATTTTGTATTGTGTTAACTGAAAACTGTTTTCTCAGATGTGCATTTCAATACGCCTTAAACAGGATTACCTTGATGTAACTATTGTAAATTAGGCAAGTTTTGCTCTTGAGCTTCCCACATGTAAATAGGATTTTTCAAGCCTTTCCAGGCTATCTGGCAGGACAACTACAAAAACCGGTTACCTACCTCTCATAACTGTTGTTCTTCGAGATGTGTTGCTCATGTCCATTCCAAGTGGGTGTGCGCATGTACAGTCGTTGGAAGGTTTTTTCCCCTAGCGGTACCTGTCAGGTTGGCTGTGGAGCCCCCTCAAGTCGCACCTTCATGGCAGTGTACATAGGTCCCTGCCGACCCACCACCTCTTCAGTTCCTTCTTGCCGGATACTCCAACAGAGGGGAGGTGAGTGGGTCTTGAAATAGACATGAGAACACATCTCAAAGAACAACAGTTATGAGAGGTAGGTGAAAATTGGTTTTGCCTTAGCGGTACCCGTAGGGCCGGCTGTGGCGCCCTCTAGAGTGCCGCGTTCATGCCGCGGTATATCAGGCGCTGCCAGCCCTGTGCCCTCTCAGTTCCTTCTTGCCAACAACTCCGACAGAGGGGCAGGAGGGCAGGTAATGGAATGGACATGAGCAACACATCTCGAAAAACAAAAAAGTTACAAAAAGGTGAGTAATCATTTTTTCTTCTGCGAGTGCTTGCTCATGTTGATTCCATTGTAGAGGACTCACAAGCAGAATCCACAGCGGTGGGCTCAGAGATCACAGCGCATAGCGTGAAGCAAATATGTGAATGGACGACCAGGTCGCGGCGCAGCAAATTTCCTGGATCAGCACCTGAGCGAGGAAGGCCGCCGATGACACCTGCACCCTAGATGAGTGGGCCGTCACAACTGCTGGTGGGGGCACCTTCGCCAGCTCATGGTAGTAGCGGATACAGGCAGTGATCCAGGACGAGATTCTCTGGGTAGACCGGGTCCCGGACATGTGAGTAAAGGTGCTCCAGACTTTTCAGGAACTGTGCCATCATGGGATGGGCGAAGACCAACCTGCTGTGAAACAGGGGATGGAAAGCCGAGATGGCCACCAGATGCACATTGACTGAGCACAGTGACAGGCCCGGGAGCTTCAGACAGAGCAAATAGTCCAGGATGACTTGCAGGGGTGCCTCCACTGCCCGGATGTGCCGATCTGAGGCCCAACACGTGAACCGCTTCCATTTTGCTACGTAGGTAGCCCTGGTGGAAGGTTTCCTGCTGCCCCGAAGGACCTGCTGGACATCAGCAGAACACCGCTGCTCCTCCCCGCTCAACCACGCAGAAACCAAACCGTCAGGCGCAGCACCACCAGGTTCAGATGCAGCAGGCTCCTGTGGTTCTGGGACAGCAGATCCAGCCGAAGAGGCAGCTGTAACGGAGTGGCTGCCGACAGACTCAGGAACAAGGCAAACCAGTGCTGACGAGGCCACACCGGGGCTATGAGGATGACCGTCGCTTTGTCTTGCTTCACCTTGAGCGGGACTGTGTGGCTCAATGGCACTGGCGGGAAGGCATACATCATCACTCCCGAACACGGGATCAGGAAGTTGTCCAACAGGGAGCCCTTGTCTCTGCCCAGCAGAGAACAGAACATGTGGCACTTCCTGTTCTGTGTGGACACAAAACAGGTCCACCCAGGGAGTCCCCGACCTGCGGAAAACTAGGCTGACCACCTCTGGATGGAGCGACCATTTGTGGCGAGACAAGAGTGTCCTGCTGAGGCAATCAACCAAGATGTTCTTGGCTCCAGGAAGCTGGGTGGCCACCAAATGAATGGCATACCACACACAAGTCCCAGAGGCTGAGAGCTTCCCAACAAAGGGCCGAAGACCTGGCGCTGCCCTGCCTGTTGATGTAATACATCGCAGCTGTATTGTCCATCAGGACCTGCATCATCCTGCCCTTCAGGTGGGGAAAGAACACCTGGTATGCCGGGCGAACTGCTCTGAGCTCCCTGACATTGATATGAAGGGCCAGGTCATGTTGCAACCAATTGCCCAAAGCAGTGGTGGGAGAGGCTGCCGCCGAAGTGCCACTGAGGACCTCGGTGGTCAAAGATGCTGCCGAAGTGCCGCCGGAGTCCTCGGCGGCTGCTTCTTCGGCCACCGGGGTTCTCAGCAGCACTTCGGCGGCAGCTTCTTTGGCCACCGGGGATCTCGGCGGCATTTTGGTGGCAGCCTCTCCCGCCGGCAGCCGCCGAAGAACCTGAGATGCCGTCCCCCCGCCTAAGGTCGCCTAATGGTAGCACCAGCCCTGTTTCCAGGAAAGGTACCAGGAGCATATTGCTAATGGCTCGAAAAGAGGTCCATCAGTCTAGAGAGCACAAGATTGAGATCCCATGCGGGAATTGGCTGTTTTGCTTGAGGAAAAGCAAATATTTAATCCCTTGAGGAAGTGGCCCACAATGGAGTTCAAGAAAAATGAGAGACCAGCTGAACCGGGGTGGAAAGCTGAGATAGCAGCTAGGTTCACTTTTATTGATGATACCGACAGACCTTGCTGTTTTAGACGCAGCAAACCGTTCAGGATAAAGGGACTCGATGACGGTAATGGTGGAGTGTGTTTTTGTAATGCCCAAATTGAGAATCTTCCACTTAGCCAGATAGTGGATGGCTTCCTGCTGCCAAGGAGGCCTTCTCTAACAGGGTCTGAGCGTGTAGGCTCCGAGGGGTTTGGCCATGGAGTTTCCATGCCGCAAGGTGGAAAGACTGCAGATTGGGATGCTGCAGACAGCTGTGGTCCTGGGTGATCAAGTCCAGGACCAGGGGCAAGGTTATCAGTGTGTCCACCAACAGGTCTAGGCGCATGGTGAACCAGTCTAGGGGGCCACGCTGGTGCTATTAAGATCATGGCATGGGTTTTAGACAGGACCAGCATGGCTTAAGCCCTTGAGACTGAAGCATGCCTCACCCCCCGGTCCCTGGGAGAGGAAACGTAGTGGGGGGAAAAGCCCCAACTGAAACTTATCTAAACTAACTAAAAACTACTTGACTAACTAATACTAAGTTTTTAAACTATTTACAGGAACAACAAGAAAGAATCTTCGAGGGGATCGCTTGCTGTAGCAAAAGAGCTGCTCCAACAACTGTCACTGGCGGTAAGAAGGAACTGAAGATGCGGCAGGTCGGCAGGGATCTCTATACACCGCCATGACGGCGCGACTCCAGGGGGCTCCACAGCCAACTCGATGGGTACCGCTAGGGGGAAAATCTTCCGACGACTGTGCACGTGGCACGCACACCCCTCCTTGGAATCAACACAAACAATCGCTCAAAGAAGAATATGTATTTGTTTGTGTGTGTGTATAAGCACGTGTGTTGGACTCACCAACAAGAGCTGTTTTTTGGCTGACCAAGAAAGGCTGCTTCCGAAACCTGCCAACCTCAAATCTCAGAGATTTCCATCAAACTGGAAGCCTTCCAACCAGCAACACGGTGCTACTGTGCATCTGCACTGATATGCTGCACCACTAGGTAAGATGTGAGCCCTTCTTTACAGAGCAATAGCAGCTTGATTTTGCACCCTCTGAGGCACTGGGAGCAAATTAGAAACTATACGTTTGGAGTAGACATGGCTAACCATTTTCTTCCCCTTTTCAAATTCTGAGAGATCTAGAACAGTTTCCTTTTCTTTTGACATAGGATTCTAGCCTGGAACATAATCACACAAATACTGCCGTGCCAAGGCAAGCGCACAAGAAGCATTCAGCATGTTTGGCTTCAAAGTTTTGGTTTTTGTTTTCTTAACTTTTTTTTCCAAACTGTCCAAGTATTGAAAAGGAAAGAAAATGTATTGCATATAAATCTCACCAAGAAAATGATATTTTCAGCAAAAGCAGACCACAGCGGAAAGCCCTACAAAAAAAATCCAAATATTTTTAAATCATCCCCCTCTCCTCCAACCATCTACATCTTATCGTTGCACAGGAACTTTTGTCCACCCATAATAAATTGAAAAAAGCATGGTTTTGTCTTATGTATATTTTTTGCTTTTGGTTTCACATTAAACTTGGGCCAGATTCAAACCCTGGGGCACAAGGGTGAATGATTTACATCCCCAGTGCCCAGAGGGGATGCTGTGTGGGTGGAAGCATTCACTGATGGGGGATGGTGAGTGACAGTTGGCACCCACAAGAGATCTACTAGGGCAGCTTTATTTGGAAGAGCTCTACAGAAGCCTTGCTAATGGAATCTCCTCAGGAGACTCACTGAATCACTCAGACCAACCTCACCCACTTCACAGGTTCTGCCCCTCAACTCCAAGGCCCGATCAAAAGCAGTGTTTACAGTGGGCATATGCCGGTGCAGCCTCTACTCCAAGAGGGAAAGTGAATCAGGTCCTTTGTTTAAAGGTTAGTATTTTATTTTTAAATCAATATTAAGAGGCGATCTCCAAAGTAATAGACTAGCACCTCTCTAGTTCACATTGACAAAATTCAGTCACTCTCAATTAGTGAACAAACAATCCAAAAAGCCAGGATACAGCACCATACACACACACACAAAATGTACCTGTCTTCATTTCCTTTGATGGGTGCAGTTTGGTTTTAATTATTTATAACGCTCTGTACTCAGAGATGTACTGGAATATATTTTGTGGGAAATAACCAAGTCTCAGTAATATGAGAGTTGAGGACAGTGCTCGGCTATTACATTTTGGCTGAGATATGGGGAGCGAGACTTTTTTTTAGTACAAATTGTGGTGGCGCGTGCCTGTAATCCTAGCTGCTTGGGAGGCTGCGGTTGGCGGATCGCTCAGGAGTTCTAGGCTGCTGTGCGCTATGTCAATTGGGTGTCCGGTGCTACTGACAGCCTGGCCAGCGGGTAGTTGGAGGACTGGCTAGAACAACACGTCTGACGTGTTGTGATCGGCGCTCTCTCTGTGAAGGCTGATAGACTGATCGATGACAGTGACTATAAATTATGTGAATTAACAGGTACTGCCCAAACGCCTCCGTAGAATGTTCTAATCAACTCAACTAAGACCCTCAATCCTGCACAGACTTACACATGCGCTCAATTTTATGCATTCTGCTTAGCCCTATTGAAAACAATGGAACTACTCCAAGTGAAGACAGTTAAGCATGTGCTTGAGTCTTTGCTGGACTAGGGCCTAAGGCCTTGATCCTACAAAGCATGGAAGCACCTACCTCACTTTAAGCATGCAAGTGGTTTCACTGAGGTTAACAGGACTAATTATAAGCCTCATCATTCTTCTGGATCAGGACTTAAAAATCCTTACTATAAAGCCTACTGCTTACTGTCTTGCATGAGTCCATCCATTTCAATGGGTTTACTTATGGCAGTAAATACTGTGTTGTCGGTAGTGAGGGATTGCAGGAATAGATGTCAGGAGAGACAATCAGCACCTGGACAATTGAAAACTCAGCTTTCTTGTGTTCCCTCTAAGTGCCACAAGATTCAACCCTTCGGAAGACAAACCACTTTGTCCAACCACAACCAATACTATGCCCTAGCATGTACTATAGTCTTATTCCACATACCGGGGAGCTGGGCTATAGGGGCTCAGGAACAATGGGGAGCGGTTATGCACATGCTTCATTTGTAATATGTAAGTACTCCCACTGACTCCAAGTCCAAACTGCTTTGCTGGGGCAAGGCCACAGTGGACTGAGCCCTTGCTTGGGTTCACTTTCGGTCAGTTCTTTAATGTTACTTGACATTTTTCTGCAGCCGGAGCATTACATCAGCATGGAAAGGCAGAATGTGGCTCAATATTTGGGATGTTTAAAGTAAGAAGAAAGTCTGTTTTCAGTTTGCTGCAAAAATGGCTGATGTAAGGAACACCGGTCCTGATCAAACGTTCACTGAAGTCAGTGGGAGCCTTTCTAGCATATATTTAATAGAAGAATTCTGATATTAAGTTAGTAGCTTTAATTTTAAACTCTAATGGAAACTCTTAAAAATATAAAAGATTTCTGTTTTGTAAGGAGTATACGTTTATTGTATTAATTATTCTAATCTTAGAATTGGAACCCCCCATCTTGCAAAGACTTACACACGTTTAATTTTACACACAATGAGGAGTCCCACTAAATATGTACACGCACAAGTCTTTATAGGATCAAGGCCTTAGCTTGTATCAAATGGATTAATAATAATCTTGAATTTTACTGATTACTAAACTGCTTCTCATCCTGTTTCTAGACCACCAATTTCAATCTGAAATATTATTTATATTCTGCCTAAATTAAAACATACAATTGTAAGGGAAAATTAAGCAAACTTTAAATCGTGCAATAATTTAAAAATTTTTGTGAAACAGAAGTGTTCAGGAATTCATGGTAGCAGCCTTAACATTATGAACACTGTGCTTCTAAAAAGCGGTCTACTACAATATAAATCTGATTAGTTTGAATTAGGTTTTAATGTCTTTTTGAACAGATCATGTTTCAACATTTGGCTGCAAGCTTAACATTTGGCTGCAAAGGGGAGAAACTGTAAAATGCAATGCAGACAAACCACAATCCTTTGTAAATTAATGTTTGGTGATGTAGTTGTGTGTTGATGGTATGTAACTAGTTAGAAAAACAATAAAATAAATTTGCTTACTGTATGTCATTTATGCATTCTTCTAACAATATAATGCATGCCAAGTTTTTTAAAAACTGTATATATATTAAACTTTAGAAGTAACTGAATAATAAAAAAAACATTGACTTGGTGCAGTAAGTACAGATCCATTTAAAGAATAATGCGTTCCAGAACTCTTAAGCCTTTTTGGAAATAACTGTGCCTGTCAGGAGCTCTGACTTTCCACCAGTTGCTGCTCCACATGCTATTGCCAATCAGATGCATTTGCTGTAGCACATTCCAAAGTTTACTAATTAATCTCTGCACTAAACCCCACCAATGGCTGTTTGTCATTTGAAATGATCATCACTTTTTATTTAAAGAGATAGTAACCCCATGCTCAAACTCAACCCTAACTCAAAAAACGTATCCAAGTTCCATTTTGCTAAATCCATTATAAACTTTTGCTGGAATTTCTTTGTAATAATTGGCCAAAGAAAACATGCTGAAACAAATAACTAAAAATGTCAACATAAGGTAAGCAATGAGGTGGGGGTTTTTTTGGTTTTTTTTAAAGCCTATTACAAGCTTAATAATGACTTTCATTTGGATATTAGAGTTAAATTCTGTAGTGGATACTAGTTGCAAACTTAAGAGATCAGAAGCATTTTTGCAAAGTGGCATACGCATTTGAGTTCATATGTTCTGATGATTCCAAACTCTCGATGCATTTTATGTTACGTTTTAAATATTGATTTCACGTAGTACAATCTCTTTCACCGTTTTTAAATAGATTGCTCCCATTCAGCAGTGCATGCTAGCTCGGTGACCTTCACAATGACCTCTGAAAAAGCAGTTGTGCATTTTACTGTAGTGTAAATCCTCACAGACAAGTCAAACCTGTTCTTTTTGGCATCCAGCCCTTCAGATGAATACTCTGCTGAGATTTATTATGAAAGGGGAACGAAGGGGCATTATTGCACAACATTCATCCTTCCCATATATCGAAGCTTAATCTTTCACAACCTCTAAAGGCTTTTAAATAAACAGATCTTCTCTTAATTACACAAGGGTTTCTTATTTATCACTGATTGTATGTCATTCTAAGAGTCATTCTTCATTTAGCAAAAAGTGGAAACAAACAGAAAAAGCATGTGCGCTAAGGTGTTCTTTTATTATTACTAAGTAATAATAGTATTTCCTGTTACTATACACTAGGGATTAGCTTTTTCTAGTAAGCCGTCAGGTCCTACACTGAAGTATTATTACATGTTGTTGTTATAACAGCACATATTGCCCTAAAAGGGTCCATTAATTATTTTTGTGATGCTATGAAGTCGCTACAGGATATTTAATGGTCTTCATAGACAATATGCTTTTAATTATTGTTTTATTGTCAGTGTATCAACTTGTACTATCTAATGTCTGTTAATTTGAAATCTTTCAGGATGTGAAAAATATTTTAAAATTCACTTTCAGAGTCATTCCACGGAACATTGATGGTTGCCACTACATAGCAAAGAGCAGCTACCTGGGCATAGGTACACCAAGGTGAGATTATCTGAACCAAAAATACAGTTCTTTTCAAGAATGTAAATAAAACCTTAGGCGCGGAGGATTCTATGATTTCAAAGAACTCTTCAAAACATTTAATCACAGGAATTACCACACTATTCACAGTCATTTTTTAGGATTTGCTAATTGATCTATCAAACTTTTCTATCAAACTATCAAAACTTTTCTTATAGGGGTAAATAAAAGAAGAAAACTAATGCAGACACAGTAGTATTCTGGTCTGAGAATCAGGTTCAAACTAGCTTATCAGATAATCAGTCAGCATTAACAAAACTGTAATATGTTGATTCAGGTGAATATTCACTTATCTAAACTGAATTCCTGTGAAAAGTTCTCTCTCTGTCTACATCAGCTGTCATGGGCAACAGAAAATGCATGAGGGCAATGCTCAGACTGGGAAAAATAATGAACTGGTATGCTTCTCACACACACACAGGCCATGTCTGGCACAAATATTCTCCCCTCCTCCAGACTGCCAATAGGCCCTTCCCTGCCATTTCAGCTCCCCCGTCTTCTGCCACCAAAATTCAATACAATATAGTACCTAATGACTACAACTTAGCAGTACACATATATAAAAAGACACTGACATTAAGGTTATGCATCTTTTATTGCTTTCATAGAATCATAGAATCTCAGGGTTGGAAGGGACCTCAGGAGGTCATCTAGTCCAACCCCCTGCTCAAAGCAGGACCAACCCCAACTAGATCATCCCAGCCAGGGCTTTGTCAAGCCTGACCTTAAAAACCTCTAAGGAAGGAGATTCCACCACCTCCCTAGGTAACCCATTCCAGTGCTTCACCACCCTACTAGTGAAAAAGTTTTTCCTAATATCCAACCTAAACCTCCCCCTCTGCAACTTGAGACCATTGCTCCTTGTTCTGTCATCTTCTACCTCTGAGAAAAGTCTAGATCCATCCTCTTTGGAACCCCCATTCACGTAGTTGAAAGCAGCTATCAAATCCCCCCTCATTCTTCTCTTCTGCAGGCTAAACAATCCCAGTTCCCTCAGCCTCTCCTCATAAGTCATGTGCTCCAGCCACCTAATCATTTTTGTTGCCCTCCGTTGGACTCTTTCCAATTTATCCACATCCTTCTTGTAGTGTGGGGCCCAAAACTGGACACAGTACTCCAAATGAGGCCTCACCAGTGCCGAATAGAGGGGAATAATCACGTCCCTCGATCTGCTGGCAATGCCCCTACTTATACAGCCCAAAATGCCATTAGCCTTCTTGGCAACAAGGGCACACTGTTGACTCTCATTCAGCTTTTCGTCCACTGTAACCCCTAGGTCCTTTTCTGCAGAACTGCTGCCCAGCCATTCGGTCCCTAGTCTGTAGGAGTGCATGGGATTCTTCCGTCCTCAGTGCAGGACTCTGCACTTGTCCTTGTTGAACCTCATCAGATTTCTTTTGGCCCAATCCTCTAATTTGTCTAGGTCCCTCTGTATCCTGTTCCTACCCTCCAGCGTATCAACCACTCCTCCCAGTTTAGTGTCATCTGCAAACTTGCTAAGGGTGCAGTCCACACCATCCTCCAGGTCGTTGATGAAGATATTGAACAAAACCGGCCCCAGCACCGACCCTTGGGGCACTCCACTTGATACCGGCTGCCAACTAGACATGGAGCCATTGATCACTACCCGTTGAGCACGACCATCCAGCCAGTTTTCTATCCACCTTACCGTCCATTCATCCAGCCCATACTTCTTTAACTTGCTGGCAAGAACACCGTGGGAGACTGTATCAAAAGCTTTGCTAAAGTCAAGAAATAGCACATCCACTGCTTTCCCCTCATCCACAGAGCCAGTTATCTCATCATAGAAGGCAATTAGGTTAGTCAGGCATGACTTGCCCTTGGTGAATCCATGCTGACTGTTCCTGATCACTTTCCCCTCCTTTAAGTGGTTCAGAATTGATTCCTTGAGGACCTGTTCCATGATTTTTCCAGGGACTGAGGTGAGACTGACTGGCCTGTAGTTCCTCGGATCTTCCTTCTTCCCTTTTTTGAAGATGGGCACTACATTAGCTTTTTTCCAGTCATCAGGGACCTCCCCCGATTGCCATGATTTGTCAAAGATAATGGCCAATGGCTCTGCAATCACATCGGCCAACTCCTTTAGCACCCTCGGATGCAGTGCATCCGGCCCCATGGACTTGTGCTCGTCCAGCTTTTCTAAATAGTCCCGAACTACTTCTTTCTCCACAGAGGGCTGGTCACCTCCTCCCCATAACGTGCTGCGGAGTGCTGGGAGCTGACCTTGTCTGTGAAGACAGAGGCAAAAAAAGCATTGAGTACACTAGCTTTCTCCACATCCTCTGTCACTAGGTTCCCTCCCTCATTCAGTAAGGGGCCCACACTTTCCTTGACCTTCTTCTTGTTGCTCACATACCTGAAGAAACCCTTCTTGTTACTCCTCACATCTCCAGCTAGCTGCAACTCCAAGTGTGATTTGGCCTTCCTAATTTCACTCCTGCATGCCTGAACAATATTTTTATACTCCTCCCTGGTCATTTGTCCAATCTTCCACTTCTTGTAAGCTGCTTTTTTGTGTTTAAGACGAGCAAGGATTTCACTGTTAAGCCAAGCTGGTCGCCTGCCATATTTACTTTTCTTTCTACACATCGGGATGGTTTGTTCCTGCAACCTCAATAAGGATTCTTTAAAATACAGCCAGCTTTCCTCGACTCCTTTCCTCCTCATGTTATTCTCCCAGGGGACCTTGCCCATCAGTTCCCTGAGGGAGTCAAAGTCTGCTTTTCTGAAGTCCAGGCTCTGTATTCTACTGCTCTCCTTTCTTCCTTGTGTCAGGATCCTGAACTCGACCATCACATGGTCACTGCCTCCCAGGTTCCCATCCACTATTGCTTTCCCCCACTCCATTCTGTTTTTCCCATATTAGTTTTTTCCTTTTCTTCTATTTCCTCTCCTTCTTCCCCCATCCCTCTCTTTCCTTGCTTCCCAGGCCCATCTTGCTATTTTTCATATGAACTCCCAGGTCCACCAGGTGAATCCTCTGGCTGGTGTGGGATGTCCACTGAAGTCCGTATGCTGCGATAGTCCACTGCAGCACAGGTTTTCCTTCTTTAGGTTCCCTCCACTCCCATCCCAGGCAGTCTCCCGCTGCCCAGAGCGGGGGCCTTTCTAGAACTTCCAAGCCTCCCAGGCTATGGCACAGAGCAGAGGTGGTCTGCAGGTTGTAGACAAGTGGCTGGTGTAGCATAGATACCAGTACATCATCCCAGCCCATTTTGAGCTCTGAATGAGGGCTCTTCCCATAGAACAGGGGTCTCCAAACTTTATGAGACGAGGGCCATATTAGATTTTTGAAGGGGCTTCGCGGGCCAAAGCAACAGTGGAAGAAATTAAATATATGCAAATATATGCAAAATCGTTAAAAAACCCACTAAAATTTAACCATTATGAAATTGTTAATTTCCATCTTCTTTACTCCATTTATTGGAGATGTAACTATGCATCTGGCTTGTATTTTTACTCTAAGGCAGGGATCCGTGCCTCCTCGGCTGCAGCAGCAACTCTGCCCCCGGAAGCCAGTGTACCCCCAAAAGGGGAGCCAACTTAGGGGAGTCACCACTCCGCACAGCTCAGCTGAGCTACCCTTCCTCCCACCCACCCACGCGATCTGCTGCCGACAGCCCCTCCCCCTGCCTGCTCGGCGTGCCTACTCAGCTGCAGCCCCTACTCAGCTGCAGCCTGCCTGTTTGCTTCTCCCTGTATCTTCTCGGCTACAGCAACAACTCTCCCCTAAGTTGGCTCCCCTTTTGGGGGGGGGGGGGGGACACTAGCTCCCGGGGGCACTCACCCCTCTGCACAGCTCAGCTGTGCTGCCGCCTCATGTGAGCCTGCTCAGCTGTTCGCTTCTCCGGTTGGGTGGAGGGCCGGACAAATGGAAGCCCCGGGCTGGATCCGGCCCACGGGCCGTAGTTTGGAGACCCCTGCCATAGAAGGCAATACAATTTTTGTAAAACTGCAACTGTCATGTTCTCATGTCCTTCAAAACAAATACATATGAAAAAGGACAAGGCCGCAGTTCTTTGGAATGGTCAAACGAATGGATATGACAAAATTGTTCCACGTAGGCCTATTTAAAAACACATTCCCCAAACCTTTGAATAAGATGATAAACAACAGTTCAATAATATCAGAGATGCACCATGCAGGACATGTAAGGCATAAGTGACACTAGTTTGCCTTAAATTGGGTTAAAAACCCAATGTAGCTGAACTGGTATTTAGACCAGGCCTTTACATAATTTTTAACATGCAGAATGGATTTTAAAACCTCTTGAATTGAGATTTTCCCCCAGGGGAAACCTATGAGCTCCAAGATTCCTCCAAATATGGGCCCAGACAGCAGACTCTTGAGGTACAGTTGATGGGGCTCAGTGCTTACAGAGCACTCTCCGCTCTCCTGCTGACCGCCAAAGAGGCAAGTAGGGTCAATGCTAGGGAATGGGTGAAGATTAAACAGGTCAGGGGGAGGAGTGGACAAGACATCCCCACTTTGGTCCTATGGAGACCCCCACCCCTCAATCACCACCACCAAAACACAATGATCTTTAAAACAGCATCTCCCTTCGGCATCTGGGTGAAGCAGCAACCAAAGAGTCCCTGGTATCTTGTCTCTGAAGGAGCAACCCTGCCAGAGAGGTGGCCAGGAATAAAGTAAGACAGACAGATACATAGGGGTACGTGCCATGACCTTTTCTGTGGGCCAGTGGTGGAGGTTAAAGCCCTGTTTCCCCTTAACCTTAGGAGGGAGGTCTGGAGAGGGGCACAAAAATCAGGCCAAGAATTCCCACACAGACCTTCCCCCAGATTCCCCCAATGAAGGTAGTGGGAGTTCTGCCACGGATTCCTAATGGGATCAGAATCAGGTCCTTAAGTACAGGAATTTCTACTCGAATGGAAAAGTAAAAAATACTTTAGGATTTTCTGATCCATCTTCAAGCCTTGCCTTGCTGAAAACAAAGGAACTAACGCAGTGTCCTGAGCTGCAACTCATATAGAAGCTTAGCGTGTGTGCTGGCGTATATTTATACTCAAAACATGGGCACACCTACATGTGTACACACACCCACACACACAGACACTGCATTGCTATCTGCGGCCAACGATCACTTAATGATGGAAAGGGTCATATGTCCACATCGATCCGTTTAGATCGGTCAGCAGATCTCAATAATACTGGCCAAGAGGTCACATTGACTTGAGAATTGACTCCAGAAGTCATGGAAGGAATTATGTTTGCATGATTCCCCTCCTATACTTTGGGGCAGGGATACTAGAGAGAGGGACAGGGTATTTATTCGTGTCCCCTCTCCAAGGGCTTGAACAGGGAATTTTGAATTTTCAGCCTACCTGAAAATACCAAATCAAAAACCTTTTATTTAGAAACATAGCTACACAATCCAGCAGGTATAGAAGCATACACGGATTGTGCTGTTAAATACATATTCTGCAGTAAGCCATAGCTATTCCAAGGGTGTTACATAAATATGACTCCACATAATATACTGTATATATTATGCACAGACCATAAAGGGTTTGTTTACACCTACACACACAAAGTAAAGACAGGAGGGCTAGGCCTGTCTTCACCATCCTCTCCCAGCATTTTCAACACTCCTACACCCACCACATTAAAATCATAGAATCAAAGAAATGTAGGGCTGGAAGGGACCTCGGGAGGTCATTATGTCCAGCTCCATGTGCTGAAACAGGACCAAATAAACCTAGGCCATCCCCGTCAAATATTTGTCTACTGTTCTTAAAAGTCTCCAATGAGGTGGATTCCACATCCTCCCTTGGTAACTTATTCCAGTATTTACTTCTCCTTATAGGTAGAAAGTTTTTCCTAATATGTAAAATAAATCATAGAATCATAGAATCTCAGGGTTGGAAGGGACCTCAGGAGGTCATCTAGTCCAACCCCCTGCTCAAAGCAGGACCAACCCCAACTAGATCATCCCAGCCAGGGCTTTGTCAAGCCTAACCTTAAAAACCTCTAAGGAAGGAGATTCCACCACCTCCCTAGGTAACCCATTCCAGTGCTTCACCACCCTCCCTTTGCTACGGATTAAGCTCATTACTTCTTGTCCTACCTTCAGTGGACATGGAGAACAATTGAACACCTTCCTCTTTGTAGCAACCCTTAATGTATCTGAAGACTTATCAGGTTCCCCCTCAGTCTTCTTTTCTCAAAAAGATATATGCCCAATTTTTGTAACCTTTCCTCACAGGTCAGGTTTTCTAAAACTTTTACCATTTTTGTATCTCTCCCCTGTACTCTCTCCAATTTGTCCACATCCTTCTGGAAGTGTGTTGCCCAAAACTGGACATAGTACTCTAGCTGAGGCCTTCCCACTGCCAAATAGAGAGGGACAGTTACCTCTCATGTCTTACAAACAACACTCCTGTTAATACAACCCAAAACAATAACCTGTTTTGCAACTGCATCACATTGTTGACTCATTCAGTTGGTGATCCAGTATAACCCCGATCCTTTTCTGCAGTATTCACCATTTTGTAGCTGTGCATTTGATTTTTCCTTCCTAAATGCAGTACTTTGCACTTGTCTTTATTGAATTTCATCATGTTGATTTCAGATCACTTCTCCAATCTCTCAAAGTCATTTTGAATTCTAATCTGTACTCCAAAATGCTTTCATCCCCTGCCAGCTTGGTGAAACCCCCCCCACCACCAATTTTATAAGCACATTCTCTACTTTATTATCCAATATAATAATGTAATCTTATATAATTAAATATTAAATAGTACCAGACCCAGGATTGATTCAAGGGTCCCCGCTAGATACGTCCACCTAGTTCAGTGGTCGGCAACCTTTCAGAAGTGGTGTGCCAAGTCCAGGGCTGGCTCCAGGCACCAGCCGACCAAGCATGTGCTTGGGGCGGCACCTGGAGGGGGGCGGCGCTGAGGGTTGTTTTTTTTTCCCGGAACCCTGGCCGGAGAAGCGGGGGGTGGCCGTGCCACGCTCCCTGCCGGGGCAGCGGGGACGCAGCCGTGTCGCTCTCCTCGCCGGTGCCCCGGCCGGGGCAGCGAGGGGCGGCCGTGCTGCCCTCCCGGCGGGGACCGCGCTCCCCACCGGCGCCCCGGCTGGGGGGGGGGGGGGAAACGGCCATGCCACGGTCCCCGCCGGGGCAGCAGGGACATGGGCGAGCCACTCCCCCCGCTGGCACCCCGGCCGGGAGAGCAGGGCAGCGGGAGAGCCACACTCCCCACCAGCGCCCCGGCCAGGGCAGCGGGGGGAGACCATGCCACAGTCCCCGCCAGGGGACTAGCTAAATATGAGTCAACAGTGTGATGCTGTTGCAAAAAAAGCAAACATGATTCTGGGCTGCATTAACAGGTGTGTGGTGAGCAAGACACGAGAAGTCATTCTTCCGCTCTACTCTGCGCTGGTTAGGCCTCAACTGGAGTATTGTGTCCAGTTCTGGGCACCGCATTTCAAGAAAGATGTGGAGAAATTGGAGAGGGTCCAGAGAAGAGCAACAAGAATGATTAAGGGTCTAGAGAAGATGACCTATAAAGGAAGGCTGAAGGAATTGGGTTTGTTTAGTTTGGAAAAGAGAAAACTGAGAGGGGACACGATAGCGGTCTTCAGGTATCTAAAAGGGTGTCATAAGGAGGAGGGAGAAAACTTGTTCATCTTAGCATCTGAGGATAGAACAAGAAGCAATGGGCTTAAACTGCAGCAAGGGAGGTTTAGGTTGGACGTTAGGAAAAAGTTCCTAACTGTCAGGGTGGTTAAACACTGGAATAAACTGCCCAGGGAGGTTGTGGACTCTCCATCTCTGGAGATATTTAAGAGTAGGTTAGATAAATGTCTATCAGGGATGGTCTAGACAGTAATTGGTCCTGCCATGAGGGCAGGGCGCTGGACTCAATGACCTCTCGAGGTCCCTTCCAGCCCTAGAATCTATGAATCATTCTTTCTCTAAGCCCCAACTCAGACTTGAGGCAGACAGGATTTTTAATAGATGTTCTTCAGCAGACATACAACAGAGTATGTCACAAATTATACCAAGGCCTTGCACATCCCATAAATACTAGAATTTATTTACAGGCACTGGGGTTTATACACACAGGAAAATAGAGTAAAATTTAAGAAAAGTTTAAACTTCACAACATGCTTAGATATAATCCCTACTTAAGTTTATTTTCTTAAAAGAGAGCTGATGGAAATAAAGATAAGCCACTAAACTTTCACAGATGAAGAATTTTTACCATTAATAAGGGGGACTTCTCTTTCATGAGCAGCCAATACTGTCAATATTCCTTTCTAGCTACACCTTGACTGACTTTTTGAATCCAGGCTGGGCACATATAGGGAATTTACCTTTTGATGTCCAATGTAGATTGCCTAAAACAATATTCCCTTCGCTTGCCCTCTGCACCTGAACAAACATCTTCAGGAACACTATTATTTAGGTTTCTTTGGTACAGAACATTGTCTCTTTGATCAACAATAACTTCCACTGTGATGTTTTCGAGCACATAATGAATACAGCTGGGGGAAAAATTGACTACTGAATACGTAGACACCCGCTTCCCTTTTGAAATGCATTTTTAATAATTTTTTTTAGTCAAACATTTTATTTAAAAAGTGATCAAAAGAATCTGACTGCTTTGAAGCTCTTGGATATACAGCTACCTATTTTCTGTTACACACACACACACACACACACAAATTTAGGCCCAAATTTAGGATTAAAGAGGAAAAAAGATTAACAAATCAGAGGTCCCTGAACAAGATTCCTAAAATTCCCTCCTCAAATTGAAATATCTACCAAAAGATGTTACCTGTAACAAACTTCAACGTGTTGTACTACAAACTGTAGGTGCTTTACAACAGTGGAAGAGGTTCAAGTACACTAGGGTCCAGAAGAAGAAGAAAAGGCATTCCTACCTATATTAAGATATATGCTAACCAGAGTAAACCTGATGTGTGCATGGGAGAAGAGGGAGGGAAAGACGCATTTAAAGCAGTTCCAAAACCATATTAAGCCTGGTCACAAGACTAGAACCCATGAAAGTCATCACTGAGACTAATGCAAGATAGCAATTTTCCAATGTTATTCAAAGGATTAGGGAAATTTGAAGGGAAATATTAAGTTTAAGCTTGAACCTCAACTGAAGTCTTTCGCATTTACAGACCCCCTCAGAATATTCAAATGAAGGAACTCAGGAACACCAGTGTGAAATGATACTTTGTGGAAACAGAAAGCCACTGGGGTAAAAATCTCACCCTGTTTGTTGAGCAAACAAAATCTTTAGGAGACCTCGTGAAAAGAAATGAAGAAACAGACAGCAGAAGGAACTCTCAGAAATTGAAAAAGGAGCCTAGAATGCCACCAAACTTACCGCTGTACAATGCAAAGTTTGAAACAACTGTCAAAGGATGCATCATTTTATGGACACGGTTCAAACGACGTACAAGAGCAAAGTAGCAACCAGAGCAATCTGGCTCTTGAGACATTTGCTACCAACAGCAAATGTCTCAAGAGCCAGATGAAAAAAGGAGTACTCTCTATTCCTTGGCGAAATCAAAGCTTCAGTTAACTGGAATGAAGATTCATACACAGACAAATGCCCTTGATCTTGTTATTGTGCTGAAAGGATAGCTTTAGATCTGTTGGCCTACTGGGCAGTTCCCTCAAAACTGGATGCAGTCCAGCTGAAAGGCTGACTTAAAGGAAATTGCGTACCTCTTTGCCAGTTTTCCCTTCCCAGCCAAATCAGTCAAGGTGGCCAGACCTCTCTCAAGTGAGCAAGAAGAGGAGGAAATAGAAATGTCAGGCAAATGACTTCAGTCAGCATCATCGGACCAAGAGACTTGGAAAGAAGATGCAGCAGGCTATGTCTGTGTGAACAACATTACATAAAAAAGGGACTATGATGACATACTGACACTCAAAGTCAAACCTCATTAATTCTTTTGCATTTGAGCCTGCTTTAAAGGCTTTGAATTTATTCCACTCTTCTGTTTCTATGATAAGTCAAAAGCCACTTTCCTTAAATGAGCTTTTGTCTTTTATTCTTGCTGCTTATCTTGAAGAGTGCTTTTATCAGCCTATGATCACATTCCACATTTATTCTGATCAGCATAAACACAGCCATGAAGAGATCAGGCTGGTATGAGAGGAAGAAAGTTTTATTGTTTGTGGAACAATTAAGACATCACCATGACTACTTTTTAGATTATTTCTTCAAGTTTGCGTGACTCCATTTTATACGATTCCACTTATATCCAGTTTTTGTGATTTCCCTTTACTCTGAAAAAACTCCCACTGTAATAATCAGTTCCAAGCGCTTTAGTCTGCTCCTCAGTTTCAGCATCAAAGCTTTCCATCAAGTTGTTAAAGTATTCTTCCACTGCTCAAAACTCTAACTCTGAATATGGAAGTTCTGTCTGTCTAGCTTTTTATATCTATCACCAGGATATCTGAGGTTGGATGTTTACAAATCACTTGAGAGCGGGACAAACAGGACCATCTTCCCACTTATGGAAAAAGATATATTTACTAAGTAACTTGCCATTTACTAACTTGCCTTTCTTTTTGGTATGCTTACCCTTTAGGAATACAGTGTCGTACCGCAAGTAGCAATATTCAGCAGCATTCTGCACCAATAAAAGTAGCTCATTTATATTTTGCATGTTCATGTAGATTAAGAACAGTTTATTAATTTTAATGGTCATGATTAATGTACCTTGTGGCCAAAATATGGTATCTAAAGTAAAGTATAGATTTATTAAAAAGACAGCAGCACAGAAAAAGTTATAGTGGAATAATCTATAATCTGTTTACATTATATGAATGATTTGCTGTTCCTTCCTAAGGCATGTAGGAAGTCAGCACTCCTCAATGTGTAAAGTATTTCCATGTGCTTAAAGCATGATCTTTCCAAAGCAAACAATGACTGAGAAAATTTTTATTATTCTTTATTTCCCTGCCAGCTGTTTTTTTGGATTTTTCTCCCAGCCACCTTCTTTCTTTCAGTCAGATCTCTCCCTATTGCTCACAGTAACACCTACTCAAGGAACGCAGCAAAATCAATGACATTTTCATGGTCAGGAGACTGAGGGTATGTCTATACTTACCCGTCGCGTCGGAGGAGTCCAATCGATCTTCTGGGTTCGATTTATCGCGTCTTGTCTAGACGCGATAAATCGAACCAGGAAGTGCTCCCCCGTCGACGCCGGTAGTCCTGCTCTGCGAACGGAGCAGGCGGAGTCGACGGGGGAGCCTGCGCGCCGCGTGTGGACCAGGGGTAAGTTCGAACTAAGAGACTTCGACTTCAGCTATGTTATTAACGTAGCTGAAGTTGCGTATCTTAGTTCGACAGGGGGCGTTAGTGTAGACCTAGCCTTAGTAATGAGATGATCCAGTTTCTTATCTCAGACTGATTTAAATTAAGTTTTCTTAAGGGCTAGTCACTACCATAACTATACTGGCATAACTAAAAATGGCCACACTAAGGGGTTGTATCACTTTAAGAATAATAGTTTCTAAACTGATATTGTTATAGGACACAAAAACTGTGTAGACAAGCCTCCAGCCTGCCATGCACTTCTATACAACTGCTCTGTCTGGGGATTCCTTGGTCCCCTTACAGACACCAAGAGTTTGTCCACATGAGACAGTTGCACCAGTTTAACCTAACGTGCGATTTCAAACCAATTTAGTTAAACCAGTCAAGTCTGCATGGAGAGGACACTCTTATTTTGTTTAAAACCAGCGGTCTCTTAATACATAAGGCCTGGGGACAGATCCTTAGCTGATGTAAATTAATATGGAGCTTGAAGTCAATGGAGCAATGAGGATCTGCCCCAGGGCCTCACGTACAAAGTTGCACCAGTTTAACTAAATTGGGTGTAACTTTTTTTATGAACACCATTACGTCAGTTTAAACCAGGCCCGCATTGGTTAAGGTTGCTCCTGTTAAGTAAAATAATAAAAAATATGGTGTGATTTTAGCAGATTTTATGCCTTGGCCAGGAAGTGTTCTTAGCCATTTTGCAAGACTGATTTATAGATCTTTTGCATGATGAAAGTATTTGTACAGTCCTGTGTCTTTTGGCTAAAATAATTAAGAGTAATGCTCAGAGCCCCGTTGATGTTGAAAAGTGTTTTGCAGAAGGCAGCAAGTATGGACACCCCAACCGTTCTCAACACCCCAAACTTGCAGTTGAGGAGGCTGAAGCACAGAGATGAAGTGAGTTGAACAAGATCACAAAGCAAGTCAGCAGAGTTGAGAATAGAACCCAGGTCTCCTGACTCCCAGTCTAGTGCCCTTTCCCCAGATTATGCTGCCTGTCCAGCGAGAGCATTCCTAGGGGATTATCAGGGGCCCGGGTGGCAAAGCTACTTGGTATCCCCCTGCTGCCAGGCATCCACAAACCATTTTATGAGGTTTACCATTTTATACTTTTGCAGTGGTTTATATACTTTTTCACCTAACCTTGGGGGGGGGGGGGGGGAGACACGACTTCATTAAGTCAACATATAACATTTAATGTTTAAACACTTTGATATAACAGCAGCTATATAATAATCACAGAACTAATTAATTATCTTAGACAGTGTGTAGATTGGCACACATGGAATATGATCTGATGACTGATTGCTTTTAAATACAGTGTATCTGGCTCACACTTCAAAAAACAGATAGTTCAAAACATTTAAATGCAGTTATACATGTATCTGCCTGAACCTTCACAAAATCTTTATTTTTTTTAAAAGCCACCTCCCTCCCCCTAAACTTTGTCTATTGTTGCTAAGTGTCCTCCATCATAATATTCAAAATCTACAGGCATGTTGCTACATATTGGATACATATTTCAAAATGTTATAGGATATACAGAACATTTAAGTCAGGGATTCTTCAGACAAATGGTAAAATACTTAGAATCTCACTCTGAAGTACCACATTGTAACCCACCATTTAGTTTTTGCAGATATAATAAAACATATGGATTCTGTACCAATGTATTTTCTTTAATGAGGGTTGAATTGTGAAGGTCAGAATTGCCCTTTTCTCTCTGGCTTCTCGAAGTTGGTGTCCGGCTTCCCAGATCACTGAAGCATTTGTTGCTGTTAATAAGGACATCCAATTCTGCAGTTTCGAATAATGTAACAACATTCACCATTTTTCTCAGCGTTCTTTTCCTTATACTGGAGAGCACAACTATAAGGCCCAATTGTAACAGTGCTGAACTCCCAGAATTCCAACCAGAGCCAATGGGCCCTGCAAGTGCTCAACGCCTTTAAAAAACAGCTCCCTAGGAACCGTTCTGAAGAGAGCCACTTTTACCTGCTTCGGCACAGCGCACAAATCAGCATCACTTCACGTTCTGTTTACTCTCCTACAGCAGCAATTGGGTCTTCCATCAACTACTGTGTTTTTTCACATGCAGGATTAACTGCCCTTCAGAACGGTCACTAGATTCCTCCATCTGCAACTAGTTCATAGTAAGACTCTGTAGCATAATGACTGCACTTTTAGACTCTAGAAACGGCTGCAGTAGCTGCTAGTCAGATTGAGGTCTATTAGCCTGATTTTGGAAGGTGCTGAGCATCTACAGATCCCATTGATTTCAAAAGGAGGTTGTGAGCACCCAATAACTGAAAATCTGTCTGTCAAAGAGTGCACCCATTGCTGGAGCACCTCCTCATGGCTGGGTGTGGCATAGCAAGCTCTCTCCTCTCCAGTGCCGCCTGCTGACAGTCATTTTGGCCCCACAGCAGTCCCCCCTCCTCTCGTAACTCGGCCCTCTGGCCAGTTCACTATTTTGTTACCCCAGAAGTCCAACAAACAAACAGCCAAAGTACTTACAACAGGTCTTCGTCCCCGACTTCGGGCCCTTTGGGCCTTGCACACTCTTTGTTCCGGGCTTCCCAATCTCCTTATGCCCTTAAATCTGGGGACTTCACACCACCTTCCCTGGTGGCTAGTAGGGGAACTGAGGCCCTCCCCACAACCCTCCACTGGGTTCCAGCCCAAGATCACTAGTGAGCAGGCAAGGTCTCTCTATTCCACCCCTGTTTCTACCCAGAACCTCGCTAGGTTGATCCTACTCTCATCGCCAGGACTTGCAGGGCTCTCCCCTGCAATCCCCCAATAAATCTGAGACCAAAAGCACAAACTTAAACCATCTTCCATCCTCCACACACTTGGCCATTCATGCCTCAAGTTCCCCTGACTGTCCCTCCACTGAATACCTCCCAGGGCCCCCTCCCTAAAAAACCAGATCCTCCCCTTTTTTCAGGGCTTACCACTGGAGCCTACCCCATTCCCAGTGGCTGCTTCATCTCTCTCCTGGTGTCCCGTGAGACTTGTCTAGTCAGGAGATGATGCTAGGGCCAATTCTCCCTCTAGGCTTCCGCCTTGAGCCTGCCGGTCTGTCCACTCTCTAGTCCCAAAACATGACCAGAGAGCTCCTTCCTCTCCTCCCTGCAGCCCCCTTCTGCTCCAAACTTCCTTGCTTTATTATACTAACCACCCAGCTCCCTCCCCAGCTAAGCTTCATCTCGAATTGTGCCTGGCTCACCCTTCAGATGCAATCAGGTCAGGTTAATTGAGCTCTCAGGCCCACATTATCCCTTTCATTTCCTGCATGGGGTACACAACCCATCACACTGGCCCAGATAAATTAATTTACAGACTCCAAAACAAACAGCCTCACACTGTATTTCACTCTGAAAACTCTAGTACTAGACAACAGAAGAGAGGAAAGTTATGATATTCAGGTGTCACCTTCTGTTCCAAACAGAAACAAATCTATATTCAAACATTTTATATTTGCAGAAGCCTCATTTGTTTCAAAGACGTACCAGTAAACACTATGCTAATGTTCAGGAAGTGGGAATTTATTTAGTTATTCATGTCAGACATTTCAAAATGGCTTAGCCCATGAAACACCACAATTAAATAACGGTCACTGGACACTCTAGTCAGAATTTGCGTATTCTCTGCCCCACTCCCACAGACAAAGTTATACCCCGCTAGAAGGTAAATAAAAGCTTCCCTCAAAAGCTGAACACTCAACAAAAAAAGGACCACATCTCAACAGAAACACAAATGGAACATTAAGGCTTTGTCCCCATTTCCGTAGTTGATGACCAGACACTGAAATAGTTGCAGACCTGGAAAACCCTGGCACAGTGTGGCTTGGTGGAGAGAGCACTGGACTGGGTCTCAAGAGACGTGGGATCTATTCCTTGCTCTGCTACCGGGCGACAGGGGACAAGTCACTTCATCTCTGTGCCTCAGTTTCCCCATGGATAAAATGGTATAAAGATTCTTTATAAAGCATTCTTTATAAAGCAATTTGATATTTACTGATAAAAAGCACTATATAAGAGCTAGGAATAACTAATAAATATAGTAATAGCATAGAGGAGGACAGCTGCAATTATCGCAGTCATGCAGGAAGAAAGAGAAGATGCATGGGATGGGGCTTAATTAGGCTGCAACACTATTAACTCATCTGGAAACTATCCAGCAATAATTCATACAGTGCAGGTTATCGTAACTTCCTTAATCCTTACTTTCACAGGTTAACTTTGACCCCCCGCCCTTCCTCCAGGGCACTCACTTAAGGTTTCAGGATCCCAGCTGACAGCTCTTTCGGGTGGAGACCTGCGTCTCCCCTTCCAGACCAGGTTTAGGCTTGCAGTCCCTTTGCACCTCACTGTGCCTTCCCCAGCAGGTCTGATTGGGATCCAGCACCTGTGGTTAACCTTTCTCCAGGGGTTGCAACAATGTGTACCAGTTAGCAATCAGCCTTCACACAGCAAAATAATAAATGCACCTTCAGAATAAAAGTATCAGGGTAAAAGTATGACAGAGAAAACATGTGAAAACAATAAAAATGTCCTGTACCCATGCTAAAAGCTTACTAGAGATGGCTCATCAGCTCTAGGGGGTCCAGATAGGCCAAAGTCTTTCCAACCCTTCCACAATAGTGCCCTCCCGCTCCCCTCAGCACCCCTTGTAGAGAAGGTCCCATCTCTTTGCTGAATCAAAAAAAGGTCCTGTGGAGCTTAAACTCAGTCTTTATGCCAAAAGCCCTTTGTCAGTTACTCTCTGGAAAATTCAGTCTGAACCAGTATATGCAAGCCTCCCCGGGGAGTGGTACCTCTCCAGAGGAGTTTACAAACCTGAGTGATTCATCTTAATCTCACACACACACACACACACACACACACACACACACAGTTTTTAGAAGCGACAAAGAGTCCTGTGACACCTTATAGACTCTTTGTCGCTTCTACAGATCCAAACTAACATGGCTACCCCTCTGATACTTGACACAGTTTTTAGTTCCTGGAGGAGCTATGGTAACCCTCCCTCCATGCCCCCACAAAACTGAATACATTCCCTGGCCCACAGTGATGATAAACCATCCATAAACTTAACACAATATGGTCCCCAAAGATATTGCATGTGACTGCAATACCACCTAGCAGGAGGCTGCCATCTGCCCCCGACCCCTCTCCATTGCTGGTACCTCGCCTGTCGCTGAGACCACAGCACCATCCCCTTGCTTGAGGCTTAAGAGGCTGAGGAAACGGAGTTCTCCTCGCTGACAGACTCTAGGAGCTCCAGCGCCATCCCCCAGCTTCTTGAGGGGATGCCTTCCCCTAAATCCACTTCTTACTCTGGTGTATCAGGGAAACAGACCCTGTATGGAACTGGACACTTGCCAGCTGCTAAGTTATGACACCTTAACCCTTCACTTACCTCACTGGATCCCTAAGCTGCTGTGGGGAATGGGGGGGGGGGGGGAAGAGGGGGGAACACTTCACGCTGGCCAGTCAGGCAGTGAGGGAAAAATTCTTTCCCAGCCCCAAAAAGGTGACTAGCCCAATGCCCACAGCAAATCAAAAACCTGGTGCTATGCTAATTCCAGGGGTGGGAGCTGGGGCTCCAGTCAGAAGGTCAGGGCTCATATCCCTCTACTGAGTTCACAGGGGCCTATGGCTAACCTGAGTCCCACTGGTCTGCCCACCAGCCCAAGTGATGCTCCCTTCCCACCCCCCAGCCATCTTCCTCTCCCAATGCCCAGGAACGAGGGAGATTACTCTTTTTCCCTGCCATTCCAGACACAGTCATTGTATTTGAGGTTGCTTAAAACTAGCATAAACTCCACTGAAGCAAATCTTTATTTTCCTTGTCTATACTTGGGGTTCACATAGGTGCATTAGTCGATGGCTGGCCACTGATTGCTGCATTTGGACTGAATTCCCAACCTTGACAAGGCCTAAATTAACATTTAAAATGCCTATTATATAGAGGACCAAATTAGCCTGTTATCCCTCTAATAAAAAAAGGTAGAAAAGAATCAATAGATATAATATATTGTCTGTTAAAGGGCTATTGTGTTATTTCACTCATGCCAACAACAACAAAACTCCAAACTCATTCACTTGTGTAGCAATGCTCATGATTTGATCTGCCACTGGAAAAGAAAATCATTCCTTACTTCAATGTAAAAGATCACGAACTCTTAGGCACTGTTGCATGAAGTGCTTAGAGTTTTAAGATGGTTCATTAAATGGCCATCTACATTTCCAAACCATTTCTTCACTCCCCCCCTCCACAGAGTATTCATTCCAATCCAGGTAATAGAAACTATCACCAAGTAATAATTAGTGCTGAACAGATGTGAACTTTTCTCTTGAAAACGCCAGCCACAGGTTCTCAGTTGCACACTAAAGTAAATTGAATCTAGATATATTAATGGAAAGGGTTCATACACAGTACCACTTTGAACACAATAGAGGTCTCATATACTAGATTACAGTCAAAGGGCTCACGGAGGACACCATCCCAAATTTACTGAGCTATCCAGTTCTTAACTTTGAGTCAGTGGCTATTCACTTTTAAGTATCAATAAAGATGGTGAGGTGTAACGAAATCTTAGAGTCAACTAATCTGTATTATTAACCAATCTGTAAATACCAGCCTTTAAATTTAAAGGAAGCAGTCTTTAAACCAGTTATCTGCAGTGTTATAAAATAATGAGATAATCTTTTAACCCACAGGAACAGTTTAACATCTAGACAACAATAAAACAATTGATATTGGACTAAAGTAATTAAGTCATAATCTCCATACACTGTGTTTTTGCTACAGGGAATCTACAAAAATGTGTTGCAACAAGCCAGGCACACCTTTCAGTGCTGAACAAAAAGGTTTGCGCATAACACAATATATTTTTCTCCAAGTCAACTAGAGTTAAAGAGGGTAAAAGAAAGGAAAGTAAACCAGGATGCACTACAAATATCCCAAGACACCCTGTCCTCTTCAGAGAGTTTTGTTTTTTATTTAGTTGATTAAATAATAGACAAAGTGAGGGTAATTATTAATGGAGGGGTGTACTCAAGGCAAAGGAGAAGAAAGAGCTTTTATGGCTGCAAAGGTATGAACTACTAACAAAAGGAACCTTATTAAGTGATCTAAAAGCTTTGCAAAAGCCCCACTCAGAGACTTTCACAATAGTAACTTCTTAAGGACTCGATCCTGCAAAGTGCTGAGCTATTTGGCCCTGATCCAGCAAAGCATTTAAGCGTGTATTTAAACTTTGAACAATGAAATCAATGGGACTACTCAGGTGCTTAAAATTAAACATGCACTTAAGTGTTTTTCTGAATAGGGGCCAAAGTGGTCATCACTTTCCAGGATTGAGGGCTAAGTGGGGGCTAACAAATATTATAAAAAGGAGTGTTCCTTACCCATCTCCATGCAAGAAATCCACATGCCATGAGCAGAGCTGAGATTAAAAACAAAACACAGATTAACTCTGCCTGGCATACATCTCATGAAGAAATCAAACCCGTCTGAACTGTTTCTGCCTGTAGACCAGCTGGAAGGAATAGCAAAGGAAGGAAACTGGATTGATTCCCCCCCAAAAATAAAAAATCTTCTACTGTTTAGGCAGATTTTAAGAGCATGTCTTAAATAAAAATAAAAAATAAAAAAAGCCGACGACCAGTAACAATGACCATTTATGAACATAATCACATGCCACACAAATGGATGCAAGTACTTGAAACACAACATGAAACTATCTGGATCTGTAGACAGGGGCAAACTACTGTAAATGGTGGGATTAGGTTTAATCCTCCCAATTCACATAATATCATATATCTGGGAGACTCTGACCTCCTCTATCTGGAGGATATATTTATTTTATTTTTTTGGACTTGGAGCACAAACTTGGATACTGGCTCCATGAACTATAAACGAAATAGAGACTGGAAAACAAAAGCAGCCACTGAACATTTGCTGGAACCTGAAGCAGCAGAGGCAATAACAAAGTACAGTTAATTTGGCCTTAGTTGAAGTTAAAAGCACAGCCCAACAGAATGTAAAATAAGAATGTTATTTCCAATTAGAATAGAATAATGTTGTAAGGGTAACACCACAAGAGTATTATTTCCTCGCACTCGCTATGCTCAATTTACTACTAAGATGCATTTCAACGGTGTCCTAAACATCCTGTGTCACCAGGCAGGAGAATTAATTCTTGAGAATTATTGATCTGACTACTCCTTCCTGTGACTTCTGCTGCTTCAGGACAGCATGTCACTCACACTAGCTTTGAACTATTTACAGTACAAGATGACGGCACCCAGAATGAAATGCTTGTAATATTCAGACCAAGTTAAGATAACATTGTTGCCATGATTTAGACCAGGAATCTCAAACTCAAATCACCACGAGGGCCACATGAGAACTAGTAAATTGGCCCGCATCACTGAAACCTTTTGATACAAAAGGTATAGTCAAAAATGAAAAATGAAACCTACGATACAAAAGTATAGTCAAAAATGAAAAACAATTTAAGAGTAATATAGTATTCTATTAAAAATCAATGTATTCACTTTTTAAAAACTGTAATGCAAAGAGGGGTTTTAATAAAATATAAACACTCAGTAATGTTTGGAGCTTGGCTGCCAGTGGAGTTGGCGCCTATGGCGGGCCACAGGAAATAACTCCACGGGCCGCGTGTGCCCCACGGGCCGCATGTTTGAGACCCCTGATTTAGACAGAGAAAAGCCAGGAAACTGAAAAGTGAAGGGTGAAATTCCTACCTTAGCTCATGCTGTCATACAAGGAAAAGATTGATGATAGGAGATGCAGCATAGTCCAGTGGACAGGACACTAGTCTGGGACTCAGGAGGCCCAGGTTCTATGACCTTCTGTGTGACCTCGGGCAAGTCATTTCACTCTGTGCCTCAGTTTCCTTTCCCACCCTTTATCTTGCATACTTCGCCTGTAAGCATTTTGAGATAGCAACGGTCTCTCTGTGTGTGTATTATTATATTACTAGAAATAACTACTACTAGTATTCTAAAAATAAAACACACAGCTGTGCGAGGAATTGGGCTCATTATACAGTGACAATGCAGCAGAGCTATACTGAAGGGGTGCTTTCACTGTTGGAAAAGAACACTCTTCCGCCCATATTAGGGATCCAATACAGAGATTCTCTAACTCTTCAGTTCTCCAGCTACCTGCCCAGGAAGTGCTCTGAAGAGGTGAGCCGTTCTATAGGAAATGACAAGACAAGACAATCTAGTTTCAGGTACTTAATTTTTCATCTGCATGAAACTGCCTCCAAAGAACTTCACTCCTGGAGAGCAGCAATCCTCTAGTACAGTGTTTCCCAAACTTGGGACGCCGCTTGTTCAGGGAAAGCCCCTGGCACTCCCAGCCGGTTTGTTTATCTGCTACATCCGCAGGTTCGGCCTAGGTTCAAGCAGCAGATGAGGGGGGGGAAAAAAAGAAAGGGGGAAAAAAGAAACCAAATGGGAAGAGTGGTACAGTGCTTCCTTATGAGCACGCTGCTAGAACTCTCCACTGGTGGACTTGAAGCACTACACCCATAATAGCAATACTGCTTTGGTTCCAGGTCTACACATCATATCGCAACAGTACTTAAGGTGAGATTTTCCAAAGCACTCAGCACTAGTCTAGCTCTGTTCCCATGGAAGTCCATGGTGAAATGCCCATTGCATTCAATGGAAGTCATTGACTTCAATGGGAGCAGTGCTATGCCAGTGTTGAGCACTTGCCCTTAAAGACAGACACTAGAAAAAAAAACAAACAATGATGAGTCCTTGTGGCACCTTAGAAACTAAACACATTTATTTGGGCATAAGCTTTCATGGGCTATAACCCACTTATTCAGATGCATAGAGTGGAAAATACAGTAGGCAGGTATAAAGATACAGCACACGAAAAGATGGGAGTTGCCTTACCAAGTGTGGGGGGTCTGTGCTAACAATTCGATCCGAGTGGATGTGACCCATTCCCAACAGTTGACAAGAAGGTGTGAGTATCAACAGAAGGAAAATTATTTTTTGTAATGACCCGGCCACTCCCAGTCTTTATTCGGGCCTAATTTGATGGTGTCAAGTTTGCAAATTAATTCCAGACTCCGCAGAAGTCTTCTGTTGAAGTTTTTTTCTTGAAGAATGGCCACTTAAGTCTGTTATTAAGTGTCCAGGAAGACTGAAGTGATCTTCTAATGGTTTTTGAATGGTACAATTCTTGATGTCTGATTTGTGGCACTCCTATGGGTACCCGCATGGCCCCACAGTATGCCAACATTTTTATGGCTGACTTAGAACAACGCTTCTTCAGCTCTCATCCCCTAGCGCCCCTATACTACTTGCGCTACATTGATGACATCTTCATCATATGGACCCACGGGAAGGAGGCCCTTGAAGAATTCCACCTGGATTTCAACAATTTCCAGCCCACCATCAACCTCAGCCTGAACCAGTCCACACAAGTGATCCATTTCCTGGACACTACAATGCAAATAAGTGATGGTCACATAAACAACACCCTATACCAGAAACCTACTGACTGCTATACTTGCCTATATGCTTCCAGCTTTCATCCAGATCCATCATCACACGATCCATTGTCTACAGCCAAGCCCTAAGATACAACTGCATTTGCTCCAATCCCTCAGACAGAGACAAACACCTACAGGATCTCTATCAGGCATTCTTAAAACTACAATACCACCTGGGGAAGTGAAGAAACAGATTGACAGAGCCAGAAGGGTACCCAGAAGTCACCTACTACAGGACAGGCCCAACATAGAAAGTAACAGAATGCCACTAGCTATCACTTACAGCCCCCCAACTAAAACCTCTCCAGCACATCAAGGATCTACAACCTATCCTGAAGGATTATCCTTCACTCTCTAAGGCCTTGGGAGACAGGACAGTCCCCCAACCTGAAGCAAATACTCACCAGCAACTACACACCACACAACAGAAACACAAACCCCATTGCCAACTCTTTCCGCATATCGATTCAAGGGACACCATCATAGGACCTAATCACATCAGCTATACCATCAGGGGCTTGTTCACCTGCACATCTACCAATGTGATATATGCCATCATGTGCCAGCAGTGCCCCTCTGCCATGTACATAGGCCAAACCGGACAGTCTCTACGCAAAAGAATAAATGGACACATATCAGACATCAAGAATTGTAACATTCAAAAACCAGTAGGAGACCACTTGAATCTCTCTGGACACTCAATAACAGACTTAAAAGTGGCCATTCTTCAAGAAAAAAACTTCAACAGAAGACTTCTGCGGAGTCTGGAATTAATTTGCAAACTTGACACCATCAAATTAGGCCCGAATAAAGACTGGGAGTGGCTGGGTCATTAAAAAGTAATTTTCCTCTGTTGATACTCACACCTTCTTGTCAACTGTTGGGAATGGGTCACATCCACTCAGATTGAATTGTTAGCACAGACCCCCCCACTTGGTAAGGCAACTCCCATCTTTTCGTGTGCTGTATCTTTATACCTACCTACTGTATTTTCCACTCTATGCATCTGAATAAGTGGGTTATAGCCCATGAAAGCTTATGCCCAAATAAATGTGTTAGTCTCCAAGGTGCCACAAGGACGCCTCGTTGTTTTTGCTGACATAGACTAACACAGATACCCCTCTGAAGACTATAGAAGAACATACAGCACAATCCCACAAACTTGTGAGGGGCTGAGCATCACAGGATTTGAGGGAGCCCTGCATCTCCTAGGACAGCTTGTCCGCTATGAACCCTTAATCCTTTTCAGAGTCATTGCTTTCCAGGATACTGACCCCATTCAGTAGGTATGACTTAGTCCCAAATTTTCAACTTTGCATTTGGCTGTATTAAAAACACATTTTGTTTGAATGGGCCCAATTTACCAGTGATCCAAATTTTATCAAGGGTGATTTAAGATTTACTTCCAGATCATTGATTTAAAAAAAAAAAAAAAAATATGATGAACATCGGGCCTAGTACCAATCCCTGCAGAACCCTATAGAAACACCCTATTCAAAGATGATTCCCTACTGGTGACTTTTTGAGGTCAGTTAGCTAGTTCTTAGCCTATTTAATGTGCGATTCATTGATATTTGTATAATGCTAATTTTTTAAAATCAGAATGTCTTATGATATTAAGTCATGCCTTACAAAAGTCTAAATATATTACATCTATGCAGCTGCCTTTATGAACTAAGTGCATAATCTCCTCAAAGAATGAGAATGATATTTGTTTGATAAGATCTATTTTCCAGAAAACCATGCTGACGGACACTGTACTCGTTTCCTTTAATTCTTTACGAACTGATTCCTTTATCAATTATCTTTTCCTTTATTTTGGCCAAGACTGATGTCAGGATAACCAGCCTATAGTTACCTGTCATTCTTCTTACCATTTCTGAATACTGGTACAATATTAACACTCTTCCGGTATTTTGAAATTTCCCTGGTATTCCAATAGTTCATAAAAATTAACATCAGCATACCAGAGATCACCTCAGCAAACTCTTTTAGCACCCTTAAGACCAGGTAACTTGTGTCGGTCTACTTAAAAATGTGCATCAGCCACTCGGATTAGAAATAGCCTGGAAAGTACTTTTCATCCTCGTGTGATACAAGCACATCATTCTGCTTCTTTCCAAATACAAACTAACAATTGTTAAGACATCCTCATGACACACTCCAATGGTTCCTAAGTCCAAGAATTAAAAATACATAGCAATATTTTGCAGAAAAAAGGGAATAATTAGTGCAGCCATCCAGTTGGACCGTTGCTAAACAAAATAATGGTCTTTTTCTGTTAATTCTCTCAACACAATCAAATAAACTAGTTTATAGCCCATACCAACCACTCCTAACCCTTGAAGGCACAAATAAAATCAACAGAAAAAAACATTCCATATCATAGGACTGCAAATAAATAAAATCTTACAGCTGAAAGTACCTACCTACTATTGTTTGTCAAAAGCTGACACTATGTTTGGTGCTGTAAAGACAGAGTAAGATGCAAATGCTGTTCTCAAGGGGCTCATGTTGTAATTCAGACACAGAGAATAGTCCAGACACCCATGACAAAACAGACTGATGTCAGAGATGCAGGGTTGGGTGCTGGGAGGTTTTTTATTTGGTCTGTTCTAGGTTTTTTGAGTATCAGTTTTGGGTTATGGTTTTGTGAATTATTAAATCTGTGATGAGATGATGATTTTACAAGGAATTTTTACAGTCTTCAGGAGACCTTGGAAAATCGATCAGTTATTGAGGAGAAAGGGTAAAGAAAGATTAGTAACTTGCAATTTGGTTTTATCAAATCCTTAAACTGGTTGTAGGTATATATTTTGGTGAAAAAAAGAACAGAAGAAATGTTTATTTCGGAAAAAATATAAATGTTCTTTTCATGTAGTGACAGAAAGAATGGAGTTATAAAACAGGAAAGCTGACATTCTTATTACCACAGAACTACTAACATATTTGCTGTTAGAAAAATACTTCTCTGCCATTCTCATTGTTTGAGAATGGGTTCTTATTGACGTGACATGGATTTCCAGATTCTCTCTGACACACACACACAATCTTCTAGGGCACAAAAAAAGCAAAAGGAGCACCAGTCCTTTTCTGAAGGCTCTAGAATTTTAGCTTTCAGAACAATTACATCAAGCTATGGGGCAAAAAAATGAACTTTCAATGGATCAATTACAGCACAAAAATTGCAAGGGCAAAAATGCACAAAATCTCCTACATTCCAACTACTAGAATGCTGAAGTTCTTGAACTGCTCTCTTTAAATACACCAATAATTAGGAACTATACTCATCATTGGTCTGCGTGCTATGGTAATCCAAATTAAATTTAAAAGATCATTTGTATCTCAGACTGGGAAAAGCTGTGCTTTTTGAAACCGTGAAATAAAAAGGAAACAAAGTAATCTTACCATTTTGATGCCAGTGGAAAATGTGACTGGTTTGACTGGTCTGGGTTTTTCCAGCTGCATTTCTAGCTGCGTAGATCTGTCTTTATGTTGAGCTAAGAGCAGGGAGGCCGGCAGATGGGAACTTTCCTGTAAACATGTTGAAAACACAGATTGAAATATTCAAAAAAAATTAATGCTGCTCATTCTTCAAGACTACAAATTGTGTCTGAAAAGGCCATCACCAGCAGAGAGAGGTTACACTAAATATTCTCTCTATGAGAAATAGTTTACAGCAAACGATCACTTTCAGTAATAAGAAAAAGCTGCAGCAGCCTCATAAATCAGCATAATCTGCAAACAACCATTTTTATAGAATCCACATTAAAGACACTATAACAGAGTCCTTATTGCAACTGGCCAATGCAACCATATTTATTAAAATAAAAAAATTAGAACTTAATCACAGAAGGAGTAGTACAAAGTAGTATAACTTGGATCAGATGTTTATCTAAGACACATTCTTTCTACAAATGAATTCAGACCAGTTTGAAATTGTTTCCCATTAGATTTCACCTGAGGCCGTTTGGAAATGATCCTTGCTCTGCCTTGCACAATGGCACCATTGTAAGTGCAACCAACAGCATATTTATTTTCTCCTTTACCAACTTATTTTTAGGGAAGCCAGCCAATTTTTTTAAAATATATTATATAAATAAAAGTAATAAAATAATAGTTAACTTGCTTAACTACTTAAAATCTTACATTTAGGTTACAACAAAAAGATTTTTAACGTGTATACACATACCACATTCCAAGGAGAGGTAGACAAATTATTGGCTAAATAATTCTCTATTAAACTAGTCTGATTATCTCCATGAAGCCTGAAATCCTCTAACTTCTCTTTACTGTGGAGGCGGGGGAGGGGGAGATCAGAGCTGTTTATTCCCAGACTCCCTTGCTGCAGCACTTTATGCACAATGCACTCAAGACAACATATACATTTCTGTTCTGGGGAACCAAGGAAATGGGGTTTTGTGATCCAAATTTGCTAATAACTTATAAAGCAACTGAACTCTCAAAGCCAGATTGTGACTATAAATATTTTATTTTTAAAAGTTTAAGATAGAAAAAGGACTTTCAATGGGAGTTAGGTGCCTTTGAAAATCTCCTGAAGTGACACAGAACCATCAAGCAGTGCCCATATTTACTACTGTAAGATTAATGCTCCCTCTTCGTCCTTCCTATTGCTTATTATGCTCACTCACTTTGTCTTAAAATAGACTGTAGGTTTCAGGGCAGAGATTGTATCTCACAATGGGACCTGATCTGGGGTGAGGGAGAATACAAATGACAGTGAGGAACAGCACAGTCCTGCAAATGTCCGGGCACAGGTTCAGCACCCTTACTCTCTTCTGCATAGGGACTTCTCTCCTCCAAGTTTACATACAACAGAAAAGAAACTTTGGACCACCCATTCGCTATGTTAGCGCCTGAATCTCTGAGCACCTGCATGTCATCCAACACACTCACAGTCCAAGTGTGCACTACAAGTGCTGCTATCATGCAGCAATTGTTGAGAAGACCCTATTGAATGTGATATTTTTTTAATTTCAGATTTAATGTGCGCTATATGGTTGGAGGGGATCGAGGGGGAGTCTCCTTAGGCTTTTTGTCCTCCACCCACTTATCACGTTTGTTGTATTTCTCATGCAACAACAAAAGGCAGCCAATTTCTATGCTAACTTCTCAGCAGTTTCTACATTAGCATAGAGATACACAGTTCTGCGAAATCAGCATTGCACCAGCAAACCAGTGCTGTTGATTCACTGTTTGTCCTATGTAATAAGTGCACAGCCTTTTCAGTTAACTATCACTACAGAGCAGTAAAGAGATAGATATCATAGACCAGATCCTGTAAACATGTATGTATACAGGTAACTTTCTGTATGTGAAAACCACACTGAAATCAATGCAACCATTTGCACCAGGATTGTTAATCATGTGCACAAGTGTCTGCAAGATTAGAACTCTCAGCTCGGAGGGAAAAGGTGTGGGGGGACTAAGATGGCTTTAAGTTACCTTGACATCTTCCTCATTCTGGGAGCACGAGATACACCCCACACAGCATAATTAAGAGAGCCATGAGGGGCTAAGTCACAGAAGTCTGTCCCTACCTGCCTTCAGGCAGCATCACTGCCCAGAATTCCCACAGCACAACGTGCTTCATCCTTGCCTGGACACGCACTCCCAGTCCCACTCAGCCTCTGGCACACCCCAGCATAAAAGGGGCTGAGAATCTCGACCGTCATGCACAGGGGAATTAATAACATCTCTAGCACTATTAGTCTACAATCACACCCCGTGTTAATATTGTACTTAAAGACAAATGTACACATTTTGCTCAGATTTAAATTACAACTGGCATTTTAGTGAAAAGTGGCAGCCATGGAGACGTCATCTGAAACACTGCCAGCATGAAATCTGTCTAATCCTATATTGGGAAGTAGCACGGTGTTGTGGATAGGCCAATGGTCTGTGATTCAGGAGACCGGGGTTCTATTCCTGGCTTAGCGACGGCCATGCTGTGTGACCTTGGACAAGTCACATTACCTGTGTCTGTTTCCCCTCTGACCTTGTGCCCATCTGGTCTACTTAAATCATAAGCTCTTTGGAGAAAAACAAAAACAGTCTCTTATTATATTAGTACAGCAACTAGCACAATGGCTGAAGCCTCTGCTACTGTAATCCAAATAATAACGTGTAAGAAGTTGTGAACTAGTCTTCAAATGTGCTTTAAAGTTTCAACATTAAGGGCAAAATTTTCTCTTGTTGCTGCATGAGACCTCTTAATTCTGCTATCTGTGTGCTCAGCTCTCAGTGACTATGAATTCAGTAAATGACTGGAGAGCAAGATATTGGAGCTGAGATCTCTTGCGTGCCTCTGATATAAATATTTGCCCTATGTTTTTTCTTATTGTTAAATCAATGTTAAAGAAGTTTGGAGAAAGCAGTGAAAGGAGTATACATTCAACTATTCTCTGTGCAGCAATTCCTAAACAGAGGGTACATTAAGGAGAGACAAATTTAAAATTCATGCGTGAAATCCTGGCCTCTTTGGAGTTAATGTGAGTTTTGCGATTGATCAGTGGAGCCAAGATTTCACTCCACATGTTGGTAAAATGCACATCTTTACCTATAGTTCTAATATTCAATTTTTAAATCCATGTTGACATTTTTCACTTTGTTTGTTTATGTTGTGTTAATCTTTTTCATTTCTCTCAATGAAAAAAATGAAATTTGTTTCGCTTCAGTTTGTAGTTAGCGTCACTTTCAGATTTGCAACACAGCGATGTTTAGACTTCAGGTGCTGCAGGGGGAGGTTTAAAAATAACTGTTCTGATAGAAATTTTAGGAGTTATAGAAGAAACTTATTTCTGCTGGTTTTATAAAATCATGATTTTACAAAACTAAGTTTTGAGCCAAATTTCACAGTCCACTTTAAAAACTAGAGAGACACTAAAGTTTTCTAATTTTCTCTCTCTGCCTTTAACGTTACCTTTCTGTTGTTTTTAAAATATTTAGATATGTTTTAATAGCAATGCATGTGCAATCAGAGTTAAATTACCTATTTTGGTCATGTTATAAAGATTATTTATAACTGCTCTTTTCGCAAGCCATCTGGTGAACTGTATTTCCAGTAAAACCAACTGCTGTGTAAGAAAACAATGTTGGCCCCTACTAAATTAAAAGTGTATTTTAAAGCAGGACTGAACACACTTTTTAAAGTCAGAAACCAGTTCAAAACTTTTTTCCAAGCCATTAAGGAAATATACTGAGTGTACAGTGGAGTTATTAATTGGCCTGCTAGTCAGACTATGCCTAACTAAGCAGATCATGAGCATTATTACCTTAAAAGTTATAAGACTCTGCTGGATATAAAGTCTCAGATTGTTGGGGGATTTCCCTTTCCGTCGGGATACATCCACTGGAGTAAAACAAGGGGCCTTTCTGCACATCTATGCTGATGCCTAAGGAAAATGAAACACCAGCTCCTTTCAAAGAATCCAATAAAAGGCTGCCACGAACCTTGGCCCCGGGGCAAGGCAGTTCCTCAGCACAGTCCCTAAAACCGTAAAACAAACTCCTAAATCACACAACACCAATATCTCTCCATTTTAGTGGATCACCCATTGGGTCAAAGAAGAACTCTACATTCGCAGGAAGGGAAGAAAGTAAGTTACATCTTCAAAAACAACCAGAAATAAAATGCAAGAGAACTGGATTAAATGCAACTTTAATGTGAGAACCAAACCAAAGCAAAGAAATTCAGAATTAAGGTTGACACAGCATCCTTAAAACACCCTACTGGCAAAACAATATTTTTATATAGATTTCCATGCTTTTATGGTTTTTCTCTGCCCATATTTTTATTTATAAATGTGCATGCGTGCGCGCTCACACACACACACACACACACACACACACACACACACAGAGAGAGTTCTAAGACTCTCTAGTACAGTGCAGGAGTATAACAGTATGTTGAGCTGTAAATCCAGATTAGACCACACATGAAGTGCATAGGCTGTCCGGTGCCCCTAAATCACCACTGAATTTTTGGGTGCACAAAGAATGATGGATTAGAGGAAATCTAGAAGCAATCCCAGAAAGTAGGTCACTTTCCAAAAGTTTTTAAAAATAGCTGACCACTATAGATTTCCAAGAACATACTATACCTAACTTAATAATAAAATAAGACCTTTTTTCTCACTCACAGTTGTCAATAAACTTCCTATTGTTTGCTAATATTTTCAGTGCGCAAAGCAGATATCCTGATGCTTTACAGTAATTTGTTACAGAAGTAGGGATGGGGAGCAGTCAGTTGCTAATTTCATGGATGGGTTGGGTAGACTCACTAGGATAGCCCTTCTGAAATACCAGCACCTCTAATGGTCACAATGAAGTACAATACAGAACACAGACTCTTTAAAACAGGCTTGGAGGGGGAAAATGGGATGAATTACAGACAGAAGAAGCAAAACAAAAAACAAAAACCCCACCAGCTTCTTACTCAGTCCAATCTCCTGCATTTTGCATGATTACTCCCTACATCATTCCTGCTAGTGTCTTACCAGATCTGTTCTCAAATGTTTGTAGGATGAAAGAAATTTAAAAATAAATATGAAATGTACAAAACTGATATTTTGTATCAGCGGCATAAGTTGTGCAAGTGCATGTCTGAAGCCCCAAGAACTGAATTTGAAGCTCAAAATCTGTAGTTGTTTTGATACCCACCAGTTCATCCAGAAGTGCCTGTTTATTCTTCCTTTTTATAATCTGTTGCATTTGTTCCTCTTTCTGTATGAACAGTCGCCTTTGCTCACTTTCATGTCGTTCCACCTCTAAAGCTTCCTCCAGCTCCTCTTGCTCCCGAGTCTAAAACAGGAATATTAGAAATTTATTATTGGAAAAGATTCTAAATTTGGCAGATAAAGTGCTGCCGTGGTCCCCTTCCCCCAAGTAAAGGGTATTATCCTAATGTCTTTGGCAGGGATCTAGAGACAGGCAATGAAAACGATTAGAGACGTGGGTAAAGGCAAAAATTTCATGTGAAAAGCCTGCAACTCTCTAGCTGACACAGGAAACAAAATAAGAGGGTATAGGATAGGGAAAGTGAATTTGGCGCTCCTATTCACCCTGACAATACAAGAGCAAGGGGAGATTCAACTAAACTGAAAGGCAACAAATTTAAACTGATCACTTATTTTAAAAAAATACAATGGATAATTAACCTGTAGAATGTATTGCCACAAGAGATAATTGATGCCAAGAGCTTATTAGGAGTCATATCCATAATGAGAATAACCACAGTTACATCAGACAGGGATATAAACATGTATGCTTCAGGAAATAAGCCGATCACAAACTGAAGGGGCTTAGGAAGAATGACCCCCATGGGCAGGTTATGCCATAGTAATCCCCTATGTTGTTGCATGCATCTTCTTGGAACATAAGAATGGCCATACTGAGTCAGACCAATGGTCCATCTAGCCCACTATCCTGTCTTCCAACTGTGGCCAGTGCCAGATGATTCAGAGGGAGTGAACAGAACAGGGCAATTTATTGAATGATCCATCCCGTCGTCCAGTCGCAGCTTCTAGCAGCAAGAGGTTTGGGGACACCTAGATCATGGAGTTATCTCTCTGACCATCTTGGCTAATAGCCATTCATGGACCTATCCTCTATGAACTTATCTAATTATTTTCTGACCACAGTTATGTTTTTGGGCTTCACAACATCCCCTGGCAATGAGTTCCACAGGTTAACTGTGCATTGTGTGAAGTTCTTCCGTTTGTTTGTTTTAAAACTGTTGCCTATTCATTTCATTGGGTGACTCCTAGTTCATGCGTTATGTGAAGGGGAAAATAAAACTTCCTTATTCACTTTCTCCACATCATTCATGATTTTATAAATCTCTAGCATATGTCTCTCACTTGTCTCTTTTCTAAAATGAACTGTCCCAGTCTTTTTAATCTCGCCCCATATGGAAGCTTTTCCATACCTCTAATAATTTTTGCTGCCCTTCTCTTACTTTTTTCAATTCGAATGCATCTTTTTTGAGATGGGGCAACCAGAACTGCATGCATTATTCAACATGTGGGTATACATGGATTTATACAGCAGCATTACAATGCCTTCTAAAGGGGGGGCTGAAACAATTTTTATAGTGGGGGTGCTGAGAGCCATTGAACCAAACTGTAAACCCTGCATATAATGGAATCCACTTCAAGCCAGGGGGTGTGGTAGTACCTATGGCCCTTTCCTAATGGTTCCTAACACTGTTAGAGATTTGCCTGCCGCAGCACATTGAGCAGCTGTTGTCAGACAACTATCCACAATGAAGCCAAGATCTCTTTCTTAAGTTGTTATAGCTAACTTAGACCCCTTTGTTTTGTATGTATAGTTGGGGTTATGTTTTACAATGTACATTACTTTGCATTTATTTACATTGAATTTCATCTGCCATTTTCTTGCCCAGTCACTCAGTTTTATGAGTTCCCTTTTAAGTCTTTTCAGTCAGCTTTGGGCTTAACTGTCTTGAGTAATTTTGTATCATTTGCAAACTTTGCCACCTCCCTGTTTACCCTTTTTTCCAAATCATTTATGAATATGTTGAACAGCACTGGTTCCAGTACAGATCCTTAGGGGACCCCACTATTTTACCTGTCTCCTCTGATGCATCTGATATTGGACAGGATACCAGACTACATGGACCTCTTGTCTGATCGGATATAGAAATTGCTATGTTCCTACAAGTTATACATGACCTGAATTATCTTTGATTTCAGAAAAGGAAATATAATGTATCACCTTTGCCCTCACTGCTTTATACACATACATGGATATATGGAGGAGCTCTCTATTTGTTAAAACAACGAGGAGTCCTTGTGGCACCTTAGACAACAAATGTATTTCGGCATAAGCTTTCATGGGCTAAAACCCACTTCAACTCTCTATTTGTTGGTACTACTCCAGTCCAACACGTTCCTTCACAAACAAGGGAACGTTTTTGGTTCTCAGAAGGAAATGGTTCAAATGTATTATTTTCAGACTACAAACGCCTAATGTGAGTGTTGAGTTCAAAAGGAATGCAGGATCAGGCCTTATTGTGTCATTTCTGTTACTATATTTGCCTGAATTGAAAAATTTTCTTCTCAAAATGATGTATATTTTTAATGCTGGAAGAAACACTTAAAACATTATAGAGAAGCTTTTTAAAAAAAAAATTTTTTTTTAAATCCTTGCCAGCTACTTTTAAAGGAGAGCAGAACTCTGTCTGAATAATATTTTAATGAAAAAACCTACAGGAAAGTACATGTGGCCCACATACAGAACACATGTTTTATAGCCCTCTAAGAAGCAGTATCATCATTAGCACTTAAAAAGGCTTTTGTCATGTTAAAGTATACAAGTTTGTTTCACTATCACTCGTTTAAATTTTGCATAAGCCAGGCCTTTGTTTTCCCATTCTCCAACGCTCTCTTGAGAGCTTCATAATGTCTGTGTCTGGATTTTTTTTTTCTTCCTTTGGATGAGAAAGAAATTATTGTCCTGGAGTAGGAATGAACCCAGTCTCTTCTGGATATTGTCCAAATACACTGCCAGCATACATATGTTTGGAAGAGCCTGCATTTACTACCTAGCTATGTCAGTCCCTCTCTCTAAACCCTCGCCAAACCAACGAGCACACGAAAATCAGTTGTCAACATGATCTCCTGAAGCAAGCAGATCTTTGATAGAGGAGAATACTTGTAGATCACATTTTTCTTACTATGGAGTGTGTCAGTATGTGTGTCGGAGTTTCTTCTTTTTTCCTTTCTCCTTTAAGACAGCATTTTACAACAATTTAGCTTTAAAATATTTAATTCCTCAACTACCGAATAAGAAATTAAAAAAAACAAAACAAAAAAAAAACAGCAAACCAACCAGTTTTATCTTGTTTTTCTGAATGACTTCTTTGTTGTCCTTCTGGTACATATCCATTTTCTTTTTGGTGTTCTCCAAATCCACATTGTTCGTCAAGTTAAACACTGTATTGATATTTTAAAAAAGAAGCATGAAATCATAGTATTAACCTGGTACTCTCTCTCTCACACTCTCACACACCCCATAATCAATAAGTATTACCCTTATTTAATGTTCCTTGTCGCTACCACATTAGCAGCACTAACCTAACTGAATATGGCAAAAATTCACTTGGACACACAAAGGCCAGATCCTGATCTTTGTTACATTACTGTCAACTGCATAGCAACTTAATTTACTTAAATGCAGTTCTTGCAAATTTATACACGCGTAACTGAAATTAGAACATGATTTTTTGCTTCCTTCGTGGGATACCGGTAGCGTAATCCCTTGAACAGCATCAATAGCCAAGATACACAAAAGCTGGCCTTTATAACAAGTAGTTTATGGCTAAGAAGAACCTAGACCAGAGGTCCCCAAATTGTGGGGCACTCCCCACCCCAGGGACACGGAGGAGCGTTCAGGGGGTGATAGCAGGCTGGGCCAGCCCCCACAGGGGGCAGGGAGTGAGGACCACCCAGCCCCATCCTACCCCCAGCCACAGCCCTGACTCCCAGACCTGTGCATAACCCAATCCCCAGCCTGGGCATGGCTCTCCATGTGGCCAGGGGCCCTGCTGCCGGCCCCCACCATAGCCTGACTGTGGCTCTGCTCCTGCTCCCACCCTCAGCCCCTGGCCATGGCTCCATCCAGGGCCAGCCCACGGCTCCATCCAGGGCCAGCCCACGGCTCCATCCAGGGCCAGCCCACAACATTTTGCACGTGAGGCGGGGAGCTCGAATGACGCCCCCCTGCCTCCTCACATGGGCCAAAACTTTGAAAGGTCTCAATTCTGCCTTCTTCCTGTTCTACTCCTCTCGTGGTACTGCTCTGCTACCTACCCCAATAAAGGAGAACAACTTAAAATGCCTTGTTCAAAAATTTTAAGTAACGCTTAACTTTCAAACACCTGAACAGCAAATGTAACTTTTCTTGTCTGCGTAGTAAACACTGGCATAGAATCCTAGAATCTCAGGGTTGGAAGGGACCTCAGGAGGTCATCTAGTCCAACCCCCTGCTCAAAGCAGGACCAATCCCCAACTAAATCATCCCAGCCAGGCCTTTGTCAAGCCTGACCTTAAAAACCTCTAAGGAAGGAGATTCCACCACCTCCCTAGGTAACCCATTCCAGTGCTTCACCACCCTACTAGTGAAAAAGTTTTTCCTAATATCCAACCTAAACCTCCCCCTCTGCAACTTGAGACCATTACTCCTTGTTCTGTCATCTTCTACCACTGAGAACAGTCTAGATCCATCCTCTTTGGAACCCCCTTTCAGGTAGCTGAAAGCAGCTATCAAATCCCCCCTCATTCTTCTCTTCTGCAGGCTAAACAATCCCAGTTCCCTCAGCCTCTCCTCATAAGTCATCAGCCCCCTAATCAACAAGATGAAGGATATGCAGCCTGCCCCCTTGGTTTCGCTGAACATTCCCAATCATGTATATCTGAACTAAAGATGCCTCCAGGAATAGAGCAGCTTCTGTAGCAGGCAGACTGAAAGAACGAGGTGTGCAGGGGATTAGTAATAAGATACAGAGCCTTTCACCAGTAGGTCACTGGTTCAAACTGGGGTCAAGTCAATTCTGACTCAAAGTCATTATCACATGAAGATCATTTGGTGGCCTCAGTCCAGTTCAGAGTGGACACCAGAGAGATCACCATATCCCTAAAACTAGCATAGATGGCAACCCACTCAGCGCGAATCAACATGGAGACCGTACAGTCCAGTCAAACTCTTCATGTGGCCCCTCCAGAACACGGCTGAGGTACATGGACATGAAAGAGCAGGGAAGCTCACACGGTCATTGATAAACCCCTCACAAACTAGAAAGGACACAGTCCCGGCCACAAAGAGCGCACACAATCTGAATCATGAGGAGAGGAAGGATGTTCCCGTGGCTAAAGTGCTAGCCTGGGAGTCAGGAGTTCAGGGTTTAAATACCTGCTCTGCCACAGACTTCGTGTTTGACCTTGGACAAGTCACTTTGTCTCATAAAAGGGGGATAAAAGCACCTTGTGGTTCTGTTGGGATAATTTAGTTGGGGATTGGTCCTGCTTTGAGAAGGGGGTGGGACTAGATGACCTCCTGAGGTCCCTTCCAACCCTGATATTCTATGAACCCCCTGCTCAAAGCAGGACCAACCCCAATTAAATCATCCCAGCCAGGGCTTTGTCAAGCCAAGTCTTAACCTTTAAGGATGGAGATTTCACCATCTCCCGAGGTAACCCATTCCAGTGCTTCACCATCCTCCTAGTGAAATAGTGTTTCCTAATATCCAACCTAGATCTCTCCCACTGAAACTTGAGACCATTGCTCCTTGTTCTGTCATCTACCACCACTGAGAACAGCCGAGCTCCATCCTCTTTATAACCCATCTTCAGGTAGTTGAAGGCTGCTATCAAATCCCCCCTCACTCTTCTCTTCTGCAGACTAAAGCCCATTTCTCCCAGCCTCTCCTCATAAGGCATGTGCCTCAGCCCCCTAATAATTTTTGTTGCCCTCCGTTGGACTCTCTCCAATTTGTCCACATCCTTTCTGTAGTGGGGGGCCCAAAAGTGGATGCAATACTCCAGATGTGGCCTCACCAGTGCCGAATACAGGGGAATAATCATTTCCCTCGATCTGCTAGCAATGTTCCTACTCATGTATCCCAATATGCTGTTGGCCTTCTTGGCAACAAGGGTACACCGTTGATTCATATCCAGCTTCTCGTCCACTATAATCCCCAGCTCCTTTTCTGCAGAACTGCTGCTTAGACAGTGGGTTCCCACCTTGCAGCAGTGCATGGGATTCTTCCATCCTAAGTACAGGATTCTGTACTTATCTTTGTTGAAACTCATAAGATTTCTTTTGGCCCAATCCTCCAATTTGTCTAGGTCACTCTGGACACTATCCCTACCCTTCAGCGTATGCACCTCTCCCCACAGCTTAGTGTCATCTGCGAACTTGAGGGTGCAATCCATCCCATCATCCAGATCATTAATGAAGATGTTGAACAAAACCGGCCCTAGGACCGACCCCTCGGGCACTCCGCTTGATACCAGCTGCCAACTAGACATTGAACCGTTGATCACTACACCCCTTGAGCCTGATGATCTAGCCAGATTTCTATTCACCTTATAGTCCATTCATCCAATCCACACTTCTTTACCTTGCTGGCAAGAATACTGTGGGAGACGGTATCAAAAGCTTTGCTAAAGTCAAAGTATATCATGTCCACCGCTTTCCCAATATCCACAGAGTTATCATCACAGAAGGCAATCAGGTTGGTCAGGCATGTCTTGCCCTTGGTGACTCCATGTTGACTGTTCCTGATCACCTTCCTCTCCTCCAAGTGCTCCAAAATTGATTCCTTGAGGACCTGCTCCATGATTTTTCCAGGGACTGAGGTGAGGCTGACCAGTCTGTAGTTCCCCAGATTCTCCTTCTTCCCTTTTTTAAAGATGGGCACTATATTTGCCTTTTTTCAATCGTCCAGGACCTCCCCCAATCGACACGAATTTTCAAAGATAATGGCCAATGGCTCTGCAATCACATCAGCGAACTCCCTCAGCACCCTTGGATGAATTGCATCCGGCCCCATGGACTTGTGTATGTCCAGCTTTTCTAAATAATCCTTAATCTGTTCTTTCACCACTGAGAGCTGCTCACTTCCTCCCCATACTGTGCTGTCCAGTGCAGCAGCCTGGGAGTTGACCTTGTGTGTGAAGACCAAGACAAAAAAAGCATTGAGTACTTCTGCTTGTTCCACATCCTCTGTCACTAGGTTGCCTCCCCCATTCAGTAAGGGTCCCACACTTTCCCTGACCACCTTCTTGTTGCCCTTGAAACCCTTCTTGTTACCCTTCACATCCCTTGCTAGCTGCAACTCCAATTGTGCTTTGGCCTTCCTGATTACACCCCTGCATGCTCGAGCAATATTTTTATACACCTCCCTAGTCATCTGTCCAAGTTTCCACTTCTCGTAAGCTTCCTTTTTGTGTTTAAGCTCACCGAAGATTTCTCTGTTAAGCCAAGCTGGTCGCCTGCCATATTTTCTATTCTTTCTGCAAATCAGGATGGTTTGTTCCTGCACTCTCAATACGGCTTTTTTAAAATACAGCCAGCTCTCCTGGACTCCTTCCCCCCTCATATTAGCCTCCCAGGGGATCCTGACCATCAGTTCCCCGAGGGAGTTATAGTCTACTTTTCTGAAGTCCAGGGTCCGTATTCTGCTGCTCTCCTTTCTTCCTTCTGTCAGGATCCTGAACTCGACCATCTCATGGTCACTGCTGCCCTCTATGTATGGAAGTGCTCAGTAATTCAACAGGACACAAGTGTTGCTGATATACAATTTCTAATTTTTTAATCTAACAGTAGGCAGGAGCTCATCTTGCTGGGTCCATTAGATTATGTTTGTCCATCTGATTTACATCCTTTCTTCACCCACACTTTGCATAGGTACAATGGAGGAAGTGAGCTTCTGAAGTAGGTAAGGGAGCTGTCTCAGCCCACAGACCGGACAAGGGCATTCCAGGCATAGAGGGCAGCAAAGAAGGTGGCACAGCGGTGGGAGTGGCAGAAGGGAACAAAGAACAAAGCAGGTATCATTGGCAGAACAAAAAAGGAGACACACAATGACAGATATAGGTTGCTGCTGAGTAGCTTTTAGTCTGGAATGAAGGGACAAGGAGCTGGAACCAATGATAGTGGCACAAAAATGGTGGTAAGGGGCACAACGCCACTTATATTTCAAACAAAAGTAACTTTGGAAAAATACAGCACACTCTTATAACCAGTGAGTTAGCATTCATTTTCAGGAAGCGTGGCTAATTCCATTGGTCTGGGTTTAAAAATAAAAAAAAAAAATCATTAGTATAGCATCAATAAAGCATGACAAACTTTTGTAGCTGCCTAAAACATTTAAGGATCGCTAACGTAATCTCTCTCATTTTCACCCTGACACATCAACAGGAATCATGGGCCTAGATTCCCACCCAGAGAGCTCAATATTTATCCCTGGGTGAGGGAAACTTGTAATCCCTTCAGTTGGGCTGAATATGATGAATATAAAGTGGCGTGGTAGATTATAGCCAAAAAACAAATGAACAAATGCTTTATATCCCTTTCTTACAAAAAAGTAGTGATCGACAGGATTTTCAGTTTATTTTAGCCTGACTTTCAGAATTGATGAATCCCACAATCCCAGACAGACTTCAGAGTTATTTCAGAGGTAGGATGGTCTTGTGGCTTAGGCCCTTAACTGGGACTCAGAAATCTGGGTTTAATTCCCAGCTCTGCCACACACTCCCTACGTGACACTGGATAACGTTTAACGCCTCTGTGCATCTCTTTCCTCACCTGTAAAAATGGGGGAAATACTACGACTTTTCTCCCATACTTCATCTGCTTGCTCCATTTAGATTTTAAGTTTTTATTTTAAGTTTTTAGGGCAGGGACTAGCCCTTATTATGAGCACATACAGCACCGAGCACAATGGACCCTTGACCTCAGTGGGGCCACTAGATGTTGTTGTAATACAAGTAAATATTAGTGAATACTCTCTACCTTTGAAAGCTAGGCCCCTTGTGTTTTGTGGGAGGTTGCTCAATATGGATTTTCATTGCTTATGCGGCTCTCTCCCCCAAAAAAGACAGCATTTTTCAACATTATATTGCTCTAAAATCTTAGAATTAAAAAAAAAAAGTGCAGGGAATAATTGTACTATTTTAGCAACGCAACGTTTATTGTAGCAACGTTTCCTCAAAAAAAACTGGTTATTTTAATCTTGTTCTGACCTCCAGCTTTCCAACCTGTAGCTTCCAACTGACAAGCTGTTAGATATTTGGGCACAGTGGCTGAAAAGAATGGTCATGTGAAAATGCTGGCGGACAACCACATTTCTGATCAGAGCCCTGCAATGAAAGTAGCTGCATGTGAGTGTCAGCACTTCCTACAGCTTAAATCCAACACGACAGCTCTCTAAACCTATGATGACACCAGAAAGAAAAAGCACAACAGAGGTACACTGCCCTAGCAGGATACCCAGGTACACTTCAGGTGCACGAGGAGGTAGAAGATGAGAAGCCAAATGTCTTTGGTCACCTGAGCAGCAGTGGTATTCCTCTATCACCTCACTGCTGGATGATTTTCTAAACTGGGTTTTACAAATGTGGCTGTTTGGAGAGTTACTGAACTATAATAGGCTGAACAGGTCCTGACGCATGCTGACAAACTTCATATCTGCATGGTTCAAAACATTCACCGCGGGACCACGAGGATGGGGGAGGCAGAATAAATCTCTCTCTCTCGCGCGCGCTCTCACTTCCTTCATCTTCTTAAACCCATTCCAAATCCACAATCGGCCCTTAGAGCCCCTGTGACTGAGTAGGCTAGATGCCAATCACTCCTCTCTCCTTCCACACACCCCCCCCCAGAACAGAACATCAGATTCTTTCTTCTGCTTCCTCACCCAGACCCAAAACACGGCGGCGGAATAGCTACCTCACAAATGATCTTCCCCCCAGCTGTAAGCAGCAGCTCCCGGCATAGGACCTCTCTGGGCTCTATGCAAGTTCCGCTGCACCCTCCTCATAAAAACAGCCATACTGGGTCAGATCAATGATCCATTTAGCCCAGTACCCGGTCTTCCAACAGTGGCCAATGCCAGGTGCTTCAGAGGGAATTAACAGAACAAGCAATCGAATAATCCATCCTGTCGTCCACTCCCAGCTTCTGAAAAACAGATGCTAGGGGGACACAGAGCGTGAGGTTGCATGCCTGACCATCCTGGCTAATAGCCATTGATGGACCTATCCTACATGAACTTATCTTTTTTGAACTCTGTTATAGTTTTGACCTTCACAACATTCCCACGTAATGAGGTCCACAGGTTGACTGTGCGTTCTGTGAAGAAATACTTCCTTTTGTTTCTTTTAAACCTCCTACCTATTAAATTTCATTGGGTGACCCCTTGTTCTTGTGTTATGAGAAGGAGTAAATAACACTTCCTTATTTACTTTCTCCACACCAGTCAAGATTTTATAGACCTCTATCCTATCCCCCCTTAGTCATCTCTTCTCTAAGCTGAAAAGTCCCACTCTTTTTAATCTCTCCTCATATGAAAGCTGTTCCATATTCCTAATAAAATTGTTGTTGCCTTCTCTGTATGTTTTCCAATTCTAATAGATTGTTTTGAGATGGGGCAGCCAGATCTGCAAGCAGTATTCAAGATGTGGGCATACCATTAATTTATATAGTGGCATTATGATGATATTTTTGTCTGATTATCTATCACTTTCCTAATAGTTCCTAACCTTTCTGTTAACTGCACATTAAGCAGATGTTTTCAGAGAACTATCCACAATGACTTCAAGATCTCTCTCTTAAGTGGTAAGAGCTAATTTAGACCTCATCATTTTGAATGTACAGTTGGAATTATGTTTTCCAATGTGCCTTACTTTGCATTTATCAATACTGAATTTCATCAGCCATTTTGTTGCCGAGTCACCATCAGCGGCATGTGAACCACTGACTTGGGGAGGCTAGTCCCCAGCCCTGCCTTTCTGTCCAAGGCCTCGCCCCTTCAGCACCCCCCCCACACTTCGGCCGCTGGGCCCAGCCCCCAGAGCACTGAGAGGGCAGGCCCAGCGCCCGGAGCGCCAGGAGAGAGTGAGGGAGGGCAGTGTGGCCCCAGCACCAGCCCCAGAGCCAGCTTGCAGAGCGAGAATCAGGAAGGGAACTGGGGGGTGGAACATGAGCAGGGCCACTTCTGGCTATTTGGGGAGGCACAGCCTCCCCCAACCTATGATACCCGCCCCACCCATGCCAGTCACCCAGTTTTGTGAGATCCCTTTGTAACTATTTGAACTTTGGACTTAACTACCTTGAGTAATTTTGCCACCTCACTGTTGAATCACAACCCTTTTTCCAGTGCCTAGCCTGAGGGAGCAGTCAGGAACTGGCAATGGGGAAGACAGGTTGCAGGGGGGAGTGGGTATCAACTGAGGGCCAAATCACAATTCTCACTAGGTAGGTAGGCAGGCCACAGGCAGCAAACAGATTCACTTCCTTGCCTCATCACAGCACTTCCCAGCACCTTCCCTTAACTCCCCCAAAATGTCTAAACATCGAGGTGTAAAACATTAAAGAGTTACATTTGGTCTAACCTACATTCTAAAAACTTACATCGGCAAGTAAGCAAGCTAAACTCTTGGATATAGAGTCTTCTTTGCTGGTCATTACCTAGCCAAAACTATTATCATCATACATAGTCTAATGGCTAAAAACTTCTAAAAGCAATACTTCCCAACCAAAGTTTTAAAATAACATTTTTGCTATTCAATTACAACAACCTAGCTTAGCAGGCTGGCATGCTCCTTTTTGTTAAGGGCGTTTAATAGAATTATTCTTGGTCTGTGAATAACCGTGGATATTTGACGATTGGTGAACATAAGCCATAGTATAAACAATACTGAAATCACGAGCATTTAAAATATGGTGTCACCATATTGATAGCTGAGCCAAATGCCATAGAATTTAAATTGACCTCAATAAGGAGTGTTGCTCAGATATGGGCTGTAGAATTTGGCCTGTTACGGGTTTTGAGAGGCGAGGGCGGGAGGGTAATTTTTTAAATTTTAATAGCAACATTTAGAAAAAAAGTTTCAAACCAACAAGCAAAGAGTTAAAACCAAGAATCCTACATTACGCCTAGCTAAAAATCAGTAGACTAGCAAAGCAGATGGCTATTCTGCAAAGATTTCAAAGGGAAGCCAGACTTATTGCTTTCTATTCTGAAGCATAATATAAGCTCATATAATGGGCCTGAAAATCAAAAAAGTAAAGACACAGAAGCCAATCTGTATAAGAATTATTTACTTCCTTATTCCTCTCATTGGTTTAGAAGTTGACCTGCCTTTAGACAGCTGTTGAAATACAACAAGAAGCCTATTGTATTTTCTGAAACGTTTAATTCTATTTAGACAAAACTCCACAGATTTTCTGAAATCCTGCCTTGACAGAGTGAGATAATCTCTATTTTTAAAATGCTACTAATTAATCTCATAACAAAAGGAACAACAATCTGCTAGTTTATTATGGAATTTAAAATCAACCTTTGAGACAAACCTTAATGCCATGTGGAACAATCATTGGTCTGGGAAAGCAGCATTGTTTATGGTAAATAAATCCATCACTGGTGTTTAAATCAGCATCATCAAAATCTCTCACACCTTCTATTGAAGACATCAACTTTGAGCCTTCTCTTGGTAATTAGTATCAGAGGGGTAGCTGTATTAGTCTGCATTTGTAGAATCGACAAAGGGTCCTGTGGCACCTTATAGACTAACAGAGGTATTGGAGAATAAGGGCTGGTCTACACTAGCCCACAAGTTCGAAGAAGATACGCAACTTCAGCTACGTGAATAACGTAGCTGAAGTATCTTATTTCAAACTTTAAAGTACTTACCCCTGGTCCACACGGCGGCGCACAGCTCCCCCGTCGACTCCGCCTGCTCCGTTCGCAGAGCAGGATTACCGGCGTCGACAGGGGAGCACTTCCTGGTTCGATTTATCGCGTCTACACAAGACGCGATAAATCGAACCCAGAAGGTCGATCCAACGCCTCCGACGCTGCGGGTAAGTGTAGACTAGCCCTAAGCTTTCGTGGCTGAATACCCACTTCTTCGGATGCAAGCAGTGGAAATGTCCAAGGGCAGATATAAATGTGTAGGGAAAACTTAGACTAGAGATAACGAGGTTAGCTCAGCTAACTGAGCATTCCCACTGCTAACTAACTAAGGCCTTCACTACACTTGCAGATGTACAGCGCTGTGAGTTAAACCCGTCTTTGTACAGCTGAGTAGGAAAAGCGCTGCAGCCTGTCCACACTGGCAGCCGCCAGCGCAGTAACGAGCACTAACGTGGCTACATTCGCGGCACTTGCAGCAGTTTTGGGAGAGGTGCATTATGGGCAGGTATCCCACAGAACACCTCTTCCAATTCTGGCGCCGTGGGTTGTGGGAAGGGGGCGTGGGGTATGGTGCATTCTGGGTCCTGTTCCAACGCCCCGTGATGCATCGCTTCGCATCCCAGCAATCCCTGTGTTTCCAGCCACAATTTGCGCCATCTTTCAACGGTTTCTTTGTAGCGCGATCTGTGCTCCGTTTCAGTCAGCGGGAAAATGGATCCCGACCTGGTGAGCAAAATACTGACAAGTCTCGCCAGCACGTCACGTTTGGCAGTCGAGCTCTTCCTTAAGATCCACAGTGACAGCGAGGAGTCCGACGATGATGATGAAATTGTCACGCAAAACGCGTACGACACGAACTTGCTTGTGGCATTCACGGACATGCTATGCACCGTGGAACGCCGCTTTTGGGCTCGGGAAACCAGCACAGAGTGGTGGGATCACATTGTCATGCAAGTCTGGGATGACGAGCAGTGGGTGCAGAACTTTCGGATGAGAAAAGCTACTTTCATGGGACTGTGTGAGGAGCTCGCCCCCACCCTGCAGCACAAGGACACGAGATTGAGAGCTGCCCTGACAGTGGAGAAGCGTGTGGCTATTGCAATCTGGAAGCTCGCAACTCCGGACTGCTATCGATCAGTAGCGAACCAGTTTGGAGTGGGAAAGTCGACCGTTGGAATCATGCTGATTCAAGTTTGCAAGGCCATTAATCGCATCCTGCTCAGAAGAACCGTGACTCCGGGTAACGTGCAGGACATTGTGGCTGGCTTTGAACAAATGGGTTTCCCTAACTGCGGAGGGGCGATAGATGGGACGCATATTCCTATTCTGGCACCACCCCACCTAGCATCCGAGTACATTAATCGGAAGGGGTATTTCTCCATGGTTCTCCAGGCGCTTGTGGATCACCGTGGGCGTTTCATTGACATCAACGCAGACTGGCCCGGAAAGGTGCATGACGCACGCATCTTTCGGAACACTGCCCTGTTCCGGAAGATGCAGTCCAGGACTTTTTTCCCAGACCGGAAGATCACGGTAGGGGAAATTGAAATGCCCACTGTGATCCTTGGAGACCCCGCGTACCCTTTAATGCCGTGGCTCATGAAACCCTACACAGGGAGCCTTGACACCAGCAAGGAACAGTTCAACTACAGGCTGAGCCGGTGCAGAATGACTGTGGAGTGTGCTTTTGGCCGTTTGAAGGGCCGCTGGCGATCTCTATATGGGAAGCTGGACTTGGCCGAACACAGCATCCCCGCGGTTATATCCGCGTGCTGTACCCTCCATAATATTTGTGAAGGGAAGGGTGAAATGTTCACTCAGGCGTGGACCTCAGAGGTTCAACACCTGGAGGCTGAATTTGCACAGCCAGAGAGCAGGGCTATTACAGGGGCCCAGCGTGGGGCTGCAAGGATCAGGGATGCCTTGAGGGAGAAATTTGAGGCTGAAAACCACCAGTAATGTGTGCTGCCCTGCACGACCCTGAACTGAAGTGGTTCCAATGTTATCAGTTATCTGTCTTTGCTAAGCTGATTTGTGTTTGCTCAGCTCACTTGCGTTGCCTGTTTCTTTCCTGGGCTAAGGTATCTTTTTTCCTTATGCAATAATAAAGACTGTTTGCACATCCAAAGAATCCGTTTATTACAGAGAAAATACATGTATTAAAAAGAAACACAACTGCTTGTGAGACAGAAAGGGCAAGGGGGTGGTGGGTGGTGTGGGGTAGGGTTCAATCACAGGGTATGGTATGTCCTGCTTTCATACTCGGGCTTCCTGTCTGGAGTGCTGTGCAGTGAGTGCTGCACTTCAGAATGTCTATAATTCGGGATGGGAGTTGAGTGCAGTGGGTAAGGGTCATAGTTTCCAGGGCTGTCTGGTGAAGCTACAGGTGTTGGGGGCATCTGGTGTGGGCGATAAGAACCTGGATGTTGGGTGAAGTGGGCAGGTGGTGACATGGGGGCACAAGTGTTTTGGGACACTGGCTGCAGAGGGGGGCGGGTGCAGTACTGCTCCGCCTGCATGGCGACGAGCGCCTGGATAGAGTCCGCTTGGCGCGCCAAGATGCTAATCAGTTCCTTTGTGCTTTCGTGCCGGAGCTGCATGCTTTGCTGCCGCTGCGCTGCGTTTTCCTGGCGGAGCCTGCTTTCACTCTCCCTCCACTCCCGAGCCTTTTCATTCTCTTTAAGAGACTGTTTCATAACTTCCTGCAGCATGTCTTCTTTCGTTCTTCTGGGCCTCTTCCTGAGCCTTTGGAGTCTCTCAGCCGGTGATAAGAAGGATGGCGGGGATCTCAAGGTTGCATCTGGAAGGCAAAATGCAACATTTAACAGAGGCATCATTGTTTTATGCCAGACAGAGCAATGATTCCCCCACACTTAAGGAGGGCACACAGTCTCCAAAACAGCACAATTTTCCTGTCCCAAACAGAGCGCACAGAACCCACGGGAGCCCCAAAATGGTGAGTAAACACAGGGTAAAGGGGGACTGATTGTTTCACGGATGTACTGTCCGACGGGTTTCTGTGCCTTGGGGAGAGCCAACAGCTGCAGGGGGAACCTACACTGAACACTATCCCCACATTTTCCACAGGAGTTCATCCTGGAAGATATCTCGCTGCTGAGGGTGTCTGGGGAAGCAAGGGAGGGTCTTCTACTGCAATGCGGCTTCCGCCCTGGCCCATATGCAGCTTGCCTGTGTGCAGCAATGGTCCCCCTGCCCCTCGCGGCACAGTGGCGCGGACACGTTACCCTGAATGGAACAAGGACCACAGCGGCTCTCCCAATAAACCTGCGCAAGCACACTGCCCACATCCTGGCTGAGACTTTCGAAGAGATTACAGTGGCCGATTTCTCCGATGTGATAGACCACATCAATGCGCTCTTCCGCATCTAGGCATGCATGCAGCCCAAACCCTCCTCACCCAAGGACCCCACACCGAAAAAACTCCTTCCCGAAAATAAAAGCTGCTTACCGCGAACCTGTTCTTCTCTTTCTCTCCCAGTGCGTACCGGCCGCTGCGACTGGCTCCCTTCCTCCTGGCTTAAGAAGAGCTCCTGGCTGCATGCACCCAGGGAGTCAGGGGTGTCTCCCCCAGCCACAGCACCCTCGCTTCTGTTTTCTTCAACCCCCTCCTCCTCCTCCTCTCCCTCCTCCTCATCCCGCTCTCCCGTGTCCACGGTGGTGCTCGGAACAGTAGTGGGGTCACCTCCAAGTATTGCATCCAGCTCTTTGTAGAATCGGCAGGTTTTGGGGGGAGCACCCGAGCGGCTGTTTGCCTCGCGGGCTTTGCGGTACGCACTCCGCAGCTCCTTTACTTTTATCCTGCACTGCATTGCGTCCTGGTCATGGCCCCTTTCAATCATGGCCCTTGATATCTGGCCGAAAGTATCAAAATTCCTCCGTCTGGATCGCAGCTGGGACTGGACAGCTTCCTCCCCCCAAACAGCGATGAGGTCCAGCAGCTCGCCATTGCTCCATACTGGGGCTCGTCTCGCACGTGGAGGCATGGTTACCTGGAAAGATGCGCTAAGAGCACTCCATGCCTGGCTGAGCAAACAGGAAGAGGATATTTAAAATTCCAAGGGAATTTAAAGGGTTGGAGTGGTGGTTGGTCACCTGAGGCCAGGGCAGTAGAGTTCTAATTGATGACCAGAGTGGCTAGAACAGGCGTTGTGGGATACTTCCGAATACTTCTGGAGGCCAATAACCGCGCATTCGGTGGCCACACTGTAGCCTCAGCGCACCAGCAGCAGCGCAACAAACGTTATTCCTCTCGGGGAGGTGGAGTACATGCAGCGCTGTACCTGAGGAGATGCAGCGCTGCACGTGCCTTGCGAGTGTAGACAGTTACTGAGTTACAGCGCTGCAGGCAGTTTTATTGCGCTGTAACTCGTGAGTGTAGCCAAGGCCTAACACTTCCACTGCTTGCATCCGAAGAAGTGGGTATTCACCCACGAAAGCTTATGCTCCAATAGCTCTGTTAGTCTATAAGGTGCCACAGGACCCTTTGTCGCTTCTTGGTAATGTGTTTCTTTTGATGCAGATAGCTATGGTTGCTAGAAAGAATTCTTGCCATTGAGGAATATTCAAGCAAGATTCTCCTGTGAGGGAGAATGGCTGGAGGACATGTGCAACCATGATTCACCGGCCCAACCCCAATCCTATCCCTTCCATTCTGAGGCATAAGGAGTTCTTGCTGAAGCAGACCTAAACAGCCAACTAGCTACATGGACTACCTGCAAGAGCCCCAATCCATGTGCCCAGCCCTTATCCACAAGGGAAATGCCTGGATTCTCCTGCATCAGGGCCACCCATGACTGTAGAATCAGGAACAAGAGTTAACCCGAATGGATTTTAAAAAACAAACAAACTACAGAGTTAGAATCACATGACTTTACAAAGCAACCAAAGTGTATGGATGTCACAAAACAACAAACCACCACCAACCACCAAACCAGGCAGCCAAAAGTACTTTATAATGAAGTTTATGTTATCAGCCGGAATTTAGTCAAGATTTTCTTTCCTACTTCCTAATAAGGTAAAAATTGATTTATTGTGCTGCCTTGCCAATAAAATAAAAAGGGTCAATGAATATTTCTCCTACAGGTTAGCACTTTCCTAATTCTCAGGTCCATTAATTAGCCAATAGGTATTAAAAACCAAAAAATTGTAAATCATCCTCCAATATATTATATACATGGACTTAGTGCTTAATGTAGATATTACTGGTGTAAGAGCTACAATTAAGGGTAGGTCTACACTTACCGGCTGGATCGGAGGCGTCGGATCAATGTTCTGGGTTCGATTTATCGCGTCTTGTCTAGACGCGATAAATCGAACCAGGAAGTGCTCCCCCGTCGACGCTGGTAATCCAGCTCGACGAACGGAGTAGGCGGAGTCGACGGGGGAGCCTGCGCGCCGCGTGTGGACTCTGGGTAAGTACGTTTTCATTCGAACTAAGATAGTTCGACTTCAGCTACGTTATTCACGTAGCTGAAGTTGCGTATCTTAGTTCGAATTGGGGGGTTAGTGTAGACCAGCCCTTAGTTAAAAACTTACTGGTAAGTATTGGTGTAGCACAAGCACCGATTTCCTACCCCATCATTTCCAACCTCTGCTTCTGAGCAGTCATCATAATGCTCATTGCCACTTAGAGACTGGGAGTGGCACAGAGAGGACTGCTAAAGGCACAGAGCTTCAGAACGAAGCCGACTGCCAACGCTCCACCACGCCCCCCCCTCCCCCAAAACGCTGCTTTCAGCATCAACTGAAGATGGCAAAATGTCCCAACCTCTTCTGACCGTACCCTCTTTTAGGGGGCGGGTGGAAAACTCAATACTCCAGCTGGAAAAACCTAAATTAGCGATTATGAATTATGGATGTTCCATCTCCGTTCTCTTTTTATTGTAAAAAGATTTTTTTTAAGTGCTTGCACCTTTACAATTATTTCCAATTACTCATCCGCATCAGGTCAAATAAGGGACATTTTGGCTGGGGCAGGTGCAGAAACTCTCTCTATCTTTATTGTCTTTTACATTTTGAGAGAGCTGCATGCCTTTGCGTGGGGTCGTTTCCTTTGTTAATGAAGCTGATGTGAACCACAGGGAAAACAGGTAAAAAGTCACAGGCATTAGTTCTTTACATCCAGTAAGCATTCACTAGATAGTAATTTTGGCATGAACACAAGTCACCACACAATGGTTACTATAAAAAAGGCTTTGAAAAGTAGAAGGACAAGTTCTTACCCATAGGGCACATGAATAGTCATCACTTTTTCCCACCTGACTATACTGCATGCTTTAAAAAGCAGTAATCATTATTAATTATGTGTATGGTAGTAATGCCTAGACATCCAACTCAAGGATCAGGACCATACTGTGCTAAGTACTGTACACGCACATCCTAAAAAGACAGTCCCTGGCAAAAAGAGCTCAGACCTAAGTTTAAAAAAATAGTTTAAGAAGCGATATGGAAGGGAAAAGAGTAGGAGTGTACAAAAAGGGTCTGGCTCATATTGTTGTACTTGTGGCAGTGTTCTTTGTAAGGCTTATTCCTGCTCTTTGTGAGGCACATGTACATTCCATTGATTTCAATGGGTGTTGTGCCCAGTTAACCCAAAGCAGAATTTACCCCATTCATTTGTTGTGGTGTTAATGACAATTAAGTGTTTACAATATTCTAAAAATTGTCAAACTGATTTTTCCTGGCGAATTTTTTTTAAATGTGGTTTCCATTCAAGACTGTGTGTGACACATTTTACCCCAAAGCATTTTTTTAAATGGTCAAATTCTACACCACTTCAAAATATGTGAGTGAGAGCGCGAGAGAATGGAAATACTGGCAGGTCAGTATCATAACGTGTGTTTGTTGCTATATCACCAGTGTTCTCCCTGCTCTATCTAAAAAAATTAGGGAAACTAGACTAAGCATAATAGGCTTGTCGTGAAGGGGAAATGAATCTTTCAAATAAGGTTATAGATCACAGCTAATGAGAGACGACACTGTAAATGACGTGCTCACGTTGAACCTCAAAGAAACAATCATTGGGGAAACAGCAACAAAATGTCCCATGTGCTGCAGAGAGAGACACTGCTGCATGTTTTATATATTCTGTTCTATAAACTACATTTTTATTGTAGGTCTTATGGCTTTTATTTATTTATTTACTTTTAATTTACCAGGTATCCAGAGCAAGGTGAACCTGAACTTTAATCCACTTTTGACCTCATCCATATAAAACCTATTCAAACCTCAACGGAAGGTCAATTTCCGCTTTCCCCTACACCAGCTTCCTAATTTGCACGCTGTATCAGCAGTCAACAGCAATTGTCATGTGTTATACAGGGGCCAGCCCGCCATGCAGAGCCTGTAGCATGGTACCGATTTGCACTTGATTCACATTTGGCAATTTATCACCACCTGTGAGAGCTAGAAATATAAATAAAATCTTAAACTCTGTAGAAAAATTGATGGTGCACATATTCCCACCCACTCAGCCAAGCTTTCCATTCACCGGAGGAGAATGGATGTTTCAAGCCATGGTAATAGCAATAATGAGATGGAAGCCTATGGCAAATGCGGCAAAATATTCTTTTCCATTTCACGAGCATAAAATAGATTCTCCCAGCATCATTTCAACTATCTGTCCAAGTTGCTAGAACTTCCCCCAGATACACGCCCATCTACCTACCTCTCCCAAAGGCTGTCGCCCACCTGACTATATCTGAAGTTTCTCAGCCAAACACATTAGCTCTCCAGCTTCACTCTTCTGATACCAACAATAACACAACATGCTACTTATAGCTGCAAAGGTGGGGAATGAAACTCTCTGAAGCTAACACTAACAAAGTTCAGAGGAATGCTTACTCTTCTTTGCTGAAGAGTTAAAAGGGAGCAAGATCACCTTCACCGTGTTTTCTTTTAAATCTCAATCATTGCCTTCCCTGAAAGCACCCAGCCCCTTCAGTCCTCCTCCAAAAAACAAACAATTTAAGAGTGACTCCTTTGAACACTTCTATTTTTGTCTATGCAGACTCCATCACCCTTCCATAAATCCTGAGTAACTCTAAAAAAGGCGGAAAATGAACTCCAACACAAACAAATTCCTCTCTCAAAGGGCAAGTCTCTGCTTCAGCAAATCCAAGGAGAAAGAGTTCAGCGTCTGCTCCTAAACCTTCCTCTCCTGCGTAGCAACATAAAATGCTGCCACAGTGGTATGTAAGGTCATCTGCTTCAAAGCAGCTTCCAACTACTGTACTCACAGAAGCAAAATGATGAAAGACACCATATGGCTGCTGTCATGGTAAATAAAGCTAACAGAGGCATATAATAAGAATTTGAATTTTTCTTCTTTGTTTAATCTTTTCTATTGCAGCACCACCAATGCCTTGTGTGCCTTTCCTTTCCAGCAATAAAACACCACTTCCTCTATGCATCATAGTTTTTCTCTTGCAGATAAAATGTTTATTACTTAAATATGTCCCTCAATTGGCCAAATATGATTAAAAATGTAAGGAGAAAGTAATTAGATAAACATCAGATACCATGATAAATCCTATTAAAGAAATGCAGCTTTGATATTCTCTTAGGCAGTCGGAAGATAAAAGCTTGTGGTCTCATGAGCACAGCACATCAAAAATGCAAGCATTAAGACTTACCAATTTCTTCTACTTCTTCCAGGAAATCATTATATTCCGTTAGACTGGGAAAGTCATCTTCTCTTTTATTGTATCTGAGAGAGACGAGAAACTAGTGTTTGCATAACGCACCGAGATGGCAGTTTAATTCAACATTGTACTCGTTTCATACCTGGTATATATGGCCAACGGTTATTATTGTGAGAATACTATATGGCTCTGTTAAAGTGAAATAGGACAGCCCAGCCCCAAAGTGAAGAGGCCACCACTGTCTGAACCAGTGCTACACCTGAGTCTTTAACCACATTTCTGGGGCTGCAAAGGAGTGGAGGCATAGAGTGTACCAATTCCAAATCAGCTCCTCAGACACTACTAAAAAAAGGGGGGAGGGGCAGACTTACTAGGAGTACTCAGTTAGAAAATAACCACCTCAACTCCTTGCAGAAATGGCTGAAGAGTATGCAGTTTGGCTTTGTGTCCAACTGGTAATTTTGTGTCCATTTGGTAATTTTATTTCAAAATGCCTGTCAGCAAGTATGTCTAATAATGCAACAAAAAAGATTCAGGAAATGTTTTCTGACAGATAGATTCCTTACCAACACTTGTATGTCAAGCACAGAAGACTTTAAGGATAGGTCTACACAGCAAAGAAAAACCCACGGCTGGCCAGTGCCAGCCGACTCGGGCTTGAGAGGGTCAAGCTGTAGAGGCGGTTTCATTCCTGTGCAGACTTCTGGGTTCAGACTAGACCCGGAGCTCGGGGACCCTTCCACCTTATAAAGTCCAGCCCCAGTCTTCATTTGCGGGACCCTCACATCTTCCAACTCCATGGTTCAAAAGATAGTTCCAGATGCAACAACAACAAGGCTCCTGTTCCTTGATCCACTCACTGATTCACCTCAGAAGAACAAAGCAACCCTTTTCAAGGAGGTGAGCACAACACCCCCACACCCCCCATTACATACAGTGGACCTGGTTAGGAAAGCAAAGACCCTTCGAGGTCATGTTGAGCCTCTGCTCCTAACGAGGTCAACCAGCTACATGGCTTGCAGAGCAAATCAATTCTTTTTTTTAAATAAAATTAGACACTTAAAACCTTCAAAGCAAAACAAAAATTAAGACATCCGAATCTTTAGATCCACACACATACTCCCACTGGCAAAAATAAATCCTTTTTTGAAGATGGCAATAATTTAAGTCCATTTGAATTTAGTTTTCTGAACTACGATACTCACACTTTCAATACTTTCTTCCGAATTTCCACCTCCTTGTCAATGGCAGGGTCTTCAAAGAGCTGCACTCTGAAGTTGCTCTTCCGCAGTGGGGTGTCACACTCCGGACAGTTCCCGGCCCCCCGGACGAACAGCAGCTCCACACAACTCTCGCATCTGAAGGAGAGAAAAATGAGTTAAATAAACCAGTGATGCTTAACAGTAACTGCAATGCAAGTCTTTCCCCTGTTTATTATTTGCACATTATTTTTAATTTTGTGTGAATGAGTGAGAGAGCAAGGAAAGACTTCGTGCTCATGAAAGGTGCCAGGTTAACATCACTAGAAACAAATGTCCTCTATTCAAAGTACACAAGAGCATCAGCAATGGTAGTTCAAGTTTCCCTACGTTGGCCTGGTCTAAGGAAGCCTCCTCCAGGGGGTGAGGCATTTATTCTCCTTGTTTAAACCATTTGGCCTCTTTGCTGAGAACGCCAGGTAGCCTGCAACCTCACTGCAAAGTGGGGGAGTGGGTGACCTGGATGGAAAAAGGAGGGGAGCTAGCAGAAGCCCCCCGGGTAATTGTGGAATGAACATGGGGTTACCTGCACTGTACACTTATCTGCCAGGTAGTCTCAGGGATCTAATAATGAAGTTGTAGCCCGCTTAAACTCATAACAAATGTCTCCTGTCCTTCTTTCTGTATAGCCGGACAATAAGGGTATCACAATCTGGCCCTAGCCCTCACAGCAACTATAGATAGTACTGTAACAATTCTGTCAATCTGGGCCTGAGCTAGATTCAAACCAGGCTCAACCACATTCAAGAGACTCTATGTCCCCTTATTACCAATACCCAGTATTAGAGTCCCCTTATTTTTTCTGCTCATAAGTTCAGAGCACAGCACATAAATATATTGTACACAGAAGCGGCATAATCCCCCCCACACTCCCCCCAAAAAATGCTGATTTCTAGCACATTAACAAGCATCTGAGTTTATAACTGTCACTTGCTAAATGTCAACTGACATTTCATAACAAAAGAAGAACACACAGGACATGGAAACCAACACAAAACTCAAGATGTATTTGGGTACTTGTATCATGCAAAGTACTAGCACAGGACAACACCTGTTGCAGTCATGTCCTATTGGAGAGAGAGAGAGAGAGAAACCTATTTATATCTTTGATACATTAAAGCCATGAAACAGTTGTATACTAATGGCCACGCTTCACTGTCTCTTCCTAATCTCAGTCTGTCAGGCAAATGATTAGAGAGTTAAGAAAAATACTGAGACGGCTGTGAAGGATCTTGAAACAAAACTTCCATCCCGCTGAACGGACTGGTTCCATTACTTATTGAGGCAGAGCAGGCTAGAGTGACCCAATTTTATTCTGCCTTCATTTAAGATTTGAAATTGCAGAACAGTGCAATTGTAATTATTTGCTCTGGTGTTACTTCGCATACAAGCAGAATGACAATCTTAAACACTGGCCGACTCCATTCAATTAATCAGTCTTCCTCTTATTTATATTTCACACACACTTACTACTTCTACTTCAGAAGCACACACACATTTAAATACAATTTATCAGAGAAGGAGGGAAAAAACTTTTTAGCGCATTAGATCAGAAAAATGATGAGCTATAGGGATGTCAGCTCAAAAATTAAGTTTCTGTTCAAACTGTTTTGCCTACTATCATTTACAAGCAAAACCCATAACTGAGATACAATAGAAAGATGGTGGGAAGGAAACATTCTCTTTTTACCACTATGTTTACTTTGTGCATGTGACAATGAAACTGTCTATACACATAGGGTTGTTTCCTTGGTTTAGGCAGTCAATTTAGTTTCTGTGGGTCTCTCACTACATCACCTGGTGCAGAAGAGAGGGCGGGGGAAGGGGACAGATTTTATTTTTGAATTAGGGAAACAAGACTGTAAAGCTACAAAGATCTGCAGGTTGACCCAGGCGCTGATGTTTGTATTATAGTATTGACTAGGGACCAACTGAGAACAGGACCCTACTGTGCCAGGCACTGTGCAAACACAGTAGTACCTGAAGCTACATAACATTCTCCCTCCCACCCCCGAATTGACTAGATTTCAAGTTCAAACTAGACCCGACTCTGGAAAGCATCCCTGCTTGGGAAAGCACTGAAGCAAGCGCTCTAATGCTTTCCCAAACTGGGGCCAGTGTCTCTTGAAAGCTAGAAAATATCTGTCCATATCAAAAGGATGACAGGGCACCTCGAGCTGGGAATTCCATTCATGTGGTCAAGTTCTCATTTCCCTCACACACCAAATCCTGCCCTCCATTACTTATATCCAACCCTTTTGAATTCAATAGGGGTTACATGGGACTTTTTAAGGGCAGAATTTGGCATAGAGACGCAAAAATCTCTTGCCCAACAGCAATATCCTCACTATCCCACAGAATGATTACATAGAGTTTCAACTCTACACTTCCTTGCTGATCGGCCATACATGCCCTCAAGCAAAGGGAGGTCTGGCCATCTTCTCAACGATTGATCGCAGACACGTTTGATCTCAATAATATTCTTGTTTTATTAAAAGAAAAGAAATCATCTCCTAAGATCCCGTCTTACTGGTTCTCTTTGATCTCTTTGTGTACCACTAAACCCAAAGAACACACGTATAAGTCAAGGACAGGCTGCAGGAAAGAGGGGATTAATTACATTTTGAAAGTGCACACAGGCCCTGATCCTGATTATGGCCCTGCTGGGCTAGGTGTTGTACAAACAGGAAAAGAAAATATGGTTCCTGCCCAAAAAAGTTTATAATCCAAGACCTCAATCCTGCAACATGCAGACGAACTGCTGCATCCACATGGAGTCCCAGTGGGGTTCTCTATAGGCACAGCAGTCAGACCAAGTGTTGCACATAGGATGGCCACCTTTTCAAAAGGCAAAAGCAGGACACATGCAGGAGATGCCAACCCTCTCTGTGCTCTCCTCCCACAAGACCCCACCCCTTGGCCCGGCCGGAAGCCGGACCATGTTAAGAGCCGCCCAGGGAGCCTGTGCTGCTGAGGGGAGTCCCGGACCCTCTGTGTGCCCTGGGCAGGGGGCTGAGGGGCACAAAAGCAGCCTCAGTCCCATGTCTCCATGACCCGAGGCACACCACCCATGGCAGGTGGAAGGCCCGGGGCTCTCCACAGCAGCCCGGACTCCCTGGTCAGCTCTTACTACTGCCTGGCTCCAGCTTCTGGCCTGGCCACGGGGAGAAGGACTAAGAGATGGAGCCTCATGGCAAGGGGGAGAGGGCTAAGGCCAACCTCAGCTCCACCTCCATCCCACCAGCAAGAGGCTGATGCCGCCCCTGAGCCTCGGGCAAGCATGGAGCAGCGCCACGGGGAATCCAGGACAAATGCTGCCCCAGACTCATTCAACCCAGGACTGGGACTTGAACTCTGCATTTCAGGACTGTCCCACCCAATTTGGGATGGGTGGTCACCCTAGTTGCACATTGTAGGATCAGGGCCTAAGATGACATCACAGAGCTGTCCCAAGGAGAGTCATCCATAGGCTATGCAAATTCAGACCATGTACCATGCATCTATTTAGCAGTAATAGTAATACCAGCTAGTGTAGCATTCCCTTATGTGCCCACCTTTTGACAATTCCATTTAGCAACTGGCAAGCCACTTAGCCTTTGTGTATCAGTTACTCTACTTAATCAGGACAGGCATTTTTGGCCCCACTTCAGTAAAGCCCTTAAGCATATGCTTAACTCCCATTGAAGTCAGTGCTTAAGGGCTTTGCTGAATTGGGTCCTTTGTCCGGACTTCAGGGAACTAATTTAGCCTAACAAGAACAGATTATTGACTGCTGCTTAAATCAGGACTGTACATTTGTTCAGACCTGGATCCTGCTCCCATACAAGTCAATGGCATAATTCCTAATGATCTCAGGGGGAACTGGACCCTAAATAATGATGCATTTGACAGTGACACGTGATGCTTAACCAAGTAGAACATAGATATGAAATTGTGAACTCCAGTCCTAATACAGAAGATGTCAAAGAAAACTATGAATTAGAGTATCATTTGTATTCACAATATTTTATTTAATTTTACGTGTGTGTCCTAAAAAACACTTTCTTAATTGGGAGGAGTCATCCAACAGGGTACCTGGGTGGATAGGCAGTGGGAAAAGGAGTTACTAATTTCACCTAAAAATAGTCACACAAACGTCTAGAAGAGACCTGGACTCTTTACAGTAGAAGATCAGCAAGACCCAATTATCATTACCAAGGTCAACCAACACTTGTAGAATACTGGCAAGATGTACTAACAACCTTTTATCCCCCTTCAGAAGTGTCAAATGAATATCTCATGCTTATAAAAGGGCCCGCTCTATAATTATGCTGAGAAGTGAGAGACAGACAACATTCTGCAATATCATGAATGAACTGCATGGAATGAAGATAAAACTTCATGAATTAGGGTTAATACCTTTGGGGTAAATTGTATTAAAATGCAACTGCGTATGTGTTACTGTGGCATCGTATGTACCTTCCTTAGTAAGGACGAGGGATGCTAATGTACTTCCTCCCTTATCAACCTTTTCAAGCCACTCTCCTGGAGAGGTATTAGGGATGTAAATATCAGTTTAAAAAGTTAACCGGTTAAATGATTAAAATTATATCATTTAACTGGTTAACCTGGCCCAGCAGGGGCTGGGGCCGCTCCAGGGCTGAGGTCCCACTGGCCAGAAGGCCTGGCATGATGCAGCCAGGGTCCCTCCTGCCTGCCCAGGGCTGGGGTCCCTCCTGCAGGTACAGGGCCGCCAGGGTTAACAGTTATGGTCGGTTAACAGTAAGCCTAATGCTTACCATTGAACCTTTTACATCCCTAGCATATATTAGTTCAAACTGGATTCTCCAGGGATCAGCAGACAAAGGAAGGGTTTTTGGATAAATAGCTTGGCTTTAAACTGGCTCAGGACCCTTCTTCCTGATCCAGCAAACAGAAGGACCCCTGGTCCATGGAGGGCCCCAATCCGTAGGGTAAGTTGAAAGGACTGGGCCTACTGAGGCCTTATTTTGAGCTGAACGTGTAACCACAGGGAATGCCCCTCGCAGGGGGTGTGAAGGACTGTTCCTGTCAGAATCCATGTTAGGGTTGGGGTGAACTCTGGTAAGCTTATTAGCATACGTGTAGATACTTTTATTGTTTTAATGTGTTTTTTCTGTAATGCTTTTTACCTTAAGAGTAAAGCAGGCTTCCTTAGAGCGTTCTGTGTGGTACCTTATACCTGGAGCAAATAAACCTATTATCAGTCTCTGAAGAGAAAGCAAGCAGGTGTCCTTGGGCAACTTGTCTATGCTGGGGGTAACAGTGCAGGCAGGGAATGGTGCAGCCCGGAAATACCCCGGTCAGAAGAGAAAGACACAAGGAATCTCCATATTTATGAGGAATGCAAATAACAAAACAGCTTAATGTACTTAGCATTGTGAATGTATTCACAACACTAGATTACTTTCTACACTTAACCTAAATATTTAGATGGTAACGTACCATGTTAAAGAGGTCTTTCTCGGTTGTGCTTCGGAAAACATTTTTTAGAAGTTTAAGGTTTTGTGGGGAGAACATTAGATATTTCACAAAATAAGCTCCACTTACTAGAGCTGGGCATTTATTTTGGACAAAAACTCTCTTAAGAGCAAAACAAACCTTTAAATAGTAAAAACGTGGGTGTGACCCAGCATTTTGTGCATCTCCCTATGGACCTCACTTGGTGGGGGTGGATGGAATAAAGGATCAGGCCCGCTGATGCTATTGCTATGTTAAGACAAATGGAAGTAGTTCACATTTTGATGGTGCTGCATAGGGTTTTAGTCTGGTTGGCTGCAAAGCAAACAAAACAGCAGCATAAAGGAAGGGCTATCTCTGCAAGCAGAAGTGCTAGAAATGCTTTTTAATGAAATCTTAGATTCTGCTGAGTACAGCAAAAGTCTGCAGAAGAAGCCTAGACCCATGGCCATTACTCATTCCTAAGAACATTTTTATGGTTTTCTTTTGTTTTTGAAGCAGAGTAGTAGAGTTGTTTTATTCTCCTTCTTTGCAGAGTTGGGTTTTTTTTACGTAGATATGTACTTACTTTTAAAAAGAAAATCAAATATTTAACTACTTCTATCAGCATTTTTTCTGGCATTTTAACCAGCATTCTTCTATAGTTTAAAGTAACCTGCATTTCATTTATGAACCATTCTGCCTAAGCACTGTTCAGATAAAATGAGAACAGATCTGAACATTTATCCCAGACTTGAATCAAAACCAAAGTGGTTCAAAGCGGGGAAAAAAGAAAAAAAAAAGTCGAGCAATTATTTTTCTCTTCATTTGCATTTGTCTCAGCCTTTCTAGTTTTCAGATGGAGCCAGAAGAAGCACTAAGATACCAGCAGAAGAGAGGTTTTGCTGTATATGTGAATAGGAAACAAGAAATCTCATAAGAAAAGGTTGATCTAGTAAGATTTCTACCCTGATTTCCAGGCCGCAGACGCTTTATAGAAAGCTGACCACCCTTTTAGTGCAGATAAAAAGATTCCTGATTTCTAGACAGCTTTCAAAGTTATGTTGATTTCACAAGATTCACATGTGGTTAACAGCCACCCATCCTCCATAGCAGTGTCTGCTGCACACAAATACTAAGTAAAGCTGTGGTTGGCTGGTTATTACAGATTTGTTTGCGAAGATTATGCCTGGTACAAGGCATAGACTGGGTTACCAGGCACTGGCCAGTAGGCTAGTTCTTTCCATGAACTGAAGTAGTGCTCAGCTCTGTGTTTCCAAAAGATTATGGGATTTGGGCCATCGCATGAACATTTTGCAGGTCACAGACCAAAAATGGTGGTGGCTGGAGGAGGCAAACAGTTGTGCAAAAGGGCCTGGTGCTTCTGAGTAAGAGGAGCTTGTGGGAGCAACGGATGGGACAGAGTGAAGGTGGAGCTGCTATGGGGTGGAATGGGGCAGCTTCTCCCTCCCTTGCCCTTCCTCCCATCCCCACAGCACTTCGCCCTAGGTGTTGGGAAACACTGTTCCAAGGGACTGTAGCATAAGTTGGAGAAAAACGGATGTTGGGGGAGGGGGGGGGTGTTTCCCCCTCTCTCAAAAAAAAATTTTTTGTATTTCATTATTTAAGTTTTTCTTTAAAAAAATAAACCCGATTAAAATAAAATACAATATTAAATGTAAGGCCTTAATTTACTATCATGTCTTAAAACATTAAATAAAATAAATATTCTGAATCGATGAGTATCAAAAACTTGAGTTAAAAGGCTGCTTTTCTATATAAAAAGAAAGAATCAGGGAAAAAGCCATCTAACTTTTGAGATAAAACTTTCTAAATATGGCACAATAGGTCATGTACTGTATTAAGGACTTGATCCTGTAGGGGAGCCAGGGGCTTTGCTACTGGGTGCAAGAGACCAGCAAAGTCATCACAGGAACTGGGGTCCGGCCTCTGACTCCACCATACACCATCATGTCTCTCATCAGGATCATCTGCTGAGCCCACCTAGGCAATCTCATTCTTATTTTATAGTTTCTCCCTATCTGAGCTCTGATTGGCTCAATTCTCAAATTATGAATATGTATAGCTCCACCCGCCATGGAAATTTACTCTCCTGCTCGTGGAAAAAACACTGAACTGCTCATTAACTACGAGCCCTTGCTTCTGGATGGCTCTGGGGATTCAAGTAAATAGAATCATAGAATCATAGACTATCAGGGTTGGAAGGGACCTTAGTAGGTCATCTAGTCCAACCCCCTGCTCAAAGCAGGACCAATCCCCAATTTTTGCCCCAGATCCCCAAATGGCCCCCTCAAGGATTGAACTCACAACCCTGGGTTTAGCAGGCCAGTGCTCAAACCACTGAGCAATCCCTCCCCCGCCCAGCCTTGCTCTGTCTCCTTGCATGGGTACACAGACAAACAATCAGAAATCCATTAATTTCTCAACTGCCGCCCTCTTGATCTCTAAACAAATACAACACTGCAATGCAAAAGGCACGTGGGTTACATGAGCAGACGTCTTGGATTGTTCGTTCTTTTGGTTTTTCTTGTTTTTTCAGGGGGTTACATAAAAAAGGAGAAGGAGCAGAGTGTGCAATCAGAAAGAAGCAACACTAGTGTCAAATCAAGACACTGTGGGAAGAAGGGACAACATTCTACATAGTGCAGCCTCTCACAGTGATTTCAACAGCTGGAAATTGGATGGAAAAAAACTACAATGGCTGCAGGTCATAAAAAAACCCAAACTATTTGGGAATATTTTCAAGAAATTCCTGAGAGTAAGTACCTTTGGGTTAAAAAGGAACATATGCCAAATGGAAAAAGTGCAACAAAGAGATGCAAGGCCTGGTTGTCAGAATGAAGCAACATTATGAAAAATGCTCCTTAGAAGGCAATGATGTTGAAGATGATGTGGACACATCTGAACAATCTGGTTTACTAATTTTTGCACCATTCTTATGCACTGCCTACCGTGTCTTACTGTGTCAGTTATCTTAATGATAACTTAGATTCTGGTCATAAATGTGTGTCTTGGGTGGCTTACTTATGCATTTCAACGTGTGTGTTCAAAATATAATTAGTATGTTTGTTTGCTGTTGTAGTATTTAATTATTACATTTTTACTGTTACTGCTGGACTTCTGAAATGATTTTTATTGCTCAGTATAATCAAATATCAAATATGAAGGCTTCTTGTTTAAAAATAAAGTTGTATTCGGCATTTGAGAATTTTAATATTTTTAAAAAGCTTTTCCCCCCAAGCTATTGGTATGTTGCTAGAGATAAGGTTTTAAACAGATTTAGATAATCATTATGATTTATTAATTATTTTCCCTACAACACTGGATTTAGAATAAAGTACATCATTTAAACAGTGGTACAAACAGCTATAGAAGTAGGAATCTTCCATTTACAATCTCAATTTTTTTTTCCATCGGTGCTCTGAGTGACACTCGCCGACAATGACATTTTCTTAACATTTTGCTTCAGGTTTCAGCTGAGACATAAGGGGTTACGAATGCCAGTCATCTGCAATGTCTACAACTTCAGAATCATCTGCTGATGCCACTAGCAGTGCTGCAACTAAACAAACGTCAGATAGTAAATTACCTGTATAAAAGACAGACAAAGACAAAGACTTTCTTCATCAGAACCACGGATGAGCTGGTAATTAGGACCAGCAAATTCCAGTGAGACTCCACAGATTAAAGTAGCTTGGATTGTTTATACAAACAAATTCTCCCTTTTGTCTTGTAAATGAAATGTTTCTTCTGAACATGGTCATTATGACCAGGCTACACTCTATCCAGTAGAGCAGACATTGTTGGAAGGTTACTGGATACAGGGTACAAGAAATCAATTGAACAGCATGCAAAAAACATTGACAGGAAATTTGTTAATCTGAATCTTGATGGGTGGAGCGATATACACAATGATCCAGTGATATGTGCTTGCGTGACAACAGAAGATTCAGTTGTCTATCCTACAGAAGCAATTGATACAATAAGGAAATGCACATACAGCAGACTATTCAAAAGAAGTAGCGATAAAAGCTGTAACAAACTCTGAACAAAAATTCAAGTGTAGAGCTTGGTCACAGACAATGCTGCAAATGTAGCAAAGATGAGAAGAAATCTAGAATAAGATAATGAAGGGAAATGTATAACATATGGCTGCCGTGCTCATCTGATTCATCTTTTAGCAAAAGACTGAAGTACAACTCTAGCAATAAAGAAAAATGTTGCTGAAGTAGTAAAATACTTCTATAACCCCTTTGCTTCAGCTTCACTGAACATAGCAGGAGGATGCAGAACTAGTTCTCCCCCAACATGTACGATGAAATTCAGTGGTTAACTGTTTTCAGCTATTTATTAAGAACTTGCCTATTCTGATGACAATTTGTGAAAAAAAATTGTGGCAAAATAGGTGGAACTATCACCCCCAAAGTAGTTAACATCAAAACTAAAGAAAAATGTAGAAGATATGCTGAATATACTGAAACGTATTTCCATCACCTTGGACAAACTTCAGAAAGATTTCTGTTGAAATTTGAAAGAACCTCAAGAGACATTGGAGAAAAATAACCAACAAAGTTAAATTGCAGACAGGAAAGCAGTGTATAGATCAAGCACTTATTCCACCTAATTTTCTTGTCAATATTCTCAATCCAGGATAGATCTCTAACTACTGAAGATGATGCTGCTGCTGCTATGAAATGGGTATCTAATAAGCCCCCCATAAGTCATGCCAACCATAGTCATTTTCAGGGGTGGAGGTGAAACATTCAAGCAGTACGTGTTTGCTGATGATGTTTTAAAGAAAGTGACTTCTACCAGTTCAGTGGTATGACTAGCTAAAGACCTGGAACCAGAGTTTATTGAAGTACTAAACAAGCTTTTGACAGCAGCTGCCTCTTCTGCAGCTACAGAAAGAATATTTTCTTCATTTGGACTAATTCATTCACCCACTAATTCATTCAAAGTTGAGAAAAATCGATTGGGAGTTGAAAAAGCAGAAAACTTGTCTCTCTCTTCCAGTTTATGAATAAAACTTAGGAAGGAGGGGATGAGGCCTACTAGTTTTAAAAGTCTGAAGGACAGCCTAAGTAATTTAGGAGAACATTGTTTCATTTTGGAGAGACTTAAGTGAGTAGTTACTTAACTCCAATCACTTTCACTTAAGCATATTTGAAAATTTTCCCAGGCTGACCTGGGAAATGCACTGACTTCAATTCTCTGTTCCTTTATAAATCATTTAGGCTAGGTCCACACTACCCGCCCGATTCAGCGGGTAGAGATCGATCTTCTGGGATCGATTTATCGCGTCTCATCTGGACGCGATAAATCAATCCCAGAAGCACTCCCCGTCGACTGCGGAACTCCTGCTCTCCAAGAGGATGAAGCGCTGCCGACGGGGGAGCCTGCCTGCGCCGCGTGGACCCGCAGTAAGTAAACTTAGTTTGATCTACGAAACATCGATTTCAGCTACGCTATTCTCGTAGCTGAAGTTGCGTTTCCTAGATCGATCCCCCGCCCCAGTGTAGACCAGCCCTCAGTTGTAAAAGTGAAACATGTTTTGATAAGAAAAGTTTATGTATCCAAAACCTTTAATGTTGTTGTGTTTAATAAAAATAAATTGTATATACTGTTTTATGCATTTAAATTCCAGTTTCCATTCCTAATGCAGCTTAACACAAATCAAGAGCAAAAAGTTAGCTAGTAATAATATATCATTCACTATTTTCTAACATATTAAAAAGTAAAATTAATGAGAAACTGAAAATATTAAGCAATATAACTGCTGCCTAGGTGGGTGCACTGTAACAATATACAAGTATATAAGCAAACAGATGTACCAAATCTAGTGTAAATACTCAATTTAGCTGTAAATCAACATGTTTTAATGGTTATATCAACCAATGAGAATGCACCTTTCTTTACAAAATAAAAAGTAAAAACCGATTTAATGAATCAAGGTTTTCCATTTGGAGATTGAAATCATGGATGTAAATTGCCGATTTCAATCACCTTGATTTAAATCGCCCTGCTGCAAAAGGAGATGCACAGTTGCTTAGAGCATGCGCATGCATGTACTTGTGCATATGTACAGAGCGGAGAAAGAAAGTACTGTATGTTCCTTCATTCCTCTGTCTGGGTTCTACTTGGTCCTCAGGATCCACGGATTTTGCTGTTCTCATTTGGCGGAGGTATGACCTTGCAACCGCTTTGTCAGGTGCTCAGGGACGTTGGACCAGGTAGTTAAAACATTTTAATTTGGCAAGTAAATGAACCGTTCACATACAGTCTTGGGAATAGAGTTCCTCAGGGCAATGACAAGCACAATTTTGGTTCCAGTCAATCATAGTTCAACTTTAAATGAAATACAAAAAGCAGACCCAGTTACACACTTTATAAGCTACCTTATGCTCTCTGCAGGACTCCTCTTGCCATCTCCCAGTGAGGAACTCTGGGTAGCAGAAGCTCACACAGAAAGCGACTCCTTTGCTAACAATTTTTCATTTTCACAATTCTTGTGGGACTCCCAGACAGCCTAATCTATATTCTGACTTTTAAAGAATTCAGTGAGTGGTACTTTTTCTGGATTTTATTATGTCAATTCTCATTGTCATCTGCCAAATTGTATGGCCATATGAATAATCTAAAAGAAGATTTTTTTAAAAGAAAGAGATAGACACTTCTTCCTTTGTTTCATTATTTGCTTGGGTCAGACTAGTCCTGCACTATTTCCCTAGAGAGAAGTGACCGAGTGAATCCAAATAGCTGTAAGTACATGTCTGCTTAAAACCCTATTCTTCTAAAACTGCTTACATACTCAAATTATGCAAATACAGAGCAGCTCATCTCAGACATAAGACCTAGCAGACTGGACAGTGCTGAGAGCACCTCAGCCCGCTGAATGGTGATTTAAGTGAAATGATGTATGAATTGTAGCAAAAACATTTGCACCACTCATTAATGTGTCAGTGTTTCCATTATAAATGTATTTCCAATGGCTTGAACTCTGCCATAAGAATTTGCTGTGGGCTGGAACTTGGCTCATGCTTTCTCAGCACGCTTGAGCCATTTTATTTTTTAAGCAGCATTAGAAAAGAGTCTTGTGTTATTAATTGGAGTGGGGAGAGAAGGAGATAATAGATCATTGTACATTGCAGATTTGAAACAATGTTCTTAATGAGAGGTTACTATCTAGGCAATTAGTCCCATAATCTAAAAATGAGGAATGATCAGTGCAGTATATGGTAGTGTCAATTGATTGTGGTATCAGTGGAGTCAAACTCTCAAATGTTTACAAAGTATCTAAATATGTGTTTGCTTGACAATTCCAAAGAAGTCATTACAGCATCAGGAAATAAGTGCTTTCACAACTGTGCATACAAGAATACGTACAGAATTACCCAATACACCGGAATAACTACTTCAAATCCATTACAGCCTACTGGGCAAATACAAGCAAATAGCTCCTTTAGTACCCGTTGCTAATTTTGCATAAGATCTTGGCAAGTTTTCAGGTTTTTCTATCAATTACAAGAAATCCATAACTTAAAAAAAAAAAATTGCACCTGTCTGTGGCCCCATCAAGCTAATTTACCTACCAGGACAGCTAACGAGTTAGTAGCTGTCCACTTCACAAATGAACTTTTATAACTGAAAATGCTCTTCAGTATTTTGAAAAGTCTTTATATTTGTCCTGAACTCAGCTCCTTAACTCATTTAAACTGTGGTCCGATTCAAATATTGTTCATTGGCTCACATGAGCCAAGGTAAACATGCTTATTGTTAACAAGTTTAAGATCGTGTAGAGACCTTCTAATGCAAGACACTTAGGTTCCCCCACCCCCAATTCCTGCATCGTGAGAAAGTTCCATGCCATCCTGTGCATTGTTTGTTCTTATGCCACTCCTGAAGGTTTTACAATTGTTTGCTTACTTATTTTGAGCATCCACTTGGTCACGCAAAAACACCCAAAATGAAAGAAGTCATCAACATTTAAAACTGTAGGGCTGTCAAGCAATTAAAAAAATTAATCGCAATTAATCGCACTGTTAAACAACAACAGAATACCTTTATTTAAATATTTTTGGATGTTTTCTATATTTTCAAATATCCAGATTTCAATTACAACACAGAACACAAAGTGTACAGTGCTCGCTTTATATTTTTTTGATTACAAGTATTTGCACTGTAAAAAAAAAAAAGCATTTTTCTATTCATAGAATCATAGAATCATAGAATATCAGGGTTGGAAGGGACCTTAGTAGGTCATCTAGTCCAACCCCCTGCTCAAAGCAGGACCAATCCCCAATTTTTGCCCCAGATCCCCAAATGGCCCCCTCAAGGACTGAACTCACAACCCTGGGTTGAGCAGGCCAATGCTCAAACCACTGAGCTATCCCTCCCCCACATTTTGCTTTATCTAACCCAGCAAGCCTTTGAGTGAAGTGTCCTGCACCTCCCTGACGAGCCAACTGCCCCCGGCTCCCTGCCCCACTGAGACTCACGCTGGACCTCACCACTGAGACCCCCATGCCCAGACCCCTTGCCAAGCTCTATCCCCCTCACACCCAGACACCCCCCCGCTGAGCCCCAACCACCTTCACCCAGAACCCCCCCCCCAAAAGCTCCTGTGCATCCAGATCCTCCCGCACCTGGATCCCCCACTGAGCTGCCTGCACCCAGATTGCCCCCACACCAAACCCTCTCAACCCCCACCTGGATCCCCCCACACTTCGATCCTGCCTTGCTGAGCCTGCCTGCCCACACCTGGTACGGAGGGGCAGGGCCCTGGGGTGTTTCTGGGGCAGGCCCGGTCCTTGCGCTGTGTCAGGGTCGGGTGCAGCCTCACCGCTGAGTCTATGTCCCAGGCTCCACCGTGATCTCCCACCTCTGTGCAACCCCAGGTGCCTCCACATTTATTTGACAAATAAAATGGGCAGAATTTTAAAATACCGTGCGCAGAATTGTTAATTCTTTGGCGCAGAATGCTCTCCGGAGTGTGGCACCACCGGCTGTCGTGTTGGGTAATAACAGGGCCTGGTGAGGCTGGCTGTATCTCCGGCACAACAGCGTGGGCAGGGCCAACCCAGCTGTGTGTCCTTCAGGGGCGCAGCGGTTCCCAAACTGCACCCCGGGGGTGGCGACCCGTCACACCCGTCTCTGCCTTTGCTCGAGCCGCTGCATGGGCCAGAGCAGATCTGGGGGCGTGGGAACGAGGGACTGGCAGCACCACCTGCTGGCCAGCACTGGTGTCTGCAGCACGTCCCACCCCGGATCTTGTCCATATCTAGCACCCACCACTGTAGGAATCAAGTCCTCGCCCTCTTTAGTGCATTTACTCCCCAACCCCATCCCTGTGCAGACAGGGCCGTGCTAGGATCCCTGTTTTATCGATGGGGAAACTGAGGCACGGGGACACGATGTCACAAGCTCCCACAGCGGAGTCGTCGGCAGGGCCAAGAACTGAAGAACCAGGTGAGTGTCGCTACCCACTGGACCATCCTTGTATCTCCAAGGAGAGAAATCCTCCCCCCAACCCACTGCAATGATGGGGAGGGGATGCAATGAGCCACCCCCTACCCCCACCCCCTGCAAAGAGAGAAGTCATTAGAGGGGCCCCCAGTGGCCCTGATACCTTGATATAGATGCGACTCTAATACAAGTACTGTAGTGCAATCTCTATCATGAAAGCTGAACTTACAAATGTAGAATAGCATACAAAAAAACTACATTCAAAAATAAAACTGTAAAATTTTAGAGCATACAAGTCCACTCAGTCCTACTTCTTATTCAGCCAATCGCTCAGACAAACAAGTTTGTTTACATTTGCAAGAGATAATACTGTCCGGTTCTTGTTTACAATGTCGCCTGACAGTGAGAACAAGTGTTCTCATGGCACTGTTGTGGTCGGAATCGCAAGATATTTACATGCCAGATGCACTAAAGATTCATATGTCCCTTCGTGCTTCTACCACCGTTCCACAGGACATGCATCCATCCAGATAACGGGTTCTGATCTATAAGAATCCAAAGCAGTGCTGACCGACATGTTCATTTTCATCATCTGAGTCAGATACCACCAGCACAAAAGTTAATTTTTCTTTTTTGGTGGTTCGGGTTCTGTAGTTTCTGCGGAGTTTTGCTCTTTTAAGACTTCTGAAATCATGCTCCACACCTCCACCCTCTCAGATTTTGGAAGGCACTTCAGATTCTTAAACCTTGGGTCGAGTGCTGTAGCTATCTTTAGAAATCTCACATTGGTATCTTCTTTGCATTTTGTCAAATCTGCAACGAGTGTTCTTAAAATGAAGATGTGCCGAGTCATCATCCGAGACCACTATAACATGACATACATGGCAGAATGCGGGTAAAACAGAGCAGGGGACATACAATTCTCCCCACAGGAGCCGAGTCACAAATTTAATTAACGCATCTTTTTTTAACGAGCGTCATCAGCATGTTCTCTGGAATGGTGGCCAAAGCATCAAGGGGCATATGAATGTTTAGCATATCTGGCACGTAAATACCTTGCAATGCTGGCTACAAAAGTGCCATGCATATGCCTGTTCTCACTTTCTAGTGACCTTGTAAATAAGAAGAGGGCAGCATTATCTCCTATAAACGTAAACAAACTTGTTTGTCTGGGCGATTGGCTGAACAAGAAGTAGGACTGAGTGGACTTGTAGGCGCTGAAGTTTTATATTGTTTTGTTTTTGAGTGCAGTTATGCAACAACAACAAAAAAATCTACATTAGTAAGTTGCACTTTCACAACAAAGAGATTGCACTACAGTACTTGTATGAGGTGAAATGAAAAATACTATTTCGTTTATCATTTTTATAGTGCAAAAAATGTTAATAAAAATACATTTAGATTTCAATTACAACACAGAATACAATATATATGAAAATGTAGAAAAACATCCAAAATCTTTAATAAATTTCAATTGGTATTCTAGTGTTTAACAGAGCAATTAAACCTGCAATTAATCGTGATTAAAAAAAAAATTGTGATTAAAAATATTCATTAATCGCATGAGTTAACTGTGATTGACAGCCCTATTAAAAATAAAATCAAAGAAAGTTATGGAGCTTATGACAGTCAAATATTGAACTTAACAATAAGTTGGAAGTGAGGCCCATTTCTTTGCCTTATGCTCTATTTTTCAACAGAATTCATTACTTCAAAATAATGCAGCTATGAAGGCGAATAATGGACTACAATAAAGACTCAGTTCTAATAAAAGATATTTAACTACAAGCAACAAGGATTAAGCTGGTAAAATGTGCGACTTTCAGAGGGCTGGCAACTATTTTCAGACATGACCACAGATTTTCGGTGCCCAACTTGTGCCTGGGAAGGCGCTTAGCATTGTCTGAAAACTCAGGACCTTTTGGGGCAACTGAAGTGAAGCACCCAAAAACACACTTTTGAAAACCCTGGCCCATATCCCTCCCCCGTTGGGGAGGAGCCCTCAGCTAGGCCCAAATTAAGCAAGGCCTGTGCTTAACTTTAAGCCTGCAAGTAAGCAGTCCCGTTGTTTCTTTAAATCATTCACGTAACAAGAGATTTTATAAATATTTGTGATTTGCAAAAAACAAAAATGGGGTCAGGGAAAAAGTCTGGCAAGGCAAGGACTGTACGGTACCGGGCACAACATCAACAAAGCAGAGGGCAGTGAAGAATGTTTACAAGCTTGTTTCGCAACTATAACCATTATTTTGTTTGTAAAGATTGTGTCACGGTGGCATAATAGAAAGCGCTTTTACACTACCCTAAGTGACTTGGCTGGACTCACAAAGTGAGTCACTGGCAGAACTAGGAATGGCATCTATGGGCAAAATTCTGGCCCTATTGAAGTTAATAGCAAAACTCTTGAGATCTTTTTATGTGGCATAAAGGGGCCATAACAGCCCCAGTTCCACCCAGGAGATGATTCCTTCCTGGCACAAGCATGGCAAAAGCCAACCGTATGGCTGCCGCCCTGGTTTACAGGCAGGGCTACAGCTGACAGCGCTATGGAAATTCCCAGCAGTCCTGGGGCCCATAGGAGAGGCTGCTCTAACTCAGATAGAGGCCCCAGGGGCCTCTCCAAGCATCAAAGCAGCCCAGGATCAAAAGGGCACCAAACAGAGCTAAGAGTCCCTTTAGACCTCCCTTCTCCTAAGCTGGGAATTCCAGGCTGCGTTTCTTACAAGCCCAGCACAGACTCTCACCCCAGCTGTTTTGTTTTCTGCTGTTACCTAAATTGGTCTTCTGTACGTTTTGCAAGACCAGGTTTAAAACGGTTCGGTTCATTCAGCTTTTTCATTTTGGTCCTAAGAAGAAAGAGCCTTTGAGATAAAGCAGTTTCTTTCCTTCATTATTTCAGCATATGCTAAGCTGCCGGAACAACGCACCCCTTCGAACAGATGTAACATCACAGGGAATACAAGGGTAATGGACGGAGGAACGGACAATGGATGAAGGAGAGATTTTACACACCGCTAAAAATAAAGGCGTTGAAAGGCACATCACAGCATTGCTACATATACTGAATGGAAGGTGCAAGATTACAGTTATGAGTTACCCAATAGCGTTTTGCAAATTGGATACAGGGAGGACGACATCTTGGGAAGGAAACTAGTAATGAAGAGAAAAATATTAATGTCTGTGAAGAAAACTTTTTATATACATCTTAACCTGTTAATTTGTCTGAAATTTAACAGGATACTACAAATAGTCCAGCAACTATTACGGTCGTTCCCTTAAGGCAGTGGTCCCCAAACTGTGGGGCATGTCCATCTAGGGGGCACGGAGCAGCGTGACCAGAGGGCAAGTGTGAAAAATCGGGACAGGGGGGTGGGGGTAATAGGTGCCTATATAAAAAAAAAAGCCCGAAAATCGGGACTGTCCCTATAAAATCAGGACATCTGGTCACCCTAGCACAGAGCAACATGCGGTGGGGTGCAGCACGGCCCAGGCCAGCCCCCACGGAGGGTTTGGAGGGAGCTCCACACAGTCTCACTCTGCCCTCAGCTCCACTATGGCCCCACCCCCAGGCTTGACCCATAGCCCCACTCCTGGTAGATAGCAGGCAGATTACAGTAGAGGTAAGAGGTGGGCACAACTCAAAAAGTTTGGGAACCCCACTGCCTTAAGGTCATAACATTAGAAGGTACTTCCTAACCACCCAATTGTAGATGTAAGCCAGTCTTTCAGAAACTATATCTCAGAAACCCCACTCTCCCATCAATAGCCTGGAATTAACTCACCTAGCTTCCAAAGCAACAGCACAGGTACCTGAAGATCTCACAGCTCTCTCTGTAATTCTAGATACCTAAATCTGCATTCTTCTTTCTAAGCACTTACCAGCTACTGGATTCCCACTCAAGGGTACTATGCCAAGTTGTTCGCCTTCCTTTAAATACATGATACTAGAGTATGGAAGAAAGCTAAATAAGTCACTGTTTTTATATCTTAAAACAGGATACAAATATAAAGGGGACACATTTGTTATGTAAGTAACATGTATCCAACTTCCACTAGTTGAAAAAGAAATAGCTTAATAGCAAGCCTAAAATAATTCATTCACATTTCTTCTCTTTCAAGTCTGCAGGCACAACACTTTGTGCTGTGATCTCTCATATCTCCCAAACTAAACAAGGCTGATCACGTCAGTACATGTGCTGCAGGATGTGGGGTGGATGATTCAGCAAGTGGTATTTTTCCTTCTGAATCAGTACCATATCATTGTCCCAACATGGTTTTAGGGGCCACATTGCTACCAGAGCTCTGTCTTTCACGAGACAGCAGAGGTACTAAGCACTTTTAGTCATTAAAGATCCCATAGTACTTTCCATAAGTGTAGCGGTGGCAACCCAAGTTTCCAGGCCAAATTCCAAAGCTGGTAATTATACCTTGCGTCCTTAAATTCCCCCTGGAGTTTCAACTGGAGATGGTATTCTTCATTTCCTGTCCTAAACCACTGGGAGAGTTGCTTGCTGAACAATTGTTGTGTTCACTACAGAAGTGGTTGTGTGTCACAAGCGGGTGAAGTGATCACTATACGTAGTGACGCTAACTTAACCTAATGGTTTATAAACTCTAAAATCCTTAGGTGCCAGGTGCCTACGAAGTATTTATTATTATTATTCTTTAAAACTACGATAAATCTTAACTCAAACTCTAACTCACTATTATAACTAATAAAGATACAATTTTAAAATAGTTATTTGCAAACCTTACAATACGACACAATAGAAAGCTCTCCCATAGATAGTGAAAACCCCAGAATGGAAAATGGGGTGGGAAAGTTTCCTTATTCATTTAATAAATAAACGCTGGTTGAACATGTTTACTATTCAAATACATACAGGAGCTTCTCCCGCTGACACGGCTACTGCCACTTGCAGAGGTGGTTTTATTATGCCAACGGGAGAACTCTCTCCCGCCGGCATAGAGCGTCTTCACCAGATGTGCAGCTGCACTGCTGAAGCACTTCTAGTGTAGACCAGCCTTAAGTCCCACTGACTATCTTTTGAAAACAGGACTTAGGTGCTCTTGGAAGTCTGACTGATAGTGAATATGAATACATGTTGTTGATCCAGAGTCTCAATATCTGTCTTAGCCTTTTAAACAAAGGACACAACATGCAGAAGGAAACAAACTCAAGACTTCTATGACAACAGCTGTTACAGTTGGTTTTAAGCTGGTCTAAACATGGTGTGATTTCTTAGACAATGGCCATGAAAACGTAACAGCTAAAAATTACTTTTTGTAATACATCCTGATCTTCCAGCTATGTGTGGTGGAGTGGAGAGTGTTTTTTAAAAACTTAGTTATTACAGTTAGTAGAAAGTAGTAAAGTATACAACTGTAGTATTAGCATAATTATTTTAACTGATGATTTAATTGGAATTATTTTGTCTTCATTTTGAAAAGGAAACAGATGATTATCTCCCTTCCCTCAAGTGGTCTTCTTCCAAGGTTGAAAATAAATGTAATAAATAAATAACTATTGAATGGAACAGGAAAATGGAACAGGTTTCTGCTCAGTCCCATACAACAGCACACAATAAAGGTCTTTAGCAGGCATAAGGACAAACACCTCATCAGATGTAGTTTTGAAAAGATTTTTGATATTTTGAAAAAGATACTGTATATTGATGCAAACGACGAATGTGACAGGGAAGTTTACTCTTGCTATGTGAATAAAAGATTTTATTTTCAAATTCTGAGACTTCGCTTTGTTCTTGGGTTTATATTTATTAAAAAAAATAATAATTTAAGGTCTGACAAAAAGGTAGATTTGTAGATCTCTAATTCCAACTGTGTGTGGTGCACCATTGTCCGGAAGTTAAAAATTCAGGAGAGATCGGTATCTCTGCTATATTAACGCTAACAAAATCTTGCAAGGGTTTGCTATGCAATAATAAAACATGTCCCAACAAAATGTTCACTTCAGCATAATGCCACAGCACACACTTTTAGAATTAGGGATCTACAAATCTACCTTTTTGTCAGACCTTAAAAAAAAAAAATCAGATACAAAATATTAATCCAAGAACCAAGCTAAGTCTCACAATTTGTTGAAAAGAAACCTTTTATTCACATAGCAAGAGTAATCTTCCCCTTCATGTTCGTCATTCGCATCATGTGTTACCAGAAGTTGCGTGTCCAGAAAGCTCCTGACAACAAGGCATAATGTCATCCTCCATAAACAGCAACGTTTGTGGAGCTTCAGAAGAGGTAAGTCACAATATTAAAGTTATGTGTTTACCTTTTAATAGTTGTAAGCACCTGCGTAAGATTTATTGCATCTCCTTTCTAACTAATTTCTCCCCACCCTTTATTCTTTGCTTCCCAGTTTGCTAGGAACTTGATAGGAGATATAGTAAGAACGTTCTTACTATAGGAGCAACTTAGACACATTTTCATTTCATTTTGGAGCCGCTTGCTCAATGTGCAGCTTTAATAGTCATGGCCTGCCCCCCATTTTCATATAATCCTGAAGTGTCCATTATCACATCATCTTTTCTCAGCAGGACATTCAGATACACAACTTGCTTCATTGTTTCAGAAACAATGGAGGCCTTAAGAATGTAGAGGAACACAGAAATGATAAATATCTCAAGGATGCCTTCATTCTTTAAGTGCCCTAGAACATACAGCCTGTGTCCAGTGAAATGGTACTCACGGAGTTGGTTATTGTTTTATGAAATATGTATTGGCTTATTACACAAAACGTACTCATTTAACAGGGTACTTTGCTACTTTACCTTTGGGGTGGGGGAATGCTGAGAATTTGACCTACATACAACTCAGTGGAGAATGTTCACTTGTATCACAAAATGTACAGTATATATAAAATTGTATCCTCTTGAGATTAAACTTTAAAAAATAAATAGCAACTATCCGAGTGTGATAAACAGAGACCAGTGTGTCAGTTCCTACTACTTTTTTTTAATAGTTGCAATATTTTAGGACCCCATTCAATGGGAGTACTGGCTGCGCAAGGTTCTAAATAAAAGTAAGAGTGGGATAATCAAACCATTAATTAGCAAATCAGATATCTCAGCCATTTCCAATAGATTTTAGGAACTGAAGCCCAGATCCACAAAAGGTATTTAGGTGCCTATTTCAGGATCTGGGCTCAAAAGCCCAACCCAATTCACAGTGAAGTCAACGGGAGAAATCCCCTGGATTTCACCACTTGTAGAATCAGTAGATTCGTTGCTTGCGATACCAAAAAGGCAGTGCAAACCATTTCTCCCAGTGCTGTTGCACATGCCTAACAGCAGTATCACGATGCAGATTCTATTATGCAGTCATGCTTCTGAAAATAAAACTGTTGGGTTAGAGGGACAATCAGTTACAACAAAGGGATGGGGGCCTAAGAAACGGAAGCTGGAGCACGATGGATTGATTTAAAACTAGGCAATATTTATCACCAAATGGAAAGCCTCGATTTTAACCAACTTTTCCGTTTGTACTTCAGTTATCTTCTAAAGAAAGAGGCACTCTCATGCTAATGCAGGGCAGGGATAGCTCAGTGGTTTGAACATTGGCCTGCTAAACCCAGGGCTGTGAGTTCAATCCTTGAAGGGGCCATTTAGGGATCTGGGGCAAAAATTGGGGCTTGGTCCTGCTTTGAGCAGTGGTTTGGACTAGATGACCTCCTAAGGTCCCTTCCAACCCTGATATTCTATGATTCTATGACGTAACCATTAAAACATGAGCCTTTTCGCTAGATTAGGTGCATCCAGGGCTGGCTCTACCTTTTGCCCCACCCTAAGCAGCGAAGAAAAAAAAAAAAAAGCTGCCGCTGGCATGCCGCCAAACGGGGAACCTGAGGAGCTGCCGCCAGCGTGCCGCCGAAGACAGAGGACCGGTGGAGCAGCCGCCAAAAGCTGCCACAGTGCCACACTAAGACCGCCTGGGAAGCTGCCCTTTCCCGTTTGCCGCCCCAGGCACCTGCTTGCTAGGCTGGTGCCTAGAGCCGGCCCCGGGTGCATCTTTTAGACACCTAGGAGGGTACACTATAACTGTATACATTTATTTAAGCAATTATGTAGCTTGATATTTTCAGATTACTACTTGTACATTTTTAGTATGTTAGAAAATAGCAAATGATATGTTACTTATTTACTAGATAATTAACTTTTTACTCATGGTGTGTGTCAAGCTGGTAACTGGTATTTAATTAAACAAAACAAGCCCCCACTACAGTACGTAGCCTACTGTGCCACATTAGGATGCGTAGAGTTTTTCCACAGCTTCTTTCATTAAAAGAAAAGCAGCCTTTAACTCAAAGTTTTTGATAAAGGCTCATGGATTCAGCTTTTTTTTTTTTTTTTTTTTTTAATTTAAAGATTATAATAATTTCAGGCCTTAACATTTTGTATTAAATTTAGATTTTAAAGATAAATCTGTTTAAAAGAAAAAAACCCTTATAATTTAAACAAATCCAATTTTTTTTAAATCCATTTTTATCCATCCTGAGCTGGAGTAATCAATTATAAACACCCATGTATTTTGCATATCATTACTTGGGGGATCTGGTGACATAACAAGATTTACTTTTGTCATTTTAAAATTCCAGAATCCCTGGAAGGAATTACAACCGTGCTATGAACAACTGGAGGCAGGTTACTCCCTGTAGGCCCGATTCTGATACCCTTATTCACACTGCATAGTGCCTTACTTCACAACTGAGGTCTGTAGGGCTGCCTCAGAGCAGTCAAAGCAGCCAACAGCCTAACCCATTTTACAGACCAGGCCTTCCCCTCCCAAACCTGATGCAACTCCCACTGAAGTCAACAGCCAACAATTTCAAAGGTGACTTAAGATTCAGGATGCCCTGCGAAAAAAGACTTGAAGGGTGGGTGCTCAGCACTTTTTGAAAATGAGGCGCCTTCGATCTCTCTCAAGTTGGGTACCCAAAAATCATTAGTCACCACTTTAAGACATTGGTCCATACAAGTTACACGTGTGCAGTTTCCTGAATATCTAAAGATGTGACAAGATCCCAGAACATTAACTGGATACAACCATCCACTAATGGGCCCAATCCTGCAAGCCTCACACAAATAGTAACATTAATGTCAATGGGAAATAACCTTACAAACAAAGGGCTACTTGAATAAATAAGAGCTGAAGGATCAGGCCCTTTGATGTTACAAGTAAATACTCTGTGAAATTAAACATTTGCATATCAGAGCCCTCCTTTACTTATTATCCAAGGCATGCGTTCAGCACTCTGGCCTGGTCTAAGGAAAGCAGTTAACTGTGTACTTAAGTCCATCACTGCTCAGCAAAGCACTTAAGCATGCACTTAACTGCTTTCCTGAATAAGGACCTCTGTGCTTCTTCCCCTGCTAGAGGTGATGCTTGCTATCACTGCCATGTAAAGCAGCATAAAGAGTGAAGATCACTGTCCCAGTATAACTGATGTAATCAGCTATTGCAAGGAAGCTCTCCCCCTGTACTTTGGCCTTGCCAAATAAAAAGCCCTTCAATTCACCTCTGAAGCGTATAACCAGTCTTAGAATTTAAATCCACACATGTATTCTGCTAATGATGCAATTCCAATTAGCTTTTTATAAAGTGTTCAGATCCCCATCAAGTAAACCCACTTCCTTAACTTTTCAAGTTGTATCTAACTGACAATCCAAGCGGTTTCCAATCCATAAAACCACACACACTTTGGACAAAGGTGTGAAATGTTATACTGTACGTCTACCTCTAACTTTGGAAAATGCTACAATGCAGTAGAGCAAGAAATCCTCATCCTATCTATTTCCAGAAGGAAGACAAAAATCTAGGCTTATTAAAAAAAAAAAAAAAAAAAAAAAAGACACCAGTGTAAAATCAGCAGGACATGGATGGCACGTCAGCTATTTTATAAAAACTAAAAAGATTATGTCCTCTCACCACAGACAGTCACACTAAGCAGTAACAACCTGAACATGTTTGTGCGCACATGCCTGCACAAACATTTGAATGACTACCTATACCACTTTGTTGACAGAATTCAACCAGCAATGAAACAGCAAACGTCTGCAGATACAGTACATTAACTTTCTAACACTGGACACTGCACTGGGTGTTTTCTCTGGAAAACCCTGAAAAACAAGTCTGGTGACAAGCAGGGCGACCTGCAAATGTACAAAATTAACCAGTCTGACAACGAAATTCTACAGCAAGAACCATGCTATACTTGTTCACTAAATATCACAAAGATTCCCAGAAGGATTGAAAGCAAGATAGAGAGAAACACTTCTCTCTATTTGTACTGCCAAAGCCTAACTATAGCCTAGTCCCACTCATCTGAAAGGTAAATTAACTAATTACCTACAGCTGATAGTAAATTTACATCTTTTAATTCACATGATCTGGTGGTTAGTTCCTGACCTGGCAGTATTGGTACAACTGTGCAGCTTCTCTCTCTCTCCTGCTGCCCTAGCAGGAATTCATGGAGGTCAGTCAGACTAACAGAATAATATCAGCTGGTGCTACTCCTCCTCCTCCTGTGTATGCACACCAGCCCAACCTCCTCCATCCTCCCCTTCTTTGCAATCCCTCTCCCCAAACCTATACACCAGCCATCATAACATGCACTAATTTTTCACATTTATTTTGTACTAAAAAAAAAAAAAAAAATCTAATCTATGATCCAGATATTTTGAGCATGTGTGCACAACAACAACAAAAAATACAACCCAAATGCCACCCCATTCATCCAATTATTCCTAGGATTCCAGAGCAGTTGGCTGCACATACAACAAAAAACTTTATTCCCACAGAAGCATATTTCCATCATTTCAATGTGTTTCCTTTAGGGACTACAGAAAAGGTCACTGAAAAAGTATTCTCGGGCAGTGGTTTTCAAACTTTATTTCTGGTAACCCAGTTGAAGAAGATTGTTGATGCCCCCATGACCCAACAGAGCTGGGGATGAGGGGTTTAGGGTGGGCGAGGAGCTGGGGATGAGGGGTTCAGAGTGTGGGAGGGGGCTCTGGGTGCAGGCTCTGGGGTGGAGCCAGGGATGAGGGGCACGGGCTTACCTTGGGCGGTTCCCCGTCAACGGCACAGTGGGGGTGCTAAGGCAGGCTTCCTGCTTGTCCTGGCACCACGGACTGCACTGCGCCCCAGAAGCAGCCAGCAGCAGGTCCGGCTCCTAGGTGGAGGCACGCAAACGGCTTTGCATGGCTCCCACCCATAGGCACCGCCTGCCCCCAGCTTCCATTGGCCGGTTGCTGGCCAATGGGAGTGCAGAGCCAGTGCTCGGGGCAGGGGCAGTGCGTGGAGCCCCGCGCCCGCCCTCTCCCCCCCATGTAGAAGCTGGACCTGCTAGCCATTTCCGGGGTGGAGCGCAGTGTCAGAACAGGTAGGGACTAGCCTGCCTTAACCGGGCAGCACCGCCGACGGATCTTTTAATGGCCCGGTCAGCGGTTCTGACCAGAGCCACCACGACCCAGTGCCTTACATTCTGCAACCCAGTACTGGGTCACGACCTGCAGTTTGAAAACCACTGTTTTAGGGGGGATCTTCCTTAGCATACCAGGATGATCAGTGTTAGCCTTTTCTCTAAAGTGTTTAAAAGGAAGAGACATCCTCTCTCCCACAGTGGTAAGAAAGAAGTACTTCGTTATGGTTTTGTGGGCCATTCTTTCATATCTGTTGTTGAAGATTCAACAATGTGAAGCTCACACTCCTGCTTATCATAAATATAGATCTCAGGAAGAGATGAGTCAAAATCTGCTCTCAGTTATGCCAGTGTGTTAGGAGGATTTGAACTGTAGAATTGTATTTAAGTTTCTATATACAGTAAAGTATTATTATAAAGGGGAAAATATACATGATAAGAGTAAGATAAATTAAATGGAGTTTAATTGCATAAATATGTGAATCCATTAATAAGACAAAAGTAGTTTTCAGTTTTGCTAGCTAAGCAGTCATTTCTCACGCTGGGCACAGAGTCAAGTATCTCAAACTGTCACTAGCACCTGCATTAAACCCCCACCTACACAGTAAACAATTGTCATTGAAAAACAAACCCGTGTGACTTTTGCTCAGCAGCTTAAACAAAACCAGTTTCAAGGGGAAGCTAAAGGGTCCTTTAAATGATCACATCTGAAGAAGATCTTTGTTTTGACAATATGTGATCATCTCATTTTTTCCCTTCTCCGAGGGTCCACATGGGATGTTAAAATGTTGTATTTCACGCGAGGTGGATTAAAACGAATTAAGCTGCGCATTAACTAAAATACTGCTTCCTCGTCAGTCTCTCTTAATTAAAAGGTAACAGTGAGCTGAAGAGAAAAAAAAAAATACACACACACACTTAGGTGCTTTTTGCTATAAATTTTAAGCCCAATCCTTCCAGCACTTACGACCAAGGCTAAAAGCCTGAGCCAAAGCCCACTGAAGCCAGTAAAAACTTCCATGGGCTTTGGATTAGTGCCCAAACCCATGAGCAGTCCCACTGGTTTCAATAGTAATAAGCAATTGGCCCAGTAGTAAGTAGTTGCAGGATCAGGCCCGTCAAGATGATTTGACTCTCAAGCAAAAACAAGTCGCACAGTAAACAGGCACAGGAACAATAAAACCTTAAGAACACTGCAAGAAAGAAATATACAAAGAAGTAGTTTGAGGGCATTAACTTTCTGAAGCTATATGCTTCATTTATCCACCCTCATTGACACTTTTATACTTCTTGGCTGCACAACACATCTTCAAGCACATCACACATGCAGTTATGTTACAGCATCAAAGGGGTAACTATAGAAAATATCATCGTGAGACGGTGAGGTTGATGGAAGCCTGCTTTTCAGTTGTTTTGGGACACATGGATAACATTCGTTAGTATTTGTTCAGCAAGGAGAGAGACATACTGAAGGGAGACCTGAGCACTCTTTCAGGAAGACGAATCACACTGAGCTCAGCATGAAGCTGGAGGGCTATAGACTTCCGCCCACCAGTTTCGCTTTTTCCAGCTCTCTTCTTGTCTGCTCAGCTCTAACATTCACCCACAAAAATTTACTCGCATGGATCCTCCCCAAAATCCTGCTGTTATGCAATGCAAGTGATTTATAGATCATTTAAACCTGCAGCACAGAAGAATGGAAGATTATTTTAATGGTGGGGGGGGGGCTGCGGACTGAAATACACTGGTCGAAGGGATACAGAGCCTTTTGCCTACCCACCCTGGAGCCACCAATGGACATTTTAATTTTTTGGTACACTGCCAGCTGACATTCGGTTTCACTGCTCCCTGAAGACCCCACTGTCGTAAAGGTCATATTGTAGAAATGTTGCCGGCATTTCACACTCCGCTGGTGCCATATGGGGAAATACATTGAGTCAGTCACCCCCAAAGCATTTGGGAAAACCGGTTACAACACAAAAGCCTTCGTCAACTGCTGAGGAGTGCTTGCAAAAGTGATGAATGGCAGAGTGCCTCCTAGCACTCCGTCTTGAAAATACGCAACGCACCTGGTCCTGCACACAAAAGGCTGACTCACCTGTGTGGCATCCACTACCTTTTGAAAAGACACAGAGTCTAGCACTGCAGAGACACAATGTACTTTCACCCGGCTGACAGAATGACTTTTCCTTGTCCTTCTCTCCAGCTGCACAAATCATACACCGATCATATAGCTACAAGCTTACTCTCCAAACCAGGGGGAGCAGAGAGATGACCTTACACGTGACTGCTCACTCCTTGAGTAGAAAGAATGAGGAGTACTTGTAGCACCTTAGAAACTAAACACATTTATTTGGGCATAAGCTTTCATGGGCTAGAACCCACTTCATCAGATGCATCTAGCCCACGAAAGCTTATGCCCAAATAAATGTTAGTCTCTAAGGTGCCAAGTACTCTTCATTCTTCTTGCGGATACAGACTAACATGGCTACTACTCGTTGAGTAGACACTCCCTGACATTCTTCCGACTTCTCCTGTCTGGGCTTATAAAAGAGGCCAAGCACCCAGGTTAAAAAGCCATTCGATCTGCAGTCCAAGCAGCTTTCAATACCATTCTGACCTAACGTGCACCTGAAACTTGGGTTGGACTACCTACACCACGCAGGGGTGTGAAAAATTCACACCCCGCGAGTCTTAGTTTAGCCAACCTAAGCCCCAGCGTAGACACTGCTTGGGCAATGGATGAATTCATCAATTGACCTAGCTACTACCTCTTGGAAGGGTGGATTAACGACATCATCAGAATAGCCTCTCCCACCTCTGTAGTAAATATCTACACTACAGCAGTGTAGCTGCAGCACTGTAGCTCTATGGCTGTAGCATATGTAGTGTAGACATACCCCTATTTGGGGAATGAGAAGGCAAGCATCCTACTGTGGGGGGGGGGGGGAGGAAAAAAGAGCATCAAATTGAGTGAATCTGTGTTTGGGAAAATTGTTCCTCCCTCTTTCACTTGGTATTGATCTCTGTTCTCACCTTCCCAACTCAGACTTCTGTCTGCCTTTTAAACCGTAGCTAATTAGAGGATTTTGCCATTCCCCATGCAGAACTTTACATTGGAGTAACTGGGAGTCGTTCTTGTAAGTACCCATACTTGTGCTATTTAAGAAAGTTTGGGATAAACGTTAATCTCTAAAAGCATTGTTCTTCCTAAAAATGTGTCAGAGTACATTAAGTTAACCTCATAAGCACAAAAATAATCAACCATTTTTATTAATCTTATGTTTGATCATTTCCACACATTTACTTTCCTTCTATGGATTCACTAAGGTAAAATGAAGAATGTTACTAACATAGAAATGCCCTTATGACTACTATTCACCCTGAGGAGTAATGTTTTGTTCAAGGCATTTTATCTACACTGGTGACCATGCCAGAGCGTGATCGGGGGCTAAAAACAAGAGACTGAACTCAATTTAAGATTAACATGAGAAATTTTAAACTATGCCCCATAAAATGTCCCCCACAATTTTAGATGGCAGATCTCCTTTTAGACATTCTCCAGGTGTTTCTCAGCATAGCTTTCCTTTCAATCTATGAAGATGCCAATCATCTACAAATGTTCATGTTCTTTTCCGGAAGATCAGACAGATTTTGTATAATCAGAAATAAAAGCCTTACAGAATTTAAATTACATTCCACACAGTGTCTAAGCAAATGCCGAATAAAGCCCCTACATGTTCATGCTAACGAGCCAGAAAGAATAGTAAACTCCAACATATTATTCCTGGGGGGATTCTGCGTGACTGCGTGCCCACAGAACCCTGCCCCCCTGCTGAAAACAGCAGGGAAGCCTCACGCGGGGGGGATGCCCACAGGCACAGGATTTGGGGGGTTCCCCCCCCCCCCGCCGAGGTGAGGCACAAGGGGTTATGTGCTACTGTGCCCCTTCCCCATTTCTGCAAGTACAGAGCTGCCCAGAAGGAGGCTGTGTCTGGACTCAGCTGACTCTGCAGCTGATCACCACCTCCTGAGTCCTACTGCCAATCGGGCTCCCCTTCGGTGTGCTGGGAGCCTTCCTGTTTTCTGTGCAACAGTGAGTGCTCACGGTGGGGCTGGGGGAAATGAGGGAAGAGGGGGAAGAGGCAGTTGGGAAGAAAGGTGGTGGAATAGGGCAGGGGGAGGGGAGGGGAGGGGAACTGCAGGGGGGAAGCAGGAGCCCAGCATGCAGCATCCCCGCAGCATCAGCTGGGGCTTCCCCATTAAGCAGGCCCACCGAACCCTCACCCGACAAGCCCTACCGCTCTACACTGGACCCCTCTGATGAGCCCCCCACATGCAGACCTCCACCCCACTGATCCCCAAACAGCTACACCTGAACTCCCATCCCATCAAACCCTACTTCCCCAGCACCCGGACCCCCCCCCACACACACACACACACCCTCCCTGCTGAGCCCCAACCACCTTCACCTGGATCCCCTGCAGAGTCCCATTACCCCTGCACCTAGAACCCCCCAATGAGCCCCTGTGCATCCAGATCTCCCACTGAGCCGTCTGCACCCAGATCTCCCCCACACAGACCCCTCTTACCCCACACCTGGATCCCCCCACAGTAAGCCCCTCCACACTTGGATCCTGCTGGGCTGAGCCTTCCCACGCACATCTGGTGCACTTGGCGCAGAGGGGCAGGGCCCCAACCCTTGTACTGGGTCAGTATCAGGTGCAGCCTCACTGCCGAGTCCCTGTACCGGGGGAGGTGAGGGCTTCAGGGTGATCTCCCACCTCAATGCAACCAGTGGCTGGTGCTTCTCACTGCCATGCTGGAGCCACATTTATTTATCGACAAATAAAATGTGCAGAATTTTAAAATATTGGGTGCATAATTTTTATTTTTTTGGCGCAGAATTCCCTCGGGAGTAAACATATTGACTCCAACGGTGCAAACTGGAGAAATGCATAAGAGCTTCTGAGAGCGGATAAAGTTCTATACATGGTGTTTGTAAAGCTAGACAATGCTTTGTGGAGCCTGTTGGATGAATTCAAGTAAGGCAGGCACCATTCCTACACTATGGAGCCTACCAACAAGCACATACATTAGCACCAAGCCCTGTAGAAGTTTCGGTGCTTTGGGCACACATCTCCAGTCGGATATGGACTGGGCCTATTACGTGTCAGTCAGCTTCCTTGTGTGCCGTTATGCTGTTTTAACATGAATGTGGTAATGGTGTAGAATGGCATGCGGCAGATAATCATTTCTCATTAGCTATTGTTTCTGTAAGCAGCAATAGCAAACATGGCTTAACATACAAAAGAGAAGACTAATTCTCTCTGAGAGCCATGATGGTGAGACCACGGTGACAATCAACTTTTTGAACGAGTATGATTGAAGCATGCAGGTAATGACGTGCGTGAACTTAGATTTGCACGATTAATGGACTTAGCAACCTGCATTATCATCATGGGTGAGTCAGCCCATGAGTGCTTTGACAAATAAAAACCCTGTGCAGGAACGTACATGATTGTGAAAGGTGTCTCAAGAAAGACATTTAACCACCTTTAATCTCTACTGTCCCTATCTATAGCCAGTAATAGTCTTTTCATATGTAATAAATAAAATACATAATTTAAGAGCTTGCAGATAAAAATATTCAAGTTGCCTTGAAAATGTTTATATTCTCTCTGAATCAACGTTCACTGTCATAAGCACAGAACCCAGATTGGGTAGCACAAATAAGTGATGTTTATTTCAACTACTCTCTCAATATTAAAGAAATCATTCCAACCCTGGCAAAACAAACTAATGTCCACATTAAACAAACATTTACTACATATCCTAGTACAAATCTGTGCATGAACTCTTTAGGCAAGCACAAGGCTGACAAGTCAGATGGTCTGATGTCACTCAGTACAACGTGAAAGCCAATCACTTCAGAGCTCGGGACTGATATCTTAAAGACAAGTTTCCTCCCATCTCTGCACCTTCAGCTTCATGCTGTAAATAAGCCAAGTCAAAATACAAAGAGAAAAGTGACTGCTCTAGGACCGACAAACAGCCTAAATCCACAGCTATCAATTTACTGTAAATAAATTGATCATCTGCATTAAGTCAACTATTTGCCAGAAAATTGATGTTGGAATAATTCATTAAGGTTTATTTTCCTTTGCAGGATCAGAACATTAAAATTATATATGTAAACATTTAGTGACATCTATGGGGCTACGTATACGAGTTATTCACTTGTTTGAGTGTTTGCAGAACTGAGCCCCACATCTTTGTTACAGCCATCTTGTTTCATAGAATTCAATCATCTGTTCTGCTGTAGGCTCCTAAAAATTGCCTAGAAAACAAGAATTAACATTTAAAAAATAGCAGTACCTTTTTTTAAAGCCAATACCCATCACACACGAGGCAAAATTCCATTTATGTGCTATGAGTATTCAGTGAAAGTATCCACATCACTAATGCACATCTGGCATTTATTGGCAATCCCTGTAGACTATGGCTGAATGGTCAGGGAGACCCATTTGAGACCCTTTGTGTTAGGTAAAAGAGCCAGAATAGCATAAAAGTGCCCTAAAAGCCCTACATACAGCTGAGGGAGAATGCCTCTGGTACAGGAGCGGAGGAAAACCACTGCAGGCTCTCCTCCAAGCCCCTCCTTGCAAACTATGGAATAGGGGTGTCATAGCGCTGCAGATATTCTGGGTAGTGCTGTGACCCACAAGCAGCCAGGGGGTGCTCCATCCTCCAGAGCAGCCCAGAACCGGGAGGGCAAAGTCACCGTAGGCCCCCACTTTCCCTGAGCTGCAAGTTCTGTGCTGAAGATCTTAGAAAGAGCACAGAATCTCACCCCACTGCCTTTAGAACAAGATTAGGCACACTAGTGGGGCACTGGTAAGGAAGCTGGTACTGCCACTGCAAATTCTGGAGAGAAGATTTCTGTCTCCAGAGCTCTCAGCCTGGCACCCCTTATTTAATTAAAAGGAACCATTACATAATATTAAAACCTCGACAATGATCAAGTAACTCATGTTATACCTATGATGTTTAACCTAACTCAGTTTTCACATGAAACACAGCGAGAACACATACAGTATTCCTTGAATAAAAGTGTTCGGTTCATTTAGGTATGCAGCTACAGTGCTGAGAATACACAGTGTAATACAATTCTTAAATGACATTCAAAGTAATGTATCCCATGCAAACTCAAATTTCTTAGTACCAAGTTCACCTATTAAAGTAATTTCATTTAAAATCTATAGATAGAGAAAAGTAGACAAGCATAAAACCAATGTGGGGGGGGAGGGAGAGATATGCAATCTTCCAAATTTCCTCTAGGATTGTTACACGGGTTGTATTAGGTGTGCTAGAGAATTTGTCTCGTTATTAAATTTTATGGTACTACATTCAGTGGCATCACATTATACAGGCTTCATTTTGCAATTAACTCCCAAAACACAAGTTAAATATTATGATTATGAAAAATAAGAGGATCTTAACTAAACACATGCAGAATAATAAACCTTTTCATGTGACCAAAGTGTTGCATTTTCAATGAAAATTGAAAATATCATTACCACTAATGTGAGCCTATATGGATTAATAACACCCAAAATAAAAGTTATTTCTAAACTGGTTTTGTTTACTACCAGGTTACATTACAAGCCCAAGGCTAGTAAGCAAAATAAAACTCATTGCCTTTTCTTACACATTTTCAGCTGAGACTTGCTGGTACAATACATTAGTCAACAATATACAGAACTCTACTCAGATTTGTGTTTATTTCCAATAGGATATTTCACAATTATGCCTAGACTTTTCCCCATCTACTGTAATTAACTCTAATATGTCATTATTTTCTTTGTACAGTAAAACCGACCCTCACACAAACACAAGACATTAGTACTTGTTACCTTAAAAAACCCTAGACTTACTATTGAAAAAATAGTATGTCATTAGTAAATGAAAATACCATGTATATTTGTAATTAGTTGCCCACTTGCTAACATTCAATTAATATAGGGCCAAATTCTGCAGTCCTCTCTCAAGCAAGAATGCCACTGATTTAACCCCATTGGTATTATTTTCCCCAATAGCGAAGGCCTGAGACTAAACATAATTTTAACTGCCATTATCTACAGTAGCAAAACAACAGCTGTTTGATGACTAACATTGTAAAAAGCTCTGGATGAGTTATGCATCTCAACAATGAGGAGGAAATCAGACTTGACATTTGGACAGTTTTAAGAATTTCAACGTTTCAAATGACAATGGGATACACTGTTTGCAAATAAATCAGAGTTATGGCTATAGGCCGTTGTTCCTGTTACCTGAAATCAGAACAGAGGCTCATTAAAAATGAATTCATTTCAGAGTGTAGAGGCACTGCACCATATTGATAAAAGCTCCATTAAATTTTAAACGATATAACTCCTTCCATATTTTGGAGGGGGGAGGGTAAAAAAGCGAGGATAGATTTTTCCCCTCCACTCAATTCGTCATTTTTTTCCACTTTTCATTTATAAAAATGCCTGGATTTTAAAGGAACAAAATATTGGGCTAATGAAATTTACAGCAGGAGTGAATGTAATCCATTCTATTTAAAAGCTATTCCTTTCAACAAATATTTGCCTTTTATTATGGATAACAGTGTGAAATTTCAAGTATGCAAAAGGATGGGGATTGCTAGAGAGCTGTAACTGATCTTCAAAGTCATTTTGTCACAGAAACTATAAACCTGCCAACAAAATACTGAATATCCGACAAAGGAGACAAAAAATAGAATAAAATGGAAAAGAAAAAATTTGTCTGGCAAATACTCAAAGGAGTAAACTTTTAGTGCACCAAGAAGGAAAGGACACACACACACAAAACAACAACCTCTGAATAAGAGTGTTAAATAAGTTCTCTACCTAACAAAATAATTATGAGGTAGAACAGGCTTTTAAAAAAAAAAAAAACCCAAAAGATTGAAAACAATGAATAGACCAGTTACAAGACTTATTATCGATCTTATTTTCCACTATAATTATGGGAAAGGTCAAGTGATTACCTCTACTTTATTATGTAAATTATACACACAAAATATGTTAAAAAGAACTTTATTAATGTTGCAAAGTCAAACACTCAAAATTTAGCAGATGACAGAATTAAGATTGCCTGTACAACATTCTATCCTCATTGTTCAAGGAGTAGTGGTCCTATGCCTTATTCACTGCATACTATTCAAATCCTGCTCTGAATACATAATTAGATGAGCTTTTCTATGGTGTTCATCACTATAGTATCAGAGTGCTAATTAATTTATCTTCACTTGATATAGCGCTCAAAACGGTCCACTACTGAGTTCCATCGCAGGTCTTATGGGAGAGTTAGCTTGGTTCCTCCCACTTTTTTCAGAACAGCTGCTGCAAAGTGGTTGTTATGGAAGTATTTTGCAATTTCAACAACATTAGCCTTTATTTCTGGAACACTGAAGTCTTTGGCTAGGAGGTGCATCAAATGAGCACTGCAACCGTATGTTACTAGCTTGGGACTCTCTTCACTTTCTTCTAAATCGTTTCTTCTCACCTTGGATACATTTGCAGCATTGTCTGTGACCAAGCTGCGTAGTAGACATTTTAATTTCCGCCCCCCGCCCCCAGTTTGTTATAGCTTTTACTGCTACTTCTTGTAAGTATTCTGCTGTATAATGGCGCAGACTCACCACTGCTCTTTCGGACCCACGCTGCTCCCCCACTCGGCAGTGTCCTCTTCAGGGCAGTGCCCACTACTTCCTTTTCACCGCAGTCCTTTGGCTTGCACCCGCACAGGGGCCAACCACCACCCAAAGTCAGCCCCTCACTTCAGGGGCAAGTTGCAGTCTGTATTGGTCATGCTCCTCCACGGCCAGGTGCAGTGCAAGCGGGGGGATCCAGGCCCGCCCGCTACTCTGGGTCCCGACCCAGGAACCCTCTAGCGGCAGCCTCTCCACCCTCCTTCTCTCCCCTTGTCCGCCTATCATCCCTGGGCCACTTCCTCTTGGCCTCCTCTGGCAGGGGCCTGCAGTCTAGCAGGTAACAGGCCAGAGCTCACCCTCAGCTCCTCTGAGCCTGCCCAGCACTGCTCTCTCCCAGGTACTATCCCTGGGAGCCAGTCCTCCTCCCTTGCTTGTCAGGGAAAGACTCCCCTCTGCTCTGCTGGGCAGCTCCTTATATCTGGGCTGCCCCAGCAGCTGCCTCCTCTCTAGCTCCTAACAAGCCTCGCCCTAATTAGGTGCAGATTTCCACAGCCTCCCTGCCTGCTTCTGCCCCACTACATGCTGTGTGCACACATTTCCTGATATATCAATTGTTTCTGTAAGGAAGACATTCCCTTCTTCTGTTGTCACACAAGCGCATACAACAGGATCATTGTGGACATTGCTCCACCCATCAAGACTCAGGTTAACAATTTTACCCTCTAGACCTTTTGCACACTGCTCATTTTCTCCTTCATACACTTTATCCAGCAATTCGCCTGCGACATCTGCTCTGTTGGGTGGACTGTGTCCTGGTCTTAACGACTGAACCATGTTAATGAAGTGTGGGTTCTCAATCATACGGAAAGGAGAGTTAGTTGCATAAACAAACTGGGCAATTTTTTATCAATTACCTCTTTTTGTAATCTGCTGGTTCTTATCACAAACTTATCTATGGTTGTTTCTGGATGATGGGAGGTTTTTTTCCCCTCTTTGCTATAGGTGATATACTCTGGCTATGTGACATACATGATGTGACTGAAACATCATCACTGGCAGATAAGTCTGAAACTACAGAAAATGATGGTGATCTTGAAGGTGGATAGTCTTCAGAATCCTGTATGTTGAGGATGGATTCTCTTAAACAAAATAAGTCAGTGCAGTTATTTAATTATTACCACCATACTGCTCATTTAGTATATTACTCCTTGCATTCACTGACACTCAGTACTATTTTAAAGGAGACATTGTAAAAGGAAGATCTGCCTATTTCAGCTATTTATTTTTTAATCACAATTGTATCTAAAATGATAGTACAACAGAGTAACAACTATATTTTTTGCTCAAACATGAGAATTTAATAGTCCAGAAGGAAGACAGGCAGTCAGTCCTTAAGAAAGAAGTGTGAAATAAAAAAAAGTTCACCAACCTGAAGATCCTGCATGTTCAAACATGTTCCTTTCATCATCTTCAACGAAGCTTCCTCCACTTCTCATGATGTTATTTCATTCGGGCAACCAGGCCTTGCAATTCTTTGTTGCACTGTTTGCATTTTGCACGCATTCCTGTCTTACCCACAGGTAGAGGAACTTCCTTAAAATATTCCCAAACTGGGTCTCTTTTGCAGCCTGCTGCCACTATAGCTTTTCCTTCTAGTGAGAGAATGATATGGTAGATCTCAAATCAATGAAGGCTACACTCAGAAAGACCTCAAGACTTCTGGAATATGCTGCTCAAACAGTTTCACTTTTGTTTCTACTGCCTGTCCCTCCCTTCTCACATCTATCTCCAGACTTCTTCTGCTTGTCCAGATCTATTCCACCCCCAACAATCTTCTATTCATTGAACTTTTTGAAACTTTGCATTTTTAGAGAGGTAAGGGATTGATTCTGTGTACACAAATTTGCAGAGGGACAACAGGGTTGAGGTCTGTTATTTCTCACCTCTATATATTATTTATTTTAAAATATTTTTTTCTGTTAACAAGCATGTTATCTCTGGAGACACAAATCCAGTCTGAGAAATGCAGAACTAAGCATCTCTGGTGGTATCTTCCAGACTGAGCACTGAGTCCAATTGGGTAGATAGAAAGAGTAACCTAAATAATCTATACAGAAGCCCCTGGAACCCCAATAAGATTGGGTCCCTAATCCATGAACTATTGGAACTCATTTACAAAACATTACACGAATATATTGTCTCATACTATAGAATTAGAATTTATAATCCCTATTCCATGATGAGATATCTTTGAGCTATAATGTATCTTAATTAAAACTATCTTTAGATAAAATGCTTTTTGAAGAAAAAACTTATTAAAAAAAATTAGATTTAAATGTTAAAAAAAAATCCAAAAATTTTATTTTATTTTTTAAATCAATTGATTTTTATCCACCCTGGTCACAGACCTCTCTGGATATTTCCCACCCCTAAACTTTCCCTTTCTGCCTCCTCTCCAAACTGCTACTATCACAGTCCTTCCTTCCTCACCCTAAACTTCTCATCCCAGTCCTAATCTCCATGCCCAGCCAATTCCAGTTCCCTCACTCCTGATTCCTCATCCAGTCTGTCTCACCCCCACCACCTTTGGCTCCTAGTCCCAGTCTGACTCCCCACCACTTCCCAGTTTCTTTATCCAGCCAATCCCACTCTCCTTCTCATCTGATCTCAGTCCCAGTTCACTCCCTTGCATTTCCCTCACTGGCCCCCAATCACCTTGACCAACCAGTGACAGTCTCACTCACCCCCAACTCCTAGTTACAGTTTCTCTGCCCTTTCTAGTCTCCAGTCCCAGTCTCACCAGGATACTGGTCCCATTCTACTCCTTTCCCTCCTCTCAGTCCAGCTCTTGTTCTCTCTGGAGTCAAGTCAGGAGCCTGAGTGCCAACAATGGGGTCACTGAAAGCACAGAAGAAACAAACTCCTTAGTTCCAGTGACCAGCCTCATTCCAGCCCAGAGCAGTCATTACAGGGAAAATCCAGATTAGCCCTGGGTTTGCAGCATGCTCAGTCACTCTGCAGGGATGGTGCATGCGTGGTATGGTCAGTGCTAGGAACTGTGAGGGGCTGAAGCATGTTAAATGAGGATAGAATCTTTGGAGATTTTTAACAGCTAACAATCTAAGTCTCTACTGAGCATGTGCAAATTCTGAATAAAATTCAAAGGCTTGTAACTTGGCCAAATTTGGGTGTATTTTCAGAGCCTTGATACAAAGGCCACACGTTTGCCAAATTTCAAGTCCCCATTCCAAAGCATGGAGCTTCTGGCAACCTTTTCCTTGAGAATTTTTTGAAATGGCAAAACATTTATCCTTAACCTCATTCTTGGAAACAGCTGAACTGTTTTGGGTGAAACTTTAAAAAAAAAAAAAAAAAAAAATCCAGCCTGAGGCAGATACCCAGCATGGAAAATTTCAGCTCAAACGGTTAATTTGGCAAAGTTATAGCAACTGAAAAGAGGGTCTTATTAAAATTGCTTGACACTTCCCACTGTAACAGACAATGCTGCCTGAATATAATTATTGCCATCTCATTTTAGGTGTATCAAACTGCTTGGCATTTACAAAGCAGTTAGAAAACAGAACATTTTAATGCTTTTCATTCCCCCCCCCCTTCTTCCCATGGGGGTGGGGGGAACGAAACAAACATTTTCCTCAATACTGAGAAAAGTTACTTTCCTGTTTCTGTGGTACTACAAGTCAGCATGTTCAAATCAAAGCCATAATTCTCTTATGCACATCCTTAATTTTACTACTGTAAGCAACCCCATTATATCAATAACTTTACTACTCTGAGTAAGCCTAAGTGTTAGCAGGTTTGAAGCGCAATTTGTTTCTGGTTCACTCATAAATAGCTACCACTATAGACCCATTTCAGGAAGTTTTCCCTACAGACTGTGCAAAACAGTTTGCAAGATGAAGGCCTGAAGCATGGCTGGCTTTTACATCCCCGTCCCACACACACACTTATAATCAAGGGGCCCTAGGTGTGGGGTAGCACCCCCTGGCTTGAAGTGATTTCCATCATATATAGGATTTACAGTTTCATTCAATGGCTTTCAGTATCCCCACTATACAAATTGTTCCAACACCACTGCTTACAATATCTTTAAACTTAAGCAACAGCAACTAAGAAAGAATATTGTTCTCAGAGCATCAAAAGAATTATACATCTAGAAGGTATTCAGAACTAATCCAACTAAATAAAATCAAACTTTATCATGTACTCCATGAATTACTGCTAAATTATCTCCAAAAGGCCAAAGCTGAGAAGAGATATCTGACAAAGTAAACTCCTGCAATGAATTTGCAAAACTTCATAAGCACCTTTAATTAAGCAAAACAATTCATTGAAAAGGTTAAACAGCCATGGTCATTATTATAAATTGAGTGTTTGTATAGTGCATACATAGCCATTATTTAATACAGATCATTAAACTGAAGACAGAATTAAGACTTGCCAAACTGAAGTAGACACATGTAACTCAGCATTGTTTCCCTTATATTCTATTAATGTAGTTTATTTTTAATTTCCAGGTTTTTTGGGGAGGGGGGAAGAATCCCTTTAGAAAATAAGCTACACACCTGCATGGAGTATTCCTTTTAGCTGTCAAAAAGAGTTGAACTGGTTTTCTTCAAACATTGCCCCTGTACCTCCCAAAAAAGCAAAACCACATACAACCACCATCACCCCAAATATCAAGAACATGCAGACCAAGTTGAAGACAGAATTAAAATATTCTGAATAGCAACTGTGTAAGAATAGCACCTTCATCCTGCTTCACTATCACTTTAAAGTGATTATTCTAGACCCACTTTCTGCTGTATTCATACACAATCACTTACTTTAGTAACTAAAATCATATTTTTACTACTTTTCACTCTTCTGAGCACTTTGAAACCAATACTGCTCTGCGAAACTGAGCTAGATACTATTCTGGTTCATACATCAACAGAATTATTAAACTTGACTTTCAGATTCAAGTAGGCTACTGGTGGGTGTGACATGAGAACCTTGGCCAAAGTTTTCAGAAGCATCTAGTATTTTGGGGTGCCCAACTTGAGATGTCTCAAAGGAATCTGTTTTCAGAAAGTGTCAAGCACCTACCCTCTGAAAAAAATCAGGCCTCTTTCAGATGTTTCAAGTTGGGCACCCAAAAAGACCAAGGCACCCAAATCACATTTGAAGATTCAGACCATCTGAATAAATAGCGGGTCTGGGTTTTTCAGGGCTGGCATTTAGACAAAAAACATCCTTTTACTTGTAAACTGACAGATTTGATCTGGAGGTCGGGGACACAAACAAACAGAAGCTCACAATCACTTGTCTTTTGCCAAAGTCACCTTTCCCAGCAGAACTCCAATTAAGACTTTCTAAAGACTTTCACAACATTTTTCACAATTCAGAGTATCACTTACAGAGTCTTTCTAATCTAACAAAAAGGATTACAAAATAGACATGCCGAAAACAAGCTCAATAATACAATCAGACTCAAGGCAAGATTTTTGCACTGTTTAAAAACAAACAAAAAACAACAGAAACATTAACAATACTTTATCAAAAATGTTAAGACTATGCTGGGACTCAGAGCCAAACCTATAAAAAACTTGTTCAGATAATACTCATCAAGAAAAATTCTGTGTCATTATAGAACTAGATAGCACAAGAAAAGAAACTGGGTATTTCAATAATAATTTAATCACCTCCACGAGAGAGACTTAAAAATGACTAAATGGGAGAGAATACAGCTCAGAGATCATCTAAACCCACAAAAAAATTGAATAAATCCAAAAAGCCAAAGGAGAAAGGCTGTCTAGGTTTCCAAGTCTTAAAATTCCAGTGAAAGATGCAGCAGGTCCCTCAGGGAGTGTTAACTGTAGAACGTTCTTTTGTATCTTCCTTTAAAGAAGAAATACACTTCCCAGGTTAAGTCAAAGTTGGGCAGGACATAAGCTTCTGCCTGCATTTCTTTTCCAGCCAGTGCTGATTTTAAGAAACCAAAACTTCCTATGATGAATTTGAGTAAACATATAGAGACCAAGGAGCATACGGATTTACTATCACCTTAAACACACTCTGGGACAAATTCTGCTCAGCTTCACCAACGTAAATCTGGAATAATTCCAATTAAGTCAAACAGAATTCCTACAGATTTACACTACTGTTTAACTGGGAATAGAATTTTGTCCCCAGTTGTTATTAATGTGGTCCCTAAAAGCATGGCAGGCACTTTACAGACCATATAAATAGACAAAGTCCCTGCCTCAGTTTATTATCTAAAGGCCTAATCCTACATTCCCCTAGTTCCCATTAAATTGGTTTTAGTTAGCTTGGACTAGTCACATGAGTAAACACTACTCATGGAAGTAAGCGTTTCCAAGATCGGAACCTAATTTTGGACATAACGCAGTGGAAGTAACAAGCACAGGGAGGGATGGGGAAAGGAAAGCTGAATGTTGCATACATAAGGTCACATGGTTATTCAGTATCAGTGTACAGACATTTGGCAGTTCCATTAAAGTTGGTGTGTGTGTGTTGATAGTAAACTAATATTACATTGGACTATGTGGAAAATGTAGGGTTAGGTCTCATTTTACTAGGCTCTCTCTCCCAGGCTTCAGAGATAGGAAAAAAGAAATCTGTTCAGTTATTTCCAGATATTGCTCCTACAAACCACCCCATAAGGGCCAGAACAAGGTATGTTATCCACCTGATACATCTGTAGTGGAAACTGAGGCCCTGACCCTTTGAACACTTATGCACATGTAACCTGACTGAAGTGAACAGTCTCATTCAATTCAATAGGAACACTCAAGGGAATAAAGTTAACATACACCAGGGGTGGCCAACCTGAGCCTGAGAAGGAGCCAGAATTTACCAATGTACATTGCCAAAGAGCCACCCCCACCCCCCAATCAGCTCCCCCACGCTGCTCCCAGCGCCTCCCACCCACCGGCAGCCCCACCGACCAGCGCTTCCCCCTCCCTCCCTCCCCTCCCGATCAGTTGTTCTGTGGCATGCAGGAGGCTCTGGGGGGAGGAGCGAGGGCACGGCAGGCTCAGGGGAGGGGGTGGAGTGGGGGCAGGGCCTGTGGCAGAGCCATGGGTTGAGCAGTGAGCACCCCCCCGGCCCATTGGAAAGTTGGGGCCTGTAGCTCCAGCCCCGGAGTCGGTGCCTATACAAGGAGCCACATATTAACTTCTGAAGAGCCGCATGTGGCTCCGGAGCCACAGGTTGGCCACCCCTGACATTTGCGGGATCGAGGCCTTAATCTCCAGAAGTAACTCCCACTTGCTACAACCATCTTAAAACCCAATTTAAGATTTTCACGATTTTCAGCTTTGATGTTAATTTTCCGCAGTCTCTAATTTTATTCCTATAATATTTTGCTCTCTGCTGCAGTAGTTCAACAATGCAACACTGGATCAGACATTATACTTTCACACAGTACAATTATATCCAAAAGGTTCCGGACTACACTCAATGCTGGCACAAACAGACCCAGCTTCACTAAAGTTGCACCCACTTATGCCAGTGGTGAATTTGGCTCCCAAGGAACATCTTAAATGTGTCTAACCTAAAAATTAAACCTCTGCTCCCTTTGCTGTTTTAATGGCCATACAGACAATCAGAGAAGTCTGAAAGGATGCAGCTACCCCGCTCAGGAATTCCCAGAAGCAGATATAAAAGGGTGCAAGGGAGACTATGGAGTCCCCATTGGAGAACTCCAGGAGTAGATGTCTCCCTGAGTGAGCTTAAGTGAAGCCTTGAAAAATGTTCTAATTTGTTATGCTGCTATCTCTATTTGGGAGCTGTATTAGCAAATAAAGAGAAAAATTAACCCACGTCCCCTTAGGAAAAGAAGAGGAAAAAATAATTTAAACTTCTAATAAGGATCCTAATCACATAACAAGAAACGTCAGGGGAGACTGGAAAGTCAATTTGCTCTAACATAAACTAGCTACCCTATACGAAGTCTATTAGCCAGTAGGTAGGGGAAAAAATGACAAACATCTACACTGAGTTATGCAGCAGGTAGCATTAAGAACCCAAACTTTGAGTCTGTCCGCTTGTGGAGTACTCCTCTGGGATCTACATCCCACTCTCAGAGTGGTCACTCATAGTGGCTGGAATGGTAGAAGTAGCAGACCCAGAACTTCAAGGAGTTGGTCTAGTTTTTGTGGGCTTGCAGACCTCCCCACCCCTTCTCTCCAGGAGTCCAAAGGGCCCCATTGTTGGCTGAAGCAGCAAGTCCAAGAGCATCAGGAAGGAAGCCCTGGCTTTAAAGGCCAGCTTCCCTCCCCTCTCTGAACAGGAGAAATGCATGAAATAGCGGCTGGACCAGTGGCTCCAATTAACTTTTTTTTTTCCCCTCTCCTTTTAAATGCAAGATTTTTATGTCTGATTGTTGAAGGCCATATGGCATGTTTTACAGCGAACAGTAACTTTCTTTACCTGATCCCATTTGTGGTAACAACCTTAACATCCTTTTAATGAAGTTTTTGGTGGATGCATTACCTTTCCTTTTTTTATGTAAGTAAATCAGTAGGACATGTTTAATCTGCCCACTAAAATTCAGTGTGAGCAATGAAATTCAAGGAAGCAGCGCAAAAGATAATTCATGGTCTCAAATGAAGCGAGGTGAATTAAAACTCCATTGGCAAACATGCCAGGCCCCCCACACACACACACTCCAAAAACACATTAGAAACTATCGGCGCAATCAAAAAATTGTCATGCATGCACAGAGGCTTTTTAATGCAATTCTTGAGATTACATTTTTAAAAGAAAGGCAAGGCCATCAGTGCACCTTCAAAATCAATGCCCTGTAAACTCTAATGGACCATTCCTTCCTTCAATTAGACACACTTCTTTTCCCCAAAAAGCATCTTTTTAGCCAAACATTACATTTTTTTGTACATTACTGAAGAAGGCCATCCTTTCTGCTTTTTCATTTTTTTTAAAGGCATTCCTTACTCTTGGACTGTGTACTTCTATGTCAACTTTCATTTTGTAGCAAGTTTTTACTGCCCATTTATCATCCTCCCATCCTCATGACAAGATTTATAGTGGAAAAGGATAATAAAACTTTACTGTAACTCCACAACCACACACTGTTAGTTACTTACTTAGTTACAGAGTCTATAATATTGGTCAAGCAACAACTAAGGAAAATATTTTTTTTAATAAATCCACACACGTTCTCATAATAGACTCAGACTTTAGGGACAGAAGGGAGCATCATGATCATCTAGTCCAGGGGTCTCAAACACAAATTACCACAAGGGCCGCATGAGGACTAGTGCATTGGCCCGAGGGCTGCATCACTGACCCCGCCCGCTCGCTGCCCCCAGCCCCACCCCCACTCCACCCCTTCCATTAGGCCCCGCCCCTTCTCCGCCTCCTCCCCTGTGCACACGGCTTCCCGCTCCTCCCCGTCCCTCCCAGAAACTGTGAAGCCGCCAGACAGCTGTTCTGGCAGCGGGAACTGCCTGGGGGTAAAAAAAAAAAAAAAAAAAAAAAAAAAAAGACTGGGGGGGCGAGGGGGAGTCCTGGGGGGCTGCAGGGAAGAGCTCCGCGGGCCGCATCCACATGTTTGAGACCCCTGATTTAGTCTGATCTGCACATTGCAGGCCGCAGTACCTCACCCATTCCTGAAATACATCCATAACTTAAGTTCCCTCTAAGCTGCGCGGCTGTGAGCATGTGAGCAAGATCTACCAGGCAGATACCTGGGAAAGAATTCTCTGTAGTAACTAGGATGACCAGATGTTCCAATTTTAAAGGAACAGTCCTGATATTTGGGGCTATTACCCCCCCAGTCCCTGTCCCAATTTTTCACACTTGCTATCTGGTCACCTTAGCAGTAACTCAGAGCCCTCCCCATCCAGCAGTTGAGGATTTTTGCTACTGGCAGTCACCAATAGGCCACATACCATCATAGGCAGTCCCATCATACCATCCCCTCCATAAACTTATCAAGCTGTCTTGAAGCCATTGCGGTTTTTTGCTCCCACTACTCCCCTTGGAAGGCTGTTCCAGAACTTCACTCCTCTGATGGTTAGAAACCTTCATCTAGTTTTGAGCCTAAACTTGTTGATGCCAGTTGTTCCTGTGTGCACACTGGTGCTTCACTTACATAACTCCTCTCCCTCCCTGGTATTTATCCCTCTGATGTATTTAGAGAGAGCAATCATATCTCCCCTCAGCCTTCTTTTGATTAGGCTAAACAAACCAAGCTCTGAGAGTCTCCTCTCATAAAGCAGGTTTTCCATTCCTCGGATCATCCTAGTTAGTAGCCCTTCTCTGCACCTATTCCAGCTTGAATTCATCTTTCTTAAAGATGGAGACCAGAATTTCACACACTATTCCAGATGAGGTCTCACCAGTGCTTTGTATAAGGGTACCAACACTTCCCTGTCTCTACTGGAAATACCTTGCCTGATGCATCCTAGGACTGAATTAGCCTTTTTTTACAGCTGCATCACATTGGTGGCTCAGTCATCTTGTAATCAACCAGTTCACCCAGTTAAAGTTCTGACATTTACCCACTAATGAAAGTTGTGACAGAAGGCTAACACACACCCTTATCTCAGTGTGCCTATATGTTACACACATGCCCCAATCCTGCAACCAGTCGCACATAGGCACACTGCACAGAGACCCACAGACTTCCAAGGGCCCATACATAGGGATATGCCCATACATAATCAATTGCAGGATCAGGACTATAGTATGCAAACCCTCTTATGAGAGCACCTAATAAAGGACCACATATAATGTAATGATTCTGAGCAGGAAAGCGAAAGGGCACTAGACTAACCTTAACTGAGAATGTCATTCATTCAGAACCACAAGAGCATATTAACACAGACTGTGTGACCGATGACCCCTTCCTTTTCTCCCCAGCCCCCCATGATTGGGTCAGTGGTGTCTTATCATTCTCAGGGCTGTCATCTGGGCTTCCAACTTGGTGACAAAATGTTATGATATAATTTGAAACTACTAAAACGTCAACCCCTCAGAAACAAGATTAACAACAGAGAAGTGATCATAAAAATGCAATATTAAACTACTCGATATTGAGATAGAGAAAAGGCCACATTTGTGCCACAACAAAGTGAGGTGTTTACAGTTACAATGCAAGCCAATAAATTCAAAGATCAGATTCCCACACTGACCTTAACTTTACCCTCTTGCATGTATGCTTTACAGTAGAGCAGTTCTCACCCAGGGGTATGGGGCCCCTTAGGGGGCCTCGAGCAGGTTTCAGGGGGGTCTCCAAGCAGGGCCAGCATTAGACTCGCTTGGGTCCAGGGCAGAAAGCCAAACTGCCACCACATGGGCCTGAAGCCCAGGTCCCTGAGCCCCACCACCTGGGACTGAGGCTGAAGCCTGAGTAATGTAGCTTTGTGGGGGCCCCTGTGGCATGAGGCCCCAGGCAATTGCCCTGCTTACTACACCCTAACACCGGCCCTGGCTTTTATATGCAGAAAAGCAGCTACTGTGGCACAGGTGGGCCACGGAGTTTTTACAGCATGCTGCAAGGATCTCAGAAAGAAAAACATTGAGAACCCCTGCAGTAGGGCATAGTGTCAAACTGGAATGTGCTGGCCTGTTCTGAAAGAGACAGGGATCCCTCACAGCCCTGGATAGTTTTGAACAAAAGTAAGTAGTTAGTAAAGTTGCAAATCTCTTTAGCCTCATCTAGATTAGGATTTGGATGCCATACATTTAACATGTGTTAAAGGCCTCATCTACACTGAACTGTTAACACGTTAGCTAACACCTTCCAAATCCTAATGCAGACAAGACCAGGTGACCTTCTCCACTGGTTTTTGGGTGGGTTACCATAATGAGAAAGTAATAAGTGCACCTACATTTTCTTCCAACAGCTGCACCATTTCTTCAGTGCCTGTAACTAGTGCTCTCCTGAAAATACATACAGTCAAAGCAGTGAGTGGAACATGAATTACAGGAGCTAGAAAGTAATGACTTAGTCCACGGTTCTGCCCACAACCAGCCAGGTAGTGTTGTACCCCCCTCCATTTTAATAGTCACAAGGAGGCCCACAACACAACTGTGAATGTGACAAGGGCAGCAGCAATCCAACATGCTCGTCTGGCAGCTCTAACTTCACAAGGACACCTGGGACTCCCTGCTTCATAACCAATCACCATAACAAAATCCGAGAACTTTTACAGTTGGGCTTTTTGCATTGTTGCACACCAGTTACACAGGGGATCTTTCAATGGTTTGATTTCAGCTACCTCAGGAGACCATATCTCTTGCCATGCTCCGCCACGGCAGCTGAGATCAGCAGATACATTATCACTAACAGTCCCTAGATTCATCCAGCTAAGGAGTTGCTTTCAGTAGAGGCTCTGCAATTCTGTAGTTCACTTCCCTGCACTGCAGTGCCTATTGGAAACCCGGGTTGAGCTTTTAAAACACAATACAAAGCTCACCTGTTTACTCTGGCCTTTACTGGAAGTGTGCAGTGGTGTACAGTTATAATGTAATCTATTATTGGGGGGAAAATGTGCATTTAGCTAAAGATTTGTCACACTGATTATATAGGACACAGTTCTGACACCCTTACTTCACATTATCAAAGGGATTTACGCACTTAAGTGCTCCTCAGTAGCAATAAGCATTGCTGAATCAAGCCCATATTGCATTTCTGTACAACCTCATAGACAACAGATAGGCACTTTAGCTGAAAATAATAAATAATGCATGCATAGTAAAAAAGTTTTTAAAAAACCTATGTGTGTAGCTAAAATTACAAAAAAAGGATACTAAATATAAAAATGACAACATTCCACTTGTTTATGATTTTACTGGAGAAGCAGTATAGAAAAAATGCAGTGTCTGAAGTTTACAAGCAATAATGTAGTGCACCACAAACGCATGTTTCACAGACTCCCTTTTCCCCTTGAAAGTTTGCCAGTCAAGTACTAACCAGGCCTGGCCGGTCCTGGTTAGACTTAACCAGGAAACAGATATATATTCAGATGGACACAGGTCTGCTTCTTAAAACAAAAACAGAACATTAAACCATCCAAATCCTGCCCTTTTAACATACTCAGTTCCCGTGTACATCTGCTATGTAATTACTTGAGTTTGTTAGACTTCTAGCTTTAAAATTTTATAATCCATTAGAAAAGTGGTGAGTTGAAAAATTGAGGAGGGTTGTTATCACAGTAAAAAGCTTTCACCAGTGTTCACTCAAGTAGTAGGTCCAACCTCTTTATAGATGCATGCTTTAAACTTGCATGAAAAATCCCCACAACCAAACTAACCATCTCCTAAACCAACAACAGTCACTAGCAAGAATGATTCCTCAAATATGTGCATCTGAAAAAACATTAAGGTGTAATGAAGGATTAATTGAGTTAATCATGTTCTGAGCATGATTTCAATTGTTCATAATATTGTCATTTCCAAACCAAAGTTCTTCCAACAAATCAGCACATGTATTCCTCATTCAGGGCTACACTTGTGCCCAACTTTTAAAATACCACTTTTTAAAAAAAAAATTACACAAGTGCACATAAAAAAAGCAGCCGATGAACGTTTTAACTGGTGAAAAGCGCTTTTTCTTATTTTCCCATCTCAGACAACCAAACAGATGTTATTAAATATCACGCTAAGCATGAAAAGTTTCACCCCCAAAGTACCTTTTCATAAAAAGATGCGACTGAAAATAGGGTTACATGGTTCATGTAATAGCACTCAGACTAACATTCTTGCTGAGAAATAGCTTCACAACAGCATACATACAGAGCAGCCAAATCTGTTGTGCTATTACTCCTGAGATGTCAAAACCCATGAGAGAAAAACAACAGCAACGCCACAAAACAGCTACAAATCCAGTTGGATTTTACAGCTGGTAGCAGCTTCCAGTTTCAAGCATAAATGCTAACCTACAACATGGCCTCTTATTGGCCCACCACCTGGACGTTAAAACAATGTGTGCGCTTAACAGCTAATGAGCAGGATTCATTGCTGGCTTTCAGGCCTTTCTCTGCAAGGGTAAACCGAAGTCCCTTTGCACAACAGCAGCACTCCTAGATTTAACGGAGAATCCTCCAGAAGTAAAAACACACCCACAGGGCTGAGAAATTAGGGTTAATAGGGGACAAGCTACTGCACTCTGAAAGCTGCAGTACAGCAAGGGACAAACACACGCAACATGCACCAAATGATTGCAACCACACTGGAAGCAAATAACTAGGCTCATACCCACCAAGTGCTTCCCAAGGGTCGAGATGCTCAGCTGCTTTGAGTGCGACAGTCTTCACGGCCCCTTTGCTCTGGAAGGGGAACTTCAGGCCGCACTATGTGCAAGGATATCACACCCACACCCCAGTTGTGGCAGCAATCCCCCATCACACACGCACAGTAGCAGCAGCAGCAACACCTGCGCCCACAGCATCTTCCTCCTGGGTGGGACGTGGGGGCTTCACCCCTGAGCCTGCTCCTCTCCCCGCAGCGTGGGCAAGCGGCTTCCCCCCCCCCACGCCCCGAATGCTTCTAGAGGCGTGATAAATCCCCCCGCCTAACAGCAGCCTCTCCCGCTGGTGGGAGCCCCACGCACCAGCCCCCTTCCCGGGTGGGGGGGGGGCAGGTTTCCCAGGACAGGGGCCCGCTGCGCTCCATGTTCCCCATGGCAACACTGCCCCCTCCTCCCCAGGGCCCGCGTGCAGCAGCAGCACTTACAGCGTGTGCCCGCAGACATTCACCATCAGCTTCAGGGAAGGGTTCCGGTACTTGGTGGTCTTGCACCGCGGGCAGCCCTGGTCATCCATGGTCGCCGCCTCCTTCCAGGCACCAGCTCCTTCCCACCCCTCCCTCCTCACAGCACTGTCACGCCAAACAGGGCCCGGCCGGGGCTTTAGCTCCGCGGAGCAACCGTTCCGCTCACAGGAGGAGTGTTGCTGCGGCAGCAGAGAAACTGCTACCCTCATGTGCTTCGTGGGAAGGGGGGGGACAAAAAGGCAGTCAGTTGTGCGACGTGTTTGTGCCATACACAGCGTCTCTCCCAGTCCCTGCTCGTGAGAAAAGGGTGCAGATGTTAAAAAGGAAAATCACAAGATTTTGTCATTCATGTGCATTTTAATCCGAATGCAAATAAAGACCACAGAATGAAAATACATCTCACGGCAGGAGGGTAGAGACAGACATACTGGGCAACACTATCCATAAAAAGCCTGATGCCGCCTTATCAAGTCCAGGGTTTTTCAGTCTTATCCTGTAAATATTCAACTGATTGTTATACTCAACACATTGTAGGAAGAAATTTCAGGTGCTATATAGCATGTCCTCAAAGGCACCCAGATTTGCTATTTGTATGAAGTGTAGAGAGGTAGGGAAATTGATACTTCAACCCATTAAAGGGAGGAAAGGGCTATTTTTAAAATTTTGCATTTGATGACTCTTTTCTATTTCCTTTGGTACTTATCATAAATAATAAACCACACTCCATTATGACTTTATTTTAATCGTGGGGTTTTAGTGATTCAAATAACTTGCTTTTGTGATTTATGCTGTCAACGGATAATAGAATCAATGAATAATAAGTACACAATGTAAAAAGAGAATAGAAAAGAATGTACACTGTGCAGATCAACTTTGTTCTTGCCCATGCACTGAACCTAGTCGCTCTTATAATCAGATGTTGGGATCAGCTTCTGCTGCTCATCATCGGGGATTACTCATCTTGCTTTGATATTTTATTTGCCTTGCTGTATCATGTCCATCTTACTTTACTTGCCAACTCTGGGTGACTTACGGTTAGGAGTATAGTTTCATTTCTTTCATGATTTGTGTATTTATGCCACGCTATTTATAGTATATGCTTTAACATTTGAAAAATAGGACGCTACATAACAGCTTCATTTAAGTGTTTGCAACAGATTCTTCTTGATCAAATCCCATTTGATCTTGGAATTTTGGTTTGGGGGGGGTTTTACTGTTCAATCTTCTTGAGAAGCTGCTGTGTTTTAAAGGGGGTCGGAGGAATAAATAAATAAATAATCCCATCTCCACATGCATATGCTGTAATTCTGCAGTGGCAACATGTTCTCTGGTTTAATAGTTCTAGTGTAGCCAACCCATTTTAAAAGGTGACTTTCTTTTCTCCCCTGTTGAATATAATCGTTGTGTTGAGCTTTCCTTTGCGCTGCTAATAATGACATTTTCCTGCTTTAAAGTGCTGAGATGTCCTTTAAGTAACCTAATAAACACAAGAGGAAAGAAGAAACAAAACACCATCAACCCTTTTCTAACTTCAGGTATAGGTGTTTCAAGCTGGAGGGGGCGGGGGAAGGAGTAAGGGCGTTTGATTGACGGTTCCTATAGAAACCGCCGATCCTCCGCCCCCAAAATGCGAAACGGCCAATGAGTGGGCTCGGCTGGGCCCGCAGGCTGCTTGTGCCGTATAGTATGCAGCGAGCGGAGGAGTCACGTTGGGGGGAGCCGCGGCGAGGAGCGATCCGTTTACACTACTTTGCTATAGCAGCTATCTTAATGGTTACTGCGTGGCCGGGAGGAAACCTGATCGGCTAGATCCAGCCGAAAGCAGGAGGAGTGGACTCTGCGGAGAGAGAGAGAGAGAGAGAGAAAGGGGGGGAAACATGTCTTCTGCCTCCCCCGCAGACAAGCTCCCGAGCGCGGTGGAGATCAAGCAAGAGAATGTGATGGAAATCCTCTCCGAAGCAGGCACGGCGCCCCAGGGAAGGGCAGCCCGCAACCCTGCCCCACCGCCCCCGCTCGCTGCTGCCCCTTTCCCCATGGAGCACGCAGGCTCCGCGCCTGGGGAGGAGGCAGCCGCGGATCAGATCCTGCTCCACACTGAACTTTTGGCCAGGAGTCACCATGCTGCCGCCGCCGCCTCCTCCTCTCCCTCCTCCTCCTCCTCCTCCCAGACCCCCCTGGCTTTCTCCCCGGATCATGTAGCCTGTGTCTGCGAGGCGCTGCAGCAAGGGGGGAACCTGGACCGCCTGGCCAGGTTCCTGTGGTCTTTGCCCCAGAGCGATCTGCTACGTGGCAACGAGAGCCTGATGAAAGCCCGGGCGCTGGTGGCTTTCCACCAGGGCATCTACCCGGAGCTCTACAGCATCCTGGAGGGCCACAGCTTCGACTCCGCCAACCACCCGCTGCTGCAGGAGCTGTGGTACAAGGCGCGCTACACCGAGGCGGAGCGAGCCCGCGGCAGACCCCTGGGGGCGGTGGACAAGTACCGGCTGCGGAGGAAGTTCCCCCTGCCCCGGACCATCTGGGACGGCGAGGAGACGGTGTATTGCTTCAAGGAGCGCTCCCGCAACGCGCTGAAGGAGCTCTACAAGCAGAACCGGTACCCGTCGCCGGCCGAGAAGCGCAACCTGGCCAAGATCACCGGGCTCTCCCTCACCCAGGTCAGCAACTGGTTCAAGAACCGGCGGCAGCGGGACCGCAACCCCTCCGAGACCCAGTCCAAAAGGTGAGCGCCAACTTTCCTCCCTCCCTCGCGGGCTGGCGCCGGGCTCTTTCTTCCCGTGCAAACATGGCGCTTACCTTCAGCAGCCTGCTGCGGCACGCACCCCCGCCACCCGGCCCCCGGACCGGGCACCGGACCGGAGCGCGGGTCTGCTCCTCCGCCCCCACTTTCACTTTCCGCTGCCCCCACCCCGGGCGGCGTGTGCGGAGCGGGCGATCGCAGGGAAGTTTCCGACCGACCAACTCGGTGCAGGTCTGCGCCCCCCCCCCTTCCCCCCAATTCACAGGCAACGTGTGATCGCGGCGGCGAAGTTTGCACCCCCCGGTGCCCCCCGCCCTCTCAAAATCACAGCTCGCTCGCTCTCCTACACCCCCCCGCCCGGGCAGACGCTGCGCCCGGCGGGGCTGTACAATGCTGGGGGGAGCGGGGGAGCTTTTCATTTGACAGAGTTAATCATTTGCCGACTTTCCAAGTCGTGGGGGCGGGGGCGCTGTGAGGCCGCTGCTCTGTTTTGAAATCTGATTCTGAGCGGGTTCGGATCGGGTTTCACTGCGATCCGAGCGGGGAGCCCGGGCGCCTGGCTCTCGCCGGGCCCGATCCAAAGCACGGGGGAGTCAGTGGGAAGATTCCCACGGGCCTCCTTCGAGCGGGTCTCCTGGTACTTGCTGGGGCTTAGACTATTTGGGGGGGAGAGGGCTCTGCACCCCGCAGTCAGCTGGTTTTTCCCACGTTCTTCACCCTTTACTGGTGTCCCTGCAATTCTGAGTCAACAACAGGCTCCCCCAGCCGGTAAGTCCTGCCCTGGTTCTGGGGCACGGAACCCAGGCCCAGCCCTGGCTCCATACACATTGCTCCTTTTCTGGGCTAATGGGAGATGGGGGCTGGGAGTGGGGCCGCTAGGGGGAATTCCACCGCCTTGAGCCGGCCAGGTGGAGGTGACCTCCCTGAATACAAGCCACATTCCAGCCCCCTTCCTTCCTTTCCAAAGGCTGTGGGCAGAAAAAGGCCTCAAGGCATTTCTCAACCAAGGGCGCGATTGTGCCGATCTAGGCCTCCCCCCCTCGCCCCCCCCCCCCCCCCATCAAAGGGACAAATGGCTGTGGAGAGAGATACAGAGCAAAGAACAAAAACTAAGAAAGAAAGAAAAATGCACTCAAGAGCAGACAAGTCAGCAAAAAGCCAAGCCCTGGGTGGTCAGAGACAGAGGGAACCTGTGTACTGGGGTGTTGGCAGGACAAGGGGGGATTTAGATGGCACACAGCACATGTAACACCCCAGCCCCTAAGGCGTGTGGGGAGGTTGTTGAGATCTTCCCTTGGTGAAAACTCCTGGGTGTGTTCCATGGAGGTTTTGATCACCAAATCCTTTCCAATATTAATTGGCCCCCTGCACAAAAGAGAGGAAAGCGGCACCCTTCTTTTTCATTTCCAAGCACCTGGAGGCAGAGTTGGGCTGGAGCCCTCTCTGGATCTGCCTCTGCGCGTCATTCTCTCTCAGATAGGTTCCATCTCAAATAATAAATCAAAGCTGTGCTGTTTTTAAAGGCTGGTGGCAGTCTGGGTAATCCCATTCTTCAGAGATAAAAATTAACCAAATACCAGGACATGTGATCATACTATATGCAACCACAATAGATTCCCTCTCCCCGCCCCCTGGGAAGTCTGGAATATTTTCTTTGTTTCTTTTGTAAATTAAGGTCCCAGTGGGGTCACTTTCCCCTTTTGGGAAAGGAGAGATTGGAACAGAATGAAATCTTCATGATAGATCTAGACGTTCAAGAAACGCAACCGGGTGCAAAGTATTTGGAGGTGGTCCCGGTCTCCCCTTTAGAATATCAGTGAGTCCAGTGAGCTTGGCTTTATTTAACAGGAGACAGTAGATACTTCAGGGTTTAACAGTGCTCACTGGGACCCTGGTTTACCTCTTACAGCTGCCACAAAGCACAGTATAACTTACCAAATGGCTGCTCCTGGTCTTGCTGGATTTCACACATGCACACATCATTCCATAGGGCAATTTAGCAGGCAAAGAGATGGCCCTGAGGCAGTTCCCTTTGATTATTTTGGGTAGATGACCACAGAGAGAGAATATACTTACAGGTCTACAATCCAGTCTATAAAGTTTCACGCTACTCATGATTGGCTTTACTTTTATTTACGGTATTTATTTATTTTTAAACCTTTACTGTCTCTTAAATGGACTTAAGGCTTGCTTTAAAAACCAAATGCAAGCAATAAACATCACTGCATATTGTTGCCCGGCCGATGATAGCCATAGTGACCCCTTCTGGACTTAAAACCTATGAGTAATGTCATTGTAATGAAATATCGTATTTCCATCTTTCCTGTAGTGAGTCAGATGGCAATCCTAGCACAGAAGATGAATCCAGTAAGGGACAGGAGGATTTATCTCCACATCCCCTCCCCAACTCGTCCGATGGAGCTACCAGCCTAAGCCTTCCCAATCACATGGAGCCAGTGTACATGCAGCAGCTTGGAAACACTAAAATATCTTTAAGTTCTTCTGGCGTTTTGCTGAATGGAAACCTAGTGCCTGCCAGTACTTCTTCTGTCTTTCTGAATGGGAGCTCTTTTCTCCAGGGACCCAACGGAGTCATCCTCAATGGTCTCAACATGGGGACTTCACAGACAGTAACTTTAAATCCACCCAAAACAACTTCAAGTGCTGTGAGCAATGGAGTGTCAATCACGGACATATTAGTGTCTTCTTCTGAAGATGTCAAGGACTTCAAAATCCTCCAGGCTTCTGTGTCTAACTCTGCAGCAGCACCAACACCATACAGTCCCAGTAATGTACCTGTCTCATTTCCGGGGTTAATACCAAGCACTGAGGTGAAAAGGGAAAGCATACAAACTGTTGCTTCTCAAGATGGAGGGTCTGTAGTTACTTTTACTGCTCCTGTCCAAATAAACCAGTATGGCATTGTCCAGATCCCTAATTCAGGAACAAACGGACAGTTGCTTAATGGAAGCATCGGGTTTTCTCCTCTGCAGCTGCCTCCTGTTTCTGTGGCAGCTTCACAAGGTAAAAGTTTTGTTTGCTAAAGTAAAGACTTTTTGGGGGGTGGGGGGGGATGGAATACATTTCATCTTGAATACTGTGTAATATTTGTGCAGTGGTGTATGGTTACAGCGTCCTGGCAGCTGCAATGTGCAGTACATGAAATCATACATTACAACATCTCCCTGTAACAATCAGTTTCCTCGATTCTCAAAGATCAAGTTATATGGGGTATGAACTTTTTTTTTCCCTAATGCAGCAAAAAGGAAGGTCTGGTATTTTACTGTTGTTGTTTTTTAAATACCATTCTAGGAATCCGTCCGTATAAATCTTCACAATTCCAGAAATGTGTTAAATCAATAAGTAAAAAAATAAAAGATTATTGATTAATACTGTCTTAAAATGAGAACTAGCCCAGCAGCTAGTGAGAAAATATGTACTGTTTTTTAACCAAAGCATTTTGTAAAAGTAAGTTAAAGCCACTAAATATACAGGCACAACAAGACTGATCAGTTGTGCTTGTAATCTGTCCATCCTATAATTAAGAACAACTAATCTAAAGGGAAATCATGGAAGTATGTGATTCCTTGTAGATATAAAATGATAAGATGTTTTTGGGGAAAGGTAACCTTAGCCGTAGGGAAATGTATGTTACTATGGATTAACATACCAACTATATCAACTCCTCCTAAAATATTATTTTAGAGATTGCCTTAACATTTATTAGGGATTGATTTTTCTGGATAGTAAGGGAGAAAATCTGTGTAAAGCAAATATAGTTCTGGATCATTATTTTGATGTGGGTGAATTATAGAGTGAATGCAAAGCTGAACTATCCTATAATTTATTAATCTTCAGCATCTTGCTGTTAGGAAAATGTTTAAACGAAATATGAATCTCTGTGTAACAGCAAGGACCATGACTAATTTAACAACAATCAAATTGTACTGCGTTTTAGCTTGTTTGAGGTGTATGTGTGTAAGGAGTTAATTATTTTTCCAGTAAAGAGGAATTTAATGAAGGATGGACACTCCGTGGAAACTATAAATCAGCACTATAAATCAGTTTATAATTCTAAACTGTGCAACTCACTGTCATTGGAAGTTATTGGACAAATAGCTTAGTGAGATAAAAAAGATTAGATATTTTATTTGAAAACCATTTGAAATTACAAGGGCCATTAATCTACATGCTCCAAGACATAGGCTGACAGCCAGCAAAGGTGAGGAAGAAATTTCTCTCCCTGAAATAGTGTTGGACAGCCTTAAGAAGCAGTGTAAACCTTTATCTGAAGCAGTCAGCATTTTCCCACATTAGAGAGAGGACATCTGACTAGGCAGTGTGATGAATCTCCAATGGGGATTCCAGGGTAGAGGAAAATCAGAAACCTCCATGTTTACTGTTTAGCTGTTTTTAAATTGTGAGACTAGTGGGTAACTGGTTTTGTATTCATAGTGAAATACATTCCATGCTATCTTAAGCAAGCTGCTATAATGTATTTATATCTTATTCCTACAAAACTTTCAATTTCCTTCCTTCATTTTTCTAGTGTATTCATTAGGTGGAAATAATTATGGTAACCAAAAAAAAAAGTCTCTAGGAGACTTGAAAATATTGGCTAATGAAAACTAAGCGGGAGGGAAACAGTTCCCCATTTTAAACACTCCCTGAGTGAGCTATGCCATGTACATGTTATAAAACAGGTATCTCCAAAACCAATTACAGCCCCTTACAAGTATTCTAATAGCTTCCTGAAAGAGGTGGAGAATTGGAGACGTCGAAAGGTGGAAACAACTCTGAGAGCCAATTTATCTTGTGCATAGAGACACGTAATAATAATGACTCTTACTGGACTCGCTGTCTAACCAACTTTGGGTCCAATTCTGCACATTGAATAGCTCCTAACTCTCACAAGAAGTCCCATGGATTTTAATGGGAGAACCCAGCTTGAGTAATGTACTATTCAACGTGAGTAAAAGTGGCAGGACTGCGCTATTAGAAATGTGTTCAAAGGATCAGTGTTGATAGACAAAATAAGACACTTTTGAATACTAAATTGGCATACAGAAAGCCTGGTGAAAGGTATTATTTTGAACATGTCTCTGCAGGGTTACACTCTTAGCTTTTAGCTCAGTAGTCATTTACTTCATGAGATTTTTTTTTATAATTTTCCATGTGTAATTTTAGTCTGTCATTGAACTGTCTTTACTTAGAAGCTTCTTATGTTTCTATTCTTTGATGGAAATCTAGTGGTGGCTACTAAGGAAGGCCAAATCATGTTCATTTTAATCACATGGGTATGAACTGTTTGGCCACTCAATGAGAGCTTGAAAGGTGTTAACGTACCAGAAACTTTTTTCTCAGTTCAGAAATAATTTGTATATTCAAGGGCTTTCAGTCATTCATACCTAATGTTCTCTAAAATGCTCCAAAGAATATTGCTTCTATGTTGCCTGTAGTTCTAGCTTAAATTTCCTAAAACTGAGGAGACCAAAGTGTATACTAGAGTAACTTGCATCATTACACAACTTCCCATCAACTATAATCTATACTTTCTTTTTTTCCTAGGTAACATTTCAATAAATCCAAGTACATCAGATGGGGGGACTTTTACAAGTGATTCTTCAACAGTGCAGCAAGGAAAGGTTTTCTTTAGCCCTCTTGCTCCCAGTGCAGTGGTGTATACAGTTCCCAATTCAGGTCAGGCAGTAGGATCGGTTAAACAAGAAGGATTGGAAAGAAGCCTTGTGTTTTCTCAGTTAATGCCAGTCAGTCAGAATACACAACTAAATGTAAACGTATCTTCTGAAAATGTAGCTGGTGGAGGCCTCCAGTCCCTGGCTTCCTCCTTAGTAAATGTAACTCCCTCACATAATTTTTCCCTAGCTCCACCTTCTCTTTTAAATGCTACAGAACTGAACTCTGGTATCTCAGAGAGTCAGTCTATGTCAGCATCTGTAACAAATACATCTACTGTGATATCAGTCAGCAACACTAACTATGCAACTCTTCAGAACTGTTCCCTCATTACCAGTCAAGATCTCATGTCAATTTCTACAGCACAGCCTGCACTTGGGGAAATAGTTTCTACAACTGGAGACCATGTCAGTCATCCATCTGCACAAGTTCATCCGGATTTTGTCAGAGAACACAGGTTAGTTCTGCAGTCAGCACCCGATGTCAAGGAGAATTTCTTATCCAATTCGGAGAGTAAGTCAACCAGCAACTTAATGATGCTGGACACAAAATCCAAATATGTTATGAGTAGTATGGTTGACACAGTCTGTGAAGAACTGGAAACGGACAAAAAAGAGCTTGCCAAACTCCAGACAGTTCAGATGGATGAAGATATGCAAGACTTTTAACTTTTTCTTGCTTTTGTTTTTAGTAGATAAGTCTCCTCATGAGGCCCTAAAAAGCACCAAGTTTTTTCTCATTAAAGAAAATACTAATACAGCTCAAAACAGAAGAATATTTGAATAATCTGCATTAAAGTACAAGGGAATCTACAATAATGGAATTAGGTTGCCACATTTTTTTTGCATGCAATATGCTCTTTTAACCAGACTAAGGGAGGCAGGTTAGAGGAAACACAAGCTAAACAACCAAGCAGATGTGGGTGGCTCTGGTTTACTAATATAACCCTAATAGTTTAACTAGAATCTTCATGGCACAACATAATTTCATAAATAAGTATACACTCCTAATATTAACTAGGAAAATGAAATATCTTTATAAAAAGGTAGAAACAATGCAGTCTTTGTTGTTTACGTCTAGTCCATGGGCATGGAACAGATTTTAAGAAAATAGACGATACCTCACAAGCTACTTTCATGGTGTTTGAGGTTAAGAAATGAAACACAATTGCAAATAATATTGTCGCTGTTTTTTCCAGCAGACTTCTGTTCATCCCAAAAATCTTGCTTCAAACTTTTGCAGATTTCTAAATGTTATGACTAGCATTTTGCCAGTTTGCGGGGGAGGGGGAGGATTTGAAACTCTAATTATGCAACTCTAAAGCTTTCACTCCAGTAAGAATGTAAATATTATTTCAGTTATTATAAAGGAGACTTTTTTATTAGTACAATGGATTTTATTTATGGTTTATGTTGGTCTCTTTCACTTTAGATGCAGTGCATTGAAATGTTTTCTGACTGTTTAATTTATTTTTATGGTTTGAACAGGAAGTAAACAGTTATTTTCAACAAGGTTTTACTTTTTTGTAGGATTTTCAAGTGATGAGTTTTATCAATAGACTGTAAAAGAACAATGTTAATCACACTGAAGCTAGAAAATGAACTCCCAGTATTGCAAGACTGGGACATTTTTCTCTCCCATCTTCGTGTTTGGGGTTGTTGTTGGGTTTTTTTGGTTATGTTTTGTTTACTTAGTCATTTTCAAATTAGTTAAAAGTTTTATGTATTTTTACAGAATTCCACGTGCCTTTCTTCCTAGTGGCCTTATATCCTTGTTACTAAAGCACAGTGGCAAGAGGAATGAAAACACTTGTGTGCAATTATCCATCCTCAGGGCCAGATTCTGCCGGCCTTACTCTTGTGAGTAGCTCCATTGAAGTCAATGTGTCTACTTTCCTGAGTAAGACAAGTTGGTCTCTGGGTCGTTTTGGGTGAAATTCGTCAGTTGTGTGGAGGGCTAGAGTTTTGCTCTCTGCACCATTTAAGCCCTGCAAGGGGGGGGAGGGTCCACAGAGGTACAGTGTGCAGAGCAACCATGAAGAAAAGCCTCACATAGGTCAGTATGGACAGCTATGATGGGCTAGGCCAGGGAAGGCTGTTCTGTATTTACAATATTCCACTGCCCCCGAAACTCCATTCAACTGGGCCCTGATTCAGGAACGTAGGTAAACATGTATTTATGTGCCCTTCCTAAACAAAGGGATGCTTTCTTCAGCGGGGCCATAGGCTGCAACAGGAACCCCTAATGGTTTGAGAGAGCTGCGCAGTGGCAGTATTTGCTGGCTCTGAGTTGGGGAAAGATTTTAGCTCCCTAGCCCTCTGCACTCCACCCACAACACTCAGGCTCCATACGAATGGAGCAAATTTCACCATTTGTCTATAGGATTTTTTTTTAACCTGAAAAAGCACAACCTGAAACTTTAATAATAATGCAGATCTATGAAGAACTACTCGCTGTTGATTCTTTTTTTTTTTTTTAACTCTAATGTGAATATAAACAGTAATTAAAGCATGAATTAATCCTCCTAAAAGGCCTGGTCCAAAGCCCATTGAAATCAGTAGAAATGCTTTCAGAGTCTTCAGTGGGCTTTCAGTCAGGCCTGAAATGAACTGATGTAGAACATCTTTTGTAAAAAAGACAAAAACAATTTAAAGGAAAGCAAATAGAGATCATGTCTGTTCTGTCCAGGAGTATCCCTGTCTCATCCTGTCCTGACAGCTAACTGGTTCTATCTACATTTTTTAAAGGAATGGCTTTTTCCATGTGCTGTGTGACTTTATGACAGCCTCACTGTTGTTTTGCACTGTATTGCATACAATTTATTCTTGTAAGTAACAGCATGGAACCTCTAAGCTGAGCTGCAGAGAATTGTTCCATTCAACACTGCAGCCCAAGTTTGGGGGAAGGGGCAGGAAGGAAGTATAGGTTTTGTAAAAAGAGGTCATTGAGGCTTTCCAAAGTATATGGAGAAAAGAAAGCAACTAGCCATTTGGCTACCTCTCTGACTTGCATAAATGTTGTTAAAAGCAAAACGTTTATTATTATTAAAAACAAAACTTGGAGCCATCAACTGCCCTGAGTCTGCATGCATGCCTCCCACTGACATGAGGTGTGGTTTGAGTGCAGGATGGGAAGTCAGGGACTTAGAGTTCCAGTCTTTGCTCTGACACTGTTTCTCTCTGTAGTAGCTGAGCACCTCCCATGCACCCTCTATGGCTTGATACAAGTCACGTAATCCCTCTGCCTCAGTTTCTCCATCCATAAAATGAGGATAACAATAATAATTATCCACTTTGCAGCAATCTTGCAAGAATTAATTTGTTATTGTTTCAAGAGTAGCAACCCCCATATGTTGTTGTGTATTATTATTATTACATGAATGGAAATTGTATGCATGGATTGAAAGCTGTGTGTGGCTCTAGAAATGTTCTGAGCCTCATGTTTTGTTCTGCAAAGCTCAAACCGTCTTTAGGGGGAAGTTAGCGAATATTTCAGATAACTTTCTCAGCTGTTAAAACAATCAGATATTATAATAGAATTGCTATGCTGTTCTGCCAGCACACATGCTGCTGGTAACTTTTCTGTTTGTGTTAATTATGTTACTGAGGCTCTGAATTACTTGGCTATGCCGTGTGGTTGACATGAAAATGGTATTTGTCATAACAGTGGTGCATATCTCAGAATGTCTGGTACTTTTAACAAGAGTATTGCCCATTCTACACAATGTAGGGATGGCAGGGGGTGCAAAAATGTACATAAAGCAATGGATCAGGACAGAGTCAGATAAGTCTATTCTAGTCTTCCAGAAAGCAAGTAATTTATTTTCCTCTTTACTCCTCTCCCCCATCAAAAATAAGTGTCATTCCCTCCATATGATCTAATATAACCTCATGTTTTCTACAGGTACATATGCACAATACAAAGTGTCATTGCCCAGTACAGTGTTTTTATAGAGGCTATTTAAATAGTATTTTTACTCCCACAGTAAAATAAGGGTCAGTTTATTATAATGTGGTCCTTGAATATCTGCCCAGACAAGCAGACAACTTGCTTTCTTTACACAGTACACATAGCCCTTTACAATACTTAGGGCCAAATCTTCAGCTGCTGTAAATAGGCAAAGTCCCCTAAGCAGCTTTGAAAATCTCAGCTTTAGTCTTTACTATGATGTTCTCTTGTTTAAATGGAAGACATATTTATATTTCACTCAAGCATAAAATACCCTTCTTTTTCCCTCTTCCATTTAATGTGGATGGGTATAAAGAATCATTTAAACTTTACTTATGAAGCATGTATGTACTTTTTGACTTGCACAGTGAAAGGCAGCTTGGCATCACACCATGGCCATCTACAGGTAGTAAAGTGCACAGTGACCTAAAGCTAAGTCCACTGGAAATTGTATGGGAAATGTTGCCAAATTCTGCTAAATCTTTGACCCGGATTCTATGGAAATGTTTGGGAAATCTGCTGAAAGCTTATTAAGCAGATTCCCTCAAAGTGTTGTAAAGTTTTTGAACAAATTTATTATTTTTCTTACTTTCACCCTGATGGTGTTGAGAACCAGAAGGCTCATCTATGTAGCAGAGCATCCAGTCAGTTGCCTCGTTAAATCTTGCAATCTTATTCCTGTGACGTGTCCTTTCAACTGAATCCAACTGCGCTGAATAAGTATGTTCATGGACACAGTTAGGCTACATCCTCAGCTGCTGCAAATCAGCAGAACTCCACTGAAGTCAATGGAGCTCTGTCAGTGTACACCAGCTCAGTCTGTGGCCCATTCGTTTCATTGGAGTTATACCAGGCGTGAATTTGGCCCGATATAAAGTGGCAGCAGTGAAATAACTAACAAGGTTAATCTATTCAGAGTGTTGTAATTAGATTTCCAAGTTAACACCCTGTTGAAATGAATGGGGCAGTTTATACTTCTTAGAGTTATTGTTTCACCATGTCTGTGAACTAAGGAAGACAGAATTCCACTGATTCACATTAAGAGAATTGTTTTCCCAATCAGAAGGGCTAGAACCATTTTTTTTATATGAAAGCTTAAATTTTGCAGTGAACATTGGGCATACCCCCAAATCCATGGGGAGGCAATAAGGACTAGGTTCTCTCCTCAAACCCTATTGATAGCAGAGACATTACAGAGGGCAGAATTTGACCCAAATTTGTGTGGCATGCTTGGAAAAGTCCTGGTGCATAGATTTCCAGTGCGTGTGCACCTTTCATGACAAAAGTACAAGATGTATCCCGTCTGCCTCATATGAAACAAGTGTATGGAACTCCAATAGGCATGTGTCATAGCGTCTTCATGGTCAAGAAATATCTTAAGTCATTAAAATATTAATAATTTTGAAACTCTGGAAACAAAATAGTGAAATTTTACAAGAAAGGAGACCCAAAGTCTTCCTATATCTCTTAGAAATCCTATCTTGAAGATATTTTATATCTAACTTGTACATTTCATATAATTTAAAACTACCTTCTTACATTTCTACACTCAAGGAGCATGTGAATCCTTTGGCTTTCAGGATTCGCATTCAAAGGATATTCATTCTTTTGCTGCATGTACCGTTTGTCCAGAACTAACCAGTTATTTCTGTAATCAATATGGGTTTATTGTGCCTTACAACAAAGATGGAATCTTTACAGAATGTATGCATTAGAGTAGAGAATAACCAGAAGTCTTTACTGCACCATTAGGTGATTGTACACAAAGCCTGTCATCAAACGTTTTTGTGCTTTTGACCCAACCAAAGAGATCTAAGGTATGTATGTTTGTTGTACTGTAATAGGGGTTTGTGCCTGGACAGTTAAGTGTTTTATTTGTATTCTGAGATGATGTGAACTTATTTTTCTAAACACTATACTGAATAAACTTTATATTTATACACATCTTGTGCTGCAAACAACTCTATTTATATATTACATCTGAATACAGAACTTCTGTTAGAAATATAATCTGAACTAGATATACATTTGTAACGATTTATTCTAAAGGTAATGGTAATAGAAAAGATGTATATTCACTATAGGCCTGCTTCAAACTCCACTGAAGCTAATATAGTCTTTCTGTTGACTTAATCAGTTTTGCAGCAGGCCCTAACTGCTTTTAAAATACCAAATTTAAAAGTATCATGTCTGCTATTTCACACTGAACCACGCCATTCAAAATCCATGTATATTACTGAATTTATACCAAAGTTAAACAGAGACAACATCAAAACAGACCTCTGGTTACTAACTAACAGTATTCTAACTAACAGCTAGCTCATTTTTCATCCAGGTATTTTCTAAACTTTCACACATACCTTATTTATTTTGTAAAGGTAGGTTGACTTAATTTCAATTTACACTGAACTATTTAAAAATTGTGCAAGTCACTGAACATCTGTTTTGCTAGATTTGAGAGCAGACTGATCTTTACACCACCTTAGCACTGAACTATTTCAGTGTTACTGAATTATTTTCATGTCCTTCACCAGGTTTTAGGGTTACACACAGTTGCTGTTTTTGGTCCCAAAACAAATTTAATATTAGTAAATTCAGCTAGCAGACTCATGTATATGTGGCATAGGAGATTGTTTTCCGCAGTGAACATCAAGTTGCATGAAATATGAAATATAGCTGTATAACTTACCATGCAAGCACATAAAAAAACACCCCAGGTTGAACATGTTAAGGGGTATGTCATGTAATGTAAGTTGAGGTTTGACTCCCATTTAAAAATTTCACATGGGTTTTTCATATTCAGAGACAACTTTGTCACTTTTGAACTACAGTTCACTAGACTTTTGTTTTCTTTTAGTCACTGTGATGGCCATTGCTCAGGATTGGTTGGTAGGGGAGCGCTGCCTAGTGGATAGGGCTTAAGCCGGTGACATGTAGGGGGTTTGTTGGTAGAGGAGCCAGGGCCCTCTCATTCCTCTAGGGTCCAACCCAGGGCCCTTTGAGGGTGATCAGAGCTCTGACAACTGGAGGCTTAAGGCAGCCCTCCCTGGGTCATTTCCGACCACCTCCCCCAAGGTCACCATCTGTGGTATTGCAGTGTGAGGGCAACTGCCCCCTCCTGGGGTATGGCCCAGCCTTCTGGGCCAGCTCAGTTCAAGGATTTCCCCTGCAGGGGTAGTCCAAAAAAAAATAATAAAGGGGATCAATCCAGTTCAAAGTTCACATGAGAGGCCAATGCGTATCTGCAGCAGGCCTTCCCTTCCCTCAGGGACGGGCCTTTAGGCAGTTGTTTGGGGAGAGATTCTGCCTTCCCTCAGCTCATCTCCCTGGAACTGTGGTAGCAGATCTGTTCTCCTTCCTGGTCTGCCCCCCAAATAAGCTGCTCTTCTGCCTTCTCTAGTTGGTACATTTGCTCCAGGGCTGGTTGAGCTCAGAGTAATTCCTTAACCCCTTGTTGTTCAGTGTGGGGTTTGTATACCTCATCACATTCACTAATGCATAGTCTTATCCAGGTACAGTACTTATAACTACTTATTCTGCTCACTTTAGTCATGTAATTAGCCGTACTGAAGTCAATGGCCCAGACTGTGAACTGCACTCAGCAGCCTTTATACCATCACTGCTCTCCCAGTTCTGAGAGCAGAACAGCCAGTCTGGCCTACAGTAGAGCAACCTCAGGGCTGCTCTACTTTGCACAGGTTCCCACCAGTCCCTAAGGACTGTTCCATCATCAGATCACTGGGGATTTAGAGACACCACATCTATGCCCCTCTCCGCAACTATGTCCCTTTGCCAGGAGCCTGGATGGGAGCCACTCTCCTAATTCTACACCACACAGGGCTTTCCTCATGCAGGGGAATCCTCAGAGGGCAGGATTTGCTGGAGCAACGTAGCTAGAACACCGACCAGGATCTGGTCTACTGTATGCAGTTGCCTCCAGCAACAGGGCCACACGCAATATTAGGATTTGCTTCTGGTGTGTAATTCTAGTGCTGCAGAAGTTTGTTCTTTTTTTGAAAACCCAAATCATTGTGTTTAATGCAGCTGATTTTAAAATCTCAGTCACTTGATTCATTTAAGCCATCAATAAAAACCATCCACTCTGAAAGCACATTGCAGGCTGTTTGCTTGTCAGACTTTATCAAAGTCATTCTGCTATACAGAAGCAGGAGGAGGATCTGAAGTCATTGGCTGCATTATTAGGAGGGAGAAGTGTCTGTGTACCTGGGAGCAGAACGTGACCCAGCACTGGCCTCCATTTCTGCTTTTATAGCTTGCAGTTTGGGTTCTAAATTTTATTTAAAGGAACCAAACGGCAAGAGTCTAAAAACAGCGACAGTAAATGCACAATTAAGGCCTGATTTTTCAGATGTTTGGAGCATCTCCAGCTCCCACTGACCTCAGGTACTCATCACTTGTGAAAAATCAGGCCCATAACGTCTTGATCGTTGTAATTACATTTCATAGGCCAAATCATCACTCCAGCGCCTTCTACAGAACTGCATAACCTGCACAAGCTGCAGCTGCTGAAGCTGATGCAGAGAAACATCCCTAAGGAACATGAGTGACACTCACGTGGCTGCCCAACTCTCCTTCCCAGGAGCAGACAGAGTTCATGGCTCCATTTCCCATTGCCCATGTCACTTCACTGCGCCTCAGCTTTCCTGCCTGTAAAATAGAGAGAATATGTTCCTACCTCCCAAACCTGTTGTGATGCTTAATTCATTAAGGCTTGTTCTGCTTCCAGATGGCAGCTCCATTCCAGCTGAACTCAGAGCAGGAACCAGAAGCTTAAAGCCACCTTTGGATATTGGGGTCAGCTGGGGATGGGAATAGTCTCGTATACACTGATGTAGCCCAAGGCTACGCCAACATATGCCCTGCTCCAACAGCCTGGACCATCAGGTTGGCTTGGAACCATCAGGGAATCACTCTTACCCCAGGGGTATTCCCCAGCCAAGGCTTTATTGGCTTTGCAGCCCCTATACTCCAGCAGAGATGGCGCACAGAGGCTGCAGGGAAACCCAAAAGTAGGACCTCTGTTGCTTACACAAATGGCAGAGTTGTAGCTAGACAGCTGCCCAGGCAGATGGGATGTGAACTGTAGCACATTTCTATTACTACAGGCCTGTGGTGAGGGGTTCCATTTCATCCTAGGAGAGAAAACAGCCCAAGTCCATGGTTGTTTATTCTCTGGCAGCGTGTGAGCACATGGAGAAAAGGGGGCATAACGTTCAGGAGGGTGAGCAGGTTACTCCCACAGGCCAGCCCCCTTTACACTGGACACCTGGGAGGGTGGAGGGAGAACCACGCGCTGCCAGTGCAGTACTCGAGCCAGCTGGAGTAAAGCAGCCTGTCAGGGCCTCCAGTGTCCCTGCTGTAGCTAACCTGCTGGTGGGGATACTTGGTGGGAGATGAGCACTTGCTCCTAGTCCAGCAGGAAAACCAACTCGAAGATGAGCCCAGTGCTGGAGGTCAGGGCCTCCTGCCCTGTAGTTTTTGGCCCGATGGGCATTCTAAGCCATTAAGAATCTCCATCTCCCCACAGTACCGGGTCAGGGGTGAATGTTCTTATTCCCAGGGCAGGATACAAGTGCATTTTAATGGAGGGCTCCCCAAGTATTTCACATACGTACACTCATGGCATGTCAAGTGTCTGTATTTAGGCTATTATACCAAACCTGTCACTGCAGTACCTGAGTATCTGTTGAGAATTTGGTGCTGGGTGTCCAGTCGATGCATCAACTCAGACATGAATCTAGATTTTGTTTTTATTTGAAAAAGATCTATAGAAATAGGAATGTAACTATCAAAAATACAGACTTAAGCAACTCAAAACCCATAAGAGCCAGAAAATTCAGCATTGAGGCTAACAATCCAGACTGACACACCTGCACTGGGGCCGACTTCAATAAAAATAGCACCTCGTTTATGTGCTCCAGAAGCTGGTGCAAGACTGATTGTACAGAGAGAAAGATGAAACATCTAGGAGCTGCACACAGTTCAGGGAAACGGAACAGAGTTGTAGTAAATCTGCTGGTTAATCAGGATACATAGTCATGTAAGAAATTCATTCTTAACGCTGCAGCGTCTCACAAAGAAAGACCTGATTTGAAATGTTTCGGGCTAAACAATAGCTGCTGTTGTTGCAGCAAAAGTACTTTAAAATGCACTAACTGGAAATACTACAGAATGTTCAATTCTGCCATTTTCCTGTTCTTCTTTATGGCTGCAAATTGCCATACAATTAGTAATATTATAGTGGGGCTACAAGTCCCCAACTGAGATCAGGCCACATTGTGCTAGGAGCTGTCCACACATCGTAAAAGACAGTCCCTACCCTGAGGAGCTTACAGTCAAAATACACAAGGCAGACAAAGGGTGGGAGGGGAAACTGAAGCACGGAGAGGGGAAGTGACTTGCTCAAGGTCACACAGGAAATCAGTGGTAGAGCTGGCATGAGAATCCAGCTCTCATGCCCAGCCAAGTGCCTTATCCTCTGGACCACAGTGCCTATCAATGAACAAAGCGTCATCAAATTCAGCTCTGGTGCTAGTCCCAGCAAAAGCAATAGGAGTTCTTCCCACTTTTACACCGAAGCTAAGTTTGTTTCATATATATTAAAGGGCCAGATTCTGATCTCACTTACACTGGTGTAAATGTGGAGCAAAACAATTTAAAGTAATGGAATTATCTGAACTCAGATTATAGCCTGTGATCCTACAAACACTTATGGACATGGGTATTTTAACACATATGACCAATCCCAATGGCAGATACTATCTATATAGCGGGGTGGCAGTATGACGAGGACTGCAACCTCTGCACCCACGCCCACTCCTGTGCCTGCGGGTGGTCCACTGACATATAGGAGCGGGGAGTTGAGCCTTCTCCTCTTCCAGCTCCAACGTGCCAGTCACCACACCTGAACCGGTGCAACAGTGATGTCGTCTGCATCATGTATAGGGCTGGCACAGATCACAGCCTCTCACCCCCAGGACCAAAGGGGAAACCAGACTGCAACTAGAAGCAACTCCCTAGAGGGGCTCTTCCATGGGAGGAGTTACCTGGAGAGTCATCCCAGTCAATCAAAAACATCTGCCTCCTACAGCGCGAGGGACTGAAGAACCCCTCACTACTGAATTTATGGAAACATTCCCCCTACCCAGAACGAAAATCTCCAGGGGAGACCAATTTTAGCCCAAGCTGATAAATCATTTTATCTTCTTTTTTTTTTTCAGGTACCATTTTTCATTTTCTTTCTAAAAATACCTTCCCGATAACCACATACATTTACTTGCACTAATCTGTTCTTGCTACATCCAGGATTGCCAACTCCAAGGGTTCAAAAATCAGAGGTCTGGTCCCCCAAAAATCATGAAATTGGCTTAAAAATTATGAGATTTTTTAAAAATAATACATTTTGGATTCTTTTTTCTATGTCTTTTGGTTTCTGGGTCTTTAGGGCACGCTTGGGTCATGTTTTCAGGCTATTCTGAAACCAAGTCAACTAGAAACTTTTTTTTAATTTAAACTGAGTCTCACCTAATTATATGCAGGAGCTGGGGCTTTCAGAAAAACACCAAATATAGTGAGATTCATGATAAAATTATGAGAGTTGGCAACACATCCCTCAAGGTTAAAGTACAGGTCCGGGAGTCAGGTGATCTTGGTTCTGTCCACAGCTCTCCAATAATGTTATGAATGGGATTATATTATGGGGTTGCCTGGGATAATGGGACTGGAATCAGTGACTCAGGAGGTCCCTTCCGAATCTATGTCCTGTGTATTTTCATAAACTTCCTGTGTGACCTGAGGCAAGCCACTTACCGGTAACCTCACTGAACTTTGGTTTCCCCCAGCTATAAAATGGGGATATTAGTGCTTGCTTACTTCAGAGGGGTGTGGAGAGCATTCCTTAATGCTTTTAAAGTGACACAAGATCCTCATATAGAAGGTGCTGTAGAAATACGTGGTAATATTATTACCTCTGGCAATGTACATTCAATACTTTAATATGACGGGCTGATCCTGCAATCCCACACACAAATGAATAGGGCTTGCTCAGATGAGTTGTCCCACTGTGACTAAAGGTTATTCATGTGAGCAAGGGTTTCTCTTGTAAGCTAAACTGTGAAGATTTAGGCCTTCAGTGGGGGACATTTTAATTGAAACTGAGCATTTCCAAATGCTGCAGCAAGTTTCCATGTGTTACAGAATAACAGCTGTATAAACTGAAAGCAACCTGTCTAAGCAGTTTCCCTTTCAGGCGGCTAACATTTTCAGACATTCGGAGAAGGTATTTCAGGTTGTATCTGTTCACATCAGTCCTGTCTTTGCTTTGCACTAAAAGGCCAATAAGAAGAAGAAAGCATGTTTCTTCCTTCATAGATTTCAAAGGCAGAAGGCTTAGATTATCTGTTCTGACCTCCCTGCATAGCACAAGCCCTAGAATCTCACCCCATTATTCCTGTACTGAGCCCAATAATTTATGTTTGACCAAAGCACGTCTTTCAGCAAGACATCTAATCTTGATCTGAAGAACTTCATGAGATGGAGAATCAACCACTTCCCATGGTAATCTGATACAATGGTTAATTACCTTCACTGTGAAAAAATCTGTGCCTTATTTCTTTGGCCAATAGATATATTACTTCCTGAGGCAGTGCAGGATAGCTGCCTTCTTGGTAAATGTATCTTTACATGACTGGGGGAAAGATATAAAAATCTACAAATGACTTTTAAAGAAAAGATATGATAATGCTAATTTAATTGCTCACAGGTGGTTTTTAACCTTTGGAACATACATTATGATATGACATTTACAGCCAAGATAAAAGAAAGGTACAAGCAGTATTTAGGAACATAGTATCATCTCTATGCATGGATGTAGTGCATGTAAATCCCTGTGCGTGGATATGATGTCATGCCCCTTAGTCATCTGCAGTTTTCACCTGTTACTGGTATAGCTCAAAAATGGTAACATGGCTCCCACTCCCCAACAGACGTCCTGGTTCAGGAACAGCCCTCCCTTACCTGGCCTGGGGAAAAGGAAGTGCATTGAGGAGGAGGCTGACAGGAGTTGTAGTCCTCTGCTTCGCAGATCCAGCACAACTCTTTCAAAAACATTAATAATAGCTCATGAATCTGCCCAATGACTACAAAGTAACAAAAGCATAAACTGGGATAGCACCGAGGATCATCGATTAAAGGGAAGAACACGGTGATCCATCAGCTCTCCCTTAAAAAGAAAAGAAAATTAAATAAAGCAACACTATTGAAAAAAATACCTCCCGGTAGAAAGAGATGGAACTTATGGAGTAGGATGAATTTATGGACCCATTCTCCTACCCGGAATGAAAATTTCTGTAAAATTGAGACAAATGTTCTCATTTCCACTTGGGTGGAATGTGGCCATACATTCAGTAAAGACGGGGTTTTTGTAGCTGTACCCCCTCCTCCATGTCACGGTCAACTGTTGGGTGCGCTAAGGGTGCGATACAGCTTGCAGAAGCTGCTTGCTGAAGTCTGCTTTGCCCGACTAAAGTCTGCTAATCTTCCAGAATTGTATGAATGCATGCAGGGACACCCAAGATTGCTGCTCCACGAAACCACTTATATAGTGCACTGTGCCTGGTAGCCTGTGAACTTGCCATTGCCTTCTTGAAACGGGCTTTAATCGTCAATGGAGGAATTTTCCCTTTGTCTTTACACAGAGCTCCCTACTCTGATAACCTTTGAACAGGTGTTATAGGCACTAGAAAGATTATAATTGACAGGAAATATAGTGGCAGGGTCTTACTGTGTGCTCAGCACCCTTGGCCAAATACTCTTCAGGGGAATAGGGGGCAGTGGCACGAAAACTGATTTCTTTGTGCTGCCAAATGGGGGAGGGATTCGTGACCACAGCACAAAGCGGGGGGGGGGGGGGGCGCGGGGTGACAACACATGTATCCATCTGTCGCAATGCTTTGACGTGATGTGAAGGAAGGAAGGTGACTGGGGCCCCAGAGGTTTACACTGCTCTGGATTTGCTGGCTGGAGCTCCTGAGGTCTCTGTGGTTCACCCTCCAGAGGTGGGACATCCGGCGATGGGACCTGGTCTGTGTCAGTGGCCACAGATTGAGCCCTTGGTGTCCTGGACACTTTGTTCAGCTCCTGAGGTCTCTGCAGTTCATCTTAGCTGGGACACCCAGCATTGGGGCCCGGTCTGCACCAGTAGCTGTGGATTGAGCCCCAGCTATCACCAGCTAGCCTTTCTGGGCTGCTTATTTGTCCACAGCCAACGCCACACTGTCCTGCCGGGATGGGCCGGCAGTCTGCTTTCTAATCACGATGCCACCAAGGTTGGAGGAGCAAAAGGAACACTTTTCCCCTTCAGAGTATTTGGCCAAGGGTGCTGAGCACACAGTAAGACCCTGCCTTTTCCCTTATTTTTCACTTTTTTTGTCCATTACCAGGACTAATTTTGGGGGAGAGCTTGGGGGGAAAGTCCCTGCAATTGCCCAGAGCTTCGTGGCCCTCAAAAAGCCAGCAACCCTGCACTAAAAGTGAAGAGCAAAGGAAAAAAGAAACTGGAAAAAAAAGAATCAGGGTTTAGACAATCTACAAAGCCAGCTGCACTTTTGGAGACAGAGAAAATTCTGGAGGGGCTCTCCTGTGGGAGGAGTTATCTGGAGAGTCAGCCCAGCCAAACAAAAACATCTGACTTTGTCTCCTACGGGGTGCGGGACTGAAGAACTCATCACTGCTGAATTTATGGAACAATCCCCCGAACCGAGAATAGCAAAGCTGCCTTTGGACACCCAGTTCCCATTCATTTTAAATTAGGCTTTTATACTAATTTACTAGTTAATTTTTAATTTCCTACTCTGTGTTTCTGTGCAATGAAACAACTGTTCCATGTCTTGCTGCCTTAAAAAAATGGAGCAAAGATTTTAATATCTTCTTTAAAACAAAAAAAAATGTTTAGGGCCAGATATTCAGAAAAGTTCATTTCCTATTTAAGCACCCAAATAAATTGGACTGATTTTCAAAAAAGGAAGCTAGAAAAAAGGGGAAAAAAGAATCAGGGTTTAGACAATCTACAAAGCATCTGGCAGCTCCCACTGACAACAACAATGGGAGCTGCTGGTACTGAGCCCTTATGAGCCCTGATTCAGCAAGATCTCTAAGCACATACCTTATTTTAAACATGTGAGTTGATTGCTAAACAGAGGAGACACCTTGAAGATACAGCCTTTAAGGCCCTTTAATCCAATAGAATAACAGTCAGAAGTTCTTGTATAATGACTGGGTAAATTCACTCTGATCTCACAATCCCGCTACCCAATAAGGTGTTTATAGGGCAGTGTGAGGGTGTGCATACCCCGCACTAGCCAATACGGGGTTAAACCCACATTATGGACAGCAGAAGTCCCACCCCCCAGATGCTGCAGCAGTATAAATGGAGGAAGCCCAGATCATTTGGGGCTGGATGCCGGAGAAGAAGGACCTGTGCTGGAAGTTCCCACTGAGGACTGGATATGGCCCCTGCCGGCAGAGATTGGAGGCCCCAAGGGTCAGCTTGGACCCCTGTGACCAACGGAACTCCTGGAAGTGACTGGTGCTGCGGAGCCTGGAGACCCCGAAGCCTCATGGACTGCCACACCAGAGACAATGGTAGGAAGTAACCCAGGGAAGGTGACAGAGTGGTATTTCCCACCCAGATAAGCTCAACATGTTTCGATGGGATTCCCCGCTGAGCCAGTGACGGACTCAGGTCGGGGCCTGGTGGAGTTGGGTGGGCCCGGATCCACCCTACCTGGGCCACCAGCCACCCTTACTGGTGGCTCCTCGGGTGCTGGCTACTAGGCCACGCTGCCCGACACCAAAGGGCCGTGCTATTGACTCTGGCTACTAGGCCATGCTGTCCTGTATTGAAGGGCAGTTCTATTGACTCTATCCGCTAGGTCACGCTGCCCTGGGCACCAGTGCAATTAACTTTTAGCTGGTCCTCAGACCCAGTGTCTGTGATATCTACATAGTTCAGCTCTCCTCCTTGCCATTTATGGAGGAGGGAACATATTAGACTTAATTATGAGCAGGCCCAGATTATGACATTCTGAGGCCCTAAACTATGTCAAGTATAAGAGGCCCCATACCATGAAAAAATATATATATTATTTTACAGACAGGACATTGAATATATAAACACGAAAGCTTTATATTTGCATATATACAAAGGCAAAGTTGTAAAAATAAAATAATAATCTAACTAAAACATATATTGCAATATGCCTGTTTGCAATTATAAAATAGTTTCAAATTAACATATTTTCATCTATGATTTCTTAATTAGTAGATATGAAAACTTTATCTACAGCAACACAAAAGCAGTTACAGTTACACAGACCAGCTTAGTTAATGGAAACAGTACAACCTGTAGTATGTCTGTTTGCACATCACATTAATTTTAACATTGAAATTTAAAACATTTTCTTTCATGATTTTTGGAGAGCAAAATCACTAATGTCCTCAAATGATAAGCTACAGAGTTTGTCACTTTTGATGCACAGAATGCTTAGGGCAGATAGCTTGTCTTGCAGCATTTTCTAGGCAGACATCTCTCTGTGTTCACTTGTCTATCCTCTGTCTCCCCCAGGACCACTAATTAATCTCGAGTAAACACCTCGGACACACAGAGTGACAACAAGCTATATGCGCAAAAGAGAAAGAATGGTAATTTCTAGACAGGCATTGAGAAAGTGAGAAAAACTAGCCTATATTCAAGCATGTATACTGAATAGGATAGGCTTTAATAGCCTATAAATCATATATGCATATAGTTTGAAATAATTTGCTCACCAAATACTCAGAATATTTTGATATATATGTACATCTTCCTTCACTTTTCTCAAAACCCTCTATTTATCCTTTTGTCACCACTCTCTGATATTTACTGTGAAGGTTCCCAAAACTGATGGAGGGAAGTCAACATAAATTTATCCTCCTCAAGATCCACTCGACCCAAGTCCATAAGACGATCACCTACAAACTCAATCACATGAAGTATGGATAGAGCATGAAGCAGAAAGTGGCATGCGCACTAAAACACACAACTGTACGTATGTACAGATCAAAAGAAAAAAGAACACACTAACACATAAGAAAACTAAAAAAAACAGGAGTGAAGGCACTATATGACTGAGCGTGCTGGACTGTAACAAAAGATGGCGGCCTTCCGGTTATTACCGGCTAAGGGGGACGCTATACATGACATCACTCCTAGGACGAGTCCCGTACGAGTATGAGCGTGGCAGGATTGCTTCACGACACTGCCATTTCCGACCTTACATTTTTCCTGATTTTATTGGCAGGGAGATTATTTATTTATTTAAATACGTTATGACGGCACAGTCAGAATTTTACCAGTAGCAGCTGGCCAACAAAACGCTGCTTTAGGAGATTGATAGCAGACTTACTTGTAGAAATACTAATTTTACAAGTGCAATTATCGTGGGTTTTTTTCTCAGCCCTGGCCTCCCATCTGTCAATAATGAACAATCAGTGAAGGGGTAGGATAAGGATATTTGTGTAGCCAGATGTTTATATTTTTGTCACATTTCAACGAAAATGTCTATCTAGAGAGAATCTTCTTTTTCCCATATCCCTTTGTTCATAAACTGATTTTGATAAAATTTGAAATGGAGTCAGTTTTTTCTTTTTTAGAGGCCCCTCTCACATTGTAAGGCCCTAAAATGTAACTTAGTTATCTTATACCTTAATCTGGTCCTGATTATGAGCTTTATGCTTAGTCCTTAGTGCTCCATTAGTGCGCATCTCTCACTCTGTTTTGCAAAGTCAGTGCAGTCACTCTGAATTTACACCAGTGCAACGGAGATCAGACACTGATCCTTAGTCTGATAACGTATTCTAAGTACAGTTGCTTGAAAAGGTTGGAAACCACTGATTTCAGCCTATCCTTCCCTTTGTCCACACCTCACTTCACCAATACAAGATTGTTCCCCTATGATATTATCCTGTGCTTGGTGCAGTACAGTTTCAAGTGACCCAAGTGATGGAGCTTCCACGACTTTCCTTGACAGACCATTCCTCAGTCTAACAGATCTCCCCATTTGGAATTTTTCCTGGTACACAGCTTCATTTTTCTCTTCCGTAATATGAAATGCTGTCTGACATTTAATAGCCTGGTTGGCTAATCTGTGAAAATCCTATTAATGGCATTTTGACTGACAACCTACCACTCACGTTTTGTCTAGTAATCTACTTTGATTGGTTTTACTTCCCCTCATCTCTTTATTGTCAGAGTAAGCCTTAAAACTTGCTTATAGTTATACCATCTCAAATACTGCTGGCTCCTGTCATTAGCAGAAAACTTGTCATTTACAATACAACCATTTCTGAATTCTCTTCCATCTTCCTACAGGTGAGTCAAGCCCTCCGCTGGGGTAGAATGTCATGGTTCCATAGGCATCAGTGGAGCTAAGCCAATTTACACCAGATGAGGATTGGACCCACGCATTTTCAGTGAGGTCTCCTTTGTTAATTATCTGATGCTGTCCTTCAAAAGCAAAGTCCAAATACACTGGGAAGGCAGAGTGCCCATTTATGGGAAAAAGCAATTGAGTCATAAGAAGTTTGTTCAGAATAGTACCCTTGTCACCTAGTGGGGAAAAGTGAGCTTGTTTGGCATCAAAGCCAGTCACTGAAAACACAGCCTCACCAGCAGCTGTGTTGGCGACTGTCCCCAATTAGCTTAGTGTGGTCCCAAAAATAGAACACGCCCTCTGTTCTGTTATATAATAAACCACTTGCTATTTGAAATGACAATATTTAATTTTCCTATTGTGGACGCTGGCAGCTTCCTGCATCACAATCAAAAGGCAGAGGAGGTCAACTTGGAAAGGGGAGAGCAATGTTTAGTTCATACCACTTCTCCAACTTCCTACGTGACCTATGAGTAATTAGATGACGCCCTCAATACCTTTCTCCCTCTGTATCTGGTTTAAAAAGTAACATGGAGCCCAAGTGTCTGTATGCCTCCAGGAATAGTCACTCTGCAGAGCAGACTTCAGACCATCCTACAGTACACTGGGTCCATAATAACAAGGTCCAGATGCCATTCTGATACTGATGGCAACACATTTATTATTCTCAAGTAAACAGAGTCCTCTGTCCATACCCACGGTGTACTTTCTGCTTTCGTTTGCGGAGTTCAGGCCTTCAGCAAGTGCTGGTCAAGATCTGTTCTGTGCTTTAATCACTTCTGACCTTTTCCTCCCCTACCCCCACTGCAGTGGCATTATCAGCACCTGCTAATAGATACCACCCCTTTCTGCAAAACCAAGTGGATATGGTAAGCAGTTAATTAAATATAACAATCACTGGCAGGCAAAACTATTGCTAATTTGAAATATTTAATACATAGTTGAGGGGGGAGGGGAGAAATACCCACACAACTCATAAAAACTTTAGGAACTCACTAGGGTTACAAATATCTTTCAAAGACACCTGGAAAAAAGTAAGCTTTAGTTACTGAAATGATTTTGAGTTGAAACTTGGTTTTTACAGAATTCCACAACCTCATAAACCCAGTTCTCTCTGAACCTTCCAAGCTGATGGATAGTCTCCCAGCTGGAGTTTGTGGGTGTAACTCCAAAGCCTGACTATCCAATTCTTTTCTTCCACCTTTGAAGGGCCAAAAGAGGGCTCTTAAGTGCTTTTATAAACCTCAATACAGCTCAAACCTTGTGGTGCAGAACCCATTCCACCGTAATCCTGTATATATACTTCTAATAGCTTTTCTACCACATGGTTAAGCTAATTGTCCTATAGATCCAGGGCTCCCTTTTCCAGTCTTATACAGCTAAATGACATTTGCTCCCTTCCAAAAGTATGGATTATTTCTAGTCACTACAGAAGCATTACAAATACTAGATCACTATCATCACCATACCTTGTAGCTTCTCCTAAATTGCCTTTATTTTTTTAATTATATGAATAAATTCCTGTGGTTTTACACTAACAGAAATTGCTTATAATTCCCCAAGGTGCGGGTGGAGGGAAATTATGCAGAAGACATAACCATATCCAGTAAATGCTCCACAAACTGTGTTTAGGGGAGTCCTTTGTTTGTTTCGTGGCTTAAAGCCTGGTCTATTTATTTTATTTATTTATATATATATATATATTTAAACTGTTTCTAAAAATGCCTGTTGTGAAACACTGAAATGTTGTACAGTAAAAACCAAATGCAAAATATTATAAAACCTAAAAAAAGAACCAACCAGCCAACTACAATACATGGCCAGACAAAATCAAACATTCTGGCTCCAATACAAACCCAATAGGCATCAGGCAAACCACCCCACCCACAACGGGAACAGTTCCCAACTAGTAAAAGGAATGTAGAAAACAAAAGGGCACGGAGAGGGCCCAGAAAAGAATGGTCACAAACAGACCAGCTGAAACGTATGAGACTTGCTGTGTGTCTGCAAATGCAGCTAGCAAGGGACTCTGGCACACCTCTCCTGGGAGGGAATTACACAATAAACAGGACCCTCCACCAACAAGGCCAGACTAATCCTTGCTGACCCTAGGGAGGTACAGGAGACTTTGCCAACTATAAGTGATGGCCATAGAAGTGATCACTCAAGTACTGGGACAGAGCCTGGTCTTGTGGCATCAGATGGGGACTCAGGTACTCTGGGTTCCGTTCCCAGCTCCACCACCAATTCTCTGTGTGACTTTGGCAAATCATTCATTCTCTCTGTGTCCCAGTTCACCATTTGTAAAACAGAGATAATTCTGCCTTGTCTATGTGCGGTTTAAGCTCTTTAAGGCAGGGACTGTCTCTTATGTATATACAGTGCCTAGGACAATGGGGCTCAATCTCAGTTGGTAACTAATACATAACATTAATAATAATCATGGTATTGTTGCAATTTGGCTTCCGGACTAAGAAAGTAGGTGACTCCAGGTGTGTGTGTCCCCATGACCCGCATGTACTCTCTGCATACCAGACATGCACAAGCTGCCCACAAACTTCACAAATATGAATAATCTTTTCTATAAATTCTGCTAATTCTTGCATATTTGAACAAAAATTATAGGTGTGTATGACACAAGAATGGCCAAGTTCACTTAAAAATGCAGAGCTGGTTTTAAAAGGGACTATATACCAATAAAAATAAAATAATGCCATCTTCTTAATCGGCCTGTCAGCTTCCTGTGAGCATTCAGAGATCTATTTGTTCAGTTTAGTAACAAAATCGGTTTTTACAATTGCCACCCTAACTCAAAGAGAATGCAGAGGAAATAGAGCGAGTTAGAGCTGGACTATGAGAATGATCAAGAGGCATGGAAAAGCTTCCTTATGGAGAGAGATTTTAAAAGATTGGGCCTGTTTAGAAAGGAGGTGAATGAGAGGGAACGAGATATTGATATACAGAACACAGATTGGATACTTCTCACCTATTTCATAACCCAACAACAAGGGGGCGTTCAATTAAAGTGAAAGCCAGCAAACTTACAACTAACAAGAAGTATTATTTTCCTCTGCAATGTATAATTAACTTGAAGGGCTCATTGCCATAAGATATCACTGAGACCAAGAGTTTAGCAGGATGCAAAGAAGTATTGGACATTTATCTAGATAAACAGCATATCCTGAGATACAATAGTGAGTTTGGGTAGGGATATAAACCCTCAGCTGCAGGGCATAAGCCAACCTCTAAGTGATGGGGGTCAATAAGAAACTTTCTCCATAGGGGAACTGCCCGTAACTGCCTAGTACTATCCTGTAACTGCCTACTGCAGAATTTCTTGTGCTGGCCACTGTTGGAAACAGGCTCACTATTCTGATCTAGTATGGCATTTCCTATGTTTCTGTTTGCCTAGCAGACCTCTTCTATCTCTGGGAAGGTGAGCTGGAGTCTACTCTGGCTCATGCTTCAACTGACTTACTAATGGATTTCAGGATCTTTATTCTTGATGCTGTATGAGCCAGAAAGATCTCAACATGACTTTCAGATTACAGGCAGAGTTTGTGAGACCAGCAGTGGGAGTGGGAACCCCCATCCTTTTCTTCAGATTTGGTCTGAAAATCAAAGAGAGACCAATGTTCTACTTTCACAGAGTCACTTTGTACAGTAGACCCAGACATTAAGTTCCTTGGCACCATTTAATTTGGATGGATCAGCTATTTTTCTAGTTTCTTCAACTGCTGATTCAGAAATAGTTTCCTTCCTTATATAAAAGTGTAATGCAAAGGGGTGGAGGAAGATTGAGTCTGTGCATCCAAACTATGCAAACAACACATTGTAGAGTAGCAGCTTTCCAAAGTATCCTGGATATCTATTACCTAGACTGTTTGGACTGACAATGTACCAAATGTTTCATTTCCTAGGGCCCTATAAAACCAACTTACTTTTTTAGCTGAAAGCACTTGTGTAGAAAGGCATTTGGGAATTAATTATTTAATGTGGTTCTCATTGGTACAAAGGTTCTGCTCCTCTTGCTGATCAGCTGCCATGCCATCATATATATATATGTTGCTCTGCAGAAAATTGCAGGCTAAAATCCATCACACATTTTACACTGGTGTACAGGGGCTTCACTTACATCAGTGAATCGACATCAGTGTAACTAAGAGCAGAATTCAGCTCCAGGTTTTGAAAATGCTCTTTGAAACAAAGAGAAAAACAATCAGTTTGTCTCGCCATAGAAGCCCCTTTTAAATTCTGTCTATCTAATAACTCCATTACTGATCACTCTTTTGACACACCTATTGGACGATTACTCCTTTTAAATAGTAAAACATTCATTAGTAACCCTGTTCATTTGGGAAGTCGGAAATATGGATCAGTTCTTCTTAAAGTGTCCTCTCTGGACGCCTTTGCTGAAGAGGGAGCAGCCAAAAGCATAGGAAGGCGTATGCCTGAAGCTGCACTTTGCACATTGATTTGGCTCATTTACCTCCAACTTCTCAGTTATTCTATACATCAGAATCACCGGTTTTATTTAAAATGTTTTTAATGAGGACTGGTGTAAAAGTAAATATCCTTTAGGGCTGTCTCTGTAGTGGCTGGATGTAACTTATGGGAGCTAAAGAATTGGGCCCTTTGTGTCTTTCTAAAAAAAATATGCGAAGTTTGGCTCTAGAAAAGAATTTATTTGGAATTAAAATCAATCAATCAATCACCGGGAGCATTGGGGTAAGACCATGTCAGGCCCTTCTACCATTATACCTCCGCCCAGTGCTAGTAACTGGGAATAAGTCTTGCAGGGCTCGATTGACTGCAATAAAGCTGAATTTAGTGGAGTTATGCTAGCAATGAATGTGTCCTCGCCTGTCTTCAATTATCAAACAAAATATATTCTGAGTTTGATTTTTTAAATCTCTTCAAATGAAATAAATTGACCTGTAAACGCTGAGCTTTTGTAAGATCCCAGTAAATGGGATCCCAATAAATGAGGCTTGAAGAACAACATTACCCCAGGAAGATTCAGAAACAAGAACTTTTAATAACCATGGAAGTATGAAGCTCCTGAAGTGCCATCAAATTATATTGTGTATAACACTGATGTCTGGGAACTGTAAACCTATACATCTGTGTTCACCTATCCTGATAGACAGATGAACCTCATTTTCTCCTGGAAAGCTGCCATATGTCACTCATAACAGACAGTTTTATGACTGTAAGAAGGGAAAATATAATGCCAGCTTTTTTCTTGAAAAAAAGCCAACTTGAGAGTATTAGCAAAAGTTGAAATGATTCCATGTGAGGCAAAGGGGGGAAAAGGACCGAGCATCTCTTCAGATTAGATGGAGCAACTTTGGAGATGATTGAGGCATATGGACACCCACACAGTTTGCACAGAAAGAACTGAGAACCCCCAGACTTTAGCTTATTAAAGATGACCTTTCCCCTCTCTAAAATTTCAAAGCTGACGTTCCAAGTGCTGAACAGACTGTGTGCCATATGTAACATGACCTCGGCTCGGCTCTGCCAAAGCACTGATGGCATCACTAATGAGAGGTGAAAGGTCCTTTTCTTGCAGCTCTCTCGAAAACCCACCAACACTGTCTGTGTACTAAGGTCTCCCCCCACCGCCAGCCCCTTTTGCAGGCTAATTTCATTTAATACAGAGTCTTACACAACACGTTTTTTAAAGAAATAACAACACCAGGCTGGCTGGCTTCTGACCACAGCGGGACTGCAATGTGCGCAGTGCCAGAGTAAAGAAAATGTTTGTTTTTCTCCGAATGCAAAGAGTGTCGGTAAACAGAGCCGTTTATGTAAATCTTGTCTCTCATTCATCCAGCGGCCACGTGAGCTGAACGCTGTTTTGCTGTTTATAGAAGGGGCAAACATTTTGCAGCCGCCAGGTGTGTGCCTATTTTTTTATTTATTTGTTTGTTTCACTTGATAGAGAAAGGGCCGGGGAGGCTTTGCATATGTGCAAAACTGAGCTGCTAATGCTGTTTGAACTCTAAATAAGCCATGGAGCAAGGTAGGGAAAAAATGTTACAATCCGGGGTCCAACAAGCTTCCCTCGGCTTGTTGTCTGCTAAGGAAACAAACGTTTCCTTTTGCAGGGGGCCTTTTAGTTGTTTTCTTTCGAGGCGTGCTGCCGATGTCGCCTGGCCTGTCACAAAGAAATATTCTAAAATTAAAAATTAGGGGGAAAATACACGCACAAAAGGAACGGGGGACCGGGCTACACACACACACGTTGCACGGGGGACCAGGGCTACCGGGTGTGTTAGTACAAGATACTGCCATCAAAGGCTGAGATGGGTAGATGTGTGAGTGTAACTCTATGAGCATGACTCTGCTGCAGAGTATGTGGGAAAGCAAACCTATGCAAGGGAAGGGGGTTGGGGGCGGGAGGGAGGTGACTGGTGTCTGGGAAAGATGCGTTGACGTCTGGTGTCTGTCTGTGGATAGTCAAATCATGCCTGCAGCCTCTCCAGGGGGAGCTATCAAAGCCGGGGCAGCTGGTAGGCTGCTCCCACTTACAGATCCCCAGACTGGACAAATGGTCTTTTTTTCCCCTAAAGCAGCATCCGCTGAAAGTTCAAGGCTGTTTCTGGGTCCTAAATATGCCTTTGAAAGTGGTTCTCCAGACAGGTGGTTCCTGGGTCGGATAGTGGGAGCAGTTCCTGGTTCTTTAGTCTTCTCTGTTTTGTCATGCCCAGGTTCAAACATCTTTATTAACCAGTTCTCTGGTGCTCGTAGGGATCGTCAATGGAGACCAGCTCTAGGAGTGCGCTGCCCCTGGGTGCCTGATCATCCAAACCATCCAATTGCCCTGGGAAACCTGTCCTGTGCGTCCATCTCCTAGCACCCCCCGGTTCTTCCTACGGCTGCTGATCCCTGGGGCTGGGGGCGTGAGCGGGGATCCCTCAGCTGCTCTGGACATTCAATCGGTTACTCGTCTTGAACCGACTCCTGGGAGGAATTAAACACCGGGGCAGAAATAAAACCCCCAGGCCGAGGGGAGAGCTGCAGAAGCGGGCAGGTTGTCTAGGCCGCTGCTACAGCTAGCGACTCCTTCCTTCAGTAAAAGAGCGCCCTCTCTCTCTCTGTCCTATTCCTCTCTTTCTCTCCCTCCTCCTCTTTTCATCTCCTTCCCCCTGCACTCTTGCCCTCGCTCCCCCTTCCCAGATGCCGCCGCCTCCTCTGCCCCTCCCCAGAGTCAGCCACTTCTCAGACATGCAGTGGCACCGTTTACACTCGCAGCGCCAGGGGCCAGTCTGCGTTCTTCGGGTGCCTGGTTCAAAAAAACCACAACGACTCAACCCCGAGCAACAAGAGAAAGAGCCGCCCGGGGACAGGAGGAAGCGGTATTGCTTGGAGCAGAACTGGTCCACGCTTGCCGAGTTCCGACTTTTCCCCTGAGGAAAAGAACCGGGATTAATCCCCCAGGTTGTCCCGCGAAAAAAAACCCAGTTTGTCCATCAGTCCCAAATTCTAACCCCATAACGATCATCGACTAAATGTTGAGCAATAATGTCAAGGCCCTTCCTGTAGGTGCCTGCCAGGGCTTGGATATATTGCCTAGATCTGATTTCATTTCTGTCTAACCAAGCAAGGGGAAAAAACACACAACAAACTTGTTCAAAGCCTGGCTGGGGGACAGCTATCTTCGAGCGGGTTTTTAAATTGTGAACGGGGCCCTAGATCCAGCCCTAGACCCTTCATAGGTGGAAGCTTGCCTTCCTCGCCATAAGAGCTAGACACGGAATCTCTCTTGAATAATATGCAAGATGAAATTCGGCAAAAACGGATAGGGTCAGGAGAGTAAGGCCGGTATGACGCCACCGGATACCAGCTGAGCCCGGCTTCCAGAAACGCTAAACTTCAGAAAACGCCCCTCCAGATCAAAGAGCCACAGAGTTTGGAGTAAGGCAGAGTAATGGGGTCTGAATGTGACCCGGGTTCCTGCATTTACCCTGCACTGGGCTCTGCCCTCAGTCAGATAAAACCCCTGTGGTCAGACATCAGCTATCTTCACAGGCCGTTGGTTTCGCTTTTTAAGACGTGATTTCATTAAAATCTTCTCAAACTAGACAAATCTCCAAACGGGGTTAGTAAGTAGCTCTGGGTAACACAGCTCCCAGTCCTAATAAACATGCCCCGTGCCCAGTGTCTTTCCAACAGATAGCAAACAGCGAGAAGCTGCTTGTAGTAAAAATACTCACCCCTCAGGTCTTTGGAGCTGAATTTACAATGATGGGCCCGACTTCCCAGGGCCATTCGTTACTCGGGCGAACTTCCCATTAGCTTCGATGGGAGTTTCCCCGATGAGTAACGGAGAGCAGGATCGGGTCCTGTTTCTTTCCTAAATTGAGAGGCTGAGAAACTATTACACACACACACACGGTTTGACAAGGTTTGTGGCTGAGCTGCTCGCTTGTGGTGGTCTGTTTAACTTTGTTTTTAGAGTTTCAAATATTTCTTAAAAAACGCTGGCTAAACAGGATGGGACTCCATACCAAACAGGTCAGCCGGAGGGCAGAGGGTGCTGTTGATAGCTGTCTTCCAAATTCAGCTAAACTCACTTCGTATGCCAAAGGCTACTTATAGTATCTGGGGGTTAAAACTCTTTTAGGACGTGGTACACGATCTGTGTGTATATCTATCTATGCGCGCACGGTACGTTATGCTCTGATATTAAATATGGTGTACCAAGGGAAACAGGTTTTTTAAAGGAATTATTTTCCTCACGTTGTATGTATACTGCTGTATTATGGGGTGGATTTATATACACACACATACGCCTATAGGACATGACTTGTTTTGTCGATGTACTGGCGGGTGGAAAGCTGGTATGTGAGAACTGAATCACCGAGCCGAAGCACTCCAACTAAAGGATCAATGCAGCAGCAGCCTACTACCCAATTTGTCTGCAGCGCTTTCCAGCCTAATTCAAGACGCATTATCTTATTTAAAAGGGGCTATGGCAAGAAGTTGCAATTATCATTGTCTCAGGTTACGGCAAATTCCATTATGCTGAGAAATGGGAAGAAAACAATGCCGTGGAAATGCGAATTGTCCTGCTGCTAATGCGCGGAGGGCATGAATGCAGCTTGTTCTCTGTCTGCGAGCAAAAGCACCAGACAGTTTCCAGTCCTTTTTAACGCTGGAGGCTAATCTTGATAAATGATGGGAATTAATTTCCTAGCTAGAGCCCCAGTTTCATCTTCGTCGTGGTGTCTGAGCTGCTGGGATGCCAAGTGAAATGCAGAGGACACCCCTCCGTGGGCAGGGTGGTGCAAAAGTGTCTCTCGGGTGGGAAAAGCTAATGAAAACTGGAAGATACTTAGCAACCTGAAGGCTGATACATCAGGTGGGTGTGGACACCATCCTGTTGCACAAAATGTCACAGACACACAAGCCCTGGTTATATGGGAAGCTGAAATGCTCAATAACCAAACAATGGAAAAATTCGGTAGGTATCAGTGCAGGAAAGGAGTTAAATGACGCCGTTGTCCTTTGATTTAAGAAACTGCTCATCCAATTCAGTTTCAGATTATCCAGGGGCAGACATATTCTCTCTCTCTCTCTCTCTCTCTCTCTCTCTCTCTCCAAACCAGCCCCAACATCTTGAAGCAATCAGCAGCTGAGAAGGGACTCGTCCCCCTGGCATCTCAGGTTAAAGAAGGAGGTCCAGGAAAATGTGGTAGAGCCATTACAAGAAACCTGAGATGCATTCATCAGGGACTCCAATTGCCATCGCATTAGGATTGATTAGAGACCAGCCAGTACCGTAATGACCCGGAAAGAGGGGCATCCAGGGATTATTAATATCAGCATTTTTTCTAAAAGGGGAATCTATATGACCAGGGTGACTATTTGTGTGCAAATTCACCTGCGTAAAACATAGTTGGGGAGCCGCACAAATTGTACCTCTAACTCCAACTAAAAAAAAAAAGCCCCATGAAAATATACCTGAACATATCAAACCCTGGACGCCTTATATGTGGTAAAGACAGGTCACAACGAAATAATGGACTATCTCCCAGCCTTGATCATGTAGGACTCTTGTGGGCGGCATCTGAGCGAGCAGGACACCAGGCCTATGAGTATAACGCCTCCCTGAAAGCTACTAAAAAACCGGTGCTGTTGGGGGGGTGGGACAATTTTAAAAAGTCCCCATTTCCTCAATGGTGCTTGTGTTTGACCCGGCTGTCGCGGGGTTGGCTGCTTTACCGATCAGTCTGACCTGCGCACAGACCCTAAATATTGTGAAGATATTTTTTTTGTTTACATCTCCGCTTTAAAATTAAAGCTGAATCCCCCCCACCCCCGATATTGATTAATGCACAAAGCAGAACAAGCGAGGGATTCCAAAGAGAGCTGTGCAAACAGCGATGGCTAGTCTGCTTCTTAGTGCTGTGCGCCAAAACAAATCAGCCCCTCATGGTCTCGGTTTAAATGCAGCTCACTGGATAATTAACTCCATCTTTCCAGCCCAACTTAACTGTTTATTTAGTGTCACCCTGTATTACCATCACTAGCACTTTCCTCTGAACAGGAGGAGCTGGAGGCTTTCACCTCCAAAAAGGAAATTCTTCTTAGCTTAGACAGATTCAGCATCCAGGATGTACATTAGTGCAACAGAAAAGGGGGTGGGGGAACCTTTGATTGAGAACTGGGGAGGGGAAAAAAAAAGGCGAGGAGAGGATGCAAAGAAAAACATACACAAACTTTGCCAGCCCGACTAAAGAAGAAAACGCGTGTGATCACCTCTAATCCTTTGAAAAATGTCCCGGTAACTATACAAAGAAAGGGCCCTTTGTATGTAACTATATCTTATGTGAACATGTCAAACGCTGGTCTTTTAGGGGTGTTGGGGGGGGGCCTTGAGAAAGGTTGTCCCCCCCATTCATTCTCACATCTCTAGCTTTCCTGATCGGTTCTTTGGGGGTCCCAGTTTCAGCGTTCCCCCAATGCTTTGTATTTTCTTTGTCTGCACATCTCCAACCGAGGCGTTCAGAACCAACACGCGCCCAGCAGAACTTTGTTTCCCTTCGCTTTTGTTGCAAACCCCAGGCACGACTGTCCTAAAGCAGCGTAAATGTGCACCCCCGCGCTCCTTACACTGCAACTGAAAGCCAAGGAAGAAGAATCCCAAACAGCCCCTTTTCCACGCTTCAAACTCCTACAAACTTCTCCCCTCAAACGACTCCTGATTGTTTTTCCTTGTGCTCGGGCTCTAATGCCACGAAGCGCATCCAGGACAAAGGGAGGCGATATTTTCTGAAGATAGCCAAACCGGACAGATTTAAGAAGACGCTCCCTGCCCTGCCCCTCCCAAGATGCCTGCTGACACCAACTTTGTTTTTACAGGTGTCTTGGGGCAATTACTAACAAGTAATTAAAGGTTCCATTGGTTTCCAGGCATCTTGGGCCAAGGGCTTCTATAGATAACAGCAAGTAATATGGAAAGAGTTCTGTCCTTTTTATTATTATTTTTTAAAAAGAAAATACAAATCCTTATTGTTTAGAAATAAGCCAAGGAAACTGGCTGTCTCCCCTGTGCCTTGCAGCTGGGAAGGAGGGCTGCAGAGATCCGGTATCACGTTGCAGATTCTCACTAAAGATAACGAAATGTGATCTATTTTTCAGAACAGCAAGTGGATGGGAAAGAAACCCCTTACAACACAAAACTCATTTGCTAATGGCCTGGTTTTGTATTTCCCCATCTCCAGGTTCGGAAATCGCCCGAGTTGTGTTACTGCACTTCCAGTTCGCCCAGTCTAAAGAGCATATTTTATTCTCATTAGCAGGCTGGCTCCTCCAAATTCTGCTGTTGCCGTTGTTGGTTGTTATTGTTTTAATCTTTATGGTGCAGAGACTTGACGGAGCTGGGAGGTTTCTCATCAAATCAAGGACACAACCACAGATGTGTATTATATCCGTGGCCATTTTAATTTTACACTAATAAATTGTCGGAGTAAATCCATACATAAAAAATGTGCCCAAACTCTTCCCAAAACGCTGTGATATGCGTGGCGCAGTTGCGTCCGATCTTCTAACATTTGAAGCGTATTCTAGTAATCCTGCGGATAGCTGTAGCATAACTATCTTATTATATAAGAGCACAAAATAATGGCCTATTTAATATTAAACCTGTAAAGACAGTTGATTTAAGGCCTCATGAAAATGTTGCAGTGGTTCCTTCATCACTTGTCTTTGCTTTTAAGAAAAAAATACTGTAGTCAAAGGCATAGTCAATTATCCTTTACAATTATTTTTAAATACAAATATTTTGATAAACAGTATCTACATTTTTTTCGAGGGAAAATGAAGGCTGTGATCTGCGATTTGAAATGTTGCTCGTTTTCTTTCTACAAAGGGGGTGGTGGGGGGGGGAAACTATGAAGCCTACACTCGGTTTTGTTGTTATTTGGTTATAGACATCAAATAGTTTTGCTGGAACACTAAACCCCTTTCTGTGTGATTTTAAAAGGAGAAATCGGTTAGTGTGGCTTGTAAATTCATGTCATTTTACCTCTTTTAGTGGTTTAAAGTGAAGGGTTTCCATTTTGGGAAAATCCGTCCCGGTCAATAATTAACATTCATAATAACCGGTTATCTTATGCAGGATTGAAATAGTAGGTAGTACCCGCGTGAACAAGGCACTGCCCCCCACCCCCATATGGGATTTTTGATTACATGGAAGAATAACCATTTTGGAATAGGAAAGGAAGGTTTTGGAGAAGCACTGGCCGCATCCGAAGAATTTGCTTATTCTTAACAACAGTAGTTTTTATTTGGTCAGACTTTTAAACATACACAACAGAGGGAGGCGGAGGAGAACAGAATATCGCCTTCAGACGGGAAGTATCTCTACCAGGTATAAATTTCCGTCTCTCTGCTCCACTAAGTAGTCCTGTAGGTTTAATTTGTCAGAGCCCTACTCCTTGAAAAAATTACAACTCATTTCCTTATTTAAAAATATTAGCCAAAAAAAAATGCACTTAGCAAACTCGCGTTGAACATGCAATTTCTGTTCCAGGGACAATCACTGGAAGTTGCAAGCTCATATATTATAATTCTGCGCACTTGCTCTAGACTTTAGGGTATTAGTTGATTTTAGAGCTGGGTTTAAGACTCCGTTCCGGTCCCCACACAGCTGCCTTGTCAATAAGGATCTGTTCCAAGTAGAGACATTCCTTCTGGCAGGACATTGCAGCTCTTTAAGACTTCATCTGAAACATCATAAGTACTAAAATAAAATGGCAAGGGAAAATTACCAGACACATGGTCATGGGATATAGCAGTGCCCTGACTCCAGTATAGTAAGTAAAGCCATTGTACAGACGGTGGGGCAGTGGCTTATTTTAAATAGCTCACATAGCCATTATATATATATATAATGCCTAGTTTATTTTATATAAACTAGACGTTGATACATAAGTATCTGCCTTCAGCGTGTTTCATTGTAGATGGGAACCCTGACTTCGGAAATGCCCCGTATATTGCGTTCACACACACACATATCTCGCTATGCGCTTTTAGATTATATATTTTTTCTCTATAAAACCTCAAAAACCAACGATTTGTGGAAAATACGAAAGATGCTGGCACTTAGGCAGAGGCAAATGTGCCATTCCAAATGGCAGGGAGTAGGGGACTGCGGGCATCAGTGTACACAAACAATAAACCCGATGTCACTACACTCTCATTTCTGCGGCAGCCACAAACGTTCCGCACTTAACTTTAAGCGTCTAAAATCAAATAAATCCGAATGTATTTCGTGAGGAGAAACGGGTTTTTAAGAGCATCGCCATTGTGCTTAGCACCCACTAAGTGAACTCATTCTTAAATCAAAAGCATTCTGAAGGGTACTTAAAATTCTGTTTTCTGCTTATCTAATCAAAGATAAATACAGTCATAAAGACACTCTCTTCCCACCAAGCTTTCCTTATCTCTGCTTATTGTTCTTATCGCCTACCCTGTCCCCTGCTACTGACAATAGATTATCTTTGTTTAGGGAGGCTAATTGTTTTCAAAATCTTTTTTTAAAATAATACCTGCTTTTGAACAAGGTGTGCAAATGAGGATTAGGATAATTAAAGCGCCGTCTGTTTGTGCAAAATACTCTGCATGCACACACACACACAAAGCAGAAGATGCATATTGCAGAAACACCTTTCATTTCTACTAAACTTGGGGACGCAAGTTCATTACTCCACCCCGAAGGCACAACAACAAAAAGTGTTGCTTCTTTACTTCTTCTTCTACAGCATCCTATACTTGGGAGCTAGGTCCAAATCACAACTACACCGTTGTTAGATGGATGATCGTATTGGACTAATTCGAACTCAGATCTGGTTCCGTCTAAACGCTTTGCCCCTCTCCCCCTCCTCCCAAAACAGCACTTTCCGTTTTGCCAGTGCCTGCCTGCAAAGCAATTCATGGAGAAGACACTTTGAATGAAGGCCTTGGAAATGCTTCCAACCCTCCCCCCCTTCACACACAACCACCTCCCACCCTCCTGTCCTGCAACCCAAAGTTATGGCTCTCCTTTATTATTTATCATGCTCCATAAGCTATTCATCAGGCCGTTATTTATTCATTCCCAACATTAAGGTAATTAAATATGAGCTCACATGGAGGGAGCCGAGCTGAGAGGGACCAGGAGGTGGGGGAGGGGACGTTTCTAAGGGCTGTAATAATTGATTTGTGCAGAGATGAGCCCCCGCTCCCGGTAGGTGACACTTGAGCCGGGGCTCATGTTGCAGGGCCCTGACGTGTCTCCCCTCCCGGGACGGAGCGCGGCTCCCCTCCCGGGCGCCCTCACACACGCTCAGCCACTCACTCATCAGACAGCACCAGCAGCAGCAGCAGCAGCAGCAGCTCGGCTCGCGGGCCCGGCCTCCCCGCTCAGCCCTGCTGCCTCGCAGGCCGCGCGCCTCTGGCGGAGCCTCCGATAGGCGCGGGGGGCGGCCAATCAGCGCGGCCCGGCCGCTCGGGCGCTTTAAGCCTGGCTGCGGCGGGCGAGCCGCAAAGTTCCCCCAGCAACAATCCGAGCATCCCACCCGCGGCTCGCGCCCCGGCCGGGGCTCCGCGCGCCCCCCGCCGCCGCACCTAGGAGCGGCCGGCCCCGCGCCGGCTCCTCACCTGGCCGCTCGGCCGCCGCCTCTTCTCCCCAGCCGGGCGCTTCGGCCGAGCCATGTCCATGCTGCCGTCCTTCGGCTTCACGCAGGAGCAAGTGGCCTGCGTGTGCGAGGTGCTGCAGCAAGGGGGGAACCTGGAGCGGCTGGGCCGGTTCCTCTGGTCCCTGCCGGCCTGCGACCACCTGCACAAGAACGAGAGCGTCCTCAAAGCCAAGGCGGTGGTGGCCTTCCACCGCGGCAACTTCCGCGAGCTCTACAAGATCCTGGAGAGCCACCAGTTCTCGCCCCACAACCACCCCAAGCTGCAGCAGCTCTGGCTCAAGGCGCACTACGTGGAAGCCGAGAAGCTGCGGGGCCGGCCCCTGGGCGCCGTGGGCAAGTACCGGGTGCGCCGAAAATTCCCCCTGCCCAGGACCATCTGGGACGGCGAGGAGACCAGCTACTGCTTCAAGGAGAAGTCCCGGGGCGTGCTGAGGGAGTGGTACGCGCACAACCCCTACCCCTCGCCCCGGGAGAAAAGGGAGCTGGCCGAGGCCACCGGCCTCACCACCACCCAGGTCAGCAACTGGTTTAAAAACAGGAGGCAGCGGGACAGAGCAGCAGAGGCGAAGGAAAGGTACTTGCCCCGGCGTGTCTCTCTTTGTTACTCTCCTGCGGGGCTGCGTGGATCCGCGCGGGGGGGAGCCGGCCGTAACGCCCCGGCCCTTGGATGTAGCCGATGAACGAGAATTAGTCGCAGGATTATTATTTTTGTCGGGGGGAGTCGGGGTGTCTGTGTCTGGTTCAGCCCGCTTTTAGCGCCAGTGAATAGCCGAAATCACGATCCCCACTGGGGTGTCTACCCCGCCCCGGCACCCCGCAAAGCTCCAGGGGTTGTTTTTACTGCCGCAGGGCGCGTGGAGACACAACGAATGGGAAAGGGTGGCCAGTAGCTCCCCCAAAGGGAAAGGTGACCCGCCCCCCCGGTCTGGCTGAGGCTCTGCCCGGCCGTGCCGTAGGGGGAGATGGTGTTAGGTTGGGGATATTGTGCCTCTGGCATTGAGAGCCATGTTCGGGGAAGAATCAAACCGGCTAGGCTGCGCGCTACCCAGCCAGATCCCTCCCTTGGAGGCACTTTTTAAAGGCAAAAGCTGGGTTTCATTTCCCGCTGGAAATTACAGGCAGGAGAAAAACGGGTTCGGTATTTTTCGCGCAGGAGTCCGGGACGCGATTTTGATAAGGCAGAGACACGCTCTTCTGCTCCTCGCATCCGGACCCATTCGCCGGCTCCCCATCCCCACCTGCCCGGCGCCACGGGTTAAAGACACGTCGAGCTGACTCCTGGAGACAGCTTTGTGACTCTCGCCTTTTGGTTCATCCCTTCTCGCCCGAGCGGCGGGTTGGGACTCGGGGAAGTTGGTGGCAGGCGGAACAGCCAGGGAAGTAAATAAACAAGAAGCGGGGCATTGAGGAGAGAGCGTTTGATTCTCTGCCTTTTATTCACCCCCTCGCCTCTCGGGGCTGCGCTTCCCTCTGGCAGGGCTGCCTTGTGGCTGGGGAGTGCAGCCCGGGGTCCGGAAGGGAACGAGAAATCCGAGAGGTTGCAGCCGAGAGGCGTATGAAATTAACCAGGAGTGAGTCAGCGCTGGGACACTTTCAACCGCACACATACATCGGGGGGGGGGGGGTAATAGAAGCTTGAGGCGCATCTTGGGTGGGAAGGGGGTAGCGAACCCCTGGGGGAATCGGCTCGGGACCACGTCTGCAGCTCGAGCCGGATTTCAAGTCCAGCAACCAGCATGTTATGAAACCAGGCCTCTGACTCCCTCCCTTCTAGCAGAAGGAGACGGGGCACAAAACGTGTCCTGCTCCCGCCCCTAATCTCGCTACCTGCCCGCTTGATTCAAGCCCAACTCCTCGTTAGTTAGCACCCGCGGGGTCAGAAGGCTTTCTAAATATTTGACCAGCCACGCAAAGAGCAGTTTTTAATTTTAAAAAGCCCTTGTCCTCACCTAAGTTAACATGCACATCAGTGAGACGAGGGCGTGCAGCTGTCTAAATAGGCCCCACACGGCAGCGCCCGCGATGAATCCGGGATTCAAAGAGCAAACGCTTTTCAGGGTGTTTTTGAATATTGGTGGAGGGTTTTATTTATTTCTCTGGAAACAGAATGTTTTGTTCAAAACAGCTGTTTGTTGCGAGGTAACGCCCGCACAATGAGACGCGTTCGTTTAACTGCGGGGGGGGGAGGGGGGGTTGATTGAGTTTCTCTGTAGTTTGGGGGACGCGCTACACTGATACAGGGATGATGAATTGCTAGTTTCCCTCGAGGCGTTGGCGAGGGAGAACGCCGAGAGAAATGGCACATCCACTGGGTTTTTCGTGCCTCTTTTGAGCCGAATACAAATTGAGGCTGGCTTTAAGCTGCCACCTTGTCCCTGCTTTGTAACACACAGGATGCATTCTCTTTCTCTTAGGGAGAACACCGAAAACAACAACACGTCCACCAACAAACCCAACCAGCTCTCTCCCTTGGATGGGGGCAAACCGCTTCTGTCCAGCTCCGAAGAAGAATTCTCCCCCCCACAAAGTCCGGATCAGAACTCAGTCCTTCTCTTACAGGGAAACCTCAGCCACGCCAGGAGCTCCAACTATTCCCTGACCGGCTTAACTGCCTCTCAGACCAGCCACAGCCTCCAGGACTCCCTGCTAGGACCCCTCACCTCGAGCTTGGTAGACCTCGGCTCCTAAAACAGGAGCCGGCAGCCGTTAAAGCAATGGGAACGGAGGTTTACCGCGGCGATAAGACACTCGATTGTAAATAGAGGACAGGACACGATTTTACAGCTTATCTGGTGATTCTTAACACGACTTTAAACTCTCTTTTAAAACGCCCCCAAGAAGTCTCCTCTCCTATCTAACGCGCTTACAGCTTCCCCAGTATTTTTCTCCAAGCAGCCAAATGCAGAAAGCGGCGGTTCCCTGTGATTTTCTCTCACGATGTTCCTTCGAATTCAATTCAATGTTACCAGCAGGAATTACAAAATAACTGGATTCGAGTCACTTCGAAACAAAGTGACGAAGATCCAGTCTGTCAAGTACAGAGAGAAAAAAAGAGATCGATGAAGAGTCTTTTTATAGTTGGGGAAATTTATTTTCATTTGAATTCTTAAGAACTCAGAAGGCGGATAATCTACAAGGCTTTTTATTTGGGAGGGAGGTGGGAGGGGAAGTCAAGTTTACATTTTTCACATTTCGTGTTAACAAAAGATTTCGGTGTAGATTAAATTTTAAAAGGTGCAGTATTAGAATAAAAACCAGTGCCTATGTCTTAAAGCAGATATACGAGGCAATTAGCTAGAGGAACTTCAATGACCATTAATAGAGCAAACATTCTTGTCTTTTTTTTTTTGTGGTGAACTTTCGAAATGCATCAATGTGACTTAAACTAAAAATAATAAATACATAAATAAATACGGCTTCCTCTGAACAAGATTTCTTATTATCCCCTGACAACTTCCATGTCAATATTGCATACTCTTGTTAGCTTGTCCCTTGCCCTCCCGCCAGAGTTTGTCTTGCAAAAGGATGCAGAACTGGAAGTTGGAATATTTTTTACCAAAATTAGCATGTGCTTTCAGGTTTCTTTTCTATTGTACCTAAACAAGCCTAAATTAAATAACAATAATGAATAGAATACAAAGAGTATGATTGTCTTTGAGAGGGTGAGTTCTGTCTTCTTATTCCAGGCTCGTTCTGTTTTCATTTCAAATGGTTTAGCTATTTCCTTTGCTGAGGGTTATTTTAGGCGTAAAAACAAGGCAACAGGGCTATTTCAAAGAACTAGGTTGGTCCCACGCTGAATAACTGCTTTTTAAATTTTTTGGTTCAATATTTATTTTGTAGAAGCATTTTTATCCACTAGCTGTTTTCAGACACGTTCGTCGTTATCTCGATCCTTCGGGGTTAACAGTCTTGCCGACAAGAGCATGAGGAGAGGACCACACTGCATTTAATCGTAAGAAAAGGAAAACAACAATAAAAATAAACCCTTCCGTGATTAGCTTGTATTGGAATGCAAACTGGATGGGAGGGCAAGCTCTTGCTGCCAGAGAAAGGACAGAATTATTAATAGCAATACGTTTGGGGTGGTATTACAGGATAAACCTCTTGTAGCTTCTGAATTCAGCTTAAAAATTAGCAGGCTAAATGAACTATTAATTAAAAACCAGCAAGCGAGGCTTGCTTGTGCTGCACACGGAGGACAGGGAGTTTCTCCCAGTGAAAGGCGTATCCTTCAAAAGCTCAGCTTTCCATCACTGGCGAATTTGCCTGGCTTTGAGCTAAAATGTTCTGCGTTGATCCATGAAGGGCCCGATCCTGCCGTTCGTAGCCGTCCCATTCAAACCAATGAGAGTTTTGCCCGAGCTGCTGACCCTTTGGCCCGAGGAAGGAAGCCAGGATCGGGCACTTCCCGGAACAGGAGCAATGCCAGGCAGAAGCCGGGCTGCTGCGTTTCAACCCGTGAATGGCAACTCGGGCCCTCGGGCTGCTGTCGGGAAAGCGCCGCTTTCCCTGTGCTGGGCGTTTGAATCCCCATTTTTCTCTGGCTCGCTAGCCCTTCCTCTGTTCACTCGGGTTTAGCGCTAATGATCCCAGTCTCCCCTGTTAGTGTTTTGGATCATTAAGTATGTGTTTATTTAAGTCACTGCAGTGTTTACTCTCCAGGTCTTGGGCCATGGAGAAATGTCACCCTCTGCAGGAAGGTCTTTTCAGGAGGGAATCTCTCCGCATTCTTCACATTCACTCCAAAAAAACAAACCGGCTGCCTAAAGACAGCTCCCAATGACCCAGACAGCGCTTCAAAGCTCACGGCGGAAATCTCCCCTACAAACCAGGAAGGGCAGCTCACTTCCATTTCGGACACAGCTCCCTCCGGGCCGCTGCTTTAGGGCCAGATTCGGCTCGTGGTCAGCACCGGTGTAAATGCCCAGCCGGATGGAGTTACACTCCGGTTTGATATCGCAGTGCAAGCTACATTGCAAAGCTAATGGGGTCGGGGGTTTTTTTGCGCCTCAGTACAAACCCCTACAACCCTCCACGGTGCCCCGGTCCTGTACACTGCAGGGTAGAATGAGATCCCATTGAAATGGCACAGATCTTGGACACACCACGGCGATTCGTGCTTCTAAACCCAACCAGACAGCTTTGCCTGGCCAATTAGCCATCCGACGCTTTTCCCAGGGTTGAGTTGCCAGCCAACTCCGGCATAGTGAAATTAACGCCGAGGAGAAAACCCTTGGAACTACCCACCGTCTTCTCTTTCCCACAGAACAGGCTGTTAACACAGTGCCCTTTTAGCGAGAGAAAAGTACCGAGCAAGGCTGAAAGGGATTAGCCACAAGGGCTGCCCTTCACATTTCCATTTGTCATTTCGAATATTTCTGTTCAGCGCTGTCTCAAGATATGACAGCGTAGATCATAACGGTGATGATATAACAAGCCATCATTATTCGACGGTCTTTTATGGAAACGTCCCAGCCACCTTTGCAAAGCCAACCTTAGTAGGGGGAAATAAATGAAAACAAATAGCAAATGAACAGCTAGAGGAGCCATCCTCACCCGCCCTTCTCGCTCCAGGTTTTGGCCAGACAATCAGCAGCTGCAGGCCTGCCTAAATCTGCCAAAGAACCGGGTCAACATTGTCTTATTTCCCTCCACTAAGTGCCCGTTCCACCATTTCCAGTGCTGACCCAACAGCGGGTTACTGGAATATGCTCCAAGTGACTGGAAGCGCTCCAGTGTCTGATTTGAAAGTCAGGCGCTGGGGGGGGGGGGGGGGAATAACTCCCGGGAAACAGTTTTAGAGCGAAGTGTGTGGCCAGTTCATAGGATCCAGAAAAACAGGGGCTGTGCTGATCAGTGGGGAAGGAGGCAGAGCTGAGCGAAAGAAAAGTCAGAGCAGACAGAAAATTACACGCAAGCATGTATGCGCGGGGGCCGACTCTGTGCCTCTCTCTGGGGAGATTGGACCCTTTCAGCAAAACGTGAATTCTGGGCAGGGGTTTGCGTGGAGGAGCCAGGGAGCTGCGTTGGAGGAGAGACCAGCCCGTTACTCCACTGAAATCCGCGCAGCCGACCCCAGCCCCCGGCCCGTGACACAGTGAACACCCCCCTAGGCCTGTACCGACAGGCCAGCGGGACGGGGCGGTTGCAGTTAGAGGATTTGTGCAAGAGCTAGGCCGCTTTTCTGCTGCTGGTGCTGGGGCAGAGACGCCCCCCTCTTCCTTCCAGGGAACTCGCTGCTAGAAGCCGGGGTGCACCTGTCCTCGGTCCCCCAGCCTACCAGCTACCCCGCAAGCCATCGCAGTTACTGCTGGCCGCTCGGCCTTGCAAAGAGCCACGGTTTGTGGCAGGGGGCTTGTGGAGTTACGGGGACACAGAGAGAGGGGGCGGTTTGTACTTTCGCTTCATTTGGACTCAACCCAAGCCTGCCAGCCCGGCGGAGGCAGAGCTCCCGGAGAAGTCGGGCCCAGCGCCGCACGGGTTCCCCTTTAATTCAAACTGCTTGGGTCGGACCAGGATTTTCCCGCCCTTCCCCTGTGCTGCCCGGGGCTTGGCGGTGGGACCTTGCAATGCGCATTTCTCCCAGACCTTTGGGGCCCTCGCCCTGGCCGGGGACCTCAGGAGGGGGCTAATAGCGTATGGGGGGAGGGGGAGCCCGACCCGCCCTGACTTCACTGCCTAGGATTGCAGCCCTCGGACCGGCTGCCCCTTCCCCTCCACGCGGAGCTGCCGCCGGGGAGCAGCTTTGGCGTTGTCCCGGTTCCGCTGGAGGAGGGAGAGAGCGGGCCGAGCCAGCTCGGTGCGCCGTGCAAATGCGGACAGATTGGTGGGGCAGCCAGGCCCTGCCCCCCGTCGTCCCTGCCGCTGCCAGGGGGGGCTGGGCCCGGCCACGGCCTTCATCTCCCTGCAGCCCGCGAGCTGGGCGCCGAGGCAAGGGCAGGAGCGGGCCTGCAGGCCAGGCTGGCTCTGCCTTGGGAGCACCCCGGGATGCTGCAAACCAGCCACGCGGCGAGCTCCCCTGGGGCTGGGCAGGGCCCCCGACGGCTACCTGGGCGCACGTGCAGGGTCCCCTCCCAGCCGCCGCTGGCAGGGGTATAGAGGGTGAAGGGGGGGCGCGAACGGGCAGGCCAGGTCGGGGACGGCACTAGCCAGTCTCCTCGGAAACGCCAGCCGGGCAAGGGAATGACCCGGGCCTGCAGCCCCGAGGGAGCCCAGCTTGCTCTGTGCCAGCCAAGTTCCCGCGCGTGGCTGCTTGAGGCACCCCCTTGGGGCGCGCTCAGTCTATGCGGCGCTCGGCTTGGGGACCCCCGGCCGCCTGGGAGCGCTAATGGGGCGGAGGGGGACTAGCTGGGGCGCCCCTGGCCTTTCCCGGAGCCCGCAGCAGGGCGGGTTTAGCTCCGCTGCCTAACACGGGGTAAAGCCACACGCGCCTTGTCTCCGCTCGGATCGCGAGTCAGGTTACCCCCCTTCCCCAGTGAAGACGCGGCCTAAGCCCCCTGGAGCGGGGAGAAAAGCTTTGAGTCCCAGCGCCTTTTGTTCCCCCTGCGCCCGGGAGCCCTCTGCAGAGAGACACGCGGGCTCAGCGCTGTGCCCATGGTAATTCCTGGGTGACAATGACCCCATCCATCCTCCTGCCCTGCCTCCAGCCTCTGCAGGGGACTCGGGTCCCGCAAGGCTGCCCTGGCGGCGGGGAGTCAGCCGGAGTTTGGGGGAAGTGGGTTTATTCAGGCACGGAGGATCGGGCTTTGCTGTCTTGGGGGGCGGGATGGCTTTCCGTGGCGGGCCCCCCCGAACTCTGGGGCTTTACCCCACTCACGCCTTCCCCCACCTGGGCTGAAGAGCTTCCTCTCTCGCAGCCCCGATTTGGACAAACAGAGGGGCCCGATCCTGCTCCCAGGGTAGCCAGTGGCAAAATTCCTAGTGCCTTCAACGGGAGCAGGATCGGGCCCAGGGACTCCCGGGGATTTTGTATTTGTACCAGTGGCAGCCCGAAACCCGTTTGCCCTCTCCCGGCCCGCCCTGCCAGCAGCCCCCCTTCCTGCGTTTAATACAACGGGTCGTCGCAGGACAATCCAAACACGGGGAATCCGTTTAAAGTAACCACAGACTTTGTCGCCTGTCTACGCAGCCAGGGCACCCCAAAAGCGAGATCTCGGGAAAACGTGGCATAAACCTACGCGCGGTTGGATGTGAGCCTCTGTCAGCTGGAAAATATTGACTCGGGGGAGACCCTGGGCGAGGCGATTGGGCAATATTTAAAGAAAAATACTGTGTCTGTCTATAAACTACACCCTGAACTTGTTAAAAAGTGGATTTTCTATATAATCGACGGGTTCCTATTGGAGATGTAGGTATACACTGCTTAAAACCAGCGATCCAGCTACATGGGCGAACGAAACACCTCTAGCTGGATGAATACCGGTTTTTAAAAGCCCGTTAAAATGATCATTTTCCTTCTTATCAAAGTTGGGGGACACGAGCCAGCCCCGGAAGGGCTGTTCTTGCCTTTTGCCTCGGCCGAGAGAAGACCTTAAAAAGCGCCCTGAAATCACGGGGAAGCTTGAGGTTTCGGAGGATTAGGCGCCATCGAAAGGGAAGTTGCAAGCAGGCCGCGAAGGCTGACCTGTTAGTAGTGCTGGGAGCCGGATTTCTCGGGCCAAGGCCAGGGGCCGGAGCGCTGATTTTAAAGGAGATGAAATCAATTGGGATTGGAATTCAACCCCCCCGGCCGGGGAGGCTCCCCGCCCCAGAGAGAGAGAATCCCTCCCGCAGAGTTCCGGGGGCTCTTTGATGGGGATGGGAAACATTCATCCGCCCTGTTAGCAAAGCGAGCCGCGAAGCAGCCAGAACGGCTTGGTCCCGGTCACGGGCCCCAAACAAGCCAAGCGCGGACTCAGAAAGGGCCCGATCCTGGAGTCCTGCCCGAGGCGAGCCTTCCGGGGGCTGGCAGAGGGGCTCCGGGTGAGAACCCAACCCCGCGGAGACACAAGGGGAAGACAGGCCGGGCCGCCCTGGTCCTTGCTTGTTGTGCGGGGGGCAGTCAGTGGGGTGAGACGGGTCTCCCTAGCCAAGGGCACTGGAAGGAAAACACTTTGCGCATGGAGAAGCGAGGCCAACGCTGACCGATCGGGGCGGATGTCACCTTACCCGGGAGCTGTGGTTTGAAAAGAAATATTACTATCCAAACGCACGTCAAAAATCATCTGGGGGTGACACCCTTCCGCTCGGGTCACCGCAATCTGAGCATCCTCGACACCCAAGTCATGACCCAGGGTCCCACCCCGAAGGGTTTGTCTCCCCCGCGGTGAGACAGGTTTTCGCCTGCTTTCAAATTCCCTGCAGTGGTGCTCAGCCTGTCCAGGGGCCTAGCTTCTTCCGCGCAATATTTTACAGGAGTGTTGACTCCTAGTGTAGAGTCATAAACACAGGGGACCCCCTTGCTGTCTGTTCCAATCCAGACACGCCGGGCTCGATCCCTGTGCAGAGACCGAGACTGGCTGCAAACCGCGCCGCTGAATTGTCAGTGCCCGACCTGGATTCCCTTCCGTAGAAACTTTACCTCGCCCCAATCTGTTTGCCACCTCGCTTTCTTTTGATTGGTGCCACTTGCGGCTGCAAAAGACAGTTTTTAAAAGGGCGAGGAAACGTTGATTGACGCTTTGGGGGCCCAATGCCCCTGCACCCCCCCCCAAAGCCAACAGGAGCTTCGGTTGACAAAGGAGGGCAGAAATATGTGAACTGTCCTCAGTTAAAGAAAAATCAAGGGCTCTTAACATGTATGGAAGGAAGAAGTGATTAAACATTGAAGCCGATGAAGTCTTGCCCCTCTGTAGGTGTGTGGTGAGTATTCTGTACCCGTACAGATGCTGGGTAAACATGATATGCTGCCTTCTAAAGCCAGCCAGGTTCTTGATCTGGCTGCTATATTGCCCAGGGCTTTAGCTCTGCACACATAGCTAGTCTAGAGAAATCAGTGAGGGGAATCTATAACCAATGGCTATTTTCAAAATAAACAGACTAGTGCTTACTTCATATAGAAAGCAGGATTGTCTTACATACAGTCTATCTCCTGCCTCCTGCTTAGAAAAACCCTCCTGTTCCAAACCTCCAGGCAAAGAATGACAATATAGCTCTCACCACACTGCTCTTTCAAAAGACAGTCTTTGATTTGAGGCCCCTAGCTGTTGCAGCTCACCCCAGTATTGGAAATATTTGTCATTCAGCTAGGAAACACACACACAGGTTAAAGTGGGACATTTGCACAGCAAGAATCCATTTGCAAGCAAGTTCAAGATTAATCCACAGTTTGCAGCTCATAATACAAAATAAAATAATTAAAAGCCTACTGACAGTCCCCAAAGAACAGCTCTTATGATGAGAATGACTTAACAAACTACCCCAGGATTTGGGGTTATGGAAGAATGAAAGGCACAAGAAGTTCAGCTGAGATTAGCCATTGTTAAAAGGACACTGGATGATATATTATTTAATTCATTTTATTATAGAAAAGAGATATTGCTGATATTGGGGAAAATCATTAAAATACACCCGCCTTTACTTAGAGAAAAGTTTTTGTAATTATTTCACAACTACTTTGAAACAGAGACAGGTATAAATAGGGGAAGCCATGCCAGGGAGCAGACAGGAGAGACAGACAGGCCAGGGAGCAGGGAGGCAGAGACAGACAGCCCAGGGAGCAGAAGCAGAGGCAAATAGGGGCTGACAGGCCCCGGAGAAGATTGTTCCCTTTTTTATTTCCAAACCACTTCACTTGGCTGCAGTTTTTCAATTTGTAGCTAGCTCCTGTCCACGCACTGAAGTCCCCATAAATATTTCATAGGCAGGCCACAGCCACCTAGCACGTATTGTTTTCTCACCTTGCTCTTCTTTGTTTTTCTACAGGCAAGAAGGAGTTAATTTGATTTTTTTAAAGCAGGTTTCACACTGTGTGTGGGTCAGCCAAAAAGGAGAGGAAATGGAGAACAGCAAAATGATTAATTCTACCTGCTTTTCCCATGAGTGATCACCTGCTTTAGGGGTCATGAATAGCAGGTAGCTCTCTCAGTCTCCAGCTCTGAGAGGCTCATTTGTTTGGTGACAGCTGAGTGACAAGACCTGAAACCCGAGCTCTCAACTTTGCCTGATGTGTGGATAAAACCCTGGATGTTCCCTCAAACATTTCAGGAAATGAAAGTTGTAATGTGATCCCTTTTGCGCCCACATCTCCCCAGCAAACACAAAAGCTCAAAGGAACCTTCTCAGATTAAATTCAGCCTGGAGATGATGGAAGGAAAATGGAGAGCAGGCTGAGAAAGCTGGAACTGGCAGGCTTTTCTTCAGCACTTATTGGAAATGTCTGTCCAAGCAGGGATTTAGAAAGGTCACCCATTTCACAAGTGCTTCTTCCTCCTGCAGAAGCATACCTTGCTGCCTGGATTAAAATGGCAACCTCTCTTCCAGCTATACTAGCAAAGGCTTTGCGGGGTTGCATGTTCAGAGCCGTGAGCATGAAACTCAGTATATGAAAACAAACCCACCCTCGTTTCATATACCGGGTCATGGTAATCATGGGTCAGGGCATCATTCATATTCTAAACCACACCACTATATTTTAATCATACTTAGCACTGAACGCGCTCAGAAAATGTTGCCATTATTAACTAATAAATCCTCAGGAAAGCTCGGTGAGGTAGGAAGTTATTAGTCTCTCACTTAGCATAAGGCCAGTATTTTCAAACCTGGCTGCCTAAATTCGTATTTCGACACCTACTTAAAAACAGGATTTTCAGAAGTGCTGAGAATTGAAGGCAATGGCAGATACACGTGTGCTACACCTTGGAAAATCAGGCCTCATTATTTAGGTGTCTGCATATGGATTTAGGAGCCTAATTTTAGCCCCCCAAGTTTGAGAATGTTGGCCTTATTGACTTGCTCAAGATCACACAGGGAGTGAGTGCCAGAGCCAGGATAAGAACCCTCCTAGCTTCCTCTCTTGGGTTTAATTCACTAGATTGTGATCCCTTTAAAGAGACATTCAGGGGTTGCTTGGAATATTGTCCATTTAAAAAATAAGTTATTTTATACTTAAGACTGTGGGATGCTGTAAACCAACACAGAACACACCGCACAAATGCCCATGAAACCTCTTCACTGCACAGGTCTTAGGTCCTTATTCTCAACTGCATACTCCAGCTTTATGACAGTGTTACTGCACCCAATGGGAGCAGGATTAGCAGTGTAACTCCACTGGACTTGCTACCTAGGCTCTCTTTACTTATAATGCATCGACAGCCGGACTTGCATGGGATAATTCTGCCTCGGACTCATACCTTGTGCCCCCAGTTTTGCTTGTTATGTAGACAGGTCTATCTGAAAGCAGCATTCTCGCACATCTTCCAAAATGTTGCCATCTCGCAAAATTCACCAATAGGAATAGCACAGATATCCACGGCAGTATATGGCCACCCTATGAGCAGAAGTAAATCTCAGAGGGCCAGATTCTGATACCCTTACTTCGGTTGAACCCAACAGAATTTCTTATAGAGCACAGTGGCAGAATCTGGCCCTAAAAGCAGCTTGGTTTGATCCAAAATGAGAAAAATAGCTGAAGTGCTGATATTTATGTGCTACCTTCGTTCCTAGCTGGACAGGGACACACTTTTAGGTATGGAAGTCATAGCTAACCTTTGATGGAATAACATGTGTTTTAGTCTCCTGACTAGCTAGGCATGATCTGTCAGGTTATCAATCTTTGCCTTTACTGGATACATTTTTAGTTTGGATTTAATGATGCAACGAAGTTAAAATCCATCCATGCCTCTGGCCATGTTTGTTTTTCTTGCTGTCAAACCTGTCATGATGCTGTATTCCAGTGATTATCCGGAAGTGTCAGAACCCTCCCTCTTTCAACCTAGCATCAGTCATTCACCATTCCCCCAAATTTAGACTGAGATTGAAGTCTCCCTGAAGCATATAATCCCAATAGTAATTTTCAAGTTAAAGATACACATTTAGATTCATTACACTGTCTTGTTTTCACTTCCTGAAAAACTCACCTTAGGGACAAGAGATTTTTGTCAATTTCTGTGTTAGTTCTTTATTTAAAATGCACCCACTCAGTGCACCGGGTTCATGTACAACATTTACGTCATCTAAACCAACGCTTTCCATGCATGGTCTCAGGCCAATGGTGATTTTGGTGGAAAATGTAAAGAAAATCCCCTTAACATAGAATCATAGAATCATAGAATTAAATATTCTGACTCATGCAAGACTGGGGGAAAAACACACTTTTTCATCTTAAGAAAATGGTGAGCCTTTTTAATAAACTTTTTTGCTCATTAATAATAATTCATTTTTCATCAGTAGGTATCAAAGTGCTTTACAACGTAGCATTATTCCCATTTTACAGATGGGAAAACCAAGACACACAGATGAAGAAATCTTCCCCATGTCATACAAAACAGGCCAGTGACAGAGCTGGGAATAGCACCCAGGTCTCCTGAGTCCCAGTCCAGTGTGCTATCCCCTAGGCTGCACTGCCTCTGCTTATTTAAATAATAAAGGGCATTTTATGGTGTTATATTATTCCCAGTAATACAACCCAAAACCAGTGGAACAAAAAATTCCAAAGAGGTTTGTGGCTAATACTCCCTGAAGAAATGAAGTTTTGAGTAAGTAGCTGCTCTCCATTCCACTCCTGCCTCTTTCCCAAGTCTGGGTAACTAGGTACAGTAACTCCTCACTTAAAATCGTCCCAGTTAACGTCATTTCGTTGTTACGTTGCTGATCAATTAGAGAACATGCTTGTTTAAAGTTGTGCAATGCTCCCTTATAACGTTGTTTGGCAGCCGCCTGCTTTGTCCACTGCTTGCAGAAAGAGCAGCCCGTTGCAGCTAGCTGGTGGGGGCTCGAACCAGGGTGGACCGGCAGCCCCCCCCCCATCAGCTCCCGGCTCCCCTAAGTTCCCTGTGTGGCAGCTGCCCAGCAGGCTATCAATTGTCCAGCAATTCAGCTGTTCCTCCCGCCACTGCCATGTGCTGCTCCTGCCCTCTGCCTTGGAGCTGCTCCCGGGAGCATCCTGCTTGCTGTGTGTGTGGGGGTGGGCAGAGGGGGGCTAAAGTCAGGGTGTCCCCCTCTCCTCTGCTCCTGCCCCCTGCTTATCCCATCTCCATAGAGTGGGGGGTGGGGGACACGACAGGACTCAGGAGGAAGGAGCTTGCTGGCAGCAGCTGTTGTCTCAACTTGCTGATCTACTTAAAAAGGCAATGTACTTAGAGTGGGGCCAGCATACTTAAAGGGGCAATGCTCATCTCTCTCACACACACAGGGTGTGTGTCTCTGTCTGCCATGCTGTCTCCCCTCCCTCCATTTGTGCTGCCTTGTAGAGTGTGAGGCTACATTAACAACAATGTGTTAACCTTTGAGGGCTCAGCCGAGTGCTAGTTCATCATTTAGCAGTAAGGCATTCCCTGGGAAATATCCCACCCTCTTCACCAAGCTTCACAATCATTATTGCTGTGTACAGTATATATATATATATATATATATATATATATATATATATATTTTTCACCAGACAAAAGACTATATATATATATATATATAAATTAATATAGTCTTTTGTCTGGTGAAAAAAAATTCCCTGGAAACTAACCCCCCCTATTTACATTAATTCTTATGAAGAAATTGGATTCGCTTTACATCGTGTCGCTTAAAGTCGCATTTTTCAGGAACATAACTACAACGTTAAGCGAGGAGTTACTGTAAGTGGGGAGGAGTTCAAATCTGGCCTTTAGAGAGCAAAATAACTTGTTTAAATTAGAGGAGTATTTTGGAGTGGGTGCTTCAGGAAGGCCTGGGTAGGGGCCAAACTCCAGCACATCAATCAAGAAAGAAGTCCCAGAGCTTACCAGAAAGGCTGCCCACTGGCTCCAGTTCATTTCAGATAACAAATATGATACTGTCCTCCTGGATCAGATGGGACACCTCCTATATCACTGTTTTACAGATGCAGAGTGAATGAAAACATGGAACAAGAGCCAATATCTTGGCTATACTGTCTTTGGCAGCGATTGACAATGCCAATGAGACTTCAGTTCCTGTGCTTGTTGGTTTCCCCCCTGCAGCGACAGAGCAGAAATAAAGGATTGTGTGCTTGGCCAAAGCTGGGAGCACAGTGTTATATTTTCCATCTGAAATGAAGTGAAACTGAAGCTGAAATGAACAGCGGTCTTCACTTCCTTGACTTTCAGCAGATTTTATGGTGCATATAAATTGGAATTATGTTGTCATTTAAATTGCCAAAACCTTTAAGGCTGAAAAACATAACACTGCTTCCCCCAAAATATAAAATGGTTGTTATCTGAGCCTCGATCCTGCAAGGACCTCTGCATGCAGAAAGGCCACTGGAGTTGATTTTTTATCAGGACTTTCCTGGGGCTCTAAGACATGCCTTATAGTAAGACAGTTAAAAAGCTAGATCTGTTTCTAGGAACAAAAACTGCAGGCCAGGCTTAGAGGAGAGGGGACTCCACTCTGAGAAGTGGTGACTCTGAAAAGGACTGGGAGGACATGATGGATAATCCGTTGAACATGAGCTAACGGGGCAACGCTGTGTCCAAAAGTGCGAATGCGATACTTGATGTATCACCAGGGGAATCTTGAGTAGTAGTAGAGAGAGGTTATTTTATTTCTGTATTTGGCTCTGGTGCAACTGTTACTGGAATACTGTGTCCAGTTCTGGTGTCCACAACTCAAGAAGGTTGTTGATAAATTGGAGAGGGTTCAGAGAAGAGCCATGGGAATGATTAAAGGATTGGCAAACAGGCTTTATAGGGATAGTGTCAAGGAGCTCCATCTAGTTAGCTTAACAAAGAGAAGGTTAAGGGGTGATTTGATCATCGTCTATAAGTACCTATATGGGGAATAGTAACTTGATAATAGGAGGCTCTTCAATCAGTAAGACAAAGATATCCTAAGACCCAATGGCTGGAAGTTAAAACTAGACAAATTCAGACTAGAAATAAGGTGCACGTTTTTAACAGTCAAGTAATTAAGCACTGGACCAATTTAACAAGGGTTGCGGTGGATTCTCCAACACTGGAACATTTTGAATCAAGACTGGATGTTTTTCTAAATGATAAGCTCTAGCTCAAACAGGAATTAATTCAGGGAAGTCCTATGGCTCGTGTTATACAGCAGGTCAGACTAAATGATCACAATGGTCTCTTCTGGCTTTATACTCTATCAAGCTATTAATCTATCTAGTTTACCCAAGAGAGGGTTAAGAGGGGACTTGGTCATGATCTACAGGTACCTACATGGGGAAAGGGATTTCTGATAGTAGAGGTCTCTTTAATCTAGCAGAAAAAAAGCACAAGGGCCAATGATCAAATGAAAGATCCAATGGTCCAAAGATCTAACGGAAGCTGAAGATTCAGACTAGAAATAACACACACATTTTTAAGTGAGAGTAATTAACCACTGGAGCAATTTACCTAGGGACATGATGGATTCTCCATCAATTAAAGTCTTTAAGTCAAGACTGGATGTCTTTCTAAAATATGTGCTATAGCTAGTTAGGGGCTTGAATCAGTGATTACTTGGTGAAATTCTATGGCCTATGACATGCAGGTGGTCAGACTACTAGATGATCATAATAGCCCCTTCTGGGCTAAAAACAATGAATTTGTGAATATAGAGTACCAATGTGAGGTGCTGATTGTCCTCATCTCCCATTCATGTCAATAGGAGATGGGGGTGCTCTGTATCTCCCAAGACAGGACCCCTAGATAATGGGACCATTAGTAGAAGTAAGTACTATGGCTTAGCAAAGCAATTCAACATGTACTCAACTCTGAGAACATGCTGAAGTCCTACTAGAATCAGTGGGACTTAGATATGTGCTCAGAGTTAAACAGGAGTTTGCATGCTTTGCAGAAGTGGGGCCTTTGTCTGGAAGCAAGTGTTTTCAGGACTGGGCCATTAAGCTGATCCAAAGCCCAGTGAAGTCAACATGCCCACAGATGGTAAACATGAGGAGCATCAGCAAATGCCTTCATCTGAAAGTGCTGAATATTAATAACAATGAGCATATGAAACCAACATTAACAATTGTTGTAACTAACCAAAGGCAATGTCTTCATTTCTGCAATTACTGTTAGTTCCTCTCATCTTAATGAATGGGGGGAAGGAGGCAGTTTATACAGTAACCAAAGGGCATTAAAATGATATAACGATGTGAACAAAAGCTCAAGAGAGATCAAACACAGTAGGGCAGCTGTGACTGTCTGACCCTCCAACAGTGTGGTATGCCAAGGCGTCAGCACACACCACACTAGCATGTATAACACAACCGGCTGGGAGTGGTGTGCTCAGCACTATTATTAGTGACTGTCTATCATGCATTCCTCCTAACTTGAACTTGTGCTTCTGCTAAGGGACTTTTTTTTTTTTTTTTTTTAAAGTGACCTTTTATTAGGGGAAATATCTAGAGTCACAGGCTGGGACTCTGTTGTGCCCTCACTTAAGCCCCAATCCTGCAACATGAACCATGGGTGCCTCGTGCCCATGGGGAGCCTCATTGACTGCATGCATCAAGGGCCCAAAAAACATTGCAGGGCTGGGCCCTTGCTCTCTTGCCACCTCACAGAATCCAGCCTTGGGACACGGATGTCAGCAAGGGCTGAATTTGTCCCCAGAGGCCAATGAAGGATTCGGGGTGGTATGTGAATGGCAGTATGGCTCCTCGGGGGGATTTTCTGCCAGGGAAGAGTTAGGGTGAGAGAGGGGCACACAGCTGTGCCTGCCACGCAGCTGCCCCCAAATCTTTGCGTTTTCTCAGCCAGTCTTGGGACATGTATGTGGTTAGAGGGTTTTTCCCAATGCCATTTCCAAGCACTAGTAAAACCCATCCATGCGGCCTGGAAGGTGATCTACTGCCTTAGCTTTTCCTCTTTCACCCATTGTTGCATGGGAGGAAATGATTTAGGCCCTAAACACTGAAGGGCGGATCCTGCCACATTGAAGTCAATGGGAGTCTAAAATTTGAAGACCCCCTTCATCTTTTAGGGCCCATTTCTGCAGATGCCCCCAAAGCAAATGGGGAATTAGCCATGTTTCGAGATTCATATTTTGAGCGGGTAGCTATTCCGCCCTCACGCCCCTTCTCCTGCAGGATAATGTCCCCACAGCGAGGTGCTGGTGGCCTCCAAGGAAACCGTACATCCTGCTTTTGCAACTGGAGAGAGAGGGCAGCCAGTTAGAAAGAGGAGCTTGCAGGGGGAAGTGGCCAAAATGGGTGTGCCAAGAGTCGGGGGACTCCTAACCATCCTGGAACACAGAACTTCCCATCGTCACACACAAAGAAACAGCAGCAGGATTTGAAGCTCCATTATTAGCAGGAATCTGTGCAAGAGAACTCACTAACAGCTCAGAGCTGAGGTCATCCATAATTTTAGTGTCCTGCCTAGTGACCTATGAGGAAGGCTCGGTTACTCTAACAAGGAGCAGAGAATTACAGTTAAAAACATTTTCAGACATAGAACATGAAACTGGTTTCAGGAAAAAAATGAACTCTTCCAAATACAGGCTCCAGTGATCTGCGCATATGTAACCCTATCCCAAAGGGCAGTATCTCGGTGTACAATCTCAGCTGATATGATTGTTCTCAACTGAAAATCAAAACCACAAGGATACCAAACGGCTGAACCGGAGTCATATCGTCCATGTGACAAAGAAAGCACGTTCATGTGAAAAACACAATCGCATTGTGTTTCATAGAAATGACTCTTGGCTGGTTTTTAAATATTTTTTTAAATAACTAACTGTACCTACTCTGTGGATAAAGGATTGCAGTCACCTGGGCTATGAATCCGGCACCTTTCACGAGTGCTAAATTCATGAGACATTTTAAAAAGCCAGAGCAACATAAATATAATACCTGCAAACAGCCCGAACCCAAAAGAGAGATGTTCATATTGAGTGAAATTAATCACGAACCAGAGAATCAGCACACCTCTAAGAACCACTGGGTTTAGAAGAGATGTTAGTGGTGCACAGGTTACAGCCCGGGGGTGAAATTCCCTAGTACAGTTTAATTGAAAGTGTTTTCAAACTAGCCCCAAACTCCTTCATTTAGGGCCTTTTTATAATTATATCTGAGAGGTGCCATGCAATCAACCTCGCAAGCCTTGCTCACGAGCATGATCCTCACTCACAAGAGCACTCAATTGCTAAAAAGTTCTTCCAGTGCTGCTTTTACAGTGCAGCCTGTGATTAATGTACATATATTAAATGGGACTGCCTGCCTGAGTAAAGATTATTCACACAGATAAGAGTTTGTGGGGTTAGACCCCATGCTTGCAGTTGTGCCATATGCATCAGTCCCGTATTCATCTTAGCTCAGAAAGTCCTGGAGGCCCCGATTCAGCACAATACAGAACCACATGCTTAAACTGAAGCATGTGATGACGTGCTTTGCTGAATCAGGTCCTTTGTGCTTTGAATGTCAGATCATTCCTTTTTGATTTTCTAAACAAATTCTGGTTATAAAATTGGTTGGGGGGGAGGGGGAGGAAGTGTGGCAGGGAGCTGTGTGGTTGTCTGATGCTCATCCCCCTTCAAGCCGAATGCTCATTCAAGGCCTCAGGTCCCATACTTTGTGACAGAACTGGGCAAACGCCACAAAACACTTCCCAGGAGTATTCACACAGCAACGGTGTCCCTGTCCCTTCCACAACTGCTTTCCACGGATGGTTCACGCACACAAATACTTCTGGAGAGTGCATTCTGAGCTGGCACACTCGAGTTCTCATGGAGTGCAAACGTGCTAATATCCACCAGGGAAATGGTATGTTTGAGATGAGATGGGACTCAGCTTGACACAAGGAGGGGAAATCGCTCCCAAACCCCTTGCCAGGGCCCTGACACAGAGGCAAATAACTGAACCAGACAAAGCTCGGATCACACGTATCTCATCTAGGTCTGCCCAAGCAAGTGCAATTACTTTGGGGGGGGGGGGTAGGAGGGATAGCTCAGTGGTTTGAGCATTGACCTGCTAAACCCAGGGTTGTGAGTTCAATCCTTGAAGGGGCCATTTGGGGATCTGGGGCAAAAATTGGGGATTGGTCCTGATTTGAGCAGGGGGTTGGACTAGATGACCTACTAAGGTCCCTTCTAACCCTGATATTCTATGATACTTTGTGTCAGTAGCTCTGGGGTTACAGAATGTTAGACTAATGAATGTGATACACTTGGTAAGTTTTATAAAGGGATAGGACGCTGCTTAATGGGCCATTAAGAACTTGAAATCTAATCAATTAAAAAAAAAAATTAAAAGTAGTTTCTGGTCCTACGCCTACGGTCTACTGTTGTGGTTTTACAATGATATTTCCTGGGTGAATTTGTAAATGTGTTTCTCTCTCCTGCTGCCATGTGAAAGTCCCACACAAACAAGGGAAATATTCACTGACAATACAGTGGAAACAACTAATCTGACGGTTCATACAGAGCTATCAAATGCACAGAGTAAACAGAATGAAAAAAGAAGTTCCCCCAATTTCATCTCTTTCAGTCACAATAAATCTTCGATATCTCTTGTAACAATAACAGGAAAAAATTCAAACAGAAAGGTGATTTTCAAACGTGATGTATCCCTGTAATACAGCAGGGGGACAGAGTTTCCGTCACTCCTGGCCATACCTCTGACACTCAGAGGCAGTTAAATCTAACAGGTAGGACCGAGTAAGTGCGCATGTGCACACACAAACACACAATTACTTTGCATGAATATAACGAATAAAAAAACCCCTCTGCCAGCAGCCAGGACATCTTGCTACAAGTAACCTTATTTTCTAGGAATGATGTTTCTGGCAAAGCTTGCGTGGGATAGAAGAAAATGTCTATAATTTTCTAAAATTCCCTAATCCTGCTTCTTTGCTCCCTTTCCCTGAGAGAGTCAAAGCCACAGTGGTCTCGTCCAACCCGCCTCCTAATTATGAGAGAGACTCAACCAGTCAGGGAACAGAAACAATATCACATGACCAAACACAGCTCCCATTTATGACTACGGAGTATTGAATACTTGCAGCAAACTGGTTTGGACTCAAGCCACAGAGAGTCAAAGGCCCAAACAAATAGTTTGCTGAGCAAACCTGAAAAAAAAGGAAAAAAACCCAAACCTCAAGAAAACTGATCTGCTCACAAACACATTCCATAATCCGAAAAAAAAAGAGAGAGAGAGGCTAAATTAGCTGAGAAATTACATGATGGGAATTATTTGCTGAACGCTAGTTTACAACATGCTCTTTCATTGCATTCTTAGCAGGCTCAACTAGAAGTACTGAGGGGCAGAACCTGGGGCGGTGTAAATCAGCATAGCTTCATTGAAGGCTTTTTTACTTCAATAGAGCTCCATTGGTTTGCAGCAGCTCAAGTTCTGACCCGACACTGGCATGGTTTGAAGTTGCCTCTGGCTACATTCTGTTTCACTGTGTTATCTGGTCTTCCTAGGTTTTCTTGTATTGTCTTTCTGGGCTTTATGGATTGGTATGAAGTATGCACTTTTAACCATTTGCAATGCTATCACAATGATAGAAGGGCCCACACGCAGCCCACTTCCCACGCTATCAAGAAAAGTTCTTCCTTACACCCAGATTAGTCTATGCACAATGAATGTATTGACTGTGTACATCTCATTTGTACACCTAGTTTCTACGTGTATTAGGAATAAGATCCAAAGCTTTTCTGCTCAGCAATGCATTATATAATCAGTTGAGGCCAGATCCTCAGCTGGTGTTCCATGAGCTTCAGTGAAGATATGCTGATTGACACCAGCTGAAGATCTGGCCTGCCTGGGTATGTGAACAAAACCTTAGTTGGAAAACTCCTGAGCTTTTAGGCCCACTAAGCACATCTGTATTGTGGAGTTTGAGTGCCATCTGTTGGCCAGATTGGCTTATTACATTGTCATCATTCTGGCTGCTATGCAAAATCAAAGGCTTTGGCAAAGGTAAGGGAGAATACAACTAAAAATGAATATACGGCAAAATAGTGACATACTTACTCTTAATCAGTAAAGGTTAATATGAATCTATGGTACATCCTTTGTGTAAATGGTGCTCCACAGACATGTTAAAGATATAGGGCTTGGCCAGATCAAACCCACAGCTGGAGAAAGTCAGGGTTGGGGACCAGAAAGCACGCAAGTCTACATTTGAGGAGTTTCCTTTGTGACAGAGGCTTTGGCCCCTTCCTTTCTTCTTACCCCTGGAACAGGCAGGAGATTTAACTTGCTAAACCAAAGAATATCCCAAGATTCTTGTAGCTCCCAGGAAACCCACGGAGACCAGAACCACCTAGGTGGTGTGTCCACACCTGTCTCTGGCCCATGCACTCCCATGGTTCTTCAGAAGCTTTGCTCCCTTGCTGTCCCTGATGGCTGCTCCTTCCCACAAGCTCTACATTATCTTGCTCTACATAATCCCCTTGGAAATGGGGAAATGATGCAGCACAGAGCAACTTCTCCTGCAGCCCCAACCTCTCCCACTGCACACCCTCCTAACTCTGGAAGCCCAAATCCCATGTGGGGCATGAAAGTTGAACAGTTGCCACAACTAGAGGATTATCCATATAGTACTACCAGGATTCTTAGCAGAGCTGGGCAGATATTTCCCTCTCCTGCAGAAAATTTCAAGGCATGCACGTGTTTTGTTTTTTGAAAATCTGGAAACTTGAAAAATAAAATATGTTGCGGCTGTGGCTGCTGGCAAGTGCTTAGCCAAAACCAACTAAAACCCATGTTGTTTGTTTGTTTGTTTCTGGGCACTCAGTTTTCAAACAGAAAATGCACATTTTCAAGGAAAGCAGATACTTTCCATTCAACTTTTTGTTTAGTTGAATCCCCAATTCTCTGCTGGAAAACAGTTTCAATTAGAAATTTGTGACCGGCCCTAATTATTAGTTGAGGGCTGGCTATGAGCTCAGCACTGGACAAGACACAAAATAGCGACCGTTCTTGCCTTGAAAAATGTATGGTCTGAGCAAAACTGAGCCAGCCCAGTCAGGATGCACCAGGAAGGGCTGAGGAGAGAATAAAAGGCTGTGTTTGTCTTTTTTAGGTTAGTATACACCTATAGCTTATATTATTAGCTCAGCCTTTCATTTCTTGTGGGCAGCATGAGAGAAATGACTCCTTAGGAGGGATTTGAATGAAAGACCAGATTTTCAGTTGGCATAAATGAGCATAGCTTGGCTCCACTGATTTGCAGGTCAGTAAAACGGTGCTGATTTACTCCACCTGAGAGTCTGGCAAAAGAAGCTGGGGACATGGGTATTGGCTGTGCTGGAGAAATGTTAGGAAGAATATTGTAAAGACCAGGGCCGGCTCCAGGCACCAGCAAAGGAAGCAGGTGCTTGGGGCAGCACATCTGAAGGGGCGGCATTCTGGCCATTCCTGGGGCGGCACATTTCATGGGTGGGTTTTTTGCTTCGGTGGCTTGGTGCTTGGGGCGGCAAAAAAGCTAGACTTTACACGAGAGAGACAAAGTAGCCTCTAAGTTGGGAAATCTTCATTTCCGGGTGCCCAACCCTAGCTGTCTGAGAAACTGAGGCACCCCAGATTAGAAGCCACCTTTGAAAATGTCAGTCTTAAAAAAAAAGTGTAGGCCTGCTTTTCAGAAATGCGGAGAACTAAAAGTGCCCACTGACTTTTCCAACAGAGCTCAGTACCTCTAGTAATCAGACCTAGGCTCCTTTAAGCAAAGTCCCCAAAAGACGAAGGAGAGAAATGAGTTGTATTGGAAATGCATCTTTCCTATAATACCACTGGGATGAGTTGGGGAGAGAAACAAAAGGGAAAGGCTTGATTTTAAATCCAGACAGAAACCCACTGGTTGGAATCAAGCACAATGGAACAGGAAAAATATAATGAGAAAAAGTTGGCCACAGCTGTTTCTTTCACAGGCTCTTCCCAGTTGATCATAACAAACAAACCCACATGGAGAGGGGGCTTGTTACTATTTGCTGCTGCCGTGTCCTGGGGAGCTGGGAAAATTGTCTAACACAAAAACAAATCCTGGAGCTCAGCCCGTGCTGCGTGCCAGTGCTGACTGCCAAGCTCAGGAAGCCAGTGAAACTAATGAACACCACCACCACTGAAGGCATGCTGTTCCTTCCTCCTCCGCTACCACCGCAAGGACTGTGAAAAGCTCAGGAGCTGCTATGGAGCCAGTAAACACTGAAATATTTGTAGCTGGCCGTACCTGTTCCAGCCAAAACAATCTCCGCTCAAGTAATTTGTGCAGGAGAATAAAGGTAGTGATTCAAAACCAAGGGTCAAATGGGAGGCAAGCGGCTCTGGCTCAAACCCTGAGCATGGCAGGAAAGACACTTACAGGATTAGTGCCAGTGGAGGTGGGGTAGGGCTTGCTCACTGTCTGAACTGCAGTTGAGGGTCCTAACCTAGGACTTAGGAGAGCAGAGTTCAGTTCCTGGCTCTGCTATGGACTTCCGTGGGTAAATCACCTAGGGCCTGATCTGAAATCAGGGGAAAGGCTCCTGTTGACTGCAGTGGTCCTTGGATGAGGCTCTTTGTGTCTCAATTCCCCATCTGTAAAATGGGAATAATAATTACTTTGTTTCTCTCCCTTTGCCTGTCCCATCTATTTAGCTTGTGAGCTTTTTGGGACAGGGACTGTCTCTCACTGTATACTTGAACAGCTCCCAAAATAACAGGGCCTGGTTTGTGGTTGGGGCTGCTCCGCCGCTGCTAAAACATTATTAATAGGAACTTGCTCTCAAATTTTCCTGTCTTACAAATCACAGCCCAGCTCTTGGCACCTAGGCTGTATGTTCAAGGCCAGTGCCGCACCCCATTAGCAATGTGCTTTCGTCGGGCTGTTTAGAAGGCCAACTTCATGAAGGCGCTCTTTCCTTCTTCTCCTTGGCCTCCTTTCATCTCTTCTCCTCCTGCCCCCAGAAGATAATGATGCTAACTGCTGTTTCAGTGAGCACCAACCCACCACCTAACCCGACAGGCCAAGCGTTCACTCCTTGCCAACCTGGCACAATGCCCTCTTTCCTGGCATCGGGCTTCCTTGGCTTCTTTGCTAGCCTGATTTTTATTGTTTGTTTTTTCCTGTCTTTAAACTCCACAGTTGATGTTAATTAGGTGACCATAGACCTGTGATCCTGGTGAGGACACAGCTTTCAAAAGCCCACAGCTGGAGCCCTGGCATGGCAGGCAGATTCTCCACGGCTTGTCCAGCTTGAATAGAACCTAGAAGAACAGTTCCGCTAGCATAGTCTGTTGCAATGGAGCTACCCCAGTCCGGGTAAAGCTCCCCCTGCTGGACACTCGCCAGTCTGCTATGCTTGGAGCTGCACGCTTCTAAACGTCCTTTGGTCTGAGTAGGCTGCAGCCCTGTCTCTTTCCTGAGGTCTTTGGCCACTTCCTGGGCACAGGCTTTCTGCCCCTTTACAGAAATGGGACCTCGCAGGCCAGCTGCCGTAGGGCCCCCCGGACTAGTGCTGATTCCCTGGACTCCCCAGTAGCTTAAGTACACTGTCTCCCAGAGCGCCAACCTGGGTTTACAGGTCACCTCTTCGGGGGCAGGTCACAGTAGAAGCAAACAGTCACCTGGGCTTTGTAGGGGTTCCAAAAACCAACCACTCTTTACTTAGCACAAGAAATATACAGATCTAGACAAAATAATAAAACCTCTACATGCATTTCCCTGCCTCAGTTTCCTCACCACTCTGGAGTGTCCTTTGGGCTTAGGTCAGAGTCCTCTAATGAGTCCAGGGGATCCCCCCCCCATGTATATAGCTGCTCCTCCAAATCATGGAATCTCCCTCCTCTGCAGCCAGTTTCCTTCCTTCTTGGCTGGTCCTACAGTTATAAAAGCCCCTCCTGCAACAAAAACATGCCCCTCTCTTGCTCTCTCCTGCCAAGGCTTTCTGTGTCTCTGTGAGTCCCTCTGAGTTTCCCTGTGTATCTCAGACTCTATGTGGTTTTTAAGCCCCAGTGTTAACACTTGATCTCGTTGGTTTCCTGTTTGGGGGTTTTCCATTCTCCAAACCCCTGCTCCCTGAAGAGAGGTCAGAGAAAATTGGTTTCTACTAGGAAGCGGCCATCCCATTGTCCTAAGGTGCTCCCATTTGAATCTATTAGCTAGAGGAGGGGGGCCCCCAACTTGCTATGAAAACTAAACTTCCCATCCGTGCCAGGGAAATCACCACAAGTGCCATGCTCGTATTCTCCTAGCAACTGCAAGCTACTGCCTTCTTCAGTGAAAAGCCACCATTGAAACACTTGCTATATTCTGATGTAGGGTTGCCAACTTTCTAATCCCTGAAAACCGAACACCCCTGCCCTGCCCTTCCCCTGAGGCCCCACCCTCATTCCCTTTGGCCCTGTCCCCTGATCCCCCTGGCCACCCCCTCCATTGCTCACGCTCCACCCCTGCCCCCGTCACGTTCTCCCCTCCCCCATCCCCTGGGAGTCGGGGCTGAGACTCACCTGCTACCTGGGAGGAGCTGACATGGAGTCTGCCCACCTGTCCAATTGGGGTAAGTCCCCGGAGTGAGGGACTGGGGAGGGGAAACTGGGGCACAGTGAGATGGGTGGGTACAGTCCCTGGAGTGAGGGGCTGGGAGGGGAAATTGGGGTACAGCGGAGCAGGGGACATCCATCCCTGGAGCGAGTGGCTGGGGAAATCGGGGCATAACAGGGGCATGATGGTCCCCAGACCGAGGGGCTGGGGAGGGGAAATTGGGGTACAGCGGAGCAGGGGGTGTCCATCCCTGCAGTGAGGGGCCAGGGAAATCGGGGTATAACAGGGGCATGATGGTCCCCAGACCGAGGGGCTGGGGAGGGGAAATTGGGGTACAGCGGAGCAGGGGGTGTCCATCCCTGCAGTGAGGGGCCAGGGAAATCGGGGTATAACAGGGGCATGGTGGTCCCCAGACCGAGGGGCTGGGAAGGTGAAATTGGGGCACAGCAGGGCAGGGGGTCCGTCCCTGGAGCGAGGGGCTGGGGAAATCAGGACACAGCGGGGTGATGGTGGGGAGACATGTTACCCTCCCGGGATGGCTCCGGTACCCACTTTGGAGCCCGGTCCCGGAGCCAGCCGGTTCTCTCCTGCAGGCTGGGGGGAGGGAAGAGCAGCAGCTGCTAAGCAGAGCTCCTCCTCCCGGCTCCAGCAGCAGTTGCTGCTCTTCCCGCCCCCAGTGGCGGAGGCCGGTTATTGCAGGTAACTGGACTTTTAGCGTCCGGTCAGCACAGCTGACCGGACGCTGCCAGTTTCCCTTTTCCACCCAATGTTCTGGTCGAAAACTGGACACCTGGCAACCCTATTCTGGTGGCTCCAGCTCCTGCAGAACCAAAGTACCATTGCTCCCATGAAGAGCACAAGCGGTCAATCCAGGCTGCTGGGACAAATGGGAACCTGGGCAGTGTCCCGGTGGAAAGTGTTGTGGTTTCTGAGGAAGTCGTCCCACTCCCAGGTTCTAATCCTGTCGAATCTGGGAGAGGAACAGTAGCTAGGGCTTGTGAGATTCGGGTTTCATTCCCTACTCCACCATAGACTTGCTGTGTGACCTTGGGCAAGTCTCTTTGGGCTTCAATTCCCCAGCTGTAAAATGGGGATTGACGCACTTTCCAACCTGTGTTGTGGGGATAAATACACTGAAGGTTGTTAGGAGCTCAGATAATGATGGAAGCCATGGAAATACCTCAGAGAGAACTATTCCTGACCGTGCAACAGCCAGGAACCAGTTAAATGGAATTGCAGAACTCCCTGGGCTTGTAACATTTCCACCCTCAGTCCCCAGAAGGGACAGCAAGGTTCTACCGCAATAGCCTGTGAAAGCGACCATGGGCTAGTGCAGTTAGCTCTGGCAGTATGAACCGTGGGATAATGCCCCTAAAAGCTTTCCAGCTCCCGTCATTGGATGCAGTGCTAGTGTGGGTGCAGCGGGAGGCAGCAAGTGCGTGGAACGTGACCGCTCTTTTGCAGCGTGGTCGCACGCTGTTGAGTCAGGCTAAAGAGCCTCTGACGACGGTGTCGGAGAAAGTCTGTAGCGGAGCCACAGAGCCACGCCACCAGCCACAGAGCCTGCCTAACTAGTCCCGGGAAGAGCATGTCAAGGATTCTCCTGTGGCACAGAGAGAGCAAATGGGCTCCAACCTCTCCACGTCCTTCCTGGTGGCATAAAGACGATGGTCGGAGGGAAGAGGGCGCTTCTGGAATACACCTCGGCAGAGCTGATCCCAGGCAGTTGTTTCAGCCCATTAGGCCTGTTGGAAGCCAGAATAAGTTGGAGCCGCCTCAGCCTGCCTCTGCACACAGCAGCCCTGGCTCGAGGGAGTGCAAAGATCAGCTCTACAGCACCTGTCCACGGCCCCTCTGAGGGGTGCTCCTCCACCATGTCACAGCATTTGACCAAATGCTTCCAGTCCAGCGTAAAGGTGGTAGCGCTCCTCTTGGAACATGGCAGTGTCCTGGCTCCCGTGTGCACCCAGCAGTCCCAGTGACCTCAGAGAGAACGTGGGGCATACAGTCCTGCAGTCTCAGGCTCCTAGCATGGTAACAATAGTACCGTAAGTACTGTTTGGTGATTTACGGCCTCAGCCAGCTCTCACCAGAGCCTGTGTCCATCATGCTCTGGGCACGCACTGTGTTTTGGTGCCCTTCTGTCTAGGGGAAAGGCTTTACCGTCCATGCCAGAACACTGGAAAATTAGCCAAGGAAAAGGGAGCCAGAACAAAACAAAGGCCAATCAGGTGACGTGGCTTTAAAATCAAAGAGTAGAACCAGCCAAGGAAAATCAAGCCCCAGAGCATTCCACGTAGGTCCTGAATGCTCAGTAGCACCCTCGCTGTGTTGTGAGAAGGATGGGCTTGTGGCACAGCTCCTAGCACAATGGGGGCCCAGATCTTGCATAGGACTTCTAGGCATGACTAATAATAAGAGAGGGGTTTTGTGACTAGGATTCTTTTGGATAGTGTTGTTAACTGTGGCCATTCAATTTGAATATATGTATTGATGCCGTGAATGTTAATGTGTTGAGCAATGCATAGGCACCTAGAAGTGGTGTTTTTATAAACTGATCTCAGATGAATGCAAATATAATAACCACCACCACTATTGGAGATGGCACTTCGAAGGTCCTCCCCCCTTCATGCACACACACAACTCTTTTTCATAAAAAGCCCCCTCCCCATGTGGGCTTGCCAGGTATAACGTCATGAACTCAAAGCTTTCCTGCTGTTGGTAAAGTTGTTTAAAGCTCTAGTTAAATTTTATAAAAAATGATTTTTATATTGATTCCATATGATTTAGACCCTTAGTGGCTGGCATGCTTCAGGGAATCTGAGCCAACAAAGATCATTTAAGAGTTTTGATTTTGCAGTGGTTTAATATATATATAAATGTCAGAGCTAGTGAAAGGTTCTGGATTGACAACCCTGGAAGGCTTTCTCAATGCCCCAGCAATGCACTTCCACCTTGCCCTGAAGTGACCACTTACTTCCCTATGCGAATCCCTCAGTTCTTGGCCTCTGCTAACTGGGTGATTACATGAGGGACATCTCTCCTCTAGAACTGGGCTGGACAGAGACCACCACCAGCTCATTTCACACAGCCCAACAAATGGCTGTGACTTTTAGTCACTTCTAGAGATGAGCCACTAGATCCGAGTCTGAACACCTTGTCTCCATCCTGAGTCAAACCAAAAAGCTGCCATCCAAGTATAATACACCGGTTTAGAGACGGTCATCAAATCTTCCAGCTACTACCTCACATCTCAAGGATCTCTCTCTTAGCTCAGCCAGGAGGGGCCTGAGTTTAGTGCAATGGGTCCTGGGATGGATCCTTGCTGACAACCATGGTGTATATGCAGCTACAAAAAGTGTTACAAAAACACTTCCATGTGTGGGGGTCTGAATGGCATATCAGAGCCCACAGGTACCCACATTTCAGAGGGTTTGGATTCAACTCACTATAGATCGTTACAATCTGAACCTGGCTCCAGGGTTCAGAGTAAAGCTAGCGTTCTGTCCTATGGCCAATTGCTACCAATGCAGGGTAGATTATAATCAGTGGCCCAGTGGTTAAAGGCCCTTGCCAGTCTCCTGAGCCATCCCAGTCCCTCCACCCTGATGATGTTCTTACATTTTATTTTTAGAGCTGCTGCTCCATTAGCCCTTTTCTGTTTGTTTTTGGTTCTTATATTTTCCTGGCTTCTCCCGTTTTGGTTTCCCTCCTTACTCCTCATTCGGATGTTTATTCTCTGGGTTTGTTTTCCCACTTTCCCAAGGTACCTTCTTTTTCATATGTTGCTGGAGATGCTTGTTTGGCCTGGGAACCAGAGCTTGCAACAGCTGTATTGGGAATGACCATTTGCCCCAAGGCGTTATTCAGAGGGGCGGGCCTATCTGTGACGAACAGATCTGGGTACTGTATCCTGGTTTGCAGCCAGCCTGCCCTTTTTACTGCCCAGACATTTCAGTTGGGTGCCAAGAATCTGCATATTTCTTTTTGTGGTCTTTGGAGCATTGACCCTGCCACAGCTCCACCTCTATTGTTGCTTAAGCTTTCAGTCCAGGACCACTCACTCAATCTTGCATCCCTGCAACTCTTCCTTTTGGCTGGCGCAGCTTATCTGGGGAGGAGAAGTGGCTTTGTTCCAGTTGATGTGGTCACAAGGCTTTGGCAGGAGGAAAGGCTTTGTGTTGCTCTTTCCCATTCTGCGCTTGTTCTGCTAAATACAGTATAGAGCTCAGGGAGCTTTTTTTAGTTGTGTGTTTAACGTTGCTCTTAAATCCTGCAACGCTCCCGCTTACCCTGGATTAAACGTGTTGGGGCCTTATCCAGCTCTGCATGGCGACTTCAGTGGGAGCTTTGCACGGTCAGACCTCTCACATCCAGGGCTGGCTCCAGGCACCAGCCGACCAATCACGTGCTTGGGGCGGCACCTGGAGGGGGGCGGCACTCAGGGTTTTTTTTTAAATTTATTTTTATTTTTTTTTAATTAAAAAAAAAACAAGCACTCTTCCCGGCGCCCCGGCCAGGGCAGCAGGGGGAGGGCATGCCGCCCTCCCTGCTGGCACCCCGGCCGGGGCAGCGGGAATGCCGTGCTCCCCGCCGGTACCCCGGCCGGCAGGTGGCCGTTTTTTTTTTGCCTGGAGCGGCAAAAAGGCCAGAGCTGGCCCTGCTCACATCCAATCAACTGCAGGTGAACTTACATTTGCCCAAACAGCATCATGCATGTAGTGTGTTATGATTTTGTTTTTTCTATCGTATACCAGATTTCTAATATGTGTATACCAGTAGCACCTAGAGGCCCCAACCAAGATCAGAGCCTCATGGTGATGGGTGCTGTCCCCTCACGGAGAAAGAGACAGTTCCCTATCCCAAAGAGCTTCCATTCTAAATGGACACATTAGACAAAAGGAGCTATTATGCTCCCCTGTTACAGATGGAGAATATAAGAGAAGAAACGACATGTCCAAGGGTGGCTGTAGTAGGGCCTACATTTGAACCCAGATCTCCTGAGTCCCAAAACAGGGCTTTTACCTGAGACCATCCTCCACCCCCCGTTTTTAGACGCTCCCTGCAGGGGTTGCTGTTGATTGGTGAGCCACAGTGAACGCAGCATGTTTAGAGGATGCGTACACTGTGCTCTCTCATAGGAGCTTGTGCCTCTGTTCTCTCATTTCTTACAGAGTCTAAATAACAGTCACTCAGAGGGAAGGTGTCTGCTGCTGGCTCATTGTGTATGGGAAAGAGATAAAAATCCACATTGATTATTAACAAACAGGCCGGGAAGCTGGCAGTGCATTAACTAGCTCTCATTTCCCCCCACCACCTTCACTCTTCAACAGCCAGAGGAACTGTTTTCACTGTGTATCTGTTCCAATTGCTCATAGCCGCATGGGCACCCGCGTCTGCTTCAGAAAACAGGATGATTCAGCTCAATGGCTTTTACCTACCGCACCTTTTACAATAAAAATACATTCACCCCTTTGGAGACAGACAGACTAGAGTCAAGTTTTGCTTCTTTCCTCCTCCCACGCAGGCTTGTTCTCATACTACATTTGTGCCCGGCTGTTTTTGAGAACACGTACAACACACTTTTCCCTTCATCTTTCTGGTCAGAGGGTTTGTTTTTCTAAATCTTCCTTTAGGATGACTTGTCTTAGGGTATGTCTACACTACGGTACTAGTTCGATTTCTGTGAAACCGAACTTGTGAACCCGATATTTCCATGTCGATTGTTCGAATCCACACCAGGGATGTTTATTCGAATGTCCGAGTCCACAGTAGGGGGGCAAGCGTCGACATTGCAAGCGGTGCACTGTGGGTAGCTATCCCACAGTTCCCGCAGTCCCGCCTGCCCACTGGAATTCTGGGTGTAGCCCCCAGTGCCTTGTGGGAACGAAATTGTGTCAAGGGTCGGTATACGTACATTTCGTCACTCGACCCACACTTCCGCCTTCCCTACGTGAAAGCGCCGGCGGGGAATGAATTCGCGCCCTTTTCCTGTGGCTGATAGCTCGGACGCCACTGGACAGTGAGCATGGAGACCTCCGCGATTATCGCAGATGTTCTGTCCGTAGCCAACAACTCGCGCCTTATAGCGCACCTTTTCCAGACTCTGTTGCAGAGAAATCGGGAGAGGAGACAACGTAATCTCCGGGAGTACTTAGACTTTGAAAGGGGCATTGATCTCTTGCAAAGCACTGGACCCCGGACCCTAGAGATCATGGTGGCAATGGGTCATGTTGATCCCGTGGAACGGCGATGCTGGGCAAGGGAAACAAGCACTGACTGGTGGGACCGCATAGTGATGCAGGTATGGGATGAGTCCCAGTGGCTGCGAAACTTTCGGATGCGTAAGTGCACTTTTATGGAACTTTGTGAGTTGCTGTCCCCTGCCCTGAAGCGCCAGGACACCCGGATGCGAGCTGCCCTCACTATCCAGAAGCGAGTGGCCATAGCCCTGTGGAAGCTTGCAACCCCTGACAGCTACCGGTCAGTAGCGAACCAATTTGGAGTGGGCAAGTCTACCGTGGGGGTTGCTGTGATGCAGGTAGCCCGTGCAATCGTTGACCTGCTGCTCCACAAAGTAGTGACCCTGGGAGACGTGCAGGCGATCATAGATGGCTTCGCTGCAATGGGATTCCCAAACTGCGGTGGGGCCATAGATGGGACACACATCCCTATCCTGGGACCGGAGCACCAGGGTGGCCAGTATATTAACCGGAAGGGCTATTTTTCTATGGTTCTGCAAGCACTAGTGGACCACAAAGGACGTTTTACAAACATCAATGTTGGGTGGCCAGGAAAGGTTCATGATGCTCGTGTTTTCAAGAACTCTGGTCTGTTTAGACGCCTGCAACAGGGGGTTTATTTCCCCGATCACAAAATCACTGTTGGGGAGGTGGAGATGCCAACAGTGATCCTGGGGGACCCTGCCTACCCGCTAATGCCATGGCTCATGAAGCCATACACGGGAGCCCTGGACACTGAAAAGGAACTCTTTAATTACCGCCTGAGCAAGTGCAGAATGGTGGTGGAGTGTGCCTTTGGCCGTCTCAAGGCAAGATGGCGAAGCTTACTTACTCGCTCCGACCTCAGCCCTAAAAATATCCCCATTGTGATTGCGGCGTGCTGTGTGCTCCACAATCTGTGTGAGATCAAGGGGGAGACATTTATGCAGGGCTGGGAGGTTGAGGCAAATCGACTAGCAGCAGATTACGCTCAGCCAGACACCAGAGCCATTCGAAGATCACAGCGGGAGGCGGTCCGCATCCGTGAAGCTTTGAAAGCTCGCTTCCAGACAGAGCGGGTTAACCATTGACTGCTCCACTTCCGTAAACAGATACTGGACCTACCCCTGTCCCTTTACACATGTCCCGTTGCCCATCCTCCCATTACCAACCGCCTTCCCCCTCCTTGGATCAACGCTGTAAAGTCACAGTAAAGGAAAGATTTTTTTGTTTGAACGTGTTCCTGTACTTCTTCTTGGGTAATGATTATCACCGTGTAGGCATACGGCGGTTGGGGGGAGGTTTGGTTGGGGAACACTTCCCTTCAAAGGGGAAGCTGTTGATCCTGCCCAAAGCGCAGTGCCAAGAGGTGTTCCGCTTGCTTATAGGGACCATCAACCTCTTCTAATCCCATGTGTGTGTGGTGGTGTCTATGTGCCTTTTACGTATTGAGTATCGCCAACGGATCACACAGTGCATTGATCTATCCAGCAGGCTACTGTCAGCCGCAAAAGATCAGCGACCACCCTCGCCAAACATACAGTGCACCACCCAACCCCCAACCCCACGTTTAGAACGTAGAAACCAGCACAACGAAGGAAAGGTGTGCTTAATGCATGCAATGTGTACTGTGCTTGTCACTTCAGCAGTTAACCTGTCTGCACCCTCGTTTGTGCTCCCATTCTCTGCACTTAAAAACTATGTTAACCACTACCCAGAGATACAAACTGTCCCGTTTAAAACACTCAGGGAAACATTGGTGAACCAAAAAACAAGATTTATTCAACAAAACAGTAACTTCACATGGAACCTGGGAAGGGAGGTGCTCAGGGGTGCTGCTGGATGGAGAGGAGGGAAAAGTCTATGGTTTTGGGAATGACAGCCTTCTGCTGTTGCAGCGGTCTGCAGGGGTGGATTGAGTATTTCCACGCACCCTGGCTCCCCTTGTCCTAGTGACTTTTGGGGAGGAAGCCACTGGACTTGGTGGCGGGGGAGGGCGGCTTGAAAGAACGTACAGAGGCGCTCTTTCCTCATGTCTCCTGTCCTGGAGAATATCCACCAGGCGCCGGAGCGTGTCTGTTTGCTCCCTCATGATTCCCAGCATTGTTTGGGTCGCCTGCTGATCCTCCTGCCGCCACCTGTCCTCGCGCGCTTCAGCCCTCTGCTCCCGTTCCCTGGCTGCTCGCTCGTACCGTGCGAAGTCCTCTCTGCGCTGTGCCGCCTCCCTCTGTGACAGCATCACTAATTCCGAGAACATGTCGTCCCTGGTTCTCTTTTTGCGCCGCCTTATCTGGACTAGGCCATGGGTGGGAGAAGCACGGGTTGGGTGGGAGACACTCACAGCTGTGGGATAAATGAAAGGGAGTGAATTCCTCAGACAGATACTTTTTCAAGAACAATGACCATACTCTTTCACCGTGAATAGGACCAAAGACAGTGCCTATCACATGTACACGTACTACAAGGTCAAATAATATGCCTTAAGGCTGAGTGAGTGTCTAGGGTCCCGGTAAACGGATCCCAGAGGCCTTTCCGTACACAGAAAATCACCTCTCTGAAAACCATGGTAAGCTGCTTACTTACGACTGCTGTGAGATTGCTTCACAGCACTGCTCTACTCCCATGTCTCCCTCAGTGTTCCTGGCGGCGGTCAGTAGCTGCTGCTGGCCAAACCGGTAATCTACGGCGGCTGTCCTAAACCCCCCCCCCCGTCCGCGTTGCCGCTGCAGGGAACCAAAAATGCCCGGGAACCGCTCAGCGTGAACGGCTCGCCTACCCTTCCCCCCCCCTCAGCGTGGCCGCTCCAGGGACCCAAAAATGGCCGCGAACTGCTCTGCGTGAACGGCTCGCCTACCCTTCCCCCCCCTCAGCGTGGCCGCTCCAGGGAACCAAAAATGCCCGCGAACCGCTCAGCGTGAGCGGCTCGCCTACCCTTCCCCCCCCTCAGCGTGGCCGCTCCAGGGACCCCAAAATGGCCGCGAACCGCTCTGCGTGAACGGCTCGCCTACCCTTCCCCACCTCCGCGTGGCCGCTCTAGGCAATGTAAAATGCCCGCGAACCGCTCAGCGTGAACGGCTCGCCTACCCTCCCCCCCCTCAGCGTGGCTGCTCTAGGGAATCAAAAATGCCCGCGAACCGCTCAGCATGAACGGCTCGCCTATCCTATCCCCGGTTTAGCGTTGCCGGTCCCCGGGACTGTCACTTCCCGCGCACCGATATGCACTACTGGTTTTGCTCCAGAGCCCCTACCACCACGCGGTAACGTAAACTGCCGGGTGTCTGTCTGTAAGGGGAAAAGGAAGCATGCAGTATACTAATTATACTACTCATTCGAACCAGGACCCCATGACTGATATCACTCTGATGAGGATTACGGAGACAGAGAAAAACTGCATGCTGAGTCAATGCAAGCAAACCCCGGGGCCGTATGCTGCCATGCTATGCAAGGCAATGATACCAGAGTACCTGCTGCTTGCATGGCGCGGGAAAGTATCCTACCATGGAGGAGACAATAAGGCAGCTCTCCCAGTGAACGTGCTAGACAAGCTATCGCTGTACCTTCAAGACAGCTTCTCTGAGATCTCTGCTGGTGATTACACCTCTATCCCCATACATATTGACAGACTTTTCGAATAGTTGCACGGGAAAGCGACTCCAAGGTGAAGCGCATAAGGCCAATGAAGCCACAGTTACAGAGCGCTAACACACCATAACTATTGTATTGAAAATAAATGTCTAAAACACTGACCTGATGATCCCTCTCCTGATTCCTGGTCAGGAATGCTGCCTTGGGAGTGTTCGAAGGGCAGCGCAGTCAGGGTCAGGAATAGTTCCTGGCTGTCGGGGAAATCTCCAGGGTGACCGCTTTCGATTGCCTCGTCCCCCTGCCCTCCTTCCTCTTCTTCGCCGTCAGCGAAAACCTCCTCCGATGTGTCCGTAGAATGGACCCCGTCATCGGTGTCCACGGACACTGGTGGGGTAGTTGTTGCCGCACCACCGAGCATGGCGTGCAGTGCCTCGTAAAATCGGCAAGTCTGAGGCGCTGAGCCGGAGCGTCCGTTGGACTCTTTGGTCTTTTGGTACGCCTGACGTAGCTCCTTGATTTTGACGCGGCACTGCGTAGCATCCCGGCTGTACCCTCTCTCCGTCATAGCCTGTGAAATCTTCTCGTAAATTTTTGCATTCCGTCTTTTTGAACGGAGCTCGGCTAGGATGGATTCATCGCCCCACACAGCGATGAGATCCAAAACCTCACGATCACTCCATGTTGGAGCTCTCTTTCTATTCACCGATGGCATCGAAACCACCGCTGTAGAGCTCTGCATCATTGCCAGTGCTGCTGAGCTCGCGACTATGTCCAAAGAGGCAATGTGATTCAAAATGGCCACAGAGGAAAAAGTATTCAAATTTTCGCGGGGATTTCTCTGAGTGGCAGGTCAGAGCATCCGAGTACACAATACTGCCCTGAGCGTCCACCGAGTGGTGCACTGTGGGATAGCTCCCGGAGCTATTAGCGTCGAATTCCGTCCACAGTACCTCGCATTCGACATGCCCATTTCGATTTTGGCGCTACTCCCCTCGTCAGGGTGGAGTACCGAAATCGATTCAAGGAGCCCTTAATGTCGAAATAAACTGCTTCCTAGTGTGGACGGGTGAGGGATTAAATCGAGTTAACGCTGATAAATTCGACATAAAGTCCTAGTGTAGACCTGGCCTTAGAGGAGAGGCTCTAAGCAAGATCAAATCCCCATTGTGCACTTAATAAACACACAGAAAGGGACAGGCCCTGCCCCACAGAGCTTTTAATCTAAATGGATAAGATGGACACAGGAAGTAATATTATCCTCATTTTGCAATGACAGGGACAGAGAGAGAGATTAGGTAACTTGCCCAAGGTCATGCAGGAAGTCTGTGACAGAGCTGGGAATTGTACCCAGCTCTCCTGAATCCCAATCCAGTGGCTTAATCACTACAACAGCCTGAACAGCCTTCCCATCTTTCACTCTAGTCTACTTCTCATCAATAAAAAAGATAAGATGTGCACCGACCACCACGCTATCAACCACTCTGTAAGGACTCTGTCTTGATCAATCTTCATCTGTCATTTTGTGTCTTGCTAGTATATTTGATCCCTAGCCATCTCACATTTCTTTATATGGTTGCTGAATTTAAGATAAGCCAACGTCCATTAATGAATTAATGCATTTGATGTCAGATGATAAAGTTGAATTTATTTCACTGCATGAGCATAGACCTTTAAAAAAAACCCACAAAAAAACCCCCCAGATTCCTTCAGATTCTCAATCCATTGCAGCAAGGGCACTACAAATTCTGCAAAGTGTGTTTATTTATTCCCAATGAAAAGAGATCGTCAATGCTCAGTAGAACACCTTCTACATTTTAGCTACGTGTACACCGAAATTTGCATGTAGTGAAAATTTTCAAATGTTGGCAGGGAGCTCAGAGCCTGCGTATGGGCAGTTATTAGAGTTATACATCAAATCGATGCAATAAGAGCACTTGAGCAGAGAAAAGCTTCCCTCTGATCAAGCCATGTGGTGCATCATGGGACTGTGGGTTCACTAGGGGAAGTGTAGTGCACCCAGGGTGCCTGGCCTATAGGGGAGAATGGGGCAAGAGGCACCCAAACTACTTCCATGAAGCCCTACTGCATCATAGGAAGATGCAACTTAATGTTGAACTGATTTGAAATGAAATGTTTCAATTCTGTTAAAAAAACTGCAACTACTGGATTTGATTCGGGAATATCAAAATGTTTCATTTTGATTTGAAATACAGCATTAGACTGACATTTCCAAATCAAAACTGTTAAGTGTGCACTCAGTTACTTCCTTTATCTCTAAAAATGGTGGCTAGCCTTGCCCCCTTCTTAACTGCCTGCACCAAGGTTCATTGCTCCCTCGCATGCCCTGGCAGCATGTAATCATCATGGTATGCAGGGAGTTCAGAGAACTGCATTTCTGGGACTGTGTTAATGCTAAACCTTGAAAAATAGCTTGTATAGTCCAGAAGACGAGTCTTTAGTTGTGATGAATCAGCACAGTGGGGGCAGAGGCTGCAGCACTCTGTTGCGAAGAAGGCATCCACCCTTCTTGGTTTCTGAGTGGAACCGTTGCCCAAGACTTTTCTGATCACCAGCCTGTTGGGCAGAGGAGCCTGGCTTGTGGCCTTCCAGATTGGGAGAACTTTCATTTATGGCTGTATTATTAGTAGTAGCAGCATTGGGTTTGCTGGCCCCGCGTTGGGAGGGACTGGCAAATACTCTGAGAAGATGCTGCAGGTGAAAACCAGCTCTCCCCGTGGAGTCAGACCTCCTGTCCACAATATAAGTAGCTCAGCAACCTTGACTTTAGTGGAGCTATAGTGATTTACATCAGCTGATAATTCAGCCCATGGTTTCTTGCAGTCTGAGTCTTCAACTGCTCCCTCCACTGGGTAATTTTACTCCCCACTTAGTTCAGCTCCCAGAGACTCCCCAACCCTCCCCAGTCTCCTTCCTAACAGGAGAAATCAACACCAGTTAGGTCCCCACCATGATTCCTTCCCATGGCAGTCCTTCCCTCCAACCCCCATGGTGCGGGCAGACACCTGATAGTCTCCTGCTCAAGGCCACTGGTTTCAGCCCTCTCCCTCCCAAGCAGGTCTGGCATGGCCTACGCACCTTGGCATAGGCCTGTAAAAGAGGAATGGCTTATTTTACATTTGTACTAACTACAAATTCAGTCGAGCAACCCCTCGGCTTTCCCTTACATCTACCAAATGGTCAAACCAGGACATGGCTTTTGCCCACAAGGAAAGGATCAAGAGGCATAGGCGCCGACTCCGTGGGTGCTCCGGTGCTGGAGCACCCACGGAGAAAAATTGGTGGGTGCTCCGCACCCACCGGCAACTCCCCGCCCACCCCGGACCCGTGGCAAACTTACCGGGCACCGGGAGATGTTGCGGGGCCCCGTCCCCGACGCCGGGCAACGTTGCGTTGGCGTCGGGGGCCCGCAACATCGCCCGGCGTCGGGGGCGGGGCCCGGCGTCGGGCGGGGCCCCGCCCCCGACGCCGGGTGACAGCACCCACGGGCGGGGCCGGAAGTCAGCCCCTGTGTCAGGAGGGAGTGAAGCTGGAAGCTGAAGTAGTTGGAGACAGAGTACATGAGTATTCACACACTGATGCAAGACAGACAAGACTCCGCAGAGAATGAAACGTGAGCCACTGCTGGCCCATAGACCAGGAGCAGCAAGACCATAACCAGCTCACCGTTACCTGGGCTCCCCGCACTGTCTGTTGTATCCACCTGTTGTCCCTCCCTTGTCTTACACTTCGATCAGAAGCTCTTTAGGGGCAGGGACCGTTTTTGTTCTGTGTTCGTATCACACCTAGCACAATGGGGCTGGAGCCTTGAGGTGCTACCCCTATGCAGATCATAATAAAGACCATTAAACACTACCAGCAGTCTGCAGGCAGGAGGAGGAGTTTCAGGTGGAATCTCTCCTTTCATAGACCAAAATACCACATCAAAGTGTTTCAAAGAACAACGAAGTTTCAGTCAATGGACAAAGGTGAAATGAGGGAAGCAGTCCTGAAGTCACTGGGGCTACCTCCACTTACAGGCCCAATTTCTCCCCCATGTATTGTTGATGTTCAGTAAAAATTGTATTTGATAATATAAAATAATCAACTTGTGTCCTATGGCATCAGTCTGAAAGAGCCTGACACCAGGGCAGAACCTCCGCTGGTGTAAATGGATGTGAATTGAGCTATCCCAATTTACACCAGTTGAGGATCTGGCCCTGAGTGTGGGACATGAGGGATACTGAAATGCACAGTGTTATAGACACAAGTAATAAGACACTACATTTCTGGGTGACTTTTTCTGCACATGGCATTTAGCTTCTTGGCAGGCTGGAGGAAGACAGAGGGAAAGATCAAACCATTCTTTTGAAGAACAAGTGGCACGCTGTACAATGCTAAGGTCAGCACACAGGATTGGGGGGCCCATTTCACCCTTCAGGAGGGACTACTGTTGGACAACCATGTCTGATAATTCTTCATTTCCCCACAGAGACCAGAGAACTATTTAACAGGCTGCCAGAGACAAATGCTATACTAAAGACAACAGACACATTTTCATCTCTCTCTACTGCCCCACTGTGGATGCAAATTAGATGCTAAACAGATATGCTTCATGATGGCTTATTCTGCCACCACTCACACGCATTTTAACGAGGGAGAGGCTATAAATGGACTTCAGAAGCTTTGCAGACATTTCTAGACACTATAGATGAAGGGAAGTCTGCAGTCAAAGCCGAGCACTGTCCTGTTTTCAGGGGTTGTCCATTGTTGTAAGATTTTGCTACTGTCCCTGTGAGCTAAACAGCATTCTAGAATTCTTCCCAGGAGCTCAAATACTTTAATACAGTGGGAACATCCGGCACTAAGCTTTGGTCCACCTACTGAAATAAAAGACATTTTAGACAGGAGAGCCAAGGGCTAATAGAGGCAGAAGGAAGATTTTTTTTTCCTCTCCAAGGAAAAAAAAGAAAAAGAAAATGGTGTATTTTCGAAGAAGATACTGCACAGCTGGAAAGAACTCAGGAGCTCGATTTTCAATTCAGCCTCTAATTGCGTACATGGGGACTTGGAATCTACTGAGGAGCACATGGAATTCCTGGGCCAGATTCATGGGTATACAGGGGTTGCTTTGCACTGCTCTGGCTATGCTGGGTTTAAAGCTGCTTTGCATCCCAACTGGTACTGGTGTGTACGGCCAGCGATATTTCACATGCTTATGAAACAACTGCTGCCCAACTTCAGCTTCTTACCCTGATATTCCCACAATGTTGAGTAGTTTCCACTGTCTCCCAGCAAGCAGTGGGGAACATGCTTCTCTCTTTCCCTTTTTTGTTCCTCACCACAGTCCTCCATTTGATTGCTCTCCCCCCCTCCCCACACACCAGTGTCTGCAGAGATGTTATTAGTCCTTCATCACCTCATTATCTAGCTCCTTCACTGAGGAAGAGCTAGGGCTGAGGGTATGGGACTAGCAGGAAAGGCTCCTAGGGTCAGGGTAAGCACTATGGCCCCTGAAAGCTGCAGAACCAAGCTCTCTTTATAATGTTATTAAAGAAAATAGAAGCAAAATGAACAGAGCAATTAGCATGGCAATGGTTCCCCTCCCCCCCCTTTGTTTGACTGTTTTGGCTGTAAGCACTTCAGGACAGGGACTGCCTCCCATTAGGTGTTTGACCATACATGCCTCTCACCCTGGCATTCTGATCTCAGATGGTGTCAAGGCTGATTCCCCACTCTGGCACTTCGAGTGCAGAAGGTGAGGGCCCACCAGGATTCTAAAAATTAATACTGGCCACTCCAGGCCTATATTAAACTCCCAAGGTTGCAGCTTCTCTCTGACCTTGGATGGGTTGATGCTGCCATCACCCAAATGCAAAATAAATAAATAAGTACTAATAAAAAAATCCTTTTGAGAACCCAGAAACGTGCACTTGGGAATTCCTCCCTGTGGGGTACCCTCACCTCCGCCTCTGGGGAAGATCTGAGAAAGAAAAACACAGGAAATCAGCTGTTGCCACCAGCTAATTGAACATAAGCACAAATCTCTTAGGACACCAAAAATCCAATCCTGTTCTTAAAAAAGGTTAATTTTATTAAAAACAAAAAGAAAATACATTTGGAACTTAGGCTGTTTGCTAGCTCAAAAAATATTACAAAAATTAAGCATCAAGATAGCTCTCTTGAGGTTCAGTTCAAAGATTACAAGCAAAACAAAAGCATTTGGGGGTTAGAACAGAGGAGTCCACAAGTCAAGAAGAAATAAAAGAGAGAAACCTAAACACATCTTTCCAGACATTTTCTAATCTACTTACATATCTGGGGTTTCAAATGAGGAGTTTTAGGTATGATCTGATGATTTTCATACCTGATTAAAAGCTTTTTACAGCGTAGTCTCATCCCTGTCTCTGCTCTGTCCTCTCTCTCCGGAGAGCAGACAGACAAAGGGAGAGCTTTCCACACCAATTAAAAAAAGTTCTAGCCCTCCCATTGGCTCTTTTGGTCGGGTGCCCACTCCCTTCTTTTTACCTGTGGACTTGTTAACCCTTTACAGGTTAAGCAAATAGAGAACTACCACCAAGAGGGATTCTGTAGTTAACTGGCTGGGTGTCCACAAAAGGGAGTATAGGGGTTTCGGCCCCCCCTCTGGGGTGGCTGGGAACCAGGCCTCGCTATTTCAGTCAGGTGCGTCGGGGAATTAGCTTTGCTGTGTGGTAGTCAGTCAGCAGCTCAGGCCCTCCTAGAGAGGGGCCGAGCAAACAGTTCGCTGTTAGCAAGCACGGACACTGGGTCAGGGTGGGCAACAAACAGTCAGGGCTCAGGCCCTCAGGCAGAGGCTGAGCAAGAAGTATAGTTGTGGCGAGCCCAGGCCCTGGCTCCGGAGGACCTGGGAGAGGGGGAGACTGCCACCCACCCGCTCCACTGTGTCCCAGCCCGGGGCCCTAGCAGCGGCAGAAGACCTGCTGCTGAGTCAGTGGGGATCCTGGCCGCAACACACTGACACCGGCTCTGGAAGTGTTGCAGCCAGACTTGGGTCAGCTGCCCCCAGGCTACTTCCAACCTCCCCCTCTACGGTACCTGGGTCAGGGCGGCGTCCTCCAAGGGGTCACACACCATGGGCTCTTCGGGGTAACTGGCAAGCAGCAGGCTTGGCGGCTCCTCAGGGTAACTGGCGAGCGACAGGCTTGGCGGCGTCTCTGGGCTCGGGCTAGCCTCAGGCGTTGGCTGGTCAGGCCAGTCCTCGGGTCGGCTGCTGGTTGCCGTGGCCTCCCAGCTGGTAGTTACGCCACAGGCATCCAGCCTCTCCTATGGCTGGGCTTCAACTGAGCTCTGAGGATCGGCTTTTATAATTCCTGTCCTGTGCCTTGACCTCTGAGGGGCGGGTGCAGGATTTGCCAGCTCCGCCCACTTTGGTGTCCAGAGAGGCTCGTCCCTCTTCGGGGCGGCTGGGAACCAGACTGCCTTGCTACAGGGCACAGGCGCGGACTTCCGGTTCCGCCCGTGGGTGCCGTCACTCGGTGTCGGGGGCAGGGCCCCGCCCCCCAACGCCGGGTGACGTCGCGGGGCCCCGCCCCCCAACGCCGGGTGACGTCGCGGGGCCCCGCCCCCCAACGCCGACGCGACGTTGCCCAGCGTCGGGGGCGGGGCCCCGCAACATCTCCCGGTGCCGGTAAGTTTGCCGCAGGTCCGGGGTGGGGAGTTGCTGGTGGGAGCACCCACCAATTTTTCTCCGTGGGTGCTCCAGCCCCGGAGCACCCACGAAGTCGGCGCCTATGCTACAGGGAGCTACCCCTCCCCCCATTTATCACAGATGGGACCTCGAGGCACTACCATAATACTTCTAACAACCACAGCAGCAAATAGGATTTTGATTATGTGCCATAAAAACTATCTGAGCAAAAAGCCCTCCTCCTGCCTCCATCAGTAGATAAGGAGGAGAAAACATTGCAACCCCCCCTAGAAGTACTGGGGAGACCGACAGAATTACCCCCAGTGTAGATGGCACATTTTCCTTTTGAGCCTTGTCCTGCACTCAAAAGAGAGCAGCAGATCTATTACTCCTTATCCACCTATTCCAGCTCGAGACTCACCCTGTTCCTGCACCTTTGAACATTTCTGTATTTCTTGTTCTAGTAGTAACTTTGCAGAGAACGGCATCTCATTCACCACTGCATCACTCCAGCATCACACCAGTGAAATCCATGGAGTTACATGGTCAGTCTAGTTCCCACTCAGTGGAGTTACTGGTTTACGTCTGAAGTAAGTCAGTAGTGAATCAAGCCAACTCACCTTTCTCAAAGCAGTGGCCCAAGCTCTGCTCTCGGCTACACTGGTATAAATCAAGTGTAACTCCACTGACAGCGAGTGCATTCTGATAAATATGGTATAGGTGAAAGCAGGCTAGGCTAATGAAGCCTATTTTGCTAGGAGTCTGACTTGGATTAGGCCTTTGGCTGCCAAAGTGATTTGGTCACTTGGACACACTAACAATTTTAATCATTTCCGATCAACTCTTCCAAGATGTATTTACAGTTTGATTGGCAAGGAGCAGCCCATTTGATCAACTTTATTCATCTTGTTTAAGAAAACCAAGCCTTCCCCTATGTGTATATCCATGACTGGGACAGCACCTTCCCCCCAGGTAATTTATAGTTTAGGGATTGTCTACACTATGGTTAAAGCCAGCAGTGTAGCTGCCCCCATGGAAACCCTTTGTCTAGACATGCTGCACTGGTTTAATCTGCACCAATGCAGGTTTACCTATTGTGTATTATTTGTATTATTGTAGAATTTAGAGGCCCCGGCCAAGATCAGGCCCCATTGCACTAGGTACTGTGCAGAGAGAGAGAGAGAGAGAGAGAGAGAGAGAGACCCTGCCCTGAAGAGCCTACAGTCTAAACAGACAAGACAGACAAAGGGAGGGAGGGGAAACACAGGCCCAGAGAGGTGAAGTGACTTGCCCAAGGTCACACAGCAGGTCAGTGGCAGAGCTGGGAAAAGACCCTGATTCTGCTCTCTCTCTTGCATAGAAGAACTACTCGCAGCCTGGAGCCTTTGCTCCATATTCCTGCAAGGGGAAGGCTCAGCTTCGGTCCCCAGAATCACACCATCCCAGCCCAAGAGGCCTAGCAGAAGTGCTCTGCAGACTTCACCTCAGAAGCCAGGTTCCAGCAGCAGGCTGATATTCACAAACCCTGCCTGCCAGCATTCTGTGCACAGCTTTGTTTCCCTTTGTTCTGCTCTTTTCAGGGAAGGGACCATGGGTAACTTGGACTCCTAAGTCACTTTGGTACTTTTGGACAAGTTCCATTTTCCAGTGTGGAAGCTAACTGCCTTTGTCACTTCTGAAAATGTTGCCCCATTTTTAAAGTGCCTAAGTGATTTAGACTCCTAAGTCCTATTTTCAAATCTCTATAAAGAACCTAGAAGACTTTAGGTGCTAGTATTAAGAAAATGGAAAGAGTTTTGGGACAAAGATTCAAAAAAGATGGCCCGGGGGAACAAAAAATAGCAATGCCGACATCTTTTAAAATATGGGCTGATTTCTTTAGCACATATGTTGTCTGTAAACTCAGTTTCAAATTTTTAAGCTACTCAGGCCCCGATCCTGCAGATACTTATGTATTATGAGCAGTCCCATTGATTTCCAAGGGATTGTTCACAGCGTGAAAAGTTATGTTTGTATGTAAATCTTTGCAGGAGCAGGGCCTTAGACTGTGGCTCTTTGGGGGCAGGCACCACACTTTTGTTTATTGTTGTAAAGTGCATAGTACAATGGTAATGGAGACCCAACAAGTAGTACATTAAATACATCCATGTGCCACTGACATTAACATCAAGGCAAGACAAGCCCAAGGTTTTTGCCTCTAGGAATATTGTGTCAGTGACTTTGGTAGGGCCTGTTATTTATTTCTATTGTACTTTTGTTTAAATTTAAAATACAAGCAGTTAGTTAGGCCAGTATTAGAAAAAAGTAAAGAGAGAATCAGATAATTACGCTCAAAAGTATTTGCCAGCAGAAAATGATTAGGCTGTGATAAATGTCTAAAGCGTTAGAGATGCAATGAGACATCTCTCACACAACAAGATCTGCTTTAAAAAAAATAAACGCATGGTATTTATTTGTAATTTGCGTGAAGAAAGACAGTTCTACACTTGCCATTTCAATGCTGGCTGATATAATGAAATATTGATGCTGTGTCATTTCGGTCCCTTTCTATACACTTGCTAAGGATCTCTCTTCTGCTATGATGTCTACAAAAAGCCATGACAATGGTTAGGTCACTGGTGGGCTGAGATCAATGCCTATCATGCTGACCAATATTGTCTCATTATTACCTTGTATTTCCCAGCACCGGCTACCCCCATCTGTTGTCTCTTGTCTTATAGGTGAGACGGGAAGCTCTTTAGAGCACGGACCATCCTTTTGTTCCGTGTTCGTACAGCGCCTAGCACAGTGGCGTCCTGGGACATTCCTAGGGCTTCCAGGTGCGATGGTAATATGAATAGTTGAGAAGTGTACAGGCCAGATCCTCGACTGGTGTAAATCAGTATAGCTCCATAGACTTCAACTTACTTCAAGCACTGAGCTGCACCTTTTACACCAGCTGAAGATCTGCCCATAAATTTTGAGGAAGCTGATTTTTCTCTCCTCCTTTTACTTCCGATACTTGAGACGATGTACACAATAGGTAGGAAGACACAAACCGTAGCACTGTCAGAGAGCATGACCATCTCTATTCCCCCATTATCTCAGAGAGCGGGGAAACACTCCTCCCTGTATCTCTAACAATGCTCTTTAACAAATGAGCGCTGACCTACTTGCACTTAAGCCAGATGTTTACATTTATGAATGCAGAGACATTTCAGCCAGGCTAAGAGAAGAGTTACTCTACAGCTTGTCTGTGTGGTCTCTTGGGCTGAGCAGCTGAATTTCATGTGACAATATAGTTTATGCAAGAGGCTTTAAAGACAAAGAAAACAGGGGAGAGCATTATGCATTTTTAAATGCCATCTCAGATACAGAAGGGGGGAAATGCAGCTGTGCCTTTTCATACCAAGCTGGAAACTCCTTTCAATTTAAAGATAGTCACCTGCAGCCTGTTCACCAGGTCACATTTTTACAGTGCTTTAGCTGCATGTCAAAAATCTCATTGCGTCAGGCTTTCCTACTTTCCAGATAGCAACATAATGCAGGGTCATGAAATAGGACTGGCACTAAACCACCGTATTGGATTATTTCTCACCAGATACTATCCTAATGACACGAGCCTCATCTATAGTCCAAACGACAAACCCAACCATCTTGGAATTCTAATCCCAAATCTGAGATTTCACAGCTTTTTGTGGCTCAATTTCCCCATTTGTAGAATGGGGATAATATTTCCTGACTTTGCAGGTGGTTTGAGGATTAGTTAACGTTTTCTCAATGCTACACAAATCCTAGTAACACTAACACAAAATGGATAACTGCAGAGATTGCTTCTTTTTAAAAGCCTTAAATCCAAGGGTCAGATCTGCAGGTGGTATAAATCAGATTACCTATATATTCACAGATTCCATCGCCAGGAGGCCCCGCTGTCATCTTTGGCCACTAATCCAGGGGTATTTTACCTAAATCAATGGCTGTCTTTCCTTATTCTGCAGACCACTTTATAAGAGCTCATCTCATGCTCCCAGCTCCCACCTCCTACACACAATTCCAGATCTTTCATTCTGCTGACCATCAGGAATGGCTACATGCAAGACTACTGCTCCACTGGTATTAATATGAGAACTACTGTCTGATATCCTAGAAATCCCAATGACTCATGTTCTTAGTGAAATTTGTTCATATATAAAAATGGTAAATATCAATGTCTACACCTGGTGGAGCTATTGCTCCATGTCTAGCAGAAAGTGACTTCATCACACACTATTAATGAGGTTGAGACACATCATTGTCTCTTAAATCTCTGGTTTTGACATTGCAAATGTCAGAGGGAGGAGGAGGATTTTATTTGTTTCCATCTAAGTGTTAGAAACTGGCAGATTTCTAACCAAACACTCAAATAAAACAGCTTGTGCTACTGTATTCAGTGTGTCAATGCAATGAGCAGGTAGCCATGAACTCCAGATTTGACTCCAAGCTCTGTCATTCTACAATGGTGTTTGGATCTGGATTGCAAAGATCAGGGTGATGAATTTAATTGTTCAGCTTTGGCTCATTGCAGAGACAAATTAAAGCTGCAAATTTGAGGGCAAACCCATACCAAAGTTTTGGTTCAGGCTCATCCACCTCTAGCAGAAAGAGGAAAATACATCAGGTCACCTTAAATTTAAGGCCAAAATTTTTCAAAGTGATTTGGGGTGCCTCAATATTTGGGTACCCACCTTCTAGTGGCCTGATTTTCAGAAAGTGCCAAGCACCCATTCTCTGAAAATCAGGCCCCTTTTAAGGTGTCAAATTGGAGCACCCAAAATCACTAGTCACTTTTAACAATCTTGATCTAATCATTAAATGAGTATTTGATTTTGCAGCATGGTCTAGAGATAGAAACAAAGGACTGGGAGCCAGTGAGCTCCTGACACTGACTCACTGTGTGATCTGGAGGAAAGGCATTTAACCTCGCTGTGCTTCAGCTCCACCTGTAAATGTGGAATAATAGTATTTATATAACTAGTTAATCCTTGCAAACATCACTGATGATTATTATGTTGTTGCGTGGTGCTGGACTGGTAAGAAAGTGCTGCTCTATGCTTTCAACACATGAGGTGCTCTGAGCGCTTATGCTCTATTTATTATTCGTACTGAGGAGAGTGGAGTAAAAAAATAAATAAAAAAAATCAGTTTCCAAACCAGTCAGAAATGGATATTTCAACATTTGTTTTCATTGCGAATTGGGACTAAACATTAGGGAAAAAAAGTGTTCAGGGAATGAAAAATTGCAAAACGTGGTGAACAATTCAGCTTTTCAATTGCACAGGTGAAGCTGGCCCTTGTATCAGCTTTAAGCACCTGATCCAAAGCCCACAGACATCAGTGGCAGGACTCCCATTGATTTCAATGGGCTTGTGATCAATGACTAAAGGCAGGCTAATACACCAGGGGAAGGAAGATTGCAGTGGATGGCGGTTCAAAATCTGGGAGTCCAGATAGGAGTTGTGGGGGGAAAAGGGAAATCTCCCTGGGGGTTGTTTGATTATGGACTTTTCTGTGATGCTTATGTGAGCACCATGAATGGGATATTCATGATGTGTTTCTTTATACACACCCATGTGAAGGAGGGAAGCATCACACTCAATTTTTACAGATGGGAAACTGAGTCAGAGCAATTAAGAAGAGGACTATACTAGAAAGTATGCTTAGACTGCTACAGTCAAAACAGCCAAACCCACCTAGACTAGATACAGTTGTTTGTATGAAACTGCTTATACTGGTATAGTTTTGGGCAGTTTGGGAAGCAGAATAAGCTATACAGATGTAAGGCAGTTATACTAGTGTAACTAAGGGCAGGTCTACACTACCTGCCGAATCGGCGGGTAGCGATCGATCTTTCGGAGATCGATTTTTTGCGTCTAGTGTAGACACGATAAATCGATCCCCAATTGCTCTGCCATCGACTCCGGTAATCCACCCTGGCAAGAGGCGGAAGTGGAGTCGATGGTGGGAGCGGTGGCAGTCGACCCTGCAGCGTCCTCACGGCACGGTAAGTCGATCGAGGTATGTCGACTTCAGCTACGTGAATAACGTAGCTGAAGTTGCGTACCTTACATCGACCCCCGCCCCTAGTGTAGACCAGGCCTTAGTCTATGCTAGGACTTTTACTGGCATAGCTAGGGCAGAAAAAATAAATAAATCCCTCCCCTAATTGATCTAGCTATGCCAACGAAACTGTTTCAGGGCAGACTAGGCCCCAGTAACTTCTCCAGGTATGAGCCTCCCAGCCCAGGTAGACAGACTTGTGATGGTGGGGCTCAAGCTAGCTTGAGAAAAATAGCAGTGTGGATGTTGTAACTCAGGGAGGGGCTCAGGCTCTCAAGCCCACCTGATCCCCCTACCCCCAGGCTTGAGAATCTGAGCTCCAGCCCAAGCCACAGCATCCACACTGCTATTCTTTTGTGCACGAACACGAGTGTCTCTACCCGGGCTGGGAGACTTGCTTGCAGCTGCAGTGCAGACATACCCTTCAAGGTCACACAGGAAATCCAGGTAGACCTGGGAACAGATGTCAGGAACCTGGAATCCTAGTTCAGAGCTGTACCCACAAGACTATCCTTCTTTAAACCCTCACCCACTCCCCTGACTGTCTGAAGTCTCCCTGACCCCACTCATCTGCCAAGGGATCTCATGGAAAGAACACTTCCAATCCACATCTCCAACCCAGCTGCCACGCACTCCCACTTCATAGGTCTCCTTTCTTTGTATAAGGAGTCACCCTCCCTCTAGTTGTGGGTCTGGTTACATTGGAAAATATGTTTGGCCTCTGGCTCTATCAGTGTTGGATATGCCGGATATAGCCAGCTGAGACAAGCCAGGAAATTCATCAAAAGGAAATATACCAGTCTTCATTTGGAGACTGAACCCCTTCTTCCTCCCTCTTGGTTCTCTGTGCTGGCTTAGGAATGTCACCCTTAAATTTCCTTAACTTTACTGCTTTTCATCAGTCCCATTAAAATATTAATACTTGCAGAACATTCTGGCTGCATAATGGTTTCTACTGCAAGAAAAATCCTTAAGTGTTTTACATACTTTGCCATTGTACCAAACCATCTCCTAAAGTACTGCATAAACATAAATCAGTTGGTGCTGCCAATGAAAGAGCTTCCCCACACAGCTAGAGCTGCATGGAACCAGATGTTCTATTTCATGGGAAATTCAACAATTTCAAAGATTTTTTTTTACCATTCTGAAATGGAATGAACATGCCAATTTGAAATCTGCTAAATGAAATTCCTAAAAAAGTTTTGCTTCATTTCAATAAAATTGAAACATTTTGTTCTCATTTCAACCTTTTGAAAAGGTTTTCATATTAACAAAAAAACCAAATGAATTTTATTACAAGTCATTTCAAAATGAAAAAGCTCCATTCTAGAAATGTCAGAATGATAAAGTCACGATGTTCCAAAATGCTTTGTTTTGGGTTTTCCCCCCCTATATAAATGTAATCAAACATGCTTGTCAAAATTGAAACATTTAGGAAAAAACAGCATTTTTTAAATAAGCTGTTTAGACAAAAAAATTCTGATGAGCGCTACACCTAACAAATAGTTGTTACATGCATTGAAAGGATTCATTCTAGGTTTTGTGCTCAGAGCCTTATTCAGTACATTTGATTGTATACTTCCTGGATTAGAAGCAGTATATATGTAAAATATTGAATGAGTGACTTATTAGTAAATAAGGTCCCACCATAGAAACCATAGAACTGGAAGGGACCTCAAGAGGTCATCTAGTCAGGTCCTTTGCACTCATGGCAGGACTAGGTATTATCTAGACCATTCCTGACAGGTGTTTGTCTAACCTGCTCTTAAAAAAAAATAAAATCTCCCAATGATGGAGATTCCACAACCTTCCTAGGCAATTTATTCCAATGCTTAACTACTCTGACAGTTTGGAATTTTTTTTATAGTGTCCAACCTAAACTTCCCTTGCTGCAATTTAAGCCCATTGCTTCTTGTCCTATCCTCAGATCTTAAGAACAATTCTTCTCCCTCCTCCTTGTAACAACGCTTTATGTACTTGAAAACTGTTATGTCCCCTCTCAGTCTTCTCTTTTCCAGACTAAACAAACCCAGTTTTTTCAATTTTTCCTCATAGGTCATGTTTCCTAGACCTTTAATCATTTTTGTTGCTCTTCTCTGGACTGTCTCCAATTTCTCCACATCTTTCCTGAAATGTGGTGCCCAGAACCGGACACAATACTCCAGTTGAGGCCTAATCAGCATGGAATAGAGTGGAAGACCTGCTTTTCCTGTCTTACAACACTCCTGCTAGTACATCTCAGAATGATGTTTGCTTTTTTTTGTAACAGTGTTACACTGTTAACTCATATTTAGCTTGTAATCCACTATGACCCCCAGATCCCTTCTGCAGTACTCCTTCCTAGGCGGTCATTTCCCATTTTCTGTGTGTGCAACTGATTGTTCCTTCCTAAGTGGATGGAGCACTTTGCATTTGTCCTTATTGAATTTCATCCTATTTACTTCAGACCATTTCTCCAGATCATTATGAATTTTAATCCTATCCTCCAAAGCACTTGCAACCTCTCCCAGCTTGGTATTGTCCACAAACTTTAGAAGTGTCCTCTTTGTGCCATTATCCACATCATTGATGAAGATATTGAACAGAACGGGACCCAGAACTGATCCCTGTGGGACCCCACTCGTTATGCCCTTCCAGCATGACGACTGTGAACCACTGATAACTACTCTGGGAATGGTTTTCCAACCACTGTTGCACCCACCTTATAGTAGCTCCATCTAGGTTGCATTTCCCTAGTTTGTTTATGAGAAGGTCATGTGAGAAAGTATGAAAAACTTTACTAATGTCAAGATATACCATGTCTACTGCTTCCCCCTTATCCACAAGGCTTGTTACCCTGTCAAAGAAAGCTATCAGGTTGGTATGGCATGATTTGTTCTTGACAAATCCATGCTGACTGTCACATATCACCTTATTATGTACTAGATATTTGCAAATTGATTGCTTAATTATTTACTCCACTATCTTTCCAGGTACAGAAGTTAAGCTGACTGGTCTAATTCCCCAGGTTGTCCTTATTTCCCTTTTTATAGATGGGCAAATATAGTGTCATTTTCCAGTCTTCTGGAATCTCTCCCATCTTCCATGACTTTTCATCCACTAGTCTAATAGCATAGATTTCTCTAAATAAATCTTATTTTTCATTATTAATATAGTGTTAGATGTGCACTTGGAACTTTACAGACAAGAAAAGACAACTAAGTTCTTGTCCTGAAGATCTCATTAAAATCCCCTCCCAGTGGCCATTGGCATCAATGGAAAATGATGCGCAGACAAGAGGGGAAAGATGGAATGCAACAAAAGGGTAATAATGTGGCTTGTTTGTGCCAGTCTCCTCCCCCTCATCTATTTCTTATCAGGTCTTTGATTTTGCCTAGACTAGGAAAAGTGGCCCAGTTTAGGTTGGGCTTAGTTAACATACGCTAGTTACGCTTGACCTAAACTTGACCTTATTCTTGGTGTAGGTGCTAGGTACAATTGCACCTCAATTTCAGTTCAATTTTGCAGTTCAGTTTTATATGGTCAAGTTGTAGCTTAGGCTATAGCTCAACCTGCTACAAAGTTGAACTAAAAGTGTTACCCTGCATCTGCTTACTAGGAAAAGAGGCATGTGATAGCTCAACCTGATCTATGCTAGACTTCTTTTCCTAGTCTAGAGAAAGCCTGTGGGCTGGGATAGCATTTCAGGCCTTTGAATACTAGCTTATAGAAGTCAAAGCATTTATTGGAACATTGGTCAAGTACTCTCAGATTCCAGACTCCTCTGCATGACCAGTGCATTTCTTCTCAGGCATAAGTGCACTTGCCATCCTGAAGCCACTGCCCCCACTTGTAATACTCACTTATAAAAATCAAAGGATGTATTGGATCACTGCAAAGAACAACGCCAGCGCACACAGGCAGGACTTAACTTCTTCCAACCACCGCAGCCAAAGCAACACAATAGCAAAACAACTGAATACTAAAGATAAAGATACAGTGCTATATACTGGTGGAGGTACTGTCTTCACAGATACTTACAATATGGTGTAAAGAGGAAAGGTTGAAGGTGTAACAGCACCCCTGGGTTTGTTGTTGGCAACCAGGGCTGAATGTGGGACCTCTGAGCCTCTACTGCTTGAGCTAAAAACCCCATCTCTATTAGATAATGCTGTAGCAGGCTCATCAACCTCACTAGAGTGGGACAGGACACCACACTGAATTAGTGGGGATTACACACTCCCTTTGAATGTGGATGTTTGTCTGCCACTTCGGAGGACCACTCAGCTCAGTTTCCTGTAAGGGCACCTGGGTGTGAAGGAGGGAATTCCAAGCATAGGAGGATGCATGGAAGAAAGTTTAGAAATAAGAGTGGGAGAAACATATCTGGCTCCACTTGAGCAACAAACATTAGCTAAACTAAATGGATGTTTCAAGTGTCACTTATGGTTAGGGTGACCAGACAGCAAATGTGAAAAATAGGGATGGGGGGGGGGGCGGGTAAATAGGAGCCTATATAAGAAAGAGACCCAAAAATTGGGACTGTCCCTATAAAATCAGGACATCTGGTCACCCTACTTATGGTGGAGTGGTTATTTCACCATGCTGGTCCTGATTCTGCATTCCCTGCCATGCGGCCGTTGTCTTAGGCAGAGCATTTTCACAAATCAAGGCTGTGGAATTTTTGGATGAAAATGAATCTTCAAAGGACCGAGCCTTCAAAGCAGATCACTGGAAAGTTACCCACATTGAGTGTCTTTAGACAGAGTGTAATGTCTGTCTTAGTCTCTGTAAAGAGTGCATCACTGCCACTTATCTATACTGCAGCTTGATTTAAAAACAGGTTTTGTGGATTCTAGACTAATAGGCTATTGTCCCATAGGCCCTGATTCAACAAAGCACTTATGCACATGCTTAACTCTCATTGGTTTCCCATTACTTATGTCCCGCCAAAGTCATCCGGGTTTAGGCTGGTGTTTAAATGCTTTGCTGAATTGGGACCTTAAGTCAGATCCTCAATGGTAGTTAGGTGCCTGAAAACTACCGAGGATCTGGGCTGTAGTCATTACTTACCTTGACATCACTCTAAAGCAGTAGAGCCCAAACCAGGTTGAGACCCATTCCCTGATGGAGGCACTGAGATAACTATTGTTCTATTCGTTACATTGATCTCAAATGAAATGACTATAGGCCATTGAGTTGTGCCATACTAGCACACATGGTCATTAAACAAATAATTTTCTATCACTAATAATGGCCAGCAGCTAACATATGTTAATGGAAAAGGCAGAAAGGCCCAAATAAAACCCCCAGACCCAAGCACTTTCAGACTTTGGACCTGGATATGAATATTGCAGATTGTCCAATAAAAGATACCACCTAAAGATGGACCCAAACGCCTCAGTTTATAGAGTAAGATTTCAGGCCTCAAAGCCCTGCACTAGACAGAATGCCTGGAGCCTGAAAGCTTGTGGATTAACATATCGATGAACTAGGGTTTTCTTTTAGATCCAGATTCTTATTTTGTACCTAGTAGGGCAGTAATATCCTAAAGATAATTGCATGAGCATACATCCCACTAAAGAGTGGATGTAAAGAGAAGCACAAAGTAAACCAGTTGCAGGGCACAACAAGTAGTTTTGTTGCTCCTACAAAACCCAGAAACTATGCAGCTTCGTCTTGAGCATCATCTATTACTTATCTTTCCACTAATTATCTACATATACACAGATCTGTTTTATAGAGCACTCCTGGGATTCAGAAACCCACAGGGGAATTCTCAGAATTGAGAAGGAGGGACCTGCATTCTGTTTAATTTAATCCTTTTCAAATGTGTCTGTTTTAAAAGTGTTACATATTTATAATGTTGAAATGAACATTTTCTAGCTAAGCTTTTAAAAAATTACCACTCCTAATGAAATGTCTTGAACCAGATATAATTTTGGTTTCCCTTTAAAAGGCCAAGAATTACCTTCAAATATATTAATGGAAGAAGGTAATGCTCCAATAAAAATATAATCTCAAAAGAATCTAAATTTACTACCTTTGAAATGTGATATATCAGATAAGAGTCAGAGCTCAACCCAGCTCCCATTGAAATAAATGGAAAGGTGGCCACAAGGTTTAGTTACCATCCATGGAAGCTAGGGTACTGGGCCTGATTCTGATGTAAAATTACACCACTGCAAAGGAATGGCTCTACTGAAATCCAAAGAGTTATGTCAGTATAAAGCTAGCATGAGAGGAAAGACATGTCCATTATTTTACCACCAGAGGGCACATATCTGGGTTCTACTAATGCAAAACAAATATATTAAGAATAACCTGAAGAAACTGAATATAAGGGAGAATTATTTACAGTTAAGCATAAATGTGCTCCCTCATTCATATCAAGATCTGTCTGAATGCAAAAAATTAAGCCAATTTTTGTATGCCTGTCTCGCTGATTCTACAAAAACCAAAGAGTGATGGTGATTAATTAGTAGTTTGCAAAATCAGTTCAAGGATGAGAAACACTAAGTATTATCATGGTGAAGAGCAAGGACATTTCCACATTTTGTCTGTCAGTTTCTACCTAAACTGAGCATCTAAAAAACCTCGCCATTGTGGTTACTGATGGGCCCCCATCGCAATTCCAGATCCAGATCTGGGCTCTGATCCAAATTCACTATTTATACTTATATTTCTAGGTGGATCAAAAAGATCTAATTCGGATCCACATTTTTAACACTGAGGTCAGGGTGTGTATAGATCAGGGATTTTATCACCTTATGGAGACAGAATGGCCTGACTCTCCTCAAAACAGACAATTGTGTTGGAGTATTGAGATTTTTCCCCTTAAAGTAAATCTCAATGCACCAACTCCTCCCCACTCCCAAAACTATTAACTTTATTTCCCAATGTCTGACCCACTTCAGAGATCATGATTTTTCCTTAAAAGGATTTCTGCAGAGAAATAACTAAAACATTTTAAAACTACCTTGTGTATGAACACCATATAGGTTTGGGGTAAAGTTTTCAGATGTCCCTAAGTCCCATTTTCAAACGAGGTTTAAGCACATAGGAGCCCAAGTCAATGAAGTTTAGGAGCTTAAGTGTCAAAGTCACTGTTGAAAATTGGATTTATACATATCTGAAAATGTTACTTGATCTATATTTTTTTATTCTAATGAATCCAGTCCCTTACCTATCAAGGTACACTAGCAAATATAAAAACACACTACTTCAGTACTAATGTGGTAAAACATCAGTGTTGCCTGGCAAACAAAGACTCCCTTTTCCATGTAACGTCTGACACCCAAATTACTTATTCCCCTTCCCTCGGATTAGTAAAATCACCGGTGAAGAGAGAGACCTGGCACTGTACCCGTATGAGCAAGAGATTCAGGGTCTGTCAGATCAAGAGAGGAAGCAAGTTACAGAGTCAAGTCCCTTTCTGCTGAGATTATTTCCATCTATAGGGCCTAGACTGGCTCCCATTGAAGTTAGAGGGAAAACTGCCACACAAAGTGGTGTATGATCAGACCATGATGGTTGAGCTTGCCCTCTGACCTTAATTGTCGGGAAAGCGGCCATATGGAAGGAAGTGAAACAGTGATTAAGTGAAATTACCTCATGCAAGATAAGGGCCTAACTGTATTTAATGGATCCTATATAGACTAGTAATTTGTAAGTAAGCAATATAAAAGCAATACAAATGTTGGCCTAATTTAGCATGGTCAACACCACCTCCAGGCTTTGTTTGCACTTCTTCCTTCTTGGCATACTAAATATCTTCTTATTCAGTTTTTGGACTGTCCCTGACTTGGATATAGGACAATGGAAAAAAGTCATTGTGACCAGACAAAACAAGGAAAGTTCATGTCTTACATAAGATCAATAGCTTTGTTATTGTTAAAAAGTAACTAGACGTGATATAATCTAGTGGGTACTGCAGAATTACATATTTGGTCATAAATATTTTTTAATTAGTAGAATATAATGAACCAGAGGAAGGGGTGTTAATAAAAGTAGGTGTCATCTTGGGTATAAAAGTGTACTAAGACTTAAGCCTTGGCCTTTGTTTGTGTACAGCCTTCATTTGTGTACATGAAGCCAATTTATGGACCTGTTACACCTCAGTTAATCACTGGGCTGTGGCGTTCTGTACCTATGCTAAAATACACCTGTTCCTTGAATTAAAATGCAACATTAGCAGTGGATTTTTGTCTGCTACAGCAAGCAGTTGTCTGCTTTGTTGGGTGCGTAAAGTAACCTGTGGGGCTGGTTAGTGTTCCTAAGATATCCTTACACCATATTCAGACGCACTGTGGCAGTTAGACCCCCTTATTCTAACTTAGACTTCTTTACACTCAGCTAGACCCCCAGAGCGAAATCCAAGCGTCACTGAAGTCAATGAGAGTTTTGCAATTGACTTCAATGGGGCCAAGATTTCAACCCCAGGGTCAAACACATCACTGATGTATCTCCAGTGAAGTCTGTGGGAGTTGCTCTTGATTCCCAAACTTATTGTGGTGTATCTAAATTAAAAGGTTCGGACTCCTAATGTTTAGAGCTGAGTTTGGATAAAGAAATCAGCAGTGTGTTTTTAAAGATCAGAGATTTAGTAAGGTGAGGGAATGCAAGAAATATAGCCTGAAAGTTGAGACGTTTGTTTGGCTTGACAAATATCAGAGGGGTAGCCGTGCTAGTCTGGATCTGTAGAAGCGACAGAGTAGGGGTATTCACCCCATTATGCTCCAATACGTCTGTTAGTCTATAAAGTGCCACAGGACTCTTTGTGGCTTGACAAAGGGGCATTCTGTTGGGAAATGGGAATGTTAACAGATATGGAGATGGGCTAGATAGCTAATATCAAACTGCACAGCTGGAACTATGTCTAATTTTTTTTAAAGATTTTAGATTTTAAAAAAGATTCTAGCTCTCTCCCGGTGGCGTAGAGGTCTTCACCAGAAGCACTACAATGGTGCAGCTGCATTGGTGCAGCAAGTTTGGAGTGTGGACCTGCCCTAAGCCAGCAAAACTCTGAGCTCCTCCTACAAACTACTGAGTGCCCTTCCCTAACCCTGGACCCATTGGGAGTGGAGGATGCTCATGACTTTGGACAGGGAGCTCAGCAACCTACTAATTCAGGTCCCTACCAATTCAGTCCTCACTGTTGTGTCCCATTACAATTAATAAGGAAAAAAGTTCACCCAACACAGCCATCAGAGCTGTCAGAAGTGATCCCTCTGTTTGCATCCGTCACTGTGGGTCTGTCTCTACCCTCCACCCTGTTATTGGGCCTAATCAGCCCATGGCTGCATGAGCATAGTTGGGGGCCCATTTTGGCCCTCCGTTATGCAGAAGGATTTGACTGTCCAGAGACTGCAAGTGACTCACAGAAGCAGCAGTTCTTCTCAGAAGCACTTTCAGTGTTTACAGCCAAGCTTCATTTCCTGTCATCCTTTCAGGTGCTACCATTGCTGCCACCCACTCAGAAAATGTTCACACATGTTTGGAAGTGGGAATGAAAATAAATTCTCTTTGGCAACTTCATGTGTTTTTGTCTTTCCAATCAGAGCTCTTTAGGAAAATCCTGTACAACACGAATACCCCACGAGACTGTGGACCAGCTTCTCAGTTACTCTATTCCTGGGACTGGCAGGTAAGCAAAATTAGCTTTCAGCCACTTTTGCCCTCCTAATTCTGGGGTTATGCAGGGACCTGCCCAGCCATCAGGGTGGTTCTAATTCATCCTGTTCTTCCTATGACCCCCTATGGGTCCTTGGAGTCTAAGGGCTTGTCTTCACTACCCGCCGGATCGGCGGGTAGCAATCGATCTATCGGGGATAGATTTTTCGTGTCTCGTTTAGATGCGATTAATCGATCCCCGAAAGTGCTCCCTGTCGGCTCCGGAAATCCACCTCATCGAAAGGCGGAAGCGGAGTCGACGTGGGAGCGGCGTCGACGTGGGAGCGGCAGCGATCGACTCGCTGCCATCCTCACGGCCAGGTAAGTCGATCAACAATACACCGACTTCAGCTACGCTATTCATGTAGCTGAAGCTGCGTATCGTAGATCGACCCCCCCCCAGTGTAGCCCTGGGCTAAGAGTAGTAGCCGTGCAGGGCACTTTGATCACACCCACTCCACCCCTTATGCTTCAGGCCACAACCACAGCTCTACGCTGTCCAGGGAGACCCTCTGCACAGGGTATATTACCAGCAGGCTGTTTCCATCCACTTTAAGGCTCCTTTCTGCTGCCTGAGTGACAAGGGAGCCTTAGTGAAACAGAATTGGAACCTGGCACTTTTCTTTTTAAAAATCATGCTGCATCTGCTGTACACCGAGCCCTGGGTACCTCTTCCCCCCAGCTCCCCTGCATCCTGCAGTGGAAGATGGGAGAAGACTTTCCTTTTGGGGGATGGAGAAGAGCTCCCCACTCCCCCAGTGTCATTGCAGGTCTCACTATGGGGTTTTGCACAGCAGCTCTCCTCTGACCTTGGTGCTATTTAGATGCTAATTTTCATCTCACAAGCCACCTTTGGGTCCTGGCAGTAATCTGGAAGCATCTGCTCCAAATCATCCTGGATTACAGGAATTAAAGGCCCCAATTAGAGGCCTGGGGTCCTGGCAGTGTAAATCTGTTTAACCTTAATTCACTGGGGGTAGGGGCTCTTCCCCCTTTCTAAAGGGCACAAGGGTAGTCTCCCCTGGCTGTTTTCTTCTGCTCCAGCACAATTTCATCTTCTCACTTACAGTGATTTACAGATTCCACAGGCTGGATAATACAAATGAGATACGAAACCCCAATAGTGTGTCTGTCTCACACCAGCCCCTTGGACACTGGAGGGTTGAGCCTACCTTTAAGCCCTATAAAATGGCTGTCAATAGAAAATGAGAGGAATGGTGGAAAAGGAGGGAAAGTGAAATTCATGGATTCAGACTACCACAGGCCTGAAATCCTGAGAGAAAATAGGCTGAATGACTAAAGGAGAGTGGGGGAGGATTAGAATGATGGACATCTCATTGTTATCGCTAAGTGGCTGTATTACAATGGAAGACAGTAGATAATACAAAGGGAATTTCTCATTAAACACAATGGTCTACCACACCTTTGGTAAACAGACAGCTGCCATCTTGGGTGACATCTGGGATTCCCAGAGCTAAAGGCACAAGGAGCTACAGCTTGAGCTGAAGAACTAGGTTTTGCAGATAGGAGTCTGTTACTGCCCCAGTCCTTTGTGGATCAGGCACAGAGGGGGACTGTAGGGGCTCTTGGCCCTCTGTGGGGTGGTGGGGCACCACCCCGCCTCGCTACGCATGCTCGGCTGGGGAATCCTCAGTTTGTGGCCCTAAACTTCCTGCAAGCGGTACAAGACACGCCCACGCCCTGGGTCAGGGCGGGCAGCAAACCACCAGTCAGGGGCTCAGGCCCTCAGGCAGGGACTGAGCAAATATCCCAATAGAAAGCACCAGGCTCCTGGCTCTGAGCGACCAGGGGGAGGGGGGAGACTGCCACCCGCGAGATGGGTGGCAGGGGGGACACAGGTCCACCCACTCCACTGCGTCCCAGCCCGGGGCCCTAGCAGCGGCAGACGACCCGCTGCTGTGTCAGTGGGGATCCTGGCCGCAACACACCGACATCGGCTCTGGCAGTGCTGCAGCCAGACTAGGGTCGGCTGCCCCCAGGCTACGTCCGGACTCCCCCTCGTAGGGTACCTGGGTCAGGGTGGTGTCCTCGGAAGGTTCCAGCATCATGGGCTCCTCCTCTGGGTAACAGGCGAGGGGCAGGCTCGGCAGCTCCTCTGGGTCGCGGGCGCAGGGCAGGTCCAGCCACTCCTCTAGACAGCGGCTGCTCAGCAGGTCCGGCCCGTCTTGGTGTGTACCCGGGGCCGGGGGGTTTTCCCAGTCGCGGCCTAGGCTGGCGGCGTCTGGCCTCCCCGGCGGCTGGTCTCCAAGTGAGTGCTGAGGGCCCGCCTTTATACTGCCAGCTCACACCTTTCTACTTCCAGGTCGCGGCCTGTCCCTCTGAGGGGCGGGCTCAGAGCTTTCTGGCTCCGCCCACTCTGGCATCCAGGGAGGTTCTTCCCTCTGCGGGGTGGTGGGGCGCCACCCCGCCTCGCTACAGGGACCTGTCACACACATTAACTGGTGTGTTACAAAAGGATTTAAAACATGGGACAGGCCTGGGTTTCTTAACCTACACTGAAGAAGCTGTAGAAATATCCTCACACTAGTCTACCACTAGCCACTGGTGGCTACAGTGCCTTACAAACAGGTGTTGGAGTGAGGGCCATCATAACAGGATGAGGGCTGTAGCGAGGCAGCCGGGTATGGAGGATTGACATGGAGGTGGGAGGGGAGTTTGCATGATCCCACACGTACAAGGTATATGAGGGTGGCTTTACTTCCTTTGGTCATCAGATCTGGCCATCACCCCAATTTCCTTCTCTCTGACTAAACCAAATACCCCTAAACCTCCACGCCTGCTGGGGTATCAACCCACATTACAGTGATCCTCCAAACTAGACTGGTCAGTTCACTCCCAGCTCTGTCTTCCTGGAGACTTTTGGGAACCCCCCACCCAGAAACAATCTAAAGCAGAAAGCTACCTTCCAAATCTCCCCTGAAGGGTCCAGCTCCCTGCTAGAGGACAGTGTCAAAGTCCCTGTCACAGGGCGCACCACTCACCGCTTGTCTGGCAGCTCCACCTGGTCACTCTGGGGATGAGCTCTCAAGGTTGACACCCCTTCCCATGATCGCACACCGTTTCTCTCTCAGGTCTGCAGCTCCTCTCTCATCCCAGGAACCGCAGCGTGACTCAGCCCTTCCAGCTAAGTCACTCAACATTCCCCACTTCCAGGGTACAGTCCTTCAATTCTCTGTCACTCCCACAGTGACTCAGGTAGTCTTCCTGTTCACTGTTCTGCCAGTTTATGCCACACCCTCCATAGCTGGTAGGGGAACCCAGGCCCACTCACTACTCCGGATTCCAGTTCAGGGACCCTACACCGCAGCAGTTCTGGGCTTTTCCTCTCCCAGTCCTCACTCTTCCTTCCCTGGGCTGCTTCCTACCACTACTGGTTCCCCTCCTCTCTCTGGGTGTATCAGCTTCAAACCCTCCTCCCTCTGCCCAGGGAAGAACTGTCCTTTCCCTTCAGCAGTCCCTGTCTGTTGCCAGCTTCCTGGCTTTATAGGCCCTGCTTATTCCTGCCCAGCTGAACCTGCTTGCAATCAACTCCCTGGCTCTTCCTCCAGGCACAGCCTGTGGAGTTAATAGGCCTACCTGGCCACCTTAGCCCCTTCCATTCTGGGGGAGGGAGGGAGAGACACCCCATCACAGTGCTTACATCACCCTTTTCTCCAGGATTCCTTAGGGATGCTGAGCAGATTTTCCAGGAGATGGTAGGTCCTCTGCAGAGGTGCCCATAAGCCACTCCTGCTCCCTCCAGGCTCCATGTCATTGTATGTCAGTCTGTCATGTTAGAGAGACAAGGTTGGTGAGGGAATATCTTTTATTAGACCAACTTCTGTTGGTGAGAGAGAGAGAGGTGGGGGGCTTTCAAGCCATATAGAGCTCTTCTTCAGAGCTAGGAAAGGTACTCCAAGTGTCACAGCTAAATGCAAGGTGGAACAGATTGTTTAGCATAATTTGTTAACACATATTCCCCTAGAATAATCTAAACAATCTAAACTCCCCTTCTTCCTGCACCTCAGCTTAACTCTTTGGTAAAGCACAGGCCCAAGTTCTGTCTTTTCAGATACAATAGCCCTGAGGTTTAACTTGTTGTAATGCTGTATAAAACTGTGATATGTAGGTGTAACTTTAGCGCCCTCGTGGCCAAGATGGAGTCTGCTCTGCAGGCAGCTCTGGCCAAGAGAGAGCGCGCGCAGGAATGCAGCAGGGAAAGTCCTTTCCACCCGAGGGGCACCTGTTCCAAACCCCCCGGAGTGAACACACACACCCACAGGAAAAGTACAATGCATATAAGAAAGGGAAATATTTATTTACAGAGGGATGAGAGAAGAAAAACAACCAGGGGAAATATAGGGGGAGCAGTAAAACAGGGTTGCATCCAAACCAAGGCCCCACAGGCCCAGTGGTAGCACAGGCCGAAAGGGCAGACACTGAGCAATGTGTCTGCACACAGACTGCAGGAGTCCTGAGCAAAGTTTTAGTCCAGGGGTGAGTCTTGGGTGCTCCTGGTCAATCTTCGGCGCCAGTGAACTTTCCCCAACAAACACTCTCTGCAAAGCCACACAGAACAACCCCCTCCCCACTTAACTAGCTACAGCCTCCCTCCTTGTTCCCAGCGCAGAGTCACAAGCCCCAGTACTCACAGCCCCATGCAGCTCTGGGCAGCAGTGATACAGATCATGGGTCCAGCTCCAGCCTGTCCTTCTCGGGCAATGCCGCCCTGGCACAGTGCTCCTCCTGGCTCCTGTCCTGGGGTGTTCCCGATCAGCCGCCCTGTCCTTCTCGGACTTCAGGCAGGTTCTCTCTTTCTTCTCTGAGGGCCTGCAGACTGCAGTCCCCCTTCTCTCTCTCCAGCTCCACCCCCTGGAGTTTCCCTCCTTTTTCCTCACTGCTTCACCTCCCCCGTTAGGAAAAAGATTACAGGGGCCATGCTCTCTAAACCCCAAAGGGGTTACATAGGTGTTAATATTTCCTAGTCAACTTCAAAGAGAGAGAGCATCAACGTTTCTTAGTAAACAAACATTCAATGCACATAGAAAACATGGTAAAGAGTATAAAGACATTGTAAATGGTATTTGGAATTCTATGAATAACATTTAAACAAAAGCTGTTAGAAAATCTACTAGTGTTCCTCATACAGACTTTCCCCTTTGTTGCTGTTAAATTTAAATTTGTAACATCTATACTTCCATACTTGAGCACACCCCTGCTCACATTCCCTCCTCAGATTGTCTCTCAGAGATGATTTCTCAGTCTTTATAATGTGGCCACAACCTGGACTGCAAGTCACCCTGGACTTTAGAGCGCTTGAGCAGAATGGCAGCATCTCAGTTCTTTCAAAACATTTTTGAGCCTTGTCCTCAAACAGCCAGTCTGGGGAGTCTCCACAGCTGGCAGCATTTCAGCCCTTGGGTTAATAAATAGTGGACTAGTCCCTTCCAGTGCTAGTGATGCAGAAATCTGTAGCCAGAATCCAAAGTGGAACAGTTATTGGGACCCAGCCCTCACCGCTAGGTCCTGCCTTAATCAGCTGCATTGTCAATAGGTAAAAGCATATATTTATAACCCTCCCCCATCACATTCTGATTGGCTCAGCTCTCCGAGGGTGACTGGGTGTGACCAGTCAGGTAGGTAGCCCCCAGCTTCAGAGCATACCCTGGAACTGCCACCCCGTTTCTGGATGTCTCTGGGCCCTGCCCAATGCACATGTGCAGAGACACAGAGTATTCACGCTAAAATCCTTGTCTCCTCCTCACTGCTTCTTTCCCTTCTTTTGAGCTAGGAAAAAAAATATCAAACACTGCAGTATAAAGCACAGTGGTTATACTCTGCTACTATCACCCAGCAAGCCTTACCTCTTATTCCTACATCTTTCCCCACACCAAGCAGATGGGCTTGCTTTTATATTGTCTTCCTTCCCAGCATGCCTTGCTGTGAAGCCTGTAGCTCCCATCAACTGTCAACTACAAATCCCAGAATGCCTTGGCAGCCTCCCTTAAAAGGCCAATATTGACTGTTACAAGAACTTCAAAATCCAGGGATGGCCCTACTGTAATCTAAAATACTCATATTACACTACATATTACCATGCCGACATCTCATTGAGGAGGTGCCCTTCTGAGCTCTAACACGAAGGCAGCCAGGCTTAAAGAGCCTTTCTAAGGAGCCGTAAGGATGGAAGTTCCCACCTCCCCTGTGAAAAACATCCACCTTTCTTTCCATGCTTCTAGACCCCCTCCCAGCTGCTAAATCCTCCCCCAGCATCCCCAATAATGTAAAACTAAGGTGTATTGTCCACAGAAAGTTGTGAGCTATATGCCTCTCTCCCTCCCAGCACTGGATGCCTCATGTATTTGGTGGCCTTAATCCATCTCTGCTTGTGTATGCAATATCCAGGGGTTCCGGTGTCATTAGAACGTCAATACGTACAAAGCAATCCGTGTATGTTTCTTTGGGGGGGGAGGGGGTTTGTTTGTTTTAATATTTGACGATTCACAAAAATGATAAACAATGTATTTAATTAAAGCCCTTGACAAAGTGCCCCTTTGCTACCCACTGAGGTCTTTTTCGTAAGATTCTGATTGTTGGAGATCCATTATTACAGGAGATAAGAGTTGGGGAGCAGTGGGGGTTCTTCCTGAACTTAATGTGTAAAGCACAAACCCAGAGGAGCTCACTGCTGGGTGAGAGCGTGACAATGGGTTGGCCGAGTCGCACAGGATATTGTTATTATTTATTATTTGGATTACAGTCGTGCATAGGGACCGACTGAGAACAGGGCCCCATTGTGCTAGCCACTGTATAGACACAGTGGAATAGCCAATCCCTGCTCTGAAGATCTTGCAATCTAACTAGCCAAGATAGACATGGGAGAGGGGGATGGGGTATAACACACAAGCAGAGCGATCAGTGTGGTGGTGGCAAATAGCTTGTTAATGCAGTGATTTTGGGGGAGAAGGGGTTTGCTGCCAGGGGATTAGCTCAACAGAAATTCAAAGGAAAGGCAAGGGCACACTGAAGGGGGTGGAATGAGGGGACAGGGCAGAGGAGAAGTGGGAGGTGAGCAAGCAGGGGAACAAGAAGTGTAGCTATTGAGTGAGGCTGAAGTCAAGAGACTGTGAAGGAGTGGGTTGGAGCAAACAGCCAGTCAGCACAGTGGGGAGAATGTACAATGTCAGAACAGCAGAAAACTTGCCAACGACACCGTCAGCGTCCATCGCTCCCTACTGGGGCCGCTTCTGGATCTGCTCTTGCTGCCTTTAGTTTCTTTGGGCCTGAAGACTAGGTCCTCCCTGGAATTGTCTTCTTCCCCAGCCCATGTGGTTTGGGGGCTGTGGCGCTGCATGGGTCCTAGTTCCTCTGGAGGGGAGGGGAGGAGTCACCCTCTCACAGTTCGGAGTCCATGGGAACACAGGGTGGGAGAGGTGGTCATATGTAATTCTAGTTCATTTGTGTAGCCCAGTCTTGTTAGACAACATGCCATAAGGATTTTTAAGGGTTGTCTCACATTGAAAATATATTTTATAAAGCCAGAGCAGGGAAATATAACATCCCTGTGTCTTTGCATTGCTTCCTGGTTCTTATCTTACCTCCGCTGTGTACGCAACTTGGCTTCCCATGGACGAATGTCTACGCTGGTCATTGGGAACACTGGTGATTGCTGCTATCCTGCCATTTTCAGCTCTTAAAATTCTGCTCCTGGATCTACCTCAAACCTCAAGGACTAGATATGTAGATTCCTTCCCAACCCTAAGAAAAACACTTTACTTTTACCACAGACCCAATAAAATTTGGTGAAGTCTGATGTTTCAGCTATTAGTGCTCCACATATAGCCCTTGCAGAACAGTTTTTGGTAGGTACTGTGATGTTCTGTTTTTCCTGGCATCCCTGATGGTGCAGTTAAGGTTGTGTGCTTAACTTGTGTTGGTAGTGCCACCAGATTTCTGGGTTTTTCAGCTTGGTCATTTAAAAGTTCACATTCAGGAAGGCCATGCTGATCACAGGGCTGTGTTTTGTGATCAGAATTATTAACAACTCCACCTTAAATAAGCTTTTTCCTGATGACTATACAGGATAGAGATGGCCATGTTGTCATCATACCATCCCAGACACAGTGGGCCTATAGACCCAGGGTTCTCAACCTTTTTCTTTCTGAAACCTCGCTCCCGCCAAAATACTATAAAAACTCCATGGCCCACCTGTGCCACAATAATTGTTTTTTGGCATATAAAAGTCAGGGCTGGTGTTGGAGGGTAGCAAGCAGGGCAATTGCCACAGGACCCCCTGCAAAGCTACATTGCTCAGGCTTTGGCTTCAGCCCTAGGTGATGGAGCTCAGGGCCCCGGGCTTCAGCCCCATTTGGTGTGGCTTTGGCTTTCTGCCCTGGGCCCCAGCGAGTCTAACGCTGACCATGCTTGGAGGACCCCCTGAAAGCTGTTTGTGGCCCCCCCAGGGGGCCCTGGACCCCTGGTTGAGAACCACTGCTGTAGACACCTGTGAGTGCTATGTACCACTAACTATATATTCCTTTAGTTAAGGGACAGCCATAAGGAACATAACTAAAATGTATTAAAAGGCTCTGAAGAAAAATTTAAACTACATACATGAAACCTGAAAGGCTAGCCTAGTACAGGGGCTCTCAAACTTCATTGCACCTTCTGACAACAAAAATTACTACATGACCCCTGGAAGAGGTCATGCCTGAGCCCACCCAAGCCCTGCTGCCCTGGGCGGGGGGCCAAATCCCAAGGGCTTCAGCCCCAGGTAAGAGGCCTGTAACCTGAGCCTTGCTACCCAGGGCTGAAGCCCTCGGGCTTTGGCTTTGGCCCCAGGCAGTGGGGCTGAGGCTTCGGCTTCCGTCCCAGGCCCTAGCAAGTCTAAGCCAGCCCTGGCGACCCCATTAAAATGGGATTGTGACCCACTTTGAGGTCCCGACCCACAGTTTGAGAACCGCTGGTCTAATACGATGCCCAAAGAGCTAGTTTGGATGTTTACCTCTGGGACAGGAGTTCTGCCTTATGGACAAGACAAGCAGAGAGACTGCGTGGCTCCTTCCCTAGAGGGAGAGTCATCTCAATGCCGGGTGTTTTGTAGGAGAAGTTCATTAAAAAGAGGAGGAAACGAGGAGATGCTCAGAGCTATTGTGGACCCAAACCTATGAGGTGCAGCGTGACACCTGTTAGATACTGATGACCAGATTCACAAATTGTCAATATGTCCCCCCAGCTGATAAGATACTGTACTTTCCGAGTTGACTCTAGATTTGGGTGTCCTCTAAGAGCTTTGTAAAACTGGGGTCTACCTGGCTGCAGTTCCAGCCTTAATTTCTGTGCCGTTTGTGTGGTCCTTGAAAAAAATTACATCTGAATCCCAGATGAGACAGTAGATCCAATGCCGCAATTGTTACTCCATGAGTAATCCCTACTCATGGGAGTAAATTCATTGATGCCTATGGGTGAGTCAGGACTACCCCTATCCACTGTGTTCTTCCATAACATCCACAATTGTGTGCTTGTTAAATAATGACCCTGCTCCTGAAGGTGTGTGCAGTTCACACTCGGTAACTTCTCCACACGTTATCCCTTCCACTGCAATTTACACACATTCCACTTGGATGAAGAAATCTTCGCCAGTCAATATCCTTTTACTCAACAGTAACTGAAAGTCTATTGACTTTGATATACTTTTTTTTTGGGGTAAACATTCCATATAAAAATCATGGCACACTTTATTGAACTTCATTACAGTAGGACGCTCTGTAGACTTTCTGGAGGCACCTCAGCATAAGTTTTTGTGAAATTATGATATAACATTGTGATCATGGGCAAAACCTGGGTATCAGGGGATTTCTCCCCAAGTTTTGACATGCTATTGGTAATCTTGTCCTGCAAACTAAAAACAGTTAATTAAAAATATATAGCTGAAGTTTCACAACGATGTCATTCAATAAGGCCCTGATGCAAACACCATTGACATCAATAGGAGTCTTTCTATTGACTTTAATAGGCTTTGGATCAGAACCTAACTGGGGTTTAACAGTGAATTATACAGTAAAACACAAATCCACTGCATAGTAAAGTCTGTAGGAAGTAAGATTTATTTCTGGATCAACTAATTCTCACCACCCTATTAAATATAAATATCTATTTCCTTACAATGCAATATTTCCAAGAAGTTGCTGCTTGTACCTTCTGCTCTGTGGATGCTCCAAGGTGAATCACATCTTTTCTGAGCCATGCCTCTGCAAATCTGCATGTGTCATTGATACAGAATAAACAGAATCATTAGTGACTGGGCCAGAGTGGCAGGAGTCTTTCCTTTGACTGCAGTGGGCTTTGGATCAGGCCCTCTGTGCATTCAAACATCCTTATTTTACTCTGAAAACTTAAAAGACAAAACTAATTTATGAGTTTATTTATTTAAATAAATAAAAAACCAAAAATACTTACTGTCAGTGTCACTTCTGCACTCCAGAAGGCCGGAAAAAAAAAAGCAGTGATTTTTACTGGATCTTATGGAAGAAGCTGAAACAATGCAGAGTCCTTTTCAGTAGATTTTCTATAACAGTTTTATACTGTATCTCTAGGAAATGGGCTGCTCCGTTTGCTGTTGCTAGCAGTTGAGATACTATCCAAGTTGTCCCATTCATCAGTATGTGAACTCTGAAAGCACTTCATCAGTGCCATTCCGTGCATTTCAGCTCGAAGAGCCATGGTAGGTAATGTAATGATGATGAATCTAAATGATAATAAAGTCTCTCTGTTGAAAATGTAAAGTGCAATGCAACTATTTTTAGTGGCCTCTCCAGCTGAGATAATGTAGCAAGCTAGTTAAAAGTTGACATCCATCTTAGGTGAATTGATTCTTACCATTTGCAAACCAAGGTGAACTGCAGAAGGTTAATGTTTTTGCTCAAAGAGGCGAAATGTCTGCTATAGAAATGGATGTATACTGTACATACAAAGAAACAGACCATTAAATATCTAATGTGTATGCATAGGTTTTGTTCTTCAAACGTGTTTGTTTCTGTAATAGACATTTAGTTCACTCAGTTGCTTTCTCTCTCTCTCTCTGTGTAAGCAATGGCTCTGATGCAAGAGGGTGAGTAATTTCAAACTACCAAGCAATGCATTATAACTACACTGTTTGATGTAGTGTTGAGGGGAGGGTATCAAAACATTTTAAGTGCCTGCTTTTAAAGTGTGAAGACATAAAGATTTTTTAAATGGTTAGTCCTCTTCCCCCCCAAAATGTAAGAACTTAGGCCAAAGTTTTCAAACCTCGGTGCCTAAATTTGGGCACCTAAATCCATATTTGGACAACTTAATAAGAATGCTGAGCACCTGCAGTTCCCATTAACTACAACAGAAACGGGAGCAGGTGCAGATTTGCAAAGCCAGGCAAATATATTAGGAGCAGTGTAGTAAGCACTTTATACTCCCTGTGGCAGAATTGCCACCCCAACACCCCCCTCTTGGCTGGCTGTGGTACTGCAACAAATTTTACCTTAGTATCCTCCACTGTCTTTTGGCCTACTCCAGCCATAAGTGTTCTGGCCCCCCCAGTTAGACCATTTTGTAGAGTCCTGCCCCTTCTGGGACCACAGTCTTTTACCAAAGTCCTAAAATAACTTATACAAAAACCAGACCTTTAGCCTGGCTGGCCAACACCTCATCACAGGCAAGTCTCTATTGCTTTAGACCATCCTTCTGTGTCTCAATCCACTCCCCGCACCCAATCTTGGGGCTATCCCATTCCTATCCTTACTCAGGGGGGTCAGGCAGGCTTCACTTAGGCCTCCATCTCACCACTGGAGCCTATCTGGTCTTTCCTCCTTTCCCCTCCTTAGCCTACCTTCAGGTGGCTTCTCAGAGACTGGAAATTGGACCCCTCCTCTCCTCTATGGTCCAGATTAACTGACCTCTCTGGACCATACTCATGGCATGTGTCAGGTTTCCCCATCATACTTGTCAAAACTAATTTCTTTCAGAAAGACTTCGACCGAAACTATCCAGCCCTGCTCTCATGCCTCACCTCAGAATCCATTAATTTAACTGAAATTACAATTAACAAAATAAAAATGAATACCTTGGATCTAACAAAGTGATGGACAGAACAGCATATTCACTTTGTTCTCAGGCTACATTCCACACCCCATTTACCTGTATTTTTCCCATTTAAACCCCAATCCTGCAAACACTTAAGCATGAGCACAACCTTGCTAAGGGAAGTAGTTCTATTGAAGTCAATGGATGGTGAATTGTGTGCTGGACCGAGACTTAGAATGTAGGTTCTCTGGGGGCAGGAAACAATGTCTACGAAGTGCATTGGTCACCAGTGGCGTTACCCTAGTGAAGATTTTTAAGTGGTTCCAACTGATTCTGTTTGGTAGCTAGGTTTTGGAACAGAGAAATAGGTCTACTGGTATACTGCCTCCTGGGGATGTTGGTCTTTCTTCCAGCAGAAGCAGTAGAAAATGACAGAGAGAAACCAAAATATTCCAATGTTGCCCACTGGAATTTTGATTAGAAGTGTATAATTAAAAACTATAGTAGGAAATGCATATTTAAGATTATTTCTTTACTATTTTCATTTGATGGGCCTAGACATATGTGACGGGGAAGAGCAGCCCTGCACTGGTACCGCAGGGGTTAACCCTTCCTTCCTGGTAGAGGAAGCCCCACCCTGGAAGCCCTGCTGGGCATGCTCCAACTGGAGCCCAGGTATAAAGGCCTGCAAAGCGGCTCAGTCTGGGCTGACCGCCACAGGAGAAGGAAGCACACTGCCAGCTCCCGAGGTGGGACAGCCAACGTCCCAGGATCCAGGGGCCAACCAAGCTGTGACGCCCTCTGCACCCCAGACGGAGGCTGTGATCGGAGGGGACGGACCAGAGAACCCGGTTGACGGTAGGAAGTGACCCAGGGGGACTTTAGAAGCCAGTAGCGTCAAAGCCGCACTGATGCTCGGTGTGTTGCAGGTGGATCCCCGCCGAGCTAATCACAAGGTGGAACCCTGCTAACAGGTGAGCCCTGGGTCGGGACCCGGTGGAGAGGGTGGGCCCGGGTCCCCCTACTACTCTGGCCACACTGCCCTGAGCCTCGGGGCGAGTTGTATGAACTCTGGCCACTAGGCCGCACTGCCCTGAACCTCGGGGCGAGTTGTATGAACTCTGGCCGCTAGGCCGCACTGCCCTGAACCTCGGGGCGAGTTGTATGGACTCTGGCCGCTAGGCCACACTGCCCTGAACCTCAGGGCGAGTTGTATGGACTCTGGCCGCTAGGCCACACTGCCCTGACCTGCGGGGCAAGTTAGTTGTATGGACTCTGGCCGTTGGGCCATACTGCCCCGGATCTTGGGGCAAGTTGCCTGGACTCTGGCCGCTAGGCCACACTGCCCTGATCTGCGAGGCGAGTTAGTTGCATAGACTTTGGCCATTAGGCTACCACAGGACGCCCTTAAAGAGACAGGCGTGAGGACTTAAGAGTGGCGAGGCCCTGACACCTCAGCCACCCCTGCCACAAAGGGGCGCTGCGGTGCCGGACCCATCACAACATACAAGAGAACAGATTTGCTAAGGAGTCTTGACCCATGGTGTCACACCAGATACCAGCATAAGATTGAAAGCTGTTATTGCACACACAGACCTCATTTGCTTCAAAATGGCTCTAGTGCCTGGGAAAGGACTTCGGAATCGGGCCTATAACTAATTCTTACCAATAAGTGTCAAGTGGGTATTATGAACGGAGGCCTCTGAATGGGTGGTGAATGCTGCCGGGGTGCAGGCTTCCAATATAACAGTTCAGCGTGACTTTGGGCTCTACTCTGCAGTCTCTATTCAGGAAAACCTCCCAAAGATTTTCAGTGGATGAAAAATCAGGCACAAAGTTACTGCAGTAAATAGGCATGTAGCTGTGGACAAAGCAACAGACAGGAGCAAATTAATGAGAAAGTGAGCATGGACCATGATAATTTTGAAGAACTGGTTGTCAGGCATTCAAAGAGACTTAAAACAACTAAAAAACAGAGCTGAAATACTAATCTTCAGTGTAGAGATCAGAGATGAGTGTGTGTGGATGGTGGTTTACTAGAATATATTTTATTTCGTAAAAACCTTATTATAAAGCAACAGTTCAGTTCCTGAATCACAGCTATGGTCAGTGTCCCTACATTTCTTGAAGTGGCTGAAATCATTTGGCCTGTATAACTTTACACCTTACTGGGAGTTATGGCTTATAGATAATAACAGGGAAGTTCTAATTTATACCCTCAAAGCCTGGGAAATTCAGAAGGGAAGGCTGCCACGCTTGTATTTTGGTATTGCAGCTAATATGGTGTGAAAAGTGTTCTGAGATCCACCCCAAAGAAGCCTGTGAGCTTCAGTGCTTCGGCACAAGAGGGTAAGCTAAGGAGGTCATGGCAATCTTCCCTTTAAATTGAGCTAAAAGTGGAGAACTACAGTCCCATTGATTCAAGTGATCAAGTGGGATAAGATGAAAGAGGCTGCAGAAGTCACTGGGAGTTTTTCTTGGCTTTCACAAAGAGCAACATGCAATACTTTGCAGTGACCCAACCACCACCCCCAGACCACCACTGATACCTCCCACGAGCCTGAGCCACAGGCCTCTGGCTTGAACAGGGAGAAGGAGGAAGAGGAAGATGGGGGACAAGTTATGGGAGGGGGTGTACAGCAATGCTGCAAGCTAGGACCTGTTTGAGATTCCACCACAGTCCAGTCCGTCCTGGCAGTCGAGCACAGGTGAGCCTGATGCAGGGGAAGGATCCTCGGGTAAATGTATTTCCCATTACAGTGATGGCACCGTGAACTTAACAAGACACACCTATTGACTTTTCATTAATTTACTCATACTAGAAGAGGCAGCGGTATAACAGTGAGAGGTAGAGTTGTTGTCTGTTTTTCATTGCCTGCAGAGTTAGGCAAGGAAGGCCTTGAGGAGCAGTTTGTTTATGTACCCAGGGATGTCCCTTGTATCCTGAGCGATCTTGACGATACTTCCAGGGGGGTACTCTGCAATCCTCCTCTAAAGGTTTCTAGGGATGGCAGCCTTATTTCTTCCTCCATGGTAGGATGCTTTCCCATGCCACTCAGTGATAACACCAACAGGCACCATTGCAACACACAGGCTAATGGCATACGGGCCTGGGTGGCTTTGGGACGCCAGCAGCAGCTGTGCTCTCTGTGCCTTTGTTACCCTCAGGAGTGAGTTATCAGATAAAATCACCACCGCCTGTGGAAAACAGTGCCCGTATTCAGTCCCATTTCCCTATACGCCTAGTTTCATACAACCAAGCAACTCTCTCCTCATTTCCCTCACTCCAGCAGGCCGTACTCACCATTGCCGTTACTGCGAGTGGCGCTGTGCACAAGCAATCCCAAGCAGAAGTGTCAATGAGCGTATCTTGTTCAAAACTTTGAAGGGGTTCTGAATCTTAAGTTTTGCTTTCCGTTGTGACCATACCGACAATGGTACCTCGATGTATTTTATCTTCAGCTACTGCCATTGAGGCCTTGAGGGGTTCCCACTCCACACCCATGAAACACCTGAGCCAGATAAGGAGGAGAAAGAATAGGACACAGGATTGTTACCCAGGGTTTTTAAAGCTGAAAGCAATGGTAACTTAGCTTTTTTTAAAGGCGGTGGTAGGAATAAATTAGTGGGGACACAGCTCCTTTGTTTGATAAATGATTGGTACATACAAAGGTGCTTTTACCTAAAACTGCTTATTTTAGGTATTAAGCACACCATACACATACATGCTGTAGCAGTAGGTTCAGAGCATCCCAAACATTTATGTTGCAGCTGAAGAAGTGGGTATTCACCCACGAAAGCTTATGCTCCAATACGTCTGTTAGTGTATAAGGTGCCACAGGACTCTTTGTCGCTTCCAAACATTTATATTTACCTAACATCTGAGATGGTTTTGAGTAATCAGCAACCAGGCTTCTGGGGGCCCTTCTTCCCTCCAGCTCCTGGGGAGTTTATGTGCCTGCTCCTTGCCCAAAGAAAATCTCCCTTGAACTGCCTTATAGTGTATATTTTTGCTTAATTTGTTAAAGTTAACTTAAAAAGAACATAAAATATAGTGATTTTTAGTGGGTTACCATAGGAAACGCTAGTGGGTTGCCAATTTTTTAAATTTTAGTAAATTATTTATTATTTTTTATTATTAAAGCATTTTTGGTATGTTTAGTTATAACGACAATAAAACTTATATGTCAGGGGCACTTAACCAAGGTCAGCTGCTTAAACATTTTATTTCTATTTTTATGGCATATTAACTTTTTGTTAAATGCAAATGTGCAGCTATTTGGCCCTGCCTCTCAGCCCTACAATTATTTCTAGCTATTTGGTTTTCAGCTAGCAGTGGCTGGACACACAAAATGGTTAACTGCAGTAATGTCAAGTTCTGGGGTTACAGATGACATGTTCAATGAGATCCTGCAAGCCAGTGCTCCATCAGACCGCGAGCACAGGACCTGGAGGGTGAATATAGCAGATAGCCTGGTGGAGAGGAGGAGAGTGGAGTGGAGAGGAGAAAGGTACAGGGGTCCCAGCAGGAAAAGGAGAGGGAAAAGCACCAGGACATAATGGGGCTTCTCTAGGCGCAAACAGATGCTGCAGGCTCTTTTGGACTTACAGGCACCTCTCTCAACACACCATCACCTTACCCCCAACATACCAGGTGGCATCAGGGGTCACTGCATTACCCCTACCACTCTACTCCAGGAGTATTAACGACAACCAGAGATTCACATACTGGTACATACCAGGGTGAAATCCAGATCCGTGAAGGTCTGTGTCACCTCTGCCCTGCACCCATGGGTGCCTTAAAATGACTTGCTGCAGTAGTTCCCACCTGGGCCACTCACAAACAGCCTTTCAGCATACAGGTCACACAGAGAGGGCGGGGGGGGGGGAGAGAGAGAGAGTATAAATAACTGTGGCCAGCCAGCCACATGTGGATTACATTCTGGCTTTTACGAGCCTAAGTTACTTCTGTGGAGTGACCCCAACACACTCCCAGTCCTGGATTTCCTCCAAAAATATATATGTCTTATGCTGCCCAGCCCTTTTCTGGACAGTACAAAAATATTAAATCTGCTATTCCTTTAAGGGAATAATATACACCAGTTTATAACCTTAAATAGAACTTCCCATGCAGTTTAACTGAAACACTTTGGATTAGATAAAACAATAAAATAAGTTTATTAACTGCAAAGAGAGATTTTAAGTGAGTACAAGCAATGAGGCATTAAAGTCAGAAATGGTTACAAGAAAAATAAAGATAAAACACTTTCTAGTGCCTAACGTAAGAAACTATATTAGATTTAAAGCAAAGCTTTGACCACATGCTTCCAACAGCATTACTGACCAGCCTTTGGGTCAGGACCCCTTCGTCACATCCAATGGCTGCTTCTTTTTTCTTCTCAGGTGCAAAGAGTGAGATGCACAGGGAGGGAGAAGGGAGGCCTTTTGGGGTGTTTGCATTTCCTTTTAATAGTTTCACTCCCCCTCTTGAAAAGCATTTCCAGCTGAGAACCGGGAGACAAAGAGTCTGTGTTAGCAAAAACAACAAGGAGTCCTTGTGGCACCTTAAATACTAACAAATTTATTTGGGCATAAGCATCCGTGGGCTAGAACCCACTTCATCAGATGCATGGAGTGGAAAATACAAGAGCAGGTATAAATACACAGCACATGAAAAGATGGGAGTTGCCTTACCAAGTGTGAGGTCAGTCTAACGAGACAATTCAATTAACAGTAGGATACCAAGGGAGGAAAAATCACTTTTGTTGTCGTAATGAGAGTGGCCCATTTCATACAGTTGACAAGAAGGTGTGAGTAACAGTAGGGGGAAATTAGTATGGGGGAAATTAGGTGTAGGTTTTCTAATGACCCAGCCACTCCCAGTCTTTATTTGGGCCTAATTTGATGGTGTCTAGTTTGCAAATTAATTCCAGTTCTGCAGTTTCACATTGGAGTCTGTTTTTGAAGTTTTTTTGTTGAAGAATTGCAGAGTGCCTAAGCAGTTCTGAAAGCAACCAATTACTTGTTACTGTACAGTGTGACACAACTCATAGGCTTGGTAACAAACAAAATTAGTAAGTACATTGGCAGTGTTATATTCTTACATGTATAGCAACCACCACACAATTCCTAACAGGCTCCAAAACAGCAGGGCCAGGTAGAGCAAAGTACTCTATAACTCATTACCATGACTCACTGTTAAAAATGTTCCTTCAAAGCCTCCCTGAGCTGTATAGTTCTTCATTGAGCTCTTTAAATAGCCCTTGTGTCTGGCTATGCAAACTCAGCAGCCAGCTGCTCCACCTCCATCCTGCACCCCAGTAGCAACGTCCCCCCATTGCTTCATAGATACTATGCAGGACAGAGCAGGCAGCCATAACCATTGGGATATTTTTCTCGGTGAGATCCAATCTTGTGAGTAAACAACACCAGCATCCCTTCAATCTACCAAAAGCACATTGAAGTATCATTTTGCACGTGCTGAATCGGTAGTTGAATCTCTTCTTGGTGCTGTTGAGGTGGCAGGTTTATGCATTCATAAGCCAGGAGAGCAGCAGGTAGGCTGGGTCCCCCAGGATCACTATTGGCATTTCAACATTCCCAGTGCTAACCCACTGGTCAGGAAAGATCATTCCTGTGTGTAGCTTTCAGAAAAATCCTGTGTTCTTAAAGATGTGACTGTCATACAACATTGATGTAAGTGAGGCATCCCCGGTGATCCACCAGTGCTTGCATAACCACGGAAAAGTAGCCCTTTCTGTTGATGTGCTCTGTGGCAAGGTGGTCTGGTGCTGAAATAGGGTGCTGTCTATTGCTTCATCACAGTTTGGGAACCCCAGTGCTGCGTATCCACCCACGATGTCCTGCACATTGCTGAGAGTCACAGTCCTGCGTAGCTGGAGGTGATTAATGGCCCTTCAAGCTTGCATGACAATGGCCCCCACCGTGGATTTTCCAGCTCCAAAATGATTTCCCACTGACAGGTAGAAATCTGGCATTGCAAGTTTCCACAGTGTGATCGCCACTCACTTCTCCACTATCAGTGCAACTCTCATTTTGGTGACCCTGAGCTGGAGGAAAGGGCTGAGCTCAGCGCACAGATCCAGGAATGTGGCCTTGTGCATCCGAAGGTTCTGCAGCCACTGCTCATCATCCCAAGCCTGCATTATGATGCAATCCCCCCAAGTCAGTGCTCACTTCTCGGGCCCAGAAGCAGCACTCCACCACCTGCAGCTTCTCCGTGAATGCCACCAACCTTGAATTGATTCTTGCTGTGGTCCTACAGCAATCTGTCCTCCAAGGAATCATGTTCCCTACTGATTCGGTTCTTCTTGTGGCTCTGTACCATGCATCCTGTGCTTGCAATACTCATGACACTAGTGCAGAGCTGTGCAGGCTCCAGGCTTCTGTCAGAGATGATGGACAGTAAGGAAGGCCATGCAGGCTTGTGGGATTTCAAAAAATGTGCACAAATTATGGGAATATAGATGACATTATGGGATGGAGACAATTGTACACTGGGAAGTTGACCCCTTGCTCCCAGCACCTCTGCACAACTCGTTTTGGCCCCACCACGCATTGACAAAACTTTCCAAAAGCCAGTGCGCTGGATGGTGGCAGGTTGCGTACTGGGCTACTTGCCCATGGTGCTCTGCACTGTGCATCGACACAAGCACTCCTGGTGAGTACGTGCTCACCGACAAAAGGGTCCAAATACATACACGCACAAGCAACCGTGGTGGCTTTCTACCAACATCAATTGTGTAAACCAAACTTGGTAGTGTAGACGTGGCGTTATTCTCCCCTTAGTATCTCTGAGCGCACAATGTGAATCAGTTCCTTGCCGCACAGCGAAAAAAATCACTTCCTTCTGCACAAGGATGTGTGTGTGAGAAAGAGAGATTGAAAGCTTTGGAATCCAAGGAGCAGATTCCCATCACTGTACACCTGGAGTAGCTCCAGTAGCAATCATATGGCATTTTAAATTGAAGGAGTAGCTTTATGATAGAGCACTTTGCCACCACCTTCAGCCCAAGGAAAGCCAATGGTATAAACCATTCGCTCCCTAAACCATCTCCAACCCCCTGGGGGTCTCTTGCATTTCTGATGACCTCCCATTTCCTTCCTTTACTCCCTGCCCTAACCCTAACAGTTCCACCTCAAAGCGACCCTTCCTCCAGCAAGGAAAACAGAGAAACCCATTCCTTTACATGGGTCTGTCCATTGCTTAAGAATACACAGTACCGTGGCCCTGTTCTGCATTCCTTAAGCCCCACCACAGTCTGTTAATGCAGAATGAGGTGGATGCTGCAGAGATCACACAATAGGAACAGGGCTGTAGGATTGGAGGAAATAGAACAGGAATACTTGTGGCACCTTAGAGACTAACAAATTTATTTGAGCATAAGCTTTTGTGGGCTACAGCCCACTTCATTGGCTGCATAGAATGGAACATATAATAGGAAGATATATATACATACAGAGAAACATGAAAAGGTGGAAATACCCATACCAACTGTGAAAGTCAGGACCTATTATCAGCAGGGGAAAAAAACTTTTGAAGTGATAATCAAGATGGCCCATGCCGGACAGTTGACACAAAGGTGTGAGGATACTTAACTAGGGGAAATAGATTCAATGAGGGTAATGACCGAGCCACTCCCAGTCTCTGTTCAAACCTCAGTTAATGGTAATGCGAGTTTGCAAGCCCCCGCCCTGCCCTCCACTAACAAATAATGACAGCCTTCCCCCTCCTGCTGACCGAGCTAGGGACCCAGCAGCGCTCCCGCCCGTCAAGCCCAGGCAGCCCCCAGCTCAGGCCAGGTGTTCCAGCCACGGTGCTAACACCGCGGGAGAGAACGGGGCGTGGCCGCCGGCCCTCGGAGGCCAATGGCCGCACGTGGCTTTACTTCGGGCTCCCGCCCAGAGCCCCCCACCCGCGGCGTTTAATCCTTGCGTAATGGTCGGGATTGCGCGTGCGCAGCCGCGATTGGCTCGTTGTCACTCTCCTATTGTTGCGTGTTATCCACGCTCGAAGCCCGTAGGGAATTGTCAATGGCCTGGCTCTGGGAACGAGTTATAGAATTATAAATAATACGTGTCGGAACCAAACTGCCCACGCACAAAGCCATCTACGGCAGCAGGGGCAACAATTTTACTTCTCGTTATAGGAGGGCCTTGTGCGCAATATCACAGAGTCGGACGTTAGATTATTTTTTCCTACACCAAGCCCTATTAAAAACCCAGGAGATCGCACTCTGTAAATCCCATTAGGTCTTTTAGCGGTACAAATACCACATTAATAAAAGGGTAAAATGCTACAGCTCAGCAAATGATTTTTTGACGCAGGGCACACAAGAAACTACGGTTTCTATTGCGTATTATTCAAGAATATAGTGAGGGGGAAGCATCAATTGATTAATTTTAATTGGATTTTCCTTATTAAAAATAGTAGGAAAGCCAAAGCTTGATAATCTACCTACTGACTCCAATGCCTCTATTAGCATGTACAATAGGATCGTACCCTAATGTTTAATAAACAATAGAATAAAATATCAAATCAAATGTCTGTGATTATTATTCTAATAGAAATACCTTTCTAGCATCCATTGATTGTAACATCCATTGTAATATTAGCGATTACCAGTAAGAAGGAAGCTAAATCTTTTTAATCCCTAGGCTTTGACACAAGAGAAAATAATATTTTCTCCCCCCACTAAAACAATTATTGGGGGCGGGGGAGTAGAAGGAAGAGACCATTTGCAAACTGTTAAACACATTACTGGTTTCCAGGCCCACACTTTTGGAGCCAAGCACGCCGAAGGGCTCCCGGGCTGTGGGGGGGGGGGGGGGGGGCGGGGGGTTCTCTGCAAAGCCCTGCTGAGCCGTGCATGCGCGTCAGGGGCCAGAGTCACCTTTGCTGGTATTTTACAGCTTTTAGTTATATTATAGAGGCATCCCCGCCCCCCCATTAAAAGACTGGGATTGATAGTTTTATGCAACCGAGTCTCTATTCGCCAATGAGGCTGAGGTGGAGTTTTCCCGCCGTGGATGCGAAGGGGGGGGTCTCCGCCCCCCTTTGCGCCCCCTCCTCGTGCGGATTTTGCCCAAAGAGAGCGGGGGAGTGGCATGAGATTCTCGCTCCTTTGGACCCCTAGGCCTGCTTGCTCCCCTTTACACGGAGTCTGTACGCAGGGTGCAGGTCTGAATCCATCCTCCTTCTCCCTCCTGGCGATGGAGCTGCTGCTAGCCAGGCCGCTGGCTTGGGGCGGCGGTAGGGCCACAGGCCCATGTGGCTCCTTGCCACACAAAGGCGCAGCTTGGGGGTCCCGCGGGAGAAGCCCCGGGAAGATGCATGTTTGTTATCACCCGCCTCCCCCCTCCGGGCCACGCCACCTCGAGCGCTGACCGTCTTCTTAGAGCTAAACGTCCCATTCGCCGTTCCTTCTCTTTCCCATCCGACCAACCGCATGGGCCGGTTTTCTGGGGGGCTCCCCCGCCCTGCGGCCGGGCTGTGACTCCGGGGAGGCAGGCTCCGTAGGTGCGAACCGCTGCTCCACCCATTGGGCTGCACTCCTAACACAATCACAGCCGCGGAAGGGGCCGTTATCAGCGCACCCGCCCCCTGCCGTGACACTGTGCGGACAGTGCCAGGGAGTAGCTGGAGCAGGGAGCGAGTCTGATCCTCCCCAAGCCCTTAATTGGATGCGGGAAAGGTCCCGGATGCAACGTGAGCCCTAAAACACACACTGGCCTCCTTTGCAGAGCTCTGAGTGGGGAGCTGTGCGTCTGCGCGACACCAGGGCAGGACCTAATGGGCCAAGGCTGCTGGTTTCTAACCTCTACCTACAAGGAGGCGCATTCAGTCCTCGGGACAGCAAGCCGGGCTGAGCAGCTTTCTTTGTAGCAGAGCAGCCTTCTCAGCCAGGGTGGAGCTGTCCATTGCTTTCCAAATCCCCCTTTGTCTGCAATGAAAACGCGATCCGCAAAAGACTGTTACGGAACAATTAAGAAAACAATTGCTCGTTTATGCAGGGTCAGCCTGCGGGACCGTCCTGGAGCAACCTCCTCCCGCTCCTGGGGGGGGGGGGGGGGGGATGCAAACTGGAGCGAAAGATTGGTCGGCGTGTGTAGACGCCATCTGCGCACGGGTGACCTCGCCCTGCAGGGTTTGGACGAGTTATGTTGTGGCTTTCCCTGGGCGCATTCCTGGCTGGATTGTGGTCACCCGCTCGTAGCAGCCCCTCGGCTCTCCAGTGCCTAGCTTCGCCCTGTACAATGCAGTACCCTGGTAAGTGGGCCTTCTGTCCCCAGCTGCACCGGGACAAGACTCGCCCCAACCTGCAAGCCTCGCTTTTCTTTGCACTTGCAAAATCAATTGGTTGACAGCTAACTCGCCCCCCCCCCCCCGCGCCCTGAAAACTTATTAGCTATTCAGCCTCTGCGAGCCCTCGAATCCCCCTTTTGTCCCGGGGAGGACTCGAGACCCCATCATTAGCGCTTATTACTCTGAGCAGTTTGACAGCCTCATAGACCGCTTACAAGACTTTTCCATTCATCCCTGCCCAGGGCTGCCCTGCTTCTCAAAAGAAACGGAAACATTCAAACTCCCTCCTCCCCCCGCCCAGCTGAATAGAAAAAAAAGCTGTTTCTCTTCTCCTCCCTCCCCATTCTCGTTACTTTTGATACAATATTTTCTTCTTTGTTCCGCTAACTAGGGAGAGGTCAAGGCAGACGTTTAGCGAGCTTTTCTCTCGCGTTTTGTTTAATGTAAATACAGTTTTCATTTTTTTTAAAGCAAACAAAGTGGGAGAAAAATACATCAAGCGCCTGGTGCTGATTTTTGAGAAGGGAATGTCAGGGCATCTCCTGTGTGTGAGAAAGAGATTCCTGCCTTGATGGTTCTTACAAGAACAACGTCAACATGCAGGGAGGCTGAGAAGTGAGGGGGCCTGCTGAAGTGTTTTACAGCCTTTCTAGCAAAATATAAGACGATCAGTGGAACATTATATCTTCGTATCCACTTTACCTTGCTAAAAATCTGTCTCTGTCTCACATGCACCTACACACACATCCTCCGCGTAGGATGATTTCAGTGAATCTATATACGAACCATGATGCTCTATATGAATCTATATGCGATAGTTTACAATGATCTGTATGAATCTATATACTATGAGGATATAATATAGCTCCGATGGTTTTATATTTTGCTATAGTAATTAAGGTAATCAAACGTTCAATTTTTCTCATCCCCCAGAATTCTCTGTATACTGATGTTATTCTTTTAAGATCCATAAATCTATAGTCTATCCTACTGTATCCTCATAGTACTCCTATCTGTATGTAAATATAGATAATTGTATATAGTTGTATATATCACAAAGACATAAAACCAAGAAAATCTTAGCTAGCTAGATACGATGAAGATAAAAAGCAAAGAAAATCCTACAAACGGACAGTATGTCTGTATCTGTGTAATATTTAGATAGTTATCTAACTAGATATCAAAATCTTCCATATATTGACATATATATATATATATATATATATATATATATATATAATATCTAAATATAGATCTATATGTACAAATTTCTATATATCTATATGCATATATTGATATATATATTCTATATATATACATATAGATCTGTATGTATATATTTCTCCCTAGTAAAATAGATAGATAGATAGATTCAGAACAAATATAAGGTCAGATATTGTTCCTATCCTATAAAAGTAAATGGCAAAACTCTCAAAGACTTCAGTGGGTAGTGGGATGGAAATAAAATATTTTACTCAATTCTAGCAGATTCACTCCACAGTTCGGAAGAAAATCTTTATAGATAACAACTAATTGTTTGAAAGTGCTGTCTGCCAACAAACTGCAGCGCTTAAAACGTAAAAAGAAGGCACGGTACTCTTTTTGGATGTGTTTCGGTCACAGGCAAAACCGCTCCGTTTAAACAAGCTTGTAAATCACGTTCTCGTTTTTAATCTGGACAGTGTGCCCGATTTTAGAGAGATGTATATTATGGAGTTAAAGTGATATAGTTAAAACGCAACTTCTTATCCTCAAACAAAATGAGAATTTGATTTTTTAAAAAAGGTACCCGACCATAAAGAAAATTCTCAGCCTTCTCTTTTAACATAGAATTAGGTGATTGCATTGGGCATCACGGGATTTTAATTAGGAATGATTACTTTAAAAGGTAGGAAGTCTGGTAATACAGCAAAGCCAATATATTAATCCGGGCAACTTTCTATTTGTAGGTATCATCGTTGATCAGACTCAGTAGATCTGCTGCTTTGGTGGGAAAACACCACGTCTAATGTCCGTTTTTTAAAGTGTCTTCTGATAATATTTTGAAAGGTAGCCAGAGATCCTAAAGCGATTTAGCCTGGTCATGTTTTTAAATGAAACTAGATACTTGGGGTTTTTTTTACAGGCACATATTCATAATGGATATTTCTCATCCACAGATCTGTAAGTTTCTCAGGCTATTACAATGTGAAATAATTTGCTTCCAAACGGACTTAGAATTTAGTTAGTAAAACTCAGCCTCTGCGTGTTCGGCCCATCCCCGTGGTGCACTGGAAGAAATACTGAGGGATTCTGGTGATCATAAGGAAGGAAAACGCAGATTCAGTGCCGAAGTTCCACCGATTAAAACACACATTTAGGACCAGCTAAAAGTTCAGCGCTAGGTGGGAATCTGCTTTCTGCAACTGGGGAGCAAATATCAAGTGACTCTATCAATGCAGTTGAATGACAACGGCTCTCTTCGTGTGTGTCCCCCCCCCCATCCCTTTTCAGAGATGTTTCCAGTAGATATGGGGGTCGGATTTGAAGGTTTCTTTCGATTCCTGGAGTTGAAACGGGACTGTCTCCTTTAGAAACCAAATGAGGATATTCGCGGTCCCAGGATTCCTGCAGTTGTCTGGGAAGCCCCATGTCCCTCTCCCCTTTGCTCCCCCTGTGAACAACGCTTCGCCTGCTAAAACAAGCCAAGCAATCAGCTTATTCGGGGAGGCAAGTCTCTGAGGACAGGGAAGCAAATGCAATGAGCCCGAGCAGACAAAAAAAGCACAGCTCAAGCGATTTAAAGATCAATGTCAGACTGTATAATATAAAAGCCTTTTGCTGGGGAAAAGCTTAGCCCGCTCTTTGGATGGCGTTGGCTTTCTCAGAGCAAAACCTGTCTTAAAAAAATAAATAAAATAAAAGCCAGATGATGCACATTAAGGACCCGTAGCGACGGTATGACCTCCCCCCACCGTCTGATCTATAATGGTGCTCTGATCTGGAGGGTTTTTAAATTTATGAACCTCTATTTGATTTGCTAGGTAAGGGAGCTGCAGCTGATGTTACACGGAAGGGGTATTTATAGCCTTTGTTGCAGGCTTCATCCCTCCCTCCCCTATTCATAATTCACTGTTGATGCAGCGCGAAATCTCGGCCCTTCGAAGCAAGATACAGGCAAACAGCAAGATCTTGCTATCCGCCTGACACTGTCTGCCCCCTTCCTTCACACGGGACTAGATCCTGTATTCTCAGCTAGCCACATTCATTTCTCTTTACCGGCGTGGAGGAGTCAATTTCTCTCTTACCATTGTGCTCTCAGTAAAATGCAGATTTCCCAACGCTGCCCATTCCTCCCCGTTGTGATTCCTTTAACGCCTGTGAAATGGATTTGATATTTAGTTACTGCTGAACTATATGATAAACCCTGCGTGGGGAAGTCACGCCGAAGCCAGAGCGCTTCATCGCCTATCGCTCTCCCTGTGTTGCAAATGAGGAATGACTAATTATTTCGGAACCAGGCAAGTCTCCGGTGAGATTTCAATGGAATCGGAGAACCACCGCCTAAAGCCGACGGGCTCTACGCATTGGCTCCCACCTTAAGAATTTAAAAACAGACCCTTTAAGTAAGAAAGGTTGCTCACCAAAGATTTTATTATTGTTTTAGGCTGCTCCATACAGTATTGATCCTGCACATGCTCTACAAGTCACCTGTGCACATAGACAACAAGCCAAAATAATAATAATAGAAAAATCTACCGTAGCAATCCCTTAAATAAGTAAATAAACATTATATATATAAAAACCTTTTAAAGTAAAGCAAACAAAAAGAAAATAATAATAATAATAATAAAATAATAATAATAATAATAATAACAGCGTCTTTTCAACATGAAATACCCACGCGGGATACAGGGCAGGCGCTCAAACATTTTGCAACTTGGCATTTTTGTTTTTGAGGCATCGTTTCAGCAGATCCTTTTAAATAAAGGCGACAAACATTTCTGTTAACAGAGTCTCCTACGGGTCTAAGACGGAACGCGCCGCTGTTGAAGCGGGAAGGGCATGCTCATGGGTCATGGCGCCCTGGTAATTTGGCAGCCTCGGGTAGGCTCCGAGTGGGAACGCGAGCCAGGGTGTCCTGTGGGCGGGCAGGCACTGTGTTTAGCTCCATCGCTCTCCCCCTGTGTTGTCCTGGCTGCTGTGTCAGATGTCACATTCACTGTCGCTGGATGTGATGGAAATGGCAGAGGTGGCCGCTTTGCTGGACAGGCTGGCTGCGGGACTGGAGGCGGTCCCCAGCGGCTCCCCTGCGCTCTCCTCCTCCGCCTGCAGCGAGCGCACCGAGCCTTGGGATAAGACCTGCTGCTGTAGCCTGCAAGGAACCAGGAGACATATACAATCACAGCGCAGCAACAGCCCTATATCCCACCCAGTCACCCATCCCAGCCAACAGCTCCCCCACCTATCCCAGTCACCTATCCCAGCCAACAGCTCCCCCACCTATCCCAGTCACCCATCCCAGCCAACAGCTCCCCCACCTATCCCAGTCACCTATCCCAGTCACCTATCCCAGCCAACAGCTAACAGCTCCCCCACCTATCCCAGTCACCTATCCCAGCCAACAGCTAACAGCTCCCCCAACTATCCCAGTCACCTATCCCAGCCAACAGCTAACAGCTCCCCCACCTATCCCAGTCACCCATCCCAGCCAACAGCTCCCCCACCTATCCCAGTCACCTATCCCAGTCACCTATCCCAGCCAACAGCTAACAGCTCCCCCAACTATCCCAGTCACCTATCCCAGCCAAAAGCTCCCCCACCTATCCCAGTCACCTATCCCAGCCAACAGCTAACAGCTCCCCCAACTATCCCAGTCACCTATCCCAGCCAACAGCTCCCCCACCTATCCCAGTCACCTATCCCAGCCAACAGCTAACAGCTCCCCCAACTATCCCAGTCACCTATCCCAGCCAACAGCTAACAGCTCCCCCAACTATCCCAGTCACCTATCCCAGCCAAAAGCTCCCCCACCTATCCCAGTCACCTATCCCAGCCAACAGCTAACAGCTCCCCCAACTATCCCAGTCACCTATCCCAGCCAACAGCTAACAGCTCCCCCAACTATCCCAGTCACCTATCCCAGCCAACAGCTCCCCCACCTATCCCAGTCACCTATCCCAGCCAACAGCTAACAGCTTCCCCAACTATCCCAGTCACCTATCCCAGCCAACAGCTCCCCCACCTATCCCAGTCACCTATCCAAGCCAACAGCTAACAGCTCCCCCACCTATCCCAGTCACCTATCGCAGCCAACAGCTAACAGCTCCCCCACCTATCCCAGTCACCTATCCCAGCCAACAGCTCCCCCACCTATCCCAGTCACCTATCCCAGCCAACAGCTAACAGCTTCCCCAACTATCCCAGTCACCTATCCCAGCCAACAGCTAACAGCTCCCCCAACTATCCCAGTCACCTATCGCAGCCAACAGCTAACAGCTCCCCCAACTATCCCAGTCACCTATCTCAGCCAACAGCTCCCCCACCTATCCCAGTCACCTATCCCAGCCAACAGCTAACAGCTCCCCCAACTATCCCAGTCACCTATCCCAGCCAACAGCTCCCCCAACTATCCCAGTCACCTATCTCAGCCAACAGCTCCCCCACCTATCCCAGTCACCTATCCCAGCCAACAGCTAACAGCTCCCCCAACTATCCCAGTCACCTATCCCAGCCAACAGCTCCCCCACCTATCCCAGTCACCTATCCCAGCCAACAGCTAACAGCTCCCACAACTATCCCAGTCACCTATCCCAGCCAACAGCTCCCCAACCTACCCCAATCACTTATCCCAGCCAACAGCTAACAGCTCCCCCACCCCAATCACCTATCCCAGCCAACAGCTAACAGCGCCCCCTCCCATCCCAGTCACCTATCCCAGCCAACAGCTCCCCCACCCATCCCAGTCACCTATCCCAGCCAACAGCTAACAGCTCCCCCACCTATCCCAGTCACCTATCCCAGCCAACAGCTCCCCCACCTATCCCAGTCACCTATCCCAGCCAACAGTTCCTCCACCCATCCCAGTCACCTATCCCAGCCAACAGCTCCCCCACCTATCCCAGTCACCTATCCCAGCCAACGGCTCCCCCACCCCAGTCACCTATCCCAGCCAACAATTCCTCCACCCCAGTCAGTTATTACAGCCAACTAGCCCCCCAGTCACCTATCCCAGGCAACAGCTCCTCCACCCCAGTCACCTATCCCATCCAACCAGCCCCCCAGTCACCCATCTCATCCAACAGCCACCCACTCCCACACCAGCAACGTATCCCATCCAACAGCCAACCACCCCCTCCATCCCATCCACCTATCCCATCCAACCACCAACCAGCTCCCGCATCCCAATCACATATCCCATCCAATCGCCACCCCACCCCAGCCACCTATCCCAGCCCCCCAACTCAGTCACCTATCTCATCCAACAACCAATAGTCCTCACTCCAATCACCTATACCACCTAACCGCTAAGGAGCCACTCACTTCAGTCATCTATCCCATCCAACACCCAAATAGCCACCCCACCCACCCCTAATCACCTATCCCATCCAATAGCCAACCAGCCACTCCACCTCAATCACCTATTTCATCCAACAGCCAACCAGCTACCCCACCCAGCCCCAATCACCTATCCCATCCAACAGCCAACCAGCCACCCTACCCAGCCCAATCACCTATCCCATCCAACAGCCAACCCACCCAGCCCCAATCACCTATCCCATCCAACAGCCAACCCACCCAGCCCCAATCAACTCTCCCATCCAACAGCCAACCAGCCACCCTACCCAGCCCCAATCACCTATCCCATCCAACAGCCAACCCACCCAGCCCCAATCACCTATCCCATCCAACAGCCAACCCACCCAGCCCCAATCACCTATCCCATCCAACAGCCAACCCACCCAGCCCCAATCACCTCTCCCAGCCAACAGCCTACCAACCACACTACTCCAATCATCTATCCCATCCACCAGGTAGCCAGCCCCCCATCACCTACCACATCCCAAGACCTAGCCAGCCACCCTACCATTGCGGTCAATCTAATTGCAGCAGTTAACTCACCACTTCTTCCAGTCTATCCCCATCTCAACCACCTATCTCATCCCAACAGCTAACCAGCCTCCACCTATACCTCCCACCCCCATGCCTAATCACCTACCCTACCCCAACAGCTAACCAGCCTCCATCTATAGCTCCCACTCCCATGCCTAATCACCTATCCTACCCCAACAGCTAACCAGCCTCCACCTATACCTCCCACCCCCATGCCTAATCACCTATTCTACCCCAACAGCTAACCAGCCTCCACCTATACCTCCCACCCCCATGCCTAATCACCTATCCTACCCCAACAGCTAACCAGCTTCCACCTATACCTCCCACCCCCATGCCTAATCACCTACCCTACCCCATCAGCTAACCAGCCTCCACCTATATCTCCCTCACATGCCTAATCACCTAGCCTACCCCAACAGCTAACCAGCCATCTGACCGCCATATACCTCCTACCACATCCCCACAAGACACACCCCCCCACATCACTAACCAGTTACGCCCTCGCCTATGTCTTTTATCCCAACACCTACTCTATTGGAACAGCCAAGGAGCCCCTTTCACCCCACATATCTCCTACCCCCGCTCCACCACATACTCCCACGTCAACCATCTACCCCATTCGAACAGCTAACCAGCCACTCCATACTACCATCCTCGCTATCCACGGCTATCCAGCGCCAGTTCCCCAGTCAGCCAAATCTAGCCACGCTGGACAAGGCATTTAGCTTCTGGCCGCAAACACGCAGCCGGGGGGGGGGGGGGGGCGCTCCTGAATGCTTCACCCTGCGCCCATGCCTTGAGCTTTAACTCTTTTGAAAGGGGATCCCCGTACAGTGCACGATTTTGCCGTTCACACGGGCGATGTGTCCTGCCCACGTTTAGAAAGGCTTCAATCTTATCTCTTAAACAAATTCCAGAAATAGGTGTTGCTGCATTTTTATTTAATTTACAGCCGTCAGGCAAGATTTCTTTTAAATTATTTAGTCCCGTCTTTTCCGAACTCTTTTTGAACCAGTGCAACCCAGCAGGGCCGGCACTGTACCTAGTTATCTTCCTGCTGACTTCTGGAAAAAACAACAACCCGGGAATCACTGGCGGGAATTTGATCCATAATTTGGAGATTCTTTTCCGCTTTCCAGGACATTTGTTTATGTCGCTCATTTCAGATAAATAACGCAAAACAATAACATTGCAAAGAAAAAGCAACCAAACAAACCTTTTTCTATTGGAAAAAAACCCCCCAAACAAATAATCCAGCAACGATTCCTAAGGGTTTAAAAGCTTCCGAAGCTGAATTCAAATGAATTCAAAATGAAAAGATTGTGTCTTGTAAATAATAAGGCTATTTTTTAAAGCAGATCTCGAAATATGTATACAATATTGTCTCCTATTAGAACAATTGATTATGTTTTCTGAGACGAGCTTGCAAAATTATACTCACGGAGAAATAGATGGGTCTATTTTACGGAGTATTTTGCTTTCTAAATACTTTAAAGCAAAACTTAGAATGGGAATAGATGTTTAAAAAATAAATATTTGGTTAGTGTTTTTTTATATTTTTGATATTTAAATGGCTAAAGGCTGGAAAATGAGTGACTGAGCGAATGTTCCCCATCTCTGTATCATATTCATTAGATTAATGATTAGAAACCGTCCAGAAAATCCTTTTCTGATGCCCCATCTTAGGCGCTACTTCTTCAAGGGAAATACAAATCGTTCCTTGCGGCTTATCTATTAATTTAAGCTTCCCCAACACGGAGACTCTTTCAAGTATATCATTTCCTATGTCGCAATCTGAAGAATAATGTAAAGGCAAAAACATCCTCATAAAACAAAGCATTCCCGCAATGGCCACAAAACCCCTGTCCGCCGCGCTGGGTCCAAGACACAGAAATATCGTTAATAGCTTTAATATTTGACATGGGGACAAAAGGCGAGCACGTACTGGAATTGGGGCAAGGGCGCAGATTTTAAGGGACTACCTGCATTAATTTCCTCCTTCCTTCTGTATTTAGGCAAGTGCCAGCGAAAGCCAACAGCGTCCGTGGTACGCACTGCAACCTTTTCGAGTATTAAAAGGCAGGTCTAGCGCTCAATGCGGCTCTGCCCGCTTTGTCCCCGTCGCCAAGCGTTCCCTGCCCAGCGCGGAGGAGAAGAACCAGGCGAGGGGGAGCGTGCTAGAAACCGAAAAGCAGGAAAACAGCAAAGTACCGACCTGTTCTTAGCGGCTGCTGCCCTGTCTCTTTGTCTGCGGTTTTTGAACCAGTTGCCCACTTGTGTAGGGGTAAGTCCGGTAGCCTGGGCCAGTTCTCGCTTTTTGCTGGGGTTGGGGTAAGGGTCCTGCAGGTACCACTCCCGTAGCAAGTGCCTCGTCCTCTCCTTGAAGCAATGCGTCTTCTGCTCCCCGTCCCAGATGGTGCGGGGCAACGGGAACTTCTTCCGGACCCGGTACTTGTCCACGGGCCCCAGGGGGCGGCCCCGCAGCTTCTCGGCTTCCTGGTAGTGCGCCTCCAGCCAGAGGGCCTGCAGCTTGGCGTGCGACTCCTTGGTGAACTTGTGGTTCTCCAGGATGTGGTAGAGCTCGCGGTAGTTCCCCGTGTGGAAGGCCACGATGGCCCGGGCGCGCAGCACCGACTCGTTCTTGTTCAGGGCCTCGCAGGCCGCGGGGGCCACCGGCAGGGACCAGAGGAAGCGGCCCAGGCGCTCAATGTCCCCGCTCTCCTCCAGGGTCTCGCAGACCCCGGCCACTTGCTGGGGGCTGAAGTTGAGGATGGGCAGCTGGAACATCGAGGCGGCCGCGGCGGCGTCTCCGCCCGGCTGGGGAGCGATGGAAGGAAGGGGGAGCAAACCCACGCGCGGCGGAAGGACCCGGAGACCTTCCCCCCCCCACGGGAATCTGGGTTCCTGGAGGGGATTTGCTGGACGCCGCACGGCTCTGCTCCGCGTGCGCCTTTCCCCAGGCTCGCAGGGGCACTCGGGCGGCGGCGGCGGTGGAAGTGGCAGGGAGGGGAAGGAATTGGGAGCGCTTAGGCGGCTGTTTCCATGGGGGGAGGCGTGCGCGGGGTGGGGGTGGGGATGGAGGAGGAGGCGACGAACACGCCGCTGTTCAGAGGCTGCAGGGGAAGCCTGGGTTGCTATTGGACTTGGCAGATTGGCTCCCCGGTTTCCATGGAGGGGCCCCGCCACTCACTGTCAGCCTCTGCCAATCAAAGCGGAAGGCCGCGCGCTGGGGAGATTTCAGCACCTCCCAGGACTCGACAGCGCCCTTCGGGGAAGAGTTTGACTTTCAAAGGTATTTGCAAAAGCGGGAGGGACACGACACGCACCCACGCTGAGGGGGGGGGGGGGGGAGATACTGTCTGCAGCTTTCCCCCGCCTCCCGCTGCTCGTCAGTCCCCGCGTGCCGAGAGCTAGGAGATCTTCCCCAAATCGCAGCCTGAAACAAACCAACCCCCCCCCGCCTCCTCCCATCCCCACAGGCACGCGTGGGAAGGCTTTCTTCCGTGGGGAGGGCACCCGAACAAGGCCGCGAAGAGGAAAATAAACAGGGCACTTCGGGGAGCGGACAATATCAAATTGCACAGGAGACTTGGAGTGAAGCATGCCAATGTCACACACACACACACACCTCAATGCTGTGCAGACTGCTACTGGGTGCCAGTGAACCAGGGGACTTGTCTAGCTTCTTTCGAAGACTGCTACTCCCACCCCGTTTCCTACAGAGCCACCCAGTCCAGGAGTCAGCCTTGCACGGCCTCCCAGAGAGCTCTGCACAGTCTACTACCGAGGGAAAGAAGAGACCAGGTCCAACCGAGAAATCAGATAATAAATGAAGCAAGCAAGCAACTATAATGGAATATTGTCAGAAGCACTAAATGGGCAGCCAATATTCGACAGATCCACCTCTCCCTCCAGTGATCTCCCACCCAGGGCCCTGTGACCCCCCCCTCAATAATGAGGGTGTGGGATTCATTTCGAGGAGTCCAGCTCCCTCCTTTGCCCAAATAAAGCTTTATACGTTTACATTTAAAACCTAATTGTTTCCGGTTGAGTGGCCCTGAATAAACACCGAGAATAGCCATCGAGAGTGAGAAGTCATTTGTAGGTCAGGACAGCAACGTAAAGCAGATTTTAGGAATCTTTTAAAATATTGATCACCTTCTAATAATCAGCTCCGGCTGTTCCTAAACTGAGGCGGATGAGTCTAGACCGGGGAGAGAAGCGGGTTTATTCATATCCCTTCCACGCCTCTCCAAATAAATAAAGAGATGTACTATTATCATGGCTGCCCGGAAAGAAATGAAATCACTTTCTGAACTGCTAGGATCCGTTGTGTTTTCTGGAGAGGGAGGGGGAAAAAAGCAGCCACGCTTGATTCTAGATGGGGCTGTTCAGGGACAATTTCTTTGTGGGAACATTGGAGCCAGGCTGGGAACGGCAGCATATATTCGGAATTAAACGCAAGATGTTCTCTGACGCTCTGTGCAATGCATTTTCCCCCCTGGAACAGTTGTCAAAAGAAATGCCTTCCTAATCTGATTGTCTTGTGTTGTTGTTTCTTAAAAATCAAACCAAACCAAACAAAACAAGGGGGGATCCTTTGCCAGTTGCCTATAGACTGAAATTAACCAGATTTCCATTTTCTCCCATCATCTCTCCGCAGAAAGGCACTGGACCGGAGCTCGCCGTCTTTTCTTTAGTATCAAGTACAATTTGTCTTTTGCTTGTGAAGATTTGGTAAATCAGAAGGCAGATAGATAGCGCAGATGGTTGGAGGTGTCGGGTCAGATTATGGCATGCCTCAGTACAGTGCTAAGCTCATTCTGACGGAAAACCCTGATATTATTTTCACAGATCTACACAGTTCACTTGAAAAAAAAACCTCGGAGCCATTTACATCATTTATGTGAGGCTCACAGCTAGCGGGATGGAAAGGCTTTCAATACTGCTCATTTTCATAAAAACCGACAGCGCTGCGGCGGGGGGGGGGAGTGTGAATGGGGGGAAGGGAGGAGAAGAAGAAGAAGAAAAGAAGAAGAAGGAGAAGAAGGAGAAGAAGGAGGAGGAGCATGCACATAAAATTCCGAGGTCGGAAACACGCCCTAGAAACTTTTGAAATTGGAGACTTTTAGGCTTCACCTTCTACACCTCCTACACCAGTGTTTTATTTGCGATTCCACTGAGGATGTGTGTAAGGCCAGGCCACGGAGAAGACCTAGCTTGTAAACGCTTCTGAAACTCAGACATCCAGGAAGGGATATTCCCCTCCCCTTGCCTCCAGCGTTGTGCAGGAGAATTAAAATGCGTGGAACAATTAAGACAATAGGACGCGGTAAATGAAAAAACAAACAAACAACCTCAGCCCCTCTCCCCCCCAGCACAAATCATCATTCAAAAGAGCATCGGAGGGTGGGAAAATATTGCCGAGCAAGCGGGTGACAAGGTGCTCGAGTTGATAGAGCGCATTGGCAGGTTTCCTGATATTATTTTCCGCTTTCCCCCACCACGGTACCTAAAGTGCCGATAACTCGCCCCAACGATTTCTCTTTCCTGTCTTGCCATTGTACGTTGAGATATCTCCAGCCCCTAAGTTCATCGTAAGGTGAACGAGGCAGGCTGTCCCAAGCAGTAGAAGTGACCTTCGAGCCGCATTTACCGAGTGCTAAGACCTTCCTGCTTCAGTGTGGCCGGGGAGTCTGTCTGGTTCACGGTAGTTATTTAGACTGGTCAGATTTTTAAAAACAAAACAAAACGTAGGTAGGCTTTTAATGTGCACACGATCTAACAAGTGAATTACTAGGATGCAGCGTAATGACCATGAACAGAGTGGAGACGGTCTAGACAATGAAAGTCAAGACCGTAGGCTAAGGAAATTCTAATGAAGAGATCCGATGCCGCTAAAGAGGACAAGAATCAGTACAATGTTTTGGAAGACTTCTTCCCCTCGTCCCAGTTTTTGTTTCCCAGAGCCTGGGCTGGGTGAGAAAATGCTAGCAGCCCGAAGGGGACTTTCAGCACCTCCCTGAGGGGAAATAAAAGTCATTGTACATATATAAACCCAAATCGACCGGCTTAAATGTGGCACTAGCTTTCAAGAAAAAGTTCGGGTCTCCAGGGAAACTTCTGGGCATTTGGTGCCCACCCGCCATGATTAGTGGGTCTTAAATTATGAGAATTAAATGCAAACCTCTGCGTTTAAATATTGTTACATTTTGAGACAACCCGACACTGTTCTTAACTCGGTTGTAAAAGAGGAGTTAAAGACGGCGCACGGAGGGACTACATTTGTTGCTTTTTTTTTTTTTGTGGGGCTTGTGTCACAAATGAAACATTACTTTAGAAGTGCATTAGTTGATTTTCTAAATAGATAGGACTTCCCCTTCGTCTTTTAGGGGATTTTTTTGGGGCAACTTTCTGCGAAAGAAAAAATTAAGGACTGAATGGTAAAAGTCTTCATTCTCATGCTGGGAACTCCGACAATATTTGCTCTACACCTGTGGGGGCAAAATGTTGCTCTTTAGAAAGAAAACTCTGCATTATAATAGAAGAACAATTCTGGGGATTGAATGTGTGACCAAGGCATTGGAATACAGCCTGCCTTTGGATTTGACTGCTGGCAGGGTTTCTAAAGCGCATTTCTCAGTACCAAATAGAGTGTTTTCATATATGCTTTTTTTTAATGTGTACAGTGCATCTTCTTCCGTTTTCTAGTCTGATCAACGACACTAGTAATAAATCACCTCGATATAATAGATTCGCGTATCTATGAGTAGCTTCATATGAAAAACAAATGATCTTTAACTGCATGAAGTCTAAACATCATAGCCATCATATGTATGACCAGAAAATACCATCTCTATCTATACGTACTGTTTGTGATATGTAGGCGTATATATACACACACAGAGAGGGAGGGAGACAGAGAGAGGTAAATGACTATTGTATTTATTCATAGTTTTTATATTGCATGAATAGTCTCATTTTTATTATTGTTACATAACAATAACGATAATGATTTAGAGCTGAGTTCTGAACTCAGATACACAGGGATGGCTGTGGGGATTTATCCTTGTGTAATTGAAGTCAGAATTGGGCCCTACATGAAGGATATTTTTGCATATTAGAACTGACGATTATTATCCCTATTATACCTTTTGCAGATGAACATAATCCAATCATTGGCCTATGTGGGCCAGATATCCATGAGGAAGTGCCACAAAGCCAAATTATGCTAAGGAGTGCTAGATTTTGATGTATCTTTAAATACCTTCACATGCAGAAGCTATTGTATCCCAAGGACTGTTAATCACAGTCACTAGTGATGTATAGAATTTTAAAACTACATCTGATGAGAAAATACATTTTGCATTTCAATGGACCAGATGACAGCAAATGATAGGTATTCTAATATAAAAAAATTCTTGGGGGACTTTCCACTTCAGATTACACAGTATGACTGAGGGGGCATAGACACACTATGGATTGAGACGTGGGAATTCTTCCAGAGATTCTAAACAATTTTATGTTTACTGTTCTAGAGAAAGGTAATAACATTCCATTGAATATCACAGAAGTTACCATTTTACTGTACCACTTTAGCTGGCATACATTCTTTTTAGGAGCAAAACTTTAACTATAATTAAAAAATAAAACTATATACACCACTCCAGCACAGCACAAAGCAATCACATAACAGCAGCAAAGCTGTTACATAAAATAACACAAAAGTGGCAGAAAAAGAAAGTTATCAGGTAACACATTTTCCACTCTCTTTCATAACATCTCTGTTCTTTCATGATGAATAAGAAGTAGCAAGCAGTGAAAAAAGAAGAGGAAGGGAAATCAGAAGGGAAAGGTGCAAGGAGAATCCCTAATGCCAAGAGGACTTTATGTTATCTAGGGACCACTAACTGAAGCACCTTCTTTCCAAATATACATCTGCAAAGGCCTATCTGATAGTATCTCCTAAATTTAGTGTGGAGGACCACATTCCTGTTTTCCATATCTCCTCTGTGGATGCTGAAGTTCCTTCTGCCCAGGAGGTAGTTGTGGACCTGGTGGAATGCCCTCAGAAACTGGTTTGTCTCTCTTTTTATAGCAAATAATAAATCTTGATATGGTTGGTTTTGAAGACTTGGTACCTTTACATTTTGGATGGAAGGAAAAGAGAAATACACAGGATCTCCTTATTTGCTTGTATGCTTCAGGTAAATCTTTACTGCTTTTCAAACTTGTAAGTTTATGCCAAAGCTCCCCTTGAGGGTCATAAGAACATACTGGATCAGACCAATGGTCCATCTATCCCAGGATCCTCTCTCTGCAGTGCCCAGTGCCAGGTGCTTCAGAGGGAATGGACAAAACATGGCAACTTTGAGTGATCCATCCCCTGTCATCCAGTTCCAGTTTCTGGCAGTTGGAGGCTTAGGAACACCTAGAACATGAGCTTGAGTCCCTGACCATCTTGGCTAATAGCCATTAGTGAATCTATCCTACACACACTAACTTATCTAATTTTTTTTTGAACCCAGCTATACTTTTGGCCTTCACAACTTCCCCTGGCAGTGAGTTCCAGTGGTTGACTGTGCATCCTGTGAATAAATACTTCCTTTTGTTTGTTTTAAACCTGCTGCCAATTAATTTCTTTGGGTGGCCTCTGGTTCTTGTGTTATATGAAGGGGTAAATAACTCTTTCTCTACACCATTCATAATTTTATAGACCTCTGTCATATCCCCCCTCAGTTGTCTCTTTCCCAGCCAGAATAGTCCCGTTTTTTTAATCTCTCCTCATATGGAAGCTATTCCATACCCTTAATAATTTTTGTTGTCCTTATTTCTACCTTTTCCAATTCTAATATCTCTCTTTTAAGAGGGGGCAACCAGAACTGCATGCAGTATTCAAGTGTGGGAGTACCATGGATTTATATAGTGGCATTATGATATCTTCTGTCTTATTATCTATCCATTTCCTAATGGGCCCTAGGATTCTGGTAGCTTTTTTGACTGCTACTGCACATTGAGCAGATGTTTCCAGAGAACTACTCATGATACTCCAACATTTCCTTCTTGAGTGATAACAGCTAGATCCCTCATTTTGCATGTATAGTTGGGATCAATGTTCCTTCTAATATTTGACAGGCCGTGTGCGCAAAAAAATCTTCTGTGCAAATTGCTGTGCTTCTGTGCAAATTTTCTGTGCACAGTTTAGAGGGAACAGTGGTTGGGATTATTTTTTCATGTATGCATTACTTGGCACTTATCAACATTGATTTTCATCTGCCATTTTGTTCTTTGGATTTGGACAAAATAAGAGGAGAACAATTTATGGGGAATTGTGGAATGAAGTGCTACCTTAGAATGAAAGCAAGGGACGTACAGAAGACTTTTTTGTCTTTATGAAAAATACAGTATGGCTCTTCCATGGATAATACTGAAGTTACTGATATTCCCTTGTTGGAGTTGTGGGCTATAATTAGAAAAACATATTTTAATAGAATATAGGGATCTGCAGAATTCATAGGTTTAAAGAGGGTATAGATAGTTGAAGAACTAGATTTAAATCCCATACTGGGAGAATATGGTATCTACGTGGTTTTAGCTAGTTTGATTGCTTTCTGCATTCTAAGCATTTGGGACTGTGAAGTCAGGAAGAATAGCAATTTTTTTCCAATGTTAGAATGTTTCTGATTTCCGAATACTCTTTTGGAAGTCAGTAGGATTATATACATGAGATCATATGTATAGCCTGTTTCACATAGAATCCTCATTTCTGTTTCCATAGACGTTAGATCCAGGGAAGATGGTGCAGAATGGAGCTCTGGGATAGGAGGGTTGATCTATGAGGTAGAAGAATGTGCCAACTCGGGCATCTTATTAGGTCTGAGTACCAAGGTCTTCTTGGCCAGGCTGGAGTGATTAATATGACTGCTGCTCTTTCTGTTTGTTCTTGCTTACAGTTTGGGGAATTATAGGTATGGGAAGGAATGCACACATGGGATTTTGGCTATTGATGAAATAGGACATCTACCGATACAGACTTCTGGGATTATTCTCTTTGTTACTGCTTTATTATAAAGGAGGATATGTAATAATGGAAATCCCCTTCTGAAGGAATCACCATTACCTCAGACAATGTGACTGCTGTGTCTATTTTTGGGATAAAAAGTGTGGAGCTAAGGGGTGCCTTAAGTTTGTAGAATTGTAATGCCTAGTAGCTTAGCTTCTTTCCATTATCTGGGCATTCTCATTCTGATTTAATTACATCCTCAAAAGAAGAGAACAGAGGCATGCAGGATTCTGATTTGGATTTAGAAGGACGGTATTTGTCTGGGACATTTTTACTTACCTCTTGTTTCGTTAGCTGGATGCCTATGGTGTTAATCACTTGTCTGCATGTAATTTCTAAACACTCTGAGGGGGAATAAAGTTTCTATTTGTCATGGTATGATTGTTCATCTTGAGAGACTAATAATTCTTCCTCTTCAGGAGGAGAAATAGGGAAAGACTAAGAACAGAAGAAAGATGATGCTTCCTTGCTTTCTTATAGGATTTAATTTTCTTGGTCCTTTTTAGTTATTTTTTATCTTTTTAGACTTTTGGAGAGTACCACTGACCTTTAGACTTCCTCAGAAACAAATTTCCTATTACACTGGGATTGCACATCATGTTTAATGGCTTTGGGGTAAGAAGGTGTCATTTCTCTATGGCCTGGATTTGGTTTTGTGTTTCCTGATCATCTCCACCATCTTGAGTGGAAAGGAAATGAAGATCTGAAGACAGCTTTCCAGAGGACAGCTTGTCGAGGAGACAAATATACGTATGTACTCTAAAATGAGAGAAAAAGGCATGAGTAATGAAGAAAAGAAAAGAAAGTTTAAAGTGTGGGTGTGTTAGAACTGTCTGACAGTCTGCAGTCAGAGGCAGAACTTCTGGTCATTTGCCAGATGTGTGGGATTGGATCAGGTCCTGAGAACTTTTTCAAAGTACTGAACTGCTCACATCTCTCTTCAGAGGAAGTCAACCTACTCCTCATTGATTAGTGAAGATATTATGAAAAAGAATTAACTCTTGCTTTCCCACTGATAATTGTGTTCGTTATTTATTGCTAAGTAAAGAATGGCATATAAAAATATCAGATGCACACAAAGCTTAATATATTACAGTTTTAGAAAAATGTCTGCTAGGCTTGCAGTGATGACACCTGGGTCAGGCATTTCCAAGCAATTAGTGAATCCTGGGTTAAAGGAACTCTTGGGCCATCAAAACTTCCAGTAGGGAGTTGATCCAGAAAGTCCTTACTTAGGCAAATTTCTGACTTCAATGGAGGTCTTTGGAATCTGATCCAAAGTTTATTGAAGTCAGTGGTAGTCAGGCCTTAGACCATTAACTTTCCAGTGGCCATTGTTGCTTACATACAAAACTAAAAATCACAGAGATGTGCAAACTAGCATTGTTATAATTGAATGTGCACTACATTATTTGTATTACAAACTCCTATTTCTAGAAGTTTATAAGATTCCTGTTGACATTTGAACCAACACTGAACAAACCTGAAGCAATTTTCTAAATTCTAAAGCATTTTAGAGCCGTGATATAAAATTGGAATTACTGATGCTTTAAGATCACCTATGGAGTAAAGAGATCAAAGATGGACAGGTGTTATGGGCTACTTAAGCCTTCGTGAGGATGGAGGATCCTGGCAGGATGCTATAGGCAGCGGTGATTCTTGTAGGGGACTCCAGATTAAATGGATGGACAGAGAGACTGAGAGAGAGACTCTTAAGTAAGAAACTAAGTTTACTGAAAGTTCTGAATTCCAGATATAAGGGGCCGTGGATGGTAACTCCCTTAGAAAGTTTTTGGATAGATACATCTATAAACATTTTATTTCTAGAAGAAATGACTGTCTTCTACTTTGTCTCTGTCTTTTCCCTTCATTTTTGACTGTGGGCCCCTTTGCACCTGCATTTCCCGATGCTTGGTTTAGCTTTCCCTGAGTCGGCATCTCCTGTTTGCAATTGACAAAAGGTACTGTTTATGACAGAATTAATTCTCTGCCTTTTTCTTCTATCTTAAATCTGCCTTTTTTCAATTTTGTGTCCTTTCTTCTTTTCCTGCTGCTGTGTCTTCTCTCCTCCTATCTGTTTTATTTCTTCTCTTTATGTTCAAGCATTCCCCCATTATTTCTCATTTATTTCCTTTACTGTCAGTCTTGTTTTCATCTCTGCTCACTCTCTATATGCTCCTACCTTCCTCCACCATCATTCCATCTATACTCCTTTACTCTCTGCTATATTTTTTGAGCACCAATCACTATATTACCTTGGTGAGTACTCCCCAAACTGCAGTCCATGAACCACTGTGATCCACAATGATCACATGATGCAGACTCTCCTCTTTATTTAAACTGCTTCTACTACAGGTGTAAAGGATTTTGAGGCCTGATAATGCAGCTTTTGCTCAAGTCATTGACTTCAATGGAACTGTTTGCATGAATATGGACTACTCGTGAATAAGGGCTGCTAGATTGCATCTTATGGTTGTCAATACTCATAATACCCCAAACAGCTTTGATTTAATTTAAAATTACTGTTAAGGCACTAGCCCATGATGTAAGCTATGATACTTCAATGTATTTTTTTAAAAAAATCTGTTAAACTGTTTGGGCCAGATCCCTGGGTCTTGCCAAGATGCGCAATTATGTAGGATCTATGGTTAGGGGTGAAGGTGGCCCAATGGAACCTTTCTGCTTCTCTCCTGAGGCTGCCGGAGTGGCATTTAGGACCCTGGTGTAATTAGAGCAGCATAAGGCTTGCTCTAATTTAGGCTGGCAAGGGACACAAGGCACGCCAGCCATGCTTTCTATGCTGGGCAGCAGGCTGGGGGCAAGGGAGCTAGGAGCAGGTAGCATAGGCTCAACTGCATCAACTTTTTGCCATCAAATCATGCTCATCTATATACAAATTATAGGGCCTGAAGATACTTGGCTATTCACTTTATCTATGGAAAATATACTGGGCTTGATTCTCCTGTTATGTATACTCCATTCACATCTCAAAGTTACTCCTGATTTACACTGATGGAAGTGACAAGAGAATTAGGCCCTTTGCAGTAAAAGGCCAAAGTACCACCCACAACCAAAAGCCAGTTTATCATATTAGGTAATAGCTTTTACATTTGTTTGATCAGAAAAGGAGCCCAATCCTGCAACCTTTATCACATGTGAAGTTCCATTGGAACTATTCCAGGAGCAAGGGTACAGGATTGTACAGTCCTGTATGTTTATGTAACATTTAGAAAACAGATTGGATTTCAAGAAAAGATTTGTCATTGTAAATTACTGTAATACTTTAATTTTACAATTTATCATTGTGTTTTGTATAGTGCACCAGCACTTTCTAAATCTTTAATATCAGTCAAACCTTTTAATTATATGTTACTTTTTCAGAAAAAAATATTTTCCTTTAAAAATGACTTTTTATTTTTGCCTTGGTCAAGAATCTTACATAAACTGCACAAAACACCTGGAATAACTTGACAACAGCAAATATTAAGGTGCACCATAAGGACATTTTTTGTTTACTTATTTTTTATTCTGAGATATATTGCACAACCTCTCCAGTAGATGGAGCATCTTCATTGCTTTTCTTGAAGTGCTTGCAATAAGAAAACAGTACTCAGGGCAAAATGTATCTCCCCCCACTCCCCAAAAAATATTAATATTTTCCTTGTTAGTTAAGATTCACTGTAAGAAAACAGAATTTCTGTTTTGGGAACTCATAGACGCTGATCTTTCAGGGTTTCCACAGGCTGGAACCAACGGGCTATGTTGTAGGAGGACTAATCCTGCATTTTCTTAACTCCTGTTACAATGGGCATACTGTGACTTTAGTGGGAGCTGGTCTGCTTAAGTAATGTTAGTTCAGCCTTCTGTTAGTGCAGCCTTCTGTGTGTATCTGTACTTTTTTTGACCTGCTCATATGAAAAATACCCTGACTTTTGTTTTCAGTCAGGTGGAGATCTTTCAGAATTCACAACTCAAAGCACAACCCCATGTTATTCCAACCTTCCCTCTAGCAAGGAGGATTGGAGGCAGCTTCTTCCAGAGCCTGTTAACGCTGCAGCGAAGGGGTTACATGGGGTGTTTTGACTTCCTGGGGGCAGTACTCCAAAGCAAGGATCCTGGAGTCAGTAATCGAAGGACCTGAGCTTGGATTGTGAACCTGAATCCCTTGTGTGGCAGCATGGTTAATGGATCCAATCCCAACCCCAAGCATTGAACAACAGGAGTCAGATCCCCCACTATAATGAGATGGGTTTAAACAATGAGTTTTTAAAATAAAATTAACGCATTTTGGGTCCTTTTTTTATTTACTCTTGTAAAAAAAGACCGTCCGTGGTACCTTTAGGCCAATTTTCAAGGCTTTCCTATGCAACCACGAGGCTCAGAAACTTCTTTTAGTGACAACACACAAGTTGTGCCTGTGGGAGCGCAGATGCAGCGAACCCCCGACCCGATGTCGCGGAGGGGGGGTTCTTGCCGTTGTCTCGACGGCGGAGGCCCCCGGGGGACAGGGGAGCAGACGGCAAACGCCACCGGTGTCAGTAGGTCCGACCCTGCTCGCCAGAGGGGGCCAGAAAGAGCTCGCGCGGGGCTCGCCGGCAGGCGCAGCTGAAGGGTCGGGTCTGGGGGGGCCGGCTGCGCCTGTGGGGGGGGGGGATTTTGATGAAAATGGGGGAGGGGAATCCCGCCCAAACCGCAGGACTCCCGGGTCTGGATCCCCCCCGCCCCCGTTTGTCTGGCCCGCGCGGCTGCCTCCCTCGCTGCCCCCGTCACCGGGCAGCCGCCGCCCCGCCTCCTTCCCGCGCTCCGCAGCCGCGGGCCGGGCCTTGGAGAGGCGGCGTTGCGGAGCGCTGAGGCGGTGCAGCGGCTCGCGGGGAGCTGCCCGGGGGGGGGGTGCTGGGTACTTACCGCTCTCAGCCCCCCCCCCCCCCCGCGCGGTGCCCTGAGGCGGGTGTTCACCTGCCTGATCCCGCCCTCAGTGTCGTGCCTGGGCTGGGGCAGGCCTGGGTATTTACCCTTGTGACCCCCAGCTCTTCCTCACCGTGCCCCGAGGGGGGAAGGGCTGGGGTATTTACCCTTGTGACCCCCAGCTCTTCCTCACCGTGCCCCGAGGGGGGAAGGGCTGGGGTATTTACCCTTGTGACCCCCAGCTCTTCCTCACCGTGCCCCGAGGGGGGAAGGGCTGGGGTATTTACCCTTGTGACCCCCAGCTCTTCCTCACCGTGTCCCGCGGGGGGGAAGGGCTGGGGTATTTACCCTTGTGACCCCCAGCTCTTCCTCACCGTGCCCCGAGGGGGGGGAGGGCTGGGGTATTTACCCCTGTGACCCCCCCCAGCTCTTCCTCACCATGCCCCGAGGGGGGAAGGGCTGGGGTATTTACCCTTGTGACCCCCAGCTCTTCCTCACCGTGCCCCGAGGGGGGAAGGGCTGGGGTATTTACCCCTGTGACCCCCCAGCTCTTCCTCACCGTGCCCCGAGGGGGGAAGGGCTGGGGTATTTACCCCTGTGACCCCCCAGCTCTTCCTCACCGTGCCCCGAGGGGGGAAGGGCTGGGGTATTTACTCCACAATCCCAGCTCCCTCTCCATAGTGCCCCAAGGGGGGAAGGGCTGGGGTATTTACACTGTGATCCCAGCTCACTCCCCATAGTGCCCCGAGGGGCGGAAGGGCTGGGACAGGCCTGGGTATTTATCCCAGTTAGCCCCCATCTGTTCCTCACCGTGCCCTGAGGGGGGAAGGGCTGGGGTATTTACCCTGTGATCCCAGCTCACTCCCCATAGTGCCCTGAGCGGGGGAGGGGATGGGGCAGGCATGGGTATTTAACCTGCTTCTCTGTCTTGTTAGTATTTCGGATGGTGGGCTTTTTGTTGTATTTTATTTTTATTCTCATGGAAGTTGGGGTTTTCTATAGCATCCACCATAGTATCACCACTCCTGGGTCTCTTGTCAGTGCACCTTGGGTGAGGGGGCTCCCTATAGGTTTATTTTTTAAGGCCATTACTCCCTTTTAGTATCACTCTTCATTAAGGCCCAGAACCCCCATTATCTCCCCAGGGCTGGACTCAATTCATGGGCTTCTGATGAACAGAATTGTGGTGTCACCAGGTAAAAGCGAGGCTTCAAGTTGCCAGAGGTGGAAAATTATATCTATACATTGTCTTCCTCCCTGGTCTTGCTGACGGGAAGACTGGGGTAATGTGTGTGTTGAGGAGTCTCCTGTAGGCAGGGTCGGCTTTAGCGGGTGTGGGGCCCCACACGAAGAACGACGGCGGGGCCCTGCACCCTCCCACCGAGCAAAAAAAAAAAAAAAAGCCCTCCCGCTTGGGGTGCGGGGCCCGATTCCAGGGAATCGGTGGAATTGGCTTAAAGCTGGCCCTGCCCGTAGGTGCCAAACATTTATGTTGCTTTCGCCTAAGGTGGTGTCTGCTGCTTATGAGCAGCTTTTTGTTCCATCATCTCTTCTGTCTTGCCCCTGAAATTCCTTTCAGAGCCTATAAAGTTCTTTAGTGGGCCATGTCCTGCTAATTTTTCAACACAGGACCTAATAAGTGCTCCCCAAAAGTATATACAGCCTTAGCAGTTGCACCTGCAAAAATTCACATGTAAAATTTTGTGCCTGCAACTGGCATCCAGGTACACATTTGGGGGTTCACCTTTTCTATTTTAGTGCTTATCCACAACCAACAAGATGGCCTGCAAGATTTTCTTTCTAATGCTTTGCAGACGGTAGACTCGGTTTTCAGTCCTGGGAAACGTCTTCATCAAAATCCTTCTATTTGGCACATTTCAGCAGAAACAGAACATGTCAATCAAGTGATCATTCTGATTACATGAGGATTTTAGAGATATGTTGTGCTGGCAGATATTAATGAAGACATTGCACATGAGTGCAAAGATGACCTTTGTTAATGAAATACTCCGTTTGAAAATATAAACATTAAAAGTTGGGAAATTCTTAAATCAAGGTATCCCATAGTAATGGTTGCTCTGCCACATTTTTTAACTGTAATTATGAGTAGTGATATGAATACTATGAGGACTATCATTAACTGTAATTAATTGTAATCCGTCAGCAAAAGGACCTATATGTCACTATGGACAGCTCAGTGAAAACATCTGTTCAAGGCATAGTGGTGATAAAAAAAATCCCCACAAGATTCTAGGGTTGTATTAAGGAGGAGACAGAGAATTATACTGAAAGTATGATGCAGTTACATAAATAGATGGCATGGCCCTTACCTTGAATATTGTGTTCAGTCTTATCTCAGAAAGTATATGAAAGAAATTGAAGAGGGTTGGAGAATGGCAACAAAAATTATTAGACATATGAAAATAAATTGAAAAAAGATTAGAACTACTACATTTAGAGAGATGTACAAGAGAAGATATAAAAGAGTCAATAATTAACAGCATAGAGTAGGTGATGCTACCATCTCCTATAACATACAAGGGGAGTTCCAATGAAATTTAAAGGCAGCACAGTTAAAATTGATAAAAATAAATACTTTTCACAACACAATCTGTGGAATTTACTACCGCAAGATATTACTGGGGCAAATATTGTAGTAGGATTTTAAAGAGTAGACTCAAGCATCATATGAATACTATGAGGATTATCCATAGTTACTCTAGCTAGGACAGGGGTAGGCAACCTATGGCACGGGTGCCAAAGGCGGAATGTGAGCTGATTTTCAGTGGCACTCACACTACCCAGGTCCTGGTCACCGGTCTGGGGGGCTCTGCATTTTAATTTAATTTTAAGTGAAGCTTCTTAAACATTTTTAAAACCTTGTTTACTTTACATACAACAATAGTTTAGTTATATATTAAAGACTTATAGAAAGAGACCTTCTAAAACGTTAAAATGTATTACTGGCACGCGAAACCTTAAATTACAGTGAATAAATGAAGGCTTGGCACAGGACTTCTGAAAGGTTGCCGATCCCTGAGCTAGGATAAATATTTGTAAGGGATGTTATTCCTCATGCCAACCACTAACTGCTAGAGATTAAGAAACATCTAATATTGTACTGTGTTAGTAGTTAGACAGTATATAGGGCTACACTATTTGCATTTATGATTAGTATTATGGTGGTGCCTAGAGACCCCAGTCAGGCTAGGTGCTATATAAAAATACAGTTGGTCCGATCCATTATGCCATTTCCTAAGTATACATTGCAAGTATATGGTGTTTTTATTACTGCTTATCCTGCTACATGGGGCCTTAACTATGCTGCAGCTGCTCCAGGAGGTGTGTACAGAGCAGGGAGTAGCCTCTTCCCTGTTGGGATGGCCTTTGACAGAATGGCTAAACTGGGAGGAACAGTGGCTGTGCCTTTTGTACAGGTTTAACAAGGGGCACCGTCCCTGCACTGCCCTAGGCCTCTGAAGGTAAATATGTGTTTTAGAGGTATAATTCCACAGACAGCTTTGCTCAGGTGGTGTACCTCCTTCTCTCCTCAACCTGGCGCAGAATCATAATGGAGTCCATTACTATATAAATGAATCAAAACAGTTTAGACAGTTTCTTTACAGTTTTAAAAATATTTATTTTCTTTTTATCTTAAATATCTGTTATTTTCTTGTAATTTTGTCTTGTTTATTCTGTTAATATGAGCTTTTGAATTTCTTTCTGTAATTCCTTGTATTGCTTTTTTCTTTTGCTATAGTCCACACAATGAATGATACTCTCTTAAGCAACTTAGACAAACTTCTGCTAGAGCTTGGTAGGTAACTATATATTATGTTGAGAGTTCTGGAATTGAGTAATATTTTATGTAAGGACTGATTTATAATGAAGATTTAAACTTTAAACAGTCATTCCGTATTTAAATAATCAGTTTTTATTTTTGTCTTTATTTTATTCTGTTATGTATGGGGTTTTGTTGGAGGTTGGTACTAGGAGTTAGTTATTAACTGGGCTATTTGTAAGGGGAGATGATTATAGGTAGCTCTTGTTAAGCTATAATATTGAAAAAGATCAAGTTGTGTTGTGAAATGTTAATTGTTTAATCACTCAATTTCTGTTTAGAAAATGATAGTAAATAAAAAATGAATATTTTTATTTCAGTTTTCCAGCTTGAGCAAACTTCTTATGCTAAGGAACATGTGACGCACCAGATAAATTGTGAGTAGTCTTACATTATAAGCCTTTTTTTCAGACATTTGAACACATGGCATTTAACCCATTAGTCCTAGTACATCAGAGCTGTTTTGAGCTCAAAGGGTTGACGAATTAATAATGAAAGTTGCCTGCAGGTACTCTTATTCTTACTCCTCCAGCAGCCTTTGCTTTTTCCTGTCACTATTATCTAGTGGTGCTCAGTTTCTTCTGTACAGCCAGTGGTATGCTGCTCAAGCACCTGCCCCTTCCCAGTTGACTGGCACATAGCTGTAGCTCCTCACATCTGGCTGGCACTCCTCCACTCAGCTTCCCTTGCTTAGCTTCTAACATCTCCCCTACCTGCCTCTCTTGTTTTCTCCAGCCTCTTTCTAGAGCTAATGAGGAATTTTTTGATTATTTTTTTTGGTTGGTTGGAAAACACTGTTTTGTCAAAATCAAAACTTTTGAAATGTGTCAGTTTAGACATAACTTTTGTCAGGAATGTTTCTCCAAAATGGAATTTCTGGTCAAAACCAGAGAGAGAGATACCCCACAACATCCAATAGCCTGATTAGGGTGCTCACATGGGATATGGGAGACTCAGAATCAAGTCTCTGTTTTGAATCAATGAGGGTAGAGACTTGCGAGAGAGAGAGAGAGAGTGTATGTGTGTGTCCATGTCCCTTCCCTCCGCCCCTAAATAGTTCTGCACACATTTCAGGGTAGCTCTCTCTTGCATGTGAAAAACGTTCATCCTGATGTGGAATGGGAAAGGTTTTGAAATCTCAGAATATTGTTTGGAACAGGAAAATCGTTTCTCCCTCAGCTCTAGTTCTTGGCATGTTTGTATCTCTGTCTTTCTGTTCCTTCTACCCTCACTTTCTGTGTCAGATGTTTCTTTGGTGTGAGCTCAACTAGGATCAAATTTGGAGATGTAACAAACACTGTAAAAAACAGAACCAAACTGCAAGTGATCTGAAGTACTAAAGCAGTTGTTCTCAAACATTTATATTAGGCCCTCCCCAAAATTGCTTTCCCATCTAGCCAAGACCGCCCCTTTAGCAATTTGGGAAGGGCAAATTTGTGACCCAGTGCACTAGAGCAGTAGGGACTGCAGGTAACAAGATGTGATTTGATACTAATAAATGTAAAATCCTTCATGAAAGTATAGGAAATGAACAACACAATACAAAATGTACAGGCACCTGTGCTTATCACATTACAATGATGGCTTACATGATAGATTTCAAAGCCCTTATTTATAAAAAGGAATACTGCACATGTCCCATGTTGATCTGATTTGGATTCTCCACTAGCCATTTTTTATAGAAATTATTTGTTCTTACATTAGGATGTTTATTATGGAAACATGGCAGCATCAAAGCTTCTTCAATGCTCCCCTATTTGCAGACTCATTATTATAGAATGTTGAATATTTTGTATTTATTAAGTCCTATCTTTTAATCAGTATCCGAGCTTCCCACTCAGAACCTAACTTGTTCTTCAAGTAAATTCCCTTTTTGTTTGGATTTACTCTGTTGCTGGCTTCTCATTCAGACTTTCTTATGTATCGCAAATTATGCATTTCCTCCTTCCTATACTCAGCTTCCCTAATCAACACAATTATACAGTTGGTATTAAGTAGAAAAAAGTGAGTGGTCACTTGGAGCCTCACAAGCCCAGGCAAGTTCTGTAGTTCGTAACCCAATCCAATCTGCCTATTTGCAAATATCATCTGTTTGGACAGCAATTTACAATTGAGTTCCCTCTGCCCCATTTCTAGTAGCATGAAGCCATGTGGTTGCAAGTAATTCTGCAAAATCATAGGTCAGCTCTGACAGCCAGTAAAATTACTGTGGGTCCCCCCCACATAAACAGTCACTCTAGTTTAATAGGCTGAGGTTCAGATGGATTTAGGAACAGCACAAATTAGTATTTTCATATTCTCTGTTTCAAACTCATTGCTCTGACAACATTGCATAAAAATTAAAGTATTCACCACTCAACTCAAATGTTTTAACTGTTGGAACTCTGTTGCTCCTTTGCTTGGTGGCAGGCTCCCTGCTCAGCTGGTGTTGCTGAGCTCAAGTGTGCTGGAAGAAATTTTGAATCCTCCAGAACTTAGGCCTTTCCACTTTATATGGACATGTTGATAATGCTTGTGCACACAGCTCACTGGCTCCAAGGCTTAAGGAGCTTTGAGTGCATGGCCTATTATGAAGAATGGAAAGATCCTGTTCCAGGATTTTCGTCCAATGTGTCTCAGAGAAGAGACTATAAGAGAGTGTTATTCTTTCAAAGAAAAGCCTAAGATTCTTGATATGATAGCCTGTGGCACATTAATTCATAATGGCTCTCTCCATTTATTTTCTACCCTTTCGGGGATCAGAATTTTTAGTCTCCTTGCAAGCCCCAGCCTCAGCTGCAGGAAATAACCTATTCACTGCCATATATAATCATTTATCCAACCTATCTACAAATACATCGTTATTTCACCACAGCTATCTTTATTAGTAAATTGTGCAAAAAAACTTACCGTATTTTGCAGAAGGTCAGAACAATACAGATTAAAAATGATAGTTAGAATAGACAAAAGTAAAACAATGGAAATAATATAACTATGTGAAACCTTTCTTAAAGACCGTCTTCATGTCTTAGAAGACTTCTTTAAAGAATCCCTAATGCATATAGGGGCAGATCCTCAACTGGGGTAAATTGATATAGCTCCTTTGCTCTCAGTGGAGCTACATCAGTTGACGTCACCTGAAGAGTACAATTTTCCTGCACCTTTGTTGGAAAACCACCTCCATTAAGCAACTTGTTTTTGTCAGTCCCTTGAGATAGGTTTTGCTATAGTATGAATTATGTGATAGCAACTTAAATCTGCACCTCAACTTAAATATCACACTTTTTCTGAACGTTTACTTGCTTTTACAAGAAACACTTAAGACTACTATAACTAACAGATTAGAGTAAAATATTTTATTTTTTATCTATTTTTTGTTCGTTTTGCTTTGTTCATTTGTTATTCTTTATAGTCAATGTCACCGTTTCACCTGTACAAATAGAGAGTCACATTCCCCTGTTTGTGTGGGTCATTCACACAGCACCAGGGGAGAGAAAAGCATTTTAAAAGAGAGAGAAATGTGAGTGGAAACCCACAAATACTGACATGAGGATTCAAAGGGAGCTGTAATATGTGAAACTACTTTTTACTTACTTTTAAAAACTGACTAGATTTTAAGTTGATGTAATCCATTTAAATTCTCTGCCAATGTATGAAACCACAGAATAATGGGAATTCCTTATTCATATTACAGTAGCACCTGGATACCACAGTCAGGATTGGGGCATGATTGTGCTAAGATGATTCCTACCCTAAGAGCTGATTTTATAATTAAATCTTGTGTGTATATAACATGCAGAAATACTGCAGCTGGCAAAACCTCAGTTTATATTTTATTGAACCCCTCCCCCCCAAATAAGGGAAGAACATAAAAAGTAAAAAAAATGGGAAAGGGGGGAAAGGTAAGGACGGAAGGAAGGGGAGAAGAGCAGCAACATTTCGGTTTCCACCCACTAGAAATTAATCAAAGGTTTCTAAAGGGTTAGACCAAATCTTTTCAGATTTGTCTGATGTCCCCCTTCTTCAAGACTTTACCCGATCTTTAGCTGCTAGGTCAGCCAGGTCTCAGTGCCAAACTTCTGTCTCTGAAGGCAGTCTGCTCTTCCATCTAAGCAACATGAGTCATTTGGCTAAATGCACCGCTCTAGAGAACCAACTTGGACAGTTTCCAAGATGATGGAATATATTCCAAAATACAGTTTTGGGATGTAATTTTTAAGGCGATATCCATTATCATATTAATTCTCCTGTCTATTTCTAGCCAAAAGGATTGTATCCTGGGACATTCCCAAAACATGTAAGCCAATGTAACTCCGGGAGACTCACATCTCCAGGAGCAGTCTGTGACCCATGCACTGTAATTTATGTGGGGACCAGTGTGAATGAAATATAATTTTCTGCTATATCAGCCTAACCTCAAATACTTCGTTGTAATTGTTGGTAATGTCAGTTAGTACAACATACTGTTTCTTCTTCAAGTAGTATCCCTATGGATGCTCCATTTCAGGCATGCATGTGCCCCTGCGCCTTTCATAGGAGATTTTCGGTAGCAGTGCCCATTCAACCTGTGCATAAGTCCTACACATCCTTGTGCGCTGTACCTAGGATGTATAGGGCTGTGCGGGCGAATTGCCCTCTGTTCCTTCGTAGCCACCTTCAGCCTGAGATGAAACATCTTGTGTACCCGCTTCAGTTTTACCATAGGACAGTTTGGATAGATGGTTTGGTTTAGTTTAGCTTAGTTTTAGTTACTATAGATGGTGGGTTGTTGCTGTTTTTTCTCTTTGTTTGCTCTTTCCTCATTTGAGGGGTTGTTCTGGACTTTTCATTATCTGGGATGTCCTGGCTTACCTGGGCTTTGAACATTGTCTTTCCGGCTGGGAAGCTCTCCCAGTGAGTGATGGCTGTTCCTGCTGTCTCCGGTGTTTGGACACACATATACTAGTTATATGTATTCAAGAGGAGATCTTGTAAAAGCAGGAAGATAAAGTTGAAGCCTTTGATGATGGGGGAAGCCCTACGACCGGCTTCTGATCTGTGCCCTGAGAACCCTCTTATACACCAGCCTTCAAGCAGATTTAGTGTCATGTCTGCCTTTGGATCCTGGTCACTGAGAGCCTTAATGGACACCAGGGCTGGTACTTCTGGGTCTTGGTCACCAAAAGCAGCATCGTCTGTGCCACAGTATAAATAGCCCCACATAAATATGTGGATACTGAAAAGAGGAGCTGGAATGTTAGATCTCCTTCTAAGAAATCTTGGTCACCAACTCTGAAGAAGGCTCCAGAGACCTCAGGTCCCAAAGGGAGTAATATTGAAACTCTGAATTATTCCTCTACTGGGAAGACATCTACGGCTACCTCTAAGAGCCATGCCCCTACCAAACAAGATTCAGTACCGAATACCCCTTCTACTTTGGTTGCTCGTCCCCATGTTAGTATGAACTCTACTTCAAAGTAGTCTGCACTATCAGACACCTCAGTGTCTATGCTGGTGATGTGGACTTCTGCATAGGCATTGCTTGAATTTGAGTCTGTATGGAAGCATTTGTTGTCCATAACACTGACACATTCCATACAGGTACCTCAGTACTGAAATCAGCCTCCACAGGATCATATTCAGCTCCTGCTTGTGTACCATTGGCACCACAGGAGTTTAGGTATTGAAAAGATCTTGTGGTGTTGAAGGAGCTGGAGTCTCCATTACTTTCTGGTACAAGACAGCTCTCTGAATTGAGGTCTTCTGGGATACTAACTCCACACCTGAAAATAAAATAAAATCTCTAACAGCACAGAGATCTCACCCAGTTCTCTTCTAGAGTTTCCATAGGCCCTCTGAACTACCTGCCAAAGAGGCCTAGGTACTCAAAAAGGAAATCAACATTTGCCACAGCTTCTTCATCCCAGCCATCCACTTCCAAATGCCAGTTTTGATCACTTGGTCTAGAGTCCAGACCATCCACTCCACAAGAATCTACTGCTGCGCACTGTCCCATCCTCCTTCCCCCCTGTGGATACTGTCTTTTCCATTTTCAACCTGTATGGGAGAGAATAACAACCAAAAAATGGGTCATGGAGGTCATAACTGATTATTCAATCCATTTTACCTCCCTCCCACTCTCCTTACCCATCCCCTTTCAGGGAGCCATCTCATCATCAATTGCTGAGATAGGAAGTCATGTCTCTTCATACTCAGGGACCACAGAACCAGTGCCAGTCCAGCACAGGGGAAAGGGTTTCTATTCCAAGTATTTCTGGTCCCCAAAAAGAATGGGTGATGGAGACTAGTATTAGATTTCAGACATCTAGGCATTTATGTAAAACAGCAGAAATTCAGAATGGTGACTCTTGTAGCTATAATTCCTTCATTAGATTCTAGGGTTTGGTTTGCAACTCTCAGCCTCCAAGATGTGTTTTGTCAATTCACAATTCACCTCTCTCACAGAGGTTTCTTCATTTTACAGTAAACCATGATTACTTTCAGTACCAGGTTCTTCCTTCTGACCTCTCCTTTGCCCCAAGGGTATTCTCAAAGATCATGGCAGTCATAGCTGTCCACCTATGTCGATTTAGGATAATTGGCTTCCCTTATCTTGATAACTTACCACTCGGGTTGATCTTAACTAGAGGTTCTATTGGCAGTAAAAATGACAAGGTCTCTGTTCCACAGTTTAGGCTTACAACTCAATCTCAAAAAGTCCACTTTGACACCAGTAGCGTGGATAGATATCATAGGAGCTTCTTTGGATAGCGTGACAGCTAGGGACCTAAGGACAGGTTTGCACCCCAAAAAATAAAATCTCATTTCAAGGATTCAGCTAAATCCTGAAACCTCAGCAAGAAATTGTTTCCAACTATTGGTCATATGGCAGCTTGTACCTTCATAACCCAATATGCCAGATTCCATCTTTGGTGCTTTCAGGGATGGCTGAGGACAATTTATAAACTAAACAAGCACAGGGACAAGCAGGGGTTTGTTCCCCATTGGGTTCCGGACTCAGTTGGTGGGATGAACGGAACATGTAGTATCTCACAGGGGCCATCAGGTCAATGGACTTCCCAAGAGTGTCATCTTACATCAGTTTTTTAGAATTGAGAGCAGTCTGAAATGTTTGCATTCATTTCCTTCCACTGATCAAAGCCAAGTCTGTGAAGGTCATGATAGACAACGTTGGCTGCATGTTCTATACGATCACCAGGGTGGCGCTTGCTCCTCCTTGCTTTGTGGTGAATCAGTAAAACTCTGAAATAGGTGCATAGCCAACCAGATTGTCATCTCAGCTTCCTACTTCCTCAGTGCACAAAGCACCACAGCTGTCGACCTCAGCAGACGTTGTTCCTAGTGAATGGGAGTTAGATTCATGGATCCTCAGCAACACGTTTCTAGAATGGGAGTTTCCAGAAGTGGACCTCTTTGCCTCCACCATCAACACAAGTTCAAACAGTTTTTCTCAAGAGGGGAACTAGACCCTCAATCACTAGAGGTTGCCTTCATCATTTTATGGGAAAGGGATCTTCTTTACACATACTCACCAGCATCATTACTCTTGAAAGTACTGAACTAGATCAAGTAGGACAAGGTGAAAGTCATTTTAATTGCACCAACTTGGCTGAGACAAGTTTGGTATCCTTATCTCATTCGACTCACTGGTCATCCACTGATGAAACTTCCAGTCAGTTGCCATCTGTTGTCTCAACATGCCGGTCAGACACTTCACTCCAGTCTAGAAGTTGTGCAGTTCAAGGCATGACTCCTAGATGGTTCTTGGGGATAGAGACTTCCCATTCAACAGATGTGTAACAGGTGTTGTTAAACAGCAGAAAGGCATCTACGTGACATGGTTACCTTTAGAAGTGAGGACATGTACCCACTGACAAGTTTCTCTTGTTTGTTCTGCTCTTCCCACCAGCCTAGATTATCTGTTGAAATTAAAAAATCAGATCTTACTATAAGGTCCTTCAAGGTTCACTTGGTGGCTATAACAACCATTCATTCATCTGTTAAAGACTTTGTTTTTTGCTCACCCTACGATGTCGAGATTCCTTAGAGGGCTAATGAATCTTTTTAGTCCAATATGTGACTTAAACTTTGTTCTTAATTGCCATGTGAAACATCCTTTTGAGCCATTAACTATGTGTTTGTTGCTGCACCTATTCATGAAAACAGATTTCTTGGTGGCCACAACTTTTTGGCTTTTAGGATCAGAGAACTCGGGGCTTTAGTGGCAGATCCCCCATTTACAATGTTCATCAAGGAAAAGGTCTCATTATGACCACATCCTAAGCTTCTAAGTGTCCTCCAAGTTTCGTATTATCCAGACTATTCATATCTTTTTTCCCCCCTGAAACCACATCAGACTGGGCAGGAGATTGCCTTCCATACCTTGGATGTCAGAAGGGTTTTAGTCTTCTATCTAGACAGAGTCAAACCATTCAGAAAGTCTTCCAAACTGTTGCAATTGCAGACAGATCCAATATAGCCACAGTCTTTATCCAAGACTCTCAAGGTGGATTTCTGGGTGTATTATCTCATGTTAGGAGTCTGTCAACATTCAACCTCCTTCTAGAGTATTAGCCCATTCTACAAAGCCTCAGTCTACTTCTTTGGCATTACTCAAGCATATTCCAGTCTCTGAAATTTGCAGAGCTGCAACATGGACCTCAGTACATACTTTTCCTAAACACTATGCTTTGGATCATGTATCTAAATGAAATGCTATAGCTCTGTCTTCAGTATTAGATTCTGCGCCAAAGTTCCTTCCTCCCTGTGGGGATATTGCTTGGGAATCACTTGCAGTGCAGCACCCATAGGGACACTTCTTGAAGAAGGAGAGGTTACTCACGTATAGTAACTGGAGTTCTTAGAGATGTGTGTCCCTGTGGGTGCTCCACTAACTGTCCTCCATCCTCTCTGCTTCACAGTTTTCTTTGAGGGACGTTGCGGTAGAAAAGCCACTGAAGGCAGTTTACCTGTGCAATCCTATATATCCTTGATAGGGGGCACAAGGATGCGTAGGTTGCATGTGCTGGCCAAAAGGGCTGTCTGTGCTACCGAAAATCGTTGATGAAAGGTGCAGGGGCACATGCACATTTGAAGTGGAGCATCCATAGAGACACAAATCTCAAAGAATTCCAAATATTGCACAAGGCCAGATCCTAGTACTATGTAAATCCAGTCTGTGTCTGTTTTGAGTGATATATATTAAATAAAATAAATGTATTCTTTATTTCAGTATATACTGCAAGTATTGTGGAAAGAAAGAATGAAATCTGTAGATTACATGAAAATATAAACAACAATAATGATGCAATTGTTTATTTGCACAAGCATAACAAGAATAGTAAGGACAATTGCAATGTGTAAGTATGATATAAGCTGAAGTTTTTAATTGCAGATGGTTGTAATCATAGAACCATAGGGTTAGAAGGGAATGTAAAGGTCATTGAGTCTAATGCAGCAAGAAGCTTTACCAAACAGTAGTCTAAAAGTGTGTGTCTAAAACAGTAGTCTAAAAGAGAGTATGGAGAGTAGGTATTAAAGGAATGAAATACAGGTGCATGATCAGTCTCTTTGGTATAGAGTGCATAATAGAAAGTTAGATAGTTTTTTGTCTGTAGTTTTTTCCTGAACTTATTTTTAAGATGTAAAATATAATTGGTCCATCATGTAGCAGTGGTAAAATAAAACATAGAAACACAAATGACATGGGAAGTTTTCTGTCAGATATATTTGTTAGGGCTTTATTGGTATCAGTAATCATCTGCAGAGTTCACAGATGCCATCTTTGCAGCATGCCCATTTATTCAGTCAGTTAGATAACCTGTGAACATCATTGTCTTAATTTTACGTGTGTCTGAGCTATGGATAGTTTACTGGGAAAAGAGTTCAGACATATTTTTTTTATCTTTATGCCAGTTTCCTTAGTTATTTTAAATAGCCTCTTTCTGTGCAAGACATTTTTATATGGGAAGAAACATTATTCTAGCCTAAAACTTGATGAACTCCCTCCATAGCTATCAAATCTTTACAGAGCTAGATGACTCAGTTTCCAAAGCAGTGTTTTAAATGTTAAGCTTGGTTTATACAGTGCTAACAATATTGTCTGTGCTTAATAAATTAGATAAATAACAATAAGGCTCCAATATATGTCTAACCCACACACCTGCTGGGTGTGATGCTCTGTCCCCTCTAGTAGTATGAGACCACTTAGAGATTAATGAGTCTGTTCTACAGCCTTAGCTAAGAGCCCTGTGGCTTTTAGCTCATGAAGTAGAGGCTCGTGCACTAAGCTCCAGAGATCCCAGGTTTAATCCTGCCCACTGACAATTGGGGTCTGTTGGGGTTACATATGTTGTTTTTTTTAAATACTGAATTTACTTGCCTGCAGTTGGAGAATCGTCCTCTTTCTGGGAAAGGGTCTTTTGCTCACCATTCCTTCTCATTTAGCTATTTGTTCTCATATTTATTGTCTTTTAATCTGTCACATAGCTGAATACAAGCATATACACACACATATATATACAGCCAGATTCTGGTGTCATTTACTCCACTGATTTTAAAGTTGTTATTCTGAATTTAAACTGGTGTAATTGTAATCAGATTTTTTTTCTGAAGGAACAGAGTCTGTTTAGAGACTTGAGAGGGATCTCATTGAATAAACTCATTGGAGTCCTCCAAGTATTTTGTATTGGACCAATTAACCTACATGGCAGGAGGATAAGACATATCTTAAAAATCCACGTTACCGGATAAGGGGCAAGTAGGAAGGTCAAAGTCAGTATTTCATGGTTACCAACAGTTTCTTTTTATGGCCACAGAAACAAGCTTCAGTTGCTCTCAGGTTGAAAGCTTCCAAAATCCTGCAGGCTAAATATCTGATTAAATTTGATGGGTCCATTGGGCTGGATTCCATAGACATCCGCACACAGAATTTCTTAAGTTAATAGGAATTTTGAATGCAGATCATTGTCAGGTTTGAGTATCTAGAAATTGGTGAGAAAGCAAATATCTGACCGCCAAGTTTTCTCCCTTCTTGCTTAGGATGTCTTAATTTTTCTGAATGAAAAGTATAGGTATCATTTATAAGGATACACTGGTCTACAATTTTTGAGAAGTCGTCTGCTTCAGAGATAAAATGTGCTATTTAGTATGTATTTTGATGTGCTGAATTCAAATATGACAATTAAAACAAGTGATTGGCTACTGTTTTTAAGATATTTAAGTTTTTACATTTTATGTCTATGTATATTGTGTAGATAGTAGAGTTTTAATCATAAATTGTAAACCTAGGTCTTTTCATGTGATTATGGTTGCTTTACATGATACTATTTCACCTGTCCTGTTTATGTAACACTTTAAAAATCAGCAAAGGGGTTATATAAATAAAATGTATTATGAAACAAAAGGCAAAAAACTATTATGTACATAGTTTAGTCCTATTCAGTGTCTACTCGGCGCTTCTTGGCTTGTCTCTTGTATTCATTACATGGAGCATCTCTTGTCACTGTCCAGCAATAGTCTGCAAGCATTGATGGGCTCTATTTGCCCTGATAGCGTTTCTCCATTGTTGCAATGTCCTGGTGAAATCGCTCGCCGTGCTCGTCGCTCACTGCTCTGCAGTTCGGTGGAAAAAAATCTAGATGAGAGTGCAAAAAATGTATCTTTAGTGACATGTTGCAACCAAGGCTTTTGTATGCCTTGAGGAGGTTTTCCACCAACAACCTATAGTTGTCTTCCTTGTTGTTTCCGAGAAAATTTATTGCCGCTAACTGGAAGGCTTTCCATGCCTTTTTTTCCCTTGCCACGCAGTGCATGGTCAAATGCATCATCTCGAAGAAGTTCATTAATCTGAGGACCAACAAAGACACCTTCCTTTATCTTAGCTTCACTTAACCTTGGAAATTTTCCACGGAGGTACTTGAAAGCTGCTTGTGTTTTGTCAATGGCCTTGACAAAGTTCTTCATTAGACCCAGCTTGTTGTGTAAGGGTGGTAACAAAATCTTCCTTGATTCAACAAGTGGTGGATGCTGAACACTTTTCCTCCCAGGCTCCAATGACTGTCGGAGTGGCCAATCTTTCTTGATGTAGTGGGAATCTCTTGCATGACTATCCCATTCGCAGAGAAAACAGCAGTACTTTGTGTATCCAGTCTGCAGACCAAGCAAGAGAGCAACAACCTTCAAATTGCCACAAAGCTGCCACTGATGTTGGTCATAATTTATGCACCTCAAAAGTTGTTTCATGTTGTCATAGGTTTCCTTCATATGGACTGCATGACCAACTGGAATTGATGGCAAAACATTGCCATTATGCAGTAAAACAGCTTTGACTTGTCTTCGATGAATCAATGAACAGTCTCCACTCATCTGGATCGTGAACGATGTTGAGGGCTGCCATCACACCATCGATGTTGTTGCAGGCTACAAGATCACCTTCCATGAAGAAGAATGGGACAAGATCCTTTTGACGGTCACGGAACATGGAAACCCTACCATCACCTGCCAGGAGATTCCACTGCTGTAGTCTGGAGCCCAAAAGCTCTGCCTTACTCTTGGGTAGTTCCAAATCCCTGACAAGGTCATTCAGTTCACCTTGTGTTATGAGGTGTGGTTCAGAGGAGGAGGATGGGAGAAAATGTGGGTCCTGTGACATTGATGGTTCAGGACCAGAAGTTTCATCCTCTTCCTCTTCCTCGTCTGACTCAAGTGAGAATGATTCTGGTGCATCAGGAACCGGCAGTCCTTCTCTGTGGTGTACTGGGCGTATAGCTGATGGAATGTTTGGATAATGCACAGTCCACTTTTTCTTCTTTGACACACCTTTCCCAACTGGAGGCACCATGCAGAAGTAACAATTGCTGGTATGATCTGTTGGCTCTCTCCAAATCATTGGCACTGCAAAAGGCATAGATTTCCTTTTCCTGTTCAACCACTGGCGAAGATTTGTTGCACAAGTGTTGCAGCATATGTGTGGGGCCCACCTCTTGTCCTGATCTCCAATTTTGCAGCCAAAATAAAGGTGATAGGCTTTCTTAACAATAGTGGTTATATTGCGCTTTTGTGATGCAAAAGTCACTTCACCACAAACATAGCAGAAGTTATCTGCACTGTTCACACAAGTATGAGGCATCTCTGCTCACTTTGGCTAAACAGAAATGTGTCCCTTTGCAAAATCAAACACTGACAAATAAGAGAGCACGACACTGTATGATTTCTAGAGCTGATATAGGGCAATTTGTTCAGCAGAGTGATGTAGGCTTCGTTATGATTGCATCATCCATAACTTCTAGGAATAACATGATGCAATTCATATAATGAATGACGCAATACCAGCTTCAGATCGCATCATTCGTTGTTTTGCCTAAAAAGCAAGTACTGTCCAAACCCAGTCATAGATTTATTCATAGATCCAGTCAAAGATGTATTTTAGTCATTTCTGGTTTAAATTGAGATCCCTTCCCTTTATAACTCACTTATCCTCTGCCATTCCCAAGTCAAGGGTCGTATATACTGACCCAATAGCATGTCTTGAAAACTAGAGCCAATCAACAATTTCAAGCATCATTTTCATTCTCAGTGACCCAGAATTAGTAAAGTTTGACTAAATTTATTTCAGAAGCATTTTGGCTGTAGAGCAGTGATATCTAGTAAAAAAGATCTGTGGTTGACATATATAAAGTATGGGTAAGATTCTGTAATCCTATCCCTTTACATCCTAGTGCTTCTTCTCCCTGGAACACTGTCCTGGTTTAGCTCCTATGTAACCTAATTGATGTTTTATAAGAAAAAATCTTGTTTCATTTGTTAATATTTTATAATTAAATAAAAATGTTTGAATAAAAAAGTATATAACATATATTTGAAAGACTTTTGATATTAGAAAAATTAGGCTTTAATTTCAGCCTTTGAACGAAAAGTGTAAGTAAAAGGAGAAGTGATGAGAACATCAAAGTTCTTGTTATGCCTATTAGGAAAGAATAAGTTAGTGCTAGAACTATCTAAAAGCCTAGAGAGGAAGGGGAAGGAGTGGAGTCATTGGTGACTGGAGAAAGGGAAGTGGCCACTTGGTGGAATTAACTATCATTGGATACTGATCAGCGATTATGCCATGAAAAAAAGGGAAAAGAAAAGACTTGAACTTGACAGGAAAGTTTCAGCCTTCTTTTATATTAACAATATCACCTCTAACATAGTACACAATGAACAATTTTAATAAACTATTGAAACATTTTGCTTTGAATGTATTCCTCCAGACAGGTTTTAAATTCTCAGGTCCACTACTGGACACAGAAATAGAGACAAAAGTAAAGGAGGAACTAAGGATCTGATTTAAAATCCATTGATCTTCAATGGGCTTTGGCTCAGCCCCCCCCCCCCCAAAGTTGACATTAACGCAGGATGATTGGTTGAAAATGAAAAGTGACTTGTTAGTGGCTATAGCATCCATACAAGGAAAATGTATTCAGAAAACTGCAGAATATTGTGTTCCAAATTGATGAAGATGGCATTCAAGAAGGCAGTGAAAAGTATAATAAAGAAGCCATTGCCATTTATTCAGACAATGAAAATAAAATGAAAGAAATAAGAGATCTGCTCAGTTAGAATCCCTCTAAACTTCTGAAATGTGGTCAGCACACTATTTAAAGATAATTGAGAAAGTAGGAACACCCTGGCCTCCACAGTCCTCCTATGCAGAGAGGACTCCTCATGGTTGGTTGATGTAAAAAGGAGTAATGTACTAGCTTGTAAATAACATTGAGGAACTTTCAAGAAGATAGTCGCTACATTACATATCATAAGTAGTGCTTAATTTGTAATTAAAGAGGTGCCAGGGCTTCAAGCAATTTTTTTGTACTTTCATAACTGACTTGGGAAGCCCAGAGTAGCTGTGGCTATAAACTGCAGAGTCTAGAGGTGCCGGGGCTCAGCCCTTGCAAGCCCTGGAACAAATTAAGCACTGACCATAAGCATATTGAAATTTGCATTGAGTATGAGAAGACTTTGAACACAACACTGGATTCATTTTACACAATGGAGTCTACAGAAAAGGAGGTCTCTGAGAGCTTTGACAGATTATAGGTTGATTATACTTATTGTCATAATCTCTGTGGAAATCTGTCTTGATCTAATTAACAGGAGAAAACTGGAACCATACAGGGACAAAACTGAAAAATGATTTAGAAAAACTTAGGTAACTTTTCCATTACCTACCCACCATGATTGACCACAAATACAAAGGTTGAGCCCAGAACCGAAAGAAGAGGATAAAACAAAGTTGATAGAATCTAATCCTGATCTTCCTCCTTCTCTTCTAGCATTTAAATTTGAAAATCCAGATATTTATCCCAATTTTTTGTTTGAGAAGGAGACTATGTCACAATGTGTTGCATCAGTATGTTGGGAACTTGTGGAAGTAAAATCATAGAAGACAAGACAGATGAATCCAGAATTTCATCAGTTTTTAAAAATCTCTACTCTCATCCTGCTGACTGCCTAACAATCACATGTATTTTTAGCACATTTGGACTGGTTTGGTTGAAACTTTATAATAGGCTAAGTGATGGAAAAGCAAATAAATGTGGTAACAGCATAGCAGTATTTAAGGGCAGATATGAAAGTGATAAGCCTAACTTGTTAGACTGGTTCTTGTATATTGCATGCCTGTGTTTTACTTCAGAATTGCAAACTCTTCACTTTGAACAGTGTGTCTTTTTTTATATCTGAGGAATAAATATGCTTGCATAGTGAATTTCATAATAAACATTTTGTGTTTCATTTAATAAAAGCTTCTTATTTTTTTTCAATGTTAGTTTGTTTTCTCCAGAAGAAAAGCAGGGTTTTTGTTTTTTGAATTGAGGAAAGTCACAGCAATGCCTGTGTGCCAGTGGGTTTTTTTGTGTGTGTGCACACTATCAGTCTCTGCTGTTTAAAAACTTGGCCCTTTTTTAATGTGTCTTTTTGCCCAATTTGCAATACATGTAGTGAATTAGAATTTTGTAATTACATCTTTAGTCATAAATAGTATCAAACATTTATGACAGTAATATTAAGTTGTCTGGATGGATATTGCATTTTTCATTCACTTTTTATTGGTGCAATTTTAATGCTGTGGTAAATGTTGATTATATCTTCTTGTGTCTTCTCACCACCTGGAATATATTATTTCTTATTAAAGATTTTTGCAGTCCTGTTTAGCAAATTAAATGTCAGGTCTTTGTTCTTTAAATATTTGTCTTCTTGCTAGCAATTACACTAAATCAGCCATTATTGAAGTCACTATTTTGGTAACAGTCATGAAACCAACTATTTTTCCGGTTTTGGCTATATCCTCCATTTTTAACATTATTTATATAGTGCTATATGTGTATATGACAATGTACAATAAGTGAGTTTCTGCCAAGTAACAGGATCTTGTCCCAAAGACCTAACAACAGAAGCAGGAACAATACAGCACAATACAAATTGGGAAGTTTCTTTGAATAGATGGATATTATTGTTTTTTGAAAGAGATGCAGGGATCTTGATATATGTATATTATTGAGAATAAAATAATCTAATGTACTGATTATATTCCTTAATCTAATATTTTTACAACTAGTAAACGATTAACACAAGAAAAAATGAAGCTGTCCAAAATATTTTAAAATAATTAATTTGTGATTTTACAGACTCAATAGGGATAAATTCACTCTGCTGTTCTGGAGCCACAGAATTTGCTGTAGGATCTACTCCTGCTGCAGAATTGTGTAGCAGAATATCCGCTTTCATTTAAAAAAATAAGGTTCTAACTTTCTGGTTGTGAAGAAAATTTTCATTATGGGAAAGTAAACTGATGCGATGCTGTTTTCCTTTGTCTGCAAACAGAGCGTGAATCAATACCTATTTGTGATGTGAACTGCCCTATTTATGTCACTAAGGTGTTACCTCTGAAATCTAATTATGATGACATAATTGCCCACAGTGTTAACTACTTCATGATGACTGTTTTAGTTTCAAAATCAAACTGATATGCTTATCTCACAATTCCAAACCAACCTCTATGTCTTTCTAAGTGCCAAAAGCCATAAAAACTTCCTACTAGATTTTCAGAACATCCAGATTCCTTCCTGAGAACTTTCACAATGCAGTTGTACATTTTCAATACAAAATTCTGCATCACATTTAAAACTGAAGATTTAGGGGCAGTGTAAAAAAAAAAGGATTTAATATTGAAATAAATAACAATAAATAATTTAATGATAGGATAATAAAGTATGCAAATAGTCCTAACCAAAGGTGCCCATATGTTAATTTGGTGGTCTTAGTCCCATTAACAAATGACAGGGCCAACATCTCAAAAATCGGCATTACAGTTGGGGCCGTTGTTTCTAGCCTTAAGAGAAGCCAGAGATTCAGTGGGCATGTGGATGGAGTTCTTTGCTTACTCATAAAGGTCATTCTTTCAGTAATGTTTGAGACTTACAAAATTTGAGACATTAGCTATCCCTGGCATCATCCATGTTGTACCTTTCTATGGATAGATTTTATTTGTGCTAGTTTATAAAGATGCATTTAGCCCATGCTCTTGAGAACTTCATTGTCTAGTCCTGTCAGTCAGGTTTCTTTTGTTAAGACACTGGAGATCAATGAATTATTTTAGATGGTGCAGACAAGTAGTCTGGTTTGATTTTTCTTTGGAAAAAGTAACTAGGAGCAAGATTCACAAAAACACCTATGTCCAACATTTAGGCACCACTCACTTTCACAAAATCACTGTTCGGCTGCCACTTAAATCCCGTTAGGTGCCTAAGTTTCTGCTGGTGGGAATGCACAATGCCACCTAAGTCCTGACATTACTGAGCTGCTGGGTAGCCTTGCTCACACTTGAGTTTGGTCAGGATTCTCAAACTGGGCATTCCCCAGCCTGTGTCACCTGATCCAGTAGGCGTGCTCTTGAGCAAGCCTAACCTGCACAAAAGACAGCTGGAAATTTGGGGGGCAGGTGGTGTGTGTATCCATGCATCAGAATTCCCAGCAGCCAGAGCACTTGTTACCTAGAATGTGTGGGAGAGACAGGTTTGAATCCCCACTCTGCTTGATTTAGTTTAGGAACTTGAACCTAGGCTATCTACATCCTAGATGATGGCTCTAACCACATGCTTTTGGCTATTCTGGGGTGGAGATCTCTCAATCTCTTCTGTTGAAGCTGTTCAACTTTCTGTATGTAATTAAACAGTCATTGGAGCAGAGACTTGAACCTGATTTATCCCCATCATAGGGGAGTGTCCTAACTACTGGGCTATTTGGTTACAATGGGAGTTGTCTATCTCTTCATCCTCCCTCCACTTAAGCCAGGTCAGCCCTAACTCCAGGAGAGGGTTCATGGCTGAGAATCCTGAGCAGAGATAGGTGTCTCCTTCTGGCCTGTCAGTCATGTAAGGCCTAGATCAATGGGCGTTAGACACCTAAGGCTCTTTGTAGATCTAGGCCCTAAGCCCTGGCTTTTCCCTCTGAGTTTCACTCCATACTCAGCTTGGTGGCTTCTGCGAATCCCTTTCTTAGGTGCCTAACTTTCCCCATGTGTTGTATGGGAAGCCTGGATGCCTAACTCAGAGCTGTGACTTCCACTGGGTAGCAGGCTTCTAGGAGTTAGCATTACAATGCCTACGTCCCTTTTGTGAATGTAGCCCTATGTTTTCTTTTAAAAGTGAGGCTCATCAAAAAGTAATCATTGGCAGGTTTTCAAAGCCATATATGCTTTTGGACACACAGCTGTAAAAGCTTTGGGAAAACAAATTTCTGTATATGAAAACCTTTTCTCTGCAGAAAAAAATCCTCGCTTGATTTTCAAATAATAAGATGAATAATTTGTATGAATTAGCCCCAGTTAAACTGATTGATTTTATTAATCTTCTTGATGTGTTTAATTCTGAAATTATTTTTAATTAATTAAAACCATCATTAATACACGTTTTAACTTGTGCCATAGCTGGAAACCAACATATGTAGTTCTTAGCAAGCATGAAGAATATTTGAATAACCAACTCAAAAACTGCCAAGAAACTACAGAAAATGACAAGTAAGTATGAAAATTTGAGATTATTTTATGTTAAGAACACTTTCAAGCAATGATAATAAGCACTCTATCTGTTAAGTGTAGAAATCTGCAAACTACATTGCAGGGAGCTATCATTATTTAATCCATACTTTTAGTTTTCAGGACAATAACAAATGTCTTCATAATTGAAAGAATATTAATTAGAGATATATGAGTTCATGCATATTCAGAACATTCAGGCTTATACTAATTTTGGGACATATTTTATACTTATGCTTGTGCAGCACTCCAGTTGACGTAAATACACAAAAATTAAGGGTCAGATGTGGCACTTCATTAGAAATGACTCCAAATCCTCACTGCTTCCCAAGTACATATTGGAATTTTTCAAACCCTTGCTCTACTGTATACAATTTAAGGAAAACATTCCTCCTTGAAACAGAGACCAATAACATTTCAGGTTTGGCAGGCGTATGTGGTAAAAACCAGCGAGTACTAATGAGAAACCATTTAAATAGCGTTAGCCTGATGCCTGCCACGACTTATCTGTCATCACTATGACATATTTCTAAGTACACTGAAGTGTCAATAGTTTTAGGATAATACTGTAGAATCTCAGAATTACAAATACCTCGGGAATGGAGGTTGTTCATAACATTGAAATTTTCGTAATTCTTTGAACAAAACATTGATTGTTCTTTCAAAAGTTTACAATTGAACATTGACTTAATACAGATTTGAAACTTTAATATGCAGAAGAAAAATGCTGCTTTTAAACATCTTAATTTAAATGAAACAAGCACAGAAACAGTTTTTTTACCTTGTCAAATCTTTTTTTTTTTTAATTTCCCTTTATTTTTTAGTAGTTTACATTTATCAGTACTGTAATGGACACCATTTGTTTTCTTTTTTTTTGGTCTCTGCTGCCTGATTACATACTTCTGGTTCCAAATGACGTGTGTGGTTGACCGGTCAGTTCATAACCCTGGTATTCATAATTCTGAGGTTCTACTGTAGTGAAGTAGTTCAAGTAGTCTTTTTAAAAAGCATTCAGTTTTCATTTTTTAAATGAGATACGTCACTTGACTGAAGCCAGTGAAGTGGGGCACCACATTCAGACAATGATAATTACAAGTACTAAAATAATTCTGCTTCACTTTAGTGTGACTATTTAAATGTGATCATTATATTGCGTAGTCAAATCAACTTTTGTATACTTTGGCTCTGTATTTTTCAGAGTGCCCGAAGAGCATGCCAAATTGAAAATTGTGTCCTGAAGATTAGGGGATGTAGGTCAGGAAGGCCATTTCTGTTGCCACGTTAAAGTTTGCTGGGGATGAGATCCTGGCTTAGTTGTAACTATGCGTACTGTTGAATGAGTAGTGTTCCACATAGGTTTCACTTTCACTTAATAGAGACAGGTACACCTTCTGAAGACAAGAATTGTGTAGCTGCATAAAACAACTTCCATGTGATCAAGGACTTCTTTAAGTGGGGCTTAAGATTCTGGCCAAAATTTACAAACCTGAGTGCCCAAAAGTTAAATTCCTGAATCTATATTTGGGTACTTAGGCTACATCTACACTACAGATTTAAGTCGATGCAAGTTACGCTGATGATTACAAACTGTTATAATTACATCGCTTATGCATGTTCCCACAACACTTTGTGTGTCAGCAGAGTGCGTCCACAGTTGACACTGTAGCATCAACAGTGAGAGCAGTGCACTGTGGGTAGCTATCCCATTGTGTAACTTGCCACCTTCTGCACCTAGGAGTTGTGGGAAGGCGGAGTGGATTGCAGTGCATCATGGGTGCAGGCTTAATGTGCCATGATGCATTTTTTCTGTCTCATCATTCCATGGGCTTCCAGCTACATTTTTCAGCAGCCCCTATATATTGCATCCCTGCACTGGTCTTGTGGTCAGTGTTATGAATACAACATGACTGATCATGCAGTATTTCATGAGCTTCAAATCTGAACAGGAATCCGTGGTGCCTGCCCTGCTGTGTGTCATGGAAAGAAACAATTCCAGACTACTTTTAGAATTCATGGAGCAGCTGCACATGGTGAACCATTGCTTTTGGGCTCAGGAAACAAGCACTAAGTGGTGGGATTGCATTGTTATGCAGGTCTGGGTTGATGAGCAGTGGCTGCAGGACATTTGGAAAGCCACCTTCCTGGAACTGTGTGTGGAGCTGGCCCCGGCCCTGCCCCAAAATTAGAGCTGCCCCTCGGTGGAGAAGTGTGTGGCGATCGCTGTGTGGAAGCTGGCAACTCTGGACTGCTACTGGACAGTTGCAAATCAGTTTGCAGTCAGGAACTCTACCATGGGAGTTGTGTTCACGGAAGTGTGCAGGGCCATTAATCGCATCCTGCTATGAAGGACTGTGACTCTTGGGAATGTGCGTGAAATAGCGGATGGCTTTGTGGCAATGGGATTCCCTAACTGTGGCGGGGCTATAGATAGCACATATATCCCAATTTTGGTCCTGGACCATCTTGCAATGGAGTACATCAATAGAAAGGAGTACTTCTCTATGGTATTGCAGGTGCTTGTGGATCACTGGGGTCATTTAGCTGATATCAGCACGGGGTGATCAGGAAAGGTACATGACTCATGCATCTTCAGGAACATGGGCCTGTACAGAAAGCTGCAACCATGGACTTTCTTTCCAGACCAGAAGATTCCAATGGGGAATGTTGAAATGCTCATAGTGATCCTGGAGACCCAGTGTACCTCTTACTCCCATGGCTCATGAAGACTTACACGGGAAACCTGGACAGCAGGAAGGAGTGCTTCAACAATAGGCTGACCAGGTGCAGAATGACCGTTGAATGTGCATTTGGCAGATTAAAAGCTTGCTGGTGCTGCCTTTATGGCAGGTTAGACCTCAGTGAGGAAAATATTCCCATGGTCATAGCAGCCTACAGTGTGCTGCATAATAGTTGTGAGGCTAAGGGTGAAAAATTTCCCCAGGGGTGGCATGTGGAGACAGATCATCTAGCAGCTGATTTTGAGCAGCCAGATACCAGGGCTATTAGAGGGGCACAATGGGGGGCTATTCAAATCAGGGAGGCTTTGAGGCATCATTTTGACAATGCGCACCAGTAATGTGTCTTTCTATAAAGCATTCTGCCATGTTTTGTTACCTTTCCGCTTTGAATGAAAATTTTGATGAGTCCTTCCTGACTGATTTGTAGTATGCAAATGTGCCAGTTGCCACTGTGTGATAATTCCAGCAGCAACCACCATGTATAGGAGACAAAGATTATCTTTCAGAGAGTATTTTTTTATTAAACAGCAATAACCAATACGCAAAAAATGCTTTCTTGAAAGGGACATAGCACTGAGAGGAGCACTCACTTGATGGAGGCTTTCATTGCTGTGTGTAACTCCAGCTATCATTTGGGAAGCTGTCCAAAGCAGTGGAATGAACAGGGTACTGCGATGGGCCAGGAGGATGCAAGGAATGTGTGACAGGAGTTTGGGGAGGGCATGGCAATCAGTTCATATAGGCTGCGGGGGGAGCGGGGAGGGAGAGGGGGGAGCACGTATGTGTTCTGCTTGCAGCGCAATTAGAGACTTCAACATCTCCTTTTGGGCCTCCATCACTTTTATCATCTGCTCCTGGCCATCTAAAATTCGCTCCTGGCCCTGCTTCCTCTCCTGTGTTTTTGAGCTGCAGCATCAGAGGATTGGAGCACCTCCCAAAAGATGTCCTCCTTGCTCTTTCTGGGTTGGTTCCTTATCTGGTGGAGACACTCTGCCGTTGAGTAGAGGGTTCTCCTCAAGGGCACATCTGCAGAAGCACAATAAACAATAAACAGAGGCATGATTGTTAGTGCACTCACAGCATTAAATCATAATAGTAAAATACACCTCTTTCTCACTGCCCTTGGCAAGCACACAGCTTGGCGAATGCCCTAAACATGGTGAGTTTGGCCCGGGGTGGGGAGCGTTCAAGATGGGGCAAAGGGTCTAGGTCAGTCGTGGGCAGCCTGCGGCCCGCAGGCTGCACGCGGCCCATCAGAGTAATCTACTGGTGGGCTGCAAGACAGTTTGTTTACACTTACCGTCCACAGGCATGGCCGCCCACAGCTCCCAGTGGCCGCGGTTCACCGTTCCCAGCCAATGGGAGCTGCAGGAAGTGGCATGGGGTTGAGTCAGCTGGGGCTCTTGGTGGTGGAGGTGGGGTCGCCACTGAGAATGGTGTCCAGCTCCTTATAGAAGTGGCAGGTATTCAGCGCAGCACCAGAGCGATGGTTTGATTCCCTTGCCTTCTGATATGCTTGCCTCAGCATCTTGATCTTCGCACAAATTGGCTTTCAGTGAGTTTTTGATTAAGCGAGTCTAGCTTTCACTAATTTAAGGTGACAAGCCAGAGAAGCATTACTTTTAAATTGCTTGTTTAGTTGACTAGTTTCAATTCTAATATAAAAGTGTTTGCTTTAATTTATTTTTCTGCATCAAATTATAAGGATTGTGACTATTTGTAAATTATAAAATAAATGTAATGGATTTAATAAGTATTCTTTAAAAGTGGTCAGCAATTTAAAAAAATATTCCATTTATAGCTGGATGCGATGAGTGATTCAGAGTGGCAAGATGGGCATTCAGCAGATTTTAAGTATAAAACTTGTAAAGAAAAATAAGCACATTTAAAACTTAATGTGTTGAATGCACCACTTAGCCTGGCTGTTGGAGGCATTCAGCACATATTTGTACAGTTGGAGGAAATTTAAAAACAAAAAGATGGCTAGGTCAATATGCATTTTTAGTTATTACAAAGTGAACATTTAATTAGGCTTGTAGTATGAAGGCTCTCCATTCTAAAAACATTGCATTCTAAGAGAGTGTCTCTAATAGTGTTATTGTTGTCTGTACAAGTAATTTTTTAATTGAAAAAATAGTCTGAAAATTAGTGATATAAAGCAGGAAAGAAGGAACAATCATAGAAATGTAGGGCTGGAAGCGACCTTGAGAGGTCATCAAGTCCAGCCTCCTGTGCTGAGGCTGAACCAAGTAAACCTAGACCATCCTTGACAAGCGTTTGTCTAACTTGTTCTTAAAAACCTCCAATGGTGGGGATTCCACAGTCTTTGTTGGAAGCTTATTCCGGAGCTTTACTATTCTGATAGTTAGAAAGTTTTTCCTAATATCTAACCTAAATCTCCCTTGCTACAGATTAAGCCAATTACTTCTTGTTCTACCTTTAGAGGACACAGAGAACAATTGATTCCTGTCCTCTTTTTAATAGCCCTTAACATATTTGAAGACAGTCATACATATAACGTTAAGGTTTTTGATGGGTTCAATCTATGCCCATTGATGTTAAATGGGTGTTTTGTTACTGTCTTCAATGGGAGCAGTATCATGCACGAAATGGCAGCCTTTAAATCACTGAGCCCGAGAATTTGGATTATTCTTAAGGAATATTAAAAACTATGACAGTCTTTCAAGGCTACTGGGGATATACTTCCATAAATATTCATTTGACTGGTGGTATTCTGGGAAATGTAGTCTTCTAAGGATTTGTGGGAATGACAGAGTATTCTGACATTATTTTCAACAGCTTGAAATTTAGCTTTCTGAGTTATCCAAAATCTCTTTATTTTTATTTTATTGGTCATTTTAAAAATATCTGTGGGAATCAATAATTGGCTTGTCAGCAAATTCTTTTGGTGTTCTGTTACAGTAATCTTTATTTTTATGGACATCTATTATAATAAACTAAATAGTGTTTTATATTATTTGTAATATTATTGATATACATTTTCCAATATACATTTTCTAACTGTCACATCCAGCAAATCTGGTACCGAGCCCAGAAACATTCAGTGAATCAAAAATATGTTTGTAACCCAGATTCAAAACTACTCATGTACAAAATGGAAGGCTTAAGGATCTACACATCAGATTTGAAATACCTAGCTTCCCTAGATTCACAGATCTGAATCCTGGAAGGGTCGATTTATAGCTTTAGTCTTAGGGCTTGTCTTCACTACCCGCCGGATCGGCGGGTAGCAATCGATCTATCCGGGATCGATTTTTCGCGTCTCATTAAGACGCGCTTAATCGATCCCCGATCGCGCTCCCCGTCGGCTCCGGAAAACCACGTCATCGAGCGACACAAGCGGAGTCGACGGGGGAGCTGCAGCGATCGACGCGCCGCCGTCTTCATGGTCAGGTAAGCCGATTACGATACGCCGATTTCAGCTACGCTATTCACGTAGCTGAATCTGCGTATCGTAGATCGACCCCCCTCCCTAGTGTAGCCCTGGGCTTAGACTCATAGACTTTAAGGTCAGACGGGACCATCATGAGCAACTAGTCTGACCTCCTGCACATTGCAGGTCACAGAATCTCACCCACCCACTCCTGTAATAGATCCCTAACCTCTGGCTGAATTACTGAAGTACTCAAATCATAATTTAAAGACTTCAAGTTACGGAGAATCCACAATTCATATTAGTTTAAACCTGCAAGTGACCTGTGCCCCATGCTGCAGAGGAAGGCGAAAACCTCCCACTGTCTTTGCCAATAATGCCAATCTGACCCTGGGGACAGTTCCTTCCCAACCCCAAATATGGCAGTCAGTTAGACCCTGAACATGTGGGCAAGACCCACCAGTCAGACACCTGGGAAAGAATTTTAAAAAATACCTCTGTTAGTCTATAAGGTGCCACAGGACCCTTTGTTGCTAATAAAAAAAGAGCCACCATGGTTAAACAACAAAGTAAATGAAGCAGTGAGAGGCAAAAAGGCATCCTTTAAAAAGTGGAAGATAAATCCTAATGAGGAAAATAGAAAAGAGCATAAACTCTGGCAAATGAAGTATAAAAATATAATTAGAAAGACCAAAAAAGAATTTGAAGAACAGCTAGCCAAAGACTCAAAAAGTAATAGCAAATTTTTTAAAAAATACATCAGAAGCAGAAAGCCTGCTAAACAATGATCGAGATGCTAAAAGAGCACCCAAAGACACTAAGGCCATTGCGGAGAAACTAAATGAATTCTTTGCATCGGTCTTCACCGTGGAGGATGTGAGGGAGATTCCCAAACCTGAGCCATTCTTTTTGGGTGACAGATCTGAGGAACTGTCCCAAATTGAGGTGTCATTAGAGGAGGTTTTGGAACAAATTGATAAACTAAACAATAATAAGTCTCCAGGACCTGATGGTATTCACCCAAGAGTTTTGAAAGAACTCAAATGTGAAATTGCAGGACTACTAACTGTCATCTGTAACCTATCATTTAAATCAGCTTCTGTACCAAATGACTGGAGGATAGCTAATGTGATGCCAATTTTTAAAAAGTGCTCCAGAGGTGACCCTGGCAACTACAGGCCAGTAAGTCTCACTTCAGTACTGTGAAAATTGGTTGAAACTATCGTAAAGAACAAAATTGTCAGACACATGGATGAACATAATTTGTTGGGAAATAGTCAACATGGTTTTTGTAAAGGGGAATCATGCCTCACCAATCTACTAGAATTCTATGGGTGGGTCAACAAGCATGTGGACAAAGGAGATCCAGTGGATATAGTGTATTTAGATTTTCAGAAAGCCTTTGACAAGGTCCCTCACCAAAGGCTCTTAAGGAAAATAAGCAGTCATGGGATAAGAGGGAAGGTTCTCTCATGGATTGGTAACTGGTTAAAAGATAGGAAACAAAGGGTAGGAATAAATGGTCAGTTTTCATAATGGAGAGAGGTAAATAGTGGTGTCCCCCAGGGATCTGTACTGGGCCCAGTCCTATTTAACATATTCATAAACGATCTGGAAAAAGGGGCAAACAGTGCAGGTGTTTAGAACGACTCAAGATAGTTAAGTCCCAGGCAGACTGCGAAGAGCTACAAAAGGATCTCACAAAACTGGGTGACTGGGCAACAAAATGGCAGATGAAATTTAATGTTGATAAATGCAAAGTAATGCACATTGGAAAACATAATCCTAACTATACATATACAATGACGGGGTCTAAATTAGCTGTTATCACTCAAGAAAGAAATCTTGGAGTCATTGTGGATAGTTCTTTGAAATCATCCACTCAATGTGCAGCGGCAGTCAAAAAAGTGAACAGAATGTTGGGAATCATCAAGAAAGGAATAGATAATAAGACAGAAAATATCATATTGCCTCTATATAAATCCATGGTACACCCACACCTTGAATACATGTTTGCAGATGTGGTCACCCCATCTCAAAAAAGAGATATTGGAATTGGAAAAGGTTAAGAAAAGGGCAACAAAAATTATTAGGGGTATAGAACGGCTTCCGTATGAGGAGAGATTAATAAGACTGGGACTTTTCAGCTTGGAAAAGAGGCGACTAAGGGGGGATATGATAGAGGTCTTTAAAATCATGAGTGGTATAGAGAAAGTAAATAAGAAAGTGTTATTTACTCCATCTCATAATACAAGAACAAGAGGCTACCAAATGAAATTAATAGGTAGCAGGTTTAAAACAAACACAAGAAATATTTTTTCACGCAACGCACTGTCAACCTCTGGAACTCCTTGCCAGAGGGTGTTGTGAAGGCCAATACTATAACGGGATTCCCTTTGTTCATTCCCTTTGGGGCACCTGCCATTTGCCACTGTCAGAGGACAGGACTGGGCTTGATGGACCTTTGGTCTGACCTAGTATGGCCATTCTTATGTTCTAATTGTCTGTAGTAACTCAGAGCCCTCCCAATCTAGTGTCCCATCACCAGACATTGGAGATACTTGCTGCTAGCAGTTGCAGATCGGCTACATCCCATTGTAGGCAGTCATCATACTATCCCATCCATAAATTTATCAAGATCAGCCTTGAAGCCAGATAGGACTTTTACCCCCCACTGCTCCCCTTGGAAGGCTGTTCCAGAACTTCACTCCTCTGATGGTTAGAAACTGTCTAATTTCAAGCCTAAACTTGTAGATGGCCATTTGTTCTTGTGTCCACACTGGTGCTTAACTTAAATACTTTCTCTCCCTCCCTGGTATTTATCCCTTTGATGCATTTATAGAGAACAATCATATTTCTCCTCAGCTTTCTTCTGATTAGGCTAAACAAGCCAAACTCTTGAGTCTCCTCTCATAGGGTAGGTTTTCTATTCCTCAGATCATCCTAATAGTTATTCTCTGCACCTGTTCCAGCTTCAATTCATCTTTCTTAAAGATGGGACACCAGAATTGCATACAGTAGTCCAGCTGAGATCTCACCTGTGCCTTGTATAATGGTACTAACACTTTCCTGTCTCCACTTGAAATTCCTCGCCTGATGCATCCTAGGACTGCATTCGTTTTTGTCACAGCTGCATCACATTGGTGGCTCTTAGTCATCCTGTGATCAACCAATACACCCAAGTCTTTCTCCTATTCTCTTGCTTCCAACTCATAACTCCCCACCTTATAGCAAAAATTATCGTTGTTAGTCTCTCAACGCATGTCCTTGAACTTTGCACTCTTAAATTTCATCCCATTTATTTTATTCCAGTTTACAAGGTCATCCAGATCATATTGTATGATATTCCAGTCCTCTTCTGTATTGGCAGTATCTCCCATCCATGACAATATTGTAGCCTTGTTCATACTTTTCAAATATAGGAAGAAATGTGGAAGCATTGTTAACTCTGCTTTTTATTACACTGATTTTTGAATGCCGTACTAGTGAAATTTTTATTTTTGTAACAGTATAAACTTCCTGTAGACCCACTACCTGTATTATTTGTGGGTGGTATTAAGAAACTACAACTGGTTCCTAGTTTGAAAAATTTGCAATGGAAATTGCTTGTAATACTTGAGATATATTCAGCCAAATTATTGGCATACATTAAAGACTCATGCCAATGAGACAGTTGTAGATATGATCTGTCATTAGCCATCTATCCTATAAATAACATGCAAGGATGAAGAAACAGACCAAAGTTAGTCATTTGTAACATGGTTTACCTATATTGATTTAACACAGGATGATTACCTTTCTGTGCAATGCTCTGTTTCTTTCCTGTGTTTTTTTCAAAGATGATATTGATCACTTTAGCACTTTTTGTGTTGAATTGCTTCCAATGACATGTTTTCTATATTGTATTTATTATCTGTTTGTAGTAATGCCTACAAAAGCATTCCCAAACATTGCTGGTTTAAATATAGAGAATGAAATAATTTTTTAATGTGGCCTTTTTTATTGGTGCTACGTATTTTTTTTAATTTCGGGGATGTGTACTCAGATGATTTCACTGGATTTATACCAGCATAAAATTGATTTTGGGGTCAGGTGGTGCCAGTTGGTGAGTGTTCTGGCCTTATCCAGCAAAATGTTTATGCAATGTGAATAGTTCCATTTAATGGGACTAATTTGTGTGCTTACAGAGTGCTCAGTACCTCCTAAGAGAAAGCCCTTAAACCAGTTATGAATTAGGCTCCCGCTTGTCAACATAGAAAGCTGATAGGTTTAAGTGTAGTAGCCGTGTTAGTCTGTGTCAGCAAAATGAAAATAAGAAAGAAAAACTTGTAGCACCTTAGAGACTAACAAATTTATTTCAGCATAAGCTTTCGTGGGTTAGTATCCACTTCATCGGATAGAAAGCTGAGAAGCACCTAAGGAAGCTGGGCCATAAATTGGCTCAGCTCCATTGAAATCAGTAAAACTGTGTCAATTTATGTCAGCAGAGACTTTGGCCTGCTGTATGTTTATGTTAAGCCATATAGAAATTAAACCATCTGAATGCTGCAAAGCTGTCTTTGAACATGTATATTCTGCATTACTTTCAGAACAATGAGAACCAATTGTTTTCATTTCACAACTGTGTATTCTATTTTGTACTGCATAGTATTCCATGAAAGGGAATAAGTACAGCCAAATAAGGTTGTACTAATCATAACCTGACCTTTTTCAACAGAGTAACAGATCTAATTGAGTTGATTTTTTTTACATAATTAACATTTCTTAAGTTAAATGACTTACAATACATTAATGTAAGAAGTATTCTGAATCAAAACATTATTCCACTTCGTTGTTTTAACAGGAAAATGTATCAGGATCACATGAATCAGTATAAAGAGATTTTGAAACAACACAAAGCAAAATATTCAGAAAATGCTCTTGCTCAGGAATATTATATGAAAAAAAAAGAGATTGAAGAAGTCCAGAATAGAGTTCTGAAACATTCTGAACAATTTAAATGGAAGGAAGCTACCCTTTTGGATATTTTAGGTACCAGTATTACCATATTAATACCAATAGGGTCCAATCTAAATAATAATAATTTATAGTGCATTGCAAATTCAAAGCATTGTACAAACATGACCTAATTAATCTCCTTCATAGGTAAGAATTATTTTCTCCATTATACAAATGGAGTCAGTGGCAAAACCTGGATTTCAACACAGGGCTTCCTGACTGCTCATTCCTCTAGGCCACATGTCCTTTGGTTTGTGTTAACAGGTCCTTAGAGTATTCCATTGCACCGGAGGCTTCTTTTACTATTTTGAAGTTCATTTTCAAACATTTATTGTACGCTGTTCCTAGTATTGCTTTTATTCTACGTCTTGTATTATATTGCTCTTTCTGTACAGCATGTTAGCACAAATGCAAAGTGCTTCCCCAACCAATTAATATTATATATTCATTGTCTTTGCAAAGAATATGACATTAGTGAATGAACAACCTAAAATGCAACTTTTTTTTTTTCAGAACCTGCTCCTTTTAGGTCACTTTCTGATTGGGCGTTACAGATGTATCCATGACACATGCTCTATATTTAGTGGCTGGTGGGTAGGAAAGTTTATGTTTGGCTTTTTCACTATCTTTGTAGCCTTGAATTTGATAATAGCCACAAGAAATTACTGTCATTAAATTACAACTTTACCCTTAGACATTATTTCTGCAGGAATTTTGCCTGAGGGAAAATTGAGGGCCAAATAATACCCTCCATGAGTGGGGCCCCTGAAGGAAGAAAACAGGTTCCTTTCATGAAGTTTCTATCAAAATGTTCCATTAGAGAAGGGTGGGGCTTTCCTACAGCATGGAAGAATAAGAAGATTTAGTCTCCAAACCTTGACTCAAAAGTCTGCTGAGACTATCTGCACATATAGCACGTGCCTCTGCACTGGCTCCAAGGCCCCCTGAAGCAATCCTGCCACCTCCCAGCTGCGTAACTACATTGTAGCTGCACTACAAGGTAACCTCCAGAGCAGCTTGGGGGGGAAAAATGCTTTTCTCCATTCCACAAGGGTTCCGCTGAACCTCACTGTCTCTCCAGTGTGGATCTGGAACCCGAAAGGGCTCCAGGACATAGGTGTGTGCGCGCACACATGTAGGAAACAGTGCTGTGTAGTTGGCTGGACCCCTCTTCCCACTTATTGGTCAAATATCACCATTTCTTACCCATTCGCACCCCCTTTTAATTACAATGGCAGTTACATGCACACAATTAAGGAAACCTCTGGCCCTCAGAACTTACTCATACAAAACTCCCATTGGCTTTAAAGAGAGTTTGCTTAAGGACTGAGTAAAAACTCTGGGCCAGATCCTTACCTCAGAGGCGATGCCCTTTCATGAATCTCTCCATTTCTGCACATTATGGGAGATCAGCCAACTCTTCAGCACCCCCACCACCACGCTGGGCATGGCAGAACTCTTTCTGTATATCCAGTGTCTGCACTGAGGGGATAAGGGTGTGATTGGGTGGGCTGGGACTCCATGGACCTTATCTGGAAAAGGGAATACAGTCATACCCTAGGGGTACATCTATACTAACGCGTCCTGTCGGATGAGTCCAATCGATCTTCTGGGTTCGATTTATCGCGTCTGTCTAGACGCGATAAATCGAACCAGGAAGTGCTCCCGCGTCGACGCTTGTAATCCAGCTCGACGAACGGAGTAGGCGGAGTCGACGGGGGAGCCTGCGCGCCACGTGTGGACCCCGGGTAAGTACCTTTTCATTCGAACTAAGATAGTTCGACTTCAGCTACGTTATTCACGTAGCTGAAGTTGCGTATCTTAGTTCGAATTGGGGGGTTAGTGTAGACCAGCCTCTAGAGTACTTCTAGTGCACAGTCCCTTACTGTGACCAGCAGGGAGTCCCTGTTAATGCAGCTCCAGTGAATTCAACACTAATGTGGAGGCACATAGCCTGCACGTGGATGACCCTGGGCTCCTTGATTCTGCAGGCCTGTAGGTGGCCCTTGCACCCTTTTTTGTGAGGGGGCACACTCCACTCCCCCGACAGACAATGTAGGAAAATCTCCAAAACCAAATCCTCACTAAGATTTCCTCCCCCAAATCTCCCTACAGCAGGTTTTAACAGTGCAGGGGACATTTAGGCCCCGAGTATAAGACCTCAGCATATGACCCAATGGGAATTTTGCCCCTTATAGGGATCATATATATATAGGTGTAATTCATAGACTGTTTAGATAGAAACTTTTTCAGTATAATACATACAGATTTAATAGTTTAATGTCTGTATTCTTTGACATGACTATATGTTACACATACTATACTCACTGATTCTTTAACATAAAAGTGCTTATCTGAGGGAAAAAACACAAGATGTCCTCAAGCATGCTGCAGTTTTTACCCAGAAATCTTTTGAACTAGAGAAAGAAGCAGATGAAGTAGAAATGAAAATTAATTATTTCAAACAGGTAACAGTGTATTAATACATAATTTAATTATATACAGTTGTATTTTGCATTTGTATATGCATGGATATACACTAATATGTCACTGTCTTTCTGTAGTGATAACAGTATATTGTGTTTCCTAGCACACGGGCATACAGGATGACTCCAGAATTAGTAATTACTCTATTGTATCTGTTACATTGTAAGTGTTCTATTTAGGAAAGGGGGAAATGTGACTCCATGTATTTATGGACTCTTGAGGATTGCCTTATATTGATCTCATCTTACACCATCATTTCCCTCAAGGCACAGTGTCATGGTGACCTCCCTTCCAGCTCAAGAAGGCTAAACCTATCAGTGACATTCCTAAATGAGCCACAGTGCTCCCAGCTCCTGCTGGCATTTAAGATGTTGCAAGTTAACCTTGTGAATATGAATGCATTGTACCTAAATATGGAGTTCATTGTCAGAATGGCAAACATTCCTGTTCTCTTTTGAATAGATGTAATGTTAGATAATTCTCTGTCTCAGATGATTCTCATCTCCACAGCTTGTGCCTTTGCACCAGAGCTAAACATAGTCCCGTTGGGTAGCAGAAGCACTGCTCCCAGCTAGGACCACCTTCCTAACAAGGTGTATGTAAGGACAGAGCCATGGTCCCACACTCCTAACACACTGCCCATCTGAGCTGGCTTGGTGTGGAGGAAGGCACACTGTATACCTGTCAGTGGATGCCGAAGCTGTTACTCCAACATGCACTGCCCAGGAGGCATTTTGGCTAACTTAACCAAAATTCCTTCTGTTGCTCTGTGGCCCCTCTGCACCCTGAGAGTGTGAGCAGTGGCAGTAAGGCACAGTATGTCCCATAATATCCAGGTTAGCTCACTGTCAGTAGTGTTTCATCCAGAATACTTTTAGCATAATAAGATATATACTGTATGGGAATTTGGAATTCCTTAAATGCTTGGGAAATTTTCTCCAGTCCAGGACCTCTTGGTGATGTCTTCCTGAACAGTTTATCCTGAGTTCTTCCTGAAGACTTCCAAAACTTTAGAAGCTGGGGAATTAGTCTCCAACCTGAGTATAGCATTATGTAGTTGATGCAGTGTTGGAATTATTGTAATACATTTATGCACATTAACCAAATAAGAATTAAATGTTAATGAATTTTGAATTCATACTCTTATAGTTCCACTATGAAAGAGTTTGCTCTAGGACATTGTTAAAATGGTTTTTAGGGACTTACATAACATCTCCCCAGACTGAATTTCTGTGATACTTTACGTCACGTTCTAGAATGTGAACTGGCAGGTGCCTACAATGAATTGTTGGAGAGAGGTATTTGGACGTTGACTACATTCACTCTAGGTTGGGCTTCTAGCTTGGTGAGCTTTTAGAAGAAGTGGAGATCTGGAAGTCTTGAAATATTGCTGAACTACCATGAACTTACATTTTGCCTTCGAGAAGACCTAGAGAGAGAGAAGGTGTGAGAATTGGAAATCACATAAAAGGATCAGATTATCCTAAAACATACACATCTCTTTGTAAATATGGAAGATATGGGAAGAAAGATTATTCTCTCATGTGAAGATTTAGCATTAGGACAGATATTTTTGTTTAATCTGATATTGGTTTCATGTTTCCAGTATATATTAGTCCAATTCTTTATTATTTGCTCTTCTTTTGATATATTACTATTAATTTGCTACTTGCTGGCTTGCTGCGGATAGATAAAGGATTTAGAAGGGGAACAATAGCCTAAATTGATCCATCATTGAAACATACTTCATTGTATCAGAGGCATAAAAATGATCAAGAAGCTGCACTGCAGTTCTATAAACTAAGGGACAGTCTTGATTCCATTAAAGTCAATGTCAAAAATGAAGTCAAAACTGCAGTGGGAACAGAGTCAGTCCCTACCCAAGTATTATTGATTGATTTATTTATATTACCGTAGTGCCTGAGTACCCCAATCAGAGAAGGTGCCACTGTGCAAGGCTCTGGATAAACACTTAATAAAATGGCTTAGGGATAGTAATGTTATAATAATTAAAGAGACCCTCTTAAGAGCTCTTATCTATGAATGGATTTAGCAACATCAGCAGACATCTGTGGCAGGCAGTAAATATTTTTCAACTTTTGACATGTATTTTATTCATTAATTTTTAAGCAGTTTGAAAGGAGTACAGAAGATCAAAATCATTCTAAAATTATTGAAGGAAAAAGTAAAAAAAATCTAGAGAAAAGGAAGGAGTTTAAAGAAAGGTAAACTTTTAAAGTCAGTTCTACAGTCTGTGGATAAGTGTGATGGGGCAAAGCCTGGAACCCTGTATAAAGCCTGGGTTCTCTGTGGCACTAGAATTTCCCCTCCGTTCTGTGCAGAGAATCAGCTCAGCTTCTCCACAGTGGCTTCACCAACCCATTGGTGAGGTTTGACTTCTATATATGAGGGGACAGCTCCTGTCAGGCAAACAGGGCCATGTGTTGGGTGGGTGGAGGGAGGAAGAATTCTGCGCCAGCCCGAGGCTTGCAGTTTCGGGGGACAACACACCTCCTGCCCCCCAAACTACACCCATGGTTGTTGCTATGAATGCTGCACATCTCATCCCGACACAAAGGGATTTAATTATTTAATAAAATTTCACATATCTTGGGTTTTTAGTAAAAGCTGGGGAAAACTTGATTTTAAAAAGCTGAATCTGTCTGAAGACATCTTATTCAAATCTGTTAAGTGTTGGTCTTTGATTCACACCACCACTGCTTAGAATTATGTTTACATCTTGCATCTGTTGAATATTGCTGCAGTTATTGTGAAATCAGAAGTAACAGCCACATCATCTTTACTACACAAAAATCCAGGTTTTATAGGCTTCCAAATGTCATCTGTGATCAGTTCATTGTTTGAGCCACTTAAGAAATCTAAACCCTAATTTAATTCTTAAAAACATGTATGATTGAAAGCTGTATAGACAGGATTAATGGCTTAGTAAATTAGTCAGTGGTCATTTACAACTGAGCCTTAGTTTAATTTCAGCTCATTTACAACTGACTGAAAATCATTGTCAGGGCCAGCCTACATTTATATTGGACCTTTGGTGAGTACCAAAATGAGGACCTAACACCCTATACAAAATTGAAAAACTATTTTAAGCTCCAAGTATGTCTTAAGGACTTGGCCTGATTGTTGTGCACTAAATTGTCTTGCATTATGATCTCCTTGTAAAATGAACACGATATATTTTTAAAGCTTTTAAATTAGTGTTTATTAGGATAAAAATGGAAGCATTTATCATTTTACTATCCTTGAAATCTCTTCCAGAAATCCCCATTCATTGAAGTCTCTGTTTATGTTCTCTCACAGACTTACGATGTGTTCAAATGTTTGATTTCTGATGATTTGGACATGTACATCAGTTACACCTGCATAAATATGTTAGCATGCATCCCTGTCTCCTTTTTTTCCCCTTTTGTTGGTAAGACGTCAGAAATAAAGAGAAGCAAAAAAGGCTAACAGTAGCCAACACTAAATAAGAACGAACTGAAATTCTTCAGGTGGGATTTCCAAAAAAACCTTAAGATCCAGATCCTCCAAAGTATTTCTCTCATTCATTTAAGTGTGAATTAGGTACCTAAATACCTTTGAGGACCTGGACCTAAGTAAGTTAGGAGCACAGATTCCTTTGATTTTTCAAAGGGATTTATGCTCCCAAGTGACTCAGTCTCTTTTGAAAAATCCCACCCTCTGTTTATCAGTTATAGATAATGTGCTATTGCTGAGAAAGGTTGAAGTCTTAAAAAATGACACTGACATATGTAGTGTTCATGCTTTAGGTTTTCCAAAAGTGTTTGAGAGTCAAAGTGCACAATTGTTTCTCAGTTTGACAAGAGATTTTAATGCTCCCTTTGAGTATCTAAACTATTTGTTTTCTAAATAAGAGATTTTTGCCAAAGCTGTCTGGAAAGCCTATTCCATCGACTGTAATTGTAATTCTTTCATCCTCTCTAGATCATGACTAATTAGATTTTATTTACTAAAGGAAAAAGTTCATGATATGTTTGAGAATAAAAATATTCATAAGAGGCTTGTCTGTACTGTGAAATTTAGAACATGACCTTGAAGAGTCAGTGCCAACCATGAAAGTACAGGCGCTGTAGGTAAGGACAAGTCATGTTCCGCATCACGTCAGCTAGTCATGGTTAAAAATACTCAGCACTACTTGTCTTTGTCTATGCTGATAGCAAAGTCACCTTGAGCATTGTGTTAATGAGGCTCTTCAAGGTTGTGTTCTAACACAATAAATATTGTAGTGAAGACAAGGCCATGTTCACTGATGTATCACAGCTTCATCAAGCTAGGATAAAGAAATTACTGCTTTGGACAGGAGATTTTATTTTGGCTTTAGAGCGTCTACTTTTGCCATCTGAAGAGCACCTTGGCAAAAAAATAAAAGAATTATCTGTTTTGCAATTATGATCAAGATAAAGATTTCTTATCTACTCAGATGACTAATAACAATATAGCTGAAGTAGATACTGAAGACAAATTATCTTTTTTGTTCGTGCTGCAATTTTGAACATTTTGAGCTTCAGTCCGTAGTTTGATTTTTTTTTAATGATTATCAGTTAAGTCAGAGAGAAGGAAAGACCATATGATTCCTATGGATTTTTTTCAATAGCATTTTTAGGGGGGAAATATATAACCACCGTGTACATGAGTTAAGTTTAACTCCAAGCTGATTTGAAGGTCTTTATTCCTAAAACTTCATTTAAATATTTATCTTTGTCATCTTAAGAAATTATGACATGTGATTGAAGTCTTGTTTCAGTAGCTCTGATTGAAAGATGTATTTTCCTGGAATGATAAATAATGTAAAAATACTTTATTCCCATAGGGCCGGATTGTTAAAGGTATTTAGGCACCTAAAGATTTCAAAAGCACCTGGATGCCTAGCTCCCACTGGCTTTTGAACATCCCACTAGGCACCCAATTGCATCTTTAGGTATCTAAATATCTTTAAAAATCTGGCCTGTAGTATCAGGTAGTTTTTGCTCATAACTGCCATTATATCACAGCCTTGTCCAATTCAGTGCAGAATGAAGGCCTCAACAAGGTGTCACCAAACAGCCTAGTCCTGAATAAAATGCAACTAAGTAGTCCTAGCAAAAGCTCTCAGTTTATCCCTGGTTACTTTTCAGCACTTGCCATGCATTGATTTCTATGACATCTTAAAATGACACTATCAGCTTTAATATCACACTTCTTTTGGAGGATTTAGTATCCACTATTGCTAGAAGTAATACCTATGATTACTACAACCGAAAATGTTTTCTCTTTTCCCCCAGGTTGTTTTGTGCATTAGACAGCACTTGGTGTATGGTCACCTGTTTAGTTCATTATGCCTCAATCCAGCAAAGCAATAAGCATATGTGTAACTTTAAGCCTTTGAGTAGTCCCATTGACTTCACTGGAATTATTTACTTGCTTAAAGTAAACACTTGCTTTCATGTGCTTAAGTGCACTGATAGATCAAGTCAGTTTCCTGTTTTGTGTATGTGTTGCTGTGCTATGTGGATCTTTCAGACAGCAACAGGGAAAGAGAACCTTTTTTTTTAAATTAGGAAATTTTGATTTCAAAATTATAAAATAATGCAAACATTTGGACTTGAGGGCAAGTACCTGAAACTACTTTTATTTTTTTCATTTATAATGACAGACTTTCAAATTGACTGTGTCCCTTTAGTTATGATCAACCCATTGCCACTTCCAGCTTCTGCTCTCTTCAAGACCTCTTTATGCTTGGCTTGCAAGCTTTAAGGAAAGTTTGAAATTTGATGGATTTCTGGGCGAAAAGGGTTTAGATCTTTCTTGAAGTGTGGATCTTGGGAAGAAAACACCTTTGAAAACTCCAGTTACAATAGTCATGTTTTACTAAATTTCATTTTTAATTGTTAACTCAATTTTTAATTTAGGATGTTTGAAGAGATTGGAAATCTACATTTATTAAATGGGAAACATCAACAGTATAAACCATTACATCTGCCTTGTATTCCTCAGAAATTAGTCCAATCTGTACAGACACTTAGACTGTCTTTGCAAAGGACAGAAACAGGTGCAGTGTGTGTTTTTAATGTTATTCTTTCTTTCATTTTTTTGTGGGGGGGGGAGCAGGGCTGTGTGGAATTTGATTACAAAAGTAATGAAAATATAGAAACCATAGTAACTTATCAAATCAACAGTCTCTACTATGGCATTTAATTCAGACTTTCAGTGGGAGTTGGACGCCTTACTGCCCTTTGTGCTTTGAAAATCTCCCCCTACCTCTGATTCCTGTCTCTTCTCTGCCATAAGGGACATGATAGTATTTTACTCATTTTAGGTAAATCCAGTACACAGTATTGAAATATTTGAAATTTTGCATTGGTGAAAATTTTCAAATACAAATAAAATACAATAACTGCATACATTAGTTTACAGTAAATCGCCTGGTACTTTCATACTGTGCGATACATTTCCCTCAGATTCATATTAAATGCCAAGTTGATTAGTTTTATTCACAAGTTCAGTTTAATTATGGCACACTGTTTAAATATAATACTGCTAACAATGTTAAGTAACGTTTATTGAATAATGCAGATGGAGAAGAAAGAGACAATTCCATGGACCATTCAGGCATTGCTAGTATTTCCTCGAGCCAAGTGGATAATGAAACACAGGTACGCAGTTTTCCACTTGAGAAGGACATGATGCCACAGAATGTGTTTTATTTGTTTAAATTAAAAGCACTTAAAATATTTCCAGCACTACTGTATCTTAAAACTAGATAACACAGGGAGGTAGATGACTCAGGATTTGGTAATAGGATAGAGAATCTTTCCCCCTTAGGCTGCTATTTCAAATCAAACTCAAGTCACTAGTGACTGAATGCTTTTACTCTCTGATGGCCATTATGAAATGAGATTGGTGATCATACTAGGCATTCTACCATTGCCCTCTTTTCAAAATCCAGGTCTATGACTATGCCTTACCCACTCGTACATGGTACCCAAGTCTTTTAAATGACATCAGGAGATTCACTTGAGCATGTTTAGCAAGTTCTTGGCATCCTAAAACGGGCACGTTCTTGAATCACTGAGCAATCATCAGTTGGCTACCCCAATAAAGAATTTAATGAACTGACGCCTAGACGCATTAGACTCTTCATGGCTGACAGCTCAGTTTTGAAGATCAGACAGGGAAAATAAACCAGGGCCCTATATTTTAAAGGCACAGACAGAGCCTCTCCATACATTGGAACAACCTATACTTAACATTTTGTCTCTCCCTCCCATGCCCAGAAAAACATACCTTTTGTGGTATATTGAAATGTATTACAGCTTAAAGCACATCCAGTAACTGATTTTTTATGGAACTAAATATTAAAATAAATAGCAATTAATACAATGTACCTAGCATTCATATTTATATTTAATCGTGAATACAGGCTTTCCACTTGAAAAGCTGTTTATTTTATGCTGCCCCCAAATGTGTCAGTGCTGCTGCAGAATTTAATATTAATAATACATAACTGCAACAGATAATACATTGAAGCAATTGTCAAAGGAAAAGGTAGATTTATGGGCAGCTAGGTGTGTGCTGAGGGTGGCTTTTTGCATTTTGAGAAGAGTGAAAGAAGAGTAGTTTTCAGCACTAGAAAGGTGATGGGGGCTTTCTTTTCCCTCCTGCTTGTGGCAGTTTTCTTACCTGTAATTCTTCCTTCTAGGAGAAAGGAGTATTCCCTGACTCTCTATAGAGGGAAGGGTATACATGGCTCCTTTCCCTCTTCCTCTTATCAACCCCAGCATTCTCTATCTCTGTAGGGGAGTGGGATTTTCTATTGGCTCCTTCTTTCAATACAGTCCCAGAAAGCTCTCATTCCACTGGAGTCCACTGTCTCATGGTATGTCTGCACTGCAAGAACAGGGTATTTAATTTGGGTTAAAGCAGCAATGAAGACATGGCAACTTGGCTTTTAACTTGGGTTAGCAGCTCGAGTCAAAGCCTGTAGAGGAGCCTGGTATTATACTGTTAACCTGAGTTAATAGCCAAGTTGCTGTGTTTTCACTGCTATTTTAACCTGAATTAGCTAAACACTAGGTAGCTAACCCGATTTAAGAAAGACATTCACACGTGCATGAATACACACACAATGATCCTAGTGTTTTGAGGTTTTTTTCAAGCCAGTTTATAATTCAGCCCTCAGATCCACCTTCTTCCCATCGTGTCATCCCTTCAAGGACCATGCAAAGTATTATTCCAATAATACTGTTGATTTCTGGATTTCATATATGCCTTTACAGAAGAGTGAAAGCAGCAAATGCTGAATAATGATTGTTTTTGTTTTCTGTCACTGGCAGCAAAGGTTTACACTGAATCAAACTATATACACTATTGTAGCATTATGAAATCAGTACAGCTTTTTTTAATGTTCTATAAGTTTTCTCTTTATCAGTTTTCTGTATTTAATGAGTTAAGTTCCATTCCCATTTCTCCAGACCTTAAGGTAATTGACAGAATAACTGGAACAATATAGTTAAACTAGTTCTTTCCAGGGTACAGATTAGTTCCAAATACATACAATACTAATTAAGGCCCTGTTTATTCAGAGGCTTAACATTAGGCATGTGAATAGTCCTATTGACAAAGTTGAGCAAATGTAAATGTTTTTGCATGATTGGAGTCTAAGAGGTCTTGGCTTAATTTAACACACCATAATAGAACAAAGGGGGCTAAGCAGAGAAAAAGTCCAGTTATTTAGTAGAAACACAGTATACTGGTACTTAACACAGAGTTTACTTTGGACTCACTGTTCACTTTGAGTCTAGTACATCAGTTTTGAAAATCTCATAACTAAAATATTTCAGATAGTGAATCTAGAGATATGCTGAACCACAAGACTATCTAACCCATGAATAAATTAGATGTATTTTGGCCCCACACCACTTAGCATCCACTAAAGCACCTAGTTCCAGAATTATGAAATGCTTTCTGAAAGATTTTAATGATCAGAATATGTAAAAGTCATACATCAGTTGCAGGATAATGCTTCACAGGGCAAAAGACGTACAAAAACAGGAAACGCACAAACTTAGCCATATTCTGCCATCTGTTACACCTGTACAACCTCACTGGTTTAAAAAGTGTTGCCCAGGAGTACCTGATCTTAGAATTTGGCTTATTTAACTGTATTCTCTAAAATCCCAAACAGGTGAGATAAGTTAATGAGTGTCCTCTATTTGGAGCTCAGTTCATTTTGGTATGTGCTTTGCAAATAAAAAAAATCCTTTAACCGCTTGATAAAGTACAGTGTTTCTGCTACATAGGCATTTCATTTCATTAGGCTCTTAGTGCCACATGGTGCCATTAAGGCACAGACATGTGCTACACACAGCATGTAGGACCACCCCAGGGGGAACTCTGCTGGGCAGTATTAGTTCTGCTTTCTGGAACTCCCCAACACACAGGAACTGCAGGCTCACTGTACCTCAGCTTAGGAGTGTGCACACATCAGCCTTTAGAGATGGGGGCAGGCTATGGCCCCACTCTCTCCATGGCTGCGAAGGAATAACTACCAAGAATGATTTGGGTTTGCTAAAAGACAAATGTGGGCATGGAACATGATAATGCCAGAAAGACGCCAATGAGGTTTTAAGAGGGAAATTATAGTATTACTTTAGGGACCAGGAAATATTCCCCTCTATACAACATTGGTGAGGTCATATTGGCAAAAGGACATCATTTGGGAATCCATACTATAGAAAAAATGCTCATCTGGAGATAATCCAAAGAAAAGCAGCAAAACAACAACGTTTGGATGTTATGATCTATAAATAGAGGTTAAGAGGACAGAATTTGCACAGGCTAAGTAAAAGTCAAAATATCATTGCTGAAGTAACAATTTTGTAAATGCCTTCGTTTGAAATATTTCCTGTTTTAGAAATTTAATGAGACTGCAGGGTCTAACAATCCCAAAATTGCCGAAGTTCCATCCATAGCAAGCATGCAAAACCAAATGCAGTTCAGGTAACTTTTTTTAGTAAACTTGTTTTCATTGCTGAAATTATAGATAAAGATGGATTGTATGGAAATCATCCACATTCAGACAAACAGCAGCATTATTTCTGTTTTCGTAGATTGCTAGTTCCTCAGAAGCAAACAACTTGCAAACAATGGTTTGAAAATGAAGCTACAGTAATAGGTAACGGGCTATTTGAGATTTTTGGATGAAAGGTGCTATCAAAATGCAAGCTCCTCTATACCTGGATAAAACATATGACATAAAAAAAGATGAGAAGCCAAATTTTCATCCTGTAATAAATAGGGCCTCCATTTTTGCACCGGCAATTTGGTTACTTAGGCAATTTAAGTTTGTAGATGCAGTGAGGTATTGAGACATCCAAGTGACCTAGAAATTGTAGACACAAATTGGATGTACAAAAATGGAAGCCAGTGTCTGAAACAGTGGCCAGAAAGGTGTAAGAAAATGGAAAGTAAAGGACTGTAAGAAATTAAGTGATTTTGGTGTCAAGAATGGTCAAAGTAAGATCTGATAAATAACCTATAAAAAGAAGGGAAACAAACACTAAATAAGAGAATAAAAGACATAGGAGGGCAAAGAATAATTGGGAGAATAGGCACAGTAACTGTAGTTTTCTTGGTAAATTGCAAGGGAATAAGAATTTATTTGTGGGATACATGCAGAACAGGTACAAAATTAGAACAGAAATAAGAGAAGAGAACCAATAATTTAAAAATCACAAGTCTTTGATTTTTGGTTTCAATTGGATTTCCATGGTATTGTCAGGTTAAATCCTTGTCAGAAGTTGTAGTGCAGTTTGTGTATGTGAAGATTCTACCTAGACCTCCCAGTACTGCAATGTGGGATCAGGACCCACAATATGTGGGGCATTGCAAGTCTCGCATTGTAGGTTCTGAAATTTAGGACAAAAGTCTGATAACATTTCTCATGTCCCTCTGTATCTTTTATCTTTCCCATCTTCTTTTTCCCTTTCCCTAGCCCATCCTCCATCACTCCTTGTATGGGGGTGCTGTTCATACTGCTTCCACATCAGCAGATCTGCTTCTGTTTTTGTGTCTGCTGCTAACATTCTCAGCCCAGGGCTACACTAGCGGGGTGGAGGGGGGGTGTCGATCTACGATACGCAGCTTCAGCTACGTGAATAGCGTAGCTGAAGTCGGCATATCGTAATCGACTTACCTGGCCATGAGGACGGCGGCGAGTCGATCGCTGCCGCTCCCCCGTCGACTCCGCTTCCACCTTTCGATGAGGTGGATTTCCGGAGCCGACGGGGAGCGCTTTCGGGGATCGATTAATCGCGTCTAAACGAGATGCAAAAAATCGATCCCCGAAAGATCGATTGCTACCCGCCGATCCGGCGGGTAGTGAAGATAAGCCCTCAGAGAGCAGTAGCATCAGTCAGGAGGAACAGAGCAAACCAGGCATTATGATAGCAGTATAAGCAGTGCTTCCGTAATATTGGAACAAGTGGCAGAATGATGGGAAACTACTTGGAAAATGGCCACAAAGTAGGATTCCATTAAGATTACAGGATACTTGAAAAGCATTGTCATGGAATCTGAGTTGGTTTGATGATCCTTATCAAATGCTTTGCAGAATCAGTAGGATGAATATACAAATTCAGCAGCTTCAATACAAATGTTATCCAAACTAGTGTAAATGGTGGAGTCTCTGTAACTTGAAGTCTTTGGCTATGTCTACACTACAGACCTTACAGCGGCACAGGTGTATGGCTCCAGCTGCGCCGCTTTAAGATCTCCTGTGTAGCTGCTCTATGGCGGCAGGAGAGAGCTCTCCTGTTGGTATGATTAAACCACTGCCAAAGAGTGGCAGTAGCTATGTCGATGGAAGAGCATCTCCTGCTGACATAGCGCTGTCCATACTGGTGCTTTTGTCCGTGAAACTTATGTTGGTTAGGGATGTGTTTTTTTCACACCCCTGACTAACAAAAGTTTTACTGACAAAAGTGCTAGAGTAGACATAGTCTTTAAATCATGATTTGAGGACTTCAGTAACTCAATCAGGTCTATTCTAGGAGTGGGTGGGTGAGGTTCTGTGGCTTGCAATAGATAGATCATGGTGGTCCCTTCTGGCCTTAAAGTCTGCGAGTCTATGAATAGCAATGTAAAGTTAGTAAACATTTTCAAGTACCTTTTCCCATATCAGGTTTCTCATTTAGCTACAAGAACTATCTTTTAAAAAATAAATGCTATTTGTTATTTGTGATACAAACAATGCCAACTTCTTTGTATAGGAAACAAAGATGCTGAATGTGCAGATAAGGGAGCAGCAAGTAAGTCAAAGGATTCTGCATATATATCTCAAGTAAGTTAAATATTTTTCTTGTTTAATTAGTTATTTTATTTGGAATAATGAGATTACTCTGCCTGAAATGAGACTACTGGCAAGAACAAGGAGAGCAGGATTTGGTCCTTGGTTTTTACAGCCTTCAATACAATCATAAATCTGCATATTAAAGACTTTTTTTTCAAATTTAAAATATTTTCCTCCAATATCCAAGTCATCCCTAACGATAGCTTAAGTTCACTACACATCCTCCAAGATGTGACAAATTTTAAATTAATATACTAATGATACTTGTAAAAAGTAGATCTTTCTGTCAGGGCAAGAAAGTTTTTGGATAGTGGTCAGATCGCTATGAAATACCATGCACTCTTTTGGCACAATCAGTTTGTTCGTGAATTTAGGACCTCAATAAAATGACTTACTTCTATAGTTTTATCAGGGAGGAGAAAACGTTGTTACTATAATATATGAGTATCCCTGAGATTCTGTTCTGTGGCTGATTGGACAAAGGAGTTGTTACTGTTGCAAGCAAGCTTTCGTGTCTTTTTTTGTTTTGGATTATTAAAGATTAGTCCTCCTGGAAGCAATTTTTATTGAAAGCCGTATCAGCTGGTAGTGAAAATTTTATATCTATAAGAGCTCTGAACCTTTCTGTTATCAAATCTTTCTTCAGGAGGCATGTGATCTCTATGGGCTTTTTGCTGCACAATGAATTCCAGGTGGCTGAATAAAGAATTTTTATTAAGAAACCAAGGACTTCTTTGTTTTTTGTTTTTTTTAGAAAAGTGTGTTTGGGCCAACATTTGTGAAATTTTCTGGTACATGTTCATGGATTTTAGCATTAATTAAAGTCACTAAATAATTAGAGTGTTACCTAATCTGAACCTATTTTGATTTATTATTAGTATTTGTATTATGGTAGATAGGTATTACATTCAGATTGCCATTGGGCTAATAGTTTGGGAATTAATTGTATACAGCACCTGGTTCAAATAAGGTGGTAGAATGAGGCACTAATTATATTTCCATACAACAGTTAATTTCTCTGCGCAATACAGGAAATTTGCCTTGTGTAAGAACAGATGTTGATACTTCTACTTATGCTTCCTTGTTCCTTTTGCTTCATGAAGGCCATTTAATTTCTACAGAGAGTAGATGTTGAGAGAATGTGCTGATTCATCACATACTTCAATCATCCTGCCTACATGCCCCTTCCTCAGCCAGCACTGGCCAATTTTGGGGCTATACTGACTCCTATCGTCCCCCAGCTGAGTGGTGCTTGTGGCAGCTTTCAGCCACCACAACCTCTTCCCAGAGACTTTCCATCTTGAGGCCTCTGTATCTACATTGGCAGAAGCTCAGGTTGAATCTGTCCTATAAAATAAGATATTAAACATTTTTGTCATTTCTACTTCATTATATACAGACCTACAGGCCAGTGCTTAATTTGTACCAGAGCTTGCCAGGGCTGAGCCCTGGCACCTCTAGGTGTGGCAGATCATAGCCTGGTGCCTCTGGGCATGCCACATCAGTTATGACAGTAAAAAAATTGCTTGAGTCCCAGCACCTAATTGCTTGAGCCCTGGCTGGCACTTCTTTCATTACAAATTAAGCACTGCTAAAGGCCCAAGTTGAGATCAGGTCCCATTTTCCAGCCATGCCAGAAGAAAGACAGGAGGCAATGCATGTGGTTTAATTAGGTTGCAGCTTTATTCATTTAAAACATCTGGGCGTACCTGACAGTAAATTATACAGTGCAGGTCATCATCATTTTCTTAATCATTGGCACATAATCCCCAACCTGGTCCACTGCCCTCCCCTTGTCTGAGGCAAAAAGGAGCTAAAAAAGAGGTGAGTCATCTTCCCACTGTACCAGACATAGGAGCCCCGAACCCCGCTTACTCAGATCGCGTAAGGGAGAATTCCCTTAAATCCTCTTCCAGTCCCTTTTGTCCGATAACCATATCCTTTCCATAATGAGTACATGCCCTGGACTTCTGCCATGAGTTTTACATACTAAATTGCGACGTTATAACTTATCCCCTCAACCCCAGCCCACTGGGTCCCAGAACTGCTGTGGGGAAGGCGAAAAAAAACCATTCCACCTCCTCCAATCATGAGGTGAGGGAAAAATTCTTTCCCCACCTCCAGGAGAAAAGGGTACCTAGCATAAGCACATAGCAGGTCGTGAGGAAACATGGTCCCTAGGCAGATTTTATGGGTGGGTGCTGCCAACCCAATACAGGTAAAAGATGGCTTCTCCAGGGCTGCATGGGGTATAAATACCACCCCCATATACTCTTCCAGTCAGCAGATCCCCTGCCTGGTCCATCCCTTTCCTGCTTCTCCCTGCCCTGTACATGTAAACTTTCCTCCCTTTCTCCACCTCTGCTACTAGTTGGGTGGGGTACCCTAATGGGACAACAACCCTTTTATTTGAGACAGCTGGACAGGGCCACACCACATCAAACTGAGATGAGCACATTGTGCTAGGCACTATACAAACACATAGTAAGAGGCAGGCCATGCCCTGAAGAGCTTGTAGTGTAAATACACAAGATACACAAAGGAAGTGAAATCACTTATCATAGAATCATAGAATCTCAGGGTTGGAAGGGACCTCAGGAGGTCATCTAGTCCAACACCCTGCTCAAAGCAGGACCAACACCAACTAAATCCATATTCTGCTGCTCTCTTTTCTTCCTTTTGATAGGATCCTAAACTCGACCATCTCATGGTCACTGCCTCCCAGGTTCCCATCCACTTTTGCTTCCCCTATTAATTTTTCCCTGTTTGTGAGCAGCAGGTCGAGAAGAGCTCTGCCCCTAGTTGGTTCCTCCCACACTTGTACCAGGAAATTGTCCCCTACACTTTCCAAAAACTTCCTGGATTGTCTGTGCACTGCTGTATTGCTCTCCCAGCAGATATCGGGGTGATTGAAGTCCTCCATGAGAACCAGAGCCTGTGATCTAGTAACTTCTGTTAGTTGCCTGAAGAAAGCCTCGTCCACCTCATCCCCTTGGTCTGGTGGTCTATAGCAGACTCCCACCATGACATCACCCTTGTTGCTCACACTTCTAAACTTAATCCAGAGACTCTTAGGTTTTTCATACTGGAGCTCTGAGCAGTCATACTGCTCTTTTACATACAATGCAACTCCCCCACCTTTTCTGCCCTGCCTGTCCTTCCTGAACAGTTTGCATCCATCCATGACAGTACTCCAGTCATGTGAGTTATCCCACCAAGTCTCTGTTATTCCAATCATATCATAATTCCTTGACCGTGCCAGGACTTCCAGTTCTCCCTGCTTGTTTCCCAGGCTTCTTGCATTTGTATATAGGCACTTAAGATAACTCACTGATCGTCCTGTTTTCTCAGTGTGAGGCAGGAGTCCTCCACTCTTGCTCTCTCCTGCTTGTGCTTCCTCCTGGTATCCCACTTCCCAAATTACCTCAGGGCTTTGGCCTCCTTCCCCCGGTGAGCCTAGTTTAAAGCCCTCCTCACTAGGTTAGCCAGCCTGCTTGCGAAGATGCTCTTCCCTCTCTTTCTTAGGTAGAACCTGTCTCTGCCTAGCAATCCTTCTTCTTAGAACATTATCCCATCGTCAAAGAATCCAAAGCCTTCTCTCCGACACCACTTGTGTAGCCATTCGTTGACTTCCACGATTCGACGGTCTCTACCCGGGCCTTTTCCTTCCAAAGGGAGGATGGACAAGAACACCACTTGCGCCTCAAACTCCTTTATCCTTCTTCCAAGAGCTACGTAGTCTGCAGTGATCTGCTCAAGGTCATTCTTGGCAGTATCATTAATGCCCACATGGAGAAGCCGGAAGGGGTAGCGTTGTGAGGCGTTGATGAGTCTCGTCAGTCTCTCCGTCACATTGTGAATTCTAGCTCCTGGCAAGCAGCACACTTCTCGGTTTTCCCGGTTGGGACGCCAGATAGATGACTCAGTCCCCCTTAGGAGGGAGTCCCTAATCACCACCACCTGTCTCCTTCTCTTGGGAGTGGTGGTCGTCGAACCCTCATCCCTAGGACAGTGCATCTCATGCCTTCCAATCGGTGGAGTCTCCTTCTGCTCCCGTCCCTTAGATATATCATCTAGTCCATTCTCTGCATTAGTACCTGTGGAGAGAACATGAAAATGGCTGCTCACCTGTATCTGCATTGCTGGTATATGGATGCTCCTCTTTCTTCTTCTGGAGGTCACATGCTGCCAATTTTCTTCACCATCCTTCTGTCCCTGCTGCGCAGCCTGCTCTGATTCTTCAGAATATTGTGCCCACAGAAGAGTATCCTGATGTCTGTCCAGGATATCTTCATTTTCTCTTATGCAGCGCAGGGTTGATACACTGGACCCTCACTAGAACATGGAGTTTGGGATCCATGCGTGGTACCGCGTTAACGCGAAGACCGCGTTATAGTGGGAGGGAGGCACGTTACCATGGATTCCAATTAAAGTAATTATTTTGGGATCCATGGTCACGACCGCGCTATTACCGAATTCGCACTATGTAGACGTGCGTTCTAGCGAGCGGGGGGGTCTCCTGTACTTGTTTCTCCAGTCCTTGAACCTTCTCTTCCAATATGGAGACCAGCTTGCACTTTGTACAAACAAAGTCGCTTCTGTCCTGTGGAAGAAAGACAAACATGGCACATCAGCTGATTGCTCACCATCCATATTACCTTCCTTCTAAGAGCTTCCTCAGCTGTTCCAGTAACTACTCAGAGAAGCCTGCAAGATGAAAGCCTCAGTGGGCTCTCCCCAGGAGAACTCCCAGTCAAACTCTCTCTGTTCACCACTCGGCTGGTTCGCAGCTGGCTGCCTTTTTATAACAGTGAGGCCTACCTGGAACAAAGCACCCCCAGTTCACACTTTTCTAACAATCAAGCGCATGGTCAAACTGACAAACTGTCCCCGCAACAGACACTCAGATACTCGCCAGCACAGCCCCCCTAATGCAGCACTTAGAGTAGCTTCTTTGAAGTCACACAGGAGGTCAGTGGCTAATCTAGATCTCATTCCCAGTCCATTGCTCTATCCTCTAGCCCATACTGTATCCCCTGACTCCCTACAGTACCTTAACTATGGGGAGTTTGTGGCAGCTTTCTGCTATATGTAAAATCTCTCTCACACACACATTAAACATAGCTTCATAAAATTGGTGCATATCAGCTTTTCATCAAAGTGAACTGAAATTTTTAAATATTTTTTTGAATTGCAAATAAACTGGAGTGAAACCCTAACCCTTCCTTGTTCCCACAAAGCTAGAGCAAATAGGCTCTGTGCAACCCATGTGAGCGAGAGTGTGGGGCAGCTTTACAGACCCTGCACAGCCTTTCTATCATTGATTTCAATAAGAGCAGGATCCAGGACCGCTTTCTCTTGGCCTCATTTGATGAATACCCCTTTGTGGTGTGCTATGTAGAGGTGGTCATTTCTGCCACATACTGAGGTTACAGAGCCCCGTGCACCCCCTTCTATGATGCAGAGGAACAGCCATGTGCATGGGCAAATTTCACCCACTCAGAATAATTAAGACATCTACCAGATTAAACTAGAGTGCTAAATCCTCAGTTTCAGTGGACAAAGTTGCTATAGTGAAAAGCAGCCACAGCCTCCATGCCACTAGATATGCTCTAGATCAAATAGGAATTATTTATGAAGTTATATTGCCTGTATTACGCAGGTCAGACTTGGTCCCTTTTGGCATTAGAATCTATGAATTTCACTGGGGTCTCTGGGAAGAGCCAGCACAACCTAGAAGAGCAAATAATGCTGACTGTGGAGGAGGTATGGCCAGGTGGTGGAAGGATGTGCTGATTCAGTGTTTTGTACACACATCTAAAAAACGAAAGAATTTGGTTGCTGAACACCAGGACTGCTTATTTCACTTACTCCTTTTCCTGGCAGTGGTGGTTTATCCCATATTCAAATATATATATGCTAACAACCATCCCCCAACCAAGAAATGGTCATTCACAGGTTTCTGAATCCTTACATTGCACGATCTAGAGAAAGGTGGGAGAAACTGAACTTTAACTGTGTTAAACTACCAAAATTGCAGTTTGCAACTTGCATAGTAAAACTCATTGAGTTTTCAGATCAACGCAATTTCTGCCTGAGTAAGGTCTGTAGGATTTGGTTCATTAAGAACAGGCATCAAAGGCCTCTCTATTCATGGGGAAAGAGTTACATAGTAGAGATCAGTTTTGACTAAATAAGCCAAATCCTGGAATCCTTAATCAGGCTACTGAAACTTGGAGTGTGTTTGTACCTTTTTATTTAATAACCAACATCCCACACAGTTATCACAGCAGAATTTTTGTAGTTGTTCTATTTGGCTGTCTTCCAAATATAGGATTCCATTTGTTGAGGTTCATATATTCCAAAGATAGAAGGGACCAAGTCTGACCTCCAGTATAACTAAGGTCATAGAACTTCCCCAAAATAATTCCTTTTGACTAGACACAGCATTTTTTTAAAAAATCTAGTCTCAATTTAAAATTTGCCAGAGATGTAGACTCCACCATGACAGTTGGTAAATTGCTCCAGTGCTTAATCACCCTCACTGTTAAAAGTTTACACCTTATTTTTAGTCTGAATTTGTCTAGTGTCAACTTTCACCCATCAGATCTATATTTTAAGTTCTATTAAAAGCTCTCATTTTGAGTGCTGCTTGTGGAGAAGGATCTCCTTTACAAAAATATCACCTGTGTCCTGGTGGAGATTTCCTGCTCAGAGTTCAAGTGTCCATTCTCATCTAACCTTTTCTTTGGGAAGAGAGAGACTCTCGGTGAACTAAAGTATGTTCTCATGGCGATGTCCCCTAATTTCACTAGAGAGTACTGAAAGGTTATCCCTTTCCACTGCTATTAAAAGCATTAAATCTAAATAGTTCCACTGTGAGAAATGTAGTGAACTGTTAGAGATGGGTAAGGTTGAGGTAGCTCTTCCATTCTAAATCCCTATTTTCAATCTTTTTATAAGTTTCCCAAATTTCTTTTTGTGCTGCAATTTTTAATACATGGTCTCAATCCAGATGTGATTTTTTGTAAACTACATAGTTTAATATGCAAAGGTAACTATACTGTGTATAGGTGGTGGTGTTGGTCCCAGGATATTAGAGATGCAAGGTGGGTGAGGTAATATCTTTTATTGGACCAACTTCTGTTAGTGACAGTGACAAGCTTTCGAGCCCTGTGTAAACTTGAAAGCTTGTCTCTCTCATTAACAGAAGGTGGTCCAATAAAAAATAAAATATATTAAAATTTTAGCAGTTTATTAAAGTCTTCCCTTATTTTTTATTAATATTAAACTTTTTACCTAAACAAAGGAGACAAAAATACAGTCAATATATTTATTGATAAAAGGACTATTGACATTTTGTAAAAGATGTAAATGCCATAAGCATGCTTTTTATTATGTGACATTTCTTTTTAACAGAATGTACACACAGAGTGTTTTATTAAGTCAAGTGAGGATAATCCTGAAGCAGCAGAAGGAAGTGCTGAACATTTTCTTCAAACCCCTGAGATGCCTTTATTTATAAGAACACCAGAATCTAATGGGAAGAAAGCCCAGTTCCCTAAAACTCCATTTGAATTGTAGGATTTTAATTTTATTGATCTTTTATGAGCCATGTTGTGTTGATGTGCATTTTATAAACATTTTGATTAATTTTTCTATGCAAAACCACACTTTTCTCCTGCAAGACAGCGCTGAACAATGTTCAGGTTTTATTAAAATTATTATTATAGCAAATAGAATTTTGTTTCAGAGGGACATTCATACTGAAGCAGACTTGAAAGAGAACATTTATACATTCAACAGCGTACTGGGCACTTATACTTTGTTTTTCTTTTGCTTTATTTGAGGCATTGATTCCTAAATAAGGGCTTTCTCCCCCAGAATCTAGCATCTTACTCTACTTGATACTGAAATGAAATCATAATCCTGCATTTATGATCTCACACTCTATTGCCATGGAAATGATTGGGAAGACCCAAATCTGATATTATTTCTTAACTACAGAATCTGCAGGAGAAAAAGATCTGCTTGTTCATGTAGCCCAAAATTGCACTGGATTCTTTTGCTGACATATTAGATTTGAAATTCATGTCTAACTAGCTCTCCAGCACACTAAATCTTTTTCAGCATTACTGCTTTCCAAATAACTCTTGTTGAGAATTTGCGTATATGAGATTGTATTTGATTGATTATTTTTTGTTTTTGTTTTTTACTTCCAATTTCTTGCCATACATTTGAAACAAGTTTTAATGTTTCCCCTGGTATGAAAGTCCTTCTGTTAAGGGCTATTTTTACAGTATATTATTGATTTTGGTATTACAGCATTTATCTGTAAATAAGAACCAATGTTTGATCTTTTGCTTTGACTGACTACAATGAGCTCATGTTTCTCCTGGAGGGGAAAAACTCCATGGACAGGGGTTATTTATGACTGTGGGAACATTCACAGGATGAACATTTTTTTTAATCCAATGAAAAAGTTGCTAGGCTGTGCGTTTTTTTTTTCTTAAACTCTTTCCTTGGGGCATCTGTTCAGGGGAGAAACATGTGACATGTTTAGAGTCACCCCATCTCAAAAAAGAGATATTGGAATTTGAAAGGGTTCAAAAAAGGGCACCAAAAAGATTAGGGGCATGGAAGGCTTCCATATGAGGAAAGGTTAATAAGACTGGGACTTTTCAGCTTGGAAAAGAGATGACTAAGGGAGGATATGATAGAGGTTTATAAAATCATGTCTGGTGTGGAGAAAGTAAATAAGGAAGTGTTATTTACTCCTTCTCATAACACAAGAACTAGGGGTCACCAAATGAAATTAATAGGCAGCAGGCTTAAAACAAACAAAAGGAAGTATTTCTTCACATAATGTACAGTCAATCTGTAGAACTCTTTACCAGAGGATGTTGTGAAGGCCAAGACTATAACAGGGTTCAAAAAAGAACTAGATAAATTCATGGAGGATAGGTCCATCAATGGGTCCAGGTTCAGGAATGATGTCCCTAGCCTCTGTTTGTCAGAAGCTGGGAATGGGCGACAGGGGATGGATCACTTGATGATTACCTGTTCTGTTCATTCCCTCTGGGGCAAGTGGCATTGGCCACTGTCAGAAGACAGGATACTGGGCTAGATGGACCTTTGGTCTGACCCAGTATGGCTGTTCTTATGTTCTTATGAGTAATTCTCTTACCTACTTTGTGCTACAGAAAGCAAGTGTTGGTTTAAGGGCCAGGAAAGTAGAACAAGAAGCCTGGTTCTGATTTCACATAGGTGTAAATGGGGAGTACCTCTGTTAAAGTCAATGAAGTTACACCAGTGTAAAACCATTGTGAGATCAGAATCAAACCCAGTGTACCTAAGGGTCTTTTATTAAATCGTAGGCAGGACTCTGTTTTATAACTCTCAATATAAAATGTTTTCTTAAAATGTTTCTTCCTTTCTTTCATTACAGGAGTCATAATTTAGGTTGTGAAGAACCAGCACTGAAATCACCTGCTTTTTCTTTTCTTATGCCCTGTACCCAGCAGTCACCTGGCTTTAATTTATTTGACTCATCTGTATTCGGAGCAGAAAATTCATCAGACCAGGTAATATTGAATCTTAAAGATATGATCAGTTGATTTTCACAAAGTAGTCTTCTCAGAAAACTTCGTTGATTGTGTAGAAGGTTTCCAGCATCCTTTGTGTTCACTTACATTGCCACTTGTTTACTAGCTTGTTTACTTTTATAAAATATATCCTTTGGCAGTGCTTTTCTACTGCTAATCCCAGTAAGAGAATTTCTGTTCAGGTATGAATTTTTTCTCGCTGGGGCTGGCCCTTGTGCAATGGAAGGCAACAGAGCTCAGATTCTCAAAGGTATTTAGGTGCCTAATTCTGATGGGAATGAGGCACTTAAGTACCTTTGAGGATCTTGGCCAAGGACTAGGATGCCCAGACAGCAAGTGTGAAAAATCGGGACGGGGTGGGGGGTAATAGAAGCCTATATAAGAAAAAGGCCCAGAAATCGGGACTGTCATATAAAATCGGGACATCTGGTCACCCTACCAAGGACCCTTCTGCAACTTCTGGTTCCTGAACAGGGAAAAGAGAGGGTGGTTCCACTACTCTTCCCTTCCTTCAGCCTTCACTGTTGTGTCCCCCTCCCCATGGCATAACTCCAGTGCCAGCCTCTGCTTAGGTTTCCTAAGAGGTAGCAGAAGGAAATTGCTTTGATTCTTGTCAACTTGAAAAACAGCAGTGAAAACTGACAGGACTTTTCAGATACAAGCAAACAATGCATTAGTAACACTCAGTTCCAGTTTAGAAGGTTTACTTTGCAACCATACATTAGGGTTTTTAAAAAAAAAATATTTTAAAGAAAGCTTAACTTCTTCAGAAGGTGATATCATTTACATGGGAAAGTTTCCTACTCATGCAGAGCAAATGGATTTTTTCAAGCCCTGAATATGAATATGACATCACCGCAAGTTATCTTTTGGTTGAGTTTCTGTTGTGGTATGGCCCTGTTGTGTAGGCCCACTGCCACGTGTAAGCCTGGCAGATCTGGCCTGGGGCAAAAGCACATGGCTAGAACGCCATGGAGTGCTTAGGCTGTTTAAATTGCACTGGAAGCTGAACCAGCCCCCTGCTGCTCCCAGGGATGGGGAGTCACAAATGTAGCATGGAGCCACTTTTGCCTCCCTGTCCCCCATCTTCACAACTCAGCTTCACAGAGCAGCTGAGCATTGATCCCCTCATGTTGTCTGGTCTATAGAACTTTTCAGAAGCCATATGGAAAGATTAGTAATTAATCGGAACATCTGTAAAAGATGGCATATAAGAGTAGTGAGCACAGCCACCAACTTCCTGTTACACCAGTGGGTGCTGATGCCCGGCGTCGGGGGCGGAGCCCCGCCCCCGACGCCGGGTGATGTTGCTGGGCCCCGCCCCTGCCCCCAGGCCCCCCCCGAAGCCGGGTGACGTTGCGGGGCCCCGCCCCCGACGCAACGTTGCCCAGCGTCAGGGGCGGGGCCCTGCGACGTCTCCCGGTGCTCCGGTAAGTTTGCCGCGGGTCCGGGGCAGGCGGGGAGTTGCCGGTGGGTGCAGAGCACCCACCAATTTTTCCCCGTGGGTGCTCCAGCCCCGGAGCACCCATGAAGTCGGCGCCTATGGTAGTGAGTGCTTGTGCTTGAACTTCATTCAACAAAAGAATCATAGAATTGTAGGACTGAAAGGGACCTTGAGACCATCTAGCCCAGTCCTCTTCTCTCATGGCATGAAGATCATATTACAACAACATTTTACTGCAGTAACTCTTTGCAATGTACGATATAGCTTCATACACCAAAGAGTAGTCATATAAAGGCTATCCAATAGGGTGACTTTGGATGCCGTCTTTCTGTGAGTTATTGATTACTTTTTGGAATTAAAGATGGAATGATAATGACAATATTAGCCCTTTGCAGAAATATGCTGCCAGAATTAGAAGCTGGTCAAAAGTTGATTTTTTTGTACTGTAGTTTTATTGGTTACCATTGCAGTGGTTGTATAGTTAAAAATTGACTGAAGAGGTAAAACACACTATTTTAATGTCTATAAATGTAACAATTTAGCTAAATTAAAAACTTTAGTCATTATGAAATTATGTAAAATTAATCAATACTTATATCAGTATTATAGTTTATATTGAAGTTTTCTCAATGTTAAATATAATGGCTACTATGTTTCAGACTGATGAAAGTTATTCTGCAGGAAACGTAAACCCTATTTCCCCACACAAAGATATTGGTAAGCTTTGAAAGTGAAAAGTAGTTTTATATACCAGTTTATTCTATTCATATTCATGTAATTGATAATTTAAATACCTGTGGCTCTGTTCAAGAAGAGATCCCTGATTAACAGAAATGTTCTTCAATAATGGTGCAATGGTAAAACTGTGACCCTGTAATTTGTGGCCCATTGTATATATGTGTATTTGAAATAGCACAAAATGTGTCCCTGAATATTACATCAGAGAGCCACAAAGACTGGACAACATTTACATGAAAGAGGCGGCAAGAAGATGTGGGAGGAGAGAGGGAGGCGGTGGAGGGGCAGGGGGAAGTCTGGCTTTAGATGTACTTGGAACAATCCATGAGAGAGAACACCAAGGTGAAAGGAGCAATTCTGAGAGCTTTGTCAGTCATTAAAAAACCTAATTTCTGTCCTATTAAATGTAAAACAGCCATAGCACAGCTAAATGCTTATGAGTTACCCCAAGGCTTCCACTTCATTGTAATTGCACATTGGGTCTGTTAATAACATTTTGAGTTATTAGTGTAAGAAGGAGAAGTTGTGTATCTTTGGGCATCTCTTTCTAAAGTGCAAGTAATGTTTCCATGTTGTTAGTGAAATCCTTGGACCTGACTCTGCTCTCACTTCCTTCTGTTTAAATCAAAATAAAATTGATGTGAATGAGAGGAAAATCAGCCCCTCTGGACCAGGTCCTCAACTGGTGTAAATCAGCATTGCTCCAGTGAAATCAAGGGAGCTATTCTGATTTGTACTCTCTTGTTGACAGCCTGCCCTCACTGAAGTCAATGGGAGCTTTGTGCCAGGATTTCACCCTCTGTCTCTCTCTAACCTCATAATGGGAATTATCATCTCATCTCATTTGGAGCACTAGAACTTCAAAGGCCAGTCATTATCTGTTAGAATATAGCGAAGCATGTATATATAATTATATACACATGTGTGATACAAGACTCATCTTTATCACATTTCCGTGGGATTTAACTCCTTTTAAAGATTTGTTTTTGGTATGGGAAAGTGTGTAATTCCATGTTATGCAATTCCAAATTCTGATAGTTAAATATTTCTTTTATCTGTAGCAGTGGTTCTTCTTCAAGTCATGCTTGTTCATGTCAATTCCAATCAGGTGTGTACACGCTACATGCACGACAGCTGGAAGATTTTTCCCTTAGCAGTGTCCGTACTGTTAGCCTGGGTGCCCCCTGGAGTTGCATCTTCATGGCGCCCGATATAGGGCCCTGCCAACCCGCCCCCCCACCCCAGTTCCTTCTTACTACCAGTGTTGGCTAGCTGGAACAAACTGTTGCTCTTGCTTTGCGAGTGTGTTTGGGCAGAGTCCACTCTTGGTGTTTATAGTTCTTAGTAGTTACTAGTGTTAGTATTAGTAGTAGTTCATAAGTTTCCTTTCGGGGGCTCCCCCCCACCAATGCTCTCCTGGTACAGGGGTATGCCCCAGTCCCCAGGCTTCAAGCTCTGCAAGGACTGTGGAAAATTTATGCCTAAGAGCACCTGCACCCTTCCTGTCTGCGGTGTCTCGTGGAGAGCCACCAGAAGGAGAGGTGCAGAATTTGTGAAGGGTTCCACCCTAGGACCTTAAAAGATAGGAAGCAAAGGCTCAAGATCCTTCTAATGGCAGAACCCATGCCCAGCACCTCCTCGTCGGTGTAGTGCTCCGGCACTGACGGTGTGCAAGCCAGTACCGAGAAAGGATCCCAAGGAGTCACCGCACCGCCACAGCTCCACCCATAGACAATCTTCTGTGAGGCACCGGTCTCAGTCCCCAGTGCCCCAGAAAAAGAAAAGGTCAGAGAGAAGTCGGTCTCCCCCCTCCAAGCCCAAGGAGCCTGTGGCAGGGAGACCTGATTTGGGACATGTCACCTCGGCTCCTCCGCCTCCTAGGGTCTCGTTGACTCCTGCCCCCTCCGGGGTCCAGTTGAGTCCAAACCCTCACCGCTCTCCGGACCGACATGGCGGGCAGAGCCAGTTCCCTTCAAGGCCGGAGGCATTCAAGGCAGCTCAGCACCTTATGCGTCGTCCTCCATGCAGAGAAGAGACAAGTCACCGGTGACTGCCTGGCCCCCGATCCCATCAAGGGGCAAGCCGGTAATGATGGCGCCGCCATCCCCATCTCCAGCGTTCCTCTCCCCGGCACGGTCTGCCCACATCGGGGAGCCACATCGGCCCCCCAGTTCTTGGCACCACTCACCTTTCCTCCATGATCCTCCATCTTGGAGACAGATGGTTGACATTCTCGCCCCCTCTGGGCCCTCTCACATTGCTCTGCTGTTAATTAAGACCATTGCTGAGACCACAAAGACCTTGTGGCAGACCCCAGATTCTCTGCTCCCTATGGCCAAGAGAAATGAAAGGCGGTACTTTGTCCTCTCAAAGGGATACAAATACTTATATACCCACCCACCCTCCAATTCCCTGGTGGTTGATGCAGCTAATCAGCGTGAACGCCAGGGCTGCCAGGGGACCTCCCCTAAAAATAGGGATGCTAAAAAACTAGACCTATTTGGGAGGAAGATCTACTCCACTGGGGGGTTGCAGCTCCGCATATCGAACCAGTAGGACATCGTGAGCAGATATTTGCATAACACCTGTGGCGCGATGGCCAAGTTTGCAGAGCTGCTGCCGCAGGACTCTCATGCGGCATTCTCAGCACTGGTGGAGGAAGGGAAACTAATTTCATGAGCTTCCCTACAGGCTGCGTTGGACGGGGCAGATGCTGCCTCCCATGCAGTGCCGGAGGAGTGGCAATGAGGAGGAGTTCCTGGTTGCAAGTCTTGGGTCTCTCCTACGAGGTCCAACAGACCATTCTGGACCTCCCCTTTGAGGGTTCGTCCCTCTTTTCCAACAAAACAGATAAAAGACTTCACAGTCTAAAGGACTCAAGTGCCACCCTCAAGTCCTTGGGCCTCCACACTCCCACCACTCAGAGCAGGCACTTCCGGCTGCAGCCTCCTTTGCGGTTCTACCAACTGCAGAACTGGCAGGACGCTCGGAGGAGGAATAGGAGCAGCAGAAAAAGACTGCACCTGTCCTCATGCCAGGGCTCTGGCTAGCCCAAGCAACCTTCCAGCCCCAGACCGGCCTTTTGAGGGTGTGGTCGAGGATGGCGCACCAGTACAAGAAAAAGATCTACCCCGCCTTACCTTTTCATTCCGACTGTCCCCTTTCTACTGTGCATGGTCCCGTATCACTTCGGACTGCTGGGTGCTCCGCATGGTAGAGAGGGGATACTCCATCCACTTCTGTGCCCTCCTTCCCTTCCAACCTCCTTCCCCATTCCTCTTCATGGACCCCTCTCATGAGCAAATCCTTATACAGGAGGTGCACTTATTCCTTTCGCTAGGGGCAGCGGAAGAGGTGCTTCAGGAGCAAAGGGGCAGGGGTTTCTATTCCCGGTATTTCCTAATACTGAAAGCCAAAGGTGGACTCAGGCCCATCCTAGACCTGCAAGAACTCAACAAGTTTGTGAAGAAGCTCATGGTCATTTTGGCCTCCATCATCCCTTCATTGGATCCAGGAAACTGGTATGCCGCCCTCGACTTGAAGGACGCATACTTTCACATAGCAATGACTCCGCCCCACAGAAAATACCTCAGGTTTTTGGTGAACAACAACCGCTATCAGTTCAGTTCTCCCTTTTGGCCTGTCAGTGGCACCTCGGGTATTCACCAAGTGCATGGCAGTTGTTGCCGTGTTCCAGCACAAGCAGCAGGTACGGGTGTTCCCATACCTTTACGACTGGCTGATCAAAGGCCGCTCTAGGTCTCAAGTGGAGGCGCAGGTCGACTTCATAAGAATGATATTTGACAAACTGGGCCTCCTTCTGAATGAGGGGAAATCAACGCTGTCCCCAGTTCAGAGGATAGAGTTCATAGGGGGCAGTACTGGACTTGACACAAACCAGGGCATACCTCCTGGCAGCAAGGTTTCGGTCCCTGGGCGACATCATACAAGGTCTCAGGCAGTTCCCCACCACCACAGGAAGGAATTGCCTGAAACTCCTGGGACACGTGGTGGCTTGTACCTACGTAGTACAGCATGCCAGACTCAGACTTGGACTTCTTCAGTTGTGGCTAGCGTATCAGTCATGAATGACAACACCACGGTGATGTTTTATATCAACAAACGGGGTGGTGCACGCTCCTCTCCCCTGTGCCAGGAAGCCCTCATGCTGTGGGACTTCTGTGTAGAGCACTCGATACACCTGCAGGCATCGTACCTCCCTGGAGTACAGAACAAGTTGCCGGACCAGCTCAGCAGGTCATTCCATGGCCACGAGTGTCCCTTCACCTGGACATAGTGAGCTCAATCTTCCATCAGTGGGGCTTTTCATTTTGTGACCACTTTGTAAGAAAAGAGCTCTTTTATGGACCACCTCCCCTCTCAACACCCAATCCCTCTACAGCTTGTCTTAAAATATTTCATTCTGTAGACCATCACAAAGGGCTCTAAAGAACGCTATGAAAGGCTCTAATCAATTAGATGCAACTTTCTTGCTAGCCTTCATGGAACGGTGTCTCAGTAATGGGAGCTCCATTTCTAATGCATGAATAAACATGCCATTGTATGCTGATATTCTACAGGATGTTAAAGTACAGTACATTATTTCAGAAATACAGTCTGTTGATTGCAATCATCTTAAAATAAGATTTCATCTAATTTAACATTTTAATTAAAATATGTATTCTTCTTCGAGTGCTTGCTCATATGTATTCCAGTTAGGTGTGCGCGCGCGGCGTGCACGATCGTCGGAAGATTTTTACCCTAGCAACACTCGGTGGGCCGGCTGGCGCCCCCTGGAGTGGCGCCGTTAGGTGCCCCGATATATACTGCAGCCGGCCCATCGCCCCCTCAGTTCCTTCTTACCGCCCGTGTCGGTCGTTGGAACAGTGGAGAGCAGCTCGCTGACCTCCACAGCCCTAGCTTTACAGCACTCGTTTATCTTTTAGATAAGTTTAAGTACCGTTAAAGTACCGTTAATTAGTTGTTAATAGTTGTTGTTAGACTCATTGACAATTGTAGCTGGAGATTAGGGGCTTCTCCCCTTCTCTCCAACCCGGTACCGGGCCAATGCCTGGCTCACCGGGATTCAAGCCTTGCTCGGCATGCCAGAAGCCGATGCCTACAGGAGATCCGCATGCCTCCTGTCTCAAGTGCCTCGGGGAGTCCCATCTTCCGGACAAGTGCCGCATTTGTAAGTCCTTCAAGCCGCGGACCAAAAAGGAGCGGGACTTTCGTTTGAAGCAGCTCCTGTTAGAGGCGTCTCTTAGCCCGATGTCGGCGCCGCATCGTATCACGGCACCGACCCCGGCGGCCTCAACGTCTGCGGCACCGGAACGTCCAACCTCCGGTAAAGAACCCAGGCACCGTCCCTCTCTACCCGGGACTTCACAGAGCCGCTCTCTGTCCCCGAGAGCCAAGAAGTCGGGTGGACCGACTAAGGCGCCGCTGCATGTGCAGCCAGCTCCAGGCCAGCCTAGGTCTGTCGAGGCGCCCGCACCGCCAACTCCGGTACCGGAAGGACCGCTGAGTTCGGTGCCAGTGGTCTCCGTGCCACTTACTCCGGCCCTCCCTAGGCCGTTGAGTCCGGCGCCGCCGTCAACATCGGCGCCGGCCCTGCCAACTCCGGCACCCGAGAGGCCGTTGAGTGCAGGTCAGCCTCCGCAGGCTCCGGTACCGACGACTCCGGTCCCGCGAGGGCCGTTGAGCTCGGTAACCGCTAGCTCCCCGGCACGCTCCGTGGTTGAGCTCCCGCTGCCGTCCACGCCGGACACCTTCGCAGCGGCGCGGGATCTGATCCAGATGACCGCTCCGGTACCGACCCCGTCTACGGTACCGCCGGTGCGGATCATCACTTCACGCGGCAAACCGGCCATCTTCCACCCGGTGCCGCAGGAGGAGACCAGCCAGCACCAGCCACGTGCGTCTCCAAGGTACCGCTCGCAGTCCCGGCACCGATCACGATCCCGGCGCCGTTCCTACTCACGGTACCGCTCCAGGTCTCCATCGGCACGGAGGTATCCTGACTCTCGGCGCCGCTCCCGGTCCCGCGGCCGGTCGACGCGCAGATCGCCGAGACGCTCCAGGTCCCGATCCGGGTCACGGTACCGAGAGCATCGCAGGTACCGATCCAGGTCCCGCCCTCGATCCGGCTCTCGACGCCGCTCCCCATCCCGGCGCCGATCCGACTCTCGACGCCGATCCGGCTCCCGGCACCGGACACCATCCCGGTACCGATCCGGCTCACGGCACCGGACGCCATCCCGGCACCGATCAGGCTCCCGGCACCGGATACCATCCCGGCACCGGACCCCACCGAGGAGGCAGACCCTGGCCACGCAGACGTCACTGCATGGCTACTCTGCCCCGCCCTGGCCTTCGCGCTCTGGATCCCGCTCTTCCAGAGCTGGTAGCGACCTCTACGCGGAGGACCGCACCGTCAGCGACCAGGGTCACCTGCCAGAGACCGGGCAGGTTCAGGAGCGGTGGCCATTTTGGACCCCCATGGCATACTATGAAGCCCAGAGGGTACCAGCAAGAGCTCCTACCTCTACCACGTTGGAGCGTCGAGCGCCAGAGGCTACAGTCTCCCGCCCTCCAGAGGCTACAGTCTCCAGGCCTCCGCCAGAGGTAGAGCAGCCTGAAGCGGAGCCCCCACCCATGGGCCCCGAAGAGGTACCTGTCGAGGACCCGCTCGCCCAAGGCCTGTCCTCTTCCTCCTCCCCTGATGAGGCAGTGGCTGGAGCATCATCATCCGGTCCACCCCCCATCGATCTCAGGGACCACCAAGCCCTGCTCCGCAGGTTGGCCCTGAATATGGACCTCCAAATAGAAGAGGTCCCTGAACTGGAGGACCCCGTGGTGGACATCCTGACGACCGATGCCCCCACTAGGGTTGCCTTACCTTTTGTGCGGACTATCCTTGCCAACGCCACATCCATCTGGCAGACACCAGCCTCAATACCCCCCACTGCCAGGGGGGTAGAGAGAAAGTACATGGCCCCCCCGAGGGATTTTCAATATCTGTATACGCACCCCCCTCCGTGTTCGTTGGTAGTCCAGTCCGTCAACGAGAGGGAGAGGAACGGCCAACAGGCCCCGGCGCCGAAATCAAAGGACGCCAAGCGCCTAGACTTGTTTGGCCGCAAGATCTACTCAGGTGGGGGCCTACAGCTTCGTGCGGCGAACCAACAGGCACTCCTGAGCCGCTATGCTTTTAACACCTGGGTCACGATGGACAAATTTAAAGAGCTTATACCTCCAGAGTCCAGACAGGAGTATAAAGCCTTCGTGGAGGAGGGCAAAAAACTGGCCAGGACGTCGCTGCGGGCCTCCTTGGACATCGCCGACTCCGCTGCCAGAACCATCGCCTCCGGAGTCGCCATGCGGCGCATCTCCTGGCTGCAATCTTCTACCCTCCCAGCAGAGGTCCAGTACACTATCCAGGACCTACCCTTTGACGGGCAGGGCCTGTTTTCAGAGAAGACAGACCCTAAGCTGCAGACCTTAAAGGACGGTCGTACTATCATTCGTACGCTGGGAATGCATACCCCCGCGACGCAGCGTAGGCCCTTCAGGCCGTTCGTGAGACGCACCTATTTCCCCCCCCCGCCACGTCAAGACTATTACAGAAGGCCGCGTGGTCGAGGGGGTAGGAGACAGCAACCCGGCCGGCAGACCGGCCAGAGGCAGGGCCCCCACAAGCCATCCTCGGGGCCCAAACAAAATTTTTGAAGGGGCGCTCGAGGCCGGAGTACCAGTCCATTCCGATCCCGCACTCCTGTTTATGAACCGCCTCTCCCCCTTCTCCCCGGCGTGGTCGAATATCACCACGGACCGCTGGGTTTTACATACCATCCAGGGGGGATACCGATTGCAATTCGTCTCCCCGCCCTCCTCCCACCCTCCCACCCCGTCCCTCTTCAGGGACCCTTCTCACGAGCAACTCCTTATCCAGGAGGTGCACGAACTCTTTACTCTGGGAGCGGTGGAGGAGGTCCCAAGGGATCTCAGAGGCAAGGGATTCTACTCCCGTTATTTCCTAATCCCAAAGCCAAAGGGGGGGCTCCGTCCTATCCTGGACTTACGGGGTCTCAACAAGTTTATGGTAAAGTTGAAATTCCGTATGCTCTCCCTGGGCACCCTTATCCCCTCTATGGATCAGGGAGACTGGTACGCCGCCCTCGACATGAAGGACGCGTATTTCCACATTGCCATCTACCCACCTCACAGACGCTTCCTGCGCTTCGTAGTGGGCCAGAGACATTTCCAGTTCGCGGTCCTGCCATTCGGCCTCTCAACAGCACCGAGAGTCTTCACAAAGTGCATGGCAGTGGTAGCAGCCGCCCTTCGGCGTCAAGGAGTTCAGGTATTCCCCTACCTCGACGACTGGCTCCTCCGTGGCAACTCCGCCAGCCAGGTCCAGTCCCATATTCACAAGGCCATGGACATGTTCAACCGTCTCGGCCTCCTACTAAACATCGAAAAGTCCACTTTGGTCCCAACACAGAGAATCGACTTCATAGGGGCTATACTGGACTCTACCCTCGCCAGGGCTTTCCTCCCAGAGGCTCGCTTTCAAACGCTTGCAGCCGCCATACGCAGCCTCCAAGCTTTCCCAACTTCGACAGCCCGCTGCTGCCTCAGCCTCATGGGTCATATGGCATCATGCACCTTCGTGACAGCCCACGCCAGGTTACGCCTGCGGCCCCTTCAAGCATGGCTGGCCTCCGCATACCGACCACACAGGGACAACCTCGATATGATTCTGACGGTCCCATCACAAGTCCTAGCCTCCCTCAACTGGTGGCTGGACCCCGCACATGTGATGTCAGGTATTCCCTTTCATCCACCTCAGCCTTCCCGCACCGTGACTACGGATGCCTCATCCCTCGGCTGGGGGGCTCACCTGCTGAACTTCCAAACGCAGGGCCTGTGGTCGGAGCAAGAGCTGACGTTACACATCAATGTCAGAGAACTCCGAGCGGTACGACTCGCCTGCCAAGCCTTTGCTCAGCACCTACAGGGCCGCTGTGTCTCCATCCTTACAGACAACACGACGGCCATGCATTACATCAACAGACAGGGAGGAGCGCACTCCCTTCCTCTCTGCCGAGAGGCAACTCAGCTCTGGGACTTTTGCATAGCCCGTTCCATTCACCCCGTGGCCTCGTTTCTCCCAGGAGCCCAGAACACCTTGGCGGACCGCCTGAGCAGGTCCTTCCAGACGCACGAGTGGTCCATTCGGCCAGACGTCATCCACTCTGTCTTCCAGAAGTGGGGGTTTCCCCAGATAGATCTCTTCGCGACTCGCGAGAACAGGAAATGCCAAGTGTTCTGCTCCTTTCAGGGTCGCTCCCCAGGCTCCCTGACAGACGCTTTTCTCCATCCTTGGACAGACAACCTGGCCTATGCCTTCCCACCAGTTCCACTGGTCCACAGGGTCCTGCTCAAGCTACGCAGGGACAAGGCCAGGGTGATCCTGATTGCTCCAGCGTGGCCCAGGCAACACTGGTATACCACGCTCCTGGAGATGTCCGTGACAGACCCGATCCCTCTACCGAGATGGCCGGACCTGATCACGCAGCAGCACGGCAGGATCCAGCATCCCGACCTGCGGTCCCTTCACCTCACGGCGTGGATGCTGCATGGCTGAACCCGTCGGAGCTGCGATGTTCCAGCCCGGTCCAGCACGTTCTGCTGAGCAGTAGGAAACCCTCCACCAGGTCCACCTACACAGCTAAGTGGAAACGTTTTTCCTTGTGGTGTGGCACTCGGGGCCTTGACCCCTTGCAGGTGCCGGTTCACACCATACTGGACTACCTCCTCTTATTAAAGGAGCAGGGTCTGGCTCTCTCGTCGCTAAAAGTCCACCTAGCGGCAATTTCAGCTTTTCACCCCCGGGACGGGGCGGGTTCTGTTTTCTCCAACCCCATGGTCACCAGGTTCCTTAAGGGGTTAGAACGGCTACACCCGCCGGTGCGCCGCCCGGTCCCTACATGGGACCTCAACCTAGTCATTACCAGGCTCATGGGTGCCCCATTCGAGCCCATGGCCACTTGTTCCATGCTGTATCTCTCATGGAAAACGGCCTTTCTAGTAGCCATCACCTCGGCTAGACGCGTCTCTGAGCTCAGAGCGCTTACTTCGGAACCACCTTATACGGTGTTCCATAAGGATAAAGTACAGCTCAGGCCACACCCGGCCTTCCTGCCCAAGGTGGTGTCGGCTTTCCATATTAACCAAGACATTTTTCTACCTGTCTTTTATCCTAAGCCCCATGCCTCCAGGAAGGAGCAGCAACTCCATTCCCTGGATGTCCGGAGAGCCCTCGCCTTCTACATCGAGAGGACAAAGCCCTTCCGGAAGTCGACCCAGCTGTTCATCGCCGTGGCGGACCGGATGAAAGGCCTTCCCGTCTCTTCCCAGCGCATCTCGTCATGGATCACGTCGTGCATCCGCACATGCTATGACTTGGCAGGTGTCCCCACCATGCACACTACGGCCCACTCTACCCGAGCTCAGGCCTCGTCGTCTGCCTTCCTGGCACACATACCTATACAAGACATTTGTAGGGCCGCGACATGGTCGTCAGTACACACTTTTGCCTCGCACTATGCCATAGTGCAACATTCTAGAGACGACGCCGCTTTTGGTTCGGCGGTCCTAAACTCTGCTGTATCACAATCCGACCCCGCCTCCTAGGAATGGCTTGGGAGTCACCTAACTGGAATACATATGAGCAAGCACTCGAAGAAGAAAACACGGTTACTCACCGTAGTAAATGGTGTTCTTCGAGATGTGTTGCTCATATGTATTCCAAACCCGCCCCCCTTCCCCACTGTCGGAGTAGCCGGCAAGAAGGAACTGAGGGGGCGATGGGCCGGCTGCAGTATATATCGGGGCACCTAACGGCGCCACTCCAGGGGGCGCCAGCCGGCCCACCGAGTGTTGCTAGGGTAAAAATCTTCCGACGATCGTGCACGCCGCGCGCGCACACCTAACTGGAATACATATGAGCAACACATCTCGAAGAACACCATTTACTACGGTGAGTAACCGTGTTTTCCCTGTAGGAAGCTTATTTGGAAAATCGGAAAATGAAGATGCGTTTACATTTTCCTTTCCATCAGAGTCGTCTTCTCATGCATATGGGGATGGAAAAGATGATTTCAGCTTTCCATTTGCATTTGGACAGGATCAGAGATCATCACATTCTTCCTCTCTGAAAGGTTTTCACTCTTCATCACAAAATACAAAGCCATTTACACTCTTTTGAATACATTTCTTGACTTCCTTTTGTATATTTTTGCTGCTTAGCCTTGACCCTTGTTTTCAGCAACTTAAGAAAAATTCATAACATTTCACTTCTCTGTCATTTAATGTAAGGTGACATTACTGTACTTGCATCAAGAGCATTTAAATATTCTCCACTAATCATACATGCTCTGAGATGTTTTTATTTTTATTTTATCACTTGTAATGATTTAATGTATTGTTTGCATGAAACCTTTTGATAAGCTCTCCTTTAACTTGCACACGTTAACATAAACAGCAAAAATGTCAACGGGCAATAGCATATTCAGTTAATTCAGTACCTTTAGTGAGTATTAAACCTCCATGTTGAATAAATTAAATGTATGATATCAAAAAATGGAGGCTGGTTTTGGTGTCAGTTATAGCAACAGAACACTTGTTGTCAGTGGTGTAAATACTGTTTAGTTAACTCATTTATTGTAAAAAAAATTAACCATTTTACTGCAGCATTAAACACTTTGAATTTGTTTATTGTGTTAAATACAGCATTCAGAAATTGGCTGATTGTCTCATTTAAAGTAAAAATGTACACATTTTTAAAATAAACTTGTTTGTCAATTATCGTATATGGTTTTGTGAGTGAGTGTTTTAGTCAACTTTGCAAACTGAAATAATTCTGTAATTAGAGTATTTGGTATGTTTGGCCTGACTGCACAAAAGGAGTTAGGTGCCTAAATCCCAGTTTTGGGACCACTGTGATGCACAAAACACCCACTGAAACCCCAGCGCAATTCACAAACCCAGGGAAGAAAGGCATTCGGCCACCTAAGTTGTGTGTGAAGCTTGATGATCATTTAAGTATTTATCCACAGTGGAACAGTCATTGGGCCAGAAAGAGAGAGAATGACTGTGTAGCCCAGTGGTTAGGGTACCCACCTGTGAGGTGGACCCTAGGGTCCAGTTATCTTGTTGTAGAGTATTAGCTACATACATGGGAATTGTTTTTGCCTCAATGTAAGCAATGTACAGTTCTCCCAGACATGGGTATGTCTACACTGCAATTAGACATCCGCGGCTGGCCTGTGACAGCTGATTTGGGCTCCCAGGGTTCAGGCTGTGGGGCTGTTTAATTGCGGTGTAGACGTCCCAGCTCGTGCTGCAGACTGAGGTCTGGGACCCTCCCACTTCGCAGGATCTTAGAGCCCAGACCCAGCCCAAGCCTGACATCTACACTGTAACGGAACAGCTCCTTAGTCCGAGCCAGCTGACAAGGGCCAGCTTTGAATTTTTAACTGACATACCCTATAATGAAAAGCACCATATAAATGCCTGTAATGAATACTATAGGCCAATTCTCTGCAGGTGTAAATTGGTATAACTCCATTGACTTCAATGAAGCTGTGCCAATTTACACCCACCGGGGACCTAACTGTATATTTCAGTTGTTTTTTAACTAACTGTCAGTCGCTGTCTGAGGTTTTACTTCGTGCCCATCAGCATAGAATATACGCACTGTTAAATACTTTCTCTGTTCTAAAGGAAACATTTAATAAAACTAAGCAGCACACATAAGTCCAAAAAATGTTAGTAAATATCAAGGTAGTTAGCTACATTTCTTGTATTTGAATCTATTGAATACAATATGTATATACTATAGAGTAACATCCTGTTACCCACCCGCTGCTGCCAGGAGGAAAACCCTGCATGTCTCTCAGTCATCTTTCTCACAGAAAAATACCCACAGAAATATGTCAGTCTTCTGGTATTTCAACCAGAAATGCCACAAGAATATTTCCCCATGATATTTACTTCAAAATGAGTTTTTACTGTCCAGAAGAGGCTTCCACTTAGTACAAGGATGTTTGTAGCCATCATTTAAAAAAATGTAAGGATGAGAAAGGAGTTAATGGGAAAACCATGCAAAAAAATCGCTTTCCCCATCCTCCAGCAATGAGCGAGATGAGTTATGTCCACAATAAGCCCCTTAAAACAGGGGTGCCCAAACTTTTCCTCTTGCACCCCCCCATCAGTAATGGAATGTGTCCCCGCATCCCCAAGCTGAGAGCGGAGTCTCAGCCAGGCTGTGGGCTGGGAGCCAGGAGTGGAGCCACAGCCAGGGGACAGGGGCTGAGGGGACGGTGGTCGAGAGTGGGGGCTGGCGGCTGAGCAGCAGCCAGGAGCGGGGGCTGGGGGCCAGGAGCAGAGCTGGGGCTGCAGCTGCATCTGGAGACTGGGACCAGGAGCAGGGCTGGCGCAGAGCTGGAGGCAGGGTGGGGCTGGAGGTGCTTCCCTCCTGCCCCCCGGGTGGTTGGTCCTGGGCATGCCCCACAGTTTGGGGACCACTGCCTTAAAAGGTCTGAAGTTTGTCAAGGGATATCACCTTAAAGTTGGGAATTCCTTGTCATTATTTATTTATATGGTGGCGGTGTCAAGAGGGTCTGATAAGGGGCAAGGGCCCCAGGCAATAAAGAAGATAGTCTCTGCTCCAGGGCTCTTACAACCTGTATAAACGGGACACAAGGTGTGCACAAAGCAAATAAATGACAGGAGGACAAGTTGGATCATAAAGGATGAATTTGAAAGATAAGTGAAGAGAACTGGGAAGTCTCTGTGCTGCAGTCAAGCAGTCTTCTCCTTGCTGTAATGCTGTTATATTATGGTGCACTGCACAGTTGATACAAAATTGGACCCTCACAAAATTGTTTTCACTCAAAATACAGGTTTCCTGGATAACAGCCGCGGTTCGTCTTCAGTCATTTCATGCCATTCACACTACAAAAAGCGTTACATTAATATTCTTCACTACAAAGTTTTTGTGATGATTTTAAAATGCTTAAAAATAAATACAGGAGCTCCTGGATTTTACATCAGAGAAAACTTTAGCACTGACACATGAGACCATAGTTTGCTTACTCTCAAATAATAGTGTTAGAATTCACAACTGCTTCATTGCCACATTTGTTTTTTAATGACAAGTCAATATTTTGAGAAAAATTCTCCCCCTGGATTCATGCTGTGGTTCTCTGTCACATAATTATTCACTCATTTCATGTGTGAAATGCCCATCAACAGGAGATCTGCGTTTGGAACAAGTTCAGAGAGTACAAGGGCTACAGCACTGAGCTTTAATCCAAAATGGTGATTGGAGAGAATGTTAATTGTTACTAGTGGTTTTCATTGCCATTATCTGTTGAGAATATTTTAAAATACAAAAATACGACCTGACACTTTACGATATTAATCAGCTAATTAAAAGGCTGTTTTCAGTTTTAGCTATTTAAGGCCTGATCCATTACAATCAATGGAAATGCTCCATGTGCATTGCTGGCAAGATCAGTCCCCTAATAAAGAGAGCTTTTGTTCTGGAACTTCTCTCAAGAATTTGAATATAAGTAAGACAGCTACATGCGAGAAGTAAAGTAGGATCTGAATCGGAATCCTTCCCAGGCATGACCAAGGCTCCACTATCCCTGTCTATCTTGGGCTGCTGTTTGCATGTCCTATAGCTGTTAAGGCCCATACGTATTCTTTTGCTGAGTAGTGTTCAATGGAGGAATTCTTTTGGTTGGCATTTTTTGCATGTCCCTCCAGCAGTACAATGGCATGCCTGCCATGGCAGATTCTCTGACTTCATTCTTAACACATCCCAAATTTTTCCATTGTCTTTTCTCGGTAACTTTAGAGATAATGGACTATTGACCCTCTGACAAATCTTGGCATTTGTTATAAATTCATCCAGTTTCACACTGTGACCCAAGAACCTTTCAATTTCAGCTGGCAAGGGGAGGTGCCGAGTGATTACAGGCATCTCATGGGTCTGGTGTGTACATTCTAGTTCTCCAACTGTATCAGGTGAGGTCTTGAATCTTCTGGCCTGTGTCTTCTGGGAATCAATATCTTTGTGCAATGTATGTACAAATATTATACAAGGAGTTATGAATATATACTGAAAATACTGTCTTAAAGTCTGTAGAAATTGGTGAAAAGCAAAGGTGAAAAACAGGTTTTCTATCAGATGAGGCATTTTGTGCATCTATCTGTTTACATGTACATGGAGTATTGGCTCATTCACAGTGGGCTTCCTATTACCATTCTGCCCTGAATGCAATTAAAGGCTTGTCAGAACTTAAGAAAGAATCTAACAGGAAGAATAAAACAGCAGGTGCAAGAGCCTTATCTGGAGATGCACGTCAGAGGTTTGCTTAACTATATGTGTGGGGTTGGGCGGGGGAAGGGATAGAAGACTTCCAGGAACCCTTCAATGAGGAAGTAAAAAGGATGGAGTTTTGCTTATGAGAAAGGGGTCAACCAGGCTTGGTTGAAAATGCTGAATAGAACTTTGGCTAAGATAAAACTTCTCTAGACAGAAGGTTAAGCTGTTAGTTGTTTGGGCTCTAGAAAGTTTCATGTTTTTGTTTTACATGTAACCAGTTGTTTCCAATATCCTGACCCACTCTTACTGGAATCTCCGTTCTTTGATGATAAATTTATTCTTGTTTTCATTATAAATATAGCTAAGTGCTGTGGTGTTAAGCAAAGGGATGGTTTTGCACTGAATCTTACAAGTTCGTGTTTTGTTGCTCCTTTGGGGACTATGGGCCTGATAATTCAGGCACAGACAATACTACCTAACACTAAGGGCAGGTAGTGGTACAACTGTGGGTAGCTCCAGGGCGTATCACAAATACCTAGTATTTTTTCTAAGACATTTACTTTCAAAGCGACAAGGCGGGTGAGGTAATCGCTTTTATTGGACCTACTTCTGTGTGTGAAAGAGACAAGCTTTCGAACTTTCACCCACAGATGTTGGTCCAATAAAAGATATTACCTCACCACCTTGTCTCTCTAGTACCTTGGGACCAACACAGCTACATCAACACTGAAATTTACTTTCAAGGGTATTTAGGGCTATTCACAAAGGGGCTTAGGTGCCTAAATGCAACTTTAGGCACCTAAGCCCCTCCCCACCCCTTTCTGCTCCTTCCCCGGGGTTGCCTCTGTTCCATCCAGCATCCCCCCATTTCACTACCACCCTGCAACCCCTTTTGATCCTTTCTGTCACCCCCCACTCCCAAGACTGGAGAAGCTCTGTCCCAAGGCCATAGCCCGGGGCCTCAGCGGGGAGGGAGAGTTCCTCCATTTTCAGGGCTGCAGCGGGGGTTTGGGGCTTCCCCTGCCACCCTCCCGGGGAACCAGGGTCGGGGTGCTGGGGCTTTTCCTGCCTCACCTGCTGGGTGCTCCTGCCGGAGAGCAGGTTCAGTGTGGTGGCTTGTCCTGCTGTCCCGTGGCTTCTGCTGGGCATGGGGTCTGGGGCCACAGGGAGGGGAGGGGGCTTCTCCCTGCCCAGCACTGCTGCGTGGGATCGGAGTGCAGGGGCTTCCCCTGCCCTTCCCACCTGGTAGCCAGGACTTCAGGCTTCTGCCGGCGGTGGTGGATTTTTCCAGGAGTCCCCCAGTTGGCCTGGGCCCCTGGGCATGGGCCCCGTCGGCCCAGGGGCTAATCCGCCACTGCCCCAATGCTGAAACTAAGCATTGTTCCATCTATCTTGCTTTTGGGGCCCCATCTGGTGCTGTGAGCACACTTAAAGCCATTCAAAGTACACCACAGGAGAAGGCAGTGCCCCCCTTCTGGCTTTAGATCACTTGTCTAGCTTCAATACCTTTTTCTGCCTGATGTAGAGCACTGATTTGAAGATGGGTCTCCCACAGGGGCACCGACTCCGTGGGTGCTCCGGTGCTGGAGCACCCACAGAGAAAAATTGGTGGGTGCTCTGCACCCACCGGCAACTCCCCGCCCGCCCCGGACCCGTGGCAAACTTACCGGGCACCGGGAGATGTTGCGGGACCCCGCCCCCGACGCTGGGCAACGTTGCGTCGGCATCGGGGGCGGGGCCCCGCAATGTCGCCTGGCGTCAGGGGCGGGGCCCAGCGTCGGGCGGGGCCCCGCCCCCGACACCGGGTGACAGCACCCACGGGCGGGGCCGGAAGTCAGCCCCTGTGGTCTCCCACATCTTCCGTGGGTGCCTTATCCCCTGGGCTATGGGGTATTCTGGCAGAAGCCTCTCAATCTCTCCTGTGGAAGCTGTTCCACTGTGTATAAATACTGAACTATTCATTGGGCCCCACGTGTATGAATGCCTATGGAACAGTGGTTAGGGTACTCACTTGAGAGGTTGACCACTCAAGTTAAAATCCCTGTCCTACATCAGGCAGGGGAGAACTGAACCCAGGTCTCCCTGTTCCTGGGGCAAGTGTTAGCCACTAGGCTAAAGGAGACACCACCACCACCTTCATAGAGGGCTGACCTGGTATAGGTGCCTAATTTCAGGAGAGGGCTCACAGCCGTGAACCCAAGTGGTGATAGGTACCTCCCTCCAGCCTGCACTTGGGTGCCTAACTCCCTTTAAGGGGCAGGACTTAGGCCCCAGCACTCCCCTCAGCATTGGCTAGTGTAGGCTGCTCCCCACGCAGTGTGCTAGCTTTTGTGAATCTCATTTTAGGTGCTTAGCTCTCCTCATACATTGGATAGAGTAGAGAAGCTGGGCATCCAGCACCGGGAGTTCCACGAGGTGGCAGGGTGCCTAGGAGTCCGGCGTCGCGCCTCTCAGCATTGCAATGTCTGTTCGCTTTGTGAATCTAGCCCTTAGATGTTTCGCTGTAACTTTGACGGATTTCCAGCTTTCGCATCCTTTTGTCAAGATGGAAATAACATTTTGGGGGAAATGACATTTAGCTGCCCCCTTGCTAATTTGGCTTCGTCAAAAAACATCTTCTGGGAAATAGTGTAAATACAAAGTTTAGTCGCAGTGACAAAAGAATCATTGCCTCGTAAGAAAACAGTCTTACATACTACAGCATTAATACGCTTAAGCATTTCAAGGAACTAAGCTTTAAATGCTACTTACTGTAACAGCTTGGAATGTGTAGACTTACTGTATTAGAAGGCAGTAATCTCCCTATTACAAGGCTGATTGCATGGGTAGCAAGAGTTGGTTAATCCTTTTCGGCCAATGGCATAAAATGAGGATTAGTTTTTCATTTACTGCAACTGAGTGGGTCATTAGGATCCCAAAGACACTAATGAGCCTGAGCAGGTGATTGGATTCTGCTTTCAAAAGTATGGGCTAGTCTAAGACATAATCATAATTTAAAACATGACGTGTTAGTGATTTTCTTTTCCTGGGGGGAAAAAATGAATGAAGGCTTTAACTGTAGAACACAAACTTGGCACGTTGACTTCCCCCCTTGGAATTGAAGTTGTTGCCAGATTACTTGCCTTAGAGGCTGAATGGCTCATTTAGAAATATCGCTGTTGCCTTGGTTTTCTGTTTTTCTCTTGATGTCTCCAGAGTTGACACAAGTCACATGCAATCAAGTCTATATTCCTGGTGGACAGGGTCTGTCCTAATATTCTCTGACTCACACCCAGGTTGTTTGCAGCTCAGCAGTTCTGCTTCCAGACACATCACTTTTTGTTCTGATGTTAACATCTTGCTGAGAAATTGCCTTTTGGCACAGTGCTTCTTGAATCCTGTACCTAGCTTGATTTGATGTGAAGATGATGCTCTTTTTAGCACTTGTAACACTTTACCTTTGAAAAGGTAACTTCTTATTTTTCAGCATTACCTTCTTTTCAATAGGCTTTATTATATTCCTTAGAAAAGCATTTATGCCCTGTACTTGTGTTCTTTTCAAATCCACAGATGCTGCTAACAGATTGCTAAATAAAATGAAAAGATGGACATTTTTCACTTAAAGATGTTTAAAAATACAGAGTATACAACTAATTTAAGCTACAAGTCTCACAGAAGTAGAGCAACATACAATATTTTAGTAGCATAAATTTGGTAACCATAAACATTTTCCAAAAGCAATTTCCACAACCCACAAAATGGTCCAAAAAAACCCAACACCATTATGTGACACACTATATCCCACAATCCTTTTGGATTTGGGTCATGGGAAGAAATAACAGGAGGTCTTTGTGTGCCGTGGAATAGGGATAATCAGGGGCAAGAGGCCTAGGTTTGAGATTGCTGAGGGTGTTGGCTGGTGAGGGTTTGGGGATTTCCAGTCCAGGGCCGAGTTTGGGGCTTGGAAGGATTCTCTTTTCTCCCATGCCTGCTTAGTGCTACAGCAGAACAGCCTGGAGCTAAGCACCATCTCTGCTTCCTTTTCTTTCCCTCTTGAGTCAAGGGAATGGCAAATTTTGCTTTCCCCACAAAATGCAGCATGCTGTGATTGATGATGCTGCCTTGCTACCATGGCCACAGAGCTCTGCTCCCCCAGAAGTTATGGACTGCACTCAAGCTGGTCAAAATATGTTTTCCTTCAAAATTTTCTCTGACAAACTTTTAAGTGAATTTTTCCATGAAAAAATGTTCATGGACCTTTCAAACACTTTGAAGCATTCTAGCCATGACCCAATCAGGACAGGTATGTGACCCGCTTCCAAATCATACCTCATGGATCAGAGATACCACTCTATCTGTTACGTATTTTAGGGCATTTTCACCTTGAAATGTGATAATTTTGCCCCAAACATTTAGCCCACTCATTCCTCTTCCAGATCTGCATGCAGAAGGGGCTCGCCACATGCCGTTTTCCTCCATCTTCTCCCTGCCCCTCCCACCACATAGCAGAAAGAGGGTCTCAGCTGCCTTCACTGAAGTGATGCCCCAGAGATGACATTTTACAGATGAGATGTAAACCTGAGGCCCTGATCAGCTATGGTAATTGAAGATCCCATGGCAATTTTTATTTTATTTCTGTTAATAATAGAGATGATAACCCCGGCTTTCTAGCCAGTTTTGAACCCTAGTAATTACTTTCCATCTAACTACATTCTCCCTGTATTTTCAATTAAATATAGTCTTTATTCTGTGTGCATTGTCTAAGCTCAAATCCCCTCAAGTCATGAACTAATGTTCATGAAACATAAGGAGAGGCCAAGCAGCAGTAGTTTATCTAGTAAACTAGATTTTAAATCACAGATCACGTGGAGAACTTCAGCACTGAACTTCAAAGCAAGGGTCCTTTAAATTCAACTTGTCATTAGTTTCAGAGTGCTCAAGAGGAGTTAATTCTGAGGAGTGGGTAGTTGTTTCCCGTAAGTCTCCACTTCACCTTGGACTGTGCCTTTAAGAGATCTCACAAGATAAGCAGGCTTGGTATTCGCACAGGCAGTCTGATGCCTAAAGGTATATTGGATACACATTGAATTTTTAGCCAATTTTACATGATTTAAATAGGTAATGTTAATTTGGCTCCAGCAATTGGTATTTTTGCTACAGAATCTTTGACTTCTAGGTTGTGAGTTCAAATTTAGCACCAGGTGGTAGTGTCTGAAACATGGTTGTTTGGTCACTGATATGATATGAGCTTAGTGGTCATCTACTTCCAGTGGACGTCCATATCCCAAAAGCCACCACTGAAATTGGTAGTTAGAGAATAAAGGCCAACAATTTAATGGCCATGATGGAATTACCTGCTCAGCTTCCATAGAAATAGTCCTCCTGGGGCAAGGTTCAGGGACGTCAATGGGGCACTTGTGGTACTGCTGCTTCTTCTGTATCTGATATGTGGATCTATCTGTCTATCTAAGGTACTTTTATTGCCCTGTTACCATAGTATCTGCGCATCTTGTATCTTTAATGTATCCTAGAACTGAGGCACAGAGAGACTAAGGGCGGAATTCACAAAGCTATCTAGGCACATCAGTCCCATTGATGCCAGTGGGAGTTAGGCACCTATGTACTTTTGTGAAGCCCACCCTGAGTGACTTGCCCAAGGACAGGAAGTCTGTGGCACTGCAGGGACTTCAACTACTTGACCCTCCTTCTGCTCCATGGATAGGTGGAGAACATCACGCTTCCTGACTGCTAATTTGGTAAATTTCACAAGCACTAAATATAGATAAATATCTTTAAAAATTAACCATTGGCCTGGCAAAAAGGGGCCATTAAAGCGCTCTTAATGGGCAGCTATGAATATGGTCGTCTGGGGAATCCTCAACTGGAGGAGAGCACCACCACTTCTCTGAGCCGCCTGGTTTAAGGGACAGGTTAGGGCTGTTCCAGGGTGTGGTACTGCTTCATTCTGGCAAGCTCCAGCTTGTGTAATGGCCCCTGAAGCGGCTCTAGCTTGTGCTGGGGGCTGAACTGTCCCCCAGGGATTGGGGGAGTGCAGAGATAAGCATGCAGCATTCTGTGTCCCTCCTCCCACAGCGGGTGCTGTGTCACGCATACTCACATGGAATCCAAGATTGGTCCCACGATCTTAACATACTATGTCTCTTTCACTGCCAGTTATTTGCATTATAGTCATTAAAAACACTCTGGGAACTGGGACAATGTAGCTCAGGAGCGACACGTGAATAGGCAGAAGGCCTGCGTGAGCTTTGTGGATCCTCATGCCTTTTTGCTGAATGTTAATTGTGTTTTCCCTTATGGAACAGTACTGTAGAATGTAATGGGGACTAAGAGCCTCTCTGTAGAATGATTAAACTAGGCGTAGAATTCTGTAGCAACCGTACAAGTCTCAGTTAAATTATAACCGTTTGTTTACTAATACTATACAATAGATCTCATTCCCTCTCAAATTCCACAGAATAGCTTTTGGCTCCATTCCTACTAAATTCTATAGACTTTCTCCAAAGTCACGAGAATAGATATAAATGTGTACATGCTGTTTTCCAATAAAATGGTTTATGTCTTATTCCAGGTGTTGAACAAGTGGGGCAGTTAACTCTCACCATATGCCATCATAATACAGTGGGGGGTTGTCAGCTGGTCCCACTACAAGGTTAGCTGCAATTCCTAGCAGCAGCTAAGACACCATAGCACTATGAGCAGTGTTCCCTATGTAGAACAGCCTCAGGATTTCTCTAAATTATGCTGGATGCCCATAGCCCCAGCCAAGGATTGCTGGGGTGGAGGGAAGCCCTGGCCATGTCTCCTTTCTCTTGGCCACACCCTGATGCTGGTTGCAGAAAGAGCATGGCATAGAGGGTCTATACCAGGGACATCCTTCTATGGCCAAACTGGATTTAGGACGACCTTATGTTGCTGCATGATGCAAATGAAAGGCCAAGGACCAAGTCTTTCTCGGTGTATAATTTACAGTTTCCAAAAAACCATAAGCCTGGCAGCTCTATGATTCACATTGTGTGTTTTTAACAACTAGCTCACATATCATAATGTCAACATAGAACACTTCACATCATACAAAAAGACAGAGAGAAATTCTAAAGGGTATTGTATGTATTTCCGTTCCTTTTGTTGAGCCGTAACTAAGATGACACTATTGGAATAAAGTAGATTCTCAAAGGCTGGGCAGAGTGCTTGGATCATTTGCAAGTATTGGCATAAAGTAAAATAATGATTTGGATTTCTGTTTTCTGTCTTTTGTTGCTTACATTGTCAGGTACAGGGATGGTTTTGACAAGGAAGTGCTGCGGGCTTAGTGATTTCTTCCAAGGCTTCAAAAATGGTTACGTTATCTCTTGTTATTATCATATCAGGAGTGACAGTTGATGGGCAGTGCTTTTACATTGTCTTTGTAAATTATAAAGTGAAGTTATGATCAGTGTATATATTTCTCCTTACTTATAAGGTTAATTTCATTTAATCAATTGTCATCTATTTATAATGCGGTATTGCTAATTATCTTGGTATCTCATGTGCATGCAAAGCCATTTTAAAACAAGATTTTTATTGCATTAGTAGAGTAGGAAAGATGATAGTACTTAGCATATACTCTTCATCCTCAAAGCGTTTTACAAATAACAATTAATCCTCAAACCTTTCACAGAAGAGGAAACTGAGGCAGAAAGATGAGGGCCGAACTTTTAAAATGGGTACCTAAAGTTAGGCATTTAAATCCATACTTAGGTGTCTAACGAAGAAACCTGATTTTCACTGGTGTGCAGTATCCACGACTCCCAGTGATTTTTGAAAAACAAGGGCATTTATTTAGGTTGGATAGGGGACTAATTTTAGACACCCAAGTTTGAAAGTAGTAGCTTCAATGACTTGCCCAAGTCTGCAAACAGATCATTAGTGCTGTATTTAACTATGATAACCTTATTCCACCTGACAAGTGGTAGATGGTGTCGTATCATTTGTTTCCAGACCTACCAACTCTCCCAAGCTAAAAAAACTTCCATGAAAAAACTCCGGTAGCTTTGGGAGGTTGTTTCAGTGACTCAGCAGGTGACACTGCCCCCTGCAGAGTGAGCACTGGACTAAAGGCGGCAGAGTGGTACAGGATGGGTACTGTGTTGCTACAGGTGCTGTCTTTCAGATGAAGTGAAAAACTGAGGTCCAGGTTGATCACTTGTGATTATTAAAGATCATTTTCCCCAAGAGCAGTGATGCTTACCCCAGTATCCCAGCCAAATTACTATTTGAGTAATTACCATTTGGTTCTATTTATAGCAGGGTTTTGGCCTGTGTATGGTATAGGAACTGGTCTGCGAAGATGTTTAGCTGATCTAGGAATGACTGCTAAATGTGGAACAAATATTTGATCTTTTATTTAATTTATTTGTTCCACTTTATTATAAAGTGACTAATTATATAGTAGTTACCTGGCAATTACACTAGAGCAGTAATTAACACTAATCCTTATAACTGGAGGTTCTTACATGACTGAAAGTTACACTGTATATACAATTTGATTAATGTGCCATTGTATTAATTTAGGTGGAATAAAAGGGGCCCAAGGAGTCAAAGGTGTTAACCTGACCCTGAAAGTGTCCGTTTTAAACAAGGTGCTGGGTTTGGTCTACAGAGACTTCAGCCTTCTTAGTACCATAGCAAACACACCATTACAAATATTTTCACCGTTTATTAAAGACACAGAAAAGAAGTATTAAAGTATTTGAAATGCAAAGAATTAACGAAGGCTTTCATTTCAACCATATCCCATGTTTCCTTTCCCTTTAGCTGGAGATAGTCTTTAGAAAGAAACCCTCCTTAGCTGACAGTCTCGGGGGTTCTCAACCTTTTTTTCTCTAAGGCATTTCCTCCCCCCCACAACATGCTATAAAAACTCCGTGGCCCACCTGTGCCACAACCACCATTTTTCTGCATATAAAAGGCAGGGCCAACGTTAGGGCATAGCAAGTAGGGCAATTGCGTGGGGCCCCATGCCAGAGGGGCCCCCGCAAACCTAAGTTGCTCAGGCTTCAACTTCAGCCCCAGATGGTGGCCTAGAGTGTTGGCTTTCTGTCCTAGGCTCCAGTGAGTCTAATGCTGGCCCCGCTTGGTGGACCCCCTAAAACCTGCTCGCAGCCCCCCCGGGGGGCCACGGGCCCCTTGCTGAGAACCACTGTCTTAGATGGTATTAAAGATGGTAATAGCTATCCGTTTAGGGAAGAGAGAAGAAATTAGCTGAGATGGGCTGGAGTTGTTGTTTTTAAAGTCATATCCTGCTTCCTTTAAGACCAAACAAAACAAACACACACAAAAGAGAGAAACTGCAGCTTCTGTCTCTGATGTTGATTCTCACTTGCAGCCTTTTGATGGAAAAACATAGGCACAGCACACAAGCTAATCAGCCACTCCAAGACCCCGCAAACTTGTACCAGCATCGGGCTGTTTAGGACATTGCTTTTAGCAGCCCCTTTCTTGACACAGGCTTGCACGAGGAAAGAGACAAAAGAAGGTGAGGAAGGAAAAGGACACACAGAGTGTGCATGTGTGTGAGAGCGAGACAAAGTCTCACATCCCAAGGCGTGTTTGGGATATAGCTGGAGCCAGAAGAGGTGGAGGTGGCGATGTCATCCGGGTCCTGCTCTCTGGCCTAGCCCTCAGTTAGCAAGCCTGGTTCTGGCTTCCAGACTCCTGCAGGCAGCTGCCTCATGCCCTCTCACTCCCTTTGCTCTCTCACCAGGACAAAGAAGGTCCAGCGTCTTAGGAGATTTTTTTTTTTTTTTTAATATTTATGATAATTTATTATTGTGCTTGTAAGCATATAAACTGCATTACCAAATGTTTTGAGCAAGTAAAATTGAGGCATTTAATTTCAGGAAATATTTCAGTAGTTCATGGTTTAGGATTTTCAGAATGTTACTAAAAAGGAAAGAAAATGTTGCTAGAAAATATTGCTATTAAGAAAAGGCTAATAGACTAGAAAGTGTATTTCCATATTAAGGCCTCCTTTCAGCAAAGCACTTCACTTTTTTTTTTAATCATGTCTATTGGCCCCTAAATGTACAAGCTGACTATTTGGGTTAGGGGGTTTTGATTCTCACCAGAAAGCAACCAACTAAAAATGTGCTCAGCTGTTTAAACACAATGGATAAAGTTTTCCTCTCAGTTTGTACCAGTTCAACTCTACTGATTTTGCAACAGGCACTATCTTAAAGCGGTTAGAAAGATTCTGCACCATAATAATGATTGTTCCACTTGATACAATTTTATTACCTTTATCATCAATCAAATAATTACAGCTGAACCAAAATGCAGTTTGCTGTTAACTATACCTTAACTGTTCCAATGAGATGATATCCCCATCATCTGTGATTTAATACTGATTTTAGGCTCCCCTGCATAACTAATGAGCTTTTATAAATCTTCACCTGAAAAAGAAAACCTTTAAAATTCCACTATATTGACAACAGCTCCACTTCATATATGGTGGGGTGGCAGCCTGATACAGCTCACTCCTTCCCCTTCTTTCAGTCAGCCTGGTAGCTTCTGTTTGTTCAGCCATATTTTCCCGCAATGTCTCTTAAAAAAAAAAAAAAGAGCCCCAAAAGGGAGTGATGGGAGTGAATAACCCATCTCCGCATTATTTTGTCCACCAGTCAAGTCTAGTACCCAACACACCACTTTTGATTAATTGATTTCTGGTCTCATGTTGTCCTTGTTTAACACAGAGACCTTGAATTATGTCTGTGCTTCTTTTTATTTAGACTAATTCAGTCTGTCTCTTTTTTGCACCTTTTCCCCTTTAACATGTCTTGCTCTAGGTTACTGTGATATAAACTTTCACTCACTTCTTACAGTTGGGCTCACAGGACAAATGTGTTGGGCCAATTATAAAAACAACCACACACGATACCTTGATTTTAAAAAGAGTATTAAATAGGAAACCAAAGGTCAAGTATTAAAATCACATGATTAACTTTCCATTTACATGGATTAGTGCTAAATTAGCCATTAAAAAGCATTACCACACTATGGTGACATTGTAATTACAGTGTAACCACACAGTGTCATAAAGTGTAACTGATTTATCATTGGTTATTGACAAAGTAAACCATTATACACCGCTGGATCATCTTGAAGACTAGGTTGAGATTTCTGGGGACATCATAATGTTGGTCTGAAGCTTATTTTTATGACAGCAGAGTTGGGGAGTTAATTTGCCCTTTCGTTTCTTTTTAAGTGGGAAAAGAAATCGGCCGCTGAGTTTGTTTTGAATGATTATCCAGCAGAACTGTAGGAATTATTATCTGTTACACTAATGCCTAGAGACCTCAACTGATTTTGGATCCTCATTGTGCTAGGCACCGTAAAATTTAATCCCTACCCCGAAGACTTTACGATCTAAATAGACAAGGCGGACAAAGGATGGGCTTGATCACACAAGGTGCTGGGTGCTTCCCAAAGATGCTAAGCACCCTGAACTTCCAATGAGCATTGAGGGCACTGGAGACATCTCAAAAGCATTCATCATCTTGCTGGATCAAACCCAGTGGGCTAACTGAAAAACTGTGTAAATAAATTAATTCTCTGCTAGCTGCCCAACAGTTGCAGTGAAAAATGCCATGACTTAAATATTTGCAATTCCCAAATCATACAAAATAAAATCCAGAAACAAAGAAAACTAAGATCCATGCCTCCTTTCCTTAGGATACCTGGAAAGCTCATTGTACGTCAAATTCAGACTGGCCTATTTCCACTAAATCAATGCTACTGAATGACAAATAATGCTCTGAGCAGAGTTGTCATCAAGAACTAAGCTGGGAGAAATTTATAAAACTTGAAAAACAGCAGCTTTCAAAGTGTTGAATGTCCATTCAAGTGTATGTCAGTCCTGGAAGATGGTGAAAAAACAAAACTGATGAGGGAAGGAAAGACCAGTGGCAAGAAGGAAATGTGATTTTAGGGATTGAAATAACCCTTAATATCAGCTAACGATAAATCATGACCCCGATATGGCACGCGGCTCCTTGTCATGTACAGAGCTGGTTACCAGTAAGCTCAAACCCTGCCTAGACACACTGGTGATGGGTGCTTTCCAGATAGAGTTAGGTAGATTCACAGCATAGTGGAATGTGCCCCTGTATTAAAAATGCCCCATTGTACCACAATGGTGCCACACAGTAGGCCATATCCTTGACTGATGTAAATCATCATGTCATCATGTAAGTCAATGGAACTATGCCTGTTTACAGAGGACCTGGTCCTATTTTTATGTGGTTAAAAACCACCTGCAGTAGGGTTACTTTTATTGTTGTTGGTAGAGTCAGACAAACCACTTCTAGCAGCTGTTGCTGGATGTGAAAAGAAGGCTGCCCATGTGGCTCCGCTAATCTTATCTGAGAGATCTTGTGTTTGGTAAGAGTTCTTACAGATTGTCACTGGCAGGTCATTTAAGGCCTGGTGTTGTATTATTGAAGCCAGTGGACTTCAATGGAGATAGGATCAAGCCTTTAATCTTTAGCAATATAATAATTGATGAGAACAATCACTGTGTACACAGTGGCACAGGTGTGCACAGCACATGACAACCCTCCCCCACGTCTACTCCCCACCCCCCTCTCCCTGTCCCCGCAAACTAAACAAAAACCACAAGGCTGGATCCTGCCCACCGACATCAGTGAGGTTGAGTGAGGTCTACCTATGGGTAGTGTTTGGCCTACAGTTTAGCCCAGTGGTTCTCCACTTCTTCCACACCTGGACCCGCTGCCACAACAGAAAAGAGTTTTGAGCAATTCCCCCACCCCTTCCCATCTAGACATAAAACAAGGGGCAGTGGCTGTGACAGCCTGACACCTGCTTGTGACCCCCAGCTTGGGAGCCCCTCTCTAGAGATGCTTCCAATATAAACTGACCAGGCTCACTCCATCAGTTATAGAACGTGCCACGAGGTATGGAGCAGAGGGGTGTGGGCTTTACGCGGAGATTTGAAGCACGAGGATGAGGACACCTGGCATGCATGAGAAGAGGGGCAGCATGATGATAAAAAGGAACAGAATCCAGAGTGGGAGGAGGCGACAAAAGCAACGTAAGGATTGAGGCCTGAGCTAGAGCACATCCTAAAATGTTTCTTTCCTTTATTTCCCGTGCCTTCCTGCTGCAGTGCTCTTCCACTGGTGGACACTGACTGCTGTGGAAGGCTCGCTGTACACCTAATGAATGGAACTATTGCAGTTCGGCAAGGAGTCCAGCTCTTTGATTGCTTCTCCTGCTCACTGTCAGTAGCTAGATAGTGTTGATTGCCACCACTAAAGCAACTTAGATGGGGAATAATCTAAGGAATGACTAAAATCCAGCTCCTCAAATAGCACAGGTGTTGTATAGTATTTATTTAGCTTCTGTTTTGCTTACGATGTGATTCGCGCGTATGAATGACTACACAACATTGCTCGGGAATGCCAGGGCTTTTAGTCACTTCTGCATTTTTGACCTGAGCATGCCAAGGCTGTCTCTCTTTGGTTGTGAAATAGACTTCATTCAAGCTTGGTGTCACTCCAGTTTGACAAGCCGTGTGGAATGTGACTGCTTTATTAATGCTGATCTCCACTTCGCAGGGGTTTGCAGACTAAAAGGGTTGTACTGGTATTTTGACGTCTCCCAATATCTACTGTTAAGGATTTAAGGACATTCAGAGCATCAGATATCAGAGACAGGCATGTCATTTTTTGGTTTTTTGCATTGATAGTCTCCTCAATCCCGATCTGCATGGATTCAGAAGTCACATTGAAGATTATCTCCTTGTCTGTCCTCTGGTGACAAACACAACTCCTCAAGCACTATAACAGTTTTAACATGGAGTCACCGACAGTCCTCTTGGGCACTCCAGTCTATCTGGCCACCCAGGCAAGCCTGCCTTTGTGATAGATGGTCCCTAACACCAAAAACCACAACAATGTTCAGGCTTGGGGATCCCTTGCTTATGCTTAGAAATATTACACTCTTCAAATTCCAAGCAGCATAGTGATGACAACGTCTTCTTGACAGGGATTTTTATTCCCTTCCCCTAGAGTTCAAGCTGTGATGGGCCAAGCCCCTTCTTCCCGGGTGGTGAGGAAAAACAATCAACAAAGTCTTTTGTCCACTGATATTCCACAATGGTTTGACTAGTGTCTATAGGCCAGGCCTGCACAACATGCGGCCCGGGGGTCGCATGCGGCCTGCGTGGGCTCACTGGGCTGCCCGCGGGGGGGGGGGGGGGGAGTAGGTGGGCTCACTGTGCGGCCCGCGGGAAGGTGAGTAGGCAAGAGGCGGGGTGGGGTAATTATACTACCTTAGGGGCCCGCTATAACATATTACCAAGTTTCAATACAAAGTCATATAAAAGTTGTACAAAAATGCATAATGCAGAGATTTATCTACAACTGCATTGATTTACTGTTGTGTGCAGTAATATAGTGACCCCTGGGTGTGTGTGTGTGAAGAGGGGTGTGATGGTGGGACCGAGCAGGGAGGGGGCGGGTCCTATTTTACTGCTGTGATCTGGTCACCCTATGCGCGCTGTTTCTTTCCCCCTCTACAGGCTTCCAAACCCCAGCGCTGGGGAAGGAGGGGTTGTTTCTGCAGGGCGGGCAGCGCTGGGGTGTTTCGGCCCTCAGCTGTTTTCTTTGGAGTAATATGGCCCTCACCGCTTTACGAGTTGTGCAGGCCTGCTATAGGCCTTCTTTTGTTGGGCAGGAGATACCCTCTCTTGTGATAAACTGCTATTTCACACTTAGTAGTGCTTCTCTCCTGATTGTGTGTGTGTGTGTGTGGGGGGGGAAGTGTTCCAGTTTCATAGCAAACACTTTTATAGTTACTCAAAACAATCACGCTGCATCTGACCTCTCAGTCCTCATTCTCAAAGGAAATCTGCCTAACACCCTCAAAAGATGAGCCTGGGAGAATAAATTCATAACTTTGCTAGACACTAAAAATCATGGAGTAAATAGAGATCCTGAATCGATGGCTTATTACAGCAATCTCTAACCCACTAACAACTCCCCCACACCACCACCAGCTGCCTTTCCCCCCCTCCCTTTCTTTCCCCTTTATGACTGGAGGGGCTTCTTCACTTTGTCCACATCAGTGTCCTGGTGCCAGTGCACAGATTACAAGATCCTGCTGAACAAATGGAAGTGTTTTGGGGCCCTCTTTTTTATTTTTATGTATTTTATTGCACAGTGCTGAGCACCCTGCTGGCATTAAACAAATACAAAATAGTTTATGTTGTCTCAGTTGTTTGAAGATAGGGCCCGAACCCGATCCCACTGAAATCAGGGGCAAAGTTCCGAACGAGTTCTCCGGGAGGAGGAATAATTCCCTTAATTAAGTTTGTCCTGTACAGATCTGGGTTCATTTCCCAGCTCTATCCCAGACTTCCTGCCTGCCCATGGGCAAACCATTGGCTTGTCTACACCACGCAGCTTTTAGCGACAAGGCTGTGTCGACAAAGCTGCGTTCACACTGCCACTTGTGTCGGCAAAACTTTTGTCTTTCACAGGGGGGCTTTTTTAAGTACCCAAGAAAGACAAAAGTTTTGTTGACAACTTTGCAGTGTAGACATACCCTTAATATTTCTGTACCTCAGCTCCCCACTGGTAAAAATAAAGGTACATAAATAATAACAAACAACAACTTATTTTCTCACCCCTTTTGTCTTGTCTGTTTGGTTGTAAGCTCTATTGGGCTGGGGCTATGAGCATGTATGGTGCCGACAAGGCTAGGGCCCCAATCTTTGCTGAAGCCTCCAGATACTACCACAGTAAAGTTAATCAATAATAAACAAGTCTCTTCTGTATTGGTGTCAAGCAATTAGCACCACTCACATCAGGGATCCAGGTCACAACTGTCCCTTTAAAAACAAAAACAAAAAAACCCCCACAACTCTCTACTGACATGATCCAGCTTGTCTCACTGAGCTTGTCTTTCTCGTCTCCCTTTGTCTGCCAGCATCCTCCTCCCTGGCCCTTCGCAGAGTGTGGACGTTGACTGTGCAAGAGCCCTCTCCACAGAAGCTCCTGCCCTCAGGAATGACTTTTGCGTACGTCTCTGCCCCTTAGACCCTCCATCTGCTTTTCGAATCCCATCTGAAAGCATGTCCTTTCCTCATTCCTTATGCCAGCCGAACTGAGCTCCCTCTCCAGTCATTGCTCATTTTGCCTTTGTGTTGGTCTCCTCTAACCCTGTAATGCAGCGTGAGATACAGTTTGTAAGAAACGTGTGGAAACTTGGAGCAGTGTGAAGGCTGCTCTTAAAAAACCAACACACAAACAACACCCCCGCCCCCGAAAGTCCCCCGATGCCACCTGGAACTACGCCCAGGTGCTGACCTCCCGGTGGAGAGAGTTGGAGCACAGGCTGCTGTGGCCAGACTCACTCCCAGCTTTCCCCACGGTGCCCAGAGGTGGTGTACAAGCAGCTCTCTCCAGCTGGGGCACTGTGGACGTCTTCCAGGCCTCTAACGTTAAGATACATTTTTATTTATTCATGGCGACTAATGCTTCCTACTGTACCTGTCAGACGACTGGGCTGAGGACAGAAGCATTTATAAGAATGCCACTCTCACATGAACTTGTTAATTGAGACATACCTTTGAAAAGCAATTGAAGAATACATGATCTTGGGGTTAAGACGCTGACATAAGAAGCAGAAGATCTGAGTTCAGCACTTAGCTCTGCCCCCGAGTACCTGTCAGGCTTTGTACAAGACATTTATACATGTCTCTACCTCCAATTCCCCACCTTTAAAATGGGGATGTGGACACTTCCCCTACCGTGCCAGGGTGTTGTGGGGATACAATCATTAGTATCTGAAACCTTACAAACACTCATCAAGACGTCTATACAGCCCTACAAGAAGAAAGACAGTACAGCATTGTTCCGATGCTCACATGGAAGCCAGTTCCTAACGTACGATGATAAAGATTAAACCTTCGCTCACTTTAGAGCTTTAATTACGAGCACATTTTCCCTGCAAGAGGCCCACCCCGTCTTGCTCACCTCACTCAATGGAATGTTTAGTTACTGTTACAAAAAGTCCAGCACTGTTCTCCACCAGCACAGTTGAATTGATGCTGGAGCAGCCTATCCCTTTCCATGCCTCTTCCTCCTCTATGGGCAGTGCCTGAATCTTTGAGAAGTCAGAGTGAAATGACCGAGGACCGCAGCCAGACTCCAACACAATGGGCCTGATTCCCATTTATTCGAAGGCCCCTCTGTGCTGCCAGAGCGGTCTAAGGGGGTTTTGTATAACTGAAAATTCAGGCCAGTATGGGCATGCAAATCCCATTTGCCCAACCTTGTGGAAGCTAAGCAATTCCTTTATAAAAGAGATTGTATTTCAAACATCAGCATCTGGCGTTATGCTGTAGCTTTAGATTTTTAGTTATTTACATTTTTTGAAGTGGTCTGATAATGGAATTTACTAGCATTGGAGAGTCTTTCTGCTATTTCCATACTGTAGTGGAGTCTGATTGTCAAAAATCTAAAAATCAGAAATTTTCTGCGCACCCAGAGTTCAAACTGGAAGATACTAAGCACATCTGAAAATCAGACCCAGATTTCTGCAGCAATTAAGTTGAGCATGGGGTTACTTTTCCTGTACTGTATCAGACTAATAAAGCAACAGACGTTTGATTGATAATGATCACTTCTTAGACTGTGAACAGCTAACAGTTGACCTTTCCTTAGCAAACTGTTTACCTCTTAAATGTACACAATACACCAGATTTTGCTCTACTTTCATTATGCTTACTGAGTACGCACATGACATAATTTAAACAAGCTTATCTTACTCAGGGGAAAAAACATTCCTACTACAGTTTAGGTAAAACAAGCAATTATTCTGTTACTAAGTGTAATTACTGCCTAATGATTTGCTTTGATTAATAGGACAATCAACATCTGCTCCTACTAATAGGGATTAGTAAACCCAAGCTTTTTCTTACATCGGAAGGTATGTTTTTTCCACTATAAAGATTTATTTTATTCAGGCTCATCTCCAAACAGAAAAAAAATCTTTGTGCTGTCTTCTCTAAGAAATGTAATAAAGAGGAGACTATATCTCTCAAACAATACTACCTAGAAATCTTTACATGCTCCTCCCTTCATAAATATGTGTTTTGACGAAGCAAAGCAAATACTTTTTAATTTTCAACTGTCATTAATTAAAACAGTTACCTGTAATAGGAGCAGGAACTATATCAGATCAAATTAAAATTACCGATGTACAATTTTAAATTGTTTATATTTTTAATAGAAGGGTTAGAAGAAAGAACAATATTGGAATCAACATTTGATATTACTTTACTACTTATTATTAGATACTTTTTCTACCTACTTAGGACATGAAGGAATGGAATTTCTAGAGATATTTGACATTTTTCTAAAGCTCCTTAGTTTCTATTTTATTCCTGTGCTACTCTGAAGAATAACAAAATACAAGTCTACAAGGCTAATCAGTCTTCACTGCCACTCATCTTCTATTGATCCTAAAGACTCTCAGATGGAGGGTAGTTAGATTCGAGTGCTAATCCAATCGGATAACAGACATCCCCATATGGTTAGTCACCAGCTTTGCCATAAGCCAATCAATAATCACTTTGATGAAGAAAAATAAGATTTTGTGTGTGTGTGTGTGTGTGGAAGGTTAGCGGCTGATCACTAGAACTCTGACAGTGACAATCAAAGTACTGGTCAATACCTAGATGTTATTTGTTGGACTTTTCAATTTCTGCTGTGTCCACATGAACACTGTTTATACAACTTCTTGTGAAAAAACTTCTGACTGCCTGGGAGTTTTTACAGATACAAGAACTGAGTTAGCTTGGGCCGCACAGAGTCTAGCATCTTGCTTTTAAAGAAAGGGACTGAATACTTCATATAAGCAGAATTGCTTAAATATTTCTGTTAAAACAGGGAAGTGTCCCTTAGGAATCTGCATAACCATAAGCCATTGAACCCAGAAAGTTTGAGATTTATTTTTTTACCTCTGGAAGATGGATGCTGCAACAATGAAGAGTTAACACATAGTAAAGTATTCATAAAGCCCACAGAGTTTTCACTTGCAGATCTGACATCCAAATGTACCATTTGAGCTGGGTCAAAACACCAAAGAGAGTCCAGGAATACTCAAATTTGTAAATACATTTGCTTTAGACATGCTAACATCCCTTTACATTTGCGTTCTGTGAGCGTTCATGTGATTTCAGTTTTGCCGCCTTGAATGTTCACAGAAAGTGAACTTCAAAGGTGCATGTGCAAGTCCCAGGGCCGGCTCCAGGCACCAGCCGACCAAGCACGTGCTTGTGGCGGCACCTTGCAAGGGGCGGCACTAGAGGTTTGTTTGTTTTTTTTCTTCAGCGGCGGCGCTCGGGGTTGTTTTTTTTTACTTCGGCGGCGGCGCGGGGCTGGGGGGAGGGGGGTTGTTTCAGCGGGGTGGCGCGGGGCTCGGGGGGGGAGGGGGGTTGTTTCAGCGGGGTGGCGCGGGGCTCGGGGGCTCGGGGGGTTGTTTCAGCGGGGTGGCGCGGGGCTCGGGGGGGAGGGGGGTTGTTTCAGCGGGGCGGCGCGGGGCTCAGAGGAGGGGGAGTGTTGTTTCAGCGGGGCGGCGCGGGGCTCAGAGGAGGGGGGGTGTTGTTTCAGCGGGGCGGCACGGGGCTCGGAGGAGGGGGGGGTTGTTTCAGCATGGCGGCGCGGGGCTCGGAGGAGGGGAGGGGGTTGTTTTGGCTCGGGGAAGGGGAGGGGGTTGTTTTGGCTCAGCGGCTCGGGGGAGGGGAGAGGGGTTGTTTCGGCTTGGGGGAGAGAAGGGGGATTGTTTTGTCTTGGCGGCACGGGGCTCGGGGGAGGGGAGAGGGGTTGTTTTGGCTCGCCGGCGTGGGGGAGGGAGGGTTGTTTCGGCAGGGTGGCGCTCTTTATTTTTTCGGGGGGAGGGGGGCGGGGGCGGCGCTCGGTGTGGTTTTTTTTTTTTTCTGCTTGGGGTGGCAAAAAGGTGAGAGCCAGCCCTGGCAAGTCCTGTATTCACAGAAAATGTATTTCAGATTCTCCTGCATGAGAATTCATGCTGGAAATGTTTATGTACTCATCCAGTAAAAGGAACAGGAACAGAGATTGTCTCACCAATCACAGCTAACCAGCACCTCTCCAGGAGCAAAGACTGAAGAACTGGCCAGGCTTAGGCCAAACATTAACAAACATAAAAATAAAATGAGTGTGGTAAATAATTTCAAAGACTTAATAAATTCAAGGAACTCAATCTGCTTGTCCACATTCAGGCAGCAGAAAAAGAGGTTGAATTAACCGGTTGTATACATTACCTGTTACAAATATTTGCTCAGTTTTTCATGCCATTGTTCCTTTTAGGTCCACACGTGTGTTTAGACAGGCTGTCCTCTTTCATAAATCTGTCAGTCACAGGCTTAGGATCTTCCAATTACTTCCATACCCTTTTCCTTTTAGAATGTGGTTTAAGCAGTGCAATTCCCCCTACTCCCCATCACAAGGGTACTGTACTGGTGTTTCTTCTGCACTTGAGAGTTGGAGCTGCCAGGTTATGGGGTCTCTGTGCAGGCATTTCATTAATATGTTAGATTTTCAAAGCAGGACAGGTGATTTAGCTACATATCAAAGGCACATCTTAGCCTGCTGATAGATATGTAGCTAAAACCTCTGCTCTGTTTTGAAAACCTTAACCTGCATAATTATTATTATTATTATTTACGTGTATTGTGGTAACGCTTAGGAGTCCCAATCATGGACCAGGACAGCACATCCCTCAGCCCGCGCTGCATCCCACAGCCCCCATTGGCCTGGAGCGGTGAACCGCAGCCAGTGGGAGCTGCGATCGGTCGAACCTGCGGACGCAGCAGGTCAACAAACCGGCCCGGCGCGCCAGGGGCTTTCCCTGAAGAAACGGTGGACCACAGCTGAGAACCACCATGCTAGGAGCTGTACAAACTAAAAGAGCAAAAAAGACTGTCCCTGCCCCAAAGAGCTCGTACATGTTTGCTAAGTTACAAGTCTCATTCACACAAGAATGGCCACACTGGTTGCATTGCAATATAGTAGTAAAAGAACATTCAGAATGTGTAACCTCACTTTAGCATCTACGTGTACTTTCCCCAAGCAAGTTTCCAAATACAGGTTCTCAGTATTGGAGGTACACAGATCTCCGGACACATTCGCAAAGGATTTGTGAGTGTGTATTGTTTGCAACAAATGATTTGAACAACTGCCAAGCTGCGATGTTTCAATAGTGACTCAAAAGGGAAGAGTCCCACATGATCAAATCACACCGCTCCCTGAAGCATCTAGATCAGAGATCCTCAAACTGGGGGTCAGGACCCCTCAGGGGGTCACGAGGCTATTACATGGGGGGTTGTGAGCTGTCAACCTCCACCCAAACCCCACTTTGCCTCCAGCATTTATAATGGTGTTAAATATATTAAAAAGTGTTTTTAATTTATAAGGGGGGGGTCGCATGCTGAGGCTTGCTAAGTGAAAGGGGTCACCAGTACAAAAGTTTGAGAACCACTGATCTAGATGTGCCTGGTAGCTCACCCATCGAACTAATGACCATGCCTAACCTTGCTCAGTTTACACAATCTGATAGTATCTTAGCACCAGCTGGTTACAGGTTACAAAACCAGATTCAGCTGAGGTAGCATGCATGAAACACAGCAAGTTCAGCTACTGGATGAGATCTGTTCTAATAAATGAGGAGTACTTGTGGCACCTTAGAGACTAACACATTTATTTGGGCATACACTTTCTTGGGCTAGAACCCACTTCATCAGATGCATGGAGTGGAACATACAGTAGGAAGATTTTATATATATATATATATATACACACAGAGAACATGAAAAGGTAGAGGGGGTTGCCATATCAACTTTAAATGGCTAATCAATTAAGGTGAGCTATTATCAGGAGAAAATTTTTTTGGTAGTGATAATCAGAATGACCTATTTCAAACAGTTGACAAGAAGGTGTGAGTAACAGTAGACTAATTGAATGGTGTCCAGTTTGCAAATTAATTCCAGTTCACCAGTTTCTCGTTGGAGTTTGTTTTTGAAGTTTTTTTGTTGGAGAATTGCCACTTTTAAGTCTGTTAGTAACTGACCAGAATGATTGAAGTATTTTCCTACTGGTTTTTGAATGTTATGATTCCTGATGTCAGATTTGTGTCCATTTATTCTTTTGCATAGAGACTGTCCGGTTTGGCCAATGTACATGGCAGAGAGGCATTTCTGGCACATGATGGCATATATGACATTAGTAGATGTGCAGGTGAACGAGCCCCTGATGGTGTGGCTGATCTGATTAGGTCCTATAATGCTGTCACTTGAATAGATATGTGGACAGAGTTGGCACAGGGCTTTGTTGAAGGATAGGTTCCTGGGTTAGTGTTTCTGTGGTGTGGTGTGTGGTTGCTGGTGAGTATTTGCTTCAGGTTGGGGGGCTGTCTGTAAGTGAGGACTGGCCTGTCTCCCAAGATCTGTGAGAGTGAGGGATCGTCCTTCAGGATAGGTTGTAGAGCTTTGATGATGCGCTGGAGAGGTTTTAGTTGGGGGCTGAAGGTGACGGCTAGTGGCATTAAACTTAGTATTGTTCTACTTTATTTTCTTCTTAAACCCACTTTCTGGTCAGTCTTGACAGCAGTTTGAAGTGGTCTCTGTTAACAAATGGCACAGAGGAAGGTGATCCATAGAGAAATGCTGCATGTATTAAAAGCTGAGGAGCCCCCACATGACAATAGAGCTACTCTCCCATGCACCCTCTGCAACATAAAGGCACAGACAAGAAGTCCCATATATTTCCTTCCTCCCTTACATTCCATCTTTTACCACAGCCATTTCCTTTAACACATCGGTGAGTGGCAGTCACTATTTACATGTTTAATATTGAAAAGCATTTCTTAATTAATTGTTCTGAAAAGGACACCTCCATTCCCCTAGGTCAAGGGAACAAGTATCTTTTTTCCCCTAGCTGACTTTCTCCCCAATTGTTTATTTTTCTTCCTATGCAAAAGCTGATAGAGAATGTTCTTCTATTGAAGGAGCTATTCAGAAAAGTTGACACTGCTAATCAAAATTCTAGAATGTCATTAAACACCACACCAAGAATAACAATATTCATATTCAGCGTGAAGGCATAAGAACATGTACAGGTATTTAATTCAGTGAGTTCCATAACAATCACCGCTTACACCTTCATAAAAGAAATATTCTGTATGTGGAAAATTGGCTTGTGGGCAGATAATATAGATGGAGTAGAGAAAAACATACTGTCTGTAAACTGGAATTGATGAGATGAAAATATAAGAATGGACCAATACATGAGGCAAGAGTATAGATCTCTCTATAGTAGTTCTATACAACAGAATACAGCCCTCCATTTTCCCATCCACTGAATAGGTGGCCAAACTTACTGATCCTCCAAGCCACAACAATCTTCAAAAGTTCAAGAGCAGGGCCACATCTGCCGGGGCTTGGGGCTTCAGCCCTGCGGGAGACGCCTGCCAGGGCTCGGGGCTTCAGCCCCACTCCTGCTGAAGCCCCAATCCCTGAGACCTCCCTCCCCACTGGGCAGAAGACCTGAGGACTCCCCTCCCCACTGGGCAGAAGCCCCTACCCCACCACTCCGCTGCAAGGCAGAGATCCCACGCTCCCCCTCGCCCAGTCTAGTAGGTGGAGAACGGGGGAAGGGGTCTCCACAAGCTGCACTTGAATGGTAAAAAAGCCACATGTGGCTCGCGAGCCACAGTTTGGCCACTCTTGGATATGCCATCAGTCAGTCCATTTTCTTAACTAATACATGTCTACTAGAGCCCAGAAGCTCATTGCTTCTGGTAGTGACAAGGTTTGCCAATGGGAAAGACAAGTTCAAAAGATCCATTTTAAGATTCACATAATTAATTTTCCTTCCACATCTGAGATGAGAGAGTACATGTAGTAGGCAGTCTAGGCTGAGGGGGAATGGAAAAAAGTTGAATGGCCTACCTAATAGTCTTTCTGCTTCCTCCTTGTAATACTGGAAAAGGCCAAGATGTGCAGCAATCAGCTATATGAACGGGTTACACAAATTAACACACAGTATGGCATCCAGTTCTGAGAAACAGGGACACAGCTGCAAACAGTCACTGAAGCAAGTTTACAATATAGACATATCATGCCGAGATAGATGTGGAGCACTGCACTCCTAAATATTACACACACACACACACACACACACACACACACACACACACACACACACACACACACACACACACACACACACACACACACACACACGCATCTGGAACAGGGACCCAAGACATTTGTAACTACAAAATGAATGCTTAACAGAGCCCCTTGCAGCTTGAAAAGAAGCCCAACATCCCACCATTTGCAGATTGTCCTTCGCATATCTAGGAACCTAAGGAAGCCTGTATACCAGGGGCAACTCTCTTGATTGCAAAGAGCCAGGACTCAGCTATTGAAGTAAGGGCGATTCTTTATTAAGGCTGCTGGATATAGACAGACTTTGTGGTTTTACCTGCTTGCTAGTTTTGGACTGCTTACTACGTTGTATCATCACCCCAGTCCAAGGTGCTATTGTTTGTCCAGAGAAAGTCATTAGAGCAGCAATAGCTAATTCCATTTTCTCTCTGGCACATTATTTTTCAGGATATTCTACCTAACAGTTCACCTGTTCCCTAGCTTTGGTAGCTCTGTAGGCCCCACCTCCACCTGTGCTTCTTGAGGATTTTCGTTGTAAGCCAGTTCCTGTGTTGTAAATTGATATGACCTCATCCTTACCAAGTAAGAGGTTTTGGCTCATGCTCATGAGTCCAAGGCAGTTGTTGTAGCAGGTGGCCATGCTTTTGAGGACTAGAAAGATATAAGCAGGCCAGAGACAGATGAAATTGAGAAGGCTAAAACCAGGGCTGGATTAACCTTTTGTGGGCCCTGGTGCCCGGACCATGGCCCTGCCCCCACACTTCACCCAAGGCCCTGCCCCTGCTTGGCCTCTTCCCCTTGAGGCCCCACCCTTCCCTCACATGGGAGGAGGGAACAGAGAGGAGGGAGCAGCAGGTGGCGGGAGGAAGAGGAGAGAAGCAAGCAGTGGCCAGGGCCTCGGGGGAAAGAGACCAAGCGGGGGAAGGGCTGGAGGCATGGTCCAGGTAGGGTGACCAGACAGCAAGTGTGAAAAATGGGGACAGGGGGTGGGGGGTAATAGGTGCCTACATAAGAAAAAGACCCCAAAATCGGGACTGTCCCTATAAAATCGGGACCTCTGGTCACCCTAAGTCCGGGTGCCAGGACCCCTTCGGAGTGTGGGCCCAGTGCCACGGCATCACTGGCACCATTGTAAACCCGGTTCTGGCTAAAAACAAGCAAGTGTGATAGGCCTACCACACATCTATATTCTTATTTTGTTCCCTTTAATCTGCCACGCTGATCTATGTGAAACTATGGACAAGCCTTATCAAATAGCATCACCCTACACTGATTAGTAGCTGTGGCGCAAAGAATTCGAGAAGAATAAGGTGAAGCCACTGAGATGTCTGAGGAGGAAGTTGCTACTACCCCATCAAAGAATATGTCAAAGCCAGCCAAAAGGTCAGTCAACGTTAGCAGCACTCCCGGCACAAAACATGGCGTGCTTGTTTACCACGTGTTTCACTATTTTTTTGCCTTAGCGGATGAAGTTCTATGTGCCAACTAGATGCGCTGACAGAGTAATTCAGGTGGCAGTGAGCAGGTAGAAATGAAGCTCTAAATGCTTCACAATCCATCATGTACTATGCTCCAAATGAAAGGGTTCTGCAGGATGCAGGGGTATGCTGGGTGTATTTCATATCTTCAGAGGTAATTATTTCCCACCATATCTACCTACCCCAAATGTTAAGTCCTAGGACCATCATGTGCAGAAATGCTGAGTGTCCCAAGGCCAGGGTATCTCACAGAATCATAGAAGATTAGGGTTGGAAGAGACCTCAGGAGGTCATCTAGTCCAACCCCGTGCTTAAAGCAGGACCAATCCCAACTAAATCATCCCAGCCAGGGCTTTGTCAAGCCGGACCTTAAAAACCTCTCGGGATGAAGATTCCACCACTTCCCTAGGTAACCCATTCCAGTGCTTCACCACCCTCCTAATGAAATAGTTTTTTCCTAATATCCAACCTAAACCTCCCCCCACTGCAACTTGAGATCATTGCTCCTTGTTCTGTCATCTGCCACCACTGAGAACATTGCCTAGCTCCATCGTCTTTGGAACCCTGCTTCAGATAGTTGAAGGCTGCTATCAAATCCCCCCTCACTCTTCTCTTCTGCAGACTAAATAAGCCCAGTTCCCCCAGCCTCTTCTCATAAGGTATGTATCCCAGCCCCCTAATCATTTTCGTTGCCCTCCGCTGGACTCTCTCCAATTTGTCCACATCCTTTCTGTAGTGGGGGGCCCAAAACTGGACGCAATATTCCAGATGTGGCCTCACCAGAGCCAAATAGAGGAGAATAATCACTTCCCTCGATCTGCAGGCAATGCTCCTACTCATGCAGCCCAATATGCCGTTAGCCTTCTTGGCAACAAAGGCACACTGCTGACTCATATCCAGCTTCTCGTCCATTTTAATTCCCAGGTCATTTTCTGCAGAACTGCCGCTTAGCCAGTCAGTCCCCAATCTGTAGCAGTGCATGGGATTCTTCCGGCCTAAGTGCAGGACTCTGTGCAGTCTCATGGGTGACTCAGTGGAGTTCTGCAGAACCATTCCAACAAGGATTGGTTCCTGGGGCCTGGTTATACAGTCGAAACTCCACATGTACAAGTTCTACAAATCATACAGTCTTACAGCCAATTCTATTTTTAGAGATATGCAGGCACAACGCCCATTGATGTTCATGCGTGTAGCTGAGTGAGTTTGGACACAAGTGTGAAAAAGAAGACGTCATTAGATGCACCAATTGCCATCCAGTCAGCGGTCTCAGTACTTTAAACAATAGGCTGTGTCATATGACAGCAGTAAAGAATCACGTAAGGATTCACTTTCTTCAGATGCTGAACAGGGAACCTGATTAGAATAAGGAAAACAATATTATCCCTAAAGGTAGATTCTCTCTGCTTCACTTAGAACCTCTATCAACTCCTTCCTTGCCTGGCTTTCCGGCTACAAGACTAAAGAAACGGTACACAAATCTTCACAGACTGTAAGGGCAAAACACTTATCTGGAGCCTACATTGCATCTCTCAATCCCTTATTTACATGTACAGACTTTATTATATATTCTGCACTCACTCCACACAGGTGGAAAAGTTCATGTATGTATCGAGAGCAGAACAGAGATATCCTAGTGCAGGCGAGAAAGGAGAAATCTGTACTTACATATACTCAGAGAGAGAGGGAGAGTCATTCTGCTTACATGTATTCTGGTAGTAAGGGATGTATTCATTATATTTCCTAATTATTATATCTAATTCCTTTCTTAGGGACAGAAAATGTAGAGTTAATAAGATGTCAACAGACAAGGAGTATAAAGTAATTGCCCATTACACTATAAATGTGTGATAATCATTGGCCGGAGGAAAAGAAGTCTAATTGAATGAAAACTCTTGATGGTTTCATTATGCTTCTACTAAGAAGAGGCCATTACCCTCAATCCAAATAAAGGACTGGAGCCTCTGTGCACGTATATACTGGTGCAAATTAGAGGCAGCGCCACTGAGGTTACACTGGTGTAAAGCTGAGCTCAGAATGAGGCACATATATGTATTGGCCAGTACAGAATGCAAACTTTTATAACCAGTGTGGCTGTGAAAGAAAAAATTAAACAAAAATGAAATCTTAGCTGAATAAAAACTAGAGTTCTGGGCAGCACTTGAGGGAAGTGGACAGAGAATTGTAGGCAATGCAAATTAAGTGCCAGATTCTGCTCTCTGTTACGCGGCTGTAAATCCAGAGTAATTCCACTGAATCCGATGTAGTTATGTATTGCTATGTAGTTATTCCTCTTCTCTGGCTTCCCTACTCGCCCCTTCCAGATCATCCGAAACACAGCTATTAACATCATGTTCTTTCCTTGCCAAAAGGCTCATCTCACCCTCCTCTTTGAATCCCACACTGACTCCCCCTTTTTCTGCTGTGTCACATTCGAGCTTCTTGTCCTTGCCTTCAACGCCCTGCATAATTCCGCACTGCTCCACTGATCTGGTGTAGTCTCTACTCATGTTGCTCCCCCACCCACTCCATTAGGGGAAGTCTCAGTGTCCCCATTATCTGTTTCTCTCAGTACTTCCCTATACTCCCTCTTGTGTCACTACTCACGCCTTTCCTGAGCTGCTCTGCAAAGTTATCACCCTCAACTATTTTTATTTTATTTCATTTCCTCTTCGTCCACAGGCCCTCAAGGAAACCAGCGGACACACCCATCCACTTAGCAATTTTATCCTCTTCTGCATTATGCATTAGCGTCATTGAGTATTTGCATAACCTCAGTGATGTGTCCCTGGTTTTGCCTTCCCTACATTTTTTTAACCCTCTTCGTGTCTTCTCTAAAATTGGTTGTAAAACCTTTGGGGCAGGGATTTTAATGTTTTAGCTGTGTGTGTCTTTCATCTTTATTTGGGAGGCACCTCACACAAAGTTTGGGTGCCTTTATTTTAAATAGTAGTAGTAGCAGTGAGTAACTGAAGATTAAACTTGGTCCCAAGATGGCATATGGTAAGACCCTCTCTTCAGCTGCTTATAATTTTGCCAAACTTTAATTCATTGGGCTGAAATTCTCTATTCTGGATGTCTGCAGCAGGCTGAAGGTTTGGGGTTTTTGTTTTGTACAATTTCAGCCAAAACAATTCAGCCAGTTCCAAGCATGAGGTTGGGGGAAAATGTGTTGTCTTGTCCATGTTAAAAAATTCTCGAGAGCTTTGCATTTAACAACTCTAACTCCTCCCTGCTTTAGAGCAGGGGCTTGAATTTGGCAAGAGGCTGCTGGCCTTTGAGTCAGGGATGGGCCTCTTGCTGTCCCCATGAGTATCTCCCCAAAAGTGGCCACGTCTTTGAAAAAACTGCAGTTCACGCACACGCAGTGGAGACTTCAGTTTTAGCAGCTAACATCTCCAAAGATTTTGTTCTCACTGAGCATGCTTGAACCTCTCACCCCTTCGTGTCAGTCCTGGGCATGCGACACCCCTACAGAGCATGTTCCAACCCACAGCTACAGGGCACAGAAGGACTTTCCCTGTAATGACTGTGCCTGCCTAACAAGATGTTGTTAAACACTGTAAGGAATGTGACAAACATCAGAGGAAAGGAATTAGCACATGGAGTACAGATGAAGCATCTGACTGGACTCTCACACTGGTGTAAATCAAGAATAAATTCACTTGAATTCTGTAGTCAAAACTTTCAGAGCTGGGAACCTCAATTAGGCTCCTAAGTGTGGGATTTTCAAAAACATCTGGCTTTTAATAGGAATTGGGTGCCTAAATCCTTCACGGATTCTTGAACACCACCCCCTCTCCCTATAATTACCAAAAGTGGCCTGCTGCTCTCATTGATTTCAATTTGTGGGTGCTCAGCAGTTTTGAAAAAAAACAGGCTTTTGTGCATGTATGTTGAGGGAGGGAGGGGCTAAATCTGGATTTAGGACCCTAATTTTAGGCACGCAGGTTTGAAAATTTTGGCCGGGGTGGGCGGGGGGGTGTCACACTGGGATAAGGGAGATCAGACTCATGCCCCAACCATGGGAAAAAATAGCAAATCAGAAAGATCTTTTCAAGCAAGGTTACATCAATTTCTGCAAAAGCTGCAAAAGATTTTTATAAGGTAATGATTAATGATCAGTGCTGCTAGGCCTTTAGTAGATGCAAAGGGAATATTGATATAACCCTATTAGTGCATTGCACTTATTATACCTACTTATGTCAATTAGCTGAGCATTTTAGCAGAAAGGTGAATTTAAGAAATACATTTTTTAAAAAGCCCATGCAGATTTCCAGTGCAAAAATCAACTCTGAACAACCCCCCAAACATCAAGGTCCATTAATGAACTTAATCTGACACTAATATTGTATAATTATATTAAGATGTCACAACTAATTTAATGACATAATAGCTCCCTGCTCCATAAACAACCACAAGTTTGGTTACATTTCTAAAGAATTTCATTACCAAATAGGAAAAAGTGACTTTGCTACTTTTAGTTTTTGATCATCATCCTTTTATATTGTCTATTGATACCATTTTTCTACCTGGCTTTTTTATTGTTCTGAAATAAAGAATTTCAAATCATTTAGGGAATAATTGAATGTTTACACTAACAAAAGTTAGAGACCATTTCTTAGTGCACCTAAAAGAATTACGTAAGCTTTGTCATTTTTCTTCAGGAAATGCACTCTAGAAGCTGTTGGTAAACAGTACATGGAACCCAGTGATATACCATTTGATGTGTGAACCCTGGAAGATCAGTCAGGCAACCTTGATGATGAAATGTGTACATGTTATTCTTCACTGGCTTGTATCTTGAGTAGTCACTTACACGCATGCACAGTGTGTGTAAAATGATACTATTCTGATCATTCACTTTGCAGGACTGTCTCTTACTCCATGTCTGTACAATGGGATCCTGATCTCAGCTGGTGTATCTAAGTGCTACTGCAGTAAATATTACATTAAAAAAAAACTATGTTAAAAGAAAATGCAGGTTGCAAAATCAAGCACTGAAATGTTAGGAAATGCCAGAACATAGGCTGTCTGTGCAACCTTAAATCAGTCCCCTGTGTATAGGCAAAAAGTGTATTTTTCCCTAATCTCATTCTCAGAAATGGCCAAACCATTTTTGCTGAAGCTTTCCGAAACAAATCAGCCTGAGGCAGACCTCCAGCATGAAAGATTTCAGCCTTAATGGTTAAAGTTTGGCAGAGTTATAAGCAACTGAAAACAAGGTCTTATATGGGAAATGTTGGGCAACCTTAACACAAGGCAGCGTTACCAGCTCCTCATATAAAAATAATTTGGCCAGGTGGAATTGCCTGCCTGACATATAAGGTCCCAGAGAACCAAGTCCTGGAGTGGGAGCAATAGGCCAGAGGAAGTCAGTGGGGACAGGATAGAGGCACAGTATGCTTTGAGTATAGGCCAAGAAGCAGATGAAAGAGAGGGTCTCCTTACTCCAATCAATCCAAGGGACTCAACTTGACTTTGGGTATGGGCAATGGTTCACACTGTGAATGGCTGACCACCAACTGAAACGAATAAAATGGGGGTTATTTGGTAGTGGCATAATTCCCATTGCATTCTCCCTCAAAAAATAAAACAGCAAATTCCCTGTGTGTGGTCATCTTTCGGATCTATGGTAGTCAACGGCAACACATATTATTTCTTTGTATTATTGTAGTGCCCCGGAGCCCATTGTGCTAGGTGCAGAACAAGAAGATGGTCCCTGCCCCAAGAGGCTTACATTCTAAGTATAAGACAAGCGGCAACACATGGATATAGACAGATGGGAAGTGAGCAAATAAAAAAATCAAATCTTAAATATAGTTCCTCAAGATGAAACACTGTTATGAGAACATGATGCCCATAGTATGCAATGAAATACAAAGAAGTGAGTGAGTGTGTGTGTGTCAGAGAGAGAGGGGGGTTCCTGAATCAATAGGCAGTAGATAGATTTTGTCTTATTCACCCCCACAGGTTTGATTTAATTGTATTTATTTAATATTTACATAGCTGAAATGTGCTGGGTGTTTTATAGGCTTCTTAAAAGTCAGCATCCTGCCTCAAAGAATCTACAGTTTAAGGTTCCAGCCCAGCATCAGGATTTGCTACCACCCAAAAGCCTCTATTTCACTTGTATAGGGTGACCAGATAACTGTGAAAAAACGGGACGGGGTGGGGGGTGTAATAGGCGCCTATATAAGAAAAAGTCCCCCAAAACGGGACTGTCCCTATAAAAATGGGACATCTGGTCACCCTACACTCGTATCAGTTTTCAGGACAAAGCATTGTCTTCCTGGTGTCTCTATGATGGCATAGTAGCAGGTGGGCTCAGGGGTTACAATAGATTGACATGAGACTACGGGGAAAGATGTTACACAATGAGATTTTTTAAAATGTCCTCACCCCTGTGTGAGTTTAATAAATACTTTATTCCTGTTATTTTCATGCTGCCATTTTCACCAAAATATGTTTTTTTACCTCCTCTGCACTAGAGATTAAGAAAAAAATTCCTAATTTTTCTGTTGCAAAATGTTCCCCCTATAGTTCCTATGCAATAAACCAAAATGATTTCTAAATGCAGACCCAGAGGTGAAAGTAAGCCGGTACGCCCCGGTACAGTGTACGGGCAAGAGCCGGTGCGCCGTACCGGACCAGCTTCCCCAGGCGACAATTTAAAGGGCCTGGGGTTCCCAGCAGCGGCTGGAGCCCCGGGTCCTTTAAATTGCTGCCGGAGCCGGGACCCCCAGGGCTCTGGCAGTGACTTAAAGGGCCCGGGGCTCCCCTGCGGTAGTGGCGGCTGGGAGCCCCCGGCCCTTTAAATTGCCGCCGGAGCCCCCGGCTGCCACTGCTACCCCGGGGCTCTGGCAGTGGGGCTTGGGCGGCAATTTAAAGGGCCCGGGGCTCCACTGCGGTAGGGGCGGCTAGAGCCCCAGGCCCTTTAAGTGGCCCCCGAGCCCCGGGGCTCCCAGCTGCCTCTGCAGCTGGTAGCTCCTGCAGTGATTTAAGGGGCCCGAGGCTCCCAGCCGCCACTACCGCAGCCGGAGCCCTTTAAATCTCACTTTAAAGGGCCCGGGAATCTAAAGGCCACGCCCCTTCTGGTTGAGGCCCAGCCCCCTGCTCAGAACTCCGGAGTACCGGTAAGTCCTTTAAGTTACTTTCACCCCTGTGCAGACCTGAATGCCGCTGGTTAATGGTGGGCCAAAATCATCCCTGAATCCATAATGTATTAATATGTGATATAAAGATAACTTAGGGAAGAATTCCTGAGGTACAGAGCAGCCTCTACTTTAAGTGGATCTAGGGTAGTTCAGGAGATTAAATAGATGTCATTCTTTACCATTTATAATTCTAAGTCAAATTGGTTTATTCAGTTAACTATGAAAAAACAACATTAAGCACTAATGACTCACTAAGCAATTATGAATGGGTCAGTCACAAGCATGTGAGACCGTGGCAGGAGAGGAGTTGGACAATTTTTGCTTCATTAATAATACATCTTTCTTATTTGCAATCGCTACCCCGGTGCATTACATTTGTGTCACACCTCAAGAACGAGAGTCCCAACGTGAATGCATTCATATTTAATTGTGTGTATATATTGGTGTTCTGAAAATAAAAGGAACATTACGTACAGGAGGGCAGGAGTACCAGACTACTTTACAAGCAGTACCTTATAGAGAACAAATTTGACAAAGATCTACAGGAGAATCTATTCCAGATTCTTCACTGTTCATGTGTATTTAGTGTTTGCAAAGCAGGGGAAACTACTGTTGTCTACATGGCAAGTTACTGTGTGGCAAGCCAGGGTATGAATCCACAGAGCACCAACTTGCCCTACAGAGCACCAACTTGTAACATCCCATGTGGATGCTGCTACAGCTCCGTGTGAGTCCTGAGCTCTGGGACTTCGGTGGGCGGTAGCAGTGTCCACACAGGGTGGTACTGTATGGCAACTTGCTGCACTGTAGATTCAGACCAGTAGCGTAGGCAGGTCCAGAGCACAGGGGGAGCGGCGGCGCTATAAAAAGGCGCCTCCCACTCCCCCTGTACTCACCCGGCAGCGCTTTAAAGGGCCCAGGGCTCCAGCCGCTGCGGAGCCCCGGGCCCTTTAAAGTGCCGCCGCCGGAGCTCTGGCAGCGGGACTCCGGCAGTGCTTTAAAAGGCCCACGGCTCCCCGCAGCGGCAGGAGCTGCTGGCAGGGCCGGAGCCCACTAGGCGACCCTAGGCAGTCGCCTAGGGCACCAAGATTTGGGGGGCGACGGGCAGCTGCCCACTGCCTCCCCACTCAGCGGCTGAGCTGCTGAGTGGAGAGACAACGGGGCGGCTTGCCGTGACTGCTCCTTGTCTCCCCGCTGAGCTGCTGAGCAGAGAGACAAGGGGCAGCTTGCTGCGGCTGCTCCTTGTCTCCCCGCTGAGCTGCTGAGCAGAGAGACAAGGGGCGGCTTGCTGCGGCTGCTCCTTGTCTCCCCGCCTCGCTGCCCCCCTGAGCCACCCCCCAGCTCCCCGCTCAGCTCCTAAGGGCAGCCCGCTGGTTGCGGGGGGGCTGAGCCCCACCTGGCGTGGTGGTGGGGGGGGGGAAGGCTGAGCTCCCGCGGGCGGAACTGGCTGGGGGGGTTGGTATTGGGGGGGCGGCGCAGGGCTGGTGCAAGGAAGTTTCGCCTAGGGTGCGAAACTTCCTTGCACCAGCCCTGGCCGTGGGCCTTTTAAAGCGCCCCTCCCCCCGGCTCTGGCAGCGGGGCTGGGGGAGCGCTTTAAAAGGCCCCTGGCTCCCCGCAGCGGCAGGAGCCACGGGCCTTTTAAAGCGCCACCCTAGCAAGGCTCGGGCGGCGCCTTAGCGCCACTTTTCCTCATAGGGGGAGCAGCCGCTCCCCCTGCTCCCCCCCCGGCTACGCTACTGATTCAGACCCTGGCTTGCCCCACAGTAACTTGCCATGTAGACAAGCCATTCATAACACTATCTTTACACAGCACTTTCTGTCCATTGATTGCAAAGTGCTTAACAGGGTGGATATTAGCAGCCATTTTACAGATGGGGAAACTGCAAGAGAAAGGCCAAGTGACCTGCCCCCTACATTACTCAGTAAGCCGATCAGGTAAAGGAAGCGAGGAAGGATGCTTCAGGGGTTAGGGCACGAGCTTCAGCTTTGAGAGAGCCAGGTTCAATTCCCCACTCCGCACATGCTCTTGGTGGGACCTTGAGTAAGTCAATTAGTCTTTGTGTGTCTGTTCCCCATCTGTAAAACAGGGACCATAGCACTGCCCTACCTCACAGGGCTGAGGTGAGGTACTCAGATAATACAGCGAGAGGGGCCATATAACGACTTAAGACAGCCAGACTCAGAGCCAGGAATTGAATGTGGGTCTTGTGGCCCAGTTCATGTCAGATCATTTCCTGGCCTGGATAAGCTTTCTCAGGAAACCATCCAAGAGTTTCAGCTGCTCAGTCTGATCCTGTTCTCAGTGGGATGAATGACTGAGCTGCTCCCCTTTGACTTCTCTGGGACCAGAGCTGGGCTTTCTGTCAGCCACAGAGGTAACCCCAGGACCTGATCCTGAGTTCCTTGGTTAGGGCTCAAACTTTGGTCCTTTACTCCCAAGTATTTCATGTTTTTCCAGGCCTGTGCTACATATTTTGCCAGCAAAGACAACTTGTATGCTTAGTAGATAGGCTTGGTCTGTACGAATGGACTTTACGTGGAAACAGCTGTTGAAGATGTGTCCACAGACTGGTCTGTTAAAGTGAAAGTGCTGTTTGGTTAGAGCCACTTCTTTTCCCATCCTTAATTGTCTTTCCTCATCCTATGTTGCCTCCTCTTCTTTGCCGTCTCATTTCATTCTCCACCTCCTCTCCCATTCCCTGGCAGGAATGGCTACTTGCAAACTGGCTGATTCAGCAAAGGACCGGCAGAAACTAGCAACAGCTGCACTTGTAACAGTGAGCAGATTTAAACTGAAGAGAGCTTCCAAGAGGGGAGGGGAAGGGAGGTGGGGGGTGTCTGAAGACACTACAGACCGGGGATATGGAATGTATCCACATGGCCCGTCTCACCCGCCCATGGCTGCCCCCTGCACTCAAGAGGCGGGAGGTCATTTCATTTAACGGTGAGAGATAGGACTCTTCCTTGCAGTGTTAAGGCTATGTTCCCTGGCGTGCAATGTCCCCCTTTCCTGCCCAAAGCTAGTGAAAGTTAGCTTGGGGGTGGGGGGGGGGAGGGGGCACTATGTGGGAGTTATAGGGGAAGCCCACCCACTGTAAACCAGGGGCAGGTCACTGGCTGTAGAACAGCCCCTTCCTGGATACTGCTCCAACTTACAGGCTCGAATCATGGTAGGGTGACCAGACAGCAAGTGTGAAAAATCAGGATGGGGGTGGGAATAATAGGTGCTTTATAAGAAAAAGCCCCAAATATCGGGACCATCCCTATAAAATTGGGACATCTAGTCACCCTAAATCATGGCCACCACCTTCTTGAGGCCCCTGCACAGTGCTCTGGGGGCAGGAGATCAGTACGAATGCCAGTCCAGTGGGTCCTCCAGAAGCCCCCTCCACACCCACCTGTTGGGGTAGGTGCCGGGGTGCACAGTGGGTATGGACGCTACCCTGTGCGGCTTCTCTGCTCAGTGGTTCCCTCACTCAGGGCTTTGCCCAGGCCACTCCCAGAAGAATGAATTCTCCCCCCGTATTCATTCTTGTAAGTATACATTGCACATAGTAATTGAAGAATAGCTCTTCATATGCCTATTATCTCATGGCATAAAATATACCAACTCTTCCTATAGCACAGAAGGAATAGAAGTTCCTTTTCTAAGGGCCCTGAGGACTTTCTATGGCAGATCAGTCATGTAAATAGTACAGCTGTCATTAGATGAAATTCCAAGGGAAGGAAGCATGTACAAACCACACACACTGATTAATGCCCCACACTCAGAGCGATATTCTTATTCTTCTTTACATTATCGAAGCACTGAGGAGCCCTAGTCAGGAATTAGAACCCCACTGTGCTGGGTGCTGTACAAAACACAGACCAAAGCCCGTCCCTGCCCTAAGGAGCTTACCATCTAAGTATCAGACAAGAGAAGAATACCAGCAGACTGACAGGGGAGTGCCAGGAAACAAAGCAGTTTTGGTCAGCATGACTGGTAGTGAGCTCAGCACACCAGCAGCCTAACTTTTGTCAAGTTTTGTGTAGGTTTCACAGCAAAGGATATTCTGCTCTCAGTTATACCTGTGCAAACCCCTTTGAAGGCAATGAGGCTTCACAGATGTAGCAAAAGGGAGAATATGGTTTGAATGCTCTAGGTCACACACACTTAAACTTCCAAGCATATTTGAAAACTATGCTGGTATAATACAGCAAGACATTGAACATTTACTGGAAATCTGCGTGTGCGCCATCTAGAAAAGAGTTTCACATTTCCCTTCTACACCCTCGTTCTAAACTAGTGTGTACTATAGGCCGTAGCTGTAAATGAAAGAACCGTCTTCCATGTTATAATATCTGATGAGATCAGGCAGTAAGCAGCATACATAAAGACAGTTCTCTCCACCCTTTTGAAATCCACAAAATGTGTCTGAAAAATGCCACTTTGACTAATGCAACCACTCAGATGTAGACAATACTCCATGTATATGGCATAAATCCAGCTCAACATTCCCCAGTGACTTCAGAGGGACTAGTCACCCAATAAAGAGAGTAGGATTTAACACCACATATGAATATAAAGGTATCAAAAGGCGTCTTGATTTGTTCTAAATGAACCTCTCTGCAAAATGTTTATGGATGTCATCAAGTCCACCCCCCGCGTGCTGTGGCAGGACCAAGTAAACCTAGACCATCCCTGACAGGTGTTTGTCCAACTTGTTCTGAAAAGCCTCCAGGGATGGAGATTCCACCACCTCTCTTGGAAGCCTCTTCCAGACGTTAAATACCCTTGTGGTTAGAAAGCTTTTCTTAATATCTAACCTAAATCGCCCTTGCTGCAGATTAAGACAATTACTTCTTTTCCTTCTTTCAGTGGCTATCGAGAGCAATTGATCACCGTCCTCTTTATAAAAGCCTTTCACATATTTGAAGACCTGTTAGCAGGTCCCCCTCCATCTTTTTTTCCTCAAAACTAAAGATGTCCAGTTTTTAACTTTTCCTCATAGATCAGGTTTTCCAAAACCTTTATCATTTTTATAGCTCTCCTCTGGACTCTAATGTGTCCACATTTTTCCTAAAGTTTGGTGTCCAGAAATGGACACAGAACTGCAACTGAGGTCTCACCAGCGCCACATAAAGTGGGACAATTGCCTCCTGTGTCTCACCTATGACACTCCTGTTAATACACCCCAGAATCATAGAATCTCAGGGTTGGAAGGGACCTTAGGAGGTCATCTAGTCCAACCCCCTGCTCAAAGCAGGACTAATCCCCAATTTTTGTCCCAGATCCCTGAATGGCCCCCTCAAGGATTGAACTCACAACCCTGGGGTTAGCAGGCCAATGCTCAAACCACTGAGCTATCCCTCCCCCCAGACCCCAGAATGGTACAGTATTAGCTTTTTTGGGAATTGCATTACATCATTAACTCATAATTAATTTGTAATCCACTATAACCCCCCAGATCCTTTTCAGCAATACCACCACCTAGCCAGTTATTCTCCATTTTGTAGCTGTGCATTTGATTTTTCCTTCCTAAGTGTAGTACTTTGCACTTGCCTTTATTGAATTTGATCTTGTTGAATTCAGACCAATTCCGCAATTTGTCAAGGTCATTTTGATTTCTGATCCTGTCCTCCAAAGTGTTTTCAATTCCTCCCATCTCAGTGTCATTGGCATACTCTTCATGCCATTATCCAAGTCATTAATGAAAATATTGACTAGTACCAGACACAGCACTGACCCCTGTGGGACCCCGCTAGGTATGTCCTCTCAGCTGGACAGCAAACCATGGATAACTATTCTTTGAGTATGATCTTTCAACAAGCTGTGCTCCCACCTTATAATAATTTCATCTCGACTGCATTTCCCTAATTTACTTATGAGAATGTCATGTGGGACTGTGTCAAAAGCCTTATTAAAAAAATCAAGATATATCACATATAATGTTTCTCCCCCATCTACTAGGCCAGTAACCTTGTCAAGGAGGGAATTAGGTTGGTTTGACATGATTTGTTATTGACAAATCCATGCTGGATATTCCTTAAAGAGCTATTATCCTCTAGGTGTTTACGAATTGATTGTTTAATAATTTGTTCCAGTATCTTTCCAGGTATCAAAGTTACACTGACTGATCTGTTATTCCCTGGCTCCTTTTTGTTCCCCTTCTCCAGTCTTCTGGGGCTTCACCGTCTTCCAGGAGTTCTCCAATATAACTGCTAATGGTTCCAAGATTGCTTCAGCTATTTCCTTAAGTATCCTAGGATGAATTTTATCAGGACCTGCTGATATGAGTACATCTAACTTATTTAAATACTCTTTAACCTGTTCTCTCTCCATTTTGGCTTGCATTCCTTCCCCTTGTGGTTAATATTAATTTTGTTGCGTATCTGGTCACCATTAACCCTTTTAGTGATGACTGAAGCAAAATAGGCTTTAAATACTTCACCTTTCTTGATGTCATTAGTTATTAGCAATCCTTCCGTGTTAAGTAGAGGACCTACTGCCCCGGGCCCTTTGAACCGCTGCCGGAGCTCCAGGCTGCTGCTGCTACCCTGGGGGCGGGGGGAGGGGAAAGGGAGAGGAGGTGGAGGCACTTACCGTACAGGGCGGGCCAGGGCTGGCTCTGACCCCCCCCAGCCCCGCCCCTTCCGGGGGCCAGAGCCAGCCCCAGCCCTGTACTGGTAAGTCCCTGCACTTACTTTCACCCCCGTGTATAATGCAACACCTTCTCCCTTTTTGCCATGCCTGTTCTTCCTGAACAAGCTGTACCCCTCTATACCATTATTCCAGTCATGAGACTTATCCTACCAAGTCTCTGTGGTGCTAATTAAGTCATAATTTGGCATATGTGCCAATATTTCCATTTCTTCTGGTTTATTCCCCATACTCCTTGCATTTGTGTACAGACATCCAAGATGATGAGCAGATTCCCCCACTGATTTCCCTGTTGTCGGTCCATGGGTGCTTTGCGCATCTTGGCCAACCAAGTTCTTACCCCCCTCAAATTACACTGCTTGCTTAACGCTACTTTGGCATGCCCGACTCAGCATACTGCTGCCCTCTGCTGGCATTCCATATTATTGCCCACTTTGCATACCTTAAGTCTTCCAGACCGATTTCGTGAGCTTTCTTCGTTGCGTACCTTTGTTGGGAAGTTCAGGATTGCACCCATTACTGCCAAAAATGCTGCTATTAATTTTAGTCCCTCTGCTGCACTTTCTGGAGGACACTGGTACAGACAAGGAGCTTGAGATGTTGAGGACCGTAGATGCAATAAGAGAGCACTCTTTACACTACGCTTTTCCAAGTGGCTGTATCTGTTCTCATGGAAGCTGACATATGGAGGTATAATTTACAGCTATTTACACCACAGAAGCCCTTCCACTGGAGGGGGGAATTCACCAGCAGGAAGGGAAAGCAGTGGTCCCACCACCTTGTCTCTGCTGGGGTTCTCTGGGGGCCAAAAAGTTAATTCTTGCCAGGAGCTCCCTATGAATTCCCCCACTGAGACTGGAGAGAAGAACTGAATTAGCAAATCCCCATGCCATACTGAGCATGACCTCTATCTGCCATGCTGACCACAGAGTGGGTCATAGATTATTTCTACTGGCAACCTTGCCAGCCCTGCCTCCCAGGACTTTCATCTACCCAGGCTGAATCCAGTCCAATACCCAGAATTGTAATAATTTGATAACATGAAGGAGAGTTTTGCATTGTAAGTCCTCTGTTGGAAACATCTGCATTTTGTTCTTTACTTTAAATTCTTTGGGTCATGAAAGAGGTGCTGGGGTTCAAGAAATTAGGTGCCAGGACTCAAGCATTTTTTTTACATTCATAACTGATACAGCAAGCCCAGAGGTTCCGGGGCTATGAACTGCCAAGCTCAGCCCTGGAAAGCCCTGGCACAAATTAAGCACTGGGTCAAATTCCCTGGTGGTGTAAGTGGGCAATATTCAGTTCAGGTCATTGGAATGGCATCCCTTTACACCAGGGAATTTGGCCCTTTGTCTTTTTTTTTTTAGTTTTAAGTTACACTCTACTTTTCATATAAAGTATTACACCTACACACTCACACATGAGATTCAGGCCTTGCTACAAGCATAAACAATAAATAAGAGCATCATTGTTATTTTAACCCATGCAAACCAGTGAACTCAATTTCCCAATACAATTTCCCATACAAATGTCTCAATAAAATGAGGGTACTGCATCTCTTTCCTCAAAGACCAAACCTGAAATAAGGACAAAAGTGTATTTTCATGTCATTTAATAAAGAGAAAACATGCTTCAATAATAAATCGGTATGTCTGCTAAATACATTATATTTTGCATCAATGGCTAAACACAAACTGGAATAAGACAAAAGACATTTTCTCTGGGTGACTGAAGAACATAAGCCAGTAATGCAATTCTTAAACACAAATCCATATGCAAAAGATCATGGAGTTACAGAATCATAAATCTAAAATGGTTGATCTGAGCATGAAAAAGTATTTTCTTGGAAATAATCACAGTAAGAACCATTATTCAGTGTACAGCTACACTGGGAATCTAGATCAGATTCAATCCTTGACTTCCAGTCATTTAAGAGAGACAGACTGTTACGAAGGAAATCTGTTTTGCAAAGTATATTAGTGGAAGCACTTGGAAAGTCACCAACCCTAAACAGTTAAAAGCAATTGCATTTTAATTAAGTTGCAGCAAAACAAACCGGCCATGGAAATAATGGCAAATGGACAAATGTTTCATTGAGCATTACGATTAACAAGGAACATATCTTCCGAAACGTCCCTTAAGAGCCGTATAATGGCAGCGCAGACATGAGACATTGCGCTGCATAATATTTCAACTCATCTAAGCCAAGCCAAGCACAAAAATTAAATAGTTCTCTCTCAGTTTAAGATTAAATAATGGTAATTTGGCCATCTGAAGCACAGTAAAAGGGAAACAAATGGATACATGGTATTAACAGAGTTAATTATAGATGCAGATTAAAAGGCAAGCCTGAGTAGTGGAAGAAAAGGAAAGAGTAACCTCCGGCACAGAGATACTGACATGCAGCAGTTGTCAGTCACCTAGCAACAAGTTTCCTATCCCTGCTGTGCTCTTTAATTCAGCAAATCTGCTCAGGATGTTGGGCTGTTCTCCTGACAAAACGCATTATGTAGTAGACTGAAGGATACAAAAATCCACTGTACACAACACTCTGCTCCCTATTGACCACTGATCCTTTCTCTCAACCCACAAAAGAGGCTTGCATAATGCTCTGAAAAGAGGAAAGTCTCAGCAGAGAAAACATTTGCTTGTAATTGAGATTGACTACATAATGGCAATGATGTTCTTTTTTAAATTCGGCTTGTTGAGGCCACACTGTTTGTCTCCTGGCACTCAAAACACATCCCTGCTGGGAAAAGGGGCAAACATTGTAAAAACTCAAACCAGTGGGGCTTTTTCTTTTCACTGAAAACACAAACACATACACACACTTTGTAACTAAATGGGCACGTCCGTTTCCTAAGAACTTAAACAAGGGGAGGGGGGAAAAAGGCAGCAGCAAAAAGGAAAATTACGCTAGTTTCTGCAACAAATTGGTTGGCTTGCTTAAGGACAAAACCATAATGCAGGCAACATATTTTGTAATTGGTTTGGATAACTAATGAGCACTTGTGGCTGAGAAAGCGTCTTGTTTTATTCCTGTGTATCCTCAGCCACACTGCTACAAGTTAGAGGCAATACCCCAGGACTCCCCTGTGTACACTCTTGTACATCTATATTAGAGTTAGTTTTGGGCTTTGGAGTATTGGCTATGTGAATGGGGTGAATAAACTGGGAGCTGGTTTTCGAAGACCTTAGTCTTGATCTATTTCAGAGTAGCAGCTGTGTTAGTCTGTATCCGCAAAAAGAACAGGAGTACTTGTGGCACCTTAGAGTCTAACAAATGTATTTAAGCATAAGCTTTCATGGGCTACAGCCCACTTCACTATTATATGTTCCATTCTATGCATCCAATGAAGTGGGCTGTAGCCCGCGGAAGCTTATGCTTAAATACATTTGTTAGTCTCTAAGGTGCCACAAGTACTCCTGTTCTTTTAGTCTTGATCTAGTGATCTGCAGTCAGTGGCAGAGGTCTGGTTGGTCTCTCCTCTAGAGGAAACTTATAGATGTTGCTATTGCCCCTATGAGAGTTACAATGGTTACTGATACAGAACTCCAGGAAGGGAACAGACCGGACACAACCAATGGAACTGCAAGAAGATTGTTTTATTATTACATTTTAGAACATGGTAAATCTTACACTGTTGATTTCAGGAGTGAGTTGGGGGTGGAGGGAAACATGGGAGGTCATGAAGCAAGAGTATGGCCCCATGTGGCTCTTCTTGCTGCCTATAGAAAAAACTCACGGGAAGGGAATGAGCCCCCACAAGAACTAAGGGCTTGAGCCAAAGCTCATTACTTGGATTGTAAGTTCTATGGGGCAGGGACTGTTATTGTTGTGTGTTTGTACAGCACTTTGCACAATGGGATCCTGGTCTGTGACTAGGGTTCCTAGGTACTATGGTGATACCAGGAATGATAAATAGTAATTAAGTCTTCCCATTTACTTCAGTTGTCTTTGGATGAGGTCCTAAGAGTCGAATTCATGTCTCATGTAACTCCATCTAAATCAGGGGAGTTGCCACGGCAGAGATGTATTTGGCCCCGTCTGTAGAATTTGACTAATCAACAATTGTGAGATAGGGGCACAATATCTGCAAGTATTTGAGCACTGAGGACAAAAATTATTTAGGTTGGTGCCAGGGCATGGTATAGCTCAGGGGTCTCAAACACGCGGCCCGCGGACCACATGCGGCCCGCGGAGTTATTTCCTGCGACCCGCCATAGGCGCCGACTCCACTGGCAGCCAAGCTCCAAACATTACTGAGTGTTTATATTTTATTAAAACCCCTCTTTGCATTGCAGTTTTTAAAAAGTTAATACATTGACTTTTAATAGAATACTATATTACTCTTCATTTTTGACTATACTTTTGTAACATTGTATGAAAAGGTTTCAGTGAAGCGGCCCTCGGGCCAATTTACTAGTTCTCATGTGGCCCTCCTGATTATTTGACTTTGAGATCCCTGGTATAGCTAGATATAATGGGATGAAGTTAAAGGAAAGTTTAGGTAGAACACTTGAGAAGTTTTTTATGCAGGATTGTTCTCTGGGATTGTGAAATAGCCGTCGAAGCAGAACGATAGAAGCCCCATCACTTGGGATGTATAAATCAACCCGTATCTATGATGAGTAGTACCACACTGCATGAGTAGCCACTGATATCCAGTGGGACTGGGGAGCATGGGGATCAGAATCCAAATCTGTTTCGCTAGTATATTCTCTATACACAAAAAGATGGACCTGTGTACACAAAGTGTACGCTTATGATTTCTCTCCAAAACAGCTACACAAGAGAGAAAAAACACATCTCATTGCTCCACCAAAGAGCTCCTATTCAGATTACAGAATAACTAATCCTTAGCACTTATGCAGCAGAATCATGCAAGAAATGTATGTGCAGATGAATGATTGGCAGAAAACTTCTAAATGACAATAATCAGAGCCAAATAAGTACCCATACAGCCCAGATATTGCCACGTGGGCCTCCATCCTACAAACACCTCTATCTACGTGTCTAGATAGCTCAAGCGGCACCATCACTGTAATGTCTGATCACTCCCCAATCTTTAATATGTACATACCCGCATGAGGGAGGCAAGGCCTCTTATTCCCCTTTGACAGATGGGAAACTGAGGTACCAACAGGCAAAGTGATTTATCTATGATCACACAGGGACACAAACCAAGGTCTCTGAAGTCCTAGGTGAGACGAAGACCCTACCTACTAGACTATCCCTTCACTCTAACTTTCGTCTTGTAAGCAGTCCCATTATACTCCGTGAGACCACTCATTCGTTTGCATAATATCGTTGACAAAGCAGATGATTCACACATCCAGGCAGTTCAGCTCCATAGGCCCACAGGCTTTTGTGGGACTCATGTAAATAGGTTTTACACTAGTAAAACAGACTTCATTCAAATTGTGGTTCATGTTCTGATTGTCTTCTGAGCTCAGTCCGGTAGTATTTGACGCAGAGAGAGTTGGTGCAGGCTCTCCCAAGAATCATTTGTTGCAATAAGGTTCTTTTTCTGTGCTTCATTAGTATGGATCATTTCTAGTTTATTCTCTTGCCTAGAGAGCACACATTTATACTTTCTATTTCATCTTGACATTGTTTGTCTAGTTTTACTTTCATTTTGTGTATTGAGGATCGAGCTGGATGCTTCATTTCCCTAATTTTAATAGCTAATGTGCAAGTATTCTGACATGGATGATTTTTGTTGGATTTAATGCAAGTAGCATTAAGTCTGATACTTGGTATAACATGCGTCATTCAAAAATGAAGTGTCAAGGGTTGTGAAGATCTGCCATGAAGGGAGATTGTATAATTCCCAAACATGCTGTTTGCCTGCAGTTACGAAAATGTAGTTTTCTTGATGCATCTAGAATTATGAAAATCTAAAGCATTTCAAATGCTGTATCTTTAAAATAATTACTTCTTCTTTAAAAAAAAAATCAAATTATTTTCATCCTTATTTTAAAGAAAGCCAAAATAGGTTTTCAACCAGCAAGATGGCCTGTGAGAAGAATGTAACGACAACTTCAACCAATGAGTACAAATTTCCATGAGATCGCTACATAGTCTTATGAAAACATCAGGAGACTTTACACAGCATCACTAAAAGGATGAAATGACTTGGCAATATGGACACCTCAGAAAGATTCCAACAGATTGAAACTATATAGGACTGAGGGCAGGCAGGCAAATGTGATGGATGAAATAGCACAAAAACCTAAGGCCAGTAAACCACTGGTAAAATAGATTTTAGTATTCTACAGGAATTATCTAAGTGTCCAAACCACTATAGCTTACTGAAGATTTTTTTTAGCCCTCATCACCGTAGAATGCTGTCAAATATGTTGTAAGGGAGATAAACAGTAGAGTTTATAATAGTCAGTATACACGTTTTCTGTTGTAACACTTGGATTTGAAAAGGGGATAGTTAAAATAGAATTGCTCTAGTAAATAGAGAATTGTTGGATCAAGCTTAAAATAAATCAATTGGGATTTTCCTGTTGATATTTTAAACTTTTGCTCATGAAAGTTTTAATCAATTAAAACATATTATCCACCCTCTTAACTTTCCCAGAGAGGATTACCTGACATTTACTATTCACCAATTTTGCTGAAAAGGTTAATAGTTCACAGGCTGAAGTTAGAAGTAAACAGAATTGATCATTCCTAATGCCTTTGGTTGAAATACAAGGGCTTTGTGTTGACAACCTAGGGGATGTAATGAGTCTCTAGTACATTCTTAAGGCCTGTTTCATTTTGTTCTGTGAATAGGGAGAGTAAAATTATAGTCTATAGGTGTTTTCCATGGTTCTTTCATAAGCAGGCCTCCTGACACCAATTAAAGAGATTATGTCATCAACTGAAAAGAAAGCTATAACGTTGTATGGTAATGCTGTGATTACTAGAGACAGGGTCACTGGGCCCAATAGAACAGCGGATGACCTTGGTGAAATTAACTTCAGAGCTCAATTCCTAATTAACTGTTTTCAGTGAAAGAATGTGCGATTTCAGACTAGTGGTCAAAATAGTCACTTTTTTCTGTACAAGGAGTTTGCCATCAGAAGTTAGCCTCCAATAGTCTCGAAGTCGAGAATAAGGTTGAGGTCTCATGAACATTGTGCCTTTAGCTTTATAAAGTCAACTATTGTTTCTCAAGATTTTACTTTATATTGGGTCCAATCCAGTATTTACTTGCTTGAATAATATTCACTCACAGTGTAAGGAATTCTGGCATGAGACGCAGTATTGAGCCAAGCTGCAGGAAGGATAAAACTGAAAAACAAAAATCCTACCATGGTTACTACTAAGTGTTGTCCCATACGAATGTTTAAGTAGCTTCGTGAAATACGTTCCAACTGAATTGCCACCTGCAGGAAAGTTCGATCGTGTTATTCATTGAGCATTTTTTTTTAAACAGAGTCTGAAATGGAAAAGGGCAAACATTTGTAACCAGTGCTACTACATCCTCATCCTCACGTAAAGACGAAGAGCAGCTGCTCAGCTGGCGGAAGTTGTCATAGCCCCATTGACTTCATCTGCCGTGCATCACATGCTTGTGTTTTCTTGCAGAAAATTGCTCTCAGATACAAATGCAAGTTGCTACGCAAACTCTAGTGTAATACCTGAAACTCACCGTTAATGTAGTGCACATTTCCTAGCATCGGCGATTGTCTGTAACTCAGCTACATTTATACACACACACGCATGCTGGAGAAACAAATCCATGATTTAAAAAAATGTTTTAAAGCCAGCATTGATCAGCAGGTAATCCTTTTGTAATTTCTCTAGAGCGGAGGAAACTGAGCTGCAAACTACTACTACTCTCTGCTCATGCAAGTAGTTCTACTGAGATCAGTAGTCCAGCTCCAGAGGCCCTTACTTACTCATTACTTTGGCAAACTAAGTCTTGGTCTACACTAGTGGGGGGGGATCGATCTAAATTACACAACTTCAGCTATGTGAGTAATGTAGCTGAAGTCGATGTACTTAGACCTACTCACCGTGGCATCTTTGCTGCGGTGAGTCGACTGCTGCCGCTCCTCTGTCAACTTCGCCTGCACTTCTCACGGCAATGGAGTACAGGAGTCGACGTGGAGCACTCAGGGGTCGATTTATCACGTCTAGACTAGACACGATAAACTGACCCCCGCTGGATCGATCGCTGCCCGCTGATTTGGTGGCTAGTATAGACATACCCTAAGTCACTGTATTGGCCCCAATCCATCTGCACATATGAGTTAACAGTAGCAGGATGGGGATGAGTTTGCAGAATCACATTTTGCTTTTAGGGGTTATTGAAAATCTTTGGGGACATTATTACATTCAGGTATAGTAATCTTTAAAGGTAATGGGCCTAAAGGTTAAAATGTATACCCAACTTTAAGACCCACATACATAGCTAGGGTGGGGTAAAGAAATGGAAGAAAGGGGAAGTTGATAGTAATGAATATAAATCAGAAGCTAGGAAATGTAGAAATTTAATAAGGGAAGCAAAGCGACACAATGAAAAATGTATGACCGCCGGAATTAAGCATAATAAGGAGTCGGGATTTTAAAAAATATATATTTTAGGAATAAAAGAATCTTAACAATAACAGTGGTCCATTACTTGGCGGAAGTGGTAGAATCATCAATAATAATGCAGAAAAGGCAGATGTATTCAACAAATATTTCTATTTTGTATATAAGAAAAATCAGATGTGGTCATATCACATGATAACACTCTTTCCATTCCACTGATATCTCAGAAGGATGTTAAACAGCATCTACTAAAGTTAGACATTAAGTCAGCAGGTCCAGATAATTTTCATCCATGAGTTTTCAAAGGGCGGGGTGGGGAATTTGTGGGACTCAATGTTGATTTTCAATAAATCTTGGAATACTGGTGAAGCTCCAGGAGACTGGAAGACAGCTAATGTTGTGCCAATATTTAAAAAGGGTAAACGAGATGACCTGTCAGTCTGATATCGATCGAGGGCAAGATAATGGAGCGATTGATATGGGAGTCTTAATAAAGAATTAAAGGAGGGTAATCTAATTAATGCCAATCAGCATGGGTTTATGGAAAATAGATCCTGTCAAACTAACTTGATATCTTTTTTGATGAGCTTGCAAGTTTAGTTGATAAACATAATAAGGTTGCTGTAATATATAGACTTCTGTAAGGCATTTGACTTGGTATGGCAGAACATTTTGATTGCAAAGCTAGAAGAATATAAAATTGACATGGCACATGTTAAATGGATTAAAAACTGGTGAAGTGATAGGTCTCAAAATGTAATTGTAAATGGGGAATCATCATAGAATAGGTGTATTTCTAGTGGGGTTCCTCAGGGATCGGTTCTTGGCCCTACACAACATTTTTATTAATGGCCTGGAAGAAAACGTAAAATCACCACTGCCAAAGTTGGTAGATATCACAAAAATTGGGGGAAGTGGTGAGGACAGGTCACAGATACAGAGAGATTTGGATCACTTACTAAGCTGGGCACAAGCAAAAAAGGTGTTTTAATATGGCTAAATGTATACATCTAGGATGAAAGAATGTACCCATACTTACGATGGGGACTTTAACCTGGCAAGCAGTGACTGGAAAAGATGTGGTGGTCATGGTGGATAATCAACTGAATGTGAGCTCCCTTTGTGATGCTGTGACCAAAAGGGTTAACGTGATCCTTGGATGCATAAACAGGGGAATCTGGAGTAGGAGTAGAGGGGTTATTTTACCTCTGTATTTGGCACTGGCGCAACCACTGCTGAAATCATGTGTCCAGTTCTGATGTCCACTATTCAAGAAGGATGTTGATAAATTAGAGAGGGTTCAGAGAAGAGCCATGAGAATGATTATGAGATTAGAAAACATGGCTTAGTGATTGAGGTCAAGTCTATCTATGAAGCTTACCAGAGAGAAGGTTACGGGGTGACTTGATTAGTCTATAAGTACCTACACGGGGAACAAATATTCAGTAAGGGGCTCTTCAACCTAGCAGAGAAAGGCATAACAATCCAATGGCTGGAAGCTGAAGCTAGACACGTTCAGACTGGAAATAAGGTGTACGTCTTTTAACAATGATTGTAATTAACCATTGGATCAATTTACCAAGGGTTGTGGTGGATTCTTCATCATTGGCAATTTGTACATCAAGATTAGATGTTTTTCTTCAAGATCTGCTCTAGAAATTATTTTGGGGAGGTTCCATGGCCTGGGTTATACAGGAGGTGAGATCAATGGTCCCTTTCTGGCCATGGAATCGATGATTAAAGGGGCCTTAGTTTAAATGAAAATCAGGCCCTATGCACGGAACAAAGCATGAGCATGGTCCTGAAAACTCTAGTGGCCTTGACTTCAGCTGGACTATTTGCATGAGTAAGGAGCACCCAACAGAAGCAGCATATACAGGGTCAGGCCTAACATTTTCTAAATTGGATTTTAATCCTTGGTGGTGATAATAGTGCAGGTACCGCACCACTCGTTTCTAGCGAAGATAGTCAAGAGACATGGCAAAGGAATCTAGAGGTAAGATCCACCCTTGCATTGCACGTCGTGTAGTCGCTAGTCAGACCTGTTTGTGCAAAGTCAGCGTGAACTACTACCAGACCAGAATGGTATCCTTTTACAGCCATTGTGTGCAGGTGGGAGTGACCACACTAGATGCAAGGAGGGTGGAGAATTGAGCCCTATCTTTTAGGGGGGAGGGATAGCTCAGTGGTTTGAGCATTGGCCTGCTAAACCCAGGGTTGTGAGTTCAATCCTTGAGGGGGCCATTTGGGGATCTGGGGCAAAAATTGGGGATTGGTCCTGCTTTGAGCAGGGGGTTGGACTAGATGACCTACTAAGGTCCCTTCCAACCCTGATATTCTATGATTCTATATTTGTATTTGTTTGTCTTCTGTGTGTGTGTGTGTGTGTCTCTCTCTCTTTGTGTAAATCTACATATTGCTGTCTTCCTTGTGAGAGATACTGTATGATAACTACTTATTTGTGTTTCAGCAGCACCTAGAGGCTACAACTGAGACTGGGGTCAAAGATGTTTAGAAATGCTCAAAATCAAAATGAAACACTTTGTTTTGGGTCAAACAAATGTTTCATTCAACTCAAAATGATTTTTTTCTTTATCAACAACATTGGCCAAAAATTTCAATAAAGAAATAAACCAGTTTTCTTTTTGGTCCAACCTAAAACAATTTTTTTTGGACTTTTTGAAGTTGCCAATGAACCAAAAAATCCATGATTTGCCCAGCTCTAGACTGGGACATAATCATGCCCTCTCCTTCCCACAGCTCGATGTATCCTGGCAGTAGTGTAGCCAGGTTTAGAGCACAGGGGGAGTGGTGGTGCTATAAAAAGGCGCCTCCCCCTCCCCCGTACTCACCCTGCAGGGCTTTAAAGGGCCCGGGGCTCCAGCCGCTGTGGAGCCCTGGGCCCTTTAAAGCGCCGCCGGCGGCGCTCTGGCAGCGGGGCTCCGGCGGCGCTTTAAAAGGCCCGTGGCTCCCCGCAGCGGCAGGAGCCGCTGGCAGGGCCGGAGCCCACTAGGCAACCCTAGGCAGTCGCCTAGGGCGCCAAGATTTGGGGGGCGGCGGGCAGCCTCCCCGCTCAGCGGCTGAGCTGCTGAGCGGAGAGACAAGGGGCGGCTCGCTGTGGCTGCCCGCTGCCTCCCTGCTGAGCTGGGAGACAAGGGGCGGCTCACCGGGGCTGCCCCTTGTCTCTCCTCTCAGCAGCTCAGTGGGGAGACAAGGGGCGGCTTGCTGCGGCTGGAGCCGCGGGCCTTTTAAAGCTCCCCCCCCCCCCCCCCCCCGAGTCCGGCTCCAGCAGTGGGGCTGGGAGTGGAGGGGGCGCTTTAAAAGGCCCCTGGCTCCCCGCAGCGGCAGGAGCCGCGGGCCTTTTAAAGCACCGCCCTAGCGAGGCTCGGGCAGCGCCTTTGCGCCGCTTTTCCTCATGGGGGAGCGGTCGCTCCCCCTGCTCCCCGCTGGCTACGCTACTGTATCCTGGTTGTGCGGGGGGAGGAATTCACTGCACCTTTTTAGCACAAGTATGGACTGATTTAACAAAGCCAGCCACAGCTGAGGTTATGTTCCCCTTTGCTAAACACACTTAACAGGTCAGCATTTTGTGGCTGACTTTCTCTTCAGCAACCAGTTCTGTGTTAGAGCCTCAAACTCCCAGCTATCCTTCAGATAAGACCTAAAATGGAACCCTTGACTTGTAGTCAACAAAAGATCATGAGCTGCTTCTCACAGGATTGGGTTACTAAGGTACATCTAACACAACAATGAGCATCAGAGCTAGGGTTGCCAACTTTCTAATTACACAAAACCAAACACCCCTGCTCCGCCCCTTCTCTGAGGACCCACTCATGCCCCGCCCTGTCTCCGGTGCCCTGCCCCCGCTCACTCCATCCCCCCTCCCTCTGTCGCTCACTGTTCCCCACTCTCACTCGTTTTCACCGTCTGGGGTAGAGGGTTGGGAGTATGGGATCTAGGCTGGGGGTGCAGGCTCTGGGGTGGGTCCAGGGATGAGGGGTTTGGAGTGCAGGACGGGACTCTGGGCTGGGCCAGGGGTGTGTGGGGGGGTGCGGGATCCCGCGGCACTTACCTCTGCTCCGAGGAAGCGGCTGCCACATCCCTGTGGCCTCTAGGCGCATGGGCATCCAGGCAACTCTGCGCGGTGTATGCTGCCTTTGTGCCCACAGGCACCACCCCCCACAGCTCCCATTGGTCATGGTTCCTGGCCAATGGGAGCTGCGGAGCTGGTACTAGGGGTGGGGGCAGCATGCAGAGCCTCCCAGTCCCTGGCTGCCCCAGTGCCTAGGGGCTGCAGGGACCTGGCAGCCACTTCCGGGAGCAGTGCAGAGCCAGGGCAGGTAGGGAGCCTGCCCCAGCCCTGAGCCCCTGCTGCACCGCTGACCAGACTTTTAATCATCAAAAACGGACACCTGGCAACCCTACTCAGGTCAATTGACTTAGGCCTGGTCTATACTAGGGGGGAGGGTTGACCTAAGATACACAACTTCAGCTACGCGAATGGGGTAGCTGAAGTCGACGTATCTTAGGTCGACTTACCTGGCCGTCCTCACGGCGGCGAGTTGACCGCTGCCGCTCCCCCATCGACTCCGCTTCCACCTCTCATGGAGATGGAGTTCCGGAGTCGACGGGGAGCACGCTTGGGGATCGATTTATCGCATCTACACTAGATGCGATAAATCGATCCCCGATAGATCGATCACTACCCGCTGATCCGGCGGGTAGTGTAGACGTACCCTCAGACTCTCACTGTGGGGCTAAAAATAGCTGCAGAGACATTCAGGGTGGAGCTGGAGCCCAGCCAGGCTCTTCGACTACAGGGCTAAGACCTTTAGCTCCATAGCACAAGGTTGAGTCAGTTGACTTGGGTGCGGAGACTCAGGCTACGTCCACACTACCCGCCCGATTCGGGGGTAGTGATCGATGTTCTGGGATCGATTTATCGCGTCTCGTCTAGATGCGATAAATCGATCCCAGAGCCGCTCCCCGTCGACACCGGAACTCCAGCTCGGCGAGCAGAGGAAGCGCTGTTGATGGGGGAGCCTGCCTGCTGCCGTGTGGACCGGGGTAAGTACTTTTAAAAATCGATCTAAGATATTCGACTTCAGCTACGTTATTCACGTAGCTGAAGTTGCGTATCTTAGATCGATCCCCCCCTGCCCCCCCAGCGTGGACCAGCCCTCACTGCCAAGGGATGTTTTTTTCCTGTGTAGGCATACCCTGAGTTATTTGACATACCTGAGCAATTACCATGATAACGTTACACTAGCACTTTTCATCAACCAGAAGCTGGGAATGGGCGACAGGGAATGGATCACTTGATGATGACCTGTTCTGTTCATTCCTTCTGGGGAACCTGGCATTGGCCACTGTCAGAAGATACTGGGCTAGATGGACCTTTGATCTGACCCAGAATGGCCGTTCTTATGTTCACTGTCCTCATAGCACTTTACAAAGGAGGCAAATATCATTGATTGGTTTTCGAACAAGTCACTTCTCTCTGTGCCTCCATGTCTGTCTCTCTCTCTCTCTCTCTCTCTCTCTCTCTGTAAAATGGAGAAGCCAAACAGCTAACACTAGCAGACCCAGGACTAGGATCCCAGTCTTTTAAGTCCCAGTCCAACAGCCAAGCCACTGTGCCACAATACAGCCTCATAACTAAAAAGATCTGAGAGATCCTACTGTCAGCTAGACCTCTGCTAAGCAAACAAATAAAAATACATGGTTTAGCTAACAAAACAGTCAAAGAAAGTTGTTAATTTTTTAAGCCTCCATGTAGTTTAATTGATTTAGTTTACTAAAGATGAAAATCTACTGCTTAGATTTGGCAGGATTGTAGTCAGACAAGCAACAGAGCCAGATACCACCACCCTTACTCGGGTATGCCAAATAACTAGCTTTTCAAAATGTTTCCCCCCTGTTAATGAATGGCACCGGAATGGTTAGTAAACTCACAGCAAGGTACATGTAATGAAAAGCCACCAGGACATTCTGCTTCCTGAAAGCAATGTATTCTTTACTGCTTGTTTGTAGAGGACGGAAAGAAAAAAAGATTTCTCTCCACTTGTGGACCACCCATGAAACTTTGTTTTGTCCCTTCATTCTGACATGGCAGAGAAAAGAGATACTTGTTGCCTATAGCAGTTCCTTGAGCCCCAGTGTACTTTTCTCCCCGGACCGTAAGGGTTTTGGAAGCTAATTGTATTAACACCCTGACAGAGTAAAAGCAGGTGTTGCAACACCTGCATTTTCTAAAGCTCAGTTTCATGAAGACCCTGTACATTTGATCAGTGGCAGAGCTTGCACTCCATGCTAAGGTAGCATTTAGGGGGCTGGATGCTGTGTGTATCCATTTAATTAGAGAGGTTAATAAACTGCACCATAAGAGTACTGGAAATCTGCTGCTACGGCTCAATCTGGCAAGGTGCTGAAAACTCTGGCCTGATCCAGTGAAACTAACTTAAAGCACAGGAGCAGTCCCACTGAAGTCAATAAGACTTACTCGCATGCTTAACTTTAAGTGCATGCCTAAGTGCTTCACTGGATCACATCAGAGGGCTCAGCACCTTGCCAGATTGAGCCCCATATACTTTCAGCGAGGAGCAGAGTCTGTAGCATTCAAGCCAGTCAGGGCTTGGCCATTGACTTCAACAGGAAGATCAGATCTGGAGTGAATACAGGTAGTTTTTACTACATAAATGCTAAGGTAGCTGGTTGCAAAAAAATGTGACACTAGCAATGCGGAGAGGAAGGCAGGCATCCCGGCATCAGAGAACCAGTGCCTTCTACTTGGCAAGCTTCTACGAACAGGAAGCTGCTTGCAGACTATGAGGCCTGAAATTAGGGTGACCAGACAGCAAGTGTGAAAAATTGGGACAAGGGATGGGGGGTGTAATAGGAGCCTATATCAGAAAAAAAAACCCAAAATCGGGACATCTGGTCACCCTACCTGAAATGGACTATCCAGAGCTATGGCCCAATCCTCCCATGTGAGCAGTGTCATTGAGACCCATGGCACTGCTTGCACGAGTAAGGATTACTGACACAAATTAAGGTTTGCAGGATCAGACTCATAAGGAATAAAATGAGAACAAATCAGATACAGAACAACATGCGGCCAGATCCTCTCTGGTGCAGCTCCATTGTTGTACACACCAGCTGGGGATCTGGCCCAGGAGGTTACGTGGTCATTGCAGTCTACCATGCAAACGTGGTGCGCACCTGTCCAAGTAATGACTACTAGTTACCTGTAAAATGAGTATATCACTCCTGTTGCTCCCAGGGGGGTCACCAGGGTTAGCTGTAAAACACTCCCATGTCAGGATCTCAAAGGACTATAGACATACAAAACATGGCTACGGCTGATGGTCGTTACCACAGTAACACAGTACATGGGAATTCTATATCTGGCGGGAGGTCTCCACCTCCACTCTGGCCCTGCACTCTGCGTAAAAGGGCTGGAACAGTGAAGGGGCCCTAAAGCCCTTTTTACAGCTGGGTCACGATACCCCTAGAGCAGGCACGGTGAAAAGCAGCCACACGCCTGCCATCCAAGTGCCCCCTTGCAAGCTCTGCTGCAGGGGACATGCCTGAGGAGGGAGGGACATGTTGCTAGCAAGCTCACAGCCCCGTGGCCATTAAGGGAGCCCAGACAGGTTGCCATAACGTTCACAGGCTCCCAGAGCTGTTTGAGTTATGCCAGGTGCTGCTCCAGAAAATGCAAAGGTTGTTTAATGCCACCATATAAGAACGGCCATACTGGGTCAGCCCAAAGGTCCATCTAGCCCAGTATCTTCCGACAGCGGCCAGTGCCAGGTGCCCCATAGGGAACGAACAGACCAGGTAATCATCAAGTGATCCAGCCCCTGTCTTCCATGTCCCCACCCTGCCTTTGCGTGGGCTGAGTTCTGTGCTCAGCCTCTTAAAGGCCGGGTCCAAACTTCACTCCTTGTGTGTAAAATAGACATCTCACAAGAGATCAGAGATTTTCCTCCCCACTTGTTCATTGTTGGCAATCGTGCTGGTATCACTCTCATTCTTCACTTTGGGCCTGATCATATGCCTTGATCTGTGCCCATGATGCCGGATGGTTTAATTCCAACTCACTACATCTTCCAGTGCAGTCCTGCAAGTTGCCAAGTGCCCTCAGCTCCCAGTGACTGTGGTGGGAATAGGGGAGTCCTGGTGCCATGTAAAAGGTGCCTACACAGCTTGTCAGACTGAGCCCTATTGTGGGAGAATGGAATAGCTATAAGGGGAGCAAATATATTTGTCCCTTGTTGCACCATCTGCGGAAAGACCAAGAGGAAGATCCTTAGCTGGTGTCAATTATAGCTTCATTGACTTCACTTTGTACCAGATCTGCCCCCAGTTCCCACTTTCTACAGTTCCTATGGAACAAGGGGGACACACTTATTGGGAATTGAGTCATTTATGCACATATACAAATCCTACCAGCGTGTCTTATGAATGTGCCTCGTACTTATATGAGCAACATGTAAGTGAGAGAGCACTGTTCAGAGCAAGCACCGTTTGTCTGCCTTGTAGGGTGACCAGATGACCCGATTTTATAGGGACAGTCCCGATTTTTGGGTCTTTTTCTTATATAGGCTCCTATTACCCCCCACCCCCGTCCCGATTTTTCACATTTGCTGTCTGGTCACCCTACTGCCTTGTCTGGTTAGGCCCTGATCCTGCATTATGCACCTGTGCTTCATGTTACACAATGCAGGAAATTGATGCCTAGGATTGTAAGCGCTTCAGGGCAGTGACTATCTCTTACAATCTCTTTGTCTACCACCTAGCACAATAGGGGCCCGATTCTATTACACTGTAATAGAAACAAAATAAAGAGGATCACTTGGGGGAAGGGAATATCTACTTAAGTCAGAACAAGACCTCAATTCTTCTCTTGTTCCCGCACGTAGCAATACCTTAGCTGAGGGTACAGATGATCCAATGAAAGATTTTATAAGGACATCCACCATAAATTCTTCAACATTTCCAAGGCAGAAAGCTGTCAAATCTGCCTAAATCAGTACTAGGTACCTGAAAGGAAACTAATGGTACTGCCGGAGTTCAGGGAGCTCCCTCTCCCACCAAACCAGCGTTATCCATTTGTTGTTAGAGACCACATCCATGTCGTTTTAATTTCACTCTTTCCCTTTCACCAGATTCCACATCACTGTTACCTGGTAGCTGCCCATGGCCCCACCGGCTCCGCTCTATAGACCAGGTACATATTTGTTTGCTCTTTTGGCTTTCATTTTTGAAGTCTCTCTAGTTCACTGCAAGGGGCTCCTCTTTTGTTGTTACTTTCAGAGGCTGTCTCCACTCCTGGCCGCAAGCGGAGCGGATCCCCTGCAGAGGAAAGCTGTTTTATTATTAATAACGAGTTAAAGATTTAAAGCAGCGTCTCAACAGTGCAGGAAACTCTTGGAGAGCTTTTAAAAAAATTACATGAAGCAGCTAGGCTTTAAGGCTATTTTTGCGGAGTTTCTAGTTTTGAAAGGAGGGGGGGGGGGTCGAGCACTCTCTTGGCAGCAGTGACTGAAACCAAATAATTTCCCTTCAGTTGGGGGCTTTAATGCACATTTCACAGTTTATTCTTTCCTGTTTCTGTCTCAAATATATAGGCACAGGGGCCCATGCCATGTTTGGGTGCTGATCCCACGAATTAAAAATTGAAAATATAGGCAGTCCTCTGCTTGTTTTATCTCCACTGTAACCTACCTCCGCCTCAACAGCCTTCGCAAAAGAGGAAAAAAAAAAAAAATGCCTGGAAGGTTAACAGCTTTGGAGGCAAGAGAGTCCCAAATCAAAGGACCCTTCTCCAGAAATGACCCATCAGCAGCTTCAGCTTATTTATATTATGAGCACACAAAGCAGATAAATCAGCATGGTGGCAGCTTAGCAATGAGAAAAAATCAAGCCTGTATAAAAGCAGCTGTGATATTGCTCTGATCCACTCTAGTTAGTGCAGTTAAATCAGAGCTGTTTAAGTCCTGATTGGCACCAATTAAGTCAGCAGGAGTAGGACCAGGCAGGTAAGTGGAGACCTGTCAAACCTATGGAGGTCAGGCTTGATTGGACTACAGAACCCTGGGGGCCGTAGACATTTACCAGCAGAGTTATTGTTATTTAGGGCATTAATTGTCAGTGTATGATATGATGCTTAAATTATGTGAGAGACTGGGGTCCTTCAGAGCTTGGAGCTTTTGGTCCTGGCTCCTACTTATGGGTGTATTCTCCCTCAGTGCATGTGTAAATAGATAATATACTCCTGAGGGAATTCTGCACCAAAAAAGTAAAAGAAATTGTGAATAGTGTTTTAAAATTCTGCAAAATTTTGCACATTTTATTTGTCAATAAATAAACATGGACGCTCCAGCATGCAGTGGGGAGCACAGGCCACTGGCTGCATGGAGGTGGGAGATAACCCTGCAGGCATCCCCTCCCCAGGACATGGACTCGATGGTGAGACTGCACCTGACCATGACCCAGTGCAAGGGCCAGGCCTGCCCCAGAAAGACCCCGGGGCCCTGCCCCACTGCACCAGGCATGGGCAGGCAGGCTCAGCCCAGCAGGACCCAGGTGTGGAGGGGATTAGTGTGGGGAGATCCAGGTGTGGGGTAAGAAGGTTCTGTGTGGGGGCAATCTGGGTGCAGGTGGCTCAGGGGGAGATCTGGATGCACAGAAGCTTGTTGGGGGGTTCCAGGTAAGGTGACCAAATGTCCCAATTTTATAGGGACAGTCCTGATTTTTGGGTCTTTTTTTTATATAGGCACCTATTGCCCCCCACCCCCTGTCCCGATTTTTCACATTTGCTGTCTGGTCACCCTAGTTCTAGGTGCAGGAGCAATGGGACTCTGCAGGGGGGTCCAGGTGAAGGTGGTTGGGGCTCAGAAGAGGGAGTCGGGGGATGGGGCTTGGCAGGGTGGGTCTGGGTGTGGTGGTCCAGTAGCTGGGGGAGTGGGGCTTGGTGGGTGTAGTGGGGCAGTTACCCCGCTCTGGTGGAGGAAGGCTGGGCTGATTGGGGAGGCAGCCACAGCTGGGGCCAGGCCCCAGTCAGGCCACCCCTGGCCCTGTTATAAGGGCTCAGGGAGGAGCTAGGTCCTTCTCTCTCTCTAGTTGTGGCAAGAGAGGGACCTAGCTGCCTGGGAATAGGGTACCTGGAGCAGAGTCATGCTGGAGAGCACCAGCCTGGAAACTTTATAAAGGCCTAAGCGGGCACTGGGCATAAGAGCCAACTTCCGTTGGGTCCGCTTGGTGCGTCGGGGGCGAGGCCCCGCAACGTTGTCCGGGGTGAAGGTAAGTGCTCCGGTAATGGGCGTGGGGCTGGCGGGGAGCTGCCGGTGGGTGCTGAGCACCCACCAATTTTTCCCCGTGGGTGCTCCAGCCCTGGAGCACCCACGGAGTTGGCGCCTATGGACTGGGGCTGGGAGGTGCAGCCCGGGGTTAGGCAGAGGCAGCTGGTCCAACCTCTTTGCTAATGATGAGTGGCCATGAAAGCCTGTAGTCTGCCCCAGTGAGCGGGGGCTAGATGATCAGCAGTAGCTACTGAGGCAAGGTGGGTGTAGAGGGTTGGGGGTTCCCCTGGGAGGGGAGACCCAGTGTGTGTGGGGTACTGTAGTGGGGCAGCACCCCAAGGTATGGGGCACCGGGGTCTGGGAGGGACACAGGGCCTAAGGCAGGCGAGACACTGGCCAGCAAAGGGTGGTCCTGGCTGGACAAGAGCTAATTCCTGAGGTGACCAGCAGGAAGCACCACACCGGTGAGTCTTCGGTCTGCTACAGTGGGGTGGATGTCTAGTGCGGCTGGTTGGGGCTCAGTGGGGTGGGGGGCTTGTTGGGATGGTCCAGGTGCTCATTGGGGTGGAGGGTCAATGGGCTTTCTTAACAGGGGAGCCCCAGCTACTGCTGCTGCCAAGGGGAGGCTGCATGCTGGACTCCTGCTTCCCCCCTGCAATTCCCATATCCCCTACTTTTCCCCATCCCCTCCCCTTTCCTCTCCCCATTGTCCTCTGCCCCATCTGCCTCCCCTCACTCCCACATCCCCCTCCCCCTGCCCTATCCCACTCCTTCCTTCCCCCCTACCTCATCCCTATTTCCCCTGCCCCACCTCACTCCCTTTACCCTGCCCCACCCAGTGGGCACTCACTGTTGTACAGAAAACAGGATGGCTCCCAGCACACAGAAGGGGAGCAAACTGGCACTAGGACCCATGAGGTGGCATCCAACTGCAAAGCCAAGCAGCGCTTTCCTTCAGCCGGGCAGGTCTGCACTCGCAGAAATGGGAGGCGGCAGTGGCACGTGACCCCACATGCCTCGCCTCTGTTTGGGGGTCATTTTCTGTGGGGAAGCAAATAAATTCTGCAGAGGGACATGAATTCTGCACACGCGTAGTGGCTCAGAATTTCCCCCAGGAGTAGTAATAGTACTGAATGACATTACACATTGCATGATTTGAGAAATAGTAAGTGATCACCTAATTAAAGACTCTAGCATGCTTGTAATGGATATATGCATCAATCTATGTTGCTTTGCAATGTGCTCTCCTGGGATCACTTTATAGTGTGGTTTTTTGTTTTTTTGTTTGTTTTTAAGATCCCGTCCTCTTGCCAGGAAGTAATCTGGGACATGTTGGCACTGCTCTGGTCTATAATTAAGTGCTCCTTCTTTACAAAGTATTTATTGGCAATGATCAGACATGGGCTCTGGCTCTTTCAGATATCCTATCCAGCTTCATTTCTGGTTCCAAAGCCTCCTCCTTGGTGCCAATCATTGTAACCCTTGCTGCGTTCTCCCATGTCTGTCGACAGTGGTTCTGGCAGGCAGGTACTCGGGCTGCAGCGCTTCACTTATCACTCGGTGCGGCACCAGCTGGGATTCCTCCTGCTCCTCAAATCGTGCAACCACGCTGCAGCACGGGCTGGCGTCTAACATGAAATATTTCTTCTCCGCTCAGTGCGATTGTAACTTTCATCAGCCACTTGCGCTTCCTTTGCATGGTCACTACCTCATCCCGTAGGTATTTCTGCTACAATTATTCAGCTGTGATAATGTAACTCTCCAATGTCTGTGGATTCCAACCCCTTCCATTTTGTCTCTTGTAGGCCGGCAACATGCACTCTCCTTTTCAACGTCTCAGCTGCTTCTTTTGATTTTTCCAATCATTGGTCCCACATTCAGGAAAACCAAACAGTTCTTGGGGCTTTCTTGTTTGCACACACGCGGTAGCCTTTTTCCATTTTCCACAGCCGTTGTGCATCATTTCTGGGAAATGCTTTTGTATTGTACTGATATGCTCCTTGAACACAAAGACCATAGAGCAGTGATTCTCAAACTTTTTTGCTGGTGACCCCTTTCACATAGCAAGCCTCTGAGTGCAACTCCCCTAATAAGTTAAAAACACTTTATATATTTAACACCATTATAAATGCTGGATGCAAAGCTGGGTTTGGGGTGGAGGCTGACAGCCCGTGCCCCCCCCATGTAATAACCTTGCAACCCCGAGGGGTCCCGACCCCCTGTTTGAGAACCCCTTCCATAGAGTATGTGTGATTGGCACAACTTTTACAAACCAGCTGGGCAGGCCAGACATGCTTTGTTTGAAACTGGAGTCCCTTCTCCTAGGTGGATGGCCTGCCACAGCTGCAATCTGGTTCTAGGAGACATGATACCTGCCCCACTTTCTGTTAAGAACATCTGTGTCATGGTTCTGGGGTGTCACCTCTTACCACTCTGCGACCCTGACTGTCTTGCAATGCTTTTCTACTGTAACTCCTTGCCTGGGACATTCATAGTCAGCAACAGATATGTAGGTCACACCTTGAGTGTCTGTGTGCTAAACAGCCCTGGTTCAGCCGCACTGACCCCAGCAAGGTGATCCCAATACACTCCCAGTCCCAAATTTTCCCAAAACCATGTGCTCTATAATGTCCAGCCATCTCCAGGACAGTTCAGAGAAATAATAAGGTTCATTAGTTTCTCTAAAGAGACAAAAACACATCACGGCTTATTAACTTACCGGGGGTAAATACACCCTTCCATTTAAACACAGCACTGAGTTGGTTTCTAGTAAAAATAAAACAAATTTATTAACACCAGGGCATAGGTTAAGTGATGCCAAGTAAAAGGAATACAAGTAGAGATTGTTACAAGCAAATAAAAGTAAAAACACCCATCTAAAAGTTCAACACAATCTAGCAAGGTGCAGGCTTTGTTCAAGATGGGTTCTCTCACTGGTTTATTCTTTTTCCCAGCCATGGCTGTCTTTCCCTCAGTCAGAAGGCAGGGGCAGAGAGGGGCTTAGGGACAAAAACAGGGATGGGAGCGGGAGGTAGGAGCTGGGGTTAAGCACAGGACAGAGGCGTGCACAGGAATAAAAATTTGATGGCTTTTGGAGGGGCAAGTTCTCTGCCCCTGCCGTGGCCCAGAGGATCCCATCCCTGGGGCCAGAGGAGTTCTGTGCCCCTGCCAGCTATTAGGGGGGCACACCACTGCTGGCCCCCCTTGTGCACACCACTGCCCAGGGGTGAGGTGCTGGCAGAGGGCAAAACCCCAGCACAGGGAGTGGCAGAGGGGGTAATAGTTACTCTGATGGGATGAGCCACCGCCTGTGTTTGCAAAAATAAGGTGTGGGGCAGAGGGGCTTTTTTTTATTTTCCCAAGGCCTAGACACAGCAGTTCCCCTCTATCTGATATAGCGTATTGAGATGGTACAGGAGACTTGATTCAGGGAAATATTTTACATACACCCCCCAAAAAAACTGAGAGTCACACATTTTGAATGTTTGAGTCCCTTCTTGGTCTATATTTCTGTATAAAGTCTTCTGGCAGTTCACAAATTTATCGTTCTTCTGCTGATTCTCTGACTTGCACTCTTCCTGCTAATCCATTTTCAATGTAGTTTTGCTCCTTCCAGTTGTTTACTTTTATTTTTATTAGCACTTCATCATTTACCTCTGTCAGCATGGTGCAGATGTAGGTCATTGTGCTATTTCATTTATCTTTTAATAGCAAATAATGATTGAAAATATTTATATGTGAATAGTTGTTAGTAGTTTTAGCAATATCGGTTTCTAGGATAGCACTTCCTATGTTTTTACTATTTTAATTTTTTATTGTATTTTTTTTTTATAGCACAAGTTTATTCTGTTGGATCATGTTTTCCAGTCTGACTGATTTTTCTGGTTGGCTGTCAAAACTTCTTTATTTTCATTTGATCCACCAATGGGGATTGCCTTTCCTAACTGTTTTGCCTCTCAAGCCAGCCCTTAGTGCTTTTTCATGTCACTGCTTGTGTGTTGAACTTGGTGCCCAAATATTCACTAAGGGCAGTATACTATCTCCTACTAAATCCTCCTTAAAGGCAAAATTCTCAAAGGCAGACATCCGTAAAAATTACAGTAGAACATAAGAATGGCCATACTAAGTCAGACCAATGATCCGTCTAGCCCAGTATCCTGTTGTCCGATAGTGGACAGTGCCAGGTGCTTCAGCGGAATGAACAGAACAGGCAATCAAGTGATCCATCCCATCATTCACTCCCAACATCTGGCAGTCAGAGGCTGGAGACACGGACACCCAAGCATGGGGTTGTGTCCCTGACCTTCTTGGCTAATAGCCATTGATAGACCTATCCTCCACGAACTTATCTAGTTCCTTTTTGAACCCGGTTATAGTTTTGGCCTTCACAAAATAATGAACACACATCTACAACCCCAAGATTGCTGGATAAACCACAAGAATTCAAAAATCATGAGTTATACACCCCCAAGTCCTGGAATTAAAAAAATATATATATATTGTGTTCTTAATGTGCCTTTTTGTTCCTGAGCCTTTAGGGTGCAGAAGGCCCACCCAGATCCACAAAAGTAGAAGCTTAATCCCCTGACTGAATCTTGGCCTAGCCTCATAGTGTTGCTGTTACCTCTACAAAATAATTCATATACTTAAGGCCATATCTACACTACAAACGTCTGTTATCTCAAGCTATGTCAGCACATAGTCGCCGCAGTTAATATGTAACTTGTGTGCATGCCTACTTGGCTCCGTGTCGGTGGTGAGTGTACTCACCAGGAGCTCTTGTGTTGATTTAGAGTGCAGAGCACCACGGGTATGTATCAACCATCTGTCACAATTTGCTACCTCTCACCTTTGTCATCCTCCGGTTTAGGGCTAGCAAATTGTGACAGGCAGTTGAAGCCCTGTTGCAATTTGCTACTCCTGGACCAGCTGATGACCAAGGTAGAGGTAGCAAATTGTGACTAGGCAGCAAAAAAAATCCAGCGATGTCAGTAACTGTTGGTAGCAAAATCTGATCCTGGTAGCAGGTGACGGTTTTCAAACTGTGGGGCGCATCCCCCTAGGGAGGTGCACTCCACAGTTTGAAAATGTCTATGTTAAATGGAAGGCAGAAATCGGGGAAGGGGGACACATGATCCTGGATGCTTCCCCCACACCTTGCCTCTTGGGGTGCAGATATGCTTGCTCACCCCAGCTGCTAAAATGCTTAGTTATGGCTCTGGGAAACCAGCTCGAGCCCCCACCCCAGTCATTTGGGAAAATTAAACACCAGCCCTGGGTGCCTCTAGGAGTCAATACTTCCCCTCTTGCAAGCTCTGAGTCTGTATATAGACAGAATACATTGAGTAGTGTCCTTTGCCTCAGTTTCTCACCTTGAGGTGTGACAGTCTGATGAACAAATGTTTCTTTCACACCCCACTCCCCTCTCCCTCCACTTCAGCCCCTCTCGCAGTTGCTGTCCTAGGTCAGCAAAGACCCAGAGTTCAGAGGTGCATTCACATGAGTTCACCCCCCCGCCCCAGGAGGCAGGGCGACGGCGCTGAGCAATGTGGCGGCTGCAGCAGCTGAGACAGCCCCTGGTTCACAGTGGCCACCATTCACTCTGCTGTCACTGCCCGCTGCTGCTGCTGCTGTTCACCAAGTCCATCACCACCATTGTTCACTCGGCCACCACTGGCCACTGCTGCCACCCACGGCTACCGCTGTGTCTGCTGCAATGTCACATTCTGCGGTTCAACCACTTAACCCCACTCTCAAATCCTGGCGCCCTAGGCGACCGCCTAGTGTTGCCTAATGGTAGCGCCGGCCCTGAGAACCAGTAGTCAGGGGACAAAGACCGTGAGGAAGAGCTAGAAAGAGGTGGTTGGAGATGGGGAAGGAGGACATATAGAAGGTTGGTGTCAGCTTGGAAGATGTACTTGGAGATGAAGAACAAGACTCCAACTGACGGGACAAGGTGAAGGCAAAGCAGCAGCAACAGCGTGATGTGTATGCAGAGGAGGGCAGAGCTAAAGTGTGGGTTGCAATCTTACCATGGTCATTTCCTAATTTTTCATTGCTGAAGCACATAACTTTCACAGTCATTCAGCAAACCTCATTCCTCAAACTTAGCATTTTCCCACACCCTCAGTGTTTCCATTCATTCCAATAGGTAAATTGTTGTAGATACATGTGGTTATTTATTCATTTTTATTATGCACACAGGAATCAGAGAGAGACCCACAACAAACATGCCACCAACAGTTGTAGTCCGTTCTTTGTAGAAAAGCCGGCCTTCAGCATAGTACCGTGAGGTAATTTTTCACTCAGCTTCACTGTTATTTTATTGTACATCAGCGTATTCCTAACAAAAGGTGCTGGAGCCCCCTAGTGTTTGGTTTTGAGGTTTGCCAAGATCCCTTTATTAAATGCTGTTGTGCTGATCATGAATAACAATCCAATTTCACTCACGTAAAGCTGATATTCAATCCAGTGCTACTGGAGCTAAGATAAGCAGCTCCTTTGCAAATAGTTTAATTGAATATTCAACAAGAAAAATAAAGCTCTGAAATATGGTTCAGCTATTAATCATGAGTTTAACAGCAGTGTTAAAGTTCTTCATTTATCATAGTACAAAGCAGGCCTACGCCAATCATAACGACAAAGAAGGGCACCGTTTTACTTACAAAAATCTGTTTAGAGGACAATATTAGCCAAATTATATATATATGAGAGAAAACGTGGCTAAAAGGATTTGTTTCTATATTTCAAATCTTTGTAGTTGAGGAAGCCAATCTTCATCTGTGCCTGCTATCCAGAGCTGTTTGACAGGATCCAATTCCACTTAGTAATTCAAGCAAAACCTGGAATATTTTGAGTTCTCACATATTGTAGGGCTGCACCCAATGTTAGAAAGGGGAAAGATGTTGATTCCTGTGACTCTCTCATTGAATTTTAACCCAGTTCACATCAGTTTAATTTTTTTTTTACTGTGACTTTTCATAATTTTTTGCCTTGCCACCATTTTTGCTATTGCGCTTGTCTGACGAAAGCAGCTTTTTGGACTGATTTGAACGTTAGTAGGAGCGTTTGCTAAGACAAAAGGCAGCTGAAAAAAATTGCCTCCTTCCGCTCTTTGGAAAAACTGAAAAATTGATTATGAAACCAACAAATGTTGCTTTTCACAAATTAGGCAAAAATAAACTTGCCTCCTTCTTCCTCCCATTTTGTTTTCATTCCATCCTTATGGAAACGTCTGATAGAGTTCAAATAAGGTTTAAATCAAGAGGGCTCTACAGCCATTTTAAAGGGCTCTATGAAATTAAAAAGACCTGTCAAATTTCATTTAAAATGTTACCTTTTCTATAAGTTGTTTAAAACCCTCCTATAGGATTTAATATCCTTGCTGTGGAATTCTATAGGTAGTCTTAAAAAAAACTAGTAAGATTATCATTCTCTATTACGTTCTAGAGTCGTGTTCCATTTAGGGGTTATTTATATTATTATTTATCAAGACCTATGAGTGCATATGGTACTTTACAAACATGTAAAAGGACAAGGTTCTTGCCCTGAAACGCTTACTATCTAACTCAAAGAGACATGATCTGTGGGATAGCATTATATAGCAGATGAACATGGGGAGATACTGGCCCTGGGGAAATCAGCGTCAGAAGGTGGTACAAGAATACCATGTTTTCATGAGGAATTTGAAGGTGGGACGAGGAAGGCATATCATAAACATGGGGTCTGATCCACCAAGCAGAGGAGCTCCACCCTGGGCACCCTCAGCTCCCTGCTGGACACCTTGCTGGACTTGCCTCATGAAGCAGGAGGCTTTTCCAAGGGCATGAGGCCTCTGACAGAAGGAGGAGGAGCCAAGCAATGCAAAGTCACTAGTGGGCTAAATAGAAGTCAGTGGTTGTGCATATCACCGTGGGGCTGAGGCCCTAGCACTGCATATCACCCCACTCCCTTTCTTCAGACTCAAGTCCTAAGATCAGATCATTCTACCTACAAAGATAGAATCCTTGACCAAGATTTGCTGAAGTGACCACAGATTTTAGGGTGAAGAGACTTAGGACACCTTCAGGAATTGCTAAGACCCCCACCCTCTCAGAAAATCAGACCTCTTTAGTGTCTCAGTTTAGCTGCCTGAGAAGTTGAGGCACCCCGAATCATTAGTTCCTTTTGAAAGTCTTGGCCAGAGTTATATAATAAGGGGTGACATTTGCCCTCTCTTGGGTTTGCTTCCTGGTTCTTACCTTACAAGATCGTACTTTCAGTGAGATAATGTATTCCTCTAGCCATAGTTAAATATAAAATCCAAGGAAGAATTATGCTACATGAAGAATTACGCGTACATTGTATGCTACAATTATGCATGAAAGTAACAACTGGGAGAAATAACTGTTAGGCATTTCAGTTTTCGCAATCTGGATTGCACCACACATCAGACGTTCAAAGGTGTAGTGCAATTGCCTATCACAACAGCTCAGCTGAAATGGAAATAACTGATGCTGATAGTACCTCCCACTGAGCCAGAATTTCTAATACCGCATAAAACAGTCCAGTGCATGAGACGTGGAGGTCTAACAAAGCAAAGAAGGAAAAGTCTGACAGAAAACATTGCTGTAATGGAACTTGCTGATTTGAATAAAGTAGCATGTCTGATGTACCATGATCTCTTTACTGGATGCATCTGCCCTATTTACAACTCTTTATTTTATATATTTGCACTTATTACAATTCAAGACAAGCTAACACGTCCAGATTACAATACATTTCCATTTACCCTATAAAAAATAAACATGGGAACTTTGTAGCCTAGTGGAAACCTGCCAGGTCTCATGCCTTTATTAGCAAGCCTTGCTACAATGTTAACATCATTTACCTCTTAGGTGCATCCTTAGAATTAAGATATTCTCAACAAGCCTGGGGTCAGCTCGTAATTGCCTGTCTTGTGTAAAAACACTAGCAGCCTTGGCAAGAGAGACAAGAGGGTCAGGTAATATCTTTCATTGGACCAACTTCTGTTGGTGAAAGAGACAAGCTTTTGAGCTACATAGAGCTCGAAAGCTTTGCTTTTCACCAACAGCAATAAAAAATATAATTTTGCACACCTTGTCACTCTAATAGCTGAACCAACACAGCTAAAACACTGCCTAGTTGCACTGGTGTAATTCAGTGGTGTATATGGAGATAAGGGAGCTATGCACACTTACATCACTTGAGGATTTGACCCTTTTAATTTTGTTTTAGATCTCGGGGATCTGATTCTGCACTCACACTAGTTTTAGGCTTATGTAACTCCGGTCACCTCAGCCGGGCTACTCTTATATCAGAGGTGAGATTAGAAAGAGGCCTAAGTCCTTAGGTCTGCTACAAATGTCCTTCAGTGCACTCCAAAACGTGTGAAACCATACAAAAAAGGAAGGTATTGGCATCTGAAAGGTTAAATACCGCTGTGCATGGGAAAAAGCCGCTGTAAAATACAGTGGTATTATTTGCAACGTTCCCACTTTTCGCCCCTATCTAACTAGGCAAAGGCCAACACGCCGAGTTGCCATTAAGGTGCATCCGTGCTTGGGTGAGTGGTCACTGGTGTGACATCAGTGTTCTGTTCCTCCTACGCCCTCAGAAGCCTGTACTGGCCGTAACAGTGTCCAAGTTCCCTGACCCCCACACCTGCTAGCTAAGTTGTAGCTTCTCCTCTCACTTGTTGCTGAAGGTTCTGGTGGCCCCAGCTGCATACTCTATCTTCCTTCCCTCACTGAGTCCTGAGAGGAGTTTGCAATGTCTAACTATCCGAAGAATTAAACTATGTATGAGGCCATTGCTGCCATGAGCCCAGGCATCTTGTTCTCTAGTGACCACATGTGACCCACCAGGCCAATCTCCTCCCCTTTACAACCTCCACTGAACCCATCATTGATACTCCCTTTCTCTACACCCCCTCCAGATTTTAGGTGTGGTTCACTTTCCAAGTGCCGCTCAATAGATCAACAGAGAATCTCCACATTGCTGTCAACACTATCAGTCACGTTATCCTTCTCAAGTGTCTCGAAGGTACCAAATAGGGCAGCCCTCTCTAGGGAGTTAAGCCTCAGACACTCTCTGGGCCAATTCTCCCCGGTCCATGGCAACACCTGCCAAGAGGAGGAAGATCCTCCATGAAGATCCATGGCATCTCTCTTTTTCCATGGAACTTGCAGATAGTACTCCTTTGGGCAGGGCTAAAGTAAGGCATAGGCATTACAGGTTCATGCTTACGTCCCCAACTCCTAGGTCATATAATTACACAAAAGTTGAGCTTAAAGAAAAAGTGCAAACCTCTAGCCCGCATACTTAAGAAGACAATCTGCAAAACAGGACCCGACCATCACTGATGCTACATCTGCCTGAGTCTGCAGACAGCCTGAAACAACAGCCCTGGGGGGTGTGATCTTCCCTAGGTATCTCACCGGGGTGTTGTTGCATCTTTTGCTCTTTTTACAACAAAAAGATGAAGTCACACTGACCCCGCTGGGTCCCAAATTACCAGGTTTACTAAATACACACAAACAGGCAAAGCCAGCTATGCACATACTATGGCAGCTTCTAAAATATAGGAGACAGTGAACATCATAAGCTATTTAAAAGACTACTACCCCTTTTCTTATACACAATAGGTGTTAAATCCAAGATCTACTGTTCGGGTGGGGATATCCCGCACCAACTACACCCCAACAGTATGTGTGGCAGAAGGAGAAGAGTGCAGAGGGGCGAGCCAACCCATTTGCCTAGGTACCTAGGTACTCCAAAAGCCAGGGTGTAAGCACTAGGGGCCCTTTCTTACTATCCCTACCTTTCTGGGCATGGGGAAGGAGAAGAGACCAGCTGATGTTACTGTTACATCCTGCTGCCCTTTCGCTTCTGGGAAAAAAGGGGACCATGGGATGGGATGAGCCATGATGCAAAAGCAGGGTCACAGGCTGAATCGGGCCCTGCCTTTGGGCCTTCTTTCCATTTACTGTACGAAACCGAGCCATTTACAGAGGGTATAAAATGGGGGTAGGGGCCCGTAAGGGGCTGTTTAGTATAAATGAGCATCAGGCCCTACATCTTTACGCTGTGGTTGTTTTCAAAGCCAGTTCTGGGGTTGGCTCTAGGTACAGCCAACCTTGAGCCCTGTCCTGGTGGCAACCTACTCTTGCCCACTCCCCCTGAAAGCATCTCCCCACCGCAGCTGAAGCTGACAGATGACTGTGCTCCTCTCTGAAATCCCTCTCATTTTGGCCCTTCTCCACTTAAAAACATCTGCTAGGTGCTTTCTTTCAGTGTTTCACATACAGCTAGTTTGGGCAGAATATTCCTTCCCTTCCAGTCTGCCCCCTTTTGAACCGAATCCCCGTGCGTCACATTTTAAGAGCAGAAGTATTTTGGATTTGTTTCTCTTCTGTTGTCCAGCACCCCACACACTTTGACATGGGGAAGGGTTGATATAAATTCAACGACTTTTTATTGAACAGGAAAACAGAATCTTCAGCGCTCTGGTCTGAATCCCGCCTCTCTAGCAGTTTTTTTTTCACTTGCATGTGTCCTCGGGGCTCCATCCCTGACCCCTTCTCTCATCTTCTGATGCTGCTGTCTCCCAATTACCTACCTACCATGCCCCGAGCTCACTGTTACCAACTAGTCTCTCCCCTGTCAAGTGCAGCTCTGCTCTGAACAGCAAGAAAGGTGCCTTCCTGCTGATCAGCAACTGGGCCATGTGTATATTCAGAGTCACAGCTGCTGACTCTTTTACCCCTGTAGTCCCCTCCTAGCCAACACAGCTAAGAGAAGTGAGCTGGACCTATTCCTTCTGCTACATCAGAAACAGATTCCAGTTACAGAGCCAATCATTTACGCATGGGCAAACCCACAGACAAGTTTCAGAGTCCATTGGAAAGCGTTTCTTGCAACATAAATTTAGGACATGCTTGAAAAAAGCCACCAACACAACTTCCCCAGCAAGTGATAATATGGACACCACCTGGAAAGAGAGGGTGACTCAGAGAAACGTGACTCAGAATAAGAGAAAAAGAAGCCAAATCCATCAGCAAGACACACAGAAGCCTGAGCAAATCAGCACAAGACCAGGAAAGTGGTGGAAACTGGTGGACACCCTACACACCTGAGGGTGCAGGAGGATAAAGAAAAAAAAGAGGAGAAAGCCACTGACCATAATAGGGTGGCATAGCTATTGCTGTGTAATACTCTAAACTAGCGGGTTGCCCAGGTGTAAGGGAGGGAATAATTTGGCCAGCAGAATTTGGCCTTATTGATGAGGATGTGCGAGAAGGAAAGGAACCAGCTCACCTTCAGATCCCAGGCTGAATATGCAGGACGGGTCGGAAAAAACCCCACCTCTTCACTTGCAAATGAGGCACATTTGATAAGGTGCCAGTGAGAGCAGACTGTGGCCAGCAGGATAGGTGGTTTGATATGCAAGAAGGAAGAACCCGGCTTGGCTCTCAGATCCCAAATCAGTGGGATTGGGCTTTGTTTTTTAAAAAAAGCATCTTTTTTTATTTATAAACTGAGCAGATACAACACTCAAAGGACAAAGTCGTCAATAAACATGGACCCCTCCTCCCCCTGCTGCCTGGTTTGTACAGACTCGCTTTTGGGGCTAGAATACTGCTGTGTCTGCTTCTCACCATCTCCACAATGCGTTACATTTCATCCCTATCTAAGGAAAGTGTGAGTCATGCCCGAAGGGGTAAATCCCCCCTCCCCTAATTATATTGAAGTGAGTAAATCCCCCCTCCCCCAATTATATTGAAGTGAGTCTGATGCAGGAACCAAGATTTGAACATTATTAAGACCATAGTGTGGGATTTTCAAAAGCACCGAAGTGAATTAGGTGCACAAGTCCCAGTCTCACTCTGAGATCTCTGCTCCTAGCTCTTTTGGCAACTTAGAAAAGCCTACGCCAAGACCCTTAACAATCACAGAATGTTGGGAATCATTAGGAAAGGGATTGATAATAAGACAGAAAATATCATAATGCCGCTAGATAAATCCATGGCATGCTGATATCTTGACTACTGTGTGAAGATGTGGTCACCCCCATCTCAAAAAAGATATATTGGAATTGGAAAAGGTACAGGAAAGGGCAACAAAAATGATTAAGGTTGTGGAACAGCTCCGTATGAGAAGAGATTAATAAGACTGGGACTTTTCAGCTTGGAAAAGAGATGACTAAGGGGGGATATGATATAGATCTATAAAATAATCACTGGTGTGGAGAAAGTAAAGAGGGAAGTGTTATTTACTCCTCATAACACAAGAACTAGGGGTCATCAATTGAAATTAATAGGCAGCAGGTTTAAAACAAAAGGAAGTATTTCTTCACACAACGCACAGTCAACCTGTGGAACTCCTTGCCAGAGGATGTTGTGAAGGCCAGGACTGCGAAAGGGTTCAAAAAAGAACTAGATACATTAATGGAGGATAGGTCCATCAATGGCTATTAGCCAGGATGGACAGGGATGGTGTCCCTAGCCGCTGTTTGCCAGAAGCTGGGAATGAGCAACAGGGGATGGATCACTTGATGATTACCTGTTCTGTTCATTCCCTCTGGGGCACCTAGCATTGGCCACTGTCGGAAGACAGGATACTGGGCTAGATGGACCTTTGGTCTGACTCAGTATGGCCATTCTTATATTCTTCATGTTTGATTCTGTAAGCTGCTAATATCGCCTTGAAAGATGCTGCATGCCTTCAACACCCCTGGAGGCCACGCACCTCCCAGGAGGCTCCCAGCACCTGGCAGGATCAGAACCTTAATTCTGTGAATGCGGGAATGTTTTCTCTGTTGGCTTTTATTAGCAAGTGTTCAAGCCAGGGAGTCAGTTTCATACCCATTGCTCCCACCACAAGGCAGGCTCTACCCATTAGGCCATCTTCAGGAGAGGAGAGCGCTGCCTCTGGAGCTCTGCCTAGGGCACTACATTCCTGGTTAGCACTGGCCCTCTGTTCACCAAAAGGAAGGAGGCATTTGGCACATGACGGGTTCAGTGAATAGAAAATCTGCGGAGTGTCCGTTAGCGCAGTACATTTAAATTCTGCAAATGTGGGAGTGTAAACCAGGCGATAAACTTTTGTGAATCAGACCATGAGTCATGATTAATTTATCACCGTGAGCTAAATACATCAAGAAAAATAATGTAAATGTAATGTAAAGTAATGTAATTTCTCCTTACCTCTGCATGGGCCCTGCTGCTGATGGCTGAAGTATAAACGGAACTAGAGCATATACAAAAGATGATTTCCGAGCAAAAGCCTCTGTTTAATGTTTCCTGTGCATTACATGTTCCTCTTGTCTCATGGATATATATATTGTAAACCATATTTCTGCTGTCCACAGAAATTTCCTCAGCATATTTATACTTTCAAATCTATGCCTGAGCATGTACATGGGGAATAAATAGTAATGAAGGTCCGGAAGTAAATACCAGTGTTGGAATTTCATCTTGGAATCCTGCTGACATTTGTAAATGTCTAGCGCTTTCATGGTTCAGGACATCAGCAGAACTTACTGATTCAGTTAAACTCTGGAATGTCATTATAGGTACATTTAAAAAAATAAAGTGTGTGGATTTCAGGAACATCTTTATTAGGTAAGGTTAAGATAAGTGGTCAGTTGTTTTTCTGAGTTCTGCATAAGAAAGAAAGAAAGAATTCAAGTACTGAAAAACACCATTTTTCATGTAACCCAAAGTAGGCAAAACACAAAGCCTGAAAGTTCCCAAACTTTCAAAATATTATTAACTATTGTTTGTCTTACAGTCCCCTAAAGAGATTAGATTTAGGTGCTGTCCATACAGGCACTGAGAAACAGCCCCTGCCCCCAAAAATTTCAGCTCTAACTAGACAATAAGACAGACAAGGCGTAGGAGAAAATAAATATTATTGTCCTCATTTTTCACAAGACAACATAGGAAATTTATGGCAGAGCCAGGAATTTAACCTAGCTCTCCTGAGCTCCAGTCTAGTGCATTAACCACATCCCTTCCTTCACTTTTGGGACAAGGACAAATTTGAGAAATCTCAGTGCCACTTTTAAGGGACATTATAAGTGACTAAAAGAACGGGGAGGGTTGGAATGGAAGAGAACCTCAACCTCAGCTATAGTGTAGCTATTGTGATACTATAATGCTGTCTGGGCCACGGTCTTACTGCTTTGCCCGTGTCAGTGGCTGAACTCTATGCAAAAAGGCCTATGCCATCGTGCACGTACCTGGTGGCTGATAAGCAGCAGAATCCCCCCGCATACAATGCTGTGTAAGAGGCAGGGGAGGGCTATTGGCACACACGGCGGGAAGTGGAGGACTCTGGACTGAGAGGACTTGCTGCCTGTACTGCAGGGCAAGAGACTCTGCCTTCTCCTATGGACCCCTTCAAAGTTATTCCCCAGCCAGCCAACGCTATCACTTCTGCTGGCAGATGGGCGACTCGCTGCCTTAACAGGCGCTCAAAACAGCAGGTGACTGGAACGCTTGTCTCCTCCTTCTCCCTCCCCTCCCCACCCCCAGCCAAGCCCCCTTTCTCCTGTGGACCCAGAGCAGCAGAAGTCAGTCAGAGTGGTGTCGCTTGGTTCCCTCTGTCCTCAGGAATCTGAGGAAGGATCACATGGTTGCAGCCCCTAACAGCCACTACTGTGCAGTATGAATTTTCCCGTAACGTGAGGGCTGAAGTTTGCCCTTCTAAGTGGTTATATGTCCACACGCCTCAAGGAGCCTCACCCATACGTAGCAGCCAATTCAAAATTAGAATGGATGCCGAAGGCCCCAGGAGAGTCACTACTGAAACCAGGGCTGTTCAGACATGGCAGGAGCTGGCTTGCAAATAATCTCCGTGGGAAAAGGTTCAGGAACTAATGCCATCCAGGGAGGCGTTTCCAGTCATTCTGCACTGTACCCTTCCTCCGTTAAAACAGAATTGAATGGGTCTTTAAATGGACGCTGCCAGCCTGTGCAGCACCCTAACCAGACCTTTTTTCTCAAAGGAAGATGATAAAAGCCATGGAGCCTCCCAGGAGGATTCATTATAATTGCTGGAGCATTAGCCACAGGTATAATGAAGGTTGCCAATGGAGTATTGTCATTTTAGATGCTCAGCATTTTCTGAAACTCCAGAGTTTAGCAGGCTGAAATTTCCAGGCCTCATCAAAGTCCATGGGTGGATTTCTAAAAAAGAGTTTTGAATGAAAATGGTTCAACTCTTTCTGAGAACAAGGGTGGTGAAAAAATGCACTTCTGTCCAGGATTTTTAAAAAAATGCAGCCTTCTTTTGTAACACTTATAGGGCTATAACATTTGGGGTTAAAGAACTGAAATAAGGGGCCCTTTTTTTAACAGCAAGCGTAATTAACCACTGGAACAATTCACTTAGAAGTGTGGTGGATTCTCCATCACTCCAAGCCTTTAAGTCAAGGCTAGATGTCCTACAATATATACTACGGCTGAAAGAGATGTTGTGGGCTTGATACAGAAATTGCTGGGTGAGGTTCTGTGCTCTGTATGTTGCAGGAGGTCAGACTAGCTAGTCATAATAGTTCCTTCTGGCCTTAAAAATCGATGTCTCTGTGAAATCTGGTAGGCAGATGAGCGCCATGTAGGAGATGAGCTTTTGAGTGTGCTGGTGAAAATTGGTTTTTGCTTTGACTGACCTTTATCCCACTGAAAAACCACACTTCCTACATATGCAAGAGTTCATTAGATCTGCAATAGCTCTGCATGCCACAGGAACTGCCTCCGTGGGGGAGGGGTGGCTTCTTAATGAGTTGTGCAGTAAAAATATCCATATGCAGAGCATGAGGCATGACTGCAGTGAAGCTGTGGCCTAGTTGGCCATGGTGTACAGTGGGTGGGTGGCTCTGCCGGAGTCCCTGCCATGTTGCGCATGCATTTTGCATGGGAAGGGGCATTCATAGAATCATAGAGTATCAGGGTTGGAAGGGACCTTAGTAGGTCATCTAGTCCAACCCCCTGCTCAAAGCAGGACCAATCCCCAATTTTTGCCCCACATCCCCAAATGGCCCCCTCAAGGATTGAACTCACAACCCTGGGTTTAGCAGGCTAATGCTCAAACCACTGAGCTATCCCTCCCCCCATACGTACAGGTTCATTAGTACAGGTTCAGATCTGAGCCTGGTTCCTAATGACTTGTGCTTCAGGGTGCAAATTAATCTCTATCAGAGACCAGAATGAGACCTATGTGGGGGGAAGCTAATCCCACATCTTCCTACTGCGGGGTTCTTACCCCTTCCTCCGGAGCATCTGGTACCAGCCACCATCAAGGGCAAGATACAGGGACTCAATGGACCTTGGGTCTGATCCAGTCTGGCAATTCCTGAATTCCTGTCTGAGCACTGTTTGGTGGCCTAAATGAAATGAGTTTCTGTTTTAATCCACCTGTCTTTATCAAAACTAGCATCCTTTTGTCAGGCTTAGCAGAGGTGCTAAAACGTAATGGATTTGGCAACTGAATGACCCTTTCACCTTATAGGCAGCCCCCTCAGAACAGGTCTGAGGCATATTGGTGAGCTGAAAACTGCGTCCATTCAAGATTCCCTGGCACATTTCTTCAGAGTCAGGGTTTGTCCTGATGTTCCCGGGCTAACGTGTCCTTTTCCCCCCGTTGTGAGCCCAACAGGTGACACCAAGGGGCAGTTGCAGTTCGCTGGGATTGCATGTAATGTGTGAATAATTTAACACTTACAGTGCAGTAGTGTACAAAGGTTCCAGTCAGGATTAAGGCGCTAGGTGCTATACAAATAGATAGGTAGATGCAGTCCCTGCCATGAAGATCCTACAATCTAGTTTAAAACCAGGTACAACAAGCGAGAGTAACAAACAGTAGGAAGAGGGGGGGATAAAAAGGATGGATGAGAGTAGCGGTAATAAAATATGCAACGACATGAGCTAGCTATGTGCTCTGAGAGTCTTGGATGACAAATGCGATCTAAATGCTGCTGGTGTGCAAAGACCACAGCCGATCATGCTGCCCGTATTGGCTCAGTTTCCTTGTACTTCCTCCCAGCAGCCTGAATTCATCGGTTGTTTCTTGTCTTACACATAGATTGGAAGCTCTTTGGGGCAGGGACTGTCTCTATGTTCTGTGTTTGTACAGCACCTAGCACTGTGGGGTGCTGGTCCACAAGTAGGACTCCTAAGCGCTTCAGTAATGTAAATAAATAAATACATGAATCAATATTACTATGCAAATCGGACAGCTGGAAAAATTTACTTATGGCCTCAAATAGCCTAAATATTTTATGAACGTCTTTGTGGGAATTCTCCAAATTAGTGTTCTCTTGAATGTCATTGGCTATAACATTATCTTGCTACCTCTAAATGGTTTCTTGAGCTATTCTTCCGCTACAATGGATAAAAACTGCCCGTTTCTTAGCAAGGGAGGGTGGGGGAAGCCCATAGGTAATAACATATATAACATCCTTTTTGCACTAAAAAAAATATTTTGATTCTCCAAAGATGAGGTTCTTTAAAGGTCATATTTTGATATCATCTTTTTCTCCCATTGTTGTTAAAAAAGATCAGTAGTATTGACCTTGACAACAGTGCCTCCGAGGTTTAGTGACAATCTATTCTGTATCAATGAGCACACAAAGCCGCTTTTATGGGCTGGGGCACTCTCAGTGCATTTGATAGCCGGCAGATCGGCTTTTCTTGACAAGACCCCCAAGTAAAAAGATTTAATGTATCCATCTCAATGTGAATTGGATCGTACCCTACTGACATTAGATCCCCAGCCCCAGGGAAAACCACGCTAGGTGCTGTGTGGCTGCATTAGCCTGACTTAATGGCTGCACAAAGAAACAAAGCATGACAAGAACGAAATGATATCGCGACGGTAGAATTGTCAGTCTCTCACCAACCTGTCTCGATTCCCACACTTATTAACCATTTCAAGCAATACAACATACAGTTTAGGGAGGGGATTTTTTAATTTCAGTTCTATTGTGGGCTGCAAAGGTGGATCACATATAATGGCTAAATTAATTATTGGAGCCTGTTGTGAATCAGCTACACATTCCATTTTGTTCACCTTTTCCATAGGAAGTCAAATGATGCGTTAAAGATGTGTGCCAGTGCATCAGCTGGTATAAAACAGGGTAGCTCTGCTGATTTCAATTTACACCACCTGAGAATCTGGCCCTGTGATTCTTTTATATCTGCTGGCTAAAAAATTCTACCAGCCTTCACTATACTGAAAAAAAAACTAGATCATCTTGGAATTTATTTTTCTAATGGAAATAATTTTGAAAAACAAAACAACGAAAATCCTCAATAAGTCTGTTTAAAAACATAGGGTAAAACCTGGGCCCCATTGAAGTCAGTGGGAATTTACCGTTGACTTCCGTGTTTCACTCACAATCTTAACTTACAGCCAAGTTTTACTGTTACCATGATTTTTTTCTTGAGTTACAGTGATGATTTTTTAAAAAACAACAGGGAAACTTGTGGGAGAGAGGAGGGTTGGATGAAAAGTAAAACCTCTATTTCAGAGTTTAAATTTCCCAGGTTTAATCAGTTATAATTACTCTTTGCAAATTATTACCTTTACGATGGACTGAGTTGCCACCTGTCATCAGCATTGCCTCTTCAGTGCATGTTCTGTTGTGTTGCTCATTCCAGAGTCTGGAAACACCAGGAGGGCAGCCCTTCATATATGCACACTACTTGTTGGAGTAGCAAGATGCTACAGAGCTCGCTGAACCAAAGTAGGGTAGCTGCTCCATGCTATGGAGTTATTAGAGCCTTGGTCATGCTCCAGACACTTTGCACCACTCCACTACTGCAAAGTGGGCCTCGGCCTAGCATAGCTGGCTTCTAGCTGATCTCTCTCTCAGGCCGGGTGGCACAGAAACATGGTCTTCTGCTCCCAAGAGGGCATGACTGGGGAGACGGGGTACGGCTGAAGTTCCCCTGTAACCTACAGTTGCCATATATGTCACCTAGGGTTGTTTTCAACTGGTGTAGTTTAGCACACCTTTCAGTGGGGTTGGCTCATTACAGAATGGTCCCAGGATTGAGGGAGCATGAAGGGCATCTACACTCCTTCCATCTTAGCTGTGATGAATGTTGCTAGGCCATAGCTGAGGTTCTGGCCCAATTTGTGACATTTCATAACATGCCTGAACTAGTCAACACAGTCAACCTGTGGAACTCCTTGCCAGGGGATGTTGTGAAGGACAGAACTATAACAAGGTTCAAAAAAGAACTAGATAAATTCATGGAGGATAGGTCCATCAATGGCTATTAGCCAGGATGGGCAGGGATGGTGTCCCTATCCACAGGAGCCGACTTCCGGCAGCGCCCGTGGGTGCCATTGCCCGGCGTTGGGGGCGGCCCCCCCCAATGCCGGGCCCCGCCCCCCTGATGCCGGGCCCCGCCCCCCGACGCCGGGAGACGTTGTGTGGCCCCACCCCCGACGCTGGGCCCCGCCCCCGACGCTGGGTGACGTTGTGTGGCCCCGCCCCCTACGCGACGCAACGTTGCCTGGCATCGGGGGCGGGGCCCCGCAACATCGCCCAGTGCTGCGGTGAGCTGGGCGCGGGCCCCGGGGCTGGCGGGGAGCTGGGCGCGGGCCCCGGGGCGGGCGGGGAGCTGCCGGTGGGTGCTGAGCACCCACCAATTTTTCCCCATAGGTGCTCCAGCCCCGGAGCACCCACGGAGTCGGCACCTATTTCCCTATCCTCTGTTTGCCAGAAGCTGCGAAGGGGCGACAGGGTATGATCACTTTTAGTGATTACCTGTTCTGTTCATTCCCTCTGGGCACCTGGCATTTGCCAATGTCAAAAGACAGGATACTGGATTAGATGGACCTTTGGTCTGACCCAGTATGGCGGTTCTTATGTTAATTAGCCTTCTGCAGAAATATGGATGGGAATCAGCTTTACTCCACATATAAAACATTAACATTCATGAGGTTGTGCTCACAACACATTCCTAAAAACATTTCCAATTCACTGTGTCTTTTTTTCATTAACGTTATCGTGGTTATTCTTCTGCAACATTGATTGGTACGTTTTAATGTAAAGTATACACAGTTTTTTAAACTGATCTGCTTTTGTCACTCTCTGCTCTCTGCTGTAGCTGTATGAGCAAGCGAATGTAATTTGAAAGGTGATCACTATTTTATGGCTTCAATCCAGCAATAATCATGAAAAACAGGTAAACCAAATGAAGCAAGATTTAAGTCAAGGACCACCACCATAGCTCATCACATTAGTGACTGCAACACAGTAGATGCTGTTTTCAGAAATCCCAGCTCAAATGGCTTGTAGTACATTAAAATTCCTAGGTCAATCAGTCAAGGGGTTTTGCTTTGCAGCGCACAGATGAGTTTGAGAAACAAAGGACCAGGTTGCTCAAAATACAACTTTGGTTGAAATAAGCCTCCGTGGGGGTTTCATTCCTCATACAGCTCCTGCCACCAGGTGTTGATCTGGGAACCAGGACAAAGAATGTAAAGGAAAGAAGAATGAGGAAGAAAAGGAAAAGATTAATTGTTCCATCAAATGTAGTCTCCTGAGCAGCACATTTGTTCCTCCTGCATCAAAAGTTCTTGCATTGCAGTTCAGAACAATCACCTGGCATTTAGGTTGCCTTCGGCCTTCCCCCCCATTTTGAGCATGTAATTATTCACACCAGGTGCATCGCTTCCACCCATCCCTTAGGACTTTACCATTCACAAGCACATGAATTGCAATTTGCCAGCCTTCACTAAAGTTCCTTTGTAAAAGTCTCCTACCCTGGGTGTAATGTTACACTGACAAGGCGCACAGGACAATGAAAAGGGAAATAGAATTTACCCAGCTAACAAAGGGGATTAATGCTCCCTGCTCCAAACCCCGGGTGACTGTACAGAATTGATTGCAGGATCTCCGGTGACAGAAGGCTTGTGTCATATTAAAAACGTGAATGTGGCAGCGGCAGTAGAAAACAAATACACACGGCGGTGGCCAATTGCTGTAACTGTAGTGTTTTGTGTAGCTATTTTTTTGCTAAATGCAACTGGTGTCATTTAAAGTTGAAATCAATGAAAGAAATTAGCCAGCAGGCTCCTTAATGCCAATGACATGTATTCAGCTGGATTAGCATTTTCCAAAAAAGAAAGATCTCCAGCCCTGCTTTATTTAGATTATATGGGCGTGGTCTTCTTTGGTATGGAGCACCCACAACTCCCACTAACTTCACCAGGAATCGTGCCCCCTCAGCACCAGTCAGGAGCAGGCAATGAAGTGACAGCATCACAAGAACGTGAATCTCTTGGCACTGGTTACACATCTGGTGCGCTGCAACCATCACTTCCCAGGCTGGCCGGAGTCATCTCATTGTGCTGCCCCTGTCTATTTTATTGCTTCCATTTGGGGCATCTCTTTGTTCTGTGTTTAGACAGTGACTCAGACAGTGGGCACCCCATCCATCCCTAACCTAGACAAATTGGAGGATTGGGCCAAAAGAAATCGGATGAGGTTCAACAAGGACAAGTGCAGAGTCCTGCACTTAGGACGGAAGAATCCCATGTGCCGCTACAGCTGGGGACTGACTGGCTAAGCAGCAGTTCTGCAGAAAAGGACCTGGGGATTACAGTGGACGAGAAGCTGGATATGAGTCAGCAGTGTGCCCTGGTTGCCAAGAAGGCTAATGGCATATGGGGCTCCATTAGTAGGAGCATTGCCAGCAGATCGAGGGAAGTGATTATTCCCCTCTATTCAGCACTGGTGAGGCCACATCTGGAGTATTGCATCCAGTTTTGGGCCCCCCATTACAGAAAGGATGTGGACAAACGAGAGAGAGTCCAGTGGAGGGAAATGAAAATGATCAGGGGGCTGGGGCACATGACTTATGAGGAGAGGCTGAGGGAACTGGGCTTGTTTAGTCTGTAGAAGAGAAGAGTCAGGGGGGATTTGATAGCAGCCTTCAACTACCTGAAAGGGGGCTCCAAAGAGGCTGGAGCTCAGCTGTTCTCAGTGGTGGCAGATGACAGAACAAGGAGCAATGATCTCAAGTTGCAGTGGGAGAGGTTTAGGTTGGATATTAGGAAACACTATTTCACTAGGAGGGTGGTGAAGCACTAAAATGGGTTACCTAGGGAGGTAGTGGAATCTCCATCCTTAGAGGTTTTTAAGGCCCGGCTTGACAAAGCCTTGGCTGGGATGATCTAGTTGGGGTTGGTCCTGCTTTGAGCAGGGGGTTGGACTAGATGACCTCCTGAGGTCTCTTCCAACCCTAAATTTCTATGATTCTATTGTAATGCAAATAAAGAACGACACTGATAACAAGGAGGAGGTGGGGTTATTCCAGTTCCCAGTTCCCATCTTTGATTTGTTCTGATGCATTGGCAAGTCACAGGCCATGCGTGCATTAAGGAAACCACTAAGAAGATAAGAGGGACAGTTAAGACAATGTCTCTGATGGTTGTTTTTTCTCTTTACTGAGAAAGGTAACGCATAAACTTAGTAAAAATAACCGTAGATGTTAGAGATGAAAAATACCATGGTAGGGTATCCGGGGTTGGCTCCCTACAGCACTTGCTACTGCATTGTCCTGGATTTGAACATCTCAAGCAATGGGGTTTCTGCCACTTCCCTTGGGAGGATATTCCATTTCTTAATTAATATGTCACACTGTCATCAGGGGGTGTTTTCGTGAGATTCAGCCTGAGTGTTCCTGCTTGCAAATTTCAACTCATTGCTCCTAGCCAGACCTCTAAACGGGAAAGGGTAAAATATGGAGAGGAGCAGCGCAAAGAGAAGGATGACTGGCAGTGCACTTGCTTCCTGGGGATATAGTATGAGTTCTTTTACACCTGGTTTCTAGGATTCCCTGGAAGACAGTGGGAAGGAAAGCTCAGACAGAGCAGCTCACATCACATCTTTATTCATGTATCTCTTCCCCACCCCCATTGAATCCCCCCACTGGCTCCCTCATACCCTTAGCGTGAAGTTTAAGCTTACCCTCACCTTCAAGGCTCTTCGCAAACGGCTTTGACCGAACTCTGATCATTCTGCCTATTGCCCCCTTACCCCCTGCCAATGATTAGTGTAATTGCCTAAGGCACTTAGAAGCTGAGCCTAAGTCCTAAGTGATGTAGGCCTGGTCTACACTACAAAGTCAGGCTGACGTAAGCTACCTTGTGTTGATCTAGGTGTGCGCGGGGCTACACTTGAAGTCGTCGTCCACCAATGTAAGTGCCCCGTTACAGCGACATAGTAACATCGCCTCCCCGAGGGGCGTTGAGCATGGTCAATGTATGAAGGTCAACACAGCGCAAATGTAGATGCAGCAATACCTATGTCAACCCTAACAGTCCAATTGTTCTCCCACAATGCCCGACACTGACTGCTCTGGTCACAGTTGTTAACTCCACCGCCCAGAGATCATATAGCCCGGCTCTCCCCATCCCTAGCTTTAAAACCCTATGAATCTTTGCAATGCCTTTTTCTGATTCTCCAGCTGAGGTGCATGGACAGCGTATATTCTCATAGAATCATAGAATATCAGGGTTGGAAGGGACCTTAGGAGGTCATGTAGTCCAACCCTCTGCTCAAAGCAGGACCAATCCCCAATTTTTGCCCCAGATCCCTAAATGGCCCCCTCAAGGATTGAACTCACAACCCTGGGTTTAGCAGGCCAATGCTCAAACCACTGAGCTATCATAGGTGCATGGGAAATTGAAAATAAGCGTGAAAATTGTGGGCTAGAGATGATATTATGGGATGGAGAACATTGCATTATGAGCAGTTGACCCCTTGCTCCCAGGCACCTCTGTGGGACTCATTTCTGCCCCACCCTATATTGCCAAAACCACCCAAAAGACAGTGTTCTGAATGGTGGCGGGATACCTACCGCTGGAGCACCACATTCTGCATTGACACAAGCACTCCTGGTGAGATCGCACAGCACCAATGCAAGGAGCCACATGTGCACATGCACAGGCAACATGCTAACTGCGGCGGCTGTGTGCCGACATAACTCGCGTTATCAAAACTTTGTAATGTAGCCATGGCCTTAGGCACATGACTGTCCGTGAGACTTAGGCTCCTGAGTCACTTAGGTGCTTCTGAAAATTTCACCCGCTGTGTCAATGCCTGGCTACTCTCCTTCTCCCACTCCTGCCTCCATGCCTTTTACCACGCTGACGCTGCCCCTATGTAGCAAACGCTTTCCCCCTTCCAGTCTGACATGCCATTCCCCTACCCCCACATTCAGATGCCCCCCTCAGCACTCACTTCTTCCACAGACCCCACAAGAGAGGCTCCTTCATCTCCACATTGCCAAGGGTATCCTTGTTCTGGGTTTCCCTTTGTCACCACTTCAGCCATTATGCCCCAATCTGCATGGGCAAATCCTCGTCCCTGTGCAGAGCCCCATTAAAGTCCGTGAGGCTCCCCAGGGCCATGAGGCTCTGCCTACACTGATCCACTTACAGCAGCAGGGCTTAGATTGTCAACTTTCTTCAGCACTGACTGTCTTTATTTTGGGTCGTGTACAGAACCAGGCACATGCTGGATGCTTCACAAATGAGGCTAAGTTTATATCGGTACCATTTATCCACTATGAACATTCACTCCTCCATGAGACCAGCGGCACCAGGCATATAAAGTCTCTGTTGAAAAGTAATTAGACAGGAGTAGATATGAAACAGTAGATATAAAAAAAAGATTTGATTTTCCAGCAAGTCTTGCAAGGGAGTATCCTTGCAGGGGAAAGAATATAGTGGTCAGATGTTACACAATGTATTTCTCTGACTGGGAGCAGAGTGAGCATGCCATGCAGCCAATGAAAGGGGGGGAAGAGAAATCAGCTAAGGTCATCAGAGAATCATTTCCTTTTGAAATGTCAGTAATCTTACTCAGCCGAAGGAGGAATGCAATGTAAAGGCATACAGTCAATTTGAAAGCCAGTCAATTAAAAAATATCCAGCATAGCACCTGTCTCTGAGTCCTCTGTCAATTTTTGTGGTTTTACAGCCCCCATCTCCTGATTTTTAAATGAATTTTCTCTCTCCTTTCTCTGTGAAGGACTCACACAAAGAACAGGGGAAACTGACTACTACTACATAAGGGATACAGCAAAACTGACTATGTACAAAATGTATAACTGCCCAATGTATAAACATAGATAAATGCATGTTCTTCTGATCTCTTTCAACTACAGGAATTGTGGGTGTCATTTCTAAAACAGTAGGTTAAAAAAATTCAGACAGATTTTTAGTTTTAAGAGTATGGTTTGCAAGTTGCCCTCTGCCCTAGAGAAGGGGGCTGAGTCCTTTGATAACAGTTATACGCACTAAGAATGAAATCTCCTGCTTCTAGTCATCAGCTGATCAACACATGAGAGAGGAAAGCATCGCCTTCACCATCCACCTGCACAGCATAGTGCTACTGGACAGGTGCTTTTTGGAAAAGGTGGGTTCATTTTTCTCTGAAGCATCAGACATAGTCCATTCCTGAAGGTAGGATACTGAACCAGATAGACCAAAGGTCTGATCTAGTATGGCAAATCTTAAACTTCTGTACAGCAACTTGCCAAGGAAATATACCGACCTTATTTCTGAGGTATATTATCCATCAAACAGCTAAATTTAGATAGAATATTACATCTAGTTCAAATGATGAATATGATGATGATGATGAAGAAGATTTTTATGTTAAAGTTCATTATGATATCCAATTAAAACCAGAGCCTGTCTCTCTCTGTCATTTGCTGCTCAATGCCTTCTGAGATAGGTGTACAGGATGACTGTACATTTAGCATGCTCATTCAGAAACGCCACTTTGACTTATAACTGAAAGGCCCAGCCTCTGGGGTGACAGTCTTCTAGGCTCAAATAACCTGAAATTTGCTTTAAAAAAATTGGTAGGAGCCCAATCCAGGAGGAAAACAAATGCCATGAGTTCCACCTCCAGTTTCCTCTGCTTCTGGGGGGTGGAGGAGGAAGTGGGTACATGTATTTCATACAGAGACATCACGTCATTTTAAAAATATTTTCCATATGCATAGGCTGTAACTTAGCCAGGGGGCCACTGTCAAATGAATTCCTAGACAAATCCACACACATAAGGCCTCTACGTAAATCATGCCACTTACACAGCAGTAGGTTAGATTGCATTTTGTAAGGTGTGAGACGTTTGGCTCCCCCTGTGGAGCAAGAAAGGGTCTCCCCCGCCTTAAACCTGCAGCCGTCAGCACAGATTGCAGGACACCTGGAAGAGGCCACAGCCATCTGTGCAGAGGCGCTTTGCACTCACTGAGACTATTGTTAGTGGCTGGGTTCCAGACGTGCTGTCATTTTAGTATAGTATTTATTATTACTCCAAGCCTTTTAGGAAGCACTTCCCTATCTGGGCTATGAAGAGAGGGAAACTTCTCTTCTAGGGCATTTGAAATAACAACTCTAGCAACATTATTTGACAGCTACTAGAATATATGTTCCTTGCAGGGACAAGACTTTTTAAACTGTTAAGAAATGTAACACAATGTTTAAAAGGCAAAAGTCCTGCTTTCCTCCAAATAGCTCTCATACCATGGATGTTGGAAACTGGCCTATCAGGGAAATTGTGGCTCACATTAACACTAAGGTACCAGATGGTTTTTGCTTGTTTGTTTTTAAATGTCTTCTTCCCCAGGCCATTCTACAAACATCCTCTCAGCTGTTTTACTCATTTTTCACCTGCTTCTTCCCCAGCAGCAGAGGAGAACAGAGCAGTGCAGAGAGAAACACAGTTCTGCATTTAGCCTTTGTAGATGTTTCAAGTTCACAGACAAACCTGAGAACAATCCCTTAAGGGAAGCCGTTGCATAAGTCCCGAATCTGGTCTCTATCTATCTTAGGTACATATATGGCCCCCTTTACCAAGCTATGAATGCCTCTCAATGTTTAACATATTTATCCCTGCAACATGCCACATGAAGTGCTATTATCCCTATTTAACAGATGGGGAACTGAGGCACTGCCTTTTATTATTATTATTAATAAAAATCCAAGTCACTTTTCAGAGTGGATCCACACTTTAGAATGCGTTCTGGAATGTCAGTAAGGTTCTCCAGACTCCCTGTCTCACCACTCGAATGCCAGGTTGATTGATTACTGGCTAATATTGCACCTTCATAGATCTTTCCTTATCTAATTTCTATTAGGATTATCTTGTCCAACCTTCTGCCAAGTACAAAACAGCGCCTCCATTATGGACTTCGGTTTTGTCTACCCAATTTGAAATGATTCAAGTGATGAGGCCTGCAACATATCCTGAGGTAGAGCAGCCAACAGATTGTCTAGTCTGACAGACTCTCTAATCACTCTTAAGTTTTTCCTGATATTCAGCCTAAAATTGCTTTTGCTCAATTTCACTTGAGGCCTGTTTACACTAGAGAATGGCACCAGTCAGGGACAAATGGTTTAACAGATCCATTGTGCCTGCAGCAGTTCAGTGCGTCTGCACCGACCAGCCTGGTTTGTGTAAACTGGTGCACTGAAGTTGCACACTGGACTCCCTCAAACATGTGCATTTTGGTTCTTGTCCTCTAAAGGCAGGTACATACTCTAAAGAATGTTACACTTTTTACATAAGTGCAACATACATGAACCTCCCAGTTACACATATGTACCCCTGCTAACATTATATATTATTTCCCAGTGGTTTATTTCAGCAATTGATGACCGTGGCAGAAAACATGATGTCTCTGCATATTCAGACCACAGTTGTACTAGCTTTTGTGTTTCCCTGCTATTTTATATTCCCAGATTAGCTTTGCAATCATCAAGAAGGAATTTCATCCTACTTCAGTAACTTCTTGATCTTCGAGACCACTTGCTTCTGTCCTCACTGGTATTCCATCTGGTAACGATTCCCCCTTTGTAAGGGAAGATACATAAGAGATGTGCAGAGAGAGAGTCTGGTTGTTGAGCCTGTGCGCTTGTAGCAGAAGTTCTACAGGAAGCATGGCACCGAAGACAGTCCAGGTGGAGAAGGGATGCGGTGGTGGCTGTACACCACCTTTGCCCCTTGCAGATTGTGGACTGCTCAGATTTACAGGAGCCCCTGGGCTAGCTGAGGGGGCAACAGTCCAGTCCAGTATCTCTTAGTGCCATGCCCCCAAGTCATCCCTTCCTATCCCCCTGGCCGGGCTTGCAAGGACAGCATAAAGCTGAGCCAGGGGAATTCTCCTTCTGCCTATTGTGCAGCCCATGTGCCATCTTGAGCAGCTAATCCAGGTCTGACGGGATGCAGAATATGACCTTCAGTTTCTTCTAGTCCCCACCAACCATTCTGCCCATTGAAGGAAATCTAACATGGATGGAGCCATCATATGAACTGTCAAATATTTTTCACTAATTGAAATCCACCCAGAACACAGGCAGATAATTGTCTGATACAGCGAGAGAAGAGCGTCAGAAAATGTCCAGAGGTAACAGCCAACCCTACAGACAACCTGTCCCATAATCTGGAGTTTATTACAAGGAAATTTGCCATTCGGAGCCTGCCTGAGAGCACCCTAGACATACTATTGCCTTTGACTCTACTGTCTGCCACCGCTGGGACTTTGTCTGAAATTCAAATGAACATTCATGACCTGGGCCACAATTCTAGTTCAATCCCCAAAGCAATTTTTCACTTGTACTAGTTCATATTTAGATTAGTCCTTCATTGCTGGTTTCTGCAAAGAAAGGGGATGTGTTGGTTAGGTGAGGAATTTTTGATTAGGATCAAATTTTCAAAAGTACCCAAGTGACTAAGGACTTTCATTGACACTTAAGCATCAAAATCACTTTTGAAAATGGAGCCTGGGCTCCTAAGTCACTTGGGCACTTCTGAAAACGTTATGCCTCTATTTTTGACAGTATCAGAACTGTGTTTTACACAAAGCTCACACCTGACATGTTCACCTGAATCAGCCAATCTGCCAAACTGGGTATTTTAAAAATTAACATCTCAATTTGTGACCTCCACCTAAACCATCATTCTGGACACTTTCTGCAAGTGTTAATTTACTATGCTAACTTTAAAAAAAAAAATCCAAAGAGGAATTAACACGATATGCAGATAGCAAGCAACTTGCCTAATCGTTCCTTGTTGTAAACCTCTTTTCTCGGCAACAGATCCCTTTCGCGTTATTTGTTGTAATCTCTGGCTGTTAAATCTAAATTAGATTGCAAAAAAGCTCTGGGTTGGGCCCTTCCATCTTTGTATGTTTGTAAAGCACCAAGCACAGCCATGGCCTTATATAAACATTTGATCAACAGGCATATGTAGAATTAAAATGGAATGTTTAAATCTTAGCATCTATGCAACAGTGTAATGAACAAATACGCTCGAGGTGTTGAAAGGGGGAAAAATATTAAACTGCACAGCATCTCCTTTTATCATAGTAAGAGGCAAAGAGCTCTACTTAGCGACAGAAATGAAATGTCCTAATAGAAACTAAGGGTCTGATCATTGGTACCTCTGTCAATAAGTCATTGCCCTAAATGCAAGGTCAGATCACACAGAGGCATCAAATTACCTCTCTGGGCTGCCAAATTTCTTCAGGCCTGTGAGTCAGGTAAGCGATATGGCAGGTCTGACAGGGGAAGTGCAGGACTCGTGGACTGAATGTGTGGAATCTACCATGAAATCATATACAAAATAAACCATATCTATACAGGAGTCTAACTGCTTGCCAAAGGACAAGGCACTGCAGCGCTATCGCAAAATATTGGGATGCGGGGGGGGGGGGCAGGGGAGAGAGAGATAATTCAGGTCAGAGCACACAATCTACAAATCCTTGGAATGCCTGAGGGTGTGGAAGGCAATGACCTCAGACTGCTTTGAAAATTGATTAAAGAAGCCCTACAGCTGATCATAGTCAATGACCCTATCTACATGTATCAAACAGACAACAGCCAAAACTTCTCTGATTGAGCTGCTAATTGTAAGGATTTCTGTCCTGAGATTTCTTGTGGTAGCCAGCAAGAAGCAGATGCAATGGAACCAGTACCACCCAGTAAACGAGTCTTCCTCAGATCAGGCACAGAAATGAAAAGATGAGCTTTGTTCTCTTCAAGGGCTGATTGTCATAAGATCAGCCTAAAGATGATGCTTTCTTAAAACGTATTTCCAGCTGTGTGCTAGATCACAATATAAATGACAAGGCATGTGTGCTTCAGGATCTACAACCGCTTACTGAAATATACGGCAAAATAGACAGCTGGTCTAAAGGACTGTGTGGTTTCTTTTATCTTAAGGTCTTCTTTGGCTAGACGTACAAGGGATAAATCACAAACTAGTAATTGTGAAATGGCATGAATATTTCTTTTCTTTTTCAGACCGAGGATCCAATTAGCCCGATGGTCAATGTCTCCTTTTTGCCCTTGTGTGTATGTACCTTTAAAAACAATCCGCTTAAATCTATATGTATCTTGTTCAGTTAAAGATTTTATGGTTAGAATACATGTGGCATAACCACAGTGTGAGAACAAAGTTATTTGCTCATTTCAAATGATGGTTTCTCCAGGTGTTCAATGCGGAAGAGAACCATCAAATGTTACGGAGTCTAATTTTGATGGCAAAGGAGATGTTGGGAAAGGACTTTGATTTGTCTACAATGTGTCATTCTCCAATACCTCTCACCCTACCTTAATACATACGTTAATTAAGACTCACAACACCTTGGCAGACATAAATATTATTCCTAGTACTTTACAAATGGGGAAAAACACCACCAGCCAGAGTTGTTTGAGAGAACAAATCCAACCAGAGTAACAGACTCAGAAGAACGCCCAAGTTCTTAGCTCCCAGTCATTTACTGAGTTTGCTATCTCTGTGAGGCTGTGTAACACTAAACTTTTATAGATGAAGACTAGCATATTAGGTACAAAGTGCTATGGTTTTTCTGGGATTGAAACCTGCAAAAAAATCTTGTTTCTTTTAAAAAGTCACTCATGGTCAAGATGAAAGAATGGGTAATAATGCAGGAAGCTGCTAAAGGCTTTCAAACGTTCAGGAACTTCTATCTTAAAGGCTATATTCACAACTTTGCTCAAAAAATATACAACAAACCAGTGCTTAGTTTTTTGAACTGCCATGTTTTCCAGACAACGATGCAAAAGCTATTTTAAATGAAGAGACTCTCATTTACAAATAATTGAGTTAAAATATGTTGGGAAGGAGGTTGTATGAATATGAGGAGGGAGTACTGGGACTCAACGAAGAAGAAATATTAGGTTTCTGATCACACCCTAAAATTGCTCAGCATATGGTCAAGTAACTTTTAGGGCTTGTCTATATGGCCCTGCAGTTTGGACTACAGGGGTGTGAATAGCACTGCACATTAGTGTGTTGCACTTTAAATCCCCCATGTGACGCTGCAGGCATGAAATGAAAGGTTCCTAGTTTGCACTAACATGGCCTTGTAAACGTAGCCTTAGCAAGGACCTTAAAGGCTCATAGCCAACTTGAAAACTAGATCATTAAAAAAAATAGTCAAAATTAATCCCAGGAAGGAGAAGTTAGTTGCCTGTACAATAACTTGAGTTCTTTGAGCTGTTTTGTCCCTAAGGCTGCTCCACCTTAGGATGTATGCGAGCCTGTGCTCTTTAAACTGGAGACTGTAAAAGCAGTGTCATGGGCCCATGCTTGCGCAGAGCAGCATCTTGTGCTCCCATACAAGGGCACATAAGGAGGCACAGATTCAACCGCAAAACCAGGGACTCCAGGGCAGAGGGAAAGGAAGGTCAGAGGTGGAGCACCCCACAGGGACAAAGCAGAAAATTATAGACTCATAGAACTGTAGGACTGGAAGGGACCTCGAGAAGTCATCTAGTCAAGTCCCATGTACTCATGGCAGGGCAAAGTATTATCCCTGACAGGTGTTTGTCTCACCGGCTCTTAAAAATCTCCAATGATGGAGATCTCAAAGAACTCATCTCAAGAACTCACATTACTGTACAGTAAGTAACCTCTCCTTCTTTTATGTCCCTATGGGTGCTCCAGTGTAGGAGAAGCCCAGGCAGTATCAATGTGGAAGTGGGTATTGATGAGGCAGATCCAAGATAGTTCAGAGGACTGGATCACCAAAGGCAGTATCAGCCCTGGAAGCAGGTCAGATGGCAAAATGCTTGGCAAACATGTGAACAGAGGACCAGGTTACTGAGCTGAAGATTTCTGCTATGGGAACAACCTGCAGGAGGGCTACAGGAATGGACTGATCCCTAATAGCGTGCTGTCACCCCATGAGAGGGCGTCGGTGCTGGGGCCTAGAACAGGGACTGGTACAGAGCTGGAGCCTCTGCACATGGTACTGGAGAGTCGGTGGGACAATATCTCTGAACTCAGAGTGCTGTCGTTATGAAGACAATGAAACCAGCATGCCAGTAGAAGTCCTTGGTACCTCTTGGTGCCAAGAGATAGTGAGTGGTACCCAGGTAGGTGCTTCCCTGCGTTGCCTGGTAGAAGACTTATCTAATCTAGGCATCTTAGGCCAGGTCTACACTAGGACTTTATGTCGAATTTATCAGCGTTAACTCGATTTAATCCCTCACCCGTCCACACTAGGAAGCAGTTTATTTCGACATTAAGGGCTCCTTGAATCGATTTCGGTACTCCACCCTGACGAGGGGAGTAGCGCCAAAATCGAAATGGGCATGTCGAATGCGAGGTACTGTGGACGGAATTCGACGCTAATAGCTCCGGGAGCTATCCCACAGTGCACCACTCGGTGGACGCTCAGGGCAGTGTTGTGTACTCGGATGCTCTGACCTGCCACTCAGAGAAATCCCCGCGAAAATTTGAATACTTTTTCCTCTGTGGCCATTTTGAATCACATTGCCTCTTTGGACATAGTGGCGAGCTCAGCAGCACTGGCAATGATGCAGAGCTCTACAGCGGTGGTTTCGATGCCATCGGTGAATAGAAAGAGAGCTCCAACATGGAGTGATCGTGAGGTATTGGATCTCATCGCTGTGTGGGGCGATGAATCCATCCTAGCCGAGCTCCGTTCAAAAAGACGGAATGCAAAAATTTACGAGAAGATTTCACAGGCTATGACGGAGAGAGGGTACAGCCGGGATGCTACGCAGTGCCGCGTCAAAATCAAGGAGCTACGTCAGGCGTACCAAAAGACCAAAGAGTCCAACGGACGCTCCGGCTCAGCGCCTCAGACTTGCCGATTTTACGAGGCACTGCACGCCATGCTCGGTGGTGCGGCAACAACTACCCCACCAGTGTCCGTGGACACCGATGACGGGGTCCATTCTACGGACACATCGGAGGAGGTTTTCGCTGACGGCGAAGAAGAGGAAGGAGGGCAGGGGGACGAGGCAATCGAAAGCGGTCACCCTGGAGATTTCCCCGACAGCCAGGAACTATTCCTGACCCTGACTGCGCTGCCCTTCGAACACTCCCAAGGCAGCATTCCTGACCAGGAATCAGGAGAGGGATCATCAGGTCAGTGTTTTAGACATTTATTTTCAATACAATAGTTATGGTGTGTTAGCGCTCTGTAACTGTGGCTTCATTGGCCTTATGCGCTTCACCTTGGAGTCGCTTTCCCGTGCAACTATTCGAAAAGTCTGTCAATATGTATGGGGATAGAGGTGTAATCACCAGCAGATATCTCAGAGAAGCTGTCTTGAAGGTACAGCGATAGCTTGTCTAGCACGTTCACTGGGAGAGCTGCCTTATTGTCTCCTCCATGGTAGGATACTTTCCCGCGCCATGCGAGCAGCAGGTACTCTGGTATCATTGCCTTGCATAGCATGGCAGCATACGGCCCCGGGGTTTGCTTGCATTGACTCAGCATGCAGATTTTCTCTGTCTCCGTAATCCTCATCAGAGTGATATCAGTCATGGGGTCCTGGTTCGAATGAGTAGTATAATTAGTATACTGCATGCTTCCTTTTCCCCTTACAGACAGACACCCGGCAGTTTACGTTACCGCGTGGTGGTAGGGGCTCGGGAGCAAAACCAGTAGTGCATATCGGTGCGCGGGAAGTGACAGTCCCGGGGACCGGCAACGCTAAACCGGGGATAGGATAGGCGAGCCGTTCATGCTGAGCGGTCCGCGGGCATTTTTGATTCCCTAGAGCAGCCACGCGGAGGGGGGGGAAGGGTAGGCGAGCCGTTCACGCAGAGCGGTTCGCGGCCATTTTTGGTTCCCTGGAGCGGCCACGCTGAGGGGGGGGAAGGGTAGGCGAGCCGTTCACGCAGAGCGGTTCGCGGGCATTTTTGGGTCCCTGCAGCGGCCACGCTGAGGGGGGGGAAGGGTAGGCGAGCCGTTCACGCTGAGCGGTTCGCGGGCATTTTTGGGTCCCTGCAGCGGCCACGCTGAGGGGGGGGAAGGGTAGGCGAGCCGTTCACGCTGAGCGGTTCGCGGGCATTTTTGGGTCCCTGCAGCGGCCACGCTGAGGGGGGGGAAGGGTAGGCGAGCCGTTCACGCAGAGCGGTTCGCGGGCATTTTTGGGTCCCTGGAGCGGCCACGCTGAGGGGGGGGAAGGGTAGGCGAGCCGCTCACGCTGAGCGGTTCGCGGGAATTTTTGGTTCCCTGGAGCGGCCACGCTGAGGGGGGGGGGTGGGTTTAGGACAGCCGCCGTAGATTACCGGTTTGGCCAGCAGCAGCTACTGACCGCCGCCAGGAACACTGAGGGAGACATGGGAGTAGAGCAGTGCTGTGAAGCAATCTCACAGCAGTCGTAAGTAAGCAGCTTACCATGGTTTTCAGAGAGGTGATTTTCTGTGTACGGAAAGGCCTCTGGGATCCGTATACCGGGACCCTAGACACTCACTCAGCCTTAAGGCATATTATTTGACCTTGTAGTACGTGTACATGTGATAGGCACTGTCTTTGGTCCTATTCATGGTGAAAGAGTATGGTCATTGTTCTTGAAAAAGTATCTGTCTGAGGAATTCACTCCCTTTCATTTATCCCACAGCTGTGAGTGTCTCCCACCCAACCCGTGCTTCTCCCACCCATGGCCTAGTCCAGATAAGGCGGCGCAAAAAGAGAACCAGGGACGACATGTTCTCGGAATTAGTGATGCTGTCACAGAGGGAGGCGGCACAGCGCAGAGAGGACTTCGCACGGTACGAGCGAGCAGCCAGGGAACGGGAGCAGAGGGCTGAAGCGCGCGAGGACAGGTGGCGGCAGGAGGATCAGCAGGCGACCCAAACAATGCTGGGAATCATGAGGGAGCAAACAGACACGCTCCGGCGCCTAGTGGATATTCTCCAGGACAGGAGACATGAGGAAAGAGCGCCTCTGTATGTTCTTTCAAGCCGCCCTCCCCCGCCACCAAGTCCAGTGGCTTCCTCCCCAAAAGTCACTAGGACAAGGGGATCCAGGGTGCGTGGAAATACTCAATCCACCCCTGCAGACCGCTGCAACAGCAGAAGGCTGTCATTCCCAAAACCATAGACTTTTCCCTCCTCTCCATCCAGCAGCACCCCTGAGCACCTCCCTTCCCAGGTTCCATGTGAAGTTACTGTTTTGTTGAATAAATCTTGTTTTTTGGTTCACCAATGTTTCCCTGAGTGTTTTAAACGGGACAGTTTGTATCTCTGGGTAGTGGTTAACATGGTTTTTAAGTGCAGAGAATGGGAGCACAAACGAGGGTGCAGACAGGTTAACTGCTGAAGTGACAAGCACAGTACACATTGCATGCATTAAGCACACCTTTCCTTCGTTGTGCTGGTTTCTACGTTCTAAATGTGGGGTTGGGGGTTGGGTGGTGCACTGTATGTTTGGGGAGGGTGGTCGCTGATCTTTTGCGGCTGACAGTAGCCTGCTGGATAGATCAATGCACTGTGTGATCCGTTGGCGATACTCAATACGTACAAGGCACATAGACACCACCACACACACATGGGATTAGAAGAGGTTCATGGTCCCTTTAAGCAAGCGGAACACCTCTTGGCACTGCGCTTTGGGCAGGATCAACAGCTTCCCCTTTGAAGGGAAGTGTCCCCCAACCAAACCTCCCCCCAACCGCCGTATGCCTACACGGTGATAATCATTACCCAAGAAGAAGTACAGGAACACGTTCAAACAAAAAAATCTTTCCTTTACTGTGACTTTACAGCGTTGATCCAAGGAGGGGGAAGGCGGTTGGTAATGGGAGGATGGGCAACGGGACATGTGTAAAGGGACAGGGGTAGGTCCAGTATCTGTTTACGGAAGTGTAGCAGTCAATGGTTAACCCGCTCTGTCTGGAAGCGAGCTTTCAAAGCTTCACGGATGCGGACCGCCTCCCGCTGTGATCTCCGAATGGCTCTGGTGTCTGGCTGAGCGTAATCTGCTGCTAGTCGATTTGCCTCAACCTCCCAGCCCTGCATAAATGTCTCCCCCTTGATCTCACACAGATTGTGGAGCACACAGCACGCCGCAATCACAATGGGGATATTTTTAGGGCTGAGGTCGGAGCGAGTAAGTAAGCTTCGCCATCTTGCCTTGAGACGGCCAAAGGCACACTCCACCACCATTCTGCACTTGCTCAGGCGGTAATTAAAGAGTTCCTTTTCAGTGTCCAGGGCTCCCGTGTATGGCTTCATGAGCCATGGCATTAGCGGGTAGGCAGGGTCCCCCAGGATCACTGTTGGCATCTCCACCTCCCCAACAGTGATTTTGTGATCGGGGAAATAAACCCCCTGTTGCAGGCGTCTAAACAGACCAGAGTTCTTGAAAACACGAGCATCATGAACCTTTCCTGGCCACCCAACATTGATGTTTGTAAAACGTCCTTTGTGGTCCACTAGTGCTTGCAGAACCATAGAAAAATAGCCCTTCCGGTTAATATACTGGCCGCCCTGGTGCTCCGGTCCCAGGATAGGGATGTGTGTCCCATCTATGGCCCCACCGCAGTTTGGGAATCCCATTGCAGCGAAGCCATCTATGATCGCCTGCACGTCTCCCAGGGTCACTACTTTGTGGAGCAGCAGGTCAACGATTGCACGGGCTACCTGCATCACAGCAACCCCCACGGTAGACTTGCCCACTCCAAATTGGTTCGCTACTGACCGGTAGCTGTCAGGGGTTGCAAGCTTCCACAGGGCTATGGCCACTCGCTTCTGGATAGTGAGGGCAGCTCGCATCCGGGTGTCCTGGCGCTTCAGGGCAGGGGACAGCAACTCACAAAGTTCCATAAAAGTGCACTTACGCATCCGAAAGTTTCGCAGCCACTGGGACTCATCCCATACCTGCAGCACTATGCGGTCCCACCAGTCAGTGCTTGTTTCCCTTGCCCAGCATCGCCGTTCCACGGGATCAACATGACCCATTGCCACCATGATCTCTAGGGTCCGGGGTCCAGCGCTTTGCAAGAGATCAATGCCCCTTTCAAAGTTTAAGTACTCCTGGAGATTATGTTGTCTCCTCTCCCGATTTCTCTGCAACAGAGTCTGGAAAAGGTGCGCTATAAGGCGCGAGTTGTTGGCTACGGACAGAACATCTGCGATAATCGCGGAGGGCTCCATGCTCACTGTCCAGTGGCGTCCGAGCTATCAGCCACAGGAAAAGGGCGCGAATTCATTCCCCGCCGGCGCTTTCACGTAGGGAAGGCGGAAGTGTGGGTCGAGTGACGAAATGTACGTATACCGACCCTTGACACAATTTCGTTCCCACAAGGCACTGGGGGCTACACCCAGAATTCCAGTGGGCAGGCGGGACTGCGGGAACTGTGGGATAGCTACCCACAGTGCACCGCTTGCAATGTCGACGCTTGCCCCCCTACTGTGGACTCGGACATTCGAATAAACATCCCTGGTGTGGATTCGAACAATCGACATGGAAATATCGGGTTCACAAGTTCGGTTTCACAGAAATCGAACTAGTACCGTAGTGTAGACATACCCTTAGAGGATACTGATGCCTTGGTACCGATTTTAGCAAGGGCCTCAGCAATGCCCTTTGAGGGACGCAAGATCTCCTGGGAGTCTCATTTATGGGGAGACTTATCCCTTTTCTCAGATTTCCTAGTAGGGGAAAAAGGCTTCTCTCTGATATCTTCATCTCCAGAGCGGCAGCTGGGGCTCCAGCAGGCAATGGAGCAGCCTGAGATGTTGAGGCTGATGTATGAGTGGCAGAGAGAAGGGAGTGGACCCAGCTGGAGCTAGGAAGTGTTCAGCCTCTCCATCCTTTTGAGACATGCCCTTGAACCTCATGCAGACCTTACACTTCCATAGGATGTGGGTGTCTGCAAGACATCAGAGATAGCTATGGGAAAAACCCGCGGCAGGTCTGGCAGGGCTTGAACCCAGGGTTTTCAGCACAACACAGATGTGCCAAAGCCCTAAAATAAGGCAGCCAGAACTCCACTTTCAAAACACAAACGTGCTGCAACTGAGAAAAGCAAATAATGAAATAAAAACTTAAGAAAATGAAAACAGTAAGATTTACACATGAGAAAAGGTGAGAAGTTGAGAACCACAGAACCCCAAAATGCTAGTGGTTGAGAAGGAACTGAGTGGCAATGGGTCCACACCTCCTTCTATGCCAGGGGTGGCCAACCTGTGGCTCCGGAGCCACATGCGGCTCTTCAGAAGTTAATATGCGGCTCCTTGTATAGGCACCAATTCCGGGGCTGGAGATACAGGCGCCAACTTTCCAGTGTGCCAGGGGGTGCTCACTGCTCAACCCCTGGCTCTGCCCCCACTCCACCCCTTCCTGCCCCCACCCCTGAGCCATAGAAACAAGAGGAGGAAACTGACTATGGTGAAAACTGAAAGTTTATACATGAGCTTAGGGTTAGGGTTCCATGTGCTCATTTATCTGCTCATCCATGTGGGCACAAACGATACTGCGAGGTGTGACACTGAGCAGATCAAGAGTGACTACAGGGCTCTGGGCGTACGGGTGAAGGAGTTTGGAGCGTAGATGGTATTCTCTTCGATCCTTCCTGTCAAAGGTAGGGGCCCAGGCAGAGACAGGTGCATCGTGGAGGTGAATGCTTGGCTGCGAAGATGGTGTCGCCAGAAGAGCTTTGGCTTCCTCGACCACGGGATGCTAATCCAGGAAGAACTGCTAGGCAGAGATGGCGTTCACCTTTCGAGGAGGGGAAAGACCCTATTTGGATACAGACTGGCTAACCTAGTGAGGAGGGCTTTAAACTAGGTTCGACGGGGACAGGTGAGCAAAGCCCACAGGTAAGTGGAGAAAATGGGGACCTGGGTCGGAAATAGGAGGGAGCATGGGCTCTAATGACAAAGAGATAGGAGGGTCAGGGCAAAACTGGGAGGCAAGATCAAATCAGTATCTTAGATGCCTGTATACAAATGCGAGAAGTATGGGTAATAAGCAGGAAAAACTGGAAGTGCTAATAAATAAATTCAACTATGACATTGTTGGCATCACCGAAACTTGGTGGGATAATACACATGATTGGAATGTTGGTATGGATGGGTACAGCTTGCTCAGGAAGGACAGACAGGGGAAAAAGGGAGGAGGTGTTGCCTTATATATTAAAAATTTACACACTTGGACTGAGGTGGAGATGGACATAGGGGACGGAAGTGTTGAGAGTCTCTAGGTTAGGCTAAAAGGGGTAAAAAAACAAGGGTGATGTCATGCTAGGAGTCTACTACAGGCCACCTAACCAGGTGAAAGAGGTGGATGAGGCTTTTTTTAAACAACTAACAAAATCATCCAAAGCCCAAGATTTGGTGGTGATGGGGGACTTCAACTATCCAGATATATGTTGGGAAAATAACACAGCGGGGCACAGACTATCCAATAAGTTCTTGGACTGCATTGCAGACAACTTTTTATTTCAGAAGGTTGAGGAAGCTACTAGGGGGGAAGCTGTTCTAGATTTGATTTTAACAAATAGGGAGGAACTCGTTGAGAACTTGAAAGTAGACAGTAGCTTGGGTGAAAGTGATCATGAAATCATAGAGTTCACAATTCTAAGGAAGGGTAGAAGGGAGTACAGCAAAATAGAGACAATGGATTTCAGGAAAGCGGATTTTGGTAAGCTCAGAGAGCTGATAGGTAAGGTCCCATGGGAATCAAGACTGAAGGGGAAAACAACTGAGGAGAGCTGGCAGTATTTCAAAGGGACACTATTAAGGGCCCAAAAGCAAACTATTCCGCTGGGTAGGAAAGATAGAAAATGTGGCAAAAGACCACCTTGGCTTAACCACGAGATCTTGCAAGATCTAAAAAATAAAAAGGAGTCATATAAAAAATGGAAACTAGGACAAATTACAAAGGATGAATATAGGCAAACAACACAGGAATGCAGGGTCAAGATTAGAAAGGCAAAGGCACAAAATGAGCTCAAACTACCTACAGGAATAAAGGGAAATAAGAAAACTTTTTATCAATACATTAGAAGCAAGAGGAAGACCAAGGACAGGGTAGGCCCACTACTCAGTGAGGAGGGAGAAACAGTAACAGGAAACTTGGAAATGGCAGAGATGCTTAATGACTTCTTTGTTTCGGTCTTCACCGAGAAGTCTGAAGGAATGCCTAACATAGTGAATGCTAATGGGAAGGGGGAAGGTTTAGAAGATAAAATAAAAAAAGAACAAGTTAAAAATCACGTAGATAAGTTAGATGCCTGCAAGTCACCAGGACCTGATAAAATGCATCCTAGAATACTCAAGGAGCTAATAGAGGAGGTATCTGAGCCTCTAGCTATTATCTTTGGTAAATCATGGGAGACAGGAGAGATTCCAGAAGACTGGAAAAGGGCAAATATAGTGCCCGTCTATAAAAAGGGAAATAAAAACAACCCAGGAAACTACAGACCAGTTAGTTTAACTTCTGTGCCAGGGAAAATAATGGAGCAAGTAATTAAGGATATCATCTGCAAACACTTGGAAGGTGGTACGGTGATAGGGAATAACCAGCATGGATTTGTAAAAAACAAATCATGTCAAACCAATTTGATAGCTTTCTTTGACAGGATAACGAGTCTTGTGGATAAGGGAGAAGCGGTGGATGTGGTATACCTAGACTTTAGTAAGGCATTTGATACGGTCTCGCATGATATTCTTATCAATAAACTAGGGAAATACAACTTAGATGGGCTACTATAAGGTGGGTGCACAACTGGCTGGATAACCGTACTCAGAGAGTAGTTATTAATGGTTCCCAATCCTGCTGGAAAGGTGTAACGAGTGGGGTTCCGCAAGGGTCTGTTTTGGGACCGGCTCTGTTCAATATCTTCATCAACAATTTGGATATTGGCATAGAAACTATGCTTATTAAGTTTGCAGATGATACCAAAGTGGGAGGGATTGCAACTGCCTTTGGAGGATAGGGTCATAATTCAAAATGATCTGGACAAATTGGAGAAGTGGTCAGAGGTAAACAGGATGAAGTTTAAGAAGGACAAATGCAGAGTGCTCCACTTAGGTAGGAACAATCAATTTCACACATACAGAATGGGAGGAGACTGTCTAGGAAGGAGTATGGCAGAAAGGGATCTAGGGGTTATAGTGGACCACAAGCTAAATATGACCTCAGCCAAGTCGCAATCTCTCTGCGCCTCATTCTACTTCCTTTCTTTCACTCTATCTTGTTGATTTAGACCTTGGTGCTTGCAAAGATTTACACACATGCCTAAAATTCAGCACATGCCCAAATATTTACAGAATCACGGCATTAGCCTGCAAGCTCTTTCAGGCAAGGACTATCTCTCTATCATACTATTGGAGTATGTACAGAGCCAAGCAAAATGGGGCCCTATTCTTAGCTGGAGCCTCTAAATCAAGGGTAGCCAATAAGTGGACCGCAGACCAAATTCAAGCCGCCAGAGGCTTTTGAACAGACCCCGAAATCTTTTTATGTCATTATTTTGCCTGGAGTCTGGACCTTGACCAAGAAATTTGGATCTTGATAAAAAATAATTGATTGCCCCTGCTCTAAGTCCTATTGCAATAAAATGATGACACTTAAATTCATGCTAAAATGCAGCAGAATTTCCATGCCACATATTTCCAGCAGTCCTAATTATCAGAGTTGGGAGTTTCAGAAGAGCCTAAGGGAGTCAGGCATCCAATTCCAAAGGCTCTTTTGAAAATCCAGGTACTCTTATTTTGAGTCAACACTACAGTCAGGTACAAACTGTTTTACTCTAAAACAACTGTACACAGGGAGAGAAAAGCAATAAACTGGGGGGGGGGGGAGGGAGGGGTCACTATTTGTTTTGTTTTAGTATCAACAGGTAAGCAAAAAAATGCACAGTATTCCATTTTAATAAAATAGACTTGAATTGTAACATTTAATTGAGGTCTCATGTAGGCTTTTCTAATTTAGTAACAAAAAAATATAGAAGTGAGGAGGTTTTATACCATACCAGTCAAATACACACACATTATGTAATTGCCTGTTTATTTAGTGGCACCATTTAGAAATATTTCTAATGTTCATCCCCCTCAACTACAATTCTCCACCATTAACAAGCTTAATGCAATTTGTTCAACCGACTCAAAAAAAAATACAATCTCAAAGTTAGAAACTAAATTCACACATTGTCTTTGGGACCAGGAATCTGTACATAGTACAAAATATACATTTATTGAACTTTCTGTAAACAGTTTGAATTGCGTAAAACTGCAAATAGTGGGTGAATTACTGGATAATTTATTATATATTGTTATACATTTTACTTAAGGAAAATAGTTTTGCTCTTGTATATTATTACTCTGTTAAATTTATAAATTTCATAATGAGGCTGTGTATTCTGCAAACATGCTTTTCAAGCTTAAATCTCTCCATTCACAACATACATTTATACAGGTTATCAATGAAAAAGTTACACTTCCACAAAATATAAATAATTTTTTTATATCTCTCTCTCTCTCTATATATATAGTTATAGATATATAGATATATAAAGAGTAGATTGAGCTTTCTAAAAAGACAGGCACAGCATGTCACTACAAATGAAATTTTGTTTGGATACAATGTGGATTCACTTGTGTAAGGATGGGAAAAAACTCTTTAATTCAGTATGTTTTTACCTGGCCTTAGCACCAAGACAGATGCAAAAAACTCTGGTCTAAATGATTTATCAGCCAGTCAGTTCTAGAAACCAGACTAAAGACTTCACCGTCTTGAAAATAAATTGCATTTAGTTTGCCCTAGATAAGGGAGCCCAAATTTTTGGAGAAGGCCATCTCTTGCATTAACCCTTTGGCACTGGTGGTTGGGATTTCCAGGCACTGCATTACTGGGCATTTTGCACTATTAGCTTGATTTAGCACTTACAGTAAGCACTAGATTCCTGGCACCAAAAAGTGAAAGTGGGTCATCAACAGATCAGGTTAATAAAACCAGATTGGTATCCAAGGTCACAATGAACCCCCATATCAGCAATGAAACATATCCTAGGAAATCCTGACTTCCAGAATCAAGTGGTTACGCTGTGGTGGTAAATACTTGCCAACAAGATGTGTGGAAACATTTCACTTACAGCGAGACTGGATGTACTGCTTTCTCTATTGTAAATGATGATTTTCCAGTTTAATATTCTGCAAGTTCCAAATTGCAGTAGATTGAATCTTGTCAGCAAGAATGAGAATTCCCTCAGTATCAGAACGTTCCGTAGGTCCATTACTGGACATGGAAATTGTGTTAACTCCAACTCCCACCACATAAGAAACTGGTTCAGATATTGTAGGGCTGGAGTAACCAAATCCCTCCCAGAAATTTACACCTGGTTTCACCCCCTTCTCCAAGATTTAGATGAAAAGCTGCATAATAGAGAAGAAATTTCTTAAAACTGCTCGTTCGATGCTTTGAAGAAAAATAGCTGAATTAGAAGTTTGGAAGTTATATAGTAAGAAATTACTGTCCTTAATTTTCTATGAAAACATCTTATTTTAACACCATCATCTTTGTTCCCTTTAAAAGAACACTGTGGGGCCATTTAGACTTTAAAATGTTTTTCAAAAAATGAATAAAATTACCTTTTTTTTGTTGTTTAATTCCAGTGACAAGAGAACAGTTGAGGCTCCAATGCCATAGGTGCGCACAAGCTTAACTTTACATGCCGCAATTATAGTTCAACTTCCATGGGTCTACTTGCAGGGCCTAAAGGTCAATACTGTACATGCACAAATCTTTGCAGGATTGGTGCCCTAGCATTTAAACTTCCCTTTGCTGTTTCTGCAAGTGAAATATTGCAGTATAGTACTAGTGCCGGAGAACCAGAAAGTGAAAATTAAATGACTACTCTATTTTCATTGTACAAACTGAGTTGAAAGGCAAAAAGTAAAGTCAGCATTAATAGTGAAATTAAGATCTTCACGTTTAAATTTAATCTAAAACTCTTGACACAGGTTACAAAATGTAACATATTTAACCTGCCAGTGTTCTTTTAAATTAAATGGGAAGCCTGGTAATTTTCTTTAAATCATGCTTCTGCTCTGAAAAGTAACTGTGCATTCAGTTGACCTGCTCCCTGTGTAACCACCCTACTCCTGTTAGCTCTTTAAGCCCAATAGCTTTGAAGAGCGAGTTGACTTGTATTCTGGCTTGTGCATAGTCAACAGAGTTGAGAACTAAAGACCCAGTCCTATTAAAAAAAGCTTACTACCCAGCACAGTGTTTGCTAGCATGAATAGTACTGGTCAGTGGTGTGGTAAGCACCATGAGCCATATTTTTAAAGATACTTAGGCACCTAAAAATGCAGATAGGCATCTAACTCCTACTGATTTCAAAGGGAGTTAGGCACTTAGGTGCTTTTGAAAATCCCACTAGGCAACTAAGTAATTTTAAGTATCAGAGGGGTAGCCGTGTTAGTCTGGATCTGTAGAAGGGACAAAGGGTCCTGTGGCACCTTATAGACTAACAGAGGTAATTTTAAAAACTCTGACATCTAGTAGTGCTTGAAGGATTAGGCCCAACGTTCTGAAGGCAGAATCTTTATCGTTGGGGAGGAATGGCACAGAAAGAACCCAGCTTGACTTTCAGATTCAGGGACTTTAAGAATTTGCAGGAATAGAACTCAAACATTTTTACTTGTGAACTGAATGGATATAATCCTCAGATGTGATAACAGACGTAAATCAATATTAGCGTCACAATTTTTTAAAGTAACTTTTCAAAGTAGAACCATATTTTAATGTGAATTACTGACCTCATGTCCCCATAAAAGAAAAATTATATAAATCCAACCTCCTTAAACATTAAGGTTGAGGGAAACTAAAACATGAGAAAAACAGGACGAGTTCTTTAGGTTGGGATAGTAAGGGTCTTAAAACAATGACCATATATAAAGAATAAACACTTTACGGGGCATTAAAAGTGTACTGCAAAGCTAAAACTAAAATTAAGTTAAACCCAGAAATATGCTGGAGACCTCCCCCAATAAGATTGTGAACTCCTTCAACAGATAATTACATTTAGTTTTAGTTTAATTTTCCCCACTCTAGCTTTAATGCAAGTCATATCACAAATATTTGTCAAGCTCCAATATACTCCGTGCTACTCAAAGGAAAGAGAAAAAATGGACCCTGCTCTCAAGTTTATAATCCAAGTAGACAAAAAGAGGTGATCAGAAGATCACAGGGCAGTGCAATTTTTCGTTTATTTTTCAAGCATCAGTTGACCAGGTTGATACTTTGCTGAAAACGTGTGCTTTTGAAGTGGGACAGTATAAGCACAGCACACTTAACACATCACAAAAGAAGGGGGCATTCTGGCATGTCCAGTGACCCTGAGTGCCAAGGACAGGGAGGGGAATTTTTTTTTTAAAAAAAATATATATTACTATGGCTTCTTACAAGAGTTGCTATGACAGCAATTGCCATGGCACAGGGCTCTGAAATCACCATTACAGCGCACTGACAATACAGCAAAACAATTTCATTTAAGCAGGACTTAAGCAGTCCTGCAATGAGCCACAGCAGGTATAGTCCTGTGTCTGCACAGAGAACACCTGACTTCAGAAATGCTCCATATGAGTTGAGGGGACCAATCATACAGTTTATTGCAAGGTCTGATTTCTGAGTTGAATTCTGCTGTAGTCTGGTCAGCACATGCTCCTAAGCTTCACTCAATTTCCATGTTGGCTTTGCAGTTCACATAAGAGATGGCATTCATTTTGCTCAGCACAGCATTCAGAAAATTCACACGGAATGAGCATTTCTCACACCACCAATTTATTTTCGAAGTGTTGAGAGTCCATCTAATCAAAAGTGACCTAATTTGAGCCAACAGTATAAAGATCAAACAATTTATGAACATGTACTTTTAGACACTAACAAGGGGCTACAATGGGGGCTAAAACCATCATTTTCACATCTAATGAAGTGAAGCCTGGCAGCAAATTGGACCACTCCATTACACTAAATTTGTCAACTGCAGTTCTCTTTACCTACATAGTGTACATTTTCTATTTCCCATGAAGCAACTCATCAGCAAAGAATATTTATAGTAAAGAGTCAAAGTTTTATAATACTCAGCTGCCTAATATTATACATCATGCTCTAAATTAAAGGTTTAAACTTTCACACCAATTCATAGTATTCAAACATCAAACTCTTTGAACGTAAAGTGTTACCTAATTTGAAAAAACATGTTCGTCTAAAGGTTCTTAAGAAGCATCTGTCTGCATGAATGAATGCGGATATAGTTGGGAAAAAAGTTCAATTACAACTGATACTTATGAGTCACCAGATGGTGGCAGCCATCTTGTCAGCCCTTCAGGAGAGGAATTATGCCTTCATGTTTGTACAGAGCTACCAGAAGCAAAATAACCTGATTTTTTTCAGAGTGACACTCCCGTGGAAGGCTAAAGAAACTTCTATTCAATAGTGGTTTAACAAAAAATGAATGTTTAATACTAAAGCAAAATGCTTATATTTTAAATCAATTCTATAAGGAGACATACAAGCAAAGACCTTTACACTCCCTTACAAGGAGCTGCCAAAGGATTTAGTCCTAAAATATTTTGCAGTGTTCAGCCAAAATGTTGCCTTGTTGTCCATCCTATTCATAACGTAACAGTCAAAAGTTTAGTTTAGTTAAGATGGTGCTAGCAGGAGGAAAATAGCAATTGCAATAAATGCTATATTCTTTATTTGTTTGTTGAATTATCTTATGAATTTTCAAATTCTTAGACTGAGCAAAATGACCAGTAACCTTTTTATTCATATTTTAACCTATGCAACTAAGGATGCATTAACTTTGCAGTAGATAGTTCTGACGTTCAAAAGTGAGTCAATATCCATAATTACAAGATGTTAACAAGTGCTATAGGTTAGAAAAATAATTATCGAGTGTTGTAGTTACTGAACTACTGGTTAATATTCTTCAGACATCTTGCTGTAATGGTCGACTGTCCTGGGATTACCCCAATTCAGCACACTATAAAGACATGCAGATGAAATTCTTTTCTCCGATTCTGACTTCCACTGAAGGATGAAATTGAACGATGGCAAAGTGACAAGCTCTCTATAGTGCTGACGGACTAGCACCACAGCAAGCCAACTGAAAAGGACCTAGATTTGCAATTTACAATGCACGACAAGAGTCCTGCACCCATACTTTACAGGACTCTGTATGAATCCAAAGCACTTTAAATTGCAAATCTAGTGCCCCATTTATTAAAAATGAAATTGCATTTAATAAGTTTGACTGACACTGGTTTTAAAAGTTAATACATATTAAAATTCTACCTTGAATAAAATACCTCCCCAAAGCTGAATTAGTGAGAGTAGTTTAAGATTATTTGAAACAGTGTTATCTATAAAGCAGTACAATATTTTCCCAAAATGATCAGTGAAACATTTAATCTGACTATAACAATATTCACAGAAACTGAAACCAGTGAAGCTGTCAAATATAAAGAAAAACACAGAAACTTGCATGGCATATGAAACAAAATAGTTTTACAAAATGTCATTTCTTTTTAAAAACAAGCAAATTGGGACCATCCTATTTGAACATCTATTCAAAATACATTTTTGAACAGCACATTGTTTGCATTTTTGTCACACAGGAATCTTTTCCCGAGGGAAATAAATAGCATACAATACGTCAAAAATTCTGCTGCCTTGCCCCTGAGGTGCTAATGTTTTTAGCATTAAAAAAAAAAGTTTAACTGGTGCAAAAAGGAAATGCACAAAGGTGCAAAAGTGCCTTTTTAAGTTTTTTTTTTTCAGATTCATGAAAAGACCAGCTAGTCTTTTGCAAGAATGTTTTCATGTACTTAATACATGTATTTTGAAATCAAAATCTGTACCTAGAATGGCAGTGTTTATGCACATATAACAGATTCAGTGCTCTGACCACACAAAAGCGCTGAACATAAGGCAGAAAAAGAAAGGATTGCAATAGACATTCCTCCTTTACCTCCAAACCTAATTGCAGCACTGGTAGCAATAGCAGAAGAATTATGTTCTTTATATTTTTAGGAAGGGCGTCTCATATGAAAATGCTTTTAGTACACAGTATGTCATTATGACACATTTTAAGTGATTATATTTGAAATATGGCTTTCCACCACAATTTTGCTTGTGATTTTTTAAGATTTTAGGTCTCAAAGTTTCCACAGTCCAGTTCAAGGTTTTGCAGTTTCCAGAACTAAACTTTAGTCTATGTAGAAAAGTAAAGAACAGAACTTTATCTGCCTAATCCTAAAAATAAGTTTAGCTTTCTGTACTAGTATACTGTGTAGTATTAAATACATTTGTTAATTAGGTGCTTGCGAAGCTATAACTTATGACATTATTATAAGTTTTGCACTCTACAACAAAATTAGACATTTTAAGCATTTATTTGTAGGTAGGTAAGTAAGGAATTGGTTCTTTAACCAAAAATTGCTATAAATTTATAAATACAAATAGTGCTTATGGTTTCTTCATTCATGCTTGAACAGATTACAAACTGAATACAATGAAGTTACGTTTAAGCACCCCACATAAACAAGAGGGATAAAAGAAAGATTTTGCTGGTATATACTATACTTAATTCTGAGACACTATAAGTTACTTTTTCACTGTTCAAAGTTCCCTAACTCTGCATTAGTTTTAAGGCTATATATACAAATATGTATATTTCAAAGTTAGGGAAAAGACAAATATAGCAAAACGCATTGTACTACATTTTCCTATCAAAAAGTAATTTTACACCAAGTTTTGATTTTTTGTTTAGTTGTGGTAAGTGTTACAAGCTACTTATATTTTACTGATTTTCCTTTTGGGGACTCTGCCTACCGAATGATTAAAGTAAACTACATATTAATAAACACAATATCCTCAACTTAAGCGGACAAGAATACAAGGTGCACAAAATAGTAGTTTTGCAAACACGACTGATTTGAAAACTTACTTTTTGTATGTTCAATGGGAGAAAGTTAAGCTTAAGTCAATTTAGTTTATGTTTATTACCCTTATAAATTTTTAAATTAGAATTTAATTTTAATGACCAACAGTTACATATTGTCAACATGCTCTATTTCAAATCACAAATACTGTTTAACCACTAGTTGTTCATTCTAAATAAATGGGTCAATTAAAAACACACATACCATAAAATGTTAAGATTGTCAGGCTTTGACAAATGTATTTTCATTAAACAGTAGGCAAATTCAAACTGACGCTCAGTGAAAAACAAAAAGCCTGAAATAAATCCATGTAAAATAGAGTGACAGATTAAACCCACTACATCCTCCAGTGTCTGTCTATGCCTTCGGCAACGGTCAAAGTTCACCCCATTTTAAAAATGGGCTACCAATTATTAAAAATATTTTTCCACAGGTGAAATCTCATTTACAATGGCACAGAATTTCAAAAGGCAGGAAAAAAAGAGGAATTACACATATATGATTAAATTTCTTGTTTGTTAAATCAAGCTTTATTGATAAAATGGAATTCAGAATATTTTACTTGGAACAGCAGCAGACTCAGCCAATCAGGATAGTAAAAATGCTGCAGACTCCTACTGTATGTAGAAAGTTGCTCCCTCTTGCTCAACTGATTAGTAATTTGGGGTAAGGGTTTGTAAAAAAGAGGTGCAAAGAATCAAGGCATTTTAACCTCAGAATTGGTATACTTATGATTGCACTGTATTATACAGCATGATCCTGCTTCCATTGAAGTCACAGCCAAAACTCTCATTGATTTCAAGTGGGAGCAGGACTGGGACCATAGTAAATAGCAACAGAAAACATAAAAAGATAGGTTTGTTGGAGAACGAGCAGTATGTTAGTTATTTTTCCCCACTGCCAAGCAAATTCATACCCTACAGTTGGGATAAATTGCTCGAATGTTCAGCTTTATATAAAATAAAAAAGTAATCTTACAGTTTTGTGCACCTCTTGAGCATCTAGCTGGCTAGGCTGCTGCTCCTTGCAATCCAAAACCACAACATAAATTTAAAGGGCTATATATTTGTTGCATCACACAACAAGCCAAACATTTCTTCTAACCTTTATAGTGATTTAAAGCAGTTCATAATTAAATATGAGCATTTTGTACAAGGACAATTGCACTTTACAAAAACAAAATCATACAACATAAATTGCTGGAGTCTGATTTACAACATGAATTATGGTTTGAAATCACGTTTACAGAAGTCTGTTTTACAAAAAAACCATCAGTTCCTGGGCTAGATGTCGTACTGCTGTAGTTTTCTGGTGTAGTTACTGTCACCAACACATCATAATCCCTTCTTTAAATAAGGTTGACGATGGACGTTAAGAAGGGTCACTGAGGTTGGGCCGCACTTTCAACTGGAGGATGAATGTAAACTCCACAGCTAGATGGGCAGTTTTACCACATATCATCAGTTGATGCAGAGTCCTTAATAGAGAAAAAAGAAGGAACCCTTTAAAGTCTGGAGTGCCCAAAATTACAGCAATTACTGGATATTCCAGACTGAAAAGGGTAAAAATATGGATAATTGTAGGAGTCTTTTTTTCCCCCCTTTAATGAAGGGTTTCATACTAGATACTTGTAAAACACTATTCCTAACATGCAAAAATGTATATTAAACAAACTTTTTAATTCAGTAAATATTAGCTAGCACTAAAGCAGTTTTTTTAACACCTGGTCTAAAGTGTAATGTACTTAAATGTTTTCTAAATGTTTAAAGCTGCTCTAAATAATTGTTAACTTCAAAACCAGCACATTCAAAAACATTACAAGTATAACCTACAAAGACAGTACACTAAATGTATCTATTTGGACAATTTCTTGCAGGTGTGCTAAGTTCACAGGGAGCATGTTTCCAGTTATTCTTAATTATGTTCTACCTACTCTGACTTCTCAACTAGGGTAGCCAACTTTCTAATCGCACAAAACTGAACACCCTTGCCCTGCCCCTTCCCCCAAGGCCCCACCCCTCACTCCATCCCCCCACCCTCACTCACTTTCACTGTGCTGGGGTAGGGGTGCAGGAGGGGATGAGGGCTGCAGATGGGGCTGCGGGCTCTGGGGTGGGGCCAGAAATGAGGGGTTTGGGCGCAGGAGTGGGCTCTGGGCTGGGGCAGGGGTGAGGGCTCCGGGCTGGGGATGAGGGGCTCAGGGTGCAAAAAGGGGCTCCAGACTGGGGCCAAGGGGTTTGGAGTGTGGGAGCAGGCTTCGGGCTGGAACAGGAGGTTTGGGTGCGGGAGGGGGTGCAGGCTCTGGGCTGGGGCCAGGGCTTTGGAGTGCAGGAGTGGGCTCTGGGCTGGGGCAGGGGTGCGGGTGGGGGTTCAGGCTCCGGCCAGGTGGTGACGCAGCACTGCTAAGGCAGGCTCCCTGTGACTCCTGGAAGCAGGCAGCATGTCTGGCTCCTAGGCACAGGGGCAGCCAGGAGGCTCTGTGCGGTGCCTACACCTGCAGACACCGCTTCCACAGCTCCCGTTGGCTGCAATTCCTAGAGCTCGGGGCAGGACAGCATGCAGAGATTCCCTGGTCACACCTGCACCCAGGGGCTGCAGGAACATGCTGGTTGCTTCCAGGAACTGCAAGGAGCCTGCCTTAGCCCCACTGCACTGCCGATCGGACTTTTAACGGTCCGGTCAGTGGTGCAGACCGGAGCCGCCAGGGTCCCTTTTCTACCGGGCATTCCGGTCGAAAACCAGATGCCTGGCAACCCTATTTTTAACCTTCTTACTGTAAGGAAGGCTTAGAATCCAAGTCACCCGTAAGTAATTTATTGAGAGTTAAGATTAAACTTAAAAGAAACGTAAACATGTTAAGATATGGAAAATACAAAGGGCACCCAAAGAAACCTAAATTCTCTTGTAATGACACGAGGGGGAAAATATTGCAAAAATTGTTAAAAATCAGTTTAATCTGGAACCATGAACTCTAAAATGGCCATATGGTATCACTACAGGGAAGAGTTAAGGTTGTAAGGGTGTCTTAATCATACATTTCTATACTTTAATATGTTTAGGTTTGTTTTAAGTGTAGCCTTAACTCTGAATTATCTGAATTTGCATTACTTGGTTCTTGGATCATTACAACATCCCTGTAATACACTTGGTAACTTCAAGTTATTAAACTATCAGCCTTAACTCCATTTTAACATAGTTTTGTGTGTCTTGGAATGTCCTTATAATAAATTATGATAATCAGCTCTCCTCTGTTCCTCTTTCCCTCCTCATACTTATTTTTTCCATCCTCTTCCCCCGCTGCACAAAGAATTTAACAGAAAAAGGTCGAACGAGGAATACTGGACTGCCCATCAGTTTTACTGATCAGAAGTGGTCAGCAAGATTGTGTTCACACAGTCAGAGGCATCACTTTAAAAGGAAAGAGGCTGCTGTTTAAAGTATGTCTGAGCAATGCCATCTCTCGCTACTTCAGACTGGTGGAGCTGATGTGGAGCCCTGTACTCCTTATTCAGCTGTTAAGTAGAATTTAATAGGATTAATATAATTTTCTCTCTTTGCAGGACCTAAGAGAAGATTGGTCATAAGAATTAAAATGATTTATTCACTTTTTAAAAAATTATGATTTCTAAGGCTACATCCACACTACCCGCCCGATTCGGCGGGTAGCGATCGATGTTCTGGGATCGATTTATCGCGTCTCATCTAGACGCGATAAAATCGATCCCAGAGCCACTCCCCGTCGACTCCGGAACTCCAGCTCCGCGCGAGGAGTAAGCAGAGTCGACGGGGGAGCCTGCCTGCTGCGGTGTGGACCAGCGGTAAGTACTTTTGAAATCAAAGATATTCGACTTCAGCTACGTTATTCACATAGCTGAAGTTGCGTATCTTAGATCGATCCTGCCCCCCCGCCCCCCAGTGTGGACCAGCTCTAAGAGTAATGTCTAAACCTTCCTATGGGACTACAAGTAGTAGAAAGCAGAAGTTAGAAAGGACTAGGATAGGCAGGGTGAGAACCTGAGGTGGCCATGTATGTGAGAGCACATGGATAAAGAATTAAGTCAGCACCAAGTCAAAGTGCAGAAATTTACTTCTGACTACATATTATACGAATTCCTGTACTCCGACTACCAATGACACTTAGATTTGTGTACTGTACATTTGCAGAAGAGTTATATGATGGATGACTGCATATCATCCCTATGCAGGGATAATTCCATTTCAGTTATAGATATGGGTCAATTTCTTAGAAATGGGAGGAGACAAGAATAGAAGAGACTAGCTGTAAACTGTAGCAAATAAAGTTTAAGACCACCAGTGCAGCTTCTGTTATGCCAAAGCATTTGCAAACTGCATTTCACTTGTATCATTTGTTATTTAAAAAAATCATATTAATAGTATTAGTTGCCAGAGACATTAAAAAGTAACTGCTTTCTTTCTGAGACAGTACTCCCAAGAATTTAAAGCTGTTTCCACAAAGTGGTTCAGTTGTAAATGGTGTTAACTGTTCCCATTTTATAATTGTTTTTATTGAATTTTCACTGTGAAAAATATATTAGGGAAATTACAGCATAATATAATCCAACGATCAGAAAATTATGTCAACTGAACTAGAATTGTAAATATGGTAATCATAGCAAATATTAAACTACTAAGCATTCAGCAGAAAGTTACAATCAGAACACTTTTGCCTGTAATTCGGGGAATTAAAATTTCACAAAATGATATCTTAATGAAAAATATGTGAACACAGATTTCCCACTCTCTCTGTGGTATCAGGGATGAACCAAATAAAATTAGATATCTCAAAACAAGACAATATTTGCTACTAGTGGTGGGATCTGGCACCAGATGTGTGGAAATGAAGAGAGAGAATACAATCAGACTTTCAAGTCTTGAACTGATAGAGGATAAGAACAAATTCGAGTTCTGAAGGTTCAGATGAGGAAAAGGGGGTGGGGGGGAAGAGAGAGCTCACAGGGCAGTCTACAGAACACACTTTAAGAAAAAATCCCTCCCCCTTCAAAGAGCTGTAGTAAGGCCTGTACAAACAGGTTGAAAGATTTCAAAGGGTAGAGCGGAAATGATGGGAGAATGTAAGTACTTACAGCATCATCATTTCTATAAGGGTTCAGTCTGTTATAAACAGCTTCAATCACACTCCGTCTAAACCAAAGCAGAAAACAAAACATTAAGGATTTTTTAAAATGAAGTCAGACATTTCCTAAATGCTGTCATGAAGTACTAAATGCAAAAACCTTCAACATGTATAGAACTTAAGTTTTTTGCAAGTAAAGCTGCCATGTTTCCATATAACTTATGCAGTGCTCTCTTTTGGATTCAGGAAGAGATAATTTTAAAAGGTAAACACTCCAAAGGGTTTTGCCAACATAATGGAAAATTACGTATTTTCATATGAGACTTTTCCATTAGACTGTCTGCTCCTGATATACCATCAGGGGCGTGTCCACATTTTGTCTTTGAAGTAATAAGACAAGGAGGTTACAGTGAAGAGCAGCATAAACAATATGCGTTTGTGTGCTTGCGGGATATGGTGGCAGTAAATAATTGACGTACAAAGAAAATACTTTTCACAAGAGAGCGCTGTATTTGTATTTTCTGAATACAAATTTTTGTGCGCCCCTTAATGAAAGCTCTGCATTCTTGGTTTGGTTTAAGTTGGAATGCTAAGGGAAAGAGGAAGTACTTGCCTTCCTCAGCAAGCATGATATAACTGGGAAAATGAAAGTCTAGTACAATTAAGAGATTTTAAAGACTTTTCTCCTGCATGACAGGGTTTTTTTTTGTGGGGGAGGGGAGTTAGTGGGGGATGGAGGACAAAGCTGAAGAATGCCTCTGTTCTTACTCTATACAATAGGGTCAGGTGGAGAAGTACTCCGCACACATCTTCATGCCTTAAAGTGGCAGAATGTAGACCTCCCCCTTGTCTTGCTGTTAGTTGTGATTGCAGACTGGGCTACCCTCATAATGAGCCGTTTTAATTTTTTTTCAATACTTATAAATATAAACTGACCTATGACTGACTGCAGGCATATATTCATGGATGGTGTAGGGAAAACAGGAAAACGTAAAGGGGTCAGTATCCTGGAGGCGCCATGTTGGTAGCATGCTAGCAAGGGTGTGGGCTAGTGTATCTAGTTTTGGAATGAGGAATAAGTCGGGAGATCCATGATAGGCAGAGAACAGCAAAAAGGGACAAGGGAATGAGGAAGATCCTAATCAGCACATCCACTTTCAGGAATCACCTAGTAACTTGTGGGCAGCGTAAACAAGGTAGGGATTGATTATATGGCAATGGGCAACAGTCTGGATCTATTACCTGCTCATTACTAGACATCCTAATGTCTAGAGTTCCAAAAGGTGTACAATTTTTGAAGAGAAAGTAATACTGTTTTAGGGTATTGCTGGAGTCCACTGAAAAAATGTCAGCCTTAGCTTTTTAAACCAATTTTTTTGCTTCCAATTTTAATAATTAACTTCAGCATGATAAAAACGTCCTAATAATGTCATCTGTGAAAAGATTCTCAAAGAGAAAGCAGCTAGTTATGCAATCATGTCAGAAACCTGAAATTTAAATCAGTAAAATATTCTAAATTACTCACATTCTAAAAAAGTATTTTATAATTAAAATAATTGAGAAAATTATTTCCTTTAACAGAACATGGCAGTACAACAAACCAAACGCCACCAAGGACTTTTTCAGAACCCCATCATTTTGACATCTAGTACATTTTTATAAAAAGTTTTATGAAGTTTCAGGTACTACCACTGTCCTTGATTTCCCTTGAAAAATGCGTGGATTTACCATAAGATTTTTCTCTTTTTAAAAAAAATGTCTTTTCCTCCCCTCACCCCCTTGCTGTTTGAAAAGTCCCAGATGAACAAGGGAAACAGCAAAACTGACTATCAAAAAGTGATATTCCATGCACAAACTGAAAAACAGACTTCTCTCTAATCTTTCAAACATAATTATCTCAGGTGTTACAAGTAGACAATTTTCAGATAAATGTGATTTTCAAATTGACAGCATCCCTTTGAGTTACATTAAGCACACATTTAAAAGTTAAAGGTTTCAGAGGGGTGTCTGTATCAGCAAACCCAACGATGAGTCCTTGTGGCACCTTAGAGACTAACATTTATTCGGGCATAAATTTTCATGGGCTATAACCCACTTCATCAGATGCATGGAGTGAAAACTATAGTAGGCAGGTATAAATATACACCACATGAAAAGATGAGAGTTGGGGGGGGGGGGGGGGAAGCTCAGTGCTAACGAGGCCAGTTCAATCAGGGTGGATGTGGCCCATTCCCAACAGCTGACAAGGTGTGAATATCAACCGAGGGAACTTACTTTTTGTAATGACCCAGCCACTCCCAGTCTTTATTCAGGGCTAATTTGATGGTGTCAAGTTTGCAAATTAATTCCAGCTCTGCGGTTTCTCGTTCAAGTCTGTTTTTGAAGTTTTTTTTGTTGAAGAATGGCCACTTTTAAGTCCGTTATTGAGTATCCAGGGAGACTGAAATGCTCTTCTACTGGTTTTTGAATGGTACAATTTTTGATGTCTGACCCAGGAACTAACCACAGAACGAATCCCTGCAACAAACCCCGTTGCCAACTCTGTCCGCGTATCTATTCAAGGGGCACCATCATAGGACCTAACCACACCAGTACCATCAGGGGCTCGTTCACCTGCACAGCTACCAATGGGATATATGCTATAATGTGCCAGCAATGCCCCTCTGCCATGTACACTGGCCAAACCGGACAGTCTCTACGCAAAAGAATGGACACAAATCAGACATCCAGAATTGTAACATTCAAAAAACAGTAGAAGAGCACTTCAATCTCCCTGGACACTCAATAACGGACTTAAGTGGCCATTCTTCAACAAAAAAAAAATTCAAAAACAGACTTCAACAAGAAACCGCAGAGCTGGAATTAACTTGCAAACTTGACACCATCAAATCAGGCCTGACTAAAGACGGAGTGGCTGGGTCATTACAAAAAGTAAAAGCGGCAAAGAGTCCTGTGGCACCTTATAGACTAACAGACGTACTGGAACATAAGATTTCATGGGTGAATACCCACCTCTTCAGATGCATGTTGTAGAAATTTCCAGAGGCAGGTATAAATGCAAGCAAGAATCAGGCTAGGGATAACGAGGTTAGTTTAATCAGGGAAGATGAGGCCCTCTTCGAGCAGTTGAGGTGTGAACACCGAGGGAGGAGAAAACTGCTTTTGTAGTTGGCTAGCCATTCACAGTCTTTGTTTAATCCTGAGCTAATGGTGTCAAATTTGCAAATGAACTGAAGCTCAGCAGTATCCATTGTGTCCATTTATCCTTTACATAGGGACTGTCCAGTTTGGCCGATGTACACAGCAGAGGGGCATTTCTGGCACATGATGGCGTATATTACATTGGTGGACGTGCAGGTGAATGAACAGGTGATGGTGTGGCTGACCTGGTTAGGTCCTGTGATGGTGTCGCTGGTGTAGATATGTGGGCAGAGTTGGCATCGAGGTTTGTTGCATGGATTGGTTCCTGAGTTAGGGTTACTATGGTGCGGTGTGTCATTGCTGGTGAGAATATGCTTCAGTTTGGCGGGTTGTCTGTGGGCGAGGACTGGCCTGCCTCCCAAGGCCTGTGAAAGTGAGGGATCGTTGTCTCTGCCGCTTTTACAGATTCAGACTAACACGGCTACCCCTCTGATACAAAAAGTAACTTTCCCTCTGTTGATACTCTCACCTTCTTGTCAACTGTTGGGAATGGGCCACATCCACCCTGACTGAATTGGCCTCGTTAGCAACTGATCCCTCACTTGGTAAGGCAACTCCCATCTTTTCATGTGCTGTATATTTATACCTGCTTACTGTATTTTCCACTCCATGCATCTGATGAAGTGGGTTATAGCCCACAAAAGCTTATGCCCAAATAAATTTGTTAGTCTCTAAGGTGCCACAAGGACTCGTTTTTATTTAAAAGTTAAAAACATTCTTAAATCCTCATTGACTTCACTGCGATTTGAGCAGATTCTTTAAGTGCTGTCCCTGAACAGGGAATGGTTTCTTGAAACTGGGCCTAAGTTGCTATTGCATTTGTTCACTAACTAGCTACATGCCTGCATCTCAGAGTAAACAAATCATTGTATGCTCAGTTACACAGCTGATTTCAGGTATTGCAGCGATTTCTTTAAAACAAAACCAATGAGCCATAACTGGTTTGCAAAATTATCACACACAAACATGCACAAGAGAATCCTGTAGTTAGAAACACCAACAAGGGATAGGAGTAAAATAAGTCAATTTTTAGTCTCAACACTGACAGTCTACCTTAAAATTAGTTGCAGTCTAGGTTATTTAAATCAACCAGGTAGTGCAATTGGGTAACATATACTATGAAGAGATTAACAACAAACAGAACAGATCTAACATCGCAGGATGATGTAGCTCTGCTGTAACACAGGTAACAGTCTCCCATGAAAAGGTGTCTGTTTTCACCACTTTCACTAGCACCATAAAAATACACTTAAGTCAGGCGCAGCAGGAGACACTTGCTCACAAGCCCAATAGAAGAAAAAAATAGAGCTAGGAAGATGAGTCAAAAGAAGAATACACATTCCAATTTAATGTTGCAATATTTAGATTTGCCAAATGTATTAACAATAACTCAGACTCAATGATGCTTCAAAGAAAATTAAATATATTCTAAAAATAAACACCGTTCTGACATCTCATACTGCCTGTTCAGTTTTCTCTTTTTTGTTTTTTTTAAACACTGAAACATTAGCACGAAAACAAGTTTTTTGTTTCTTTAGAAGTTCATTTGCTCTGGTGTTTAGCTGTTTATTGCTCACTGGAAGTCATAACTCTGACATCACAAACTGAGATAATTTATCACAAAGACAACTAAAAGAAAGCTATCATGCTTATGCAAACACTACACTATAAATTATCTATTTCACATTTTATCATTTTCATAATGTATTCATATTAAATACATTTTAAATAGAAATATATTGGTTCCTGAGCAATCTGTACTAAAATTGCTTGATTTATTGGACAGACGAGCTTGAGATTTGAATTATTTGATGGTTTAATGCTAATGTATAAAACTAGTAAGTATGTTTCAAACTATTTCTTCAAGACAACAATCAAAATGAAACTGTTTAAAGTTTTAAATTCAATCCCCTGCTTAGTTAGGGTGAGGCAGTAACTTCCTTTAAAAGAGTTAAGTAGCTAAACAGCTCATTTATAATTCTAGAAAAGAGGTATAAATTTAACAAAAAAGCAAAAGCAAAGAAAACTGCCAAGTGAAGTATTAAATGCATTGAGTAATCATTGTTTTTAACTAAGTACATAAACTACTTTTCAAAATGAGCCATTTATAAGCATTACATTTCCCATACATCTTAAAAAGTAAAAGCAGTAAACATTTTAAAGCTACAACTAACAGAGGAGGCCACCCTTAAAAGCAGTCCATTCTTTCTGCAACTAGTTTGACATTCACATATTTTAATTTTTATCATCCAGAGTCAACCACAGTCTTGTGCATGGATTTCTTTCCAAACTTAAAACAGATCAAAATGTGAAAGATATTAGTTCAGAATGGATGATGCCCCCTTTTCCCCATAAACCTTATTTATTTATTTATTTATTAAGAGTGGCCTTACAAAGTCTCTGTTAATTTAGACCAAAAGCACATTTACACTAACGTAGACTCACTTGCTTGCCAATTCACCCCCTGGCGGGAGGTTTGGGATGCTCTCAGTTGCTAACGTACGCATCACGTGGACTAAGTCTGGTACTCCTTCACCCTGCTTCTTTATGATCTCTGGGAATCAGAAGTACTTTTTTTGTAAGTGCAGTCCAAATTTAACTTGAAAAGATTGAAACACTCAGTTTTATCAAAAAGCAGTTTAACATTTTAAAAGACAGCATTTACCATCTTGGACACTGTCTGTAATCTTTGGTGCCATTAAAAAAAAGCCAGTGTACCTGTAAAGAGCTATTGTATATTTGACAAAAAAAATACCAACTACTATCTGTTCTTCACATAGTTCTATACTTCGAAAATTTTAATCATTTTGATTAGTATATTACATAACAAAGGATGTCTTAACAGGTAAACAAACTAGGTAGTTCTAAATAGGCTTTACTAGAACATAATTATTGTATTTTGCCAATGAAACATCCTGTGAAAAAGCCGGGTTTTAATGTCCATTTTTTATATGAATGGATGTTATTTAAAAGGTTATTGCCATGGTAGAAAATATTATATTTTGAAGAAACAAGAAGTTAGGTGTTTTGTTTATAATATGCTTTATATAGTTATACCAGATTGCACATTAACAAAAACATTAAAAGTCATTATGCATAAACTGACAAGAGCCAAGAATGTCAGAGTTAAGATACAACTCCGTCCTTAACTCACCAAAGGGATATTTCAACAGCAGGTGATTTTACATGCAACAAACCCAATCCACCTCTTCATCAGGTAAGCAAGAAAATCTCTACAGTAGCCACAGCAAAGTGTGCGAAGAATAAAGTTACAGATAAGCTAAATTTCTTAAGCCTCATCTTCTGACGTGTTGAACACTCACATCTGCAGCTGATTTTAAGTTAGTAATCATCACCTTTGGGGGGAGGAAATCAGACTTCTTCCAGTTTTGTGAAATCCATTAAAAACAATTTTTACAAGGTAAATGAGAATTGTCAACTATCCCATGACATTTAAATGTATATAAATTTCTCAATACATTCGAAACTCCTTCAAAGACATTATTTAAGAAGGATATTTTATTAATCAGCTTGGAGTTGTTGATCTCCAAGTGGATGTCATGGCATGTGTACAATAATGCGCATGCACAGTTAAATATTCTTTATGTAGTAAAACCTTTCCAAAATTTATTTGAAAAAAGTAGTTGGAAGTGGGTTCTCCATGTGTTCAAATTTAAATATTTTGACAATTTATCTTTTTATCCAAAATACTGAAAAAAATAATCAAGATGTACGATATACCATTTTAAACTCATACTGGTGAGTTAATGGCAGACTAAACGCTCTAAAACCAGTATACTTCCTTTTAAATAAAAAAAATTGTACAAATTCATGAACTAATTGTGTGCACGGAACAGGTTTTCTGGGCTGCAACCTTCTATGCAAGTTGCAGCCAGATTCTATGCAAGTAATTGACACTGGAAACACTGGCATGCCCTTACTTGCAGTAAAAAACAAAAACAAAAAACAAATGTCAAAATTTGCAGTACAAAGTATTAGCTATTTAGTTCTACATTTTAAGTAGGAAAGAGATCCAACATGTGACACTACACATTAGGCAAACATCTCAAAACTCAAATGTGCCACTTTCTCAAGAACTATGGCCAAACTTCATATTTTACCATCTAGCATTCAGTAAAAAGAATTCTAACACTCTTAAATCTGAATAAAAAGCAAAGATCTCAGATTTGGTTTGCCAAGTTCCTTTATTGTGTAATCTTCAACATCTAGTATATTCTACATCATTCTAAAGCTAAAGTTCTGCTGTACAAAAATAAAGGGATTTATAGTTTGCCTAAACTACACAGTTTCACAACCTAAAGCTGCAGTACATTTAACATACAGTCACCACTAAATGAATACATTTATACTCTGAGAGAACTATAGATACAGTTTGAAATAACACTGATGACAACAAATGGAACCCATCCATTGCTTCCTTTTTTTTTTTTTAATTAAATTATTTTGTTTCAATGCATCTTGCATCCCTTTCTCTTTAACCTACTTTAAACCTTCTAAATGTTTTCACCATTTAAGACAATGGAAAAAATGTACTTACACTAAAAATAAAGAATTCAAAATGTATCTACCTATTTCCTGTTTTGAATGGAAATTTCATATAAAATTCTTAAAAATCTAACATTTCAGGTTTTGCTGAAAAATGGCCAGTTAATTTAAAACTATCCATTTCAATTAATTGAGTGGATTACATGTATCTAATAACCATATTTGTTACTGTGTTAAGTATGTATATGCTACAAAATTTGTTTTAAAGAATGGGGCAAAGAGCTTAAGGAATATTAATTTAAAAAAGGAAGAGTCAAACCAGCTCAGTAACTGGAGTAATAGTGCAACTAGAATAATACATCTGGGAATGATTGATTAATCTTTTCCAGACAGCAAATCTTCAGAACCTTTTAGAAGCAACACTGATTTATTGAAAAGGGATGGCACAAAGATATTTTGCCACTTGTACTTCACCATCTGTTAGACATTTTCAGCTCTAAATGTGAGCCACAGAAGTGTCCAACATTGATGCAAGAATGTAGGTTAAAGGAGTGAAGGATAGTCTGGTGTAAGGGGGACAGTAAGAACCTTCTTGTATCAGCCAGGTTTTTTTATTCCCTTTTGTTGTTCAAGATGGCCATCAATACATGGCCTTCTTTACAGCAGTAAGTACAACAAACTTTAATACAAAAATATTAAAATAAGATTTTACTGCACATTATGGGATAAAAATGCTTTTATGTAACTGATCAACAAGAAAATGTATATTAAAATATAATCTAACCTCATTACTTGGACTATGTTTGCTGGTCAAACTGCCTATTTTGTTATATATAACTGCTATGTACTGCAGTGCTCATTCACAAAATTTCCATTTTATTGGATTTTAATTTTCTAAATTAAACATTACAGACTGGTAAAAACTACTTTCAGAATTTCTTTACATTTACCAATTTCTTCAACTGAAATTGTAGCTTTTAAAATTTTAAACACTGCATTATTACTAAGGCATTTCAAGATAACAGTAGTAAGATTATTCAGCACAGTGTTGAAAGTTTCAGCAATGGCCATATTAGTCTGACCTCAGTAGACAATACTGTATATTAAGTTTCCAGCATGAAACAATTTTATTTTAATTGCATAAATATGGTTAAGTTTAATGTAATAAAGTGACATTGTGGCTTGAGTTTCCCTTTCTCACCTATAGTTCCCAAAATTTCACTCATGCTAGTGAGGGCTGTAAATTCAGAAACTATGTAATGTTATAAACTGCTATAAGGTTGCATTTTTTGCTTATAATAAAAAGTGTAAATACTATTTCTGTGTGCATTATCCAAGGGAAAAGATGTTGAAGTCCAAGGAAAATAACTTGGAAACAAAGTGTGGACTCTAAAGGGGTAGCAGCAATATATTTTTCTAAATGTGTCCACTGAATTAGGATTAAAGTGCTTTATATATCATGTAAATTTTCCCTACTCACACAGACAAAAATGAAGTTTCACTTGTCCCTGAAATATGTTATTTCTAAAAATGCAAGAAACTCAGCAACTAAACAAATGCATTGTTCCCTACACCATAACCTTATGCAGTTCTAATACTTAGGATCTTCATTCAGCAATATCTGGACGTGATGTTCGCATTCCATCTACTGTAATACACATAGGCAATGGGGTCAGTTAACAGAGATGCAACCTTAACTCTAAAACCAAGGTATATTCAAATTAAGTTAAATGTCCAATCTCCAAGATTTTTGTTAACAGTTAAAAGGGAAAAAGTTCATGAGGCATTTATATCATTCATCAGTCGTTGATATGACAAACCCTAAGAGCTGTGCATATCATGCCAATGCATTTTATTAGGGACTCTTAGCCTGGATATTATTAACATGATAGATTCATAATAACTAATTAAAAATCTATATCCTCAATATATTTCCATTTGAAAAATATTAATTTAATCTATGTACTAAACTGCATGTGTACAGTAAGTGTTTTAGATATTTAGGAAATGTAATATTTAGGAGATCTGAGCACATCAGTGGTAGTTGCTTCTTAAACCCCAATCTCTGCTTTTAATACCTAAAGGCACTACAGCCCAGATTACAAAAATATTAAATTATGTTTTAAGTCAGCACATTTCTAGCCATATGGCACAAAGTGCCTGAAACAGTTCCCCTTCTCTTTCCCTTTTAAATTTAAAAAAACCCCACAAATGTCAATATAATTTGCTTTTAAAAAAGTTACTGGCAGGATGCTACATTATATGCCCAGCTTCAGGTCAGTATGAATGTTTAAGGTTTAGCTATAACAGAAATGTTGATAGGCTTTCACTCTTAAATATAATCATATTAGCAAGTGCTATTATGTTAACAGTAACACTGCTGTGACCCTTAAATTATCATACAATATACTTATTAGGGCCATGTAATTGCACATAGCTTTTCAGAAAAATGGCACTCAAATTACCATCTTCAAAAATATGCTGCCAGATTTCATTCAAATGCACATGCCAGGAATCAGAATTTACTGGTCTGAAGTTAGTGACACCAATGGACGCATCAAGAACTTTGAGCACAAGTAGATTACTTTCCTCTACCATCCTAAATAGAATCTCCAGGGCCATAAGCTCCTGCAGTTTGTTTTAGTAGCATTATGTCGTGACATACAGCATACATCCAACAGAATACAGGAGTGCCTTTTTCAGAGATGTATATGCAGGCTAAATCTACACCTGGAGCTAGAGTTGTGAGTCCCAACTCACATAGACACACTCATGTTAACTCAAAAAATAGTAATGTTGCCACAGTGGCAAGGGCAGCAGTGAGCAGCAGCAAAGGCTATCCATCCTGCCTATGTATCTCAGGGTACAGGTGCATTTGTACTCTGCGTACCTAGCCTGTGTCACTGTCCAATGCAGCCCATGCTACCACGGCTACACTACTATTTTTAGCGTACTAGCTCAATGAGAGCTAATATGAGTACGTCTATGCAAGCTAGGAGTCATACCTCCTAGCTCCAAGTGCAGACAGCCTAAATGTCCAATGGCACTTAAAGGTTTAATAAAAAAACCCTACATGTGTTAGAGTTTAGCTGTTTGGGGGATTGCTTAGAAACAAAGCTACTTATTTTTTTTTAAATGATCCACCTTCTACTCTGCTTTCCAGGTACTTGTCCAACTCTGCCTCTCTCTTCACCGCCTCTGGCAATACCTTTGGTGCATTTGGAAAACAGATCAAAATCACACTCATGTTGTCTCGACTTCCCTGGTAGGGAGAAAAAAACAAAATAGTTGAGACAATATCCTGTATCCAATGAATAATACACACTCTGATTTTATCCCAAGTCCATATCAAAGCACTTTATAATTATTTAAAATAATTAAATAATTAAATTTAATTTAATTTAAAATATTTTGCTAATCATGTGAAATTAGAACACTTTCTTCCATCATACCATTAAATAAATAATTGTATCATTTGCAAATAACGCTGTTCAAGAAGTCTACATGTTGAGTATCATTCAGTACAAACAAGCTTTTAAATATACTTTGTTAACTTTTTTCTTCGTGATTGATGTTTACGAGCCTATAGTTGATGACTCCCATCTTGCTGAATGCTGAAATTATTTACAAAACTAACAACATGGAAGACTTATTATTGAGATTTATAAAACCTGTTTCCATCCTGCTTAAATATTAATATTGTTTGGAGGGAAAGGTTACATTAGCTGTAGGTGTGTTAAATGCTTAAATAGGAACATTTAAGATATCTGAAGCCAGTTATAAAGCAAATCAAAAAACCCAATTTACACAACTAAAAATATTGCTAGTGTCAAATGTGCATTTTCCATAAATGACAGTTCCCTACAGTAGGCCTAAGGGCAATCATTAAGAGGAAGTAGTGTATGTGACATACACATTTTCATTTGCACACAGAAATATTTCTCACTATGTAAACGTTTAGAATACAAGTGAGCAAAATAAGCACAACTTTAATAAAATACTTGGCTGCAGTACTGTACAACCACGCTTTGCAGAAAAAAGTACTAAATATTGGTTCAAATGATTTTCCAACTCTTAAGGGCCCTATTCTGCAAACACTTACATAGATGCTGACCTTTAAACACAAGTAGTCCTGCTGAAGCCAATGAGACTACTCATGTGAGTAATGGTAAGCACGGATGCAAGTATTTGCAAGATTGGTGCCTAAACCATGCAGCTATTGAAAAGCAGTATTGTCCTGCGGTATTTACATTTTCCGGACTAGTGCAGCTGAAATTATAAATGAAAAATTGGCAGTGAATGAAGTTCAACTTTTTAAAATGATAGAAACTATTTATGCAATGTTGTTGTAGCTACATTTGTCCCAGGATACTGGAGAGACAAGGTGGGTGAGGTAATATCTTTTATTGGACCAACTTCTGTTGGTGAGAGATACCGGAAGAAGAGCTCCACAGAACTCCAGTATATGGAGTTGGTCCAATAAAAGATATTACCTCACTCACTTGTCTGTAGAAAACTATTACATAGTTAACAGGGTCATTGTTTTACGCCTCTTTAGAGAAATGGTGCCAATACTAATGATGCTATCTTGCCTTTATTTACAGCTTGCATATCAAAGCTCAGTTTTATAAATAGGATTCAAATGCTTGTCCAGGGAAAGTTAAAACAAACTATGAAATTTTAACAATGTTCAGTCTGTCCTATTGAGCAACAGAACAACCTTTCATTTTGTTTATAAAAACATACAAATTCGGACTCATTGCATATAAAAACAATCACAAAATCTGCATTCGTTAAGTAAAAATTGTGCCTGTCTTCTTGAGCAGATATAATTAGTTGGACTCTTGGACATCTAAAAGCTATATGAAATAATTTGTAAGTAACTGTACAAGAAAAGATTTTTAATGCAGAAGTAAAATTATATAAGGAACAATTTAAAAAATCAGATCAAAGATTTCAGTAGTTAACTGAAGTTCTTAATTTTAGAAATCAAAGTTCAGTCATTTTGCAATAGTTTTGGCATGATTCAGCCAGAAATGCTACATTTCCCAATGACAGAAGAGAAAAACACAAAATTGTTTGTGCCCTTTATTTACTTCTTTGTAAGGTATAAAAGCTGCTTATATTTTTTTTCCATTTCCTTTCTTTAATCTTAGAAATAGATCATTTCTCCTCAGCTACTAAATTTTCCACTCATACCAATACCACCAGTTCTCAAGTAATTCAGTCTCTATGCGAAACATGATATAAGCCCTGATATTTCTATCAAATGTTTTAAAATCCATTTTTATTACATTGTGAAACAGCAAAAAGGGCAGCTTTATTTCCCTTGGTCATTGTTTACAAGTACTAATTAATTTGCCATAGAGCACAACATATTTTTACATGATTAAAACTCCTAACCAAATAAGGAGACCCATTATTGACGTCCACGGGTCCTTACTATTTGCTATTCCTAGTTATATCCCCAATGGCATTCTAGTAAGTGGCTCAACAGTGGAATGACTGCATCATAGTTATACAAAATTGTACAGAAACTAAACTTCAGCTACTCTATAGACCTGAACTGAAATTTATTTTCATCCTGTTGACAGAGAAACTCCTACTACTGTACTGAAAACATAATAGGTTTCTCCTCTTAAAATTCTGGCTACCTTGTACAAGCAGGTGTCGACTATCTCATTGCAAACTTTCTCAAGGTCATCAGTGACTTCGAGTCTGGATCTTACAAAGTCACAGAGCTCTTCATTTCCCATAACATCCCAGATACCATCACAAGCCAGTATGATAAACTGATCATCTTCTTCTGATCTCTCAATTTCATAAACTTCAGGCTCAGGTGAGACAAGCTGCTCTGTAGGGCCTTTCCCATGGACACATTTGTAATCAAAGTCCCCAAGAGCTCTAGACACAGCAAGCGAGCCGTTCACACGTTGAATCATTACAGAACCACCTGCATTCTGTATACGCTCTTTCTCCAGTGGATTACTTGGTTTGTGATCTTGTGTGAAGAAGTGAACCTTCCTGTTTCTACAAAGTAAACCTCTTGAGTCTCCACAGTTGATGAAGTAAGTGTGTTGAGGAGAAATCATGACACCCACCGCTGTTGACCCACTTCTATCTGCACCATGTTTCTTCTCCGAGATTACTCTCATATGTTCATCAATTTGCAGAAAACCTGTTCTGATTCCACTCTTTACACTTTCCACAGAGGGTGGTCCATCAGCCCCTTTAAAATCCTGGTTGCTTGTGATGTGATCTAATAAATGCTCACAGCAGTATTTGGCAACCTGGGATCCAGCATGCCCATCATATACAGCAAAAAATGACCATCCATCAAGTCCATTTGGCAAACCAATAACAGCTGTATGTGCATCCTCCATCTCAACTCGCCAACCTTGCATACTACTTAGCCCATAATGTAGCCCATTACCCTGCCCTTGGGCATTATGCTTCTCCATCTTTGGCTTGTCTAAAAATGCTCCCATGATGACTTGTTCCTTCAGTTCTAAGAAAAAAAGAATATTATTGTTAAGCTATTTCTACAAAACAAGTACTTCTACAAAACATGTTACTAGAAACTATTAAATAGAAAATGTTACTTAAATAATATTAAGGTAAGACACAAATGAAGACGGGAAATTAAAATTTATGGCTGACTTTTGGTCTTTAACTCAATATTTTACATAATAATGAGTTAACTAAAATGTCAGCCTTAACTCTGAACTGCCTTGTTTTGCTTTTGTTGTTGATTTAAGTAAGGACCTCACTACTAATAGAGTACACTCAATATGTTTTTTTAAATATTTAAGGTGTAACCATGCATGAAGAAGGGTTTACACTAGTTTAGTGTCTGTGGTTTTCATCAAAACACTTGTAGTGAAAATAAGTATAACAAAAACCACCATTCAAACTATTTTAACTAGCATAAACATCTTAGACTTTTGATTATATTTTAAAGCAACTAACTTCTAGATGTCTATTTAGTGGTCCAAATATGTTTAAAACGTCAAACTTTGTGTGCTTATACTTCAAGGAGGAAAACTACCTTTGACATGTTTGCAGAAATCTGTTTGGAAATAAACTTACAAGTATTAGAAATTCACATTATACATACATACATACATACATACATACACACACATATACATATACAGTAAACACATTTTATTTTAATATCTTCTTTATTCACTCTTATGTGGGTGCAGAGAACAAGCATATATCTGTGCCCAAAAAACGCTATAATGCTTTTAAATAGTGTAGATCGACTGATCTTGACTGCTCTGTACTCACACCCTAGCCATTCGTCTTGCCCTTTTAATCCCTACCAGTTTAACTACATTGTCATTAAATCACCCAAATCAGCTCAAATTTTACATGCTCAGAAGTTTTGCACCATTTGGACTGTGCAACCTGTCGTGACGCAACACAAGATAAAGAAAAGCTGGCAAAGTCCTATTCCATCTGATGATTGATAGGCTAAGCATAAAATTGACCAGGAAAGAGTCCCCAACTTCAGTGTGCCCCAGGCCCAAACGAGGCTGCTATGCTGGCAGGACATTTCACTTATGCGTGTTGTTTTACAAGGGGTAAACATGCATATAAAGGAACTGATCCACACTGTCTTAAAGATGACAGCAACACTTTATTCCAGCAGAACATTAAATATCTCTAAGGAACAAATTAATCCTGGTAGCTTTCCAGATAATTTCTCCCCCCATCTACTCCTTTGGAAGTGAAATGTGCATACTCTAGCGCACACAGCCCGAGAGGAAAAAGGGATAAACAGTGAACTGGCAAATTTTGCAGACGATACAAAATTGTTCAAGATAAGTCCAAAGCAAACTGTGAAGAGTTATAAAGGGATGTCACAAAACTGGGTGTCTGGACAAAAAAAATAGGAGATGAAATTAACTACTGATAAATGCAAAGTAATGCACATAATCCAAACTATACATACAAAACAGAGATGGGATCTAAATTAGCTGTTATCACTCAAAAAAGACCTTTGAGTCATTGTGGGTTGTTCTCTGAAAATGTCCACTCAATGTGCAATAGCAGTCAAAAAAGCGAACAATGTTAGGAACCACTAGCAAAGGGATAGATAACATTATCATAATGCCACTTTATAAATCCATGGTACACTCGGAATACTACGTGCAGTTCTGGTCACCCCATCTCAAAAAAGATACTCAAATGGGAAAAGGTACAGAAGGGCAGCAAAAATGATTAAGGGTATGGAACAGCTTCAATATCAGGAGAGATTAAAAAGACTGGGACTTTTCAGCTTGGAAAAGAGACACCTAAAGGGGAAATCTGATAGAGGGCTATAAAATCATGAATGGTGTGGAGAAAATGAATAAGGAAGTGTTATTTACTCCTTCACATGAACACAAGAACCAGGAGTCACCCAATGAAATTAATAGGCAGCAGGTTTAAAACAAACAGAAGAATGTACTTCTTCACATAATGCAATGTCGACCTGTGGAACTCATTTCCAGGGAATGTTGTGAGTGTCAAAAATATGAGGTTCAAAAAGAATTAGGTAAGTTCACGCAGGACAGGTCCATCAATGCCTTGGGTGTCCTTAGCCTCTGACTGTCAGAAGCTGGGACTGGATGACAGGAGATGGATCACTCGATGATTGCCTGTTAAAGTTCATTCCCTCTGAAGCACCTGGCATTGGCCATTGTTTGAAAACAGGATGCTAGGCTAGATGGACCACTGGTCTGACCCAGTATGGCCATTCTTATGTTCTTAGAGTATTTACATTTGATCTGAAAGTGACAATATATTCAAATATATGTATATGCTGCCTATGAACAAAATACTGTAGCTAGCCATATCTACATTACAGAATTAAGTTGACTTAAGTTACATTGACAATCACAGAATCATAGAATATCAGGGTTGGAAGGGATCCTGCACTGCTCACCAGTCTTGTGGTGAACACAACGTGGCTGATCCTGCAGTATTTCATGAAGTGGCATGTTTTTGGCACCATACCAGAGCGATGGTTTGCCTCCCTTGCATTCTGGTAAATCTGCCTCAGCTCCTTGATCTTCGCATGGCACTGATGCGTATCCCTTTCGTGCCCTTCTCAGCCACGCCACAAGCGATCTACTCATAGGTTTCAAGTTCCCACAGCTGGATCAGAGCTGTAACTGCACAGCCTCCTCTCCCCACAGACCCAACAGATCCAGCAACTCCGGTGCACTCCAGGCGGGAGTGCGTTTGCTGCAGAAAGCAAGCATTGTCAGCTAGGAAGATGCAAGGTGAGCTGTCCACACCGAGCAAACAGAAAATGGAAATTTCAAAAATTCCTGGGGCTTTAAAGGGTGAGGGGTGTATGCCTGTTCACCTGCAGCGGAGTAGAAACTGCTTACCAGTGGTCTTGATGGGTATTGTGGGACACATCCTGGAGGCTACTTAGGGCAACATAAGCAAGCACACAGTCTATATTGACACTGTGTTGCTCTAACTTCATCACAAAAAGCTCTATGCTGCTTGTTGAGGTGGTTTTATTATGTCGGCATAACAGGAGAATTAAATTAGCAGGAGGAGCATTATTGAGTGTACACCTCCCCAGTTTTGTTGACGAAACCTGACTTTTGTCGACAAAACTGTGTAGTGTAGACAAGGCCCATGTATATGCATTTGTAAAAATATACTGTACACTTATTTGGAGATGCAGTGGCTAAAGTGCATGTTTGTTCTACATTATTTAATATAAGAAATATAGCTAAAATTATATCATCACAATATTCTGGATGTGAACAATTAATTAAAAAATTATTCACATAGCAACTGTAGCTAAGGCATGCACACTGTATATACTGTTATCTATGTCTTAAAAGCATATACAAAATATTACACATATGAAAAGGGTCATGCCACAATTGCTATAGAGTATACCATCTTGACAATGCATTTCTCTCTCCAGCTATAACATCCCACTGAAATCATATACTGACCTAAACCCCACTCATTTATACAGTGTTACAATAATTCAAAAATGGAATTATTTCCTAGAAAACTACAGCTCATTTTTTCCACTATAACATTCCTTGAATGTTTTGGAATAAACTTCAATAGTATAAAAAGTATTAGCAATGGAATTTAATCAATTCAATAATTTCAAGTTTTAATTTAGGACTTGAAAATGTGAGTATAAAATTAGAATTTGGCAAAGCAATTTCATGTTTTGTAAAGTATTTCTTACCCCTTGTTACTGTGTAAACCATTTGCACAAAAAGGGAAAGTGAATATACAGAGAATACAGTAAAACTGACTATACACAAAGTGCTTGCCAAATGCAAACTATACAAACTAGATTTTTTTCCTCTAATCTTTAAATTACAAGGGTTTTCGGAGTTACCTTTTAACAGAAATAGAAACAAAATATTCAGACAGAAGTGTGCTTTTTAAGTTGGTGCTTCCCTTTTCATTAAGTTTTTTTGTATACATTTTTAAAAGGACAGTATCTTTGACTGAGATCTTTTATTAACACAGACTGACCATACACAACTTTCGCAATCCTCAATGGAAAACTGTTCAGTTAATTTTTGGAGTAGTGTATCTATCCCCACTCCAGTCAAGTTAGTTTCATCACCAAGGTAGCTTTTGCTACCTTGTCTAGACTAAAATTTAAAGGTTAGATATTTGCATGTGTTAATATATTTTTAAAATCTAATGTAGCAGTGAATATAATCAGACCGGTTATGTGGTTGTGGAACTCATTCTAGGAAATTTAGTTATTCAGAGCCTACAGCATAAAGCTCTCTGAAGAGAGCATTAAATGAAGGCATATGTTGTTTATCATGTTTTTGTGAAAGTATGATTAATGACAATAATGTCAGTCTACATGAAATTTTAGTCAATAGGGAAGTTCTTCACTTCTGCTCGAAGCTGGGCATTAAAAATATAGATTTGCACCAAGGAAACTTTCACCTAGGAGCAAGGTGCTAAGTCTTCAGTTTCTGCAGAATTTCAGCTTTCATTTAAAAAAAATTTAAAAAATGTCTAGGCCTCACGGTTGCAAAAATAGCCTTAAATTCAGCCAAAGCACTGTCTTTCTGAGTCTGAAAACAAAGCTACAGTGCCTCTGCTGTTATTCCTAGTTTCCCCACACAGTGCAGTAGGCTGAAATATACAGGATTCTGGTCGGTTTGACTACTGCTACCCGGAACCTTGTGGGAAAACAGTAAAACAAATCATGTTAGTTTCACTTGATTGATTTAGGATGTCTTATGAATAGCAACAAAGGCAGAAGAGCTATTTACAGAGAGCTAGCAGAAGAGAAGATAACAATAACCAAAAAAAGCAGAGATCATAAAAAAAGATCAAAAGGCCTTTAGGGGGAGGGAGGGTGCTAAGAAAGAAAACTGCAATTTTCTCACCAGATTGTTGTCCACACTTTGCTGTTTCCACCACCCCATATCATTTCCCAGCATATCCCACTAATCATTCAAATATCAGTATCTAGCCAGCAAGTCCCTGGTACATCTTTCACTCATTCATAGAGTTCTAAGGGCTTACCTTAACATAGAAGTTGCACTGGTTTAACTAAATTGGTATAAAATTACACCTTTAATTAGACTGGTACAACTTTCTATGTAGATCCACGATTTAAGTGAGATCACGAGTCCTTTATGCAACTACATAGCTGAGCCAGAAGAGAAGGTTACTCACCTTGTGCAGTAATGGAGGTTCTTCGAGATGTGTGTCCCTGTGGATGCTCCACTTCAGGTGTCGGTGCCTCCTGGCACCGAGCAGAGATTTATGGCAGCAGTGTCCGTGCAAGTCGGGCGTGCACAGTAGGCATCTCACGGTGCCATTGGTGCCGTGTCTAGCACACACACGACCCTAGCCCTCCAGTTCCTTCTCTACTGCAGACTCATAGCAGTGAACTCCGAAGCAGAGGGGAGGAGGGTGGGTAGTGGAGCACACACATCTCGAAGAACCTCAGTTACTGCACAGGGTGAGTAACCTTCTCTTCTTCAAGTGCTGTCTCTGTGGGTGCTCCACATCAGGTGACTGTGGAGCAGTGCCCCTCAGAAGGAAGGAGGGGCTTCGGGTTCATTTGCGTCGCAGAGGTAAGTACGGTTAGGTCAACTATGGTGTCAGCCACAGAGTCTTGAATGATTGCATAGTGCTCAGTGAATGTGTGGACAGAGGCCCAAGTGGCCGCCCTACAAATCTCTAATATTGGAAAATTGTTGAGGAACGCTATCGAGATAGGAACAGATCATGTGGAATGCGCTGTGATATGCGTAGGAGGGTCACGATTCCAAATATTATAGCACTGTTGAATCCATACGGAGATCTATTTAGACAATCTCCGAGTGGATATTGTGCAGCCTTTCGAACGCTCGGTAACAGAAACGAAAAGTCTAGGAGATTTCCCGAAAGGTTTGGTCCTTTCCAGGTAAAACGCTAACACCCACCTAACGTCCAATGTATGAAAAACGGTCTCCGTTGGAGTACCGCAAGGCCTGGGATAGAACGTGGGAAGGTGGATTGGTTGGTTCTGTTATCTTTGGTAATAATTTTGGGTGCAAAAGTAGCATGACCTTGTCTTTGAAGAATATTGTGTAGGGAGGATCGGCCATGAGCGCCTCGATCTCACTCATCCTTCTGGCAGAAGTAATGGTAACCAGAAAGGCCACTTTCATGGATAAATGCAGCAGGGAACAGGTGGCTAAGGGTTCAAATGGCGGTCTGGTGAGGCATTTCAACACCAGATTGAGATCCAAGGCCAGGGTAGGTTGGCAAACTTCTGGGTAAATGTTAGGGAGACCCGGGAGGAAGCATTTAGTATTTGGGTGTGCGAAGATTGAGTTCCCATCAATCTCATGATGGAACACAGTAATGGCCGCAAGATGGACTTTGATCAAGCTCGTTGCTAAACCAAAGCATTTCAGCTCCAGTAGGTATTCCAATACTAACAACAGTGGTGCTGTGGAGGCCGTCAAGTGTTTTTCTTGACACCAGGAGGAGAATCTCTTCCATTTTTGAAGGTAAGTATTACGCATGGTCACCTTCTTGCTGTTTAGTTACATGTGTTTAACTTGTTCTGAGCACGCTAGTTTGCCATGATGGAACCATGCAGGAGCCACGCTTGTAGGTGGAGTTTCTCTGGATTCGGGTGAAGAGTGCGACCGTTGTTCTGAGACAGCAGGTCTGGACAACGAGGGAGAGCTCGAGGGGCGCACATTGCCATGCGCATCAGGTAAGAGTACCATGCTTGTCTGGGCCATGCCGGAACTATGAGGATAACCTTGGCCTTGTCTGTTTGTATCTTGTATATCACGCATGATATCATTGGAATCGATGGGAAAGCGTATGAGTTGTGCATCCCATGTGATGAGAAAGGCATCCCGCAGTGACCGGGTCCAACCCCTACTCTCAAGCAGAACATTGCATATTTGCAGTTCATTGGCGATGCGAACAAGTCAATGAGGGGAATAACTCAATGGCAGAAAATGGAGAGCAAGACTCTCCCATTCATTTCCCTTTCATGGTCTCGAGAGAAGTACCTACTTAGCGTGTTCGCCATTGCGTTCTGACAGCTGGGAAGGTAGGAGGCCAAAATGTTTATGTTGTGGTGTATGCACCAGTGCCAGAGTTTTATGGCTTCGGCGCACAGTGAGTGAGATCAAGCCATCCCTTGTCAATTGATTTAAAACATGTGGGCAATGTTGTCTGTCATGATGTGAATGAATTCGTTCTTTATGTGAGGAAGTGTCTGCAGGCATTGTGGACCCACGCGTAGCTCTAATAGATTAGCTCTAATAGATTGATATGTAGCTGAGTCTCCACAAGACCATTTGCCTTGAACCATGTGCTAATGCATGTGGGCGCCCCAGCCTATCATCGAGGTGTCTGTTATGATTACTATGGATGGGGTGAAAGCGCTGCCTGGTGAGGGAGGTCATCCAGACCCTCAACCAAAATTAAGGAATTGTGGCTTGGGCGGAGCCAATTGAGAAGTCGACAGTTGAGCTTGAGATGCTCTCTGTCACTGTGACCATTGGTGATGTTTTTGGTTCTCATATTCCACTGTTGTTGCTGTCGGTTAGAAGAGGAATCCCTGTTCCTCTGATAAGGCTGGTATAATCTTCTCTTTGCAAGTGGAGTGTAGATCCCCAAAGTGCAAAGTGTGGCTCAAGAATCCTTCATTGAGTGGAGCACCTCGTGTGTCTTGTTTGAAAATAGCTTCTCTTGGCGAAAGTTTGGAGTTCTTTAGGTATGCCAGAGGAGTGTAACCAGGATGCCCAGTATATGACTGTGGCCGTGATTCTGGCTGCCGTGTCCGCGATGTCCAAAGACGCTTGGAGGGCTGTTTTAACTATGAGTTGACCCTCATTTACAATGGCCTGGAATTGTGATTTCTCTCCTCAGGGAACTCCACTGTCAATGAGCTGAGTTTCTCATAACTATCATAATCATATTTGGCCACAAGGCTGAATAGTAGGCAACTTAGAATTGTAAGGTCACAGAGGAGTGAATTTTTCATCCAAAGATGTTGAGCCTCTTGTAGGGTCAATCGAAACTGTAGCTTGTCATGTTGGTTAGCGGCGTTGATCACCAAGGAGTTGAGAGGCAGGTGTGAGAAGAGGAAGTCCACCCCTTTGGTGGGGATGTAATACTTTCTATCCGCTCTTTTGCATGTCGGCGGAATTAAGGCTCGTGTCTGCCAAACTGTCTCTGCTGGTTCCAAGGTCACATCACTGATGGGCAGGGCAATATTGGAAGTAGATGCAGGTTATAAGATTTGTACCAGCTTGAGTTGGTTTATCTGCACTTCCTCCAATGGGATGTCCTGGCTTTGGGAGATCTACTTAAACAGTTCCTGGAACTGTTTGAAGTCATCCGCCAAGGTAGGCGACAGTGGTATGATTGCATCATCCGGGAAGGAGGAAGTATTGTGAACAGATGTCGCTTCCTGATCAGTGGCTGTTTCTGTGTCATTCCCAACGTCCTGAGCCTCCGTTGGCTGCAAGGTGGGAGACGTGGGATTAGACCTCAGAGCCATCTATGAGCCATGGGTGGCCTGTTGTGGGGTCCTCGGTAAATTGCCCAGAGTTCCCAATATGCCCACTGCACAGTGCTCCATACCACGGTTAAGCTGGCTGGTTATAAGAGGATTTAGTACCCATCTGGCTCCAGGGTGGTCGTCAGTCTTTCAGTGATGAGTGGTGTGGCGAGAAAGTAGTTCCTGCACACCATCATCACTGTACGAGTGTATGAGAAGTATGGGAATGTCCTCTATAACTTACAGGAGAGCCCTCAGTACCGAGTAGTGGGGACTGCGGTGCCGATGACACAGCCAAGTCTCTCTGTTGCAGTAGATTCTATGTCAATTCTGATGATGGTGCCGTTGGCGCCAATGGGGGCACTCTCATCAGTGCCGTCAAGATGTGGTGTTGATTTAGTCAGCGCGGTCGGTGCCAACATGATTTTTTCATCCAGTGCCAACTGCTATGCCAGTGCCAGGGGCGGAGGCATGGTGCTTGAGGAGATGCTTAGTACCGGGTCCTTTACAGGTGAATTCAGTGCCATGGAGGAGGCATGTTGCAGTCTGTGCCTCGACTCCACCTCCTTCACTCAGAACTCAGCGGTGCCAGAGGTGCCCGGAGTGTTGTAGTGTTGTGCCCGAGCATGTGTTGGCATCAGGGGTAGCGACCTGCAGGAGACCGCTTATGTTTCTGTGGTGCTTTCTGTGCCCTCTTCCTCCATCTTTTAGAGGAAGGCAGGTCTCCTGTCTCTGCATGTCAGGTGCCCAGAGAGTAGGTCCGTTGGTCTGGCTCTGGTCGGAGAGATTTCTCCATCAGTATCATTTTCAAGTGGAGATCTTGGTAATGCCGGGCTCTCGCTTTTAGATTACTGCAATGGGTGCATTTATGTAGGATATGCATCTCCCCAAGACATCGGACACACAAAGAGTGTCTGTCAGAAATGGGCATTGCTTTGTGACAAGAGCTGCTTCACTTAAAGCCTGGGGAACCAGGCATCTCTGACAGTTAACCAACCCCAGCACGGGGAGGGTAAACTGGAAAAGTAAACTCCCCCCTCCCCCCAAAACTATCACTAATACGAACTAAAACTAATAACTTTTAAAAGACTATTTAAACTGCCTTAAAAAAAAAAAAAGGTTTGGCGAGAGTAATGAGCGCTGCCCCTGAGCTCCGTCTGCAGCAGAGAACAGCTGAGAAGGAACTGGTGGGTTTGGGCTGTGCGTGCGCTAGACGCGGCACCAATGACACCGCGAGACACCTACTGCACAGGTGTGACCTGTGTGGACACTGCCACCATAAATCTCTGATTGACGGCACCTGGACGCACAGACACCTGAAGCTGAGCACGGACAGTACTCAAAGAAGAATTTAAATATCTTTGCAATATGCTTTATTGAAAAAAAATTCCTACACAGGGTAGATTGATTTAAATCAAAATAATTTATATAATTCATTTTAATCATGATTTAAGTCAGTCAGCAGGAAATCTTAATTTAAATAATAGGTTTTAATCATGTTTTGCTTTTGTACTTTTTGGTTATTTTCCTAAAGAAACCTTGATTCTCAGTTGGTAACCATTAAAACATGTTGATTTGCAACTAAATATAGCCTTTCATTAAATTTGGTGCTCCTTTTTTGCTAACCAGGAGGATATACAATGTCTATACACATTTATTTAAGGAATTATATAGCTTAATTTACATTTATTCAGACGCTCAATTTTTACATTTTTTTATTATGTTACAAAATGGTGAATGAAAGATGTATTTATTATTTATTACATGATTAATCTTTACTTATGACTATTGTGTCAATCTATTCAGAAATTCAAATTTAATTAAAAATTCAAACATAGTATTTAATTTTTTGTATTAAATAGATCTTAAATGGATACATAAAGTTTATCAAAACACATTATGCATTTAAAACTATTTTATTAAACAAAGGAAGCATTATCTGCAGTCAATGAATTGAACTGATTGTTTCTGGTCACCATGTCATTTAAGATCGCAGAACTAGTAGATTTCACCCTCACACCTCGTTTTTATTCATAGATTAGAAGAAGAAAACAAGCTTTCCTGCTTTTTCAACCCCCAACTGGTTTCTCAACTTTGAATAGACTAATCATTGAATACATTGGAATGAAGAAAATATTCTCACTGCACCAGTGGAAGTGGCTACTGCTGTCTAAAGCGGATTTAGCACTTGCAGAAAACATTAAATACAAAAAACATTAAACAATAAACTTAAATGACAAATATAAGTAGTTTAGGACTTAATATAAGTTGTCAATTTCAAATTTAAATTATTTTTTTTAATAAACCTGTATTTAATATAAATTTAAAAAATCCAGGGGGTAAGGGCTTATGTAAAAGTCTATTTTTAATCCATCCTGATCTTTAAAAAGAAAAAAAAATACAAGGCTTCCATCTGCCAAAATGCTAAGTAAAGGCATAGTGTGGCTTACTTCAAAGCAAGTTCAAAACATGGCGCAATTCAGTCAAGTTCCAGAGAAAGAAGACCCTCCTTTCTCTTCACTCACCTTCCTAGATGTGATTCCTCCCTGACTCACTGCCACACAGCCCCTGACTCTCCACACCACAATGCTCTTATATAGTTGCTTGCAGAATTATTTCTCCACCCTTGACCCAGCCTTGCTACCCTGCACTGACAGTCAGAAAATGCAGTCCTCTGAGTCACTGAGTATTAACCTCTTCCCTGCCTACCTCGAGATGGTCAACACATCCTATCATAGTATCCAAAATTGCTATTGAAGACTGATGGATCCCTGCTACTTCTCCTACAATTAGGAAAGAAGTAGTGCACTCTGGTTATGTAGATCAGAAATCTTCTAATGTCCAATTTATTTTGGCAGGCTTTGAACAGAAGGAAGGTGCCACTGCCCTGAGACCAATGGAAGAGTAAAATATGAAACATGCACAATTTTTCCTTGGAAGCTTATCTAGTTCCAAAACATTTCTTTGAAATGTTCTTGCTACAGAACTAAGTTCTAATTCTAACTAGGTGACGAGGGAAGCTCCATCCATCTCAACCTCTAACTTCCATTTAGGTCCTTCTTCATGAAGAAGCTTCCTGCAGAAATGGAGCCCTGTCTCATGTTAGTCATTCCAGGAAGGATTTGAGGCGCTTTATACAAAATATAACAATTATGGGCAACATTTTGAGAGAGATCTGAGCTGCATGAATATGCTGGTCTTCTCCAAGGCAGAAGATGAAGCTATTGTGCTTATCCACAAGCCATGACTGAAGTACAGAGTTTCCTTCCTTCCTTCCTAAAAGTCAACTGAGAGGACAATATCCTACAACTGAAAAAAGGAGTACAAAATTCAAGTTTCAATGTGCAGGCAGTGCATGGAACTGCAGAGAATATTACAAAAGGCTAGAAAAGCCAGAAAAATATCTAACAAGCCATGGTGCAAACCTCTGAGGTGACGACCTAAGGCAGGATGCAGTGGCATGGCACAAAATAAACTGGCACAGAAAAACAGGGCTGTTACTAACTTGGACCACGGATAGCCATGGATACCTCAGAAGAATTCATAAAATTCCTTTGCCCCATCATATGTTCCCCTAAATCTTGCCAGTCAAGCAAACAGCAAAGCTCTATTGCCTCCTGATCCATGAGATAAGAAATTGATCGTATTGCTCTTTGTTCTACCAGTTGATAGAGGGGGGTACATATGAAGCCATGAGGCATTCTTATAAATTCTACTGAGAATCCCTTATTGATTTATATCTATGTATTCCTGTCAGAGGAAGCCCGTTTGTCTGAAGAAATTCAGTCATAGGCTGAGTTTAAGTCTTATCCAAAGAAAACCTGAAACTCCTATCTGGTTGTCCAAACAGGAAATTGTATTTAATTAGTCTTTTTAAACATTGAGTTCTGTTCCTCTCCCTAGGACAAGCTTCTTATCTGAGCTGCACTTAAGTTCCAGGTGCTGACTGACATGTCTGACTCAATGCTTAAACTAAAACTGTCCTCATGCCAGTTTCCTTGAAAATTTCACCAAGTGGAATTATGCCCAGTGTTGGAGTGCACATACATGATTAGTCCTGTCATCTCTACCCTGAACAGTAGTATGTGCTGCAAAGCACTTCTATAAGCCAGAGCATACATCCCACAAAGTAACGGGTGGGACAAGCAAATCATTTGTTTTGGCTACTTTTCTGTGGCATTTACAAGGAAAAACAAGGAACTGGTTTTCGTTTTCAGCATCAGCTTGGCTATGACGACCAGTCAGTGTAAACAGGTGATCATGTAGCAATATTCTTTTCCTTTCTACCTATATTCAAAACAGCAAGAATGTTTGTGATAATGCCCCTCTAACAGGGAAAGGGATGAAATACTGGAACCAGAAGGATCTGTGGCAGTAGGAATGGGAAGAGGTGGGAAGATGGACAGGAAAGCAGAGGAATGAAGAAAGTGCAATGGCAGTAACAAAGTAGTCAGGGAACAAAGGTCATAGGAAGCAGGGTTAGGCATGGGAAAAGCACGATCAAGAACAGGAAAGTGAATAAAGGATAGGGCAAAACAAAAAGCCAATAGAAACAGGAATTGAGAATGGATAGAATTAATTACCTGAAGAGGCAAGCTTATGATTACTGCACTGAAGGAACAGGGTATAAAAATGCATGAACTACTTCCTGATCCATCTAAATCATATATAAAAATAAACATTTTCTTTTCTTCCCCTGCCCTCCAACTGAGCAAGTTATTTTGTTTCACATAGTAATTAACAAGTGCATGTGGCTATTTACCCAACAGTGTGAAGATTCAAATATCACAGTCAAATCTACCAGGGTAGGGAGCTCTAGATCATCATTCCTTTGATAAAAATGCATCCTGGATTCTGAAGTCAGATCAACAGTATGTCAGAGACCAAATTAAAATTCACTTTGCTGGGCTTGGTTTTTCATTTTTCTAGGCTACTGGACCACAGGATATTTTCTTGTCTGGTCAAAGGATCCCCACCTCCCGCCCCCCTTTCTGCCCCAGAGGTGACCTTTGAGGGAGATTTGATAGTCATGCTGGGCTCCTACTGGTATCAGGAGATGAACTGTGTTTTACCTTAATTGCTTTTCTGTGCAAGTAGCTCTTTTCCACTTGTTTTGGTTGTAGGAGCCACAAAAGAATGGTCTGATCCTCCAAAATCTTAGGAATCTCTTCTGGGAGTTTAGAGAATGACAGACATTTCTTAGTAAAAATCGCAGAAGAAAATTTCAATTTCTTCCTCCAAAAAAACCTTGTTTTTATTAATTCAGTTGAATTTGTTGCAAGTGGTGATCTACTTTCCACATAGACAACAAATGCTGCTTCTACATTAATGCACAGATCAGCACTCAATGAAAAAATACAGCTGATCTGACATTCTTAAAAGACGCCTCAGATGGAAAACTGTAATACGTCCCGTCAGAGTAGTGTTACCCTAGCAAAGCAAGTAGTTACTGCAGCAGTTTGAAGACAGGATGATGTAATCTCAACATTACTTACGAAGTTCCTTTCATTTTACTAGCTGTTCAATAGCAGAAAGTAACTATCTCCTTCTGGGATCACTATAACCTTAGTCAGACAAGCAACTGCTCTGCTGCCTTTAGGAGTGGATATTATTAGATACTATTTGTATCACTGTAGTACCTAGGAGACCTAGTCACGAACCAGGACCCCATTTTGTTAGGTGCTGTACAAACAGAACAAAATTACAAGAGAACAGACGGATAGCGGTAATAAGGAAACTGAGACAATATTGGTTAGCATGATAGTCAGTGGTTTTGGCACATCAGCAGCCTAACTCTTGACAAATTTTTGTAGGCATCACAGAAAAGGAGAGTTTTAAGGAGGGTTTTGAAGCATGATGAGGTTGCTTTGCGGATGTTTACAAGGGGCATGGGAGAAAGCACGAAAGTGCTTGTTTGAAAATTTAACAAGTGTGCAACATTACCAAACTGACCTGTCTTACTTTACAATGCTGCATCACTTTGCTGGTTAGTTTCCTTCATTTATCTTTTTCTTACTCTTTCAAAAATATTAAAAGTTAAAATAAAGAAGAATAAACCCTTCTTAGAGGTGGATATAGGAATTAGTAGAAGAATTATGGTAGCACCTTCTGGCTACAACCAAAACCAGGGCCCTATTATACTAGGCACTATAGTAAAAGACAGAGCATGCCATAAAGAAATTACAATCTAAAGTAGACAGGATAGATAGCATTTGGGAGAAAGGAAGTATTCTCCCCAGTTTACAGATGGAAAAAAGAGGTATAGCCAGATTAAGACCAACTCTACACTACAAACTTTTTCAGCTTAGCTATATTGGTCAGAGGTGTGAAGAAGTATGATCCCTGATCGATAAAGCCATGCCAGCAAAAGTCCTGAGTGAAGAGGGAGCATAGGGGTGGTGTAGAATGAGCTATACTAGCACAAGTGCAGTTCTGCCACAATAAACTGCATCCATACTACGAGCTCTTTGCTGGAATAGTATACAGGTATAGCTATGCAGGCAAAGTGCTCTTACCGTAGACCTGGCCTAAGTGATTTGTCCAAAGCCCCACATGAAGCCTGTGACAAAGCCCAAGAATTGAACATAGATACCGCATCCTAACCCAGAAGATCATTCTTCTTCTGTTTATATATTTTCCATCCCTACAGTGCTAGCTCCTTGAATTTCAACAGTAAGTATTGAGTCAAAAGACTATTAAGGAAACAATGTCTTGGTTTTCCTTGTTGGAAATGGCAAATTTCAGTTCTTCAGCCATCTTCTTAAAGCCCACTCCACCCTGACTCTTCCATTTTCATATTAAAACAGTAGAAATTATTTGTTTTTTATTAATTTTTTCTTTTAAAGCTCTGTTTTTCACCCAAACCTTATTCAGAAGAAGGAACGAGGCAGTCTCCCCTCCTTCCCAAGTGAAGCAATTACAAAAGTTATGAAAAAAGTTTCACACCCCACAAATCTGTTCCCTGTGCACATTCAGAGTCTATGTACTTACTTTGCTAACAACTACGAGTTTTGTCTACTTTTTACTCTATGGGAAAGTGAACTGGATTCTCTTCTGGCTCATTCAGAATTGTTAGCCAAGTTCTAATTCAAAGTAGCTTCATCATCGGTGCACAAGCCAGAAGTACATAGATTGATTTTCAGATCCTTGGCTGGGTTTGCAGCACTGGCAGTTAGAAAAAACACATTTTTATTTATTTATGAAGTTATCTAATTTGATACAGAAATAACTGAGAGAAACATGGGGTACTCATGTATTTGTATAGATCCTCTTTTCAAAAAATAACTGTTGTTTAATTTCCTGGCTGATATACAAAAGAATTTTCCTATGGACCTTTTTAGGAATCTAGCTCCTGCTGACCTGTGCTCAACATTTCAGTTAAATAGTCTTGCGTTACACTGGCATTTGGAGTAGGAGGCTATTTCTCCCGCAAATAGAGTCTGAGTTGGGTATGGCTGGAAGTTTAAAAATGCTAAGAGCAATAATACAACCTCTCTTATAGAATTTTACCTTAAAGAAGGTGAAACAATACTCCCAGTCACTCATTTATTGGTGGAGGTTCAGAAATTTGCCATGCTGTTGGTCCCAGTTACAATATGGTAGCCTTTGACATGGCTAAAATATGGCTTGGTTTTAGCATGGATGTGAACCAACAATAACCATAATGGGTTCTGCTATCTTGCAATACAAAAGCTTTCTGTACTGTGGAGGACCACCAGTGAAATAAGTGGTTTGTTGCACGGTTTCAATGATTCTTTCATTCAATTTTCCCTTGTCCTCACTGTTGTCACCCACTGTTAGGGTGGGTAATCTCTTGGTATGGGCCCAAGCACCTGGTGCCAACAGAACTTACTTATATGGTACTTATTTATGGTATTCATCTGCATGGTATCAAAGTGCCTCAAACACTGATGAAGCACATTTCCAGCAAAAAATAGCCTCAGAACACTAGCCATATAATGTAGTATGACTTGAGATACAATCTGTAAAAACTCTAATCTGCTGGTGGGCCGAGACAGTTTGTTTACCTTGAGTGTCCGCAGGCGGCACGGAGGTAAACCTAAGTAAATAAAGTGTCTTGGCCCACCAGCTGCTTACCCTGACAGGCCGGGACAGCAACTAGTGATAAATTTGCGGGGTGGGTGGGTTTGAAAGCTGGGGGTCAGGTGAGTAACTCCTGTAACCTCCCGCACATGACCCCCCCACTCTCCCCATCCCATCCCTTCCCACCTTAGCATGGGCGGGCCAGGGGAGGATGTCTCTGGCCTGACTGGAGCTGCTCCGGCAAGCTGGGCGGCGCAGCCGCAGCCTGCCAGCCCCGGAGCTGCAGCTGCTTCAGAGGCTGGGGAGAGAGTAGCGTGGCCAGAAGCGGAGAGACTCTGGCCCCGCCTCTTCCCTTCTGGCTCTGCTGCCTCTTCTTGCCTGCTCTGTTGGGGGGAGGGGCTGTGTCCCAGCTCTCCCTATACCCATTCATAAGCCGACCCGTTCATAAGCCAACCCTCTTTTATTTTGCTTCCTTTTTTACTAAAAAAAAAATCGGCTTATGAACGAGTATATACGGTAAGTCATCTATTATTTCTCACTAACCTTATGATTGTCCTCTCCCATTTATGTTGCAGGAAGGGGCAAAATATTGGGTGGAAAGGATGCAAGATCAGTAGCAGAAAAGCTGTATGTGGGGAGTAGATGGGGTAGGCAGGAGGTGTAGTGTGATTAGCCTAAACACCACAAAAAATGCAACAAATGTGTGCCTATTACCATTGACAACTTTTCTTGGAGGCTATATCCCTTTCCTTCATCTTTCATCTGTCTTTTTAATGTAAGTTTTTTGCAAAGGTAATTGGCATATGCAATAAAATGTGATCAAATCATACTATTACACCACACTGAACAATTGCACAATTGTGTTACACATGTGTAAGTAAACATTGCAGCAATGACATAATTAGTTGACAGTTTGTCAGGTTTCAATTATAAGCTAACCGTCTCACCCCCAACTTCTGGGGGAACTGCAAATACAGCCTAAGAAGTCTTTTGAGCCAAAAAGGTTTCTGAACAAGAAGGAATTCTGAAATAAAATATAGGGTAAAAAATATTTTGTTTGAAGTACAATTTGCTGTGCCCTCTGAAATCTCATCTGTGGATTATAAATCTATTTCTTCTTGCAGACATTTAAAAAGGTATAACCAGAGTGGCTTTCAGTTGACTAAACATACATCCCTAGTATTATTAAGTGATGTAATTCAGTCTACCTTTGTCCTACTTTTTCAAAATTAAAAGTATGGACAATGACCAGAGGGACTGATTTCTTTATACATGAGTCTGAACTTCCTGCTCAATCAAGTTGTGTATATTATGAATGAACTTCTCATTTACATATCAGATGAACCCCTTCACGCAGATCAGAGCTACTATGGGGTACAGGACCCCAATAAGGCATCACCGAGAAGAGCAACAGCATCTAAGAGGGATAACCTACAAGATGATCATGCATGGGGGGTGGGGAGGCAGAGAATATCCCACATATATGAGTTGTGTAGAGACAACATTCAACACCCCTCCCCCCACAATTATTGATTAGTAACTACTCTTGTTGGTGGTCTTATCAGTTTCTGAAGAATTTAATATTTCATTACAATGAAAACTATTTCTAGCCTTTATGGCTGCAAAGATCACCTAAATCTGACAGACGTAATGCTATCTTCCAGATTCCGCAGATATACTAAAACATCACCAGGTGTGAACTGTGCTCTATTACTTTCAGTAGCGTATTGACAATGAGGCCAAATGAAGAAAATTCAGTTGTGAACATTTAACTCTTTCACCGATAGTAACAGAATTAACTGTTACTTTGGGATTATAATCAGAATTGGTGCAACCACTGTCTCCTCCCTCTTCCACAATTTGATTCAGACTCCTATACGAACGAGTACAACATTTACTGCTTTCAGGTAGCTTTTCCTGATGCAATAACAACTGCTTTGATTTTATATATAAATGTTTACAGTAATTATTCTATAATAGGGATTGGTTCATTTGGTCTAATGGTAGTGCAATAAAGAACACTGCATAGCTGAACAGTGGCACTTTCAAATGAGTGACAATGTTGATGGGACTCCCCTTTGGTTTCTGTCCAGTTCCAGGTTTGGATATCTGAAATGGAACCATCAGGAAAATGGCAGTGGGATAAAAATTGGGAAGAGTGGACTCACAGAGAAGCCCATTCCCACTTGAAAAAACTGATTAAGTGTTTAATTTAAATATCACCATTTGGGGCTTGTTTTTTAAGTCTCAAGCTTACAAACACTCCCACAGGTAAGCTGCAGTTACAGTACAACTTCAGAGTTAGTAACACCAGAGTTACAAACTGACCAGTGAACCACACACCTCATTTGGAACCGGAAATATGCAGTCATGCAGAAGCAGAGATATTAAAAAAAAAAAAAAAAAAAAAAAAAAAAAGCAAACAGTACAATACTGTGTTAAACGTAAACTACTAAAAATAGAGAAAGCATTATTTTTCTTCTGCGTAGTGAAGTTTCAAAGCTGTATTAAGTCAATGTTCAATTGTAAACTTTTGAAAGTTTTGTAACATTTTGTTCAGAATTACAAACAACCTCCATTCCCGCGGTGTTCATCTACTGTACTTTCATAACAAAGCCTAAGGATTTTCAATTCATAACCTTGCTTTTTAACCTTCAAACACATATTTGGAGCACTAGAGCATACTGTTTTGCTATGACATATTGTTATGGCACTGAAGAAGTCATCAATGAGCCACAGATCTTGGGAAAGCCTCACTGGCAAACTTCTGAGATGTAACGATCTTGATGTAAAAAATTAACAAATTCAAGTTACATTCTCTTTTTAAAGGTGACCTACAGAAGGAAAAGAATTGGATATGTGCCCTTTTTTGCTTTGTAATAATGGCTAAAGAAGGCTTTCATTATATTCTGTTTATTTTTTACATTAGAAATTCAGGGCATGTCTAACCTGGAAGACAACACAAGAACTAGGAGTGAAAGTTCAGCAATTGGGAGGTGAAAACTGTTTAAATGCAATGACTAATATTTTGGAGAAATAACATTTTTGCTCAAGATTCCTGACCCCTGTTCTCTTCAATTAATGTGTGAGTGTAATATCTATATATATATAGATAGATAGATATACATATATACACACGATAGATAGATAGATAGATATACACACACACACACCCCCCCCCCCCAAAATCTCTGACACCCACAATCCAGCTGGCAAAACTGGGGAAGAATGAACTGTTCCTGATACTTCTAACGTAAAAAGACAAGCATAAAGAAAACCATTAAAAAAAAAAGTTTTTCAGGCCTCCTCTATAAATCAGAAGTTATCCCCAAAAGCTTTTTTAAAACCTTTACAGATCACCTTTAAACTTTCTTTGTTTACATCTTTAGACTTTACATTAATTAAATTTAAAATACTGACATCAACAAATTCTAACTTTTTTTACTCCATATCCTCAAGAATAACACCTTCTGAGAACAGTGTTGTATACTCTAAATGCTAGATACTGGTCCAGCAGTGAAAAGGCCAACTTGAGAGCCCATGTCTGCAGCTTGTGCCCAGAACAGTACAAGAATGAACACAAAAATGTTTTTATAAACGTCTCCTTGTACATATTCAGAGTCCACTTATTTTCCACTCCTGTTAGCACTGAACAGCCAATTCAGCTACAGAAATGTGAGCTAGTTTCCTTTTCTGTTTCACAAGTATATAGCTATATTAACTAAGATCTGTGAAGATTATTAGTCATGATTCATGCAGCAGAAAAACACAGTTTGACCTACAGATTCCAGGTTGAATTTGCAGGGTCAGCAAGTTAATAAAAAGGCCATCTTTCCTCTCTGACTCAGAAGTCACTGAGACACAAACATAGAAGCATACATATGTCATCTTCTAGGCCCCAATACAGTAAAGCACTTAAGCACATAATTAACTTTGTGAATGTGAATAGTCCAACAGAAGTCAACAGGATTTCTCACATGATTAAAGTGAAGCATGTGCTTTGCTGGACGGAGGCCATAATTGCTTATCAGAATGTAATGACACTTTAGATTTGAATTTCCCGAGTTTTGTAATGAAAACGACATTATTTTAACAGGATAAAATTTATTTTTAGGAATCAAGAACTCCTTACTGATATTGTAAACATCTTTAATTATTAAAACTGAGAATTAAGAGTCAGATTTATTTTTCACTCTATTTGCATACTTTTGGCATTTCTCTAAACTCCAACACTGAAACTAGACTAATCAGTGTTCCTTTTGTTTATATTAAGATCTGATTCAATTTCATTTTCAGATACTCTTTCATTACTAAAACCATAAGGAACATATGAATGGCCCTACTGGGTCAGAGCAAAGGTCCATCTAGCCCAGTATCCTGTCTTCCAACAGTAGCCAATGCCAGGTGCCCCAGAGGGAATGAACAGAACAAGTAATCATCAAGTGATCCATCCTGTCGTCCATTCCCAGCTTCTGGCAAACGGTGGCTAGGGACACCATCCCTGCCCATCCTGGATAATAGCCATTGATGGACCTATCCTCCATGAATTTATCTAGTTCTTTTTTTGAACCCTGTTATAGTCTTGGCCTTGACAACATCCTCTGGCAAGGAGTTCCACAGGTTGACTGTGCGTTGTGTGAAAAAATACTTCCTTTTGTTTGTTTTAAGCCTGCTGCCTATTAATTTCATTTGGTGACCCCTAATTTTGTGTTATGAGAAGAAGCAAATAACACTTCCTTATTTATTTTCTCCATACCAGTCGTCTTTTTTCCAAGCTGAAAAGTCCCAGTCTTATTAATCTCTCCTCACATGGCAGCCATTCCATACCACCAATCATTTTTGTTGCCCTTTTCTGAACCTTTTTCAATTCCAATATATCTTTTTTGAGATGGGGCAACCACATCTGCATACAGTAGTCAAGATAGGGGCATACCATGGATTTATAAAGAGGCAATATGATAATTTCTGTCTTATCAGCTATCCCTTTCTTAATGATTCCCAACATTCTGTTCGCTTTTTGACGGTCACTGCACATTGAATGGATGTTTTCAAAGATCTCTTTCTTGAGTGGCAACAGCTAATTTAGACCCCATCATTGTATATGTATAGTTGGGATTATGTTTTCCAATGTGCATTACTTTGCATTTATCAAATGAATTTCATCTGCCATTTTGTTGCCCAGTCACCCAGTTTTGAGAGATCCTTTTGTAGCTCTTTTCAGTCTGCCTGGGACTAAAGTATATTGAGTAGTTTTGTATGCAAATTTTGCCACCTCACTGTTTACCCCTTTTTCCAGATCATTTATGAATATGTTGAATAGGAGTGGGCCTAGTACAGACCCCTGGAGGACACCACTCTTCACCTCTCTCCATTCTGAAAACTGACTATTTATTCCTACCCAGTGTTTCCTACCTTTTAATCAGTTACCAAACGATGAGAGTACCATCCCTCTTATCCCATAACTGCTTACTTTGCTTAAGAGCCTTTGCTGAGGGAACTTATCAAAGGCTTTCTGAAAATCTAAATACACTGTATCCACTGGATCCCCCTTGTCCACATACTTGTTGACTCCCTCCAAGAATTCTAGTAGATTAGTGAGGCATGATTTCCCTTTACAAAAACCATGTTGACTATTCCCCCAACAAATTATGTTCATCTATGTGTCTGACAATTTTGTTCTTTACTATAGTTTCAACTAGTTTGCCCGGTACTGAAGTCCAGCTGTAATTGCCAGGGTCACCTCTGGAGCCCTTTTTAAAAATTGGCATCACATTAGCTATCCTCCAATCATTAGGTTCAGAAGCTAATTTCAATGACAGGTTACAGACTACAGTTAGTAGTCCTGCAATTTCATATATGTATACCATCTAGTCCTGGTGTCTTATTACCGTTTAGTTTATCAATTTGTTCAATAACCTTCTATAATGACACCTTAATCTAGGACAGTTCCTCAGATTTGTTACCTAAAAAGAATGGCTTAGGTTTGGGAATCTCCCTCACATCCTCAATCGTGAAGACCGATGCAAAGAATTCATTTAGTTTCTCCGCAATGGCTTTATCGTCCTTGAGTGCTCCTTTAGCATCTCGATCATCCAGTGGCCCCACTGAAATGTTTATTGTAAACACAGGGGATTACTTATTTGATTAAAAATTCTTTCATTAGAATTATGATTCACTCATCTTTCAAGAAAATACTTCTATTGTCTTTGGTCAAATTTGACTCCAAGTTTAGTACTGGTAAAACTTTATTTTTACAAAACCTGAGTTTCCCTTTAATACTAACTAGAGAGAACTTATATAGTCCTTTTCCACTGAAGATGTCAACAATCAATTTAAACACCTGTTAAAAAGTATTGTTGATATATCAACCAAAAAATAAGGGCAGAAAACATCCTTTTTAATGAAGACCTCATAAAACACTAATACATGTTAGAACAGGTTTCTATACACCAACAACTGTAAAAAGAACAGCAAGGGACCTGATAAAATAAATGTTAAATAAGTTACAAATATCTGCTGAAACAGTGATCTACATTGCCAGTTTACTGGATGAGAAATTTTAGAATTATTTTTGGATTGTATACTATTTGGGGCAGAGACTCTTCCAACTGGGCAGTTCAGTTGTCCAATAGCACTTCTCGCCCTTCCCCGCATTTTGGTTCCCTCTCCTTTTAAATATTCTTGCTAGTTTTATGATGTCAAGAATTTATCCCCGTATCTTGAATGCTTATAAAATCCCCTCCTACCTATACCACAATGTTATTCAGAGAAGCCACGGAAAGACGATCTCCCTATGCAGCTGTGACACGCATTGTCTAGGTATCATGAAATACAGCAACACTTGTTGGACTGCATTTCATGGACCTACAGCCAAACAAACCAACAAACATTCTCAGTCCACCAACATCCTTTCAGGCACTATACTACATTTACAGAGGCTTTACACTTTGTACCCTGGAATTACTACAGTGATGGGCACTTTACTGAAGGGACAGTCAACTTAAACTTGACAGAAGTGAGATTTTTGACACCTAATATTATTATATCTGAAAGATGTTGGAGGAAAAACATTTTAAAAAATGTGAAGATGTGATCATAAAACCACAAAAAATCTGCAAAAGAACTGAGGGACTTTTGCATATGAAAAAACAAACCAGATTTCAAGTTGACCATCTCTATTTAAAGCACTGATATGACTATTTCAGTGAAACTAGGACTAAATTGCCAGGGCCACACATAACATGGCAGGAGCTGCTCAAGCTTCCCTACACAGCTCTGCCAAGGCACTACCATCTTGACCTAAGGCATCTTTGCTATTCAAATCATTGGTCTGTATAAAACAGCAACTCAGGCCAAAGTGAACATTTTTATGGTGTGGATCAACAGACACTAGAATCAAGGATGGAACTAAACTTATTCTCATTTGTGATCCAAATAGCATTTGAACCCAGATTTCCACAAGTCAAACCCTAGGGCAGTAAATCACTGAATTAAACAATAGTGAGATTCGTTTTATAAAAAGAATGAACATTTATTACAAATACTGTATATTCAGTTGCAATAAGACTGTACTTCCCACGATGTTAGAAGGCACTTAAAATGTCATAAATTAATTAAATTAAAGTTATGGACACACCTTTGTTTTACCCAATTCTTACACAATTTTTGCTGAACTGATAAACTAAAAAAATCTAATGACATTAGAATAAGCCTGATTTTGACATTTAAAATACTGCAGAATAATTAATCATGGTTATTATAGTTACATAAAGTTTATATTTAATTCATCTTTGAGAAGCAGATGCTTAATAATCTGAATTCCACTAAAATGGCAAAGTGTAATTAGATCTCCCTTTTATTGACAGCTGCAATCTAAAACATACAAGTTGCATAAGTTTACAAATTAAACCACGCCCAACTGAAATCTTTAAGAAGTATTTTGGGGCCAGTTTTAAAAGGCTGGTCTCAGCAAGAATGTGACCCAGTTTAACTGTTTTTAAACTATAGTCTAGGTAAGAAACAACCAGCTTGATTTCACAGGGGGGGAAATACTTTGTATAATATATGGCTTGTAATGGAATTTGCATCAAACTATCAAGTGAATGCCTGTTCCGACATGTTAACTTCAACCAACTCTCACCAATCCCTTGATATCTCCATCCTCCTCCTTTGAGTTTTTCACTGAAATATCTCTACAAACCTTGCCATAGAAAGCTCAGTAAATACTTATGTTTTCCATATATTCACTTTATATATTTAAAAAAAAAAAAGAATAAAAGCACTGAATACTGACCATAAAAAACTAAGATTTACCAGACAGGCTTAGTCCTCTGGAAAGTAGCTATTAGCAAGAGTTAGGCCTTGTCTACATTAGAAAGGGTTTGCCAGTATAGCTAGCTGTATGTATATATCTATCTATATCTATCTATATACCAGAAGCATCTTATACCAGCAAAAGTGTTCTCCAACAAAAACAAAATAAGTTATACTAGCAAAAGGACTTTTTTTCCCTAGTCTAACTGCATCTACCCTAGGGCTTTTGCCAGCACAACTGTTTTTTCCAATCTACTAGCTATGCCAGCAAAACTGTGTAGACTAAGACTTGGATACAAAAACAAGGGGGCAGGTGAGAAAAAACCACATAAAGCGAGCGAGATTCAGGGGCAAAACACTTGTGAGATGCCCAATCCCTACTGCAGGGAAGGATGCTGAAATTTCTACCAAAATGTTTTTATTCGAGGGCTCCATCTTTATGGATGCTGACAGGAAGAATCTGATACTAAATATGAAGCTCCTATCCCCTTTCACCCCAACTGTTGGAAGGGAGCAGGAGCTAAAAGAAGCGTCTGCTACTTCACATCTCCCCCAGCCCCAATTTTCTCACTCTTCTTTCCTCTGAATAACTCTCCAGTTCTTGCCTCTGCTGCTGTTCATAGCTTTCCCAAGCAGGAGGGGAGGAATGTGAAACTGACACAGAAAAAACTGTGTGAAACTGACAATTCTTGATAGTTGCTTCCCCCAGTTTTTAACAGCAGTGAAACTTGTTAGTTTCACATTACTTAGGCTTGGCAAAGCCTGGAGCAGCAGCAGCACACGCACTGGTACAATCTTTCTGAAGATCAAAAAAACCTGCACCGGTTCATATTTGGAAGGCCCACTCTCACAGTCATGATATAAAACCTTATTTTATAAATGAAAGCTTAAATTCTGAAAACACTGATGACTTAAGCCCTACACATGCCAGGGAAATCTTTCCCCTCATCACTGGTGGATGGTGTGTGGTGCTTGGAGCCTTACTGCCCTCAATGTCTTTCCTTTTAGGATAGGCATCTGCTTCAAATAGTAACTCCTTTGTATGAAATACTGAGCCTTAAATTGTAATGTTATCACAATAGTGATTCTCAACAAGCAACAGGCTTTCTAACTTGTCAAAGGACACACCAACCCTAAAACGAGTCCCTCATAAGCAAGACAGCGAAGTTGAGGGGCCCTCATTGTTCACCAGTATGGATGTCAAAGAAATGCTTGTCAAATCAGTTATTTCAAAACTATTAATTTGCAGTACATCCTAACCACATCTCTCGCTAGTACAGTTCATGTTAGTTGCAGGGGGAAAAAAATTCTCAGCCCACATCTCTGACATTTAAAAAACCCAAACCAGCCAAGATTACCAAGTACATCAATGGGCAATAGTTTTACAAGGGGCCTAGCCTCTTCCACCCACTCTTAACGTGGGAAATGTGACAGCACATGCTTCATCTATGTAACCTTTGTTTTGGCTCTCAAAATTGTTTTTAAAGACCTTAATATGTCACTCAAACTTGAAATGTGTTTCAATGGTTCGCCTCGGTAGGCGAGGCTGTTACAAAAATAAGAAATCACTATCTGGGAGTGTTTGTGCAGCGACCCTTGGTGGGGTGGGGTGCTTTATAAATAGATGTGTTTCTTAATGGTGCCCTGCCCCAAGTGCTTTGGCGGCGGCGGCGTGTGTATGTGTGTGGGGGGGTGTTTATAAGCATTATTAATGGAGCTCGGCTGGCTAGGAGCGCCGCCGGGTTGTTCCTTGCAGGAGGCCCGGGGCCGCTCTCACCCAGGGGAGCGGAAGGGGGGCTGTCACCCCGCTATCCCCCGCTCCGCAATGCGCGGCTGGCGCCCTGGGGACAAGCCCCCTGGTCACCTTCAGCCCCTTGCGTGCAGCATCCCAAGCAGGGGCAGACTCGCTCGCGGAGACCGCCTCGGTGCTGGCTGCTGCCCGGGACGGCAGCTCCGTGGAGAGGGGTGTCACACACTCCCCCCCCCCCCCCCGCCCCCGCCCGCCTCTCTCCGTAACCCCGCGCGGGCCGCCTCCGCTTGTTTACAGGCCCCGGGGCCCAGGCGGCGGCGCGGCCCTCAGCGCCCTAGCGTACTCCGCCCCGCCGCCTCCCGCTCGGCCCGCCGGGCCCGCCTCCCCACTCGAGCCCCGCACTGCGCAGCAGCACTTACTTACCCCGCGGCGGCGGCGGCCAAAGGCACCGGCTCTCCGGGGAGCGGAGGGAGGGCAGGGCCGCGCTCCGCGCGGGCCGGGGTAGGGAGGGATCCGCGGCGGGGCTGGGCCGGCGGGCCGGCGGCCTCGCTTCAGTTCATTCACAGGCAGCTGCGGAGAGCGGCTCTCTGGCCAGGGGGAACCAAGAGCTCATCCCCCCCCTCCTCCTCCTCCTCCTCCTCCTCCTCCCGCCCCCACCCCGCTCGCTCGCTCGCTCGCTCGCGCTCTCTCTCTGCCTCGAGCCCAGCGCCGCCCGCCGCCGACTCGCGCAGACCCCGCTCCCTGAGCGGCACACGCGCGCTCCCGAGCCGCCGCCGCTCTCTCGCTCGCTCGCTCGCCTTCCACCCCGCTGTGTGCGGCGCACGCGCTCCGCGCCGTCCCTTCCCCAGCGCGCACGCGCGCTCCCTTCCTCCTCGCTAAAGCCTGGGCCCAGGACAGCTGCGACTGTTGCTGGTGCAGCCGCCGCCTCCGGCGCAGCGTAAAGAGCCCGGATGTTGGGTTGAGCTTGGCGAACTGCAAGGGGGGAGGGGGAGCAGACTGTTGAGCTATTACATCACCTCCCGGCTTCCTGCTGCGCATGTGCTGCCCGGGGTTCTGGCGGGGAGGGTAGTGTGTGTCTGTGAGAGAGAGAGAGAGGGAGGAAGACGCTGCGCGTGGGGGGATGGGCGGTACAACCGCCCGGCTCACTGGGCGGGGGGAGAGAGCAGCAGTCTCCTGTGTGGGGCACCCAGCCAGGACACAGAACGCCCCCCCCCCACATGCTCTCAGGCGGGAAATGGGGGAGCGATACCCTACAGGGACCCCTGCACGCGCACACACACACACCCTACGGGGATCAGTGACCTATGCTGCTGTGTGGTGCACAGGGGATCTAACCAGCTTAGACTGATGTGAGCAAGATACTCGCCTGCGTTGAGGCCGTGGCTGGGGACTGAGTGTAACATGCAGGGGGAAACCGTTTCTCAGTCCCCCCAGGGGAAAAGAGACTGTACCACACCCTGCTCCAAACATACGCCATCCCCACAGGGACTCTGTAACGTACACAAAAATGATACATGCACACCATTCCCAATAACAACCCCTGTACACAAGCACATCACTCCCAGTAACACCTTCCCCCCACACCGCTCACAGTAACATCTCCCTGAGATAAAATATACAATCCCCAACAGGGCTACAAGCTAATATGGGCTCAGGTGGCCCTATCCCGAGGCTCATAGGGTGACCAGATGTCCCGATTTTATAGGGACAGTACCAATTTTGGGGTCTTTTTCTTATATAGGCTCCTATTACCCCCCCACCCTGTCCCATTTTTTCACACTTGCTGTCTGGTCACCCTACATGTGAGGGATGTCAGAATTGCAGGGAGGAGCTTAAAAGAGAGAAATCCAGCTCCAGCTAGTGAGGAGAGTAGGTCCTGAGTTCACCCAGTTGTACTTTGTCTCTGACTACGATCTCACAACGGAGGACTTCTACATGAAGATTTGCAGCATTGATGGGACTCCGACCCAGCTAGACTTTCTGGACATGGCAGGGCAGCGAGAGTTTGGAGGCCCGTGGGAGCTGTGCATGTGCCCAGGGAAGGGTTCCTGCTCATTTGTGCCATCAGTGACCACAGCAGTGTCAATGAGATCAGCAAGTTCCACACCCAAATCCTGCAGATCAAAGACCAGGACTAGTTTCCCATGATCCTTATGGGCAACAAGGCCAACCTGGACCTACAGCAGCAGGTGCCCAAAGAGGAGGCATTGGCCTTCGTCCAGGAAATTGCATCCCCCTACACAGAGGGTACTGCCTCAACATGGATGAGTCCTTCCACAAGGTCATCAGAGCCCTCAGGAGGTTCCAGGAGCTGGAGAACCCCCCTGTGCACACAATGCACCTCTCCAAATAAAGAGTCTGAGAGCTGCCCCTGCTGCTTCCTGTACTGAGAGGGGTGCTCCTCCCCCACAACATCTTCACCCCACCACTGTGGAGGAAGAGGGAAGCCCACCCTGAACTCTCCTGGTGGCTGGTGGGGGGGGCAATTGGGAGAGGGGTGAAATATTCTATAGCTGTGTATATATATCTACAAATAGCTATATTATGGGGAGGCAGATATTGGAAGCCCAGGTAATATTTTGTGATGAAGCAAGGCAAGGATTCCTCAGCCAATTGATGCACAGCAACCCTGGAGGGAGGATGAATCGACTGAATCAACTCGTATTGGAGCTGCACCTTTACCTTAGCTAGGGAGCCTAGTTGGTCCCACAGCTTTACAGAAGTATTCTGAGGGAAGAGAGGGAAGCATTCTGGAAGGGGTGGACTATCTGGGCTCAGCCAGAGGGCTGAGCCTCTTGGGATTGGACTGGTATGCTGAAACACTTGGTCACTGCAGAGCAGAGGCCTAAATAAGTGCTGGGGCCTGATTTAGGACCTATGGGGTGCCCTAGTGTGTAGAAACATCAGTGACAAAATGGAGGCATGACCTTCCCACCTCTGGAGAAGTGGGAGGACTGATTGACCCAGACTGTTGAACAATGTCGGCCTAAAGTGTCTGGTTTGGTAAGACAATGGCTACATGGACCTAGAGCATTTTCTGAAATGGATGACTGAGACCCCAGCCCCACGTGGTGGCAACGATGAAAGCCCGAGACTCAGACTGGAGTCAAGGTGTCCAAACTCATCTTGGTGGAGCATTCTGCCCACATATTGGCTGGTAGAGACTGGGTATTCAAACACTGTCCTGAGACACTAGCCAATGTAGTCTGGTTTATGGAAAACTATCTGGATGCTGAAGTGGCTTTGACTGTATCATGCCAGAGACCACCTGAAGCCAACAGGGTCCCTCTATTTAAAGGAGAACCTAATTGGGGCAATTTGCAGCCCGGTCAGGCTCCCCCACTACTTAACACAGTGCTCAGCAATTTCAGCTCAGTGATTTCAGCTCATAAGACTTTTAGCTCTTTAGTGATTTCAGCTTGTAGTTATGGGAGCCCTAGTGCTTATTTGCACTGTTAGCCCAGAGTGAGTTCAGTAGCCTGAAACCAGACTCTCAAGGAACTCAACATTAGCTCTGATATTCCACGGGGGGGGGGGGGGGGAGAGAGATGCAATTGGTGTCTCAGACCCTCACAGGGGGTCTACACCACCAGGTGCTAAGTCCCCCCCCCCCCTCGGCTTTTGAACCCATGTCCCTTGGCTGGCGAGTGCTGCTTAGCTAATGGTGAGTTCCCCTTTACCCTGACAAAAGGCCAAGTACAGTTCCACTGTCCATGATTTACATAAGCAGTATAACAACAGTTTATTCTTCCTGCCCCAATAACAGAAATTCCTGCCCCAATACAGAAAACTGGGGATCCTACAGCAGCCCAAAGTGCCCATTTGGGCCACTATCGTTCGTACCAGGCGGGGTGGGTGTGCCTATGCAAATGGATCAGCCCCTGGAGTGCTTTGCCACAACTCATCACCAGATGTCAGGGTGGAGCTCATCCTGACTCTGTTTACATCAGGATGGGATTGGGAGCATTTCTCAGAGGTACTGGGAGAATTTAAGTCCCCAGAGGGGTAAACTGAGGAGACTCTGGGAAGTGGAGCCTGGATATTGGCAGGTATAGGTGAGGAGCTGAACCCTGAAGAGGGGGGTCCAGCCCAGCAGAATCTCCCACAGAGGTTCTCCCTAATGATGAAACAATATTGGATCCCCGTATTGGACCCTGAAGGGGGAGGTCATCATAACTAGAGGGACTGACTTCATGAGGGATCAGAGGGAGGACAAAACCCTGAACTGAGCCTATGACCAGCTCTCAGTGATCAACGGTGAGGTAATAGGCCCACATCAAACAGAGCAGTACCCTCAGTTTGAGCTCCAGGCAGAGCAACTGTACCATCTGGAGAAAGACTGGCAGATGGTTGAAACTTGATTGCAACTCCTTGTTCCCTGGCTTCATCAGCGTGAGGTTATCCGACTGGCTCACGCTTTCCCTTCTGTGGCCATGAGAAGACCCTGACCAGAATTCTGGACCACTTCTACTGGATCAGGATTTACCAAGAGGCAAAGACTTTGCAGCCCCTGTCCTAAGTGCCAACTCATAGGACCTTAACGGGTGAGCAAAGCCCATCTAGTTTCACTCCTCATAGTAAGTGTCCTATTTGAAATAATAGGGATGGACCTAGTTGGACCCTTAGAAAAGAGTATATATTAGTAATCATGATTATGCCTCCCAATATCTGGAGGCAATCCTGCTACACTCCCCCCATGCAAAGAGTATTGCAACAGAACTGCTAAAGATCTTTTCTAAGATGATCATCACCATTCAAGGCACCAGCTTCATATCTCATCTGTTGAAGGAGGTGTGTGATCTATTAAAAAAATAAAAATCCTGGGTATGTATGTCTATCATCTGCAAATTGAAGATCTGGTTGAATGGTTTTATCAGATCCTAAAAAAGGTGTTGAAAAAGTTTATTGCTGTAAACCCCTGCCATTGGGATCAGCTGATCCCTCCCCTTTTATTGTCTATTTGAGAGGTTTCACAGTCATCTATTGGGTTTTCCCCATTCAGACAACCCCAGGGTCTTCTTCATCTGATCCATGAGATGTGTGAGGAACAAACTTCTAGAACCGAGAATGTTGTACAATGTATACTACAGCTCCGGGAGAGGCTCAAGACCCTAGGGACCTTCACCCAAAAAAACCCCTCTTTAGTGCTCAGCAGTCTCAGGAGTGAGCCTATAACAAAGCTACTCTCTAAATGGCAAGGACCATATGAAGTAGTCCATCCCATAGGGCTAGTTAATTATGAGATCTGACAACCTGACAAGCGAATCTACCTTATTAATCTCCTGAAACCTGGAAGGGGCAGGAGAGCTCATATATCACTCCTTATTCCTATGAGCAAGGGCTGTGGCCCCAAGCATCCACCTCCCCAGACCCTGAACCCATGCAGCTGGGGAGAGAACCTAGATCTGGAGCCAAGGGCCTAAGTGAAACACCTATTGAATGCCTTCCCAACGGTGTGTTCATCACAGACAAGACAAATTCATCATGTTCAACACCATGTCCAGATGAAACCAGGGCAAAATATCAGGGAGAACCCTTAGCCGCTCTCCAAAAAAATGCAGGATGCAGTGTAACAGGAGCTCTGTGCCATTGGAACTCGGGTCATTGAAGAATCCCAAAACAACTGGCGAAACCCAGTGGTACTGATCCCTAAACTGGATGGCGTTATTTAGTTCTGCATATATTTGAGAAAAATCATTGCTATCTCCATACTTGATTCCTAGCCCATGCCCCCAAGTGAATACATTACTAGCCTGGCAGGGTGAGGCCCAGTATATTATAATGTTAGAGCTTCCAAGGGATACTGGCAGATTCCACTCACACTGGTATCATGTGAGAACTGTTTTTGTCACTCTGTTTGGCTTATATCACTTTAGGACTATGCCCTTTGTCTTGCATGGCATCCTAGTGATGTTCCAGTAGCTCATAGACTAAGTCCTTCAACCACATGGTTCATATGCTGGATCTTATTTAGATGATGGGGTCATCTATAATCGAGACAGGGAGACCCACCTAGAACAGGTTGCCACCGTCGTTTGATCCCTGCGGGAGGCTGGCCTAACTGCAGACCTACCAAAGTGTAAAATCAGTAAGGAAAACCCCCCCTTACTTGGGGTACATTTGGGGGAAGGGCCAGATCCAGCCTCTACTGGACTAAGTACAGGTCATGAAAGCATGCCCAGCCCCAAAAACAAAGAAACAGGTCCAAAGGGCTTGGGTGGCTCACTGTAGTCCCAGCTCCATTATCCCCCTTATTCTCCTCCGAGAAATGCTCCCCCTCTAGACCCACCCCAGCCCTGAAAGTCCTCAGCCTATGCTCTAGTTGGGGACACAAAGAAAACTACACATGCTGCCCTCACACCACTCCCCAGTAACCCTCTGGCCATGTCCCATTCCCATGACAGCCTCCTTGAAAATTCCCGCACCCACCCCTGCTAAGTTAATACCCCCTGGCTTCAGCCCTGACAATGCAATGCCAGTTCAGCGGCAGCTTCCTCGCTACAGGTACCAGTTTAATGATCTACAGGAGGATTGACAAACTGCTGCTTGCAGATGGTGATCCACAGTGGGATTGTCATTTTAGACTAGTGTGTGAGGGATGATGGGAGTATTGGTGGAGATTGCGAATGAATATTTGTAGAGGAAGTATTGGTGGGCTACAGAGTTGGAGGAAAGTGCTCTCTGTGCTCTGTTGAACCTGTTCAGCTCCCCTTTGACAATGATCCATTTTTCAAAGGATTCAAAAACCACAGGATTGTCCAACCCAAACGTCTTGCTGGTGATCCACAGCTGGATTGCCAGCTTTGCACTTTCAGGTCCGTGAGAGGGGCCGCAATCATAGAAAACCCTGCCATGAATCAGTGGTCATAACCTGTGAGCCACCCAAGCCCTTTGGACCTGTTTCTTTGTTGTTGGGGCTGGGCATGCTTTCGTGACCTGTACTTAGTCCAGTAGAGGCTGGATATGGCCCTTCCCCCAAATGTACCCCACTGTGGCTGGAGGGTTGGAGGGGGAGAGATATAGTGGAGGGCTGAGAAGTATAGGGTGGGGACTCAGCTGGAGGACTAAGGAGGTTCACTGGTTGAGGCAGCTGTCATCTTTGAGAGCAGTCAGAGATGGTGCTCATGACAGCCACACACATCTTAAATCAGATTAAGGCTGCCCTGCTGGGAAAGCCTTACATTGCTTGCAGATTACTAGTGTGGACACACTCAATTCATGAGGCTTCAGCCTGTGCATACCATCACCTGAAACCCCACTGAGTGACTGTTCTAATGTAAACAAGGCCTATCATAAAACAGAGCAAAATCATTCTGCCCTTTTCAATTCCCAGAGATGGGTAGAGCTATTGTAACACATACAGCAAAATCTCATCCCCATAGAGCCTTTTTGCACTAGAAAAGTTTATTGTGTTTAAATGCAAATGCAAAGAATTGAGTTAGCTGGCATTGCTGACCATGACTGACCAGTGCATGTAGACCAGACCAAATTGTGTTGAGCATTGCATCAGCTAATCGTTACTACTAACATGATATGAACACAATTTGCCCTCATTTACGTAGACCAGTAAGTCATGTCAATGAGCAATGTGTCAGCTAACTCAGCTCTTCACAATCATGTTCATATACAATAAAATTTTCTAGTGAGGCCAAACCAATAAAGGAGCTATAGCACACATTCCTCTGAAAATCTATCCTCAAGCAGAGTCTTCACCGTACCCCACAACGAATGACACTTTGACAGGTCAGCACCTAACTCAGCATGTCTCCATCTATGAGACATGAGGTCCCCTGCAGTACCCAGAGAATTTATTAACATTTTTTAATCAGATCAAGCTTTAGAAAGTGTATTTAATTTTCTAAAGCTTCTTGAATAAAAGGAATGATCCTCTGTGCCCGTGTTTTAAAAAGGGAGAGCTTATGCCTAGCTATAGAAACGTTGTCCCTAAAACTACACACACATTTCTCCAAACGAAGGCTCCAAATCAACACACAGATAATTCTTCGGCCTCCATTCCTCTCATGAACACACACACAATACTTTGCTGAATCAGTTTTAATTCCTTAAATTATATATCATCATGATGAATGTTTAGATTTGAATTAGTATTATTTACTGCTTTTTTTTATGCGATGGCAAATGTTAAGAAACTGAACAAAAGTTTGGTTTAGCCTTTTCAGTGCTGCCCTAGATTTAAGCTGCAGGAATGCATGGGTACAGAGTTTTGCTGTTGTCATTTTCTATTTATATGTTTTTATCAGCAAATGGGGTAGAGTCAAATAACCAAAGTACATTCTTAAAGGGTAACTTTGAGTTTGTCAGACCTAGTTTTTTGGCATTGGCAACAGTTTACCAGAAACTCAAGGACCACATCTAATTGGTATAAAATGGAGCTATGTAGCTGCACTCTTCTTTACTACATATTTGTAGCCTGAAGAGACTACAACTCCCAGCACACAATTCTCTATGTAGGCCCAGAGCAAGATAAGGTATTGACTGCGGGGAACTATAGTCTTTGGAGGCAGAACCTCCACATTAACGAGGACAGCTGAGGCTTCATTGTAGAACTTCCACTGTACTGTGTGTCATATGACAAAAGTAAATTCAGAAAGAGTCCTGTTCCGTGGCACTGAACAAAGAAAAAAGCTTGTTTTTCCCCTGAAGCTGTCCGTCTCTCTGCTTCATTGTAGAATTTCTGCTTAGAGCCTTTTCTAGTCCTACTCCTGCCTAGCTTCCTGCCATTTAAAGGAAGTGTCTTCTATAAATGATATTTAACAAGAATATTTAATAAATTAAAGATCAAGACAAGTTGTCAGCTTCACCATCATTCCACAATGAATTATCTATTAGCAATGAGGTGGGTTTTGTCCAGTTGATTCACTTGGATTATGAGATTGCAAAGTTCAAAAAACATGTTCATTAGGTTTAGGATTTTTCTCAACAAGACTATCTCCCTTCACTAAGAGTGTGTTTCAGTACCATTGATACTAGGATCATGTAGCAATTCAGCTGGGTTTTGGAAACAGCAGAAGATTCCACTTCTTTCCTTTGCAATGACTACTTTGATCAGTGTTAAACAGGTAGAATCTGTGCATGTTGGTGGTTTCCAATATTTTTTCTCATCCAGTCTTAGCTAGACTTGGTGTCCTGGTCAAAACATGGGTAAATTTTGGGCTCCATTCCAATTGTTAAAGAAGAAAGCCTGAGATCTCTTAAATTTGGCTTCATGTTATTTAAGGAGGGTCAAATTTACCTATAACATTGGCATCATTCTGATATGTTGATCCAAAAGTAGCTAAACTGGATTTACTCCAGTGACTTTAGGTCAGCAAATAAAATAAACAGTCTTTTTGTTGTAGATTTTGCTTAGTAATCTGTACTGGTATCTCCTCCAATCGGCCAGTAGTGGATGATGGGAACTGGAAGTAATATGCTTGAAATTACACCATATCCCAAAAGCTTAAAATTAAAATATGACAAACTCTGGCCTATAGTCAGTAACTATTTGTTCTGGATGCCAGAATGAGACAAGATGTATTTTAACTTGCCTGTAAACTGTTGGTTCTGGTGAGAACTAGAATATATATTTTTATAAGAAAAATAGTTAATGGCTAGTAATTAAGTATGTTCCTTTCTTTGGACAGACCTAGCGCTTTTCTTTTCCAAGGCCTACTGGGTAATGCTTTGGGCATGCGAGGTTTTAAGAATGTATCTTTCTGGTCATTCTGCCACACAGCAATTTGGACTCTAGACACTTGGTGAGGTCACTATGTCCCTTATGTATCCTTTTCAATGTCATCTTTGGGGGACTACAGTATAATTTATCTATGGCAATCAGTCCTCCAGTTTTGGAGAGTTGCCCTGTCATTGCATGGAAGTCACAGACTGGATGTGAGACTTACTGCTAAGCAATTGTGCTATATTATAAATTGAGATGCATTTTGCAGTTGTGTACCATCACTGGTGATCATTTTAACCAGTTCTGATTTTAAGGATGAGGCTGGAAGGCCACTAAATATGGGACCCAGGTGTGCTTCTAGATCATCTCAAGTTTCTAGAAAACATGAATGATTAACAGGGTTCTTGGTAAGATGTCAACCACCAATGTTCCCTCTAATTTTTGACAGGCCGTGTGCGCAAAAAAATTTCTTCTGTGCAAATTCTTGACAGGCCATGTGTGCAAAAAATTTCTTCTGTGCAAATTGTTCTGCTTCTGTGCAAATTTTTGTGCACGCGGTGTTTCGCCATGTGCACGGGGTTTAGGATCTGTGTGCGTGCACACACGCGCACAGTTTAGAGGGAACAGTGTCAACCACCACTAGAAATTGCCCAGATGCATACTCTGCTGTAAGTATAAATCTCATCAAACACATGAGCAATCACTTGGCACTTCAGGGACAACATGTCTAAAACTTTTTACTAATGATACCCAGGGCTTGCGGTCTCATGATCTGGACATTGTTAAGACCCTACAAATATCTTGTGAAGCACTCATGCCCATAAGATTGCAAAATATTCTCTATAGGGGAATACCTAGTCTTGGAATCTAAAAGCCATCTGGAACAAAATGCTACATGCTTCCAATCATCTCAGTGTAAATTCAGTAACACCCGGGCAAGTTTATATCTGCAGGCATCTGCTGAAACAGCTGTACACTTGGAAACGTCATAAAATGCCAGTAGTGAAGAAGTAGTCAATAGACGGTTTAGATTGCATTCCTGTGCTTTATCCACACCCAAAGTGATTCTCCTTTAAGCATTTCATAAAGAGCTTGGCCTTTTGAGGAAAGGTTGGGTATGCATTTTCTTCATTCTTGAAATGCACCAGCTCCATTACAACTTGTCTTCCCGATACAGTTTTTTAAGAAACATTACACACATCCTCACACTCTGGCCACACTGGGTCAAGCTCTGTGTTTTATTAGTATTTTTTAAAAACAAATATCTTGTTGTGCAGAGTGGTAGTGACTTTTTTTTTTATGAATAGCAGTCACTAACCTAAGACTCTTTAAGTCTGACTAATCATGCACACATTCAGTAGGAGGTTCACAAAGCAATTTTCCTATTTTATCTTTAGTTGTGCATGAGAGAAAGTAATTATCAATATGTTTGAATTTCTCTAGTGAAAATTTTCTGCTGGAAGTAGGCCACAGTTCAGAAAAATCAAGAAAATAAAATGGAGTAAGCACCCACATTTCAAAAGGATGGAAAACCCTTTACTTTGAAGACTTGTACCAGCAGAGGATTTATGCTAGAACAGTGGTGATGGTGAGGAGGGTTGTTTGGTTTGGTTTTATTCCTCACAATATTTGTATTTTATATGTAGGTTTTTCAGTTGTTAATAACCATTACTTACCATGTTTATCACTCACATTCATATATCTAAATGAGAAGCAGTAAAGTATAGTAAGAACATCTTGGATGTTCTCCATGCATCCAATACTGCCTTTGATAGGGGATCTTTGCTTAAAGCTACAGGGAATCAGAATTCAGGTTTGGTAAGTGTGCTAACTCTAGACCCCATTTTCCAAACTCACAATTGTTATTAGCCAGTATTTGGCAACTGCTCAGGAACATCAGATTCAAAAGTGAGGTAGCGATAGCAAAACTAGAACATCATTTTCCTTTTCTGAAAATTAAGCTAATACCTGGTAAAGATGCTGGATTCTTAGCTCTGGAAATGGAAGTCCTACAAAAGGTACAGGAGGGGCAAGCTTCCCCATACTGCTCTGCCAATGAGCTTTTACTATATTCTGGAGGGGCCACTTTTAGAGTATGTCTTCACTGCAGTGTTAGCTTGGGCTAGCCTGGCTGAGTGGAGCATCCCCACTGCAAAGCCCTACCTGTGCCAGATCCATGTGGTTGTATCCACAACGGTGCTGAACTTGCTGGTCTGGATTTCTAGGAGAATGACTCACGGATCTTAGTAGTACATTGAACTGGGCCACTCTATGAATTCATTTGCGTTGTGTCATGAGATAACTTGTCTGTCCTTCGTGGGCTCCTGTGGAAGTGGTCTTGTGACTCTTACTGATGTCACGCCACAGCTTTACCACACGGTTGGTGTCAGCTTCTGGCCAACTGCCAGCACAGGAGAGGGATTTATTCAATGGCCTCTCTGTAAATGCTGTGGAAGTGCAACAGAAATGGAGCAGGCAAATGTAGGTTTAAACCATAGTGCAGAATAAGGGAGGAGTTTGACAAGAAATGCAGCCCAGGTGGAATTGTGGGATAGGATAGGAGGACTAACAGCACCCCAGCTTGATTCGCCTGCGTTCACACAGCAAAGTTGGTAGGTTGCCAGCTCAGGCTGAAGTGAAACCCAAGTTCAAGCCTATACCCTCAGCCATGCCTGCTAGCCCAGGCTTAAAGCATTCTCAAGCTCAGGATGGAGGTTTTTTTGTGTGGCTGGGAAGGGGTTAAAGTGCAACACATGGGCTAGAGCCTGGGCAAACCCACCACTGAAGACTCCCCCTTTGTGGGGTGAGGGGGCAGCTAGTTCAGTCTGTGGAGCATTTGAATTCTTTTCTAACAATAAAGGAGCCCTTGCCATGGGATTTTTTTTTGGTGTGATGGGGTCTTGTCTAGGAAAAGGACGGAGAATGACAATTTATTTCAGAGAGGCCACACTAAATAGCTGTCAAATGGCGATGACTTTTGGTCACCATTAGCCTGCACCAGGTGATCTAGAGGGGAAAAAGTGCTCTCTCTTCTTACCCATTCAGTTTTCCAAGTAAGAATTCTAAAGCTGAACCCAAGAGACACAGATAATATGGCACAAATTTAGACAGTGCAGGGTGAATACAGTTTGACAACAGCGTTTTGACAGCTCACCAACGTCTGCAAAACACCATCTTTTCAGAGCGTTCCTTTTTATAGTAATAAAAGGTTACTGAAGAGCGGAATGTCCAGAAATATTTGTTTCTTTCCCCTAAATATAAAGGAATATAAAAAATAGTGCCAATAACATTTTCAAAGATCAAACATTCTCAAATAGGTTTTTTTTCTGTGAGATATGTGGCATATACAAAATACACAATAGCATGGGTTTTTACTGTTTTTAATTGGATCTCATGTGGGAATTCTGCATGACATGTTCCACCAATGGGGTGGAGCATGGCAACTGTGTAACATCTTAAAGCAACACTGTTCAACAGTTTAGGTGGGTTTAGAAGTATTGTACCATAGAGGCTGGAATAAACTCAGTGCACAATACTACTTTTTTGACCAGCTGTCTTTCTGATTCTCTTTCAGATACAAAGGGATGTATACTATTTTCCACAATTGTCAGAATGCTAAACGCTCATTGATGAGCATTTGTAATGCCTGGATGTACAATTAATTGATAGAAGTTTTATTCTGGTCAGAAGATTTTTCCACTTCCCAGGAAGAGTTGTGCAGCACGGAACAACTCACATGTTTTACCAGTTAGAGCTTTAGTCTTTACTTAATTTATCTGATAGTGTCTGTCATCGAAATGAGGGTTTATATAAGCCACTGATTTTGATTGCTGTCTGCTATCAACAGTCTGTACATGGAGGCCTGGATCCTACACCCAGTAACAAAGTGTCCATTGCTTTCAATGGTGCAGTATCAAGTCCATAGTCACTAAGATATTTGAGGGTGTAAAATGTCTGTAGTCCCAACCAGTTTTATAACCCCTCATAGGATTGTCTCAAGGGATTTTATGTAGCCGAAAATATCTCAGATTCTAGTTCAGTCATAGTTTATAAACCTGCTGGCCCATGAGGATACTTCAGATTGAGTCATTGAGAGCCTTGCAGCCTTCTCAGGTATTTTGGATATAAGTTAATACTAAAGCAAGAAACTTCAAAATTTTATAAAGATAAGAATTCCCAAAAGTACAGCAGATTAGTTCAGACAAGAGGGTGAGATTTCTGCTTACTGAAGTTAAGCCTCTTGTATGACTAGTTTTCTCCTTTAAGTACCTGAATCTGGTTGGCACCTTTGCACATTCAAACACTTATTTTTTTTGCCACATTCATTAATGTAAATCTAATCAATCACTGCTCTCGTTTAGCAAGCCAAAGCTACAACACAACTAATGAGACATTTTTTTGCATAAATTAAACAGTTACAACTAGAGATGGGCTGGAACCAAAATGTTGGATTCAAACACTCAATATTTGGAGATATTTGAAATCTGAACCTTGATCAACATTTTGAAAACAGCCCCTGTGTTTACAAGGGAATGTGCCAAATCTCCTTAATAGTCCTGAATTGAGGGGTGTTCATAATATTCCACTGGATTTTTGCCACCTAAGCCCCTCTCTAGTGACAACACTGCTGAGGTTAAATTTAGTCTAATTATTTTTGTGCTGGTGTGGTGTGGTGTGACTGCTGCCAAAAATAAAAACATTTAATAATAATAAACTTTGCTGGGCAGAAGAGGATGGTGGTGGACAAAAAATGGCTTTGGGATCAAATCAACTCCTTAGAGAAGAACTGTAGTTTCCAGGAATTTGGGTTCTTAGCATTTTTATGCTGCTCTCTGTTTTTCTAAGTAATGAATACGCTGTGTAACCCACATCAGTATGTGTTTCTTTGGGGATGGAGTGAAACAAAACATTAGCCAAGCAGTAAGGGCTGTTATTAAGAGAAAGTGCTTAAGGCAGCTGTATAAACTCAGTATATCAGGAGCAGGTGACCTATCAGAAGAGGAAACCCTCATATCCAGGACATGCTATTCTTGTACCTGAGTCAAAACATTTCATGTTTCACAAAAACAGACAAGTTATAATGTAGTGCAGCTCTGTATCACAGCAAAAAAACACACAGACCCTGTTTGTTTGTAGCCAAGAGAGCTATCCTTACCCTTAGAAATAATCTGATTCTCCATACAGAACAGATAGTGGCTGGCGCGCCTCAGGAAAATGAAAATGTCAGCTAGTCCCGTACACATGGAGACCAAGAAACTAGAAAGGCTTGGGACTATGACTTCTCTAAGGATTTAAAAATGTATTTTCTTTGTCTCCTTTCATTAAAGTTTATTATTTACCACTCATATGTTTATTAAATAAGGTTTATCAATCCTTACTTCGATTATATACATACCATGTTTATTTCTTTTTTGCATACCTCTACCTTTTTACCTTTGCATGGTACCTCAAAGTAACTTTGTTTGCTGATACCCGACACTTGTCATGCTGTATTCTAACTGTCCCTTTGTATTGTTTTATTTTGTGTTCAAAACCAAGAACATAATCTTTTTTTAAAAGAAACAAATTAGAAAAAAAATAGTTCTTCACTATAATATGTGGGGAAAACAAACAAACAATTACGTTAGAAAAATGAGGTGTTGGTAAAGTGGACATCCATCCATGATAACTGGACTGAAACCATTATTAAGTCATTTCACGGAGGTCATAAAACTGTCATTGGATGGTACAATTTTTGCTTACTACAGACAATGTCTGGACTTGAAGTTGATCTGGATTGGGCCCACTCTAGAGATGAAAGGCTCCTTACTGATAACGGATCGAAAATAATGGACATTTTAATAGATGTGCAACCATAACAGCAAAGTAATTCGTATCCTTGAAACATGAAGCAGACTCTTACACCATGATGTCAGTTACTGTTTAGTTAAAGTTTGTGAAAATTTAGAAAAACAACAAGGCGTCCGGTGGCACCTTAAGGTGCCACCGGACGCCTTGTTGTTTTTGTGGACATAGACTAACATGGCTACCCCCTGATACTTGACACCATGAACATTTAGAGGTATTGTTAAGGGAGAGCTTCCATTTTGTCTTCTGACTGCAAAAGTAACCTGAGAATTACATAAGGAAAAAAACCTAATATGTTTTAATAATGCAGGCTAGAAAAATAAGATTTCATTATCTCTTTTGAAAGCCATTCTTAAAGGGCATGATCCACATCTGCTGGAATCAAAGACTCCTGTTGACTTCACTGGAGTTAGATCAGGCCTATATTTCATACTACCTTAGGGAAAACAGCAGCAGTGACAAGGTGACTTTCATCACTATAGCCTGGGTCACTTGTAGGACGATCATGTAGATAATTAGCAAGTGATAACAGGATGCTGACTAAATTAAGTTTTTATTTAAACACTTGGGGCTAGTATGATTAAACTCTTATTTTTTTGTGAAATGAATAAAATGCTTTTTCACATCATTAGAAAACTCTAATAGATCTTCTGCTCAATTCATACAAAGCAAAACCCTATTGTTTTGTGCAACTTTACTGAACCCATAGAGGTTGTGACACAGGCAGTTGTAGACACAAAGTTGATAGTAACGAAGTAGATTGCTGGGCTGCTTGTAATGGTTCCCAATAACAACAATAATCCATCCCAACACTAAGTACTCCGTAAAGTCAACTGGAGATCTACAGGTGGAATACTTGCAGGATTGGGCTCACAGTTTGGGACTCTGTCACTGCAGGTAATGGGTCAGAACTTCAGATCCACCTAATCTGTGCTTAGCACACCTGAGAAGAAGGGCATAGGTGACTCTGCCATCTTTCTGTCCCCTTGATCCTCAGGAAATAGGGAGCCAGTGTGGCCCCAGACTCAGGGTTGCTTTAACTTGTGTCAGTGGAATGGCTCCCTGCAGGCCATGCTACCCACAAGAATGCTGGTATGCCAGGTACTCCAGCCACACCCTCCCATCCTCACACATTCCATACTTCAGAGGGGCCAAGAGCACATGTACAACTGTCTATGCCTGTTCTATGCCACTCAGGGATTTCCCCAGCTGGCTATTTAAGCCAACTTTCTGCCTTTCTGTGCAGCTGGAATGGTTGCTAATATCTGTCCTTCATATCAGAGTTTCCTTTCTTGTCTACCACCTTCAAAGTACTTACTGGGATTTATATTGGTCTACCCATCCTATGCATACTACTGTTTTTAGTTGGGATATACAGAGAAAAACAGCAATCTTTGATAACCTGAAAAAGAATTCCTACAATATATGCTTCTGGAGTTTCATTCATGACCTCTTCATTAAAATGACAGTTCTAGAACTCTGTTAAGAGCCCATTCAGAATGTTCTCAGCTTTTCAGACTATATCCATTCTTTGATGTCTTGTCTCGAAAGTCAACAAGCTCACATGCAGGACCAAACAATTATTTTTTGAGTTCATTACACCATTAAGTATTATTTTTTAAAAGGCCAGTGCAGACCTCAAATTTGATCTTCTTTTCCTTATAATTCATAATCTGGTGGTGAAACTCTTGTAGATTCAAAATATGGATTTTTCTATTAAAATCCAATCACATTATTGTCACTATATATGAAGGATCTAAGATGCTTTGTGCTCTGTTACGGAAGAGCCAGCAGAGGGTGCACAAGTTAACTAACACACCATATACCCAGATTTATGCTGGCATTCTTGATGATACTGGTTCACAAAAGAGGAAGTACACAGGAAAGCCACTTTAGTTTAGTGTTCCAGTAGAAACAAAAGGGAATATATAATTGAAAACTAAAGGAAAAAAACTGGGCACAAGAGACACTTATTAATAGGCTTTTAGAAGGGCATCGCTAACAATGAAGATTAAAATATGTAATACATAAAAATATAATACATATTAGAGTTGAGAAAGACATTTTGGGTCATCTAATTCCAGCCATTCCTCCCCTACCCAGTACAGGATTGGTCCTCTAAAGAATCATTTCATGCAATTTAATTTTAAATGTCTCAAGAGGAGGCTTCAACTACTTCCCTTGAGAAATTATTGACAATCTTGGCACTATCGGATATTGTTCCTTTAACCATATGTATACTCAGAATCAAACTGCATAACAGTATCCTCCTCAATACTTATGAAATGGGCAAGATTGGGAGAGCTGGTGAGAACTCCAGTCAGTGTGCCTTCTTAAATTTTATGATTAACTTTGAGCTGAGTTAATCATTGTTATATCCATTTTGTGGATGGGAAAATTGACACACAAGAAAGACTTTCCACTGACTCCACTGGGCTTTGGATCAGGCCCATAATGATTTGCCCAAAGTCACACCGCATTTCCTCATCAGACCTGGGAATCAAATATACAAATCTTAATTCCCAGTTTTTGATTATTATTATTTATAGAACACAACTCTCCCAAACCTAGAAAACAAGAACGTTTTCTGAGAGGAGGGCAAATACTGTTTTCTCCCATCATTCCAGATATGGTCTAGACTAATTTTTTATAGTTATACCCGTGAGAAAAAAAGGGACAATTCTCATATTAAGAAAAAGCCCATCACACTTTTGTATCTTGACCTATTTAAATATTTCATTGACGGGATCATAAACAATTCTATTGCCATATTGTTTCACAAGCAAAATGCTATCAGAATCAGGTGGAGTTTTATACAATAAACTGAATATGTTCTGTATTTTTAGCATTTATATAAACACAGATGGTTTAGTCAGAGCCTTATGTAAACTGATGACAATATGTTATGACAAGCAAACGCGTGATATAACTTTAGAACTCCTGGTTTACATCACTCTTATGTATCCTAAACAAACCTGATCTTTACATAAATTACCCATCCCTTGTAAAAATGCTTGGACTTTTCCTAGGCATTTTTATTTTTTTTGTAACCAAAGGCAAGAGTATATGGAATGTCAATAAACTAGGAACAAAGTGGAAGGCACTGGAGTCTGGAGAAATGAGCATAGGCTATCAAGTCAAAAGAGCCTGAGCTTTAAAGTTCACCTCTAGGTGAAATTCACCCTTGTGCAGAGGGCTGCACAAAGCATACCCGTGCACTACATGAGTCCCACTTAACCCCTCAAAATAGCGCTGAAGGCAGACTTGAACAGTATACAAGCCTTGTGTGGTCCCTCTGCATGGGATTGAATTTCACTCTTCAATGAGCACCAGATGAGTTCATTTTATAATAGAAATAATAATTGTAGAGTATTAGTTATATAGCACCAAAAGCATGCCAGGCACTCTACACACACAAGAATAAAGACAAGATCCCTTCCCTGAGCAGCTTACAAGCTAATGATACAACATACAGGCAAAGAATGGGAGAAGGACTGCAACAAAAAGCAAGTGAATAAGCAGCAGGTGTTTCTCTGTACGTGTCCATAGGCATTTATAAAGAATTTATCATTGTAGTATTAATGGCTGCTTATTTAGCACATATATCGTAATTTGTATATTTTATATTGATTTTTTGTATGCTTTTTTATATCTTGTTGATTGTCAAGGTCTTTTTATTTTCCTTTTTCTATTTAACATTTATCTCCAGGATAAAACATAAAAGGCCTGGTCTACATACAAAGTTGTACCAGTTTAATTAAAGATGGGATTAATTAAATCTGTGCAAACCTCTGTGTAGACACACTTATTTTGGTATAAGAGTCTCTTTATTTATTTATTTTTTGGTGTAGCTTAACTTGACTGGGGTCAGGTTTAAGCTAAACTGAAATAAAAGTGTCTACAGAGGGTGTGCCCCAATTTTATCAGTTTAAAAATCAATTTAAGTTAAAGTAGTGCAACTCAACCCATCTAGGCAAGGCCTAAATTTTACAGGTACAAACTACACAGATGTAGCCAGTTTTAGTTTGATAAAGAGTCCACACAGACAGGGCTGGTGCAAGGAAGTTTCGCGCCCTAGGCGAAACTTCCTTGCACCAGCCCTGCACCCTCCCCCCATAGCTAACACCGCCCCACCCCCAGTGGCAGCCAGTCCCCTCCCCCCCACAGTGGCTCCAGGCCGGCAGCTCAGCCCCCCGCCCGCAGCAGCCTCCCCCTACCCGCGGCTCAGCGGGAGGCAGCCGCAGCGAGCCGCCCCCCCTGGCGCTGGGCTCAGCCGCAGAGCCGGGAGGCGGGCAGCAGCCACGGCCAGCTGCCCCCCTGGCTCAGCCACGGAGGCGGGAGGTGGGTGGCAGCCGCAGCCAGCCATCCCCCCGGCTCCTGGCTCAGCCACGGAGCCGGGAGGCGGGAGGCAGCCGCGGCGAGCCGCCCCGCAAATCTTGGCGCCCTAGGCGACTGCCTAGGGTCGCCTAGTGGGCGCGCCGGCCCTGCACACAGAACTTGCACTAGTTTAAACCAATTTATGCAAAGTCAGTGCAAGTTCTGTGTGTAGACAAGCCAAAAGAGCAAGGGCAATTTAAGGAGGGACTTGAAGGAAGTAAGGATGGAGGCATGACGGACTGAGTAAGTGGTGAGGTTCTAGGAGGAAGGGGTTTTGTAGGACAAAGCATGAAGATAAGACTGGGAGAAAGATAGTCATGCTGCTTCATGGGGCAAAGTGGTAAATAATCAGGGAAATGAAAAGAGTGTAGGGCACAGAAGGATGAGAGGCTATGTGTGTAGGATCTTGAAGGCTAGAGCAGTTTGCTTAATTCTGATGTAGAAAAGAGCCTGATCTTACTCCCACTGAAGACAATAGCAAAACTTCCATTGACTTAAATGAAAACAAGATTGTGCCTTAAATCACTGTCTGAACAAAATGCTAGCTCATTATTTAAGCTAATTAAATTAAAAAATAAAGTGTAGAAATTGCGGTGCATTTCAATTTTAATTATTTCTGTAAGATAACCGGGTAACAATTGAATTACAGAAGAAAGAACAATTTATAACAATAAAATAATTTGTACTTAAAATTGATATAAAAATATGGACTACAGTAAATGAAGTGTAAACTACCCAATGTCTAGCTACACATGTTTATGCAGGACATATTTTGGCATCCAGTTACATTTACCTAGGGCTCTTTGTATATATATATGATTGTTTGTTCCCTATTCTAGCAACACTAAGGCCTTGGCTACACTTGCAGATGTACAGCGCTGTTAGTTAAACCCGTGTTCGTACAGCTGAGTAGGGAAAGCGCTGCAGCCTGTCCACACTGGCAGCCGCCAGCGCAGTAACTAGCACTGATGTGGCTACATTTGCGGCACTTACAACAGTTTTGGGAGAGGTGCATTATGGGCAGGTATCCCACAGAACACCTCTTCCAATTCTGGCGCCGTGGGTTGTGGGAAGAGGGCGTGGGGTATGGTGCATTCTGGGTCCTGTCCCAACGCCCTGTGATGCATCGCTTCGCATCCCAGCAATCCCTGTGTTTCCGGCCACAATTTGCGCCATCTTTCAACGGTTTCTTTGTAGCGCGATCTGTGCTCCGTTTTGGTCAGCGGGAAAATGGATCCCGACCTGGTGAGCAAAATACTGACAAGTCTCGCCAGCACGTCACGTTTGGCAGTCGAGCTGTTCCTTAAGATCCACAGTGACAGCGAGGAGTCCGACGATGACGATGAAATTGTCACGCAAAACGCGTACGACACTAACTTGCTTGTGGCATTCACGGACATGCTATGCACCGTGGAACGCCGCTTTTGGGCTCGGGAAACCAGCACAGAGTGGTGGGATCACATTGTCATGCAAGTCTGGGATGACGAGCAGTGGGTGCAGAACTTTCAGATGAGAAAAGCTACTTTCATGGGACTGTGTGAGGAGCTCGCCCCCACCCTGCGGCGCAAGGACACGAGATTGAGAGCTGCCCTGACAGTGGAGAAGCGGGTGGCTATTGCAATCTGGAAGCTCGCAACTCCGGACTGCTATCGATCAGTAGCGAACCAGTTTGGAGTGGGAAAGTCGACCGTTGGGATCGTGCTGATGGAAGTTTGCAAGGCCATTAATCGCATCCTGCTCAGAAGAACCGTGACTCCGGATAACGTGCAGGACATTGTGGCTGGCTTTGAACAAAGGGGTTTCCCTAACTGCGGAGGGGCTATAGATGGGACGCATATTCCTATTCTGGCACCACCCCACCTAGCATCCGAGTACATTAATCGGAAGGGGTATTTCTCCATGGTTCTCCAGGCGCTTGTGGATCACCGTGGGCGTTTCATTGACATCAACGCAGGCTGGCCCGGAAAGGTGCATGATGCACGCATCTTTCGGAACACTGCCCTGTTCCGGAAGATGCAGTCCGGGACTTTTTTCCCAGACCGGAAGATCACGGTAGGGGAAATTGAAATGCCCACTGTGGTCCTTGGAGACCCCGCGTACCCTTTAATGCCATGGCTCATGAAACCCTATACAGGGAGCCTTGACACCAGCAAGGAATGGTTCAACTACAGGCTGAGCCGGTGCAGAATGACTGTGGAGTGTGTTTTTGGCCGTTTGAAGGGCCGCTGGCGATCTCTATATGGGAAGCTGGACTTGGCTGAACACAGCATCCCCGCGGTTATATCCGCGTGCTGTACCCTCCATAATATTTGTGAAGGGAAGGGTGAAATGTTCACTCAGGCGTGGACCTCAGAGGTTCAACACCTGGAGGCTGAATTTGCACAGCCAGAGAGCAGGGCTATTACAGGGGCCCAGCGTGGAGCTGCAAGGATTAGGGATGCCTTGAGGGAGAAATTTGAGGCTGACAACCACCAGTAATGTGTGCTGCCCTGCACGACCCTGAAGTGAAGTGGTTCCAATGTTATCAGTTATCTGTCTTTGCTAAGCTGATTTGTGTTTGCTCAGCTCACTTGCGTTGCCTGTTTCTTTCCTGGGCTAAGGTATCTTTTTTCCTTATGCAATAATAAAGACTGTTTGCACATCTAAAGAATCCGTTTATTACAGAGAAAATACATGTATTAAAAAGAAACACAACTGCTTGTGAGACAGAAAGGGCAAGTGGGTGGTGGGTGGTGTGGGGAAGGGTTCAATCACAGGGTATGGTATGTCCTGCTTTCATACTCGGGCTTCCTGTCTGGAGTGCTGTGCAGTGAGTGCTGGACCTCAGGATGTCTATAATTCGGGATGGGAGTTGAGTGCAGTGGGTAAGGGTCATAGTTTCCAGGGCTGTCTGGTGAAGCTACAGGTGTTGGGGGCATCTGGTGTGGGCGATAAGAACCTGTATGTTGGGTGAAGTGGGCAGGTGGTGACATGGGGGCACAAGTGTTTTGGGACACTGGCTGCAGGGGGGGGGTGGGTGCGGTACTGCTCCGCCTGCATGGCGACGAGCGCCTGGATAGAGTCCGCTTGGCGTGCCATGACACTAATCAGTTCCTTTGTGCTTTCGTGCCGGAGCTGCATGCTTTGCTGCCGCTCCGCTGCGTTTTCCTGGCGGAGCCTGCTTTCACTCTCCCTCCACTCCCGAGCCTTTTGATTCTCTTTAAGAGACTGTTTCATAACTTCCTGCAGCATGTCTTCTTTCGTTCTTCTGGGCCTCTTCCTGAGCCTTTGGAGTCTCTCAGCCGGTGATAAGAAGGATGGCGGAGATCTCAAGGTTGCATCTGGAAGGCAAAATGCAACTGTGACGGGTTGGGGCCACAGAGACCTGCTTGGTGCTGCCACCTGGTGTGCCAAGGCTACTTCTGCCCCTGCTTCCAGGCCTTTTCCAGCTTGGGACTCCCGAATCCTGTCTGTTTTGAGCCAGATTCCACTGATCTGCTGCAAACACAGACCCAGGTCCGAACCAAGTCCACTCACCACTGTAAGGCCCCTGGAAGCGCTCTTGCCTTTGACACCCAGCTGCTCAACTCCAAGGAGGTTCAAACCCTTAATAAATCCGTTTTACCCTGTATAAAGCTTATACAGGGTAAACTCATAAACAGTTCGCCTTCTATTTCACAGATAGAAAGTATGCACACCTGTTCGCTCTCCCTTTGCACTAACTCGTACTCAAGGAAACTTAATAAGTAAAAAGTGATTTTAATAAGTACAGAAAATAGCATTTAAGTGAGTTCAATCAGTGACAAACAGAACAAAGTGAATTACCGAATAAAATAAAAGAGAACACGCAGTTCTATGTCTAATCACCCTGTGTACAGATAAACCCCTCACTGGGTCCAGCAATCACTCACCCCCCTAACGTCTTTGTCCTCTGTTCAGTCTCTTTCAGGTCTCCTTGGGGGGTGGAGAGCTTCTTCCTTTAGCCAGCTCAAGACAAAATGGAGGGGTTTCCTCGGGGTTTAAATAGATTTTTTCCTCTGGGTGGACACCCCTCCCTCTCCCTGTGTAGCATCCAGTTACCAAATGGAGTTGGGGTCACATGGACCAGTCACATGCACAACTCAGTTCCAGACCAGCCACATTCCTGGCAAAGTTCAAATGTGGATTGGTGACTGCAAGTTCTATTGTCTGTTAAGTGCTTCTTGATTGGGCACTTAACCTGCACATTCCTTTCTCAAGAAATACAACCGATATTCATAACTTCAACTACAACAATGATACATGCATACAAACAGGAGGAATAAATTCAGTAGGTCATAACTTTCACAGAGATATGTTACATGGCACATGTAGCATAAAACATATTCTAGTTACATATATACATTTATAAGCATCTCCCCATAAAGTTTTATGGGGAACAGCGTCACAGCAACATTTAACAAAGGCATCATTGTTTTATGCCAGACAGAGCAATGATTCCCCCACACTTAAGGAGGGCACACACAGTCTCCAAAACAGCACAATTTTCCCGTCCCAAACAGAGCGCACAGAACCCACGGGAGCCCCAAAATGGTGAGTAAACACAGGGTAAAGGGGGACTGATTGTTTCACGGATGTACTGTCCGACGGGTTTCTGTGCCTTGGGGAGAGCCAACAGCTGCAGGGGGAACCTACACTGAACACTATCCCCACATTTTCCACAGGAGTTCGTCCTGGAAGATATCTCGCTGCTGAGGGTGTCCGGGGAAGCAAGGGAGGGTCTTCTACTGCAATGTGGCTTCCGCCCTGGCCCATATGCAGCTTGCCTGTGTGCAGCAATGGTCCCCCCACCCCTCGCGGCACAGTGGCGCGGACACGTTACCCTGAACGGGACAAGGACCACGGCGGCTCTCCCAATGAACCTGCGCAAGCACATTGCCCATGTCCTGGCTGAGACTTTCGAAGAGATTACAGTGGCCGATTTCTCCGATGTGATAGACCACATCAATGCGCTCTTTCGCATCTAGGCATGCATGCAGCCCAAACCCTCCTCGCCCAAGGATCCCACACCGAAAAAACTCCTTCCCGAAAATAAAAGCTGCTTACCACGAACCTGTTCTTCTCTTTCTCTCCCAGCGCGTACCGGCTGCTGCGACTGGCTCCCTTCCTCCTGGCTCGAGAAGAGCTCCTGGCTGCATGCACCCAGGGAGTCAGGGGTGTCTCCCCCAGCCACAGCGCCCTCGCTTCTGTTTTCTTCAACCCCCTCCTCCTCCTCCTCTCCCTCCTCCTCCTCCTCCTCCTCATCCTGCTCTCCCGTGTCCACGGTGGTGCTCGGAAGAGTAGTGGGGTCAACCCCAAGTATTGCATCCAGCTCTTTGTAGAATCGGCAGGTTTTGGGGGGAGCACCCAAGCGCTTGTTTGCCTCGTGGGCTTTGTGGTACGCACTCCGCAGCTCCTTTACTTTTATCCTGCACTGCATTGCGTCCCGGTCATGGCCCCTTTCAATCACGGCCCTTGATATCTGGCCGAAAGTATCAAAATTCCTCCGGCTGGATCGCAGCTGGGACTGGACAGCTTCCTCCCCCCAAACAGCGATGAGGTCCAGCAGCTCGCCATTGCTCCATACTGGGGCTCGTCTCGCACGTAGAGGCATGGTTACCTGGAAAGATGCGCTGAGAGCACTCCACGCCTGGCTGAGCAAACAGGAAGGGGATATTTAAAATTCCAAAGGAATTTAAAGGGTTGGAGTGGCGGTTGGTCACCTGAGGCCAGGGCAGTAGAGTGCTAATTGATGACCAGAGTGGCTAGAACAGGCGTTGTGGGATACTTCCGAATACTTCTGAAGGCCAATAACAGCGCATTGGGTGACCACACTGTAGCCGCAGCGCACCAGCAGCAGCGCAACAAACGTTATTCCTCTCGGGGAGGTGGAGTACATGCAGCGCTGTACCTGAGGAGATGCAGCGCTGCACGTGCCTTGCGAGTGTAGACAGTTACTGAGTTACAGCGCTGCAGGCAGTTTTATTGCGCTGTAACTCGTGAGTGTAGCCAAGGCCTAAAACAGTGAATCACAGGTAACATCCTGAAGCCAATAGCACTGAAGCAAAATTGGCCTCCCTCCATTTGTACTCATTTTAAAATGGATTTGCTCTAAAACTATATCTTCTTAATCTAAGGAAAGAGCTTTTCTCCTTTGAACTGCTCTGTTTTGATCACAATAGTACATGGGAATACAGGACTGTTCTACTTACTAGATATCCATTTTAGTGTTAGTGTACCTGCATAAATAATTTAGTGAAGCATGGGGATTTTTCAACCTTGCATTTTACACAGACACTGAAATAATTTCAACTAATTGCAATGGAGTTTTATTTAGTATAAAGTAGAACAAAAAACCTGCATCTCAGTTATTTGGAAACTGAACATAAGAATATAAGAACATCCCTACTGGGTCAGACCAAAGGTCCATCTAGGACAGGACAATGGGGGCTGCAGGACACGGTGGACAGCACATCCCCTGACCTACGCTGCGTCCTGCAGCCCCCATTGGCCTGGAACAGCGAACCGCGGCCAGTGGAAGCCGCGACCGGCTGATCCTGCGGATGTGGCAGGTGAACACACCGGCCCAGCGCACCAGGAGCTTTCCCTGAAGAAGCGGTGGGCCACAGTTGAGAACCACCGCCTTACACCAAAAAATCACAACAATATTCAGGTTACTCCCAGCCCCAAAGGACCAGTCACTTACCCCAGGTCAATTGCACTTCAGATCTTACACCAAAGACAACACCTATAGCCAATCCTATAATACACTAACTAAAGATGTATTCACTAAGAAAAAGAAAGGAGTTATTTACAAGGTTAAAGCTGATAAAAATACACACTCAAATGAGTTACAGTCTTAAGTTCCAAAAGGTAGTAGAAGCTTCTATCATAAGCAAGCACTATATGTCCTTTCAGGCCATTTAGGGATCTGGGGGGAAAAAAATCTGTCAGGGGACAGTACTTAGTCCTGCTAGTGTAGGCAGGGGACTAGACTCAATGACCTTTCAAGGTCTTTCCAGTTCTAGGAGATTGGCATATCTCCATTTATTATTATTATTATAAACTACAGTCCACTTCTTTTGCAATATTTTTGTAAGCAGGCATCTCCAGCCTACAATTCTTATCAAAGTCAGGCATTACAGTAAGCGAGGTTAAATCCACCTTCAACAGATGCATTTGTGCAGGGTCAGAAATAGGCGCTGCTTTTGGGAACCCTGCTGCAGGTTGTTGAAACTCTTGAGCCATTTTCAATACATCACTTGACTTTTCCCCATAGCAGTAGTATTGTCTATGTAAGAAAACACTTGCTGAGCACTGGCATTTAACTCAGAATTGTCAGAGTGATTTTCATTTGACTGAGCGTCAGTCCAGAACAGTACATCCATTACTTTGTTGTAAGCTTCGTGGATTATGACATGTCGAGATTCGAACCAAATGATTAAGTCGATCAGTCCTGTGGCATTCTTGGCAATGATCTGAACTTCCTCGTTCAGCTGAGCATTGTTTAGAAGGGTTGAAAGTTCTGTTAAAACCTGCGTTTTCGGAGTCAGTGTGAGCTCTTCTACGATGAACTGTCAGCGGTACTCCAGGTGAGCTGCTTGGCATTGTACAGCTCAAACCCAAGAATTCTAATGAGTAATTACTGGCTCTGGGGGAAGTGCAATTTTTTTGTTCTCCAATTTCAGTTGCATTTGCAATGTACTGCCTCTATCGAAGTTTGCAGCTAGGGCAGTGTTTAAAGATCTTTTTAATGTAGCTGACCAGTTTATCAACTTTACCAAACTCGCATCTCCACAGCTCACTGACTAGAAAAATTATATGTGCATTACATGTAATATGGACCGCATTTGGCATTAGACCCTGGAGAACCGATTTGAAAGATTTTGTCACGTAAGTTGCATCTTCGCTTACGAAAGCAGATACTTTGTCAAAGTCCGCACCGTATTTTGAAACAGTTTTAATTATCGCTTGAGAAACTGTAGTGGAGTTACCAGCATCCAAGTAAATGCAGTTGACGAGCACTGTTGTTAGCTTTCCTGTTTGTACATCTTTGGCCTGGTCAGAAATAAAATCAAACAGAACATGTGGTACATAGCTGTCTTGCTCATCAGTGGACTCAGCAGAAATAATTGCAAAAGATTCACATGAGTTAGAGACCTCATCTCCTCAAAATGTGTTCCAAAACCTTTGGAAGATAGTCCTGTCATAGCTTATTCGCACTTGGTAAGCAACCGGCATTTTGTACATTCTGTTGAATGAGTTCACGGAGCTTTGGGCGATCACGTTTTTGCAATAGTATATTAGCACTTGCAAATGAATCCACAAGTTCCATTCTAGCTAAATGAAGGGTCTCAAAGCTCTCTGAGAGAAGAAAGAGAAGAAATTGGTTTTTGTTTTTTTATCTTTTGGTTTCCCAGCAATGCGCTATGCTGCGGAGCCCTGTTTCTGCTTCAATGGCTTTCCGAGTTTAAGTGGTGCTGAACGATTGCTTGTCATGCATGATCCAATGAAACATTGTAGCTTGTACGAAACAGTTTGTCACCTGGCATGTAGAATTCGGTTTCCAAATTCTTTCACACGATCTGCTACAGCAATGATTGTAGAGAGTTTTGATTTATTCTGGACACTCATTTTAAAATAATTGCACTTGTTTCACTCCGACATTGGAGAGAGTGGGAACTGACCTGGTGAAAGAGCTAAGTCACAAGAGCAGGCAGCCACTGCTCCGAAAGAGACCACAAGCTGCTATGCCAAGCATGGCCATGAGGAGGCGCTGATCTGACCCCCTTCACACCTCCTTGACACAGACTGTGAACTTTGGACAATAGCGGGGTGGTAGGACGTGGCCTTAAGGCACCCCTGTTGTCAGACCTTTGATAGCCCTTACAGGACCATGCACTGGAGCCTAGTGGAGTGGGAGGGCCTGGGCTCCACTAACAACCCCCTACCCTGTATGTTGAAGGACCTAAGCCCTGACCACCAGCAAATACACACCATGAGAGCAAACCATCACAAGAGCGCCTAATTTAGATTTTTGCCTTCTTTTTTTTTTAACTCTGTTAGAATCTCAACGGTAAACAGATTTTCCTTTCCCATTCAAAGATATGAATAACATGAAAAATGAATGATTCATAAGTGAAATGCATGGACAGAGAGATTGCATTATGCCTAAGGCTATGATTTTGGCACAGAAATGTTAGTGAATTTTATGGCAGAGGTGTGGGACAAATAGTCACGGAAATGTCACCAAATGATGTATCTTTCACTACATCAACATAGACAAGGGCATAGAGGGGGTGCTGAAAGGTGAGGCCCAGAGAGAGGGTTGGAGAGAAAGCCCATCCTGCACTCACCTGCAGCTGGGACTCCTGCCCAGCATGGCTGGACCTGGCTCCCTGCCCCCAGCATTGTGACCCGGTGCATGGGTAGGGCCCTTCCAAATTCACGGCCATGAAAAAATGCATCACAGACCATGAAATCCGGTCTCCCCCAGTGAAATCCCATCTTTTGTGTGCTTCTACCCTATACTAGACAGAATTCATGGGCAGCCACCGCTCTCCAGCTGCCCAGCTCTGAAGGCAGCCACTGCCAGCAGCCGTGCAGAAGTAAGGGTAGCAGTACTGCAATACCCCATCAATAACCTTGTGACCACCCCACAAACTCCTTTTTGGGTCAGGACCCCTACAGTTACAAGACCGTGAAATTTCAGATTTAAATAGCTGAAATCATGCAATTTACCATTTTAAAAATCCTATGACTGTGAAATTGACCAAAATGGACCATGAATTTGGTAGGGCCCTACACATGGGGTTGCAGTGCCTCTCATGTTTGGCTTGTCTGCCCCTCTGTAGATGGAGACAGAGGGGCAGACAGGCCAAATCTGAGTGTCACTGTAACCCCATGTGCCAGGTCGTAACGCCACTCAGTTTGGGGCTGTCAAAGGTGCTTTCACAGTCATTTCTGAGATTTCATGTATGTTATTCAAATTAATGATTGCTGTGACCTCTGTGACAAAACCGTAGCCTTAATGAAACCCAATATCTCTTCTGGAAACTGTACAATAGTTCCATAATAAAATAAACATATGGAAACAACAATCTAATGAAAACCACCACGCATTTATTTCTCTTATTTTGGTTGGAACAGAAGCCAACTTAGCTCTGTTTATTTATAGTCTTTTCGTGCATTAGTATCATTAGTGAAACTCCAGGAGTAATATGTGTTATCTTGTTAGATTATTCCTAGAGCTTCATTAATTTGTTTTCTGCTGTTAGAGTCAGCAGGGGGAGCTCACCAGACTTCACAGCGCGTAGTGGACGAGTGTTGGGACTGCACATATACAGTATTGGTAGCTATTTGCCATTTTGTTTTCACAGCCTTGTAATTCATCCTCCCTATGCCTTCCATTGCTCTTGACAACCACACCTTTGTGTAGTCATCAACAGTGTGCTTACTAGATCACTGCTGTGTGTATCACTCGCTGTACTGAGGGTACCAGACCTGTCACTTTACTGATGTTCAGCCTGATTTAGTTTGCCTTCTGGCTTTAATTCTTTCATTATTTTTTTCAGCGTTATGAGTCATCGTTCCTTCAGGAAGTGAAAATTCGTTTCATAAGGATGACGTAAGGCAAGGCACCATGAGGGGGAAAATATGGAAAAAATCCTTTAAAATCATTTTTAACCCTCAAGTTATTAATATGTATTCCCAATCTCTAACACCATCTTCATTTATCTTATCTGGGATTTAAAGATACGTAAGGGGACTATTGTCCCCTTACTAAAACTCAGCAGGGGTTGTTGGTTGGCCAGCTCCCAGTACCAAAAGAAAGGGGAAGGGTTGATGGGAAATCAGGACCCTGGGACTGACGGTCCCTCAGAGGCAATGGGGAGAGGCCAACGCTACAGATCAGCCTGAATGACAGGGCGGGCACGCTAATGAGGGAGTCAGGAGGTAGGGTGACCAGATGTCCCGATTTTATAGGGACAGTCCCGATTTTTGGGTCTTTTTCTTATATAGGCTCCTATTACCCTCCACCCCGTCCCGATTTTTTTACACTTGCTGTCTGGTCACCTTATCAGGAGGCCAAGGCATGGGAGGGAGGTTCCCATCCTCCCTGTGAGCTGGTGCTCCCTGGGCCTGAGTGGGGCCGAGCTAAGGAGAGGCCAACAGGAGCCCAGGCTGAGATGGGGAGCAGCGTCTTGTTGGCCAGAGCCAGGGAAGCAGCCCAGGGAGCAGCGCTGCGCTAGGAGGAGAGCTGCAGCAGCAGGGCGGGAGCTGGGGCAGTCCGGAGCCAAGTGTGGTGAACAGCTGGGAGGAGCGAGGGGGACCCTGGGCAGAGGGCCCAGCGCAGGGAGACGCCACCAGATGGACGGGCGGGGGGGGGGGAGGGAGATTATAACCCCGACAGGACTGATGTTGGGAAGAAGGGTCCTGCCACCTAGAGCCTGAGGGCGTGTGGCCACCGCCAGAGAGAGTCCGACCCGCTGCATCCATGCAGCACAGCCAGGTCCTGTGAAGGAGGCTGGGGACCCGTGAGGGACAGACTGTGAACTTCCCTTACATTCCAGAGACTGCTGGTTGTGATGTCCCCATACCACAGAGCAGGGTGATGGGTTTTCCTTTAACCTTTCCCATTTTTTCCCCTTATTTTTTTTAATGAGTTGCTATTTGACATGTTGTATTTGCTTTGAACTGTATGTAATGACAGCGGGTCAGGGAGCGTCCAAAGCAGAGAGAGCACTCTGGAGTGGGGACACCCTAGCCCCTGCCCTAAGTGACCACAACAAGGTTGGGGGTCGAGACCCCCAGGAATCCTGGGCCCAGCCTTGTCGGGGTTACGAGGACTCTGCCACTCAGGAGAGTGGAAGGGGAGCGGTCAGGCAGGCTCTGGGTAAAGGGAACGGGAGTGAGGACTCAGATCTCTTTGCTAGTCCATTTCACCAGGATAATGTATAAGCCGGGAAAGTTCCCCAAAATAGCAGGACCATTCCCCCGCTTACATATAAGTCAAATTTGGGGCCTTTACCTCTTCCTATTTAAGGTGTTTCATCTTGCTTTGGTACTGTGTCAAACAGCTCTTCCATTAGCAGCCGGAGCGTCTTAAACTGCAAAGTATGTGGGGCTTGTCTCCATCTAAAGGCAGAGCCACATACAGGGTTTAGGAGCCCCTTATGGCATTTAGCTTTAGCTCAAGTAACGCTTTTTAGCTCTGAAGGTTCTGGCTTCAAACCCACTGATGACCCAATAAATGTCACCCTTTATTGTAATGTCACCTTACCTTGTAATGTATACCAATGACTGACAGTAATTAAAGAAAAATATCTTGGTAAAATTATTCTCCATATTTGATCGAGATTTTTATTTGGGGCAGAATGTATCCAAATCTGTTAACTTTCCTCACATTTGTTTCCTGACATAGCTTAGCTCTATCACATTTTTTTTTATTTCTCACACAATTCAGCATCTGACTACTTGCCCCAAAACAATATTTTCAGATTTTAACTTCGAATTTCAGCTACATGTTTAAAATTAGTTACAAAAATATTCTTTTTCCACTATTAGTGCCGCAAACAATAGATTGTGCTTTCTTCACTTCTCATTAAAAAAATCAAGACAGATTTTGAGTGGCTTTAATATTGTGATCAGTTTGTGTATCTCAATCAGGAAGAGTACAAAAAAAATCCTTCTGCTTGAACAGAAACATTGGGTCTGAACAGTAAGAGAAACATCTTGATTAATTCTATGGTCAAAAGAACTTGTATCTCAAGAAGGTAAAAGGTTTGAATAGTAAATTTGCTCATTGAGGAAATCATAGAATCGTAAGCTAGGGTCCTCGAGAGGTCATCTAGTCCAGTCCCCGGCATTCATGGCAGGACTGCATGACCTTTCGATGTCCCTTCCAGTCCTATGATTTCCTCAAAGAGCATAAATGCGGATACAAGCCAAAGGGCCAGGAGGTTCTATTCCCATGAAAAGAATCCTGCTCAGTGGGAAAAGACGAGGGAAGCAATAGCTGTCAGATTCACAGAAGGACTAGAGAGATCAAGAATAAGTGTGGGGGACGACCTCTGCCTATGTGCAAAGGACAAGCTAGCCACTAAAAGGGCAGCTGAGGAAGGCCCACCTGTCCAAGGTGAAGGAGAGCAGTGGCTGACTTAGCAGGAGACCCAGACTCATGACCAAAACTATCTATGAGATCAGTGGTCTGGGGCAGCCAGAGACAATGTAAATTAACAAACAATATATAGAATCATAGGACTGAAAGGGACCTTGAGAGGTTATCTAGTCCAGTCCCCTGCATTCATGGCAGGACAAAGTATTATCTAGACCAGCGTTTCTCAAATTGGGGCCCGTGCGGGTACTTCAGGGGGTCTGCCGGCCCACTGATCAACTCCTCCCTCTCTCTCCCTCAATTTCTCCCTCTCCCTCCCCTCGCCTCCTACATGCCAGGGAACAGCTGTTCAATGGCATGCAGGAGGTGCTGGCAGGGCGGGGGAGGAGTGGGGATGGGGCGCATTAGGGGGAGGGGGTGGAATCATGTCTGGGGTCGCTGGCCCCACTGATCAACTCCTCCTCCTCCCTCCCAATGCCTCCTGCACACCCATGGAACAGCTGTTCCATGGCGTCCAGGAGGCACTGGGAGGGAGGGGAAGGAGTTGATCAGCGGGGCTGGCAGACCCCCTGGAGTACCCTCAGTTCCCCAGTGTGCAGGAGGCACTGGGAGGGAGAGGAAGGCACTGGGATGAGGTGCACTTGGGGGAGGGGGCAGGCAGAGGAAGGGAAGAAGAAGGGCAGGGGTGGAGTGGGAAGAGGTGGGGGCGGAGGTAGGGCCTGGGGGAAGGGTTGGAGTGGGCGAGTGGCCTGGGGCTGAGTGGGAGGCTTGGGGGTCCGCGAAAAATTTTAAATAAAAATGGGCGTCCTCGGGTTGCTAAAGGTTAAAAACCGCTGATCTACACAATCCCTGACAGGTGTTTGTCTAACCTGCTTTTAAAAATCTCCAGTGATGGAGATTCCACAACCTCCCCAGGCAATGTATTTCAGTGCTTAACCACCCTGACAGTTAGGAAGTTTTTCCTAATGTTCAACCTAAACCTCCCTTGCTGCAATTTAAGCCCATTGCTTCTTGTCCTATCCTCAGCAGTTAAGAACAATTCTTCTCCCTCCTCCTTGTAACAACCTTTTATGTACTTGAAAACTGTTATCATGTCCCCTCTCAGTCTTCTCTTTTCCAGTCTAAACAAACCCAGTTTTTTCAATCTTCCCTCGTAGGTCATGTTTTCTAGACCTTTAATCATTTTTGTCACTCTTCTCTGGACTTTTTCCAATTTGTCCACATCTTTCCTGAAACATGGCGCCCTGAACTGGACACAATACTCCAGTTGAGGCCTATTCAGCGCGGAGTAGAGCGGAAGAATTACTTCTTGTGTCATACTTACAACACTCCTGCTAAAACAGCCCAGAATGATGTTCGCTTTTTTTGCAACAATGTTACACTGTTGACTCATATTTAGCTTGTGGTCCACTATGACCCCCAGATCCCTTTCCACAGCATTCCTTTCTAGGCAGTCATTTCCCATGTTGCAGGTGTGCAGCTGATTGTTCCTTCCTAAGTGGAGTACTTTGCATTTGTCCTTATTGAATTTCATCCTATTTACTTCAGACCATTTCTCCAGTTTGTCCAGATCATTTTGAATTATAATCCTATCCTCCAAAGCACTTGCAACCCCTCCCAGCTTGGTATTGTCCACAAACTTTATAAGTGTACTCTGTATGCCATTATCTAAATCATTGATGGAGATATTGAACAGAACTGATCCCTGCGGGATCCCACCTGCTATGCCCTTCCAGCATGACTGTGAACCACTAATAACTACTGTCTGGGAATGGTTTTCCAACCAATTGTGCACCCACCTTATAGTAGCTCCATCTAGGTTGTGATTTTACTTAGGGTACGTCTATACTTACCTCCGGGTTCGGCGGTAAGCAATCGATCTTCTGGGATCGATTTATCGCGTCTTGTCTAGATGCGATAAATCGATCCCGGAAGTGCTCGCTGTCGACATGGATATGCCTGCTCTGCGAGAGGAGTACGCGGAGTCGACGGGGGAGCCTGCCTGCCGCGTGTGGACCCGCGGTAAGTACCTTGAAGTTCGAACTAAGATACTTCGACTTCAGCTACGTTATTCACGTAGCTGAAGTTGCGTATCTTAGTTCGAACTGGGGGGTTAGTGTGGTCCAGCCCTTAGAGTTCTGTTGCTCTCTCTTTGCTGCCACCTGGTGGCCTTTCAAATGAGCAGCCACCAAAGCACATGTGTAGTGGGAACAAATCCACTTCCTCTAGCCAGCAATGTGCACGTGACACTGGGAACAGAGCCTCATTGGCCCCGGGATGTATCCAGTTGGGTAAGGATGCAGCCAACAGGGAGGTGGGGTATAAACCGGCAGCAGCCTATGGGCAAGTGACTGACAGCTGCTACAAGTGTTGCCAACCTCTGTGATTTCTTTTGAAATGGCAGAATCAGAATTTTTGAAGTGAGGTGTCATTCTGTGATTTTTGGACTACTTTTTGCATGTTATTGGTGAAAACTCGAGCTTTGTGGTTGGTAGCACTGGAGCAGAGTCAGTCTGGAAAGAACCATCTGAAAGCAAGGTGGAGTGAATTGTGCCTCATTGTCTTAAGGAGCAGCCTGTTTTGTCTCTCTCTGTTTTTGGTTTCTCGTGTGTTATCCTTCTGAATTCTAAGAAATAAAATAGTATTATATTGCAACCTTTCAGTAGGAGTATTTATGTTTTTATCTAATTTCTCTGTGTATATACTGTGGACATAACAGAAGGTACCTCAGTTGCTGCTGTGTTAGAACAGTAATGGGTATTCCAGTACTCATGGAGAGCTGATGAAAGACCCCCTCCAGCTTCATCTCTTGGCTTGCATCTTCCTGAACCATGTTTAATTTGCATGAACTGCAAGCAATTCTGAAATAGACTAAGACATTTGCCCATACCTGTCCTTCAGCCTGCAGAAGATCCGTGCACACCCACTCACATGCTGAAAATCTCATGCATGCCTAAAAATCATAACATCAAGTTCTCTAGTTTATGAAAATAGAAACTAGTACTTAGCTGTCTACCCAATTTTAGTCCTACACAGAATTATGCAACATAAATAATGGCTGTCATAGTCTGTGGGCAGGCTGCCTCTGCAGAGAGCCTTTTCCAGTCCCTTGAGTGAGCCTTCTTTGAGGTGGGATCTTGCAACCCAAACAGTCTCTGACAGGGTCTCTGGGTTACTCAGATTGCCAACTGCATTTTTTCAGTAGGTCCAATTGGTTTGGCCCCTGCTATTTTCCTGCAGCAGCCTCTGATAGCACAGGTTTGCAGTGAGACAGAAACAGCTTCTTCAAAACAAAGCATACTTTATTTTGTTCCAAAGGCACACAGCACTTATAGAAGTGGATTTTAACATAAGAAAGATTCTTACAGAGAAAAGGTGGGTGAGCCTATATATTTCATTGGATCAAGTTCTGTGAGCAGGGCTGGTGCTACCATTAGGTGACCCTACGCGGTTGCCTAGGGTGCCAGGATTTGGGGGGGCGGCGTTTCAGGTCCCTCGGCGGCCGCCGGCGGGAGAGGCTGCTGCCGAAGTGCCGCCGAGGACCCCAGTGGCACTTCGGCGGCAGCTTCTTCGGCCGCCGGGAATCACGGCGGCATTTCGGCGTCAGCCTCTCCCGCCACCGCCTAGGGTGGCAAAAAAGCTGGTGCCGCCCCTGTTGGCGAGAGAGACAAGCTTTCGAGCTTATAGAGCTTTTCTTCAAGTCAGCTCTTCTTCAGCTCTGTGTAGCTCAAAAGCTTTTCTCTTTCATCAACAGAAGTTGGTCTTGTAAGATATTACCTCACCCACCTTGTCTCTCTAATATCCTGGGATCAGCAAACACTGCATACAAAGACTGCTACATGCATATTTCCTTACTGAAGCTTAACAATGCTCAAACAGGTCTGGCTTATTTTCTGTTTCTGAGGTGAGAGAAAACAGTCTACACCGCTTTCAGTCTCCTCCCTCCATCACTCTGTGTCTCAGTCAGACTGTCAGCTTTTTTTTTTTTTGAGATCTGAAAAAGAGCTCTGTGTCACTCAAAAGCTTGTCTCTTTCAGCAAGAGAAGTTGGTCCAATAAAAGATTTAAAAATTGTATGAAGATAATGTTAAAAATAAAAATAACGGTACAGAGTTTAAGCATAGAAGTTTCTGGTTATCAGGGGATAAGGTACAGATTATCAAGGAGAGCGAAGTTCGGTTTTAGGATTGGATGACATAAGGAATACATAATCTGCAACATCCCCAATTGGGGGTAAAGGCTTAACGGGTCAAAGTACAGAGATTGAGATATAAAGGTAAGTTGTTCATATCTAATGGCTATGTTCAGGTGTGGAGTAGAATGAGTGGGTACGATGATGAGGATGGATTTACCCTCATTGGGTGAGATTTAATGTTCAGTGAGTTTATCGTTCCAGTTCATATGGTTCAGTGGGAAAAAGACTCTCGGTCCCTTTCTCATAGCTGCTGTACGATGTCATTCCGGCTCACGCCTCCTGGTACTGTCGGTGGCCGGTGACGTGTTCGATGTAGATGTCCCTGGACCATCGGATGGTGTCCGAGACCATGAGGCACCGCATGAGCAGTGCGTAGCGTCGACTGATCCCACAGGTCCGCAGCACAGGCTCGTTGCAGGGGTCCCAGGCACCCAGGGCTCTGACGATCAGAGCATCCATCTGCACCTCATAGCCCTTCACTCTCAGGGTGTCGGCCAGGGGGGCGTACTTTTCCAGCTTACGAGCTCGGGCTACGTGAAAGGCCAGGGTCCTGTTCTCAAAGGAGACCATGACGTCGACGAGGATGATCTTTTTCTGGGCCTCGTCGGTGACTACCACGTCAGGTCGCAGCTGGCTGTCGGTACCGGGGATGGCGCAGTTCACGGTGACCTGCCCCAGGCGCGGTGGGATGGCTTTCACCAGGTGGTTACTACTTCACCAGCCTTCTCAGAAACTGGCCAACCTCTCTGATCACTTCCCTCTCCCTTTCTGCTGGAAGCACTTTCCTAACTGATCAGCATCTTTCAATCCTTTAGGGTCCCAGCCTCAGCAAAACAAATCTATTACTTTGTTAGCATCTGCAAGTAGAATCTCTACATAATGGCCTGTGATAGGGTGTTATTAGTATCACCCTGATCACTGATGTTGATGCAGCAGAAAGAAAGCTACAGGCTCAGCTATGAGCAATTAAACACTTTCTATTGGGGGTTTATGAACACCTGGGTGGTAATCACTGGGTTAACAATAAAAACGAGGAATCCTTGTGGTGCCACAAGACTCCTTGTTGTTTTTGCCGACACAAATAACACAGCTACCACTCTGAAACCTTGGCTAACAATGTAATTGGGAGGATATAAATGGAAGGAACAGGAAGCAAGGGGAAGCTTAGAGGGGTATAGAGAAACTGCCTCTTGCTGAAAGCCTGCATGATACTTCAGAAGGAAAGACTAAATACACACTTGGTGAAAGGGTCACAACCTGGTGTGTGTTTGTGACTGTGAGATCAGACGAAAGGGACAAGTAGTGAAATACCGTGGGTAGCAACAGAAGCATCTTGTGACATGGCCCCATTGTTTTCTTAGCTGCTTTGAAGATATGTACTGAAGCTGTACTGAAGCTTCTTATCGCTATCATTTACCTTTCCTGCTGGGTTCTTTAACAACTCCTTTACAGCTTCCTTTGACTTAACTCTATGCATTCAGGCAGACAACAATACTAAATCCAACAAAGAAACCAAGTCTCATACAATATTCATAGGAAAAATACAGACACGTTCCCAATCAAATGGTGCACTACAAGAAGATGAACTACACAGATGCTTAACCGTGGCACGCAGCAGGGCTGGCCTTAGCATTTTTTTTGTCCAGCCTGCAAAATGTTTTGCCATCAGCAACCTACTCTCAACCCCCCTCTCCAAACACTATTGATTCCTGCCTTCCCCTTCCTCCCACTCCACCTCCAAAATGTTCTTACTTGCTCACAGTGATGCACCTCAGGGACTACTCCCAGGCCTGTCTGACAATAAGGTCACTCTACCCTCTATGTAGACTTCTAGTCCACCAGCCCTGCCCTCTACCCCCATGTAAATCCATTCAGAGTCTAAGACACAGAACCCAGTTGCATGTAGTACTCCTGGGGAATTCATGTCCCCTGAAGATTTTTTTCCGCTACAGAATATGGATTCTGCTGGAGAAGCACTGCAGTTACACCTTTCGCCCACCAGGGGCTGCTGTGGCACCAGAAGAGCGGGCAGACAGCTGACCGAGAGGCTGTGTTCCTCACAGTAGGACCATGTAAGGAGCCACAGAATGGACAGAGTGGGGCATATGGGGATGCTGGAGGGATCAGAGACTGGGGTTCAGAAGGGCTAGTGGGGGCAGACAGACTGGGGTGTGGGCTTAGGGGCTAGTGGGGTGACAACATTGAGCCAGAGGCTGAATCAGAGGGAGGTTGCAGGGCCAAAGAGGGATGGAGTAATGGGGGTGCAGGACCACATGGAGATTGGAGGGGCTGCAGGGAGACATGGGGCCAGGGGCAGATGTGCCTGACTGAAAGGAAGAGGCATGGGTTCTGCCAGGGTCTGTGTGGGGGAGGCTCCCTAACAATCCCTCCATCCCCCTCCCCAAAAAGCACCATTCAATATGTCTCCCACCCACACCCAACAACCCTCCAGGTTCACTCCCAGGCTCTTTCCCAGAAATTACTTCCATTTCTCTCAACTCTTCTATTACCCCTGACTCCCCCAAGCCTTTGCACTGCTTCTGAGGCGTGCAGGAAACATGTTTCTGTATTTTAGTTTAAATTAATTATTACTCAAAGTTCTACATTAATATGCCTAGTAAGGAATCTATTTGTCAAAAAAACATTTCCTGAATCTTTTTTTTTGTCTCCACTGTTACAGATGTAACTGTTTGCCCTGCTTAGGATGCCACCTGATGTGCTGAGATACCACTGAGACCACCTGTTATGCCAGCCTGGACACTCTTTTTACCTGTCTTGCTGAGCCAGGCTATTAAACCTCCTCCAACACACACACAGGCAGGGCCACATCCAACTGCATAATGAAACAGACACTGAGATCAGTTCTGGGAAGGCTCAGCTTAAGGGACTTTCACCAGCACTCAGGTGTCCACCTCCCTTGGAGTGCAGACCCAAAGGTATAATATGAAGTCCGCCTCCTCCCTCAACATGGAGAAAGGTATGTACAGCCTCTTACCCCCCCATTATGAATTGTACAAATGGGGTTATATTATAAAAAGGAAATAAGTTTATTAACTACAAAAGGTGAATGTTAAGTGAATATAAGAGATAACAGACTGAACAAAGCAGATTACTCAGCAAATAAAACAAAATACGCAAGCTAAGCTCAATATCAGTAAGGAACAGGTTACAAAATGTAATTTCTTACCCTAAATGTTATTTTAGGCAGGTTGCAAAGTTTCTGTGGTTTAGAGTTCCAGTTATATTTCTTTTCAGACTGGACCCCTGTCTCAGTCTGGACTCCCCTCTTGCCTCCCCTTCCACGTGTCTTTAGCAGCCTTTCTTCTTGGGCAGATAGGCCATGGAGAGGAGTCCCGTCTGCCTTCCTCCCCACTCTTAAATAAGATTTACATAAGGCAGGAATCCTTTGTTTCCCAAACTTGACCCCACTTCCCTTTTAGTGGAAAGTTACAAGAAGTTCCAGATAATGTTTAGTATCATGTGACAAGACCATATGACCTAGTAGTGCAACAGTTATGTCCCCAGATGCCTCCCAGGAGGGGGAGAGATTAGTATCTTCATGGTCTTGTTGTTCCTTCCTAATGGCCCATCAAATCTGATGGCCTGTCATCTGGTGGGTGTCTTCCAATACACACCCAGTTGTAATTGTTACATAGTCCATATTCCTAACTTTAGATACAGAAATGATACATGCATACAAATTGGATAATCACATTCAGTAAATTATAACCTTTCCAATGATATCTTACAAGACCCATCTTGCATAAAGTCCCTCTGTTATGTCATATCCATAACATAAGCATATTTTCATAAATAATATGGAGTGTAATGTCGCAATAGACATTTGCTGATTAGTATTTTGAAATAAAATTGCCAAAATAATTGAAACTGAACGTAAGAATGGCCATACTGAGTCAGACCAAAGGTCCATCTAGGCTAGTATCATGTCTTCCATTGATGGACCTATCCTCTATGAACTGAACTAGCTCTTTCTTGAACCCTGTTATAGTCTTGGCCTTCACAACGTCCTCTGGCAAAGAGTTCCACAGACTGACTGTGTATTGTGTGAAGAAATAATTCCTTTTGTTTGTTTTAAACCTGCTGCCTATTAATTTCATTTGGTGACCCCTAGTTCTTGTGTTATGAGAACAAGTAAATAACACGTCCCTATTTACTTTCTTCACACCAGTCATGATTTTATTGACCTCAAACATATCCCCCCTTAGTTGTCTCTTTTTCCAAGCTGAAGAGTCCCAGTCTTATTAATCTCTCCTCATACGGAAGATGTTCCATACCCCCAATCATTTTTGTTGCCATTTTCGGAACCTTTTCCAATTCCAATATATCTTTTTTGAGATGGGGCAACCACATCTATACACAGTATTCAAGATGTGGGCGTACCATGGATATATATAGAGGCAATATATTTTCTGTCTTATTATCTATTCTTTTCCTGATTCCCAACATTCTGTTTGCTTTTTTGACTGCCGCAGCACATTGAGTGGATGTTTTCAGAGAACTCATCCACAATCACTCCAAGATCTCTTTTTTCATTGGTAACACTAATTTAGATCCCGTCATTTTATATGTATAGTTAGGATTATGTTTTCCAATGTGCATTACTTTGCATTTATCAACACTGAATTTCATCTGCCATTTTGTTGCCCAGTCACCCAGTTTTATGAGATCCTTTTGTAGCTCTTCGCAGTCTGACTGGGACTTAAGTATCTTGAGTAGTTTTGTATCATCTGCAAATTTTGCCACTTCACTGTTTACCCCCTTTTCCAGATCATTAATGATTATGTTGAATATGACTGGTTCCAGTAGAGACCACTGGGGGGCACCACTATTTACCTCTCTCCATTCTGAAAACTGACCATTTATTCCTACCCTTTGTTTCCTATGTTTTAACCAGTTACCAATCCATGAGAGGACCTTACTTTGCTTAAGAGGTTTTGGTGTGGGACCTTGTCAAAGGCTTTTTGAAAAATTTAAGTACACTATATCCACTGGATCCCCCTCGTTCACATGCTTGTTGACCCCCTCAAAGAATTCTAATAGATTGGTGAGGCATGGTTTCCCTTTACAAAAACCATGTTGACTCTTCCCCAACAAATTTATGTTCATCTATGTGTCTGAGAATTTTGTTCTTTACTATAGTTTCAACGAGTTTGCCTGGTACTGAAGTTAGGCTTACTGGCCTGTAATTTCCAGCATAGGTGCCGACTCTGTGGGTGCTCCGGGGCTGGAGCACCCACGGGGAAAAATTGGTGGGTGCTCTGCATCCACCGGCAGCTCCCCGCGCCCGTGACCGGAGCACTTACCTTCGCCCCGGACGCCGGGCGACGTTGCAGGGCCCCGCCCCTGATGCACCCACCGGAGCCAACGGAAGTCGGCTCCTATGATTTCCAGGATCACCCCTGGAGCCCTTTTAAAAAATTGGCATCACATTAGCTATCCTCCAGTCATTTGGTACAGAAGCTGATTAAAATGATAGGTTACAGACTACAGTTAGTAGTTCTGCAATTTCACATTTGAGTTCCTTCAGAACTCTTGGGTGAATATCATCTGGTCCTGGTGACTTTTATTACTGTTTAGTTTATCAATTTGTTCCAAAACCTCTAATGGTGTTTCAGGTGCTTGTGGATCACCACGGGCGTTTCACTGACATCAATGCGGGGTGGTCCAGGAGGGTGCATGATGCATGCATCTTCAGGAACACTGAACTGTATAGAAAGCTACAAGCGGGGACATTCTTTCCAAACCAAAAGCTTACAGTGGGGGATGTTGAAATGCCCATAGTGATCCTGGGAGACCCAGTGTACCCCTTACAGCCGTGGCTCATGAAACCTTACACGGGAAACCTGGACAACAGTAAGGAACAGGTCAACAACAGGCTGAGCAGGTGCCAGATGACAGTGGAATGTACCTTTGGCAGATTAAAGACGTGTTGGTGATGCCTTTATGGCAGTTTAGACCTTAATGAGGATAATATTCCCATGGTCATAGCCGCATGCTGTATGTTGCATAGGTCTGTGAAGCTAAGGGTGAAAAGTTTGCTCAGGGCTGGGGTCCTGAGGCAGACCAGTTGGCTGCTTCAAATCAGCAGCCAGATACCGGGGCTATCAGAGGAGCCCAGAGGGGGGCAATTTGAATCAGGGAGGCTTTGAGGCAACACTTTGAAAATGAGAAGCAATAATGTATATGTCTGTGATTGGGGCTTCAATGTTACATTACAAGTAGTTTTTCTAGGAAGCAATGGTGATATTTGGGGCCTTATAGTCCAGTAAGCAAATGATTAAAATGCCTGTGCATGTATCGGTAGTGCTTGCAATCTCAATTTGTAGAGAACAAATAGAGATCAGTTACCATTCAAAAACGTTGCTTTTATCGCACAGGAAACAGCACACACAAACACACAAAGATGGTTGGTGGGAAAGGAGGAACCAGTGAAGGACAGACTTTCACAGAAATGTGTAGGTCCAGCTATCATTGTGAAAGTTGTCTGAGGGGGTGGAGTGAATGGGAAACCAAGAAGTCCCGGAAAGTAGAAAGGAATGTGAGGGCAGAGTTGCAGGGAGGCATGAGAAAGAATTCTGAATGTATTGCAAGGGAGGGCGAGCACGGATCTGTTCAGTCTGCAGCATTATTAAGGACTTTAGCATCTGCATTTGCTCCTCCATTACTTTAATCATCCGCTCAGTTGCATCCTTAAACTCCTGGTTCTCTTTTATGTCTTGCCGTTCGGCTTCCCAGCACTCCTTGCGTTCCCTTTTTTCTGCATTGGAGCACTGCAGTACCTCCCGGATCATGCCTTCTTTGCTGCATCTTGGGCAATTTCTTATCTGGTGGAGATGCTTGGCTGGGGTGTGTGGGGTGTTCCTGAAAGCCACATCTGGTGAAGCACAGGGGACAATGAACAGAAGTAGGATTGTTTAAATTCACACACAGCATTGAAATTTGAGTTAAATAAACTTTTTGCAACATTGCAATCACTCTCACTGACCCTAGCCAGGCACACATCTCCGCGAACACCCAAAGCACGGTGAGTGTTGGGTGGGGAGGGCTCTCCTCATGGGGAAAAGAGCACACATTCTTTGCAAGGATTGTGGTGCAACATATTAGGGGGAAAAATCTAAAATTCGTCCACACTTTTCCAAGGCGGGGATCATTCTAGCAGATATCTCACTGCTATGGGTAAGCAGGGAAACAAGGGTACATCTACTCCATGCTTGTGGCTTCCACCCTGTTCCTTATGCTGCTCATGTGTGGCAGCTTTGGTCCCTGCACAAGTGATTTCCAAATGAAACAGGAAAGTTTCCTACAATGGGGAAGGAACTAAGCTGCTTTGGCACGGAACCTTTGGCAGAGGATTGCCGAGTACCTCCAGGAAAGTTTCCTGGAATCTCTGGAGGATTCCCGTGAGATCTTGGCTTGCATCAACACCCTGTTCTGCCATATCGATTAGCTACATAGGGAAATGTGCAGCTCACAGAAACACAGCCAGCCTTCCACATTTCTATACCCTGAATCCATCTCCGCACTACACAAACCACAGCCACTTACCAGCTGTCTCCTCTCCTGCTTCTTGCTCGCCTGAGAGCAACTGCTAAGACTGGCTAGACACCTCTGGAGTGGAGAACAGCTCCTGGCTGCCTGCCCCACGGGGCGACCCCATAGGGAGCTGCACATCATAATCTAACTCCCACCTCTTCATCAATAACTTTGTCCTCCGGGTTAAGTCCTCTTTCCGCCACCTTCATGCCCTCCGAAGTATCCACAGGGCTCTTGGCTGTGGAGGTGGGGTCACCACTGAGGATAGCATCCAGCTCCTTATAGAACCGGAAGGTTTTAGGTGAAGTATTGGATTGACGGTTTGCCTCCCTTGCCTTATGGTACGCCTGCCTCAGCAACTTTATCTTCGCTCTGCACTGCAGCGTGTCTCAATCATAGCCCTTTTCACACAAGCTTTGAGAAATGTGCCCGTAGGTATCCTAATTCCTTTGGCTCAAATGCAGCTGTGACTGCACAGCCTCCTCTCCCCATATACTGATCAGATCCAACAGCTCAGCAATGTTCCAAGCGGGAGAGCGTTTTGTGTGATAACCCACTTTGGTCACCTGGGAAGATGCAATAAGACCTTTCCACGCTGAGCCAGCAGGAAAAGGAATTTCAAAAATTCCTGGGACTTCTAAGCGGGATGGGCAGATGGTTGTTTATCTGGCTGCAGGGCAGTGCAGTTCAAACTGCTGACTAGAGTGGTCAGCATGGGCCTTGTGGAACACCTCCTGGAGGCCAATTAAAGAAATAAAATCGAGCATGGTGTTTTCTTTGTTGAGAAAAATTTAGAGGAAAAAGACTTATATCTCTTGTTGGGATGGTTGTATTTTGTCGCCAGAACCGGACATTTTCCCCAACAAAAGTCAGATCGCAGCGTGTACGCATTCACTGTTTGGTTGACAAAAGGCAAGTTTTTGTTGACAAAACTTGGTAGTGTAGGCAAAGCATAAATATAAGATGAAAGAGAACGGGTGGGTACAACAAAAGTTGTGGGGATGTAAAAATGAGATGATTATATGAAAAGTGTGGTAATCTTCCTTCAAATCCATCCCAAGACCCACTTATACTGTGATGTCCACAAGAAATTAGCCCACTAATAATGATTAGCTCAATGGCCAAGTGAGGATAGTGGCTATTTACACAAAGAGTATAAAATATTGACATATATTCCTCTGTTTTCCCCTTTTGACCCAAGTGGATAACCAATTTTTGGAGCCTAGTGGGTTGTTTTGATTAGGAGGAGAAACTGATGTTGGAATCAGATTTTTCTTTGGCCAGGTGCAATCCTATTTATTTGCAAAGAGCATACAAAGTCCTGTTTCCCTGAGCACCACAGGAATCAAACAGGAAATACTTTCTTTGCTCACAGTTCTAAACTTCTTTCAGATAGTACTCAGTGCACAAAAGCTCTCTAACCTTTTTCTCAGAGCCATGATCCCAGTTGGATGTTCTGATTCCTTGGCTTTCTGCTCCTGGTCTTTCTGCTTCTCTGGTGTTTTTCCTGCTTCTTTCTCTCCCAGACACAAGTACCTCCACCAAACAATATCCAGTGACACTCCTCCTCCCCTATGTGCCTTGCATGTACTTGTTTATGGAACAAGTTGTGACGGTGTTCCCCATAAAACTTTATGGGGAGATGCTTATAAATGTATATATGTAACTAAAATATGTTTTATGCTACATGTGCCATGTAACATATCTCTGTGAAAGTTATGACCTACTGAATTTACTCCTCCTGTTTGTATGCATGTATCATTGTTGTAGTTGGAGTTATGAAGATTGGTTTTATATTTGCTGGTTTTGTACATAGCCTTTGTAAGTGCATGGGATCATCTTTGGAGCAAAGAATGTGCCTGTTAAATGCGAGCACTTGACAGACAAAAGACGTTGCAGACCCCAATCCACATTGGGGCCAGGTCTGGAATGCAACTGGTTAGGCCGGTTGCGGAAGGGTGACTTGCCCATGTGATCCCAAAACTCCATGGTAACAGGATGTTACACAGGGAGGGGAAAAAGACTATAAAACCCCAGGGGAGACCCTTCGACTTTGTCTTCAGCTGGCTAAAGGGAGAGGCTCTCCACCCCCCCAAGGACATTCCTGAGGGGAACTGAACAAAGGACAAAGACACTAGGGGGTGTGAGCGGCTGCTGGACCCAGGCTAATTCTACAGCCTGTAAAAAGGAAAATATCCGAATCTGGTGAGGCTTTTATCTGTGTTAACTTTGAATAGACATAGACGTGCGTGTTTTATTTTATTTTACTAAGTAACTTGCTTTGTTCTGTCTGTCACTAATTGAACTCACTTAAATCCTATTTTCTGTACTTATTAAAATCACTTTTTACTTATTAAGTTTCCTTGAGTTCGAGTTGGTGCCTGGGGAAAGCGAACAGTTGTGCATATCTTTCTATCTTTGAAATAGAAGGCGAACTATTTATGAGTTTACCCTGTATAAGCTTTATACAGGGTAAAACGGATTTATTAAGGGTTTGAACCTCCTTGGAGTTGAGCAGCTGGGTGTCAAAGGCAAGAGCGCTTCCAGGGGCCTTACAGTGGTGAGTGGACTTGGTTCGGACCTGGGTCTGTGTTTGCAGCAGATCAGTGGAATCTGACTCAAAACAGACAGGATTCAGGAGTCCCAAGCTGGAAAAGGCCTGGAAGCAGGGGCAGAAGTAGCCTTGGCATACCAGGTGGCAGCACCAAGCAGGTCTCTGTGGCCCCAACCCGTTACAGTGGCGTAGTCGGCAGGATCTGTGCACAGCTGATTGCTTTGACATACTGGTAGTGATTTTAAGTGAGTTTAAGTGTGGTGGCTGGAAAACAGACAAAGTGGTTACTGGTTTGTTATTTTCTGATTGCTTATTTCGGGTAAGGGAAGTAGGGACAGAAAAGGAAATCAAATAAGTTAGAGTGAAGATCAGGGAAGCTGGGAAAGTCTCTTAACTGAAGAGCTCCTGATCTGAGTGCAGTCCAGTTTTAGTGAACTGCAGAGGGGCGTGGCCCAGCACTAGACAGCAATAAGATGTCTGTAAGCGAGGCCACGGTAAAACTGGATCTTGCCGGACTCGAAATAACAGAGAAAGAAAACGAACATCGGAGACTAATCGAATTATGTACGCTGGAAATTAGTGCAGAAAAAGAAAGAGAGGAGGTGGCCCACAAGAGAGCTATGGAAGCAGAAAGAATCAGGGAGGAGGCGGCCCACAAGAGAGCTATGGAAGCAGAGGAGCTGGCCCACAAGAGAGCTATGGAAGCAGAGGAGGTGGCCCACAAGAGAGCTATGGAGGCCCAGAAGCATGAACTGGCTGTTGCAGAGTTGAAGAGTCGAAACCCTTCAGCGGCCAGCTCCGCTTCCCCAAAAATCCCCAAATGGGAGCGTCTATGCCCCCAGTATGATGAATCCAAGGATATAGCTGAATATTTTATCACCTTCGAGAGACTGTGCTCCCTCCATGCGATCCCTGAAGATCAAAAAATGACCACCTTGATAGCCAAATTGACTGGCAGAGCTCTGGACATATTCAATAAGATGCCCATTGGGGATGCCTCCAATTATGGTAAATTTAAGGAACTGGTTTTGAAACAGTTTCAGGTTACACCTGAAACCTACAGGGTTAAATTCAGGAGTCTTAAGAGGGGAGATGGATTAAGTAATGTGGCTTATGCAAATGAAATGACAGTTCTGGTAGATAAATGGGTGAGGGGAAAAGACATTACAAGCTTTGAAGGGATGTGTGATTTGGTTGCTCAGGAACAATTCCTGAATATGTGCAGTGATGATGTAAAACAGTACTTGTGGGACAAACAGGTAAAAGCAGTTAGTGAATTAGCTGGGTTTGCAGACTCTTATGAGCAGGCACAAGCTGCAATTAAGCATAAACCACTGGCAGAGGGGTACAGGGTCGAAGGAAAACAGAGTCACCGTGTTACCCCTGGGAAAAAGGAGGCTGGGCGCTCACCTCCCCATTCCTCTAGTACTCGTCCCAAATTCCCTGTACAATCAGAGGAGCCCAGGAGGTGCTATCAATGTAAGTCCACCGAGTACCTGAGAGATAAGTGTCCCCTGCTGAGTGAAAACAGGCATCAAGCGGCCCATGAAGCTGCTGCCTCTTTCCACACAGGGTTTGTGAAGTTGACTTCTACACCACCAAGCAGTGAGCATGTGCATGCTGTTAAACTGAATGGGAAGTTAATCACTGGGTTGAGAGATACAGGTGCTGAAATTTCTATAGTCAGGAGGGACCTGATCCAAGAGAAGGATTGGTTGCCGGGTAAAGTGGCGGAATTGGAGCTGGTGGGTGGCTACAAAGTCATTGCACCTCTGGCAAAAGTACACATGCAAACGGAAAACTTGCAGGCTAAGCTAACTGTGGCAACAGTGTCACACAATTTTGCACCGTTTCTACTGGGAAATGATTTCTTTGCTGTGGCAGAATCTGTCCCAGGGCTGGGTGGCAGCAAGCAGGAACCTGGTGCTGAAAACCCCAGAGGGGGGTGCGAAGTCACAGGGACTGCAGCTGTGGCGGCAGGGGTGGCTGTGGCCAGTTCCTGTCCTGTAATTATCTCCCCGGGGGAGAGGAATGTTCTACCTCATAGCAAGGGGGGAATTTGGCGGACCACTGAAGGGTCTATCTTAGCTTGCAGCTGTGAGCCCACAGCTGGACCAGGGTCACCTTCTCTTCGGGGGGACACGGGAGTGTCTGGCCCAGAGGGAGGCCCAGGGAGGGAAGGTGAGGGGGGGCCGGAGAGCCCGCCCACCTTTTGTCAGGAGGATCTTGCCCAGGAGGAGGGTGAAAAGTCTGCATTTCAGATGCCAGACCCCTCTCCTGTGGATCAGGTTAGAAGGGAAAGCTGGGGGTCAGACCTCCTGGAGGGGGGAGTCCGTCCAGCTGACCTGTTGGGAACAGATACTGGGGTGTCCAAGAAAGAGGTTGTTCTTGCTACACGGGTAGGAGGTAAAGCTCTCTCTTCAAAGCAGAAGGGAGCGAGTCTCTGCATGGGTGAAGCCACACAAGGGGATGGGAACCAGCCCAGAGAAATTCCAGAGGGAGGGGCCGAGGGCAGGCCGGGTTGCAGTACACCCTTTCCTTGCCAGAACCTCAAACCCATGCCTGATTCAGGAGCCTGCTCCAAAGAGGCAGAAGAATCTACATCAGAGTGCCTACCAGGATACACAGACGGGTGGGTAATCCTGTGTCTTTCCCTACTTCATCTGTGGGTTATAACAAAGGAGTTAACACTGAGGGTCAACCCTTTCAAGATGGGGAACATACCTGTTTGGTGGGAAAAACTGTTGTACATGCTTGGGATGGTGACCTCACGGTCGTACAAACATGTTACCTGTCGGCCTATAGCAGGTAACCGGCTGGAAGCTTGGCACAACAGCAAAAGCATAACAGGCCCAGGCTGCTGTGTGAAAGGGGAAACTGAGGCACGCCACCTCATGGCACTGAGAGCTAAATGCCGAGGTTCCTACGCCTTAACAGGTATTGCTATTTGTATCCTGTTAGCAATACTACACCCCAACCCATTTTCAGGCGCCCGGGGACCAGGAACCTCGCATTTTGCTAAAACCATTACGAATGACACCATGTGGTGTGCCGGTACTCAAAAGGGGTGTGACCAAAGACAAACAGGGGCTTTATGTGTACTGCCTCCGCCATGGACAGTGTCCAAGTCTCTGGCAGTAAGTTCAGGAGGAGGGTGTGACGGTGTTCCCCATAAAACTTTATGGGGAGATGCTTATAAATGTATATATGTAACTAAAATATGTTTTATGCTACATGTGCCATGTAACATATCTCTGTGAAAGTTATGACCTACTGAATTTACTCCTCCTGTTTGTATGCATGTATCATTGTTGTAGTTGGAGTTATGAAGATTGGTTTTATATTTGCTGGTTTTGTACATAGCCTTTGTAAGTGCATGGGATCATCTTTGGAGCAAAGAATGTGCCTGTTAAATGCGAGCACTTGACAGACAAAAGACGTTGCAGACCCCAATCCACATTGGGGCCGGGTCTGGAATGCAACTGGTTAGGCCGGTAGTGGAAGGGTGACTTGCCCATGTGATCCCAAAACTCCATGGTAACAGGATGTTACACAGGGAGGGGAAAAAGACTATAAAACCCCAGGGGAGACCTTTCGACTTTGTCTTCAGCTGGCTAAAGGGAGAGGCTCTCCACCCCCCCAAGGACATTCCTGAGGGGAACTGAACAAAGGACAAAGACACTAGGGGGTGTGAGCGGCTGCTGGACCCAGGCTAATTCTACAGCCTGTAAAAAGGAAAATATCCGAATCTGGTGAGGCTTTTATCTGTGTTAACTTTGAATAGACATAGACGTGCGTGTTTTATTTTATTTTACTAAGTAACTTGCTTTGTTCTGTCTGTCACTAATTGAACTCACTTAAATCCTATTTTCTGTACTTATTAAAATCACTTTTTACTTATTAAGTTTCCTTGAGTACGAGTCGGTGCCTGGGAAAAGCGAACAGTTGTGCATATCTTTCTATCTTTGAAATAGAAGGCGAACTATTCATGAGTTTACCCTGTATAAGCTTTATACAGGGTAAAACAGATTTATTAAGGGTTTGAACCTCCTTGGAGTTGAGCAGCTGGGTGTCAAAGGCAAGAGCGCTTCCAGGGGCCTTACAGTGGTGAGTGGACTTGGTTCGGACCTGGATCTGTGTTTGCAGCAGATCAGTGGAATCTGACTCAAAACAGACAGGATTCGGGAGTCCCAAGCTGGAAAAGGCCTGGAAGCAGGGGCAGAAGTAGCCTTGGCATACCAGGTGGCAGCACCAAGCAGGTCTCTGTGGCCCCAACCCGTCACACAAGTAAACCATATAAATCAATTTCCCCTTCTCCCACAATAGAAAAGCCCCATCTCACTTACCACTATGGCAAACCTTCAAGGCAGAGGAAAGCTAACACCAGGGACAGGGCTAGTGTTTACTGATCTTAGTACTAATCCTGTAGCATGGGGCTGACCTCTCACCCACTATTTATCAGCTGGCTCAGCCTTGAGCTGGCTGGCGGGATAACTTTGCTGGCTGGAAGCTGAGCCCCGCAGCGGGGCTGCAGTGTGTGATAATTCCGAGGCTGGAGTTACTGTGGCAAGGCCTCAGAGGAGACTAGAGAGTTGCTGAGTGGGGGGAAGTGCAGATACTGGAATTAGGATCACGTGAGGGATTAGGTCATGAGCAAGGGAAGTGAGGAGGGGAGAGGAGTCAAGGGGGAGGTGGGGAGCTTCAGAGTGGGGGAGGGGAGTCAGTGGGGCGCTCCCGCGGGGGAAAGGGGGGCAGAGGGGAGCAGGGGTTGGGGGGCAGAGGGGAGCTCCCGCAGGGGGAGTCTGTGGGGGAGGATGGGAGTTGGGGCAGCTCCCGCGGGGGAAAGGGGGGCAGAGGGGAGCAGAGGGGAGCTCCCGCGGGGCGAAGGGGGTCAGTGGGGATCAGGGGTCGGGGGGCAGAAGGGAGCTCCCGCGGGGGGAGTCTGTGGGAGAGGATGGGAGTGGGGGCAGCTCCCGCGGGGGGAAGGGGGGTCAGTGGGGATCAGGGGTCGGGGGGCAGAAGGGAGCTCCCGCGGGGGGAGTCTGTGGGGGAGGATGGGAGTTGGGGCAGCTCCCGCGAGGGGAAGGGGGTCAGTGGGGAGCAGGGGTCGGGGGGCAGAAGGGAGCTCCCGCGGGGGGAGTCTGTGGGAGAGGATGGGAGTGGGGGCAGCTCCCGCGGGGGGAAGGGGGGTCAGTGGGGATCAGGGGTCGGGGGGCAGAAGGGAGCTCCCGCGGGGGGAGTCTGTGGGAGAGGATGGGAGTGGGGGCAGCTCCCGCGAGGGGAAGGGGGTCAGTGGGGAGCAGGGGTCGGGGGGCAGAAGGGAGCTCCCATGGGGGGAGTCTGTGGGGAGGAGGGGAGTGGGTGTGAGGGCAGCTCCCGCGGGGGGGAGGGGGTCAGTGGGGAGCAGGGGGCAGAGGGAAGCGCCCGTGGGGGCAGTCTGTGGGGACTGGGGAGCACGGGAGTGGGGTCAGCTCCGGGGGAGGGGCCTGAGTGGAGGACCCAACCGGGGGTCCGGGTCTCTGGGACGCCTCAGAGGCGGTGCCCCAGCTCCCCGCCTCTTGCCGCTGGGGCGGGCTCCGCGCAGCCCAACCAGCCGCGACGTGCGCGGGCGGCAGGCGCCTGTCCCCGGCGGCCTGCCAGGCCAGCGGCGGCCACGCCCCGGCGGGGGCGGGCTTTGGGCGGCGGCGAGACTGGAGCCGGGGGGGGCGCTCGCCCGGGGTGAGGCTGCGCTTGGCCGCTCATAAACCCGCGAGGCGGAGCGGGGCCCCGCCAGTGCGCTGCGCTCCGGCCATGGCGTGGGTCGCGCTGCTCCTGCTGCCGCTGGCGCTCTGCGCGCTGCTCTACCTGCTGGGCCGCTGGCTGCTCGGCTTGGACGGCGACCTCACCCTGCTGTGGGCGGAGTGGCGGGGCAAGAGGCCAGGTAACCCCCCGGGAGTGCGGTGCCAGGGGGCGAGCCCCGCCCCGGCCAGCGGGGTGGCCGCTGCTGCAGCGGGCTGGGGTAAAGCCTGGCGCGGGTGGAGCCAGCCCAGCATGGGCCTCCCTGGGGCTCTTGCGCCCAGGGACGCGCCTTCTAATCCGATTCAGCTAAAGGGCTGGATTAAACTACGTTAAACCCCTGTGTGGACCCAGTGTCCCGCATTCAAGTGAGTGGGGTCAACTACAGGGAATTGAGGCTGCTTTGAAGCCGACCGAGAGTGTCCACATGGCTTTAATGCAGTTTAATTACTCCACTTTGGATACACACGTTGTCGTTAATGTGGGTTGTTTTCCTGGGTGCCCCTGTGTAGGCAGACTCAAGGGAGCGTGTGGGGATCAGGGGCAGTGTGTGGTGGGAAGATAGGGCCAGGCCCGGCTCTAACTTTTTTGCCGCCCCAAGCAAAAAAAAAACAAGAAAACCCCGAGCGCCGCCCCACCGAAACAAAAAAAACCCCCAACTACCCGAGCGCTGCCCCGCTGAAACAAACCCCCGCCTCCCCCGAGCGCCGCCCCGCCGAAGTAAAAAACAAACAAACCCTAGGCGCTGCCCCACCACCGCAAGATTGGCCACCCCTTAGAAGGTGCCACCCCGAGCACGTGCTTGGTCAGCTGGTGCCTGGAGCCTGCCCTGGATAGGGCTATGGGAAGAGTGCTGGGGATAGTTGCAGGGGTGTGGTCCTGGTGTAGAAGGGGGTGGTGGTGTCCTGGTGTAGTGGTGATGAGGAAAAGCCATGGAGTAAGTGTGGGATAGTTACAGGAAAGGGTAGGTGGGGTATTTAGGAGTCTCTGCCACATCCCTATTTATACTGCCTTTTGAAAGAAACTAGTCTGGAAATAACCTGCCTCTGACCGGGTAATGCTGATGTTTGTGCCCTGCACAGCTCTGGAAAAACTGGGGCAGAGGTCTTTCGAAAACATTTCTATATTCCTTATTAGTGCCAACCAACTGCTTCACAAATGTGCAGGAAATTAAAACATGTAAACTCCTGTCTTTTTCAGTAGGTAAAGTATTTAAGCATTTTGGCATGAGAGCAGAAAAATTAATCGGCAAGACTTGTCCATCTCCCTAGCGTCTGAGCTCTCATTGGCGGACACCTGAAGATCTAATGGAGATAGTTATGGGAACTTCTGTAAGAGGTTTCAATCTAGTTTTCTAGTCTGTTTTAGATACACGCCCACCAATACAGTGCTAATAATTCTCTTTCTAGATTTATTCCAGTATGATGTCTAATTTGTTCATGTTACTTTTATAGCATCACAAGCTTGCTAGGTATTCTACAGAACAAATAAAAGACTGCACTATTTAGAAAGAACAGAATGAATGAGGGTAACAAATAAAATGAGGGGATGCGGGTGAGATAAGATAAGGATTGCAACGGTTTACAAGAAAGTGTTACTGCTCCCACTGTCTCCTCCTGAATGTGCAAGCTGCTTAGGCCTTCTAAGTTTTTTCTCTGTGTGTCAGGCTAGCTTCCCCTCTTCAAATCCCTCTTCAAAATTGGGCCTTGGCTACACTCACGAGTTACAGTGCAATAAAACTGCCTGCAGCGCTGTAACTCACTAACTGGCTACACTCGCAAGGCACGTGCAGCGCTGCATCTCCTCAGGTACAGCGCTGCATGTACTCCACCTCTCCGAGAAGAATAACGTTCGTTGCGCTGCTGCTGGTGCGCTGCGGCTACAGTGTGGTCACCCAATGCGCTGTTATTGGCCTCCAGAAGTATTCGGAAGTATCCCACAACACCTGTTCTAGCCACTCTGGTCATCAATTAGCACTCTACTGCCCTGGCCTCAGGTGACCAACTGCCACTCCAACCCTTTAAATTCCTTTGGAATTTTAAATATCCCCTTCCTGTTTGCTCAGCCAGGCGTGGAGTGCTCTCAGCGCATCTTTCCAGGTAACCATGCCTCCACGTGCGAGACGAGCCCCAGTATGGAGCAATGGCGAGCTGCTGGACCTCATCGCTGTTTGGGGGGAGGAAGCTGTCCAGTCCCAGCTGCGATCCAGCCGGAGGAATTTCGATACTTTCGGCCAGATATCAAGGGCCATGATTGAAAGGGGCCATGACCGGGACGCAATGCAGTGCAGGATAAAAGTAAAGGAGTTGCGTAGTGCGTACCACAAAGCCCGCGAGGCAAACAAGTGCTCGGGTGGTCCCCCCAAAACCTGCCGATTCTACAAAGAGCTGGATGCAATACTTGGGGTTGACCCCACTACTCTTCCGAGCACCACCGTGGACATGGGAGAGCGGGATGAGGAGGGAGAGGAGGAGGAGGGGGTTGAAGAAAACAGAAGCGAGGGTGCTGTGGCTGGGGGGACACCCCTGACTCCCTGGGTGCATGCAGCCAGGAGCTCTTCTCGAGCCAGGAGGAAGGGAGCCAGTCGCAGCAGCCGGTACGCGCTGGGAGAGAAAGAGAAGAACAGGTTCGCGGTAAGCAGCTTTTATTTTTGGGAAGGAGTTTTTTCGGTGTGGGGTCCTTGGGAGAGGAGGGTTTGGGATACATGCACGCCTAGATGCGGAAGAGCGCATTGATGTGGTCTATCACATCGGAGAAATCAGCCACTGTAATCTCTTCGAAAGTCTCAGCAAGGACGTGGGCAATGTGCTTGTGCAGGTTCATTGGGAGAGCCGCCATGGTCCTTGTCCCAGTCAGGGTAACATGTCCACGCCACTGTGCCGCGAGGGGCGGGGGGACCATTGCTGCATACAGGCAAGCTGCATATGGGCCAGGGCGGAAGCCACATTGCAGTAGAAGACCCTCCCTTGCTTCCCCGGACACCCTCAGCAGCGAGATATCTTCCAGGACGAACTCCTGTGGAAAATGTGGGGATAGTGTTCAGTGTAGGTTCCCCCTGCAGCTGTTGGCTCTCCCCAAGGCACAGAAACCCGTCGGACAGTACATCCGTGAAACATTCAGTCCCCCTTTACCCTGTGTTTACTCACCATTTTGGGGCTCCCGTGGGTTCTGTGCGCTCTGTTTGGGACGGGAAAATTGTGCTGTTTTGGAGACTGTGTGCCCTCCTTAAGTGTGGGGGAATCATTGCTCTGTCTGGCATAAAACAATGATGCCTCTGTTAAATGTTGCATTTTGCCTTCCAGATGCAACCTTGAGATCTCCGCCATCCTTCTTATCACCGGCTGAGAGACTACAAAGGCTCAGGAAGAGGCCCAGAAGAACGAAAGAAGACATGCTGCAGGAAGTTATGCAACAGTCTCTTAAAGAGAATCAAAAGGCTCGGGAGTGGAGGGAGAGTGAAAGCAGGCTCTGCCAGGAAAACGCAGCGCAGCGGCAGCAAAGCATGCAGCTCCGGCACGAAAGCACAAAGGAACTGATTAGCATCATGGCGCGCCAAGCGGACTCTATCCAGGCGCTCGTCGCCATGCAGGCGGAGCAGTACCGCCCCCGCCTGCAGCCAGTGTCCCAAAACACTTGTGCCCCCATGTCACCACCTGCCCACTTTACCCAACATACTGGTTCTTATCGCCCACAGCAGATGCCCCCAACACCTGTAGCTTCACCAGACAGCCCTGGAAACTATGACCCTTACCCACTGCACTCAACTCCCATCCCGAATTATAGACATCCTGAGGTCGAGCACTCACTGCACAGCACTCCAGACAGGAAGCCCGAGTATGAAAGCAGGACATACCATACCGCAAAGCCCGCGAGGCAAACAAGTGCTTAACAAGTTTAACTAACAGCGCTGTACATCTGCAAGTGTAGCCAAGGCCGGTCTTACTTTGTCAATTAAATTCAGCCCAAGCTCTAAGTTTCCACTCTCTTAAGAGCTGTTAAATTAAAAAGCCAATAAGGAAATTAAGCACACAGCATGAACAAATCATGTATTTTCAAGCTCTCTGTATAACGCCCTCCCAAGAGTTTCCCTTTCTTCATTGCCTATCAGCACATCCTGACTGTCAGAAGAATTTCACGATCTGTGCCTTTGATTTTAAGTTCAATAGGGTAGATAACCGGTCTCTTACACTGTACAGTGCCATGTGCATCAATGTTAAATAACAGTTATAAATATCTGATGGATCTTTCTAATATAGATGTCTTGGTTTTACATTTTTTGTTTCAGTGCTGTCAGGTTGTTTTATAGCTGTTCATCAGTCCCTCTCCCATTTGATCTTTTTTTTCCCTCTAGGTTCCTGGTTTGGTTCCCATATTGTTCAGTAGCGACATGTGACCTGTTTTCAGGTGCAGGTGCAGCCAATGTGCTCTCAGTTCTTTGACTGGAGATGGCCAGTTTTGCAGGCCTTTGTAGAAAGTAATGTTGATACCACAGAAATGGATGCCCTGTGGTTTGTTTATTATTGGTAAGGCTCACAAGATATTAGGCATTGTATAAACATCAAGGAGGCATGGTCCCTGACTCAAAAAGCTGACAACCTATGGCTTGATACTGCAAGCTGCTTTGTGCGGTCAAATCCTATGCCTGTGGGGCTCCACACAAATAGAGGGTTCAGCTGCTCCAAGTGGTTAGTGGTTTGCAGGATTGGGGTCAAAGAAAGAGTAAGGGTACAAGATGCAAATAGGTCAAAATGATGATCTGGCCATAGAAGTACAGGCAGCTTTGTGAAATATGCTCATGACTCAGTTCCACAAGACTGCTATTAAAATCCTGTTTTGAGACTAAAGGGAGGCCTTATTTAAGCACTGCCAGGAAAGCTATTTATGACTTCTTGAAGTCCCTTTCTCCTATTCTACTCAGTGCAGCATTCTGAAAGTTGATTAAAACATCGTAACTAGAATGCTGGCCTAAAGATTAGCACCTGTAATATAAAGAGTAAGGTGGTCTTATGGTTAAGACATTGGACTGGAAGTTGTAAGACCAGGGCATTTCTTCCCAGTTCTGCCACAGACTGAGCAATTACTTTAGAGTGTTCTAGTAAAAACTGGTTCTTAACCTGATTTGCAAAGGCTCACCGTTTTGCTCGAGTGCAGTATATAATGTGTAATTCTTTCATGAAGGTGATAATGGTTTTCAACCTGGGGGTCTGCAAACTAAGATTGCCAAAGGGATCTGCACATCCATTTGAATTTTTAGGGGTCTGCAAATGGGAAAAAAGGTTGAAAACCACTGGTGTATAGCTAAGGAAGGCTGTGCTTAAGTTGCAGACTGAAATATTAAGGGTATGTTTACGCTGCAATATTTATTTATTTTATTTTTTAAAAAGTGGCATTGAATCTCAGAGCCCCGGTCAGCTGATTTTGGCTTGGGCTGTGGCGCTAAAAATAGCAGTTTAGACACTCGGGGGGAAGCCCAGATCCCACAAGGCAGGGAAGATCTTGGAATGAAGCCCAGGCTCCGTCTACCCTTCAGTTTTATAGCCCTGCAGCTCGAGCCCCCTGAGCCCAAGTCTGCTGTGGGCTAGCTGTGGCTATGCTGCAGATCTTTTGTTGCAGTTTTAGACGTACATAGTATGTGCAGTTTGGCAGAGGCAAGATCTCCATAGGATTCCTTGGCTTGATTCCTTCTCTCAACCCTCTTGTGGTGCAAAGGATTAAAGGAGGACTCCAGTATGCCTTCTAAGATGTCTGGGGGAGCCGTTCTCTGAAGCATGTTGGGAACTGCACAGCTCCTTAAAAGTTGGCAAGAGGGCCTGCCTCTTGTGGAATTCCCTCCTATGTATAGGACAGGCTGTTCCAAAGGTGTTGAGCCAAAGAGCGGTAGGTTGTGAAATGTAAACATGCTTTTGCTCAGCAATCAGAGCTTCAAAGTCTCTCTCCCTGTATAGGTTCTTATGGTGATGGTTGGCTGATAGTATCTGGATGCCTTGCAAAAAGGGGCAAGGCAAGGCAGGGTCCAACAAGCTGACTTTCTTCCGTGTGTGTGTGTGTGTGTGTGTGTGTGTGTGTGTGTGTGTACACAAAATGCACGTGCCTCTCTTTACCCACTTCAGTCTCTTTAGTGGTTGGTTGCAGGTATTGGGGAAAGGTTAGGCTATCGAAGTCTTGCACAACTTTTCGAAGACAGGTTTGTGGTCGTTCATACTTCTTCCAGAAGGGTGTTCCATAGTCTTGCACCAGTTGATGGAAAAGTGTTATCCCTGCTTTCAGAAGTTTGACCCTTGAGAGTGACTGTTTCATTACTGAGACGTGTAACTGTCAGAGGAGTGAGACGCCTCCCTCAGTGAGAGATGGTCATTTGAGCTCCTTCACGTTATCTACAATGATAATCTCTAGTTTGAAATTAACACATGGGGAGCCAGTCTACTGAGTGAAACAACTGTGAGCCCTTCCTGCACCTCATGTTGCTCAAGAGGCAGGCCGATAAGTTTCGGACCTCTTTTTAGAGGTTTGTGCACTCATTCCCAAGTATGGGTTGTGGCAATAATCCATTCTAAAAGTCATGTAGATGAGGCGTGTGCTGGTCTGGCCATTAGCTGAAAGTAGATGCTGCAACTTTCTTGCCAGTCACAGAAGGCTTCAGCACAGACTAAAATTCACAGGGTTCAAGGAAGGCTTGTATTGCTACAGCTTCACTGCTTTGGTACCCAAGTTAGCTAGATTGAAGCTAGCTGGGGTATGTCTACTTGAACTGCAGTTACACCCCATGATTGCAGTATAGACATTCTCAGCATCTGAGCTGAGTGAGATATAGAGCTGGGTGTTGTCTCATGTGGCAACAGTATGCAGACCATACTGTCTTCTACCATTGGCTTAATTAGGCAGGAATGGTAGCACTGGCTGTAAATAAGGTTTCCAAACACTTCCCCTTAGAAGACCCTGTTTTCAGCTGCTTATAACTATCTGGACTGACATTTTCCATGCTGGATGTCCAACTCAAGCTGAATTGTTTTGGAAAACTTCAGACAAAATTCTTCAGCCATTTCAGACAACCAAGTTATGGAAAAATACAGTGCTTTGCACATGTTGAAGTCTGGTTCCTTTGACGTACCTCCATAATTTGGAGCAGGGACTGGAAATTGGTGTGCCAAAAGGATTTGTCTTTTGTGGTCCCCATGAAAATTTGCCCAAATTTAGCTAAGTTATAATTTTAAAAAAACCAACACATTTTGCATATGCTCAATAAAGACTTCAGACCTTTTAGTGCTAAATTTGAAGACAATTCCATCTTTACTGGGCATGCACCAGCATGGGGCTGACAAAGACTTGCCCTGCAATTGCAGCTCTGGGCTATTGTCAACCAGGCACCTGAATTGAGAGGAGTAGAAAGCAAAACGTTCCGTTCCTTTCTGGAAGGAAATGTTTCCCCCTCTAAGCATCTTGGCTAGCGAGTCAGAGGTTATGTCTTAAAAAGAAGAAAAAATGATAGTTAAGTGCGGGATAACTAATGCATGGGGGAACAGAGCAGAAGGAGACTCCACTGATTGGAAGGCATGAGATGCACAGTCCTAGGGATGGGGGTTCCACGACCACCACTCCCAAGAGGAGGAGGAGGGTGGTGGTGGTCGGGGACTCTCTCCTCAGGGGGACTGAGTCATCTATCTGCCGCCCTGACCGGGAAAACCGAGAGGTGTGCTGCTTGCCAGGGGCTAGGATTCGTGATGTGACGGAGAGACTGCCGAGACTCATCAAGCCCTCAGATCGCTACCCCTTCCTGCTTCTCCACGTGGGCACCAATGATACTGCCAAGAATGACCTTGAGCGTATTACTGCAGACTACGTGGCTCTGGGAAGAAGGATAAAGGCGTTTGAGGCGCACGTGGTGTTCTCGTCCATTCTCCCTGTGGCAGGAAAAGGCCGGGGTAGAGACCATCGAATCGTGGAAGTCAACGAATGGCTACGCAGATGGTGTCAGAGAGAAGGGTTTGGATTCTTTGACCATGGGATGGTGTTCCAAGAAGGAGTGCTAGGCAAAGACAGGCTCCACCTGACGAAGAGAGGGAAGAGCATCTTTGGAAGCAGGCTGGCCAACCTAGTGAGGAGGGCTTTAAACTAGGTTCACCGGGGGAAGGAGACCAAAGCCCCGAGGTAAGTGGGGAAGTGGGATACCAGGAGGAAGCACAAGTAAGTGAGTGCAAGAGGGGAGGGCTCCTGCCCCATACTGGGACAGCAGGACGATCGGTGAGTTATCTTAAATGCCTATACACAAATGCAAGAAGCCTGGGGAACAAGCAGGGAGAACTGGAAGTCCTGGCACAGTCAAGGAATTATGACGTAATTGGAATAACAGATACTTGGTGGGATAACTCACACGATTGGAGTACTGTCATGGATGGATATAAACTGTTCAGGAAGGATAGGCAGGGCAGAAAAGGTGGGGGAGTTGCGTTGTATGTGAGAGCGCAGTATGACTGCTCAGAGCTCCAGTATGAAACTGCAGAAAAACCTGAGAGTCTCTGGATTAAATTGAGAAGTGTGAGCAACAAGGGTAATGTCGTGGTGGGAGTCTGCTACAGACCACCAGACCAGGGGGATGAGGTGGATGAGGCTTTCTTCCAGCAACTAACAGAAGTTACTAGATCACAGGCCCTGGTTCTCATGGGTGACATTAATCACCCCGACATCTGCTGGGAGAGCAATACAGCGGTCCACAGACAATCCAGGAAGTTTTTGGAAAGTGTAGGGGACAATTTCCTGGTGCAAGTGCTGGAGGAACCAACTAGGGGAAAAGCTCTTCTTGACCTGCTGCTCGCAAACAGGGAAGAAATAGTAGAGGAAGCAATAGTGGATGGGAACCTGGGAGGCAGTGACCATGAGATGGTCGAGTTCAGGATCCTGACACAAGGAAGAAAGGAGAGCAGTAGAATACAGAGCCTGGACTTCAGAAAAGCAGACTTTGACTCCCTCAGGGAACTGATGGGCAAGGTCCCCTGGGAGAATAACATGAGGGGGAAAGGAGTCGAGGAAAGCTGGCTGTATTTTAAAGAAACCTTATTGAGGTTGCAGGAACAAACCATCCTGATGTGTAGAAAGAAAAGTAAATATGGCAGGCGACCAGCTTGGCTTAACAGTGAAATCCTTGCTCGTCTTAAACACAAAAAAGCAGCTTACAAGAAGTGGAAGATTGGACAAATGACCAGGGAGGAGTATAAAAATATTGTTCAGGCATGCAGGAGTGAAATTAGGAAGGCCAAATCACACTTGGAGTTGCAGCTAGCCGGAGATGTTAGGAGTAACAAGAAGGGTTTCTTCAGGTATGTGAGCAACAAGAAGAAGGTCAAGGAAAGTGTGGGCCCCTTACTGAATGAGGGAGGGAACCTAGTGACAGAGGATGTGGAGAAAGCTAGTGTACTCAATGCTTTTTTTGCCTCTGTCTTCACAGACAAGGTCAGCTCCCAGGCGGCTGCACTCCGCAGCACGGTATGGGGAGGAGGTGACCGGCCCTCTGTGGAGAAAGAAGTAGTTCGGGACTATTTAGAAAAGCTGGACGAACACAAGTCCATGGGGCCGGATGCACTGCATCCGAGGGTGCTAAAGGAGTTGGCCGATGTGATTGCAGATCCATTGGCCATTATCTTTGACAAATCATGGCAATCGGGGGAGGTCCCGGATGACTGGAAAAAAGCTAATGTAGTGCCCATCTTTAAAAAAGGGAAGAAGGAAGATCCGGGGAACTACAGGCCAGTCAGTCTCACCTCAATCCCTGGAAAAATCATGGAACAGGTCCTCAAGGAATCAATTCTGAACCACTTAAAGGAGGGGAAAGTGATCAGGAACAGTCAGCATGGATTCACCAAGGGCAAGTCATGCCTGACTAACCTAATTGCCTTCTATGATGAGGTAACTGGCTCTGTGGATGAGGGGAAAGCAGTGGATGTGCTATTTCTTGACTTTAGCAAAGCTTTTGATACAGTCTGCCACAGTGTTCTTGCCAGCAAGTTAAAGAAGTATGGGCTGGATGAATGGACGGTAAGGTGGATAGAAAACTGGCTGGATGGTCGTGCTCAACGGGTAGTGATCAATGGCTCCATGTCTAGTTGGCAGCCGGTATCAAGTGGAGTGCCCCAAGGGTCAGTGCTGGGGCCGGTTTTGTTCAATATCTTCATCAACGACTTGGAGGATGGTGTGGACTGCACCCTTAGCAAGTTTGCAGAGGACACTAAACTGGGAGGAGTGGTTGATACGCTGGAGGGTAGGGATAGGATACAGAGCGACCTAGACAAATTAGAGGATTGGGCCAAAAGAAATCTGATGAGGTTCAACAAGGACAAGTGCAGAGTCCTGCACTTAGGACGGAAGAATCCCATGCACTGCTACAGACTAGGGACCGAATGGCTGGGCAGCAGTTCTGCAGAAAAGGACCTAGGGGTTACGGTGGACAAAAAGCTGAATGAGTCAACAGTGTGCCCTTGTTGCCAAGAAGGCTAACGGCATTTTGGGCTGTATAAGTAGGGGCATTTCCAGCAGATCGAGGGACGTGATTATTCCCCTCTATTCGGCACTGGTGAGGCCTCATTTGGAGTACTGTGTCCAGTTTTGGGCCCCACACTACAAAAAGGATGTGGATAAATTGGAAAGAGTCCAACGGAGGGCAACAAAAATGATTAGGGGGCTGGAGCACATGACTTAGGAGGAGAGGCTGAGGGAACTGGGATTGTTTAGCCTGCAGAAGAGAAGAGTGAGGGGGGATTTGATAGCTGCTTTCAACTACCTAAAAGGGGGTTCCAAAGAGGATGGATCTAGACTGTTCTCAGTGGTAGAAGATGACAGAACAAGGAGTAATGGTCTCAAGTTGCAGAGGGGGAGGTTTAGGTTGGATATTAGGAAAAACTTTTTCACTAGTAGGGTGGTGAAGCACTGGAATGGGTTACCTAGGGAGGTGGTGGAATCTCCTTCCTTAGAGGTTTTTAAAGGTCAGGCTTGACAAAGCCCTGGCTGGGATGATCTAGTTGGGGTTGGTCCTGCTTTGAGCAGGGGGTTGGACTAGATGACCTCCTGAGGTCCCTTCCAACCCTGAGATTCTATGATTCTATGATTAAGGCATATTGGCAATATCTTTGCAGCTAGGACTTGACGATGGATTCCACAACGAGTGACAATCACATTTAGGTGAGACACACTTTACCTTCTGCTGAAAGCCAGACCGTGCTGGAGCACCATTGGTACAGATACCACAAATTTTTTTCCACTCAATGTCATTGCTTTCAAAAAAGGCATTCACCTTATTGAAAATGACCTGTGCTGTTGTGGTTGTTTCAAGTTGTTCACAGAATAAGAACTCATCCTTAATATCCCCAGCATTAACATAACATACGAATGCTATCAGTTGTGTGCAGTGAGTAACATCAGTAGTTTGATCAAGTTGCAGGCTGAACATACTGAAAGCCGAATATTTAATTTTGTGCACAACTTGTTTTTTGATATCTTCAGACACGTCACATATTCTGTGTTTCACAGTATCATTAGACATGGAAAGCATAGTTCCGTTTTTTCGCAGTATCATTGCCAACCATAAGTGACATAATATCTTTGCATGCTGGCAGAATAAGCTCCTCACCTACTGTATGTGGCGTTTTGGTACGGGCAATTCATAGTGACACCACATAAGAGGTCTCCACAGCTGAGGACATTTGCTGTCAAAAACTTCCATCAGCATCAATCCTGACCTCCTTTGTTGCTGCTTCGCTGCATTTGAAAAAATCCACGTTTTGATTTTTATGCTCAGGATGTCTAGTTTCAAGATGTCGCTGCAGTTTGCATGGTTTCATTGATTCAGCAGACAAAACTTCATAGCAAATGATGCATTGCGGTTTTTCAATACTAGAGGTGGTGATACAGGTAAAACTAAGTTTTTAATGTAAGACTTGAGATACTTTTGGGTTTTTTTAGTGGTTTTAGCAGTACAGGTGGCTATTATTTTCAGGAGAAAGTTTGCACTTGTGTGTCTGACTGTTAATTAATAAAGCACTTGTTCAGCTGCTAAAGAATCAAGCCCTCTAATGTTGTCAGTACCAGGGCCAGCTGTAGGAAAAATGGCGCCCAGGGCAAACTTCTATTTAGAGCCCTTTCTTTGGGGGTGGAGCAGGGCTGGAGGAGCTTGGGGCTCTGAGGTCTGCACATGGTGGTGATGGGGGGGGCTCACAACCAAGCGCCTGGCTGGGCTCACAGCGGGTGGTGGGGCTCGGGGCTGACAACCCTCAGCATGGCAGGGCTCCACCTGACAACCCCAGTACAGGGGTCGGGGCTCACAGCATCCTGGATGCCCCAGCTCAGGGCTCACAGCCCCTCTCCTGGTTGGGGTCAGGGATCACACCACCACGCCTGGCTCGGGTCAGGGCTCACAGCCCCGCTCCTAGCCAGGGTTGCGGTCGGGGCTCGCAACCCTGCGTGGGGGGTCAGAGTCGGGGCTTGCAGCCCCATGCCTGACTGGAGCTCGCAGCCCTGCTCCTGGCCAGGGTCGGGGCTCGCAGCCATGTGTCGCTGTTGGGGCTCACAGCCCGGCACAGGGGTCTGGGCTCACAGCTGTGTGCCAGGGTTGGGGCTCGTGACACCCCCCCCCCCCCCCCAACATAACCAGGTTTGACCCCCTGAGGGGGCACAAGCCCCAGTTTGAGACCCAACACTGTACAGGGTGCACACACACACACACACCCACCAGATGCAATTATTAGCTTGTTTCAATAAAATAAAGAGGTCATGTGAACTTGACAGGATTTATTGATTGACACTTTACAGCAGCAAACAACACACGGGGCTCAATTCCCTGATTGATACTGCATCTGAAATGGATTTGTAGGGTAGTGATCTCAAGTGGTAGCCTCAAACTTGAGAACCACAGTCTTAAGTTGACAAAAACAAGGTGGGGGGGGGCAGGGCGGGCGTTCTGGTTTCAAATGTCATTAATTGAATGTCAGCATGGAGCATCCAGCAGCTGTCTGTCTTCATTCCCTGTCTCTGTGCTGAAAACACCTGTCTGTGTTTAGACACGGCTGTCTTTGCGTCCACTGAGTTGGATTTGTCACACAGCGCTGAGCTAGCCTTGCAAGATGGGAGGGATTCTGCTTTCCACTGAGATCCAAAACTGTAGCACAGGCCAACTACAGTCCACTTCTTTCGCGATATTTTTGTAAGCAGGCATCTCCAGCCTACAATTCTTATCAAAGTCAGGAATTACAGTAAGCGAGGTTAAATCCACCTTCAACAGGTGCATTTTTGCAGGGTCAGAAATACGCACTGCTTTTAGGAACCCTGCTGCAGGTTGTTGAAACTCTTGAGCCATTTTTGCTACATCGCTTGACTCTTCCCCATAGCAATAGTATTGTCCATGCAAGAAAACACTTGCTGAGCACTGGCATTTAACTCAGCATTGTCAGAGTGATTTTCATTTGACTGAGCGTCAGTCCAGAACAGTACATCCATTACTTTGGTGTGAGCTTCGTGAATTATGACCTGTTGAGATTTTTAATGTAGCTGGCCAGTTATCAACTTTACCAAACTAACATCTCCACAGCTCACTGAGCAGATAAATTATATGTACATTCCATGTAATATAGACAGCATTTGGCATTAGACTTTGTAGATCTGACTTGAAAGATTTCGTCGTGTAAGTTGCATCATCCCTTATGAAAGCAGATACTTTGTCAACATTTGCACCATATTTTGAAATGGTTTTAATTATCACTTGAGAAACTGTAGTGGAGTTAACAGCATCCAAGTAAATGCAGTTGACTAGCACTGTTAGCTATCCTGTCTGTATATCTTTGGCCTGTTCAGAAATAAAATCAAACAGAACATGTGGTACATAGCTCATCAGTGGACTCAGCAGAAATAATTGCAAAAGACTCTCATGAGTTAGAGATCGTCTCCTCAAAATGTGTTGCAAAACCTTGGGAAGATAGTCCTGTCATAGCTTATTTGCAATTGGTAAGCAACCGGCATTTTGTAAGCTCTGTTGAATGAACTCACGCAGCTTTGGATGATCAAGTTTTTCCTACAGTATATTGGCACTTGCAAATGCCACCAAGTTCCATTATAGCAAATGACGGGTATCAGAGCTCTGTCATCTTCTAAAAAAGAGAAGAATTTTGTTTTTGCTTTGTTTTCCAGCAATACACTAAGTTTAAAAAAAAATATAGCTGTAGCCCTCTTTCTGCTTTGATGGTTTTCTGACTATACGTGGTGCCGAACTGTTGCCCAACGTGTGAGATCCAATGAAACATTGCAGCTTGTACAAAATAGTTTGTCGCCATTGGCCATGATCTGCTGCAGTAATCATTTTTGAGGATTTTGATTTACTTTGGACACTCACCTTATGGTAATTGCAGGTGTCTTCTGGTAGGCAATCAATGGAGATCACTACACTACAAGACCTCCCCATATCTATCAATCAGTTGAGCCCTGAGTGTGATTTGTTGCTGTAAAGTGTCAATCAAAAAAATTCTATTTCTTTTGAAATAAGATGATAATTCTGTCTGGAATGGGGGGCAGTTGCCTGTACAATGTTCCCTCCCCAGGCAGCTGCAAAGGGAGGGGGACAGGAAGTGAGTGGGGAGGAGGGGTGTGGAGCTATCTGCATCTGGAAGAGCTCCAAGAGCAGCCCTGCAGGGAAAGAGCAAGTCCTGTCCTGCCCCAGTTCTGCCTAGATTAGGAGCCCTGTGCTGGGTCACTCCCAGCAGCACAGGGAAGATCAGACCCAACTCTACAAGCCTCCTCCAGCTGCAAGAACCTCTGGGGCTGCTACCCAGCCCAAGAGCATCCTGGGGAGGCACCTGAAGGTGGGTCTGAGCTCTCCCCAAGAGCAGCTGTGCAGGGGATGGACCTCCCCAGCCCAGCCGGAGCTAGGGGCCCTCTGGCTGGGGCACTCCTGGCACAAGGGGGAGATGGGCTTTCATGGGGAAGGGCTTATTTCACACAGTCTGTGACGTATTTTTCACTGCAGTGAAATTGGTAGGGCCATACAAATACCGGTGGCAGCCAATTCCAAAGTGTCTTTCCATGTGTTTGTTCCATTTATGTGCTGGAAGCATGCCTATCATTGCCATCATAAACAGCTGTTCGTTATCTGCTGCCTGTGTTACCCAGGATTTTCAGAACCCAAAGCAGTGGTAATTTAATTCTTTCACCCCAGGCAGTGTCAGGAATAAATCAGTGGCAACACAGTGCTTCTGGCTGATGAGAAATTGATACAAGTAAGTGTGCTCTTTATTCCTGCGGGCATTCTGTGCCTAAAACGTCTATGCTGAAAATTAAAATTTCTGCACACAATATTTAAAATTTCTGCACACAATATTTAAAATTTCTGCACGTTTTATTTGTCAATAAATAAATGCAGAGGCTCCAGCATGGCAGTGGGGTACACAGGCCACTGGCTGCGCAAAGTGGGAGATCACCCTGCAGCCCTCCACCCCCGGGACACGGACTCAGGGGTGAGGCTGCACCTGATCCTGACAGCACAAGGCCTGGACATGCCCCAGAAACACCATGGGGCCCTGCCTCTCTGCACCAGGCACAACAGGTGTGGGGCGGGCAGGCTCAACCAGGCAGGATCCAGATGTGGAGGGATCCAGGTGTGGGGTGCGAGGATTCAGTGTGGGACAATCTGGGTGCAGGCAGCTCAGTGGGGGGTTTAGGTGTTGGGGGGATCTGGATTCACAGAGGCTTGTGGGTGGGGTTTCCAGGTGCAGGGGCAATTGGACTATGCAGGGGCTTCCAGGTGAAGGTGGCTGAAGCTCAGTGGAGGGGTCTTGGTGCTGGGAAAGTGGGGCTTGGTGGGGTGGGGGCCTGGGCGCAGCTAGTTGGGGGTCTGGATGTGGGGGCTCAGTGGTGCAGAGGGTTTGGGGGGTGGTCTGGGTGCAGGGGTGGGGGTCTAGATGCAGGGGTTATGGGTAAAGGGGACTCCAGATGCAGGGGTTGAGGTTCAGTGGGGTTTGGGTATGGAGGACTAGGCGGGTTCTGGATGTACTGGGTGAGTCTTGGCAGGGGTGTCTGGGTATGGCAGGTCCAAATGTACAGGGGTTGGGTGGATGGGGGAGCAGCTCTCTGTACAGTGACCCTCCCCTCCCCTCCCCTCCCCACCACAGCTGAGGAGCAATGTGGGAAGGAAACAGGGGAGGATGCAGAGCTTCCTGCAGCTGGGGTAGGTTTCTGGAGGTGGGTCTGACACAGCTCCAGTCACTCCTTGCAGGGGAAGAGGAAGTCCCGTCGTCCTCCTGCCTCCAGCCCAGTTGGGACTAGCAGCTGATCCCAGCTCAGGGTAGGAGTCGCAGGCTGGGGTTTCCCCAGCCACCTGGTGTTTTACCTCTCTGCTGGCTGCTTCAGGTACCTGAAGCAATGTACCTGCGCAGCTAGGGAGTGGTGCGTGACTGCTCTTGCATCTTACCTTTGCTTCCCTGTCAGTCATTTTTTCTATGGGGAAGCGAAGAAACCCACAGGGGACATGAATTTTGCACATGTGCAGTGGTGCAAAATTTCCCCAGGAGTAGCTCTTATCTAAAACTATTTATTAGATTTAAGCACACAGACAGAAACAATAGGTTTAGAACATCCCAAATAATTACCTAGAATCTGAGATATCGTGTAATTAGCAGCAGATCAGCAATGGCCAGTCACTTCCCTGCCATGGAGTATGGTGTCAGAAAAAAAGTCTCTCAGGATAGCTTCAGAGAACTGATCCAAAGCACACTCTCTCTAGTCTTTTTTTAGAACTAAACTACAGAGCTCATACTGGATCATTACATCTCCTAACTTCACTAAACTACTTGCCAACAAAACATGCCCAACAATCTTGGGCATATGTCTACACTGCACTTTCATTAGTAAAACTTTTGTTGATCAAGGGTGTGAAAAAAACCACCTCCCTGACTGACAAGTTTTACTGATGAAGAGCACTGGTGTGGACAGTGCTGTGACCGCGGGATATGCTCTCCTGCTGATGAAGCTACTGCCCCCTTGCTGGGGGTGGTTTTAATTGGTTGGCGCACAGAGCGACTACACTGTATGCCTTACAGCGGTTCTGCTGTAGCGGCACACCTCTGCCACTGTAAGGAGTGCAATGTAGACATAGCCTTCGTTATAATAAGCTTCTCTATCAAAGGCACCCAAGCTCAAGATCTCAACCACGTACTTAGTTTGTCTCAGTTTGTTGACTCTCTTCTCCCCTCTTTCTGATTAGCAGAAACCTGCAAGCCTGCAGCCAACATTTGACCTTGCCCCTAGAAGCCCTGCTTATTCAAATGAACCCTTCCCTATGTGATGTCTATTTTATTAATTCACGTCGGCTGAATGCACACAATATGATTGCCATTGGCTTAATCAAATTCTGGGATAACTTTACCCCCAATTGCAGGGCAACACCTGTGTCATGCTGCCCTATCAGTTGTGTTCTTACTGCAAGAAAATGAAATTGTTTAGATGTATTTTCTATTTGTAGGATGACCTTTATCAGACATGTCTAAACATACTGCACGTCACGATTTTATCAATTAAAAAAACTTGAGAAATGTTTGCTTAAAAACAAAAGCTGGACCAAAGATCAGAGGATACAAGTGATAGAAAAACACAAGATAAGCCTACCAACTCAAACATGGTTAAAACTGTGCACGTAGATTTTCACTTCCCAGGACAAAATGTGTTGAACTTTGTTCATAACATGTCTGTGTGTGCTATACAATGCAAATATAACGGAGATAATCTATGTAAGGGAGGAATCGGAAGAGGTCTCAGACTTTCTCAGCATCTCTGAGTGTAGTCTTCCTTTTCACTAACGCTTACGTATAAAAGATCCCAGATTTCTCAGAATTGGACCATGCTTGGCAGAAAAACCTTTGAAGAGTTGTGCTCACAAAGGGGGCTGTCTTTTAAGAAAATGTTCTCAGAACAATTGCTGGAAGTAGTGAGTGATGAGGTGAATGCAGCCATGTGTGACAAAAAGCCTCCATCTTGTTCAAAAGCTACAAAAATTGCGCATTAATATTTGGAAGCAAGATCCTGGGAGGAGCATAAGCCACAAGGGAAAAATGTGCAATATGCATCCTAATTTAAAAGGGATGAAAGTTTTACTAAACTTTACTAAAACCACAAGAGAGCCCAGAGTTTAAAACCGCTTGCCTTTGGAGGGAAGCCAGTTATCTATCACCAGTGTGGAACAACAGGTCACATAAAGCCAAATTGTCCAGACATTAAAGTGTACAGCCTGCACATGCAAATTCTGCATTGGATATTAAAGCTGTTGTTCGATCCAGATGCTAACCGTGTAAGCAGTAACATTGCCATCTTGTATGTGAATGCTGTTACTGTAATGTCAGGAAGTAGTCCCATAGATGCAGTGTATGGGGTTAATAATAAGGAATTCATGGAGAGCATAAGAATTAATGGGTGAGAGCTATTTAGTGTGGCACGATACAGCATCTGACATTACTGGCTGGTAGAGGTATAACACTTCTGGCCCTAGCTGGGTTTCCTAATCTCTGCCTTTGGCTAAGATTCACCTGCAGTGGTTTTGTGGTAGGCATTGGGGATCATCGTCCAGCTAGTGTTCTAATTGGCAATGACATTCTAACTAGGTTGCATCCAGTTAATGTCATAAATAGGTCCCAGGGACCGGGTGATTAGGACACTTTCATCTTGCCTGTTGTTGGGTAAGGATATGACAACATCAGGTTGATATCCTGGCCAGGGCACAAAGAAAGCATGAAGGTGATTGGACAGTTACCCTCTACTCATGTAGAAAATTGTGACAAGGGAATTGGAGCTAATTAGAATAAACCAGTTTGGGATCCTCTACCCTATTCTTTGCTCTTTGCCCTGATTGAGCATTCTCAGTATGGCCCCTTCAGTGACAGTGGTCACAATCATAATATTGGGGAATATAATATATATGTTTTTTTAACCTCAGCTGAACAGTGGCAGTGAATCAGTCCTAAATAACTGGAGGGTGATGGGAAATCTCTCTGCTACTGGTCAGGAGATTAGTTTTCAACAGCAAAGGGAAGAGGGGACAAAAGTGTCTGTTCTGAGAGGACACCTGCAATATCTTCGGTGGTTTAACAAATATTGTTGAATTATGTAGATTTCTTTTTTGGGGGTGGGTGGAGGAAGGGTATGTGTGTGTATCCTCAAGATGGCTGACAATCAGTTTGGGGTGTGTTGGGATAAACTATAGGGGGAAATTATGTATCAATAGTGTGATTGTATAACAGACTGCACTGTAATGTGCAAAAGGGCAAAATTATGGCTGCATGTGCCCTTAACTCGAACTTCTTGACCTTTTGAGCACTTTTATCCATGTAATCTTAATAGCTGGTTATACACTGACCAGTGACTTTATAATCCGTGCTATTGAGAGGGTCCATGTTTCTGTATAAACTGTGAACATTTGAACCACTGTTGGCAGTGATCCATAAACTGCTTTCTTGGTCATTTCAACAGAAAATGAACTGCCTGACAAGGTCGTCTGGGTGACAGGAGCCTCAAGTGGAATTGGAGAAGAGTTAGCTTACCAGCTAGCAAAGATAGGGGCTCTAATTGTGCTTTCCGCAAGAAGAGAGAATGAATTGGAAAGGGTGAAACAGAAGTGTCTTGGTAAGTAAAAAAGTAACTTCCATATTATTGATCTGGCTTTTGCCATGATAGTTGTTGAATGGATTACGTTTTTTTTTCTTTTACAACAGGAATAAAGTCATAATTAAAAGACAGTTCTGAGCTTACATTTATTATAACCTAGATGCTTTTCTTTGAGCTGTGTATTCTTAGAACATGTATTTTAGAAAGCTCCAGCTGAAGGATGCAATGTTACAAGAGCAGTAAATGAAAAATGTTTAGGTGCTAAAGTTGCAGATGCATGCGTAGGCACCTAGTGGGATTGTCAAATCACTTATCTGCAATTTTAGGGAACTTAACAGTCTTGAAAATAAAAAGCTGTTTTCAAAGGAACTCAAGGGCACTGTGCCAACAGGGTGGGGTCATGTGGAAATTCCGGCAGGCTTAGTGTAAAGTTACGCAATATTTGAGCCGTCCAAGATGTGCAGCTAAACTTGCCTTTGTGGCAGTTTGTAATCTTCAGCCCCATCTTATAGCACCTAAACTTCTTGGTGGCTGTAACTAGCTCCTACTCTCTGTTACAGATGGGGGTGAGAGTATGCTGCTATAGTCCCTGTTGTGTAGACATGGCCTCACTGAACAGAAACATTCAGGGGTCCAGTCTGCCTTCAGCATGTTTGAACAGGGTAATGGCAAGGTTGCACAGGTGTCCCCGAGGAAATCGTTTACCCTGCGGAATATTTTATTGGTGTCGATGAATGAAATGCGAGCTGGACATGCCAACAGCGGTGGCTTCCATCTCCACAGAATGGGGTTATTGCATCCAGGTTTACAAGCAGGGACTCAACCTTTGCCACAAATGCAACGTCTCTAATAAAAAAAAACATGTGTTGGGGGTAGGGACAAGGTCTAACAGTATTTGCCCAGCACTCTGGAAACCAGATTCAGTCTAGCCTGCATATATTGGATTGCTATAAATGTAATCATTAACACATCCTGCTGCAGCCCTCCACTTTCTCTCTAGTGTGCAGATGATGGAAGGAGAAAGATGAATGTAGTTATGGCCCAGAAACAATCAAAGATGAAAGAGAATTAGTTACCAGGTGGAGTCTAATTAAAAACTCCCAAATAGATATTGGGATGTGGGGGAGAGGAATAATTTTGTTGCCGTTGTGTAAAGAAGACTCACAAGCCACTATTTAGGAAGCAAGCCCAGTGCAATGGAGAGAAAAGGTCAGTTGTTCAAAACAAATAGAAAAGCTGACGCATTCAGCGCGAAGACTTGGCATTGATGGCACTTGGCTTTGCTAACATATTCATCAGTCTGAAAGCCTCCTAAAGAGCACTCGGTGTAAGAAACAGACACATGTGATGCAATAGTGAAAATATCTTATGAGATACATTTAAGCCTCTTCAGATCCTTCTTCATAACAAAAAGAAATTGACAAACGTAAGCATTCTGCTGTACCATAAAGTATTATTAACAAAAGAAATGGCAGCTTGACACAGTGAGGGACTGAGGATTGGTCCAGCAGGAGAGGTGGTGTCTATAGAGTCCATCCTCTGCCCTCTCCCAAAGAGTGTGGATTCACTGGCTCAAGCTGATGAAACTGCTCAGAATGTCAGGGCTGGCTTAGAAGTTTTGGGATCTGTGATTGGCATGGAACAAACTCTGGCTAGCTTTACACTAAATCTTTCTACTGATTAAATAGAAGCAGAAAGTTGTCAGCACACATTTTAAGTCATATAATCTGAGCACACTTGATGTGGAAACTGAGACAAACAAAACCATTTTTGAGGCTGGAACCACATCTTAATGTACAAGAGCCAGTTTAAGTTATTGAACGTCTATGCTGTTTGCTTAGTACTTGGTTTGCCAACTAAAACTTTTACAAAAATAGTTGGGGGGTTTGTGTTTACATGCTTCCTTTCTCTCCTGTTGAAAGGAAAAGAACCTGTCTTTTGAAAATATACTGTGTGAATGGCCTTCCCAGTAAGGCCAGCATATGTGATTCATTAGTGAGAGGATGTCTTGGAACACTGCATGGCCTTCTGATGCTTTGCTTATTCTTGTGGGAAGTACTTAAAATCATTCACGTGTTTCCCAGGCAGAGGGCATTAAAAATAGCTACTGAAGTCCCACCAACCGTCCCTGACTCTCTGGTTCTTGTCAATTAGCCTTACAAGTTTACTGCAATTTGATCTCAAGTGACCGTAATATTCATTTTTTATTTTTTTTTATAAAATCTTGAGAGGACAATACCCTGCATGCTCTCAGGAATGCACACAGCTGAACAGTTTAACCTACAGGCAAAATGTGAAGGATCCTGATACTCTGTGCTTCTGAAGGCCTTGGTTAAAATCCTAATTTAAAAAACCATATTGCAGTGGTTATAAGGAATGTGTAAATTCCTTGTAGGCTGGAGTGTATTGGTATGTTCAAGGTACACAAACCCATTTCATTTAATGGTACTCTGTGTTGGTACTGTTGCTATGATAGCACTCCATTAGCTGATTCTGTGTTTGAGAAAACAAGATCTGTTCCCTTCCCACTTAATGGAATTTCCTTTTTGGAAGCTATGTTGGTGGTGAGGCTGTTGGATTTACTTTTTTTAAAATATCAGGAATTAAATGTGCCTTATTGGTATCTTGGATGGAATGCTCCCTTTAAATACTTTCTTTTACTTTAGAGATCTCCAACTTGAGCAGTAAAGATATCCTTGTTTTGCCCCTTGATTTGACTGATAGAAGCTCCCATGAAGCTGCAACTAAAACAGTTCTTCAGCATTTTGGCAGAGTGAGTTGAATTTTGGGCAGAGTCCTTCCCACCCCTCCCCCCCAGTTTACACCCACCCCTATCCCTCCACCTTTATTCTTTGGTTTTGTTTGAATTTCCAGTAATTCAGCAAAGTTGGTTACCCATTTTGTGTGTGTGTGTGTATATCAAGTCCTTGATCCTTCAATTGTTTGCTTGTGGGCATGCCATTGAGGTCAGTGGGGCTCTGCACAGGTGCAAATATGAGCAAATAGATTCTTAGATCCTTACTCAAGTTAATTTGATTGTTCCTGATCTGTGGTTGTATAACCTCATTTCTAGACCCATGCTGAAAATGGAATAACCATAACTCTGTGTGTATTGGTCTGAAAGTTGAACACAAAACATGGAATTCAGAGACCTTCATGTCGCAGTGTTAGTAATATCGGTTTGTATTAGCTACCATGCACAACAGAAATGTACATAACTCAAAAGTTCATAATCAAGAATGTGAGAGGGGAGTCAAATATTTTCCTGTGCATAGGTGTTCTGCTCCAGATGCTGGGCTCTGCTGTTGTCCCTTTAACTTCAAACATAATCTGAAATCCAGGCAGTGTAATAAAGTGGGAAGTTTTAGATAGTGCCCATAGTTCCCTTGTCATTTTATGCTTTTACAGCCTGTTTTTGTAATTGTCTCTCTCTCCACTGGAGGAGACAGCAATGAGGGAACTCTGGGCAGACCTAAGAGTCAACCCACATGGACCATCTTGCAGGACCAGGGCCATAGATGTTGCTTGCTACAAGATTACAGGCGCTTTTTTAAATGTATTTCGTTTTAAATCCTGCTATGTGGTTTCCATCTGCAAGTGTTCCTCTAATGGACCTGGGCTACTGCTCAGCATAGTTACACTGAGCTATGTTTGTCAGCTTTTTACTAACCCAGCACCAAAATTAGCCAAACCTCAACTTTGTGGTAGAAACCCACAACAATTAAGTCTCTAAAGTGACTCAAACATCTCCTACAGCAGCTAATAGTAGCCCAGTGCTACAAAAGCTAGAAAATATTAGGGAGAGAAAAGCTGGGCAAGACTCATGCTTCAGGAAAAAAAATATGGTGGTGGTTAAAATATGTATGTAATTTGTTTCTTTTTTGAAGATTGACGTTTTGGTGAACAATGGTGGACGTTCCCAGCGCTCCCTGTTTGTGGATACGAAGGTGGAAGTCTACGCTGCCATAATGGAACTTAATTACCTGGGTACAATCTCCTTAACTAAACATGTACTGAATCACATGGTCCAAAGGGAGAAAGGGAAGATTGTAACTATGAGCAGTGTAATGGGCATCATGGGAGCCCCCCTCGCCACGGGATATTGTGCCAGCAAGCATGCCCTCCAGGTAAGCTAAACTCCGTCTGGCTTGCTAGACTAGTGGTCTTGGAACACAGTGACCTTGTATCTTCAGGAGGGTTTATTGCTATAGCAGCTAGTCTTTGCAGAAGCTTTTATTCTAACCAACATCCAGCAAGGAGAGACTTGGCTGAAGACGTGTACGCTTATTGTGGGTCCCCTGCCCAAATATTTTAAAGCTCCTCTGAATTAACAGAAAGGACTGACTATGGATGACACTCCCCTCCCAAACCTGGGGACACTGACCAGGAAAAAAGTGTCTCCTATTCATCTGTCCTGTCCTCTTTGGATAGCAACCAACTCGTGGGGGGTTGCAGGGGCCTCAGTTAGGGCTAACAGATTTACAACTGAAATAAGATCACAATTTTTTGCCTGGCTGGCTGTCTTCCCAGGCTTGTTAGGTAAAATAGTATGGAGATATTGGGATCCAAAAGCCATGAGTTAGGCCCCCCCAAATCCTAGGCACCGACTCTGGGGGTGCTCTGGGGCTCAAGCACTCGGGGGCGGGGGGAATAGGGTGTGCTCAGCACCCATGAGCCAGAGCTTGAGTGTGGAATGTGATGAGTTCCATGCTGATAACTTCTGCTCTTGGGACAAGGAGTGTTTGGGTTTTTTTGTAAACAGGCAGGGTGATTAAGATAACAAAAGGCTTGTCATTAAATTAAGGATCATAAGATGATCCTGAAAGCAGTGCCGGGCACTCTAGCTAAAAGATAGGAAACAAAGGGTAGGAATAAATGGCCTATTTTCAGAATGAAGAGAGGTAAATAGTGGTGTTCCCCAAGGACTTGGACTGGGACCAGTGATGTTCAACATTCATTCATGATCGGCAAAAAGGGGTAAACAGTGAGGTGGCAAAATTTGCAGATGATACAAAATTACTCAAGGTAGTTAAATCCGAAGCAGACTGCAAAGAGTTACAAAGTGATCTCACAAAACTGGGTGACTTGGCAACAAAATGACAGATGAAATTCAATGTTAAATGCAAAGTAATGCACATGGCAAAATATTATCCCAACTATACATATAAAATGACGGGGCCTAAATTAGCTGTTACCCTTCAAGAAAGAGATCTTAATCGTTTGCAGTACTCTGGAAGCGAAGTACTGCAAATTTATAAGAATCCTTCTCACTGTGCCTGTATCATCCTGAACTGCAGGACACTCATTCTCCAATTTCAAGAGACTTAAAAATAATCTCCAGTCATCAATGGGACAGACGCAACTAAATAATGTAGCTGTCCTTAATGTGCATCAAGACCATGTCAGGGAACTAGATGTAAATAAGATTGCTGACCGTTTCCTCCAGAAAGCTACAGTGAGACAATGTCTTTAAAGTGTGATGTTAGTGAAGACAGCTTGCAGGTGGTTGCAATGATTTCAATATACTGTAATTCATGATGTAATTATGTCGTTCATAACTTAATTATTAAAATAGTAAAGATACCAACGATACACATTCAATAACTAGAATATGAAAAGTGTTTAAAATATGCTGAAAATAGCCTCCCCCAAAACTGGCAGAGCACTCACTCTCTTCTCCCCTCCCCCCAAAACACTCACATGCTCTCTTCCCCCTCCCATCCCCCCCTTCAGAAGCACTCACTGGCAAAAACAAAAGTCAGCACCTATGCCCAAAATCATAAGTGGTCTAAACATCACAAGAACTTGGTGTGGTTATTTTTGTTTTTTGTTAATTCTTTGCCTTCTGGCTTTAGAGCCTTTTAAGGTGCCCCCCTTCAAGCTGTTTCTGGCCCTTATGGTTTCAGAGAACTACTTATTTCCCCTTCAGTGAAAGCTGAGTTTCTAATAATCGCTTGACTCTAGCAGCTGGGGCTTTAAGGAAGACACCAAAAACCCCAAGACTCAATAAAATCCTAGGATTTGGCGATGCTATATGTCAAGGGGCACAGTGAAATCATCAAAACAGAAACCATTGATATAGGACATACTATATTACAGCCCTGTTTCCTTGCAAGGCTTTTTTATATTGTTGTAAATATAAAAGGGTTATGAACAACCTCCCTTCCCACGGTGTTTGTAATTCTGAGGGTCTACTGTACACTGAATGTTCCCTTTGGTATGGGGGTTTCCTTATTTATATTTTGAAATAGAAATAATCCCATATGAGACCTACAGCCTTACTGGCTGAAATACATATCTCTGAAGGAGAAAGCCATGAGTGGCAATGGGAATTCTTTGTGAAAAAGGGAATTGGCCTTCATGGGCTGGAATAACTGATGGAAGTTTGGGCCCAGTCCTTTGAATTTTGAGCACTTTGAAAGTCATGAAAGAGAATTGGTGGCTCATGGCACCTTGTGAAGTACCTGGTATCTTTCAGCATCCTGCCCTTTATTCTCACACATCACCAATTTGTTGCAAGAAATGGTATGTTTTATCTTTACCAGTGCAGAAGGCTCTCAGAGCAATAGACCAGGAAACAAAATGGCTGTGAGGGTTGTGTGAATTTGTATAACTTTATGGGGTTAGATATGATCTGCCGTCAACACTATTCTGTGAACTGCTGCTAAAGTGTGATTTGTTTTCAGCTTAAACTGCAGTGACTTTGTAAAATGGCACCTTCTTACTCAACACCTGACTTGAAGGTGCACACAGCAGATATTTGCTTAGGTTACTGGAACAAAATTTTGTAAAGCAAAGGGCTGGCATAATAAGCCTGTCAATAAGCTATGAAAGAATGAGCCCAATTCTGTTGAGGAGGCACAAGACAATTGTCAGCTGTTACTGAAAACTCTTACTGCTGAAATCATAGGTGGAGGTTCAAGTTCTCAATTAAAGTCAGCTTTTGAATTCTACACGGAGGAGAGCTGATCTGGAAGTCATTGAGAGAAAAAGCATATGAACGTGATCACCCTCCCCCAGGGTCATTTCTGTAGTCCTGTTTCTGACTAAACTCAATTCTGGCTGCTTTTTTTGTCTAAACACAATTCACCCATTATACATCACTGTGTGCACACACAAGGCTCTGTAAATCCCGAGCTGTAGAGCACTTTGCTAAGTGGTGTTAAGGTTGGGTTATTTTTTAAAGAAAAAAAAAAAGCCCCAGGACCCTGAAAGTTAACCTAACATTTGAAAGTATGGAAACGAACAATTATACCACTCCACCAGCCTTCATCTCTAGCAAAACAAGCCCCAAATCACCTTTCCTCTGTTTCTTTCACACCTAGAGCCTGGTTCTACAAACTATTTACATAGCTTCCTACAGAGTTGCAATGCAGAGGGCTTGATCCTACAAGATGTAGTGTTCTTTTGACCAAAGGCTTTTAAGAAATTTAGGATAGGGTAATGGATATCTTCTTGTAAGAGTCAATGTAGTGATTCATTGACTACCCCACTACCATTTTAAAATGTCTGATGTGACAAAATGAGGAAGTCTGCATTCTTTAAAAGCACAAACCTGCAACTTGAAGACATTGTATTTGTAAAAACTTGTATGTATAATACTAGTTAGTGTGATGGCAGAGGAGCACTCTTACCTTAGGTTTTGAAGTGGCTTTAATTCCATGATCTGGGTCTAGGAAGTTCATCTACATGTAATTGTTTTGTAGTTGTTGGTTCTTAATTGGTGGCACGTGGAGTCTTAATGAAGAATGCAGAATGATGAACTTCAGTTTGCTCTTCATACAAATTCCTAATTTGATAATTGGTAGCACATGGTGCCTCAATGGGGGCACTGACAGCCTTCAGTATTCACCCTAATTAGGAATTTGTATTATTGGTGGCACATGGAGTTGCACTAAAGAATAGACAGCATGCTAAGACATCATAGATCAATCAAAAATGTCTAAAATAGGAGCCTTTGCTAGAAGTAAAGGCTGCTAGTTTTGGCACAAGAGCAGTGCCGTTAGGAGCACTGCTTTGTAGTCATTGAGTTGAAAGTGCAGATGGAATCGGTAACACTTTTCTGTTCTAACACCATCCTTCCCCTCCCCAAATGCACTCCAGCGAGGGCGTCACCAGGAGACAGTTAGGGGTGCTGGGTGGCCTAACAGTGTATTTCCATACTTCAAATGTTGGGCTTTCTTTGAAGCCTATCCTAATAGTTAGGTTTCTTTCGATGGTGCTTGTCTCTTAATAGCAATAATAATTAGCAATAATAATAATAATAATAGCAATAATAATAATAATAATAAAATCATTGATCTGTATTCTCAGCCATTTCGACCCCCCTCCCCAAAGAAACCATGACAAAAAAAACCAATAAAAACCACAGCAGTGAGTCTCATAGCCCAGGTCAATGGACTCAGGGGTTTTTTAATGCACTGTAGGCATTAGGCACTATGAAGACACAGACTGTAGTTAAAAATTCTGTTGAGCTAGAATAGACTCCAGCTCACCTCCCAAAGCTGTTGGCTCTGTGGAACCAAGAGAAAAAAGGGGACAAAATGTTTAAGTAAATGTGACTTGGAATACTTAAGTGGCAGTTCTGAGTAAGAATCTGCCTTTTTTACATTGCTCTTCATTGTGGAACAGCATTTCAAACTGTGTTAAAGGGGAGAACCTAACCGAAGATGTGGAGGAAAAAATACATACTTGACTGTCTCAAGTAACACCTTGTACTACTCTGTGTACAGCGTCTCTTGTTGAACACACCTGCACTTTCACTTTAGTTACAAAGCTTCTTGATGCAGTTAAGTAGAAGGGGCTGGTTACTTATCACCTTACGTTTATGATTTCTAAGCTAGAAGTTTCTCAAAGCAGAAACCTAATAATAAACTTGCAGTAGGTTGGGGCGGGAGGTGTTATTTTGGCCTGTTTACTCCCTGCACTGTGGTGTGAAGTCACAGGGGAGGATACGCCATGTGGAAATGTGTGTGGCATAGATTCTGGAACTGCAGGATACGTCTACCAGGAGGGTTTATTCCTGATTCTGTTCACCAGGCCATAAATCAACTACTTTTCAACCATGAACTCCATGCAGAACATGTCTTTGAATCGCATGTTCCCCAAAGCAGCCACTGTACAAATGTTAATAGCTACAGAGCTTAGGAAAGACTCCACTCTTACCTTAACGATGAGTGGGATGTGTCTACACTGCACATGGGAGGTGTGACTGCAGCAAGCATCGACCTACCCAAGCTAATTCTGATCAAAGCTAGATCTAGATCAAGGCTAGCTCAGGTAGCAGTAGCAGTGAAGTCTAGCCTCAGACTAGCCTCATCTACTCAGGACCCTGAGTCGATGCTTTGGAGGGCGGCCACCCATGCTGCTGCAGTTTCAATGCTATCGTTCAAAGCTAGCTTGAGTAACCAGCTAGATCTTGCTACACATGCTGCCCTCACTCCTCCTGATTACAGTGTAGACATACCTCTAGTGCTTGTAATTAAAGCTCCGCTTCACTCTTGCATTTTTCTGCAGTGTGTTCAAGTTGGAGCCCAGTCCAGCTTCAAGTGACGCCAAGGGCCAAATTCCCTATTGAATTCAGTAGTACAGAATTGGACACTTGGAGCACTTGGTCCAAGTTCTTGTTGAACATTGTTTCCCTCTGTGATGTTACACCTCATATTCTTCATAGAAATATTATCTTAGTTGTGCCATATTCATATTATAGCTCTTATGCAAGATCAGTCGTGAAGTATCATTGAAAAGGTTATGATTTACTGAATGTATGTATCCAACTTGTATGCATATATCATTTCTGTATCTAAAGTTTGGAATATTGTCTATGTAACAATTGCAACTGTGTGGGTATGTGCTTGGGAAATATCAACCAGCCAGTAAGCAATCAGCCTTAATGGGCCATTAGGAAAAGACAGTGAGTGTGAGAAGATGTGGCTCCTTTATCTTCACCGAAGGTCCTTCCTGGCAATGATTCAACATAAAAAACTTCAAAAACAGACTACAACGAGAACTGCTGAACTGGAATTAATTTGCAAACTGGATACCATTAAATTAGGCTTGAATAAAGAGTGGGAGTGGCTGGGTCATTACCCAAACGGATAAGTTCCCCCCTGCTGTTGCTCACACCTTCTTGTCAGCTGTTTGAAATGGGCCATCCTGATTATCACTACAAAAGTGTTTGTTTTTTTTCCCTCCTGCTGATAATAGCTCACCTTAATTAATTAGTTTCTTGGAGTTGGTAGGGCAATCCCTATCTTTTCATGTTGTGTGTGTATATATCTCCTCCTACTGTATGTTCCACTCCATGCATCTGATGAAGTAGGTTCTAGCCACAAAAGCTTATGCCCCCCAAAATGTGTTACTCTCTTTTTGCGGATACAGACTAACATTGCTACCACTCTGAAACCTGTCAAATAAACATTGTCTCATGGTTGCCCTGATGTGGCAAGATCATGTGATGTCACCTGGTATAAAATACCACCTTGGGCACTGCTGGTACTTTCCCACTGGAAACAAAGGCTTCCCACCTTATGTAAATTCTATTAAAGGCTGGCAAGCAAGGCAATTTGGACTCTCCTCCATTGCCTGCCCAGAAAGGAAGACTGCTAAAAACACCTGAAGGGAAAGGCAGAATTGAGTCCAGGCTAAGCTCTTGAAACTGCAACTTTCCTAAAACAACATTTAGGGTGAGAAATTACATTTTGTAACCTGTTTCTTAAGCGTATTAAGCTTAGTTTGTGTGTTATTTTATTTGCTCAGTGTTCTGTTTGCTATCCCTTATAATCACTTAATTTACCTTTTGTAGTTAAACTTATTTCTTGTTCATAACATAACCCAGTTTGTGCAAGTCACAGCTGGGAGGAGGGGCAAGAAGCTGTGCGTATCTCCACATTGAGGGAGAGGGTGATTTTTATGAGCTTGTGCGGTGCAGATTTTTCTATGCACCACAAGACACTATTATTTTGGGCTTACTCCCCCAAGGGGGTGTGCACGGGAGTGCTGAGTGAATTCCCGAGCTGATCTCAGTGTGTGTGTCCATTTGCAGCGGGGTGGGTCTCTACCTGTGTGCTGGAGAAAGCTTGGGGGCCTGGCAACCCAGGCTGGTGAAATGGGTGGAACCAGTGGAACCCCAGCACAACAGCTGGCTTCCTGGATGGGGGGGGGGGGGGGTCCAGTCTGTGACACTCTCCTCCTTGTCCCTTACTTAAAGCATGATAGAAACTAGTCTTTACTCTCTGCATGAGGAGTTGTGAGGCGCGATAGGCATTTGATTGCAATGGTCTACTCTCCATGCTCCTGCAGTTCCTATTCCTGCACAGCTCCCTTTCACAAAACACCAGGGGCCTTGATTCTCAGAGGCGCTGAGCACTATGCACTGCCATTCACTTTATTCGGTAGAGATGCTGAGTACCTCTACAATTCAGGCCCCATAATACTTTGTTGGTGGGTGTTGTCCAGACCAGAGAGCTGCAGGAGTGGGGAAAGCAGGTGGTATAGAGACCCTTGTGCTTCTGAGAGCTGACGGACAGAGGCCTTAGCGACTGCAGACAATTTCTTACTATCCAAGCCCTTTAGCAGTCGACTGAACTAGGAGTAACCATTCAAGGTCACTCAACGTGAAAGATTGAAGACTGGTGCCGGTGATCACATTTAGTACAATGCCTGGAACTTCTACAGCAGAGTTAGAGCTTAATGCTCATTAAATAAGTTAAACCTCACAATACCACAGTGAACTACATAAACATTATCCTCATTCTATGAATGGGGAAACTGAGGCATTGGGCAATAACAATGTAACTTCCTTTCTTCTAGGGTTTCTTTAATTCTCTTCGGCCTGAACTTGGTGAATACCCGGAGATCATCGTTACCACCATCTGCCCAGGACCTGTCCAATCCAAAATTATACACAATGTCTTTACTGAAGACCTCTCAAAGGTAAGGAGCAGATATTTCCCTGCTGAAATGATGCTACAGTAGAAGCTAATTCTGTTACAAGCCCAGTAAAACCTTCATTATATTTTTCAATATAGAACTGAGCTCCTCCCTGCTGGCAAACACTAAGCTTCCAGCAGTAAAGAGATGAATAACCTACAGTGTAATGACCATGATATAGGCCCAGATTTTTAAAGGTATTTAGGCATTGTGGTACTCAGCGTTGCAATGCCTAACTGATTTAGGAGTCTAAAATCTCATTTTTCAGAAGTGATTTAGGCACTTTACCAATGAGATTTTAGGCTCCTAAGTGCCTAAATCACTTATGAAAAAATGAGATTTTTTTAGACTCCTAAATCAGTTAGTCATTGCAACACTGAGCACCACCATGTCTAAATACCTTTAAAAATCTGGGCCTTCATCCCTAACTTTATATAGAATCACATCCTTACTCACCTTTACAAATGGTGTACCTTCCCTTTCCTATGTGCACAGGTGTGTTAATTCCTTGGTAGGTGATTGATTTGGTGTATACTAGTGGTTGCAAACTCCCTGTACAGTCACCTTTTACTCACAGAATCACCCTGTTCTGCTGCATAGAAGTCCTTTTGCAGCTGCAAGGGAAGGGTCTGGATTAGTCCCACAGAACTTTGAAATGCGGAATACATTCGCTGCCATCTAGGCAACTTTTGACTGTCAACTCACAAAGTTTCCTATTCTGTTGACTCTATGGTGCAATCATTGGTAAAGCTCCTACTGTCATCAACTTCAAGGCATGCATTCTTATGTCCTATGGAAAGCCAAGGAAAATCTTGCAAGTTTCAAAATGGTTTTAGCTAAACAATCCTGTAATTTAAATTTGGTGAACATTTTTTGTCTACAAAGTACCCAGCAAACATAATACCTAGGGTAATTCCACACCATGTGGGGAACAGGCCACCTCTCCTGTACATTCAAGTCAGGTTCTGGCAGGTGTTTGTGTAACTGTATTTTCACAAAAAATAAAACACTGTGTCTAAAGCTATCTATTCTGTTAAAACCCCGCTGAGAGCAAAACACTCGAGATCAGCATCTTCATTTGATTCTTTACAAATAAAAAATTTCTCAGGCTCCTGGGGATAAGAAGTCTGGTCCTGCCTCCCTCCGCAACCAATCAATCAGGGAGTGTTTTCCTTAGCAGCCTGCCCCAGGGTCCTTTTTGCTCCTGGAATTGGAAAGCAGAGTATTACCAACAGCTTCTGCTGTAGCGAAGCCTGGTGCTGTGGACCACCTAATGGTGCAGTTCACCTAATTTCTCAGTTGCAGGATAGTAAACGTAAATATCCACTCTAAAATCCAGTGTGTGCTCTTATTTTATACCAAATTATAAACCATGTTTAAGTATGTCAGATTTTGGACCTAATTGGGTTTTAAAGAATGGTTCAAAGGCTGGTAACATTTAAATACTTATCATAGCATTAGCATGCAAGATTGCAAAGCATTCTGGTTGGGCTTTGTGACTGGGAAGAGTCCTTGATGTGAACCCGAGGCTCAGTGGTGTGGGAAGGTAGGCCTGGGGCATAAAGGACTCTCAAAACAAGTGTGCATATAACACACACCTTTCACCTTCATCACAGCCAGCTGCAACACATCTTAAATGAACTAGAACATCTAGAACAGCGGTGTCCAATAGAAATTCAATGCTAGCTACACTTGTGGTTTTGAATTTTTCTTATTAGCCACATTATAAAAAAGCCATTGCATTAGCCACAATTCAATAGCCTATTAGCCACATGTGGCTAGTGGCGAACGTATTGGACACCGCTGATCTACAATACCCTGGTCAAGAGCCTCTCCTGCTTTCTATATGCTGAAACTATGCAAGGCAATGGTAGCCTCCACTGGCACATCAACACAATTCACAAAACTAAGAGTTAAAATGTATGTCATTCACACTAGCTTTATTAGAATTCTAGTCAAGCTTGCGGTGTAGTGGGACTGCTGTCCTCTGACTTCAATACCAGTAAATCCAGTTTTATTCAGCCCTGCTATATCACGTTGTCTAACATTTGTACTGACTTCTCCTCAGTGATCGGAGGCTTAATTTATTAGCACGTCTCAGCTTAAAAGCCACCATAAAGGGAGGAGCTGGCATAAAAAAGACTAGTGTGCTTTAGTTATTCATGACTCTTAAATGAAGCTGTTCCCACCCAGACATCAATACAAGATTAATATTCTAGAATGAGGGGGCTGGAGTGGCTCCCCCCCCTCTGAAGAATCCATGTGGTTCTGCTGTGTGGAAGAGAGGCTGAAATGAATGTGTAGCAAGTGCATACACTCTGCATGGAGCCCAGTTCAATGAGGTGTTCCCTTTTCTGACTGTAGCAGGTGTAGGCTGAGGGGGGGGGGGGGGGGGACGGGACATGGCCCAAGGACTGGTTGCTATGCACATCTTCCAGCCCACTGCCATGCATAGGGCAACATAGGGCCAGGTAGCTATTGGGATGAAGTAGCCTGGTAGAGCAGCTGTAGCCTTTGGAGGAAAATTACTTCTCCTTAGCGCACACATCTAGCTGCTTGGGTGGGGCTTTGGGCCCAGGCGTATTGTATAGGCTTCATTTACCCCAAGGCCTACACTGTTCAGATAAAATAGAGACCGGTTCTCTGGCTAGCCTACTTTGCCAGAAGCCACAAGAGACTTGATTTTATCATCCCTAGGGATACATATGCAATGTGCTGTGATCTGTTTAAAAACAAAGTATAACTCCCCCTTAAGGATGCAGCATAAATGAGGGAAGAAGGGAGAACGGCATTGAGGTAGAAATTTTGTTTTAAATTATGTATACGGTGCCTAAATGCTCTGATGATGGGTACATAGGAAATTCAAAGATGGGGGAATGAAGTAATTTTTCTCCAGGCAAAAGTTCTGTAGCATTTCATCATTCCTCTTTTCTTCTCAGTCACTAGAAAACACCGGTGATCAGTCCCACAAAATGCCAACTGATCGCTGCGTTCGGCTTACATTGGTCAGCATGGTAAATGATCTGAAAGAAGCCTGGATCAGCGATCACCCATATCTAGCAGTCTGCTACCTTTGGCAATATGCACCCACCTGGGCATGGTGGCTTATGAACAAGATGGGCAAAATAAGAATACAAAACTTCAAGCGTGGAGTGGTAAGCCATTCCTAACCAGGTGTTTTTGTATATACTTCCCTCTCTCTCTGTAGAGACACTTTAGCCATCAATGTAGGCTGCATTCAGGGTCTGCTGTTCATCTTCCTCCCTGCTTGGTACCACATTTGGACACATGAGAATATACAGCCCCATGGGTTAGTGCTGTTCAAGCAGCAGAAGAGTGAAGTCAGTACGCTTATGACAAAACATTTCACCTCAAATGTATCTAGTCTGCACTGCAGAAATGTAGCTTCAGAGCTGGATACAGAGCGGCTGCTATAGACCTGGCCTGCACTACGCTCTGTCACTACCATAATATTTAAAGTGACTTGAGCAATATATTTGGAATTCAGACAGGCTGACAATCTCTCACTTCATTGCAAGTATTGCTTGTGTCACATATGTTAAACTCTGTCTGAGACACAAGCCTCATTTTAGGTAGAAAAACCTATATTAAGCGAAAGGTTAAGCACTCTAAAGTCAAGCAGCAAAAGTTTCATGTGCACACTTACAGCTGTCCTCCTGCACAATTGTATTGTCAGCATCTGATCACATACTAATACAAGTAGAATGAGATTTTTTTAAACTCCATCTTGTGTGAAGGAGTTCCAAATCTAAATGAAATAGAAAATGGAGGAAAACATTACTTAAAAGGTGTTTTGTTCTTATTATTACAGGATGCGGATGTCTCCTACTCTCAGAAGAAGAAAGCTTGAGGAGAAACCTGCACAAAATCCCACTAAACCAAACTAGTAGCTGGGGGAGTGTTCTGTCCTCCATTCATCTTTGCAAGTTAAGGCCTTTATTTTTGTAATTATTCCTTACTTTTTTGCTATCAAGTAACCTGACAAATGCAACAATGTGATTGTAAGAACATTTCTTGAATAAAAGCATGTCTCTAAACATATCTGCTTTACTTTTGCAGGGCCTTCTAGAAATTCATTCTTTAGGTTTATAAAAACAATAGTAAGAAGACAGGAACCCTATTGTGATCTTTTTGCTGGCCATGAGTTTACCCAGTATTCTGTCCTCTATTCATCTTTGCAAGTTAAGATCTTTATTTTTTAAATTATTCCTTATGTTTTGGCTATCATATAACCTGACAAATGCAACTTAATATGATTGTAAGAACATTTTTTGAATAAAAGCATGTCTCTAAACAGATCTGCTTTACTTTTGCAGGGCCTTCTAGAAATTCATTCTTTAGGTTTATAAAAACAATGGTAGGAGGACAGGAACCCTATTGTGATCTTTCTGTTGCCATGAGTTTACCCAGTATTTAGAGGGTAGCTACAAATCATAAGCTACTTGATCCACCATTCTCTTACCTTACAGACCCCACCCACCAGCCCAGATTCTTCCCTTCCTGGAGCCTGAAAGTCCCTAGCCACTTGAGCTGGTTGCACCCTGGGCTGACATTCAGGATCCATATCAACCAAGGCATGAAGGGGAAGAATGTTTATTGCTTGTGGGGGCTGCTCTAGAAGGGCAGCTGTGGGGCTAGGTAACTTGTGCACACATCTAATCAGGTTGGATGGGAGGGGACACATCAGGCTTGTGGCTTTCCCCATAGCCCTGCATTGGTTAGGGGAAGGCACTTCCCCTCTCTACATCAGGGAGAAGAAATTACCAGCTGAGCCCTCTCTCCTTTTAGTAGAGTTCTGCTCAGGTAGTCAGGGTGACTAGTTCTGTCTTGGACACCAAGTCAGCAAGGACTCTACCTCCTGCTAGGACATCTCCTTCCTATTAGCACCTAGGAAAGTGGAGGAATCGGACTGCCCTGCTGAAGGGCTGGGGCAGTCAAACAGGTTCAAGTGTAATAGCTTTACACACCTAGACTGTCCAGCAAAGGAGCAGTTCTCAACCAGGAGCCTAGGGGCCACCGGGCTGAAGTCCAGTGACCTGTTGCCCTCCATGGGCTAAAGCTGGGGATGGAGTTGGGAGGGAGCTGCGGGGGGGGGGGGAGGGACTGCAAGAGGGCACACAGGCCCTAGTTACCCCTCTCCTTGCATCCTGAACTACCCCCCTGCCTGCATACAGCCCCTATAATGGTTTGTTTACACTGGGGGAGAGGAAAGCCTGGTGTAGCGAGTGTGCACTTCTATAGGAACACTCCAAGGCTTCCTTTGTGAAAGGACAGCTGGTAATACACATTAAATAAAATGATTTCAAGTTATACATTATAACAACGTTCTAAAAAATCAAAATACATCAATGTATAAAATGATTAGAATAAAAATTTCATATAAATATTTATATGTACACTTTGGTTACCAACTCTACGGTTCACTATACTACAATGAGCTGTAACATGCCTACAAATGCAAGTCACCTGTCAAGTTATTTAAAATAAAAAAAAAATAAAAAAATAAAAAAAAGCACCAACAATAGTTAGTGGCCAGAGCTAAGTGTCTCTCCTCTGAAGTGGAGATCAAGACGTGTGGCAGCCACACAGGGAATGGGGTTTAGGTAGTTCCAGCAGTGAAAAAACAGATTCTAAAGTTCTTGCCTCCAGCTAGCACCTTTTCTGTGCAAATTAGGTTTCCTTAGTTTGGCAACTGCCATCCAATGCCACTCAATGAGATCTTCATATTTCTAGTTGTACAAATGCAGCATTAGTGTTTGGTTTCCTACTTACAAATAGGAAATACAAAAAAAACCTTACAAATCAACAGCCTACAGCAAAGGCACATGGAGAGCTGCAGATGAATAAACAGGGTAGCCAAGCGGTGGGTCTGCTGCTTGCACAGTAAGGTTTCTCAGAAGGACTGGGTGAGCTTGTATACTGTAGCGTTCTTCATCATCATTGGTCGCATACAGCAGCTCCCATGAAAGATTTGCCCATTGACCTCGGACAGCTTCATCGTTGAGCTTGCCAACCTGCACTAACAGTTCCTGAAGGGTAAGCACTCTCCCAGTGTAAACTCCCTTTGAAAGAAAAAACATTTACTTTTCAGTACACTATCTGATAAGAATTCAGACAAATAAAAATGTTTCAGTTACAGAGCATAAAGGGAATAGTTAGCATCATTCTGGGTACTGTCTTTAAAACTGCCTCTTCCATAATTTCAACAAGCAGGTGAAACTGGAGACTGCAATTTAACAAGTGACATTTTCAACACTGCAGTGCCTTGAACCAAATAATGTCACATGCACTGGTTCCTTCCCAATATTAGTGTAAGATGAAAGGTGTATAGGCCTCTAGACTATGCTGTTGCATATAATTAACTAGAATTGTTGACTCTTTAATGGCTGAATGCTTGAATATCCCCATGTCATAGTTAAATGCTGCTTTGCAGAACAGCTGTCTGGCATTGGTACTGCTGGAAATTGCTAAATTTTGTAAAGCGTTCGCTTGTTCTTTGGATGTACAGTTCTCTGTAAAGTCTTGGAAGTAAGACACACATTAAAATAATGAGCAGTGGAAAAAAACCCAACACATTAAATGTTGCTTGCTAGCATTTTTTTCTCCCCTTACCATGTTAGGATCATGTCCCAAAGAAAAAAGGTATGGCTTTTCCTGTAAAACTGCTTGTTGCCACTCAATATCTGATACTAAACCAATGTACCAGTCACTTTCATATTCTTCCAGATAGTTAATCAGCTCTTTGAAGTTCTCTACTGGACCCAGGCTTGCTTTGTCAACCATGAGCTTAAACGTATATCTGAAAGATACGTAACAGAATGCCTAGAATAAGTATACACTTCAGAGAGAGGGACAAAGCAGTTATCAAAAGCAATGTAGCTATGATAACCCACTTACAGGTTGTTATAGTTGTTTCAATTAGCTCAAACATTGGCACTATTGATTAATCATGGAAAATGCAAAATATTTAATTTCAGAACTAATTTGCTATACTATTTGGCAATGAATACAGTGACTTACTGTCACGTAGATAGCATCTCTCTCTTCACTACATATAGTTTAAAGCCAACTCTGAAAGCACAAATGCTCTCTTCTGACAGCCTTATGCTGTTTTATAATACGCATGGCTTTTTACCTGAATGCTTTCAGTGCTAGTTGGAATAGTTCTGGTTTTCCAGTTAGCCAATCCAAACCAACACACCAAGGAATGCCACCAGTGTACGCTCTAAATACGTGACTAGGAGCAGGAACTGTATTGTCTAGTCCAAACAAACCAAAACAACAAGACAATACACCATGGACGTACAACTCTTTCAAAGCTTGGTCTTTAGTAATGTCTTCAAGTAAATTGGAAGGTTTTTCTTTCAAATGAAAAAAATCCAGTTGACTCAAAACAAAATGGTACCAGTCTTCTGGAAACCTCTGTCTCATCTCATTGAGTTTGGAAGTAGGCATGGGCGCAGTTCTCCACTCTTCAGGTATGCTTAGCAACTCAGAGTAGGAGCAGCTAAATTCAACTAAAGGTAAGCTTACAACTTCCTGCTTCTTTCCTTTGTCTACAGCAGGGAGTCCAAGCACAGCTTTGTAGAGTTTATCTTCAGGTGCTGTCTCTTGCAGAGTACCAACTGCGCTCTCCATGTCTACTGACCCTGGAACAGACAAAAGTGTTCTTGGTGCAACTTCCAATGGCTCAGTTTCTTTTCTCTCTCTTGTTCTGCTGGGCTCAAGATCAAAAAGATCACTATCATCGGTCCAATCCGCAATTGTATCTACACTAAAGCTATCTTCGTCCTTTATGGGCCTGGGTTTTTCTACTGCACTGTCAAACGCTTGGGGCTGGGTTAATGGAAATGACCCTTCTTTGTTCTTGGTTGTTTTGTCCAGCTTCTCGCATATTTTTGATTTTTTATAGCAATACTGGACAAGTATCCATACAAGCACTTTAAGGAAATCATCTTTCAGTTGCTTTAAGTTCTCTTGTGAATCAATGATTCCAGACAAGACATTCCTGGCATCAGAATACAGTCTCACAGGTAGAGCAGTACAAGGGGTTAAAATGTTTCCAAAATGATGATTCAGAGAGAAAGTCTCTGCATGCTCCTGGTGTTCAAAGGCCATTTCAAACACTTCATCGACTCTGTGTGCTTCAGCAGTGTGGCAGGACGTTTCCTGCAATTCTAGCCCCTACAGCACAAATGGAAACAAGTCAGCTTTGCTCTTTGCCCATACAAGCAATGCTAACAAATACTATTTTCTTGTATTAAAAATTATTCCCAGCAATTGAAGACACTTCCATTTCTAATATTTCTGGCACTAGTGAAGCCAAGATTTTTATTTTATAGCACCCATCATACTATCTAACATTGACTACAGATGTTAAATACAAACATGATAAATCTGAACTTTCTTTAGAACCTTGCATTTTATTTACCATGGTACCTTTGCCCCTTACAGATCAACTGTATACAGTTAAAAAAAAAAAAGGTCTTGAGCCACAGGACGAGTTATACAGTACTTCCGTACTTGCTAATCTAGTGGTTTCCTTCCCCCGCCCCCCTGCCCCAACTTCTTCTATGTCATAACTTGAAGTTTTCAGTAAATATTCACCTTAATATTAACACAGCAGTATGTGAAGCCTCTTTCTAGTACTAATATCCACATCAGTCTGTCCTGAAAACGGCACAAGTAGTGTGATCCAGGTAAAGAGAGACCTAAAAATGATGCAGAAAAAGTTAACTTTTACTGTTGGATTCTGTTGATTAAGGTTTCTTCTGTACATTGAAGAAACCATTGCAAAGACACTCTTGTATGAAATAGTTTGTGGCCTGTGATGTTCTTGCAACAGCCTAGCACATTTACACAGCAACACTGATCCTGCCAGAACCAGTTTGGGTCGGCCAAGCACAGCACAGGTGTTGCTTCAGTGGATTCCTGGCTCCTTGATGTACATATCCCATAGTGCCCGCAACCGTTACTAGCTGGAGCTTTGGGACAGCTTGGCAGTATGAGGCATTGCCTTATGGAATGGGGTTAGAATGGCCAGCAGAACTAGGGCAGCTGCAACGCTTCTGGTTTCCTCTTGCAATATGAAGAAACCACTGTAGACCTCACTGGTTGAGCTGGAGACCTATTCCTGGATGTTACAACCAGCTGGAACAACCAGAACTTGTAAAACATCTTGAAATACTTGGTGAATTTGTGTACACAGAGAGCTTTCCAAGCACTGCTTTTTGCCATACGTTCTTCGGGATAGATTGAGCCTTTGTGCATTAGTGTCCACAACTTTAGTTAGATTATGGACTGCTGCTTATATTAAACTACCTTGTGTCAGGTCAAGAATAGAAACCAAAGCAAGTAAGGTGCAAATCTGGATCCAAATACTGTGTCCAGAATAACGACTATAGTACATTGTGAAACACTTAGGTAGTGTAAATAGAAATTATGAGGCAAGCTGGGAAAAGTTAGTGGAAACCAAGTTAATTTTCTTGCCTACAGGGTTACGTATATACATACGCTGTACTGTATACCCAATTAAAAACGTTAAAACAGAACAGTCTTCCAGCCAACAGACCCTATATTAGCCCTCACCACTGAGTCTGTAATCACTGTAGTACACCATATTTTTGTTAGCAGAGAGTGAAGAAAACAATAACCGAATAAGACTTCATACGTGGGCTCCCAATTCCTAAATTAATAAACCTGCATCCAAGAACCATTAAGACATGCTTTTGTAATACACCACCTCCATACTTAGCAAGTAATGATTCAGTTGGAAGGGAAAAACTTCCGCAAGACAATTGCATTTTTGTCTAAATTACCTGATTCATAAGTTTGGGAATGCTTAAGTCATCCTTTATCTATTTAAGACTTTTCTAAAGTGCTTGTCACCACAGTCCCCAAGCACTGATTTATTACAGTATTAATAAGCTGTGCTTCTACGGCATTTTTATTTAAGGATCTCAAAATGCTTTATAAATATCAATTAAATGTCAGTCCACCTGTGAGGTATTATCATGCCTGCTTTACGGATTCTTAAGCAGATGTTAAGGCCTAAATTTTCCAAGTGTACCCATTTTTGGATGTCCCACATGAAACTCTAACAGACTAATTTTCAGAGGTCCTAAGCACTCACAACTCCAATGGAATTTGCTGTTCCTCAGCACCGCTAGGAAGAAAAATCAGGCGCTAGATATCAAGTTGGGTACCACAAAAAAAAAACCAACCAAAAAAAACACACTGAGGCAACCAAAATTAGTAGGCATTTGAAAATTAAGGCATAAATGATTTGCACGTGTCAAGTTAATGGCAATGCTAGCACTTAAAGAGTCCTGAAATCAAGCTCACTGCTTTAGCCAGTAGATTGCCCTCCCTCCCACAGAAACATCACATTGCTTTCCTCTACTCTCTTTCTGTTTAGACGTAACAGGGTGATGGTAAACTTGTTATCTAACTGATTTTCTTAATTCAGGCCTTAGATTACAGTCAGATGTCACTTCTCCAGCATGTCTGTGATATTCCAAAACAGAACAATGCATGTTTGCTGCCAGCACATTGCTCATTGCATCCTCACTCACGTTCAAATCATCTTTGACTTGTACAGGGAATTTTAGTTTCAGAATGTTGTAAAATACAATCAGTAAAACCAGCCATTAGGTTATAGTTAAGATTAAAAATAACCTTATATTTCACTGTGCTAATAAAGTGCACTTTATTGCTACCATTTTTGCAAAGATTTTTTAAAAAGTTGGGCTGTCAAAGCTACTAAAAATCCTCTCTGTAGATTTTTTTATTTTAATTTTAAAATTAAAATAGTGGCACCCAGAGCATTGTCGCTTCATCTTTAAATGATCGGAGATCCTAACATGATCTCTTGCTTGGAAAGGTCCATTCAAAGATTATCCCTTTAAAAAGCAAGGAATTTTTTCTATTTTTTTTTTTTTAATATTGAATCCGAGGCATGAGTGCCACAACACTGCACTTTCATAGTAGCAATAAGGAAGATGTTCTTATTTACTGGCAGAGTGAATGGGGAGTGAGGCTTCTCCTTTTGTGGGGAAGCTTCCTACAATTACTTCAAGTCTCTTCAGCCCTCGTACCAAAACCATCACATAGGGCCGCTGACAAAAGTTTCTGCATTGATCTCTTCCTCCGAAAAAGAGTGACTGAAGTTAGATTCAATTACCTTTGAATACTAAGATGCCTCCCGTACTAGCCTTCAGTGTAAGACAGCAAAAGTAAATACTCATAACTTATCAGTGGAGCAACATGCTTTTGAATATTTTGGTTATGTGTACCAAATGTTTCTCAAAAGAATTTCTTGCAATTTCAGCAATTATGTTTTCTCTGGCGGAGGAAAAAAATAATCTTGGTTTTTGTTTTCCTCTTAGTATAATTAAAAATAGATAAATACATGCCACAATCTTTTGTAAAATTGTAAGGCCAGAAGGGGCCATTATGATCCTCTAACCTCATCTCCTACATAACAGGCCACAGAGTTTTACCAAGTGGTTCATGTATTAAGCCCATAGATTTTAGTTAAGCCTAGGTAGATCTTTTTAGAAAGACATCCTCTCTTGTTCAATATAAGGAATGCCAAGTGCAACATAGTTTTGCCACCACTGTGTCATTGTATTAAATCACAGCATTCTCTATTAAGAGAATGCAGCAAGGTCAGAAACCATCCATTTTTTTCATAGCTGAATAAGTCCTGGAACACTGCACGGTTTAAGTTTTAATCTAGGTAGTGAGCGCATTTAACGTAGAGGTTGCAAATCACAATGTTCTCCAATAGAGGCTACACAGATTAAAGCATTTAACTATATTATCTGCAAATTATTTTATACAGCTGCTTATTTTATAGAGTTACAGTTTACCTACCTAGACTACCAGATGCTAGTGCAGACTGCAGTGCAGTGGCCAGACTCGGAACCACCTGCTGGTAGTACATGGTATCTGAACAAACACATGCTGTTGCACCCACAGTTCCAGGCCAGCTTCGGATAGGTCTAGGAAACCCAATCAAAAATATTGGTAGAGTGAAGAGCGGCAGCATGGGGGAAGAAAGTAGTGCAGAGACAGCTATGAAGGCCAATACAATTGGGAAGAAAACAATGTTGAGTGTTATTAAGGAGGCAGTAGATTTCCGACGTTGCTTTTTCTCTGTCCATGATGTCAAGAGAACAGCTACAGCAAACTGCAGTTTTGAGATCAACTGAAGTAATCGATCCCGAATGACACCAGCCTGTTGAGATACATACAATAATGAAATACTTTTCTTAGGTATCTGGTCACATTCAGCATTGTTAGAGCTCTTTCAGGTTTACATACATTAATTATTAAACCAAGAGAAAATCCAGGTCTACAGAGTTTCAGTCTCCATATCCATAAGCCCTAATTTTGGAGGAAGTGGGGGAGAAAAGAATAGGATGCAACAGCTAGCTGCTTAATCAAAATTAAAATTAGGTTTACCAGTAAGAGTCTGATTCCTGTATCAAGGCTCCTGTTCCACCACACATCGGTATTAAATAGCAACATCTGTACTATCGATACAATCACCATCTCCAACAGGGCATTCTCTGTATTTTGCCAAACCTAAAACAGAGACTGATTATTTGTTGTACCAAGCATCTGCCCTTCCTCCCTCCTCTTGACCTGGAGTATTTCTTCCAAGTCACTTCTTATTTCTTTTGGAAAAAGTTTCTTCTACAAGGTAGAAAAATTTAAAATTACCATTCTAAAGGTTCTTGTGAATCCAATGCAAATAGATACAGAATGAAGACTTTGTAGGGAACTGTCTAATGAAAGAAATGCTATCATAGCAAATGGAGACACTGCAATTAAAAAAAAACAACACACAAACACGAGAGAAACATCAATGCTTTTTCTTTGCAACGTCTACCAAAGTCTAGATCCTGCAGTGAGCTCACTGCAGAATGGAAATCTTAGTTTGTGAATGGGAATTGCCACCACTAAGCCAGTAATTTTTTTCCATGAACTTCCCTCTCCCCCTCAAAAAAAAAAAAAAAAAGTTAAAATTAGGTGGCATTTTCACATAAAGGGCCCATTCCTGCAAGCGCTTACGTCCATGCTTAACTTGTGATTAGTCTCTCTGAAGTTAATGGGAATACACAAATGAGTGAAATATGTGAATAAACACTGCCGGATTATGTCCCCAAACTGGTAGATCTACACAAACAAACTCAATTTGGGCCAAATTTTGGTTCCATTGAAGAGAGTGGAAAATGTGCTATTGACTTCAATGGAAGTAGGATTAGACCTTTTATTAGGAAGTTGCAAGGAACAAATATTTTGACGGACTTCCAGGGTCAATTCAGTTTTCTTTTAGAATTATTTTATTAAAGTTAGAGCAAAGATTTTCAAAAGTGACCAGTGATTTTTGGATTCCAAACCTACAATCCTTAAAGGTGGCTGGTTTTCAGAAAGCACTGAGTACCCACACTCTGAAATTCAGTCCCTCAAATAGCACCCTAAAATTCATGCACCCTACCTAGATCACTAGTCACTTCTGAAAATCTAAACCCATAATTGTGCATACAAGGCTAAAAGTAAAACTTCAATGAAAACTTTAAGCCATTTAAATCTTCTTAGCACATAGATTTTAACTCAGATAGAGAAATGTTATTGCCATGTTTTAATCTTCCTTTAATCATTTTACATATAGTATATAGAAGGTATTCCTACCTAGTGTTAGTAAAATCCTTCTGACAACACCAACTTTCATAAGCCTTCTTTGCGTCTCCATGAACACAGTCATAGTCCTGACATCCTTTGGATAAAAAGGGTTTCGGAAGATTCCAAACAAGTACACTCCCTGAATCTCTCTAAGAATCCACATAACTATAAGTAATATGATCAGGATGTAACTCACTATAGCCTGGGGACTGGCTTTGGAAAATGCTGAAAAACCAGCAAAGTGATGCAGCAAGCTGGCTTCTATGAGAGCCAATGTCAAGACAGTCAAATAGAAAAAGAATTCCCTCCACCCAAAGTGTATCCTAGGACCACTGGACTTAGACCACTTGGAGTTGTTGGAAGCTAAATGGCTGATCATGGTGTGCTTGAAGGCTAGACCAATCTCACTTAGGTTAAGACTGAGTATGAACCCAAATCCAGTCATGAAGAGGACCACACCAACAGTGCTGGGAATGAAATATGATGCGATCGCTGTTCCAGCAGAAATGAGAAACATTACTAACAACCTGCGAAGGAGGAAAAAAGAGAGATTTGATTGAAAAGAAAAAAGATTATAAACTACAATGTTATATTTGATCATCAGGTCAATAAAACGTACCTTGTATTACTTGACATCGGCGAACCTCCTAGGCCAAACTCCAACACTTGTTCCATTCCCCATAGAAAAAGTGCATCAAGTGGGGGCAGAATCCCCAATGCCCATAAAAATGGCAAAAATAGAAATGCGATGTGCAAAATCTGGTTTGTCTGTTCTAAAACTGGTATGTTAACAGTAAACCTGGATGAAAAAGGAAATGTATTTGACTCCTATGAAAGGAAGATACTGTATGTATAGATGCACTTCAAATTTAACACACACGATAAATCCAGAAGTATAAAAGTTATGTATCCCATATTCAAATGTGAGAATAGTCAGACTTTTAAAAAAACCCACACAAATAAATATACTTAAATTAATGCCTGGACATTATTAGACTGACAACAACTAGAAACCCAAAGTTCGAATCCAGATCTAAATTTTTCTGATGTTCACTGTGTTTGGATCTATAATTCTAAATCAGGCCTCTCTCTAATTTAAAAGTACTATATTTGGTACAAATTATTTTAAGACATTTAAAAGCTGTAAAAATATATTCCTTGATAACTGATCTTTAAAAGGACAGTGAGGCAAACAGTTACTTCCAATAGTACTGAATTTAAGACTGAGGGTGACCATTTTAACTATGCTAACCTTATAACTTCTCAGTCTCCCACCAAACTTTTCTTGAAGGCTATCAAGTTCTTAATTTTCTATAAAAGCAAAATAAAAGCATTAAGTTCTATTGTATAATTTTCTAGGCTTCTTCTGGATTTTTCCACTTGACTGACATCTCCAATACAAATCTTTCAGGAGAGTTATTTCATAGCATCTACTAACAAACTGCATACATAAGTCAACATTAAAGTTATATAAACATTATCGAAGTTTACCTGTGTGCAAGATCCACTGCAATAAAGACAAAAATATAGAAAGGTCTCATCAGAGCGGTAATTTCATAAGTATCCAGTGCTTGAAAAGTAGCCGTCTCTGTAGCTGTGTTTATGATTAAAGAATATTCTCCTATACAAATAGTTACCCATCCAAACACGAAGATCACAACAGTTCCTCCAATGTTACTATACAGCAAGGTTATTCTGTTTGGCAGCAAATACCAAGTTCCCAACCCACACATTACCCCAGCAAGAAACGAATGAAATACAGTGTTGACTATATATTTCTTGCCTGGAATAATAAATTTAATAGTCTCAGAACCCACACAGCTGGAAAATTCATACTCATCTTCATCCCTTAGGGTATTCTGAATTTGCATTCTTTCTACTGTCACTGTTTTCTCTCTTGCATACAGATTTGTCATCTGGAGAATAAGTGCTGTAACAAGCATTAGTCCTCCTGAAAGTGCTGCAGTATAATAGTCTTTTATAATGTCTAACTGGTACAAAAGTGTTCCTACTCCTCCCATAACCCATGGTGTCAGGAAAAGAATGATCTGATTCACATATATGTAAGGAGGCACACAATAGCCTAATTTAAATCGGGGACCTCCCAAAACAGTCTGTGGAAAGCGCTTCAAGAAGAACTCCTGTTTGTAATCATTCAGGAGAGGTACATCTGGACCCATTCTTATTACTCAGGAATCTTGGATGAGTCCCATCTTTCCTGTAGCACAACAACAGCAGATAAAGAAAAATAAGGTATTGTTACTAAATGCCACATTCAAAACTTCACAAGTAGGCAATAAAGATAATTGTTTAGTCCTGTTTTCATTTGTAAAAATCATAGTGGAATTCGCATGTTAATAATTTCAGTAGACGTATTCTGAAATAGGATAGAAGATACTGAACTTATAAGGACTATAAGTAAACTGTTAAAATGGGAAAAAAATTTACAGCATATTTTTAAATACAGAATATACTGACCATTGCAGAACTTATGTGAAGAATTATGGCCTCTACTCTTTGGAGTTTATAAAATGAATTGTTTACCCTCATGACAAAGTACTTGTCTAGAACTGAAATTTACATCTAGCCCCATTCCAACTTATGATTTAAGACTCTGTCCTCCAAGGACTTCCAAATGGGATGCCACCCATGTCCAGGAGGAACCCCATCAATCTCAATGAGGACCCACGTGGGTGCAGGGGTTTCACATCGAGTTAAAACATATAACATCTTAAGTGTTTAAAAAAAAAAAAAGTGGCATCAAAGCCCTTTTCAGCTACCCTGATGCTTAGGAGACCTACTCATTAACCAGGACCCAGTTGTGCTCAGCACTTCATAAACACAGAACAAAAAGATGGCCCTTGCCTGAAGAGCTTACAATCTTAGTATAAGATAAGAGACAGATGGGGAAGTACAAGTAAACAATGTGACAATATTGGTCAGCAGGATGGGCAGTAGCCTCAGCACACCACTAGCCTAATTGTTGTCAATATTTTTGTAGGCATGGCAAACAAGAGTTTTAAAGAGTACAATGAGGTAGCTTTGTGGATGTTTATGGGGAGGTCCATGCAACAGCAAGGGACAGCATGGGAGAAAGCAGAAGGTGCTTGTTTGAAAATTTAATAAGTAGACAATGAATGCCATTGGCTGACATACCCCCTTCCCCATCTGCAATGCGCGAGAAAAAAATTGAAGACCTAATTGTAACAGGCACAACATGTATTCAGCATATGCTTGTTAATTATATGAATGAGCAAGGCCAGCAAACCATTTACAGGGTTGTTGCTTCCATTTGGATTTTTTCTGGGACAACTGTGAATGTAGGTAGACATTCAAAAGGAATTATTACTCAAAGGATAAGGAAACCTTTAAAGGAGAATATCTTTGTAGTCTAGAAACGTAACGATAAAGAAAAACACACATTTATCTTACTGATCACAGAAGCAAGGATCTAGAGCCAACAGACAGGAGTACTCAGTCTGAGGGCCTGGATAGAGAACAGGACTCAGAAAAAACTACTGTGTAGCGACTCTCTATTTTTGTTTTAAATAAGGTACCTGTGGGTGTAGCTAGAAGATTTAATGCAGAAAGTGTTTTATACTAGCTGCCTTCTATCTGACAAGTAAACTGCACCCCATTTTTAACAGCACTACAGGTGTAGTGAGAAACAAATGTGCTAATGCCACTGACATGTATCCTCTCACTACTATATTTAATACTTGTAAGTGCTTTAGTGCACAATTCAGTTTACATTCACCAAGGAAACAGTCACATGGTCTGCAAGTATACACTGGGCTTCACAACATTCCGTCAGAAATAATGGAAATGAGAGGCACCCAGATATTCTAAATTAGTGTTACTGGCCAATAACTGGCATTTTCTCTAAAAGGTATTGATTTAGCCTAATATATAATACTCAGTAATAAAATGTAGAGCCATGAAGTATTGTTGATCTGCTGCCCTTATAACACAGAGCACTCTCTACATAGTACTGTACATTTCTTTCTTCTGTAGTAACTGTGCATGTTGTTGTGTTATTTGCATTCTCTTGCAACTGAGGTGAAAACAGCAATCATGTCGGAAAGCAACTAAAATGCAATGTGGAACTATTCCCAATCATACAGATAGATACTGGATAGGGCATTCATTACAATCAGTTCTACAGTTTGTAAAGGCAATATGGACACACCATAGTAAAAGTGTTCTAAAAGTACATTAAAAAAAAAGTACATTCTAAGCTTGCTCAGAAGTCACTGGAACTTATAAATAAAATTAAATAGCATGTTTTAAAGTGTTGTTTGTGCAACAGTGCCAGGTTAAAAAGAGTTTGATAGGTAAAAAATTGTGGGGGCATGTAAAGGAGAGAAATTTAGTTTTAAAGGAAACATAAACCAAAGAAAGTTTTACCTTTTTTTTTTTTTTTTAATATAAAATTTCCCTGGCAGCTGTGATTTTAGCTTTGCCACAGTGGTGTTATTTGTTTCAAGTTTAGTCTGCATTCTTGTTTCTATGTACTGTATATATTTGCTAAACTATAAACAACATATTAACTGATAAAACAAATGTAACAATAATTTATTAAATAAACATATTTACATTACAAGTTTTACATAAATAATAGACATACTTGCGTAAAATTTAAAATCTATGTGTATAAACAAGACAGTCCTCCTACCCCAGTGCAATGCAAAACAACACAAACATTGTAAGGCACTATTAAAAAAAAGCAAACATATTTATAAGAGAAATCAGAGACTAAGCCCAACAAATATGGGAAACCATGTAATCTTAAATACCCCTAGCTGACCTCTGAGTTGATAAATATGTTGGTGCCAGATTTTCAAACAGCAGTTTACGTACTTATAGTTACCTCTGTACGAGTCCCAGCAAAAGTAACTGTTTGCAGGATCTGCCCTCAGTTTGCATTTCTAAAGTATGTGGACAGTTCTAGGCTGACCACATTGCCTGGCTACCCTGCTGGCCTGGGTAACAACAGTCACATCAAACATAAGCTACCTTTCTTCACTTTCAAAGCCCTTAGGGCCTAACTCCAACCTACCTATTTTCCAGGGATTTGGAGCAATCAAATTTTTGAATTGCTCCGCTCTAGCTCTGGGCATAAACCTACTGCTCTGCGCTCCGCTCCAAAGCCCTGCTATTTTCTCTTTCATAACTGAAGCATCAACTCCCACCTCTGATCAGCCCATAATGTCATTTGTTAAATTGTCAAACAAGCACCTGTGTGTTTTCTCCCATGCTGTCCCTCATCTGGGAGAAGTATCTCACAAAATATCTGCAAAGCTACCTCATTAGTCTCCTTTGCTTTAATGCCTACAAAAAAATTGACAATAGATAGACCACTGGGGTGCTAACACTCCTGCTTATCATACTGATCAATATTGTCTCATTGTACTCCCCTGATCTGTTGTCCCTTGTCCTATACTTTGATTGTAAGATCTTTGGGGGGTTGCAGCCTATTGTTCCGTTTGTACTAGCACAATAGACCCCTAGGTACTCCTATAATACAAACAACAACAACCGGGCATAACCAGGGTAGTTCTACACATATATTTTGCAGTTGCTTATATCATCCCCATTATCTGAACACCATTACATCTTTTATGGTGTTTATCCTCACAATATCCCTCTGAGGTAGACGTGTTATCCTTATTTTACAGATGGAGAACAGAGGCACAGAGACTTGACCAAGGTCACATAGGAAGTTATTGGTGGAGTCAGGACATGAATCCTGATCTCCCAAGTCCCAAACTAGTGCTCTATGTATGAGGCCATCCTTCCGCTACAGGACTTAGATCATTAAGTGCAGCTTTAAATTTCTTGGAGAAGCTGAAAGGGTGAGGTGGATGAATGCTTACTTCTAATATTTCACAGCAAACCATAGGGTTATATTTGTATAATTTTCATTTGTTAAATGATGTCATATAAGGCTTGGGGCTATTTAAAAGTTATATTCACAATAAATTAAAATTGTAACTATCTGCTTAGTACAAGCCAGGCCACAATACTCAACACCTCTCATCACATGAAACTATCAGTCAAGAAGATCAACCAAACAAATAAATAAAAAATAAGCACACCCTTACCCCCAAGCAGACTTTTAATCCTGAGAGACTTCATGAAGTCCACTAAGGGCTTAATTACTGCTATGACATTTTCAGAGAAGGTGCTCAGATACCAGGATGAGGAGGTGGCAATACAAAACCCTAAAATCAGAAGTAGATTTTGTGCTTGGATTAGCAACTGATCCTGACAATTTTGGAAGATTGTTATCTAACACTACAGCTCCATATCTGCATACACACAAACCTCTTGTCAGATCAAGGGTCACCTACAAGTTACACAGCCTTTGTACTAAAAGCTAAGAAAGAGAAGGTCAAGTTTGTTTTAGTTGAAGTGCAACGCCCGGGGTACATCAAAGGCTTAGTCCTAGGGCCAGCAGTCACACCCCCCTCTCAGCTCCCACAGCAGCATCCCAAATGTCCTTCGGGGAAGGCACGGTCTGTTCCGTGTTTGTACAGCGCCCAGCGCAACAGGTTCCTCACCCAGGACTATGTCTGCAGCGGCCACTCAGCCCCTACAAACCCACACAAACCCCGGCACTTCTAGGCTCTCGAACCAGCCCTGGGGCTCGGCCCCTGTGGAGATTGAGGCCGCCCCCCAGCTCGGACCTCGGGGGGCTGGCGAGCCTGACACCCCAAGCGCCTCAGAGTCTCTCGCCCAGCTCATTTCAGGGGGCCCGGGCGTGGGGAGCGCTCCAGGCTGCCGCGTGCGGGGCTCAGCCCCGAGGGCAGCGCAGCCCGGGCCGCGCCTCTCGGGAAGCCGCGTACCTGGGGGCAGCGCGGGCTGCCCAGCGTCGGGCGGGGCGAGCCCCGTGCAGAGCGACGGCGGAGCCCCAGCAGCGGCTCGCGGGCCCGAATCCCGCTGCTCCGCCCCCGGGGGTTTCCACAGGGAGCCCAACCGAGGCGGGCAGCGCCTGGCGGGGGATCCCTCCCGCTCTGCCGAGGCCGCTGCCGCGAAGAGGGGGCGCGGGGTTCAGACGCGGCGGCAGGGGCCGCTCTTGCTCTCTCGGCGGCGGCGCTGGGCTCCCGGCCCCGCGCGCTGACGGAGCGAGCTACGTCCCCCTCCCGCCCTGCCACTCACAGCCGCCGCCATTTTCCCGCCTGACGCAGCCCTCCCTCCGGGGAACCGGCCCTGCCTCCCGCGCCGCCACGGGCAACGGCCCCGGGCCGCCCGCCGCGCGCGCCGCACCTTGGCAGCAGCGTGGCCGGAGGGGTTAGTCCCAGGCTGCGTCCGCGGGGGCGGCACGAACGGCGGCTCCTGCGCGCGGGCGGTTTACCGCCTGGGGGGGGGGGGTTTAGCTCGTGCTGGTCTTGTAGGGCCGACACAGGGCAGCGCTGCTCCCTCTGCTGCCGTTGGTCGCAAGGGGGCTGTTAGGTAAAAATCAGCTTGTCCTTACTCACCGTCCCAACACCGGGTGATGCGGAGTTGGACTGTAGCTCATAAGCTGTCAGAAGCCATGTAAGAAACACACTGAGTCCCAGAAGCTTTGATCAAAGGGCACACAACTCCCTCCGCAGCTAGCCGCTGTGGAGGAGTGTGGCAACTTTATTCACGACGAGCACCAACATATATAGGAAGACAGACAAAGAGGGCACTACAATCTCATTCCAGGCTATCCTGCTCAAACTGGTTTCTTATAGTTACTCAATTTAAGCAGGGGGACAGAAAAAGCCGATGCAAGGATATTTGTGTAAGATAAACGGATTTAGTGCAAGGCCAGAAGAGTTTATTGCTAAGAGATTAGGGAGCATTTTTATGACGGAGGCCTTGCTTAATTTTATAACAGGGCCTTGCTATTTTATGACAGGGGCTTTGCTTAGCTAACAATCCCCCCCCCCCCCCCCCAGCAGCCTGGAGACCTAAGGTATCCAGAGCTGCAGTAAGTGGAGGTGTGAAAGCAAACCCAACACCGAGGGCGATTAAGCCCCTGGATGATGGCACAAATCAAAGTTAGAAAACTGTTACCCTTCCACCCGTGTCCCCTTTGCCCATACGCAGGACCCGGGAGGAAAGAGAGAAGTGCACCGGCCACCCATACCAGTATCTGCATCCTGCCGTATACCAAGCAAACAGGAATATAACCAAAGGAATTAAAAGCAATGTGAAAACTAAGAGTCCAGGTCCAGTGTCAAGGTTCCAATAATTAGAGGGTACAGTCCAAGGAGAGTCAGTGACGTTCATGTGAGGAACGTTCGCTTTGATAATGTTAGTTTTGTGTCTGAGAGGGGCTGGCAGATCCACCGGTCAGCTGTGGTACCCGCGGGAGCGACAGACACTGCTGGTCCGTTGCTGAGGTCCACTACAGCTGGCTTGATGTGAGAGTGAGGAATCCAGGACTTCTGCCCTTCCAGGAAAACAGCAGTTTGAGTTGTCAGGAGCACTTGGTGGGGTCCAGTAAACCTCGGCTGGAGGGTGTCACTGCGAACAAACTTGTTGGCCCATAGAAAGCACCAGGCCGGAACGGGTGAACTTGATCCTCCAGAGGCACGGTCTGGGAAAGCTGATAGGCTTTCCAGAGAGCACGGGGGCGAGCCTGTAAGGAGAGAAACTGAGAAGCGGTTATGTGATTCCCCCCCCCCAATAGTAAAATGCCAACACGGGGCAACGAGCCAGCGTTAGTGGGTGGATGCCCATAAAGCAATTCAAAGGGAGAGAGGGGCCCAACACTCAAGTAGGGCGTGTACAAAGGTGAAACAAAACAATCGGAAGTACCTGTGGCCATTTTAACCCGGTCTCCTGGCAATATTTAGACAAAGCCGTCTTAAGTTCTCTATCCACTCTCTCTACTTTCCCGCTAGACTGAGGGTGGTATGGGGTATGGAACGAGTGACTGATCCCTAATCCTTCCTCGACGCGCTTAAGGACAATGGCTGGTGAAATGTGCACCTCCGACAGAGTCAACGCTGGTTGGAACCCCAAAACGGGGAACGATGTCCTGCAGGGGGATCTTGGCAAAGGTGGAGGCGGTACAGTACGCTGTAGGGAAAGCCGCTATTGCCAGCTGGCATGCTCGGGCCAGGGCATAAAGCTCAGCTGCTTGGGCTCCCCAGTTGCCTAGTGGGAGGCTGCCTCGATGACGTCCCACGGAGAGATCACAGCGTAGCCGGTGAAGCGCTGTCCCTCGGAGTAGAAGGGGCTCCCGTCCGTGAAGAGGATGAGGTCCAGATTGACGAGGGGCGCGTCAAACCCCTGCCACCAATATGCGAGTGCAGGAGGGTGTTCCCTGGGCCACCGGGACAATTGCCTGTGAGTAGAATGCCACTGGGAAGCGGTGGGGTCCGCTCATCTGGGTAAGGACTCCACTAGTCACCCCCCCCCCCCCCATGTACAAACAGGTGGCACGTCTTGGTGTAGTTGGGGGGTCTGCGGGACATGGAAGTGGCAACACTGTAAGGAAATCAAATGCTTGAACAGTCTCCGGAGACCATTGCAAAGGTTTCGGGGCCGAGTTAGAAGTGAGTGCATGGAGGGGTTTGCTCAACATGGATGGCAGCCATGGGCGGCAGAAGCCAATGAGTCTGAGAAACCCCCGCAGCTGCTTCTTGGTAGAAGGTAACGGGCACCGCTGAATGGCCGGAATGCGGGCTGGATCCCTCTGTTGGCCCGCAGGGGTCAGGATGAATCCCAAATAGCGTACCCGTTGAGAGTCCCCAGGAGTGTAAGGAAAGTAAAAGGGCCTTACCGTCCTGACGGAGGGCTTCCTGGTCACAATGGCCCCACCAGAATGTCATCCACGTATAGGACCAAAGTTGATCCGTGGGACTGGAGAACCCCTCCAGGTTGCGGCAGAGGCATTGGCTGAATATAGTCAGGCTGTCTCAAAACCCCTGAGGCAGGCGCTGCCACACGTAGGATTGGCCCTTCCAGATGAATCCGAAGAGGTACTGAGAGTCAGGGTTGGACAGGGATGCTAAAAGAGGCTGATTTTAGGGCAATAGCAGTAAACCATTGGGCATCCCAGGGCATCTGGCTGATAATGGTGGCCAGATCCCGGCACCACGGCGTGGAGGGGAACGACATACCTAGTGCCCAGCCATAAGTCCTGAACAAAACGCCACTCCACGGGGTCTCCCTCCTTCTTGGGTAGCTTTTTTGACAGGAAGAATAGGAGTGTTGCATGGGGAGCATTGGGCCTTAACAAGGCCCTGCTTTACAAATCCTTCTACAATAAGGCGTATACCTTCCCTAGCTTTTAAAAATAAGGGATACTCGGGAACAGATGGGGGAAGCAAGGAGGCCTTGACCTGGATGCTGACAGGCTCCACGGAGAGGAGCAGTCCCACATCAGTGTTTGAGGTTCCCCACAGGGACGGCGGCAGGCCTGCCAAATCTGGGGGGCGAGGGGGAAGAAACATTCTTTTCTTTGGGAGGAGTGTTCCTTCCCTGTAACCATTACCTCAGGCTTGAATATTGACCGTGGATGGCTCGGTCATTACCTTAATTGCATTTATTTCCTTTCAATTAAGTAGCCTCTTAACGTTGGTATAGGCACTTCCACCTTCCCATATTTCTTTGAATGTATAAATATCTGTTCACTGTCTGTTCCATTCCATGCATCCGAAAGCTTATGCTGCAATAGATTTGTTAGTCTCTAAGGTGCCACAGGTATTTTTCTTGTTTTCTTTTGCTGACACAGACCAACACAGCCACTACACTGAAACCTTCCCTGCAATAAACTCATCAGTAAGCCCCCCCCCCCCCCCAGGAATGCAGGTTAAAGTGGCCTCAAGTTTACAAAGTAAATCTCGACCCATCAAGGGGAAAGGGCAGGCTGGGGAAAAAAGAAAACAGTGAGAAAAACACTTATTAGCAAAAACAACATTCAAAGGCAAAGTAAGCCCAAGAGTTTGCAGATTTCCCTCCACCCCCCCCCCCGTTGCAGTTTTTACCTCAGGAGATAACCACGAAGGGGGGGGGCATGGTTTAAAAGTGAAAAGGTAGCCCCTGTGTCCATAAGAAAAGATACAGAGAAACCTTGAACTGAAAGGGTTAACCAAGGCTCCTTAGTAGGAGAGAAGGGAGCCTGCTAAAGACATTAAAGAGATAAGACCGTCAGAATGTCGCCTTCGTCCCAGGGGCACCATCACTTGCGGTGTTGTTGTCCTTTGTAGTTTATCCAGGCTTGAAGAATTGGTTGAGCTCTTCGGCATAATTATTAACAGCTACAGCCGAGCCACCTGAGCGTCCCCAGGTCCCCAGGGGCAATCGCGTCTAAAATGACCCAGTTGTCCGCACTGGAAACAATTTCCCGAGGGCTGGGGCAGCCAAGATCCTCTCCCTCTAGTACCCTGAAATCCTCTGCCTCGACTACGTCCGCGAGCACCCCCACGGCCACCATGGAAGGCTAAAGCCATCAGCTTATACTCCTCCTTCCTATCCTTTTTGCTACACTCTTTCTCCATTTCCCATGCAAAGTCAGCTACATCCAATACTGAGCTGACAGACTCACCACCCCACCCAGGGCGGAAATTCAAATAAATAGTCCCGTATAGGGGGCAAGAACTGAGTCACAAAATGTGAAATAAGGGTAGGATGATCCTCCCTTCTCTCAGAGTTCAGCTGGGTGAACATCCGAGCCCCCTCCAATAACCACGACCAGAATTGTCTGGGGGGTTCATCGGGTTCCTGCCGAATTTGCAGGAATTTAACCTGATTAGGTGGGCGGTGAGCTATGTCTCTCAGTCTGCCCAACAATCTTTCCTTGTCTGTTCTTAGCTGAGTTCTTCTAGCCTCTATCCATTCCTGTGGGCCCCACTGAGCCACATCAGTCCGTCTATTCATCCAAACAACATTCCCGGGGTCCACATCACCCCATTCTCTTTCTGCCGTCCACAATCTACTTCTCTCCTGTCCTGTCAAAACCCTATCTAACAACTGGTAAACATCTGCATAAGTAGGATTATGACTTGTAAACAATCATTCCACTAATTCTAAAATCCTCTGAGGCTTATCTCCGAAAGTCCCTGCCAGCCTTCCCCATTCCTTAAGATCCCATTCAAGCCATCCTTTTGTTTCAACAATATTAGCATGCTGCAAAACACCATCAGTACCCAGAAAAGGCTGATCATATACCTGAAGAGGCATTTGGAGGGGGGGGTCTCTTAGGACTACTTCGCTCCAGAGCTTCTTTAATTTTATTCTGCAATTCTCGTTGTCGTAGCCCCTCTGCCACACTACGAGTGATCATTCTGTCCGGAGAGGAGTCTCCCCCTTCTTCCCATCCCGTTTTGTCAGACTCCGAACGGGAGACCGGCAAAAGCACTTCTGACCCCTGAGGAGCGCCCTCAAGGGAAGGATACATTGGGGCAGGGGCGGAAGGAATCAAATGGCGATCTAAAACACGCCATGGCTTACAGTCTTCATTAAAATAACTTGGGGGAGGGATATCCTCCTTGGAAGAGGATCGGACTACCATTATCTTTACAGATTTCCACAGTCCCTCTGCAAAATCCCAACAATACCAATAATCCAACTGTCACGGATGGTTGTCTTTGAGTTGGCCCCTTACTCCCCTTAAGGCAGCCTGCTCACAAGACCCATACATAGGCCACCGTTCCTCCGGATTGGCCAATACTGCAGTATATCCAGTCCAGGCTGTCACACACAGAGTGTACAATTTCCTTTTAGTCATTCCCTTTTCGACCGGCAATTTTCCTTCATCCCACAATTTATTCATAATGCCCAAAGGGCTCCCAACAGGGACACTAATCCCTTGCCCCATGGCGTCTGACAGGAGCTTTCCAACTGACACTTATCCTGCAGTCCGGCAGTCCACCCCTGGATCTCAGAGTGACTGGGAGAAATCTCCCGTGGTGCCTGCCAGTCTGAGAAAGAGTGAACCAACCGCCAGACAGAGGAGCCGCACCAGAAGGATCCCGGACCAGCCCCCAAATTGTTAGGTAAAAATCAGCTTGTCCTTACTCACCATCCCAACACTGGGTGATGTGGAGTTGGACTGTAGCTCACAAGCTCTCAGAAGCCATGTAAGAAAAACACTGAGTCCCAGAAGCTTTGATCAAAGGGCACACAACTCCCTCCGCAGCTAGCCTCTGTGGAGGAGTGTGGCAACTTTATTCACGACGAGCACCAACATATATAGGAAGACAGACAAAGAGGGCACTACAATCTCATTCCAGGCTATCCTGCTCAAACTGGTTTCTTATAGTTACTCAATTTAAGCAGGGGGACAGAAAAAGCCGATGCAAGGATATTTGTGTAAGATAAACGGATTTAGTGCAAGGCCACAGCAAGGCCAGAAGAGTTTATTGCTAAGAGATTAGGGAGCATTTTTATGACAGAGGCCTCGCTTAATTTTATAACAGGGCCTTGCTATTTTATGACAGGGGCCTTGCTTAGCTAACAGGGCCCCTAGGGGCCTGACTCTGGCTTCGCCCAGGCAGCGGGCTGGATCTCCCCCGGGACATGTGTGGGCCGCGAGGAGTTTTTCATGGGGGTGATGGGCGTTGCCTGCCGCCGCCATTCCTACTCCTCACCGTATTTATGTGTTAATGTCCGTGGGGGCTCACTGGTCCCAACCAAGCCCTGGTCACTCCTAACACTCAGTTAACATATACGTGTGTTCCCGCCCCACCTTCGCACTTAAGGCCCCATATAGACCCACTGGTAGCATCTTGGATCACATTGTGCTAGGCACTAGAGCAGGGGGTCTCAAACTTCACTGCACCGTGACCCCCTTCTCACAACAAAAATGACCGCATGACGTGACCCCAGGAAGGGGGACCAAAGCCTGAGCCCTGCTACCCCGGGGGTGGGGGGACGCCTGAGGCCCACCGCCCCTGGTCGGGGGGGAGCAAAGCTGAAACCCAAGGGCTGTAACCTGAGCTCCGAAGCCCTTGGTCTTTGGCCCTAGGTGTGGGGCTTGGACTTTGGCCCCGGACCCCAGCAGGTCTAAGCCAGCCCTGGTAACCCCATTAAAACAGGGTCACAACCCACTTTGGGGTCCTGACCCATTGTTTGAGAACTGCTGCACTAGAGCATTGCAACCTGACTAGAGGGATTGGGCCAGCTCTGAAAACAACCCAACCCTCTCCGGCTCAGGTTGGGTCAGGTTGGCTCTGATCTTCTCTTCCTGCCCAGGAGGTCGGTGTGGCAATTGCGTGCCCTGCTCTTGCTGGCCACCACCATCTCGCTGCGCTGTGTGCGTTGCGGAGTTAGCTTGCCAATGAGTCACAATGTCTCTCATTCCACAGTGAAGTTGACAGCAATGGCCAATGGGGGGAGGGAAGGGCCATGCAGGTGCTGTCATGCCAGCCCCATGGGCAGGCAGTGGCCAAAGACGTATCGTGAGCATGGGGAGCAGGTTTGGGGGGAAGTGCAGAGGTGAAAGTAAGCTGGTCCCGGCATACCGGCTTCCCCAGGCGGTGATATAAAGGGCATGGGGCTCCCTGCAGCAGCAGCAATTCAAAGGGCCTGGGGCGGTAGCGGCGGCAGGAGCCCCGGGTCCTTTAAATTGCTGCCAGAGCCCCATTGCTGGAGCCCCCAGATAGTGGAGGCGGCAGGGAGCCCTGGGACTCCGTCAGTGATTTAAAGGGTCCCAGGCTCCGCTGTGGTAGTGGCGGCCGGAGCCCCAGACTCTTTAAATGGCCCCCGAGCCCCAGGGTTCCCAACCGCCTCCACAGCTGGTAGTTCCAGCGTTGATTTAAAGGGCCCGGGGCTCCCAGCTGCCTCTACTGCAGCAGGAGCCCCTGGCTCTTTAAATCCTGCCCCTTCCGGTCGAGGCCCCATCTGTGCTCAGGGCTCCGGTGTACCAGTAAGTCCTTTAAGTTACTTTCACCCCTGGGGAAGTGTCAGGGTCAGGTCAGATCTGAAAATAACTTAATACTCTTGGGTGGAATTTGGATCAGCTGTGCTCCGGTCTGTTCTGGGTCTGGGTCAGGCTTTAAAATTAGGCCAGAGCAGACCCGTACTAAGGACTGTACAAACCGCATAACAAAAATAGTCACTGCCATAATGTGCATACAATAAGATAAGACAAGAGAGGGATACAAACAGATTGGAGGGCCAATGAGACATCTTGCTGATCTACATACTCCTGCTGTCTCCTTACCCCATCCAGTTATTTATATTTTTAAAAAATCACTGTTGCTATTTACAGATACATTAGTTACTACTACAAAAACCATAGGAATTCCCAAAGAAAACATTAGTTAGCTAACAGTTAAGTTGTGACTTGCAAGTTCAAATGTTATTCATCCTCACTGCAAATATTAAACTCTGGAATTCATCAGCTAAGGTTAATTATATAGCTCTTTCCCAACTGTAACACACTGTTGATTAATACACATCTATCCACTGGGCATTTCTGGCTCTGCAACACCAAAACAACTTTAACTCTGCCCCAGCAGTAATTACGTGGGAGATGGAATGGAGAGGGGTCTTTGAAACAACTTTATCCATCCATAGCAAACAATTAAATTTGACCCATCGATACTTTTCTTTCAGCTCCAAAGTGGATGTGCCGACTCTACTGTTTTTCACGCGTATCCACCATCCGCATGACAAATATTGTATAAAATCCTTAGTAGACAAGCAGCATTACTAAAGACCATCATTCTCCATTCTTCATTAAGACTCCATGTGTTCATCTCTCCATAGGTTTTTTAAGGCACTTATCAGTGTAGTATCTAACCACAAATCTAATTGATGTGACATCCACAATTCAAGTATCTGTACATACAGAACTAATGTATCTATGTATGCAAACCTCCTAAGCCCACATCATGAAATTATAACATTGATATAAAAAGAATCAGTTTTAGCGATTTGACAAATCATATACTCTTAACTGGCCTCATTCATCGGTACCTGTACTGGTACAGTTTTCCTAAAATTTAAGAATTCTGCAAATGTATACTGAAGACGTCTTAAGCCTGTTATGAAATTACATGATGAAGAAAAGATGGCTAGTGGCTACTCTAAATTTACCCTGTTGTTGGCCTTTCTAAATGTAAGATGTCGACATCCATAGTCTGCACTTCTTAAGCTATTGATTCCTGCCTGTCTTTCATCCCATGAATAAGAGTTAGGTGGATCAGGCCTTAGGTATGAAAGAAACGAAGATGAGAGGTTGGTGTCACTGCAAGAGGAGCGTTGATTGTTTTGCTACTGACCAGACAAAAATGTTCAATGTATGGGTGTGTTAATAGGTGTTCAGACATAAACAGGAGTATAGCTATTGTCAGCCTTACATAGTATACTACACATTTAAAGTTGTCCTTAGTAGGTGATTTTCATTTGTAAATGTTAGTCCATCTTTTTATTAAAATATTTTTAAAATGTATTTTTAAACAAAGTAAATTAACCAATTAAACAAGAAAAACAAAAACGAATTTAACATTACTAATTAATTCCAGACAGACCTAAGCATAATAATATCAAATATATTGTTAATTATTATATGAGGAACATCTTAACATTATGATTCTAGAGCATCATCAGGTAAAATGGGTTATCAGCAACATCAATCTACAAGTAGTCCTAGAAGAGAGATTTACATTCAGAGGGTCCTTTTTATGAAAGAGGAGAATGTCTGAGTTGCCAGTTATTGTAGTATTGTGTAATGGGAAGGAGTTTGTATCTAAGTGCCTCTATTCTGTTTTGTTCTATGTTCTTGTACTGTGCTCATGATCCTAGGACGAGTGCTTCCGACTAGGGCATTAAGCAACGTGACTAATATCTGTCATGTGTTTGTTCTCTCATCCTCTTCCCCAGGAGAAGTGTGTGCAGTGAAGTGTTTTGTGGATTTTTAAAAAATAATATATACACCTGCTGCTATATATTTATGTTAGAGAAGGCAAGGTCAAAGAAATACACCTTGCACTTGGAGCAAAAGGTGGGGAGGTTTGTGATGCTCCTTATTTCCTGTGGGAGTTCATTCCACAGTCTTGGGCCAGCCCCCGAGAAATCTCTGTCTCCTCTCCTAGCCTGCTCTCAGACACCCTTCACACAGAAAGTGGAGACCAAACCCATCACCTTCCTGGAGTTTGGTTTTATTTACCCAGAAATTAACAATAATGTAACATAATCAGCTCTTTCTAGGCCCCCATAACCTAATATCTGGTCACCTTATAAAGAAATGATAAATACATAAATAATAATTTATTATTTGTATTATCATAATGCCTAGGAGCCCTAGTCAAGGACCACACAGAACCTGTGGTAGGCATTGTACAAACACAGAACAAAAAGATGGTCTCTGCCCCAGAGAGCTTACAATTTATCCTCACAACTTTGCTGTGATGCAAGGAAGCATACATTTTCTATTTTACAGGTGAGGAGCTGAGGCATGGGGACATTCAGCGCTTGATCCAATTAAGCCCAATTAAGTCAATGGAAAGACTCCTATTAATTTATCTGCGTTTTGGTTCAGGCCCCAAGTGACTTGCCCAAGGCTTTACAGAAAGTCTGTGGTAAATAAATTGATACAAATCTGACATCAGGAATCATAACATTCAAAAACCAGTAGAAGAACACTTCAGTCTCTCTGGTCACTCAATAACAGACCTAAACGTGGCAATTCTTCAACAACAAAAACTTCAAAAACAGACTCCAACGAGAAACTGCTGAACTGGAATTAATTTGCAAACTGGATACCATTAAATTAGGATTCAATAAAGACTGGGAGTGGCTGGGTCATTACACAAACTGAAATCTATTTCTCCATGCTGTTTCCCCCTACTGTTACACCTTCTTGTCAACTGTTTGAAATGGGCCATCCTGATTATCACTACAAAATTTTTTTCCTCCTGCTGATAATAGATCACCTTAATTGATTGGTCTCTTAGAGCATGTTCTCTCTCTGTGTGTGTGTGTGTGTATATATATATATATATATATATATATTCCTACTGTATGTTCCACTCTATGCATCTGATGAAGTGGGTTCTAGCCCACAAAAGTTTATGCCCAAATAAATTTGTTAGTCTCTAAGGTGCCACAAATACTCCTCGTTCTTTTTGCGGATACGGACTAACATGGCTACCACTCTGAAACCTTTGGCAAAACTGGAAACTGAATGCAGATATCCTGAGTTTGCCTTAACCACAGGAGCAGCCAAACTTTTCCTAGGGCCAGCTGCTCTCTGTGTTCCACAATCTAGATTGCTAAACCCATTCCTCAGATCCTCTCGGTCACTTGGGCACCTCGAAACACCTGTATTGATGGGGGTGTCGTACCAATTCCTCACAATCATTACACAAACTAAAACTATTTCCCCATGCTAATTTTCCCCCTACTGTTACTCACACCTTCTTGTCAACTGTTTGAAATGGGCCATCCTGATTATCACTATAAAAGTTTTTTTTCTCCTGGTGATAATAGCCAACCTTAATTGATTTGTTTCGTTAGAGTTGGTATGGCAACCCCCATCTTTTCATGTTCTCTGTGTACATATATATCTTCCTACTGTATTTTCCACTCCATGCATCTGATGAAGTGGGTTTTAGCCCACGAAAGCTTATGCCCAAATACATTTGTTAGTCTCTAAGGTGCCACAAGTACTCCTCTTTTTTTTTTTTGCTGATCCAGACTAACACGGCTACCACTCTGAGATCTGGATTCACTTATCCCTATTTTTTCCATCTGTCTTTCTCACTTCCTAGAGGCCTGGAAACAGGTAACCTCCGACCGCTGGGTTCTAAACACAATGGAATTTGGTTATATCCTCCAATTTATTTCAATCCCCCCTTCCCAGTCCCTCTTCAGGGACCCCTCTCTCAAGCTTTTGCTAGGGCAAGAATTTCAATCCCTCCTCAGCATGGGAGCAGTGGAGGAGGTTCTGCTACATCTCAGAGGAAAAGGGTTTTACTCTCATTATATTTTGATACCCAAGGCCAAGGAAGGTATCAGACCCATCTTAGACCTGCGTCGACTCAACTGTTACCTCAAGAGGTTGAAGTTTTTCATGGTCTCCTTGGGGTTGATCATTCCATCACTGGATCCAGGGGATTGGTATGCTGCCCTTGACTTAAAAGATGCAAACTTTCACATATTGATCTTCCAAGGACACAGAACATTCCTGAGGTTCATGGCAAACCAAAGATATTACCTCTTTGTGGCCTTGCTGTTTGGCCACTCAGTGGCCCCAAGAGTCTTCACCAAATGCATGGCAGTGGTAGCGGCCTTCCTCAGGAGAAGATGACTGGCTCATCAAGGGCAGGTCTCAGGTGCAAGTGCAGTCAGTCATCGCTCTCATCCAGTCAACCTTCCAGGTATTGGGCCTTTTGATAAACATTCAGAAATCAACCCTGATACCCATTCAGAGAATAGAATTTATTGGGGGCGTTTCTCGACTCCCAACTGGCGAGGGCTCTCCTCCCAGTGAGTTGTTTCCAAGTGATCACAGAGTCAATACGTTGCATGCAGTTTCAACCAATCACCACGGTCAAGCTTTGTTTGAACCTTCTCGGTCATATAGCTTTGTGCACATATGTCGTTCATCACACGAGGCTGAGACTCGGACCTCTCCAATCCTGGCTTGCTATGGTCTACTCCCTGCTCCCTGTCATGGTGGCTGGATCCTCAAGTGATCTGCGAAGGGATTTCTTTCACAAAACCTCAACCATTGGCACACCTGGTCTCCGATGCCTCAGAGATGGGCTGGGGAGCCCACAGGGATGCTCAAGACCCAGGGTCATTGGTCTGTGGAGGACCTATTGCTTCATATCAATGTCAGGGAGCTCAGGGCAGTCTGATTGGCATGCCAAGAATTCTTACCCCATATTGCGAACACAGCAGTCTCGACCCTCACGGACAATACATCGGCCATGTACTACATCAACAGACAGGGAGGGGCTCATTCTTTCCCCTGTGTCAGGAAGCTGTACGTCTATGGAATTCTGCATTGAACACTCGATCAAGATCGAGTCCTTGTACCTGCCAGGGGTACAGAACCAGTTTACGGACTGGCTCAGCAGGACCTTCTTGACTCATCATGAGTGGTCCCTACGCCCTGATGTCGCGATGGGTATCTTCCACAGATGGGGCTTTCCCCACATAGACCTGTTCGCCACACAGTCCAACAGGAAGTGCCAGCATTTCTGCTCCTTGAGTGGTCACAGCCTTGGCTCCATGACGAATGCCTTCTTGAAGTGGTCTCATTACCTGTTCTACACCTTTCCGCCCATCCTGCTAATCCACAAGGTACCTGCTAAGATCAAGCAGGATCAGATTTGGGTCATACTGATAGGTCCAGTGTGGACCAGGCAACACTGGTACACCTTGCTTGTCTGTCTCTCCTGCGAGGCCCCAATCAAGCTTCCTCTATGCTCAGACTTTATCTCATAAGATCTTGTTTGTTTTCTCCACCAGAACCTCAGCTCCCTGCATTTGATGGCCTGGAATCTGCATGGCTGAACCCCGAGAAACAGCTTGTTCAGAATAGGTGCGCAAAATTATCCTGGGCAGTAGGAAACCTTCCATGAGGTCAGCTTATTGTGCAAAATGGACGCGGTTCTCCCTCTGGTCTTCAGCTTGTGGGGTCCCACCAATGCAAGTGTCAATCCAGCTTATCTTGAACTACCTTTGATCATTGAAAGAGCAGGGCATGGTCTTTTCCTCTTTAAAGGTCCACCTGGCAGCCATTTCAGCATTCCACCCAAAGGTAGACAATAGGTTGGTGTTTTCACATGAAATGGTGATCTGTTTCCTCAAAGGCCTAGAAAAGACTTTTCTGCAGATAAGAGAACCTCTCCCTCCATGGGACTTAAACCTTATCCTCTCAAAATTAACGGGGCCACCCTTTGAGCTGATGGCAACGTGCTGTCTGCTGCATCTTTCATGCAAGACAGCCTTCCTGGTGGCAATTATTTCAGCCAGGAAGGTTTCAGAGATTCGAGCCCTCATGTCAGAGCCCCCCACATGGTTTTCTTTAAGGACAGGGTACAGCTTTGGCCACACCCTAAGTTTCTTCTAAAGGTTGTGTCCCAATTCCATTACAACCAACCTATCTTTCTGCCTGTCTTTTACCCCAAGCCTCAAGCAAATAGGGAAGAACAATGCCTGCATTCTGTGGACATCACACATGCTCTAGCCTTTTACATTGAAAGGACCAAACCATTCCGTAAGTCACCACAGCTCTTCGTGGTGATTGCCGAGAAAATGAAAGGGCTTCCTGTCTAAGCCCAAAGGATCTAGTCTTGGATCACATCCTGCAGAAGAATGTGCTATGACCTCGCAGGCATTTCCCCTCCATCGAACTTAATGGCCCACTCTACAAGATCCCAAGCCTCCTCAACGGCCTTCCTAGCTCAGGTCCCAATCCAGGACATATGCAGGGCACCAATCTGATCCTCGGTGCACACATTCTGGATGCACTATGCTATCACACAACAGGCTAGAGATGATGTCCGCTTTGGCAGAGGGGTTCTACGGTTGCCTTGTTCTTAATCTCCGAGCCCACCTCCGAGACTATTGCTTGCTAGTCACTTAAATCTGAATGGACATGTGCAAGCACTCGAAGAAAAACTGGTTACTAACCTTTCTGTAACTGTTGTTCTTCGAGATGTGTGGCACATGTCCATTCCGAGACCTGCCGGCTGGCTCCTCTCTCGGACAGGTTGGTAAGAAGAAACTGAGGAGGACGGGCTTGGCGGGGTCCCCTTATACTGGTGCTATGAGTGCGTGACACCAGGGGGTGCCAGAGCCGAGCCGACAGATACCACAAGGGAAAAAATTTCCTACAACTGTGCTCTGGCACACACACACCTAAATTGAAATGGACACGTGCAACACATCTTGAAGAACAACAGTTACAGAAAAGGTTAGTAACCATTGTTTTTAAAGATAATAAATGTTGGGTGAACCAACAGTTTCTTGCAGGTTGAAACAGGGAGTCAAAGTTTTTCTCTCTTTTTTCCTACCCTAAAAGATATTTTGTAATCTGTAAATTAATGTGCCTGAATGAAATCAGGGATGTGTTGCAACCCTAATTTGTTCCTGTTTTACATAGACTTTTGATTCTAGATGCCATGCCTACGCCATATACAGTCCTGGAAAAAGAACAAGATGTACTTGTGGCACCTTAGAGACTCACAAATTTATTTGGGCATAAGCTTTCGTGGGCTAAAGCCCACTTCATCAGATGCATGGAGTGGAAAATACAGTAGGAAGATAGAGAACATGAAAAGATGGGTGTTGCCATACCAACTCTAATGAGACTAATCAATTAAGGTGGGCTATTATCAGCAGGAGAAAAAAAACTTTTGTAGTGATAATCAGGATGGCCCATTTCAAACAATTGACAAGAAGGTGTGAGTAACAGTAGGGGGAAATTAGCATGGGGAAACACAAACTAAAAACTATTTCCCCATGCTAATTTCCCCCCTACTGTTACTCAGGGCCATCCTGATTATCACTACAAAGGTTTTTTTTCTCCTGTTGATAATACCCCACCTTAATTGATTAGTCTCATTAAAGTTGGTATGGCAACACCCATCTTTTCATGTTCTCTGTATATATATATCTTCCTACTGTATTTTCCACTCCATGCATCTGATGAAGTGGGTTTTAGCCCACGAAAGCTTATGCCCAAATACAATTTGTTAGTTTCTAAGGTGCCACAAGTACTCCTCGTTCTTTTTGCTGATACAGACTAACATGGCTACCACTCTTGAGTTCTGGAAAGGTGCACTCATGCCTGCTTCTCTATCACTGCATTGAAAATAAGTGTCGTAGACAGCTTGGCTCTGGGACAGCACGTACGCATGTTAATTTATATGAAATAAAGGGTCCAAAAATCAAAGATGTTAACTTGACCCTGAAGCTGTCCAACATGAAATGGTTTTAAAAAAGGTTTGGAGTTTGGTATACAGAGACCTTAGCCTGATTAGTAGCATGGCAAACACACCATTAATAATTCTTTTAAACCATTTATTAAAGATACAGAAAAATAAGGGAAACAGTTAAAGCATTTGAAATATAAAATATGAAATGAAAATAAAGCTTTTATTTTAACATCTTTTGTTTCCATTCCCTTTGGCTCTAGAGAGTTTTTGGAAAAAAACCCACCTTGTTTTAAGAACATAAGAATGGCCATACTGGGTCAGACCAAAGGTCCATCTAGCCCAGTATCCTGTCTTCCGACAGTGGCCAATGCCAGGTGCTTCAGAGAGAATGAACAGAACAGGTAATCATCAAGTGATCTATCCCCTGTCGCCCATTCCCATTGTTTGACAGTCTTGTAGATGTTATTAAAAATGGTAATAACTGTCTTTTTTGGGGGAAAAAGAAGAAGATAGTTACGATGGGCTGGAGTTGTCTCACATGCCAGGTGATGGTCAGGATTTAGCTGGTGGAGATGGCAATGTCATCTGGGTCCTTCTCTCTGGCCCAGTTTAGTCAGGACATTTTTTGGGATCCAGATGAAGAAGGTCCAACGTCCCAGGAGAAAGTGGGGGTGGCAGCCAAGACAGTGAAGCTTGTGTCTTTCCTTTTTTAAGTAAGGCAGAACCAGGTGTTTGTTTTTGTGGACCCCAAAAGCAGTGCTGGGTGAAATAGCCTGTCCTTTCACTATTTTGTCCACCAATCAGGCCTAATTTTTGACTCACCAATTTTGTTTTATTGATATTTGGTCCCACACTTTTCTTATTTACCTAGCATGATTTTAACGCAGTCCTTGAATTATATTAGTAGGCTTTTTTGTTTGCACCTTTTCCATTAACATTCATTTTTATAGCTCATTGTGAGACTTTGTACATTTATACTTATTGTTTACAGTTGAGTTTGCAATTAGGGTTAACGTGTAGGTCCAATTATTGCAACACACACTAGGGAGCTTGTTTCTTTCCAGCTGATTTTATTCCATTAAAATAAATCCACCTTACAAATAATTAAACTTTTCCTGCAAGTGAGGTCTGTGCCTGGTTTTGTAGTGGCAGAGGGTTTCAGTGATATTTCTAAATTATCATTAAAAAAGTTGTGCAAGGTTTAGGATTTATATTCCTCCAGTGTAAGAAAGTTTGTTGATGAAAGCTTCAACTCACTGACAGCCTGTCTACTAAGCATAAACACAGTTGTTTCATCAGTTCACAGCTGAATAACTAATCCCATACAGCATGTAAGATGGAAAGTATCTACCCTATCAAGGCAGGATTGTAAAGTGCTTTGGAATTTACAAACAGAAATATATTCTACCACCAATGTTGTTATTGTCAAGTGGAGTGAGAATAGACTTGTAAATGGACAAAGGACCACTTAAAAGTGTGCAGTTATCTTCCTTTCGTCTTCTCAGTTTTCATTTAGGATAAATGAAAAATGATATTTTTCGTTGATTACATAGCTAGATTTCTTTTCCTTTTCCTTGCTTACAGTTAATGCAAAAATCTCCGATTATGGAGGCAGTTTAGTTAAATATTTTATGTTTTGGGAAGGGCTCTCCTGTCTTGGAAGTCTCTTTCAATTGCAGTGTTTTGAAAAGCTATCACTGACCTGAGGACAGAGAGAATTACAAATTGCAAATCTGCGTGCTACTTGAATCACAAGTGACAACCCAGTATTGACTGAGGTATATTCTGTATCTGTAGTTTGACAGGGTGTAACAATTCTATGGACGCACAGACTTCACAGTTGTCATTAATACCCTACTCCATGGCCACATAGACTTCATGGTTATATAACTGAAGATAGACTGCAAGACATTCTGCTCCAAGAACACAGACCCCCACCACTAGAACTTAAGGACAATTTGTAGCTGCAGTAGTAGTATTAGAGTGTCTTTATTTGTGTGCAAGCTACTACATCACATGCCCTTGAAGACTTCATTCAGTAGCGGGCAGTAGTATATATACACTCTAGCTAGCAAATTACCAAAGTGTGTGATCCATTCCAAGCTGCCATACTTATGATTGGGTTTTCCACCTGCCTCAATGTTCTAGGAAAGGAGACCATTGTTTGCTTTACAAGAAGCCTAAAACTGACATACAGCGTACTAGGCTGATGTTTTCCTCCAAGTGTTTTAAGTTGTTTTAAATTTTTCTCAGCAAGTTTGGTTTAGCTAACCAGCATTAGAACACAGCTCTGAATTAGTTTGCTTTTGTGAGTTACTAAAAATTAGTAAAGAAGTGATCATTTATTTAAACCAAAATGAAGTCAAAGGAATCTAATATATGTTTGTTTTGGGTAAACTGTGCTCCACACCTGCTCCAGTCTAAAGTCCTGATCTTGCACACATTTACTCACATAGTCCCAGATACTTCCTTTTTAGACATTATTTTACTTTCCTCATGCAAGATAATTAGTGGCAGGTAGTATGTGTAACACACACAGACACAGTATATAGATACAGTAGAACATCAGAGTTAAGAAAACCTTGCGAATGGAGGTTGTTCATAATGCTGAACAAAACGTTATGGTTGTTCTTTCAAAAGTTTACAATTGAACATTGACTTAATACAGCTTTGAAATTTTACTCTGCAGAAGAGAAATGCTGCTTTCCCTTTATTTTTTTAGTAGTTTACGTTTAACAGCCCTGTACTGTATTTGCCTTTTTGTTGTTGTTTCCACTGCTGCCTGATTGCATACTTCCGGGTCCAAATGAGGTGTGTGATTCACTGGTCAGTTCATAACTCGGGTGTTCATAACTTTGAGATTCTACTGTAGCTGTTTGTTTTTTCCTCCCTAGGTTGATAGTTAATACCTACCTTCCTCTTCTGATTATATCCCCCAAACAAACGGGAGAATAAGGGTATGAAGAGCTCATTAGAAAAATTCTTAAGAAAAATTCCCGAAATGCTTAGAGATCAACCATTGTATTCCAGTCCCCATCACAATGTCCACTTGCTGCCATGGCATTAAAAACCACTAGACTGGTAAATCTGCAGCTTTGTCTAAACACATTTCTGCTACAACACCTAAAATACTCTTAGAGAGCTATGCTTTGTCATCCAGGCAACAAGGAAGTCTTAATTTTTTTTTACTGTGCTAAAATCATTAAAAAAATCCTAGAAAATATGACTGAGATGAAGATGGGGCGGGGTGACTGGAAGAGAATGGAGAAGTGAGTCATTGTTCTAGAAACTGAGGAACAAAGCATCAGAATGCTTGCAGATATTAAAAAGGTTGTTTAGATCTCAGTTGGATAGCCACTGTAATATTAGACGGGTTGCTTGCACATGAGAGGAAGTTCCTGAGTAAGCAGATTGCTATAGGGGAGATGCAGGAAGTATCCCTATATATAGTTGTGCACAATGGAGCCTAAGTGGTAAAAAGATATATGTGTACAAATGATAAAGTACTCATTGGTTATGGTCTGGGGCTTAATGTACTGTAATAAGATTAAATAACCTTTGTCAGGTTGATATTCATTTTTTCCAAAATGGGTCACCATTTCTTTTTAGTCTGCTCTTTAAAGCTTAGAAAACACTGCCTTTTTGTGTGTGCGAGTGAATTCAAAATGGATTTTCATAATTTCTTTGTATCTAACTTCTCTAATACGGTTGGACAGATTCTCACAGTTTCTATTGCTAATACAATTCCCTGCAAATAGAGCAGAAAGTTCAGGAGAACAAAAGGAATGATCTAATTTTAGTAATGGTGCAGGCTCCCTCTTTTATTCTCCTCCCCTTTTGAATGTCAGTATCTCTTCCAACACTACTTCTTTTCATCTTGAACTGAATTCTTGTTGTGCATTGAGAACCTGATTTTTAGATAGCTTCCATCCAGAAGTATGCAACAGTTGGGAAGTTTATCAATCTATTTCCAAATAATCTTGAACAGGTACCTTAACTAGTTATGTATCTATGGCTCGTCTCTCTTCTTGAGTTCTTAACTTTCTAGAAAGAGCATGGAACTAGAAGACAAATGACACTCTTTCTGTCATGGAGGTAATAGGTGATGCCTTATTTTTTTCTTGTAATCTGAAGTTCTTCATTTGGAAGGGAATTATGTGATAAATTCTTTAATTAGTGTGCCACCAAGGCTTTTCTTCTTTCACTGCAGTACAGAAAAGTCTTTTGAAAATGTAGCTATATGTACTTTCTGCTTATTAAAGTCTCATTTCAGAGAATTATTTTGGTATGCTTTGACTGACAAAATGACTCCATGTCTGTGGTAGTTTTAGTCAGTCACCCTCATGGAACATGTCTTGTGTGAAACTAGGTTCACGTGCAGTGACAGGCCAGCATTATGTAGTAGGCTCTTCCCTGTTTCTCCTGTACTCTTTGAGGTGATATTTTGATGGGAAACCTCACATTTGCATGGGGAGGTAGTGGGAAACTGACATTTAACTGCAAGACACCTGTCGCTTTTATTCTTCAGTTTAGTGACTGTGTTTGGTCTCAATGCTGATGATACCACTCTTGAGTTAAGTATGGTAGATATGGATAAGGGAACTGTGTAGGGAGAATTGTCTAGTGGTTAGAACAGGGAACTGGGAAACAAGACTCAGATTCTATTCATAGCTCTTCCAGGAACATGGTGTATCATATTGAGCAAGTCCCTTAGACTGCATGTCCTTTAGTCTCCATTTTGCATGGCTATTTTGAGGTTTAATGGTTATAATTCTCAAAGTATTATCCCATATTCTACTTTGATTTGCTGCTTCACTATGGTTTCTGTATACATCAACTTTAAAATTGTAGTGACATTGCTCTTAGTACTTAGGGCTCTTCTGTATATAGAAATGGCCCCCTGTGGCTTAAAAAGTGTAGAGAATGAATGATGTGAGGCATAAGCACGATGCCTGTTTCACTTTCTTGACAGTTATGCATTACAAGATCTAGTGTAAACACCGTCCATGCTCATAAGGTGTGCCAGCTCCTTCCAAAAATACTGTTTGATATCTGATGCCTGTCTGTGATATAAATATGATGGCAGGTTTTTTTTTCTGTTGAAGAATATTTTGCTTTTATCCATACAATATGCACTTCTTTCCCATCCGCACTGTCAACTACTTTCTTCATATTAAGGTATTCTCACTTAAAGGTTTAGGTTGGACATTAGGAAAAACTTTCTAACTGTCAGGGTGGTTAAGCACTGGAACAAATTGCCTAGGGAGGTTGTGGAATCTCCATCATTGGGGATTTTTAAGAGCAGGTTAGACAAACACCTGTCAGGATGGTCTAGATAATACTTAGTCTGGCTATGAGTGCAGGGGACTGGATTAGACGACCTCTCAAGGTCCCTTCCAGTCCTATGATTCTGTGATCATCTCAAGTGATTTTATAAAAAATCAACTACTCCAACTAAAGTTGTTTAATCAGAAAACCGGAAATCTGAAATTCCATGTAATTCTTTTAGCCATGCACCATCTTTGGCAAATTCTGGTTTGAGTTTCAGGAGTCTGTTGCATACTGTAGCTATAACAAAAGTAGCACATTTAGTTGTTGAAAAACAAATGGCAGTTTATTTTAGTCCAGTTGATACACACAGTTTGCCAGGCTCTCAGGCACTAATTCAGGAAAACACTACACTTTAGTTTGTCCTGACTTTGCTAGTGTTTTTATGTAGCCTATTGTAAAATTAGGCAAATATCTAGATGAGCTGATGTATCCCTGGAAGACCTCTACATATCCCCAGGGGTATGTGTACCCCTGGTTGAGAACCACTGCTATAATACAAGTGTTATATGGTTGGGTAAAGAAAAAAAACTTCACTCTAAAAAACAGAGAGGGGAATAATTTGATCTTACTTTCTTGTCATTTTTTATCACTGAATTTCTGGTGCCGTAGGCCCCATCTATTTAAAAAGTTCACATTACCCAAATCACTCCTAAGAGTGAGAGCATTCAAAATTCAGCTCCAACTCTTGCAGCTAAGGACTATCTCTACACTGAACCTCTCTATGCCGTGGTTTCCCCATCTGTAAAACAGATAAAATACCCACCTTGCCAGGGGTCTTGTGAAGCTTAATTAATACATGCAAAAGTGATTTGAGATCCTTGAATGAAAGAAGGTATGTAAGTGCGTAGTATTATTATCATATTAATGTTCTGTGCCAAGAAGACCAAGAGAATGGACACCAGATTAACCTCAATGCACTATACTTTCCTAAGTCTGTTTAATTTAATTTTGGTAACATCCTTGGTGAACTGGTGAGCATCTAAAGTAAGACCTAGAGGTCTACCCTCCTACCTTGCAACTAGAGTAACAAAAAATTATTACATATTCCCTCGTGACAAGTGACAGCTGATTAAAATTTGTGAGATGCTTTCATACGTCAGCAAATGATAGCGAATTCACAGTTGGGATGAACATTGTCCCCCCCTTCCCCAAAACGATGAAATGTGGGGTAGTTTCTAAAAGAAGTGCCCATGAGCTGAGCCTAGAAGGAGTCTTACTGCTGACACTCTCTAGTTATGCACCCTTACACAGACGGAAATATATTTTGACAGATACAAATCTGTCCCTGGGGTTTAATTAGGGGAAACTGCCGATTCTTTTCTTTGGGGAGGAGAGTTGAGGGACCAGCCGGTTGCTATGAGATTGTTTTTATTTACAGTAAATAGAACATTCTCATTGCAGGAGTGTTTCTAGCCTGAAATAAAATTGGTCTTCTCCATTTTTCCCAACTGTCTTTTAGTGCCCTCTTGAGGACAGAAAATTACAAAAAACATAAGCACACTTTATTCAGTCACAGAAGCTTGCCTTGCATTTGGGACTACTGAAATAAAAACACAATTCTTAGTGTATGTAGCTGGAAAATCATTTACATTTTTAAAGCAAAGTTCCATGTAGGAGGTAAACAACTAAAAATGAAATCAGTGGACCATTTTATACCTAGTCCTGCCTTAGCATGGGGGGAATGGACTAGATGACCTCTTGAGGGCCCTTCCAGTCCTACATTTCTATGGTTCTACTATTTCTGTGCCATCATTCACATTTTCTAATGTGTCAATCCAGAAAAAGCTCTTGCCTCGTGATAGGATTTCCTATACATTCCCAATATAATGCCATACACAAAAGCTTCACTGAGAAAAGAAGTAAGATTGGTGAAGTGAAATGTCGCCACACCACAAACCCTTAAAAGCAAGGAAAAGCCAAGTTATGGGACACCTCTTAACTGTACTCTAATGCCCAAACAGCACGTTCCCACTGAGAGTAACATTAAGACTCTGGATCATTGCAAAGTACTACATTCTGCCTCCAAAAGCTAAGGAACCACACTAAAAACAACACAGTAATCTCTCACAATTTGGCACAAAATCTTAATTACAACCTCAGCAGCATTAGCAACTATTCAGTGTTGACATGTGTGCACAGGTTAAATGAGTAGTGTGTTAGTGTGACTCAGATCTATGGTTCCCGTGGCTAGTGAAAGCCAGTGGGAAGGTATTGAGTTGCATATGATTGCCAGTATTTCTTTGAGGGAGCTTCTCTTAAAGAAATGATTATCTCCATATTCCAGAAACCATCTCTTGCCACAAACCATCCCTCCAGATATTGCCTAGGCTTGAGTCTGGGTTAGGGACGATAACTCTAGCAAAACCTGGAGTTCTCTCAGGTCTCTTTGAACCAGGCCAGTTAGGTTTTAGGCTGGGCTAGGTTTTGTATGAAGATCAGGGGACCATGCTGATTTATTTCTTTATTTGCTCTATTGGCTGCTTCCAGCGTAGTTGCCTATGGGGCATTGCTGGCAAGACTGAAGGCTCACAGGGGCAGATGGGTCTGTTCAAGTAGCTTCACTCCCCTCTTTCCAAAAGATTCTATACAGGAATAGTGGGCAATTTCTCACTGGCCCCGCTCAGTGTACAAATGGGCCATTTAGGAAGTGAGTAAGTGTGCATGGGCTACAGTGTTTTAAACATGTGTCGAATGCCAGTCTTCATAGTCCCATCTTTTACTATCCCTGCTGGTGCAGCTGGTGACTGTCCCAGTGGAAGCTGCAGCAGGGGATGAGGGTTAGCTCATTGAGGCTCAACTAAGAAAAGATGGAGCTAACGCTTGGAGGAAGGAGGAAACATCAAATATCATATCAGCATCCCCAAATGGAGTAGGAGATTGCTTGCAATTTGTTGATCAGGTCTCCAATCTGGGGGTGGGGGGTGTCTTATTGGATTTCCAGCTGCTTCTGGATGGATATTCAGGCCATAACAGTTGTGAAGAGCCTGTCATTTGCATTTGGTGATACTGTTTTGTCCCTTTTTTTCAAATGTGAATCTTATCATGGTTACTCATATGTTTGTCACCTCACAACTGGAGTACTGCTGCTATGTGTTCAAACCACTTGGAAATTGCAGCAAGTATAGACTGTGGCAGCCACTTAGATACCATGACAGCTGCAACCAGCAAAGCCCAGGGAGCAGGATATCCTCAGCGAGGGATTCTTGCCTTTAGAATTCACTTACCCCAAGTGCTCTGCTAGAGTCAAGAGTTGGGGTCTCTCTACGATGCTATGTGAGCCCAGAGTTAGTAGAACTTGAGTTAGCAGACCCTGGGTTTGTTACCTACAGCTTGAACATCTACACCCATTTGTAACCCCAGGTTAGGAATTGTTGTACCCTGGATCCCAACTTGGGACGCCAGCATCTACATCTATTATGTCTAACCACCCATACCCTAGACTTTCCCAGCTCCCTCCCAAAATGTGGCTGCTTTAACCCTTTGTTTATGGTGCAGTGTGGGAAAACTTGACTGTCCATCAAACTTAGCTGTCCAGAGGACAAAGTTGCCTGTGGAATTGTGAGCTACTTTTGGCAGATTCCCACAACACAGATTTAGTGGGGCTGCATCTACAATGCTTAGCAATAGGGCTTGAACCCTGGGTCCCATCTTGACCCAAGCTCAGACTCTCCACCCCCACAGGGTCCTGGGACCCTGGGTCTGAGCCCTGCATTAGTGTAATTTGTGTGTATAGGGAAGGGTGGGGATAGGCTAGAGCCAGAGGTCAAACCGTGGGTTTACACTGCAGTGTAGGCATACCTTTGGTGACCAAAAGGACATCTAAAAGACGCCTCCTTTCCTCTCCCTCTTTGTGTTATGGGAGGGAAACAATAGCACAGAGATCAGTTTGGGGATTAGGAAGGTTTTTTGGGTTTGCTTTTTAATGTCCTTTGGGCCTGTTTTTGATGAAGCTTTGTATTTTAACATCTCTGCTTCTCCCAGAGAATGTTAATAGTTCCAAGTATTGGTGTCCAGTTATTCCTAAAGAGCAGTGGTCCCCAACCTTTCCGTTGCAGTAGCATCTTCATGTTCCCAGAAGAGTGTGGTGGGTGCCGGACAACCAGCCACTGAAATGCCGCCAAGAAGTGGTGTCATCAAGAAGCGTTGCCGCCGAAATGCTGCCAAAAAACGGCAGCAACGCTTCTTGGCGTTGCCGCTTCTCGGAGGCATTTCGGCGGCTGGTTGTCCGGCAGCCGCACTCCTTGGCAGTGGGGTTGTCCGGTAGAAGCGCTCCCTTGTCGGTAGGTGGGCGCACATAAATGCCCCAGTGAGCACCGCGTTGGGGACCACTGCTAAAGAGCAACTTTCCAAGTCAGAAAACACAAATTCCCCACAAAGAGCTACTCCTTTAAATTTAGACAGCAAGTCCTTGTTGCATTGAAAAGGGGTGTATTGGCCCAACAAGAGATAAGACATTAATAAAAGCCTTGGTTATTGCTACAAGGAACAGTTAAGTGTAGTTCAGGGTTTCATGTCAAATTGTCACTGGCTTATTCCCATTGTACCAACCACATTACAAATCTCTTTAAACTTTTATTCAATGGGAGGGGGAGGAAAGACAGTTAATTCTTTAGCTTTAGGTGCTCTAAGTAAGGTTTTCATTTTAAAAATATAATTTATTTCCTTTTCCTGCATAGACCCTTTTATAGGGAAAAAGTCATGCTTGACAGATTTTTCGACTATATGGACTGTCCTTTTGAGGGGAAATAGTGAGATGATCAGCTGCTGCTGTTGGTGTCTGACCCTGTTTTCCTTGAGACAAAACAGGACAAACTCACAAAACAGGAGAGAAAAGAACAGCAAAAATAGAAAATGCAGCTTCTGTCTGGTGCTGATTTTTATTTGCAATCTCACTTCTGGAGAAACACAGGCCCAGCACGTGGTCTGATCAGCCACTCTGAGAGCTGGCAAACTCGTACCAACATTGGGCTGTTTAAAGTACTGCTTTTATCTTGCCTGTGCTATCACAGGCCCTGGCAGTGTTGTAAAAGGTGTTGTCTCAGCGATTAAGCCAGACTCTTTTTGTTGTTGTTGCCTTTATTTAATATGAGAGAAATAGGAAAGAGAATAAATAAGATGAGGAAGGAAAATGACACACAAGGAAGTGGGTGACAACAGGCACCCAAGACTCACATGTCTGGTGTCCAGGATTTAGCTGAAGCCAGTAGAGCAGTGGTTCTCAACTGTGGTCCACCGCTTCTTCAGGGAAAGCCCCTGGTGCGCCAGGCTAGTTTGTTGACCTGCCGCGTCCGCAGGTTTGGCCGGTCGCAGCTCCCACTGGCTGCGGTTCACTGCTCCAGGCCAATGGGGGCTGCGGGATGCGGTGGACAGCACATCCCTTGGCCCGCGCCGCGTCCCGCAGCCCTCATTGGCCTGGAGCAATGAACCGTGGCCAATGGGAGCCACGACCGGCCGAACCTGCGGATGCAGCAGGTCAACAAACCAGCCCGGCGTGCCAGGGGCTTTCCCTGAAGAAATGGTGGACCACAGTTGAGCACCACCGCACTACAGGGTATGTTATTTGTTACCCTCTCTCTGGCCCAGTCTGGTCAGGATACCTTTTAGGATCAGGATCACAAAGACCCAGTGGTGTCATGGTGGATCCTGAAGTCACAGGAGAGAGTGGGGGTAGCAGCCATGATAGTAAAGCTTGCTCCCTTCCAGTCCTCACATCCCCCTCTAGTCTCATTTAGTGACCCCAAGCTAAACAATATCCGAGAAGGGGTAGCAACCTCATTCCATTAGAAGTAGCCAAAGAAAACACACTTCAGTGATTTCAATTATGAACATTGCCTCCCATTTCTCGAATTTTTCTGCTTGTTGTCTCATCAACCTGTGACTTTACTAGAAGCCTTGAAGACCCCTTAGCATAGTTCTTTTAACTTCATTAATTTCATTCCAGTCTGTCTCCAACTTTTGCTGACTTTCATGAACAATTTTATGTAACAGACCGAGTTGGACTTTTGTTGCCTTGTACAACTTAGAGTCCAGGTCTCTGCACTCCCCTCCACTGTAGACCCAGAATAGCTCTCCCCTTTTCAGAGGCCAAAGTGGTCTCCTTGCATCCTCAAACACCACCAGTCTGCAACACCCACTGCAGTGCATTCCCTCCGTTAGCTACCTGAATCCTTCATGCTGCCCAGCTCAATTGCTCAGGAGTTGGAGAGCTCTCTTTGATTTCTTCCATCTGACTGAACTTCCGATTTGAACTAAAATAATTTACTTTTAAGAAAAAGATTTGGAGTGACACAAGAACACGATTTTAATGTTTCCTGTTCACCAAGCTCAGCATGGCTAATCGTGGCTTTTGTTATATTTTTTAAGATGGGCTACTTTTCTTGAGTAGATGGAAGAACACTAAATCAGAAAACACAAGCTGAACTATAACTTTATTCACATGAAAAGGTTCCTTGAAGTCACTGGGTTTACTCATGTGAGCAAAGTTATGTGTGTGCCTAGATGATTGTGGGATTGGGGCCTGAGCTAGAAAGGCGTTGGAAGCATAACAATAGCTCTGCCTCATCTCTCACAGAGCAAGTCAAAAATAATGGTACCATGTGAATAAAGAACAAACATAATCATCAACCCCTAAATACTTCTAGAAAATGATCACCTTTTCCATAAACGTAACTACTCCTGGGGGAAAAAATGGTACAAAATATTAACTGTCATCTTATGTGTCCCATTGTAATCAACATGCATGGAGTACCTCTGATGTGTTCTCAAAACTGTTACTTAAATACCATTTAAGGTCAATTAAATAAACAAAATTGTAAAGCCTAATGACATAAAGACATAAATAACATAAAGACCTGTAATGGTCAAATGATTTGGTGTTTAGCCCTTCTTGATTTAAAACAGCAGTGAAAAATGTTGGAACCCTTGAAGGTGATTTTGAAGATGGAGAAGTGACTGTGCTGCACAAACAGCAATCAGGGACAATTAAGTGAACTGGGACAAGTGCCTCATTCTCTGCAGAGACTGCATGGGAAATTGCACTTTACATTTCAGTCGCATTGCATTTAAAATAAGGCCCCCAGCTAAGTCATTTTTCAAGTCCAACTCCAATCAAAAGATATTGCTTAAAATCTTCCTATTACTGTAGAAATGAAAGGAATGATTGTCTATGCTGATGAGCCTAGACGATTGTCTTGGAAAGAATTTGACAGTGTTGTCTACCAGTCCCATTATAATGTTATTACAGCCCCTGAAGAATACTGACAAGGCCTGAATACTAGAATGAGTGTTGGGGTTGTTTAGGATAGCTCTCTGTGGCTGCAGATTTTGTACGGTTTCTCTGAGCTACTGTATTCTGTACTGTATATAGATTTTCTGTCCAGGTTTACTTTTAGGCTGATTCTCAGACAGCCTGTATAGTTACTGATTAACAGATTGGTGTAAACTTTAGCGAGGTACAGACAATTGAAAAATGTTAAGGGTGAAAAAAAGGAATTTTAGATTGAATTCTAAGTCCCCATTTTGCAGCTCTAATTAAATGCTTTTGAAATATGCACTGTTCATAAGCAATATTTTCTATACCACTTTTATAGTCAGCACAGACTGTTCTTAGCTATATGCTCCTTGAAAAAGTATATTTGTGTGTGGAAGTTGCATCATTCCAGTGATTTTCTATGTGAAGGCAGGAATGTATTGTACTTTCATACCCCTTGGAGCTGGGGCTTTTCACACCACTCCAGGTGCCTGAAGTTGGGCGCCTCACTTTTAGATGTTTAAATACAGATTTAAATGCCTAAATTTCAAGACTTGAAAATGATGGCCTATATGGCATCTGTGTATTAAAATCACATCTATGAGCGTTCGCACTGTTAGTGGGGAATGAGGAGGAAAGGTGACATGGGAGATGAAATGGCTATGCTCCCGTGCAATGGAGGGGACAGACTAGTTATTTTACTAAGGGCTAGACTGTGGCTTTACCAGGAGCCATGTGTCAGGGGCAGTGCAGACTTGTTCTTCTCCTGGAGCAGACCCTGGTCTGAATTGTGATTCAGAGATTCACAGTTCAGCCCTTGCTTCCCTCTTGCTCTAGGGGCAGGAAGTAATTTGTGCCAGCCCTATACCTAAGGCAGCTTGCTTCTCCCACTGCTCCAGCCGATCAGGGCGTAGGAGGGGCACAAAGCTGGCCTGTGTGAGAGGGACAGGTGGCTTAGCATCAGCTGCTCTATGCATCCACACACAGCCCCTTTATGCCCCTTACTTCTCTGCCTAAACACCCTGAGTCCCATAGAGCCAGGCCAGATGTTTCTGTTCATTGTCATTAAAACTGTAAAATGCTAGGACTGCATTTGTTTTGTAATTCACATATAGATGTTTTCTTGATACAGTTTCATCAGTCACATGTCAATGTCTGTCACACCTTTCTGCAGCCTTTGAACTACCTCCCAGAAACTGCGGACCAGAAGGGAATAGCCCATATGTATCAGAATTGTGGGAGACAGTGCTAGCAGAAAGGAAATTATTGAATAAAAATATTTCCATTTCCATGTGTGGCATTTATAAAAAGAAATCTGAGGCCTTGTCTATGCTTGCGGCAGCATGTAGCGTATGTGTAGCCACACACCTCAGAAAAAGGCAAACTGTGTCCACACTGTGATGTGTAGGGTACACACTCTAGGGCTTTGGGGTGTCCCTACTCACCTAAGCACCGCCGCACCGTCTACACAGCTATTTATGTGGTAAGTGGGCTTGCAGTGTATGTACTCTGTATACTCTACACGCTGCCCTAAGTGTAGACCAACCCTAAGGGGAAATATGTTAATTAGCATTTAAGTTAAACAAACCAACACCTCTTATCTGCACCTATGTACAGTCAAACAGGAATGAAACACATGGTTACAAATAGCACGAATCTAACGTGAAAGACAAGTATCCCAAAAAATACCAATATGGAACAGCTGAGCTCTGAAAACAAAACTGAGTGGGAATGATAGGAACATAGTTCCTATTGTTAATTCATGTTGTTAAAGTTGGCTTAATACACACAAAAAGAGGGCAGTCAAGAAGGGGAATTTCCTTTGAGCCCCAGAGAGTGGAGAATGAAAAAGGTTAGTGGCATTTCCAGATCCTTTTGTGTCTTTGTGGTAGGCCAAAAATAGATTTCAGACAAGTCCGCAGAACAGATCAGAAGGTGCCATGTCCTGTTCTACAGTCTCCCTGAGCTTTTGGTTATGGAAGGGGATGATAAAACTTACTTTGCAAACAGACTGAATGCAATAGCTGAAATGCAGTAGAAGCTAATACTGCATCTTTTCACACAAACAAACAAACAAAAGTTCCAGCAGTTTGGCTGCACCAGTGGCCCATTCCATTTATGGGAATATACTACCTGCAGTAGCGTAGCCGGGGGGGAGCAGGGGGAGCGGCCGCTCCCCCTTGAGCAGAAGCGGCGGAAGCGGCGCCTTTTTTTAGCAGCACTAAAAAAAGGCGCCGCTTCTTTTTAAGCGCCGCTTCTTGCACTCACCCGGCGGCGCTCCGGGTCTTCGGCGGCATTTTGGCGCGGGGTACCACCAAAGACCCGGAGTGAGCCGCCGAAGACCCGGAGCGCCACCGGGTGAGTACAGGGGGAGGTGCCTTTTATAGCGCCGCTCCCCCTCCGCTCCGGACCTGGCTGCGCTACTGACTACCTTCTAACATGTAAGCCTTTGAGAATTCCTGGCTCATCACCAGTTGGAAGCTTGAGATCCGAGAGTGAAAATCTCATGCCACTGTGTATTCTTCTAATAGCGATAGTTTAAAATTACATGATGTCCTAAATTTAACTGTATGGAAAATTTCCAACCAATCTATTTTTCAGCTGAAAAGAACCCCAACCTTTAGAAAGTAAAATTAATTTAAAAGATGTAGATCCTCACATCAAAATCCTCTTCACACAGATACACCCTCCCATCCATGTTTCATCCCTTCAGATTGCAGTATGACGAGAGGAGCCAGATGCATCTGTTCTTTCATCCAGAATGCATTAGACTCTATCTTCTAATAATTTACCCAACCTACTTTTCAAATTTCACCTTCTTTTCCCTGTCTTCTCTAACTTGTTTATTCTTCCTTTTGAAATACTCAGCTGCGCCATATATTTTCTCAGGTGTTGATGTGTATTGGACAGCCAGGTCTGGAGTCATCCCAAGTTACTCTTCTCTGGACTTGAACTCAGCCTAAATTTAAACCTGGAAGAATAGTCAAAAGAAGTCAGCACAAAAGGAAAGGAAAGAAAAGAAAGAAATGTGTTCAGGGATGTTTCTCAGTGATGATAATCCTTACTTAGTCACAAATTTGAAAACAAGAGAACTGGATGGCTCAGGGGATCGGTAGTGGCATATAGCTCTAGGCTCTCATTTTGAATCCAGCCCAGGTTAGAAGTGTTTGAAAGCGGCTCCTTTCTGAGAGCTGTTCAGTGTGATGTCAGTGGTCCATCCTTTGGCTTGTTAGTAGTTTCAGAAGAGGGAGCTAAGATTTAATGGCCATGGAGCAGGAAGTATATTCACACCCTTATAGATAATCAGATCAGTGTTGAGGAATATTGGCAGGGCAATGAAAGGAATCTTGCACTGCAACTTTCAAGGGCAGTATCCATTCTGTTGACAAATATGGGAATTGAGTCTCTAGGCCTGTAAACCTGGCACTTTTCATAAATACTAACATATTACATTCTCTCTTTAAAAAAAAAATGTAGTGGGTAAAGAGGACCTCTCTATTAATGCATGAAACCACAGCTCTTGCTAAGTCTGTGGTGTATTATATTAGTGCCTATCAGTACCTGTTAATTTTGTGCTTTGATGGGCATGCAACTGCACTTTAAGGGCTTCTATAGGTGATGCTTAAAAGCTTAATAACTACTACATGCCTAAAGTGAACTAAAAATACATTGAAAGAACATTAAGGATATGAGCGAGCCAATGAAAGCAATTACAGTTCAGGACTAAACCTTTATTTGAGAACTGTAAGGTGTTCAGGACTTCCTCACTGCATGACTTTTGCCCTGTTCTGCAAGGACCAAATACTGATTGTGGCCCATCTACGATTACCAGTGGGAAAAACAATAACAGCAGCAGCAACAATCTGATCCCAACACTGAGTCAATGGCGTTCAAGCAGGGGGTGAAGCCGGATCAAAGACGTGTCAGACTTTTATTTTATTTTATTAACTCATTCCAAAGAGACGAGGCACTCCACAAACACACATAATAATTAAAAGAATTAAGATAGGACTTAGTTTGTGTTGCAAACCAACATGTTCTTAAGTGGAAGTTCACCATATGTTCTCCAATACCTAGACACAAAGATGAGCCACCTTAACCTCCGTCTTAATACGCCCCATTTTGTTATGCATTGGCATACACATTGCTGTACATGGCTGGTTTGACTCAGAGTTTTTAAGTCTTTAAATATCATTTGTTGTGACTGTATTAAATTATATCCACATTACTTGGGTGAATTTTTTTTAATTTCTTGCCATCTCCATTATTCTGCCACATTTTTGGTTTTGAGGAGAAATTAATGCAAATAACAAAATGCTGGAGGTGCTAGTAGATTTAATGCAAATTGTTTTGGGGGGGTGGGGGGATTGTGTCTTCCTCTTTTTTTAAGCAGTCCTATTATGTGCCATGTAACTGCAATCAGGCTAACAACCACCATATGATGGAATATCTTGTAATCCGGTTGTAGGTTTCTCTCTATAGAGACAGTCTCCAAGTAGATGAGTTTTAAATCTCCTTAGAATTAAGAAGGGTTTGGCAACCAAATGAATTGTTTTGGAAAAATCCTCCTTTATAGATTGTGAAGAGGATAAAAAAGGGGAAAAAAACCATGTCTGTGGTGGTTAGTCAGATGTTCTTTTGGAGTTACAATGATTTCCTTCTTAATTCCTCTGCTTGTTGACATTCACGTTAAAAGAATAATGAGTACTATGTGCACTACCTTAATACTACTCATCCTTGTATACATTATGAAATCTTTGCATTAAGCTAACCAAATGGATTGAATCATAATGTAAGGCAGACATTAAAAACAACTGCACTCAGCTGTGAAATGGCATAAAAGCACAGTATAAATTGATACACTACAGTACAAGTGTTAATAATTGCCAGTACACTGTACAGTAAATTTGTTTTAAAGAGGTGATTGGACCCAGACAACAGAGCATGCATCATACTGGCTTAGTGGATCTGAATTGTTTTTGTCCTTAGATTTTTAATGTGTATGTACTTACCCTTTCACCAGTACGGCTGCGACACTCTGGAAAAATGTATTAGATGTATTAGTAATGCCAGATTTAAATAATGGTAGACAATTGAACAATCAGCAGGTGATAATTTCCCAGGTGTATCTCTATTTATCTATATTTGCAGATATGTGATTTATTCCTGCAAAGGCTACATTACTTAATTATTCAATTTTTTAAATAGCTTTGGGGTGCCCCAGAAAAGATATTTATTACTTCAGAGGGGTCATAAAGGAAGCTGTAGGCTAGTACTAATAATGCTTTAATTAATACATAAAACCAGGAAACAGTTCTTTACATGGTAAATTAAACAGTAAAATATACCAATTTTGACTTGATTTCTACCCCATTGAACTACCCTACATTTATTTGCTTCAGCTTTAAATCCTTCCATTCTGGTGTTCTCCAGCACCCGTTATAGAATTGAAGCTTGCTTTTCACCTATCTGCTAACAGTTTAACATAGATGTCTGGGTCCAGTCCATTGTTCCAATTGTATATAGTTTAAAAAGCTCTGCAGTATTTTACTCTTTCCATTGTATCTTGGCTTCCCTGAGTGCTCTGCTCGCTGCATTTTACTTGTACTGGCTCTGTTTTCTAAGCCCATTTATGCCTTTTTTTTTCTGTACACACTTGTTCACTGGGGAGCTTAAATTGACTTCTCTCTATTCTGTATCCTTAACTAAAAATGCACCATTAAGGTTGATTGAAGTCTTTTGAAAACACTTCATAAAAAATGAAAAGCCATAAGAAATTAGGCTACCAGTGTTTGCAAATACCTGTTTTCAGCCAAATTGATGGGACGGAATAAAAAAGAATTGAAAACTTAAAAATGCTATTGATACATGTTTATATGCTACCTCTTTTTGTGTGAATTGGCAAAGTACGTGTCAAACATTTTGGGGAATAAAATATTGAGAAATGTGCTATCCTGTAGGTTTTTGTTAACGTAAAACCTTTTCATCTCTTAAAAATAAGGCATAGCTGTAAAGAGAGGAAATGGATTAAATAACATATTTAGATTATCCTGTTATTATTTTCATTATTTTTTAAAGAGAAAAATCACTTTTGTTCTCAAAATGTTTCTCTTTAGTTCATATTGCCAGTCACCTAGTTTTAAGCTTACACAACATATTTATCAGGGTTAGAAAGAGTGGGTAAGATATTGCTTTAAAAACTCAAACAAAAATATTCAGTACAACTGAAACTTTAAGGCTTCTTTCAGTGAAAAGACTTATGTGCAATGGCTAAAAACGTTAGGCATGTCTAATGTTCAGTACATGTGTGCAACTAATTAACAAAGAAACCTTATTTGGCAAGTCACCCCCCAGGAGGAAGAAGAGTAATTTCTGGACAGCACATAATTTGTAAGAGAAAAATTGTATGAACATATGGAAATGAATCTTACTTTAAAAAGAGAAATATCCTGAGGGATTAGCACAAAGTTTAAAAGGAAACAAGTGCTTCAGAATCACAAGTGATTAAATTGAAAATGGCAGCTAGGTTGTCAAAGCAGCTGAGACTGCTCCCTCCAGTGAACAAGATACCAACCAATCAAGCTGTTTCTAAACTCTCCCAATGTTGCTGTTTATTACCAATAAATATATATTTAAATGCTTTAATGATTATCAAAAAGATTAATTACTGGATTTTAAATTTCTCATCTTTCTTTTTTCAAACAGTTGCCTTTTGAGACCCATAGGCTTGATCTACAAGCTAACTGTGATTTTTTAAAAAAAATATTTTGAAAAAAGCTACCTATAAATTCATTTTGGCAGTAGCTTCACCAAACTGAAATGTCTAAAATGCAGAAGAATTTCTCAAAAATTAAATCGGCATACAATAGGTTTAAAAACTCCCCCAAACTAGTTCTTCTCACCAGGGACTATTAAAATAAAAATAAATATAACCCATGATCAAACCTTTAGTTCTGTTAAATGAAAGCATAGCCACAGCAGTGTAACATTATCTTTAGCAATACAATTCATGTAGGGTTTTTAAAAAATTATTATTACTATTTTATCTAAGCAACGGAAATACTGCCAGACCTAAACTATTATTTTATGGAATACTGTGCACACACATTGCAGCAGAGTGCATGTTTTCCTTTAAGAATTCTCCCATTAATTGAGGAAAAGAGCAGCAAGATCAACAAGAAAAGTAGCTAAGTACATGGAGGTCATTCAGAAGCTATGAGTTCTATAGCAGAGGTACAAGAAAAAACTGTCAGTTTCCATCCCATTAAACAAGCTATGAGTTAGACTCACTGGGATTACCAGCAAACCCCTACCAAGATGCGTGCTAGCTCCTGCTCACATAGCGCTATAAATTATTCAGTTCCTTTTATGCAAATAATGTTTCACAGAAGCATAGGGAATCCATAATGGGAGGAAGAGTAACATCCATTTAGAAGAATTAAATGCTAGGTGAAATGTATGACACTTTGCAGACAAAAGTTATTGAAAATAGCCGTACCTGTTAAAGGTCTCCACACACACCCAGACAAACAGAGTTAGGGAGCTTCCAAGTTTTGTTTTTTTATACATATCATGATCTCCGTATGTGTGTATGTAATGCAGTGACGGTTGCCCTTAGAGACACTCATTCCTGCATTAACAGGTATGCACAAGGGTAAAATCACAGAACGGAGGCCTCGCAGAGCATTTCTCTCTGATCTTCAAATCTAAGCCTTCATTTTTTAAAAAAGTGAATGTTTCTAGGAAGCCAGGCTGGAAAGGGTTTTTAACAATGAAAACAGATTTTTTTAATCCTTTGGAGCCAGAAAAACCAAGCGCCATTTCTACACTACTTTCTCAGGTAAAACCTGCCATTGACTTCAATGGATGTACAGGGTCAAATTCATCCCTAGTGAAATTCCACTAGAATTCCATGGTCCAAATCCATCGTTGGCATAAGCAGATGCAACGCCATTGATTTCAATGGAATTAAGCTTGTTGACTGTAATGAAGGACGTATAGCAAAGCTATTCTGAGCACACTGTCTCTTTAAGACCCTTCTCCTTACAAGAAGTGATAGATGTGCACAGAACACTATGGTGCCTCCAGCCAGGGAACCGAGTGTCTCTCCATTGTTGGACTTTAAATCCTTGGTGTTGGCTCTTTTTGAGGTTTATCCCTTTTTTATGAGTATACTAATCAGAGAGAGTCCTTGTTGAACCGCCTGTGGGTTGTCTGCCCAATTAGGCCTGGTTTGTGCTAGCAAATCAGTCTTGCTTACCTGTGTGTTAGCATTATCAAAATAAATATTAGATAACTTGATAAGAAAATGTTTAGTGTTTTATACAATGCTTGTAGGATGCTGCATGTATTGTTCTCACTCACCTATACCCCATGTTATAAAGTGATAACAAGCATTTGCCTTGTAATGCTCTGACTATGCATCTCATCAAACAGGGGGAAAGCCTTGTGTAATGCAGACGGTGGTCTCTAACAAGAAGAGGTTAAATTCTGTTCACTACATACAAATGAGACATTGTACAAGATCAAATATCATAGACTTTGATAACTGCATTCTTCCCCCCACCCCATGAAGAAGGGATTTGGGTGGAAACTGTTGCTATCAGCTTGATTTCTGAGGGAAGAAGATATAAAAATGTCTCACAAGGAAAAATGATAATGCTGTCTGAATTCTCATAGGGCCAGAGACTCTAAACTGAAGTGAGAGATTGCCCAGGGTTATCCCTGGGTTTGCCCTGAAAGACATTTTGAATTGACAGATCTCTACAACTTTGTCACTCTTAGGATTTAGTTTGCAACTCATTTGTGTTATATGCTTGCTTGCTTTAATCTGTAAATAACTCTCATTTCTTTTTCCTAGTTAATAAATCTTTAGATAGTTTATTACAGGTTTGGCTACAGACATTGTCTTTGGTGTAAGATCTAGAGTACCAAATGATCTGGGGTAAGTGACCAGCCTCTTGGGACTGGAAGCAACCTGAATATTTTTCAATTTTTTTTTGGCTGGTGTAAATGACTATTTATTACTAGTCCAGCTTGATTGAGTGGCAAGACAGACTGGAGAACCTACGAGGACTGTCTGTGACTCCATAGTAAGACTGTCACAGTGATCCAGGAGTTCACATTTGTTATTGGGTTGGTGAAATCTAATTATAGAACACACCGCCAGTTTGGGGTGTCGGCGCAATTTTTGACTGTTTGGGGGCACCAAGACTCTGCCTCAAGGCATGGGACACTTCCATTCAAAGTTATACTCATCACTTTCCAGATATTTCATGGCTTGTGCAAAGTCCACAGGAGTGTCCCAAGAGCAGGGATCTGTACTGAACATCCTGTATGGACAATCGTGTGCTATTACTGTTACCCTCATTCTCCCTTCCCCTTCTCCATCCAATTGTTAAACCCACTTATTGCATCTTGCCTTAACATTAGATTGTTAGCTTTACAGGGAAAGGACTGTGCTTGTAGAGGGCTCAACACACTGAGGCTTGTGCATATTACCTCACTCCATGAGTAGCCAGACTGAAAACAATGGGATTACTCCCTTTTCTCCACATCATCAAACACACACTGGTCCCTCCACAGTTTGTCCACTCTCATAACTTACATGGTCATCTTCCATCCCTTTTGTTCCACTAACACCCCAGCCTTCAGTGGCTGCTTGTGGCCTCCTTTCTCAAGCATCTTCTTCCACGTTGCCCTTACTGATGGAATGATCCCCCCCAAAGCAAGTACTCTGTCCTCCCCGAGGTCCCTGTTACCTCTCCCACAATGCCCATGAAAAACTGCCAGCTGATAATAGCTAGGCAGCTTAGCTAAAGAAATTCATTAATCTATCCAATTTGTTTATCCAAAAATACCCAACAACCTTCAGACTGGCAAGTTATGCACACAAGACCCGCTCCCGCTCCCAATGAAGTCAGTGACAAAAATTCCCGATGACACCAGTGGTGCAGGATCAAGCTCATAGATAGTCTATGTACTATGTAACCTGTGTTCCCATTTCTGCTACCCTTGTCTCCTCTCCTCATCCTCTTTATTATCTGCCACACCCACCTGGTGCATCATGTCTTCATCCAGGCTGCAAGCTCTTTGGGGCTTGGACTCTCTCTCCATATAGGCCTTTCCATTGCTTTTAACAGGCTTTGGATCAAGCCCCAGGTTTGTATAGCTCCAGCATGATTGGGGCTCCAAGGCACCAACATAATACAAATAACAATGGAAATATGTATATGATATATGTCGCTGCCTAGTAACTAAGGCCCTGAACCTGCAATTTACAATGCATGGGCAGATTGCCGTGCCTGTGCAGAACCTTGCTGATTCCGCACAGATGCAGCAGTCTGCTCTGTAAATTGCATGGCCTAAACTGTGATCTCCCTTATCCCAGTGTAAATCCAGAATAACTCTACTCAAATCAGTGGAGTTACTTTGGATTTACATGGGTGTAACAGAGCAGAAACTGATCCAATTTCTAAACTACTACTATGTTGTGGCAAATCTTCTCTAAAAAAATCCACAGTGCAACAAAGACACCTGGTGGCTGTCCTGCAAACTTCACATCTTTAAAATGACTACAAAAAACTAAGGAAAATGCCACCAAAAAGGGCTGACACAATCGTGTATAGTGGTGGCCTGATAAGCAGTCTTTGTGTTTAGCAGCTATATATTCATCTATAATTAAATGTAAGAAACACCAATTCCTTCTTACAAATTTACAGTGCTTACAAAGAAAAAATAAAATTATATTTTAATTTTAAACATTTTCTAAGATATTCTCAAGAATTTCACATTTCCAAAATTCCAGAATTTCCAAAATATTAACACATCTAACTGATGACATTTTAAGAAAATGCAATAATTTTAGTAACCATTTACTTTGGGCCTGACATGTAAAATATATATTGTGAAAATTACGTGAAGCTCTGAATGGTATACTTTATTACATAAAAACAAGTGCTATGATGTCTTTCACTGCTTTAATTTCAAAGTGTAACATGGCAGTTTAAAAACTTAGCATGACTGTTTGAGTAAAAAACAGAACCAGTTTAATGGAATTTTGATGGCCTTGTAACTGATGCTAGTGATATCATCTGGTATTTTAAATTTCTGTAATATAACTTAAATAAAATATAAAGTTAAGGAACAGGTACATTTGGGTTCTAAATATTAGAGGCCATATTCTGGCTTCAGCTATACTTGCATGACTCCTACTCACTTCAGTGGCCACACTTAAATACATGTGTATGCGAAAGGCTCACTGTAGATAAAATAGGTTCATGTATTATACCTGAGTGGTAGACTGACAGTCATATTTTCAGATCAGTTGCCCAAATCCTGCATGGGAGTTTTGCCAGAGTAAGAATTTGCAGGATTGCTACCTTATCTACTGATATTGTTCCTTATTTTACCGTAGGGTGACCAGATGAGAAGACCCGAAAATCGGGACTTCCCGCCCGAAGTTGTTGAGCAAAAAAAGGAAAAACGGAAGAAGACCAGAAATCGGGACAGGACGGGGGACAAATGATGAAAAATCGGGACGGTCCCAATTTTATCGGGACGTCTGGTCACCCTATTTTACCGTAGCAAGATGACGTACCATACTACGATTTTTTCTAGTCCAGTTAAACCAAAGAGCAATTAATTCATATTTTTGTGAAAGTTCCTGAGGTTGTTGAAAAAAATCCTGTAAAAGATGGAGACCAAATTCTGCCTTCAGCTACCCCAGTGTAAATCTGGAGTAAATCTGGATGGATATACATCAGCATAAGTGAAAGCAGTATTTGTTTCAAAGCGTATCCATTGTTTGGATTATGATGTTCTATGTGCATGAATGTTTGCTTCATCAACCGTAGGAACTTAATTGTTTAATTCACACTTCATATCAATCATTAATTTTTACCTGGCAACTGTGAATATAAACAGAATGGGACAAATTCTTCCATGGTGTACCTCCACTAAAGTCAATGGAGTAATACCAGGGATGAGTTTGGCTCAATATTTCACTCATGTCCATTTTTCTTATAGAAGTTTACATTCAATTTGGCCTGGAGGGGCTATTGGCTGGCATCCTGCAAGAAAGAAATATTACAAAGTCAAACCATAGTGACAATTTATAAAGGAGGAATTAATTTAGAGCAGTAATGGAAACAATAGCTCTCGATTTTACAGCACATTAACTAATTTGAAGTTTATTCCTATCGTAAGTAACAACTTCTTTCCTATATATATATGGGTGAAATCCTGGTCTTGCTGAGATCAGGAGGAAATTTACCATTGACCTCACTGAGGCCTGGGTTTCACCCTCTATGCTCTGTGAATACTTTCATAGCTAATCCTGTGAAGTAAGGATTATGAATAAAATTTTCAAAAGCACCTAAATCATACAGGCCTAGATTTGTAAAGGTATTTAGGCATTGCTTCACTCAGTGTTGCAAGGTCTAAGTGATTTAGATGGCTAAATCCCATTTTGAAAAGCACTTAAGTTGCTTAGCAGCCTAAATCCTTTTGACTTTAATTTAGGATTTAAGCTCACAATTTATATTGTGATGGGGCCTACCCCACACCAGCATGGATGGAGTTAAAAGTGCCAAGAGAGGCCAATTAGCCTTAGACCACACCTGCTGGGGAGCTAAGGGGCAATGAGACTGAGAAGGAAGCTCACCTGGGCAGGAACAGGTGGGACCTCTATAAAGCCTAGGAGTTGAGGCTGGAGTGGAGTTGCAGGGAGGTGAGCCTCCAGTCACGCTCCCTGATGCAAGGGGGTAGTAGGAGTCTGAGAACAGCAGGGTAGGAAGCAGTCTGGGGAAGGTGCAGCAAAGTCCAAGAGGGATAAACCTGAATTGCTGATTCAAGGGCCCCTGGATTAGAACCTGGTATAGAGGATGGGCCCGGGTTCCCCTACCAGCCACTGTAGGAGTGGCACAGCCACTATCGTGGAGTCGGAGACTGCCTGAGACTCTGAGGAAGGAGACTCTGGTAATATCCCAGAAGAGGCAGACGACGATGACTTGGCCAGAGGTCTAAGCCATGAAGGAGAGGCACTGCATCTTCGGACTAATGGGAGAGTGGCTGCAGTGTGAGTTACTGAAGTAACAGGCTGAGTAACTGCCAGATGGGGTGTGGACAGTGGTGAGGTAATTCCCCAGCTGAGCCAAACGGTGAGTTGCAGACCCCGTGACATAGAATCATAGAATCTCAGGGTTGGAAGGGACCTCAGGAGGTCATCTAGTTCAACCCCCTGCTCAAAGCAGGACCAACCCCAACTAAATCATCCCAGCCAGGGCTTTGTCAAGCCTGACCTTAAAAACCTCTAAGGAAGGAGATTCCACCACCTCCCTAGGTAACCCATTCCAGTGCTTCACCACCCTACTAGTGAAAAAGTTTTTCCTAATATCCAACCTAAACCTCCCCCTCTGCAACTTGAGACCATTACTCCTTGTTCTGTCATCTTCTACCACTGAGAACAGTCTAGATCCATCCTCTTTGGAACCCCCTTTCAGGTAGTTGAAAGCAGCTATCAAATCCCCCCTCATTCTTCTCTTCTGCAGGCTAAACAATCCCAGTTCCCTCAGCCTCTCCTCATAAGTCATGTACTCCAGCCCCCTAATCATTTTTGTTGCCCTCCGCTGGACTCTTTCCAATTTATCCACATCCTTCTTGTAGTGTGGGGCCCAAAACTGGACACAGTACTCCAAATGAGGCCTCACCAGTGCCGAATAGAGGGGAATAATCACGTCCCTCGATCTGCTGGAAATGCCCCTACTTATACAGCCCAAAATGCCGTTAGCCTTCTTGGCAACAAGGGCACACTGTTGACTCATATTCAGCTTTTTGTCCACTGTAACCCTTAGATCATTTTCTGCAGAACCGCTGCCCAGCCATTCGGTCCCTAGTCTGTAGCAGTGCATGGGATTCTTCCGTCCTAAGTGCAGGACTCTGCACTTGTCCTTGTTGAACCTCATCAGATTTCTTTTGGCCCAATCCTCTAATTTGTCTAGGTCCCTCTGTACCCTATCCCTACCCTCCAGCGTATCAACCACTCCTCCCAGTTTAGTGTCATCTGCAAACTTGCTAAGGGTGCAGTCCACACCATCCTCCAGATCGTTGATGAAGATATTGAACAAAACCGGCCCCAGCACCGACCCTTGGGGCACTCCACTTGATACCGTCTGCCAACTAGACATGGCGCCATTGATCACTACCCGTTGAGCGCGACCATCCAGCCAGTTTTCTATCCACCTTACCGTCCATTCATCCAGCCCATACTTCTTTAACTTGCTGGCAAGAACACTGTGGGAGACTGTATCAAAAGCTTTGCTAAAGTCAAGAAATAGCACATCCACTGCTTTCCCCTCATCCACAGAGCCAGTTATCTCATCATAGAAGGCAATTAGGTTAGTCAGGCATGACTTGCCCTTGGTGAACCCATGCTGACTGTTCCTGATCACTTTCCCCTCCTTTAAGTGGTTCAGAATTGATTCCTTGAGGACCTGTTCCATGATTTTTCCAGGGACTGAGGTGAGACTGACTGGCCTGTAGTTCCCCGGATCTTCCTTCTTCCCTTTTTTAAAGATGGGCACTACATTAGCTTTTTTCCAGTCATCCGGGACCTCCCCCGATTGCCATGATTTGTCAAAGATAATGGCCAATGGCTCTGCAATCACATCAGCCAATCACATAGGTGCTTCTGAAAATTTTACCCTACATATGTATTACTAGCTGGTTCACAGATGTTAAGCAAATGAAATGTGCCATTACTGGCTTATAAATGACAACATTCAACATCTGATTATATGTTCCACTCTGATGGGTTTTCAGCCAATTCCAACTTGGTGATATCTCTGGAGACAGAGGGTACGTCTACACTGCAGTTTACCTGAGGCTGGGGCTGTGAGGGTCCCTGAGCCCAAATGTCTACAATACAATTAAACAGCCCCTTAGCCTGAGCCCTGTGCAGGGCCGGCTCCAGGCACCAGCCGACCAAGCACGTGCTTGGGGTGGCACCTTCTAAGGGGCGGCCAATCTTGGCGCGGCGCAGCGGTGCTGGGGTTTGGTTTTTTTTTTAAACTTCGGCGGGGCGGCGCTTGGGGGGAGTGTTTTGTTTTGGCGGGGCAGTGGTCGGGGGAAGGTGGGGTTTGTTTTAGCGGGGTGACTCTTGGGGGAGGGGGGGTTGTTGCAGTGGGGTGGCGTTCGGGGTTGGGTTTTTTTGCTTGGGGGGCGGCAAAAAAAGTTAGAGCCGGCCCGGGCCCTGTGAGCCTGAGTCTGCTGGCACTGGGTTCACGCCAGCCCTGGGTGTCTAACTGCAGCATAGATATACTCTGAGAAAGTTTTTGACCATTTGTTAGTGTGTAATCTGAATGCATGCATGGCAACCGAGTGTCATTGCTGGGTCTGTGCTGTTAGCATGTGACTTGCAAGAACTCCTCCCAGCTTTAGAATGTGGGATTCGCTTATACTCCCCTCCACGACCAGCTGATAGGACTTTCCATTCCTGCTTAAGGGATCTAGTGCCCTGAATTGTCTCCAACTATTACCTTAGTTTAAAAAGAAGTAAAACCCAATATTTTAAAACCTAGCTGTGTGCTGCTAGGTGCTTACCACCCTCTTTAGGCATCTAAATGAAAGTGTACTGATTTTTTCCCCCCAAAGATGCAGCTCTTGGCAGTATCTCTTAGGCATGAAGTTTCTTTTAAACTAAAATGTAAATTAATAAAATGTTGAAAACATTGAGGCCTGGGATGTTTTAATATTCAACCACTCTAGGGAACAAAGACGGGAAACAAATTATATTCTGAAGGTGCTGTTTGGGATTGCACAATTGAGGTTAAATTCCATTTTGCACTTAAATCAGGGATTTCAGCCTCTTTGCTTTGTATGAAAAATAGGGTACATCTTCCCCAAATTTACAGCACTTGCTCTCTGACTACAGAACGAATTTTCAAGAATTGACAAGTCTATTAGTTTATAAATTAATTAAAAACTGTGTCCTTTGAAAAATTGTAGCATCCTTTGTGAGTCTTTTCTTTCATCCGTGTTATATTAACAGCAAAACAACACACTTCAAATTTTTCATATATGTAAAATGAATTGAAGTCTGGTGCATAGGCTGTATTTGAATAAATTAGGTTGTAATTAAGCTAAGTTATTACTTCTTGTTGTCTGTAATTGTTATAATTCTGTAGGCCATGGATGGCTCAGGTCAACAGCACAGGTAACTCTTAAGTAGTGCTAGTGTATCAGAGGTAAATCAGCCAATCATTCTACTACAGTTAATTTTCATGCAAATAGTGGTAATGACTCATTGGTATGAGGGAGACTGCACACACGTATCTAAAGTTCTCATTGGTAGATTAATTGGCCCAACTGCTCTTTAAAGATTCTCTTGCTGCAGGCGAGTTTGGGCAGCAGTGCTTGAGTGGAGCGAAGGGGGGAACCCCTGTGCACTGAAGCACTCTGCCAGTGGAACTGATGGGAGAGCCTTTAACGCATAGTGATTTTGGACTTGAACTGGGCTCTCTGTGAGCCCTTTGCATAGCACAATCTCACTCATTCGCCCTGTAAGCCAATCAGTCAATTGTAAATTAAGGGCCAGATTCACTGGCACACTTCAGCTGTTTTCTGCTGCTCTGGTGATGCAAAGCAGCTATAAAACACAACTTCATTGGCTGGTGCACTCGGACTTCTTTGGAGTACTGGGAAGCTGCCCGTAAAAGTTAAAATAAAAAATGATTTAAAGTTGATCTATACATTTTCAAATTAAAAACCCATTCTGTTTGGGTTTATCGTTTATTGTTGTATGTGTATGACATTTTTAATACATTTTAAAAAACTAAAGAAATCCCCAGGCAAAAAATGATGATAAAATAGAGCTAGGGTCAAGACTGTATGTCCGTAATTTAAAGTAAAAATCATTACAGAGCTATCGTAATTATCCCCAAACCAAGCACTATAAGCCCAGGAAATTCAGTTAAGGTTATACTTCAAAGAACTCTAAACACATTAAGTTAAGAAATGTACAGTTAAGCCACACAAAGAACCTTAATGGTACCCTGTAATGATGTCACAGTGGGGGGAATATTAAAAAAATCTAATGTGTCTTTAGATTCAGTTTGATCTAATCCAGGACCACAAATATTAAAATTATATGGCTATTGCATGATGATATGCAATAGTTAAGTAGTTTGGGTTCCTTCACTGTGCTTTTCTTACCTTAACAGGGTTGGATTTCTTTGAAGTGTAAACTTAAATTTGACTTTCCTCAGTTTACAATGCGTGGTTTTGTGATGTTACAACATCCTTGTAATGTTTTTTCACCATTAAGCTATTGAAATGTCCTCTCAACCTTAATCCATTGTAATGTATTTATGAATTATACTAGAATAGTAAACAGATTACAACAAAATGGTCTTAATATGTTTATTGTCTTCATAAAGATAATAAAGAAAACCACCAAGGAAAGCATGGCCATCGTGCAAAAGAGCTGGAAGAGAATTTAGGAACAAATGTGCGGTTTCAGGTAAAGCAGGCATTGCTATTAATGCAGAATCCTTCCCACATCATCTCCAACATTTAAACCATCTCCACCCTCTGTGTAGTTGGGTTTTTTTAATATTATAATGACTGGCGTGACTATCTCTGTTCTAGTGTAAGGCAATCCACATGCCAAGGAAAGAATAATGCACACAGCTTTAAGTGAAAAATACTTCTGCCCCAAGTCAAAATAAGTGCACACGTCAGAGCAACGGCATTCTAACTAAATAGCGTGGGAGACGTTTAGTCCTGCACAGAGGGCCAGCAAAGGGCCTACACACTGGGGGATAAAATTCACCCTTTATGAATTAGCTATGCATGTCCGTTGGTCATTTCCTCTGACCATTTGCCCTGGAACATCTGTGTTAGCATGGAACTATTCAGGCAAGGGAGCCCACCTGCAAGGAAGTATAGGTTTGTGTGAGACTCCCAGAGCTCACCTTGAAATAAACCAAGAGTTGTCTAAGGTCACAGGAGTACCTGAGCCAGCCAGCACAAAGTGGACCTATTAATGCTAACTGTTCTTGAGGTGGTACGTTACACAATTCTTACAGGTCATGTACAGGGCAGAGTGGAATTGGCCAGGCATTCTGGAATGTCCTCATGGAATGGAGCTGCACAGGATACTGTGAGCAGTGAAGTTGCTCCATGCACTCTGAACAGCCCTGTGAATAGCGCTGGAGCACGGACTCCAGCAATCTCGCTTTCAATATCACACTCATCCCCTGATATCTGAGCTCAGGCTACCCGTGGTCAGGTGAAAATCCCACAGCAGTCCCTCATGCAGTGCAGAGCTGAACCAAACTGCTTGAGGAGCTATGGTGGCACGGAATCAGATATTTCTAGCACTTCAAAGGCACTGGTCCCCGGATCTAGGTTGATACACCGGCTCTTTTCTGCGGCCAGTCTGACACACCAGTTTACCGTGGATGCACTTTTGGATCTGTCTATATCTTTGGGCAGGCTGCAAAACACATCTGTTCAATAGGGATCTTGGAGAAGGCTATGGGTTTGCTTCCCACGTGCTGAAGGGGTGGAAAGGAGCTCTTTTTTGTAGGTGGCAGGCTGCCCGTTCCTTTTTTAATCATTTTAATGCTGCTGAGGTTTTGTTGTACTATTAATTATGTGTTAGGTCACCCAGAGCTTTGCAGGGGCCTAGCACTGTGTTGTGTAAGTGCCAAACACAGTTGATACATGGGCTTTACTGTATAGTTAGGTCAGTATTCTGTTCAGTAGGTGCCCAGGATGCTGGACAGTAAAGGAGTACAGGCATAGTGGCTCAGGGGAGGAAGTTGCTTACAAATGGCAGCTGGTTTCCTATCCTCCATGTTTCTTTTCTGTACTAGGTTACTTCAAAAGGGTTACTATGGCAACTGTACCCAGTCAGTACTGCTCCTTGGCATGAGACACTTTGGTATTAGAAAAAAGAAAACAAGAAAAATACCTGTGGCACCTTAGAGACTAAAATTTATTTCAGCATAAGCTTTCGTGGGTTAAGAACCCACTTCATCGGATGCATTTATCAGAACAGAGGAGCCCAGGGATTCCCTGGATAAACCCCTGATGCTTGGCTGCTCTGGATGCTTCAGCTCAATCACTTTCAGAAGTCTTCTCCATGCTGTGTTCTAGACAGTAACCAAAATGCTGTTTGCCAGACAGGGAAGGTCAAGGACTTCAGCCCCTGCAGTCTCCCATTACTCTGAAAGTAGTGCCTTATGAAAAGGGCCTTACACAGATCTAATACCTCAGCACCAAACTCTAGAACTCAAAAGTTTATCTTCCAAACACACCATAGGGAACCCCTCTATCCCTCAACATTTTCATGATCATCTCTGGACTCCTGTTTCTGGTGTATATTTTTTGAGACTGGGTAACCAGATTTGAACACACTATTCGAGGTGAAGGGTGTACCACCAATTTATAAAAAGGCAATATAATATTTTCAGTATTATTTTCTATCCAATTCTTTTTATTTCCTAACATTTTGATTGCCACTGTGCTTTGCACGAGGGGCAAAATGTGATCCTCCATCTTCATGCAATTTTTTCTAGTAAGAAAAAGCATGGAATTAAATCTCAAAGTATGATAGGCAGAATCTTCAGTTTTTCTTTGGGCATCAACTAATTGTGTACTGTAGTGCTAATGCAATGACACAAGAAATAGGATTTAAGCTGCCATAGAATTGTATGGTCTTTAGGTATAATAATGTGTGAAATCTGTGCTAAGACAAATGTTCTCTTGGGCCCTGATCTTGCAAATACCAGCTACTGAGTGTAGTTCTTATTGCAATGTACAATGCCTAGCATCATGGGATCCTGCTCCGTGACTAGGTTTCCTAGGTCTGATAGTAATACAAATAAATAATCATTGCACATTATTATTAATTGTCTCACAGGCTTGTAGTGTCAAGGTAATAAGTACTATGCTTGGTAGTGTTAGTGGGGTCGGGCCTTTGTTTTGACATAATCCTTTTTTTACCTTGAGCATTCCTGGTCACAACAACAGGTTTACTCTTGATTGCTGCTACTGTAATATATTCAGTTTTTAAAATAGTAAACAAAAAATTAGGTACTGTGAAGAAAACAAAAAATTAAACAGGAAGGCTCTAGTAAGCTACAGTACAGAATCAGCTTGGATCTGTGGGACAATTGCTTGCTCCTGTTCAGTACTTTATGTTAATCACATGCCAAATGAGTCATCGTTCTAGCTCTAACCTTTTTATCTGCATGTTTTTTGGTCTTACTAGTCACATTAGGACCTTTATCAGGGGACAGAGGAAAACATATCCCTCAGGGGAAGCTGGGAATGATGACCCAAGTAAAACACATCTTTTGGATGATGGGAGAAGGGGTTGGAGGAAAGAACTTTGTCAGCCCTGGAAAGAAGAGTCAGATTTTCTCAGATGTAGAGTGATTAAGGAGGAAGGGAAGCATCGTGCTAGCAAAAAATAGGAAAAACAATGTTTATTGCTGATAAGTGCCTCACCTGCCGTCATTTTCTCTGCTGTTCTGGTGCACATATGCAGTTCGGGTAGTGCCACTCTGTTGTGCCAACTGGTTTAGAAGATTAGCTGTTGCTCCTTTTACTTGCCTGAGAGCTATTTCTGCATGGATACTTCGAGGATTATTTGTCACCATTCCTGGGTTCTTAGATTTCTTATCTGAATCACAAAATGTATATGGATACCCTCCAAATATAATAACAGTACTCCAGCCAAACCCCAACATGCCCATTTCCAATCATCAAGAACTCCATCTATTCCTCTTTTCCTGTAGGCTTCTAGAATTCTCTATCTTTCTTATCGTTCACACCATTACTTTACTTTTCAGTGTTTAACATAGTTTTCTTTCACAGATTGAAATTAGTAACCCCCCAAAGTTGAAATATGATAATTTTTATGTAAATTCTTCAGATTGACACATGTCCAAAAATGAAAACAACTCAGAAAAATGACAAAAGCTAGGAAAAAAGACAAACTTAATTTTTTCTCTGAAAACCTGAGTTTTTCCTAATCATCTGCAGGATATGCACAAAAATTTAATTATATATAAGTACTACAAAATAAAGTGAACTATGAATGAACTAACGTAACCTTTTTTTTTTAATGCAACTGAAATATCATTAGTTCCAGATCAATCTCCAAGATATCTTTGGCAAGTCAAAATGGCCTTATTAAAATTATTCTATTTATCCTATATGTAATGTCCAGTACTGGAAAATATATAATTATATTTTACATTTAGGAAAGGAACTAGAATACTATACTCACGTTTATTTGCCTCATTCGGTAAAGGATCTTCAAATACATGAGGAAACATGGGGTCAGATCCAAATAAATGGTTGATGCCTTCAAGCAGATTCACATTTGTTACTTTGATGGGAGGATGTTTTGAAAAGGTAATTGGTAATCCAGGAAATCCACAGTCCATAGGGGAGTTTGCAACTGGGATTCCCTACATCATAAAACAAAAGGCAAGTAAATAGGTCTCATAGTTTGGTCTTTGAGGCAAAATACATAAGCTACATAGATACTGTATTAGGGCACAATCCTAAGAAAACATATGCACAAATAATACTTAATAAAACAGTCTTTGAGAGGAGTCTTTGGTCTTGTGGTTAAGACACTGGGCTAGGACTGAAGAGAATTATGTTAGGTTCCTGGTTCTGTTATAGACTCCATGTGACCTTGGGCAAGTCAGATAACCTCTGTGTTTCTGGCTTTGAAATGGGGATAATATTTTCCCCTCCCACCCTTTTTCTTGTCAATGTAGATTGTAAGATTTCTGGGGTAGGGATTGTCTCTGTGTTAGCACCAAGCAAAATGGAGCTCCAATTTTGTTCAGGGCCTCTAGGCACTACTGTGATATAAATAATTCATAATAATAATGTCAATGGGAAAACTTTACATATAGGATTATAGGATCGGACAGTCAGTCTACTGTTACTAAGTTGAGATTTAACTCTTTTAGTTGCCAGTTGAACTGTAGCACAAAAATAGAAGCTGTGCATGCTGAATGGATTAACAATTATAAATATTTACAAAATCTGGGGATTGATAAAGTTTGGGGAGCACTTTGGGAGCTAAGCTACAGTAGCACACCGAAGCTATTAATAAAAAAGAAGTTTACGTTTAATGTGTAAACTGATGATCAACAGAGGGCCTGTAAAATTGCAATGTTGGAAAGATATTTATAATACCATACCAACCAATTCATAAATAAATCTATGTCTACTATTTCATAAGTAAAATCTTAGTGTCTGATGTTATGCTGAGTATAAGTCAGTGCTCATTTGTCTGGTTAAAAGAAATTTACTATGCAGAAATAAATTGTAAAAACCCTATAAAAACACATGGAAATTGACTGATTGTCCATCACTAAAACCATCTCCAATTCAATAGTGAAAAGCATTAACTATAGGAGATAAATATAAGCATAAAGACAAAAAAGAATGGTATATTATGTACAGAGCGTTCCAACAACAACCTAAAATAGTAGTAAATAAAACGCTAACCTACTTTCTGCTGAGAACATTTCTTTTGAAGTTTAACATCAAAAGCATTTTTTCCACTTAAATGACACCATACGGTTTCACTCCTTACTTTCTAACAAGGACTTGAAAAAGCACAACTAGAATGCAACTGACAAACTTGAACAATCTTTTGTGTTGTTCCACTTCAATGACCTAATGAGATAATGGCTCAGTTCTGTTCTAGCTAACTAGGTATAACAACTTCACTGAACCTTAACATAAAACAGAGATATCTCTAAAGATATTACCTTAACATCCTTCTCTTGCTTTGCTAATCCTGCTATGTTTTTTATTTAAGTGATGTCCAATGTATAAGAATACAGGCCAGTTTTGAAATAAAACATTTACACATGCAGTGACTCAATCCACAAGTGCCTTGAACTCTTGTATACAAGGACTGTGGCTTCAAGTGGCAAAAATGTGTTCATTAGCAAAGTAACTCACTAAGGCCCTGATCCTACAAATTGACATGCTAGCGTATCCATAAGGAGGTCTGTGATTGTACGTGCTTGCAAGGTCGGGTCTAAGGTAGAACCCGATAATCCAGATATGCCAAAATCCCCGTATGAGTGTGATTTACTATCAATGTTACCCCTAATATCAGGGAAAGCAATTACACCTTTATTAAATTGACACCTTTATTATTTGTATTGCAATAGCACCAAGAGAGCCTTATCGCAATAAAGCACGTCATACACACACGACAAAAAGACCTTTTCCCCCCCAAGAGCTTTCAGTTTAAATGTCTGATGAGAGAACGGGTAATTACTACAAGCAGATGGGGAGCACAAGGCCACAGTGAGATGATTAGGATTAGTGTAAGCAGTGGTCACAGCAACTACTTAGCCATTGTTAAGTGTTTTGTAGATATCCCGGCAGAGTTGAGTTTAGAGGATAATATTGGAGTATAATGGCTGAATAGCTGTTATGGGGAGCTCCTCTCATACATAAGGGACAGCATGGTACGGAGGTGTTTGGGAGAAAGTTGGACTAATGGGCAATAAAAGCTGACTAGTGATGCCTATAATAATCCTGACTACTTAGTGTTTTATCCATAGACTTCAAAATGCTTTACCCAGGTGAGAAAGTGGTGTTACTGTGCTTCATAAACAGGGAAACTGAGGCATGAAGACGTTAAGTGGCTTGCCCAATATAAAGCCATACAGCAAGTAAGTGACACAGCTGGGAAATGAACCCAGCTCTCCTCACTATTTTACACATATGCTGTGGTAGGGATGGATGGTTAAAACGTGTACTACCTTCGGGACAGCAGGGAAATAATGGACCAATTAAACAAAGATCTGAAGAAAGTGCACCCAGTGATGTGAAAATCACCAGTCTGCAATGGAACCAAAGAATGCTCACTACATGGATTGATAACTGGTTAAAAGTTAGGAAACAAAGGGTAGAAATAAATGGTCAGTTTTCAGAATGGAGAGAGGTAAATAGTGGTGTTCCCCTGGGGTCTGCACTACGCCCCGTCCTATTTAACATATTCATAAATGATCTGGAAAAAGGGGTAAGCAGTGAGGTGGCAAAATTTGCAGATGATACAAAACTATTCAAGATAGTGAAGTCCCAGGCAGAATGCGAAGAGCTAAAAAAGGATTTCTCGAAACTGGGTGACTGGGCAACAAAATGGCAGATGAAATTCAATGTTGATAAACGCAAAGTAATGCACATTGGAAAACATAATCTCAACTATACATATAAAATGATGGGGGTATAAATTAGCTGTTACCACTCAAGAAAGAGATCTTGGAGTCATTGTGGAGAGTTCTCTGAAAACATCCACTCACTGTGCAGCAGCAATCAGAAAAGCTAACAGAATGTTGTGAATCATAAAGAAGGGGATAGCTGATAAGACAGAAAATATCATATTGCCTCTATATAAATCCATAGTATGCCCACATCTTGAATACTGCATGAAGATGTGGTCACCCCATCTCAAAAAAAAAATTGGAATCGGAAAAGGTTCAGAAAAGGGCAACAAAAATGATTGGGGGTATGGAACGGCTTCCGTATGATGAGAGATTAATAAGACTGGGACTTTTCAGCTTGGAAAAGAGACAACTAAGGGGGGAATATGATAGAGGTCTATAAAATCATGACTGGTGTGGAGAAAGTAAATAAGGAAGTGTTATTTACTCCTTCTCATAACACAAGAAGTAGGGGCTACCAAAGGAAATTAATAGGCAGCAGGTTTAAAACAAACAAAAGGAAGTATTTTCTCACATAATGCACAGTCAACCTGTGGAACTCTTTTCCAGAGGATGTTGTGAAGGCCAAGACTATAAAAGGGTTTAAAAAATAACTAGATAAATTCATGGAGGAAAGGTCCATCAATGGCTATACGCCAGGATGGGCAGGGATGTAAGAAGCTGGGAATGGAAGACAGGGGATAGATCACTTGATGATTACCTGTTCATTCCCTCTGGGGCACCTGGCATTAGCCACTGTTGGAAGACAGGATACTGGGCTAAATAGAGCTTTTGTCTGACCCAGTATGGCCATTCTTATGTCTCCTGTTCTTTCCACAAAGCTTGGGCTCTCAGTGTCCCCAGATGTGCACATCAGCCTATCATGGAGACAAACGTAACTATGGTTGTGTTTGGGGGCAGGGAGGGTAAAATGTACAACTGCACAAATATTGCTCTGATCTGTCCACTGCTCTGGGGACACCAGGACTGCCAGAGGCACCCAAACTAGAATGTGCAAAGAATGACAGTTTGGGCGTAAAACCAATTTTAATCTTTCCCGAAGAGTATGGAGACAATCTCGCATGCCAAATAACATAAGTACAAGGGGCCATGTGGAGCAGCAACTTCAAACATACTCAGACTGTGGAGAGGGGGCAAGATTTGTGCGCAGGCATAGCTGGTGAATTGTCTGAAACCACTCCTTCAGGAAAAAAGCCAACAAACTTGTGGAGTCGAGTAGGGACCCAATGAACTCTATTTTCTCTGTTGGAACTAATGTGGATTTTCATTTGTATAGGATGAGTCCCAGATGATTGAAGAGACATGGTATAAATTGGATGTGACTAAGGACTTGGTCTTCCGATTTGCCCTGCACAAGCAAATAGTCCCGCTAAGGGAGACATTCCCTCCCTCCTGAGATATGACAGTAATGGCACCATGCATTTGGTAAATACACGCAAGGCAGGGGACAGGCAAAAGAAGAGTACTGTGTATTGCTAATGCTGATCTGCTACTACAAGTCTCAGCAACTTCCTGTGGCTCGGCAACAGTGCCATATGGAAGTAGGTGTCCTGAAGACTGAGGGCAGCAAACCAGTCATTGTGATCTAACAAGGGGTGGGTGAGAGGGGAGGGTCACTAGGGTGACCATACAAAACCTAATACACATAACGTACTTATTGCAATTTCAAAGACCGAGTATGGGTTTCAGACCCCGCCTTTCACTTGAGAGATCAGAAACTACGAGGAATAAAACACCATCCCCCAATTTTGAAGGACGACTTCTATGACCTTTGAAGTTCTTGATGATGTAACAATTTTTGAGATGGCTGCCTGAAAAGGGATGGGAGGAATTGGATAGTAGGTCCCACTCTCAAAGTGGTTAAGACCCATTTGCCGCCAGTTATGGCTTCCTAATCATAGCAAAAGTGGGGCAGTCTGTCCCTAGAGAAAGGAGATGTGAGAGGGAGATTGCTGCTGGTTAGAATGCTGTCCTTGAGGCAGAATTCAAAGGGCTTTGCCCAAAGCTAATTGAGGATGAGCTGGCTGGTTAGAAGTGGAACCAGAGAACCACCTCCTCTGTTATTTATGCCTCCTGTTTGCAGAGGCATGCTGTCTAAAAAAGGCAAGGTGCCTGAAATACTGCTGGAAGTATTGAGCATATTGTTGCTGACCCCTGCGTTGCCATCTCTGGATGGCTGGGGTACAGATCTCCCCTCCCCCCAAAAGAGCGTAATGTAACATGAGAGTCTTCAAATAAGTGTCGAGTCTCACTGGTTCTCTCAGAAAACAGAGACCACCTATCAAAGGGGAGGTCTGCTATATCCTGTTGAACTTCAAGGGCTATGCCAGAGTTCTGTATCCAAGAGGCTCGTCTCATTGTTACAGCTGAGGCCATAATCCTGGAAGAAGCGCCTGTTACATCAAGCACCAGCTGGAGCGATATCTTGGCTACTAGGTAGCTTTCTACCAGGAAAGCCTTACATTCCTCCCTCGCGTCTTCTGGCAGTCTGTTGGTGAATTTGGCCAATGTGTTCCAGTTCACAAAATCATACTTAGATAAAAGAGCCTCATATTAGCTCTGCACATTTGGAGAGACAAGGCGGAATAAATCTCTCTGTTAATTAAATCCAATCTCTTGGCCTTTTTCTCTTTGGGCATCAATTTGTACCTTCTCTGTTGTGTCCTCTTGTCTGTGGCAGTAACCACAAGGGAGTTTGGACCCGGGAGAGAGGAGAAATATCCAAAGCCTTGAATGGGGACATAGTACTGCTTGCTCACATACTTAGTCAAGGGAACTAAGGAAGCTAACATGTGCCACAGGTTCATTTATAGGAAGGGCAACCCTTCCAGAGGCTGAGGACTGAAGAATGTCCAAAAGTTTGAGTATTCTCTTGGACAAACTAAGCTTAGATGCCCAAAACTTCTGCAGCCATCCTCTTTAGGAGGTCTTAGTAAGACTTAAAGTCTTCTGGAAATGGGGAAGATGTGTCTGGAACTATGGACTGATCCAATGAGGAGGATGACAGAGGTTGTGTGAGTGGACCCTCCTATGGCAAGTCCTGTTCCTGTCACTGTGCTGTATCAAAGGCTTGATGGAAGCAATATCAGTCTGGTATTATCAGAACCAAAGAGGACAGTACATTTGTGTGGAAGTCATTGTAATTGTCAATATTGCACCACGGTAATAATGTTATACTGGTAATAAGGAACTTTGCATCCTTCATCTGATACTTTTATACAATTAGTAACTTCCACATAAATACATTTCTCTCCATGCAAAAGGCCTCTATACACTCCAAAGTCCAAATTCAGCCTGGCTATAAGTGGTTGTAACTCCTTCCACGACAATGAATGGAATTATACCTCCTTACCCAAAGGACTGGTTTTGGCCCATCAAGCCTGCATCTGAAATCCACATTTCATTAAAACTTGAATTTCTCTTAGATTCATAGATGTTAAGGTCAGAAGGGACCATTGTGATCATCTAGTCTGACCTACACAAACCACAGAACCTCATTCAGTAATTTCTGCATCGAGCCTGTTACCTCTGTTTGAGCTATAGTATCATCCAGTCTTAACTTGAGCACAGTTATATTGTTAGTTAAATAAGGGGCAAGATCATGGTACTAAAGGGCTCACCAAATACCAATGTCAAGATTAAGTGTACCTTATAAAGAGAGGCAGACCGAACAAAATAAGACAGTCAAACCCCTATTTTTCTCTGAAAAAAAATGTAAGACTGTCATGGGGAGCAAGAGATTTAAGGCTAATAGTGAATAGCAAAATAGGTACCAGTCTGTGGTTTGAGCATTGGCCTGCTAAACCCAGGGTTGTGAGTTCAGTCCTTGAGGGGGCCATTTATGGATCTGGGGCAAAGAAAATCTGTCAGGGGACAGTACTTGGTCCTGCTAGTGAAGGCAGGGGATTGGACTCGATGACCTTTCAAGGTCCTTCCAGTTCTAGGAGATTGGCATATCTCCATTTATATTTTTATTTTTTTAGTAGCAAAAGAGGCCAATGTAATTTTGGACAGCATATGCAGAGCCATCATTGTCAGGAAGTAGACCGTACTAGTCCGAGACTAAGATTTTCAAAGGAGCCTAAATTAGTTGGGTGCCCAAGTGCCTATGAAATTCAATGGCTGTTGGCGATCAGATTTCGTCATCTCAGCCCTTGTCTATACAATGCTGTATACTAGCACCAGGAGTACTGTGTTCATTTCTGTGCATCTCATTACTAGAAAGCCATTTACAAATTTAAGGGAACATAGGGAAAGCATCAAAAATTATCAGAGGCTAGAGATTTGTTTTAGGAGGAAAGATGAAGAGTCCACACAACAGAGTAGAGAGGATCATGCTAAGATTCTACAAATATCTGAGGGTGGAAGGAGGAATTATTAGAATAGTAAAGATGGGCAAAACTAGGGGCAATGGGACGAATGGGTTTAATTTAGGGTGAATAGCTGGACAAATTTCCTGACAGTAAATTCTAGTGTTAGGTTATGCAATAGCCTCTCAAGTGAAGTGGTGGAAGTTCCACTACTTGAGTCTGAATTGGACAATGCATAATGGTGTATGTGAAAACAATCCTTCATTAAAAGAGAGGACCTTCAGGATCTAACAGGTCTTTTCATTTCAAAGTTCTAAGATTTCAGTTTGACTCTAATAATGTTGAATTTTGCTTTACTTGTTGTTCTATTAAATGAAGCTCAGCTCTTGCCCTCTCCTCCGTGCTCACTGTAATTCCATCTAACACTTGCAGGTTGGGCAATCGAAACACAAGCAGTGGACGGTGGGATATCTTGCGAGTAACCTGAGGAGAGAAGACATAAGTTATCCTAAAAATGGAGTCCTGATCCAGAAAGATAACCTGAGAATAACTTGCCTCAAGAATAAATGTCTGAACCAAATCACAGAGCCAAAAATGAATGGAGATGGCCATGCTCGGTTCTTGTCCCAGGCAGTGTTACAGACAGAAGAGGACATAAACATTTATATTCTATAATTTAGCACAAAATAAGATTGAAAGAGGAAAGATAAATATGTTATCTGAGAATCTGTAAATAGGGTTCTCCTGTTATTCCACCCTATTAGTGTCTGAACCCTGCTGACAGATGCTAACTGATGCTTGCTGATTCATGATAGCAGGTGTACCTTGTTAACACCACCTTGGATATAAAGAGGTGAGACTGCCCCTCTGAATGAGGATTTTAGGATTTGGAATTATGCAATTCTAAGGAAGGAACGCCACAAACAGCCAAATCTAGAGAGAAAGTTTGAGTAGGAGTTGATGTTGCTTGGCTTCCTGTTGGGCTTTCTGCTCCTTCATAAATTGCACCCAGGTGCAATTTTTTCCTGCTTTTACTGGGCTACAGCCTGAACTTGCTGGAGCTGATTCTGCTGGGTTTTCATCCATTTCAGAATTGCATCCATGTTCCCATTTTACATTGTTCTAATAGAGAAAGTTTGAAAAATCTCACAACTCCAGGAAACATATTTGAGGAAATGGAATTCCCATCCTGCTACAAAAAACACAGCCAGCACACTGTCTATAGGGTCAAATCTCACCTCTTTGAGGGATTTATCTCTATTAACAAGGTAACACAGATAAACAACAGTAGGGTCTATAGAAAAGTTTTGCCACCGTTTCAGGTTCAAGCACCTGTTCAAAATTCTGCAGGGCTCATTTTAATACCACTACTGTGGCTTTTACGATTAGCACATTTTTAAAAAAAGGCAAATCATAATACCTTTCACTTTTTACAGTGTCTTTCATCCAAAGATCTTACAGGGTTTTTGTAGGTATACATATTTGTATAGAGAGAAATTGAGGCAAAAATGAATTAAAGGCCAAATTTTTAGCTCCTGACCTTAATTTTTATAGGCCCAAACTGTAGGTGCAAATAAACATGTAAATAATTTTGTGCCTGAATTATTTGCACCCACAATTTAGATCATTTGGATGTCCAAGTGCTTTAAACTGGAGGTCTAAATAAATAGAAGTCCAAAAAATGGGCCTGAAATTATCTGTGTCCACAAATTTGCATTAGCAAAATCAAGGCATGGTTGACGTCAAACTGAAAATTTGGCCCGAGAGATTACCTCATGGTTACATAGTGATTCAGTGGCATAGACCAAAATAGAACCCAGAGGTGAGAACTCTTATTGCTGTGCTATAAAAACTACCGAGAGTGTGTCAGCATTTTAACAGCAGATTCTCAATGGTCCAAAGCCAGTGCAAAGAACATTGGAGTACATTAGCAAATTAAGCTTTAGTAAAGTCAAAACTCACTTCAGACTATCCAGCGGTTGCTTGATGCAACACTCCAGCATTCACTCTGCCTCTCATGCCACTCCCACCAGACCTGCCCTATAGTGGCCTAAAGGAATCCCGTTTTGGCAGCAATGTATGTTTCTCTACTGAATATTCTTATTTTTATATCTTAAAAGGTATAAAATAAAATATATTGGGGCAGATCCTCAGTTGGTGTAAATTGTCATAGCCCCACTGAAATCAATGGAGCAATAATAACTTTCACCAGCCAAGGAGCTGCAGTATAAAACTAAAAACTTTTAAAAGCACTAGCACTGGAAAAATTATGACTTACCTGTCACCTATAAGTGACCCTGCAGGCTATAGGTCTTTGATAGGTGTGACTTTAGCAGTAGTGTCTTTTGATGTATAATGGTCACTGCTGATCAATATGAATTATAAACTTTGTAAAAGGTAAATATAACATTCCTAAAATGCTCCTTGCAGTGTTTTTACCTACTGATTGTCTGTTCTGTTAATAGATTGCAGCTGATGCAGAAAGCTGCTATTACTGTTCTCCTGTGCCTGGTTTATTTAACCATATGATCCCATTTTCAAATGTCTTCCTTGGCTACCAGAGAGGTTTCACATTGATTTTATACCATTGTAGCTTACTCACTACTATTGGACCTAAACAGCAACCTGACTTGCTTTTTCTTTGTGTCCCTAGTTGATTTTGTTTTTAAGGTCAAAGTCTGCAGATTTACTAACTATAAAAATAAATGCAGAGACATTTAGGACTCTCGCTTTTTGTAATTTGATCCTGCGAGGTGCTGAGTATCTCCTGAGAAGCCTGACACTGTAAACTCCAGTGATAAAGGGAGTTGAGGGTGCTGAGGATCAAGCCCTGGTATTTAGATCTACATTTATAGTTCCAAATTTGTTTTCCTATTAGAAAATAAATATATTTCTGTTTTAAATTCACAACTGAAAAGGTTTTGTTTGACACTGCTTTTGAGTGTGCTAGTTATAAGGCAAATTACAAAAGACTGAGATCCTGCATTCCTTACTCAAGCATGTGGTCCCAGTCAGATCACTTCTTCCCCTTTAAAGTCAATCGGTATTTGACTGATTGGAACCACTCATGTCCGTAAGAGTTGGCAGGATCCATAGTTACATATGTGTAGGACCAAAGGCACAGGACCTTCCGGGAGGAAATGGTTGAGGACAAGTTTTACACTTCCATTTTATAATCTTATAAACTTTGTATTCTCTAGGAGAGAAGAAGCCAAACAATTGTAACCAATCAGAGACAAATTCAAACCTAAAAATCCTGATGGACGTCTCATGAAGGGCACTGCATAAACGAACAATAATATTATCAGGGAACATAATCTTACATTCTATAAAAAATGGTTCAGATCTCCTTTAACATTCTTTGATCTATTTCATAGACCTGACCTGTTTTGGAATATTAAAAAGACAGCTCACCACCACGCACTCACTTTCTAAATTTACCTTGAAGCACAGAAAAGAATAATATGTAAAATAATGATTGCACTCAAATCACTCCTATACCAACCTGCCAGGCACTAAGAGATGAATCGACATCCATATTATGACTACAAAATGGTAAGTGACTGGAACTTAGTAGTTAATTAAGGAGAAATTCCCAACTATAATGAATTAGAAAGGTTAATTACCCACAACAAACTTAAATATACAACTAGTTTACATGATCATACAAAGTAACATACTCACTGGATTTCCATATATTGAAAGCTCTTTAAGACTAGGAATAACTTCAAGTTTTTCCAGTTCAGACAATTCCTGTTCACAAGTTAAAAAATGAGTTATATGCTATCACATTTCAAAGCCTCTGAGCCAAATGTATTTACTTTGGCCAAATGCAGGGATCTTTACCCAGACAAACCCACTGAAGGTAATGAGAGTTTTGTCTGAATAAGCATCTCAATATCTGGCCCATTGTCTCAGCAACAATATATTTTACCTGAATTTTATTAAATCCCAGGAAAAGTTTCTGTAATTTTACTAAAGGCTGTAAATTGTTCAGTTCTCGCAGTCGGTTTTCCTCTAGGTGAAGTGCCAAAAGGGAGCTCTGTCTAGCAAAGGAGCCCTCTGTAATTGTTTTGACACGGTTATGATCCAATACCAAATCCTGCAGAAGCTGTAGACCTTCAAGTCCATCGATTTGACTGATTTCATTACCTGATGAACCAAGATTATACATGGGAAATGGTATGAAATGCGGTTGGTATTCGATGGTAACACAAAACAACCTTTAACAAAAACAGCTTGTGGTAGAGAACTTCCCAGATTACCTATACACTGTGTAAAAAGGCATTTCTTTTGATCCATTTTAAATGTACTGCCTTCCAATACCACAGAGTGCCTCTTTGTTACTGTGTTACAGAAAAGGATGAACTTGAGTGCCCAATGGGCCTTCTCTATGCTATTACAGCTACTGCAGTGTTGCTCCTTGAACTTCCTCCTTTTGGAAGTACTATCTTGCTTTCTATTCCCCCATGCTTCTAGAGATCTGAATGTCCAAAATTGCTTGGCTAATCTCTACTTAAAGCAAATTATCTTTCTAATTAATAGTTAGGCTGCTGAAGAAGACTAAGATCAAATCATTATGGCTATTTAAATGCTTTAAATAGCTGGATTTTAATGACAGTATCATCTCTCTCTCTCTCTCTCAATTAATGTTTCCAATCTTACAAGCACTTACTACCATGAGTAGTCCCAATGATGTCCATGGAGCTATTCATTGCAGTAAGTGCTGTGGGTGAGATTCTCAACTGAGATCCAGCCCCAGTGGCATAAAGGGGACAGATTCTAGCCACAAATAGCCAGCAAGGAATTTCTTTGGCACAGGAGAATAGTCCCTGGCATAAAACTGGCAGAGGTGTCTTTCTACACTAACTGTCCCTTCTCTTTTCAATGTAGGGGTGTTCAAGGTTGGGGAGGGATTATGAGAGTGTGGTGAGGTACACTATACTATACCTAAAGAACCCTAGACCAATGGCATAAATTAAAGCATCCCATAGCTGAGTTGAGCTTGGCCCTGTGTTGGCCAGTGTTTGTAGGACGGGAATCAAAGTTAGCTTCCCTATAGAACATTATATACTGGCTGCACAAATATAAACAAATGCTCTTATTACTTACCCTGTAGAAACAGCAATTTCAAATTTTTTAGCCTACTAAGCTGTAGCTGGGCCAAGTTACTAATTCCATTGTAGCCCAAATGAAGAACTTCTAAACTCTGCATTATTGGGGGCAGATTTTCACCAAATCCTGCTTCCCTAAAACAATTAAGCAAATAGGAACATGAGGCCAGATAATTTCCAAACATTTTTCCTTGTAAACAGTAATTTAAGCATTTATCTCCCAGTTATAGACACTTTATGTAGGTAACTAGGAATTTACTAACTGGAGCAGGTTCAATAGAAATTATACCTGTCTACTACAGAAAGACTAAAAAGCACCAAAAGAAATCTAGTTTTTGAAGTTTCAATAGCTTTATACAGACTTCTACGCTTACGGAAGGTAGGTCAGGTTTTACTGGATGCAGACCATGGAAATCAAACAAACATGGAAAACCACTCTTCTGCCCACAAAAGGCCTGAATACATATAATGGGAACAGCTGGAAATCGCTGTTTAATTTAGTAAAATATTTATGTAACCTTTGGCTGTATTCTCACAAGAGCCATGTGATGGTGCGGTAAAACCAAACAACAGTATGCAATATCTTACTACTTTACTTATTAAAGCTTCATTTGTGTAACATAGGACCATAATGAGGGAGTGTGATATGATAAATGGAGAAAGGCACTGGCAGGAACTTCTGAGTTCTTATTTCAGCCTCATGACCCAATCACACAGGTAGCTGAATGATTCCTGAAGGTGCAGAGCAACCTGAATTCTCATGAAACCACTACAATTAGTGGTTGCTTAGGTGCAAGTGATCATAGCTTGATTGCACTGTTATGTGCAGAGTAAAGCTCAAACCAGTGATATCTACACTTATTGCTTTAAAAAAGCCAATTTCACAAATCTAATAATTATGAACCAAATCAGCTGGGAGAGAATTTAAGCACTGGCCAAGGACAGCAACTGTGAGTGGGGTGCAGAGAAGGCACGGGCATGTTTAAGCACTTTTAGGTTGCTGGACTTATGAACCTGAGGGGAAAAGGACACTGCCCAACTTACTTGGGGGTGGGTCTTTTGCTCATGGTTTGTTTATGAACCCTAGTTGCGGTGTTTTCCCAAATTAATGCTGAGTTATTTCACTCCTTTTATTAAGTTTTTGCTACCCTCAGACTCTGTGCTTGTGAGAGGGGAAGTATTGCCTCTTAGAGATGCCAAAGGGGTGGTGTGTAATTGTCCCAGGTCACTGGGTGGGGGCTCAAGCTGGTTTTGTGTTGTATTGTTGAAAAGGAACACCTAGATACTGAACCTGGCCCTTGTTGCTGCTGGCTCCACCTGGCAGAAAGGTTACATTTGCATAAGTGTCACTGAATTAAAAAGCTAGTTTTCTAGAATATTTCAAAGACTAGTACTGCATTCATAGCAGTTACAAATTAAAACCTACATAAATGTACATTTATATCTACCCACTATGCAGTACAAACTGGTCAGCAATCTACTGCTACTGGTGCACAACTTTCAGTACGAGACAGATCTGGTCAGCACATTTCAATTGATATGCTTTTGTAAACACTTGAGAGATACTTTTATATTTAAGAATATGCAATGTGAAAACATTAATGTTAGTATCCTGCAAAATGTTGATATTTGCTGCATGCTAAACTGCTTAATCATTTCTGAAAAAAATAGTTGTCCATGCAAATCAGTAAAAATCTTGTAATACATTGTCGTTTGGCAGCTTTGATCAATAAAACACAACATTAAGGTGCTGAGATTAATAAAAACTGTAGACATAGTGCAGTGTTTTTGGAACTGTGCAAAGAATGACATCTCTCTTATTTTGGGTACCATTGTTTCACCTTGCCTACAAGCTTAAGGCACCACTCGACAGCTCCACCTCATACCTGACCCTAGTGTACACCAAATAAGCTTTCAAATAATACATGATGTGGATGTGTGTGGGGTAGGGTACAATAAACTCCAAAAATATGACCCTTTCTGAAGAATTGCCACGCACATATTTCAGCCAGTACTCTTTCCCCCCAAAAAAGAACTAAAAACAAACGCATGCCTTTTGTACAGAAGCTTCCCATTCCCAACAAAATCTTACTGTTCCTTAAATGAATCATGTCCCCTAGAGAAGGAGGAGAGTTTGGGACAAGAAATAAACACATACATATGCCAAATGAACACAAAAAATGAAGGTAGGAAGAGCTGGACACTCATTTGAGAAATATACATATACACAACCAAATCTTACATTTCTCTGTGCTGCTCTGTCACTAATAATATTTCCTAAAAGCATGGAGGGAACTCTGGGTAGCAGCTTGGCAAGTCTTGTCTGATGGGATTGGGCTGAAATGGCTATAGACAGTGTCAAAGTTGTAAAGATCTGACTGAATGAAACTTGACATGTTCCTGAAGTTTCAGTCCTGTTAGAATGCAAAAATGAGAAATGCAAACTGAAAGCTGATTTGAAAAAGTTCTTCAGGACATAAACTGACCTAATGTGTTGGTGCCAAAAGAAAGAAAAAAATTGGTATGGATTTCAGCTGCAGGGGATGAGAAAAAGAGCTCTTTTAGGAGATGGGATAGGAGAAGGGATTATTGGCAGATAAAAGACTGCTCTGACTAGACACAATATTAAGAAGGAATTTTGGATGAATATGCAAAATCACTGCTTGACTCTATTATATAAATAGTAGCGTGAATCAGTCACTAGGGCATGGAGCTCACTGATTCTAATAAGTGGTTGTAACTGCTATCAGAATACTTGCATGTCTAAAAGTAGCTGAGTTTTCACAGTTTAGGTTCAAAGAGGTGTACTATTGCCTCAGTGTCAAGATTACAGTGATTCAATATTATAGCAGGACTTTATACAGCTTTTAAAGATTTCAAGTACCTAATGTCCCTGATAGGCCTGATTAGAGACCTATAAACATGCCATACCAGATCAAACCAATGACCATGGAGTCAGATAACTTGCCTGTGATCAATACCAAATGCTTGAGAGGAAGGCAAACAAGCCCCATAATATATTGGTCCAGTTACGCGGTGCTGTACAAGGAGAGTGGGAGGAGAGACGACTGGGATAATTAGTTTGACTTCCATGGGTCCAGAAGCTGATGAGAGGCACTGTGTCTGGTGGTTAGAGCAAGCAGCTCTGGTTTTCTATTCCTGGCTTTGCCAGAGATTCAGTGTGACCTTCACTCAACTTCTTGGTGCTTCAGTCTGAGTCAGTGCACTCTAGGGTGTCTCTGAGCCACAGAATTAAAGGGTCAGTGGCAGCTGAAGGAGTAGCCACTGCTGTTGCAGATTGGGAGCAGCACACTTTTCCCCCATGAAGGGAGTGGGGAAGAGAAGGGCAACCCTACCCTGCCAGTCCCCCTCCCAGCCCAATAACTGAGGATGGAAGAAGTGAGACAAAGAGCCTAGGAGAGAGACCGGCTGGATGCTCCCAGTGATGTCAGAGATGTCTGAGTGGGTGGCAAAAGGCCACCGGGCTTCCTTGCCAGAAGACAGCTCAAGTTAGGTGGGGAGAAGAGAGCATCCCAAGCTCATCGTCCTCCAGGGACTGCCTTTTTCAGCAAAAGAATAAAGGAATTACAAAAGTTCATTTTAAAATGTGACAGTACCTGTTTCCTTTTGGAGGTCCTTGCTGTCCATAGCCACTAGAGGTCACTTTCTGGTACAGCTGCTGCCTGTTTGTTAAGTGATTTTGAGGCTTTTGTCTGGGCAGTACTGATTCAATGTGATTGTAATTCAGACACAATATCTGCATAAAGCAAACCACATGAAATGAAAGAGATCGTGCTCTGCTAATATAGTAGCAAAGGTGCCAGTCACAACATATCTCTGGTCTTTCAAATTCAGATAATGAGCTAATAACAGATTGGTTGCTGAATCACTAGTATTCAGGGCTTCAAAAATTCTTGATGCAACAGATAGGCTAGTGGTCAATTTATTCCAACACATGGTTAAATAAGTGGTTTTTAGTCTTTTCGTGACTCATTTGTACTGTATGAATACTGCCATCTGAAATAACTTTAGAAAGCTATATTTAGTAAATTAGTATATAAGTAATGTAATAAAGATTTCCCCTTGCTCTATTATAAAAGAAATCTGTCAGGCAGGAGCAAAGAGATTTAGAACTTTATATAAAGAGAGAAGATACTTACTGTCACTATAAAAATAGGAAAGAAAAGCACAGAATGAGTGATTAACTCACCTTGACATTAGGCAAGAAGATTAAACCACTGAAAGAGGTGAGATTGTTGTTCTGTAAATTCACATTACAAACATTTCTAAACTGGTCTGCTGGTACAAGATCCACCGTTCTGAATTGGATAAAAAAAATAATTACAGAAAAAGGTATCATGCGACATAGATTTCTGGTGAGAAATCTAACATCTTCCTTTTACAGGAGCATCCTGATAAAACTCTACAATAAATACATTGTGCTGTTTTCACAGATGTAGTAATACAGAGTTGATATAATTCCTATGTTAAAGGCAAAATTCACTTCACCCACATGAAGTCTGAGTATTTACACTAAGTGTGTGAAGTATGAGAGGTGAGGGCTTGAGGAAGTGAAATCTACCCCACTGCGGGTATGCTGCAGACTCCCATGGCAACTTCTCCGGTGTATGGGCTGAAATACTGGCTGAAGCCCCCTCCATGCTGTTTGCATGGTATAGTAATGCCACAGGATCTGCATTTATATAGACAGTGGTCCCTCCCGCCAGTCCACATCCTCCCGAAGTACGGTATAGATTGTGAAAGTATCCCAGCTGGGTCACATGCCTAGTTTGGAGATGTCGGTTATGAGGCAGAGTCAACTGAGGAGAAAGCAGAAGAGGGACAGCTCCCAGATCAGGGGATACCATCACTTGAATGGATTCCTCACCTGCAGTGTTATAAATAAGCTACTTCAAGAAATCAGACCCTGTGACATAATATCCCTCTACAGAAGCTGAAAGCTATACAATCAAAGATACACAAGAGGTATTTTAATATTGCCTTAAAACCTTTCATAACAGCCAAAGTCTCCAGAGATAGAATGTCTGTGGTGGAAGAGACTCAGTCTCACAGCAGTGTTTAAACAGTCTGACCTCATGTCTAAAATGGTCTCTTTCAAACACAAAAAGTGTTGTACTGGTAAGAGTAGAGACTTGTTTATGAATATGGTCATGGGTACGGGCATGACCCTAGTGGAGTCAATGGGAGCTTTGACGCTGGCATCAATGGAACTGGGATATAGCTCTCGGACACAGCAAGACCAAAGATAAGACATCTTTACATACTACAAAACAGAGGTAACTCATTGACAGACGTACAACTATGAATACCACAGAAATGCCCCCCAAAAAAATATAAATCACAAATCAATTGTGGCAAACAGTCAAAGCGTACACACTGCTGTATATTATGTTGTGCTACAGTAGTGCAGAGCATGCATGCTATACTAAGCATTTTCACACCATGAACATAAAGCCATAGCATCATAGAACTGGAAAGAACCTGGAGAGGTCATCTAGTCCAGTCCCCTGCACTCATGACAGGACTGAGTATTGTGTAGACCACCCCTGACAGGTGTTTGCCTAACCCGCTCTTAAAAATCTCAAATGATGGAGATCCCACAACCTCCCTAGGCAATTTATTCCAGTGCTTAACTACCCTGACATTAGGAAGTTTTCCCTAATGTCCTGTCTAAACTGCCCTTGCTGCAATTTAAGCCCATTGCTTCTTGTCCTATTCTCAGAGGTAAAGGAGAACAATTCTTCTCCCTCCTCCTTGTAACAACCTTTTATGTACTTGAAAACGGTTATAATGTCCCCTCTCAGTCTTCTCTTTTCCAGACAAAACAAACCCATTTTTTTCAGTCTTCCCTCATAGTTCATGTTTTTTAGACCTTTAATCATTTTTGTTGCTCTTCTCTGGACTCTCTCCAATTTGTCCACATCTTTCCTGAAATGTGGCACCCAGAACTGGACACAATACTCTGGTTGAGGCCCTATCAGCACAGAGTAGAGCGGAAGAATTACTTCTGGTGTCTTCCTTACAAGACCCCTGCTAATACAACCCAGAATGATGTTTCCTTTTTTTGCAATGGTGTTACACTGTTGACTTATATTTAGTTGGTGATCCACTATGACCCCCAAATCCATTTCTGCAGTACTCCTTCCTAGGCAGTCATTGCCCATTTTGCATGTGTGCAACTGATTGTTCCTTCCTAAGTGAAGTACTTTGAATGTGTCCTTCTGGAATTTCATCCTATTTACTTCAGACCGTTTGTCCAGATCATTTTGAATTATAATCCTCTCTCTCCCAGCTTGGTATCATCTGCAAACTTTATAAAAGTGTACTCTCAATGCCATTATCTAAATCATTGATGAAGACATTGAACAGAACTGGACCCAGAACTGATCCCTGCAGGACCCCACTTGATATGTCCTTCCAGCTTGACTGTGAATCACTGACAACTACTCTCTGGGAATGGTTTTCCAATCACTTATGCACTCACCTTATAGTAGCTCCATCATTCTAGGTTGTATTTCCCTAGTTTGTTTATGAGAAGGTCATGCAAAAAAGTAATTGCTCTTGATGATTTAAGATCTAGGATAGAGTGATATCAGCCACATCTTTTACAAATCAGGAAATAGTGGCAACCAAAGAGGAGGTTACTTACCTGTAACTGGAGGTTCTTCGACATGTGTGATCCAAATGTAGGTGCACATGCGTGCCATGCACTGGAGCTGGAAGGTTTTCTTAACAGTGTCCGTTGACACACACATGCGTCATGTGTCCCCTCAAGCTTCCAGCCGAGGTTATAATAGGCCATGCAAGTCGATACCTCTCCAATGACCCTCGTACTGCTGAGTAATGCAGTCCGCAGCAGAGGGGTGGAGGGCGGGTTTTGGAATACAAATAGGGACCACACATCTCAAAGAGCCTCCAGTTACAGGTAAATAACCCCTCCTCTTCTTCAAATGATAGTCCCTATATGTATTTCAAACATGGGTGAATAGCGAGCAGTGATCAGTGTGGAGGTGGGTGTGAGGAAGCAAGAGGAGTGCACTCTGTAGCATTGTGTGGCCCAGAGTAGCATCCACAGCTGCCCTTGGGAAGGGCCCTGTGCAGATACAAAATTTGTATCTGTGGATGTCGATATTCGTGGATATAAACTGAATATCCGCAGAGCTGAAGGGCTCTACCGGGAACTGAGCAGCGAAAGTAGCAACATGTTGGGCTGCCTCCTGCGGGAGCCGCCGCCCCGTACGGGCACCTCCTCCAGCATGGCTGTACTGCCCCTCCAGCTCCACCCACTGGGGCGAGCACCAGGCTCACCAGCAGTTGTCCCTGGTCACGCTAGTGTGTGCAAGTGGCTCGCATGCCCCTGGACAGGACACGCAGACTGCTGCAACCCAATGAAGTTGATTGGGTAGAGACAAGCACAAATTTCTCCTCATTGATACAGACACCTAGAGAGGCCAGGAGAGCACAACGAGGAAGGATGGCGGAGGCAAGTTCTTGTTGGGATACTGCAAACAGGAGCCAGTCGTCCAGGTACAGGTACACCAAGTATCCAAGGTCGTGCATTTGTGCAGCCACAACTGTGAAGACCTTTGTGAAGACTTGCGGAGCCATCGTGATGCCAAAAGGGAGGACTTTGAATTGGAAGTGGGGTTGTCCTACCTGGAAATGGAGAAATTTCTATTGGGCTGGGTGGATGCTGATGTGGAAGGAGGTGTCCTTCATATCGAGCACTGCGAACCAGGCCCCAGGAAAGTGATAGGGGATAACAGATGCCAGCGTCACCATACGGAACTTGGATTTCCTGATAAAGTTATTTAGTAGCCAAAGATCAAGAATGGAGTGGCTGCCTCTGCCTTTCTTTGGGATGAGGAAGTACAGGGAGTAGAAAGCCTCTCCCCTCATAGGGAGGTGCCACTCCCTCGATGGCGACCTTTGCAAGAAGAGCAGCTGGCTCGTGTTGGAAAAGGTATTGATGGGAAGGGTCCGTTGGAGGCATCTGTGGGGGAGGGTGGTGCAGAGGAAAACAAAGAAACTCTATGGAGTACCCGTGATGGATAATCTCCAGTATAGAATGGTTCATGGTGATCTTGCCCCAGTTGTGGGCAAACGGGGCAAGGCAGCCCCCAAAGATAACATGGGGCACCATGGGTGGCAACAGGGAGAGTTAGGAGCTCTCAACGGATGCATCAAAACTGTGTAGGTTGTTGGTGGGCACGGGACAAGGAGGTGGCCATAGCAGAGGCCATGAGTCGCTGTTGCTGGGACTGGTGGCACCTACATGGGGTTTCCTAGTGTCACTGGTAGTAGGCCTGATAGGGCGCACATGGGCAGGGGTGGAACTGTTGACTGCAATGCGGGGCCAGGGGATAGCTCCCCAGGGATTGTAGCATGGCTTGGCAATCTTTTAATGAGCGAAGGGATTCATTCATCTTGGAATAGAACAACTTGTTTTCATCAAAGGGGAGGTGCTCTATAGTGGTTTGGACCTCGGAGCCCGACGCCACTGGTGAAGGAGCCTGGGTTGAGTGGTACAAGGCTTGGAAGGTGGCGAGATGGCTCCCAGTGCGGCCATGGAGTGGGAGACTGGGGGTGCAGTGGGTCCCAGTGGTACCAGTACCCACACCATTGCAGATAGGTCATAAGCTGGAGGATAAGGCGGCCGTGGATGGGAGTCCAAGCTGGGAGATGGGAGTCCGGGTCCAGGGAAGACTTGCAAATCGTGCAACAGGCACAAAACGCAGCTTTAAACCCCAGAACACGGGGCATAGTGCGGGGTAGGGAAGAGGGGGAATGTACCCCAAATGGGGTATACTAATGCTATCTATCTACAACTATCTATCTACAAGAAAACAACAAAGAAGAACTATATACAACAAACTAAGTCACTCTTTTAGCCGGAAGATTAAGCGCACAAAGGAACAGGGGGTTTCAAGTCAGGCCATGTGGCAGTAAGAGGAAACTGGAGAGGTGTTGCCCCACACAGCCTATTATAACCTCGGCTGGGAGCACAAGGGGATGTACAATGCACGTATGGGTCAACAGACACTGCTAAGGAAACCTGGCTCCGGTGTATGGAGCGCACGTGCACCCACGTTTGGGATACCTATAGAGGCCATCACTTGAAGAAGAACCTCATTTACACTTAACATGGCTATCCTCATTTGGGCTAGATTTGGGATAGAAGGATTCAGAACAGAGACAGGTTAAGGCAAATATGCCCCTTTTGACCAAAATAAGTCTCCTTTCTAGAGTTGCCTGTCCAAAAAGTGCATAGGCCACACAAAACTCTGTTTGAAAAATGGAATAATCTGCTGAGAGAGGAAACTGAAGAAAGTCACTTTTTTCCCATGTGGATCATATATCTACTCTGTGGATCAGTCAAGAGGATTTTGCCCATAAACAGAGAGACATATTAACTGAATTATCTAAACCTAGGCTCTGGTTTTAATTATATTTTTCTAGCCATATTAAATGCTATTTGTAACATACCCGTGCACATTTGAAAATTACTGCACCTGATCGTAGAGGTTGTCCAATTTAATTCTTGCATTTTAGTGAAGTCCGAATGTCCTAGTCTTTCTGCAATCATATCACTGGTAAGTCTGCCACCAAATAAATCTTTGGCACTCTCGATGTCAGCTGTCTCCTGTATAATGACATTTAAAATGAATTTTGTTATATTAAAGCAGACCCAGAACAATAATAATAAGGTAGGCGTGAACATTTTCAGCCCAAAAGGTACTTTAAAAAAAAAAAAGAAGTGCCTGAAAATCAGGGCTTAAACTAAAAGTGTCTCCAGAACTATCACCTTAGCTTTATACCATCTATGTTGCCTATATTCTTATTGAACAGATTCTGGAAATGTTCATGTGCTCTAATTAAGTTTAAACTACAGATTTGTTACATTCACTAAAACAATATTAGGTGATTGCTTTAAAAAGGGTCAGAAATCATCAGGATGCGCATGCCATCCTGATTTGTAAAAAAGATGGTTTTAACAACAATTACAATAATCTTATGATATATAGTATAACTTACTATTGCAATGCCATCTAAGGCTTTGAGAGATGGAAGATGGAATATTACAAACAATCGGTAGTTATCTTGTTTCCACACAATTAGATTTCCATACATGTCCAGCATGACCAGATTATTTAAACCCTAAGAAATAAAACACATAGATCAAGGTTTAATAGTATAATTTTTAAATGTTTGTAAGGAATGAAACCTAGGCTACTCCCTTTATCTTTAATCATTCTCTTCATCTCACAATTGCATGTGTCAAATCTGAAGCACCATTTAATAAAACCCAGGGCTTCATTCTCATTTACACTAAGGTGCCTTTACATAACTCTGGCAGTATAAAGGCGCCTTAAAGTGGGCATAAGTTACACTTACACTCACTTTAAAGTCCTTTTACACTACCAGGGTGCTGTAAGTGAGAATCAGGCCCCCAGTCTCCAGTCAAGACAATAATGCTTGTATATATGCCAGCAGCTCCAGGTGAAAGGAACTGGGGTTGCTGCATGTGTGCATGCTTGTGCTCTTGACTTTATTCCCAGTGTAATTCTTCTAACTGCAGAGTTAGGCTAGACACAATAGAGATGCATGGTGTGTGGCTCTACCTAGAAAACTTTGGGTCCAATCCTGTTAGTTATGCAGCACCTCCTTCAAAGTACCGAGCACACTCAATTCCAAAAGAAAGTTCAGACTAAGGCTCTTACAAAGGACAATTCCCCCGGGCCCAATTTTTAAACGTGGAGATCTAAATTGCATATGCAAATACAAGACTGTCAGGCACAATTTAGAGACAAGGTGGGTGAGGTACTGGATCAGCTTCTGTTGGTGAGAGAGACAAGCTTTCGAGCTACACAAAGATCTTCTTCAGGTCCTGAAGAAGAGCTCTGTGTCTCTTTCTCACCAACAGAAGTTGGTCCAATAAAAGATATTACCTCACCCACTTTGTCTCCCTAATATCCTGGGACTGACCTGGCTACACCACTACTGCAGGCACAATTTAGGCAGCCATTTAAAAAAATGGCTTCCCATATTTAAAAATGGGAAAGATATATTTGTACTGATGTAACAAGCAAATTGTGAATTTACTTTTACCCACAAGTCCTAAAGCAATCAAGTTCACATTTACCTTTAAATGATATACCTCTTGGTAGGTAGAAACGTAGTTATTGCTGATGTATAGTTCTATTAGTGCGTAGGCTTTCTGCAAACCAACCAATGAAGTAATTCTGTTGCTCTCAAGAGAGAGGTAGTGAAGATGAGACAAGTTTTCAAAAACACGTCTTTCCACGGCGGTGAGATGATTATTATTTACACTAAGTCGTGTTAGTTTGGTGAGTTTTGAAATTCCTGGACAAATAAATAAGTTGTTCTTAAAGCATATATAGTGAGAAACAAAGTGGTTCACTTAAGATGGTAAAACCAGCTACACATGAGAGAGATGGCCTGCACACTCAGGCTGTGATGCAGGCAGGATCAGGAGAGCTCATTCGTGGCCTGCTCTTCTGTGATAGCTAGAACATTTTCCAGAAAGAGGCTACTCACAATCCACTTCTCCCCTCTGATTCTTCCTCCAGGAGTAACAAAGAGCATGGTGAGGGGGACTAACTGTCCACGCATCTCTCATGCAGCAGGTTCTTTTTCTTACTCCCTCTTCCTTCATATGCTACAGATGGGTTTTCTTTCACTATACAGAAGACTATGGGCCAGTTTTTAAAAGATATTTAGGTGTTGCTGAGCTCAGCACTGCAAAGCCTAACTGAATTAGGAGCCTAAATCTCATTTTCAAAAGGGATTTAGACACCTATGAGCCAAAATACCATTGACAGTCCATGGTATTTAGATTCCTAAGTGCCTATATACTTTAAGAAAATGACATTTAGGCTCCTAACTCCGTTAGGCACTGCAACACTGAGCACAGCAACACCCAAATACCTTTAAAAAGCTGGGCCTATGAGCCTAATTTTAAAATCAACTGACAATAACAGTATCTGCCATGACCTATGTGGGGATATGAGGAAATGTAGCAACTACCCAATAATTTTTGGAATAATCATATAGTGTGTATAAGGTAAATCTATTCTTTTAAAAAGTTAATTTTTGACCTTTTGGAACCGCTAGTTTACTAAATTCTTATTTTAGAAATTATTGAACCAACATGAGACTATCACAGGAAAATTTATCGTTACTCAGGAATGTTACATGTCCAGTAAGTCTACATACTAAAAACCATGCACTCTTATCAGTTCTGAAAAATTCCTATTAACATAAATAAATGTGTATTGCTTTTCTGAAACACAATCAATCTGCCTTGTCTCTTTTCTTCATTTCTGCTAAAGACTCACTACAAAGATAAAGAGAAGGAAATTACATATTTTTAAATCTGAAAGCTTTAAAATTGTATGCAACTGATAAAGTTAACAGTAAAAAGTCACCCTCTGAAACACTGGACTATATGGGAACATTTCTGTTGTGTTCAACGTAATGTCTTGATTTTCACTAACTTCTTAAACACAGTACCTTCTAGATTTGAGATGCAGTTTCCATCTAAAGTGAGCTCTTCAAGATTAAGGCAAGATTCTAGTCCTTCTATTTTAGTGAGATTATTGTTGCTAAATGAGGCCCATCTTAAATTCTCCAATTTTTCCAAGTTGGCAATTTTGGAGAGATGTTGTCCATCCAGATCTAAGACTGTGATCTGTGAGAAAACTCAATTTTAGTATTGAAAGATCTCAGTCAATTAATTCCAACATAGATACTAAAGGCCAATATATCAAATTATACACCGAGGACCATATACTACCTTCACGTTCTTCATAGAAATTTCCCAGTAATATTAACAGGCATTTCTTTTTGGATACTGAAGATCAGAGCCCTGATTTTGCAATTCAGGAGTTCATTTTTAAAACCCTCAAGAAACCCCAAATCGACACAAAAAACCTCAGCAACTTCCACCAGAACAAGCAATGATTCAACAATATAAAACTAACCAGCTTCCAAATGCAGCTGTACAGTTACAGCTAAACAGGTACACAGTTTTTCTAGTGTAGATCAGACCTCAGTATTAAGCTTAATTTAACCTCATCTACCATCACATATGATTATAGTATTGATTCGCCTGCTTACACACGTTTTCATTCTACCATCTAGGGGTGAAATCATGGCCTCACTGAAGTCAATGGCAAAACATATAATGGCTTCAATGGAATCAGGATTTCACCCTGTATCTATAGAAGCGACAAAGAGTCCTGTGGCACCTTATAGACTGACAGACGTAGTGGAGCATAAGCTTTCGTGGGTGAATACCCACTTCATCGGGCAGGGCAGGAACAAATGAAATTAGATTCCAAACACATTTTTATCCTTCGGTGTCATCACAGAACCTTCTTTCACAGCCACTGGCTGTAAACACTCACTTCACAACACACTCTACAGAAAGAGAGCAACCACTCAATGATTCCACCCTTTATCAGAAAACAACCAGTAAGGCCAGGGCTGGAGTTAGGGGATGGCAAGGAGGGCAACTGCCTGGGGCCCAACGCAACTGGAGTTCCCGCAAAGCTAAGTTACGGGCCCCAACCCCAGGCAGCAGGGTTTGTGAAGGGAGCTCCACCTTCACCTCACCGGGTCACCCAGTCTGTGGGTCACTGTCAGCCGCTGGCTGCACCCCCAGAGACCATCACAAACACCTTCCATAGGGACCTACTTCTTCGTTTCTGCACCGGGCCCCAGCGAGTCTAATGCCAGCCCTGAGTAAGGCTGCAGTTTTCTTCATCTGGCTAACCAATCATGCAATCATGAAAAAAAATGGCCACATAGCTTAATTTACCAAGTTGAGTCTCTGGTGGCCCAGGATATTCAGCACTGTCTCCTACCTATGCCAAACAACCTTTACAGAATTCAAAGCTGTTTCTTATACAGGCTATGCTAATGGCCAAAGGACAACTTATGTTCTCTCTTCTGTCTATTGTGATATTCCTTTTGGATAGGATTTTCTCTTTCTATAATAACATACTATATCCCTGTATGAACCCTATTTCATTTTGATGTCACAAAGTGTAACGTTGACACCATATACTGAAATGTTGGTTCTCTTGGCAATGTCTGTAAATGTGCATTTCTTAATGCACACAGAATAAAACACTATGCTCATCAGCAGAAATGTGTTTTCCTCTAGCTATTCTATATGCTACACAACAAATTGAACTGACAGAGGAGCTTTTAACCTTTTATTCTTGGCAGATTAACATGATTTCAGAGGAGAGGTCAGGACATGGATTATGACAGGCTACAGTGAACTTGGATCTTCCTATGTAGTGTTCTATGGCTTTTTGTTATGCAGTGGAGTTGTAATTGTAGGTTGTCATGCCAGACAAGAGGCAATGTGCATAGGCCTGAAATTAGACCTATCACCAGTCTTCATGTAATATAGGATCAGTATTGAAAATTCGATCAGTGAACACTGAATATTAAAGTTTCAATATCCTGCCAGCTCACAAGAGAAGATTGTGATCTGATATGGAAACTTACATGTTTATATTCTTAACTTCAGGTACTTGATTACATTTTTAAGTGCTCAAAAAGAGATATTTTTAATTAACAGGCATCAACTCATAACAAATATAACATAATAAACATGTGACAGATAAATCTAAGGCCTAATGCATTATATTTAATAGAGACAGCCTTACCCTAGGATACCAGCTGCTACTGAAATGTGTCTGTGAATCCACCTTGTTCTTGCTAATTTGAGTCAGAATGTTGGCATAAGGATGTACACTCAGAACGCGTGGTCTAGCTTCATCAGTCCTAGAATGTTCTAACAGAGATGCCTGACAAAATGAAAATACTTGATAGACAATATAATGGTATAAATAATGTACATTTTTCACAGTGTAACATGAAGAAAAGGGCTTTATGGCTTACAGTCTCCCAATCATAAGGAGATTATCATATGTTATTAGATCTAATACATCTGTAGATCTAATAGGTCTAGTAGATCTGACACATGGTAATAGATCCATTTTTAATGTTTATTACTCTACTAAAAAAATGATTGGGGCAAATCTTGAGGCCTTTACTCTGTTTTTGATCAGTTCTTACCTCCAGCCAAGTCCAATTCTAGTCAATGGGAGATTGCTGGAGAATGGACAGAGTAAAACCTGAATAAAGAATAGAATTTGGGCCAAGATTTTTAAAGATTAGTGTCAAATAATTTTGCCCTTTTTTTTGCTTGCCACTGTCTGGAATTCCTTCTCAAGGCTTGCATAAGTGGCGAGTTAGTGTGTAACACGCTAGGGTGTGAATCTACAGTGCAATATCTTGCACACACTAATGCTAAATTGTATTCCTGGACTTTTACTGTGTTGTAGTAGTGTCCACACAGTGAATTAGTGAGCGGCAAGCTGGTGTGCAGTAAATCACACTCGCCTTGCTGCATACTAACTCGCCACATATACAAGCCCTTAGAAGCCTGGACAGTTTTTCTGCTACTTGGATTTATCCTTTTTTATTTGGCAAACATATTTAATTTCCTGTGTTTTGAATAGAGCTGAAATTAAACAAGGTCATTTTTAACAACTTCAAAAATTATCTAAAATCAAACAGTATGAAATATCTTTCATTGTGAACCAGCATCAGCGAAGCTCTGAGTGAGAACAATGTTTGTAAAATAACTGCTGCTTCACAGCCAGCTGCTGAGAGCACAAAATATGGCATTTTCACAGGGCATACGAAAGTAGGTGATTTTAAAAATATGATTAAATACAGATTTTAAAATAGAAGTCAGATTGTATGATTGTGCCTATAACTCCTTGCTTCCAATCTTGCATTTGCTACAAGTTACAGCAAAATGGAACATCATACCTGAGAAATCTTTGATCCAGCAATAAAACACAAAGCAGCTGCAGCCTCTTCTTCAGTAATCTGGATTCCATCTAAATGAGTAAGAGCCTTTAATCGGCCAATGACACTCAAGCGCAATGAGGCTGGCTTGGAGAAAAAAAAACAAAGTGATGTAATTTTAGTTTTTAAAATTGTCTATATGGTTACATACAAAAAAAGGACATAGGATTGCTTTCAATTCAGTCTCATGTTATGTACGTTAAGGGCTAGGCTGTGGTCCATCCTGTGTGCTCACACAAGGAAGTAAAAAAAGGGATATAAGATGTGCCCCTTGCTCCCATGTCCCAGCTATGCCTACCATTGGTAGCAGTGTGCATGGGAAAGCAGCCTCCATAAGGTTGCTATGTCCTCCCTGCTCATCTGGATTGGGAATAGGTGAAAAGGGGTGGGGAATGGGCTGAGTCTTGCCATACCTGTACACAACTATAAGGAATAACATACATTTGGGCTAGGTTTGGTTACACTGATCTAGTGTGACACTGATGTCAATACATTTGGATTTACATGTGTGTATGAGATAAAAATCTAGCCATGAAGGATTGTAATTATACATAGTGATGTAAGACATTAAGTGCAGTACAATAAGAAAGTTGTTAGCACCTTCCTTATAAGCCAGAAGTTTGCAAGTACTACAAGTGTTAAATGCAAGGAATTTGATGACCTCAGAGGTGAAAGAGAAGCTCAAGGGATTTGGACACGTCAGCCTAAACCCAAGGTGGAACTACAGCCCTAACTCTTATACAGAAACATTTTTAAATTCCTATTAAATGAAATATAGGCCAAGAAAAACACAGACTGGATAATCATAGTCGTAAGGAAAGTGAATAATAACATCCTTATTTCTGGCTGGAAAATACTACTCTGGTAGTTTCAGTAAGTATAACGATCAATGTAATCTTTATAAACTAGATGGGACTATGCACCTGTGCATGGGAGAACGAAGGAGTACGCACATCTCTTAACTAGGCTACATAGTGCTCAGATCCAAGTATTCAGGAGAAGAGGACTACGCAGGTCGTCAGGGAATGGATGGACAGGGTGTGAAATGGACTGAGTCTTGGATTGCTCCCCAATGCCACAGCCAGCACAGCTGGGCTGCCGCTCTGGGGGATGTGTGTGTCACCAGGTAAAAGGTTGGCACTGTATATTTCCCCTGAACGTGGGGGAAACTGTCTCTGCCCTGTCCCCTTTCACTGGCCAGCACAGCACAGCTGCACCACAGTGCAGTGGGGGCAAAGGGTGGCTTTTTACGGCTGGCATAGATCATCAGTAAAGTTACCACCTCCTAGAAGCAAAGAGGAGAGGAATTATGCCTCAGAGTAGTGTCACTGAGTTACATGCTTCAAGGAGCCACTCCTGCAGATTATGCACAACCCCTTGCTCGCGACTGTTTACAAAGTCAAAGGGCCTGACAGCATAAAGTGTCCTCAAAGTGGGCACTAATTACATATACATCCACTTTGAGGCCCCTTACACAGCCAGAGGGGCCTCAATGAAGGGGCCTCAATGTAAATGAGAACCAGGCCCAACATTTAGCACTATACGGTCTAATTGCTTTTTGGTTAGAAGGTTTTCCTGAGAATTTTAGGCACCGACACATACCTTATGCCATGGGTTATGTCTGATATCAAGACTGAGTACGTTTGAAGTGTGTTTACGTAAGACATTTATTTCCTCTCCAGTCTTTTTCAGTTGATTCCAGCTCAAGTCTAAATACTTTAGCTTGATTAAGCCTCTAATACCCTCCAGGGTGATCACATGGTTGTGGCTTGCATCAAAATACTCCAGATTGGGCTGCAAGACAGTACTGATTTGAGAATAATTGTACAGAAAAAAGTGCAGCAAGGAAATATTTGGTAATAAACTCAGTTTTAATAGACAGAAGGCACTGTCATCCAGATTCAATGCCCAAAGTGCCCCTTTCCCAGCAGCAGAAAGCCTGTCTGGAGAGAAGTTTGGTTAAGCAACTGAACCTTTGAATGTATATCTGAATCCAGCCATAGGTGCTGACTCCGTGGGTGCTCCGGGGCTGGAGCACCCATGGGGAAAAATTAGTGGGTGCTCTGCACCCACCGGCAGCCAAGCTCCCCTCCCCGCCTCACCTCACCTCCTCCTCCTCCCCTGAGCACGCTGTGTCCCCGCTCCTCCGCCTACCTACCAGTGCTTGCTGCCGCCAAACAGCTGTTTGGTGGCATACCAAGCTCCGGAATGCCTACTACAAAGCAGAAGTAGGAACAAAGGCTCTGTTTAGAGATAGTGAACTTCACCCATTAGGAATAAATCAGGCTTGCTGCCATGCAATGGACATTAATATATTTAAGTTGTACACACAAAGGGTTTTTTTTTCAATTAAAATATTCCTGTAGCTTAATTTCATTTACAAAATATAGAGCAACATTTCTTACCAAGTGGTAAACATCATCTAAACAAGTAAATTCATTGAAGCTGACAATAAGTTTTCGAAGCCCTGTCAGTTTAGAGATGTCCCGCAGTTTGCTCAGGCTGTTCCCATGCAAATTCAGAACCTAGGTCCAAAATTAATGAGATTACAACTTTGATAGATAGATACACAGATAGATAGATATACACACACACACAACCAAATTCTGTGCTACTCCATCACTGTTTTTCAACATTAAAGAGCTTCAACTGCTAGTGTTTAAGAGTAAATGAGACTCTATTCTATAGATCATAAAAAAAGGCTAAGAAAAGTTACTTGTAAGTAATATGAAGTTTGTGAAGAGCAGTTGCAGGGATCCTGGGACAAAGTATTGCTTTTATTTTCTATTTTGAAGGATATTTGTTCTTCACCTCTACCTTCTCCCTGAAGTAATAGTGGGACAGGAAGATGGAGATTCAGTTCAGAAATGTTTTTTACTGGCCCACTGGAAGGGGTAATGGTAGGAGCAAGAAGGGAGGACAGTTTCCAATCCTTCTCCACTAGAAGAGATCTTGTTGCTTGGGGAGTCTGGTTGGATGGTTGCCAACTGGGAATTCCTCCATTCCCGGAGTACAGTTTGGGGAGAGTGGCCCAGAAGAGGGAAGGAACCAGCTAACTGAAGCCAAGAACTCAGGAAAGGGAGTTATGGGTGAGTGCAAGGGGGAGGGGAGAATTGCTACCCCATCGAAGACACAGACAGGAGCGGAGATCAAAACTATTTAACAATTTGAAAGGTCAAATGTTCAGCAGGCTTCCTGCATCAAGTTTGTACAGACAAAATGAGTAACTGCAAATGCAAAACAGCAGCAATGAAAGGAGTTCTGTATGCAAATACCTATTTGCATAAAGGGTTTTGTTGCAATGATATTGAAAAACTGGGTGTAGCTATGTGGCTGTCAAGAGTTCTCTCCTTCATTGGATTTATATTTTTCTGATGCCAAAACTGACATATAAAATCTTTTCAGGAGTGATCACTATGCTGACACAACCACGCAACCAAGGAAACTTTGAGAAGATTCACAGTTAAAGCTGACACTTTAGGCCTTAACCGGGTCTCACAAACACTAGCTTTGCATGTGATTTCAATGGAGTTATTTATACAATAGTAAGCAGGGCTGGCGCACCCACTAGGTGACCCTAGGCAGTCGCCTAGGGCGCCGGGAGGGCGGCTGGCTGCGGCTGCCTCCCGCCCTCCCAGCTCCACAGCTGAGCCGGGAGCTGGGGGGGTGCCGCGGGGCGGGGTGTGTGTGAGGCTGCCACGGGTGGCAGGCTGAGCTGCCGGCCTCCGGGGGGGGCGGGAGCCACCACGGGGGTCGGGGTTCAGTGTTAGCTGGGGGGTGGGTGCAGGGCTGGTGCAAGGAAGTTTCGCCTAGGGCGCAAAACTTCCTTGCACCGGTCCTGATAGTAAGATAGATCAGAATCCTGTCCAGTATTTGTAATTCATATTTTTATGAAAAACAAATGACATAGTTTAGGGACAAACGACCTTATTCTGATTTCACACTAGTTTTGGATCTCCAATTACTCCAAAACCACTGCACTGGTGTAAAACAAGTGCAACACCAGAATCAAGCCCAAATGCTAGCCTTAATTTGTGACTTCCTGCTTTTGATTGGTTTATGAGGCAATCTGAATAACAGGACATTGGTTATGTAATAAATTTGTCCTGCTGTAAGTTTAACAGACAATACTCACCACTATTTGATTGTAAATATTGGCCTTAGCAACTGAAAGCACCGTCTTTTCATCCAAGCAAACAATTTTGGGTCTGGCTTTTACTGTAGGCTCCATATTCATAACTTCATCATCACACTGCAACTCACTAGACAATATAAATCCTTCTGTATTTTTCTTTCTTTCTTCTACAATTACATTGCTGAGCGTAGAAAACAGGGACTGAACTTTGACCTATGCAAAATAATATTTGTCAACATTTGTAAAATTTCTATTTTAAGTTAGGTAAATTATTTAAAATTGAATACAAATATGCAGAAAGTAGAGTTAGGAAACTATCTTTTGGTAATGCAGCACTTTCAGAAGAGAACAGCAATACTTTCGTTTGCACAAGTATTTACACATTACAGTATGTTAAGAACAAAAAGTAATGAAGAGTCTCTGGGCCATATCCTGTCACATATAGAACTCACACTGAAGACAACAGAAGTCTGCTTCTCCACCCAAACCCCCAAAGTCCAAGCACTGCAATAGCTCACTCTCCAATGAAGGAGAGTTGTGATGTAGACCCCCAGCTCACAAATTCTGCAATTGTTTTGGCAGAGGACCACTCAAATGTGACAGAAAGGGGGACTCTCCCCCACGCTCCCCTCCAGGAGCTGAATATTTTACTTTTGCAGCACATCCTGCTTCTGCCAGGTAGCAGAGCTCAGGACCTGAACTGAGACTCCTGCATGATGACAGCAAGTTACACAGCCACATAACCACAAGGCCAGTCCACTACATAGCTTATAAAAAATTAACATAAAAGCTTTTTTAATTAAGGAAAAACCTGTTCAGGATCCCAACCCAGAAGCAGAATATCTGTGCATGCTTCAAAACGACATGCAACACACTTTGAACCAAAACACAAATTGAAAATGAGTTGCTCTCTCATTAAGGACTCCATGAAGCAAGGTTTTGAGCACTGTCATATCTCATTCATTTTAGTGTCTCATTACCTCGATGGATGGTGCATTTAGTGAGAGAGGAGCTAATTTTCAGTTGTGCTTCATTGCACTGTTAAGGCTTCATTTAAATCTCTGTGTCTTCCTTGCCTCACTTGATAATGTTACAAAATAAGAGTCTGATCTAACTCTCACCGCAGTGTATGAAGTTTCCCATTGACTTCAACGGGCGTTTTATCAGGCCTTTAAACAGTTAGAGGGAACAGAACCCTGGACTTAGGTCCTGTCAGGTAATGTGAGTGAAGGAGGAGTAATTTCAACTAGCTGTTTTTCTCTTGATCTTTGAGATCTAAAGCTTACCGCCTAATATCCTATTAGGGAAAACAAAGTTCGTACCAGTGTAGTGTACTCAAATTCCACGACGTATTCAGGCAAGACCAGTTCGTGATCAAATACAAACCACTCACACTGTCGATGGCGGCAGTCACAATTTCTATGTTCCATGGAAGAATACGTTTCTACAGCAAAAGAGAAGGAATACACACAAGCAGAAGGAATAAATACAAGACTGTTTCATGTTCACTGCAGGATGTAGCGAACAAACATTTCTTGCATTTAAAAAGTTCTGAGTTGTTTACTCAACGGAGATTTGTTTTCTTAGGATCTTAATTCTCTTTAGGCGCCCTATAGCAGCATCTAAAAATCTTACCAAATCTTACTGCAGAACCCTATCATTTAGCTTTTTATTTCCCTATGGCGACCATGTTCCTTGCACTACACATCCTCAGAGGATAGTAACATGCCCTCTTACTTCTGCACAGCTGGCAGGTCCCAGTATGAGTGGGAGGCAGCCTCTCTGGGTCCATTACTCCCTTTCCTACTGGTTGGAAGGGAACGGGCAAGCAGGGGTGGGGATTGGGCGAAGAGACTTGGCTCCATTCCCTCCCCCCCCCCCCCCCCAATGTGCCAAATGAAATCTTCTCCTGGTACAGATTATTTCCCCTCTGGAGTGAGGGGAAAGCAAGGAGAGAATCACAGCTGTTCTTTCATAGCAAACTGTTGGAAAAGGGAACTTCGCTTCGGCCCCAATGGCACTGTCTGCTATAGTCAATCATTTTATGGTGTAATCACCTAACAGATTGGTTTTCTCATCTTCCTGCCCATGGAAGGGCAGGTACAATCACAGTTCCTGCACTCATGTAAACAAAGGGATTGTTCCCTTCTAGTATTCCAATGACTGCAAATCCCCCCTGACTGGACAGGGAAGAGGTGAAGCCATGGCCCTGTTCCCACGCTGCACTGTCCTACAAAGTTGACTGGCCACATGGAGTAAGGAGGATTGACCGCTCAAAGATTGTTGCATTGTACATAGGTAGTACACAGACGTAGTGCGGGTGATCATGACTCCCTCTAGAGACAATAAAGCATGCTTCTCAGCATTAAAGGAATTCTCCTTCTGCTCAAGCGGAGATGGCCTGGGGGTTTTAATGATGAAGGTGTTTGATCTCCACTGAGGTATGTGTGTGTGGCCACAGTTCGTGTACATGCTCTCTCTCTCTCTCTCTCATTGTGTACACCACACTATTTCCAGTGTGGACTAGTGGCTGAAGAGCACAATCTGGTCCTTTGTGCTTTCCTTTAAAACTGTGTGAATTAAACTACTACAAGTAATCACTAAAACAGCGAGCATCTTTTATTATCCTCTTTAACATTACTTCAAAACAACATGCACTTGGGCTGGGTCAAGACTGTATTCTGAGTTCCCACCAGGACCAAAATTCCATGACAAGCACATGAAAGAGAGCCGTGAAAGACAGCATTTAGAATACAACACTGACACAACCTTCACTTTGTGCTAACAGCCTACAGATACATTACCATCATCGGCAGCAGATGTATCACTTAGTAAATGTTTCCGAGGCCTGAACACTGAATTAGCCCCTGGATAGTTGACTTGACTGATGGAATCTTTTTCACGAGCTGGAACACTATGTCCAAGAAAAACTTTTGCAATTATGAGTTTCCCTAAGAATGGAAAGAAAAGAAGATTTAATAAGAACGCTACCAAATTTAGTATAAACACGGGGTAATAAAATGTTGGTGGTCAGCTCGATACCATCCGACAGGAGACTACTTTCTGGCCTGGCAGATTAACGATCTAACAAGTACATTTTGGGAAGAAAGACTTCCAACAATTTATTCCCAGAACAGTAGTATTTGGCTAAAATTTATAAGCAGTAAACTCAGAAGTACAAAAATAAAAGAGGGTGGTATCAAGGATCTGTCCCCATCAGAGCACCCCCTTTAATGTTACTTCACACAAGTCCAGTCCTTCTAGCAGGAGAGGTCAGTGTCAGTCTAGCAGTGGTCAGCTCTCAGCCTTCTGGCCAAGGCCTTCCACCTTCTGCCTTTTCAGAGTCTCAGGGGAAACAAACAATCCAAAGTCAGCAAAAGCTAAACAAAAGGGCAAATTAAAAAACAAACAAACCTAAAGGCAGTTCTAAGCCAGGATATTGGCCTCCCTTTCTTCAGAGGGGCCCTGGATGGGCCATAGTCCATCCTAGAGTCCACTTGGGGTCTCCAGCACAAGTTATGGGACACAGTCTCTTTACCCTTTTAGCACAGGGTACCTGTCCTCCCTTTTTTGAGGGCAAAGGTTCTGCTAGTTATTAGGCCTCTTCCTGGGAGCTGGGAAGCTTAACAGAACTGCTCCCTTCCTGGGCTGCCCACTGCTGAGTAGTGATTCCTCCTTTTAAACGTCTCCATTCCTGGCATGACTTGCTAGTGTGGCACAGTGGCACTTTTCTAGCACAAAGAAGCTTCTTAACCCATTCTATGCCGGTGAAGGGTTGATACATCCTGTCACTAGTGATGCCTGTTTCCTCACAGTGCCCTGTCCTGGCTTCAAGTTAGCACAAACCCCTTGTGTCTCCCCTCACTCCCTATAACTCACCCTTCTTTTGAGCTGATAGAAAGGTTAAGCTACATCGAATTAGCTTCCAGATAGGAGTGCCTCTCCTTAGCTGCCTCTGAACCAGTCTAGGAGTTAGCTCCAGGCCATTGTATGGCTTGGTGGGGTTTCCTAATAGAAAGGGCACTGGGCCAGATTGCAGCAGGTCTTTAGGGTCCCTCCACAAAAAGACCTGTATACTCTGTCCCAACAATCTACTGTATTTACAAGATTTTCTTGTACTTACAAGACAAAACACTTTGCAGTGATTTACGAAATGAGCCTTACACCTATCAATGATGTTTTAAACTGCCTTTCCAAACTATTACATTACCATGTCTGAATGGTTCCTCAAGATCATTGCTATTTTTATCTTCATCCTTGGTTTGTTGCTGCAAAAATTCTATTCTGGGACGTTCACATATACTTAAACTGTTAGAGAGGAGAACAGCTTCTTCTCTTCTTGAAAGCTGCAAAGATTAAAGTAAGGTCTAAGTATCTTTATTTGTCCAACGGCCCCTGTAAGAATTTCAAGACATATATCCTTAATCAGCAGCTTTACAATGTGCCAATGAATTAAGGAAGAGGTGGAGAGTGGAAGAGGGAGGAGTAAAAAACAAGAAGGGCAGGCTCATTTACTTGTGATATCACAATCTAGTCAGGAGAAAAGAAAGTTAGATTGTAAACTCTTTGGAGCAGAGTATCAGAGAGGGAGCCGTGTTAGTCTGTATCCACGAAAACAACGAGGAGTCCGGTGGCACCTTAAAAACTAACAGATTTATTTGGGCATAAGCTTTCGTGGGTAAAAAAACCCACTTCTTCAGATTCAGAGCTTATGCCCAAATAAATCTGTTAGTCTTTAAGGTGCCACCGGACTCCATTTTCTTTGGAGCAGGAATCAGATTTTTCTATATCTTTGAACAGCACCTAGCACAATGGGAGAGGGCAGTCCTAACAGGGGCCTTTGAGCACTACCACAACATAACAACAACAAAGAAGCACAGAGGGAAACGAGAGAGAGTGAGATATTTCTGAAGATACAATCCCACCACTCAACAGCAAGCTGTTAACAGAACAGAAAAACAGGGAGAGATGGGCTGTAAGTAGGGAAGACAAAACTGAGGATGCTGCGGAAAAAGAAAGAGAGAAGGCTCTCCTATCCCATCTCCCTACATTTTGCTTTTCATGGGTCAGAATGAGACATTTCTTACCTGATAATTCAGTGTTAACAGCTTCTCTCCTCATTCATCACTAATGAGATAATGACCCTATATATGGAATTCAACAAGGCAGTCCAATGTTTTTGCTAGAGGCTCCAAGACAAAGCCCCACCCTTCAGCTCAGGTTGCCAGAAGAGTTCTTCCACAGCTGAGGGAACACTCCAGCAAATGATTATTAGCATTAAGATAAATTGATATAATATGTTTTAAAACAGTTATATGTCTAAGTCTCCCTTTAGAAAAAGAATTAAGTTTGTATTCTGGTCATTTACCAGACTCCCAGGGTGGGCTGAATGAGAAGAGAATCTGCTAACAAAAACAAAATTATCAGGTAAGAATGGTTTTTCTTTCCTGTACCCAGCTTCTTTTCTCATTCACCAGCAGTTGGAAGTACCAGACAGTGATTCACACAAGTAGGAGGTAGGGAGGGATGGATAAACAGAGTTTTAAATTATTATTATAGTAGAATAATAGGCAGGAATGTATGCAGGAACCAATCCTGTAGCACTTTCCTATCAAGGATGACTTTGCAGAGGAATGGAAACTTATTTTGCACATCTCCCTCACACGAGGCTCATACTCTTTCTTCCCAGTGCCCCTGTGGACTTCTGTGAATAGTTTCTCAGATGCCAACCATGCCAAATGGTGCAGGATTTTAACATCTTGCCTGCAGCAACTCTGAGGTCCTAATGCCTTCATGTTTTGGATAGAATGAAATAAACAGCATACAACTGGCAGACATATTCCATATGCCCGAGCTATAACTTTAGAGCACTAGGACTGCCTATTTATGCCACAATCTTCCAAAGGACTGCCAAGTGTTCAAACAAAATGATAGGAGAACTACTTCCCCGGAAGAGTCCAATGTGCCTACTTACAGAATACTGCGAGGGCTGGGACTGGTACCCATGATTCTATGGCGCTTGATTGTAGGACTCAAATAAATCAGTCTGGAGAAACTCAAGTATAGCTGAGATGGCCAGCACTTTGTAATTAATTATTATTATATATTTGTATTACAGAAGCATCTAGAGGTCAGGGCCCCAATGCAGTTGGCCTTGTACAAAGAGGAAGTCCCTGTTCCAAAGAGCCTTCTGTTTCCTCTTGCACATGAAACATAAATTTGACCAGATCAATGAATGAAACTTCCTGGTTGAATTTTATCTGGATACCTTAAACTGTATCAGAGACCAATGGAGAATCCATGCTGAACTACACTTTTCTTAGGATGCCCAGGCTGGTAACTGTAGGTGTTCCTGGTCTGAATGAAAGGGGTCCCTGCTTCAAGAGGTCTGGTCTTTTCTGTAGATACAATGTGGATTGCTTAGCTATCTAGCAAGTGCAAAATGCCTTCTGGGCCAGTGGAGGATTAGAAGAAGGACTTCAACTCTCCCTTTTCCTCTTTTCTATATTCTTTATGTGAACTATCTTGAAAGATAGCAGATTCTTCTCTTCCCATAACATTACTTCCAATTGACCTCGTTACTCCCTGATTTTGGAAGGGACATAAACACTCATGCCTCAATCATAAACCAACCTCTAATGGGAAGACTTCCCCCATGAGAGACAAAATTGCCTGTGATGTGGTTTCTTGTACCTTCTTCTGAAGTAGCTGGTACTGACTACTGTCATACGAGACTTGATGGACCACTGATCTGATCCCACATGGCCATGTTTTGGGGGTTTTGGGTAGGGAGGTTGTTCAGACACACTACTGACAGAGCTGTCACAGTGAACTAAAAGGATGGGTATGCTGAGATTTTGGAAATTTGTCTTCCAAGTATGCTCCTCGACCTGAACGGCTTACTTCCTTAGTGAGTATGCAAGGGTATGGAGTGCAAATTGGGTTGGCTTTCAGCATGTCATTTGTACTGACCTGCCCACATGGGGATATTTGGATGTGATCTGAGAATGACACCTACTTTTGCATTGTAGCAGGTGTGTGGTTCCACATCCCCAGAATGAATTTCTTCAGGTGCATTTTGAGAAACAACTTGGGGAATGAAGCCAATGCATGCCACCAGCAATCCTGTTCATTGAGAAAATTGCTACAGATGATCTCTGTCAGGAAATGACTGATGCAATGAAATTTTGGGTCTTTGGAAATCTTTTCCATGATGGTAAAAGTGTGGCCAGAGCCAGGCTTTTTTTTTTTTTTAAACCACTAGTGAGCAATTTTCTGCATTGGATTCAAAAACTCTTCTTGACTATGAAGAACAGTTCCTCACCTGTAAGTGTGGGTGCACAAGTTCTGTTTAGGATGACTGATTGCTATTCGTGGGTGTAACATCCTTGTAGCCATCAAGTTAGAAGTCATTGCTTGTCACAAATCACATCAAGGGTTTGACCACGATAGAACATGAGACGTCTCACTCCAAGCAAGGATTATACCCAGAGATGATGACTTTTTACAACCAAGTAGGCTTTCCTTACTAAGTATGTGAAACACCTTTGGTCTGAATAGCTATAGCTGAGGCTTTGAAGTCTCCATGCTGCCAAATACCTAATCTGGGGGGGGGGGGGGGGGGAGGAGGAGGAGGAAGAAAGATTCTAAGTCGCTGCTGCACAAAAACAAATAAAAATTAAATTATAAAACAATCTGGTTGGAAGAAACTAAACTGCTGACTTGTTACACTGCTGGAGGCAGAAAATCTGGGGGCCTGAGCTGAAGGGCGAGACTTAGTCCTGAAGCTTCCACGAACAACGCTGGACTGCCTCCCAATTGAGTGTTCGTGATGAACAAGGACAGAAGCAGTGCAACCGAAAGGGAAGGAGAGGGCAGAGAAGAAGAAACAGGGAAGGCATGAAACGGGAGTTGAAAAGAAGGAGCAAAGCATTGATCATTCCTGTGCTGGGGAGGGAAAAAGCAAAGAAGAAAGTGGAGAAAACAGGAGGAAGGACAAGAATAAATGGAGAAAAAGAGGGGAAAGATGAGTGGGACAATGGGCTAAGAAGAGACGAAAAGAGGGGAAGGTAGAGCAGCACCAATTAGGCCTTTCTGAGCTGGGCTACCAACTACTAAGTAATAAACATTCTTTTGTGCAGATTTTATCTCACCTTGTACTCTTCCATTGCCCGGAACCCATCCTCAAGCACTTGTAGCAGTTGCTTTTTCTTAACTGGCAAGTCTGGGTCAAATACATAAAAGAGACATTCCAGCATCTTCCTGTAGTTTCTTAACAAGAATAAGAAGCAGGAAAATATTTCAGTGCTTCTGTTGCAAAAATAATATGCAACCTAAGTATGTTCATTGTACAATGTTCACTAAGAATTAGCTGGATTGCAATTAAGGCAACTTCCACTTATGTAAGAAATACAAATAATGTTGATATTCGGTGCGCAATATCTGGTGAACACTAAAGATCAAATGCATGATAAAACAAGCATTTTCGTCCTTTAATGCATACGGGTGATTTCCATTTCCTGTGCCCCCTCAAAAAAAATCTACTTGATTATTTTTTTGCATTTCAAATATCAAGTGCTTACTTCCTTCTCTTTGCTGGAGGTTCTTGGCAAGATTACTGTAGAAGCAGGGCAGGAGAGTGGATAATGGAATCCATGTGAACAACACATCTCAAAGAACCACAGTTTCCATAAGAGGGATAACTGTCCTTTCCTCTTTGAGTGATTGTCCACGAGGACTCCACTTCTGGTGACTGGGGAGCAGTGACCTCACAATCAGAATCATGACTGTAGGACAGCTTTGCCAAAATGGGCATCCTGAGGCTTCAACTGAGGAATAGTGGTGGGTGAAGTCAAGGACTGATCCACAGATAGCTGCCCCGCAAATTTCTGAAACTGATATGCTTTTCATACCACAAACATAAAAGTGCCTGAGTCCTGGCGGAGTGGGCTCTAACCTGCCTGGGTGGATCTAATCTAGCTAACTCATAGCATGATCTAATACAATTAGACATCCATTTAGACAGTCTCTGGGTGTGCACTGCCTGACCTTTTATCCTATCAGCAACTACTACAGCAGTCATGGAGAACTCCTGAAGGGTTTTGTTCCGTCAAGGTAATATGAAAGTGTCCTGACCACATCAAGGGCATGCAACTTCGCTTCCCTTGGTTGGAGTGAGGCTTGGGAAAGAAATCTGGTTGGTGATTCATGTGATTCAAATGACCATACGAAACAACCTTCAGTAAAAACTGTGGGTGAGACCTAAGGATCACTGTGTAACATGTAACAGCGTGTAAGATACACCAGCCATGAGGGCCTGAATCTCTCTTACCCATCACCCTGATGTCATAGCAACTAAAAAATCCATTTTAAAAGATGGATGATATAGAGAGAAAGATTCTAGGGGCTCAAAAGGAGGTCCCATTAACCCCACTAAGACTATATTACAGGAAAAAGGGAGCTCCTAAACTGGAGGAAGCACAAAAATAAAGGGCATGAGGAACTTATCAAGTGTAGGGTGGGAAAATATGGTGTGACCCTGGACAGGAGGATGGTGAACTGATATAGATGCTAAATGAATTCTTATGAAGCTGGTGTATGGTCCTGAATGCTCAGGGACAGCAGATGATTCCTACTGTTCTGGACTGAATCTTCCAAAGGAGACAGGTGGCACTCTGCTGCCCAAATAGAGCATCTCCCATTTTCCTGCATAAGTCAGTCTAGTAGAATCCTTTCTGCTGTGCACCAGTGTATTTTGGACATCAGCTATTCAGCTCCTGTCGATGGTAGTTAACCAGCCAGCTTCCATGCTATTAAATGCAACAACGCTGGGTCCAGGATAGGATCTGACCTTCATTCTGAGAGACTGCATTAGGTAAGTCAGGTAATACTATTGGGGGCTGAGCTGACAGGAATCTGAGGAGATCTATGCCTCCTTTTACTAGGTCCCAGGGGGGTGAGCTACACCAGTACTCAATCTGGGCACCATGGTCCTTCCTATCCCTTTCAGATGACTGGGTGGAGGGGGACTTTAGCGACTCTACCAGTCTCAGTAGATAGAAGTTTCTCTGAAGAGGGAGCCTGGGGAACTTGGACCTGAGCCACAGCTCATAAGCACACTGATGGAAGAAGCCTGCTGAGGCCCAGTAGGCCCTTTTTCTCCAACTCTGAGAATCTTGTTGAGCACTCCAGGAGAAAGGTTTAAGATGGACCTCTCTCAGTTTCTGAATTCTCTTGGAGAAGGAGCCACAGATGAGCATCTATCAGGGATATGCTCCTCTCCAAAACAAAAAAGGCACTTAAAATACTCATCATTAAGTGGAATAGTCATATCACAGAAGAGGCAAGTTTTGAATTCCATGGACTTCATTTCAGTCCTAATGGCTAAATCTCGATACCATAACACTAATAAAAGTTTTTTTCTCTTTCCTATAGTCAACAGACAAACACACTACATTATACAAGATCACTATCTAACTCATTTACACTCACACAAAACATCAGTGAAGTCACACACTGTACAGAGAAGAGGACACTGCAAGAGTTCCATCTCCCAGCCAGGGGCGGCAAGAACAAACAGGTATAGATGGGCCCAAGGGCATCCAGGCTGCAAGCACTGCCCCAATGGATACTTGTTGGCTAAAATAATCCGATCTTGCATGCATGTGCACCAGAAGTGGAATGCATATGGACAATCAGTAAAGGAAGAATCACTGTTAATTTTTAAAGCTTCAGTACCTGATCCCGCTATCACGCCACACACACAACTCCCAGCGAACTCATTTATTAGTTATATTATCCACCTTGCAGAGAACTTCTGTATAAACCAATCTTTCGTTTCCATTTCTTATGTATGATTTAATACCACCTCCTCAATTATTCCTTTTCTTCTGACCCTTTCTATAATGTAGATGGTTGTATATTTTAAGACTAATCACCATTCGTCTTGTATACGTTACTCTGACAATTGTCAAAACTTAAATTAAAAAGTATATATTAAAAAAAATCCCACCTTAGAAACTCTTCTTTCTAGTACGTAAGCTCCCACTCCTGCAAGCTGTTTGGACATGTGGACCCACTGCCTGCACTGAGCTCATTATAATATCAGGATCTTAAACCTTCTTGTTAGAAGGCAGTGGGAATGAATAACTATAATAGCCAAACCTTTCTAAAGTAAAGGCTGAAATCCACATATAAGAAATTTGGACACACCAGCATTGGAGCATACAAATCCACTGGATGACTATGCAACCAGGTATCTGCATGTACACTACTGAGATGTGTGTTCAATACAGATGCATACATGCATGTATTTTTTTCCTCTTTTTGCACTATATCTCTGCCTTTCCTTTAAAAAAAACAAAAACCTGGACATTCACATCTATATTTAAACTGAATTCACAGCCTTATGCTAGTTTGTGTGTTGCTTTGTAAAATATATCTATCACTTAAAACCACTAAGTTCATATTGCTTCACATGTAACTGCTTCACTAAATTGTCCTTAAAAATCATCTACTCACTCTGTTTCACTTAAAACTTCTTTATCCAAAAACATTTGAAACTTCTCTTCAAAGATCATCCTCAGGATACGGTTGTGCACTCGAATGATGCGATTTATTTTCACTCCTGTGATACCATATGCTTTGAAGTCCCAGGCACAAAATCGTGATAGAATTAAATCATAGCAGGAATTAAACCTGTGACCAGGAATGAACAATGGAGAGCAATGAATTAATATTTTTTTCATCATTTTTTTGCAACCAGAACCTGATTTTTCTTCTGTTTTCAAACGAAGGGAAAGAAAAATAAATGATATCTTGGGGTAGTTTCTCTTTCTTTTATACTTTTAGAAATTCGCTCTTTCAACTAGAGATGGATGACCTTGTGTTTCTTCATTTTGAACATTAGTGTTTGCTGCCGAATGTAATCTGTAATGTTAATGAGTTTGTGATACACCACGTTTCTCTCCTGCCTCTAGGATACCACATTGCATCACAGATTCCATAAAGTCCTCCACACATGCTTATGGCCACAGCTTTAGGCTTCTTGTTTGGAAAATTGCCACATCCTATTTTGCCTCATGCAAGTGAGTAACTCTAGTGGAGTCAATGGGACTACTTGCATAAAGGAGAATCAAGTCTTGATAGTATGTACTACACAAATAGTGGAATATTTATCTTCTATTGTGCCTAAGTATCACTATGGACCCAACACAGCTCGCATTGAAATGAATGACAAAACTTAAATGGACTTCAATGAGGCCAGCATGAACCCCCAAAACTCTGGTGTTACATTTGGTCCAAAGAACGTACCTAAAAGTTAATGGAATCCTTAGACATTTTATGCCTTTACATCAGGCATCAATGGAGTGAATGTTAATTAAAATAACTATTGAACACATTATAAAAAACAGTCATATTTCAGTTTTAGATATACTGTACTAAGAAGACCTTCCTCCTAAAATACCTATTTTTCCCCAAAATATTTTTATGCTCTTTGATAGTCATGATTATAGCTTCTGGAACATTTTTATTAAATAAAGGACTAATTTACATTTTTTAAAACTACTGAATTTCTTTTGAAGAATGTGTTATACAGAACAAATGTCTTCTTTCATTTTGAGCACTCTCTGCATTTTAAATATCATCACTGGTACCAGAGTGAGAGAGAGAACCCTTTTGTACTTTTATGAGAGGGTGGTGTGGCCCAGCGAACAGAGCAGTATGGGGTCTATTCCCAGCTCTGCCACTGGTCTGCTGGATGATCTTGGACAATCACTTCCTCTCTTTGTGGCTTGGTTTCCCCATAGGTAAAATGGGGAATAATTAGATTTACCTCCTTTGTAAAGTGCTTTGAGATCTACTGATGATTTATTATAGCTTATATACCACAATAAATAAATGATAAAATTGTATACTTCAGGACATAAGGCAATAAATAACTAAAGAGGGTTAGGAAGTAAATTCTTCCACAAGCCCGTTATTCTATAAGTCTATATTAGAGTTTCTTGCATCTTTCCGTGAAGGTGAGCAAGGTGACTATGCATTCCCTGCATGCAGCACTGATGGGCTCTGTGTTAGTTTCATATAGGGCAGAGTAGAGAGACATGGAAATGGGCAGATCCAAAAGTCACAAACTTCTGTATAGGACTCCAGATGGTTCACTGCTCCTGCTCTATCCGTGAATAGCATTTACAGAAGGGCTGTGTGCCCACTCCATGCTCTGCCCCATGGGTTAGGTACCGATTCCATTTCTCTCCCACTTTGGGATCCTGACCCACAGTCCGAGAACCGCTGTTCTAAATGATAGAGAAGACGGAGTACAACCCTGAGAATCTTTCTTGTGAGGGAATGCTCTATATTACTCCCATACGCAGGAGGCGAGAAATCTTGCTCTAGATTAGACTGTGCTTTATAGGGTCATTTGAGATGGGGGACTGGATGAAAAATGGAGGGGGTGGAGCTCGTAACTCAAGGGAACTCACTAGTTCATGTAGTAAATCCCTGACTCACTAGTTCATGGTTGAAGCAATTCATTCCTCCAGGAACTGGGAAATCCTGCCCCCAAGCTTCCATTCTAGGTGGATACCTATGTGGTCTTTGTCATAAAGAGGCTTTGGGAGCAGCAGGATTCTCCTGGGGCTTTCTTCCCAAGCCATGGTTCCACAGTTTTCATCTGGGGAGCCTGCTGTCTCTTTGCTGGTATTTCTGTAAGGATGAGGTCTGAAAGGAATGCCTTTGAGAGAAGGCCAGTCTGTACTCTTTCTCAAAGGCATGGTGTGGCATCAGAAGGGACTGCTAGATTTTGAAGCATTGTCTACTACCTTGCTCAGATGTGAAGGAGGGAGCTATAAAAGCTGCCGCCTTGTACAGGCAGCCATGGAGGCAGAGAAACTGGAAGCAAACAGGAGCGGAGTGGGAGTGGCCAAACCATGTCATTTCAAAATTCTGATCTGCCTGCATGAGCTGCAGAGAGGAGAGCAGCCCAGATATCAAGAATTGTGGGTGGCATTGGGCTGCAGAAACAGGGTTTAAAATGTAATGTCTAAAATAACTTTACCAAGGATCACTTGGTGAGCCTTCTTCAAAGCGAGTGTTGCCCACTGTTTCCAATTCAGTCTCCAAAAACTGCACTACTAAGCTATAGCTTTTCTTCTTTTTTTTAACTTCTATCTGGTAAATTTTCTCAATTCTGCAACAGAAACAACATGGTAAATTTTGGTGGGAATAAAATAAATGTTAAGGACAGGCACAAAATTCATCTTGCTTTTTTATCGCAAATTCAGAAAAAAATAGGGATGACTTATTCTGTTCTAAGTATAAGAACTTGGAGCCACATTCTTTAGTTTTCTTTCCACTTATTTTTCTTAAAAATTATACGTGAATTGGATGTTTGTGAATGGTGCTGGCTTTACAGCACTGGAGGTGAGGTCCTGTAGTGATCAACAAGACAGCTACAGCATAGGCATCTTCAGGCAAGCTTCCCTCATTCCACCCCCAACATTAACTTGAGGGATCATCTGTAGGAGTAAAAGAGAGGTTTAGTTTCTCTGAAGTACTGAAAATGATGCTAGTATGAAATGCAGCTGCCAAAGGAGCACTGGTAGATCCAGGGGTGACTTAAGGCACAGGCTTGATATAGGTGGCTACTCAGGACATTTCAGGTTGCAATATGTTCAACCCCTCCCCGCCCCACTCCTTCAATTGTTCCATTACTGAATTGACACAGTAGACGTGTGCATGCTTCTTCCCCCTCCTCATTGACAGGCATCTAGGAGACTCCCTCTGCACCTCCTGCTCACAGGTTAAAAAACCTGGCATGATCTGGTTCTCTTTTAGGTCTGATGCATCACAGAATTCTTTGACAACCCACTTTTCATTGCACCCTGGGATGGGGTAAGAGCAAACTACGCCTTTAGTAGCCCAACACACCAAAGCACATAAGGCAAGCGCTGGCTAAACTGAAGGATCAATGATAGATCTAAGGACCATTGTCTTGTAAAACACCATAGAATATAATAAAATGCTTTCTACTATTGTTAAGCTAGCAATCCAAACTCTCTTTTGGCAAGAAAAATTCCTTTCTAAATAGTCATGAGGTATCAGATTTCAAAAACAAGTGAACTCTCATTATTTAATTTTCCCACTTGAATTCTAATATGATTTTAGTACCAACCATCTGAAGAATTCCTAGAACTAGAAATTCAATGCTTTATTAGCATCTCAAAGCTTGAAATATCAGCTTCCAAATCATCCCTGTGCAAAGGCCTCGCATAAGGCCTGTAGCACCACGTCAGTCTCACTTAAGCCCTATTTTGAGGGGTTGTGCCATGCATAGATCTTGTGCTCAGGGATGAATTTCACCCACAAAGCACTCATCTCTAACTAAAGAATGTCACGAAAAAGCAGTTGCTAAAGTTATGTTGGAATTCCAATGGTAATCAGACTGGCATGAATTTTTAAGATTTGACAAATGCCTCCTGACTTGCCAGCGCATTTTGCTGGACCAATACATGTTTTCAAGACCTGTAAACTTTTCCATTCCCTAGTCCTATATGGGTAAGAAAATGTTTTGGTTCCAGTCATTTTTGTTCAATCCTTGTCCTATCTTTGAGACTGCTAATAATTTTTTTAAATACGGACACGTGTCTACTAGGAAATAGATTGAATCCAGCAACTCAGTTCACATAGGGTAGTTAACAGCCATTTTAATGACTTATTATTTATTTTATTTCTATTAGATGTTCTCAGGACTTGTGGCAATCAGTGTTTCCACTTCCATCTGTCCAGTGACACATTTCTTGCTCCATTGTAGTCTGTTTCCATGACAGTGGCATCTCTCTCCATGTTTTTTATGTGATCTATTCTCCTCCTCCTCTTTTTCATCTTCCACCAGGTAGTGTCCAGTCAAGGGTTTGTCTAGAAACACCTTTTTTTGACATCCATACACGTCCAAACCACATCAGCCTTCTTTCTTGAATCACAGTCTCTGCAATCTGTTGGCCAATCCTTTGTAAAACATCAGCATGGTTTACTTTGCGAACACCAAGTATTCTCAGCAAGCCAAGAAGGCTGAATTCATTAAGTTTCCTGCTGTGGGCTTCTAGCATTTGCCAAATTTCCATATCACCTGTAAAGTCAAGAGCTTGAAATATTCTTTTACTCCACATAAATCCTGTATCTTCCTTTGATGTAGCTTTTTGCATCACCTAATCCATCACAATGCAGAAAAGATGATGCAACTCTGCTGCACGCCAGTAATATCAATCTAATCAGTCTCTCCACTTTCTGTCCTTATGCAGCAGTTTGAACTTTCACATGGCATCTCAAAGTGATATTACCTTTCTAGGAAGCCCATATTGTTGTAAGATCTTCCATAGTGACTCTCCATGAATGCAGTTGAAAGTTTTGGTGAAATCTATGAAGTTCAAGACTAATCTTCTGTAGGCAAGCCCTTTCTCAATCAATCATCTCATGGTAAAGATGTGATCTACACATTATCTTTTTATCTAAAGCCTACTTGCTTATTATTTCAGTACTTCATCTATGCCCAGGTTAATTCTGTTCAATAGTATGCTACAGAACACTTTTCCGTGTTCTAAAGTAGTTTTTTTCCTCGCCAGTTATCGCACACCATTAAGTTGCCTTTCTTTGGTATTTTATAAAATACATCTTTCTTCCAGTCCTCTGGGCAGAACTCTCTCTCACAAACTATATTACATAATTAATGACTTTTGGAATACTGTCAGTTTGGTCCTCAGTTGAAATAAATGTAACACAGGCTCCAAAACCTATTATCAGTCCCTTAAATTACCAAGCCCCATTGCAATGAGTTGGAATGTATACATATTTCAAATTGCAACTCTTATACAATTCACTAAACATACTCATCTAGTTTTCTGTTCCAGAACGTTATCCTTTCCCTCAGGGCATCTAATTTCAGAAAGAACTTCCTCTCAAGACTTGACTCCTCACTGGCTTCATCTGTATTCTCACTATCGTCAACTGATTTTTCAATTTCCAGCCTTTTACTCTTAATAGATTTGTTATTCTGCATTTTGCCTGATGTCTGCAGCTCTGTCAGTTCACGTTCCAGCTGTTAAAAAGAATGCATCAGGATTCAAAGGCAATAGGTGAAGCTAATTTATGGTAGAAAATTACAGTATTTGTTTTTCCACAGAAGATAAGTCTTCTAACTATACACTATAAAGTGACCATGAAAATATTTACCAGAAAACGAATTTAATAAAACAATTTTCTTGATTTTTTCCTGACAACAGAATTTTCTTGTTTATTTAGTGAAATAATTCTGCAATTTGTAACAAGTTACTTAAAAACTTGACAAACTTGGAACAAGTAAAAACATGTATTGAACAGGGCTTCAGTTATGATATATCCTGCAAAGTTGAAACTCCCACTCTTTTAGAACTAAATACATTTCTATGGCCTGTAGTAGCTTATATTATGATCAAGAATATGAAATAATGCTTCCCTGATAGAAATTCAAATTTAAATACAGTAGGATTTCTCTTTTTGCTTCCTGGATATCTTCAGCTGTCATGGACCTTTATCCCCTTATATTGTCATGGCTATGAGGTTTTTGTATGAATTTGATACTCATGTAAATGAGAGACTATCAGCACGACCTAAAGTTAGGCATGGTAAGGGCAGGCACTGTACAAGTTTCCCCACTTACGGCTTGAAAGTGCAGTGCATAGAGGAAGGTGCAGAGGGGATATGCTCAGCAGGGGTACAGGCAACAACTGCATGTTATATTAAAAGATAAACCACGCTCTGCACTTTGTGCTAGCATCTGCATCCACACACTCTTTGTCATGGGTTCTCAGCACCGAGAAGGGCGTGGGTTGAAGAAATGAGGACGGGTTTACTCTGGAGGGTAACCTCAGCTCTACAGCATAGTAATGAGGTGCTCAGTAGTCATCTCCTTGGGGAAAAAAAAAGTCAGTACTTCAGCAGAAGTGAAGCCAGAGTTACACTGCTCCATTACTGACCAAGGTGGCAAACAGCTCAGCTCTGACCTGAGCAGACTCACTGACTTTTCTAATGCACCCAGGGTGAAATCTTGGCCTCATTGATTTCCAATAAGGCCAGGCTCTCATCCTCGCCCTATCCCCGTCCAGGATTGAACCCTTAGCACTACAATGCTGACATACAACTCCCTTGCTATTGCAATCCAGGACTTCTTTTGAGCAGCACTGTAACTGAGATTTAGGTAAATTCATCTTAAACAGAGTTGCCAGGTGTCTTGTTTTCGACCGGAATGCCCAGTTGAAAAGGGACCCCACCGGCTCCGGTCAGCACCGGTTGGCGGCACAGCGTGGCTAAGGCAGGCTTCCTGCCTGCTGTGCCTCCATGCAGCTCCCGGAACCAATGGCATGTAAGGCTTAAATTGTACAGTGATTTCATCTGGAGTTGGCATTTTTATTTGAAAGGTTGTAAACACTTTTTCATTCAAACCTTACTGCAGTAGAAATAAAGGACCACCTGCCACTGAGTGTAATACACTGTAAAGAAACGAGTGAATGCAACTATATGATAGGAGATACCATACATGTGCACTGATTTTGTGAAATGACTTGTTTACTGTGAGTTATGCTAAAAATCATTGGGTGGGAGTTGGGTAGTTTTGTTTTGGGGTTTTTTTTAACTTTCCAGTTCAATTAAAAAGAACAATTATAGGAATAATAACAAAGATACCGAAATGAAACTTCTTTGCATTTTTGTTTCAGGCCTAATGACTTCAGAATGGCGTACATCAGCAAAAAGAGACTATTCATTTAATCACATTTTTGAAAAAGTACATTTCATTTTGAAACATTTTGGGGGACATGCTACAGGGAACCTTTAGCTCGCAATATTTTGGTAGGTGCCTGAAAGCTGGATAGCCAGACATCTGGCAACAAGGCGGCAGGCTCACCAGTCACCAACTAAGGCTACGTCTATACTACCCGCCGAAGCAATCGATCTTCTGGGATTGATTTATCACATCTCGTCTAGACGCGATAAATCGATCCCGGAAGTGCTCGCCGTCGACACCGGTACTCCTGCTCTACGCGAGGAGTAAGCGGAGTCGACGGGGGAGCCTGCCTGCCGCGTCTGGACCCGCGGTAAGTGCTGTTTAGTTCGAACTAAGATAGTTCGACTTCAGCTACGTTATTCACGTAGCTGAAGTTGCGTATCTTAGTTCGACCCGGGGGGTTAGTGTGGACCAGCCCTAAGGGTCTGACCCAAAGCCTGTCAAAGGCACAGAAGGCTTTCATGTCAAAATCATGCTGAACTTTTTGTGATACTATGGATACTTAGACCAAGATTTTCAAACCTCAATGCCTAAAGTCAGGCTCATAAATCCACATTTAGATGCCTAAATACGTGCCTTGATTTTCCAAAGTACTCAGCACCCTGTGATGTGGTATCCACCCCACACTGGCAGAGAAGGGGTTAAAAACAGCCCTAGGGAGGCTGCACAGGAAGCAGCCAATCAGAGAGAGGCTGCAAGGAGCAGCCAACCAGGGCCTAGCAGAACCATATAAAAAGAGCTGCAGGGCCAGAGGCAGTTGGTTGCTGCAGGGAACCAAAAGAAGAGGACTGCATCCTAGTAGGGATGCAGGAGGCTAGCACCTCAAATAGGGCAGCTGCTAGCAGGTACGGAGGGGGGGAGGGAGAGAGAGAGAGTGTGCGCGCGTGCTGGGAAATTTACAACCAGGTCTACCATGTTTGATTATATCAGTCACATAACTCTTCTTCACTCTTTAGCTGTGGTTTAAAGCTTTTAGGTTATTCCACTATGATAGCTGACTCAATCAAGCCTCTGCATGGAAAACAGAGCTAGAGGATGCAATTAACATTAACAACTTTAGCCACTGAGATGTGTGAGAGTAAATAACCTACCCCTTATTCCATTGTAACAGCAGGGAAGGATTTAGCTCCCAAAAGTAACATTTCCATAAAACTGCACCACTCAGAAACAACTCAGTCTACTTTGCCTAAGAGCATCAACAAAACTGGTATTCTGAATATTCCTTTCTGCGCAGTGGAAGAGTGCAGATCCCTGATAGAAATACTTGAAAGATTTAGATATATGTAAGAGGTAAAAGTCTGGATTATTTTTAAACAGGTATATTTTAAAATAGCTAACTCAAGGTACATCTTAAAGATTTATTATGAACATAAAGTGTATACTGTAAAACAAAATGCTTTACTGTTTAGGATTATCTGGGATTGCATTGGTGTAGCCAAGAATAGAATCTCATCCATTATCTTATTACTGCTTGTACTGTATTTAAAGAACAGGAAGATAACATTTAAGCCTTAACATTAGAAAACTGCAATATGAGCACAGCCTGTGGAGGGTTACTGAAACTGCAGCACAAGTAATTGCTTTTAAATAGAGCGTAGGTATTTGAATAAACACTGGGGTTTTTTTTTTTTAAGGTAAATTTTCCACTGACTTCAATCAATTGATTAGCCCAAAGTTCTTAGGGGCTTTATTCTACACTCAGTTACATTGTTCAACCCAAATGGGTATAACTGAAGGTAGGATTTAGACAAATAAGCCTAAAATAATTTCTTCATCCAAACTCGTATCTCCTCCCATGATAGACATTAAAATTTCTTTCAAAGGATGCATTGTTGTCTTGATATTTTAAACTCTTTAAACTTACATGTTTTATGTTGCAGCTGAACAATTTTATTCGATCTTCTGGCAATTTCTGCAATTTGCATTTTCTTTCTTTTAGCTTTTCAAGCTCCTCATTGAGCTGCCTATGAACACTCTTTACGCGCATATTATAATACATTATCTTTTTCATCACTGTAGCCTTCAAGTGTCAGGAAAATAGGAAAAGTTATTCGTCAGAATAATGTCAGCAAAATATAACTGTTTTTACAGGCTGTTTTCTAACAATTCAGCAACTTTGTGACATTACATTTTATATTTAAGTTTGGCTCTTACATTTAAAATTTTAAACAATCACTTCAGGAATTGTATACTAGATTTTTATGGTGTTATAAGGACTTCTATCATTTCATTTTGGGGGGTTTGTTTTCAATCTCTTTGATATTCCCAGTCCACTTAAATGTAGTATTGTTTCAATCAGTACTACATTCATGCACATTAGGGAATCTTTAGTGTGTACCGACAGGGTCTACATGGATCAATGCACAACATGTTCGTGCATTTTAGAAATCACACCCAGTAGTCCACATCTGACTCCATGTAGACAAGCCCTTAGATACAATTAACCATTTCTAGTGTTTTTCCAATGTTTATTGGATAAACACTGATTTCATTTTTGTAATATCAGGGACATTTTATCAGTGTTTATTGGTTACAACTGAAAAAATCAGAAGCCCTAGGTATTGTATACTGCTAGGCTTAGCAGAGTTAGGGTGACTGATGGTCGGGACGCCATTTGTCCCGATATCTGGGCTTCTTCCATTTTTTTTTTTGCTCGGAGAACTCCATTGTGGTTTGGAGAACTCCGGCGGGTTTTTTTTTTTTAAACTCAAGTCCGGCGGGAGGTTGTTGGTTTTTTTTTTTACTCTGACAAGTCCCGATTTTTCGGACCTTCCATCTGGTCACCTTAAGCAGAGTTCAATTTTTACTTTCTTATGATTTCAACTGTAAGCATTTTTCTATTTTTATCAATTTAAAGTTTCTCAGTTGCAGACAATAGTGGGGGTCAGACAATAATTATTTAATGATATATGCTGAGATTCAAAAAGGTAAAGCTTTATTATAACCATTAAAACACAAGTGGTCAACATCATGTCAAAATATACAAAGTAAATATCCTTAAATCAAACTAAGTTCCTCAAGCAGCATTTTTCTAATTCTGTCTATCTGTAATTTTTCATCACCATCAATGAAAATATTTTTCACCGGTGTGTGTGTGTGTATGGGATAAGTGACTTTTACCAATAAAAATCTAATCCTTCTAAGCCTGTATATTGCACATTGGATGATTTGTCTTCCAGCTAAAATATTATCGTTGTTTAAGAATGTTTTTAAAAATAAAAATAATTTTCATAACCACATTTATATTAAATATATAAAATTGTTATATATTAACGTGTAGTTATGAAAATTATTTTAAAAACATTCTGAAACAATTAACAGTAAACAATTTTCTGCTGTAAATATATATATAAATAAATATATATATATAAATATAAAAATATTGATTTTAAAAACACTTTGCTTGGATAGGGGACATGCAGCAGTAGTTCTATAACATGATGAGCCACATAGAAGGCGAGCACAGAACTTGAGCATTTTTTTGTACTATGCTTGGAATACCTAAAAACACAAGCTAGGATTTCATGGATTTTATTGAGCATTCTCACATCCTCAAATCTTACCTGAAAGATTTCTACATGGAAACTGTATATGAGAGTATACTAGTAAGCTTTTTTTATTTTTAAAACAATGTCATGCTTGACTTTCAGTTAACTTTCTCGCAGTTATTGCTATTCTATGAACTGTACTCTGTTTACAGATTACCTATCTAAAGGCAGTCTTTGCATTCTGTAATATTCTTTAAATAATGAAAAATATATTTAAAAAGGACTTGCAATCAGTTTTCAAAGGGAGGGAATGGCTTCTTTCAATACAACAACACTGCCTCTCACCAACAAAGAAAGGTGGCCAATTAACAAAAACAGAGATAAAGAGGAAAAGAGGTCATATATATTGCTGGCATAGCTATGTGGTGAAAATCTTATCCTTACCTCTGCCAAGACCTTGATTTGATTTTGAGACACATCATATGTATCCAGCCTTTGAAGCTGAGGCATATGATACAGCACATGTGTAGCATAATTACAGAGAAGACAAATAGGGTTGGGGTCATACTGAGGATCATTCAGACTCAAATCTTTTAAATGCGGTAGGCTTGCTAAATTAGAGAGTTCCTGGAAAAACAATGGAAATAGTAAATCAACAACATGGTGGTGGTCTTTATTTCCAAACATCTGTATTTCAGCATGAAGTCGGGTCATTACTCTTATTAAGAGGATATATGCAACAGCAGAGGGGGGGGGAAAATCAAGCAGTTCTGGGGTAGTATTAAATGCAGGAGTATCGCTCTCCTCTTCCCCCAGCCCCGGAGAAGCAACCCTGCAGGGACTCTATGGGGATCCAACTCCATACAGTGGAGAGAGACAAGTAGGAACTGTGGAGTGGTCACTCTCTCCGGCAGCATATCCCCCAAACCTGTGAATTTTAGCGGGTAATAGCTAACCCTGTAACATTAACTTACCCTTGGTGTTGTGATGTCACCTACCTAGGATCTTCAATGGCGGGTGGGAGGCACAGTTGTGACCCCCGGTGGACAAAGTCCAAGCCCTAGCAGGCTGTCCCATCCCCTCCACTAAGAAGCAAGTTCACTATTTCTTGGGATTAGCGGGGTACTGTCAGCGATTCATTCCAAACTTCGCTACCATTGCCGCCCCTTTGACAGACTTGCTCAAAGACTTGCACCCAAAAGGGTCCATTGGACCAAAAGCTATTCCACTCAGATTTCTCAAAGCCATTTCTCCTGCAAACAGACATGTCTGAGGTCTTGCTTGGAGCTGTGCTATCTCAAGATGGAGAGGAAGCTTAAAAGGGAACAACTCAGCTCAGAACAGGGAGGAAATCAGGCCTACCCTAAGGGCTCCTGAACAGCAGTGCCAAAAAAGCCTCCCTGCTCGGCCCGGCTGGAGCTGAAGGTTTAGTTGTCTTTTTTTCTTTTGCTATCTTATATTGGACTTGGAGACACTGTGGGAGACGAAGGGTAAGAAGTGACCCAGGGAGGCAGCTTTGGGTGCACTCCAGAGTACCTGATACTGTTGTCTCTCATAGGGCCCTCGATTGGAGCCTCGTGGAGTGGGAGGGCCTGGGCTCCCCTACCAACTTCCCTTTGTTTCAGGGAGCACAGCCTCATTTCCACTGCACCCCACCCTGTAGTGAGGATAGCATAAGGACACTGAAAACCCTGAGGTGAGAATAAGCCACATACAAGGGTTTGGAACTGGACTCAAAGCCCTTCCCATGGGGAGGTGAGAGACTGGAAACTGGGTGCACTACCCACTACACTACCTGGCCCTCTGAGGACAATTACATGTCCTGTCCCCTCCAACATGTCCCAATCCTGTCTCTTCCCCACCCCTAGCTCCTTGTTCCAGTCCCATTCTCCTCACCTACTAGTCTTATTCTCCACCCAGGCTTCTCATCCCAGTTTCCCCCCACTCCAGGCTCTTTCCTAGTCGCAGTCCCCTTCCCTTCCGAGTCTGATCCCCACTCTGTCTCCTTACCCAGGCCAGTTGCCCAGAGCTTCAATAGGTACAATGACACACCCCTCCTGCAGTGACTGATCCCTCAGGCATTCTGCAGCAGCCTATCCCTGGGCAGGGCCCAGATCAGATGACCCCCCTCGGGCACAGGAATTTCACTGTCACCACCAGAGCTGCAAGTTAGTCTGTGCAACAGCACCACTCACCTAGGAACCCTCCTGCTGTCTTGTAGTGTTACATACGCCCTAGGTTTCCAGCCTGCCCTCAATCCTGTCCCAGTCCAAGCCATGTTCCAGCCTGCTTCAGCCTTGTTTGGGCCCTGTTTCGACCTTGCTCCTGCCCTGCACCCACCTCCTGCTCCTCAGACTGACTCCAACCCAGCTTCAGCCTGCTTCTGGACTCTGACTAAGATCCTGATTTGGCTTGTCTATGGATTCTGACCCAGGGCCTGTCCCCAGGCCTGTTTCAGCACTGCCCTTGGCCCGGTCTCAGCTCTACATCTGGCTTCGACCCTTGGTACCTGTCCTTAACCACCACTCCAACCACCAGGACCGATCAACTAGAATCCAGAACCTGATTGTTACCGAGGTGACAATTAAAAGAACATAAAAATGAAATGTGAAGCCTCAACATACCTTGAAGGAACATATTCTGTTACCAGAGAGATTTAATCTTTCCAATTGTTCATTGGGGTCAAAGCAAGTTCCTAAAATAAAACACAAAAACAAACAGAATTAATAAGAATATGGTTGTACCTACTGTACTTGAAGTACACATTTTCATCAGACATACAAGTTTTAACCACAAAATATAATCACACAAGATTATAATTCATTATTACAAGTGAATAGATTTTATGCAGAGCAACCTTTTATTTTTCCACTCAAAACCAAACCTAACACAAAAAAGAATCTGAGAAAAATTAGCAGATTTATTAGTTGCTGTTTAAAAAAATATAGTGCCTGATTCTGCTCTCACTTAAGTCAATAAAGACCTGATTTGCATATATACTAAAGCCCATTTACCCTACTCAGGCAGTGTAAAGGAACCTTAAAGTGGGTGCACATTCTATTGATATCCATTTTAAGGCTCTTTTACACAGCCAAAACAGTGTTAAAGGGCTTTAATGTAAATGAGAATTAAGCCTGGAGAGTTTTGCCACTGGTTTCAGTAGGAGCGGCAATGGGCACACAGGGCTTGATTCTGCACCATTCAAGTCTATATGTGTTTTCCATACATTAGACTTCACAGCAATAAGAATTACTATGCCGAAATGCCAGGCGTCAAGTAAATATCACTTACCAATTTTATGTATTAAGTTTCCAGCCAGATTGAGCTCCTTTAAATTCTGCAGAGTGTGCAATCCCTGTAAACATTTGAAAAGGTAAAGCTTCAGTCCAATACAATATTGCAAATGATGAAGTTCCTATAGATTAAGTCTCGGAAGGCAGATCATTCCAATTTAAGAATAATTTGGCAAGAGCCTAGTCACATTTTCATTCAACAAATATTAGCTTTTATTGTAAACTTCATGTGTCAAACTGCTTTGACACAACACCATGAGGAAAGGAAGCGGTAACTGCAAAATGTTCTTCTGATATTACCAAGTGATAGCAAGGACCATAAGGCGCATGAATGTGCTAAAGGCTGCAAGTGCTCTTGAGCTGTAAAGCGAGTGGCAAGGCCAAATGTTCTTATAAGTGAAAAAAGGCAGAAGCTATTACAAAGTATCAATTTATTGCACTGAAAGTGGCTGCCCTTTGCTAACTAGAACTCTAAGGGGTCCAATCCAGCAAAACAGATTAGTGTCTCTTCAAGCTGTGCAAAATCTAATTTCAGGGAACTACAGAGAAGACCGGACAGCAAAGGCCTCTGCAAAATATCTCTCCTCCTGCTACGCTCTCTACTTCTCAGTCTTGAGATCTATTATTTTCGGCCACCCAGATTTATTTAGCCCATGCAGTAGTAGAACCCAGCACTAGTGCAGCCAGGTCAGGAGAAACAGGCAGATTCCCAAGTTTGGGGATTTTTTTTTTTAACTGGAAGAAGTTCTGTGAGGGCTGAGGAAGCAGAAGGCTTCCTGTATTAATCACCCACATCAATGAAGACTCCAGAGCAGCCCTCCTGCTCCTTCTCCATAGGATCACCATTTTCTGTGGGATGTTTGAAACAGTCTTTTGACTTAATGGGCCTCTTTAACTCTCTGACTGATGGCTTGTTCCCATATTTCTCCTCCAGGAGACAGTTTTAGGTGGCGTTTTTTGTGTGTTTTTTTTACCTTTTTTACTACAAAAAACCATTAAAATGGAAATTAAATTGCAAAAAGAGAATTGATGTAATTCTGAGGTCCTGACAAACCTGCAAAAACAAGGAAACTCAGATTTAAAGCTCAAGTTCCTTCCTGAAATCACCTTGTGTGCCTAGGAATTGCAGAGGTTTCAGAAAAGTGGGTGATTTTGTTATGTATATGCAGCATACCATAGCACATGCCATTAGTTCTTGATGTTTCAGCCCTAACTCTATGACTGTGGGTTTATGTCAGACCTTTTTGATAGCCTAGTTTATAAGCTGTATTCAGATACTATAGGATCTATGTGGCATAAATAGAATGGATTAGTTAGAAGGAAATCAAAGGGGGAAAAACACAGTCTCACCTCTATCTCTTTAATTTGGTTGTTATTCAACCAAATTACCTCCAGGTTCATTAGGGTCTCCAGATTTTCAATTGCAGAAATTTCATTGTAGTACAGGTAAAGCTTTTCCAAATTAGTGCAGTATTGTAGACCATCAATTTTCTGCAGTAGAGGAAGATGTATTAGTTCTCAATGAACAGCAAGGAAGAAAGGCCCTGCTCGTCAACATACTGTATATCTATACAGAAAACTAGAGAGCAACATGGCAAGTCAATCTTAGAGAGCTTCTTAATTCAATGCTCATTACATCAGTGAAAAGACTCCCACTGACTTCAGTGGGCTTTGGATACGGCCTACAAACAAAAAGCAGTAGCTGCTGGAGCACTTCTTGATGAATGTTGAAGTGGTTCTTTTAAAACGATACAATTTTCAAGAAAACATTTTTCTTATCAGTTTCCTAAAAAATTGTTTGTACTCTGTATTGTCAGTTTTTTAAAAAGTTGTTTTAGAAACACAACAACGGAGGCTTTTCCTTCAGTACCTACCAGGTAAAACTCCCATTAACTTCACTAATGACCTGATTCGGCTTTCAACTGAGTCAATGGCAAGGCTTCCATTGACCTACCTGGTGCAAGATGGGCTTTAAGAACTTGTCTTGAGTAAAGGCTGCTGGGTTTAATTTTGTTCAATTACATTACTAAAGCTTATTGTCACAATGCAAGAACATTAAAATTATCAAAAGCGGTAACTTGATCATCTAAAATAGAACCTTATCTGATCTAACTACCGGTGTGATTACAGTTAATAGAGGGCCAGATTCTGAACCCCTTACTCACAGTGAGTAGTATCTTACTCCTTGAGTAGGCAGATTGACATCAGTGGGACTACCTGTGGAGGAATGTGCTATTCAGTGTGAGTAAGGGAATCAGAATCTGATCAGTTACCTGAGAAAAATCACAGAGTTGACTTACCGTTAAGCAACATTCAGCAATCCATAGGTTTTTGAGTAATGGACAATACTCCAAGTCTGAAATCTTCTGAATGCTTTGTCCAACAAGAGTGAGAGTTGTTAAATTTGGGAAAAATGACATGCCTACTATCGTGGGATAACCTGAGAAAAACATCTCCAGGGTAGATGTTTCTGGTCCCTCTTGATCAATTTTCTCATAAGACAATCCATTAGAAGTGCACTGCAAATAAAACACAACTATTATTACTCTTTTTATTTCTCTGGTATGAAAAATGCATTTTGGAGGAGAATGCCCAACTCCCACTGAAAGTCAATTGGAGGTAGGTGCTTAATTGTCATTCGTGCCCTTGAAAAGTTCCACCCCTCCTGCCCCCATCTTCAAATATGTATACAACCCCATAATGTTTTTGGCCACATCTGGTGTATTATGTTTAGTTTTCATTCACAAAAGACAAAGTTCAGCTCTAGCCTCAAAATGTGCACCTTCTGTTTCATTATCAAAATATCCAATTGCATCCTAATGTAATTTTAAAAAGCACCAAAATACATTTCAATGTAAACTATATTTATATGATAAAACGAATATATGGTGTAATGGATCAGTAAGCTATTTTTTTTTCAGTTCTGGAGTACTTGGTTCAAATGAACAATAGGGTATGTCTACACTGCATGCTGCTTTCAGCAGTGTGTAAATTTTTTATTTGGGTAGCCCCCCTACCACGGATATAAACAGCAGCATAGATAGGGAGGCACTTGTTAGGCAAGTGTAAGGATAAGGCCTTTTCCTGTAGTCGTATTGTAAGGCCTTTGTCTGCAGCCATATTAAGAAAGCAGCAGCCAAGAAGCAGAAAGTCACGTTCTCGTATTCCAGAGGTATGGCACGCGTGCCAAAGGCGGCACACTGATTTTCAGTGGCACTCACACTACCTGGGTCCTGGCCACCGGTTTGGGGGGGCTCTGCATTTTATTTTAATTTTAAGTGAAGCTTCTTAAACATTTTAAAAACCTTATTTACTTTACATACAACGATAGTTTAGTTATATATTAAAGACTTATAGAAAGATCTTCTAAAAACGTTAAAATGTATTACTGGCACACGAAACCTTAAATTCGAGTGAATAAATGAAGACTCGGCACACCACTTCTGAAAGGTTGCTGACCCCTGTCGTATTCCATCTAAATTACATTAAAACAATGTAATATCAGGCTGTTAAGAAGGTGATCCTGTCCTAATAGTACCCACCATCACCAGATAAAGAAACAGATCTTAAGATGGTTTAAAAAAATCTTAGTTTGATAGCATTCTGTCTGGCAAGCAATCACTTATCAATAATTGTAAAATCCCCATTTCTTTATTGTTTTGTCTTTACGGTCCCCAATTCTCTATTGTTTATCTGTATGGTCTCAGTCTGTCTGGTTCTTTGTTTCTGTCTGTTACATACTTAATGTTGCTGGGTGTAAATCAGTTAAGGTGGTGGTGTATGATTGGTTAGAGAATTGTGTAGTAATATTTTAGTAAAATGATTGATTAAGTCATGCTTAGCTATACCTTAACCAAGCTTCACTGTATAAACTGGGGTCCAAAAGGAAGTTCTTGGGAACCAACTCCAGGACACAGCCACAAGATCAGAGCTGCCAGACCTCAATACCCTGCCAACCACACTATGCAGAAGCTGGAGTCTCCCAGATGACCTGATTCTGATTGGCCATCAAGAAAAGTTCATCTGCCTTATTGGGAGCGGTGAGCATTGTATGTTTAGCGTGTGCATTCTGTTTTGGTAATTCTTAATAAATAGAGGTAACGTAGGATATTACAGTGTAAGGCTCGTACTCTGCAAAGCCACAGAGTGTCTTTTACTAGTGAAAGGTTACAAGCCCACGGAAGGGTAAGGGTGGGTGCCTAAATTAACAGGAGCGACAAAGAGTCCTGTGGCACCTTATAGACTAACAGACATATTGGAGCATAAGATTTCGTTGGATGCATGCAGTGGAACTATCCAGAGGCAGGTATAAATATGCAGGCAAGAGTCAGGCTAGAGAGAACGAGGTTAGTTTTCTCCTCCCTTGGTGTTCACACCTCAACTGCTAGAAGGAGGGCCTCATCCTCCCTGATTTAATTATCCTCATTATCTCTAGCCTGACTCTTGCCTGCATATTTATACCTGCCTCTGGCTATTTTCACTGCATGCTCCAATACGTCTGTTAGTCTATAAGGTACCACAGAACTCTTTGTCGCTTCTACAGATCCAGACTAACACGGCTACCCCTCTGATACTTAAATTAACAGGGTAATGCCTGAGCCCTGGGAACAGGGTAAAAGGTGGCTGCCCCTAGAGTGGGTGAGTAACAGAGAATGTTGAGCAGGTAACACAAGTAAAGACATGCCTGATGGGTGTGAGGATATACACAAGTACATACCCTCTTGCCCAAGCCGTGACTCCCCATCTACACTGCTGTTTTTAGCAGAGTAGTGTCCCGCTTCTGCAGCCTTTCCCTGCAGAGAAATACTCCTGCTGCCAGGAAGGGCTCTGACAGCTCCCTGCTGATGGAGCCCTTCTCCAGAGCTGGGAAAGACTCCGGCAGGGGGAAGCCTTTCACTGACACACGTACACACCGCAGCATAGATGCAGCTTGCTATTCACTGCAGCATGTAGCTACACATACCCTTCATGCCACCACCAGCATAGCCATAGTAAATACGTCTCTGTCCAGAAAACAAAAAATGTTTAGAATTTTGATTAAATGTTATGTCATGACAAAATAGCAAATCACGACTTTTCCAAAAAAGAATAAATACTACGGAGGCTTTTCCTTCAGTACCTACCAGGTAAAACTCCCATTAACTTCACTAATGACCTGATTCGGCTTTCAACTGAGTCAATGGCAAGGCTTCCATTGACCTACCTGGTGCAAGATGGGCTTTAAGAACTTGTCTTGAGTAAAGGCTGCTGGGTTTATTTTGTTCAATTACTTTACTAAAGCTTATTTTCATATATTTGAATATCTCTGCACTATACTTCACAACAAAAAGGGACAAAGGGAAAATTACCTTGACATTCTGCTTCTTTGATGATATCCTCTTGCAAGATTCTCACTCCTAGGACTTTTCTTCTTAGCATGGGATTAGTGGCCCTCCCATCATTCTTAAGGTTTTTGACCCTTGCAGACCCCAGTTATCATTGTATGCCATATACTCCCCTCTGAACAGTCCAGGAGTGAGAATCCTGCCCTGATGGTTTTTTAAGAGAAGTATATATTACCACATAGTTTTGGCAAAAATTATTAAGTGACATTTTGAGAGTTAAAAAATAACAAAAACAAAAACCTTACCAGCTCTTTAATTATTTCCTCTGTGTTCTGGTTATCACTTTGGATCATTTTCTGAGTATTTAAAAGTAATAATCATAGTAGAGTATCTGCTTGAAAGAATGATAATATAATTATCTGTTGTGTATCCACCTACATAATTTAAGAACCACAGAATTTCAAATAAGCTTGGGAAAAAAATTCTCTGTTCCAGACAGATACAATTCCAAGTGTGTCTTTCACAGGATCACAGTTTGCTAATTTTCTTCCATTAACATATGTCCTGAATGTTTGGAATAATTACTTTTTTATTTACATTCATAGATTTTTAAAGTCAGAAGAGACCACAGATTTTCAGGTTGATCATCCAATATGACCTCTTGTATAACACAGACCCAAGAATTTTATCCAGTTAACCCCTGTAATGAACTTGATAACTCATATTTGACTAAAAAATGTCTTCCAGAAAGCATCCAGTGTTGACTTGAAGACATCAGGTTATAGAGAATCCACTACTTCCCTTGATAGTTTGTTTCAATGGTTAATCACGCTCACTATTAAAAATGTGTGCCTAATTTTGCCCTTGAATTTGTCTGATTTTAAGTTCCAGCTATTGGTGCTCATTATGCCTTTCTCACCTAGTTTAAAGAGACTATGGTATGGGCTGCACACTTTGTTCCTAGATGTTTGACCTTGCATTTTGCTACATTAAAACACATATCTTTAGTATCTGCCTTTTTAATTTGTTGCTCTTGCTGTTAATAAAAGTAAAGGAAAGGCACCTTAAAATTAGTCAGATTATTTCATAAATTCATTATTCATCAAGCAGGAAATTCCCAAAGTAAGAGGTAAAGAACTCACACACAGATATGAAAATATGCTGAAGACATCAAAACATAACAGAGATGTCTGGCTGAGAATGGACCACTTTTTTGTCTCGCACATTTTTTAAGTGATCACATACAGTGACATTAGCTAATCCTTAACATTATCGGCTTGATATTAGTATAAACAATATTGTAATTTACATCGCACCTTTCTCTCAGGAGGAGACCCCCTTTGGGGGCAGAAGGCTGGGAAGCGGGGGCCCAGGTGGGGGGACACCCCTTTGGGAGTGAGGGGTGGGAAGGGGTGCCCAGGCAGAGGACACCGCCTTTCGGGGTAGAAGGCTGGGAAGGGGGGCCCAGGCGGGGGACATCCCCTCTGGGAGTGAGAGGAGGGAAGGGGGGTCCAGGTGGGGAACACGCCTTTGGGAGTGAGAGGTGGGAAGGGGGGGGCCAGGCAAGTGACATCCCCTCTTGGGAGTGAGGGGTGGGAAGGGGGGGACCTGGTGGGGGACACCCCCTTTGGAGGCAGAAGCTGGGAAGGGGGAGTCCTTTGGGAATGAGGGGTGCCCAGGTGCGGAACACCTCCTTTGGGGATGAGGGGTGCCCAGATGGGGGGGGGGACACCCCCTTTGGGGATGAGGGGTGGGAAGGGGGGGCCCAGGCAGGGGACACCCAAGGGATGATGGCTGGGAAGGGGGGCCCAGCATGGGACACCCCCTGTGGGGATGAGGGGTGGGAAGGGGGGGCCCAGGCAGGGGACACCCCCTGTGGGGACGAGGGGTGGGAAGGGGGGGCCCAGACAGGGGACACCCAAGGGATGAGGGCTGGGAAGGGGGGCCCAGCAGGGGACACCCCCTGTGGGGATGAGGGCTGGGAAGGGGGACCCAGCGGGGGACACCCCCTGTTAGGATGAGCGGTGGGCCCAGGCAGGGGACACCCCAGGGATGAGGGCTGGGAAGGGGGGCTCAGGCAGGGGACACCCCCTGTGTGGGGAAGGGGTGGGAAGGGGGCCGAGCGGGGGACACCCCCTTTGGGGGGGAGGGGTGGGAAGGGGGCCCAGCGGGGGACACCCCCTGTGGGGGGGAGGGATGCCAGGGACAGTCACGTACCCGGGCCTCCGAGGACCCAGCGTGGGCCGGGCCGGAGCGCGCTGAACGCGGCGGACTCTGTGTACAGCAGCCTCTGCCGTCGCCTAGGAAACCATCTCCCCGCCCCCGCAGAGAAGCAGCAAACCGGAGGAAAGGCGATGTCACATGACAGCGGTGGGGGCGGGGCTTACACCTCTTTCTGAACCTGGCGCGGGGGGATGAGACCTGCCCCTCCCTCCACCCATCCACCCACCGTCTCTCTCCGGTGAGGGCGGGGCTCAGAGCTGCCCCCAGGCTCTCTCCGGGGGGGGAGGGGAGAGGAGTTCAGAGCTCCCCCCAGGCTCTCTCCGGGGGGGGAGGGGAGAGAAGCTCAGAGCTGCCCCCCAGGCTCTCTCCGGCGGGGGGGGGGAGGAGCTCAGAGCTGCCCCCCAGGCTCTCTCCGGGGGAGCTCAGAGCTGCCCCCAGTCTCTCTCCGGGGGGGAGGGGAGAGGAGTTCAGAGCTGCCCCCCCAGTCTCTCTCCGGGGGGGGGGGGGAAGAGGAGTTCAGAGCTGCCCCCCAGGCTCTCTCCGGGGGGGGGGGGGGAAGAGGAGCTCAGAGCTGCCCCCAGGCTCTCTCCGGGGGGGGAGGGGAGAGGAGTTCAGAGCTGCCCCCCAGGCTCTCTCCGGCGGGGGGGGGGGGAGGAGCTCAGAGCTGCCCCCCAGTCTCTCTCCGGGCGGGGGGGGGAATCTCAGAGCTGCCCCCAGTCTCTCTCCCGGGAGGGAGGATCTCAGAGCTGCCCCCAGTCTCTCTCGGGGGGGGGGGGGGGGGGGGGGGGGAGAGAGGAGCTCAGAGCTGCCTCCAAGTCTCTTTCTGGGGGGGAAGAGGGGCTCAGAGCTTCCCCATGTCTTTCTCCAGGGTGGGAGAAGGGCTCAGCCGTGCCCACCCCCACACATAGTGTCGTCTGTGAGGCCGAGCCCCAAGGGTCACTGCCTGGGGCGAAGGGCTCACACTAGGGGCACTGGCAGTGCAGAGGGGAGAAGCGACCTACCCCACTTTTCTCTTGCTGGGAAGGATACAAAGCACTCTCCAGTCCCACCTCACCTCTGAAATCCTACCTGGAATCCCTACAGAGAATGATCTGCCGTAGAGCCGAAAGCAGCAGTAACCCTTGTAGAACGTCAACATGTCATTCAAGGAGTCTCGTCAATCCCGCTAGGGCCTTTCCCCAGGCATGAATCTAGTGTTGTATCTCTGTGAGGATAAAGAGAATGGCTGGCCTTGATTCTCTCCTGAGACCAGATTTACCCTGCTGTACGTACCCTGATTTCAGCGGAGTTACTCTAGGTTTACACCAGACTAAGCAAGAGAAGAATCAGGTCCCAGGTCCTTCACTTACTACAGTCTCACCCAGATCAAGAAAGACAAATGAGCCAGAATAGAAGTGTCTACCTGGCTACAAGCTTCAGGATATTTGGCAAAGTCGCTGATAGGTTGATAACAACATACCTAGAGATCCAGAGAGAACCAGTCATCTCAACTGAAACTAATAGTGCAGAGCTAGAGTTGCACCTTTGGGGAATACTGTGTTTTTAACACAAGCATAAATGTGTTAAATTTTCATTTTTAAAGAGTACATTTGTCTTTCTTGATCTATCTGGGTGACACTTGTACACACAAGAAAGTTGCACAGGTTTAACTTCAAATGTGAATTTAAACAGCTATAAAACTGGTGCAAAAAGCTACAGAGACACTCTTCTTTCAGTTAGAGTGGTTTATTTGTTCTTCACTTTAATTGATTAGAAATGTTAATTTAAGTTTAAGGTAAACCAAAATGATCCATTCCTAAACTGAAATAAGTATCCACACAGCCTTTTGCACCCATGTAACTGTATCTATTTAAAAACTAAATTAAATCTGTAACTTTCTTGAGTAGACAATAGAATTGGTTGAAAAATGTCCATCAAAACTGTTTGTTGAGAGAATTTTTATATGAAGTGTCTGCTTTCTATGGAAATTTTTGAATTTTCACTGAAAATGTTTGTCGTCTGAAAACATGTTTCTAATTTCTTTTATTTTCATCAACATTTCCCACAACTCCTCCATTTTCCAACCAGCCCTACTAGACAAAGCTGAAGCTCTTTCATGTGTTTGCATTGCTCTTTCATGTCACCAGATGTCACTCTGATTCCATATAATGCAACTTTCATTTATTTAATATGCAATTAAAGATTTTCTATTAGGGACCTGCATACCTCCCAGCTATCAGCATTGCATCTGACTTATTAGTTCACGTAAATGTGGTAGGCTTTTTTGTACCAAATAAAGTGAATCTATCAATTTTTATATGCCCTTTTAGCATTCCACATAACAAATGTGGACGTAAACACTTACATAGAAACACAAAACCTTTTTATATAAAATGAGGTTAAAAGCATGGTAGTTATGACTGGCGATGAAAAGAATGCTCATTTTTTCACTTCAGAGAAAAAACAGCCATCAGTTATCTACCCTGCCTAGTCTAATTTCTATTTCTGCTGCACAAATTTAAATGCTACTACACTGGGTTCTGCAATAAAAGTCTGTATTGCCTAGTAAGTGACTTTAATTTATTTTCTAAATCAGTGGTTTTCAACCTGTGGTCTGCGGATCCCTGGGGATCCACAGACTACATCTAAGAGGTCCATGAAAGGTGATGATGAAAATAAAGTTTCAGATCCCGGAAAAGGCCGTCCATCTTTCTGATCAGTCAAAAGTATGAGAATATCCCCACCTACAGGTCAAAACCTGGAAGTGTTGTTGTTAGTATTGAAGTCCACAGTTTAACACCCTTTCTCACAAGCTGCCTTAAATGTGATGCCATGCATGTGTAACATTTATAGTTGAATTCTGTTCAGTCAATTTTCAGTCTAAGGTCTGGTCTACACTAACCCCCCCTGTCGAACTAAGATACGCAACTTCAGCTACGTTAATAACGTAGCTGAAGGCGAAGTCTCTTAGTTCGAACTTACCTGTGGTCCACACACGGCATGCAGGCTCCCCCATCGACAGCGCTTACTCCTCACGGCGAGCTGGATTACCAGCGTCGACAGGGGAGTACTTCCTGGTTCGATTTATCGCGTCTAGACAAGACGCGATAAATTGAACCCAGAAGATCGATCCGACGCCTCCGATCCAGCCGGTAAGTGTAGACTAGCCCCAAGACTTCCATGGTAGGGGTCCACGGACCACAGGTTGAATTTCCACAGTGGTCCACACCTCTATTTGAAAATTTTTAGGTGTTCACAAATGAAAAAAGGTTGAAAACCACTGTTCTAGATCAACAAACAAGGCGCCATGGGGCCAGATCCTCAGCTGGTGTAAATCAGCATAGTTCCATTTTAGCTACACCAATTTACACCAGTTGATTATCTGGCTCATAATTTTAAAACAGTAGTTAGCCACCCATTAAAAATAAGCACTTGTGTCCAAAACTGAATGGTTAGTAGTACTAATAGTAATAATAAGTAACCACCTTTGTTTCTGAGCCTGTCGCTGAATGACTCATCATTGGAGTCTGTTTGCATAATATCTCTAATCTCTTCAACTGCTACAGTCATGCAGAGAAGCACTGCAATATTAATTATGAGCTCAACTCAACTAGAAGCAAAACTGACATTACTGCTAGATAATTTCCTGCAGGTTTATGAAGCTGTTAACACTTATATAATGTTCGCATGTACAGCATTTTCAAACTGTAAGGCAGCAGCTGTTAGGGCCTCTCTTTTAATGTAAAGGATTTTCAAACCTCTCTCAAAATGACTGAATGAATCATTTCAAAGTTCTGCATTGCGTTATCTTTTACCTTCTGCTCTGGTAAATTCTGCTTTAATTCTGCTAAAACATTTCGGTATAATATGAGATCATTTCATAGGATAGTGAAGGGAATTGTTTAAGTGCTGATGATGCTTTACTACTGGACATTTACTTTTGGTCTTCTCCCTATTATAGTTTTGTTGACTGCTGCAGCAACTTTTGAAATCACTGATCATAGATTCTCTTGGATCATTGTGCATCCTGGGTACGTATTTCTGCCATTCCCTTTCACTGCTGTTGATATTTTTTATAGAGCATCAGGCAAAGTATTTTCACTAGGAATGCTAAGCAGACATCATTGTATTTGTTTCTGGAATCCGTAACATCCTTAAATCAATATAGTTTGCAATCTATATGCGGCTCTTAGGCAGCCACTTGTAAACTGTCACGTGTATGCTTCTGACTTCCAATATGTTCATTATATCACAATACTTCCAGTATCATTTCTGCCTACCTACTTACATTACATAAAGCATCAGATTAAGTGCTTAGATACTATGGTGATGGGCACTGTAAAAATACCTAAAACAGATTACATTTTAGAAACCAGATTTTCAATGAGCTGAATGAGTTGTAGTCAATAAGAGTAAAGAAATTTTAGCGGACTCTTAGTATCAGTTAAGAAATGTGACAGCTGTATGCTTAGTTTTGGCTCTATTTTTAATGAAGTTTAATTGACTAATACAGTTATGTCTTTGGATAGGTTTAAAAAAGATTTTCCAAGTAAGTCATTTTGTACATTAGGAAATAGCACTGTTTCAACAATTAGCTTAGATGAAGAGATATTGACCATAGTTTATCCTTCTCTATATTTGCAGCTAAACTATGATCAACACTGGCTCACTTGAACAGACTGGTGACATCTGAGTCTGTTCTGGGACCAGTCCTATTCAACATATTCATAAATGATCTGGAAAAAGGGGTAAACAGTGAGGTGGCAAAATTTGCAGATGATACAAAATTACTAAAGATAGTTAAGACCCAGGCAGACTGCGAAGAGCTACAAAAGGATCTCTCAAAACTGGGTGGCTGGGCAACAAAATGGCAGATGAAATTTAATGTTGATAAATGCAAAGTAATGCACATTGGAAAGCATAATCCCAATGATGGGGTCTAAATTAGCGGTTACCACTCAAGAAAGAGATCTTGGAGTCATTGTGGATAGTTCTCTGAAAACATCCTGCTTCTGTCGGCAAAACAATATGCTTCTGTCGGCAAAACAATATGCTTCTGTCGGCAAAAGCTGTGTTTACTCTAGGAGGCTCTGCTGATATAGCTATACTGGTAGAGCATTTGTAGTGTGGACAATACTTAAGATGTGCTGCAAGAATTTAAATCAAATTTGCCTTTTCTCTGTGGTCTCTACTATTCCCTTCCAGGTGTTAGACATTGCTCCCAAGTGTGAAACAGTCTCAACTGACAAAAGGGATTGTTCTTAGGAATTTATTATAAAACCGAGGCAAGGTCCTCCTCTGGGCTAAATGAAGAGAAGTGCTCAAGATTAGTCAGTCCTTCAGGTGCAAAAGGACATGGATTCTATCCTCTTCGAGAACTACTGTCTACTGTTCCCATCAGGGTGAACATTTTGGCAGTAATTCTCGATTGTATAGGTAGGGTGACCAGATGCTAGATAAAAAATATCGGGACACTCACCTGGCACGTCCCGGGGTCTTCAGCGGCACTTCGGTGGGAGGTCCTTCAGTCGCTGATGGTTGTCGATGGTACATTGGTGGGGTAATATGTCTTGCCGCCAAAGAATGAAGTACCCACCACTGAAGACCGTCAGCGAGTGAAGGACCCGCCGCCGAAATGCCGCCGAAGACCCTGACGTCCTGGGTGAGTTTCTGACCAAGGAGGAGAAAAAAAAGGTGGGGGAGGGACCTGAAACAAAATATGAGGACAAATGGCATCCCCACCGTACTTCGGTCAGGACGCGGGACAAACAGCTCAAAATCGGGACAGTCCCAATTTTATCTGGATGTTTGGTCACCCTAACTGTATAGGTAATGGCCTGAACTGATTATAACTTTGAATGAAAGAGATGACTGGGTGAATCTCTGGCTCTTGTTGGGTATCTGGAGGTAGGCATCTTTGGTATCCACCTAATACATAGTCATCACTCCCACTGGAATCAAAATGTTGCTTGAGCAAAAATTGAGTAAGGAGTTTAGAATTTGCCCAGTACTACCAGTGGAATAACTATATTCACTCTCTTCTGGACTTTTCTAAATGGATACTTACTGTGTGGTAAGCTATGTGGTAAATCTAATTGCTCTAGCCCACTGAGCACTAACTGGCCAGGTGAACCCTGCTGCTGTGCACTAAAAGTTCTGTAGTGCACTTTGACGTACAGCTGTTTGAAACAGGAGTATGTCAAAGCACACTATGGAATTTTTAGTGCAAATTTTTAGTGTGTCTGTAACAAAGCGGCCTTTGGCGGGACGCTCCTGAGAGTATCAATTCAGGACAAATTGCTTAGAGCAGGGCAGTCACATCCCAAGGCTGGGGGTCCTTCACTACTAAGGCACTAAAAGGCACACCAAACCAGCCAAACAGAGAGGACTTTGGTTTTACCCCACTGGCTAACCAGAAGTCATACAAGCAATTCCCTCAGACACTCCATTTCACAGTATCACCACCAGCACATAAAACAATTGCAAAGTTCTTAGTTCAGGCTTGTTTCAGGCTTAATGGGATTACTGCTGATTTAAACCAATCAAGTCTCTGGAGTACAAACATCCCAGTTTGGATGGGTCGTTCAGTCCTTTGTTCAGCGCTTCAGTTTCAAGCAGAGTTCCTCCAGAGGTCAGAAGCAGGATTGAAGACAAAATGGAGGGGTTTCCACAGCCTTGTATATCCTCTGTCACATGGAAGGAAACCCCTTTGTTCTTACTGTGGAAAATCACAGCAGCAAGATGAAGTTTGGAGTCACATGGGCAAGTCACATGTCCATACATGACTCAGTTTGCAAGTGGCAGCCATTGCTCACATGCTACCTTGAACATTCCCAGGCAGGCTCCTCAGATGTGGATTGGAGTCTCCCAAGGTCCACTGTCAGTTAAGTTACAGTGTAGTAGCCGTGTTAGTCTGTGTCAGCAAAAAGAAAATAAGAAAGAAAGAAATACTTGTGGCACCTTAGAGACTAACAAATTTATTTCAGCATAAACTTTCGTGGGTTAGAACCCACTTCATCGGATGCATGGAATGAAACATACAGTAGACAGATATTTATACAGTCAGAGAAACATGATAAGGTGGAAGTGCGTATACCAACCCTAAGAGGCTAATTATTTGAGAGGAACCATAACAGCAGGGGACGAAAAACCTTTGAAGTGATAAACAAGATGGCCATAATGGACAGTTGACACACAGGTATGAATGAGGATCGTTATTTAAGGGAAATAGATTCAATTAACGTAATGGCCAAGCCATTCCAAGTCTCTATTTAATCCTGAGTTGATGGTATCTAGTTTGCATATCAATTCAAGTTCAACAGCTTCTCGTTGTAGTCTGTTTTTGGAGTTTATTTGTTGCAAAGTTACGACCCTCAAGTCTGTCACTGAGTGGTTAGGGAGGTTGAAATGTTCTCCTACTGGTTTTTGAATGTTATGATTCCTGATGTCAGATTTATGTCCGTTTATTCTTTTGCGTAGACTGTCCAGTTTGGCCAATGTACATGGCAGAGGGGCATTGCTGGCACATGATGGCATATATCACATTGGTAGATGTGCAGGTGAATGATCCCCTGATGGCGGGGCTGATGTTATTAGGTCCTATGATGGTATCACTTGAATCGATATGTGGACAGAGTTGGCATCGGGCTTTGTTGCAAGGATAGGTTCCTGGGTTGGTGTTTTTGTTGTATGGTGTGTGGTTGCTGGTGAGTATTTGCTTCAGGTTGGGGGGCTGTCTGTAAGCAAGGACTGGTCTGTCCCCCAAGATCTGTGAGAGTGAGGGATCATCTTTTAGGATAGGTTGTAGATCTTTGATGATGCACTGGAGAGGTTTTAGTTGGGGGCTAAAGGTGACGGCTAGTGGCGTTCTGTTATTTTCTTTTTTGGGCCTGTCCTGTAGTAGGTGACTCCTGGGTACTCTTTTGGCTCTGTCAATCTGTTTTTTTACTTCAGCAGGTGGGTATTGTAGTTTTAAGAATGCTTGATAGAGATCTTGTAGGTGTTTGTCTCTGTCTGAGGGATTGGAGCAAATGCGGTTGTATCTTAGAGCTTGGCTGTAAACAATGGATCGTGTGGTGTCCTGGATGGAAGCTGGAAGCATGTAGGTAAGTATAGCGGTCAGTAGGTTTCCGGTATAGGGTGGTGTTTATGTGACCATCGCTTATTAGCACAGTAGTGTCTAGGAAATGGACCGCTTGTGTGGACTGGTCTAGGCTGAGGTTGATGGTGGGATGGAAATTGTTGAAATCATGGTGGAATTCCTCAAGGGCTTCTTTTCCATGGGTCCAAATGATGAAGATATCATCAATGTAGCGCAAGTAGAGTAGGGGTGTTAGGCGACGAGAGCTGAGGAAGCGTTGTTCTAAGTCAGCCATAAAAATGTTGGCATACTGTGGGGCCATGTGGGTACCCATAGCAGTGCCACTGACTTGAAGGTATATATTGTCCCCAAATGTGAAATAGTTGTGGGTGAGGACAAAATCACAAAGTTCAGCCACCAGGTTAGCCGTGGTAGTATCGGGGATACTGTTCCTGACAGCTTGTAGTCCATCGTTGTGTGGAATGTTAGTGTAGAGGGCTTCTACATCCATAGTGGCCAGGATGGTGTTGTCTGGAAGATCACCGATGGATTGTAGTTTCCTCAGGAAGTCAGTGGTGTCGCGAAGATAGCTGGGAGTGCTGGTAGCATAGGGCTGGAGGAGAGAGTCCACATAGCCAGACAATCCTGCTGTTAGGGTGCCAATGCCTGAGATGATGGGGCGTCCAGAATTTCCAGGTTTATGGATCTTGGGTAGCAAATAGAAGACCCCTGGTCGGGGTTCTAGGCACGTGTCTGTACAAATTTGTTCTTGTGCTTTTCCAGGGAGTTTCTGGAGCAGATGGTGTAGTTTCTTTTGGTACTCCACAGTGGGGTCAGAGGATAATGGCCTGTAGAATGTGGAGTTACAGAGCTGCCTGGCAGCTTCTTGTTCATATTCCAACTTATTCATGATGACGACAGCTCCTCCTTTGTCAGCCTTTTTGATTATGATGTTAGAGTTGTCCCTGAGGCTGTTGATGGCATTGTGTTCAGCACGGCTGAGGTTATGGGGCAAGTGATGTTGCTTTTCTACAATTTCAGCTCGAGCACGTCAACGGAAGCAGTCTATGTAGAAGTCCAATTTGTTGTTTTGATCTTCAGGAGGAGTCCATGCAGAATCCTTCTTTTTGTAGTTTTGGTAGGAAGGATTCTGTGGGTTAGTATGTTGTACAGAGGTCTGTTGGAAATATTCTTTGAGTCGGAGACGTCAAAAGTAGGATTCTAGGTCACCGCAGAACTGTATCATATTCGTGGGTCTGGAGGGACAAAAGGAGAGGCCCCGAGATAGGACAGATTCTTCTGCTGGGCTGAGAGTATAGCTGGAAAGATTAACAATATTGTTTGGTGGGGTAAGGGAACTACTGTTGTGGTTCCTTGTGGCATGCAGCAGTTTAGATAGTTTAGTGTCCTTTTTCTTTTGTAAAGAAGCAAAGCTTGTGTTGTAAATGGCTTGTCTAGTTTTTGTAAAGTCAGTCCATGAAGAAGTTTGTGTGGAAGGCTGGTTTTCCATAAGAGTATCCAGTTTTGAGAGCACAGTCTTAATCTTTCCCTGTTTGCTGCATAGGATGTTGATCAGGTGGTTTTGCAGTTTCTTTGAGAGTGTGTGACACAATCTCTCAGCATAGTCTGTGTGATAAATAGATTGTAATGGATTTTTTACCTTTAGTCCTTTTGGTATGATGTCCATCTTTTTGCAGTTGGAAAGGAAGATGATGTCTGTCTGTATCTGTGCGAGTTTTTTCATGAAGTTGATGGATTTCCACTCCATACGGCTAAATGCAGTGCCTTGCATAATGATAGGTTACAGTGTAGTAGCCGTGTTAGTCTGTGTCAGCAAAAAGAAAATAAGAAAGAAAGAAATACTTGTGGCACCTTAGAGACTAACACATTTATTTCAGCATAAGCTTTCGTGGGTTAGAACCCACTTCATCGGATGCATGGAATGAAACATACAGTAGACAGATATTTATACATTTCAACCTCCCTAACCACTCAGTGACAGACTTGAGGGTCGTAACTTTGCAACAAATAAACTCCAAAAACAGACTACAACGAGAAGCTGTTGAACTTGAATTGATATGCAAACTAGATACCATCAACTCAGGATTAAATAGAGACTTGGAATGGCTTGGCCATTACGTTAATTGAATCTATTTCCCTTAAGTTAACGATTCTCATTCACACCTGTGTGTCAACTGTCCATTATGGCCATCTTGTTTATCACTTCAAAGGTTTTTCGTCCCCTGCTGTTATGGTTCCTCTCAAATAATTAGCCTCTTAGGGTTGGTATACGCACTTCCACCTTATCATGTTTCTCTGACTGTATAAATATCTGTCTACTGTATGTTTCATTCCATGCATCCGATGAAGTGGGTTCTAACCCACGAAAGCTTATGCTGAAATAAATTTGTTAGTCTCTAAGGTGCCACAAGTATTTCTGTCAGTTAAGTGTTTCTTGATTGTGCATTTACTCAGAATAGTTCTTTCTCAAGAAGCTGACCAAATGCTTCACTGATGCTACTTAGAATCAAACACATTGATATACAAGTACATAGCCAATATTTATAACTTCAAATACAAAAATGATACACACATGACACATACAGACAGCATAATCATAACCAGCAAATTACAACCTTTTCATAGACACCTTACGTGACCTCCTTTGTACAAGATTTGGTGCAACTATAGGATCTTGCCACTCTATAAATCCATGGTATTGCCACACCTTGAATACTGTATGCAGTTCTGGTCACCCCATCTCAAAAAAGATATGTTAGAATTGGAAAAGGTATAGAGAAGGGCAACAAAAATGATTGGGGTATGGAACAGCTTCCATACTGACGAGATTAAGAAGACTCGGACTGTTCAATTTAGAAAAGAAATGACTAAGCGGGGATATGATAGAGGTCTATAAAATCATGGATGGTTTGGAGAAAGTGAATAAAGAAGTGTAGGGGGTCTCGGCCCTCTGCGGGGTGGTGGGGCACCACGCCGCCTCGCTACACCCATTCTGCTGGGTTGGGGAATATTCAGTCTATGGCCCAGACCTTCAGGCAGGGCCCTGCAAACAGTACAATATAAGCCCAGGCCCTGGGTCAGGGCGGGCAGCAAACAAATAGTCACAGGCTCAGGCCCTCAGACAGGGACTGAGCAAATAGTTCAATATAAGCCCAGGCCCAGGGTCAGGGTGGGTTCAGCAAACAAACAGTCAGAAGCTCAGGACTTCAGGCAGGGACTGAGCAAATAGCCCAATAGAAAGCACCAGGCTCCTGGCTCTGAGCGACCAGGGGGAGGGGGGAGACTGCCACTCGCGAAGTGGGTGGCAGGGGGAACACAGGCCCACCCACTCCACTGCATCCCAGCCCGGGGCCCTAGCAACGGCAGAAGACCCGCTGCTGTGTCAGTGGGGATCCTGGCTGCAACACACCGACATCGGGTCTGGCAGTGCTGCAGCCAGACTAGGGTCGGCTGCCCCCGGGCTACGTCCGGACTCCCCCTCGTAGGTTACCTGGGTCAGGGTGGTGTCCTCGGAGGGTTCCAGCACCATGGGTTCCTCCTCTGGGTAATGGATGATGGGCAGGCTTGGCAAGTCCTCTGGGTAAGTGGCGACAGGTAAGCTTGGCGGCTCTTCCATGCCCCAGTCGGCATTGGCAGGTCCGGCCAGTCCTCGGGTTGGCTGTAGATTGCTGGGGTCTCCCAAGCTGGAGCCAGGCCACAATGTCTGGCCTCTCTGGCGGCAGCAGCCCCAGTCAGTTCTGGGGTTGGGCTTTTATAGTTCCTGTCCTGCGCTTTGACCTCTGGGGGGCGGGTGCAGGACCCACTGGCTCCACCCACTTTGGTGTCTGGGGAGGTTCTTCCCTCTGCAGGGTGATGGGGCACCACACCGCCTCGCTACAAAAAGTGTTATTTCCCCCTTCACATAGCACATGAACTAGGGGTCACTTAATGAAATTAATAGGCAGCGGGGTTAAAACAAAGATAAGGAAGTACTTCTGTGCCCAATCAATCTGTGGAACTCATTGCCAGGAGATGTTGTGAAGGCAAAAACATAACTGGATTCAAAAAAGAATTAGATAAATTCATGGAGGCTAGGTCCATCAATAGCTATTAGCCAAGATGGCCAGGGACACAACGCCATGATCCAGGTGTCCCTAAACCTCCAACTGCCAGAAGCTGGGAGTGGATGACAGGGGATGGAGCACTCAGTGATTGTGTTCATTCCCAACGGCACTGTTCACTATCAGAAGACAGGATACTGTGCTAGATGGTCTGACCCAGTATGGCCGTTTCTGTGGATGTTCTGTATACGTGTCTGGCAAGCTTCTTTTCCTGTGTGACGCTACTGCTGAGCAGTGCTATGATTTGAGCATTCTGGACATGAGTGCAGTAAACCTCTCCACCTAATACCAGTATCTAGCACTGCTAGCACTGGGTCCTTATTCCTCCATGTTTGTTGGAGGGACAAGATGAACAGCAGTGCTGGGGCACTGGCACAAATGCAAAGTTTTTGATTCATCTTTGACAAATCTTTTTTTTTTTTTAAAAAGCATGAGTGGAGAATAAATGTGAAATTTATCATTGACTGCAGCCAAAGCAGGGTTGGGCCAATGCTTAGTGCTTTTAAACCATTGACTTCAAAGGGAACAGAGCCAGGCCAACATTCAGAGCTTTAGAAAATCCCACCCTATCTTTTCAAGAATAATCTTTAAGAAGAAATGTCAAGGCCCTTTTAAGGTTTCCTTTTTTATTGATTTAATTTTTTCTCCCTGAAATCTATCAATACATATAAACCTAGCAAGTGCTTAAAAGCTTTACAAATACATTTCCCTTAATGCTTTTAAATAGTAGAATAAATCAGTTTGTCTGACATGGGGCTCGAACTACTTATCCTTTCCAGGCAATATCTGCTGTTCTAGATACAAATATTCCCCCCCCCCCCCATCACTTTAGCATCTGAATGCCTCGCAATTTAATAAGAGAACAAACGCTGCCGGCAGGAGTAGCTTGAAAAAGTAGCAGCTTTTTCTTTCTTCTCTTTTCCCCACATGCAGGTTGAACTGCCAATAGGGCATGATCAAGCTCCACAGCTATCACTGTGAGTCTTTCCATTGATTTCAGTGGATATTGGATCAGACTAACTCAGAAGTGGGTTTGTGATTGAAAGAAAAACATTTTGGCTCAAATCCTCAGCTGGTGTAAATTGATGTCACTCTACTGAAGCCTGTGGGGTTATGCCAATTTTGCACCAGCTGAGGTTCTGGCCTTTGTGTAGTTTCCCTATTGAAAATGTCCTTGTTTGTAGTAGGTAGAGAGTAGAGGTTCAAGGCTTTGTGGGGGGTGAGGCAAACCCACAGCCAGATCAGGGCTGCTCATTCAGCTCCCAGGTCTCTCCCCCAGGAGGAGGAAGCTGGACGGGGTGGGGGGATGCTCTGTCACTTGTGGGGCCTATTTCTCATCCCTCCTGAAGTCATGTCTCTTGGCAGAGTTCCTCTGAGCCACATCCACTGGCTCCCTAGATGCCTTTGAGGAGCAGTGGATGCTGTCTGGGGTTCTCTTAGGGTGACCAGACAGCACATGTGAAAAATCTGGACAGGGACTGCGGAGTAATAGGAGCCTATATAAGAAAAAGACCCAAAAATCGGGACTGTCCCTATATAATCGGAACATCTGGTCACCCTAGGTTCTCTGCTCCCCCTCGGGCTCCCTGATTTTGACCTTGTAACCCTCACCCCCATCCCTGTTTTATCATTTGTTGTTCCCCGCATTCACTTGAGTCCTGGGTCCAGTGGCTCCACCCCTTAGGCTGGGGGGAGAGGCCTTTAGATGTGTGGGCAGGCTTACGCTTGCCCACCCCTGGGAATTCAGTCGGTGCCATGACTCTCCCCCAGGAGGAAGAAACTGGACGGGGGGCACTCTGTGACTGCGGGGCTATTTCTGATGCCTCCTGAAGTCAAGCCTCCAGGCAGATTTCCTCTGGGCTGAGTTCACTGGCTCCCTGGATGCCTTTGAGGAGCAGGGGGCTCTGTCTGTTGTTCTCTGCTCAGTGTCCCCCTTTGGATCCCTGATTTTGAACATTTAACCCTCATTCCCATCCCTGGTTTCTCATTTGTTGTCCACCCGTGACTAGTTGATGCCTGGGTCCAGTGGCTCCTTCCCTTAGGCTGTGGGGAGGGACCTTTAGACATGGGCAGGCCCACACCCACCCATCCCCCGTGCTTCAATGGGTGCCATGACTCTCCGTCCAACAGAGCTGCAGCGACTCAGCCCTCAGGTATGCTGCAGCAAGCCATCCCTAGGCAGAGCTCATGTCAGATGACCCCCAAGCACAGGTATTTCACTGACCCTGCTAGTAAGGTAGCCAACTTTCTGATTGCACAAAACCGAACACCCTTCCCCGGCCCCTGCCCCAAGGCCCTGCCCCTTCTCTGAGGCCGCACCCGCCAGTCACTCCAACCCCCCTCCCTCAGTCACTTGCTCTCCCCCATCCTCACTCACTTTCACTGGGCTCGGGCAGGGGATTGGGGGGCGGGAGGGGGTGAGGGCTCTGGCTGAGGTTGTGGGCTCCCAGAAATTAGGGATTCAGGTTGCAGGAGGGGACTCTGGGCTGGGGCAGAGGGTTGGAGTGTGGGAGGGGGTGAGGGCTCTGGCTGGGGGTGTGGGCTCTAGGGTGGGCTGAGGATGAGGGGTTTGGTGGGAAGGGGCTCAGGGCTGGGGTAGGGATTTGGGGTGTGGGTGCGGGGTCTAGAAGGGAGTTTGGGTGCAGGAGGGGGTTCCAGCGTGGGGCAGGGGGTTGGGTGTGGGGTCTGGGAGGGAGTTTGGGTGTGGGAGGGGGTTCCAACGTGGGGCAAGGGGTTGGGGTGTGGGAGGGGGTGCAGGCTCTGGGAGGGAGTTTGAGTGGGGGAGAGGGCTTAGGGCTGGGGTAGGGATTTGGGGTGCAAGAGGGGGTGCAGGCTCCGGGAGGGGGTTCCGACCTGGGGCAGGGGGTTGGGGTGTGGGTGTGAGTGCTGGGAGGGAGTTAGGGTGTGGAAGGAGGTTCTGACCTGTGGCAGGGGGTTGGGTTGCAAGAGGGGGTTTGGGGTGCGGGCTCCAGCCGGGCAGTGCTTACCTCAGGCGGCTCCTGGTCGGTGGCGCAGTGGGGAAGAGGCAGGCTCCCTGCCTGCCCTGGCTCCACACTGCTCCCGGTATGTCCAGCCCCTAAGCAGAGGCGTGGCCAGATGGCGCTGTATGGTGTGCGCTGCCCGTGCCCACGGGCACTGCCCCCACAGCTCTCATTGGCCACGGTTCATGGCCAGGGGCAGCACACGGAGCTTCCTTGATCACCCCTGTGCCTAGGGGCCACAGGGAAATGCCAGCCACTTTCAGTGAGCTGCACAGAACCAGGGCAGGCAGAGAGCCTACCTTAGCCCCACTGCGCTGCTGACCAGACTTTTAATGGCCTGGTCAACGGTGCTGACTGGAGCTGCCAGGATCCCTTTTTGACCAGGCGTTCCAGTAAAAAACCGAACGCCTGGTAACCCTACTTGGTAGAGCTGCCAGCACTACTCAGGCAGGAACCTTCCTGCTCCCTCGCAGTGTTACAGACTCACTAGGCTTCCAACCTCCTTTATCTGATTCCTCTTCCTGACCCATCCTTGCCTGAGCCTTGTCCCAGCCTATTTCAGCCTTGCTCCAGCCCTGTTACTGACTTGTACCTGCCTCCTGACCCCCAGACACTCAGACGGATTCCAATCTGGCTTCAACCTTTTGGCCTGCTTCTGCCGGACTCTGATCTTGGTTCTGACCCACAGCCTGTCTCCTGACCCCAGTTTCAGCCTTGCCCTCAGCCCAATCCCAACCCTACTTCTGGCTTTGACCCTTGGTACCTGTTCTTGACCATGGTTCCAACCACCAGGCCTGACTGCCTAGAACCCAGAGCCTGATAGGGGATTGCTCTAGAGTGTAAAGGTTCAAGACTTTTGGCAAGGAAGGAGTGGACAGAATCGTTCCTGTCTTGTCCCAGTAGCATCTCTACAAATGCACTTTCAGGAGCAGGGTTATAACTAGATGAAGACCCAGAGTAGCTGAAATAAGAGGTTTGCTTGGGAGAGTTAATGAGTAGTGGTAGCCTATTATTTAACCACTGGTGGATTACCAGCCAAAGGGGAAACTGGGGACAGGGAGAATGACTTTTCACCTTAGCAGCAGCACCGGTGCATTGTGTCTAACATGCAGGGCAAAAAACAGCCTGTAATCAAAAGCAGCAATGAAAATGAGGAATTTTCTGCCCTTTTTCTTCGCTCGTATTTCTCTCCATGTTGTATTGGCACATCTCTGTGTCTGTGAGGCACAATGGAAATTGAAAACCTGCTGGAGTGGAACAGTGTGCAACAGTACCTTAATTGGCCTGTCTGTATGGGGTATAAGGGCCAAGGCCTGTCAGTCCAGGTTTAGGGATATTATGAGCAAAAACATCCTGAATCCAATGTTAACAAATCCTCACTGGGCTATTTACATCCTGTGGTAGAGATATCCAGTAACATCATTTAACAGTAAAAGAATGCTGCAAGGTTGTTGTATCACAGCCTGGATTTGATAACTAGTTGGCCCTGCCACAAAATCAGCTTAAAGCCGGTGGTTTTAAAGGTCTTCTTTCTTCGTGGGGTTTATTTGTTAATTGCGTATTTTTTTATCAGATGGTGTATTTGTCCCACAACAGGATTTCACAAAAGTTTTTTAAAAAGTCACCAGGAAAGAAAAATTATAAAAGTTGATATTTATTGGTTGAGAGAAGCAGCGAATGTAAGAGAGTTGCAGTGTGCCCAATGACAGCTTTTTTCTATGCTACTATTTAGATTTTTGCTCCAGGAAACAAAAACCTGGCAGCTTTTAATGCTCTGTTAATTAAGATATGAGAGGCTTTCATTTTTCTGCATTCTCCATGCAAGTTCTTATGATGAAAAAGCTAGTCATCCATCCATTTATGCTGCATAATGCACCCATTTGTAGCTCAGATTCCTGAATTGAAGGTTGATACCAAGCAATGGGATATGCGTGCCTTAGGTTTATTTTGGTGATAAAGATAGCTGATTTATCATTTTAACATGTTATGTACCTAGAGGCCCAAGAACTTAAAGCCATTTGCTACTAACATCTAATAGGGAAGTGCTAAGCTATTATATTGCATTTCATTATTATTCAGCGTCATTTCATCCACATTCTATATAAATGTGCATCAAAATATAGTTTGAAGAATGTGACTTAATTGTCTGTAATTTGAGGATAACATTCTGACTAAATTAATGTAACATCCTTTCTAATGTTACTATTCCAAAAGGTTATTAAACAAACATTATACTTTGAGCAAAGGAAAAATGAGAAAAGGAAAAAGATTAACTAGCATAACTAAACAACAATCCCTTTCTCCAAAGCAGCACTCCAAATTCATGTGTATGTTATTTTAAAATAAGACGTTTTGCTAAACCCCCTGCTCTGCTTTGAAAATCTTAACTGATGTATTTTTGCTAGAAGGATGTAGCAAAAATGGCTCTTTTAATCTTCTGGTCATGTATGTGCACATTAAAAATGTCCCAGGGTGAAAAGTTAGGTATCGGTTGCTAGTATGATAGTAACTGTGCTAATACTTGTGTTAAGCCTCTGACCGGGCCCAGAGCAAGCTAAGAGTTTTCAGAAGCCTGCTCGGAGGGAGACTGAAAGGGGTGCTCATCTAGACAAAAAACATTCTATGTCTGTGTGGCAGACTTCTGAGTGCTTATTAAACATGACATAGGACTTCCTTTTGCAGCCAGACTGGGAATACAACATCAGAAACATCTTTAAATGGATTCAATCATATCTCTGAAGAATTATTTTATGGTACAGTATTTTAACAATATAACAACATTCCAGTCGTCTTTAGTTGACTACCAGAACTGGGGGCCCAGTCTCTGGAGACTTTCTGGAGTGAGAAATGAGAGCGTGTTATGGTACTTCTGTCAGTTCTGCAACGTTTGATGTAAGTAACGACTTACGTACACATCATCTCACAACCCTTATCTAGCCGACTCAGCCTCCATATTTAATAATAAAATCACATGCACAATTCTTTTTAATAAAAAGTTTGTCGGGCTTACATACTCTGTGGGAGCTTCGTTAAAATTCCTGTGAGGAGAATGTAAATGTGATGGAAAAAGAATGAAGGCAGCAAGTAAACAAAACAATGAAAAGCGTGGATTAAATTGAAATTGACTCAGAAGAAGCCAATATGGCCTAATGCCAATAAACATTTATTCAAGGAATGAGCTATCTGAAGGACATGTCTCTCCTTGTAAGGATTTCAATGAGTTCAACAGGGGAGAAAGAGATACCTATCTATCCCCTAAGAACAGAGAATAGTCACTACTGGCGTAAAGGACTTTTTTATTTGTTGCTTGTTATTGCTGGCAGAAAAGCCAAAACATAATGCTCCCCAGAATGTTGTTTTTGGTACCCATGCTGTATTTTCAACCCATCCTTGGTCCAGCCATAATTAAAATGATTCCTTCTGCTAAACTAAACACCACAGAAGGAAGTGGAGCAAACAAACAACAGTGGCAATGAATAGATTCATGCTGGGCTTAGTATTGGCAGTGTCAGCCGGAATACCCACATCTGAGCAACATCAGCATCTTCTAGAATTAAAGGAGAGAAGGAAAAAGAAGGGCAGCCCGAGAAAACCATTGTTTCTTTAGTGTGCTTCCCACAAACCAAATGGGGTTCTACTTAGAAGAAGACCCTTTCAAAAAGAAACAGAAGAGTGCTGGTTGGGCAGCTGCTACTACAGACCTATTCTAATTTCCATGAGTTAATCAACAGATCTAAGAAAGAGCCAGCAGGGTCTATGCTGTCAGAAGGTACTAAGCAGTGCAACCATTGCTACAAGAAAAGAGAAGCTAAATGCTGCAGCTAGGATTAAAGTCCTGGGATGGAACAAGGTAGCAGGGAACAGCAAGGGAGAACAGAAGTGGAAGTGAGATAGTAGAACAGACCAGAGGGAGAGGAGACTACAGGATGGGAGAGGAACAGGGTAGGAGGGGAAGCAAGCTAGAAGGAGAGAGATGAAGGAATGGGGAAGAGATAACAAAAAGATCAAGGAGTTGTGCCTGTAGTTTATATTTTCAAATAATCAGAAGGCTTGGAAGAGGAAGATAAAAGATGGAACAAATAAGAGGGAAACAAAATACTTAATAGAGTTAGGGAACAAAGAAAAAGGAGAGGGCGAGAGAGAGTGGGAACAGAGAAAGGGAGCTGGAACTAGATGAAATAAAGTAATGAATAAAGGGTAAAAAGAAAATTCCTTAACACATACACACATAGCTGACATGTTATTGTGCTTCCTGGCAGATGTTCTGTACCACAGCGCTGTAAGTTTGGGGGGGAAACCTGTGACATAAAATTACTGCTAAGAGAATTTGAGTCATAGAATCATAGAATATCAGGGTTGGAAGGGACCTTAGGAGGTCATCTAGTCCAACCCCCTGCTCAAAGCAGGACCAATCCCCAATTTTTGCCCCAGATCCCTAAATGGCCCCCTCAAGGATTGAACTCACAACCCTGGGTTTAGCAGGCCAATGCTCAAACCACTGAGTTATCCCTCCCCCCATCCAATTGCTTTGTATCATTGCTGTTGGTTGGCCTTGTAATTACCATAGTGGGGCATGTAGTTTTACAAGTCAGAAGCCACAGTGACAAATAAAATTTCTTCCCAATTTCCAATCTCTAATGAGAGACAGTTGGGGAGGTTTAAAATTGAATAAGTAAACCAGGAAGGAGATTTAGAGCTTGATTCTGTGCCTGATGTGGGTTAAACCTCTGAGCAAAGCCGCTCACATGCTTAAAGTTAAGCATATGCTAAAGTATTTTGCTGAATTAAGGCCTTGCAGAGGGACAGCCACAAAGAAGGAAGCTCCACTAGCTTGGCTGTAGAAATCTTGAAGAGACTGTCTCTACCAGTCACCATAATTGCTATCAGCCTGGCAGCCAAGCTTTCAGACTTAAGACCGAAAAAGATAAGGGTGAAGGTTAATGCATTTGTTAGTATTATGCTTCTTTGGTATTGGCCAACCAGGAAAAAGGGTCCACACAATCCACAACAGCTTCTCCCAGGGAGACAGATCCAGTCAGAAGTTGGTCCAAGATATTACCTCACTCACCTTGTCTCACAAAACAAATATTGAGAGAGAAAAAAGTCACTATATATCTAGAGGAGAATGAAATCTGAGCAGCAAGCAGCATAGGAGTTACACAGAATATATTGAGTCAAACAACCCTGATTGCTTTTTTAATAGAATTACAAATTTAGTGGATGGAGGGAATCCAGGAGATGTCATGTACTTGGATGACAGTAAAGCGTTTGATCCAGCGCCTCATGAAATCTTTCTTGAAAAATTAATATAAGTCAGTTCAGCCAGGAGGACTATCGCTGACCGAGGGGGTGGGGAGGAGGCAAGGGGGGGCTGACACTCAGATAAGCCCCTTGTTGAAAGAACCAGCTTTGGGGGCATTTCAAGGGGACTCTCCGTTTTCATATAAAATAAATATGTCTCGAGTGAATAATTTTTCCCTTGCAAAGATACCCTTGAAAGTATAACCTAATGTAATCCAATGCAAACCAGTAGCAAAAGTTGATAGCAACATGCAGCTGGAATCTCTTCTGCTGCAGGAAGCTAGGGGACCTAATGGTTCCCCACAGTAGCGCAGCCAGGTCCGGAGCGCAGGGGGAGCAGCGCTATAAAAAGGCGCCTCCCGCTGACAGGGCCAGGTCTGGCTTTTTTGCCGCCCCAGGCAAAAAAGCCACCCGCCGCCCCCCCCCAACCGCCGGGGGGCCGCAGGGGAGCGCAGCAGGCCCGCGGCCCCGGCGCCGGCGAGGAGCGCAGCAGGGGAGGGTGGCAAGCCCGGCCGCGGTCACGCTCTCCCGGCCGGGCGAGGGCGGCGGCGAGCCCGGCCGGGGCCCTGCTCTCAGGCCGGAGCGCCGCGGGGTGCCCCAACAGCCCGCCAATATGTTTAAAACAAAAACAAAAAAACCCTGAGTGCTGCCCCCCTCCAGGTGCCGCCCCAAGCCTCTCCGCTCAGCGGCTGAAGTGATGAGCGGGGAGACAAGGGGCGGCTTAGGGAGACAAGGGGCGGCTTGCCACGGCTTCCCCTTGTCTGCCCGCTCAGTGGCTGAGCTGCTTAGCGGGGAGACAAGGGGCGGCTTGCTGCGGCTTCCCCTTGACTCCCAGCTGAGCTGCTGAGCGGGGAGACAAGGGGCGGCTTGCCGCGGCTGCCCCTTGTCTCCCCCCTCAGCGCCTGAGCGGGGAGCCGGGGGCAGCCGCCCCGCTGCCCACAGGGCAGCCGCGGCGAGCCCCCCGCCTTGCTGCACCCCCCTCAGCACCTGAGTGGGGAGCTGCCTCGCTGCGCCCCCTCAGCGCCTGAGCGGGGAGCCGGAGGCAGCCCCGGGAAGCCGCCCCCCGGCTTCCCGCTCAGCTTCCGCAGCCCGGGGAGCTGAGTTCCCGTGGGCGGGGGAGCTGGCTGGGGGGGCAGCGCAGGGTTGGTGCAAGGAAGTTTCGCCTAGGGCGCGAAACTTCATTGCACCAGCTCTGCCCCCCGCCAAAATGCCGCCGAAGACCCGGAGGCCGCCAGGTAAGTGCAAGAAGCGGCGCTTAAAAAGAAGCGGTGCCTTTTTTTAGTGCTGCTAAAAAAAGGCGCTGCTTCCGCCGCTTCTGCTCAAGTGGAGCGGCCGCTCCCCCTGCTCCCCCCCTGGCTGCGCTACTGGTTCCCCATCCACTTAAACACTTTGATAGGGATTTTCAGAAGCTGTCAGCATTGGCCTAATTCTGTTGAATTAATGGTAAATGTAATTAGTCTGACAGCTGAGTGTGGAGTGTACTCCAAAGAATCATCTAGATCGTCCTTCCCAAAGTCCTGAGCATAATGGTGAGACAGTCATGGACAGAAATTGGTTGCACTTGTGTGGGAAAACAGCAAAAATGGTTCTGCAGCTTGTCCCAAAATACAAATTCTAGATCTGCATGTTAAAATGGCCACCCCTCTCTGACTGCACAAAATCAGGGTTGCCATCTGCAGCAGCTACTGCAAGAGGAATACCTTCCTTGTGTCTCCTACCAGTGACTCTAAACTCACCAAGTAGTCCCTGCAAGCCCCTCCACCAGCTGTTCAGCAGTGCAGAAGGAGGAGGAGAGGAGACTGAGCCAAGCTACTGCTGGGAGTCTTGTAGCCTCTTCAGCCTGCCTGCCTTTACTCTGAAAAGCTGGTGCTGAGAGGAATCTTGGAGCCTTATTCTCCAATTCACCAACCTGCTCCCACCAGAGACCATCAGCTAGGGAGATCTTCCCCCTGTAAGAACTAATAGGGTCTCTCGCCCCAACTGACCACTCGCCACACAGCCAGAGACTGAGGGATACCTTGCCTGCCACTACGGCTGCCAAAAATGGCTACTGGACAATCCCCCTGCTGTAAGAAAATGCTGCCAGGTAAAGGAGCATCAATGAGATGCTGAGAGGGGAGTTTGGTGAGTAAAGCAGTACTAGGGAGGGAAGTAAAGCACTGACAGTTAGGAGGGTGGGGAGCTGATGGATTTGTGAGGGTAAGAGGGCAAGGAAGGGTGAGGAAACTGTGTGAAATGAATGGATCTGGGGAGGGGAAAAACATGTCATGGACTGTGAAATCAGCCCTTCCCCATGAAATCTGATCTCTCCTGCTGCTGGGAGCCTGGGGCTCCTAGCTGCTAATCTGGACACCTGGGGAGGAACAGGAGGTATTCTTCCCATGCATGGCCGCTCTTGGTCAGGAGATCAGACCGAACCAGAAGGCTGCGGTTTCTTCAGGGCTGGGGCACCCATTTTTCCAGCCCCCCCTCTCCTCCAAATTGGCTGGGAGCCCCTGCCATAATCTGTCACTGGCCTGGACTAGCAGCCCCCGACTGGGGCGCTCCCACCAGCATGGGGGAGATCCTACCCACCTCCACCTCTGGGAACTTCCTCTAACTGCAGGAAGCTAGGATACTGCTGCCTTGAAGTCAGCACAGAAGTGAGGATGGCAATCATGGGATTCTCCCTACAATAACTTTGCAAGGCCCCCCCCCCCCGATCCCATTTTGGGTCAGGACCCCCACAGTTACAACACCATGAAATTTCAGATGTAAACATCTGAAATCATGAAATTGACCGATTTTAAAACCTTCTGGCTGTGAAATTGACCAGAATGGACCGTGAATTTGGTTGGTCCTTGTGTTGAACTTCTGCAGTTTCCACTGATTTAAATAGGTGTTTTGGGTATGCAGTACCACTTACCTGTGAGTTGGGATGAGCAGACAGATGTTTTCTGCCTAATAGTCAGTGGCTGGCTAGCAGGAGACGTGACTATTAGGCAGAAAACACCTATCTGCTCATCCCAACTCACAGGTAAGTGGTATTGCATACCCAAAACACCTATTTAAATCAGTGGAAACTGCAGAAGTTCAGCACAAGGGCCAACACTTTCAAAAATGATTTCAGGTGTCAGTTTCTGGGCACTCAATTCAAGAACAACTGAAATATTTGGAAAACAAAATTCAGACATGGAGCTTTGAGATAGTTTTCAGATTTTAATGTATTCTTCGGTTGTTATGGTTCTCTGATTTTAAAATTTGTTCCCATGGATTTTAGTAGAAGGTGAGGTCATTGCAGAGGGCAAATGTGTTGTGGGCATTTCTGGATCTCATTCCTGGATCTGACTATGCCTGCTTATCTGACCCATTTCAAGCTATTAGTCTTTATTTCTTATAAACAGAAATGCCAAAACATTTGTATTTTGGAGGGTGTCCAAGAACCATTGATAATCATGATGTATAATTAAGATGATGACGACCTCAGTTCTCAACAAATTTATTTTACATGCACTTACTCACCATAACTTCCAATGTTGTGAATACCAAACACTCGACAACAGTGTCTGGGATGACTCTTCATTACTACGTCCATACTGAACTTATGCCCAGCTTGATACACACTGTGCTGCTAGATGTTCAGATGAATCCTGATATGACTGGGTGCCTAGAATAGACCACACTGAGAATACCACACTCAGGGCAGACTGCAAGAAACAGGACAGACAATCCCCCCAAACCGGTGGTTTATTCTATAATTAGATTCACCACACCAGTCACAAAAGAACTCCTGTAGCACCACTCTGGCTAACAAGAAGTCAAACAGCCCCCTTTAGGCATTCCAGCCCTTGACTCCAATCCAGACAAACAGTGAGATATATTTAAGTGTAGTAGCCGTGTTAGTCTGTGTCAGCAAAACGAAAATAAGAAAGAAAAACTTGTAGCACCTTAGAGACTAACAAATTTATTTCAGCATAAGCTTTCGTTAGTCTCTAAGGTGCTACAAGTTTTTCTTTCTTATTTTCGTTTTAGTGAGATATAGTGAGAGGTTACTGAAAACCCAGTTCATCATGTATAAGGTTCTACCAGTCCCAAGGGATCAGACACTTATCCTCAGGTCAATATATATTTCAGATCTTACCCAAATATCACACTGTCATCCAATCCTTAGTAAGCTAACTAAAGATTTTATGAATAAAAGAAAAGAAGAGAGTTATTGAATGGTTAAGGACCCATATACATACAAGTTATTTTCACTGTTCATAGATCAGGATCATAGCAGTGATCATGTTGGCTTGCAAAAGACTCTCTGGTAACTTCCAAAAGATTGGAAGGTCCTCAGTCCATTGTTCAAAATACTCCTTTAAGTTGTAAATCCACATTCCAGAAAATTGGAACAGGAATGGAACCAAATAGGGAACATGGTGATGTGAATGCCATGAGCAGAGTTAGTGCACTCTAGTGTCTCTCACCCTTACAAAAAGAGGACACTGCTGGGTCCCAAACCCCTCTGCTCCATTACCACCATGTTTTGTTGGTTGTGCAAAATGCCACATCCTTAGAGATCATAGAGAAGATGGGGGAAGAATGTCTAGAACTTAGGCTGGCCTACAGAGGGGTGAATCTCTCCTTCGATGCAATGGGCTCAAATATAATGGGTTTAGCTGTATTTTACAGGTCACTGTACAAGCTCTGCTGAATTTGGCTCCTTGCCTTGATAAGGGTGGCTTTAAACAAATGAGGGTGTCATGACAGGGGGCAGGGGAGACTGGTGTGACAACCCTATTTATAGCAACTGCCATAGGAAAATATGTTCTACCATCATGAGTACATACTGGAGATAGCCTTCCCAGAAGGAGGTTGCTCTCTGAAGTGTGGCTTCTGATACCGTCCTCTTGTACTGAAAAGCTCTGCTATTGATGTTGGTGACTAAGGGCTTGTCTTCACTACCCGCCGGATCGGCGGGTAGCAATCGATCTATCGGGGATCGATTTTTCACGTCTCGTTTAGACGCGATTCATCGATCCCCGAAAGCGCTCCTCGTCGACTCCGGAAATCCACCTCCGTGAAAGGCGGAAGCGGAGTCGACGTGGGAGCGGCAGCGATCGACTCGCCACCGTCCTCACGGCCAGGTAAGTCAATCAATGATATGCCGACTTCAGCTACGGTATTCACATAGCTGAAGTTGTGTATCGTAGATCGACCCCCCCCCCCCTCCTAGTGTAGCCCTGGGCTAAGCACTGATTTGATGATTACCGACTGCTAGTGAGGCTAGAGAAAACTAAAATAGAGACCAGGTGGAAATTGGTGAACCTAAGAGAATTAGTTGTTAGAAATCTGAGGATAACCAAATAACCCTCATTATAAATAACAGGGGAAAAATAAGCCCTAAATCTCAGTCAGTCCCTGGAGGCTTGCAAGCTGTTGAAGTCTATGCTACATCGTTTTGTCACTAATGTTGGCTTCTACTTTCTCAATCAGAAATGCAACCCAGGATCACTTGAAAGAAAAACTGCTTTCAGAATGATGTTCAGAGGGATAAATAATAATTGAAACAATATTGTATAGAGGTCTACCTCCGAAAGCTATACCCAGGGATTTTAAATTGTGAGTGGTTAATTGCTCCCTGATGGTGAGGGATGGAGTTGAACTAAGCAGAGAGACTCAGTATAAAAAAAATCACTTGCTAGGTGAACTCAAGAGCAGCAAATGGAAGCAGATAACAGGAGAGTTGTGGAGGGCATTTGGAGAGGGAGTGTGAAAGGCTTATCTGCCAGGGTCAGCTCTTCGTGCAATTCAAGACGGTCAGCAATGAAACAGTGGTGGGGACCTGCAAAGGATGTGCCTTGAGGCCAGAGGGGACTTCCTGTACATGAAGTGCAAGTTGGTGGCTTTGCTGTAGGAAAAGATTCTTGGATTGGCGGGGCAAGGAGAGATACTACTGAGAAGCCGAGGAGTTCCTAGACAGCCAGGTTTGGGAAACATCAGTACCTCTTGTTCAAGGAAGAAAGCAGCTGGCCACCAAGGAGTCTGAGAGAGGAGATTTGGCAGTTCATAACCACCAGAGGCAAGAGGTCAATTTGGCATTCTTTGGGCAGGTAAAATGGCAAGGATGGGCAGGCTGTGGCCACCAAGGAGAAGAGGACCAGGAGGAATTCCCACACTTAGAAGTTTCCAATTGACAGCAGGTCCTCAACATGGAACCTATGGATGATACCTCTCAAGATCCAGCTCATATGACAGAACAGAGAGATGTAGAGGACACACCTATGGATGGCAGCTCAGCCTAACCTGCATGAAAATCAAACTTGCCACAAAGAGTTTCCCAACCCTCCAGGGAAGACAGGTGATCTTTGTTGGGGATTCAATACTCAGAAGAATAGAAGGAACTTTCTACGAGGGACAAGTGGACAATAGGACAGAGTGCTGTCTTCCCAATGCCAAGACACAAGATGTCACTCTAATTGAGTGACAATTAAGATTGAATAAGCTTCTGAAGTCAACAGGCAAGAATTCATTAGTGATGGTTCATACTGGAGCTAATGACTGTGTCTCGTAGGATCTCTCTCAGATAATAGATTACTTCAGGGAACTTGGAAGCGTGAGGAAGATGATCATCACCTGGACATTCTCGGAGATCCTTCTTGTCCCATAAGCAAAAGAAGACAGAAGGCAGAAGATTCTGGAAGCGAACCACTGGCTAGGTAAATGGTGTAGGGGTCTCATTTCATGGAACATTGCTCCACCTTCTATGGGGAGAGAGAGCGCTATATAGTTTGGATGGCCTCCACCTCAGTAGAAGGGGAACCAATTTCCTCAGGGGACTAGAATAGTCAGGAGGGAGTTAAACTAATTTAAAAAATGCTGGGGTAAAAAGGAGGAAGATATTAGCACTCAGCACAAAATCGAGACACTGAGAACAATATTATTCAAGGAACCAAAGCACACGAAGAGAAGAAATTCTTTAATTGCCTACATGCCAATGCTAGAAGCCTGGGTAACAAACAAGAGGAATTGTTCATAAATTCGATCTAGCTGGTATTATTGAAACATGGTGGGATGATTCACATGATCAGAATGTTAAAAATCAATTATGAAAATTAACTTAAATGCTTGTGGATCAATGTTGTAACGGATAAAGCACAAAATGGGGGTATTTGTTGGTGTCTGCTACAGACCACCAAGTCACACTAGGGAACAGGATGACTGCCATCTTACACGCTTGTCTATAATGTGTAGGGGAAAAAGTTGCATGATCATGGGGGACTTCAATTTGAGTGACACATGCTGGAGGTTTCATGCTGCAGGTACTAAAACACCCTTGGACTTTCTAAATATCATAGATGACAATTTCCTAACTCAAAAATGTTGTAGCCAACACAGGGGAATTCTATATTAGACTTTGTCTTAACAGAGAAAGAGGAATGATCACAGACCTAAAACTTAATGGTAACTTAGGTACCAGTGACCTTGAGTTGATCACATGATGATGTGCAAACCGAATAAAGGCCAGAGTAGTTATATACATTTATGGTGCAATATATATATGGTGCTTTAAAAAGGCCAATTTCACAAAGCTGAAAACAATTATGAGCCAAATCAGCTGGCAGAAAGAACTTAATCAGAAAAACATGAATGATAATTGGGAATTGTTTAAGAACACTTCAGTAGATGCCCCAAAAGCCACAATCGAGGAGGAATGCTGTATTCATTAAAAAAACTGATGTGGCTTTTTAAATGAAATTTTAAAATGAAAAACAACAAATGAAAGAAAGGAGAAGGTGATAGTAATGAATATAAACCAGGAGCTAAGAATTACAGAAACTTGATAAGGGAAGCAAAGGGACATAAGGAGAAATCTATGGCCAGCAGAGTTAAGGATAATAAGAAGTTTAAGTATATTAGGAACAAATAGAATCCCAACAATGGCATTGGTCCATTACTAGATGAAAATAGTAGTGATTAATAATGCAGAAAATGCAGAAGTGTTGAATAAATATTTATGTTCTGTACTGTGGGGCGGGGCGGGGGGGGGAGAAAACACTTTTTCCATTCCACTAGAATATCAGGAAGGTGTTAAACAGCAGCTACTGAAGTTAGACATTTTAAAATCAGCATGGGTAGATAACTTGCATCCAAGAGGTTTTAAAGACCTGGCTGAGGATCTTGCTGGACCATTAATGTTAATTTTTAATAAGTCTTGGAATACTGAGGAAGTTCCAGCAGACTGGAAGAAAGCTAATGTCATGACAGTATTTAAAAAGGGTAAACGAGATGACTCATTTAGGCCTGTCACTCTGACATTGCTCCCAGGCTAGATAATGGAGCAGCTGTGACAGGACTAGATTAATAAAGAATTAAAGGAGATTAATATAATTAATGCCAATCAAAATGGGTTTATGGAAAATAGATTCTGTCAAAATAATCTGATTTTTTTAGGAGATTAAAAATGTAGTTGATGTAAGATGTTTGACTTGGTACTGCACAACATTTTGATTAAAAATCTAGAATGATATAAAATTGACCTGGCACACATTAAATGGATTAAAAGCTGGCTAACTGATAGGTCTCCCAGTGTAACTGTAAATGGGGAATTATCATTGAGTATGTGTGTTTTCTAATGGGGTCCCACAGAGATCTGTTCTTGGCCTTACGCTATTTAAAATTTGTATCAATGACCTGGAAGGAAACACAAAATCATCACTGCTGAAGTTTGCAGATGCCCCCAAAATGAGGGAGTGATAAATTAATGAAAGGACAAGTCACTGATACAGAGCAAGTTGAATCACTTGGTAAGCTATGCACAAGTGAACAATATGCATCTTGATATGGCTAAATGTAAATGTACACATCTAGGAACAATGAATATAGGCCATACTTACAGGACAGGTGACTCAATCCTGGGAAGCAGTGACTCTGAATAAGATTTGGGGGTCATGGTGGATGCAATGCTATGGCAAAAAGGGTTAATGCAAGCCCTGGATGCATAAACAGGGGGGATCTTGAGTAGGAATGGAGAGGTTATTTTATCTCTGTATTTGGCCTGGTGCAACCAGTGCTAGAATATTGTGTCCTGTTCTGGTGTCAACCAGGGCCGGCCCTAGCTTTTCCGCCGCCCCAAGCAAAAAAAACCAAAACCCACAAGCGCCACCCCCCCCCAACGCCGGCCAAAACACCCCCCCCAAAAAACGCTGCCCCGCCAAAATGGGGGGGGGGGGGGGAGGCAGCGGGGAGGGCGGCATGCCCGCCGCCCCGCTCCCCCTGCCAGTGGGGAGCGGGGAACGCCGGCCGCCCCACTGCCCCGGCGGGGCGCGGAGCACGCCGGCCGCCCCGCTGCCCCGGCGGGGAGCGGAGCACGCCGGCCGCCCCGCTGCCCCGGCGGGGAGCGGAGCACGCCGGCCGCCCCGCTGCCCCGGCGGGGAGCGGAGCACGCCGGCCGCCCCGGCCGGGAGCGGAGCACGCCCACCGCCCCGGCCGGGAGCGGAGCACGCCCACCGCCCCGGCCGGGAGCGGAGCACGCCCACCGCCCCGGCCGGGAGCGGAGCACGCCGGCGGCTCCGCTGCCCCGGCCGGGAGCGGAGCACGCCGGCGGCCCCGCTGCCCCGGCCGGGAGCGGAGCACGCCGGCCGCCTCGCTGCCCCGGCCGGGAGCGGAGCACGCCCGCTGCCCCGGCCGGGGCACCGGGGGGGAGCGGAGCACGACTGCTGCCCCGCTGCCCCGGCAGGGGCGCCAGAGGAAGTTTTTTTTGTTTTTTTTTAAATTTACAAAAAAACCTAAAAACCTTGAGTGCCGCCCCCCCTCCAGGTGCCGCCCCAAGCACGTGCTTGGTAGGCTGGTGCCTGGAGCCGGCCCTGGTGTCAACAACTAAAGAAGGATATTGATAAATTGGAGAGGGTTCAGAGAAGAGCCACGAGAATGATTAAAGGGTTAAAAAACATGCCTTATAGTGATACATTCAAGGAGCTCGATCTATTTAGCTTAACAAAGAGAGGGTTAAGGGTTGACTTGATTACAGTCTAGAACTATCTACAGGGGGAACACATTTAGAGATGGCCTCTTCAGTCTAGCAGAGAAAGCTATAATACAGTCCAATGGCTGGAAATTGAAGCTTGACAAATTTAGACTGGAGATAAGGTGTACTTTTTTAACAGTGAGGGTAATTAACCATTGGAACAATTTTACTAAAGGTCACAGTGGATTCTCCATCAATGGCAATTTTCAAATCAAGATTGGCAGGGTTTATTTTTTTTAAGATATGTTCTTGGAATTATTTTGTGGAAGTCCTATGGGCTGTGTTATACAGAAGGTCAGACTAGGTGATCACAATTGTCCCTTCTGGGCTTGGAATCTATGGAAATCTTAAGGTGGCAAACTGAACTGTTAATGTGCAGCCCTCCAGCTGTGGAGGAACTATGCCAACTTACACACCCACCAAAGATCTTGGTATATAGACAACATTTTCAAAAGCACTTAAATGACTTGGAAGCCTAAGTCCCATTGAAAGTCAGCCTAAACACTTCTAGAATTGTTACCCTATCCCTTCACTTCAGACTCTGCTATGTCTGTCTTATGTTGGCTTCACTTCTTCCCAATTCTAGTGATGCCACTACTTAAATCACTGTACATACTGAACAATTCTTGCTTTCCTGGATTTTCTTAAATATTATTCAACCACCTATTCTATTTAAAGGACAAAACCTCATTTCCTTATACAGCATCTTCAGTTCTGTTTTTCTTTTTCATGCTGTTTAATGTGAAGAAAATATGTTTGTTCAAATCCACTAGAGAGCCTTGCATTGAATGCGGTACATGACACACAGGGTAACTTAAGTGACAGAGAGAGATTGTTTACAAACTGTAACAACCAGCACAGCTGGTTCAAATGGGTCATGTTTTCAAAAAGGCACTTAAGGTGAAGTTATATTCTAGAAAGAACAGGCCACTCATGCAAGTTATAAAAACATAGTCAAAAATGTTTACACAACTGTAAAATACTGAGACTAAAAATTATTTTTTCAAGGTTATTCATAGTGGGACTGAAAACTGCATGACTAATGTCCGTTGGAGGACTGGGTGTGCAAAGACTGTAGTACTGGGTCCATTATCAATATTTTAATTCAAGGAACAAACTAGCAGATTGGTACAACAGATGTACATTTACAGCTTGTTGCCTCCAATTTGAATAATGCAATATGCAGAAAATACTACAAAGTGATTCTGAAATGTAAAGCAATAACTTTTTTTTAAAGTATTGATCTGAAGTGCTAAATGCCATATCAATTAAAGGCACAAACCAATCCTGACCCTGCAAATGTTATATGAGAACAACTTCTTGAAAGTCAATGGGCCTCCTTCCAAATGTAATATTGGGCCTGCTTCTACAACCCGTATGTGAACACAAGTTTAAGGTTATAAAATGATTACAGTTTTCATAGTGCTGTAACTCACCCATACAAATTTAGCCTTGTATTTAATGAGTCCAGTCACTCATGAATACTTTATAGGCTCCCAGTACTGTACTAGCTGAACACCTCACAATCTTGTTTATCCTCACAACACCCATGTGAGGTAGAGAAGTTCTATTATGCTTATTCTACAGATGGGAAACACGGGACTGCAAAGACTAAGATCAAGGCTTTCAAAGGTATTTAAGCACCGACCTTCCATTGAAATCAATTGGAGTTAAGCACCTAAATACCTCTGAGGATCTAGGCCCTTAAGTGACTTGCCAAAACTGCCAGTCTGTCACAGACTAAGGAATTAAACCTGGATCTTCAAAGTCCTAGACTATTGCTCTAACCACTTCTTACCTCTCCCTCCTTTATATTGAAACTTAAAAATTAGAGATTTTTTTTTGCATCATTATTTTAATACAGTCAGTAGAACTGGGACCTGTGTCTTTAAGGGCTGAGCTTCCTAGAAAGGGACTGTGGTTGGGGGTGTATGGTGAAGCTCTTGGTGCACGCAGCCCATTAGAATTGGACACAGAATAAACCAGTTTTGTTAAAATGACCTGAAGCATTAAGCGATCACTGAACACCACCCAACGTCACTGCCAGGTTGTGGGCAACCAGACATAGTAGTCAGAGTGAGAGCCAGAGTTTGTGGTCACAAGACATGAATTAGTTGGGTCAGGATACCAGAAAGACAAAAGCAGGAGACAAACTGGAGATCAGAACCATAAGTCAGGCACCAGAGTCAGGCTGGGTCAGGATACCTGGAGGTCAGAGTCAGGAGATAAGCTGGAGGTCAGAACCATGCATCAGATGCTAGGAGTCATGCTGGGTCAAGATGCCAGGAAATCAGGGAGCAGGAGCGGGAGTCACACAATCCAAACAGGATAGAGCCAAGCATTTCAGACAGTTTCCTGTTCCTGATGCAGGCTTAAGTAGGGTGTAACAGTCTGTACATCTCTGTCCACCCCTTTTTCAAGACTATGATAAATTTTGTACAAAGTATGCCTTGTGAGGTATCATTTGAAAACTCATAATTTGCTGATCATTATTGTCTTGGTAAAATGTATGGCAACATTGTATGTAAAGTTATAACATTCTACTGTATGATATTACTAAGAGCAACAGCAAACCAGTTCCTCAGAGCCAAAAGGCAAGCTGATGTCTCAGTCACGTGTCAACGAAATCAAATAGACCATCACCTGATTAAATGGCCATTCTTTGGCAGGAAAAAGGGTGTGAGTGAGAAATGTACATCTTGGAAAGAAACAGTTGGGAGGTCCCCAGCCCCACAGACTTTCTGTCTCCAGAACCCTACCTGAAGATGATTCTCAAAGTAAAGGAAAAGATATAAAAATGGGGGAATATATGTCCCAAATGATCTCTCCCTTCATCTTTGCTCATGGCATTGAAACACTTGGAGGACAAAGGACTGGAGAGGGATCATGGCTAAAAGATTCAGCCTGTAAGACTCCTGTAACATGTGGTGAGAGAGACCCTTTGCTTTGAATTCACTTTAGTTTAGGATTGCCACCCATCTGGGTTTTACCCAGGCAGTCTGGTTTTTGTCTTCTGTGTCCGGTGCCATTTAGGATTACCAGGTGCCAGTTTTTTAAACCAGAAAGTCCAGTCGAAAAGGGAACCTAGCAGTGTCTGGACAGATGTACTGACGACACCAAAAGTCTGGTTACTGTGGGGCAGGGGGAGACGTTGGGTCATTAACCTGCACCAGCCACTGCTCAGCCGGGGCACCTCCTTCCTGCAGGAAGGCTCCTTGTCAGGGTTCAGCAGCTCCTGTCCCAGCCACAGAGCAGAGGCAGCCCAGCTGGGGGTCAGGTAGGGAGGCAGTGGCGTAGCCAGGTTTAGAGCACAGGGGGAGCTAAGGTGACCAGACAGCAAGGGTGAAAAATCGGGACAGGAGGTGGGGTGGGGGGGAGTAATAGGAGCCTATATTAAAAAAAAGACCCCAAAATCAGGACTGTTCCTATAAAATCAGGACATCTGGTCACCCTAGGGGGAGCAGAGCTAAAAAAAAAGGTGCCGGGAGCGAAAAAAAATGCTCCGCTCTGGCTGCAGCATAGGAGCAAAAGGCATCCGGAGCAAAAAAGGCACTCCCCCTGCTCGCCCCCTGGCTACGCTACTGTAGGGAGGTGGAGATACTACAGTGAGTGATGGGCAGTGCAGGGAAGAGGAGCGAGCAATGGGGACAGGGCCTTGGGGGGGGCGGGGGGAAGAGGCAGAGAAGGGTGTGGCCTCTAGGGGAAGAGGCAGAGAAGGGGTAGGGTCTCAGGGGAAGATGTAGAGCAGGGGGTGGAGTCTTGGGGGAAAGATGCAGGGAAGGGGGCAGGGCCTTGGGGTCCAGTTACCAGCAATTAGAAAGGTGGCAACCCTTACTTTAGCTTCACTTCAAGTTAGGTATAAGTTGCATTTTACCCTTGATTTGTTTGTAACCAATTCTGACTTTTATGCCTCATAACCACTTAAAAATCCCTCTTCCTGGAGTTAATAAAACTTGTTTTATTGTTTTATCTAAACCAGTGAGGGGCTAGGGGAGAGGCATCTCTCCCCGCCGCAGCCCTGAGCAGCGCTTAATAGGCTGCAGCGCAGCTTAGAGGGAACTTAGGACCCAGGCCCACCCACTACTTCAGGCCCCAACCCAGGGATCCTGTAAATAGCATCCTCCTGCTGCTCCTCTGTAACCTCTGTCAATGCCGCTCTGTTTCCCTGGACCACTTCCTCATGGTCCCAGCACCTTCTTTGCTGTTATCTCAAGGCCTCAGCTGCTCAGTCCCAGGAGCCAGCTACTGCTCTGTCCAAGGTGCTTATAGTTTTCTCAGTCCTCCAGGGACACAGTCCTTACTCCCTTGGCTCCCAGCAGCAACTGACCCTGCTTTGCTCGGAAGCTCTTTTTATATGGGCCTGCTGATCCCTGATTGGCTGTTCCTCGCAGCCCCTCTCCTATTGGCTGCTTCCGGTGCAGCCTCCCTAGGGCTCTATTAATCCCTTCTCTGCCAGTGTGGGGCGGATGTCCCATCACATGGAATCTCTTCTGTGTTGTTTGATCTAATTTGTAGTAGGCTGGAAGGGCCAGTAAGAGGCTTTCTTTTGCAGAGGCTCTTTTTACATGTTGCCTCTAGGAGCACACCCGGCCCATGTCAGTATGCAATTCTGGCAGTTGTGATTGATAAAGTCTTCAGAGGATGACCATGCTTCCGCTATTGTTTGTTTTACTAATTTGGAGCGTGTCTGTCTCTATAGCCAGGAGGTGTTTGATACACAAATAAAAATAAAAATGACATAGGCCCCATGCAAAAACAAATGTGGTCAGTCCAATGGAAAACAGAGTAAATGAACCCTCCCTTTTGCTCTGAAGCTTGCTCAGGATTGGCCATCCTGGCTGTGAGCTGAAGATTCACATGGCAAACACTCCAGCCTCCAAGGGGAGGCCGAGCTTGTATAATTTGTGCTGCTTTCCCCTCTGCCTTTCTACACACAACTTCCAGGTGTGTTCTAGTGACAGCTGTGGTTGAGGGCAGCCCATGGAGGCATGATCTCCGGTGACCAGCGGAAGCCACTTGGCCTGGGTGGCAGAGCTGTCTTGACTGGGCCTCCTGCAGAACTGCCCTTCCCCTGAAGAATTAGGCAGATCTTGAGGGGGGATTAGAGGGAGGGTTCTGAAAGGAGGGGGGCAAATCTCAGAACCGATGGAGTTAGTCAGACATGCTGAGCTTCCTCTTCTGCAGGTAGATGGGGAGAATGGGGCTTAGGTTTTGAAAATATATACCTACTTTAACCCCTGCCTCTGCTGACATCTCCCTACAGTAGCCCAGTGCCTAGGGATGACCTTGAATACAATGAAAGTGGCGTTAAGGCGCACTGCTTGTAGGTAAACCACCTCCAACAGGGAAAGCGTAGGTCTGAGAGTCACATGAATGGGGTAGTTACTCCTGGCTTTGCCACTGATTTACCATGTGACAAATCACATGTTCCCCAGGGTTCAAACCTGTGAGGTGATGAATATCTCCTGCAAGATGCTCCCACTAGCTACACTTAAGGGTGTTTAGTACCTTGCAGGAAGAACTCATCCTGTTTTGGATCAGTCCCTTAATAGCCATCTGCCTCAGTTTCCCCATCCAACAAAAAGTGGGGTGGTAATAATTCCCTGGTTCACAAGGGTCTTGTGCGGTTTCACGCTGGAGATCCTTGGATAGCGCTCTGTAATTCCCAGCCATTATTGTATAAAAAACCATTAGGCTATCACTAATTACAAGGATACCTTGGTAGTTCACAGGTAATGACTGGGAAGCCCAATGTTGTATGCAGTGTGGTTGTAGCCTTCTTGTAGCCCAGTGGTTCTCAACTGTGGTCCACCGCTTCTTCAGGGAAAGCCTCTGACATGCTGGGTCGGTTTGTTTACCTGCCACGTCCGCAGGTTCGGCCGGTCGTGGCTCCCACTGGCCACCGTTCGTCGCTCCAGGCCAGTGGGGGCTGCGGGACATGGTGTGGGCCGAGTGATGTGCTGTCCGCCGCGTCCTGCAGCCCCCATTGGCCAGGCACAATGAACCACAGCCAGTGGGAGCTGCAACCGGCCGAACCTGCGGATGCGGCAGGTAAACAAACCAGCCCGGCGCGCCAGGGGCTTTCCCTGAAGAAGCGGTGGAGCACAGTCGAGAACCACTGTTGTAGCCAGACCTGAAGAAGAGCTCTAGGGTGGCTTGAAAGCTTGTCCCTCTCACCAACAGAAGATGGGCCAATAAAAGATATTACCTCCCCCACCTTGTACCTCTGGGAAGCCCAGTGTCAGTACCTGCCCCTTTGTGAATTAGTAAGCAAGCGTGCCACGCACAGAGTTTATTGTGACAGCTGTCGTTTAGTTGTAATGAGCTGCGAATCTCATCCTTCCCAGCCTGGCTGCAAACAGACGTAGTGTATTTTGTAAACACAGGGAAATGTTCTGGGAGCAGCGCACATCTTTTGTTGGGTGGGGAGGAATCGCTGGCTTGTTCTGTGCAAATGCCCAAGGGCCAGATCCCGAGCGCCTATGCCCCCGGGGGGACTCACTGGAGCTCTCTGGGAATGGCACTGGCCCCAAGCATGCAGAGCCAGCTCCTTCGACCATGTTGCATTCTCTTGCGCTGAGCAACGGGCAACAATGCGGGGAGGGGAGGCGGGTGGGGGGTGTCTCAGAGAGGGAGAATGGGCAGGGGGCATTTCTCCCTAGTCTGTACAAAGCGCTCGGTGCCTGCCTGCCTGAAGCAGTTAAATGGGGCAGAGTTAGAGCCCGGCTGGCAGATCGCTGCCCTGTGATATGCCAGCCACCGGGTGACGCAAGGGCTGGAAGGCTCCAACTAAACAAGCCATTTTCACCTGCGTAATCAGCGCTAGTGGAGCTTCAGCAGCAGCAGCAGCAGCAGCTCTGAGCTACCCGCAGCCGCCCGGACTCCGAGCGGCCACCGCCTCCTCCCGCTGCCTTGAGAGCCAGAGCCGGGAAGCCAGCATGTCCGCGCCGCCGGATCGCCAGGAGCTGCCGCTGTCGGGCTCCGGGGCGCACTGGGCTGGGGCCGGGGCGGCGGAGCGCGCAGCTGGGGCGCAGCGGAGGGATGGAGACGGGGCGCAGCAGCAGCAGCTGCCGGCCGGCTTCGCCAGGGAACACCCGCCCGTTACCATGGCGACTGCATCCACAGGTAAAAGGCGCGGTACCCAGAGAGGCTCCACAAAGGGAGGCAGGCAGCATCCTCCCCTCCCCCCCCGCTCTGATCCCTGCCGGGCGGCAGGAGGGAAATGCTAAAGAACCGGAGAGCTTGGCCTTTAAAAATACCCAGGCGAGGGAGCGCGCTTCTACAGCGGCTCGGCCGAGTTCCCGCAAACGCTTTGCGGTTCGCTGGGCGCCGCACGCCCTGCTCTGGAGCTTGGGGGAGGGGGCGTATTTCTGTCCGGACTGTCTGGGCTGGACCTTGATCTCCCTTACACCTGTGTCAATCCGGACTGATTGACTGAGTTCAAGGAGTTAATCCGCATTTGCTTCGGCGATCCCAATCTGGCCCTTGTTCAATTTCAACATGTAGAATTGATTAATTGAACTTCAGTATTTGGGGGGAGGGGTGTGTGTGTGTTTTCTATTCGCTCTTGGGACACAGCTTAATTTAAATATTTCTTGTTGCTGTGTTTATTTCCCATTAGCTTGTAGGGGTGCATTTCACGTCGTTTGCTTTGGGGATGTATTTGGTTTCCCTATGCTTGGGAGCACCTTTCCTTTGGTGGGCGTGTTAGCAGCAGGCACACATCTTCAGCTTCTGGGAGTTCATGGGAGAATTATTTGAGGAAAGTGCTTCTATATTTTCTCTGTGGTTTTCCCCCTTCCTTTCTCCGTTGCCAGCTGGTGGGGAAATCTAACTAACTATCTACATGTGGCAAGTTGGCTGCTCTGATTTAAATCCACTGGGAAATAGATGCCCCCATTATGCAGCTGTTCGGTATTAAACTTGGGTTGACTAAGTTGGAGGTGAGAGGCTTGGGATCAACATGAGTCCCAGTTATGCAATAACTGCAGATGCATCAGGGACAACATTTTGGGTTGGGTCCTTGTCTGATCTCCTACCATAATTCAGCACAAAAGACTAGCTATCCAGGAGGAACCCACGTTACATGACCATTTGTTGCTGGCTCTATTGTGGAGGCGCATGATTCCACTTACACACAGCCCAGGCTTTCTTGGTGGGTGTGTACTCAACATGGATGTTTTGCTGCAGCCTTCCTGGCTGCTTGGTTCTTCTGGGTTTAATAGTGACATGGGGTCTAATGCCCATCTGCTGATGGAGACAATGTCATACTGTTTTAGAGTTTTGGGCAGGCAGTAAAATCTGCTTGATGTGCTGCTCATTAGCTAATCTCGGTGGTAGGTTGTGAAACGTGACTTTATATTGTCGAGGGAGGTATGTGGCTTGTAATGTAAATGTAATGTGTGTGTGTGTGTGTGTGTGTATAAAGGGTGGGGGGTCCCTTGATAGAGAGATTTCCCTTAAAAGTAGAATCATACAAATGGCTGTGGGGACCTAATCTTTCTTTCTTCATTTGTGGCGAGAAACATGGCAATCCTGAAGCTCAGACTATATAAAGAACAAAGACGGGTGGTTTCTTGCACAGCACAGATCAAATCCCCACTCAGCTGAAAAACTGCGATATTGCCTACATTTAATGAAAGCTTCTTTGGTGTTGAATGTATCTGTCAGGTGCCAATGATGCTCTCCAGAGTGCACTGCATTAGAAAGAGACTAGTTAGCTGGTAAAGAAAATTATGGAGATGTTGCGTTTGGAGTAATCTACACAGAGGTGTTATAAATATATATATTTGTGCCAAACTTGGAGGGTGGGAGGAGAGTGAGAACTCAGCAGTACAAATACTAACTGATGCTTACCGGTTGCAGATTGATGAGACCCCAGATTAGCTAATACATGTGCTAATGTTGTTACATTTATAAATATTTTACAATGAGTATACTCTTTCATGGGTATTGTATCATTTAAAAAAATGGGGGTGGGGGCAGTAGAGCCGACAGCACTGCATTCGACAGCACTCCATCCAATGAATCCACTGCATTCACACACAGCCGTCTCTTTATTTTGTTGCTATATTATCAGTGATTTCTATGTTCCAAAGTATATAGATTATCACAATTGTTGTCTCCTTTCACAGGAGGAAGCGCATTGTTTACATACTCTTTCTATGTGATTATTTTTAAGTTTGCAAATAAGGGGCATTTGCATGCTGCTGTGTATGTGCAACTTTCCTGTGTTTCTTAAAAACAGTTGAACTCTGTTGCTTATAGGGTGACATCCTGCACCTTGAGCCTTGCTCAGGTGCGCAGTTCCATTAAAACCCAAGAGCTGTGAGATTAGGCCAACAGGGAGCTAGATGCGGCAAATGTCATCATAGAGAAGTTAGCTAGCTAATAGTCACTAGGTTGTGGAGACGGTTGGGGATAGTTTATGCAATAAACAAGACATGCAAGCAAACAAAACAAAAAATAGAATCACCAATATGTTTCCCAGTCACCCCCTAGCCATCCTGCCTGTATGTTATATATCCCCTTCCTACACCCTGGATCTGTTGTTTTTCATTTGCTAGGCTACATGTTCTTTCAGTGTTTGGAAAGTGCCCTGCACATTATAGATGCTACTGACATACAAATAACTAAGAGTAATAACAGCATTTAATCATTAGCTGTGTAAAACTTTTTTGTTATGAAACCTGAAACCTTGCAAACTTTCCCTGGCTTTGGATTTTGCTATAAATTTGGAACTCAGCCAGGGACTGTTGAAAGGTACGTGAATATTTTCAAGCCAACCTGGGCTCAGTTTTGAGCCAAACCAGCTGCATGTCAAAATGATGTTAGTGGCTTTTATGTGATTTAGGAGTGAAATCCAACCATTTTTACAGGGGTTTCACTCCGAGCGTTTGTGTCCAACTAAAACCAGGGTTGACTGAAACTGAAGAAAAGGTTCACATGAATTCCTGATGGGGAGCGGGAGTGAGATATAGCTGTGCTGCATAGAAGTCTCATAATTAGACCCTGAGATTTCTCAAGCAAAATCTGGGCTATGAGAAGCTACGGTTTCCACATCTGTTAATTCTCCTGCATGGCTGCTATATTAGACATCACTGTGGTGACTCTTCATCCCTGGAGGGGAAGATGAAAGAGGTGAGGTACTGCTGCTTTTGTATGTGGCTCGGCTCTTTGTGCTGAGAATGGTCTTCCCCTCCCAAAATGTGAACTTGGTTGAGGGCAAGAAGCACTGTAGGCTGATCCTGCAAGATTAAAACAGCAGTGGGAGATTGCTGAGCATTTGTATGTTTCTGAAGAAAGCTCCATGCCACCCAACACACCATCTGCACATGGATTCTGCTATTTATTTTTGTCCATTGACAGTAATTAAAATTCTTTGGAAAAAAACATTTCCCAAAATATTGCACAGGCTGATATCAGGCGTTTCCTGGCATAAATACAAAATGACAGAATGGCTCGGGGTAGATTATGGCCCCCGGTTGGGGTTTATTAGTGGGATGAGGAGGGAGTAGGACACAGCAAGCCCTTTCCACCCTCACCACAGCAGGACCCTGGGAGAACAAGTAGGGTATAGGCTGGTGCAGCCAACTGATCTCTCCAGTGGGGCAGAAGTGGAACTATGGCTTCTCTCCAATTCCACACAGATTGACCGTTCAGGGCTGGCACTGAAAGGTATACGTACTGCATTCCAGGCTGGATTAAGGGTATAAGCACTACAGGCCTGTGCCCAGTGTTGTCAGATGCCACCGATGTGGTGCTCTGCTCTATTTAATGTTTATAACAGTCGGTTGCGTGCGTGTGTTCCCTCTGTATGCTGTTCCAGCTCTGCGCAGATAGCTGACACAGCAGACCCTGAGAGAACCCCCAGTGACCACAGGCTCCGATAAGGTATGAAGGCACCAGGCCAGGTTTATTGTCAAACGAAGCACAGTGATAGTTTCCAGCAGACTGTACAGGACATACTACGCATATGTGCCCGCTGACAATGGACACAGCTCAGTCAGTGGCGAGACACTCCACTGCCCCCTAGGCCGGACAAAGACAACTCCTCAGGGGTGAATTCTTATACACAGGTACAAACAAGTTACACATCACTCCTGACGTATTGAGGTGCAACCCCTCTACGCAGTAAGGTGTCGCCTCTCACCTTGTACATGTTGGTTCGAACAAAACAACTCTATCCATCATATTACCCTTTTGCCGCTGTCTTTAGGATGGGTCAGCTTGTTCCTTGTTATGTGTGTGGAATGTGCAAGTATTGGAGTGTTCTGATATCTAGTGTCCAGTACCCTTTAGGTATGTATCTTTTTGCAGCATCAGCCTTTTCCTTGCCAGCTTCTGTGAGCAGGGCCTGCCTCTGGCTCACAGCATAACTTTGCTTTATGTTAGCAAAGTCTTGACCATCACTTTAGCTCAGGCCTTAGGCCTCCTACTGGGCCTCTGATACAAGGGTTTATGTTTCAGGGCCTCATCTTACTACACCCAGGGCTCCGATTCCCAGGATCACAAGAGGAGGTCATAATCTCAGGTTTCATTATTATTTTAAGTTATTTTATTTTAAAGAGTACATTTCTAGCCCACATGCTTGTGAAGAAAAGCTTGAAAATGTGACCTGAATTTAACTGATGCAGGGACATCTGCCTGAGTCTGCAGAGAGCCTGAAACAATCGCTCCAAGATGGGAGAACTGCTCCATGCACTGTAGTAGGGTGTGAATTCCAAGAGCCATTGCTCTGGGGGCCCTGCCAACATCACCCCAATAGGATTTGGTGTGTGGCAGAAGAAGAAGAGTGCAGCAGGCCTAATCCCCCTACCTACCTAAACAGATACACCCTTACTGCTGGGTAAGGCCTGGGGCTCACCCCTGTGGCCATTCTCACCTCCTTGTGGAGGGAGAGGGGCCCCCTTCCTCTAAGTAAAGAAAGGGCCCAACTGCTGCTCTTGAGGGGAAATGGGGGGCTTGATGGGACAGCCCCTGCTCCTTTGGGAGGGGCTTCCCTTGCCACTACTACTCCAAGTTGGGAGAGGTGGGGCATGGCACAGGCTGCAGAGGCAGAATCAGAGTTGCCTTAATCCGGCCCTGACTGTACCCTCGCAATGGTGTAGCAGCTGCTTCTCCTGCCCTTAGCCCCCTGAACTCCAGCGGCATTCAGCCTGCCTCCATCTGCAGATAGTGTATGTCCCATAGCTGGTGTGTTGCCCCTCGCGTCCTCCCTAACCCAGCTGTGGCATTAACCCCTGCAGCATAGCCCTTTTGTTTTTAAATATGGTGGTCCTACTTGATTCCTTTAGCTCGACATGTGACAAATGTCCCTAGCAGAAAGTGCTGCACAGCCAAGCCCTTAAGGGCAGTAGATTGCTGATTAGATTGATATGCGTATTTGAAAGCTCAAAATTAAAACGGAGGGAGGGAAAATGATGCAAATCTTCAGGCAAGGCTGACAGCTGCATCGTGCCCTCTCCAACATGTACACGGCAGCTCCCAAGAATAGGCACAAAGCCAGTGGCTTCTGCTGCAGCCGCCCACCATTCCCCTTGGCTCCCCTGCACAAAGCTTGCTCGCTTGGGCTGTGAATGAGCTGGCGCGCCGTTCGGCCCAGAATACGCCTGCCTCCGTGTTGATACAGCTTAGCTCATAAATCATTTTCATTTGCTTTTCCCCTGTCTCTGGGGCTATCTGGGTGCCAGAGACAGCAAGGGCAGCATGATGACGACAAGACAGGAAGAGAATTTTCAGTGGTTTTCAGGGTAACAAGCTCTTGAGAAAAACACTGACGCTGGGCCTGATGCTCAACTCTTAGTCAGGGAAAACTCTCATTTGAGTCAATGAGTTTGGGGAGTTGGATTGCGACCCACGTAGCTACACTGCACAGGCTTTGTGCACCTACCTGGTCACTTCAGCAGCCCTGAACATCAGAACATTAGCTAATCAACAGGTTGCTGCAAGGACATGGTCATAGTGTCTACGATACAGTCGTTTCCACCCCCTCCCCCCTTTCAACGTCTGATATTGAAATGTGTTTTCTTAGCAGATGTTTTCATCCTCCCGCCATTGAGGGTGGCTCACGATGTGAATACTGGGCTCCTGGCATTTCGTCATTGAATTGTTGTGGAAAGAAGAGCTTTGGTAGTATAGGTATCAGAGGGGTAGCCGTGTTAGTCTGGATCTGTAGAAGCGACAAAGAGTCCTGTGGCACCTTATAGACTAACAGACGTATTGGAGCATAAGCTTTTGTGGGTCAATACCCACTTCTTCAGATGCAAGCAGTGGGGGGAAAAAAAGAGAATTTTTCCCCCCACTGCATGCATCTGAAGAAGTGGGTATTCACCCACGAAATCTTATGCTCCAATACGTCTGTTAGTCTATAAGGTGACACAGGACTCTTTGTCGCTTTGGTAGTATAGTGACACCTGCCCTAAAAGCGACCTCCCTGTATCTAAAGCAGCCACTTTAAAATATGTCCACAATGTCCACTAGTCCTATTCACAACCTAGTTAGAGCCTTCAGGGTGAATTAAGCCCTAGTTTGAAAGTGAATTAGGTGGAGTTGTGCATACTTACGCCGAAACAGTATTTGGCTCCTCTTGTTCTAGGTAACCAGATTTTTCCCGATGGCCTCTTGGATAATCCCTGAATAATTTTTGAAATGCCCCAGCAAATTAAGAGGTTGAACCAGATTATATTATAGAGGCTCCTTGCAGCCCAAACAATTCTATGATTTGATGTAGAATTCGCAAAAAGATATAGGAAAAAAAAGTAGATTCATTTTTGGATCTATACCTTACTAAAGTTCCCTTACAGCTTGACTCTGGACTCCAGTCTGTGGCAAGCCAGTACAGTGTGCATTTCCTTAGCGTACCAGTCATTCAAACAAAATTCTTCAGAATGTCACCGCCCAGCACTGTGCCTCGGTTTCCCCATCTGTAAAAATGGGGCCTGTGATACTTGCTCTCCTTTGTAGGATGCTTTGAGGTTTATTGGAGAAAATTGGTGTGTAAGAGCTAAGTTGCTATCGTTATTGCATACAGTCTGTACGGTAATAGGATTTCTCAAGCCCATGGAAATCAAATTCCAGGGAAAACTCTGCCATTTCCCCACCACTACTGATGTGGAGGGTATCCTGCTAAAGCGAGCATCAGCCTGTATATATGCGATGGCCTTTTGACTTAAATAAATTGATGACCCTGGGGGGAAAACTGGTCACAGCCAGTATTTTCGTGTCTCTGCCCTTGCCCCCCACCTTAACTATTAACTAATAAGGGTTGCAAATGACTTGAGGAGGACCAGGAAGAAGAAGGAGACAAGATGGGTAGGGAGGGGAGAAGTCACTCACCTATGAAGTATTAATCCCATAAATCAGTAACAAGCTGTTTTATATATCGAGGCGGGTGGGGGGGAAGAGAAGTGGAAGGAGATGTGAGGAAGGAAGAGTGACATATGCTCTCATTCTACTTATAAGGTCTGTATCCAGTTACTTACTGTGCCTTATTACCCAGGGGAAAGTTTGAGTAGATCCTGCTGACTCACAGAACCTGGCGAGATAAGGCCCTTTGCATCTACAAACATTGCTGGGGTCTAGACACCTTTTCTATGATTTGATTATGGATACATCTGTTTTATATTTACTTACTTATCAGTTGAGATTGTAATTCTTCTTCCTCCAAAGTGGTGCAAAAGCATATTCAGGTTTTGCATTTTGATGACGCATTTATGTTCTAGTTTTTATTGTTCTCCCTCTCTCTTCTCTTACTGCCAGATCAGAGCAATTTACAAATGCTTGGGTTTTTTTAACTGAAAAAATATGACATAGCAAAACTTCTTTCCTAAGAATAGAATATTATTTGTAATGAATACTGTAAATCAGATGAAGTAAAGATACATAGTAGTGTATGTTTAGCATGATTCCAGCACTAAGAAAGACTTTTCAGTGCGTACTACTTTCATGTCTAAATATAGTTTTTATTCAGGGTCAGTTATCTGGTCTATATCTTTCTAACCATCTATAGCAATACTATGTCTGTAGGCAAGTAAATTCGCTGAGACTTACCTACAGATTTTAGGTTCTAATATATGAGAGCAGTTAAGCACATGCTTAAATCCATTTCTGTTGAACAAAATACTTAAGTGTGTTTTCCTAACTTCAGTGGGGCTTAAGCACATTCTTAAATGCTTTGCGGAATAGGGATGGGCGTATTTAAGCATGTGCTTAAAGTTACAACTGTAGTTTGCTGAATCAGGGACTAGGTGATGTTAAAGACGCAGAATGGATCAGTGAATCATAGAATATCAGGGTTGGAAGGGACCTTAGGAGGTCATCTAGTCCAACCCCCTGCTCAAAGCAGGACCAATCCCCAATTTTTGCCCCAGATCCCTAAGTGGCCCCCTCAAGGATTGAACTCACAACCCTGGGTTTAGCAGGCCAATGCTCAAACCACTGAGCTATCCCTCCCCCCTAGTGGTAGAACTAGAACCCGAACCCAGGGACTAGAACCCAGGAGACCTGACTGCCTCGGTTTATCAGTGTATAAATGGATGCACTAATACCTCCCTTCATCGCTGGAGTGTTGAGAGAATTCACACTTACAAAGCACATGGAGATCCTAGAATGAAAGTTCTTCTAGAAGTGCACTGTTCATAGAATCATAGAATCTCAGGGTTGGAAGGGACCTCAGGAGGTCATCTAGTCCAACCCCCTGCTCAAAGCAGGACCAACCCCAACTAGATCATCCCAGCCAGGGCTTTGTCAAGCCTGACCTTAAAAACCTCTAAGGAAGGAGATTCCACCACCTCCCTAGGTAACCCATTCCAGTGCTTCACCACCCTACTAGTGAAAAAGTTTTTCCTAATATCCAACCTAAACCTCCCCCTCTGCAACTTGAGACCATTACTCCTTGTTCTGTCATCTTCTACCACTGAGAACACTGTTGTTGTTATTTAATCGATTATATGCCTCCAGGTCATGCTCAAAAGAAAAAGGCAGCAAAGAGTAGAAAAGGATTTCAAAGCATAACCTATACCAGCCTGTCTCTTTCAGATACCAGGAACAGTGTATATATTCTTTATATTTTAATATAGCTTAGAATTGGATTTTTTATATTTAATTGAATAGCTGACATCAAGGAGTTCTTCGAATATTTCAGTTATTGCGATTATTAGATGCCTGCCTTTGCTACAGCATTCAATTATCATGAGATCTTATATGATAATGTAGCCATTTGCTCTGAGATTAGTTTGACACAATTGCCATTAACAGCCGCTAGCATCTCTTTGTGCCGCAGTGACACGGCCCTCAAAAAACATGCCACATGGAAGTGTATGCCCCAAAACGTAAATGAGGGGGAGAAAGAGGATGGAGTTAATCACAGGGCATGGCTTTCTGAACCATGAAAATCCTGTAAACCCCATATAATGACGCAAGTTCTGGCTTGCATTGGGTCTTATATGGTGGGGTCCCCTGCACTGAATCACACCCATTTTTCTTTCCTTGAGTAGTGCTGAATTTACTAACTGCAGTTGAATTATTATTATTAGCAGTAACATTAAAGACATCTTCATCCTGATCAGGAATGAACGAACGTATGGGGCAGTTTTGTACAACATAGTAGGAAAAATGGCCGTAGGGCCATGTGGTACATTTTGTGGTTTCCTGGTCCCAGAATCCTCTTCCCTTGTAAACATTAACTGACTTTCCATTGTAGTCTCCTTAGGAGAGTTGGGGAAGATCTGTTAGATTTTGGTTTAAAACCTCCACCCCTGAAGCCCTGGGCACAATAACCCCGGAGTTACAAAGCAGCCCTTCTCCTTGCTCCCCCTCTATCACAAATCACGATACAGCTTAAAAACACCGGACAGAAATCCCATCCTCAGCCTTCCACCATTAAACAGCCGGGCTTCGCAGCACGATTGTAAGGCGAATGAATTCAGGTATCAAAGTCAAGGGAGCCCTGCTGATTTACATGAGTGAGGCTATGGCCCCTGCCTGATGTGAACCTTCAATCAGGGCTTTAAAAATATGCAGAGGCCTTTTTCAAGGAATAGAATGAGAGAAGGGCTTGATCCCGCACCATTAAAGTTCTAGCAATTTTGGGCTGGAAGGGACCTGGAGAGGTCATCCAGTCCAGCCCCCTGCGATGACACAGGACTCAGCATACCTAGACCATCCCTGACAGGTTTTGCCATTGATGTCAATGGGAGCAGGATTAGACCCTTAGGAAGGAAGCAAGACTGCCTGAGAAGGAAGGGTTGGTTTGTTTTTAATACAATCCCTCTTCTGTGCTACTGTTTGTTCTGTCTGTGGCAGTGCAGTGAAGGAGGAGCTAGATATACTGAATCCACAGTATGTGAACAAAGTTGTTTGTTGTGTCAGCATGAGATGGGATTGTACGAAGTGCTGCTTCTCAGGGCTGGCAGGCTCTTGTTGCTCATCTGAATGCCACCCACTGCCTGCACTATGACTAAGCAACCCAACGATAGCATCTTGCACACCTGGAATGTGCAAAGCACCTGACCCAAGCACAGATCCCAGCACACTCGCGTCCGCGAGAGCATCTCTCTCACTGAGTTTGATTTTAAACTAGCACTCAGTAGCAATAGAAAAAGGCCAGATTCTGGAACAAGACTCAATATATTCTGCCAGAGCAGCACCGATGCTCAGCCTTATTCAGGTCAGCAGCAGTCCCCTCCCAAGCTACAGAGTATTCCTGCCAGCAGCAGAAATAATCTGTGTGGGCTGCGCACAGGGAGCATTGCTGGGTCATGAGGGGTCAACACACAAGCAGGCAGATAGATTGTTGTGACCAGCCCCAGAATTCCTGGCCTCTGCTCCTGTTATGGAGTGGTCTCTCCCAGATGTTTGGGGGGCTGGGGGGAGGGACATGAACATTACTAGGTGCAGCCCATTTCTACTTTGCAGAACACTGTGTTTCTGGCTAATGTCTGTGCAGCTGGCATGAGGGGCCTCTCTTCTGGTGCCCGCAGTTTATAGGCATAAATAACCACAAGTGAAATTTAGATCATTTAGACACTTAGGCCCTGATCCAGCAAAGTGCTTAAGCATATAGAATCATAGAAATGTAGAGCTGGAAGGGACGTTGAGAGGTCATCAAGTCCAGCCCCCTACAGGCATTTGTCCAACCTGTTCTTAAAAACCTCCAATGATGGGGTTTCCGCATCTCCCTTCGAAGCCCATCCTAGAGCTTAACTACCCTTATAGAGTGGCAAAGAGTCCCGTGGCACCTTATAGACTAACAGACGTATTGGAGCATAAGCTTTCATGGGTGAATACCCTTTCGTGAGTGAATACCCACTTCTTTTGAAGAAGTGGGTATTCACCCACGAAAGCTTATGCTCCAATACGTCTATTAGTCTATAAGGTGCCACAGGACTCTTTGCTGCTTTTACAGATCCAGACTAACACGGCTACCCTTATAGAGCTTAATTACTCTTCGGCCCACGTGTCCACATATGATTCATTTTAAGCATGTGTAGTCCCATTGACGTAAGAACTTTGCTGAATTGGAGCCTTAAATACTGGCTATACAGCTTCATCTTGCAGGCACAGAAAGGATCCTATGTACCTTTGGTAAACATCATAGACCAAGGGAATGATGTAAATTGGAGTATTAGTCTGCTCTAAATTTTAATTGATACAACTGTCATACTTCTGTCGGGCTCTGGGACTCTCCCCGCTACCAGGGTTCCAGAGTCTGGGCTCCAGCCTGAGCCTGAACATTTACACTGCAATTAAACAGCCCTGTAGCCCAAACCCCATGAACCGGAGTCAGCTGACACGGGCCAGCTATGGGTGTTTAATTGCAATGTAGACCCATCCTTAGTGTTTTTATTCAGTTTGGCTACTCTCTTCATGCCTGGTCACTTTTCAAAAGTTGGAACAGTCGTTCTGTGTTGTCCTCCCATCAGGAGTTGTGCTGGACCATATCCAGTAGCTGCTATTGGTGTGATTTGTAACTCAGAAGAGCAAAGAATGGATCTTCCTGCTGTAGGATTTTCTTGGCTGTCTGTACAGCTCTCAGCCTCTCCATTCACTTGTGGGTCATGTGGGCCACAGCTACTCAAACAGCAAAACAATCTGAATTGGTGAAACAGCAAAACCTTGAGTGTTAAAAGTCATTATCATAAAATCCCCAAGGTAAGGAAGTTTATCAGTTTTCTCTAGGTTTTGCTGTTTCATCATTTCACATTGTTTTGCTATTTGAATAGCTGTGGCTAGGGTTAAATCTTTCTTCAATTGTAGCTGCTGTGAAAGGTTTTTATCTGTGAACCCAATAACTTGAGCTGCCTGTCTCTAATATTTTCATGTTTTGCATTTTGAAAACCACAGTTTTCAGCCAGTGTATGCAGAGCTCTTATAAAACATTCAATATTTCCCCCTGGTTCTTGAATTGTCAGATGGAAAAATACTCTATCACAAACCACATTTCTCTGAGGTATAGAGTATGCATCAAAAATAGCCAGAACCCTTTCATAGTCATCTTTGTGGCTGTCTTCAGTAAAGTCAAAGGAGTTAAAGATATGCTCTACCTCCTTCCCTATAGAATAAATTAAATAAGATATCGATATATCTCCAATTTCTCTGTGGAGCTTGGTAACAATGCGAAATGTTGCAAAATATTGTTTCCAGTCTGTCCATTCTGAAGGTTTGTCAAAGCTAAGGTTCTCGGGGGGCATTGAAGAGTGACATGTTGATGAGATTCTGCAAACTTTATTGCTTTGTTCCTTCTGTTTCTGTTCTTAGTTTACTCCTGACACCATGTCATGTGCTTCTGTACCACATATGGACTGGCCACAGAGCTTGCTTACTCACACCAGATGTCTTCATTATAAGATCCTTTAATGCTCTCCCAGCTGTGGTTGAGGTTTGTTTTAAAAAGGTGTTCACATACAGTGCTATCTAGTGGCTGAACAGTATAATACAGATTAACATTCCATTTCTCATCAGCCTTCATGCTCCAGTTCCTCTAAAGCTGATTGTTTTATTCCCTTTGGTAATCTTCCCCATTTCTTGTTATCATAATATTGAGTTAATGTTGTAGCTGTTCTCTTTATTGAACTTGTAAAATTATCATTAACATTTAATGCATAATTGTGTCTTATGATTTCCAGGTTGTCCCGAAAGCCAGCAGATACAATATAAAACTCTTAGATCTGCAGGCTGCAGAAAAAGTTTTGAGTGAAAAGTAAAAATTCTAAGAAAATGGGTCAGAATCAGAGCAAGCCCCTAAGCAATTAACCTGCTCAGAAAACTCTCTTTATGAATGAAAGTGTACTTGTTTTCAGAATACGTGGTGGTAGAGTAGATCTCAGTTTATTGCTCTCTGCACAATCAGAAGTCTTTATAGCAAAGTGGCCCACAACTGCCACCTCCTTCAAAGAAGAAAAAATTGACTTGTGTCTCCCTTGCACATTTTGGACCAAATTTTTTCAAGGCTCTGTCCAATTTTGCACTTTCAAAATTTCATGCTTGCACATGAAATAAACTGAATGCACAAATGGGAAGATGGGCAAGCAAGCAGTTGCTTGCTTGCACAGATGTGGTATCACTGAGCGCAAATGAGTGCATGGTCATTTTTTTCATGAACAAAATAAAGAGCCAGTGTGAAGGTCCACTGAAAATGTGGACCAACATCCCTAATTATGCCAGGTGACCAAGTCCAAATTTCCTGCATTTTGAGGTTTCAATATAAAAAAATCATCACTAATGTTAAGTTTTGAAATATCCTCTCCCTCTGAAAACTTTCACAAAAAAATTAGTAAAAAATGTGTTTTGTTTTGACCTAGCCATTGAGATGTTTGACATTTTCAAAAATCAAAACCTTTAGAAGAAATTTTGACTTAGTTTGAAAAAACTATTTAAAAAAATTAATACATTCTTGCCAAATTCACAAAAGTTTTGTGTTTTCTTCTTCTTTCCTATCAGCTCTAGAGGTCAATAAGATTTAGAAATGTACTTGATCTATTGCTGGCCCTATAAGAGAAAATACAATCTTTATCTGTCTAAATTGGAGCAAGATAAATGATATTTTTAAAGCATTAGGTTATTTTTATTTTGTCCAGTAAATTTCTATATTCTATTTTAGAATTACCATCACATGCAACAGTGGAACTTCTATACTTTAAAATTACTGTAAGGGGTCCTAGATAGATGGCTTTGAGGCGCTATCATGGTTAAAAGCAAGGATCCATTGCCATTTCTTTGGATTTTTGTCTTGTCTTTCTAACATGCTGTAATTCAGTTTCCAGATATGCAGGTCAGAGCTAAGGTGACACTTTTTGCGATGTAATGCTCTATAGCATGTAGGAATTATACTTGCACTTTGACATAGCAAATGGACAGTGTGTAATCTCTAATATTTATCCTGTAATGAAGTTATACTGTGCATCCATCTATCTATCTATCTATCTATCTATCTATCTATCTATCTATCTATGTTGTATAAGGTTGTTCCTCACCAGGACATCTGAGTGCAACTGAAAAGCAATCTAAGGAAAGGAGGCTGAACAAAGACTAAGAAAAAATAAATTGTTTCACAGCTCTGCAGTAGACTTTCTTTTTTTCCTCTTGCTTTTAATAGGTCACTCTTCCAATCTATTTTACATCAAGCAGATAGCATGTTGGATGTTTTGCAGATGAATGAGACTGTGCAGTGCACTTGTGCATGTCTAGTATGCAAGTATGTCAGCTTGTATTTGATAGCCAGCAAAAAGATTTTTTTTGGAGAATGGGGAGGTGGAATCATTCACAGCAGCGTCTGTGAAAGAAAGAGTAATGCAACTACTGTTAATAAATCAGCCCTGGACCTGAAACGGTTGAACTATCTTCACTGCCATTTTGATTAGCTTTATCCTCTGAGGCATAAATTAAAGAGGAAAATATATAATCTGTGAAGTTTTACAGTGTTATCTTTAAAAATCTGAACTCAGCACTAAGAACTATGCTAAGCAGAGTCCTTTGGTCTAGCAGAATGGTCTAATAGCAATGCTGGAGGTTTGTTCTGATTACATGTTGGATGGTGGGAAGGCACAAACTGTTTTTGCTAAAACTGATCACAACCAGTTTCCCACTTTTGATGTACTAAAGGGTCTTGCAGTGATGCCTGTTGATATTTCATCATCAAAATATTTTTCTAGTAGTATAAAAGCAGAGTAAGTTTGCCTGGATTGTCCTTTTCAAGGGTTGCCAACCCTCCAGAACTGTCCTGGAGTCTCCAGGAATCGAAGATTAATTTTTAATTAAAGATTATGTCATGTGATGAAACCTCAGGAATACATCCAACCAAAATTGGCAACCCTGCCACAAACTGTACTGTAAACACTTGCTGGAACCCCCAGTATCAAGTTGATTGCTCCTTTTTTCCACTACTGGTCTCTTTGTGTAACATTCTTGTAAAGTGTGTTACATGTTTCCTTTCTGGTTGGTCCACAGAGAATAAGCACTTACCACTGCTGCCAGCTAATGAATTTAGGCTCATATCGTCAAAGGTATTTAGGCTCCTAACTTTCACTGAAACCAATGGGAGTTAGGGGCCTGACTATGTCTGTGGATCTGGGCATTAGTCCTTTAACTAGAATGACAAAGAGTCTTGTAACACCTTATAGACTAACAGATATATTGGAGCATAAGCTTTCATGGGCAAAGACCCACTTCGTCAGACACGTGGTGGAAATTTTCAGAGGCAGGTATAAATATGCAGGCAAGAATCAGGTTTGAGATAACAAGGTTAGTGCAATCAGAGAGGATGAGGTCCACTCCTAGCAGCTGATCTGGAGGTGTGAACACCAAGAGAGGAGAAACTGCTTTTGTAGTTGGCTAGCCATTCACAGTCTTTGTTTAATCCTGAGCTGATGGTGTCAAATTTGCAAATAAACTGTAGCTCAGCAATTTCTCTTTGAAGTCTGGTCTTGAAGCTTTTTTGCTGCAGAATGGCTACCTTTAAATCTGCTATTGTGTGTCCAGGGAGACTGAAGTGTTCTCCCACAGGTTTTTGTATATTGCCCTTCCTAATATCTGATTTGTGTCCATTTATCCTTTTACGTAGGGACTGTCCAGTTTGGCCGATGTATATAGCAGAGGGGCATTGTTGGCACATGATGGCGTATATTACATTGGTAGACATGCAGGTGAATGAACCAGTGATGGCGTGGCTGATCTGGTTAGGTCCTGTGATGGTGTTGCTGGTGTAGATATGTGGGCAGAGTTGGCATCGAGGTTGTTGCATGTATTGGTTCCTGAGTTAGAGTTATTATGGTGCAGTGTGTAGTTGCTGGTGAGAATACGCTTCGGGTTGGTGGGTTGTCTGTGGGCGAGGACTGGCCTGCCTCCCAAGGCCTGTGAAAGTGAGGGATCGTTGTCCAGGATAGGTTGAAGATCACTGATGATGCGTTGGAGGGGTTTTAGCTGGGGACTGTAGGTGATAGCCAGTGGACAACCCAGACAACCACACCAACCTAAAGCATATTCTCACCAGCAACCCACAGCAACCCACAGACAACCCCACCAACCTGAAGCAAAGAGGATTATGTCATGCCCTCCATCACTTTACATACAAATTGATTGTATTCACCACAGTTTCTGACCCTGTGACTCCACTAGATTCTCTAGTCTTTAAGGAAATCATTCTGGGCAGGAACTAAGAGTGCACCAATATTTTAATGCTAAATGCCTTTATTCAGAATGCCTGTGTGTTTCTATGTTCTTTGTCTAGAACTGTTCTTGGCCAATTCCTAGTTTGTTAAAAGGTAGAGGAAAGTGGGGAGCAGTTTTCAAGGATGGGCACAGAATGCAGGATTAGAAAATATGGTTCCTGGGGTCAAATTCTCTGCTGACGTAAGTGGGAAATTGCTGTCTTAGATGGTGCCATGCTGGGGATATGACTTTGGTGTTTAACAATAGTTTTCTCAGGTTGGTTGCTAGCACTGACACTCTGCTGTTCTCTAGGAGGTGTTCTTTAGGCATACCATAACTCAGTGGCTTTGGACAACGCAACACGAGTACAGATGGCGGAGGGTGTATCATGCTCTTCTATGTCAGGGTTGGTTAATCAACTCAATGAACCTGTAGATCCCAGGAGAGTGAAACCCAACGTGGTCATCTTTCTGTCTTGTGAGATTGTCATTTTAAAAAATATGCTTAGACACTTTTCATACTGAAATTTGTTACACACCAGTAACTTCTGACAATGGGTTGTTACCATGAGATTTTGCTCAGATGTATGATTGATTGCACACAGGAAAGGGAACCTAATTAAAAGTTCAGAATATAAAACTTGTGTCAGAAGTTTGTGCAGGTGTCTCCTAGTAACAGCAGAAACTTAAGCCAGAATTTTCAGACCTGGGTGTCTAAAGTTAGGCTCTTAAATCCATGTTTAGAGACCTCCATGACAATGGGCCAGTGAAGTGCCGAATAACCACAATTTCACAGATATTGATGGGAGCAGCAGGTGCTCAGCAAGTTTGAAATTTGGGGCCTCCATTTTTAAAAGTGATCAGTGTCTTCTGTTTTTGGGTCCCAGCTTCTGGCTCCTTTCACATGTCTCCTTTTCAGAAGATGGGTGCTCAGCACTTTGTGAAAATCAGGACCCTTTAATAATAATCATACCTAGCTTTTATCTAACACTTGTCATCTGTAGATCTTAAAGTGCTTTACAAAGCATGTAAGCATCATTATGTCCATTTTACAAATGGTGGAAATGAAGCACAGGGAGGCTAAATGATTTGCCTAAGGACATCCAATGGCCAATCTGGGAATAGAATCCAGATCTCTTAAGGCTTAGTCCAGTGCTCTATCCACTAGGTCACCAGTATCTCAAGGTGGGCAATTAAAATATAAGTCACTAAATAATCAGTAGCCCCTTTTGAAAATGTGGGTCCAGGCTACTTTTATTTAGGAGCCTAAATATGGATTTAGGATCCAAATTTTAGGTGTACAAATTTGAAAATCTTGGGTTTATTTTTGTTTATTTTTGTGTTAAGAATACTTATGTACATTTTTGCTTACAGGGACAACCTCCTGAGATACATATATCGCACCATGAGGGTCTAAGAGGACGGCAGTCATGTAGCTTTATTTCTAGCTACAGCTGGTTGGGAATTTTCCGTCAAAATGTTTTTTTTCCGTGGAAAATGCAGTTTCCTTAAAAATCAGTTTTTTCTAAAATGTTTTGATTTCTTTTCCATTAGGACAATTAAAACAAAATATTTTATTTTGGATCAGGTCAACCTGAATCAAAACCTTTTGGTTTGTCCAACTGGATTGAAGTGTTTTGAGTCAGTTCAGCATCTGTCTGAGCTGTCATGGTGCTGCATGGGAATTGTAGTTCAGGTGTCTCATGCCACAATTCTCTGTGAGCTGAGCTCCTTGGCTGGACTACATATTCCATGATGCACTGCAATCACCCCTCTGGTTGAACCACTGAAGTGCATCAGGGGAATCCAGTCAGGTGGGTGCAGCTCAATGTTGAACTAAACATTTTGATGTTTCCAAATAAAAAAAATTCAGACCTTTCTATTCTACAAAAAATTGATATTCTGACTTTTTCTCCTCATTTTTGGGACAAAACAAATATAGATAGATTGAACATTCCCATGGGACAAAAAAAATAAATCCAATTTTTGACTAGCTCTGTTCCAGCTAACTTCAGTGCAACACAAATAATAAAATGCAGGACACTCAATTTAAAACCGCAAACGCCACCATGGACTTATGACTTGTTTCTTGCTCCTGTAGCCTGGAGATAGTTATACCTTCAGCAAGAAATTACAGTCATTTTTAAACCCCAGAAAGTCCATTTATTGTATGTTTAGTTTAGTCAACACAAATGTGATCACTTCTTTCTGGTTGATGCTGTGAAATTAGGTCAGCAGCAGTGTCCAGTCTGCCTGATTGACACAGAACTTTAAAACCAAGCAAAGTCTCTCCCTTCTTTACTGCATGTGACTTTGCTGTCAGGCCAGTGCTGAGGGCATAAAATCATTACCAGTCTCCAGTATAGCAAGTGCCCAGCATGCCTGGAGTTGACACGACAGAGCTTTCAAATGAAAATATATTTTACAGTATTTCCTCTTTTAACTCAGTAATGTGCCTTCTCTGTCAGTCCAGTGCAAGGGAACCAAAATCAGTGATGGGCCCAGATATGCCCAGTGTTCCTACACTAGACCTAACACAACTTTTTAAAAAATCCTCTTTTTACTTTGTGCTAGTGATGAGACCTGGCTGTGAAATTACAGCAGTGACTCTTGCATGATATATGAAATAAATGTTTTAAAAACCACCAGATTGAGAAGGGAATCGATGCATTTAGATGTATGTAGACAGTGCTTCATAATCCCTGCTGTGCTGCTTGCTTTAATATCCATCTTGGGGGGAAAAACCCTCAGCTGTTCCAGAAATTTCGGGTTGTTTCCCCTGGAGCGCTATTCTCAGCCCCTGAGAGGCTCTACTTTTCCCTGTTCCAGTACAGAGCACTAGGCCCCCAGTCTGGTTTCTCTGAGTACCTGGCTTCCTGCAGACCCTGTCTGACCGCTCCCTGTGATTCCAACTGCAGACTAATCGCACACTCAGACCTTTCCCAAGACCTAGGTGTCCATTAACTATAATCTGACCCCCTTAGCCCTGCCCCCTCATCTGAGAAGCAGCTACTTAATTATGGCACAGGTGTGATTGGCCCCATCTCCCATTGAAGGGGCCAGTCCTCAAGCCAGGGAGTAAGGGTTTGCGGGTTTTATAACCTGCTGCATATTACACCTGTGGAGGGATTTACCACCTTCTCCCACTTGTGAGTCCTTTGAGCTGTACTCAACCCAGTCAGCCACACTGCTAAACCACTGCAGAGAAGAATTTTGTGGTTATAGGTCATCAAGGGCCCCAGCAAAGTACGCGTACCAACGGGACACTAGTTTTACATTTGCTACATCAAGTCACAGGTATTTTCAGTGTGGGCACCGGTGACCCTAAAAATAGTGCTTTACCCTGTTATGTTGTATTTGTCTCCTGTTTAATAGAATTATTGTGTTGAATATATTTTTATGTGTTTGTGTTATTTCTTGGAAGTCTCCAACTCTCTGGCAAGTAAGTGGGGTTACTATATGAGCTGCCTGGATTGCAGAATTATATTCCTCAGATGAATTAAGTGCAAATTTTGCATGTTGAAAAGGTTAGGATACGTGCAACATTCATGATTCCCTTGGCTGTCTCTTCTTTCCTGGGATTACAGAACACAATTTTTAAATCTGGTAACAATGAAAAAGAATGCTTCCTTCTAAGGCAGAACAGATTGGGTTTGTGGGGGGATGTACCAGGCCTTCATGGCCCCCTGCTGGAGGTCTGCTGTTTTGCTACACCCCTTCCCAGGAAGCAGCGAGGAGGGAGAAAAAGAACAGCAATGGTGAGTCTTCCAGGCCTTTCTAGAGAAGCCTCACTGGAGCAGCCATCTTGGAAGCTAGAGAGACCTGGTCCTCCAAGCAGTGGTGTAGCCAGGTTCTAACACCAGGGGGAGCGAACACATAAAAAAAGGCGCCACCCCGACTCTCAGCCCGCTCCCAGCCTGGGTGAAAGAACCCAGGCCAGCAGCGGGCTCTTGGTGAGGACAACGGCGGGACCCCTGCTGGCAGGAGCCCACAGGGGGGAATCTCAGAGAGGCGGTGGGCTGAGCAGACAGCTCAGCTCGCCTCGTGCCATGTACACAGACGATGTTTCTACTGCATTTGATTATGGGAGATTCTGCTCGCCTAGAAGAAAACGATGACACCGCTCAAAAAGCATTTGAAGGGACCTGTATTAGAATGTCGGCGCTTTTTTGTCGCCTTGCTCCTCCACTCCGTCTCCAGTGCCACTGCCACTCTTTCAAAAATGCAAAAGGCACCATTTTCGGAAAATGCGCGCACGCCGCCGGTGTTCTTTTGTCGGCCCTGCGTTATTTTGTGGCTCCACCTCCATCCACTCCGTCTCCACCCTTTCAAAAATTAAAAAGGCGCCACTTTTGGAAAATGTGCTCAGGGGGAGCGGCCACTCTCCCTGCTTCCCTCCCCCCCCCCCCCCCCCCGCTACTCTACTGCCTCCAAGGGCTAGAAGGGCTAGCAACAGCCAATCAACGTCCAGCAGGCTCAGATAAAAAGAACTGCCTGGCCTTAGCAGGCTAGTCCCTGGCTAGGAGCAGAGGTGTAAAGGAGGCAACTCTGCTATGGCTAAAGGAGCCTATCAAATAGCCAGAGTTTATGACTGGCTGAATTTACACAGCTGGGATTGCAGAGAAAAGAATCTGAGGAGGTTGGCCCTGAGCTAGGGCTGGAGATAAAAGGGCCCAGCAGGATGAGGCCCAAGGAAGCAACAGCAAAGGGTTGGAGTATGTGGCTGCTGTGGGTAGGGTCCTTGGGCTCCCCAACACGGAAGGGATTCATTTAGACTTTGTGGCTGGGCCAGATGGCCAAGCCATAGAATACCCACCCAGGTCAGCCTGTAAGGGGGGACCAGGGGTGAGAGGAGAACAGGGTACTGCGCCCTGCTGCTCGGAGCAGCTCAAGAGGTGAGTGCCCCTTTCAGGGGCCTACTAGTATTAAAACTTGATGCATTGAAGATCCAATAATATCTGGATGTGAAAAAGTCTGTGGGGACATTCAGCTAGGATATTTCTCTACCTGGCAAGACTGTGATTGTGCTATGGAGCATAGACATAGTTTCTGTTGCAGCACAGATTTCACCAAGCATAGGTAGTAGGGCTAGCAAATGATTAAAAAAATTAATTGCTGTTTTAATTACACAATAATAGAATACCATTTATTTAAATATTTTGGATGTTTTCTACATTTTCTAATATATTAGAAAATTAGTTCTCTATATTAGTTCTTCTTCACACAGTGCACAGTCAACCTGTGGAACTCCTTGCCTGAGGAGGCTGTGAAGGCTAGGACTATAACAGGGTTTAAAAGAGAACTGGATAAATTCATGGAGATGAAGTCCATTAATGGCTATTAACCAGGATGGGTAAGGAATGGTGTCCTTAGCCTCTGTTTGTCAGAGGGGGGTGATGGATGGCAGGAAAGAGATCACTTGATCATTACCTGTTAGGTCCACTCACTCCGGGTCACCTGGCATTGGCCACTGTCGGTGGACAGGATACTGGGCTGGATGGACCTTTGGTCTGACCCAGTACGGCCTTTCTTATGTTCTTATTGATTTCAATTACAACACAGATACAAAGTGTACAGTACTCACTTTATATTTTTATTACAAATATTTGCACTGTAAAAAAGATAAAAGAAATAGTATTTTTCAATTCACCTCATACAAGTTCTGTATCATGAAAATGCAACTTACAAATGTAGACTTTTTTTTTTTACATAACTGCACTCAAAACAATATAAAACTTTGGAGCCTACAAATTCACTCAGTACTACTTTTTGTTCAGCCAATTGCTTAGACAAACAAGTTTGTTTACATTTGTGGGAGATAATACTTTCCACTTCTTATTTACAATGTCACCTGAAAGTGAGAACAGGCGTTTACATGACACTGTTGTAGCTGGTGTTGCAAAGTATTTACGTTCCAGATAATACTTAACATTCATATGCCCTTTCATGAAAATATCTGTAATATAAATAATATAAAGTGAGCACTGTACACTTTGTATTCTGTGTTGTAATTGAAATCAATATATTTGAAAATGTAGAAAAACATCCATAAATATTTATGATACATTTAAATTGGTATTCTATTATTGTTTAACGGTGCGATTAAAACTGTGATTAATCATGATTAATTTTTTTAAATTGAGTTAATTTGTTTTGAATTAATCGCTTGAGTTAAGTGTGATTAATCGACAGCCCCAACAGATAGTAATTTTGTAATTCAGCAGTGATCTGTTGGAAGTTTATCCTACTGATCTCAGGCATTTCTTGGATGATTTTCCCTAGTTGTTTTACTCTTGAGGTTACATTAACAGTTGTTGCAGATAATTCTTTAAATCTTCAGTGATAAATCTGGCCACAGCTCCTTGAACTGTAAACCTGATAAAGGATAAATAGTTTGTAAAGACAACAACTTGCTTTGTATTGAAGTTCTGCCACTGGGGACTGACCAACAGGAATTACAGATCAGGTAAGAAGAGAACAAAGAAATAGCTGTGTAGAAGTCTTAGACCTAAAATATTCTATTTCACCTCTCAGCTGAGCTATGTTAGTGAAGAGGGGCTCACTAGAGTCCTAGGAGCAAACCGATGCTATAAATGGGGGGTTAAATAATAATGAAATGTTAGCAAAACACCCGGCAGAAGCAGTGTCAGTGGGTTGTTTCCTTATTGATGAGACTAGCATTTTTCGAGTAAAATATTAAGGCCCAGTTTTCAAGCTTGAGTTCTGTATCTAAGCACCTAAAATGTAAGCATCAGAATAAGGCCTCAAATGGACTTTAAGCACATGCTTAAAATTAGACATGTGCTGGAGTACATTGCTGACTCAGAGCTTAAGTAGCCTGGTTTTAGAGGTGCTGGGAACCCATAGGTCAAATCAATGGGATCTGTGGGTGCCCAGCACCTTTGAAAATCAGGTTTCATTGAGGGGCCTACCTTTAGAAAGTGTTGGCTTAGGTTCCTACATAGCAATATTTCCCCTGCTGTGTTGGTACCAGAATGACATTGACTAGGATCATCCTTGTCAGTTTCGCCTTGTTACTGACAATGCGGTGAAAGCCTGCTGCTCAGAGCTGAGGCTCTCATCAATCCTGAGTCCATGTCTGGTATTGCAGAGACCTGCTGTGCAGGAAAGCAGCTCCTGTCAGTTTCTCAGCTGCTTGTGCTTTAGAGACGGATGAAAAAGTGGGGAAAGGTACAGAGAGAATAAGTGGGAAGAGATGGAAAAAAGAGGACGGGGGCATGAGAGATGGAAAATAACACACTTCCTGTATTGGAAGGTTTTATTGCTCAAATGTTTGCAGCCACAGACATTACTTTCTATCATCAACCGTTATTGTAAGCCCAGGAGATATTCCATGTTTTAAAATTATCTTCTACACCGTTTTGATTTGGCTCGGGGATAACATTGTTTTCGACTTTGGCAAGGAAACATCCATTTAGTATAACCGCGAAAAGCAACAACTAGCAATACATTTATTTTCCAAATAATGCGTGGGTTTTATTCCCAAAATCAATGTCTTCAGACTAATTTTTAAAAATATGCCTTAGAACACATGATAATTCAATTCGTATTAAGTGGCCGGAGGAGAGCTATACTTTCTTTGTTGTTCCCATCAGCCTTGGAATTTAAATTGTTAACCCTCCATGGTACTTAATGGTCAATAACAGTTTGAGGTGGCTGGCCTGATGGGAGAGCTGCATGTGCTGGGCTGTCCTACAAAAATCTGGTTTCAGAGGGATTTGAGGGGGTTCCTAACCTTCTGCCATCGCCTACTGGTTGTCATGTGGCAATAATAAAGAATTGTCCCTACACAGTGAGCAGAGAACTTCATTAGAATAAGAAAACCACAATATCCCTAACACTACTCTGTGTCACCTTTTCTCTGCAGAGCTTCAGTCAAAAACCCCACCTGCCTACCTTCCTGCTGCAGAGGTAAAGGAACACTACACATTTTCCAACCTGGTGATATGGTCTTCCTTCCAAGAACACCTGTGTCCCTAAGCCAATCAAGGGCTTGGATGGCTTTTTCATGGGTGACTAAGTGTCTCACTGCTCTGCCATGGTGACCCTTGCTCTTTAACTAGTGCTCTGGAGTTTATGCCCAAGAGTGTGCTGCAACAAACGCCCTCCCTTTGTTCCCAGGGAATGAGAGGTTCTTGCAGCAATGCAAGGAGGGAGACTCCACCCCCACAAGGACCTTTAATCTTGCAGAAATGGAGGGAGGACAGGAGCCATGCAAGTATTTGAATTTAGAGATTCTCCCCCTCCCCTCCATCCTCTCAGGTGCTTTGTTAAAATCATTAGCTCCACTTTAGCACCCTCCAGGGTGGCACACAGGGAGCTTGTGGGGAGGAATGGAGGAATGCAAGGAGCCCCACTGTGTACAATGCACTCGGGCTTGAGGCACAAAGTGTGCAGCCTTCTGGTGTAAAACTGAATTCACAAATGTCATTTTCCAGAACTCAAGCTATCTCATGGGGTCTTAACCTCTCAATATAGCCTACCCAAAATACAATCTGCAGAGTCATTTATCTGCACAAACCAGAATTCTTTCGAACGCAAAAACCCCAGGAATCCCTAAAGAGGGTGGAATGAAGGAAAAAGACATATTCAAACCATAAATAAAACACTGTCATATTTTAAATCCCCAAGTATGTTTTGGAGGGAGGTGTCTATAAAGCTGAGAAGTTTGGGAAGGGTATTTACAGGCTCTGTGTTCACTAGGCTGCAGCTCCCTTAGATTCCTTTGAAAATCCCAGCGGGATTTCTTTTATTGGGCCGGACAAAAAGTCTTTTCACCACCATACGTAGAACAAGGCCTCGCTTTGCAGACCAAGGGAAAAACCTAGGGCCAGATCCTCAGCTGGCGTAAATTGGTGTCAATTCCCTCACTTTGGAAGGAAAACAAACCCAGGTCTGTACCACGCTCTCAGCAGTCTCTGTGCTTTTCAGAAATCTGCAAAAGAAGCCACCTCTGCCTGATGCTTTGTCCTTTGTGAGGTTAGGCCTGGGGTTCAGTAGTTGATTCTCTGTTGGCTTTTCACTGATAAATTCCCCTCTCCACATTAGAAAATATTTGGCAGCTGCTCAGGAAGTCCTTGGTTTCCCCTTTGTTTTCTTTGGTTTGGAGGTGTAGAAATCGGTGCGCAGTACACTAAAGACTTTATTCATTTCACGCTGTTTACAAGCCACTCTGCTTCATGACCTGTAGCAGTGGAAGATTAATCTGGCATTGACCTTTCTCTAATCTGCAAATTGAAAAAATTGTCCTCTCTATCCCTTCATTATGAAACTGTGATTACACCAGCTAGGATAAAAATATGAACACGCTCAACCCTCCGGGATAAGCTCATCACCAGCTGGGAGCAGAAATACATTTTCCCCAGATGTACAATTAGCCAGGAGCATTTTGGGGGGGATTTTTCACCTTTCTCTGAAGCTCTTATGAAATCCACAGTGGGAGACAGGATACTGGACCGACCAGTGATCTGTTATGTTGCCACTAACAGAGCCATTTCCAATCCAGTTCTCTAATACTATCAGTAGTTGGTGCACCGTCTCCAGGGCACTTCCAAAGTGATGCAACGTGCAATTTTTTGCGGGCCATCTCCAATGTTCCCTCTAATTTTTGACAGGCCGTGTGTGCAAAAAGAATTCTTCTGTGCAAATTGTTGTGCTTCTGTTCAAATTGTTGTGCGCACAATGTTTCACCGTGTGCGCGGGGTTTAGGATCTGTGTGCGTGCGCACACGTGCACAGCTTAGAGGGAACAGTGGCCATCTCTGTCATTTGAGGTGGTCCCAGTTGCAAATGAGCACGTAACTTTGCTTCTGCTGAAGACTGAAATAAGCATGAAGAAGGCTCCTTATCTCCTCCCAACCCACTGCTGGCAATGTCTTTGGAGGGGGATCGTTCTACCTGCAGGTCGGACACACTGGCAGAGGTTCCCTTAGCCCCTTCTTGGCGTCTTCCTCATGGTTTGCTGGCCACAGCTATTACACAGCCCCCCTCTCCATCAGCTCTTTTATAGACAGTGCTTTCTGACACAGAGACAATACCTTTCTGATGCCTCCGCAGAACTGACTGCACTTTTTCATCTGTCTCCTGGGGAAAGTGCAAAGGGCATCGTCGTCTGCTGTGACATTGCAGAATGTGCAGAGGAGAACTCCCCTTGGAAAGCAGATCGTCAAAGAAGACAACGAACGAGAAGATTTCTTAAACAAACTAGACAGCTTTCCCCTCCAGTGTTAGAATAGCAGAGATTCAACACAACAGTGTAATCTGGGGGAAGGAAAAGAGTGAGAGGTATGGGAATGTAACTACAATTTATAGCCCAGATCCTCAGCTACATGGGAACTATGCCAATTTACACCCTCTGAGGATCTGGCCCCATAGGTACAGTGTGTTACACTCTGAATCAGTAAGCTGCCTACCAAATGATAAAACTCAACCCACATCCTATACAGAGCCCTGTCCCTTGCCAGGAGTGGCATTACCTGAAAGCATTTGGTCCTGAGCCGGATGTTGGAAATTCTGATGGTGACATGACCATGCTCCGTTTTGTGCGCTATGTTCTGGTGTTGTCTGTCCAAAACCAGCTGAAGTGGCACTGAACTGCAATGCAAGATCAATACTTAAAAAAAAAGGGGGCCCGTCTGACGGATGGGCCCATTTCAGGACCTTCTCACACCTTTCCTAAGGCTATTCTCAGCTGAAAGAGTGGGCACCAGGAATGGTTTGGCAACTTTAGGGAGAGGCACTTGTCCCAGAGGAGCAACCTGCATGGAACTTGTAGGGAAGATCACAGGTTGCAGGAGGGAAGAGTTTGGAGGGAGTCCCAGTCTGTGTACACATGGTTTGATTGCCAGTCTCAGCTGCAGCACCTCTGAAACTAGCTCTCTTAACAAAGAGCTAGTTTAGTTTTTAAAACATGGAAATTACCCAGCACATGGTACATGAAACAGGGTAGAGGAGGAATTCGGGAGGGTTTTAGCAGCTCAGATTTGGTGGATGGGAATATATCACTGTTTCCCCCCTGCCACCCAGGCCTTGTTGCTTCCCATTGCAGATCCTACCTTTTGTCCTTTCCCAGCTCTTACTTTATGGTTAAAATGGGACATAACAGTTTCCTCTCTCCTGGCTCACATTGTTACTCACTAGCCAGCCTCTCTCTCTTATGTCTGCCATTTATGCTGAAACATTCTTGGCTACCTCCTCTTCATCTCTGATTCTACCATGCTGCCATGTTTCAGGTCACAAGCTAAACTCTGTAATGGGAGTGGGACCACATCACAATCTGGGAGGTGGGGGAAGAGAGAGAGCGGGTGACTCATCAAGCCAGAATCCAGCAGCAGCTGGGTCTGACTTTAGCAGCAAAGTTGGGAGGTGGGAAGGGAGCCAGAATTGAAAGGGGAGGGGGGAAAACTAGAGAAAGCAGAACAGGGCACGGGAGCAGTATCTGGATGGACTTTTAACCAGTTCTACTGAAACTTGGGCAAAGCCCTGATTTCGGTAGAATTGGCTGGGATGCTGGGAAGTATCACAGAGTGGGGACACTTCCAGTAAAGACAGATACTTAGTCACCCTGGTTATAATGGATAAAAATAGTGGGACTGGTTAGAACATTTATTTTTTCTTCAAAATATTTATTGTTTTTGGTGAAACTTTTTGCATACTTTTTTGCTGAAAATCCCCAACCCCCCCCAATTTTGGCTTTCAAAAATGGAAAACTCTGGCTTTCAGTTGTTCTATCCATCCCTCTATCATCTTCCAATCGTGAAGTCAAAAAGTTTTGACCAGTTCAAAAAGCCAACTGGGAACAGTTTTTTTTCAAGTGTGTTTTCTTGCTTGGTTTTTATCGTTAAAATATTAGCTGCAGATCTCCCTCCCTGAAGGATTCTGACAATATGGGAGCTGTGAGAGCCTGAATTTGGCTTAAGGCTGAACCTCCTCTATGCCCTTGGCTAGAAGCTGTGATACCTGCAGCCCAGGATTCAGCCTCTTGGGAAGTCATATTTCCAGTCCCCCAGAAATTACCTCCATCTTCTGGGGATGGAGGAAGGAAGGAAATTGGGACCAGTGACCTCAGTGTGTTCCTTTGTCTTCCTCTACTAGGGTCTGGGACATACATAGATAGTGATGGAGGTCTGGCTGACAGAGGTACATCTTTTTAGCTTAGGCAGTAAGTTTATCCTTTCATATCCTGAGGTTCCCAGGTTCAATCCCCACTGCTGACAACCCTCCCAAGGGTGCAGCATTACAGGCAGTGGCTCGTGTAGGGATTGAACCCAGGACCTTCAGTGGGTGTGGGTTACACAAGCAGGGTGAGGGGGAAACCCCCTTTTTGTGTCTGTCTTAATAAATAACATATGAGCAGTAAAGGGCACAAACCAAACATGCTCTCTTGCTGCGCTGCTGTTGGTGGCACTTTTTTTGTTTGATTGTTTGTTTTGCAGGTCACCTTTAAAAGGGAGAGATTGTTGACAAGAATGGCTGCTCCGTTATTCTCAGGAGTCATGTGAGTGTCTGATTCCCCTTGTTAGGGTCTCGGCGCTAAAGGAGCATTGATGTTGTCTGAAGCTGCAGTTGTAGACTTGCAGGTAGCGCCATGAAAATAGACCCCAGTGGGGCACCATGCAGGTGAAGAAGTCTGTGCTTACAAAGCAACTTGCAGGACCGAGGCCTTAGAATTTATTCCTGGTGTGTTGTCAGACTCCCATTAAGGTTAATGGGAGGTGGGTGGTTGAATTCACTTTAGGGATCTCTTCCCTAACTTTTGTAGTGGATTTGAAATTCTTTCCCTCATGATGTCTTATTATGACAGATGAACAGTGTCTCCATGTTCGTTAGGCTCATTTCTTATTCAGTTTAGACGTGTTTGTATGGGGGAAGGGACTTTTCAACGTGCAGCTTAACTCTGCATGAATAGGAAGAGCTTGTATGTCTCAGGGACATCGTCAACTTGAAAATCACTAGAGCTGGTCATAATGAGCCCTGACTTTTATGTTTGTTTTCAATTATTATTTTTTAATTTTTTCAACCAGCTCTGAGAACGACATTCTATCTGATATTTTTTTCCATTCGGTTACTAACATCTAAGATCACTGTCATCAAAAGAGAATAGAGAAAAGTGCTTTTTTGTTGTTGTGCATTTTGACAGCAGTTTGTGACTGTGCTGGGCATCTGGGAGTTCATCTCCCAGACAGAGCCTCTGAGAGAGCCTTGTTTTCCTACCACTGTAATGTCAACCCAGAACACACTTCATTGCATGCAGATTATCTGGTCCTCTTCTTTTCCAGGCTGCATCTCTTACAGGTAGAATATTCATAAGCATCTGCTACAAGGGCTGGAGTTTTCAAAGGGGCCTACTAGAATTAGACACACAACTCCCATTGAATGTCAATGAAAGTTGGGCACTTAACTCCCCTTGTCTACCATGCAAATCCTGCTGCTTTTGTTCCCGGGGGGCTGAGATGAAGGGTTCTGTGTAAACTGCATGTGTGATCCTGCTCTGAAGACCCCATTTGCACACTGAATGCAGGGGCATCTGCACTGGGAAAGGTATGGTTTCCTGAGCCGATTTGAGCAGAAGAGTTCGGTCTGCCAGCCTATAGAAAATGAAGTTTATAGGGATATCTGTGCATATTCTGTTGTCAGGAGAACATTTTCTGTAGGTGAAGAATCAGTGAAGTGTAGATTCCATTTATCCGTCAGAACAGATCAGCCTGACAGACCAGTCTGCTTGGGAAAGTCAGAGGAGTGATCTCATCTTTCCAGCTTGTTTATAGCGTGTACAGCCTGTAAACTGCACAATTTTTTTCTTAATTAAAAGATAATTAATTTATGCATGCTCTTTTATCAACTCTCCTATAGCTGAGGGCTGTGCACTTCCTAAGGAGAAACTGCTGCTGAAGCATCATTTCCAGATTAATTTGCTCATTGAATAGGTTAAATCTTTGCTACATAGGAGATTGTCTGCAAATTTTAAAAAGTGCTTGTTTTAGGATTAACCTACTTGACATGTAACCTCTTAATATGACCTGAAGCTAAAAAGTAAATTGAAGTTTTAATTGTCTGCCTTTTTGACCCCAGTTGAAAAGACGGATGGAGGTCTATAAAATCATGATTAGTGTGGCGAAAGTAAATGGGGAAGTGTTATTTACTCCTTCTCATAACACAAGAACTAGGGGTCACCAAATGAAATTAATAGGCAGCAGGTTTAAAACAAACAAAAGGAAGTATTTCTTCACACAACACACAGTCAACCTGTGAAACTCATTGCCAGGGAATGTTGTGAAGGCCAAGACTATAACAGGGTTCAAAAAAGAATTAGATAAATTCACGGATTATCCATCAATGGCTATTAGCCAGGATGGGCAGGGATGGTGTCCCTAGCCTCTGTTTTCCAGAAGCTGGGAAATGGGCGACGGGATGGATCACTTGATGATACTGGGCTTGATGGCCCTATATGGCCGTTCTTATGTTCTTAGGCCTCAGAATGAGGTGCTGCCAAGGGAACAGCAACAGGCCCCTTCCTCAGTCAGAGGGAAGGGGCCACAAAGAAATTTTTGTTACCAAGAAAAATGTGCACCGGGGAAACAGGTCTGAGGTGCAAGAGGGAGCCAGTGAGGAGCACTGAGCAGAGACGGCATGGGTAAAATGAGCTGGATTGGTAACTCAGGATTCCCACATGCTCTGTCCATCCACCGCAGCATGGTGGGTGGTTGCCCAAGCATCACCCCATGCTGCCCTGCCAGTGTTCCTGAACCCTGAGCCGGAAAATCCCCTGCAAAGGTAGAAAAGGCAATTGGGTCTCCGTGCCCATCCAGTTCTTGGTCTTTTACTTAAGTTTTGAGCACAAACTGCTGTGTGAACAAGGTACAGTCCCTATCTCAAGAAGCTTATGATCCAAGCTTCTGCCCAGAACCCTAGTCTCAATTGTAATGGTGGTTTGTGTGTATGTGATACGTACACCTGTCCACTGGACTGAGAGAATGGTCTCCACGCATGCCAACAAATGGCCACTGGATGGTAAAGGAGGCTGATGTCTTCTGATCTGGGCCAAGTTCAGACGAGCAACCTGCAGATGAGTCTTTGTATCCTGTATCTCTAGTGCAGGGGTTTCAAACACGCGGCCCGCGGCGCGCTTCCCTGCGGCCCGCTGGACTCCCCGTGCCCCCCCCTCCCGAGTTACGTTCTGAAGTTCCGCCACCAGAACAGCTGTCTGGCAGTTTCTGGGAGGGAGGGGGGAGGAGTGGGAAGCGCGCACACAGGGGAGGAGTGGGGGAGAAGAAGTGGGCCGCTGGGCTCCCCCCACCCCCCCTCCCAGTTACGTCCTATGGCCGCCAACTCCCGTCACCTTTGGCCGCTAAGGTTCCCGTTCCCTCCGCGCTGCTCCAAGGTTCTATTTTACCTCCAGGCAGTTCCCACCGCCAGAACAGCTGTCTGGCGGCTTCGCGGTTTCTGGGAGGGAGGAGCGAGGAGCCGCGCGCTCAGGGGAGGAGGTGGAGAAGGGGTGGGGCCTAATGGAAGGGGTGGAGTGGGGCGGGGCCGGGGGCAGCGAGGGGGTGGGGTCAGTGATGCGGCCCTCGGGCTAATGCACTAGTCCTCATGCGGCCCTCGTGGTAATTTGAGTTTGAGACCCCTTCTCTACTGTAACTAACCCCTGCAGCATCCATTCCTCTTCATACACCAAACAGAGATGGGGAACCAGGGATGAGTCCTTAGGAGGAATGAAGCCCTTAGTTTCGCCCTGGTCCTGTGACATCCCAGGGTGGATTGGTATGTGTGCACATGTATGGGAATGTTTGCTCTTTCATTGCTGAGCCTTTATGAAACACTGCTACCGTTTTGGGCAACAACTCCAAAGGGTCCAGAGGAGGAGGTTTGTTTATTTTTTTTAAAATATATTTTTTCCACAAGAAATGGAACCTAGGACCCAGTCCTGTTCTCCCTACTCACATGAGTAGCTCTAATGGAGTAAGGTGATGGAAACTCAGCCCATGCACTGTTCCAAAGCTCAGTACAGTCAGTGGGATTTCTCATGAGAAAGATTTCAGCCCTGACTTAAAGCCCCATGCAGCCCCATTGACTTCAAGTCAGGGCAGAATTTGACCCAACATCTATTATTTGGAGCTAATCTTTCACCTGTTTTCCTAATGATTAAATGCCAGGAAGAATCTGGCCCTAATGCTGCAGGGCAGGATGGGCAGGGCACCAGAATTGTTTCATTACGGACCTGGGACGACTTTGTAGGTCAGACACAGAAGCTTTTTAGCAGTGAGACCCGGTGGAACTGCCGCCACTGGAGTGCAGAGGCTCCTCCATCCCTACTCCTTTGGGGGCAGATTGCACCAAGGAAATGGGGCATGGCTCTGCCCTCCCCCCTGCTCACAGGTGAGGGGTAATTTCCACATGCAAGAGGTGTAGAAACAGGTGAGCTGCCTCTGCTCACTGGGGAGTTCCCACAGGCATTCTGCTTCTCCTAGGCAGCCTGGCTCCTGGCGCTCCCTCGGGGGTAGTGCAGCTGCACTCTGCCCCTTACCATGGGCACATCAAACCCTTTGTTCTGGGCTAATGTTAGAACCTCTTTTGGCTCTGATGTCAGCAGGAAAGTGAACTTCTGTTGCCAAATGCTGAGCCATCGAAGAGCTGCAGCCTTTTGTTACTGGGCAGGAGAGAATAATGCTAGTTCGGTGCCCAGACTGAGATTTTCAGAGTTGTCTAGGGGATTTAGGTGCATGTCTTGCATTAATTTTAATTCCATTACAATTAATGGAAGATAAGCCTCTAACCCTAATGGAAGAGATGTAGCTAAATCCATGAGCCTGCTTTGGAAAATCTAGACCCTGGGCTTTGGTCTTTCTACTCGGCCCTTCCATTGGGTAGAGCCAGGAGACCTTCCTCTAAGTTTTCTCCTGTACAGAGATGATGTCCCAAGGGCTACTGTGACCCGAGTCCCAGGGGATCCAACTGAGGTCACTCAGTTAGGGTGAACTGTAAAGAATGGGGCAGACAATCCCCAAAGCTGATGGATATTCCAATACTTAGGTTAACCAAGCCAGCACAAAAAAGCTTCTATAATACCTCACTGGTTACCCAGATGCCAACAACACAGTTCCTTAAAGTAACCCAGTCTCAGGTCTCCACCCAGACAACCAAGTCAAATAGGATTACTGAAATCTTATTCATCATATAAAAAAGTTCTACCAATCCCAAAGCATCGGACACATTACCTCCTAGGATAATGGATATTCCAGATCTTACCCAAATGCACGCTAACAGCCAATTCTTATTAACGAAACTAAAATGTATTAAAAAAAAGAAAAGAGAGTATTGGTTAAAAGATTAGTATACATACATACATCAGTATACGTACATGAGTACAATCTAGAAATTCAGATTCATAGCACAGATGGTGAGTTTTGTAGTTGCAAAGGGTTCTTTTAGAATTTAGTCCAATGTCCAATATCATATTCAGGGTGTTCCATTTTAGGACTGGAATCTCAATCTTGCGACTCAAACTTCCCCGATGAAGCTTAAGCAGTTCTGAGATGACAGGATCAGGACCCCAAGGGTCTTTTATACAGTTTTTTAGTAGCCACTTGACCATACAGTCCTGGGTGAACAATAGGCCTTTGCTGTAACCTTATTTTTCCCATACCTCATCGGTAATTAACTACATGAATTAACATAAGACAATTTATCCATTAGGCAGTCTATCACAAACTTTAAAGAGACATATAGACAATGACATTAATTCACCCAAGATTCATGTAAATGTTAATATTCCCTTTTGATCTCTGAATCAACAGCTATAGTGACAGACAGGAACTGTCTGTTTACATGGCTAACATTTAACAGGATGAGTAAACACATACAATTAGCATTACCTCTAATTTCTAACAATACAGGTTTGCATTTCAAAGTTCTAGCCTACCTAGCAAGGAATGGCCCTAATTACCATTTCTAACATGTTTACAGGTTGACTCTAGGTCAATTAGCCTGCAGGATGCTTAACCATTTCTGGCCATGTGTCACACTTCGTATAAGATTCATTGCAGTTATATAACAGTGGTAGCAATAATGATTTGCATGATATATTTTAATTAGATAACGTCACAGCTACTCTGAACATTCTTGGAGTCAGCTGTTCACTCACAAAGCTTTTTAGGATTGTTTGACAGCGTGCCCAGTGACAAACAAAAGCCTCCTGATTCTCTAAACAGTGACTGCATGCAACTGGGCTTGCAAAAATTCATGTGTAATTGTGTGCCTAACTTACACTTCCATTTACTGCAGTTACATGTACACATGGGGTAACAGTACACTCCCATGGCCAGTTAGGTGCAAAACTAGTTATTTCAATGGGCAACTTGCCTAGTATGTATGTGCAATTACATGCATAAATTATACATAAAGGTGTGTGAATAATTTTTCATGCAAGAATGCACATGGACAGTTTGTAAAATGAGTCCCACAATATAATGCAACATCAGGAAAGAAATACTGTAACGTTTCAAGTTCAAAAAAGTGTAACTGGGGCTCACTTGAGTAAGAGAACCCCACCCCCAACAAAACTAAACCGAGAAATAAAATGAGTGGCAGCATGTCTCTGTGATGAATGGAACCCATGGAATCAATCCCCTTATGTAATTGTGTGTTTCTTCAATTCCAAATACAGAGAAACTCACACTTGGATAACATGTCTCTTGCTAGTTGGTTCATCTGTGAATTTTCCTGACAGGTAGACTATGAATAGCTCTGAGGCACTAGCAATTCATGTGTGCTTTTCAGAACACAATACTGAGTCATTTTAAAGCCACCTACTACAGTACTTTTAAAGATGCACTAATTATTTTAAGTGTAAGACTCCTACCTGAGAAGGAGAGAGGAATTCATGCCTTCAGTTTCTCATTTGGGTTCTAACTGTGGTCAAAATATACATTTTAATATTTTTACAAATCAAGAATAAAATTGTATGCTATTCCACTATTAAAGGGTATGGACTGGAGTCTGCAAATCTGTGTGGCTGTGCTGTCTGTAACCACTAGACTATACTCCTCCCCAGAGCCTGGAATAGAAACTAGGATTCCTGACTCCCAACATTCCTTTGTCATATAGCTAATCGTTATGTAAACTACCGTCAATGAGTGTATCACATTCCCCTCAAGAGGCTGGTCCACATAGAGACTAACAGCCTGTTACTGCTACCAGTCACTCTTTCAGGTAGTGGTGCTGTGGATTTAAAGGTCTTGGGTTCCAATCCTGATGATGGTCCATCTGAAGGGTTAATATGGTTCCATATGATGGAATTTCTGTGTTTTCCAAGTTTGCTTTTTAAAAAACCTAGAAAATCACACACATAAAACGATGGCAAAAGAATGTTATTAAGGGTGAAAAGTCAAGCACCAAAAGTTAGGAAATGCCAGAATGAAGGTTGCTGTAAGGAGCTGCAACAAAAGAAGCCATTTTCAGGGCACAACCAGAAGTTTTATTAGTCCTACAAACCCCAGGAACTATGCTATATATTTTTGAGCACGATCTGCTGTCACTTTATCTATTAACTATTTACATATTTATGGACACCTCTCATAACATGTGCCACCTTAATTTGGCCCCCTTTTGTGTATATGTGTTATGCTATGGTCTCTAATTCTATGATCTCATACTATTCTACAGGACCCTGCCTCATTCAGTGCACAGAATGGATATTGAATGAGGCAGAGTGTTGCAAGAAGAGAGAGGATGCTGGAGAGAACTAACCAGGCCCTATCCCTGGCTCTGCCACAGATTTCCTGATGATACTGGGCGAGACTATCAGAGTGTATTTATACTAGATCTGGTCCAAAAAATTAAAACCTATTTTTGTAAAAAGTGTGGAAGTTGTTTTCAATTCCATCTGTTCAAATCTTGGGCCATTTTTCTCTCCTGTTTTTTAAATTGTGATTAAATTTAAATTGGATCTCTAGAGGTCATCAGGTCCAGCCCCTTATGCTAAGACAGGACCAAGTATACCTCCTAGATCATCCCTGACAAGTGTTTGTCCAACCTGTTCTTAAAAGCCTCCAATTATGGATATTCCACAACCTCCCTTGAAAGCCTATTCCAGAGCTAAACTATCCTGATAGTTAGAAAGTTTTTCCTAATATCTAAGCTAAATCTTCCTTGCTGCAGATTAAGCCCATTACTTCTTCTCCTACCTTCAGTGGACATGAAGAACAACTGATCAATGTCCTCTTTATAACAGAGCTTAACACATTTGAAGACTGTTATCAGGTCCCCACCTCAATCTTCTTTTCTCAAGACTGAACATGCCCACTTTTTTTTAACCTTTCCTCATAGGTCAAGTTTTCTAAACCTTTTATCACTTTTGTTGCTCTCCACTGGACTCTCTCCAATTTGTCCACATTGTTCCTGAAATGCGGTGCCCACAATTGGACAAAGTACTTGAGCTGAGACCTCATCAGTGCCAAGTAGAGTGGGACAATTACCACCCATATCTGACATAGAATCATAGGGTTAGAAGGGACCGCAAGAGTCATCTAGTCTAGCCACATGCCCAGACGCAGGATTTGTTGTGTCTAATACAACACTCCTATTAATGCACCCTAGAATCGTATGAGCTTTTTTGCAGCTGCATCACATAGTTGACTCATATTCAATTTGTGATCCACTATAACCCCCAGATCCTTTTCAGCTATACTGCCACTTAGCCAGTTGTTCCCCACTTGTTTCCAATTGTGTAGTTGTGGATTTGATTTTTCTAAGTGAAGTATTTTGCACTTGTCTTCACTAATTTCAGCTTGTTGAATTCAGACCCGTTCTCCTATTTGTCAAGGTTGTTATCCAAATTTATCTTTTCAGTGAAGATAGAATTTTGATATTTTTGAAAAGAAATAAAAAGGGCATTACATTTTTTGTGGAAAAACAATGGCGACTATTTTCTATAAAAGGGCATTTTTAAAGGAAAATAAACCTTGTTTGGGTTCAAAAATGTCAACCGTCTCTAATATACATGAAGGTGATGAATAAAGGCTGTACATATAACATTAATTCATAACTCTGGCATTTTCTAGCTTTTGATCACTTGACTTTGCAACCTTTTTTTTGTTTTTTTAACGTAGCTGTTTGGCTGTCATTGTATATGTAGGTTAAGTATGCCTCTTTAATCTAGACAGGAGTTTTATAGACTGTAGTTCATTGCAAGTCTTTGATCCATGTGCTGAATTGTTCATTGTAACAGGAGGTAGTGCAGAATAATCGCTTAAATTCAACCCTCATGAGCCCTGTGGAAACCCCTGAGATAAATAATGGGCCATAGCCTCAGCTGGTGTAAATTGGCTTAGCTTCATTGCCTCAGTGGAGTGGAGCACCATTCAACAGCACTAGCAGTGCCAAGATGATGATGATTTAACACTTATTCAGTTAATACCATAGGAGAAATGTATTGTGCTGGAATCTACCCAGTTGCTGTTCTGTTGTGTAATGCGTCTCTAGATCTTTAATGACCATAAGCTGTTTCGTTTAATGACCTCTGTTTTCGTATTTCATCTATTTAGCTCAGCACAGTTCTCCCTGGCATAGTTCTCAGATGACTGACTCCCTATATCACCAGCGTTGTTACATTTAAGTACCTGGGTCATCAGTGTCAGTCAGAAGGAGCCCCATTCTTCTTAACGGTGAGATACGATGGAAATGCAGCGTCAGTTGGACTGACTGCAGGGCCATATCTTTGAAGTGAGTTTTAATAACACCCAGCATGTGGAATAATTCCCTCTTTCCTTTTGTCTTCACTACGTGCCTGATCAACGATGAGTCACAGTAAGAGTGGCCCTGTGTCTGCTTTGCTGAACAGGTTGGATTCGTGCGTGATAGAATTAGTACCATCTCACTAATGCTTCACTCTGTGCAAAATCTAGGAGTTTTGTGTTGTCACTCTGTAACAGGATGACTTGCCCCATGCCTGGAGAGCCTGGGGCTAAGCCAACCCTGAATCTATGATGAACTCCACCTGAGTGGGATCTGGTAATTCTCTGTGAAGGGCAGCAGGGGGCTGCAGTGAAGGGGAGATGCTCAGGAAGAACAGAGACTGCTAGGAAGGAGCAGGCTCCAGCAGAGTCCTGGGATTTGGGACCAAGACTGAAGCCAGGAAGGGCTGGGAGCAGACTGGAGAGACCTGGACAAGGAGAGACCTGGGCAAGCAAGGGAGAGCATGCAAAAGCTCTCCAGGTAAGGAGGCCTGTGTAGGAAGAGAAATGCTTGGTTGGGGGACTTTAACTGGGGACTTTGTGTTATTATCTGTGAATAAACCCAAACCCCAAGGATGGATATTTTGACATCAGAAAAAATGGGTGGCATCTGTGTAAGGAACCCTTTGAGGGAGAAATTATTAGCAGGGCAGTGCAGAGGCACCCTGGCCAGGAGGGGTGCTCAGTAAGTGGCCACATCGCTATGCTCCCTCTGAGCTTTGCAAGGAAATATCCGGGGGGAAATTCCCTAAACTGAGCCATAAATACCTGTAACTTCCCTGGAAGCTCAAGATGAAAATTAAAAATAGCCCAGTATTGCCAGGCACTTCTGGTTCTGGTGACAATATCAACCATGTGAGTGTAGCCGGAGCGATTCATACATGTCATCAGCACCCAGGGAAGATCTGCAGCCGCCTGGTATGCATTTAGGGGTCTTGGCTCTCTTTGATTTAACCCTTACATGGCTGGTTCCTGCCTTGCCTTTCGGGTGTGGGAAGAACAAGGTGGTGGTCTTTGAAATGTCATGGTACAGCAACCGTCAAAGGTGACGTCCGAGGGATCCCCTTTCTGGTACGTTAGTCAGCACTGAACCAGTTAGTGGGAGTTACCTAGGTGCACACAGGGGAAAACGGACATCTTAACCTCTGCCTTTATTCTTAGACTACAATGGACCAAACCCTGCCCGCTTTACACTGTAGGGCTGTTGGCCCATTTTCTGTAACTAGCGCTGATTATTTAACCCTTTTGCTTCTTACTCCTCTGACATGGGGGGCTGCAGTCGCAACTTTGTTTTCAACGTTTTCAAACTTTAAAATGGGGTTGATAGACTTGGATCCACAGACTATTAAAAAAGCACCAACAAAGAGGCTGCAGCAATTCTCATGGAATGAATCCCACGGAAGGCTTTTGTGACATCCCAACCCACTTGGGTGCTGCTTTGGGTCTCTAATATTACAGTGCTCCACCGCAGAACAAGTCTCTTGTTAAGCTGCTGCAGTCAGTGGAGTTGAAGGATATGGCAAAACCGCCGTTATAAGATAATGGCACCCGGGATCCTCACAGGGCTGGAGGGATGTTAGAGGGAGGAAAAGCTCCCTTCATAGACTTAAGTCTAGAAGGGACTTTTCTTATCCTCTAATCTGACTTCCTGCATAATACAGGCTGGAGAAGATCACCAAATGGTTCCTGCATCAAGCCCACAACTACCCTGGAAATAAGTGTGTGGTGGGGGAGAGGATGAGGGGGTGGAGCTACAAGCTCACTTCTGTAGCCCGTCTGAGGCGCTAATATTTTTTAAATCAATGTTTTTCCCCTAGTTCGTGTGGTTCTGCAGTCTTGTCACATGTTTAATCCTAGTAGTAATTCACGCTCTGCTCTTCAAGCATTCACGGACTAATCCTCACAGCTGTCCTAAGTAGCAGGTAAGTAAATCTTATTTCCAATTTTTCAGTGGGGGAAATGGAGGCAGAGAAGTTAAGTGACTTGCCCAGTGCTAGAGAGAGTAGGACACAGTCAGGGGTGGATCCCAAGAGTTTGCAGCTCACTGTCCTGTGTGCTAAGACCCTGAGACAGAGTCTTTCTTTTTCCGCACCACACAGGAGTGAGAGAACACATTGGAAACTTCTTTATCTAGTCCACTTCTGCTCCATGGCACCGAGCTGGGAAAGATTTGACAAAGTGAGCACGCTCTTCTCTTAATCTTCTTTGGCAACTTCTGTGTTTAAAAATAGAGCTGGTAGAATACTGTGGCGAAACAGCCTCATGGACGTTCATTCACGTTCCAGTGACACTTACTTTTGCTGTGTTCATATCCCTTATTGTTCCGTATTGGGAAACCAGGCTTATGTTCCCAATAGTATTTGGGCAACAGCTTCATTTGAACAGGGGGTATTTAGCAATTGCAGGAGTATTTGCTATTCATAACTCATTGGTTATTCTTATCATCCAGGCAGGGAGCAGAAATAATACCATGTGAACTCAGTGACTACTGGAAAATAACAAATATGTTCACACAAACCGGGATCCATTCTCAGTTGTCGAAAGGACTTAATTTGCTGGATAACTTCTTCACAGTTAACCGTCTGACCATATCTGATACAGAGGGGCCAGCTTTTTTTAGTGCTCATAATATGCAAGTCCCAATTAAGTGAAATATACTGTGTGTCTGTGTTTATATACACTCAAGGTTTAAATAGTGGGGTGGTAGGTTGCCTTTTTAGAGCCCTCTTCTCTTGAGAAGCCATGGCTCAAAATTCTGTTTTGACCAATTGGCAAAAATCTGTTAAACTCATGTTGAGAGGCCTAAAAGTGTGTCTCACGGTGACAAAGTAGGCTTTGGTTGTCCTGTTGTCTTGGTGCTGCTGCAGAAAGCAATCTAAGGTTGTTACATCCCAATATGGCCGAGAACAAAGGGGAAGTTACTGTATGTCACATGGAACAACAACATAAAAATAATTACTGTGCTACTCCTGTTACTGAGTAAAACACAACCTATGATGAACTCCTAGGAGCGCTGGTGTGTTGAATGCAGGGCACCCGGTGTTCCTGTCTAGCCATTTAAGAGATCCACGATAGATCTGGTTGGAAACATTTTGTAAAAAGTTTTCCGGCAGCAAATACCATTTCAACCAAACCAGTCTTTTTTTCCAAAATCCTATAGATTGTGATGGAATTGCTAGTGAAACAGAAGTTCTGAGTTTTGACCAACTCCAATCAGCAGTGCTTCTCGGGTGGACAGCGGGTTAGAGAGTAGGCTCTAGTTTTAATCACCAGTGAAGTTTAGACCGCTAGACACAAGTATTGTTAACCCACAACATACTGACAAAGGGAGCCTCTGCTGAACAGGAAGATAAATGAATTGATTAGCTGGTGGTTGTTTTGTGTTTGGCACCCAAGCAAGAATCGAGCTCTATAGTGACAGGGTTACATTTGCTAAAATTCCCTTGGCATTACCAACTCACTTATTCTTTCTCAGTTTAAAAAAAACCCAAGATCTAGTTAGTTCTGTGCTGCATCCCACGCACTTAAAGCTCTTCTGCAGGCTGGTGCTTTCTCATATTTACACACACAAACAGAAACGCAAGCAGCACTACAGTCTTGCAGCAAACACTGTTTGCGTCTCTCCTGTGAAGATCAATAGAATTCTTCCTCTCTGCCTCAGCATGATCTATTTATTTTCACGTGTCCCCTGCTTACAGGCCAAGTGTGGTGAACAATCCGCTTTACTTTTAGCCCTTACAGTGCTGGTCTCATCACTGACACTCCATTCCATGAGTGAGTGTTGTGGGGCACGAACGGCCCATCTTGAAACGTTCCCGTTTAGAAGACCCTTTTTATGTCCTCCTGCTTCCTGTGAGCAGTTCTGGTCATGTCTACGCTAGGAGCTGTGATTTGCCAGTACAGCTATCCCGGTGCATTAGTGTGGATGCAGATTATATCAGCAAAACTGCACTTTTGATAGTTTAGTGTATTCCAAACCCGCCCCACCACCCTCTCCAAGCACAATCAGCTATATTGGCAAAACTGCTTTTCCTGTTATAACGAGGGCTACACTAGGGACTTTTGCCATTGCAGCTCTATTGGTCAGGCATGGTACCTCTTCACACCGCTGAGCGACACAGCTATGCTGGCAGATGTTTATACCGTAGACCTCGCCTCCATCTCCTCTTTTCAGATCTCCATTTGATAATCACTTGATAGTCCACTGATAATCACGGACACCCGTGGACAGAAACCTAGTTAAAGTCACAGTGGAGTGTCTTTATAGCCTGATACTTTACCCCTCATCTGGTGAAATACAATTGTAAACAAATAATGTAGCACCCTTCATCCCAAGCACTTCACAAACTACATAGGTACAAACCCAGTGAGATAAAACCTCCTGGAGGCCAGCCAGTGCACAGAGCAGAGAGGAAAGGGAGCGTTTTAGTCAAGGAATCCAGCCCTCTACTCTTAGGTGAAATCCTGGCCCTATTGAAGTTAGTGGTAAAGCTCCCATTGACTTACCCTGGGAATGCTTTACAGGATATTTACAGTTAGAGTAGGGAAACGATACGAAATAAACAGATGTTTTAATCTCCCCCGCCCTTTTGCCCCTATATTTAAGTTTTTATCTTTTGTCTAACACCTCAAATTTAAACACTCCCCTAATAGAGTTATTTACCCAAGGCATAAATCTAGCATCAATGATGTTCAGAATCATTGGTGGGTTGGTTTGTTTTAATTCACATCATAGCCACACATTGCTTTGCAAGGAAGGGGCCTGTCTGCTGTTCTAGAAGCTTTATGAGAGGCAGTGTGGGACAGTGGCTAGGATACTGGCCTATGATGGAGACTGGGGTTCTAATCACAGAACAGGTCAGTGGCAGAACTGGGACCTTGGTCCTGTCACTACACCCCTCTGTGCCTGTCTCCCCCGCCCCTTTTCTCTAAATATATTGTGAGTTCTCTGGATCAGGGACTGTCTTGTATCATGAGTTTGTACAGTGCCTACCAAAATCAGGTCCTGATCTTGGCTGAGGCCTCTAGACATTGCTACAATACAAATAACAATTGAACTGAGATTTTCCTCCCTTGGTGCACTTCACCTTACTCTTTAGCTTCCTCTTCTTTCTCTCCATCTGTCTGCTTTCTGGAACCTCTGCAGCAAGCCAAATCTACTGTGGATAAAGTTTCAGTTTGTTTTGTGTACAGTTCAGGCAGATGGCATTCTACTCAGCGGTGGTCTCTAAAGATGACAGGAGATAATCATTTGTATTATTGGTGACACACCATTGATGATGATGAGAGACAATAGTGTGCACAGTATATTAAAGTGTGGCTCACAAACATGCTAATCCGTTCATTTCAAAATCATCAGAAAACAAGGTGTCTCAGGCTTTCAGGCCCCGTTTACCTATCAGCCTATCGCTCGTATCTTTCAGTATGTTCTCCGGGATATTTGTTTCAGGATAACTTCAACATCTTTTATGGCATCTCTCTGGAGCTCACTCCACTTCACAACATCCATTGGAAGGCTCTCAAAGGCATTAAAGGACTCCAGAGCACAGTTAATGTCTGTCTTAATGCTGCCAGGTTGTTTACTCTCCATGTTCACTGAATGAGGAGAAGTCTCCTCTTGGTTATATTCTTGGGGCAAAGTCAGGGGGCAAAGTGATGGTGTGGATTGGAAGCACTAACAAGTACTGTTTTGTTTCCAGCCTGTGCACTAACTGATTTCTGCAACTGCCTTTAAAAAGCATTGTTATGCAAGACCTCAGTGTCTCTCTTAGCAGAAACTATTGATGTGGACATCATCAGATCTGGACTTCATCAGAGGTCTATGAAGAGGCTGCTCATAAATATCTACTGTAAGTAAAACGCAGTAGCATCTGTAAATCACAGTAGCTATCACATTTCATACATTATACATATCTAGTGTGAAGTCTAATTATGGTGTTAAATCAAGCCTAATGCATCTGTGTCTCTTTGCCCTGGAGGTAGGGAAATGCAAGTGAACTTACAAAGATAATTGATGAGGACAATGGGCTGGCTGCATCAAAATGTGTGTGTATCCATGAGAAGTTTGGAATCACCGCAAGCAAGCATGAATCCAGCAAAAGAGGAAAGGCCAGGTAAAATATATCACTCTGTGTGTATGTCTACCCACAACATATACAAGTACACTTGTGTAATATATGTATATATGCATACCCTGTTTAATAGTTTGTCATTTTATTTTCTACAGGCAACATCAGCTAATTCAAGACATGCATAAGGAGAAATGTAAGGATCAGGCAAAAAGATGATTTTGTACTGGATACTTTCAAAGACATCATCACAAATGAGATCACTGTGAAAATGGAGAGAAGCAGCAAAATGTGTTTCTATCACTGTGATGTTTGCCAGATTAAGCTGTAAGCAAAGCAACTGCTGAAGCTTCATGTCTAGGGTGCACTTAGCATCACGTGTCATCCAGTGCTCATATCTGAAAATACTGTTTCTACAATTATCTATGTGAGTGGAAATCTACGGTGACATTCATAATGATACAGTACACTACTACATTACCTGCTTTATCTAGGAGGATAATGGATTGCGGATTCTATTCTACTCTGTACTGGTTCTTATAACACCATCATCCCCATAGTGTCTGAGCACCTTCCAATAGTCCATTAAGCAACATGACTAACATCTGTCATGTGTGGTTTGTCCTCTCCAGGAGGAGAATTGTGTGTGCAGAGTAGTGTTTTGGTAGATTGTTTGTTTATTTGGAGGTGTGTGTGAAGGGTGTCAGATGTACATGCTGCTATGGATTTGTTAGAGAAGTGTGCCTTCTTGGAGAAGAAGGCGATAAGATTTTGGGTTTGTCCTTAGTTCCTGTGGGAGTTCATTCCACAGTCTCAGACCAGCCCCCACCATAGCTCTATCCCCTACCCACGAGAGAAGAATTCTTGGAGCAGATGATCAGGAATGCAGTGATGCCCTACATAAGGATAAGTGGCCTTCACACATTCTTGCAAGGTGAGCACGGTCAGCTAAGGGCTTGTCTACATGGCTCAGGCAGAGCACTCTAGAGAGGTGTGATTTGTAGAGTGCTCTAACATGTTGCTCTCTAACTGCCCCATGCAGACCCTGTGGACACACTCTAAAGGATATCTAATTGCAATGACGTATTCCTGTTTCAAACAGGACCATGTTAATATGAACTAGGTACCTTTTAGAGTGCACCACCAGGGTCCACGGGTCAGTTACAGAGCAACACGTTGGTAAGCTTTACAAATTGCATCCCTCTGGCATGCCTTGCCACATGATATAGACAAGTCCTCAGTTACATTGAACTGTAACGCAGTGATTTTTATGCCTGAAGCATGTTTAAGGTCACTAATCACATCCTCTGTTTTCTGTCCCTTTTAGAGACAATGACCCAAATACTATAACACAGACTTGAGCTAAATGAGGTTTGGACTCCAACTGAATGAGTGCTGCATCTGTCAGATACAGTGTTTGGGTCCCATAAAGTAGCAATTTACCATAACATACTGCTGGTGTCTGCCTACCTATTCATTCTGAATCTTAACTGGATTTTTCAGAACGCCAGGGATGATCAAACCCCACTGAGCTAATGTGGCCTCAGCTGACGATTTATATCAGGATAGTTGCCAGAGCAACCAAAAAGGAAGAGGTGATGAGAGCATTTTGGAAGAAGGGGTTGACAGTCAGGTAGTTGAATAGATGTGCTAATCTCCTTTGCAAAGTCCTGCTATCGTGTATTGAGCAAAAAAGATGCTCTAGAGTGTGTAAACAGTCGTCTACTTCATGTATCTGCATATGGCACTTGTGCATTTCATGTGGATTGCATACACTTTGTACAGAATATATATTATTTTAAAAATGTAGTGCCTTTGCTGTGTATTTGAAATGCCAGAGTCAAATTCAGTAACTATTTCAGGCTCTTTGGAACATACCCAGTAGGCCCCAACTCAATAAATTACTCCCTCCCCCAATCGCTAAAACTTGGCCTTTCATGGCCTTACGCTGCCAGACACCACGCTTGTACTCATGCATGTGATTCCCGCTTGACTTCAGCGGAGATTGCACAGGTGTATTTTTAAGGGCAGCTTACGAGTCTTGCGCCTCGTCCTCCTGGCAGTACATCAGTGCTGAAGCAGATTCCTCCAGCCATATCAGCAAGACGTGGTGTCGTTAAGGCCTGGTCTACACTAGGAGGGAGGGGCGAGATCGATCTAAGATACGCGACTTCAGCTACGAGTATAGCGTAGCTGAAGTCGACGTATCTTAGGTCGAATTAAAATTACTTACTTTGGGTCCACGAGGCGCAGGATCGCTCCCCCGTCTATTCCGCTTCCGCCTCTCGCTGTGGTGGAGTTCCGGAGTCGACAGTGTTGAAGTATGTACCCTCGGGGGCCACCTGACAGGATGAGGGTATGCGTGCACCTGTTATTTACCAGGGCACAGAACTAAGGTTCGTTTTGGATGTCCGGAGGGGACCAGCCTGGTTCGGACGGAGACCGCACGGACAGTGAGGCAATGGAATTGCAAATCATAGATTTATTGCAAACGACAATTATAACCTAGGTTTACAATATATAATTAATGCAAAAAACAAAATTACTCCTATTAAAAATAGCAACAAGCCTTGGGGTTGTTCTAAGTTCCAATAGTTACCCAGAACGACCCACGGACTAGTAGAATTGGAGGGATAACACATAGGGTACTTCTACACTAATGAATTACAATTGGGGGGGGGTGTAAAACAAATATTAAAGAATACTTACAAATACAAACCCATACAAAATCATTATGGCCGGCAAACGCGTGAGCTCCACAGGGCACGGGAGCTGAGGGAGGCTTCGAGGTGATCAGGCTCGGTTATGAATTAGTGACTCGGATGCGTCTTCGTTTCCTCCCTGTCCGCCAAAAGGGCGGGCAGGCCAGATATACCCGAGATGACGTGTTTAGGGCAGCTAAAAATGCCTAAATAAGGTAGCATAATCTTTGGTTTTTTTCTCTTTTCGACTACTTCCCCATGCGTGGTTGCAAAATGAAAAAGAAGGGGGGGGGGGAGCTTTGCCCCTTAGCCACAACCGTTTCCGAGAGCGGCCTACGGCGCCTGCAGTACGTGCTGGCTGTGTATCCTGTAATGAAGGCCAGGGCAGACATAAGGGAGCAAGATATCTTAACAGACGGGAGCGCGTTCTGGGATCGATGTATCGCGTCTAGATGAGACGCGATAAATCGATCCCCGATAGATTGATTACTACCCGCCGATCTGGCAGGTAGTATAGACGTACCCTAAGAAACTACGAGCTCTGTTGTGATTACTGGATCAATGAACAACTTAAAAGCTCTATCTTAGTTATAAATGGAGATATGCCAATCTCCTAGAACTGGAACGACCTTGAAAGGTCATCGAGTCGAGTCCAGTCCCCTGCCTTCACTAGCAGGACCAAGTACTGTCTCCTGATAGATTTTTGCCCCAGATCCCTAAATGGCCCCCTCAAGGATTGAACTCACAACCCTGGGTTTAGCAGGCCAATGCTCAAACCACTGAGCTATCTTACCTCCCCATCTCCAGCCTTTCTGCATCTCAGTGCAGGGTGGGGACATACCATGTAGGGAATGTGATGGCCTAATGCAGGGCTGCTCTGTTTTCTGCACTCTCAGGAATACTACTTATATCTGTCTCCACTTTCCCCAAACAATTACATGGCGATTCAAAGCAAAGACTCTGAAATGTAAGAAAAATTGAACATCATAGATCCTTGTTGGGGGAAAAAATTTATTAGGGATTATTGTACCGCATCCGTTTAGTTACATAACAATTCCTCACAAGATGAGTTTTTAATCATTAATTATAGCCAGGGATTTGTGAAAAGAGATGACTACATTGCTGTATATATGCTTAGTGATCCACAGTGTGTTTTGTTAGGCAGTCGTCCATGCTTCTAAACACCCTGAGGGAAATTGCACCAAGAAACTGGCAAAAATACACGACCTCTTTTTTGGCTTTAATTTTTCTGTGCCTTTATTTAGCAATTTAGGGCAAAGACGTAGCTGCTGAAGTGGTGTAAAGAGAATGTGCAGTGAGAGGGTTACAGCTACTTAGAAAACTATCACATCTTAGACAGGAAAATGGAACTCCCCCGAGAGCTAGATTGGATCACTCTTACCATGGTGAGTATAATCTAGCCCCAAGACTACACTGTGAGGGGTGCGGGGGTATGTGTTCATGTGTATTACACACACCTAGCCGCACCCCACTGTACTCATGCAGACCTTTGCACCTCTGTAGAGTCACATTGCAGGGTGTGGGCCACTACTGTGTGTGCCGCCCCCCGGGAACTCACACTGGCCGCCTGCTCCTACAGTATTTGTGGCTCCAGAAGGGGCCAGGGATCAGCCCCTGCTAGCGGCCCCAGGGGAGGGGCCGCTGCTTTGTGCCCCCCTCCTCATCACCGCCCAGGAAGCTGTGGCTGCAAGAAAAGCCCCTGGTGGCTGCATTTGCGAAACACTGACCCTAGAGGCCCCATCAAGAAGGGAGCCTCGTTGTGTTAGACCACATAGTCTCTCTCTTGTTATGTGCCTTACTCCACAAAACGTATAGTCTAAATAGAGGATGAGAGGACATCATGGGAGGTGAAACAGAGGGGGAAAGTGACTTGCCTGAGGTAGGGTTGCCAATCCTCCCGGTTTGGCCGGGAGTCTCCTGGAATCAGACTTGATCTCCCGGAGGCTACTGAAGCCAATCCGGAAGATTTTCAATGGCTAAAAGTCTGGCGGGGCAATGGGGCTAAGGTAGGCTCCCTACCTGCCCTGGCTCCGCGCCACTCTTGTCCAGCAGTGGTTCCTAGGAGAAGACGCAGCCAAGAGGTCTCTGTGCGCTGACCCCGCCCCGAGCGCCGACTCCGCCGCTCCCATTGGCTTGGAACGGGGATCTGTGGCCAATGAGAGGTGCGGGGGCAGTGCCTGCACGGAAGGGCAGCGCGCAGAGCCACATGGCCACCTCTGAGCCTAGGCGTGACTGCCCGGCCAGAGCCTGCACCTCGTATCTCCTCCTGCACCCCAACCCCCTATCCCAGCCCTGAGCCTGCTCCCGAACACAAACTCCCTCCCAGAGACTGCATCCCACACACACTCCGCACCCCAACCACCTGCCTCAGCCCTGAGTCCCCTCCTGCACCCAAAATCCCTCCCAGAGACTGCACCCCACACACCCCCTGCACCCCAACCACCTGCCTCAGCCCTGAGTCCCCTCCTGCACCCAAATTCCCTCCCAGGGTCCACACCCCTCCCGCACCCCAATCCCGTGTCCCAGCCCGGTGAAAGTGATGAGGGTAGGCAAGAGCAAGTGACAGAGGGAGGCAGGCTGGAGTGAGGAGGGTGAGGCCTCGGAGAAGGGGTGGGGCAGGGCCTTGGGGAAGGGGCGGGGCAAGGTGTTTGGGTTTGTGCAATTAGACAGTTGGCAACCCTCGCCTGAGGTCACCCAGAGGGTTAGAGGCAGGACCAGCAATAGAGAACCCCAGGTGTCCTGTGACCCAGTCCAGTGCCCTTGCTCCTGGCTCACGCTGCCTATGCTATGGTATACTTAGGAGTACCCATTGCTGCCTCAGAAGAACAGGCCTGATCTCTCGAGAGAGGCTGCTTCCATGGTGCAATAATGTCCTCCTTCACCAGAGGCCTATGGTGATGCCGCAGAGCAGGTCTGAGGGAATGCAGAAATAATGAGAGCGGGCTGGACATTCGGAGTCTTTCGGAGGTGTGGAGAAGTGAGCGTCACCGTTATAGACCAGAAAAGGGCAACCATTGGCTCCATCAGCAAAATGATTTAAAAAACAATAGAATACATTTTACATCAGCGTGGAAAGCCTCTGATGTTCCACCAGGGGAGGCAGAAGCTCCCTGTGAATGGGGGGGGGGGGGGCAGAGGGATAGGAGGGGGTGCTACTAAGGCTTGTGGGGGGCAGCCAGCTCTAGCCTGGGAAGGGGCATCCCAGTAGTTCCTACTGCCTGCATCGGTAGCTGGTGCCCAGTGTGGTGCCCTGTGCTTTGCCTGTCCCGCTCCTTGCTGACTGGTGCTCTGTGTGCTGACGCCCCCTGCCCAGATGTCAGTGCCCTGTCCCCCACCCCACCCTGGAGGCTGGCGTTCTTACTCCTGCTCCTCCCAGAGGCAGGGTGGTTCTTCCAGGACCCATGGTGGTTACAAGGCTAGACTGGGCTGGGCCTGGGAGTCCTTCCTGCTCCCTGGTGGCTGGCCCAATCTCCTGCACCATGGTCTGGCAGCTGCTCTAGTTCCTCTTCCAGGTTTTCCTTTTGATACTGTCCCCCCAGTGCTGTGTGCAGGGAGGGGACATACTTGGCTTGCAGTGGGAGTGGAAACATATTCACCCCTTTAATATTTCCATTGTGGGGCCACAATTCCCCCCCCACTCCCGAGTTGTACCACCCTTGTACTCCACTGCTTTCCAGTGGAATCTGAATTCTCTCTGCCTGTTTGGCGCTATCAGGCTGGCAAGGCGCCAGCATGCCATCCCATTGTGAACTGATGTTTTTGTTACATTTTAAAGTGTGTTTAGTTCTTAGTGTCATACAGACACCTGTCAAGCTCCTTCCCCTTGGCAAAGCTGGGGTCAGCACTGCCATTGCGTCCTTTGAAATGGGCGCCAACAACAAGGGTTTGCTACTATACTAGAACATAAGAACGGCCATACTGGGTCAGACCAATGGTCCAGCCAGCCCAGTATCCTGTCTTCCAACAGTGGCCGGTGCCAGGTGCTTCAGAGGGAATGAGCAAAACAGGGCAATTATTGAGTGATCCATCCGCATGTCGTCCACTCCCAGCTTCTGGCAGTTCGAGGCTTAGGGACACCCAGAGCATGGGGTTGCTGATTGATGGACCTATCCTCCATGAACTTTACTAATTTTTTTTGAAGCAGTTATAGTTTTGGCCTGTACAACATCCCCTGGCAATGAGTTCCTGAGGTTGACTGTGCGTTGTGTGAAGAAATACTTCCTTTTGTTTGTTATAAACCTGCTGCCTATTAATTTCTTTGGGTGACCCCTTGGTCTTGTGTTATGTGAAAGGGTAAATAACTCTCTCTACACCATTGATGATTTTATAGACCTCTGTCATATCCCCTCCCCCCAGTTGTCTTTTTCCCAACCTGAATAGTCCCCGTCTTTTTAATCTCTCCTCATATGGAAGCTGTTCCATACCCTTAATCATTTTTGTCATTCTTCTCTGTACATTTTCCAATTCTAATATCTCTCTTTTGAGATGGGGCAACCAGAACAGCATGCAGTATCCAAGGTGTGGGTGTACCATGGATTCATATAGTGGCATTATATCTTGTTATATTATCTATCCCTTTCTGAATGGTTCCTAACATTGGTAGCTTTTTTGACTGCTGCTACACACGTAGCAGATGTTTTCAGAGAACAATACACAATGTCTCCAAGATCTCTTTCTTGAGTGGTAAAAGCTAATTTAGACCCCATCATTGTGTATGTATAGTTGGGATTATGTTTTCCAATGTCCATTACTTTGCATTTAGCAAGATTGAATTTCATCTGCCATTTTGTTGCCAGGTTAATCAATTTTGTGAGGCCCTTTTGTAACTCTTTGCAGTCAGCTTTGGACTTAACTATCTTGAGTGATTTTTTTTGCCAACTCAGTGTTATCCACCTTTTTCAAATCATTTATGAATATGTTGAATAGCACTGGTCCCTCTACAGATCCCTTGGGGACCCTGCTATTTACCTCTCTCCATTCTGAAAACTGACCATTTATTCCTACCCTTTGTTGCCTATCTATTAACCAGTTACTGATCCATGATAGGACCTTCCCTCTTATCCCATGACTGCTTAGTTTGCTTAAGAGCCTTTGGTGAAGGACCTTGTCAAAGGCTTTTAGAAAGTCCAAGAACACTATATCTACTGGATCACTCATGTCCACATATTTGTTGACTCCCTGCCCCAAACCATTCTAATAGATTGGTGAGGCATGATTTCCCTTAACAAAAGCTGCATTGACTCATCCCCAACAAATCATGTTTATCTATGTGTCTGATAATTCTCTTCTTTACTATAGTTTCAACCAATTTGCCTGGTACTGAAGTTAGGCATACTGGTCTGTAATTGCCAGGATCACCTCTGGAGCTTTTTTAAAAATTGGCATCACATTAGCTATCCTCCAGTCATCTGGTACAGAAGATGATTTAAGCAATGTTACATACCGCAGTTAGTGGTTCTGCAATTTCATATTCATCCTGTCTCATGTATTCAGGGCCGGCGCTTGCACTAGGTGACCCTCATGCATGGCTGAGCTGCTGAGCGGGGAGACAAGGGGGGGCTCGCCGCGGCTGCTCGCTGCCTCCCCACTCAGCCGCTGAGCGGGGAGACAAGGGGCGGCTCGCCGCGGCTGCCCGCTGCCTCTGAGCGGGGAGACAAGGGGTGGCTTGCCGTGGCTGCCTGCTGCCTCCCCGCTCAGCGGCTAAGCGGCTGAGCGGGGAGACAAGGAGCGGCTTGCTGCGGCTGCCTGCTGCTGAGCAGGGAGGCAGGAGTCAGCCATGGCGAGCTGCCCCTTGCCTCCCCACGGCTGGCTCCTGGCTCCACGCTCAGCGGCTGACCATGGAGCCGGGAGGCTGCCGGCGAGCCGCCCCCCTGCCTCCCGGCTCCACGCTCAGCTCCCGGGGCTATGGGCTGGGGTGGGGGGGCTGAGCTCCTGGGGGCGGGGGAGCTGGCTGGGGGGGGCGGCGTTGCGGGGGGAGGGGGGGGGCGGAGCGGCACAGGGCCAGTGCAAGGAAGTTTCGCCTAGGGCGTGAAACTTCCTTGCACCGGCCCTGCATGTATTGCATTAACATGACATGCTGTCAAATGTCAATACAGTGATCTCAGTATTCTTATACGTAGTGAGGGAAAACCTCTGACCTCCAGCTTCCTCCATTTTGTGGAAGGGCCCCAGCAAGTCATGGATAGAGTATTCCTACAAAATGAAGAGTGGGATTCAGGATTCCTGGCTTCTACTCCCTGCATTTCCCCTGGTTGCTGTGTGCTCTTCAGCCTCCCCATCTTTAAAATAGAGACAATGATGCCCCACCTTGAAAGTCCTCTGATATCTGCAGATGAAAACTGAGGTGCATGGCTTTGTTTATTTATTGGTGTCCCCTCACCAACCCAAGTGTGAATGTGCTGGTGAAGTATTAAAGTGAAGGAGAGGAGGAGGTGCTAGGTGATGTGGATGGAGGTGGTGGACAGAGAACAGAAGTGATGGTGTTGGAGAATGGGGCAGGGAGGAGAGCAGCTCAAATACTCCTCACTGAAACTGTTTTATGTCAAAAATGTAGGTTTTTGACCAAATGAGATTTGTCACAAAAGGTGTCTGTTTTCCACAGAGAACTTAATCTTTTCATCACAATATTGGCCGAAAACATTGGTTTTAGCGTTTCCATGGACAATTGACAACTTGTTTTTTTATTGAAAATTTTGGGAGGCGGGAAAGGGATTTCAGGCCAGCTGTAGTAGGGAGAAGGGGTGATGTGGTCACTGATTTTATATCCTACTCCTTCTATACAACAGTTCTGAATGGATGGTTGTGCTGCCTTTTCTCCATCTTGACAAGCAGCTGTCCCTCCCCTTCCCTTTAAAGAAAAGGAAATTCCCTTGGAGTCCTAGACCCAAAGCCTGAGAACCCAATGGGATAAAAAGAATGGAGGACCAGGTCCATCTCTCTGTCTCTGATTCTGTAGCTTTTCTCCTGCATGCCAAAAAAGCCCTCCCGGGGTCTGTCCATAATCCAAACTAAGGGCACTCCTGAAGGAGCATTACCAGCTTTATGGCCTTTCCTTCTTATTTTTACCTTGAGATCCACACTCAAAACAGAATGAGCAGTGGGTGCTAATTAAGCAGAAGCTCATTTTGACAACAGAGCAATAGTGTGGCGCATACAAAGCAGGAGCTCATTAAAGCAGCATGGTATTTAGTCAGTTAGGTTTTTGCAGAGATTAGCATTCCTGGGTTTATTCAGACTTGGAAAATAACCACTTACATGTAAAAGTTTTTAATATCTCAGTTATTACACACCGTAGGAATTGCTAAACTGCATTAGACCATTCATCCAGCTACCCAATTTCTTTGGCAATGGCCAGCACCTGATATATCAGCAAAAAGGTCCCTCTCCGGACCTCAGCAATGTATTTCTCTGTGCCTCATCATAGGGTGCACGCGTCAGAACATCAGAGCCAGCTCCAGGCACCAGCAAAGGAAGCAGGTGCTTGGGGCGCCACATGTGAAGGGGCGGCATTCCGGCCATTCCTGGGGCGGCACATTTCAAGGGCCGTTTTTTTGTGTGGTGTTTTTTTTTTTTGCTTTAGCAGCGGCTCCGGCTGCAGCTTTTTTTCTTTTCTTTTTTTTTGCTGTTTGGGGCAGCAAAAAAGCGAGAGCCAGCCCTGCAGAACATAAGCAACGCTATTGACTTCACTGGAAGTTTTTTGCTGGGATAAGGATTTTAGGATCTGGTCCTTTTATTAGATGTGTAACTCCTAACCATGTTGTTTTATATCCAATCTGAATTTGCTGCCATAATAAACCAGCCACCAGCACAACTGCCCAGTTGGATGGCATTGTACAAACATGGAAATATGTTTGTCCAAGGTGGATTCAACTTCAATGCTGTTGCATTAGTGACCTGTGGGGCATTTTTCAGACTACTAACGCTCTGCCCCCTGTGTACAGGGGAGAATTACAATGCTGCATGTTGCAAATAAATCAATTATAACAGTAAAAATTTAAGCACACAGTTGAAAAAGCTGACTGTATTTGCTGTGTAACTTTCTCCTGAGTTCCTTGGGAGTATTATTTGTAGGTGTTTCCCTGGGACGCTCTAGAGTGCATTGTAGTAGGGCCAGGGTGGAATGACAAGACAAAGGAAATTCACCTGAGGCTCAGGTTTGAACATAAAATCAACCTGGGTTGGGGTTGTATTTCAGGGCTTCTGGTTTAACCCAAACTGACACCAACTTGGCAGAAGCCTACAGCTGCACGTTCCTTCCATGCAGTTTTACAAGCAGTAAATGCAGAGAGACTAAGACTACAGTCCAGACAGCGTAGCTCCTTTGTTTCCCCAGAACTCCTTGATCGGACTTCTGGTCAGCACCACCTCCTTGTCTCTCCTCTGACACCAACACCCTTCTTTTAAGATGCTGAACCTACCTAAGCTTAGCATCACCTAATTATGGGAGTGCCTCCCCAGGCCCACCGACAGCAATTCCGGGCCCCACGGCAGAACAATCAATGGGCCGAGCTGATGCTGGCTGCGCTGCTGGTGCCCAGGGAGCTGCTGGCTGCGTTGGTCGGCACGCTCTCCCGGCATGACCAGGGCTTCCGCATGCCCACTCGGCTGCCTTCACCGCCGCCGGTACTACCCCGCGCGTGCCTAGGAGCCCTGCGGCCTGCCCAGGTGACTTAAAAGGGCCTGGGGCTCCCAGCCACTGCCACCGTTACCACAGCAGCCGCGGTGGCTGGGGACCCCTGGGCCCTTTTAAATTGCCCGGGCCCCTGGTCAATTGCCCCCTTTGCTCCCTGCCCCTCCTGTCGGCGGGCCTGTGCCTCCCTCAGCTACCTCTGAGCTCTGGCTGGGAATGAACTCTGAGAACTCAGGCAGTTGTCTGGCTTGGCAAGGCCCCCTCTTAGGGACACGTCCAGGATAGGAGGTGACAGGGCTTTGGGGTCATCTCCAAGGGCTGCTATAAGACCAATACACCCTGTCACACGTATCTATGCTGAGAGAACTTGTAAGTGCTGTTCTTCACTGGTGCTGCTCCACCAGTGGTAGCCACGGTGGAAGCTGTAGTGCAGACAGGGCCCCGTCGTCTAATCCTACCCTTCTCTGTTATTATTTACGATCCTGCAGGCTGCAACAAAGATCAGGGCTCCCTAGCAGTAGGCACTGCACGCGCGCACACACACACACAGGGTGAGCCAGTCCCTGCCCTGAAGAGTTCACAACATCAAGTTACCTAATGCTCCGTTCCTCGGGTCCGTACTCTTCCCTTGTGATGACTAAATGACTCCCATTAATGCTAATGAGAGAGTTGTATGTTTTTAAGGGGCAATAGACCACCACAGTGTTTTAATGGGGTGAAGGGATCCGCTGCTGCTTAGCATGCAGAAGTATATGGGATATGGCACTATCCCTTTAAATCGTTTGGGAGCTCTCTTGTAGGCCTCGTTGTCTTCTATTGCAGAAGCCACCCGAGCCTAACAGAGCAGCAGTGTGTGTCTGTAGCTGGGCCCTGTATTTTTGCGTATCATTAAGAAACAGAGTTATTTAGAAACAGCCATGGCCAGGAGGGGCAGGGAGGGTCCTCACATTCTTAATGTCATGTAGAGAGCAAAGACACAACACGTGCACAGTGCCTGCTGCTACACACTGAATGTGTGCTGCACAGCGGTGTTTACCTCGATCATAGTAGTGGTGTTTTCTATACTTGGAATGGGAACTAGCACAGTAAGTGTAACTACTGTGAGTGGCTTTTCAGTGTTCACCGCACATACAAGCTCAGCCTTACAGATAACTAAGGCTATTCCAAGGAGCAAGAAATCAGGCATATAAAGTTATTCCAGCTTTTAGTATTAAAGCGGTCACCAGGCCAGATCCTCAGCTGGTGTTAGTCCATATAGCTCCATGGACTTTAATGGATCTATGCTGATTTATGCCAGCTGAGAATCTGGCCTCGTATCTTTAAGATCTGAAATGAGTGTCAGTCTCCTAAATGCAAATGGAGGTGAATTGCTAGTGGATGGGTAAACAGATGAGGGATAGAGTGTATTTTCACATTATGATGAAGCTCTTTTGTAAAAAAAATTACTTAATCCCCAGAAGAAGATAAATCAGAATTTAATTTTCTTCAGCAAAAGTGCTTATGGTTTGATTGGTCTCTTCAGCAAAGTGAGGCAGACAACTGCTTACTGAACCTCTGCAGTTGGAAAGAGTCAGCCTGCAAACAATAAGTAGCTTCATCTACCCAGAGCATGCATTCATTACCTCTTCAAAGCATGCCCAGGGCACTAAGTAGCATATCTTGTCTCAAACAAACAGATCTTTGTCTCTACCATGTCAGCACTGACAAGCAGACATTCCTCCAGCATTTAGCCAATGCATTGGGAATAATTCAGGATGATCTGCATTTGCCTTAGTGAGCTGTTCCTAGCAAGTGATAGTAGAGGATGTGATTTATTTTTTTTTGAGAGGTGCTAACAGGATTTGGAATAATTATGGAAATAAAGAAGAATCAGTAGAGAAATAGACATCCATTTGGAAATGGTGGTACATTATACTGAGCGGAAACAGACAATCTGCAATTAATTAATGATGACACCTTAATAGTTGTGTGTCATTAATATTTATTGTTAGGTAAAATGACATTTTTGGTAATCCAAACTATCCTCTATTGTGATCAGTGTACTATTTATTTTTGATGAGGTCAACTTCCACATTCTCGAAACAAAACACTTGCAAAGTTAAACTCCAATTATGGGCCTGGAAAAAATACTTTCTCAGTAAAAAAGTAATGGGATGAAAAATTCTGTCTCCGTGTAATATTTAAAGCCTAGCATAAAAATTAGAATTTATGTTACCGTACAGTAGAGTGGATGTTTGTATTGATTAAAAAATCCATTTGTAGCTTAGTGTGTTATTCATCAGAAAATAGCTTTTACCTTCAGTGGCAATGCTGTACGACTCATTCTCAGTACTATTCAGGGCCAGCCTTATGGGTGGGTGACATGGTTGGAGGTGGGGGGCACCATGGTCAAGAGGCTGCAGAAGGGCTTTCTTGCTGGGCGGCGGGGGGAGAGGAAAAAGGGCTCTGTAGGGCGGGAGCAAGATACTCACATGCATCCCCGCTACCCTTCCAGGAGCATGACACCTGCCACGCCACCAATGCTCCACCTGCTGCTGCCTTCCTGATGAATGGCAGCCTGCTGCTTGGAGAGCAGTATTTAAAGGGTGCCAAAGGAAGTTTGCCTAGGGCGCCATTTTCCTTAAGGTCGGCCCTGGTACTATGTTCATTAACTTATTCTTGGCACCATGCCGGTAAAGCACTTAATTCAACACCACGTTTAGTTGTCTTTGCTTTGAAAATTGAATAGTAAATCGTTTTAATCAATGATAAAATGGAACGAGAACAAAGTGATTTTCAAATGTAGCTGAGTTCCCGATCTTGTGCTGCTTAGTCACAGAATTCCCTGTTGGAGTCAAGTCCTAAGTAAATTCTCTCTCATTTTCTAAAAGGTATTCTTTAAAAAAAAATGTTTTGACCCAGATCCTCAGCTGGTGTCAATCAATGTAGTTCCACTGATTTTAAATTCGAGTCTTTCTCAAAGACATGTTCTAGTTCCACCAGAAGTTATGGGTTTGCTGCAGGAATGACTTGGTGAAAGTCTCTGGTCTGTTTGATGCAGGAGGTCAGATTAGATGGTCTCTTCTGGCCTTGAAATCAGTGAACCTACACTGATTTCCACCATCTGGCGATCTGGCCCAGTGGGTGTTAAAAGTGCTAAAGTGTCAGCTCTGGACACTGAAGTCCCGTATTTATCCATAGTAATGCTATCCCATAGGCAGAAGTAGTGCAACCTTCCCCACACCACCCTGTCCAAAGCTAGAACCATCCCTAGTGATGAGAGAGAGGGTAGTTCAATCTCCATGCCTCTGCAGTCCTATTTATCGAGGTACAGTGATGGCTGTAGTCACTGTGGTATCTGAGCACCTTGACCTAATCCTTGGTCTCTCTTCTGTGGCTACCAGTTGTTATGGCTCTCTCCAGGGGATCTATCACTAACCTAAGGCCCAGTCCTGACGACCATGTCTCACATGAATAGTCCTTCCTTAAGCCCAGATCCTACTCCAGCTGAGGTCAGTAGCAAAACTCTTATTGCATTCAAGGGGAGCAAGATCAGGATTTACACAAATAGTCTCATTAAAATTAATGGGCTACTCTCCTGAGTAATAATTACTTGAGTATTGAAAGGATTTTCCCCTACTCTTTTTAACAAGATGTATTTTGATTTTTTAAAGCCAGTGATGTTCCTTTGGAGGGCGAACGGTTAAAACTATCTACTCAGAAGCTTGCCTGAACTCTGGTAATAGAGGAGCAATGGCAAGGAAACAGTGTAGAGAATAAAGACAGGACAAAATTTAGAACTGCATACAGGAAGGATCTCTCAGCTCTGTGTAGTTGGATCTCAGAGCAGACATTCTGCTTCACCTCTGTGTCCCAAGTAGGAAGGGAAGAATCCTTCTCTCTAGAAAGTATCTAGATCTGACATGCAAGAATGACAGGAGAAGTCTGCCTTTAGTAATAAGCAAATGCACAAAATTCATTTTGTTTAATTCCTCGTTGTGTGCAAATAATTCAACTGAAAACCAACACAGTAAATGGTGTCTTTCTCTGCAGGCTACTGTGCATGTTACTTTTAGCTTCTAATCATTAAAAGTCGTATTAACAGAGATGAGATTGGACTGAATCCACTCAAACAGACATTTGCACTTATGCAGTGATGTAGCTGTGTTGGTCCCAGGATATTGGAGAGACAAGGTGGGTGAGGTAATATCTTTTATTGGACCAACTTCTCTTGGTGAGAGAGACCAGCTGTTGAGGTTATGCAGAGCTCTTCTTCAGACAACTGGTATGGTGACTCCACACCCTCCTCAGCCACGAGTTTCCACAAAAATGTGCGCCCTGAAATGTCCAGCCTAGTCGTTGCGCCTCTAAAGAATCAATATCCAACAGTTTGTTATTTTAACTGGCGTTCCCGAACAGTTCAGTTCAAACACAGCACTGGCATGGTCTAGATTTAAAAATAAAGCAAGTTCATTTAATTCCAAAGAGACTGCAAGTGAGTACACGTATAAAGAGTCAAGTCAGAAAGGGTTACAAGAGAAAGGGGGAGAAAATGCTTTTTAGTAACTACAATTTAACAATCTAGACTTAGGGCTGGTCCACACTAGGGGGAGGGATCGATCTAAGATACGCAACTTCAGCTACGTGAATAACGTAGCTGAAGTCGAATATCTTAGATCGATTTTTAAAAGTACTTACCCCGGTCCACACGGCAGCAGGCAGTCTCCCCCGTCGACAGCGCTTCCTCTGCTCGCTGAGCTGGAGTTCCGGTGTCGACGGGGAACGGTTCTGGGATCGATTTATCGCATCTAGACGAGACGCGATAAATCGATCCCAGAACATCGATCACTACCCGCCGAATCGGGCGGGTAGTGTGGACGTAGCCTTAGTTCAAGGTAAAATCCTCAACTCGTTTCCAGCAAGATGGCTGACCGAGCCCCTGGGTCAGGATCTATCCCCCGAAGTCAAAGGGCTGGTACCTTTGTCTTCTTAGGTGAAAGATAAATCACTAGGGGTTTCTTTGCCCCTCTCATTTATAGTCCAATGAACCACTGAAATGGATTCTTCTGAGGGATACCTCCAGCCGAAAGTCTATTTCCAGCTGTGAGGTAGGCAACATGGAGTCTGTCGTGAAGGAAGTGATCTGCTGCTGCTTCCCACCCCCCTGGAGTTGTCTGCTAAAATGCAAATTATTTAATTCCTGCCCCCCACCCCGCAGTGCATTTGAATGAACATTAGACATGTGACTGTCGATCTCCTCCCCCTGCCATGATAGTGTGATGTATGCCTCTATCCCTTGTTAGATTGATGGGTCTGGTTATGCAACGTACATTTTCATTGTCTTTCAAAGCACTTTGGAAGTAACTCCCAGGTGGGGAAACCACATTCCTTTGTCTAGGGTGGGGTAACTCCTGCTTGGCTGGCAAACTCATTTTAAGAATTATATTTTCAGTTTATGTCCATGACTTTGCGTCAGTTGCTTCCACCTAATTACACAATGATATTTATAACCAGTGAGTCAGAGCTTTTCATTGACACCTTGCACGACACTTATCAGATACGTTTCATGACATTAATGAATTGGGGTACACTTGAACTGGTTAAGCCAAATGAAATTCATTACTAGATATCAAGGTGCCCCTGACCCTCTGCCTTTGGGTTGTTCTTAATGTCACAGCTCTCCTCCTTACAAAGCTTCAGTAGGGTTAACCACTGGCTGAAATGGAGGCAGTAGGTTAGAACTTCCTCTCCCGAATAGGGCATCTGCCACCATATTTTCCTTTCCCTTTATGTGCAGAATCTCTATGTTATATGCTTGGAATGTCATATTCCATTATAGTAATTCAGAATTGGGACCCTTCATTTTATGTAACCAATGGAGAATGATCACTGACCTGAAGAAAAGCTCTGTGTAAGCTTGAAAACATGTCTTTCTCTCCAACAGAAGTTGGTCCATTAATAGATATTACCTAACCCACCTTGTCTCTCTAACATTGGTAATTGTCAGACGTTGGTTTAAGGACATTATCATTCACATTTTCCTTACAGAGGAGCAACCACTTCAAGGAATGGATGTATGGTTCTTCTTCCCCTTTTCTTTTAATATGCTGCTGCGTAGCTATGATATCCTGAAAATGAGTGTGCAGCTCATCATTTTCAAGTTAAATTAAAAAGAATATGTAAGTGTCATTTGAGGGGCCTGCTGCAGCTAAGAGAATATTAATTCCTGTCCTCCGTTACTGTGTTACACAAACATATGCACATCCCAGAAAGACAACCTTTAAACAAAGATTTTTCACTTTCGACTGCACCATGATGCCTCTGAATTTGCTGCCACAATTGGTATCCTGATGTTCAGGTGCATGATCATGGTTGGTCCCAGGCCCCCAGCATTGCATTTAAAAAGCACTTACTTCTTTGCAGTCAACATGCTCAAAAGGTGCTCATATAATTAGAGCCAAGTGAAATTTTTTGGCCAAAATTTTTGTTGGTGAAAAATGCAGATTTGGTGACAAATTTCACCAATGTGTGTAGATGTCACCGAATTGCTCATTTAAGACCTCCCTTTCTTCTCTCCCCTGACCACTCCCCCAATCAACAAAAAACTGGGCAAATTGAAACATTTTGTTGTGGGAGCTTGGAATGTCTTTATGTTTCAAAAATTCCTTTACTTTTTATTTTAAAAAAATTCAAAACCATTTTTAAAATGTTCAAAATCTAAATGAAATGTTTTGGTTTCTGTAGAAGTAGCATTTTTTTTACCCGAAACAAAATTTTAAACTTTGAGATTTTGCTGCAAATTTTTCAAAAGTTTGGTTTCAGTTCAACTCGACAGTTTTCTCCTTCACTTTTCAAAACTGCCAGTGAACCAAAAAAATTCATTACTCAGCCAACTCTACTCATGATAGAGCATCCTCAGTGGTCTTAAAACAATACTGTATAGACGATATACTGCTGGGCCTGGACAGCCAATGGCCTGTTACAGGAGGTTTATTAAGGGAGTATTCTCAAAGTCTGTTCAGATTATCGTTTTAGATTTTAGACAAATAGTTATAAACTCAGGTTTGCAGCACAGCATGTAGAAAGAAATATTGCAAATGAGCTGATCAAAGAAAGCAACCATTTTTAACACCTATGCATGGGATGGTGTAGCGAGGCGGTCTGGACCCCAGCTGCCCCAGAGAGAGAGAGAAACCTCCCCAGACGCCTAAGTGGGCGGACCCGGAGAATCCTGGCCCCGCCCCTCAAGGGTCAGGGGGCGGCACAGGAAGTATAAAAGCCGGCCCTCAGACCGCAATTGGAGGCCAGCCACCAGAGAGGCCGGACGCCAGAGGTACAGCTCCCTGCTGGGAGACCCCGGCGACCTGCAGCCGACCGGAGGACTGGCCGGGCCAGCCAAGCCTGCCGCCGGCCCGCTACCCCGAGGAGCCACCGAGCCTGCCGCCGGCCCGCTACCCCGAGGAGCCGCCGGGCCTGCCGCCGGCCCGCTACCGCGAGGAGCCGCCGGGCCTGCCGCCGGCCCGCTACCGCGAGGAGCCGCCGGGCCTGCCGCCGGCCCGCTACCCCGAGGAGCCGCCGAGCCTGCCGCCGGCCCGCTACCCCGAGGAGCCGCCGAGCCTGCCGCCGGCCCGCTACCCCGAGGAGCCGCCGGGCCTGCCGCCGGCCCGCTACCCCGAGGAGCCGCCGGGCCTGCCGCCGGCCCGCTACCCCGAGGAGCCGCCGGGCCTGCCGCCGGCCCGCTACCCCGAGGAGCCGCCGGGCCTGCCGCCGGCCCGCTACCGCGAGGAGCCGCCGGGCCTGCCGCCGGCCCGCTACCCCGAGGAGCCGCCGGGCCTGCCGCCGGCCCGCTACCCCGAGGAGCCGCCGGGCCTGCCGCCGGCCCGCTACCCCGAGGAGCCGCCGGGCCTGCCGCCGGCCCGCTACCCCGAGGAGCCGCCGGGCCTGCCGCCGGCCCGCTACCCCGAGGAGCCGCCGGGCCTGCCGCCGGCCCGCTACCGCGAGGAGCCGCCGGGCCTGCCGCCGGCCCGCTACCGCGAGGAGCCGCCGGGCCTGCCGCCGGCCCGCTACCCCGAGGAGCCGCCGGGCCTGCCGCCGGCCCGCTACCCCGAGGAGCCGCCGGGCCTGCCGCCGGCCCGCTACCCCGAGGAGCCGCCGGGCCTGCCGCCGGCCCGCTACCCCGAGGAGCCGCCGGGCCTGCCGCCGGCCCGCTACCCCGAGGAGCCGCCGGGCCTGCCGCCGGCCCGCTACCGCGAGGAGCCGCCGGGCCTGCCGCCGGCCCGCTACCCCGAGGAGCCGCCGGGCCTGCCGCCGGCCCGCTACCCCGAGGAGCCGCCGGGCCTGCCGCCGGCCCGCTACCCCGAGGAGCCGCCGGGCCTGCCGCCGGCCCGCTACCCCGAGGAGCCGCCGGGCCTGCCGCCGGCCCGCTACCCCGAGGAGCCGCCGGGCCTGCCGCCGGCCTCCTACCCCAACGAGCCTGCCGCCCGCCTGCGACGCGGAGGTGCCAATGGTCTGCGACCTCATGGAGGATGCCCCGCTGGTCCAGGTACCCGGAGAGGGGGATGCTGGAAGTAGCCCGGCGGCAGCCAACTCTAGTCTGGCTCAGCACTGCCAGAGCCAAGGTCAGTGTGTTGCGGCCAGGATCCCCACTGACTCAGCAGCGGGTTTTTCTGCCGCTGCTAGGGCCCCGGGCTGGGACACAGTGGAGTGGGTGGGCCTGCGTCCCCCCTGCCACCCAACGTGTGGGTGGCAGTCTCCCCCTCTCCCAGGTTCTCCAGAGCCAGGACCTGGGCTTGCTACTGGATTGTTGATTGCTCAGCCCCTGCTTAAGGGCCTGAGCTGTGAACTGCTTCTTGCCCCGCCCTGACCAAGGGCCAGGGCATACTGACTTATTGATTGCTCAGCTCCTGCCTGAGGGCCTGAGCCCTAACTGTTTGTGCCCTGCCCTGTCCAAGGGCCTGGGCTCACTATTAACTGTGCTAATTCCCCCAAACCCTGACGGTATAGTGGGGCGATCTGGTCCCCAGCCGCCCCCGAGAGGGCCTAAAACCCCTACAGATGGCAATAGAAGTTAAACACTAAAACATAAAAATTACCATAATGTAGGGTGACCAGATAGCAAGTGTGAAAAATCAGGATGGGGTGGGGGATAATAGGAACCCATATAAAAAAACCCCTCAAATATCGGGACTGTCCCTACAAAATTGAGACATCTGGTCACCCTACCATAATGTGCCTTTAGGTCACACAAAACAGCTCCAGTAAAAGTGAAGATGATCCCTAGGGACCTGATCCAAAGCCCATTGATCAATGGACTTTGGATCAAGCCCTGGACTGTCAAACACAGAGATATTACACTGATCAAAACACAGTGGATCTAGCTATGTTCCAGACATGCCCCTGCCCCTATGTTTTTTTACCATTTTCCTGGCAGGTACCTACTCTTTGATACTACGAGCACTTCAGGGTGTTTGGCCTACCAATGAAAAGTGCTAGATAAGAGCTAGTTTTTATTATTCTACCATGTGTCAGATTAGTAGGCGATGAAGCCTGGGCTCTTGTACTTGCAACATTGCACCCGGACGTCTTCATGAGCCCCTTCCTCTCCCTGGCTAAGCAGTGACTGAAGATCATTCTTTTTCAGAAGTGGTTTCTATTTTAATCACTGTTGAACCCAGTGTGGGAAGCCCCTTTCTACTGATGCTGCTTTATGTTAGTATTTGAGTATGCTGCTCTTATGTCTTACCTGACATTTTAGTTTTAAGGCCAACATTGTATTGCATTGGTGCAGCTAGGTCCTTCCTGTTCTCTGTCTGTGAGACACAACAGTTTAGTCTTCTGAGGGCTGTAATGGCCCAGATCAGGTTGTTGGGCTTGTTGCAGACCGGCTGGGTTGTCTTTAATGGCCTGTGATAGTCAAAAGGTCAGACGAGATGATCTGTGGTCCCATCTGGCCTTAAACTCTATGACTCTATTTTCAAAGGGTCCTCAACCCTTTCTTGTATGCGCACAATTTTTGAACGCTACTGTTTGCACATGCAGATGCTGGAGTGTATGTGTACAAAATTCCTCATATACTGAACTTGTATCTGCAAATAGTTTTCACACTGAATGCAACCATTTGCACATACCAGTGAAGATACATCAGTGAGCAAGGATAGTTGAAAGGTTGAGGCACTGCACTAGGACTCAGGAGATCTGAGCTTATTTTCCAGCTGTGCCACAGACTCATTGTGTGACCTTGGGCAAGTCACTTAATCTTTATGTGCCTCAGTTTCCCATCTGTAATGTGGGGATAACAACACTTGCTTTGTCTGTCTTATCTTCTTAGACTGCAAGTTCTTTGGGACAGGGACACTCTCTTATTCTGCACAATGCCAAGAACAGAGGGTCCCAGTTTCAGTTTGGGCCTCCAAGCACTACCAAGATATAAAGAAACTGCACGCACAGAGACCATGCATACGAAGTCGCACATTCACGAAAAGGGCCTGCTTTCTGAAAATTTGGCTCGTGCTGTATTATTATTCATTACAGTTTTTTAACTCTTTGTGCGATGCTTTATAAAATACATGCGTTTCTAATTTCTTTCACTTCGTGATTACTCAATTATTTTTCTTTCCCCCTTTCTCCCGATAATATTGCCACTGACTTTGGTGGCCACTGAAGATGCATTTGCCAGATGAATTCTTCTGACAAGTCCCGTTATTGACTAATTGGATTTGCAGATGGAATGTCTGTGCTGCACTTAGCATAGAAAGTAGAATTGATCCACTGCAGGCCTTCCTGATGCTCAATTAAATCAACAACCAGTTTGTGTCTCAGGCGGATGTGACTGTCTTGCAGATGGTACATACAGTTATTTATCTGCTCTGGCTTAATAACCTGTATGGAAAAGTCCTACAAAAACTGACTGAAGATTGCTATCTGTCTACAGAATTTTCAGACCAGCCCATGGAATTCAGTAACAGGAATATAATTCTCTATTACATGTTTACAGTAATTTCTATAGAATCCTATTGATATTATCCCTGATCAATTCTATAGGATTTTTCCATAAGGAACAAGCCCTTGATCCAAAGCTCAGTGAGGTAAAGGGAAAGACTCATACTCATTTAAATGGCCTTTCAGGCCGGTCACAAATAGGCAGCATCTACAAATCCAGGGCCGTTTATCAAAAAATCCCATAGAGTGAAAAAATGCTCTAAAAACTACTCTGCTGGCTTAGCACAAAATGTGCTCCTGGCATCCTGTTAAATCTAGGTCAGTTTGTAATATGAGTAGGTAGTAGTATGGCTAGTGCGGAAGGTCCATTTAAGCAACCATAGCATCATCTTTATTATTGAAAGTTTCTGAAGAAACAACACAGAGTGGACTGCATGTAACCATGGCAGTCGGCTCTGGTGTTTGACAATTTTGCCATCTTTATCTCTATCCTAATCTAGAAAAGGCAGAAGAATTCAATAAATATTTCTCTTCTATATTTGGAAAGAAGCAAGATGTTAATCAGTGCTAATGAAATACTTGCTGTTCCCTCAATAACTAGGGAGGATGTTAAACAGCAGCTATTTAAAGTTAATTTTTTTTAAATCTGAAGGACTGGATAACTTTCACCCAAGAGTATTAAAAGAATTGGCCAAGGAGCTCTCTGAACCAACTGGGGAAGTTCCAGAGGACTGGGGGAAAAACCTAATGTCATAACAATATTTATAAAGGAGAAACAGGATGACCCAGGTTACTATAGGCTGGTATTATCCGGACATCATTTCCAAGTAAAAACATGGAAAGATGATATGGGACCAAATCAATAAAGAATTAAAGGATGGTAGCATAATTAGTGCCGATAAATATGATTTTATTATAAATAGGTCTTGTCAAACAAACTTATTTTTTCTAAGGTCACAAATTTGGTTGATAAAAGTAACTTGATATATTATGCTCAGACTTCCATAAGGTATCTGACTTAGTCCTGTGTAACATTCTGATTTTAAAAAAATAGGACTCTACAAAATCAATGTTGTTCCATTCCATGCATCCGATGAAGTGGGTTCTTAACCCACGAAAGCTTATGCTGAAATAAATTTGTTAGTCTCTAAGGTGCCACAGGTATTTTTCTTGTTTTCTTTTTACAAAATCAATGCAGCCCATATTAAATGGATCAAAAACTGGTTAACTGATAGATCTCAAAAAGTAATTGTAAATGCAGAATTTTCATCCTTTGCAGGTGTTTCTAATCATGTCCTGCGGAGATCTGTTCTTGGCTCAGTGATAATCTGTATCTCTTTATCAGTCATCTGCAATAAAATATAAAATCATTAATGGTAAAACTTGCAGATGACACAAAAATTGATGAAGTGGTAAATAATGATGGGACACATCAGTTATACAGCGTGACCTGAATCACTTGGTAAGGTGGCATCCTTTCAACAACATGCATTTCAAATCAGCCAAATGCAAGGTCGTACATCTAGGAATGCAGGTCACCCTTATAAGAAGGGGGACTGTATCCTAGAATGCAGTGACACTGAATAGGACTTAGCGATAACAGTAGATAATCAACTGAACGAGCTCACAGTGTGATGTTGAAGCTAACAGGGCTAATGCAATCATTGGGTGTATAAGGAGAGGAATATCAAGTAGGAATAGGGAGGTGTTCCCTGTGCATACAGCAGCAGTGAGACAATTACTTGATTCCAGTGTCACACATCAAAATGAGTGCTGAAAAAATGGAAAGGTTCAGAAAAGAGCTACAAGAATGATTTGAGGACTGGACAAAATGCCTGACAGTCAGGGTCAGGGCCGGCTCCAGGCACCAGATGGCAAAGCACGTGCCTGGGGTGGTGCCCTGCAAGGGGTGGCAGTCCGGGAATTCTGGGGCGGCGTTTTTTTTTTTTTTTTTTTGCTTCAGCAGTTCAGCGGCCTTTTTTTTTTTTGCTTGGGGCGGCCGAAAAGCTGGAGCCGGCCCTGGTCAGGGGCTGAAAAAGCAAAATCTGTTTCACGTACCCAAGAGAAGGTTAAGAGGTGACTCGATCATGGTTTATAAAAACCTACTGGGGGAGAAGATTTCTGATAGCAGACAGTGCTTCAGTCGAGCAGAAAGTGGCACAATAAGAACCAGTGATTGGAAGCTTCAGATAAACAAATTCATACTAGAAACAAGGTACAGATTTTGAACAGTGAGGGTAATTAGCAATTGGACCAACTTTCCTAGGGCGGTGGTGGATTCTCCATCTCTTGAAGTTTTAAAATCCCAACTGGATGTCTTTCTGTGTGAGCAACAGCATATCTTTTAGAAGTTCAGGGTTGGGTGCAGAGGTTTAGTGGATGAAATTATCTGGCCTGTGTTATGCAGGAGGTCAGGCTAGATAGTCATAATGGTCCCTTCTGGCTTTTAAATCTATGAATCCCCATTATGCTAAGCAAAGAGGTCGAGCAAGGCAGCAGATATTATCCATCCAGGCAGGCCCCATCTCTGACAGCTGACAGTGTTCTTATGCGTAGAAGGAGTATTTCAGTTGTGTTTTGGGCAGCTGTAAGATGCTGGTTCTTGATTCACTCTTGTCTTGATTCTTCTGTAGGAGAGCAGAAAGCAGGAGGTCCATGACTTGGTTTTGCCTAGCCCAGTCCACACATTTCTTTTTACAACATGTACAAGACTTGGGCTGAGACTTTCTAAGATGACCAGCGGATTTAGCTACAACACACCCGTTAACTTCAATGGGAGTTGTGATGCTGAGTCACCTTGTCTGTGAAAAATTCAGTGGTGAACCTTCTAGACACATTGGTGTCTGATCAGTGCTTGCCCTGGCAGCTTTTTAGGGGATGCATCTGCATTCTTTTCTATGTGTTTGGACGTGCATCGGGGCCCATGGACTTGTGCTCGTTGAAAGGTTGAGAGCCACTGCTCTAGAGTTTCTAAGTTTCACCCATCACTAGCTAAAATGTTGCAATGGCAAACTATGCTTATTGTTTGTGAATTGAAATGAAAGTTGAGTGAAAATGCCTAAACCAAGCGATGAGGTTACTCTATTGCAATAGACTGTTGGTTTGGAGACATCTCTTCTGTGTCTGGATTCATTCAACAATCTGAGAATGCCTTGCTACAAGCCTAGCAATCCTGCTGGTCTGTGTCTGTGTGGGCTGATTTTACCCCACTCCACACGGTACCTGTGCAGCGCCCCGGTGAAGAGGTCACATGTCTCCAAAGTGGCTTCCAGAATCTAGGCCAAAACTGCAATGCTAAGTATAGTAGATCTTAATTTATAGATGCGGATGAAATTGAACACGCGTTAATCCAATGTGGAGTCCTCATTGGGTGGGACAGCTTAGTTTATTCCATGCCCTGAATTTAATTCAAGGAACTCCAATAATAATTTGGATTTCTAGCAGCCATTTGCCCCTACATTAGAAAGTCATTTCATGATCCCATTCATGGTGCCATCTAGGGCTGAGTTTGGGCTGGGCATCTTGTTATGCAGTAAGCGTTTGTGAGAAGTGACTCACTCTGCGTCGTTCAAGTAGTGCTCTTTGGTGTTAGCTACACCTATAAAAAGCAAGCAGCCTGCAGGGCCCTGAGCTGCCCTTTACTCTGCGGCATGAAGGGGAGCAAAGGAACAGAGAACCGCAGGCCCTAAATTCCCGAAACAGGATAATGGAGCTAATGTGGCACTCTATTCCCACCCCATCTGACTCCACCCAGCTGGGGCTTTCTGGGTCTGGAGGGGGCATATTGCAACGGGGAAGTGGTGGGAGGTCATGTGGGGCTGCAGCTCCTTTCTGCAACATGCATTCTTCTGAACCCAGCTGGGCAGAGTTAAGCGATTTGTTTTTCCTTCTGGCAGGGATGCAGAGCCCGGATGCGTCAATGGTGCCATGTCTCCTCAGGGAGCCGTGCTGCCAATATGAAGGGACTTGCCCAAGAGGGAATGTGGAGGAGTTGCATGGGTGTCCGTGGTGGAGGCTGTCATTTCCCATGGGCACTTAGGTCCTCACGCTGTGTGTGGTTGCGAGGTTTCACCCGTAACTCCTTTCTCCCAGAACTCCTCCTTCCTCCCCTCTTCCTGATGGAGCAAGAGCTCTGTGACTCCATGAGCTTGCCCAAGTGGATTACACCCCCCCCCCCCTCTGCAGGTTTTCCCAGGGGAGGTGATGATAGGGCCGCTAAGCCCTTTCCATGCAGATTAGAGTTTTGGATTTTCCCAGCAGCTACATCATTCATTAGAAAACTTCCAAACAAAGAAAACTGCCTAACCTCAGACACGAATGACCTAGAAAAACCAGATCCCTGTGAAAACCGTCCTGTGTCTTCACTCTCTGCAGTGAGTTTTGTTTATTCATCATCCATTTCATCACGTTTGTTTTATGACAAATGAATTTAATAATGATTTTCACAGTGGAATATTGGAGAGAGTACCGACCATAAGTATAGCTGTAGGTATCAGAAGCTGACCTTAATTCAGAAAGGACGCATTGAGGCAATCTAAGCAGCTGAAGCAAATAAAGAATAGAATTAATCTTAAAAAGATACAGTTGTCTATATTATTTTTCTAGTTCATGCACTATCCCTACAAAAGAAGATGTCCCTGGAATGTGATGTTAAAGATGAATGATTCTTGTAAGCCTAATATTAAACCTCATCATTATTTACTGTTGCCAAATGTATTTCAATGCGGAGAATGTTTGCAGTGCTGCAAAGTGAAGGAGGGTATGAATTGCAGTTCATTTATTAATGCTTTGTTCCATTGTAGTCTTAATCCCAAACAGATGGCCAAGGGTGGCTTGGCTAAAATTCAGCAAGATGAATTTGGATTTTCTCAGTGCCTTCCATTTTAAGTGCAGCACGGCAAGGACACAGCGCCGGCACCGAGTCCTGCACCGAGCCTGATTGTCATAGATGATTCCAGAATTCTGGAAAGTAACGAATGAATCACTCTGAGAACTCTTAGGGGAAAATGTTTTTCTTCCATTTGGAATGGAGCTTGGCTTAGTTCCTTTTAAAGGGGACTTCTGTGTCGGATAACAAGCATTTTCAGTGTCATTGGTGTTCGCTATTTGTCGTGTAATCAGTGATCACAAATGGAATACAGCGACAATGAAGCATTCCTTTCATTCCCACAGTATCCTACGTGTCAAGTTATATTCCAGCATGGTTTCAAACATAAAGTCTCACACAAAGAGTCATTCTGGACCCTTTTCAGTGCTTCCCCCTCTCCCTGCTGGAAAATCATTATAACAATAGTGATAATATAGTGCCTTTCATCACAGAAAGATCCCCAGTTCCTTTAGAAACTGACTCATCGATATCAGTGCTATCTAACCCACACAGAGATAAAACAGTGCTATGATTTCAGTGCTTCACCCGCCAATGAAACACAGCTCTCTCTGGAGTTGAAACATGACAGGAAACTGTTATGGAAACATAGCAATGCTATAGAAGAGTTTAGGACAGGAAGTCAAGAGAATAATCAGAGTCCCCCCCCCCCCCCCCCGGTCAGGGGAGGTACAAATGTTTTCTCCCTAGCAGCCAGGGAGAGTCATCTCAAAAGCATTTGCTGTTTCTACCACCACCACTTGGGAGTAACTTTAATTTTTGCCAGGGGTGATATAGGAGGTTCTTCAGTGTGGGCTGCTGCAGGGATTAACTGAATCCAAGCATCCAGAACAACACTGGTCACACCCCATCTTTGGCCAGCACCACCCGCTTCTTGCAGGTCTTCTGCTTACCCCTCCAGGCAAAGGGGGAGAGAAGGTTGTTTTGTGTCTCTGTAGCAGTCCCAGCAGCAGGCTTCTGACCACTGGAACCTTGGTCCTGGGCTTGCCAGGGTAAGTCAGGTGTGAATATGACACTATTAAAATGATGATGAGGGGAATTTTAGGCAGTAGAATATAAAAACTCCCATCTGATCATTAGATTTGGGTACATCTTTTATATTGGTATCAAAGTGTGACAGACTCTTTGGGGTTTATTTAAATACCCTTTACAAAAAGAAGCAAAAAAAAAGGGAATCTACATTCTTTTTTCAGGTTTCAGAGTGGTAGCCATGTTAGTCTGTATCAGAAAAAAGAACAAGTACTTGTGGAGACTAACAAATGTATTTGGGCATAAGCTTTCGTGGGCTAAGATGCATGCTCTCACTCCCCCTTTTATTGGACCTACATCTCTGTTTAATACTGGAGAGGTTCCCTGTTGTTGATAAATACACACTTGGACAAGCGCCTTATGTTATGGCTCAATGTGATGTACATGAAAACTGCTAGTGTAACACCGACAGACCCCGGTCGTCGGTCGGATCGAATCTCGGACTTCTGGAGCTTAGTGCATGAGCCTCGACAGCATGAGCTAAAGCCAACTGGCTGTTAAGAAGACTCATTTTGTCTCTCTCTTTAAGTGCTCTCGATGCCACTAGATGGGACAGAACACCCCACCCAGAAGGTGTGTGGGTTATACTAAGACAGAGTGTTCTCAAGGACAAGTGACCTCCTGATTGTCGTCTCTGAAGAGGAGGAGCCAGGCTTCGGGAGAGGAAAATAATAATCTTTTCCAGTATATAAACCTTTCACCCACAGGGATCCTGAAGGGACTTGCTACTTCCAAATCATGGTCACATTGAAGCCAATGGCCAAACTTCCACTGACTCCAGTAGTGTCAAGGTTTGGTCCTTTACAGTCACAAGAATGGCTTCACCAGCCGTGAAGTGCAGCCATTTCTGGAGTGTAATGTGGCAACTGTTGAATGTTACTCAGTAATGCCACACAGTCAATTGGGACAGGAAGTGAAGAATGCTGTAGTATATCTACTTAAAACAGCAAAGGGGAGGTGAGCAGCCAGTATGCCACTACCCGGGACCTCTAAAATCGTAAGTGGTCAGGACTTTAGTTTTACATCTCATCTGAAAGGCAGCTCCTTCAACAGTGCAGTGGCCCCAAAACCAGTGCTCAGAGGAGGAGAGCAGTCTGTTACTCAACAGCTGGGAGCAGCTGGAATATGCTTGGGTTCTTCACCCTTGCTCAGTTTAAGAGATCTGAGCCTGAGACAGTATTGCCATCTCATTCAGCAGCCACAGCAGGTGAAATTCAGATGAGCTGTGTGACTTAGCCCTATGCACCAACATAGGTCCCCTTTCAGCAACTTGGCTAACTTTTGAATAAGTGGGCTAGTCCCTTTCTCCTCAGGATATTCTGGAGCTCAGTATTAGTGCAGCTATGTATTTATTTTAAGACCAAAGACACTGGAGGGGAGAGGAGCTCTACCAGCAGCTTCATGTGTGTGTTCTGGCATAGGGTCACCCTAGACCCCTTGGCCTTCTAAGCTTGTTTGCTTAACTGAAGCTGGTTTTGTCTGGGATGAAGTCACAGGGGGGCCTTTGTTATGTTTCAAACCCGTTCCACGAATTCATTATCCTTGGCCTCAAGCAATGTTCCTTAAATGCTTTTGTTAAGGTTTTCATTCACTAACTCCTGACTTGTACAGCATTTGGGTGGCCTCCTGGGGGATGGCTGCTAGAAGAACATCATGGTAAGACATAGTCGGAGTATTAGGCTCTCATCTTGTAAACACTCGTTCACATTCCCAACTTTTCATGAGGAGACCATTGAATTATATGTGACTACTTACATGCATAATATGAACCACGTGCATGTTTCCAGGATCAGGTCCTTAGCACTGAACCAGAATGTTATGTTCACAGCATACAAACAGAGAAGTTAGATAAAAACATAAAATACCCTCACTAGAAGGTTGCAATGTAACATGACTTTATTTCTCAAAACCCAGAACCTTAACACACAAGAACCAAAAACAGAGGGGGACAAAGCAGGCTGCTCCCTAAGGCAAGGAGGCACAACTCACCCTACTTGCTGCTGTAGGCTGGCTCTTTGCAGACTGATTGCTCAAGGCCCAGAGCACACACTTCCCTACAGAGCTTCTTAGCCTGCTAGGGAGACCAGGCAACGATCTGAGAATTAATTTTAACACAGTTCTCAACACACCACATATTGCTATTCTGGGGATCCAGCAATACTGTTGTGATCATCTCTTTGTCCTACTCCGCTCTCAAGGCGTGTTCCCAATTCACTCTGCTGCTCTCTTTGCCATTCCAGGCGGTTCTGCTTTCTGTCTCGATATCTGTGTTAAACTATTCTCCAGCAGAGCTGCAACTCCCATTATTCATGGCATTTGATTCAAAAGGCTATCAGGTACATATGGGGTGGGGCAGACTTGGGCAACCTCACTTCTTCTTCAGCTCCTGTATTCTTTAAAAGACCATGCAAGGAGTGCTGTAATCTCCCCACATTGTGATCAGTATAAACGGTTCAGGCGCTCAGTCCCTGGTGCAATTACAGGCATTTTTAGCATAAGAAATACCAAGGGGACACACCTTCATTATGTCAGTTCAGATCTAGCAAGAACTGGTTAAGTGAAGGCAGATAGACAAGGTTGTTTGTAGCTTTTTTTGAAAGCTAAGCTGCTACTGCAGCTTTGCAAAATGTATCGGTGTGTGCTACCTTATCTATTTCCAGATGTGTTGACCTTTTCTGCAGAACTGCCGCTTAGCCAGTCGGTCCCCAGCCTGTAGCGGTGCATGGGATTCTTCCATCCTAAGTGCAGGACTCTGCACTTGTCCTTGTTGAACCTCATCAGATTTCTTTTTGCCCAATCCTCCAATTTGTCTAGGTCACTCTGGACCCTATACCTACCTTCCAGCATATCTACCTCTCCCCCCAGCTAAGTGTCATCCGCGAACTTGCTGAGGGTGCAATCCATTCCATCAGCCAGATCACTAATGAATATGTTGAACAAAACTGGCCCCAGGACCGACCCCTCCGGCATTCCGCTTGATACCAGCTGTTAACTAGACATCGAGCCATTGATAGTAGTGACCTGTTGAGCCCAACAATCTAGCCAGCTTTCTATCCACATTATAGTCCATTCATCCAATCCATACTTCTTTAACTTGCTGGCAAGAATACTGTGAAAGACAGTATCAAAAGCTTTGCTAAAGTCAAGATATATCACATCCACCACTTTTCCCATATCCACAGAGCCAGTTATCTCCTCATAGAAGGCAATCAGGTTGGTCAGGCATGACTTGCCTTTGTTGAATGCTTCAAAATGGATTCCTTGAGGATCTGCTCCATGATTTGTCCAGGGACTGAGGGGAGGCTGACCAGTCTGTAGTTCCTCGGATTCTCCATCTTTCCTTTTTTAAAGATGGACACTATATTTGCCTTTTTTCAGTCCAGGACCTCCCCTGATCGCCACGAGTTTTCAAAGATAATGGCCAATGGCTCTGCAATCACATCAGCCAACTCCCTCAGCACCCTCGGATGCATTAGATCCGGCTCCATGGACTTGTGCATGTCCTGCTTTTCTAAATAGTCCTTAACCTGTTCTTTCACCACTGAGGGCTGCTCACTTCCTCCCCATACTGTGCTGACTCTCTTCGTTAGGTGGATCCCATCTCTTTCCAGCGATCCTTCTTCCTGGAACAGCATCCCAAGGTTGAAGAATCCAAAGCCCTCTCTCTGACACATTAAAATTAAAATGTGGCAAGGGGCATGTTCCCTTTCATTCCCCTCTGTGGTTGCATCTATTGGGTAAGCTCCACTGAGCGGGGTGGGGACAGGTTTTCTGGAACTTGTACTGGGGAGGGTCTGCTCCATCCGGGTTCCCCCTTGCCCTAAAGCACAGCAGAGCTTGAAGGGTTGTCAGGTGTCAGCCAGGCAGGTATTGAGTGATGCCAACCCCCCCAGCCGTTGTCTCCTGTGAAGCAGTGGAGCTATGGCAGCCTCAGCCCTCTCAGGAGCATCTACAGAGCCACTCTGCCAGAGCTCTATGGAAGCTCTAAGTTCCTCCTTTGCCCTCGTCTTCATGGAATCCCTTATCCCCAGCCCGTGCCAAGCTCCACTGCTCAGTCTTGATGCAGGGGGAAAGATCTGGCCCTTTAGGAGAGTTAAAACCTTTATGATGACACAGCATTTACATTCAATTATTTATGGTGCAATCTCTAGTTGTGTTCTTTCCAGAACACCATTTTGGTTTGGGTCTCGCACACGTCTGAGAATAGCTCTTTGCTGCTGCTTCAGCCACAGGAACCTAGTTATTTATTCATAGGCATTGGATTTATTCTGATAGTCTGATGGGCTTACCGGATTTACTCTGAAAAGGGCCCTTTATGTCTGTGGGTTCCCTGTGGCCAAGATTTGTTTTGCCCCTTCCTCCAAGCCCAAAGTGAGAGAGGCTCATAGTATACTTTGTATATAGTTAAAAATCCCCCTTAAAACTTTGTCTGGAATGAACATGAATAGGAAACTGGAAATTAAATTAACTAACCTTGAAGTTGTATGTAAGGGGATATGTGCACGTACTAGCATCTGTAGATCTGTTTTCTATTTCTTTAGTTCCTTCTCTCATTTCTCCCATCTCCTACTTTATTTTCTTTCTCTTTTCCATTTTCTCTTCCTTTTCAGTCCATTTTCACCATCACTTTAATTCATTTTTTTCTTCCCCTGTGTGTCTCTTTCTCTTCTCTCCCTCAGCCAATTCTTTTTTCCCCTTTGCCAGGTCACATTCTCTTTCTTCTGCTGTGTCTTTTTGCTCCCTTTTCTTTCCATCCGGCTCCCACACATCCTCATTCCCTTCCACCTACTTCACTCCATGGGACATTTCCCTTTCCCCGGTTGTTAGCCTTTGGCCCCCATTCTGTTTTCTCCTCTCACTTTCTCTCCCTCCTATCCCCTCACCAATGTCCATCCCTACATCCCTAAATTGCCATTACAAATACTTTCCTCTCCTTCCCTCCTGACACCTCTTCTGCCAGGTCCCTCTGGCCACGCCCTCCCCAGCTTATAAACATTCTCCCACCCAGGACACAAAGGTCCTTCTGAGGCACCGCTGGGAGCTCCCCTCTGCACTTAGCGTGAGCTGGGCAGATGAGTGCTGCCAGAAGGGGTGTCTGCTCCCTGACTGCAGAGCGCTTTGTTAGAGACCCGTGGCTGGTAGCAGAAGTCGCAGAGCTGGGAGGGAGGAGCAGGGCAGCACAGAGTACGCAAGGCGTGTTATGATGCCCTGTTAACTGATGAGCAGTTTCACTTGCCAGGGAAGGGTAATAATGCTTCAGGCATTAATCTTTTAATGTCTCAGGGCTTGCACTGGGCAACAATTCCCTTAGTTTCCCCTGCGCCAGCCAGCCAGCGGGGAGAGGACTCAGCTTTCCCTTAGACCTAGCTTCCTCCTCCCTTTATACTCTGCCCCGAGCTTAACCCATCACAGACTGCAGCACCCTGACATTGTCACGTGCCTCCTCAAGGGTAGGATCCTGGCATCTGTCTGAACCATCACATCTGTAAATGTGAATCAAGCCCATAGTGCAGCCATTGAAGGGCATGTCTACACTGCTAAGAAAAACCTGCAGCGCCGAGTGTCAGACCTCAGGTCACTTGACGCAGGCTTGGGAGCTTGGGCTGCAGGGCCAGAACTAGTAGTGAGACATTCCCTCTCGGGCTGGCGCCTGGGCTCTGAAACCCGGTGAGGGGGAAGGTCTCGGGTACTGGGCTCCAGCCCGAGTGGGAACGTCTACACTGCTATTTGTAGCCCCTCAGCCCAAGCATCATGAGCCTGAGTCAAATGCCCAGCGCTCTGAGACTCGTTGCCATGGGTTTTTCTTTGCCGTGTCGACGTTCCCTAAGATAACCCACTGCAAATCCCCCCCCTTCACACAATCCCCTATCCTTACAATTATAATTCTCATCATCCCCTGCACCCTTCATTTTGAAACACTCCAGAAAAAAGATTGGTCCTCGGATGTAGGGTGTACAAGGTGCATAGGAAAAGGGCATCATATAATAGAAGGCTAGGGGGTGCTTTTGCCCCCATTATAACAATTAGTTCCATTGCCTGGGACTTGAAGACAGTGATTCTGGCCATATTCAATAAGTTGTTACCGTGGCAACCACACTGCCATGTGGTGAGTAGCCTCCTGGGTTAGAGCCCAAAATACATCACACACAGATGCTGCCCACATCCTTCTCTCTGGGCTCAGCCCTCAGCTGGGCTGAGATTATGCTCTAAGGGCCAGATTTTCAAAGGTCTGTCAGCGCATAAATCCCATTGATATCATTAGCTTGAAAAACCTGGCCCCAAGTCACTTTGCTGCTCCCCAAATCCTGGACCAGCCAGGGGCTAAAATGGCCCCCAGCATAATTTAGAGCATCCTGAAAGCTGTCACACTTCAGCGTTCTCACACTGAGCCGGCCCTTCTCCCCTCTGGCATGCCCCATCTTCCTCCTGCGGAGTAGGGCAAGTATGTGACGTCGAACTGCCCATACAGCCTTTATGTCGCTAAGGTGTCAGATGATACAGTCTCATCATTTGGTGATGCTAGCACTCTTTCCACCCCCATAACATCTCTGGAGGATGTTAAACAGCAACCACTAGAGTTAGACATTTCTAAATCAGAAGGTCCAGACCATTGAACCCAAGAGTTTTAAAAGAGCTGATTGAGGAGCTCGTTGGACCATTAATGTCAATTTTCAATAAATCTTTGAGCACTGGGGAAGTTCCAGAAGCCTGGAAGAAAGCTGATGTGCCCATTTTTTAAAAAAGATCAAGGGGATGGCCAGGATAATTATAGGCCTGTCTGGCTGATGTCAATCCTGAGCAAGATAATGGAGCAGCTGATACGGGACTTGATTAATAAAGAATTACAGGCGAGTAATGCAATTAATGCCGGTCATCATAGGTTCATGGATATTAGATCTTGCCAGATTAACTAGATATCTTTTTTTTGATAAGATTAAATATTTGATTGATAAAGGTAATAGTGCTGACATAAAATACTTAGACTTCTGCAGGGCATTTGACTTGGTACCACATGACATTTTGATTTAAAAAGTAGAACAATTAACATGGCACACATTAAATTGATTAAAAACTGGCTAACTGATAGGTCTCAAAATGTCATTGTAAACAGGGAATCGTCATTGAGTTTAAGGGGTGACTTAATTACAGTCTATAATTATCTACATGGGAATAAATATTTAATAATGGACTCTTCAATCTCGCCGAGAAAGGTGTAACACAATCCAATGGCTGAAAGTTGAAACTAGACAAATTCAGGCTGGAAATAAGACTTAAAGTTTTAACAGTGATTGTAATTAACCATTGGAACAATTTACCAGGGGTTGTCGTGGATTCTCCATCACTGCCCATTTTCAAATCAAGACTGGATGTTTTTCTAAAAGATCTGCTCTAGGAATTATTTGGGGGAAGTTTTACAGGTCAGACTAGATGATCACCATTGTCCCTTCTGGCCTTTGTATCTGGGAATCTATGAATCCCCCTGTTTCAGGGGGAATCTTCACCTGAGGTTTTAGACCATTCTTCCAGCTGGTTTGCTTTGCTGATCAGATACATGGCAGAGGACCAAGCCCTCTCTCTCTTACTTTCTGTGCCTACCCCGTTACTGCCCTGACTCTCCCTCACAGAGCTGTGCCAGCCTGCCTGAACAGTATCTTATTTTCCCAAACAGAATTTCTTTCCTAAGACCATTCCACATCCCATGAACAAGGCTTATTTGTGGAGGTTTGTTCCAGCTTCCCATCACTGGACTTGCTCCAGATCTTCTGGGGTGTAAGCTAGATGGCCTCTCTCACCAAACTCCTTAGGTGGGGAAGAGTTCTTTTCATCAGAGAATCCTTCTGCACTGGTGGATGGTTCTGCAGGAGATGTCTCTGCTTTCTTCTGCTGTGGCTTTGGTATTCCAGCCGAGTGTGAGTCACCTCCCGGAAGTGCTCGCCACAGGCTCTTTCCACACCGTCTATTGTACACATGCCCTCCTCCCTTGCTAAGATGGTCTCTGCCCTCTTCTCTGATAGGAGGAGAGTTTGAAAGCAGTATAAGGGAGATGCTTTCCCTGGGGAACTGGTGAGGAAATATCCTTCCAGTTCCCAGCTTCCTACTGTAAAGTCTCTAGCATAGTGTATTTTCAGGTGCGGAGGATTCTGACCATGGTTCTTCAAGATGATTTGTCTATCATAGTTGGCCTATCTATGTAAAAAGCTCCCCCAGACCCCTCATTCAGTAACCTTTGCTCCTGATCAAATTTCAATGTGTATCTGCCATTAATTATTTGCAAATTTCTACTTAGTAAAAACACAGGCTGTGGCATAGTGATCCCAAAGCCAATTTCACTATGGCATCCTATTCCAGTAAGACCTTTCTGTTGCATGTGGTAATACCCCCCCCCCACCCCCCGGGGAACTCCTAGGTAAAAGAAATGGGGATGAATCTCCAAGGAGGTCTTTTGGGTTTCTTGACATTCAGTTATTCAGAGCTATTTGAATGTCCTTGCCCTGCACTGCTGTATACTTGACTTGTGTTATAACTGCATATTTGCTTGTGCTTTCCTGTATAAGCTAAAAAAGTCCCCTTAAAACAGTCCTGTTTTCATGCCTAATTTGACCTCTTTCCTGCATGTCATTTCACTTTTATCTTCAAAGTGGGTAACTCGCTTTGTTGGAAACTGGAAACATAGATCCTGATTATGACTTCCTTCCTCAGACTGAGTAGCACCAGGCTCTGCGTCAGCTCCTGATACCCTTCCTCATTTTCAGTAGTACCTTACTCCACGAACAAGCTCATTGACCCCAGTGGAGCAACTCTCAGCGCAAGCTGCAGCTAGCCATGAGCAAGTGTCTCAGAATCTCCAAGTAGTCTATCTGAGATCCATGCGACCCACCTGTGTCTTAAGGTGTTACTCAGCGTGAGTAACTGAGGAAGAATTTGGCCCTTAGTTAGTGAGGCCAGAAAAGACATCTGGGGTCATCCAGCCTGATTCCTTGCCTTTTGGATCCTATGTCATCTCTCAGGAACGTCTGCTCAGTTCTATTCTAATGCAGTGATGGTGCATTGATCACTTCTCTTGCTTTGTTAGGAAAAACTCTTAACATTTAGCCTAATTTTTTCTTCCTTAAGTTCAAACCGCTGCTCCATCTTCTGAGATTGTAACTAATTCCTTTCCTTCGTTTATATTGGTACCTGGAGAGGTATATATAGACTGTGATCGTGTCCCCCAAGTCCTCCCCTTTCCACACTACATAAATTTAGCTGCCACAGTGCCTTACCCTCCCCGCTTGTCCCATGTGCCTTATCCTCCAATGCTCGTGCCATTTTTGGTGCCTTATTTTGTAGATTCTCTAGGGGGGGTTTCTGCGCCTTTCCTGAACAGTAGGAAACCAAATAACCTTTCTAGCTTATTTGTGCAAGTGGTCTATAGAAATACGCTAGTTTAAAATGTGACTTCTCCTGTATATTCAGGGTATCTAGGAATAGCATTATGTTGCCTGATTCACTGAGTGGTTATTGATTATTGGTTATTTCCAGTGATTAAATTTCTGATGTTTAAAAGGTTCTAGTCCCAGAATCAGGCACAACAGAATTAAGTTCAGTATCTGGTTAGGAACCCCGAGGTGCACAGCAACAACACACTGAGGGCAAAGCAAAGCTTTAGATACCGTTATTAGCATAATAAGTAAAAACACACGTGTTCCAACCCAAATGCGAATACAGCTGTAGCAAAGCATTACGATGGTCATGTCCTGCACCATCCCCTTACATATAGTCACAGCCTTCTCTTGGAGACCTAGTGATGGGAGACAGGTGGTGTTCCCCAAGGGTCCTACCCTGCCTCTGGCATGCCAAGCAAATCCAATGGTCAAGGTCTCAAAGCTTACATCGTGGTTTGGCCTACTATAGGGCCTCATTACTGCCATGAATATTCCTATGGATAGATAGCCTCTTTGTCCATAACTAACTTCCTCACTGCAATAATGTTGGAGTGCCCTTATCCTAAAGGTTAGTATATTAATGACCTCATCTTATTATCAGACACACCAATTCATTGCTCAGCCAGGTTTGGAGTTGTACTTTTGCAGATGTTCCTATCCTAACATATCCAAAAGCTGATATCAGTTCATATTCCTGCAGTTACATGGTATCAGTTTATACAAAAATCCCCTAAATGTAATATTCCCAGTTCCCCAATAACTCAGGGTCACTGTTTGGTAACTCACTTATGCTAAGGCTCACACAGCCCTCAAAGCCTTATGCTAACTACTTAAGTGAATGTCTTACAGGATGTAGGCCTCTAGGTTTCTTGCGTTCCTGCTATGGAAAATACCTTAAGCTAGCTCTCTGGGCTACAGTTAGCTTTTTTCTCAATGTTGTGTTGATCTATGAGCTCTTCTTTCGCTGACTGTCACTCTGTATGTCTTTCTTAGGCTTCCCTGTTAGCTGTTTCCATACTCTGTATCTGTGCTGTTTAGTGCCTTTTCTTAGGTGCAATCCTTTACATTCTGCCATACTGAATCTCAGCTCACTGCCTACAGCCCACTCTTTGCAGTTTGGTTCTGATGTGCATTTGCTACTTCTCTGAATTTGGGGTTTTCTGCAGATAGGAATTACACTTCCTGCGTTGTAAATAGTTAATGCAATTATTTAATAATATGGGTCTCTGCTTCTAACCCCTCAAACAGCCTCCCCTTGGAGACCTTACCATTAATTCCTACTCTCTGTGCCTGTTCAATCAGTTTCTAATATGCGTGTTATATGTTTATGACTGTAGATGACACAATCCAAGTATACTACATCCACTTCATTCCTTTTCCCTCCTAAATCAGTTGCTATGTCCAAAAAGGCTGTTAGATTTGGTTAGCATCACCTATTTCTAATGAATCTATCTCTGTCAGTTATTAGACACATTTCTCCCAACTGTCCTTCTGACTCACTTATTACGGAACACACTCAAATATTTCCCAGAATAGGCATCATGCTAATTGACCCATAGTTCTCCAGATCCTTCCTCCTAGCTTTCTTAAAGATATTGACCTGTTCCGGTCATCTGCATTTATCATTTATGCATCGATGTGTAGGTGCTTTGACACTGTCTACAAAACAGTGCAATATACAATGGGAAGTTATTTATGTGCTATTTGCTGCGTCTAGTGATGATAAAAGGTCTTTTCTCATAATGATATTTGTAGATACATGTTTTTCATAAACCCGTATCAAATGCCCCCATTAGTCATTGTTTTTCATTTGGGATCAGGCACGCAGTACATATTCTCTTTATTCTTTACATCACAATTTTTCAGGCGAAAATGAAAGCGAGTGGCTCCTACATCCCACTATGACTAGCTTGTAGCCATCTGCCATCTTGCAGCATATGCCAGTGTGCTAATCTCCTCCTGAATTCCATAATGTTTGGATTGTCATAGTGAGGATGATGGTAACAGTGGAAATGTGGATGACATGGAGGAACTGCCACAGCAAAAGCTAGCAGAGCAAGACCAATAGAAATACAGGTATTCAGTCTAGCTTATGATTAGAAGATCTGTGGCATAATTGTGTGTTCCGTGACTTGGTTGTCAGCAGTGCAGACTGATGGGTCCTTTTGCTGTGAATCAGCCAGTCAGAGTCAGCCGACCACCATTTTAGGATTTCACATCTTCATCTGACTTTTTCTCGCCTTTTCTTATCCTCTTCTATTCGGTAGGTGCTCTAGACCAGTGTTTCTCAACGACCAGTCCATGGACCGGCGCCAGTCCCTGAAATCTCCCTGACACAGTTTAGGAAGTCAACAAGCCGGTCCCTAGTACCAAACCAGTTGAGAAACACTGCTGTAGACTTTGCCTTTAGCTGTAGGCTGCCACGGGTCAATGCAGCGATTTCAAACACAATCAGATGAACGACCTCACTGAAAAAAAGTCAAGACAATGAAAAAAATACTATATATTCTGGCTGGCAGTGCTGCAGTCTGACTTCTTTTGTGTCATTTGCAGCAAGCAGTCAACATGTCCCTTTGGGCACCATACTGTAGCAGGGTTGTGCAACTCTGAGAGCTCCATTCCTACTGCTGAAAAGAGGGAGGAAAAAAGGGAGTTTTTAAACTGCAAAACAAGTCCCACAAGCTGGAATTTTAAGGCATGCCTCCCTCACCCACTGGCCAATTTTATTTGGCACTGCTTTTCCAGTAATCAAATCCCAAGTGTCTGCTGGCACCATACAGGTACAGCCTGTGAGTTGACACAATGACTCCTGAGGAGACTGAAAGGGCTGAAGAGAAAGTGGTCTGGCTTTCTCCTCCTATTCAGTCCATTTGGAAAATGCTAGACAATACAGGCAAAAGACAACTTACTTGTAGAGCTGGTAGGATGTTTGGATTTTTTTTTTTTTGCAGGAACTTTTTGACTTTTTGTCAAAAACCAAAAAATTTTGGCTGAAAACTGGTAGAAATAAAAAAAAAGGGGTCAGTTTGGGGGATTTTGATTTTCCAGTGAAAAACTGAAATGAAAAACGTTGAGGGAAACAAACACTTGCAACAAACTCTTTAGTTGGAAACCAAACTTTTTGTCGGAAAAAAGGTTTTAACAGAAATGTTTTGACTGGCCAGGTGACTGTGTGGACAGTGAGGGTGGGCCTTTCCAAAGCACTCATGTTGACCTAGCTGTGACTTCAGCAGGAGCAGAATTAGGCCAATGCTGAACATGCTTAAAAAGGCCTTCCTGATTCCTTTTCCTCAGGAGGGTGAACTCAAAATGTTATCACAGATACCATGGTGATGGGTGCCTTGCAAGTACAACAGATGGAATAGTTTAGTTAGATGGTGAGCAGTTGGTGTCTTCATAATGTCAAGCTCAGAATTTGCAGCTCTATTAAAGCATATGTTCCATAAACAACTTAGACAAAAACAGGGGTGGGGATTTTTAGCGCCACGGATAAATCTTGCAGTGGTAGATGGAGGTCTTGGGACCCCTGAAGTTCTATTAGAAAACAATATTTTCCTGTAAGGATTCTGTTAGGATTGCCACCTTGTGACAGAGTAGACTAGGCCCAGAGGCCCCCTGTTGGAAGTCTCAGAGTCCTGCCACACCCCGTCCCAGAGAGGAGCGGAAGACAAGTCCTCCACATGGTCTAGAGTGGTTGTGGGGAAGCAGCCAATGAGGGAGGCTGCAGGGAGCAACCAATCAGGGCCCAGCCGATTCACATAAAAGGAGCTTCAGGACCAGAGTCAGTCAGTTGCTGCCTGGAGGTGTTGGAGTGAGGACTGTGTTCCTGGTTGGCTGAAGGAGCAGCAGGACCATGGACAGATCAGTTGCTGGCAGGGACCTGGGGTGCAAGAGGGAGCTCCTGGCTGGCTGGCTGGCTGGCTGCTGGGACTGAGTAAGGACTGAGCCCATGAAGGGCTGCAGGAAGACAATGTCTCCAGGGAGGAAGTTCTGGGGGTATGGCCCTATACCAGGGCTGGGACTAGTTAAAGATTGAGCTCACAGAGGGCTACAGAGATACCAACAGAGGGGTACTGGGGATAGGCCCCTGGTGGACTGTATACCCCAGAAGAGGTCTGTTTTGTTTCACATACAGACAGTGTGTGTGACTCGGCCAGAGGGCTGAGTCACTGAAAACCCGCCTGAGAAACCACCAACAAGGGTCACCACAAACTGAGAGACTGCAGGCACACGCACTCAGCCAGGGGGTGCTCACGAGAGGTGGGTGCCACCCTGTTACACACCTATTTCCTTTTGTCCTGAAGAACAAACTCATCTAGATGTACTGACAACTGTCATCTGAACGATCTTTTGGGACAGTTATCCTGCCAGCAAGGCTCTCATGCCATGGGAACGCCCCTTACAACCAGCAAGGTCTTGTGAAATTTGGGATACGTAGCAACTCTCCACATGAGACAGAAAGAGCCCTGCTGAAACAGGTGAGCTGGTAGAGTCCAAATGGGAGTCTCCGTTACTCCCTGCATCGTCCAAAGGATAAAGGATCACATGCTGCAAAGTGTTCGGCACCCCCTGAAATGTGCTGGGCTCTCAGTGCCCCTGGAGATCAGTATGAGAGGAAGCTTGTTGGAAGCAGTCAGCACTAAAATCAGATCAGGCCTAAAAATGTCACAATATCCATGACACTTTATTTGGGGCTAGATTGTCACAGTCCTTACTTGTCAGTACAGGACTGTAGTGGGGAGTAACCCCCCACGTCCATAGCCTATCTACATCTTTCGGTGCCTTTAAAAATCTGGCCCTGACTCCCTCCCATGGAAGGAGAGAGCAGGGGAGGGACTCTGACTCTCTAAGGCACGGTTCGTTCTCCGCTCTGTCACCCCTTGCTCGGGCCAGCTCCTGTGTTTTGTGAACATAATTACACGGCACACATATGTAGTGACAGCACAAAGACGACAGATTCAGGAAATCACATTCCGCGGTCACCCTGCAAGAACGGCTTGCTACGCTGAGTAGTCTAAGAATAGAATTCCCATGTTGAACTGAAGTTAGTATCTAGGTCAGATATTAGTGCCAACTACTGCAGATTTTAACTGGCTCCTTGCAACATGCAATGGGCTGAACTGGTGCAGCATTGTTATCCATTATGCATGTTTTGAATCCCTCCGTGTACTGTTCTTCCTTAGCCTGATGGCCTCCCAGCATCTAGTTTGTTTTCAGAGGCAAAAAAATGCTGTTGCCTTCTGCTCAAATATCAGTTCGCAGTCACTGAGATCAATATGGCCCGTGATTAGGATATTAGCACGATGGGCTACTGGTCTGTTTTCACTACACAGGAGCTATTAGCCCACAAATCAGATAGAGAAAGAAAATTAATGCACCCTACTTAGTGGGGATATTAATCATTTTTACCTTGTGTGATGGTTTGTATAGCTACCTGCTTTCCCTGTGCATGGAGGGAATTTATTAAAGGGACAATAGGGATTGTGATCTGGGCACTTCTGTTTGTTTTTCATTTGCAAAGCCAAACAAAGGGCTATGCAGAGGGTGGTACATCCGAATAACCAGTCTCGGATTGTGCACAGTGTTAGATCCAGCTGTTCACTCCCACCTGTTTTAATAATATACATTCCAACAAATTATAGACCTGAAGTTAGGCTCACTTTCAAAGCAAACAGGAAAGCGTTACTAAATACCAGTTACACTGCGTAAGATCCCTGGGGGAGAGATTGTGTCTTTGCCACAATCCCTGTTTATGAGGCAGCACATCGCTGCGCCTCCCCAAGCGCAACACAGGGAAGACACAGTTTCCACCCTGCTTCCCCTTTGTGACAGGGGCATAGTAATTTGCTTCTTTCCTATCCTGGAAGCAAATGATGATATCTGCAGTGGCTCAGCTGTGCGGGCCAGTCTATTGAGGAGGGGGTGGGGCTGAGACAAGGCTCTGTCCAATCCATGTCCATATTTTCCAAACGATGAGTAGCGAGTATGCAGCACTTCCTTGCTTCTGCATTGCTAGATCTAAGGACTGGGTAGTCAGAGGGATGTAGGGATGTGTGCGCAATGATCTTTATGCCTCTTGCACTGGTGTACCCCACTGCTGAATATGTGTTTCAGGCGTCTTCCCTTGCCCCATCCTGTGTCTAATCCACAGAGTATGCTACAGCCCCAGTGAGGGAGTATGACTTTTTAACTCAAGCTGTAGCGGCTCATGATTTTAGGTGTCAAGGTCCCTGGTTCAGTCCCCAGTGTGTCAGTCAAGGTGGAGACTGTGACAGGTTCCCTGTAAGGTGCCACCTGGAGCTGGGGTACCACTGAGCCCTCTGACCCAGCAGCCTGGGTTCCTTCTCACACTGTGCTGCTGTGACAAGCTGCAAAGCCCGCCACGCTTGCACTTTCACCAGCATTCACACAGGTAGGAACACACCCAGCTGCAGTTACATGCAGGCGCTCTAACCACCAGCCTCCCAGCCTAGGACCCCAGAGCAGTACAGTCCTGCCCTGGTCAAATCTGGCCAGTTTATGGGTTTAATACCTGGTCCACCATTCCCTCACTGTGAAGAGGACCATGCACACTTGTGGTAACCAAGCTGAGGTTTTCCCCAGACACCTTAGTCAAATGCACACTGGTTTGGATTAAAACATAAAATACGCTTATTAATTACAAAAGATAGACTTGAAGTGATTAATGATAGCAAACAGATCAAAGCAGACTACCTAGTAAATAAACAAAAACGCAAACTGAGCTAAACATACTTGATAGGCAGGATATGAATTAGCAAATTCTCATCCTGAGAGAGAAACAGGCTGGCAGATTCTTAAGGCACAAGCTGCCTTTGCTTTGCAACTTGGGTTTCCCAGGTTTTCATATACAGGCTAGAAATCCCTTCAGCCTGGGACCATCACTTCCCCCAATTCAGTCTTTGTTCCCCAGGTGTTTCCACGTGTATTGTTGTAGTGAGAGTGAGGTACCCTCATTGATGTCACTTCCCCCTTTTATATCTGCTTACTGGAAAGCTCTTTTGATGTGACCTGGGTCAAACAGTTCCCATTGTGTAGTGCTATCTCTGAGAGGTTTCTGGGGTAATCCTTGTGCTTGTGGGCATTTCCTCAATAAGCCATTAACATTGTTTGGCCTTTTTACTGTTGTACCTGAAAGGCTGCTTGTGGGTGTTTTCAACCTCACAATGTGTTTCAGTCACACATACATAGCCAAACTTCATAACTTCACATATGACGATAGCACATACAACCCCATGAGATATTAATGCTTAGCAGATCAAGACTTTTAGAATGATACCTCACAAGGCATGCTTTGTGCAAAACATATCCTAATTATATGACAGTGGTGAATAAGGGGGTGCCAGGGTGTCACAGCGACCATCACACAGATGCTAGGCCAAAGGACAATTTAACCCCCGCATCATGTCATACTACTGAAAAAGTAGTTCAGAATGAAGGCAAACAGCACAATAAAACCCTGATTATCTAAAGGTCTTTAGGAAGCCTAGAAACCTTTCAATAAGTGGGGCAGTCACTCAGCCCAGGTGACTCTGAAATCTTCATTATCCGCTGGCCCGGAGTGTAGATTCCAAAGCTTGCCAGGCTGGCTCATTAATTATCTGCATATTTCTGGTGTCCCCTCAGAACTTTGGAGCTTCGTGGCTCTACTCTCTTATTTTCCTTCATTTTGAAAAGCGCTTATGACACAAAAGGAGTGTCTCATGGCTGTATCCTGAAATAGCACATGGGTTGGTATGTAATGTTCAATGGCTACGAAGGTTTTCCTATCCCTGCTTGGAGCTTCCTCTCCTGCAGGAACAAAACCCAAAATTCCAATCTTGGCAGGTAAGTAAAGGAGGAACTGATTTTCATATATCTAACTTTAAATGTACAGTAGAAGTTTTTGTAGCATCTATGTCAAAACATATAGGGCCAAATCCTCAGTAGGTGTAAATTGAATCCAAGCCAGTGGAGCTACGCCAGTTACACCAGCTGTAAATCTGACTCATATTCTGCCACTGCCTTGGAGATTAAACTCTTCCTTTCATGTACTGTCAAAAACTGTTCAGTTGACATGTTAAACATATCCTCTGACCACCCTCCTCCCACTCCTAAAAATAGAGAGAAATCACTTAACACAGGAACAAACAATGCAAGCGTTTTAGACCCCTGGCCCTGTGAGTGCCTAGGTGACTGGTTGTCTGCATCAGACTGTTTCTGCTTTTAGTGTTTCTTGATGCTAATTGCTTGTGGTGCCTTGTCTCCTTCACTCTGCCCCAATACTTCTTCCCCTGGGTCCTACGTAAGCAGCATCTATACTATCTGTTTTCTCAACATTTCTCACCAGTGCTACCAGTGAGTAGCACTATCGTAGACAAAATAACAGCAGCCACGAGTGGCCGGTCTATTCTAATGCTCCACTTACTTGTTGCTCTCATTCACGGTGCTGCATTGCTGGAGCAATGGTGGGAAGCTATAGGAAAAAAGTACTTAGACAATTGTACTAGATTGTGAGCCTAGGCTCACATAGCCATGTCTGCTCTGACCTAGTTTTGGCTGCTTTCCCTTGGGCATTAGATTTGATCCTGATTTGAAGCTGATGATTTCAAATCCTCAGACTTGGTTTGCTCTAGGAGTCTGGGATATCTCTCTCTTGTGACCGCTTTCCACAGGTGTAACTCCACTAGCTTCAATGGAGTCACTCCTAATTTACCCCAGCTCTAAGTTCTTGTCTGTGATGTACTGTACCTAACACTTTGCTGTAGAGGTGCTATGCAGTATTAGAAAATTAAGTTTTCTCTTGAGAGTTCAATGATTCCATTGGCTGGAATCCAAGCACTGAAACCCGGTGAGCGGGGAGAGTCTCAGCGCATGGGCTCCAGCCTGAGTCTGAACGTCTACACTGCTATTTTGAGCCCTACAGTGTGAGCCCCGCAAGCCCAAGTCAGTTGTCCAGGGCTATGGGACTCACTGCCATTGGGTTTTGGTGGGTGGTGGGTTTTTTGTTTTTGTTTTTTTTTGTTTGCAGTGTAGATGTATCCTCTGTCTCTTCAAAGCATTTATGGTGCTGAAGCCGCTTAGACCTCAGGGAGTTTAAACGAAGCCCAGAGCAGAAGGGTGCCCTTTCCTCTGAGTGTTTGACAAGAAATGGGCTTTGTTTTGTGCAGGGTTCAATCAGTCATGGCTGGCCCTCAAAAGTTCAGAGTTTCAGCTCAGATCTCTCTGGATGGTTATTTGAACCTTATCCAAATTCTCTTTCCACTTCCCCCACCATGCATTCTCATAGGAGCCTTGAAAGCCCATGAGTCTTAAGGCTCCTGAGTGCCTACATCATTGTGAAAATAGGGCTTAGAGTTTGTCTACACAGGGACACGCATGAAAGTTAATCTATATTTAACTGAAGATGTAAATTAAAAGTGGATTTCTGCATTAAACTCCTGTGTGCACATTCTCACTCAGAATTGAAGTGGCATTAATTCAGTGAATTGAAATAAGCTGAATCAAGGGCACCCTCATTCTCAATGAGCGTGTCCACACAGGGATTTGATGCAGTTGAACTAATCCATTTTAAATCACACCTTTAGCCAATTCAGATTAATTTTCCTGAGTGTCCCCATATAGATAAGCCCTTAGGCACCTAGGTAACAGGTGATTCTGAAAATTTTATCCTTTGACCTAAGTTTGATCACTGTAGTACATTGGATAGCTTTTTAGGAAGATTTTTAGTATCCCTGAACCATACCTTGTAAGTCAGGTTACTACTGACAATATTATTGTTATAACAAATACATTATACTGGCTGTACCTGTCTTTTCATTTCTGAGGATGCTTGGCTTTCTGTTGAAATGGCAAAGTGATATGAGTGTCATCCTCAGTCAGATAATTACCATGGCGATTTAGTTCCAGTAGCACTATTGGTTCCTATTTAGAGGATGTCATCACGTCCTTTTAAAACTCACCCTTACACCGCTGGAAGATTTTTTGCTGATAAGTGGGGACTCTTTTGGGGGCTGTTTATTTTTATGCTTTCTAAGCCACTGGTGAGAGCTGTCAAAGACACTTATACCAGCACTTTACTGCCAGGACAAGTTTGTTTTTTTTCTCTCAGCCTGTTTGCTGAAGTGGAAAGCCTGCAGGCTGTGCATGTGGTCTCTTTCCATGGGGGGAAAAATGCTGAATCATTTATTATACACTCACTTTGCAAGCCTGGCTGATAACTTTGCCTGATCCTGGGATCCCTCAGCACCGCCTGGCAGGAGCTAAGCACCCTTGACACCTGTTTATGTTAGTGGGAGTTCAGGGTGCTCAACACCTCCAAAGATTGGGCCCCAAACTGAGACCTACTCGCCTCTCCTTTTAACAGTCCAGCATAGGAATTGTGGCTGTAGTACACGGCTTAGTCAGGGAACCATCCTGAGCACTCACAGATCGTATTGAAGACAATAGGAGTTGGGAGCTCAGCGCTGCTTAGGATTTAGCCCCTCGTTGTGTCCCTGTTCTCTACACAACCCTCCCAGAGAAAATGCTCTTGGTTCTCAGCAGCTTAGCCAGGGCCATGACTTACCCAGGTTGGTTTTCTGAATTGCTCAGGAGTCTACTTGACATAGTCAGTAGACATCTCAAGGGAAGGAAAAACCACCCAGCCACGGCTCTGGGCTGTCTTCTTTGGACCTTTGGATGGGAAAGACGACATGCAAATGATACCATAGTTGTCTAATGCAAGATTGTAAGAGTTCAGGGCTTTCTCCCCCTATCATGTGGGTGTAAATCAGGAGACACTCCACTGAAGTCAGTGGAGATACACTGGTTTTGCAACTGGCTAAGTGAGAGGAGAGAATCCGGTTTGCGGTTTCCTCCCCCATCCTTTTGCCCTGGAGTGCCTTCATCACTTGGGCTGTGACCCACAGCCTCCCTATCTCTCCACACTGCAGCTATCCTTTTGGGATCCTGGGGGGAAGCTCCTTGAGAAGGATAACTATGTCACATTTTCACTCCTTCTCATCAGATGCATGGTCTCTCTCCTGTCTCCGGGAATTAAAGCAAAGTCTAGCCAGCTGGGTTGAGTCAGCACAAAGCATCCTCCCATCTGCCCCTGCATTCAGGACTCACATAGAGCGCTGGGGGAAAGAACGCCCAGGATGTGAATGCAATTTGGTTCTGCTGCAATACATTCATTTTTTTTATAATGCAGATCTCCCACCATTTCAAGTGGCTAAAGCAGGACACAATACCACTCAGGTCTGCCCTGTCCTCTCCTCTGTAGGTGGAGATAGAGGGGCAGACAAGCCAAATTTGATTGGCAATCAACCTAGTGCACAGGGTTGCAACACCACTTAAATTTGGCCTGTCAACCCCTCTGCCTCCATCTAGAGGGGCAGATGAGCTAAAGCTGAGTGGTGCTGTGACTCCAGGCACCAGGTCACAATGTCACTCAATTTGGGGTCCCTCTCAAATGGGCCCAGGGCAAACTACCCATCAGCTGGGATAGGGAAGGCTTGGAGGTCAAAGGGGGATAGTCTCACGAAACCCAGGACTGTTGGGAGATCTGATAATGTCCGTCATATAAACGTATCACAAAGTGATTGCCAGCCAGTTGCAGTTGATTCTGTCCATATTTGATCATACTGTACATGGCTGAGTTAAATCTTTCATACAGGCAGGCTCATGAGAGTTCTGTAGAGAAGTGTGAATGTAAAAGCTGGGTTTGCATATAGTAAGTTAGAACAAAGAGCACCATCTGCTGGCAGATAGGCGTATCTAGCATTGTTGCAAAGGATGCAAATTCAATAAAGTTGTTGTTGCACTGCAAATGGCTGGTCTGCATTGAACAGATACAGTGTAATGGTGAAGGCCTCAAGCCCAATGCCTCCCCCCTCTGTAAATGTAGTAGATTTAATCTGAAAAAAGATCAATGAGGTACAATCAACATTGAACCTGGTGTTGCTATTTTTACAATTATTTTTCAGAATAGAACTAGACTTTCACATTCATATGAATGAATCCAGCAATCATATATTGGAGGCCATGACAGTGGTCTCTGAGTTCCCAATTATATTTAAATAACCTACCTTTTTGACAACTTGATAAAGACCTGTTAACATGGATCCTGGTTGTTTTATACATGCGCCTAATAATTTTCTTGGCACATGCAAAAGATTCTAAACTATTCACTGAGTGAGATTTAACATACCCTACTCTGCAGAAACTATAATAATCACTCATTTGAATTAGCTACTTTTCCCAGCTATTGTCCTGAGCTAATTTTTAGTTCTGTTCCATTACCATGGAGCATTTAATCTTTCATTGATCCAAATTGGACGTCAATTGCCTTTTTAAAATTCAGAACGTTACTCTATATGGAACCAACGATTTCTAAATTATTTTCAGCATCAATTGTTTAAAGGCTAAATTCTGAAGCTATTAATGGAGATCATTTTGGTCAGTCGATAACAGCCCTGATGACACAAAATAGCCATTTTCAAAATCTCTTATTCTTTTCAATTCCTGAAAACACAGTTAATAAATGTTAGTTGAGCATAAATGTAGAACTCCCATCGAGTTCCATGGCCATTTAATCAGTCATACATACCAGTAGTGAAATTAATGGGGCTTTTACCATTAACTTCACTGGGACCAGTATTGTGCCCCAGGAACAAAATTCACCCTGTGCAGAAAGTCAAGGCCTGTGTACCACTTAAGTCCCATTTAAGTCAGCTCTCAAAACAAAGGTTAAGTGGGACTTACCTCGTGCATGATCCTTGGACTGGCCCTTTGCAAAAGGGGTGAATTTCTCGTAGGAAGAATACAAACAATGAGCCTTTAGATAATGGACAACTTTCTTTCTGACAAAGATAAAAGTTCCCTGTTTGCAAGAAAAAGTGCCTCTCCAGCAAACTAGAGTTTTCTGGAAAGATTTAAAAACCAGCTGATTTCCCTACAGTTTGGAGAGCAAACCATTACGCTAGACAGACACATTTTAATTTCCATTAGCCATCTCCACAGACATGTGCTGGATCAACACTCGGATATATTTCTCCAAGGCTTGTATTACAGGACATCATGACTGCTTCTTTCTGTCAGTGAATTGTTTTGCTTTACCTGAATTGGCAGGCAAAGTTTTGGGGGAACATTTGAAACAAGATTAAATTCAGTGTCAATTACCAGGGCTATTCATCCCTCCCTTTCCCACGGATATTGAACTGAATCTGAATGAATTTAAAGTTAGAGGGAGTCTGCTTAATCACTAGGCTCTGAATACACCACTCTTCGATAAAAGGGTAGCTATCTGCACCTAGCTAGAGCCTAGACACAACATCTAGCCAGCAGTTATAGCTTTCCCGATCTTTAATGGCCAGACTGGTAGCTTATGTATCAATATTTTCTTAAGCGGCACTTTTACAATTGGAGTTAAAAGTTTCTAAAATCATCTCCTATATAAATGTGGATCTGCACTGAATCCTCATAATTAGTCGATTTCATCATTAAACAATCTTATGAACCCTGCCGCAGTCCTGGGAGTTGGGATTTCTCAGTGCGCTATGCTAAAGCAAAACGCTACTGGCACCTAGAAACAACTCTAGTTTCACCCTAGTAACACTGGTTAGAAGTCTGGTTTCTGATCTGGCATTGGAAAATGATCAAGGATCAACAGGGGCTTGTTAAAAAGCAACAGTTATGTTTGATACCATCAACTACACTATTATTTATTTTTGAAAACTGTAAATAATATTTATTAGCAGTTACTATTATGTTTTATTTTTAGCTTTTCTACTGAAAAGCTAAACAGATACCAGCCTCTAACAAAAACATTATCAATCATCTGTTTTGCTATGCTATAACCAATAAGTATCAGTGACTTGCTGCTAAGCCCCTGGTACTAAGCCAACAATTTCGATTACCCTTGCACTAAACTATTGACCAGAAATGTGAAGAGCTTCGAAGGTATGGTCATCTGACATATGTGTGCTGTGGGTAGAGCTGACTGAATACTGCAAATAAGCATTTGTGATATTGGTTTTGAATTTGCTTTGCCTGGATCCGCACTCCCAGCATTCCATGAACATTCACGGGAACAAGTTTGTGTTTGCAGAAAGAGAAAGTGTTGTGAATACTCATGTGACTGGTGACTGGCTGCTGGGTGTTAGATTTCTGGGTTCTAAGAACTAAAGTAGGGTTATGTTGTAACCTTTCAGGGAGAATATAAATGTGTTTTATTCTACCTTCTACCGTCTCTGTGTATGCTGTGAACATAACAGGCGGTATGTGGCCTAGTGGCAAATCAGATGATCCAGTGGTTAGGGCACTGTCCTAGGACTTGGAAGATGTAGATTGAATTCCCTGCTCTTTAGCAGACATCCTTGGGCAAGTCACTTACCCCTTCTGTGCATCAGGTTTCCATATGTAAAATAGGGATAATAGCACTTCCCTAATTCACAGGACTGTCATGGGGTTAAATACATTAAAATGGTGAGGCATTTGGATACTATGGGCCATATAAGTACCTAAGATAGATACAGCTGTTGTTAAATACCGGGCACAGTGTTCTGAGTTTCTAGGCCCAACGCTGCTTTTGGCTCTAACCATATTGAGAGTGATTTGGTCAGCAAAGCGGGGGGGAAGGGGGAGGAAGTTATTGAGTGAGTAGCTCTGGCAGGTGTACCTGTGCGTTCTTTCAGCACCAGCCCGAGGAGTGCACCACTCATGGGGGAGAGGGCATAGAGGAGCCCAGAAAAGACAAACTGAAAATGCGGACTATGGAAAACTGGGGTTTTGACTTAATGAACATTTCCATGACAAGCATCTGCTTTCCTGGCAAGCTCCAATTTTTCAGCAGAAAAGAGAACATTTTTGGCCAAAAATTGAAAATGTTCAATTTTCAGTGGTTTTCTGCCAGAAATGTTTTGTGTTTTTTTTTTTTCCCAATGAAAAAGTGAAATTTTTGGGAGGACTTTTTTTACCCCAATCAGCTCCCATAAGGCTGTCTTGTAGTAGGTGTTATCTCCTGGATAACAGGTGGGCACCTGAACACAGGTGCATTGGGGACAGCTCCTCAACCCTGCCCTTCAGCACAAAAAGGTCATAAAACTGTCTAACCCACTGAGCTAAGGGTCCTTCTGGAGTGTGGAGCCCTCAGTGTGGGAGGCATAGAAGGGACAAAGCTAAAGAGGTCTGGAGGGAACACTACAGTAATCCAGTGAGCCATCCCCAGATCAGATGCTTAGAGTCATTGGCTGCTGGGTGCAAATTAGAGCAGCTCTGAAACTGGGGGACAAATCAGCCCCTGGATTGCCTGAGGACGAGGATGAGGACGTAGATGACCTAAAACTGGTTTTGCTTCCCCCTTTGTGTCCTGTGCAATATGGAGCTCACCTGGACCCAAGGACCTTAGAGTCTGCTTGATGGTAGTTGGGTTAAGGCTAATTCTAATCTGTTACACTGGTGTGAATCTGGAGTCACTCCACTAAAGACAATTAAATTATTCTGGATTTGCACCAGTGTAATAAAAATAAATAATTATCTATCTTTATATGATATTTTACAAAGTCAGGGAAACATTATTAACCCTATGTAACTAAGAAGGAATCTATAGCAGAGAGAGGCAGTGACTTGTCCGGAGTCACATAGCAAGTCCATAGGAGAGTCCAGAACAGAATCCAGATGTTCTTCACTCCTAGCCACATGTTCATTTCACAAGCCACCACCGCCCCTGAGATCAGATTCTGGTTAGCATGTTCCCCATTGGTTTGTGAAACTTGTCTATGTGATAGTTTTTATTTCATGATTGAAAGTCCCACTCGATGCCTATTGTGACCCAATAACCTCTCAGTGCCCATTAGCAAGGGGGTTAGAGGAATGTCTTGATTCTGATGTGTACATTCTGATTCATCAAAGAATGTCATGTGAGATTCTAAATGAAAGCCAGGGCCACACTGCTTATTATATCACTGTGAAATGGATGTACAGATGCTAGGTAAGGAGTTAGGTAGGTGTGCTGAAAATATGTTCTTAGTCTTTTTTCAAGGCAGGGTTGACCAATAGGTTTTTTGTCAGAGAAGAAATGTAAATTAATCACTGTAAGCTAACACAATGGCTAGCCTAGCCATTGTCAGGTGAAGTCAGAGAGCTATGAAAACAACGGGCAAGCAACACATGGGAAAAATGAGCCACAGGTGGTTATCTTGACTGAGTTCAGACAAGGAACTTTGGAGATCTAAGCAGAAGGCAAAGAAAACACACCTTTATCCTGCATCTAGGAAGTAAACAGGCAGTGTGCTCACATGCAAAAAAATGGGATCTCAATTAACTCTTGTTTAAATGCTGCAGAAGTGTGGGATAAAACTTCTTTACACAGGAGGTTAACCTGTCAAATTTAGTCTCTAGAAAGCGTGATATGATTTTGTTTTATATGTAACTCTTTGTTTCCAACGTTCTTAGTCATTTGAATCGTGAATCCTTGATAATGAATTTGTTGTTTTCACTATAATTATATCTCAGTGCTGTGATATTAAGCCTGATGCCACTCCTGAGCTGAAACTGTTGTGTATACTGTTTCTCCAGAGACAGCTGACTTAGTATTTCTGTGAGTGTTCAGTGGACAAGAGGCTGAAAACTACAGGGGAATGCTTCAATGAACTGGGGGATTGTGGGTGCACCTAATTGTTACCTTTCAAGACAAAGCAAGGGCTGGCATACTCCAGAGGAGAGTGTGTGAGTGACTAACTGTCTGGTGATGTTAGGAAACCGAAACCCAGTTAAGCAGAAGCAAGACTCCCTCTTGTTGGAGGGAGGGGATAACTAGGTGGCTCACAGTCCTGAGTACCCCAATAACCATCACACCTCTCACAGCATTTCTGCAGGCTAAATAAAATCTGGCAGTGCATTCATTCCAGGTGCAGGACTCCCACTGATCTCAGTGGGGTATATGCAGAAGGATTGCAGGCTTAATGTCTTCTGATCAAGACTGGATGCCTTTCTGGAAGATATGTGTTAGACACAAGTTATTGGGCTCCATTCGCAGCTAACTGGGTAAAAATCTACGGCCTGTGATATACAGGAGATCAGACTTGGCAATTTAATGGTCCCTTCTGGCCTTAAACTCTAGGAAAATCTATGAATCTGTGATTGGGCGCTAGGGATTTTAATGTACACAATAAAAAAATTTCTGCGAAATGTGTTCACAAACTGTGCCTGGAAAATAAAATGAAACAGGAAGGCATATTCATGAATATTTATATTTCTCCGCAACACAAAGCCATTGAGTGGTTATTTACTGCACTTTGTTGCTGTTTTAACGGCTTTCTTCTGACACTCAGTGATGGCAGTGGTTATGTTTTGACAGCATTATGTTTTAGGGAAGGCATAAGCATATTGTTCCATCATTGCATTGCAAAGATCTCCCCAGGAGTGTGGTGGTAAAACAAGAAGTGGGTAAACTAACCTTTCTAGTATTCCAGGCCAAGCAATGCCCTTATTTTGAAGTGGGTTTAGGCTAGAATGACATCGGGGTGAAACTGGATGTGCCATTAAAATGAATTTTTGGCTGAGCATAATGAGCTGTTAGATAACACACCTGTCAGTTATGATGGCCATACAACCAAGATTTGTTTATCACAGGAGAGTAGGAGTGATTAATTGCTTTATTCCTTAAATTAGAGGGGAATAAATACCATATTCCCCAAATGAGAGACGGGTAAACTCAATACTATGATACTATACTTATGCTATAGTACTGCATCTCCCTTAACAATGAGTTAAAATCCTTAAATAATAATTAATCCATCCAACTCGTTAGGTTGATATTAACAATTATCAACACGCATACTTTGTAGCTCGTACAGAAGTTAACTAAGTGATGTACACCACACTCCCTTGAGATAGGTAAGTATTATTAATTTTGAGCACCCAACATTCTCTTTTACAGAAGGGGAAACTGAGGCCAAAAAATGTCCAAAGTGACCTCACATTCTGGGTGAAAGCACCCAACATTCTCTTTTGAAAAGCTGGCCATTAGGACCTGATTTGTCAGATGCTCTGGAACCGCAGCTTCAGTTGTAGTCATGGGTGCTCAGCACGTCTGGAAATAAAGCACCACATTTAAAAGCTGGGCACCCAGAAATTGAGACACCTATAATTAGAGGTCACTTGTAAAAGTTAAGGGTCTAAGCAACTTACCTAGAGCCACAGAGAGAATTGGCCTCAGAAATGGAACTGGAATGCAGGAATTGCTGATTTCCAGGCTCTGCTCGTTTGACACACTAATTTAGCACATGTGATCATTGTTTCTTCTAGTGGCTGGCCCCAGCAACTATTCATTATTATTAATAGTGTTTATTAATGATACAATAGCAGCTAGAGGCCCTCTGCTGAGATCAGTTGCCCCATTGTGCTGTGTTGCCCCATACTCTGTGCCAGCAAGCTTAGGGCCAGATTTGCAAAGATGCCCAAACGTACATATAGGCATCTCATGTGCTTTTCAAAAGCACCCAAGTCAGTCAGGAAGTCAGTACCTTTGAAAGTGTGGCCTTTTGAGTCTAAGTAGACAAGACAGATGATGGGCAGGAAGACAGAGACGAAATGACTTACCTCAGGACGCAAAGCAGGTCAGTGGTACAGCCAGGAATAGAACCCAAGTCTTTTGACTTATTTCACTGAACCACATTGCCTCTGCACACGAAATAACGGTCACATCTACATACGTTACTCACTGAGCTCAAGTGACAGGGCTTGTGCTGTTACTGCTGAAGGTTCCAAGTTCATTTGTCACTGACGACTGCCTGTGTGTCTATTTGACCATTTTGCAATTACATTCAAACTGGACCTTTCACCCACAGTGCTTGGAGTTTCCTTTCACACGGGCGTGTGAGACTGGGAGCTCGTTTACCTTTATTTTTTCTATAAATTAATCGGACTGAAGATTATTTTCCTCAAAATCTCTGGAGAAGGGGAAGCTTTGCAGAAAGAGCAATTAAAGGAGTCACTTTGCCGTTTCACTGTGTGTTCTTTTTGTGTGTTTTCTTTAGGTGATGCAGAAACCTCTCACCTCTTTGATTACAGTTCCACTAAAACATCTAAAGGAGGAGACCGGTCCTTTTACACATCTCTGATATCAGACGACTGTTACACGTCTCCACCAGATTCCACCTACTTCTCGGGAATACTGCAAAAAGAGAACAGCCATGTTACTTGTTCAGACAGCCCAGAAGGATTTAACACACTAGGCCACTCCATTCAAGATGTGATGGGATTTGAGTCCCGTGGGTTGTTTAGCTCAGATTCAGGAATAGAGATGACTCCTGCAGAATCCACTGATGTCAATAAAACCTTAGCAGATCCCATGAAAGTAGAAGCTTATAAATACATGGACATAAGTAGATCAGAAGAGGTAAAATACCAAGAAAGATGCAACACAAGCTTAGAAGACAAGAAGACAAGCTTTATCGATAAGTGCCCTGAAACAGCAGCCAAGTCAGAGCATATTTCTGGATCTAAGAAACCCGCTTTTGAGGAGATAAAAGTGGCCAAAGGGCAAAACTTTTTTGAAGAATCAACTGTTCCATCCTATGCAGAGGAAATATTTGGTGACCAACACAGTGCCTCATTGATTACAGCACCGGTCAAGATTACACTCACTGAGATAGAAAGCGTAGGGGAACCTGCCAACAAAGAGTCACCTCCAAATAAGCAAGAAACAGGGCTGAAACCAAGCCATGAAGTGGTTCCAACAGTGACTGTATCAGAGCCAGAAGATGACAGCCCAGGTTCTCTCACACCACCATCTTCTGGCACAGGTAAGATGTCCGACACCCAGTATCTTACTATGCTAGAAAGTGATTGATTGGGTGAGATCTTGACCCCATTGAAGTTAATGGCAAATCTCCCCTTGACTTCAGCCGGGCCAGGTTTCACCCATGGTGTAAAAATAGCCCCCTCCCTTACTTTGCAGATGAGCAATCTGTGTGTGTTCAGAGACTTATCATTACCTAAACGAATGGCCTGATTTCCAAAGGTGCTGAGCACCTGCAGCTCCCATTGAAGTCAGCTGAACGATGTCAGGTGCTCAGCACCTTAGAGGGTGTCAAGGTTTTCTGCTCTTTGCTTCTGTTCACACTGCAGAGCCGAAACCAAATGGACAGAGTGAGCTGGAGTACACATCCCCAACAAAACTCTTAATGCTGCCTCCAGCTAGGGAGGCATTGTGGATCAGTGACACCCCTCTGAGAGGCACTGGGCTTAGGGTGACTAGATGTCCTGATTTTGTAGGGACAGTCCCGATTTTTGGGTCTTTTTCTTATATAGGCTCCTATTACCCCCCACCCCCTGTCCTGATTTTTCACATTTGCTGTCTGGTCACCCTAACTGGGCTTCCTTTTTGTACTGGGGAGGGGAGAACTTTACAGGGCTTAACCTATTCCTCCCCCTGCCACCCTAGCCTAGCCCTGAGGTGGGAAAGGAGTGGAGGGGAAGGGTTCCCAGCTCACTTACAAAGCCCCTGCCTTTACAGCCCTGGGGGGTGAAATGGTCTCCCTGTGGAGGTGGAGAGACATCACTCTCCAGAGTAGCCATGGGATAGCAGGTAAACCAGGCCCAGTGCCCCTGGGTCAGAGCAGCTGGGCCCAGTTGAGCCAATTGAAGAGGACAGGGCTACACTTGGGGCTTGTCAGAGCACAGGGAGGGTAGGCATGACTAGGACAGGAGAGAGACACTAGAGTGGAGTAAATGCTGGTTGGGGTGGGTCCCTGGAGCAAGGGGTCAGCAAGGGGAAGTAGCTGTGGGGCTGGTGGTGGTCCAGAAGGAAGCTGGCTGGGAGTGGGAGGATTTCCAGAGACCTGTGGGCGGGCAGGCTGCGAAACTCTAAGACAAATGGTGAGCTAAGGGGCTGTTCTGAGAGTTTTTATTTGCTTATGTGGGGACAACAAACCTGAAAGGGAGAGTGGATGTAGCAGCTTGGAAGCTGTGGAAAAGCCTTGTCGTTTCACAGGCCCAGCCGTGTCCCAAACTAGACACACATATTTCTATGTAAACTTGAGCTGAAGCTGATCCTCAGTGAGGATGTCACCTCTCCCTGGCTGGGTGCATAAGAGAACGGAGTAAGTATAAGGTGCCTTCCCCTTACCTCCCCACCCCCTGAAAAGGGGCCAGTGCAATCCACTCAGAGGACACTGGGATGCACTTGCTGGAAGGTGACCAAACTGCTGCTGTTATGTGCTCTTCATCCCCCATGTGAGGAACTTTCAGGCTCTCGCTACAGACCAGCTCCCCCTTGAGTCCCTTCAAGACAGACTACGGCCACAATCTAGCCCTGGCCACAGAAGCCCATGATGCCATTGTCCCAGGTCCTTTTCAAAGCAGAGCTACATGTGAAACCGCATTATGAATTGCCTTTGCATTTCAGGAGGGGAGAGGGAGAGGGAGCGAGAGCGCTCCATGGGATAAACACCTCTGGAGACACAGCCTGCACTTGGAAGGAAATGTGCCTTAATTCTGTGCTAGTGTTTGTTTGCTAAACGCCCAGCACACAATAAAGCAGAAACCCAGGACAGTGCTAAAAATCTCTGAGACCCCTATTGTGATGTGAACCAGGGCCCTGGCATGAAGCTTTGGCAGCTGGGAGAGGCTGGAAGCCTTGTCATCAGGAATGAATTATTGTTGGTTTGTATTACAGTAGCAGCTGAGCTCAGGTCCTCCTTGTGCTAGGCACTGCATGTACACGTAGACATTCCCTGGGCTGAAGAGCTTACTATTACGTAGACAGGCAAAGAGTAAGTGATTTGCCCAGTCACACAGCCTGTCAGTGGCAGAGCTAGAATCAGAACTCAGGGCGCCTGTCTCTTGAGGCCTGGACCAGTGCCATGTTTCCCAGCAGAAATGACTTCTCCAAACCACCCCTGCCCCCGGGCTGCCTTGTAGCGTATTCCCTACATTTCCGCTTCAAAACCACTATGCACCCATTGTAAGATGTACTCAGGACTGCTGTATTCTGTTTGTCTATTTTTTTAATGCACTGGCAATCAGTGGTATCTGGGATGCTCCACACCCTAGTATTGGAGGGTCACAGGCAGGGGTCATCAAAGCCTAGGGTGACCAGATGTCCCAATTTTATAGGGACAGTCCCGATTTTGGGGTCTTTTTCTTATATAGGCTCCTATTACCCCCCCACCCCCCGTCCCGATTTTTCACACTTGCTGTCTGGTCACCCTATCAAAACCTCAGGGCAGGCAGGGTGTTGTGGTGCATGCTGGGAGTGGGAAGGGGCAGGAGTCAAATAGAAATATCACGGCTTGTTTCCTAGCCCCTCTTGCCTCCCCGCAGGGGTCAGATGGCCTGGCCCAGGCTGCCAGGACACCTGAGGGAATCTTTGCTCTCCAGGTCAGGCAGAAGAGAGGAAGCCCTGATTCATTTGCAGGTGAGGCTGGAAGCAGAAGCGGTTCATCCGCTGCTCAGCTCTGTTCTCTGCTTTGACCTTTCAGTGGCATTTTAGCGCATCGCTGCCCAACTGAGGGATGGAGACCCAGAAGTGGGTTACCAGGGAGCTCCCACTGGGTCACATGCACACTGAGCGAATCAACAACGTGTGGGCAGGGGAGCGAAGGAGCAACTTGCTTCTCTCCCCTCCCTGGCTGTTGCTCTCCTGCCATCTCCGCACTGCTCCCCTCCTCTGCCCATCACCCGTCCCTGAGTGCTTCATCAGGCTCTGCCACTGTTCACAGAGAAGGTGGCAGGAGAAGCAACTCTTCCAGGGTCTGTGAAGCTGGACAGCCTGTTGGAACAGCTGAGCGCTGGGTGGGCCAGGAAGAGAGAGGAACGGGGAGGGAGAAGCACCTCTCCACAGAAGTGTCACCCCACCCAGCAGCACTAGCTCTCCGCACCCCGTCACCACTGCTCAGTAGCATCAGCTTCTTACGTTGTAAGCCACCCATTCAACAGCACCAGTCCCTCACCCACAAAACAACCAAAAAACCTGTCCAGTGCTCCAAATCCCCACAATCCTTTGCACATCCTCAAGGGATTGTGGGATGTAGTGACTTGTGGGTGACGGACCGGAAAAGGTTTGTCTCACACTGCAGAACACATGCCATCACAATTCTTTTTAAAGAAAAAGACACCCAAAAAAGCCTTTAAAAAGGCTATCTAAATGTTGGCACATGTGCCATCTTACAGGGCTCCTGCCATCTTGCCGATCTGCCACAGGCCTCTGAGGATTCATCTCACCATCCTGTCTATCTACGGTACTTATATGGCCCCCAATTTCTGTGTAATTGGAGTGCCTCACAATCTGTAATGTGGGTACCAAAAAACCCCTGTGGGGTAGGGATGTGCCCTCATCTCTGTTTTAGAGGTGGGGAACTGAGTCACAGAGAAACCACATGACCCAGGAAGACTGGGGAAGAGTAGGGATTTGAACTGGGCCATCCTTTCTCTGTGACACTTGGCACGAACTGCGTATCTGGCATAGTGCTTAATGTGTGTTCCCTCTCACTCCACACCCAGGCCTATTGCATCTCCATGCTTCCAACAAATCTGTCTAAAACAGGCTGCTGGGTTTCATCATTATTGATTTCCCTAGCTACTTTCTATTGCATTAGGTCTGTGCGTGTGCATTATAGGTAGGATCCAAATACTGAATATAATTAATATTCCTGGATAGCTTGGAACAAATATACAACAGTCTGATCCACGCATATTCCTGCTTCTTAAAGCCCTCATTCAGCAAATTGTCCCTATTCTGCAAAGCACTGCTTACCATTAAGCACCTGTTTAAGTCCCATTCAAAGTTAAGCATGTGCTTAAGTGCTGTGGTGCACGGGGGCTTTAAGGAAACCCCTGCAGCTGTGGGCAAGAGTCTTTGTATAATAATCAGGCTTGGAAGAGATTTGCTTTTCTTTTTCATGGGATAATACTGAACTTTATTTCCAAGTAATTCAGTTTTTACTGAGGTTTGTTTTTTTTATATACTAAAAGGAAATAAAAAATGTCAGGTACTAATTGTTATTTGTTCAAACTTTAATGATAGTAAAAGCCTGTCTTCAGAAGCATCATCATATTTGATCATCATATTTCCTAATAATGGCTTAGCATTGCATGGTTACATATCATTGATTAATGGGTTGTTTGCTAAAAGTCTCTAATGCACTGCGCATGTTCACACAGGTATTCACTGAAATGCCTAGAATTGATTTCCTGGCTTTCCCTGTCTGGGGGCAAATCTTGTCGCTGGTCCAGTTTGAATGACTAGGCTGTGCTCTAGAAAGTTCCATGGCGTTCCAAGGAGAAGGAGGAAAAGGTTGGCTGGTGGATCGCTTCAGCTATGGAGCTGCTAGCTCTGCTTCCCCTCTTTTCCTGCCCCACTTCTGCCCCCTATTCCACTGCCTGCGGCCCTGTGCAGAGATCCCCTGGAAATCTTTATGCAGGGTTGCCATTGCCCTCCATTGGGTCAGAACATCCTGTCCCCTCATGCAGCAGGATCCCACCCGTTTTGCAGTGTCAGAGTGTTCCACAAAGGGGAGAGGAGATCCCCCTCTTGCAGTAATGAAAAGGAGGCATTGAGGGGTGAGACGTGCCATTTCTATGGGTGGAGGAGAAAATAGATGATTGACGTTTACCGATTAAAATCAAAATGTTCAAAACCTAACTTACCCTCGTCTGTCTGAATTCCCAGTCAAAGCTTCTGTTGTTTCTCTGTCCGTTTTGCTGAGGATGGTGCTCTCTAAAAGCCAGAAGCCTGCAGGTATGCAGGAAGGCCTTGGCTTCCTAGCTAAAGCAGGTTTGGAGCCTAGAAAACAGAAGAGCAATATGCTGTTGTTCATATCCTACCACCCAATGCTGTGTGGTCAAGAGATATAATACACCGCTCCTGTCACTTTGCCACTGTGAGCAGGGAAGGAGGTCAGCAAGTGATTCATCTGACAGGCCCACAAGCATTCGCTTGTTGTAAGCTGGAAAGAGAAGAGCAGCACAGCTCAGACCCATTCCCAGGCAGGCTACCAGTTATTATTGATAATAATAACTTCTACTTCACTCTGCCCAATGCTTGCCTGATTCCAAGAATGAGTTTGGCCCTGTGACACCCCCGCAGTTTACAGGGCCTCTGTGCTTTGTCTGTTGATGAAGAGGAATGTATATTCCTGTGTGAGCGACCATCACATTAAATTGCATGCAGATAACTAGGAACAAAATACTGAGTTAGAGTCTCTACCGTGCTTAATTTCTGCTGGGCACTGCAAGGCGGGGAAGCATGATCTTGAGGCTGTTTTATACAGCCCTCTAATAGATTTGAGCAACCCTCAGTGGTCTCTGGGATGTCATCTACCAACAGAGGTTTGCAGGAGCATTGAGCACTCTGACAACACATCTTCCCTGCCCTATACCCTGGGGGCTGCAAGAATGATGTAGAAGCTGGCTACGTTCTCTCTGGGCCCAGTGGGGAAATATGTCCTCTTTCTGGTCCCTTTTCACCTCTGAATAGAGTGAGCCAGAGCCGATTGTCATTGGGCCAATTTCTAAAGGTTCAGAAGTCAATTCCGGAAAAGCACCCAAAACCACACATGGTTTTCCTGAACCTGTTGAATCTGCAGCACTGAGTGGCGTGGTTTATGTAGCTATGAAACTGTTTTCTATTGTGCTGCCTCTTTAAGAGTGAAGAGAAGGACACTTGCTATGAATTAGCTCAAGATGACTGCTGTTTCTACAGCAAGTTTCATCCACCATGATCTCTTGGATCCTTTACATTTATTCTTAATTTATGTGTTAGTTCCTTTCATCTAATATAAAAGTCTACAGGACTGAAGGGGTCTGTTTGCTCTTTATCTATGAAAAAGCAGAACAGGGGAGAAGTCTTAGGGAGGGAGTCTCGCTCACACTCATGAAATTTCTGGTACCTTTTTGCCTCTAACTGATCATAGAAGACCAACCAGAACAGCCTTGCTTGCAGTATCTTGGCACTTCTGCTTCCACTGGGAACCAGGAAGTGAAGACCTCATATTTTGTTGAGCAATCAACCAAACTTGTAAAGCTTCGAAAGTTTTGCTTCAAATTTTGTCTGTTTTGGGTGAAAGGCTGGGTCAGGTCTTCTTTTATCTGAACTGGTCCATCCCACTGTAGGTATAATATGGTTAGCGAATAATACCTAGGAAGATGCTGGAAGATAAGAGATTAAGGCTGTGAATTAGCAAAGCATTTAAGAATATGCTTAAGTACTCTGCTGAATCGGGATGCTCAGCTGAATTGGGCCCTATCTGAGGGTGAGGGTGGGAGGAGATGGAGTGGGATTGGCTCAAGGGTCTCTGAAGAGTGACAGCACTCCATCCTTAGTTCAATTTATTGTTGTTGTTACATATCTACCTGTGGGAGCACACAGAGGCCCAATCAGGGTCAGTGCCTCAAGCTAGGTGCTCTGCAGATGTAGACTCAGCCCCCAATTCAGAGAGCTTGCAATGTACAAAAGGTGAGAAAGTGGGAGATAATTAAAGGCAGTAGATACAATATGTTAGACACCAAAACCAACCCTATGTTAAAAGAACATTATTAAGGTTGCAAAATTAAGCACTCAGAAATTAGGCAATGCTAGAATGATGGTTGCCTGTGCAACCTTAATTCAGCCCCCGTGTGCGTGCTCACATGCTATTTCTTCCACCTCTGAGGACCTCTGCCTCATTCAGTGCCACAGGATGGATGGTACTCACTTAGTGAGCTGCTATTTAATATTTTGTTTCAGACTACTCCCCAATGTGTGGCCCCAGGTCTTGTTCATTGCACACTGTTCAAACCCTGCTCTAGAGCAGAATTAGGACTTTCCTCATGAGTCTTTCTGTGGTGCTCATCACTATCATATGTGGGTGCTCCACAAACATGAGTCTTCCTCTCACCTCCCCGGGGTGTTGTGGTATTATCCCCATTTCACAAATCGTGGAAATGCCGTCAGGTGACATCTTGACATCCACCTGGTTCTTCAGCAGAGTTGGAACCTTTAGATCCACCACACAGACCTCTGCCACTTGAGCTTAGCGGGTAACTGACAGCTGTAGTAGGTTGCCATCCGCTGTGGGGATCAGCGCAGTAGAGGAATGCTGAGACTCAAGAATCTTGGGTTCCAATCCAGGCTCTGAAGGGGAGTGTTCTCTTGTGGCCAGAGATCTCTCTGCCTGTTTTCTCCCCTTCCCAGGCTTGACCTTCTGCCTTGTCCCCTCCAACCTGGCCCTGTCCCAGTCCCATCTCTTCCACACTTCTGGGTCCCTCGTCCTAGGCCCATTACAATTGCCTAGGCAAACCCAGTCTCCACTACTCAGGCTTCTCTTCCCAATGTCAGTCTCCTTCCCCAGCCCATCCTAGTCACCTTCTCCATGTTTGAGTCCCAGTCTCCCCTGCCTCCCAGTTTTCTTCCCTAGCCAGTCCCAGTTCTCCACCCTGCCCAGTGCCTTGTTTCCAGTCTCCTTGTCCTGACAGTTCTAGTTCCTCCTTCCAACCTCCTTGTCTGATCTGACTCTCTCCTTCCCCACAGCCTTCAGCCATCCTTCTCTTCCCTGCCTCCCCATTCCCCGATTCCCAGTCTCTCTCCTCAGGCTCCTCATCCTATCTCAGTCTTCTCACACTCCCTTCTTCAGCTCCTTGTCCCAGTCTCTTTGCCTGGCCAGTCCTTGTTCTCCCCCACCACTCAGGTGCCTGTCAGATCTGTCTCCCCTTCCCTCCTTGCCTCTCCCCCCAGCTTGTTCCCAGTCCCCTTGTCTAGTCAGTCTCAGTCTCCCCCTCCCCATTCCTCATCCAATATCAGTTCCCCCTCTGCCAAGTGGTTCCAAGTCCCCTATTTCCTTTACTGTCTCCTAGTCTCCCACCTTGACTACCTGGGCAAGGAGACTGGGAGCCATGGCCTGCCCTCCCCCGACTTCCAGTCCCTGTCACCCTTATTCTATCCCTTTCCATCTTTCTCCAACTCTCAGTAAGTTTCTTTCCCCATCTGCCCCCATCCGAGTCTCATCAGGCTCCTTGTCCCACCCTACACCAGTCTGACTCTTATCCCCTCTGCCTTCAAGTCAGGCCTGGATGTCAGCAGAGGGGTCACTGTGAGAGCATAGAAGAGATGTCTCCTTGATCTCAGTTCCAGTGCCTGGCCCCACCCTGGCCCTGAGCGCCTGGGAGCAGCCATTACAGGGAAAGTCTCGCTTTACCCCTGTAGCCCTGGGCTGGAGCAAGCTCAGCTGCTGTGTGGGGAGAGCACATTTATGGTCTGGTCAGCTCTAGGAGCTGTGGGGGGCTGGAACATGCTCGGTGAGGACAGAATCTTCAGAGACTTTAGCTGCTAAACTCTAAGAATTTTCGATAGAGCATGTGTGAACTGAGTGGTTTGTTTTTTTCCCCAAAAGCTTAGAACTTGGCCACATTTGGGTGGATTGCCACCAGGACAGCAAAAGACACGTCCCTGACACAAAGGCTACCCCTCTCAAATTTGAAGTCCCTGCTCCAAAGCGCAGAGTCAGTAGAGCTTCACAAAGAAAAGGTTGCCAGAATTTCTTTTTAATATGGGCAAAACAACATATTTTCCCTAGACTTGTTCTCTGAAACAGCTGAACCGTTTTAGCTGAAACATTGAAAAAAAATCTGCTTGAAGCAGACACCTAGCATGGAATATTCATCTGGGGCTCCTGAACAGATGATTATTCATTATCCAAATCTAGTATATCGGAAGGGACCTGATTCTGCATTCCTCATACCCTCAAAACTCCCAGTGTGGTCAACAGGAGGCTTGCTCCTTTGTATCCAGATGGAGAGTGGCCAATATAAATATTTTAAAGGGTTTAAATATAAAAGGTCAAATTATGTCAGTCCAAATCAAGAGATCTCCCCTCATATTTCACTGAGCCTTTACCCAAGACAGCCCTCATTGGCTTCAGTGGGTCTTTGCTTGAGTAAAAACAGAATAAGGTTAATTTCCATTGTTACCTTGTTCATGATGCACACAGCATATTTGACAAGCAGCTCACATTGGAGCTCAGTCTTTCTAATCCGTGGTACTGAAAATTCAATCCCAAATGTGAATTGCAGTGCGAGTGAGAATATTGCCTTATTAAAAAGAATATTGCATGTTGCATACAAAACACTGAAATGAACGTCTGTTGCCAAGAGGTTGCTAAGAATTTTTTCCTCTATAAATTCCAGAAAATGTTTCCAGAATACTTACTCTGCGTGCGTGCATGCCCCTGTACATACCCACCCTAAGTGTATATTTATGTGTGTAATTTGTATCTTGATAATTTTCCTATTTAAAAAATAGCCAATCTTAGTTTGCTGGGAGACTTTGGGCATACGATGACACTGACCTTTCCATCCATAGGTCTCAGAGCTAGGTATAATTGTTTATTATTAAAGGTAATGTTGCCTGCTTGTGTAACCAGTCCTGCTAGCTAAATCTGTGTTTGGTTAGGCAACAGACAGTGATTTAAAGCAATCAGAAGTTATCTTTGTTAACAACATTGTGTTTTTTCTCTCTCTATCTCTTTCTGTCTCTCTCTGCATGGGATAACAGAACCATCTGGCTCAGAATCTCAAGGTAAATGCAGCCTGTCAGAGGATGAGCTTATCGGTGCCATTAAAGAAGCAAAGGGCTTTTCCTTTGAAACCTCTGAAGCCCAGCGTTCACCAGGTCTTTACAGAGAAAAACAAGATCCGAAAAGCAAGCCAGGGCGTCCAGCAGTTTCATCCCCCTTAGATAACGAAGCCAGCAGTGCTGAGTCTGGTGACTCTGAGATAGAGCTGGTCTCAGAAGACCCGCTAGCTGCTGAAGAGGTGCTACACTCCAGCTACATGACCTTCAGTCATATCGGAGGGCCTCCCCCTTCGCCTGCTTCTCCTTCAATACAGTACAGTATCCTGAGGGAAGAGCGTGAAGCTGAACTCGACAGCGAACTGATTATTGAGTCATGCGATGCCTCTTCAGCTTCTGAAGAAAGTCCCAAGAGGGAGCAAGATTCTCCTCTCATGAAACCAATAATCATGGACATAATCCAGGAAGAGAGTGGTTCGAGAACTGATGCTTCCGACTTTGAAGTAAGTAAGACAACAGAGAGTAGGATGAACAGGGAAAATCTAGCTGACTCTGCCTCCTATCTGAAATGCTCTTTTGTTGCACCCAAAGTAAGTGTTGAGCCACCAACCTCTGCCATCGGTACTGAAGAACTAAAAGAAAAAATCATTCAGAAGAAGCCACTTGAAGCAACAGTTGTTAACCAAAGTAAACGGTCTTCCAAGGACTCTGGGAAAAGAAGTCCCTTGGCTTCACCCTCACTGCCATTTTTAAATAAGCAAAAAGGTAAATCCAGAAATTTATGTTGTCTCAGTAACATGTTTTTCTTGATTGCAGCTAATAGGGGATGTGTATGATTAATGTAGGAGGGATTTTTAATCTAGCTGGCAAAGGCATAACAAGACCAATGGGCTGGAGTTTGAAGCTTGACCAATTCAAACTGGAAACAAGGCACATATCTTTAACAATGCAGGGTAATTAACCACTGGAACTGCTCACCAAAGGGTGTGGTTGATACGTCCGCTCTTTAAATCCAGGGGGGAGGTATTTCTAAAAGAACTGCACTAGTTCAGCCACAAGTTACTGGGTTGATGTCAGAATCTGTGGGTGGAGTCCTATGGCCTGTGCTGTGCGGGAGGTTTGAGTGGATGATCACAATGGTCCCTTCTGCTCTTATAAATCTGTCTATACAGTTAGTAGAAAGACTGGAGTCTGGTTCGGTTGATGCAAGGCAGCTTACCTCCGCTGTGGAAGTGTCCACACTTCAATTTCAGTCCCGCTGACATAACTGGCCCCCCACGCCAACTTAATAACTCCACCTCCACGAGCGGCGTAGAGTCACGGTTGATGTAATTAGGTCGATGCAGTGTCGGTGTACAAGAGTCAACTGTTACTGGCTTTCAGGAGCCATCCCACAATGCCCCGCACTGACAGTACAATTGATACAAGCGCTCCTGGTGAGGATGCACACAGCCGACACCAGGAATGATGTGTTGACATGCACAAGCGATGTAATTACTCTATGCCGACGTAAGTTGTCGGCTTAATTTTGTAGTGTAGACATGGCCTGGGCAGGGCCAGTGCTTCCACTAGGCGAGTCTAGGCGGTCGCCTAGGGTGGCAGGATTTGGGGAGCAGCATTTCGCCGCCCTCGGCGGCATTTCAGCGGCAACTCATTTCCAGGCGGCGATTTGGCAGCAAGAAAATCGGCCGCTGAAACGCCGCTGAGAACACAGCTTCAGAGGAGCTGCAGCCGAAGCACCGCCGATTAGGGTGGAGGAACGCTGCCACCTAGGGCGGCAAAAACCCTGGCGCCGCTACTGAGCCTGGGCCCTTGTACCTTTATATCGTTTTCATTAGAATTTATTTGGGTCCAATCCTGCAGTCCTGACTGTAGTCAAACTGCCTTTCTACTCTATTCAGTTTCATATATCGTGCCCATAACCCTGGCATGTGGGCACCATCTAGTAGCGCGTTAAGCAGTGCGACTCATACTAGTTGAGGGTTCGTCCCTTCTTTCTCCTTTCCTCTCATCTGAGAGAAGGTTGTGGTTGGATTTTTGAAAACACAATTAGGTGTGAAGTGCTCACTGTTTTAATTAGCCAAGGCAGGTCGGAAAAGCTTGCAGCTTGAACAGAAAGCGGTGAGGTAGTGGTGGTTATTAGATCCTTTACCTCCATGCAACCCACTGGATGTTTACCCTAAATTAGGACAGTAAGACCAGAACTTTTCATGGTTTAGTCTTAATTTTATATCTGCTTGTTTTCATGACCTCATTATCAACAAACTAAAACATATCAGTACAAACAACAAGCCTGGTTCTGCAACACTTACGCATGTGAGTGAGCTTACTCAGATGCCAAGATGTTTATAGGATCAGCCCCATTGGCATAACCTCCATGAGCATAGGTCTGGGATCTGGTGAAGAAATAAATAACCATTAACAAATACAGTAGAAACTCAGCATTACGGACACCTCGGGAATGGAGGTTGTTCGTAACTTTGAACAAAATGTTATGGTGGTTCTTTCAAAAGTTTACAGTTGAACATAGACTTAAAACAGCTTTGAAACTTTACTATGTAGAAGAAAAATGCTGCTTTTAACCATCTTAATTTAAATGAAACAAGCACAGAAGTTCCCTTACCTTGTCAAAAAAAAATTAAACTTTCTCTTTATTTTTTAGTAGTTTGTGTTTAACACAGCGCTGTACTGTATTTGCGTTATTTTTTGTCTCTGCTGCTGCCTGATTGCATACTTCTGGTTCCAAATGAGGTATGAGGTTGACCGGTCAGTTCGTTACTCTGAAGTTCTACTGTACGCTCTGAAATTGTGCTAACCCTACACAAACTCAGCAGCGGAAGCAACAAGTCAGGCTCTTCCATGAGTTGTGTTGGCCACAGGAATGGGGGCGGGGAGGACGGCCAGATTGGTAAAAAAATAGTTCAGATGAACAAATAGCTTTTTGATGGCTGGAACAGTCTGCCTGAAAGAATCCATGGTGTAGTTAGAACTCCTTCCATCCATAAAAATGAGTTGGCTTGTGGTGGCCAATCTCAAGTCTTGTGAATGGAGCGTGTACAACTTCATTTTGCTAATGCTCAGATCCTGGGAAATGTTCCTGCTGCTGCTGTCGGGCCAAATGTTAAAGGTCTTTGTCTAGTGTTGGTTCTTAGCTCACACAAAGTTCACACAACAGAGGGGATGGATTTAACTAAGGACTGAGTAAAAACCTTAGCAAGAACCTCAGGACCTGGCCTGTAATTATCAAAAAGGAATCATCCAGTAGTGAGTAATTCAGATTTTAGGGTTTGGCCTCCAGTCTAGCTTCCACTTCACCTGTTATTCTTGTCACTCAAGGGTCTTATGTTAGGGTGACCTTTGCTATGTTAAGGATAGCTCAGTATAGTGCTGCTCCCTCAGTTAACCTGGGGGTTGGGAGAGCAGGAGATTACTTAAATAAAACATACTGAAATGGGAGTCTAATCCTAGTGCCTGTGAAAAGGAGGCATTGCTTAAAGATAGGTGTTTTACAACCAGGCGCTGTAATTGTATGTGGGGCAAAGCGGCTTCCCCATTACTCAGGTCGCCAAATGCACTTCAATCCAGATCTGCAACAGCTTGAGCTAGTAGGGTCCCTTTAAAACAGAGACAACCAGACTGTGTGGTGCCTTTTATGCTACGAACAAAGGTCCAGTAGAGACTAGATTGGAAGCACCAAACCTACAGCATGACCAAATTTATGGCCTCAGTCAGATCAGAACTGAGGTCTGTTAAGGTGATGGATAAGTGCCTTAATTCACGCTATCACTGTGCCTTATTCTTTTTCAGGCCATCTGCTTGGGAGTGTTGGGGGGAATATCTCTAGTCTCCCTCCAATGCAAATACATAGCTCAATTCACAAGGCATGTGAGAGAGAGAATGGATCTGTCTTTTGATTGTCTGCTGTTTAAAATTTTGGGGAACTTCACCTCTAAATAGATAATGGCCCAGACTCTTCACTGCTTTCACAGGATGCAGCAGAGAGGGAGTGGATATGGGAGCTGGCTGACTGGTCCTGCCTACAGCTTAGAGTCACCTAGGGGCTGCTCTAATCTACCCCAGCTGTCTGTCATTCCCAAGGGACTCTATGCCTGCTGAAGATTGCTGGAGCTCTGACCTCTGCCCTTGTCTACCTGTTTGCACCACTGTTGGTGATGTCTAAAAGGGAAGATACCCTGACTGGGAGAGCTCAGATTGAGTTTGTGAGGCTGACAGTTAGGGACCACCTTTCTATTTGCAAATGGAAATCAATGCGACACAACAAATATGGAAATTCCACCGTAGCATTGTTACCGAGCAGCTTCTTAGGGTATAGCCACACTTTGTAAAATACACGTGCAGGGGCTTTAACTCCATGACTTACCATGGACCTGTATGGTGAATTTCTGGGGAACACTTAAAAAATTAACCTATTGTATTACAGTGAACCAAAACAGCAAACTGACTCAGGGGAGCGAGGGGCTGAAAGATCGGGTTTAATGCTTGCAAGGTGAGATATTGTACATTTTGGGGGTAACAAATTAACAAAATTTGGGATTTAAAAAGTGCCTAATTTTATACTTCAAAGTGGAGGGCTCAGTCCTCCATTGTAGTGAGTTCATTGCCAGCCCAGCTGACAAGAGCACAGAAGTGGCTCTGTGCTCTCTTTCTGCCTTCTCTAATCCTGGGGCCACACCACGCCCCAGCGGAAATCAGAGAAGTCACAGGGCTGTCTGAACTTGTGCTAGCTAGAACACTCGTCTAGGGATTGTTCTGCTGGCCCAAGACATTCTGACAGGGGATGGGCCCTTATGAGACTGGGGTGCTATGATACAGGGGTGCCCAGCTGCCCCTTTCATGAAGCTTTAGGTCCTCTGTGCTGTGGGGGCACTGGACTGAGGAACTGGCGAATGAATTTCTGCACCAGTGGAAGAGTGGTTGAGATAAATTCTGTCCGTTTCCCCCCCACACACACACACTTGTTCAAATCCAGGATATGCCAGGGATGGCATTAAACAGCTGGCTAGATCTCTTCCCTGTAAACACTGAGGTTGGTTTTTTTTTTTAAATATTCATTAGTGTTGATAGTTTTTTCCAGAGGGTTTTATTCATTACTTACTCACGCTTCGCTGAGCTGTTCCTACTGTAGTTTTTCAGCACTCTCTCTTGGTACAGGGCCAGTTTCTACTGTCAGAGAAAGAGAGAAAAATCTCCCACTGAGTTCCATAGGAATTGCACATGAGTGTCTTTGAGCAGAATGTGACTCCATAGGCCAAACTCATCCCTGCTGTAACCACACTAAACTCAGTGGACTTACACGCAGGATGAATTTGGCCCGATATAGTTCTCCTTGATTTTCAGCGTGTATTTTCCCTTGATGAATTCCTCCCACCCTTTCATTGCTTAAACTGATGCCAGTTCACTACCAAGGGCTATATCCCCTTTTGAGTCACACAGGGGATTCCTATGGACATCAGTGGATTTCCCCACTTGTCTCCCATTAAGTCAGCATTTGCCACATGTATTCCGTTCATTGTTGGTCGGGGAAACGTTCCCTACCCGGGACAGCTACTAACTAGTTTATTCTTGTTTGTTAGGGCTTAGCCAACAATACATATGTGCTCAGCTCTGTATTTCAGTAGCTGCTATTTCCCTGGGCAGACACTCCAGAGAAAACTCTGATATATCTACAATTGTGCCAATAAACTTATGCAGCCCACTAAGGGAGTAGAAGGGTGCTCAGCACCTCACAGGATCAGGACCCTTTATGCAGAAATACGGGCCAGATCGTCAGCAGGCATAAATCGCTGTCGCTCCATTGACTTCAGTAAAGCTATGCTAGTTTACACCTGCTGAGGACCCCAAAGTTGCTAACTCACAATTTCAATGATAGTCTTGCAATATTTGGTGCTCTTCTTCAAGCCCTAGTGCCAGAAGGCATGTGATTCGCTGAGAATATCAGCCTCCATGAAAAATAAAATACGTTTTTAGCCCCCAGCGTTGTGGAGCAATGCTTGAAAGTGTGAACCCCAAAGGCTATGACAAAGATAAATAAAAAAGTACTGGTTGTTTTTTGGTTTTTTAAGATCTCATTATTTTTAAGCCAATCTCAAGACTTTTGGGAGGCTGACTCATGATTTTTGAACTCTTGGGGTTAGCGATGCTGGGATCTGGCCAGTAATGCTTTTCTGTCTGAAGGATTAATGCACCTGCCACTGTGTCTAATGAAATGGTCCCTTAAGAAGCGTGGTACGTGTCCGTTTTTCCAACCTGTGAACAGTACGTTTGTTTCTTATTTGGAGCATTCACAAGGGGCTGAATGGGTTAGCCTAAAACATTCTACAGTATTTATCTTTGGGCTGGGAGACCAAGTCTACAAAATTTCAGCCTGAAAGGAGATATTCTGCAAAATAATTAGAAGTGAACTGGGGGCTGTAATAAAAAGCATCATGTAGCCAGAACAATAGCTTTTGATACTCAAAGTCTATAATATTGGAACTTTATCAACTGTAAGAAAAAATTATATGGCAAAGTTCATCTTTGTGGGCAGTAAAGTCAGTGATGTCATTGAGCTACACCGGCCTGAATTTAGGTCCATACTATAGTTTAGATTGTTCCATGATTCTAGTTAGTTATTGTCTAGTGTAGTCCAAGAACTGTCAATCATCAACCATTTAGCATCATATATAAACATTCATGTATTTTGAAACTTATTCTTATTGTGTAGTGTGTACAAAGTACCAATGTCCATAATGATATCAGTTTACAGGACTAAACGGGCATTCTGTTACACTGATTCGACTGGATTAATTCTGGCACTGAACATGGAAATGCAAATTGATTTTGAATTCATGCTCCATGGAATAAATGCACAGATTGTATAGCTTCTGGAGTGAGTGAATGTAAAATCACAGCATTTTACTTGAAACAAGCTCAGTCTCACTGACTACATTACTGCAAGTTTGCTGTGTATCACACCTTCAGAGAATGTGTGTGTTTGCTTGGTACCCTATAATCACTCACTCTCTCTCTCCCCTCCCTGCACTGGTGCAGCCCCAAAAAAGTACTGTGGAACACAACAGATAGATGTGTGGTTTGTATGGTGCTAATTCAAAGTCTCTATTTAATGTCTATTGCCATCCAGTGGTAATGATGAAAATGGCCAGTCATTTCTCACTTCCATTTTACCAGGTCTATTAATCGGCTTTTGTAAGATAGGAGATATTTCCATTTCATTCACCATGGAGAGGCCCTGCTAGCTTTTGTCAATGAGCATAAGATTTGATCAAAGATCTGATTTCTCTGTGTGGCTGTGATGGGGTGTGCATTCCACCTCGGAGTGGAAGGGGTTAATGGAGGCCAGATGGGCCAAATAACCTAGTAGATTGGAGGCTGAGAAGAAAGCTCTGCTTAGAGGGACAGACTCACCTGTGCAGGAACAGGTGGGGCCTGTATAAAGCTGGGCTGCTGCTAGCAAAGGCTGTAGGGAAGTAGGCCGTAATCCCTCTCTTAGGGGAGGGAGTTGAAGGCTGGCAAACCCAGAGAGGGTAGGAGCTAGTGATGTAGGAAGAAGCCCAGGGAAACAGCAAGAAAAGGTAGGACTGCATGGGGACCATGGCTGTTTGTTTTAGGGCTTCTGGGCTGGAACCCAGTGTAGAGGGTGGGCCTGGGTTCCCCTACCAGCCACTGAGGAGTGGCAAAGAACATTGGGGACACCAGCCAGCCAGCAGATCTGGAAAGACCGTGTCCTCTGCATTTACCCATTTGTTAGAAAACACCTCAGCTTCTCTTAACCCCACTCACTATGGCTGTTCGTGCTATAAAATCAGCTATCCGCCCTTTTATTTTTATACTAAGGGCAAACAAAGCAGAGGTTTATTCTAACATTCTAAAAAAACAATCTTATTTTGAGTCCTATGCATGTAACTTTTCCCTAGTCTCTATGTCCTATCCTAGACTTCTGAGCATGGGTTCTCCCACTTCATACCTGGCCACCCCAGATAGACTGAACCAACACATTATTAGAATCAATGGAAGGATTCTCATCCTCACAGAGGAGGGATGGTCCAGTGACTCTCTTGTGTGCATAGGGGTTAGGACACCTGAGTTCAACTCCTGGCTCTGTCACAGGTAGGGTGACCTGATGTCCCAAGTTTATAGGGACAGTCTCGATATTCAGGGCTTTTTCTTATATAGGTGCCTATTACTCCCCATTCCCTGTGCTGATTTTTCACACTTGCTATCTGATCAGCCTAGTCACAGGCTACCTGTGTGACACCTTGGGTAAGTCAGTCTCTTGCTTTCATTCTGTCTGTAAAATGGGGTGATAGCACTTCCTTTCCTCGTGGGGGTGTGATAAGGATAAATCTATTACAGACTGTAAGGTGCGCTCAGATACTGTGGTAATGGGGGGTTCATATAAACACCATAGTCAGACTTCAGTGGGCCTTGGATGGGCTCCATAGCCTTCATGTATTTATTCCCAGGGATATGATTTTTTTTTTTGCCCTCGAGCAGTTTGGCCTTTTCCCTGCTGGGTCCCCTCCTGTAGAACAGCCTCCCCCCTCCCGGGCTCAGGTGGCTTCATTGTATAGATGGAGGCACCAGGGCAGTGGAGGATGAGAGCCAGATCACATTCTATGCAGTGGATCAGCTGCTGAGTATATGATGAGCCCAGCACCCATCTCTGTATGCTTTCCATCCAATCACAGAAATGAGCAATATGCCTACCATCTCCGTAGCTAAGCACCATGTATTTCTTTGCAAGCATTTGTACAGTAACAGGCCCACAGAGCTCATCATATGGCTTCTGTTTGTGCTGAACAATTAATGGCTGTTCATGCCCGGTAAAGCCCTCTCTTGAACCATCCCTCAGCAAGCACAGTGGCAAAAGAGGCACCCTGCCACCTGCTTCCAGGAGATAAGAGAAACAAGGAACTCCTCCATTAATCTTTGCAGGGGAGCCGCAGACTCCCTGTTGCTGCATTATGAGCCACAACGAACCTATCAGAATAATTTGTTTCAGTGATAACATTATGAAAGGCCCCGCGGTAGCATGTGCTCAATAGAGCAGGCAGTGACGGTTTTGATACTGTGACAAAGTTCCTCCTCTACCTCGGTGGGTCCTGCGCTTATTGGCGGATTTTTTTGTTTGCCTCAGAGATCTTCCCCTCTGGTAGAACCCACAATCTAGATCAACTCCTCCTGTGCTTGATCGGGAGTTGGGAGGTTTGGGGGGAACCCGGGCCCGCCCTCTACTCCGGGTTCCAGCCCAGGGCCCTGTGGATTGTAGCTGTTTAGAGTGCCTCCTGTAACAACTGCACAACAGCTACAACTCCCTGGGCTACTTCCCCATGGACTCCTCCCAACACCTTCTTTATCCTCACCACAGGATCTTCCAGCAGTACGCCCTCTTACTCTCAGCTCCTAGTGCCTCTTGCTCCCAGCTCCTCACACGCAACCTCCTTCCACAGCTCCTGACATGCGCCACTCACTGGGAGGCTTTTGACTAGTTTCAGCCAGCCCCTGATTGGCTGCAGGTGTCTCAATCAACCTCCCTGCCTTCTGGAAAGTTCTTAATTGGCCCCAGGTGTCTTGATTAACCTAGAGCAACTGCCATAAGGTATCAGGGATTTGTTTAGCCTGGGGCTAACATACTGGTTCCTTACCACTTTCCTATAGCCCTCTGGCCTTGCCCCGTCACAATACCCAGGTGAAATTTCAGTTGTAGCTCCACATTTCCCAAAAATATCATGCAGAGGCATTTAAAAAGAATGGAAACAAACCTTTGTCAGGGTTGTTTTTTTATTATTATTATTATTATTATTTTAATGTCTGTGTCTACCTACGGCTGTTGCCATGGAGAAGCAGATTTTTGCAGCTTCACAATGAATTTGTTTTTCAATAGATGCCTGGGAGTTCTATTTATCAGGAGTGTTTTTGTTAGAAGTAACCTTGCTGGAATAACATTAACACATCCCTTGTGTTGAAAGCACATTAGTTGCTCATGAGGTTGTTTTGGAGGAAGGGAGGCGTTTGGTAGAATGATTTAACAATCTGGGACTCATTTTTCATCGCCATGTTTTAAATAGACTGACTCTGTAATCAGCAGTAATCTGTGGCTGAGCTTTGAACATAAGGAAATGTTAGTTTAATATTTTAGTGCCATCTGCTGTAAGTTCTCCCACATCCTGGCCCATCTGATTTACTTGCATCACTTTACTTTTTATCGTGCTCTGAGAGCTTTGCATCATTCAGAAATCCCTCATTTGTAAAAGGTGTAAATGAAGGGGTCTTTCCAGACCTGGATTTGCGTGGCGTTGGGATGCAGTGAGTGCAAACAATTCCTTTGCCACAGTGCACAGTGTTTAATTTCCTGTGGGCACCATTGTTTATCTTCACACATCTTACAGAAAGTAATTAAAAATCTATGTAGGGAGGAAGGATAATCTTGTGGTTAAGACACTGGAGTGGGAGATCTGGATTCAGTTTTCACTTTGCCACAAACCCGTTGGGTAAATCCCAATATTTCTCTGAGCCTCATTCCCCATTTGTAAAGCCAGGTATTAATACTTCCTTCCTTCCGCCCTTTTTGTCCTAGATTGTAAGCACTTCAAGGTAGGGACTCTCTCTAGCACCTAGCACAATGGGACTCCAATCTCCTTGATAGAACCTCCAGATGCTACTGAAATATAAATAATGTGAGTGCAGGGCCAAATTCTGTCATCTGCATGCATTGTCACCAAGGATGGTATGCACATAGCTAAGGACAGAATTTGGCCCCCAGACATTGCCTGTCCATATACAGTGTCTACGAGGACAAAAAGCAGAAGTGAGCCTTCAACGTGGTTACATACTGGAGTAATCATTCAGCCAACGTAATTATCACAGGAAAGCCAGCCAGACTTTAAGGAGGGCTCAGGTTCCAGCTGTGACTTGTGACTAGTTTCCTCCCAGGCCAAGGGAGTTCTGGGACTTGTAGTTCCCCAGTTGATAGGCTGCAACACGGCCAACTGGGAAGGGGAAGCAGGAAATAAGATACCTAGTGAGAGGGGAGACTTGGAGACAGAGTAGCAGCTTGTTGGTGGGGTCCACATGTTATCACAGACCACCCGCCAGTAGTGCCCCACTGAGAAGGGAGCCCTGAAGGGGCTTGGCTGGAGATGCCTGGGAAAAGGCTAAGGAGAGGGCCTAAGAGAATACGCAGGAAGTCCCCTGGGGAAAAATGAAGCAGGGTGGCTTTTGAATGGAGTGAAGAGCTGCTCCGTGATCTAGGGGCAGGAGCCTGTGGTACAGGGAGGAGGTGGGTTAGTGGTGGTGTGGGGGCCCTGCAACCAAGGGGAAGGACTTAGACAGGAAATTGTAGCCTGAATGATGCCCTGGTAAGAGGCATTGGCCCATGAAGGGTGAAGGACAACTTGTTCTGCTGAAGCTCCCTGTTTCCTGTGGAGCCAGTTTATGCTGGAGGAGAGAGTTTTGGCCAAATTACCCAACCAACCTCAAGGGGACAGTCTCCAGTGGGGGAACTGAGGCAACACCTGCACCTGGTGGTGGAGAGGTAAGCTGCCCTTGTGCTGTAATAAATAAGACTACCTGGGAGTACAGGGATAATGCCAAGGAGGCAACTGCAAACATAATCAGAAGATAACCTGCTGCAACAAACCTCAGCAATGTGGGAAACTGGGCTGTGTGTCACAGGGACCTTCACCAGAACAAATGAACTGTCTCCTGGCAAATGGCAGGTTCTTCATGAGACCTTATTTAGCATACTGCTAGGTCATTCTCCATCGGATTGCTCCCAGTGTGGTTTTCGGACTAGGCCTGGCTTTGAAAAGGGCCTCAGCCTGAGTCACCTCCCGTTTTACCTTGGAAATTATTTGGGGGTGTCAATGGTAACGTAACGTGTAGCCATCCAGCTAACGGCCTCACTTCCAGGCACAGGGAGATAGCGGGATGTCTAAATAACATTGGCTGCATCCGCAGATAATTACAGGTGCAAAATGGGAGGCTGCTAATCCAGGACAGACCCATTGTGTATTATGGCATGTCTGCATTGGGAGACAATGGGTGTCCTATGGCAGGGAGTGAGGTGGACGGGAAGAGTGCCATGTCCATGGTACTGGGGTTACAGGCATACAGCTGAGGAATAATAGACTCCTTAATCATGAAGCACTTTCTGCTTTAAAGCTGCCCTACTGATGAAGCTGCTAATCCCAGTTAAAATAGTGTGTGTGTTACTTTGCTACCAATCCCTTGTTTCTAACATTTTAAGTGGGGTATTTGAAGAAGGGCCTCCTGGGATCCACGTCTCCTTTTAGTTGGCTAAAATAAGCCCAGATTTGGATACCTTTACTGTTGTTTAGTAGCACCTTACTCGTGAGTAATCCCATTGACGCCAGTGGGACTATTTATGGAGCAAGGTCCTACTGAATGTGAGTAAAGATGTTGGAATCTGACCCATAATATTGATACTGAAGTCTGTCTGTGTGCATAGCTATAAGTAGAAAGACCGTGTGAGCTAGTGGATAGGGCACTGAACTGGTAGCCAGAAGATCTGGGTTCTTTTCACTGAGATGCCCCTGAGCAGCGTGTGACTTAAGTTATTTTATCCATCTGTGCCTTTGTTTTCCCTCCCACACATTGTCTATTTAGGTTGGAAGCTCCCTGAGTCAGAAACTAGTGTGTATACAGTGCCTAGCACAATGGGGGCCTGACCTCAGCTGGTGCCTCTGATATTACTGCTGTAATAATAAAACACTGACTGAAAATATAATGTAGGCAAATCTCCTGAAAAGTTGTTCAGATTTGATCCAAGTTTTGCAACAATCGGGTCAAATCCTGGGAGCCAGCTGTAAGGCAAAAAGGATTTGCTCGTTTGGAATGAAACAGCATGGGCCAAATTCACACTTGGTGTAAGTGGGTGCAGCTGCATTGATTTCAGCTAGACTCTGGGGAGCTTTGAGATGTATGTTTGGACTCTTTTTTTCAGGCTATGGTAAAACAGCTTACTCTCTCCACTTGCTTCCCTCGACCTATGTTCATTTTCTGTGTGTTGAAACACAAGAATTCTGGCAGGGATCCAGAGAGAAAAGGAGGAAAATCAGTTTATCATGGCAGCATCTCTGACTTCTGAAGAGGCAGAGACTACGTGTGGCTCTGTACCGAAAGCTGCTAGTGTCTGTGTGAACTGGGTTTGTTTTGAGAGGTGTGTGTGTGTGTGTGTGTGTGTGTGTGTGTGTGTGTGTCACCGTGTGTGTGTCACCGCTGGGCACTTCCCAGATGGGGTTGGACCCCATTGGCGACATCTCTTCCCCTAAGGATGAAGCCCGAGTGACAAATTCATGGTATTGGAACAAACGTTTGGTGGGGGAGGGGTCACAGTGCTATGCGGGACGTAGAGTCCTTACAAAGTAGGGTTCTGCTCTGCAGCTTTCCCAAGGCTGCTCCTATTGAATCATCCCACTGTCGTAGGCCACTTCTTTGCTCGCACAGGCACTGTGGTCCTGACCCTGCCTTCCATCTTGGTTCAGAAATCTCCCGTTGTATCTGCTGTACTCTGGGTCTGTCTCCTACCCAGTCTCTGTTAACCTTCTGATGCCATCGGGAGCATGTGGTAGCAGGTGACTAGGGCTCTCAGCTGCTGCCTGATGAAATAGCTATGGGGCAGAGGGCCACACAGGAGAGAACATCTGCTGCATTGCTGAGTACTGTGCCGAGGCTACGTTAGGAGCACTGGGTGGCTGCCTGTGACTCTCAGCATGAGGTTTTGCCACCAGTGTGCTAGTGGCTTTGTGGAGCGGTATCTCCCCCAAGGGGTGAGATCCAGCACTCGCAGTACGCTGCTATATATTCCTCTGCAGTAAGTTACGCTGCAGAACAGAAAACCAGCCCTCCCCTGCTTTCAAGTCCTGCTCCCCCCTTATACACGAATTCCCCCAGCCCTTCCTTACCTGCCCTGCCTATCACCCCAATCTGACCCCACCCACCTGGGCTGATTGCCTCCTGAGCTCTGACTGCCTGTGCTCTGAGATCAACTCACCTCCCTGGCTTGCCCCCACGTTCCCGCCCAGGCATCTTCTGGTGTCCTGCTGGCCAGCCCAGTTTCCCCTTCCAGTCCCTGACTTGGGTGGCCTGGTGGTTTGTTCCTTCGGGGGTGAATGAAGTTGCTGTGGGAGTGGAAAGGAGGGATGGGCTAGGACTCATTCCTGGCAAGAATTCCAGCCAGCTCTTGTCTCCCAGCTGTGAACACCCCTCCTTCTTTCCCAGGAATGAGGAAACCAGCCAGTTGCACAAGGATTAAGAAAACAAGCATCAAATCAGGGTTTCTGCAGCGTACAGGGCTGCAGATGGGATGGATCGGTGTCGATTGCTATGGCTTATTCTTACTGGGGGTAGCTCCACCAGTGTGAGGCTGCTCTCCTCATGGTGAAGGTGAGACGGAACAGCTGCTAATCATATGCCAGGCTTTGCTTCTCTTCTTGAAAACCTGTTTACAAAATGCCCTTCTCCTGACAGTCACATTAGTGGCAGTGCTTCAGCACAGAATGGCACCAGAGCAAAGCTTTGAGTGGCAGGGTCCCTTGGCTTCCCCTGCTCCTGAGCTGTTGCTCACATGCCCTCTCAATGTTTATAGCCATCCTGTGTTTCCTGGAGGGATTGGTGGAATGAAACCAGGACTAAGCCTGCTAAGGACCTATGTAAGGATTTAGTAAGCTCATGTTAGAGCAACAGGAAATACCTATGGGTTATCTTGTCTATCTCCCCACTAATGCAGAGTGGCTCTTCGTGGTAGAGTGACCATTTTGGTGTAGTGTCGAATGATTTAAGGGAAGGGGCTCCTGCCAGTCCTTGTAGGAGACATTTTGGCCGTCCGACTTGCTTCCCTGTCGGGAAGACTGTTGGGCGTTCAGCCGAGAGCTTACAGTGTTCGATTTCCTTCTGCTGTTTTAATCCATCATCCTCCCCGAGGCACAGAGGGCAGGGCGTGAGATCAGGCTTGAGGAGCTGTCCCCCTCCCAAAGGGACCATAGATGGTCACAGTTCCTGCATCTAAGGGAGTGTGCTCCCCAGGGGAGGACGTTGCCCCAGTGTGGACAGGGAGGAGAAGGTCCCACCAGTCAGTCCCCAGCGTGAGAAAGTGAATCAGGGGATGTGAGGACCATGTCAAAGAGCAGCACTCCCCCAGCCTGCACACTACCCTTCCAACCACTGGCGCTCCTCCTTCACCCCTTTAGAAACCTGCTCACAGGTGGCTGACAGCTCTTCCTCTGTGCCATCGACTGGGATCACTACCCAAGAACAATAGTGCCGCTGTCTCCTCCAGCCCAGAAACTTCCCTTGATGTGACCCTGAGAAATGTCTCACTCCTCACATCCCTTGTAAAACTCTACTTTTGTCCGTAGCCTTTGAAACAGCAACGTCTTGGGCCACAGGTTGTTCCTTATCCCGAACCGCTCTCCTAATACCCGGCTGAAGGCATGATACTTGCTCTCCATTGTTGCTTACACTGTTCTATTCAGCCTGTTCTACTGATAGCATGCTCATCAGAGTAGTATCTGAGCACCTTCCAACAGTGCGTTAAGCAGCATGACCAACATCTGCGACATGTTGTTTATTCTCTCATGCTCTCACAGGGGAAGAAGAGTGTGCAGGGGCGTGTCTTGTTTTGGCAGGGTTTGGGTTTTTTGGTGGGTTTTCATTTGTTAACTATACCTGTTGCTATATATTTCTATATTAGAGAAGGCCGGTCAAACAAATGGGTCGTGCACATAGGTGATAAAGTCAAATTTTTCAAACTTAGGTGCCCGAAGTAAGGCCATTTAAATCCAGGTAGGCACCTAAATGCAAGTGGCCTGAGCATTCACCAATCCCATTGGGGTCAACAGGAACTGCAGGTGCTTGAGCCACAGCTATTCTTCAGTGGAGTTAAGCCCTCAGGTTTAAGCACTTTGGCCTAAAATGGTGGTTCTCAACTGTGGTCCACTATGTGGCTTATTGTTTGTACTTTGGAGAAACTGAGGTAGAGATGCTCTCTGTCCGCTGTATTTCTTCCCTGGCAATTGCTTGAAATAAAGCTGTCTCTGATTTTGTTGCATGCAGGCCAAGGGATGTGCTGTCCGCCACGTTCCGCAGCCCCCATTGGCCTGGAGCGGTGAACCGCGGCCAGTGGGAGCCGCGACCGGCCAAACCTGCGGACGCGGCAGGTCAACAAACCGGCCCGGCGCGCCAGGGGCTTTCCCCGAAGAAGCGGTGCACCACAATTGGGAACCACTGGCCTAAGATGATATTATTTCAAAGGCACTTAACAGTAGTTAGACTAGATAGAGCAGAAAACGCATCTTCTCTCAGGACTGCCATCAGTTCACTACCTGTGCATTAGCTAGGCATGGCAGTCAGGGCCGGCTCTACCGTTTTTGCCACCCCAAGCAGCGTGCCAAATTGCCGCCGCAGACGGCTGAAGAGAGAAGCTGCCACAGAATTGCCGTCGCCGCGGAAACACACGTGCCGCCCTAATGGCACCCGGACTGCCGCCCCTTGCACATTGCGCCGCAAGCACCTGCTTGGAACGCTGGTGCCTGGAGCCGGCCCTGATGGCAGTATATTAAAAACACTCACACATGATGTGGCAGGAAGCATTGTCTTTAAGAGTTAAGGGCTCTGAAGGTTTGTCTTAAGGTCACAAAGCAGTGTGGAGAGCTGTCCGATACCCCACCAGACTGGGCTCTGTTTATAAATAATTCAATCTAGTTAAGATTGTCATAATTTAAAAAAAACCACAGCAAATTGTATAATTAGAAACAGGTGGCCAGCTGTTTGTCAGACATTTAAATATCAAGACCTATGAAGCTATGAATTGTAATGTCTAAGCCAAGAGAGCAAATCTCAGAGGGTTTGTTCAAGAAAGCAGTAAAAATCTATTAGTAAAATTATATCCATGGGGGCGGGCTTCCCGTGTAGCGTGTACTCCTCAGGAGTCATTCTGGCCGAGTCTGACAGAATCCGACTGCAGAGTGGCCCCTCTGCATTACCCAGTGCAGGCTGCGGCTTTAAGCCATAATTTGAGCCTCTGTGGTTAAGTGCTCTGAACAGGAGTGGTGGTGCTGGTGGTTTTCTGATAATTCTGCACTGCAGTAATCACTTAAACAGAGAAGAAAATGGGGGAAATTCTGTCTTGTGCTGTATCTGCAGTGAAACGTTGCTTTAAAATTAGATGCATTTTTGGAATCTAGAACCTTGACTGTGTCCCTTTAACTATGTCCCAGCAATTGGAGAGATCAATGACTCAGCTCTTCCTACAAGGTGATTCTTTGAAGGCCAAGTCACTTGTTTGTTTTGGCTGTGGCATTAACTACTGTGTGTTATTGCATCTTTACCACTAAAACAAATAATGTCTCCAGCAGCCTGGATTTAGAGATGCTTTGCCTGGAGTTCAGATAACCCGGGTAAACCCAAGAACAGAGTCACTACTGACAAGCAGAGACACCTAACACTTATTGGTGGTGTTGGCCAGTTAGCATTTCCATGAGTGCTGTAACATATGCGTGTGTTAGACACATTTATTCCAGTCATACAGAAAAGGAAAAAAGGGAAATTTAAAAATTGTGAGGGATGTCTACACTGCAAGAACAGACCCGTGGCACTGAATCAATTGTCCCGGGCTAAAAATTGCAGCGTAGATGTTCAGGCCAAGACCCTTTAATCTGGTGAGGGTGGTGGGTCTCGGAGTCCAAGCTCCAGCCCTAGCCCGAATGTCTACACTACAAGATTTAGCCCTGCATCCAGGCCCTGCAAACCCAAGTCAGCTGGCTCGGGCCAGCTGCAGCTGTGCTCTGGGTCTTGTATCGCAATGTAGATGTACCTGGAGAGTGTGAATGTAAATCCCATAGAAGTGTTGCTATTTCTGTGTGATTGACAGGTCACCCAGTCTCCTAAGGCCAGACATCCTGTCCTCGCCCAAATGACCCGGCTCTTTGTATTTTCCTTAGAAAGCACACCACTGTGGGGAAAATCCCCCCAAGAGGTTCTGAAATAAGAAACAAAGCACATAGCACGTGACTCCCTTCACTAGCCTATATATTCCTTAGACGTAAATAGACACAAAATGAAAAGTGTGTGTCACCCACTGGTGAATGGGTGTTACAAGTTCCCCAGCTCTAACCGATCCACAGAGGACGAGAATCTGTTCCAGCCCAGCAAGGGAGCCTTGGCTCTCCCTAGCTCAAACTGTAGTGGTTTATGCTTTAGCTCTGGAGGTCCCCAGTTCAGTCCCCCAGTGTGTTGGCCAAGATGGCAGCTGTCACAACTGTAGTCAGGGCCGGCTCCAGGCACCAGCCTACCAAGCACGTGCTTGGGGCGGCACCTTCGGGGGGAGGGGCGGCGCTCGGGTTTGTTTTTGTTTTTTTTTTTTGTTTTTTTTCCAATTAACATATTCTGGCGGGGCGGGCTGGCCGCCCCGCCCCGCAGCGTTCCGGCCGGGAGAGCGGTGCCGGGCTGGCCGCCCTGCCCCGCAGCGTTCCGTCTGGGAGAGCGGGGCCGGGCTGGCCGCCCAGCCCCACCGGTGCTCCGGCCGGGAGAGCGGGGCCGGGCTGGCCGCCCTGCCCCGCAGCGTTCCGGCCGGGAGAGCGGGGCCACCGGCGTGCTCCGCTCCCCGCCAGCGCCCCGGCCGGGGCAGCGTGGCCACCGGCGTGCTCCGCTCCCCGCCGTGGGAGCGGGGCAGCAGGCGTGCTCCGCTCCCCGCCGGCGCCCCGGCCGGGGCAGCGTGGCCACCGGCGTGCTCCGCTCCCCGCCGCGGGAGCGGGGCAGCAGGCGTGCTCCGCTCCACGCCGGCACCCCGGCCAGGGCAGCGGGCCAGCCGGCGTGCTCCACTCCCCACTGGCAGGGGGAGCGGGGCGGCGGGCATGCAGCCCTCCCCGCTGCCCCGCCGCCAGCATTTTGGCGGGGCGGCGTTGTTGGAGGGGGTGTTTTGGCCGGCGTTGCGGGGGGGGGCGGTGCTTGTGGGGTTTTTTTTGTTTTTTTTTTGCTTGGGGCGGCCAAAAAGCTAGGGCCGGCCCTGACTGTAGTTCTGCAAGTTACACAGTAACCAACTCTCCAGTTGTCTAGCTAGGTGGTACTTATGCTCATTGGTATCTGCATTTTGAAACTGATACACCAATTAATGAATAAGGCCCCAGTCTTGCCGTGAACGCTGTGTGGGTTGGCCAGCGCCTGAGAGCCTGTTACAAAGCTTTGGCTACACCAAACTGAATGGGCTAAAAGCCCACATGGGTGATGCTGGACTGGAGTGCAGGCCTCTTCACTGACCAAGTTCTGAATTCAGCTGTCTCTTGTGACCTTATTTCCTCAATTTTTCTCCACTTTAATACAATGAACGGTGGCCTTGCCTCATTGACAAAGGGATTTGGGTGGACTTCAGGGTCGCCTATTTTAAATGCTAGGAGAAAGGGAAGGAGCTCAGAATTACATTCTATCAACCTCTTCTTGTTCTGGGCTCAATTTCTGACCTTTGTGTTTGGGTTCAGCCATGCTGGCAAAGTAATGGAAAAGTTCCATAGCTTCTCTGAACTCGGGGGTGGGGGAGTTGTTTGTTTGAGTTTTTTTGGTTCTGTCCTTGAGTAGTTCCAGTCATTTGTTAATTAGCTGAGCTGGCTAAAAACAATGGATTGTTTTGGAGTTTTTATGTCAGAAAATGCCATTCTGTCAAAATCAAAACTTCCTGTGGGAACGTGTTGATTTTGACAATTTCATTTAGGTGGGGAAAAAGCCTTTTGATAAGGCTGATCAATTTTGATCTTATTGGAATGGAATATTTTGACTGACAATTTTTTTTACATATTTTGCTTCAAGGGAAATTTCTAGGGGTGGGTTTATTATTATGATTATTTCAAATCTGAATGAAAACAAATTTTGAAATGCTGGAATTTCCCACAGGAGAGAAATTCTGAGTTTAAGCTGGTTCCATTAATTAGATCAATTTAGCCAAGGCCCTGATTCAAAACCACTTAAACATAAGATTTTTCAAAGTGGTCCTGTGCACTGTTCCATGTTGAGAGTGACAGTGAGTCCATTGTGTAATTATGGAGCCTGTGAGTGAACTTGGGTAGCATGGTTCTCATTTGGCATGGAGGTGGATCTTGGTTTAATTGGAGACTTCCTTTATCTTTGGGGATTGTGTTGGAAGGATTGGCATTTAAGCAGTCTTAATTAAACTAAGTTTTTTGTTTGTTCCCCCCCACACACACACACCCTTGGACACATGCTTTGATCATGAAAATTCTGAACTGTCCATGAAGAGAACCCCAATCCCCACACAATAACCCCCCAAATCCATTAGGGTGTGATTTCTTCCACCCACCCAAAAAAAACCCTGACTCTTGTGTTTTGAACATTGTGTTTACCTTGTTTGGTTTTTACCCTTTGAGTTTTGATCCTTTCCATGAGTTTCTTTACTTCCAGACACACATGGTACTGTTTTACTCTTATGTCTGTCTAACTACGGTCAGGCCCTTTAGGGCTTTGGGTCCTTAGACATGGATCACAGATTTGGGGTAGATCTGTTGGACAGTAACTTCTGTGGTGGGAAGGAGAGACTGTATTAAGACTGACTAGTAGTGAATGTGATGGTTGTCCTCAACTACAACTCGGAGGCTATTAAAATAAAGCACTAAAAACAAACAAGCAAAAAGACACACGTGCAAGGGGCCAGCATGACTTTGCACAAGTGTGACAACCAACTGCAAATACGTGTCAGTGTAGATTTGCAACGAGCTTTTTTTTCCCCACTGCAGCTTAATTAGATGCTTGATGTGGCAGTGGTGGTGAACATTTGGTGTCAAAGCTGTTTAATCAGCCCTAGTCATAGGGTGACCAGACAGCAAGTGTGAAAAATCGGGACAGAAGGTGGGGGGTAATAGGTGCCTATGTAAGAAAAAGCTCCAAAAATCGGGACTTCTGGTCACCCTACCTAGTCATGAAATCTGAGGCTTCTGACTTAAGTAATGATTATTAATTAAACTATAGCTTTGCAATCTGGGAAAGTTTGGTTTAGCAGAATTTAGACTGGAACTCCTATTCATCTGTGCAGAAACAGTGCATGGCGAAACGCCACAGTCTTCTAAAACACAAACTTCTTCATTCTAGATTACAAAATTAATGGTTCTTTCAGATAACATGCTTCAGTTACATGGGAAAGGAACATGCAAGTTTCCAAAAGGCTTATACTTATTGATCCTTTCACACTTTTGGAAAGGGTGTTTTTTAGCATGTCCATATATGCTGTGGTTTGGGTTCTCTTCATTTTGTTATTTTCAAGACAGTATCTTGCAGTCTTACAGGAAGTGGTGACAGCTTTTCAACCAGGTCAATGAGAGGGATGTACTGTAAGCTGTGGGCATAGAATCGTACATAGCTAAAGTCAGAGCCACATGCCCATCTTCTAGATAGCGTATGTGAAACTCAAGCACACAAGAAACCAGTGAACACCATGGAGGGGAGTGGGAATCACCAAGCGGTGTAGTCTTTAGCTGAAAAGTATTTTGTTTTCCAGGGGGGTTTATCTGAGGGCTTGTCTTCATTGCAAATTTAATTTGAGTTATAACTTGAGTATTGCCCTTAATTTAAGTCCTTTCCACACATGAAACCCCTTAACTCAAGTGCACTGGTGCTTTCATTCGAGTTGGCCGGCCCATCAGAGGGGGATAGGCCCCAACGGCATTACCGCAGCTCATCAGCTGCTAACACAACTGTTTTGCAGTGTGGATGCAGGCCAGTTCCATCTGAGCGCTGCTAGTCCTTCAGTGTCTTCCCACAATCCCCCCTGTAGGCCCAGAAAAGACACACAAGTTTTCCCACAATTTATTGGGAGAGAATTCATAGGGCAGTTCTATGCAAAGAACCATGGGATGTGCTTCACACAAGTGAATTCAGCATCAGTATGGACACCGCAGCTGGGGTGTTTTTCAGTGTGGCTATTCTCACTTGAGCTTGGCTAACTCAAGAGAAATAACTCGAGTGTAGATAACTGAAGTTTACTCTGCAGTGAAGACAGACCCTTAGACAGGAAATCTCTAGCTAGCAAATGTCCCTTTCTCCTGGATCTTTGATACAGAGATTTAATCGACTTTAATCATTCTGATCACTGGGTGGGGTAAGCATCACAATAAAATAAACTTTCTCCTTTCAAGCTAGATCCTAAAGCATATTTTTGCTTTGTGCAAAACCCCTCCAGCACCCTAACACAGAGAAAGTACAGCTAGTGAAGTAGTGTTCCCTACTTCTTTCATTTAAGAAGGCAATGAGCACTAGTAAAATGATTAGCAGAAAAATACTCCTCTCAAATGAGCAGTCCCGTCATGCTGTGCCAGCCTGCGTTAGCACTGCACAGCGTGCTCCTCCGAAGCCTGGGAGCAAAGCTGGCTTTTGTTCTTCGTGGTTGCAACCAAGGAGAGATTATTTTAGAATGAAATTAAATGAAGAAAGAACTGATGATTTGAGCTTACTAAACACTGAAGCTGCTTTGGTGCATGTGTTTAACCATGATGAATTCAGCAGCCTGTTTGCTGGTTGAGTCAACATAACAACAACAAGCAAACGTTACCAGTGAGTGAATTTCAAATGAAGTTCAAGACAGATGGCCATGTCACTGTGCCATGGGGGCACTCACTGTAGGGAATAGGAGGTGGGGAGCAATGTTCCCTCTAGTTTTTGACAGTCCATGTGCGCAAACAAATTTCTTCTGTGCAAATTTTTGACAGGCTGTGTGCGCAAAAAAATTCTTCCATGCAAAGTGTTGTGCTTCTGTGCAAATTTTTGTGCGCGCGGTGTTCCACTGTGTGCGCAGGGTTTAGGATCTGTGTGCGCACACACACGTGCACAGCTTAGAGGGAACAGTGGTGGGGAGCATATACTCCCCTCCTGTGACATCCCCCAGGGTACAATCTAAACTGTTGGATCGTTGTGGCCCCTTTAATTCTCCAGTCTGGGGTTCACTATGCTCTGCTTTGCTGGGTGAGCTGACACCCTGCCACTCACCCCAGCCTCTAGCATGCAAGCCACCCCCAGACGTATATCTGAGTGCTGTGCTCAGCCACTCTTGAATTGCATATAGGGTGAAACCTGCATATCCCTAGTCCCAGCCTTGTACAAGTCCAGTAATGTGCTGTCTTGTACCATTCAGTTACTTGCTGAGTGGTACAAGTCATAAGGTCCATCCATTTAACAAAGAAATTGACCATGCACCAGTCTTTGTAACCTGAGTAGATTCCCCAAATGCTTCAGCCACAAACACACTGGTTTAGATTAAATATAAACCAGATTTCTTAACTATAGAAAGATCGATTTTAAGTGATGAAGTAGTATTGGCATAGAAGATCAGAGTTGGTTACAAAAGGAAATAAAATATAAAATCGCAAGCTCATTCCTATACTTTACCATGCTAGTAATTCTAAAAGCAAAAGGATTTCTCACACCCAAAACTTCACGGCAGTTCTTGCTAACTAGAATGCCTTCTAGTTAGGCTCAGCCTGTCCCGTAGTCTCAGTGAGGATGTCTTTGACTTCCAGACGATCTCGCTTCCTTGTGTAGAGAAGGGGGAGGAGAGGCAGGTGAAATGATGCAGGTGTCACTGTCCCCTAGGTATACTCTTCTCCTCGCTTTCTGGAATACCCCGCTCCACCCCCACTGCAGTGCAGATGCTCAGTCTGTGGTGTATGGTGAGATTTGTAGTGTCTCTCAGGAGAACTACAAATTCCTCGCTCACCCCTTTTGTCTATGTGAGGCTTGAGCCCTCTCCAGGGATGACTTGCAGATCTTTTGTTTATAGTTCCTTTGTTACTTTTAAGGGTTAGTCTGTGGGCATTTCCCAGACTCTCAACATGTTTCAGTAACAAATGTGTAGAAAAGTGTCATAACTTCATATAGATTGATGATACACACATTTAAACAGGACAATGACTTTCAGCAAATTTCAATGATCTCTTACAATGCATGCTTTTTACAAAATATAATAACCATATACAAGTGGTAAATATGGGAGTACAGGGTGTTATTTTGAGGTACGGTGTGTCACACCTCCGCAACCTCCCCATGCAACAGAAGGGCAAGATCTGTACCTAATGCTCAGGACAGCCTCATGCAGGGAGATTTGCTTCTTCACCATCCAGTATGCCACACACAAGGGGGCATCATCTTCTAGACTGATTGGCTGAGACTGTAGTTAGCTAGCATATACATTGGGGTGAGCACTTCATGATATGATATGATAGAGGTCTATAAAATCATGACTGGTGTGGAGAAAGTAAAGAAGGAAGTGTTATTTACTCCTTCTCAGAACACAAAGAAGTACGGGTCTCCAAATGAAATTATTAGGCAGCAGGTTTAAAATAAACAAAAGGAAGTGTTTCTTCACACAACGGGCGGTCAACCTGTGGAACTCTTTGCCTGAGGATGTTGTGAAGGCCAAGACTATAAAGAAAAGAGCTAGATAAGTTCACGGAGGATAGGTCTATCAATGGCTATTAGCCAAGATGGGTGGGGATGGTGTCCCTAGCCTCTGTTTGCCAGAAGCTGGGAATGGGCGACGGGATGGATCACTTGATCATTACCTGTTCTGTTCATTCCTCTGGGGGCACCTGGCATTGGCCACTGTCAGAAGACAGGATACTGGGCTAGCTGGATCTTTTGTCTGACCCAGTATGGCTATTCTTATGTACAGAAGAGACTCAGGAATCCAGTTTTGAACAATCTATATTACAAGAGAAGTCCAGGGAATAGAACATGACTTTGAAACGTGTTGCCTGGGATGTCTTTCAAGATGCACAAGTCTTCCTCTGCTTTCATGTGAAAAATCTTCCCCATGCTGATTATTAATTTTATTTAAATTGTGGTAGCAGCCAGAGGCCCCAGTCAGACCCCAGCTAGGCCCTTTACAGACACATAATAAGCAAGACCCTGCCTCAAAGAGCTTTCACTCTGAAATTCAACCTGCAATTAGAAACAAACATGTAGATTGCTCAAGTGAGATGTGAATTCACGGGAACTCCCTGACTTTATGCCAGCAGAGGGTCAGGACTGGCACGGCTGCTGTCTTCACCTTTACTTCAGTCCCCTCTGCTCATGTTGAGGATATTTGCTGACTTCACCATGGTGATTTATGGTGCATACAGTCATCCTGGAACTTTACCACTAGCCACTCTGACCGGTTTCACTAGCTCAGCAGAGATTCACCAATGTTACCTTCAAGTTCTAGGAAGCAAGGCTAATTGTAGACCAGACAATGAACCTCCTTACACCTTCGGGGTCCCTTGCTGATCTGTGCAGAAGGTGGCAAGGAAGAGAAAGAAGCAGCAGCGATAGCAGGGGTGGGCAAACTTTTTGGCCCAAGGGCCACATCTGGGTGGGGAAATTGTATGCAGGGCCATGAATGTAGGGCTGGGGTTGGGGTACAGAAGGGGGTGTGGGGTGCAGGAGGGTGCTCAGGGTAGGGGGTTGGGTGCTGGAAGGGTGTGGCAGGGGGCTCAAGGCAGGGGGCTAGGGGGCTCAGGGCAGGGGGTTGGGGTGCAGGGTGCAGGAGGGGTTCAGGGTGCAGGCTCCAGCCCGGTGCCGCTTACCTCGAGCGGCTCTGGGATAGCAGCGACACACAGCAGGGCTGAGGTAGGCTCCCTGCTTGCCCTGGCCTCACGCCACTCCCAGATGTGGCCAGCGGCTCCCAGGGGGGAGGGGAAGGGGGGAAAGGGGCAGCAGCTCCACCGTGCGCTGTCCTCGCCTGTGGGTACCACCCCTGAAGCTCCCATTGGCCGCGGTTCCCTGTTCCCGGCCAATGGGAACTGCGGGGGGTGGTGCCTGCAGGCGAGGGCAGTACACGGAGCACTCTGCGCCCCCCCTCCTACAGGGGCCACAGGGATGTGGTGCCAGCCGCTTCTGGGAGCGGCGTGGAGCCAGGGCAGGCAGGGAGCCTGCCTTAGCCTGCTGCGCCATGAGGCTGGCAATCCCATGGGCCGGACTGAAAGCCCTGATGGGCCAGATCTGACCCGCGAGCCATAGTTTGCCCTCCCCTGAGCTATAGGGTTGGAACTGGCCAAGAAAAGCATGGTGTGCTTATATATTTCAGCTGTCTCCTGAAGATCTGTCTCCTTGAGCAGAGCCCTCTCTTAAACCCCCAGGCTTCACCTCTCTCCTGTTGTGGACCAGCTGGCATTTCATCAGGTGGGAAAGTGTGGTCAGCAATTGTCCTTTTCAAGCCTTCCCTCCCTTCTTTTCCCTCTTGGTACGGGGTGGATTGCTCCAGCATCTCTGGAATGCTGAACACTTCTCCCTGGCAAATGGTCTGCATGGGTTCACATGAATCTCTTATTAATATCCTCCAGCCTCAGCTGCTCTTCCATAATGAGCTCCTTGGAGATCAAGAGCTAGGCAGGGACTGAGGTTTGGCTCCCCAAACTCAAGAAATGTTGCATCCTCTCATCTCTCAAAATCCCTCCTTGGTCTCTCCTGTTGGCCAAAATAGAGTACCAGCCATCCAATCAGCATCCCCACCCTTCCCTGCTTCAGAAACCATGCCATGGCAATATATTTCAACCCAGAGCAGTTAACAGCTCGGCATACAGTGCTATTATCATCCATCATTGTTTTCATGTGTATTATGCCCCATTTTTGTTTCCATCCTTGCCTGCTGCCAGTGAGCAGGAACAGGTTTCAATGCCAGCTTTGCATCCTTTGAAATGAGTGTCACATAAGAACATGCCAGGTAGAAGATGTTTCCTAGACATTGTCTGCAATTCTACGGTGTAGAAAATGTCGGTCAAAAAACAATGGAAAAATCCAGGTCATGCTTCTGTTCGAGGCAGGAGGACTGTTTTACAGTCTGCTCTGAACCACTGTTTAGTTGCAAAACCTCTTGCTTAGTTAGATTGATCTGAGGAATGGTTGGGGAAAATTTCATAAATGCTACAGATTGTGCCTGCAAGTCAATACAAATACCGTGATCCCCAACCAATTACTTGATATGGTCTCAAGTAACCTGACTGTATTCCCCTTTCATAATGAATAGGATGCCTGAGAAAACATGCCTAACATTTACTTTATATAACACTGAAATGAAATGCTAGATGCTGCCTCTTCGGGAAATGATCGGTTTGTGCTTCTTAACCTCTCCTGAAGAAGGATATTTGTCAATGAGAGAGGGCATGTAACACCCTTTCTCCCCCACACAAATCATTACCAGGCTGCTGTGCAGCGGGCCCGGCTGTTTGTTACACAAGGCCATGGGCCTGCCTGTGTACCTGAGGTACCAGATCAGCTTGATGGAGTTGCTGCATTTTGTCCATTACATCTGCATTGAACTTAATACGATATGTGCATATTAACGCAGGCATTCTGCACCCAGGGCATCCCTTCATGGCAGACAGGAAAATGAATCCATGCAATCCTCTGCCTTTTCCTGTCTCTTATGGGGGGAAATGATACGCTGCCAGGACTTTGTACTATGTGTTATAGGAACTTCAGTCCAGTAATGGCTGGGGGACACTGTTGTCCAACATTAGCTATTTATTGTTATCAAGCCTTTGTTGACATAAGTATTACATATTAGCCTGTATCTTGTCACTGTAACCACAGCCGTTGAGGGGGTAGAGAAACCTATTTTGGCCCAGGTTTGCATTGCGGTGCACTGCTCATTGCTGCAGCCAGCTATGGGCCCAATCCAACTCCCTCTGAATGCAAAGGGAGCCTTTCCATTGACTCCAGTGGGAGCTGGCCCCGGCCATGTGTCAGCCGCTTCCATAGCTCAAGGCCCTTTCTCATATGCTTGGGTCTTGTATGTATATTATCCCCTGCCGCCTTTCATCTCCAATTGTTCAAATATGTTACCGTTGCCAAGACCACAGTCAATCCATTTCTTCCCTTCTGGGATCATATATCTGTGAGATCTCCCTGGGGCTCGTTTTCTCTTAATTTTGCAAGATGGGCCTGGCTGATCATTCTTCATTTGCCTCAAGAGTGTGATGTTGGTTGACAAAAACATAGTGAGTGACAATCGTAGCAATTTCCTGTTTGCAACATGAAGGCCCGGAACGCTGCACACGGTAGCATTCCAGACTATAGGCTTAACCTGTACAGCAGCAGAAGCATTTCTTCATTCCTCTCTGTGCAGACATTGTTTACCAGTTCTTAATAACGCAGACGGTTTTAGCGGTGCATCTGTGCTCACCCTCCCTGTCTCTCCTTCCTAGTCTGTATACTGTTTCGCACTTCCTTTTTAAGGGGTGGTTTTGTCACGTAATCTCATTAAAACTTCTCTTCATTGAACTCCATGAGCTGCTTATCAGACCACAAGCCTAATCTATCGTTGGTGATTAATTTGTGCCGGTCCTCTGCTGCCTCCGACAATGTGGTGTCATTAGATAATGGCATTCTCCTCAAGGTCATGTATACACAGTACAAGGTACACAATCAGGGCTCTCATTAACTATGATGGTACCATCCTGGTTACTAGTCTCTCTGCTGTACTGTTTGATTTTATTGACAGCCTCTGTTTCCTTTCCCTAAGCCAATTTCTAATGCATTTCAGTTGCCTCCTGCCCAGCATACCCGGCTTTATGACTTTATAAATCAATCTCCTGTGTTGTACAGTAGCAAATGCTTTTCTGAAATCCTCAGCACTTATCTGCACTGTTTTCCTGCTTGTCTTGCAATTCAGCCGTGTAGCCCAAGGATACAAGTACACTGGTTTGTCCTTTACTAAATTACACATCTGTAAATCTTCAAGAACCTTGTCCTGTTAGAGGCTTAATGGCTCACAGGATCAGTAATGGGATACAGAGCCTTCCACCTTCTGGCCACTGCTTTGAGTCCAGCTGTCCCACTGGTCAGTGGCATATGCGAAATTAATCGGTAGACCGTCTAGTTCCAAGGGAAAAGGGGTCCACATTAAAAAGGCTGCACCATCACACTTGATGGTGTCCGGAGCATTGTGGTATTTGAGCACCACTGCAGACAGTCCCCCCACATTGTGTAGAGGCCCCTTTGCAGAGCAGAAGCTAAAAGCATGTATTATTGTTGTGCACTTCTGTGCACTGTGGAGCGGGTCACCATCTGGGGCTGTCAACCGGGCACCTCTCACCAGTACTCAATTCACCTAAGAAGAAAGACATTCGTGCCCCTCGCTGGGATTTCCACTTGCATGGCAGGATTACGGGTTCTTCATCATTTGGAGCCTCTGTGAACTCTGGGAAGCAGGGCTTGTCCGGGTTACAGGGCTAGCTGCACACTGTCCCCTTCCGGGTCTCTGATGCATCTCCTCAGGTCCTAGGCATCCTGCCATTACCCGACCCACAGTGGAATTCTGCAGTTCTCCCACTCTCAAACCAGGCCCTGGGCTACAGTATGCAGTGTATCAGCTGTACTTGCCTAGCAGGGCTGACTGAGTTTGGGCATCTGCAGTTCTTCTCTTTGGAAGTCTATGACCACTGGTGTACAATGATCAGAGAGCATTCTTCAGCCCAAAGTATTGTTTGTCTTGCAGTGGGAACAAAGCATTTAGAGAGGGAGGATTTTAAAACCATTTAAAAACCTCTGATCATATGTCTGTTACCTTACAGCTTACCATCCCCATCCTCTGATGGTAACCTAAACAGGTCTAACTTCCTCAGACACCCCAGGGGGTGCCTGTCACAACCTGTTTCTCCCGCACACCTATCCATGAGAGAGAGAGAGAGAGAGAAGCAAACCTTTTTAAAATTGTTTTTATAGTTCTTTTGATCTCCTGCATTCCAGGGTTGTTTCCTGGCATTGTCTCTTAACAACCCTCAAGTGTTTAAGGAGAAATAGCTTATCTTGGTCCATTTTCCCCTTCCTACTTGTTTTTCCTTAAAAATCCCCTATTAAACTAAATCAGCATTCATACAGTAAACATTCCGATACTTAGGTCAACAGTATTTATAAATCATTACAGAGCTGCTCCACATCCATCACAGGATGTCTGAAGGAAACCTCACCACTAGGACAAAAAAGTTTTTTAACCTGATTTTTTTTTTCATTCGTTTTATTTATGTCTTTATTTTGCAGGTTTCTGGGGTGGGAGGGACCCAAAACACCCACCTTTCAGCAGATGATAGAGGAGTTTATCTCACCCTAAAAATGGGACTTGCTGCAAAACTGGCAAATTGTTTTCCCTGGGGAAAGTTCAGGAGAGCACAGGATTTTCACCATATTGTTAGCAGAAAGCCATACTTGCAAATTGTCAGGAACATTCATTATTATTACTTTCATCATTCTATTTGCATGACAGCAAAGCCTAGAAACCCTAACGAGGCTCAAAGTTCCATAGTGTTAGGGGCTGTAATTACACACAGTGAGAATCAATTCCTGTGCCAAAGATGCAATCTAAATAGGAAAAACAGGCAGACGGTGGGGAAAAAGAAAGTATTACAATCCCCTTTTAATAGGTGGGGGAACTAGTTACTAAGGCACTGAAAGACTGGGTGACTTGCCCAATGTCAGGCAAGAAGGCTGTAGTAGTGGTGGGAATTGAACCCAGATTTCCAGCCTAGTGCCGTAACCTTAGAACCATCATTTCTCCCCTGAAAAGCTCCTATTTTTTAAAAAAATTGGCTCCATCTGTGTTGCCTGATGGTCCCTGGAGCCATTTCCAAACTTGGTTCTTGAATACCAATCCAGGACATATTGGCATTTTCCTTGTGTAGACGGGGCCATACTACCAAGGAATCATTCCCCTTCCGGTGGGAGCAAATGGTCCATGATCAGTTGTTGTCCTGGAGATGCTCGACAAACTTTCACTTCAGGCAAATGTATTCATTCCCCGGTTGTGGGGAAGCTCTACTTGTGGGTATCCTCACACTGTACCAGCTTTGTCCTCTCCTTTCTAGCAAATAGAACAAAGACTTCGGGCATGATTCTGTTCTTATTGACACTGGTTTTACCCCACTGTAACTTCATTGACTTCAGTGGAATTACTCCTGATTTCCAGTAGTGTAACTAAGATCAGAATCAGGCTTGGTGTCTATAAGCAAAGCTTCCTTTTTCACAAACCATGTGAATCTTTCTTTGCTCTCTGTAAGCAGCACACTCTCCTGAGCTCTGTTGAGACCACGTATATTTGACCCCTTTATGTGACTTCCCTTTTGTGTGCTGCACTCTACCCTCTTTGCTTAGGCTACCGCAACACTATTGCAATCAACAAAAGAACAACAAATATTTTTGTTCAGAGCATGCTCAGTTTCCAATGAGAAAATGAGATTCCAATGAGATTCAGTTTCGTTCAGAGGCAACACGTTTCAGTCCCCAGTGCCCAAGGCTGGCAGCAGAAAGGCTGAATCTAAGCACCCATCATAAAAAAAACCCACTCATCTTTATTTTTTATTTTATTTTTTTAAATGATACATCTGTTTCCTTGTTACAGAGTGGTAGCCGTGTTAGTGTGTATCAGCAAAAACAACGAGGAGTCCTTGTGGCACCTTAGAGACTAACACATTTATTTGGGCATAAGCTTTCGTAGGCTAAAACCCACTTCATCAGATACATGGAGTGTATTTTTCACTCCATGCATCTGATGAAGTGGGTTTTAGCCCAGAAAAGCTTATGCCCAAATAAATTTGTTAGTCTCTAAGGTACCACAAGGACTCCTCATTGTTTTATCTGTTTCCTTGGACTCGGAAGCAGGAATGTGTAGCCAGAAGCAGACATTGAAACTAATTCTGATTTGCTGCTGTCAGCTGTCAATTCCCTCTTCTGCTTCCATGGAAACACACGTTGGATGAGGGAAAATGGGGCAAGGGCTTAACGGAATGACTTCTAAAATATTTGCCTTTCTTTCATGTTGAACGATCCTCCTCTCACTTACAAAATGGAAGGCAGGAGGAGAATCCCCACAGTAAGCCTAATCGCGGCATCTCCTTAATGTTATTTCTGCTTTGGCCTGTGTTATGCAGGTGGTCATGAAAAATGATCACAATGGTCCCTTCTGGCCTTATAGTCTTTGAATTGATATAAGTGTGGGGCTTGCAATCTGGCCCGAAGTGACTAAATTCCTTTGTTAACTAATTGCAATATGTCTGTTTCTGACAAATGTCTGTGTGAGCGATACTGGGGTGCCCTGCATTTTCAACAGCAACTTGTGGGTTTGGAGGTCTGACTTGAGACTAGAGCTGAGTGAATAACAACAACTGGGGGCCAAATAAAAAATTTAAAAAAAAATTGGTTCAGATTTAACTGAAACTGAAATTTTTCAGGTTTTCTCATCAAAAAGAGAAACCGGAAACAAAAATTGTTTCAGAAACGCTGAACGTGGCGTGTCCAAAGTGAAATTTTCTCCCAACCCCAAGTGGTAGCTGCTGAGTGCAACTGACGCTCTTGTCAGTTTCACTGATGCAGTAGCAGACCAGAATGCCAGTTTTGCCCCACGGCTCCCAGGGTCTGCAGCTCCCAGGCAGGCTGGCCAAGTGGACTGCCCCAGGGACAGGGACACTAGGGCTTCCAGACTCCAAGCCAGCCTTGGCGCCGCACTCTGAGAGCATATTCCAGGACCCCCCCGGCTCCCACAGGAAGCCCTGGCATTGCTGGAAGCCCTGGTGTGGCAGCTCTCTGGTCCTGAGCCACAGACCCAGGAAGTGCTGGGGTCTGCAGCAGCCTTCCAGGAACCCAGACAGTGTTCTGAGGGTGCCCTGCCTTGGATTCACTGAAAGCCCATCACACCCAGCTGGCTCATTGTGCATCCAGGGCGATGGAGGCTGTGGTCTGAACGTGGGACTGAGAACCAGGAATTCCTGAGCCCTACTCACAGCTTTGATGCTGATCTTCTCTTGAAGTCACTTTATCTCTCTGCTTCGCTTTCCTCCTCTGTGAGATGGAGAGTATTGAGCTTTCTTCCCTGCGGTGCCTCAGAGGGTAATGGTGCGCTAGAAAACTTGGAAGAGAGTAAGCACTGTGTGAATGCTGAGCGCTGTTCCCCGAGGCAAGTGGATCTCCATTACAGCTGACCAGCTTGTTTTGTTTTGTTTACACTGGTTACGGCATTAAGCCAGACCCCTGAGTAGACACAGGCCTTTCCCACCCAGCTATCTGGTTTGCAGAGCGAGTGGTGCAGCCTCCTCTTTTCCAGTGTGCCTGGCCATGTTCCCATGTCCTCTGCCCCCCCTTGCACCCTTCAGCTCTTCGTATTGCTATTGGACCACATTCTGGGCTCAGACAGCAGAGGAACTTCATTGGGCCAAATCCTCATTCGGAGTAAATTGGCATAGTCCCATTGACTTCAGTGGAACTACACAGATTTACATCAGCTGAGTTTGCCTTCAGTCGAGTGACTCCTGCTTTACTCCGATGTAACTGAGAGCAGAGTCAGACCCACTGTTTTCCATCTGACTCCAGGGTACCGTTCATTATCATGCCATAAGAGAGAGCATCTTATCATATGGCTTGGTTCGAGTACGGCACTGACATGAATTCATCACTCTGCAATAGGCAGAGGGGTGGTTGTTGTTGTGTATTTTTTAATAAAAATCATTCTCCCCCCCCCCCCACTAATTCATGAAGGGCTTTTCAAACTCTGACAAGTGCTACTGGTCCATTTGGGAGCTAGCACATATTAGTAGTAATGAGGTCATTTAAATGGAGAGGAATTTCTTCCTGCAGAAGAATCTCCCACTTTTCTGAGTTAGCAAAAGCACAGCACAACCCTTTCAAACATTTTTAACTACATTCTTTCTTTGGCGCTGGTGAGCAATGTCACCTCGAGCTGTCTGACGGCGCCGCGTGATTCATGTGAATCCCAGACCTGCATTATTTACCCAGCTTTGGGGAAATCTGCAGAGGGGTTTCTGACACTTCAAACACACAACGGAATCATCACTTTTACTTTCCAGCTAATTGGGAGTCAAAAATAAGTCACGCCGGGCTGAGTTCTGCCTCTCCCTAAGGCAGGGCATTAGCTCTTTCCCTCTTGTGCATTGGAGCAGGAGCCTGGAACAAGCTGTGTCCCAGGCATTACCTGCAATGCTAGCATCCCTGAAGGGGCCATGTCTGGGTGGGAGCAGGGTGATCCCTTCTCCATTGCACCACGATGGTTGCACTGTGAAGGGCACTAGCTACACTTACCAGACATATGCAGTGAGAGGGGCCCTTCCTTGTGCTTCCCCAAGCCCTCTAAAGGAATAATACCTCCATGCATCACACCGCCCTGAGCCTCCTCCCTTCGGCAGCATTGCTTGAGCTCCTATGAGCCACAACTGAGTCCAATATTTGCTTCATTCTGAGTCATCAGAAGACAGATTAATGCCATTTAAGGCTGTATATGGTAAGGAGCAGAAATGCATAGTGCCATGTTCTATCTGTCACTTCACACAGGCTGCTAGAGCACATGACCTAATGCAGCAGTTCTGATGCCTTCTTCAATCAATATGTCTAGAGCACAGGCTCTCAACCTGGAGGATACAGACGGATCCAGAGGGTCGTGACCACCTTCCCTCTATATAGCGTGATGATCCAGAGCCAGGCAAATAGCTCACACTAAGTAATTTATCTGATCGTTTTTCTCCTCTTCTTTTTCCATTCCTGGCTCTCCACAAACACATCATGGTTTTCTCAAATATATTTATAAACTAGAAATTAACTAAAAATAATGTTTATAAATTAATTCTTGGTCCTTAGCTTGGTTGCAAGGAATCTGAAATATGAGCTCTTTAGATTGGACACAGATGTAGTGGTTTTTCGTCTCCTGGTTACATGAGTGTAACTCTTAAAATCAGGTGTTTACATCATGCAATTACATAGGATGAGGAATTCAAAACTCACTTTCCAGGAATATTTTGCAGTATTTGTTTAGGACTGGCAGTTTCAGCAAACCACTATTTGCTGGGATATTTTCAGAAAGTGAAACGGGTGGAGCAAATTTGTTTAAAAATTCCAACAAATACTTTTCAGTATTCGTCCAGCTGTGGTTTTGTCCACTGCTATGCGTGCTGAAATGCTAGGTTCACATCTTCATAGCTTTGCTGGGTCACACATTTCTTGTTATTTCAGAAATGATTTAGGAAGAGTCCTACAAGCGCAAATGTGAACATGCATTCAGAATTAGGGGTTTGCTAAATGGCATTTTGTAGGTTTATAGTCCAACTGTGATTAAATTTCTGTTCAGAGTCCAACAGTTTTCAATGTGCAAATTAAAAAAAATGCATGATTTATTACATTTTTAAAAACCCTCCATGTTACAGTCAGCTCCTGCAAGCACACCAGCTCACTGTAGCTAGGGAATTCTCAAGGGTAGTGAGATGGGAAATGTAATGAATCAATCTGCCACTTTGCTCCCTTTAGATACAGTGATCAGGTCTAAATATTATTTTGCTATCCCTATATGACATGTTATAATCCCATATTTTATTCCTTCACTTGCCTTCTTCAGTTACTACTGCTCCTACCGTATCATCTACCAATCACTACAGAAGCTCACGTGGTTGAATATACCATGATGTGATAAAACTATTCCAGTTCAGCTTTGCTCAGCTAGACATTCTCGCTGCTTTTTAATTGGTTAACAAAGTCTAAATAATTCCATTTAAATTCATGTTCAGTTTATTCTGTACCTTATGCACAACAGAACAGTGTGCTGAGTAGAATTCCTCTTCCTGAGGAGATAGACTGACTGAGGTAAACTTGTCAGGCATCACTGAATTGACATTTTCCTGGGGTGAAGAGTATTTTCTTCCTTTTGTATTCCACTTCTAAAAGCATCTGGGAAGATATGAATTGTCACATTGGGTCAGACCGGTGCTCCATCTAGTTCAGTCCTCTTCCTCTGACAGTGGGCAACTACCAGCTGCTTCAGAGGAAGGTGCTAGAATCCCTAGTGGACAATTTGAAAATAACCTGCCCCTAAAAGAAGTTTCTTCCTAACCTCCATCTGTTAGTGGTTTTGTGTGCCCTGGAGAATGAGGATTTCTATGGCATCTAAAAATGTAACTGGATTTTTTCTTTAATCATACTAAGCTTTTAGTCTTGATGACATCTTGTGGCAATGAGTTTCATAGATTCGTTAGGCATTGTGCAAAGAGCATTTCCTTGGATCAGTTTTAAATGTGTTGCCTTTGAATTTGAGTGGCCTTTGGTTTTTCTGTAAGGCAGAAGCTAAACTGGAGCATCTGATCTACTTCCTCTAAACCATTAATCGTGTACCTCCAGCCTCTTTTTCATTTCCTCTCTAAACTAAACAGATCCAATCTTTTCAGTCTCTCCACCTATGAGTGTCTTCCCATGCCTTTAATCGTTGTTGTGACCTGACACTAAACCTCCTATTTCTGCTGTAGATTTTTACTTGTTTACTTTCCCCCAGTACTGCAGACACCAATGATTTTAGCCTCTGTAGTGCCTGAGTATCCCTCAACCACTCCATGGCGCTGTTAAGTTCACCCATGCTCCAGACACACGGGCCACCTCAGTCTCATCTTAAATGGACAGCTTGTGAATGTACAGTGGCCTCTGTCGAAATGTTGAACACCCAGTTAGCATTGCTGCAGTTTAAGGTTCCCTCAGCGATATTACGTTACAATGTAGGGTTACCATACGTCTTGGTTTTCCTGGACATGACCTCTTTTTTGGTCCTCCGATCTCCGTCCGGGAGGCTTTTTGAAATATGAACAAATGTCTGTGATTTTTCCTTGCTCGTTCTTTTCCCAACATTGATTCTGGTCGAACTGCCATTCCCGGCGTGCCCTAGCAGCGGCGTGCGTGTTGACTGGGTTGCCCCCCTTACTTCCGCGCTGCTGCTGGTGGCGGCTCTGCCTTCAGAGCCGGGCGGCTGGAGAGCAGAGGCTACTAGCTGGGCACCCAGCTCTGAAGGCAGCGCCGCCGCCAGCAGCAGCACAGAAGTAAGGGTGGCCTGGCATTGACGAGTCGCTGAAAATGATCCTGCTTGTACAGTGCAACTTCAGGCACGCATCCTGCAAAGACTTTCATGGCTACCTGATGAGCAATCAATCACTGCTGAGAAAGATACGCTCTTCAGAGAAATAGGCCTGGACACAACAGGAAGAAGCACAGTAGGAAAGGACTGACTGCATGTAAAAAGGTACATTTACATTTATTTTTGAGGCCATTACACTTGTTATTTATAAATGTTAAATATTCAAAGTAGAAACTGTACAGTAGAAACTGTACTCCCTCCTCCTCAAGCTCAACCTCCCCCCGGCAGTGTCCTCTATTAGGGAACCTGAAATATGGTAACCCTATAGAAGCTTCCTAGAGTAGTTGCCATTTGTATGTATATTGTTATCCCTTTTGGCCTGAGCAGTTAGCCAAGATTTAGGGTCTTGAGGGTGGTTTCCATTAGGAGGACAATAGAGGATGGAGTTGTTTTTTTCTTTGATGTAATCCTGTTTATTTACAGAGAATGTACAAGGCCCTGTGTCCCTGAAGACAGTAGGAGTCAAACAGGAGGCAATTTCTTTACTCGTGATTCCAATTATCCTCATTCCAACCAGCAGTCTGCCCAAAAAGCTTCCCCTCTTTGCTTTCTCGCTGAACCACATTTCCAGTGCTTCTCTTGGTGTCTACTTGACTTTTCGCGGCTTCTCTCTGGTTGCGTCTGGGTGCTTCTGCTTGTAGACACGCACAACTCCATCCACCAATACCGTGCAAATCCCTTCCCCCGCATAGATCGGCTCCTGACCAACCTTGCATGCAGTCTCTGTTTTGGGTAGTGACTCTTGTTGTTTCAAACATCTTACTGCGAAAAGGAGCTGAACTGCTTCTTACTAGGGCTGTCGATTAATCGCAGTTAACTCACACGATTAACTCCAAAAAATTAACTGTGATTAAAAAAATTAATTGTGATTAATCGCACTGTTAAACAATAGAACACCAATTGAAATGTATTAAATATTTTTGGATGTTTTCCTACATTTTCAAATATATTGATTTCTATTACAATACAGAATACAAACTGTACTGTGCTCACTTTATATTATTTTTTATTACAAATATTTGCACTGTAAAAATGATCAACAAAAGATATAGTATTTTTCAGTTCACCTCATACAAGTACTGTAGTGCAATCTCTATCGTGAAAGTGTAACTTACAAACAGTGCCATGCGAACACCTGTTCTCACTTTCAGGTGACATTGTAAACAAGAAGCAGGCACCATTATCTCCTGCAAATGTAACCAAACTTGTTTGTCTGAGCGATTGGCTGAAGTAGGACTGAGTGGACTTGTAGGCTCTAAAGTGTTACATTGTTTTATTTTTGAATGCAGTTATTTTTTTGTACATAATTCAACGTTTGTAAGTTCAACTTTCATGATAAAGAGATTGTACTACATACAGTACTTGTATTAGGTGAATTGAAATATACTATTTATTTTGTTTTTACAGTGCAAATATTGGTATTAAAAATAAATAGAAAGCGAGCACTGTACACTTTGTATTCTGTGTTGTAATTGAAATCAATATATTTGAAAATGAAGAAAACATTCAAAAATATTTAAATGAACCCAGTCTTCCAAGTCATAGGCTACTGCCCTAACCACTGGACCTTCCTTCTTCGGTGGGTTTAATAGGATACACTAGTAATTGGGTTTACTGTATTCTCGTGCAGCTCTGAATTCCCTAACTACTAGAGCTTTGTTCTCTATGCTTTACATGGTTTTGCTGACGTTATCTTAACCCTTTTGCCTTCAGAATAGAAAATGAAATAATTTTTTCTCATATAATCAACTTTAAAAACTTCCAAATCTGGCACCCCCTTGTCACTGTACTACAAAGGGGGCGGAGATGGCCCCTTTCATTCAAATACCCTGAGACTGAATCGATTTTCCAGTGGGAGATCCCTGGTTACCTCTCTCCACCATGAAGGTCTCTGTACTTCCAGCAAAATCTACTGCCTCCCCTACTATCTCTTTGTTCTTTTCTCTCCTTCCTTGTTTCAGTTTGAATTTAGTGCCAGATTTAGCACATGCATGCACACGCCAAATGTAACTTCAGTGCTGAGCCATGGAAGCCCCTAAGGGTCAATGTCAATGGTGTGGAAATTCAGTCTGTTTTGCTGAATCAGGATTGGAATCTCTCTGTTTTGCTTTGCTCACACTATTTCCTGGGTACGCCTTCCTCCCTGCCCTCCAAGCTTCATGCCAGCAGCCCCCTTGAACGGATACATCCCAGGTTATAGTGACTCAATACTGCCTCTGAAAGCACATGCTTTGTTTTTTCATGGCTGTTCTCCCGGGTACCATCACAAAGTAATACAAAAATGTCCTCACTTTTTTTTTCACCAGGAAACACAATTCTGACCACTTTACAGTCTTGGGCTCTGGAAGATCATTTCCTGATCTAATCTTTCTAATTCCCTCAGGGTCCATAACATCATCTAAGAATCAGCCTGGGTATCTTCACTGTCCGTAGCATCTCTCAGCCCAAAATGTTTGTATGATTTCTCTCCACACACTCAACCCTATTCCACCTAGACTGCCCCTCTCTCAGGGCACTTGTGTACGCTCTGTATTCTGGTTTTTTCTATCCTTTGTTGTCCTTGTTTACTCATAGCCCTGTTGTTGTAATAATACCGATCCTCCTCTCTGTTTCCAGGAGATGCATTATCTTAGGATATAGACAGACAGCTTCCCCCCCGAGCTCCCTCCTTCCCTCATCACTAATCTGAAAGCTTTGCCAAATCATTTTCCATATTAGCAGCCAAAAGATAGGCGTCCCTATTTCTGAGATGCAGCCTGCTGTGACTTCCCTGCTCCCCCAAGCTGCATGAGAACAATCTAGAGTGCATGATTGCTCAGACCCGTTCTTTCCCTTTGTGATTCATAGAGAGAGAATTTTCTGTCTCCAAATGCCTCACTCCCAAAGAGGCCAATGATTGGACTGCGACACAAAAGGCATTTTACTGCTATTTAAATTCAGTTTAATATGAGTATTGTGTTGTCATTTACCTGAAATAGCTAACTGCTCTGGCACTTTTGGCAATTGTCCACCTAGGTACTTATATGGCCTCCAACATTCTACCATTAATGAATGTATCCTCATATCATCTCTGTGAAGTAGGGGGATATTCTTATTCCCTGTTACGGACGTGGTGGGGACTTGACACAGAGAGTAAGGCTGAGTTTTTCAAAGGAGCTGGGTGCTCCAATCCCCTTGAATTTCAGTAGGAGGTTAGCACCTAATTTCCAGAGGTACCTTTGAAAATGCCAGCCCTCATAACGTGCCCAAAGTCACAGAGCTGGAAAATGACACCTGATCTCCTGATTCCCAGCCCAACGCCTTAACCACAAACCCATCCGTCTAATTTCTCTGTCCTGCCATAAACAAGCACCGTGCGCTTTGTACTTGTGCACTCTTTAACTAGAGTCAGTTATAGTTGTTTCTGCACATGATGGTCAGACTCTCCTTACTCTTTATATCAGAATGGATACTAGCACTAGGAGCTTTAAAATTAGGGCTTCATCCAGTAGAGGCATAGGGAGGTGCAGTTGGAGAGGCAGCTGCTCCACTGTCTATCCTGTAAGGCTGGATGTGCCCCTGACTTGCTGTGCTCCTGCTCTTCGAAGGAGCACCATTTTTTCAAAGGCATGGCTGCTTGGATGAGTGCAGTGTCGCAGCTACACTTGATCTGCCCTTCCGGCACCTCCTCATTTGAGTCCTGGCTCCCTTGTGCAAGGGAGTGCAGATGGAGATGTCCGCTTACGTGTTTAGCCCGTGGGGCACAGTCCTCCATGCTCAGTAGTTGCTGACTAAGCAGCGGCTGAGCATGAGTGGTGGGGAGAGAGCTGCCTCCTCGACCCCTAGAGCTCTGGTTGGCTAGAAGACTGGGAAGAAATCTCACCCATGACTTCCTTGTCTCCCTTTGGAAGAGGGGGATGCCACTCCAAAGGGGGAGCTCAAGCCAGCCTGGGGACAGGGGATTTGTTCAGGCTACCTGGTTGCCTCTGGCCCCGTTGGGTGGGAGAAGAGCACATGCTGATGGAAGGAGCAGGCCCAAATGCAGCCTGGACCCGGGGCTAGGAGATCAGCCCAGAAAGCAGGCCAGGCACACTTCTGAAAGAGTGACCCACACCCTGCAGAGAAAGGCCTGACCAGCATGGTGACCACAGGGACAGACACCTGGCGATGCAGTAGAGACCAGAACTCACCACTCTGGGCTCACACCCCTCCTGAGCATATGTGGCCACTGCAAGGGGCACCAGGTGCCCTGTCTGGAGACTCAGAGGCTGGGCCTTTTGGACAGTTTGTTGGTTACGTTAGGATTCTTTTGTTGTTAAGTGTTGGAGGCTCAGTGTGTTGTGTCTTTGCTGGGGCTGTATTTGGGGCTCCCCCGGCAGTCCCTTGCTGATCCCTTTTGCTGATTGTGGCTGTTTTCCAGCCTACCAGGGGGGATATAAAGTCATTGGCTCTATCCAAGCACAGCAGTTATTCCTGGGTAAATTCCTGCCTCTCTGAAGGTTGGGGAAGAGAATCCAGGGGGCAGGGTGTACTGGGAAGCAAGTGGGGTTCTCCACCCTGACTCCCCGAGGCATATGGGTTGAAATTTGAGGACAGTAAATGAACCAGGTTGCTCCTGCCTTCGGGCATGGCCTTGCCCTTCCTCCTCATGGCTCTGCAAGTGGAAAATGGTGATGAAGGAGGGTTAGTGGTTCTGCACTAGGCCAGCTAAGCTGCCAGCACACGAGGAGAATGGCTCATGGACCGAGTGGGAGGGATGCACTCGGTAGCAGTCATCACCGCTGCACCAAAAAAGTCCCTTTAACAACCGCTGCCGAATGTGGAATGTGCCCAGGGCCCTGGCGTGCCGTCGGAGCTTGCTAGAAGCGTATCCTCCCCGCCACGCTTGGGTATGCTGGGGGAAGGAAGGACGCGGTTCCTTAACTCTCTTCCTCTCTCCATACCGTAGTGCAGCACGTAGCCCTGTCCAAGTGGGAAGAAGAGTTTGGCCAACTGATAGGCAATCCCAGGGAGTCTTTAAAAGTTTGCGTGATCGCCAGACAGCTGTGAGGAGGATGAGTATAAAACACCTGTGTGTCATTATTATCATTCAAATCACAATAGTGGCCAGTAGTCTGAACAGAGATCGTGGCCCCATTGTGCTAGGTGCTGTAATAATAAGAGGCAGCTGATGTCCCAACGAGCTTGCAATTTAAATAGACAAGACAGAGAAAGGGAGGGAACTGAGGGGCTAAGTGATGCCCAAGGTCACACAGGACGTTTGTGGCAGAACAGGGAATTATCAGTGAAGTCCCAGGCCAGCACCTTAACCACAAACCTGTCCTTCCTCTTGATTACTGATGCATTAAGAGATCAATGAATGAAACAACAGTATCCATAGTGCCAACTGCCGTGCCTGACAATGGCATAAATTATATACATTTAGCAGCAAGAGGCTTAAGTGCAATAGCACGGTGAGAATGTGGGGAACATGGAACAGCCTTAACGCAGGCCTCTTTGGAAAAGGTCCCAGTCCTACTAGGCAAATCAATGTGTCCATGGGAGTGGCAGGAACTTATCGCCCTACAGGATCAAGCTTTAAAGGAGAAATGATAATGTAACAACTGCATCCGTCTGAGAAAAGAAACACCTGATTATAAGGTTTCCAAGCACTTGCAATAAATAGCCTCATTGGAGGGAATCAAATGATTTTTCTAGTCAATGTCAGGAATAAATTCCTTATTTTTATTATCCATGTGGGGCAGACAGTACATTAAAGAGCCAAGGAAAATTGTCTGTAATTGAACAGCCAGAAGTAAATCCTGACTGGTCTTATGTATTAGACCTGTGAGTGCCTGTTCTAGTCCATGGGCTAAAATCTTAGCTAAGTTTGGAGTTTAGAAGCACAGTGGGGCTGTAGGATGCTCAATGAAGTGGATCTTTGCTAGGTTGATAAGAAAAAAATGGAATGATGGTTTCTTTAGAGTATGGGGGTGAATTAAGTGCTGATGTGCCTCATGCCACAGAGCAAACGCCAACAGTTTGAGTAGAAAATTGGCTTTAAATATTTAAATAGGTGGGTAACCAGACCCCAGAGATTTTCCCAAATGCAGACAAAGTGCTGGATCTCTTCTGTAAGTGACAGGGTTTCAAACAAACGCCCCGATCCTGCAGTCGGCTCCACAGAGGTAGATGCCTGTGCCCACATGGAGCCTCACTGAGTTCAGTGCAGGACTGGGGCCATAGCCGCTTGCTCAGCAGTAATGATCTGTGAATCTTAATGCACCTTACCCCTAAAAGGTCATTTTTAAGCATAGGGGTATTTTTTGTTTGGTTTGGTTTTGCTTAAATATTATTCGGTATTACTGGGGTATGTTTGTGGTGCTGTATTAAGGTAGTTTTTCAAAAAACAATATTTTGGTCACAAACCACAATGTATATGGTACTTGGGCAATTGGGAATTAATGGCGCGTGCATCCTAAGGTGAACATATTTTCAGAATCAACAACAGGGACATTCTTGGAGCAATGGGTTTCAGAGTAGCAGCCGTGTTAGTCTGTATCCGTAAAAAGAACAGGAGTACTTGTGGCACCTTAGAGACTAACACATTTATTTCAGCATAAGCTTTCGTCGGCAGGGCCGGCTTTAGCAGGTGCGGGGCCCCACATGAATCATCTTAAAGCTGGCCCTGTTCGTAGGCTATAGCCCACTTCATCGGATGCATAGAATGGAACACACAGAGGTAAGATGTATCTATACACACAGAAAACTTGGAGCAATGAAATCCTCAGATGCTCTGAAGTCTGTTTCCATTCTCCGGTCTGTTCAGTCTGGCTTGGGCAATCTCCAGCTGGAGCAGCAGAGCAGATCAAAGAGAGGCTGAGCCCTGTCAGTTCCCACCCCTGACACTTTATGGCAAGCTTTGGCCTTGAACCATGGTTCGTGACCCAAACTTGCTATGTGGGGAGTGAAACCGAGGGGCGCAAATCATCTTATACCAGCAAGGCCGCTTGTCTCAAACAAACCTCTTGTCCTGCAAACAACCCAACACTTTAACTGCTGATATGAAAATCCCAGACATTCCAGGCCTCTCAAAGGAAGTTGAAAACTGAGACCTAAGGTTTCTTTAGCCATAGACATACAGCTACAGATAGGAACTTGACCAGTAAGCCCAAAGCACCTTTTTAATGGGTTTATGGGCTAAACCCCTGAAAAATGGCCTTTCCTAAGATACACAGCTCAGGAGAGAGCCAGGGCAAAGGTGACTTTGTGCAGCCCAGACTCTGGACCATTGTGGAGGCTGAAATAGAGCCTGGTGTAAGTTAGAGTGGCCCCAGGGGAAGGGGCCAGCAGGTCCAGGTCCTAGGCAGGGGGGGCCATGGGGCTCCACGCGCTGCCCCCGCCCTGAGCACCGGCTCCGCACTCCCATTGGCCGGGAACCTATGGGAACCTATGGGAACTGGGGGGGCGGTGCCTGCGGGCGAGAGCCGCCTGCTGAGCCTCTGCCTACGACCTACTGGCTGCTTCCGGGGCGCAGCGCGGTGCCAACCAGGACAGGTAGGGACTAGCCTGCCTTAGCACCGCAGCACCGGGAGCCGCCTGAGGTAAGCCCACACCCCAACCCCCTGCCCCAGCCCTGAGGCCCCCCCACCCAGAGCACCCTCCTGCACCCCAAACCCCTCATCCCTGGCCCCACCCCAGAGCCCTCACCCCCTCCTGCACCCCAAACCCCTCATCCCTGGCCCCACCCCAGAGCCCTCACCCCCTCCTGCACCCCAAACCCCTGCCTCAACCCGGAGCCTCCTCCCACACTCTGAATCCCTTGACCCCACCCCCCAGCCTGGAGCCCCACCCCAGAGTGCACACCCCGAACCGGAGCCCTCACCCCCTCCCGCACTCCAACTCACTGCCCCAGCCCAGTGAAAGTGAGTGAGGATGGGGGGAGAGCAAGCCACCGAGGAAGGGGGAATGTAGTGAGTGGGGCTGGGGCCTTGGGAAAGGGGTGGGTGAGGGGCGAGGCCTCGGGGAAGGGGCGGGGATAAGATGTTCAGTTTTGTGCGACTAGAAAGTTGGCAACCCAATTCCCCCCACCTCACCCCGGGAGCCACAGCCGGGGCCTTGGTTGGAACCAAGTCCCACAGCTGGGAGTGGGGCTATTGTTGGGGCCGGGGGCCATGGCTGGGACTGGGATGGGGCCTAGCCGAGGCCAGAGCTGGGGGCGGGGCCGGGGGGCAGAAGCAGAGCCGGAGCTGGGGCCAGAGCAGAGCTGGGCAGAGCGGGGCTGGCTGGCATTCCCCCCCCCCCCCCCGCCATACCCGCCATGTGGCCTGGCCTGGCCCAGCCCCACTGCGCTCTTCCAAATGTTTCTCCATGCCCTCCTAGGAAAGAGCACCCCACAGTTTGGGGACCACTGGTCTAGAAGATTAAATACCAGTCTGGGAGCTGGGTACTCCTAAAGTCTAATCCCAGTGCTGACAGTGACTTGTATGATGGGTTTCCATGTCTTGGTTTTCCCATCAGTGAAATGGGAATAATAATACTTATTAGGGGGTGTTTTGAGGATTGATTAATATATGGACTGTGCTTTGAAAAGGCCAAACACTGTGTAAATGCTAAGTCTGCTTATTGCCAGTGCTGTTCAGTTCTAGGATGCTAGATTAATTAACCCTCGCCATGTCTGTGCAAGGGAAATGGGGAAGCACTATCCTTAATTTTACTGCTGGGGAAACTGAGGCAAAGAAGGTAAGTGGCATGGCTAAGGGGAAATCGGTGTCCGAGCTGGAATAAGAATTCATGGCTTCCGTGCTTTATCCTAAGAGCATGCCCTCTTTAAATTTAAAGATGCTCCTACCACATGTATCTCATGTGGGGCCACCTTTAATATAGTGTTTTTTAAGAACTGTCTAGTGGATCTCCCTAGGAACATAGCCCCATGTTGCTGCCGGCTCCTAACCCCCTCTCTCCAAAGTCCCATTATCATACACATTCCCCTACCTGCGCTTGCTTTTTTGTGTGATGCACAGACTGGGGGGCTTGGGCGTGGTAACTGGAATCCAGTCTCTGCTCATTTGTGCTGCGTCCGATACCCAGACTTGGAAAGCTGCGACCGTTTTGGTGGTTTATTTACTCCGTCATTTCCTTGCAACTCTGGACTGTTTGGTCAAATCTCAGTTTGCAGACGGTTTTAAAAAAAATAAACAGAGACTGGGCTGCATTTCTGGAGCTGGCTTCTGCCCGGAGCTGCAGCCATACCCTCTCTGGCCCTGCACAGATGTGACAGGGAGCAGGACTAATGCAGATGGATCGGTGTAAATGAGGGGGATTTGGCCCTCCATCAATCTGAAGAAAACAGTAGATTTCTTAATGTTCTCCAGAAATTTCTGGAACATTAATAGTCACAGCGGAGTACATACATAGGAAGCTGTGCCCCACCCCACCCCACCCAATTTGTTTTTGTTTCTGTGCTGTCACGTTCAGTTAACCATTTCGATGGCTTAACAGGGCTAAGCCGCCAAACGAATGCTTTTGATTTGATAGGCAACTGCATCCCCTTTTCAAAGGAGCCTGCTCCCTAGGGCAACCACATCACAGTGCTGATTTGCTGCAGTGAAGACCGCAACGCGTACCATATGCCCTCCCCCCTCTCCCTGTTCTGCTTACAGCATCGGTCTGTAGCCAGTGCAAGGAAGCAGCCGTGATACCCACTAACCTATTCATGCTTTGGAATGCCTCAGTGAGAATCCAGGAAAGGAGCCGCAATTCCTAACCCCTCAAGATGCAAGCCAGTGCCGATTCTACCAAGATGGACTGTCTGTGGAGCAACTGGAAATGTCGGGGTATTATATCTATTCTAGTGTTGCATGCCTAGAAAGACTGCATGGGAGAGAAGGCAAAGGCAGCATCCATCCATTTTGCATTGTTCACCTGTGGGCCTTTGCATGCTTTTTATTTCCCCGGAAGATTTTCTTTGAAGTAATTTTAAAAACCAACTCTAATTATACTTTGAATTTCTTTTATTTCTCCAGTCCCCCGCTGTTATGTCTTAAAAACATATAATGCAGGACGTTTTCCTCTCACGTTGCAGCTCATATCAATACCACCCATCCCTGATTATGTAGCTTCTTTCCTCATCCTTGAGGATCATTGTCAGTCTGTGCCCGGCATGATTTCATATGCCGTGGGCTTTTAGAAGAGGGCAGTAATTGTGAATTTGTGTCTGTTTAGGCGCCTGAGGTTTACTGACAGTCCTGTTTTGGAGCTTCAGTGCATCCTTTTGGATGGGACACACCCATTTTGAGATCTGTGTCCACTGTCAACACAAAGAAAATGTAGCCCCAGCAATAACTGTAATAATACTAATACTGTGGCATTGCCACACATTTGTCAGTTTGCTGCATGGTAGCCTTTTAAATTATTCCGTGATTATTTTTTCTAGCACACCCGTAAACCACCTGCTGGAAAATATTGCACTGTTTTGATCATCTGTTGTGTAACTGACAAGAACAATAGAGGCTATATTCTGTTATAACAAATTTATTTTTGAGACAGTCCATGTTAGCTCTGGGTGTGGCTGGCTACCTTCCAGCTCGCCTGACAGCTTTTCAGCCATTTTTATTCAGCTTCACACTTAATAGTGAGCATCTATCCTTTGTTTTGTTAAAAGACTGTCTATGTGACACTGCTTGGGGAGCAGATTACAGAAAAATGGATGGAAAGATGGATCCAGTTTTGTAATCTTATGTATGTGTGTGGCAGGATTATTAATTCTATAATAATCTTTATGACAGCAAGGTACATTTTTTTTACTTTGAACATATTGTCTATATTATTAATGATCTCTAGTGGGTCCTTAAGAGTGAATTGCACTATAGCAGCATCTGCTTAAAGGGCCGGTGCTTCTTTTCAGATGTAATTTCTCCTCCTCAAAAGAATATAAACGCTGGTAATTGTAATGTGATCTGGAAAGCCTTCTGAATGTGTTTGGGGAGCGGGGAAGGTTAATTGGAGCCATCCGATTGCTGTTTCTGATATATTTTAAACCTTGGTTCTGCACATAATCGTCACCACATTCTGAGGGATTTATCCTAAAGTCAGGCAGCTACAAAGTAAACAGATGCACCTGCTAATATAAGCCCCCAGCAGATCACAGCTTCCGTTGTGTTAATAAAGAACCATTGTCAACAATCTACATGTGAAAGATTCACCACCAAGATTTATTATAACAACATGAATTCTGTATACTAAATTCCATGAGTTCCTTTTTAAAAAGGTTAGCTATTAAAATGCTGCCTATTCTTGTGGAAAAGAGAAAATTGCTGAGTCAAGTTGTCAAGCTCATCTTGACTTAAAGACAGATTGGATTTTTTTGTCCATCTTTACCAAAAACAAAAAATATATACATAAATTACAAAATATAGGGGCACAGGGTATGCTATCTTTACTTAAATAATAATTAATAGTATTATTGTGCCATCTATCTCTTTGCAGTCTCCTCTTTGAAATCAATAGGGAGTTTGGCTTAAAATTGAATGACACAATATGGCCCATGTTGGTGAGAAAGAACCTAGTTGGAATAAATGATTACCATCCTTTACTTATCTTTTCCTTTCCCTCCATGTAGCTTTTTATGCATGTGGAATGAGGGGATAGAGACTTTTATGATGAAAACAGGGAAGTTACTAAAATAGCCAGAGGATTTTGCCTATGTCTGTAACATTCTACGGCTAAAACCCAAATGCACATGGGTGCAGAACGGTAACCCTCTCAAAAATAGCCACAAGAAGAATAAACATTGGGGGGTTTATATGGTCAACAATAGCCTGTGTTGACACCCCCCCTCCAATGTCTATTTTCTGAAAAAATGAAGTTGTACAAATTTTCTATCTTCATTAATTATTGCTTCATGTCAGGTAACATTTTTTCTTTCATAGGGCTGTCTATGTACATAACAGATAAAGATAAAAGCCATTGCAAATAATACAATGAATTTTGATTGAAGTTATGGAAAATTTGAGTGGTGATTAGCACAACTTTTAATTTACTAGGAACCCAGGTGTGCAATTAACTAAAATTAAGGACTAGGCAATGTAATATATCAATACTATTTTGGGGTAGGGTAGTGAAAAGCTAGGTGGTGTTTATTCTGAAAAGCAGCAGATAAACGTTGGCGTGTTGGTTTTGCTCATCTTAACATGTTTTTTTGAAAATATTCTTTGTGGTAATGGAAATGCATTCAGTATTGGTATGTAATATTCAAATATATTGCAGTGGATTTTTATCCCTCTATACTAGAAGTATGACATGTTGTATCAATGACAGGTGATGATATAATCCTAAGGGAGAACCAAAGTCATTCTCCCCTGCTGGACATATGTCCCATTTAAAATATTATCATTGAGAGTAAGGTGAATTACAGCAGATTGTTATTTTGTTAGCGTCTTTCACAATTAGATGGTGATGTGTCTGAAATAGACGGGGGTTGAGCTATTCAGTATGTATGATGGTGCAGAGGTACATATACCACTGTGTATGCCAGCCACTGCGGGCCTCCATACGCTAACAGTGAGAAGAGCTGACTGCAGATGGTAATACTTCAGAAATGATGTCACAACACCAGGCAGTGCTCTGAGGTCATTCCCGAAGTATGACTGTTGGAAGCTGTGTTTCTGAGAGTGGCTTAAAAACACAAGATGGCAGCATCTACCGCTTCAGATATATGGGCTGCTAGACTAGGCATCCAAACCTTTTAATGGCATGATCCTCTAAGACTGTGGCTCTGAACCTTTCCAGACTACTGTACCCCTTTCAGGAGTCTGAGTTGTCTTGCATACCTCCAAGTTTCACCTCACTTAAAAACTACGTGCTTACAAAATCAGACATAAAAATATGAAAGTGCCACAGCACACTACTACTGAAAAACTGCTTGCTTTCTCATTTTTACCATAGAACTATAAAATAAATCAATTGGAATATAAATATTGTACTCACATTTCAGTGTAGAGTATATAGACCTTATAAGCAAGTCATTGTCTGTATGAAATTTTAGTTTGTACTGATTTCACTAGTGCTTTTTATGTAGCCTGTTGTGAAACTAGGCAAATATCTAGATGAGTTGATGTGCCCTGTGGAAGACCTCTGCGTATCCCCAGGGGGTACATGTGCTCCTGGTTGAGAACCACTGCTCTAGGATACCCTATAATCAATACTTATGTTATGTACCAGTTATATTAGAAAAAAAAAACCAAACGCCTTGCATGGCACAGCTAGTTATTTGCAATACTCTAGTCTCTGCTTTCATTTCCCCTTCTACAATCCACTTTTTAGATATCCATGAGTGATATGTTTCTGTCTGCCTCTCTGTTGACCTACAAGTCTCTATTAAAAAAAAAAACAAATGTGAAAGGTTCCAAGTAAAGAACTTGTAGGGTCTTTATAGAAATGCCACTAAATGCTAACTAGCATTTATCTCTGTAGCACCTCATAGACTCATAGACTTTAAAATCAGAAGGGACCATTATGATCATCTAGTCTGACCTCCTGCACAGTGCAGGTCACAGAATCTCACCCACCCACTCCTGCAATAATCCTCTCACCTGTGTCTCAGCTATTGAAGTCCTCAAATCATGGTTTAAAGACTTCAAGATGCACAGAATCCTCCAACAAGTGCCCCATGCTGCCGAGGAAGGCGAAAAACCTCCAGGGCCTCTGCCAATCTACCCTCGTGGAAAATTCCTTCCCGACCCCAAATATGGCGATCAGCTGAACCCTGAGCATGTGGGCAAGACTCACCAGCCAGACACCCTGGAAAAAGTTCTCTGTAGTAACTTCTAACATCCCATCACCAGCCATTGGGTCTATTTACCACTGATAGTCATAGGTCAATTAATTGCCAAGATCATGTTATCCCATCAAACCATCCCCTCCATAAACTTATCTAGCTTAATCTTGAAGCCAGATAGGTCTTTTGCCCCCACTGCTTCCCTTGGAAGGCTGTTCCAGAACTTCACTCCTCTGATGGTTAGAAACCTTCGTCTAATTTCAAGTCTAAACTTCCTGATGTCCAGTTTATATCCATTTGTTCTTGTGTCCATATTGGTACTGATCTTAAATAATTCCTCTCCCTCCCTGGTATTTATCCCTCTGATATATTTAAAGGGAACAATCATATCTCCCCTCAGCCTTCTTTTGGTTAAGGTACGCAAACCAAACTCTTTGAGTCTCCTTTCATAAGATAGGTTTTCCATTCCTCGGATCATCCTAGTGGCCCTTCTTTGTACCTGTTCCAGTTTGAATTCATTCTTCTTAAACATGGGAGACCAGAACTGCACACAGTATTCCAGATGAGGTCTCACCAATGCCTTATTTGGAATACTGTGTGCAGTTCTGGTCTCCCATGTTTAAGAAGGATGAATTCAAACTGGAACAGGTACAAAGAATGCCAAAGATGAATAAGGAATGCAGGTGTCTTTGAAATCCATCTTACTTAGCTTCATTGGAACAATGTTATGAACAGGGCTTGTACTGGCACCTGTTTTCTGAGTATTATCTTACTTGTTCAATTAAAGTAGGAGCTGGCTTTAAAATGGTACTGAAAAGCTAGGCCAAGCATTTCTCCATGGCTATGTTCTCCGTTTTCAGTACTGACAGCAGTGTTCAATGGTAATAATATTCATGTGTGCATTTAAAGTGTAATCTTGTTAGCAGCTTTGAAACCATTCCAATTAGTCACCTTGTCATAAAATAGTAATTTCAGCCTATTGTTACTTCCGATGCGTTCCACATTTTCAGAGGTGGATCGTTTCAACAGACGTTATGGATTAGATCCTCATCTGGTGCAACCTGGTGTGGCTCCAAATGAGCTAGGCTAGTTTACACCAGCTGAGGATCTGTTGTATGTCTTGTGCTGAACCTTGATAGATACAGATGCTTGGAGCCAGGTTGTCAGCTGATGTGTAGTGACTTAGATGCCAAGAGTTCTATGGAGCTACAATGACTCTGTCCCACTGAGAATCTAGCCCCTTTTTCTCTTCCAGAGGGTTTCCTATAAAGACTGAACAAATGTGGTCAAGTTGTAGTTTAAGGGAAGAACAGTCTTCCGACTTCAGGTGTTCTTTTTTTGCAGAAATTATAAGGCCAAGTTTACCAAAATCAGTATTAAGGATGTATTTAGTCCCTAACCTGGGTTGATGCCTTTTGAGGGTTAGCATAAAATAAAGTTTGTTTATGAAGTTTGAGTAGTTTGCTTGTTAAGCAGACTGAAACAAACAAACTCTGTTACTCCATTAACATGCAAACAGATTAAGGGCCAAACCTTCAACCCTGCCTCTAACATTTCACCTGCAAATTGGGTGATTAGATGAACAGTGACCTGATTTGTGTGCATAAATGTAACTGTTGTTATATGAGCAAACTTTGTGAAGGTATTATTTTAGGGTCCCATTTGAAAATTATACCCGGGTTCACCACAGACTTCTATTGGGATCAAATGCAAATTCAGAAAAAGGGTTTTCGCTATTGATAATCCAAGTCTTATTAAAAATATGGTCACTATTATTACCTCTCCTCAATTTGTTTCCCCCTTCAACTTGATATGTGCCTTGTCACCCGTTCGCAAAGTCCATCTCATTGGCACTCTCAAGAGTTATGCTGACAACCCCATCCATGGTCCAAGCCTGGTGCAATACTCTGGGAGCTCTCCTCCTGTCTGTCCTGATATCCTAGGGGCTTTTCCTCTCCTCTTTACTGTGGTGTTCCTGCAAGCTGCATTGCATAGCATTCTGAATACTAGGGCCGGTCAAAAAATCTGAAACCTCTTCCATGCACGTTTGCAAGAAAAAGTTCATTTTCTTTCAAAAACGTGTGCTGAAATTTTTGGTTTTCCTATTGAAACAAAATTAAGTGCAAATTTTCCATTTGCTTTTAAGCAACGTGAAAATTTGGGGTCTTTCTCCCCCTCTCTTTCTCTTCCTTCCCCCCCCCCCCCCTTGGGAGAAGTGGGGGGAGGAAAAAAAGGGGAAGGACAAGGAAAAAAAACCAAACCACTTTCACTTTGATTCTAATCAAACCCACCTTTTTCATTTCAACAAAACATCGAGATCTTTAGAACATATCCCTCAAAAAGTCATTTTTATCATCAAAAACCCCTTCTCAGTGAAAAAAATCTCAACCAGCTCTAGTGACTAGACATAAACTCATATAAGCAGCCACACTCTGGCCTCCTCATGGCTGGTGTTATCAAAGTAATCCACGTGCTAGACTTGCACAGACAGCTCTTCAGCAGCATTGTACTGGAGGGGCAGCACTTTGTGCCTTACTAGGCTGGTCGGGTTTAGCAGGCCACACTTAGGTGTGGGCAGCTTTATTTGGGAACAGGAAAGGTGCACAGGAGCAAACCTTCTAAGGTTAAAGGCCAGACTGTGCCTGGACCCCCTTGCACATGTTTGCAGTGGGGGAAGGACACAAAGTGACTGCCTCACTTTGTGCTCCCTTGCCTCAGCAGGGCCCAGGCATGATGGTAGCTCCGTCTTGCAGGCCACACCATGCATCACTAGCTAGCAGAGCTAGCCAAGTGGGGAGGCGGGAGCTCTTTGCACCATGCTAAGGGATAGTGCAGCGGGCACACTCCCACTGTGCCCCTGGCAGCTCTGGAAGGGGGTGCACAGGTGTAGGTGGGTGGGGCTTCCCCAGTCCCTTGGGGGAGCTGTGCTCCAGGAGTGTTAGGAGGGACCACACAGTCCCTCCCTGAGGTGGTGCCTCTCCACTCCTCTCGCAAGGCAGGGCTGTGCCTGTCGGGCACAACTGAGCCCCAAGCTGTTGGCTTCATCGAGAAGGACGGGACGAGCCTGCACAAACCTTTCAGGGGAGAGCTCTGTGTGTGCAAGGGAGTGCGGGAGGATGGGCATCAGAATGAGGGGTGAGCACACTGGTTTACATAGTTTGCACCTTTGACCAGACCAAACCCTGACCGTGAGGTTTGGAAAAGCTCGTCTAACCACCTTCCTTTTCTGTCTCAAATGTTGCCTTTGTCTGCTCTTGATTTCAGTCAGGACCAGAAGCATTAACAATGAAATGCCATGAGAGCGGCTTTTCTTATGGTATTTCTGACCTGACTATTACCCAGAGTGCTGGAAAAAAGAGGCAGTAGAGTCTAGTGGTTAGAGCTTCGGACTGGGAGTCAGGATTCCTGGGTTGTATTCACATAGTTGCCTCTGGCTCCATTGAGGATCTTGGCTGAGTCACTTACATTCTCTGACCCTCAGTTTGCCCAGCTTTAAAATGGTAACAATAGAGCCCACCTTGTAGGAGTGTTGCTGGAATTAGTTAGTGTTTGTAAGTAACTTTGAGCACCATGGATGAAAAGCACTGATCTACTGGGCAGGTATTAATTATTGTTAATCTGTCTTGTTCAAAAGTCTCTTCTCACGAGATTTGCAAACTGATTTCAAGACAAAGATTCAGGTGAGTTTTTGGATAATAAGCAGCTAAATTCTCAGGACCAAATTCTGCCCACTGATGTGCACATGCAACTCCCCCAGATTTCAGCATAAACTGCCTGTGCACATCTGAGGCTGGAACTTGTCCCTTTGATGCTTAACTGAACTTCTATATCTTTTGCGGCGTTCACACGTCATTCATCAGAACCAAGCACTCGCCAACCAGAAGAACATCAGGTAAGGGACCAGAGTGCAGGAGATGCAATCTCTGAGCATGGCCCAAGATCTAAGTCTGGCGTTTAGAAAAGCAGGCGAGGCACATATTTCTGTGTAGAATGGGTCTAATTACTGTTGCACAATTTGTGGGTGTGCAGAATCTTTGCAAGATACACAGCAGTGGTGGTTTTCTTAGCTGAGAGCAGGATCAACTTGCTGAGCTAAGATCCAGGACATAGGACAAAGAACAGGCAATGGTCCTGAGTGGAGAGGAAAAAGGATACCTGCAGCTTAAGTCTCACCAAAGAGACCCAGCTTAAAGCTATTTTCAGAAAACTCTCTCCACAGCAGAAGTGTAGAGTATCTGAGTTGCTCGTGGATTCTCTAAAGAGCCCAGACCTATTTATGTTCTGGAGTGAAACCAATCATAGAACACCTGTACTCCTGGAGCACAGTTTTTTGTAAACTTCATTAAGAATCTTCTCCTATTTCCCGTTTGAATGATCAAATTCTTTGATTAAGAAATTGACCCTAAAACCAAGACTGTCTACTGCTGTGATGAAAGCCACTAAAAACAAGGACAATCATAACCCTCCAGATGTCCTTCAGCACCTCCTGTACTCAAAATGAGGCATCACCACTAACAGCTATTTTTTCTGAGTCCCAAAGTGCCAAGCTATAAGATCAATCTTTCAGACCTTACTCAAGCAAAATTCCCATCGATCCCAATGGGACTGCAGGATTAAGAGCCCACGTTTAGAGCACAGACCCGGGAAGATGCGTACTACTTTGGTGTTTTATTGCTTCCTGTTTTAACAAGGCCACCACACTTATCTAAACCACTGAGGTTTGTTTGTTTTTTTAAGTGAGATTTTTTTTCGGCCTGGCATTTGCTCGCTCCTGCTCATTTTATGTCCTGTCTGAAAATTAATCAATTTAAAATATATCATAGAATATCAGGGTTGGAAGGGACCTTAGGAGGTCATCTAGTCCAACCCCCTGCTCAAAGCAGGACCAATCCCCAATTTTTGCCCCAGATCCCTAAATGGCCCCCTCAAGGATTGAACTTACAACCCTAGGTTTAGCAGGCCAATGCTCAAATCACTGAGCTATTCCTCCCCCGTATATTTCAACTTCCTTCATTGTCAGAATGAGAATGCCTTTTAAAGTAAATCCTCTTGAAACTGCTCTACAGAGGAGTAATTCCAGCTGTGCTGGGGACCTTAGCTAGCTGTGCATGCAAGGGCTGAAGTCATTAGGAGCTGGTCAACTGAAGTCCGGGGGCAGTTAACTTTGACTTCAATGAGAGCAAAGTTGGGCCCTTTTCAGTTGCATGGGATGCCGTGCCAATCTGATGTTGATTTTCCCTTACAATTAAAGATGGGCCTGGGCCCTGACATTTGAAATCTGGTAGAGGGTCCACACCTAAGCTTCTGAAAGTTTGATAGAGACGAGGCCGGGGGCTGGATCTGCGGTCCTGGTTCATGCCCATCTGTACGTAAAATTAACATTGCCACACCTCGTGCAATCAGGAATTCTGCCTGTTTTCCTTCGTTTCCATTGCTGATCAGGCAGGTTCTTATTAATAAAATCCTGTGCACAAATCTGCAAGGGGCAGGCAGCATTGTTATTTTATTACAACAATGGTTGCAATTCCTAATTCTGCAGGCTTCCTTGTGCGAAGAAATCCCATGGACGTCAATGAGAATTTCGCATGAGGGGCAGTGGCAAGACTGGTTCCTTAATTATTGTCAACCACCTAGTATTACCATGTGTGGGCCAATCCTGCCACACTTAATCACATAAGCAATCCTCGTTCTCCTGAATAACCCCATCAATATCAGAGGGACCATTCTTGGGATTAAGGACTACTCAGGGGAGTAGGGGCTTACAAGATCTGTCATTCATTAATTGCATGCCGGTTCTCTTGTGTCTCCTGTCCGTATGCTGTATGTTGTGCATGCTGAGTTATCTAGAATGCAGGAAACCCTAACTCACCTCGAAACTCTTGTTTGTCATCCGTTGAGGTCTAGGAATGTCTGTCTGTCTTTCTGTCTGTCTTCTCATAACACCAAGTGACTAAGATTGCAGAATAACCCAGGCACTGAAAGCCATTGCTCTGAAAGGGAGGGGAGGCCTTTTGGATTAGGATAATGCACAGTATTGCCAGGCTACAAACACAGGGTCAACTCTCACTCCTGGTCTCTTGTCCCAAGGGTTGGGAGAGCAAGAAGGGTGACCTCTCTGGCTTACTGAGAGCTGGCACAGGTGGATTCTCAAGGGCGTCCTTGAGACCCAGGGAGAAGGATGGTCTCTGTGATATGGGCCTCAAGGATGAAGGGCTGTAACCCAAGAGAAAAAGATGGAAGCCAGAGGGCTCCAATGAGAATGGGGGAAAAAACCCTTATAAAAATAGCAAAGACACTCTGTCGGCTCTGCAGTTCATGGCAGCAGTCTTCTGAAGCTGAGATGTGCCAGCCGTTCTCCAGAAGTTGCATCCCTCTGTATTACATTTAAATACAGATGACCAGCTAGGGGGAGGGGGAAGCGGGGGGGAATGATATATTGGCATAGAAAGATGTCTTAACAAAGTGATGAGGGAAAACCCTGAGCAGATAGCCTTTGGATATGCTTTGATACTGGGAGAACCCTCTGCTAATTGGTGCATAAATAGCTGGATACTATTGGCCAGGTTTTAATCTCCCTACATCATGTGGAGAATCCACTACTTTGCTAACATGCACAAACATACAAGTGGATCTGTAGCAGTGCCCTCTGTGACCCACGGTTGAAACCCTGGCCCCATTGAAGTCAATGGCAAAACTCCTAATGACTTCATTAAGGCCAGGCTGTCATCCCATTTCTCCGAGGTGAGAATTTGACTCTGTAAAATATATATAGTTAAACAATGGAAATAATTTTCTGAAGTTTTAAATTAGTGTATGTATTACTGGAGCATAGGAGGGATATTAAATACTATTGTTACATCTAGGTTTGTCTGACACTGACTCTGTTTCTAATGTGCTTATCATGATAGTCCCAACGCATCCATTTTTCAGGGGGTTAAAAATTCATTTGGTAAGAAGTAGAGATGGAGTCAAACCAAAACCCTGGATCCAAAGACTGCAAAACATTGACAGTTCACACCTGGATGCAAGCTTCACACCTGGACCTTGGTCTATAACAGGGGTCGGCAACCTTTCAGAAGTGGTGTGCTGAGTCTTCATTTATTCACTCTAATTTAAGGCTTCGCGTGCCAGTAGAACGTTTTAACGCTCTGGGGTTCCGGCCGCCAGCTCCTGCCAGCCGGGGTCTTGCTTGGCCTGCTGCCAGTCTGGGGTTCCCTTCACCCAGGCCAGCAGAGGGTGCTGAGTGGGGCCGGCGGTGGGACCCCGGCCAGCAGCTGGAATCCCAAAGCCGTGGCGGGCTGAGCCATCAAAAATCGGCTCACGTGCCACCTTTCGCCCGCGTGCTGTAGGTTGCCAACCCCTGTTTTAGACATAATTTGACTAAAATCATGTATCCTCCAGATGCAATTTTGGGGTGTCCTTCAAATATAAAAGATAACACAGGCAAACTGGGGATATAGCTATACGAGTGTTTTGGTGACCACACAAACCGTTAAAGCTCTGTTCTCATGGTTACCATGAGGTCATCACAACCCTTGATGAAAGTGCATAGTAATATAGCTCACAGCAGCTCTCTCACACCCTTTGTCCATGTCCTCGGTCCCTGTCTAACTGCACTGTCTAGTGCATCAGTGCTGTGTATGGTGTGTCTTCCAACTTTTGTGATGCTAGATGCCCAATAACAAGAAACATTTTCCAAAAGAAGCAATGACGTCTGCCAGGAGAAGTTGCAGGCACTGTACCCAGGAAATTTCCTCAATGGGATAAAAGTCTCAGGCTACTAACATTATTTATTTTTGAGAACTTAGGTCTACCTTGCACTGCAAGTGATACATTTAGTTCCTGCCTGTACCCATCTGGAACTGCTGCTACGAAGTTCACCTAGTTGGATTTCTTGTGCGGTTGCATGGCAGAGAATGGAGAATTCAGGTTAGCTTAATGAGATGAAGTTATATTTAAAATGACGGCTGAGAGTCTGATTAATACTCTTGAGGGTTTCTTCTTTCAAACCTAAGCTTTGTGTTACTTGAGTTATGTTTTGCAGAGCTCTCCTGCATTCATTTCTAACTCAAAATAATGAACAAGCTGGACTCTACAAGTAAACAGCTAGTAAACACATTTCTCCATTGAAAACTCTTCAAAGAAAGTGACAACACTGATTTGTCATAGCCTGAGAGCCCTAGGGTGACCAGACAACAAGTGTGAAAAATTGGGACAGGGGGTGGGGGGGTAATTGGAGCCTATATAAGAAAAAGACCCAAAAATCGGGAGTGTCCCTATAAAATCGGGACATCTGGTCACCCTAGAGCCCAATTCTGCTCACATTAAAGTCAGTTGTAAAACTCCCCTTAAATTCAGATTTGCGGGGTCTGGCCTTTAATGAGGAGAGAGAAATGGTGCTGAACTTGAGGTTGTTTTGATAAATCATAGAGGCCTTTCTACCTCCACAAGCAAATGAGGCCTACAGTGGATTCTACTGGAATTAATACAAAGATACTGGAGTGAAAGTAATGTCACCCTTGTTACAGTAAATTAAAAAGCAATCATGAGGAGCTACCACTAAACAGCTTTTGCATGTTAACGGCTGAGGTTATAATTTTAGGCTGGGGTATTCAAAGAAGCGCTAGGGAGTTAGGTCTCCAAATCCTATTGAAATTGAATGCGATTTTGGTGCCTATTCTCTTAAACTCCTTTGAAAATGTCATCCACTTAAGAATAACAAGGGCATTTGAAGAAGAGAGGATGCAGCCATTGTTTGTTCATGTTATTTGTGGGGAGGGGTTTATTCACACCCCTGAGCGACATAAGTTTTGCCAACATAAGCTGTAGTGTAGACGTAGTCTTAGATCAGGTATAGCCCTGGTACAGCATGTCCTACGCCAGTTTGTCTGCACAGCTCTGCATGTACCTGAATCCTGGCCCACAAAACTGACTGTGTTAGGCTTGGTCCACACTAACCCCCCAGTTCGAACTAAGATACGCAACTTCAGCTACGTGAATAACGTAGCTGAAGTCGAAGGATCTTAGTTCGAACTAAAAGGTACTTACTGCAGGTCCACACGCGGCAGGCAGGCTCCCCTGTCGACTCTGCCTACTCCTCTCGCGGAGCAGGATTACCGGCATCGACGGCGAGCACTTCCGGGATCGATTTATCGCGTCTAGATGAGACACAATAAATCGATCCCAGAAGATCGATTGCTTGCCGCCGAACCAGCCGGTAAGTTTGGATGTACCCTTAGTATTGACTGAGGCTTTCTAGAACAGAGGCTGCTAATTGTGACAGCTTGTCTGGGGATTCTACGCTGTGCACAAAAAGGGACTAGGGTGAGGCTGTCAAATGCCATTTCAGTGGTGACTCAAGCTAAGATTTGAACTTAAGACTTCAAAGATGGTGTCCTGAGCCTCAGTTTGCCAGAAGCTGGGAATGGGCCATGGGGTATGGATCACTTGATGATTACCTGTTCTGTTCATTCCCTCTGGGGCACCTGGCATTGGCCACTGTCGGAAGACAGGATACTGGGCTAGATGGACCTTTGGTCTGACCCAGAATGGCCATTCTTATGTTCATATGATAGAAAACCCACTGGGCCAGCCGACAGAGTACAGCATATTGTGCACTGAATTGATATTACACTTGGAGCTGCAAAATAGTGTGTGCTGGTATCCTCCCCTTTGACTTTCACCTTGACTACACTTAAGAATAACAAGGGCATTTGAAGAAGAGAGGATGCAGCCATTGTTTGTTCATCTGGCGACAAGGGGGCTGATTAGCCATAGCACTGCCCTTTGTGTATCATTTCCACCCAAGGGAGTGTAAAGTCTTTTATTTGAGGCTGTAATGATTTACACCTCCTTTGTGGTGGGGTAAACGGCTAAACAAGGGGCAGGGGCATCTGTGAACTGAGTCCAAGGATTCTGGCTACAGTTATTTTTGGCACCTCAGACTTCCCTTGTGTTCGACACTTGCGGTCAGTTTTGTTGTCTAGAGGAACACCCAGGCCCCAACCCCCATGTCCCTGGCTGCCACATAGGTGAGAACTTTGCTCTTGGTAGAAGAGGCACAGACTAAATATCTGGGGCCCGATTGTTGCTCCTGCTATGGCTGCTTTGGAGTGCTCTGGTGATGCAAAGCAAGTCATAAACCAGGCAGGTGTGCCTCTTCCCCCTCCCCCTGCCCCCAAGGATTCCCCTTTGGCAGCCATTGTAGTGGCTCCAAGATCATGCCAAGAATAGGGGGCATACCCATGGGAAAGCTAGGACATGCATTTGTCCTGGAACAGGCAGCATCACGGGAGGTGCATTCTACCTTGATGCCACTGGAACATGCAACACAATCCCCTGTATCAGTCACAACCTAACTCTGTAGCCCTTTGTATCAGTCACAGTCTAACTCCGAATCTCTGCAGATGGGAGCCAGGCTCGGGCAAAAACGGAACCCTGCCCTATTTGAAATGAGATTTCCCTTGTTTAAGAAAAAGTGAGATGTAAACATTGGAGAAGACCTTTTAAGTGGCTTGCATACAGAGGCAGCTCTACTTTATAGCCTGGTCTTTTAAGCAGCATTTTAATATCCTTCATTACTGTGGGCCCGATCCAGCTCAAAACAGCCAAATCCTGCCAGTGTGAAAGCTGCATGCTGACTTCCCAGCTGAGTAACTGGCCCGGGGGAAGGGCTGGATTGCCACAGTGGGAAACCAAAAATACTCAGTCTCCATCTAGCTTTGCACCCTGGAGTTATGGAGTTCCTTGAGGGGAGAAGGGCTCCAGTAGTGTAGCTGGGGGGAGCAGGAGGAGCTGCCGGAGCCGGGCTCAGGCGGCGCTTTAAAAGGCCCGTGGCTCCCCACGGCTGCAGGAGCCGCGGGCCTTTTAAAGTGCTGCCCGAGCCCCAGCAGCGCTTTAAAGGGCCCGGGGCTCCCCGCAGCGGCTGGAGCCTCGAGCCCTTTAAATCACCTCCGGGGAAGCCGTACGGTCCAGCACGGCGCTGGCTCTTGCCAGTACGCTGGACCGGACCGCCGGAGGCGCCGCCGGGTGAGTACAGGGGGAGCCGGGAGGCGCCTTTTTATAGCGCCGCTCCCCCTGTGCTCTGAACCTGCCTACGCTACTGAAGGGCTCATGGTGATGAGCTCAGCGCTTTGTGTCCTGTGCCCCCAAAAGTACCTATATTAGAGCCTCTCATACACTCTCTCTTCCCCGTGCCTGTCCAAGGAGCAGTCAGGGACTTCTTGCTCACTCCATGACCAGGTATCAGGGACATGAGACTGAGTGACACCATCTGTCCTGACTATAAGTTTAGTCTCTGTCCTGGTTTATTCACTTACAGCCAGATCCTCAAAGGTATTTAAGCTGCTAATTTCCATTGAAATCGGTATAAGGTAGGAGCCTAAATACCTCTGAGGATCTGGTCCTTACGACAAATGCTGCTGCATCCTATGGGCTCAGAGACCGTGCAGACTGACCCAGCATGGTTTCACTGCACATGGGAGGGATAAGATTTGGGGAACCCATGCAGCACAGCTCTGTGGTTCCTCCCAGCCTTCTGCCATGCAGAAGGAGTTTGGGGCATCAGTGGGACCAAGCCCAGCAGATCCACCACTACACGTGTCCATGAGTCATTGCCTTAGGGCTGTAGGAAGACTTGGCTGCTGCTCCATAGTTTGGAGAGGAAGATTCCTTCTCCTAACCCCTATGAATCCCTAACTATACCGACCATCCCAGATCATTAGTCTGTGCCTTCCGGGAAGAATTTGCCCCCTGTGTGCCACAGGATGCCCAATGATGTGAAAAATGACCTTTAAAACTATACCGACTGTCTCTCCCTTGGATTCAGTATGATTTTAAGCTTGTATCTGGTATGTAATTTCTCTAGCAATGTAAATTACCACAGCAATGCTAGCAGCATATACTAATGGATGCATGCTGCCTTGGAGATTCCAACCCCCTTCTAGTTTTCATTCGACTAGTGAATGAAATCAGCTGTATTTCTTTGGTCTCTTACCTGCATACAGGTCCCCATGAGTGTCTCTTTTGACATATTCAAGAGACAAGATGGGTGAGGTAATATGTTTTATTGGACCAACTTCGGTTGGTGAAAGAGACAAGCTTTCAAGCTACACAGAGCTCTTTGGTCTGATCTGAAGAAGAGCTGTGTGGAGCTCAAAAGCTTGTCTCTCTCTCATCAACAGAGGTTGGTCCAATTACCTCAGCCACCTTGTCTCCCTCACATCCTGGGACTGACATGGCTACATCACTGCAGACATCCTTTGACATATGTCCATGCATATGGTGAGTTTGCAGCAATGTGTCCTCATTAAGAAGTGCCTCTTTTTTCTCTAAAATATATCTGTTGAGGGAGGAAAAAGTAGTGAGAAAGTGGGTGATCCGTGAGCAGCTTTAATCTGAGCAGCCTGCTGTTGCTGAGGCCAAATACTTGTAACTAATTCTTGTATTAGCCAATTCTTTAATATGCCTTAGCAAAAAATCCAGTTGTAAGAAAGGTTATGTCAGGATGATGCACACGTCGGGATCTATTAGCACTGTTTTAGCCATTCAGTTCCTTTTCTCATTGAAAGGAGTAGCACTCCTGGAAAGCCCGGTGTATCTAGGTGAGAATATATTCCATTTCTAGCCCGTGGCAGTACTGAGCACATGACCACAGCTGGACTTTGTGCTAAGTCACATTGGTTAATTAAAGAATTAATTGCTGACTTTGGGACTTATCTGCAGCCGGTATAAACCGATTCAGACTCGTTTGTTTTTGACGACGGACGTTGATATAGCTCTCCGTTCCCTATTACCAGGCAGTGTTTTCTCTTGGTGGGTGGGCATACCGTTTCTTCTGCAGATGAATGTACATGCACAATGCCAGGAGCGAGGCAGCTACCACTTGCATTGACTTCACTGGTCTGCGGAATATGAATTAAAATACAACATGAGAGGGAATATAATCAAAGGTATTGCACAATGGGTTTGCATTAAACCCCTAATGACACCCCCAAGCAGCAGTTTTAGGGCATTTTGGGTATAAAAATGAACAGGGGGCTTCAAATAATATCTCCCTTCCTGAATCCATATTGCTGAAGTCTGTGCTCTGCAAAACACTTGTAGTAGTGAATCTAATTAGTTCTGCTGATATCCCGCATATTCGCACCATGGGAATCCATCTCTTCTTAGTTGGACACACCGTGTAAGGAAGGTCAGTTAATCCATCGTATTTAGGCCCCAATCCTGCATGCGGTCTGACAGGTGAGTAGTTCCACTGAATTCAACAGGGCTATCCTGTGCATAAACGTTTGAAGGATCCAGACTGAATCCATACATTTAGAAATATGAAAGGATTCTCTTAGTTATGGTTCGTATATGGAATGGAATAGAAAGTGAATAGAACTTGATTTTAACTAGCAATGTTTGTACTCTATCCCAATGAACTTTACAATACTGAGTAAGAGTGAGAACTGTAATGCTAATGAGTAATAGCTCATTCAGCAATGACTCACGTTTCTTTGGAGATTATAATTATTGCTGGGCAAATAATTTGCAATAAATATTTTATTTTATGAATTTTGCCTCTTTTTCTGTTTATGAATTTTCATTGAACAGATCATAATTGTCCTGAATTTGTTCTTTATTCAGAATTATTTCACAGCTACCATGTATAAATAACACTTGATCTGTACCACATTCAAGCAGTTCATCATGAATAGTCAATGTTTAAAATTAGAGCTGTTTTTGATTGGACATTATGTCACATAACATGGTTCTGTTCCCTGATTGGATGAAGGACACTGTTAGAAGCAGATTTCAGATGTAAATATTTGGGATCATGAATTTTCCAGGAATATTCAACAATGTTTGCTTAAATTTTGATTTTATGGTGAATACTCTAGTTGGTAAAATCATTTTGCTACAGTGTTCATGGTACATGAACACAAAATGGGTCCAAGCCTGGCAAAGTGAACTTTAAAAGGTGAAGATGTATTTACAGAAAATGTTTTACAGTGTTTGCATTGCTCAAATTAAAACCTATAAGTTGTATAGCGAGAGAAGGTTGGCTAAGTTTCTTAAGAAGTCTCATGGGATTTTTAACCTATAGCTGAATGGTCACCAGACTAAATTGGACCTTTTTAAAAATGTCTCATTGGTTCCCTAACAATGTAACAAATAGAGCTGGTCAGAAAATAAGGGTTGTTGTTTTTTCTCTGCTGAAAGCGTCAATGAAAATGGGGGGGGGGGAAACAGTTCTCATTAAACTTTTCAATGGAAATTTTTTATTTTTTTGTTGATATACCAAAAACTGAAAAATATTTGGGATTTCTAATGAAAAATATAAAATTTTCAAGGAAAGACGGCACTTTTTGGACAAATTTTCATTGAGTCGAAAACTCAGTCTTCCTTCGAAAAAAGTTTTGATGGGAAATTTTGGACTAGCCCTAATAATAACCCATAGCCCTGCATGGAAGGGTCAAGGTGGAGTAAGTAATGAGGCTGGTATGAGACTCAGACATATGACATTCTGGTTTAAGGGCAAAAATGTTGTCCACTAAACCATATTGACACTGCAATATAGAGATAGTAGGCCTGGTTTTGATCTTGTTTGCAACTGTGTATTTCTGAAATAACTCCACTGGTGTCAACAGAGTTACTATATATATATATAGTATATATACTGGCACATATATAGTTGTTTGTCCTTTTGGCTAAGTCTACAGTACAAGGTAAGGGAATGGTTCCTAGCTTGCATACACATACTCACGTAGCCACGGTAGCAAAAGCAGCAGCCACATGGCTTAGCAATGCTAAGTATGTACCGAAGGGGTTCAGGTGGGTTTGTCTCTGGCACAGCTAACCCACTGCCCATGTTATCACAGCTTCATTGAGCTAATATATGTGTATGCAATCTGGGCATCACACCCTAGCTTGCAGTGTAGGCGTAACCTTTGTTTCTCTGCAAAAGTGCTTGGTCACCTGGATCTGCAACAGTAGCTGGCTTTGAAATCATTGCAGTGCTGGAGTTTGACTGATTTATCTTCTCTTCCCAGCTATTGACCTGTTGTACTGGCGTGACATCAAGCAGACAGGGATAGTGTTCGGAAGCATCCTGCTACTGCTCTTCTCTCTGACCCAGTTCAGTGTGGTCAGTGTTATTGCCTACCTGGCACTAGCTGCTCTCTCAGCCACCATTAGCTTCAGAATCTACAAGTCAGTTTTACAGGCTGTGCAGAAGACTGATGAAGGCCATCCATTCAAGTGAGTGCTTTGCAATCATTGCCAAGGGGGATATATCCTGCATAATTCACTGTTAGTGACAGAGTTCTGTGTCTGCCGTAAACACTTTTAGACCATAGACATGGTGGGTTTTGTTTTCATAATGGGGAAAAATGTTCTTTTCCACTGTTCGGGGTCTTAAAAGTCCATGAACTGTATTTGCTCAAATTAAAAAAAAAAATCACCCTTCAGATCTTGAACATTTTAGTCTGAAAGCTGAAAGATTTAGAAAGTTAGAAGCAACTAGAAAAAAGGAACAACTATAGTAAAAGCTATAGCCGTCCCTAGTGTTCCAGCTATAATATGCTTTCCCCCCCTAGCAGCAAGAATACCGTCCCACACTTGTTTTTACGGAATGCCTAGATTAATGAGCTTTCCGTAAAGCACCTTGGACAACACAAGATAAGTGTTAAACATGAATACTGTTGTTTTCAGAGGGGAAGTTGTAGCAAGGTTAGAGTCTCAAGGGATTGTCAGCTGGAGGAGATAACAGAAGCCTGAGAGGGGAACCTCACAGATAGATTTTCTTTCTCTCGTGAGGAAATGAGGGCAGGGAATCCCCAGTTTCCAAAGGATCCTAAAGAGAGCCCTCCTTGGGGCCTGGGAAAGGGGTGAGAATAGGACAGCACAATGTTGGATGGGGTGGGTCAGGGTGGGTCCATGGAGACATAGATCATTCTCCCCTGCCTCCCCACTGAGTTTCAGAGAGAAAGCTAATATGGCCTGGTGTAGTAGTACCTTTTCCACATGGCCCACCATAATGCTGGCAAGCTGCCCTTGAATTTGGAGCTATGCTGTCAGGGAGGGGAGGGGGAGTAAGAGGTGCTGGTGTTCCAGAACTGAGGCAGAGGCAGGAGACCTGTGAGCAGATGGCTCCGGTCTTCTGCCATTCTCCTGGAATCTACAGTGTCTGAGAGGCTGGCTCCATGGCCCATCCCATGGGGGGAATAACTCACACGCCTAATGGCAGAATGTGGCGGGAAGAGCCAGGAGGAGCCTTGTCAAGTTTCTTCCCCTTGGCCTCCTCTCATAGATTTCACTATTGGATGAGGCAACAAGGCCCATAGTTGTCCAAGGGTGAAATATCAGTGCATGGGGGGGCGGGTGTAATGATGGTATTGATAGTGCTGTGGCTGCTACAGCTACAGAGAAAATATGCTACAGGATAGTAGGGAACAGCAGGAGGAGAAAAGCACAAGAGTAAAGGAACTGCAAGCTTGCCTGTGTTTTGTAACTGGATCTGTGTTTCTGGCAGAGCCTACCTGGAGATGGAAATGTCTCTCTCACAGGACCAGATTCAGAAATACACAGACTGTCTCCAGTTGTACGTGAACAGCACAGTCAGAGAGCTGAGGAGACTCTTCCTTGTCCAGGACCTGGTGGATTCCTTAAAAGTACGATTTGCTTATCCATTTTGAATCCCATTGGAGAGGAGAGATTTTACAGTGCAGAGCACTGCTTTCCTTAGTTTCCATGATAGTGCCTTGACAAAACCTAGATGTGTGTTACTGGACAGTATAAGGTTCTGCTCTTGTTCTCTCTCTTTTTTAACTAATAATTTTCTATACATTCGTGATTTAACATTACACATTGGAATTGAGTGATCCATGACATAAGAGTTATTAAAGATGTGGGGCCAGACCCTCAGCTGGTGTAAAATGGCATAGCTCCGCTGAAGTCAATGGAGCTTCTTTGAGTTACTCCCTCTAAGGAGCTGGCCCACAGAGCGCTTTGTTTTCCACCATACTACACTCCTCCTGTACTCAGGACTCGGCTAGCAGCGCGGTCGCCCCTAGGCTCGCTGGAACCCTACATGATACTGGGATGTGATTCGCCACCTCTTCCTTGCCCACCAACCCAACCCATCCCATCCCTCAACTATGTCATTTCCTGCTGCAGAAGAATGTTCCTGTTACTGCTCAGCCATAATGGTTATTATCTGTTGTTTTAAGAGTGCCCCAAAGCGCGCTATGTGCTCCCACACCCCTCAGAACAAAGAGGAGACTGTCAAGAAGAAGGTCGTTTGGACTTAGGCTCTCTTGAAAATGTTACCCACAGTTCCTGCCTTGAGAGGTTTACAAACTAAAGCATCAATCGTGCAATGTACCCTGTGCAGGAAGACCCCTCTCGTCAGTGAGGCGCCACACAGGTGCAGGGGTCTGCCTATGCTGAGCTCATTGCAGGATCAGGTCCTAGACACAAGCAAAAACGCAACAAGGAGGATGAGGAGGAGAACTGCAGGGGGGATGGTAGTGGAAGGAAGGATGGGGTTATGCAAAAAAAAAAAGTGGGCTCGTTTTCCTTTGCTCTGCACCCTCCTAAAAATTTGCAAGGGGGGGAGGTTGCATTGGTTTTGAAAGTCTATGAAAAATTAAAGTCACCTACAGCAGATGTCCTTAGTTCCTAAGCATGCTGATATTCTAGCTAGTTAAGTGAAGCTAATGGAATAATAATATGCCCATATGCTAGATAGTTAAATGAAGCCATTTATTCTTGTGCTGACAATTTCAGTGATTGTCAGGAGATCTAACGATTTGTTTTTAATTTAGTTTGCAGTACTAATGTGGCTGCTGACTTACGTTGGAGCTCTCTTCAATGGCCTGACTCTTATGATCATGGGTAAAGATCATCATTTATTTTAAGATCTGTTTTTAAACGTATATTGACCATGGCAATTTCTTGTTAGACAAACCAGCGTAGTTCCCCACTTGTCTCACCTTTGAAATGCGCTTTCTCCACAGTTAGACAATTATCTTTGTTCCACTTACTACTGCATATTCATCTTTATTCCTTATTCTGTTGGCCCCTGATATCTATCAGCCACTTGCTGTGCTTAGTGGCTTCTCGGCTGCTGGGTACGTAGTGATATAAATTTCACATTTGGAAGATTCAGGCAGGGTTCAGTTTTAATACAGCGTCTTGAATCACCTCTTGGATTAAGTGGCATCATGTGCTTTTGCCTTTTCTTTCTAGAGGAAACTAGATAATGCATCTTGTTTTCTGTGAGTAACAATCTCAACTGCAGAAAGTTAACACTGTTCATTTTTCTCCCAGCTGTGGTCTCTATGTTTACTCTACCTGTTGTATATGACAAGTATCAGGTAAGTCAAAAGACTGTACAATAACTATCGTTCAGATTGGATTTGTAAATGGCTCTAGCTTTCCAAAGCCCTGTTGATCTTCAGATGTCTGTTTTTGCTCTTTGTAGGCACAGATTGATCAATACTTGGGACTTGTGAGGACCCACATAAACACTGTCATGGCAAAGTGAGTTGAGCAGCAGATTTTAACAAGACGCATACCGTAGCTTCACTTGTGTCCTTAGGGCACATCCATACATTGGGGATGGCATGGAAGGTTATGGCCCCAAGGGGAGAAAAATCAGGAATTCTGCCACTGAGAGAATGCCCACCAGACCTCCTCAGTGCATATGGGGAGTGTGCCCGAAGCCACACACCCCTTTATGGAGAGCAGCATACTGACACCTGTGGCCTAGTCCCATGCTGCAGACCAGTGGATCTCGGGAGGAATCACAGCCCTGAATCCTCCTTTCTACTCTCCTTCCCGTTTGGGGAGCTATGAAGGGACCAGCCCTGGCACTCCCCTGAGTTCCTTACACAGGCTGGCCAAGGGAGAAGATGCTCTTTGCTCCCTTTCCTCACTGCCCAGCCCCAAAAGGGCTGGAGGCAACTTGGCCCTTGATACTCTGGGCTTATTTCATCCACTCTTTATGAATATCACGGCTCATAATGAACTAACCTGATATTGACATGGATGGTTGAGGTGCTTCGGCAGACTAGCAATGCTGTTGTCATGAGCAATCTTCTTGTTCAAGAAAATTTGCCTTCTGTATGTTCAAGTGTGAAGCCCAGTAGCGTAGCCAGGGGGGCAGCAGGGGGAGCGGCCGCTCCCACACTGAGCAGAAGCGGCACCTTTTTTGTGCTCCAACACGTTTTGCTCCTGCGCTGCAGCCGGAGCGGAGCATTTTTTTTTTGCTCCCGGTGCCTTTTTTGCTCCTGACACTTTTTTTTTGCTCCTGGCGCCTTTTTTGCTCCTGACACTTTTTTTTTTTTTTTTTTTTTTGCTCCCGACGCTTTTTGCTCCCGGCACCTTTTTATAGCGCCGCTCCCCCTGTGCTCTAAACCTGGCTATGCCACTGGTGAAGCCAATATGTGCACTCACTCTTACGCTTCATGTGCTGAAGAATTAAAATTCATCCAAGTGCAGAAAGATGGCCCAAGGATTTGGCCCCGTTTTAAGTTCTCCAAACGGGGCTCAAGTGGGACTTCACTGGTCACAGACCTGGTGCTGGCCCTCTGCACAGCAGAGGATGTCACCCCAACATTTGATTTGGGCACGGGGCTTCGGATTCACCTCACAGAGAGAAACAAATTGTAGCCCTTTACTTATAGTACAGTGTTTGCTGTGACCTAAATAGCTGGAGAGCTCCGGGTTATAGTTCTGCCCAACAGCCACCTCTCTCTCCCAGCCTCTGACCACGTTTCCTCAGGGTGGCATAGAGCCGCTGTGATCTACACGCCTGAGCACTCGAGGTCTGCTGTATTATAAAGATTGGCCAACCAAACTGAACCCCCAGCTCTGAGCACCACTGGATTCTGGGGCTGTTAAAAATCTGGATCCAAATTTTGTACTTTAACTGTATCTCTAGTTTGTTACAGATAACATATGGTGGGACATCAAAGGAGCGGCAAGTTCACTGAGCATATCCCGGGTATATATGAACTGTTAGAACCCGACTGCTTACTCCTGTGCTCCTGGATACAAGGTCCAGCTCACCCATGTGGGCAGGCTCCCTTACCCCCTCCCCATTTCTTTCCTGTGCAGGTGTATAGTTTAACCCACAATCTAGCCCTCTTTGTTGATAGTTGTTACACACACATCTTACCAAGGCTCCGAGAATGAAGGCTAAAGCAAAGGTCGCCTTCTAGCTAAGAAAAGTCACAATGCTATGGAATGATTTTGATTAATTGCTATCTGACAGTGTAATCCCATTTTTTACACCTAGGATTCAGGCGAAAATCCCAGGCGCTAAGAGAAAGGCAGAGTAAAGCAGACATCAAGAATCCATCAACAACAGTAGTGAATAATGGGGGAGTCTGGAGTGCAAACAGCTCTGCTCTTACACTTTATTGCAAATTTATTGTTCCTTTTTTTTCTCAACACCATGTTCTTAGAACATAAAACACAAAAGCAGCTCTTTTTCCTTGCTGCTTGTGTACTCTTAGAATATTTGCAATCACTTGTGTCAAGCACTAAAGTATAGTAAAGAGAAAAGTGTACTAGATGTGGTTTTTGTGTTGCTTATAAAGTGCATGATGGTGAGAGCCTAAATAATACTGATTTTTTTAAGTGTTTTTCTTCTATTGGCATTGCTTCTATAACTTTAATGTTACATGTAGCTAGGGCTTTCCTGCGTAGTGCACTGATGCAATAGTTAAAATTGCTTCTATGTCACTGGGTCGCTGGTTGGGTTCCTCTTTATTAACTATATAGAATTGTGGGCTAATGTTTTAGTGTTTTCCAGCACAAATGGAATAAACAGTAATCAGTACTTATAGTAATCAGTTTTGTATAACTAAAAAAACAAAACAAAAACCCAGTACTTTTGTTGTAAGGGATTGATGGGCTGATTTACATGTATGGTAACTGGAGAGTTCCAGCTTGTTACATTTATTACACTTTGTATTACATTCTCTGTAGTTCCTAATGGACTGACTTATGGACTCTGAATATTTGCACTTATGTACTTGATACCGAATGCAGAAATAAATGTTACTAAACGTACAAAGTTCTCCCTCTTGTTGCCATTGGGGTTACGTTAGAATTTGTAAAATCAAGAATCTGCAAAAAGCAGGAAGGACTTGTTGTTGGTCTCTGGGAGCTATTTATGCCTATTCCATGCAGTTTTGCCACTACAAAATTGTTCAGTCCCAAAAGATTGTCTGTACTTAGTTCATTCAGCAGTTTCACATCCTGATGAGTAAAGAATGGAAATAAAGCAAACTTCCTAGTGCCAAAAGTTGTTTATTTTGTTGGTGTCATTACTACATTTCAGGCACATGTAATAGTCAGTGAATTCTCTTGAAAGTTGCCTGATTATCTACTTAAACATGGGTCAAATCAGACGCAACACAACTTGGAAAGCAGTCAAAATGGCACTGACCGTTGTTCAGTCTCTCCATACCCAGTATTTTGACTTTCTTAGCCCACTTTATCCCTTGAAATCTGTGCTAAGCTGGAGGAGTCCATATTGATCACAGGTGCTGTGAGCCAGAATGAACGCTTGCTTCAGTTCAAAGCTGGTTTACAAAGCCTTTTATAAATTGAAATTTAGTTTCTGAGAGCCAATAGATTAAAGCAAATCCCTATTGGTTGGAGCTGGTTGACAATTTTCCATGTCCACTGTTTTTTTTACAAGAACTTGGAGGTTTGACACAATGAAAATTTTCATGAGAAGTGTTTGCTATCTGTGAAAATTTGTGACTTTTCATTTAAACCTGAAAACCAGAATCTTTTTGACCAAACATTTATAGGTTTTGGTTTTTAGCCAGCAGTTGAAATTTTCTCCAGAAGACTTTTTCTACAGGGAGAATGGGAGGAAAGGGAGGGAAGTTCTGACTAGATCTAATGTCGATGTCACTGGCGTATATATTTCCTCTCAGAAAATTAAGCTTCATATCTAACATGAGTTCCTGGAGCATTGAGCATTTGTCTGGTCTTTTGTGAACTGAAATTTTTCCTTACATTCATCTATTTCCTATCTCTAACTGCCCAGTCACTTTGCCAACACATTCCTCAATCACGGATTAGCCACCATTGTGCTAGGCACCGTACAAGCACACAAAACAAACAGGTGGTCCCTGCCCAATGCATTTACAAACTCCAGCGATTTGAATGGATTGACTATTGATTTACTGCGGTGTAAATGAGAAGAGAATCAGACTCCTAGGGAAAATATGATCCAGCAATTGCAGAAATATACCAGCATTGTTACAGCTTGGAGTTATTTAATCTTCAAGATGAGTCTCACTTACCCGTTTAATTTAACATTTATATTTAAATATTATTTTTAAGCTTATTATAATATTTTATAAACCTCAGCTGCATGTGTGTTATAAACATCTTTCTAGATCAAACGCTGAAAACTCCAGTTTGATATATTTTTCTTTTGATCCAACGGAGTAAATTTCTTTTAATTGGTGCAGTTATGAGAGTGTTTAATTTGAAGCCAGTAGTTAAAATTGAACAGAATAGCCATCGGTGCTTTAACTGCGTTTCTGACTTCCATAGTCAAAGATTCCTAGGGGCACAGGTTCTGTGCTGCTTCTTCTGAGGAGACCGTGTGGGTGTAGCTGAGGGCATAGATTGGTCTTCAGCACTCTTACTGATAGAGTGTGAGAAGGACAGATCCCAGGGTAACTTTGGGGATGAGTTGTGGCGCTGGTGGTTAGTTTGACTGGAAAAATAAGAAAATGTGACAATGTCTCACTGTTCCCATGCGTGTGGGACTTCCCAATGCAATTTTTATAGACTCAAATAGAACCACGTGTTAAAAGTTTTACCTTTAAGAAACACTTAAATGTTGATTCTTCACCTATGAAACCATCATCTCCCTTTACATTGGTACCCAGCTGCAGCAACATCAGTTCCTTCCATGCCACCCTGTGACCATGAGAACCAGCTGTATCAGAAGTCCTCCATGTTGTTAGTTTCCATATGCTATATTCTTTGAAAAATCCTACAAAGCCCAGTCCTTCAATGGAATCTACTAACACAGAACCCCTGTGTCCTTGGGGAGACCTGTTCTCTATAGGTATTGTACCATGATCATCACCATAGTATCTGACTATTGAGTCCATGAGACTTCTCATGAGACTCTGGACGGGTGGGGGTGGGGTGTGTCCATGCTAGCAGATCCCATGCATGATCAGGTTCATGGTGCAGTATACTGGGGATTTTAATATGTTGATTTTTGGTTTTTTAATGGGGGGGGGGGAAATCATGGAGTGCAAAAAGCAGTGCTGAGCTATTCACATGAAAATGTAGCTGCCCAAAATAACTAAATGTATGTACTGTAACACTGCATTACATGAATTACAGGAATGACAGGAGATCAGAGTTACCAGTCTGCTATCTCCTTTCATTTCTATCCCTCATTTACATTCAAAATAAAACACAACAGCAGACAAGCCTGACTGGTAAGTGAGACAAATTTTGCAGGGTTTCTATAGAGTAGGAACCTAGGAGTTAGCTCAGACAGGGTCATCAGGGGATTCTAGTATTGCTCTCTCTTCTTTTCTACATGTTCCTTAGCAGGGGAACTTTAAAGAAATTACACTACCCCTGAGCCCCATGAATTACACTGGTTTCCCATTGCTTCTGGAGCCATTCAAAGTGCTGGTTCTAATCACTAAGGCTTGGATACAGCAAGATATTTAAGCGTGTGTCTAACTTTAAGTCCTATTGATTTCAGTGGAGCTACTCACATGCTTCAAGTCAGGCGTGTGTTTAGACCCTGATTCAGCAAGATACTTAATGTCTGACATGGTTTCTGGGGTTTGGCTTCTCTCTCCCTGTGCACTACCTCGAAGGTGGCTGAGATGCCATTGCAGAGAGCTCCTACATATGTTTGTTTAGGAATCGAAGATGGTGCATTTTCAGCTGTGAAATTCACTTCCTTTGGTGACCCACCAGAGTACAGCGTTACTGACCTTCAGAGAGTTAGGCACACTGCAGCTTTTTGGGAAAGCATTTGGTTGGATGGGGGCCATCACTAAGTTATTTGTGGTTCGTTCGGACAGTGCAGAGAAAGTTGTGCTTCATACTGTCCAATTACTGCTATATTTCAATGTAACAGTGGGATGATGGGCACCTTGATCAATCGGTCCATCAGCCCTCACAGAGAGAGCACCAACCACAACACGTAATTCGCGTTGTTCTAGCCACTCCTTCAGCTACCCACTGGCCAGGCACCGGAAACCTGATTACAGGCATGCTCTACTGTGCCCAGTTGTGATGGGCACAAAAATTAAAAAGTACGTTGTAGTGGAATCCTTGTAAGGAGATTTGGAATCAGGGGAAACATGGGGTTGAATGTTAATTTATAACACTCCTGCCTCCATGAGTCATAGGATGTGTGCCTTTAAACTGCATATTCCTTTCTTTCATGTCAAAGACTTTCTAACAAAACCAAAGCAGTCCTGGGTTATTCCCAATGGACCAAATTCAGAACTGGTTAACGTCATTAAAACAGGTGCAGTTCCCATGACCAAAAGTCATTAGTTGCTTCTGGATTAGTCCCATATAAATTCTATGGGCCAGGTTGTCAGCAGGTGGATGGGGGAGCTTCATGAATTCAAGTTGGCCAATTTACACCAGTGGAGCCACACTGTTTTACACCAGCTGACGATCTGGCCCTTTATCCTTGAAATAGGCCACTTTAAAAGAACAATGAATGCTTTCTAATGTCTTTTCTTCCCAAATTAAAAATATTCCTGATTCCGTGTCTCATTCTGTACTCACAATATTCTTTTCTGTTACCTGCAGATTTACTTGCCTCAAAGCTTTACTGATCTCTTTTACTCCCCCTCTTCTCTTCTCATATTAATCTCGTGACAGCAGGAATATAAAACACATTAGTTCAGGAAAGCCCCTGAATTGGGAGGGAATTAGCATGCTACACCGGTCTGTTAACAGCTAGTCTATCCTCCTTCTTCTTCCCCTCCCACTTTCAGATGGTGTGGAACATACATCGCTAGCCCTGGTGGGACACAAGATTTGACGTGTTAAGACTATCAGCCTTTCCTCTTTGCCCAGGCCCAATAGATTGAGTATGGCAAGTGCCAGACATCGGTCCAGAGTAACTTCCAGTCCCCAGGAGCCCCTTTTCTCACCTCAGCTGTTTTTAATGTTTTACTTTCCCCACCACAGAAAAATGTTCTTTCAAGGAACTTACCTTTTAACGGCCTGTGGAGCACAGAAGCAATGGAGAGTGATGTTGCAAGCTCCAGCGAGGCTGCTAAGACTGGCAGGTGTCCAGCTGTTGCCGGACAAGTTCCATTTTGGCTAAGCAGAGGAGCAGTAACAGGGCTTGTCTCCACCATGCTGGAATGGGAGGAGAACAGCAAAGGCACTGAGTAGAAGCAATGAAGCACTCTAGTGGTTTCCATTGATTTCTGCAGGGTTTGTTAGTTGTTTTCACTGTTTAATATCCTTCTGGGGTTTCCCCTCCAACTTAAATGGACCAGGAAGGGGGTCTGAGGACTGTATATGCAGATCCCATAAAAGTCCCAGAGAGAGTTGGTGTACTGTGATAGTCTACACTAATCATTACAATATCATCGTCCAAAGGAAGAGAGCTCAGGTGCAGGTGGAGCTTTGTGCCACCAGTCAGAGGTGGGGGGGGGGGGGTAAGGCAGCTGAGAGTAGCTGATGCTTCTTCATAAACCTCTTTGGAAAGTGATGGCTGATTATTCCTATATGTGCTGGGTTTGCTCGTTATTTCCCTGTTATCTGACTTTCCACTTCCTAGTCTTCAGTGTTTCTGTTTGAGCACGCTGTAAACGAAGCCTCGCTTGGCATTTCTTCACGTATTGCTGCCAGGACTCTTCTAGCCAGACAGCTACAAGAACCGGAGATTTAACACCTCTGCTGGCTCGCAAACATGCCCATGAGGTGCCACGTGTACAAATCAGCCACCTCATGCTCGAGCAGCACAATCTTGCCTAATACCAACTGCTGCCATTCTGAGCTAGATCACAGCCCTCTGCAGGGGATAGTGTGTGAACGCTGGGAGAAACTGGAGTTTACCAGTCACAATTGTTCCCCTCTTGTTCCAGGAGGAAGTTTGTTACTGCGGGCCGCAGATGTGTGCAGCTCACTTCCTGCTATACACCCACCTAAATCCACTGTCTAGCCATTGCTCTGTTCCTTCCTCATCCACCTAAAGGACTAGTGGCAGTGTCCCAAATTGACAATCTGAGCAGCCTTCACATGTTTGTGCAGAAGGAGTGAAGTGAGGTTACTCCCTGCCTGGCTATGTCCAGCCTAGTTGCTATACCAACGCCACTCTCTATCTAGTCCTTTATCAACAGCATCCTTGGTACAGCCAACTGATTTGCCTCCCTTTCTCCTATTGATTTTTTCCTGTTCATTTTCCAGTCTGCTCTCATTTCCCATTATAGAACCAGAAATATTTGATGAACTGTCACTCTTCCTCTGCAAAAATGCAAGATTAAGGGCATAGCTTCCAAATATGCATCTGCAATAGTATGTGCATAGACATCTGCACATGGCCTATCCATTGGAAGGTATTTACATGCACATGAAAGTCTAGCACAAGGCATATACCTTGTTGCCCTTCACCCATGAGTCTGGCAGAAATGCAGCATCTCAGATACCACAGGATAAAGAGGAAAAATAGGGGTGATACAATCAGATCTGCAGAAATCCCAGGGACCAAATTTATCCCTGGTCTCATTCCACTGACGGAGTGTTTAGAAAGACTTTCTAACAAAACCAAAGCAGTCCTGGGTTATACCAAATTCAGAACTGGTTAACGTCATTAAAACAGGTGCCGTTCCCATGAGCCAGAGTCATTAGTTGCTTCTGCATTCGTGTTAACTGTCCATAGGGCCTAAGAGGGTTGGACAATAAGAATGTGATGTAACTCGCTCCAAGGTGGCATTCAGGGAGAGTGCAACGTGAGCACAACTGCCATGCTGAGCGGATGGAAGAGAGCTGCATCACGGGAAAAGTATTTAACAATGTTGTAATACAAAATAGCGCCTCCACACTTCATTGCACATGCTCCCATTAGTTGCTTTTCCTGATGCAGTCTCCTTTCGGCCCCTGGGCTGGCAAGTCACACTCATTTCTCATACTCACTCAATACCAAACTGGTTCAATGTTACAACTTACACCCCCTTATGACTGACTCTTTTCCAATTCATGTCACCGTTTAAGCCGCAGAATCATTTGGGCTAATGGGCCTAACTCCTGTTTATATTATGGCCCACCTGCACCACTCTGGCAGTATAAAAGGTCTGTAACGTTTTAGTGGGTACCCACTTTAAAGACCTTTAACACTGCCAGAGTGGTGTAAAATGGCTTTAGTGTCAGGGCCGGCTCCAGGCACCAGCAAAACAAGCTGGTGCTTGGGGCGACACGTTTCTAGGGGCGGCATTCTGGCACCAGCCATGCCGCCCCTAAAAATGTGCCCCGGCCGCCCTAGCTCACCTCCGCTGGCGCGCGAAACAGCGCCGCTGCTGGAGGGGGAGATCCCCAGTGGCTGCAGCGCGTGAACCAGCTGATTCGCGCGCCGCTTCTCCCCCTCCCTCCTGGGCTTGAGAGCCCGGGAGGGAGGGGGAGATCCTGAGCAGCTGATTCGCGTGCGCCACTTCTCCCCCTCCCTCCTAGGCTTGAGAGCCTGGGAGGGAGGGGGAGATCCTGAGCGGCTGCGGCACGCACGCCGCTTCTTCCTCTCCCTCCCTCCCTTCTTCCTAGGCTTGAGAGCCTGGGGGGAGGAGGCAGGGCTGGGGATTTGGGGAAGGGGCGGAGTTGAGGCGGGGGTGGGGTAAGAAAAAAACGGGGGGAGGGGGGGGCGGCCAAATTTGTTTTTGCTTGGGGCGGCAAAAATCCTAGAGCCGCCCCTGCTTAGTGTAACTAAGAATCAGGCCCCAAATATCTATAACTCTATAGATGTGACTGTAAAGAATGGGACACCTTCTCTCCTAGGTAGTGGAGGCAACTTTAACATCAGATCTCTTTACATTAAAAAATCGACGCTTGCCAAATTAGACATCAGTCGTTTCAGACCCAATTTAATTCTTGAGTATTCCACAGATGCTAACTTGGAAGAAGCATGATATATGTAATTGATAATGATGTTACACTGAACAATAAAATACCACCCCAGGCATAAAATAAACATAATTACAGAACAGTTGCCAGCAGAGCAACAGCTTAATTTGTCTCTAATTAGCAAATTTAGAACACTTAAGTAGGTAGACTGCGGTGAGAGGAGGAGCAGCAATACTCTCAAAATGGCTGGAGCAAAAGGGGTGTCACTTCTACCATCTCCCTGTTCGGTATCTAGCAGACATAGTGCTTTCAGGGCTGGAACATCTACTCCTTCCTTCCTCTTCTTCCCCACATCCTGCAGAGTTTAGAAGCTCAACCCCTGAGGCAACTGAGTTCAATGCACTAGTGAAAGTAAAAAAAATAAGTACTTCAAGGTTTCAAAGAGCAGAGACCCCTCCTGACTCGACCCTTAAGCATGGACCCATGGTCAGGGTCAGCTCTGTCCAGGGGCTCAGTATTCACAGGGTGCAGCCTTTGACTCCCCTCCTGTCCTGGCCCTTCAGCATGGCCTCCTCTGCTTCCTCTGTGCAGTTGAGAAGTGAGAAGTGCAGGGAGATGGGTCCACAGCCAAGACTGCCAGACCACTGCAGGATGCAGAAAGCTTTCTCAACTACGTGGTGAATATCCCCCCTCTGCCCCCACCCCTCTGGAGTACCAAACCAGTAGTTTTGGTTTGTTATTAGTCTCTTTTTCATCTCGTGGGCTAATACCGATCTGTTATTAAACCCTCAAATAATTCACTAGCCCTGTTTTAACCCACCTCTTAACTAATCTGTCATTATTCATTTATTTTTATGTCTCTAGCTATGATCACTACCACTGTTTGCTTTTTGATTGGTATTGCTAATTAAGAACATAATTCAAAGCCAGTTAAAACCTCTTCATCCCTTGTATTTCTTGCAAATTACACACTATTATTTCATCTTCCTCATACTTCATTAAAAAGAACAATGTGCATAAAGAGGCACATGAATGTTGGTTCTTAACACATGCATTATAATAATAAAGAACAAGGTTAGCATTAAGGCTGTAGGTAGAACCTTAATTCCAAATGTCATTGCTGTTGACTATTTTTTAGAAATTGCAATATTTAATGCTATTGTTTCAAATTAATGTATATGTATTTTCAACCTTAACTATCTTAAAAGAGTTTGGGTTTGGTCTGGGAATATTCAATTAAGGATGAGGCAAATTAACAGTGGCTCACACATAGGCTAAACAAGCTAAGAGCATTGTCACTTCAGAACGGAAATTGTCCTCACATAACGCCAGCTCACTTGCCATAAAACAAACAGGTGGCCTCTTTGTTGCCAAATCCTATGTTATGGTAGATGATTACAGGAAACCTATCGTTTTTTGATGCAGGATTTTCACAGCAAATGAATGCACCTAAATGTCTTTGAGGATTTGAGCCTGAGTGCTCACAGCTCCCATTGACTTCAGTAGGAGGCTCAAGATCAGGCCCAGTGTTGGGAATAGCAGCATGGATAGCACCTGCTCGGTTCGTTTTAGTACGCAGCAGTTTGTCAGCATAATGCAATTAGATATATGGAGATATGCCTATCTCATAGAACTGGAAGGACCTTGAAAGGTCAACAAGTCCAGTCCCCCGCCTTCACTAGCAGGACCAAGTACTGCCTCCTGATAGATTTTTGCCCCAGATCCCTAAATGGCCCCCTCAAGGATTGAACTCACAACCCTGGGTTTAGCAGGCCAATGCTCAAACCACTGAGCTATCCCTCCCCCATGATGCAAAGATGCAAATTGTCAAAGTACCGGAGATGAAAAATGATGCCATTCTCACTGAATGTCCCGCACTGGATCAGACATTGGCACTAACTGTGAACAACGCGGATGTCCACTACTAACTCAGCAATGAGATGACAGCCATAAATCTATGGGTGAGCAAAGGCGCCAATCTGATGACAAGTGAGTTATCTCCAGGGCAAAGGTTGTTCCATTTTCAATTCATCTTTTTTTATATCATTAAAATGTTGGGTAATCATGCTGATTATTTCTCCAGACCTCTATTTCTCTTAGGGTACGTCTATACTTACCTCCGGGTTCGGCGGTAAGCAATCGATCTTCTGGGATCGATTTATCGCGTCTCGTCTAGACGTGATAAATCGATCCCGGAAGTGCTCGCCGTCGACACCGGTACTCCTGCTCCACGAGAGGAGTACGCGGAGTCGACGGGGGAGCCTGCCTGCCACGTGTGGACCCGCGGTAAGTACCTTGAAGTTCGAACTAAGATACTTCGACTTCAGCTACGTTATTCACGTAGCTGAAGTTGCGTATCTTAGTTCAAACTGGGGGGTTAGTGTGGACCAGCCCTTAGTCAGCACAGTGATGCCAACTCATGATTTTATTGGAACTCATGATATTGGATGTTTTTCTTAAAGCCCCAGCTCCTACAGGCATGTGATTAGGTGAGAATCTCAGCTTTCATTTAAAAAGGTAAGTTTCTAGCCCATATGGTTGTGCAGAAAATCTTGAAAATGTGACCCAAAGGTGATGAAGGTATAAACATTAAAAGGCAAATAAAAAGAATACAAAACATATTAGCTGATAAATAAAAAATTCTCATGATTTTAAGCCAATCTCAATATTTTGAGATCTGACTCATGATTTTTGAAATGTTGGGGCTGGTGTTACTATCCTTCTGACCAAATTACCAAGTATACCAGACAGTACATAAAAATAACGGATGTACTGTTCCTTGATGTGTGCTACAGTTTGAGAAGGTGAAGATTAAGAACTTCAACTTATCTAGACTCATTGCATTATTTTTTCTTTGAATTGGACTTTATTCCAATACCCTGTCTCCAACAATGACTCAGAGACTCCAAGCAAACCGCTGGACCCCTGTGCAATCCTGATACAGAAGGATGAGGATCTGTACTTGCAATATTGAAAGGGGAATGTGTCCTCACTGAGATATACGAGTTAAGGCAGCATGTATAGAAGCAGGCAGCACAGATCTCTCATTGAGTTTGCCCCTACAGGCATAAGACCTGGCAGCACAGTCTGTATGCCCTGTAACCTCGGTCTATGTGTGCCAGAGTTGGCATTCGCAGTCTCTATACCCTGTAGGTCTCTGTCAGCACAGTCTGTCTGTCTGTTATCCCATGGCAGGCAGCTCTGTCTGTATGCTCTGTAGGTCGGTTTGTCTGTCTCAGGGCTGGCAGCATAGTGTGTATGCTGGGTGGGTGAGTGTGTCTGTCTCCCTGTCCCAGGGCTAGCAGCACATTCTATATAACGTGTAGGTCTGTCTGTCCCAGGGCTGGCGGCACAGTCTGTATGCCCTGTAGGTCTGTCTGTCTGTCTGAAGGCTAGAAGTACAGTCTGTATAACCTGTAGGGCTGTCTGTCACAGGGCTGGCAGCGTAGTCTGTATGCTCTGTAGGTCTGTCTGTCTCAAGGCTGGCGGCACAGTCTGTATGCCCTGTAGGTCTGTCTGTCTGTCTGAAGGCTAGAAGTACAGTCTGTATAACCTGTAGGGCTGCCTGTCTGTCCCAGGGCTGGCAATACAGTCTGTGTAACCTGTAGGTCCGTCCGTCTGTCTGTCCCAGGGCTAGCAGCACAGTCTGTATAAAGATCTGTCTGTCTGTCCCAGGCTGGCAGCACAGTCTGTGTAACCTGTAGGTCTGTCTGTCCCAGGGCTGGCAGCACAGTTGGTATGCTCTGTAGGTCTGTCTGTCTGTCCGTCCCAGGGCCGGCAGCACAGTTGGTATGCTCTGTAGGTCTGTCTGTCCCAGGGCTGGCAGCACAGTCTGTGTAACCTGTAGGTCTGTCTGTCTGTCCCAGGCTGGTGGCACAGTCTGTTTGCCCTGCAGCCAGGTCTGTCTATTTCTGTGCCTGTGGGCGGCCCCGACCACAGGGGAGCCCCCAAGGCCGCTGCCCGTCGCCCGCCCTCTAGTCCCAGACTCCGGCCTCCGCTAGGGGCCGCCCGAGGGCTCGCAGCGTCCGGTTCCCCTGGCAACCGAGGGGCCTTGCTTCGGGCGCGGCGGCGCGATGGAGACGCCCAGCCTGGGGCCCCCGGTCCCGGCCGCGCTCGCTGCCCTGAGCCACCTGCACGGAGTGGGTGAGCGGGACGGGTCCCGGGGGAGTCGCTTGTGGAGGCCCCAGCAAGGCGCTGCGGGAGCGCGCACCGGGCTGGGCGTGAATCCTGGGTGGGGTCCCAGGCTGGGCTGGGGAGGGGCTGGGAGCTGGGCTGGGCATGGCTCTGTGAGGAAGGGGGAGGGGACACCGGGCTGGGCGTGGCTCTGTGGGGGGGGGTGTACCGGGCTGGGCGTGGCTCTGTGGGGGAGGGGCACCGGCTCTGTGGGGAAGGGGGAGGGGACACCGGGCTGGGCGTGGCTCTGTGGGGGGGCACTGGCTCTGTGGAGAAGGGGGAGGGGACACCTGGATGGGCGTGGCTCTGTGGGGGAGGGGCACCCGCTCTGTGGGGAAGGGGGGGGGACACCGGGCTGGGCGTGGCTCTGTGGGGGAGGGGCACTGGCTCTGTGGAGAAGGGGGAGGGGACACCTGGATGGGCGTGGCTCTGTGGGGGAGGGGCACCGGCTCTGTGGGGGAGGGGACACCGGGCTCCTCGTGGCCCTGTGGGGGGGGGACACTGGGCTGGGCGTGGCTCTGTGGGGAAGGGGGAGGGGACACCGGGATGGGCGTGTCTCTGTGAGGGAGGGGCACTGGCTGGGAGTGGCCCCAGAGCAAAGGGTGATCCCATAATACTCAGGTGTCATTTGCCCTCTCTCTGGTTCTGAAGGCCAAGGGGGTTAGTGACCCTGGGGTGTAAATTGCTCCCCGCTCCAGCCCCACTGTGGGATGCAGACCAAGAGCAGCCCTGCTGCTGGGAAAGGGGTAGGGGAGTGGGATGGAGGTGAGTTGTCTCCCTGTCTAGCCCCACTGTCAGCTAGTTGGGGTTCCCAGAGGCAGAACAGGGGAACAGCTCTTCAAGCATATGTCTCTTGCCTCCTGTGGATCCAGAGGGGTTAATTTGCTGGATTAGAGGGGTGAAACAATGGTTCATCCCACTGGGGTTCCCTTCCCTACCCAGATGGATTTTGGGGAAACTCCATGAGGATTCAACCCCCAACTGCCCCATTCCCATCCCAGAGGTATTTTCACAGGAGGGTAGGCCCTGGGCCAATGTTATTTATGGGATAATCTTTGCAGAGTTTTATTCATGTGTAAGTAGGAAAAGCCACCTTGGGAGGCATATACTTGGGATGCTTCATATGTATTTTACACTATGTATTTGTTCAGATATACCCACACTATGGCAGTCATGTTGAGACTCCTATCCTGCATGAGCTTCCTGTGGGCAAACCCCTGTATCCATACAGAGCTCATTGTGGTATCCGGGCCTGAATTTGAAAATCTGTATTATTCAAACTTATCAGTTACACATTATTTTAGATATATCTATAAAATATGGCTAAAATATTATTTATGTCTGTCGTTGCTATGGGCTGTCTTGTTCCTACTTGACCCAGGAGGTGTTTGTCTATATATCTAACTGCCCTATGCATATAAATCAGAAAGCTAAAAATCCTTCAGAAATTAGCATTTTGTGGGGGTGGGTAATATGTGTAGACAATACATTTCTTTGGTTTGATTGTCACATACACAGCCATCTGGTTACTCTATGGGACTCAGACTTTTTGGCAAGCATATATGTGATGATCTGTTTAGGTCCCTAGATCCTCATGTTGTTCTACTGCTTCTTATTTTTGCAAACCATTATTTTAAAATCTTCTTGAGCAGGTAATGTTTCCACATATGTAAAATCCCTGTACCTACACATAGCGCTAGCATATTGGGGAAACCAGACATGGCAAAGAATCCTTCTTTGACCTCCATTTCTGCTGATATATTGGAGAAATGAACACATTTCACACAGTGGGCAAATATTGCATTCAGGTGCTGAGACAGGTGGTGTGAGACAGATGCCTGTGGTCTCCTATGAGCTTCTGCAATGAGCACATGGCATGGCATCTGAAAGAAGAAGGCACTTTGACAAACACTCAAAATACAGACTCTTTCCTTTTGGGCCTTAAGAGTTTGGAAAGTCCTTGAACTGACTTGAATGTTAATTTTGTTCAGGCGATATCTGACAAGAAGCTGGTTGTGGTGCTCCCGAAAGGCCTGGAAAAGAAATCTGCCACCTGAAAGCACATTTATCACTATATCTGTCACAAGAAATAAAACGCACTTTCGGGACAACAGAAAGGGCTAGAAGATACAACACTGGGAAACTTCAGCATTCAGTAGTTTGCTGCTAAAGCCTTCGTGAAAGGAGGTTTAGCAATAGCTAAGAATGGAAGAAATTGATTCAGGAGGAAAGATTAACCACCATCTAGGGAGAGGCATTGTTTTAGAATAGTGTAAGCAAGGAGGTATAACCAAGAGTAATGGAATTAACTAGAACAAAGAAAAAAATAGATTGGATAGTGGGGGGGAAATTCCAAACTCAAGTTTTCTTAGACCATGGAATACCTTACAAAGGAAATTGTGGAAACCTTTCGTTGGATTCATTTTAAAAATAAATTGTACAGGAGAGCTAGACAGCTCTAGTGGTTGGTAATGGGCTATGGAATATTTTTCCTTTAGGTTGCCAGTCCAAATCTGACTCTGGTTGATAGTGATGGAAAGTTGTTACTGTCTGATACCTGTTTAGTGCCCAATGTAACATGAATTGCTAGTCTTGGACTGGTTCCTTGTGGTGAGATGTCTGTGTCATAACATATTTACCACTGGCCTCAGCAGAGAGCTCTAGGACTGAATGGGGACAGAGGCTGCACTTGCTTGTTATCCCTGAGTAGGTCTCTTTAGTTTAGGTTTGAGGCATGTTGGCAGGGCTTTCTGACAACCAGGTTGAGCCCATTATGCTAGGCACCATACAAATATATAATAAATGTCAGTCCCTGCCCCAAGATCTTACAGTCTAAAAGACATGATGTAACAGAGGGATGAGACAAACAAGTGAGTCAGAGTGGCATGAGATGGCATAACATATAAATATAATAAGATGTGAAAATGCTTAGACAGTAGTAGTGATCACAGCTCTTTACCTGCCTGGCCATTGCCATGTTGCAATTTACCATATGCGCTATGGAGGAGGTGAGTTTTGAGGAGGGATTTGAAACAGGATAACATGATAGCTTTCTGGATTTTGATTGGGAGCTTTTCTCATGTGTAAAGGGCGGCCTGACAGAAAGAGCATGTCAGAAAAGTGGAGAATTGGGAGATCAAGGCTGACGTTGTTGAGGGAGTGAAGGTGGGAGTCAACATTATGATAACAGATCAGTTACTTGGAGAGGGGCTAAACTGTCAAAGGTGGGGGGCTTTGTAAGTAAGGACAGAAAGGTTGTGTTTGATGTACTGGAAACAGGGAGCCAATGGAGAGCCTTAAAAGGGATATGTGACATAGTCAGTGCAGTGAGTCATGAAGATGATCTTAACAGCAGCATTTTGAATGGATTTGAGGAGAATGAGGTAACAGGCATTGAGGTCAGAGGGTTGATCACAGTTAAGGCACAGCATGGTTAGGTCTTGGACAAGAATTTTGGCAATATGGGCAGATGGATCACTTGATGATTACGTGTTCTGTTCATTCCCTTTGAAGCACCTGGCATTGGCCACTGTCGGAAGACAAGATACTGGGCTAGATGGACCTTTGGTCTGACCCCGTATGGCTGTTCTTATGAGAGGAAAAGTCGACTTTTGGAGATGTTGTGGAGGAAAGAAGTGGCAAGTTTTAGATATGGCCTGGGTGTGTGGGTCAAAGGACAGGGCCATGTCAAAGAGGAATCCAAGATTATGTTGTTGAGCAACAGGAATGATGATTGTGGTAGAGAAAGTAGAGGTCTTTGGTGGGGAGGGAGAATAGGTCATGTTAAGTTTCATTTGACAGCTGGACATCCACAAAGAAATGTCAGAAAGACGGGCTGAGATTTTGGGTTTAGATAGACTCAGGTCCAGAGGGGAGAGAAATGTTTGTGAATTATTAACATAAAGATGGTAAATGAGCTGCGATTATGGATGAGATTCACTCAGAGATAAGCTGTAGGAGGAGCAAAGAGGGCTGAGGATGGAGACCTGCATATATTGCCTTGTCATCAGCAGAATCTTCCTGTGGATAAAGAGTACTTTTCTGCATTTTGCAGGTTCCCTTTCTAAGCCTGTGTTTGGTTGGGATTTACCTCCTTTTAAAAAATCTACATACTACGTTGTAAGTGGGCATTATCCCATTTAACAAATGGTCGTGAATGTAAGTATGCCAGAAAACTGGCAGATGCATTGAGTGAAATAATAAATGGCTGCATTTATTGTATTTCTTTTTTTGCCCAAGGATGTGGAAGCAGCTTTCCCATATAAAGGTAAAAAGATCTGTCATTCAGGGCTTGACATTCATAGTCAGCTGCCTATAGGCCTGCCCAGAGGGCCACCTAGCTCAGCCTTTTTGTCTGCAAAATTGGGTGGGGAAGAGGAATGCAAGAGGAGAGGGCACCACCATGGAAGGGAGAGAGAGGGGGTAGGAAAACAATTAAAGACACAATGAGGGAGGGGAAGGATGGCAACACAAAATAGGAAGGATACATTATAAGGGCCTGTAAAGGGGACAGTGTTAGCTTTTGAATTAAAAATGAGGTAGAGAGAGAAGACCAAATAGATAAAAGGAATCAAGAGGGAATCTGGGAGAGAAGACACAATTAAAGCAATGGAAAAAGGTAAAGAAAAATCAAGAAAAGACTTGACAAGCAGCAGTGTAATTAGTGACATTGATTTTTATTTTTGCACAGTATGCCCTACATTTATCCTGTTTCTGGGGAAAGTGGCTTACAGATCTGTTGATCTGCAAGTGGTAGAGAGATTGTAATGACAGAATGTTGTTGTTGAAGGGACTTGTCTGTAATTGCTGCTTACTGCTGGGCCTATAGCGCAGGGCCAAATTCTGTTGTGATTTATCCCCATGCAAGCCAACTATATCCGATGGACCTTCCTTCTGATCTCACTTATGCTGGTTGAATCACAAGTAACTTAATTCAAGTCAAAGGAGTTACACCAGCATAAAAGTGGCAGATCATCAGAATCAGACCCAGAGACAACAGTGGGGTACACAGGGCGTAAGTTAGAACTTGGCATGAAGACCACTAACTTGAAGTAAAATTGTAGTGAAGACAAGGCAGTTTGTAGTTTTCACCCAAGTTAGCAGGTCAAATAAAGAATGGGGAGAGCCTAGGGTTTTACTTAGAGTTAAATATTATGAGTTAAGAACACACCTTTTTTCCTAGTGAAGACACAGCCTCCATTTTGTGGTCACAAGTTCATGACAGCCCCAGCTCAGAACTAGAACACCTGTCTTATGGGACCTCAGTAGGCCAAAGTCCTTCCAGTTTTTCCTTAAGGATTGGGGCCCTCTATGGACCAGAGGTCCTGACCATTTGCTGGATCAGAAAGAAGGCTATGGATCAGGTTACTACCAAGCTATTTAACCAAAAAACTTTCTTTGCCTGTTGACCCCTGGAGAATCCAGTTTGAACTAGATTATGTGAACCTTTCCAGGGCATAGGTGCCAGTAGCGTAGCCGGGGGGGAACAGGGGGAGCGGCCACTCCCCCACTGAGCAGAAGTGGTGCCTTTTTTGTGCTCCGACGCGTTTTGCTTCTGCGCTGCAGCCGGAACGGAGCATTTTTTTTTGCTCCCGGCGCCTTTTTTTGCTCCCGACGCTTTTTGCTCCTGTGTTGCAGCCGGAACGGAGCATTGTTTTTTGCTCCCAACGGCTTTTTTTGCTCCCGACGCTTTTTGCTCCCAGCACCTTTTTTTAGCTCCGCTCCCCCAGTACTCTAAACCTGGCAATGCCACTGATAGACGCTGACTCCGTGGATGTTCCGGAGCTCGAGCATCGACGGGGAAAAATTAGTAGGTGCTCTGCACCCACCGGCAGCCAAGCTTCCTCCTCCTCGCCTCCTTCTCTCCCCGCCCCCCCACCAAACGCTGCCTAACAGCTGTTTGGCAGCACTTAGGACTTTCCGGGACGGAGGGGGAGGAGTGGGGACACCATACGCTCAGGCGAGGAGGCGGAGAAAGGGCGGGGACTTTGGGGAAGGGGAGGAATGGGGGCAGGGCGAGCGCAGGGAAGAGGTGGGGCAGGGGCAGGGCAGGATTGAGCACCCACCGGGCAGAGGGGAAGTCAGTGCCTATGCTCCAGGTAGTAGCTTCAAAAGGCATCCCGAGTATCTCTTAGGACAGGGGTTCTCAATATTTTCTTTCTGAGGCCGCCCTAACATGCTGTAAAAACTGCATGGCCCACCTGTGCCATGACAACTGTTTTTCTGTATAGAAAAGGTCATTGTTAAGGGGTAGCAAGCAGGGCAATTGTCCAGGGCCCCATGCCACAGGAGGCACCGTGAAGCTAAGTTGCTCATGCCTCAGCTTCAGCCCCGGGTGATGGGGCTTTCTGCCCTGGGCCCTAGTGAGTCTAATGCCGTCCATGCTTGGCAAACCCCCTGAAACCTGCCCGTGGCCTGCCAGGGGACCCCAGACCCCTGGTTGAGAACCATTGTCCTAGGAAACCAGATTCATATGTATTGTCCCAAACAGTTCTTTGAAGAACATAATTCTTTGCAAATATTGCATTAATGATGTCTTCCTAAAAAAGTTCCATACAGTCCCCCAATAATACATAAACCTTTGCATTGTAATACAATGAACTCCTAAACTACTTAAGCCTAATACAGTAGGGTTTAACTTAGTTCAGTAAGGTTTATCTAGTATTTGGTCATGTCTGTCATGCAATATTCCCCTAGAACTTTATACTTAATTTCTTATGTCTTTAATTTGAGGAATGTAAAAGGTGCTGCCGTAGTTTAGAACCATGACAGTAATCAATTTAGCAAATAGTTTGGGAATAAAGCCATCTCTATTAGAATAATATTTCTAAAATAACATAGTAGTATGAATATATGATTTTAAGGTTAAGGGAAAAAATTGAAGCTTTTAATTTTACAATGTTTTTAATTTAGAAATACAACTGAAAAATGAAGCATGTGCATTCCGTGAGGAAGCTGTGCAACACCTCGAGGACGCTATCGAAGCTATTAAGAAACTGGTAACATAAAACCTAAAAGTATAAAGTATTTAGAGTCACTTGTATATGAGAAAGATTTACAGTGTGAAATGAGTGAAATGAATATTTTACTATCGTATAATAAGCAACGTTCTGCTCTGAAGGTCATATTCTCCCGTCAGAGAAGGGAAGACAACTCCAGCTGAAGTCAGTGGAAGCTGTGCGTGCACATTGCAAAGTGCACAATTTGGCCCATATAATATAACCCAACTAATCCAAACCCTACCAAGATAAATCACACAGCCAGGGAAAATGTGGGGTTCTGTTACTTTGGAGCAGGGGCAGATGTAACCTCCCAGTTCAATGGGTGCACTATACTACATCCAGCCCTGCTCCTGCTCCCTCTGCTCCACATCTGGCCCTGCTCCCCTTCTCATCTTCCCTGCGGATGTAAGGAAGTTGCCATTGCAGCTTGGAGTGGGCAGGAGCATACTAATGAGGTACCTCTGCCCCAGCGGCAGTGGCACAGGCTCCCCCTCCCCCTGGCTTTCCCCACACCACAGCTCCCTGCCAGGCTGGACAAGGAAAGCAGCCTGACTTGCCCCTTCTGCCCCTCACCTAAATCCTTAATGCTGTCTGCTTATTCAAGGCTTCCTGTTGGTCCATGGCACTGAGAGGAGCTACAGTGGGTTCTGGCAGGAGGCCCAGGAAGGCAGAGTTGGACCTGGATGCTGGCCATGCTCCCCCTAAGCAGGAGTGCTCCCTGTCTACCCTCTATACCTTCCTGTTGGCTCGAGGCTTCCCACTGGTGCTTGGCACTGAGAGGAGCTGCTGCAGGTTCTGGCAGGAGAAGGGATCTGGGTGCCAGTTGAGAAACATGAGATGCAGGCATGGAAGTGCACGTGTGGGCTTGATTTCTGTGGGTGCAGTTGCACTGAAGTCAAGAGAGGAAGGATGCTCTTGTGGTCAATGCAATGGATTGGGACTCCAGATCTGGGTTCCCAGTGCTCTCACAGACTTCCTATTTTGGTTTAGAGCAAGTGATTTAGGCCCCAGTCTTGCAATGAGCTTTTGTGGGTGGAACCTCACTGAAATTAATGGGGCTCCACATGAGTGCAAAGTCTGCTTGTGCAGAGCTCTTTGGAGGATAAGGGCCTTATTCTTTCACTTAATCCCATCTGTATGAATGAAAAAAATACCTCTATACCTCATAGGGATATTGTGAGGATACATTCATTATTGATTGTGAGTTGCTCAGATGCTGCAGTGATGAGCACGATAGAAAAGCCTGTATTACACCAATAAAGCAAATAAGTTATTTTCACCTAGATGTTTTGCCCTCTAACCCCAATGCACTCTTTCCTGGAGCAACTCTGTGTCCTTCACTACAGAGAGACAAGAACTCCCATGTGCGTGGTTAGGGAGTCACCTGTGATATTTCTTAACTGGGAATGGCTGTTCATACATGATTGGCATCTGTCATAAGGCCACAGTAGACATTAAAGCCGAAGTGGTTTCAAATAAAAGACGTTTAAAAGAATCTCTTTAATTTATCCGCTGGTAAATGTGAATCTCTTATTAAACTCTCCTTTCCTCCTTCACTACTACTCCAGCTCACCTGTTTCAACCCTCCTCTTCAGTAATTCATCATTAAGGCTGCAATTCTGTCACGGAGGTTGCAGAAGTCATGGATTCCATGACTTTCCACCACCTCCATGACTTTTGCAGCTGTAGTGGGTGGTGTGGCTGACCCCAGGGCAGCCAGAGCAGCTGGCCGTGGGGCCAGCTTCTTGGGCGCCCCGTGGCCAGCCACACTGGCTGCTGCTGGAGCAGCCCCGGGGCCAGCCGCACTGACCGCTGCTCGGGCGGCCTCGGGCAGCTGGCTCCGGGGAGCACCCAAGCAGCGGTTCTGGGGGCGGCCCCCGGGAAGCGCCTGAGCAGCAGGCACCGGGACCTCAGAGCAGCGGTTTGCTGAGGGCAGTCAGCCCCCTCGGCCAGTGCAGGGGCTAGCCATTGGTCCCTGGGACCCCACAGAGCAGTAGCACCCCCTGGCCCCAGGAGCTGCTAAGTTTTAGTCAGGGGTATTTATATAGTAAAAGTCATGGACAGGTCATGGGCCATTAATTTTTGTTTATTGCCCGTGATCTGTCCATGACTTTTACTAAAAATACCCATGACTAAATCTTAGCCTTATTCATCTTATTAATCAACTTATTCGTGAGTTATTTTTATGTCACTAGCTCAGTTCAGTAAAAGTGTTTTCTTTTCCACTTTTACTACAAATTGAGGATAAAATTCCTCTCCAGTGAAACCTTCATATTTTCATTGTGTTTCTTGTATATTATTGCCAACTCTTTAGTCTTTCTACACTTAAGGAGAGCAGTGTGTACTGGGTGTACGTGTAGGCATGTAGAATTGAGTATTTGAGGAATGGGCTTGGGCTGCCTCTTTTCTTTCCATCTTGCTTAGGCTGATGAAGATAGCTGTTAGCAAAACTGAAGGGAAGTCACAAAAAGGCAGGTCAGGCATTAGGCATAGGTCTTGTAGGCAACCGCCTAGGTCACCACTTATTTATGGACCAGCCACGCTTCCCCACCCACCTCCAGCTGGAAACTGTATCAGCACAGCACTGATCCAACTCCCCACCCCCACTGTACAGTTTCAGGGGGTCTGCCCATTTAAGGACTCCTCTCAGCAGTGACTCCAGCCTAGCTTTGATAGGTGCCTATTTAAGGGTGCCTCCAACACACATCCTAGTAGTCCACAGCTAGGAGCTGACCCGCCAGTTTGCCAGCCCAGGATTTAAGGGTTTTTTTCTGACATTTAAATGATCCCCCCAAAAACAGAAGCTGAGAGCCAGGATCTGCCCCCAACAATGTGGTTCTGGCGCAGCTGCTCCCCCAACACAGCTTTTGGAGTGGGGAGAGGGTCTGCCCCTTTAAGGACTGCCCCACATGAGAATCCTGGAGCTGCCACACCAACATGGCTCTGGCCAGCCCTCCATGGGACAAGGTTTTTTGGAGGACAACTGGAGGGTGGGAGTGCCTAGGCTAGAGTAGCCATGTATAAAGGGGGAGAATTAAGAGTTTAGAAGTGATTGAGATTGAATCTAACCTTTGCATGATCATCTATTTGTTAATTGTCAGGAAAAATTAAGAAGACATACCCTTGAACTTCTAGAAGAGGAGACCATCAAAAATAGTAATCTCCGTTTAAAACTCCAGAATCTTCCAGAAATGGTGACCAAGGAGTTGGAAGGTAGTGTCAAGTTAACCAACTCCGAGAATATAAGTGGGGAGACAAAATGTATCCCTAAAGTAAGAGACTCGCAGCTGGGGACCTATAGTTGACAGTTCCTACAGTAATGCATTAAAGATTACAGAAAATAAGCCATATTCAGATTGTTGATATACATGTTCTGTTTTGTTTTTGGGTTTTTTTGCAACAACTGCACATGTTATTTTTCTAGCTCTTGTTGCTGCGGCCTGTGACTCCAATACTGCTAAAATAAATGAATTACAGACTGCACTGAAAAACATCACGTCTGAAATCGAATCACTGAATCAGAAACAAATCCTTTGTGAAACCCAGAATGCTGCGATGTGGTATGTATGTATTTGCTTCAAGTTTCAGTAAATCATATTGATAGAGGATTAAGGAGAAATGAAAGAGCCTGGTGAACAGTGCTGTCCCTTGCTTCTGCAGTGAGCTGAAAATTTTCCTAGGCAGCTCTTTGCTGCAGTAGCAGCTCTGTTTTGAAGATCTTTTGTGTCACTGCCTGATGCCAACTGCCCCCTGCTGTAATGATAGCCTGGCTTATAGGAAAGTGACTGCAGATCTGGCTATGGTGACAGTGGCAGGGGCTGGAGAGCCTTCTGCCTGCAACAATGAATGTCAGAGGACAGTCAGAAGTAAAGATAGTTTTGAATTTGCAGCCCCAGATCACCACCTGTGGGAGAGAACTCTGAGTTACGTGTTTATACTGAGACATCCCCCTAATGCTTTGGGGGGCAATGCCAGGCATAGCTGTGTCAGCATAATCTCCTAGTATAGACACAGCATACATTGAGAGAAGGAGGAATTCTGCCAGTATGGGAACACCACTTCTCCAAACATTAATGATGACAACAAACGCCCTACGCTGGGGATTTTGTCCTCATAGCTATCCTGGCTAGGGAATGTGAATTTTTCACATCCCTGAGTGACATAACTATATTGGTATAAACTTTAATTGTAGACCAGGCCAAAATCTCTGCAAACACCCCCCTCATGAAAATTCCTCTTCCACATTGTCCCATTGGGATGTGGGGGCATTTGCTTTGTCCATGCCAGATTTCATGTTCCTTTTACTTTTTGCCAAGGAGTTAGAGTTGTTCAAAAAGAGATCATAGTGTAGTTTCTTACAGCAGGAAAGCTGATATATTTTTCTTCCTTCTGTGTTGGAAAACAGTTAATCTATTTTGTATTAAACTTTCAGAAAATATTCACACCTGAAGAAGTAAAACTTTGAGAATGCTATAAGCAATTGAAAATGAACCCTTAAAATGGACACGCTTAGACAGTCTTAATTACAGGCAATTCTAGATGCACTACTGTACCTATATTCTATATATATATTATAACTATTTTATATATATATATATGGTGCTATACTTGTCAGAGTCATTAATGTGCGCTTTACTTTGTTGAAAGGTAGAAAATAAAGGTTCAGGTCTAGAGGTACACTGCAGTGTTTTTACTGACTTCAGCAGGCTTTGGACCAGGACTTGAATCCTTATGGCAAGTTTGCAGTATAATCTGTCTCTGATTTATTTTTGCCAGTAAGGAGCAAGAGTGGCTGTGGGTCCAGCATGGAGAAGCTGTAGACTTACTGAACCAGCAGATGGCACAGAAAGCTAACACAAATATACTTTTAAATGAGTTTTGCAACAAAAAAAGGGATGCAGAACAAGAAATAATCAAGTTAATGAATGCTGTGCAAGAAGTGAAAGATGGTCTAGCTAAAGAAATAAAAATATTTAATGATGAAGAAGAAATGTGGGCTAGAAAGGTAAATATCATGCGCTGTACTCTAGACTCATAAACGTATACAGGTTAATATAGCTGCAAAACTGAAATGGTTTTAGGAATTATACTGAAATGTTGATGTTTGTTCAGTGCCTAGAACAATGGGGTCCATGAGTAGGGCTCCCGAGTACTATGATCATACAAATAATAAATCATAATAATATTTATGCTAAACATTTTACACAGTTTGCTCTCATGGAGTCAAATTATGCCTTCATACCACTACAACAGAAAAGTGACTTCCTAACAAATCTTTATATTGGAGTGGGGAGCTGGGGTGCAACACACACTATGGAATTTAAGAGAATACAAGAGCTTTTATATATATATATATAGTGTGTGTGTGTGTGTGTGTGTATATATATATATTGCCTATTGAATTCTGACTCCTCCTGTTTAATTACTTTAATATGAGGAGAGAGAGAAAAGAAAAATATATTTATTTTATATTTTGTCTTACTGACTTGATTTCTGTTTTGAAAAATGCCATAAAATACTTCTTAAAGGATGTTATATTCTTTTAGTTTGACAAAAATATTTTTCTGCAGAACAAATTATAAGCCTAGTACTGCCAGGACCTAATCACATGCCTAATTTTATGCACTGTGAGTAGTCCCGTGTAAGTTAGTGGGACTGTTTATAGCAGGGGTAGGCAACCTATGGCACAGGTGCCAAAAGCGGCACGCGAGCTGATTTTCAGTGGCACTCACACTACCTAGGTCCTGGCCACCGGTCTGGGGGGCTTTCCATTTTAATTTAATTTTAAGTAAAGCTTCTTAAGCATTTTAAAAACCTTATTTACTTTATATACAAAAATAGTTTAGTTATATATTAAAGACGTATAGAAAGAGACCTTCTAAAAATGTTAAAATGTATTACTGGCACGCGAAACCTTAAATTCGAGTGAATAAATGAAGACTCGGCACACCACTTCTGAAAGGTTGCCAACCCCTGGTTTATAGCATATAAGTCTTTGCTGGGTCAGAGCCTAAATTAATACTGTGTCCCTGTAGAAAGTTCTTTTCTTCTAGTATAATTTTCCCCTTAGTATAACACTTTTTACTGAAAGGCTCCAGAGATTTCCCTATTTACAAATATAGAGACTTTCTTTTTTAGTTAAGCAATACATAGTAGCTTGTAAAACTGGTTATATTTTTAAATGTAGAACGCAGAGATGAAAACAAAACTTGATCTTCAGAAGATAAAAACTTCAGAAAAAAAGGATGAATTTGAAAACTTGTCCCTAAAGCTATTGGCTGTGCAGTCTGAGATAGCTGAAAATACAACGGTAAGGAGAAAATAACTAGATTCTAGCAATAGAGTTCTTATTTCAATGCAAATTTTTACTGTAAAGAGCATCAACTTTTAATTTAAAAGCTGGACAAACTGGAGGGATTTGAGAGAAGAGGGCTGGAGAGACCAACTTCTATGAAGAAAGAATAAAAGAGCTAAGGACTTGTCTACATGAGGAAATTAACTGGCATTATTAACCAGTAATTATTCCATAATAAAGTCACTTTTGGTCTGGAATAGAGTGTCCACATGGAGGAATGATACCAGTATTGCTATAGCAGAATAATTGTTCTGCTATAGCTATGGCAGTCAGTTTTCCCATGCAGACATGTACTTTATATACGTACAAAGGCTCAGCTAGATGATGACACAGGACCCAATCCTGTAACTGGCACCAGATTATTGTCCAAGCAGAATCAGTTGCAGGATCAAGGCTAACGAGGAGAAATGACAAATTGTAAATACTTGATGGCTAAAAATACCAAACAGGAAAAGGGGTTATTTAGTGTGGTCCAAGGTGGCATAACTAGGAGCAATGGGAATAGTAGAAAGTAGAATCAGGAAAGAGATCTTGGCAATAAGAGGTATAAGAATATAGAATAATCAACCAAAGGAAGTGATGGAAGCCCCATTGCACAGGACTCTCAAAGGTAAGTTGGACAAAATAACACAGCTCCCATTGATGCATGAATAAAAACAATGTAGGGCATCTCAAGATCTGGGAAGTGAGAGCTAATAGGATGAAAAGAGTAATTGGGATTTCTATGCTTTCCATGCAATACTGGCTACCATTTTTACCCCATATAGTCCAAAAACAGTTTTCCCTTGTTTTTTCAGAGGAATAACTTCTCTTAAAAATGTAGGGAGAGATCAGTGTCTTCCTCTGTTCTCTTACCCTATGTCTTCACTGCAGCGGTAACTTGAGTTATCTACACTTTAGTTAATTCCTCTTGAGTTAGGCCTGTCTACACTTAAAATTTAGGTCAATGTAGGTACAGTGCTCAAGGATGTGAAAAATCTACAGCCGTAGCTGTGACAACCTATCTCACAGTGTAGATGCAACTAGGAATGTTTCCATCAACTCAGGCCTGGTCTGCACTATGCAGTTAGTCAACATAAGCTGCTTTGCGTCAACCTAGCTGTGAAAGTCTCTTCATGTAACATTTGACTCCCGCTGACATTAGTGCCTCTGTATGCTGATTTAATAACACCACCCCCCCCCAGCAGCACAGAGTCATGGTCAATGTAATTAGACCAACACAGTGTCAGTGTAGACACTGGGTTGCTTACGTCGACTGTCACTTGCTTTGAGGAACCGTCCCATGATGCGCCACCCTGACAGTGCAATCGATATTAGTGCTCCTGGTGAGGACCGTGCATTGTCGACCCATGGAGTCAAGTGTGCACACACACAAGCGATTTAATAACTGCAGTGGCTGTATGCCGACATAAATTAGGTCTGCATAGGTAGAGCAGACATGGCCTTAGCTACCATCGCTTGGGGAGGTGATGTTTCTACAATGACGGAAAACTCCTGCCGTTGCTGTAGTTTGCGAGTACACTATGGAGTTGTGCTGGCACAGCTATGGTGCCACGGCTATGCTCCTACAGTCCCCATAGGGTAGATGTGGTGAAATAACACATGAGCAGCACAAAGTGACTGGATTAGCAGCTGATGGGTCGGTCCATACTTCCTGATCAGTCAGCCCATACCTCCTGATAGGTCAGCCAACTTGAGTTAAAAGCGCTACTGCACTTGTTAAGGTTTGTGTGTGTGGACAGGAGTTGCGTTAGGGGCTGAACTCAAATTATAATTCAAATTAACTCTGCAGGGAAGACAAGTTAGAGGATAGAGTTTGTAGCTCAAAGATCTTTAAATCTCTTTTGGTTACCACTGTGACTCGGTTTATTAACACTGTTAGTGATAAAATAGAGTAAATATAGCAAAGCACTGGCTTGACTAGTACCTTAAATATCTTTTTTTTGTATATTGGCTAATGGTTTTGCTTGTGACATTTCAGAATGAATATTAAAAAGTTACACAAAAATCATATGCAAAAATTACATGGTCTTTAAAAAAGATAAGAAGTAGCAGTAAATGAATTAGGTATCAGTACTACCTAATTTAATTTTTAATAGATTATTTTTAATGAGAAAGTTCAGATAGCACAACTGCAAGAAATAAACGAACAACTATCAATGGAATTAGAACTTAAAATGACAGAAAAGCTGGAAGTCTGCAAAAGGAAGTAGGTGATTTGATTCTTTGTTCTCTTTGCTAAACTTGTATCAGCATTTAATATTTCTGTAATCTTTAAGGAGTTAACAGTATTTGTTTGTAACCAGCCAGATTTAATAAATTATTTGAATAATTAAATATATAGAATGGTAAATAACTTCAAGTCAGCTATTGTATTTATAAATGTAGCTTTGGCATCTAATCCGTGCACTGGTTGCACAATCCAGTGCTATTCCTGGGAATCAAAACTACCCCTCTTTCTAAAATATTGCAGGTCACCTGTCAGTCTTTCTGTTTGTGTGATTGTTTATAAAGACACGGAATGGCTGACTTAAATCAAAATAGCAATATTTTAGGGGCCAGTCCAGTGCTCATGGAAAGAATCCCACTGACTTCAATTGACTTCAGTGGGCACACACACACGAAAAGTAACTCAAATGATATATTGGTGAATTTGAGGTAGTTGCCTTGGAGTAAATATTCACATACAGTGTACATAGGGCCAGAATTGTGCCCAGCTGCTCTGCGTGTGTGGGCTGGGGAGGGTACACATCACCACCAATGCACTCTGTTGCCCTCCTGCACAGCTACAATCTCTGTGCTCTGTAGGGCAGGGACTACCCCCTCCATGTGCTCCCAAAGGTAAAAGACACCCCAAAGGGGCAGGGAGGAAGTTGAGCCATGGATTGCTTTAAATGGCACTACTGAGCTCATCATTTGGCTCCCAGATTACCCCGACTGAAGGGCTATAGTGAAATGTACGCATTCTCTGATCTTTTTAACAGTTTTGAAATTAAGTGTTTTTTCAGCTGATGGAAAAATGCAACATGGGAATTTTCTTCGCAAATCAGATTTCCAGTTGAAATCCAAGATCTTGCCTCCACCCATGGCCAGTACCTGATGCTTTGGAGGAAGGCAAGAGCACCTAACCATAGGGAAAATATTAATCCTGGGAGCCCTGTGTAAATGAGCTTATTGCCTTGAACCCTGAAGTTTGACTACCCTTTTTCTAGCTGGCATAACTACACGTGTCATTATTAGTAATAAAACTATTCTTTTCTTTTCAAAATCTAGCTGCAGTCCAGTACCCGAACATGGTCCTGACCTGCCAACATTTTTGTACATGCTTCATTTTACTACCATGAGTGTTGACTTCAGTGGGACTATTCATGGTAATAAATTGAAGCACATGTATACATGTTCACAGGCTCAGGGCCTTTGACATGTTGCAGTGAATTTCACTGGCTGATATGACAAAAGCATTCCCTTTATATGACTGATTTTTTATAGTCGCCAAAGTGCGTGAGGTGCCTTTTTTGCTCTACATTTTCTTTCTCTAGCTCCACCTCATATTATATAATGGGCAAGGGCCTTAGTCAGTTAAGTTAAACTGAAGATCTGCCGCAATATGTTCCTTCTTTCCCTGTGTTTGGCACAGATCCCAAAGCCCAAGCCACGTGGGGTTCTCAAGTTTCCACATTTCTTTGTTATGAAGCCACCAGTTTTTCTCCTCTTCCTTTCTTAAATTCTTTCCTCCTTTGTCAGATTTCTTCCTTCTCACATTTTTCCTCTAGCTAGGAGGATGGGCCAGCTGGCTCTTTGCTTGACCATGGTCAATCCTGCATGAGGAGCAAGGAAAGTGAATAGATGTCATGCTTCTCCTCCCCTTTCTAAGACACGCAAGCGCACAACATCCATCAGTAGCAAGGCTTATGAATTTGTTTTCAATTTGTATTCCGTCCACATGGCTGATATCACTGGGTATGTCTACACTGCATTCAGAGATGTGATTGCAGCTTAGGTAGGCCTCCTTAGCACTAGAAGTTAAAATTAGCAGTGAAGATGCATCTAGTATAGCTCACACTGAAGTCTGTGCTGCCACATCTTCACTGCTATTTTTAGCAAGCTAGCTAGATCACAACTGGTGCAGGTATGTCTACACATGCCGCTATCAAATCTCCGGTTGCATTGTAGACATACCCATTGTCACTGGCTGGCTTTATCTGCTTCACAAGTTGTATATTAGTCAGGTGGGTACCTGGGAAGCGCCCACTGCTGAGTAGAAAATCTCTGTATTTGATAAAAGTTCAAGGTGCATTCAAAAAAATTGTATGTTGTGTTTACACTAAAGGTATGAGAGTAAGAACATGTAACATTTAATGGGCTATTGGTCATAGTTCTTTGTTCATGTTCGCTCCTTAATGTGTCTGCATTGGCTTTGCTTCATAGATATGACCTCGATTCTGACCTACTCCTTTTGCAATCAACAATTGCCCGAGAAAGAAAGAATCTAAATATTGATACAGCAAAGGTAAGAAGCAGAAGGTCTATTTTTTACTACTTCATTGGTTTTCAAAATATATGAAATGTTTGAGATATAGGACCAGAGCTTATAAAAATGCCCGAAAAACGACACGAAAGGCAGGGTTTCTCAAACGCGGCTACCAGTGGCTTTTCTTGCGGCCACAGCCTCCTGGGCTGTGATGAGCGGGAGGGCAAGGCAGCGGCCCCTCCCCCTCCCTGCTGCTCCTGGGTGGACTGCCTTAGTGTTGTCTGCTGGGGCTGCAAGCAGGGGTTGGGCCCTGCCCCCCCTGTGGAGGCAGCTGGGGCACAATGCTGGAGGAGCAGGCAGCTGGTGAGTCCCCCACCTTCCCAAGCATAGTGAGGCTCAGGCTTTGAGCTTCACCCCTGGGGTGGTGAGGCGGCAGGCTCCGGCCACAGGCCTTCGGGCTCCGTCTCTGGACACACCGCTTCAGGTTCCATCCCCAGCCACAGGGCTTCGGGCTCCGTCTCTGGACGCACAGCTTCAGGTTCCATCCCCAGCCACAGGGCTTCGGGCTCCGTCTCTGGACACACAGCTTCAGGTTCCATCCCCAGCCACAGGGCTTCGGGCTCCGTCTCTGGACACACAGCTTCAGGTTCCATCCCCAGCCACAGGGCTTCGGGCTCCGTCTCTGGACACACAGCTTCAGGTTCCATCCCCAGCCACAGGGCTTCGGGCTCCGTCTCTGGACACACAGCTTCAGGTTCCATCCCCAGCCACAGGGCTTCGGGCTCCGTCTCTGGACACACAGCTTCAGGTTCCATCCCCAGCCACAGGGCTTCGGGCTCCGTCTCTGGACGCACAGCTTCAGGTTCCATCCCCAGCCACAGGGCTTCGGGCTCCGTCTCTGGACACACAGCTTCAGGTTCCATCCCCAGCCACAGGGCTTCGGGCTCCGTCTCTGGACACACAGCTTCAGGTTCCATCCCCAGCCACAGGGCTTCGGGCTCCGTCTCTGGACACACAGCTTCAGGTTCCATCCCCAGCCACAGGGCTTTGGGCTCCGTCTCTGGACACACAGCTTCAGGTTCCATCCCCAGCCACAGGGCTTTGGGCTCTGGCTACGGGGCTTCAGGCTCTGGCCTCCCTCTGTCTCCCCTTGCCCCCACTAGGGGCTTAATTTGTCCACAGGCTTGCTGGGGCTGAGCAAGCTTTCTGTGAGAAGTGAGAAGTGTGTGTTTGTTAACATCACTTTTTATAACAGACATACTGGCTAGCAATAAATACATTACAATGATTTGGACGTGTGTATGTGCATATTTATTTGTTTTTCCTAAAGCTAATTAAGTATTTTAGGAAAAAGTGAGAGATCGGCCACTAGCAAGAGTTGATGGCTGCACTCTGAGGCCACCAAAAAGTGTGTCCTGAGAACCCCTCTAAACAGCTAACAGGAATCATGAATAAGGCTCTGTGTTTGCCACAGAAGTCACGGATTCTGTGACCTCGGTGACTTCTCCAGCGGCTGGTGTGCCTGGTCCGGGGCTGGGGGGGGTGTCACCTGAGCAGCTCAGGCAGCCCCTGGGCCAGTCGCACTGGCTGCTGCTGGGGCAGTCTCACCCACCCTGCCCCCGAGCAGCAGGAGTTTGGGGGGGAGGATGGAGGTTGGGGTGCAGGGCGGTGATTACCTAGGGCAGGCTCCCCAGAAGGGCTACAGCAACGGTTCGGACCCCTAAGGGGGTCATGAGATTATTACATGGTGGGGGGTCATGAGCTGTCAGCCTCCACCCCAAACCCCGCTTTGCCTGCAGCATTTATAATGGTGTTAAATATATAAAAAAGTGTTTTTAATTTATTAGGTGGGGGGGTCACACTCAGAGGCTTGCTATGTGAGAGAGGTCACAAGTACAAAAGTTTGAGAACCACTGGGCTACAGGAACTCCCTTCCCTCAGCTCCTAGCTCCACATGCTGCCTCTGCCGGCAGGCATCACCTTCGCAGCTCCCATTGGCCGCGGTTCCCAGCCAGTGGGAACGGCAGAACCGGGGCTTGTGTCGGAGCAGAGGCAGCACATGGAGCTCAGGAGCCTGGTAGGGAGCCTGCTCCAGCCCCACCAACGCTTCTCCCTGAGCACCCATGCGCTCCCCCTCCCCAAGCACCCGCCATGTACCCCAGGCCATCCCCCTGAGCTGCCCCCTCCCCCCAAAGTTTTAGTCGGGGTATATAATAAAAGTCACAGACTGGTCCCAACCTATGACTGGTCCGTGACTTTTACTAAAAATACCCATGACTAAAATGTGGCCTTAATCATGAACAATTGGCCTTTTTTACAAGTTCACATTATAGAATCATAGAATCATAGAATCTCAGGGTTGGAAGGGACCTCAGGAGGTCATCTAGTCCAACCCCCTGCTCAAAGCAGCACCAACCCCTACTAAATTATGATGTGTTGTTTGTAATTAGTTTTTGTATACAATTTTCATAGTGGTAGCTGTGTTAGTCTGGTATCAGCAAAAACAATGAGGAGTCCCTGTGGTACTTTAGAGACAAACAAATTTATTTGGGCATAAGCTTTTGTGGGCTAGAACCCACCTCATCAGATGCATGGAGTGGAAAATACAGGAGCCTGTCTTGTAGTAGGCTATCCCTACTCAACTTGTGCTACATTGATGACATCATCGTTATCTAGACCCATGGGAAGGAGGCCCTTGAGGAATTCCACCAAGATTAACAATTTCCACCCCACCATCAACCTCAGCCTGGATCAGTCCACACAAGAGGTCCACTTCCTAGACACTACAGTGCTACTAAGCGATGGTCACCCTATACCGGTCACCCTATACCCTAAACACTACCCTATACCGGAAACCTACTGACCACTATACTTACCTACATGCCTCCAGCTTTCATCCAGACCACATCACACGATCCATTGTCTACAGCCAAGCTCTAAGATACAACCACGTTTGCGCCGATCCCTCAGACAGAGACAAACACCTACAGGATCTCTGTCAAGCATTCTTAAAACTATAATACCCACCTAGTGAAGTGAAGAAACAGGTTGACAGAGCCAGAATGGTACCTGGAAGTCACCTACTACAAGACAAGTCCAATAAAGAAAGTAACAGAATGCCACTAGCCGTCACCTACAGCCCCCAACTAAAACCTCTCCAGAGCATCATCAAATGATAATCCCTCACTTTCACAGACCTTGGAGGATATTTATTTTGATATTTTAGGGGACAGAAAACATATCCGTGGAATCAGACACATTTTACAGCAGGTATTATTTTCGATGTGCCCTGCTATAGCATTGGGTTTGAGTTGTTTACATAGGAGCAAAGTAATAAACTCTAAATAAGTGCGTCTCAGTGCAACGACAAAAGGTGAAATAGTATAACTGACCATGGTCTATAAATTGAGCATGTTTTTCACCTTTTGGATTTTACTGCTGTTTCAGCCTCTAGTTTTCAATACATGCCCTTTCCTTAAAATGGCTCACTCTTAGGCAAATGAACTTATTTCTCTAGTAGCTATCATCAGGTAAAATTGAGGACCCGAATTCAGTGGTACAGCTCTGGCAGCTTTTTTTTTTAAATCACTCCCATGATTCAAAGCAGGCATAAACCTGACTTAACCAGCCAGTTAAGTTGGGTTTAAGGCTTTTGTCTGTAGCTGGAGCAGCACAAAGCAGTCAGAGTGGACTTGTGAATATTTCCTAGTGTCTGTTCCAAAGAAGCCATGCTACAGTGGAGCTGAAGATTGGGTGAAGCAATAACTCTCATCTACTGTATCTCACAGGGTGTGATATTTTCTGAGAGTCACTTTGTTACCCACTGCTTCCAGTGAGAGGGAGTCTAAATTGTAATAACTGGGTGTCAGCGCTCTGACACGGCCAGCCACTCAGGCGTTCTTCTCTGGGCTCATGCCAGCCCTAACTTTGCCTTGCAGATTAATACTAGGTGCAACCCAGTCCCTGAGCTCCTCTGAAGTGTCCCCCAGTAGTATCTGGCTTCTGTCATGGGACACTCACAGAAATTACCAGGTAAGCTGTCTCCAGGGGAACAGTATACACACAGCTTGACTGGTACAAATCAGTATGAGGTCCTTTATAACATTCCTGGGCTGAGCTGTATTTGTAAGGAAACAGTCATAAGTGTATTATCAAAGATTAAGATTGAAGAGATACTGAGCCAGGATGATGGAAACATAAATGGTTACATAAAATAAATAAGTATAACACTTCTTATAGTCTGAACTTAACTTTAGACAGCTAAACATCTGCCTGAAAGCAGTTTTATCTCACCCAAAGCTTTTTTCCAACATCACTAACCAATATGGCTAGGATCCAACTTTCATGAATGCAAAAAGGGCTGTTCTTTTTGCTTCCTCGGTGAAGGATAACAAAGATGTCCTCTTGCCTTCCTCTTATATGCCAAAGACCGCTGTTTTTACCCCCATAGTCAGGATGACTGACCCCTGTGGGTCTTTTCCTGGGATGCTGGCTCCAAGGTGTCTTCACATACTCCTGCTTAGTCTGCAGGCAGATTTGGCTTCCATTATGTTGGCTTATCATGCTTTATCTACATAGCCAGCAGAGAGACAGGTGGATCATTGTCCTTTGTCTGACCCCAAACCTGTTTGTCAGCTCTACCTTGGACACCAATTTTGGGACATATACACAACTCCTTAAATAGTATCTGTACATATATCTTGTAACAATTAATATCAGTATGTTATAGGCTTTGCTAGTTGGTATTGAGGGATTCTTAGGGTCACACAGGGGTGCTGTAAAGTTTAATTAATGTAAAAGTCTCTCAGATTTTCTGATGGAAGGTGATGTGGCAGTACAAAGTATTATTACTATGACTATTAGAGATATGTAAAATAGATTGGGAATTAGAATGAATATTTAGTAACTATCTTTGGTTTTTATTTCTAGGCTAAGGAAGAATTAAGTACAGTTGAAGGCCTGAATAGAAAACTTAAACATGAAAATAAATTTATAAGTAGCCAATATCGGATATTACTGGAGGAAGAGGAAAACTTACATACAAGAAGGAACGAGGCAGCAACAGAGTAGGTTTAAACTGTCAATTTCTTAATTCTGAGAATTAAAAAGGTTGTAGAGCAGTTTTTAAACTAAAAGCTGAGGGAAAGCTGACAGGTATGGAGGATCATGTGGTTTGGACAGATATCCCGTAGGGGAAGATCTATTAATGGAGATTCTCTGTATCTTAGTAAGGAGGAGAGGATGGAACATGATAAAATACAGGTAGGATCTGATAACAAACAGCCAAATGAAAAAGAGTCCCATTCAGTTATATCACATAATGGCAGCTAAAAAGTGACAATTTTTAAGTGCTTATATACAAATGCTAGAAGTCTAAATATTAAGATGTGTGAACTTGAGTACCTTGTATTAAATGAGAATATTGATGTAATAGGCATCACTGAAACTTTGTGGAATGAGGCTAGTCAATGGGACACAATAGTATCAGAGTACAAAATATATCAGAAGGACAGAATAGGTTGTACTGGTAGAGGAGTGGCACTATATATGAACAAAAGTGTAGAGTCAAATGAAGTAAAAATCTTAAATGAACCAAACAGTACCATCGAATCTCTATGGATAGTAATTCCATGCTTGAATAATAAGAATATAGCAGTAGAGATATACTACTGATCAGGATGGTGATAGTGACTGTTAAATGCTCAGGGAGATTAGAGAAGCTATAAACTTAATAATAATGGGGTATTGCACCTATCCCCATATTGACTGGGTACATATCACTGTGACAGGTTCCCTGGGGCACAGCTGGAACTGGGGTATCACTGAGCCCTCTGTCATAACAACCTGGGCTCCCTCTCACACTGTGATGCTGTGACAAGCTGCAAACCTCTCCAGGTCCTGCACTTACCCAGACTCCCACAGCCAGGGACACACGCAGCTGAGTTACATGAATGCTTCTCCTAGCCACTCATGAACCAACAATACAGAGGCTCCAGCCAGTTCCCCACAGCTCCCCAACCTGACCAGTGTACGTTTATTACCCAGTTTGACACTTCTACAAAGGAAAGTGGACATGTGCCAGCTTTCGTACACTGAGCACATTCCCCAAGCACTTCAAGCAAACCACACTGTTTTAGGTAAAATATAAAACAGATTTATTAACTACAGAAAGATGGATTTTAAGTTATTATAAGTAATAAACATACAGATCAAAGTTGCTTACCTAAGAAATACAAATAAAATCACAATCTGAGTTCTATAAATTAGACAGGATTTCAAACAAGCCATGTCTTACGCTGATAGTATAGTTCCTTAATACAAAAGCTGGGATTCTCCTTTCCAGCCTGGGACCACCTCCCCAGTTCAGTCTTTGTTCTCCAGACATGTTTCCAAGTATTGAGTTGTGGGGGGGAGTGAGGACAAATGATGATGTTACTTCCCCTCCTTTATAGTTCTTCCAGCTTACTGGAAAGTTCTTTTGTTCTGAGGTGAGTCAAGCAGTCTCCATTGTCTACATGCTCTCTCTGAGAGGCCTCCCTTGTATACAGTTCCTGGGGTAGTCCTTGTGAGTGTGTATTCCTCTTAATGGGCCATTATCAGTGTCTGGCTGCTCCACTGTTGTACCTGAAAGGCTGGTTGTGGGTGTTCCCAGTCTTGCAACATATTTCAGTAACACACACATAACAAAACTTCATAACTTTCCATACAATGATAGCACATACAATCCAACAGATCAAGACTTTTAAAATGATACCTCACAAGGCATACTTTGTACAAAACATGTCATAATCACAAAACTATGGTAAATGGGGTGCCACGGTGTTGCTTTGGGGTACAGAGGGTCACAGTCACCTCAGGATGGGATGCAGAGATAAAATTTCTTGACATCTTACATGACTGCTTCTTGGAGCAGCCATATTCCTGGAACCCACAAGAGAAGAGACAATTCTTGATTTAGTCCTAAGTGGAGCACAGGATCTGGTCCAAGAGATGAATATAACTGAACCGCTTGGTAATAGTGACCATAACGCAAGAAAATTTAACATCCCTATTGGGCGGGGGACACCAAAGCAGCCCACCACAGTAATATTTAATTTCAGAAAGGGGAGCTACACAAAAATGAAGAGGTTAGTCAACAGAAATTAAAAGGTACAGTGCCAAAAGTGAAATCCCAGCAAGCTGCATGGAAACTTTTTAAAGACATCATAATAAAGGCTTATTTTAAATGAAAACCCCTAATTAAAAAACATAGTAAGAGGACCAAAAAGTGCCACTGTGGCTAAACAACCAAGTAAAAGAAGCAGTTAGAGGCAAAAAGGCATCCTGTAAAAAGTGGAAGTTAAATTGTATTGAGGAAAATAGAAAGGAGCATAAACTCTGGCAAGTGAAGTGTAAAAATATAATTAAGAAAGCTAAGAAAGAATTTGAAGAGCAGCTAGCTAAAGACTCAAAAAGTAACAGCAAAAAAAAAATATGCATCAGAAGCAGTAAGCCTGCTAAACAACCAGTGGGGCCACTGGATGATTGAGATGCTAAAGGAGCACTCAAGGAAGATAAGGCCATTGCGGAGAAACTAAATTAATTATTTGCATCGGACTTCATGGCTGAGGATGTGAGGGAGATTTCCTACACCTGAGCCAATCTTTTTCGGTAACAAATCTGAGGAACTGTCCCAGATTGAGGTGTCATTAGGGGAGGTTTTGGAACAAAATTGATAAATTAAACAGTAATAAATCACCAAGACCAGATGGTATTCACTTACGTGTTCTAAAGGAACTTAAATGGGAAATTGCAGAACTACTAACTGTAGTCTGTAACCTATCTTTTAAATCAGCTTCTGTTCCAAATGACTGGAGGATGGCTAATGTGATACCAATTTTTTAAAAAGGACTCCAGAGGCAATCCCAGCAATTACAGGCTGGTAAGCCTAACTTCAGTACTAGGTAAATTGATTGAACTATAGTAAAGAACAGAATGATCAGACACATAGATGAACATGATTTGTTAGGGAAGAGTCCGCATGCTTTTTGTACAGGGAAATCATGCCTCACCAATCTACTAAAATTCTTTGAGGGGGTCAACAAGCATGTGGACAAAGGTGATCCAGTGTACTTAGATTTTCAGAATACCTTTGACAAGATCCCTCACCAAAGGCTCTTAAGCAAAGTAAGCAGTCATAGGATAAAAGGGAAGGTCCTCTCATGGATCAGTAACTGGTTAAAAGATAGGAAACAAAGGATAAGAATAAATGGTCAGTTTTCAGAATGGAGAGAGGTAAATAGTGGTGTCCCCCAGGGGTCTGTACTGGGACCAGTCCTATTCAACATATTCATAAATGATCTGGGAAAAGGGGTAAACAGTGAGGTGTCAAATTTAGAGATGATACAAAACTACTCAAGATAGTTAAGTCCAAAGCAGACTGTGAATAGTTATAAAGGGATCTCTTCAAACTGGGCAACAAAATGGCTGATGAAATTCAATGTTGATAAATGCAAAGTAATGCACATTGGAAAACAAAATCCCAACTATACATATAAAATGATGGGGGTCTAAATTAGCTGTTACCACTCAAAAAAGAGATCTTGGAGTCATTATGGATAGTTCTCTCAAAACATCCACTCAATGTGCAGCAGCAGCCAAAAAAGCAAACCGAATGTTGGGAATCATTAGGAAAGGGATAGATAAGACAGAAAATACCATGTTGCCTCTATATAACTCCATGGCATGCCCAAATCTGGAATACTGCATGCAGATCTGGTCGCCCCATCATGACTGATGTGGAGAAAGTAAATAAGGAAGTGTTATTTACTCCTTCTCATAATACAAGAACTAGGGGTCACCAAATGATAGCCAGCAGGTTTAAAACAAGCAGAAGAAAGTATTTCTTCACACAAGGCACAGTCAATCAGTGGAACTCTTTTCCAGAATATGTTATGAAGGCCAAGACTATAACAGGGTTCAAAAAAGAATTAGGTTCATGGAGGATAGGTCCATCAATGGCTATTAGCCAGGATGGGTAGGGATGCAAAACCATTCTCTGGAGTGTCCCTATCCTCTGTTTGTAAGAAGCTGGGAATGGGCGACAGAGGATGGATCACTCCATTATCTGTTCACATTCATTCCCTCTGAAGCACCTGGCATTAGCCACTGTTGGAAGACAGGATACTGGGCTAGATGGATCATTGGTCTGACCCAGTATGGCCGTTCTTATATCCTGATTTTTAGAGAATGCAGTTTTATTTCTGAAGCTTTTCTTTTTGAAGAGTAAAATCACTTCTTTGTATGACTGAGGATCTGTTTTTTCTCTCTTGGTAGACTTGAACGAGTATCCAATTGGCTAGATGAAAGACTTGACGTTCTGTCAAAGCGAGCGGTGGAGGAGCAAAACTTGGAGGATGAAGTTGAGAGACTCGAAGATATTTTTCAGTATGTCACTTTTCAATATTGACTGTATTAATGATCTGGCTGCAGCTTAATCATGGGCCCATGTGAGTTTGGGAAAGACTAAAACTTAAGCATTCAAAGATACTTTAAAGAAAATGCCACATGAGTTTATAAATCGTACCAGCAAGTTGGTATAAAACTATACGCAAAGAAGTCTTGCTTTTTTAGTTAGCGATAATGCTGCCTGCAGTTTATTATTGCCAGGCGAAGTACACACAAACAAGAAGATTAAGAACAAGACATTGATTCAGAGAAATATTATAGAAATAGTATTCAATGCATAACTTCAAAATCAAACAAGTGTAAATGGCTCAGATCCTGGTCCAGGCTACAGCCCCTTTTTGGTGGGGTAAAGAGGCTTTAAAGCTGCCCTAATTGGGAAGCTGAGGTTTCCTCTGATATGGTGCAGTCCCTGGGTTGTGTAGACTTGGTATAATCTGCATCTTGCTCCCTGGTGTAGAAGATGTGCTTGGGGTGAGTGTTCACAGAGCATTGCTGCATTCTTGTGATCTGTGGCTATTGGCACAGCTTTTGGGGACCTGTTAGTGGCTGATACATTAGAGCAACTCATCCAGGGGGCTAAAAATAGCCGTGTGAATCTTGCGGCTTGGGCTCTCAAGCACATCTGGCCCCATGGGTTTGAGACCCTGAGCTCCAGCCCAACCTGCAACGTCCACACTGCTATTTTTAGCATGATAGCCCTGTACATCGTGTAGCTATCTCTCTCTCTCTATCTAATCCTTGAACCAGTGCAAAATGACGGCATCGTGTGCTCTAATAACTGTCCCAGATGGGCAAGTCCCACATGGGGGAGTGGCAGCTCCTTGCACTTCAACTCTTAAAGCTCATTTTTCTGCCAGAGGGCATGGTCTGGCCCTCTCTGCAGAGAAGGGTGGGGGAGGTCAGTGCTCTAAGCCTACGCATTCCACTTGATGGACCAGAGGCAATGAGCATCTGCACAGACACCCCTTGTCTTTTAAATGGCACCTATTTTCCTGGCTTCATGCGGCCTCTTGGTAGCATGATTCTTGCAGGAGCTGTGCTGCCAGCCTCTTCTTGTCTGCTATTATCCCCCCTGAATCCTTCTCAGGAGCATTTCCTAGCACATCATGAATATGCAGGTGCCCTAGTTATGGATAAAATGTAGGAAAATAATTGTTCTCACTTTTTATGTTGACGAAGGAAAAGACCCAATAGATGTCGTCTGATGTCTGTCTTGGTATTTAACTTGAACTGACCCAACAGGATATATGCATGAAATTGAGAAATAAAGGGTAAGGAATAGCCAAACAATGTTGTAACGAGAAGGAAAATCTCATATTGAAACTCTCATGCAGCGAAGTCAGCAGTTTCAAAATATAAGGAATAAATTAACAAGAAGAGGAGGTGAACTAATTATCACTGTCAATATTATTTAGTTATCTGAAATAATGCTAGGAATGGACCGCATCCTGACAGGTGATCTACAGAAGTGGTAGAAGCCCCATTGGTTAAGACTTTTAAAACTAGATCAGACAAAGCAGTATATTTTACAGAACAAGCCTGCACTCAGAGAGCTGGATTGGAAAGTCTCTTCCATCTCTAATGTCTTACATTTTATTATACGATTCTGTGAACTCCCATTGACTTAATTGGCATTTAGTATTTCTCAAGATCAGCCCCAATGTTATGTGCAGTGTTACAGGAAAGCAGTATGATATAGTGGATAGAGCACTGGACAGGGATTCAGGAGACCTGGGTTCTGTTCTTAGCCCTGGAGTGCTGGGTGACCCATAGTAAGTCACTGCATCTCCCTATGCCTTAGTTTCCCCATCTGTAAAATGGGAATAATGATACTGTAGTGAAGTGAAGACTCACTGGCGCAGCGCCTCCTGCTGGTTGTCTTGGGAATTAGCTCTCCAGCTCTCAGAGCACCTCCTGGTGGCTGCCACTGGCCCCGTGTCCCTCCCGGACTCTGGTGCCTCTTTACCTCAGGGTTCTACCCCAGCAGTAACCCCACTCTCTGGGTCTCCCCTCCCAGGAGAACCCCCAACCCTCTAAACCACCTTGCCTCAGTGGCTACTGCCAGTCATCATCTAGCCCCTGCTCACTGGGACAGACTGCAGTCTATAAACCACTCATCATTGGCAAGGGGGTAGGACCTGCTGCCTTTGCCTATTCCCCGGCTACACCTCTGTAGCCCCAGTACCTTTTTGGGCCTTTAACAAGGCCTGCAGCCTGGGGGTTACCAGGCTGGAGGTCCCCAGCTCCCCTTGCCCTTTTCCCCAGCACTGCTCTGCTTCAGTACCTTACTCCCAGGTAGCTAGCCCTTCCCACTCCAGGGCTAGAGTGAGATTCCTCCAGCTCCCACCCCCCAGCCCTCTTATAAGGGCCAGATGGGCCCTAATTGAGCTGACCCCGACAACTGTGGCTGCTTCCCCAATCAGCCTAGCTTGACTGTTTTAACCCCTGTTCTCCAGGAGTGGGGCAGCTGCCCCACTACAGACACTGATCTCCTTTTTAAAGCACTTTGAAATCTACTATGAAAACTGCTGTCTAATGTATTATTAGCAATTCCGTAGGAATGTCTATTACAAGGATCATGGGAACACACACACACACACACACACACACACACAGAGGAGGAAAAGGGTAAAGTCTTTGTTTTTTAAATAGCCACCTGTACACAATACTATTGTCTGTAAGGGTTCTCTCAGAAAGCCAGGAAAAATAAATCCACTGATGAGGGGTGAGCAAACAAAATTTTATAAATTGCAGAATAGCAAAAATACTAGTATTATTTTGCTAACCAAACATGGCCAGAATATCAGTTAGGACATGTTCAGCTGTCTCTGCGGGGCCACCCCACCTGTGTACATTTGAAGTCTACTGGGGTGGCAGCCTGAGGGTTGGTGTAAGCCCTGCCCTTCAAGCACAGGAGAGTCTCCGCTACCACCTACTGCCAAATCTTCATGAGGCTCTGGGTAGCCACTTCTCCATCTCCCTCTTGTATCTCAAAGGAGAGAGGGTCACTGGTAACAGTGTCTCCTGAAAATGCAGTCAGACATATGGGAGCAGGATTACATCTGCCTCCAATTACCCGCCTTTTTATTTTATTAAACTAAAATCCTCTAGAATGTGTTGAGTCCACAAAAAATTGTTGCATGCTAATGTTTGCCTTGGGACTTCTACATTAGCAGATATATATAATGTGTGCAAGTGAATGTATGCATCCATCTGCCTTGAGGCTCCACATCTGTGCAGGTTCTTCTATATTAGTTACTGCACCTAAATCATACTAATTTAAAATCTCTGTTCTTAAACTTTTGCCCTGGTGTTTTGGGCTTGATTAATAGGACCTCTGATTGCCTTCTCTCACAGTGTTATTGATTGTGGCATAAGTCAGGACTCTTGGCTTTGCCATAGCCTCTACCAAGTGCCTGTTTTACTTTGCAATCATGTCGCCTACCTAAGAGACAACATACCATATGAAGCACAGAATCATGACTGCACACCAAAATAGGTATATTTCTGAGAAGTGAGTCCCCAGCTGGTAGGAGTGCTTAGCTTGCTGCCTTGGAAAAAGCTTTTAAAAATTGTATATTCAAAAAATAACGTATAAAATGAAGTGGTTCACAAAGGTTAGCATTATTCTAAACCTTTATTCTTGTTTCAGAAATGCTAAGGAAGCCTACGCAAGAGAACTAGAGAATCTAGAGGAATGTTTAAAGAGAGAAAGTGAGATGAGGTAAAATTGCAAGTCACCATCTGCATAAGGAACAGATCAACATTGTAAATCATTAATATGACTTTGTTTATATTTTTCAAATAAGACCTAAAACCAAGGTCCTAACCACCCAAAGGTCCAGTGGTCCTTTTTGCTGGATAAGGAGTGATTCATCTCAATGTCATAGCCAAATTACATCTGGGGTAATTGTATTCTGTCTTCTAAATTCCCCTGCTGTCTCATTTGGATGAGGTATTCTTCACTTCCTGTCCTGTAGTGTTGTTGTGTGGTAACACCTGCTAAAATTTACCAAGTAGGTGGCTCCGTATCAGCAATGCATTAAATTGTTCTGGTTTGGGTACCAATTTAATTTTGTAAAGCACTTTGGGATCTTTCCAGATGGAAAAACACTGTATATTTGTAAGCTATTGCTGTTGTTTTCCAGTTTAGGGCTGATCTTGCACAATTGAGGTCAATGGGAGTTTTGCCATTGATTTCACTGGGAGCAGGATCAGACTGTGAGTCTGTGTGGCCTACTTTTCTCAAGTGCCAAGTGCCCACAACTCCTGTTAAAGTCAATGGGTACTTAGAATGCTCAGCACCTTTGAAAATCATACCACCAGTCTGGTAGACATTTAGGGCTCCAGCTGTCATGAGCACAGTGGTCCGGGAAAGAGGGTGGTCTATTTTAAATGATTTTGCATCTTGGATTATGTCAGCTGCTTTCCTGGGGACTGCACATTTTTCAGCCTTTAAATAGAGCCTTCCATTGAGTTTGTTTTGTTTCGTAAACCTTGGGGTGGGGGAGCATGTTCTACAAAGACCACTGAAAGCACATTATAATAAGAGTTATGCTAAATGCATCGCTATTGATGAGATCTGCCAAGATGTAATTTGCATCACTCTGCATACTCTGTTTAAGCACGGATGCTTGGATTTAGATGCCAGGGGGCCCTTTCATGTCTCTCTTCTAATGTGTATGGGCAGGGGGGAGCTAGCTATGGAAGAGGCCCCAAGTTAGATAACTCCAGTTACAATCATTCGGATTTATTTGTGAGAGGATGATAAAATTTTCCCAGTTTGCTTTGAAGTTTACTCAGCAAACTCAGAACTCCAAGTGAATTTAAGGGGTAGGGGCGGGGGAGAAATACTCACAAGCTGAACCATCTTCAGATTCTGGTCCAAAACCCAGTTTCACTCAGTTGTGCTCAAGATGTGATACTCTTCCAAACTAAAAGGGACATGTCTTATTTTTAGAGAGGCATGTTCTATATACTTCTCTTAGGACTTTTTCTCCATGAGTACCTCCCAACTGCTTGTGACTCTGTTTTCCTTACAGAAGTGCTCTCTGGCCCTATTGTTCTGTCCTCTTTATTATCCACATCATTACCCCATTGCATGGCTAGATCTGCTCTAGGAATTATTTTTGGGAAACTCTACGGCCTGTGTTATGCAGGAGGTTAGACTAGATGATCACTGTGGTCCCTTCTGGCCTAGAAACCTGTGAATTTATGCTGTTGGTGGGAGCCTCTCAGAGTCAAGTCTGCTTTGTTACTTTACACATGCTATGCAGCTCTGATTTCCCAATCAATTACAATGCAATGTCATGTAATGGGTGATATTGTTCGTGTACTTACCACTAGAGCTTTGCTTCAGTGGAAACAACTTCACCTAGCAAAGAAGAAGGAACTCTTGTGGGTAACAGAGGAGAAATTCATGAATGAAATGAATATAAGACTTGAGATTGGTAAAAAACGTCATGCTGAGCTAATTGCAAAGGTATGTTAACCAGTTGGCATTACCACAAAGCCTATTCACTGTAATTCCCCACCTTTCGTGCTGTTCTTGGCAAAGCGGTTAAACTTTAAGGGCCAGATCCTCAGTTGGTGTAAATTATTATTTTGAAGGCGCTGTGTCAGTTTACGCCATCTGAGAATCTGGCTTTAACAGATTATTAACAAAATTGTAAAGCAGTTATGATCACACAGCACTGTGTTTCAAATGACAACTACACTCATTTTACTCAGCGCGGTTGTTGTTTAATATTGCAAGTGAGCCAGTGTGTACTGCAGAAGTGATTGTCCCTGTTAATTTTGTTTTCTGCAACCAGAATGAGTATTTCCAAAAAGAAATTTTTCAGGCTCAGGAACAGGTCAAGCATCTTAGTGAAAATATAAATAAAACAGAAGTTGAATGCGAGACTTATGAATACAGCTTAATAGAAGACATACAATGGCTTGAGGTAAATGTCATTTTAAAAAAATTCTTGAAAAGAGTAGTTTAAATGGGGAGACGACGTTTGCTCATGTAAATTGGCACCACTCTGTTGACTTCAATGGTGCTACACTAATTGGACCAAATTCTTTCATAATTTGCAGCCCCGTTAACATTGAAGCAGTTGCTCGGAGTTGATCACTGTGAAATTTGTCCCGCGATATATAAACAGCACAGGCTTTATGAAAATATTAGTCTCGCTGCAGACATGGTGGGCCAAATTCTGTTCTGAGTTACAGAGCTGTAAATCCATTGAAATCACTGATGTTGTGTGAGGCGTAATGCAGGGCAGTTTGGTCCTATGTGCGCTAATCCTCTGAGTGCTCTATTATAGCATGCAGCAGCCCTCCTTCAAAGAGCAAGGAGGACAATGTGAGACTCTGAATGAGAACTGACTGGAGCTTCCAGAAACATCAGGCACTTCTCCCATCCGATGTATATAGCATTTCCTCTGTCTCTAGGTAACCTTTCCTGGTTGTATGATTCTCAGCCATCAGTCTAATGGTTCAGAATAGGATAAATCAGACATCCTTAATGTATGAAATATCCCAAGTCTCTTCTTCTCTCTCTCTTTCAATGCCTTTGTGTGTATGGATCTAAAATAATTACACACTGGATCTCTCCTTATGTGCACTTCCTGGCAGCTGTGCTGTTCAAAAACATACATAACGTATGAGGCTAGGTCTACACTAACCCTCCCTGTCGAACTAAGATACGCAACTTCAGCTACGTTAATAATGTAGCTGAAGTCGAAGTATCTTAGTTCGAACTTACCTGTGGTCCAGACGCGGCGCGCAGGCTCCCCCGTCGACTCCGCCTGCTTCGTTCGCAGAGCAGGATTACCGGCGTCGACGGGGGAGCACTTCCTGGTTTGATTTATCGCGTCTTGACAAGACACGATAAATCGAACCCAGAACATCGATCCCGCGCCTCCGACGCGACGGGTAAGTATAGACATACCCTGATAAATGTTCTTTAACTCCTTCTCCACTGTCTTTAATAGGGTTGCTCTAACATCACACAATGAATGTGACATATGAGGATTACCCTTTGCATGTGCACTAGACTGAGTCAAGTCAAAGATAATGATATACCCTTTGGGGTAGAAAAATAATTGTAACTATTATTTCTCCTTCAGTGGTTCTCTCTGGTTTTTCTCTTCTTTAACTGTCTCCGTTTCTTCCCGTGTCTTCACTTTTTGTCATTTTGGTGTTACAACAATTTGTGCCTCTTCCTGGGGCTTCTACTCTTTCATATTCTTCTCCAGTTGTGCACACTCAAGTCATTTTAGTCATACTTGCTGCAGTCTCTGCTCACTTATTTATCTTATTATAGTCTTATTTGTCTGTAAAGCAACGTGAACACCCCTGGCTCTACCTGCTGTCTCTTCTATTGCAGTTCTCTATGCACAAAGAGTATATTCCTGTGTCAATACAAGTATTGCCAGTATATGCACCTGAATTCACTGCTTCTATTTAAATAACTTTGTAATATGGCTGGAAATTCACGATGTGTAATGTCAAAAGAATTACTTAGGCTGTCTCCTCATTCTGGATATTCAAATTGCCTTCATTTTGCCACTCTTCACTTTCAAATCTATGTCTCTCAGCTCTGCAGTTTCCAGTTAATCTGTTAATTTTGTCTTCCTTTGCTACAGTGATTATGCCCACTTTAATAGATCATTCATTAACATTTATTTTCACTAAAGGATGATGTCAAAGGTAAAACCGAAGAGATATATCAAAAAGAACAACAACTAATTCTGAGCATCCCTATCATAGAAGAAAGACGGAAAGAGCTGGAAGAGAAGCATGAAAAATATGAAGACTTTAAAAAAGTAGCCTCAGGTAGGTATTAAATAACTCCGATGCACTTTGAAGCCTTCTGATTCTGTCTTAGAAAGAGGTCTGACTTGGTGATATGGGTGACCTTGAAGCTAATGAGTGACTGGCGTTCCAAGAAGGGAAATGCCTGAAAAATTCAAAGTAATTTGAGTTGATTTTGTAGAGGTTTAAGATTAATATAGACTCTGAAGATAGATATTTCGCTTCCCCTCCCCGATCTTTATCCTAATCCTCTTTACTTACTTTGTGTATTATGGTGAATCTGGTGTTTTGATATATTTGTCGTATTTGAAAAAATTATTAAAATTATATATAAATAAGAGATCTGACTGTACCAGAGCTCTTTACCATAGTTCAGATAACTGTAAAGTACAGTAAAGCTCTGTGGGCTTTGTGCACCAGCTGGATTATGACATCTGGACACTACTGGAACATTAATAATGAATAATAACGTCCCTATACAGTTGATCACTTGTTGATGGAACATCTAATTCTGTTGTCTAAAAAAACCTTTTCCTGATTTGTAGAACTAAAAAATGAAGAGACAAGACTGACAAAATCCATTGATCAGTCAGTCAAGATGATTGGTAAACTCAAGAAGATCATGGTAATGGTTCAAACCTTGCTTAACATTATTTGTTAAAGTTTCCTAAATCAGTTTTCCTCCCGTCTGTTCTTGTGCTTTTTAATGATCTCCCTCCACCCTTCCAGTACCATCTCCCTATAGCTGCTATGGAACTGGTCATGCACAGAGATTCTGGCTGGAGGGAGCTTGCGTAGCTTGATTCAGACCACAGAGCAGCACTGTCATTTGTCATGCAAAAAACTGACCTTGATCTTGTAACCCTCAGTCATATGAGCTGTCCCAATGGAATTAAAAGGATTACTTAAGTGAGGAAGGGGCTGCAGTATTGGGCCCTGTGTGAGCTCTCTCCCTGTACAGAAGCTTGCTGGTGCAAGAGTCTTTGCTGCTTCTTGGTAAAATTGTCCTGTATCTTTGTCTCATGATCTCTCCAGCTCATTGCCTATCTTGACTATATCAATAGATAACAGCATAAGGAGAGAGAAATTCAGAGTCACGGATGGTTTGTGTGAAGGACACAGTACTAAAGAAAGGTGTATGAGTCACAAACAAAACCACAAGGTTTGTGCCTGGCTGTGTGATACTGCAAGGATGGAACTCTGTGGTTGCTGACCCACAAAAGCCCACAGGCACAGATGCTGTTCCTGATTTGAGAAGGAAGTGCTCCTTCTTCAAGCATCTTTAAATAGGCAGTAGCTTACCCAGAATCTGTGTTCCAAACATTTGTGTACCACCAAAGCCTTCATCAACAGAAATACGTTGTGTGTGTGTCACTAAGCTCATCAATGTGATCCCAGGTCTGATTTAAACAAACAGGAAATGAGGTCCAATGGTTAGTATATGAGACAGAGTCAGGAGACCTGGGTTCTGTTCCCAGCTGTGCCACTGGCTTGTTGACCTTGAGCAATTCCACTTCACCTTTCTGTGCCTCTTTTTCCTAATGTGTAAGATGGAGATAAGATTCATTTTGTAAAGCGCTTTGAAATCTTTCAGCGAAAGGTGCCACATATGTGAAAAGTATTCTTAGTATTATTAATGTATTAGGTTACAACAACTATAGTCCAAATACAAGATCAATTACAATGAAGCAAAATAATGAAGGGTTTATTCATTAATAGGCTGAGCTGAAGAATGAATTAAGAATAAAGCGTGACTTGGCATTTGACCAGTTAAAAGATCATACGGAAGTTCTGAAGTTGCTAGAGAGAGACATCTATGAGGTCGACAGGAAGCTCGACATTGTGAAAACAGAAAACTGCACAATGAAATTAGTGAGTATACCGATGGTTTACAGCACAGCTTGTCAGCATGCAGGTCTCTCTTCAATTTTTTTTTCACAGGGAAAAATCGAATTGGAGCATGATTAAACAGAATAAACTCTATAAATGCTTCAGCATGCAATATAGGAGCCAAATTTTGCTTTCTGATGCACCTGTGGGGCTCCCGGTAGCTTCCCTGGGAGACACATAGGAACATCTAAGGGCAGGATTTGTCCCTTTGGCATTTTGTCTGTGAAGGGATCTTTCATCATTGAGTAGAAAAAGCACTCTGGTGCATCCAGTCAGGTATATAGGGAAAGGCTTCCCTGCTAGCTGTGAAAGACTGGGTGAAAACTGAGGCATAGAAGAGGCCTGTGCTGTTTGGTATTGCAGCAAGGAAGACAATCCCACATTTCTCCCTGTTGACTTACACAGCCATTTTAGCTCATTCTTTTATTCTGGAGCAGTGGCCGGAGCACCGTGTGCCAGAAAACCCAAGCCCACTAAGTAATAGGAAATGGTCTCAAGCTGAAACTAGGTGGTAGGTTTTCCCCTCTTAGAATGGTGCACTTTTGTGATGAGAGATGAGAAACACTGGGATTCATTGTGGTTACTGCCCAGAGAGGATTAACAGTGCCTCCCGCCACTCTGCAACAAAGAAAGGAATCACAGGAAAGCTGACTTGTTTTGCCTTTACAGGAGTTTTGCATGCAGCATGCTGATGTTCAGCTTTCCAGGTGCATTTCCTTTCGGGGACTGTAGGAATCCCTACATTTTACCTGATGGATCCAGCTCTGGACTCGGGTGATGACATGATCAGTCATTTCTATCCTGGCTAAGCATTTGCATTTGTTGCTGCCTTATTGTTTTTCAGGGTTAAGGTAGTTTTCAGAAGTGCCCAGTCCCATTTCAGAAGCGACTTTGAGCTGGAGGGGTGAATTCCAGCTTGAGGCGACATGGCCACGCTAGCTCTGATCAAGCTAGCACACTAAAAACAGAAGTGTAGCTGCTGTGGTAGAAGCAGTGGGAGGAGCTAGCCACCCTGCATGCATACTTTTGGTCTCAGATGGCATTGTACTTGGGGTGGCTAGCCCCACGCGCCGCCGTGGCTACACTTCTATTTTTAGTGCACTAGCTCTATCAGAGCGCCACTTGCGTTTCCTCGAGCTAGAATTTACATCTTCCAGCTCTAGACATTCCTTTAGGCATTTAAGAGCCCAATTTTCATTGAAAGTCAATAGATTTAGGTTCATAAGTGCCTGAGTCGTCTCGGAAAATGGGACTTAGGCTCCTAGCTATTTTTGGAAATGTTAACCTAAGTCTTCCATTGCTAGGTCCTGTGCGAGGTGTCAAACTAGCCTACACGAATAGAGGAATTCCTTCTCCAGAAAAGATCTGAGTACATTAGACTACTGTGAAAGCAAAGTCTTGATTGCTGATCTATGTCAGGCTGCAGTTTGAAGCTGAAGCTACACCTTCATTAGACACAATGAGCTAAATTTCCAAAGGGCTTTCTGTATTGTGTGTAGTATTTGTATGTGCCCCTGTTTGAATGCACAGAAGCCTGGTTTTACAAGTGCAGTTGCCTGTATTTGCATGCACTAATATTACAGATGCTACTTAGGAGGCGCTTTGAAAATGTGACCTTATAATTTATTTTCTCTGATATAAACACAAGCCTTCTTCAGAAAGAAAGCCATAGTACAGTTATCCCTCTCCTTGATGCTCAGTACGGGAACAATTTCAAGATGGTCTGTTCATTCTGACACCCAAATGCTGGTTGCTCTGCGTCAGGGGTGGGCAAACTTTGTGGCCCAAGAGCCACATCTGGGTATGGAAATTGTATGGCGGGCCATGAATGCTCACAAAATTGAGGTTGGGGTGCAGGAAGAGGTAAGGGCTCTGGCTGGGGGTGCGGGCTCTGGGGTGGGGCCAGAAATGAGGAGTTCAGGGTGCGGGAGGGGTGCAGGCTCTGGGGTGGGGCTGAGGATGAGGGGTTTGGGGTGCAGGAGGGTGCTTCGGGCTGGGATTGAGGAGTTCGGAGGGCGGGAGGGGTATCTGGGCAGGGGGTTGCGGCGCGGGAAGGGCTCAGGAGTGCAGCTCTGGGTGGCACTTACCTCAAGCAGCTCCTGGAAGCAGCAGCATATTCCCCCTCCGGCTTCTACACAGAGGCGTGAGGCGGTTCTGCGCGCTGCCCAGTCCGCAGGCACCGCCCCTGCAGCTCCCATTGGCCGCAGTTCCCGGCCAATGGGAGTTATGAGGGTGGCGCTTATGGCGGGGGGCAGCTTGCGGAGCCCCCTGGCTGTCCCTAAGCATAGGAGCCGGAAGGGAGACATGCTGCTGTTTCCAGGAGCTTCAGCATGCACATGCAAGCTCCAGGCCCCACTCCTCAGTGGGAGATAGAGAGCTAGATTTAATCGGCTGGCAGGCCGGATGTGGCCCATGGGCTGTAGTTTGCCCACCCGTGTTCTACGTCCTCTACTGCTGATGATGTAGCAAAGGAACTACAGAAAGAAGAAAATCAGTTTCAACTCCAAAAGTTGAAAGAGCTATTGGTACCTGAAGTACAACAAAGATACTAATTTGGAACCTGCTTTTGTACTTCACTATTGCCTTGGGACAGTTACATATAGTAAAGAGACACAGGGAAACTAAACTGCAAGTGACTAGTGAGTGCCAGAGCCTCGGCGGGTGTAAATCAGCACAGCTGCATTGACTGACTGGTTTACAGCTGAGGATCTGATCCTGAGATTTCACTTATTTTGGTTATCGTTAATGTGGTTGTTCTAGAAAGTGAAATGGATGCCTGTTGAGGAGAAGTGTAACAATGGAAAGAGTTTTGTCCTGGGGAATAAACGACCCTCTGTATATCTGTAGGTCACACAAATTACTAAAGAGATCAGAAAGGAGAGACCAAACACAAATATTTACCTAGCTGCAATGATTTTCTCTGCAGTGCAATGCACAGATGAAAGCGGATATTTTGACAATGAGCCATGAAGCCGAAAACCACAAATCAACAACAATAACAATTCTGAGTGATCTGACAGTCCTTCATCGTGAGTAACATGTCATCAAAGGGAATGTTCAGCTATTTAAAAACAAAAAGTATCATATTCTCAGTATTTAAAAAGGAAGACTATTTTAGAATGTTTATGTTTCTCTGACAGTCTGCTAACATTTTAAAACTGAATTTATTTTAGAGCTTTTTCTGAAGGGATGGTCAGAGGACAGTAGCATTCAAAAGGTGGGTTTCAACATTTTTTGAGAAGGTATTTTTTAGCATTGAAAATAATTTGGTTACCATGCAAAAAAGAATAATAGAAGATCTGGCACTGTAAATACTCTACTACCATTATTACTCTGCCACAGGGTAAAATACAGGAAATTAGAAATTTTCTAGCTCTGCATAAAAATAATTATTGTAAATTTCTTTGTCCTAGGTTGGTTCTGATTCCATTTCCCTCATCCTAGGTTCAAACATACCTAAAGCTTGTCATCTTTCTTTAAATTTTTGTAAAACTCAACCTGCAATAAGAAACTCATGAAAAATCTGCATAAGAGCTGGCTCTGGATCTCGAGTGGGTATGCCAACCCAGCAGAGTTATACAATTGGTGTTTGGACAATCTATGAAAAGTCAGGCAATGCAGAACAAACGGGTCCTAATGTTTTGTGATTTCTTTTTCTTTACAAGAAAATGATTTTTCCACTTTGTCTCATTATAGGAATTTGTGGAGAATGAGAAGGAAATCCTGGCTTCAATAGCAGATCTTGTAACAAAACTTCATGAGAGAGAGAAAAAGATTGATTGTATTAACAAAGGGCTACAAAATAACCTTGATGGACTGGCTTCTTTGAAATCCAGCACGGAACCCAGTAAGATACACCAATCCCTTTTCTTTTACTTTGTATCCTGATGGAATTACGGTGAATTTGTTCATTAGGAATAAACGGTGATAACACTTCAGAAATAAACTCCATCCTATTCTCAGCTGGTGGAAACTGATGCAGCTCCATGGAGCTATGTCAGTTTCCACCAGTGAGGATCTGGACTTAAATTCAGTGGAAAAGCTATTGTGTTCATTAGGAAAAGTATGCCTATTTTATGGCACAGCCTGGATGATGTTACATTTAATATCTTGTTCCTAAAGGCTAATTCAGTAAGGAAGCTGTGGAAAATATGTAGAGCTTCACTGTTCTCTTCAGAACCACATTTTAGCTTTTCCACAGTGGACATGTCAAGGCTAACAAACCAGAGCTGCTGCCTGGCCTGGCGCTGTATGATTAGCATTATGGCACTGTAAGTTTAATTGATGGTTAGAATGACTAGAATTTTTTGTATGGACAACTTCTGTTGTTTACATTTTAAATAATACTACACTGGGGCTGAGCATGAACATGTCTCCTCTTAGGACCATTCCCTCCACCACCCATAATACCTTGCTACCTGCTCATTTTAGCTCCAATGGTACAGGCTTGTGCTTTGGATACTAAAGGTCCTAAGTTCTATCCCTGGGAATGTTCATGGTATGTGCATGCATGTGGCTATATTCTTGTAACACAAGTACATTGGTTTCTTGATGATAGGATTTTTAAACGGAAAGGTTATTATTGTATTCATACACTTTTGAGGTGATTGGGATGTGGATACTTGGACAGCAAACTAGAGAAAGGGATGAGTTAAATCTATAAGGAAAAGAAAATGTCTGCTTCAGCTTAAGGCCTGATGCTGCCGTTATTTCATGTGTGGAACGTTTACTGAGGTCAATGTTAAGTCATTGCATAAAAGGACCACAAGGATCAGACAAAAATGGGTCTGTTTAATTACATCCATCTTAAACTAAGTATCTGCCATTAACTTTTTTGTGCAGATGAGAGCAGATACTGAGAAACACTTGCTAAAATACATATTTTATATTTAAATTCCAGATGTTTCTGAAGGATAGACTATTGGAGTAAAAAGGAAAAGGTAAGTATCCATATATGATCCCTAGGCTACATTTACCAGTAAACTATGCTCTTAACAGTCTACTGACTAATAGAAATTTTAGGATTAATGTATAAGATTTCCCAGTCTTATCAGGACATGCTTATCATTAGTGCTATTTGGGTTTTGTTTTCACATTTCTTTTTGACAACTTAGGGCCAAACTTTTAAGCCTGGAGCCACACTGTCCATGAAGAGAAATGCATATGCAATTGCTCTTTTGTCATTACCATAGCTGCGCATGCAAATGGACATTGCAGTTGGCCAGTTTTGTATGCAGGTGCTCTAGAAACCCAGTCACCCAAAGTGCATGTGCAATCCCAGTAATTGAGTCTGAAAACACAGGTACGAGACTATGCACAGAACACTTTGTCCATTCAACTACCAGCCACGGGAGTTGGTATTTTCATGCATATATCTATCAGGGCCATATTTTCAGAAGTGCCTTATGGATTTGAGTACATAAAAAATGGGAATGTTTGTATGCAAACAGATTGGATACATCTATCTCATTAAGCAAATGCCTGTTTTCACACCCAAATGTGTTTTCGTGTGTACCATTGTAGAAGTAGTGAAATAGTGACTAATTTTCCAGTTAGACAAAGTTATTAGGACAAAAATCCTAAATCTTGTAGTAAGAGAGAATACTACATCATTCGCAGCTGAACAAGGAACAGTGACATCTGGAGGCAGGGAAGCTGGTGTAGAGTCCAAAGCAAATACCCTGAGTTATCTGCATGTTCCACAGTATTACTGGCTAGAAGGGGGACCAATTCCCGCATCGGAGTATGCAGGCAGCGTATTGGGAAAACTGCCTGAGTGGAAGCGATAGTACTCTTAAATCGTCTCCAGATGGAAGATTGTACAGTTAACACATCTCAAACCAGACAAAGAAGCAGTAAGAAATGTACTGTAGAAAACAATCCTGCTCTGACCGTTCTTGCTTCATTTCCTCGCCCGTGTTTTAAGATCTAAATTGTATTGGTCTGCAGGTTAATAGGAGGCTGTATCAGCGGAAGGGGGAGGGGAGGAAGGGGAGTTTCTAGTGGGAGTAAAATGCTAGTAAATAACTACATCTGCAATTTTAGACACTGAGTGTTCTCTGCAAACTTCTTATTTTTAGGGAGATGGTAATTCCAAGTGAGGGGGTGACAGAAGCCAGATACTTTACCAGAAAACCACAGCTCTATTTTACTACTTTATTCAAACAGATGCTAATATATGGCATTGTGAAATAAATAAATAAGGTACAAACAAAACTTGTATTACAAGGTATGTGCCACTAGTATTTATACATAGTGAAAAATGTACAGATTAAGACATTATCCACTTTGATTTTTTACAAGCCCTTCATGAAGTTAGAGTACAAAGTACAGCTCTTTCTAAGATTACATAGTCTTGCTCTTAGATTCTGTATGGTGTTTTACTTAGAAAATGTTTTTTGTACAGAAATGACAACTTTAGTCTAAGAAGAGCTGAAGGGCATAACAAGCACTGAAATTCTTTAATCCATGTTACTGGGACAGGTTCACTGGGGCGTTGGCACAAGTTACATTTAATGTCCATTTGCTCCTTCTGAAAGGATGCGTGAAGGTTCAGTGTACTTTGCAGTAAGTAAGTAAAAGAGGGCAGGTGCAGGCACCAAAGCCAACAGTGGTAAATCCTGGCCAAGTCTCTCCAGTTTGGAAATAGAGATGATTCCATAGGCGTGAAGTAACCAGTGGCTAGAAAGAACGACAAGCCTTTTCTTCCTGACAAGAAGATCCTTGAAAGACTTGTAAAAGAAAAAGTGTTGTTAATGTTTTCACACCTACATTGTATCTGACACTTAAGTGAGAGGTTGTGCACAGTGCAGGGGGAGGCACTATATATAAAGTCTATTGGGCTTGAGAATTATGATTTGACTCTAGTCACTCTATATGATCTTTCCCTAGTCCTCCTTGGGCGAGGGAGTTGCATCAAGGACTACCAATCCATGCTAGTTTCCTTGAGCTGGACTCGTATGCCAAAAATGAAAAAGGCTTATTCCCAGAATAAGTGCAAGAGTACACACAAATACATGAGGAAAGGCAAGCTAGCAGTCACCACTCAAGTCAGTATTCCAGGAAGATATTGTAGCATATGCCAGAGAGATCTGATCATGCATTAATAATGAGCAAGTGTTCCTCATCTTACATCTCAGGCCTCAAGGCTCTGCTGGTTAGTTTTTTAATCTATAACAGAAGAGACATTTCTACCTACCTCTACTTCAGAAGCAGACATGTACACAGCCAGGGTAACCAAAGATAACACCAATATAATGTATGGGAATGCATAATCTAAAGGCAAACATTGCATGTATTAGAGGGAGGAAAAACACACCACTACATTAAGTACATTTCAGCAGAAAACATTAACTACTGCTATGTATGGAACTGTTCCACTGAATCAGTCCAGCCTACTTTAGCTCATGTGTTTGAAATTTAACAATCATGTACTACAGTATGAATGAGTGATGGACAAGCATGGAAGTTTACTTTCTGACCTTCTAGAGCAGTAATACTCAGATTGTGGCCCGCGAGTCACAAGTGGCTCTTTCATGTGTCTCCTGCAGCTCTTTGCAGCACATGATATTAAAATACGGTTTGGTTTAATTATTAACCAATCAGGATGCTTTTACTAGGTTATTAACTTATTTGCTGTGAGAATAATTTATATACAAAACCCAAATATTTCCTGTCATTCATGCTACTGTGGCTCTTTTGGGTAATGTCGATCACTAATTTGGCTCCTGAACCACTGAAGTTTGAGCATCACTGTTCTAGAGGTTTCAAAATCCATCTCGTCCGAGGCCCAAAGGATCATATTTCTACGTAACATAAGGATGGCCATACTAGGTCAGATTAATGATCCATCTAGCCCAGTATCCAGCCCTCCGACAGTGCCCAGTGCCAGATGCTTTCAAGGGAATGAACGGAACAGGGCAATTTAGAGAGTGATCCATCCTGTGTTGTCTAGTCCCAGCTTCTGGCAGTCAGAGGTGTACAGACACCCAGAGCGTGGGGTGTGTCCCTGCCCATGTTGGCTAATACCCATCAATGGACGATCCTCCCTGAATTTATCTAATTCTTTTTTAAACCTAGTTATAGTTTTGGCCTTAACCCCATCCCCAGCAACAAGTTCCACAGGTTGACAGTGCGCTGTGTGAAGAAGTGCTTCCTTTGTTTTAAACCTGCTGCCTCTTAATTTCATTGGGTGACTTCTGGTTCTTGTGGTACGTGCAGGGGTAAATAATTCCTTATTCACTTTCTCCACATCATTCATGTTTGAACAGACCGCTCTCATACTATTTCTAATTAGGTACTGTACATTTTAACACGCATCACTGAAGTTTAATAGCCCTTTGGCTCCCCCCATCACAGCTAAAGCACAAACGTGAACAGAAAAGTGGACAGAAGAGCCCCAATAAAAGCTGGAAGGGAGCTTGTATGCTGAGTGATGGCACTGTGACATGCTGCCCCTTCACACAGACTGGGCTTATAGCGCCAGGATGGGACTCAAGACTGAGGAGGCCTAAGAACAGCTAAATTTTCCAGTTTGCTTCAGCCCCTTCTGAAACCAGAGGTATTTCTGCTGGAAAAGATAGATTAAGTTAATACCACTAAATGCAGCATAAGCTTCCAGTCCACACCCGCCTCTTTGAGGGGTAAAAGGCAAGACACAGAGCCATGTGCCCAGGAGGGAGGGAACAGCACGAGGCAGCCTCTCCTCATGGATTCCTCAAGGTCTGGAGGCCACAAACCCCTCTTCACATCCCCTTAAAAAGGAGGAATACGGTAAGAAAGTTTGAGGCAGTCCTCAGTTTCCCTGATCTCTTCCCCTGTGGCTTTCTACAGCTTTCACAAGAGTGCTCAATTTGGCTGTAAGTGAGTGAGGGCTTCATTTTCAGATACTTTGAGTGCATCTGACAACCAGGCTCTGAATTCTTCTATTGGCAAGCAGCTTTTAGAATAATTTAGGGCAACAATAATTTTCTCTCTTGAGCTGCTGACTGCGTTTGAGTGTTCTCTAGACTCCCATTGTCACTGCTTTCCAAATGCATTCCTCAGCATTTGCTAATTTTCCCCTTTATTTAAATTTCTTTCTAGAAGGCTAAATTTACAGAACTGCAAGGAAGCTTGGAACGCATTCCTACTATCTAGGGAGCGAGGCCAACGCTGCTTTGGGGAGGTCAAAGTTATTTGTGGTTTTAAACCAGTATCTGTACGCAAATACATATCTTAGCTAGACTAACAGTACACTCAATGCACTGCCATGCTCTGCTAAGGTAGCACTGAGTTAACTGGCTACTTTTAATTTACACCACCAGCTCCATGATTTGTCATTGTTTTCCCAAGAAGGGGCGGGGTGGCATACTTCTTCATGTAATAGATGGCTGTGTGGAGTAATCTAATTTTATAGCACTGGGGGCGGATATTTGAACAATAAGGGTAATTTTGATGAATGTTTTTTTATACATTTAATGCAATAGCCTTACCCATAGCAAAGCAAAAAAGGACATACTTTGTCCACTGAGCAAGGTGTTGTTTTTGTTAAGGGCATACATAAAAAACTTACAGAGCAGGCCTCCTCCAACTGCTTGAAGTACAGTTAGAATAGGGAAGAAGTAGAGTGCTGCATAAATACTTTTAAATCGATCGGACTTTCCTAACCCACAGGCAATCTTCTTAACCAGAAGAGGTCGGAGAAGCATCATCAACACCAGACAGAAGGCATAGTATATAAATACAATGGTGTATCTGTAAAGAAAAAAGTTAATACTTACTACTATATGCATGAAAGTAGTAACTACAGGCTCTAACAGACCTAGGATTCCTTGTGTTAGGCACTATACACACAGACACACACAGACAATCTTTCCCCTGAAGAGCTTACAATCTATACAGAGGGTGGGAGGGGAAAACAGAGGCACAGAGAGCTCAGGTGATTTGCCATAGGTCACACCACAAGGCAGTGACGGAGGTGGGAGCAAACTGCAGGTTTCCTGACTCACAGTACAGCACAATCTAGACCACGCCACCTCCCAAGGGCAGTGAAAGCAGCATGCAGGTTAGTTCTGAAAGGTTGCCCAAATCTATAGGTGTTTCTTAATTCTCTATTCTGAAGTGTAATTAAGATGTATTGAAGTTCACTGTTACAGATTCTCTGTACTCCTAAACCCTCAAACAGGCTCCCATGCGTGGCTGCTCATTGTGACACTCATTTATGAGATGTTAAAAGGTACAGGTTGCTACTCTCCATTGTAAGACTATTATAATTACCATTACTTGAGTTCTTTGTGAAACTACCTAGAGATGTGTAGAATTTCCCCCAAAGAGCCAGCATGCAATGTGCCAAAACGCTGCCAGTAAAGGTACAGTCAGAGAGATTGTTGGCTTGCTGGTTTATGATGATTTACTATGCTGGTGCTTTAAAGAAGCGCCACAAAAGAGAGAGCTCAGTGAGTCACAAGACTTCAAAGGGTTTTGATAGCCCACTGGTCTGGGTTAGATAAGCACTTTTACATTCTGCACCTTCAAAGAGGAATTTCTAAAGGAAGTCAGTCATTTAAACAATTGTGAAAATCAACATTATAAGCAGAAGAAAGGAAAATGGATGCCCTCTACCAGATGAAAGATTGACTTAGTGTTTGTGAAGTGCTGTGAATGTTCTGATTTTTTTTCTTCAATTAGTGGCATATGGCTATATTTCAGACTAAGGTTAGTTTAAGTTGACCTCCTTGGTCTATCCTCATTTCATCTAGTGTAAAGCTTTTATATCTCTACCTCTGTCTGAAAGCTATACAAACTTCAGAATTTAAAGTATGTATTTCTACCAATCCTTGGCAAACTTTTATTACTGTTCACCCATAATTACTATAAGCTGCTGTTATAGACAAGGAAATTCACAAATAAACTGAAGTCTAGACTACCACTAGGACCTTCCATTTCTCACACAAGGGCCAGTAAAAGAATGAATAAGCACTTACAGTGCTCCATTTTTAAAGTGCCATATAAACACAGCTCCCAATTCAAGATAGCACTTGAGCACATGCTTAAGGTTAAGCATGTGCTTAAGTGCTTCTCTGGATAGGGATGCTTTCCTGAATCTAGGCCACATTAAGTACATTTTGGCAAGCAGATTTCCCTTATAAGAAGTACTAACGTAGCAGAATATGGCCACATTTCAGGGTTAAATGTACCATAAGCCAACATTTTATCCATTCCTGAAATACATATGGTGAAAATAGCAAACTTATAAAAAATACTCTGACTTTATACTCACAGAGGATAGACAGCTTCATGAGTACAGTGTACAGTTGTAATGTAATCAGGACTTGGGTTGTAAAGCATTGTATACCAGTCAGAAAGCATCACTACCTTGCAAGAACGGATATACAGAAAACCTACTGGATCACTCACAAGCAGTGTAACTATTGCTGCAACACTGCATTCGAATAAAGCAGTAAGATGCTGAAACAATGCACTGGAACTGTAGAGGGAGGAAGAAAAAGGTTCTTTAATACCACTTGATTACTGACAGGGGAAAAAATATCAAATGCTGAGTGAAGTATAAAGACTCAACTCTAAACTGTCTATTGTGTTTAAATTCACTATGAAAGATGGGCTAAAGCCACAGTTATTACAAAATGAAGATTGAAGTAAGCATGACACTGAAAATAATCTCTCATTTATCTGAGTCACACTATTTAGTGCACAAGTGCAGTTGTACTTCATCTAAACGTCTGAAACTAACATTCACACCACAGGTTTCAGAGTAGCAGCCGTGTTAGTACATGTGAATAGAACATGTAGTCCTGTTCTATTCACACCACATTTAGTCTAGCAAAAACTAAGATCAAATATGCAAGGCAGATGAGAGTTGTACAACTTCCTACAACACGGAAAGAATATTTTTTGTGCAGCAAAACTAAACTATTAACCACTGGCAAAGTGAGAACTAAGCACCACTCTTGATATTTCCAAGGCATTCATTTCCAAGTTACCTATTCTTTATAAATGGTGGTTTTCATATTCATAGTGACTTGCTACATATATTTTTAAATAAAAGGGCAAACATTTTAAATTAGATGTCTGAAACTCTCACTGGAGCTGAAAGCTCATGTTAAAATGATATATTTTAGTGGGTTGAGAGTTTATAGTATGAAACATTAAGTGTTTAGTATATGGTTTTCACACCACTTTAAACAGTAATTTTAAATGTAATTTTACATTTGTAAAATATTTATACAGCATGAAATTACAGGACGCAGCCATGTTCTTTAATAAGTCTGTTATAAAGAGCATTCAAAACCTATGATACTACAGTAAAGGTCATGTTGGCATTATCATCTAAGTATCTTCCTGTCAGGGGTTTTAAAGGTGTAGTAATACTCTTTAGGCCAAAACCTGCCATAGGTGAGCGTTCCCTCCTACATCAATGAGGATTCCTTCAATGCATTTAAAACAAGGAGTTGGGGACAGGGCATTTTCTGGGCACTGTGACCATCTGGGAGGAACTGTGCCCCAGTAATTATTGCACCTCTAAGATGAAAATTAATAAACCCATAAGCACATGGTGTGCCCATAAAATTAGCAGCCTGTGTATCTGCCTGCCCAATAGCATGACTCCTTTAGAACAACACGATTTGCATTCTCATATGAATGGTACATATTTATGGTGCGCCTTTTTGTTTTTAAATTAAATAAAAAGATTACTAACCTCTTTTTCCCTGAATACCATTCAATGAAGAACCAGTGCAGAACCAAAGGAAGCATGGCCATAAAGCCAAGGTATAGCCAGTCATAATGCCCTGGAGATCCTGTACACTCCCGACAGATTTTATCACCATCTGTTCGCTGTCCTCGCGGACAAACCTACAAAAACAGCACCACAAAACTCTACAAGTGCCTGAAAACCAAATAACTGATCATTTGTTTTGTTGGAAGTCCAGTTAAAAGGGAGTGCGTGGGCTGACAAATTTACCTAATTAAAGAAAGTTCAATCCCTCAGCCCTCCGCTTGCCCCAATGGTCCCATCCCCTGAGCAAACTTGTCCCACTCTCATTCCATCCCTTACTGTCACTTTCATCTGGCTTGTCCCCCTCAAAATACAAACATGCATTAGTCTCTCGCATCCTATAAAATCCCACCCATCTTTAACCCCGCTTGTCTCTTTAACTACTGCCCCATCTCCCTTTCATCTCTAAGCTCATTGCATACACTGTTTACCATCATTGTCTGGAGTTCTCCTCCTCCAATTCCATTCTAGACCCTCTCCAATCTAGCTTCCACTCCTTGCACTCCACTGAAATTGCTCTCGCCAAAGTCTCTTAATGACCTTTTCCTTAAAGCTCAAAACCAGTACTCCATCCTCATCCTCCTTGACCTGTCAGTCACTTAGTCGACTGTGCTCCTCTTGAAATCTTGTCCTTCCCTGGCATCCAGGACTCTCTACTCTCCTGGTTCTCCTCTGACCTTTCTAATGGCTCCTTCAGAGTATCCTCCTCCTCCCCCCTCCAGCTTTGGGGGTGGGGGATCCACAGAGCTCTGTCCTTGGTCCCCTTTTCTTCTCTCTCTTTGCCTTATCTCTGGGTAATCTCAACAGCAAACACAAATTCAACTACCATCTCTATACTGATGACTCACAGATCTACCTCTCCACTCCAGACCAGACTCCTGTCTAAACTAAAATCTCAGCCTGTCTCTGACATCTCCTTGTAGATGTCTAGCCATCAAGCTCAACATGGCTATAACAGAGCTCTTAATCTTCTCCTCCAAGCTTCCCCTACCTACCTTCTCGATCACTGGGCAAAATGCCACCATCACACCTGGCACTCAAGCCCATAACCTGGATGTCATCTTTGACTCAGACCTCTCTCTAGGTCAGTGTTTTCCAAACAGTGGGTCCTAACCCACCAGTGGGTCCCAGGCAACATGCAGGGAGGAGGGGTGAAGAGTGAGCCCACACCGCAGTCATCTCGCAGTGGCAGCCCCTGTCCCGCAGAATCTGGGCCTTCTCCAGGCATTGCGACCTCGTGCATGGGGTTGCAGCACCCCTCAGGCCTGAAGGGGCAGCCAAGCCAAACCCGAGTGCCGTTGCAATCCCATGCACTAGGCTGCAAATGCCCAGAGCAGGGACCCAAGCCCAGCTCCGCTGGACAGGAGCCACCGCTGTAGGGTGAGTGCAGAACAGGCTCTGTCTCCAACTTCCCTCCGTTCCCCACTCTGGGGGCTCCCCTCTGCACTGGTGTTAGGGTTGCAGTGGTGGGATGGAAAGTGATGTTACAGGTGGTCGGTGCCCCCTCAGCGGGGCAAGGAGGAGAAGGACATTGGCGAATTATTTTTGGCTCCTTCCCTCCATGAATTTGGACCCTGGGTGGGCCACAAAAAAAAAAAAAAAGACAAAATACATAGTTTGGGAGCCACTCCTCTAGGTCTTCACAGCTCGGCTGTGCCTCAAGCTTGCTGATTTTTTTCTACATAACATCTCTAAGGGCTTGTCTTCACTACCCGCCGGATTGGCGGGTAGCAATCGATCTATCGGGGATCGATTTTTCGCGTCTCGTTAAGACGCGATTAATCGATCCCCGATCACGCTCCCCGTCAATCCGGAAATCCACCTCATCGAAAGGCGGAAGCGGAGTCGACGGGGGAGCGGCAGCGATCGACTCGCCTCCGTCCTCATGGCCAGGTAAGTCGATTACGATACGCCGACTTCAGCTACGCTATTCACGTAGCTGAAGTTGCATATCGTAGATCGACCCCCTGCCCTAGTGTAGCCCTGGGCTAAGACATGGCCCTTTCCATCCATTCACAGGATTAGAACTCTAATCCAGGTCCCAGTCATCTCGTGTCTTGATTCCTGCAACATCTTTTTCTCTCGTCTTGACACATGAAGTCTTATACCCATTCAGAATGATGCTGCCGCTGCTAAGATCATTTCCCAAGCACGTCACTTTGACTATGTCACCCCTGTCTTTGCATCCCTTGCTTGGTTCCCCCTTCTCTATCACATCAGACACAAGGGCCTTGAAACACAAGTAGCTGCACAGCCTATCCCCAGCTCTTATTTGGTATTGAGATGTCAACTCCCTCCTCTGATGGGCCTAAGATGCCAGCCTCCATTGTCAACTTGGTAAATCTTCAAACAAACACCTACGTGCTTCCTCCCATGCTGCCCCTCATGCTTAGGAACTCCGTGTAAACATCTTCCTTCAAATCCCTCCTTAAAACTCTCCTTTGCTGGGATACCTATAAAAAAAACTTGACAAAAGTCAGGCCACTTGGTGTGCTGAGACCATTGATTAGCATGCTGATCAATGCTGCCTCAGTTTCCTTGCACTCCCGTATGTTTGTCTGTATCTATCTGTTGTCGCTTGTCTTATACTTAAGGCTACAATTCAGTCCCAGAGTCACGGAGGAGGCAGGACTGTGCGCCCCTGCCCTGCAACTGGCTGGAACCAGGACCCTGCAGCCCCAACCCCGGGCTTGACGGAGGCTACAGCCGGGGCTGCGCACCCCAGCCCTGCACCGTCCCAGGCTTGGCAGGGGCTGCAGCCGGGGCCGTGCACCCCAGCCCCACACGGCCCAGTCCCACGGCATCCCGGGCTCAATGGAGGCTGCGGCAGTGGCTGCAGTCAGGGTTGCACACCCAGCTATGGAGTGGGGGCTGTGTGCCCCCCATGGCTGTGCCCCCCACTCCAGCTGCTGGAGCCGGGGCTGTGCTCCCTGCCATGGCGGGGGACTCGGCCTGTCAGTCCTCCCCCACATGGGTCTCCATTCCTCCCCTCTACCTAACCCTGCCCCCTGGTTATTTTTTAGTAAAGTGACAGACAGGTCACAGGCTCCATGAAATTTTTATTGCCAGTGACCCGTTCATGACTTTTATTAAAAATAACCATGATAAAATCTTAGCCTTATAAGTTAGATGGTAAGCTCTTTGAGGCAGTAACTGTCTTTTTGGTCTGTGTTTGTACAGCGCCTAGCACAGTGGGGTCCTGGGCCATACCTATGCACTACAGACATATAATCATCACCATCTAATGTTGTACATGACCTTTGTGCTCCAGATTACAGCCTCATACAACTTAGAGAATCAGCATCAGACTTGGACATTCCAACCAGGAATTGCCAGAGCACAATGCGCCTCAGCTTCCCTCCCTCAGCACCCTCCAATCTCAAGAGAAATAAGGAAGGCGTGGGAAAGGCATACTACCTGCTATGCCAGCTGGGAATTCCTCTATCATAGGACTCTCCCACAGATGGTTTAGACACTCTCATGCCTCCTTTGCATGTGACACAGAAGAAAACACATCACAGGCCAAGATCAGGCCCTAGATCTCATTCACAAATTCAGGAGTCTGTCAGAATTCGACACTTACCCCACAGTCGCCATAGATTTCAGTTGACGCATTTATATATTGTACCGTCCTCCCACAATACAATCCAAGGCAGGCTGGTTGGATATCCACAGCTTTTAAAAATACAAGAGTTGCAACACTGTAGTACGTCACGTTACTGGAGATGCAACAACAAAGCGGGTGAAATAGTTTCCTGCACTGTACTTAAGAAATGGGAGTTCTAGGCTCAAACTGGTCCCTTTGGTCCCGATCCTGCAAGGAGAACCCCACAGCTGGACCCCTGTGACCGCAATCAGACCCTGACTTAGGTGGGGCTCTGCATAGGTGTCCATATTCGTGGCCCTCTGGGCAGAAGCGGGGCCCTTCGGCTGCTTCCCTGATGCGAGGATCGTGGTGCAGAGTGGGATGTAGCAGAGGGTGCTGGACTGGGAGGCGGAGGCAGAAGCAGCAACCTGGGCATCCCCCCCCCAGCTCCGAGCCACCCCCTCCAGCTCCGAGCCACCCCCTCCCCACCTCCGAGCCACCCCCTCCAGCTCCGAGCCACCCCCTCCCCACCTCCAGCTCCGAGCCACCCCTTCCCCACACCCTTTCCCCCTCCAGCTCCGAGCCACCCCCTCCCCCCTCAGCTCCAGGGACGCTCCTGCAGGGAAAGGGGGAGCTGCCTTGACCCCGGGGCAACAGAGTCTCAGTCTCGGTCCCGTCAGGGCCCCCGCCCCCACGAGGGGACACCGGGAGAGGCCCGACCGGCGGCGCCTGGCCGGGGAGGAACAGGGCGGAACAGACCCTCCCAGCGCGGGCGAGGGGCCCCGGCCGAGTCACGGTCACCCCGGGGGCTGCGCTCACTCATTCTGCCGCAGCAGGACCCAGGATCGTTCCCCCAGCGCAGCAACAACCGCTTCCGGGTTCCCGGGGCGGGGATAGGCGAGACTCCACCCCGCCCGTGTGCGTCACTTCCTTCTTCCTCCCCAATGTGGCAACAGCTGCCTGACTCCGCCCCTATCGGGGCGGGGTTCACCGCCCCCACCCCGCTTGTGGGTGCGGCCAGGATAGCCACGCCTACCTGAAGGCGGAGCTCCTTGCGGCCTCTCACCCGGTTGGGCGGGGTTTCCCCGGCGCGCCCCTTATGGGCGTGGTTACCGCGCAAGCCCCACCCCTTTAGTTGATGACGTCCTCCGCTCATTTGGGCGTGGCCAGCCTCGACCCGATAGTCTCCATTGGTCCTGCCCCTGCGTGGGCGTGGCCGCCTCGCTGGCTGGCGGCGATGGCGGCGCCCGGCTGGCTGCCGCCCGGCGCGCGGGCCGTGGTGCGCGTGGTGGACATGCACACGGGCGGGGAGCCGCTGCGCATCGTGCCGGGCGGGCTGGAGCCGGGCCCCGCGGGCCCCACGCTGCTGGCCCGGCGGCGCCACATGGGCGCGGCGCTGGACCACGTGCGGCGGCTGCTGGTGCAGGAGCCGCGCGGGCACCGCGACATGTACGCGGCGGTGCTGGTGCCCAGCGAGCTGCCGGCCGCCCAGCTGGGCGCGCTCTTCCTGCACGGCCAGGGCTACAGCACCATGTGCGGCCACGCCGTGCTGGCGCTGGGCCGCTTCGCCCTGGACGGCGGCCTGGTGCCGGCGCCGAGCCGCCCCGAGGCCGCGGTCACCATCCACTGCCCCTGCGGGCCCGTCACCGCCTTCGTGCCCTGGGACGGGCAGCGCAGCGGCAGCCGCGTCCGCTTCCACAGCGTGCCCGCCTTCGCCGCCGCCGCAGGTACCGGCCGCCGCCTCCCGCCGGGAGCCCAGACCCTGCCGCGGCGCGGGGGAGACCCCGGGCGCCTGTTCCTCAGAGCTGCCCCCTCTCTGTGCCCCCCAGGGGCGCCCCCCCCCGCCTGTGTGGCACCCCGGAGAGCCTGGCCCCCTGTCTGTCAGCCCCCCAATAGTGGTGTGGGGGCGCCCCTTGTCTGTGTGATCCCCGGCCACCCTCTGGGACCCCCATCCCCTAGAGCTGTGGGGCAGGGTGCCCCTATTCTCCCCCCCCCCCGACTGTGCGGTCCCCCACCAGTGAAATGATGACTTGTGTGCATGACTAACACCACTAACAGCTGCTCTGCTCTCTCTCCCCCGGGCTATGGGTGTGAATTTGTGAGGTAGCTCCACACCTGTCAGTGAGGGATGTGGCCCCTTTGTGCCACGGCACTGGGACCCCCCCTGGCCTCACCTAGTTCCTTTCCGCACTCTGCAGAGGGGTGCAGGACCAATTGGTACAGCGGGGTGCTGAGAGCCATTGAACCAAACTGTAAATCCTGTATACGATGGAAACCATTTCAAGCCTGGGGTGCTGCTGCATCCCTAGTTCCAGCACCTACGGAGGGGTGTTATGGGTGCTTTGGTTCTGATGCTGCAACCAGCTTCAAGCACGTGCGCTGGCCCCTTGACTTTGGAAGCAGGTGTCCCTGTCAAAGGGTGTGGCACTGCTCTGGCAGCCCACAGACTTTCTGCAGAAAGGATCATAGTTTGTGCCCTGCATGATGCTGCCCCCTGAGCCCGTAATGGGCTGGCAACCTTGAATTCTGCAAAACACCGTGTATCCTTATTAGCGGGAATTTAAGATGGTGTAAACATCAGTAGTTTGAAGGAGGAAGCTTGTCCAAGATTGCAGTCTCTTGAAGTGCAGAGGAGTTAAGGAGATACCACTTACTGAGATCACTCCTGAAAACAGAGGAATGACTTGTTTTTAACTTTGTATACGCCACCCATTAAGAATGGGAAGGGGGCAGACAGGTGGATGTTTTGGTGGGGAAAGGGTCTTTTTAACGAATTCTGTGCCTACTTTTGATTCCACAGAAGACTAGACCTAACTATGGATCTGCCTGATGTTGAAATTGGTGACCAGGTCGGGAGGATGAAGAACTCTGCTTTGTAGGGCTCTCTGCAGATGGGCTCCCTAATGTTTCTGAGAACCTTTATTAAGTAAGAAAAGAGCAGAACTTCGGCTAGATTAGAAACTACACAATACATGCGATATTTTAGGATGAGATGCTATCCCAAATGTGTGTCTTCACTATTGCATAACCATATTCAGCTTCTGTAAGTACACTAGGAGTCACCCACACTCTTCAGTCTGATGGTCTCCTGCATTTTGCTTTTTCATTTTGCTACTGCATTAATTCCTTTAAATAAATTAAATAAATAAATAAATGGAGATATGCCAATCTCCTAGAACTGGAACGACCTGAAAGGTCATCGAGTCCAGTCCCCTGCCTTCACTAGCAGGGCCAAGTACTGTCCCCTGACAGATTTTTGTTCCACATCCCTAAATGGCCCCCTCAAGGACTGAACTCACAACCCTGGATTTAGCAGGCCAATGCTCAAACCACTGAGCTATCCCTCCTGCCCTTTAGCTGTTTTGCTTTCTGCCCTCCAGCATCCTTTCCTCTCCAAGATTCTCTTTTTATAGCTGCATCTAATGATCTGTCTACTCACTGTCATTTGTAGTTTGGTTTGGGTTTTTTAATTTTTCTAATGATTGAAACTCATGACATGATTTCTAGCATTGTGTTCCTTGACTTTCCTTGTAGAGTTCTCTGCCATTCTCTTGCTTTAGAATCTAGCTTTACATCTCACTTCAAAGTAAATCTGACACTGTAATTAAGTTGACTTACCCTCCTGTGTTTGTTGGAATCCTGCTGAATTGATTGAATCTGATTGCATTATTTTACATTAATAAGCATGAGATAAATTGTTTTTTAAAAAATCTAATACTTCTAGTTTGGAAAGTACAGTTTGTATAGTTGGCCAAATTCAGCTTGACATGGACAAATTGTTCCCTGATCTAGAACCGAGTTTGACCCATGGATTTTAACAGGCGTGTTTTTCCATTGACTTTAATGGAAGTTGGATCAGACTTGCCACTTACCTATCTTTATCCTTTGATGTCAAAGTGCTACACCAAATTATCCTTGTTACTACGCTAACAGTTGCATTAAAATCAGCAACATTGCACTGGGGTGTGAATTAGGACAGCATTTGGTTCCCCGTGTTAGGGTGGGAGAGATGTTGTTACCCATATTTGTTCATGCACATTCTGTTTGCCTTTTCCCCCTCTCCTGTTCTGTTTAGATGTGACAGTTGATGTTCCTGGCCATGGGAAGGTGGTGGTCGATATTGGATATGGTGGTGCTTTCTATGCCTTTCTCAGTGCTGAGAGATTGGGATTAGATGTTTGTTCTTCAAAGACTCGGGATCTTGTAGATGCAGCAAGTGCAGTAACAGAAGCAGTAAAGAGACAGGTATAGCAGGATGCCAACACACCCCAAATACTTTTCCAACAAAGTAGTAATATTGCTGGGCTTTTCTTACAGAGGAGACTATTCATGACATTGTTTTACACTCCAGGTCTAGAATTCCAACAGAGTAAATATCATAGTGGACTTTCTCAGGTGTTTGTGGGTGTGACTGTTCTTGCCCTGTTAATGTAGTTTTACAGTTTAGTTAACTTAAATTGTTGGTTATGTTGCTAGAAATGTGCTGAATAATCCACAAATAGCCAGAGGTGCTGGGAAGTGGGGGAGTTTGGTGTGTCCAGCTGTAAATACAAAAAAAATTTAAAATGCAGAAAACACACACAGCACAACTTGCTTTGGGAACCATAGGCACTGCCCGTCTGGATCAGACCAAGGTCCACCAGCTGCTTCAGAGGATGACGTAAGAATCCTGCAGTAGGCAGGTGTGGCATAGTCTGCCTCCCACATTAGGTCTCAGCATACAGTACTGTGAAGCAAGTGCATTGTCGTGTTTTGTGATGTGTCTAGCAATATTAGGTGGTGTGTACGCCATATACCTGTCAAGTACACACACCCGTCACATCAAGTGTTGAATGCAAATCATTTATTTGTAGAAGTGGGCATTACTTTAAATTAACCAGCTACATGTTTTCTTCCTTGGGGAAGATGTTATGTTATAACCTTTCCATGTGATCAATATTCTGTGCTTTTGACACAGTTTCTATATCACTCTTTAAGGGAAAAAAACCCATAAAGTTTCAACTATGTTCTGTATTTCCCACACTTTAGTTGTTTTAGCACATTACTGGATTACAGATGCTTTGTGTTACAAGGTGGCTCTATTTTAACCATCATAATAAATAATATTTAGCATCTTTGTAACAATTTACATTTTCAAAGCTCTGGACAAATTAGTCTTTGCAGCCCCCATATAAGATGGGCAGATATTATCTTCATTTTATTGATAGGGAAACCTCTTCATCTCCGTGTCCCTCAACTAAGGGCTTGTACACACTTGCGCTTACTTCGGTATAACTTAAGTCGCTCGGGTATGGAAAAGCCGCCGACCCAGCTACCGCTGCTCGGGGAGGTGGAGTAATTATGCCAATGGGAGAGCTGTCTCCCGCTGGCATAGAGTGTCTGCACTAGCAGCTACAGCGGCACAGCTTCCCCGCTGTAGCCATTCTAGTGTAGACTAGCCCTAATCCAAATTCAGAGCCATGGCGGAGGACTCTGGAGTTGCTGTTGCCAGTCTACTGTACCATACTGCCTTCTAAATGATTGATCTTACTATAAAGTGTAATATTAGCATATTTTTAGTTTGAATGTTGTATTTATGTATTCTTAATGACTCCAGGCATGCCCATATCTAGCATCAGAATGTCTACTGTGGTCTGTTTAAATGTTTGTCATGTTTGTGCGTGTCCCACCTCCCACTCAATGCACACATACATCCCTGTATAGCCCCAGGCAACAACAGCACAGTGATGGTTTGTAGTCAAGCAAATATTAGACCTGAAAAATGCATCTTGAACAGAGCTTAGGAAATCAGCGAAGTCAAGTCTTGAAGAAATACCTGAGGGTTTGAGTTGCACACAGGAAATTCCACAGTTCCACAATGTCTGAAGTCTTAAGTGAGCACAAGATAAAGAAGTTGCTGTCCTCACTAATGAGCATCAGTTTGTTACCTGTGGGGTAGAAATAAACATGCCTAAGCGTAGTTAGAATGGTACATTTGTACTTGTGTGTGTGCCCACCTCTGTCATCTTGTAAAACTCTTGCTGCAGTTTAATTGAAAATATTTGATTGTTGTATATGTCTGTATATCCATTCTGTGTGTTGTTCCTAGTTTAAACTTCATCACCCTGACAACGAAGAGCTTGCTTTCCTCTACGGCACTATATTAACCGATGGAAAAGATGCATTTAGTGATGAACCAACAACCAACATCTGTGTGTTTGCAGATGCACAGGTATGAAAACAGGCTACTTTAAGAGATACAAGATGAGTAATGCCTGGTCTGTGTGTCTATTAAGAATGAGTTAAGTTGAGCTGCTGCTTGTCTCACTGTGCTACAAAGGCATTGTCTTTTTTTGTTTGTTTGTTTGTTTTTTGTGTGGTCTGTTCCTTAACAGTAAACTCTTTCAGTACAGAATGAAAGCAGGTAAATACTTCTGCAAACATGAGAGTGGCTTTCACTGAGGATTAAACATGAGTTTAGTAGGTAGGACTCTCCCAATTGTCACATGGGAATGATCCAGAGAATACCAGTCGAGAGAATTTAGTTGCTCTAGATTCTGTTAGTGATTATCTGCAAGTATTACAGACCTGAATGTAACATGAAGTTTTAATACTTGAGTAGTGCTTATGAATATTGTCAAACTAGGCTCCCTCACTCCTAGTATTTTGCCAAACAGAATCAGTCTAAAGGTGCCAGAACCCACTTAGTTTCTTTTGTGCTTCTCTCACCCTGTCTATTTACAGAACCCCGGAGCTGGGAAATGCCAATGTCTGTAATAATGAGGACTGTAGTATGGCGGGGGAGGGGAGGGTGTCTCATGTTTTTATAATAAAAGATAAAAATAAGCTCATGAACATTTTATTTATTTTTTTTAATTAGGTCGACAGAAGTCCTACAGGCTCAGGCGTGACTGCTCGCATTGCCTTACAGTACCATAAGGGACTCATCCAGCTAAATCAGAGCAGAACCTTTAGAAGCAGCTCTACTGGTTCCTTGTTCACTGGAAAAGCAGTGAAGGCAAGCAGCAAACCTCTTCTTCTCTGTGTATTTTTAAGGTGGTTTTTGTGAATTTTGTGCTCATGCCAGTGAGGAACTAACAGCACAGGCTTAAACCAGGCATAGTGCAGCTATCTACAAACAGCTCTGCCACTGTAGTCACTTCTCATCTGTAGCATCCCTATCGTTTCACTCCTGGGCCTGTTTTGAGCAGAGATTGGAAGTCTTGTCAAATTGTGTGTAGGAGAGCAGTGTGTTATGGATAAATAGGGACGAAGATTCACCTGGCAGAGTAATCTTTCCATTGTGATCATAGGCTGTACAGAAAGGAATAAACCATATGATGATTAAATTCACAGATGATACAAAATTGGAAGGAGCTGAGGATGGGGGAATAATTCAGACACCTAAAACAATTAGGAACATAGGCAGAAAATAATACAGATGGGGGAAAAATAATCCAAAACAGATATTAAGTGTGACAAACCGAAGAAGTGGTACTGCTGAAAGGGACTTGTGGGTGACAGCCAACACCAGATCAGAGATGAACTTGAAGTGAAAATCGGGGGGGAAAGGAGCCAGTGCAGTTTTGCGCTGTATATACAAAGGCTTCTCATCAGAGGAGGGAAATATTTGTATGGCTTTAATATGGTTCCAGCTGGAATCTTGTTTTCAGCTCTGGGCACTTGTTCTCCAAAGAGAGATTTCCAAATTGGAAGGAGTTCAGTGAAAAGCACCAGCAACATGGGCTGCTCGCATTGAAAAGAAGATTGGGTTAAGTTGAATGACTATTAAGAGACACAAGAGGCTGCATACGTTGGAAGGTGGCAAATGGGATGAACTTGGGATGGGAAAGCTCATGAATATCAGAAACATTTACCCACCAGCTATTGGACTAGGAGAGGGGAGGAGCCATGTGTCTGGGGCAGACTTGCCAACAGTAACTGCAGTTCCATTTAAAGTGCAAAACTATTGATTAACAAAACCAGTAAGCAAACTCCACAGGCTTAGGCCATGTCCTCAGTGCCACCTATGTCGGTAAAACGTACGTTGTTCTAGGGGCTAAAAAAACCACGCCTGAGCGACATAAGTTTCGCTGGCATATGTGGTGGTGTGCACAGCGGTATGTCGGCGGGAATGCTTCTCCTACCACTGCTCGTTGGGGTGGTTTAATTATGTCAATGGGCGCGCTCTCTCCCATCGTCCTAGAACGGGTACACGAGAGATCTCTCAGCAACGCAGCTGAATTGGTGCCGCTCTAAGGTCTCTAGTGTAGACACAGCCTTAAACTGTGATTTCTGTTCCTGCGGCAATAGTGGAGCCTTTCCTTCGCTTGCCTTGCCTTCCTGGAGCTCCCAGCAGAAGTCAGCATAGGCTACTAGGTCAAATCTTCTATACAGCAGCTATACCCTTCTTGCCTGTTAGCTGGTGACTCAGTCCAAGCTAGGTTGGTCTGTGCCAAATAGAAACCATTATCAAGGTGTGGCTCAGTAAGGCCTGGTCTACTCTTAAAAGATAGATTGACATAGCTAGTCAGAGGTGTGAAAAAACACACTCCTGACCAATGTTCCCTCTAATTTTTGAGAGGCCGTGTGCGCAAAAGATGTCTTCTGTACAAATCGTTGTGCTTCTGTGCAAATGTTTGTGCGCGCGGTGTTTTGCCGTGTGCGCGGGGGTTTAGGATCTGTGTGCGTGCACACACGCGTACAGCTTCGAGGGAACAGTGCTCCTGACTGATGTCGCTATGCTGACCTCTAACCCCCAATGTAGGTGGGTTATATCTGCAAGTGACTCTGTAAGTAAACAAAAGTCCTCTGACTGTAATTACAGTTGGTCAGAGCTGAGGGACACCCAGAGAAGCAATGCCATCGGTGACACAATTTTATTGTACTTAACTACCTACTATGTAGTGTGATACTCTTTTGTAAACCGGGAAGAACCCCTTAACTGCCAATTCAATTTAAATCTAAACCTTTTCTCTTCTCAGGAAGCAAAGTGTGGTGACTATAATGCTGTTGTAGTAGAAGTCTCAGGAGAAGCCTTTTATACTGGAACAGCAACCTTTGTTGTTGAAGAGGAGGACCCACTGAAATATGGTTTTTCTGTAAAGTGACCTTTGCCATCATTCAATTGCCAGCTTTTCAATAGTAACCACTATCAAAAAGATGATCTTTGTAATCTGTAGGGGGGAAATATAAATACATAACATATTCACTTAGCTTATATTTTCCTCATAGACTGCTGCATCTATGGATGGTTAAAAACAAATTCATTTAAATATCATAGAGCAGAGCTAAAAAAAACTTTCCTAGTATCCATGATTACTTGTATTACAAATAAAGATCACAGGCCACATTATTCTGTAGTCATTAGCATGTATTATACAAGTCCGGGTCTGTTTGAAACTGTATTTACAAGTATATTTTAAACACTAGATAAGCTTGAAGGGGCAATTTCAAATGTAAGTGCCTCTTGTAAAGACATTCTGTATTTTAAACTCTACTTCAGTGCAAGAATTCTATTAAAATGCAGTATTCTAACCTCACATTTTTCTTGTCTTAATTCTTGTAACCGTGTCCTTGGTCACTGATCTTAAGCAGTCATTGTTTTGGCTCATTTGCCCTGAGTTGGTCATCTCACTTTAACTACCATAACCTGTCTGGCAACGCTGCTTCCTGGTTCAGATCTCTTAACTTCAGCTCTAGTATTTCTTCTTTCCTGCTCTACTAACATTACCCCGTCAGTGGGTACTTCTACTGACATGCTGTCTCAGATCACTTCGTATTCAGGCTCCTTGTCATGACCAACAAGTGGCTACCATGCCTCGGCCTGCTATTCATCTGTCTCCTTTCCACATTCTTGGCATTGTGCCTTTTGATATCCTGTACTCTACACCTGGCGTAGACTGGGTCATACTTTGCCAATACTTTTGTCCTTCCAATCCGTCGTTAGCCTCCATTTCTTCAAATATAATCCCTCCTTACATCTTAATAATCCCCACACTATCTCCAGATAGGTAGTCCAGTGTCCTCTTTATTTCAGATCAGAAATTCGTTGGGGATGGGAATGTGTCTATATGGGCTAAATCCTAATCCCAAAGAAGTCAACAGTAAAAATCTGACTTTAGTAGCACCAAGATTGGGCCCTATGTTTTTGTAAAGTGCTGCATATGTTTGTAGCACTACATAAATCAATATGCAATCCACTGTTGTGGTTGGATGTAATGTACTAAATAATAAATAATGCCTTTCACTTGTATAGCTAGACCCTTCATAGTCTACTGCAAGCTAAATCTAAATTGTGAGCCTGGATTCTGTGCTACCATGATAGAGCAGACTGGAAAAATTGTTTGCAGCTTGACTTAAAAATGCTAGTAAATATGATGAATTGGTACAATCAGTACCCTAGTATCAGAGGGGTAGCCGTGTTAGTCTGGATCTGTAGAAGCGACAAAGGGTCCTGTGGCACCTTATAGACTAACAGAGGTATTGGAGCATAAGCTTTCGTGGGTGAATACCCACTTCTTTGGATGCAAGCAGTGGAAATGTCCAGGGGCAGATATCAGTACCCTAGTGTCTGATAAACTCATTTTATACTGTCCCATAAATTCAGATTTTTATATTGACCATGCATATTTGCAGTTGGCTGGGGAAGCTGGTGGCTTTAGCAGCTAGTTGAGACACGAAACAGTTTGGCACCTAGGAAAGTAGTTTGGAGTCCTGGAATAAGTACTTTAACTAGAAGTTTCTGTTGAAACTGTTACCTATGAAACAGTTAAACTGATGCTGAAATCTATAAGTGATTATAAGAGGTGTAACGCCAACTGAGGTATTTCACGCTCCGAGTTTTTCTTTCAGGATGCCTGCAGATTCAGGAAAGCAACGCTACAGCATTTTGCTCTCAGACATGTTTTCAATGGTATCCGGTACTTGCAGTTTTGAAGATCTGTTTCTTATCTGTTTCATCTTGCCTTTTAAAACCACAAAAGTGTTATGAAACTCAGTTTTCATAAGACCTCTTTAAAGTCTGCTAAGTCATTCAATGCATGCAGGATTGATTAAATTAGCATCTGGGGCGGGGGGGGAGGTTATATATTTTAATTGCTGCTGTATGCTACTTAATAGGTCTGAAATGTGCATTGATTTTTAGAGGTGCAGGGCAGGGATGCGTGTTCAGTTAAGTACATTGACATGTACAAAAAATGTACCAGTTAATAATGGCTTGGTATGGGACTGTCAAGGCTGATTCCGCACTCTGGCACTTTGAGTGCAGAAGGTGGGGGCCCGCAAGGATTCTAAAAATTAATACTGGCCACTCCAGGCTGGTATGAAACTTCCAAGGTTACAACTTTTCTCTGACCTTGGATGTGTAGATGCTGCCACCACCATAGTGCAAACCCCCCAAACACCTTTATGAGAACCCAGAAGGGCACACTTGGGAATTCCTCCCTGTGGGGTACCCTCAAGCCCTTTCACCACTCCCCATCCGCCCTACCCCTACCCCCCAGGGAAGAGCTGAGAAAGAAAACAAAGGCAATTAGCTGTTGCCACCAGCTAATTAAACATGCACAAACCTCTTCGGACACAAAAAACCCAGTCCTGTTCTTTAAAAGGGTAAATTTTATTCAAAACAAAGAAAGAAAATACATCTGGAACTTGGGCTTTTTGCTAGGTCTTAAAAAAAAATTACAAAAATTAAGCATCAAGCTAGCTCTCTTGAGGTTCAGCTTAAAGGTTACAAGCAAAACAAAAGCCTTGGGGGTTAGCACAGAGTCCACAAACCAATAAGAAATAAAAGGAATAACCCTGATTGCATCTTCCTAGACATTCCTGATCTACTTACATATCGGGCTCACAAGTAGTTCTAGATATGATTTGATGATTTTTCATACCTGGTTTAAAGCTTTTACTGCATAGTTTCAGCCCTGTCCCTGCTTTGTCCCCTCTCCGAAGAACAGACAGACAGACAAAGGGAAGTTTTTTCCCAATTTTAAAAAGTTCTAGCCCTCCCATTGGCTCTTTTGGTCACGTGCCCACTCCCTTCTTTTTACCTATGGGGTTTTTTTTAACTTTACAAGTAAAGCAAGTAGAGAACAGCTACTAACAGGGATTTTATAGCTAACTGGTTGGCTGGGTGTCTACAAAAGGGAGCTGCTCTCCTCCCTCCCCTGCCCCCTCCTACCCCCTTCCCACCCACCCCCATTTATCACAGGGACCAGCTAGGGATAGCTGATAGTTACTTCTAAAGTAAATGTTTTACCTCTGTCCTTTTTGTCTCCCATTTTCTCAAATTATGAAATTTTTGAGGCAGGAATTTTCTCAATATGGACTTGCTCAAATGCCCATTGAAATCAATGGGAGTTTTTTCCCCATTAACTTCAAAGGTCATAGGGCTTTGTCCAATGTGTTTGGACCATGTTTCGCATCTGCAATGCACAATCATATTGTATGTAGTGAGAATCCATCCCTCTTCCCCAGGCTTTCACCTGTTGCTTGTCTTAGGCCCTCATCTGCAAACCTGCACACACTTTAAAGCATTCTAGGAGATTGGCATATCTCCATTTATTTTAGTTGGGGTTGGTCCTGCTTTGAGCAGGGGGTTGGACTAGATGACCTCCTGAGGTCCCTTCCAACCCTGAGATTCTATGATTCTATGATTCTATGAGTAGTTGGGACAAAAGTGGATTGACGTCTCCGATTGTAAACGTGTCAAGTCAGGGTCTGCCTATGTGTGAGCCAGTGTCTGGCACACTGGGTGGTTACTACCAACCTACAAAGACATGCCCAGTTTGTAAAAATAGATTAAGATCTACCAAGTAAACCATTAAGATTTCCCTGAATTGTAGGGCTTTTTTCATATAATATGCAGTACTTTATAATTTGAGTATAACAAGACCATTTTGGTGTAATTAATACTTGTTTCTTGATGGTGTTACATCATTACAGACACAAAGAAATCCTGGAAAATTCTCTTATTAAAAATTTCTAAAGGCCAGGACAATGCTCTCTCCAAATCTTTAATGTACCAGTTGGCAGCTAATGGTACTGGAGAGCTTTGAAAAGAAAAGTTAAAATTAGAGTAATGATGGGACAAAAAAAGCACAGATCTAATGTGCCAGTGCCATAATACACTTTAAAACCATCATTCTCATAATGAAAGAACAAAAATGGTTGCTAGAGTGACAGTTTGTGTTCTTTGAACTTATTTTACTAAGGCAGGATGCCTGGGTTCTTGTGTTCCTACCTTTGCTACTAATTTTTGTGTAACTTTTGGGCAAGTCACTTACAGCCTTGTTCAGTTGTGCAGAGCAGCCCTAGCTCCTCTTAAAGCCACACGGGGCTGCAGGTGCTCATTTGTTCCTCAGTTTCCCCACTTGTAAAAATGAGGGCAAAAGGAGTGGGACCCCTGAAGGGACGTAGGCATTGCAATGCTGAGCATCACAGTGTCTAATTCAGCTGTGTAGAAAATTAGGAACAACACTGTGATCCTCAAAGCCGAGTTAGGCAATTAGGCTCTCTAGACAGTGGATGGGGAGAGAGAGGAGGGCCCAATGCCGGGTGACGTTGCGGGGCCCTGCCCCCGACGCCGGGTGACATTGTGGGGCCCCGATGCCGACGCAACATCACCCAGCGTTGGGGGCGGGGCCCCGTAACGTCTCCTGGTGCTGAGGTGAGCTTGCCGTGGGTCCCGGGGCTGGCGGGGAGCTGGGCGCAGGCCCCGGGGTTGGCAGGGAGCTGCCGGTGGGTGCTCTGCACCCACCAATTTTTCCCCGGGGGTGCTCCAGCCCCGGAGCACCCACGGAGTCGGCGCCTGTGACTGCGGCTACGTTGCTATTTACGCTCCCAAGTTATGGTTATTGTTACATGTGGGACTACTGGTCAATCATTTTCTTAATGGTTTATCTTCACAACGTTTTGGGCTAGATCCACCAAAGCCTCTGAACTGGAAAGCCTAATATTTAGGCACCCTGGGTCCTGCCTCTTTGCAAAAGGCTGGACTAGATGGTTTCTCAAGGTCGCTGCTAGCCGCACACCGATTCTAATTGTTAGGTGCTCGGGCTCCCTCTATAATGTATGGGGAGAGATAGGTGCCTAAAAAAGGAATTCACAGAAACCAGCAAGCTAAGCAGGCAGCTACCCATAGGAAATAGTAAGGGGCATGAGTGTTAGCCTGCCCCAAAGACAGCCAGGTCAGCCCTTTTTTACAGACATTGGGGATGGTGGGATCCATGCCTTCCCATATACACACTAGGCCAGTGTTCAGAGCCCTGCCTGATTCAGAGCAAGGGCTTGAACCCAGAGCGTCCCACCTGAAAGCTCCATCCACTCGGCTACAGGGTAGTGCCCTTATTATCAGGGGTGGCAGATGTAAGACATGGGCGATGACTGTTCCACCATATGTGGCACTGGTGAGGCCCCAGCTGATGACTGAGTCCAGGTTTGGATGCTGCACTTTAAGAAAGATGTGAACAAATTGGAGAAAGTCCAGAGGCAAGCAACAAAAATGATAAGCGGTTTAGAAAACTTGACCTCTGAGGAAAGGGTGAAAGAACTGGGCATGTTTAGTCTAGTGAAAAGAGGGGGGGGGGGGGACATCTGTAACAGCTTTCAAATATGTTGAAGATTGTTATAAAGAGGATGGTGATCAATGGTTCTCCATGTCCACTGGGGGTAGGACAAGACGTACTCAGCTTAGTGTGCAGCAAGGGAGATTTGGTTTGGTTAGTAGGAAAAAGTTTCTGTCTCTACAGACAATGAGGCATTGGAAGAGGGTTGCTTAGGTTATGGAATCCCCATCCCTGAAGGTTTTATAAGAACACGTTAGCCGAACACCTGTCAGAGATGATGGTGGTATAATATACTCAATCCTGCAAGCGCAGGGGGCTGGATGAGATGAGACCTTTTGAGGTCCCTTCCTCCTGACATTTCTATGACTCGGGGGTGGAGCTCTTTTAATCCCGCCTCTGGGAGCAATTCCACTTTGTATAAATACTTGAATAGTCATTTGGCCAGTGAGTGAAAATTACACTACAGCTAGTGTTTAGCAAACGGTCCTGGGAGACCCAGGTTCCAGTCCCTGTGCCAATGACTCAGTCAATGGGCTCCAAACTGTGGGGCGTGTCCCCCTAGGGGACATTGTTCGAGGGGGCATGTGGCAGGGCCCAGCCCCCACAGGGAGCGCCACCCAATCCAGCTCTGCCCCTAGTTGCAGCTCCACTCCGACCCCTTCTCTGCCCCCTCCCCAATGGCAGCTCTGTTCCGCTCCCATCCTGTCCCCAGCTCCACCTTCAACTCCGCTGCTGAGCCAACTGTGCAGTGATGGAGGGGTGGGCACGGATAGCTTCCATTGCTGGTAAGGGGGGGAGGGGGTCACACACAGACACACCCCTTTCCCCAGGCCCCAGTGATGCGGGCACTCACCTAGGAGGTGGAAGACAAAAGCTGACAGTGTGGGGATTGGACTCCAGGACTCCTACACCGTTGGTGAGTGCTTTAACCACCAGCTATTGGGCTTAGGAAGGCAGGAAGGGGTACCATCACTAGGGGTGCCAACTGTCTAATCGCACAAACCCAAAGACCCTTGCCCCACCCTCTGCCCCTTCCCTGAGGCCTCGCCCCTGTTTCTGAGGCCCCAACCCCCGCTTCCTCCGGCACTCGTTCTCCCCCACCCTCACTCACTTTCACCAGGCTGCAGGGCAGGGGGTGGTGTGCAGACTCTGGGAGGGAGTTTGGGTGCAGGGCAGGGTGACCAGATGGCCCGATTTTATAGGGACAGGCCCGATTTTGGGGTCTTTTTCTTATATAGGCTTACCCCCCCCCCCAACCCCTCAGCCCGATTTTTCACATTTGCTGTCTTGTCACCCTAGTGCAGGGTGCGGGCTGTAGGCTGGGTGCAGGAGGGAGTGTGGGGTGCAGGCTCTGGGAGGGAGTTAGGGTGCAGAAGGAGGTGTGGGGGTGGGCTCTGGGAGGGAGTTTGGATGCCGGCTCTGGGCTGGGGCGGGCGGGGGTGGGGTGCAGGAGGGTCGGGGTGGTGGCGCTTACCTCGGGCAGCTCCTGAAAGCAACCAACACATCCCTCCGGCAGCAGGTCCTGGAGGGGGGGCGGAATAGGGGGGTTTCCGCGTGCCACTGCCCACAGGCACCGGCTCCGCAGCTCCCATTGGCCGCCGTTCCCGGGAGCTGCAGAGTCAGCGCTCAGGGCAGAGGCAGCATGCAGAAACCCCCTTCTCCCCTCCCAGGGGCCACAGGGATGGTGCAGGCCACTTCCAGGAGCAGTGGGGACCCAGGGCAGGTAAGGGGGGGAGCCTGCCTTAGCTCCACTGCCACGCCGGACTGTTAGCACCCAAAATCTCCTGGTTTGGCTGAAGTAGCCGCTGGGAGCTAGAGCGTGATTCCAGGAGACTCCCACCGAAAGCAGGAGGGTTGGCAACCCTAACCACCACCCCCAGAACACCCTATGGCGCCATGCTTAGGGCCCTCACCCGGGCCATGGGAGACCAGCATTCAAGTCCCTGCTCCAAATCATGCAGTGTGAAGCTGTGACCCTGGCCAAGTGCTCTCACCACTGACTTATAGGGGGCAAGGCACCATGCCCTCCTGCTTGGATTTTTGAGAGAGGCTTGACCTGGCTTAAATACCTCACTGTGGGCGAGGGCTTGCAGCTGTGAATCCCAAGAGGCGACAGATGCCTCCCTCATGGCCAGATTTAGGCCCCTTTGAGGGACTGGGCTTAGGCCCCCCCCCATCTCTCTCCTCTGTATTTCCTTCTGGCTAGCTTAGGTGGGTCCCAGCTTAGCTTGCGGCCTTGCGTGAATGCCTTTTGTAAACACCTAACTCATCCCACGCACTGCATGGGCAGCCTGGCGTGAGGTGTCACAATGCTGAGCCTAAGTCTCGGCTCTGGTGCCTCCAGGGCTAGGTGATAGCTGAGCAAGGGGGTTGGGGCGCTGCAATATGGAGGCAGTGCTGGTTCGGTGTCTACATCCCTCTGTGTCTAGGTCTGTATCTATGTGGTGGAAGAGTTAAAAAATAATCCATGCTGGCCGCTGTTAACTACCTAATTTTTCCCCTGTACGGTGAGTGGTCTCGGTGCTCAGCTCCACTGGCTCATGGACTAGAATCATAGAATCTCAGGGTTGGAAGGGACCTTAGGAGGTCATCTAGTCCAACCTCCTGCTCAAAGCAGGACCAATCCCAAATTTTTGCCCCAGATCCCTAAATGGCCCCCTCAAGGATTGAACTCACAACCCTGGGTTTAGCAGGCCAATGCTCAAGCCACTGAAGCCCTGCAGCTTATCCATTCAGGGGCTTTGTTTCAGCACCACTTTGGCTCAGCAATCTTAGCAGTAATGGACTTACCGGCCAAAGGGCAATACACTCTCTACTTGGGTAACACGCGCATCAGCCCTGCCGCTAACCTCTGCTGGAGCAGTTTGTAGTTATTATGCCTGGATGAGACAGAGGCAGCACAGTAGAATCAGGAGATTAAATCCCAAATTTGGATGTAAGAGCCAGTGTCCTAGTCAGAATGGGGATGGATGCACAGGCTGATGGGGGAAAATTCTTTTTCAGCCACCCTTCGAATGCTGTAATTCCATGGCACCCAGATGTCCTCTCACAGAACCCGCTCTGCGGCAGAGTCCTGGGCCGTCTCCCCCATGGCTGGGGGCCAATTTCTTTGGTGGTCATGTGGGAATGGGCGCTTGTGTTCATCAAAAGGTATAAATGATGTGGGTATAGTTTAGGGCCGGCACATACATTAGCTGTAGGTTCATTTTATGGCCTTTGATGTGCGACTGCCCTGCAACTGGTTGTACTAAAAAGGCCAAGCTGTGAGCTAAAGGTCCTGTAGCTGCATTAAATTCTCCATTTGCGTAAACCATAACATGCGTAATGGAGGCTGCTAGGGTAGAGAGTGGCAGCCCTGCATCTCTTCTGGGGAGGAAGGATGGAGGGAAACGTCTCAGCTCCCCTTTGTAGGCTTTGGGGTGGGGGAAGAGCACTTTCTCAGCACTCTAGTGCAGGGCTGGTCTTTTGCAGGGCGTGTATGCTTGCCTTCCCCAGATGGCCTTACATCTCAGGAGCAGAGATGCCTGCCAGGAATTCTCCACGGGAGAGCTAACAGTTATATGAGTAAAGTTAAGCATGTGTGGATTTGGAAGCTCAAGCACTTAGTTCCTTGGCATTATTGTTAAAAGCAACTATTATCCATTGTGGGTCTGAGTCCCTGGCCTCTTCTGTCGCGAATTAATTCTCACCTGCTTTCAACAGGTAACATTGCCTTTATATTGTCATCATCTCGCCAGCACCAATGAACCTGTGCATTACAAGTCGCCTTTAGCTGTCAAAGGGCATGTAAACCTGTAGTTACATGGACCTAAGATCCAAAGGGTATTTTTATAAAGGGGCAATCTAATATTCGTTGGACAAAAGTTTCCTAGGGGCCAGCGGCTAGGAAGACAGCTGATAGAATGCATGCTGCGGCTGCATGGCATTGCATCCTGTGTTGTTTGTCAACCGGGCTGTTGCAGAGACTGCTTTTTGGGGGTGTTGTGTGTGTGTGTGTGTCCCCCTCTATCACCTCTTTTGTCTGTGAGGGGAGGGGAGCTGGTCCCAGCAGCCTGCAGGGTGAGGGTGGGGCATCGACTCCGTGGCTGCTCGGGGGCTGGGGAAATTGGTGGGTGCTGAGCACCCACCGGCAGCTCCCCACCAGCCCCCGAGCCCAGCTAACCTCCGCTTCTGCGTTCTGCCTCCCGAGGTGCCGCCCCACCAAGCCGCTTTTCCTCGCTCACAGGCTTGCCGCATGTCAGCTGTTCGGCGTGCATCAAGCCTGCGGGCGGGGCGGGGGGGATGGAGGGGAAATGCAGCACACCCGGGGGAGGAGGCAGGGGCGGGGATTTGGGGAAGGGGTGGAATGGGGGTGGGATGCAGGGGAGAGGGTGCAGAGGCGATCCCAGCAGCACTCAGTCTGTGTGTTGGGGCAGGGGCTCTGAAATGCGTGTCAGGGGGTGCTGGGACCCTCACATACACACAATCTGCTTGGGGGGATTGGGGGAGCTGTTGGGGGAAGCAGTTTCAGTCCCTATTAGAATCATAGAATATTAGGGTTGGAAGAGACCTCAGGAGGTCATCTAGTCCAACCCCCTGCTCAAAGCCAACTAAATCATCCCAGCCAGGGCTTTGTCAAGACGGGCATTAAAAACCTCTAAGGAAGGAGATTCCACCACCTTCCTAGGTAACCCATTCCAGTGCTTCACCACCCTACTAGTGAAATAGTGTTTCCTAATATCCAACCTAGACCTCCTCCACTGCAACTTGAGACCATTGCTCCTTGTTCTGTCATCTGCCACCACTGAGAACAGCCGAGCTCCAGTCCATCCTCTTTGGAACCCCCCTTCAGGTAGTTGAAGGCGGCGATCAAATCCCCCCTCACTCTTCTCTTCTGAAGACTAAATAACCCCAGGTCCCTCAGCCTCTCCTCATAAATCGCGCCCCAGCCCCCTAATCATTTTCGTTGCCCTCTGCTGGACTCTCTCCAATTTGTCCACATCCCTTCTGTAGTGGGGGGACCAAAACTGGACGCAATACTCCAGGTGTGGCCTCACCAGTGCCGAGTAGAGGGGAATAATCATTTCCCTTGATCTGCTGGCAATGCTCCTACTAATACAGCCCAATATGCCGTTGGTCATCTTGGCAACAAGGGCACACTGCTGACTCATATCCAGCTTCTCCTCCACTGTAATCCCCAGGTTCTTTTCTGCAGAAAAGACTAAATGCATTTGATGAGGCTGGGATTCATACCCATGCATGCAGAGCACAATAAATTAGCAGTCCATCATCTTAACCACTCGGCCACCTCATCATTCTCTGGGGGTGGCGAGGGGCAGGGAGGAGTCCCAGCTCCTTGAGGCAAGACAGGGAGGGGGGTGCACATGTGTGTGGGCAGGGTGGTCCCAATCCCATCTGTATCTGTGTATGTGGGGGAGGACCAACGGTCCCAGCCCCTGTGTATATGTGTGTCATGACAACAGGATGGCTGCTCCAGTGTCCTGCCTCTGTGTGTGTGTGTCTGTGCTGGGGGGTAGTGGCTAGTCCCAGCCCGTCACTCTTTGTGTTGGGGGAGAGGTAAGGGTGTGTGTTTGTGTACGCGCACCTTTGGGGCATGTGTGTGTGTGTGTGTTGGGGGTATTTGCTGGGCGGGTCTGTGTGCTGGGTGTCTCTGTGGGGTGTGTTTGTCTGTCAGGGGTACGTCTGTGTGTCTGGGGGGTGTCTGTGTGTTGAGGGTATGTATGGTTGTGTGTGCTGGGAGGTGTCTGTTGGGTGTGTCTGTTGGAGGTGTGTGGATGTCTGGGTTATGTCTATCTGTGTTGGGGGTGACTATTGGGGAGTCTGTGTGTGTGTTGGTGGGTGTCTTGGTGTGTTTCTGTGTTGGAATGTGTGTCTGTGTTGGGGTGTCTGTTGGGAGTATGTCTGTGTGTGTGCTGGGGGTCTGTGTTTGTTGGGGGGTCTGTTGTCTGTCTCTTCATTTGTTGTGGGGTCTGCTGTTGGGGAAGTCGTGTGTGTCTTTGTGTCTTGGGGATACATATGTCTGTGTGCTGGGGTGTGTTCGTGCTGGGGGTCAGGGGGTGTCTGGTGTGTGTGTATGCCTTTCTGTCAGGGGGTGTCTGTACTGGGGGGGGTGTCAGGTGGTGTCTGTGTGTGTGTGTGTTCGTGGTGGCCACATTGGGTATGTATATCAGTCTGTTGGGTGTGTCTGTGTTGGACGGGTGTGTGTGTCAGTCTGTTGGGGGTGTCTATGTTTGGGGATGTCTGACAGGGGGTGCCTGTTGGAGAGGGGCATGCACAAGGGAGGCAAGCAAGGACACCCACCATAATCATCGGGGGCACAGAACTCCTCCAGCCATGGGACCACGGTGGTAGAGAGAGGTAGCTCCTCCAGCCCCAGGGGCTGCAAGGAGGAGAGTGAGCTTCTACTGGAGCCAGAGCAGGGGCAAGGGAGGGAAAAGCGAGCTCCTGCCGGAGCATATGGGGGGGCACACAGAATGTGCCCCCAGCCCCAAAGGGATCAAAGTTACATTTCTCGACATGCCCCTGCTGTTGGGTATGTATATGTGTCAGTCTGTTATGGGGTGTCTGTACTGGCGGGGTGTTGGGTACGTTTGTCAGTCTGTTGGAGAGGTGTGACAGTCTTTTCTGGGGTGTCTGTTGGATATGTGTGTCAGTCTGTTGAGGGGTGTCTGCTGGGTATGTGTGTCAGTCTATTGGGGTGTCTGTCAGGGGGTGTCTGTTAGCTATGTGTCAGTCTGTTGAGGGGGGGGGTCTGTGTTTGGGGTTTGTGTGTCAGGGGTGTCTGTTGGGTATGTGCATCAGTCTGTTGTTGATGCCTGTGTTTGGGATATGTCTGTAACGGGGTATGTGCGTCACTCACTGGGGTTGTCTGTGTTGGGGGTGTGTGTGTCAGAGGGTGTCTCTTGGGTATGTGCGTCAGTCGCTGGGGGTGTCCGTTTTGGGGGGGTGACAGGGGGTGTCTGTTGGGGATACGTGTCAGTCTGTCAGGGGGTGTCTGTTGGATATGTGTGTCAGTCACTGGGCTTGTCTGTGTTGGGTGTGTGTGTGTCAGGGGGTGTCTGTTGGGTCTGTGTGTCAGTCGCTAGTGGTGTCTGTGTTGGGGTATGTGTGTGTCAGGGGTGTCTGTTGGGGATACGTGTCAGTCTGTCAGGGGGTGTCTGTTGCTATGTGTGTCAGTCTGTCAGGGGGTGTCTGTTCGATATGTGTGTCAGTCTGTTGGGGGTGTCTGTTGGGGATACGTGTCAGTCTGTTGGGGGTGTCTGTTCGATACGTCTGTCAGTCTGTTGGGGGTGTCTGTTGGGGATACGTGTCAGTCTGTCAGGAGGTGTCTGTTCGATACGTCTGTCAGTCTGTTGGGGATACGTGTCAGTCTGTCAGGGGGTGTCTGTTCGATATGTCTGTCAGTCTGTCAGGGGGTGTCTGTTCGATATGTGTGTCAGTCTGTTGGGGGTGTCTGTTGGGGATACGTGTCAGTCTGTCGGGGGTGTCTGTTCGATACGTCTGTCAGTCTGTTGGGGGTGTCTGTTGGGGATACATGTCAGTCTGTCAGGGGGTGTGTGTTGCTATGTGTGTCAGTCTGTCAGGGGGTGTCTGTTCGATATGTGTGTCAGTCTGTCAGGGGGTGTCTGTTCGATATGTGTGTCAGTCTGTTGGGGGTGTCTGTTGGGGATACGTGTCAGTCTGTCGGGGGTGTCTGTTCGATACGTGTGTCAGTCTGTTGGGGGTGTCTGTTGGGGATAGGTGTCAGTCTGTCGGGGTGTCTGTTCGATACGTCTGTCAGTCTGTTGGGGGTGTCCGTCGGAGGGTGTCCGTGTGCGTCGGGGGCACGCGCGGTGCCAGCCCTGCGGGCCACCAGGGGTCTCGGCAGCGCGGGGGTCGCCGCTGACTCTCGCCGTGCCCCGTGTGCGCAGTCGGGCAGGCCGGACTCCGTTCCCTGGGCAACGGGCTGGAGACGTCAGCGGCTCCCGGAGCCCCCGAAGCCCGCACGCAGCTGGGGGCGCGGGCGCGCGGCAGGCAGAGCCCAGAGCCCGCCAGGCCGGGCTGGGAGCAGCAGCGCGAGCCGCGGCTCCCCCGACGCGGGCAGCAGCCGGGATCCCCCCCAACCCCTCTGCCGGCCTCGGGCCGAGCCTCCTCCCCCGCCCGCCGCTCTCCCCGGGGCGGCGGGGCAGGGGATGCTCGCCGCTCATGGAGCCGCCGTCGGCGAGCCCGGGGCTGCTGGGCGCCCTGTCCCGGGCGGGGGGCAATGAGAGCGGCGGGGAGGCGGCGGAGGGCTGGTCGGGCGCGGCGCTGGCCTCGCAGGCGCTGCTGCTGGTGCTGATCTTCGCCCTGTCGGCGCTGGGCAACGGGGCCGTGGTGCTGGTGATCGCCCGGCACCGGCAGCTGCGCACCGTCACCAACGCCTTCGTGCTGTCGCTGTCGCTCTCCGAGCTGCTGGGCGCGCTGCTCTGCCTGCCCCTCGCCTTCCTGCGCCTGCTGAGCCGCCCGCGCGGCGCCTGGCTCTCGGGCCGGCGCCTGTGCCTGGCCAGCGCCGCCCTGCACGCCGGCCTGGGCATCGCCGCCACCCTCACCATGGCGCTGCTCTCCTTCGACCGCTACTGCGCCATCGTGCGCCAGCCCCGCCGCAAGATGGGCCGCCGCCGCGCCGCCCAGCTGCTGGCCGCCGTCTGGCTGGCGGCGCTCGGCTTCGCCGCGCCCTGGTACCTGCTGGCCCAGGCGGCGGCGGCGGCGGGCGGGGGCCCGGGCCGCTGCACCTACGTGCTGCTGCCCTGGGGCTCGTCGCGGCTGGGCCCGCCCTACAGCGCGGCGCTGATCGTGCTCTGCTACCTGCTGCCCTTCGCCCTCATGTGCTTCTGCCACTACAACATCTGCCGGGCCGTGCGCCTCTCCGAGAGCCGGGTGCGGCCGCTCACCACCTACGGCCACCTGCTGCGCTGCTACGGGGAGATGCGCACCGCCACCACCGTGCTCATCATGATCGTCTCCATCATCTGCTGCTGGGGGCCCTACTGCGTCCTGGGGCTGGCGGCCGCCGCCGGCCACCTGCCCTTCTCGCCCACCGTGGACGCCGTGGCCAGCTGGATGGCCTGGGCCAACGGCGCCATCAACCCGCTCATCTACGCCGCCCGCAACCCCAACATCGCCATGCTGCTGGGCCGCAGCCGCGAGGGCGGCTACCGGACTAGGAACAACGTGGCCGCCTACCTGGCCGCCCGGGGCCAGCGCCTGGGGGCCCGCGGCCCGGCCGAGCCAGGCCGGGAGCGCTCTGCCCAGCCGCGGCCCGGCGGCCACGCCGCCAGCACCCTCTCCTCCTCCAGCCCGGCCAGCGGCGGCGAGGTGGCCATGTGGGCTTGCAAGAACCCGGCCGTGCTCTTCTGCCGCGACGCGCAGCCCGACACGGCCTCCCAGGCTGCCCCGCCGCCCAAGTCCGACACCGCCGACACCAGCCTCTGAAGCGGCCGGAGCGGGGGCCCGCTGGGAAAAGCTGCCTGGCCGCCAGGTGCCCCCGTGGCTTGGGCCGTTTGAAACTAGGCTGAGCAAAGCGCGAGTTACTGGGGAGCGATGTGCAGTAACCAGGGGGCTGCCCCAGTTCCTAATGCCAGCGTGGGAGACAGAGGGAGTACCCAGGGACAGGTGCCCTGGCTCTCCCCGTTTCAACAGGGCATCAAAGATGCCAGGCAGAGCCGCTGAAGTGAGCCCAGCACACAGCTGAAAAGAGAGAGGGTGGCAGTAATCACCCTGAGACTCCCTGTGAGCTTATCTCGGTTTAGCAAAAAAAAAGTGCCAATTGGAAGTTAAGAACAATACAAGCCTGACTCTTGGGAACTGTTAAGTGCCAAAAAAAAGTGACTGAAAGCTGAGTACTGCCAGCTCAAAGACACACAAAACGTATCACACTGTGAAAACTGCGGCTTTGCAGGAGACAGTTGCTTTAATTAAGACATTTTATGTGGAAACACACCAAGTCGCAGACTAGGACAGATTGAAAATCTGACATCATCAAGAGCACCTTGAGGTTCATTTTTTTTATCCCAAACAAGAAAAATCCCATTCAGAGTGCTGCAGATTTAAAGAAAATGTGCAAGATTAGGGGAAGAATGAAACTTGAAGCCCCATGAAATTTGTGATAGTTTCCTTTCAGTGCATACATTCAGTGTGAGAAGTATTTCAAATGGGGAAAATTCCCAGAAATGGGAGATCAATACTATATTCTGATCCAGACAAAATTGAAAAGATAAAATATGGGTTTAGAATAGATGTGGCATCATTCAGTTTGTAGACTTGTGAATTTTCTCTTTGAGATGGACAAAAATGTCTAATTTCATCTAACATCCTTTGAATATATTTTCATGAGCCACTAGGGAGAGGCAGGTATTCTGTTTAAGGAGAGAAAAAGCAATGTGATGAATCTAGTTTGTATTTCAGGGTGCACATTATCTTGCTCACTGCAAAACTCAGTTGAAACTAACTCACATGAAATGCTGCTGCACAGCCAATCCTCATCTTGGGATTTATGAATTTATTTTTCCTCAGAGGTTTAGGATCTCAAGCCTTAAATTAATACTTTTAAGTGGAAATGGGATTCAGACCTTCTGTTACCTTCACTAAATTTAAATGTGAAGAAATAGCCAGTATTTTTCTTGTACAGTATTTAAATTATAATGTTTTATCAGATTTTAAAACTGTTTGTGACTCGGGTGGATGTATATCTTTTTGTAAATGAGAGAAGAAATAAATTTCCTTTTATGCAAGAGAGTAAAATGTTTCTGCCTTTTATCATCCAAAAGCTAAATATGAAAGGACAAAAGGGTGACCAAATTGCCATGATAATGGGGACAGATTGAGTGGTAGATGAAGTTTTAAAATCTTGATAATTTGTCATGCTTTTGTAATTACTATACTTTTCTAGTTAGGGCTCCATCATGCCCCGTCTTAAATCAGTGGGAGAAAGATTTGATCCTTAAAGATAGTTTCAATACTAACATTTGCACATATATGGCTTGAACCTGCAACCAATACTACATATAGTCCAGTGTTTGTAATATAAAGGACACCTGTCCCCTAGGAACTAGACTGAGACCACCACCTCATTTCACAAAGGCCAGTAGAGGATAACAACAACTTAGGGATAGAAAAGTTTTTTATTGCTTGTAGTTTTGCTTCTCTGGCCTGCCCAGCCTCTTAGATTGCTACAGAATTAACTGGGCATTAAGTGTCTTTTTTTAAAATCTGCTAAGATTTCATTATTTATTTTACTCTATACGTTTGTATTGTTTTATGTAATTTTATTTATTTGGATTTATACACTAAACAGGCACCTATCCGTATGCTCTAGCTACATTGCTTTATTATAAAAGTACCTACATGCTATAAAACTACAGAGATAATAGGAATTTGTAAGGTACATGATTTCAGAATGCTATTCATCAATTTTTTGCCATCATTTAATTTATTATAATTGCTAACATGCAAGCAGGCGCGGTTTGTGTGTGCCTCAACAGACAGAATCTCCAGCATTGTGCTTGGTCGCTGGTTCAGTACTGGCCTAAGTTGCATCTACTCTTGAGACATTGAACATCCCTTAGCAAGTGTGTGCCAGAGTAGGGGTGTTAACTCTAGTAACCTGGTCAAATTCCAGCTCAAGAAATTACCTTGCACATTCCTAAAACTTTCAACTGGATATAATATTCTTTACCTGCCTGTCTGAAATCTTGTTGCTGAGTGCTGTTAAACCATTTCAGACATAGGAAAAGAACACTGAGATCAAAACATCTATCTGTTTAAGATCCCAATCCTGTAACTCTTCCACACACAAATAGTTTCACTTCAATGGGGAGCACCTGTGTGACTAAGGATTGTAGAATCAGGCCATTAAAGTTTATAAAACAGGATAAAAAAAGCTTCAGTTGGGAGCTAGAGGGTAGTAAAGTTAAATAAGCATGGCTAAGATAGTTCCTCTTAATTAAATTACTAAATATCTATATATTTAATCTGTGTCTATAAATTGCTTCTTGATTGTTTAATTGATTCCACCCAGATAGGCTAATAGTCTTCTAGTCTTCATAACACTTCATCACCGCATCAAATTTGTGAATTAATTTTGCCATGTTTGATCTTAATATGCAGCTAAAAGACCCCGAAAAAAGTATATTAGTGCATACACATTCTGGAAAGAAGAGGGTGGAATTTGAATTGATACAGCTGTGCTGTGGCAAACATTTTTTAATGTATGCATAACTATTATTATTCCAATTTTCCCTTGAGCTGGATTGTTTTCTGGCATCTGTTCAGACCCTTTGTGTGGTAACCGTCTGAGGAAACATGGAGATGTCCCTGCCCTGGTCTCTAATAGGTGTACTATTGATATATATCTCTGTCAGATGGAATTAACTTGGTCTACACAGACAAACCAAGGAACTGATCATATTTCTCTTTAGATTATAATCTGTCTGCCAATATGTCAATTTATTATTATTGTTATTACATAGCTAACAAAAATTGAAGAACAAACAAAAACCACAGTGGGATGATGGAATGGATTTAAATAGTGCAGTAGAAACATATCTAAGAAAAATAAACCAAACCATTGTGAGGTTTAACCACAGAGCTGTAAATTTGATGCCCTGTACTTTGTAGTACTTTAAATGTACTTTGTAGTGCGAACCTGGCTGGCCATTTTTAAACCAGCAGTGTGGCAGGCACATTAACCATTTTATGTGCTATATCTTAAGACCAAATGTTGCATCGGTGTGCAACGGCTTGCACAGTTTTTGTGTACTATGTCTTGTGCACACAATGAAAGAACATCTCTCTAGGTAGTACTCTTCAATGGCTCTTATTACTATAGTATCTGTGCCCTGCCTACACGTAATGGGTTTATTATGCTAGCACCCCTGTGAGGTAGGCTATTAGCTCCATTTTAGAGCTGGGAAAATGAGACAGAGAAATGAAGTGACTTGTCGAAAGTCACAAGCAGAGCTGGAAATTGAACTCAGATCGCCTGAATCCCAGTCCACCATCTGACCCACAAGACCACCTGCCTTTCCTTACATCTTCAACTGTGTTTGCATGCACAGATCAAGAGCAAATGCAGTACAGAGTATGTTTACAAGCGAGTGCTAGTGCACACCAATTGAAACATGCAAGTGATTTGTATGTGCAAAGTTGCATGTGCGCAAATGGATGCATGGTTGAGGCCCCTTTGCAAATTAGGCCCTTTGTGTGAAACACCAGCTTTTTCAGGAGTCTCTGGGGAGGAGTCTTCACTTGCTGTTTTCTGAAGTGGAACTGCATGAATATCTGCTAGAAATCCAACCTTTTTAAGCAAACATCTTTGCCCTCCAGTCCCGGCAACGACAGTAGAGCTTGGCAGTTCAGGGACAAGTGACAGGATGAGGACATTTTTAAAATTCTTTTTTCAAACTAACTAAATGATAAAGTATGTTCAATACACACTGCAGCAAAGCCTAAGCAGAGAGATGGAGTTTAAACTGTTCTGTCATTTAAGCAACCTGTGCTGCTTCTGATGGACGAATCCCTCAGCCCACGGGACACCTGACCAGAGATGGAACCTTGCGTCACTAGCAAGGATCACAAGATGTAAGATTCCATTTCCAACAGGTACCTTCCTCAAATACTATCACACTTCATCCAGCACTAAGGAGTCTATTCTCAAGTGCAGCAGCCACACAGTTAACTGTTTCTGCAGGAAAATCCTTTCCAGGTATGCCCCTTGTTTCTCATACCACAAGGCTCACGTCCTTGTCTGAATTTCCTGTTCTGCCCCATACAAGCCTGCGCCTAGAAGCCTGCAATATCTCCTCCAGGAGGACAGTCTGTCTCATGGGTATCCTTATGCTGTACATGACCATGCTAAGTCAGAAATGCACAATGATATACAGCCCGATCCAAAGCTCATTGAATTTAATGGCAATCATTCCACTGATTTCAGTGAGCTTTGGATGAAGATCATTACGCATTCTGAGCAGCTCCTTTATTTTTAACATTTCTGTTGATTAGCAGAGTACATATCTTGTCAGGATTATAATCCATGACATTAATTTAAAATAAATCTGCAAAAATCTCACAACCTTCCTATATTCAGGTAAATTGGAGCATCAGGTAACTGGATTTAGTTGCGCGGGTTAGAATCATAGAATATCAAGGTTGGAAGGGACATTAGGAGGTTATCTAGTCCAACCCCCTGCTCAAAGCAGGATCAATCCCCAATTTTTGCCCCAGATCCCTAAATGGCCCCCTCAAGGATTGAACTCACAACCCTGGGTTTAGCAGGCCAATGCTCAAACCACTGAGCTATCCCTCCCCTTGGTCCTCCTTTGAGCAGGGGGTTGGACTAGATGACCTCCTGAGGTCCCTTCCAACCCTGATATTCTATGATTCTATTATCTGAATTTAAACCCCTGAAAAGCAAGGAGATTAAACCAGACAAATGGGGAATAGCATATTCAATTCACCTTCACATATTGTTTAGCTGTTCCAACACATATATGCAATTTCAGACAGTGTTTAAGGAGCCTTGGCACCACAAAATGCATTAAGGATGGAGGCTGTTTTAATTCCTAGATATTTTTATGGTATTTATATAGCAATAATCATTGCAGAATTTAGGCATTTTCTTTTTTGCTAAGTGCCACTTAAGCACTACCTGTTATTTGAGCACAGACTCCAATTATGCAAACCCATCCTAACCTGTATTATCAGGCCCTTAAGATCCCAAATCAGTTAGGGCCATATGTTGAAAATTTTACCCAGATTTACTAATCCTGAAAGCTTTATTCATAAACAAACTAGGGAAATACAGCCTAGATCAGGGCTCTCAAACTCAGAAAGCTGTAGGAAAACCAGCTTAGGAGTAAGTATTGTAAAACACTTCCTGCAGCACAAGGCGTATGAGGCAATGTTTGAGTAATTTAAATTTAAAGTAAATGTAACACTAGATATGGGACACAAACTTCACTTACCTTTAACCAGGATGACTCTGGCTTTCACCGCGCTGTCCTTGCTGAGAGGATCATATGAGCCCAAGGACTGAAGCAGGCCGGAGTAGCAGACGGCGAAGCACATACAGGATCAAAAGGACATGGAAATTACAGCAGCAATAACCATCCCCAGTTCTGCCAGAAAGCGGCAGCTTTACAATGCAGCTGAGTTCTGTGGTGGAAGCTCCCTGAGAGATGTTCTGAATCAGTGCAACTCCTGGCCAGTTTGGCTCCCCCCCCTGGCCAATCTGGCTCCACTCCCTTCCCATTCTTGGGACCATGCCTGCTGCCTTCAAGTCCACCGGCAGAGTGGGAGTTTTTTGGAGCAGCTTGCACCGCTGTGGCCTCGCTCCAGGTGGACTTTGTGCTGTTAGGGGCCGAACACCTGGGTTCTTCCAATGCAAATCTGAACCTTGTAATATCCACGAATTAAAAACAATCCTTAACCTTGTTTCTGAAGAGTTTGTAGCACTAATCTAATCACCCCAGTAGGAGGTGTATTATTTAACATTCATATTGCTGTCCAACTGGGAGGCCGCATACCGGGGGGCAGGAGGGAGTCCCACAAAGGTCAGATCTGGGTCTGGTACTATTCAATATTTTCATTAATGACCTGGATAATGAAGTGGAGAGTATGCTTATAAAATTTGTGGATGAAACCAAGCTGGTGGGGGGCTGTACGCTCTTTGGAGGACAGGATTAGAATTCAAAATGACCTTGACAAATTGGAGAAGTAGTCTGAAATCAAGACAAAATTCAGTGAAGACAAGTGAAAAGTACTACACGTCGGAAGGAAAAATCAAATGCACAACTTCAAACGGGAATAACTAGGCTCTCGGGGTTATACTGGATCACAACTAGACTGTGGATCAACAAGGTAATGAAGTTGCAAAAAAAGCTATTTTCATTCTAGGATACATTAATAGGCAAGACACTTGAGGTAATAAACCCACTCTACTCAGCACAAGTAAGGCCCCAGCTGGAGTACTGTGTCCAGTTCTGGGTGCCATGCTTTAAGAAAGTTGTGGACAATTTGGAGAATCCAGAGGGGAGCAACAAAAATGATAAAAGGTTTAGAAAACGTGACCAACCTGGGCATGTTTAGTCTTGAGAAAAGAAGATGGAGCGTGGACCTGATAACCGTCTTCAAATATGTTAAGGGCTGTTATAAAGAGAACGGTGATTGATTATTCCCTATGTCTACTAATGGCAGGACAAGAAGTAATGGTCCTACGGTGCAGCAAGGGAGATTTAGGTTAGATATTAGGAAAAACTTTCAAGAGAGGCTGTGGAATCCCCATCATTGGAAGTTTTTACAAACAGGTTAGACAGTCAGCTGTCAAGGATGATCTCAGTTAACTTGGTCCTGCCTCGATGCAGGGGACTGGACTTGATGACCTCTTGAGGTCCCGTCCAGCCTAAGATTATAAGACTATATGCAGTTCCAATTTGTTCTGTACTTATTTTCTTGGTGGCAACCAAATCTTGCAACTTCAGCAAAAGTAGGCCATTATAAAAGACCACTGAACTCAGCGTTGCGTTTGTGAAGCAATGTTTTCCAAACAGGTGAAATCACTAATTTAATTAATAAATTCCCATCCATGATCTTTTACATTTTCAATCCTACCCTATACGTAAATGATTTGTAAACCTAGCCCTTCTTATAAATTAGTAAACATGATGGCCTCTTTAAAGTATTTATAATCTTAAACATCTCCATTAAATCCCCTGTCTGCGCTAAGCAATCAATTATTTATCTGTAAGCACTACCACTTGCACTAGATGACCCTATTCTATATAATATTATACACACACAAAAACTATGTACTTTGCTTTGAATCATAGAATCTTAGGGTTGGAAGGGACCTCAGGAGGTTCTAGTCCAACCCCCTGCTCAAAGCAGGACCAACCCCAACTAAATCATCCCAGCCAGGGCTTTGTCAAGCCTGACCTTAAAAACCTCTAAGGATAAGCCATTTAGGATTTGTCCCTTGGCACCCTGCTGATGCACTGAATCTCATTCATCCTTTCCCAATACTAGAGTAGAAGTTGGCTGCATGTTAGACTCTTAGGCCTGGTCTACACTAGGGGGCGGGATCGATCTAAGTTACGCAACTTCGACTACAGCTAAGTTATTCATGTAGCTGAAGTACTTAGATCTACTTACTGTGGTGTCTTCACTGCGGTGTCTTCACTGCGGTAAGTTAGCGGCTGACGCTCTCCCGTCGACTTCACCTGCGCCTCTCACCCTGGTGTAGTACCGGAGTCGATGGGAGAGCACTCAGCGTCGATTTATCGCATCTAGACTAGACTAGATGCGATCAATCGACCCCCACAGGATCAGTTACTGCCTGTCGATCCAGTGGGTAACGTAGACAAGCCCTTATTTGGATGTTGTTCAAATCCAAGTGAACTTTGATTTGTTCTAATAAGTCTCTCTCTCTCTCGGTATTTGTATTTCCCCATATAAGGGTAGCTGAAGGGATCTGGGTAGAAGGTCATACTACCACTTCATGAAGAACAAAAACAATTGATTCTTATAGACCAAGAACCTCCGAGTCATACACATGGACAAAGCAGTGAGACAAATTTACTTTGAATCACTGAACTGGCAATTCCCTCACAACAGAATAAATTTAATTTGATTATCCAACCCAGTAACATACACTGACCTAGTCTCAGTGTTAGGAAAAACATTCTGAATAAAAAGGTCACTTATTTCTATTGTGAAATCTAACGTACCAAGGCAGTTCTCCTCCTCGCTGAACTATGCCCATGGCTGCTGTGTTTAATCTGGTGCATTTTACAGCACATTTGATAATATATTAGCCCTGAGGTTGTGTCAAGTTTTGAATTAAAGCATCTCAATGTGGATCATTTCCAGAAAATGATTCAAGCTGTAATCTCTCCCTTCTCTTTGGCTGGAACGACCCATTATAGAACACTTCATTTAAAAACAACATTATTTTGAACAGATGTTACAATTTGGCTTGACTACACAGCAAGTGACCTCCTCACAATCGTTTTGGCATCCTGAAATGCAGTGAGACACACACCAAATTAAGGATTGGTCTACCCTGTTCATAGGACTTCCCAGGCTCCATTTGTGGCAATATGCTTCAATGCTGAGACTTCATATCCAAGGTGGTCAATAGTTCATTGTTTGCTGAATCACTGTGATGGCATTTTTAACCAGTTCGGGAGCAAATGCCTACTGGCCTTGGGAATCACATATCAATTGCTTTGCAATACAAGGTATCAGCCTGCTTTGGTCTGCTTGCTAGTTTTCAGCCTGTCACACTTACACCCCTCGATTCTTGGGGTTGGGGGGGGAAGGTTACAGTTTCAGCTCCTAGGAATTCCTCTTTCCTCCCCTAAATATAGTGTAGTTTAAAACTGTTCCAGATTGTGTCATATGTCATAAATTTCCTACCTGCATCTTACCCATTGTTGCTGTTGTAGGTGCACCATATTTATATATATTCCTGCCAATTGAGGTTAAAACATTACTTGCTCAGCCAAAAGAGCATGGCACTTGTGTTAAACATCACTAGATCTTTCTTAATAAGTTTAACAAGCGTGTATGTTTTCCCTTCTTAGCATAACCACAGCAGTTTATGGGAGGTCTGGTTCATGAATGAGCGATAGGTCCTTAAAAAGCCTGGTGCATAGGTCAACATCACATACTGAAGAAATTCACAATACAATGCTACCCCATATTTTTATGTTCAGTTATTTGCACAGCTGAGTGTTGCTAAACCTGACTGTCACAGGCATGATTAAAATGAATTGTTGTTAACGTGGGTATCAGGGGAGTCTGGATACAACACCTGACATTTTGGCTGTCCCAGGCCCTGCAATATGGCACACCTTTAGGTATGCCACAGAAATGTGCTAAATGCAGAGACAACCAAGGGCATGCTGGAGTTCTCCATGAGGGATGGCTATTAAAGTTTAAATAGCCACGAGATGGCACTATTGCTTTCTCTAATGGTCCTTTGCTGTTTGAACTGTATAATCTCACGCACACGCATACACGGAATCTTGTTTAAAGCTGAAAAATACAAAAGATTCCGAAATCCGTCCAGACATTTTGATCAGAGAAGTGGAACCTCCTGACTAAGGAAAGGACGTTGTTTTTTTGTGGGGCAAGGCTCTCCTCGTTATATACAGTACCCAGCACCAGTCTGGCTAGCATGGCCCAGATTGTGTGACAATGGAAATGTTAAAAGGGGGAGGAAGAAATCCTGTGGGTTTTCCCAGACGGAGTTTTCTTGCAGAGGGAGTTTTGCATCTGCAGAACAACCAGCAGTTCTGTCCCCAAACTCCACAGATCCCAGGGACTGCACCAGAAGCCAGGGGTAGCTCTGCAGATGTTTTGTGCCTTCACACTGGCGCCGAATCCCCGCTGCTTCCCTTCCCAAGCAGTACAGCTTCCGTGACATTAACTTTGTGCTAGATTCCCTACATGTCTTGGGGGTATGAGATGAATCCCTACCCCCCGTGAGCCTGGTCTTCCTGGATCGACAGTCCCCACCATGCAGGGTTCTCCGAGGGATCTGGGACAGAGTTCTGTGACCACACCCTACAGGTTCCAGCCAGTTTCTGAAATGGTTCTGAACATGGTACCTGCTTGGCTACACTTACAGCGAAACCACATCCTCTTCAGCGGTTTGGCTGCACCCTTTGTCAGCAGCAGGCTGTTCCACAGTTCAGACAAAGCTAGAGAGGGCAAGTGCACCAGGCCAACCCATGAGTCAGCCGCACAGCTGGGCTTTGAACTCTAGCGCCCGGTGCAATGCTCTGACCACTAGACCACACAGCTGCCCGTAAATCATACAAGCCCCCCAGGCTGCTCTCACACAGATGTAAACCAGGAGTAACATTGTTGCCGTCAATGGAATTATACCCGTGTAAAACGAATGGGAGAGGAGAATGAGGCCCAATGAGCTGAGTTTTCTGCTCAAAGGGGAAGGAAAAGTGACCACCAGTGGAAATCAATACCTGTATTTTACAACTTCAGGCAGCTCCATTCAAGTATAGGCCACTTTTTCAGGGCAGGGGCAACTGTTTTCCATTGCACGCCTGCAATCTACATGACAAAATAGCGCTTTACTCCAAAACAACAGACACCCAGCATGAAAAACCCCTCGCTTCCCACACCGCAACATCCTGACTGAAGACATAAAAAAAGAGAGGCCTACGGTAGGCCCCAATCCTGCAATCACACTCATCTCCCTGGGCCTGCTCACGGGCAGGAAGCACAGCACGTGCACAAGCGCGTGCGAGAACAGGACGTTGGCATCATCGCTTCTAAGGCCAGAAGGGCCCTCGGGGGCTATGGCTTGCCATGGTACAGCAGCGCCCAGCCCTGAGGGAGCAGCCCATGCCGCACGTGGACTCCTGCAAAGCGTGGGTGGCGGCAGAAGCCGCAGGCTGAGGAATGACACCCGAACTGGCTTTGGGAGGAGGCTAGCGGCCAGCACTAGGAGGCACTGGCACAAGCCATGTAAATGCTTCCTGCTATCTTCTAGCTCCTCTGAGGTGGGGGAGAGTGGAGCCCAATGGAGTGGGGCCTGCTGCGCCCCCATCCCGCCTGCCCAGCGCAGGAGTGTAGCGAGAGAGCATGGAGGGAGATTGAAAGGGGAAGGTGGGTGAGGGAGGATGAATGGACCTGGGGTGGGGGGAGGGTTTTATATCACCTCTGGGCCCCCCTGACACCAGAGGCCAGCTCCAGCCACGCTGCCTCCCTGCCACACTCCATACGCCCGATGACAGTGAAGTAGTAGTGCTTCTGGCCAGTGAAGAAGGGGGCCCCACTATGTTAGATGCTGTGTGAGCACAGACTAGCAGAGAGTCCCTGCCCCAATGGCTGTGAGAGGGGTTGGCTCTGCACCACCTGGGGACTCCCCGTCCTGCCAGCTTTATGGTGGCTTTGCACCATAGGATCCAGCCCATTATTTGTCCAGGCGTGCACATCTCCACGGCGCCGGGGGCCAGAGCACTGCCCCCGCTGAACCTCAGCCCCAAAGCTAACGGGACGGCAGGGTTTGGCTGAGCAGGATGGTGCCGTTGGTGTGTCTGCATCAAACAGCGCATGCACAATGATACTTTGTTGCAATAACTCACCTGGCGTACAGCAAACTTTGACCATTACATCAAAACGGCTCACGCCACCCCCCTGCCGGATGCAGCTAATATAAACCCTGAGAGACATCCAGAATTCAGAGTACAGCAAACCAGGAGCGAAGGCCTGGTACCCACAATGCACCTGGAAATGATCACACACCAGTGCAGGGGTCCTGGCACACTCCTCTATCCCCGTGCATACACTGCATTTGGGGATGAGGCGGCAATGCGGTCATGCTGGGTGTGATGTGCCTTGGCTCTCTGGCTTTCAGGTGTGAGCTTGCAGCCAATGCGTTCGTGTGCAAGAGTCACATCACCTCACAGGCCAACGATCGCCTAGGAAGTGCTGAGCGGGACAAAGGACAAGCAGCGCCACCGCTGGTGCAAGTCCAGGTGTGGTGCTAGGGAGAACTGCCTGAGCCGGCTGAGGCTTCCTGAACTGCCAGGCTCACGCTGCTTGCGGGTCAAATGCTGAAGTGCCAACTCCTCGGGCAGAACTCCTCCCGCCTTTGCGGGTTGAGAGGGAGTGCGGCTGTGCGTGCTGGGTGTAACAGAGACCCGTTCAGCTGTGACTCATTTCACTTTGCAGAGCTCAGTATTCACACAGGGCCAGATCCTCGGCTGGTGTCAAGCAGCATAGCTCTGTTGACATCAGTGGAGCCATGCTGATTGACACCAGCTGAGGATCTAGACCACGGTGTCTTCCTCCCCTACAGCCTCCACTGCCTTCACTCCTGCTGTCCCCTGTGCACGGAGTTTTGCTCACTTGCTGTCCACTGTTTCGGAGTAGTCAGGAAGAACATGGGTGAGTTAATTCCTTGGTGGGAGAGAATGCCTGTCTGCTGGTAGAGGTGTCTTTTCCCAACGTAGTCATGGGGTCAGTACAAACACCTAGGGCCTAATCGGATTTTATTGACTTGTTTTTATGAATGAGCAGCTAAAACAGGAGCAAAGCTCACTTGGCTGTAGTCTCCCCTTCGGAACGCCAGCAAAGCAGCTGTGTTCACACCGTCAACCACATGGCTTTGCCCAGCCAAACAGACCCCAGGTGCTGTCCAAAACCCAGGTCTCTGCTCCCCCTGCACGTTTCAAAGTCCTCCATGAGCTGAATACGCTACACCTGTCTTTTCACAGGCAGTGCAGTAACGGGGTTGTGGGGAGGCTGGCGAAGGATTCGGTATTTTAATATCAATTCCTTCAGCACAACACTCCAGCGGACAAAGTTTTCGGGCTGCTCTCAAAGCTCAACTCTCCCACCAGCTTCTCAAAGCTTCGATCCCACCTTCTCCAGACTAGCCAGGCCTCTGTGAGGCCCTCCCCGGTTTCCAGCCTCTCCAGAGGCGGATGGCTGGCGCTGCTTTGCTTAGTGCCTTGGCTAGTTGAGCACCAGTCCTCCTGGCTAGGTGGGGGCTGGCTTAGGTTTCAGTGTCCTTCCTTTCCCCACGCTGGCTGGCTGCACTGGAGAACACTCAGCAGCTGACTGGTAAGGGAAACCCTCAGTCCCCTGCCTGGACCAGTAGCAGCAGCACTTCAGCCTCTCGGATCAGGTGGCTGAAATGCAGAGCTTGGAGTGGGCCAGTCCGTAGCTGTGGTACATAAGGAACCATCCACAGTGGGGATGACCGTGGAAAATCAGGGTGGGGGTGTGTGGAGGAACTAGGAGCCTGTGGTAAAGGTTTCATGAAGTCCTGTGGCCTATTCAGAATACCGGATGTTTCCTGCCCTGGGGCCTTTGCTCTATTCCTAATGCTTAAAATAGGAACTACTCCAAATGCCCTGATGAATTTAACAGTGAAGGTCTGCTTAGTAAAGGCACAGCTGCCGCTCACTGGCTGCTCCCGCCCGGTGTGTTTTGGGTGACGTTATTCTGAAATTCAAGATGAATCAAATCAAGACGTTTCTATAGAAAAAGCAAAGGCTATTGCGCTCCCTCAGCGTTCATTCAAGGGATCATCTGAGTAGGGTGACCAGACAGCAAATGTGAAAAATCGGGACAGAGGGTGCGGGGTAATAGGAGCCTATATAAGAAAAATACCCCAAAATCGGGACTGCCCCTATAAAATCGGGACATCTGGTCACCCTACATCTGAGTCCATTTACCTTCACCACAGCAGGCCGGGCGCTGTACCGCGTCTGAGACAAGGAGACTGTACGATCGACGATGCGAAGCAGGTTGTTTATCAAACCCTGAGACAAAGCTCCCAGCAGGGAGACATGGAGTAGTGAGAGTGATGGATTAGGCTTATCCCCTTCTAGGGATGAATCAGGAAGGTGTGCTTTTACTTCTGTTTCTAATTATTATGGAAAGAAGTGGGGGGAAGACAAGACACCCCCCCCCCCCCCCGCAAAAAAACGGGTTTGGATCCCTCCAAAGAATGCTGGTAGCATGTCCGCCTCCCCAGCCATTAGCCATAGGAATAGGTAGGAGAAAATATTCTTGGGTGTTATATTTTTACATGCTAAATGTTACTTTAAACCCTTCCTTTCTCCTTGGTTTTTAGTGGTATAAAGCCCTGCACTGGGTTCACCGAATGTTAACAATCAAACCGTACAGTGAAATGCTGTAACAAACAGCTGTAATGTTAATCACCACTGCTCCTGCCAGTGCAGCTGGAGTTTGACAAAACATGAGGTCACACAAGCTCTCTTCCGTGGGAAGCACTGGTTTATAAATAGGAAAACCAGCCCGCATTTGCCAAGACTGACGTTGCCAGTGTGTGACCACACCAAAAGGAAGCTACAATGAATAAAGACTAATGGTGAGCTGGACAGAGGTGTTCTGAATTACAGACATCGTCAATGTACAGTGTTGTGCTTAACGGGTGCAACTTCAGAGTTAGTGAGCGGCTTGAAATTAAAGTTTTTAAATGCAGGCACTTCGTTTGAGCAAGAATCCTGGAAAAAGGAGAAAGCACTGAAAATCCAGGAATCTTGATGGACAGTGTATAGAAAGAAGAATTGCATTATGATGGGGGATTTCAATCTGGAGGATGTATGCTGGATGTAGCATGCTGCAACTAGTAAAGTAACTCTGGAGTTCCTAAAAATCATAGATGGTAACTATCTAAGGGCTTGTCTACACTCACCGGGGGATCGATGCGCGGCAATCAATGCATCAGCAGTCAATTTAGCAGGTCTAGTGAAGACCCGCTAAATCGACTGCAGATCACTCTTCCGTCACCCTCTGTACTCCATCTGAACAAGAAGTGCAAGGGGAGTCGACAGGAGAGCGTCTTCTGTCGACATAGCGTAGTGTGGACCCTGCAGTAAGTAGATCTAAGTACCTCGACTTCAGCTACGTTATTCATGTAGCTGAAGTTGCATAACTTAGATCGATCTCCCTTTGTAGTGTAGACAAGGCCTAACAAAAAATATTGCAACTCAGTGTAATTCCACTCATTTTGACAAATAAAGATAAATTGATCAGTGACCTAAATATCGATGGTTGCCTAGGTGCAATGATCATGACCTAATCTTATTTGCTGTGTGCAACCAGACTACAGTCCCAACAATAAATATATTTGGTGCTTTTAAAAAAGTGGTTTCCCAAAGCTGAAAACAATTGTGAGCAAAATTGAGTAGGAGAAAAAGAATGTGAATGATAACTGGGAATTGTTTAAGAATGCTTTTTAGATCCCCAAACCACATAATACCACAATCTGGAAAGAAAGCTTCTTTGGGCAGAAAACATCCTGATTAAGAGGACGAGAGATGAAAGTAGTGATGCAAAATAAATAAAAAAAATATAGCAAATGGGAAAATGTGGAACTTGATAGCAATGAGCACAAATTGGCAATTAGGACATGCAGGTAATTGATAAGGGAAGCTAAAGGTATCAGTGAAACATTATGGCTAGTAGGTGTAAGAAAAATAAGGAATTCTTTAAATACATCAGTAACAAACAAAATCCTAGCAATGGTATAGGTCTGATACTAGATAAGGATGGTGAAATTGTAAATCATGAAGTAGAAAAAGCAGAAGTATTCAATAAATATTTCTGTTCTGTATTCAGAAAGATGATGTATTCATATCTTACTCTGATACAATACTTTCTATTGTAGTCAGTAACTAGGGAGGATGTTAGACAGCAACTATTAAATGTTTTTAAAACTGCAGGAATGGATAACTTGCACCCAAGAGTATTAAAAGAATTGGCCACGGGCTATCTGAAACATTTATGTTGATTTAAAATGGAGTGGTAAGTAAAGAAAGAGACAAGTCACTTATACAGGTCAACCTGGACCATTTGGTAAAGTTGGCTTGTTTGAGTAACATGTGGTTTAATATGCCCAAATGCAATATCTAGCAACAAAGAATATAGGTCACACTTACAAGATAGGGGACTGCAACCTGGAATGCAGTGACACAGAAAAGGCCTTAGGTTATCTATTAAACATAACTTCCCAGTGTAATGCTGTAACTAAGAGGGCAAATACAATCCTTGGATGCATAAGCAGGAGAATATCAAATAGGAGTAAGGAGGTGGAATTACCTCTGTATATGATAAGAGTGAGACCATTACTGGAAGAGTGTGCCCAGTTCTGATATCCACACTTCACAAAGGATATTGTTGGAGTTATTAATATTAGAAATGACAAATATTAATATGGGAGACCCCGCCCCCCAGACATCAAGGTAACCATAAATTCCTTTATTAAGTTTGAAGGCCAAATGGTATTGTACACAATTGCTCTTAAACCTGCCTACTAGCCTAAACATAAGCTGTCACTACACTCAAGACCAAGACAATAAGGTAGTATTCATAAGGACATGATCCATATGCTTCCAAATAGGCAGCCAGTGGGGAAAACTGGCGTGCTCCAGCCCGTTCAGGTAAGGTCTGTCAAAGAACTTGCCAATTCCAAACTCGTTTCACAAACCAACAATGTCACCACCAATTACCACTGGAGCTAAGAACTAATTTAAGGCCGTTCAACCTAATGTTCAATTTTAATCCAGAGAAGAATTACAACCTCCTTTCTCCCTAAGGTCTTTCCTCCCTCTCTCCTCCCCTCCTTCCTTCTGACCAACAGCTTTTCACTGCACCTGTTTCACATAGGCTTGGCTTTGCAGATAACACTGGTATCAGGTTGGTCCTGCTTTTAGCAGGGGATTGGACTAGATGACCTCCTGAGGTCTCTTCCAACCCTAATCTTCTATGATTCTAAGACAGATTCTTACTGTCTTATTTAAAGCTCTCTGCACTCAGCTTTATGGTCAGAGGCCTTCTTTTTAGAAACTTCCCTTATCTCATCGGTTATTCTTTGAACCAGACACTCTGCCTACCTCATTCCTTCTGGTCCTATAACTCATTCTTTTCAAGCCTTCCTTCTCCTTGCTGGTCAGGGCCTTTCTTTACAACACACATTTCCTTAACCAAACTTAATCTAACTCAAATTCGTTGATTTCATATTTATCCTACACATGTTGACAAATTAAAAAGGGTTCAGAAGGGAGCCAGAGGCTTCTGAAGCTCAATCTGTGTAGTTCATCCAAGAGAAGGTGATTTGATCACAGTCTACAAGCACCTATATGGAGAAGAGATTTCTGATAACAGATGGCTCGTTAATGTAGCAGATAAATATATAGCAAAATCCACTGGTCAGAAGTTAACTCTAAACAAATTCAGACTAGGAATATGGTGCGAATTTTTAACACTAAGGGCAATTAGCCATTGGAACAACAAGTTGGTGGTTTCTCCGTCACTTGAAGTCTTTATAATCAAAACTAGCTGCCTTTCTAAAGGAGATGCTGTTCCCAGCTAGCCTTAAAATCTATGCATCTCCCCTTATAATGAGACACTTCCCTGTTGGCACTGTGTTTTCTCCCCCACGAGCGAGAACACGTCACATCACAGCACAGCCGCTGCCCAACTCCAGCTTCATCTTCTAACATGGGAAGATATTTTGATCAATGGCTGATAAATAACTTCTTCGGTGCCAAACTTGAGGCATGCTCAGGAACGCTGTCGTTTTCCCCAGCACCGACTCAGACGGGTTAAGGCTGAAAAATCAGAACTCGGCAGATTTGCTCCAAATGCCCTGTTTTGCATGTTTTGATGAATATGCATGAACTAATTTACATAAATGTCAGCAAATAGCCTGTGTTGCCAGCCAGCCCTAGACTGGGAGGGGGAATCTGGCTGCTTGTCATCGGTTGGGCTTTCTCTGGGCTGCTGGACCCAACTGAGGACTCCTTCCTCCTCACTGCCCCTGCTTGCTACTCCCTGGCTGGGCAAGGAGGGTCCTGGCTTGCCCTGCCTGCTGCTCCCTGGCTGGAGATGGGGCTACACCCACATCTCAAGGTCATTCTAGCCGTAACCTTGAGTCTGTGGCCCGTGGTGGGTTGGGGGACTATGCTCTGGGCAACAGTCTGTGGTTAGAGTCCTCCCAGCTGCCCAAAGGACTGACCACCCTTCCCCCGCCAAAAAAATCCCATATTGATAACGCTTAGAACATCTCTTCAGCATCTCCAGAACAAGCCCCTCCCTGCTGGAGCTGGATCCTGGTACCACATGACTGCTGGCTGCCCTTGCGTTGTGGTGGTCAGGGCAGGAGCCCTGGACGCCTTTGGCTGCTTTACAGAGCCATAAAACAGATGAGATATTGAACGGTTATGGGGGGAGGGATAGCTCAGTGGTTTGAGCATTGGCCTGCTAAACCCAGGGGTGTGAGTTCAATCCTTGAGGGGGCCATTTAGGGATCTGGGGCAAAAATTGGGGATTGATCCTGCTTTGAGCAGGGGGTTGGACTAGATGACTTCCTAAGGTCCCTTCCAACCCTGAGATTCTATGAACGTAAAACATCACTGAGAGCTCCCCACGTGCAGACCAGGGGCTGCAAGTGGGCTGATAGACCGCATTGGTCTGAAACTGAGGAGCTATCAGCTAGAGCAGTCTGTCTTAACCAGGGGGGTCATGAAAAGCAGTCGGGGGAGTGGGTAGCAAGATGTTGAACATTTTATACTCTAAGCACAGAAAAGCTCTCTCCCCCACCCCCCTCACTGTTCAAGGCCAAGTATTCTCTGTTTAACCCCTGGAAACACACTCACAACTTGTATCGGCCTTTCGGTGTTGTCACGGAGATATGTTTTACTCATATTTATATAGTAAACGTAAGCGGTCGCAAACATTTTTCACTATGACTAAGGAGTTGTGAACCTGAAAGGTCGAGCAACACTGATATTGACTAATCGTCTTTGTGTTACCGAACCTCCCAGAGGCCTTGACTGAGACTCTGTAAAACCATGTTGTACGAGACAAATTCCTGCCCCAAAAGACTAGTTTAGAAGCTAAATTCTGCTCTTATTTGCATGTGATTAAATCCAGAGTTACACCCATGCTTTTCACGGGAGTTACTCCAGATCTACAGTGGTGAAAGAGAGCAGATTTGCTTCCAAGTGTTTATAAATGTAAATATCCATTGGTTACATTGGGTATATTTTCAACCAAACACAAACGTCTGTCATAGAAGTCAGCATATAGGACCCAATTTTTTCTTCTGCCCTGTTTGTGCTTTTCAATTATTATTTTTTTAATCTGATTTCATGGTTTTCATGACTTTTTTCTGAGCTTATTTTCCCGTCATTTTTTTTTTTTTGTCCCTTTTGGGCAGCAGAACAATGACACTTCACACCCGGACAGCTGAGGAAGTTAAGTGACAAAGATGCTAGTCAGTTTCCCCCTCCAGTCCTCTGTGGTTTTTGCACTTCATAAGACAGGAAACTGACTAGGGACCTGATCTCGTAAACACTTATTGCCAGGTGTATGGGTCCCACAGCGAGCAATCTTACAGACGGCTCAGTGGTGTTTGCAGAATCAGGCTCCTGTATCGCAAGATCACCATCAGCCTTTGTAGCCAGCTCCCTGCATAAACAACTTGCCCTAAATGGAAACTGACTAATCGTTCACTCTTTCTTTACAGCAAATGCCTTTAACAGGAGCAGATTACTAGGTACCAAGGGCCAGATTGTTAAAGGTATTTAGGTGCCTAGTGGGGTTTTCCAAAAGCACCTAGGCACCCAACATAGCTAGATGCTTTTGAAAAATCCCACAAGGTGCCTAAATACCTTCCAAAATCTGGCCCCAACTGAGTAAGTCACTGATCTTGCAAGATGATCTGTCTGAGTTGCATCAGTTTATCTAAAGGGATGTAGTTAAATTGGGGCACCCATTCGGGGAGGGATAGCGCTCAGTGGTTTGAGCATAGGCCTGCTAAACCCAGGGTTGAGAGTTCAATCCTTGAGAGGACCATTTAGGGATCGGGGGGAAAAAATCTGTCAGGGGACAGTACTTGGTCCTGCTAGTGAAGGCAGGGGACTGGACTCGATGACCTTGAAAGGTCCTTCCAGTTCTATGAGATAGGCATATCTCCATATTTGTGGACACTTCAATCAATTTAAATGGTTTCTAGCAGCTTAGCTTGCCTCTACATTTACAAAGGCAAGCGAAACCAGTATAACCCGTTTTAAACAGGTGTGTGTGTCTACACAGGGATTTGCATTATTTTAACTAAAACAATGCAGGGGGGGGGGGCGCGTGTAGACAAGCCCTCAAATAGGTACAAGGACTCCTTAGAACCAAGGACAGAGGAAAGGAGATTGTCTTGACTCCAACATATTTCTTAAGTTTCCTAGTCTGGCCAGAAAGTGCCCAGGATTAAAAAAAAACAAAATAAACCAGTGCCTCTCCCTGGTACTCATTATTCGATGAACAGGTTCCTTGCTGCACCAAAACACATTCTGACTTTTGATCACTTCTCCCTTCCGATCTATGTTAATATTAGAAAGTGGAGAGGCAGCATTTCAACATCTACTCTCTGGGAGGCAGGATGGGTCTTGGCTGCAGAAACGGGAAACCAGTGCCTTGCGCCTGCATAACTCAAAGAGTGAGTACATGCTGAAGGATCTGTAACGCTTGCCTGCTTTTCCTTAGTGAAAACCAAACGGCATTTGAATTCAGTAATCAGCATTCTTATCTTCATCCCCAGTGAAACCATGCTAGAGCGTGGAAGAGTGGGCAGGCGGAGAGAGCTGTGCACAGGGCTTCCATGAAGATCTGCTTCTGCCATCCTTTCGGATGCAGGAAATCCTTTGTTTACCACACAGGAAGCACATGCATGGTTTTGTCCTCCCTGGTTTTCTTCCATGTGAGATCTGAGATGAAAACCTAATGCTGTTGCTGAGGCAACTGCTCTAGAAATGAAAAATAATTGCTGGGAAGGGAACATAAAACCACAGAACTGTACAACCAGGTTCTCCTGCTGTAGTCACAGTGCATTCTAGACAGTTTACCCTCGTCGCTCGAGAATGAACTATTTCAAAGTATCCTTCGAGTTTTTCAGCTGGGGGATCTGAAAGCACTCGCTAAAGAAAGGTAGGCGCCATTATCCTCATGGTGAAACAGGAGCAGAGAGAGATTAAGGCCCAGAGCCAGGGGGAGTTAGGGATGCCTTAAGTAACTTGCCCAAGCTCATAGGGATGAATCAGTAGCAGATCTAGGAATCAAAGCCAAGCTGCCAGGTTCCTACACAAGAAGGCAGGTTGGCTGGGCAGAATTCAATTTTTCGTTGAAAGATTTATTTTTATGTTTACAGGTCTGGCAATGAAGGGGAGGGAGTAAAGGGAGGGAGTAAGGTTAGCACCGACAGTGGGGCTGCAGGAGGCTCCCTAACGGCCAATGGGGCCCAAAGTGTCTGGGAAGCTGCAGTGCCGGCCGGGTGGAGCAGAGACCCCCCCCCAGCCAGACTGCAAGCAGGGCCTGATTACATTTTTTGTGGGCTGACTCCCATGGGGGCAAAGGAGCATGGTGTGGGGGGGTTGGTCCCCAAAGCAAGGGGCCAGCCAGGGGCAATGGGGCATAGCACGGTGGGGCCGGCCCCGCTCCACCCAGCCCAGTGCAAGGGCACTGTATACAAACGGCAGTTGCCAGGTGCACATTGGGCCGCCCGTGTGCCCCTTGCCTGCAGGGGTGGGCCCATGCCTTGCCAGACAGCCCCTGACTCCCTATGCCCAGCGTCCCCCGGAACTGCTATGCCCAGCAGCCCCCCACACAGACCCTCCACTACAACTGCACAGCGGCCTGCACACCACCCACCCCTACCCAGCACCCTCCACCACAGCCACACCACCACTGCCCAATGCACTTCCCCATAGCCCACCACAACTACACAGCACCCCGCTCCGACCCACCACTGCCCAGCATCCCAACACAGACCCCCCCACTGCCCAGCATCCCAACACAGACCCCCCCACTGCCCAGCATCCCAACACACAGACCTCCCCCACTGCCCCCCAGGAGACCCCCCCCACTGCCCAGCAGCCCCTCCCACACCTCCAGAGACCCACACCCTCATACCCTGCCCCCTGGCCACACTCACCGGCCCTGCTGGAAGGTGACGGTGTCTGCCAGGCTGAGCTGGCAGCGTGGCCGAGGCTAGTCCAGTGCCAGGGTGGGGAATCGCTCCGGCCTCTCGGGAGTGGCGCGATTAGCCAGGCCAGGGTCTGTCCCCGCCCTGGCCCGACTCCCTCAGGGCCCACTTGCCTGGAGAGAGGGTGACCATACGTCCCCGTCTGGCCGGGACAGGTCCCTTTTTAAGCCCTGTCCCGGCCATCCTGAATTTTTTGACCAAAACAGGCATTTATCTCTGTGTGTGTGTGGGGGGGTGGCGACGCGAGGTGTCAGGCAGCAGGGCTTGGGGGGGTCAGCCCCACATAGAATAGAGCCGGGGGGGGGGAGGGGGCTAGGGGCCAGCCCCAGCTCCTGGCAAAGCTTGGGGAGTGGGGGTCAGCTCCTGGCTGCGGCGTGAGGAGTCTGCAAGGAGGAGGTAGAGGATGAGCCCCGGCCATAAGGACAGAGTCGTTTAATAAAGGGTTGGCCTCCCCCATGGCTGGGGACGGGGCTCCTCTCAGTCCCAGCCAGCCAGTCTCTGCTCTGCCCCACCAGGACTGCAGCCTCCCCTGTGCCCTGAGCCTGCAGGGCCCAGGTGTCATCGGCTCGGCAGCAGCACAGAGAGCCCCCTGCAGCCACAGGAGCGAGGGAACGGGGCCGGGATGGGCGAGAGGGGACCTCAAAGGGCTCCCTGCCCTCCTGCAGGGACGTGACGCCCGCTCCCTGCCACACAACCAGGCGAGGCTGCAGTTCCACCAGCTGCTCCCGACTGGGTTTTGTTTGTTGATGGCAGCAGAACTGGCCATTCAGTGACACCTAGCAATTACACGCGAGTCCTGCCAAGCCTACTTCTAGCTGTGTCATTCCCCTGTAATGAAGCAGGCCGTGTCTCAAAGGTGACCGGTCACCATATTAATGGCACAAGCCCTAAAGGTCCGCGGCGCATGACAGCGTAACTTAGGAAAGGAAAATGTTCGGCCTCATCACTGCCATCACCCTCTGCAGGAAGGAGCGCTGACGAGCCGGGCACCCCAAGAGCACGAAGCAGCAACGACACTTGTCCAAGGATCCAAGCAGCAGCCGCCCTCAGTGGTGTTCCCCATACCTGAGCATTTAGCTCCGTAGGAGGAAGAGGCAAGAAACGCCTGGTGCTCTCCTGCAAAGTCAGCCAGATCTCCATCAAGTGATTTCGCACTTCTGTGTTTCTCCTTCGCATAACTCAGAGCGCTTTTTTCTCTCTCTCGCCGAGCCATTTCCTGACACTGGAAGAGTGAAGTTACGATACAGCCCAGCAGTTCTCACACTGCGGCTGAAACCCAAGCCCCACTGCCTGGGGCCAAAGTCCAAGGCCTTCAGGCCCAGATGGCAGGGCTCGGGCTTTGGCCCCCTGCCTAGGGAGGCAGAGCTTGGACAGGTTCAGATTTCAGTTCCCCCCTCCTTGAGTCATGCAGTGATTTTTGTTGTCAGAGGGGGTCATAAGAACATAAGAAAGGCCCTACTGGCTCAGACCAAAGGTCCATCTAGCACAATATTCTGTCTTCCGACAGTGGCCAATGCCAGGTGCCCCAGATGGAATGAACAGAACAGGTAATTATCTATCTAAGTGATCCATCCCGTTGCCCATCACGGTGCAATGAAGTTTGAGAACGCCTGGTATAGCCTAATTAACCAGGTGTTTTGCCTAGCTCCCTAGATTAATACCCACAATATGATCCAACATGAACGTCTCATAGGCTAGTAAGAAAGCTGGTGGCTCTCCCAGAGCTGAAACAGCCTGTAACTGCTTTGCATGGGCCCCATCGGAAACATCACAGTGACAGCCTTAGGCAGGAGTGAAAGTGAGCCGGTACGGCGTACCAGTAAGAACCTGCACCGGCCCGTACCCAGCCCACATTAAACCGCTGCTTTAATGTCCCTTCCCGTTTTGCATCCCCCGTTGGCGGCCCTGCTGATAGGGTCCGTACCGGCGGGAAGGGGCAGCAACATTAAAGCGCTGCCATGGTAGTGCTTTAAGGACGGTCCTTCGCTGCGGCAGCTCTTTAAGGATCCTCAAAGCGCTGGGCCCGGCCGTTCTGATGTTCTAAAGAGTTCCAGAAACAAAAGCACTAGGAATCATAGAATCTCAGGGTTGGAAGGGACCTCAGGAGGTCATCTAGTCCAACCCCCTGCTCAAAGCAGGACCAACCCCAACTAGATCATCCCAGCCAGGGCTTTGTCAAGCCTGACCTTAAAAACCTCTAAGGAAGGAGATTCCACCACCTCCCTAGGTAACCCATTCCAGGAGCAGCAGATGGGCTCCACCAATGTGTTCGGAAACATGGCAGGGGCCACAGCTCATCAATACCCAGCCAGCAACGTCTCCTCGGTACGGCACAGCCCTGTCTCCTTCGCTGCGCCAGAACCAAGGGCATCCGCAGGGACTCGCCGTTCCCCTGATCCAGGCGTAAGGAGTTCAGTAATCCCAAGAGACAGTTTCAAAGGTTAGGAAGAGGATACATGTAAATGATTGCGCCTCGGAAACAAAAATAACCTTTTCCATTCATGGTCACAGCACGCGTTAGTAAACAAGTACAGCGCTGACGGCTGCATCCTCTTCGGCGGTAATGCTACGGGCTTCAGTTAACTGATACAGCAACCTCCTCTCCCAAACCCTCCCCCCGCCCCCAATCTCTTCTGAGCAGGACAGGTGGGGGCTGGATGCACAATCGAAATTGGTCTCTGCACACTGGAATCTAGGTCTCATTCAGCCCTGTGCCGAGCAATGGCACGAGGCTAAGCTAAGAAGGTCCATGACGCACCACTTATGTCCCATGTCAACTCCCACAGCTGGGCGTGAGGGGTGCGGACACTTCACGCTGACTCTGCGCCTGGGCGGCCTGCAACCTCCGACTGCAATCAGCGGCTGACCTGCCCTTTCCATCACACAAGGGCACTAGACAAAATAGATTTCTCCCCTCAGCCCCTCACTTAGCTGTTCCCTGCTCAAGTAGCCCTGTTCTCCCCTTTCTCCTGTCCCTCCCTCCCCCAGTTCCCTATCCAGGGCTATGCTATTCCCCTTCCGTCCATGTTCTCATCTCCCAGCCCTTTGGATACCCCAATCTGACCAACCTCATTGCTCTGCCTGCTCTTCCCCTCCCTCAGACCCCCTCCGCTCCACGGCGAAGACTAGATCTCTCACTTTATTGCTGTGCCTTGGGCCAGGTTCTGTTTAACTGCAGCACCTCCTCCACTCTGGGCTCCATTCCCGCCTGCCACAGACTTCCTGAGCGACCTGGGGCGAGTCACTTCGGGCAAAAGGGCTTACCTGACTCAGGAGCCTACGTCCCATGGACTTTCAGACGCCTGAATCAGGTGCTTTTGGAAAGCTTTGCTTCTAAATCCTTTGTTCCTCAGTGAAATGGAAATAGTCATTCCTTCCCTCACAGGGGCGCCACCAGGGTGAATTCACTGGCTGTGAGGTGCTCAGTATGCAGACTGTACCAGCACACAGGTTGAGACTCCAGGCTTACACAGACAACTGACTAGAATCTGGCCCCTCGTGAACTCATTTAAAAAAAACCGAACACGTTTTTTGTTTCATCCGTCCTTCGGGATCAGCAGCCTACTCGCAACCATCCAAAAGAGGCAGCTTCGCTTTCATCTGAGGACACACAGGCGCGGCTGCTCTACAAATCGGCTTGAAAAATAACGCGCAGGCTCTGTGGACGTACACTCAATGCAATTCTTTTGCTTTATTGCATATTGCCATCTTAAAAAATGTACAGTCTCATAACATACACAGCATTTCCTGGCAGCTAAGCTACTAACATTCTTGCACCTAACTTGGTCCACTACTAAGCTAAGAAGGTCCATGACATATACTTCAGTTTACAAGTAATTTTTTCCTTTTTTGGCATTATTAAAAAAAAAAATCTGTAAAATACACACCCAAGAAAAAAGAGTGGCTACTGACACCAGCACCTGTTTAAAAGTAGCTTTCAACAATGGCACATGGAATTACCTGCACACGGCCTTTTGTTTGGTAAGAAAACTAAATGGCAGACGCAGCCCAATAACCAGGCTGACGGAAAACAAGAATGGTCTGGAAGGGCAACTAAGCCCCGGAGCCTCCCCTGGAATCCCATAGGGTGGAGCCCGAGAGCACCGCATGACTACACAGGCGGCGGAAGCGGGATCCAAAGGCAAGACTGGAGGCCTTTTCAAATTCAAAACGCATTATTCTAGCTGAACAATTAGCTGACCATTCCTCAGATCGTCAGACATGAGACTCCCCCGCCCACCAAAAAGAGTCCGTTCCCTAAATTGCGTCAGCCCAAATTTCTTAAGCCATAAATAGAAAATATAAATAGAGGCACTTTAGTTAAGGAACAAGAATCACCATCAAGCATTTTTTCCCCTTCTTCTTCTTAAAACAAAGTGCTTCACTCTCAATCTTTAAAAATGTGCCGGTTTCGCAGTTGCTTTGATAGGAGGTGCAGGACTTTACGGAGCCGTAACTTTGTATTTATTACTGCATTATACGCTTTTTTTATACTTACAGTGCGTCGAACGTTGCAATGAGGAAAAACAAAAATCGTAAGACCACAGCTCTTGACAACTCTTTTTAGAGTGATACTTCACAGCTTTCAGAAAGCACAGAGACCCCGGGCCGGCTCTAGGTGCTAAGAACCATATTTTTATACAATTAGGTTAAACAGCACATTAGCTATACAGTACACATAGGAAAAATGACATCCCAATCCACCGATAATACCCATTACATGAAAAACTTATTTCGAATAGTGTTACTATCTAGTGCAACAGGGACAAACTAATCTCTCCACAGGAAAAAAACAAAAAACAAAAGATCATAAGAATATTGATGGTATAAAAGAGTTTGTTGGTTTTAAAAAAATAAAACCACCACAAATAAATAAAAGCAAAAAGTAACAGTCTTCCATATATTCTGTATAATTTAAGAATATTAAGTGTTACTATGTTAATGGCATTTACTTTTTATTTTCCAATTTTTTTTTAATTTTTTTAAATTTATGTATTTATTACTTGTTACTATTTTACTCCCTGAGAGCTTTGGGGTTTTTTTGGACTGACGTTTTACAGGTAGTTTTGCTTACAAATTGTAATGACAATATAAACAGCAAACCACTTGAAAAAATACATTGTTAAGAGAGAAATATTTCTTGGCATCATTGCTACTGTATGTCCGTTAAAAACAAGGGGCCCGGTTCAAAGCCCACTGAAGTCAATGGGGGCCTGTCCATTGACACAATGGGTTTCAGATAAGTCCTTTGTGCACTGGTTTAAATGACCATCAGTTCTGACCTACATTTAGATTACGTCTACACTAGAAAAGCTACAGCAGCGTAACTGCAGTGCTGCGACACTGTAGTGCTTCAGTGTAGACACCCACTACGACTACCGTCACTGGAGGTAGTCCATCTCCTCAAGAGGAGGTTGCTAGGCCAACAGAAGAATTCTTCCATTGACCTAGCGCCATCTGCACCATGGGTTAGGTCGGCTTAACTACATCGCTCCTGAGATTTTTCACACCCCTGAGCGGCATAGTTTGGTTGACTTAACTTTTTAGTGCAGACCTGGCCTTACAGAGGATACAGTTTGTCCCACTGAATAGAAAATGGAAAAAAAAAAAAGCACAAAAAGTTTATGCTCTTTGTCTCAGCAGAGAACCCCTCCCTCCCCCGCTTCCCATTTGTCAGGGGCAAGAAGATGTTGTAAAGATAGAACCATGTCTATGTATTGTGATAGCAATAAGCACACTGTGGTAATCTGTCTTCAGCAAGAGCAAGGGTTGCAGAAAGAGAAGTACAGTGCTTCCCAAAAACAACTGAAAAGGGATTATCAAGAGAGTGTACAGTACAGAACTCACTGGAATCCGCACAAGAGCACAGATGTTCAAGTCTTGAATAATAATAAAATGGATCGTTTCCACTTGACTTTTTTTTTTTAAACACACTTCAGACTGTGTGCAAGGCGTTCCTAGTAGACTTTAACATACTGTATTCTTACACCACCACTACAGTCTCCAGGCTGACCCCCAGCAGTCCATGATGACACCCCAGCACCAGTGGTTCAGATAGCGGCGGTGTTTTTGTTTCTCTCTATGCTCTCCGACACCAGTTACACCAAGATAAAGAATTCCAAAGGGAGACCAAGTAGAAAATATTTCTCAATGCCTTTGTTTACTACAAGGAATGTTTGTGTCATCTCTTTCTCAGGAGACACAATGTTGTGCTTGTGCACCAGAATAACTACTTTTTGAACAATGTGGTTGAAGGAAAGAAAATGGAATTTGCACTCAGTGAACAGTGTCTATATACGTGTTTGCGTGGCACACATATATACACTGTCCTGCTTGACAGAGACAGACACTTATATTCTCCATACATACCAACAACCAGACTTTTTATATACACAACACACACACACACACACACACACAAAGAGTGTGCCACTGTTTCGGTTTGAATTACAAGGCAGTATAATGAAAAATCCTAGCCACTTCAAAAAGACTGCTAATCAATTTTCTAAAAAAATTTTACAAAACCAAAGGATCAGAAGTTGAGTTTGGTGACTGGCCTCTCGCGGCTGCTGTCCGTCAGCTGGTTGGTGATGCGCTTGCGATTCCGTTTCAGTTTCGAAAGGTCTTTGTCAAAGACTTCACCTGACCGTAAAGCCGAAACGAGGTCGTCAAACTCCCCACCTTCCTCGCTGTTTTCTTTAGCCTTTCTGGCCTTGCGTTCCCGCTCGCGCTGTTCTTTCAGCTAGAGAGGAACCAAGAAGAAAAATAATCCAGCTTGTTTTCTGTAACACATTGACTTGAAAGGACCCTGACGTATACAATTTAAGGCCTTGTTTTGGTTTTGTGGCCTGGTCTACATTTAAGTAATTTACCATCATCACTCTGGATTGGGGGCGTGTGTTTTTTGTTAATCAAAATGGTTACACTGGTACAACCACTTGAATGGATGCAGTTATATTAGTACAGCGGTGACTGGCTGGTCTAGTTAGTCTCCCTCTCAAACTGGAAAGCTATAGCAGTATAAAGCACATACATGCCAGTATACCTGAATCCAGAGTACCGGGTCGTATTGCTTTAACTGTGCCGATCGAGTAAAAGCAGGACAACCTGCTAGTGTAATAAGCCTTAAGGTAGCACTGTGACTTGATCCACGTTGCTCTAGCAGCACCTGCAGGAGCCCCCCGCCCGGTCTGCAGTGCGTACGTGCTGTGCCCCCCAGAACTACACAGCATGCATTGGAAGCGGGCCCTCTGCACAACACCCTTTGGAGGCAGCAGCACATGCCCCTGTCCGTGCCGGGCCTGGTTGAAACATTGACATTTTCTGGATTTCAATATTGAAAAAAAAAAAAAAAAAATCCCCCTTCAAAAAAGGAAAAGGAAAAATTCAGCTAATGTTCCCTCGTGTTCTGATCAGTGATCGAGCTAGTCAGAGACGCACTTTTACACATTTCAATGGGAGGAAGGGAAAGAACAAAAGAAAAATTGACGAAATTCTTTCTGTGTTTTCAGCCAGGCCTGGCAATGCTGGCTGAATGCAAGGGGCGGAGACAGACGACAAAGGCCCTAGTTCCATCTGTCCCCGAGCCTATTTGGGGTGATCTAAGCCCCCCAGGGCACTAGCAGGGAGCAGCCTGTGTGTGTCAGACCCCCACTCCACAGCGATCGCATCCTTTATTTAAAAAAAAGCACGACAAAGTGCCATGGAACCAGTGCATGTTCGACAGCTGGCCAGTAGCCGTTGTTATCCATTTCTGTCACCGCTTAGCAGCTAGGTATATTGGTGGGATTCCAGTACAGTGACTGGTAACATGGCGTGCTTCCTACGCACGGTGCGGCAACATCACAGCACTGGTGTTGCTTTGGAGAGAACAATCCCGGTTTTGTCCTTCTCTCCTATGAAAGAGGCTCAGGCATCTCTGCTCAGGCACGCCATGGTGACTATCAAAACCTCTATACCAGTTATCAGAACGGTACACAGTGGGGCCAAATTTATCCTTGGGGCAAGCTGTACAAGATCTGTGGAGTGAACTTAGCTCCTTTTTTCCATCAAATCATGAGGCCACGTACTGAGAAACTGAGTCTGCAGCATCTCCTGCCTACTGAGATGGTGACCTGTTCACAGCAGGAAACTGCAGCAACCAGGACTCTCATAAGGCGACTCTGAAAAGGATTTGGGGGTCGTGGTGGATAATCAGCTGGACATGAGCTCCCACTTCTTCTTAACGTATGCGCAAGGTGCCTCAGGCGGCATGAGACCAGGATTCATCACCGGTTGGTCATCTGGTTGGATCGGTAGCTTCCCCGGCCCAGGCACGGATGGGGAGTGTGACGTGAACGCTGATCCATGCCCCCAGCTCCCACTGTGATACTGTGGCCAGAAGAGCTAATGAGATCCTGGGATGCGTCAAAAGGGGAATCTTGAGTAGCAAGAGAGAGTGTGTCTGTATTTAACACTGGTGCAACGGCTGCTGGAATCCCGTGTCCAGCTCTGGTACCACAATTCAAGAAGGATGTTGATACATTGGAGAGGGCTCAGAGAAGAGCCTCGAGAATGATTCAAGGACTAGAAAACATGCCTTATGGTGATCGACTCAAAGAGCTCAATCTATTTAGCTTAACAAAAAGAAAGCTAAGGGGTGACTTGATTACAGTCTATAAGGATCAAATATTTAATGGGCTCTTCCATCTAGCAGAGAAAGGTCTAACACGATCCAATGGCTTGAAGTTGAAACTAGAGAAATTGAGACTGGATACAAGGCATAATTTCTTAACAGTGGAAGTCATTAACCATTGAACAATTTACTGAGGGTTGCGCTGGATTCTCCATCACTGACCATTTTTAAATCAAACTTGGAGGTTTTTCCTAAAAGCTCTGCTCTAGGAATTATTTTGAGGCAGTTCTGTGGCCTGTGTTATACAAGAGGTCAGACTAGATGGTCCCCTCTAGCCTTGGAATCTATGAAACATCTGGCTTGATGCAAGATTTCACTTCCGTCCCAGCACTCACAGTTTCCAAAGGCAAAATTGTTGCGCCTGGTCTGAAGTCATTAGGGACTGTATTGGACTGCACTCCATGGTTATCTTAAAGCCACAGGTCCCTTTTGACTCTCCTTCCTGGAGCAAAATTGATTATGCTTTGAAGAGAAGCAATTAGCAGCACGTACTATTGTATTACAGTTGCACCTAGAGGACCTAACTGAGATGGAGGCACCATTGTGCCGGGGGCTGCACATACACAGACAGGTAGAGAGATTCCCTGCTCTATAAAGCTAACCATCTAAATTGACTCAAGGAATGGGGTGTGTGTGTGTGTGTGTGTGTGTGTGTGTGTGTGTGTGTGTGTGTGTGTGTGTGTGTCTTGGAGACCTCACAGGCTAAACAGACAAGACACACTAGGGTGGGAGAAATCAAGTCAGTATTTTCCCCATTTTACTGCTTGGAAACATCTCAGAGAGATGAAGTGACTTGTCCAAGGTCACAGGAAGTCCGGGGCAGAGCTGGATAGACTCGACCCAGGTCTTTTGCATCCCAGTGCCCTATTCACACAACCATCCTTCCTCTCAAAGGGAAGAGAGAGACTTAGGCGGTTCCAGGTGGGATTTACAAAAGTTCTCAGCATAGGCTTAACTGTTCCCATTGAAGTCACTGGAAGTTCCACCATCCATGTCAATGGCAGCAGAATTAGGTCAAGATGCAGAACTTCCAAAGTCCCACCCCACACTAGCCCCGAGTGCTGAAATGAATCCTACATTTCTGAACACATGCTAATGAAACAGTCACCATCTCAGTTCCTCCTCGCCCCTCTCCTCCCTGTCTAGCATCCTGAAGCACACACTGACATGGACTCAACCATGCCTACAGTACGAGCACTGGAGATCATAGCGAGCAAGTTCCCCTCTAACCTGTGCCTCCATGCGTGCCCGACGCTCCTCCTCCTCCTTCCTTTTCCTCAGGTTTTCGTTCTCCTGCTTGGCCTCAGTCATAGCTTGAAGAAACTGATCAAAGATCCCAAAGAACTCATCCGGCTGCATTTTGCTCGCGTCTTCCCCAAAGTGCTTCACTGCCTTGGTAAACTGGGGAAAAACAGGAAGGAGTAGTTTAGTAAGCTAATAAGAGAATCCACTGAACCAATAAAGTCCTTTCCTGAAAACCATCTGCCTGACATAACCGGAGTAATATTTAAGGTGGTATTTGATGGAGCACAGAATTAAAGGGGAAATGATTATCTATTAATTCAAGTCTCACTTAAAAAAAAAAAAAAATCACACTTTGTCTTCTGCTCATTAAGCGATGGCTGTTAAGCGAAGATTTTCCAATGGGCTGTTCCTTTAAATCATGTAAGAAGTTTTAGACTCCTGTTTCTGCTTAACATCCTTACCTAACTCGGTTTTATTAACTAAGCAGTAGTAAAAACAAGGAAGCAAAATATTGTGGTGCCAAAGATTGAAGACATAAAACTAATAGACACGGCAGAGGCAGGAAACTTGCACTTTTAAGTTTTCTTTGAAGTATTTTTTGGGTGTATTATTTATTGTTGCCACATGGTTCAATATTGAAACCAAATGTGTTAGTGAAGCTTTTAAAAAGGTATTTATTATTCAGTCAGAAACTACACCAGTTAGAGGAGTAGGAAGTTTGCAAGACCTATAGTACCATTCATGGACAATTAATGTGATTATAGCAACACTGTAGCGAAGGTCGACGCCAGACTTCCATTGTACACCCCTGCTTCTAGGTGCCGTTAAAACTGATAGAAGTGGTCCTTTGGACTGAGGTACCTTGGGCTTATTTGCAGCTAGATGTGGGGGAGGAAGGGTGGAACAGAGAAAGAGAGAGAATGTGTATAAAGCTTGTTAAAATTGTGATTGTACGTTTTTGAGATTATCGCGCTTTAAAAAAACAAAAAAAACATTTACTAGTTACTTTTGTTTCCACTCTGCTGATAAGGTACAGCACCCCTTAGTCCGAACTGCAGGGCCATGCAGGCAGAGTCTTAGGCAACTCTGAAAACGTTACCCTCCTACCACCTGGAACGTTCCAGAAGATTGACCCAGCGTCCCCCAAAATAACGGTAACGCGACTCAAACCCAGAGGAGCCTTTTAAAAGTGAGCATCACATTCACTGAACATGACGCGGGGCCCAGTGCCTGGCTGCTGCATTGTCTGACAGCTGCCGAAGCAGCAGCTCAGCCATTTTAGAGCAGGCCTTGCGTGACACTTAGGACTTGTCTACACTAGAGCGAGCCGTCAATTGGAGCATCTCCACTGACTGAAATACACCTTGCGTCTATACATAAGAGCGTACCAGCTGATTGGCCAAAGGGCAGCGTTAAGTTACCCCGATAGCTGGTACGGGTAAGTGCCCACTGCAGCTCAATCCGCTGAGCGCCAGCATGGGGCTGTGACTGCCGACAGGTCCCATCTTTCATCGTTCCCTCAGCCAGGGAACTTCAGAGACCTGCTGGCTGAGAATCCCACAACCCCACCCTGCACATCAGGAATGGAAGTGGCATTTCAATGGGGTGGGGTGGTACAGTAGGGAGACATGGTCAGAGGACTGTGATGGGGTGGGGGGAGGGCTGAAGACCTGTGGTGCTGGAGTTGGGGAGAAGATACCTGTGGGCCATGCCTGGAGGGCATTTATGGGCAGGCAGAAGGTTGAAGGGAGGGGTAAAGAGGAGACCAAAGATGTTCATCATTTTTGACAGAGGTTAGATGACAGCTCACACGCTAACTGGGCTTAGGTCAGCCCAGCATGGACAGGCCTCATACCAGCTGTGCGCACATATTCTGCTGTTAGCAACGCCTGGCTGAAACACAAAGTGCTCTAGGGCAGACGAGCCCATAAATTGCAGGCTTTGAGAACGGCTTCAGTCATCACTGGGCTAGTCCTCTCTTTCTCCGGAGATAGCAGGGTCAGCCACACAGGTCCCAGAATAGAAGATTGAGGTCATGTGAATTGTTATTTCACCCGAGTAACTTTCAGGGAGTGAGTCTTTTCTGTTTGCAATCGATCACATGTATTGGTGTATGTACTAGCTGTACTTTCTGCTAATCAATCAATCAATCACTAGATACAACGGCATGACTGCTCACTATCCTCAATTTCGTAGGAACATGACTGCTCACTATCCTCAATTTCGTAGGAGACCACTTACCACAGCATTCAGCAATAGCATTTCCGACTCTGAAATGCTCAGCTGGTCAAGTTCTTAAAAAAATAAAAATAATCCATTGGGTCTGAGGGAAGGTTTTTTGATAAAAATCTAATGCGAGTAGTTGATCTACTGTTTCTATCCTTTGGGGTAGATCTACTGACATACGACACACAATGTCAGAAGGTCCTTTAATGCCGAAACGCTCCCCTCTAAAATCATTCCCTATGAAGATCACGGATTATACCAGGGATCTTACCAGTTCTTTAGCTTCCATCAGAAGATCTTCAACATCGGAGAAGCCAAAGCTGGCTAACGTGATGAACTGGCTGACGACCGACACAAACTTGTCTCCTGGCTGAGAGAGCTGCGATTTCTGGTATTCCAGTTCCTTAAGGAAATAAATTTAATTTTGGTCAGTGTCAGTTTAAAAAGGGATATAGGATCGATCCTATTTCACAAACCCTCAAATTTATCTCATCTTAAAAAACGCTTTACCAGTCTCTTTCCCCATGTAGAAGCTATAACAGGTAAGATTTCAATTACTTTACTAGATGGTCTGACAATAAACCCTAGGACCTAGGTGTCTGATTATGGGCACAAAGATGTGACATTGACACTCTGTTCTTACGAGAAAGCAGGGTGTCGAAATACATTAGAACATAAGAACGGCCATACTGGGTCAGACTAAAGGTCCATCTAGCCCAATATCCTGTCTTCTGACAGTGGCCAATGCCAGGTGCTTCAGAGGGAATGAACAGAACAGTTAATCATCAAGTGATCCAGCCCATCGTCCACTCCCAGCTTCTGGCGCACAGAGGCTAGGGACACATCCTCTCTGCTCAGAACAGGTACACTGAGCAGAGGTGATGCATGGCAAAACACACCCGGAGGTGGCAGGCCTCATTATAGGACTACCTGTCTGGACAGCGTTGCCATAGCAATAATTGATTCTCGTCTCCTCCTATTCCGCCCAATTCTTTGGGGTGTGACTGTGCATAAACAGGACAATTTTCTGTGTCATTTCCCCTCTGAACCCAGCTGAACTGTTCGGGATTTGTCTGCCGAAGGAGTGGTGCTGGCAGAACCACAGTTTCTCAGATTAGCATTTGGCGGCCATGTAGCTACACAACGGCACACAGCGTTCTCCAGAGTTAGCTGGCTGTTTTCTAGTGGTTCCTCTTGAGTTTTCACGTTAAGGCTGACAACATTCCCCAAACCTCTGCAGAAATCAAATAAAACGTGAACAAACAGGAACAAACCTACAACCTGGTCTGATCATTTATGCAGGACTTTCCCCTAAAAAAAGGCAAAACGTACCCAGTTTACCCATCTCACTGTATCTGTGGCTACTGAAGGTTTAACTCCACCACCATCTCTTTATACTCCCAAATGCAAGAGTTATGGGAAAACAAACTATCGAAAGCCTATTACTTTTCTTGTAGTAGTTAGATCCCCAAACTGCTGTTATGTTTATACATACTATGTTCACACGCAGTCAGCGCTGCTCAAGGCGGAGTTGCCATCCTCGAACGGAGCTGTGCACAACACTTAAAGGAGCACAACAGGATGCTTAGGATATTGCACAGTAAAACGTGCTCTCTCATCACTTAAAGCAGGGGTTTCAAACACGCGGCCCGTGGGCGGAGTTCCTTCCTGCGGCCCGCCATAGGCGCCGACTCCACTGGCAGCCAAGCTCCACACATTACTGAGTGTTTGTATTTTATTAAAACCCCTCTTTGCATTACAGTTTTTAAAAAGTGAATACATTGACTTTTAATAGAATACTATAGTACTCTTCATTTTTTTCATTTTTGACTATACTTTTGTATCATTGTGTGAAAAGGTTTCAGTGATGCGGCCCTCGGGTCCATTTATTAGTTCTCATGTGGCCCTCGGGGTGATCTGAGTTTGAGATCCCTGACTTAAAGGCTCAATGTACTGTCAGGTCACCAGGCCAGGATTATTTTGGTGCTCGCTCTCGGTCTCCATCTATACATGGAATTGTAGAGAGCCACCCAACTATCAATAGATCCCCCTTCTCCTACGACGTGCATGGAGATGTCTTCCAGTCCATTTGTTCACCACTTCCTTCCCACGCCTCATGTGAGCTCAGGACAAAGCAAGAGGAGCTGCTGTCTGATCCAGGGGCTCCATGAGAGGCAGTTTCAGAGTTGCAAGCCGAGTACTCGTTCATGACCTCTTCATGGTTTTGGTCAACCCACCAAATAACTAAACTTACCCCAACTCCCTGTGAATGTATTAGGCGTTTGGCTGATTTATAACCAGTGTACAGTAACGCCGTCCTGAAGCAGCCTTGAGAGAACAGGCACACATGCAGGGCAGGAAGGAAAGACGAAACTGATCTCCAGGAAGTAAGATAAAAGCAGCTTTGCTAAGGGCTTCCTGTCCTGCCTCCCTAAGGATGGATGCTATGAAGCTTGGAATCAGAGTGGACTATTAAGTGGGTAAATAATACTTACAGTTTCCACAGCCCTCAGTCCGCTCCTCAAGGTGTTTATTTCTTTCTCCAGCTCGGTCATGCTGTTGAAAATGGCAACACTTTAATTTTAAGCCTTTCCCAATGAATTGCAGAACTCTGTGCTCGAGTCAACTGTGTTTTCCCCGTTTAAAATAATCCCTCACGGTGCTTCCTGTTTTCAGATGAGCGGCTTTCAGGCAGCAAGTTATGTTGACACACAGTGGCCAAAGAGACTGACGAATGTGAAACGGATTATGGTTGTTTATTTTGAGCTACGCACACTGTTATAAAAGGAACAGTCTCAAGATAAAAATCATGGGCCAAATCTTGGCGTAGGACCCATCTGTGGAGCCTTGCATATGTTTCGGGGGAGGCAACCTTACCCGCGACCCTCCCGGTAGCCATGTAGCAATGGTGGGGCCACCAAATTCTTCCTCAGGGGCACTGTTTGTCTCCCCCTGCTCCCGGTTCCCTTCCACCTCCCAATTGCCACATATAGCCATTGGGACACAGGGCAATGACGTCAGATCAAACGGGGGCTCCACGATGCCCCAACACAGATCGACATGGCTGAGTGGTAGCTGAAGAGGAAGGCTCAATAGGCCCAGCAGCCTGAAGGCATCTCTAAAAGAGCTGTCAGCTATGGAGAGAGGTCTTGTGGCTTATCGGGGCAAAGATTTCTCCTTGTCTCCCTGAGGGGCTGGGGAAGGAGACAGTAAGTTAGACCCCCCACCCCCCTGCTCCCCAACTGACAGTCCCTCAATCTTCCAGCCCCAGGAATTTTTAGACGAATACCATAGGGAAACTCTCCTCAGTCAGTGTCTTTCCCCTCAGAGTGGCAATAACCACCATCGTCCCAGTGTGGAAGGATACAGAGACCAGAGTCTGCAGGGAGCTGGTTGTAGGGTTAGGGGATCAGCCTCATTTATATAAGGCCTCCCCCACCCCAAACACTGCTCTGTGCTCCCGTGGTGTCTCCACCCACATTCAACACCAGGTCCAAGCATCCTCTTGACCAGTCTACCTGGTGCATTGCTGTCACACCCTTGCCACCATGTTGGCATTTTGCACGTCACTGGTCATGGACAGTGAATCTAGACTTTGCATTAAAAGGGCCCTTTGAAACGAAAAGAACCACAAGCCATTATGAGGTTTTGTACATTCCACACAAACCCATCTCACCCCAACTCTAGAATTTAGGATTAAACGATTTAACATTGTCCCTTTTAACATGTATCAATATAGCTTCAGTCGCATGTAGTTCAGCCTTAGACTGGCCTGCACCTTTGGCTTATTAATACACACACAAACCCCACAGCAGAAAAGCACACACATTTTGAAACCTCATTCATTTTAGTGTGACTTAAGCTTGTGCTTAATGGCTTTATTGAACCAGGGCCTCAGTCTGGTTATAGAGAAATCCAATCCACTTGCGACTGGTTTAAAAAACAAGTGGGCGGGCTTTAGTAAGCGATGGGACACATTTTCAAAGAATGCAGCAGATGCCACAAGGCTTGCATTATTGGTTTAGACACGCGTGGATGAACTACTTCCCGCTTTGCATGCCCTAAAGTCAGGTCACATGCAGAAAAAGGAGTACACATATTTGTGCAGACATTGCCATTGCGTTCACATTTAAATATCTGACCTATATCTGCAACCCCATCTCTGTACAAAATTCATTCATTCATTTAAAAACTGTGTCTAGATTCATAAACGAAGTATAAAGGCTTCTGCAGTAAGTGTAACAGGACACGGCTGTTCGGAGAGGCTGAGGGAACTGGGATTGTTTAGCCTGCAGAAGAGAAGAGTGAGGGGGGATTTGATAGCTGCTTTCAACTACCTAAAAGGGGGTTCCAAAGAGGATGGATCTAGACTGTTCTCAGTGGTAGAAGATGACAAAACAAGGAGTAATGGTCTCAAGTTGCAGAGGGGGAGGTTTAGGTTGGATATTAGGAAAAACATTTTCACTAGTAGGGTGGTGAAGCACTGGAATGGGTTACCTAGGGAGGTGGTGGAATCTCCTTCCTTAGAGGTTTTTAAGGTCCGGCTTGACAAAGCCCTGGCTGGGATGATCTAGTTGGGGTTGGTCCTGCTTTGAGCAGGGGGTTGGACTAGATGACCTCCTGAGGTCCCTTCCAACCCTGAGATTCTATGATTCTCTTGTCACAATTAAGAGATTTACAATTCTTTTCTGTTATGTCAGGGGTTTAAAACCTCTACAGTTGACGTGTGCTTTGTCAACAGCCTTTTGCTTCTTTCTAAATGGTGGATTCCAGACACTGGTGACACGCAAGCAAAGAAGAACGCAGTCATATTATCGCATGTACAATATTCTGTTGGTTTAAAGTTGCCACCTTAACGTCTACCTACTTTACTTTGGTTGCTTGAGGGATGTCTCGCAGCTCTTCATGAAGACTGAGGACTTTGGGATATTTCTTCTCAACTATAGTTATGAGATAGTGCAAAAGGGTGATGCTCCTATGATAAAAGAAAGACATTAGAGATATTAAACTGTCACTAGCCTCAGAAGTTGGGTATTAGCCCCCAGCATCCTGGCCAAATTCTTGTTTGGGTCATTAAATTCTACGTGTCTAAACTCTTCCAGAAGTTCCAGTTAGTTACAGCATTCTTCACTTCCTGTCCTGAAAGGCTGGGTAGTATTGGTCACACTGTCAAACAACAGCTGGCTTCCACCCCCGAGGTGGCTGATGCTCTCCACCCAGGCCTGGTGCAGAAGGTGGCCGCTTGCCTGTTAGGCAACATTAGCTGCAGCGGACATGTTACCTCGGTGCTCCAGGAACTGCATCCATTTCCTATGCAGTTCCAGGTGTGGACTTTGGTTCATCATTTCTTACCAGGCTTGACGTCTGGCTATCACGGAGGCTACCTCTCTTCCCCCCCGGAGCCAAGGTCAACTGGGGAGCTCAGGCCAGGAGTCCCTACAATCAGACATCTAGGGGCTGGTGACCAAGGATTCCCAATGGAGGGAACTGGACGCTAGAACAGGGGTTCTTGAACTGGGGGTCGTGACCTCTCAGGGGATCACAAGATGGTTGCATAGGGGTCGCGAGCTGTCAGCGCCACGCCCAAATTAAATTACCCATCCATTTTTAATTTATAAGGGGATCACACTCAGAGGCTTACTGTGTGAAAAGGGTCATCACTGGTACACTACCAGTACCAAAGGTTTGAAAACCACTGCTCTACAATGTCATTTCCCCCTGGTCCAACACAGTTCAAGTCTGTTGACAGCTAGGTCACAGGGCAAGGGCCCACGAATTCTCTCAAGCACCCACTGGAAAGGGTGGCTGGAGGGAGACAGTCCAGAGGAGTGTCCTCTCTCGGCTTCTTGGCAAAGAGGAAACACTGCATGTTTTATTACATTTTGTACGGTGCTGGCATTAGACACAGACTGCCCCTGGGCCCATTTAGGATGCTATTTTGCACGCGTGCCTCCAACCTGGCTGCTCGTCATGGGAGCTGCCCCAGCTGCACCAGCCCTCATTCACCATGAGGTGACTGGAGCTGGGAGCCAGTCTGGCCAACACCCAACTCCAGGACAGGCTTGGGTGTGAGAGAGAAGCTGGGGCTTCCCAAACATCCTCCTCCCCCTGGGTGCCCCATCAACACAGCTCTGGCCTGGCTGCATGGCCCAGCACTGGAGGCACTGGGGCGGAGTGGGGGGGGGGGGGGGAGACACAGGACGTGCCCTGCAGTGTATTCAGGCGCATTTTATACATTGATCTAGAACTCTACGGAAAGGGCCCAAAAATCCCCCTGGGCCTGGAGCACAAATACTCCATTCAAAGGGGACCCAGCGACCAACCACCCCAATCTCCGGACTGAACAGTACAATGAGGCGTGCATGAAACCTAAATGGCCTCGCCATTGCAGGATCCACTACTGTTCCTTCCCAGAGCCTGCTAGAGCCACGGAGGTACCTACTCATGGTAGCTCCTGGGAATCATTTCAATGGCATGTCCTCTCCCCGGATATTATATGGTCGGTGTCTGTCCAAGCGATTTCTTAGGGGCCTACCACTGTGGTGTCTATCCTTGACCATACACAGAAACACAATTGTGATGCTGGCAGACCAGGTGCCAGCTCATGCCAAGGCCCTAGGCCTCGCTGAACACTGACAAATGCGTAGCTGGAAACCAGCCTGGCTCACCTGTGTGTTACTACTGTTAAAACAGATAGTCGCGTTACAAGAGCGTGTTTATACTTGATGAAATGCTTGTAGGATGCTGCATGTATGGATCTCACTGATAACACCTGTATCCCCTGGTGTAAAGTTATACTGAGTGTTTGCATTGTAAACCTCTATAACTGTGTAATTCCAACAGGAAAGACGCATGTAAAATGCTGGCTTTCTACTGAAGGTCTTAGGGCTTGCTTAAAAGAAGGCCCATTGAAACCAAATTAGCCATTGTGAAACACGGACTGTTCCCCCCCACACCTATGAAGAAGGGAGTAACTATGCATCCTCTGAGCTATTCAGAATCCATAAATGCTTTCACCGATGCGACAGAATGAGCCACTCACTTGTCAATACTGGACTTCGTATCTGCAATCTTGTTTAGGCTGACGATTTTGAACCCAAAGGCATTGCCTCTCTGGCCTTTATTCATGTAGTTTCCAAAGGCCAGAACCACCTCCAACAACTGCTTCAGGCTGTGACTCTGAAGCACCTCCTTTGAGCCAGCGCGGATTGCTAAAAGGTGGGGGGAGGAGGGGGAAATGTTTTTGCCGCGGTTAGGTTCTGGCAGTAAACAACACACAGACTAGTTTGAGGATTACTTTAAATACCAAGCCACCATAACAAAAGCTGTCTGGAACTGCAGACTAAATGTTGCAGATTACCCCTGTGATGCTGGCAGACCAGGTGCCAGCTCATGCCAATGCCCCTCGGCCTCACTGAGCACTGACAAATGCATGCTGGCTCACCGGTGTGTTAGCATTGTTAAAAGACAAGTTAAGTTGATCACGTGTTAGTGTTTGGACTTTATGAAAAGATTGTGAGTTGCTGCACGCACTTGTAATGCCTGTATCCCATGTTATAAGGTAATATTTAAGTGTTTGCTTTGTAACTATAGAAGTGTTGGCTCTGAAATTGGAAACCCCACAGTCAGGAGAGAAGCATTACCAAGTGTGAAATACTAGTTTAACACAAGAGGTGTCGTCTCCTGCCCAGCTGAAGAAGGCCGATAGACATCAGACAAGCCATGGTGGAACATCAGTGGACAAGAGACTTTGTTGATTGCTCCCCCATGCCCAGGAAGAGGGGACATGCATGAACCCTCGTCCCATCACTCTGATCTCTAGGAGAAGGGAATAAAAATCCCTGACCGAAGGATCTGCATCACTGCGCTGTTTGGAATTTGAGAGGGAAACTTTTCTAAGCAAAAGCAAGGGACCCCCAAACTGCTTAGCTTGGCTTAGCCCTGAAGGCCATACAGAGCTTGCACCTTACAGCAGTTTCTATTACCTTTGAAACCTAAGACTGTAACTTACCTATGCGTGTAGATTGCCTGCTTTAACTTTGTTTAACCTCATTTCTTTTTCCTAGTTAATAGGCTACAAGCGTTGTCTTTGGTGAGAGATCTAAGGTACAATTGACCTGAGGTAAGTGACTGGTCCTTTGGGACTGGGAGTAGCCAGACCAATGCTGTGGTTTTTGGTGTAAGGGACCATCTATCAGAAAGGCGGGTTTCCCTAAGTGTCAAGATAGGTCCAGAGTGGGCTGTCTGGGGCTCCATGTTAAGGCTGTTACAATATTTGAGAAATTCACACTCGATACCTGGCTGGTGAGATGTAAGTATACATCACACAACCAGTTTGGTATTTGAGCCCTGGCTTGTAACAGGCTGCCCTGAGGTTGGCACCCACATTCATGAGCCACTCCAACCGGCCTGACAACCACCTATGGGGTTTAAGAATTCAAGCTATTCTAAATAATATCTTAACACATTTGGAAGTATTCATAATCACCTCTTCCTTAAAGCAATCCTGTCGATACCAATACATCCAAAATCTGACCTCTCCCTCTTCGTCTGTATTTGCTACTTCCACATAGCTTGGGTTTATTTAGTTTTGAGATAAAAATCTCAGTGCCCCCCCCAAAAAACAAACAAACAAACAAACTGACAAGGGCAACTCTACAAAAACAAATCAATACACCAGTGCATCAGGAGGGAAAATATTTCTGTTTAGAAACAGATTTCCGTTTCTGGATTCCAGGGCCTTGTTAGACACAAACGTAGTTGGTTTTATTGTGAAGAATACATTGAGCGAGTCTGGGCTTTATGAGTGTTGTGAAAATTGGGGAATACTTGACACATCGGCAAAAGCTTTCTAGCAAACCCATAAAAACAACAAAATCCCCATTAACTTACATTCAATCTTGGGCTTAACTTCCGCAACTCTCTCCGCAAACTTCTTTTTGAAGTAAAGGGACTGCAGCCTTTGCTGATAGTGATTTATCCTGTCAGAGTAAAAGATGCACACGTTGAAATTCATTTGCTACCGACGGGACTCAGCCAGTCCACTATTCACAGCTGCAGATAGGAAGGGCCACTTTTACCTTGAGAGCACCTTTCTCTTTCAACTGTAGTGGGACAGAAAAGATGATGCCTTAAACTGTCATCTCTTAGGCCCCAATCCAGGTAAACACATGCTTATGTCCATCACCCTTCAGGACAGTATATGACCCCTTGCTTAACTTTAGACACGGATTTCAGTCCCATTGAATTCAATGGACCTTAAAAGCATGTGCTCATGAGCTGTCCTGAACAGAGATGCTCTCCTGAACTGAATCCTCGATACTTTTGTAACGGGCCATAGCTGCAGACAGACAGACAGACAACAGCTACCCGCTATGTGGAACCTGCAACGTTCAGTACCAAAAAAGCTGGCCTCTACAGTTGGCCAAGTTCCTCTGAAGCAGTAAAGGTACGTTACTGCTGGAGGCAAGGCTTTGGGATCTGTTGGCTTGAAGATCTTTGCCAGCATGGCAAAGCTTCTGTTCATAGGTCCTGAAAATGCAGCAGCGTTTGCTAGGTTATTTTTTTCCTCTGGGTAATGCAAACTCTACAGTTAAAGGTAAAAAATTTCTAGACAGAGGGCTAGATCTTCAGCTGGTTAAATCCGTGAGAGTTCTACTGTTTTATAACCAGCTGAGAATCTGGGCCACAGTACTGAAAAAGAAAAATTGCTCCTGTCTTGCATAATTTGGACAGTGCTTTCTACTCTTAACCATACTCTCTGCAGCGAGTTCTAGCTTTAAACACTCAGCACTGGCAGATGAAGGTTGAAAATGGAAGTTCCTAATTTATCCCCAGGGAAGCAAGGCAACAGGCTCACACAAGTATATGTGAGCTGCAAAATAAATAAAAATATCCAAGTGGATTTTCAAGCCAGGCCTCGTTAGGCTCCAGCTGCATTACACAAGATTATCTAGCTCCACTAGCCAAATATTTGATAGAAGCACTGTGACTAATCTGCCCAGCTGCCATTCCAATAGGTCTAGTGTGTAACCTGCTGACATTCTGCAGCTGGTAGAGTCAAGCATACCTGCTCATTTCAAAGAGGAACCTGTCAGCCTTGGCCATGCGATCTAATTCATGTTTGTGCTCCTCTAGGAGGTCAATATCGCTTTTCTCAGGAACAAATTTCAGGAGCTAAAAGGAAACACAATTTAGACATGAGACCTACACTTGTTTTTATGCAGTCCCTTTCTTATAATGGGACTTTGGCGTCATTAACAAATGAATAGAAAATGAAACATTGCTGTGTCTACTTCCACCCCACAACCTTCCCCAGGTACAGAGGGAGCTATTACAGTTTGCCTAGGAAATACTGAATGTCTGCCATTTCCCCCACACGTTACTGTTCAATACTTTTCACCATGCCCGGGACACATGGTTTGGTTTTACACTGGCCAAGCTGAATCTTCACCCAGTCTGTTAGAACACAGTTATTTTAGATGGCAGCACATTGGTTCTGAAATGTCCTAGTGGTCAGATCAAAAGAAAGAAAAACCCACATGTTGCAACTAATGCTGGTTGAAAAAATTTAGACAAGACATTCTTCCCCATGCCCCTAAAATGCAGTCGTGCTGAAACCAAAATGTTTCACGGAAACACCGCGGTGTCAATGAACGTTTCATTGGGAAAGTTGTTCAGGTCCAGAATGCAGCAGAGAGTGAGAACCACCCCAAACTATTCAAGAGCCCACAATAGGACGTGGATGACTCAGGTTCACGTCTTGATTCTGCCTGATCCAGAGCAGGGATTCCTGGGTCTCCCACTTTCCAGGTGAGTGTCATCACCACCAAGCTATTCAGGGGTGTGTCTCTCTCTCTCTCCCGTGCTTTTTCCATGAAAAGTTTCGAAAGGTCTTAGTCCGCTGATAACAAACCTCAAAACTTTTCAGAAAATGGAATTCTTGTTTTCTAGCCAGCCCTGGTTGCCATCAGGGTGTTTTTACTTGCAAATTATAATCCAGCTAATTAATCCTCCCAACTCTGCTCTGGAGGTAGAAGTATTATCTCTGTTTTACAGACAGCGGATAGCTCTGTTTATTTCCCTGAGATGCCCAAGGTCTCACAGAAATTTAATGTCAGAGCTGGGATTAGAACTCCGGTATTTTAGCTCAGACGTTGAGTTGGCTAGAGTGTAGATCAGTGCCTCTTCGGTACTGCTGGGAAGGCAACTCTCAGTCTGCTGTCAATGCACCCCCTCCCCACTAGTGCCTGGCTGAAATCAGCTCCTGGATAAGGAACAGCTGATCGAAGCTGAGCTGGAGTGAGAGGAAAGCACACCGGGGAGCTTGCAGCCCTGGTGTCGTCTCCTCTGGTTAAAGTTATACACCCACAACTAGTCAAAGCAGCCTCCAGCTTACGGCAGCCCTGAACCCCTCACTGATAATAAGCTCTCCTATTCCGGCATCCCCAAGTGACTCGCTACCATTGCTGGCTGGCTAGGAGCCCCTGGGCCAGGCTGGCAGACGACATGCCTTCCCAAATGGACACCGGCAGTGCGGCCACCTGGGCACAAAACCGTCAGGAAACTCCAACGAGAATAAACCAACACAGAGCTGCTCTCAATTACAGCCAGCTGCCTGTAGCCCTTAGGGACTGGACAGGAGGGCTAAAGGGGTGCCCCCTTTTGCCTGGGAAGGCAGGGAGCTGCCATCTGAGGATATCCCCATAGCAGGCGGTTCTTCAGCTGGCTGACTAAGCCAATACTGCTATGCAAAGGGGGGGTCACAGCAAGACCAAGACTCTTGACTCGCCATTTGAATTCTGCATGTTTGGCTAAACCAATGGCCCTTACCTTTTAAATGGATAAATAAACCCGTAATTTCACATTTCTGCCTGGAGTGAATCGATCTGGCAGAGTGAGAGTCCCCCGGAGACAACATTGCTCACGCAATGAGGCACTCCGGGGTGCGGGGCTGCCCTCCCACACAGAGAGCTTGGCCCTAGGTGTGGTGACATTAGTCAGGCAGCATCACCGCATTCTGGTGCCTACTGCTTTTACAAAACAGCTCTTTAAATAAAATCACGCCAAGGAGGGGCACCTGCCCCGCCTCCATTAGGAAATAACAAGCCTTTCCCTTTTGATTCACTTCTAATTCCTACCTCCACCGCACTCCGTGTACTGTGTGTCACTGATGTGAATGAAAGCACTTACTCCAAGGAGCTGGAGACTTGTGTCTGGTTTGTTTGCGAAGGGCCAAGCGCCCTGTAGGAGTTCAATCAATAAAGAAATCAGCATCACGGCAACATTGCCTGACGGCATTCATGGGCTGGGAGTCCCAGTGACTAATCAGATTCCTATAGAAGGAACATGGCTTCACAATGAATCTACACTTGCCAGTTCTAGCTTTAACAGAATGTCCTCTTCATGCTCTGCATACCAACGTGAGCCCTAGATCAGGGAACCTGTAAAACTGCACTGCAAGGAAAGGATCTCGGGTCAGGCTCACTGCTGCAGCTATGCGCCAGCGTAACTCCATTGGTTTTAAAAGGTGTGATAGAAGTGTAAAACCGGAATAGCGCTGGTGGAGGAGACCCCTCATCTGATGTACGTCCAGAAATTGGGATTTTGTCTAGCACCAGCAAACGGTTGATTGGACTGAGCCGTCCCTTATGATGTCAAATGCACTGCTGGAATCTGAGCACAAGGGTTTGTGGTTATGAAAACATGATCAGTAAATACGGTTTAGGTCACGTTTTGCATGTTTGCTGCATGGCACATCCTCTGCTTTGGAGGGCAAAGGTGTTGTAAAGGCTGTGTGGACTAGCTCATCTCTGCGTTGCAAATCCTAGCTACTCACTCGGAGTCATTTTAAATCTACCATTCATGAATCTGTCACAAGTCTCTGCCTTATTTTGAAAGGCATCCAATACTAACAACTGGGCGCAACAATAATCATGACAGTCAGCGTCTGTCACCCACCTGCTCTAACATGTCTTTCGGGAGGTCCTCTTGTTCATCCATGGTTAAAATTGCACGTTTGATTTCATCATTTGATAATTTCAGCCTGGGAAATTAAATAAATGGATGTTCAGAAGGGTGTTATTCAGCCATGAAATGCAGCCTACTACTTGCGTTATCAACACTGGTTCTTCATGATGTTGTTTTGCCTGGACAATTTAGGCAAGACTCATCCAATAACCCAAGCGGCCCCCTCGACAATATGGCCGATCCTTTCTCCAGAACTGAACTTCCCTCAGGGCCTTACATAAGAGTCAGAGATCAGCTCAGGGGATCCCTGAGCAGGACCCTCTTCTGTTCGACTCACTGCTGTGGAATTCCTCGTATTACAAGGTCAGGGAGAGGGAAATGCAAGCTAGAAGGAAAGGTTAGTTTCATCCCCTTATATAATTTAACACCTGAATAACAAAACAGCTCAACTCTTCTACTCCATGCCATGAGTGACACAGAAGGAGCGTGGAGGTGAATAATACCTTCCTACCTTTGGCTTATTATTACCTGGTTGTTTTTCAGCAGACACTTATTATTTGGCCAGTTACCATGTTAAAAATTGGCAATTTGACAGGAGTAAGATTGCTAAGGAAAGTGTTTCTAGTTAAAATCCTTCCTTTCAGTCCATTCCACACCCCTGGCCTGGGCCAATCACTCCATCGTACGTACTCCATCTTGGAGGCAAAGACGCAGCTCAGTCAACAAGACCAGATAGTTTGGAAGCACATGTAAAGCTGTAGAAGATCGATCTTCACAGCCAGAGGGGAGACCTGGTGAGATTTAGCCTTCCCCTTGCTGCAAAGTGGCCTGGGAATGTCCTCTGAAACTCTGTGTGTGTGTGTGTGTGTGTGTGTGTGTGTGTGTGTGTGTGTGTGTTCGTTCCTGTCAGACACCCTTTTAAAAAAAAAACACTACACAGTGTTATAGCTGTAACACGGCAACTCATCGCTTTTTTACAGCGCCAAATGTTAAGGTCCTGATGTGACAGCCACCATCTTGGCCGACACACTGGGGATTGACTTCCAGAGCCAACAGCATGAGCTGCTACAGTTTGAGCTAAAAAGAGTCAGTGCTTCCTAGCTGGGGCTGTAATATACTCATATTCTCTGTGGATCGGGTACAAATAGGAACCTGCAACTCACCAGTTGGTTACACTGACTCAGGCAATTTCCCCATCGACTTTAATGGGAGTTTGACTAAGTCAGGACCTCTGGATTTGGCTCATTATTATTATTTTCACGTGATTATTGGACAAATTGTGTGTGTAAATTAGCAAGCTTTGGCTGCCCCTTACCATTTTTTTGAACTTTAATTTACTTTTTCCTCTTCCTCTGACACCAGACAACTCAGGTTGGTGTCTATTAAAAATGAAACCATCTCAAAAAACAAGAGCTGACATTTCCAGCCGTAACTAGTCATTTTGGGTGTCTCAATTTTCGGGTGCCCAACTTAAGACACTCAACTGCATGATTTCCATAGAACAGGGGCTGAGCGCTTTTTGAAAAAAAATCAACCCCTTTTGCTGTGTCTCAGGCTGGAAACCAAAAAATGGAGGCACCTAAAATTACTAGGGCTTGTCTACACAGAGAGTTCATGTGCGGCAAGCCAGGGTGGGACTCTGCTTTATTAGTTTACATTAGGCTTCCGCGTGGACATGCTACAGCCGTGATAGAGCACTCCTGTTTCAAACAGCTGTACGTCAGAACTCACTACGGACCTTTTAGTGCACAGTAGCATGGTGCACATGGCCAGTTCATAGAATCATAGAATCTCAGGGTTGGAAGGGACCTCAGGAGGTCATCTAGTCCAACCCCCTGCTCAAAGCAGGACCAACCCCAACTAGATCATCCCAGCCAGGGCTTTGTCAAGCCTGACCTTAAAAACCTCTAAGGAAGGAGATTCCACCACCTCCCTAGGTAACCCATTCCAGTGCTTCACCACCCTACTAGTGAAAAAGTTTTTCCTAATATCCAACCTAAACCTCCCCCTCTGCAACTTGAGACCATTACTCCTTGTTCTGTCATCTTCTACCACTGAGAACAGTCTAGATCCATCCTCTTTGGAACCCCCTTTTAGGTAGTTGAAAGCAGCTATCAAATCCCCCCTCACTCTTCTCTTCTGCAGGCTAAACAATCCCAGTTCCCTCAGCCTCTCCTCATAAGTCATGTGCTCCAGCCCCCTAATCATTTTTGTTGCCCTCCGCTGGACTCTTTCCAATTTATCCACATCCTTCTTGTAGTGTGGGGCCCAAAACTGGACACAGTACTCCAAATGAGGCCTCACCAGTGCCGAATAGAGGGGAATAACCACGTCCCTCGATCTGCTGGAAATGCCCCTACTTATACAGCCCAAAATGCCGTTAGCCTTCTTGGCAACAAGGGCACACTGTTGACTCATATTGACAGGCTGTTGACAGGCTAGTGTGCTGTAGATTCACTTCTGAAAATGTAGGCAAATGCAGAACAAGTAAAAAAAATCATTTGCTATACTCCCTATTGATTTAGCACTAAACACCACAGAATCTAGGCACTTGGGATGAAATCCTGGCCCCACTTCACTCAAAGGATTGGTGGGGGAAAGAGGAACAAAAACAACAACAAAACCTACATCACATTCAACACATTCCTGGTTCCACTAGCCACTGATTGGGGCTCAATGCATCTGCAGACTTCCCCACCCAGCTCGCTAGAAAGGCTTTGCTTGCTTCTCTTCCTATTTTGCATTATGTTGGATGGAATAATTTAGATGCAAACGGAAGACAACCCCCTCTGTAGAGTTAATGAAAGGGGGTTCATTCCAGGGAGTGAGCATGGCATTTGCATATTATTGGAACGCCGGGGCTGTTTTATTTGCAACACCGTGTCTATTTGTGTGCTCTTAGCACCCTCTGAGGCTTGGTCTGGATTCCACCTCATTTAGCCTTGGTTTGAGGAGCACAGCCTCTGTTTCTCTTTAAATGCATGCCTACAAGAGACAACGTTATAGGGTGAACTCGCACAAGAAAAAAAACAGAACTCGCACATATTACAGTATCAGGAGCTGGTAGGGATGGTTAAAGTCAGCATTGTAATTCCCTGGATTTCACACACACCAATCTACTGAAAAATTCACTTTCTTGCACTTATTGTCTATGCATTCTCTGCCTGAAAGCCATTTCCCACCCCCGCCCTTGGTAAAGTTTGAGCACAATCTGTTCAGCTGTTTATTTACAAGTTATGCGAGTTTGATCACACACACTTTTCCAATTGTAAAATTATTCTAACCATCATCCCTATGGGCTTAAACAGGATTTGAGAGGCACATGGGCATCATGCTAGCTCCCTGTGCACAGAGCGAATTACACCCTGAGTGAATAAATCCCACATTCAGCTGCACATGAAATCAGCTCCTAACCAAAGCATGGCAGTGGTTTAGCCGCACAACGGTTACAGGAAATAATTTAGCAAACAATCATTTTGGTATTCCTGTGCAAAAATAACTACAATGCATTTTCAGAAATAGAATTTGCTCATTTGGGGGAAAACGGTCTGAATTCTTAGGATTCAAAAAGCATTGTTAAAAGCAGAGAACTACTTCTATATACACAGAAAGAGTCTTTAAAAAGAACAAACAACCAAGTTAACATTTGAAAACAGCCAACTGTGCTTAATTAACCGGATCTATTAATGTGAAGTATTATTTGTTACGATTGTATAAGGCATCGTTGACACCATTACTGGAAACATTGTCCAATTCTGGTGTTCATGCTTCAAAAAGGATGTTGCAATATTGGACAGATTTCAGAAAAGAGCCACAAGAATGATTCAAGGTCTATATAAACAACAAGGAGTTCGGTGGCACATAAAGACAAACAGGTTTATTTGGGCATAAGCTTTCGTGGGTAAAAAACCCACTTCTTTAGAGGCCTATAAATGAAACAATTAATTCACACAACTGTGGCTCTTTTGGGTAATGCTGATCACTATTTGGCTTCTGAACCACTGGGGTCTGAGTATCACTGCTTTAAAGAGACTTAAGTTCAGTCTATTTAGCTTAACAAAAAGAAGGTCAAGAGAGGACTTGATAGTGGTTTAATAGTACCCACACTGGGAGAAGAGTTCTGATCGTAGAGAGTCCTCTAATTTAGCAAACAAAGACATAAGATCTGATCACTGGAAGTTGAAGGTAGAGACATTCGAACAGGAAGGCACATCTTGATTTAAACAGTACGGGCAATGGCCCATTGGAATAATCTATCATGGGATGTGATGGATTCTCTGTTACTTGGAATCTTTAAGATTGGGGGTGAAATCCTGCCCCCACTGAAGTCAAGGAAGTTTTGCCATTGACTTCAATGGAGCCAAATTTTCACCCTGATGTTCTTTTCAAAGAATTCCTCTAGCTCAGAGGTGGGCAAACTCAGCCTGCAGGAACCTCCTGCCCGGCCCCTGAGCTCCTGGCCCAGGAGGCTAGCCCTGGGCCCCTCCCCTGCTGTTCCCCTTCCCTCGCAGCCTCAGCTCAGTGTGCCGCCGGCGCAATTCTCTGGGCAGTGGGACTGTGAGCTCTTGCCGGGCAGCGTAGCTGCAGAGCTGTGGACCGACCCGGTGCTCCGTGCGGTGCGGTGGCCTGGCTAGCTCCAGCCGGGCGGCACGGCTGACTGTCCTGGTGCTCCAGGCAGTGCAGTAAGGGGGTTGGAGGGGCTGGATAGAGGGCAGAGGAGTTCGGGGGGGTGGTCGGGGGCAGGGGTGTGGATAGGGGTCGGGGCGGTCAGTGGGGGGAAACAGGGGGGTTGAATGGGGGCAGAGGTCCCAGGGCAGGGGAGTCAGGAATGAGAAGAGGGGTTAGATGGGGCGGTGGGGGTCAGTCAGGGGCAAGCGTTCCGGGGGTGGTCAGGGAGAAGGGGTGGTTGGATGGGGCAGGGGTCCCGGGGGGGCAGTCAGGAATGAGAGGAGGGGTTAAGATGGGGCAGTGAGGGGCAGTCAGGGGTGGATGGGGCAGGGATCCCAGGGGGACCGTCAGGGAACAGGGGGGGTTGGATGGGGCAGGAGTCCCTGGGGGGCCGTCAGGGGGCAAGAAGCACGGGGGGGTCCAATAGGGGGTGGGGGCTGAGTCATGCCTGGCTGTTTGGGGAGGCACAGCCTCCCTTCATCGGCCCTCCATACAATTTCAGAAACCCGATGTGGCCCTCAGGCCAAAAAGTTTGCCCGCCCCTGCTCCAGCCTATGTTAGACAGATGGAGAGACAAGATGATCACAACACTCCCTTCCAATCTTAGAAATCTCTGACTGCTTAATATTACAGGCTCAAGAGTAGTACTAATCATTAGAGTCAACTGCATTGAGAATAGCCATTTGTAACATTATCTCAATGGAACAGGACATAAAGAGTTTGATGGGATTTCACAAGAGACTTTTTCTTGTTGTAACCATAAGAGTCAGGAAAAAAAGTCCTGAAAGCATTTGCTCAAAGTTCGCTTTAAGCTCAGTTTTATTCTACACTATTCAGTTCTCCTTTACTTTCCTCACCAATGTTCACAGTACAAAGGCATCACAAGGGAGCTCATCCAGAAATGAGAGGGGAAAATGGTGCCTGACCTGGAAAGCAGTGATGGCACCGTGCAGTGCCCCCATTGAAAGCTGCATGGGTACTGCTGTTAAGTGGACACAGGGGGTCACACCTGCGGCAACATGTAGCCTTATCCTCAGTGTATCCTTCCGGTCTTGGACAGACATCTACCAGGGGAGGAAGGACGGTCTAGTGTTTAGGGTTCTGGCTGAGACTCAGGAGAATTGGCTCCAATTCCCATTTCAAACACAGATTTCCTGTGTGACCTTGGGCAAGTCACCTGGGCCTCAGTGCCCCACCTATCAAATGGGGATAGCACTTCCCTGTCATCACAGGGCTGCAGCGTGGACAGACACCAATGCCTGCAGGATGCTCGGATGCTACAGCGATAAGGGCCAAGACTGAGATAATCAGACCTGCAGGGTCCATCGGGTTTATTTATTTAGGATTACACACTTCAGCCACACTTGCGTAGCTTGTCGCGCCAATGAAATCTCACTGCATCGCCTCAAACAGTTGGACAAGGCTTATGCTGCTTGTGGTCTGCAAACGATTCAAAGGCTGAAACAGGCATGAAATCATTGGTTTCATATGACAAAACTATAGAATGATTTTCTCTAGAGGACACAGCAATGCAGCCGCACCCTTATTTTGTCCGATCAGTCCCAACGGGGTTGTTGATCTTGTCCCCTCCTGAAGCTTAACTTGAGGGCTACTACATTAGCGTCACTCCTGCCAGGGAGCTCCCCTGTCCCTCTGGCTCTGTCGATGGTTAAGTGGTCCCTAGACAGACTGGTGTCACATCAAACAGCTTTGCACCCGTTCCCAGAAACGAACACACTAGCTCCACTGAACGGCCACATTCTACTAGGTGATGGAACCAGAACGCAGGGAACTGCAGTGATCCTCTGGGTGGTTTCATGTTCCAACGCATCCAACCCCTCTGACTTGGCCAGTTACTGGGTCAGTCTGGCCTGTACCAAGATCACCAAAGACTGAATTTAAACTAAAACTGTGGCCTGGAAAGTGGTAATGCCACCTTCCCTCACCCTGCACCAGTGATCCCATTCTGGATCTGTGAGGTATCACTTCTAGGGAGAACCACACAGCTCAGACTCCTTACCCAGCTAGCCCCTGATTTTCCTGTGCAGACTACCAATAAGGGTCATGATTAGTGCCAGGTGTAACAGTGCATTTTCTAGGTGACTACAGAGAGTTAGTCTTACACCCATGCATGGGAGCCTGGGCAGAAACCACTAACTGACGCCATGTAGGTCACTGTTCAGCCAATAGGCAATAATTACATTTTGTGCACAACCATCCTGGCCCCTATCTGGAGTCCTACTACGGACTTTTCATAAAGCCTGTTCGTTATATGTCAAGTTCAAAAACTTTTCCCCAGAAGTGAGCTAAAAGGAATGCTAAGAATTGCAACGCTTTTTAGAACCAGAGTGTTCCTTAATATCTTGAGAGAGAAATCACCCGGTGCTGGAATTAAACAACTTCTCAGACAATTTGATGGGAAAGAGGCCAGTGAAAGCTACAAGCTTATCTACAGCCACAATAATGATCACTGCTGGCAGCAGCTGTCGAACGCAAACCGTCTGAGAGGAACTGGGTCACAGTATTTGCTGTCACGGGGATTTAAACCCCGCAACTTAGAGATGCAAAGTGACAGCTCACAAGCTTGACCAATGCAGGGTATTTGGGGCGGCTTTGCAGAGGCGAATGGAGAACCTAATAAGCATGAAAGGAAAAAAAACAAATTCCACATTGAAAGAGGCGCGCCCTCTTGAAAAGCCACAATCAATTAAGAAACATGCTCGACACGGGCTCGCAGAAGGGAGAAACAAACCCAGCCATTCACCTCCACAAGACTTAGAAATAGACACACTAAAGTATTCATTTGCATCTTACAAAACACACTACATGCCTCCTCCTGCATTAGAAAAACCTGACCAGAGCAGAAGCTCTGATGTGGTGGTTTGTTGAAAGAGGCCCAAAGTGCATGGACATCAGCATGCTTTGAGCGATACTAAAAAAAGCAATGTCAAAAATATTTCCATGTTACATTACTAGTTTGAGGAAAATCCAGTGATCTCACTAAGCAGTAATTTCTCCCAAAACAAGAAAAGCAGGCAAACATCGAGAAATGAGGCAGTATCTAGCCAGCCGTAATCTTTCCATACTGAAAACCAGACAATGGCTGTTTAGCTTACAAACGTCTAGGCTAAATGAACAGCTGACTGCAGTCTTTCAACATGCAAAACTCCAATAAAAAAACTTCTACTGGTGTTCTGCGAATACAGAAACAGGACAGCATTCACTGTGAGACAACTAAGTAACTCTCTCTAGGTTCACACAATACACCGTAGAACAAAGTGCATGAATTTGTCCTCACAATACCTAGGAAGCAGGGCAATGCTATTATCCCCATTTTACAGATAGGGAACTGAGGCACACAGAGGCTAAGTGACTTGCCCAAGATCACCCAAGAAGTCTGTGGCAGAGCAGGGAGTTGAACCTAGAGCTCCAAAGTCTCTGCACTAAACACTGGGACATCCTGTGCAGTGCCTTCACCGCAAGGCCCTCCTTCCTCTCATCCATTTTGTGTTAAGAGTAAGCAGTCTGCAAGCTTTAAGGGGCAGGGACTGCATTTCTCACCTGCTTGTAAAGAGTTTTGTAGCTTTATGGCACTGCACAAATAACTTAAAGGTCTTGATGCTGCAAACACTTGGGCCCAGATCCTCAAAGGCATTGAGGCGCCTAACTCGCACTGATTTCAACAGGAATTAGGCACCTAAATGTCTTTGAGGATCTGGGCCTTACTGCTGAGCATAGCGCTTGCTCCTGTAATTCTACTGGCTTCGCTACTTACAGCAGCAAAGGTTTGCAGGATCAACCCTAGGGCTGCTACCGAAGCTCTGAACGTTACCGCTGTATAAACCCCACAAGCCTCTTCAAACATGCTGTGAAGTAAAATGTCGGCATGACAGAGTGGCTTGTCCTCCCGTGTCATTAAACTGAAAACAGGCACCCAACTCACGCAGTCAGTCAAAGACAGGCCTGTCCCTTCAAGCTCAGTAAAAGCTCACACCAGGTCAAATTACCTCTCCGCTACAGAACTACTATTGTCCAGCACACAGAGTCCAGGCTGTGCTTAACTGCAGGCTGAAGGTTAAGGAAACATCAAACAGCCCATTTTAGCAAATAAGCTCTATTTGGATCTGCCAAGTGTCTATTTTTGGCTTATTTCACTTCATACATTAAGGAGAATATAAAAAATAATATACTGTAGTTTAAAAATTCCCGCAAAAGACCATAGCATTCCCGTTAGTAAGACTATTTGGTGTTTTCCACAGTCAAACCAACTTACAAATATTAACCAATATTCAACACATCCTATCAGGGAGATAAGAATATTTAAGCCAATCTTACAGAAGGGGAAACTGAGGCAGGCAAGTTATATGACTTGTCCAAGGCCACAGAGGAAGCCAGTGTCAGAAGCATGAAGAGAACACCATAGTCCCCAGTCAGGCTCAGGTCACTTCCCATGAAGAGGGGAATCAGCTGGCTCGCTGCACTGCCCTCATTACCAGTCTAATGAGAGGGTGGGGAGGTCATGAAGAAGAGGGCTACTGGTTCCTCACTAGCTCCATATTGGAGCGGGGAAGACTTGTTAGAAAAACAAATTGAGGTCCTGATTTAGCAAGGCCCTTAAAAATATACTTTAAAATGAAATACGTGAGTAGCCCCAACCAAAGTCAAAAGGACCATTCGTGTGCTTAAAAATAAGCACATGCTTAAATGCTTAGTTAAACTGGGGCCAAAGCCAGTTCACAACGCAAACACAATCAACTTAACTGGTCAGGGAGTGATGCAACCGAAGTGGGTATTAACCCACGAAAGCTTATGCTGAAATAAATTTGTTAGTCTCTAAGGTGCTACAAGTTTTTCTTTCTTATTTTCATTTTACTTTCTAAATGTTAAGTTATTTTCCTTTAAAGTGCCCTGTTTAGGGAAATTTCCTCAATGATGAGACTTTTTTTATTCAATATTTTCCCACCCCTTTTCGAGCTTATTCTGAGTTAACATTTCTTACCCCTGTCCCCCTCCTTTTTTTAAGCAAATCTTTGGAGATGACGCAGCAAATAGCCATGGGGGGAAAAAAGAAGACATTTGAAATACAAAGGTTTACATACAGCTTGCTGTACTGAGAGTTAACTTTGTCTCCAGGACAAAGTGAGACATCTAGGATACACTGAAGAAATGCTCGCCAGTGAAAATTAACAACGCTTTTTTTTAAAGAGGTGTATTTTAAAGAGGTATTGCATAATTTTACAAGGAAAATAGAAACTCACATTGGGGCTGGCTGTCATAGGTCCCCGGCAAGTTATTGCCAGCAGGCTGCCAGGTGGAGGGTTGGAGCATGGCTGCTCCCAGGAAGCTTGTGGGCCTCCGTTTGAGACCCATAGGCCATGACAGGAGGGGTTGCAAGCACTTTGGAGGACAGGATTAGAATTTAAAACAACCTTGACAAATTAGAGAATTGGTCTGAAATAAACAAGGTGAAATTCAATAAAGACAAGGGCAAAATAGTTTACTTAGGAAGGAAAAAAAAATCAAATGCCCAACTACAAAATCAGGATTACCTGGCTAGGTGGTAGTGTAGCTGAAAAGGATCTAGGGTTTGTAGTGGATCACAAACTGAATAAGAGTCAATGTGATGCAGTTGTGAAAAAAGCTAATATTCTGGAGTGCATTAACAGGAGTGAAGACTGACACGGGAGGTAATTATCCCACTCAGCACTGGTGAGGCCACACATGGAGTCCTGTGTCCATTCTGGGTGCCACCCTTTAGGATAAATTGGAGAGAGCCAGAGGAGAGCAACAAAAACAATAAAATGTTTAGAAAACCAGACCTATGAGGAAAGGTTTAAAAACCGGCCATGTTTAGTTTTGAGAAAAGAAGACTGAGGAGAGAACCTGATAACACTCTTCAAATTTAACGACTGTTATCAAGAGGACTGTGAGTAACTGTTCTTCATGTCTGCTAAAAGGAGGACAAGTAGTAATGGGCTTAATCTGCAGCAAGGGAGATTTAGGTTAGACATTAGGAAAAACTTTCTAACTATAGAAGCAACAAAGGGTCCTGTGGCACCTTATAGACTAACAGAGATATTGGAGCATAAGCTTTTGTGGGTGAATACCCACTTCATCGGATGCAAGCAGTGGAAATGTACATATAAGGTGACACAGGACCCTTTGCCGCTTCTACAGATCCAGACTAACACGGCTACCCCTCTGATAACTACCCTTATAGTTAGAAAGTAAGCACTGGAACAGGCTACCAAGGGGTTGTGGAATCCCCATCACTGGAGATTTTAAGAACAGGTTGGACAAACACCTGTCCAGGATGGTCTAGGTTTATTTGACCCTGCTTCAGCACAGGGGGCTGGACTTGATGATCTCTTGAGGTCACTTCCAGCCCTATGAAACATAGAATTTAGGCACTGAGAAGCTGAAAAACTGGACGTACCCAGATTCCACATGATACATTTAAAGTGATTCTTAGTTTATATGTAATTTCAACATTTTCATGTACTGAAGGAGACATTTTCTAAATGGGACAGGAGAAGGGTTTTAAAAAAATATTTATCATTTATTTAACCATTAACATTTGCACGCCAGACTAGACTGGCTTGTATTTTCACATAAAATTAGTCTAATCCAGCGGTGTCCAATACGTTCGCCACTAGCCACATGTGGAGAATAAGCTATTGAATAGTGGCTAAAGCATGAGCAACGCGTTGGTGTATTGAAGACAACAGTACTGGAAGACAGGTTGTGTGCTTTGATATGCAGCTTGTTAACGTGGCTAGGATATAGTCATTTTGTGTTAGTCGTACCTATGTAATATCTATTTATTTTTGATAATTAAAATGTTGTTTGTAGTATGTTTTTTAATCTTTTTTTATAATGTGGCGAATAAAAAAAATTCAAAACCACAAGCGTGACTAATAAGAAAAATTCAAAACCACAAGTGTGGCTAGCATCGAATTTCTATTGGACACCGCTGGTCTAATCCATGTACTTTGCTAAAATGCTCCTTTTAGCATGTAAACAGAATTTAGTTTTAAAGACTAGATTAAAGTACTCATAGTAATTAAGCAACGATGTAACCCCTTCCAGACTATGAGACTAATTTCATCAAGGGAGTCCAATGACATCACATCCAGGGCAAAGTCAGAGCGGTTTTGCTTGTAGTTCTGGACCTCTTCAAATGAATTATAGTCTTGATGAATGTAAATTTGGGAATGCAGTGGGGTTTATTACTAATAACCCTATAATTCTCTTTCTATTCCTTAGTATCTCTTGCCAAATCTTCCCTTGTTCAAGAGGTGCATTGAACCCTCATTATTAGTATTGGACATCACTTTCCAAACAGCACCCCCCACCATTCAGAAGCCTAAATATAATAATGGCTGCCTCTCAGAGGCCAGTTACCCCTGGGTGTTCTGCCTAATTGAGCATTTAGAATCTATTTCCTTTTCTGATTTTAGCAGAGTCCTTCTTAAATATCACCAAAAAAGTAAAGGAAATCTGGGGTATAAAAAGGATATAAAAATTAAACCTCTCCGAACAGTGATAATGGTTCCCGTAGCATTCCCGCACCAACATTGGGCAGTCTCGTGTATCCTATTAAATGCATTTGCCTCCGCAAAACTACACGTAAATGGAAGATGTAATTCCATATCTGGGTTCAAGTGTCAGTAAAACGCCTCTGGTTTTGTTCCAAGCGTTTCTGTTATTAGAATCCCTCGAGAGGGAATTACAGCATGATCTCCAGTTCAGGGCACGTTATTCTTTACGGCTCACAAGTATCAGAACTTAGAATGACACAGTTAGAAAAAAGTCTCTAGGTCCTCTCACAGGACACAAGTAGCACCCAATAACCAGTTTCCTTGAAGGGAAAAAAGATATTAACAATACCTGGAGAGAAGAATATTGCAGTTCTGAGCTCTCCGGCCATCTATTACCGAAAGCTCCTTGACTTTATGTCTGGAACTCAGTGTGTCATCGATGGCATCTTCTTTCTACAAAAAGCATGATGAGAAAGTATGAAGGAACATAGCATATCGACATGTGGAACACTCCGCACACGCCCATATCCTATATAATCACGAATGTCCATTAATCACGAATGTCACTAAGGCTTAGCACTAAAACCTGTAGCCTGTAACTGAAATATAAGCAGCCATTTTATAAACCAGAGCTTGCTTTGAAAGCCACTAGGTAGAAATGTAAATATGTTTTCACATAGGAAAGTTTGAGAATCCACAAACGCACATACACTAATGAATAAATAAAGCAAGACTTTCCTAGCATATGTATTTGAGACACTTCATTAGATCTTCTATTGAAATGCTGTGTTATGGACTGTCACAGACTCAAGATCACTTTATTTCTTCTACTGCCACTCTAAACATCTGCAGCATCCACTCACACAATAATACTCAATAGAAGGTGAACACAACCTGCAGCATTTATTACCCTTTAAGGGGGAGACTTCCAAAAACATCTATGGGATTCAAGGGCACAAGTCAACAGGACTCGTGTTCTTAAACCATAGAATCATAGAATATCAGGGTTGGAAGGGACCTCAGGAGGTCATCTAGTCCAACCCCTGAGCTGGGGGGAGGGATAGCTCAGTGGTTTGAGCATTGGCCTGCTAAACCCAGGGTTGTGGGTTCAATCCTTGAGGGGGCCATTTAGGGATCTGGGGCAAAAATTAGGGATTGGTCCTGCTTTGAGCAGGGAGTTGGACTAGATGACCTCCTAAGGTCCCTTCCAACCCTGATATTCTATGATTCTTATTGCTAACATACCTGTAGAACCCCTTCTTGTTACTCTTAACATCCCTTGCTAGCTGCAACTCCAAGTGTGATTTGGCCTTCCTGATTTCACTCCTGTATGCCTGAGCAATATTTTTATACTCCTCCCGGTCATTTGTCCATTCTTCCACTTCTTGTAAGCTTCTTTTTTGTGTTTAAGATCAGCAAAGATCAGGTAGGACAAAAGGTAAGCAGCTTAATTTGCAACAAGGGAGATTTATGTTAGATATTAGGAAAACTTTCTAACAACAAGGATAATTAAGTACTGGAACAGGCTACCAAAGGAGGTTGTGGAATCTCTGCCATTAAAGGTTTTTAAGAACAGGTTAAACAAACACCTGTCAAGGATGGTCTAAGTTTACTTGGTCCTGCACAGCGCAGGGTGGTATGGACTAGATGACCTCTCGAGGTCCCTTCTACAGTGCTATGATTCTATCAATGGTATAAAATACATAGTAACAAATGTAATGAATATTACTAAGCTACACAAGTGGTCATGTTTCCTCTGATTTTATTTACACTGTTGCAATAATCTTGATTAATGTTAATAGGTGAATACCTATTCCATTGATTCCCCAAGGAACAGAACACTGGGAAGGAAGGTGATAATGCTAGCAGATGTGTATCAAAATGCATAACAATTTAGCTTGGGCATCGGACCACTTCATACTTCCAAGGTTAAAAGTGAGCAAAGACACGAATTTCTGTTATGGAAGACATTTGCAGTCCAAAATAACTAAGTACCTTTTGATCCTGTTACCATCTAGGAATGAGATTTTCAAAACTACTCAGTGTTGGCCCAACTCTGCTCCCGGGAACGTCAATGGGCTAACTTTGAGCACTTTTGAAAAATCTTATCCCTAGGAATAAAACAAATTTTCAAAATCATCTTAGTGACTTGTATCAGAGGGGTAGCCGTGTTAGTCTGGATCTGCAGAAGCGACAAAGGGTCCTGTGGCACCTTATAGACTAACAGAGGAATTGAAGCATAAGCTTTCGTGGGTCAATACCCACTTCTTCGGATGCAAGCAGTGGTTGCATCCGAAGAAGTGGTTAGTGACTTGGAAACTGAAGTCTCATTTTCAAAAGAGTTGTAAGCACTTAGGAGTCCAACTCTCATTAAAAGTGAATGGCCTTTAGGAAAAACGAAGCCACTTTTTTTCAAAAGCACCGAAGACCCATTTTTAATTTTACACTTGTTCTCAAAGCAAATCTGCACCGGAGATGTCAAAAAGCATGGACGTTTGGTATTATCGCTACACTTTCTCGGGTTATGCTGTGCGGCTTTTTATAAATTCGAATTAAAATATTAATCATATTTTACAATTATTAAAATATAATATCCAGTAGTACTGCATATAGCATTATCCTACTTCTCGATAAGTGTACTAAACCTGCATTCATTGCTCAAGCTAAACATTAGCAAAATCATCACATTAATAAAAACATAAGATTTCAGCGGAAGCTCGCTTACCTGTTTGGAGTTATTGTTCACAAAGAAGTCCTACAGCCATAGCAGAAGCATGGAAAAGGCAGTAAAAACACGTGCAATTCAGTGGTCACAGCAAAAGAAAGAAGAGTCAAAGCACAGTCAGGAAGCACGTATAATACAGAGGTATCTACTGCAAGAGAAGCACCTGGGGCATATGAATTCTGACAATGCATTTCAGTGCAAATGAAAATGCACTGAGCAGTAAAAGAATATAAATGAAAGGGCACTGAATGGGAAAAGCACGCAAAACAGTGACAGGCAGGGGAAGCACTGGTATCTGCTGTTTCATCAACGAACCATGCAAAGGCACTCTAAGTCAGGATGTTAAAGCGAAACATGGAAGACAGAGAATCCCTCCAAAGTTTCTGAAATTCTGCAATCCCTTCATGCAAGAATCAAGAAGAGCTGCGCAACAGCACCAGTGCTCGTTAAGCAAACATTGGGGAGAAAATTGCTAGTTCGATGAGTTTGTGGAAATTTCAAGGAGTGAAATATGTCAACACGTCTGCCAGGAAAAAACAGGGCTTTGAAATGAAAATAAGATTCTCCTTCTGGAGCAAATTTTGCAATGGCAAAACTTTACCATTTGCCATGGCAACGTCTTTGTCCAGGAACTGTCTTACAGGGGAAAAGCTACGTGGGAGCTAGGCAACCTTGCTAGGCCTAGAGAATAGGGTGACCAGATGTCCCGATTTTATAGGGACAGTCCTGATTTTTGGGTCTTTTTCTTATATAGGCTCCTATTACCCCCCACTCCCTGTCCCAATTTTTCACACTTGCTGTCTGGTCACCCTACTAGAGAAATACCCTCCCCATACCGAGACTAAACTTTGCCATTGTTCAGTTCCCCAGATATCCGGTGGGCTTTGGCATGCCCCATGTAGCATCAATCACATTCCACCAGGCTGCAAATTTGTGCAGCTGGACTTTTATCATGAAACCACCAACGTGGGTATTCCCTATTTGTATGCTGGGGTCACTCTGTTTGCATAGCTCTAAAGACCCCATCGTACAGATGTGCAATCTGGAGTAATGTTCAAAGGTGCAGAAATACACCGTTTTGAATCAAAATGACTTGAGATGAGATATCTCAGAGTTAGATTTACTCTAAATCAAGTTACTACACAATCATGTTTCCTTCCTGGCCGTTACGCTAGAAATCAAGTGACAGTCCAGATGGCTTTTTTTAAGTTATTAATCCTTAAACAGATTTCCATCACTACAGCAATTTTAAAGGAAGGTCCTTGCTGGCTGGCTGCCAATCAGTTTATTAGCTCATGAATAGGGGATTGGGGGTGGGGGGGGGGGGGAGAGAGAGAGAAGAGAAAGGGGAAGTGGTTATGTAAATTACTCCAGAAGTTTTGGGCATTGATTAAACTAACACCTAGTAATGAATCTGAGTTTTAGCCTTTTCTTTCCACAGTGCTGATTTTAGCTTCAATAAAGATTCAAAATGAATTTTTAAAACGCTTTCTAGAGTTTTGAAATAAATTTAATCCAACAAGGGAAAAAAACCTAGCCAAATACAAAGGAAGATCAGCAAAACACTGCCCTGAAGTCCACTGTCACTGCCTGCTCAGCTGATGTGCCGAGTTCTCTTTCACAAACAGCAATACACTAAGCTTCACAAGGAAGAGGTGCCAAGGACCTAGAGTTGTTACTAGCTGGAGCAGAGCTATGATGCTCTTGAAACACTGTTGGAGCGAAGCATGTTTCTGCTCCCATTAGGGACAGGGCCTTAGTTCCAGATTCTTCATTCCCTGGGTAGTAGCCCCCTTTTTGCAGATTTCACATTCTGTAGTATTTGAACAGCAGCAGGTTTGTGATGGTCCTTAGTTCCTGGAAGAATTCATTTGACAGGCGTGGGCCAACCCCCAAGAAAGCGCTGTCCCATTAACTTCACTGAGACTCTTCACATGCTTACAGTTAAGCACATGCTGAAGTGCTTTGCTGGAGTGGAATCCAAGAGCACAAATTGCTCTTTCCTATCGGCACGACAGGGCCACTTACAGGGCAGGATGACGGAATTGCCTTCACTTGGAGATGTGACAGCTAGGGCGTAACCTTCTGTTAGCAATGGCCGAGGACAGGGAGGAAACAGCTTTGTGGCCATCAAGAATAGTAGCAAGAAGCGCAGAGTGGAAAACACTGAAGTAGCTCCACCACCGAGCACTTTAAAGAGCCTGATGGTGCAAAAAGAACGCTGAATCCCAGTGGCAGGTCTGCACTATTTACTTGGGAGCAGCCTTTACCGGTGGCAGTAGAGTTCACACCGCAGCCTACAAAACAGCTAGGCAAGGCCTTGATTCAGGTAAGCACTTAAGTACATGCTTAAAATTACGCACATAACTTCTCTTTGTACAGCATCTTATGCAATGGGCCCTTGTCCACGACTCAGGCTGACAGGTGTCACCTCAGTACAAAGAAATAAATTAGGAAGAGTGAAATAATGAGGTCCTATTGGGACAAGCTTAGTGTATTCCTGAATCAGGGCCTTACATGGGAAAAGAGCTCGTCCTTTCCACCCTCATATCTGAATTCAGATTTTAATGGCAACTTTAGCAAAATGCCACTGAGAGGCTAGTGCAGGGGTGGGCAAACAATGGCCTGCGGGCCACATCCGGCCCGCCAGCCGATTTAATCTGGCCCTTGAGCTCCTGCTGGGGAGCGGGGTTGGGGGCTGCTCTGCACACGTGTGCCATGGCTTCCAGAAGCAACGACATATCCCCCCATGGCTCCTACGCGTGGGGCAAGCAGGGAGCGCCGCGCGCTGCCCCCGCTCCAAATGCTGCCCCAGCAGCTCCCATTGGCCAGGAACTACGGCCAATGGGAGCTGCATGGGCGGCGCCTGTAGACAGGGCCATGCGCAGAGCCACCTGGCTGCACCTCTGCATAGGAGCCGGAGGGGGGGACAGGCCGCTGCTTCTGGGAGCTGCTTGAGGTAAGCGCCGCCTGGAGCCTGCACCCCCAACACTGCTTATTTAAATGTCTTTTGCCAGCCCCTCCCTAGCCTTTTGCTTTACTATGACAAATTCCTCATTCACCCAAAGTTTGGCTTTGATGAATTCCTGGCCCCCTCTCTCACTCACTCTCTTAAAGCTCCTTTTGATTCCAGCTCCTCTCTAGAACTATACACATTTCAACGCTCACCAGTACCCATTTACTCAGGCTGAGCAGTTTTTCTGTGATGTTATTCCAGGAGGTACATTTCTATGCCAAAAACTTGGCAGCAACGGCTGTTCAGAAGTGCTGGGGAACATGTTTTGCTGGTCATGTCTCCCAGCCTCTATGCACTCTGGTGCTGGGAGGTATTTAGAGCCCTTTAAACATCTTTGGTCCATGCTCTGTGCTTTATCTTTCATTACTATCGGTTGCTCTCCCAATCAGGCCATTGGCATTAGTTACAGACCAACAGCTGCTCAAAAAAGGTGTTTTTGTCCCCTCCTGAGCCCTCCTCTCATAAGCATTTGAAATATTCCCTACATATTGGCCCTATAGCTATTGTACCACGCACCTATTTGAGGCTGGATCCAGCTGTACTGTCAGCTGAGACACATTATTTTTAATCCTCTGCCTTGTAATAGTCTCGTATCTAATCTACCTGTGGATTAACTGGCTCATGCTGACAGCTAGGAGGACAAATACACAATCTACCCACTAGCTCTCTAGTTCTTGCTTCCCTCCCATTTCTTATTCCTCTCTCACCTTCCACCATGCCAGGAACCCTTTTGCAGGCTATTCTACAAATTCAAGAATGGAACCCAACTGCACCTTAGTCAAACTCAAAGCAAGGGGGAAAGAATCCCTCTTAGTGACCTGTTTGCAAAATATACTCTCGCTGTGCTTCCTTCTCTTCGGGAACTCTCAACCTCTGCCCTGTTCTAATCTGGCGGTGATCTCTACCTTGATTAGCATCAGGAAGAAATTAAGCTCCTTACAGAAGGTGCACGTTTATCTGTTGAATCCATTTATTCTCTGCGAAGTCCCTCTGCACCTGCAACTAGCAGGAGACCCACTGGTGATTCTGGACAACTGACTAGACAGAGTTCACCATTACATAAGAACGTAAGACTGGCCATACTGGGTCAGACCAAAGGTCCATCCAGCCCAGTATCCTGTCTACCGACACTGGCCAATGCCAGGTGCCCCAGAGGGAGTGAACCTAACAGGTAAAAATCAAGTGATCTCTCTCCTGCCATCCATCTCCACACCCTGACAGGATAGGGACACCATTCCTTACCCATCCTGGCTAATAGCCATTAATGGACTTAACCTCCATGAATTTATCCAGTTCTCTTTTAAATCCTGTTATAGTCCTAGCCTTCACAACCTCCTCAGGCAAGGAGTTCCACAGGTTGACTGTGCGCTGTGTGAAGAACTTCCTTTTATTTGTTTTAAACCTGCTGCCCATTAATTTCATTTGGTGGCCCCTAGTTCTTATATTATGGAAACAAGTAAATAACTTTTCCTTATTCATTTTCTCCACACCACTCAATTTTATATACCTCTATCATATCCCCCCTTAGTCTAATCTTTTCAAGCTGAAAAGTCCTAGCCTCTTTAATCTCTCCTCATATGAGACCCGTTCCAAACCCTTAATGATTTTTACTGCCCTTCTCTGAACCTTTTCTAATGCCAGTATATCTTTTTTGAGATGAGACCACATCTGTACGCAATATTCATGATGTGGGTGTACCATGGATTCATAAAAGGGCAATAAGATATTCTCCGCCTTATTCACTATCCTTTTTTTAATGATTCCTAACATCCTGTTTGCTTTTTTGACAGCCGCTGCACACTGCGTGGATGTCTTCGGAGAACTATTCATGGTGACTCCAAGATGACTCCTTTTAGTGGGGGGAGGGATAGCTCAGTGGTTTGAGCATTGGCCTGCTAAACCCACGGTTGTGAGTTCAATCCTTGAGGGGGCCATTTAGGGATCGGGGGCAAAAATCTGTCAGGGGACAGTACTTGGTCCTGCTAGTGAAGGCAGGGGACTGGACTCGATGACCTTTCAAGGTCCTTCCAGTTCTATGAGATAGGCATAAGATCTCTTTCCTGATTAGTTGTAGCTAAATTAGCCCCCATCATATTGTATGTATAGTTGGGGTTATTTTTTCCAGTGTGCATTACTTGAAATTTAATATGGATAAATGTAATTTGCCATTTTGTTGCCCAATCACATTTTTATGAGATCTTTTTCAAGTTCTTCACAGTCTGCTTTGGTCTTAACTATCTTGAGCAGTTTAGTATAGTCTGTAAACTTCGCTCTCTCATTGTTTACCCCTTTCTCCAGATCATTTATGAATAAATTGAATAGGATTTGTCCTAGGACTGACCCCCTTGGGGAACACCACTAGTTACCCCTCTCCATTCTGAAAATTTACCATTTATTCCTACCTTTGTTCCCTGTCTTTTAACCAGTTCTCAATCCCACGGCAACTTAATTTACATAAGAGCCTTTGGTGAGGGACCTTGTCAAAGGCTTTCTGGAAATCTAAGTACACTATGTCCACTGGATCCCCCTTGTCCACATGTTTGTTGACCCCTTCAAATAACTCTAATAGATTAGTAAGACATGATCTCCCTTTACAGAAACCATGTTGACTTTTGCCCAACAACTGATGTTCTCCTATGTGTCTGACAATTTTATTCTTTACTATTGTTTCAACTAATTTGCCCGGTACTGATGTTAGACTTACCGGTCTGTAATTGCCGGGATCACCTCTAGAGCCCTTTTTAAATATTGGCGTTACATTAGCTATCTTCCAGTCATTGGGTACAGAAGCTGATTTAAAGGACGGGTTACAAACCATAGTTAACAGTTCCACAATTTCACGTTTGAGTTTTTTCAGAACTCTTGGGTGAATGCCATCAGGTCTCGTGACCTGTTACTGTTAAGTTTATCGATTAATTCCAAAATCTCCTCTAGTAACACTTCAATCTAACAATTCCTCAGATTTGTCACCTACAAAGGATGGCTCAGGTTTGGGAATCTCCCTAACATCCTCAGCCGTGAAGACTGAGGCAAAGAATTCATTTAGTTTCTCCGCAATGACTTTATCGTCTTTAAGTGCTCCTTTTGTATCTCGATCGTCCAGGGGCCCCACTGGTTGTTCAGCAGGCTTCCTGCTTCTGATGTACTTAAACATTTTGTTATGACCTTTTGAGTTTTTGGCTAGCTGTTCTTCAAACTCCTTTTTGGCTGTTCTTATTACATTTTTACACTTAATTTGGCAGTGTTTATGCTCCTATTTACCTCACTAGGATTTGACTTCCACTTTTTAAAAGATGCCTTTTTATCTCTGACTGCTTCTTTTACATGGTTAAGGCACAGTGGCTCTTTTTAAATTCTTTTACTGTGTTTTTTAATTTGGGGTATACATTTAAGTTGGGCCTCTATTATGGGGTCATTGAAAAGTGTCCATGCAGCTTGCAGGGATTTCACTCTAGTCACTGCTCAATCTCGGGTGGCTGAACGCCACTTGTCCCTCTAAGAAGTTGGTGTACAAAGGGCAGGGCACTCTAGTCACTGTACCTTTTAATTTCTGTTTAACTAACCTCCTCATTTTTGCATAGTTCCCCTTTCTGAAATTAAATGCCACAGTGTTGGGCTGCTGAGGTGTTCTTCCCACCACAGGTATGTTAAATGTTGTTATATTATGGTCACTATTTCCAAGCGGTCCTGTTATAGTTACCTCTTGGACCAGATCCTGCGCTCCACTCAGGACTAAATTGAGAATTGACTCTCCTCTTGTAGGATCCTGTACCAGCTGCTCCAAGAAGCAGTCATTTAAAGTATCGAGAAATTTTGTCTCTGCATTTCGTCCTGAGGTGAAATGTACCCAGTCAATATGCGGATAATTGAAATCCCCCACTATTACTGAGTTCTTTATTTTGATAGCCTCTAATAATCTCCCTTAGCATTTTATTGTCACTATTACTGTCCTGGTCAGGTGATCGATAATAGATCCCTACTGTTATATTCTTATTAGAGCACTGAATTACTATCCATGGAGATTCTATGGAACATGTGGACATTCTTACCACTACAAATTCCCCTGCAGTCTCATCTCTTTTGGCAGCTCTCAGTCTCTGTTGACCCTCATACCATGTTAAAAATCTCAATCTCTTGCCCAACATAGAAACATAGAATATCAGGATTGGAAGGGACCTCAGGTGGTTATCTAGTCCAACTCTCTGCTCAAAGCAGGACCTAATCCCCAACTAAATCAACCCATCCATGGCCCCAATTTAGGAAAGCAGGTGTCTATCCTTAAGTACTAAAAGTTATTTGCTGAATCAGTCCCATAAGGTTTATAACAAATTGAAATTAAAAGCTGAGACTTGTTTGCAGTGTCATTTTTTGTTTAATAGTCAAACTTCACTCTGGGCTTGCTAAAAAAATAAGGAATGAGATCCACACATGGCTGATGTGGTTAGAACTAAATCTTTTTGGCTTGAGACAGACATGAATTTTCAACCCAATATGTAAAAGTGAAGCATTTGCTCTTAGAAGTGATCCAAAACCATGACTGCATTGTAACCACATCTGTGTGTTATTTTTAACCATTCCCAATCATTTCTTTTGTGATCCATCTTCATTACGTGCCTCTGTAAAGCACGCTGTCAGGTGTGTATGTGGTGTGAATAGATCTGTATCAGGCAGCTAACCAACATTTAAATGCAAAACACAGGCATGCATGGGGGAGCGTAAACCGACTGAGCTAGGCTGACAAGTTAAAATGGCATTAGTGTGAGATAATGATAAAACTTATATTCTGAGATCACATCTGACATGGAGTGATTGAATCTGTGCAACACACACACACACACACACACACACACACACACCCCCCCAAGACCATTACCTGCTGTCTCTGATAAGCAGAGAATGTCCTTTCAAGGTCTTCAAGATCAAGGATTTTAAACACTTTTGCATCATCAATGTCAGTCCACACGGTGCCTGCCAGCTTGTTCTGAAACACACCAACATTATTAAGATGCTAGGTTTCTTTAACACAGCGAAATCGGATGTTTCAAACACTGCTGGCACGTGGCGCATCAGGCACCCCCCTCAGTTATCCGAGTAGGCTCCACAGGCCACGCATCACTCGTCCCAGATACCTGCACAAAGGTCAAGTCATGGAGCGAGACTCTTTTTTCCTTGCTAGGAAAATAAAATAATGTAACTGTCTGATCCATGATCTCTTCATAGAGAAGAAAGTGGCACGTTAAACAGCAAGTGAGAACGCAGGGCTTACCTCAGGCAGCTTAGACCAGTTGAAGGATTTGAGGGCATTCGTCGGCTGAGGGATGTTTTTCTTTTTGAGGGCCGAGCCCAGTGGCGCTCCAGGAGGCGGGGTTATCCCGCCTAGCGGAGGGGGGCCAGGTGGAGGGGGTGGGCCACCAGGAGGGGGAGGCGGCGGAGGGAGGATTCCACCAGGTAGCGGGGGCGGAGGAGGGGGAAGAAGGGCTCCTGGAGCCTGAGAAGGTAAAGGTCCACCAGGTGCTCCAGGTGGCAATGGGGGCCCTCCTGGAACGGGAGCACAGATTGCCCTCTGAAAGAGAGAATGAGCGCAGTTACAAAAGGCTGCTATGGTCAATCATTTAAAACCCTTATGCACATTAACCTAGACCAGGTGCGGATCACAGAGGGCTCCATTAGCTAAGATGTACGACAAGGGCTGACACATTCTTAAAGAACCAGGAAACCAGTTTAGGATGCCCTGCACTTCCTGGCAAAGGTCCAGGACAGGGCATCGGGATAGCTGCCATCCTGGAAGACACTAGTGATTGAACTGGGGAACTCCTGGAACGCATGAGCTTCTACAGCTTGAGCCAAAGAGCCAGGCTCCATTGCTGTGTGTTGTAACCAGCTCACATCCTCAGAGGATGGATACAGAGCATTGGGGTGGTCAAGGGATTACATCTCTTTTCTAGAAGCTACAAAGAGTCCTGTGGCACCTTATAGACTAACAGACGTATTGGAGCATAAGCTTTCATGGGTGAATACCCACTTCTTCAGATAACCCTCTTATCTCTAGCCTGACTCTTTCCTGAATATTTATACCTGCCCCAGGACATTTCCACTGCATGCATCTGAAGAAGTGGGTATTCACCCACGAAAGCTTATGCTCCAATACGTCTGTTAGTCTATAAGGTGCCACAGAACTCTTTGTAGCTTCTACAGATCCAGACTAACACGGCTACCCCTCTGATACTTGATATCTCTTCTAGAAGCTCGCCTTGAGCACTGGAGGCCCCTAGCAGTTTGAATCCCCAAAGGGCCCCTATTTACGTCCACCATCTTGATGGACACCTGGGATTGAACCGGGGACTTTCACAGCTAAAAGCACAGGTCTACAGCTTCAGCTAAGCAGCTAGGCCAGTAGCTGGCATCTGTAATAGATTCACATCCTGTTTAACTTGCAGTTGACCCAAAATGGGTTTCTGTGTAAAAGAGCATCTAACAAGCCCACATGGGAGGCAACCAAGGAACAAGGCAACAGCCATCAGCCTAATAAGGCTATTTCCATGGTTAGTTTAAAGCTGTCCCTTCCCCAGCCAGCTACAACTCTGATTTCTTGCAAACATACTTGGGCCTTTCCCACACTCAAGACAGTTTTGTAACCAGAATTCTTGACCTGCATTCTCTGCTTACGGCAGCGAGAGAGAATCTGGAACTGCACCATCAATGGGAAGTCTGCAGCATGCCCTTACCCTACTCAGCTCATGGAGCTGTGCTGTGAGGTCTGCCACCTGTTGCTTGACGTGCTTGTGCTCGGTAGACTCTTTTTCGAGTTTCTCTTTCATCTTACTTAAGGTCTGCATCATCTCCTCTTTCTCCTGAGTCTTGGCATCGCACTCTCGCTCCTTCTTTTCCAACTTCTGCTGGAGCTCGTTGTGTTCTAGTCCCCCCCGCCCCAAAAAATTCCATGAAGTCACTTTTAACTACACGTTCCTTCCTGATGGCAAACTACACACATACACGCGCAAACACACGGCCCAGAATAAAATCCTTGATTTCTAAAGAAAAAAGTAAAGCCAACAAGGAAAAGGAAAGATTGTTGAGTCAACAGGACAAACAAGGACCATTTACTCCCCGCCCCCTCTCGCAAAGGACATTAACCCCTTCTCAAACACGATGGCCAGGACTAGCCACTGCATTTAGTGTGACTTTAAGACAGATCATACAGTGACAAGGAGTTCGCCAATGCATTTTTTTTTAAAGTTACAACAGGGTGAAATCCTGAGCCTATTGAAGTCAATGGTAAAACTCCCATTGATTTCAACAGCGCCAGGATTTTATCCTTAGTATTTCTGAGAACAGTAGCTCTGGAGAGGTCATACGTCATGGGCTCTCTCAACCGTTGATGTGGATATCAACACTGATATTTCAGGCTTTTGTGTCTGATGCTGTAGTCTAGGCTGCCCTGCCTTAACTTAGACCCCCAATGCAGCAAAGCACTTAACTTTAGCCACCTAAACCCATTAAAGTCAATGAGACTTAGGCACATGCTTAAGCGCTTTGCTGAATCAAGATAAGCCTCCCTGCTGGGCCCAGGTGTCCCACTGTTACCCATCCTATTAATTATGCAGTAAACATCTAATCCACTAGTTCTTCTGCTCACAAGACCAGGCTTTGGAGTAGCCCAAGTTCAAGCAAGGGTTAAACGCTTGTGCATAACTGAATGGGAGGCAGTGAGCACTGACTGATAGAGCTGAGGTCCCAGGGCAGTGGAATAGTATGGTTGGGCCCGGAAAGTCAGGGACCTACGTTGCTGTACCAAGGGAGATAACAGCAGGCTTGCTCTCGGCTAGCAGAGCATTTAAAATGGATTTAATTTACACGTCACATTAGAACATGAGACTCAGGATTTTTCCACTTGAACATTTCCCCCCTCAAAAAAATAGTGTTTCAACCAAAATTAAAAATTCTTCAGAAAATTCATATTTTGATCTAAATATTCCATTTTTTGACAAAAATGTTGAACAACATTGGGTTTCAGTTTTTCATAATAAAACCAATACATTTCCACTGGAAACAGCCTTTAAGAGGGGGAGGGATAGCTCAGTGGTTTGAGCATTGGCCTGCTAAACCCAGGATTGTGAGTTCAATCCTTGAGGGGGCCATTTAGGGATCTGGGGCAAAAATCTGTCAGGGGACAGTACTTGGTCCTGCTGGTGAAGGCAGGGGACTGGACTTGATGACCTTGAAAGGTCCTTCCAGTTCTATGACATAGGCATATCTCCATTTATATTATATACTTTCTTCCTCAAAATTTCCTGTAAAAAATAAATTGGCATTTTTGGACCAACTCTATCCATAACTATGGATATAGCATAGTTTTAACCTGGTTAGATGCACAACTCTTATAGATAAAAATCAGTGAAGATTCCAGTCTGTGTGTGCATGTGTGTTCACACACACACACTTTATCTTAAAGTATGTACGTACGTATTAGATTTAAAACTTATTTTATTTTTTTTGTCATTCACCTTTTCGCATTTTTTCTGCTTGCTCTTTCCACTGTTTAACTTCATTTTCATTAACTAACCTAAAAAGAATAGAAAATAAGTTTAGGAAATAATCTAACAGAGAAAATAATACAAGAAGCAATAAACGAGATTAAAGTAATGTTGGGTGTAAATTGCCAAATAGCATTTGCAAATACTTGTTGAATGCAAATCCCAAACTGACTTCGCTGGTGTTGAGAACGTCTTCTATTTGTTTTCACGAACATTCACACTGGCAAGTTTTTGTTTGCCAAGTCTTTGCATGGCCATCTTGAAAGCTCTGTGGGTTTTGGAGTCACTCAATCAGGAGGCAGAAATGACTTTCAATTTAGGTGGCCAATCACCGTACAAATAAAATTATGTATAAGGAATACAGGAAAGAATAGCCATGGGAAATAGTTCATGGGCAATCCATAGCTGAGCTCGGTTCATAGGCACATTTCATTGAGTAAGTTCAAACAAACAAATTCCTAAACATCAAAGTCTACCCCAGAGAATTCACAGATGGGAAGTGGGAATATATTAAATATCATTCCCCACAAATGGTTCACCCTGCTCGACTTCAGACGTTCAAGAACGGGAGGCTGAAAAGCAAAGCCCACTTTCAAGTTATTAAATACTAAGCTGTTTAAAGAAAAACTAAGAGCAGATTGTTAAAGCTGCCTTGAGTGTGTGAATTAACCCGATAGCTTTAACAGATCACAGCCACATCAAACCACAGCATTAGGACAACTACTTGTCCTGTGAGCATACGGTTCCCAAAGGAGGGCGAGCACTTACATCCGGACGACGTTTTTAATATTAAAGTTTTCCAAGGGAGTGGAGTCGGGGTCCTGCCCTTTGTCATTCTGTATGACTATTTGCTGTACAATCCTATCAAGCAGTAGCCAGTACTGGACAGTGTTGCCACTTCTTTTAACTAAAAAGAGAAAGGGAATAAGTAGCAGTGGAAGGGAAAGAAACAAAACAGGAAGGATTTTTGGAAGCTGCGTTTCCACAGCATCAAGCAGAACCACACAAGCATGCATTTGTAAAAATAAAAGTTTATTTATGGTGTGCCTAGAGGCCCCAACTGAGATCAGGCTGCTGCTGTTAGCCATTATCACATGCCAAGAGTTTCTGACCCAAAGAGCTTAAAATCTAAGGTTGGGTCCACACTTGTGTCGGTGTGTAGAGCACAGACACTGCACGTCCAACTAGCACGGATATAAACAGCGGCGTAGAGAGTCAGGCACTGCTTAGGTGAGTAGGCCTGACTCTTACGGTATGTGTCCGCCCTACATTGCTCTCTACACATTCAAGCAGTGTCTCCAATGGCTACTCTATTTTTAGCAGTGTCTTGTCCTGTTGTGGGAGCCTTTCCCTGCCGCTGTGAAAGGCCCTAGCAGTTCTCTGCTGCCTCCCCCTACCAGAACCTTTCCAGCGCACATGTATTTTGCTGCGGCGTGTAACTACACTGACCCCTATACGTCACCACAAGTGTAAACAAGGCCTCAACAGAGAAGACAGACAGGGAAAGTGACTTGGCCAAGATCACGCAGTAGGTCAGCGGCAGATCTGGGACTAGAAGTCAGGTCTGCCAATTCCCAATCCAGTGCTCTGCCCACTACAGCACACTGCCTCTCCCCATGCTAGCTTTAGTTTGCTGCCAAAGATTAAGAAATTAAAGGCATCCACATTGTATTATGCACTTGTACAGTAATTGCTCTACTTCAGCTCCAGGAGAAATCAGAGATTTTCTGGCAGGGCTGAAATAAGAAGGCATATGCAACATTAATTCCTTATGACCGCCTGAAGGGCTGTAAATGGATTTGTCTACTCACAAGGCATTTGGAGACAGTGATGAAGGATAGACATAAAGTGCGGATACGCTTCTGTGTGAGTCAGCCTCTTCCTCGTCAGTTCAAACATCTGAGTGGCACTCTTCGTGTCTATGTGAACCTGTGGAACAAATTGAACTCGAAGGTAAAAATAAAAAACATGGACCCAGTGACAGTAGCATTTTCCCAGCTCTCCCAATGGCAGGTCAACAAGCCAAAAAGAACTTGATCTAATCAGCTCAGTGCTAGAGAACTGCATGAAAGACTAAGGACATAATCTAGAAAATAAATTCATAAAATAAAATATGAAATGTGTAGGGCACAATCTACCCGAGGATCAGTGTATTTAGGCCAGGGGCGGGCAAACATTTTGGCCTGAGGGCCACATCGGGTTTCCGAAATTATATGGAGGGCTGGGGAAGGGAGGCTGTGCCTCCCCAAACAGCCAGGCATGGCCCGGCCCCCACCCCATTTCCAACCCCCCTCTGCCCCCTGATGGACCTCTCGCCCCATCCACCCCTTCCTGTCCCTGGAATCCCCACCCCTGACTGCCCCCCACCGTCCTCCCTGACTGCCCCCCACCGGGACTCCTGCCCCCATTCAACCCCCCTGTTCCCCGCCCACTGACCGCCCCGACCCCTATCCACACCCTCACCCCCTGACCACCCCCCCGAACTCCTCTGCCCTCTATCCAACACCCCGTTTCCCGCCCCCTTACCACGCTGCCTTGAGCGCTGGTGGCTGGCGGCGCTACAGCCACTCTGCCCCGAGCACCAGGACAGGCAGCCGCGCCGCCCGGCTGGAGCTAGCCAGGCCACCGCGCAGCACAGAGCACCGGGTCAGGCCGCCGCGCCGCCCGGCTGGAGCCAGCCAGGCCACCGCGCAGCACAGAGCACCGGGTCAGGCAGCCGCGCCGCCCGGCTGGAGCTAGCCAGGCCACCGCGCAGCACAGAGCACCCGGCAAGAGCTCGCAGCCCCACCGCCCAGAGCATTGTGCCGGCGGCACACTGAGCTGAGGCTGCGGGGGAGGGAGAACAGCAGGGGAGGGGCCGGGGGCTAGCCTCCCTGGCCAGGAGCTCAGGGGCCGGGCAGGACGGTCCCGTAGGCCAGATGTGGCCTGTGGGCCATAGTTTGCCCACCTCTGATTTAGGTACTTATATGGGTCAAAGTATTTCAGTGCCTCAAACATGTATGAATTTATCCTCAAAACACCCCTGGCTAGGTAAGACAGCGTCATCATTCCAAGTTGTATTACAGGAAGAAGAAATCAGGGCACAGGGCAGATTAAATGACTTGCTGAAGGTTGCACCAGGAGCCTGGAGCTGAGCTAGGAACCGAATCCCGGTCTCCCGAATCCCATCCCACTGCTCTAGCTGCTAAGCAGCCTCTTCCATACAAGAGTACTTTCCAAACATCAGTCCACGTACACGGCAAACCTCTCTGATGCAAGTCTTACCCCCATTTTACAGAGAGGACACAGAAGCAGAGAAGGGATGAGTGGCTTGCCCAGCATCAACACAGAATTCAGACTCCCCCTCATCGCCGAATTTTAAACCAGAACAATATGCTGATTTCAAACAAACATCAATAATTGCAACAATAGGCAGCATACGTACTAGTTCAAATCTTTTGGCAAATTCCAGTTCATCTTCGTTTCTAAGCATTTCAAAAAAATCTAAATGCCTGGTGAGGAAGAAAAACGGATAGATTGGAGAACAGATATTTAAAACAGCACTTATAAGATAGACAAGAGTCATCAACTGATTTGAAGGGTTTCAAAATCAAGAATTAGCATTGATTTTATAGAGAATACCAGCAACATCTGCAAATTTACAGGATGGTTAAACAGGAATAGCAAAATGTCAGTTATCAGAGTAAGGCCTGTCAGCTATACACTCTAAAATGCTTAAGAACACCTTAGTCAGATTTTGGTCTGGTTAAATATCATAGTAATGCTCTCTCTCTGACAGCCCTTTGGAAAAAAGAAAAATTATGCTCTGGCAAACTAGGGGTGAAACTCACAAGGTCTTTAATGCCACTTAAAATTTTAAATTAGGGTGAAGATAGGCCCTGGACCTGCCGTCTGCACAGGGCTGAATTTCACCCTAGATGGGGGGGGGGAAGGGATAGCTCAGTGGTTTGAGCATTGGCCTGCTAAACCCAGGATTGAGAGTTCAATCCTTGAGGGGGCCATTTAGGGATCTGGGGCAAAAATTGGGGATTGGTCCTGCTTTGAGCAGGGGGTTGGACTAGATGACCTCCTAAGGTCCCTTCCAACCCTGAGATTCAGATTCTATAGTTAATAAGTGTAAGCTTTGTAAAGCCCCATTAACTTCAGTGCAGGTTAGGCAGACTTTTGCCAAATGTTATACTACATGGATTCTGCCTAGAGCCAAAGAATCTACAAACATGTGGATGTCACTCTGAGCACCAGCGAGGGAGTCTGTAAAAAAAGGCAGCTGGCAGACAAGAAAAGGATGAATACAGCAGATGAGCTGCAAGTTATTGAATAGTTTTCCTCACCTGTCTAATGTTGAATTTTCATGCTCCCTTAGTTTATCAATGACTGGTTGAATTCCAAGCATTAGAAATTCATATCTAAGATGGAGTCTGAAATCCAGACTTTCCTGAAAAGAAAAGGTAAAGGGTGAGCATTGCAGGGTGGGCTCTACTAAAACTCTGTTTAAAAGAGCCCCCCAACGAGCCACACACAACTTACCACTCCAGCCCCTTGGCTCAGGACCGCGTTAATGAAGGACATGATGGCTGTCTTTAGATTCACTTCGTCTCGATACCTTCCCGTGCTTTTATCCAAGTCATTAATCAGCGTCTGCCAAACAGACAACAGATATGCCACAGGGTGAAAAAATGCGCCACAGAAACAACAAACAATGAAGATTTGAATGACTCGTTTGTGGGCTCCCAGAAACCGGATGAGCCCCACACACTTCTGATAATGGTAACCCATTTACGGGGTTTAAATGGCTAGAGACACACTTCTACAGCTGAATAGTGCTGCTTAACATTCCCTGACTTGACATATACTGCTGATGTCAAATGGTTACATCACATCTTTTCCGGGTGTTACAGCCCTGAGCTTTAAGATTCCAGTTGCTCTGCAAAAGCAAGTTTGTTTATTTCCTTAAAAGCCAGTAACTCTGTTATTCAATGGAATTCAGCTTGCAGGACAGAGGGGATTTTCAGGCTCGAAGACTACAGCCAGCCTCTGCCAGGTAAAACAAGGAGATGCAGGGGAGAGCCCCAGTTCCAATTCCCTGGTTTTCTGCTCAGCCCTGGCTCAGACCAAAGCAGCTCAGGGGCTACTCTAACCTGCACTATCTGGCGGATGGTCCCCAAAGGGCTATCCCCTGGCTGGAGACTGCCAGATTGCATTGTGGCCTGGCCTCGCCCACTCTCCATGTGCCTCCTGAGAAGGAAGTGCAGGAGGGGTCTCTGAGCAGCTATGGGCTTGTATCTGGTTTCCAGTCAGGTAGCATAAAGAGAACAGAGCAGGGCAGGGCAGAGAATCTTCCCCTCTCAACCGCTGCGTAAACCTGAGTATAGGAGTTTATGAAGCATGAGGAGAAAACGAAGACCACGTACCTGAAAGCGAGTCCTTTCGCTGGCGTATTTCTGGTAGTGCAGCATGGCCTCCAATACCTTTTTGTGACCCCCAGGAACCAGGCACACAGCGCCCATGATTTCCAGCACTGCCACCTTTGTCTTTATGTTCTCGGTGCTCAGACTCTGAGCAATTACATTAATACTCTCCGGATGGGCCAGGACATGAGCCCGTCCTTGAGAGTTGTTCATTAGTGCTTTTATACACCCAATGAGAGAGGTATGTATTCGAGACTCCGAGGTCTCATAGTCCATGCTTTTCAGAAAGTTCAGAATACACGTCAAGCCATCCAAGTCGATAAATCTGGTTACAAACCTGTCATGAAGAAGAGCACGTTAAAACCAATGATCTACACATTAGACTATTGCATTTGTTAACTCACTCAGCTGATGCCATGTATGGCAGGTGCATTCTCCTCTCCTGGCAGAAGGCACCGGCTGAGTGGATGCGCACACGAAGAGCATGCTGTTGATTCCAGTGTATGGTAACAGACAACAGCAGATGTGGCAGATGCCCAGCAGTAAAAGGGTTAATCGCAATCTGAGGGCTTGTCTAGATGGCAAATTAGCCCCTGGCAAGCTGGGGGGCGTAAATCTACAACACACACTCATTTGCCGTCCGCTAATTGGCCTTTGAATCCTGCTATAGTCCACTAAAAGTGCCCGTGTGCGCTTTGATCCACTCCAGTTTCAAAGTGGAGCAGATCAAAGCGCCCCAGGGAATGTTCAGCCTGCGGTAGCAGGGTCCGCACAGCCAGTTAGCGCGTGGCACACTAGTGTGCTGCAGATTTCTATCCCAGCTTGCCTCACACCAGCTCCGCAAGCCCTCAGGAGAAGGTCATTTGATACTCCCAGGCCGCCTCCCTCTCCAGCTGAAGCCGGTGGCAAAACTAACACTCATTTCAGTGGAAGAAAGAGCAGCCCCAAAGGGAAAACATTTTTAAAGCCCCTACATCCCACTGACTTTCAATGGGGGATTTAGGATCCTAAATCACTTGGGCACCTTTGAAAAGTTTTGCCCAAAATCTGATGCTGTGATTTTTTCAAAGGCACCTAAGGAAATGAAGTACTTAAATCCCCTTGGATTTCAGTGGGAGTTGGATGCCTAATACCTTAGTCCCCTTTGGTGATGCATCCAGCACTGTTTGTTTCACAACCTATTGTTTAACTGTGAAGCGGAAATACTTTATGGAGCCACACACATTTGTAGCACTTTTCACACTCAGAGGGACACCCCATCAAGTAGATATTGAAGTTGGTTGAAAACTTTCCAACGAAAATCAGTCTTCTGCCAGAAAATACTGATTCAATTACATCTAAAGGGTTAGCGGGCCCGGGTTGATTTCAGCAAAATTTCGTTTAGAAAGAAAAAAAAAAATCAATATGAAGCATTTCCATTATTTTTTCAAAATAACTTTCAGGGTTTTTGCTATATTTTAGCAAAATATAAAATGAGTCAAAACCCAAACAAAAGGTTTTGATTGACCCAAACCAATTTTTCTCCCCCAAGTTTTCAAGGGAAAGTTGAATGTTCAGAGTTCCACACCAATCTGGAGTGAAAGAAAATTTCAAAAGCACAGGATTTCCTACAAAATGGAAATTCTGGGTCCCACACAGTCCTAGTAGAGATCATCATGCCCCATCTTACAGATGAGGAGACTGAAGGAAGGCTGGTAGTCCCACAAAGTAGCTAAGGTCTGAGCTGCGACCACAGTTCAGGAGTCCACAGCTCCAAGACTCATGTTCAGCACTGACTATGCCTCTCCTCTATCAATAATACAAACAGTTATTTCTATTTTAAGATTCCTGTGTCGGACTGTGGTGGAGATGGGAGTGAGCACCACCCTTACTGGATGGACTAACTGCAGCTGTCTGTGTTGGAAAACAACGGCACCAAAGCTAGGAAAGAGAAAATAATTGCCTCATTGGTTTTGTCCTCAGTGCCGTCTTCAAACTCTCTATTGTTTTATTTCTCTCCTCCTCGTCTTCTTTTTCCAAAGCGATCAGCGATTTTCTCTGTAAATGGAGAAAGGCAGATTTATACAACAGGGTTCGGCTCTCTGTCAGCAGAGTAAATACATAATTACAGTTAGGGGGAAAACGGACATTCGCTGTACTATGCAACTTCTATCAAACAGGTCACTGAGCAGATGTACCTAGTAATCATCACACTGTGTGCACAGTAATAGTCTAGGAGGAAATAGTTATTTGTACTGTATTAGGAATAAGAGTCCCAGTCACAGACCAGGACCCCATTGCACCAGGTGCTCTACAGACAGAACAAAAGAAGTGGGTATTAACCCACGAAAGCTTATGCTGAAATAAATTTGTTAGTCTCTAAGGTGCTACAAGTTTTTCTTTCTTATTTTCGTTTTGCTGACACAGACTAACACGGCTACTACACTTAAACCAAAGAGCTCAGATTTTCTGGCTATTTAGTAGCCAGGAAACACTTCATTCCAAACTCGGCAATTTAACATAACGGGCGGTGAATCTTGTATCTAAAACTAGTTCCTTTATTATTATATATGGAGATATGCCTATCTCATAGAACTTGAAAGGTCATTGAGGCCAGCCCCCTGCCTTCACTAGCAGGACCAAGTACTGTCCCCTGACAGATTTTTGCCCCCGATCCCTAAATGGCCCCCTCAAGGATTGAACTCACACCCCTGGGTTTAGCAGGCCAATGCTCAAACCACTGAGCTATCCCTCCCCCCTAATTTGCATTATGGTAGCACCTTGAAGCCCCAAACTGAGATCACAGTCCCTTTGTACAATGCACATTTAAGAATCTGCCCTTGCTATAAAGAGGCTACACTCTGAGGCACGGGTCACTTGTAGGTTTAAACAGTGCAAATGGTGGATTCTCTGTAACTGGAAGTCTTTAAATCATGATTTGAGGACTTCAGTAACTCAGCCAGAGGTTAGGGGTCTATTACAGGAGGGGGTGGGTGAAGTTCTGTGGCCTGCAATGTGCAGGTCAGACTAGATGATCGTGATGGTCCCTGCTGACCTTACAGACCCTACGTCTAATCTAAGGTCTGCACTTGGAGCTGGAAGTGCAATTTCCAGCTTGAGGAGACATACCTGCGCCAGCTCTGATTGAATGAGCACGCTGAAAATAGAAGCGTAGCCACGGCAGTGCAAGCCGCAGGGGGGGCTAGCCGCCCTGAGTAGGATCTTAAGTTGCTAGGCCTGTACTTGGCCGGCTCACCCCTCCTGCCGCTCACACCACTGCAGCGACACGTCTATCGTTAGCACGCTAGCTTGATCCGAACTAGCGCAGGTTATGTCTTCTCCCGCTGGGAATGATCCCTCCAGCATGAAGTCCAGATGTACCCTGAAGGGACCAGACTAGAGAGGGGAATGGCAGCAGAGGGCCAGAGAAGGGAAGTGCCACACAGCAGGCTAGAGGCAGAACCGGGAATTGGACCCAGATCTGAAGAGTCCCGTTCCCTTCCCATTGGAGTGCTCTGCCTCTCCTGCTCGTGGGTAAAGGCCAATTCATTTCACCACTGGAGCATCAGCTGCAGTTCCTTGATCATGAGATAAGGGGTGGATGCTATGCTGTATACTCGATGGGCTCCGTTTATAACACAGCTGTCTCTAGATTAAAAATTCAAACCAGTCCTTTACAGGGTAAACCCGATGGCTGTGTATAAAGGCCATCACTCCACACTGCCCTGTCAGCAGGTCTGAATGGACCACAGGACTCTGTAGCAGAGTTTGTGACCGAGTGGAATTCCCTTAAATATCTGGAACCGACACACCCTTAATTTCAGGGGTGGGTCCAAAAAAGAAGAGAAGCCCTACTATATACTGATGGAAATAATCCGCCAGTCGCCAATAGCCCGCCTTGGATTAACGATATGCTGTGTATAGGTCTATACACCGGTTGCATACATGTTTACACGATTTAGCTTTAATTTTGCTTGTGTGAAGTTTAGCGGTTGTGAAAATTGCTGGACTGATAACCTTGGGATGGTCTTCGCTACGGGGGCAGGCACAGCTAGAGGCCTCCCCCCACCGGCTCCGTCAGGGAGCCTCAAATCTGGACTTGGACAGGCCACTTATATCAGCACAGGCGAGTGAGTAGCTCAGTCTCAGCCGCCGGTTCAAGCCCTGGCCTCTGCTGAGGTTGCCAACAAGGGGGCCAATCAATCAGTGTACATCATGGTGGGGCTCGGGGCACGCGAATGCCGGTCCACCGGGAACTGGGCTGAGATTATCAAACTCACTCCATATAAACCACTCAACAGCTACTATTTTTCTGTCTGCCCCAGATCCTCTGGTCCCACTGAGGCAAGGAACCCTGACTGGGAAGCTAGTCCGGACTTCCCAGCCTGGCTGGCCAGACCCCAGCCATCTAGCTGCCTTACCACTTCCCAGATATTCAAGCCTCTCACTTCGGGGGGGGGGGGGGAGATCACCCCCATTTAATAGCTACGTAAACTGAAGTAGAGAGGGGCTAGGACCCTGATCCTCAGGCATTCAGGCACCCAACTCACACTGGTTTCAACGGGAGCTCGGGGCCTAAATACTTTTGAGGATTTGGGCCCAAATTACTTGCACATTGGCCACAGCCAGAAAGAGAAGCCAAATCTCCTGACTCCCGGTCCTATGCTCTAACCACTAGAAAACGCTCCCCTCCTTTATCTTTCTCTGTAAAATAGTAAGTCCTTCTGCTTTACTGGGGGACAGGAACGTGGGTGTCCGCAGTGCTACAAAACCCAGCCAAGAATATGATGAGTCAGGCCTCCAAAATCGTGAGGTTTTTTTTTTGTTTGTTTTTTAAAATCAAACAATGGATGTCCCCTACCCTCCCTGCAATCTGGTTTTTCAGCCTGTAGCGTTCCCGTTTTCAAGCTTTTCTTCTCAAGCAGGAAGGCCAGACATTTACTTTTTAAAATCAAAGCTGAGCTGGTCACATAAAAGTCACAGAAGGTCAGGAGCTGGGGCATTAATGCAGAAACTAAATATCATAAGACTCACGATAAAAATCATGAGTGGGTAACACCAGGAAGGAGTATGCGAGTTTGAACATAACAGGCCTGAGCCTGCATATAAAAAAGCACAAAATGGGTTTTAAACACGTGTGTTAAATTTAGCCTCTCTCTCTCTTGCACATGTTACTGTTAACAGTGAGTATTATGGGATTTATACATTAGGGATGCCCACAAAGGCATCAGCTTGATCCAGCACATTACTCATTGGCTTGTCCCCTCATTGGACCTCTGGATTTTGTTCCAAAACAGAGGGAAATGGAGTGAGACTCCAAGCAAAGGTGAACAAAAAAAAAACCCGAGGAGGTTGGGGTTGGGTTTTTTTAATGGTTATTGCTTCCGCTCAAGCTGCCTGCTGGTTGGTGATGCAATTGGACAGCTGTCACCGCCGTGTTACAAGGGAGGAAGCTGCCCTGCAGAAATGTCTGACAGATGATGTCACCGCTCCATGAGAGCAATCCACTGTAAAATTCAACTGAAATCCAGTGGGGTACATTTAATCTCCTCCAGCACAGCTGAAGTGTTTTATATGCACCGGGACAGTGAATAGTTGAAGCATTTATGACCGCATAACCCAGTGCCCACATCTGAGGAACACCAAGATGTGGTTTATCCACACTAGGCTCACTAAACCATGGGAAAATTGCAAACACACAGGCAAAAGGACTAGAGCATCTCTGACTGGCAGGGCAGCAGGTAGGCAAATGCCTGTATTTGTTCCTTTCAGCAAAGGGAGAAGGGGCTTTTCACCCAGAGGAGACGGTGGCTTGCAGAATTCTCATTTACACAAGGAAAGGGGGAAAAGGGTCACATATTGATGAGAGCAGCCCTAGCCTACTCTGAGTAGCTCTGAAACCTCCCACTGGTCAGCCAGGCTGTCACAAAACAGGGCTCAAAGACTCCCTCAGACCCAGCAAGAGGGACACCTTAGATACCACCTTCATGCAGATTTAAGGTGATCAAATAAAGAAAGCCCATCCAGAGAGGGGTCTCTCTCTGATCTAGGTAGGAGTACTCAGCTGTTGCCCTGTTCCCACTCGAGTCAATGGGCAAACTCCCATGATTACAACAGAAGCAGAGTTGGGCCAACACTGAGCAGTTATGAAGACTTGTTTTCCAACATTTCTGAGGACGCTCATGAAGCTAGAGAGGAGGAAATGCTGATGCAGCAGTGTGTTTGTATGTTACATAGTCAGTCGATACTGCTACAACTCAAGGCCCCGTGCGCTCCGCCACAAGTTCTAGTCCCGGGACAGGCTTCTAGTTCTGATGTGATGAGCCAATGCTGAATTCTGCAGCAGGTTCACTTAGGGGGGGGGGAAAATGCCAAGATCCAGACTTTGGGGAAGATGAATAGAGCCAGTGCATTGTACCATTTCAGCGGGCCACAGGTGTTCGAACTGACAGTGCATAGCTGTGCTACAGAAGTGCCAAGCAGAAGCCAGAATGTTAGACAACAGGGAAGGGCACAGCTGGAGCTTCAGGGAAGCAGTGGAGACTTTTACCAGCCCATAAGGGTTACAGCTTTTCCCCTCTTCCCCGCGTGAGCGCGTGCGTAGTTAACTCGACCTCTCACTTCTCCACCGCAACAAGCCTTGACAGCAGCATCCGCTCCATTGTATCCAACAGCAATGGAACAACAGGTTAGCTGAATGACCAGCGGCAAAGCAGGGCATGCCGTCCTCTGGGTTACCATTCGGTTCCAGAGTCAACACACCATAGAGATGAATGGAGCAGTTTGTGCAGCTCAGACCTATTGTTTCAGGCTGCCTATCGACAAACTCATACAGACCACCCAGGGCTGAGTCACATTTGGAATGTTTGCTCTGCAACCGTCAGGGCTAGAAGAAACTAAATGAAGGTTTAGGGTCCAGTCAGCAGGTCGGTCCTTGGGAGACAGCAGCTGTCCAAGAGGCAGAACTAAAAATCCAATCCAATCCAATCTTGCAACAAAGCACCCCGGGTGATTTCCATTTCCGCCGCGGATTGATATGCACCATGCTGCCTGGGCTGGATTAGGAGTACTGTCATTCTTTAAGCATTTAGGAGAACATTAACCCAGATGCCCAGAGAGCCTGCATAAGAATCACATCAGTCCTCCACTGTCCCTGCACAGAAGGGCAGGGGAGCGCAAGAGGACACTGCACATGGTGGTAGGTCGTTTTAGAGGAGGCTCCACACTCACAATGATCCAGTGGGCTCAGCCCCCTGTGACTATGCAGGGACCATGGAGGGGTCACAAGACAGCCCTGCAGGGGGTTGGGGAGGGGGGGCTGTGCTCCCTGCTGAGCTCCCCACACAAGCCTGATTGCACAGACTCTGGTGGAGATGGGAGTGAGTGTCACCCTTAGCCATTGGCTATTTTTACAGGATGGACTAACCGCAGCTGCCTCTACCTGCCAGCGTAACCAGGTAAGATGCTGACTGCCCAATAAGCAGGGTATGTGCAGATACGGTGTCTCTTCTCTTTGATCAAAGGCCTCTTGTTAGAGCTGTTACAGTGACGAGAAACAAATATTTTGTACACCCAGCACACACATGTGGCACTGCTCCATTGCAGTTGCTTGGACAGCTGGGGGCATCCGAACAGGCTGTTACTTCAACAGACACTTCCTCCATTGTAATCACTGCAGGCCCAGCTCTGCCATCTTTCCAGCAGGTAAACATTTCACTCAGAGCTGCCGCTTAGATCGGTGGTGCTACTCGCACGGGGAGTTAGCACTTTAGGTGAGTGTGGGTGGCAGAATCGGGCCCTCGCGGATCGTAACGGTCTCTGACACACGTCTTTGCCTACGGTACCATAGGGTAGCTAGCTGCACTTCGTGAAAGCTGCCTGGGAGGCCTGCCTCATGGCCTGGACAACAGAGCAGAGGTGAAGCCGAAGAGGGAAAGACAAGTTCAGGGCTTCGAGATGCCAATAAAAGCAAAAAGCTACGTTCACCCCTTTCTTCAGGCATGCCCCTTTAATGATGTGTCCGCACTGCCAGGAGATCAAAGGCACTGCAGAGCTCCCGAAGCGCTGAAAAGCTTTGATCACAAAACCTCAGCTCCTACACACGGCTACTCCCAGCCCAGCCAGCTCTCCCCCCACCCCTTCTCTGAGCACATGCACAAAGACCTTCCCAAACTGCACCCGAAGTTTCTCTTCAGCTTCTCCAGCCCATCTGTTTCCCTGCCTTTCCAGCTTCCCCCCAGCTTTTGGGGGAAGGGATAGCTCAGTGGGGGGAAGGGATAGCTCAGTGGTTTGAGCATTGGCCTGCTAAACCCAGGGTTGTGAGTTCAATCCTTGAGGGGGCCATTTAGGGATCTGGGGCAAAAAATCTGTCAGGGGACAGTACTTGTTCCTGCTAGTGAAGGCAGGGGACTGGACTTGATGACCTTTCAAGGTCTTTCCAGTTCTAGGAGATTGGCATAGCTCCATTTATTTTTTATTCCCCCCCCCCCCCCCCATCTGGGCTTGCCTGTCTTTCCCCATGCTCTTCCACTTGCCTCTCTCTACCCATGGTATTGCTAAGGCTCTAATGCTATGGTACTGAGCAACTGTCCCATGGCTACATATGAAGTCTGATGATTTTCATTCATTCTGAGTTACTGGAGCTGAGACTGATCTTATCAACACTCCTGTAACTAAACAGCAACTGATCAGAAGAAAATACATTGCCTCTGAGCTGACCCCAAACATGGGGAGTTTCAGCTCAAAAAAAGATAAAGTTTTTGAGGATGAGAAAACACCAGGATTATAATGGAAGTCTGGATGTGAAGTTAACTAGGGCCTTGTCTACACTAAAGGGAAAAGTCGATCTAAGCTACGCAATTTGAATTAAGTGAATAGTGTAACTCAAATCGACGTAGCTTAGATCGACTTATCGCGGGGTCCTCACTATGCAACGTCGACGGGAGATGCTTTCCTGGCAACTCCTCTTACTTTTCTCTGGAGACGGGAGAGCAATTGGCAGTCGATTTAGTGGGTCTTAGACCCACTAAATCAACCACCAATGCATCAATCGCCACAGCGATCCTCCAATAAGTGTAGACAAGCCCTAGAGCTTTCGATGTCATTATGCAGCAAGAGCTACAACAGTGAGACATGTAGGATTTCAAAGGGTGTCAAATCAGGCCCTTTACTAATTGACTTGAACATTTTGAATAATTAAGATCTTTACTTCTGCCATTCACACTAATTTTCAGGTGAAGTGATTTGCTGAGCAGCGTGCAATTAAGTGTTGCCTCTCAGGATAGTCTAACTACCTACCCACTTATAGAGGCAATCAGTGCTTGAAGAAAGATTTTGATATTTGAAGAGAGATGTCAAAAAGGCAAGAGACTTTAAAATGCCAAGCAACTGTGGTTTGAAAAGCAGCTATTAAAGAACTGCACTACGGTCTTTCAAAGCATTCTTGCTTCATCTGTCTTTTTCAGCTTGCAAGTTCTCATGGCAAGGACCATGTCTGTATGTGTCTTGCATAGCACTGGGCAAAGTGACTGTAACAATAATAATTTTGTATCCAGAAATACACTCCTGCCTGCACGCACATGAGAGCTGCAGTTATGATGTATGCATAAATTGCTTAGTTGCATCACAATGCAAAGTCCATAGCCCTTGAAAAATGTTTCCATCCATAGTCTCCAGGATTCACATATCAAGAAGCCCACAGTGTAATACAGTGTGCCTACCAGGGCCAAACAACACAGGAGGTGTCAGTAACAAGATTAGCAGGGATCCAGATTTGTTGCAAATAGTAGATACTGAAGAGACACTGGGGCTGGAATTTTTAAAGGAAAATAAAGGAGTCTGGCATCCAGCTCCCACTGGCATTCACTCAGGTTCCTTTGAAAAATGTTGCAGAACTACACAGCAGCACTGTTCATCTTCAGTCTAGTTACTGTAGCCGACTCACAGCTTTGCCTGATACGACAGCAATTGCAAAATGGGAACAACTGGCTAGGCGGCAGTACTGCTGAAAAGGATCTGGGGGTTGGGGTGGATCACACTGAATAGGAGACAACGTGAGGCAGTTGCGAAAAAGGCTAAAATCATTCTGGGGTGAATTACCAGGAATGTCATATGTAAGAGTAGGGAGCTAACTGTTCCGCTCTACTTGGCAATTGTGAGGTTTCAGCAGGAGTATTGTGTCCACTCCTGGATGCTACACGTTAGGAAAGATGTGGATACACTGGAGAGAGTCCAGAGGAGAGCAACAAAAATGATATAAGGTTTAGAACACCTGATTTATGATGAAAAGTTAAAAAAACACAACTGGGCATGTTTGGATGCGAGAAAAGAAGACTGATGGGAGACCTGATAAGTCTTCAGATAAGTTAAGGGCTGTTATAGAGAGGTTGGTGATCAATTGTTCCCTGCGTCCACTGAACATAGGACCAGTAGTAATGGGCTTAATCTGCAGCAAAAGAGATTTAGATTAGGAAAATCTAACTATAAAGGGTAGCTACACTCTGGAATAAGATTCCAAGAGAGGCTGTGGAATTCCCATCGTTGGAGGTTTAGAAGAACAGGTTGGACAAACACCTGTCAGGGATGGTTTAGGTTTACTTGATCCTGCCTCAGCGCCCCCACGTGCGGGACCTTGAGGTCCCTTGCAGCCTTACATTTCTATGAGTAGCCTGACATAGGGGTGAACACAAGTCAAACTGCACGTTATGCATCCTGCCGTGACATTTCAGCTACTTACTCTGAGTGCATGTGTGCGCATACATACACCTTATGTAAAACACACACTGGAGACAGTAAGTGTATTGAGAGGGAAAGAGGACAGTAATATTCTGAAGTGTAACAGTTGATTACATCATAACGACATTGCTAAAGAACACTTTTGTTTATTCTACATATGCCAGCAAAACAATTGTAAAAATACTTACAGCAGCCATTGAATTTAGCTGATCAATATAAAACTCAGGCCAGCTAGTGGCTCCTTTATTTTCTTCCTGGTCCTGAAAACAAAAAGAAACTCATCAGGAGAAATAAGGTTTCCTTTTCCCATCCTTTTACAATAGCCACCTATGAAGATCGAACACACTGCACACAATAATTCCATTATACCACCCTAATTAAGTTTGATTTCGATCAGACTAGATGATCATGATGGTCCTTTCCGGCCTTAAAGTCTATGAGATTTCCTACATTCTGAGCCTGCCATCCCAAGCATTCTGATCTAGGTATATTATTTGGTCTTTTTAACCAAAAGCTCTATGGGACAACGTCTTTATATGCAATCTGCGTTACAATGTCTGCTTTTAACTAAACGCTTCCCGATTTAACCGTGGCAATCTTCCGGTTCCAAGGTCCTTAGAGAGCAACTCTGAAATTCTAAACCCAGATCTCCCAGTACTGGCACTTGAAAGTTTCCTCCGTTGAAAATTTTTGCCTGTGTAACTTTGTCGAATGCAGTGTGGCTGCTTTTGACGTGGTTTGCAATAACGGACCCAGAGTAAATAAACTGGATACAAACCATATTTCACTCTTTTAGGAAGTAGCCATCACTTACCAAAACTCAAAATGGGCCATTACACACTTCACCATAGATACAAGACTCTCAACCTGGGAGGTTGATTTCTCCACAGATATTAGAGGTAATGACCATTGACTTTTTTCACACCAGTCCCACACTCCATCCGTTGCAAGTGGTCATCCTCAGACGTGTAGCAGGCACCTTAGCCCCCTGGTGTGGAGGATGGTGTAGGGGGCACTCCAGGCTTAGCTGGAAGTGATGAGTGTGTAGAAAAAGGCTCATAACATTCCTCATTTAAACAACTGCTAACTCCTACCTTTGGGTTCATTCGCGAGGGCCTGAAAACCATTGAACTATGCTACATGATTTAGAGCCCAGCTCTCTTGGCTGGAGATTACGACATGCTACTGGATGGAACACACCAGATAGCTTTTCAGGCTCTCCTGTGTCCTTGTACATGAGTCACTTGGAAGAGATCAAATTTACATTGGTGACATGGCATAGCAAGGAAACATGCGAGGCAGGAAACTAAAGCTGTTTACGGGTTCAGTAACATGCTCCCACACTAACAGTTTCTCAATGACAGACACTTCCAGATTTATCTTCTCTTTCAAGACCTGCAAAACGCTCTCCACACATCTGAAAGGTCACTCTTGACTCTAGAAGCAACAATCTGGATAGTCTTCTGTTATAGAAAGTTATACGGCATGAGGAGGCATAGGGCACACATGCAGGCCAAACAGACACTGCTAACTGAAAATCTCCGATCACGGGTTCGAGACACACATGCACACCTGAAGTGCAGCCACAGGAACACTACTAGAACAACCTGTTACTGCAGTATTTGCAACACACCAGATTCCATGGCACCAGTCCCTTATAGCGACAGGGTTATGCTGACTGACTGACTGACACAAGGCTAGACAGTGCACATATTCCTGTACTCTCCTGGGAATAGTTACAGCAATGTTCCTAGCACAAAAACCCATGTTTCGCAATCGTTCGGCTGTGGCTCAGAATTACAAAAGCAATTCAAGCTGTAGTTCTCTAAAGTTTTGTTGACTCACCCTGGTACACCCAATTACTACAACACACATAAGGCCAATCCCCATGTAACCAGCCCCGCTTTGGCTGCCAGCAGGGATTTGAACCCAAGACCTCTCACATTCGAAGCACGAGTCTCTAGCATTAATGCTAAAACACTAGACCTTGTAGCCGGCAGGTGCAATATATTTGTTATCCTCTCCTGTGGGCCTGCCACTAGAGGGGGACAAAGACCCATGTTGTCCTACTACAAGGGGGTACTTGTGTCTGTCTGTTTGTTCATTCATTTGTTTGTTTGCAGGACTGTGTGCTGTGGCTGGCAGTTGGAAGCTGTGAGCTTCTACACCAGGGGGTGGGGCTAATCAATCAGGCAGGCCAGGGCTTTATAAAGCAGTGAGCAAGCGACCAGGGAGCTTTGCGAACAGGGGAGTTTGAGAGGGAGTTTGGAAGGGGAGTGCGAAGGGGGCAAGCTATCCTTGCCATTCCTAACTCCTTTAACCCAAACTAAAGGCAGAGGCAGAGCAACCAGGTGGCTGCAGACGGGGGAGTGAGTATCTGTTGAGGGGACAGTTTGGCAGTTTGACCGTGTGCTTGATTGTTTGATTTCCTGTTTGAATAGTGTGAATTGGGAGTGCTTCATTGCAGGCTCTTCTAAAAAGACAGTCAGTCAGCTGCGCACCAGCTGAGCAGCGCATAGCAGAGAAGCAAACAGGTGGAGTTCGCCTGGAGAGAGCCTACTGCGGCATCCCCCTTGCAGGTTTCCCTGAGTAGCTTCTGCCACAAGTGAGGAAACTCTTCAAAGGAAGGGACTATGGATGCTGAGTGATCCGCTGTCGTGACCTGCACAGGATGTGCCATGTTTGTCTTTCTTCCACAGGAAAGAAGCGACTTTGTCTGTACAAAGTGCAAGCTGATCTCCATATTGGAGGAGAAGATTCAAGGTCTGGAGAAACGGGTATCAACCCTGCGTTCCATAAAAGAAAATGAGGAGTTCCTGGATAGACGTCAGGATAGGCTTCAGCGCGCACAGTGTTCTGAGGATTCAGAGCAGGCTACGCAGCGGGGACAAAAGGCCAGTGAGGATAATTGGCGGCATGTGACCTCCAGAAGAGGAAAGAGTATGAGACAAGTCCATGTACCAGAAACGCATATTCAGATGAGCAACCGTTTTCATGTTCTCTCCACAGGTACTAGTGCAGAGAGTGGAGTGAATGATACATCTGAGGGAACAGAGCAGAAGGAGACTCCACTGATTGGAAGGCATGAGATGCACAGTCCTAGGGATGGGGGTTCCACGACCACCACTCCCAAGAGGAGGAGGAGGGTGGTGGTGGTCGGGGACTCTCTCCTCAGGGGGACTGAGTCATCTATCTGCCGCCCTGACCGGGAAAACCGAGAGGTGTGCTGCTTGCCAGGGGCTAGGATTCGTGATGTGACGGAGAGACTGCTGAGACTCATCAAGCCCTCAGATCGCTACCCCTTCCTGCTTCTCCACGTGGGCACCAATGATACTGCCAAGAATGACCTTGAGCGTATTACTGCAGACTACGTGGCTCTGGGAAGAAGGATAAAGGCGTTTGAGGCGCAAGTGGTGTTCTCGTCCATTCTCCCTGTGGCAGGAAAAGGCCGGGGTAGAGACCGTCGAATCGTGGAAGTCAACGAATGGCTACGCAGATGGTGCCGGAGAGAAGGGTTCGGATTCTTTGACCATGGGATGACGTTCCAAGAAGAAGGAGTGCTAGGCAGAGATGGGCTCCACCTGACGAAGAGAGGGAAGAGCATCTTTGGAAGCAGGCTGGCTAACCTAGTGAGGAGGGCTTTAAACTAGGTTCACCGGGGGAAGGAGACCAAAGCCCCGAGGTAAGTGGGGAAGTGGGATACCGGGAGGAAGCACAAGTAGGTGAGTGCAAGAGGGGAGGGCTCCTGCCCCATACTGGGACAGCAGGACAATCGGTGAGTTATCTTAAATGCCTATACACAAATGCAAGAAGCCTGGGGAACAAGCAGGGAGAACTGGAAGTCCTGGCACAGTCAAGGAATTATGATGTAATTGGAATAACAGAGACTTGGTGGGATAACTCACATGATTGGAGTACTGTCATGGATGGATATAAACTGTTCAGGAAGGATAGGCAGGGCAGAAAAGGTGGGGGAGTTGTGTTGTATGTAAGAGAGCAGTATGACTGCTCAGAGCTCCAGTATGAAACTGCAGAAAAACCTGAGAGTCTCTGGATTAAATTGAGAAGTGTGAGCAACAAGGGTAATGTCGTGGTGGGAGTCTGCTACAGACCACCAGACCAGGGGGATGAGGTGGACGAGGCTTTCTTCCAGCAACTAACAGAAGTTACTAGATCACAGGCCCTGGTTCTCATGGGTGACTTTAATCACCCCGATATCTGCTGGGAGAGCAATACAGCGGTCCAGACAATCCAGGAAGTTTTTGGAAAGTGTAGGAGACAATTTCCTGGTGCAAGTGCTGGAGGAACCAACTAGGGGAAAAGCTCTTCTTGACCTGCTGCTCACAAACAGGGAGGAAATAGTAGAGGAAGCAATAGTGGATGGGAACCTGGGAGGCAGTGACCATGAGATGGTCGAGTTCAGGATCCTGACACAAGGAAGAAAGGAGAGCAGTAGAATACAGAGCCTGGACTTCAGAAAAGCAGACTTTGACTCCCTCAGGGAACTGATGGGCAAGGTCCCCTGGGAGAATAACATGAGGGGGAAAGGAGTCGAGGAAAGCTGGCTGTATTTTAAAGAATCCTTATTGAGGTTGCAGGAACAAACCATCCCGATGTGTAGAAAGAAAAGTAAATATGGCAGGCGACCAGCTTGGCTTAACAGTGAAATCCTTGCTCGTCTTAAACACAAAAAAGCAGCTTACAAGAAGTGGAAGATTGGACAAATGACCAGGGAGGAGTATTAAAATATTGTTCAGGCATGCAGGAGTGAAATTAGGAAGGCCAAATCACACTTGGAGTTGCAGCTAGCCGGAGATGTTAGGAGTAACAAGAAGGGTTTCTTCAGGTATGTGAGCAACAAGAAGAAAGTCAAGGAAAGTGTGGGCCCCTTGCTGAATGAGGGAGGGAACCTAGTGACAGAGGATGTGGAGAAAGCTAGTGTACTCAATGCTTTTTTTGCCTCTGTCTTCACAGACAAGGTCAGCTCCCAGGCGGCTGCACTCCGCAGCACGGTATGGGGAGGAGGTGACCGGCCCTCTGTGGAGAAAGAAGTAGTTCGGGACTATTTAGAAAAGCTGGACGAACACAAGTCCATGGGGCCGGATGCACTGCATCCGAGGGTGCTAAAGGAGTTGGCCGATGTGACTGCAGAGCCATTGGGCATTATCTTTGACAAATCATGGCAATCGGGGGAGGTCCCGGATGACTGGAAAAAAGCTAATGTAGTGTCCATCTTTAAAAAAGGGAAGAAGGAAGATCCGGGGAACTACAGGCCAGTCAGTCTCACCTCAGTCCCTGGAAAAATCATGGAACAGGTCCTCAAGGAATCAATTCTGAACCACTTAAAGGAGGGGAAAGTGATCAGGAACAGTCAGCATGGATTCACCAAGGGCAAGTCATGCCTGACTAACCTAATTGCCTTCTATGATGAGATAACTGGCTCTGTGGATGAGGGGAAAGCAGTGGATGTGCTATTTCTTGACTTTAGCAAAGCTTTTGGTACAGTCTCCCACAGTGTTCTTGCCAGCAAGTTAAAGAAGTATGGGTTGGATGAATGGACCGTAAGGTGGATAGAAAACTGGCTGGATGGTCGTGCTCAACGGGTAGTGATCAATGGCTCCATGTCTAGTTGGCAGCCCGTATCAAGTGGAGTGCCCCAAGGGTTGGTGCTGGGGCCGGTTTTGTTCAATATCTTCATCAACGATCTGGAGGATGGTGTGGACTGCACCCTTAGCAAGTTTGCAGATGACACTAAACTGGGAAGAGTGGTTGATACGCTGGAGGGTAGGGACAGGATACAGAGGGACCTAGACAAATTAGAGGATTGGGCCAAAAGAAATCTGATGAGGTTCAACAAGAACAAGTGCAGAGTCCTGCACTTAGGACGGAAGAATCCCATGCACTGCTACAGACTAGGGACCGAATGGCTGGGCAGCAGTTCTGCAGAAAAGGACCTAGGGGTTACAGTGGACGAAAATCTGAATACGAGTCAACAGTGTGCCCTTGTTGCCAAGAAGGCTAATGGCATTTTGGGCTGTATAAGTAGGGGCATTTCCAGCAGATCGAGGGACGTGATTATTCCCCTCTATTCGGCACTGGTGAGGCCTCATTTGGAGTACTGTGTCCAGTTTTGGGCCGCACACTACAAGAAGGATGTGGATAAATTGGAAAGAGTCCAACGGAGGGCAACAAAAATGATTAGGGGGCTGGAGCACATGACTTATGAGGAGAGGCTGAGGGAACTGGGATTGTTTAGCCTGCAGAAGAAAAGAGTGAGGGGGGATTTGATAGCTGCTTTCAACTACCTAAAAGGGGGTTCCAAAGAGGATGGATCTAGACTGTTCTCAGTGGTAGAAGATGACAGAACAAGGAGTAATGGTCTCAAGTTGCAGAGGGGGAGGTTTAGATTGGATATTAGGAAAAACTTTTTCACTAGTAGGGTGGTGAAGCACTGGAATGGGTTACCTAGGGAGGTGGTGGAATCTCCTTCCTTAGAGGTTTTTAAGGTCAGGCTTGATAAAGCCCTGGCTGGGATGATCTAGTTGGGGTTGGTCCTGCTTTGAGCAGAGGGTTGGACTAGATGACCTCCTGAGGTCCCTTCCAACCCTGAGATTCTATGATTCTATGATAAGGCCCTCCCCCAGTCCACACACATCCATCTTTGCAAATACCAGGGTGTTTCGCTCACTGATGTGGGACTGCAAAGATAACATTTAGTTTGGGGCTGGCTTCAGAAACGCTTTGTTTCCCCTGCCACAGACAGAACTACTGTTCAATTCTATAGGCGGTTTCCCACATAGCCTGCCAGATTTAAAGGGACAAAATTAGTATTTTTACTCCAAGGCTTAAATCTGGATGTCACATTAAAAAAACTAAACAAAAAAACCCCAAAGAATCAAGCTTTTTTTTCCTAGCGGAGCTATTTAGACCTAAGAAATATAAGGATTTGTAACAGAAATCCTGATTCAGTTTTAATTCTAGCCTTGAGAATTGCACTGATAACAGAAATGCCAGGCAGTCATATTGTCAACATTGTTTAGAGTTAGTTTTTTTGGGGAGGATGGAGGAGTGAAGGCAGGGATGGCACAGAGATTATCTGTCCAAGAGTTCGTGTCTAGGATCACACAGAGGCATAAAGAAAACATTCTTGCCAGTTCAAGTGACCTTTGACATGAGCAGGTGGATGCAAGCTGTAATTGCAAGTTTCCCTGTAGAAATATCCAGCACACTGCGAGCCTGCTGCTGGTGCATCAGAAACGCCAGATTACCTTGTAAGAGAGCCAAGTCTGCAAATGAACCTGTTTCCCTCACTTACATGGCTGGTGAATTCACGGTCAGTTCCCCAGCTCCCCCGGGGAAGGGAAGGGAGCACCAGCTGTCTCACACCGGCAGCGAATATTACCCAACGATCCAACAGTAAAATTAGGTCAGTCCCAGAGAAAACCGTTAGCTTGCGCTAATGGCTCTCAGCCAAGAATCAGTATTAGAATCCACAGAAAAACAATTACACTGTGTATAACCCCCATCCTCCTTCCCTGCCCCACAAGGTTACAACTAAATACAAAAGACAAAAAAGACACATAGTACATTTTTTTTTAAAGACTTGCAGTTTATGTTCTGCTTTGAAAAGAAAGAAAACCAAAGTTTGCATTCATAGGTTGATTGAGTTTAAGGCAAGATTGTGATCATCTAGTAGGACCGTCTGCATAATACACAGGACATATAATTTCATCCAGTTATTCTTGTTTCAACCCCATAGCTTTGTTTGAGATGCTAGAGCATCTCTTTTAGGACTTCTAAAACATGAAAAATAATCTATTGGCTTCTCTGCTCCATGGACTTGAGCATTTTATAAAGAAACTCCCTAACTATTCCCCGAGTGTTAGTAAGTAACATCTGCATCAGATACATTTTGCCATCTTGGTCAACACGCTAGTTCTGATGGGATTCCCTAATGCCAACACCACAGCATGTCAATAACCAGCACAAACCCTCCAGATCTGACCCTACTGGCTTAAAAGCCCCTGAACTTTTGGGACTTTGGAGAGCTAAGGTAGCAGCAGCCTCTTCAGAACAATTGTTGTTCCTATTTTGTTAGTGATAAGTCAGACATACTTGCTATGAAACAATGACCTGATTTTCCCTGAGGTGCTGAGCACCCTCAATTCACGCTGAAGTCAAGCTCTCAGCTTCTCAAGAGATCATCCAACAAGTCTTTAAAGGACTGGCAGCATCAGGACATCTCAGGTTGTTCTCACATAAGAATCTCTTCGCTACCTCACTGATTTCAGGGTTCTGATTAGAGCTGGTTGGAACATTTCTGCATCCCACTCTCCTCTGAAAACTCAAACTTTTCTGGGAGAAGTCAAAAAGCAACACACCAGTCTCAGGTCAGTGCGGGAAGGCTGTGCATCATGGGAGATGTAGTCCCACTGGGAATCTCATCCCACTGAAGAGAAAGGGAGCACAAGGCACCCAAACAACAAATCCCACGAGGCACATAGCAGCATTTCAGTATTAAAACATTAAAACAAAAATGGTCAGATCTATGAGGAGGGCAAATTCTAAAGTCAGGAGTTCTGCATCAAAAAGGCTCTGCCTCCAGCAGCCAACTTCTCCAGCCACACCAATGTTTTACATCCAAGGACCATTAGCAACAGCTCCTCAGCTGATCTCAGTGACGAAAAGACTTGAGACCAACCCATTCCTTGCGATGAGTGTGTCACAGACGGAAATGGAATGTGGTTTTCAGGCTAGTTCCTCCGGCTACACTTTCCAGAGTCGACACCCAATGAGAAGATGCCCCTAATGACAAGAGTAAATGTGTTTTTCCTCCATTCACGTGCACAAAGCAATTTAATAGCAGGTAACAATACACTGGCAAATGCAGTTCCGATTCCTGAAGCAATAGGATCGGCCTCCAGGCTGAGTGCTTTCAATGAGTTCCAGAACTTGCCCTGATTTTCTAGCCAATTTAGCTCTCGGCACTTTCAAGACCATTGACCAGAGATGCTCCCACAATAATAAAAATTGCTTCCTGGGCAGAACTGTAGCAGCCTCTCTCCTATAAAAGGTGTCCGGGCAAATTTCTGCACAGGCCATCAACTCTTCCCACCCAATCATTAACCCTTAGGAAACTCCCAGTGCCTCAAGCTTCTCCAGCTTAGTTTAAAGATATTTAACTACGTGGATTTAGAATCAACAGCCCAGACAACCTCATACCCCCAAGACTCAGGTGCAAATGAGCTCAACCACTTGCACAAATCTGCACCCCCATCCATTTGAGTGTCTTTACTGGGGGAGAGTGGCTGGGCCTGGGAGATGTATTGTTCCCCCATGGCTGTATTTCCTTCTTCAGTGACCTAAGGTCTGAGGGACAAGCACAGCCAGAACATGAGCTGGCTTGGTGGTAACAAGTTTAGGAAAAAGTTCCTAACTGTCAGGGTGGTTAAACACTGGAATAAACTGCCCAGGGAGGTTGTGGAATCTCCATCTCTGGAGATATTTAAGAGTGGGTTAGATAAATGTCTATCAGGGATGGTCTAGACAGTAATTGGTCCTGCCATGAGGGCAGGGGGCTGGACTCGATGACCTCTCGAGGTCCCTTCCAGCCCTAGAATCTATGAATCTATGCTGCTGCTGAGTGCAACTCTGAGCCTGCTGAAGGGGTGGAAGAAGAGGACACCACTAGAAACCAGAGCTTCGGGATCTGCCATCCTTTGCAGGCAGGCCTGTGCCCTTTCCTTTCTGGGGTGTGGGAAAATAAAGCCCAGTCTCCAGCTGTACTGTGTAGTGTTTGTGAGTGATCTCCACGGGGACATGCTCACAGAGAGAGTCTCCCCTCACACACACACCCCCTATGAGTGTTGATGAGCTGGCTTGGTGGTAACAAGGTCAAGTTGATTTTTCTATTCAGTGGCTGCATTAACTAAATCCCTGCCCTAGGGAAATCCTGCCATTGATATAAACCTGTCTGCAAGCCTCAGCTCCCCTAGACATCAGGAAGTTTATGAGAAAGAGCCACCTTTCTGACTGAGGAAAACTTATGTGGACCCTCCCCATCCTCTGCTTTAGTTAGGGTGTTTTCCTACCTCCTCACCCACAAGTACCAGGGGTTTTTATTCAATGCCTGAGTCAACTCCCCCTGACATTTTACACCCATTAGGGAATAAACAGGCTGGAGATTTTTTTAGTAAGTTAGAACAAAAAAAAGGTGTCATGCCAGACTAGTGCAAAAACCTAATGAACCTCAAACAACTTGTGTTGCTTTACAGAGCCTGCTTCTGTGTGGATGGCTCTAAAGTCATTGATATTTATGCCATATCAATAAGCTTACCTAGGCTGCCAAAGCTCAGAAACGCTAAGCTCCATGTCACTGCTCCATTCGGGACCTGCATACTCAATTCCAGGAAGAGAAAGCAGGTACGCTTTGCTTAGATCAACTTTTTTTTAAATTCCCCAGTAATGTGCAAGAACCTATCAGCCTTCATGCAAACCAGGACTGCTTTGGTCTTATACCAATAAGGCTTAAAAGGAAATGTTAATCTTTTAGCTGTGTTTGCAACAGAATGTAATACAAAAATAAAGACCGGTACACAGAGTACATTCTAACTTTACAAAGCAGCTACAAACTCTAGTATCTGTTTGTGCAGTGTAAGCACACTACAAGAAGTGCAATCCTTTGAAATGCTACTGAGAACCATACATTGCTGTTAAAAAATGCTATTAACCAAGAAGCATTGCAGAGGATAAACTCAAGTCTTTCTTGCTGTTCTTCCGCTCCATTAAATACAACATTCATATATTTATTACTACAATTTACTTGTATTGCAGTAGTACAGAGAGGTCCTAACCAAGATGACTGCCCCATTGTGCTCGGTGCTGTACAGACAGATGGTAAGAGACAGTCCCTGCCCCAAAGAATTTACAAGCTCAACAGACAAGATCTGCAAAAGGCGGGGAAGAAAACGGAAGCCCAAAGAGAAGTGACTTGCCAAAGGTTACCAAGCAGGTAAGTGGCAAGTCCAATTTTAGTGCCCTATTCTCTAGGCCACACTGCCTTACATTGAGCTTTTCTGACTCCCTCCCACTTCTACTCCCCGCCTTACAATGAACTTACTGTAAAAGCTCATCTTGAGTGACGGAAGTAAATTGGGGGAGAGGGGGAACCCCCACAGAGAGAGAAAATGTCTCTTTTGGAAAACAAACGCAGTGCTGTAATATATCAAAATAATCCTGGGGTTCTTAGAGCTGCCAGTCTCCGGTACATCTTGGGCCACATTCATGACTATGCATTAAAAATGCCGGCTGCCAAAACCCGGTTTGGCCGACTGAAATGATCACTGCAGAGGAGAGGTTTCCACGACTGTCCGGAAATTTAACACCTACTGTTTTAGCCCAGGAATGTTATTCATATCCCAGTGGGATCCAGGCAAGGTTGTACTGCCATGAGGAGATGGGCTATTTATTGAGCATTTAGCGAGAGTTTAAAGCGAGGCAACTTAGTATTTTTAATATTCACTGAAAGCACAGAGTTTACACCAGGCCTGCACAACATGGGGCCCGGGGGCCGCATGCGGCCCTCGTGGGCTCACTGTGCGGCCTGCGGGGGGGGTGAGTAGGTGGGCTCACTGTGCGGCCCAAAATCTGGGACTATGTCCGTTGGTCCTTTTTGCTGCTTGTCTCTGGACTGGGGGTTGTCCCAATGCTGCAAAGAGGGTGTTCCCAAAGGAAGTGCTTGTTTCTAACCCCCGAGGCCGTCAGTATGTCTGCTCTTCTCTAGTCAGCCCACTTGACAAGTTTGATTGTCCTTGGTCTGGTTCCCATCCCCTCTCCAAGGGTTGCAGCTGTCTGGAGGTGCCTGCCTTCCACGCCTTCCTCATTCACACCTCATTCATTCAACAGGGCAATTGAATACAAAGTTGGGGGACGATCTTATTCTACTTCTAGCAAAAAGACATTTTTCTTTTACCTTAATTATACTACCTTAGGGGCCCGCTATAACATATTACTAAGGTTCAATACAAAGTCATATAAAAGTTATACAAAAATGTATAATGCAGAGATTTATCTACAACTCCATTGATTGACCGTTGTGTGCAGTACTATAGTGACCCCTGGGGGGAGTGAAGAGGGGTGTGATTGTGGGGCCGAGTGGGGAGGGGACAGGTCCTATTTTACTGCTGTGATCTGGTCACCCTATGCGCGCTGTTTCTTTCCCCCTCTACAGGCTTCCACACCCCAGCGCTGGGGAAGGAGGGGTTGTTTCCGCGGGGCGGGCGGCGCTGGTGGGGGTGTTTCCGCAGGGCCGGGGGGGGTTCGGCCCTCAGCTGTTTTCTTTGGAGTAATATGGCCCTTGCTGCTTTACGAGTTGTGCAGGCCTGGTTTACACACTTTCCCTAGATCACTAAAGTAGCTCACTCACTAAAACAGGCAGTGGCAACCTATGAACCCCCCCCAAATTTAGCATCCATGAAAAGAACTGATTGCTTAGATGGTACTGGGTAGCACCCAGAGGTTAGTGCTTGGAAGTTAACTCATTAGTAGTACACAATGTTCTGAACTTATTAGCTGTAACTTACTCATGCAAGAAAACTGCAAGGCACCAACACAGATGACTAGTGAAACTGAGGGCATCAGGTTTTTGAGGCCCAACCTGGACACTTTAAAGAAGTCTGATTTTGCAGAAGGCGCTCGTCCTTCAGCCTCCGGGAACCAGGCCGTCTGAAGGTGTCGCAAGCTGCACACCTAAAAGATCTATGCACTCAGAATCGAGTGCGATTCCGATTCTCAGACGAAGCTGTTGAACTTGAATTGATATGCAAACTAGATACCATCAACTCAGGATTAAACAGGAGACTTGGAATGGCTTGGCCATTACGTTAATTGAATCTTTTCCCCTTAAGTTAACGATCCTCATTCACACCTGTGTGTCAACTGTCCACATTGGCCATCTTGTTTATCACTTCAAAGGTTTTTCTTCCCCTGCTGTTATGGTTCCTCTCAATTAATTAGCCTCTTAAGGTTGGTTTACGCACTTCCACCTTATCATGTTTCTCTGACTGTATAAATATCTGTCTACTGTATGTTTCATTCCATGCATCCGATGAAGTGGGTTCTAACCCACGAAAGCTTATGCTGAAATAAATTTGTTAGTCTCCAAGGTGCCACAAGTATTTCTTTCTTTCTTATTTTCTTTTTGCTGACACAGACTAACACAGCTACTACACTGTAACCTATCGGAATCGCTCGTCACTTTGGAAAAATCTTCGCCTGAAATCATCCCTGGTGATAGGACTGGGCTAAAGCAGATGTGTGAGTTATTCGCACAGCATGATGGTCGGCTGAGTCGCTTTCTTCAAACCAAACAGACACAAGGGGAAGAGAGGAAAGGAAAATGAAGGGACAAACAAATGGCTCCTTCTGGGCTGGCTGGATTGGCTGTTGTCAGGGGCAACCCAAGGTCCTGTGTGTAGGGCCTGCCCTAGGTGTTTTGCCGCCTCAGGGCAGAAAGTGTTTTTGGTGCCCCACACAGAAGCGGCTGAGCAAAAACCAACCCCCTCCAACTTGGCATCCCCGGGATGCTGATTTGGTGCCCTCTGGAAGTTGGCACGCTGAACGCCCATCCCTAAGGCTGGCCCTGCCTGTCTGGAATAGGACCCTGGTGGGAGTGGACAGGGTTGCTCTTTGGTGTCTCTGTCCTTCTCAGAGAGACCTCAATAGATAGTTGTGGAGGCCAGTGCCTCTTCCTGACGAGCTCTCAGGCATGGGGTCCTGCAGGGCACTGTTCTGCCACCCTCCTGTTTAACGGGTAGGTGAGGGCTCGTCAGGAGTCATGGGTTTTCAGCACGCTGATGGCACCCAACCGTAGGTCTCTAGCTAATCCAGCTTGGACAAAGCAGTGCAGCACTCAGGCCGCGCCGGGCTGATAGGAGAGCATTGAGCTTTCTAATCTGCACTGGCTGCCTGCTGCTCTGCAGGTGGAGTTTAAGGTTGCAACCAACACCTTAAAAGCCCTAAATGGCCTGGGACTGGCCTATCTGAGGGATGACCTCTCTACCCCCTAGCCAGACTGCTGCAGCCAGCCGTGGTGCCCAAAGCTGGACCCCTGTCATTGTCAAAGAGAGCATGGCAGCTGGCAGGGCATTCTTGGTGAGGGTTCTGGGACTGGAATTTGCTGCCCCCCCTCCCCCCAATTTAGTCCACAGCCTTCTGAATTTGGTGACTTTCCAGGCCTGCTTCATTACTGCATGAGGAACGATGCTCTCCCCTATGCTGGTGTAATTCCAATGAAGTCAGTAGAGCTGCAACCCCTTTACATCAGCGTCAGATAAGATCAGAATGGGACCCTGGCTTCACGTTCAAGACAACGGACTTGAATTCATAGAATCATAGAATCTCAGGGTTGGAAGGGACCTTAGGAGGTCATCTAGTCCAACCCCCTGCTCAAAGCAGGACCAATCCCCAATGTTTGCCCCAGATCCCTAAATGGCCCCCTCAAGGATTGAACTCACAACCCTGTGTTTAGCAGGCCAATGCTCAAACCACTGAGCTATCCCTCCCCCCCGATCTGGGTTCTGTTATTGGCTACAGACTTGTTGCGTGACCTCGAGCAAATCGCTCGAGCGCTCTGACTCCCTCCGCCCTCCATCATCTGTAAAACGGGGTCAGTACTTCCCTAGCTCACAGAGACGTTGTGAGGTTAAATTCAGAACGGTTAGTGAGACGCTCAGATAAGACAATGATGAGGGCCGCAGAAAAACATCTAAACAAACCCACCCTGAGGCAGGGCACGTGATCACTAGCATGTATTTGCATAGGCCACGTTAGCTGTAGAGTCTTCGTTTGGCGACATACCACAGCGCCTGGTGTTCAGATACACGGAGACCCTGCTTTGCGTGATGGATGGAGGGCTGACAAGCGCGCTACCTCCAGAGCCTTCTGCGAGGTGTGGTGGAGCAAGAAGTCCTTCTGCCTTTGGGGGGACTGGGACTGTAAGTGGGTGCAGGCCTATGCACAAAGTTCTTCTTCCAGAAACCGTGTCTCTAACAGGTCAGTTCTCAGCAAGTGCCTCTTGCCAAGATACTTTTGAATGCACAACTAAAGTCAAAAAACCATGGATTTCTTGGAGGTAAAGTCAGAATCTTGTTGCCGACTCACTGAGCAATACGCTTCAGTGTTCACTTCAAATGACACATCAAGCACAGCATTCCTATGGGGAGCCTGCAGACTTTGCTTAATATAGAGCAAAAAATAAAATGTTTGCTGTAATAAAAGAGCTGCCTCCTCTTATTTGCACAAGAGAAGTGACATTAGCATTTCAAGGGAGTGCAAAATGTAAGTGAGCTAAACAGGTATGTCCTGTTCATGAGCAAAATCATTGTTTAAATATTAAGGAAAGCACTCCCCATTCGGCATATGCTAAGCGCTTTTGCATCTGGTTGCATTGTCATTCATGCCATCAGTTTAGAATTTTGCACAGACAAATACTTGCTATGCCAGCGATAATCCCTATAATAAGCACATCCATTCTCTCACACATCCTTAGGATGGAAATGCAGGTTGTTTGCAAAAATGTCGTAACCCTGCCTTAAGCTGTGCAGCTGCTGTGATTCATGGAGAAAATATTTGGGTGCTAATCAGCAAGAACAATCACTCCTCTAAAAAAAAATATCGGGGATAATATATATTTATGAACTTAAGTGAGAAGAACAAAATATATGGTATCTTTTCCACAGAGGAGAATGAATGCTTTCATTGCTCTCTCTCAAGATTATTAAATCTGATAAGCAAAAATTATTTGTAGGGCTGTCAAACAATTGAAAGAATTAATCATGATTAATCGAGAGAGAAAAATACAATGGTAATTAATTGCAGTTTTGATCGCACTGTTAAACAATAGAATACCAATTATTTAAATATTTTCGCATGTTTTCTACATTTTCAATATATGGATTTCAATTACAACAGAGAATACAAGTGTACAGTGCTCACTTTATATTATTTTTATTACAAATATTTGCACTGTAAAGACGACAAACAAAAGAAATAGTATTTTTCAATTCACCTCATACAAGTACTGTAGTGCAGTCTCCTTATTGTGAAAGTGCAACTTACAAATGTAGATTTTTTTTTTTAACATAACCACACTCAAAAACAAAACAATGTAAAACTTTAGAGCCTACAAGTCCACTTAGTCCTACTTCTTGTTCAGCGAATCGCTCAAACAAGTTTCTTTACATTTATGGGAGATAAGGCTGCCGGTTTCTTATTTACAATCTCAGCTGAAAGCGAGAACAGGCATTTGCATGGCACTGTTGTAGCCAGTGTTGCAAGGTATTACATGTCAGATATGCTAAACATTTGTATGCCCCTTCATGCTTCGATCACCATTCCAGGGGACATGCTTTCCATGCTGACGGGTTCTGCTCGGTAACTATCCAATCCAAAGCAGTGCGGACAGATGCACGTTCATTTTCATCATCTGAGTCAGATGCCATCAACAGAGGGTTGATCTTTTTTGGTGGTTCGGGTTCTGTAGTTTCCAAATCAGAGTGTTGCTCTTTTAAGACTTCTGACAGCATGTTCCACACCTCGTACCTCTCAGATTTTGGAAGGCACTTCAGATTCTTAAACTTTAGGTCGAGTGCTGTAGTTATCTTTAGAAATCTGACATTGGTACCTTCTTTGCGTTTTGCCAAATCTGCACTGAAAGTGTTCTTAAATTGAAGAACATATGCAGGGTCATTATCCAAGATGGCCATAACATGAAATATATGGCAGAATGCAGGTAAAACCATGGAGCAGACGACATATAATTCTCCACCAAGGAACTGAGTCACAAATTTAATTAACACTATTTTTTTTTTTTTAACAAGCATCATCAGCATGGAAGCATGTCTTCTGGAATGGTGGCTGAAGCATGACGGGGCGTGCAAATGTTTAGCATATCCGGCACACAAATACCTCGCAATGCAGCTACAAAAGTGACTTGTGAACGCCTGTTCTCACTTTCAGGTGACATTGTAAATAAGAAGTGGGTAGCATTAACTTCTGTAAATGTAAACAAACTTGTTTGTCTTAGCGATTGGCTGAACAAGAAGTAGGACTAAATGGACTTGTAGCCTCTAAAGTTTTACATTGTTTTGGTTTTGAGTGCTGCTATATAACAAAAAAACAACTACATTTGTAAGTTGCACTTTCATGACAAAGGCTGCAGTACAGTTCTTGTAGCAGGTGAACTGAAAAATACTCAGACTCAGACTTCAAGGTCAAAGGGGACCACTACGATCATCTAGTCTGACCTCCTGCACAACGCAGGCCACAGAATCTCACCCACCCACTCCTGCAATAATCCTCTCACCTATGTCTGAGCTACTGAAGTCCTCAAATCATGGTTTAAAGACTTCAATACTATTTCTTTATCTTCTTTACGGTGCAAATATTTGTAATAAAAAATAATAATATTAAGTGAGCACTGTGCACTCTGTATTCTGTGTTGTAATTGAAATCAATATATTTGAAAATGTAGAAAAACATCCAAAAATATTTATAATAAATTTAAATGGGTATTCTATTATTGTTTAACAGGGCGATTAAAACTGATTAATCATGATTCATTTTTTAATCCAGTTAATTCATTTTTAGTTAATTGCTTGAGTTAACTGTGATTGACAGCCCTAATTATTTGCAAAAAAATGCGCTACTCAAGGAAATATGGGCTACTTTTTGCCTCTGCTGTGAGATCCTTCACACTTCTCATAGTCTGGAAGCTGAACTGGGCAGTAGGAGGAATTTAGGAGTAGCATACTAGTAAATTGCAACTGGCTGACAAAAGCCAAGAGGATTCAAGCAGTGCGTGATGCCAGGATACTCAGCAAGACCATCACTTTCACTGGAAGTAAAAGGAGGTTACTCCATGCCAATTTGCACTATGTTTATTCAGGAGTGACTGATCTCTCCTGCCTGAAGGACAGTCCATCTCCTCCATCCTCACAAGCAAGGGTGTGGATGGAGGAGATGGACATGCGCACACACTATTTCTTCTTCAAGTCAAATCTTTGTCACCGTCAAGGACACCAGTCACAATTCAGTCTTGCTGGTCGGTATATTAACATATTTGGATACGCACACAAAGCCAAATCTAAAATTGAGGGTTTTTCTACTGTTGGATCCTTTTAGCTCAGCCCCCACATTTTACTAAGTGACTGTGTAACTTTTAGGATGATCAAAAGCCATTTTCTAATGTGCTTCCAATTATTCTCAGAACATAAGCAAAATGCCGTGTCATACATAGTGTGACTTTGTACATACCACTACAAGAGGGCAAGATTTATTAACAACGGTGGGGAACTGTTGACCATGGGTTATCAATGTGAGGGTCATAAACCCTTCCCTTTTCAGGGGACCCTGAAACTTTCTGTTGCCACATAGAATCATGGTATGGCAAAGGCCACAAAACAATGCTTCAGGCTAATTCTAGGAGGCCGCTTCAGTCATGTTCCTACCATCACCGGATGCCGACATGGAAGTTCAGAGGTTTTGACAATAATCCCTATTTAGAGAGTGAGGATAGAAGTATCCCATATGATGTACACATGGGCCCCTAGAGCCACATCATCTTGAGTTCCAGTCACGTAGGACATCACAACCCAAGTAAGGCAGAGGCCTGATCAGTGCTTGTAGGGATGTCTTGGGGGGGGGGGGGGGGGCACTATGATCTTCGAGACATGATGCCAACAAGTCAGTACTTGGCATTCTCTTAGCTTAGGATGAAAAATAAATAAATAAAATCAATGCCCCGCGTGGTGTTGGGGGGCACTTCTACGCTACTGGAACCATAGCAGGAACAAAGGTGACCAGGCATTTAACTGAGGTACTGATCACTTGTGGTCATTCAAGATACCATGGCTTCCTCCCTGCATGCCAGAGGGGAGCAGTCCTGGAATCCTGGTCGAATCCCATCCCAACAAGAGTCCATAATTAAATCCTGGCGACTAAACTTTCTCCTGAACCCGGCACCCTCCTTCACTTCCCACCCTACCCGGTCCTGCAGCTAGGTGCCACATTCCAACCCCTTACACGGCTGTATTGCAGGATCACATGAAGCGAGCCCAGCGCAGGCATGTGTATCTGTATTCCCACACATATACTCCAGGGGATCCTCAGGGATTGGGGGTGGAGAATACAGACCTCATATTATCACAGTCCCCATTGTGCTTGCCTCATTTCACTTTCTATCTGGAGTCATTTGATTTTAACGGGGCTCCTCCCCTGCTGAATGGCAATGAGCAATTACCCTTCACTTGACCCCATTCCCCATCTGGCATTTTAGGCCTGGAGGGAAAACAAGCAGAGGTTAAATGAGATGGTTTCCTGGGAGGCTCAGAGGATCCAGAACCTGAAGCACGGCCAGAGGGTTTGTCCTGTAGCGTAGCAAAGCAATGACATCTAGAGAGACACAGCATGAGCTGTCTTATTTGGCCCTGAGGAAGTACAGCATGGAAATATCGCACTGCCCCATAGGGATATCTGACTCCTGGCCCGTCACCCCCATGATCATTGCCCCTTGCAACGAGCACTTACAATTCCTTTACGGAGACATCATTTGGTTCCTAGCACTAATTCAACACTCCCGAGAGGAGGGCCACAGGAAAGATGCCAGAGCTGCTCAGCCTCACAAGTCTAGGCGTTGAGATGGGCTAGGCTAATGTAACCACTAGATCGCTCCCTCCCTACCACATCCTGGGCTTCCTCGCAGGAGGGACGGGGAATCAGATACAGGGCAACAGCAGCAAGCTGGCAGAAATACAAAGGGGAGGGTGCAGGGGATCCTCAGGGCAGCCCCTCTTCCAATGGCCACCCGCTGTTTGGACAGATGTTACAACTTCCCCTCTGCACCTGTGGCTCAGTCACAGCTGTGGGAAGCGTCGGAAGGGCTCAGCACAGCTTCCTGCCTTCTGCCGACGCAGACAAGACAGGACACACGCCTGCGTCCCAGGCTGAAAGTGGGGGGGAGCTCTGTTTGTGTCGGACTGAAAGGAAGTGGTGGGGGCACTAGAGAGGAAAGCTGAACACCACAGCAGGGACAGCTTTTCACTGAGAATTAACTTGCCCAATTAGAAATATTTCCCTCTCTCAGCTCCCCCTCGGGCTCGCTTATTGCTGCCTCCCAGTTTCAAGACCCCTCTCAATTAAGTGCAGCAGAACCTCATTAACTCACGCTAGCCACCAGGCAAGCTCATCGTAGCTCACTTAATACGGCAACGCGGTGAGCAAAGGAGCAAGGTACAGCAGAAGCACAAGGACAATGCAGCACAACATGGACTTCCGTCAGGTATCTGTAGAGGGCCGCTGAGCTGTAATGATTCAGGGCAAACGCCTGCAGTGCACCAGTGACTGCTTCAGTGTACTCTGTGACAGTGAAGAAGCCCCACAGTGAAGAACAGAGCCAGCTCGTAAGTCTTTACTGAGCAGTGTCTTCCCTGGGTGTGAATATTAGCAGAACGCATACGAGTGAGATCTTACTGCGGAGCACAGTGGTTCCCATGCAACGTTTCACATACATTTCACACGATGCTTCTCAGGAGTCATGGGATGGATTAACGGCAATGCAGTGACTCAGACGAATGCAGAGCACGCGCTCAGCAACTGCTCGCAAAAGGCTTTGCAGAGCCCACAGACCCCCTCACCCACCCACCCCCAGACTGGGAGGAACTGGACATGTGAAGCTGCATTTCAGCTTTCATTAAATAGTAGTAGTAAGTTCCTAGCCCTTTCCCCTGGGAAGATCACTTGGAAATGGAAAGAGATATGAACAATGGCAAGCCAGTTGCTGAAAATAACCAGCAGCTGGGCTCCACACCTGCAAGAGGTGGCTGGAGGCCACCTATATATCCTCCCATCACATACCCCTATAGAAAATGAGACCGCGACATCTGGATGTACCCTACAAATTAACCTCCTTAAAAGTCTTCAGGCCTCACTTGTACTATGCAGGGTGGAAACAGCAGAGAGGAATCAATTATGTTGGGGGATGGAAACAAGGCAAAAGGGGGCTTTGAAGGACTGCCTAAAAATGCCATGTTCAGCTTTCCACCCATCAGTACCATCTTACTAAGAAGGGAAATGCTGGGCAGGACACAGGGGCCATGGGACTTTGGTTTAGATGCACATGGCAACTTCTCACTGTACAGCACCTCTACGTTCTGCATCAGCATGAGGCCAGCTCTAGCTGTAGAACTGGAATCCATGATCTCTTGTCTGACCGAAGTAGCAACAGCTGATAAAAGGAGGGGTTGCCTAGTCTTTCCCCTCGGCTGCAATAGCAACCTTTCTGTCGCTGCTGATTAATGTAAGGAAAGAATTGCAGACATGAATCACACTGGTGCTAATTGTCCGTATAATTATAAAGAACAGATGGAGGAACAGAAGAAATTCAGGGTATAGAAAGCCACTCTGCCAGTGATTCTATTCACGGTGTGATCTCAATAGGTAGGTTGTACATATGCTCTTGTGAATGCAGAGGATATACTAGGAGACTGCTGTGTAAACATGTCCAGCTGGCTAGCTCCTGAATTCCTTAAGGTTCTCACTTGTTCATTTTCTTTAATAACCTCTTCGGACAATGCCTTTGCTCTCCTTTCCTTAGATGGATGGAGTGAGGATATTTGTAGGTGTCCCTTTAAATTCACTAGGCGAGTGTAAAGTGGTTGTACAGGTCCCTCCTCCTTTAGGGAAAGCTTCCTTCTCTTGTGCTTTTTAAAAGCTAGGCCAGATCCCAATCGAACACTCAGAATTCAGGGTCATTTTGTTGCTTACTAAGAACTGCTATTTTAAGACAAACAATAGGTGAATTACTGTACATTAAACACTATGTAGCATAATTAGTTGTTTGTTTCAATGTGTAATATTTACTGTAAAGCATTTCAGGTAATTGATCCATCTGTCACCCCCATGGTGTTTGTTGCAAAAATTTTAGGACATAAAAACTACCAAACCTATCTGGTCAACATACTTGTTGCTCTCTGTCTCCTGTATCCTTTTAAATTTCTTTCCATTCGGGCTTCCAGCGACTTGGCAAATGAAGATGAAATGGACTAGGATCCAAATGAGCTCTTGCACAGTGCTGTCGCTCTCTGCCTGCTTCGCTTCGCAGTGTGAAATTGAGATACTGTGAGCGCGCTGTTTCACACCATGGCCGAAGTCAATTGGTAACTGCTACTGTACAAGCCTAATTAACAAACCTAGTCAATCTCATTCCCTCGGGGGAAACAGAAATGAGATTAGGTGCCTCATTGGCACTTCCAGGGGAAGGTCAATAGTCCGTATGCCCTGGTGGATGTGCACTGGCAGGGCAGTGGGTGACAGTTTTGTTTTCATCATATGCCACATCTTATAAATGAGGTGCCACTTTGCTACAAATGTGATTTGAATTTTAATCTTCTCTATACACCCCATTCACATCTCCCACCACCTGGGGCATTTTGTATCCTTTTTTGCTGATTCTGCTGCAGGAGACAAGAACGTTCTCCCAGCAAAAACAACAAGGGGTCCCTGTGGCACCTTAGAGACCAACAAATTTCCACTTCCAGCTTAATTGAATTGGCCTCGTTAGCACTGACCCCCCCACTTGGTAAGGAAACTCCCATCTTTTCGTGTGCTGTAATATATATACTGCTTACTGTATTTTCCACTCCATGCATCTGATGAAGTGGGTTTTAGCCCACAAAAGGTTATGCCCAGATAAATGTGTTAGTCTCTAAAGTGCCACAAGGACTCGTTTTTGCTGATACAGACTAACATGGCTACCAATAGCGCAGCCAGGTCCGGAGCGCAGGGGGAACGGCGCTATAAAAAGGCGCCTCCCCCTGTACTCACCCAGCAGCGCTCTGGGTCTTCGGCGGCAGGTCCTCACTCGCTCCGGGTCTTCGGTGGTACTCGCCGCCGAAATGCCGCTGAAGACCCGGAGCGCCACCTGGTGAGTGCAAGAAGCGGCACTTAAAAAGAAGCGGCGCCTTTTTTTAGCGCTGCTAAAAAAAAGGCGCCGCTTCCTATTTAAGGCGCCGCTCCTGCTCACAGGGGGAGCGGCCGCTCTCCCTGCTCCCCCCCGGCTACGCTACTGATGGCAACCACTCTGAAACCTGTCTCTCAGCAAGTCACCGCCACTTACTTTCTTACCACTCTGCATCAACGGCTCGCAGCTGCTTGTTCTCTAGGCATTCCTAAAGCACCCAGCACCACAGCGGCTTAGTGATGAGCACAAAAGAGTTTGGCCCACCGCCCTGTTCAGAACTGGTAGAGTCTCGTTCGCTGTGACACGCACTCATTCAACATCTGGGCCATCATCCGGGCTCTTCCTAAAGCGGTCTTTCATTCTGACATTCGCAGCAGTTCTACAACAAACACCTCACCCCAACCTGCAAAGAATTTAGAAAACTATACCAGCAGCAACATGGCAGGAATAAAGACTACCCTGAAGTTCCCTTCCGTTTTCTAACGATCACCCTCGTCCTCAGATCAAAGCTTCAGACAACTCCCTTCAGACACCCAGATCCCAACACGACTGAACGGCGCTGCCCTTTGGCCACAGCACTTCCACCGAGCAGTGAACCCAAGACGCTTTGTTTCTGGCAAGTGCTAAATTAGCATCTCCAAAATGAACAAAAGCCAGGCCTGGAGAAGGGAGGAGAAGCAGCTGTGCTGCTATGAACTAACTGCTGTGTCTGCCCGTAATACCCTTTGCCTGACAAGTACAGCGCAGACAGCCTGCGTTGTGGCCGTGGTGGATTTGGACCTGCTCTGTAATAATTTATGAACACCGTATATTGCCCTGTTTATTGGGATATTTACTGTATGAATTCATTGGGCTAACTCAAGAGACAGCTGTCTGGAGAAACAGGCAGGAGGGAAAAGAATGGCTCAAGACAGCCACCACCTTTGGAGGGGGTGGGGGGAGAGAGGGATAGCTCAGTGGTTTGAGCATTGGCCTGCTAAATCCAGGGTTGAGAGTTCAATCCTTGACGGGGCCATTTAGGGATCTGGGGCAAAAATTGGGGATTGGTCCTGCTTTGAGCAGGGGGTTGGACTAGATGACCTCCTAAGGTCCCTTCCAACCCTGATATTCTATGATATACTTGAGAGATGCTACAGGACAAGGCCAGAACTACTAACTTTGATGATTTCACCTCCCTTTCCAGCCAACCTGCCAAACTGGTTTAGATCAGGAAGGGTTCAAAGCCCAAGAACAAAAGTACTATAAGCAGCGTTTAAAAAGGGCCTCTCCAGAGAAAGGGGGAACCAGACAGACGCAGGCACCTGCTGGGGCGTCTGGGGCAGTCAGGCCTGCGCACGTTGCCATCAGGGGATGGTAAAGCCTTTAGGCCTTTAGCCTTACAGGCTATTGTAAAAAACAAAAACACGCACCATTTTTCTCTAAGTGATTTGTTCCTACTTCTAAAACAAGCAATGCTTTGCTTTAAGAAGGCTGTCTGGGCAGTATACACCACTGGCCACAGATTCCCAAAGGAAAGAACTGCACATACACAAACTCAGTCAGACTTGCAGGGTAAGAACAGCTGGTACAGCAGATCCGGGCCTGATCTCAGAGTGGGGGAAATTACAAAATTCCACCGCAGAAGAGGTAAAGGCCTAAGGGGATGCAAGGGGAGAGACCAGAACGAGAAAATGTATCTGTGCCTTACCTGAAAATTTCCTTTGTTGAAATAATGAGATCCACAGATCCGAGACACCGGGTCTCTGCTCGGAAGGGGACCGAGATGCAGCTAGCCCTGCAACTCTGACAGTGGCATCCCTCGACATACAGTCAAATATCTAGGTACTTATATGGATCCCTTCACGGTGCTATGAGAGCGCTATGTCGCAATCCAGCCACTGAAGTCTTAAAGAGCTTGAAGTTTAAGAAAAACAGCCAATATTTTAGAACATGAATTAAAAGTAGCTTCAGGTACATCACCTGCCTCTGAGTTTCTCTGCAAATATCTTGCAGCTTTGCAATCACATTCTTTCTTTGCCAACTAATTTCCCTCTCCCATGTTGCTCTTGAAAGACCCAAACAAAAGAAGCGAGCACAGAGTGAAACTGACTACATACCAAATGCTGACAAATTCACAAAGCAAACTGAAACTGAGATACATTCCCCCCTTTCCTCCATTATCTTTCAGTGTCGCCAACTCAGATTTGTAACAAAAATACGTTTGGAAAAAAAGTGTTCAGACAGCAGCGTGTATGGTTTTTAAACTGACAGGATCAAATTCTCTAGTGGTTTAAAACTGGCACTGCTCCACTGAAGTTAGTGGAACTGTGCCAGGTTTGCACTAGCAGAGAATTTTGCCCACATTGGCCCTCTAAATATTTAGCTTCACCCCAGCCACTTAGTTTCAGAAGGTGTCCATTTAATCAACATGCAACTAATGATGTTCTCCACTACAACAGCAAATGCTTCTGAACTGATACTGCTAGCACAAGTGTTGCGGAGAAGGGCTGACATTTAATAGGATTGCTCCTTGATCTGATAACCTCAGCATCAGATCAGCACGTTGCATTATGCACAAGTCTATTTTTTCTAATACTAACACACACACCACACACTCCTTGCTTTTCCCAAGGTTTAAAAATTATGCTAACAATAAGTAAATACAGCATGACCAGATGCCTTCATGGTCAGATGGTTCATTGTTTGAAAAGCTTCAGTTTAAAATCCAAAAGATTGCTAACAGATGCAGTTTTTGGCTGGAGACTGGGAAAAACCTCTCTCAAACAAAAGAGTGTGTTGTGATTGGAACTAAAAAGGGAATTACCTTTAAAGATAAGAACTACAAATATTTCCTATTGAAAAACACCCCCAGCCATGTAAACAGCCATTTTCTGTACCTTGCAGTGAGAAAAGTTAAAATATCATCTGCAGAATGCTGCATCTGACATAATATTTCAACCTGTTGTAGCAACAACAATTGTAGGCATATACAAGATGCAAACGGGCCGTGAAATGTTTTTCATTCAACCCAGATGACCAACAGGGCAAAATTCCAAGTAATTTTTTTTTTAATATCTTCTTTGTCAGTCTCCAGTACCACAGTGAAAATGGTTTTCAAGTGAAGGAGATACAGGTATCTCGCCAAACTACCTAAATGAGCCACCGGATAAAGATATGAACACAATTGTTGTCCGGAATATGAAGATCCCCAGAGATGCAGGTGAAAGGCCCTTAGACAGGAAAAAAGGCCATGGGGCGGGGGGGGGGGGGGGAAGAATCATTTGAGAATCATCCACTTTTCTATTTACCTCACTCTTCTTCAAAATCCTCTCTGCACTTAGCTGTTTCCAGTTTATACTACAGTAGAATCCTGACTTGAGAGTTTAGATTTCAAATGTAGGCTTTAAATGCACACTGTTCAATATTTCACTTATTTGCACCTGATATTAATTGCACTAAGAGGTCTTTGCACTTTCAAAAATCACCTTACTAATACTGCTCCAAGTCTCTTCAGCTCAGGTTTCATTTCTTCCCAACCCCCACTCTGCTTTTACAAATGCTGTATGTGACCAGAGAGCTAGTTTTAAAAAGTCACAGCGCTACTGTATTTATTACAGCAGATTCTAGCTCGCAGCCCATTCCACATGGTTATGTGGGATCAGGTTCTGCATGAACCCGGCATTTCCCCATCTGACTTGGGAGCTCTTCAAGAGTTTAAAGTTTGTACTTCAGCTGAAATGAGCCATGATGTTTTGCAATTAAGAGGTGCTACGTAATAAGTGTTATTTATTTACTCACTTTGTAACTGGGACTTCTCTGCTGTAGGGTCATCTTGAAGCACTCTCTTTTCAGTGGAAATAAACTCATTCCCTCTAACCTGACCTCATAGCCAAAAAACTTAAAAGCTGGACTTGTTCCCCTTCCAGCCTCACACTTTCTAACAATGTCCTTTCTAGAAGAAAGGGAACAGCAGAGAAGAAAGTGTTTTAGATTAGTTATAAAACAAGTCTTTGTCCGATACTATTACTTTTATTTGTATTTTATCCTTCCGTTGATGCATTTCCATATCCTCTTTTCCCTTCTTTATTATAGCCATACACTGGACTGACAACTTCAAAGGATCTTTCTACAATAATCCTTAAATCCCTCTCCTGATCCGAGTGCTGCATGACTGTTCTATTTAATACATGCTCCACTCCCTGTTTGGGTCACTGCCCACAGACTTGCTATTGTACATAACATGGCTTTTTCCTTTTCCACACCCCCTACATGGCTCCCATTAAATAATCAATTCAAATCCCTCTTAGTCGGGTTGCTTTGTTTTTCATTGGCTGCCATCTTGTGATACTTCCAGCACCATCAGTTTAGGAATCAGTCAAAGCAGCCAGTTGTGAGAGAGCCAGAAAACCCTGTGAATCCAAGATGGTGGCTACAGCTGCTGCAAGTCAGCAGGAGCAGCTGCCGTGCTGGGAGCGTCCTGCGGCCAGGTTGTGTGGGTACCGACAGGATCGTTCAAAGCCTCGCTCCCACCCCAAGGGTTACCCCTCAGCTTTCAAGCGAGGGCGCGGTGCAGTCTCACGTGATGTCATTGGTTGCCGGCCAATGGGAGCTGCGGGGACGGTGCTGATGGTGGGGGCAGCGCACAGAGCTGCCTCCCCCCACTCCCGGAGGGGCCACAGAGACATGCCAGCAGCCAGCCGCTTCCAGGAGTGGGGTGGGGCCATGGCAGGCAGCCTGCTTGAGCCCCGCTGGACTTTTACTGGTCCAGAGATCCTGATCGACTGGTTGGTGACCACTGTTCTAGAATCTATACCTACCTGTTAAAGCATTTGTACGTACAATTTCAGTCATTTTAGTGATAGAGGGATGGGAAAACCAGCAGCATTTATTCCCTCCCTCAGATCTACTACATATTTACTTGGAAAGAAGATTCCTCACATGCTCTGTGGCTAACGCAGATTGCCAGGGTTGTCGCATGTTGAGAGTGGAAGTGGCTACGAACTACCAGATTAGGGAGGAGAGCAGGGTACCTGAATGTAACCCAGGATTGCTGGAATCTGATTGCTCCACAGGATTAAATTTTTAAGACCCAATATATTTCTGTGATCGGTTACTTTAAAAATCCTTGTGAAGTCAAACTGTTGCACGCAATTTGTAAAATGTGCATGTGCTGGAACAGGGAATGAAGAGAGAGTACGTTAGTCCCAGCAAAACCATACTCCAACAGATTAGATAACACGTAGGCTCCATACACCATATAATTATAGGGCTGTGCTTGATTTAATACTTAATTGCGCCTGTGCTTATCCAGATGTGCTAGTGTATGACACCATCGAACCTGGAGGCAGTGATGAACCAGCATTTTCTTCTTGCTGGTTAAATTAATAGGCACAGTTCTTAACTTCTCTTCTCCCCTCAAAATTAAGCCAGAGACATTTTAGTCCTATTGTACGATAGATTTCAATGTTATTCACTAGAGGCGTCAAACTTAATCCTACAAGAGCAGTATAAGCCTTCTGTTGGCCTAACATCACGAAGGAAAGGGTTGGTGCCATTGAATAGTATGTAGTATGAGTGTTATGCCTTTAAAAAGAGAGAGAGGATGCAATTTACGAGAGGACCCCAGAAATCTCTGGTATTTCAGGGCCAACTTTTACAGCAAGGTTGAAAAATTACTGGTATGCCATGGATCCACCACTGAACTGCTGGCATAGGCGAGGAGTCCAGTTGTCAAATTCCATGACCCCTGGCATTCTAGAACGCCATGGCCAGACACGAGCTCACCACCTCACAAGATTTAATCCTTTCAGGGGACTTCTCTATAAAGCATTGTCCAAAATTGAAAAAAACAAACCAACCATGTTTGGGTGCATCGCAGAGCCCTGGAAGCCATCACTGGAGGTGAGTTTTATGGAACAAGGAGAAGAATTTGTCTCCTTAACAAAAAAATTCTTAGGGACACATGAACACTAACTAATTTTGAACCCACTAGCATCATGGGCTCAAAAACGTCTACGTTTGTACTCTGCTTAGAGGAGACCACCCACAACAAAGGGGTGTAGCAGAATTCCTGGCCAGATGGTTTAAATCCTAGGTGCCTTAGAAACACCAGACACACTGTAGGAGCTGCAAGTAGACTACTATCTCATATCTGATCAGACCTGTCTCTCTCTCAGCATATCTGAACTCTGGCAACTCTCCTCGGTTTAAAATTACAGGGAGGGGAGGGTACGTGGGGGGAGAGAGAAAAAGGTTAGTGAGCTCTGTTGTGAATCCAAAACTCCCCAGGGTCAACCCATCCCTAGATTTGACTTGCTCCACCCATTACTGAGCTAGCACTTTAAAGCCCTCTCAGTACAAAGTACAAGAGGATAACTGGGGAGGAGGGGTCGGAGAGAAGAGAGATTCATCATCTGACCAGTGCAAGGAATGAATTAACGCACTGAATAAATCATGGGTCACCAGAACATTAGGCTAACGAAAAGGACGAGAAGATTGTGGGGAGGGATCGCTCAGTGGTTTGAGCATTAGCCTGCTAAACCCAGGGTTGTGAGTTCAATCCTTGAGGGGGCCATTTAGGGATCTGGAGCAAAAATTGGGGATTGGTCCTGCTTTGAGCAGGGGGTTGGACTAGATGACCTCCTAAGGTCCCTTCCAACCCTGATATTCTATGATTCTATGGCTGTTGAGAAGAAAAGGGGAACGTTTTTTAAAATGCCTTAGTCGATGTTAATAGTTTCAGTGGCATCTAGGGTGACCAGATGTCCCAATTTTATAGGGACAGTCCCGATATTTGGGGCTTTTTCTTATATAGGCACTGATTACCCCCCACCCCCGTCCCGATTTTTCACATTTGCCATCTGGTCACCCTAGTGGCATCATTTCAACGTCATGAAGTTGTCTTTTCCCTTCCCTCCCAATGCCGTGTTTAATGGCAACTGTGGTGGGGAGTGATCATAGAATCATCTAATATCAGGATTGGAAGGGACCTCAGGAGGTCATCTAGTCCAACCCCTGCTCAAAGCAGGACCAAACCCCAACTAAATCAGAAGAGCTATTTAAGTGATGGTGCAATATTTTGTAACATCACTTCAAAGCCAGTCTCCTCCCTTCCCAGTTTTATAAGTTGTTCAGTTGTTAGAAGAGACAGTATCATTATTATTGAAAACAAAACAGGTCTTTGACTGCCCTTACCCTACAATGCTGGTTACCTGGAGCAGTGGTGTTAGAAATACATATATATACACTCCGTTTTCTAACAGGAAATTTAATAGCACTAGCAGATATGCTCATGCCACTTGTGCGTAAATTTGAACTTTGCATTTGTGTGCCTATTAGGAGGTGTGACAGGGTCGGACTCACCCCTGCGGCGCCTCCTGCTGGTTGTCCTGGGAATTAGCTCATCCAGCCCTGGAGCGCCCTCTGCAGGCCAGTGATCCGCCTGTCCACTCTGGCCCCGTGTCCCTCCCCGGACCCGGTGCCCTTTTAACTGGGGCGCTGCCCCCTGGCAGTACCCCTAGATCTGGGTCTCCCTTCCCCAGGGGAACCCCCAACCCACTATCCCCACCTCGCCTCAGTCGTAGGCTACTGCCAGTCACCAGCTAGCCCCTGCGCTCTGGGGCAGACTGCACTATAAGCCACTCATCACAGGCAAAGGGGGTTTGGACCTGCTGCCTCTGCCTACTCGTGGGTTGCCCCCGCAACCCCAGTACCTATATGGGCCTAACCCTAGGCCACAGCCTGGGGTTTTCTCAGGCCAGCGCTCCCCAGCTCCTCTGGCCTTCCCCAGCCCTACTCCACCATAGGTACCTGGTCAGGTCCCTGCAGCCAAGCCCTTCCCTCTCTAAAGACAGAGAGAGAGTCTGTGTTTGCTCCCGTCCCACTGCCCTCTTATAAGGGCCAGCTGGGGCCTGATTAACTGGCCACACCTGTGGCTTCCTTGCCAATTCCTGGCCCAGCTTCTGAGCCTCAGCCCTCTCCCAGGGCTATTTCCAGCCCCTCCGGGCAGGAGCGGGGTTCCACCCCACTACAGGAGGACATCAAGATTTCACTCCATCAGACATGGAAAACACAGCCAGAAATCGTACCTGGATTCTATTGTATTCTACTGGATTCGATTGTGCCTACAGGCCAATTAACACAGTTTCAGCCAATTTCTTTATTAATGAATTGGTGATTTAATGACAGTCTTGGTCTTTTATCAGAGTCACTCTCTTAATTCTGTAGAATCCCATTGGCTTTATCCCTTTTTAGCTCTAGAAGATTTCAGTGTAAGATATGTGGGGGCCATTGATCACCCAGAAGATGACGAACTTCATATTGAAAGCAGTCAAGTATACAATTTATATTCAGTCTTGTTTGGACTATACCTTACCATCTAAGCCTTTATGCCCTATAAAATTTCCCACGCACCTACTGTACAGCGGATTTTTCCAGGTCTTCCATAATGCAGCCTGTGTTTATGCCAACATTTTTTGGAGAAAGGGAGATCATTCTCTGTCTTGTAACACAAGAACAAGGGGACATTCAATTAAATTAAAATGTGGCAAATTCAAAACTGATGGAAAGAAATAGTTTTTCACACAATGTGTAATTAGACTGTGGAACTCACTGGCACTGGAAGTCATTAAGTCCAAGAACATGATTCTAAAGAGAGACTGGCTATTCATATGGATATCAAGAATAATTAACGACAGCAAAACTTTGAAAGGAATATTAAACCTCAGACTTCGGGGCTTAAGCCAGTCGCTAACAAGAAACGTGAACGAGACCTAGCATCAGGGGCAGATTAACCACATTTCCCTACTGGGGGGTTCCTACATTGCCCTCCAAAGCATCCGGTGATGGCCACTGCCAGAGACCGGATAGTAGACTAGATGAACCTCAGGTCTGATCCAGTCTGGAATTCCTATATTTTGCAATACTAATCTCAAATTCATAGTCAAGTCAGAAGGTTTTCAGAATGAAAACGGAAAGCTATTTCAACAGAGCCTGCCGGCGTGAAAAATCAGGACTGGATTCTTGGGACCACCCTCGGATGGCTGCTGGAGCTGCAGATCACAACAGCAGTGCACTCAAACAGAGTAAGGTACTGGGGGGAGGGAGAGGGGTGGAGTGGGAAAGAACAACTGTTGTGTGCATAATTCAGCAGAAACTCCTCTAGCCAAAAGCACTGCAGAGATTCCTCCCCACATCTGCCTGGCTAGAAAGATGTTTGTGGCAATTTCAAGGCCTTGGTGGGATGTATTCTGGGGAAGGGAAGAAATAGTCTGATCCTCATCAGTGCGAGGGGAGGAGAAGCGGGGGAGGGGAGAGAGTGAGGTCTATATTTAATTGAGGGAGGGTAGGGGGGGTCAAACGTCCTTTACACTGTAGTCTTCTAGAATTGAAAAAGGGATAAAACCATTCAGAGCCCTACAGAAATATATCAGAGTTTTGTAGAAGTTACTCTAAAATCCGAAAGCATTTAGCAGGCAAGAAGATGCTTTCTGTATTTTTTTTTCCTGAGACATTCTCTAGTACTCCACAACACAGATGCACTCTTATTCAACCCTACGGGATGGTTCCACAAGCCCTACAGCAAGGTTACTACTGTCTAATAAATGTTTCAGAACTTTTCCAGAAAATAAGGAATACAAGCGACGAACCCACGTCCGTTTCTCTCACACGCGGGCACACAGAACCAAGACAAGCCCACATCCGTTTCTCTCTCACACGAACAGAACCAAAGTCTCTTACCTTTTTCTTACTGCAGTAGATCTGCCATTTCTTTTCTGCCGGAAGTGCAAACATGGCTTCTCGGTGTTTGTCTGTGAGGTCAAGTTCATCCTGGGGGGGTGAAAAGCACAAACATGCAAAATTTTAATCACAAATAAATAAATACCTACCTGATTGATTTAATGTAAGTCAACGGAGAGCTACAACACAGCATAATGACTGCCACATAACCTCCCTCCCTCCCAAAGACTATTGAGTTGTCAGGATCAATAATGGTAATTGTCTTTATTATTCATGACCCCTCTGACTTTGGCATCACAGCTGGATTCCAGGAGCAAGTAGGCTGTAAATCTCTTTGCACAGTTCCTGCTGGAAAACACCTTTATTACATTTAGAAAGACATGCATTTGACCAAGTACACCCATCTAAGCAAGAGCTGGACCCAAACTTTCTATATATTACAGCAGGCTGAAAGTAACTGTACAGAACAGAGAATTAAAGCTCCATATGAAGTAATACGTCTAAGACAAGCATGATAGAGAACGGGTAACAACTAGGACCTTCCCAGCCAACTTGAATAATCACTTCTACTCTGCATATCCTCATGGAAGCAGATTACTCCCATCATCCACATTCTTATTATTTGTATTACAGCAGTACCTAGAAGCAAGCCCAACCAAGATTGCCACTCCACTGTAGTAGGTGCTGTATAAACACATAGCAAGAGCCAGCATCAATCCCAAAGACCTTACAGTCTAAACACACAAGACCAGCAAATCGCTGGAGAAAGGAACTGGTGGTATCCCCATTTTACAGATGGGGAACTGATGCACAGTGAAGGTAAGTGACTTGCCCAAGGTGACATAGGGCTAGTCTACACTTACCAGCTCTGTCGGCCGTGTCGGATCGATCTTCTGGGTTCGATTTATCGCGTCTTGTCTAGACGCGATAAATCGAACCAGGAAATGCTCCCCCGTCAACGCTGGTAATCCTGCTCCATGAACGGAGCAGGCAGAGTTGACGGCGGAGCCTGCGCGCCACGGTGTGGACCAGGGGTGAGTACTTTGAAGTTCGAAATAAGATACTTCGACTTCAGCTACGTTATTTACGTAGCCGAAGTCGCGTATCTTACTTCGAACTTCGGGGCTAGTTTAGACCAGCCCATAGAAAGGCTGTGGTAGGGGCAGGAATTGAACCCAAAACTCTAGAGTTCATTCCAGTGCCCACAGGTAGAATGAGCATGGCTGTACAAGGGATGCGAGAACTCACTTCAATAACCTACCAGATTTGCTGCAGAAGTCTCCTGTATCTCACCACTCTGTCTACTCTGCTTTGCAACTGGATGACCTATAGAGCTCAAGGCAGATCGCTGTGACTTGAAAAAACCCCACTATTATCCTGAAACTAGTACCCGAGTTCAATTTGCCACAGAAAGAGTCCTCCCTCATGCCCAACTCCATTAGAAAGAGCTGGAAATATAAGATGTATTTTTATAATTAAGAAATTCACGAAGAGATGCTCCACTGCCCTGGAGTTCCCGTTGTGCTAGGGGTTTTTTTTGTGTAAGACAGCCATTAGGTTGGTCACATTTTTTGCTTATGGAGAAACTACCTATTTTTACTTTCAAGTCTCGTTAAGAAACACGCCAGTCATTGGGAGACTAGAACATTCTCAGAGCATCATGGTTTCCGGCAGCTAGACGTACGTCAAGGCTTTTATCAGGAAATTAAATAAATCAGTGTCCAGGCAGAGCAGAAAGGTGTGTTTCCAAAGTGAACACTGATCCTAGGGATGGGGATTTCCATCAGAGAATCCGACAGCCTAAAATCATGTTGTCTGGTGGATGTTTTGGTGCTGTAGTTAGACATTTTGACCATCCACATTACAAATGGCCCCAGGAACAGACCAGTGCATGCATCAGCCTCAGGACCTGAGAGACAAGCTCTGTGGCTTTTTTAGCGTACAAGAGTTTGTCTGGCTGAATTTTCATTTCTATTAATAAAATTATTTGTTTTTTGGTAACGTGGCAGCCTCCAGGGGCCCATTCAGGGATCAGGGTCATGGTATTATGCCCATGCACAGCGCAAACACAGAACAAGAATGATGGTCCCCGCCTCAAAGAATTTACAAGCCATGCAGCTTGCGTTGCCAATTTTGGTTGGACGTATTCCTAGAGCTTTCATCGCACGACAATCTTTAATTAAAGGTTAATCGTTAATTCCTAAAGACTCCAGGACAATCCTGGAGGGCTGGCAGCCCTACATGCATCAGTCCAGTGGTATAATCCAGGCACACATTCCATTCAGTATAATCAAGGATATAGGAAAGTAAGTCTACATCTTGTAAAACAAAACCCCCAAACTATGGCCATGCATGCACAAAGACCACCAGTTCATATTACAACTCACCCTGTACAGAGGCATGTACCCTGGCTTTTTTGATTACAGTAAAAAGGAAACTAAGTAGTTTTAAAAACCGATGCATTACCACTGCACACCTCCTTTGGTAGAAGTTATTGTGCATCACAATGCTATTCACTTACAGCACAGTTCCAGTGGGTAGAGGGGGGGGGGGGGGCGAAGACAGAGAATAAATAGTCAAAAGTGAGCTGGATACAAGTTTATCTAAAAATCCATTGCACATATTTGATTTCACTTCCCAAGGACATTAGTTCAGCTCAGAACAGGTATCTGGGAACATTTTCAATTACACACACATTGAGGAGCTTTAAGTCTTACATTTATTGATCATTTGTTCAAATCAATGGGCAAACTAACTTTGCTAGTACGTGCAAGAAGATGTACAACAAAGTCCTGGGTTTCTAGAAGCACAGATTACTACAGCAATCATTACAGTTAAAAAAAATTCTATTAAGCAAAATAAGTTGATAAGGGAAAGAGAAAGGAATACAAATCCAAGTACAAAAGGGCAGTAACTCCCATCTTTTTCCAACCTAGGAAGCACAATAAACAAGCCCCGCATTAGGGCATGGTCTAGCATCCACTGAAATCTGTGACAATGTTGTGGCTATGGAAAGGACTGGGACTTGAGAAATCAATGCTCAATATCAGACTCTGCAACAGGCTTCCCATCTGTAAAATGGGATTAATACTTCCTTTCTCCCATCCTTTGTTTTGTTTATTTAGACTGTAAAGCCCTTTGGAAAAAGTGATGGTGTCTTACTGTGCGTGCGTGTAGTGCCCCCCAGCACAATGGGGCATTGATCTCAGATGGGGCCTCTACACACTGATATAATAAATGTCATGAAAATGGTTGCACAAGTCTAACCAATGACTAAGGATGGGTTACTGTTTTTAAAGTTACAGCTCCTATGGGGTATGCTTTGTAGACTGCCATTGCTTTATATTTTAAAGTTAGAATCTCAATAATATTTACCGCATTGTAAACAACTTGTGCAGAAGATGAGATTTACTGACCTAAGTGGAAATAGAGATCAAGGCAAAGACAGAGCTGGGTGAAGAATGGATGTTTTTAGTACCCGAGCAATTCTCAACATTTGGAAAAAAAAAATGCTTCCAGTTGAACGAAAACCAAAAACTTTTCCAAACGTTTTCAATAATCGAAAAATTTCAAGTTAGGTTAAAACTTTTCATTTTGAGCCGACTTGAAAAAATGTTTTGATTTTAGGCATTTTGACAAAAACCAGAGGAGGATTAGTCTGACAAAACAGAGGAAAAGAAGGTGGTCGAGATGGTGAGAGTAGAACACACGGTGGGTGTGTAGACTCTAGATTTTCAAGTTGTAAAAATTGATTTATCCTTAACAGTACGTTTCACTGTATTCAGTTTCCAGCATTTAATGGTAGAACACAGCACTGAGTTACTCAAAAACACCTACGCAATGACATCCTACGTTATACTTGGAAGAGGCATGTTTAAGTCAATAAAGTGGCAACAAATGAATATGAAATTCCCCATAATCAGGGACTAATGAGTGTTATTGTCAGCAATAATAGAAACATAAGATTCTTCACACAGTCGTTTGGATCCATGGAAATTATGCTGTACTGTATGTGTAAGGCCACTTCTGGCTTTTTGGATTTTATGCACTCCCACAGAGGATTTGTATCCCAGGAAAGGGTCATGGTATTCTGCTCCATGGACACTCAAAATTAAGCAGACACGGATTGTCCTTCAAACCCACAATCTCTTTGAAACGGGGTAGAAAAAGGAATTTTATTTCAAGTGTTTGAAGCCAACAGTTCAATGCTCAATTTACAAGGTTCACTTGCAACTCTGCCGCAGAGCCGGAACAGTGCATAGTTGCAGTGTGCAACCTCAAATTCCCGCGTCGATCCAATTAACAATCATGCACTGAATCATCAGACACCGGGAGATTCCAGCTGACAATGGACTCTATAGCCCATCTGAGATTTGTGCTCATTCTTAAATCGGGTGAATCTAGTCCGTCTCAGTGACGGAAGGAGAACACAGGCTAGTCTGGCATAGTAGAGGCTGAGTTTTTCACACACACACACACACACACACACACACACACACACACACACACACACACACACACACCCACCCCCATTGCACTTCAGCCTGGTCCTCCACCAGCCTTGGCACACAGTCTCAGAAAGATTTGCCATTTTAAATATTCCATTTCAATTACATCTAAGGCATATAAAATAACAGACTCAGTCTGCTACTAAAAGGGAGTCTCTACCCAGAGTGTTTTTACTGGAAACAGATATGCTATGCTACTTTCAAATATTTATCCCATATAGTTAAACTATTAACCTTTAGATGAGGAAACCCATATACACGTCAAAACTCTATTTGAAGAGGAGTTTGAAAACATATTGGGGATTTAATTCAAAAGGCTTTAGAGGTTGCTTCTGGTAGGTACAACATGGCAGCGGAACGATTTGCTTTGCTAACGTTTCAAGGCGTTTCACTGGAAGCAACTGTGGCTGCTCTGAAGTCTCTCTCCCCTAAGCACACGTAATGCAAGCTGCTAATATACAGTATTTCTCTCAAAGGTAGTTTTAAAACCATGTGGGTTTTAAGCTCATTTAAATGGTGAACTGTGTAGCAAAGAGAGCTGGGAAGCACTACTGTATGTTTAGTGTAGTTTCCTTTCCGGGAGAGAAAGTGGCAAATTTTAAAATGTGTCAGGAGTAATAGCACTGAAGGCTTCAGAAGCAAACAAGAAAGTAGTAAGAGGTAGAGTGATGCAAGGAGGATAACCCAGGCCAAACAAACAAGAGTCCCTGCCTTGAAAGAGCTTACAGGTTAAAAGCACAGCCACTAGAAAGAGGGCTCCGAGCTGGAACGCTCCACAGAACTGGTTTTACTCAGAAGTTTTTTTGGAAGGGTACTTGCCGGACACCTCTCTCAGGTTGTTCTCACAAGGCACAAAATCTGGACCACGCAAGCAAAAACACAAATCAGTTGAGAGAAACCTAGGAAGCAGGAGGTGGGAATGGAAAGACTCATGCAGAAGTTGGGTTGTGCAAGTACCTACATGGGCAACAGAAATTAGAGAAGAGAGACCTCTCAATCTAGCAGACAAAGGTTTAACAAGATACAATCGCTGGAAATTGAATCTAGACAAATTCAGACTAGAAATAAGATGCACTTTTTAACAGTGAGGATAATTAACCATCGGAACAATTTACCAAGGGCTGTGGTGGATTCTCCATCACTGGACATTTTTAAATCAAATTAGGATGTTTTTCTTTAAAAAGATGCTCTAGTTCAAGCACAACTATTGGATTTGACGCAGGAATTAATACAGGGAAATCCTATGGGCTGTGTTATGCAGGAGGCCAGACTAGACAATCACAATGATCCTTTAAAAAATCTACAAAAAGCTTTGAAGGACTTTGATCTTGATGCAGACAGGAGCATAAGCCACTGGAGGGACCTAAGAAAGAAGACATGAGTGAGGTGGCAGGAGATGGTTTTTATAAACCTGGAGGGAAAACGGACAGAAGAGGTGGGGAGTCATGGTGGTGATCACAGTAGAAGTTGAGATGAGAGATGACATGGGCATGACCAAGGGATTCAGAATATTTTTTTTCTTAATTATTTTTGTTAATATATTATCTGCATCATTCCAGGGAAAGAGACAGGACTTAGAGCCGGGATATGTTGGAAAAATGAGGCATTGTCGACGAAAGAAACATTCAACTACACGAGTAGTAAGAGATCCAAATTCCAACCCTGAGTAGTTGGTGTAAAACTCCACTCACCAAGGCTCTGCAGTAGGGCACTGAGTACCATCTTAGCCGAATAAACTCATTAGCAGATCTTACTTGGAGGGAAGGACACTAATCTAGTAATTTAGCCCTTTCGTGAGTGTCATGTATGCCATGGTGGAAAGCTTGATATGCAACATCTTCTGTATTCAGTAAGCCAACAAATCCCAATCAATCAGTGAAAGTGGCAGGAAGGGAGGAAGTGCTGGGTTTTTACAAAAAAAAGTAATAATGAAGTTCAGCCATCACCAATTCACCCAGAGGAAAAGCTTTAAAGTGAAGTAGCTTGGAAAAAATCAAGATTATCACATGGGAATACAGGAATGATGGCACTGAGCAGCATCCAAATACTCAAGGCAGATTTTCAAAGGCAAAAAGAGCAGCTAGGCGCCTATTTGCTCTTGAATATCTCTGGGCATTGGGTGCCTTGGAAAATCTCTCCCTTAACTATTTTATATACGCTGATATTTAATAGCATCAAAGTACATGTCATAACACGATTCTGCCAACCCTTTAGATGGACACCAGGCTGTTGTGATTGGATCCAGCTCCTGAATCTCTCATGTTTCTAAGCCCCTGGGGTCTGGGCAGTGACTGATCACTGTTCCTCACTCTGGGTCTCTCAGGTGCACTCCCAGGTGCAGACCCCATGTCCAACGCACTTCTTGGGCGGTGGGACTTTGCTGCCTGAACCCTGGAACAAGTTCCATAGCCCTCCTAGTTGCTTAGCCATGTTCCACAGGGTCCGCCTGTCTAGGAGTGCACTAGTTTTCCTAGTTTTACCTTTCAGGGACCACGTGGCAGTAAAACAAGCACACACGGGCTTAGCAACAGAATTTCTTGCCTCCTTTTCTCTCCTAAATAGCACTAGAGCCAGACTGCAGGAAAAACAAACTCCTGGCTGCATTCTCCTTGGTGTGACCTTATCGCTGGCGTGAGTCCTGGGTCTGACCAGACTTCTTACGCCAGGAGGTTCTTCCAACCTTCTTGGTCATGTGTCACACCTCTGGCAGTGGGACGGCCTCTTGCTTAGAAAAGCAGCCTCCTTTAAAAACAGTCTGTCACCTTTCTTGACCATTTCTTTGGGGGATTTCCAAGCTCCAGCTCCCCTCCGCTGCCCACCCATCCCCAACCCTGGTTGGCTTTGGGGTATACATAGTTTGGGTTCAAATTAAATAGGCCCTGCCAGCAGCAAACCCATTGTTCCACTAGGGTAGAGCCATTCAACGTTGATAGCCTTTGATTGCTCTGTCACAGCTTCCCAAATGTAGCCTCTCCAGTTGGGGTCTAGCCCCTGCTACCAGATGCTCTAAATAAACAATGAAGGTTACCCTCAAAGTGACGTTTGACGCGGCCCTATTCCCAAACAGTCACAGTGCCATCTGTAAAAACTGGGCTATGTCCACGCAGATCAAACTAATCAAAGCTGGCAGCTCCAGTTATTGCATTACAAAGAGTCCGTATATGTGCATATCACCAGGGCAACAACACAGTCCTGTTCTGTTTTGTACAGTGCCTAGCACTTTAGGGGACTGGTCTGTGACTGGGGCTCCGAGGTGCAAATGCAATAAAAACAAACAATCTGCCAGTCAGTGTATGTGGTGTCAAGTCTCAAGTGGCCTATTTACCTCATGGAATTTCTTTTCCACAATGGCCAGCACAGCCTACTTTCATTAAACCATTACCAGGTAGGTTACGCAACCAACCAAACTCTTCGTCTGTCTGTCTGTCTGAACTGGAATTAAGAACAGTCGGATGGGTGCAAAGCACCCTTTTGAAGTGCAAGCAACAGCACCACTTTCTTTGGACTGCTGGGCAAATATTTGTGAACGGACATTAAACACTTTTGTAGAAAGCGTCTATGAAGGAACGAAACCCGTTAGCTTGCCGAGATAAAGAAATGAATGGCAGGCTGGGATGCTGCGTGTATTGCTCTTGGTCACGCTTTAGGTCTGGTCTACACTACAGAGTTAAGTTGACATCAGCTGCCTTGCATCAACCCAACTATGGAAAAGTCTACACTTAAATTTCACTCCCACAGTGAAGACACTGCATTGCTTACGTCACCTGTACTGGCTTTCAGGAGCCATCCTACAATGCCCCACACTGACAGTACTGTACAATCAATCCAAGTGTTCCTGGTTAGGACACACCACCGACACAAGAAGCAAAGTGTAGACATGCAAAAGCGATGTAGTTACCGTGGCAGCTGTATGCTGACGTAAGTTAAGTCAACTTAATTTTGTAGCGTATACATGGCCTTAGTCTAGTCTGCCCTATGATGCTGGACAGACACTTGGGTAACTCTGTAGTTTTAAACACAGCATGTTGAGGAGACTGTTGCAAGGAGGGGGAAAATGAACTTATGCAAAATGTAACAGGGCTTAGTTTTTTGGTTTATTTTTTAATAAACTTCTTTAAAATCAGGTGTTTGTATAGTGGTTTTTCCTCCACATCCAACAGTAAGCAGCAACCACTGGACCAGTGAACAAGCAGCATTATAAAAAGCAGGTGCAACATATGATTGCAGGACGTAATTACATGGGTATCACTAAACACTCCAAGGTCTGGGATGAGTCCACAGGGATGAGAAACTCAAGCAGATGGATTAGAAGGATGCCAATAATAATAGCTACTCAAGCTACAACTTTTCTTCTTTAAGCTGAGACTCGCTTTTAAATATAGGTAGCAATTTTGAAAACATTTCACATGAACTGGTACAATATGGGAATTTAAAACACACACTGGTTGAAGTCTGCATCTACTTCTTTTCTTGGCGGTCACACCCATGTTTTTGTTTCTTTCCAGTCGTTCTTCTCAGAGGTCATCAATTTGATTTACCCAAGTGTGTTGCAGTGTGAAGGAAAGTTGCAATCAGCATTTTTTCCTCTGCACCCCATCTAATCCTCTCCTTCCTTTAAGCAAATGCGTTGCCTCTTGTCACTTCTTTGCTGATGTCAAATGGAAACTTTTTTCTTGCTGTTTAATTAAACACAGTGTCCATGCAGAGGGCGGATTACTGCACCAACCACGTTCCTTTGCAAGCTATTGCACCCAAGAGTGAGATCTTACATCCTAGCTGGACTGTGGCTGTATTATGGGAACATGGGCTCCACACTGTAACTGAGTAAATATTAAGAGGATTTACAGGCTCACTTTGAAAACAAAATAAAAAGTAACTATTGTCTTATTGATGATCTGTTACTGTGAAAGACAGCAATTTCTGAAGATTAATACAAATTACAAATCAAATAGACCGTAAGCTTCTCTGGGCAATGACTGCACCTGGTGTGTCTATCCTGTACTGCAATAAGTAGAGTTGGCACTTAACACGTGAAGGTTTCAGTCACAGGTGCCTGAATTCAGGCTCCTGAGGGCATGTCTTCACTAGCAAAGTTAAAGCGCTGCCATTGCAGCGCTTTAACGTGGCTGTGTAGTCGCGGCACCAGCTCTGGGAGAGCGCTTTCCCAGCGCTGTTAAAAAACACACACAAAAAAACCCCCCACCTCCACAAGGGAAATAGTTCCCAGCGCTGGTGCACTGTCTACACTGCCACTTTACAGCGCTGAAACTTGCAGAGCTCGGGGGGGAGGGGGCGTTTTTTCACATCCCTGAGCGAGAAAGTTGCACTGTAGACAAGGCCTGAGTCTGGATTTATACACCTAAGAAGTGCCCAGGTTTTTACGAGGTGCCAGGAACCCCCAGTACTGCACAAGTCAAGGGAGCAGCAAGGACTCAGTACCTCTAAAAAGAAAAAAAAAATCAGGCCTGTTTATTAGGTGTATAGATAAGGATTTAGATGCCTTATAGGAAGCATCCATGTTCAACTGGTTTTGTACTCATGAATGATTGGTTTTGCAGCAAACGGCTCAAAAATTGCCCAGCTAGATGTGACCAGCTGTGTACCACCAAAGATACATTAGAGGATCTAACAGGGAATAAAAAAAGTGTTATCACTGAGATGAACAGCTATGCATGCAGGACTGGACGGAGGCAGCCAAAGAGGACTTTGCTTATTGTGTGCGCCTACTGGGACTGTGCCAGAGGAAGAGAGAGCTCCTAATTGGTTTTGGACATGGATATAATGTGAAACTGGGCTCCTTGGATACAAGAGGTGGCTATTTTGGGGCGATCAGGAGAGCCTAGTTTTCCTACAGCCCTGGACTCCAAAACTCCTACCTCTGCTACAGGGAGATTTCCATTGAAAGAGCCCAGAACTCCTGGTTCTGTTGTTTTTGACACTCCCGCCCCATAGGACAAGTGTGACTTTAACTCTCAGACTGTACAAAGCAAAGAGACATTACTGGAGGATGGAATTTCTGGATCGTGTGATTCAGCTGGCGTTATAATATACAAGTTCCCTCTTGCTCAACTAATATTCTTTGTAGCTATGCTCACATTCTGCTTAATGGCTAGGATATACTCCTGAGCTAACCTTTGCCTTGAAAACAACCCAATTTGTAAGGCTAGTAAAGATGGGGTATTCAACCATAGGGTGCCCTGTGGAGGGGGAAGCTTTTGCCCCAATCTTAAAGAAGGCAGCGGCGTAGGTGTCTTAGGTTTGTCCACACTTAAAACGCTACTGCGGCACAGCTGCACGGTGGTAGTACTTCAGTGTAGACACAACCTAAGCAGATGGGAGGAATTCACCCATCAGCACAGGTAATCTACCTCCTCGAGGGGTGGTAGTTAGGTCGACGGAAGAATTCTTCTGTTGACCTAGCTCTGTCTACACAGGGATTTAGGTCAGCTTAATGTCGCGACTCAGGAGTGTGGATTTTTCATGCCCCTGACAGATGTAGTTAAAGCAACCTAATTTTCTAGCGTAGACAAGGCCTTAGGGCAGAGGTGGGCAAACTACGGCCTGCGGACCACATTCGGCCCATGGGACTGTCCTGCCCTTGAGCTCCCGGCCGGGGAGGCTAGCCCCTCCCCTGCTGTCCCCGTCCCCGCAGCCTCAGCTCACTGGGGCTGGCTCTGGCCAGGCAGGGGATGGGGAACAGAGGCGGTTGGAGAGGCGTGAGTCCCGGGGGGCCTGTCAGGCGGTGGGGGTGTGGATAGGGGTCGGGGCAATTGGGACAGGGAGCAGGAGGGGTTGGATAGGGGGTGGGATCCCAGGGGGGCAATTAGGGGTGGGGGTCCTGGGAGGTGGTGGTCAGGGGACAAGGAGTAGGGGGGGTTGGCTGGGTCGAGGGTTCTGAGGGGGGCCGTCAGGGGGGGGAAGTGGGAGGGGCCAAGCTGTTTGGGGAGGCAGAGCCTTCCCTACCCGGCCCTCCATATAGTTTTGCAAACCCAATGTGGCCCTTGGGCCAAAAAGTTTGCCCACCCCTGCCTTAGGGCCAGGGGGAATTTTGATTCCCTTTGTTTGTATGGTGCGCTGAGGAAAACTACCTTTGGGGTCAGAGAGACTGGACTGAACAGTGCTGATATTGGATACACTTGCACAGAGAAAGTGTACAACTTCTGGTTCAACAGACCTTATGGTAACGTAACCAACTCTCTGGAAATGAAGTTGGTATCAACTCCATCATGGTATTTCCTAAGAATCTGCAAAACAAACAATCTGGAGGAAAGGCAAGAATGATTTCTAGCAAAACTCCTCCCTGCTTAGGTATTGCTTTGCTGTTAGTATGGCTATCTCCATTCACTCTTGCCTGTAATCCTTACTAATGCATGAGGAAACACCAGACAAAACCAGAGCAGGTAGGAACAGGAATAGCCAGACTGGATCAGACCCATGGGTCCACCTAGTTTAATCTCCTGTCTCCAACAATGGCAGCACCAGAAGCATTTGTGCTCAAAGAGGGACCTGAACCTGGGACCCTCCCATTAAGGGTACATGCGCTAGTTCTACTTGAGCTAAAGTGCAGAAAATAGCAGCATGGTTGCGTGCATGGGTGGCAGGTCAGGCTATCCCTGTGACTACAACCCCATCAGAGATCCTAGGTACGTTCTCAGGCAGCTAACCCAAGTCACCAGGGCCGGTGCAACCAAGTTTCGTGCCCTAGGCGAAACTTCCTTGCACCAGCCCTGCGCCCCACCCCAGGCGGCAGTCAGCTCCCCCCCTCCCCCACTTCCCCGCGGAAGCTACCCCCGCCCCCAGCGGCAAACCACCCACCCACCCACCCACCCCCTGCCCGCAGCAGCCTCCCCACCCACCCACGGCAGCAGCTCCTCTCGGCAGCGTTTCGAATCGCCGCTGGGAGTCGCCGCCCCCCAAATCCTGGCGCCCTAGGCGACTGCCTATGGTCGCCTAATGGGAGAGCAGGTCCTGCAAGCCACCCCCCGTTCCACTCAGGCCACACTGCTATTTTTACCGCATTAGCTCAAGAGGAGCTAGCACGTGTACATCTTCCCAAGCTAGGATTCACATCTCCCAGCTGCTGTGTGCATGTAGCCTGCGAGTCTGACGCACTAGTGACCAAGCTATCCAGACACACCCTGCTTGCCCTCCTCTTCTACGGTGTGCAGCATAGAAGGCATTTCACTGGTAGAATGGGTCATTTTTCCACCATTAGAGCTGTTTTCCTCTGACGCAAACATTTCCTTGCTTGCCTTCTACCTGCGACTGGTGTTCACACCGTGTTATAATATGGTCCCATCACAAAATTACAGGTTTGGAAGAGCGAGGCCCTTACACCCAGGAATGCCTGCATGCTGTTTTGGTAGTTGTAACAGATATTGCAATTGCACAAACTGTTCATCTGAGATACAGCTTCGTACTGGATTATTTTATTCCAGTCTGCAGAACATGTGTGGGCAGAAATTTCTCATTTCCTAGGTGAGTAGGTGTGTGACTTCTAGATCAGACAGTAACCGATCAAAACATATGTTTAAGGGATTACTCGCGATTGCATAAAACAAAGGTTGTAGAAACAAATACGGGGTTATTACCTAGTGAGTGACAGGCGGAGCAGAAAAAGACACAAATATATAGATCACGAATACAGAGCAATCACTAGTTCATGAGGTTTTGGAAGGAGAACAAGCAAAACCCAGCTGTCCAAGTGGTTGGTATCTAATAAGCGGGAATTGGGCATAGCATTCAAGTAGTCTTTGCACTGCAGTGTCCTCCTGGAGTGATTTTAAGTACACACATGAACCAACCATTGAATTTACATTTGAGAGGAAGACTGGTCTTGTGCTTAAGGACTCAAGAGATCTGGGTTCCGTTCCTGGCTCTGCTACAGAACCCCTGTGTGACCCTGGGCAAATCACTTACTCTCTCTGTACCTCAGTTTCCCATCTAGAATATGGGAAATATAATCTTTCCTCCCACCTGCCTCTTAGGGTATATATGTGCAGTGCCTAGTTCAATGGAATCCTGATCTCTGTTGAAGACCCTCGGTGCTATCGTAATTCAAGTAGCAACCATCAGAATGACCCCAATTCCTGCCCCCTTGAGGGAACAACTTAAGTGAGAGTAACCATGGAGAAAGACTTCATAAAAATGGGGAGAACTTTGTTCTCCTTGAAGCTATTTTTGTGGTCATTTACATACTATTACCAGGACACCAAAGTCAAACCTTCGTTCTGCAAAGAAGCAGCGTCACAGGATCCTCTGACCTCCGTTGTGTTTCCTAACACCCAGGTGACTTTTCTCAGGAATAAGTATGCAGCAGACCCAACCACAGGATCCACTGTATACAAATGGGAGCTGGGCCCATGAGGTCCACAGAATCCAACCCAACGGGGCAAATATTAAACTTCTCACAGCTGCATTTGATTTGTGCAATAAATACATCCCCGTTTTTGTATGTGACATATTTTAAATAACTTTAGAATAAAATTGTGTCGTACAAAAGACACAGGGGATCTCAACATCATGAAATTCCTGGTAGTGCAGTGACCACGTGGCTAGTAATATCACTTACGCCCATAGCATTCGTTTGCATGCAAGCTTTAAATATGAAAGCTTTGCCTTGCATTGATGCATCAGCTGTTGCCGTGTCTTCTGCATGAGCAAAAATTCACACTATTCTAACTAGAAACTAAAAAGACCAGAAACCAGAAAGAGCCAAATCATTTACTAGCCGGATCAATTTTACTTACAATCTCAAATAATAATAATTAATTTCCCAGTTGCCATTCTTAGTCATTAACACCTACAGTGTTTGATACGTCACCTTCTTCTAATTTCTATGTTACTTCTATTGACAATCCTAAATTCTAAAGAGCATTTTGAACACTTAGTGAAGTTAATGGATTGCTACTGTAGCTTTCAAAAAGCTATTAATTTACAAGTATTAGCATGCCCACTGCTGTACAGAGTTCATAAACATTAAAAGATAAACACCAAATAACTAAGTGCTTAAGGGACTAGCGGCTGGGAGGGAGGACTGCCGTTCTCAGAGTCCACAGAGGAAAGCCATGAATTATTGATCTGCTAAAATTTTACATACACAGTAATGTTGCAACTAGTGTACTACTTCAAAAAGCGAAGCTTCAACAGTTTTCCCATGAGTAGTTAGTTGCCCTGGGATCAGAGTTTAAAGATACTATGAACAAGTATACAGCTAGGCCCTGGGATTCAAAGATTCCATTCTATTCTACATAAGACCACCCTCAACGTGATAGCATCTGAGTGCCTTCCAGTCACTCATTAGTGAGGTGACTAACATCTATCCCATGTGGTTTGTTCCCTCTCTCGCATCCTCCCTACGAAGTCATCTGAACATGCGGAATGTGAAGCCTCAGCAGACGCTCCATTGCACAATACTGTCAAACACGGAGAGTGGAAATCCTTCAAAAATGCTCACAGTCGCCGATGCAAATAAAGCCGCAGTAATCAAAATGGGGTCGCACAAAACAGAAGTCTTCACGTGACTGACTTATTAAAATGCATGGAGTGTTCCACCTCGTTGTTGGGCGCTGTTCAATGATGGCACATAGGCTTAGCCGTGCAGTGTTCGCAAAGTCGTATGAAATCCCAGGATTAAAAATCGTGATTATACATTTTATGACCCTCACATATGGTAGGAACAGAGTAGTACCAACAGCGCAATATAAACACGATGGGCAGTTTAAAAGGTAATGCAGCATTAATCCCAGTGATTTGGGATGTTCTTTAGGACACGTAGTAGGATAATTGAAAGTCAAATCTCTAGCACACTACACTGAAGAATAGAAACGTTACAAGTATATCAAAACAAATGCCTATGTATTAGAACCACAAACAGCTTTTTATTAATAAAAAACATCTCTAATTCCAATTGATCCATCATGCATCTGAATGAAGTAGCAGAGTTCAGTGTTACAGAAGGGGAAGCTACAAATTGCGCCACTTGAGAGAACACATCTTCCCCTCCAGTAGATTCCTGCTTAATGCAGTCACAAATAACTGGGAATATCAACGATTCTTTGCACTTAAGGGGCTGTTCCACCCAGGCCAACTGGAGCTAGGGATGCAGGACTCCCCAAAAGCTGTGGAGCACTGGGCAGCATGTAGAAGCGTGGGAGAAAAGAAAAACACTGCTCTGGATGAATTCCTGGTTGACCAAAGAGTGGCAGTGGCTGGCCCCATAGGGAGTGGTGAGTGGGATTTTCAAAAGAACCAAAGTGATTTAGAAGCAAGCGTCTCATCAACCTTCAAATGTGACTCGTCCTCCTGAGTCACTGAGGCACTTTGGAAAATCCCTCTGAGTGTTTGGATTTCATCAGCTGGAAAGATGAGTCAGCCTGATGCAGGGCCTGGCAGGGAGTGAGGCTCTGGGACATTTCTAAAGGTGCAATTGTGGTGAATCACCTGCTCTTGAAAGCAGACTAGTTCTCTTCTCCCCCATGCCCCTTTAACAAAGATGGGGGAGCAAAATGCCTTACATCAGAAGCTACGGTATCTCTGCTTGGAACCTCTTTATGCCACCTTCAGACACACAAGGCAGCTCACTGGACACGCGAGCAGAAGGGACAGAGTCCCTGATCCTCAAAGGTGGTCTCGCATAACTTTGAGGATCTGGGCCCAAGTACCTTGGCAACCACTTCTAACTAAAACAATGGAGAAGATGCTGAACAGAATACAATTGGTTTCACACAGCCTGCTCTAGGTATGAGGTACCCCACTGGGAAACAAAGCAATCCTAGATCACCAGCTTGTTTGAAGATTCAGGTGGTCAAATGAGTCAGTTATCTTGCATGCTGCTATTTTATTTATGGGACGATAGTGTTGCTGTAACCAATTCTGCAGCGAACACATCCGACACCACTTAAAAAGCTCAGGGTGAGGAGAAGACAGACAGACAGAGGATGAAGGGACCGTCACACTGGTGAGAATCAATCCTGCTATCTGAAGGGGGAGGGTTGAACCTTTATCAGCAGACGCTCTGGGAATCTGGTAACCTGTGCTGGTAACTGTGTCCCACTGTGTTGCTATCTCTCAGCTGGGCTTCCTCCCCAACCTACCATTCTTCACACACCAGCTGCCTCCCTGCTGCTCTGAGGGGGAAGCCAAAGTGACATCCACAGACCAGCACCAAGACTTGCAAGTTTCCCTGATTGCGAGCCCTTCCGGGCGGGGACGGTCTCTTGCTAAGTGTACGTACAGTGCCTAGCACAATGGGGACCTGCCTTAGCCAAGGCTTTGCGGTGCAACCCCAAAAGAAAGTGAAACAAAAAGTTATTCTTCAGGCAACTTAACAGTCCACATTTAGCAGCAGCTCAGAGAGTATCATCTGATTCTAAATGAGGGGCAGGGACATAACACCCACGGCATCCAGTCCTCCTACTCCAGCCTGACTGGAGTCACTCTTACGATTTTATTAAGACAACTGTGTGCAGGAAAGACAGCATGCTGCAGCAGCCACAAGCCAAACGGTAGCTGTCTCTGTCGTGCCTTGGGAGAAGTATCTTCATCCAGCCATAAGTAAATTCAGTAATTAAATTTACACTAAATTATCCCCCCTGCCCTCGTCACTGCCTTCAGCACAAGCCACAATAAAATGCCTCTGTATCAGGGAATATTTTGGAGAACTAATCTAAGGGCTGGTCTACACTGGGGGTGGGGATTGATGTAAGGTACGCAACTTCAGCTACGTGAATAACGTAGCTGAAGTCGATGTACCTCCCTCGACTTACCTCGCGGTGTGGACCCTGTAAAGTCGAAGTCTGGCGCTCCCCCGTCGACTTCGCTTACTCCTCGCGCCGAGCTGGATTACCGGAGTCAACGGGGAGCACTTTCGGGTTCGATTTATTGCATCTAGATGAGACGCGATAAATCGATCCCCAGAAGATCGATCACACACCCGCCAAATCAGGCGGGTAGTGTAGACTAGCCCTAAGTGTCTGGGGCAGCGGATTGGGAGTCAGGTCTCCTGAGTTCCAATCTATTGCCACCAATTCATTTTGACCTTCCTTGGGCAAGGCATTTAATTTCTCTGTGCTTCCCTCTATCCATCTGTGAAGTGCACATAATACTTACCTAACCCCCCGGGGATGTTGTGCAACACAGCACACTGCATGGTTTGTACAAATTCAGCATAACAGCAGGTACTAAGGAGCTGTGAGGGAATCATTCACCGAGCCGATGGAAAGACTAGTTGTAGGCATGAAATGTGAAGTATTGTTATGGTAGAAGTTACCAGATGGTGCTATTACACATAGATTTGAAAATTCTTTTGCTTAGTGTGAGAACAAGATTTTAGTCTTTGAAGAAATACTATACTGGTGTTAGCCTCAATATGCAATAGCATTTTAAGAGAAGCTGTGGAAGATGGCAGAGTGTTTGCTCTCTGCTTTATTCACTGTATTTGAAGGCAATTCTTGAGAAAGATGAGCCTCCTGGAAGCCATGTATTCATTCATGCGTGGGCTGAGATTCCTGCATGCGGTTTGTGACTGCCTCTGTTCCAGGTCTAGTGTATATGTGGAAATAAAGAAAGTTACAGTGTGAAATGCACCAAGAATCCACATCACCGGTTTCTCCTCCAATGGGAAACCAACCTGGAAGGCCCAAGAATTCTGCTACCATTAGTGGCAATGCTGGTGTCAGCAGTGGGACTCGGGTATCTGGAAAAAGGGGCAACAATATAAAACAAACCAATGTTGCCCGCTGGGGCTACACCTCATCATTAGGTCCAAGTGAAAGTGAACTCTTCCTATCTAGAGCTCATAGAACACAACAGGCTATTTTGGTTAGGAGTATGAAAGAATTTTTCAGAAAAATTTGAAAAAGTCAACCCAGCTCTGCGTTCCTGGAAAGCCCTGCAGGCTGTCCCAGCAACCTGAACAGTTCCCAGGGAACCGTGAAGCACAGAACAGCTAACTCGCAGTGGAACACTTTGCTTTGGTGGAGGCCTACGTCCACATAGCTGCTCCTCCTTGCGTGGCTCTGGGTCGCTGAAGCCCTGACAGAACGAGAGACAATGAACTCTTCCACTGGAGCCGCATTCCCACAACTCCCAGCTACAAAGTCATTGACGCCGTGTGGAAGGAAGAGGGGGAAAGAGTGAACATCTGCCAGCAAAAATGGCAATATTGTCATGTTCTCCGAGACAGAGAAGGCCACAGTCTGCTAGATTTTCCTCTGTAGCCAGTATGAATTGTCCTCTTCTTGTCGGGATCACTAGGACCAGAAGTTTAGACACTGGCCTGATTATCTTAACAATCTACCTAAAGAATCTGGCTCCCCATTTTGTTGCTGTTCCTCCAGAGAAACGTCTGTATCCACAGGTCTGGAGACAGTTCAGGGTATCATTAGATTAAAAAGCTAAAAATCAGCTGAATTGCACACAAGATCACTAAAGACCGTGGGTGCTGTGGGCAGCAGACGGTAAGCCTTTGGCAAACCCGAGTTCAGGGTAGGCAAACGTCCGGTGCAACTGACACCTCCATCACACAATCTCTGGTCTTCAGTCTTTGCTCTGGAACAATCGATGATTGCTCACATGTTAAGAATGTGACAGGTTTTCAGATGAATAGTCACATCCTAAATATCCAACCCAGGTAAGTTTTCCAGGACTGACCCAAAGGAAGCAGACTTGCCACACTAGGTAGGAGATTAAATGGGATTTGCAACACCGAGTTTGCTGAATTTGCAACTACTGGTGCTTGCTGTATGATTCACTCAACAACAAAAGGCTAGCCTTATTTCACCATGAGTGCTCCTGGATGGTACTGCCAAGTCTCAAGGTACATATTGCTTAAATCCCAATTCTATTTTAATTTTTTGGGGAGGGAGGGGAGGAGAGAGAAGCAATTCATCACGAGGTCCCAAAGTCTAGAATAAAAAGCAGAGAAATATGGCTAGCAAGAGCCAGCAAAGACAGATGGCCTTATGGTTAGATGCATTGGACGGGGACTCAGAAGATCTGTGTTAAAGCTGTGCCACCAACCTCCTGTGTGACCTTCGGCAAGTCACTTAACCTCTTTGTGGGTAAGGTCTACCCTTTGAGCTGGAGGCGTAAATCCCAGCTCAGGTAGACATACCTGCTGTAGCTCTGATCGAGCTAGCGTGCTAAAAGTAGAGCCTAGCCACCAGCGGCATACGCAGCAGGAGGGACTCGCTGCCCCGAGTACTGGCACACCCGAGATGCTAGGCATGTACTTGGGGCAGCTAGCCACTCCCGCTGCCTATGCCAGCACAGCTACACTGCTTTCGGGGAGCTAGCATGGGGATGGGCTCCTTGAGCTGGAATTTACACCTGTAGCTTGAACCTCACTGGGGCTTTGATCTTGGTGGGGGCCCTCTTGGTGCTACTCTCGTCAATAACAATAGGATTCCACAAGTCAAACTGGGGGCTGAACGCAGGAGAGTGTTTTTAGAAGGTTACCCAACTCCCACGGAGAATGCTTTACGGATTAAAAGCTAAAGCACTGGCAATGGACCTTTGAAGCTAGCCTCTCACACCAACGTTTGCTGATTTGTAGAAAGACAGTGTTTGTCTGCTGCTTAGCCCAACAGGGCCCCGATCCCAGCTGGGGACGCTGGGCGCTACTGTAAAACCAAATCGCATCACATCGCTGATACGTGGCGCAAATCCATAAACAAGTGCAACCTAGAAACACACTCTATAACTCTAGGCCTGTCCTAACATCACCTTCAATGCGTGAAGATTCCCTCCGCATATTTCAGATCACCTCATCCCTGTTTGCCAAAGTAATTAAGTGGATTCAAAACGTCTTTCAAATAAAGAGAGGGAAGAAGCCGCTCATAGAGCAGTTCCAAGTTGTCGCGTGCGAACTGTGTGGCAGCATCAGGGTTGCCAGGGTTTTAAAGAGACACCTTTCAGCCCCCTATCAGGCTTCAGCAAGCAGAAAATCAGCCCAACACCCCGAGCTGTTTTTCCTGTCGCTGTTCCAAATGTTACACAGTGGGCTTATACAGAAACAGTGGGACATTTTCCAAATCATTTGACTAATGCTGAAACCGAATACTCAACACTGGCAGGTTACGGCGAGCAGTAAGAAGGGGCTAGGTGTAGCAAGTTGAGCTGGCCAGAAGGATTTGCAGCAATATTTTTTTTTTAACTCTCCTTGGTGAAAATTTGTCTATTTTTGAGTTTGCAAAATGTTAAAGAAATTGGAACAATCTGGCAAACACTGGGGAAATCCCTGAGAGTTTCTCTAGATATTTTTAACGGGGAGAGGGGGAAGCAAAAAGTGGGAGCTTGGCTGCAGAGTTTCCACATGGTTTCTTTGAATTTCAGGCAGAGCTGGTGTGTTGCGACTGGTCACACAGTTGTATGGTATAGGTGCTGTTTCCTCCCATTGGATTAGTCTGCCCTCCTGCAATCAGGAGGCTAGCAGAGGGCCACAGCTGACTCCTCTCACAGGGAGTGGCTGAATTTTGGGCTCATTCTCTGAGCCTGTAAGGGGAAAACAAACTTCACAGCAGGGAGTGGCTGCTCCCTAGCAGTGTGTGTGGGCAGAGGGAGAAGAAGAGTCACTTCTAGCCACACCACTCAACCACCTGAGGCCAGTCAGGAGGAGTGTAATTGCCTCCCTAAAAATCACGCGTGGAGAGAGTGGTCCATACACCAATAAGGCATTGGAAGAGGTAGCAGGACACAATCTTTCCCTGCAAAAAGAAACCACCATATCCTTCAGGGCTGGTGGGAAGAGGAGCTCTCAGGGCTTCTTGGGTAGACAGGGATTCGTATGAACCCCAGGCCTGTGTTTAATGGGTTCCGTTAAGCCTCCAAACCCTGATTCTCCAGGGAGGCTCCCCCCCTCGCTAGATGGATCTGTAGGCCTAGCGTGGCTATGCTGGCACTGGGTCATAGCACACTCTTACGTTCAGTTTGGCTATGGCTAACCAGAGCTGACCAGGGATTTTCCATTGAAAGGCTTTCCAGTGAAAAAGTCATTTTCCACAAAATCAAGATGCTCCATGGGAAGATTTTGATTTAGCTGAAATTTTCCATCACGAAAACCAAATGGAAATATTTTGTTTTGGGTCAGTTCAACCTGGACATTTTGTTTTATTGAACCAACCTGAAAGGTTTCTAATCAGTTCAACAAAATAATCAATTGTATTTCCTTATCGGAGTTGTTGTACAGGCCCCAGTATCTCCTGTGGGTCAGATTCCCTGGAAGACTGCATCTCCCGTAGTGCAATGCGGATTTCCCATCTGACCAAGCGGCATGACAGGAGATACATTCTAGCCAGGAAGACTGGCCCATAAGGAGAATGGGTGCATCAAGCTCCCAAAATACAACTCCTATGAGGCAACAAACCACAACGGGAAAATCCATTAATGTTGAACTGACCCAAAATGCTTAGTTTTGAGTCAGTTCAACAAACTAAAAACCAAAATATTTTGCTTTCAGGAACGTCAAAATTGGGGCAACATTCTGTTCTATGAAAAATTTCAACATTTCAATTCTTCATTTTGATTTGGGACAAAAAACAAGTGCTGAAAGGTCAGCATTTCCTGTGGGACAGAAATTCCAAATTTCGCTCAGCTGTAATGCTAACGCTTGGGTTTACATGCACTTTATTTCCTTGCCCTTCCAATCAGAGCGTACAGGGCACAAGAATCATTGATGCTTTGGGTATACTGTGGGGCCCTGTCAAGAGACAGCCTGGCATAGGCACTGTCGCACCAGAACAGGAACAAAACCACCACCACCATTTTGCCCTCAGCCTCATGCTCTCTCCGGCTGCCCAAAATTACAGTTTAAGAAGCCACATGCCACTTGGGAGATTACCACATCCCCATGGGCTGCAGAGAAGAAGGAGGAGATTGCAGCAGCTGGACCAACAGGAACACACTATTAGTGATGGAGTAGAGGACATGCCCATATTTACTGCTTAGGCCTCATGGCCACCTGCATTGCCACAGCATTGGGATGGATCCATCTGTCCTTCGGATCAGCCAGTGCTCAGTCCTCCCATGCCATGTAACAGCAGCCATGGAGCAAGAGAAGACCACTCTCAGTGGGGCCATCTACCTACATTTCTACTTCCAGAACACTACCTCTCCAAGGGTAGGTCTACACTACCCGCCCGATTCGGCAGGTAGAGATCGATCTTCTGGGATCGATTTATCGCGTCTCATCTGGACGCGATAAATCGATCCCAGAAGCGCTCCCCGTCAACTCCGGAACTCCTGCTCGGCGAGAGGAGGAAGCGCAGTCGACGGGGGAGCCTGCCTGCGCCGCGTGGACCCGCAGTAAGAAAGATTTATTTCGATCTAGGAAACGTCGACTTCAGCTACGCTATTCTCGTAGCTGAAGTTGCGTATCCTAGATCGATCCCCCGCCCCAGTGTAGACCAGCCCCAAGATGCCTAGGCTCTATCTACCTAGCTGCTTCCCACCCAACCATTCCAGTTCCTTTTCAGGTGACCAGTGGTTCTGTACGCCAGCCTGCCCTTCCACTCTGGGAATCACAACTGACAAGAAGCTAGGGGCTAGGGATGAGACCAATCAAAAAATTCAGCTCAGTTCGCAGCCTGCCCATGGGAGAGGTCCAAGACTGGGGTGCGGGTCAGGACTGACTAGATTGCACTGGCAGCGCCATGCGTGGAAAGCTACCCACCATGCCAGCCTATGGCCTCCTGGCTCAGACACTGTTAGATTCTTTCACAAGCACTACGGTTGCTCATGGCATCATCTGTGCCTGAACTAGAGCCCAGGCTTCACAGGGCAGGGGATATCTACCTCTCGGGCACACTGTCAGACCTAAACAAAGCAATATACTGAAAAGGAAATAACCACCATGAATAGAAAGGGGTCTGGGGAAAAGACTGACGTTAGAGTGGGTTTTCTTCCAGGAATGGCAGATGGAAAGCCCTATAGTCTCAAAACTCCACATGGTCTTTAGGGAGAGAGAGTAATGCTCCTTTACAGGAGCTCTGTATCAACCAATGGAATTCCCCATGCACGGTTGGAAGTCACCGGTGCATCCAATGGGAATTCAAGGCTCAGGGGGCTGTCCAATCACCGACAGCAGCAAACCCTGATGTTCCTTTCAATTAAAAGCTCATTTGAAATCACTTCTTCTGACCTCGCACCTATTAAAGTCAGTGGGAGATTTACCAAGGATGTCATGAGCAGGATGGGGCCCAATGTTTTTCTGTGGTGCCCTCCCAAAAATAGCTACCCCATTGCCGCGAGAAACATGCAACACTCACCACAAGCTCACTGAACATGACATCCAGCTCTTCCACCGGGGGCATTGGCAATGCCGGCTCCATGGTCTGTAGGGCGAAGTTGCTGTCATTGCGAAGCCGGTAGGTGATCTCCGGATGGTCGTTGCTTCGGAAGCAGCAGAAGATGAATGAAATCCCCCGTCCACTTCTTTTTCTTGGGGCCATGACCAAAATCCTCTGTGTCCTTTCCTTCTAGCTACTAAATCCTACAGAAAAAGAGAGGACAGCAAATGCTTGAGTATCCACTTTGTCCAAGTGTGTTGAGATCTACCGAGAAAAGACCCAGAATCAAAGACACCCAACATACACAACTTGCAAAGAAGTGCCATTTACATGCCAAAGATTTCTGTTCCGGTTTGACATTTACAGTTCCAGCAACCTTGATGACTGTGCTAATTAATTAAAATATACCTTTGTTCTCTTATGGCCATAATCTCTTTTTCCCCCAGCTGTAGCTGAATCAAGAAGTTGCCAGTGGGCAATTGCTATTGATGAAAGACAGATGAATGCACCACCATTCTGTTCCAGCTACAAGAAGAACTGACCCAAGCCCTCTGATTCCTTCTCTATCTTTTATCGTCTCGCTCCAAGACAGGTCAAAAGTCACTCTGATGCTAATTAGCCCCATGCTATACCACTCTTTTTTAGTTTGTTATCGTTATGTTGATGCTGCAAAACAGTTCTGTCTGGTCAACACTGCCAGCTAAAGTTTTCAGCACTAGAGGACAGCCTTTATGATTCCAGGGGCAGATCCTCAGCTAGTGTGAGCCAGTAACACACTAGGGCAGTCAAGAGAACTTGGCCCGTTTTACACCAGCTGAGGATCTACTGCTGGAAATGTTATTTTTAATTACGGGACAGTTGGAAGCCATTTTTAAAATTCAAATTTAAGGAATTTTTTTTTTTAAAGGCGGTACAAGTCCTAGGTCTGCGCAATCCTCCCCTGCATCCAAGCTTAAAGCATCCCTTCTCAACAGCACAGCCTGAAACCTCATTTCACATTACGCACCTTAGGGTTTACACAAAGGTGACCATTTGATGAGTTCGCACAGCCATGAAATCTCTTATTGCCACTTGCTACCCGAGAGTTATAAGCGGAAGTCATCTGTGGGGGCCCCCTTCTGACAACAAAAGTTACTTCACGACCCCAGGAGGGTGGACCAAAGCCTGAGCCTACCTGAGCCCTGCCACCCCAGGCGGGGGGACCAAAGCTGAAGCCCGAGCCCCACTGCTCTGGGTGGGGCCAAAGCTGAAGCTCGGGCACGGAGACTGTTACCTGAGCTTCAGCTAAGGCCCCGGCAAGTCTAATGCCAGCCCTGGTGACCCCATTAAAATGGGGGTGTGACCCACTTTGGGGTCCTGACCCACAGTTTGAGAACCGCTGGCCTAAAGCAATGCAGTGAATCAGCGGCAGAGCTAGGAAGAGAAACGGATTTCCTGATGCTCCCCTCCCATGCAAATCCCGTATCTTCACCACACCACTGGAACTTTAGTTCTCTTCTTCCATTTCAGATTTTCAAACTGAAAGCGATAAATATCCTCAGAACATGTCTCGTGTTTTCAAAGACCCTAGCTTACATAAAACATCAATAGACTTAAGTCTGAATGAAAGGACAAGGATGAGACTAGGTAAAGATTTATTTCTATTTTATCAGAGGGGTAGCCGTGTTAGTCTGGATCTGCAGAAGCGACAAAGGGTCCTGTGGCACCTTATGCTTCAATACCTCTGTTAGTCTATAAGGTGCCACAGGACCCTTTGTCATTTCTATTTTAGTCTTTAAAAGACAGACGTGGCCACTCAGACAAGGTATTTTTGAGATGGCTGCAGCCCTAGAGCTGTTGGGATTCATAATGACCATACAACTGCAGTCTTTATGTTTATGCATCATTTGCAAGACAGTAACTGTAATTTGCTGGGCTTGTATCTAACAAGAAACACTAAAAAACTTGAAGGAGAGAAGAACCTTAGCTAGCAGGCAAAAGGCACAAATGCTGCTGAATATTCATTAACGTGAAGGATAAAAGTCAAAACTCTGCTTCCTGACGTGTTCTTCAGCTAGAACGCTTCAAAATGTAATATGCCTATTACATCTACAGTACAAAGACTGGGGTGCAAGGCCTTGTCATTCCACTGTAGCAGAAAGCTAAGCTGAATGACTTGTTCTCAAAGTGACATTGTCCCTTCCCAATGTCTAACAAATTCCGCATAAATGTCCCCAAATTTCCCAAGGTTACACTTTAAACATGAGTGTGAGCAGGACATACATATATAGGGTACAACCCTAATTAGGTTCACAGGATTTCAAGGTCAGAAGGGACGATTATGCCATCAAGTCTGACCTCCTGTATAACACAGGCCATAGAATTGAGGCCCAATAACTTGTCTTTTTAGCTAAACCATACTTTCCAGAAAGCACCTAGTCTTGGATTTGAAGACTTCAAAGGAGGGGGTGGATTTTTCAGCTCCTGTTCGGTTTAATCACTCTCCTGGCTGAGATTAAGTTAATACAATCTAAAAGTACCTGGTCAAATTGTAAACTCCTTGAGTCAGGGAGTCTGTCTTTTTGTTCTGTGTTTGTACAGCACCTAGAACAGAGGTGGGCAAACTACAGCCAGGGGCCACATCCAGCCCTCCAGACGTTTTAATCCGGCCCTTGAGCTCTCGTCGGGAAGCGGGGCCTGGGGCTTGCCCCGCTCTGGTGCTCCAGCCAGGGAGGGGGGTCAGGATCTTGCCCCACTCCGCACGGCTCCTGGAAGCAGCGACACATCCCCACTCTGGCTCCTATGCGTAGGGGCAGCCAAGGGGCTCTGCATGCTGCCCCCACCCCAAGCGCCGCCCCCACAGCTCCCATTGGCTGGGAACCGCAGCCAATGGCAGCTGCAGGGGTGGCACCTGCGCACAGGGCAGAGTGCAGAGCCGCCTGGCCGTGCCTCCACATAGGAGCTAGATGGGGGACATGCCGCTGTTTCTGAGAGCTATTTGAAGTAAGTGCCACCCAGAACCTGTCCCCTTCCCGTGCCCCAACCCTGATCCCCCTCCCACCCTCCGACCCCCTCAGTCCCAGCCTAGAGCACCCTCCTGCACCCCCAACTGTCATTCCCAGCCCCTTCCCAGAGTCCACACCCCCAGCTGGAGCCCTCACGCACCCCAACTCCCAATTTCGTGAGCATTCATGGCCTGCCATACAATTTCTTTACCCAGATGCGGCCCTCGGGCCAAAAAGTTTGCCCACCCCTGACCTAGAACAACGGGATCCTGGGCCACGAGGAGGGCTCCTAGGCTTTCCCCCAATACAAACACCACCCTCTAGGTCATGTAAGAATTATTTGTATCTAGCATTTCCTGTAGAAATGCAGCCAAAAAGGCAAGGAAAAAACCCCAGAGAAGTACCAGAATATTATGCAGCCCTGGGGAACTAAGGCAGGAGTTAAGCCTTGATCCTGAACAAACTTACACACAAGTAATCTCACTGACATCAATAAGGTTACTCACATGAGTGAAGCTATTCATTTGCTCAACTGTTTGCAGGATCCAAGCCTTAAATTACAATTGTTTCTTGGAGGTCTCAAAGACTTCCTTGAGCCCATATGAACGGGGCAAGCAATAGCTATGCTACTGAAATACCAAGATCATTTCCTTTTGCTGTCACGCCACAGCCTGGAGAACACACAGAATTCTCTCTCTTGCAAAAGAATCGTTCTGTCAGGTGGACACAATCCTGGCTTTTGCCAAGACTGCTCATGTGTCGGGCAGCAATGGGGTTATGACTTGCAAGTAAACCTGGCTTTCCACAAGGCACTAGTATGCAAGTATATTCTGAAGCAATAGGGGTTTTTTTGGCTGTCTCCCTTCTTCCTGCATTCGTGTCTGGTTTTATTCCCTAGGGGGAGTCAGACAAGGAACTGTAATGATCAAATATATAATTAATTAGAGATGTACTTTGGCGAGTTGGGAAGACTAAGAGAATTTGTTTTCTCCAAGCTTAGATAACCAGTCATTCAAGCAGCTATGCAAGGGAATTCTCAGTCACTACACACCAGCAATAGACGCTTTCTCATTCTTATTACAGGATACTCATAGGACCCCATCACCACTCAGCATTCACAAAGCACTTTTCATTTCCAAGAGGGCTTTACTAACTTTAACCCTCAGCACACTCTGGTGAGGTAGAGGAGTCATTCTTAGACACATTGCATAGATGGAGAAACAAAGGCAGAGATGTGAAGGAAAACTATTTCCAAGCATGCCCACTAATTTTTGGATGCCCAATCCGGGACACCGAGGGTCTGATTTTCAGAAGTGCTGAGCACTCAACTCCAGCCAAACTCAGTTGGAGCTCATCGCCTCTGAAGATCAGGCCCGGTGAGTCAAGAGGACTATTCAAGGCCCGAGACACCAAAAATGAGAGGATGCTCCTGAAAATTCTGCCCTATGTGGCTTGTCCAAGGCCTCAAGGCAAACATCAAGGTTGGGATTAGACCTGAGAAGTTCCAGCTTCCCAGGCCTGTGCCCAGACCAAAGGTAGTGAATGTCACCACCCAGAAAGATTAGAGAGGGGGGAAAAGAAGTGGTGGGCCAATAGTGGAACCCAGAGGGAATCACGTCAATGAGGGAGGAGAAGTGCAGCCACTACAGTGAGCAAGTAGGAGCTGAGAAAAGAGAGGATTAAGGCATAAAAAATCACATCATGAGAACAGGACTTTGTCCAGAGATGCTCTGTGGAGCAGCTTCAGTTGCTATGATTACAGACAGAGCAGGGACTGGGGACAGCAAGGTGGAGGGGAGTGAAGGCATCAAAATACTGAGTCATCTGCAGACAGGCTTCCTAGAATCAGTGTAAGTGGAGGGGAATGAGTCAGGAACCACAGATTTCAGAGTAGCAGCCGTGTTAGTCTGTGTCAGCAAAAAGAACAGGAATACTTGTGGCACCTTAGAGACTAAAATTTATTTCAGCATAAGCTTTCATGGACTACAGTCCACTTCATCGGATGCATAGACTGGCAGTCAGGAAAGGTACTGATAACTGGATTTGGAGAAGGGGATGAGATCACTGTTTTCTGTTCTGAAAATCTGGCTATCAGTGAGGAGTAGTTTTTAGTAAAAGATTTGCAAGAGCAGTTTCCATACAATGTCCATGAAATCTTAAATGACCTGGCAGGACGTTGTCAGCTGCACACATACTGTACCGGATTTGTCCATGATACTGGACAAAAAGGAAAGTTACTAAGGATATGTCTACACGGCAGCACTTTAATGTGGCTGTGTAGTCGCGGCTCCAGCTGTAAAAAACCCACTCCCACGAGGTTTACACTGCCACTTTACAGCACTGAAACTTGCATCGCTCAGGGGGGTGTTTTTTCACACCCCTGAGCGAAGAAAGTTTCAGCGCTGTAAGTGGCAATGTAGACAAGGCTTAAGTGACCAAGCAACATTCCCCGAAGGAACTTAAAAAGAATGTTTCAAATTATTTTAAGCTCTTTGGGGCAGGGACCATTTTTTGTTCTGTGTTTGACTAGCACAGTGGGGTCCTGGTCCCTAACCAGCTCTCCTAGGTGCTATCCTGTCATACAAACAATAGATTTGCTTTCAAGTGACTTTTCTCTTTAGTTTCACATGTATATTAATTCCCCTACAAAATGATGTTTCTCTGCCTTAAACATGAAAAAGAATGCAACTACAGACAGCTCCAGTGAATTCCTAAAGAACTGTTTCTTTGAAAGACCCCATTAAATATCCTTACAGATACGTGCCCTGCTCTGACCTCCATCTGAGGTCACTACCAATGGGAAGTGGTGGTACAACACTTAATCCACATTCCTTCGAGAAAGGATGGTCCAATGGTTAGGGCACTAAGCTAGGACTTGGGAAGCCCAGATTCAATTCTCTGCTCCAAACTTCCTGTGTGACCTTGGGCAAGTCACTTAACTTCTCGGGGCTTCAGTTCCTCATTAGTAAAATGGAGATAATAGAGCTTCCCTACTTTACAGGGGTGATGGGAGGATAAATACATTAAAGTTTGTGGATTGCTTAGACACTATGGTGAATGGGAGCCGGATAAGTACCTAATATTGATCATGTACTGAACAAAAATTTAAGTGGTGACAACATAAAAGAAGCCTATATATTTCAATATAGAATTTCAATAGTGCAAATAAGAAAGGCACGATCTCTAGGATAACTGAGGCAGGGGCATACATTTTAGGTTCCATCAAAGCTAGTGACAAAGGAGCAGCTACATTCAGCTTGCGGGGATTTTGGTATTAGCAGGTGATCACTGCACAGAATGTTGTGAATATGTCACAAGCAAAAGACAACCAAAAAGATTAATGGCAGGGGAAGAGAAGGAGGAAGTTATGAGATACAGAGGCACCTGTATTCTAGGCTTCCTATTAGGAAGCAGAACTCCTTTGTCCCACCTCTAGTGTTTTCCCTCATTCAACAGAATCTAATTTGCTCTGTCTGGTCTGCCATGACCTTGCATACTGTTCTACACAACAATGCTACACCCCCAGATTCCTCTCCGGATGCCGCCTGGAAATACAAAGCAGCAGGGAGTTGTTTTAATCACACCACCTTCCCTCCCTTTCGTGTTATTTGGCCTGCTTTTATGCAAAGTTCTTTTAATACAACCGTGAAAAACAAAACACAGCATTAGTTCGAAGTTAACCAGAGCTATCTTTCCAGCCACTCCCCAAACAGTCAGAAGATACAGGTTAGGCTTTAACAGAAAGAAGGACTGGCGGACCCAAATCAGACATACTCGCCAAGATGGGAGCCTAAGGTTACATTCTTCAATCCATTTTTAGGTGGCTACATAAGTGGCCTGATTTTTCGGCGGCGATGAGCACCCAGCAACTCCCGCTGAGTTCAGTGGGAGCCATGAGTGCTCATGGTAGCCTAGCGTTGCCACCCATCCGGTTTTCACTCGGACAGTCCGGGTTTCAGCTTGTGTGCCCGGCTGCCACTTGACAAGCCCGGATGTCGGTTTTGTTTTCCCTAAGTGGAAGGAAGGAGGCAGCGCAGCAGCCGCCACCACCGCCAGGGCCAAGCTGCTCCTGTGGCTCGCAGTGGTGTGCAGGGGTGGGACCTTGGGGGGGGGGTAAGAGGCAGAGAAGGGGACAGGGTCTTTGGGGAGGGGGAAGAGGCGGGACAGGAGCCGGGTCTCGGGGGTCCAGTTACCAGCCATTAGAAAGGTGGCAACCCTTACGGGAGCCCCCAGGTAAGCGCATGTTCGTACGTGTGCACACACACACACACACCCCCCACACACCCCCCCACACACCCCCCCACACACCCCCCCACACACCCCCCCACACACCCCCCCACACACCCCCCCACACACCCTGAGCCAGAGGATGAGAGGCTGTTACAGGCCAGCGACAGTACCTGGCTCTTGAGCTCAAACGATTCCTGCTTTTAGCTCTGGAGGTCCCCACATCAATCCCTGGGGCGGGCCAAGATGGTGATTGTCACACACCGTGCTTTTGAAAACATGGCCGACTATTTAAGTGCCTCGAGATGGATTTCAGGAGCTGAACTTCAGGCTCCTGTTTTTTAAAGTCGCGACCTCCATGTAGATTAGATGGGGCGTGGGGCAGGGGGAGAAGACGAAGGATGGGGGAATACAGAGATAGTGCTTTTTACTTTTGTTACCAATGGTGTTTGTGCCAGAAATACTATCTACATTCCTTTGCACTGACAGTAACATGCTTCGGCGTTGGTCCAAATTTGAGAGGACAGATACTGGTCTTGTTATCAAGTGTCCGGCCAGCATGGATCCTTCTAGTTCCCTGCTCCCGAATACAATGGAGGGGGGGGGGGGGGAAGAGAGAGAGAGAGAGAGAGAGAGAGAGAGAGAGAGAGAGACAGAGACACAGACACACACACACACACCCACCCACCCACCCCTGCTCATTTTGTTTAACCGTGTGTTAGGGGCAGCTTGTTTTCCATAAATGCAGTAACACACAATGTGCTCCTCTGCCCAACACTTAAGGAGTTACATATTTTCGACCATCTTTAAACTCTTCCTCAGCGCACACAGTTTCATTGAAGCCTATGAAGCTTTAACTATCAAAGCTGATGTAAACTCTGACATTTCTCTCAGGTCACTGAATCAGTGACCTCATCTGCTTATTCGGGTTGGGAGGCATTCTGCCTGCACCGAAGACTTGTGAGATGGTCTAGTTAGCAGCATTCATGACAATGTATCACTAGAAACGTATGGCACCCAGAAACGTATTCTCTCACGCAGCCCCATCCTACACAAACAGCACAAACCCATTTTTGTAATATTAGAAACTTTGAACTTCTATGCACTCATCACTGGCCAACGTGGCACGTATTCAAGGCTGATAATCTAGTAGTCGCATGGTAACTGTAGCTGTTCATTGAAGTTGGGGTATAATGAGCTACCCACAAGGGAATACAGACTTCACTCTGCCCCCAAACCTTTGGTTTCGTCTTCCCTGAAGGTCTTAATGGGGACACTCTTTAAGAAGCACTGGAATGGGTTACCTAGGGAGGTGGTGGAATCTCCTTCCTTAGAGGTTTTTAAGCTCAGGCTTGACAAAGCCCTGGCTGGATGGTTTAGTTGGGGATTGGTCCTGCTTTGAGCAGGGGGTTGGACTAGATGACCTCCTAAGGTCCCTTCCAACCCTGATATTCTATGATTCTTAAGGGATCAGTCTTCCCATGTGTGTGTAGAGTGCTACTGCAAAACAAATAAAAATAATCACTCCAGCAGGCTTTATATTGGTGATTTTCTATAAGAGAAAAAAAATTAATATTCCAGATTCTTTTCTCCAGCACTAACCCCAGTGCAGCCTCCCACGGCAGCACAAGCTAGAAGGACCCTCTGGATTTTCTAATCGAACCATACACTTTACAATTTAAGAGATCCAAGGAGAAGAGTCAGGCAATTGACTGTTTTCTTTCACCATTTTAGTCTCAAAGTTACCTTGGGTTCTCCTTGTGTCTGTCTGTTGTACCTACCTCTCTTCCAGTCAGACTTCAATTGTAAGCTCTTTGGTTCAGAGACAGGATGGTGTCTAGCACAACGGGGCCCTGATTGGGGCCCCGTAGAGCCACACAAATCATTCTTGGAGTGGAAACTTTGGGTGGATGAAGCATTAGAGCAACACCGCTCGTGCCCAAGTGACAGCTAATAGCTAATTTCTCCTTAGGATCAGAAGCTTGGAGTACTTAAAACCCACCAGCCAACAGCAGCATAAAAAGCACCAGCCTACAGCAGCAACTTGCATCAGTATTACGGAGTCACAATTGTGAGCCCTTAGTCAAGGAAGCAAGATAGTTTCCATTAGATATAAATATAGATGCCTGTCACCAGCTCCAAGCAGCTTCCCAAAAAACTTTCTTGCATAAAAATATCTTTGAACCTGGACTGCACATGAGGAGAATTTGTATGTTTGTTTTAAACGCATGTGCAACTGGAGGAGTTGTTTTTGAGCCGAGACTTTGACAGAAATAGCCAATTTTCAATGTTTGAAAATTGCTCTTTTCTTGATCCACTCATAAAACCGCTTTATATATAAACGGCAATGGTTTCCACACACTGCAGAGGAGATTCATGCCCAGGGCTGTTTTTACCAAGGTGAAGCATGGCAGCGATTAGCAATTAGAGGAGCGCTTAGAGACATTTTATACACTCTCACGGTGGACTGGAACAGCCAGCTCTCTAGCTAAGCTTTGACAGAGAAGTTACCTCAAGTTCTTGCTCTAGTCCAGTGGTTCTCAACTCTCAGCGGTGGCCCACTTGCGGCCCACTCAGCACTGAGCTGCGACCCCAACTGATATCCTCATGGCCATACAGGTAGTATAAACATTGTGTGGGTGCAGCTCACATAACACAGAGAGCTGCATATGCAGCTCACAATGCTAAAGAGGTTGAGAACTACTGCTCTAGGCTAAGTGACCGGCACCCTTACCATGCCCACCAGCTCTCACCCCTACATCAGGAGACTCTTCGCCCTTGTGCATGCCCCATGGATCCCTGATCTCAGCTTCAACATTTCACCACCATCCCCACATTAAAAAAAAAATAAATAAAAAAAATAAATCACACACACCCCTTTCTTGTGGGGATGTCACAGCCTAAATATCCATTTTTACCCTGGCCAGTCAATAGAAACAGCCACAGACATGGTAGTACTACATGTACCTGAGAAGAGAATTGCTTGGCATGGACGGGAGCTTTCTGTTACTTCAGACAACCTGGTACTGCCAGCCCCTAGCTCCTCCTCCCTCTGATCAGTCACAGTCACCGGTTCCCACTGAGTCCTACACCCTGCACTGGCACCAATCAGCTGCGCAGCTCATGACAAATGTAGGGATGTTTCCAGCATCGGTAGCAAAATCCCCTGGAGAGAAGTGTCTGTCCTTCACACCCCCAACACACAGTGGGTGTTCTCCACCTCCCCCACTGACCTACTCCAAGCTAGAAGGGCAACTTATATCATTATACCACTGCTTCCCATGAGCAGGTGCTCCATATACTCAACTATAAATATTCATCAAGGCAGACTTAATTTGCATGTGCCAAATGGGGTAGTCTCCATCCTGAATGTGGAAGGTGGACAGAGCTGCAGGGGCAGAGTTCAGGTTGATGTTGAAACCCGAACGTCGGCTGTACTACATTGGTAGCGTTTATAGCTCAATATTTTTCCAGACAGACATTCTGTTAACATGTGTATTCATTTCACTCTCTCTCTCTCCCCTGCCCCCACCCTCCACAATGCATTACTGTCACGATCAGCAGAGGAAACAGCTGAATTAACAGAGAGACTGACCTATCCCCTCATCCCTAGAGGTTATTCTTCCAGGCACCTGTTCTGAGAATATTTCAATCTCTCAGCCCTACAATTTGGGAGATTATAAACAACGCCTATATACATCCTGGGGGTTTTCTGAATTTATATCTCCTATGCCTCATGAACTAAAACAGGTTTTACACCCTATACTTTTTGATTAAATATAAATGAATTCCAACTTCACAGTTTCACTAATTTCCTGTAGATGAAATTGGAAAATGCTCAAATTTGTATGCTAACTCTGTCCTGGCTGTCAGCTAGATCCCTGGAAGCCCCATCTGCTAGCACCATAAAAGATCTCACATCAAAGGTGTTTACTACCTTGTGTATTTTTATTATAAGCTACTACAGTGTTCATCAAAAATTAAAACGTACATCTGGGCTTGTTACCTTGTAAGAACACGTTTCACTCCATTTAAGGTCAAATAAGTTTATAGCAATACTGTGAATTTAGCCATTAAAAATACATAGAGGTATCAAAAGAACTCATATCAATCTATACACTGTTCCAGTAAACAATCAAGTGCTCATATTCAAAGATTAACAGATTAATCTATTTCACAACACCATACCAGGTACTGGAAAAGCAGCAGTTTTCTTTCTAATTCATGAAATCCAGGCATAGTCTAAGCACATCACTGCTAAAATGCTGAGGCAAGAACAGTAATTTATGTTGTATTGGCTACTGAAAGGAGGAGTCACCAGGTGGCGCTGTTACAGCCTCAAGTTTTTTTCTTGGCACGTGAACATGTTTCTAGTCTTAGAAAGTATGCTTTGTTGTTCTCATGCACTTCTTTGGGGGAGCTATGGCAAGCAGCAAGGGAAGTTGTTCTCTGCCTTAATCTCTCTAATTAAGGTAAATTCTTGAGGCAGAGTTGCTCCCTGGGCACTGGGCTGAAATTCCCAGAAGAATAGATTGCCCTCATGCTGTTTTCTGCATCTCTGTTCCAGGACTGGTGTGTGTGTAAACAACGAAACGTGTCACACTTAGAATATACCCAGATGCCACATCACTGATTTTTCCTCCAATAGGAATCTGACCTGCAAGGCCTCAACATCTGCTACCAAGCAGCAGAGGAGGGATGACAGTATGCTTGCTGCTAAAAGAAGTAAGGGTTTGATGCAGGAATTACTGGGCAAGGTCCTTTGGCTTGTATTATTACAAGAGGCCAGACGATGATCCTAGTGCTGCCTTCTGGCCTTAAAGTCTATGAAGATATGGAAGAGTTTCTCCTTGTCATATATCTACTGTGTCCTTCAGCACTACCTACACCATGGCTATATAAAACTGCAGAAGACATTCCTGGATCAAGAGTTTGGGGCATAAAAAGCACTACACTTACTGACAAAGGTTTTCTGGTCAGCCAGCTGGAAGATGATATACAATTTCCAGGAGGCCCCAACTTCTTGTTTAAAAAGGAAGTTGAATTGCCTACAAGCTCAATGCGTGTTTCCAGCAATTCATTGCACACCTTCTTTTCTTACTTGCACTCCATCAGCACCATGCAGATAATGGTCACATATTTCAGGAAAAATGAAAAACCCATAATCATGGGCAAACCCTGATTTTTGGGCGTGCTGGGGCGTTAACCAACCCAATATTAGAAATCTTGTCCTTCCACCTTTCCAACAAAAAAAGTGGGTTGTTTTTTTCTTTAAAAAAGGAAAAACCACAAAAACCACTTTGAATCTTATACTCCCACAACACAAATTTACTTCTCAAGATCAGGTCACTACACTTTTAAACACGCATGCACAGCTTTGCTCCACTGCTAGATCCTCTCCAAGAATCTGGGAGGAAGGTCAAGATGTGAGGCTTAAAAACAGGCAAACGGCTCTCCAGGAAGGGCACTGTATGCAGGTGCTGGGGAGGTCTCCCACAAAGTGCTGAAAAAGCCGCTTCAAAAGGAGCCATAGAAAGTTTTTGCACTCAAGAATTCTTCTGCAATGAAAATCCTGTCAAGGGCCCCGTCCATTTAAATCCTCCTCTCCCTCCCCCCCTTTTTTTTTGTGGAAGCAGCTGTTGAAGAGGCTATTGTGAGAACAAACATGCATTGTAGTGGAGCTCAAAGGGTAAGCGACAGCCTTTTCAGGACCCCGTTAACATTCAAGGAGGGATTAATAGCAAAACTGGATACTGACAAGTGCCCTGAAAATATGAAAGCTAGGAGACAAGATGCTCACAAAATTTCCCAAGCATGCCCGCATTTAAACCCTAGACCTCAGGGTGTTTACACTAAACATTTGCCCACGCTGTACCACAAGAAATAATAGTGCAGGGAATAAGTGGAAAGGCCCTGCTCCACGGACAATAATAGAAAGACTAAGATCCCGTTACCTGGGAAGCAGCTCCACAGCTATAGCAGAAGTCAATTTTGTCGGAGCCGCTCCAGGAGGCAGGAAAAGGGGAGCTCCTGATAAACCGGTGAGATACTAACACCACGCTTGGAGCAAAGTGCAGCAAAGCAGGTCAATAAAATGTTAGTAAATGGTCTGTCAAGAACATCTAGGACAATAATGATCCATGCGCCTAACCGCTGTTAATTTCAAACATATGCACAGAGCAACGGGTCACAGGGGTTAGCAAAAGCTGCACTACCCAACCAAAGTCCCCACCTCTTAGAAATCACAAAACCCCTTTCGGTTTCAAACTAAGCTAGCTCGTTTCTGAAACGTGACTAGGGTTAGCAGAGGGGCTTGCAGAGAGATTATCATTCGCTTGTCCATGTGGGATGGGGCTGCCCATCATTTCAAACCCATCACATATGCAAAGGGCTGCCAAACGGCAGGAACACCCCACCTGGGTGCAACTCAGTAGAGGAGGAGAGTGGGGCAGAAGCGGGTACAACTGTCACAACTCAGGCTGGCCATCCGTCTGGTTTTGAGCCAGCCAGGCCTGTTTTTCTGAAGTTTGTCCCTGTCCGGTACGGATATAAAACCGGATGTGGTTGTCTGGAATCACGGTGGACGCCGGGAGGATGCCGTTTGGCAGAGTGCCCTGCTCTGCCCCTGCCAACGTGAGCTCTCATGCAGGTCAGGCCAGGGCAGGGTGGCGCACTCTGCAAAATGGCAACCTGTGTATGGTGTGACCTTGCAGGCACTATGCATGTAAGGTCACGCACGGGAGGGCAGCGCACTCTGCAAAATGGCGTCCTCCGTGTGGTGTGATCTCGCAAGCACCATGTGTATGAGGTCACAGCAACGGAGTTGAGGTCACGCCATTCTAAAAGTCCGGTATTTTCAGGATGTGCCAGCAGCCATCCTAGCCCCCGTGAACTGTGCCAATTTGCCCCAGCTAGGGATGTGGCCCGGTATCTTTGCTGGGTTTCATTATTTGTTTAACCAAGCCTCAGTGAGAACAGCCACATGCAAACCTCAGAAAAGAAGCCTGAAGGAGGCCGATGTTATCCGGCAATTTAATCCCTTCCGTTGTATCATTCACTTTACATATAATTAGCCGTGTATGGCAATTGCTTTATTGGATAATTAGGCAGCCATCCACACTGCAGATGCACAGACCACCTTTCAAAAAGAGAAGAGAGCTCACAGGGCTGCCAAAAGAGGGCTCTCATCTCAACATTCCCCTCCCTGTTTTAACAAGTGACTCCAAGCTGCTTCCTTCATGAGATGGATTCAGGTTCAAAAGTATTTACTTTGATGCCAAAAAGCTTCGTAAATAGCAACAATTCAACTGACTCTCATAGCACGTTGGGCAGGAGTTGTGCTTACATTTGTTTGCTAATTAACCTTTTCCCTCCAGGACAATTAAAACAGTTAATTAAATGCCTGGCTTTACTTTAAATTCTCTTTTTTCTTCCTTGCTGAGAGCCAGTCACCCGTTTGTACTCTGACCTCGATTGACTGAATGCAAAGACTTGCTTGCTAAGCTTTCCATTTCACTGCTCCCCATTTCATTGTTAACCCCCAGAGTCCAACAACCTGTGCAGTTGTAAGGCACCAGTGTAAGTAATGGAGTTTTCCCCCGTTAAGGCTTTAATTAATTTGGCATCAGAAACAGAATTTTCAAATCGTTCAGTATCAAACATTTAACGTACACCAATGCATCACCACCTAGTCCTATCACCATAGCAACAAACGACAGCCTCCCAGGCTGGTCCCAATTGGCTAATTTGGGGACAGGTTTTGAGATTTGCGATTACACACACTTAAAATACAGGCTACTGCCCATGGAGTGTGTCCATTATCTTTAATTAATAAGCAGAAACATGCAATTCATTATGAGGCCACCATTTAGACTCCAGAATATTATGGCATTAAGTCAGCCAATTTTTATTTTAAAGTGACAGTCAAGTAGCATCAGCCCACAGTTTAGTTTTGAAAGCGAGAGGTTTTTATAATAACCCTAACGTTAATACAGTTCTAAAGATATAATTCTACATTCCCTACATTTGCCCAAATGACGCAAAATGCAAATAGCAGTCAGTATAAATTAACAGTATATATTAGAAATGTTAATTTAAAAAAATAATCTCAGATTTTTACATTAAAATTTATTAGTAACGACTTTTTTTTCTTAAATGTGATTTTTTTCACCTTACAAGATTCTTTAATAAAATGCTCATTTTACAACAAAACCTGCACTGTTGGCAAATTTTCGTTTCCACGGCACTACAAAAATTCTTCCCATTTATTAAACCTACGCATTAAAGTTGTGTAAAAGACACTGCATTTTACTCGATTTGATGTTTCACAGTTCCATAGAAAGAGTTTTATAAATATCCTAGTGTACCCAAGCTAATTCTGTTAATAAAGCGGCTGTAAAAGCAGCACATTTTAATCTAATACATAAAACTAAGACTTTTGTTTCCATTTAAAAAAAAAAAAAAAAAGGGCAACTTAACTGGCAAAAGGGAAAAAAAGTCTCACAGACCAGTGAAAGTGAATGCAGTATCACAATATTCATCACAAACCACTACTTTAAAGATCCTGTGTTCTATTTAACACCATTATAAGAGGGCCACTAAGCTACAGGAGAATATTAATTCTCCAGAGAAATTTAAATTAGACAAAAAGTGAAATTTACATAATTGTTTTAATTACCTGCCCTGAAGACTAATCAAGACTTTACATTGCTTGAGGATTATTTAGCTTATTTAAATGGGAACACACAGAAATTATGGCCCTGTCCCATTTTGCCAGAAGACTCTGCCTTGTATATTACTGCAGTACCCAGAAGTCCTAATCTTCACTGGGGCCTGGTCTATATTCAAACTTGCATCAGTTAAGACGTGACTTTAATCTGATTTAGTTAGTTCAGCATAAATCCTCGGATGGACACACATAAGTAAATTGGAGCCATTTTAAAACAGATTTAGCTTAACTGAGTAAGGGATTGACATCAACCAAAATCGATATAAACCAAATTTAAATCCATTTAAGACCATGCACTCAGATTTTGACACTGGCTTAACCAAATGTTTTAAAACCAATTTAGAGATAAACCAGTGCAGCTCTAAATAACTGGCAGGCATTAGACACTGTCTACCTCTAAGTCCCAGCACTGAAATGCTTACAATTTAGGAATACCTTCCCCATTCAACAAGTTTTTGCTCCTAGAGCCAAACCTTCCCTTCTAAAGGTTCATTACCTCAGTTCTCACAGCAGCCATTTCCCACATTTACATGGAAGAGTGCATTGTTAGAGTTTCCACTGATTATGGACATGAACATTTTCACAGAAGCACCCAACTCCTGTGATTTCCTTATGAATTCTATGACATTTGTGGTTTTACTTAACCTTCCTGCTCCTGGGACAATTTCTGGTTCTCACAGTTGCAGAGAAGAACTTGAAAAGGTGACCTTAGGGCAGCCGAATGGCTGAGAAACCAGAAGGCAATGAAAAAGGATCCACAACATTTTTTTTTTTTGGAATATGATTTTTAAGGGCCAGACTTGTGGTTTTTGAACATTAGGAGTTTGCAGCACTACAGGTGCGCCTGTGCACTCTGCCATGACTGACTTTGTAGCTGCTCCTCCACCAGTCACCCGATGTTTTCATTGGCTATTCACATTCAAGCCAAACCTCAATGTAGAGCAAGCAGGAGAACAAGCGTGCTTGCTCATACAGGAAAAACTGCCACAACAAATGCTTAGGGTGTACACGTCTCTAACCCCAGTATGACAAGATTTAAGTTGGCACAGCTGCTGTGCAAAATCCATTCACATGCAAAAATGAACTGTGTTACAGACATCAGAAGAGTTAGTGTAAACAGAGTGCGTACAAAACCTAAAGGTTCTCCTAATAACCAAGCCAAGAAACAAAGTTCTTGTGCAACAACAACATTCTGGCTGTGAGAGGAGCAATCATGATGCGGCTGTAATTTTACCTTGGAGGAGATTTGCAGCATTTTGATCCGAGTCACCAGATAAGCTATTTTGTTTGCACAAAAAGTGTTTCTCCCATCTCCGTGGAGGTGTTTGGGCTTTTAAATTGGCCAGCTTTAGAGCATCTTCATAGCTGCCCATGTGACTCAGTCATGCCTTCCTACCAATGCTGTAAAAAGATGAAAACACCAGCCCCTCCTGTCAAGAAACTTCCTCAGCTGATACACCCACAAAAACAGGAGGAGTAAGAATGCTCAATGCTTCCAGCCTCTCTTAATGTTGTTGTGGAAAAATTAACCACACGTTGTGTTTGAATCAGAAACGCCAGAGGCTTCTTTATTAATAAAGCATATATGCTGGGAAGCAACACATGGCAGCATGGGATGGATACAACCAAGGTGGCTTCCAAATTACAAAAGGCGGTTACATCTCTTTCACTTACATTCACTTGCATTCAAACAGTAGACTTCCTCTTTGGTAGTTTTCCTACCAGACCAAGAGGAAATTCCTTATATGGCATATTGAGTAACAAAACATATTTTTCATTAAAAGGCAAAGTTGTGGTTAAACTGTAGATCACAGAAAATTTAGCTTAGTATTGCAGTTTTTTATACTTCTAGCTGAGCTGGCTGCTTATCACCCACTGTATCCCACTTCCTCTACTGACCTTTGCCTTACCTACTATTTTAACTAAAGGTCTTTGGGACAGACAGGGCGGAACCCAAACAGCAGTTTACTATATGAGCAAAAGGGCAAAGAGGGGCTGGGGACCTCTACAATATCACTGTGCCTGACCTGGGAGATCCACTCGCGCCCACTTGGGGCTGGAATCGAATACCTTTACTAACAAGGAGACGCATTCCCACTGCCATCAGTCAGAGCTACTTGCAGAGTGAGATGCTCCTCACCGGGGCTCAGGGGTTCAGACGCTGGTCCTTCAAGGTTTCTGCACTGGAATCCTGTACGTTCACCTCAACCTACAAGCATTTTCAGGGACACCCAGATCACACAGGTTTTTGATATAATGCTGCCCACCTCCACATCCACCACTGACATTTCTCTACACAGTGCCTGTGCAATGACTCTACCTTTCACCCTTTTGACTCTGGGTTCCAGAGTCCCTGTTTGGAGGTTTCTAACTTATTTCCAAGATGTTTTATTTGGCTGACCTCACTTCAGTCCTGCTCTCTGCTGGACATGGCAGAAGGAACCCTGGAAACATCTTTTATGGACTCGGAAGCAGACAGCGGTGCTAGAAGCTGAGGTGCACAATTGTGCTTCTCACTGGAAGCCTGCAACCTAGAGTAGCCTTTTTCTGGCTATTTTGTGCGTCTATCAGCCCATCGTGTCTTTCCTGCCCATGTTCTGATACTCCCAGTGTGTTATAGTTAGGGTCAGTAAGACTGAACAATCTCTTTTTCAACTCATGGTCTAGTCATATCCACAATCAGAAGATCAGTGAGTGAGACAGAGTATTTCCTCAGCTCTCCAGGATGAGCATGTACCATAAGGGGAAAAAAACCAATAGTAAGCAGAGGCTGCACTTTCCTTATTGGTTCAAGGGATGCAATTATATCACACACTAAAATTCAAAATATACAAAAGGTAACGTTTTGTAAGCTTCAGTCATGCCAGGAGAAAATGGCTGGATAAGACTAATGTCTTATTACAAACTAAATTACTGTTAGGAAGAAAACCAGGTGTGAATTTTCTGTGAATTTCCCAGTGCAAACATGAGGAGCTGCAAAAATCTGTGTCTTGGGAGGCTGAATCCCCTATTTGCAATATTGGGATAATCCTATTGTGATCGGGATACTCAATGAGCCAATGTTCCATGAAGAGTGCATTTCACTTTGATTGAAACAAGGCAGTGGCCAGTTGTGCAAAAGCTGTGCAAAACGGTCCTTTATCTGCACTGGTGCTCATGGAATTATGATCTCTAATCACTGATCAATACACGTACTAGAGCAGTATTGTTGCAGTAAAGACTAGACGCTTTTCAGAAGCCACCGCCACACCGTTATTCAGTGTTTCCATGCATGACTCTCCTATTATGGATGTTGTATATCACAGAGGACTCTACATCTGAAGAATGAGGTACTGCAGGGTTAGAAAGAAATCCAATACGCTGTGTATCAGTTTCACTACAGGTGAAAGTGTAGTGTTTCTCTATGGTGAATAGCATACAAAGGTGAACACAAGTGCTGTCTCCAGGGCTGAAAGGAAGTTAAAGGACTTACTGGTACCGAGCCCCAGGACCTTTAAATTGCCACCTGGGGAAGCTGGTCCCAGTACGGCACACCGGCTCTTGCCGGTACGCTGTACCGGGGCGTACCGGTTTACTTTCGCCTCTGGCTGTCTCTTTTAGAGAGAAAGTCTATGCATCAGGATGGGATGCCCTAAATGGATATGAAGAAATGTCTCCACAAGGATTAGCTTGAGTTCCTTTGTGGTCCTAGGATCATCATCTGTAGTGGACCACAAGGAAAGTGCTCTTGGATTCTAACTGTTTCATAGAACATTCCAGTTCTAACAACTATTTTCACCTTAAATGGCTGTTTGGAGAGATGTGCACTGGCTTTAGTCACCTTACCAACTCTTGATCCACTGCACTAAGACCACGAATATGGCTTCAAAGGACAAAATATCTGAAAATATGCCTTTAAGACAAGAGAGACAGGCCAAAACATTCAAAGTTGCTTGCCTAAAATTTGGCACCTTAATTCATATTTAGGTGCCTACATAAAACTGGCCATGATTTTCAAAGATGCTGAGCACCTGCTGTTCCCCAATGACTTTAATGTGAGCTGCAGGACGAGACCACTTTTTGGAAAAATCAACTGTGCCTTTACTCTGCTTGGTGTTCAAAAAATCTAAATTACCAGACTGACGGGAGCACTTGAAATACATATATTGTTTATAAAATTAGGCCTTCAGTAGTTTTTGGATACAGAATGAATGCGCACTATGCAAATCAATCACATGACTAGTCTCAAGATAATCTAGGTTTTTATTCAGCACACATGGCCATGGTACCTAATAAGCTAATGCATGTTATACGGTATTAGTGTGGTTCCCAGTCCTTCAGCTGTGTTCTTACTAGGGAAAACAGAAGGCAGAGGTGGCTAGGATGAAAGAGAGAAGCAAAAAATTAACAGGAATAAAGAGACAAGTGGAAACTGGAGAGAACAGCAGCACTTGGAAATTTTACCTAACACTTACGAGCCAAGTGGTAGGTCTGAAAGAAAAGTTAGGAGCGCACCAGTGAGGTCCAAGTGAGCTGGCGAGAAATCAACCTTCCACCTTCTCTCCCCCACATTCATCTCCAGGGATGTATGAGGGTGCTTGGATTTAGACTAGTGTACTGTTCTTAGAACCTGTTTGGAGACTCCCATGTTTCCTATCAGCTTATGGATATGGCTGCTAGGGATCTTGTATGTGAACCTTTAACTCCTCTAGCTACAGGCTATACAGTCCAGGGTAACAGCAGGACTTAGAAGTTCTGTTAGCACCTTCCCTGCCATGACAACAAAACTCCTTACAAGCATTAAGTTGACTAAGTCTCAACACTCTTGTGAAGTGCATAGGTATCTTCGCATTTCACAGATGGGGACATGGAGGCACAGAGAGGGTAACTGTCTTGTCACAAAAACTCTCAGCTCCCCACTCTTACTACTAGGCCATGCTGCCTCCCCGGTACTACACAAAAAACACGCAAGCGCTCATGGCAGCTCCGATTTGAATTCTACCAGCAAGTCGGGCTTTTGACGAAGAACAGAAACACAATTTTAGGTGCCAGTCCTGCAAAGGGCCCAATCAGAAGTGCAGACATTTGCTCCCAGAGTCCTGCTGAAAGTCAATGGAACACTGAGCCCATGCATTCTGTTGCATTCTCTTGCACAACTGAGGGTCTTTTAAACTATGCACATTACTGCGCTACATGAAGCAGAATGTTGTCCTGTCAAACATGGATGTTCTGTTTATTTATTGAAAGAAAGTTCCAGCATAAAAGAGGGAGTTTGCAGCTCTCTCATAACCTAAGCGGTGACTAAATGAACAATTCTCATTTGCTTCACGGCTAGCACACGTACAATGCCGATAATTGGCATCAAGTTCACATAGGCATAGGCAGTGACCTTTTTCCTTACAGTGGTTTTATTTACCTGCAGCATAAACATTTCTTTGCCAGTTTATTCACGCACCCTTTGCCCACATAGCTGGCTTTGAGAAGAAATGGTGTTGTTAGAATTAATTGGCACATCGATACAGTTAAAATTGAGATGGTTGACCTGCCAACAAATGCTACCATTCAGCCAAATATAAATATACAGTGAACAGCTCTTAGACTTGTTACAGATTGGAATTTTAGATAGACATCTTGCCAGACAATTTTATATCAAAGTAGAAGTAATTGACACTGCTGTAAATAAAGCTGCTATTGGATTACAAATTAGAAAGAAAATGAGTCTTACTGAATAAATAGATTCGGATCTTTAATGTTTTGGCATCTTGGATTTGCCAAGAGCAAATCAAGTGCTCCGTGTGTGTTGTCCAAAACCCCAAAATAAAGATCCAAAAAGAGATGCTTAGCATCCTTCCCTGGTAAATCTGTGCATGTAAAGAGTTTATGGATACTCACCTGTTTGAGTGGGTAGTTCATGTGTGGTACTAACTAGAAAGAACCCATGACAAATAGTCTTAGTCTGACCCATTCATCTCTTAGAAATGGGCCCGATCCAAAGTTGGTTGGAGTTGGTAGAGAGACGGCGAAGTGAATGGATTTTAGCCTAGAGCTATAGGTTCTCAAAATCCTACTGCTGACATCAGAACTCAAACCTTCCCTTTGCGGCCGTGTCTACAGTGGCGAAAAATTGGACCCTTAATTGGCCACACTCCTCTGTCAGCGGTAGCTGTACTACTAGACAAGGTTTGGGCAACTGTCCCATTGGGATCTCTATCGCCGCTCTTAAATGTCTGTACAATAGTAAGGAGGCCTGATTGGGGCCTCCAGGCGTGACCACAATACAATTAACAACAGAAGTAAGGGCTACTGAAAGAAGAATGCATTGCTGCCTAATGAGTTTCCATCTCTGCAGCACCAGTTGTTTAAGGCAAGCTATGGTTCCGGTGTCCTAGCTACCTTTTTGAATGACATGACAAACAGTTGAGCAGCTTTCCATTTTTTAAAAACCCCTTTTAAAAAAAATTTCACGTTAGATTAGCACTAAGACAGTGGGACATATAATAAAGTTGTTACCACATGCCTTGAATAGCTGAAAGTTACTACATGGCCTCCAGTCTCAGTGTCAGAATTCCTTGTCTGTTATATGTCCATTTCCACCACATTTCCTTGTGATCCAAGGGCTTGATCTAAAGCTCACTGAAGTAAATCATCTTCGCGTACACGCAACGTGCCTCAGGCGGCACATGACCAGGATTCATCACCAAGTTTGGTCCGCTGGTTGGATCATTAGCTTCCCCAGCCCCGGCTGGGTACTGATGGGGAGCGCAAAGTGAACGCTGATCCATGCCCCGCCCTGAAGTCAATGGAAAGACCGCATTGATTTCAATGGGGTTTGGCTCAGACCCCAAAATGGGAGCTACGCTAATTACAAAATATTCAGAGCCCCCAACTGATTATAGTGTCAGTCTTTTTATTGGGGCATTCCCCCAGTGCTACTATGCCAATTACTGCATCTATACTTTTTAAAATGCAGGCAGTTTTCCTGAATACTCTGAGAGCCTGATCATGAGAAGGGCTGAATGCCTGCAACTTCCATTTACTTCAATGGAGTCTCTGATGCCAATGAAGTGGGTACTAACCCACGAAAGCTTATGCTGAAATAAATTTGTTAGTCTCTAAGGTACTACAAGTTTTTCTTTCTTATTTTCGTTTTGCTGACACAGACTAACACGGCTACTACACTGAAACCTATTCTGATGCCCTGGTCATCTCAGGATCAGGCAAACTAACAGGACCCTCCAACAGCAAATTAATGTTACATGCCAGAGGGAGACTACAGGGTAAATACAAGCTATGCATCAAGGCCAACAGCACTGAGTGAATGCCAGAAGGGGAAAAAATGCCAGTGCTGTATTAGTTTGGATAGTTAATGTAGATATTCCCGGTGCCCACGTTGCAAATACTTTAGCACGAGTTTGCTAGCAGAAGTGTGCATGTAAACAGCAGCTTTTCAGTTAATACTGCACCATATTTCTAGAGTGCAATTGGGAATTCAGAACTGCATCAGAAATCTGACTGTAGGAGTGACACATCCAGTCAGAGACTGGAAAATACCCTGGTAACTTTGTGTGTCCAAAGCAGGTGAATTTCCAATACCTGCAGCGAACTGGCCGAGGATTAATCTTCAATATCTGTTCAGCACATAATGCTGAATACATTTAAAGGCAGCCCACGCAGATGTTGGTCAACAGTCCGCAAACAGAAGGGGGATGGGAAGGGACCATCACAGGAATTAGATTAGAAGTTACTTGCCTAAATCTCCTACATCTAGGACTGTGTACCACTAGGACTGCCAATTTTGGTTGGACGTATTCCCAGAGGTTTCATCACATTACATAATCTTTAATCAAAGATTAATCCTTAATTCTTGGAGACTCCAGGACAGTGATACTCAGACCTCAGTGCGTCAGGAGCCATATTAGCCAATCAACATTACCCAAAAGAGCCACAGTTGTGTGAATTCACTGTTGTAGATAGTTCTATATATTCATATTTAAACAGTATGAGGAGAAATATTTAGTGTATATATGTTATTCTCACAGCAAAATGACTGACCAACTATTATTATTTTATCAATGACAATTGGTTAACAACATAGTAAAAGCATCATGATTGGTTAATAATTATATCACACTGTTTTAATATCATGTGCTGCAAAGATCTGCAGAAGACACATTAAAGAGCCACTTGTAGCTCGCGAGCCTCAGTCTGAGTATTACTGCTCCAGAACAATCCTGGAAGGATGGCAACCCTACGTGCCACTTCTCCACTACTATAATTAGTGGGCCAAATTTTCCCCCTCATTTACAGTTGTGCAACACTGTGGAAATGAAAACAGCTGAAAGGATGTAACCGAGGGCAAAATTTGGCCTTCGGGGCTTTTTAAAGAACCCCCCTCACATACACACACTCACTCAAGACTATGTAACAGTTCTCTTTTTTAAGAAAGGAACCTAACAGACCCAAATACTGAGGTATAGTATCCTTGGCGTTGCAGTTTTCAGTCCACGTTTGCCTTTCTAGCTGTAGCAGTTTGCACTCTCAGCCATCTTCCCCATCAGAAGGCCTGAAAAGGCCCTTTGGCGGGGACACATTAGAGCCCGTAAATTGACTCTAAACTCCCAATTTCTCTGCAGCCGCAAAGTCCTGGCAGCCATACTTAGCCCGGACTGTCTAGCATGCGAGGACACAGCCCCCGAAGGACATTACATAAAAGGTACATTATACTGGATTCTAGTAGCAGGCCATGGCATGTCCACACATTTATATGGTGAGCTCTCAGTGCGTGGTCTAATTAGGAGACTGACCATTAGCTCTGTGTTACTCACGAGTCATGACCTGCAAAGAAGTCCAGCATTAAGTTTGTAGTTCACAAGATACTCAATGTAACATACGGTATGTGGTGCATATATGGCTCAGCTGAGAAAATGCTTTATAATATACTAATCAACATTAGGGCTGTGTCCTTCCTGCATCAGGTAGTAGGAAGCAGAGATTCAGAAGGAACATTTATTAACACGTTGAAGAATGCTGTGCGGAAAACAGGATAGTCCAAGAAAAACTGTCCACTAGTTTTTAAGTGGGATGTTTCATATCCAACACGGCTTTAATAAATATACTGCCCTTCTGGGGGAGAGAACTAGAATCCGATGAACAACAGGTTTCCTCCTTTTAATTAGGTCTCCAGAGTTTTATTCTCAGCATCTTGGGAAATGACAAAGATGGCCATAGTTCTAGTCAGCAATGGCTAACCAGTTCCTTAGTATTAATATTAAGACTTGAGTGAGAGAAGCTTAGATCGTCTCCAAACGAGGTCAGCTGGATGATCACGAACAGGCGAAATTCTGTCTATGTTCCACCTGCACGTGTGTCTGTGAGGAGTGCATGTCTAGACGATGAGCTAGGGGCGTGATTCCCCTGCTCGCGTACACGTAGCCGCAGTAGCATGGGTAATGGTAGCATTGGCATAGGAGTACCTTCCTGCCAGATTCAGGCTGGTTTGTACTCAGCCTGCCTCCACTGCTGCTACCATGGCTAGACTGCTATTTATACTTCCATTTGCTTGATGAGAGCTAGCATGAGTGTGTGTACACAAGCAGGGGGGAAAATCACACTCCTAGTTTGTACCGAAGAGACAGCCGTCAGCACAGAGAGGTTAAGGATCTCCCAGCTGTAATCGGGGGCGACACTTATGTACTTAGTAGGGCTGCTATGAGGATTAGTGAGTTAATGTCTATACCAAGCTTAGAAAATGCACAGTGCTATCAGACGCAAATATGCTCATCCTGACCGATTGGAAGGGCAGTACTGCACAGAGGAAGGAAATCCCTCACCGCACCCTGTATCTGCGCTCTGCAGAGGTAGGAAGACCTAGGACAGAGTCCGATCCGGCAAGAAGAGCTGGAATGGGGATAGGAACAGAGTTTTCTACAATGCATGACCACCCAACAGTTTCTGTAGCACATGCCCGAGGACAGGATTCCAATAGCCAGATTCTGGGGGAGGGATTCACGCTCCTCCCAATACAGAGCTACCCGTGGGACAGGAGGGCTGTAGGAGATACAAAGCACCAAGTCTCATGGAGCAATTTAAACTATGTTCAGTATCATTCCCCATTCACATGTTAGAGATCATTTAAAAAGGCAGCATACGTTCCAGCCAAAATTAACTCCCTAACAAACACCTGATTTAACTGAACGGGGTTTTAATGCAGGAGCTAAAGCTCCAAAGGGAAGCTAATATACTATGCAAGAGACAAGTTGTCTATTGAGTTTAACGTCATAACCCACCACCAGGCCTAGTCATATGAAAGGAGGGGGGGGGGGAGGACAATTACTAAAATAAATCATATTTCCAGCCCAAACACTTGTAATAATAGAAGGTACAGGTTTCTCCCAAGCTGATTAGAACGGAAGAGATTAGAGAAAATGATGTGTCTGTTTTGGTCACTAGGCCCACAATGCAAAGGCACAGAGTCAATTTCATTGTTTTACCAATGGGCAGTTGCATTTCCTGTTTCATGTACTACCATGATGCATTCCTCCGGCGGTAGCTCCCTACAGAATCTTCCCAGTTTCCCAGTAGCCACAGCAGAGCTGAAACAAACGAAGGGCAGAACGCAGGAACATGCAGAGATGAGAAAGGGGTGGAGGAAGAATAAACTCAATCATGTTTGTTGTCACTGTCAAGCTCGCCAAAAAAAAAAAAAAAAAAAAAAGGACTTCTGAACATCAATAAGGAGGCAAGAAGATCATTGAAACTTTAAATTTCTTTTAAATAAGATATCTCAAACTTTTAAAAAAGGTGCTCTGTCACAAAACTGGCTTTTTAAGCTTAGTCAAACCTGCAAAAAATTCATGCTGACAGTATCCCTTTTAAGTTTTGCCTCTTAAATTGACTTCTTAAAAAAGGAATCTGTTTACTGACACACAGAGACACCCCTCATTAAAAAAGATTGCTGGTTGCAGTAATTTGCAAAGCAAGTTTCTAGACCTTTGTTCTTTTCTTGGTCCAGGGAAGTCAGGAAAAGGAGTCACTCCTCAAAAATCAGTCAACAGCAACTCAATATATATTGCCCATGGTGAACCAGACATGATAAAACTGCCTATTTACAAGAAACCTCAAAGGAAGAAGTTCAGCTTTTTTCCAAGTTTCCTTCCAGCCACAGCTTCCTAATGGAATTACAGCATCCACCCCATGGAACATACAAGTGTAAAGCATTTCAAATGTAAGCATGTGCCCTACCCGGAGATAGGACGTGAAGGAAACCAACAGCAGCTCATGAGAAGAGCTGGACTGACGGCCAAGGAAAGCGAGATTACTTTAATCATGGTAAATTAACATTTCTGAGCACTGGCAGACAAGAACACTGGAATCCAACACACAATGTACACGCCATCCAAAGTTTGTTTTGGAAGTGAACTCTAGAATTGGATTAGTGTCACTGGCAACCTCACTCCCAATTTAAGTCCCACAGTAAATTTGCCATTTTACCATCTGATAAACAGCAATAAATGCTACATTATTTTCTACCCCTAGTTATTTTCTTATGTTTTCAGTTTAATATGCTCAGAGAACTGTGGATAACTAGCATTTTGCCTCCAGATATTAGTCAGTTACAGTATATGCTATCACATTTCAAAACTCCTAAAGAGGAATGCACTAAAATGATCATACTTTTACAGCGAAGTCACAAGACCAGCACTACATACTTGAATTCCTAACCCAAGGCAAGCTCATAAGAAAACGTACTGTGCATTAGAAGGATGGCTTTTAATGCCAGGAACCCTTATATCAGAAAACATGCTTAAAATACAAACATCTTCTAATGGGAGAAAGGGGGAAAAGGTAAACTATGTGAAATGCTATATTACTGTACTTGAACGTCAGATTCTAGTGCAAAAGAGATCCTAAGACTGATGTACTCCAATATTAGGATTCAAATCTTTTAAAACGCCTAAATTCCTCTTGTAGACCGAATTTGTCTGCTAAAATTCACATTATAACCACTGCACCGGGAAGCAGGAAGATGCTTTCAAACACATTTAAGATCAGATTTACAAATTTCAGTGCAAGGATAGTATGGAGCTCTGACAGGCGTTTCTCACCTAACACTTCCTCTCCCTGCTACTTTCCAAATTATAACCAAAGCACTGTTCAGTTTGCAGACAAGAGATTACCCTTGGTGTCTACAGACAAAATTCACCTGTGCAGAGGTTAGGACTACAAATCATAGAATATCAGAGTTGGAAGAGACCTTAGGAGGTCATCCAGTCCAACCCCCTGCTCAAAGCAGGACCAATCCCCAATTTTTTTATTTTATTTTTTGGCCCCAGATCCCTAAATGGTCCCCTCAAGGACTGAACTCACAACCCTGGGTTTAGCAGGCCAATGCTCAAACCACTGAGCTATCCCCCCCTGAGCTATCCCATTTAGGCCCTGTTGGCCACACTTAACAGTTGTGTTGGCCCTCCACACAGAGGTGAGTTTCATCCCATGAGGACTGAACCTGCTACAGTATGCAGCAGTAGTCCATGATAAAAGCTAATTAAATGCAAGTTATTGGGTGCAATACAGGAGTAACTAGAAGACATTTGCATTATGGTGGTGGTCAGACTAAATGACCATAATGGCCCCTTCTGGCCTTAAAGATATTATTTCTCACACATGCAGAAAACCATAATAAAAAAATAGTATGCACTTTGACAATCAGCCCCTAAATTTACATACAGGATATTTAACACAATAACCTACAGTCATTGATGCAGAACATAAGGGCTACCAGTGCCTCAGAATCACAGGAGTTGTTCCACCACCATTTATAAAACAAAGGCAAACAGCGAATTCTGTGTAGTTTCCAGCCACCGTTTAGTCACACTTCCTTTCAAATTGTTTCCCCTCCTATCAATAGATTACGGGACCACCTAATCTACTCAACTGCTCTTTGGGCCTCTGAATGTTAAAGGGAGATTATCAGGAAATTTCTAATTCGCTAGATTAGGATGAGTCAAAAGTCATTTCAGTACCACACCTGCCTCCTGCTGTGGTTTTGCAATCACATTTTCCTGTTTTCCAGTGTGCTTTCCCCCTGTACCCCACACAAACAAAAAGGGGAAATTGACTATACAAAATCAAATGCAATATACTGAACAATGACACGGTCTCTCTCCCCCCTCAGTTATGGTGATCTCAGTTGGAACATGTTTCCAGACAGAAGGGTGATTTTTAAATTGGCCGTGTCCCTCTGAATTAATTTATAAATGGGAAACACTACAACCAAAATCCCTTTCTTCCGATCAGAATTTTAGAAGACGTTAAAAAAAAAGTAGCATTCAGGTGATATAAATCAAGACTATGCAATCCAGGAGGCTATATTAAAATTTGATTAAAAGCAGCCATATTATATTGGTTCGGTCGGTAAGCATGAATCAAAAATATAATCCTCATCTTTAATATTTACTGCTACATAATGACACGGGGCCAAATCCTGTTCTCATTTACACCAGTGTAAATTAGGAGTGGTTCTTTGAAGTCATAGTCGTTAATCTAGATTCACAATTTTGTACCCGACAAGCAGAATCTGGCCCGTATTTTCGATTTACCTAAGCGTGACAGAGAACTTGAGGAAATGAAACGCTGTCCTAAACAATTAAGCAAAGCTCAGACAGAACGCTGAAAGACAAATACGCCCTTTGGAAGCTCTGGAGCAAAAACAAAGTTACAGACAGTAACTAATTATCCTGATTAAATCTCATAAGAATTCAAAAATCTGACCTAGCCTGACTGCAACTGAGAGCCAAGGTGATATTTGTGTGTGTGCTGTCTGCAAAAGAAGAGAAATCAAAAAGAATCACACCCTTCCAAAAAAAGGAAGGGAAGGGGGGAGTTAAGGTCTAACATACCCTTAAGGGATTCTGTCGACATTAGCTAAAATTAGACCACAATGAAAGTCAAGTGCTCTGAGCAGATATTCACATGACTTGAGTGGCTGGCTACATTTCTAAACTTGCAATACTTACAAACTTTTAGCTGTGGTCATGGGAAATACTAGGTTTCTTTTCCCAAACACAAAGAGGAGCCAGACAGGTTCAAACACACCTATTTTTACATGAAGGGAAGTTGAGAAAGAACAAAAATAGAGTCCTTGTCGGGGAGCACAGTGTACATCTCTCTCCTCTGATGCAGACTGCAACTACTGAGAGCAAGAATGGCTGAAGTCTACTCACACAAAGAGCTCTGAGGAGCACAAGAGACAGAAGGGCACTGCAGCTTCCTGGCTATGTACACCACAGGAAAGGCTGGACGGCCATGCAGGGAGGCCTGGAAGGCCCATCAATGACTTCCCCCTCCCCCCACATTGTAACTGCAGGAAACAAGGTGCATTGTTTACTCTGTGTATTAGAGTAGCGCCTGGACATTACACTAAGGAGTAAACCACACGGGGTATGCTCACCTGATCAAACATGAATGCTCCTTTTCCTCCCTCAGAGGAAGAAAGCCCATTTCTACCCTCTCTACTTCTCCCCCACTCCGGTATCCACCAGTATGGCCCAGGGGGATAGTTAATCTCAAACCCAACCTTGGCAATCAATTTGACTTTGTGCATATGAGAGTCATCAAATCAAATCCCATTTACACCCAGAGATACCAGTGTTATACAGATAAGCTCCCTTTCCAAGCGTAAATCCTGATTTGGTGACCCCCTTCCAGGGGGGAGAGAGGAACTCTAGAGAAGGAACATCGGAGATTAAATCGGTCTGGGGATTATTTAAATGACATCACTCCAATTTGCTTTAGCACATCAGTGCTTTGGCCCTGCATTTCTTTCCGTTCTGCTGTCTCGTGTGAAAAGCAGTCCTGTATCCAGCCTTCAGAGTACAAGCCCTGGGTGCTGCATCATTTTTATAACTGCATCTCAGAGAGTGTGCATAAAAATAAAGGAGTACACTAAAAGCGTGTGCACATAAAATACAAACACCCATTAAAAAAAGGCTCTAGTCAGCCTTCAGAAACCCACCTGGCCTCTCCTCCAGCCACAAAGAGCCTGATCCATCTTTCAGTGGATTTCAAAGGGCTTTGGAGCATGCCCTAGCAGAGTTATTTTCTTTCAGGCCAGAGCTGGATATGTTGGACCAGACACTGGCACCAATTAGCCTAAGGCACGTGTAGGAGAAAAGGGATCCCATCAACACAGATATATGGGATTTCTCTCCAAAATTAGACATCATATGGTACAGAAAGGGGCTAACAGCAGGTAAGTGGGGGGGAGGGATAGCTCAGTGGTTTGAGCATTGGCCTGCTAAACCCAGGGTTGGGAGTTCAATCCTTGGGGGGGCCACTTAGGGATCTGTGGCAAAAATCTGTCAGGGGACAGTACACTTGGTCCTGCTAGTGAAGGCAGGGGACTGGACTCGATGACCTTGCAAGGTCCTTCCAGTTCTAGGAGATTAAAATGGAGACATGCCAAATTTAAAAAATAATTAAAAAGTGTTAAAACAAAGGGAAGAAAGGTTTCTGAGGGGAGAGGAGAAGGTAAATGCTGGGAGTATAGTGTACAGCTTCTATGCTATTATAGTGGAAGTAAAGGAATCCAGAACCAAACTCACTTTTTCCTCTGATTTGGGGTCTGTGAATATTGCCTGATCCTGGAGAGGCACAAAGTGACCTGAAAACTGTACCTGAGGGTTCTCTTGGCAAGTGAGCTTAGATCGGGGGAGCTGATGGGATGGGTACATAACTGGAACATGCAGTGCCGTGATGACTGATCCCAAGCTGGAGGAATAGTCCTTAGGGACCATTCAGCCCGCACAAGTTAGAGTAGCTCTGTGGTGGGACAGACATGAAGAAGCAAGAGAACAAAAAAGTCTAATGAAGCAGTTTCACTCCGGTCAGCCCAGGAGCAGGGGTGGTGCAAAGATGGCCGAAAGCCACCTTTCCCTTCCCTCTGCGTGCCACAGCTGAGGATTGAGTGCTCTGTGTTTGAGGGCGCCTCTCATAGGAGGCTACTGTATTAGGTCTCCTAAATATATACACATGCTGGTATAAGATGCATATTCTTTGACTCACAAAAGCAGTGTTAGGAAGAGAAAGTGGTGCATTGCAACAGGAATTTTTCAATTCCACTTAACAGGAAATGCCATGCTGAAATATGAAAGGGAAATGTACCTGTAATGGAGATTTCCTAACAGTGTTATCCTTCAAAAGCCATAATAACCCCATTCTTGGGTTAGGTTTCCTCAGTCCTATAAACATCGGGAACTGTTTGGCATATTAACAAATTCCCCACGTTCCACATGCATCCTAGAGAGAGATTATTTTACATCACACACCTACCTTTATGCCAAATTATGAAATGCAATTTCCAAAGGGACAGAGAAACGTCGGATCTACAGAACATGTTGCCTTTGGAGACTCCAATAACGTCCCTCCCTCGAGAAGTGGGAATCGCTGCAGCATGACACAGGACAGGGCAACATTTTGTGCAGTACATAGAGCAAATGACGCCTCCAAGGCATGAAAACAGGATGGATTTATTGATTCATGGAAAATGCCCTTAGAAAGGACTTCATTCAGATAAACAGGGTGAGACAAAATGAGGCTCGTGGGCTCTGCTGTTGACCCAGTTCTAACCACCCACACTGCCATGCGAGTTGCGCTATGGAACAGAGATCCAGAGTGTAAGAGAATTATTGTCCTGGGAGGAATGTTATTTATTTAGTTGTTGCTGCTATAACAGCAGGGGTGCTGCTGCATTTTGAGAAAGAGCAAGCGAGCATGTTTGGTAGTGGGGAAATGGGACAGGGTTTGCTCCCCTAAGGAAATAGTCACCCAGCTAAAGTACCGATGTCTAGCAAGGTCAGGAGTAGACAGACTAGATCTACGGCAAAGGTAGGCAACCTATGGCACGGGTGCCAAAGGCAGCACGCGAGCTGATTTTCAGTGGCACTCACACTACCTGGGTCCTGGCCACTGGTCTAGGGGGCTTTCCATTTTAGTTTAATTTTAAGTGAAGCTTCTTAAACATTTTAAAAACCTTATTTACTTTACATACAACAATAATTTAGTTATATATTAAAGACGTATAGAAAGAGACCTTCTAAAAACGTTAAAATGTATTACTGGCACATGAAACCTTAAATTAGAGTGAATAAATGAAGACTCGGCACACCGCTTCTGAAAGGTTGCCGACCCTTGATCTAGGATAAAGGTCACCAATTTTACAGACACAGGACCCTTCACACACCTCCATTTGCATCCTTAGCTTAACCGTGATTGCCCCCACCAGGCAGGGTGAGGTGAGGATGATGGTGACGTTGCCACACAACAAGATGGGAAAGCAGATAGCTTGACAGAGGAGTGGCCCTTTTGTTGGTTCGCCCAACTTCCCTTCTGCAGCTCCAAATAACCCTTTGAAAGTGCACAGAGAACCACTGCACAGTAGGAAGCTAACCACCATGGGATGGATGATGGATAGTTCAGGAAGAACCCTTCTGAAGAAGCTAGACATCCTCCTGTGTTGATGTAGCAGTGTTTAGTAACTGCAGACAATTGACTCCATGTGGCTCCGAAGCAAACCTTACACGACCCCGTTGCCGAGAAGATCCTCTCTCAGCAGCAGTTACACAAGTCTTGACACAATGCAACTCCCAGTATTCCTAAGAATGACGAGGCACTCGTGACAGTCAGTTGATCTGAACAGAATTCCAGTTGCTTCAGATAGAACTCATGCCTTTATCTTAATCTACTCGTTTTGTCCCCCAAAGTGACTTCTCCCCACTAACGTAGGCATGCCAACTTCCCATTTGCATAAAACTGAACACCCTTGTTCCGCTCCCTGCTCCGCCCTTTTCCGAGGCCACCCCCCCACTCACTCCATCCCCCTTCCTTCGCCGCTCGCTCTCCCGCACCCTCACTCACTCGCTCATTTTCACCAGGCTGGGGCAGGGGGTTGGGTTGCAGGAGGGGGTGAGGACTCCGGCTGCAGGTATGGGCTCTAGGGTGGGGCCAGAGATGAGAGGTTTGGTGCAGGAGAGGGCTCCGGACTGAGGCAAGGGGTTGGGGTGCAGGGGTGTTAGGGCTTCAGCTGGGAGTGCAAGCTCTGGGGTGGAGCCGGGGTTTGGGGTGCAGGAGGGGGCTCCAGGTTGGGGAAGGGGGTTGGGGAGCACGAGGGCTCCGGCTGAGGGTGCAGGCTCTGGGGTGGGGCTGGGGTTTGGGGTACAGGAGCGAGTGTGGGCTCCAGGCAGCGCTTACCTCAGGCGGCTCCCAGGAAGCTGCTGGCATCTCCCTCCAACTCCTAAGCCAAGGTGCGACTACATGGCTCTCCGCACTGCCTGTGCCTGCAGGCACCGCCCCCTTACCTCCCATTGGCTGCGGTTCCTGGCCAATGGGACCAGCTGACCTGGCACTGGAAGCAGTGCGCAGAGCCCCCATGGCTGTCCCTCCACCTAGAAGCGAGGGAGATCTACGCTCCACAATGACACAGGAGAGGCTGGTCAGCCTTGCAACCATCTCAATAGAGCATGAGCTGGCCCAGACTGTGGACCTTCAGGAAGCAGTTCAAATCTTTGCAACCAAGAAGGCACAGAAAGCACCACTTTGATTATTCAAACAGATAAAAATGCCAGTGTTTACTATGCAGACAAGAAAAGTTACATTTGCTGTTCAGACAATTTGTTTGAAAGTTAAGTGTTACATACAATTTTTGAACAAGGCATTTTAAGTTGTTAGTTCTCCTTTTTGGGGGTAGGTAGTAGAGCAGTAGCATGAGAGTAGGAGGACAGGAATAAGGCAAAACTGAGACCTTTAAGTGTTTTGGCGCAAGCAAGGGGAAACGGGGGCGTCATTTGAGCTCCCTGCCTCAGGTGCCAAAATGTTGTGGGCCCGCCCTGGTCTCAGCCTATAGCAGCTTTGTCTGCCTACGCAGGGGGGTTGCACTAATTTCGCAGACCCTGTCACTTGCCACCATTGGTGGAAATCCTCAGGGCAGACAAGGCCACAGTTTATCAGAGCCCTCCTCCTGATCAGCCCATGGAACAATCTTTCGCTGCCATTCCACGAATCTGGGAATGGCCCAGGAAAGGGGTCTGCCTAACCAATACAGAATGGAAACGCGACCCCAAGCAAAGACTTGACTGGTTCTAATCATTATTCTGTACCTGTGGACAAGGAACTAAGGGCATCCATGCAAGACAGGGGCTAACCATCTCGCCAATTCTGGTGGCAGAACAGATTGTCTCTATGGTCTTTCTGGTACGAAAAGAGTCTCCAGCATCCAAGTCAGGGATTCAAATGCTGCTTTAAAATGTAATGGAGGAGAAGGAATCCTTACACTCGGGTGCTGGAGAGCTTACAAGAGCCATACCATCCTCAGGGGGTGGACTATGAGATGTCTTGGCATTTCTATTATTCTGTCTCCTCGATACCTCCTGCATGGTGCAAGCAGGAGAGATGCTAGTTCTCTCATGCTCTATCAACCCAAGCCAAAAATATTGCCTGGCCTTATTAAAACTACAGGAGAAGTTCTGTACAGGGCTATGCTAATAAATCAAGACATAGCCCCAAGAGCAGGTGGATCATGGCAAGGAGCAATTAAGACACATGCATTGCAGAGGTATAAATGACAAATAAAAGGTCTCATTCTAAATACACCCCCCACACACACACAAGCTTTTTTCTTTTAGAGAAGGAACATGCTGCCAGTGGGGAGAGCTAGTCCAAGAGTCCTACCATGTATGTCCCATTTGCTGTACCAACTGCAGCTAGCAGTGTGATTATTACTTCCCTCCTCTGTCTGTGGACCTGATCGCAGTAATTCTCCAAGTGAAAGGCAGACCGCATTTCCATAAACCAGCTCCCACGGAATGGGCTCAGCACAAATAGGAGAAGAATGGGGACACCCCTGGAACCTCTCAGCTGGCAGCTGTGCTTATAGAATGCTTTTTAAATTTCAATTTTGAAGCAAACTTCCTCCCATTAATATGCCATTTACTCCCTAATCCCCAGGAGCACATTGGCTACAATGGAGAACCTCTTACTAATCTTGTGTACAAGAGGGCAAGGAACATGCATGGTCAAATGGTGATGACCTAAGAACTAGTATCACAGTCCTGTGGGTTTTGCTATACGGGTACCTGCTTAGATCCTAAGCAGATACCAGTACAGCGGGCACATTACTTTTTTATGCAACAGGGTATCAAAATGCAGCGGCCACAGTTCGGAAGGCAGCAATTTGACACTGCAGAAACAGTAGGAAGTCAGCCAATTTTTACAACACAGGAGTATCTGCAATGCCACAGCTTTCCCCTGTGTTTAGGCCAGGAACAGGAAATATGTGCGGGTGGATAGTTGGGCCATATGTGTTGACAAACGTAGACTTTTTAAAACAGTGACTATTTTGTGAGAGAATTTCAAGACAACAGAGCCACAAGTGCTGCGTATTGCAAACGGGCAGAAGTGCCGGCCTGTGGGAACAGGCACAGGTGTTTCCGTATGGCAACTCGCAGTTCTCAAGTGACAGTTTTCTTCCCATGCAAGGGGAAACTAAGCTCTCAGTTACAGAGTCCCACAAATAATGAAAGCAGCATGCTTGCAATGCTGTTTAACAACACCAAATCCCCACACACTGCCTTAGTCCCATTTATTTCATAGGCTCAGTCATTTCTGAACAGCAACTAGAATTGTTGAAGAGCGCGCCAGAGGTTATTTCTTTGTCCAGTATTGCGCGTTCATTACGTGTCAAGTTTTTCCGCTCTCATAGATGTATGCAAGGTCTCGGCTTACAGCTTCGACAACTGATCCACTCTACATGGTTATTTCAGAGGCACATGGCAAGTGTGGATGCATGGGGAAAAAAAAAACACATTTCTGACTGAAGAACAGGAAGTGTTGCATGCTTAACAGCCTACTGAATAGATGGATACACCATCAATGCATCTAATGTAGCAGTGTTTCTTTGACAGTCGGCCCTTCCCTTCCCCCCCCCCCCCCCCCCATTAGAGAGAGGGTAGTCAAGTGATCCTCCACATAGTTGGAGAAGTCTGGAAACCAAGGCCCCAATCCAGCAAAGCACTTGGCTTTCAAGCATGCGAGCAGTCCCACAGAAGTCAAAGGAGACAAAACGAGTTAGGAGCCCAATCTCAAATTCCCTGAGAGAATGAAAATCCCCACCCCAGTGCTAACTGCTGAAATTGTTCTCTTTCTGGTATTCTTACAGATGGGGATAGAAAGATGTGCTTGCACAACACCTAGCCCGAGGGGTCTTGTTCCATGACTGGGGCTCCTACATGCTACCTAAAGAAAAATAAGCTCAGGTTTTCCAAACAAAGACATTTCTTACCAAAAACTGTTGAACCTGGGAATAAAAATGCTTCTTTCTAAACTTCAAGCCTGCAGCATAATTAAAAAGATGTGCATCATCCCAGTAGCTTTTGTCTTTCTGATCTACTAACCCAGTCATTCTCTCTCTCACACCCCGACGTCTTGCCCCAATTCTAAAACTAAGTTTTAACAGCAGAGCGCTCGCTGAAGTCTCTTCAGCAGCAATGAAATGTAAAGGTACTAAGATAAATGGATCACTTACAAACGATGAAGAATAATTTTCATAGATTAAGGACGGAGGGACCATTAGATCATTTTGTCTGCCCTCCTGTATATCACAGGACATTAAACTTCACGCAATTCTCCCTGTATTGAGCCCAGTAACTTAGTGGTTTGAGCATTGGCCTGCTAAATCCAGGGTTGTGAGTTCAATCCTTGAGGGGGCCATTTAGGGATCTGGGGCAAAAATTGGGGATTGGTCCTGCTTTGAGCAGGGGGTTGGACTAGATGACCTCCTAAGGTCCCTTCCAACCCTGATGTTCTATGATTCTAAAGCATATCTTCCAGAAAGGTATCCAGTCTTGATCTGGAGACAAATGGTGGAGAATCCACCACTTCCTTTGCGATTTGTTCCAATGGTGACTCACCCTCACTAGAAATTAGGCGCTTTTTTTTTTTTTTTTTTTAAACAGTTTGAATTTGTCTGGCTTCAGCTTCCAGCTGTTGTTGTTATGCTTTTTGCCAGTAATTGAAGAGCCTGTTAAAGCCTGGTATTTTCTCCTCATGAAGGGTACGTAAACACTAACAAAATCATCTCTGAATTTTCTGTTTGATAAACTGAACAGATCGAGCTCTTTAAGTCGTCCACTGTAAGGCATTTTCCTCCAGTCCCTGAATAGTGTGTGCGTGTCTTCTCTATACCTTTTTCAGTTTTTCCAACCTCCTTCTAAAAATATGGACAACAGATCTGTACATAGTATTCTAGTCTGAGTCTCAACCACGCCATGTACAGAAGTAAAAATCACCTCCATATTCCTACTCATTAGTCCCGTTTATACATCCAAGGATCACATTAGCCATTTTTGCCAAAGCACCGCACTGGGATCTCATATGGCATTGCCTGTCCACTATAGGGATGTCTACACAATGCTTAAAAAAACATCCTGGCACTGAGTCTCAGAGCCCAGGTCAGCTGACTCAGGCTGCGAGGCTAAAAACTGCTCTGTAGACATTTGGACTCAGGCTGGAGCCCGGCCTCTGAGCCCCTCCCTCCCTCGCAGGGCCTTAGAGCCCAAGCCTGAATATCTCTAATGTCATTTTATAATCCCACAGCCTGAGCGCCATGAGCCTGAGCCAGCTGACCTGGGCCAGGTTCTATGTCTATGCTGACATACCCTATGACACCGAAATCCTTTTTAGGATACATCCCCCCATTCTGTAGATATGGCCTGCACTCCTTGTTTCTAGAAGCACGACCTTGCATTTAGCTGTATTAAAATTAATTTTGTTTGAATGGGTTCACTGTACCAAATTATCCAAATCACTCCATAGGATTGCCTTCTCCTGAGCTTTATTTCCGGTTTCCCCAGTCGTTGGGACACCTACACATTTAATCCGCAGGGATTTTATACTTCCTTCCAAATCACCGATGAAAATAATGACCTCGTACCAATCCCTATGGACCCCCCCCCCTCAAAACACCTCAATCATATCAAAACTAGGCTAGTTCTCAACAAATAGATTACATTCAGTGATGCAGTATCCTTCGTTCATCTGCACTGGGATCACAAAGCAGTTATTCGTTCATATTAACAAGGGCCCGTTACACACACACAGATTTTTCACAGTAACATACACGCTTAGTCATATCTTATCACTTACCCCATGGTCAAGAACCTATTCTGCACAAACTAACTTCACAGAATAAATGTCAATGAACTTTGAGTTCTCAATCGAAGGAGACAACATTCCCCGCCCCCCTCTTTTAAGAACAGCACAGTTAAAGATTAAATGCCACATTGGACCACCATTCACTCACATTCCCCTACCTCTAAATTCTCAGTTTTTCGTATCAGAAACTGCTTAGGTTAAATTGTTCCTCCTGCTAGTATTCTGGTTAACTCTTGTGATAAAAATAATAGGCATTTCTCCAACTACTCCAAATGCATAGTTAAATTCTACACTGTAATAAAAGGTTATCACATCTGACCGCTGTGGATGTAACTAGAGCTTTTGTTTTTCCTACAGAAGAGCTTTGACTACCAAAAGGAACCACCGGCCATAGCCCCAGAGGGCACGTCATCAGACATTTGTGTCTGAAAGTAATGGCTTATGTGCCGTGCTATATTCTAGATATACATGGACCAAGGTATTTTTTGAGATGAGGGGACGTTTGCATTACTTTTGCTTCATGCTAGTCAAGATGTTTCCCCAGTACTAGATAACTCAACAGGGCCATGAAGTTTTGAGAGAGTCTGTACAGAAAGAATGCAAGATGGACATCATATAAAATGCGTTTGCTTTGTACAGAACTGAGAAAGCAAAAAATGGGAAATTCACCTGCTTAACAACATACCCCATAGGGAGAACAACCGACAGGGACTAAGACAGGCTAAGTCCTTGTCTGCACTAGGCTTATTCCCCATCACTGCAGCTCACCAGTAGTAGTCACAGTGGCTATGCTAGCACTGACAGGTCACCATGTTGCATAGGTCTACTCTGGCTGGTCTACCAGGGATAGTGCAGTGTAGATAGCAACAACAGTGGGAAGGCTTAAGAAGGAAGTTTTGCATACAAACAGCCTCAGGAATGTCTCAGGCAGTTTAGCCTGAGTAAGAGCTGCAGGATTTGGCTTTTAAGTGAGCAAATCAGGTTCTGTGGGGGCGAAATGCAGAAAGAAGTTGGGCGTGTGCAAAATGCAGCTCCCCAACCTGGGGCGAGGCTCCTGTGCACACCCCACTTGTCCCGGTAGCCTTGCTACTGCAGGGTGTGAGAACAGCAACTACCTGAACCACTTGTGAAGCAAGTTGGGATCCACATAAATGCTGATCTGCTGGTCTCCCTCACCACTGCCCACCGACTTCCTCCATGAGGTTATGGAGATGTGGAGGCAGCACTGAATTGCTTCTAAGAGCTCTCTGGTTCTGAGAGTCAACGATATTAAGTCTCATGTTTTCAAGCCAGGGTGCCTAAAGTCGGGTTCTTAAGTCCTTATTTAGGCACCGATATGAAAGCCAGGCCATTTTTACTTGGGTATCTACATAGAGACTAACGAGCCCAACTGCAGAATTTTCTAGCCAAGGTGCCTAGCCTTTAAATAGCTGATCCTTTCAGAGTCAGAACCAGCACCAATATCAGAGGGGTGTTGGGCAGGAAATCACCTCAAGAGCCCATCTAGTCCAGTCCCCTGCACTGAGGCAGGGCCAAGTAAACCTAGACCATCCCTCAAAGGTGTTTGTCTAATCAATTCTTAAAAACCTCCCATGACGGGGATTCCACAACGTCCCTTCGAAGCCTAGTCCAGTGCTTAACTATCTTTATAGTTAAAAAGCTTTTCCTCATCTCTAATCTAATTTTCCTTTACTGCAGATTAAGCTAATTATTTCTTGTCCTACCTTCAGTGAGCATAGAGAATGACTTATCGCAGCAATTTCATAGCACTCCGTGTAATTAATAGAGAGGAATTTGTTCTCTTTCTGCAAATAGAAGTGTTATTGTAACCAGACCAAGCTCAGCACATTGCCATACCTGTGGTTGTCCCACAGGAAGGCAAGGAAAAGAGATTACTGACAAAACCAAATGAAAGGGGATGTGTCTCTTTAAGAGGGAATTGATTTACATTTAATTCCATAATTGCAGTAGCCAGTTTCCTTGGCTAGCACATACAGCCAGTGATACCTGTAAACAGGAATTAAGGGTTTGCAACCCACAGACTATAAGAGTCTCATAGCCTGACCATTTTGAAGTGAATTCAGTTTCAGAAAGGCACTAGCTATTTGAAGTGGAGAGTTGTCAAAATTCAGAGCTTTCAGCACGTGAGCGTGCATGCAGATACATACACACACAATATTACCACACAGTACATAGCTAACAAGTGCATGATGAGATATTCCAATAAAGCCTTTAGAGATTGACTGCCCCACTGAGTTAAGTTGGCATGTATTCTATTTTCTATATTTTCTTATACTGTGCATTCTTGGAGTTCAGTCTATCAGACTTCCATTCCCTGCCTCACCCCAGTCACGTATACCCAGGAGAGAAGGGTAGCAAATTATGCAATGCCTGCCCTTGATTACTGTGTATTCAGGTTGTGTGAGGAAGCAGAGAGAAAGAGGTGTAACACATTGAAGGAAGACACCAGGAAAGAAAGACATTTGATCTTTTGAGTTGCCTGGTTTTCTGGGGGCACGTTCTATTGAACCGTATTGCTGTCCTTCAGTTATGCTGGGGCATTCATTCACTCTCTTGCATTTTAAAGTTAAATCACGGGCAGCTAGAACCTCTCGGCCAGCATTTTTTCGTATGGTGTGTGCATGCGTGCAAACCTAAAGAAGTTAAACAGTGGGCATTTTATTTAGCTGCCATTCACCATCAACATCCAAACTAACAGGACAATCTAAAGGTTTTATTTTGAAGCAATGTAAAAGTCACATAATGCAGCTCTACCAGACAACTTCCAGAAAAACTCAACCAACCAGCACAGATTATTCCCAACATATCAACACTTCCAGTGAGCACCAGCCATTCCAGCAGGAGCTTGGTCCTGCTAGTGAAGGCAGGGGATTGGACTCGACGACCTTTCAAGGTCCTCCCAGTTCCAGGAGATTGGCATCTCTCTCTCTCTCTCTCTAGGAATGGGGGAGGCCGAAGACACCAAGGGGAATTTCCCTGAAGAACAAAGATTCAGAAAGGTTGAGGGGGAAGGAGAGAGAGATTCCTAACATCTTGCCCTGTAATTTTAACCCTTTCAAGTGACAGATTTTCATGCCTGGTCTTTTTCGAACACAGTTTGAATAGTTGCCATCAGAGCAATCTACCATGAGGGCAGGAAGACCAGACCTAGTAACAGGCAACTTCTTTCCATAGTCTGAAATCAGGTACCATCCCTGAGTGCTGCTCTGTTTCAGATAGCTGGATGCATTATAGGAAAGAGGCAACAATACTAATGTCTTACCAGATATTTTAGTCAACCACGAGTTATCTAAAAAACTGCAAATGGTAATTCAAGGGGCAAGAGATCACACTGGGCTGTTTGTTTATTTATTTATTTATTTTACACACACACACACTTTATTTTTAAAACCCGCATATCACCATACTGTCTAGGTGCGGTATTTACTTGTTTCTCATGCCACCTTCTCCTGTGCTTCTAAACCTCTTAAAAAACAGTTAAATTGCCCCAAACTATTCCCCCCCCCCCCGAAAAGGCTTTTAAACAAATCACTTCCAAGAGGGTAAACATTGACTTCCAGTAGGACAAGCTCTGACTTCCAGCTGTCAGGTCAGCTCTCTGGCTGAGGAGCCTCTACTGCTGTCTATTCCAATTCAAGTCACATCACGAGAGTCCACATTCCAAAGAGCACTTTAAATAAGACATGCATGCGAGCAATTCACGGTACAATCCAACCTTTTCCTTAAGCAATTAGAATCAAGATAGCAACCAAGTGCAACCCTTATACACATACTGTATGTACATTTACATACAATTAATATTATAAGATTCACACAACTCTTGCTTGCCATGAATGCTGCATACACTGAGAATTTTAATGTGCATTTCTTTAAATGATCCTGAAGGATTAGTCTTTGCTGTTTTGAATTCCTTACCAAAGATGCTTTAGAAATGAAGAGCAATCCTCAACTTCTACACTGAAGGCTGTGACAAGAGAAAAGGCATTGGCAGGGTTGCCAACTCTTGCGATTTTTTCTTCCATGACTCTTGTGATATTTGATGTTTTTCTTAAAGCCCCAGCTCCTGGATTCATGTTACTACAGATGAATATCAGATATTGTTTAAAAAAAACATTTCTAGCTCTCATGTTTTCAGAGGAATGCTTGAAAACGTGACTCAAGTGCACCCTGTAGGCTCAAGAACTGGATGGCAAAAAAAAAAAAGAAGCACCCAACATTTGTTTTTTTAAATGTCATGTTTTTTCTCATGAGTTCTGAATGCTCGGGACTGGCAATACTGCAGTGTTCCCATCTGTTCCCAGACTTACCCATTCCCTGCTCATTCGCAAGTACACACACCCTACCGGACAGCCCCTCTGCAACAGTAGTTGCGTCTGCTGCTTGCCCCTGCGTTTCCAGCATTGCTACCTGCACTAGGCTTGAAATGCATATATAAAAGCCATTTCAAAGTGCATGCACTGCCACTGCATTAGTGCATTTCTACATCCTACGCTTTGCCTGGCTACTGAGCTGCTCAAATTGCCATTTGAAACACAGCCTTGTACTGCACTTTATGGACCAACATGACCGCTCCCTGTCCCAAGGAGATTAATCCATGGCCCTCGTCCTGCAATTGGATTGATATGAGCAGACCGTTGCATCCGCATGGAGGCCCATTGCTTTTACACAGGGCACTATGAAGGCACAGGGTTTCACCCCTACAGAGCCAATTGCAGGATCGGGCCCTACATTTGCGGTTCTCCTAGTGCTTCCCCTTAGACAGGCCATTCTTGGGTAACAGGAGGCAGGGTAGTTACATTTTACTTCCTTTTATTCAGGAAATATATTCTGCCCTAGCAGATCTACCAGAGATAGAGAGAATTAATTTCCCCGCATGAAATCTTTGGCTATGGTTAGATGGTTGCACCACAGTCACTGGATTTTAAAATATGCAAGAGAAAAAAAAGGAAGGATTTTCTAGCCGAGTGGTTCTCTCACGTGTACCTTGGGGATACGCAGAGGTCTTCCAGGGGGTACATCAACTCCTCTAGATGTTTGCCCAGTTTTACGACAGGCTACATAAAAAGCACCAGCAAAGTCAGAACAAACTAAAATTTCACACAATGACTTGTTTATACTGCTTTATGTATTATACACTGAAATGTAAGTACTATATTTATATTCCAATTGATTTTATATAATTATATGGTAAAAATGAGAACGTGAGCAGTTTTTCAGTCATAGTCACCCAAAGTGCCGTGACACTTTTGTATTTTTATGCTTGATTTTGTGAGTAGGTTTTAAGTGAGGTGAAACTTGGAGTAAGACAGACAAATCAGACTCCTGAAATGAGTACAGTAGTCTGGAAAGGTTGAGAGCCGCTGTTCTAGCCTGACAGTCTGTTATTGCCTTTGTATCCCAATGTGATCTGTATTAGCACGTTCTCAGACATCAGTTTCCCTCATAAACCCAGAGCTATAACTCCTCACTGCTATAGATTGACCAGTCTGCTTCTGTCAGAGCAAACCCTCCGGCCTAGACTGACTGCGTCCTGAACCTGGGTTAGCACAAGCCAGAAAAAAAAACCATAGCTCTTAGCAATCAGATGCTTTTCCGACATGGGGCTCTCTCCCTCCAGAGTCACTGTGAGGTTAGCCAACTACAGTTTGGACTGGCAATAGTTTGAGTCCAAGTAGTCCCAGCCTAGCGGGCTTTTTTGGGTGGAAAGGGAGGGGTTAAGTAAACAGAACTGGAAGGGATTTGCACCCACCACACTAAAATCATTTTAATCCGTGCTGCCCCCAGGAATTCATCTCCCATTGCCCAAGTCTCTCACGTTTGCCCTCCACAATCTAGTGGCATGTGGGGGAGGAGGAGGGAGGAGAGTTCTGCTCCTGGGCAGCTTTAATGGGAAAGTATTTGTATATAGCGAAGGACTGTTCAACACTGACCAAGCAGCAGGATAGGCACAAAGGCTCCTCGTTGCCTTACATATGCTGTTCTAGAAGGGCTCCCATCTACAGGCTAAACCGCTCTACTTAGCCAAGACCGGGATTTGCCCAGAGGGTTCTGCAGTGGCTCGGGGAATTAATAAATGAACCCTTCCTCTCCTCCACTACACCCAGGGAGCAGAACCTTTTATTCTGGGCTGTCTGCATCCTGTCTATCCCTCTGCATCCCATGCCCTGCAGTAGAGCCAGCACTGTTCCACCACTTTTTGGGCCGTACACCCTCTCCTTCCCCGACAAACAGAAAGGCCAGGATATTTTCCCCCCACTGGGCTGCAGACATCTGCCCTGGGTGCACTGCATGCTTCCTCTGTTCAGACTCTGTCAATGGCACCTGATTCCTTCCTTGTGGTTTGTTTGGGCTCAGGTAACTCAGACACAGCAAACGCTTGGGGTATTATTAGATTCTTCTGCTGAGTAAAAAGTGTCTCTGCTGGCTGTGATAGCCATGTCATGTCACCTCACGGCTCTTGCTCAGACCCACAATAACAGGAAGGAGTCTGGGAAAGGACGCAAGCTCCTACCCCCTGGGTAAATATGAGCACGGGTGTGGCCTGCTACAGAGCATTTCTACGTCTTACTAGTGTTTTTCAGTCATGGACTTCATAAGACAAAGTTGCTAACAGAGCCAGGAGTAGCATGGGTTGACTTACCCATACAGCCACTCAACTCCCCGAAAGACTATTTGGCCATCTGCCACATCCATTCTGAAACATTGCAAGATCTCAGTAAAGATAGTCACTTACTTTACATTCATTAGCAGAAGGCGTTCGAGTAAATAAACGTGTCTGCTATAGAAATGGGCTGACTGCACTTCAGATTTATTCGCATTTTTCCCCTTAGATGTACAACTCAAGTATCACATCACACAGTATGGATTGAAGTGAACGGGACTACACACATGCTTAAAGTTTGGCACATGCTTAAGTGCTTCACTGAACTGGGGCCTGAAAACAGCCCTAATTTGCTGGAATCTCACAAATCTTGAAATCCATGTCTTCATACCTCCTACTTGGCTTTTATATTTTTAAAAAGGCCAAATATTTCCACAAGTAATTTAAGAGCAGAAATTCCAGTCTTCAAGAAGCAGGTTGATGGAGAAGTGACCCATGCAGAATAAAGAGGCATAGCAATGTTCGATTGGCTCGTAAGTCTACTATATCTGATCTAATATAAACCACTGCGACAGTGGTTCTTTCCTCTGTGTTTTACAATAAAGGTGCACCACTGTATGACCTAGTGGCCAAAGAAATAAGTGATAGCTGAAACCTAGCATTTGACCCGCCATATACAAAACATGTCACCACTTGCTCAAAGAAGGATCATGTCTCATCACAGTGAAGTGTTGGCATCATATGTGTCCAGTCCACATTGGACTGAGCCACATCTCATTACAGATAAGCACCATAAATGATACCCCAAATGCAATAGTGATCAGATTAATCACAGTGATCAGATGATCGGTTCTTCTGCTCATTTTATAGTTTGTCTTACATCCCTCCTTCTCTTACCACCTGGGAAGATAAGAAAAAGATATAGGGCATTAATGCAATAGTGCATTAATGCATGCTGTTCTCTATAACATCAGTCTCTTACTTCAAATTTGTAAAATAAATGTTTTCAACCTTAAAAAAAAAAAAAAAGATGGGGGAACTTGTTTTCCAGTTTGCCTGGATTAAAAACCATACAGCTTTGCAAATTCTACATCATGACCTAGAAATATTTAGGGGAGAATATATAGCAGTACCTTCAGAGAACAGTATAAAATACATCTTTTTTTAATTTTAAAAGTGATCACAGAACTAGTTTCTCTTGTTGTGGATGGAGTAAACATTTGGGGTACTCTTAGCAAATGCTCACATCTAGACAGTTTGTGTTTGGATTTCTTTCCAATCAAGGCTATGACACACAATGCAAGGCTTGCTGCACTATTACACACAATAAACAGGCAAACTGTTCTATCATAGCTGATATAAAAAGCTGAGTCACTTTAACCAAGCACTTTTTAAGAACATAAGAATGGCTGTACTGGGTCAGACCAAAGGTCCATCCAGTCCAGTATCCTGTCTACCGACAGTGGCCAATGCCAGGTGACCCGGAGGGAGTGATCCTAACAGGTAAGGATCAAGTGATCTCTCTCCTGCCATCCATCTCCACCCTCTGACAAACAGAGGCTAAGGACACCATTCCTTACCCATCCTGGCTAATAGCCATTATTGGACTTAACCTCCATTAATTTATCCAGTTCTCTTTTAAACCGTGTTATAGTCCTAGCCTTCACAACCTCCTCAGGCAAGAAGTTCACACAGCACACAGTCATCCTGTGGAAGAAGAACTTCCTTTTATTTGTTTTAAACCTGCTGCCCATTAATTTCATTTGGTGGCTCCTAGTTCTTATATTATGGGAACAAGTAAATAACTTTTCCTTATTCACTTTCTCTACACCACTCATAATTTTATATAACTATCATATCCCCCCTTAGTTTCCTCTTTTCCAAGCTGAAAAGTCCTAGCCCCTTTAATCTCTCCTCATATGGGACCCATTTCAAACCCCTAATCATTTTAGTTGCCCTTCTCCGAACCTTTTCTAATGCCAGTATATCTTTTTTGAGATGAGACCACATCTGTATGCAGTATTCAAGATGTGGGCGTACCATGGATTTATATAAAGGCAATAAGATATTCTTCATCTTATTCTCTATCCCTTTTTAAATTATTCCTAACATCCTGTTTGCTTTTTTGACTGCCTCTGCACACTGCGTGGACATCTTCAGAGAACTATCCATGGTGACTCCAAGATCTCTTTCTTGATTAGTTGTAGCAAAATTAGCCCCCATCATATTGTATGTATAGTTGGGGTTATTTTTTCCAATGTGCATTACTTTACATTTATCCACATTAAATTTCATTTGCCATTTTGTTGCCCAATCACTTAGTTTTGTTAGATCTTTTTGAAGTTCTTCACAGTCTGCTTTGGTCTTAACTATCTTGAGCAGTTTAGTATTGTCTGCAAACTTCACCATCTCACTGTTTACCCCTTTCTCCAGATTATTTATGAGTAAATTGAATAGGATTTGGTCCTAGAACTGATCCTTGGGGATCAGTTACCCCTCTCCATTCTGAAAATTTACCATTTATTCCTACCCTTTGTTTCCTGTCTTTTAACCGGTTCTCAATCCATGAAAGGATCTTCCCTCTTATCCCATGAAAACTTAATTTATGCAAGAGCCTTTGGTGAGGGACCTTGTCAAAGGCTTTCTGGAAATCTAAGTACACTATGTCCACTGGATCCCCCTTGTCCACATGTTGTTGACCCCTTCAAAGAACTCTAATAGATTTGCAAGACATGATTTCCTTTTACAAAAACCATGTTGACTTTTGCCCAACAATTTATGTTCTTTTATGTGTCTGACAATTTTATTCTTTACTAGAATAAATTCTAAATTCTTTTTAGACAAAGATTTTCAAAAGTGACTAATGATCATGTGTTCTGCCCAACTTGAAGTACCTTAATGGGACCTGATTTTCCAGCACTTTCTGGGGGAAAGAGCGAGAGCCCCCTTTTAAAAAAAGTACCTCAAGTTAGGTGACCAAAAAAATATAAATATATATCACTAGTCAGTTTTGAAAGTCTTGGACTTCCTGTTTGGCATTATAGAATAACACAGTCATGCACCAAAAAAAGTCTCTCTCAAGTGGATGGCTGCATTAATATCCTGATCCAAAGTCCACCAAAATCAGTTGGGAGACTTTCATTTTGTACAACGGGCTTTTGGTAAGACCATACATCTGCTGTGCTATACTTGGGTTTTGCACATCAGTAAATAACCAGCGAGATTTAAATCCTAGGAAATTGAGCTGCAAAAACAACTGAAGAGACACAAATTTATGCACCTATGGAACCCTCAACCACAACTAAATGCTTCTATATTTACCCAGCATACCGTCTACACCATCAGCTATTTTAATCCCTCTAACTATTAGTGGATAGTAACACTGCAGTTGGATAAAGACATTTGACAAAAATCTTATTTAGAGATCAGGACAAACTTAATTGGTTTTTAGCCAGACCTGCACAAAGATGGGCTATTCCACAAATACAGTTGTTAATCTGCCCATTATACTCTGTAAGCTCCAACTGAAGAAGAAAGAGATGCTAGAAGGAATGTAATATTTCAGGAGCACATTTTTCTGTGTGTTCTTAAAACAAGTAACAGTTACCAGATAGTGAATTAGGAACAAGAAGATTGTGTTTTAAAAAGCAGATTAGCTAGAAAAGAAAACCGTTCGGTCTCTCTTCTGCTTCACATTTGAAATACACTATACCTAATGAACACGAACCTAATGAACAGCTATTTCAGTTTCTTTAAACAATAGCTAATGAGAATTCTTTAAAGTTACATTTTTAATAAGACAGCTGACCGCCCATCCTTTCCATTGCAAATTGACATTTCCTCAACTAAATGCACATTTTCCCATAGTACTGTCAAACAGATGAGACTCAGGAAATATGGGTCCACTTCCCAGCCTGTGCTCCTTTAGATCAGGTCCTACGTGACTTGTTCAAAGCCAATGGAAAAAGAACCCCATTGACTTTGATAGGCTTTGGATCAGGCCTTTAAGTGATCCAGCCTCAGTTCCCTCTGCACGCTCTCTCTTTATCGCATTGGGGTGCTAAGCGGCTAAGTTCATCAGTGATCATAAGAGGATGAGATGCTATGATGTTTGATGGGAGAGAGTATAAATGCAGAGATAGAGCACATTGCTTCTATGCTAATATGCCACAAAGATTCCAAGTGGCTGGCGTTCTCTCTCCCAGGAGGCAGATGCTCCTAGTTTGTATATAATTCAAAAAGTATTGTTTCTGTTATAAAAGTTTCTTAAGCACACACAGAGTGGGAGGTTTACTACCAGTTCTCCTGGCGCCCACACCCACTCAAATTGCTGTACAATAATTTAAACAACATAAAAGCCATTCTCATAAGTGCCTATTAGAAATTATACAATAGCTAAATTACAGGGCTGCAAAAGCAGCGAAGATGCAAATATGCTGAAATGGGTGTTCGGTGAGGATGACGACTTCTTTTCTCCTGTGAAACAGCCTAGAATCATTGGGTACATCTACACCCCCACCACAACAACAAAAACACTGAGGCACCAAGTCTCCAAACCCAAGTCAGTTGAGTTGGGCTTGCGGGTTAAAAGTTGCAGTGTAGACGTTCGAGCTCAGCGACCCACCCCCTTGCAGGATTCCCAAGGCTCAACATGAAGCTAGCAGTGCCAGGTATAGCATATGGGGCTGTCGAAAATTCTCTGTTGAAACTGTTTGATAGAAAATTGGATTTCAGCCGAGTTACGCTCTTCACAACCAACACGTGTACGTGTTTTCTGCCAAAAAAATTTGATTTGTCAAAAAGCCAAACACATGAAAACTGAAATATTCTGATTCAGACATGCCACCATGGTGCTCCATGGGAGTTGTAATTTGGTTGTCTCAAATCCCCATTCTCCTCTATTCGTTGGACTCCCCCGCTGGATTGCAACCACCATTACACACCACCTCCCCTCACCAACAGGGCAGACCATGGACAACATAGTCCAACCAGGGATCTTGGCCCGTACAGAATGGGGGCATAAGACAACTGAACCACAACTCCCATAAGGCACTGCAGCAGCACTTCCAAATCAAACGACCATGGTTTTCAGTTGAAATATATCAGTTTTTCACTGGAAAAAAAAAAAACTCAACATTTTCCGTAGGGAAAGAAAACCACCACCATTTTCCAACCAGCTCTCTGTAAAACATTTCACCAACACTGGGATAACATATACACCAACCTTGGCAGATCACTTAACAGAAGAAATATATTAGCTTCCAGTTAATGTAATAGTAGAGAAAGAACAACAGTGACAGTTCACTGATTTATTAAAGCCTCTAGCCATATGGAAGAGCCCTATAGAATTTAATAATGATTTAACTTTGTAGGATTCTATGGACACCCACAAGCTAGAGTTTAGAAAATGATCTCTCTTTTATGGGATTTTTCAGTCACCTTATAAAATTGTATAGCAGGGATACAATTCCTATACATTTATTAGAGAAGTTCCCCCACCCCCCAAAAGCCATCTCAAGCTATAGAAAGGTTACCATTTTCTACAGGATTCTCATAAGGGAATAATGTGTTATCTGAGAAGACATCCCATTTCCTGCACTAAAATTATATCCTTTATTAATTCAAAGATTATACAATTTGATTCTCAGTATATTGCGTGTCTCAGGTAATTTTAAACAATTAAGTGCAGTTTTGCTTCATTTGTGGATTAGAGAAATGTTTGTGCGTCTCACACATGGAAGAACAGCATTTACGACAAAAATAAGTTCCAGAAAACTATGAATATTAAAAAAATTGGTTTCCAACTATGGATTAGAGAGTAAATTGACTGCACAGATTACAGTATTTAATGTGCTATAAAAATGTTTCCCCTTATTTTTTTGGTCCTATGCAATTGGTTGAATTTTTGGTGGTTTCATAGCCACAGTTATTTCACATGCAATTTGCCAGGCAGACAATCTTCATAGAAAATAACTAGAGTTCAAAAATGGAGCAATACGCCCAGAAGAACCTTCAAACTCCTACAAAATGTCTTGATATATTTCAGAATAAGGAAGGAGGTATGTGGACTAACTCCTGCGTTGGAGAACATGCTTGGTTTTAAAACCAAACATTTGCATACATTGGTGTCTAGCAGGCAAATCAGTTACGCAAGATATTTTACCAGGATACACATTTGAAATACCATCTCTTGTAAACAAGGTTGTTCTGGAGGCAACAGGGATTAGTATAGTTCAAACAGTCCCTCTTCCATGGGCACTGCACTGAGTAAAGTGTTTGCATTCACAAACAGAATTTCCATCAAGGTGGGCCTGAAAAGGGTACAGAAATTTTCACAGACACATTTGCCCCTCACACAAGTCTGCATTCATCCCAGATCAGGAGATAACACTGTGCCAAAGAGCAAAAGCAGCAAACATGAAGGAATGTTAAAATGAGGGGTCCCTGGCGGTCATGGAATAGAAGTCTTTAAATTAACAGATTTACAGCCACTTACATACACACAAGCATCCTTGAGGAAAACAGCTGCATGTCCCTTCCTTATAGCAGAGACTTTTCATAGGGTCACACAAGAGTTTACAGCTCCTTTAAGTCCCACCCATTTACTGGGAGATTGGGGGCGTGTGGGGAGCAAACAAGACATGCTTGTTCAGACAGCCTTCCAGCCAGACAAATGGATTACGCCACAGCCCGAGACCAGCACTAAATCCTTTTAGGTACTTATATGTTTGCAAGGTAAAGACACTAGATAACAGCTACAGAACAGCAGCAGGTTAGATGGCATAGAGACTGTGATAGAAGGAAGCATCACCCAAACGTGTTTGGACCAGAAAGGATCAACATTGCAAGCGGCCATCCATTCAAAATGCAGGACTACCTCTGCAGCTGTGCCATAGCAAAGCTCCATGCAGGTGCGGGGAAGCAGCTCCAAACTGCCTTTCCAATCCTGCGACTGGCTGGGAGCCAAAGTGGCCTCTAGCAGCCTAAAGGCTGCTCTAATCTATGCTGATTTGTAATGGACACCCTGGGTGCCATTACATCAGACGATCACCAAGCACAGAATGCTCTGGGCTCCTGCCATCAGCCACCCCTTCCGCTGACAAGCCCAACGGTCTGGTCCAGAGTTGGCTAAAGCAATCTATATTTTCCCATAGTAATTTTCATCCTGACGTTCTCATGCATTCCATTTTCATGGCAATTCATGCTTCCATGTCCGGGACAGTCCTCATCTTCCCACTATGGGTTGCTTTAGCATGGGCCAGGGCAGGAACCCAGAGCATTCTATGGATAATATTAAAGCAGCTCTGCCCTTTATAGCCTTCGGCATGCTGTCCAAACATCGCATAATAATAAAGGCTGACTGCTGATGCATGATGGGAAACTTGGAAGCCATCCGACAGCATAAGCAGTTCATGTGCCCTATTTTCACGTGCTTTCCTCCTGCTGTGGTTTATTCCCCACCTCGAGCCATAGTCTCTGCTTTATGACTTCCCAATCAATTGCTACAGAGATGATTATGTTGTCACTGACAAACGTAAATGGCAGGTGAAAAATAAGCAGCAGAAGGAAATGAACTCAGAAGAGCCTGTTTATGGCAAGCAACATTTGCCTGAAGAACAGGAAGAGATACAAAATAACCAGCTGAGTATAGCAGAGAGGCAGGCTATGGGTATGTCTACACTGCAATTAGACACCCGTGGCTGGACCCTGCCAGCTGACTTGGGCTCTCAGAGCTCAGGCTAACAGGCTGTTTAGTTGTGGTGTAGATGCTTGGTCTTGGTCCTGGGCTCTAGGACCTCATGAGGTGGGAGGGTCCCAGAGCTCAGGCTGCAGCCTGAACATCCACACCACAATTAAATAGCCCCTTAGCCTGAGCCCTGAGAACCCAAGTCAGCACTGAGTATCTAACTGCAGTGGAGACATACCCTGTGATGTTTTTGTGGTATTCTGTAATAAGCATCAGCAGCTCCTTACGTAAAATCCTGATATATCTTAGAAAATTCTGCTGAGTTTAAGAGGATGCTGGGTAATAAGATTTTGTCCTATCCATTCAATCTTAGCAGAGAGCTCAGTGGAAACCCCAGACACCACATTTTTGGGGAAATATGCGCCAGATCCAGGGGAGGACAGCACGGCTAATCTGCAGAGTACAAGACAGGGATGTGATGACAAGATCAATAAAAGCTCTCCTCTGTACCCCACTGATCTGGGGGCAGGGGAGGACATTGTCTCCTAGACAATTCTAAAGGGACAAAACCGCAGCTGAAAATCAACATGACACCAGGTCCCGGTCATGTCTTTTTCGCTGCTACCCCTGCAGCAGGGAAAGGAGTGGTGTAAGAATCCCTATACCAGAAGGTTCCAGTAGAGTTTAGAAGAGGTGGCCCCAGTTCTCCTGTTCACCTCAAGTGTCTCTCTTCATGGGCAGGGGCAGTATTTAGCAGACTCAGTATTTCAAAGGGCACAGATGCCGAAAGACAGCCTTATTTTTCATTGGAGCACATCACACTAGCTCAATCTTCTTCCCATTTACACTGGTGAATGCATGGTCATTGACTTCGATGGGTGCTAGAGGTTAGACCTCACAGAACGTACATTTCATTGTAAAGGGAGACATTAGTCGGTGATATCAATTAACTTCACCTGATTAGCCCCAAACCTCCTGCATGAGACAAGGAAGTACTTGGGCCAATAAGCTTGAATGGAAGCTCAGTAACCAGTACAAACATGGAAGATATGATTTAGTTAACCATCAAGTAGCTAAATGCGCACAGTTAAGTATTGCCTTCTACATTCCTTTCGATAAGCAAGACGTGAAGCCACTTGCCTGACAAGGTAAATTGCTCTTAAGTTCATGCACTGGAGCTCAGTTTCCCCTCGAGTGGAATTCTCCCATTAGGATGCCTTCCAAGAGCTCTCAGTGGAATAGGTGTGCTGAGAAATACTTGAAGGAGGAAGATGCCATTACTTCCAAAAAGGCCATGCAGAAGGGACTGTAGCGAATGCCTTTAGCCAGGCTAGGAGAGCACCCATGCCCTGCAAAGAGGTAATGGCTGCTGCGGCTTGTAAAGATATTGGGGGGGGGGGGGGGGGAATCGTAAAGGGTTCAGAAAAGAGCTACAAAAATGAACTGAGTTCTGGGAAACCTGCCTTACAGTGAGCCTTGGGCTGTTCACCTCTTAACCTTCTTGATAAGCTAAAGACATTGACTTGACCACTGCCTATAAGTGGGTAGATTTCCAACAACGGAGGATTCCTTAATTTAGCATACAAAGGCATAACAAGACCCAGCAGCTAGCAATCAAAGGAAGATAAATTCGAGCTAGAGATTAAAAATTTGCCCCTTAAGCCGTTGGGTAACTAATCAATGGAACCATTTAGCAAGGGATGTAGTGGGTTTGCCATCACTTGAAGTCTTTACATCAAGACTGGATGCCTCTCTGAACAGAGCACTCTAGCTCCAACACAAGATATGGGCTTGATGCAAGGATTACTGGGTGAAATCATTTGGCCTGTTTTACACAGGAGGCCAGGCTAATTGATCATAATGATCCCTTCTGGTCTTAACATCTCCAAATGTTTCAATACCCTAAAATCTTCCACGGCTTGGTGTTTAAAATAGACTTGCATTTCCAAGTGCCATCCTTCTGTTCAAGATACCAGACACCTGGTTGCCAAGCATTAACTGCCTGGGAGTGTAAACACTGCTTTCTACAGCAGCATTTCTTGCATGCAGCCACCAGGAGCTTTTCTTGTGACCACAGTCTTCTGGGCAGTGATGGGGGGAAAGCAGCGACGGTTTTCAAGGGAAGCTGGTGAACAGTTTTGAATACCAGTGTACACAAACCCAGAGTATGAAATGCCTATTAGGGAAATCTACACACTGCTGTGTTACTGTCTCTATTCTCTTTCAGATGAGGAAATAGGCTCCATGCCCCCAGAATCGCCAGAGCCCCACAGCACTGGAAAGTCCACGAGGAAGGGCTGCACTTGGAGTGGGCAAGGCCAAGACACTGGAATGCTGTGTCCATTCAGTGCATCTCCTCCCTCCCTCCTGCTCAAACGCAGCTTCTGCAAAGTGACCCATCAATCCCCGACTGCAGTTTAAAGCCCAGTATTGCCAACCTCAAGCATTCCAAAAATCATGAGATTGTTAAAATATCATGGCGTTTAAGACAAACACTAATACATTTGAAGCACCTTAGAGACTAACAAATTTATTTCAGCATAAGCTTTTGTGGGTTAGAACCCACTTCATCGGAAGTGGGTTCTAACCCACGAAAGCTTATGCTGAAATAAATTTGTTAGAAAAACTTGTAGCACCTTAGAGACTTTCTTATTTTCGTTTTGCTGACACAGACTAACACGGCTACTACACTGAAACTAATACATTTGGGTTCTTTTCATTTGCCTTCAGGTTGCGGAATTCTTACAGTGCAATACCTTCGTTATTCAGGCTTTTCTATGTAAGTACAAGGGCTAGAAGCTTAATAGTATTCTTTTTAAAGGAAAGCTGAAATTCTCACAATCACAGGACTCTAGGCCCTGGAGCTTAAAAAAATAATTACTGGACTACAATAAAATCATGAGAGTTGGCATCACTGAAAGTCTCTCTACTGGCTGAATCTCTAGGGGAGGGTAACAGGGCAAATGTTGCGGTCATCTACTGTCCACCCAACTCCTCCCCCATCAGCCTTCCTGTCTGATTTAGACTTCTGGTGCTCTCCCTTTCTCGCCTCAGAATCTCCCACATTGGGAAGTCACTCCCTCAGTGACTTCAATTTTCATGTCGATGACCCATCTGATCCTTAACTGCATATCCCCTCGCCCTCACCTCTTTATGTGACTCTCCCACTCACCAACAGGACTGTTCACTTGACTTGGTCACCCCCACACATGGCTCTCACTTGCTGCATTTCCCCTCCCTGGGCATCACCAGTCTCTCTTTCTGCATCATCCGTCACCCCTACATCACACCCCTGTCCCTTGGCCATTCTGGGACTTCCAGTCCGCCAGCATTGAGGACTTCTCGCCTGCTCTCTGCCCTCTCCTCCCTTTCTTCTGCCAATCTGGCTGTTGATTCTGTTCATGCTTCCCTCCTCTTTCATCCTTGATTCTTTTGCCCCTCTCTTCCATGACAAGATCCACCCTGCCAACCCTCATTTATTTGCCCTCAACATCCACTTCCTCCACTCCGGCTCGTGCTCTGCAGAGCATCTCAGGCGGAAATCCTGTGACCAGACTAACTTCCTCCATGGCACGTTCGTTCTCTCCTCCCGCAGTGCGGTCATCTCCCTCGCTACACAGCTCTGCCTCTCCAGTTTAACTGAATCCCAGACACCTCTTCACTAACAGCAACTCATTCCTCAAACCCCCCCCCACCACCCCACACTTCCTCCTGCCTCCACCACTCTCTCTGCAAAGGTTCTCCGTTTCTTCCAAGTGAAAACTGAGAGGATACAACCCAACCTTCCCGCTCCCCTCAACTTGCCTTCCATTCCCTCCTGCCCTATCACACATACAGAGGTTCTCTCAGTCACATCAAACAAGCTGCTAGTCTTCACTTTCAAGGCCCTTCCCTTTCATGGACTATCAAGGATGTCGACTCCTGCCTCCGATTGGCTCATGATGCCGGGCACCATCGCCCGCTTTGTGGCATTTTCAAACAAGCATCTTTCTGCCATGCTGCCCCTCGTGCTTGGGCAGAGCTCCTCCTCCAAAAACCCTCCTCCTTCCTTCTTTGCTGTGACGCCTACCCAAAAAAAACCCGAAAACACAGCTTGACAACTGTTAGGCTGCTGGTGCTAACACAACTGCCTATCATGCTCACCAATATTGTCTCATTGTTTCCTTGCACTCTCCTGTTAGTCTGTCTGCATCCATCTTCTGTCTCTTGTTTTATACTTCAATAGTAAGCTCTTCAGGGTGGGGAACTGTCTTTTTGTTCTCTTTATACAGTGCTGCACAGAAGGGGGTTCTGGGCTATGACTGGGGTTCTTAGATATTTGAATGGTAATACAAATAATAATGCCACCTGTCCCTAGCTAAAGGTGAGCAACCTCCCTCTTTGCCCCCCACAATTCCTTATTAGCAAAGAGTATGCTGTGCAAATTGCAACCTCACATACCAAGGAGGGGCTGGAGAGCAAATCAAGCCCAAGGGTTTTGTAATCTGCTTCGTGCATTAAATGGAATGTTAGAGATAGAGCAACTGAAGGAGGGACTAATGCAATTGTTTAGTCAAGCTAATACTCACATACTTAACTGCTTTACAAACACTTACTAATTAATCCTCACATCCCCCCCACGTGGCAGGAGAGTACTATAATCTAAGTTATACAGATAGGGAAACTAAAGCAACAAGTTTAAGTGACTTGTCCAAAGCCACAGACGGAATCAGTATCAGAACTGGAAACTTTGAGCATTCCTAGCTTCATCTCCAGTCCCAGGATTAAATCATACCTCTTTCTATAGCCCATCGCTTATTTCTTACGAAGTGCAACCACACACACGTTAACTTTAAAATTCAGTTCATGCCCTTACTGAATTTTTTAAAGCATGAAACTAACAGCACTTGGAAATGGATCCATGCGAGCTTTTTAGTTCAACAATAACATGCAGATTTTTTGTAAAAAGTTGTAATTTTTTCTAAATCTGTAGTGCATTTTTAAACAGCATACTTAATAGCTCTGGTTAAGTCACATTCAATTACAACAGAGGAAGCACACCCTGCTTAACAGGACGCTAAGAGTTGATTCATGGCAGTTGCAACTTTTGGAAAAGTTCAATTATTTAATGATGACAGTCAAGCCAGGAACCCAAGTGTCCAACAAAATCCTCGTTTGTGAAAGAAGCGTGGAGAAATCTTGTCAAGCAGGCTTCAGAAATCGCCCAAGATGACAGCTAGGAGCCTTGACTTTATATGCTGGTAGCACATGAAAGAATTAAACCCATGAATATTTGAAGCATTGCTGGAAAGGACATTCTGACACTGCAAGTCAGCCCAGAGCTCGCTTGAAAGATACAAAGATTGACAATTTGTGTTTTAAACACTTAAGAGAAATAGGAACGACCAATGCTAACAATTTAAGTGTATATTTGAATACCAGGGGGGGAAAAAGAACCACACTTTATGAAAGGAGCCTTAACATAATGGGCTTAGTAAATGTATAGATGTTATAATAACCATGTTAGACATCTCAGCTTGTGTTAGAGATGATTATATGCACATCAGCGGAAGGGGTTATAAACAACCTACTGAACACTAACCATTTATTAAAAACATCTATGAATCATTAACCCTTTATAACTGGAACTTCAGAAAAAAAATCTATAATATTAATCTGGGTCAGCCCCCACAAAAAATACATAACGTGGAGTCTTTATTGAGTTCAAAGGCTTCCAACTTTGGGGTAAAAGTATTTCTACTAAAAAGCCCAACAAGAGTTGCAGACTTATCAGAGAACATAAGATAAGTTTAACTGCACACATTCTGCTCCTTTTCTCCCCGCCTCCAAAAAAAAACAACCCTAAACTTTTGCTTGACACTCCATAGCCCTCCTTCCCCTGCCAGGTTCCCGCTGGTTTTTTCAACAGCTGATCGACAGAGCATGTAAAGGGCAAGCAAGTCCAGGAAGTCCTCACACTTGGAGGAACCTAAACTGCAGGGGTTATGCTCCTGACCAGCAGGTAAACAAGACTTGCAAGAAGCCAGTACTGAATATCTTTGCCCCTCCTGAGTGTTTTCAGTGGGAGGGACTTCTCAGCTGGGAGGTGAATAGAAACAATGACAGCTCAGAAGAGAAACAAGCAAAGTGATAAACATAACCCTGTCAGACTTGCTGTCTCGCCTCCACCCCTTTCCCATCTTCTGAATCTAAGGGAAGGGCTGTCTAGAGTGCCAAGGAAGTGTTAGCAGAGAGTGAACTGAAAGAGGGCATCTTCCTGTTACAGTCCCTCATTTCCCCACTGAAAGCAAGAGGAAAAGGAGCCTCAGATCAAGACTGATTGTATTCAGTTTAAAGTATTAAGGAACAAATTCTACACTACCTTACACTCTACCCATCCTGTTTACGTCACTGGGGCCAGCACAGGGTCTAAATCAGAATCTAAAACTGGATGTATGCCTGGTTCGCTGATGGAATCTGAAGGACTTCCTATAGTAACACCAGAGGAAGGGGCTGACTCCACCCACAAATAAACCCAGGAGCAAGCAGGGCACAGAACTGTGCAGCACTGAGTGTCTTCGGCTGCCACTGAAGTCGCACCTTGGAAGACCAAGGCCATAGTTACAAAATGAATTGAAAAGCTTGAAGTTCCTTTTGCTATTTTGTTCCAATATAAGGCAATTGCAAACAGAACATATTCAGGGTAGACACAATACCTGCATGTTTTGTACTATACTTGAGGTTTTCCTATTCTTCTGTAATTGATTAATCAAGACAGTAATATGGGAGGTGTATGTTTGGTTTAAAAATAAATACCATACATAGTTCAATCTGCTGGTTTGAGGAGCAAATTTGATCCGACTCAGGTAACAGATTCTGACATTGTGGGACTAATTGTCCCATGTTAATCCTCATGGAATTAACAAATTCAGTGCTTGCAGGAAGACAGTTCATTGAGCCCCTTAGCAGAAACTCATTGCTATGAAGAAATGTAGTTTGTAAATTTCACTTGCAGAAAGTGGAAGGAGACAGATATTTATAAAAAGAACGAGGAGTACTTTTGGCACCTTAGAGACTAACAAATGTATTTGGGTTAGTCTCTAAGGTACCACAAGTATTCCTCATTCTTTTTGCGGATACAGACTAACACGGCTACCACTCTGAAACAGATATTTATGGCTCACAAAGAATTGGAACAATCAGTATCAAGAGATTTAGCATGCAATATCAAAATCAACCTCTAGGGGATAAATTGGCAGAACGTGATAGCAGAGGCATCTGGGTGGATCATGGCTGGTTTGAGTTTAATGTTAGAAAATGAAGCAACTATAATTTTTCCCTCTTCTGACTATCATCATCTGGGTCATTCCCCCAAGAGCTACACCTCTTCTTTCTCCTCTCTGTCTGGTATCTAGCCACACAACGGAGAGAGGGACTTGTTTGAACCAATGGATCTTCTATCTTTAACGTCCTCTAGAGATCTTTCGGCATTTTACTTTACTAGGAGATATTCTCAAGGCTCAAACTGAGGAGGTACCCGAGTGGGAGAGATTTCCTCTGGTACAATGAGTTATTTAATATAATATTAGAGGGGAAGCGAGGAATGGAAGGTCCACTTTTAAATTTTTTTGTTCATTTTACACCCCAGCATCTGGTCAATGTTCCCTATCACGTAAGCTGTAATGTCCAACGCTGTATGAGAAGCATTTTCAGAAGTGGCTACTACTTCTAAGTATTCATCTTTGGACACTAAGGATGAAATCTTTACTTCATTGGGGCTAATAAGTGTTTTGCCATTGACTTTCATGGGATCAGGATTTTTCAGAGGTGTAGGGGGTCCAGGCGCTCAGCACCTCTAAAAAACAGAACATTAAAAGAAGCCAACAAAGATCCCATCCTCAATGTCAAATTAGTCACTGAAAAATAGGAGCATCCAAAATGAATGAACACTGTTGAAAACTGGCTTGAGTGACTACCCCAGGTCACAGAGCAAATCTGCGGCAGACCCCAGATCGCCAGTCTTATGCATGAACCACCCGCCCATTCTCCCTCTAACACTGGCGTTTCATAACTTCCTTTGTAAGCCCCTTGGGGGTGGGACCCTCTTTTTGTTCTGTTTGTACAGCACCTACCACAATGGGATCCTGGTCTGTGACAATACAATATCCTAGTTACGGCAACACAAACAACAACAACAGTTAGTATGCACAATAATTCCCCACCACCACACACTGCTGTAATGCTGAGTTCGACTGTAAAGTCCTCAGAGATGGGGGACCTTATCTTCTTCATTTTGCAGGGTGACGGGTACTCTTCCTGATACTCCATAAATGATGACAATTACTCTGTTAGCAACAGTATGATAATGTATTTCAAAGACTGTCCCAACCACCAGCTAGACAACTGGAGATTTAGGAAAAGTGTATTTGAAAAGCAAGTTTTCAACCGTGTGTCTGTAAAAATCATATTTAAAAGCATACAACTCACACGCCTCTTGCCGCAAGTCATCAGTAAGTGGTTGTGTCAGCAGGAGGATAAACAGAAACACCCTGTGGGATATCGTGCATGTTCCCTACATGTCTGTTCAGATGCCATTAGCGAAACAGGTAGGCACAGCATCCTCACTCCCCCCAAAGGAGCGAGAGCAACCAAGAGAAACAGCTAGGCCAGTGGTTCCCAACCCACTAACAAAGGCCACCATGTACTTCCCAACCCATCTCAACTTGTGACTTGTCCAAGTGAAGCAACCACGCTCGGTTTCCCTCTCCCATCCTGTTCTCCCCTCTCCCCGCTGTTCATTTTTATTCTCTCATTGGCTTCCCCTCTCCAGGCAACCAAAGGCTACCAGCTAGAGGCAGGGGGTTCATTGGTGACTCCAAAGGGGCCACATCACAGTTGCCCAAAGCGAGCCCCGGCAAGGAGCTTGAGCCAGTGAGTCGCTGCTTGAGCCGGCAGCCATGTCAACAGCATCCTTTGGCTAGTTTCATGGGGGATAGAGCGGGAGCAGAAGGCGACTGGCTTCCAAGGCTGCTTTACACACAAGCCACAGTCTGTACAATGGGGAGGCAGATCCAAGGCTCTGGGGTTTACTCCAGCCTCGCTGTTCTTCCTCCAGCATTCTGGGAGGTCGAGCCCCACGGTAGGAAACACACCCCTAGGTTAATGGGCACAGCACCGGGCACACCCACTAGCCACACCCTCCCCAGCTACCAGCAAGAGACAATCACCCCCCATCTAAAAGACAGAGCAGAGGAAATACTAGAGGCTCCAGTGGCAGGAGTAACCATAGCAACCAGATTCATAATACCCCCCCCCCCCCCATCTCGTGCTCACACTCTCCTGCAGCCCAGCTCGCTCCGGATTTGAGGACAACTAGTCAGGATGCGGAGCAGCCAGAAGCCCAGGTGCTTCTCCGCTCCCCCCCCACCTCCTCGCTTCAGCGCCCCCGGCTCACCGCTGATCTCCTGCCCCGGCGGGGCTCCCAAGCGAGCCCCCCCAGGAGCTCGATCCCACGGGAGCCCGGCGCCCGGAAACCCAGCCGCAGTTTCGGTGTCACCCGCTGGGGAAACCTGATTCGCCTCTTTTCCGCCCCGCCAGCCCGCGGCTTCCCCGGGGCCGCCGCCGGCACTGGGCTGCACCAGCGAGACGCGGCCAAGCCCGAGCCCTGCCTTGGGCTCGCCAAGCTCGGCAGGGCGGGGGCAGCGGGCTGGACAGGGCATCGCGGGCGGCGGCAGGGGGGGGGTCCTAGCCAGAGGTAGCGCCCCCCGGGGGGTCCGAGGCGCTCCGGGGCCACACCCCCCACGGAGCTCGGACGCCCGAGCCTGGCCGCTCCGTTGCAGGCGCCCCTAACGCCCAGGTACAGCTCCCCGCGGCGCCGCACCTTGACCGGCCGGGCCGCCGCTCGCGGGGCGCCCGGCGCGGGGCCATCGCTCCGGGGAAAGCCGCCCGCTCGCTCCGGCAGCGCCCTAGCCGGAGCCGAGGGGGGAACGTCCCTCTTTGTTCGCCGGCCCCCGGCGGAGATGCAGCTGCTGCCGCCCGGAGGAGGCGGGGGGGGGGGGTTGATTGGCCCCAGCTGCTCGCCCAGCCCGGCAGGAGGGTCGCTCCCGCAGCCAGCCCCCCGCCCCTCCCCGGAGCCGGGGGTTTAAAGCCCCGCAAAACCCGCCTGCGATCAGCCATTTTCCGCGCCGGCGGCCGTCCGCGGGCGCGGAGCCGGAGCTGCCCCCCTCTCGCGGTCCCACCCACCCGCGACCCGAGCGGCCGGTTCAACCCCGACCGACCTGCCCCGGGCTGGGAGCGAGAGCCCGGCTCGGCGCAGCCCCTCCCCTGCGTCCGGGGCTCGTCCAGCCCAGCCCGCCCCTGCGCTTCCCCGGCGGGAGAGCGAGGGCCGCCGCCCGCCCTTACCTGCAAACCCCGGGCATCCTTAGCAGCCAGCTCCGCAGCCCTGCCTACCCGAGCAGCCGCTCCACTAGTGCCCGGGCGCTCGCCAGCCTGCAGGTGACATCATCCCCGCTCGGCCTGATAGGATACACCGGGGGTCGGGCCTGCGCATGCGCTGGCCTCGATGGGGGCGGGGGGGCCCAGCGCCGGCTGGGAGTTGTAGTGCGGCGCCACCTTGCCGTGTCCACGGCCGCTCTCCAGTTAGGACTACACTTCCCAAGCCCCCTGTGCCCCCAGCCGCAGCTGGACTGCTTCCCCAGTGGGCACGCTGCAGCACAGGGGCGCGTGCCTGGCAGGGAGGCTGGAGCCGGCTGGTGCAGCGGGGCTGCCCTTTGTCATTCAGCACCCCGCGCCCTCCACCTTAGGGTCCTCGGGTTTGGTTGGGCTGTTCCGGGAGGCCGCCTCCCATGACACCGCCCTTAAAGATGAATTGTTAATTCCTGGAGCCTCCAAGGCAAGCCTGGAGGGGCGGCAACCTGCTCCCACCTGGCACAAAGCTAGCGAAGGAAGAGCTTGCTGGGCACCCTGCTAGCAGGGTCACCCGAGCCCCCATTCCCCCGTCCAATGCACCAGGCGCGGCCCAGCTGTGCCTTCTTGGTGCAACCCTGGTTTTATTTTCCTCCCAACTACCTCTCCGTTTCTTGCACTCCCCAGTTGTCATTGACAGCACGCCGCTTCCGTCGGGCAGGGGGTGGGGAGAGCACGGATTTATACGGAAAAGTTCCCTGTTCAGGGCTTGGCAAACAATTGAGCTTGGGAGGGACAGATCAAAACGCAGCGAACACAGTTCACTAGGCTAATCAGCCACAATAACGGAGTCATTCACTAGCAATAACACGGTGAAATCCACAGCCCCAGCAGTTTCTCATGCCAGAGAGACAGAGACAGAGCTGTCAGCTGCTGTTGTAATAACTGCCTCCCTAATAACAGACAGCAATTCTTTGTTCGGTGCTCCTGCAGACGGGCTCCTCTGTCTCTTCTAACTGCTGGAAACGCCGAAGAAATGAGCATCCCTTTTAACTTGCATAATCCAGGAGGCTAACGATTTCCCCCCTGCAAGTTGCATCGCCCCACCCAAAAACACACAGGCACACAAATAATATTAGACCTCTTTAACAATCAACATGCCAACATTCTCAGAAGTGGGAACAGGCAGGTGCTTTTCACAATGGTGCTGGAGAGACAGAACGTGCATTTAAAAATGTGCAGTCTTGTTTCACAAATTGTATTCGTTATTGATGCGTTTAACAAACACACATGATATGCAAAATAGTCCAACACTAATAAGACATATACACAAAGGCATAAACGTACTAAGACCATTTTTAACCAGCACATAAGACATGGTAAGACACTAGATTTATTATTCTTTATTTATATTGCAGTAGTGCCTGGAGTACCTGTCAAAGAACACAGCCTCATTGTGCTTGGTATTATTCTGGTATGCAGTCAAAAGACAGTCACTGCACCAGAGTTTACACTCCAGGGCCCTGATCCTGCAAACACTTATGCATGCATGTAACTTTAAGCGTGTGTGTAGTGCCACTGATTTTGGACCATGGAGGCCTTAGGTTATGATTAAAGTGGATGGAACAAATGGAAGGGATGGAAGGATGAGGTAACAATAAAATGAGCCTATGATCATACCTCAAAAGATCTCAGCCCGCCACCTCACCACTCTCAGCTGGTAGCACTTTGTAGATATCATGGCAGAGGTGGGTCCTAAGAAAGAGACTGAAGCAGAATCCGGTAGTGGCTTTATGGATCCTTCCAGGTTTGTTTTTTTTAAATGAGATGTGAGACAGGAAGGAAAAAACCAAAACCAAAACAAACAAATAAACCATCAAAACAAAATAAATCTGAGAACCTGAGTCCAATCTATATTATAGCTAGGTTTTTTGTTTCTACTAGTGGCGCACATCCACACATCCCTCGGTGGACATAACAAAATTTATTCCGCGCACGGATGGAAAAAATTAGAGGGAACATTGCGGGTGGAGGCAAAACCAGCCCCCTACCCACGTCCCAGGCCCCCCACCCTGGGCAGGTGGAGGGACCAGGCTGCCCACAGCTGCCTGTTCGGCTCTCTCTGACTCGACTACAGCCGGCGTGGCACTGAGCCACAGCCTGGCCATAAGAGCTGGGCAGGCAGCTGTGGGGAGCCCAGGGCCGGATTAACCATTAGGCTAATAAGGCTATAGCCGTAGGCCCTCCTATTTTTAGGCCCTACTGGCAGGGCCGGCGCTATCACTAGGTGACCCTAGGCGGTCACCTAGGGCGCCAGGATTTGGGGGGCGGCGGGCGACTGCCTCCTGCCTCCCAGCTCCACACTCAGTTGCTGAGCATGGAGCCGGGAGGCAGCCGTGGCGAGCCTCCCCCTGCTTCCCCGCTCAGCCGCTGAGCGTGGAGCCGGGAGGCAGGAGGCAGCTGCAGCGAGCCGCCCCCTGCCTCCCGGGTCCACGCTCAGCTGTCGCGGCCCCCGAGCGTGGGGACTGAGCTGCCGCGGCCCGCGGGCGGGGGCACTGAGCTGCCGCGGGTGGGATGGGGAGCCACCTGCCGTGGGCGGGGGAGCTGGCTGGGGGGGGGGGGGCGGCATTGGCTGGGGGGGGCAGGGCGGATGCAAGGAAGTTTCGCCTAGGGCACGAAACTTCCTTGCACCGGCCCTGCGTACTGGTCAGGCACCGCGCTGCAGGAACACACGGCCAGGGATCTGGTTAACATTGGTGACCGGACACTAAAAATCCGGTTACCATGGGAACCCGTGCCAGCTGTGGGTGTAGTTTGAGCAGGCACTGTCCCCCGCACTCCCGATTTCTCCGGAGCTCTGCTTAGCTGTCAGGGAGGGAAGAGGCTCCCTCTGTCCCTCTCCTGGGCTGAGGCTGTCAGGCAGCTCCAGGATGCTGCCTCCTGGATCCTAGTGCCCGTCATAGTCATCTTCTATGTGTGCTGGGTCCTGTTTCTGGACAACTGCTGAGTGCCTGTGGGGAGGCAGGGCAAGGTGGGGGCAGGGGAAGAGGCAGTACCAGAGCAGTAGGGGGGAAGCTTGCACAGAATCTGCACACACGCTATCCAGCTCCAGCAAGAACTATTGCCCCTCCCATGTATAAGGAATGGATTCTCACACATTTGTCGGAAAAACAAAACAAAACATCCCATTCTGGATACCAGTACTTTAGCTTTTACAGAACCTTCCATCGAGGGGCTTCAGATGTATGATGCACTGTGTTCAATACTGTATTGAACTGTACTAAAAATCAAAGACATCACATTTTTTTCTTTGATGTATGATTCTGTACTGGGATGCACAGGAAACCAAGTTCATTCCTTATGCTCAGTCTAATTCCACAGGCCAACACATCTTTGTACTTTTAAGGGGTTGCAAACGCACAGAAGGAAGCTCAACACACAATGTTGTAGGTTTCTCCTTCCCCTCTCCGTCAAGGATTTTAAATCCACTTCTTAGCAGGCTATGATAGAAAGACTGACTGAATAGGCTAAAGGCAGGTTCTGTCCATTTGCTGGTTCTCTAGCTGGTCAATCCATCATAAAAATACCTCACATTTGATTTCTTTTGAGTTTCATTCCCAAAAACGTAAAGCTAAATAAACCTGAAGTTGGTCCTCTTTTTTGTGCCCCAACTCAAACTAACTTCTTTCCCGAGTGGAAAATGTTGGGTAAGCATGGAATGTGATTCAAGAAGGGAATGAGAACACAGGCCAATTCCTGCTGAGAGTTACACCTGTGTAGCCTTATTGACTTCAGGGAGAACAGATTTTTGCAGAATAGATTTTGGTCCCTTCTGCTTTTTCACACCTGGTGTAAGCAGAATCTCATTCACTTTCCTCCCCTAAACTCTGAACACTTTAAAGGGAAAAAATAAGCAAGGTCTACTTGATTTACACATGCAAATGAAACAGGAAGCTCTCCTTTCATTCTACGCTTAAACAAACACCAGACCCGATATAACAAGGATATCACTACAGCAGCCTTGGGTTGGACTGTTCTTTTGAAAGATCCTTAATGGTTCTTTTAAGATGCTGATTTTCAGGGAAGTCTTTTTGTTCAGGGGGACAGAGAACACAACAGGGAATAGCTCTGTTTTGTCAACTCCTAATCATTCAAAAGCTGAAAGGCTTTAGATTAAGTTTGTTTAATGTTTGTACAGTGATTTTGAAGAGCTAACAGTACAGAAGTGCTAAATATTATGAGTGGGCAACCATCTAAAGATCTGTGTCACTTCTAGCGGTTACCTTTTTCTTACAGAAAGCTTAAAACAAACAAATGCAAACCGTAGGGGACTGGTGCACACAGAACTCATGCTTAAAAAAACTCATGTCATAGAATCTCAAGGTTGAAAAGGACCTTAGGAGGTCATCTAGTCCAACCCGCTGCTCAAAGCAGGACCAATCCCCAATTTTTGCCCCAGATCCCCAAATGGCCTCCTCAAGGATTGAACTTACAACCCTGGGTTTAGCAGGCCAACACTCAAACCACTGAGCTATCCCTCCCCCTGCTGCTGATCATACATAGATAGAACATACTATCTATGTTCATACATAGATAGTATGTATGAACAGATAATACTTAGTCCTGCCATGAGTGCAGGGGACCAGACTAGATGACCTCTCAAGGTCCCTTCCAGTCCTATGAGTCTATTCTATGATTCTAATTGTAGAAGAGCTTAGTGACAGAATGGCCTGATGTGGTGAATCACTGGAGGTTAACTACACAAACTGGGTATCATCCCACAGATAATATTTGGGTTCAATTTGAAAACAGTAATTCATTGTCCTCAGCCAGTGCAACACTGGGAGACAGCTTTCAGAGCAAGACAGCCTAAAATACAATGCCACCCAATGTAATTTCCCCACTACTACTTCCTCTACTCCAGTGGATTTTACACCTGAGTGGTTTTCTTTTACATAATAAAAGCTGGCTTCGTCCCAGACTGCAGTCAGAGGGAGATAGGGTGTGTGGTGTAGAGGCCATAGCTTGGGGGAAACACCTGCAGGGCTTGGCTTTGCACTGTGCGGTGGGAGAGCTGAGGGTAGAAGCACCAGGTTGAAAGAGGTGAGCAGGATGGGGAATGTTGCAGTGTTCACCCTCAGACAGATGAGCTCTCCACTACCTAGGAGGAAGGAGACCTAAGAGAAGGACAGTGTAGCATCCCTCGTGCTGCATCTTACTCAGAAGTATCTGTTTGAAGAATTGAGTGTGGTGAGAGTAGAATAAACTTAATTTTACATAAATAAATAAATAATATGTAAATATGTATGTAGAGAAATGTTTGATGACTTCATAATTTTTTTTGCAATATGTCATTCATACTTAGGCCTTTCCCTCCCATTAGCCTTAGGCCCCTCATAACCATAATCTGGCCCAGGCAGGCTGCAGCGGACCCTCTACCTGCTTGCAGTGCAGGGGGCCCGAGCAGCCCCTGGCCCATGTCCCTGCCATCTGGGCTCCCTGCCTGCCTTGGGCAAATGGAGGGTCCATGACTTCGGGGCTCCTCACAGCTGCCCGTGCAGCTCTTACCGTGGCCGGACTGTGGCTCTGAGGCCCCGTTCCCCCGGGCTGGAGCCGGGTCGGGGAGAGCCACGTGGGCAGCTTTGGGGAGCCGGTAGGGTGACCAGACAGCAAATGTGAAAAATCGGGACAGGGGGTGGGGGGCAATAGGAGCCTATATAAGAAAAAGACCCCAAAATCGGGACTGTCCCTATAAAATCAGGACATCTGGTCAGCCAGCGTGGAGTCGCGGACCATGGGGACACAGGCTGAGGGCTGCTCTCAGCCCCCCCACACCCCGGGCACGTGGAGGATCCACCGTGGCTCCACACAGCTGCTCGGGCTCCCCGGCTGTTCTCCACACTGGCCTGGCTGGGAGGTGGGGCCTTGGGGGGAAGAGGAAGGTAAGGGGGCATGGTCTGCCCCAGCAAAAAGTGGACAGGACAGGCCCATCCACTTTCAAAAAGTGGGAGGGCTATGGCCCCCTGCCCCCCACCCCAGTTCCGGCGCCACTGGCCCGGGGTCCCGGCCACATGGGAAGATCTGTGCCCACAGCAGAGCGCAGTGGGAAGCAGGAGCGGGCCCGGGGGGGGGGGGGGTGTGGAGTGTGGGCAGGGCCACGCAGGCAGTTTGGGTAGGCTGAGCCTTCCCCTGCCTTTGATTCCCGCCACCAACATAGGACTGCCCAGCCTCCTCTCCCCCCAGACTCAGCAGATCCAACAGCTCCGGTGTACTCCACACAGGAGTGCGTCTGTTGTGGAAAGCCAGCATGGTCCGCTGGGAAGATGCTGTGTGAACAGTCCACACCAGCAAACAGGAAGAGGAATTTCAAAAATTCGCAGGCGTTTACACTGGGGAGGGGCCCATTCCTATGTACCGCAGGGCAGTGGACTTCAAACTGCTGACCAGAGTGGTCACGATGGGCATTGTGGGACCCATCCTGGAGGTCAGTTAGGGCAAAATAAACAAGAGCAGTGTCTACACTGACACTGCATCACTCTAACTACGTCGCAAAAATCTCTATGCCACTCGTCAAGGTGGTTTTATTTTGTCAGCATAGCAGGGGAGTTACATCGGCAGGAGGAGCATTGCTGTGTACAACTCCACCGTTTTGTCAATGAAAGCTGACTTTTGTCAACAAAGCCATGTAGTGTAGACAAGGACTTTAAATGTGACATTATTTATTGATTTGGATTCCCACTGGCCCGGTGTGGTGGCGCGCACCTGTAATCCCTGCTGCTTGGGAGGCTGCGGTTGGCTGATCGCTCAGGAGTTTTAGGCTGCTGTGCGCTATGTCAATCGGGTGTCCAGTGCTACTGACAGCTTGGCCAGCGGGTAGTTGGAGGACTGGCTAGAACAACGCATCTGATGTGTTGTGATCAGCGCTCTCTCTGTGAGGGCTGATGGACCGATCAGTGACAGTGTCCAACTAGATCGAGTCATGCTCTGCTGGAGAAAAGTCACACAGGGAGGTATGGGGTGCTCACTGGACCCAAGAAAAGTTTTCTGAGCTAGACATATGTAAGACCAATAATGTTAGTATCCCTAAGGCATAGCTTTCAGGTGGCTGCTGAAGTGAAATTTCAGTTAGTATGTAAGAGGACACTGTCAGGGATGCAGAAGTGGTCATATTTTTAAAAACTGTTTAGGGCTGCTTTTGGACAAGAAAATAGCAGCTTGTATGGTTGTAGATCGTTGCTCTGCCCCCAACTGATCTACTGAACAGAAAAATTGCCGGTAGCCTTTATTTAATCTTTGCTAGGGCTGGGCTGTGGACTTGTACCAAACTATCGCAAACAAACAACTAAAAAAAACCCCACATTTTTTGTCTCACGAAGATCAGGCATCTTCTCCTGCTCCTCTGGAGCTGATGGAAGGATCCCCACTGGCTTCCGTTGGAATTAGGTCAGGCCTTCAGTTTGGGGAAGGTGTGTTTTGTTCTGTCTTTCTGAGATCAGATGCGATGGGGTATCTACCTGGCTAGGTACAAAGGGCCAATTAACCCTTAACAGGCCACATCTGGGGGACAGCCAGGGCTGATAAGGCCTAGAGACGAAGCCCAGCTGGGGAAGAACTCGGACAGGGTAAAGAGAGGAAGTTGGTGATAAAAGGGGTAGGAAAGCACTCTGCAGTTGCTCCCAGGGCATGGCACAATGAAGAGTAAGCTGTGGGATCCTGTCTGGGAATATAGACGCTGGCAAGAACCTGAGAGGAGGTGAAATAGCTACAGGTAGCAAGGAAGTTCCAGTGTTAATGTTGGGGGCAGAAGATAGAGAAGAAAGGTAGGAAGGAGTCCAGGGAGCTAGTGACAAGACCTGGGAGCTGGAGCAGACTGGGGTTGCTGGCATCGGGTCCTTGGGCTGGAACCCAGAGTAGTATGTGGGCCCATGTGCCCCTACCAACCACGGGGAAATGGCATGGTGAGGGCAGTGGATTGGAAGACTGCCTGATTTGGTTTGTCCAGTGGGACTTTGATACCCAGGAAGGGGGAAACTATAGTGACCTGGGCAGAGGGCCAAGTCATGAAGAGGGAGTAACCTGAGTCCAGAGAGAGGCACACACACACGACAGGTCAAACAACCCAAGGAGGGGGTGTCAGACGAGTGAAGAACTAATCCCTAGGTGAGCCACAGGGAGGCACTGTAGCAGTGAGTAGCATACCCACTTACAGTAGACTCTTATGATATATTTTGTGGTTCAGTAACTGATTTTTGAATCCTCCTTTGAAAACAAACCCTACCCTAAACTGGTGTTATCACTAATAGCCTGACCCCAATCTGTCCACAGGATTCAAAGGAGCTACTGGCACAGAGAGAGCAGGGTAATGCAATGCCTAGAATTGGTGTTTCTCAGACTCAAAGGGGAAACAATGTACTTCCCAAACCACGATTTAGCTCTGGAGCATTAGCTGTGAATATTAATGGAGATTCTGTTCCTGGTGCCTGTGACTTCCAAAGTCTGAGGCCCTGATTCAGCAAAAGCACTTAAGCAGGTGCTTAACTTTAAGTATGTGAGAAGTTCCCATTGACTTCAATTGGATTTAAATATGCACATAAAGTTAAGCACACATTTAAGTATTGTACCGAATAGGGATGTGAGTACTAACATGCTTAGAATTAAGCATATGCTTCCATGATTTCCTGACTCTGGGCCTTGTTGTTATTAATAGACCCTTAGGAATATTTATTGCAGTCAAGAGATTTGTCTTTTCTTTTAAGATGTCCTCAAAGAAGGGACAAATGTCAGGAATAATTAGTGAGCAGACTGTGAGACTAGATGCTGCCTTTAATTAAGAATTCCCATCAGAAATGTCACGGTAGTAATTGAATCACAGCACACAATTTTCCATAATAGTGGGTTGACAATGTGTGGTTTGAAAGAACTTTTCACAGTCCGTATGGAAATCCTCTACTGTTCCTCACATGTGGTCTCAGAATGTGATTCCTTTTCCTACTTCCTTTCTGTAAGCAGCTTTAACCTGTGGGGCCTGGATAACTCAGAGGAGTGGTAATGAGCTATGAAGCACAGGCTTGATGCTGATGGCCTAGCAAGTCATTAATAACATAGGCCCTAAGAGCCTTTGTAGAGTCTTTCACTCTATGGCTGTTGCAGTTGCCAGGATTGTTCCCTTCTCCCTGGACACTCAATAACAGACTTAAAAGTGGCCATTCTTCAACAAAAAAACTTCAGAAACAGACTTCAACGAGAAACGGCAGGACCGGAATTAATTTGCAAACTGGAAACCATCAAATTAGGCCTGAATAAAGACTGGGAGTGGATGGGTCACTACAAAAAGTAATTTTCCCTATGCTGATACTCACACTTTCTTGTCAACTGTTGGAAATGGGTGACGTCCATCTTGATTGCATTGACCTTGTTAGCACTGACCCCCCACTTGGTAAGGCAATTCCCATCTTTTCATGTGCTGTAATATATACTGCTTACTGTATTTTTCACTCCATGCATCTGATGAAGTGGGTTTTAGCCCACAAAAGCTTATGCCCAAATAAATGTGTTAGTCTCTCAGGTGCCATGAGGACTCCTCGTTGTTTTTGCTGATACAGACTAACACGGCTGCCATTCTGAAATCTGCCTGGAGTGTTCATCTGCTTATTATGCTAATCAGAACCGCCTCCATGTTACCTTATGCTTCCCGTCTGTCATCTCTATCTGTTGTATTCCATTAAATATTTAGAAGGGAAGGTCTCGGAGGCCCTGACCAACATTTTGCTGAGTATGTATTGTGTGCCACAGGGGAGTCCCTCCCTGATAACTAACTGAGGCCCCTAGGTGATACTGCAATACAAATAGTAAATAATAATACTAAAGCCAGAAGTTGGGTCTCCTGCGTTCACGATCTTCTTTCTAGGCAATTCCCTGCCTGTGGCTATTGACCACAGTCCCTCAATAGCTGTCTTGTACATCCACCCACAGCCAAACCCCTTCCCCTCCCCCCCTCCGGTGGCAATGAGTCTTGGAGCCCGGGTAAATTGACTTGGGCTCACGGTAGGGGCTAAACATCCTAGTGAAGACATTCCCACTCCAGCTGGAGCCTGAGCTGTGAAGCCCGGTGAGGGGGTGAGTCCTGGAGCCCGAGCAGCGACATGTACGCTGCTGTTTAGCCCTGTAGCACGAGCCCAGCGCGCAACCCAGGCTCAGAGTTGCTGCTGCGGGATTTTTGGCATTGTAGACGTTCGAAGTTCAGGGGAAGCCCAGCTTTTTTCCCCGTTCAATGCAGAAGAGCACTGACATTCTGCCTATGGAGGTTGCTTCAAAGAACCAGAGAGAATGTTGCTCCAAGATACCTGCTATGGAAATACCAGCTAATAAAAACTAACAGGCAATTATCTATCTTGTGTCAGACACTATTTATCTACAGAGAGAAGCATAAATGTGAAGGGTGATGAGCTACCTTAAGCAAGAGGGGTAGTAATCTCAGCAGACATGGAGCTCCATGATGGCCTGAAGAAAGAGGTGAAAAGGGGCATTAAAGTCTAGGAGCTACACTTATTTACACCAGCTGAGAATCTAGCTCCATGAAGCCAATGGACCTATACAAATTTACCCCAGCTGTGGGTTTGACACAGGGCCGGCTCCAGGCACCAGCCGACCAAGCACCTGCTTGGGGCGGCACCTTTGGGCGGGGTGGCGCCGGGAGGCGCTCCGGCCGGGAGGAGAGTGGGGCCGTGGGCAAGCCGCCCTCCCCCCAGCACTCCGGCTGGGAGGAGAGCGGGGCCGCCGGCATGCTGCCCTCCCCCTAGCGCTCCGGCCGGGAGGAGAGCGGGGCTGCCGGCATGCGCCCTCCCCCTAGCGCTCCGGCCGGGAGGAGAGCGGGGCCGCCGGCATGCCGCCCTCCCCCTAGCGCTCCGGCCGGGAGGAGAGCGGGGCCGCCGGCATGCGCCCTCCCCCTAGCGCTCCGGCCTGGAGGAGAGCGGGGCCGCCGGCATGCCGCCCTCCCCCTAGTGCTCCGGCCGGGAGGAGAGCGGGGCCGCCGGCATGCCGCCCTCCCCCTAGTGCTCCGGCCGGGAGGAGAGCGGGGCCGCCGGCATGCCGCCCTCCCCCTAGTGCTCCGGCCGGGAGGAGAGCGGGGCCGCCGGCATGCCGCCCTCCCCCTAGTGCTCCGGCCGGGAGGAGAGCGGGGCCGCCGGCATGCCGCCCTCCCCCCAGCGCTCTGGCCGGGAGGAGAGCGGGGCCGCCGGCATGCTGCCCTCCCCCTGGCGCTCCGGCCGGGAGAGGCGCTGGGCTGGTGGTGGTTGTGGTGTAACACTGGGGGGGGGGGAGATGTTTCTGCGGGGCGGCAGCACTCGGGGCGGGGGGTTGTTTCGGCCGGTGCTGTGGGGGTTGGGTTTTTTTTGGTTGGACGGGGTGGCACTTGGGGTTGTTTTTGCTTGTGGCGGCAGAAAAGTTAGAGCCGGCCCTGGTTTGACCCTACTTGTTTGAGTGGAAGAGGCTTTAAGGAGAGCCATGGCTTTGGCGTAACAGGGTCTGTCTGCAGTGGAGCTGCAGGTGTCATCTCCAGCTCGGGCAGACATTCCTGAGCTAGCTCTGATCCAGCTAGTGTGCTAAGAAAGCAGGATGGCCGTGGTGGCACAGACAGTGGGACAGGCTAGTCATTCAAGTACAATCCCATCTGAGACTGTAGGTACGTTCTCAAGGCGGCTAGCCTGTCCTGCCACTTGCCCCGCTGCAGTTACATTTCTATTTTAGTGCGCTGGCTTGCTCAGAGTTAGCATGGGTGTGTTCACCTGTGCTGGAAATTACACCTCCAGCTCCAGGGCTGATGTACCCATACTACGTACAGCAAGATGAGTGCAGTATAAAAACTTAAAGCAAGAGACTTTATTTATATCCTGTATGGGCGACATTTACACACACACACACACCTTTGCAGAGGGGCACAACATCTACGCATCACTTAATCCCACCGAAGACCTCAAATTAGTGCTTCCAACGGGATTGGGTCTTGGCCCTATGCTATTTAATTTATTAATGACCTGGAAACATAAAATAAACTTCATGCATCCGACAAAGTGGGTATTCACCCATGAAAGCTTATGCTCCAATACGTCTGTTAGTCTATAAGAGGCCACCATAGAGATTGTCGCTAAAATAAACTTTTGACAGGTTTCGGTGTAGTAGCCGTGTTAGTCTGTGTCAGCAAAAAGAAAATAAGGAAGAAATACTTATGGTACCTTAGAGACTAACAAATTTATTTCAGCATAAGCTTTTGTGTTTCTGATAGTCTGTAGATGACCCAAATTGGGAGAGTGGTAAATAATGAAGAGGACAGGTCCCTGATTCAGAGCAATCTGGATTGCTTGGTAAATTGGGCACAAGCAAACAATATGCACTTTAATATGGGCAGATGTGTGTGTGTATGTATATATATAGGAAGAAAGAATATAGGTCATACTTACAGGATGGGGGACTCTATCCTGGGAAGCAGTGACTCTGAAAAAGATTAGGGGGTCATGGTGGATAATCAGCTGAATATGAGTAGGAGTAGAGAGGTTATTTTACTTCTGTATTCAATGCTGGTGAAACTGCTGCTGGAATATTGTGACCAGTTGTGATGCCCATAATCCAAGGAAAATGTTGAGAAATTGGAGAGGATTCAGAGATGAGCCACAAGAATGATTCAAAGCATAGGCGCCCCCAGCCCCGCCCCAAATCCACCCCCAGCCCTGCCCCCATTCCACCCCTTCCCCAAATCCCCATCCCCGCCTCCTTCCCCGAGTGCCCTGCATTTCCTCTCCACACCCGCCCCCCCAGGCTTGCAAGCCTGGGAGGGAGGGGGCAGGGGAAATGTAGCGCACCCACTGGCAGCTCCCCGCCAGCCTCCCCCCCGGGCCCAGCTCACCTCAGCTTCCGGGTCCTGCCTCCTGAGGCGCCGCCCCTCGAAGCCACTTTTTTTAGTGGAGGGCCCGGCTCTGCCTCCTCCCCATACCCTCCCCCGAGGCGCCGCCCCGCTGCGCTTTCCCCCGCCCCTCCCCTCCGCTTGCCGCCCGCCGAACAGCTGACGGGCGGGCGGCTGCGTGTGAGCTAAGAAAAGTGGCTTCGGCGGGAGGCGCCTCCGGAGGCGGAACCCGGAAGCCGAGGTGAGCTGGGCCCGGGGGGGCTGGCGGGAAGTTGCTGGTGAGTGCTCTGCACCCACCAATTTTTCCCCGTGGGTGCAAAGGGATGACTTGCTTACAGTCATATATTAATATTAATAATGGTTCTTCAGGCTAGCAGAGGAAGGTATAACATGATCCAATGGCTGGAGGTTGAAGCCAGATAAATTCAGACTAGAAATAAGGGGTAAATTGTTGACAGTGAGAATAATGAACCATTCAAAGAGTTTACAGGGGGCTGTGGTGGATTCTCCATTGCTGAACATTTTAAAATCAAGATTAGATGGTTTTTTTTTAAAGATCTGTTCTAGGAATTATTTGGGGGAAGTTCTCTGGTTCTACAGGAGGTCAGACTAGATGGTCACAGTGGTCCCTTCTGGCCTTGGAATCTATGGAGTCCACTTACACGTGGGCAAGGTTAGGGCAAAGTGGTTGTCAAATGCTACCAAAATGAGAGTGACAGGATTTCACCCTCACTTGGCACAGGTGTAAATGACTAGACCAGGGACAGGGGAAAATCAACCCCACAGACAGGCCTTCAGTTTGTAGGGCTGTCAATCCAGCATGTTTCTAAAGCTCAAAGATGTCTCACATGTCTCAAGATCTACGACGCAAGGTAAAGCCCCAGCTTCTCCCATGGCCTGGCGTCCATGTAATTAATCTTCACCCCAAAAACCAATCTTAAATAAAACCTGGCCCTCTCCACAGCCCAACTCAGGATTGTCCCTTGACCATGCCAAATGTAGGAATTACAGATGAGAGCAGAGACCAAGCCCTGGAACAGCACTGTTATCGAGATGGGAATGTTATCACAGACCCCATGCAAGTTAATGAGATTTTAAAAGGAAACTGTTATCAGGCCTCTTATTCTTCTGAAAGGATGTTGGCAACGGGCCAGCTACAAACCTTCTTTGATTCAATAAATACACCACAATTATCATCCAAAGCGGCTCAGGTTTTGGACTGCTGAAGAGGCACTTAAATCACTTCAGTCTAAAAAAAGCCCTGGGCTGTAAAGCGCTTCCCTGCTGCTCTGAAAAAGCCACCCCTCTTCCAACAACTTTTCTCCATTTTTCTCATGATTATGCAGAGAATAATGGACGCAGCGCAGCGAGAGCTACGGAATCCATTCCTCTCAGGGTGCCTGGTGATTTCATAAACCACAAGACTGGAGCTGCAGTGGTCTAGGAGTTCCCCAGAATGCTGGGATGGAATTATTTCCCTTTTTCACCGCTGTTTATTAGAGGGAGAGAGAGAAAGTGTGTGTGTGTGTGTGTGTGTGTGTAAAAAATGTTCTTTTGGTACTCTGTGAAACTCAGGCTACTTGTACAGTTTCAGATATTTCTTTCAAGCACTTTGTAAAACTGCATGAAAAGCACCTCCTTTCAGAATGATAAGGGCAAAGAATAAATGCATTGTTACTGGCATTGTCACTGTAAGAATCTCTGTACCACCCAGCATGGGGAATTGCTGGCTCAGATTCCACACGTACTGTCTTGTAGCACAAAAAAAAATTAACTTTGCCAAACATACCAAAAGTTCTCTGAGTTCCATTTCCAATTCTTGAGCCCCTTAAACTCTTCCATCTCCTGAGGTGGGTTATTATTAGTTTCAAATTGCTGGTGACTTTTTTTTCCCCACAGGTGTGTTTATTTTCTTCAGATTACACAGCACCTATACTTCTTCAGGGCTTTGTGCTATAAGTCTGGGATGTTCAAAGGAGCTTTAGGGGAGTTAGGTGCTTCTCTCCTTTAAATAATCCCAGTTCAAAGCAAGGACATCATTATTTTTATTCAGCCGCTGTTTTTCTTAACAATCTAAATAGAAGTTTTAAAAGTTATAATCCGCTGCTGTGAGGCCAGATTGATAGATTATTAATTCTGTTGAGTGTTCTCTAGTTTGTTTTGTACATCTATACATTTAACTATCCCCTCCCAGCGTGTTCTTTAGATTGTCAGTTTTCATTTAGCCTACAACTCTGCTGAATACTGGCATTACAATTTCCTTTGTCTTCCTGTAGTGCCTGCCATACAAGAGATGACAAAAAGTTAATGCATGTTTGTGAAACAAAGTCTGACAATGTTTGGTGAGGTAGGTATGTATTCTCCCCACTGGCGTGGTACAGTAGAGAGGGTACAGGACAGAACTCCAGAGAGGTGGATTCTACTCCTGGCTCCACCAGAGACCTGCAGGGTGATCCTGGGCAAGTCATTTCACTTCTCTGTCCCTCTAGCGGGCAGGTAGGGTTTGTTAGCCATGGTGGGCCATCCACCTAGGAGAAGGAAAACTATTTCAAACAAAGACTGTCAGGCCTGGCCAGCAGGTTTGACAGAGTGGAGTGGCCCTGCCACTTTGTCTTTTCATTTCAGCATCTCTTGTTTTTTAACTCTATGCACAGTTTACAGACTTCTCCTCACTCGCCACTTTAACCAAGAGACTCATCACTGGCCCATTTCTATATAAATGCTCAGAAACAACGGTACTAGTTACACATCCTCTGCCTCTGCCTATGGGCCCATAATCATAACAGCGCAATATATTAGGCTAATCTAAACCGTTTTATTAATATGGTTGCCCTGAAAAGTTTATAGGCAAGAGGTTGAAACTGAAAACTGATGCTATGCTTCATCACAATAATAATAATAAGTACTTACATGGGACATTTAGGGCCTGATTCAATACCCATTGAAATGAATGGAAAGACTTCACTTCACTTCAATGGGCTTTGGATTAGGCTTTTAATATTCAAACTAAGAAGTTTGAGTACCATACACTTCTTTCCACATTACAGGAACTCCTCACTTAAAGTCGTCCCGGTTAACGTTGTTACGTTGCTGATCAATTAGGGAACATGCTCGTTTAAAGTTGTGCAATGCTCCCTTCTAACGTCATTTGGCAGCCACCTGCTTTGTCCACTGTTTGCAGGAAGAGCAGCCCGTTGGAGCTAGCTGGTGGGTGGTTGGAATCAGGGTGGACTGGCAGCCCCCCTATCAGCTCCCCCCTACCAGCTCACCACTCCCCTAAGTTCCCTGTACAGCAACTGCCCAGCAGGCTATCAATTACCGGCAGTTCAGCTGTCCCTCCCCCCACTGCCATGTGCCGCTCCTGCCCTCTGCCTTGGAGCTGCTCCCCGAGCCTCCTGCTTGCTGTGTGGGGGCGAGGGGAGAAAGAGGGAGACTAATGTCAGGGTGTCCTCCTGGTCCTGCACCCCACTTACCCCATCTTCCATAGAGCATGGACACACGACTGGGCTCGGGAGGGAGGGAACTGCCCTGGCAGCAGCTGCGGCTCAGCTTGCTGATCTAATTAACAAGGCAGTGTACTTAAAGGGGAAATGCGCATCTCTCTTTCACACACACGGTGTGTGTCTGTCTCTGTCTGCCCTCTCTTCTTTCCTGCTGCCTTGTAGAGTGTGAGAGTTAACCCTTGAGGGCTCAGCCAATTGCTAGTTCACTTAGCAGTAAGGCATCCCCTGGGAACTATCCCACCATCTGACTCCTCCACCTCAACCAAGCTTCACAATCATCATCACTGTGTACCAGTATTAAATTGTTTGTTTAAAACTTATAGTGTGTGTGAAAAGTGTTCACCCACAGGGGATAGGGTGTTTTTGTCTTTTATCATTTTCCTGTGCGAGTTCATGTGAGTGTGTAGTGATTGTCTGGTTTCACCCACATAGTTGTTGGGGCATTTAGGGCGCTGGATGAGATACACCACATCTAGTGTAGACACGATAAATCGATCCCAGATCGCTTTGCCGTCGACTCCGGTAATCCACCCTGGCGAGAGGCGGAAGCGAAGTCGACGGGGGAGCGGCCGCAGTCGACCCTGCGGCGTCCTCATGACGCGGTAAGTCGAGCGAGGTACATCGACTTCAGCTACGTTATTCACGTAGCTGAAGTTGCGTACCTTACATCGACCCCCGCCCCTAGTGTAGAGTAGGCCTGAGACAGACTAACTGTAAAAAGAGGCAGGAATATCTCAACTCAGTTAAACCCTGAGGATCACAGATGGAATAACCAACCTTCTGAAAATCAGTATTCCACCATGATAAAGGACTCTTTTCTGACATGGTATAGCATACCTGGGTAACCTCTCTTCCCCCCACCCCCCAAAAGGCTAAAACCCGGCTTCCAATTTTGCATCTACTTGTGATTAATTGTGGGTACACATCATGTTATTAATATGTCCACAAATCTGGTAGTTAGATGCACAGCATTAATCACAGGTACAACATTTCTCTTTGCAAAATTTCAGATCATGTTGCAAAATCAGGTTAATAACATTTCTGTTCACACAGTATCCTGAAATCCACCCAGCATGTGCATGTTCAGTTTGATCTTGCTGGCCATGAGCTCTGGAGATGTGTACAGTTCCAATATAACATACAATGTGCTCCTCAAAAGACTTTCCAGTCATTTTACACTACCAGATTGGATTTGGTAACTGACATCTAGGGGCCGGGCTTGCAATAGGAGTTTTTATAGACTTAAAAAAAAAATAGCATTGTTTTTATTAGTTTTTAACACTGCAAGGAGACTCCAAATCAGAGACCTATTACAAAACATGCCTCAATACACAACAGCAAAGATCTACTAAACAAACACAGCAGCGAACATTCAGGTTGCATGGTCCATCTTCTATGTGTCTTTTTTTTTTTTGTTGCCATTCAACACCTATTGCTCCTGGAATAAATCAACTTTGTAGTTGCCTATAAAAGTTGCCATTGTTTCTATTGGGCTGCTGTCCCTCTGTTTAAAGCAGGGCTTTCCCCATTTCACATATGTTGGCACAGATGCAGGGAAGGAAGTTCCCTTTAAGTGTCATAAAATAATCCCGGTGTCAATAAACCTGAAATAATGAGATGTTATCTTTCTACAGTGACACTTAACATGTTCTATCTTTCAAGTCCTTTACAAACACTGACTGATCCTATGAAGCAGTGGGTATACAGACGGTGAGAGACTAAAGGTTAGATTGTACAATGATGGTCTCCCCTGCGTTAGAAGCAGCACATAGCTGTGCCGCACCAAAAACACTTCAAAAAGTAAACTGTGACTCAGATACACGATTCCTTTTCTGCTATTGGCCCATCCCCATAGTAGATTACCAGCCCTCTGTGCTGGTTCAGCAGTGCTGGCCAGTGCATTGAGAAGTGAGATACAAGGTTCAACCAACTTCTGTCCATTTCCCTCTTTGGAGTAGCAGACACATAACTTCCACCTACCTCTATGGACCTACAACCACTGTCCAGGGAGGCCATATGGCAACATGGAGTGGGTCTTATGCCCTCTAGTGCCATTTTGCAGCTATGCAGCCTAAGGTACAGCCTAGCCCTAAATGACTGGCCCAAGATGAAAGCGTGAGGCAGTGTCAGAGGTGTGTCAAATTATACCAGCTGAAGATCTGTCCCAATACAAACTGTCCTAATACAAACATTAGGATTTTCTGTCCTAATACAAAGCTTTATAATTTAATGTTGAAAACAAACTAGCCAACCTAGAGAGAAAAAGAGAGAGTGTGTGTGTGTGTGTTGAACTGAATTCAGTGCTCATTGAAACTAAGCCACCTGCTTTGCAGAAAAGTCTTGTAATGCCTTTGCATACCTGTTTTCAGACAGGTATGCAGATTTTTGCCCTAAAACTACCTGCAGAATCAATATACTCAATTGATTAAACCAGGGGTGCCCAACCTATGGTCTACCAGAGCAATTCATAAAGACGCGCAACCTGCTTCAACATAATATGTTAACAGCCGATTCATTAATGTTTTGTTGTCATGTTTACATCATTTTAATTTACAGAAGAGTGTAACTATATAATACTGTACATAGAAACAACCTATCTAAAGGAAGACTCAACATAGTTTTAGTAAATGTAAGGGGACTGTTATCCCCTTACTAACATTCAGAGCTCCCAGTACCAGAAGGGGAAGGGTCGATGGGACTGACAGTCCCCAGGGGCAATGGGGAGAGGCCAATGCTCCAGGTCAGCTCTGATTGACAGGGCGGGCAGGCGAATCAGGGAGTCAGGAGGTCAGGGTGAATCCCGTCCTCCGTGTGAGCTGAAGTTGCCTGAGTCAGAGTGAGTGGGGCCGAGCTGAGGAGAGGGCAGAAGCCAGAGCTGAGCTGAGCTGGGCCAGATCTGGAGGGGCCAGAAAAGCAGCCCAGAGACACAGACCTGCCCTGGGAGCAGAGCTGCAGCCCAGAGACACAGACCTGCCCTGGGAGCAGAGCTGCAGCCCAGAGACACAGACCTGCCCTGGGAGCAGAGCTGCAGCCCAGAGACACAGACCTGCCCTGGGAGCAGAGCTGCAGCCCAGAGACACAGACCTGCCCTGGGAGCAGAGCTGCAGCCCAGAGACACAGACCTGCCCTGGGAGCAGAGCTGCAGCCCAGAGACACAGACCTGCCCTGGGGGGAGAAGCTGCAGCAGCCAGAGCCAGAGGGCCCAGGGCAGCAGCCCAGGGAGCTGGAGGCAGAGCAGCAGCAGCCGTGCAGAGGCAGAGCGGTGGAGCTGGAACTGGAGCAGTCCGGAGCCGGGTGTGGTGAGCAGCTGGGGAGAGCGAGGGGAACCCTGGGCAGTGGGCCCAGCGCAGGGAGAGGCCTCAGCCAAGGGGCCCTGCAGGCCAGACTTGCAGGGGGATCTAAACCCCGACAGGGCGGGGGCAACGCTGGGAAGAAGGGTCCTGCCACCCAGAGCCTGCGAGCGTGTGGCCACTGCCGGAGCAAGTATCCAAGCCACAGCGTCCCTGCAGCACAGCCAGGGCCTGAGAAGGAGCCTGGGACTTACAAAGGAACAGACTGAACTGCCCTGACATTGCAGAGACACTGTTGAGATGTTCCCTGCCACAGAGCGGGGTGATGTGTTTTCATTAGCCTTTCCCATTTTTCCTTATTCCTGTTACAAATTAATTGTTAATTAAATAATTTGCATTTGCTTTCAATTGTATGCAGTGATCAGTGGGTCAGGGAAGCATCCTGTTTAGAGAGAGTACCCCGGAGTGGGGACACCCTACCCCCTGACCTAGGTGACCACAGCAAGGTTGGGGGTCGAGCCCCCCAGGAATCCTGGGCCCAGCCTTGTTGGGGGTTACGAGGACTCTGCCAGACAGAAGAGTGCAAGGGGAGTCCTCGAGGGCAGGGAGGCCTCTGGGTAAAGGAGGTGGGAGCGAGGACTCAGATCCTTCCGCTAGCCCATTTCACCGGGGTAGTGCAGAGACGAGGAAAGTTCCCCACAAGAGCGGGACTATTCCCCCGCTTACATAATTGGCGTCACGAACAGGATCCTATTCACAGGGTCCACCCCATTGGTTTACTGGTTGCATTCTGGTAGCACTGTCCAGGCCTGGTCAAGAAACCTACCATGGCTGGAATTGAAGAACTACGGGCCCAGTTTGCTGAACTTCAGCGCAGATTGTCAGACCAAGCTGAGGCATTACAACAAGCTAGAACAGAACAAAGAGAAGCCTTATCACTGGCTAAGGCTGTAATAGACCAACAGGCAGCAGAAGCTAAGAAACCCCCTACTATTTATGTCCCACGGGAGCAGAAGGTCACAGAGTTTGGTGGCTTCCCGACAAGACCAGGAGACATTACAGTAGAGGAGTGGGTCAAGTCCGTGAAGACGGCGCTGCGTGTGCTAAGAGTACCTGAGGAAGATCATGTGGACTTCATAGAGGAACACCTCAAGGGCCAGGCCAAAACCACAGTAAAGTTCATGGCAGTGGCGGACAAGAAAGATGTGGAAAAGGTGTTTGAACTCCTTCTAGAAGTGTATGGAGACAAGGTACCTATTGGAACTCGACTAAAGGAGTTCTTTGAGAGAAAGCAGGATCCCGGTGAAACTGTCCGGGCATACGCATATGATCTCCAGGAGAGAATGAGTAAAGTGGAGCGGCGAGACCCTCGACGAGTTCCAGACCCAGATACAGTTTTGAAAGAGCAGTTAGTGCTGGGGCTCCGGGACGACTCCCTCCGCCGTGAAATGAAAAGGAGGTTTAAGGAAGAGCCCAGTAAGAAGTTCCATGAACTCATGCAGGCTGCCATTATGTGGTCAGAAGAAGAGGAAGTTCCTGTGGCAGAGACAGCCAAGCCTAATCCCCATACACGAAGTGGGGGCCTAGTGAATGCAGCTGCTGGGGAAAAGGCCCTGCCCCAAACACAGCTAACATTGGAAAGCCTAAGTGAAGCTGTCCAAAAACTGGCTGTCCAACAGGGGGAGATGCTGAAAGTGATGACTGAGGTGATGAAAGGAAATACCTCCACTAATGTGCCAAAATATCCAAGAGCTCCAGGATCCCGAAGATCTCCACTGAAGGATGAGCTAGGGAGGTACATTTGTTACACCTGTGAAAGGCCAGGACATACTAGCCGAGATTGTACACTGAGAAGGAGACCGGAGTCCCGGGCACCTGGAATCCAAAAGACACCAGGAGCGAGTAGCCCACCATCAGGGAAAGGCCGAGTGGGGACAGAAGGGTTTCTACGGCTGTCCCTAGGAAAAGGGCCTCATGTCAGCAGTGAGGAAGAGAGCCCTGATGATGATAGTGTGTTTGACGACTTCTGCGGCCGAGCTTTTGGGGACTGCTTGACAGTGGAAATAACCATAGCAGGGGTGAGAACCCGCTGTTTGATAGACACTGGCTCAGAAGTCACCACTATTTCTGAATCATATTTCCGAAACTACTTAAAAGAGAGAGATCTGACCATGCATAATACCCGATTTGTACAGCTAACGGCAGCTAATGGACTTGCGATCCCTGTCGTGGGGTGCCTTGAAGCCGATGTAGGGTACATGGGTCAAACAATCCCCGGGAAATGCATCTTTATCCTAGAGGATACAGCTTCAGAAAAGACTTTAATGGAGGACAGAGTACCGGGAATTCTTGGAATGAATATTATAAGAGAGCTGAAAGAATTACTGTTGGTAGGAGAAGGAACCCAGGAGATGAACCGTCATGGGCAGCCAAAGAAGGATGCTATACTGAAGCGGGTACTAGCCCGAGTGGAGAGACATGGGCGTTTCCCGGGTCCCATGGGACAAATTGGCTTTGTTAAGGTGGCAGGAAGACAGAAGGTGGTTATACCCCCCTGGAGTGAGAAGATTATTGATGGGCGCTGCCGGATGCCAAGTGACCTTGATGGATACAGAGTGCTTGTCGAGTCAACACCTGGGGCTAGTCTCCCTAATGGGCTTCTGGTTGCAAATGTACTTGCTAATGCCAGTAAGGGAAAAGTGCCAGTCAGGCTGTTAAACTCAAGTGAAAAGGCTATAAAGTTGTGTCCCCGAACCAGGGTGGCAGAGGTACACCGACCTGAAGGAGTGGTGCCCCCAGTGAGGGTGGCCCTGGAAGAAAATGGGGAAGAGCTGCGGGTGACAAAAGTGGAAAAAGGAACACAGGCTATCACATCGCAAGTGGCACCCGATGGAGAGCTACCCATTCCAGTCCAAGTGGACCTCCAACAGTTAACCCCTACACAGGCCAGCCATTTGAGGGCGCTACTGGAGAAACATCAAGAGGTCTTTTCCAGGGATGAGCGAGATTTTGGTTACACCACCACAGTGACACACCAAATAGCCACTGGAGATGCTGTTCCGATAAAACAGAGACACCGGCGGATTTCACCACAAGTGTTCCAGGAGGTAAAAAAACACATTCTGGACTTAGTGACTCAAGGTGTCCTTAAGGAAAGCCACAGCCCCTGGGCATCACCTGCTGTGATTGTAATAAAAAAGGATGGTGGGGTGCAATTTTGCTGTGACTACAGGAAACTGAATGAGGTAACACACAAGGATGCCTACCCGCTACCCCGGGTGGAAGAGTCACTGGATGCATTAGGAAGTGCAAGAGTGTTTTCAACCCTCGATTTAACTTCTGGTTATTTCCAGGTTGCAGTGGAAGAACAAGACCAGGAAAAGACAGCAGTGACGACTCCATTTGGGCTGTTTGAATGGACACGTATGCCATTTGGCTTGTGTAATGCACCTGCTACATTCCAGAGACTAATGGAGGGGGTGTTGGGAGACTATATCCTAGAGACTTTGCTGATATACCTGGACGATGTTATTGTGTTTTCCAAGGATTTTGAGAGTCATATGGAAAAATTGGACTTGGTTTTCACACGACTGAAGGAACACGGATTGAAGCTGAAGCCAAGCAAGTGCTGCCTACTACGTGAAAAGGTCAAATTCTTGGGCCATGTGATTTCGAAGGATGGAATCCAGGTAGATGAGGAGAAGACCAGGGCGCTGGAAAATTGGCCGATCCCCAAGAATGCCAAGCAAGTGCGGCAGGCTCTAGGTTTTATGAGCTATTATAGACGATTTGTCCCAAAGTTTGCGCAGATGGCTGCACCTCTATATGGACTAGTGGGACAACCGGCCCAAAGGAAGGGAAAGGACCACTGCTTTGTGTGGGATGATGCCTGTCAGACAGCTTTTGACGAATTAAGACATCGGCTGATGTCACCACCTGTGCTTGCATATCCCGACTTTAGCCTGCCATTTATAGTGACAACTGATGGAAGCCTGCACGGCCTAGGTGCAGTGCTCAGCCAGAAGCAAGAGGGGACCGAGCGTGTGATTGCATATGCGAGCCGAGGGCTGAGGAGGTCAGAAAGAAATGATAAAAACTACAGTGCTTTTAAACTAGAACTGCTGGCCTTGAAGTGGGCTATCACTGAAAAATTTAAGGATTACTTAGTGTACTCCAAATTCACAGTAATTTCAGACCACAATCCACTCCGATACCTGGCAACAGCTAATTTAGGTGCAACGGAACACCGGTGGGTGGCCCAACTTGCTGAGTTCACTTTTGAAGTACAGTATAAACCTGGAAGGCAGAACATCAATGCTGACACCCTGTCCAGACTGCCTCTGGAGGAGGAATCGGAAGAGGGCAAGGATGTGGAGAAAGACTTCCTAGTCATTCCTGCAGATGTTGTGCGGACGTGTTTGTGGCTAGAGAATCCAAAGCCCGAGGACAAAGTGATGGTAAAGGACACAGTACAAAACCTGGTAAAAGGAGAGAGTGCAATAATCTCGGGATACTCATGGGAGGAGATTCAGACTCTGCAACGAGAAGGTGACGTTGGACCTGTCTTAGTGGCAGTCATGAGCCGAAGGAGGCCAGACCGGAGATTTGGGGCCAGATATCCCCAGTCTAAGAAGCTAGCCAGACAGTGGGAACGACTTAAATTACACCGTGGAGTGCTATTCCGGGTAACATATCATCCCCGAGATGGCGAAGAAGTGTGGCAATTAGTGGTGCCTGTGTCACTACGTCGTCAAGTTTATGAAGCCAGGCATGATCATGGGGGGCATTTTGGAGACAGGAGCACTCTTGAGGTGATAAGGAGAAACTATTACTGGCCCACGATGGGTAGTGATGTGCAAGCATGGGTCCGTCAGTGCAAACGGTGTGCCCTAGCCAAGGATGTGTTTCCTCCCAACCGAGCCCCTTTGACCTGTACTAACGTGACAGCCCCAATGGAGGTCCTAGCAATGGATTACACACGGCTAGAGAGGTCTTCAGAGGGGTATGAGAATGTATTGGTTCTCACAGACATGTTCACCCGATTCACTGTTGCAGTTCCGACTAGAAACCAGACGGCACGGACAACGGCTGAAGTCCTCATAAAACACTGGTTTGTGTACTATGGTTGTCCAGCACGGTTACACTCGGATCAGGGGAGGAATTTTGAATCAGAGGTGATATCTGAATTGTGTGAGCTGTATTGCATTGCCAAAAGCCGAACAACACCCTATCATCCACAAGGAAATGCTCAGTGTGAGAGATTTAACCGGACAATGCACGACATGCTAAGAACACTCCCGCCTGAAAGAAAGCGAGCCTGGCAGGAGCATCTCCCTGAGCTGGTGTTGGCCTATAACAGCCATGTCCATTCGTCGACAGGTTACGCTCCTTTTTATCTTATGTTCGGGAGGGATCCCAGGTTGCCATTGGATATTCTGGACAGAGAGGGTCCTGAAGAGGCTGAGGTGACCAATTTGGATGACTGGGTTAAAGGTCACCATGACAGGCTGAAGATAGCCTGTGAAGTTGCTCTCAATACAACTAAAGACACAGCCCAAAGCAGGAAAAGGACTTATGATCGCAAGTCCAGTGGGGCTCTTATCAGGCCTGGTGACCGTGTACTAATTCGTAACCATAGACACCGGGGGCGTAATAAAATACAGGACAAGTGGGAGTCAAATCCCCACATTGTAGTCGCTCACAACAATCCCGAGCTACCAGTTTACATCATCCGGCCTGAGCGAGGAGGTCCTGAGAGAGTAGTACATAGGGACCAACTAAAACATTGCACTCTTAGTCCAGTCAGGGACCATAGGAGGCATAGATCAGCACACCCTGAGGAGACAGAAACCAATTGGCGAATGGTTTTAGTCCCACAAACTGAATACACAGGGGAACAGAGTGGGGCAAACACAAACCCTAATGAGAATGGCCAGATTCCTCAAGCTGACCCACTATTACCCGAGAATAGGGAAATAGAAAATATGAATAATGAACCACCATTTTTAAGAAGGTCCCAGAGGGCTAATAAGGGTGTACTGCCTGTTAAATTTAGAGATGATTATGTTATTGGTTCTATGTAGTGTTTTAATTAATATTATTATGTATAGTATGAAGAAGTAGATGTGAAATGTTTAATATGTTAAATGTTCTTTTGATGTTAATGGGTTTGATATAATGTGGGTATATGTTGTTAATAATGGGTCCGGAGGTATTAGTGTAAACATTGTGGTTGTGGCAGTATTTTAGCAAGGGGGAATGTAAGGGGACTGTTATCCCCTTACTAACATTCAGAGCTCCCAGTACCAGAAGGGGAAGGGTCGATGGGACTGACAGTCCCCAGGGGCAATGGGGAGAGGCCAATGCTCCAGGTCAGCTCTGATTGACAGGGCGGGCAGGCGAATCAGGGAGTCAGGAGGTCAGGGTGAATCCCGTCCTCCGTGTGAGCTGAAGTTGCCTGAGTCAGAGTGAGTGGGGCCGAGCTGAGGAGAGGGCAGAAGCCAGAGCTGAGCTGAGCTGGGCCAGATCTGGAGGGGCCAGAAAAGCAGCCCAGAGACACAGACCTGCCCTGGGAGCAGAGCTGCAGCCCAGAGACACAGACCTGCCCTGGGAGCAGAGCTGCAGCCCAGAGACACAGACCTGCCCTGGGGGGAGAAGCTGCAGCAGCCAGAGCCAGAGGGCCCAGGGCAGCAGCCCAGGGAGCTGGAGGCAGAGCAGCAGCAGCCGTGCAGAGGCAGAGCGGTGGAGCTGGAACTGGAGCAGTCCGGAGCCGGGTGTGGTGAGCAGCTGGGGAGAGCGAGGGGAACCCTGGGCAGTGGGCCCAGCGCAGGGAGAGGCCTCAGCCAAGGGGCCCTGCAGGCCAGACTTGCAGGGGGATCTAAACCCCGACAGGGCGGGGGCAACGCTGGGAAGAAGGGTCCTGCCACCCAGAGCCTGCGAGCGTGTGGCCACCGCCGGAGCAAGTATCCAAGCCACAGCGTCCCTGCAGCACAGCCAGGGCCTGAGAAGGAGCCTGGGACTTACAAAGGAACAGACTGAACTGCCCTGACATTGCAGAGACACTGTTGAGATGTTCCCTGCCACAGAGCGGGGTGATGTGTTTTCATTAGCCTTTCCCATTTTTCCTTATTCCTGTTACAAATTAATTGTTAATTAAATAATTTGCATTTGCTTTCAATTGTATGCAGTGATCAGTGGGTCAGGGAAGCATCCTGTTTAGAGAGAGTACCCCGGAGTGGGGACACCCTACCCCCTGACCTAGGTGACCACAGCAAGGTTGGGGGTCGAGCCCCCCAGGAATCCTGGGCCCAGCCTTGTTGGGGGTTACGAGGACTCTGCCAGACAGAAGAGTGCAAGGGGAGTCCTCGAGGGCAGGGAGGCCTCTGGGTAAAGGAGGTGGGAGCGAGGACTCAGATCCTTCCGCTAGCCCATTTCACCGGGGTAGTGCAGAGACGAGGAAAGTTCCCCACAAGAGCGGGACTATTCCCCCGCTTACATAATGGGAAATCATGCCTCACCAATCTATTAGAATTCTTTGATGGGGGTCAACAAGCATGTGGACCAAAGGGATCTAGTGGATATAGTGTACTTAAATTTTCAGAAAGCCTTTGACAATGTCCCTCACCAAAGGTTCGTATGCAAAGTAAGCTGCCACGGGATAAGAGGGAAGATGCTCCCATGGATTGGTAACTGGTTAAAATATAGGAAACAAAGGATAGGTATAAATGGTCAGTTTTCAGAATGGAGAGAGGTAAATAGTGGTGTCCCCCAAGGGTCTGTTCTGGGACCAGTCCTATTCAACATATTCATAAATGATCTGGAAAAAGGGGTAAACAGTGAGGTGGCAAAATTTGCAGATGATACAAAATTACTACAGATAGTTAAGACCCAGGCAGACTGTGAAGAGCTACAAAAGGATCTCTCAAAACTGGGTGACTGGGCAACAAAATGGCGGATGAAATTTAATGTTGATAAATGCAAAGTAAGGCACATTGGAAAGCATAATCCCAACTATACATATAAAATGATGGTGTCTAAATTAGCTGTTACCACTCAAGAAAGAGATCTTGGAGTCATTGTGGATAGTTCTCTGAAAACACCCACTCAATGTGCAGCAGCAGTCAAAAAAGAGAACAGAATGCTGGGAATCATTAAGAAAAGGGATAGATATTGGACTGAAAATATCATGTTGCCTCTATAAATCCTTGGTACACCCACATCTTGAATACTGTGTGCAGATGTGGTCGCCCCATCTAAAAAAAAAAAAAATTGGAATTGGAAAAGGTTCAGAAAAGGGCAACAAAAATGATTAGGGGTATGGAACAGCTTCTGTATGAGGAGAAATGAATAAGACTGGGACTTTTCAGCTTGGAAAAAAGATGGCTAAGGGGAGATATGATTGAGATCTATAAAATCATGACTGGTGTAGAGAAAGTAGATAAGGAAGTGTTGTTTACTACTTCTCATAACACAGGAACTAGGGGTCACCAAATGAAATTAATAGGCAGCAGGTTTAAAACAAATAAAATGAAGTATTTCTTCACACAACGCATGGTTAACCTGTGGAACTCCTTGCCAGAGGATGTTGTGAAGGCCAAGACATAACAAGGTTCAAAAAAGAACTAGATACATTCATGGAGGATAGGTCCATCAATGGCTATTAGCCAGGATGGGCAGGAATGGTGTCTCTTGCCTCTGTTTGCCAGAAGCTGGGAATGAGCGACAGGTGATGGATCACTTGATGATTACCTGTTCTGTTCATTCCCTCTGGGGCACCTGGCACTGGCCACTGTTGGAAGACAGGATACTGGGCTAGATGGACATTTGGTTTGACCCAGTAGGGCCATTCTTATGTGTATCCCAGTGGGCCAGCTTACTTGTATTATATTTATTGCTTTGTTATGCTGCTTTATTATATTTAGTAGTAATACAAGGAAACTACAGGCTTTTAGTCTGTAAGATTTGGCTTTAGTAGATAGTGTGAGGCTTGAGGCCTATAACCTTTGGTATAGATAAACTTAAGTAACACTAACTTATAAGTTATAGGAAACTGAAAGTAGCGTGCAAGAAGGGGAATTTTGACCAGAATACGGACATCAGCCACACACAGAACTCAGCTGACACCAGCACAGAACATTGCTGACACCAGCTTCCGGAAGGTTCCGAACAGAACCTCTGACTGCAAAGGTGCCATGACAGCAAATTAACGTGTATGCTAATAGGGTAACATCATACATATACTAACCTACAGAAAACGGACACCTTAAGGGGAGGAAATACAAATAAAGACCTCTATGGAATATGCATTGGTTATGGCAGCGTCAGCGTAACCTACTATAAAAGTAACATCCCAGGGGCAGCAGATAGGTGGGAGAGATGTAGACCTTGGGAGGGGTCAGAATGATGGCCACCAGGGAAGATGGGGATGATAACGGTGATGAAAAAGATAATGGTTAAGTAAGATAAGGGTGTACGTATGAATGTCCCAATGTACTTTCTGTATTATCTCTATCTGCCTTGTTGAGTTTAAGTGTGTGTATAACTTTGCTAAATTACTAATCAATTATATATTTGTAAATATATAGAGAGAGTTCCTATGGTGTGAGTGTTGCACCTATGCACATGGGGGTTCCCAATTATATGATCATTTTACAATAATCTTACTGGGCCTGATCTTGGGACAAGAACCTATTAATCCTCAAATTACAATGATAGATACCCAACTTTGGGTCAGGCTACATATGTTCTAAATACATATGAAACAAACTGAATTTAAAATATAAATCAATACAGGTGACTTTAAATCTTATTAAAATATGTAGAATCTGTTTGGCCCACACAAGGTTGTGCTTAGGTTTATATGGGCCTTTGTGATAAGGTTGGGCACCACTGGATTAAACAGTCTAAAAAATCCCATCAAACAAACCTGAACTGCATGTGAAAAACCATCCCAAACTAATCCTCCTTGCCAGGGCCGGCTCTGGCTTTTTTGCCACCCCATGCAAAAAAACCAAAAAAACAAAAAACAAACCGACCGGCATGCCACAGAAGCAACAAAAAAGAAAAAAGGAGGAGCGGAATTTGCTGCCCTCAGATTGGCTTGAATGCCGCCCCTTACAATGTGCCACCCCAAGCATGTGCTTCCTAGGCTGGTGCGTAGAGCCGGTCCTGCTCCTTGCTGAGAATTTGTAGGAAGATGTACAAGAAAAGAATTATGAACTACAGCACTAATGATTTTGGTTAGGATGTACGTTATCAAAGCAAGTTGGAGGGTGTTAATCAGAGGGCTAATATCAAGCAAATTGTTTTTGTTTCCAGTTACAAAATAGCAAAATAGATTATTGCTTAGACCCTAAAGCATGATACATCACTGCTGGTGGTAAGTGAAGGAAAACACAGAGCTTGCTTGTACACAAACACACAGATTACAGGCATTCTCCTTAATTAAGACTGTGCCCGTGTTTACATTGTGAATGATTTCTGAGGTATTTAAACTTGCCCAAACAGGCTGTGCTTTTCAAATGGAAAGCATGAGGTCCATGTGCAAAACATATCAACAATTTCATACTAAGGCCCCAATCCTGCAACCTACAAAGCTGCACCTGCTTAGAAGCCCGGTGAAGTATGTGGGGCTTCATGTAGGTGCTAGAGATGGCGCAAGGCCCTGATCCTGCAGCTTACTATATAGAGGCAGACTGCTGTGCAGAGCCCCATTGAAGCCACGTTGTAAATATACACTGCCTAAAATGTGTTCTTGGACTTTCAAATCTTTCTGGCTTGAAGCTATTCTTTAAATTGAGATCCAAGCTGTAAGCTTTCTTTCTTGCTTGCTTTCTGATAAAATTATTTACTGCAGCAAAATGACTCCTGTCTGTGCAGTATTGCCAACTCCAAGTATTCAAGGAACGGGAGTTGGGCCCCCGAAACCATGAGATTTTTAAAAATAGTAGAAGTTGCATTTTTTTATTTTCTTTCAGAGTACACATATTCATGCTTTTCTCAGCAACCATGAAAGCCTGAAACTCCCTTAAAAAAAAAAAGTGAACACAGATTCCAATGTAATCACATGACTCCAGTAGTTGCGGTATGTGGTGTTTTTCTGAAAGCCCTCAAGTACAGTGTCCACTGATGTAGTGCAATCTCTTTATTGTGAAAGTGCAACTTACAAATGTATACTTTTTTTTTACATAACTGCACTCAAACAAAAAATTGTAAAATGTTAGTGCCTACAAGTCGAAGCATGAATGGGTATACGAACATTTTGCATAGCTGGCACATAAATACCTTGCACTGCCGGCTACAGCCGTGCCATGCGAACGCCTGTTCTCACTTTCAAGTGACATTGTAAATAAGAAGAGGGCAGCATTATCTCCTGTAAATGTAAAGAAACTTGTTTGTCTTAGCAATGGGCTGAACAAGAAGTAGGACTTGCAGGATCTAAAGTTTTACATTGTTTTGTTTTGTGCAATTATGTAAAAAAAAGTCTACATTTGTAAGTTTCAATGTCATGACAAAGAGATTGCACTACAGTACTTGTATGAGGTGAATTGAAAAATACTATTTCTTTTGTTTTGATATAGTGCAAATATTTGTAATTAAAAATAATATAAAGTGAGCATTGTACACTTTGTATTCTGTGTTGTAACTGAAATCGATATATTTGAAAATATAGAAAAACATTCAAAAATATTTACAATACATTTAAATTGGTATTCTATTATTGTTTTTCGGTGCGATTAAAACTATGATTACTCACGGCTATTTTAAAAAATCTAGTTAATTTGTTTTGTGTTAATCACTTGCGTTAGCTGTGATTAATTGATGGCCCTACTTTCAACCTTCGCTCTGATTTAAAGATAGCTTTTGTTTGGGAACACAGCACGCATAAACTGAAATGCCCCCTCTTTACTACATACTGAAGATACATGACAGTTACTTTGGGCGAGCAACTACAAGTCAGCCGCCGAAGGAGTTACACTTATACTCTGGTAATGAGTTACGGCACAGAACACTCTGTGCATACAGTCATAATGATTTATGACTGCTGAAATATTTACAAAGTCTTTGTTTGGAAGTGAGGAGTGATGGGGTGGTGTCCCTTTAAATGCTTATAATTTCTAAAGGCGTAATTGGATCCTGTTAACAGACAAAATAAAACAGATAAACATTACTATTGTCATCGACCAGTTTCTGAAAAATGAAGCCCAGAGTTATTATATTCCCCCATTTTCTAAATTAGTTACAATGCTGCATGTTTCGTACTAGTCATCCCAAAAATGAAGGTAAGAAATCAGTGCTGTACGTTCCCCTTTGTAGATAAAAGGTGCCGGAATATAAACAAACTATCAAACGAGCCATTTAATATATTAAGTATCATGCCATCCGGCCATGAGAAAAAATGTCCTTTGAAGTGGTCACTGTGTCTGGAGTGGCACACGACCATGAGTGCCAATCTCAGGGCAGACTCTCAAGAGCAGGGCACAAACCGCAATCTGGTTGCATGTTCTATAATTAGATTTCACCAACCCAATCAGGGCCGGCTCTAACGTTTTTGCCGCCTCAAGCAAAAAAAAAAGCACCGCCCCGCTGAAACAAAAAAAACCACAACCCCCCCGAGCGCCCCGCTGCAACAACCCCCCCGAGCGCCGCCGCCCCCCCACCCCTGTGCCACAACAACCCACCCCCCCTGAGCGCCTCTCTCGGCCGGAGCGGCGGGGGGAGCGTGGCATGCCCGCGGCCCCGCTCTCACGCCCGGAGCGGTGGGAGAAGCGCGGCATGCCCGCCCCGCCCCACCGCAACAACACCCCTGCCGCAAGTGCCCCGCCGCGCCGCCCCACCACAACAACCCTCCCCCCCCAGTGCCCAGCCGAAACAAACCCACTCCTCCCCTGAGCGCCGCCCCGCCGAAGTGTGTTTAAAAAAAAACACAAAAACCTGAGCGCCTCCCCAAGATTGGCCGCCCCAAAGGTGCCGCCCCAAGCACGTGCTTGGTCGGCTGGTGCCTGGAGCCGGCCCTGAACCCAATAATAAGTGTGAACTCCTAAAAGCACTATTACGGTCTTACCATGGAGTTACAGACAGTTCCCTTGGGCATTCCAGTCTATCTTGCTATCCAGGCAAGCTGGACTATGTGATAGATGGCGCCTTACACCAAAAAACACAAGAATCCTCAGGTTACTTCCAGTCCCAAAGGACCAGTCACTTTCCCCGGGTCAATTGTATCTCAGATCTCAAATCAAAGACAATGCCGGTAGCCAATCCTGTAAGACACTAACTAAAGATTTATTAACTAAGAAAAAGAAATGAGAGTTATTTATCAGGTTAAAGTAGGCAACACACACACACACAAGGGTATCAACTTGGAGTTTCAAAAGATAATAGAAACTTCTATCACAAGCAGACTCTCTCTGTCCTTTGGGCTAACTCAGCTGGGGGAGTCTTTTGCTGATGCCTAGTGATTCTTGCCCCTTTAGAGCCCGAGCAGCAAAAAGAAACAAGTTTCTCCTTGTCAGGGATTTTTAACTCCTTCACCCCAGAATCCAAGATGAAGGGATGAGTCCATGCGCAGGTCTCCCCTTCCTGAGGAGGTGAGGAATGCAATCAACAAGGTCTCTGTCCTTTGATGCTTCATAATGAGCCTTCTTTTGTGCAGCAGGAGCACTTTACATTAACTAATGCTTCTTTCCTGTCTGGTGAGTTACACAGGTTCACAATGCAAACATTTACTATTGCTTTATAACACTGGGTACAGATAAGTGAGATTAATACATGCAGCATCCTAAGGTCCAAACACATTCTTATCAACTTAACATCTATTTTAACAAGGGCAACACACAGGTGAACCAGACTGGTTTCCAGCTATGCATTTGTCAATGTTTAGTGAGTCCTGGGGCCTTGGCACCTGGTCTGCCAGCATCACAGAAATAACACAGAGAGCATGGCTGGAAGCACCCAATCAAGTGATCCAAAATCTGCAGACACACTGTGTGAGCGAGGCAGCGCACTGGACACTCACACATGCAGCAGACACGCAAAGATGGGACCAGGATATATGCAGCAAGCGTTCCCAAGACCCTTGCAATCTAGGATGAAGCTCACAAACTCGCAGCATTTACAGATGCCTCCCCTATGCCTTGGACAGCCGTGACATGGAAAGTTTGCCATGCTGGGATGTGGATTTCTGCCTAAAGCAAGTTAATGCAGTTCAATTTTGTGAAGTAATAATTGACTCAACTTTCATGCACGGAAGTGACTTTGTCTTAATTCTGACTTCTCCCACATTTCTTCAGACCACACTCCCCTCTTGGGACTATTGTTTGTGTTGTAAATTGGTACGGCAGTCAAGCCACTAGGGAGCTTTTAGCTTCTTCAGAGAGGTTCAAGTGCTGCCCGTTGCTGTGCAGTGAAGAAAGCAGACAATTGTGACAAGATAAGGGGACAAACGCTGGCCTAATGACACTGCGAAAGCCCCTCCACAGGGCTGGAGGTCGGTGGCTTTGGGGTGGTGCCAGAGGGGAGGATGGGAAGGAACCTGGAAGCAGTGACTCCATGCCGCATGGTTGCCTCTGGTTCAGGCAGGCTTTCCAAATGACAAGCCACCCAGGAGCTGAGCCATGGGGATGGTGCAGATGGTTCCATCCCCAGTGGATGGCCCAAGATTTGCTGATTTTGGTGGCCAAATCTCCCCGCTGGTTCCATGAGGAAAGCAATCGAAAGCCCATGGCAAAACGATCAGGAGGACACTCAGCAAGTGGAAACTAATGGGTGTAGTCATGAGAAGGGGGTAGCACTGGGGCAGAGGACAGAAGCCAGAAGCAGGTTTGTAATAAATTGCTACATGTTGAGGTGTGAAAGAAATGGGAACACATGGCCCTAGATAACTTTGAGGAAAGATTCGTTTACAGATTCAATAGGTTTCGCTTGCAGCTGTCTTGACTCTCTGTTCAGCTTCATTCACTGTGGTGTTATCTTTTTCTTGGGAAAGCCCATAGAATTTAAATTATACACCCCAGCAGCTGGCTAACTTGTCTAACGGAGGTCATAATAATGGAGTCAGAATTCCAGTTATAGTTCAACACAGCAGATGTAGCTGGGTTTGCAAATGATAAAAGTACAAGCCCCTGCCAGAAATGTTGCAGAAGGGAAGCGTGTGTGTGTGGTTTTCAGAGGGTTTCTTTAACCCTAGCTGTACTGTGAGCCAGTTGTTCCCATAGGGAAACCAGGTTTTATGTGGTAAACAATGATGGGACATTGTCTTGTTTACTAGCATGTTAACCAAGACATGCTCTATGGTGCGTACACACCTCAAGGTGTGGAAAACTGTGCACTGGTCCTGAGAGAGAGAGAGAGAGTAATTTATCATTAAAAACCTATGAACACCTTTTTGTCCTCTCATTTGTACATCACCAAGGGTCTGCTTACAACCCAAGAAGGCTGCTGCTGAAGGGGTTGAAATTCAACTCAACATGAAAATCTAGAATGGACTCATTCAGTTTTGATACAAAACTCATGGAGCTCAATCCTGAGCCTGAGCTGAACTTAATGCACCTGGAAGAATGCAGGACAGAAGTAGCATTACGTTAATTTTCTGCCCACAGTAATCCTGGATCTGGGTGAGGCTCGCTCAGCCCTCACCATAAATTAAAGCAGCCTGTCCTGTTCATATTTACAGCAGCAGGAACATTTCCCTACATCCCGCTATGCGATATTTTGTTGGCACAGGGTCACCAGAGTGCATTGTACCCAACCCATCCCTTCCGACCCCGGCAAACCTCATGTCATGATATATGGAATCAATGATCTTCTAAAACAGAAGGCATTTATTACAGAAAACACCTATAACTAGATCTTCAAATAATCAAGCTTCCAACAGAGCAGGAAGCTGTATCTCCCTTGTTTACCAGGGAACATGCCTCTGTGCCTGGAACTCTGTACAGCACAGAAAGACAGCTAGTGGCTGAATAATATACTGCAAGTAAATATACAGTTATCAGGGTGGTGCCCAACAGGGACTGGCATAGAGCTATGCTGTCTTTTTGTCTAAAAACTGTCCTCTGGGGCAGCGCAGATGGGAGTTAGCACGGGGCATGATTGAGCTCATGGGTTTCATTTTGATTGCCTGGTATTATGGTTGCATATCTAGATAATACGTAGTCCTGCCGTGAGTGCAGGGGACTGACTAGATGACCTCTCGAGGTCTCTTCCAGTCCTATGATTCTATTTCCTTTTATTTTTAAATGAACACTTTCTCAAAGCTGACTATGTAAGCTATATTCTCTCTGGTTTGTAGAAGGAATTTCCAGATGCACAAACAATGTAGTGCATCTAATCTGTATTTTACACAGAATGGCAATAAAGGAATTCCTGGATGACCATTTAAACTCTCCTTGGGCTAAACTGTACCATCACTCAGGGTGCTCCGATCCAGCAAAGTATTTGAGCACATTCTTAAATGATTTGCTGAATAGGGAGGACCTTAAGCATGTGCTTAAATTTAAGCACAAACGTAAGTGCTTTGTTGAAGTGAGGTCACTGAACAGTACCATATTCTGCAAGAGGCTGTGAAATAGCTGAGCATATGATTGGAGTTAGGGTGGCACAATCTGGCTCTAAGTCAGCAAGATGTTCAGGACTGTGCCCTGTTTTAAGCACATGAGGAATCCCCTGAAGTTAGCCAGACTACGTGTGAGAGTAGCCGCTCACCAAATGCAAGTAAGAGGCTCCCAGCCTGGCTCTGAATGATTTGAAAGACAGGAAACTCATTGAAATGTGTCTAAGGATTTGATGTTGATGTTTGAATTTCCCTTTCATATCACTGTCACATTTCTGTCTAGGCAGTTTATCCCAGCCACGAAGCTGGCATTTATTTCTAGTCAAAGGTTTCATGCATTTGAAACTAAATAAATAACCCAAAGAGAGCGTGGAAAATAGAACGGTTCTAAGACACTTTAGTACATTAAGCAAGTATATATTTTGAGAGACTGATAGATTGTTTCCACCCCTCTGGTGAAAGCATGCATTGTATACAAATAATGTAGAAAGAGACAAAGCTACATCTCCCAGTAAATATTTCAGCAATGTACAGTGTAAGACAAACAGAATGTACTGTGAATACAAACAGGGTTATAATATGGCACCAACTGCCTGTAAGGAACTCTGGGAGAGACAAATGACTCCAACGGCTCTAACCTATTAAGGTTCTAATAAAGAAGAAATTGTGTCCCTGAGGGACGAAATTATGTTATTCTTTGCACAAGAGCAGCACATGCACCACCACGGCACTTTGATGGGAATTAAGATGGGTACTGGGACACATTGGCAAATTTCACCATCTGAATACCGGAAAATCATTCCAACCAGAAGTCAGGATAGATCATTTCCTCACAAAGCAGAAAAAGGAAGCAGCATCTGCACTCTGAGGATACATCAGTAAAGGAAGAGGGTGCCTGTCTGATAAATTGCATCCGCGTGATTGTAGGGGTTTCTCCAGAGGACAGGCCCAGACATATGAAAGGCATTTTCTCCCTTGTCTGCATTTGAGGCAATATGTGGGGACGTACCTATGATAACCTTAAGGTAAAGTCCTATTACGAGACTATGTAAAAACACCCCCTTCTTAATCCACACATTTTATCCCAGCGTGTTCAGGTTCAGATCTGCTCACTGCCGTGATAAATGTTCACTACTTTCTGTTTGCAATGGCTAGGCAGCCGGTGGACAAGGAGGCTGGCCTCCTAAATTGAGCTGTCTTCAGAAGTCAGGCCTCCGGCACGATGGAGCTAAGAGCGTCATTGCAACTCAACGAAGGAGTTAAAGACACCACCCTAAACATGCTCCCAATGGGCCAAACGCTGCTGCTTGCTTTGTTTATGCAAAATGTCCATTCACTTGAACAGGAGTTGTGTGTCCGCAAAATGGGCAGGATTTGGCCTGATACGTCAAGCTTGTGTACTCCCAAACTGAGCAGGGAAAGCACGTATCAGTGTGGAATCATTCCCACACAAATATTTAGTTAAGGCAGCGTTACGGGTGAAAGTCCAGCTAACCTCCACAGACAGCAATGCCTTTTCTTTCGAAACCACCTCCCACACCCTTGCAAACTCCAACCATTAGAATGCCTGGAAATGAATTGATAAGGGAGCCAGTCAAGCCAAAGGGAGGTGTGTGTATCAGGGCTAGTCTACACTGGCAACATTGAAGCGCTGCCGCGACAGCGCTTTACCATGGGTTCTGATGTCGCGGCAGAGCGCTGGGAGAGAGCTGTCCCAACGCTCTAGAAAAACCACCTCCACGAGGGGCATAGCTCCCAGCGCTGGTGCACTGGCACTTTACAGCGCTGAAACTTGCAGCGCTCAGAGGGGTGTTTTTTCACACCCCTGAGCGAGAAAGTTGCAGCGCTGTAAAGCGCCAGTGTAAACAAGCCCTCAGAGTTTTACGTGGGTGGGACACAGAGGCAGGGGACAGTGCGAGTGAATGGTGGGGGAGGCTTTTAGCATTTCCAGATTTAAAGGTGCTTAAAGTTTCACATGAATCAGAGACGCTGGCCTAGATCCTCATTACGGCACAGCTGCAGTGCGGGGAGGGGAAAGTTGGCTCTAGTCCACCATTGCAGTGCCCTGATCCAGGACCATTCCAGCCCCAAGTGTAAGTTAGAGAAGCCATAGGGATATTCTAAGTCAGCGGCTCTCAACCTTTCCAGACTACTGTACCCCTTTCAGGAGTCTGATTTGTTGTGTGGACCCCCAAGTTACTCCTGACTTAAAAACGCCTTGCTTACGAAACCAGACATAAAAATACAAAGTGTCACGTCCGCACTATGACTGAAAAACTGCTTGATTTCTCATTTTTACCATACAATTATAAAACACATCAACTGGAATACAAATCTTGTACTTATATTTCAGTGTATAGCATATAGAGCTTATAAACAAGTCAGTGTCTGTACGAACTTTTAGTTTGTCCTGACTTCGCTAGTGCTTTTTATGTAGCTGTTGTAAAACGAGGCAAATATCTAGATGAGTTGATGTATCCCTGGAAGATCTCTGTGTACCCCCAGGGGTACTTTAACCCCTGATTGAGAACCACTGAAGTCACAGCTAGTGGTCAGTGACCCCTAAGGACCATTCCAACAACCGCAGGTTGCTGAAGCAGGGCAGCAGCTCACCTACACCCCCACTTCTTCCTGCTCCTGTTCCCTCCGCTGAAGGCTACAAGGGAGAAATCCCAAGGGGCAGGATCTGCCAGGTTTCCAGAGGTGCAAATCTGCTGGAAAAGAGCTGAGGATCTGGCCCATGGATTCAAAGGATCATATGGTGCCTTTCCTTAAACCCTGAGGAATCCTATTAAAGAACCTGGGATTGCACTCGAGAGTGTGACTTTAAGGCAAGATTTTTCCAGTTAACTAAGTTCAGGGACCAGCCCTGTTCCCACTGAAGCTGATGGGCGTTGGCTTATATGGGAGTGGAATTAGGCTCTGGCTCTGCAGTGGGCATGGGATCTCCATGGGGATTTCAAGCACAAATGGATCTGCTCCTCTTTGCGTCTGCCAAGTTACATTTTCCTGAGTGAGGCGGGGACCCTGGGTTATTGACTATAAAATGATGGACCTGGAAGGAACACGTCTGCCAATAAAATCAATGTGGCTGTTTCTAGCAGGCGGAAGCAAAATGCCCTGGAGGTGATTCTGACACTAATTATAAAGCCATAGACAAGCAAGACCTCCACAGTGCCGCATGTGAGGGTAGCCATGAACCCTAATGAGTTTAGGTAGGGATAAGTCCCAGCTTCTTTTATATGTAGGGATTTCATGTTTTATTCCCATTAAAAGCTATTCCCCCATTAAGCTCTTATGTTTGCGCTGCTATCTCTAGTTTTCTTCTCTCTTCAAACTGAACGTTGTCCTCTGGAAGCGATATTGGAATAGTTCTCCCTTTAGTTCCACTTATGGCCCCCATCACCATGGTATCTGAGCCCCTCACAGCCATTCATGGATTTCAGTATTGCCAGACTCACGCATTAAAACATCATGAATCAGCCCCTCCTCCCCCACCAATTCATATGAGCTTGTAAGGGTCAAAATCCAGTCTTAAATACACATGCAAAAAGGTGGCTACTCAGAGGGGACTCACCTTTCCCTCCACTACCCCCAGAGTGGGGGAGGTGCCATCTGATCCCCTCCATCTTCCACCCCACTCCAAGACTTCTCCTGCACAATCTCAGGTTCCCTCTTGCTCCTCATATTACCCCATTTCTCTTAGTCTCCTCCTGAACCCGCATCCCTTTCTTGCCTCCATTCCCCTGTAACCCTTAAATCTGCCTCAGGCTCCCTCCTCAGGCTCCCCATGCACCTTTGACCATGCCTCTGCTGTTCCTCATAGTCCCTGTGCCCTGTCCAACTGTGCAAACCATTGTATGGCAGCCATTTTGCCTGTGGGCAAGGCTTCGTCTCACTAACAACAATAGGAATTTGCAGCCATCTTTGTTAGGGGCAGGCTCACTTCCACATGCAAAGCGACCACAGGGAATGGTGGCATTGTGCTGCCTTCAGCCCCATTGACAGTAGTGGGTGATGGTGGCCATTTTGTATGAGGGAAAATTAATGAGTTTTTCATGTTTTCATGAGCCAGTTAAAAAAAAGACCCTACATTCTCTAGATTCACAAGAGTTGTCAGCATTGGGTGTTTATCCATACAACACCCCTCTAAGGTGCCCAACTTTCTCATCCCCGTTTTACAGAGTGACCCAAGCTCACGCCATAAAGATATGGCTGATCCAGACATTGAACCCACATCTCCTGAGTCTCCAGCTTATGCCTTAGCCACCAGGCCATCTTTCTCCCTAGAGGCCTATAATTTGCCTGGAGTCTTATTTTACTACACAACAGTTTCAATAGGGGCTGTAGCAAGAGAAGCTTTTGACAGTAGTCTAGCCAATATGCTGAGAGTAGAGCCCACGTCATAAGGTTGAGAGGGTAGTTCAGTCTCCATGTGCATCAAGCCCTATCTTCGCTACTTAGTCTGTCAGCTACACTAAAGCCCCCTGTATGCTCCCTCCTCCCCTGCCCAATGAAGCGCCTTAGGCCAGCTAATGTGTATTTTAACATGACCACTTTTGTGCCCTCCATGACGCTTTGAGGAATCAGTCTGGGTCAATTTATGCATCCCTTTTTGTTTTATGAACAGCATTTATGATTATAACCTTCAGTGTAGATTAGAACCTATTTTGAAGCTGAAACAGACTATGTCTGGGAAGATGAAACAGTGCCATCAACACTGGATGATTCTATTCGGGTGGGACAATGGGGTTGCTACTGGCATAGCCATTGGCTTTTAAGGACTCTTTGCCCAGCAACTGACAGGAGGGTTGGAGCATAGAAAGAAGAGAAACAGAAAAGGTGTCAGAATATGCTCTGAGCAAGGGAGCCATACCAATGCCAGAACCAAAAGACACTGATGGAGGAAGGGCTTTGCCTTTACCTAAAGTCACTGACCAAACCTAAGGACTCTCAGGAGCAGTGAGGGCACCTGAAGTGGGATTGCTGTGTTCAGGTATGTATTGTTTGCAAAGATCTGTAGAGCACCTGTGCAGGCTATGAATAAAGTGAGCATGGTTAAGAAGTTCCTGTGCATAGCCTGTGTTCCTTACTTTACTTGGCACCAGTCCCTGAAGAGTTAAATGATAAACTAGAGTGCCCATGAACGTGGAATTCTGGGAGAGCACGAATAATTAACTGGGAAGGGTTGGGAGGCCTTGACACTGGTTTCAGCCCGTAGGACAGTTGGACTATGAAGTCCCACATTCCAAAGAAGGGAGCCGGAGAGGAAGACTGCGCCTTGGGTACATCCATATTGCAAACACGGCCCCACTGCAGCAAGTCTCAGAGCATGGGTCAAAAGGCTTGGGCTCACGGGGCTTGCACTCCAGTGCTAAAGATACCAGAGTCGATGTCCCTGCTCAGGCTGGAGCTCAGGCTCTTAGACCCACCCCTGACACCAGGCTCCAGAGCTCAGGCTCCAGCCTGAGTAGGAATGTCTACACTGCTACTTTTAGCACCGTAGCACAGACCCAAGTCTGCAGACCCCAGGCTTGGAGACTCACGGCTGTGGGTTTGTGTGTTTTGCAGTATAGAATCATAGAATCATAGAATCTCAGGGTTGGAAGGGACCTCAGGAGGTCATCTAGTCCAACCCCCTGCTCAAAGCAGGACCAACCCCAGTATAGATGTACTCCTTGCGCCCTCCCATCAAGCCTAGTATGATAGTGTGTTAGATATAGATACTCTTTACCTACAGTTATTTTTAAGGCTGGATTGACTTTGTCTAGAGGTGTGAAAAATGACCAAGTTTTACTCCACAAAACGATCATTGTGAATATTGAAAATTCCCTCACCCCCCACAAAGTTTAGAAATATGCACAAACTGTGAAATTGTGCACTGATCCCCAGTATCATTTGTAATACAGCTGAGGCAAATACAAATATTGAATGCAAATTTCCACAGCCCCTCGTTGCACTGGTAAATATAGACATTAGGCATTTCCTAGTGGGAAGATCATTCTGAGCTTTTTTGGGGGAAACATATATATTGGAAACCACAAACAGCATCAACACACCTGTACCAAACCTTTGAGAAATCTGGGAAACCATCATTTGACCCGAGTCTTGTCAGTGCTGAGAATTATTTCACCCAGCTCTGTCTAAATGCTAATTCAACATCTAAAGTACCAACAAATTATTCTAATTCATGGAGTCAAAAAATTAGACACTCCCCTAATTTATTTGACTGGAACAGGTTCTGAAGCAATTAAAGTTCTTCCAGCTGTATTTGTAGAAACTGGTTTATACATTTAGCTTTCAGTTCATTCCTGTGTCAGTTTTGCAGTCAACATAAATCTCAGGCAGGAGGTACAGAATGATTCATTTCTGAGCTACATTTTTGCTTTGAAGTGTCTATTGACTATTAATTGTTATCTCTTTCTTTAGAAACCACAAAATATATATGCTTTGGGCCCAATCCTGTGTTCCTTGCTGCCCTTGGGCACTTTGCCTAACTCCGTAGCGGTGGTTTGGGCCTTTTGTCCAATAGCCTGAGGGAAGAAAACAACTTTGAGATGGAATCCAGTCCTGCATTCATGGTGCTGGCAAAAATGCCCATAACTGAGTCAATGGGCGTCTCTCATGGAGCAGGAGAGCAGACGTGAGTGCAGAGGGTTGATGATTTTAGAGGGTGGGGCATGGAGAATGAATGTTACATTTTGCTAGAAAGCCACTAGTGTTTCTACAGCCCAGATTTAATAAAGATATTTTACATGTTACTGAGAGCTAAATGCCTTACACATCTGCACTGAGTATTTCATGGGATATATTGTATGTTCTGTGTCTGGCCCACAGCAGAATTAATGATGTGTCTAGAAACACAGATGCCTTCCGATTAGCACCTCTGGGAGTGTAAGTCAGGAGGGCTAAACTCTCTACTGGTGGATACTGGGGCATTGAAGTCAACGGAGCAGTGCCTGTTACACCTGGGAACTAGGCTCAGGATCTTTTAGCGTAGCTTTTTAATAAAGGAGATAGTAAAAACTAAGCAGTGAGCTGGAGTGCAGCTGCTGTGTGTTACACCAGCAGTGCAAAGTGGCCTTAATGGCGAGATCATGGAGAGATCGCGCCAGCACAGGGGAACCCTCCAGTAACAGAGACTCTGCGGTGCAGCTCTCGTGCCAGCCCTGCCGCCGGCACAGGGGGCAGGCAGGAGTAAGGTAGAGCTGAACATTTTTGATTTTTCTCATGGGAAAATCTAGATGAAATATTTTGTATTGGGTCGGTTTGACCCAGGCCCTCAAAAAAAAAAGAAAAAAAAAGAAATCTGTTTGCAGCTTACAAGTTTGCCAAGCAAAACTAAGCCTCGGTGTTCAGCTCTGCCTAACTCTAATAGGGAACAATTAACCACTCAGAGTTTTCAAACAGCAGGGTTGCTCAAAGAGCCAAGGGTCACAGCCACATGGTCCCTGCCGAGACACAAACAGACCTGTTTCAGCTGCCTATTACCAGGCTGTGTCACTTGAAGCTGCAAGGTGATAGCGGGGATTGACCCCAGATCCTCATGATCCAAAGAGCAGAGGCCCCTCCACCTGACCTAACATAAAGTCTCTAACAAGAAGGAGTTATATAGGACCTGTGACACACACAGCTGAACAGCTCTGATTCCATCCCATAGACAGCAGTGATTCATATACATATTCACTAACTAATTGCAATTATTTGGACACATTCATCCTGAAATAATTTGCATAATTTCTAGGGAGGGACATGCTCAGACCTGTAGCTCAGCAGGTTGGACAGGTTGCTTATTTATTAATAGAGACTATTTATTAGGGTTGAACTCAGTAAAAACAGGCTGTAAGGCTGAGAGTTGGCTATGTTCCAACACGGGAAGGGAAGCAGTTGCTAAGGACACGCTGAAGCAGCTTTACAAAACGTATCCTATGGCATGAAAAGTCCTCGTTATAGGATAACCTGACTCCACAAACTGTTTAAGGTGAAACTGAATTTCTACCTGAATCATTAATAAGCCAGAAAATAAGACATTTCCCCAGATGGTTTTTGCCATTCTAGCAGACAGTAGAGATAAGGCAGGAGCTCTCTTCTCCATGTGCGGGCCCCTGAACTGCACAGCGTGACCGAACAGGCATTGAAGATGCAGTCAATGATGCATGTCAATTCCGTGCAGCCATAAAACTAAGTAATTGCAAATAATTATGACCATTTTCCCACTGATTAGATCTGCAGTATTTTAATGTTAAAGACACAGCTTTGATTTTACCTCCTCTCAATTCTCACTCAGTTACTGTTGTATATATTTCCCCCGGAGATCCTTTACATTTTAAATAACAATGCCCTTCCTCCGGCTTCACACTGTCCTAAGCTCTCGTTTGGGGCCTAGCAGAGCAGTCATTCTCCATTGACTTTAGCCTTAATGCCCAGTTATGATAGGAAAACTGATCTGGGACATTCTCCCCATGGGATAATCAAAAACACTGCTCCAAAATCCATTTCCCATCGGTCAGGAAGGTTTATCTATATGGCTTGGGTCAATACACAGCTGCAAACATCTGGGCTGTTCTCTGCCTCGACTCATCCCCCAGGCAATGCTATTGATTTCAGTGGGGTTACAGGGCCGTCAGTCAGGACAGAATATGGCCAGATGGCCCCACTTCATGCCTAGGCTCTTCTAATCTCGCAGACCTGCCTTTCCTTTCTCCTCGCAGTTCTATTGTAACGTCCTTCACTGTGAAATGCCCATCTGGCGTCTTCCTGAAGCCTTGTTCTGGGTAATGTGCTAGCCCCCAGCAATGTGTGTTCTTTGCTTTGCTAGCCTAAGTATAGGGCCGGGGCGCTCACTAGGCGACCCTAGGCGGTCACCTAGGGCGCCAAGATTTGGGGGGTGGCAGGCGGCTGCCCCCCTGCCCTCCAGCTCAGCACCTGAGAGGGGGGGCAGCTGCAACGAGCCGCCCCCCTGTGGAGCCAGGGGGCACCTGCGGCGAGCCGCCCGCCGCCCCGCCCCCCGCTCAGCGCCTGAGTGGGGAGCCAGAGGGCAGCCGCGGCGAGATGCCCCGCCGCCCCCCCGCTCAGCACCTGAGCGGAGAGCCGAGCCGGAGGCAGCCTCGGCGAACCGCCCTACCACCCTCCGCTCAGCGCCTGAGCAGGGAGCCGGGGGCAGCCGTGGCTCCCCACTCAGCTCCCGCGGCCGGTGATGGTGGTGGTGGGCTGTGTGCCCGTGGGCGGGGAAGCTGGCGGGGGGGGGTGAGCATGGCATTTCGGAGGGGGGGGAGGCTGAGCTCCCGTGGGCGGGGGAGCTGGCTGAGGGGGGCGGCATTGGGAGGGCAGCATGGGGCGGGGGGCGGGGGGGGCGCAGGGCTGGTGCAAGGAAGTTTCGCCTAAAGTGTGAAACTTCCTTGCACCAGCCCTGCCTAAGTATGCTTCAGTAGCCATTTACAAAGCACAGCATATTTCCTGCATACATACTGGGGAACCAAGCTATTGTTCCGCTCCTTTTCCTATCACTCTTAACTCCCTTCATGAGTAGAGCATTGGGCCCGGAGCTCCTGTTTCCCCCCCACACACACCCCACCGTGTCTAGACCCACTATCTGTGCAGATGAGTGGGCTATAACATCTTACTACTTTGTGCTGCAGTGTAGAACTGGGGCCTAATCTAGCCCATCATGAAATGACTACGTGGAAGTCTCAACTTTGTTTTTTGCTGATGCAACATCCTTCTGAATAGATACATTAAAAATTAAAGTACTGTGTTCTGGCCAGAGCTGGTCAAAAATTGGAATTGCCATCCAAAGGGGAAGTCCGAGAATTCTGATGTTTTGACAAAGTTTGAAACTATTTCAACTCAGAAATGTCAAAACATTTCAGTTTGGTTTGTCAAACTGAACTGAAATGTTTCATTTTGAGTCGGTTCAACATTTAACTGTGTCTGCCTGAGCTGCTGCAGTGTCTCATGGGAGTTGCAGTTCAGGTTCTTCGTGTCCCTATTCTCCTCTAGGGTTGGGTTTTCCAGTCAGACTACATCTCCCATGATGCACCATGGTTGTGGCTCTTCCATAAAGCACCATAGCAGTTGGCCACAGGGGAAACTGTGGTGCATCATGGGAGATGTAGAAGAGCCAGGGAGCCCAGCCCCGAGAGGAGAATGGACACATGAGGTACCCAAACTACAACTCCCATGAGGCATAGTGACAGCCCAGGAGGATACAGTTCAGTGTCAAACTAACCTGAAAGGAAATGTTCTACACATTGAAATGTTTTAATTTGAGGTGAGGAAATTTTCCATGAGGAAAATCAAAGTTTCCCCCCAAAGAAACTTGAGATTTTGTGGAAACTGCATTTTCTCTCAAATTTTTTTTTGTTGCCAATGAAAAATTCCCAACCAGCTTTAATGCTTATACCATGGTGACATTCAAAGACTGGACAACAGTTTTAGATTCACCGCAGACATCCTAATAAACATTACATTATTACAGTACATCCTAATTTGTATCACCTGCATAGAGAGTCTCAATCCAGTATTTGAATATTGAATCCAATATTTGAATCCAGATCTGGGTGGCAGTGTTTGGAGTCATGGCTTTTCACAAATTCATAGATGCTAAGGCCAGAGGGGACCATTGTGATCATCTAGTCTGACCGTCTGTATAACACATGCCAGAGAACTTCCCAAAAATAATTTCTAGAGCAGACGTTTTAGAAAAAAATATCGAATCTTGATTTTAAAATTGTCAGTGATGAAGGATCTACCGCGAACCTTGGCAAATTGTTTCAATCGTTAATTAAATTCACCATTAAAAATGCACACCTTATTTCCAGTCTGAATTTGTGTAGCTTAAATTTCCAGCCATTGGATTGTGTTAGACCTTTCTCTGCTAGAGAGATTTGGCCATTCCCTAGATCTGTGTCTGTGAACTGAGTGCTACTTTACACATCTGTAGTCTGCATAGCTGGGTGGACAGGTTGTACAATCTCCAAGTACACTAGCCCACTCTGTCTTTCTGCTGTTTATTTCATCCTTTTCCCTTTGTTTTGGCTGTGAAGTCTTCCATGCCGTTGCTGTGAAGGCATGTTTCAGTACAGAACACTCAACTTTGATATATGTTTCACTTGGCAGTGTTCTTTGCCAAATATTAATGGATTAGCTCCTGATCTTCGCAGTGACCTAATTTGAAGCGTGATTGATGCTTTCTCTTGTTTCCTTGTGATCTGTAACACAGGAAAAGAGGCAAAGTTGCAAAAGAAACAGCAGTGGAGTAAAGAAATGGCTACATTATTCAGAGGCAACTTCCATTAATTGCTCAGTGGAACAGGTCTGATTTGGGGAATATTAATGATTAGAAACAGTTTTCATCATTCACCATCAGCTTTTTCTGTGCGTCATTTTAATATGGTTTGTGACAAACACATGCAATGAATGATTGATGTCTAAAAGGGCTTAGCCTACTTTTGGATCTTCCATAGGAATTAGGGCTGTCAAGCGATTAAAAAAATTAATTGCGATTAATCGCGCTGTTAAACAACAATAGAATACCATTTATTTTAAATATTTTTGGATGTTTACTACATTTTCAAATACATTAATATCAATTACAACACAGAATACAAAGTGTACAGTGCTCACTTTCGATTTATTTTTTATTACAAATATTTGCACTGTATACAACAACAAAAAATATTTTTCAATTCACCTCATACAAGTACTGTAATGCAATCTCTATCATGAAAGTTGAACTTACAAATGCAGAATTATGTAAAAAAAAACCAACCAGCATTCAAAATTAAAACAACGTAAAACTTTAGAGCCTACAAGTCCACTCAATCCTACTTCTTGGTCAGCCAATCGCTCTGGCAAACAAGTCTGGTTCCAATTTGCAGGAGATAATGCTGCCCATGTCTTGTTTACAGTGTCACCTGAAAGTGAGAGACCAAGTGTTCGCATGGCACTGTTGTAGTTGGCATTGCAAGATATTTACGTGCCAGATGTGCTAAAGATTCATATGTCCCTTCATGCTTCATCCACCATTCCAGAGGACATGCATCCATACCGATGATGGGTTCTGCTTGTTAACGATCCAAAGCAGTGCAGACCGATGCATGTTCATGTTCATTATCTGAGTCAGATGCCACCAGCAGAAGGCTGATTTTCTTTTTTGGTGGTTCAGTTTCTGTAGTTTCCACATCAGTGTTGCTCTTTTAAGACTTCTAAAAGCATGCTCCAACTTCATCCCCTCTCAGATTTTGGACGGCATTTCAGATTCTTAAACCGTGAGTCAAGTGCTGTAGCTATTTTTAGAAATCTCATATCGGTACCTTCTTTGCATTTTGTCAAATCAGCTGTGAAAGCGTCCTTAAAACGAACGTGTGCTGGGTCATCATCCGAGACTGCTATAACATGAAATATATGGCAGAATGTGGGTAAAACAGAGCAGGAGACATACAATTCTCCCCCAAGGAGTTCAGTCACAAATGTAATTGACGCATTCTTTTTTTAATGAGCATCATCAGCATGGAAGCATGTCCTCCGGAATGGTGGCTGAAGCATGAAGGGGCATACGAATGTTTAGCATATCTGTCATGTAAATACCTTCCGGCTACAAAAGTGCCATGCGAATGCCTGTTCTCACTTTCAGGTGACATTGTAAATAAGAAGCAGGCAGCATTATCTCCCATCAATGTAAACAAACTTGTTTGTCTTAGCGATTGGCAGAATAAGAAGTAGGACTGAGTGGACTTGTAGGCTCTAAAGTTTTACACTGTTTTGTTTTTGAGTGCAGTTATGTAACCAAACAAAAATCTGCATTTGTAAGTTACACTTTCATGATAAAGAAATTGCACTTCAGTACTTGTATGAGGTGAACTGAAAAATACTATGTCTTTTATTTATCATTTTTACAGTGCAAATATTTGTAATCAAAAATAATAATATAAACTGAGCACTGTACACTTTGTATTCTATGTTGTAATTGAAATCAATATTGAAAATGTAGAAAAATATCCAAAAATATTTAATACATTTAAATTGATATTCTATTGTTATATGTGCGATTAATCGCAATAATTATTTTTAATCGCAATTAATTTTTTTGAGTTAACCGCGATTAATTGACAGCCCTAATAGGAATAAAAACTTGGAATAACAAAAGGCAACAGAACTCAAAGAGTAAAGTCCCTGGAGATTTCTCATGTATTTTCACAGCCAGAGGTATTTTTCTCCTTCTCTATGGAGCTGAAAGAGGGATGCTGACCCCTGCCTCCATGTGTGTTTGTCATGCGAGTGAGCCTTGTAATGTGCCGACTTGATGTGCCACTAAATCTCTGTTTGATTGAACTATTGCACCATTGGTTAAACGTGAGACTTGGCATCTCCACTATCCTGGGTTGCTCAGTTGAACACTAGGTCCCAAGAACACAGTCTAGGGAATATGCCAGGACTTGGTTACAGAGCAGATATAAAGGAGTTTGCTCACTGCAGGTATCTCTCTGTGACCAGGCATGGGCATAACAGGTTCCTCTCTTTCCTGGCGTACTCTGCTGACAGTTTTTCCAGCCCTGTGATGGTCTGCCTTTCCCCCATCACTCAGCCCACCGTCCAGGTCACATATTTATGTCCATCCCTTTTGGAGTATATCAAAAGTCCAACACAGGGAGAGCCCTAAGGTCAGGTGAGGGGCTCCAGGCCTCCCCTCGGTGCAGGTCCTGGGATCTTGACCCTTCTGGCATCAGGGCCTTGTCCAGATTCTCTCATACCAGGGGTAGGCTTTCCATCTTCTGCACCACCCAGGGGTTGGTAGGGGACCCCAGGCCCACCCACTCCACCAGGTTCCAATCTGGGTCCCAGCGATGGGCAGCTAAGATCTGCTGCTTCCCTGGATCACTTCCTACCCCTTCCCAAGTGGAGAGAGACATTAAGCTGCTGAAATCAAAGGTAAAGTCTCAGACCTTTTGAGTGTAGCGAGCCCCTTCTGTAGTGAGCTGTTTGGAGACGTCCCCACAGCTAGAGTGCCCAGGCGGCTGGCCACAGGAGCGGAGAGTGGAGGTCAGTTCACCTCCACTGTCTGCTGCTCTAGTGAGTGGCCTGCTCTTCGTTGGAGCTCCTCCTCCATGCTTTACAGGTGTGGCAGACCCAGAGCAGCTCTTTAACCCCTTCCTTATTGGTGTGGGGTTTGTATAACCTGTCCCAGCAGGATTTTCTGTATTGCGTGGGTCTCCTCTGCAGCTCATGCCGGGAAGCTGAGCCGCTTGGGACAGGATGGTTATCTGCATTGTACCGGGACGGGGGATGGTTGGCCATAGCAATCACTAGGGGATGGGGGAGAAGGGGTCTGTGTAGCCCCACATTGCACACACATTCTGCTCATTAATATGTGCACGGAGGGAAGAATGGGCCTTTTTAATGTACACAGTGCTTTGCCTGGAAATCCCAGTGGCAGCTCAGTTACTGTCAATCTCACACCCATGGTACATGATTATTAGTCAACACACGTCTGTGGTGTGCTGGGCAGGTTCCAGATATTGAAGAAAATATGGTGCCTGGCCCTGAGAGTTTGCAGGTTAAGGACAGATTTAAGAGGAACGACAGAGAGGCAATGAGTGTGTCAGCTCAATTCACCGTAAACAACTTGACGGGACTCTGTCCCACTGGTCGCAGCCTAGAAGATGTGCTTGGGGTGGCCGCACCATGCCTAAAGAACCAGATGAAACTGGAATCAACTGCTGGAGAGACCACAGACACCAGATTCCTACTTTCCCCAGGAGTGCTCAGCCCCCGGCCCCACCCCCATTCCACCCCTTCCTCCAAGGCCCCACCCACACCCTGCCTCTTCCCACCCCTGCCCACCTCTTCCCGCCAGTTCTGCCCCTCCTCCAAGCGTGCCCCGTCCCTGCTCCTTCCCCCCCCAGCACCTCCCGCACGCTGAGGAACAGCTGATTGCGGCAGGTGGGAGATGCTGGGACGGAAGGAGAGCTGGGGGCCACCGGTGGGTCGGAGGCGCTGGGGGGTGGGGAGGAGAGGGGAAGCTGTCTGCCAGTAGGTGCTAAGCACCCGCTAATTTTTTTCCATGGGTGCTATAGCCCTGGAGCACCCACGGAGTTGGCGCCTGTGAGAGAGGCTGATAAACAGGTGGCCAAGACCGGAAGGATTGGGGACCCATGCAATGGGGGATAATGGAAAACCTGACAGGGAGGATAAGCAGGGAGGGGCAGAATGGTGTAGAGCTTTGAAGGCCGTGGCATGAAGCTTAATTTGACATTATAATAAATACGGAGACAATGCAGTTCCCTCAACTGAGGGGACTAACGTGCTCCAAGCAAGCGAGGAAGATGAGTTCAGTATCTGCATTTTGGGTAGATTCAAGGGGGATGGAGTGTGTGTTTGGAGGGCCAGAGAGAAGAACCAGTCAAGGCAGAATATAAGGAGGGCTAAAGGAAAGATTTGCCTGTGGGGATGGGAAGAAAAGGACATTTCTTGCTGCTGAGGAGGAAGTGGTGGCAGAATTTGCATACGGCCTGGATGAGTTGAGGTTTGGAAGGGAAGATAAGGAGTTCTGGTTTGGCCGTGTATAGTGTAAGCTAATAAGACTTCCAAGAGAGATAGGTGGAGAAGTGGGATTGGATGGGAACAGCAGAGGGAGAGATCAGCGGAGATGGTTGCTATAAAGAGGAGGATGATAAATTGTTCTCCTTATCCATTGAGGACAGGACAAGAAGCAATGAGCTTAAATTGCAGGAAGGGAAGTTTAGGTTAGACATGAGGAAAAACTTTGCACTATAAGGGTAGTTAATCACTGGAACAAAATTACTGAGGAAGGTTGCGGGATCTTCGTGACTGGAGGTTTTTAAGAACAGGTTAGACAAACGCCAGTCAGGAATGGTCTAAATAATACTTAGTCCTGCCTCAAAGCAGGGGTCTGGACTAGATGAGCCATCAAGGTCCTTTCCTGTCCTACATTTCTATGAGTCTATGGGATTCAAAGCTGTGTGAGTGGATGAGATCGCTCAGAGACAGGGCGTGCAGCGAGACGAGAGATGGGCCATAGACACAGCCCTTTTATATTATACCTAAAAATCACACTCCAATTCTTACACCTCCTGCAGGATCGCTCATAGACTTTAAGGTCAGAAGGGACCATCACATTCATCTAGTCTGACCTCCTGCACATTGCAGGCCACAGAACCTCACCCACCCACTCCTGTAATAGACCCCTAACCTCTGGCTGAGTTACTGAAATCCTCAAATCTTGGTTTAAAGACTTCAAGTTACAGAGAATCCACTGTTCATATTAGGTTAAACCTGCAAGTGATCCATGCCTCTTTCTGGGGCTTTAGACATACAGCGTCCATGTCAATGTCACTGCTGGAAAGCCATAAGGACAAATAGTGGGGGAAAACCAGGGGCATATTTTAGCACCATTATAATACATCGGAGAAGCAAAGCTTATTGGCAGAACAGATTGGAAACACGATAAGGAATTTTGCTAAACAAGTGGGAACTGTCCCTCTGTATTAGAATCATTGGCAAGATTTTAACCTATATAACCAGAGCGTTTGGTAGTTTTATTTGTATTTTATTTTCTGGGGGAAGCCTATTGTATCTAATATATGGCTGCTTGACAACGCAGGGCCTCATTCACTCCATGAGCACATATGGACTTTAAAAAATCCCAGCGTTAAAGAAAACCTCCCCATCCAGAGTAATTAACGACGTGGTTTTCCTCTTTGGGGACAAATGTAATTAGAGAGTTGGTTAAAATAAAGGGAGTATCAAAGGTCTCTTAGCACATGCCTTGGGCAGAGCAAGGGAAATCCCAGGCTGTGATGCATGGGGCATCTATCGTAAAAAGAGGGGAAATGAAACACCATATAAATACACAACATATCTAAAAATAGCTGCACTGGAGAAGTGTGATAAAATATACAGCTAGAGATCCACAGAGATGCCCTCTCCATACACTTATCTGTACATGTGAACAGATACGGATTCGTTTTAAAAAATGATCCATCGTGACGTTTTAAAAATAAAACACAGTAAAAACAGCTTAAGATCCTAAGTGGGTAGGAAGGAGGAAATCACGGTGAGGAGATGGCCGAATGCTAGATGGCGGTGAGGAACTGGAATACCAGTTGTCATAGATTTGCAGGCTTGTATGGCCTTTTTCTTCCTCTTTACATTTTTGGGAATTCTAAATGGATGAAACAGAGACTCTTTGTCCCCTACAGAGCTGCAGCAACCAAGAGCAATAACTACTCCGAGATCAGTAACTGATGAACTTTGGTCATTTGTTCAAAGAACAATATTAAAAACAAAGATATCTAGCATCACTTCATATCTAGAGCCTCTTCAGATACAGTGCTGTTTCCAATAGGAGTGATATTTAGCTAACAAGCAGCAACACTGACACCTACTGGCTGGTAGAAGCATTGGATCGTTTCCTGCACAGTTTCTAAACTGATGACTTTAGTCCATAGGACCAGCCTTTCCGAAGGGCTCAGGGCAGAGATGGCCCAGCCCCAGGGACGACAATTCCATGTCATGGCAGTTTATTTTCTTGAGGTTTCAAAATTCCATTTCAAGGTTTCAAAATTTGTTTCTGTTCCACATTGGAATGAAACCCAAACCCAAGCGAGATGTCAAAACAGCCCTGGCTGGCTCAAAAAGGTCAGGTTTCCAATGCCTCCCCCCCTCTCTTTGCCAAAATGCCCAGGGTATGTCTCAGCTTCCATGAAATGGTGTATTTGGACAAAAATACATTTCCGTGCAAAGGTCCCAACCAGCTCTAGGTCAGGGCCGGATTATCAAGTGCTCTGTACCCAGAGTTGGAGCCAGATTTTCTTAAGATCTCCCCACCCAATGCTCTGCACACTTTTGAAAATGTGGCCCATAATGCATCAGCCATCTCAGTTCTACCAGCCACACCTATCCACTCACCAGTGACACTGGCACTGCTTAGCACCCCTCCCTTCAACGCAGCCAGCACCTTCTATGGTACAGCAATTGAAATAGCCACCAAACTGTCCTTGGCGCCTCTTGTTTTAATAACAGTGCAGCAGTTCCCTAGCCTAGAGTTCTCAACCTACTCTAATGTACACTGGAGGTTTGGGACCATGTGACAGAGGTGCCACCCCAGTGTGCCCCCCTCATAGAGTGCAATGGTGATGCCTCAGTTTCCCCACATGGTCTTCAACTCACCTCCTCTGTAGATGGGGCTTAGCCCTCTGGCCAAATCACACACGAGAGTTCAACCTCTTCCAGGGCAACAGAGTCCATCAGTCAAAATCCAACAGACATCCCAAACAAAAGACTCTTCAGCCCAGCCGGCTCAGCTTTCAGCCCCCTTCCTTGCAGGCAGAGTGACCAGCTGTAGTGGCCTCTCCCAACAAAAGGGTCCTGAGCCTCAATCGAACCTACGATCCAGCCAGGCCCACTCTCCTACCCCAGGGCCTGGGCTGGATTAAGAACTCTCGGGGCTCTGGACACAGAATATTTTGAGGCAAACCGCCCCACCCCCAGCCACACATCCTGGTAAAAAAAAAACACCTTGTTATTTGGAGACTGAACAGAATAAAGGAACAACACACACATTAAGACGTTGACAATTCGCTTTAGCTGGCAATTAGCATTTCCAGCTAATAGGTTTCCACAGAAGCACTGCCTGCTCAACACCACATGGACACCAGCTACATTTAGCAATTCCATGCAAGCACCAACAGAGAAAAAAAAGAGATAGAGGCGCAGAAAGAGAGCTGGTTTCATGTACAGACTACTGCTGAAGACAAGTATAGTGGAAAATAGATACAATGCTGTTCACTAAAGTGAAATTTATGATCACTTAAAATTTACTACCCAACTTTTTCACCTTCCCAGTTCTTCTCCAAAACAGAAGCCCAAAACTAGGCCTTGGTATCAAAACAGTCCACTCTGGAAACCACATAAGCACTATTCTATTGCCAGATATTTGATATAAATGCAATATTTCATATTAACACTCTGTGTGCAACACACAAAATATAATTTAGTTTATCCTTCAAACTTTTAACACAAATTAAGATTATGTTAATTTTTGTTTTTGATAAAGACACAACAGCAAACAATAGGTGTAGAGAAAAAGCAACTCGCTTTAAACACAAATAACTGTGAAATACAGTAACAAACCTACACAATAGTTAGCATCATGTAGCAAATGGCGCGTCTGACAGGTGAATAAAATAAATACTTTTGCAAAGGGCATTTTTCTGAATTTAATACCAATACAACACAATTAATACCTTTTTATGCAACTGTTTTCTTCCTAACTTTAAGCAAACTGAAGTCAGGGATTAGGTTGTCAAAATTCATTTCTTGGACCAACTCTGATTCTACTGCCAACTGCCAAGAAGGACAAAGCATTCAAGAGACTTTGCTGCATTATGGATCTCAGTTCATTTTTTTATCCTCGAAAATGATTGCTGTACTTCACAGTTAGTCCCGAATATGGTAAGAAACATGTGTAGGGCAAAGTCAACATTAGGAAATGTATCCTGGAGACGGCTGTGCCGTAGCACCCGATTGAGTGCATGTGTAGACCTCTCTATCTCGTTTTGTGCAAAGGACTGAAAGAGTTTGTCAGGAAAGTATTTGTGGGTAAACTGCAGCAAGTCTTGCACATCTGCAAACCTGACTGACATCCAGCGAATCCAGTTTTAAATAGGACACCAAAGCAGAGGCGCCATATCAGATTTTTAGGGGGGGAGGGACTTTAACCTGTGATTCCAGAGGCTACTTGGGCACCTGAAAACTCTTGGTTTTTTGCAGATAATAACTTAGACACAGCGCTCCTGTCAGATAATAATGTCTAATTCCTATATAAAGAAAATTAAATAAATATTAGACCCACAGCTCTAATACGAACATTTTTTGACATCTTGTGTCAAGTCACTTAAGGGGCACTGGTTAGGTTTAAAATTTTAATGTATATTCTTAATTTGTTACTAACTCTTGAATACAACGATTGAAACAATTGTAGGAAAATCTAGATGACTTTCTATCACTTTTTTGCAGTTCATCAAGCTTGGGGTAGATCATTTAACTTTTGAAAGCATCCTATTAGGGCAAGGCCCTGTGAGTTTATACTGCACCTCCCTGGGGCTCTAGGGGTGTTACCCCACTGCAAATAATAGACTAGAAAATGACTTTAACCAGGAGTGAAACTGACACTTTCAAGTCACTTTCATAGTATTGCCAACTCCAAATGTTCAAAAAATCAGGTATCAGGCTCACCAAAAATGATGAGGTCGGCTTTAAAATAATGAGATGATGTAAAAATAATAGATTTGGTGGGGTTTTTGTTTACATTCTTCTTTTTGAGCCTTTAAGGTGCACTGGTGTCACATTTTGAAGCTTTCTCCACAGCCGCAAGAGCTAGAAACTTAATTTTTCTTTAAGAAGGAAGGCTGAAATCATCACATATCACTTGACTCCAGGAGCTGGGGCTTTAAGGAAAACAATACTTATCACGAGACTCATGGGAAAGTCATGAGAGTTGGCAACACTGTTTTCACTTCTGTTTAAAGGCTAGTTACTTTCCAGAAGGGTCTTAAACACAACACTACAATGATGGAGTTGCAGTTTTCACAGGAGAATATTTTAAATCAAACACCAAGAAAATTGCATGCTTTAAAGTTGGGGGGAAAATTGAGACTTCTGAGGTATCTCTGGGCCCTGCAGGCAGGAAAGGAAAATAAACAGGCACAAGAGCTGTGGGCATTTCTTCCTCTTGAAAGAAAGTTGGAGGGTCAAATCTTCTAGTCCTTAATCAAGTAAAACTTCTGTTGCCATCAGGGCCTCCACTCATAGATATAAACATCACAGTGAACATGTGATAACATGTGCGGTCAATAACTATACATTTCATACTTAAATATCGGAGCCATCTTATCCAGTTACCCATCTTATATGCATTGGCTCTGGGACTACATTTTCTGGAATATTCTGAACAGTGCTGAGCCCAAAGATGGTGCCCAGTGAATAATACAAATCATGACAGTAATCGTCAACTTTATGGACTCTGGGGATGCAATTTCTCTTCTTGTCCTGGAATAGGTCTGAATCCAGCGGAAACCCTCAGAATCCGATGTATAATCACATCTGATACTCACACGACACTTTCTCGTTCCTTCCTTTTCTCAAACGCAGAACAAAAAAATGACAAAACAAAATGGTTTTCAGTTAAAATGTAAAATTGCCCAGCAGGCATTGCTGTACAACCCAGCCTGGGGTAGAACCTGCCACCCATTGGCGGTTAAGTGCTCTCCTTTCATCTGAGTCTCATTAGCTTTCTTTCTTCATCCTTCCTGACCTCTGTGCTGCTTTTCATACTGTCAACCATGACATCCTTCCCAGTCCCCAGGGACCAATTGCTAGAGTCTCAGAGAACTGGCCTTCTTGGTTTTTCTCCCATCCATCAGAGGCCTCTTTTTTGTGGCATGCAGCAGAGAGAAAGGCTGGTCCAGTAGAAAGGGAGCTAGCCCTGATAGACCTGGGTTCTACTCTCCACTCCACCATGGACTTCCTGTCTGACCTCAGGTCAGTGCCTTAGGGACAGAGTTTCAAAGGTTTTTAGGCATCCAAAGATGCAGCTAGGCATCTAGTGGGGTTTACAAAGCACCGAACCTTCTATACGCTTTTGAAAATCCCACTTGGTGCCTTTGAAAATCTAGCTGTTTGTCTCTCTGCGCCTCAGTGCCCCATCTGTACAATGGGGATAACAGCACTGCTCGACCTCACTGAGGGGCTGTGATGTGAGGCGCTCAGATACCATGGTGATGGGGCCACATAAGTACCACAGGTAGAGTGGGAACTTCTCTATACCACTGCTAGCCCTTCCCTGGGTTTTACCCCCTTCTTTTCACTTATGCCCTCACATCTTCCTCTTTTCTGAATGTAATCTTGGCTCAGAGGGCTTGGCTGTATTTCTTCTAAGTCCCCTTGTGTTCTCCCTTCAAACTCCCCCTCCCCACACCACCCGCAGAGGGATTCCTGTTTTACTGGGTAATCTAACGACTTCAAGATCCTTGATTTAATTGCCAGCCTTTTCTTATCTTAATCACTTGTGGGGGGGAGGAGGGGAAGAGGCATCCCCCCTCCCGCCCTACCTAATTGGCGCCTTTGGACCGAAGCATTCATACAACACATTGTAAGCAGCCAGTCAGTGATGTAGATAAGCTGTAAGTTTGTCAGTTATGACCCAAAATGTTTCAATGCAAAATTGATGGCTTCCTTCCAGTACTGGCTTGGCCCCTTAAGACTCATTTTCTTTTACAAGGAGGATGCAACTTGTGTTGCTAGTACTGAGAAGTAGCACTGCACATTTTGCACTGAATTCAAAAGCCTCAAACTGGTCACGCAACATTGCAACAAATGTTTCCAGGGAGCACAGTAAATGAACAGCAGTCCTTAGATCTAGGTCCATTTTCTGTAGCCGGATGCTGGTCAGTTTGAGCTACTGAAGCCCAGTGAGCCAAAAGTATGCCATGAAATGGGTCTCCAATTGGCCCATTTTCTTCGGAAGAGAAGCTGCATTTAAATGAGCGTCAGGTGCCCAATTTGTATCTTCTGACAGGTCTTCCAAGGCTTGTAGAATACTGCTCTAGTTTAGACACAGTGCCTAGGTAGAATCAGCATGACTACAGCATCGCATATCTGACAGACTTGTGAGAGTCAACAATCGCCGGCTAGTGTCCGTATTTAAACATTGTGGAAAATAGCTTTTCCTGGACAGAAAGAGTATAATGATTGCATAAACTCCCCGAACTGACTAAACTCTGAGCAACTGTTAATATAATTGAGTCCAACTAAATGTAAGGAATGTGCAGCACAGAACACATAAGAATGGCCTTTTTGGGTCAGACCAATGGTCCACTTATCCATGATCCTGCCTTCTGACAGTAGCCAGTGCCAGATGCTTCGGAGGGAATATACAGAACAGAACTATTAAGAGTGATCCATCCCCTGTTGCCCAGTCCCAGCTTCTGGCAGTTGGAGGGTTAAGGACACCCGAAGCATGGGGTTGCATCCCTGATTATCTTGGCAATATATACATACGGTCTTAGTGGGTTATTCTGTGATAGATGGGCCCACAGACCATTATGACAATCAGCCAAGGGTCATCATACGATTGCCCATGGCAGTTAGACACATCCAGACCTCAGTTATTTATCAGATCCAGCACAACTTCACCCCGGTTTGCACCTCTCTGGTTCTCAAGTATCTGCAACCTGATGAATTGCTCAATTATTTGCCCATCTGAATTAGGAAACTGGAAGAGGAATGAGAGCTGGTCTACAAACACTACACCTGGCCACAGAAGCCAAGCCCATGAGAACTTAAAAAACATTATAACTGCCTCTGCACACTGAAGAATGTCTCTCCAGTGCTGCTGCTTTGAATTAAATTGGCAGGCCAAATCAGAGTCAGTCCTATCAGATGGTGATTTTGTACGTGTTCCAAGCCAGCATGCAATTTCAGTGTTCTGTACCCTCTTGTGCTCAGAGAGTCACTCGGGATATTTCCCATTACTAGTTGGGAGTGCGGGTTGTGTTCTTGACTATCGTGCCAGTTGAGGATAAGGGCCCAGGCAGGGACATGTGCATCCTGGAGATGAATGCACAGTTGTGCAGATGGTATCATTGGGAGGGCTTTGATTTCCTTGACCTAGTATTCATGGCATTCGTCTAAAAACGGTCAAGTCATGTGCCAGAAGAACAAACCACTTTCAAGGTGTATGTAGGGGGGGTCCAGTGTTATTAAAGAAAAATGTACAATTGTTCTCAGGATTCCTGCTCTCTCAGTGATGTGCATAGGGTTCATGTAAATTTTAGGTATCTGAAAATAAAACAATGGAAGATGAAATATGTAAGATCTTAAGAGGTCCGTAGTCTTCTGAGGGCCTCTGGGACTGGGGCCGATAGGCATGTGTGTGAGTATCACCCTGCCAGGGGCTCGGGCAGGCTGCAGACCAATCTCAAGCAGGGCTTCTGGCCCCAACACAGGAGCGACCTATCTGTTCTCCTTCCCTGTCAGGGCTCAGCTGCTGGGCTCCTCTCCTTGTATGTCCACCTCTCAGGCCAGTGTAGCAGGGTGGGGCTAATTGAGACAATGCCTGCTCTTTAACCCCTTCCTGTGGGGTTTATACACCCCATCACAGATCATTACTGTAAAAGAGAGCAAGAGGGGATTGTCGATGTTTAATGAGGGTCCCTCTTTTAGGTTTTTTTCTCACCCTCCCCACTCATGTAATTCGCTCCAGAAGGATTGAGAATTCCCAGGTACTGCATCCCATGCCATTACAAGAGATAGGCCCCGAGCCAGCGAAGAATTTGAGCACAAACTGAACTTTAAGCACGTGTTTAAAACCATCCTGATTCAGCACGGCGTGGACTTGGCGACTGGGGCTGCATCATTAGTGATACCAGTTGTGCTGTGATGCCAAAGGAGAGAGGTTTTGGCACGTTCACGTTCGTGGCAGGTGACCGTTGGGTGTGATCCGCATTTGAGCTTCCCTTTGATCCGCGTTTGAGCTCCTGGGGGAGGGATAGCTCAGTGGTTTGAGCACTGGCCTGCTAAACCCAGGGTTGTGAGTTCAATCCTTGAGGGGGCCATTTAGGGATCTGGGGCAAAAATTGGGGATTGGCCCTGCTTTGAGCAGGGGGTTGGACTAGATGACCTCCTAAGGTCCCTTCCAACCCTGATATTCTATGATCCCCCCTTGCCTGGTGAATGCCAAAAGAAACTCCCCCGTTCTAATAGTAGTCACCAAGTTCTGCCTGGTATAGAGTCCTGGGGCGTTCAGCCAGTCTTTCAGTTCAAGTCTTTTCTCTTCCCTCCCAAAATGCTCAATAACCCATGCACTCAGATTGCAGAATGCAAAACAGAGGAGCCTCCAAAGGGCTTATCACCACTCGGGCAGTCAGTAGAGAGAACCTAAAATGGTAGGAGATGCACCTTTTCTCAGTAAGATTACCAATATCACCTCACAGGCAGCCTTAATTCTGGCATTTCCTAGTTTTTGAATGCTTGGCTTTGCAACCTGAAGGTTCTTTTTGCATAGGATTTTTAATGTGATAATAATAAAGCAGTATGTTTATTGAACCAGTGTCATTTTGTTTTTATCTGTAGGATGTAAAATAGCAAATGTCCAGCAGGGGGCATGGAAGGAAATGATTTCTCCAACGATGCCAATGTCAAATCAAGTGCACGGACAGCGCAATGTTTACATGTGCAACACCAAAGACAATTTTAAAAGGCAAGTGAAGAACTAAGAATGAGTTTGGGATTCTCAGCATTCAAAGATCATGCCGAATAAACGTTTTAATGAACAGCTGCTTTCTAAATCCTTCTCTCTACTCCGACTTTACTGGGACTATGTGAACTCCGGGTGAGGAGTAGATACTTTTTTGGCTGTTTCAAAGGAAATAGGACTTCACAAATATGCAGTTATGTTTTTGATGCTCCAGTTACTATGGTGACTGGGGCTCTATGGATAACTCTGAAAGGCTGCAAAGATTTGGTGCCCCTGAGACGGTTATTTTCATTTCAGCCTAACACAGAAAAACAATGTAATTGTTAACATTTGAAAGCCACTCTCTTCCCCCTCGACTTGTCCCTTGCTGGTCAGGGACGGAGGGGTGCTGGAGGGGCAGGATGGGGAACACACCTAGTCAATGGACAAAGAGAAGACTCCAGTTTCCAGCGCTGCAATATGACACCGTTCGCAGAAATCCAAGAGCAACACTGCAAGTGGCCTCCCATGAGCTAGTCACAGGCTCTGCATTCCCACGGCTTCTCCCGGCCATCCTGAGGATCACTCGTCATCCCAAAGGACAGGAAGCAGGGCCCCTGCTCACCTACTCCACGGCAGCCCACAAAGCCTCCACGTACTCCAGGAAGAGAGCATGCCCTCCAGGAGGCATAGCCCTCCCCTGGCATCACTGGGGCAGCCGTGGGGCCACAGCGCTCTTACTCAGGAATGTGCCTTCAGTGGACAGCTAGACTCAAGGCTGCCACCACTCGCGATTTCATCACAAATCTCACAATGTTGGGTGGTTTTCTTGAAGGCCCAGCGCCTGGCCTCCCGTCAGAAGGGGAGAGGCTCCGCTTTCATTTTTAAACGGGTACATTTCTAGCCAGCCTGGTTGCAGAGAAAAGCGAGAAAGGGTGAGCCGTGCGCACACAGAAACCAGGACACGCATAGAAAGAACAGACCATTCTTTTTTTAATCTCATGATTTTAAGCTGCTCTCCTGATTTGTGAAACCTGACTCAGGAGTTTTTGAACCCTGGGGACTGGCAGCACTGCAACCTGTGCCTAAAGCATTAGGGCTGGGATTTGCAAAGAGCTACGGCAGCTCGGCACCCAAACACCTTTGAAAAGCCCAGCCGAAAAACTCCGATACACACACATGTGCCCACGTCATCATTAAAACACGTCCAAACAGCTTGAGGTGCAGATGTGCTCCCTTGGGGGCACTCCCTGCATCAGCATGAGCAAAACACACCCCTTTGCGCTGAGCGATGGTTAGCTGTATATGGTGTAGGCACTGCAAACATAATTACCCATTAGTGCACATGGACGGAACGCCGCGGGTCCCTTTCCGGAAATGTACCCATTGTACGGACCCACTGGTGACACTTTTCAGGGTTAACCGAGGTCAATCGCTACCACCTGCTCACAGCAGGAGGGAGCCTGGTCTGTGCCCACCAAGGGACACTCTCTCCACCCACTGCTGTGGGCCTGGATTGACATGAATAACTGGGCATGGATGAGGCCTCATTTCTTGGGAGCCAGGATTAGGGAGGTAAAGGGATCAGCAGGCTGGAAACAGAATGTCTGGCCTAGCAAAGATAAGGGGGAACACTCAGGGAACCATTTACAATGGACAAGATAACAATGGATAAGATAAGCCTGCAATATAAGATGAGGTAAAAAGGAAGTTGTGCATGCTGCACAGCGATTGGTTCCTCCAAAGTGACCAAGCCAATCAGAAAACGTGTGATGCAATGTATAGTAAACGCAATGTAATGGGTAAATGTATACAAAGGAAAAGGGTTGCCATGTAACGTTGGATGTGTGGTACGTCCTATACCGACCCCTACGCACGAGTCAGAGCAACTCAGCGTAGCTGTAACCGAGTTCTTGGTGGGTTAGGTAACCTAGTGGTTAGTGTACATTGTGCCCCTTCTTGATGGGTAAGTCTTGCAGTCCCGGTCTTCCTTTCATGAGCGTTCCGGTGAGGTAGGCAGGTGGTTTGGGTCCCTTCTGTAGTGGGGGCAGTGCCAGGGGATCACGGGTCCACCCACTCCACCATATTCTGATCCAGGGCCCTAGGAGGGTCAACAGAGTCTGGCCCCCAAAGGTGCCCTGTGAGTTACCCTTTCTGGGTCATTTCCTACTGCTGCTTTCCTCTCCCAGCATCCAGGCCAAGATAAGAAGAAAAGAACAGAACAGAACAGAAAAGCCAGCCAAACCATCAGCCCCAACCAGCTCCGGTACATAGTCTTATTCCTTCAAGGACACTCCTCCGGCACCCTTGTCAGGAGCCTTCAGGGCAGGTCTTCCCTCCTCCCCAGCCTCCCCGTTCTGAGCTGGGCTGCTCCCTTTTCAACCTCTTCTCCAGCTGGAGCATGCTCTGCAGTGTTGCAGGGGCGGGGCTAGCTGGTCCCAGTACTGTTCTTTACTGCCTCCCGGCCCAGTGTGGGGTTTGTATAGCCCAGTGGTTTTCAAACTTCTTTTCTGGCGACCCAGTTGAAGACAATTGTTGATGCCCGTGACCCAATAGAGCTGGGGATGAGGGATTTGGGGTGTGGGAGGGGCTCAGGGCTGGGGCAGAGAGTTGGGGTGTGCAGGTGAGGGCTGCTGGGTGGGGCCAGGAATGAGGGGTTCAGGGTGTGGGAGGGGCTCTAGGCTGGGGCAGGAGGTTGGGGTGTGGGAGGAGATCAGGGCTCTGGGTGTAGGCTCTGTGGTGGAGCTGGGGATCAGGGGTTTGGGGTGCAGGAGAGGGCTCTGAGTTTGGGGGGGGCTCATGGCTGGGGCAGGGGGTTGGGGTCAGGGCTCTGGGCTGGGGGTGTAGGCTCTGTGGTGGAGCTGGGGATCAGGCGTTTGGGGTGCAGGAGGGGGCTCTGAGTTTGGGGGGGGGCTCAGGGCTGGGGCAGGGGATTGGGGCGTGGGTTTGGGGCGCAGGCTTACCTCAGTTGGCTCCCGGTCAGTGGTGCAGCGGGGGGCTAAGGCAGGCTTCCTGCCTGTCCCGGCACCGTGGACCACGCTGCGCCCTGGAAGCGGCCAGCAGCAGGTCCAGCTTCTAGGTGGAGGTGTGTAAGCGGCTTTGCGCAGCTCTCACCCGCAGGCACCACCCCCCAACTTCCATTGGCTGGGAACCAGCCAATGGGAGTGCGGAGCTGGTGCTCGGGGCGGGGGCAGAGCATGGAGGCCCTTGGCCCCTCTGCCTAGGAGCTAGATCTGCTGCTGGCCGCTTCCGGGGTACAGCGCGGTGTCAGAACCAGTAGGGACTAGCTGCCTTAGCTGGGCAGCACCGCCGACGGGACTTTTAACAGTACTGGGTCGTGACCTGCACTTTGCAAACCACTGGTATAGCCCATCACAGTAGCTTTGCTGTACGCCACATAAATGAACCTGAGTGACGAGACTGGAGTCAAACTGAGTTCTTATGGAACCCAGTGGATGAGATCTCGGGGGAACACCAACGGTTGACTGCTGGCAACACCAATGCTCCACTCCAGGCTTCGTGAGTGCTGTTCTTTCCCTCTGCAGCCTAGCAATTAGCACACCCCACCTTCTTACACTGGAGTGCCCAGTCCCTGATCTCCTGGACACCCAAAATGTACCCCAATCTGCTGTCTCCTTGGAAACAGAGCACCCTGCTTTCTGGTTTGTTTCACCTCAGTGCAACACTCTCCTGAGCACAAGGCACTTAGCTATAGTAAAACCAAATTGAAATTTATTTAACAGAGCTTGAGAGAAAGATTCCAATAAAAGTAAGGATTTGGAAACAATGTTACAGGTAAAAGAAAAAAGCAACTCACAATCTATAGCCTATATGTATTAACAAGTAGCTTTCCTGGCCAATAAAGTATTTCTCACCCAGTGGTCAGACCTTTCAGTGCTTGTCCTGTCCAGAGAGCTGAGACACTCAAATTGGCAGAGTATCTTCTCCATAATGGGTAACATTTGTGCCCTTTTCTCTGATACACGTAACCCGTCTGCCAGTTGGAGTCAGCAGCAACCAGGGCCAGGTTCAATACCTAGGGGTTCCTCTTCAACAATACAACACAGAACCAGCTCGAGTCCCCACCCAGTAACCTGGGACAATTACACACCACCCCTGGGCGCCTCTAAGAGGCAATACTTCCCCTCTCGCAAGCACAGAGTCTGAGGGTAGAAAAACTTTTAATAAAAGGAGGGAAGTCACCCAACATTAATTTGGGAAAATGCTGCCAGCAGGATTCATAAACATAAAACCACGAGCAAAAGAACCACCCCAGAGTATGCTGGGCAGTGTCCCTTTGCCTCAGGTTCTTAAGTCCACCAACCAAAAGTTCCTTTAATGTGCCCCTCCCTTCTCTCTCCACCCCACTCACAGTTGTTGTCCGTGGTCAGTGAAGACTCAGAGGTGCATCTGCGTAACTTCACCTCCCACCCGGCAGGGCGGGGGGAGGGCACCTTGCTCGCTCTGCTGTCCAGGTGCTCGCTGTGGTATCAGCTGCCCTGCCAGTCACTCGCTGCTCCACCCCACTCTGCGCCCTATGGGATGTCTTGAGGTCCCACCACTTAACACAGCTCTCAGTGGAGAAGCCTCACTGCTAGTGCAGACTGGGCAGCTTTATGCATCAGAGACACTATCCCTAATGCTTATGGCTGGTTATCAGTGATTTTAGCTATATAGTCATGTAACAAGACTCTCAATTGAGTCTTAATCAGCACTGTTATTACACAGGAGGGAGAGAGAACAGGTCAAATAGTACCTAGGACCCCCACCACCACATACAAGTACCTATCCCCACCCTCTCTCAACTTCACTATGGCACCCTTGTCCCCTACCTAGCAAGTGCTCTTTAGTTGAGGGTGATTCCCTAAATCAGGGCATGTCAAGCAGAGTTCTGCCACCCTTGATTCACACAACAAGGATAATAACCCTTTAGTACCCCTGCCCCAATAACGGTGATTTGTGATCCAACACGAGCCAAAAGTGATCATTTGGGCAAAGCAGTCTCATCAGGCTGAGCACCCAGGCAGCACACCCAGACAGCGTGGGTGTGTCCATGCAAACAAGTCGGCTCCTGCAGTTCTCTTCCCCAGCTCCTCACTAGATGTCAGGGGAGAGCTCATTCAGACCCTGCTTATATACAGTTACAGACAGGGCCGGCTCCAGGCACCAGCCTACCAAGCACATGCTTGGGGCGGCACCTTCGGGGGGGCGGCGCTCAGGTGTGGGGTTTTTTTTTTTTTTTTTTTTTAAACATACTGGGGCAGGGTGGCGCTGGAGGGAGGAGTGGGTTTGTTTCGGCCGGCCGGCCAGGAGAGCAGGGCCGCGGCCGGGCTTGCCGCCCTCCCACCGGTGCTCCAGCCAGCCGGGAGAGAGGGGCCGCGGTCGGGCTTGCCGCCCTCCCCCGGCTCTGGCAGGGAGAGGCGCTGGAGAGAGGGGGGGTTGTTTGCGGTGCAACACTGGGGGGCTGGGGAGGTGTTTTTGTGGGTGCTGGGGGGGGGGTTGTTTTGATGGGGCAGCGCTTGGGGGTTTTTTTTTTTCTTGGGGCGGAAAAAAAGTTAGAGCCGGCCCTGGTTACAGACTATTGTCTCTCAGCCCAGAGCTATTAGATGTTGCCAGGATGGTCAAATGCACCCAACACATCTCCTCTCGTATTAGTTTGACCATTTTCAGACTGTCTCACGTGACAGATTTCGGAGCGCTCTATTCGTGTTGTTCCCATCTATGTGGGACCAGATACTGAGTGCTCAATATCTCCTAGGATTTGGCATGGGGGCATTTTTGAGGCTACTTGGCAATGCTTCCTCGCTGGCCGATGTGGGATTGGAATCCGGCCCTTGGTGGGTATGTCTGTGTATGTAAAAGTAGGGGATTTGGGTGCAGATCAGAAACCTGCACCTGCTGGTCGTTCAAAGAGCTTTAAAGCAGACCAGGAAGGGAAAAGAAAAACGTGTTTTCCTCAGCAGCGTAGGCAGGTCTGGAGCACAGGGGGAGCGGCGGCGCTATAAAAAGGGGCCTCCCCGCTCCCCCTGTACTCACCCGGCAGCGCTTTAAACGGCCCGGGGCTCCAGCCGCTGCGGAGCCCCCAGGCCCTTTGAAGCGCCGCTGGAGCTCCGGCAGCGGGGCTCCGGCAGAGCTTTGAAAGGCCCGTGGCTCCCCGCGGCTGCAGGAGCCGCGAGCCTTTTAAAGCGCCCCTCCCACCCAAGCCCGGCTCTGGCAGCGGGGCTCGGGCAGGGACTTAAAAGGGAACCGCGGGCCTTTTAAATCCCTGCCTGAGCCCGGCTCCGGCAGCAGGGCTGGGGGGGGGTGGCGAGGGGCCTTTTAAAGTGCCCCCCCCATCCAGGCTCCGGCAGCAGGGCTGGGGGGGTGGCGAGGGGCCTTTTAAAGTGCCCCCCCCATCCAGGCTCCGGCAGCAGGGCTGGGGGGGGGTGGCGAGGGGCCTTTTAAAGTGCCCCCCCCCCCATCCAGGCTCCGGCAGCAGGGCTGGGGCGGGGGCGCTTTAAAAGGCCCGCAGCTCTTGCAGCTGCGGGGAGCCGCCCGTGGGCCTTTTAAAGTGACGCCCGAGCCCGGCTCCGGCAGCGGGGCTCAGGCGGCGCCACTTCTCCTCACAGAGGGAGCGGCCGCTCCTCCTGCTCCCCCCCGGCTACGCTACTGGTTTCAATCCCTGTGTTGATTCTTTATGATGGCTAAAGAAGGCTGCAAGGTTGGCTGACTAGATGGGTGCTTTGTTAAAGATTTTAGTTTTGGCTCGTGTTTTTACGTGAGAAATCAGGCCTGTCTGGGCTGGAGGGCGCAGGTCTTGGGCTGGCGTAATACACTGCTATTGGAGGCAATGGAGCTAGGACAATATACACCAGCTCTGGACCTGCCCCAGTGAAGACTAGCGAGCAAGAGCCAAAAGAGCAAAATCGGAGCAAATGAGAGGAGAAGGGTTTTCTTAGTCAGTTGAAAAGAATCTTGGCTAAATTGTGGCTTTGCTAGGCTGGGTCCCATGCATGGAGCAGATTGGGAAGAAAATCGAGACTCGGAGAAAAACAATCTGTCTCTTGCCCCCCCCACCCTACAGCTTTCCAGGCAGACTGTTCCTGTGCAAGCCCTATAATTGGGGCAATGTACATTGGCCAGTGCACTGGCCCAGTTGTGCTGGTCCGAATGCTAGTAGGTGCTATGGAGAGCCCTAGCCTCTGCATGCTCCTCATCCACCTGCATGGAACGCTTTAGGCCTCTTTACTCCCCAGAGCTGGCCTTTAGCCTTTGGGTTTCGCTTATTAAACTCAAAGGCCTAATTAGCATTTTGGATAAAGAAAGTCTTTGTTCAAGATTTATCACCCACGTCCCTTCAGTTAAGGTGTTAGCGTTTATGGCAAACATTGCTGAGACCTCCCACAGAGGTCCTGGAAAAACCACGGAAGACTCAATTTGGCATTCCCGAGACTAGGCTGCCAATGTGCAAAGGCCACTGCCGATCAATATTGCCTCATTGTTTCTTGGCATGCCTCTGTCAGTCTGTCTGTAGCCATCTGATGGCTCTTGTCTTGTACTTAGCTTGTAAGCCCATCGGGGCAGGGACTGTCTTTGTGTGGTGCCTAGCACAATGGGGTCTGCTCTGTGACTAGGGCCTCACCACATTAATACAAATCAATAATTAATAATAATAATAATAATATTGCCAAGGTAAAAACACAGAGGGGACAATCTGAAAAGCAAAACCTCAGGCATACTTTATACATCCTAAAGATGAAAAAGGTCAACAAGCCCTTCCCCCTCCCCCTTAATCCCTTACAGTCACCTTTAAAAAACCATGGCATTTTGCAAGCCCTTCAAAGAAAGCCATCTCCATTCCCAGTTTTCCTGTTTTTCTGTGCGGTCCAGAGTCAGCGACAGGTTTCTGTGTTAAAGGACAGTCAGCACTCAACAGACGAGAGCCATCTGTCACTTCTTGTTTATCGCACCGAACTGAAAGCAAGCCCAGCGTCTCTGCATCGTCTTGTGTTTCTCAAACTCACTGAAAACACGGGGCTTTGGAGAGCAGCACTGGACGGCATCTTAAATCCTTCACCAGCGGCTGATTTACTTTTATGATTCTAAGACAAAAACAGAACAGCCGCCTCGCAGTCAAAGAGCTTGTGCACACCAAGCGATCGAGGTGGTAAATCTAGGGCGGAGCAACTTCACTTGAAACATCTCTAAGGATGTACATGATACATGGGTTGGGTTAGCCTAGCCAAATGCTCTCCTGTCCTGCTGTCCAAGGACAATGTCTGCCTTGAGGGGCTTTCCCCTCCCAATCAGCAAGTTCTCACATACAGCAGGACTCCCAGTGACTTTGGTGGGAACAGATTCTGACCCGCGGAGCACAATTCCACATCCTTCACTTATGTTGGTGAGCACTGAACGCAGGTGGATAGTCCCTCTGAAGTCAATAGAAGCTACTTGTATAAGTGCCTGCTAACCACTGGGAGTACAGATTACAGTCAGGCCCTCATCATTTCTCCAAGGGAATATAAGCTTATCTGCCATACAAGTGCTAAAAGATAGGGCAGGTGAGCAGAGAGCGAGTATATCAATGACCTCACAGAGACCTAGGGGGGCAGCTAAGCAGCCCCACCAAATACAGGGGGTGACCATACCAGTGACCTCACAGAGGCCATGGGGCAGCTAAGCAGCCCCACCTAATACAAAGGTGAAGGAGGCAGTAGCCCAGCTGTGAGACACAAGGGGTGGAGCCGGGAGTGTAACACAGGGGCTGCTCTGGCTACAGGGAGAGGAACGGTGAGTGTGTGCCCATGCAGAAGGCTGCAAAGGTCAGTGAAATACCAATTTTACTTTAAAACAGAGAGGCCATTTCACTGGGTGTGGGGGGAGGGGGAAATGAAGGAATGATCCCACTGCCAGATACACAGAGAGGGTCAGTTAATGTGACGGGCAGCAGGTGAGAAAGTACTAAAGAGGCAGCCAAGCTCTACATAGCTCTCAGCAGTCGGGCTGTACAGACGCTCCACAGAATGCGGCTGGGAGAAGCAAATCGTCCCCGCGTTTGGCTTTGGAAACATTGTTTTCCAGATCACTACTTATGACTCAATCACGTCCCACGTGAATATTGCTCTGCCAGCCAATAACAGCAGCAGGAGGATTAGCAACTAATTTTGTCCTTCATCTAATGATACACCATCTTCAGGAAACATTCCTCCTCTGATGGTGTAAAAAAAAAAGTATCATGGGAGTGAAATGTATTAAGAAATAATAGGCCTAAAGCAAACTGTCAGGGAGACCAGATATCACTCGCTATTTAGAGACCACCTCGCTGGTTGTGTTAAGTGAATAAGTGTTTTGCCACACCAGCTCCTAGTTGGAGTACTTTCAAAAACGTAAAACCGGCTACTACAATACTGTGGGTCTGACCTATCGAGAAAGAGAGGTTCCTACTGAAATCAATGGGAGTTTTGCCTGTATAAGGTCTGGAATTGGGCTCCCAGACTCTGATTCAACAAAGAACTTAAGCAGAGTTCAAAAGGACTTCAACGTGTTTTAAAGCTAAGCTCCTGCTTAAGTGTTTTGCTGAATCAGGATGGATCGAGGCATGTGCTTAAAGCTAAGCATGTGCTGAATCAGAGTCATCGTAAAGTTGGTGTTCTGGGCAGTGTAGTATAATAGGAAAGGTTGGTAGAAGAACCCAGCTAGAATAGAATAGGGTGTGAGGTGAGAGGAGATCCTCTGGTAGGTTTTTAACAGAAGTTGTCTCCAAGAGGTCCAAAGGTCACCTGGCCACCTCTAACATGGGGAATGCATAGCACAGGTGCCCAGGTACTCTGGAATGGCGCAGGGCTGGATTAATCTTTTGTGGGCCTGGTGCCAAACATATTTGTGGGCCCCCATGGGGGCAATGGAACATGGCATGGGGAGGTTGGTCTCCGGAGCAAGAGGCCGGCCAGGGGCTATGGGGCATGGCATGGTAGGGGCGGTCCCGCTTTGCCCAGCGCGAGGGCACTGTTTACAAACTGGCAGTCGCCAGACGGACACTGGTCCTTTCCCCTTGGGGTCGGGTCCATGCCATGCTACACAGGCCCCCCCACCCAGCACCCCCCGGACCCGCTATGCCCAGCACCCACCCCCCATAAATGCACAATGCCCTGAATACCACCACCCCTGCCCAGCACCCCCCTGCCCACAGCTCCACCACAACTGTCCAGAACCCCACACAGAACCTCCACTCCCTAGCACCCCAACACACACAGATCTCCCCCACTGCCCAGTGCCCTTCCCCACAGCCCCACCACCACAACTACACAGTACCCCTCTAACAGACCCCTACTGCCTAGCACCCGAAAACACACAAACCTCCCCTGCTGCCCAGAATCCTCCCCACAAACCCACTCCCCCACGCCCTGCCCCCTGGCCCTGCTGAGCCAGCTCAGAGCAGGGATCCCCCCTCCCAGCACAGTGTGAGGGGGCAGAGCAGCTGAAGCTCAGGAGCACAGAGCAGCCCCATCCCCCGGGGCCCCACCCAGCCCTAGCCGCCTGGCGCTAGTGGTGCCCGCGGCGGAGGAGGCATGTCCTTGCATGGGCGTGGGGGGAGGCAGCTGCTAACTCCCCCAGCCTGCTGCTCTTCCACAGAGTGGCAGGGAGAGGTCTGGCCCCGGATAGCCAGAAATGGATGGTCACAGGTTGGCAGTGGCTGAGGGCTCCTCTCTGCCCCCAGCTTTGCCAGCGGCTGCCTGCCGGTGATGGGGGCAGACAGGAGCCTGAGCCGGCCGCCACGCCGGCCGAGAGGAGCAAGCAGTGGGCAGGTGGGAGCGGCCAGAGGGCGGGGAGGAGCCGGCGAGCGGGGCCAGGGGGTGGAGAGAAGCCCTAGGCCAGCAGTCCAGGCAGCTGAGAGGGGTGAGTGCTGGGGGTGGAGGAGCCGGGGGGTAGAGAGGAGCCACTCCAGCTGCTCCGAGCGCAGCGCAAGTGGAGTGGGCCAGGCCGGGGCCCATTTTGAGCATGGGCCCAGCTCCATGGTAAACCCGGTACTGGAACGGAGTGCAATGAGAACATCTAGATACACTCATACGCACAGCTAGGGTACGTCTACACTGCCTTGTAAATCTGGGGCTGTGGGAGCCGCACCTGTTTCCAAGCTCACGTTCGAGCATTCACAGTGCGTTGTTAACCTGGGCTGACAATTGCTGGACCCAGGTCTCAGAGACGTGCTAACACATTCATACTGCACTACGCAAACCTCCTGACTTGGGTCTGTGGCTTGAGCTACTTCCACACTGGGAAACCCCAGCACAGACCCCTAAGTTCTGCTGCTGCTGCTCCCCCCAAAACCTCTCACAGAAGCACCTCACCAACTCACCCAATTTTATCATGAGTCCCATGCCATTTGGTGCTTTTCTTAAAGCCCCAGCTCCCGGAGTCATGTGATTACATGAGACACTCAGCTTTCATTTGAAATAAAAATGTAAGTTTCCAGCCCTCCAGGCTTGGGAATAAAAGCGAGAAAAAGTGACCCCTTAAAGGTTCAAAACCAAGACGACAAATAAAAAAGAGAGGGGCTTGGACCTTAGTCACAGCAGAATTCAGGATAAACCCCCCCCCCACCTCCCGCCTCCAGGTAGGTCCATGGGCTTCTGACCCAGTCGGAAAGATTTGTGTGTGGATGGTTGGACTTAAACTTGAGTCTGAGCCTGAGTTTCCAGTGCAGTGTGGCCATACCTTCATGTGGCACTCAGTCGAGCGCTAAAGGCAGGGCAGGGGGCCACTCTGCTGTGAGTTGAGGGGAATGTCTATGTACAGGGCTGAAACATTTTGTAGTTCTATGGGATAAAACATAAATGAAGGTGCTGCACAATAGCGAGATTAGGAGGGTTTAGAGGGACATAATTTCAAGGTTTTATATATGTGAACAAGACACACAGAGCAGCAGGGCCATCTGTGGCATTCCAGGAAGCCCACTGCTCTGGGGACCGGGCTACTGCCTCCTTCACCCCCCTCGTTGGGGCTGTTCACCTACCCCTAGGCCTCTGTGAGGTCACTGATATAATCACCTATGGCTGGCAAGGCCGCATAGCTAGGGAAGTGCTGGAGATTGGGCTTGTGGGCATCATTTCTGAGGAGGCCTGACTGAGCGAACAGCAACTGGCTGAGTGGAGACTCTGGTACATGCTGGTTCTTCTAGGAAACAAATGGGGAGTTGGCCAGGAGCAGCGTGTGAACGTAGGGTAGGTCCCAGTATGTAACACATGGGCAAAGTGCATGTCATGTCCCCCTCCAACAGCTGGCCCACAGACAATAACAGCCCGTTACTGCGCCCAGTGAAAGGAATACCTGGTTTAGCTCAAGTGGCAGAACCTTTCGGGGATGAAGGCCCTACCTTCTTTTCCCCGCTCAGAGCCCGTGGTGGTGAGATCGTTGCAAAGTGACTGCCTGGCAGGGGATTTGAGCTCTGCTTGACTTCAGACACTTGGGACGAGCTTCTCCTGACAGCCGGTTTGTTACGCCACGTTCCACATTCAGGCTTCCCCATCGCCAAGCATCTCCCTTTGGCTACAGGGCCTGGTGTTATGGAAACTCAGGCTTGTGCTGCAGTGTTTTGATCAACAGCTCAACACAGTATGTGGCGTGTGAACCATGTAGCCTCAGTTTGAACAAAGACAATTGCCATGAGGTGCAATGCACGGATCTATGGTTGTGGGTATTGTTTTCACCTACTCCCCTTCCTCTCCATCCCCCCAACACCACTTCAGCAGGAGATGGCATCCAGCCAGTCCGCTTCCCACACTCTGACCCACTTTCCTGAGAACTCAGCAAGGCAAAGTTTCACAGACTGCAGACAAGCACAAGGATTTTATCCTCCTCCCCTAAATGGTATCAACAGCTTGCTGTCTGTGTCTGTGTGTGATCCCCGAGGAAATCCAAGCTGCTGGGCGGGGCCCATATTCCCTGGCTCTGATGTACCAGAAGTTTACATCAGAGAGTTGTGTGCAAATAGAGACCGTTCCCCATCCTCCCTCACATTTGCCTGCAGAGTACCATGTGCAGTGGCAAAATCCACACTGGTTTGCTGGTGGTCAGCTACGCCGCCTACCTCCTCTTGGGTGCGATCGTATTCCGGGCTCTGGAGAAGAATGCCGAGACAGAACAGAAAAGGGCAGTAATCCGAATGAAGGAGGCTTTCCTGCAGAACTTCGCCCACCTCACTGTGGCAGATGTTGAGCAGTTTGTGAAGGTAAGGGATGCTGCGGCAGCGAGGGACGGTGGCCTCCCTAGCTTTCACGTGCAACCCAGCCTGGTTTTCACTTACATGGTGTTTTCTGTGCCACATGCAGGTAACGAGTGTTGTGTCTGTTCTTGTGCATTCATTGGGGAGATTTCATTTAATCACTGATGGGTGAATCCTGAACCCAACGTCGGAGTAGACAGATCAGATACTGGGCAGCTGGCCAGAGCAGCAGCTGCTCCAGTCCCCAGAAGGACGGGGGCATCTGCATAGCAGTGGCTTCTCTGACCCCATTCTTACATGGGCCTGATCCCACCCCCGGGCATGCTGCCATGCACAAACAACTGGGCTCGCAGCCCCAGCACAGACTCCTACATTCTGCTGCTGCTCCCCCCAAAACCTTTCACAGAAGCACCACACCACAGCACCAACTCACACCATTTTATCATGAGTCCCATGTCATTTGGTTCTTTTCTGAAAGCCCCAGCTCCTGGAGTCCCGTGATTACACGAGAAGCTCAGCTTTCATTTGAAATACAAATGTAAGTTTCTAGCCCTCCAGGCTTGGGACGAAAAGCCAGAAAACGTGACCCCTTAAAGGTTCAAAAACAAGACAACAAATAAAAACCACCTCTGCCATTCCTGACTCTCGCAGACAGGGGAGCGAAGCCCTGGTGCGAGAACATTCTGGTGCAATTTAGTCCATCTTGTGTCTAGCCTCTGACCAGACTCATCTCTGAAATGTCTCTCGGCTTGTGTCTGTATCAAATCAGCCATAGTGCAAGTTGTCCAGCCCCACCCCTCAGGTTGCTAAGGGCCGGCACAGCTGGAAGCAGCTTTTGTTTAAAGCTTTATCTTAAAATACGCACATCACTTAACATTAGAGCAGAGAAAGACTGAAGGTGTCAGAAAACTCATCTTTCAAACTATCGTGTGTGTTTTGGGGCGGGGAGGGGGATGTTCACAGAACCATAGAAAGGTTGGGCTGGAGCTTTTCGGGACCTCAAGAGATCATCTAAGCTATCCCTCTGCGCTGAGGCAGGACCAGCTAAACCTCTTAGACCATCCCTGACAGGGGTTTGTCCCACCTGTTCTTCAAAAAACCCTCCAATGACAGGGATTCCACAGCCTCCGTGGGAAGCCTAGTCTAGTATTTAACCATCGTTACAGCTAGAAAGTTTTCCCCAATATCTAACCTAAACCTCTCTTGCTGCAGATTAAGCCCATTCCCTCTTGTCCTACCTTCAGCTGACATGGAGAACAATTAATAACGGGATAGCACGACACGTTTTGGGCTAGTCTCTGATTGCGATTACACCACTGTGCATCTAGATAAGTTTCACCTAAGTCAATGGCGTTCTTCTGGATTTACACTGGGGTAAAAAAGCAGAATCTGGACCTTTGCCTTAAAATAAAATGTTTCTAAGTGGATATTGTACAGAGCCAAATGTATCCCTGATGAAAGCTCACATATGTCAAAGTAGGAATTAATTTGAGCCTTTCTGTTGCTTTGTAGGGTAGGGGATTAACACAATACGTTTGAAGAGTGGTGTACATTGATTTGCATGAATACAGAGGTTACTGGCTTTCTATTTGCATGGATGCCCTAAGAATAAAGTATATTATTGTTGTTACTTTATGACTAGGAGAATCTTTTCTTTCCTAAGTATTTTTGAATGAGCAAGAGATACAATTTCCATATTCTGCTCTCACACCCACGTCCGCACATAACTGAGTTCAGTGGGACTGCTTGGATATACCAGTGCACAGAATTTAACAGAGTGGCCCTGAGTCTCCCTGATGGTGCAAAGGTTTTATTTCATTCTGGTGGTGCACAGCACCCATAAAGCTGGCTTAGTTCTCCTTCAGATTTTCTGTGCACAATGGGAATCCCTAAATGATATAGGCCTAGTAGTACAGCTCTGCACTTCCTAGCATAGAATTGTGACTGGATGAGAGGAGCAAGGCCAGAGAGTTTGCTCTGGCAATCCTGGGTTGCTGGAATTGCCCTTTTGGGCCACTGGCAGCGAGGTATAACTTAGAGCAGCCTCAAAACTGCTCTAAGTTTCGCCAAGGGCTGAATGGCCACGAGCTGGGGCCATGATCAGGGATCCACAAATGTGGCATAAAGCCACCTTTATTTCTGGTCCCGCACGGGGAGCAGCTCAGCTGGATGAGAAAATCGGGGTCAGTATATTTTTCATCTACCTGTGTTGTTTTGCATTGGCCCAGGATATTTTACAGGCCCAGAGTGAGGATGTCTCATTACATGTTGTTTCGTTTGAAATGATCAGGGTTGGTGTTTGAAAACCTGGCCATACAGTTAAAGGATTCACAGTGTTCAAATTTATCTTCACAAGATAGAGTATGTTTGCAGGCAGGTGATTTACGAAGAATAAGTACAATGTAAACCTGGGAGAGCACATATAAAAAACTCATGTTCAGGAGAAATCCCATGTGACAAATTTCCTCCCTTTATTTTTCTAGTGTGAAAGTCAACAAGGTTTCCAAAGCACTGGTAAGCCTTGAACCATAATTGTCATCACCCTATGCTTTTAATAATTGCTGTCTCCATTTCTTTTGGCAGATTAGCTACAGTCCCTAATGAGTACTGAACTGTTAGAATCTGGAAGGGAGGGAAAATATACAGCTAGCAGGGCATCACATTTTTTTTTTACTTTAGTCTCCTAAAATAAAGTTAGAGAATGCAGAGGAACGATGTGTGTTCCTTACAGTTGCACCATGGAGAACCGTATCTCCCAAACTGCCCGGGCCCAGCTACGGGACACAAAGAGGAAGAACCAACCAAAGAGACCAAGGGATGGAAAATAACCAGGCAGTAATGTAAAAATGCAGCAGGCTGAATTACTTTAGCCTATACAAACCTTTTACATGATTCTGCATTTCTGATGCAAATAATTTAGGATAACACACTAGAATGCTAGGTCAGTGGCGGTAAACTTAGTTCTAAAAAACCCAAGTGATCTCTCATAGGGCCCATTCCAGCTCCTTTCTAAATGATCAGGTGAGCACATGACACTATCTGAAATACTGATTGGTTGCTGGTGAGCCAGTGGCCTTCTTGGAAGCAGGAGTGGTGGTAGTACTGGCAGCAGAGTTTAACTATAACTTTGCATACTGATGCATACGATCTATGGATCCTCACAGGACAGGGGCCGTGGCGGGCTGATTCCTCTGGTTTATCACAATGGACCGTGAGAATGGGGAGGTGTTCATACCAAACACTGGTTTCGCTTGCAGAACCTGACTGACGCTGTGCAGAAAGGACTATATCCAGTAGGAAACGAATCACAGACTGAACTCAGCAACTGGGATTTGAGTAACTCCTTCTTCTTTGTGGGCTCATTGGTATCCACAATAGGTAGGTTTGGTGCTTTTTTCCCCTCTGCCAAATATAGTTGTCATCACCCTAAATGACTGTGGCTTTAGACGAATTCAGACTGGAAATAAAGCATACGTTTTTAACAGCGAGAGTAATTAACCATTGGAACAATTTGTCAAGGGTGCTGATGGATTCGCCATCAGTGACAATGTTAAAATCAAGATTCAATGTTTTCCCCAAAATGTCTGCTCTAGGGATTATTTTGGGGACGTTCCCTGGCCTGTGCTATAGAGGCAGATGATCATGATAGATTATCATGGCCTTGGGAGCCATGGCCATGAATTACCGTTTTTCATGGGCCAGGACAAGAAGCCGCAACTGCCTTGGCCTTGAGGCCTTACAGCTGCACGATTCATCGTTCACAGTATTATTTTAGTTTGTAACATGACAACAGCCTTTTACATCTCAACCTCCCCTTCCCTCTCCGTCCGTTCCTTTCTAGCCATAGAATTATCTGTTAAAACCTTGGCTGAGCCGCCAGTCATGGGTGGAAGACAGACTCGACTTTCCCTGGTTTTCATTCCTAAGTCAAACAAACTGTAAATCTTTTCCGAGGCGGCTGTAAGGCAACAAAGAATGATAGGAAACAACTGAACTCAGCTGGGCTGTAGAAGGCCATTGCTATAGTACATACTGCACCAGCATACGCAATTTTCATTGCTGCCAGGAGAAAAGATGGGGGAGGGACAAGATGAATACCATCACGGCCAATTCAAGCACAGCGCTGTCCTTAAAGCTAACAGAAATTGAGGCTGCTGGTCTTGGAGGCAAAAACCAAATAGTGTCCAAAATCGCTTGTGACCGAGAGGTCTCCACCAACCTGGTAAAACCATCTCGTGACCCAGGATATCACAGACAGCTAGAGAGAGGGGCCTGGTCAGTGCTTAACTAGGAAGTAGGGATGTAAAAGGTTAAACGGTTAACCGGGTAAGCATTAGGCTTATTGTTAAACAACCTTAACGGTTAACCTGGCTGGAGGGGCCCCAGCCCCGGCCACACTGGGCTGGCAGAAGGGACCCCGGCCGTGCCAGTCGACTAGAGGGCCTCCAGTCCAGGCCATACTAGGCCAGCCAGCCGGACCCCAGCCTCAGCCGGACCAGAGCGGCCCCAGCTCCAGCCAGCCGCAGCCCACAGGGACCCCAGCCCCAGCTGCCCTGCGCTGGCTGGCCGGAGGGACCCCAGCCCGTGCCGTACCAGGCCGGCTGGAGTGATCTCGGTTAACGGTTAACCAGTTAGACGATATAATTTTAATCATTTAACCAGTTAACTTTTTAAACCGATATTTACATCCTTACGAGGCAGGTGTTTGATCTGGATGAGAGAGGCCAAAAGTGCAGTGAGATGAAGACAAATAGCTCTGTCTCATCCAAACGGAGAACGCAACAACCTTCTGGTAACGCTGGCAGAAGGTAGTGTAAGCTCGCATGGCCTAAAGGCCAATGAACTAGGGCACTGTATTATTTTCTTTCCCCCCTAAATAGGACTGTTGTATTATCAGTCAGCGATTGACTTGTGCTGGGATAGCGCCACTTCTCAGGGACACCATGAACAAAGCCTGGGACTAGCCCTAGCTGACACACGTTTTGCAGCTGCTGAATGGCTACGGGAGAGGGGACACGCTACAGTAAATTCGTAGAGTTATGCAGCCATTGTCTCATTTTTCAGGTGTTGCTCCTCTTTAAAAACACCCGATGGCAAATTCAACCCTGGCAATAAATTCTTTATCTTTAAAGGCCTGGTCTACACACCGATTTCCTACCAGCACAACCATGTTAGGAAGGTGTGTGGTTTTTTTTTAACGAACATAATTATAGCAGTACAAACCCTCGTGCGGACGCACTTATACTGGTATAACAATGCCTTTCACCTGCAGAGCTTATTCCCCTTCCTTAAGGCCCTGCACCGCTGTAGCGTTTCTAGTGTAGACATACCCTCATGCTGATATAACTGTCTGCAATAGAGGGATTGTACCAGTTTCACTAAGCGGCTCAGGCCATAGTTCACTGGATCCAAGTTAGCTGGGTTTTAAGCATGGATACGTTTGTCCATTCTTCACCATTAGAATGGTGCTGCCTTCTTGGTGACAGTGGAGCACCAGGAATACGTTTGAGCCCAGGTGTTGCTCGCTTGTTTTTATTAAATAGAGGGTGTTTATTCCCAGCAGCCCGTTCCATTCCAGGCTACAGTTCATCAGATCTCACAAGTTGAGCAAGGTCAGACCCTGCCCCTTTCCCCCAAGGAAAACCCACCGTGCTACTAAATGCGAGGCTGTACATTCAATAGGTGGCAGGCTTCCCTCCCATTCGTACTTGAGCCAGTACTTTAGTATGGTGCTATTGTAACCGATACACCCCCTGGGTGGGGTGCTCTGTCCCATCTAGTGGCACCGAGACCACTTAGAGAGAGAGAGAGAGATAAAACGAGTCCGCTCTACAGCCTTAGCTAAGAACCAGTTGGCTTTTAGCTCTTGCAGTAAAGGCTTATGCACTAAGCTCCAGAAGCCCCAGGTTCAATCCTGCCTGCTGAAGCCCGGGGTCTGTTGGCATTACACTAAGGCAGGGGTGGGAGGAGGCCTGTGATGTTGGAATGTCCCATCTTCCTAATGAAACTTAAGGTTAAAGTCCTGGCCATTTATAAACCATTAAGGATCTTTTGCAGAGGGATATTTGCCCCGGTGTCCTGGCCAAATTCCACTTTCTGCCTATGTAATTGATCTCTGTATTTTCAATTGGATATAAGAGGTGGCTGCATTTCAGTGGTGGGTGAAGTGACACCGATACATGGCACGTTTACAATCCCTTGGGATGAAGGGCGTTGTTATAAGGTGATACTATATTGTGTACAACTGTTAAAGAGTTGGGATTCCCCGAGCCATTAAAATAAGAGGGAAGTTGCGGGATTGCAAATTTTAGAGTCACTAAATGAAGAGAAGCCACAGGATTTTTCCATGTGTGATGCCAACGCCACATATTCCAAAGCTGTCAGTGGGTTTCTTGGTGCAGTGGTTTGAGCATTGGCCTGCTAAACCCAGGGTTGTGAGTTCAATCCTTGAGGGGGCCATTTAGGGATCTGGGGCAAAAATTGGGGATTGGTCCTGCTTTGAGCAGGGGGTTGGACTAGATGACCTCCTAAGGTCCCTTCCAACCCTGATATTCTAGTCTCTAAGGTGCTACAAGTTTTTCTTTCTTATTTTCGTTTTGCTGACACAGACTAACACGGCTACTACACTTAAACCTATGATTCTATGGTGATCCCTGAGGGACAAGAAATTAGATGGGAGTTAAGATTCAGGAATGGGGCTTATCTGATCCTTGAGTGGCAAACAGCCCGAACTCCAGCCATGACATCTTCCAGATCCCCTCACTTCTGGTTTCTTTCTTTCCATGTTGTATCTACTTGCATACTTGTAGCAGTGGATCATGTGTTTTTTGAACATTGCTTTCAGATTATAATGTAGTTCAAAAGAAGGCCAGGCTGGAGCCAAACATAGCATTCTCTGAATCCTAAAAATATGCAGAATGTGTCATTTAATCAGTCTCTCTGCTTTGACTGGAAAGAGCATGAGTCTGACTACAGAGCACTAGGAATGCTCGTGATGTGCTAAAGCTGTGTTGGCATGAATGCAAGAAGTGGGACACCCATGTGTGAATGTGCCTATATGTGCAACCTGATTAGAAGCCCGAGGTCTAAGGGGAAGGCTCACTGGAATGTTCCCTGTCGCCTTTTTGTCTTTCAATAGGCTATGGCACCCAGTGTCCTAAAACAGCTGCTGGCCAGATCTTCTGTCTCTTTTTTGCTTCATTTGGAATCCCTTTGACTATCATTTTCCTGCACTGGGTCGGTAAGATGCTTTCTCTGCTGTGTGAAAGGCTTGGGAGATGGCTGTATGAGAAGGGAATGAAAAAGGTAATCAGTTTCATTCTCTCAAGGATTGTTTGTATGCTGGCTATTGGATTTTCTTCCAGATATATCTCAGTTACTTTCCATGTTACTTATGCACCCAAGTGGTGTTAGGCGCTGTACAAATGCATATGAAGAGAGAGTCCCTGCTCTAAAGATTTTATACTCTAAAGAGATGAGGCCAGGGTGTGGGGAAACAGACATATATGCAAAATATCTTCCACACTGTAGCAAGGTCGCTGACTCACCAGTGCGGCGCCTTCTGCTGGTCAGTCTGGAAATTAGCTCTTGCCAGCTCTCAGAGCGCCTCCTGCCGGTTGGTGTCTCTCAGGCCCTGTGTCCCTCCTGGACCCTGGTGACTCTTACCTTGGGGTTCTGCCCACTGCAGCACCCCCACAGTCTGGGTCTCCCCTCCCAGGAGAACCCCCAACCCTCTATACCCACTTTGCCTCAGTGGCTACTGCCAGTCATCATCTAGCCCCCTCTCACTGGGGCAGACTGCAGTCTGTAATGGCCACTCATCATTGGCAAGGGGGTCGGACCAGCTGCCTCTGCTTATTCCCGGGCTGCACCTCTGTAGCCCCAGTACCTGCTTGGGCCTTTACAAAGGCCTCAGCCTGGGGCGCTGCAAGGCTGGAGCTCCCCAGCTCCTCTTGCCCTTCCCCAGCCCTGCTCTGCTTCAGGTACCCTGTGCTCCCAGGGAGCTAGGTCCTTCCCATTCCAAGGCTGGAGTGAGGCTCTCCCAGCTCCTCCATGAGCCCTTCTTATACTGGCCCAGCCTGGCCCTGATTGGCCGCCTCAAACCCGCTGCTGATTGGCTCCCTGGGACAGCCCTTTCCCAGGGCTCTTTTTAACCCCTTCCTGACCAGAGCGGGGTGACCGCCCCACTACACACACCTACAAAAATATGAGAAATTTTAGCAAAATATCTGGGGTGATGCAAGGTGCACAACGTGTTCCAAGACACAAGCTACCCCACCCCTCTCGTCCTGTATCCTAATGGCCTAAACTGCCTACTGTCACACCACGAGCCAGCCGCCACACTCCAACGCTCCACAGGGTCAGAGACAAAGAACGAACAGCCCACCGGAAGAGGGCCATTCTAGTCAATGGGTTGAAAGATGGGGATGGGTCTCGTGGAGTTGGAGGCAAGGGCTCTCAAGGCTGATTGTGCCCCAGCCGATATGTCTACACTGCAGCCGAGCGCGCGCACGCCTTCCACCCCAGGGAGACAGCCTTGTGCTGGCAGGGCTCACACTAGGGCACTAAAAAGAGCTGCGTGGTGGTTGTGGCACCAGCAGAGGCTCAGGCTAGCCACCTGACCCGCCATCGGGGCGGCAATGCCCACCCAGTGATTTTAGCATGCTAGCACAATCTCCGCTACCACAAGGAGACTCGATCCCAGCTGCAGTGTAGACGTATGCAGAGTCTCTAGCAGCTCCTAATGCTCTCCCCGCTGCTTTTGAGGTGGTGGGAGTTATTCTTCTGGGGCTGCTAAGGAATCCGAGTTCTCTCATAAAAAGCGGTATCAGCGCTAAAGCCATTTCCTTTCCTCCTTCAAACAGGTAAACCTCCCTCCCCAGGCCTGCCAAAATTCCATAGGCATGGAATGGAAAGATTGCACCAACAAGGGACCCGGGTTGTATACAGCTCACCCAGGCCTCTCCAGCGTGGGTACCACGGTTGTCCAGTTTCCTTTCCTTTAACCCAATTTCTACTTGTAAATCTCATACCTACAAAAATAAAAGAGACATTTTAGCATATACCAAACCCTTGCCCCAGCCAGGGCCCGCATTCTTGACTGCAAGAAGAAGGGAGGGTGTCGAAGCTGCTGTGCTGTTGCTTCACCACGAGAAGTCCCCCTAGCCTCCGGGTGCTCCCCCAATGGAAAGTCAGTGCCCCACAGCCCAGGGTCTGGGCCTTAGTAACAGTTATTTGGGCTGGTTGGAAATTTTCCATGGAAAATTTACATTTTTTTTTGGTCAAACAGCTGAACACCCAGAATCCAACTAAATCTGAAATATTTTGGCTGAAAACAAACATTTTGATTCTGAAATGTCAGCAAGGTGCCTCATGGGAGTTGTAGTTCAAGTGGGTCAGGCTCTCATTCATCTCTGGGGCTGGACTTCATCCCCCAGGATGCACCGTGGCTATGCGATGGTTATAATAGGTGACCTCTCCTCACCAAGGAGTGAGGCCATGGTGCCTCATGGGAAATATAGTCCTTTTGTGTGACTCTATCAACCTTTAACTCCTGCAGGCCTGGGAGAAGTTCTTGTCCAGCTATTTATCCAAAATACTCACGTTCTGTAGGATTTCCTCATGTGTCCAAGTGGATTGCAATTTGTGTTGGTTTATTTTTCAGAAGAAGATCAAGTTTCTGACCCTTCTCTTCTTCCTGGTGACGGGCATTCTTGTGTTCCTGTGTCTGCCGTCACTTGTCTTCCAGGTGACAGAGGGATGGTCCTACAGTGAAGGAATTTATTTTGCATTTATCACCCTGAGCACCATTGGCTTTGGAGATTACGTAGTAGGTAAGGATAACAGCACTTCTCTCTGAATTAAAAGGTGGCAGAATTACCATTGTAGTGACTAAAAGGAGATGGGGGCAAAGCACAAGCGAACATATACTAAGAAGCAATGCTGCATTCAATGGTCTTTTCCAGCTCTAGCTTTTGTAAATCTAGGAGGAATGACCATTTCTGGGGGCAGCCCAGAACGGCTCAGGGTACCCAAATGCCCAGACACTATGAAATGTGGTGCTTTATACATAGAACAATGGTTGGGCGGGGGCAGGAAGTTGGGGAGCAAGAGAGGAGACTCGGAGGTGTCCCAACTACAAAATCTTACGTGCATATCTGACTCTTGTGTTTTATTCAGTGAAGAAATAATCAGGGCTTGTTTTAAAATACCTAATTTTTAAGCAACATTCTTCACAGTTTCAGTCTTTGATGAAGAGTGAGCAATAGAAAACTTATCCTGGGAGTGGAGACCTATTCCTCCACTAACATGACTCACCACAGAAATTAACTCCTAGGATCCCCTATGCATCATTAGACCCTCCTGCACATCACACATGTGGGAGTTCAAAAGTTCTCCTGAAACTAAACCCTATAAAACACAGCCTACCTAGGCAAAATCATTCTACAAACACCTTTGGGTATTTCTCACCAAAACAGTCTCTCTCTGTTTGCTTTTGGAATGAACCCCGAGAGAGACCCCACACACAAGAGAACTCCAGAGTCCAAACCACTGTCAGCAGAAATGATCAAATATTTGGATTTTGTCAAAGTGAACAGATTCCTCCACAGTGCATGTCCTGGTAACACGCTGGCAACCAGAACTTCCTCTCCACAGAGAAATGACAAGGAAACAGCATTTGCATTGGTACTAGAAGATCAGTGGCTTAAGTGAAGTGAGTTAGGAGATCTCGCTCCCGTTCTCAGTGGACAGGCCATTCACAGCACAAAAAAGACCACCTCTGCCGGCATGCTTAAATTCAGCAGAGGCGCCAAGAACTGAAGGGCATGGAGACTGACTGTCTTGCCTTCTCACCCACTGTGAGGACTCCCTCCAGGTCAGGGCTGAGGTGTGTTGGCAGAATGGTGTGGGGAAACTTGCACTGACATTGCCTATATTCTACCCCTTTTGTGAGTAAATAAAGTCCTGTCTCTTGGGCTGACAATCGAGATTCTTTCACAAGCCCTTAATTCCCCCCGCTCCCCAAAAAAGAGAGGGAGAGGGAGAGAGAAAGAATTCTGATTGGAACATCAAAGTCAGTGTGGGGTTGAGGCTATTCTGCACCTCACAAGAGAAAGGGCTAAGAGACACAGGCAGCAACAGAACTGGCTGTGACATCTGTCCCCTGTCCAAATTAAATGGGTACTTTAAAATAACTCGAGCAAACTACAGCCTGAAGAACAACATCTAGGGTTGCCAGGCGTTTGGTTTTCGACTGGAACACCCGGTCGAAAATGGACCCTGGTGGCTCTGGTTGGCATCGCCGACTGGGCCATTAAAAGTCCGGCTGGCGGTGCAGCGGGGGCCCGGGGCTAAGGAAAGGAGTCTCTTCCCAGCCTGACAGCTGCACTTGCAACTCCTATGCCAACTTCTCTCCACCCAGAAAGCAAGGGAAATGACTGATAGATCTGTGGCCACATGGATACACCTCCCTGGCCCATTCCTCTCCCATCTACAAAATCCCTGTGGGCTTGGGCACAAGAAACCCGCACAGAGCTCTATGGTTTCCAGCTGACGCAGAACCCTGCCCAGGTTCCCTTCATCCTGCCCCTCCCCAGTTTCATAATGGTTAGGGCTCCTCCACACCCTTGCAGGCTTCCACTCCAGGGGCTACTCTTACTGTCTCCATTCCACCCAACTGGGATTATCCATGACACATGATCCTCAGTGTAAATCCAAACACTCAGAGCTACACTTCCCTTCTAAACAACGTTTTCAGGCATATATCAGGGCCATAACTGAAGAGCTACTTAGGACTTGGGACAAGAACAGAAAGGCAGACTTTTGCACATGTTTCTCCTGCTTTCTTTGTCACATGTCTGCAGGGCCATACTTGTCCCAGAGAAAAGATAAATAGAGACTGTGATGGACCTCCCGAGGTGCAACCTGGAACTGGGGTACTGCTGAACCCTCTGTCTTACCAATCTGGGTTCCCTCTCACACTGTGACATTGTGACAAGCTGCAAAGCCCTTCAGAGTGCAACCTGGAACCGGGGTACCATTTTGCCCTCTGAACTCTCCAGCCTGGGCTGTCTCTCACAACGCCTTGCTAGTGACCCGCAGCAAGCCCCTCCAGGTGCTGTTATCACTCAGCTAGATTGCACGAATGCTCCCAGAGCCACTCGTGAACTAACAATAGAGAGGCTTTAGCCAAAATACCCCCAGCTCCCCAGCCTAGGATCCTGGAGCTGTACCATCCTGCCCTGGTCAGAAGCCTGACCAGTATAGATTTATTACCCAGTCCGCCACTTCTACAAGGGAAAGTGGACAAGCACCAACTCTTGTTCCTGAGCTGAGATTTCTCCCCAAGCACGTCACTCAAACCTCACTGTTTTAGGTAAAATATGAAACTGATTTATTAACTACAGAAAGAGAGATTGTAAGTGATTATAAATGATCGCAAACAGATCAAAGTAGATTACCTAGCAAATAAACAAAAACTCAATCTAAGCCTAATATACTAGATAGGCTTTGAATTAAGCAGTGTCTCACCCTGTTAGATAGTATAAACAGTCCACAGTCCTCATACACAGACAGACTTCCTTCTTTCCTGCCTGGAACCAGCACTTCCCCCAGTTCAGTCTTTGTTCCTCAGGTGTTCTCCTGTGTGGGGAGTGAGGCCAATTGGTGATGTCACATCCCCCTTTTATAACTTCTTCCATATGAGGGAACCCCTTTGTTCCAAGCCACGTTCCCAGTCCAGTTTGTGGAAAAATACAGGTACCAAAATGGAGTTCAGTATCATGTGATCTAGGCCCAAGCTCTTGCATGCTTCGGTGAGTCCTCTCCCTCCCTTCGGTGAGGGAGGGAGAGGAATTATTTCAGCTCAGTACCAATGTGGACACAAGAACAAATGGATATAAACTGGCCATCAGGAAGTTTAGACTTGAAATTAGACGAAGGTTTCTAACCATCAGAGGAGTGAAGTTCTGGAACAGCCTTCCAAGGGAAGCAGTGGGGGCAAAAGACCTATCTGGCTTCAAGATTAAACTAGATGCATTTATGGAGGGGATGGTTTGATGGGATAACATGATCTTAGTCAGTGGTAAAATTGCCATCAGTGGTAAATAGGACCAATGGTCAATGATGGGATGTTAGAAGTTACTACAGAGAACTTTTTCCTGGGTGTCTGGCTGGTGAGTCTTGCCCACATGCTCGGGGTACAGCTGATCGCCATATTTGGGGTCGGGAAGGAATTTTCCTCCAGGGGAGATTGGCAGAGGCCCGGGAGGTTTTTTGCCTTCCTCTGCAGCATGGGGCACGGGTCACTTACCAGAGGATCTCTGCATCTTGAAGTCTTTAAACCATGATTTGAGGACTTCAATAGCTGAGACATAGGTGAGAGGATTATTCCAGGAGTGGGTGGGTGAGATTCTGTGGCCTGCATTGTGCAGGAGGTCAGACTAGATGATCATAATGGTCCCTTCTGACCTTAAAGTCTATGAGTCTATGAGTCATGGTAGCTATTATCCATAGGCTGACTGAAGCATACCCAGGACAGTTCATCAGGCAAAGATAAGCTTTGCACATTGTCTTTGTTGATGGGCCATTCAACTTGAATAGGCCATTCACAGTGTGCTGCCAGACTGCATGTAAAGCTTTGTGTGTGTTATCCAGGTGCAAGCACAAATACAAATACATAGTCAATATTGATAACTCCAGATACAAAAATGATACATTCATACAAATAGGATAATCATATTTGGCAAACCATAACTTTTCTGTAGATACCTCACCTGGCATATTTTGTCAAGATGCATCATAGTTATATAATAATCATATAATCATATTACTATGGTGAAAATGGGGTGCAGAGTGTCACAGGTACCCAAACCCTGACCCAAATCCACCCCCTTTAATTTTGCTACAGAAATGTAGCAAAACAGCAGAGTTTTGGGTGCCAAAGCTTTGGATTCACACAATGTAAACTGCCCACAGTGCAGTTACACTTACAGAGTCGAGGCCTGTTATTCTGAAGATTCCATGCTGATGTTTCGACCTTATGCATTAGCCAAGCAGAAGTTTACATTTCAGTGAGCAGTCTTGGCTGCATTGTACTATTAAGGTTACATGTGACTAAACAGAGTGGAAACAAAGCTTCACTTGTTGGAAGATTGCTTATGTCTGAGTAGCCAAACTAAATGACCTGTGTAGAACAGCAGGTGGAGAACTCCGTGATGTTAAAAGGTTTGGACTGCGTGAAATACACATCAATCCAGTGGTTTCAAAAGCAGAAAGTTGTGCCTTCGGTTTTCGGTATGTGGCAGAGAGTTTTCTTCATTGCATTTTATTATTTTTTAGTGGAGTAGGCCCTGCAGCCGGTAGGAAGTAACATATGATTTGAAGGTGTCTCCTATACATGCAAGGTTGTCTGCTATTTATGACAGCTATTTATTAGGTCACAATCACACTTGGCTAGGTAAGTCTATGGAGATGGTATAAGTTGGTAGACATGGTACATTTCAGCTACACTCCTCCATTGCACTCTGTCATTGTGCTTGCTACTAAAACATATCCTGGAGTATCTTAACGCTAATATAATATGGTTACATCGTTGTATATCACTACAAATGATCGGGTTTGCCTGTGTTAGCTCCCACACCATAATCCAATAAAGCATTTCTCCAGTGGAAAAATGTAGCGTAGTTGCATTCCTTTTGGAAAGATGAAGCAACACACTACATGTTAGTGTCCTTTTCAAAGTATTCAACATGAAATATTCTGACCAATACACTAGCTCAACCAACTCTATTCAGGCAAATTGAATTCAATTTCTTAATTGATTCTCCTCTATTTTTTCTCCTTGTATTCAGGTAAACAGCCTGACAGGAATTATCCTTCCTATTACCGATCTTTGGTGGCCATTTGGATTATCTTTGGCCTGGCCTGGATTGCTCTTCTGTTTAATTTATTGACAACATTATTGGAAGACACTGAAAAAAAAATTGCCCAGGATCTTCACAAAAGGGGAAAGGCAGGTAAAGACAATGAGGAAAACCGGAAAAGATATCAGCCTGCTGGATTTGTTGCTGCAGAAGAACCATCATTACTGGGTTCTGGAGGAGATGCACAGAAGACAGTGTGTCTAGCAGCACATCTTGGAGATGCAAAACAAGCAGAAACTATTTTTTCCTTATAGCAAAATATCATAATAACCCACTGGGATCAGAGTGATTTATTGCAGATTACACTGGGCCAGTATTGTAAGAACTAGACCGAAAGGAGAAAGTCCTGTGGAAATATAATTTCTCTCGCATCTCACACTGAGATGTGACTTTCCCTACACTCTAGCTCAAAAGTGATACAAATCAGGGGTAACAGTGATGATAAAATTGCTTTCCCAGCTGTGTTATCTGCAGCAGACCCATGATGACATGATTTACATCGTGTTCCCCCACCACACACAGACACACTGTTTGCAAAATTCTGCCTATCCCAAGTGTCAAACATTCTCTAGCTTTTTTGAATCACTGCTAGCTGATGTAGTGCTTTTGGATAAACATCACAAATGGCTCGATTTCAGTGGCTGCCAGGTATGAACCAAAATGCCATAATGAGCTGGCTGGCTTTAAAAAATGAGTGACGAGATCAAAGGTCACATAAGGAGCAAATCTCTGGGGTAAGAGAACGTTACATGAGCAGGATTAGAAAAGGTGTTGGTCCTGTTTGAAAACGGCTTATTCTACCTGTCTCACGCAAAACTGGGGGCAGTTCCTCCTCCCGGCCCTTCGGTTTAGGAAGGCTGTACAGTTCTGGCTTACTGAGTACATCACCACTGATCTGATTCAGTTTCTTGCTGCAAAAGGAAGTGGGTGGCTTTTCATGAGGGAATGCTGCCGTTTGAAACAGAGGCGTCATCAAGCACCATGCATGCTGTATGTATACATGGGCCTACTTCCATTTCAAAACATTGGCATTTCCGCCCCTCCTGGGTGCCAGGAGAACCTTCCAAATTTGATCTGAGTCTACAGGATGCAGCCTGGTCTTCTCAAGCCTGCAAGCAAACAGTGAAAACACTGGCTTGGAGGAGTCTGGGCTTCCTAACCTGTCCTCATTGAGAAGAGCCACCAGATTGATTAGAAGGCCTGTCTTCCCATTCTTTAATGATTGAGCTCCTTGAGTCTATCTACTTAGCTTAACAAAGAGAATTGTTAAGGGATGGTGATCACAGTCCATAAGTATTGATACAGGGCACAGGATTTTGATAACAGAGGGCTCTTCAATCTAGCAGACAAAGGTATAACAAGATCCAATGGCTTGAAGTTGAAGCTAGACAAATTCAGACTAGAAATAGGGGGCAAGTCCTCTCTGAGGAGCATCACTTTGTTGTGGTGGAGGGGCTTGCGTGTTCCGATGAGCCCCAGGACTATGCTGCCTGGAGCCTAGTGCACCTGGTAGGGTCACCCTAGATGAATAGGGTGGGGGAGGCTCCAGACTAAAATGATCCACCTCAAGACCCTCATGAAAGCCCCAAAATGACCACACAAACCTTGCCTGTACTAGTGATACTGGGACCTACCCTGGGGGTGGTGTCAGGCGAGCGTCTGGTGTTCAGGCTATCCACGCAACCTGGCTGGGCCCAGCCCGAAAAGGAGATCCTCCGGATCGACAGGAGCCAGTTGAGGTGGTTCGAGCATCTGATAAGGATGCCCCCTGGGAGGCTTCCGTTGGAACTAGACTGGGCACGTCCCACTGGGCGGAGGCCCTGAGGCTGACCCAGGACACACTGGAGGGATTATATCTCCCGGCTGGCCTGGGAACACTGGGGAATTCCCCAGGAGGAAAAGGAGGTCTGGTCCACCCTATTCTACATGCTGCGGCCACGACTCTCACCAGGAAAAGCAGCATAAAAGAAGTAGGGTACAAGTTTTTAACAGTGATGGTCATCAACCACTGGAACAACTCACCAAGGTTTGTGGTAGATTCTCCATCACTGGCAATTTTAGGTTTCAAAGTTTTTTTCCCCTAAAAAAAATGCTCTAGTTCAAATAGGAACTAATTCAGGGGAGTCCTACAGCCTGTTATACAGGAGGTCAGACTAGATGATCACAAGGTCTCTTTTGGCTTGGTAATCTATGCATTTCATTATTTGTTGACCCTAAAGCCCAATGACGACAGTTATGATGTCAACATTAACTATTTAATTGCTGCGCGGTTTTGCAGATGAAAAGGGGAATGGGGAGGAGCCAAGCTTCTGGAAGATGGATGGGTGGGAATAGCTACAAGGAAGAAACTGCTCTCTCCCTCCCTGTGCATTAAAGCAGACAGAGAAGAGAGAAATGAGGATGGGGAGGAAAGAGAAACAAAGGGCAGAAACAGCAGAGGTATAGAAAGTGATGCTGAATGAGACAGTGAAATACTGAGAGTTTACTTACTGCACAAAGACTTTTTACCCCTTGCTCTTTGTGCAAACACCTCCGTGAGCTCATGGGAGTTCCACGGGGGTTGAAGGGGAACGCGGAGTTTGACGTGTACAGCTCAGCCCACAGGCTGTGACTGACAGCAGAGTTCGGCCCACTCCGTAGAATCAGCGCGACTCTGCTGGTTTAAAACAAGAAAAGAAAACCCCTCCAAACCACATGGCACAGCCAAAGCCCTGGGTCAGGAGAACCTATTTCAGGGAATTTCACAACTAGTTGAACGTCGTGGGTTCAAAGCACTCATCGACAGAAGCAAAAGTTTGGGCAGTTTTTGTTCATTTAAGCAACACATCCCCCGGGTACAGGGGACAGGCAGGGCCTCAGGAACGTCAAGCTTTTGGGAGCCTTGAACTAGGTTTGTGTCTTCAGCGAGGCCTGGTCAACACTTAAAAGTTAGGTCAACATTGGTCAGGTGTGTACAACCCCGCCCCTGTTCCCCCCTGACCGATGTAGCAATGCCGACCTAACCCCCAGTGTAGACACAGCTATGTAATGGAAGAATGCTTCCGTCAACCTAGCTACCATCGTATGGGGGAGGCGGCATTCCTACACTGATCGAAAACCCTTTCGGTTGGGGAGGCTGCATCTGCACGATGGGGTTATGCCAGCGTTACTACGGCGACATAGCCTCTGTAGTGCAGCCGTACCCTAAGAACAGGCTTGTTCCACACATACAGGTTGTACCACTTTAACAATAGCAGTCAAGTTAAAGCAATAGGAACCCCCACCCCCTCAGTGGGGATAGAGTTGAACGGGTGTAAATGTCCTTTAGAAGTGTTATAAGCTCTACCTGTACAAGGCACCCTTATACTAGTATTACTGTGTCCACACTAAGGACTGTACAGTGTGACCACTTCAGTAGTAATGATACTGGTTCAAAAACTATGGGTAGACTAGGCTACAAATGGAGTTTGTCTCTCCCCACTGATGCCCCCCCCCAGTAAATTAAATAACTATTTACCCCCCATGTATGACTGAAGTTTAAAAAAACATTTTGCATTTCTAATGGGAAGTCTGTGCTATGTATTAGAGAAAGAACTACCCTCAGAACATTGGATGACATAAAAAAGGTACCTTAGATATGGTATATTTACTAGGTGTTTTTTTAAAAAATATATACAATTACTTTCTCCACATCTCTCTGCTCTATTTTCCCAGTCTTTCCTATGTGGAACATTGCCAATGTGGCTGGGTTAATCAAGCTATATTTATTAATATCATTCCTATTAGCCCCATTTTACAGATGGGGAACAGATGCACAGAGAGATTAAGTGACTTGCTGGAAGTCACTCAAGAAGCCTGTTACAGAGCAGAGAATTGAACCTGGGTTGCCTAAGTCACAGGCGAGCATGTTAACCAATAGACTATTCTTCCTCCCTTGGGCCATGTTTATTTAGGTGACACCGCTGTTTATCCCTCTCTGTTTATCATTGAATTCCCCCAAATCCTGGCCTGCTGAGGATGCTATGTGACCAAGAGATTGCTGTGGGCATAAGAAGAATTTCTCAAAGGGAATTACAACAAATATCTCAGAAAAATGTAGTTCTCATAAGCCACTGTAGGGCTGTACTGTGGCTTCTTTGAGCTACCTCTCTGTATTTCATCCTCCCACCTTGCACCCTCTTGTGGCTGTGTGCTGTTAGTCCCACAGTACCTTTATCATCAGGAAATGACCTCTCTTCCCTGTTTCTATCCAAGGACTTTATACTGCCCTCATCCCCTCACAATCATTAATGGATTTCATCCTCATAACACCCCTGGGAGATGGGAGGACCTAACCCAGGGATCTCAAACTCAAATCACTACGAGGGCCACATGAGAACTAGTAAATTGGCCCGAGGGCCGCATCACTGAAACCTTTTCATACAATGATACAAAAGTATAGTCAAAAATGAAAAAAATGAAGAGTAATATAGTATTCTATTAAAAGTCAATGTATTCACTTAAAAAAAACTGTAATGCAAAGGGGGGTTTTAATAAAATATAAACACTCAGTAATGTTTGGAGCTTGGCTGCCAGTGGAGTTGGCACCTATGGCGGGCCGCAGGAAATAACTCCGCGGGCCACGTGTTTGAGACCCCTGACCTAACCCCTATCTTGCAGTTGGGTAACAGGCTCATCCGCCCTACTGCTGTTCAGGAATCAAGTGGATCACGATAAATAGCCCTTGGAGTCTTGCGATATTTTCTTCTGACTGCAAATCTCACTCAGAATCAAAACTAGAACAAGGCTTTGCCTCAGTGCCACAGGCTTTTTTGAAACAGTCCTGAAATATTAAAAAATGCCATCCAGACTCTATGAATGCAGCTTCTACGGAAGGGACCTACCTGCCCAAAGCCCAGAAAGCAGGAATCAAATCCATCCTAAAAAAACAATTGTGTGAGGCAGCAGGAATTCCCCAGGCGACCAGTAAAGTGGTTTCTCCACTGAGGGATCTCTGCTGGCTGGAATGGTGGCAAAGAACAGTTCAAAAATCTCCTTACCAAGCCGATGCCACAGCATAGCTAATAGAATCCAATTTTCATAGGCAAGCCTCCCATGCAATTTCCCACTGCTGCTCAGGGAAGCATTTCTAAGGCTGGCCAACTACTTCCCCATCCATGAAATCAGCTCCAGCAATACCCTACGAGAATGATCATGAACAATATTATCACGGAGTAAATGGCAACAAGGTGTCACGGCATTGAGCCTGTGCTGGAATTACAATTCCCATCTGCCCACCAAGTCTTTGCCGTGCGCTAACACAAACACACTGTATAATACGTGCACTTGGAGATGAATAAACAGTCCAGACAATACGGTTCCCTGCACATGTGGGAAGCAGCCACCATGGGGGGAGGGATAGCTCAGTGGTTTGAGCATTGGCCTGCTAAACCCAGGGTTGTGAGCTCAATCTTTGAGGGGGGCATTTAGGGATCTGGGGCAAAAATTGGGGATTGGTCCTGCTTTGAGCAGGGGGTTGGACTAGATGACCTCCTAAGGTCCCTTCCAACCCTGATATTCTATGATTCTATGCTTTGCTCCTCCTGAGACACCCAGACCTGCACTTTGATCAATTGTAATTAATACATGGCAGACAAACAGGTGATTGCTTGGGGATCTCATGAGGTCTCATTCATTCATTTCTGAGGATTTATTTTCATGTGGAATGGAAGGACTGTTTAAAGCAGTGAAACAGCTGAGCTGTGTTCTTTGCTAATGCAACATCACACTCCAAATAGCTAGGGGTGTCATTTTTTAACTCCAGGCATTTCGGTTATTTCCAAGCCGAGGCCACACACTGTGTTTTCCACTCTATCACACTGAGACGTGCATTGTCTGCCGGACTCATGTTAGAAAACATGGAATTCAGAGAGGAAGATCTTTTTTACTCTGGTTTAAAAAACAAACAATATATAAACCAGCATCCAAAATACTGGCTCCTCATGCCTTTAGGTCACAACCAAAGACATTGAAGGGCCCGATCCTTGGCCTACGTTAAGTCCTCCTTGCACCACTCCAACAGGGCTTAACGCTGCCACGGAAATTCCCCTGTTGGCTTTAAGCCAACTGCTCCCAACCCTAAAGAGGCTATTCCAGTGTGGGTCAGTTGTAGGAGCTGGAGGCGTGGCTGGCGCACAATTGCACTGATCTCCAATCGGCAGAATGGTGCCTATGGGGCTGGGGTAAGTTAGAGCACCCTTGGACCTGCTCCAGTCTGCACCGGATGGGACCAATCCCTCTGGAACCAAGTTTATCTGCCATCTTCCTTGGGATAGTTTGCAAGTGAAATGTCATATAAAGCGATTGTCCCATCCACAGTTTTACTGCTTGCTATTTTCACATTGAGCTATTTCATGCACCCAATTCTATGCATCCAACAGGGCTATTTGCTTCACACCCTGAGACACATTGAATACAGTAGGTTTAGCCTTCAGTGAGTTTGAATGGATTTGGAGCTGCTCTTAGTAGGTGCTGAGCACTCAGCTACCCCTGAAGTCAACGGGAGGTGAGGGCTCTGTCTAGGCACTATCATACACCTACACCGCAGCTGGCGGTGTAGATTCCGTCTCGGGTGGATGGACCTACGCTAACTTTGATCGAACTAGAGTGCTAAAAGCAGCAATGAACTGTGGTGGCATGGGCAAGCCACCCGAGTACGTACTCAGGGTCTCAGATAGGATCATACTCAGGTGGCTAGCCAGCCCCACCGCGGCTACACTGCTCTTTTAGGTCTGGTCGTTTGATCAAAGCTAGTGCAGGTACCTTTGCCCAATCTGGAAATTACATCTCCAGTTGCAGTGTAGATGTACCCTCAGGGACGGTCAGCAGCCTGCCGGCTCCTGCTCTTAATACTTTGTTTGGCTTTAAAAAAATCATTGACAAGAGTGCTTGGATTAGACTAGAAGAAACATGCGGCTGCTGAGACACATTTCACTGTTCGCTCTGGTTTTACTTTGCAACAAGCTTCTCCATTAAACAAAACCACAGCTGGAACATCGCCTGGGATATTAGAAACACCAAGCAGAGTCATTGCCATCAGCAAATAAAACTAGAACCAGTCGCCTGCACCTTGGTTAGGTTCAGAGATGGGTGCGAACTGCCCGGGGCCTGTTTGCAAGAGAAACCCCTTCTTCAGGGTTAGGGCCCCACTGTTCAAACTTCCATCTATATCAGGAGGCTACTATAGGGCTATCATTATAATGATCATGTACCGTGGCACTATATGTGGATCTATTAGGTGGATGGATAGCTCAGGGGTTTGAGCATTGGCCTGCTAAACCCAGGGTTGTGAGTTCAATCCTTGAGGGGGCCATTTAGGGATCTGGGGCAAAAATTGGGGATTGGTCCTGCTTTGAGCAGGGGGTTGGACTAGATGACCTTCTAAGGTCCCTTCCAACCCAGATAGTCTATGATTCTATGATGCTAAATCTCAGACAATAGCTTTTAATGATCATTTGAGGAACAGTCTCACCTTTAGGTTATTCCCCCTGAGGGGGCTAGAAAACCCAGGAGTTTGAGCTTGCAGAGTGTCTATGTGAGAGAGACAAGGTGGGTGAGAGGACGACCACCTGACCTCAAGAAGAGTTCCGTGGAGCTCGAAAGCTGGTCTCTTCCACCAATAGAAGTTGGTCCAATAAAAGACATTATCTCACCCAACTTGTCGCTCTCATATCCTGGGATCCACACAGCTACAACAACTCTGCAAACAGCAGTTCTACATGGTTGCTCCATTAGATGGCTGCACTCAGCACAGGGCCATGGGAAATCTGCAGGAGATGATGTCTCCACGCGTTTTCTCAACCCCCTGCCTGTCCCCTCCCAGGGCAGCAAGAGTCAGGTTGCCACTGTGAGTATCCACCTTGTGCGGCAGAGGATTTCTCTGTAATGAGGGCAACTTTATAGCTTGATGGCAAGTGTAAGTATTAACTTAAGTTTGGATCCCTTGAAGAGTTTGGGGTCGCCCTGGATATCAGCTGTCCCTTTGGCCCCAGCCCCGCCTGCCCATACCCACTTACCGAGCGCCCCTTGCCTATGGAGGGACAGTTTAATGCAGTTTGGAATTGGTCCTGGCAACTTTGGCACATTATAGGGTTTTAAGATGATTAAATTTCAGAAACTGGAACCATTTCTCTTGCTAGAATCTAATCCCAATGGTTAACTGCACCTTTAACTTGGAATGTGAACCAGAACAATTCCATTTAGAAATCTTGAAGGTTTTATTTTCTGGAGGATTCTGGACAATACTGTAGGAATCCTTTACCAAAAACTTCAGAGTGGCTCATTTGACTGAATTAAAAATCAAGGCAATTACTGCATTCATTTAATTGCCAGTTCAATAGAATTGGGGAGCCATGTTTCCTGATTTTTCTTCCAATTGCTCTCACAAATGTGGTTGGAAGACGGAAGTAGTTTTGCAGCAAGGCATCAGAGCATGAAATAACATCCCCACCCCCCCCGAAAAAAAAGAGAGCCAATACATTAAGTAGAACGATAAGGAGTAAAAATCACATGCCATTGAAAACTGACGGGAGGCATGATCCATGATTTATATAACATCTTACATAAGAAGAATTAGATGGAAAGGATGCCAAAAATCGCACAGAGAACAAAGGTTGCTTGAGATGAACCTTGAGTCCCAGACAAAGTAAAGGCTGGTTGTTTTTCAGAGCAAAAGGTTGGAAAAACCATGGCTTTGCTATGGCAAAAAGCAAAAGTCAGCATTTTAAGCTGAAACCCCCTCAAAAGTCACACCATATCCCCCCCCCCCCCAGCATATACAGGGTTTTTTATATTTTAAAACTGTACTAAAAATAGGAAATTCAACCAAATAGGAGACATCCATATTAGCTATCTACGGGTTTTATACTGCAGCCCATCACTGTAGTGTTGGAGTGCCTTCCGTGTACAGTCAATAGCAATAGGGCTTCATGGAGACTATTGAGAGCATCCCTTATAGTGGAAAGGCTTTCTCAAAGAGGATGGTTTGGCAAGAATTCCTAGAGATGAGCAGATTCTGGCTTCACTGGATCTCCAGAAGCCTGCTCCGTAGCTGGATCCCCTTGACAGAGCATGTTTTGCTCCCAGCTCTCCCCAAGCTTCATCCTGAGCTTTGAGATCCCCATTGTCCCAGAGGGCGCAGCGGTTCATAGATCAAAATTTGGTCTTTGGCGTAGCTGGGGCTTGATCTATTAATTGTTTTGAAAGTGAGGCTCAGGGAGGGAGAGGAATTATTTCAGCTCAGTACCAATGTGGACACAAGAACAAATGGATATAAACTGGCCATCAGGAAGTTTAGACTTGAAATTAGACGAAGGTTTCTAACCATCAGAGGAGTGAAGTTCTGGAACAGCCTTCCAAGGGAAGCAGTGGGGGCAAAAGACTTATCTGGCTTCAAGATTAAACTAGATACGTTTATGGAGGGGATGTTTGATGGGATAACATGATCTTGGCAATTAATTGACCTTTGACTATCAGTGGTAAATAGGCTCAATGGCCGGTGATGGGATGTTAGAAGTTACTACAGAGAACTTTTTCCTGGGTGTCTGGCTGGTGAGTCTTGCCCACATGCTCAGGGTTCAGCTGATCACCATATTTGGGGTCAGGAAGGAATTTTCCTCCAGGGTAGATTGGCAGAGGCCCTGCAGGTTTTTCGCCTTCCTCTGCAGCATGGGGCCCAGGTCACTTGCTGGAGGATTCTCTGCATCTTGAAGTCTTTAAAACCATGATTTGAGGACTTCAATAGCTGAGACATAGGTGAGAGGATTATTCCAGAAGTGGGTGGGTGAGATTCTGTGGCCTGCATTGTGCATAATTGTCTAGGCATAATTGTCCCTTCTGACCTTAAAGTCTATGAGTCGTAAATTGGGGACAGAAGCTGACTGGGAACCAGTGAAGGGACATGAGCACAGGCCTGCTCCAACCTAAACCATGGAATAGGTGGGCATTCACATTCTGTACCAGCAAGAGCCTATGCATCATCTTTACATTCAGCTTCAACCACCACCTCAAACCCCCACCTAGCAACCTGGGAAAAACTAAATACCTTCTCCAGGCACCCTTAACAGGCCACACTTCCCTGCCTGCAAGCCCCACATATGAATCTAAAACAAAGACAGACTTTATTAGGGGACAAGGGCATCAGAATTCACTAAGGCCAGGAAGCAGAAGAACTAGCCCAAGGAAATGCCCCAGCAGAGAATGGGGAGAGAGGTGTACTCAGCTCAGAGGACGTTTCTGAACACAGACATGTGCCTGATAAGTTATTAAAAGACAGACCTCTGAGGTGGACGAAAACATCCACCATCAATCTCCAAAATACCAGGTGAGTTGAGGTCACTTGTACAGATCAAGGGCTCAGTCCAACACCCATTAAAGTCAATGGGAATTGGAGCCACACCTCTGGTTATGGTGACCAGATGTCCCGATTTTATAGGGACAGTCCCGATTTTTGGGTGTTTTTCTTCTATAGGCTCCTATTACCTCTCACCCCCATCCCGATTTTTCACATTTGCTGTCTGATCACCCTATCTCTGGTTAGTTGTTTTAGCATGAGAGCTTGGAAACCAGGTTTGGCAGGGTGCAAGCTCTTTATTTTAAACCTCACTCTAGGGGTGCATACTTTTCTGCACAAGGAAACTAGCGTATCAACAGTTGATCACAGTGTCAACATACATTGTACACTGCAAGGGTAAACGAGGCTATTGCTATGTCTGGAACATTTTTATGCCTACTTTTGTGACGTGAAATGTGCAATTGGAAGTTTCCACCCTAGCACGTCTCCCTCAGCTAGAGGTGCTTCTGCACCTAATATTGAGAATGGATGGAAGATGTTTCAATGACTTAGTGCTCTGAAACTGTCACCACAAGGATCCCAGGGAGAAACTCGCAGGTTGTAAGTTGAAAGACTGTCACACAGTCACCAGAGTCATCTACCAGTCGGAGTGATGGAAGGGTGAACAAAGGTTATGTGGAACTGCAATCTGCAAAAATCAGTCGAGGAGATCCAGTCTTCCTGAAGTGAATACTGATAGCAGTACACGTCTGTTCTGGGCTCTTTACTGGTCAGGGCCGGCTCCAGGCACCAGCTTTCCAAGCTGGTGCTTGGGGCGGCAGGTGAGACTGGGGCGGCAGTCCGAGTCCCGCGACGGCAATTCGGTGGCAGGTCAGCTCTTCCCGCCGCTGAATTGCCGCCGCGGGACTCGGACTGCCGCCCCATTCTCGCCTGCTGCGGTGGCAATGGGGCAGCAGGTCCATCGCTCTCCCCTTGCTGCTGCGGACTGGGACTGCCAGGATTGGGGGCGGCCCCGCACCCGACGCAGGCAGACGTAGTGGGGCCCCGCGTCCGACGCATGCAGACGTAGCGGGGCCCCGCCCCTGACGCAGGCAGGCATCGGGGGCGGGGCAGCCGCCGCTGCTTGGGGCGGCAAAATTGTGAGAGCCGCCCCTGTTATTGGTAAGACATATCCACAGTGCAGTGAGCTGCCTGTCAGAGGTGAATGCTGGTGACCCCTCGAAATTTTCATGTCATAACAGGCTGGGTCAGGGGAGCAGTGAGGGTCAGGCAAAGATAGGTGAGCACTAGAGAGGAAAAGTAAGGAACAGGGGGATGAGGAAACCAGAAGAGATCAGGAGAAACTGGCCCTCTACATGACATATCACAGAGGGCCAGAATAGAAACCTTTCATCCATATTAACCCCAGGTATTTTAGACACATTTCAACCCCTACTCTGGGCACCATTCTGTTCCCTTCACCCACCCATTTTGGGCTCAATCTCTTCCCCTTTTGCCTTCCCTTCCTCCAAGCTTAGGTCTCTCTTTCCTTCTCTCATCCTTTCCCCTGCCCCATCCCAACCGCGTTCTCTGTCCCCCTCTGAAGGGCTCACCTCCCATTCGTGATTTCTCTCTTCTCTGATGGTGCCCATGGTGGTATCACTGTTAAACAAAAGAGATGTCGGGAGGTAATGGGGGCAGGGCTGGATAAGTAAGGAGAAGGGGGAAATCGGGCATTATAATACTTCAAATCCTCACCCCCTCAGTAGAAATGAAACCCATTTTCCCTTGCATTGGGGCCTGTTTCTGTTTCCATTGACACTGAAATGAATTTTGTCATTGCCTTCAAAGAGCTCCAGGCTTGTCCCAGTGGGGAGGATTCTGTATCCAGTTCCACCCACCTATGGTTTGATATCACATTTGCTTCTAGGTCTTGACTTCTAGAGAAAAGAGAGGGAATTACTGGCTCAGAGAAGGGGGATAATGGTGCTACTTGAATCACTAACAGCTCACCCTGGTTCCATAGGAAATCGATCTTGATTACTATGTTTGCCTTACAGTTGAGTGATAAAAAGGAATACCAGATGGAGTTAAAGAGGCTGCGTCAAAAAGCGACATAACTTTGTGCAGAGACTGGCTTGTTTATGTATTCAACACCCTCATTCACAGATCAACTGGGATTCAGTTGTGAACTGCCACGTCTTCGCCGCTAGATGTCAGTACAGACAAGTCATTGAGACAAAGTTCTGACATGGAGAAGAATTACACCCCTTTGACTTTTTCTTCTTAAAATTATGCATTACAATTATTGCTATCTGGTTTTGTAATTAATAAATAGATGGCTTCTGATTAACCCAGAAAAAATGTTCAGTTCAGACAAAACCATATGGGATACAAGCACACACACTTTGCTCTGGCTTTTCAGCATAGAAAAATAGAAGGCTATTTTCCAACAGCCTTACAGGAAAGTGTTTCTAGGCTTTTATAGTTTCAAGCCCCATTTCTAGAAGCAAGTCTCCAGCTCCATACATTTCTCCCAGCACTCACCATTGACAGCAGTGGAGGAACCAGCCCGCTTCTATATTTACATTTAACCTGGCAATTTTTCACTTTTCATCATTTTTTTTTAATGGTAGTGTCAATGTGCATGTTGAAAAGACAAAATCCAAACCTTTCCCCTCCCCCAGGAGTACCAGAATGGGGCAGGGGTGGGGGTGGGGTAGGGAGCTATACCCTCCTTCTGTTTACCGGCCATAAGGGAGAGTGAGGGGGGGAAAGAGGGGAAAAGAGCGAGCTGGGGTCAGGGTCTTGTGGGTGTGGGGGTGGGGGGGAAAGGTGGCATGGAAGTGGGGCCTTGTGGGGGGAAAGAGCAATGCGAGGGCAGGGCCGTGGTTCGGGTGCCAGTGCCCTTCCCTACTTTTAGGGCGCTCCTGGCACCCCTGTCCTCTCACCCAGCTTTTGGATGCATTCAAAATTCATTCCAAAAAGATGATGCAGAATGTGACTCTTGAGATGAAGGAGCGATAAGTTAAGTGGTTAGAGCTCCTAGCACTAGGTCTCAATTTACTCGTCTACAATGTGGGAACCTCAGTTCTCTACCTGTCAGGAGAGCTATGAGGTTAAATTAAATTATATTTGTATGTTTGCCTACTTTGTAAAAAGCTTTGAGATTTACCGATGAAAAGTATGTGATAAGAGCTAGGTATTTATTATTTTAGTAAAATCTCTCAGATTTTCACATGAAAAGCTCTGTGAAAGTGCAACATGTTATTTTTGGCCCTTTTGGCCCAAGGATTAGCCGTGCAGGCTTGGTTTCATTAGGATGAGAAATCATGGATACAGTAGAACCTCAGAGTTACGAACACCATAGTTACAAACTGACTGGTCAACCACAAGCCTCATTTTGAACCGGAAGTACGCAATCAGGCAGCAGCAGAGGGAGAGGGGGGGAAATAAAGCAAATACAGTACAGTTCTGTGCTAAACGTAAACTACTAAAAAAATTAAGGTAAAGTTTAAAAATGTTTTGATAAGGTAAAGAAATGGTTTCTGTGCTTGTTTCATTTAAATTCAGATGGTTAAAAGCCACATTTTCTTCTGCCTAGTAAAGTTTCAAAGCTGTATGAAGTCAATGTGCAGTTGTAAACTTTTGAAAGAACCATCATCACATTTTGTTCAGAATTACGAACATTTCAGAGTTACAAACAACTTCCATTCCTGAGGCGTTCGTAACTCTGAGTTTCTACTGTACATGTCAGATAGATCCTTGGTGTCATCTTGTTTATTTACAAAAAGTCCACAAAGTCCTGTTTCCCGGAGCACAGCAAAAACAAGCCACAGCCCGGCCCAGAAATCTCCAGGTCTGCCACTCCTGTTCTGTGCCCAAGAAGCAGTGTCCCTGTGCTTCCTCTTAGGCTAGGTCTACACTAACCCCTCCTGTCGAACTAAGATACGCAACTTCAGCTACGTTATTAACGTAGCTGAAGTCGAAGTACCTTAGTTCGAACTTACCTGTGGTCCAGACGCAGCGCGCAGGCTCCCCCGTCGACTCCGCCTACTCCGCTCATCGAGCTGGATTACCAGCGTCGACGGCGGAGCACTTCCTGGTTCGATTTATCGCGTCTTGACAAGACGCGATAAATCGAACCCAGAACATCGATCCCGCGACTCCGACGCGACGGGTAAGTATAGACCTACCCTTAGGGTCACACTCACAACTCCTGCTACTGGCTTTCTGCCTTCATCAACCAGCCTCCTCACCTCTGTGTTTATAACGAGGGAAACCCCCAAGTCCGCATGACTCAGCTCCAACCCGCCATAGAGCTATAGGCAGTCCCCCCAAGGGATGCAGCTGTTTCTATTACATAAAAGGGTTTGATTGCTGCTTCTGTTGAGGCTGCAAGAGAGTGCTTGGCACCCATTGGCGTTAATGTGGTCTGTGATTGGCCTTTAGATCAGACACATCTGCTGTCAGCCATTAGCACCTTTCGGCATAACATTATTATTGTACCTGCTGCTATAAGTAGCAAAGCGATTCAGGAAAATCAGAGGCCATTTGCTGAAATCTCACCGCTCCATCAGGGCACTTTTCACTCAAAAGAAATGAACCACAAAACGTTACACATTTGTAGAGGTTTATTAAAGTGCTGATCCAGACACACCTAAAAGAATTCCGTTTAGCGAGGCTCAGGCTTTCCGATGGGACTGGGAGTGTTAGATGCACCACAGCACAAAAGATTAATTGATCCATTTCACCCACAGGTTTTCTGTCACGTCAAGCACTAGTAGTGCCGGATGCTGTCCTAAGAGCGCTATTAGCACCAGGATGGAGCTGTTTTTAAGTCCTCTGTGTAAAAGGCCTAATCCTTATATGCCAACGGATCATATCTTCAAGCTTCCCTCGAGACGAGGGGAAAAGTGGAAATAAAGAGAAAGAAAATCCCTTATTTCATAATGGTGCAAACAGACGTGTCAGGAGCATTACATCAACATGCAGGGGATGTGAAATGTAATACCGTGCCTAATGCATTTAGAGGAGGCAAAATGCAGAGTCTGTACTGCCTCTGGGACTAATACAGGGAGGAAGCTTTCACCACCAACAATGAAGGACTTTCTGCTTATTATGGAATTCGAGCTTTCGTTTTCAAAGCCTTCCTGAGCGATTCTAACCAGCTAGCGGTTAAAGTGGGTGTTCCTGGACGCAGAGCTATTTTTCCAGAAGGAGAGGTCCAATTCTCTCGGTGACGACTATAAATCAGGAGCAACTCTACTGAAATCAGTGGGGGTTCCTGGGTGTTAAACTGGGGGACGTGAGAGGAGAATCAGGTCCAGTGTGTCTCACAAGCCCAGGATATACGAACAAATATATGCAGGCCAAGAGGTATAGCTCCAGTAGTATCAGCGGAGTTGCACTGTGTCACACCAGCTGAGGACTGGGCCTGTCAATCTCTCAAAGATCTGTAAAGCACGGCGGTATCGTCTTAGGAGTTTGCAAACGGGAAGCCCGACGTCTTCTGGCATTTTGTCTGTCAGGCCAAAGATGGAACGTCAGTGAAGCTGAGGGCAGTTTAGGATTGAGCTCAGACGTGGTTCGGATTCAGATGATAGACTGAAAATGCTGACTTTTTTCCACGTTGCAAATGCTCCATGTATTATGCATGAAGCTATCACCAGGCACAGATGGGCCGGGAGCAGAAGTGTTAGTTGGCAGTGACGTCAGCCCAGCTCTGGTGGAAAGGACTCAGCAACTCGTTTGCATATTTGACAGAATCTGCATATAATATGCATTCGAGACAGGCCATGATTGAAAGACCCAAGCTGCTCAGCTGCCACTACAATAGTCAGATGCGGCCAAGTAACATGGCCATCCTGGTTTCTAAAAACTGCCGGTTGGGAGCCTGGCGTGCAGAGATCCAGTAGGCTGACTTGGCGTTGATCAGGGATTGCCTCCTGCAGAGTTCAGAAGCACTGTCTTAGCTGTGCTGAGGACTTTGATCCAATGCCCAATGAAACCAATAGGAATCTTTTCATGGACTTGAATGGGCTCTGGATCAAGCCCTGGTACTCTTACACTCTGGATCTGATCCTGCATTCGCACGCTGGTTTTAGAGGGGTGTAATTCCACCGGCTGCCGTGGAGTTGCTCCTGGCTTACACAGTTGTAAACAAGCAGAGCATCAAGCCCACTAAATTCAGCGAGTAGCACATGGCACAGGCTGGAGAAGGATCAGTGAGGTCTCATCCAGCCCTGTGTTATAAGAGAGCGTTAGCCGATATGCCATCCGTTCAGGACACAGATTCATTTTGAAGGGCAGCAGGGCTTAAATTCAGCCAGAGCTGTCCAGAGTGAAGCGCCGATAAATATTTTCAAAGCAGAAGCCCTGAGCCCTGGGGGCCTGCCCCTGTCCCCCCTCCGCGTGGCAGATGCCCCGAGCCCTGGTAGCCCGTCCCCACAGAAGCCCTGATCCTTGGGGGCTCACCTCTCCCATCCCACCCCGCAGGGCTAAAGCCCTGAGGCCCCCCCCACCTGCAGCTGAAGCCCAGAGCTCTGAAGGGGGGAGGTGTTGGGGGTGCTGGAAAATAACCTCTGAGAATTTAAGCCCCGAGGGACAGGATTCAAAAGAGAGAGTAAATTCCACTCCTTGAGAATCAGTCATTCTCACGGCCCTCTGGATGATCCGTTGCTGGAGCAGATGTACCCTGTAAAAACACTCAATCTGTAACCAGGACATTAAGAGGCATCGTTATGTTTCTTACAAAGCCTGCGTGCAGAAGCACAGGTCTCTCTCGGAGTACACGCTCGCTGTGCATGCTGCTCTGCAAGAAACATCAGTCTTGGTCAAATTTGACCAGAGTTGCCTGCTCCGTCCCTAATATGGTGCAAGACCCTTCCCTGTCCCCTCTGGCCCTCGAATAAACGTAGAACTGAACTGAATTAGCCTGGATAGCCGCTGTCCCACTGAGAGGCAATGGGGAAAGGTAGAGCAGGCTCTACAATTAGCAATACTGCGGGCAGGCCTCATGCTGTGGGTAGAGTTGCCAACTTTCTACTCACACAAAACCAAACACCCTTGCCCCGCCCCTCCTCTGAGGTCCCGTCCCCTGCTCACTCCATCCCCCTCCCTCTGTCGCTCGCTCTCCCCACCCTCACTTGTTCGCTCATTTTCACTGGGCTGGCTCATGTGGTTGGGGTGTGGGAGGGGGTGAGGGCTGCAGCCAGAAGAGCCCATCAAGCGTATGAACAGGAACAAATGGAAGCTCACCTGAGTACATGCCACTCAAGGCTGTTTGATTGCTTCCACCCTCTGCTCCTCTATTGTAGCTGATTTGTATTCTATACAGGTTCTAACTAGGGTGACCAGATGTCCCGATTTTATAGGGACAGTCCCAATTTTGGGGTCTTTTTTTTTATATAGTCTCCTATTAACCCCCCACCTCCTGTCCCGATTGTTCACACTTGCTGTCTGGTCACCCTAGTTCTAACACTATCACCATCGTCTCTCCTCAGACTAAGTTCCATCACGAGTTCTTTTCCCATTGGCGGGAAAATACCATCTGCCCATCCCATCTTCGGTTGCCCATGTTTGAAGACGGCGAGGAAAAGGTGGCTCCAAGCCCTCTTTCTACCTTCCTCAATCCTGGGGCTGCGTAGGGGGCAGACCAGCCCCCAGCCAAACTTAGAATAACCTAAGTGTTGCTGTATCTTCCTCTGGCCTGTAAGGCCAGGCGATTAGGTGATGATGCCAGTAAGCCAGGCTGTGCTCTCTGATGCTGCCCCCTCTACCTCTGACACATGCCCTCCCAGCCCTATAACAGGGAGGACCCGGAGCGGCCTGCGTAGAGTTAGCTATGCTTACTTTTACTCCAAGCCACGGATGGCCTCTTGCCGGTGGAATCCTTTGCTGATCATTGAAGGCAGTTTTAAAGTCACTGTCTGCTGTGCCAGAGACACAGTGTGACCTTAGCATGGGCCAGAATCCGGCCCAAGTCTGCCTAACTGTGAGCATTGACAACGCATTCATTACTCTAGTTATCTTGTGCATTTTAAAGCACATCCTATTTAGGAGGTCAGAGCTAACCAATAAGACTGGATGCATTCTTCCCTATTGCTATACTCCAATGCCAGGCCAGAACATCACTGCTAAGGATTCATTATGCTTATTTAATCTATAGCATCTCTGGTATTATATGGCCCCCATCACCCTAGTATCTTAGTGTCTCACCATCTTTGAATGAATTTATCCTCACAACACCCTGGCGCGGTATGTGCCGTATGACATGATACAATTTCAAGTGTATTTAGCGTTGGCTTTATTTGAAGGGAAGTAGATTTGATTGAGGACAACACATCAGCATTAGTTACACAAAGGCAAGTTCCCCTCGCAAAGCCTGGCCTAATGTCACACTGAACATGTGACCAGCCTCTCTTTGGCCCTTGGCTGCCTTTGTGCAGGGGTGAAGCGATTTTATGTACCGTTAGGTTAAACTCAGAGAGCCACGACAATAGACAAAGTTATTTGCTACCAGGGGAAGTAAATGTGGGCATAGTCTATCTATCTTAAGTACTTCCATGCCCCCCTATTACTACAGTATCCAAGCAACTTGCAATTTTTAATGTATTTATCCTCATACTATCCCTGGTGAGGCAGGGAAATGCTATTTCCCCCATTTTACATGAGGGAAACTGAGGCACAAAAAGGCTAAATGACGGGCCCAAGAAGTCTGTCACCGAGCACACACTTGAACCCACATGCCCCTAACCATTGAACCCTCCTTCCTCTCCGTTGCTACACTGTTTTCTCCTACTTATTCACCGTCTCGGCCATTTAAACTAAAGGAGAGGACACTCTGCTCTGACTCTCCACCCTCGGAAATGGGGAGAAACATGGAAGCTAGATCCAAGCCATCCCCTAGCTTCGGTTTCGTAAAAACCAGAACTTGACCCCTAAGATTTTGCTAAACCCAAATGCAGCCTCTTCAGCCCATTTCTAATGCAAACATTCTTCCCCGGAGAGAACACGTTTGTTTCCTACGGCATTAAAGTGTGCTGCCTCTTCCTCCCTGTTGTTGCAGCTGCGGTGTGCACAGGCCCACACAGCCCAGCCAGTATTTTTACAGGCAGAGTGTAGGAATATAATGGCGATATTTTATGAATGCCGCCCAGAGCAACATTGACATTGGGGGTTGACTGTAAAGCTGAGACGAAATGGATCAGAAAGGAGCAGATGGCAAAATGATTAAGATTCCATTTCAGCATGGAAAGAAAAAGACACGCACACCTCCCCCCCCCCTCCATTTCCACCACAGCTCTCTGGAGCTCTGCCACCATGTGCCTGTTCCTCCGCTCATTTCCACAGCTACAGACGCCCGGGCTGGGAGACAGGCAAAAACCCTGCTCCAGGACAGCTTAGGGAAGGGAAAACAAAGCTGACTTGCTCCAAAGCAGAACTGCTGCAAGCTGCGTGCCTCGGACATGGGTGCTACAGAGCAAGGCCCTTGCAGGAGCCTGCCTCACAGAGATAGGGCTTGGCAGAGTCAGGGTATGAAGGATGGTCAGGAATAGACTGAAGCTGGCTACCGGCCCCCGAAATGCCAGCACTGAGGCATGTCCCCATGCACAGGCTGAGCACCTAGGCAGGTAGGGTAAATCAATGCAGGGAGGGGGAACCAGTCAGCTGGGAGAAGCCAAATTGTGAAGGGCCTTTCACAACCCCTCCTGTAGCTCCATTGGAGGAGCATGACAGCCCAGCTGAGCTATGGGGGCACTGGGACTGCATCTCTGTCCAGAGACCAGGGGGGCTGCTCTGGGACTCCCAACCATAGAGACACCAAGGAGTCCCCTAGAACTATGGGGTCTAGTTCCCAACTTTTCTACAGACAGATGCAGTTGGAACACTGGGCACTGTGATGGATACAGTGGTGTTATGTAGGAAGTCACTCGAGCCATATCCCTATGGCCACGGGAGGCTGGGGGCCATGCTGTAGGGTGTCTGTGGTCAGGGAAAACTCAAGGAAGGGTGAGCCAGTCAGAGGGAGGTGATATGGGGCAACTCTAGGAGAGGAACCAGGGAGAAAGGGGGGATGGGTTTGGGGAAATCTCTGGGGCACAGACAGAGAGATGATATACGCCTTAACTTATTTGCAGGGGATTGGACTAGATGACCTCCTGAGGTCTCTTCCAACCGTATGATTCTATTCTAAATATGCACACGAGTGCATTATATCATTTGCACAAACTCTCCAGACTTTTGGCCCTACAGGCACGCTAAGGGTGACGTGTTTCTGGATCCTGAACTCGCCCTCATTCTGGGCCAGCCTGGAGCAGCGCAGCCCAAAGAAACCCCAGAAACAAGTCAGACTTGTCCACAGCCTCTGAGGCTTAACTGCAGCCCGTCCAACCATGCACCAAGTTCTCCAAACACCCACATACCGGAACTGATTGCTGGCCATTTGAAGAATTCCAGTGTCACCTAAGGAAAGAGCCTGTGGGGAGGCAGTCAAATAATTCGATAGCTACATCTATAAACTGACAAGGGGGTGCAAGAAGTTCAAGGCCAAACACAGAAGCAAATGCAGAAAGTCACTTGGTCTCACACGGAAGGGGCACTAAACACAAGAGCAGACTGGCTAAGCTGTAGAGAAAGAACGCCAAGTGATCCCTGAATCAGGACGTTTTCCAGCTGATGGCCAGGAAACTAGGGTGGACTCAGTCAAAATGCAAAACCAAGCCTCTTCTTCACAAGGAAATTCATGCCATGGATCACGGGGAGCAGACACAGTGGCACAGGAAGGGTCTCACCTACTCAGAATGTCTAGGAAGAATAATTAAACAAAATAAAAAAGGAGAAGGCAACGTTAGTACGAGCCACCCCAAATTGGCCAAGGTGGCTCCGCCTCTCAGGCCCAAGTGGAACTTTCACACAGCCCGCCGATCTACCTTCCCAGTGCACAAGCTCTCCTGTCACAGGATCTTTACTTGCATCTGACAGCTTGGTGACTGAAAGGCAAGGCCTAATCAAGATGGGATATTCTGCCAAATTCTCCTGGAATGTCACAGGCCTTCCACTATCATAGAATCATAGAATATCAGGGTTGGAAGGGACCTTAGTAGGTCATCTAGTCCAACCCCTGCTCAAAGCAGGACCAATCCCCAATTTTTGCCCCAGATTCCTAAATGGTCCCCTCAAGGATTGAACTCACAACCCTGGGTTTAGCAGGCCAATGCTCAAACCACTGAGCTATCCCTCCCCCCGTATATGAAAAGATATGGATCAGATTCTCATATTGTTGTTTGGACACAGATAGTGTCTGAACCCCAGGAAGTCAGGCATCCCAGCTCTACGATTTCTTCCAAGTTGGCCTAGACTTGGGTCCAAGACCTGCACTATCCTGTTTCAGCTCCGTGTAGCATTACAAAACCAGGTTATCCACATCTCTGGTAGATCATCCAGCAATATCTCTAGGTTTCTTAGTGTAGTACATCTAACCACTCCCTATTCGCTGGGAGTTTGATTTTAAAAAAATCACGATGCTGAACGTAAAACTCATGTCAAAGCTGTGTATCATTTCTGTAGCACGATCATTTTGCTTTTGAAATCAGTCGTGAATATTAATTTCTCCTCTGTGACTAATTTATTTATTTTGGGTCCTTTTTTATTGCTCTGAACTCAAACATTTAGCACTGCTATATTGATTTTCAAGTGAATCCATACAGCACAACAGACAAGCAGGGCTGGCTCCAGGCATCAGCCGACCAAGCACGTGCTTGGGGCGGCACCTGGAGAGCCCCACTCCCCGCCTGCGCCCCGGCTGGGGAAGCGGCATGCTCCCTGCCTGCGCACCGGCCGGGGCAGAGGGAATGCCACCCTCTCCGCCAGCACCCCGGCCGGGGCAGCGGGGACCGGCATCACCCGGACCGGGGCTGCGGGGCCCTGGGGAAGCCGCCCTCCCCGCCAGCACCCCATCCGGGGCAGCGGGGAGCGGCATCGCCCCAGCCGGGGGAGTGTGGCGGCGGGAATGCCGCGCTCCCCGCCTGTGCCCCGGCCGGGGCAGCGGGGAGCAGCATAGCTCCGGCCGGGGAAGCGGGCATGCTCCCTGCGGGCAGAGGGAATGCCGCGCTCCCCGCCGGCGCCCCGGCCAGGGAAACGGAAATGCCGCCCCCTCCGCCGGCACCCGGTCTGGGGCAGCGGGGAGCGGCATTGCCCTGACCGGGGCCGCGGGGCCCTTGGGAAGCCGCCCTCCCCGCCGGCACCCCGGCCGGGGCAGTGGGGAGCGGCATCGCCCCGGCCAGGGCAGCAGGGAGCGGCATAGCCCGGGCTGGGGAAGCGGGCATGCTCCCTGCCTGCGCCCCAGCCGGGGCAGCGGGACTGCCGCCCTCTCCGCCAGCCCCCGGTCCGGGGCAGCGTGGAGTGGCATCGCCCGGACCTGGGCAGCAGGGTGGCGGGCATGCCACGCTCCCCGCCGGCGCCCCCACTGTGGGAGCGGGACTGCGGGCATGCCGCACTCCCCGCTGAGGCCCGGCCTGAGATGGGTGGCCGGTGGCTTTTTTGCCTGGGGCGGCAAAAAAGCCAGAGCCGGCCCTGCAGACAAGCCCACAGCATTGGCCATGGCTTTACATCTAATTGAAAAGGAAGCTTTATATCCCAGCCATTGGCTGTAGAGATCACAAAGAGTTTTCAAATCCCTGTTTAAACTGATTAAGGCAATGTGTGTACCACGTTAAGCACAGAGATCAGATGGCAGATTTGGTCCGTTCTTATTATCTAGCTGTAAACCCCATAATGGCCTTGAGCATTTGGGAAATGTGAACTCAGAGAACACTAGGGATTTTGAGAGGACATGGATGGGGTACTTCCTGTCTGGAAGAGCGAGTCCAGAAAATTTCCCCACTCAAACAATCTGATGCTAGATCTTATCTCCCTATGACAAACAGAACTCAGCAGAAGCACTCTCTTTTCTTTTCCAAAGAGCCAGAGGAATAAGAGCTCCCATTTGTCTACATCATCTCACTTTTATTTTTAGCTTTGTGTATTTGGTTAGCGAGGTCAGTAGAGACCAGGCTTAAACATGTTTAAAGCAAATGGTACCCAGATCTGCCAGCGATCTGAATTGCCTTTGGCTATGGAGAGCCTGAAGTAGCATAATAGTCTCTCCCATGATTCGTTATGTTAGCATTTTATGTTAAGAGTTCAAACAAAGATGTAATCTAATTTACTGCGATACATTTTTGGGGCACAAAGAATGTAAAAATAACAATTTTCGGTGGGTTGATCCAAAAACAGTTGATGGAACTATTTGCTGCCTGAGGCAGCCCATTGCCTTCTCCAATAATTCTGCAATCAGGATTTGATTTGCAAAGATACTGCATTTCAAAGCATTTATCTGAAACACTGAATCAAAACACTGAATCACTGAGTGACTGATTTCTGGAATACCAAGCGCTATCTGCTCCCACTGATTTTGGCCTCTTCTCCATTAGAAAAGGTTTGCCAGTTCAGCGACACCAGCAAATCCTTTAATGTAGATGCACCTTATGCTGGCAAAAAAGTGCTTTTGCTGTTATCGCTTATACCAGTTCCCTGAGTGAAATAAACTACACCAGCAAAAGCACTTTTAAGTCAGTTAACGCCCCCCCCCCCCCGGGCTTTTCCTGATGTAAACAGTTGCAAAACAATCACATCTTTAACCAACACTGCTATACCAGCAAAAGTTTCTAGTGTACACCTGATTCGACTCCAGTTGAAGATGATCAGCATTTCTGACGCCCACAAACTACTCAGAAGCCGCTAAAACCTAATTGAACTTTTGTTTATGCCCATAGTGTCTAAAGCTCCTACAAGTTTCATTAGTACAGAGTCCATGATCACTGCAGTACAGCTGACAGCATAAATCAAACAGATTAAATACTGGAAAAAACAGTGTTCATGAACTTTCACTTGAATTCTGAATGGTTCTTAGGTTTAACCATTGTTTGTACGTACCTCCTTTACTATTTGCTAACATTCATATAAATGGAATTTTACATGGTGTCAGTGCTTGGAGAATGGCTGCCCACGGTGCAAATGTATTAATTTTGCATGCAAACAGGACACCCATGTGTGATCTATGGTACTTGCTAATCATATTAGTAATTTACTATTGGTTAGAAAGCAGAACCTGTGACATGTGACTTAGATGATGAGGAGTCCACACACCACAAATAGCAAATAGTCAAAGATCAACCCGCACAGTGAAAAGCTGTTCTTCCAAACTGTTCAGCAAATACAGAGTCACAGAAATCAGGATTAGTCTGAATGGTCTGGGAACAGGAAAAAAATGAATAAAATTATCAGGTAATTTGACCAGCTTTAATCACAGCAAATCCCTGTGTCTGTGGAAAGGCGAAATACATATAAAGGGGCACAACTTCCTGAGTCATTAAAGCTACATTACTGAAGGCAGGAGGACAGGGTGTAGGTAACACATACCAACCTTCACTTTGAAATATCTGTAAACAGGGATCAGCCAGACCTAATGGAAATGTGACAAGCAGCAATCAGGCTCTAGAAAGCCTTGCCCCTCTGCCATGTACATTGGCCAAACCGGACAGTCGCTACGCAAAAGAATAAATGGACACAAATCTGACATCAGAAATCATCACATTCAAAAACCAGTAGGAGAACACTTCAACCTCTCTGGTCACTCAATAACAGACTTAAAGGTGGCAATTCTGCAACAGAAAAGCTTCAAAAACAGATTCCAATGAGAAACTGCTGAACTGGAATTAATTTGCAAACTAGATACCATTAACTTTGGCTTGAATAGAGACTGGGAGTGGCTGGGTCATTACACAAATTGAATCTATTTCCCCATGTTAAGTATCCTCACACCTTCTTGTCAGCTCTCTGAAATGGACCATCTTGATTATCACTACAAAAGTTTTTCTTCTCCTGCTAATAGCTCATCTTAATTAATTAGCCTCTTAGAGTTGGTATGGCAACTTCCACCTTTTCATGTTGTGTGTGTGTGTGTGTGTATATATATATATATATATATATATATAGCTATAGCTATATATATATATATATATATATAGCTATATAGATATATATATCTTCATACTGTATGTTCCATTCTATGCATCCGATGAAGTGGGCTGTAGTTATGCTCAAATACATTTGTTAGTCTCTAAGGTGCCACAAGTACTCCTGTTCTTTTTATAGTAGAAAGAAAGACAGTGGAGCAAATATAGAAAGACTGAAGTGGGCATAGCAAAAAGCACATCTTCTAATACTAGAGCAAATTTACAAATTTCAGGTCCTTGCTCCAAAGCATGGAGGTGCTAGATCTTCCCACTGACACAGTTATACGAATTTTTTAATGTGAGACACACATATTTTTCCCTCTAACCTCATTCTTAGAAACGGCTGAACCATTTTAGATTGAACTTTACAAAAAAAAATTAGCCTGAGACATGGAAAATTTCAACCCCAACAGTTAAAGTTTGGCAAAATTCCAAGGACCTGAAAACAGCATTTTATAATGGAAAAATATCACTGCGTTATACTTTCCTCCCACCTTAAAAGCGCCTTCATGCTGCCACAGCGTAAATCAGAATCAGGCCCCCAAATATTTTAAGTCAGACAGTGACTGCGTCTAGCGCCTGTCGTTTGTCGTTCTGAACCACAAAGTTCCTGCTTTTCAACAGCTGTAACAATAAATCCTAACTTCCCACGCATCAAGGTTGTATTTTTTGTCTTTTATATTTAAGACCTGATGGGCGCAGAAGTGCCGGTTCCACATTCGTATGGAGGAATGCTTTTTGATATTAACCACAGATCTTATCGTGGCCTGTATTAGGGACACCATTATTTTCCTTCCTTTGTTGAAGATACTCTCAGGCTAGGTCTACACTAACCCCCGCTGTCGAACTAAGGCTATGTCTTCACTACCCGCCGGATCGGCGGGTAGCAATCGATCTATCGGGGATCGATTTTTCGCGTCTCATTAAGACGCACTTAATCGATCCCCGATCGCGCTCCCCGTCGGCGCCGGAAAACCACGTCATCGACCGGCGCAAGCGGAGTCGACGGGGGAGCTGCAGTGATCGACGCGCCGCCGTCTTCATGGTCAGGTAAGCCGATTACGATACGCTGATTTCAGCTACGTTATTCACGTAGCTGAATCTGCGTATCGTAGATCGACCCCCCTCCCCTAGTGTAGCCCAGGGCTAAGATACGCAACTTCAGCTACGTTAATAACGTAGCTGAAGTTGAAGTACCTTAGTTCGAACTTACCTGTGGTCCAGACGCGGCGCGCAGGCTCCCCCGTCGACTCCGCCTACTCCGCTCGTCGAGCTGGATTACCAGCGTCGACGGCGGAGCACTTCCTGGTTCGATTTATCGCGTCTAGACAAGACGTGATAAATCGAACCCAGAACATCGATCCCGCGCCTCCGACGCGAGAGGTAAGTATAGACGTACCCTTAGTTTCATTTGGTCTGTTTCAGCAATTGGAGACTTGGAAAATGAATGTATTAGGTTAGGTACCATTGTGGTTAGTTTCTCTGTTTGGACTACGACACACCCTTTCAGAATAGTCTGGGATTGTCCTTTATGTTCCGCAAAAGAATTTCAGGAGCCGATGGAATACAAAACACACCCAATCCGGTGGTTTTCCTCTCCCCCCACATTCAATAATCCCTAAAGTCCACGATTTTGGAGCAGACGTCAGTCTCTCTTCTTCACAGAACCTCCATTTCTTTCTCTAAGCTCTTGGAAAGTTCAGTCAGTCTTCTTTGTGTTTCTTTATATTTCTTATGCTCAGCTTTGATTTCATCCACTTGAAACCCCATTGAAACCCATGGACCAGCAGCTGATCAGATTTATGATCCAGGTTTGTTAGAACAAGTCTGCTTTCATCAGGCTCCATCTGCATTTCATCCAGTGGGTCAGAGTGCTGCCTGTACGAGGTGCTGACCTGCCTGGGGACGTTTCTTCTATCGTGTATTTTGTTAAGGGCAAAATCAAGACTGGTCTCTATGTGGCATTCCCATCTTAGTAGGGTAGGCTTCCTTGTTGCCCTAGCACCTGATTCATAGCCCACTGAAGCCAATGGGGATCTTTCCATTGATTCAATGAGCTTTGGATCAAGCCCTGGATTTTTAAATGGGGGCAGGAGAGAGAGGAGCTAGGGACGATAAGAAGAGTGCTTCAGTCACCACAGGATGTTGCAAGCTCCTCCCCTTTCTCCATTGCTGCCATGATCTCTAAGATGGAGACTGGAGAGCTGAGGGGAGATGAGTGGATGGCTTCAGTCTTTGCAAGTGACCAACGTGGTGTTCAGTGATCACGGTGCTTGCAAGAGACTTCTGCATTCTGTGGCTGGTCCCTCCGCGAAGCTCGGCCCTTAAAGACACATCCCCTAATACTACAACCAGAGCCAGCGCTACAAGCCACATTCTTTCTCTCTCTCTTTAAAATTGCTGCTCCAGTCCCCTACATTCAGGGCTGCCCCTAGGGGGGTGCAGGGCCCAGGACAAATCAGCCTCCCTGCTAGTCTCCTTGCTGTCTGCCTGGCATGCCTGCCCGGCCGCCACTCGCTTCCTCATTCCCTCCCTCACTCCCTCCCTCTTCCGCCCGCCCGCCGGTCTCCTCCTCGCCGTCCGCCTGTCTGCCTGCCGCTCGCCTTCTCATCCCGCTCACCCACCCACCTCCTCACCTGAATATCGGGACAAATGGCATCCATATCGTCCATTGGGATGCGGGACAAAGGCTAAATATCAGGACCGTCCCAATTTTATTGAAGCGCGGGCGCCCCCAAAGCGCAGGGCCCAGGGCGGTCGCTCCAATTCGTTGTACCCAAGGGACAGCTCTGCCTATATTAATAATTTTTTATTCCAAAGGAAACATCTTTGTAGCATCCTCAGTGTAGGATCCCAAAAGTGGTGACTAGGTCAAGCAATATTTTTTAGTTGACCAACCCCCACCCCCGACTTTCCCCTCACAAAAAACACACACATTTTTACGCAATAAGAAAATAAGAAATACATTTGACATCTAGTTACAGACGGTACTTGAGCCATCAGAAAAGAGCAAGGACTTTGTTTCACACTCAGATCATCATTCATATCTATTAAATTGGGAGGCCGTTGAAAGATTATTCTTTTTGTGGAACTCCTAACATGATAGCCTGCTACTCATATCCCCAGAGAAATCATAATAAGAGACACAGACTTTACCACCTCCGGGCAGGAAATTGCTGCCTTTCTAACGCTTCCTAATTGCTTCACATAAAATTGCTTTGATTTCTTGGCACCGAAACAGTATTTTCAACCTGAATTATTACAGAAAACTTTCCTTTCACCTACCAAGAGCCCAAGTCATTCAACATGTGCACCAAAAGGTCTCTCTGAGTACTGGGGAAATTGTTTGCAAGCTCTTTTACAAGTCATAAAAGATTTTTTGCTCCTGGATGAAAATTGCCATCTCTCCATTAAGCACCAAAAGCTATGGCATTATTTTATTTATATTTCGCAGGAGTATGTACAATGCTATTCAGATTGTGAGATGGTGGCAGGCAGTAATCATTCAGCTATCAACAAATATTTCTAATAACCATCTTCTCCTGGGTGGTGATATGTTTGTACCTTGCTTACAACTATCTACTCCACTTATTGGCGTAAGGAACAGATAGGACTTTTTTTTAAAAAAACTTCACTTGATGTTTTCAGAAGCAGCGGACAGTGGAGTACCATTCGTCTCCAGGTAAATTATATTACAACGCCCATTATGGTAGGACCAATAATAACTTGACTGACCTGCCTCAGTTGACATTAAGATGCCGAGCTCATTCTCTACTTGCAGAAAGCTCATTGTTTTATGACTCTAGGTACAGCAATCATTCTCGTTAGAACTGGCTTGTCCACATCAGCCTTTACAGCAGGAAAGAAATTTCTACTTGATAGGGAATAACTCAGGAAATCTTCCACAGCTACAATGTAACCGAGATTGTTTAAATTATAGCCTTTAAAATGGAACTTGAATCTAAATACATCATCTTCAATAAGCTACTTAAATTGGATATGATAGAATGGAACTGTATTTTATAGCCACATATTTGCTTCACATTTTGCTTCTTCAGCTACTTCTAAATGATTCTATAGCTAAGCCAGCCCTAAAACTTCTTTTCCTGCATCTTTTTCTGAAAAGTCTCCCTGAAACCATAAAACACAACAGTTCTGGTAAGTAATATTTCATAATCCACAGTCCCTTTTGAGGATTATGTACCACTATAATCCAAGTCTCAGAAATTCTTTCTCAGCATTAAATTTACATAGGGGAAGGATGTCCTGTGATGAAGACACTGGACCAGGAATCAAGGATTGACTACTTGCATGAGTGAAGTTACACAAGACCATAAGGGTGGGATTTGCAAAAATGCTCAGTATTGGTGTGTAACCCCCAAGGATGTAACTCTGACTCCCACCGCAGCCAATGGGAAATCTCTTTAATCAGTCGCTTTCTGGGCTCATTTGGTTGAGGAGCTTTTTCCAAAATTGCACATGACAAATTGTCCCTTGTGAAGTGAAACAGTTGGGGCCATAGGCGCTGACTCTATGGGTGCTCCAGGGTTGGAGCACCCACAGAAAAAAAAAAGTGGGTGTTCTGCATCCACCAGCCATCCGCCAATCAGCTGTTTGGAGGTGGGCGGGAGGTGCTGGGGGAGGAGCCAGAATGGGAAGAGGCGGAGCAAAGGTGAGGCACAGGGAGGTGGGGGTGGAGCACCCACCCAGAAAAATGAAATTTGGTGCCTGTGGTCAGGGCTTCCTTCTTCACCTTGACATGCAAGAGTCAGGAGTGTGTGCCCCATCCTACAACGTGGCTCTGAGGAATATCAGCCAATGAAGTCGTTGGGGCAGTGGCCTCTCCTTAGAAAATAGCTGAATTAACAAAATGTGAAGCAAATATGTTGCTATAAAATAAGTTCCATTCTACTGTATCCAACTTAAATTGTTTCCTAGCAATTAACCGTAACTTCTGGATGGACTGGTGGTGGGGTTTTTTATTTTTAAGCCACATCACCTTTTATTTTTAAAGAAAATATTCCAAGGGTTACTTCTTAAAAAGCATATGGATTTGCTCATGTAACTTGTTAGAAAAGAAATGGCCTTCCCATGTTCAGAGTCCGAGAGCTATGCTATATATTCCCTAAAACCTTATGGTGATGCATGGATATAAATAATTTGTGTGTATTTGTGAACCAAGTACAAGCACATACCCACAAAAATGATCATGAATACACTGCCTGTTGCCCTGTTTACTGTGGCAGTATTTAGTAAGAAACTAGAGAACAATTCTAGAGCAGTAATGGCACTAAGGAAATGTATTCAGAGTCCTCCAACTAAGACCTTGTCTCACTTGGCAAAAATGCAGGAAATCACGACCAAAGACTTGAGAGGGGCACAGTGGGGGAAGAGCCATAGATTTCTCCATGTTAGGGTAAATTTTCAAAGTGTTCTGCAGGAAATGCACAGACAGAAAGCATGCCAGTCTTTGCAGGACCTAGGCAATGTTTTGGAAAATGTCTCTGTACTATATTATCTAAAGCAAAAGAAAATGTAATTAAAGGCAGGTCTTCAGTTGGCATACACTAGTGAACCTCTGTTGAAGTCAATGGAGCTATGCTGATCTACATCAGTTGAGGATCTGGACATTTATCTCTAAAGAAAATGAAATCTGAACCAGAGAATTATCACCTAATAATCCCGATTCTGATTTAAAGCCTGTACAAAGTTAAAGAAATTCCTTGATGACAAGACTGTCCTTCATTGAGCCATGGTCTTGGCACAATAAAATGAGAGCACTAAAGAGGTCACCATTATAAAGTCAGACTTCCTCACTCCTATATTTGGACCCCTTTGGATGTTTATTGTGGTGCCCAGTGATTTAACTGCAAAGCTTCCATTCATGGTCAAATGAGTCTCCTGATCAGACCCCACAATCTGTGCATGTTGAGTTTTAACTGAAGCATGTTTTTATGCATGTGTTATAGACCCTCGGAAATGCGGATTTGTTAAGGAAATGCCCACTTTCAAGTTCCTGTGGGCACTGTCTTTAAGGAGAGTGTTAAAATGGGATTGCCTCATTTAAAAAAAATGATATTCCCCTCTGATTAGCAGGATTTAGAATTCCCTCTAATCTTGTTTCCTTTGAATTAGTGCTTAAATGACATTAATTGAATACAGTTCAAGAACCCAAAGCAGGGAGCAGAGATGGTGTGGAAGTAGAGAGAGGGAGAGAGAGAAAAAAAAGTCATGATAAAACAATGGTAAGGTTTGGTAAAACTGAAGTTATCCTTTGTAAGCATATGGAACCCAAGTTGCAAAGTTTGGATCTAGAGCAAAATGCCCCGAGTTGGGAAGATGTTCTAATTTTGACCCTTAGCTCTAACGGAAATTGCCCCAGCTTCTTTTCCCAATAGCTGTGAGCTGAGAACAGCTCTTGCACTATTGTTAAGGAGGTGGAAAAGTAAAAACATATAAACATTAACTAACTTTCTGAATGCTAACACATAGAAATCATATTCTGACACGTACTGCCACCACTGCCAAAGGATTTATTTTCTAGACTGTCATAAGATGACCCATTAGCTTGTTTTTATATATATATATATATATATATATATATATATATATATATACACACATATCAACCCCATCCCTCCACAATAAACATTGGCATCTTTCTGATCTTTTCGCCTCTTCACCTCACTTCCTTGACCCTTTACCAGTCTCCTAAGCACTTGATGAAAGACATACATGGTTCATGGCAGGAACTGAAACTTTACATTTTGCTTTCAAGCTTCAGAATATTCCCCAAACATCTCATATTCCTCTCCAGGAAATCCCTTTAAAAACAATCTCTAGTGGGTAATAAAGGAGTCAAACCATCACACATCCGATCTTAAATTTCTGCTAGTACTTAATGACTGGATCAAATATCTGAGAGGAGGGTAACTTTTATCATCTCTAGATAAATGCGAAGATGACTGGATATTTCCACTCTAGCACTACTTTAATACAAATATAAATTAGACTGCATTTTAACAGTCTGCTTTTCATTCCCTCTTCAGCTGTTTTCCCCCTCCCCAACTACTGCTAATATGTTCTTTCATGACAATTAGTGCAATATCACTAGAGTTGAGGTTGTCTCAAACACTTTAGTGCAGATCAGGACTATGGTTTGTAACTTTAGAGTTAGGTTGACACAAGGCAGCTTACAATGATCTCAGTATGTTAGTGTCTAAACTAAAATTTCACTCCTGCTGACGTAATTGCTCCACTATGCCAAGTTAAATCCACCTCCATGAGAGGCGTAGAGTTTAGGTCAACATAGTTAGGACAATGCAGTGTCAGTGTAGACCAGGGGTGGGCAAACTTTTTGGCCTGAGGGCCACATCGGGTTTCTGAAATTGTCTGGAGGGCTGGTTAGGGGAGGCTGTGCCTCCCCAAACAGACAGGCGTGGCCTAGTCCCCACCCCCTATCCAACCCACCCCTGCTTCTCGGCCCCTGACTGCTCCCCTCCAGACTCCTGCCCCATCCAACCCCCCCTGTTCCCTGTCCCCTGATGGCCCCCCCGGGACCCCTACCCCATCCACCCCCGCCCCCTGTCCCCTGACTGCCCCCGGAACCACGCAACAAGAATCCCGCCGCCCAGAGCATTATGGGGGAGGAGGAAAGCAGGGGAGGGGCCGGGGAGCTCAGGGGCTGGGCAGGAGGTCCCGCAGGCTGGATGTGGCCCGTGGGTTGAAGTTTGCCCACCTCTGGTGTAGACACTGTGTTACTTTAGGGTTGCAGGGCCGGCTCCAGGCACCAGCCTACCAAGCATGTGGTTGGGGCGGCACCTTGGGGGGGGCGGCGCTCAGGGTTTTGTTTTGTTTTTTTTTAACGTTGCGGCCGGCTGGGAGAGCGGGCCGGGACCGGGCTGGCCACCCTGCCCCCAGTGCTCCGGCCGCGAGAGCGGGGCTGGGCTGGCCGCGGAGCTCCAGCCGCGGCCGGGAGAGCGGGGCCTGGGCCGGGCTAGCCGCCCTCCCCGCGGAGCTCCGGGAGAGCGGGGCCCCCTCCACTGGCGCTCTGGCAGGGAGAGGTGTGCTGGTGGGGGGAGGGAATTGTTGCAGCGCAACACGGGGGGGGGGGCGGTTCCGTGTGGGGGGGTGTTTGGGGTTTTTTTGTTTCGGTGGGGTGGCGCTTGGGATGTTTTGGTTTTTTTTGCTTGGGGCGGCTAAATAGTTAGAGCCAGCCCTGTAGGGTTGCCAACTGTCTAATCACACAAACCCAAGCACCCTTGCCCCGCCCCTTCCCTGAGGCCCTGCCCCTTCCCCTGTGGTCCCACCCCGCTCACTCCATCCCCTCTCCCTCTGACAGAGGGCAAAGTATGATAATCATAATAATTGGAAGCATCTCTCTCATGAATTTGCTGGTAATTTTTTGTCTCTTACTACACACTCTGTGGGTTAAGACAAAGAATTTGGTACTGATGGTAAATACTTTAAAAATGTGTGACATATATGATTTTTGGAAGAAACTTTGGTACAGACTAGAAATGGTAACAAGGAAGTCCTATAAAATACTACCTCTCAGCTAGACCTGTTAACAGGCTTAGAGCTTGGCACAGCAGAGAAAGCATAACCAATCTAGACTGCTGTGTGGAAGGGGAAACTGAGGCACCTTACCTCATGGCATTGATGGCTAAATGCCAAGACACATACACGTTAAAAGATATTGATATCTGATTTATGATGACAATGCTACACACCAGAATTTTGTCAGGCAACCTGGGAACGGAACCACAGAACTTTGCAAAAACACCTATGGATGACATTACAATGTTTGGTAACACTTGGAGGTTGTATAACCAAAGCCAAAAAGGGATTTTAGGTACACTGCCTCCGCATTGGTCAGTGACCAACACTCTGGCAGTAATCTAAGGGGGGAGGTATGACTTTACACCCCATATTCTTTATGAAAATATGCTTATGATATGGATATAGCATAACTGAGATATTTTATCCATGATGGGTCTTGTAAGATACCATTGGAAAGGTTACAATTTACTGAATGTGATTATTCAATTTGTATGCATGCATCATTTCTGTATCTGGAGTTTGGAATATTGACTATGTAACAATTACAACTGTGGTTATACTTGGAGACGCCCACCAGACAATAAGCAATCAGCCTTAATGGGCCATTAGGAAGAAGACAAAGAGTCTTTGAAAATGTGGATCCCCCATCTTCTGGAAGTTTCTTTCTGTGGAGATTGCAAATAAACCTGGTTCCATGGCTGCTTGGACATTGCAAGGTCAAGTGATAATGTTACCTGCTAAAAAGTAACATCTTGGACACTGCTGGTACTTTTCCACTGGGAACAAAGGATTACCGCCTTATGTAAATTCTATTTAAGGCTGGGGAGTAAGGCAAGCAGGACTCCCCGTTCTCTGCCTTCCCACCCAAGAAGAAAGACTGCTAAAAGTATCTGAAGAGACAAAGGGCAGGTCTTCACTACCCGCCAAATCGGCAGGTAGCAATCCCCCATCGCTCTGCTGTCGACTCCGGTAATCCACCCCGGCGACAGGGGAGCGGCGGCAGTCGACCCTGCGGCATCCTCACGGCGCGGTAAGTCGATCGAGGTACGTCAACTTCAGCTACGTTAGTCACATAGCTGAAGTTGCGTACCTTACATTGACCCCTGCCTCTAGTGTAGACCAGGCCAAAGGAACTAAGATGAGGGAAAGGCAAGAGCTGAGTCAAGACTGAGACAGAGGAGTCTAGTCTGTAAAGAGAAATAACTGGAACTCTAAGATACAAAAACCCTGCATCCTGCCTAAGTCAACATTTAGGGTGAGAAATTACATTTTGTAACCAGTTTCTTTAAGCTCTTAATCTTAGTATGCATGTTTTGTTTTATTTGTTTAGTAATCTGCTTTGTTCTGTTTTGTATCCCTTATAATCACTTAAAATACCTTGTGTAGTTAATAAACTTGTTTTGTTATGATTAAACTCAGTTTGTGACATTTATAGCCGGGGGGGGGGGGGGGGGGGAGGAGAGAGAAGGAGTTGTGCACATCTCCCCCCACATTGAGGGAGGGGGCAAATCTCTGATCTTATGTTGTATAGATTTCTCTACAGCACAAGACAATATTATTTTGGGTGTACTTTCCAGAGGGGAGCTGCACTTGAGTGCTGGGCATTTTCCTAGCTCAGTCTTCTCATAGAGAGAGCAGTTTTCAGACTCTGTGTGATTCTACAGCTGGTGCGTCTCTACCTGTGAGGCCGGAGAGCCTAATTCAGCAAAACAGGGAGAGGGAGCCCAGGCTAGTGGAGCAGGTGCACTCAGTGAAATCCCAGTACATCAGGTGGCATCCCAGAACGGGGGTCCAACCCGTCACACCCAGTATGGCTGTCCTTATGTAATCCGCCAGTCTGGAAAGAAAATCCCTGCTCGCAGCTTTCTGAACAGTCCCATGTTCTTAAAGTTGCGTGTGTCAGGCACCCTCCCTGACCAGCCCATGTTGATGTCACTAAAGCATCCCCTGTGATCCAACAGTGTTTGCATTACCGTAGAAAAGTAGCCCTTTCTGTTGATGTGCTCTGTGGCAAGGCAGTCTGGTGCCAAAATAGAGATATGCATGCCACCTATCGCCCCACTGCAATTTGGGAACCCCATTGTTGAAAAACCACCCACTATGTCCTGCATATTGCCCAGAGTCACAGTCCTCCATAGCAGGAGGCAATAAATGACCCTGCACACAACAGCTCCCATAGTGGATTTCCCAACTCCAAATTGATTCCCGACTGATCAGTAGCAATCGGGCATTGCAAGTTTCCACAGAGCAATCGCCGCGTGTTTCTCCATTGTCTGCGCAGCAGATCTCATTTTGGTGTCACCGCGCTGGAGGACTGGGGTGAGCTCTGCACACAGGTCCAGGAATGTGACCTTGTGCACTTGAACGTTCTGCACCCACTGCTCATCACCGCAAACCCAAATGACATCACGATCCCACTAATCAGTGCTACTGTCTCAGGCCCAGAACCGGCACTCCACCCGCTGCAGCTGTTCCGTGAATGCTGCCAACAGCTTTCCATTGTTTCTTTCTATGTCCCACAGCAATCTAGCCTTCAAGGAATCATCATGTTCCCCATGACTCCTCTGGCAGCTCTACAAATACCGCAGGATCAGGAGTTCTGTGCTCGCAAGGCTCATCACAGTAGAGCAGAACCATGCAGGATCCAAGCTTCTCACCCAGATGTGTGGGTGTGCAGGGGGTTTGAAAAGAGGCACAAAACATTATGAGATGCAGAAGAAATTATGGGATGGAGAACAGTGCATTATGGGATGTTAAAATCATGTTCCCAGTCACCCCTGTGCAACTCGGTTCAGCCCCACGAGGCATTGCTAAACCTTCCCAAAACATCCTGAGCCAGATAGTAGTGAGTTGCACAGTGGGATCGCTGCCCACGGTTCACTGCTCTCTGGATCGATGCGAGCGCTGCTGGTGAGGACGTGCACTGCTGACACAAGGAGCATAGACTCACAAAAGCAATTTAATTACTGTGCCAACTGTATTCCGAAGTAACTTTAGGTCGACATCATTTTGTAGTGTAGACATGCCCTTAGTTTTAAGATTGAATGACTTAACAAACAAACAAAACCCCCAACCAAACAAAAAAAGAAATTGCTCCTGGATTAAAAAATGATACCTAAAGTCATAGCCGAGGGGAAAGTGTACATTACACCTATATGTATGTATATGCGAAGGAGGGTTTGCATGTTTTTTTTTTAGAAAACATTTGATTTGTTGTTCGTTGGCTCTTAAAAACGAAAAGTGTTGTAGTTAATTGATTACACGTTTTGCTATTTTAGAAAATAAGATGTTATTATCCTTTCAAAATCCATACTTCTGTGTGTGTTCAAGATGTGCCGAGAACCCAACAATTCCAATGTTTTTTTGAGAATGCATCGTTTTTCTACATATGCATTGCACACCACCCCCCTCAAAAATGATTAAACTAACCCAGGCTATAATTACTTCCCTGCACAATAGACTGCAATTGCTTGCATGAAGGAAATATCACATAATGTTATAACTTAGGACTGTAATTATATATTTGCTCTATGGAGAGTCATAAATAATAGAGTGCAATGAGTCTCTTATTGTTGTTAGTCTATCGTGCCAACTCACATTTTAATTACTTGATTTTAAAAAAGCAAATAGAGAGCTTGAATCCTAGGCAACATGTTCAAATCAAGTTAGGTTGGGAAATAAATGAAGTGAGTGTGTCCCCATCCCCATCTTAAGGCCCAGCCATCCTGTCCGTTCCATGCACACGCCTCAGAGTTGCTGGTCAGGCTATTCAAATTTTCTGTCAAAACCACTTCAGTGGAAAACTGGGGTTTTTACTCAACAAAATTTGCAAAAATTGTTTGCTTTCTCTGGATTTTTTTTTAAGTTTTCCTTGAAAAAACATATGAAAATTGAAATATTTCATCCCAAAACTAAAACATTTTGATCTGGATATCCCACCCTGCTGCCTCATGAGAGAGTTCAGTTTTCTCATGTCCTCATTCCTCCATGGGCTAGGCTCCCTAGAAAGACTACAGCTCCCATGATGCACTGTGGCCAGGAGCTCCCATGATGCAAGTGCCCCACTTCAACATAAGGGGAGACTGTAGTGAATCATGAGAGTTGTAGTCCAACCTGGGAACTCAAACTCCTTTATCATTATAGAGAATGAGACACAAACTACAACTCCCATGAGACACCACAGCAGCATTTTCAGTTGTTGGCCAAACAGTCTAACTTTTCCACAGAAAATTTTGATGAAAACTAATATCACCCTCCCCCATTTTCTTCTACATTTTCTGTGGAAACACCCAGTTTCCAACCAGCTCTAGTCCCTGGTAATTGTATGACTGCACGGTCAAAAAAGGTGGTTGTGCACATTGGTGTTAAGCTAAAGGTAAGGAAAAGTTTTGCATGGGCTTGTGAGGTTTCTTGACAATTTAGTACACAGCAAGAAAAATGTATAATTAAAAAGTTGGTTCAGATACTTCAGAGTTTGTATATAGGGTGACCAGACAGCAAGTGTGAAAAATCGGGACAGGGGGTGAGAGGTAATAGGAGCCTATATAAGAAAAAGACCCAAAAATCAGGACTGTCCCTATAAAATTGGGACATCTGGTCACCCTATGTATAGCATAACTTGGCATGCACTATGAGGCAACGGTGAGCTGACAGAGTGGTTTGAAATGAAAACTGGAGTACACAGGTTTGCATACTCAGCCCAATATTTTTTGCTCTATAGTTAGAAAACATCTTGTCCAGCTCCCTTATTGGCACTGGCGGAGGCTGCAGGATTTTGGGGAAATTTATCAATCACCTTGAGTTTGCAGACAATATCATAACACCACCTATGGAGGAATACAACCAAGAAGCAGCAACTAACCTGTACACAACAGCCAGAGAATGAGGATTAAAGATGAATGAACAAGAGACCAAACTAAGGGTAACAACAAAACACCCCCTCTTCCCAAAAAACAGGCGAAACCTGTCATTAAGGGTGTAGACATCAAACAAGTAGATACTTTCTGCTACTGTCCTATCATAACATATGACAACTGCTATGAAGAGGACCTTGACAAGCAGATCATTACTGGGAACAGAATATTTATATGCCTGAATAAAAATGTTTGGAACCTTAAAAATCAGTGTCCACGACAGCTAAAACCAGATTGTATACAATGGTTGAGAAACATGGGAACTGAGAAAGCATCTGTAGAAAAAGCTGCAAACATTTGAAATGAAGTATCTCCACCATATCCTAGCTGTGACAAGGCTAGATATACTAAGAAGCGACATCATCTGTAGAAGACTGAAAGTGCACTACATGACTAAACTCATCAAAACATGCCAATTACAATGGTTTGGCCATGTTGCTAGAATGACCCCATACGGCTTTCTTAAAATTGTTCTCTATGGAAGAGCGCATGGAGAGGCAGTCTGTGGATGTCGAAGGAGACAAGGGTATAGCGCGGTATATAAAAACTATCCAGGCAATACCCGTTCTTCCCCCAATAAGGCTCAAATGGCAGCTCACAGCAGACTTGGATGGAATCTGCTCAGAATCTTGGGGCTACCCAGCCAGACCACTGGAAAAAGGAGATGATGATGAAGACTGGTACATTCTACATAGATAGTACAACTGCAAATGCAACACAGCAGAGGATTCATTCAGACCTGGGAATTTCCATTTCTCTCAATGCAGAGTGTATGTATATGAAGACCCTAAATCAATTTGTGACTGTATACCAGACAAAGCAACTTCAGAGAGAAATGCCACAAGGAGCTAATTTTGGATGTGGGTGTTCTCATTAGAATTTTTATATTTCTGCCTAGTAATAGCAAAAGTAATATTACAACTCCAAAAGTACAACAAATCTAATGTGTTGGGTATAATGGATGGAAGTAATTGAGTGTGAGTGCTCTTTCTCTCTTGTGAGAGAAAGATCTCTATTGTGAAAAATTCCTAGTTAATGATCTGGAGGGTTATTTTAAAAGTCAGATCTTTTCAAATCCAGATGGAGGAGCGGGTTTATTGCAGCTGAGCGGGAAGGAGGATATTGATATTTTGAACTATGTGGACATTATTAAAATCCAGAATCTGCTTTAAAATGATTTTGATGTCATCTTGCCTAAAGGGACATAGTCAGGTTGATTCACATTTGTGTCTGAAAATTTTGTGTCTACTATTAGTACAAATAGCACTTAAGGTTACTGGAAGGGAAAGAAGCTAGTGGTGTGTGTGTGTGTGTGTGAAATCATTTACAATTTGTTTTCATAATATATTTGACAACATTTTACATGAAATTTTCAAAAGCATTCAGCATTGGCCTACTGTGAAAATCCTACATTTATATAGTCATTTTCACGTTTTCCCCATGTGCTAGCATGACGCCCCATTGACTTTCAATTTCAGGATCAAGACCTTAGCCAGCTGCTTTCTTCCTTGTTTAGAAGGTTCTTTTCAACATCAACAGGAAAGCAGAAAACCCGCTTAAATTTGCTTTTAAAGACTTTTTTTAAATTCTAGGACATGCTACTACAGGCAGATAGCGTTCTGTCGAAATCGAAATACTTCATGAAACAGTGTTGATTTAGCCAAAATTTCATTTCAGGAAAGCAATGACAAAGTGCTGACAATGACAAAGGACCCATTTCAATTTTTTGGAATGAAAATGTTTTGGCTTTTTAATTTTGAAATGATATATCAGTTTGAATTTAATTTTTTTTTATATTATATATTATATACCCCAAAAGTCAAAATAAAGAGGTTTAAATGTTGTCAAAAACGAAACATTTCAATCAATCCCAAATGAAATTATTTTTGGAATTCATAGAATCATAGAATATCAGGGTTGGAAGGGACCTTAGGAGGTCATCTAGTCCAACCCCCTGCTCAAAGCAGGATCAATCCCCAATTTTTGCCCCAGATCCCTAAATGGCCCCCTCAAAGATTGAATTTACAACCCTGGGTTTAGCAGGCCAATGCTCAAACCACTGAGCTATCCCTCCCGCCCGGGAATTGCCCCTCACCGAGAATTTTGAAATGTTCAGGTTTTGTTCTGATTTGAAGCAAAGCCAAACTTTGAAATCCTTCAGAAGAACCACAATGACCATCCTTCAGCCAACTTTAATTATTAACTGAATTTTTCAGGCAGGGAATTCAGTCCCAGAGAGGCTAAATGATTTATCTAAAGTCACACAAAAGCCTGCAGCAGAGCAGGGATGCAAACCTGGAGCTCTGCAACACTGGTTTAGCACCTGACCCGCTAGACCACCCTTCTTCTCTTGTGGGTTTATGTGTTGCCAACCAAGAAGAGGAAACCACCCATCCGATTTCCTGTTCCAGCCTCTAAGCATGAAATAGGGCTTTAAAGACACAAAACAAGTTTTATGATGACAACTACATTCATCTTGGTGGCAGCCACTTATACTTTATATTAAAAACTTGTGCGGGAGTTGTTATTGTTCACCATAAAGCCTTTTAATTTAAAAGAGCATGTGACGGTCTTAATCCACAGCTAGGAGGCACTGTCCAAAAAGAGAGAAAGCCTCCCCCCGCCCCAACCCCCATCAAAGAAACTTTTGGAGCAGACCCAAAGATTGGAGTCAGTTGAAAAGAGAGGCAGAGCAGGCAAAAAAGTAGCCAGATTCTGACCCAGAAAGAGGTTGAAGAAACCAATCACTTCAAGACTAAAAATGTGTTTTAAGGCAGAGACATGCGATGTACTTTAAAGTCCTTTCCAGGATCTCCATACCTGCTGGGCTTCATTTCAGAGCCCAGCGGTTTTATTAGACAAACAAGTTTAACCCACCCAAAACGTTTGCTCTTTAATGTGCACTTCACATTGCAATAGTTTGCACAAGGAATTAGAGGTGCTGGGACAAATTCTGTTCTCACACGCAGGTAACACACAGGGAATAAACAGAACAAGATGGGGTCCACCTTCTCTGAGGGTGGCCCCTGGAATCTAGTCCCATATTCCTAGAACTTCAAATCTTTAGTTAGTTGTATTTTCTCTTTGAATAGGCTTAGCGGATACATGAGCCATTAAAACATTCTTGGATTTTTTTTTTAAGTCCTCCCTCTGTGCTCAGAAAAGCAGAGGTGCAGATTCTTGGGGCTGATGAGCAAGAGACAAAATCCTGGAATGGAGGGAAGAACACATTTATATTTTTAAAAGAAGACCTGAAGGTCTGGGTTCTATATCTAGCTTAGCCACAGACCACCGGTGTGACCTTGGGCAAGTCACTTACATCCACATTTTCAAAAGTGGCAACGATTTTTGGGTGCTGCAAACTTGTGGGTGCCCAGCTTTAGTCAGCTCTGGTCTGATTTTCTAAGGTGCTGAGCCCCTATTTAATTCAATAGGAGCTGTGGTTGCTTAGTACCCATAGGTGTACTCCGGGAACTGGTAGGTCCTGGCACCAGAACTGAGAGCCTCTCTCTCCTGTGCTCTTAAGTGTCTGCCCCCTGCCCCAACATTGGGCCAACTCAAATGCAGAGGGAAGAAGAGCCAGACCTGAGGAACAGTGGGGAGTAGAAACTGGGACTGTAGGCTGGCAGGAAAGGGGGGAGGGAAATTGGGACTGGGAGTTGTGGGGAGACTGGGATGGGAAACGGGGAGAGGGACCGACTGGGAGCCAGCCGATAGGGCAGAGACTTGGATGGGATGAGGAGCCAGGAGGGAGACAAAACTCTATGCCACAGAGTTTCTGTGGGCTTCAGGACAGGTCACTGAAACGGATCTTTTCATAGGTGGTCACTAACTTCCTGCCTCGCCCCCATTGGGTGTCCACCTTCAGACGCTGGGGTCTGACTTTCAGAAGTGCCAAGCACTGACAGCTGTAAATGAACTCAGTAGGAGCTGTCCCTGAGTACAGAAAGTGCTATGTCATGCTAAGTGCTCGTGGGGGGAAAAAATAAATCAGGTTTTAGGCAAATTGAGCATGCAAAATTAGTGGACACTTCTGACCTTAATCTCTCTGTAACTCAGCTCTCCACCTGTCAAATGGGACTGGCATCCCCTCATCTCACGGGTGTTCTGTGGAGATAAGTTTCTGGGTGGTTCTGAAGCACTCAGATACTATAGTGAGGAGCACCATAGAAAAGCCATTATGGAAATTAGTCATTCTGTCTTCAGAACAGGGTTTGGACAGTGCATGGTAAATAAGGCCTGGGGCCACACGTTGAACACGGAGGAAAAAACACAATATGTAGCCGGAGCTCTGTGAACTGGGTGCACCAGCCACAGGGAGTTTGGCAGATGATTGCTAAGGTGACTTGGCCCTCCAGTGAAGCCCCAACTCCTGTCACCAAGTCATTGCCTGGTGACATGATCTGACCACAGCCGGGGGTGGGGGGGGTGGGGGAGAATGCTAGAGAGATTGTAGAAATATTTATAAAAGGTGTGCCTCAGTATTCAGTTAATCATGATCTACACCCAAAGTTATAGTCCCATTTCCCTAGGAGTTCCCTTACCCCTCAGGCAAGCCCACAGTTTCCTGGGGACGCAGACCCCAAGCTTCCCAACTTTCCCCAAACTCAGTACCTCCCTCGACAGGCATTTTCTTCTCATCCTGCCCCTCTCTGGAACTGCTTCTCCCTCCAACCCCAGCACTCCTTCAGCATCCAGCCTCCTTGGGTGCTGACTCTGCCCCTCCCTCACTCCCTGAAATGACTTATCTAAACCCCAGATCTCTCCCACGCCCAGCAGGCTCTGAGAGGAGTGGTTAATTGGAGTCAGCTGCTTGGTTTTTTTTTCCTCTCTATGTAACAATTCACACTGTCAGATTCTCATTGCTCAGTTAATGTCCATTCTGTGCACTGAATGAGACAAGGGTCCTTTGGGGGAAAAAGTAGAATGTGATCATGTAATTAAAGACTGTATTATAATACATATGCACGTGGGGGCCAAATTAAGGTTACACACACAGCCTGAATTCTGGCATTTCCTAACTTCTGAGAACTTGACGCTGGAACCTTAATAGCACTCTTTTAACATGGCTTGTGTGTTTAATATATAAATATGTCACCTATGGGAACATGAACGACAATGCTTCCTAAAGACATGGGGAAAATACATTAACAGAGAAATACACATTAAGGAATGCTGATCAACATGGCCTTATGAGTAAGCTTCTCCTGTATTTGCCATTATAAAAGGAAAACTTTTTTTAAGATATGGTGTCAATATAATAGTGTTTGTACCTAATATTCTACAATGGGCTATTACAGCAGTAAACACTGAAAATATATCTATATGTGAGCAATACTAGAGAGGTGGAAATCTAAGAAGCTTGTTAATTAATCTGTAATGAGATTGGCACAAGATCATTGTGACAAGTGTGGATCAAATCAGGTCAATAACTGGATGTAGTCTTCCTACTTATAGTTTTTTAGGGTCTCAGTGACATTGCCTTCCAAGAACGTCTCTCTTTAATAACACATTCATTAGTGACAGTTCAGCTCTTGTTAGCAGTAATTGTGAAAAGGAAGCATCCTGCTCTAACACTTGATATACGATAGAGTTTCTGAAATAATGGGAATAACAGAGCAGTAGACACAGCAATTTAAAACTCACAAGTGACACACAAAATTAAAGGTCACTTAATATAAAGTTTACACTTATAAAGAGCTTATAGAGGGTTAAAATTATTAGAGGTTATAAGCATGTTGTAGTCATAAATAGCATGTGTTATAGATTATAACACCTTCTACGGACAGGCTCGTAACAGATGGTTCCAAGTCACGGCTATAGACAATGTTGTTGGATTCTAACAATTGATTGACTATTTATCAAGACATCCATTACTCCGTTATTAACCATTGAGAAACTGCTTCTAAATGTACTCTTACTATAAAGTATAATCCAACTAACAAATACATAGCTATCTGGCTTCCTTTTATTGCATGTTCAGATAAGGCATTCACCAGGTTAAGAAAAAAAAGTTTTATAGCTAATTATTAAACAAGATGTTGTCTGGGTTAAATGTTTCCAGAGAAAGTGATCATTGATAATAGCAAGAAATACAGAAAACACACACAGCAATCTCGCCTTGGAAAAAGAAGCAAGAAAACTAACCTAAGACTGTAGCCAAAGACTAGATCCAAAACCTGGACCTTTCAGAACCTGAAATACAGCACAGGAACGTAAGTTTGACAAAAGTAACTTCACAACCTTTTGCAATGGAAAATTCACACATTCATATATGCATGAACGCTTTTTATATTTTTAAATTTTCTCTCTCATGTATGTCCAAAAAAATAAAATAAAATGTTATTAAAATATAATTCCCTTCTTCCTCCCCACACCCACAGAACAATATTAAAAAGATAGGACTGGATCCAAAGCGCAGTGAAGTCAAAGGGTGGTGGGGTGGGGTGGGAGGTCTTTGCATTGAAATCCTTCAGTTTAGTTCTTGTCACTTTTCATCCTCTTCTTTCTCCTCAAGTAAGTTTTTGAAACTTGCTCTCACTTTAGCAGTTTTCCTCTCTCCTTTTTAAGGACAATAGGCGCCTTTCTGATATTGGGCGATCTTTGCTGGACAAAGGACATTCATAGAATCATAGGGTTGGAAGGGACCTCATCTAGCCCAACCCCCTGCTCGAAGCAGGATCAACCCCCAACTAAATCATCCCAGCCAGGGCTTTGTCAAGCCGGGCCTTAAAAACCTCTAAGGACGGAGATTCCACCACCTCCCAAGGTGCACCTAAGTGAAGAGCAGCTGGTTATCACTGAACCAAGGCAAGATGGAAGTGATGTTAGTGGGAAGAGGAAGACCTTCGGAAGAATGTGCCTAATCCACAACATCTCCATCAAGGCCATCTGCCTTTGGATTGTTACATCAATCTGCACCCTGGGGTTTTGCTTAGATTTCCCATTGCTATCAGATGTCCAGATAGCCACTGTAGCCAAAACTGCCCACTTCCAGCTGGAAAACCGCATCCCATCCTCTTGGGCACAGTCAGTCATGCAGATCCATGCACGTGTGACCTCCAGGATTGTTTCCAGACAGGCGTTCCAATGAAATCACATATTCTAAAAAAAGCCCCGGCCTGTCTGCTTAGCAACACAGGTCACCAGTAAACATATCACTCCAGTGCTCTACTCTCTGCATTGACTCCTGTTGAGTACAGAGTGCAGCTTAAGGCCTAGTCCTGATTTTTGACAGGATTGGCCCTATCTCCCTCCCCAACCATGGCCTCTCATGTTAGCTACACTCCATGGGCCCAGTGAAATGGTCATCTCTCCAGCATGCTCTCCATGAGTGCATGAGACAGGACCTTCACAGAAGTGAGACCTAAACTACTAGAAGAAGTCTGGTTACTACTCTCACTGGGTTCAGATCCAAATGCAAGACTCATGTCTGACCTAGTTTTTCCCACAAGAACTATAGAGGTCTTTTTAAAAAAAATACATTGGAGGTATTAGATACTGATGGTGCAAGTGTAACTGCCCAGATAGACAACTAGATAATATCAGGAGTTAAACTAAGGGAATGAGGTCAGGAAGCTGCTGAAAGGACAGAAGGGATCCTCTTCCTCTCTTTGGATTGGATAAACAGCCCTCTCCTTCTTTATTGGCTGGTGTAGTTAGAGCTCCTCCTCCTTTTTCATTCTATTTTAACTGCTGGACAATATCTCCCCTTTGGAATGTCTCCGGCACCACATCCTTGCTTCTTTCACTACTTCCTTTGTTTGCATCGCTCCACATAGGGTGACTGGACAGCAAGTGTGAAAAATCGGGACAGGGGCTGGGGGGTAATAGGAGCCTGTATAAGAGAGAGACCCAAAATTGGGACTGTCCCTATAAAATCAGGACATCTGGCCACCCTACCACAGGGTGGAAATTCCAAGCCTTTCTGAAGTAGCTCCCAGCTCCACAAAGAGCAGCTGACTTGGTGCACACCTCATCGTCCTTTGCTTAAGCAACGAGAGAAAATGCAATGCAATTCAACCTCTTCTACTATTCCACGTAACGCTGGTTTTGAATGCTCCCTAGAAGGTTACAAACATAATATTCCCAACTCTCCCTGCATTTTGGAATGGGTTTTGCAGACCTGTCAACTCTCACGCATTGCTTGCAAGAAGTACTAGCGATGCCGGAGTACAATTAAGCCTTGCTCACGATAGAACTCAAATGTCAGGATTTTTTCCCCAGCCACGGCACATTCTTAAAACATATTTCCAGTCAAATCCCACCCTAAATAAAGGAATGCGATTTCTCCACCAGGCAGTTACTTCTAAAGTACTTCAAAAGACAATGAGAATTCAGCTACATGTCGGATAAACAAAGCTATCGAGCTAACAAGTGGTGGGGAGGGAAAGAGACAGCGTGGCTACACCCAGCAGGGAAAAGAAACTTCATCTGAGATATAAAGAAGGGAAGGAGGGCCTGGCAAACCTCAAATAAGCAACTGAATAAACTGAAAAAAAAATCCTGACATTTGAGAGTTCTAAAAGTGAGTCTTAATTTTACTTAGAAATCCTGTCAGCTCCCCCAGGTGTGGCCAGGTCTCCAGGGGTCAGCCCAGGGCAGCTGCTCCCCTGCCAGCCTGGGAAGTGGGGGAGGGAACCCCACTGCAGCCCCCGCAGTAGGGTTGCCAACCCTCCAGGATTGGCCTGGAATCTCCCGGAATCAGCATCGATCTCCCGGTGACTATTGAAAGCAATCCTGGAGATTTGAATAGGATATTTTCAGAAAATGACTTATGTCATGTTGGAAACAAAATATCTCCTGGAATAGCTTTCAGTCAGAGCTGGCAACCCTACCCCTCAGCCCTGGCGAGGGGGAAGAACCCTAAGGAGAAGAGGGGAGGCTGCAGTGAGGAGGGTGATGGCCGATGGGTTGGGTGGGGGGGCTGTAATGAAGGTGGGTTCTGAGCAGATAGGGTGAGTGCTGGGTGGGTGAATTGAGGGCAGTGGGGTTTGATGGGTAGGGGGCTGAGCTGGTGGGGTGGTGATGATGGAGGCTGTGGGACTGAACTGAGCATGGGCTGAATTGAGGGGAGTTGGGTGAAGAGAGAACTGATGAGGGTCTGGGGGACAGGGGGACTGGGCAGGATACAGGCAGATGTGGGGATGAGAGCTCTTACAGCGGGGGCCAAAATCACCTTATCTAGTTCATGTGGGAGAGCGAGTGACACTAATTGTCACATGCACACACCCTGGGGATGGGCAGGGGGAGACGGATCCAAAAATCAAGAAATTGACGAAAAGCACAATGTAATTTTTTTTTTAAATGTCATGATTTTTTGTGGGGGTCCGTCCGACTCGTGACTTTTCATCTCTTGAAGTTGGCAATACTGGTTTTGTGACTAACTGGGGGACATGAAACATACTAGAGCCAGTTGTTTCAGACAATTTTGTCTTTGCATTGGTGATCTCTGTGTAATCCCATTGAGTAATGCAAATACACTCTGCCTTCTTGCACTGGCCCATCACAACAATTATCACAATTCAGAGGCTTTTACAGCCCTGATCTTGAGAAATGATTATGGGGGGAAAAAAGCTAAAACCTTGTGTAGCAACCTGGTGTATTAGAATTTTTTATTTGGATTTACTTTCATCTACTGTTTTTCTAAACACAAATTGGCTTGTTGGTGATGCCACAAAACCAGATTGAGTGACCAGTTCATTACTGTTGATTATATCTCATTATTTCATCTAGGTTTCAATTAAACACATCACTGATGAGAAAAATAACCCCACGAAAGCAAGAGATGCATCCAAGCAACACTACATTCTATACCATGTCCACCTATTCTAAGACCCAGAAAGAAAGGGGGGATTTTTATTACCGTTAACATAATAAAGGAAGGCAAAGTGACCAATTATGGTAATCATAGAATCATAGAATCTCAGGGTTGGAAGGGACCTCAGGAGGTCATCTAGTCCAACCCCCTGCTCAAAGCAGGACCAACCCCAACTAGATCATCCCAGCCAGGGCTTTGTCAAGCCGGACCTTAAAAACCTCTAAGGAAGGAGATTCCACCACCTCCCTAGGTAACCCATTCCAGTGCTTCACCACCCTACTAGTGCAAAAGTTTTTCCTAATATCCAACCTAAACCTCCCCCTCTGCAACTTGAGACCATTACTCCTTGTTCTGTCATCTTCTACCACTGAGAACAGTCTAGATCCAGCCTCTTTGGAACCCCCTTTTAGGTAATTGAAAGCAGCTATCAAATCCCCCCTCACTCTTCTCTTCTGCAGGCTAAACAATCCCAGTTCCCTCAGCCTCTCCTCATAAGTCATGTGCTCCAGCCCCCTAATCATTTTTGTTGCCCTCCGTTGGACTCTTTCCAATTTATCCACATCCTTCTTGTAGTGTGGGGCCCAAAACTGGACACAGTACTCCAAATGAGGCCTCACCAGTGCCGAATAGAGGGGAATAATCACGTCCCTCGATCTGCTGGAAATGCCCCTACTTATACAACCCAAAATGCCGTTAGCCTTCTTGGCAACAAGGGCACACTGTTGACTCATATTCAGCTTTTCGTCCACTGTAACCCCTAGGTCCTTTTCTGCAGAACTGCTGCCCAGCCATTCGGTCCCTAGTCTGTAGCAGTGCATGGGATTCTTCCGTCCTAAGTGCAGGACTCTGCACTTGTCCTTGTTGAACCTCATCAGATTTCTTTTGGCCCAATCCTCTAATTTGTCTAGGTCCCTCTGTATCCTATCCCTACCCTCCAGCGTATCAACCACTCCTCCCAGTTTAGTGTCATCTGCAAACTTCCTAAGGGTGCAGTCCACACCATCCTCCAGGTCGTTGATGAAGATATTGAACAAAACCGGCCCCAGCACCGACCCTTGGGGCACTCCACTTGATACCGGCTGCCAACTAGACATGGAGCCATTGATCACAACCCGTTGAGCACGACCATCCAGCCAGTTTTCTATCCACCTTACCATCCATTCATCCAGCCCATACTTCTTTAACTTGCTGGCAAGAACACTGTGCGAGACTGTATCAAAAGCTTTGCTAAAGTCAAGAAATAGCACATCCACTGCTTTCCCCTCATCCACAGAGCCAGTTATCTCATCATAGAAGGCAATTAGGCTAGTCAGGCATGACTTGCCCTTGGTGAATCCATGCTGACTGTTCCTGATCACGTTCCCCTCCTTTAAGTGGTTCAGAATTGATTCCTTGAGGACCTGTTCCATGATTTTTCCAGGGATTGAGGTGAGACTGACTGGCCTGTTGTTCCCCGGATCTTCCTTCTTCCCTTTTTTAAAGATGGGCACTACATTAGCTTTTTTCCAGTCATCCGGGACCTCCCCCGATTGCCATGATTTGTCAAAGATAATGGCCAATGGCTCTGCAATCACATCGGCCAACTCCTTTAGCACCCTCGGATGCAGTGCATCCGGCCCCATGGACTTGTGTTCGTCCAGCTTTTCTAAATAGTCCCGAACTACTTCTTTCTCCACAGAGGGCTGGTCACCTCCTCCCCATACCGTGCTGCGGAGTGCAGCCGCCTGGGAGCTGACCTTGTCTGTGAAGACAGAGGCAAAAAAAGCATTGAGTACACTAGCTTTCTCCACATCCTCTGTCACTAGGTTCCCTCCCTCATTCAGCAAGGGGCCCACACGTTCCTTGACTTTCTTCTTGTTGCTAACATACCTGAAGAAACCCTTCTTGTTACTCCTAACATCTCCAGCTAGCTGCAACTCCAAGTGTGATTTGGCCTTCCTAATTTCACTCCTGCATGCCTGAGCAATATTTTTATACTCCTCCCTGGTCATTTGTCCAATCTTCCACTTCTTGTAAGCTGCTTTTTTGTGTTTAAGACGAGCAAGGATTTCACTGTTAAGCCAAGCTGGTCGCCTGCCATATTTACTTTTCTTTCTACACATCGGGATGGTTTGTTCCTGCAACCTCAATAAGGTTTCTTTAAAATACAGCCAGCTTTCCTCGACTCCTTTCCCCCTCATGTTATTCTCCCAGGGGACCTTGCCCATCAGTTCCCTGAGGGAGTCAAAGTCTGCTTTTCTGAAGTCCAGAATATAATTTAGCAAAATAATGTAGGATTATTAGACTTTCCAGAAAGACATCAGTTCGCTATTCCTACCCCACATTCATCTGGGATATTTTCCCTTTTCCTGGGGCCAGGTTTTGCTATGATATATATATATATATATATATATATATATATATATATATATATAAATCACACTTTTCCTTCTGTAAATGAAGCCCTTGTTTGCAACTGCCCTAGGTGCTCATAATTTTATTGGTTCTATACGAAGAAGCTGGGTTTACTGTGAATTCCTGCCTTGTGGCTATCTGGTTTACAAAAGTAAATACATTTCCTGAGCCAGCCAGGCCTCATGGTGCCCAGAATCCCATGTGGAATAAGACAGCCTATAGGAGGAAGCTTTGAAACGCTAGTTGTTTTTTTTTAAAAAAAAACCCATGCTTCTGAGGGCAGCAAAACACAAATGTGCTTTTGTGTCATATTTACTGTACATGATGGATCCAATGCATAAAAGCTGCATTGAACATTTGCTGAGGGGGATGGTCTCCCCCTTAATATGTGCAGAATGCAATGGAAAGTAGATGTGGTTGCTATTTACTAAATCCCTTGTACCCTCCATACAGGTGGCTACATAAAGACTAAACACTCAAGGGCAAAGGGAAAAGCAGCCAAGAAAGTAACTTTCCTGGCTCAGATGCACTTATTTTAAAAAATAAATAAATAAAAATAACATTGCATGACAGCCCAGACCCCTCCCCCCACATCCCCACTTTCCTGTGCGTTTCATTAAAAGTCACTGCAGTGTTTAGCACAGCAACCATGGCCAGATACGCTACAGATGTGTCCTCTGACACACAGCGTGTTCTTCTGAAGAGTCTACTTTCTTAAGCAAACACACAGTCATTCTTTAAAGGATTTCTAACATTGTTTCCGAGACACATTATATTCATTTTTTTTAAATGTCAAGTAGAGATGGACCCAAACCAGAATCATAGCTCCTGAATCCAGAACGTTGGGGTTCAAATTTAAAGTGCCCCCTAGCTCCAGGAGTCCGGCTGGCAAAACTAAAGTCCTAAGCACTAAGGTTTTGCCCAAGTGAAGACATCATCCATAGTTTGGCCATTCTTTCCCCACCCCCTTCTTGTTCTTGCTGGACCAAATTGTCCCCAGAGCAGAAGAGACCCTCAGAGAGACCAGAAGAGGCCACAAGTGTTTCGTGAACAATCCTTCTCTCCTCCCGATGGGAGAGAAAAAAGAGAATGGTTAGAAACCTCCTCCTACAACAGGATGTCTTCAGATCTGTGAGGAATTCACCCACCGCTCAGGGCACTCGCAGAGAAAAGTGGCAGGTTGCCCAAAGGCTTAACACCGCCATACCACTACCTGACCCCACCCTCAATAGCTAACCAGTGACTGCTCCCCCATACCCAACACCCCTATGTTATCAAGGAGGGAAACTCATAAGCGCAGATGATAACATGGACAGTAACCATCTCCCCCTCTGACACCATCCTGCCTTCATCCTCACACTCTGGCAAGCTGCTGTGGAGTGGGGATGGAGGGACCGTCACAGAATCAGGGGAAGGAAAGGAAGCCTTGGGAGGGAAACTTGCTACTATTCTCCTCCTTTGTACCCCTTTTGGCTCCTCTCTGCTTTGGAGCCACGTGGCCCAGCGGATTGAACACTGCAGTGGGAGTCAAGATAGGGATTCTCTGCCAGCGACTTGCTGTGACACCGGGAAGCCACATGCCCTCTCTGCTACAGTTGCCCCTTCTGTAAAATGGGGCTAGTGAGGCTTGGAAAAATGTCACGTGCTTCCAGATACAGAATTGAAGCCCCAAAAGTATTTACATGCTGCTCTTCACCACCACAGCTGAGCAACTGTTCAGACGTCTTAACAGCAAAATACCCTGTTTCTTAAAGGTCATTCTAATGAGCTTCCATTTTCTATTTATCTCAAATATTTCTTTTTACCATGAGCACCTCAATCTTTATCATATGTATTTAGCCTCATAACACCCATGTGAGGTAGGGAAGTACTCTCATTCCTATCTTATAGAGGGGGAACTAAGGCACACAGTGTAGAGATACGTTTGCAGAATATAATTTCGAGATGCTCCCCTAGAAGGGATAGTAGTATGAACGTAGGACTTTGGAGATGTGCCCTGGAGGTGGGGGTTGGGAACACTATATGGCTGTATGCACGCTCCCCAGTTTGTTTTATTCATTTCTCATTCACTGGTTTGTTATTTAATGAACCCCCCAAGGTCATCACATGGTGTCAGAGTTGCTGAATGGGAGGGAAAGCGCAGTCATTTTGAAGTTAACTCCTGTGTTTGCAACTGAAAGCAGAGGCCAAGGGAGGCACCAGAGAAGCACATGGCGCACCAGGCACAGAGGCTTTTGCATGTATTTAGTAAGCATAATAGTAGCTTGACTAGCTTAAGAAGGGGGAAAATGCCAAAGATATATTGCAACCTCCATCCAGTCTGCAATTGTCAGGCAATACTGCAGAGACAGATTTGAATTGTATTTAGCAGCCATAGGAAGAGAGGAGAATAAAGGATAAAGTGAAATCAATCAATCAATCTTTTTGCAGGTTGTGGGGGAGGAAGCACTGAATATTTACAACCACTTGAAGTCTGAAGAAGGTGAAAGCATGAAGTAAAGTAAAAGTGTGCTAAATTTGAGGAACATTGCGTGCCAAAAAGGAATGAAACCAGAGAAGACTTTAGAAACAGAGAGACACACCTATGTCAATTTGATTGTGAAGTCAATCCCCATAGCGAACAGGAAACTGCAACAAATAAGAAAGGAAACAGAGAAAGATGAATCGTTGGGAACCATTAAAGAAGTGAAAATTAAAGAGTGGCTGTAACAGGGTACCCACAGCGCCCCTCCGGTTTTAGCTCCTTGGTCCCTCTCCTTCGGGAATCAGGGACACTTCAGCCTGGTGCAACACCCATGTTCTTTACTTGTGATCAGTTTCCCACCACCAGTTTCCATCTGCTTGGCCTGGCCAGCAACAGACTAGGAGGCGTCTACTCCCTCTGAGTCTGACCTCCCACTCTTAGTCTCTGTACCCCTGTTGCTCACTTCCTTCCAGCCTTTATAGCTCCTTCTAATGAGGCTGGCAGGTGTGGTCAGTTACCAGGCAAACATAGGGTGGTTCACCCAGCCCCATTCTCCCTGATTGTGGCAGGAGCTGGTTAAGGGCTTCTCCAGCAGGCCCCTGCCACAGAAGCCCGAAGAAATAAGTAGTTACTGTCCAAGTATAAGAGACGACTGTAACTGAGACATGATCTTACTGTGATTTTCAAGGGCAGTAAGGTTCTAATTCCAACGAGCCGCCGAGAAGAAATGCGACAGAAGATCCATGAGGGTCATTTAGGAATTGAGAAGTGCAAACAATGAGCACAAGAGATGCTGTATTGGCCACGGACCAATCACGACATTAGTAATGTGGTAGGAAACTGCTTTTCCTGCTTGAAATACAAACCATGCCAACAGACAGAGCCACCGAGCCCTCATCCAATTCCACAAAAGCCTTATGAGAAGGTCGGCACGGACTTGTTTACGAGGCAATCAAAGGCTATTTAATAGTCACAGATTGCAAATGTCTGGATACAGAGAATAATACACTGCACAGTACTAACAGTAAGTCAGTGATAGCCGGAATGAAGGGAATTTTCTCCAGACGTGGAATTTCAGATGAAGTCTTTAGTGAGAATGGGCCACAATTTTTCCAGTGCAGATTTTAGGCCATTTGCCTTTAACTGAAATCCCAGTCTAAGGTGCCTGTACTACTCAGGTGGCTGCGGCAAGCATTCTAGACAGTGGAGCCTGATTATAAGAGGATTTTTTAAGAATGTGCTTTCCGTGCCATCATTTCATCGTTGCTGTGGGAAAGCAGCAACGCTGACATGTTTGTCAACACAACAGTTATTACTGTTGCTCTTTCTCTTCTGGAATTTTGCATGTGCTCAGGACACTTCCCAGCTGTTTATATTTTTCTCTATTGTTAGATTCACCAGTTATGCTTGTCAGCGCGCACACAGAGAGAGGAGAGAGAGAGAGAGAGCGAGCGCGCGCACGCGCCAGGCAGCATAATCAACCCACTATTTTCTGATGTATAATGAAAAGTCCCTACTGTTTCAGGCTCCTAGATCTGAAATTAAATGACACATTAGCCACAGCAGACTGCTGATCAGGACATACTGTAACCCGCAGAACAAATCAAATCACAGAAAGCTTTGAAATTTACTCTTAATCACCCATGCTCACACCCCGGAAGTCCTCGTTTTTTAAAGGCATGAATCTATTTTAACAATAAACAAATGTTCTTCAGATTACAGGGCTATATTGAACTGCTGCAAACAGAATCCTGTTACACTGGGCAAAAATCAATTAATGTGGTGTAGAGAGCAGTCTTCTACAGGGCAAGAAGCTGGACTTGGTGACCTCGTTCAGTGGTTTTCAACCAGGGGTATGCGTACTCCTGGGGATACACAGAGGTCTTCCATGGGGTACATCAGCTCATCTAGATATTTGTCTAGTTTTACAACAGGCTACAGAAAAAGCACTAGCGAAGTCAGTACAAACTAAAATTTCATACAGACAATGACTTGTTCATACTGCTCTATATACTATACACTGAAAAGCAAGTACATTTTATAATGACATGGTAAAAATGAGAAAGCAAGCAATTTTTCAATAACAGAGTACTATGACACTTGTATTTTTATGGCTGATTTTGCAAGGAAGTCGTTTTTAAGTGAGGTGAAACTTGGGGGTAAGCAAGACATATCAGACTCCTGGAAGGGGGACAGTAATCTGGAAAGATTGAGTGCCACTGACCTAGTTTACCTTTTCCACCCCCAGTAGCCAGGACTGTGAATTAAGGTCCTCATCCTGCAAACACTTAAGCACATAGGGAGAGATAGCTCAGTGGTTTGAGTATTGGCCTGCTAAACCGAGGGTTGTGAGTTCAATCCTTGAGGGGGTCATTTAGGGATCTGGGGCAAAAATCTGTCAGGGGACAGTACTTGGTCCTGCTAGTGAAGGCAGGGGACTGGACTCGATGACCTTGAAAGGTCCTTCCAGTTCTAGGAGTTTGGCATATCTCCATTTATTTATTTTATAACTTTAAGCAAGTGAACAGTGCCACTAATCAGGGACTGACGTCAATGGGGCCAGGCTATCATCCCTAGGGTATGTGTTATAGTGATTTTTCCATTTAAATTACCAAAGACGCTTCAGCCATTTCCCTTTGGAGGTGATTCTGCGCTTTTATAGTCTCACTATTCGTTACCTGTATGGATATTTGTTCACTGAAATAGTGGAAGTTGAACAAATAGAAGCTGATTTCAAGCTTGCTTGAACTAGAGGACCAATGCCTACCTAACTATTTGAATTAGTATTTTATTTTTACCCTTTTCTAGCAAACGCTGGGATTATCCTCCTTGTTTCAAGCACCTTATGGCTAGTAGGAAAAAATTATGACCAGTGTGTGCTTGGACTACATCACTATTGAATGATTTTTAAACATGTCATTTGGCATATCAGGACAGAGGTTTGCTCTGCAGCCCCTGTAATTCTGCCATAGACCCAGGAACATCCAACAGCAATGGGAAAGAAGAGAGATTAGTTATCATCTCTCTCACATTGCCGTTGTAATTCTGTCTCTCATGAGCTTACCCAGCACAACAACCAGATCTTTCCAAACACCACTGCAAGTATTACTCATAGTCAAGAGTCACCGCTCCTGCTGAGGTTCTTCCTAGGGCCATATTACTGTCTGGGAAGTGTGTAAATGCAATACGAGTTGAGTTTCACGGAGATTATCAATCTAGTCCAGCTGTCTGGCTCTTTATTGTACACTGGGGGAATAGAGCAGTGATCCTATAGCTATGGCCAGAGTCACACATGCTTGGAGAGTCAGACCCTCAGGATGTTCCAGCCGGTGATTTATAGATCTTTGCAAAGAATTATGGTTCTCACTGATGAGCTAGGGCAGTTACAGTAAAACCAACTCTACAATGAAAGGGCTTTTATCTGCTTAATAACGGTGGCAGTTATGGCTGCCAATTTTGCACAATTCGCTTTCAAGCCTGAGAGCAGCACAAACTGGTTTAAGACGATTTCTGAATGATGAATGGCAACTTGAAAGGTTTCCAGTGCAACATAATTATATTGCATTAATGTGCAATACACAATGGTCTATATGTATCTCAGTGGGGATTTGCGGGCATCGTTCCAAGTAGACTCCAATGGGAGCCATGCTCACAAATCCCAGCAGCCTGCATTGCAAATAGATCCCATATTCATTCCTGAATTACTGGCGTATGGAATTGTGTGTTAGAGATTTGGGATCACATTCACCACTGGCGTAAGGCAGCATAGTTGTATTGACTTCAGTGAATAAGGCCTGTTTTCTTTTTCCCCTCATTCATAGATTCATAGATTCTAGGGCTGGAAGGGACCTCGAGAGGTCATAAAGTCCAGCCCCCTGCCCTCATGGCAGGACCAATTACTGTCTAGACCATCCCTGATAGACATTTATCTAACCCACTCTTAAATATCTCCAGAGATGGAGATTCCACAACCTCCCTGGGCAGTTTATTCCAGTGTTTAACCACCCTGACAGTTAGGAACTTTTTCCTAATGTCCAACCTAAACCTCCCTTGCTGCAGTTTAAGCCCATTGCTTCTTGTTCTATGCTCAGAGGCTAAGATGAACAAGTTTTCTCCCTCCTCCTTATGACACCCTTTTAGATACCTGAAGACCGCTATCATGTCCCCTCTCAGTCTTCTCTTTTCCAAACTAAACAAACCCAATTCCTTCAGCCTTTCTTCATAGGTCATGTTCTCTAGACCCTTAATCATTCTTGTTGCTCTTCTCTGGACCCTCTCCAATTTCTCCACATCTTTCTTGAAATGCAGTGCCCAGAACTGGACACAATACTCCAGTTGAGGCCTAACCAGCGCAGAGTAGAGCGGAAGAATGACTTCTCGTGTCTTGCTCACAACCTGTTAATGCAGCCGGAATCAAGTTTGCCTTTTTTGCAACAGCATCACACTGTTGACTCATATTTAGCATTGGTCCACTGAATTTTGCTATTGCTAATGTAGGCACACCTTAACCTTCAGTTTGCCTCTGGATGACTAACGAGCTTCCTACAGCTTTATATGAAGATAGCATATTGAATAAAAAAAAAGAAAAATCCACCTTTTAGTTTTGAGCAAGATAAGCGAGCAAAAATGCTGATCAAGCAATTTAATTTAGTCATGCCAAGCCCAGTTCAGTGGCCTTGGTTTTTTTCCAACATCAGTCAATCTCATTCGACCCACCAATTCATTGCAATCCTCCAGAATGATTCTCTCTCTATCTAGACAGCTCTGACACCTTTACTAAGCAGAGAATCCAAACTATTTTTAGTAATAAAGTCTGAAATAGCAGAGTTCAAAATTCACATAATTTTGACCAGTGTTTGAACATCCCAAAAATTTAGGGATGTTTAGATCCGGCCTTTGTAAATATTAGACACCCAGACCCCATATTTACAGGCACATTCTTAATACACTCATGAGAAATGGCACAATTCCACAGCCTGGGTCAGATTTCAAACATCCCCCAAAGTTCAATGACATTTGGATCTGCAATTTTCATTTGGGTTCATCTTTAATTTATAGCACGATTTCTACTCGCTCTCTACCAGAGGAATGCTTTTAGGCCTTGTATCATGTCAATCGGCTGGAATTCTCCTCCTGTCAAAGAATGTAGACATTGTTATTAAAAATAGCAATAATCTTCCCCTGCTTATGAATGAGGAATACAGATGGCATTTTATGATTGCAGTATCTCTCTCTATTCTTTTAATTCCAGGTTTTATTTCCTATTTCAACTTGTTTCACTGTTTAGTAAAGTCCCACTCCGGCTATAAAATTGACTGAACCTTCCCTCCCACCCCAGATGGTGGAATGCCTGGGCAAAAGAAAGAAAAAGCCAATTGCAGCCAGCAAAGTTTCTTCTTCAAGGGCTAGCACTTCTAGCACCCAAGTAAAACAAGTTACAGTAAGAATCAAGTAAGGGATAGTTGTCAGTGACAAGGATGTGGACAGTCATTCCAAGTGGTTAGAGCAGGAGTCAATGTTCAGAAATCAGAGTCAGATGCCTGAGCCAAGAGTCAGAGCCAAAGTCATAAATCAGAGCAGAGGATCACAGCGCATTACCTGGAATGAAGTAAAGCTGGATCAGAGGCAAGAACAGGGCTAGGAACAGGACAGGAGCAATCCCAGCTGTGGTCAAACGCTTTGAGCAGCCACAGAACTGCTGCTGCTGCTGCTCCTCTTGGGCTTAAGAGCTGGTCTGCTGACTCTTCCCATAAGTAGGCAGTGTAGCCAGCAGGCAGCCTACTACAGGCCAGGTGGGCTGGTTAGGTTATCCGGAGACTGGCTCTGCTGCAGGACCTGATGTGACATTCTGTACCTTGTGGGAGCGCTCTGTAACCCACATATTCCTCATTTTTATATATAATTGTGATCTTGCATATAAAGCACGCCGTGTGAGGTATCAGGAGAAAGGTTATGATCTGCTGAAAGTCATTTTTCTAGCCATATATGTATATCCTTAATGCATATGAAGTTATCCGAATTGTGTTGTATGGTTGTCATTAAAACATGCCGTAAGTTGGGGAATCAGCCCAGATATTGGCTCCCCAGAGAGAACAGCAAGGAGAGTAGCCAACGCCCGGGTGGATGTCAAAAAACCCATCAACAGCCAGTGTCCAGCCAGGGAGCTACAATGCAATGACTCACCTGCATGAGGCCACACCAAGGGAATTGCTCAACCTTGCCTGGGGATTCAGCAATGCCCACCAGACATGCCTGGACTTGTGTTCTCCGAACACATGGGGCTGAGGGTATAAAACAGAACACAGGGGCCCCATGCTTGGCCTTTCTCCTGCCCCCACTTATGCTGCAAGCAACAAGGACACTGAGAAGATTTAAGATGCCAACAGAGGAGACTGGCCCAGGTTTCAAGGGTGAAATCTGCGTACTATGAACTTCAATATCCAGTAGGGTAAGAAAAACTGCTTAAGATAGATGTTGCCCAGTCTAATAGGGTTGAGAGCTTAGACTGCGGGTTTATATTTTATTTTCCTTTGGTAACGAATTCTGACTTTTTGCCTATCACTTATAATCACTTAAAATATATGTTTTGTAGTCAATAAATTTGTTTAACTGTTTATCTCTATCAGTGAGTTTGCCTGAAGTGTTTGGTAATCTTCTCAGGTTTTGCAAAGGCTGGTGTATGTCCACTTTCCATTGATGAAGTAGTGAACCAATTAATAAATTTGCACGGCTCATTATGACTGGGGCTGCAATGAGGAGAAAGATAGGCCAGTGGTTAGAGTGCTAGCCTTTGATGTGGGAGACATGGGTATGTTAGGGACAATCTGGCCCCTAGGACACGTTTGGGGTTCAGCCCGGTACTATAATTCCACGGTTTGGTGCCTAAAGTAGGTAAACTGTGCCTACAGCCCTTCCCCTGAGTACCAGCGGAAGGGAAGGAGGAAGCTGAGCTGGCATTAATCCCTTGTTTACTGGGGACCAAGTTAGTATCCCTGCACCTTCTCTCAAACATTGTGAGCCAGCACCATGGCCTGCTTGCCTTGGTCACATGAGTAGTCCTTCTGGCTTCATGGAGACTGTTTGCCGAGGACAAGCAGCATGCAGCCTTTGGGTGGTAACAGAACTTAGTACCCCTGAAGGATTCTTTTCACAGCCTGTCTCCACTCCACGTTTTGTTTAAAACAATCTCCACAAGGCACTTATTTTCCAGACCGGTCAGAACCCCACCGCTGAGACACTGGCTGGAATCAGGGAGGGGTCACACTGGGTTAGCTTGTCTCTCAATAGAATTGATATAAGGTAAGGTGACACTGAATTAAAAACAATAATTCCCAAATTCACTCTGAATAGAGCAAAACAAAACAAAAAAAATCAATGGCTTTTTTAATCTCTCCCCATTTGGGACCAGGAACATGTAATGCCACCATCCTCCCTTTTATTTGTCTGCACAAGAGCCGATCAGTACTTCCCAAGTGAGAGTCATGCTGGGCAGAGAAGCTAAACCAAGTGCCTGTAGCATCTCTCTGATGGCTGGCCAAAGAAAAGTTAGATCTCCCATGGCACTGTGACAAGAGGAGGTGATCTATAACCCTAGACTTCTCGCCAACATTCTTCCTCTCAATTAAATGTCCAAGGCTATGAACTACCACTCAGGATATAACGACTACCACATTTGCTTTATATAGCTCCTCTATGCCTAGTATTAACTCATTGCTTTGTGAAGTGCTTTAGGAGAAAGGGTAGTCTTGATGTTAAGGCAGTGGAGGTCTGAGTTCAATTTCTACCTCTGCCACAGACTTCCTTATGACACTGGGCAGGTCACTTAATCTCTCTTTGCCCGAGGTCCACACTGAAAATGGAAATGACAATACCTCCTTTCCCCATCCTTTGCCTGTCTATTTATAGCGTAAGCTCTACAGGGACCATCTCTTACTACGCGTAGATACAGTATGTAGTACACAATGGGTCCCAGCTCTTAACTGAGGGCTCCTGGAGCTACAGTAATATTCATAATATCATGCGTGTGCAAGGAGATTTGATTTACATTGTCCCTATGATGTTTGTATTGAGCGAAGTAACATAAGCCACTTTTGATCTATTCCTACACCAGTAACTCCCCATGGCCTCGCTCATGCATCTTTGAAGAGTGTTCTGTAAATTTAGTTCCTTGATAGTAATAAAGCCATTCCTTCCAAACGGAGTACATTCTGCATCAGGCTCACACATGCAGGTATGCTTCTGGCTTGTTTAACTCTACAAACCAGTGCTTCCAGGAGAGTGGAGGGGATTGGCAATAAACGACAAGAGATTTTTTTTACTGCCAGCTCACTGGTTCAAATCCTACCCAGGTCACCAGTGACCAAACTGTGTTACTATCTAATGGCTGTTGGTGACGTATGGAGGCAAGCGAGTTGGTGGACTCTGACCATTTTTTGTGTGGACAAGTGCCCACATCACACAAAAAATTGTCATGTTTGGCGCCACTGCTGGAAGACCAAGCAGAGAAGCCAAGGCTTAAATAGGCGTGGAGACTGAAGGGCCTTCTCCTGCCTAGCAATAGTCCCTTCAGGGCAAGAGTGAGGCACAGTCGTGAAGCTGTCTGGGACAAACAATTGCTGTTGGCCAGACTCTCCTTGTTAAGGAGATGCAGAGAGGACTTCAGGTACCGGTGTTGTCAATCTGGCCCTTCTTATCAACACAGGACCCAGGCTGAGTAGCATTTTACTCAGTGTAGTGAATGGAACTGCGCCTAGAGTAAAGTACCACTCAACATGAGTTAAGAGTAGCAGAATCTGGCCTTAATTTTAGATGCAGACTCTAGACTCAAATGCCAAAGACTTGTCATGCCTCAAAGTGTCCTCCACAAGGATAGAGTCTCTATATGGAGTTAAAACAGATGCTGTTTTGGAAAGTCTGCCAACAATGGCTGTGTATTTTTCTACCACTGCCAGGAAGCAGCTAAAAAGCCCCACATTCAAGAGTCTAAAAAACATCATGCAAGGAAAAATGAATTGCTATTGGCATGTGCATATCTATGGAGGGCAACGGAGGAGGCGGCTCCTATCGTATGCCATGTTAGTGACATATTTACGTGGACTATTTGATTACTCAGCTCTTCCCTCCAAACAAACAAACACAACCCTGGATTTGGGGCCAGAGGCAATCAATATGAAATCTGGAAAACAAAGCACTCACTGTTTGAAAAATTGCATTGTGCTTTATTATCTGTAACTACACCTCCACCTCTGCCTGGTTAAAAGAGTCCATCTCAAGCATAATGATTCTGCATTTTAAGTTAACTTTTTTCACCGTGCAAAAATGCACACCTATTTTTGGTTTGCAAACAATGAGTTCATAAACTGAAATGCAAAACCTAGGTCAAATTCTGCCCTCAGCTGCACCTGCATAAATACAGACTAATGCCAGTTAAGTCAATGGAGTTAATCGGGATATATACACGTCAGTATAGCCGAGCTGAATTTGGCCCTTTAACATTTGGTTCCTTAAAAGCAACCCACAAAGGGGAAATGAAGTTTGGGTTTGTGTCCTTTTTGTTGTTCTTCTTACAACGTGGGTGGATATAGGGCAGTCTCATGCTTTTTTAAACAACCTAGCTGTCAGAAATATTACATTCTGTCTTGCTGTAAGACTACACAGATTGATGGCTTTTTCAGCCCTGAAGTGATTTGGGTACCGCAGCTTTAACAAAGAGGTTTTCTCCCACGTATTCTTGCTGTTAACAATCAGGCAAATAGTCTGAATAAAAATAGTTTCTCCTTGCTTGGCATTTCCCAGGTAATCTTCCAGGCAACACTGTGTAGAAAAATAATTGAATCTCTACTGTAAAACCCAAGCAGGAAAAATAGGTGGGGAAGGCCAGGTATAAATGATTTATGGTATAAATCAGCATAGCGCCATTAAAAATCAACAGGCTTCCCTCCCCTGCCCCCCGCTTTGGTTTTTAGAAAAACTTTTCAGGCCTTCTATATGCACATCATAAAGAAAGAAACAAACGACAAGCCCATTCTTTTTCTTTGCAAGTCACCTTTAAGGAATGTTTTCACTCTCACAAATGTGATGTTCACTGCCCATCTGATTACTAAGGTGCTTGTGTCTCCAGTCAGAGGTCATTCTCAACTGCACTCTGCTCTAGAGGTCTGATTTATCAAAGAAACACACCCATTTAATACAACCAGTGCAAAGCCATAAAAGAACAAATTCCCATAGTGTGCTGCAAGGAGGAAGTTTTCTGCATATACACATACACACACAGAGAGATCAGCCCTCTCGCTTTGGTTTAGTGATGTATTTTGAAGTTTTGTCTCCAGAATACATATGGGTGTCAAAGTATCTTTGGATATATAGGAGATCTATTCCAAGAATAAGATCTCTCTCGAGTTAGACTGTCTGCAGACAATTCAGACCTCCCACTCACAAAAGATGTACAATCTCTTCCAAGTCAAGCAGTTCAGATCAGCGCACAAGCGATCTGCACAAATTATGGGAGCTTGACATCCATCAGAAATGTCCAGCACACGTGTGGTGACACTGCTCATTCTGCCTAGGGCCATTCAAAGGTAGGTGAGGCAGAGTTGGGACACACCAAGGTTTGAAACAGTCTAATCTTCATCTCAGCACACTGTGCATTTGCAGAGTGTGAGGAAAGCATTTTGAATTTCACAGGCATTCCACAGAGTTCCCTAGGGTCCTGAATGCTTTAATTTATTCACTTTGCAACATGTGTATGTTGTTCTTAAATAACTACACTGTATTACTTTTCCTTTCTTGTGTCCAACTGGCTGTGTTCTCAGCTAGCTATCCAGAATCCAGTATAATCTCCTTTAGCTTTCATATCGCCTACTAGTTTAGGATCTTTGATCAATTCTCAGTAAAGCCTCTGGACGTAGCCTGCCCAGGTAATTAACCAGGTACTTTTGTACTCCAGGGGGAATTCTGTGGGTGGCAAAAAAATTAAAAATGTTGCAAAATTCTGCATATTTTAATCACAAGATAATCATGCCAATTTCGATAATTTATTTCAACACACCTGTCAGCAAGTAGATCTGTAACAACACAGACAACGAAAAAGAGTCCCCCCCAGGAGTAGAGTTTAAGAAACCCCTGTGCCCACATGGATCCTTACTGCAGGATCAAGGTATGAATCTCCCTAAAGTAGGCGAGATGAGGAAGAAGGCAGAGAGCAGTTTAGGCAGTTGAGAGAATGCATTAGCTTAGTGGGGTCGGTCGCCAGTCTCTTCCCAGGGAAAGGTGAGGGTGCTCCCTGCTTCTCGGAGGGCAAAGGGATCCCAAGACCCACTTCGCTGCCCTTAGCCCCCCACCCTTCTTCAGCTCCCCCTCCCTCAGGATCCTTCCCCCAGGGACTGTTCCCGCTCAGCTGCTCCTCCCACGCTCACTGCCCCCGCCCTCAGGGCACAGCCCTAGGCCCTCACCACCTCTCCCTTTGCTGGGAGATTAAGGCCACTTTCCTACCCCATTAGCCCCCCCCCCCCCCCCACTCCAGGCTCCAACACCACCTCCCACCACTGGGAACCCTCTGCTTCTCCTCCCACCCCCACCGAGTCCCCCCTGCCCCCTCCCACCCTCACCACAGGGTACCCTATGCTCCCACCACCACCACCAGGGACTCTGTGCTCCCCACTCCCACATCCCCAGAGGCCGCGGAGGAAATGTACCATGTGAGCCACAGCCAGAGAACCCTGACTCCTGGAGGAGGGGACCTGGCTGCGCAACGCTGCAGGTAAGAGCTGGGGCATGCGCCACGAGCAGACCTCTGGTGCAAAACCTGGGGGTGGCAGGTGTCCCCCCTCGCCCTCCCTAAATGGGACCCCGACCCAGACTCCCCACAGCTACTTATGATAGCCCTATGCCTCTGCAGGGCAGGTGCAGTGACGGGGGGCAAGGGGCCCACAGTGGGGCTGCCTCCCAGTGGAGAGCACAGGTCACTGGCTGCACAGAGGTGGAGGATCCCCCTGCAGCCCCCCTACCCCACCGCCAGGACATATACTCAGAAGTGAGGCAGCACCCGACCTTGACACAGCCCCAGGGGTGGGCCTACCCCATGCTTGCCCCAGAAACACCCTGGGACCCTGTCGTTCCATGCCAGGCCAACCACGCTAGTGAGTGAGAGGGGACAGTCTAGCACACACGCCCAGCCCCCTCACCCCATACCCCCGGCCGTGATTTAGGTCTCTCCCGGCTGCTCCTGACACCCGAACTGATGCATCCACTTGGGACCTCTGCCAGGGAGGGGTTCGTGACCCCTTTTGTGGTGACCCTTTGCTTCCCCATCAGAATCTTTTATTCTGTGGGGAAACAAACCAAAAAAACCCCCAAACCTTCAAGGGACATGAATTCTGCCTGTGCGCAGTATTTCCTCAGGAGTACTTTAGGGGCACCACAGCAGGTCAGGTTGTAACCATCAGGGTGCAATATGCATCTCTGAAAACACCTCTTTTACAAATGGGTACTTTGGGCTGGGCTAAGGTTCAGTGGAACCTTAGACAGAGTGAAACATGCAGATTCCCCATCTCGCTCCCTGCCTGTGACCTAGGCCTCTGATTGCTGCAGGATCTTCATGATGGCTGAATGAGGACTTGATCCTGCTCCCATTAAAGTCGACGACAAAGCTCCTATTTACTAAAAGTGGCGCAGAACGAAAGGCTGCTGCAGTGTATGCAAATGTTCACCTGGCACTGGCCACTGTCAGAAGACAGGAGACTGGGCTAGGTGGACCTTTGGTCTGACCCAGTAGGGCCGTTCTTATGTTCTTATTCCAAGAATGCACCAAAAGAAATGGAGATAGGAGGTATTAGGAACCCTGCAGCACCAGTGTCAGCCCGTGGATGGACAGGCAAGATGCAGGGTGGATGAGCAAAGAGAAGGGTCTATCATGGGCTGCTGAGAGAGTGGGTGGTCTGACAGCTGCTCAGTTTCTGCTGATGCTCAGCACCTAAACTACGCAGGGGCCCGGTATGCACAGGACTTTCTCTGACCACAGAAAGCTACGTCTAAGGCTGCCATTATGAATAGCTCTCATTAAAGGAGGTGTCCTACCCATTCCAAAATCAACGGGAGTAAAATAGCAGTGCAAGCAGGATCTGTTGCTTCTACAAACAGGCAGGTAAAGCATTTTATGTTCCCAGTAAGTCAAACGACAAAAAAAGGTCTTTCCTGTTCTGCAGAAGATCACAAATGAGCCGGAACTGGTTTTCCTGTGTGTTGTGGAGAGGAACAAGTTTGGCTTCTCATTTGCTGGCACTCCTTTCAGCAAAGGCTGTGTTTGATGTTGCTTCTGTAGTGTAGCATTAAATGGAGGAAACCTTCAAAACGGTACCCATAATAATTACCACCGTATGTAATCTCAACAGGTTTGCACTTCCTGCTCCACGGGAACCAAGCATCCACAAATAACCGGACGCCTTAAAGAAGAAGTAACAAACAATGTGAAGTCCACTTTTCTCTCCGGCCGAGAAGCTGACCTTGCTAAATCAAACAGGTGCCTCCAGGCTCCAGCCACAGACTTACCACGTAGAGAGAGAAAGGGTTTTCTGCAGCAAGCCGTGGTGGAAACTGGAGACAGTTTAGCAGATCACAAGTCTGCAGTGTTTGAAAAAGTCAGGGAGAGACCTCAGAGGACTTAGCAGTGACTGACATACGCCTGAATCTTTGAAAGAGAAATCTACCACTACTGCAGACGCACGCAGACAGGGCTGACTGTGTGTTACTGAAAGGAAAGGATTCGTGGGGAATAGTGGAAGGGGCTGAGTAAAAATTGCGGTGTGATGGAGCAGAGCCTCGGGGGCAGATGGTGGCTGGCCTTCCAAGGCTGCATGAGGAGGAGAGAGGCCAAAAGCTACATTCACCCATTCAGACTTTTTATACCTCAATACAGGGACAAGCCAGAGTCCCAGGCCTTGCCTTCTTGGGGCCTTATTTCCCCCACTGCAGGATATGAAGAGCTCCACTGAAGTCAATGAAAAACTACTTGTAACCTATGCCAGGAGATTTGGGCCCCCAGGGACTGAGCGCGCCAGTACCACCATGAAGGAGCAGTATGGTGAGGGAATGAGCTGGGCCCTTTGCTACCTGTCAGGTTTTCACCTGGACAGTCTGAGTTTCAGCTTGTGTGTCCGGGTGCCATTTGACAAGCCCTGATGTCCGTTTCTTTTGGTCTGGGGAAAAAGTGGCACCCCTAAGCGGAAGGAAGGGGGCAACGCAGCTGCAGCCGCCTCTGGGGCTCAGCTGTTCATGCAGCTCGCGGCAATGTGTGGCCCTGCACAGCTCAGCAGCGTCGGCCATGCTGATGAAGACCCTGGGAGCGATGGGGGCAGGGCCTTGGGAAGAGGTGGAGCAGGGGTGGGGCCACAGAGGTCCGGTTACCAGCCATCAGAAAGGTGGCAACCCTACCCCTTGGGCACTGGTCCGCAGAGATGAGCCAGGGGTAAGTACACCCTGTTAAAGTGTGTCAGCATCGCCCACCCCGGAGTGCATGACCCTCGTGCCCCCTGGAATCATTAGGACGGACTCAGCCAAAATGCTGCCAGGGATACGGCTGGCACATGGCCTCCCAGCATGCCCCATACCCACCACACTACTTCCAAAATTAACGCCCATTACCTACTAGCTCAGCCCTCGCTGCTCCGAGGCATGGGCTCCAACTGCCTCCTCCACTCAGCAAACCGACCCAGCCCCCTTCAATGGAACTCAGATCTCCACCTTCAACCAGGGGGCCAACCCACACAACATTGTTCACTTCTTTTACTTCACAGTCCCCTCCCCCCGCAGTTGCTTGCTGCATCACTAGGAGGACAGGGGCAATAGCCATTACCCTCCTCTAGAAGCTTTCCAGGCCTGACCAGCCGGACTCCTCCATAGCTTTTCAGGTGGCAGCCATCTTGCCTGCTTCTGCTCCTCCCCTCCCACATCCAACCTCTGTGGGGCTACCAACATGGTCCGTGCCGCTGCACTTCAAGAAAAGGGTCTGTTGGGTTGTGCGGCCTGTTCTCCCTATTCGTCTTTCCCCTTCCACAAGCCTAGAGCTGAGAAAAGCCAATCTGACACCTAGTGGATGAGGTTCATTGTCCTACATGGTACTGGGCAGAGTTACCCTGGAAAATCCACCTCTCCCTCCCCCCAGGGGAAACACACCCATCGCCATGTATGCCACATGGAGCTTGCCTACAAGATGCACTAACGCAGTATGCAGGCTGGCCAGGAGCCCAGGGCCCATTTAACTTCTCCCCATCCCTGGTCAGAGTCTCAGTGATGAAGGCGAAAGCAGGCCAGGTAATTAGTTAAATCATCATTTAAAGATGACGGTCTATCAATGTCACCTGACACTGACAACATTTACCTTCCTGTCAAAAATGGAACGAGGCCTGGGGAAGGGGCGAGGAGGTGGAGCGGGCAGGTGGGACTTAAAAGCTGAAGATTAGGAAGTTAGAAACAAGTATTTTTAGACAAAACTATCTGAGAACTATCTGCCAAGAAGCATGGTCACTGATGCACAAAGTGCACGGAGCGTGAGAGAGAACAGAGCACAATGATGATATCAAACAGAGCAAGAGAGGAACAAGCAGCAAAAACAGGAGAAAAGCCCGGAAGTGCCTCAACCACGAGACCATCCTTCCTCTGTTCCTGCTTATTGGCTGCCAAGTTTTTAAAGGAAGGGGAGATGGAGACCAGTCGTTTAGTCCCTTTGTCTAGCTGATCAGCCAGCCAAGCGAGAGGGATGCTTGCAGTGATTACAATCCCCGGAGAATAAAACAGAAGCCTCTGTGTAAACACGTGTTGTTAGATAGTCGCTTTGCACTTGGTGCCCTGCACTGAGTTCGGCCGGTGCCTACAGCTGAGCCATTCTCAGAAAGCTGTGGAGTGGAATTGGGATTAGCTTTCAGAGCTCCAGTAACCTGCTTAAGCCCTCATGCTGCACTTGCAAAGAGCAATTAGTTTGAGGAACAGTTTTTCCCATTTCATGCCCTTGACTCCACTGCAAAGAATCAGCATTTCATATCCCAGCCGCACACGGCTTCCTTTTCTAACTAACCCCTCCATGTTCCCCCTGAAAAGCTACATATTGTGGATGCAAATTTAATGAGACACTCAGTGCCTCATGATGATGAACTAACTGTTTCAAGAAACTAGAAACTGACCCGAGAGTTATTGCGTCTCTAACCCATTTATTTTCTACAACATTGCATATTTTCAATAGCTGTTCAGCCACATCCTTACCTTTAAACACAGAGCTTCTTTCAGCAGCTCGGCGGGGAGGGCGGAGGGAGAGAATTCAAATATTATTTCTGAGGGAAATTTCTGACCTGGCTCCAGGGTAACCCAGCTTTTACTTATTTTTAACCAGCATTTAAAGTCCATCCAGTGAGTCTATACCAAACCCAACAATGCTCCATACCTCCATAGCATGGTTAGAAGGATATGCGCACAGTCACTGAACATGCTAGCAAATAATAATCAGTAATAATAATACCCAGGTCTTATATAGTGCTTCCCCTCCTCCCCCACATAGAAACTTTCCTTAGACATTCTGATAGCTATCCTTCCGCAACAGTGACCCTCTGCTCTTGTCTCGCATTGTACCGCCTCTGCTCCAACCAAGGAGGTCAGCCATGTCTGGCTCCGAGTGGGCTTGACTGCTCCATGTCTTTTTCCACACTATCTCTGAGGCGTTGAACATGCATCTTATCTAAGATATTTATATGGCCTCCATCAGCACAGTATCCATGTGCCTCACAATCTTTAATAGATTTATCTTCGTGACATCCCTGTGAGGTAGGGCAATGCTACTGTCCCCATTTTACAGATGGGGACCTGAAGTGCAGAGAGACTAAGTGACTTGCCCAAAGTCTTCCTGAACAGTTCAGTAAAGCCTCTTTCCTCCTTCAAATCCCTCCTCAAGTCCTACCTCTGACCAATCCCGTGGTTCCCAACCTGTGTGGGAAATCCTATGTTTTCAAAAGTGGCCTCTCATTCCAGGTACCCCAATTAAAGATACCTAGAGTTATTGCCGAGTGTCATGGTTTTATCACAAAAGCAGCAGTAAGTGGTTTTATTCTTACAGCCCCAGGAGTATTGTGAATGTCTGAGAATCTTAAACTTTCATTATTTAAAAGGTAAATGTCTAGCCCTTGTTGCGGTGAAAAACATGAACATGTGACCCAAGTGCACTCAAAAGGCTCAATAACCAGTAGGCAAAGAAAAAGGAAAACGGATATAATCGCTTGATTTTTGCAGCAATCCCGCACCAACCATGAGATTTTCATCCCTCTCTTTAAGCAGCCAGGTTAAATAGAACAGGCAGAATAATAGCCATTACATTAAGTTCTGCTGATGACCAAAGGCTACAAGGCTACCACCATGAGGTGTGACAGTCCGTATAACACATCGGGTGTACATAGCTTGCAGACGTTTGCTGTGGGCTGTACCTTTCAACTGAGAGAAGTTGCTCTCCCTGCCAGCAGAGCTGGATGCCATTTTGTGTAGTGATACAGCATGCCACATGGGAGAGATACACAAACACCATGCTCTCTTTTGGAGACCTTCCTTTTGTTCTTCCTTGTTTTGTTCTCCTCAATATAAAATCAAGGTCATTCTCACTAGAAAGGCATGGTTGCCCCATTTATATGGAAAGACATCATAATAATTTCCTTGAGTGTGGAGTCGGAGTCGTACAGGAATTATAAAAAGATCCAGAACAAACATTAACAGAAAAACAAACATTAATATTATTCATCTCAGGTAATGCAAACATTCAATTTTCTAGTAAAAGACAAATTAAAAATCACATTTATTAAACATATTTCCTGCTCTGTTAATAGTTCCCAGTGTGATTTTTATTCTCTTCTCTTAAGTGGTCATCTCTTTCTGAGCAGCAGTGAGAAAAATTAACCTGCCCAATGAAGACACTTGCAGCATTTTCATATACCACAGCAAAATAAAACAGACGTTCGCGTGGCAGGCGTGTACGATACATGCTAAAACATGTAATTCACTTGAACACCACTGCTAGAAACAAAGGCAGTCGAAAAATTGCTTTTTCAAAAGCACAATGGTGCTACAGCACCACATATACAGAAAGAGCTCTGTCATCCTTTTTTTTAAAAAAAAAAAAGTAAAGCAGTAATTTATCACCACATTATTTCATTGTCTATAGATGCATCTAGGAACCACTTCTTTAAGAGAAGCAGAATTAAAGCAGAATAAATGACCAGCTTGCATTTGCACCAGGGAACGTAGCGTCAATCTGGTATTTTATTAATATGAAAATGGACCCGGCGTATTGTGACAATGAAGGCAATCGTTTTTGCAAAAAAGTGCCACCGAACGTGAGCAGAATTCAGGTGCTATCTTACAGCGCAAGCCCTTTAATCTCATACTGCCTGGATGTGAAGGTCCCCAGAGAGGTTAGGTGGCTGTAGCCTAATCAGAATCATCTGTGTGTTTCCAAGTGCAAGGACTCTTTTCTGTTAGAGCCTTGAACAAGGTCATTGTTCTGTGCCTGTAATGCATGAATGCACAGCAGCCCCGTCAGACCACTCATTAGTATTCTATACATTACATGGGCTAAATTTGCCATTTCATTTACAATGCTTCTGTTTGCAATTTCCCCCCTCTATATCATAGGCCTCCTCAGAAAAACAGGTGCCATCGATAAGATCTGACAGGCATTTAAACATATATTGCAACATATTTACAGTAAAACAGCAGAAACTGCCTGTTATGAACCTATTAACTTTCCACCGAGTGGTTTATTCTATGTATGGAAAAAATGAAAGGTGAATTGGAAATTAACGCTGCAAAGACATGCAGGAGGATGGAACATCAGAAACAAAAACATGTTTTAAAAAGGCCGTATCATGTCACATGCATGGATGGGAAAGAGCAGCTTTGGAGCCAGGCCCAGGTTTATACTCTGACTTCAGGGAACTAGTGCAGACATCCAGTTCATTAGGACTTGACTTTAGCTCACTCTACGGTCAGTTCATTAGGGCCCTGATTCAGCAAAGTACATGAACACAAGCTTACATCCATTCCTATTCAGAAAAGCACTTAAATGATTAGCTAAAAATATTCCATTACTTCAGTGGGAGCAGGATCACTCTGCTAGGCCATAATTCAGGAAAATACTTAAGTATGGGCTTAAATGTAAACACCCCTATTCCTGTTCAGCAGAGCTTGCTGCACATGCTTGCACGAAGGTTGCCAGGCATCCAGTCTTGGTCGGAAAGGGAACCTGTCCGTTCTCAGCACCGCTGACCAGGCCATTAAAAGTCCAGTCGGCGGCACAGCGGGGCTAACGCTCCATGCCTGCCCTGGCTCCACACAGCTCCCCAGAAGCGGCTGGCATATCTGGCCCCTAGGCGCAGGGATGATCAGGGAAGCTCCATGTGCTGCCCATGCCCCCAGCGCCGGCTCTGCAGCTCCCATTGGCCGGGAACTATGGCCAATGGGAGCTGTGGGGGTGGCGCCTGCATGTGCAGGCAGCGTGCACAGCCACCTGTCTGCACCTCCACCTAGGGGCCGGACATACCGGCTGCTTCTGGGAGCAGCGCGGAGCCAGGGAGTCTGCCTTAGCCTGGCTGCGCTGCCAACCAGGAGCCGCCTGAGGTAAGCGCCTCTGAGCTGGAGCCCGCACCCTGAACCCCCTGCCCCAAGTTGGGCCCCTCTCCCACACCCTAACTCCCTCCCAGACCCCGCACCCCAACCCCCTTCCCCAAGTCGGAACCCCCTCCCACACCACAACCCACTGCCCCAGCCCTGAGCCCCCTCCCGCACCCAAATTCCCTCCTGGAGCTCACACCTCTAACCTCCTCCCACACTCCAACCCCTTGGCCCCAAATCTCTCATCCCCAGCCTTACCCCCGAGCCCCAGCTGGAGCCCTCACCCCCTCCTGCACCCCAACCCCTTGCCCCAGCCCAGAGCCCACTTGCACACCCTGAACCTGTCATTTCTGGCCCCACCCCAGAGCCTGCACCCCCAGCTGGAGCCCCCTCCCGCACCCCAACCCCAGTGAAAGCGAGTGTGTGGGTGTGTGTGGGGGGGAGAGTGAGCAATGGATGGAGGGTACTGGAGTGAGGGGGTGGGGCCTCAGAGAAGGGGCGGGGCAGGGCAAGGGTGTTTGGTTTTGTGCAATTACAAAGTTGGCAACCCCATCTTGCACATGATTAAGTGCATTGCTGAATTGGAGTTTAGGGGATTGATCTTATTCCCACTGAAGTCCAGGGGAAAATTAGCATTGATTTGAGTGGTACAAGAGCCAGCTGTAGGCACTTACCCTGGAGCTTATTGGTGATTTTTATTGAGGCCTTTATTGACAATATTTAATTGCCATAGAACCACATCCATTTCGCTATGGGTCCAATCCTGCAGGATTGGGCTGTCAGACTGCTTTGCTGTCCTTTGTCTTTTCTGGCAGCAAAATTTAATCCATAGTCATATGGAAGTTATTAGAAGGCAATCTCTTATGTTCTAGACTATTGTAATAACACAGAAAATATCTTTCCACACATTAGATATGTTGGGGCGATAATTACCCATTGGCTGGCTTGGTTTTAATAAACGTTTTTCTAGTATTTAAAAAAAAAAAAATCAGTGAAAACAAATTCTGATCCCACCACATAAAAAAAAAAAGAGACGAGAGTCTCAAAGCCTCTGAGCATTTCTTACACAGAACTCCATCAAAAACCATTCTATGAAAAATAAAGGCAACCTAGCTAAGAACACTTTTCCACATAGAATCATAGAATATCAGGGTTGGAAGGAACCTTAGGAGGTCATCTAGTCCAACCCCCTGCTTAGAGCAGGACCAATCCCCAATTTTTGCCCCAGATCCCTAAATGGCCCCCTCAAGGATTGAACTCATAATCCTGGGTTTAGCAGGCCAATGCTCAAACCACTGAGCTATCCCTCCCCCACATAAATGATGTGGATTGTAACTGGCCTTTGGAGAAGCACAAGAACATCAGAGCTTTCTCTGTAATGCTGAGCACTGACTACATATCGTGCAGTATTTTCAAAATGATAGCTTTCCATATTACAGCATTTGAAATTTGCATAAAGTGACTGGCTCGTGTTGTCTCCTACATGGACTGTATCATGCCAAGGGGATTTGCCCTCTCATGGAAGTAGCAGGGGGTTCAGCCCGCAACACGACTGGATCTTAAGGAAAGGATTCCTGGCTTGGTTCTTGCATCCCCTAAATTATACTTCCTCCAGTTTTCATGGAAGCCCTCCTCCTCCTAGATTAGATTAGAACAGGGTAGGTCTCTACAGACTGAGGGTATGTCCAGACTCTACACTGCAAACAAAGGTGTGTTCTTAACTCAGATTAGCTAATTTGGGTTAAAATAGCAGTGAAGACACTGTGATGGGGATCCACTCCCCACACTGGTGCCTCCAGCTGGCCATTCTGGGGATTAGCTCCGCAGATCGGTACGCCCTTTCCTGATGGTGCCTCGCCCGCCATCACATCTGCTCTCAGACCCATGTCACTCCAAGGACCGCGGGGTCCTCTTCATGACACAGCCCTCTGGCCATGTTACACTCTGTGCTCTCCCCTTCCGGGGGCCCTGCAGTCAACTGTCTGGCCACTTCCCCTAGTGATGAATAGAGGGACCCAGGCCTGCCCACTACTCCTGGTCCCGGACCAGGGACCCTGAAGATAGCAGCCACATGCTGTGTCCCCTCCAACTACTCAGTATATTTCCCTGGGCCACTTCCCTGTAGCCCCAACACCTTCTTCGCCCTTACCTTATGACCTCAGCATGCCAGTCCTAGCAGCCAGCCAGGAGCTCCCTCTCGCTCCCCTGTTCCTGCCCAGCACTGCTCTGTCCAAGGTGCTTGCTTCCCTCCCCCTGCAAGGCACCCAGAACTCCCTCCTTGAGCTCTAGGGAGTAACTGCCCCTGCTCTGCCCTGTGGCTCTTCTTATATAGGCCTGCTGAGCCTGGATTGGCTGCTCCTCACAGCCTCTCGTCTATTGGCTGCTTCCTATGCAGCCTCCCTAGGGCTCTATTAACCCCTTATATGCCAGTATGCGGCGAATGCCCCATCATAGACACAGCAACTTAGCTTTTAATTTGGGTTAGCAGCTCGAGTTCAACCGCAGGCTCCTTTACAGGCCTTGACTCAAATAGCTAACCCCAGTTGTGTCTTCACTGTTATTTTTAACCCAAGTTGGCTATGTTAGTTAAGAACATATTTTTTCCAGTGCTTTATTCTGCTAAATGGAAGAGTAAGATATGCCCCACTGCATCGTTTTCTTTTGGAGTCAAGAAAATAAGGCCTTTGATCGTGCCACTGGATCTGTGAACCCACACAGAGCCTCAATGACTTCCCCGGGACTCTGCACAGGCATAATGCTCCAGCCATAAAGATCTGATCATTGGATTGGGGCCTGGAAGAGCTTTCTTCATGAGAGGACTTAACCCTCCCCCTCAAAAAAACTGACTGGCTATCCTGTTTGCGGCCCCTGTAATGCAGCTGTAGAACGAATGCATTCTCAATCCTGCTGCTCCATCAAGCCTTGTTTTATGTGACCACTGCACAGAAAATAAATGCAGTAGAACTTCGGCGTTATGAGCAGCTCGGGAACGGAGGTTGTTTGTAACACCGAAACGTTCATAACTCTGAACAAAAGGTTAGGGTTTTCTTGCAAAAATTTACAACTGAACCTTGACTTATACTGCTTTGAAACTTGACTATGCAGAAGAAAAATGTGCTGCTTTTAACCATCTTCATTTAAACGAAATAAGCACTGAAACAGTTTCCTTACCTTGTCCAATTTTCTTTTTAAACCTTTCCCTTTATTTATTGATTTAGATCTCTGCTGCTGCCTGATTGCATACTTCTGGTTACAAATGAGTTGTGTGGTTGACTGGTCAGTTCGTAACTCTGGTGTTCTTAACTCTGAGGTTCTACTGTCATTTTAAAGGAATCTTTGAACCAAATCCAAAGGAAATGTTTGGTATGCACCATTTAAAATAAAGGCTGTGACAGCGTTGACTTCTGAAGGAAGATTGATCCACAAAAGCAAAGCTGGCCCCTGCACATTTTTCCTATTGTGCTCCTGCAAGCCATTGAGACGAGCACCTTTCATTGTCCAGTCTTAGAGCCCTGTTCTGTGAGGTGTGGAGAACCCTCATCTCCTATGTGGAAGTTAAGGATGATCACCACCACTCAGTGGGTATTCAGCTTCCCAAAAGCTTGAGCCAATAGGCATCAAACCGGAATCCAAAGGTCCTGATTCTGCTCTCTCTTTTACCAGTGAGAATCAGGAGTAACTCCACTGAAGTCAGTGAACTTACACTACTGTAAAACTTATTTAAGTGAGATTAGAACTGGTATCAGAAGCCCAGCAAGAATCCATCTCAACCTGATCTTTGGGTTTTATTTTTTTGATGAGTCCCTCTTGCCTGAATCCTTGTCTTTCATGATAGTTAGCCTCAGTTGTTTCACCATTTCAGGGGTCTAGATTCCTCTTGGCTCATCTGTATAACAGCTATTAAGGTAAAAAGAGGAATAATTGCCCACAGTCTTATGCATGCTGCTTTCTTCTGCTATAATTACATGTCCTTCCTGTCCCAATACTTACACTTCATAAACATCACTCCTGCTATGTTAATGAACTCTACAGAGTAGTTCTTGGATTGTGTGCCTAACTCAAGAAATTAAGCAACAGAGTTATAAAAATAAGATCCCAAGCACGTACCCATCTTTAACCACACGAGTAATCCCACTGATGTCAATAAGACTATGTACTTTGCTGGATTATGGGGTATATGTAAGTCGGCATACCAGGGCCACTGAAGAAAGATATGCAACACAATTCACACATAGAACCTCTTTCCAAAATTCACATTCACAAAAGCAAAATTACCCTTGATTTTAACCAGAGGAAAATCAGGCCCTAAATTCATGTTGAGTACAGAATTAATAGGCTATAGTTTTAAAAAAAGATATAGAATCTGACTAAGGCAAGACATTTACCTTTTAATGGAAGTGTTAACAATGCACTTTATTTGAATTCTGTTTCTTTGAAGAAGCAGCTATTTAAAAGTCTTAATTTCCTATAACCAATATCCAAAATTAAATAGCTTCTACATGTGTCAATAACAAGGCACGTACTTCATTATTTATTATCTACCCCCCAGTGATAAATTCAGTTCCTGTTTGGTAAATGCAATTATCCTTCCAGACATTCGTATGAATTACTGATATACTGATTGATAAATGTACACAGCAGGCAAAGAAAATTGTGATGGAATAATATTTGCTAATGCAATATGCATATCCGTGAGAGTGGGAATAAATAAAGAAGGCTTGAATCACTCTCTCTTGGAATCTCTTCATTCGTAACATCCAGGATATAAAGGGCAGAAATTTTTGCAGAACTAACAGGGCTCAGAACAAAATTAAATTCTGTTTGTCTTGCAAATATGAGCTGTAAATGACACCATTTCCTATTCAGCAGTGTTTAATGTCTGTCCTCTAGTATGTACACTGTGCCATTTCAATTAAAATACTCAGTTCTAGGACTTGATTCAAAGTCCATGAAAAAATCAATGGGGACTGGTTAAGGGTTTTGGCGAGTTCTGATTGTAATAAACTTGCCTTCTGGCTGATGACTTTCTACCATTTTCCATAACAATTTCAGACTCTTTTCAATTGTTCTCTCCCTGGGTCTGCACAGTTGGTACAACTATCACCTTCTTTGTTCTCTAGGCAGTCAAAAACGTTATCTATGGGTAACCTTGGAGACTGCTCATGCAGCAAGAAAAATGGAGATCAACTAGTTATTTCATGCGTGGCGCAGTTATAAGCACGCATTTCTTGGTTAACTTCCGGCGGTCCGTCCAATTTGACTTTTGTTTCTCACTCAGTCTTCATAATGTAACACTTTTGTTTTTAATTTACTAATAGTGTTCTGTTGAATCCTTCAAATGTCTTTTCATGCCAATGACAGGACAAAAGTCTGAGGACAAAGTCTCAAACAGATTGCCACATTCCTATGCTAGTCATAATGGATCTTTTCCAGGAGAATGGAAGACCAGACTCTCTGAATACATAGCAGTTGCTAGGCCTAGTTTATTGGTTGTTGGATAGTCCTCTAAGTTTAGTGAACTGTTTTTTTTCTCAAGCCTAAGACCTTTTGAAAAGTCATAAGGCTTAGCAATGTCAGAGGAGTCACTAATGAACCCACAACAGTATCCCAGGAAGCTTGTTGGCTTTTAAACCTCTTGAATGGTTTCTCTTCTCCTTTCTTCGAATTTTGAATGGTGGTCACATATTGAGACCCAGCTCAATACCCTTAGCTTGTTATCAGCCTTCCTAGATATCAGATTACTCTTTTAAAGATGTCACACGGAGCAGGTTTTAATCTGATCCCCCAGTCTCACAATTTCACAGAGTCTAAGATCAGAAGGGACCAGATTTTGTCACCTAATCTCCTGTATGGCACAGAATTTTTACTCATATCCCTGTATTAAGCCCAAAGACTCTAATTAGACTGAACAATTTCAGTCCTCAGGAGAATTAACTGTGAGCCACAAATAGAACCGGAGAGACTGAGGTGCCACCAATGCCCAAGGCCCCAGCAATGGCAGAAAATTGATAAGGTGAGATATGCCCAGATGATCCTAGCAGATGTTCCATGCCCCATGCTGCAGAGGAAGGCAAAAAACCTCAAGATCCCAGCCAGTCTGACCAGAGGGAAAATTCCCTCCTCACCCCAAATTTGGCGACCAGTTAGAAACTTCGCATGAGAGTAATACATGCATCTAGAAAGAGGATTTTCTGTACCAATTCAGAGCATAGGTTCAGATGCTTTCCTTACATCTTCCGCATGTTAGCCAAATCCCTGGCAATGCACAGGATTAGGGCCAAATTATTTGCGGATGCAAACCAGTACAGTTCCATTGATTTCAGTGGAGCTGGTCTAGTTTATACAGGCAGCAAATTTAGTCCTTTGAGTCCCCAGGATGTTACAAATGTGATCAGTTTATGAGCATCCTCACTCACGAGCCACCGGTGATAAGCTTTACATTGATAATATACAGTAAATGACAAGTTTCCCCAAACTGCCTTGCATGTCTTGGATCTAGGCTACCCAGTGTGGGTCTAGAATGTTATGGTTTAAGCTTCTGTAACCAAAACTGTCTCAATAGCCAATCCTCTTTCCATACCACTGGTCATTATGTTAATTGAATCTATTTCCCCTAGTTTAATATCCTAGTTAAATACCCTTAAGACCTTTGTGTTAACTGTCTGTAATGGGCCATCTTGATCATCACTTCAAAAGTTTCTTTTCCCTGCTGATAACAGTTCCTTTCAATTAATTAGCCTTTTACAATTGGTATGGTTACTTCCACCTTTTCATGTTTCTCTGAATGTATAAATATCCTCCTACTGTATGTTCCATTCTATGCATCCTACGAAGCAGACTGTAGTCCATGAAAGCTTATGCTGAAATAAATGTGTTAGTCTCTAAGGTGCCACAAGTATTCCTTTTCTTATTTTCTTTTTGCTGACACAGACTAACATGGCTACTACTCTGAAACCTGGGAACACTGTCTTCCAGTAAGGATCTTGGATGCCGCTTTTGACTTCTCCACGGAAGGGGTCTAGGAATGGAGTGATCAGTGCGGTGAATGGGGGGATACCTGTAAGTTTGATGTCCATCCACAAACTTGGGACACACTGCAAGTCTGACTTATCCTTAACAAAACAAATACTCTTCTTGAAGCATTTTGCACACCTTTCCCTGCTGATCCAGCGTCACACACGCTCATTCTTTCATGGGCCTACACAGCTGGGATGAAAGGCACTGGACAGCTGGTACATACACAATGGTGCTGAGATGGGGGAGGGCAGAGTGGAGTTTTGACCCAAAACAATAGACGGATCTTTAGTCTTACAAAATTCATTGCCCACACACAGCAGAGAAGCCTCCATGTTATTTTTAAATGGTTCTCTTTCAGGGTCCGTCACTCAGCAAACCACAGAATGCTCCATTTATCTACTTTGGAGGGTGAGGGGGAAGGTGGTTAGTTCAGTTCCAAGAGAACAAATGGTGATCGGTGTTAATGGCAGATTTATATAAATGAATTCTGAAGTGGGCAGTTGTATTGGGCCATTGGGGGTGTCAATGGATATGTGACATTGACAATGGCATAATGTTCCATAGAACTTCTTGAAACTAGCCCTGTTTGCACAGGAAGGAAAGGTGCAAGGCAATTAATTTGGCCCAGTTCTGATCTCACTTTCTCCCGTGTGACTTCACTAGAGTGAATTTTCCCAAATGTTCACTTGTGTAACTTAGAACAGAGCCAGGCCTGGTATCTTCTGCAGCACTGAGAGAATTAGACTGGAGGAGAGGGGAAAAGAAGGGATGGCTGTCAGGGCAATTGATGAGAAACATAAGCATGACAAGCATCCAAAACCCATCCAAATATCAGGCCTATTTTCGAGGCATGTTAAGAACTTACTGTAAACTATTAAGATGAATAGTATCTTCCACCCAAGGAGTTTAAAGCACATTACGAACACTGAGGAATTATAGCTATCTGGGGTTATTCCCATTTTACAGATGGAGAACACAGCACTGAGGGAGTAAGACCAGATTTTTCAAAAGTGTCCTTGGACGCTGGGTGATTCCATTGCTTGAGTTGTTTAGGGCCTGATTTTTCAGGAGTGCTCAACACCCACAATTCTAGTTGATGCCAAGGACAGCGATGGGTGCTCAGCAACTCTGAAAATCAGGACTGAAGTGTTTCAAGTTGGGCAACCAAAAACTGAGTCATCCTAAAGCAGATCCTTTGAATATTTTTGGATTAAGTAACCTGTCCCCGGTCCCATGGCTGACGCTGCCCCGTCGACTCCGCTTGCGCCTCTCGCAGCAGTGGAGTACTGGAGTCAACGGGAGAGTGCTCGGGGATTGATTTATCGCATCTAGACTAGACACGATAAATCGACCCCCGATAGATCGATCGCTACCCACCGATCCGGCGGGTACTGTAGACCTGCCCTTAGTCCAAGTCACATGTGACAGAGCTGGGAATGAAGGCCCACTTAGCTGCCTTTGCATAGGTGTAGCAAACTGTATGGAATTTGGCCGGAGGAGCATGGGTGGGAGGAGGGAAGAGAGTTTGAAAATGGTATCAGGAAGTCAGTTGGTGTTAGGATTGCCAACTCTCCAGGCTTGATCTGGAGTCTCCAGAACTTAAATATTAATCTTTAATTAAAGATGGTGCCATGCAATGAAGCGTCCAGGAATACGTCCAAACAAAATTGGCAACCCTAGTTTGTGTACACATGGCTAGAAATGCTAAACTGCAGTAAGAGCAGTTCTGTAAGTAGCGGCTTTACTAAAGAGCAAATTTGGTTGAATAGGAATGAAGTAATTTCATGTTATTATCCAGCAGACAGTCCATGAAACAGTAAAAAAAGAAAAGAAAAACTTCTGTAGAAGATTCACTAGGGGGTGTTACAGGTACTGCTGGCCCTTGTGCAGTATTCCCTGCAGCCAGTAGTAGGGTTACCATCCAGCCTATTTTTAAAGGGACAGTCCCATTTTTGGGGACTTTTTCTTAGGTTGGTGCCTATTACCCCCCCTCCCCACCCCCATCCCATTTTTTCCACAGTTGCTATCTGGTAACCCTAGCCAGTAGGGAATACAGGGTCTACATGGACCAATTACTGCACAATACATTAGTGTACTTTAGAAATCACCACTCTGTAGGGTGCATTGCTGTTCTGTGTAGACAAGCCCTTATATCTATACACCTGGACCTAAGATCTGGGTAGTTCATGTAGAGGGCAGTTCTGACTCCCTTTAGGTCCCTACATGGACACTTAGTCCAAGTCACAGATAGTAGTAGCCCTTAGCAAATCTAGTCCTCAGTCTCTCGAGGGCAGACACAGCTCTGTATCGTATATACCAGTTTGGTGAGTATTGTGCTAATCGATGTGGAAGATTTAGAGAAATAGCTGCTAAATGACTCATTTCCCATTAAGAATGAACTTTAGACTAATGTGGCCCCCTCCTGAGCTGGGCTGTGCAATGAGCCAGTACTAATTGTGCCCCTAAAGCGGGACACTCCTCCTGGCATTCACACTGTCCCTGCTTTCCATCAGATTTAGCTCATGGTATGAGCTCTCTTTCCTCACTGTGGCCCCTGCCTTGCAATTTGGCAGTAGTGTGAGTGCAACTTGGGTCAGGCAGGGGCACAGAGTGCAGAAAACAGGCATCTCCTCTCTTAAGCGAGATCATAAAACTGTCCAGAAAACACAAGTTGAGTAGCATGTCTTCTCACAGCATGCTTCGCTCCAGCTTCCAGATGCTCTCCTGGCTCTTACCATCAAACCTCATGAGTGAAGATCAGGCCTGTCTTCCAGCAGAGACCTCAGCTCACCGCGTTCCTCGGCGCTTGGTTGTTCCAAACAGACGAAAGGGAACCAGATCTGGGCTGGCTCTGAGCATGACCGACAAGCACTGAAACACCTGCAAGACCATTTGAAATCAAAAACACTGGGCCCAATCTTTGATTACAATCAGACCCCTTTCCATCATCTGGCAGCATAAAAGAGGCCTTAAAGTAGACAGAAATGCTCCCCCTAAAAATATATCCTGTGTAGGGGGTTTTCCCAGCCACCGCAGAACTGATGGAGCAGAGTTTGTGCAGAACCATTACATGTCCTGGCACAGAGGGCTGATTAGATATGTGGCCAAAGAGCACTGTGCCATGGCTATTCTCTGATTGCCATGGCCCAGAGGAGGTACTAGGAAGCAGAGCATAAGTTACAGCAGCCTTAAGGCTGCTTTAATTTACACTAAGGTCAGGCTGGCCCTGGAATGGCCACCTCTTCTACCCCAGTTCCTGCCCCATGGGCAGGAGTGAAGTAAATAAGAATCAGACCCAGTGAATTTAGAGTTTGCAAATAAGAAATTACAAGCGGCTCAATTAAAGTTAACGAAAAACAAAACCTATGTTTGGTATGAAGCAGTTGGGCGAATAGAGAGAACATGAGAACATGACCTATGAAGGAAGGCTGAAGGAATTGGGTTTGTTTAGTTTGGAAAAGAGAAGACTGAGAGGGGACATGATAGCGGTCTTCAGGTATCTAAAAGGGTGTCATAAGGAGGAGGGAGAAAACTTGTTCATCTTAGCCTCTAAGGACAGAACAAGAAGCAATGGGCTTAAACTGCAGCAAGGGAGGTTTAGGATGGACATTAGGAAAAAGTTCCTAACTGTCAGGGTGGTTAAACACTGGAATAAACTGCCCAGGGAGGTTGTGGAATCTCCATCTCTGGAGATATTTAAGAGTAGGTTAGATAAATGTCTATCAGGGATGGTCTAGACAGTATTTGGTCCTGCCATGAGGGCAGGGGGCTGGACTCGATGACCTCTCGAGGTCCCTTCCAGCCCTAGAATCTATGAATCCATGAATAGCGGGGCTGGAAGAAGAGAAATGTAACACACATTCTCTTAATCCAGATGTGCATTTCCTTCCCTGAGCAGTTATTGTACCACTGATAATTAGTGCACCAGGCAAAGTTTTACTGCTAACCTGTGGGGGGGGAAATGTAGAAGGGGTTTGACAAAATGTCCAATACAACCAGGACGCATAGTCCTGAAAACAATCCACAAGTTGTTTTAAAGAATATGATATTACAGACTAGCAGTTACTAAGGGAATTTCTCTGCGGGAGGAAAGGGAAACCAACTCCTGTCAAAGCCCAGGGAAATGGCGGGGGGGGGGGGGGGGAAGGTATTCCGAGATCCATGCATGAAATGTAATATGGCAGCATGAGTCTACAAGGAACATACTCCACAGTAGTGCCATTGCAATGGCAAAGCATCACTCCCTCTACAGTTAAAGATCCCTCATAAAAATACATTAGAGACTCCTTTAGTAGGTTAAGGCATTTATAAAAACAGTAGCCACTTTACCTTGATCTCCAGTGTTGGAAGTGTACTCTAGTATTGCCAACCGCAAGCATTCAGATATCATGACTCAGGGCCCACAATCATGACATTGGCTAAAAATTCATGAGTGTTTTTCACAACAAATAATATATTTTGATCCTTTTTATTTGCCTCTTGGTGTTTGAGCCTTTAGGGTCCACTTGCTTTTCAAACTTTTCTCAGTAACCACAAGGGTTTAGCTTTTTTGAACGAAAGCTTGAGAGACCCATGTAATCACTTGACTCCAGCAGCTGGGGCTTTCAGCAAAATGCCAGCAAGCCCTATGATAAAGTCTTAAGAGTTGGAAACAGTGGGAACTTCTTGGCCCATGTGATAGAACAAGTGCTAAGCCACAAACAAGGAAACTGAGACTGGTTAATAATGTTACCTCTGAAAAGCCTTTTGTATTCTGAATTGCTATTCCTAAGAATAGCAAAACAGAATAGGAGAGAGGCTGTAATAACCTGATGCTCCATGGCCTTCACCTTAGATAGTTATTTAGCCTTGGGCAAAGTGTGTGCCAGATGCCACCATTTTGATTGGGTAGCGTTTTTCAGTTTTTGCATAGGTGTAAATTATGATACAAAGAGCCAGATAGTGGGCTTTGGTCTACATATGCCTATGTACTGCTGTCCTCTACTAAGTAGAATATTTAAGTCCTGTCCTAGTAAAGGTCCCCTGTGCAGGCCTTTGTGCCAAAGGCCACGAGTTCTAGTCCCGATACTGGATCTATGGAGATGGCAGCTGATAAGAGCTCTGTATTGGATTTCAGATGCATAGGCCTATGTCATTGTGACGCTCCCCTGGGGTTGTGTGGCACCTTGCCACTGTCCATCATAGCATGAAACACCCTTGTTGGTACCTGCTGTAGTTCAGCTCCTGGAAACCAACAGTCTCCCAACACACAAGCATTATCTTCCACGCCTCTGGAGATTTCGTTCCCCCAGATCCAGCTAGGGACAGGCACAAACCAATCCCTCAGTCCCCAGTGCATTGCAGCCTGTCACTGGATGCTCATAGAAATTACCAGGTAATCAGGGGTGAAGTTTGGGGGGGCATTGCCCCCCTAAACTGCAAGCCTCAGGCAGGCATGGAATTTGCCCCCCCACACGCAGCCCCATTGGCCTGACTGGAGCTGCCCCCCTAAATATAGACGTCAAACTACATCTATGCATGTAAGCTGCCCCAAAGGAACAAGTACACACAACATGACTTGTACAAGTCAGGATCAGTTCCTTTAGAAACACCACACTAATTGACTTGTAGTGAAAAGAAACAAAAGTTTATTAACAAAGAAAGATTCAAGAGATAGTGAGCAACCACCACCACAGGTTTCATATAAAACCAAAGATGCAACACACTTCTGAGGGCTTGTCTACACTACGCAGCTTTTAGTGACAAGGCTGTGTCGACAGCCAGTCGCTGAACATCAGTGTGCGTGAACGCTCTTTTGCAGTATTTTGTCAGCACTTTTGCCAACCAAATACTTCCAGCCCCGTGAGCGGCGGTAACTTTGTCAGCAGGAGAGCGCTCCTGCCGACAAAGCCACGTTCACACTGCCGCTTGCGTCGGCAAAACTTTGGTCTTTCGCGGGGGGGCTTTTTAAAGTACCCACGAAAGACAAAAGTTTTGGTGACAACTGCGCAGTGTAGACAAGTCCTTAGAGTCTAAACATAAAATAGGCTAAAATCCTTGTCTAAAGTAGTTTCTCATCTAGAGCAATCTTCCAGCATCACCAGCCCACAGAGGCAACACCTACCTGTTGATAGTGGGGAGGGCAGGCCACAATTTAAAGGTTGGGGGAAGGGCATGTGACTGCATCATGGTCATCTCTGGGTACAGGAATCTTCCAGCCCCACTTTCCAGGCCAGGGCAGCTAATCCCACCAGCTCCTGGCCAGCCCAGGCAGGGGAGACTCAGCAACAAAGTTTCTTCCTGGATCTCCCACGCCCTCGGACACCCTCAGGGGGGGAGAGGCACAGGTAATGCTCCTACCTCAGGCTGAGCAGAGGGAACCTGCTCCTGGCACTTTCCCCAGAGACCCCCGGCCCAGGGCCACCGCTGCCTCCCCAGCCAGGTTCTCACAGGCAGCTGCGGCGCTGCACAGAGGCAGCAATCTGGAGCATCCCTGGAAGGCCGAGCAGAGCAAGCCCTGCAAAGACAGCTCATCTCTTGCAGAAATTGGGGGTGAGGGAGGAGGGAAGAGAACGTGACCTTGCATGCCCCGCCCCCACACACACGTTGCCTCTGCCAACCCACATGGCTGGGATCCAATGTTCATGGAGGCAAAAAGCTCCTTCAGTGATGGACAAGGGGTGCCTTTTTGCCTTCCCCTTATATCCCCAAAGTTCACGGTCTTTGCAGCTCAGAGTCAGGATAACCCCCTGTCATTCTGTCTCTGGTGTTTTGGCTCTTCACGTACTCCTGTGTGCACAGATTTGGCTACTATTGTGTTGGCTCCCAATGCTTAATTTACATTTCAACGGACAGAAGTATAAACATCTCTGGTCTGGCGGGAAACCAGTTTTTCCACTTCTGCTGGGGAGTAACACCTTGGTATAACATATGTTCAGCACGTAGGCATACCGTTTTAAATATCGTCATACGTACATTTCAGCAGCATGATCCCGGCTTTCGCTGAAGAGCTCAAACAACATTCTGTATAGATAAATACCACGACAGTGTGTTAAGGGTAGTGAGCTTGTCAGGGCCAATAGGAATTACTGTTACAGAACAGTGAACCCTTTGCCAGCTGGCAGCGAGTTCTTAGGGTCACAGAAACCTTTTATATGAAGTGTGACTGCTGATGCCTTCCCCATGAAACTTAATTTAGGACAGAACCCAGTGACAGGGAACCAACTTCTCAAGTTGCAGTCCTGTGATAGTGGATATAGAAGTTTAACGGTGCTCCTCATGTTTGGGCGCGTACATTTTGCCAGGAGCCGAGCCCACTTCAGCGCTGACTCAACAGGATCTCTTTGAGCGTTTGCAAACTCCCCCAAATAATACATCTGGAGTCAGTGGCAATAGTCAAGCAGAAATCCCTGAAAATGGGCCATATTCTAGCCTTGATCTGTGCACAAGCTCCTGCTGTTGTCAGTGGGAGTTCTGGAAATGGAAGAAGACTAGAACACAGGCCAAGAGTGGAAGGACACATGCCAGAACTGTGCGAGGGCTGTAAAAGGCTCTGGTACAAGCTGGGGGGTGAAATGCTGGCTCCACTGTAGTCAATAGGAGCTTTGCCATGGATTTCAATGAAGCCAGGATTTCACCTCGCTGTGGAAGCCATTAGATTTAATCTATTAACTTCAGAGTAAACAGCCCAAATAAGAGGTTCTGCTTGTGAGCAGTGGTGACGGTTGTGGGAGATTAATTCACAAGACTCCAGAGAGTCTGCAGAACAATGGTCCAGAGCAACCCGGACATCTCTTCAGTTTTGATTTACAGCAATTCTGTGGCAAAATTACTCAGCTTCTCATTCATTACGGCACACTGGCCTCTCCACTAATGCGCAGATACTGTAACCCTGGAGGTTCACATCCCCCATAAAGAGCAGTAGAAGCTCCAGGCGTCAGCCAACCAAAAACATCCTCCTTGCCATCCATCCCACAAGCCCTGTAGTTAGCATGTTGGTCCGAGGTGTGCATCCGTCGGTGTTACCAGCACAGTTGGCCTGCCTCAGGCTTGTGCTGACACTTCAGTTAAACAAACTGGACAAGGCTCGCGGGGCCAAAGGCAGCCAAACAGAGGTCTGGCAAGAGTTCTGCCAAGCCAAACAGCTGAGCCATTAGATTCACTTGAACAAATCTGGGAAAAAACCCACAAGATTAAACAGGAAGGAGCAGGAGTCTTCTACTTCAGCCCTCTCTGCTCCATGAGTAATGTCAGGATCCCATTAGTGAGGGGAAAGAAGATATTATCCCACAGGGACAGTTTTGTATACAGCATTACCTATTCAATCCATTAGACTTCCTGCTCTTGTCATTTTGATTTCTGTAAAGAGGGCTTGTGTGTTGTCGTGATATTTTAAAGAAATTCTTTCACTGTTTACAAACCTGTCCACCTTCTGCTCCCAAGTGCAAGGTGCAGCTCCGAGCCCTGCCTTCTCCATCCCTAAACTCAGAGCAGCATGTGCATACCCTCCCCCCACCCCCATCCAACTCAACCAAACCCCTACACTGCACACACCCAATTCTCCCCCTGGGAAGAGGAGGAGCGAAAGAGACTGAGCCACACATGACAGATGTGAGTCATGGCAGGTGCTCAGATCCCACGGTGATGAAGGGAGAAGAATCCATTCAGAATAGAAGAAACCTGTCTTGTTAGGGCAATATTTTCAAGCCTCTGTGTTTGAAGTTAGGCTCTTAAATTGACATGGAGGTAGCTAGATAGAAGTGGCCTGCTTTTCCCACTAAACTCCATGGCAATTGTGGGCAAACCTAAAAATCAGGCTGGTTTTATTTAGGGGTCTAAATGTGGATATGGGAGACTAATTTTAGACACTTGGGTTTGAAAATTTGGGCCCAAGGTAAAGTAAGAGGCACAGTGAGAGACCTATGTATAGATCCATTCAGCTACTCCTACAATTTTCCCAGTGAGGATTCCCAGGGTCTCCAGAGTGGGGGTAAAATTATATACCCAGGCTCATATGATACAATTAGACCTGGACACCACTGATCTGGAATGTGGCGTCTAAGACAAATATGGCAATTGCCTGCTACATTGTTGGGAGATCTTCCTGTATTAAGTTTATGCATCATTGTGAGACAGGGATTTTCTCCCAACTTCCCTGGAGGAGGGTGACCACATTGCCTCAGGAACTAAGAACAGTGGGGGGTGATTAGCAAATTCTCTCCGAGAGCTACCAGTGCTTGGAGAGGCTTGCATAGGCCGGTTCAAACTTGATTCTCCAGAGACCAACAGACAAAGAAAGGACTTTGGGATAAATAGTCTGATTTAAATTGACTCAGGGGCTTCTTTCTGATCCAGCAAATGAACAGGACCTTCTGTTCAACAGGGACCCCCAATCCTTCCTGTGATGGGTTAGAAGGACTTTCACCTACTAAACCCCATAGAGATGGTGACCTCTGGTAGCAAGCATATAGCAACGTATATGGTTTTTAGTAGGTTTTCTCTAATGCTTTCACCTTAAAAATAAAATGTGCTTGCTTAGAAAGAGCTGTGAGGAAACCTATAACTGTGGGCAATTAGGCAGTTTATAGCCTTTGAAGTGTAAACAAAGCGCACACACTTGCCTGGTTAGGCAGTCTGGCTTGCAGGGAATAACACAGCGTAAGCAGGGAACTGTGCAGCCTGGAAACACCCTGGTCAGGAGGCAAGAGACACACGGGTCTCCACCCAAGAGAGGCGACAGCTGAGGAGCTGGGAGCCTAGAGTGGGTGCCCTTGCTAGTCCACAGAGGGGGAATACAGGGGCCATTGCCCTGAACTGTAACAGCAACATTTACACACTTAAAGCCTGAAGGCTGCTTTCATTTCAAATTTCAGTCTCTGGCAGTGCAATGCTGTCCAGCAGCAAAGGGAAGATTGCTAGATCCATAAGGCCATCTGTTCTGGAGTTGGGAGAGCCCCTAAAAGGTGGCAGGACCCAAGCACAAGACTAGAACACCAACCCAGATTATACCAGCAGAAAAACATGGAACAGGCGGTGGGGGAAGTATCAACACGATAATGCTGACCTTAGCGGGAATAAATTTCCACTCTTAGCTGGAATCACTTTCGTTCTTCCGCGACCACACACATGCAGTCATTAGAGTGTATTTTGGCTGCATGCGTTTTCTTCTTTTCCCCACATCTGTCAGCTAATCCACAGGCAAAGCGGAGCACTCCAGAGCATGATGTGGATTTCTGACATGCTCCAACGGGCTTTGGTTCCATAGAGCAACGAATGAATCACATTACAGAAAGCTAGGAAGGAGTTTCATCTGTGCCAGATATAATGGTGCTCCAGCATTATTTGTTTTGGGTACAGTTTTACCCATCTCTTCTTCGCAGCAGCTTTCCAAGCGATGGAAATGAGGCACACCCTGCCCAGATAATTATCTGAGAAATATACAAGAATAAATCTAGGATCATCTGTTAAAACATCCTAGTTCTGAGCGAAGGAAAAGGAGTGCAGTTTTCGGTTAGTTACCTTTCAAACACCATGCCTGACTGAATGCACTGGAAGAGAAATTGCCCATCCAACCTGTGAGGAGCTTGTTTAGATTGTGACTTATGCGGATTTCACTGACATATGTTGAGTCTGATCTTCTAGAACAAAAATAAGGTTCACGGAGAAACCTGATTTTGCAATAACACCTGTTTTCCAGCAGTGGCACTCCATTGGTTTCAATGGAGTTACTCCTTCAAAGCAGTCTAAGTCAAGTAAAAAAATCAGGTCTGATTTTAAACTGTAAAGGCATAGAAATGCTAACTCAAATTCAGCCACGGACACAAATACCTGCACAATTGGATACACAAAGGACCAATTTGCCTGCACAAGTGCCAGTGTGCATGCAATTTTTGCATATGCACCTTGATCTCTGCTTTTTGAAACAAAGCTTTGCAAAAAATGCTCCAGTATTGTTAACCTTAGTCAGGGAGATGACCAGTAAACCCTGTTGAGAGTTTAGTACCCAAAATGAGGCACTTTGAATTTAAAAATAGACAAACTGCAGTTCAATTTAGCTCAAGAGAGAAGGCTGGCTGTTGCCAGAAAACTGACCATGTGTTTCTGAAGTGCAGATCTGACCAAAAAACAAAACTAACAATGAAACAGACCAGATCCACATTTATGATGGGGATTAATTTGGCAGAATCAGGGCAGTCCAGATGGCGTGCAGAGAATCACTAAGGTTTTCAGTTTAAGCTTTTTTTTAAAAAAAAAGGAGGTAGGAAATAGCTTAGTTTTATGCCTCTCATGGCCCACTAGATGTGGCTGACCAACATACCTTGTCTTGATCTTGATAAAGTAGAGTTTTTAGCCCTAATCCATCTTGCTTTGTGACTTCATATAATACAACTAGACAAGCATTGTAAGGCTCTGAGTTTTAGATTTCTCTCCGAGGACCAGCATGCCTTTGCTGAAACAGTTAGAATTAAGCCCTTCCCAAGGAAGCCCATCTGATACCATCACCAGATTTAAGGGGATATCTACACAGCAAAAAAGACCTTGGGGCAGCAAGTCTTAGAGCCTGGGTCAACTGGCTCAGGCTCACGCTGCAGGGCTAAAGGTAGTGTAGCCATTCGGGCTTGGGCTGGAGCCCAGACTCCGAGACTCTTCCCCCTTGAGGTTTCAGGGCCCAAGCCTGAATGTCTACACTGCTGTTTTCAGCCCTGCAGCATGAGTCCATCTGAGTCAGTTGACCAGGGCTCTGAGACTTGCTGCTGCAGGGTTTCTTTTGCTGTGTGGCTGTACCCTAAGATAAGAAAACAAACTAGCCGAGATTGTCAGAAGTTGTCCATGATTTTCGGGTGCCCACCTTAGCACATTTGAAAGGGGCCTGGTTTTCAAAAATGCTGCACACCCACCTCTGATAAACCAGGGCGTTTAAAGGTGTTTTTAAATTGAGGACCCAAATCACTCACTCCCAGCTGCAGTGTAGACGTACCGTGAGTTTCCTAGCCTGGGCAGGTCGTGGGGCTCACTCTAACTCGCTAAAAATAGCGGTGTGGCACTGGCGCAGGCTAACCACCTGAACTCAAGTCCACCTGACCCCTGGGTCTGAGCTCACATGGTTAGCCCAAGCCTGCTCCCATGCTCCAACGTCCACACAGCTATTTTTAGTGCACTAGTGCTAGCCCCACTAGCACAAATATATCTACCTGGGTAGGAGGCTCACGGCCAGCTGCAGTGTAGACATGCCCTTCATTGCTTTAAAAACAATGTTGGTTTCTTGTCCCAATACATTAACACCCAAATGTCAGATCAAACTGTGCAGCCCGGTCAAATTTTCCACTAATAACACGAAGAATCTTTTCAAGTGTCAAAACAGCTCTAGTGGTCAGCTTATGATAACTCCTGTGTTGAGTTATGCATAATTCAGACTGCAGAGAGGGTACATCAGGCAGAGCCTATGGGCCAGCTTCCGATTCCAGACACAAAATCAGTGCAACTCCATATATGTAGGTGTTTGTCACTCACGTGACATAATCAAAGGATTAACACACACACACACAGTTCCCCCAATGTTCCACTACACACACCAGAATCAAGCAAATTTCCATGCATCACCGGTGCTACCATAAGGAAGGCTTACCCTTCATGGGCTTAATTTTCAGAAGTGGCCTCTCATTTTGTGCCTGCAATCAACTACGAGAGCAAATTATCCTGGACGCAATCATAGAAGCCATTCTTGAAAATTTGCCCCCATTATTCTTCTGAATCCTCCAGAGAAGTGACTGACCTTGTAAATATACTGACAGTTCCCCGGTTTCTGAATGGACGGGTTTCAAAGGAGAACTCATCAGCACAGCTAACCCATAATGCATAGATCACAGTTCATTCTTAGAACAAAGCAGAAAGTATACAGCATTGTCTTTTTGGAACTCATGGCCACAGGAAGTCGCTGGGGCCAAGAACTAAGCAAGATTCAGAAGAGGACTGGACAGGTTTATGGATATCAGGAATATCCAAAGTATTCACGATTAATGGTGATCATTTTGGAAGGGATGTTAGCCATCATGCTTCAAGGTTTAAGCCAATCTCTAATTATTAGAGAGCAGGATGAGGCCTAATTTGCATGGGGGAGCAAATTACCCCACATCTGATTACTGCATGATTCTTCCTCTTAAGTGTCTGGTTATGGCCAGCGTCAGACAGGACTAGATGGACCTTGGGCCTGATCCGGTCTGTCGATTCCTATGTTAGTGTATCATATTAGATTTGTTCCCAGGTGCAGAGGGGTTGTTGTGTGTTTCTAGCTCTGGCCCTTCTTCTAGCTCTTCTTCCCCCTCAATGCACCATATGATCTCCCCAAGCCAATCCATAAGATTCCTACCCTCGCTGCGGTCGGGTCCCTCTTGAAGCCCAGTTCTGCTGTGTTAGGTACGAGTTGAGCTGCCCTGCCTATATTAACTGCCTGTCCCCCTATCTCCGTCTACTTGTTTGCCCGTCCTTAGGCTAGGAGGATGTTGGAGCAGGGAGCAGCCTATTCTTCCTGATTGTTTGGAAACACCTACAACATCGACATCACTACCACCAATAAGTAATTATCATCATACTACTATTAGGACATTTAAAAACCTAAGTAATAGTGTGTCAGTGATGCTGACTCAAGGCACAGTTAGGTAGGGTTTCCTGTCCTTACTGATTAAAAAATAAAGTAAAGTGGATTTCTTAATTTCATTAAATACAACTGCATGGTGTTCTAATTGGTACCTCAAACAACAAAAAGGCAACAAAGGATGCAAGCAAAACATATAGCTTAACAATTCTGTCAGCTGAAGACACTCGTGTGGCTAGTATACCAATGATGCTGCAAAAACATTGCCTTTTAGTGGAAGCATAAACTCAATAAATCCCCAGGAGAGCAATAAAAACGTAGTAGCCAGCAGATTTAACAAGGACATGCTTAGTGCACAGTGTAATCTTATGTGCTGGATGCCCCATGGAATTCACAGGAATTTGATATGGCAACATCAGATCTCAGTTTCTCAACATGTATTGACTGCTTATAAATTAAGGGTATGATTTGGGATAATTGCTTTTCATTTGTGTTTATGAAACCATATGTTATGTTTCTTCTTAAGGGATTGTTTTAGGCTTTTAACCTGCCTTTGGGACGTAAGCTGCAATGATGGAGGGCTTACCTCTGCAACAATGGCACAAACTCTACTTTTCCATTAAATCTTGGGGAAGTGTTCTAGCCCAGTGCTCTACACATGCCCAAAGCATCTATTTGATAGTTTCTCAAACCTCTCTGAATTTCTGGAGAAAGGCTCTGCTTTTTCTCCATCAATTTCAATGGAAATGATGTCGTTTGAAGGCCAGTGACCTGCCGATGTGCTATGAAGTATCGCTATGAAACTGTCCTGTGGCCTCAACTAGGTCTGACTGTAAAGTTGTCTTAATGACTCATTTCAGCCAATCCAATTGCAGTATGTAAATGAACCGGAGAAGACTAGGAAGTGATTGGCTGAGTTACCTATGGTGTCACAAAATACCGCTACTTAAGAATGACCTGAGCAATTGATAGGACAGCAGCTAAGCATGGACAAAGCAGTACAATGCAAAGAGGACAGGAGCGTGTGAAGAACAGTACTGGAGAGTAAAGGGGAGAACAGACAGGCCAAGGGTACAGCAGCAACAAAGCAGGCAATAGGCAAGGATGGCTCCAATAGCAGTTGAAATGGGGGAACTGAAGCAGCACAAGATAGGTAGAAGAAGGGCTATGGGAAGGCATGGTCCCCATCTTGGATTGAGTTACCTGGGTATCTATAAGATCATTATCCCCTGAGTGTGCCTGAATACATTGTCTTTGAACTCAGACAGTCAGCCTCTGATCTGGATGCAGAAAAATCTCCACAAGCTGTATGTATGCAAAGAGCTCTTGTTTGTCTAGCCAAGTCAACCAGTGTCTTTTGAATGCTAAGACGTTCATCTTTCTCTGTCTTCTCCTATCTTCTCATTCTTTGGCCAACTTATTTCATTTCAACCAATAGGGCTGCACAATGCAAATTAATTGAGGGAGGAGTGACTTACATCTGGTGTCAATGACACTGGTCAAAGCGATTAGCTATTCATAGCACAGAAAAAGGAAAGAGCTCTGCTCCTCACAATCCTTCTAATGACTTGCGGGGGGGATGGGGGAGGGGAGTGTGATAGCAGAGGGGCAGGGAGGGGGGTTGTAGAGACTGCAGTAATTAGATGATGTGATGGTGGATGCTCCTGGAATGACCACAGGCAGGAGAGGATGTAATATCAGGAGTGATGTCAGGGACAGTGGTGCTCTTTGGTACCCGATGTAGCTGCTGGTAAATCAGCTATTTGAGAGACACTAATTCATAGTCCAGCAAGTTGGTTATACATCACCCTTCCTCTCCCTCATCTGGTCTCTGCCCCCATTCCCACCATTCCTTGTAATCCGCCTTTTGTCTCCTTCTCCCATGCCTGATTTCATGCCATTTTCCTCTACACAGACACTTGTTCATAGAATCATAGAATATCAGGGTTGGAAGGGACCTTAGGAGGTCATCTAGTCCAACCCCCTGCTCAAAGCAGGACCAATCCCCAATTTTTGCCCCAGATCCCTAAATGGCCCCCTCAAGGATTGAACTCACAACCCTGGGTTTAGCAGGCCAATGCTCAAACCACTGAGCTATCCCTCCCCCCAGAATCAGCCTCATCCTTCCTGTGAGCAAAGTTCCTTTCCTGTGCCCTCCTTCAAACCCACTTTGCTTGGCCTGCAAGCGGTGAAGTGTTCCCCAGCATGGTCTGCACCTGCCTTTCTGTCTGATCTTTTTGATTGCGAACTCTTCAGGACAGGGACCTTTTCACATACATTTGTAAAGGACTGGCTGGGTAATGATCACCTGCCCCTAACATCGGTCATTGGTGGGGACTGAATCTGGGACCTCCTGCACGAGCCTCTACCGGTTCAGCTAAAGGCGTCACTCCATTAGCTAGTAGCAGTAGTGGACTGCTATCCTCATTTGTGGGCCAGCCATTAGAAGGGGACATGCAACAACCTCAACTAGTACATTATACCTATAGTTACAGGGCTATCTAATAAATAATCAATAGCCAACCATCTGCACATGGAGACATTATGAGCATTTGGTACTATAACCTTGATTAATAGGACAGAAGAGTCAATTCGTCTCAAGGTGATTAAAATAAATAACTTAAAATTTAATGAATACAGGACCCTAGACTGCTTAGTAAAGGAATCCAGGTTTGTTGGCTTAAAAGATATAGAATCTCAATGCATAAGAGCCAGTATCGGAAACAAACATATTGCCTATCCATTCAAAACAAAGTAAAAAAAACGACAGCAAATTGATGTAGAGATTGTTCAAAACATGTCATACTGCAGTGACTCCCTAGGAAACCAAGATATGATCTGGATTTAAACAGTTTTCTGCTGTAACGTCATTAATAGATTATAACAGTTTTATAGAAAAAACTAACAGGGTAATTCAATTCAATTAAGTCTAGTTAATTATTTTAACATTGTACCATAGGGCAATTGGCAGGCACATAATAGTTTGTTAAACTGGAGTATTCTGTCCATTTACTGTCTACAACTACGTCATACATGAATCAAGTAACTAGCTGAAAGCTTGGGCAGGAATCCAGTCTTAAGTGTTCTGCAATGTGCCATGTACATTTACTGCACTATATAAATTGAGGTTCCTGTTCCAAATCTTGTTCCTGATTGCCTCTAATGTAAAACTGAACTAGTGATAGTGCCTTGTAAACATAGGCTAAAGGTATCTGGTGAGTTATAAGCAGATAACCCACAGAGAGCTACAGTTAGAGAACTCAAACCTGGAACTCCCTGGAAATGTAGTCTATAGGTTATTCCTTGCATGTCACTATAAATGATATTGTTCTTAATGAGCTCATCTAGTACTTGCAGGGGGCCCAAACATACTTGCAGGGAGGAAGGGGAAAAAATAAATTCTAACGTTGTCCCATTTCTGCCACCCCAGAGGCTTTACGTTAGTGCTCTATGTGCAATAACCTCCTGCATAGGTCATCAGTGGAATTTGAATCCAGGATGTGACTTGGGGGTGGGGGTGGGGGATGTCTCCCGGCCATTTTGCAGGTATGATCCCTTGATGACTCAGGGCTAGGGAAGGAGTATTTGATCCATAGCTGGCTCCCATCAAAGAGCATCATTCCCTCCAAGGAGGCTGCATTTACATCATTAGGGGAAATCTCACATTTGCAGCCATTAAGAAACAGTGCAAGGAAGGAAAGATGGTGAGCCTCAGATGTATCCTCAATACCCGTCTGTAGGGTGACCAGACAGCAAGTGTGAAAAATCAGGACGGGGGTGGGGGGTAATAGGACCCTATATAAGAAAAAGACCCCAAAATCGGGACTTTCCCTATAAAACCGGGACATCTGGTCACCCTACCCCTCTGGACCAGCCAGACATTGCAATAAAAATCCATATTCTAGCTATGTGAGCACTACAGCGTAAGTCACTATAAGTTATGTAACTCGGGGATGTGAATAAGCCACCCCCGAGTGACAGAAGTTATACCGACCTAAGCGCTGGTGTGGACAACGCTATGTTGGTGGAAGAGCGTCTCTCGCCAACATAGCTACTGCCACTCGCAGGGGCTGGAGTAATTAAGTCGACGGGAGAGCTCTCTCCTGTTGGTTTACAGCATCTGCGTTAGTAACACCACATCGGTGCAGCTCCGTCACGGTCAGCTCTGTAGTGTAGCCATAGCCTCTGACGCCATCCTCTTAGTAATCTTAAGAGGTTGTATGGCCTCACTGCACTTGTTCCCAAACCACTCTGACTAAAGCAACCACTTAGTGCTTCCTGATAGCTAAGACCTGGAATACCCATAATAGCAAATTTTCCATTAGTTCGTCCCTGGATTCCAAGAGGATTATGGTCACAGCTAGGTTTCTGTCTGCAATTGCCATACACTTTTAAATAAGTTTCCTCTGTACTTTGGTATGTGCTGGTTTTACCCTTTCCCCCCCTGCTAGATTGCCTGACAGATTTATGTGCTTCTGTTCCACAATATGCTGCTGCATAGTGAAGTTAGCCTCCATTCAGGCTTTTAAATAATTGAACAAAATGATGCACCAGACATGCAGCTGAATTTCAGAATAGACTGAGGAAGGGGACAAGGTTCACCAAAAATCTTGAAAATATATCTCCATAAATATCATTAAAGGGTACCACACAAAAACACCTGCCCTTGACAATGGAAAAAAAGGACTAAGAGGGGGAAATAGTACATCGTACACTTCAGCTTGTCAGCATCTCAGTGCAATTATGTGATCACAGTTAATGCTTTCATAGTCTACTTGGTAACAATAGGAGGCCTTGCATTTGATCCAATCCACCTACTGTTAAAAGTGAAACCCTTTCAGAACTAGCAGGGGCATCTAACCAGTGTGAGATCACTGAAATATCGCTAGCCTTCATTTACAAAGAAGAATCCTCTGAGCGGTGAGAAGACTCACTAAACAATTAGTAGCTCTTAGAATAAGCAAGTTCTGTCAGTGACATTGCCCAACACAATACGAGCTTCCACCATGTGACATTTCGTAATAGGCTCCAGTCCTGTAAATCAGCATAGGGCCTGCTTGAAAGTGCATAGAATTGCCATTTACTTGAATGGGTTTGTATCAAGTGCCATGTCCTAGAGGTTCCGCCTATCACTAAAAGTCTAAGTTAGAGCTGGCTGAAGTTTTTCAACCAAAAATTCTGCTTGCTGAAAAATGGGGGTTGTATGAAAACCAGGTTCTTTCCTCCCTCCATGGAAAAATGTCATTTTCAATAAACCCTTTCAAAAAGGAAATTTCTAAACTACATTTCACAAAAGTTTGAGTTTTGCTTCAAACTGGCCCTTTTCATTTCAGTTTTGAAACACTGGGAGGCGGGGGGGAAGCAAAAAAAATGTCCAACTATGAGACAAAAAATGAATTCCTCTCATTTCACAAGGTTCCTTCAAATATTTCATGGGACAAAAAATTGGGGGTGGGGTTTCATCCAACTGTAGGTGGGATGCTTTCACCCCATGTGCCAGACTCTTCAGGGTGCACAGCGTCTCCAGTGAAGTCAGGGCCAGCCCTAGGTTTTCAGCCGCCCCAAGCAAAAAAAAAACACAACAACAAACCCACAAGAGCCGCGCCGCCCCCAACGCCGGCCAAAACACCCCCCCCAAAAAAACGCCGCCCTGCCAAAATGCGGGGGGGGGAGGGCAGCGGGGAGGGCGGCATGCCCGCCGCCCCGCTCCCCCTGCCAGTGGGGAGCACGCAGCACGCCAGCTGCCCGGCCGCCCCGGCCGAGAGCGCAGCACGCCGGCCGCCCCGGCCGGGAGCGCAGCACGCCGGCCGCCCCGGCCGGGAGCGCAGCACGCCGGCCGCCCCGGCCGGGGTGGCAGAGGAAGTTGGTTTTTTTTGTTGTTTTTTTTTTTTATTTACAAAAAAACCCTAAAAACCTTGAGTGCCGCCCCCCCCTCCAGGTGCCGCCCCAAGCAGGTGCTTGGTAGGCTGGTGCCTGGAGCCGGCCCTGAGTGAAGTGTTGAGTGCCCTCAACTCCCAGTGATTTCAGTAAGAGCCAAAACTAGGAAAGGGGAGGCTCGGATCCTAAGCACCCCTGTGATCACACCCTACACGTTACTGTAATAATCTTTGTACAAAATATGCCTTGGAAGGTATTTGAAAACTAATAACTCACTGATCATTAGTGTACATGGTGTGTAACAAGAGTTATTGATATGTGCTGAAATGATGACTAAAAGCTGTTCAAGCCGGGCACGTCAGGGGAGTTGGTAAATGGAATGTGTATTTGTATCTCTAACCGGCTCAGTCATCAGGAAGAGACAATGAAGGTATATTCACATATCACGTAAACAAAGCTATCAAGATAACAAGGGGGTGGGGGAAAGGCAGCATGGCATCTATGCTCCGACAGGAGAGAGAAACTTGGTCTGGTGGGTTTACTATTCAAAGAATACAATGAAAAGGTTTATTGGTCTATAAAGATGGTGGGAGCAGGGGGCTGAACCTCAAGCAATAAGCAACTGAATCAACTGATTGTATACAATATTACTGGATTATAAAAGAGAGTGAGGTCTTTCTGAAAGCCTATGACACTAGTGATGAATATCATGTATTTATTAACACTATCGGGAATTATGGATAATCTTTGTGTAATGGCATGGACTCACCACCACTGGTGCCTCCTGCTGGTTGCTCCAGGAATTAGCTCAGCCCAGCTCCAGAGCTCCCTCTGCGGGTGGTGTCTTGTCTGTTGCCTGCTCCGCTCCACTGTTTCAGACCCACATTGCTCCCTCGCTCGGCGGTGTCCTCTTCAGGGCACTGCAGTCTGGTAGTGCCCACTACTTCTTTCTCATCCCCCTTCCCAGGGTCACGGCAGTCCTTTGGCTTGCACCCGCTGCAGGGGCCAACCACAACCCAAAGTGTAGCCCCTCGCTTCAGGGGCAAGTTGCAGGCTGTATTGGCCATGCTCTTTCGCAGCCAGGTGCAGTGCAAGCAGGGGGATCCAGGCCCGCCCGCCCGCTACTCCGGGTCCCAACCCAGGAACCCTCTAGCAGCAGCCTCTCCGCCCTCCTTCTCTTCCCTTGTCTGCCTATCATCTCTGGGCCACTGCCTCTTGGCCCTTGCACCTTCTTGGCCCTCTCTGGCAGGGGCCTGCAGCCTAGCAGGTAACAGGCCAGAGCTCACCCTCTGCTCCCTTGAGCCTGCCCAGCACTGCTCTATCTCAGGTACTATCCCTGGAAGCCAGTCCTCCTCCCTTGCTTGTCAGGGAGAGACTCCCCTCTGCTCTGCTGGGCAGCTCCTTATATCTGGGCTGCCCCAGCAGCTGCCTCCTAACAAGCCTTGCCCTAATTAGCTGCAGATTTCCACAGCCTCCCTGGCTGCTTCTGCCCCAGCCCCTGCTGGAGTGGGCCACCTGCACTGCTACACTTTGATTTTAGGCTTTACAGTCTATGTCCAAACAAAGGGAGAAACAGATCTCTCCTAGACAGGATGGGATGTCACAGCTACTTACCTGTGTCTCCTATGTAAATTAAGCATGGTGGAATCAAAACAATGGAAGACACATTTACATATAGGCCGATGGGATACCCACAGGAAGCAAAAGCCAGCATGAGGTCATCCGGCCTCTTGAAACAAGGTCACTGAACTTTGGAAGATAAGCAAGGACAGAAGCCATCTTTGGCATCCATCACTAGACAGACACAAGAAGCCAGAGCTCTTGCAAGCTGAGAAAGATGGGTCTTTCAATGGGGGTTAGCGTTTCTGGAAACTGAATAAGTGAGACACCTGCTTAGACAAAGATCTTTCTGAACCAGGGCTATCTAGCATCCAGACACTCAGGGTGTGACCTGCGTGTTTGTAGGCTGTCTGTGAGCATCCCAGGCTGGGAGCTACAGCTACAAAGCATTGTAATGCAACCAGGACTTCAGGACAAGTGGTGACAGCCCCTCAGTGGTCTGAACTGTACCCTGAACCCTGTGATAGAGGCCTGGAAATAAATAGGTAGGCTCAGCCAAACTTTTAGAACCCTCAGAAAAGTTTCAGGTTTGATTGGAGTTTGGGCTGAAGGTTTGGGTCCAATCTTATTTATTCCAAATGGTTTCGCCTTTTCCTAACTCCCAATAGTTTCAATTTGGGCAAGAGTACCTTCTGTATGACCTCCATTCCAAGCCGAGGAGCCCAGCTCAGCATGTATTACTACCCCACTTTTGATACGCCCCAGTCCCATTTTCATGAAGGCTTGGGCTGGATACATTTTAATGGCAGATCCCAAGGACATCCATGTGTGTGAAAGAATATCAGCACTTACCCCCACCCCCCGCTCACCCTCCGCTCATCTACAATTTAGGAACCAGGTTCAGCATCCTCCCAACCCCCTCCTATGTCAAGCAAGCAATCAGGCAACCCAGACCTAGGTTCTCTCTACACTGCACTTTTGTCAGTCAGGGGTGTGGAAATAAAAAAAAACAACAATAACCACAAAAACCCTGACTGGCAAAAGTTTGAATGACAAAAAGTGCCGGTGTGGACAGTGCTTTGTCAGCGGGAGACGCTCTCCCGCTAACAAAGTTACTGCCTCTTGTTAGGGATGGTTTTATTTTGCCTGCAGGAGAGCTCTCAAGTTTGGGTGTGGGTCACACTGTTGTCGTGGATGTATCTTTGTCATCCCCTTCAAATTTCTCCCACATTTGGCCAAGTTTAAAAGCCTCTTTACAAAAAAATAATTATCTCAGCTTAGGAGAGACTTGACAGTATTTAGCTGCCAAAGTATTTAGCTGCCAAATTCTCTTAAGATTCCATCTGCACTGAGTATGCCCCAACCCAGGGCAGTAGGGCTCACAGCAGGAATTTCCCAGCAATTACTCCTCCTGGCCACTATGGTGCCAGGCACCAAATCTGAGACCATGGAGGTTGTCCCTCCTGTGCTCTCAATGCCTCCCTGCTAGTGCCCAGGCAGCAAAGAGGAGAAAGAGGACCAGCCCAACTCAAATACAGAGAAGTGAGAAATGTGTTGGGGGTGGGGGAGATGGTATAAGAGTGTGTATGCACAAGGGGGGCAAGTTAAGGTTAAATGTGCAACCTTGATTCTGGCATTCGCTATGTTTTGAATGCTTGACTTTGCAAACTTGACATTCTTTTAATGTAATGTAATTTAATATACACATTGTTCAGTATACTACATGAGTCGTATACACAACCTGCCACTCAGCTGTCTGCAAGTACTGAAATCGGGTGACCAGATTCATCCAGTACCCAGTCAGGTGTAACTTGGATATCTAGTACCCATTCAAACTTATTTCCTGCCCCTAAGATAACAGAGCAGCAGTAGGCGCTGTGAGGACAAAGTGCAGAGGCAGAGTTCCATAGTGTGCTGGGCACTTTTATTTCGTGACCACTTATAATGGGCCCAAAGTCTCCACCGGGCTGAAATCCAGCCCCCGAGCTTCTCACATCTGTTGAAAAACAAAACACAAGAAGCCCCAGCATCTAAATAATGCCCATGTTTAATGTACAATTGTAAAAAGACATTTGGTTGTTCCCTGCTGTCAAATGCTAACAATAATATCTGCACTGAGTTAGCAGCAGAATGAATGAGTTATTAAAACTCTGCCAGTGTGTAGCTAGAAATGGTTTATTTTGTTAATTAGGCATTAATTTATACTAGGTGGAAGCATCCCCATGGTGGTGCTTTCTGCACTGATATGAGGACTGGTTGATCCTTCCACAGTACCATTCCCCTCCCTCCCTTGTTCTCCACCAGAGCTGCTCCAAAGAAGGGTTGGCAAGAGTACGGCTGTGTACTCAAAGTGCTCTACAGCACTGCCCAGTCCACAAATATCCTAGCAGGAGTTAGGAAACAGTAGAAACTCCTTCAGGCTCCATGCTATGGCTGTGTAGCCACAAGGTTACACAGCATATGGAAGCACTGTGCTGCCAAAAGAAGGGGGCCGAGGGAAGGTCCACACAAGTAGCTCCTGGATCATAAAGGTAAGGAGACTTCTTCCTCTCTCTCAAGTTCAATGGGCCTCTGAAAGCTCTGTTCAGGAGGAAATGCTGTGCAGGAACTCCTCTGGGTTCCTCCCTGAAGTCTGAACCTAAACCAGATTCTATTCCACCTTTTTGACTCCCTTGGTCATTGTTGTGTCTAACTAACTGTATATGAGCATCCCCAATCACCACTGTTCTTATAGGCCAAGTGCATAAGGTTGTGAATCTTAGAAGAACACTCATCCTATATAACTATTTCTACCTATAGAACTCAAAGCACCCAACGACAGAAACCCTCTCTCTCTCCCCCTCTTCCCCCACCCCATGCACTAACCTATGCAGACCTTCTAGATAAGGTATCTGAAGCGTTTTGAGATGTTTATTCCCTGACCCAGCTGGATTTCACAGGACTCTATTTGCTTTGCAAATGCAAAATTATCTGATGTGAGGCTATTGGTCCCAGTGCCTCTCTTCCTTTTCTAGCAGCCAAACCAGAGAGAGGCCAACCCTGACGCTGTAAGCAGCTACATTTAATCCTCAAATATTGTACTTCTCAATACAGTTGCAGTGCAGTTACCAAGAGCAGACCAATGTAGCTGGCACTAGAGGCTGGCTGCTGTTTTCAGGATACAAGGGCCCCTCTGTGTTCAAGCCAAACATCTGCAACAAGCATAACATATAGTGGTAAGTAATGCGTTAGTGATGTGTTCCTAATACAACCCAACCGGATTGACTGGTAACAGCATAAGGAGTTCAGAAAAATGCAATATGAATTTTTAAAGAACACACCTAATTAAAGTGTATTTAAGTCACATTTATTAGCTCTTCGTCCACAGTGGAAATCAAAAGAATAATACATACAGAATGAACAGAATACAATTTGCTTTCCTTCATTGCTTTCAATATTCAAAGGGCCAGATTCTGCGCTCACTTATAACTGGAGTCACACATGTTGACTTTACTAGGGTTGCAGCAATGCAACAGAGAGGTTTAGTTCAATTTTGCAGAATCCTAAACTGCTTTAAAAAAGCTGCTGTGGGAGATGTTCAAGAGACTGGGCAATTTTCCAATGAGATATTATTAAGAGCTCAAGAGCAAACTATCCACTGCACAGGAAAGATAGGAAGCATGGCAAGAGACCACCCTGCCTTAACCAAGAGATCTTCAATGATATGAAACTCAAAACAATTAATACTTAAGGAACTGACTGAGGAGATCTCAGCCATTAACGATTATTAGCAGGTGACCAAAGCCCACAGGTAAGTCAAAAACATGGAGACCTGGGAGAAGGGTCGGAATCTGGGGGGAGCATGGGCTGTTATAGCAGAAATAAGGGAGAGACATGAAGAGAATGGCGGAGTGGGGAAGAAATCAGTTCAGTATCTTAGATGTCCGCATACTAATGCAAGTATGGGGAATAAGCAGGAAGAACTCAAATGCTAGTAAATAAACACAACTATGACATCGTTGGCATCACGGAGACTTGGTGGGATAATATGCATGACTGGAATATTGGTATAGAAGGGTACAGTTTGCTCAGGAAGGACAGGCAGGGAAAAAAGAGAGGAGGTATTGCCTTGTATATTAAAAATGTATACACTTGGACTGAGGTTGAGATAGAAATAAGAGACAGACTTGTTGAAAATCTCTGGGTAAGGATAAAAGGGGTCTACTACAGACCACCAAACCAGGAAGAAGAGGTGGATGAGGCTTTTTTTAAACAACTAACAAAATCATCCAAAGCACAGGACTTGGTGGTGATGGGGGACTTCGACTACCCAGACATCTGTTGGGAAAATAACACAACAAGTTCTTGGAATGTATTGGAGACAAATTTTTATTTCAGAAGATGGAGAAAGCTACTGGGGGGAATCTGTTCTATATTTGACTTTGACAAATAGGGAGGAACTGGTTGAGAATTTGAAAGTGGAAGGCAACTTAGGTGAAAGTGATCATAAAATAGTAGAGTTCATGATTCTAAGGAATGGTAGGAGGGAGAACAGCACAATAAAGACAATGGATTTCAAGAAGGCAGACTTTAGCAAACTCAGGGAGTTGGTAGGTAAAATCCCATGGGAAGCAAGTCTAAGGGGAAAAACAATTGAAGGCAGTTGGCAGTTTTTCAAAGAGACGTTAATAAGGGCACAAGAGCAAACTATCCCACTGTGTAGGAAAGATAGGAAGTATGGGAAGAGACCACCCTGGCTTAACCAGGAGATCTTCAATGATCTAAAACTGAAAAAAAAAAAAAGTCCTACAAAAAGTGGAAACTCGGTCAAATTACAAAGGATGAATATAAACAAATAACACAAGCATGTAGGGACAAAATTAGAAAGGCCAAGGCACAAAATGAGATCAAACTAAGTAGCAACATAAAGGGTAACAAGAAAACATTCTACAAATACATTAGAAGCAAGGGGAAGACCAAGGACAGAGTAAGCCAGTTACTCAATGAGGGGGAAAAGACAATAACAGAAAATGTGGAAATGGCAGAGGTGCTTAATGATTTCTTTGTTTCGGTTTTCACCAAGAAGGTTGGTGGCAATTGGACGTCTAACATGGTGAATCCCAGTGAAAATTAGGTAGGATCAGAGGCTAAAATAGGGAAAGAATAAGTCAAAAATTACTTAGACAAGTTAGAGGTCTTCAAATCACCAGGGCCTGATGAAATGCATCCTAGAATACTCAAGGAACTGACGGAGAAGATATCTGAGCCATTAGCAATTATCTTTGAAAAGTCATGGAAGACAGGAGACATTCCAGAAGACTGGAAAAGAGCAAATATAGTGCCCATCTATAAAAAGGGAAATAAGGATAACCCGGGAAATTACAGACCAGTCAGCTTAACTTCCTGTACTTGGAAAGATAATGCAGCAATTAATTTAGAAATCAATTTGCAAACACCTAGAAGATAATGAGGTGATAAGTAACAGTCAGCATGGATTTGTCAAGAAAAAAACATGTCAAACCAACCTGATAGCTTTCTTTGACAGGGTAACAGGCCTTGTGGATAAGGGGGAAGCGGTAGATGTGGAGTATCTTGACTTTAGTAACTCTTTTGATATGACTTGCATGACTTTCTCATAAAACAAACTAGGGAAATACAACCTAGATGGAGCTATTATAAGGTGGGTGCATAACTGGCTGGAAAATCATTCCCAGAGAGTAGTTATTAGTGGTTCACAGGCATGCTGGAAGGGCATAACGAGTGGGATCCCGCGGGGATCGGTTCTGGGTCTGGTTCTGTTCAATATCTTCATCAATGATTTAGATAATGGTGTAGAGAGTTTACTTATAAAGTTTGTGGACAATACCAAACTGGGGTGGAGGGGGGGGCGGGGTTGCAAGTGCTTTGGAGGATAGGATTAACATTCAAAATTATCTGGACAAACTGGAGAAATGGTCCGACAAAAATAGGATGAAATTCAATGAGGACAAATGCAAAGTACTCCACTTAGGACAGAACAATCAGTTGCACACATACAAAATGGGAAATGACTGCCTAGGAAGGAGTACTGCAGAAAGGGGACTGGGGGGTCATAGTGGATCACAAGCTAAATATGAGTCAACAGTGCAACATTGCTGCAAAAAAAGTGAACATCATTTTGGGATGTATTAGCAGGAGTGTTGTAAGCAAGATACGAGAAGTAATTTTTCTGTTCTACTCCATGCTGACTAGGCCTTAACTGGAGTATTGTGTCCAGTTCTGGGCACCACATTTCAGGAAAGAAATAGACAAAATTGAGAAAGTCCAGAAAAGAGCAAGAAAAATGATTAAAGGTCTAGAAAACATGACCTATGAGGAAAGATTGAAAAAACTGGGTTTGTTTAGTCTGGAGAAGAGAATACTGAGGGGAACATGATAACAGTTTTCCAGTACATAAAAGGTTGTTACAAGGAGGAGGGAGAAAAAAAATTATTTTTAACCTCGGAGGATAGGACAAGAAGCAAAGGGCTTAAATTGAAGCAAGGGCTGTTTTGATTGGACATTAGGAAAAGCTTCCTAACTGTCAGGCTGGTTAAGCACTGGAATAAATTGCCTAGGGAGGTTGTGGAATCTCCATCATTGGAGGTTTTTTTAAGAGCAGGTTAGACAAACACCTGTCAGAGATGGTCGAATACTTAGTCCTGCCATGAGTGCGGGGACTGTACTAAATAACCTCTCATAGTCCCTTCCAGTCCTATGATTCTATGCGAGTATCAGGAGAAGTGGTAGAGATTATATTCACCCCACTGATGAAGCAGGCGTGTCTACTGTTTGTTATTTAGGTTTGCCACTGAAGCATCGTGCTGGATTCCCAGCTGCTTCTGATGTTCAGATGGTTCTTGGCAACCATATCACTTATTCTCATTGCATTTGTTGAGAAGTCTGAACTGGTCTCTTTTGGACGTGGACCTCTTCACAATTACTTGGGTGTTGGTCACCTTGAGGTCAGGCAAATCGAACACACCTTAAAACCACTTGGAAACTACAACTGAAGCAGAAATGCCCACCTGTTAAGTACTTATTTCTCACAGCAAGTCCACAGTGCTACATGTTAATATCCTAGTTTTGACCTATAAAGCCCTAAACGCATTAGTTCTGGCTACCTTAAAGACTACAAGAGTTGTGGTGGGCTGAGGCTCAAGCTAATAGGCCCCTAGTTTCTTACCATACATCTACACTGCCGCTGGCTGTGCGCGTCCGAGCGGCAGTGTAGACATCCCTTAGTGAGGAGTCCTTGATTCTGATACTCATGTTCAACCCATTCATCTGCATTTGGCAACCTAATAGGCACATTACACAGCTTACCATTTTCCCTGGTTTCGTCAGGAGCAGATGCTGGCAGATGTGGAGGGAGCAGAAAATCTGAGGAGAGTTTTGGGGTGGATAGAACAGGATCCGTTTGTGTAGGTGGCAGGGGGAGATCTTCTTCTGGTGATTGCACAGTCCCCAGGCCTCTGAATGGGCATTTCGTACATTTAAATAAGTACAACGATGTAGCACTTGTGATGGTGGACACCTCACATACGGCCTCGAGGTCAGAACACATTTTGCTTGGAACTTTGGCATTATCAAGGAGGTTCTCTCATAATTTTTTTTAAACTAATCCATATGATCTCCAGCGGTTGGACCATGATGAACAGAATGCATTTCCTTCACATCTCACCCAAAGGATGGCATGTCTGACAGTGCAGAATGCTTCGATCATTGCCTGTAGGGGTCAGCGTTGTTATCACAGTGCTAACTTAGGGTACGTCTATACTTACTTCCTGGTTCGGCGGGAAGCAATCGATCTTCTGGGATTGATTTATCGCGTCTTGTCTAGACGCGATAAATCGATCCCGGAAGTGCTCGCCGTCAACACCGGTACTCATGCTCCACGAGAGGAGTACGCGGAGTCGACGGGGGAGCCTGCCTGCTGCGTCTGGACCCACGGTAAGTACCTTGTAGTTCGAACTAAGATACTTCGACGTCAGCTACATTATTCACATAGCTGAAGTTGTGTATCTTAGTTCGAACCGGGGGGGTTAGTGTGGACCAGCCCTAAGAGTTTGCACAACGTCTTCCCCCACAAAAAATCAGCACACATGTTCCAATAGAGAAACGATGAAAAAGATCCACTTCAACACCCCCCCTTTCTTCACCCAGCCCATTTGATCAAGGTTAGCCTTCTGTGATCTGCTTTGAAGTAAAGGGCCTCTTTGTTGATTGACCTATTGGCAATCTGCAGGGTTAACTCCCTCGTCAGTACCAAGCTCTCTCCATAGGTGCTGGAACTAAGGCTGCTGGGGGGTGTGGCAGGACCCCCACTTGAAATGGTTTCCATTATATATGGGGATTGCTGTTTGGTTCAATGGCTCTCAGCACCCCCACTATACAAATTGTTTCAGCACCCCTGGCTCTCTCTTTTCCTACCATGGCCTTCCCCTCTATCAAATGCTAGTTAGCAGCTTGGTGGGAAATGCTGCAGCTGGGTGCTTTTGTCACTTCATAAGCAGAAGTGATGTCCAAAAAAGATTTATTTAGTCCTGGATGGCAAATAGACACAGTCTTACCACCTCTGAACACTTTTATCTTCCAATAAGTTATCAACAAGGCTTTTGTGGAGCAAAGTTTTAGGCTTTTTTGTTTTGTTTACTTCAGTATCTCAGTGCTTCCCCATCTAACAGACAATGTTGATTTTTTAAAATGCGAGTTGATCTATAAGTTGGGATCCCAGTATTCTCAACATCAGACCACACCTTGTCGATTAGGTCTGTGTAGGTTTCATTCTTTCATTACAAAATGGTGACTCTAAAAAAGTAAAGTAAATAGAAGAGATGATGCAAAGACAAACAAAAAGAACGAGGAGTACTTGTGGCACCTTGGAGACTAACATAGTTATTTGGGCATAAGCTTTCGTGGGCTATAGCCCACTTCATCAGATGCATAGAATGGAACATACTGTAGGAAGATTATATATATATACACACACACATACAGAGAACATGAAAAGGTGGAAGAGGCTAATTAATTAAGATGAGCTATTATCAGCTTTGTAGTGATAATCAGGCTGGCCCATTTCAGACAGTTGACAAGGAGGTGTGAGTAACAGTAGGGGGATACTTAACATGGGGAAATAGATTCAATTTGTGTAATGACCCAGCCATTCCCAGTCTTTATTCAAGCCTAAGTTAATGGTACTCCTCATTCTTTTTGTGGATACAGACTAACACGGCTGCTACTCTGAGACTTAAACAAGTGTCACCTTGCTACTTTCAAGCACCTCTCTGCCACCCCTTCTCTCAATGGAAGATACAAGGAGTAGCAAGAGCCTCCGCGACTCAGGGCATGGCTACACTTGCAGATGTAGAGCGCTGTGAGTTAAACCAGCCTTCGGAGAGCACAGTAGGGAAAGCGCTGCAGTCTGTCCACACTGACAGCTGCAAGTGCACTTTGCGGCACTTGCAGCGGCCACAGAGAGCAGTGCATTGTGGTAGCTATCCCAGCATGCAAGTGGCTGCAATGTGCTTTTCAAATGGGAGGGGGGGTGGAGTGTGACAGGGAGTGTGTTGTGTGTATGTGCGGGGGGGAGATAGAGTGGGTTTTTGGGGGGCTGAGAGCATGTCAGCATGCTGTCTTGTAAGTTCAGACAGCAGCAGACTGCCCTTCTCCCCACCCCCCCCCCCCCCGCCTCTCTCTCTCTCTCACACAGCATTCCACAGTAATGGTTGCTTTGTCCGGGAGCAGATAAGCATGCCAGCTGTCAGAAACGGAGCTTTGAAAGGGCATATCCGCATTCCTGCAGCCAATTCCAAACAATGACAAGAGTGGCCACTTGACTTAAGGGGATTATGGGACGTTTCCAGAGGCCAATCACAGCGCAGTAATGCAACACCTCCTTCACACTGATGCCCGGGTGTTTCAGCCAAGGCACACCAAGCGTTATGCTTCTCGTGGAGGTGGATTACCAGGAGCGCTCCAGCTGCAGAGTCCAGGCGCTCCAGCGTGGGCGGGTTGTGAGTTCAGGTGCCCGGGGCTGCTTTAATGCGCTCTAACTCTCAAGCGTAGCCATGCCCTGAGTTTTCTATTGTTGTCAACAGGGATGCAGCTGTAACAGTCTAACTGTTGTTATCCAAATGCAATGCAGATGCGTGTGAAGCATTGGGACTGCTGATTGCTTTTACTCAGAACAGAGACCTTGGCCAATTGTTATATTCATAGCTGCTCACTACAAGGCACTGTCACAAACACTATCTCTAGTCTCCTGCTTCATTTTGGAAGCCATTCCATGCAATGTTACTCATCAGCTGTTGACATTTATAGTATATTTCAGTGGGAGAGTTCAAAACTCTACTCTTGCTCCGTACACTCAGCGAGACTTGTCTCCCTCCTCCCCATTCCCCATTCCCTGTGTTACTAAAACACTCATGGCAAATATATTCACTGTACTCCAATAAAGTTTGCATGGCTCATGTTAGGTGGAGCCAGGAATACTTAATCTTTGGAAAAGCCAACATACAAGGAATAATGGAGACAATCGAGTGCTTTCCAGCTTGGAGGCATGTAGAATTCTCTGCAAGACCTCATTAAATCCTAAATATCAAATAAATGAATCATATGTGGAAACAATATGAAGAAAACCTGTTCTGTATTCTTAGACATCTTAAGTGAAACCAGACCTGGCCTTGGACTTCCTTTGTGGCCCAGGTGGAAGCTTCTTGTCCTGAGAAAGTAATGAGAGGGTACAAAGGGCTTTCTTCAGCCCTGCAACCCCTGTTCAGGATCACAGCAGCCTTCCCCGTTTGAAAGCTTTCCTCCTCTTGTTATACAACTTATGGAAAGGAAGCAGAGGTTGTTATTGCTACAGTCGGCTTGGGCTTTTTGATAATGTTAAGCTGTTTAGGTTGGATCCGAAGCCTGACTTTGTCGAAAACCATATGGTGCTTAAACAATGTTGCTGCCTTGTGATTCCATGGGACGGAACATAGCCAAATTCTACAATATCTGTAAAATTACCAAATCTGTGAATTTAATGAAGAAAGAAGAGATTAAAGAAGTTCTGGTTTTGCTGGCAAAGACACAACTGAATGTGGGAATGCCCAGGGGCGTAGGAGTCTGTCTGTAATAAGTTACAGAAACAAATTCAGGTACAGGTTTAACTGTCAACCTCAAGGAATGAGAGCACTCAAAGATATGAAGAATCCATGACCCTTACCATACACCTACAACCAATTCTGTAGGATCCTCGTTATGATAAATCACTTTTCATATCTCTTTTCCTAGTGATCCAATAACATTTCCATTTCCCATCTTTGCACTGTTGTACACCACTCTATGAACCAAGGACCAGATCTTTAGTTGGTGTAGCTCCATCAAAGTCCAGAGAGCTACGCCAGCTTACACCAGTGAGGATCTAGCCCCAGGAGCTCACCTAGGTGCCACCTTCCATCCCAAAGGTGGCTACATGTCAGTGGTGCTGTATGTACTTTGTCAAGAACCTTGGGACCCTTCCGGATGAAAGGTGATATATAAATGTAAAATAATGTATTAAATATAAAAGAAAAATATGCACCAGCAGCCTGGAATCATTGCCCATAAATGCAGAGCGGGGGGTGGTGGAAATCAATGCAGTCTTCCTGCAAGTTAATGAGAAACATGGAAGTTATTTTCCCCCGACGTGCCCAGAATCATATATTATATTTATTGCCACATCAAGGACTTGAAAAAAATCTCTTTAAATACATTTTAAAACTTCTCTTTTTATTTTATTCTATTCATCTTAATGGAAGGCAAAGCTGCTGGAGTGTGCAGCGCATTGCAGGAAAAGTTCTGTTCCAGAACTGGGGGCTGGGTTGCCAAATGCTTGGTCTTCCATGTTCTCATTGCTGTAGCCTCCTTAAGGTGAGTTTGATCGCAGGGGACAGGGACTCTTAGGCCCTGCTCCAACAGTGGGATCTACATGAGTGGATCCTTTCCCCCACCCTGAGTCCCACTAGTGGCAGAGTGTAGCCCAAGCAATGACCGAGTAACATTTACACTGTGGGTATGCCCACACGGCAGCTGTGATCATGCTTCCTTAAACAGGGATTTTCCTAGACCTCCTGGGGTAGGGGGGTGTACATCCCCCCTGAATTTCCCCAACACCGCCCCAGTTACATGCAGTGTTGCCAATTTAGTCGTTGGTTGGAAATTTGAATTGAAATTGAAACATTACTACACACTTCAGAAGCATATACAGTATACGAGAAAATACTTGAACCTGAGAAAGAATAATGGGTTTGAAAAGTATGAACCAAGACTAGCTTCCCCCCACAGCTGTTATTTATGACAATGTCGGCACATTTGTTTCGGCTATATTGGCCTACCGAATAATTTCAAATGATTATTTATAAGCAAGGTCTGACTGAGCTCTCCCCTGGCAGCTAGTGATGAGCCAGTGCTGGGCGGAAAGGCTTCAGGACCAGACTGTATTTACATGAACACACCTACTCTGCCTAGGTGTCCAGCAGACACAGCTGTGCTGCCCACGTGATCAATTTTGGCTGGTGCTGAGTTACAAATCACTGTACTATTAAATGTGGGGGTCATGCAGTGTTGTTGTCCTTATTGCATGAGTAAAGGGCAGCAGAACTGTACTTAGCCTGCCTGAATGAGGAGGTCTCCCTCAGGGCTTAATGTGTGCTTGGGCCTGCCAGGGCTGAACCCATGCACCTCTAGGCTTGGCAGTTCATAGCCCGGGGACCTCTGGGCTTGTCACAGCAGTTATGAAAGTAACAAACTTGCTTGAGCCCCGGCACCTCTTTCATTACAAATTAAGCACTGGTCACCCTCAATTGAACTGCACTCGCTAAGCAGGAGGTTTGGATGCCAGATCCTAGTGAAGGGAGAGAAGGTGGGGCACGGGTCACAGGCACTATTTGACCTTCTCCTCTCTCCTGTTTAGAGAGCAGATTAGGCTCCATAGAGAGTCTTTTGGTTTGTTAAGTGATCACTAGAGCTGAAATCACTGATAATCAGGTCTAAGTGCTTAGACCTGCTGTGGGACAGTATGTATGTGGAAGAGATGGCCCAGCCTGTGCTAGCAGTGAGGTTCCCTCACTGAGAGCTGAAATCACTGAGAGCTGAGTGGAACCTCAAGAGACCGACTCACAGAGGTCACAGTGGCAGGTGGCAGCAGAAGGTGACAATGCAGGGCCATTGGGGACGGAGTGGTAGAGTGAACGGTGGCACGACAAACAACAGTGGCCAGAGCACTGGACTATGTTTTAGTGACTTTGCTCCAGAATGCTAGATTTGTGACTGGGAAACTTATATAAATAATGTTTCCTAGCAGACCAAGATTTTTAAAATGCATTATTTGCCAATGTCATTATCTCACACCATCACTATCTCAAGAGGTCATTATCTTGGGGAGTTTCTGTACTAAACTTATTTATTATTATAATTATTTTTATGTAAAAACGGACATATTGGGTCAGACCAATGGTCCATCTATCCCAGTAGCCTGTCTTCTGACAGTGACTATTCCAGGTGCTTCAGAGGGAATGAACAGAATCATCAAGTGATCCATTCCCTGTCGTCTCCTCCCAGCTTCTGGCAAACAGAGGCTAAGGACACTCAGAGCATGGTGTTGCATCCCTGCCCATCCTGGTTAATAGCCATTGATGGACCTAACCTCCATGAACTTATCTAGTTCCTTTTTGAACCCTGTTATAATTTTGGTCTTCACAACATCCCTTGCAAAACGTTTCACGAGTGACTGTGTGTAGAAATACTTCCTTTTGTTTGTTTTAAACTTGCTGTCTATTAATTTAATTGGGTTACCCCTGGTTAGGGTGACCAGATGTCCCGATTGTATAGGGACAGTCCCAATTTTGGGGGCTTTTTCTTATATAGGCTCCTATTACCCCCCGCCCCCTGTCCTGATTTTTCACACTTGCTATCTGGTCACCCTACCCCTGGTTCTTGAGTTAAGTGAAGGGGTAAATAACACTTCCTTATTCATTTTCTCCACACCAATCGAGATTTTATAAGCCTATCATATCCCCTCTTAGTCATCTCTTTTCCAAGCTGAAAAGTCCCAGTCTTTTTAACCTCTCCTCCTATGGAATCTGTTCCACACCCCTAATCATTTTTGTTGCCCTTCTCTGTACCTTTTCCACTTCCAATATATCTTTTTTGAGACAGGGTGACCAGAACTGCATGCAGTATTCAAGATGTGGGCGTACCATGGATTTATATAGTAAAAGTGGCGGAGCTTGCATCAAGTATTAAATCATTGCGTATGTTATCATGACGTCCGTGGTAGACCAGTAGATGAATTCTAGATGTTCGGGTTTTAGAAGACACATCAGCTGCATCTGTGACATCTTAGAAGAATTAAATGCTTGTAAATTGAACCCCAGACAGATGGCTGCTTGTGCATTTGATGGAGCTACAAACTTCTCTGGAAGACATAGTGGAGTACAAGCTTTGCTCAGAGAAAAGTGTAACCCTAATCTCTCCTATACACCCTGCAGAGGCCATCTACTCCAGCTAGCGCTAGTACAAGCTGCAGAATCTTCAAAAGACATTAAAAAGCCATAAATTTAATGGCTTTTTTATACTTTTTTTCAGCAAGAGTCCAAAAGGACTGAACATTTTGGAGACAAATAGAAGATACACTGGAATTGAAGTTCAAATTAGTCCAACCTGGGAAAACCAGCTGGCTTTCTCATGAGCGATTCTTGGTGGTTGTCTTAAAATTACTGCAACCATTACTACTGGCTTTGGAAAGTATCCACCAGGATAGGACAGCTCTAATTAGTGAGGCTGGTGGACTCTCTCTTGTAAGTCTACTGTTGAAACCACTTGGGTCATTAAACAATGTCATCCAGGCATCTATTACAACAGTAGTAGATCTTTGTCCAGCAATAGAAGCTACCCGTGGATCAATCAGAGATATCCATTGAAAATGTACTGGAAGAGGCAAAGACTTTAGTCCAGACGTTGACTAAAGAAGATACTTATATTGACTTCTTACGTGAAGAGGACAAGAAGTGTTTGTTAAGCCAACTGAAAACTTGATTCTTACAAATCTACAATAGCGATTTCTGGATTCTACTCAACCTCCACGTAGCTTTTACAGATGCCTGTCTTATAAAACATCTATAGTTGAGTGGAGTGAGGCACTACCAGCAATAGGGCTGCTATGTGATCAGGACAGAATAGAGAATTTTGAACACAAAGTGGAATATCAGACAACGAATTAATGAAGATTTACTTCAACTTCTTTATCATCACTAGTGGTTCGACCCAATCTTTGTGCTATGTTTCCTGGTATGAAAGAAGTAGGAATTCATCTCTTGCTAATTCCATTCACAACAGCTACAGTTGAGCATTCTTTTTCCTCACTGAATAGAATTTTGTGATCTGAAAGAAGTCACCTTCTGCCTGATCCTGAGCATATCATGAAGGACTGGAAGTAACGGACACACAAGAAGACACCAAAGAGTGCAAAATTACAACAAAAAACCAGGATGGATGCAAATGTCGTGCTTCATAGTAGGCTTGAGTAGCCAACTTTAATTTTGGTGATGATTTTAAAACATGAGTTAAATCTAATAAAATGGTCCTGAAACATTTTTCAGTTTTTACTATGGTGCCATACAGCCTACCTTTGCCCTCATGGTCTCAACCCTGGTCAGCGCTCCCCCCCACCCCGAATATTCCAATTCCTTGGGAAAAAACACTGCTTCCTAGCCCAGTAGACGAACATGCGCTAGTTCTGCTCTAACTAGTGCTCTAAATAATGGTGTAGCCCAGGTAGCTCAGCATCAACTCAAGCTAGTCACCCGAGAACGTGCCCAAGGAGCAGGGCCGGCTCCAGGCACCAGTGCAGAAAGCGCGTGCCTGGGGCAGTAAGCCGTGGGGGGCAGAGTGACGGACGCTGAGAGGGCGGCATTCAGCCGGCCTTCGGCAGCGTTTCTGCAGGAGGTCCACCGGTCCCGCGGTTTTGGCGGCAATTCGGCGGCGGGGCTGCCGATGGCATGGGACCGGCGGACCTCCCGCAGAAATGCGTCCGAATCCGCAGGACCTGGGCCCGCCCGCAGGCGTGCCGCCGAAGGCCGCCTGACTGCTGTGCTTGGGGCAGCAAAATTCATAGAGCCGCCCCTACCAGGGAGTCCGGGAGGGTTTGGGGGTTTGTACTCACGTGGCTAGCCTGAGCTGCCACTTGTACTACCCCCAAGGTACACTGGTATTTGTAGTGCACTCGCTTGAGCAGAGCTAGCCCATGTCCCTATACCTGCACGGGGAAGCATGATCACAGCTTCAGCGTAGACATGCCCTCAACAGCCAAGGCAGTGCCTCAAAGGGATAGTCTCCTGCCCGCTGGCCGGGCTCAGATGCCAGCCTAGGTTCAGCCCAGCTGGTGCAGGGAACTGAAAGTTGCACCCACCCCCTTTCCAGCTAGGCCAGCTGCACCTGAGGGATTTACCCACAAAAAGGAGGCCAGGCTGTGTTTGCATCACTGCCCTCCCTGGGAGGTCATGCCAGGGGAGACCAGCTTTAGTTTCTGCCCTGGGCCCCATACAAACGCCACTGGCAGAGCCTGCAGCCAGGCTCTGCGGAGTCGGCGCAATGCCTTGGCTATGCGCCCTCCTCAGCTAGTGCTTTACAGGTTATGCTGTTCACGCGCAAGTGCCGCTGTAAGCTCCCCTCTGGGGGTCTTTAAGGCACCAGCGGCCTCGTGCTCTGACTGGTACAAGCAGGGGCAGCTCTAACAATTTCGCCGCCCCAAGCAGGGGTGGCGGCCCCGCCCCCGACGCAGGCAGACGTAGGGGGCCCCGCCCCCGATGCAGGCAGTCCCAGTCCGCAGCGGCAAGGGAAGAGCGGCGGACCTGCCGCCCCATTGTCGCCGTGGCAGGCGAGAACGGGGCGGCAGTCCGAGTCACACGGCGGCAATTTGGCGGCGGGAAGAGCGGACCTGCCGCTGAATTGCCACCGCGGGACTTGGACTGCCGCCCCATTCTCGATGCCGCCCCAAGCACCAACTTGGAAAGCTGGTGCCTGGAGCCGGCCCTGGATACAAGCAGACGCTCCTGGAATACAGGACGAATGGGGCCTGCCAGGGGATTCTCAGGTGAAGATGAGATGGAATGGAGAGAAGCGGGAGTAGAAAAGCTGGCTCAGGATAACAATGTGAACGAACCTTCACTGTGCTTCCTCAGCCAGCCTGAAAGAGGAAGTGGGAAGAAGCCGTACACCAATGCCTGCGGCACCATTGCCAGACAAGTCCAACATCTAAACAGCTGTTAGAGAATCACAGCCGGGAGTCAGGGACTTGTGTGTGCCCACGTTTAAATAAAGAAAAAGGATGTGTCTACTAGCACAACCGACAAGGGAGAACCATGACTGGCATCCCAACACCAGAACCCATCAAAGCAAGCATTCTTGCCCTTTAGAAAGTACCTAAAAAACCCTAGGGAAGGGCTTCGGGTCTTTATGTGTAAATCAGTGTAGCCCCATTAAAGTCAATGCAGCTATGCTGATTTACACCAGCTGTGGGTATGGCTCACTGTCTTTTACAGAAGATAAACTGCGCAGTCACAAATCTAACACTGCAAACAGAAATCTGGAGAGCCTCTCCCCAATTACAGAGAAATGATATTTCAATGTGTTTGAGATGAGAAAGAAATACAAATATTCCCCCTATGGTGTTACACTTCCGATCCAAGGTGTGGAAAAAAGCACTCTTTCCCAAGTAGAGCTAACATGATAGTTTTGTCATCCGTGAAGTTTGAAAACAGTGATTTCCTCCAGGGCATTTGCAATCTGTCTTCTAGGTCCTGTTCTCAGATATGTCATGGTGTCAGACAGCAATAGCAGAGCAGATCCGGAATGGCGCCAATGTTAATGCTCCAGAGAGGAGCATTAGGCTTGCAAAAGAAAAAAATTGGGAACATTCTTAAATCCAAGGGATCAACTCCATCAACTATGCCAATTTACACCAGCTGAGAATCTAGCCCAATATTTGGAAATCTGGCACAGATTTCAAACAGTTCCTTTGGCTGCCATTCTAAGAAAACATGGGCAACATTTTCAAAAGTACATAAGGGTACGTTTACACAGAACTCCCCCCTCCTCCCCCCCGCAGCGAGTCTGAGAGCCCAGGCCAACCGATTTGGGCTCGTGCTACAGGGTTTAAAAATAGCAGTGTGGATGTTCAGGCTCATGCTAGGACCCATGCTGTGAAACCCAGAGAGGCGGGCAAAGATGACCACTGCCTGCTCATAGTGGTGGGGAAAGCAAAGTGAGGGCAGCAGACTTCAGCAGTGTTACTGGGCATGTTCAGTCTGGGTGAGCATACTCAGTGCAAGCCAAGCAGCAAATTTTGGGGGGAAGGGGGGGCATGTGACCCCGCATGTTCCGTCCCCCCCTACATCACCTCAGGGCAGAGGGTCTCAGAGTCCCAGCACCAGCCAAAACGTCTATACTGCTATTTTTAGCCCCATAGCATGCGTCCCATATGCCCAAGTCAAGTGACCCAGGTTCTGAGACGTACTGCTGCAGGTTTGGGGTGTTTTGGGGTTTTTTTTTTGTTTTTTTTGCTGTGTAAACATACATTCAGTGATTTAAGGAATCTAAATCCCATTTTCCAAATACACTTAGGCGCCTAAGCATCTACATCACTTTTGAACATGGGACTTGGGTTCCCAAATCACTTAGGTTCTTTTTGGACGTTTTACTTCCAGTCTCCCTCATAAGAATATAAGAATGGCCCTACTGGGTCAGACTAAAGGTCCATCTAGCCCAGTATCCTGTCTTCAGACGGTGGCCAGTGCCAGGTGCCCCAGAGGGAATGAACAAAACAGGTAATTTTCAAGTGATCCATCCCCTGTCGCTCATGGGTGGGTCGAAGTCTCTCCCACAACCCCTACTGTAACACTCATACAAGTCTTTCCCCATGTAAACTCTCCATCTCAAATACTGATGAGGACTGTACTGACGGGGGGAGGGATAGCTCAGCGGTTTGAGCATTGGCCTGCTAAACCCAGGATTGTGAGTTCAATCCTTGAGGGGGCCATTTAGGGATCTGGGGCAAAAATTGGGGATTGGTCCTACTTTGAGCAGGGGGGTGGATTAGATGACCTCCTAAGGTCCCTTCCAACCCTTAAATTCTATGAATAGATTCTCAGGGCAACATTTTCTAACCCAAAAACATGCCCCAAAACACAGAGGAGCTTGGAAGTGGACCTAAGGCAGGTCTGTTGCTAGCAATCTTGTCTCTGGAAACATACTCAAACCCGCTGTCCAAGCCCCGAACCTCGTGATACAAACAAGTGACATTCCATTGGCTGGTAACGGATTCATAGATTCCAAGGGCAGAAGGGATTATTGTGACCAACAAGTCTAACCTCCTGTATAACACAAGCCATAGAACTTCCCCAAAATAATTCCTAGAGCAGACCTTTTAGAAAAAACATCCAATCTTGATTTTAAAAAATTGCCAGTGATGGAGAATCCACCACAACCCTTGGTAAATTGTTCCGATGGTTAATTACCCTCACTGTTGAACAGACACCAGCTTACGTTTTGCCTAAAATTGTCCATACTGGTTCATTTTAACAGACAGTTTGGTTGGGCTGCATTCTGGATTTGTGGGGGAGTTGTTCTTTTTCACCCCAAGAATTAAGGTACAGAAATTCTACAAAAACCTACTAAATGAATTCAGATTTCTCCCCACCCTCCCAGTAGCCATCTGACCTGCCCAAGGACAAACACATACAGTGACTCCCTTGTAGCTCACTAGGAGTCTATTTTACAAAATAAATTTGTTGTTAACCTGCAAAACTAATTAAAACCTGGTTGGAACATAGAATGATTAGTAATGCTGCTGGCATTCTGGGTTGGTCAGTCTTTACATTCTAAACTCCTCCGTGTGTCACATGAGCCAAACCTAGGTTGTAAAAACATGACACTAGATAAAAACACGACAAAAGATAAAGCAAAGATAACCTAAAGCTGAGGCCTTAATTTGAGTTGGGGGCAGGAAAAAGATTTGGTTATTTTGGGGGGAGATGCAAATGAGAATCCATTCGAAGATCTCCTGCTCGAGTCTTAATTAATTGTTCATGTGGCTTAAAATGGAGATATTTTGTTGGCTAATTTTGCATAATATAGTGGAATTGCTTTTGAGATAGCAGAACAAAAGAGAAAAATAATGAGGTTAACATGTCAGCCACTACAGGAACAGAAAATCCGTACTCTTTTTGCATGTGAAATTAAATGCATTCATGGGTGCGACTCCACATCTGTGGGCAACCAAATTAAAATAATGGCTCCTTGTGCTTATTGCCTCAGTGCAGCCCATCAGGCAAAAATTGGCCTAGTAAAGCAGATATCATCCACATTCAAACGTATTCAGGCAAGTAAAAAAAAAAAAGTCAAAATATGTATATATCCTGTGGAGACTGGAATGACTCATCTGAACAATTTTTCCCATCCCCCGTTAAGGAATATCTTTTTCCTTAACTATAAGAAGAGTCAAATCAATCAAATAAATCAATCTGTGTTTAGAGAACATGATGAGTTGAACGCAAAACCACCAAAGCCGTCAGAAATCAGGGCTGAAATCCTGGTCCCATTGGGGTCAATGACCATACTCCCATTTACTTCAATAGGGCCAAGATTTCAGTCTAGGTCTCAAGTCAGCCTGTTCTTTTCCCTTTTCTGTTTTTCAACATTCCTAAGCACTAATTTTACTCGTAATGGATATCGGTGAACAGCAAATGGTAAGTCCGTACTCCATATTAATCGAAAACAAATGTCTTATGATTGAACTAATTTATAAAAGATTAGTGTATCCAGCCAGGGAAGAGACCTAATACCATGTGATTTAACTGATAAGTTAATGCTAAATAGTGAATTCCAAATACTAGATCACCTGAATACTCATTGAAAACAGTTATATGATCTTAAATACTAGTGACCCTACAATTTCTAATAGTGAACAACTGCATCAAATAAGTGATTGGTTTGACAACCAGCCCACAGGAAAAATAAGATACGTGGAGTCTGCAGATAGGGACTAATAGCAGAAAACTGAACACCCTTACCCTGCCCTGAGGCCCCACCCCTGCTCCTTCTCTGAGGCCCCCGTCTCCTGCTCACTCCATCCCCCCTGCCTCCGTCACTCGCTCTCCCACATCCTCACTCACTCATTTTCACTGGGCTGGGGCGGGGAGGGGGGCGGGCGTGGGCTCCGGGCTGGGGCCAAGAGGTACGGAGTCTGGGGGGGGGGGAGGGGAGGGCTCCGGTTGGGGGTGCAGCCTCTGGAGTGGGGCCAGGGATGAGGGGTTTGGGATGCAGGAGGGAAGTCTGGGCTGGGACCGAGGAGTTTGGACTGTGGGAGGGGGCTCAGGGTTGGGGGTTGGGGCAGAGGGGTTTGGGCGCTTTGGGCGGCTTACCTCAGGCAGATACTGGGAAGCAGCGACATGTCCCTGCAGCTCCACACGCTGCTCCTGCCCACAGGCGCCACCCCCACAGCTCCCACTGACCACAGTTCCTGGTCAATGGGAGCTGGAGAGCTGGCACTTGGGGCAGGGGCAGCACACGGAGCCCCCGTAGCCACACCTACACATAGGAGCCAGAGGGACATGCCAGCCACTTCTCAGGAGCCAGGCAGGGAGCCTGCCAGCCCCGAACCAACCGGACTTTTAACGGTGCTGACCGGAGCCGCCAGGGTCCCTTTTCTGGTTGAAAACCGAACACCTGACAACCCTATCTGCAGGGCCTGTCTGCATGGGACGTTTGTAGATTCACACACTGGCTTGCCATGCACTAAAGTGTCATGTGGCCACTGCTGCAGTGTACTAAAAGTTTAATGGTGTACTTTGATGTACCCTTACTGGAGTGCGCTTAGATTAACACCATGGCTTGCCACACACTAATGTCCCACATAGACAAGCCCTTACATTGTTAGCAATGTCTTGAGGCCAACCAGATCTGGAATGTGTTGTTCTAGACACTGTACAAACATATAGTAAATGGTACATTATAATGCTCCCATGATGCCCACAAAAAGTGAGTTTAATAATAATTAGGGTAGAAAAATGACTATGATTTCCTCATGCATCCTATTTCCTAGACTAAGTTCTTTGGGGCAGGGACTGTGAAGATACAGGTAGTTTGTCTAAATATGTAGCAAGAAACTGAACAGAACAGGGTTGGAAAAAGTTCTAGCCAAAAGTTCTGCAGTGAAGCTGAGAGGAGACAGAGTAGCTTTAGAAATCATGCTGTTAACTTATTCTGATAATACTATTGCCAATGCTCATGATTTTATTATGAGTGTCAAGATATTTGAGGTTTTTCTTAAAGCCCCAGCTCCTGGATTCATGTGAGAATCTCAGCTTTCAAGAAAAAAAGGTTCTCATCCTCATTTTGCAGAGAAAACCTCGGAAAGGTGACCCACAATGGCTCAGAAACCACAGAAAACCCAAACGTTTTTTAATCTCTCACTATATTTAAGCTAGTCTCATGATTTTTGGATTCTTGGGACTGGCAATCCTCTAATAAAGTTCCTTATTCACTGTTAGAACACAGTGGCTCTTCCTGCACGTCTTTACCATTGTCACATGCCAAACAATGTCTATTTTACATATTGCACAGCACCATAAACAATATGTGTTGACAACACACAACACCAACAAATATTACACTGATCTGTGAAATATAAAGGGTCCAGGGCTGAAGTAAAAAAAAAAAAAATGGCCTGAGCGGAATTTGCCGCCCTAAGATTGGCGGCATTCAGGCCGCCCCTTACAATGTGCCGCCCCAAGCATATGCTTCCTAGGCTGGTGCCTACAGCCGGCCCTGAAAGGATCTCATTCTGTGCTGCACTTCCAGGAGGTGCAGCAGAGATGGTACAGTCCACCTTTACCCCCTCCACATCCTGGGCTGTCATGGGGGCGAAAATGGCCCCCCAGCATAAGTTAAAGCAGTCAGTGGATGCTGTAAGTGATGGCAGCTGTTCCAAGGCTACTTAAGGGCCCACAATCAGCATACCCTTTATACCAGGGCTTGTGAGGGGGATAATATAGGACTGCAGTGGCCACAGTGAGAGAACTGGCCGTTCCCTTCTGGCCCCTGCACGCCACCACAGCAGTGCCACAAAATCTGTCCCAGTGATAGGGAAACGGAAAGACACAACATTTCAGGTTCCTGTGGACATCCCAAGGCACCTGAGCTCCATTTTCCCAGCTGCAATCCACAACATCATCCTGACACATTACATATAAATCCTTTCCTTCCCTCTCACAGTTCTATGCAGTGATTCCCATTTCTCATGTGTACACAGTGCAGGGTGTGTGGGGCACGCTGCAATATTCTGAGGATGGAATGTACGCCTTCAGCACTTTTAAACACTGTAGCTTTATTAAGAGTGCCTGAAAATGTATTCGCCCTTCCAGACTGCAGACAGATGTGCTTTAATACAACATCCTGATGTTTTCCCTTCCCTCCTCATGACCCCTGGATGTCCAGGGAAGGCTCTCATTTTTCCTCATGCCGCCAGCTCCCGGAGAAACTCCCCCCCCCCACCCCCTCAGCACTAGATACTAGAAATCAGGCTGGCATTAGACTAACGTGGCTTTTTTGACATCTTTTGTCCTACTGACAAGTTTTATACCATTAATTCTTCCCCGTCTCCCCAAATAAGCAACTCCACTGATAGCCAATCCCAAGAGAACGCTCAGTGCCAGAGATGTATTGCAGCAAGTCCCACCCCAGCCAGCCACATACTGCAAGCCACCCTGAAGCAGCTGAAATCCCAAACCTCACTCAAAGGACTGGGAGGGGTTCCTTCTGAATGAGTCTCCCCTGTCCTGTAATGCTTCCATAGGTAGCTACGGGCCATAAAGATGGCTTTATAAGGCACATTTATCTCTCCCCGGCATCCACCCATGCTTACCAAGTTCATATTTCCTAATATCACCACATGCCGTTACATTTCTGGAAAAGGATTTTGTCCTTTTCCAAGTTGGAAAGTGAACGTGGAGTGTATCACCTAGACTGTTGCCTACTGTATCATGTGTCAGACTACACGGCTCCTCTGGGGAACGTCTGTTCTACACCTCTTTTGAGCTAATATCAAGTAGTAGACAACTAACTGAAGGTTAGAAACTAGAGGAAGCTGGCGGGGGGTGGGAGGGTATCATCTTGCATAAAAGGTGGGAGTTGAGGGCTAGACACCACACGTAGGTTGTCCAAAGTCAACGGTGCCCTAGTCTTGTAACCAGCTCCACACGGGCAAGACCCCTGTGTGGAGCAGAGCTGTGCAGCTGACTGAATTCATCCCCATCCCCATTTTTTGGTTTGCCCAGTAAATTGCGGGGGGGGGGGGGGGGGGAGTCATTTAGGATCAACCAAAAACAAAAGGTTTTGGTTTTTCTTGGCAAAACAAAAATCACTGGAAAAAATAGTGTTGGGTCAAATGAAATGTTTCATTCAACGCAAAACGAAACATTTCATTCAGTTTCAAGCACTTTTTTTATTAAACGCAAAGGATATTTGGAAGTGCCATTCATAGAACTGGAGGCAGATCATTCTTTACTGTTGCTTTATTGCTGCTGCCTTTCATTTAGCCAGGATAACACTAAGATGTGATCCATTTATAACGCAAACTCTTAATTCAGGATCTGACTGCAATACCCTTACTTGTGCTGAGTAATACTTTACTCCTTGAGTAGTCCCATTAAGATCAATGGGAATTATCAGGTAGTAAGGTACTAACTATTCAACTTAAAGAAGGATTTTGCAATCTGGCCCTAGAAGAGCCAACTCTGACCTTGGAAATGTGGTCATCTCATTATACATCTCATACGGAATATTATTAGTATGTCAACATTACAGTTGACCTTATGCAATATTTCATGCAATGATATCCCAAGCCACCCAGTGCTCAGATGACAAATACTTAAATAAGCACCTCAGAATAGACCGATTCAATCAAGGTGACATACATTCCAGTGTGGAATATCCCTATAAGACCCTATGCACCATTTAAACTTGATCCAACTCCCATTTAAGTCAACAGAAGTATTTCCATTAGCTTCCCTGGTGCTAGGTGAGGACCAAGGTGAATTTGGTCCTAAAGGACTGTTTTATTAAACTAAGGGAATTGTCTTCTCCCTAAGCCCTCTTAACTGGATTCATGCACAAATTCAGGGTCAGAATCAGGCCCTTCCATTTTTAAAGTTACCCTAACTTTCCACTGTAAACTGTATAACATCAATTGGAAGTGGCAGTTTTGACAAGAAACATTTTTATTGCCAATGGCAACAGCTTTAAATGATCAGCTGGGTCGTCCCAAGCCTGCTAAGGATCCACTCTTATTCAGAAAAAAATGTTGATTTTACACCCTCTTTCTTAGTTTCTAAATTGGGAGCTTCATAAATCTTGTGATACTGATTTTTTGTATAACAGCCCATTTTGGAACAGTAGAGACAGCTGACACTCGTGCAGAAGCCAAAAGGAAGACCTAGACATTTCTGCCAAAGGAGATCGGAGGTTAAAAAAAACCAACCCAGCCATAACAACTATGGAAACAAAAATAGCAAATACATTTTTTGCTATGAAAATAATTCATAATTAGTTTTGTTTTGAATATCTCTAAGGAGGACCAACTTAAGCAATAATTCAGTGGCTCTGAGAACACACAGAATGCTTTGGCTGAAACAGATCAGAAGGGCAGAGAAATCACAAGAGGAACAGTTCTGAACAAAATGATCCACAGGATGAAAAAAAGTGTTTGGAAGCTATTATTCCATTAATGTCTCTGTTCTGTGTAACCAGTTAGAGTATGATTACTTCTTGTGCGATGCTAACCTTTCCACATGCCCCACAATGGGGCTATGAAGATAGCTGGAAAGGATTTGTACAAGACTCAAATTCTCCTAAGCCACCATCGGTAACTGGGGGATTTAAATCAGATGTAAACTCCCAGATCATTTCTTCACACAATGCACTGTCAACCTGTGGAACTCATTGCCAGGGGACATTGTGAAGGCCAAAAGTATAACTGGGCTAAAAAAAAAGGAGATACATTAATGGAAGATGGCTAATAGGTCCACCAATTGCTAAGATGGTCAGGGATGCAACCCTATGCTCTGCATGTCCCTCCAACTGCCAAAGCTGGGACTGGATGACAGTGGATGGATCACTTGATAATTGACCTGTTCATTAACACCGACCACTGTCAGAAGACAAGACACTGGGCTAGATGACTCATTGGTCTGACCCAATACGGTCATTCTTATGTTCTTATCACGATGGTAAGGTAAAGGGGGATGGAGGAGGGGGAGCTTGAATTAAACCAGTCACAATCACTTCTTCATATCTCAATGGGAAGCGTCTGATATCCTTTCCATGCAGTTTATCCAGCAGAGTATTTAGTTGCCCGGCCTGGACTTAAAGATCTTAACTATCATGCTATATGTAAATGGTTTTTGTAAGCATATAGTGAGGATTAGCCAACAGCTGAGCTTTAACACAGATAATGTAATGCGTGTGGCATGTTTACGAGAAAGAGAAACCACTAAAATCTGTGGCATGCTCAGAAAAAGGTCAGTCAGTCCTAGAACAGTGCAGAGATAGCTTTCCAGTTTCAGTCTGGGTGTATAGGAACGAAAAGCTCCCTTTCTCTCCCTATGCCAAAGGCAGAATGAAATGCTATACAAGTGACTGCCCCAAACACAGTGATAGTATTTAATACCCTCTGGCAGCACATTGCAGAGGTTTTCAACTCCAAACCAAGCACGACAATGCTGCTGCTTTACTTATGAAATTATTTATCATGGTTTGGTTTATAGAGTCTTTTATCCGCATCATATTGGCTAATAGTTGCCTGGGGTTCTTGTGTTCTCGGGCTTGACAGATTTCATGTTTATGAGGTTGGAAGCTTGACTCCTGGAAGAGATTTTCAGAGTGGAGCCAGGCTGTCTGGCTGACCTATATTTATGCAATAAGACACGACAGGGGGAGCATGTCATGCTGGGACGTCACTGTGCCTTGTGCACACTGGTGGGCACGAGGCTGGAGGCAAAGTGTCTGTGGAGTCACAGCATGACTCTGTCACATGTTGCTGGGATTGCGATGCAGGCTGTACAAACCTACGTTTTTTAGATATGAAAAGTTGGAAAATTTGGGTTTTTTCTATAGGAAAAAACAAACAAAAAAGATATATTCTTATGCCGGATAGTACCACCATATATATTGAGAGCAACAGAACTATTCTAAAAATACATGATACATCTGGTCTGGGCAGCAATCACCAACTTGTAGAACCAGAAGCATCAAGTTGCTCCTAGACAAGCCTTGTGAGAGTGGGGTGGGACTAACCAATAAGTATTTGTTCTGATGATATAATACCTCACAGTTATGATTTATTGGTTGAGCATATGGTCACATAGTAGCTTGCTGTAGGAGCTGCATGGTGGATTTTCCCCCAGAACCTGTTTGAACTTGCTCTCTACATCTTAAGAGAAGTTTCCCTCTTTCCCTTGATTCTGCTGTTGAACGGATCTCTGATCTCTTTCGAAAGGAGGGTTGTTAACCTTAGGTTTTTCCTAGCTCTCCTATTCGTACCCCGGACAGTTGAACCTTGAAAACTGGTACTGACTATCTGCTGGAGGCAGTACACTGAGTCAAGTCAAGATGGCTGTTAATGGGAGCAACACACTGTGCTCTCACTCAAATTCTTACACTTGTTCTCTTTGGTGGTGGTTTTCCTTAATGTAAGATAAAGTTATCCAGGCTAAAAATACATGGTTTGCTTATGGTACATGGAAAAATACATAGCTAGAAAATGTGAAACACCAGAGGATAACTGTGTTCTGATTGGACAATAGCCTTTGTCAGTTGAGATGAGTTAATGGTTTTGGTGATATCGTGACATAAAATAAAGGTATCCGATATACTGCTATGGCTGTTGGCCAATCAGCATGCTGGAATATCTAGCCTTGTGCTACAATAACCTGGGCAATTAATATCTATTCGATATAAAAAGACAAAGATGAATTAATCAATTAATATCTATTAGATATAAAAAGACAAAGATGAATTAATCAATTAATATCTATTAGATATAAAAAGACAAAGGCCAGGTAATGCATTGTTGTTGGGATTGTTTTTTTAAAGCGTGGAACAGAGAAGTAGCAGCAAAGACAGTTTTCTAAAATATCATTTTGATTTAACAGAGGGAAAGACGAAAAAGCTTTAGTTGCAGAAAGCACTTGCCAATTGTTGAAAGTCTTAGCTTCCAGGCACCAGTTAAGTGCTAAACATATTAAGATAATCGCTTATTTCAAACTAAATCTTTAAAAGAAAAACCAAGAATCTGAATCACTTTTTTGGGGGTGGGGGAGATTTCTAGGCAGCAGCTAGCAGAGACTAGATTTCCTCAACATTGAAACAGCAACAGGCTCCCAGTACAGAAATGCCATGCCCAGCACATCTGAGATGCTTGGTTTTACACAAGCCTCTTTTCCACCTTCCTACATTGCTCTGTTGCCTGTCCGCCTGTTCACACACACACACACACACACACACACACACACACACACACACACACACACACACACACACACACACACACACACACACACACACACACACACACACACACACACACACACACTCCCCTCCCTCTCTATGTAAGCAGGTAATCCCCACAGCAGCTCACTGCTTTAATGCATTGGCCTTCTTCTTTGCTAAATCCGCAGCTAATGCCCTAGTTTTATCATCAATATGAGCATAGAACACACCTTTCTCTGCCTTTTATACAACCCAGATGGCCAGAATGTGAAATCACAGCACATTTAAATAAAAAAGAAAAAAATCTTGGAAATCAAGATATCAGAAGTGAATTTACATAAATTGGAATATGTTCCAACAAAAATACATAAATAAGTTCAACATCTGTCAGTCAAACAGTGACTTCATTCAATAGCCCAGCACCTGGGCATGCCTCCCTTCCACTGAGAGGAAAGAAAGTATTTCACGCTAATCCTCTTGAGATTTCTGTCAGTTCAATAGTGTATGAGATCACTCAGAGATCACATTATCCTTCCCATAGGACTTTGCCTTCGTTGGAAGACTTTCAAACAAGGTACAATGGACTTTGCTTGGCATGGGGCGAGACAGCAGCTTGACTAAGCAGTCAGTGTGTTTACCTGATACACACCTTTACCTAGCTAAGTCTGGACTCCCAGCCAATAGGCCACTGGACAGGAACGCAGGAGTGGTCAGTGTTATCTCTTCTGTGCAGATGAATGTTTGTGCCTTCCCTGGAGAAAAGGTCAGAATCAACAGTTCATTGTGCATCTCGATGGACTGTACTAAAGGGACTGGAGTGGGGTTCATAGTGTCTGGAAATTAGATGTCTAGGATTGTGATGGAGTGTGCTGGCCCTGCAAGAGCTGAATTGGGCCAGGTGGGCCCAATCAGCAGATTAGGCTGAAAACGGGGGAGCTTTAGGCTGAAGGCAGCTAATTAAAGAAGCAGCTCACCTGTGCAGGAACAGGCAGGGCCTATATAAGTAGGGTTACCATATTTCAAGTTCCCAAGTGGAAGACACTGCCAGGCGCAGGGGGAAGGGGAGTACAGTTTCTTTCTAGTTGGAATTTCTAACATTTATAAATAAGTGTAATGGCCTCAAATGTAAATGTACCTTTTTGCTTGCAGTCAGTCCCGTCTTACTGTGCTTCTTCCTGCCTATTTCTCTGTAGAGCGTATCTTTCTCAGCAGTGATTGATTGCTCATCAGGTAGCCACGAATGTCTTTGCAAGATGCGTGCCTGAAGTTGCACTGTACAAGCAGGATCCCTTTCAGCTACTCAATCAATGCCATACCACCCTTACTTCTGTGCTGCTGCTGGCGGCGGCGCTGCCTTCACAGCTGGGCAGCCAGCCAGCAGCCACTGCTCTCTGACCGCCCCGCTCTGAAGGCAGCACCACCACCAGCAGCAGCGCAGAAGAGTGGAAACCAGTCAACACGCACGCCGCTGCTAGGGCACGCCGGGAATGGCAGTTCGACCAGAATCAATGTTGGGAAAAGGACAAGCAAGGAAAAACCACGGACATTTGTTCTTATTTCAAAAACTGGCTCAGTTGGAGATCAGAGGACCAAAAGAGAGGTCATGTCCAGGAAAACCCGGACATATGGTAACCCTACATATAAGCCAGGAAGCTGGCAACAAAAGGGGCTTCTGGGAAAGGCTGCAGTCGCTCCCTGGGAAGAGGGAGGAGTGTTTTGGGGGCTGCAGAGACGAGTTTCCTAAAGTTACTTCCTGGGAGGAAGGAGTGAAGAGCCTGGCAAACCCTCAGGAGTGGGAAGGCCACGAAGTATGGAAGAGGCTGAGGGAAAGGCAGCAAGGTGCAGGGAATGGACCTTGACTGCTGACTAGAGTGTCCCTGAGCTGGAATCTGGAGTAGAGGATGGGCCTGGCTTCCCCTGCCAGCCGCTGCAGGAGTGGCACCGTGAGGCAGAAGACTGCCTGATGCTGCTGGAGAGCAGGAACACTGATCCACTCCCACCACGGAAGGGGAAACCACAATAGTGACCTGGCCAGAAGGCTGCGTCACAAAGAGGACAGCCGTGGCTCCTGCGAGCAAGAGAGAAGCCACAGAGGAGAAACTCACAGGGTGTAACCGCTGGAAGGGGCGTTGGCCTGACCAAGCTAATCCCCCAGTACCACCAGGAGGTGGCACCATCCAGCGGTAAGTAGAGCAACCCCACACAAGGATGGTGTGTCTGATGTATTATGTTTGTAGTTGTCACTTGTAGGAGCCCCAGTTGTGGGTCACGCACTGTTTGTGCTAGGCGCTGTACAAACACAGAACAAAGAGACAATACCTGTCTCAAAGAACTTACAATCTATTATTTATCTTATCGAAGTATAAAACAAGAGACAATAGATGGACACTGGGGCAGGGGGGTGGGCATACAATGAGACAATAGTGTCAATGATCAACAGTGGTTTGAGCACACCAACAGCCTAACCAGGGTCAAGTTTTTTTGTTTGGTTGGTTTTTCAGTAGGCATCACAGCAAAGGAGAGTTTTGAAGGACGATAATGAATTAGTTGTGTGTGTTTTGGGAGCCCCTCCCAAGCATGAAGGGCAGCATGGAGAGAGTTCAAAGGAGCGTGTTTCAAATGGTAACAAGTGGGAGATGGATAGTGAACTAACTGCAGAGGGTAACCTATTTGGGGCAGGACCTGTCTTTTCATTATATATGCGGAGCTCACTTGGACCCTGAACGAGGCCTCTAAGCACTCCCACAACACCAATAAACTCCCACCTAACTGAAATTGTGCAACACCTTGTTTGGTTATTGTCAGGAAGTAAAACCTTCACACAACACCCACTTCAGAAGATGTGACCAGCACTCTTCAGAAAAACTTTCTAGCATGTGGTTAGCTACTGCATTTGATGCTATGCATTAGAGAACACCTACCAAATCACATTCTCCAGGGTCACAGATATACCGGAGATTACCTTACCAGTATCAATTTTCATGCATAAGTATATAAAACCTTGGCATCACTACCCATTTCACTAGGTCAGACTGTGTGTGTGTGTGTGTGTGTGTGTGTGTGTGGATCTAGGCATTAGTGCAGCGTGTTTGCCAACTTTCCAGGGAACGTTTACTTTTGATTCTCATGGTCTTAAGTTCAGGCTCTCTTTCCACTGGAGACAGCACTAGAATGAAGATAAAGAAGCAGTTTACACTTGTTCTATCAAAATCCTTTTGGGGAAAAAATGGATAGCCCCTCTCTTTGTAGGATTAAACCTTTAATAATTGAATAACCTTCTTAAGGAGGCTATCGCCTACACTCTCCTCGGTCTGCTCTCTCCTCCCCATAATGACGGATATATTAGCAGTTATGCTGCTGTGTCAGCCTGTGAACTACAGAAATCAAGGGGGGGGGGAGGGGAGGGAAGAGATAAGATGCTGCAGCAAGAGATAAAAGCAAAAGGTAATGGCCCCAACTTGTCTCAGACTTACACCACAGAACTCCATTAACATACTCCCGATTCATACTGGTGACAGTGAATGGAGAGGCAAACCTGGTGCTTAATTCACATTTACACACAGCTACTTTACACCATTGTGGCCTTAAAGTGTGAGTAAGTTATATCTACACCATCTTTAAGGCTCTTTTACACTGCCAGAAAATCTTAAAGAGGCCTTGATTGTCAACAAGAACCAGGGCCCCCATGTCTCCGCCAGTCATAAGGGGAACCTAGGTTGTTTTCCCCACCTGCTGATGTAGGTCTCGCTTCCTTCCACCATTAATTTTGGTTTTATATTTGCAGGACATGTTTTTAATTAATACCAATCCTCCTTTGTGTTTGTGTGTGTGTTTCAACACCTGGGAATTACTCTCTACCAGCAGGATCATAGGTTGCTGTAGAGCAAGGAGTTTTGTATCTTTAAACAACCTAGGAGCCTTCAGAAATATTTATCAGCATTGGCTAAAATGAGACAAAAGGTTCTATAGTTAATCAGGAAAGTTTCATTGCTTAGCTTTTCTGTGCCTCCATTTCACCTCTATAAAAATATATGGCCAGGTTCTCATTTTGATATGAGCTTGCCTCATGACTGTGGCTTACAACACATGGTCACATCAGTTGGCTATATGGCTGTGGCCTCATTAAATACTTTAATTTGTATCATGGGTAACCTTCAAAGGTCCCACTCAGGATTAGGAGCCCACTGCACAAACACAGAGGAAAACATGGTCCCAGCCATAGAGTTTACCATTTCATTTCTTAAGACTGTCCTTTGACTATCAGATCCCAAGATCACCGTGAAGGTCTCCATTAATAAGGGAGGAAGATGGTCCAGGTTCCCCCTCCCCTCCACCCACTACCAGAAGTCAATACACGTGAAGACTGGAATGAGTTTACATAACTGTCCTTTCCAACAACATGGGGCCCACTGTGGGAGTCTATGGCAGCTGGCCTGCTAGTGAAGAATTAGCAGGGAAGGAAGGATACAATGCTGTGGATGCAAAAAACAGTCTTTAAATCTGAATGCTTTATGAAACAATAGCATAGGAGAACTAGGGGCCTCCTATGAGCTTGGCATTTGAGCACGGCATGCAATCAATTCAAGACACCTTGGGAGGGCCCCATTTACTACCACATAAAATCAAAAGCACTGAACACATCCCTTCCCTCATACTTTCCTCGTCCACAGAGGGCATTTCTGCTTCCCTTTCACATCAATGGGATGGTTAAGGGACTAGCCAAGGTATCATAACATGCTCTGGAAAGCCTACCATATTAGATCCACAGACATACCAAAGTCTTGAATCTAGGAACGACAGGCACTCTCTCTCTTCTGTCTCTGCATTTTGTGCAGCACCAACCCAGCTGAAGCTACAACATACCATGCAACCTGGAAGGGGCACCGGGATGCAGAGCAGCTCAGCCCTCATGTGGGGCACTATCATCAAAGCGACCCAGGACAACGCGGACTTAAAGGAAATACAAAACCACCAAACAAACAGCCTGCTTTTAATACCTTTAGCATCTGCTCCCCTGCTCCTCAGCACTTCCATGCACCTCTCTGAAGCTGCAGCACAGGGTATTAGTTCTTAACTGAGTCCCAGGCTGAGTCCTTTTCCCCAATCAGTAACCCTAATTAAGTTCACAAGCCCACCTATAGCTTCATGGACGGGAAACAAGCAGGATGAGGAGGGAATTAATTCCCAGTATGCGGGTTTAGTTGTAGGTCTCTGCTCCCCCTCATAGGGGAAGCTATGTAGTAGTGTGTGGTCTGGCTAGGAACAGCTTCGTGGAAAGCTGAGTCGGGATTCCTCCCGTGTGGGAGAAAGGAAGATATGAGTGGGGGGCTTTGGCACACATTGGGACCCTATTTATGCCCCCATCCATAGCTGCTACATTCTGTGCAGCTCCATGTGTGACGTTATGCAAAATAGTTAATGTGCTCCATTACATAGGTGCAAAAAATTTGCATATAGAGTTGGTAGTCAGCACCGCCTGACTCAGGCAGTGGCTGGCGTAGGAACAGAAGCTGCACAAAAGGTGGCAGCTATGGAGGGGTGCTGAGATAAGTGGGTCCTGGAAGGTGTCTTGGGGGGAGGGAGCAGGTTTCTGGGTTGTAGCTGGATGGGGAGGGGGTCAAGATTGAGGGGAAAGGTGTGGCCAGTATTGAGCCCCCCTCCTCTTCTGTCCCTCCCACTGCTGACACCATTGCCAGCAACTCATGTCTACTGGGACCCAGCAGGGGGCGCACTGATGAGAGAGGCAAAGTGGCTGCTGAGCTGCCAGCATAGCACAAGTGCCACAGCAGCCACTGGTGGGCAGGAAGACCCACTGCAGGTCTCCATTCATGTAGGGCAGCCGAAGGGGTGAATGAGTGTCACATGAAATACTGGAGACCCCTTTTTCCATTTCAGACTTCCTCACTCTTGACGCTGGTTCTGTCCCCCACTAGTTGCTATGGGCTGCAGTTCTCCTCCAATAACTTTCTATCTGGGAGCTGGACCTGGCTCAAAATGCTTATTTTTCGGAATATTATGGCACTGGAATTTCTCCCCTCTCGAATGATGATCAGCAAGCGCTGCTTCTGAATGGGAGAGTGCAGCAGGGAGCAGAGGCGGCTTGGCAGCCGCAGGACAGAAACCTTGGCTGAAAATTTTTGGGGGGAAAAAAACAAAGGGAGAAATGGAACAGCACAGGACACAGAAGTGGGAAAGGAAGAGATGAAAAGGGGAATAAAAGGTTTGGGGCTGATGAGAAAAGAAAACTGAGAAGTTAGAGAAAGAGGAACTACATCTATTAAGAGGTGACTTGATTATGGTTAATAAGGTATAGAACCTCAAAGGTATTTAGGCAGCTAATTCCTTCAATTCAATGGGAGTTAGGCGCCTAGCTACCTTTGAGGATCTGGTACCTAAATACCTTAATGGGGAGAAAATTCTGAATAGGAAAGGGCTTTTTAATTTAGTGGAGAAATATACAGCAAGAACCAATGGCTGGAAGTTAAAGCCAGCCAAATTTGAATTAGAAATGAGAGACACATTTTTAACAGTGAGGGTGATTAACCAGTGGAACAAACTGCCAAGGAAAGTGATGGATTCTCCATCTCTTGACAACTTCAGATCAAGACCGGATGCCTTTCTGGAAGACATGCTTGGGTCCAACACTAGTTATTGGGCTCCATAGAGCACCAACTGGGTGAAATGTAATGGTCTGCGATACACAGGAAATTAGACTAGATGGTTTAATGGTCCCTTCTGGCCTTAAAATCTACGAATAAGATGAACAAAGGAAGAAGAGAGAATACAGCCTATGCCATTAAGTTGTGAGACATACCTCTCAAATAGGGCCATCTGATTGCCCATTTTTGACACCATGGCGACAACCCTTGTAGTAGCCTAATAAGCAAATTGGACAGATGCCCAGGTGAGTCAAGACCACCATTTTTAAAAGCACTTTGCATATAGAGTTCACTGACACAATCTCTCTTGCTTCATCCCTCCTCATCCGCTACATGAAAGCAGAGAGAAGTGAGGGGGTGACAGAAATTCCATGTAATATTTACCCCCCTCAGTCTCCACGTCTCAGCCATGTTTTTTTTGCTGATTTCAGCAAGCAGTTGTGTGGTCTGTGCAAGGGGGCTGCAGCCTGCCAACACTTTTCTCTTTTCAGCTGGTTTAATTATTCTCTCGTAATAACTCTCCCCCTTTTCTATGGAGAACAGATGATCAACATGAATTGCCCGGAGACTCAGTGCTGTTGTTTGCATTGACGGAATGTTTTCCAACCTCCTTTTATCAAGCTGAGGCGTGTGAGCTCACTGTGCTTTTTCTGGAGCCTTCATGTCAATAATGAAGGAATTGCCAATACAAATATGAAACTAAAATGCCTTCCACGATGGGCACGTTTGCCAATATTTTGGTGAAACTGAAACACAGACGGGCAGCTCCAACAGCTGCATTGAGCTTTGGCTCTACCATGCAGCTCCCCAGCGATACAACACACCATCTGATGAATTCCACACTCGGTTCTTCATTTCCAGTTTGTGAAAAGATGGATTCAAAATCTGACACAATAGTAGCCACAGGCATTATTTTCCAGCTACATCGTCCCAGAATCGCCTCTAAATCAGGACACAATTCAAACCAAGTTCAAATCAGTGTTGTTCAGAAAACTGACATCCACTCTTAGCAGAGTGTTTCTTTAGAAAAGATTACTTGTGTCCATCATTTAATCAGTGTCACCACACATCATTACTAACAATAGAAATACTCTGCAGAATGACAACAGAGTGGGAGAAAGGCCCCGTGCTGGCATTATTTGAAATCTGAGTGAAGGGAACGAGACTTGGAAAGCTAAATTATATGCTTGCTCTTCAGTTACACTTTGAAATCAACGTGAGAGGCAGATTCTACACAGAGCTCAGCACGACAACCGTTTCCTTTACATTGCACAGCCTGGATTGGAGCTGGAGTTCTGTGCAAATATGTACAAAAGATGGGAAGCCTTTCATAGACTCATAGACTTTAAGGTCAGAAGGGACCATTATGATCACCCAGTCTGACCTCTTGCACAATGCAGGCCACAGAATCTCACCCACCCACTCCTGAAATAATCCTCTCACCTATGTCTCAGCTATTGAAGTCCTCAAATCATGGTTTAAAGATTTACTTCAAGATGCAGAGAATCCTCCATCAAGTGCCCCATGCTGCAGAGGAAGGCGAAAAACCTCCAGGGCTTCTGCCAATCTACCCTGGAGGAAAATTCCTTCCCGCCCCCAAATATGGCGATCAGCTGAACCCCGAGCATGTGGGCAAGACTCACCAGCCAGACCCCAGGAAAAAGTTCTCTGTAGTAACTTCTAACATCACATCATTGACCATTGGTCCTATTTACCACTGATGGCAATTAATTGACCTTTGACTAAGATCATGCTATCCCATCAAACCATCCCCTCCGTAAACTTATCTAGCTTAATCTTGAAGCCAGATAGGTCTTTTGCCCCCACTGCTTCCCTTGGAAGGCTGTTCCAGAACTTCACTCCTCTGATGGTTAGAAACCTTCGTCTAATTTCAAGTCTTTTTAAAACTTCCTGATGGCCAGTTTATATCTTCCAAAAAGATATGCTCCAGTTCAATGACAAGTTGTTGGATTTGATGCAGGAATCACTGGATGAAATTCTTTGGCCTGTGTCATACAGGAGGTCAGACTCCATGATCGTAACAGTCCCTTCTGGCCTTAAAATCGATTACATCTATTATGAGAACATGATCTGGGCCTGAACGTTCTGCAGTGTGTTGACCATATCAAGTTTTAGTATCAGTTATACTGTGATGACCAATTACATTTCAAGAGACTTCTTGGTAAAGGGCAGGAGTTGAAATTAATATAATTCTTGGAATGAGCTAGCAGATAAATTCATTTGTTAACTAATGTTGCAAATCTATAAGAAGAGAAATCAGTAAACATCAGCCTAAATAAGAATTTCCTATGCTGATTCTATTGCTTTGCTTGGTAGGCATTCACAGTATTGTAAGAAAAGTTAGCCAAACTTTGGTGCGAGTGAAAACATGGAATAGCATCATTCCCGAAGAGAAGTTGTGCTGATGGAATAGGCAGAGCAGTTGGAGTAAATATGGTGTCCCTTGAGCCTTCATGTGCTGCTTCTAGCTTATTGTCTAGCTATGTCCCGGCTTCACAACGAAGTAGTAGACAGCCAATAAAATGACTAGTCAAGCAGCTGTAGCCTCCAGTATATAACTAGCCAGTAAAGGTAGATGTCATTTGACTATCTTGGCTCCTTTCTCCCAAACAATACTGTATTTCACAGTAGCGTTTTTCCTACTTCCAAGATGTCTCTCTATTTAGCTATGTCGCCATTGCATAAATTCTTCACTTACACTTAGTGCCAGATTCCGTCCTGATGGACTACAACAGGGTTGCAACAGGTATAAATTAGGCCCACATTTGAGCCTTCATCTTGTCAGGGCTAGATCTGTACACAAGTATGTGATGGAAGGCATAGGGATTGTGGAACGGTTTGTTAGTTTCGGAAATGCTCACCCACCATGAAGTTTGTTAAGGTTTGATGTGGGAATCACATCAAATCCTCTTTAGCTATCTATGGTACCCACAGAGCCCCACATTATTGTGGTGTCTGAGTGACTCACTATCTTTACTATATATTTATCAGCGCATTTTATGGCTGGCAAACTGTGGCAGAGAGAAAGCCTAAGAGTGGAATTTTCAAACATGCCTAAGTGACTTAGGAGCCTGAGTTCCATTTGAAAATGATGTCGGGCCAAATTTGAAAGGCATATAGGCACCTACGGGGTTTTTAAAAGCATCTAGGTGCCTAAATGCCACTGGTTTCAGTGGGAGTTAGGTACCAGGGCATTTTTGTGCATCTCACTAGGCGCCTACCTGCATCTTTAGGACCTTTAAAAATCTGGCTCTTAGACACTTAGAAGCATATATCTCATTGAAAGTCAATGGGATTTAGGCTCCAAAGGCCCAGATCTGAAAGGTATAGGAGCTAGGCACCTAAATACCTTTGAAGATCTGAGTCTTAAGTGCCACATTTGAAATGGACATAGGCTCCTAAGTCACGTAGGCACCTTTGAAAATGTTACCTTAAGTGACCTATCCAAGTTCACATGGGGCTCTTTGGCAAAAGAGAGACCTGAACCCAGGTCCAACGCTAGTGCCCTAACCACTGGGCAAGCCTTCCTCCAGTTAGAGTGTAGAATAACCACTGGGATGTGTATATTATTCTAATCTTGCTAGATTTCCTGTCAAATATTTGCAATTTGCCTGCTTTTCTCCACCCAGCTCTCACTGCCCCCCAGGAGAAAAGAGCCTAAAATAAGTGGTTGTGTGTCTTGTCCAGATCTACTCTGCGATGGAGTATGGATTGCTCCAAAGGAGATTGTAAGGCGATGCACATGAATCCTTGGATTGTAGTTTGTCGGTGTACATGAAAATGGACTGAACACTTCAATAGTCTACTCAATAGGGCATCCACAGTCGATCAGCATGGCCTTGATCAATTACCCAAGAAACCCAACAAGAGGATCTCGACCTCCCTCCATCAGTTGAAGAAATCATGAAAGCCATCAGACAATTAAACTCTAGCAAAGCGTGCAGAAAGGATGGTATTCCAGCAGAATTGTACAAAGTAGAAGGCCCAAAGGTTATTGAAGTGTTTCATGACATCTTGAGTAGCATTTGGAAGGAAGAATGCCACAAGATTTCAAAGATGCTATTATTGTATCACTGTTCAAAAACAAAGGCAGCAAAGCCGACTGCGGAAACTACAGAGGCATTTCTCTCCTCTGCGCAGCAGGTAAAATATTAGCTCACATTCTACTGAACAGACTCACTGCAAACATATGTGAGGAAAATCTGCCAGACTCGCAGTGTGGTTTCAGACCAGGTTGTAGTACTACGGACATGATCTTTGTCGTAAGGCAAGTCCAGGACAAATGTTTAGAGCAGAGCATGAACCTGGATGCAGTTTTCATCGACTTGACCAAAGCTTTTGATACAATCAACAGAGAGGATCTATTGGCATAAATTGGGCTGCCAAAGAAGGTTCATACAAATCATCCGTCTGTTCCACGACCACATGACAGTGCAAGTGCTCTCCAGTGGTGACTCTTCTGATGCAGTGGAAATCTCCAGTCGAGTGAAGCAGGGCTGTATACTTGCTCCAGTGCTGTTCAACTTCTTCTCTGCCTGTGTCCTCCTCCATGCCAGAAAGGACTTGGATCAGGTGATATGCATCCACTACCGACTCAATGGCTCCCTCTTTGATCTTCGAAGACTCAATGCTAAGACCGAGATGCTGGAGAGACTTCTCATCAAAGCACTTTTTGCAGATGACTGCGCCTTGAAGGCCTATCGACATGATGACCTGGAGGTCATCATTGATAGATTTTCTGAAGCATCCCATCTCTTTGGCCTTATCATCAGTCTTAGTAAGACAGAGGTCTTGTTCCAACCAGCACCTCATTCCAATGCCCCAAGTGCCAGCCATCTTCATCCAAGCAACACAGCTGAAAAATGTGGATCAGTTCAAGTATTTGAACAGTACTATAGTGACTAGTGAACTACTCTAGTGAACTATATTCACTGAAATATTCTACAATACAATACAATAGTTCCCTTGATGAGGAAATTGCCTCCAGAATGAGTAAAGCCAGCCAGGCACTGGGTTGACTCCGAACAAAAGTCCTTAACCAACACAACATTCGTCTGTCCACCAATTGAAGATCTACAGTGCGGTGGTTCTAACATCTTTCCTGTATAGATCTGAGACATGGACTCTTTATAACAGCACATTCAACAGCTTCAGCAATTTCACATGTGCTCCCTCTGCTCAGTAATGAGCATTCACTGGCAGGAAAGAGTGACCAGTATTAAAGTCCTTGAGAGGGCAAACACAACCAGCATTGAGGAAATGCTACTGAGAGCACAACTTAGGTGGACTGGACATGTCATCAGAATGGAAGACCACTGCCTCCCAAAACAGATCTTGTAAGGAGAGCTGAGTCAGGGCAAAAGAAAGAAGAGTTGTCTGTTTAAGCGCTTCAAAGATAACCTAAAGAGCAGTCTCCAGTGGGCCGGCATCAATCTCAAAGACCTTGAGCAAATGGCTCAGAACAGGACTCACTGGTGGTCTCTTACAAGATCAGCAGGTAACAGGTTCGAGCGGGATCGATGAAATCATCTGCAGACTGCACATGAAAGGCACCACAGAGCTGCATCATCAAACATCATAGATACGGATTTCCCATGCCCTCAGTGCGACCGACTCTGTGCATCAGGGTTCGGACTTCGGAGTGATGTGCGTAGGCATAGATGAGAACTGTGACAATATTGTCATCATTGTCAGCGATGGACTACCAACAAGTGTACATGAAAAATGTGCACTGTGGCCAGCCACTGAAAGACAAGGGCACTGGTTATAATGTGGCCACAATGACGTAGGACACTTTCAATGTAATCCTACATTGTATGTACTGTATTCACATGACCACATCCAGGATAAGGATATAACTTCAGGGCAGTTTCAGACAAGCTTTTTAATGTACTTTAATTTACTTAGGAACCAGGAAGGAGGTTCAGTACATCAACCTAGGTATTTATCTGGCCCCCGTTATTGGGGTATCTTAACTCCATGCCCATGTTACCTTCTGCCCTTCCTGCTCCCTTTATTGATATTTTTATCATTAAAAAAAAATCAAAGCATTTGCTCTAGTTTCCTTTGGGGCTTGGCCTCTTACTCCTGCATTTCTTTGACTGCTGATCTGGGTTATTTCCCTAAAACAGTTCCAGAAATGGACAATGACTGGGTTTGCTGAGCAGCTCCACAGTTCCTGTGCCTGATTCAGGGAATATTTGGGCACATACATAGCAAGTGAATATAGTTCCAGGGCTATTCCCCCTTAACTACTCCCACCATAGTAAAATTGGTTTTATTTTCTAACTTCTTTCTTTAAAAAGAAAACCTTAGAAAACTCTTTTATAGCTGACTGATCAACCCCCTTATCAGTCCTGATCCAGAAAACTGACCCTCAGAGATGGCCCCTCAGATAGACACGGGTGTTTATTCATGAGGGAGCAGCTTTCAGGACCAAGGTCTTAGCTATGAAGTGGAGAGCATCATATATATAGTTGGTGGCTCATAAGGGGATGCTGGCTTTTCAAATGGCTAGAATGGGTTTCAAAATGGGGGCTAGGATGTTTTCCTCCACAATTGTCAACACAAATATGAAATGGAAGAAAGAACAAGAAATCTTGATCACTGAAATACTAACACTCTCAGTGATAATATGTGGACATGTTGCTGGCATAAGCTGAAGTTCATCGGCCTGAAGTCTAGTGATTTTAATTAATAGATTCACTCTCTCTGCATTATGGATTTGATCCAGCTGTCAAGGAAGACAATTAGGCCTCTTTTCTTTATCATCAGGCACATTGGATCAGGTCATATGCTCTGATGACAACATCAGTGGGAGTTCTGTTGTGGAGGGTGGGCATCTCATTCTCAGCCTCTCTCGATCTAAAAAAAAAATAAAAACGCAAAAATGTAATGGAATTAGGAAAAAAAGAAAATCTAACTGCAGCTCACTGAAGACCTGGCTTGAATTAAACTGGTGTCCCAGAGAGAAAAGTCCAATACTATATCTGCCAAGAATCAGCTGTCAAGTAATCAGCTCGTGGTTGCTGTTGGCAGCTGTGTTGCATGACCGTCACCCCGTCCAAATAAATACCACCAATAAGTTTCTTAGGAGCATAGTGTAGGGTGACCAGACAGTAATTGTAAAAAATTGGGATGGGAGTGGGGGGTAATAGGAGCCTATATAAGAACAAGCCCCCAAAATCGGGACTGTCCCTATAAAATCAGGACATCTGGTCACCCTAGCATTGTGAGAGAAACAATCCTATACGAATACAAAGGGAAGGACTAGACTCCCTAGGAGACCTTTTCTATGCGTAGTTTCCAAGTCTATGCGTTGAGTTAATTAACATTTTTATATACAGTCCCGGGAATGGGCTTGGGTTACTGATTTTATGGCCTTAGTTCACACTAAGTTTTAGTTTTATGAGAAGGTGACTTTGGTGACTGTGAAAATAAAGGACTGATAGCAATGACTAGTGCCATGTATATGATGAGTAGGCACAGCACAAGCGTCCCAGTGTATCGAAATCCTCCCCTGCAACAGCCCTGCTGGTCCAATGCACGGTATCTTCTCAGCAGAGACTGCTGGTCCTAGTGAATTTTGCCAAACTGCGCCTTCATTTAGTGATGCGGACAGACTTATGCTTGACTCTAGAACAACACTGCCCCATTCACGTTTGCTCTTCAAGTCTCCAGCAGGCAAAATCCGGTGCATTAATCCACCGCGTCATCTTATTTATTCTGATGCAGACACGTATATTTTAAGAGCATCTACGCTGGGTTCTAAATACTCTGACAGCTTTTAATACAATAAAGATATAACTCCAGCAGCCAACCTAACCCCCAGAACATTAAAACCCACCTAAACTGGCCGACAACATTGAAATGTCTCACTTTCCACCTCATCAAACCCATCCAATGCAGACCACCACAAAACCCTAAACAAAAAGGTCAACAATTACAGGCTATTTCTGGCCAGGCCAGGGGAGCGAACTGCAAGTGTACTGTGCCAGTAGATTTCAGTTCTGACCTGCAACAACCATTCTTTTCTACTGATGCTTTTCTATAGATGCATAAATTCAAGCATGTGCCAAGCAGAGCTGCATCATTTGGGATTGTTATGATGTGAACAAATGTTTACTATAAATATAACACTATATAACTGGCTGTGATTGTGACTTAAATCCTGTATGGCCCAGTTTGGGCCAATACTGATCTAATATTGGTATTGGTATAAACCCAATACTGATATTGGTGTAAACCTAAAGTAACTCCACTGGCTTCAATAAGATCACAGTCTCACCCACATTACGTTGGCAAGGCATGTTAAATTCAACCTTATCCCAAAAAAGTACAATGCTATTGCAATCAGAAACCATGAGTTAATGCTTCCAGTTCATTTTCCATATGTTCTAGTTTGGTGCATACCATCTCGCAAGATAGGGAAAACATTACATGCTGATATGGACATTGGTTATAAACATCTAGAACATTACAGTTATCCAACATTAATCTTACCATTTAAGGGAACCTATGTCTGCTACAGGGAACTCAGAATTTACTCTGACCCATGGATAGGGTTGCCAGACATCCGGTTTTTGACTGGAACACCTGGTCGAAAAGGGACCCTGGCGGCTCTGGTCAGCACTGCCATTAAAAGTCCGGTCAGTGGCGCAGCGGGTCCCAGGGCTAAGGCAGGCTCCCTGCCTGCCCTAGCTCCGCATAGCTCCCGGAAGCAGCCACCAGGTCATTTCAGCCCCTAGGCTCCGCAGCTCCCATTGGCTGGGAACCGCAACCGTGGTCACCAAGGCAGTGTGTGGAGCCTCCCTGTCTGCCAATGCGCCTAGGGGATACAGGGACCTGGTGGCCGCTTCCTGGGAGCCACAGTAAGTGCCACCGGAACCCCACACCCCGAACCCTCTCCCACACACCAACCCCCTGCCCCACCCCAGAGCCCACACCCCCAGCCAGAGCCCTCACCTTAACCCCCTGTCCCAGTGAATGTGAGTGAGGGTGGGAGAGAGCGAGGGGGAATGGAGAGAGTGGGGGCAGGGCCTCAAAGAAGGAGTGGGGCCTCAGGGAAGGGGCGAGACAGCGGGCGGGATAGGGGTGTTCGGTTTTGTACAATTAGAAATATGGCAACCCTACCCAAGGACTGTAATTCAGAAAACGCCTGTAACCATCCAACCCAATAGTCACCAACTTGTCAGAAACCTGCAATATTTTCTATTTAAGGAACAATAACATAGAGGATTGCTACAGAGCCAAGACCTTTCCAAAGAGAGAGCCCACTGGATCCTTGTGGAAAAAGAGAAACTCCATCAGCAAGTTCTATTTCATTTAAGCCTGTTTTGCTTTGGTTTTTTTCGGCACTCAACTACTGATTTTGTTCCACTAGCTCTTTTCAGTTTGCAGGACCCATGACATCATCATCTTTACATGCTCACTACACTGAGACTTTCTTTCCACAGAACCTTAAATCTAGGCAGGTCATTTTTCAGAAGAAGATGCCCTGACATGATCTGGTATTGATGAAACTTCCAATCACAGCTAAGGCCTGGTCTACACTAGGGGCGGGGGTCGATGTGAGGTACGCAATTTCAGCTACGTGAATAACGTAGCTGAAGTCGACATACCTCTATCGACTTACCGCGCCATGAGGACGCCGCAGGGTCGAGTGCCGCCGCTCCCCCATCGACTCTGCTTCCGCCTCTCAACGCAGTGGATTGCCAGAGTCGACGGCAGAGCGATCGAGGATCGATTTGACACGAAAAATCGATCCCCGGAAGATCAAGCACTACCCACCAATTCGGCGGGTAGTATAGACAAGCCCTAAATTTCTGCTGAGTTTCCCCCCGACTTGAAGGATTTATAGGAATCTTTTTCCATTTTGGTCCACTTCAGCATATCTGTATAGATACCTGATACAGTAGGAGACAAATTGACTTTACGTTCCACCCAGACCCAAATTTATAGTATTTTTCCTAATAATCCCCTCCTCAAATTAAATAAAAGCCCTCAGAATATGTTAGCCTGAGCTTAATGCCTTCAGTTTCTTTAGGGATTGTTTTAGCTGTTTATTCCCCTATGCAGCCAGGTCGCTCTGAAGCCTGAATTCAGAACAAGGGGTATAGGCCAAACATATAGCCACCAGCTACAAAGGGTCAGAAGCCCCTCTGATTTCCTACTCAGTGTGTTTTTATCTGCCTTTTCTTGTAATGGCAACTATCATCATAAATTCTTTCGACACGCCTTTGGATTTCATGTTGTTCCAGAAGAGGGCCATTATCGCGTAGCATTGAGATGGCACGTGAAATAAAAAGGTGAAGTGGTTTCCCTGGCAACAGTAACCATGTATAAATTATCAGAAGTCCCTCTGTATCCTGCGCTATGCTTGCCAGTGCACATACCTTTGCATGGATTATAGTCATGGCAATGAGGAATTCATTGTATAACGAATGCCCTCTGCTAGCCAGCATACGTTCAATCGATTCAGCTTCTGCTGAATATTTTTAGACACAGCAGAACCCTAATTTTAGCCAGGGCCAGATTAAGCTATAAGTACAATAAACTTGTGCCTAGGCCCTACTTCCTGGAATCACGCAATGCAGGCAAAGTCTTGGTTTTCATTTTTTTTAAAAAAAAGAGTAGATTTCTAGCCCACATGAGTGCACAGAAAAGCTTGAACATGTGACCTGAGTGTAACTGATATAGTAGTGTCTGCCTCAGTCTGCAGACAGCGTGAAACAATAGCTCAGAGAGGTGTCAAGAGCCCTATTCATCTCAATGGGGTGTTAACACCAAGAGCCATTGCTTTGAGGGGCCCCCACCAATAACAGCTCAGTAGGACTCTGTGTGGCAGGAGAAGAGGGAAGTGGGCTGAGCCCACCTACCCCAGTAGATACCCCAGCAGTCAGATGTAAGTATTCCAGAACCCCCCACTCCCATCCCTACTTCTTGAGGAGGTGGGGGAGGGGAACCCTGTTGCTCCCCGGTGGAGGAAGGGGTCCTGCTACCCTTCCTGGGGGTTACAGGAAAGTCTTTGTGGCTGCCTCTCAGAGAGAGGAGGCCCCCGCCACTCCAGAAAAAGGGAGTAGGGACATGGTACAGGTCTGAGAATATGGGGGTATGTCATGCTGTGCCTACAGCCCCCAGATTTGCCTTAATCCCCCTATGTAAACCCCATTTAAAAAAGCTCCATTGAGTCAAAAATGCTAGTGTGTCTCACCCCTCCTTGATCCGAAAATTAATTATTGGGCATTTCCCCCCTTTTAGAAAAGGCTTGGGTGGCCCCCCAAGGCTTTTGTGAAATTGGGATTCACCTGTACTGGAGGTGGAAGACTCAGGGGACTGGTTATATTGTGCAGAGCACTTCACCTCCAGGTCACCAGTTTGCACGTAGCCTCAGTTGGAAGCAAGTGACTGCAAGTCACCGCCTTCTGATGGCAGTTTGGCCTATACGAAAAGAGTGGGTGTCTCAGCTCCTTATGGGCTTGATCCAAAGCCCACTGAAGTCAGGGGGCATTTGGATCAGGCACAAGCACGGAACCATCGTGCCAGCTGATATCTATGTGAGTCAGCTCAGCAGAGAGGTGAAGGACTGAGCTGGTGCAATGGTTGATCCAATCGTTGGCCAGAGCTGAGGCCCAGTGTCAGTGCACTGCGGCTTGCACATCATCCGTTTACACGGACACTGCTGAGTCAGGGCCAGATTAAGGCATAGGCCCTAGCTTCTGGAGTCATGTGATGAGATCCAAGTCTCAACTTTCCCTTTAAAAAGATACATGTCTAGCCTTCTTGCAAAATAAAACTTGAAAATGTGACATGAGCATAGAAGATGCCTGAGTCTGCAGTGAGCCGGATACAATATTACTATTTGTTTGTATTGTGGTAGCACCTAGGAGCCTGTCAGAGGCCAGGACAACAGCTCCAAGAGGTGTAAACTACCCTATTAATCTTTACTCTGAAACCTCCAAGGAGGGGCAGGGCCGACTTTGTGGGAGGTGCCTAGACCCCCAGCTTGCCTGATCCTGGGCGAGTGATGGACCTCTCCTGGAGTTACTAGATTCCTGTCTACAGAAGGGCAGCTGAGTGCCTTCCACAAGCACTAAAACGTAACAGTAAAAAGCTGCTTCTCTCTTACATCCCAGGTCTCTGGAGGACTTGCCTCTCACAGAAGAACAGGCCACATTTCCATTGTCAGACATATAGAACTTCCAAATAAACCAACTCGTTTGTTTTCTAGAATACGTCCTTTAAAATACTGATGAAGCCATAGCTTCTTCTGTGTCTCTGCCACGTCGGGCAGTCCAGTTCCTCCTCTGATTACAGTAGCTCGCTACTTGTGGTACTTCTTCCTGGGGGATGCTAGCACATTCTGTATCTTCTGCCACTGTCTTCTGCTGGTTTTGGCCTTCCTTGCTTTCTCTTTCCCACCTCAGGCACCCAGTTTAACGCTTGCTTAGCATGTCTCCTACCTTCTGTATGGTATTCATGTCCCAACCACCTAAGCCTTCTTTCTTTGATGATATTTAACATGTCCTTCTGTGTCAGCTCCCTTCCGTCTTGCATGTGTTGTTTTGTCTTCCCAGGAAATGTGTAGTGTTTTCCTCAGCCCTCTGTGATGGGCAGCCTCCAATCTATTTTGGTTAGCAAGTCTCTGCTCCACACAGAAGTGTGCTAAGTACCATCACACTGTTTAACTTGGCCTTTACTTTGGTGTGGAAACCATGAGACCAAGACTTTAAATATCCAATTGCCACCCTAGGTCAATTTGTTGTGGTCCTCAGGGTGGGGAGAGAGGAGGAGGAGAGGCATTTTATAATGGAAGAACAGATATCACCTTAAATCTAATCCCATGGAAATTCTGGGCACTATGTGACAGGTGGTTATCCTGTTGAAAGGCTGTGTCATCGGAGTGGTTCAAGGACATTCTCATCACTGTTTGAGGAATAATGTTGGTCCCAAAAGGGAGAGCGCTACCAGTTATGCAACTCAAGAGATTGGTTCTTATAATTCAGCATCGTGTCAGGAGGCTCTCGCCCAGTTTCTCTGCTTTAGCTGATTTAGCAGGAATGCAATTCACAATGAGAAAGTTACTCTTTCACCCACATAAAAAAATGTTCTTGTTATTCCAAGAGACCCAGAGGACACAGCACTCCCAGCACAGGAAGTTTAGGGGAGAGGCTTCCAGACACCAGACCTGATCACCACTAGTGAAGACCTCTGCAACCATAATGGGCCGGATTTTGCATGAGAGGCACAGGCCTGCTACAGGGATGGTGCAAAGCTGCATTGCTCCAGGGTGACCTCCAGGAGGTATTATATTTCAAGCTGGCCTGGCACCGCACCTCTGGGAGTTCCCAGGAGCGCACGACTGCCGGATCAGCCCTTAGTAGGGTGCAGCTTTCATTAAGCTCTGCAGCTGGTGTGGCAGCTGGATAGGGCCATGGCTTTGCTTTTTCCCTCCCCTACTGGATGTCTAGGGGCCTGGGAGGCACTCGGAGGGAGCAGCCCCTGCATTCAGGAGAGTCTCAGGTCTGCAAATCCCTACTGTGCAGGGTATGATCAATGCACACTGATGAAAGACCTTATACACTAACAGCTTCCAGATTTTTGACCTCAAGCTTTTACCCTCAGGGAAACAGCTCACAAATCAGACCCTTCTTACTGGAATTAGCTGCGGCGGCCATGGGCTAGAGCTGACGTATGCACTGCTGTGCCCAAAACACTCCCCCAAAGCACACTCAGCCTACTGACTAGTATCAGTACTATTTGCTAAGTGCTCACAATGTCCCAGCCTCTCTGCTCATTGAATAGCCCTGCTCCAATGCTCACACTTCTCCAGCCTTTGCGGTTTTACCCCACCCCCAACCCCCAGGATGGCACCAGGTGATCCCCTCTCCTTACTCACCGGGGGCGGGGGGGGGGGGGGGGACAGAAAGGTCCCAGTCCCCAAGGGGATGGTCACTTCTGGGTCACTCAGAGAGGTACTATCACCGCACATTGCTGCCTCTAGCCCATACGCAGGAGCTCAGATCCCCATAGCCAAGGGGGCATGGCCAGCAGGAGAGGGAAAAGAGCTGAGAGACCAGCAGCATGGCCAGCTTTAGAAAGTGTGGGGCCCGATTCGAACACCCGCTTGACTCACCCGGCGGCGCTCCGGTTCTTCAGTGGCACTTCGGCGGTGGGTCCTTCACTCGCTCCGGGTCTTCGGCGGCACTGAAGGACCCGCCGCCGAAATGCTGCCGAAGACCCGGAGTGAGTGAAGGACCCACCGCCGAAGTGCCGCCGAAGACTCGGAGCGCTGCCGGGTGAGTAAAAATTAAAACGGCGCGGGCGCGGGGCCCGATTCCCCCGAATTGGGGGAATCAGCCTAAAGCCAGCCCTGCCGGCAGCTTAGGAAAGATAAAGCCTTGTGTTTGTCAAACCTGTATTATGTGCCACATTTGAGGCCTTAAAGTTATCAAGGGTGCCAAACTGGCTTTTCCTGTGGGACAGCCCCTGTTCTAGGAAGGGACTGATACATTCATCAAAGCTGGAAGACATTAGAAACTTGAATTTTGTACCATTGAAGTTCATTGATTTCCAGAACGTTGACCATTGGTGCTGACCACTTTGCAGGGCCGCATGAAAACGTCACTGGGCAGCCCTGGTTAAAATGATGCCTTAACAGACCAAACAATAGCATTCCTGTATTACTCTGTCAGGAGAGCCTGTTTAGTGGGAGTGACATGGAGGAGAGGACGCCTAGTCCAGTGGTTCGGATACTAGTCTAGGATTTGGGGATAACCAGGTTTGATTCCTTGCTATGCTACATACTCCCTGTGTGAGCTTGGGCAAGAGGCTTAGGCCTAGACCCTCAAAAGTGTTTTGGTGCCTAACTCCCATTGTTTCAATAGGAGTCTGCAGTGGTGTGGGAACAATTTGTATGGTGGGGGTGCTGAGAGCCACTGAACCAAACTGTAAACCCTGTATATGATGGAAACCACTTGAAGCCAGGGGCTGCTGCAGCACCCCTAGTTCCAGCACCTATGGGAGTTTGGTGCCTACATATCTTTGAGAATCTGGACCTTAGTCTCCTCTGTGTCTGTGCCTCTGTTCCCCACCTGTAAAATGGGTATAATCGCATTTCCCTTCCTCACAGGAGTGCAGGAAGGATAAATACGATAGAGACTGTGAGGTGCTCAGATACTGCAGTAATGGGAAGGGGCATATAAGTACAGAGAAGTGCCAGAACGTGTCTCAGAGTCAACATACAGGATTAAGCCTTGAGAGACAGAGTTCCAAAACAGCTCTGTATATGCTAGATACCGAGTCACACAGGGCACGGGGCCCTCCTGGAAACCTGGCCCCATGTGTCTTATTAAGACCCGTACCATGGAAAATGCTTTATGGCAAATCCATATAACCAATGGTCATTTGCGTCCTTTCTTTGTCAGCTTGCTCTCAGAATTGCTTCACCAACTAGCATTCCGGCAGACGCTGACGAGGTCTTGGCACACCAAATGCCCTTGACGCCGCGTGAAACCAATGCCAGGCGTACGATAGCGGGAGAGGGAGCTGGGCGGCCTCTCCTGGCTTCTCAGCTGAAATTTACCACAGCAGCTTTTGCACATGGGATGATGGGAGTTGCTCAGGGCAGGCGTGAGAGGAGACTGTGCTAGCGTCTTTGTAAAGAAAGCTCTGAGAAATAAGCACGCGGGCCTGCTAAGAGGCAAAGTCCTCTAGTGCTGATTTGATTAGCTAGAGCTTATTGCTCTGTCAGCCAAGAAAAAGAGTAGAGGGGATTGTCTCTGCATTTGCCGGGCGGAGGGAGAATTTAGGGAGTATTTAGAAATGGACAGGAAGTTGGGAGGGGGGGTCTCGATTTTATTTTTCTTTGATTTTGGACAGATCGCCTCCCCTCCCCCATCTCCCCACGGCTGGAGAAAGGGCAAAAGGGAAAGGGAGGTGGGGGGAGGGAATCATCCCAGTCCTTCTCGCAAAGAGAGAGACAGGGGCAGGCCAGGCCCAGAGCTCTCAGAGCCCCCCAACGTTTCCCACAAAAATGCCGGTCCGTTGTTCAGAACCTGAAATAATTATCCCCAAAATGACAGATTGGCAGGAGGCCAAAGCTTGCCTCATCAGCATTTAGCAGCGCTGCCACCGCGTGTGGAAAGGAGGAGGGCGGGGGAGGAGAGCTGTGAGAAGGCAAGACATGTTTCTTCACTGCCCTCTGACGCCCCGCCTCCAGCCCATCCGAGGCACTGTGCAGCCACCCGCATGTGACACCCGCCACAGCTGGCTCAGGAGAAGCACACAGACCCAGCCTACGCACATGTGTCTGGCTTTGCATTTGGCCACTAGCCAGCTGCAGCATTCCCAAAGCGAAGGGGCGGGAGCAGTTGCACAGAGAGGGTGAGTCCATTAATCCTGCTCCACAGGCAGAAGGCTTGACCCCAGCGCTTCCTCGTCCCTCCTGACACTGACTCACTGTCTGCTGCTCCCTTCGCAGCTGGGTGGGAGATGGTTTTTGGCAAAAACATACACACACACACACACTCTCTCTCTCTCTCTCTCTCTCTCTCCCTCCTTAGGCCCGCTTGGTCCTTTACCAGTGTGCAGCAGAGGAGGCCGAATGAGCGAGCCCTTTGTGCTGTGCAAGGGAATCAGTGGTTTTCGCGCACTGTCAGCCGTCTCTGTCCCCAGGCTGATTTTCAGGGCTTAGCAATAACAGACGCAGCCAGAGCACGGGCCCTCAAACCCAGCTTTGGTTGGCTGCACGAGCATGTGCAGATTAGCACAGGAATGGCTATCGGCTCCACTGTGCCCGAGAGTGTTTTCTGGTCACGACCCAAGTTTAAGGCGGCCGTGCGCTTGAGTGGTTAGCGCAGCGGGCTGGGAACTAGGGGGATTTTTGGTTCTGATCCCGGCAGAAGAACTTCCAGGGGTGTTACCTTGGCTTCACAAAGGAGCCATTGTGCTTCTTTATGCCACAATGAAACCCAGATGGAAAAAGGAGGCCCAGGCTGAAAAACATGCGGCATCAGATCCAAACTTTCCAGAGTGAATATATGCCACCTCCTAAGTGGGGAGCAGAGCAGTGAGCTCGGGGAGGCACTGCACCGTGTATGCTAAGATGTGGGACAACTTGCCTCAATAAGGATAAAAGGGTACACTGCAATATAGTGAAAGGAAACCCCAATCCAAGCAGAGGCTGCTACCTTTAAGACCATGTCCTCCTATAGGATACCACCCTGAAGCCATATACCGGTATGACGACGCTGCCTAAGGCCTGAAATCGATTTTGAGATGCTTTGCTCTCCTGAAAGCCCAGCTTGCAGAAGTCAGGAGAGTCACATCCAAGGGAGTGTCCAGGGAACGCTGGTGAGAGGTATCAACCTCCTGTGTGTTACAGGGGCACAGGCTTGAGTATTTGTCCATCTGCCACTCACCCATGGCCCTCACAACACTCCTCTTCTGCATCATAGCATCCATCCACCTCCTTCTTCCTCCTCCCTTCCCCCCACTGGTAGAATTCCCCCCTCCTGGTTAGCCTTACCCCAGGATACTACCCACCAGCTCTACCTACACCCCCTTCCCCTCCCATCTCTCCCCTCTTCCCACCAGCTCAAATCCAGTTCCCACGCCCTCCTCCTCTTCACTTCTGGTGACATTTGCCCCAATCCTGGTCCTCCCCACCCTCTCCCCCTCCCCGCTCCATCCTCACCATCACCTCTGACCCTCTCGTGTCACCATCCTTACCCTCATGCCCAGCCCTCCCTCTTCCCCCACTCCCCTTCTCTTGCCGTCTCTGGAATGCCCACCCCATCTCTCAAACAGCACAGCCCTCCACAACGGTCCCCTCCCGCTCCTGGCCCTCAGAGAGAGCCTGATCCCTTTGTCTGACACTGCCTCTCCAGCACCCCTCTCTTGTGGAGGCCTCTCTTCTCACGTTCCCCGGCCTGGATCAGACCATGAAGGAGGTGTTGGGCTTCTCCTCTTTCATCCCTGCCACTTCCAGCCCACCTTCCTCCCTGTCCGCACTTTTTGTCCTCTTTTGAACAGCACCACACCGGCTCATCTCTCCTCTCCCCCTCTGCCATCTTCCAGCCACCTAATTCCTCCCCATCAGCTTCCTCTCTGATCTCGCCTCCTGGCTCTCTCTCTTCCTCGCCTCACAACAGGGCCGGCCTGAGGGGCTGGTGATCAGTGCGGCCATGGTGGGTGCCAACATTCGGGGGTGACCAATCCCATCACTGTTTATTTCAGGGGGGAGGTTGCACAACAGTTTTGCTTGACTTTTATGTTTGTTTGTTTGCACCTTTGGGGGGAAAAGCGGGGGCCAGAAATGTTTTCCGCCCTACACGGCGAAATACCTAGGGCCAGCCCTGACTCACCGTCTGCCACGCTCATCCTGAGTGACTTCAGCTTCCATGTCGCTGGCCCATCCAACCTCTTAGCTGCACGTTCCCTTGCCCTCACCTCTCCATTCAGCCTGACACCCTGGTTCAACTTTCCCACTCGCCGAAAGGACCACTCCCTTGATTGGGTCTTCACAAAGCATTGCTCTCGCTGATCTGTTGGTGAGTTCCCCCTCCCAACCTGATCTCTCTTTCAGCAGCACCATCACTCCCCCACACCCTGTTGCTTGTCCTTTCCAGAACTTCCAGTCTATCAGCCTTCAGGACGTCCTATCTGCTCTCAGCCTTCCCCTCCCTTTCTTCTATTGATCCAATTGTTGATTCTCTCCACCCTTCACTCTCCACCACCCTTGACTCTTCTGCCCCTCTCTCCCATCACAAGGCCCTGCCAATTCCCAGCCCTGGATCACCGCCCTCCCCCCCATTCAATTCCTCCATTCCTGCTTGTACACTACAGAGCCTCTCTGGCGGAAATCCTGTGACCAGGCCGACTTCCTCCGCTGCGCATTCATCCTCTCCTCCTTCAGTTCTGCCCTCTTCCTCGCTAAACAGCGCTACCTCCAACTCAGTTCACTCCCATCTCTCTGCAGTCCCAGCTGCCTTCTCACCACCTTCGACTCGCTCCTCAAACCCTCCGTTCCACCTACCTCCCCCTCTCTCTGCACAGGATCTCAGCCATTTCTTCCAAAGGATACTTGACAAAATACAACATGACATTGCCCCTCCCCTTGACTTGCCTTCCCTTCCCCTCCTACAACTCTCTTCTTTTCCTCCCATCACAGCTGCAGAAGTGTGTCACCGGCTCTCCTCTTCTATCTCTTCCCTTTCCCTCATTCACTCCATCCCATCCCCTCTCCTGATCTCCCTTATGCCCAGTCTCATTCCTTCCCTTACGATTCCCCTTTCTGCGATGGGGCATGCTCACCACAGCGCCCCCTCGGGCCAAGACGCAGCATTGCAGGGATTCTTCCCACTCCAGCGCTCTCCTGTCAGCCGATCGGGTTCTGCCGCTGTCTCCTTCTGGGGGACTCAGCCCTCTGGCCAGGTCACACGTCACGGTCAGTCCCCTTCCGGGGTGTCAAAAGTCCAACCCAACAAGCCATGCTTCTGCCCCCCCTTGACCTTTCTTCAGCCCACCATGTGGCCTCAGCTCTTGCCCCTTCTGAGCTAGCTTTTTACAGGCCCCTCGCCCAGGGACTCCCACAGGAGCCTACGCTGCTCCCTGTAGGTTCTCTCCCTGCAGCCTCTACCACAGCTTCCTCCTCAACTGTTCTCTCTCCAGCCTTTTTATTATGAGGGCCAGGTGTTTGCAATACTAATACCTGACCACCACCACCCTTCTCATTACAGAGCAGGCGGGGCTGATTAAACAGGGCAGGGCTAGCCCCAGACCTCCTGGCCCTTACGGACATGTCGACATTGGAGCTGGGAGCGAGGCTGCCACCCAGTTCCACCGACTTGTGCCTCCAGGGCTTGGGTCAGTGCCCTAAAGATGGCTGTGGCGATGTGGTGGCTCTGGCTGCAGTCTGGGCTCTGGAGCCTGGGGCGGGAGGGAGTATCTGAGAGCTGGAGCCATCGTGTCAAAAGCAACGTTCACACAGCTGTTTTCAGAGTGCTGGTGCAAGCCCCTCTACCACAAACCTGTGGACCGGGGCTGGACACCCTCTTACACTCACAATACACGTCTCTCCCATCTCAGAAATAAAGCACCCACTTGCCTCTTCAGCCAGTGCCTCCTCTCTCATCTCCTTTTCACCTCCAAGCACCTTGCATGCTCTGTTCACCAGCATTGCCTGGCATTCCTCTCCTCCAATTCCATCTCTGCTCTCTCCCATCAGCTTCCGCCCCTAGCTCGCCTCTGAAACTGCCCTTCTCTTCTCCCTCCGTACCTTAGCTCTGGGTAACCTCGTCCACGAACACACATTCAATTGCCATGTCTATTCAGATGACTCCCAGATCTACCTCTCCACTCCCGACCTGTCTCCTGGCCCAAATGAAAACTCAGCCTGTCTCTCTGACAGCTCCTCAGCTTCCTTTACACAAATCAAAAATCAAGGCCCAACAGCTAAAACAGACACTAGGATTCATTTCCCAGAGATTGCATGCCTGGCACTGGCCATGGGGCTCAGGAAGCTGTCTCAGTAACTGGACTGCTGCACACATGGGGCTAAAACCTGAACTCAGCCTTCTAGCTACCTATGTATCCCCATGGTATCTGGGTGCCTCACGATCTATAATATGTATATTCTTGTAACACTCCTCTGAGTTAAGGCAATGCCATTTGATAGATGGAAACTGAGGCACAGAAACTTCCCTGAGGTCACCTAGGAAGTCTGTGATGGAGCAAGGACTTGAACCCAGGTCATCTAAGGCCTCGAGCAGTGCCCTAACCACTGGACAATCCTTCCTCATGCTAGCATTATTGGTAGCTCCTGGAAACTGACATTCTTCATAATACAGGCTTCCGATGCCTTTTACTAAAGTCTCATCCTGACTTTTTATCCTCTTTCCCGATTAGTTGAAGGGATTTTTTGGGGGGTGCTATTTTCTGCTCTGAGCTTCTGTAAATCAAAGCGTCAGACCCTCCAATACAAATGTCAGGAACAGGGAACATTCTTCTTATTTACGCTCCAGCAGTGCCTAGAAACCCCACTCATGATCAGAGCTCCATTGCACCAGGCACTGTACAAACACATCTCCCGACACTCTCCACCAGCATGCTCCACAGCTAAGCTCCTGTAGATGTAGGGTCGATCTCTGGGGAAGGGGTATCAGTGCTGCTAGCAAAATGAAATACGGTTCCCATGTACCTAATGCAAGTATCTTAATTCCTGGGATAAATTGCCACTGACCTCTGATGTCAGCAACCTAATTCCTGTGCTATCAGCAGGGCATATTTTTCTACCCACAGAGCAAGCAGATGCAGCTGCAGTAGTGGTCCTGCCATTGGAACAAGCATGGCACTGCCCCACTCCGGAGGAAAAATCAAACAAAGCTCAAACAATTCATCCCAATTCTATACACCATGCACAGCTGCGAATGGAAGAGACTAGTTCTTCCCCTGGCGGGAACCAAGGCATGGCAGCTACTAGGGTGTCCCAGACTGCATAGTCCACATGTACCCCCTTTCCAACAGGTGGCTCCAAATCACCACCATCATTAAACAACACAGCAGAGCCCTGAGGGGTATTTTCAAGGGCTAAAGAAAGGCTTCTATGAGCACATGTGCAGCTAAAATAAACGACAGTGTCCCCCTAAATTTGACCACTGTACAGCTGCCTATGGCTGATTTAGACAAGGAAATGAGCAGTAATAAACCAAAGATGTTCTAACAATAAAACTGCCTTCTTTTCACTTGCAGTCAGTGACATGATTATAGCTCCCAGGAGTTCAGGTGGGGAGCAGCAAAGTATTTTATGTAGCACAGTCACCTTTCAGGAAGGTCTCCCAAGGACGTGCTCAGCCTGCTGCCGCTGCATGCACATTTTTGTTTGTATTCACTGATTGGCTTCGGATCCCTCCTGCGGCAGGGATTTCTAATTGTATTGTGCTCGCTGCAGTAACGTGTGATTTAATTGCAACGCTCCTGTTTCCTGTCACGCTAGGGCTCAGCTAAAGGAAGGCTCTCTCTCTTACACAGTGTGCACACCTCAGAGTGCTCCCACGGTTGGGATCTGAACAAGCCAAAGATTATCTAGGGCCTAATTCGCCACATGCATGCGTTGAGAATCGGAAATTGCTTTTGATTTGCTATAATAACTATTACATAGCGATGTTAGACGCTTGTGGAGCAGCTGTTTATGAAATATTCTACCTGCGGCTTTCTACAAAGCCAGGCAATAGAGATTCCAGGAGGGAGAACTCGTTGCAGTATTGAAACACTGGCTCCGATCCATTACATCTTACACAGTCACATTTGCAATGGATGTATTTGCCATAACCACCATAAGAAAAGCGAGAGATGGCTGAACAGTATCTGTATTGAACAGAGAGCTGCTAACATGACCCTTCTCATTCCTTTTAAACACATATGCTCAAAATATTTAGCTAACTGAACATTTAGAAATTGTTTGTTAAAGTATGCAGGGCCGCTGCTGACCAGACAGAGCAAGGACCAACAGGGGGCCAGCTGTAAAGAAGTAGCCTGAAGGAATTTCCTTCCTTTGCTCTTCACCTCGTAACTTTAGATCTCTCCAGCAGCAGAGTGACAACTGTGTAGACACCCCATGACCAACTCGGTCATCAGGGCATCATTTCAACGGGTGGGTTTTAGCCTAACTGTGCCCCTCTTCTTTCCAGGAACCCCATTTTTATAGAGGGGGAAACTGAGGCCTATGTTCACACATGAAGGCTGTGGCAAAGCAGGGAATCGAACCTGGGCCTCCTAGGTCAGCACCCCGACCACCATGCTGTACTTCCTCCCATGGCTGTGTGTAATACACTTATAAAATGTATTACAGAGCTTCCTCTCCGGCAGGTCCAGAGGAAGCTGCCTGCAAGCTAATGGGCTTAAGCTTTTAGCCTGAACAGGTGAGGTTCACGTTTTCACTTCTGTAGGTCCCAGGGTTCAAACCCAACTGTCACCCCGAGCGAGGTCAGTTACATCAACGGAAACTGCACTTTCCTCTCTTGGCCCACTGAGTGCCCCAAAGAAAGAAATCATTTGTTACTGTTGTGATGACCAGAGGCCTGAGCTGAGATTTATTTTGAAGCGAGGCTAGAGTCGTTCGTCTACTAGTGCTGAGACTCGAGACTTTAGATTCAATTCCTGGCACTGTCACAGACTTCCTGCGTGTCCTTGGCAACTCACCTAATCCCTGTGTCCCTCATTTTCCCATCTGTCGTATGGGATTAATTAATCCTTTGCTGTCTTGTCTACTAAAACTGCAAGCTCCTGGGAGCAGAGACTGTCTCTTACTGTGTACCTGCCTCAGCATGGGGCGTGTACATAACACCTAGCACAATGGAGTGCTAATCTGGTGTGTGTCCTCGCTGCACAATTGTAATACTAATCATTCATAGCAATAGTGTTTATATCTGATAAACACTTGTCTGCTGCTTTAATTACAAAAGGACAGTGCTGCGTTAGATGAAGAAGTTACAAAACAAAACCTCAGACAATCAAAGCCAAATGGTCATCTTGCCTCTTGAGAAAGTTCACTGCTGGCCTAAATGGGTGTGTAACACAATGCCCCACTATAGGCACCAGGAGGGTTTGAACCTACAGCCTTCATCAACAAAGTATAACCCTTTAGCCAAAGGAACAGTTTTCCAAACTAGTAACAATAGTAGGCTGTTTTCCTCTACTAGCTCAGCCTGCATACAACATACATCTCATTAGTGGGACATAGATGCCATCCCATGGAAGTCCGGACGTTCTGCCCACTTATGCTAGCAGTGATTTTGACCCAAAGCTTTTACAGTCTTTAGGCATCAAGTCAAAAAACCCAGCATCAATATTACCCACAGTCAGTGCAGTTTCTTTAACTAGTCATTGGTGGCTCAGGCCACATCACGCCACACTGCTGCCCATAAAAATTCAATGTATCAATGAAATGGGAAATAAAACTCATGCAAAAGCCTCCTCATTTAGCTGTATTCTCTTTGTAAGTCCGGTGAAGCGGACTGCTGAGCCCTGGAGCCGATGGTACTGAGGAGACCGGGCCTGCCTACAGTTGTCTTTCCAAAATGTACCATGAAATTTAGAAACGAAGAGTGCAAGTCAGCTCCACTAGGATGCTGTAAGCTAACCTGTGATTATTAATGGTTGTGCAAGGACTCTGTGTGTGCATGTGTTTTCATGCGTCACAGCTCAATTAAGGTTGTGTTCAGTGAAATTGACATGGGGGTTTTTAAACAGGTTTCCCATTCATGCCCAGGTCAATTCATAGGCTAAGTGCAGAGCTGGGCCCTATGAGTATTTGGAGCTAAACATCAATGGTAAAAAGCATCAGCTGAGTTTCGCTTTTCGATGGACATACTTTGCTCTATGACACATTTGGAATCCGAATACTGTAACCCTAGCACTATATGAAATATTGTTTTGGTTGTGTTAGAGTTAGCATGGGCCTATTCATCAGTTACTATATAACAAACATATAAAGAGCTGCAGATGACTTTCATATAACAGAGATACAGTCAAAAGAATAACAAGAATCCTGCGTGAAATTGACAGAGGGAAGGACAGCTTTGAAACATTTTAGTGCTGGGGCTATTTCTTCCCACACACCAGTCACTTTCTGAGATCCCATGAAATCTCCCTGCTCTGAGCCCTGAGCTTGCAGCATCAGAAAACAACAGTACATTCCCCTGTAGACTAGGCCAAAATTCTGCAAACTACATGGAAAAAACAATCGACTTGGCAGCTTTGCAGCTTGTTCCTGGGAAGCCAGAATGATGCTTGACCTCCTGGAGACAAGCACAGCATTCACTCTCTGCTTCCAAAGAAAGCATAATCTAATTCTAGATGAGGAGCCATTCATACACTGGATAAAGCATTGCCAATAGAAGAAAATAGCGGGACAGATCAGGGACATGCTTTTTCCTGCTGAGGAGTGAGCCTAAGCGGAGTGAAAAAACCCAACACTTTTTCACCAAGACTATTCCCAGCTGTTGGTACATCCGGAAACGGACATTTTGGGCAACACTATAGATGTTCCTTAAGAAAGGGCCTCATGGGTAGATAAAGAGGAAATGAAAGGTTACACTTTCATCCCATATGAAATAGACCAGATGGACCCCAGCATGTTCAGAAAATAGATTAGCGCTGTCTTTGTATTACATCTGAAACTTTGATCCCCGTAGTCATGCTATATACAGATTTATAGGGAGATACCTGCAATCAGGGTGCTCATGTATGAAGAAGAGACTTTAATGATGAGCTAAGATATGGAACAAATGATGCTGATAAATCCATCACCTGCAGCTGGGACAGACACGGATGGCCACTGCTAAAACAAACAAACTGTTCAGGGGAGCTGGCGGGCTTGTTTTGATAATGCTTGGGATAAGTCTCCATGCCCTTTGATCCCATGATGTTTTTGGAGCCTATGCTGCTGTCTAGCAGCAGGGTATATTTTTCTATCCCAAGGAGCAAGTGGATGCAGCTGCCTATTGTTGATTTATAGTAGGAAGGGACTGCTAGAAAACCAAAGCTTCTCACGCAGTAAAACTGCTGTATTTTCACCACCACAGTCAGTGAAATAATTAGAGTTCAGTTCTGGGAATTTCAGGTGGGAAGAGCAGAAAAGCATTTTGCATTTAGCATAAATCACCTTCCCAGATGATCCACAAAGGATGCTCTCAGCATGCCACAACTGTACGTTTTTATTCATAGAAGCCAGTTGCGTTTTGATTCCATCTCCGCTCCAGGGATTTTAAATTCTAATTGTTGGGCTTGCCACAGTGACGTCAAGTTCACTTCGAGACTTCAGTTTCCTGTGTGTGTCTTGCTTTTGTTTGACAAAGTGGAGGCTTCTTTGCAGATTTTACATTTCCACAGTATCAGGATCAGAAGGACACTGTGGGGTACATGTATGTGTGTCTGCGTGAGTCCTGCCAGATATTGAGAGCTGTCTGGGGCAGGGACAGTCTCTTTCCCTACTTGTCTACAGCATCTAGCAAAATGGGGCTCCAATTCTTGACCGGGACTCCTAGATCCTACTATAATATATAGGAATGAATGAATGAATGAATGAATGAATGAATGAACAAAAAACAGTAGTCTGGCTTAGCACATTTATACTTTAGGACTGGTTATTGCTTTTAATTATCTGTAACTTTTGTTTCAGTTTTAGGGGCTAATGAAGCAGCTATGTATTACTATAAAATTTGGGACAAGGTTGTACCCCGGGCATTCTATACAGACAGATGATCCATGTGCTTCTAACAGTCACGCCAGTAGGAAACTTCAGCTCTTGTTCCACCTCATTTTTACACGTGCAATGGATACATTTGCCATCAGCATAATCAGAACCATGAGTGAATTAATCCTTGGCTGCTAGTAAATATATGTCATCGTCTGATTAATTGCATGGAAATTTCTGTGCTCAAGCAAGTGATAAAAATCAAATGAAAAACGTGTGAAAACTCAGCTCTGTCACACATGCCTGGCTAATCCGACATGGTGTTATAGGCACACAAAGGCACATGCCATAGATCTTAATATAAAAGGCCAGATTCTCAGCTGGTATAGATCAGCCCCAAATGTCTGAAAAACAAAGAACCGTCATTTTAAAAATAACCCTTTGATCCACTGCCGCCCCCCCCCCCCAAATAAACCAAAAATCCAGTGAGGTTTTTCAACCCCTTTTCCCATCGTGTAAATAACCACCTTCTATTATGTCAACATGCTGCGAAGCCCCTTTGACGAAAGGCTCATGTACAGAAATGTCTTTCTCGTCCCAGATGCAGACAAGATGCCCAGAGACAAAACGGTGCTTGTGCCCTGCAGCAGTGCTGGATCAGAGCCCTCCTTCCCGGGAAGCAGATCTGACCCACACACAAACCAGCAGGGAAGAGCGGCCCAGCCCTCCGCCGCGGCCCAGCCTGGCCATTTCACACTGGATCCAGCAGAGAGGCAGAGTGAAATCAGCCATTCAGAGAGGAGAAGGAAGCGCTCACATACAGGGTGGCCGTCACCAACCATTAACCCCTTTCTAGAGCAGCTGCATACTGCTCCGCGGGGTTTGCCACTCGCTAAGTCGGGTGTTCCTCCGCTGAGTGGCAAGAGGGACAGTACTTATCTCTATTAACCTCTGACCTCGCACAGCTCACATCTGCAAACCATCCCCCACCGACATGATAGCGGAGAGGCAGGTATTCTTTTCTCTTTTGTCGGCTCTGAGACGTGCTCCCCAGGGCCACCGGGGGCAGCTGAATCCTTGGGGAAACCTCCATTCTGCGGGGAATGTTCTGCAGACTGATTGTTCTCGGCACAGCGTAGAGCTGTCATTCAAAGCTGGGCCCTGCGGGAGGCTGGAAGATGATGCTTCAAGATTCTGCCGCTTGGAGGAAACAATACATTGCCATTTTGTGATAAATAAAAACTCCTGCACGGCTGTACCTGGCACATCTGCACCGGTTTTAATTAGAGGCCAACAGAACCACTGATCACACACGGTATTGTGTTATATCCGGAGAGAGATCGATGTACAAAATGACACACACACTCCCACCCACCAACACAAAAAGCAGCAGAACGTGTGCGATTCCACCATCGCAAGGGTGGGCAAGTCAAGGACAACCCCTGGAGCAGGTTCCGCACCCAGGCCCAGCATGGTGCTGAACTCCTGGGTTCCAACCAGGGCAGTGCAGAGGAAGTTGGCAGGTGTGGGGCAATGAGCAGTGTATACTATAGCTACATGGATCTACCAGCTAACCCTGTCTTTACGTAGGGGAGCTGGGAGCTGTAGCAGTTGCGGCGCATCTCCAATGGCATTCCAGTGGAGGTGGTGGAAGGATTCTGTACTCTAGCCACAAGGTGCAAATACATAAGAACGGCCATACTGGGTCAGACCAAAGGTCCATCAAGCCCAGTATCCTGCCTTCCATCTAGCCCAGTATCCTGCCTTCCATCTAGCCCAGTATCCTGTCTTCCGACAGTGGCCAATGCCAGGTGCCCCACATGGAAGGAACAGAACAGGTAATCATCAAGTGATCCATCCCCTGTCACCCATTCCCAGCTTCTGGCAAACAGAGGCTAGGGACACCATCCCTGCCCATCCTGGCTAATAGCCATGAATTTATCTAGTTCTTTTTTTAACCCTGTTATAGTCTTGGCCGTCACATCCTCTGGCAAGTGTTCCACACGTTGATTGTGCGTTGTGTGAAAAAATACTTACTTTTGTTTGTTTTAAACCTGCTGCCTATTAATTTCATTTGGTGATCTCTAGTTCTTGTGTTATGAGAAGGAGTAAATAACACTTCCTTATCTACTTTCTCCACACCAGTCATGATTTTATAGACTTCTATCATATCCCCCCTTAGTCATCTTTTTTCCAAGCTGAAAAGTCCCAGTCTTATTAATCTCTCCTCATATGGCAGATGCTCCATTTTTGTTGCCCTTTTTTGACCCTTTTCCAATTTCCAATATATCTTTTTTGAGATGGGGTGACCACATCTGCATGCAGCACTCAAGATGTGGGCATATCATGGATTTATAGAGAGGCAATGTGATATTTTCTGTCTTATTATCTAGCCTTTTCTTAATGATTCCCAACATTCTGTTCGCTTTTTTGACTGCCATTGCACATTGAGTGGATGTTTTCAGAGAACTATCCACAATGACTCCAAGATCTCTTTCTTGAGTGGTAACAGCTAATTTAGACCCCCATCATTTTATACATATAGTTGGGATTATGTTTTTCGATGTGCATTATTTTGCATTTATCAACATTGAATTTCATCTGCCATTTTGTTGCCCAGTCACCCAGTTTTGAGAAATCTTTTTGTAGCTCTTCGCAGTCTGCCTGGAACTTAACTATCTTGAGTAGTTTTGTAGCATCTGCACATTTTGCCACCTCACTGTTTACCCCTTTTTCGAGGTCATTTATGAACATGCTGAATAGGACTGAGCCCAGTACAGACCACTGGCGGACACCCCTATTTACCTCTCTCCAGTCTGAAAACTGACCATTTATTCCTACCCTTTGTTTCCTATCTTTTAACCAGTTACCAATCCATGAGAGTACCTTCCCTTTTATCCCATGACTGCTTACTTTGCTTAAGAGCCTTTGGTGAGGGACCTTGCTGAGGGCTTTCTGAAAATCTAAATACACTATATCCACTGGATCTCCCTTGTCCACATGCTTGTTGACCCCCCCCAAAGAATTCTAGTAGATTGGTGAGGCATGATTTCCCTTTACAAAAACCATGTTGACTCTTCCCCAACAAATTATGTTCATCTATGTGTCTGACAATTTTGTTCTTTACTATAGTTTCCACCAGTTTGCCCGGTACTGAAGTCAGGCTTACCAGCCTGTAATTGCCAGGATCACCTCTGGAGCCCTTTATAAAATTGGCATCACATTAGCTATCCTCCAGTCATTTGGTACAGAAGCTGATTTAAATGATAGGTTACAGACTACAGTTAATAGTCCTGCAATTTCACATTTGAGTTCCTTCAGAACTCTTGGGTGAATACCATCTGGCCCTGGTGACTTATTACTGTTTAGTTTATCAATTTGTTCCAAAACCACCTCTAATGATACCTCAATTTGGGACAGTTCCTCAGATTTGTCACCTAAAAAGAATGGCTCAGGTTTGGGAATCTCCCTCACATCCTCAACCATGAAGACCGATGCAAAGAATTCATTTAGTTTCTCCGCAATGGCCGTATCGTCCTTGAGTGCTCCTTTAGCACCTCGATCGTCCAGTGGCTCCACTGGTTGATTAGCAGGCTTACTGCTTCTGATGTACTTAAAAAAAATGTTGCTATTACTTTTTAAGTCTTTGGCTAGCTGTTCTTCAAATTCTTTTTTGACCTTCCTACTTATATTTTTACACTTCATTTGCCAGAGTTTATGCTCCTTTCTATTTTACTCACTAGGATTTAACTTCCACTTTTTAAAAGATGCCCCTTTGCTTCTCACTGCTTCTTTTACTTAGTTGTTTAGCCACGGTGGTTCTTTTTTGGTTCTCTTTCTATGTTTTTTAATTTGGGGGATACATTTAAGTTGAGCCTCTATTATGGTGTCTTTAAAAAGTTTCCATGCAGCTTGCAGGGATTTTACTTTTGGTGCTGTACCTTTTAATTTTTGTTTAACTAACCCCCTCATTTTTGTGCAGTTCCCCTTTCTGAAATTAAATGCTACAGTGTTGGGCCGCTGTGATGTTTTCCCCGCCACAGGGATGTTAAATTTAATTATGGTCACTTTTACCAAGCGGTCCAACTATATTCACCTCTTGGACCAGATCCTGTACTCCACTTAGGACTAAATCAAGAATTACCTCTCCTCTGGTGAATTCCAGGACCAGCTGCTCCAAGAAGCAGTCATTTAAGGTGTCAAGAAATTTTATTTCTGCATCCCGTCCTGAGGTGACATGTACCCAGTCAATATGGAGATAGTTAAAATCCCCCATTATTATTGAGTTTTTTATTTTAATAGCCTCTCTAATATCCCTGAGTATTTCACAGTCACTATCGCCATCCTGGTCAGGTGGTTGGTAATATATCCCTACTGCTATATTCTTATTATTCGAGCATGAAATTACTATCCATAGACATTCTATGGTACAGTTTGGTTCCTTTAAGATTTTTACTTCATTTGATTCTACGCTTTCTTTCACATATAGTGACACTCCCCCACCAGCACGACCTGCTCTGTCCTATCCCGTTGATTATTCTCATTCCACCAACTTTCTGTGATGCTTATTATATCCATATACATAAATATCCTCATTTAATATGAGGCACTGTAGCTCACCTATCTTATTATTTAGACTTCTAGCATTGGTATATAAGCACTTTAAAAACTTGTCACTTTTTAGCTGTCTCCCATTACGATATAATTGGATGAGACTTTTTTTCATTTGACTGTTTCTCACCAGATCCTACCTGTATTTTATCTTCCATACTCTCCCCCTTACTAGGACATAGACAATCTCCATTAATAGATCCTCCCCTATGGGATGTCTCTGTCCGAACCATGTGCTCCTCCACACCTGTCGGCTTTCCTCCAAGCCTCAGTTTAAAAACTGCTCTACGACCTTTTTAATGTTAAGTGCCAACAATCTGGTTCCATTTCGCTTTAGGCGGAGCCCATCCTTCCTGTATAGGCTCCTCCTTTCCCAAACATTTCCCCAGTTCCTAATAAATCTAAACCCTCCTCCCTACACCATCGTCTCATCCACGCATTGAGACACTGCAGTTCTGCCTGTCTAACGGGCCCTGCGCGTGGAACTGGGAGCATTTCAGAGAATGCTACCAGGGAGGTCCTGGATTTCAGTCTCTTACCTAGCAGCCTAAATCTGACCTCCAGGACCTCTCTCCTATCCCTCCCTACGTCATTGGTACCTACATGTACCACGACCACCGGCTCTTCCCCAGCACTACACAGAAGTCTATCTAGATGTCTCGAGAGATCCGCAACCTTCACACCAGGCTGACAAGTCACATTTTGCAAAGCCTATTTGCTTGGGTGGGCCAGGAGGTTGACTCTAATTTAATACAGCAAAGGTTACAGTAAGTATGGAGAGCATTAACATGCTCTCTTTCTCCTCCAGTAGTTCAGTGGTTTGCACTTATAGAGGCAGTAAGCCTGTCCGTTTCTCTTCTTTTTTGTGAATCATGTTCTTTTTAGCAAGTATTTGGTTGGGGATGCTTTTTTGCTACCCTAGGAATAACATATGTACTGGCCCTAGGCGCTGACTCCGTGGGTGCTCCGGGGCTGGAGCAACCACGGGGAAAAATTGGTGGGTGCAGAGTACCCACCGGCAGCTCCCCGCCCTGCCCCCCCGCCCCAGCTCACCTTCACTCCACCTCCGCCTCCTCCCCTGAGCATGCAGCCGGGTCCTGCTTCTTCCCCCTCTGGGAGGGAAGAGGGGGAACACGGTGCACTCAGGGGAGGAGGCGGGGCCGGGATTTGGGGAAGTGGTCCACTAGGGGCAGGGAGGGGGCGGAGTTCGGGCAGGGACTTTGGGGAAGGGGTTGGAATGGGGGCGGGGAAGGGGTGGAGTGGAGGAGGGCGCGAGCACCCACCGGTGCTTGGGGAACTTGGCGCCTATGGTACTGGCTGCAGTCACAAAGATTCAGAACAAGTATCTGTCTTTAATTTCAGCAAACCAGGACAGTTCCTTTCCACCACACCGACAGTGATTTGGGAACTCTATCCCTGTGCTATGTCTTTCATCAATTTTCTCACATGAGACCAGAGGGTGTTTCAATCTGGAACTTTTCCAGAAGAATTAAAACAGTTCCCTGCAGCATTTGGTTCTGAATTTTGTTTTGCAAGAGTAGCCTGTGAAAACCGCTAATTTTCCTTTTCCGCTGGGACTCACTGCAGGGAGGGGTGCGACTAGCATTATATATTTCCTCGAGGGAGATTTGTTGGTTCATTTCCTTCCTCTGACCCAGCCTGACATTGCCAATAGTGTCCTGCAGAGATTATCATCTACCTATCTGTGCTTTCATGATTTTAACTGGAGATCTGATTATCTTATTTCTTGCACATAGTATTCTATGATTGGATGCATTTAATTACAGCTCTTACATCCTTATGACTTTGCAAACAAAATTGTATCGGCAAGAAAATATGAGAGTCCTGCTTTTCTACCTCCAGATTTTCTGGCACCAAGGAAATGACAAGATAATCAGGCTGCTTGCAAACAAAAGAAAATCATTTTGTTGTACACATCAGTCTACAGAACTACATGGTAATATTGACAACATGAGGCTAGGAAGTCAGCATCATCATGCCCATTTTACAAATAGAGGATGGAGGCACAGGAAGGTGGGGTAACTTGCCCATGGTCACACAGGAGAGGAGGTTTGTGGAACCTAGATCTGATTGCCAGAGCTTGGCTGCCGGTGGGTGATCCAGCCCTTGAGCACCCATGGAGTCAGCGCCTATGGCGGGCCGCAGGAAATAACTCCGTGGGCCACATGCAGCCCGCAGGCCGTGTGTTTGAGACCCCTGAGCTAAACTGACACAACCCCACATGTAGACACAGCTGTGCGGAGGGAAGAGTGCTTCTGTCAAAACTAATGTCATTCGGGGAGGCAGTGTTCCTACATCAGCAAAAATTCCTTCTGTCAGCATAGGCTGTGTCTACACTATAGGTCTATGCCTGGGTAGCTATGCCGGTATAGTCTCCATAAGGTAGAAATATCCTCTGCCACAACTTTGGAAGACAATGTCTCATGCCGTGTATGCCCAGAAACTGTGCTGCTTTTAAGGCAGGATTCTCCAGTGAGAAACATTAAGGAATCACATAGCCCTAAACTTCTACAACTCGAGTTAAGGAAAGCAGCAATCTCTACTCTGCCTCCCAGTTTCACCGGCGTCAAGCGGAAAACGGCATTTCTATCCATGCGACACTGAGATTTTGCCTCTGGTGGGTCAAGATTAGCAGGGAGCCGAGCAGAGATGTTCACTAATGAAGTTTCGGTCCCCTCGCAGCTTTCTGCAGAAAGCCCCAGGAAACTGGCTTTAAAATGTATTTCTGCAACTTGCAGGACTGTCTTGCCTCTGCGGAGTCCAAATTTGCCAGATCCTAGTCTGGCTCCATTTGTAGGTCACTAGGAAAGGCTCCATACCATTTCTAATGAATCAGCCCTTCTGGGCTCAACTTTCTTAGGTGCTGAGCAGCTTTACATCCCACCCAGTGAGAGAGGGATGTCCTTGTGCTTAACATACTACCCTGGGACTCAGTGGATCTAGGATCTATTCCTGACCCTGCCATGGGCTCTCTGTTTGACCTTCAGCAAACGTTGTTGGAACTCCACAGCTCCTAGTGACTTCTGGAAATCAGGCTCTTAAATTTCTCTCTGCTTCGACTTGGGGCCTGTAAAATGGGGGTGATAATATTTCCCTACTTTGCAGGGGTGTTGTGGTGCAGTCACCCACTAGATCGATGCGTACCACAGAAAAGCTCGTAAAGAATTAATGCTTTGCATAAATAAGTCCCCTGCACTAGCAAAAATGGGATCTGTGTTTAGCTCATGGCAGTGCTGCCATCCTGAGTCTGCAGGCAGACAGCTGCCATGTCTCTGCTGCTGCTCAGAGCTCTGCCAAGTGAAAGCTGACCAGTCCTGTCCATTTTCACTGCTGCTGTCCAGAACCCTATGGGCAGCAATGAAACAGACTGTCAATTTCACTCTATTTCTTGGGAAATTCAGGAGCACGCTCCTCAGTGGCAGTAGTCAGGAGGTTTTGGGAGGGATAACACTAGCAGTTGTAGCAATATAACTATTTTGGTTTTTTTTTAAATCACACCACCTAACTGGTTCAAGAACTGTGTGTTGAGCAGACCTCAGAGGGGACAAGATGGCACTTAATCAGATTAGCCCAATCTCACCAAATAAACTCATAAATTGACAATGAAAAAGTTATTCACACCGGGCTCCATCCTGCAAGGTGCTGAGCCTGCTGGTCCTGACCCAGCACACCATATGAGCATGTGTGTAATTCAGGCATCCACGTAGTCCCATTGACTTCTATGGGGTGATGTTCATGCTTAAATGCTTTTCTGGATTGGACCCTGACTGCTGAGTATCCTGCAGGATCTAGCCCTTGGATTAATTATCCCCCCCCCCCCGCTCCCGATAAAACAATGAAACATTTAAATTAGGTTTTTGTTTGGATAAGGACAGTGTTATCAAGGAAGCAGACTGCCTCACAAGAAGTCTTAGCTATATATTTGTTTGGATAAACTACAAGAAGGGATTATGAAACATCAGACTTGGAATGTGTTTGGTACAACTCAGATTTGTTCCACTCCAACCTGAGATGTAACCAAGAAACAGGACACATATATTTCAGACCGTGCTCAGCAGCATCGGCACTCCCCAGCAACAGCAGCATCCCATGGAACTGTAAGATAGTCATAATGCCAAACACGGAAAAGCAAATGCTAGAAAGCTACATATTCCATGTAGGACGGATCCAAAACCCATTGGAGCCCATGGGAAGACTTCACTCGGCTTTGGATCGGGCCCTTTACAAACAGAAACAAAGGGGCAAATGTCAGGCTTTAATTGAGGAGTCAGATCCATCACCAAAACCCGAACGCTGCCGGCTTGACAATTTGGGGACAAATGAAGTGACCATCAGCTAACCTCCCCGCTCTTGCAGATTGGAAGAATCGAACTTTTGACCTTTATGCCTCATACATCAGGACTTGGCAGAAGCTTGTGGCTCAGGCGGGCTGAAATGTGCCATGCTTGTAGTCCTGTGCAAGAGGCAGCTTTCATATGCTAAGGGACCCACACTTCCCCCCTCCCCTCCCCCGAGCTACTGCAACAATACAGAGAGACAAAGTGGGTGAGGTGAATGGAACAGTCCCTTGAAATCTGTGGTAACTAGTTATGCTAAACAATCAGCTTCATCTTGTATTTAGCTGTCCCAGACCTGGAGAAGAGCTCTATGTAGCTCCACAGCCTGTCTCTCTCACCAACTAAAGTTGGTCCCATAAAAGATAATATCACCTTGTCTCTCTAATATCCTGGGACCCACCGGCTACAACAAGGTTGCATACAACAATATAGAGAAGGACAATGTGCGAATCTGCATAGCAAAGGTCTGCTCATTAGGAGCACATCATTAGGGAGCTCTGAGATGACAGCCTGGCTGGGTTCTGCATTATCTCTATGCTAGGCCTTTGATTTCCAAAGAGAGGCTGGTGGAAAGCATCAATCACCTCTTTTTCTCAGAGGGAGGGTCATCAGTCCAGCCGGTTGGTGGCCAAAGTCATTATCGGCCACTGCTCAAGAGGGGTTTAAGGATCAACAACTGGCTACAGGGAATTGGGCATTACATCCAGAGTCAACAATGACCCAGAAAGGAGGCTAAGAACTGAACAGCTCTCATAGGATTCCAGGGCAGCGCTCGAAATCCTTAATCTCACCCTACGTTAGTGTTGGTAATTTAACTCCAGTGTATAGGGAAAGCCTACTACAATACACAGTTAATTACACAGAGGAGGCTAATGAATTTATAATGGCCTTTGGGCTGCCGCTGATGGACACAGATCTGTACACTGGTGGCTCCTTGAAATGTGAATGGATTCCTAGTACAGTGACAGAATCGCCCATTGAAAATATTACTGCTTCAAAGGTAATTTACGCGAAAGGCTCGCAGTGCTTCGAAGGCCGCCGAAGGAGACTCAATGCAAGTGCCTGGTAACGACCAGGGAGGGCAAAATCATTTACCTTCTAGGAGCTTTATTACATTAACACTAAAAGGGTGCTGTGAAGAGATGCATTTGCCATAAAATTGTTCTTACAGCAAAAATTGGGGGAAGAGGGTGGTTCAATGAATAGCCCCAAACCAAAACATTGTCCAAAGAAAGCATTTCTCAGCTGCAAACAGGCATTTCCCGTGCCCCTGTCAGGCACAGAGAAGCTGACAAGTTGTATGCAAAGAGGCTGTCAATAAGATGATAGTTACTGTGCGACAGACTTTATGCCATGACTGTAATTCATAGATGAACTATGGCCCCTTGGACACTGAAGAAATGTTCGCCATTATATGAAATTTAAAATGGCCTCAATACAGATGTGCTGCAAGTGTGTTTTACACTTCTCTGATAAATTATCAGTGTAACCTCGATGGTGTGAATTCCTCGAACGGTTTGCAGACCTGGCTTCTGACAAAGGTCCAGCTCAGACTGAAGGCGCAGCAGCAAAATGGCAGCCTCAAAAAGATGAGGCTGTAAATGGCGCTGTAGGTTGATTGCAGTGGTGCGTATCACACTGTCTGAAGCAGTGAGAGATGTGCCCTCCCAGCCAGTGGGGGGGTACTGCTGATAGTTATTTCTTTGCTAGTGCCGCTATTGACCTAAAAGGCGACCGTTGTGCTACTATGGCCACTGCCACAGAGAGGAATAAATTATCCACAGAGGGAGGAATAGCTCAGTGGTTTGAGCATTGGCCTGCTAAACCCAGGGTTGTGCGTTCAATCCTTGAGGAGGCCATTTAGGGATCTGGGGCAAAAATTGGGGATTGGTCCTGCTTTGAGCAGGGGGTTGGACTAGATGACCTCCTAAGGTCCCTTCCAACCCTGATATTCTATGATTCTATCCCCTGACTGCAGCTTGAAATATGGGTTCTGAAACCAACAGGTGGGAGATGGTTTCACAGGACATGCACTGAACAGCTTTGCCTGGTGGAAGTAGCAATGCAAATCTTTTTTGCAAGTTCTCCACCCCGGTACAGACATGGATGGCTGGGGTCTATAAAAGTGCATGGCCATGGGCCATCACAGGCATGCAGAGGTGAGGTCAAACAGAAAGGATACATACACCACAGTTGGGAGCGTGCTTCCACGCACGGGTAGACAGACACATGCTAGCTCTGCTCAAGTTAGTACGCTAAAAATAGCAGTGTAGCCCGAGGCAGCACGGGCAGCAGCTCAGACTAGCTGCACGAATATGTACCTGGGGGTTCAGGAGGGTCTGTACTCAGGTGGCTAGTCCAAGCGGCCACCTCTGCTACCCCAGCTATGCCGCAGTTTTTCAGCACTAACTCGGGCGCGTCTGTCTACCCACACAAGGAAGTGCCCTCCCATCTGCCGTGTAGAGATCCCTGAACTGTTCATTTAAGCCCAATCCTGCCTATGTTTCCTACGAGGCATAGTGTTTACTGGCCTCAGTGGAGCAGCTCTCAGTCATAAACACTGCACCAGGTAGCAAATATTAACAGTTTTATAGAACCAGCCAGGTACTTGAAGTTAAGTACATGCATAAGCCTTGGCGGAAGCAGAGACTTAGATTGTAAATTCTCCAGCGCAGATACGTGGGGTTAAATCATGAGAAGTCAATTGGCAGAACTACCACGGGCCAGGATATCACCCATTGTCTTTCACTAGTCTGTTGTGGTGCTTATCAACAAGATAGGAAGTGTTCTTTACTTGTCTTTCAATTTTACTTTCTAAGCAGCGGCAGAATCCCCACTAATAAGCTGTCTATTTGATAGACCTGCAGACGTGATGATGCGTGTTAGCTGTGGGAATTTTTAGTGCAGTCTCTTATCATTTTTGTATAAGCTGCTTAAAATTCCATTAAGATTTTTAAACCCATTTGAGTCAGAACACACAGAAGCTCTTCAGTGAATTTCCCTTCCTCTCTACTCCAGAGATCTTCCTGCTCCTTCCTCGGCAGGGGAAAGGAAAGGGCCTGAGAGCCAGGATTCCTCAGCCCTTCAGGCATGCTGGAAGGAGACTGCACTCCAACCATTTTTCAGACCGTCCGGTGACTCCCAAGTGGGAGAAGCACATCCCTACCTTGGGGAGAGAAGGCATCTGCTGAGACTTCTCTGGAGACTGCAGCTGTCAGGCCCAAGTTCTTGCAAGATTTCTGCTGACTTGAACCAGTTCCCAGGGGAAACACACTGCCCGAAGTGACATTGTCAGTGAAAGGCATGGAGATCTACACTGTCTGTAATGTGGACTTTCCAAGATATACATTTACAGTAACTCCAGTTATTGCAATGGGAGGCAGTGGATGTGACGGAGGTATTCATCTTCTGACATGCTGACCCTGGTCATGTGACTTTCTTCTTCTTCTTTTTCCTTTATGCCACTTTTCCTGGTGAGGGTCGCAGCAGCAGCATTGGAGAGTAGGGAGGACCAGACCTCCTTTTCCTCCGCAACAGGTTCCAGCTCCTCCTGGGGGATTCCCCAGCGTTCCCAGGCCAGCCGGGAGATATAATCCCTCCAGCATGTCCTGAGTTGACCTCAGGGCCTTTGCCCAGTGGAACGATCCCGGTATAGTTCAACGGAAGCCTCCCAGAGAGCATCCTTATCAGGTGCCAGAACCACCTGACCTGGCTCCTCTCGATCTGGAGGAGTAGCGGCTCTACTCTGAGGCCCTCCCGAATAGCCGAGCGTCTCACTCTGTCTTGGAGAGTAAGCCCAACCACTATGCGGAGAAACCTCATTTCCGCCGCTTGTACCCACAATCTCGTCCTTTCAGTCATTACCCAAAGTTCATGACCATAGGTGAGGATGGGGACGCAGAGCGACCTGTAAATCGAGAGCTTCGTCCGAGAACTCAGCTCCCGCTTCACCATCACACTTCGGTACAGCGCCCGCATTGCTGCCGCACCAATCTGCCGGTTGATCTCACGCTCCCACTTGCCATCACTTACGTACAAGACCCCGAGATACTTGAACTCATCCAATAAGGGCAGATGCTCCCCCCCACTCACCTGGAAAGAGCAGTCCCCTTCCTTCCAGGAGAGGACCATGACCTCTGATTTGGAGGTGCTGATTCTCATCCCAGCCACTTCACACTCAGCAGTAAAATGTTCGAGTGCGCGTCAGAGATCGCAGTCTGAAGAAGCAAGAAGGACAATATCATCTGCAAACACCAGAGATGCCACCTCCGCATCCCTGTACCGGATACACTCCACAGCTTGGCTGCGCCTTGCTATCTTATCCATGAAAATCACGAACAGGAGTGGGGACAAGACATACCCTCGGCAGAGTCCAACATTGAACGAACTCGACTTAATGCCAAGAATACGAACGCAACTCTCACTCCGAGAATAGAGAGACCAGATAGCACGCAAAAGCAGTACCAGCACGTCATATACCCACGGCACTTCCCACAAGACATCTCTGGGAACACGGTCACATTCCTTCTCCAGGTCTACAAGACAAAGGAAGACCGGAGTAGCAAACTCCCATGACCCCTCGAGTATCTGCAAGAGAGCAAAGAGCTGGTCATTGTTCCACGGCCGGGACGGAATCCACATTGTTCCTCCTCAATCTGAGGTTCCACTAACAGGCGTAACCTCCTCTCCAGCACCCTGGCATAGGCTTTGCTGGTCATGTGACTGAGTCCAGGAAATGATCAGTCTCTTTCAAGCACTGTGTGTGTCACACTCTTATCACAGTTGGAACCAGTTCCGGCCATTGTCCAATGACACCAGTAACAGCCATCATTCATTTTGTGAACTGTTCAAGATCCGCATGGCTCAAAACCCACCAGTTTCAGTTCTGACGAACGTCCAAAAGCAAGGATCCTTCTCTGAATCCTGGGAGTCCGGCCTTCCTTTCATTTGTTCCTTGGCTACAACGGCGTTCATCATAACCACAGCACGAGAGAAAGGATGGTCTAAACTTGGGAGACCTGGGTCCAAGACCCTGCTCTGCTATATACTTCCTCTGTGACCTTGGGAAGGTTACATAGCCTCTCTATTCCTCATGTCCCATTGCACAATGGGGCTAATAGCAGTGCCCTGCGTCACCGGGGTGTTGTGAGGTTAAATGCGTTAGATATCGTAAGGCATTCATATACTATGGTAACGGTGTCATATAGGTACCTAAGATAGATCTTGACACAACTCCAAAGCTGTCCTTCAGCATCTAACAAGGTGGCTTTCTAGTATAATGTAAATGTTAAGAGAGACAAGGTGGGTGAGGTAATATCTTTTATTGGACCAACTTCTGTTTTTGAGAGAGACAAGCTTTCAAGCTAACACAGAGCTCTTCTTCTGGTCTGGGAAGTTCTATCAATGTATTTATTTAGCTGTGACACTCTGATTAAGTTTCCCAGACCTGCGTAAGCTCAAAAGCTTGTCTCTTTCATCAACAGAACTTGGTCCAATAAAACATTACCTCACCCACCTCCTCTCTCTAATATCCTGGGACTGACATGGCTAAAACAAAATTGCAAACTAGAGAGAACTAACACAGCTTCTAAGAAAGAAACTCTCATCGTATTTGGTGCTTTCGCTTAAAGCTAGAGCTGCTGGAGTCATGTGATTTCATTAGACTCTCAGCTTTCACTGTATGTGTACAAAAAGTTGTTAACCCTCATGGTTGCAAAGAAAAGCTTGGAACTATGAACCCTAAAGTCTCAAAAAACAGAAGGCAAATCAAGAGAACCCAAAAAGGATTATTTTTTAAAAATCTCATTATTAACCAATATCATGATATTTGAATGCATGAGGCTGACATTATTGCCTATGTCTGCTCTGATCAGTGACTGGGGATGAGCTGCAGAGCTTCCCGTCCAATCAGAAGTTATACTATTGATTGACAGTTCAACTAAGCAGTCAGGCCCAGATCCTTAAAGGTCTATACACCCCCTAACCCAGTAATTTCAGTTGAAGTTAGGAGCCTAAATACCTTTGAGGATCTGGGCTTCAGTTCTTAAAGGTGCAGCGCTGATGTACCTCATCTATATCCTCTCCAGCCCCTACCTCTGACTTCCTGCTTTTGCCAGTACTCTTGAGAGGGTGTGTGTGCTTCACATGCGTTTACTTTGCCAGGAATGCACGTGCCTCCTCAGAGAGCTTTTCGAGGAGCGTATGAAATGGGAACGTGTGTTGCTGCAGCTGCAGAAAGGGTTTCATCCCCCTTTTTATGACCTCCCATGCAGCTGCAGTGAATCGCCCTTACGTTTTATGTCCTGTGCTTTCCCCAAAAGCACTTCAAAGGCAGGCCGGGCAGGGAATGCCTCGAAATTTCAGAATAGGCTGGACTCACTTTGCAGCTCCACCCAACTAGAAAACGCCGCCTGCTAAATCCCAGGGAGCAGCTGAGCGCTAAGGAGAATTCCAGCCAGTGCTCCTCAACCCAAAGGGCAGGGGCAGTGACTAGTAAGAGGGGTGTAGAGTGAAAGCAAGGGATGGGGTGATCCTCAAAGCCAAATGAGGGGAAACCCACAGGCAATACTTAATAGCAGAGGCTTCAACTTCCCCAGTTCCCAGAGGGCGCTCGACCCCCGCTCTGCCCCAGGCCCCGCCCCCACTCCACCCCTTCTCTCAAGCCCCTACTCCCGCCCCACCTCTTCCTGCTCCCGCCCCGCCTCTTCTTGCCCCCGCTCCTCCCCCTCTCCCCCAGCGCCTCCTGAATGACGCTGAACAGCTGATTGTGGCGGGTGGGAGGCGCTGGGAGGAAGGGTGGGAGCTGATTGGCGGGCCTGCCGATGGTTGCTGAGCACCCACTTTTTTCCCGTGGGTGCTCCAGTCCCAGAGCACCCACGGAGTCAGTGCCTATGCTTGATAGTCAAGCTCCTCTTCTCACTATCACTCTTACCGGCTTTCTACTGCCCTAGGGAGAGTTCTGATTCTCACTGTCTCTCTCTTGAGGTGCTGGAGGGGAAGGAGCAGAGCTCCTACATGTCTACAAAGTTTCCACATCTGTGCCAGCCTCTGCCATAATAACACCTTCGCCAGCAGCATAGAAAGGAGCAAGGAATGATATTGACGTTCGTGCCCAAGACACCAGGAACAAAGACAAACTGCTGAGCAGATCTGATTTCCTAAAAAGACTGAAAAAGAAAGTGCCAAGAATTTCCTAACTTTAGCGAAACTCTTCAGCATGTACTTAAAGCTGTTTAGCTTACTAGCCAAGGACTGGCATTGCAACACAGCTTTTTCCATGTTAGAAACCTTTACATTTTCTAACCCGGTCCTTCAAAACAAAAAGAATTCACATGAAATATATATATGAACGATCAGTGCTATTAACGGACCTCCTTCTCCAGATTACTAGCTCTCTGTGGGGCAGCACTGTAAACCACTAAAGTTTTCGTGATGTTTGAAAAAAGTTCAGGAGGTGGATAATAAAACCGCCTGGCCTATCTGCTCAGGAGAATACTGTCCTAGGCCTGCCTGTGCTCAACCATAACACGTGAAGCTCATTGTCTCCAGTGACTAGGAGTAAATCCAAACAAGAGCATTGCAAATTAGCTGAGATCATCTGGAATATTCCAATGTTAGTGGGCTGTCTGGGGCCCAGGAAGGAAGGCCTCGTGGGACTAGAGTGACCAGATGTCCCAATTTTATAGGGACAGTCCCAATTTGTGGGTCTTTTTCTTATATAGGCTCCTATTACCCCCCCACCCCATCCCAACTTGCTGTCTGGTCACCCTACGTGGGACTCATGCGATAAAGGGTTCAAGGCTCTGACTCTATCATATACTTCCTCTGTGACGTTAAACAAGTCACTGAGGCCCAGATCCTCAAAAGAGTTTAGGTGCCTAACTCTCATTGGTTTCAAGGGGACTTATGCACCTAACCCCCTTGGAAGATCTGGCTCTTAATCTTTCTATGTCTCAGTTCCCCATCTATAGAATGGAGATAACATCTCATTTCTTCTCCCCCTTGCCTGTTCTGTCTCCTTAGACTGGAAGCTCTTCAGGACAGAGACAGTCTTTTACTCTGCATTTGTACAACACCGAGTGCAACGGGGCCCTGATCTCAGTTGGGGTCTCTCGGTGCTGTTGTAATACGAGTAATAAGGCGCCTAGCATAGATTGCCATTCGCTGCTTGCTAAGAAATTGGCCAGTTTGCAATCCGCATTCATGAAAGGGACCCCATCAGGAGCACCGGAAGTGCCCTGAAAGTGAGAGGGGCCACAGGTGCCCGAACCATGGCTCTGCCCCATGCCGCGCCACCCCTTCTCTCCAAGCCCCCTCCCTCACACTGCCCCTTCCCACAAGACCCTGCTTCCACACCATCTCTTCCCCCGAGGCCTCACTCCCGCACCACCTCTTCCCCACAAGACTCTGCCCCCCCATTCACTTCTTCCCTCCCCTCCCATCGCTCGCTCTTATGGCTGTTAAAAAGTGGGGGGCATGTTCCAGCACCCCTGTGCTCCATAAAGACAAATTTCAGCCCAAAATTTATTTAAATAAAGTTACTCAAGCCCTGTGAGTTAGTGCTGCTGTATATAGTTGAAGTATGCAAATACAGTCTGTTCACAATAAGGATATGAAAGAGCAGCTTAGCTCTAATGAAGCAGCGGGGAAGGTTTGCAGGGAATGAAGGAAAACAGATGTCTACAGGAACCATAGTCTGGAGGGAGAAAGAGGGTAAAGCTAGAAGACTAGGAGCTAGATTAAGGCACAGACTACTTTGGGGGCAAGAACCCTGGGCAGATCCTCTGCTGATGTTAACTGGCTTAGATCCATCAATGGAGTTTGCACTGATTTATACCAGAAGAGGATTTGGCCCCATGTTAAAAGTTTTCAACCATTTCAGGCTAACTTTATTAAACACCATCCGGAAGGAGTGTTTGTGTGCGTCTCACCCTTTCCTCCTCCAAGTCCCTTTTTCAAACCACTTCTTCCAAACGACATGTCCTCCTTAGCCCTTGTCCTCAGGTGTGTGTCTAGATACCAGACTGGAATTCTATTCTCCTTCAGAAAAATTCCAACCAACCAAAAGCTGAAAAACTACTAGGGCATGTGATAAAAGTCACTGTTCAATCTCAGTGGTCTCTCTACCCACATACCTGCCGTGTCAACCAGCCCCGCTGTGTTTGTCTGTTTATATTGTCGGTCTAAATTGTCAACTCTTTGGGCTGGGGCAATTGTCTTCAAAGCTGTGTGTGAAGCATCGAGAATGCTTTTGGCACGATATGAGCAGGGAATAAAAATGTTCCACCCAACTAGAGATGGGTGGAAGCTGAAAAATCTAGGTCTGGCTCCAGAGCTGGATTTTGAACTCTGCAGAAATGGAGCCTTTTTGGACATGGATTCAGATCTGAAACCCAGTTTAGTTTCTGAATTATATTAAAGTCTATGGCATCTGGATCTGGGGTTTTGGCGTGGGCCCCATATCTAGTTTAAACAAACGTTGGAAATTGTGCTCTCGACTGTGTCCTACTAGGCTTTTTTCTTAACATTTCCCACCAGCGCTAATCTGGCAGGAAAAACGGCAAGAAAACAGAAGTCTAGTATAAACACAGGCTGAGTCTAGAGCACCTTCTACATTTGGATTAAGTAGTTTGACCCCCAGTCCCACTCAGACTAGACAAACAGAGATACCCGGTTCAGCTAACACAGTTTGGCTGGTCAGTGTGGATTAGACTAACTTTGTTAAAGCAAATTTCAGGCACATTGTGGACAGCCTCTGAGCCCTGGTCTACACTGGGGGGTGGGGGTCGATGTAAGGTGCACAACTTCAGCTACGTGAATAACATAGCTGAAGTCGAAATACCTCGATCGACTTACCGCGCCGTGAGGACACCACAGGGTCGACTGACACTGCTCCCCAGTCAACTCTGCTTCTGCCTCTCGCCGCGATGGATTACCGGAGTTGATGGCAGAGCGATCGGGGATCGATTTATCGCGTCTACACTAGATGCGAAAAATAGATCCCCGAAAGATCGATCACTACCCACCGATCCGGCGGGTAATGAAGACGTACCCTTAGAGATGTAAGACACAAAAGGGGACCAGAGGAGAAAGAGCTTATTAGTGGCTAAAACGAGGACAACATAAGTTTAGAATGACTGTAAAGAGATGGAAACAGGATTAACTGACTTCACTGGGAAATGAGAGCATTCAGCGCCTCCGGAAGTTGCTCTGCATCTTGCAGGATCAAACCCTTAATACAGCTGAGATGGAATCTGAGTGTAGAACGGCTGAATTTGCAGCTGGAGAGTGAGATTTTAAAGAACAGTCAGTGTCCTCTTCTCAGGGACCACTCTGTGCATGATCTGAAACTGTAATTCAGCAGGGACTGCGAGAAAAAAATCAACTGAGGAATTTGGCATATATCGTGAGGAAAAACATTAAAAAGGGATGAAAATCTGAGACCACTGGGCTAAGCTTACGTCAGCCACTAGCTAAGAGTAACGTACATCTGCAGGCGAGAGTCCAATCGCCAGCCTATAGCAGATCTGCATTCTAAAAAATAGTATTAAACAAACCAAAAATGCTATTTTGAAAGAGCTGTGAATGAAAAGCAGGCAGAAAAAGAGAAGAAAACAAAGTTTTATAAAAGAAACTGAAGCGATGGGGGAGAAGTAAGGGTTTGGAGAGGGAGATTGTGTGAACCAAAATGCTTAGCCCTAGAAAGACACCCCATAAATAAAAGGAATCAGGACAAGGGAAATCAGTAAAAGGCTCAGGGATGGGAGAATATCACCATTAGTTAACAGGGCAACTCGCTAATGGAAGCCACCAAGGTTTCGTACCAATAACCATTCCTGCTGTGTTCTAGGGAGGGACCCTGGGTTAGGAAAGAAGTGAAATTGAGGGTAAATTCTCTGCTAGTGTAAACGGGCAAAACTCAGTCGAAGTCAGTGGAGGTTCCACCACCACTTAACATGGAGTTTACACCCCCAATTTGGCCCAGAATTACTTCAAGGCCAAAAATCAAATGTCTAAGATTATGAAAGTTGCATGAAACCACCCACAAATAGCCAGAAGCAGCTCTGCTCATGTGTGTGCGTAGTTGTCAGCAGGTTAACATTGTGGTCAACAACCCCCCCCAAAAAAGAAAGCTGTTCCAGGCTTTGATTTTAAAATCTTGAAAGGCATTTTATACCCTTTTCAACACTTTGCAAAGAACCCCCCTTCCCCTGTCACACACACGCCCTGAGAGAGAAACATCTGTTCCCTCGACTTTTGCTCCATGTCATATGGTCCCTGCTAAATGTTCCTCCCCAGACACAGTGATGAAACAGTCCCTGCTAAAAGGGAGGAGGGCTGTTAGACCAGCTGGGAGCAGAAAGCTCTCATAGCCACAGGGGATGGAGCCAAGATGAAAGGCAACTATATTTTCCCAGGTGATGCCATTCCCAATAGCACCTCCAAGCTCCGGTTTTCTCACTCCAAATTTAGCCCCAAAACAAACAAACTGCAGCCGATTTGAATATTCCAAGGGTTGCTGATTTCACTCTTTGTTGTCTTATCACAGCCAGGAGTTTAGTGGGATCCAAAGAGAAAATAAAACAGGATAGCAGATTGAGGAGACTGCTGAACTCTGTCTGGGGCTTAAAGTAACTTTAGAGCTGTGTGAACTGGGTTTGCAAGATAAGCCCAAAACTGGTGTTATTGCACAGCTAAAGAACTATGCACGAAGTGAAAAAAAAAAAAAAAGGGAAGCCATCACAGCATGGGTCAGGCAGCCCCCCCAAGCTTTGCCTTTGCTCCTGTCATCTCCATTGGATACCATCTAATTTAGAAGTAACAAGGACCCTGCTCCTGTGCCCACAGAAATCAGTGGCAAAACTCCTATTGGCTTTCATGCTTCTTTGGAGTCGAGACAGGCTCAGCAGAGCAACACCAGATGTTACTTTCTGAGCTCCTCGGGGTCCAGCCTGCATGCACAGTTGCAGGATCATAGATTACTGCATAGTTATATGTCCAGTTTCCGGGCGCAATCCTGCTCAGTCATGAGAGCCCCCCCAAAATCCAGAAACAAACAGTAACCAATGAATCTCATTGCTGGGGAAATGGTCCCTCCTAACTGGGGCTGGTTCTCATTTATTTTGCCTGAAACATTTTTTTAAAATAAAAAATGGTCTTTTTTCAAAAATGAAATTTTTCACCAGAAACTGTAAGTTTTAAAAAATGTCCACTTTTCCAATAAGATTAAAACTTGGGGCGGGGGGCAAGGAATTCCAGTTTCAGTTTTCAATTTTGGTTTTATGGTTTTAGGGGATTTCTGACCCCTTCCCCTCCTTTTTTTTAGTGGCAAAATGAAAAAGGGGAAGAAGGAAAAAAAAAGCGGGGGGTGGGGGGATGACAAAATACTGAGGCCGTGTCTACACTACACTACAGTGCACAGCTATGTGCCAGCACACCCGCACAGGGTAAACGCAGCCCACAGCAACACAAATGGCTTTTTTGTCAGCATCCAATAAACCTCCCCAAATGACGAGGTTAGCTGGTCATAGCTATGGCATTCAGGGGGTGGATTTTTCACCCCCCCCCGATCAACGTACTTATGTTGACCTAAGTTTGTAGTGCAGATGAGGCCTGAAAAATTTTCATTTTAAACTTTTTTTGATTAATTATTTTTCACAAAATAAACACACACACACCTCAACATTGTGTGGTCCTTTTCTGCAGCACCAAAATTATTTTGCAAAAACTTAGTATCTTTTAATTAGCTCTACTCCTAACAGTGCAGGTGCTATACCCCGCAATCTACCCCTCAGAGAAACTCCCACATATTCACTGCCATGGATTGCTAAGTTTCTGAAAACATGCTTTTCACGTGGTACCATCTGGTCAACCAAACACGGACGTGCGGGCTCCTATTTGCCTGTAAAAATAAGACCATCTATTCTGCAGCAACATACGCAACATGTGACTGGCACTCGAACGCCCATTGTGTCGGCAACCCCTTGCATGATCCAAGATTGCACTAGGACACTCTAGTTGTGCACTAGAGTGGGCGCAATAAAATGTTAACTACCCACCTCCAAACTGAATGCATAATTGTGTAACAGTCCATTGCCCTGATCCTGCAAATGCATGCACCTGGGAGGACCCCGTGAATCTCAGACAGTTGCATCTGGTGATGCCAGGCTGATTCTGTCCTGAAGGCGATTCAAAGCAACTGTCCTCTGGAAGGTTTCTTTCTTTCTTTCTTTCTCCTCCTCTCTTAAGCTATGTCTACACTACCACTTATGTCACTCAGGGATGTGAATATTCCACCCCCTGAGCCACATAAGTGACACAGACAGAAGCACTAGTGTGCACAGTGCTATGTCAGCAGGAGAAGCTTATGTCGTTCACGGGGAGGGCGGGGGGGAGTTAATCCCATCCGCATACAGCGTCTTCACCAGACACGCTCCAGCCGCTGTATCGGTACCGCTATGCCACTGCAGTGCTGTACATGCAGCCATGGCCTTAGCCTTTGCAGACAGTCTATTCCTCTCAAGCTGCTCGGGCATTATAACTCCTGAGGTTCCATCCCTGCACCTGCAGGACTGGGGCCTATATTGCCATTGGTATACCAGGTATTTACAGTACGGCAGCAGGCGAAGGAAGAGGCTGCAAAAGAAACGCGGGAGGAGGAGAGCCTAGATGGTGATTCAGCAGGAAGGGTAGGGGCCACCAGGGGAGCTAGAACGGGGCTGTAGGAAATGCCAGGCTGGCAGGAGGGGAAGGGTGTGAGAGCAGAGCACATGCTGAGAGCAGAGGGAAGCAGCAGAGAACGGGCAGCAGGGGGTTGGGGTGTCTCGAAGAAGAAAATGTCAGAATTCCAACAGATTGGCTCTGAGCCCCTCACTGTCCTATCAGAAAGCGGCTTTCTCCCCAGGGGCTCTTTTAAATAAGCTTCTGGCCGGGACTTCCCTACATCATGCGTGCCATCCTTAGCAGTGCTTCATGCCATGCTCACTATGGAGCTAAAGGGATTAAGAATACTTATCATTAGTCTCTGGAAGCCTCTGCAAATGTTTGGCTGATGGCAGCCTCTTTGCTAAGGAAGAAAGGAGGCAGCCTGCTCAGCAAATGCACTCTCTCCACCTCCCTCACTAGCTGCAAAATGCATTAGCCAGTAGCATAGCCGGGGGGGGGGGGGGGCAGGGGGAGCCGCCGCTCCCCCACTGAGCAGAAGCGGTGCCTTTTTTTGCTCCCGGCGCCTTTTTTTGCTCCTGACGCTTTTTGCTCCTACGCTGCAGCCAGAGCGGAACATTTTTGTTGTTGCTCCTGGCGCCTTTTTTTGCTCCCGGCACCTTTTGCTCCTATGCTGCAGCCAGAGCGGAGCAATTTTTTTTGCTCCCGGCGCCTTTTTTTAGCTCCGCTACCCCTGTGCTCTAAACCTGGCTACGCCACTGGCATTAGCCTTTGCAGAAACTATAGGGCTGGGGAGCTCCCATTCACAGGGCTGCATTAGTGTCAGCAGGAAAAGAGATTCAGTGTTTTTGTTTCAGAGTAGCAGCCGTGTTAGTCTGTGTCAGCAAAAAGAACAGGAGTACTCGTGGCACCTTAGCCCCAGCTCCTGGAGTCATGTGATTATGTGAGAATTTCAGCATTCATTTAAAAAAACAGTCAGTGTCTCACCTTCATGGCTGCAGAGAAGCTGGAAACTGATCCAAAGCTACCCTGCAGGCTCAGAAATAAAAGAACCCAACTTTAGAAACAAAAGTCTTGCTCTTTAAGCCAATCTCATGATTTTGGGGGGGAATGACTGACAATTTTTGAATGCTTGGGTTTGGCAATGCTATGAGTGGAAAATGTTTCCAAATCAGACTCGTGTAACTAGCAACACATGGTGCAGTGCAACGGGGAATCAGGCCAGCAAGGAATAGCTGTTTTTTAATGTTCTGGTCATCTGTTTAAGATGTGGCAGTGACTATCGGCACCAACACGAGAGAAAGCCCACGTGTGTAGCTAACGCTGTGCAAATAATTGATTTTTCAGTTCACTGGGCAAACCAAAAAAACAATTGTTTCGGGCTGACCCAAAATGAAACTTAAAAAAAAAAAAAATCGGTGAAGCAAAAAAGTGAAAAAAAAAGAAGGTTTTGGGTCGAATGAAATGCAACACAAGATTAAATATTTCGCTAAGTCTTCAGGGCTGTTGTTTTCTTTTTCCCGTCTTTAAAAATAAAATTGAAGTAAACGTCTAAACGAAACGATGTTTTCAATCAAAAAATAGAAACGTTTCATTTTAAAAGGTCAAACCAAAATGTTTCAACTTGGGGGATTCAGCACAAACTCATGAGATATTTCCGTCTACCTGAATCTGCATTTTTCAGTGGAAAAAAAAGATTTGGCTGAAAACCTTCATTTAGCTCTATGCGTGCATGAGAGCTCCAAAGGAAAGCCAGTACTGTAAATATATGAGCACAACTGAAACTTGGCTCCCTTTCCCTTGCTGTCCCTGAGCAAACAGTTTGCCTGACAGCGAAATCAGGTAGGGGAGAATGAAGGGGCCGCATAGTGCCAGATGCGATTGCAATAACACCTGTAAAAACAGAAGGAGGAAAAGAAGATGAGTGAAATAGAGAGGGACACACCTGGACAGGTATGCATGACATAGGTGGGGGGAACAGAGGACAAAGATGAGAGGCCAAAGGAAATGAAAGAAGGTGGGGATAGTAAAGGAAGAGAAGAAATAATCAGTAACAAAATGATCGAAAGGAGAGCGGAGAATGCAGGAGACTAATTCTTTGCCCTTCTGAAATACATTTCGTCTGAGGATCTCAAAGCAATTTACAAAGGTGGATCCCTGTTTTAAAGATGAGGAAATAAGTGAACAGAAATTATGTCCTTTCCCAGGTGAGACAATGGCATTCAGGAACAGAACACAGGTCTGTCTCGCAGTCTCCCGCTCTGACCACTAGACCACACTGCCTGCCTCACAACAAATATTCCTGACAGGTGGTTTCCGTGTAGAACTTCCCGATACATAACCGCATTGGCACCAGACTCAGCAGAGACATTCAGAGCAGTTCGAGCCAGAGAGTGATGCTGCAGGCAGCAAATGTCAATGTTTTGTATCTCACCCATTAAACAGAACAATAATATGTTAACAAAGGTTACATTTTTCTTTGGGGAAAAAAAAAGATGATGGATGCATTTTAACTATACTGAAAAGGAACTACACAGGAATGGTCCCCAGAGCTGGAATATAATTCCCAGAATTTTGGCGTAACGCTGGTTTTATCAATGAAAAGAGCATTTCAGCATTTTACAAAATTAACAATTACAATATAGTAAGCAAGAGGCAAAATAAAGACACTCAGGAGTCCTCTTCTCTATGCACTACCGGTAAAACCTCAAATACTAGTCACAGTTCGGCATTATTAACCAGAGCAGATTTAAATCATTTGAGGCAAATAATTTGCTATCCTTTTCTTTCCATGGAAAATCCACATGCACAGTGCAACTTCCTCGGATGTATTCAGGATTCAAAAGTAATAGACGCATTTATGGCAATTTTTTTAGCTCTGTAAATGGATGGCAAATTCTATATCGGTCTATTCCACATAGATTCTTCGCCCCAACTCATCACCGCTGACGTTAGCATTTCCCTGTCATACATTAAGCAACGTGACTAACATCTGTCACGTGTGCGTCGTTCCTGCTCATCCTCTCCCTTGGGGGAGAATTGTGTGTGCAGTGGAGCGTTTTGTTTTGGTAGGGGTGTTGTTTTTTTGTAGATGCCCAGAGAGCTCTGAGTGATGGATGGAAAAGGCAGGTTGAAGAGGTGCACCTTGCCCTCAGAGCAGAAGGTGGGCAGCTCTGTGGTGCTCCTTCGTTCCTGTGGAAGTTCATTCCACATTAGTTATGACTGACCAGATACGACATGTCTCTCGCTATATGGCAACGTGGAAGCCCAGGCTGTGCTGCCCATGAGAGGGTCTTGGTGGTGTAGACCCACTCCCTTCAGCATGGGCCTGGGGCTTTGGATGAGCCCCGGATGAGCAGATTCAGGTTGAGTGCTGTCTCTCTTCCCCACCAGGCCAGAAGGCCTGTAGGTCTTTCCACGGACAAACCCAAGATCTCCAGTGGTTGAGCTAAGTGGTAAAGGCACGGCAGCAGACGTGCCTGCTGTCCTCGCAGGCCCGCGAGTGCAGGGGGGGACGCTCGAGAGCTATTCTCCTCTGGGACCCCCTCAGCTACAGGACATTGCTCCCCTGCCAGCCTGGAGCGCTTGTACTTTGTACACATTCCTCTAACATGATTTACTAATACAAATATGAAATACAAACACTCAGTTACCGCTGCACTGCAGCCTCGCTACACGGCCAAGAACAACATGCGACGCTTGTACAGCGCGCGCGGTGCAAGTCTCTTGACAGACCAATATTATTACAGCTCCGGCAATAACAGCAAGCCAAATAAAGCAACAAAGTTATGCTGGTGGGGATGGGATTTTCAGGGGGTTCCTAAATAGAACCCATAAAATTTGCGAGCATGTTGACCCTGCAAACGCAGAATCCACAGTTGCATGTCAGACGGCAGACTGTGCTCTTACCTGCTGGACTGCATGTACAAACTGGCAAGCAGAAGTAAACACACCCAAAACTTTTCCAAAACTCAAGGATGCTTTGATCAGGTTTGGCTTGACCCCTTGACTAGCGTCAGTAATATTCGCCAGGCGATACACTGCATGCGAGAGTGCTAAGCACCCCCAAAGAAAAATGTGATCCTTAGAGTTTAATGGAGCTAACATCACAAACTAACAGAGCAAGGGGATAACAGAGGTAGAGCTCTTGCATATTCTCAGGGCCACATTTCTAAAAGCAGCCACTAACATTGTTAGGGCAGTGCTGCGTGTTTGCATTTTTGGATGCATAAATTTAGAGGCCAGGCCCTTTGAAAATGTGACCCTAACTGGGCAAGATCTTACCTCATTAACTGGGACCACTCAAAGGCCTGCTTTATTCACCCAGGCTCAGGGAGGCCCACCGAATATAAAGTCTAAGGAGACCCCATAGGGCTTGTCTTCACTACCTGCCGGATCGGCGGGTAGCAATCGATCTATCGGGGATCGATTTTTCGCATCTCGTTTAGACGCGATTAATCGATCCCCGAAAGCGCTCCCCGTCGGCTCCGGAAATCCACCTCCGTGAAAGGCGGAAGCGGAGTTGACGTGGGAGTGTCAGTGATCGTCCTCACGGCTAGGTAAGTCGATCAACGATACGCCGACTTCAGCTTCAGTATTCACGTAGCTGAAGTTGCGTATCGTAGATTGACACCCCCCCTAGTGTAGCCCTGGGCTATGTGGGGAGAAGCGGTGTTGTACTGCAGGTTAGTAGAGCAGTTCAGAAGAACACACATCAAGAGCTAGTGCAGAGTACAGCTGGCCCTGAGCTGCAGCATTTGGAAGGGAATCCCAACTATTCAAAATGTCAGGAGTCTTGGACACAGGTTTTTGGTTTGGCTCATTATAAAGATGGGGGTCTAATGCAAAGTTCAGGTCCTGGTCCAGATCCAAACTTTTCTAAAACTCAAGGATGCTTTGATCAGAGGGTTTGGCTTGACCCCTTGACGAGTGCCAGTAATATTCGCCATGAAATACACTGCACGCGGAAGAGCGCTAATGCCTTGTAAGCCTGGGATGTATTGGCATCATCAGGAAGTATCCAGTATTATTTCAAGATGCAGAGTAAAATTTTTCAAAAGTGCCTGAGCGACTTAGGAGCCTACGTGCCATTTTCAAAAGTAACTTGGGTACTTCGAGCTGGATTTTTAAAGGTCTTTAGGTGCCTAAAGTTGCAGAACGGCATCCAGCGGGATTGTCAAGAACTCCCATTGAAACCAAGGATCCTAAGTCTCATTGAAAGTCAATGGAACGTAGGCTTTTAAGTCACTTAGTTGCTCTCGAAAAATGTTACCATCAGACATGATCCCTCCCCTGCTGAGCTATGTCTGTAGACTGATATGTAAACCAGCAAGCACACAGAAAGGACAAAAGAGGATCTGGCAGAATATGAACTCTGTGGGGGCAAAGACTGTGTCTTATGTGTTTAGGCAACTTGTAATATAATGGGGTACAGCTTCTGACCGGCCCTTTAGACACTCCCACAATACAGATAATAAATAATAAGAACCAACCTGTGAGCTGCAAATAAAGGGCTCAATCCTGGGAGGCGCTGTGCAGTCTAAACTCCCATTTCAATCAATACGTCCTTTTAAATATACCCTGAAAAGCAAATATAAAGTTCACAATGAAATTTCCTGAGCAATACTCCCTAAAGGTTAACAAGGATAATGAGATTAATGCAATAAACAGGGTCATAGGCGGACAGGTACCTCAGACCTAGGGCCCTACCAAATCCACAGCCCTGAAAAATGCATCACGGACTGTGAAATCTGCTTCCCCGCACCCTCCCGCCCCCGTGAAATCTGTATAGTATAGAGTAAAAGCACACAAAAGACCAGATTATTTCATGGGGGAGACCAGTGTCTCAGACGAGGGTCTTGACCCAAAAGGGGGGTTGCAAGGTTATTGTAGGGCAGTCACAGCATTGCCACCCTTACTTCAGGGCTGTTTTCAGAGCTGGGCAGCTGGAGAGTGGCAGCTGCTGGCTGAGGGCCCAGCTCTGAAAGCAACAGCACAGGGTGGCAATACCGTGACCCCCGTACAATAACCTTGCAACCTCCCACAGCCCCCTTTAGGGTCAGGACCCCTACAGTGACAACATCATGAAATTTCAGATGTAAATATCTGAAATCATGAAAATTATTATTTTTAAAATCCTATGACCGCGAAATTCCGCGAATTTGGTAGGGCCCTACTCATACCATAGAACAGTGGCAAATCCCCAATGTCGTCAGTTTCAAACATTGCACTTTTTGGAGCAAATCATCTGTGTTTCTTTAGGTCTTGGATTATTCGGAAAGTGTCTCATTAGACCTTGAATGTTGTCAAATACACTTGGCCGGTCTGTTTAATTCACCATTGAACATACCCTCTCCATCTGTATTATTACTTCAGAGCCCAGCGTGGCTGTCCAAGATTCAACGTGGTCTGCCAGTGGTGACTCAGTCAGCAAATTCCAATAGGACAAAAAAATAGCAGGGAGGACCAGCACAGCAACAAGCTAGATAATAAGCTGCAATTCAAAGGCGAAGTGTGACGAACTAGGACTGTTGTTAAGGTTTCCCTGAGTACTGTGTGGGTGCCTCGGTTTCCCTATGCAGTGCTTGACTATCTAGGTGGTGGGACAAGGGTGCATGATTGTTACAAAGCCCTAGAAGGCAGGTGTGGGCAGGGGCCTGGACACAGAGAATGGCCCTGTCTCCTGGCAACAGATGACCCGGCCCCTCCCCTGCAAAGGTGAGAGCTGAAGGTGTTGGAACAAAGGGATCAGGTGACCTCCTGGCCCAGGAAGGAGACAAAGGGGGAGGAGGGGCTGGAGAGTTTCAGTTTGGAGCTGGCTGGAGAGGAGAGGAGAGGGGCAGACAGGGTCTGGCCTCCCTGCCCCGTTTGGAGCTGTGGGGTGAAATGCAGGGAGCCCCCGGGATGGGGTCTAAGCTCCCTGCCCCCAGGAAGGGCCCGACTGAGGGGTCCTGGATGTACTGACAAGCTCTGGTTAGATTGTGTTCCTGGCATCTCTAATAAACCTTCTGTTCTACTGGCTGGCTGAGACTCCCAGTGAATCCGGGGAAGAGGGGTGCAAGGCGCTGACTCCCCCACACTCCGTGACAACGGATGTTTGCTTATTCTTTCTGATTTACTAGTTACATCTTATTAGACCCTTCCATTTTGCAAACTCCAATCCGAGTGCTTAGCGAGTTAATAAATACCCCCAGAAACAAATTCCAAAACGTAGTTAGTGCTAAACGATTTGGTTTCTGTTCACTTTTTTAAAGCACTCCAGCAGAGCTGGAATGATCTTTATTGAGATAATTGCTTTGCTGTAGACTGTTTAGTCCGTCGTCTGCCGAATGAAGACGGGCCGAAGGAGCGGAATCCGTTCCATGCCGTGGTCTTGTGCCAGCGTGCAAGCCCTCGCGCTTTCACTGCACACTGAGAATGAGTCGCTTCGGCCATCCTGCCTTTGCTTTTCAACCAGGCTGCTAGCATCTGCTCTGAGTCTGTTCTGAGCGCCTCTGAGCTGCACTGTTCTAACTCCCCATCTCTTGAGTCCTGCAGGAATCACTGGCCATGCGGTATTACTACATAAAATAAACCTCAGCTTAAAGGCACCAGGCTGGAAAAAAAAAAAAAAGAACACACACAAAACCCCCAAATACCAAGCACGGGACAAAGTTAGGATGCTATTGTTTAAAGGTCTTGTCCAGGGGCTTGTTCATGTTAAATAACCTCTCCTGTCCAAACGACAGCAGTGAAAAACCGCAAGAAGGTCAACACTGAATAGAGCAGGGGTTCTCGAACTGGGGGCCATGACCCCACAGGGGGTTGCGAAGTTATTACATGGGGGGTCGTGAGCTGTCAGCCTCCACCCCAAACCCCGCTTTGCCTCCAGCATTTATAAAGGGTTTAATATATTTCAAAAGTGTTTTTAATTTATACGTGGGAGGGGGGGAGGTCGCACTCAGAGTCTTGCTGTGTGAAAGGGGTCACCAGTACAAACGTTTGAGAACCACTGGACTGAATGAACCCCAGCCAGAGCAATTTGGGCTTGAAATAAGGCTGGGCAAACCTCCAGGAAATCAAGAGTGTTTCAATCCTCTCCAACTATTTTTGATGAGGTTGTTGTTGGGGTTTGCATTTAACCCAACGAACCGTCTCATCCCCCTGGCTGGGACAGATGGATGGCCCTGTATATAGTGCACACTGATGTGTTAATGTTTTTTATTATTTGTATTATCCTAGTATCATGGGCAAGGACCCTGTCATGTTCAGAGCTGTGTGCAACATGTTGTTCATTAACATTTCTCACTCTCCTCCCATCTCTGCTCCTTTTCTTGACATTCTCCCTGGATTTGATTCATAGCTGCATACATTTCAAGGCCAGAAGGGACCGTTGTGATCATCTAGTCTGGTCTCTTGTAGAACGCTGGGCACGGGACTTCCCCAAAATAATTCCTAGCACAGATCTTTTAGAAAAAACATTTATTGGCTTTTAACTCTGCCCACTCTCTGCTCCATTTCCAATCCATGTTTTTTTTTTACTCCTACTGGATCTTTTTCTTGCTCCCCTGGGGAACGGGAACGTTGTAAAGTTTAAGTTGAATTTTAACTTTCAAACACAAAAACAACTGCATCAGCTCTTCGGGTCTGGGACTGGGACTGTCTCTCAACTATATGCTTAGTACAATGCAGCCCCGATCCTGACTGAGGGTCCCTGGGTGATACCATAATAGAATCCATTCTAATAGTAATGACTATGTAAGTAGAGCGAGTTTGCCCATCCCAAATTTAAAGTTATAGATGTGTAGCTGAAAAACAACCATCGGGATGTGAGCCAGATTTAGGGATGAAGGGAAGCCAGGTTGCCATTTCAATGTACTTGGGAAAAGGAATTTTACAAATTCCACCCCCAAGTCTCAGCTGTGTCCCTTTTTTTTATCAATGAACCTTAATGCACAATACAGTCCCTCAAACAGCCAACAGCTCACATCTGTTTGTTTCATTCATTTATTTCTCGCTTGTGGCTGTGATACCTGAATGCATCATCCATAAAAACAGACAGAAATGTGGACAAAGACAATGGCTTGTTCGGATTTGAGATGGGCCCAACCACAGGACTCACGGATGGATTTCGAACACCCAGAGTTGTTCGGATCTGGGGTTCGACCCATCATAAAGACATAGACTAACTGCAAAATTTAGAACCAGAGTTCTGATTCACGCCAGTCCCTTGTTTAAACCCCATTCATCAAAAACTCGGTCAAAGTAGATCAGTGCAGCTTCCATGTTTGGAAAACTCAGATGGACTAAGAGTAGGAGCAGTTTCACATTCAGGGATTCTCCTCTGAGAACTCCTATTGTTCAGACCTCATGAATGCGGACTCATCTGCAAAAGCTGCCAGGCATTTGTGGCCTGATCCGGAGAGGTGTTGAACACCCACAATTCCCCAGGCACTGCTAGCATGGAGAGCCTATTGCAACACATAACTATTGCTTTCATAATGTTTTCTCTGCAGCTCAACAGTTTCCTTTGCAAACGTTCCCATCATTTAAACAAAAGCTGTTGCACAAACACGATCGAGAGAATACTTTCTCTAGCCACTTACATATCACCCATCTACTTTGCTGGGACCTTGAATGGCTCAATAGCTGGTAGGGTGACCAGATGTCCCAATTTTATAGGGACAGTCCCGAGTTTCGGGTCTTTTTCTTATATAGGCTCCTATTACCCCCTACCCCCGTCCCGATTTTTCACACTTGCTGTCTGGTCACCCGAATAGCCGGCCTCCTTCAATTAAAATGGTCTCCAGCCATTGAGGGCATTAGACATCTCTCTTTGAGATTAAGTGGCTACCAAGGTACAGAAGAAAACAATGGAAACTTGTGTTTGTCGTCACATCCCATAGCACAGTTCTGTGGAGCCATCTGTTCAGGGCTCTTACAAGCTCAGCATGGGACAGCCATGTCTTGCTCCTCCCACGCTGCACTTGCACGGTGACTCTGAAATTAGAGCCAGATGACACCAGCGAGAGTTAATTGAGACTTGCGGGGGGGGTTGCTTGGAACCATGTGTGCTGCGGAAGATAATCCCAGGAAAACGTCCCACTTTCTGAAAGGAAATGATGGATGACCTCACGTTTTCCATGATTCGCTGCCACCCACCAAGTGTTCCCCTGACAGGCTCAGACAGTCAATACAAGGATGCATCAGGGAAATAATAAAATAATCAATATTGGGAATAATGTTCTTAAGTAACTGATAACCAGAGTCCTTCAGGTATCAGACGACCCGGACGATCAATAAACGTCTGGCTAAAAGAAAGCCGCCACAACGCAAATTACACTGTCTAAGAAAGGCCGCCTGACTGGTTTTTGTATTCCCATTTGATTAACTCTCTTACTCCTTCAATAGTGCCTAGATTATTATACCCATTATACCTACAGCACCTCGTTTATATAAACCAGCTCCCAGACATCTACATATCTTTAGCTTTGCAATCAAAGTCAGGATCAGCAGTTCTTTTCATTATTATAAATACTAAGACTTTGACCTCACACAGATCCTTCCAAGCAAGATCTCGAAGTGCCACATATTAATTAATTTAGCCTCAGCAAAATCTCTTGGTGTGGGAAGTGTTCACTACCGGTTTTTGCTAATCTTGAAAATTAGGGGCTTTTCTCATGTATAATTATTACCAAAGTTGCCCAGAAACAGCTGGCTGGATAATCCGCTGTGAAGACTATTCATTGCAAACTTTGTTTTAAAAAAAAACAACGCTAAATAATTTATTCATAAATATTTTCCTCTCCCCCATTTTATAACAAGCTCTGCTTGAAAACCAGATGTAATAAAACCTTTGTTCTGTTTCACCTACATGCTTTTTTGTGTGTAGCCAGAAGCCTGGATAAAATCAGCGACTATGTTGGAGGATAAACAGAACCAAAACAAATGTTTCACCTGTTTAAATCAATTTTGCTTTAGATCCTGCTTGCGGCTCTCCATAACTGAAGAAGACACTCCTGCATGGTAACCTTCAGCAGGTACAGTGCACCTGATTCAATGTTAAATCATCTTATGTAGCCACCTGGGGATTTAACCCAATTCTGCAGGGTGAAGGGGAAATTTCATCCTTAGTTTAAGGAGTGGTCTACACCGGGCGGCGGGGGGAATCGATCTAAATTACGCAACTTGAGCTACATGAATAACGTAGCTGAAGTCGACGTACTTAGATCTACTCACCGCGGTGTCTTCACTGCGGTGAGTTGACTGCTGCCGCTCCCCCATCGACTCCACCTGTGCCTCTTGCGACAGTGGAGTACAGGAGTCGACGGGAGAGCGCTCGCGGGTCGATTTATCGCGTCTAGACTAGATGTGATAAATCGATCCCCACTGGATCGATCGCTGCCCGCCGATCCGGCAGGTAGTGTAGACATACCCTTAGAAATCTGGTACGGTAGGTCCCAAACGGCCAGCAATCCGACTCAACACAGGATAGACTCCACAGAACCACAAGCCACCATGCACCTAGGTTCCTGTGCAGCAAAACACGAAAGCCTGTGCTTAATTTGAATGTAATTATATGCTTAAGTGCTTTCCTGCATAGGGATGGACATTGGCATTGCTGAATCAGGTCCTTATGCAGACTAAGTGTCTGGTAAGTAGGTACAGGGCCACGTGATCGGATTTTATTATTTTTTGTACGCCTTGTAAATCGAGTGTTTCCCTTTCTGGAAACACAGTGACAACAAAGCAGTTAACCCACAGCACCTGAAATGTGCATATCCCAGTTGCTTCATTGTGATGTTAAGGACCAAAATTTGTACTTACTAAATCCTCCACGCAAGGAAGCCAGGGCCAGAGGTGACAGTATTACAATACAGCTTAATCATTTATCAACTATCCCCTTTGCACCATTATTCCAAGACTAACAGCTCCAGCTCTTGGCACTGAATACTAATGCCACTGACTCATCTGTATTCTGAAGGGCCATGTGTGCATCCCTCAGCCACACACACTGATAGCACGCTAGCCACAGAGGACGTAACGGCAATTCACACTCAGCTCAACAATACCATTAGCATGTCTTCTGGTCTTATGCCTTCCGTTGTCGGAAGGAGCCAGCTCCCAGATGTTCCAGGCAATTGGCCCTGCCACACTCCTCAATACAGACCGAGCCAAGGTTGCTTTGTGAAATGCAAGGGAGCCGTCCTGCAAAGAAAGGCAGTCGCGGGTCTCTTCCAGACTGACTCCACCTCTCCCATTGTTTGCTGAAACCTTTCGTTTGTAAATCTCAGGCTGCAGCCGTTCCGAAGCGCGAGCCCAGACATAAGAACTTGGCCTCTCTTCTGAGCCAATCCACACCCCAAACCACAGAGGCCTAAACTGGAGAGGCTATGTCCAAACTGGAACACAAGGAGAAGAGAAGAGGGATACTGTGTGGGGTACAATTTTTAGGCATAAATAACTTTGCCTGTGGCAGGGGGACCCACATATCACAAGCGTTGCCCAGCCATTTGTCAGGTGACTGCTCCTAATTTCTTCATCATCATCTCCTCCTTTTTCCAATGCCAAGGGCACTGTTCCCTCTAAACTGTGCGCGTGTGCGTGCGCACACAGATCCTAAACCCCGCGCACACGGCGAAACACCACGCGCACAAAAATTTGCACAGAAGCACAACAATTTGCATAGAAGAAATTTTTTGCGCCCCCGGCCTGTCAAAAATTAGACGGAACATTGCCCACAGGTGGGTAGGGCCAAGGTTATGAGCAGATTCCAGCCACATCTGTTTTGAGCCACCATTTGAGCCCGTTGGGGCACCATCGTCTCCTTGGACGTCCCTGGCACTCTCTCCAGGCATTCTTTCAGAGCACAGTTTTGGGCAGTTGCTATGGGGTCATTCTAGCAACATGGCCAAACCAAATGTGCATATTTATTATTAGATTGTGGTAACAGCTAATGGCCTCAATGGGGCTGGGGCCGCATCGTGCTGGGTACTGTAGAAACTATTCAGATATTCTCCTGCCCCAAAGCACTTGCAATATATATTTATTAGGTTAGATAAATGGACACAGTCAAACTGCCCTTAACCGTAACCTTCTCGCCGAATGAACAGGAGCTGGTTCATCACCATTACCGGCCAGCAGTTGTGCTTACCTTGCAGTTATAGGAAGAAGGTGGCTACAGGCCAGGTTTTATGTTCCACAGGCAGCACTTTGGGATCCTGGACTACATTGTCAGTTTCTGACTTCAGCATCCTTGATGTAGATACATTACAATAAAATCGAGTGGTTTGACGTCTGACATGTTCTCTGTCAGAGGACTATAGCCTGACCATGCGATGGAGATATACTTGATGTTGTAACATGTCTTTCCCATCTCTATCAGGTGAACTATGAACCTAACCCCAGGTTGACTTGGGATGGAAGTAGCTTTTGGTCTGTAATGAAGGACAGTTGAGAAACATTGCCCTGTCTCTCTTTAGCAAGTTACACTGATCTCAAGCATTTCTACCAACATGGCTCAATTGAGGGACCCAATTTCCTAGTATATTTACTATTTATATATCCAACAGTGATAAGAGGCCCCAACTGCGATCAGGACCTCATTGTGCTAGGCACTCTACAAACAGAGTGAGATACAGTCTCTGCCCCAAAAAGCTTACAATCTAAATAGCCAAGACAGACAAAGGGTGGGAGGTGAAACAGAGGCACAGAGAGGTGAAGTGACATGTCCAAAGTCACACGGTAGTTGTGGCAGAGTTGGGAATTAGGTCTCCTGATTACCAGCCCAGTGCTTTAGCAGTGGTTCTCAAACCAATCTCTATACTTCTCTTCTAGAACAACCTTATTTTTAAACGGATTTTACGCCAGTGTAAGAAATAAAGCCCATTCTTCTTGCCAAAGGCCTCCTAAATATGAAGCACTAAGTAAGTGTCATGGTTTAGAATCAAACTCTCTTTTTATCCTTGCACACAATGTAACCATTGTTATATGGTATGACTCAGGAGTCCCGTGACCCAGAAAAAAACAGTTCAGATTCATTTACATTGAATATGTGGCTTAATATGGTGGCTATTTTGAGGCAAATGTAAGACACTCTGTCATGATTGTTAAGTGTCTGTATGAAACACAGAATATAAGCCAATGGCTCATGAAATGTGGAATTTCTTTCAGCCTTATCTTCCTTTTTCACCTTGCCAGCCTGCAAGCAGTCATATATATACATATAAAGCAGAACTCTGACTCCCAGAATGGAAAAATATTAATCTTTAAATGACGTTGGCTTTTGCCAGTGAAATAGGCAGCGGTAACTGCAGGAAACATGATACTATTAAATATTATTAAATACCTAAATAACTTCTGACAAGCATCTGAGTGGGGCTGTAGAAAACTAAGCCTGTCCAGCAAGCAGGCTCCCATATCCTGGTTTTATGGAATGCTGAAATGAAGTAAAATAGAAATTTAAAAACAAAGGGGGGAAATCAAGGCAGTAGGAAAAGCGTAAGTTGCATCTCAGGCTTTAGCCTCAATTGGCCCCGCCATGAGGCTTTCCCCTCACTCTGAGCCCATTCCTGAGTGCAGCAAATCACCACAAACACATTTGACAGATAACCCAGCAGAGCTGTTCCGTGCCTAGCACTCTGGTGTACAGGTGTATGCTAGCCAGTCATATTTGGTGGAGGACGTGGTAGGTCCCTAGGGACTGGGTCCCTGCTCACACACTTTGGGAAATGTTTCGCTGCTTGATATTCAAAGGCCCTGGCAGTTCCCTTTGCACCATGACTTCCCCACATGCAGCGTGAGTGGCTTCTCAGGCAGCAGAGGTGGCAGAGTTAGGGTGACCAGATAGAAAGTGTGAAAAATCGGGATGAGGGCTGGGGGGGTAACAGACACCTATATAAGAAAAAGCCCCAAATATCGGGACTGTCCCTATAAAATCGGGACATCTGGTCACCCTAGGCAGAGTGTAGGGGCCACCAGCACGAGCCAGTTCTGTTGGGAGTATTTCTGCAACCTGCAGCCAACCCGTTGCCGATTCTTCTGCCGTGAGAGAAGCTGTTTCTATGTCACTGAGTTCTTTGGGAAGTCTTCAGTCTGAGTAACTATCATCTTCATCGGGGGATCCCTTTGGCTCACACTGACAGCCACCCGGGTACACAGTTGGCTAAACCTCATCCCCGTGTCATTCTCAGTACCTGGCTATCTAGTCTTGATAAATGATGTGACAACAAGAAGACGTCTAGGGGAAGATCCTCAGCTGGTGTGAATTGTCACAGCTCTCTTGACTTCAATGAAGCTATAATAATGTGCACCAACTGAGGATCCGTACATCAAAGACCTATAGGAATAACTATTATATACAATTATACAGAGTAATATAAACACACACGGAGGGTGGTCAATTATTCATCGTACTAGTCTTTACACATTACTGGTAAATGATGTAAATAAGCTTCTTTCCCATTTTTTTGGCTGACATAATTTGGACACATAACCACAAACTGCAGAAAAACTCTTGCATCATTAAGTTCATCCTCTGTGATACATGGCCTTTTGGCATATGCGCTGTAAGAAACATTCCTTATAACCGAAGAATCCCACCCTTTCATCAGAAAGAAATGAACTTGAATAATCTCTGAGTAGTTTTACTGTTGCTTTGTTTAGTTAAACCACAGTTTGTATTATGGATATTTCAATGTTCCATACAACTGTTCAAGTCTGACCAACATTTCTACCCATCTTAAGTGACATTTCTGATGCCGACTTGTTTGGAAAGAGCTGGGAGTGTCATACCTGAAAGTTATACAGAGATCTGTGGAAAACAGCATAGAAGAGGACCCAAGGAATATTCACATGAGTCTGCAGCAGTTTTATTTGTTGGATTAATATTGTCTTTCATAAAGGTACATTTAAGTCCCAAATCAGAATGCTCTGGATATCACTTAAGCATGGTGTCAATAAATATAAAACAAATGGAAGAAAGGGGAAGTTGATAGTAATGAATATAAATCAGAAGCAAAGAATTGTAAAAAAAAAAAATAGATAAAAGGAAGCAAAGGAACACAAGGAAAAATCTATGGTCAGCAGAGTTACGGACAATAAGAAAGAGGGTTTTTTAAATATATTCGAAACAAAAAGAATCCTAGCAATGGTATTGGTCCTTACTCGATGGAAATGGTGGAATTATCAATAATAATGCAAAAAAGGCATAATAGTTGAATACATATTTCTGTTCTGTATATGGGGAAAAACAGATGATATCACATCATATAACACTCTTCCATTTCACCAGTATCTCAAGAGGATGTTAAACAGCAGCTACTAAAGTTAGACATTTTTAAATCTGCAAATCCAGATAACTTGCACACAAGAGTTTTAAAAGAGCTGGCTGATGAGCTCACTGGACCATTAATGTTGATTTTCAGTGAGTCTTGAAACACTGGGGAAGTTCCAGAAAGCCTGGAAGAAAGCTAATGTTGTGCCAATTTTAAAAAGGATAAACAGGATGACCCAGGTAATAATAGGCCTGTTAGCCTCACATCAGTCCTGGACAAGACAATGGAGTGATTGATACTGGACTCAATTAATCAAGTATTAAAAGAAGATAATATAATTAATACCAATCAACATGGGCTTATGGAAAATAGATCCCGTCAAACTAACTGGATATCTTTTTTTGATGAGATAAGAATTTTGGTTATAACATTAATAGTGTTGATGCAATATATATAGACTAACGTAAGGCATTTGACATGGTACCACATGACATTTTTATTTAAAAAACTAGAACGAGATAAAAATAACATGGTAAACATTAATTGGATTAAAAGCAGGCTACCTGGTAGGTCTCAAAATGCAATTGTAAATGGGGAATCATCACCAAATGGGTATGTTTCTAGTGTCCTGCAAGGATCGGTTCTTGGCACTGCTCTATTTAACACTTTTATTAATGACCTGAAAGAAAACATAAGATCATCACTGATAAAGTCTGCAGATGGCACAAAAATTGTGGGAGTGGTAAATAGTGAAGAGGACAGGTCACTGATACAGAGTGACATGGATCATTTGGTAAGCTGGGCTAAATGTATACATCTAGAAACAAAGAATGTAGGCTATACACGATGGGGAACTATCATGGGAAGCAGCAACTCTGAAAAAGATTTTGGGGTCGTGGTGAATAATCAGCTGAACATGGGCTCTCAGCACTACGTAGGGGGTTAATGAGACCATTGGACGCATAAACAGGTGACTCTTGGGTAGGAGTAGAGAGGTGCGGCCACTGATGGAATGCTGCATCCAGTTCTGGTGCTCACAATTCAAGAAGGATGTTGATAAGTTGGAGATGGTTCAAAGAAGAGCCATGAGAATGATTAAAGGATTAGAAAACATGCCTGAGAGAGAGAGAGAAAGACTCAAGGAGCTCAGTCTATTTAGCTTAACAAAGAGAAGGTTAAGGGTGACTTGATTACAGTCTATAAGTACCTACATGGGGAACAAATATTTAGTAATGGGCGCTTCAGTCTAGCAGAGAAAGATATAGCATGATTCAATGGTGGGAAGTTGGGTGCTAGACAAATTCAGACGGGAAATAAGACATACATTTTCAACAGTGAAGGTAATTAACCACTGGAACAATTTACCAAGGGTCGTGGTGGATTCTCCATCACTGGCAATTTTAAAATCAAGAATAGAGGTTTTCTAAAAGACCTGCTCTAGGGATTATTTGGGGGAAGTTCTGTGGCCTAGGTTATAGAAAAAGTCAGACTAGATGATCACAATGGTCCTATATGGTCTTGGACTCTATGCATATGAATCTATTAAATATATGGCCCCTGGGCTGCATCTGTCTCACATGATGTACTTATGTGACCTGTGTGACATATTCAGAGTCTCCAGAATCTAAGCTTTCATTTAAATAAAAAAGTATGTTTCTATCCTTCATGACTGCAAAGACAACCTTGCAAATCTGAACCGAGTGCAGCTGATGGGGTGATGTCTGCCTGAGTGTGCAGATAGCCTGAAATAATGACTCACAGGGGTGGATTCAAGTGTCCCCTATTAATCAAAAGTAAAGCCAATGACGACAAGTCAGTCTGAACATAAACTCTTTATCCCCTGATCATTTTAAGAGGATGAAATGGGGAGCAGGAGCTGGGGGTAATGATGGGAAACTGCGTCTCCACCTCTAGACCCTCACTTGTGCAGTTCCATAAGGATCAATTCTCTCTGTAGCCCTTTTCAACATCTACACGTAACCATTAGGTGAACTGGTCAAATAACATGGACTCAAGTGCCAGCAATATGCAGGTGACACACAGCTCCACCTGTCCTTTACCTCGTACGATGACACCACTACCACCGAGATGGCCAAGTGCTTGGATAAGATCACTTCATGGATGAAGAACAGCTGGCTGAAGCTGAACCAAAGCAAGAAAGAGGTGATGCTGGTGGGCAGATGACAATATTTCTAAGAGCTTGCCGCCATGGTGCAGTCTCTGCTGGTTGAAGATACACACCCATAGTTGGTCAATTCAGTCCACAGTCTAGGAGTACTCTTGGATTCCTCGCTGATGCCGAGATCTCACATAACAGCCACCACTAGTAATGCTTTCTACCATCTCCACTTGGCCGAGAAATGTGTCCCATCCTGGCAGATGAAGGCCTGGCCTCAATAATTCACACCTTCATCACCTCTTGGCTGGACCACAACAATGCGCTATACCTGGGCAGGAAGTCTTCACTATATTCCTATAGAATTTCAAATCCAGTTCAAGTTCTCAATCCTTATCGTCAAAAAGCTCCACAGCCTGCATCCAGGGTACTTAAAAGATCATCTAAAGCGTCAGAGCTAAGACAGCAAGAAAGAGTCCTGTGGCACCTTATAGACTAACAGACGTATTGGAGCATAAGCTTTCGTGGGTGAATACCCGTGGCTGACAAATCCACACCTCAGGAGCAATGGGACTCTCAACAATAAGGGTAAAGCTCATCTGTGGGGGAGACAGAACTTTCTCCGGCGGTAACCCGAGATGGTGGAATGAACGTCCCCGAGGGCTAAGGACCATCATAAACTTCACCACTTTCCACTCCAAGCACTCTTTGATTTTGCCTTCTCTAACACTGAAACAGGGTTGGCTGTCTCCCGGGCATCCAGGGGTGGCTCTGTGGCACCCTGCCTCAACTTCCCTCCTGGATGCCTCAACAACTTCAGATCACAGTCGAAAGGTAATTAAGACACTCCCCTTCTGAGCTCCAATTTCTTTAGTCCTCACTATTGCCACCTTTGTAAATGCTGGTAACCAGACCCCTGAGCCCCTGCCCCCTGCTCCGCCTCTTCCCCCAAGGCCCTGCCCCTTGCTCCGCCTCTTCCCCCCAAGGCCCTGCCCCTTGCTCCGCCTCTTCCCCCCAAGGCCCTGCCCCTTGCTCCGCCTCTTCCCCCAAGGCCAGGTCCCCATCGTTTGCTTGTATCCCACCTCCTCCCTTTACTCACTGGATCATCTCAAGGAGCCTGACTGCAGGTAGGAGGCAGCCCTGGCTGAGCAGGGGCTGGCGCAAGTTAATGACGCGGCACCTCCCCCTGCCCTGCAGGAACCGGACTATTGCTTCGGGCACCATTTAGGGTCGCTAGGTCCCCAAAAAGCGGGCACCTGGCAACCCTAAATGGCACCCAGACACAGAAGCCCAAAAGCAGACTGTCCGGGTAAAAACCGGATGGGTTGCAACCCTAGTCCTCACACACACTGGCCCTGCAGGCCCCAATCCCAGTTCAGTGTCTCTCTCTCCCCTTGGGTAGGGAGTCCCCAGCCCTCCTTCACAGAGATGGGTCCCAGTTCCTTTACTCTCTTCAGGCCCCCAAATGCCCCTGGTGTCATGGTCGTCCCTGTAGGAACCTCTCCTCTCCTCTGCCCTCCCCTACCCCCGCAGCTTCCTGCTCTTTTCAGGGGTGTGCACATTGCACCTGGCAGAGAGCCTCCCAGCCTGGGTAGACAGACTCATGCCAGTTCAGCTCAAGCTGGCGTGCTACAAATAGCAGCATGGACGTTACGGCTTGGGAGGCAGATCAGGCTCTCGAGCCCACCCAGGCTCCTGGGTGTGAGCGGGGCTGGCTCGCCTGAGCCTCTACTGGAGCTGCAACGTCCACACTGCTATTGTCAGCGAGCTAGCTCAAGCCGAGCTACCACAAGTCTGTCTACCCAGGCTGGGAGGCTCGCTATCGGGGAATCAGCTGATTCCTGCTCAGCTGTGCCTACTTAGTAACTAACTCGTACTAGTCACTATAACCCTGGCCTCTCACCCTTAAAGGGGCCACCCATCCTGTTACAAACAAACACAGAGCAACAGTTATATTTCGATTAAAAAAAAAAAAAAAGACGCTACCAAAACGAGACACTTGTCCTCCTGGGAGAGGATGAGAGAACAAACAACACATGACTTAATGCACTACTGGAAGGCGCTCAGATATTATGGTGATGAACGTGGTACAAACACCTGAACAGAACAGAACAGAATAGAATAGAATAGAATAGAATAGAATTCAAGCCCATTGGGTTGGGAATGGGGAGCTGCTGTAGGGAAGGGAATGCAGGGAAAATTACAGAGGAAATTCACAAAGAAGGAAAGGAGAGAGAAACAGAAAGGAGGATGGGGAAGGAAGATAAATAAGGGCTGAGACAGCAGTGACCTAAAGGGGAGCAGATTTTTTTTACTGAGCGCTGAATGCAACAAGAAAGTGCTGAACAAGTAATAAATAATGAAACATTTAGTTACTGCATAAAGGTCGTATTCGTCCCTGGATCTCTGTGCAAACCTCTTACTGACATCACTGTGCAGTACTGAATTTATATCCTGGCTGGCCCACAGAGAATTTGTCCTCTCTTTTCAATGAGCGTGACAGCCCTGCTTTAGGCATATGCTTCTATCCCATTAAAGTCACTGGGGCTTAAGCACATGCTTAAGCACTGTCCTGAATAAGCAAGGGCGTAAGAACACCCCTGAGCGCTGTCCTGAACGGGGACCAGAGAATGTAAAATTAGACGATTTTAATCAATAGGTAAAGATGGAAGGTGTTAGCGAATAAAAAACATGCTGCTAACATTAACATCAATGGCTAGGAAGTCACCAGTTAGTCACAGAGAGAAATCTTGCTGATAGAGTTCATTTTTCTCACTCCACCCAGGAGTTGTACATTTTTCTTCCATTTCATTTTTTTCTATTTTCTGAATGCATTCATCCCACGGAGATTAAAAAGCTGCCCTGCTCCCAGCTCTCAGAGCAACAGACACTATGGATTGCCAGGGGCTGTCTGACTCCTCACAAAAGAAGGACAAACAGTGGAGGACTTTGCCTTTAGTGGATGTTCTCATTAATCAAGTTCCAGAGTAAGCTTAGTTGCCATCATCACTGATCAGCTGAGAGCACCGCTTAGGGTTGTCGCTGTAAAGCGGCACTATGAACCCAAGCTGGGATTTTCAGAAGCGCGAAGCACTGGCCTAACTTTGCTGCTGTTGAGGTCAATGGGAGTTTTGCTTCTAATGTAGGCAAGCGCAAAGCAATACATCTAAGAACAAAGAACATAAGTCCAGATCTTCAAAGGTATTTAAGGGCCTCGCTCCCAGTATTTTCAATGGGAGTTAGGCACCTAAATTCCTTTGAGGGTCTGGGGCATAGGTCACACTTACAGACTGAGGGACTGTATCCTGGAAAGTAGTGACTCTGAAAAGGCCTTGGGGGTCATAGGTGAAATCCAACTGAACGTGAGCTCCCAGTACCAAGTGGAGGCTAAGAGAGTGAATGGGATCCTTGAACGTACAAATGGGAGAATATTGAGAAGGAACAGAGTGGTGTATTGCATTGATGAAACCATTACTGGACTCCAGTGTCGTGTTCTGGTGTCCACGTTTCAAAAAGGATGTTGAAAAATTGTAAAGAGTTCAGAAAAGAGCTACAAGAATGATTCAAGGCCTGGAAAGCATTCCTTATAGTGAAGCACAGAAAGAAGCTCTATCCATCTAGCCTTCCAAGAGAAGGTTAAGAGGTGACTTGATCATGGTCTATAAATGCCTGCACGAGAAGAAAATGTCTGATAGCAGAGGGCTCTTCAATCTACCACCAGACAAAGGCATAACAAGTTTTATTGTCTGGAAGTTTAAGCTAGACAAATTCAACTGGGAAATAAGGCACAAATTTTTAACAGGGAGTGTAATTAACCATGGGAACAACCGAGCTAAAGATGTGATGGATTCTCTGTTAATCTCTTTAAATCGAGACAGTGCATCTCTTTTAGAAAAGCAGCCAAACTCAACCAAAATTTATAGGCTCAACTGCAGGAATTACTAGCTGGAATTCTATGGCCTGTGTGACGCAGGTCAGCCATAATGGTCCCTTCTGGCCTTGAAATATATGCATCTCTGTCTTCAATGGAAGCAGAGTTAGAACAACCCTAAATAATGAGGAATCTGGTGGCACCTTAAAGACTAACAGATTTATTTGGGCATAAGCTTTTGTGGGTAAAAAACCCACTTCTTCAGATGCATGGCTCTGGCATAAGCTTTCATGGGTAAAAAACCCACTTCTTCAGATGCATGGCTCCATGTCTGACTCCATGCATCTGAAGAAGTGGGTTTTTTACCCACGAAAGCTTATGCCCAAATAAATCTGTTGGTCTTTAAGGTGCCACTGGACTCCTCATTGTTTTTGTGGATACAGACTAACACGGCTACCCCTCTGATACTTGACAACCCTGAATGTTAAACTGTATTATACTGTTCATCCATTAGGTGGTACTGTGTATAAAATACCTCATTTAAACAAACCACAGCCCTACCTGGCAGAGCATTAGAGGATCTTATGACGAATACATGTGATGTGTATAAGCAAGTTCTGTGACCAGTCCATATGTGGTACAGAAGTACATGACATGGTGTCAGGAGTAAACTAAGGCTAGGTCTACACTACCCCCCCCTATCGAACTAAGGTACGCAACTTCAGCTACGTGAATAACATAGCTGAAGTCGAAGTACCTTAGTTCGAATGAAAAAGCACTTACCCGGGATCCACACGCGGTGCGCAGGCTCCCCCGTCGACTCCGCCTACTCCGTTCGTCGAGCTGGATTACCAGCGTCGACGACGGAGCACTTCCTGGTTCGATTTATCGCGTCTTGACAAGACGCGATAAATCGAACCCAGAACATCGATCGCGCGCCTCCGACGGGACGCGTAAGTATAGACCTACCCTAAGAACAGAAACAGAAGGAAGAAAGGTTGCAGACAGAAGGAACAAAGGTTACAGGATCCCACCAGCATGCCACTCGTTAATACCCCAGAGAACTTCAGCTTTGACAAACCTTCACAATGGACAGACTGGAGGCAAGATTTCGCGAGATTTCAAATGGCAAACAAACTCCACAAAGAAACTGGAGATCTACAGGTATCTTCTTTCATTTATGCTATGGGAAAGGAGGCAGAGCATATCTTTAAATCCTTTAACTTTACTGAAGACAGTCACAAAGATGACCATGAAAGGGTTCTGGCTATCTTTGATGCATACGCTATACCTCAGAGACATGTGGTTTATCAAAGAGAATGTTTTCACCAGAGAATTCAAGAACCGGGGGAAAATGTTAAATGTTTTATAAGAGCTCTGCATATACTGGCTGAAAAATGTGATTTTGGGAATGCAAAACCTGAAAATATCAGAGACAGACTAGTTATTGGATTAACAGACAAAAATGTTTCACAGCAGCTACCACTGAAGAGAGATTTAACCCAAGCCACAGCTATATAGATAGCAAAGCGGTCGGAATTAATCAAACAACAGAACAAAAGACAGGACCAACTTGAAAACCCTGAAACTAGTTTAGAAGCTGTAAAAAGACACAAGTGTTAAAAGGCATCATCATAAAACCCCTGAGGCAAGGAGAGAGATCTCCCAGTCTAAGAGCTTGTCTACACTTACAGCGCTGCAGCTGCACTGCTGTAGTGCTTAGTGAAGATACTACCTAAGCCAACGGGAGAGCTTCTCCCTTTGGCGTAGGTACTGCACCTCCCTGAGATGGTAGCTATGCTGACAGAAGTTCTCCTGTCGACATAGCACTGTCTACACCTGGAGTTCAGTTGGTATAACTGCGTTGCTCAGGGGTGTGGATTTTCTACACCCCTTAGCGACATAGGGCAGGTCTACACTTAAAAAGGCTGTAGTGAAGACTTTAGTGAAGACACTCTACACTGATGGGAAAGAGCTCTCCCATCAGTGTAGTTAATCCACCTTCATGAGAGGCAGTAGCTATGTCGGCGGGAGAAGCTTTTCCGTCGACACAGCGCGGTCTACACCGATGTAGGTCAGTATAACTACATCACTTGGGGGTTGGATTTTTCACACCCCGAGCGACATAGTTATACTGAAGTATTTCTGTAGTATAGATTTGCCCACAGTTATACCAATATGTTTATAGTGTAGACCAGGGTTAAGAGAGAAATTCCAGGTGACATGCATAAGATGTGGAAAAAATCATATCCAAAGAAATGATGTATGTCAATCAGAGGTGCATGGTGTAATAATTGGATGAAATATGGACATTTTGCAGATGTTTGTCATAACTCCCTGGCTGCTTGGGTGACTCATATTACAGACAATCAAGAGCTGTTGTTTCTGGGATCTATCAGGTTTGATTATATAGAGCCTTCCTGGAGAGTGAAACTGAATATTCATGGCAAGACTATTGACTTTAAAATTGACTCCATAGCTGACATCACAGTCATCTCAGAAGGGACTTACAATAACCTTCAACCCCTTCCAGAGCTGATGTCACCTGACACAGCTCTGACTAGCCTGGAGGTATTCTGGGGCCAGTTCTTCCCAGAAATAACTTACAAAGACAAAAGTCATGCGTTCAGTGTATGTGATCAAAGTACCACAGACCAACAACCTTCTCAGCTGCAGAGTGGCAGCCACGATGGGCCTAATGAGAAAAGTGGAAGAACTCAATGGAGGATTTGATTATATTGGTCTTTCAAAAGGAGATCCAGTACAAATCAACTTAAAGACAATGCTGAACTATACAGTGTACAAACACCTCTACCAGAGAGACCCTGAAAGAGACTATCTGCAGATTTATGCAACTTCAGAGGGCATTACCTAGTCATTGTGAAATATTTTTCCAAGTATATAGAGATAATGTACTTGAAAGACATAACATGTTGTGGTGTTATTGAGAAACTGAAGTGCACTTTTGCTGATCTCAGTATCCCAGAACAACTAAAGATGGACTATGAACCACAATTCACTGCAGCAGAATTTAAGTCATTCCAAACAAAATATGATTTTGACCATATTACTTGCAGCTCAGATTACCCACAAGTGAATGGAGAGGCTGAGCGAGCTGTACAAACAGCCAAGAAAATCCTACAGCAGGAAGATCCATTCCTTGCTCTTCTGAATTACAGATCAATACCCATAGCAGGTACTGGATATAGTCCAGCACAACTCCTGATGGGAAGACAACTCAGAACTACTGTTCCAACTTCGGAAAAGAATCTATCTTCCAAGTGGCCAGACATGAAGAGAGTAGCTTATGGACACTTTTACAACAAACATCACTCAGCGAACTGCCGGGTCTAGAACCTGGTGACCATGTTCATGTCAAATTGGATGGAGAAAAAGGATGAAAAATAGGAAGGGAGGTTTCCCCACCCTCCCCTCCAGGCTTTTCCAGCCCGAGCAAAATGATCGAGAAGATATTCATGTCATCCTCAAAGGTGAACACTCGGAATTTCAAACATGAAACACCGTCATGAACGTTAATGTGCCATTATATTTAGATTAGCAAGTCATTTAGTCTGGGGAAATAGTTAACTAAGGGCTTGTTCATATTTTTGTCTCCCTGGCCTGGAGCTTGTTACCATTCTTGTCTGCTTTGGTCTGTGGTGTTGCACTTCCTGTGTGACAAAGACCCAGTGAGGTAGAGCAACACGGTTATTATGCTTGACATTTGCTTTGCTTTTATGAGCATCAAAGTAATCCACCTGGCTCAAACCACCCTTATGCAATCTTCATAGTCCCTACTTTCTGATGGGGAAGGAAAGAGGAGGACGGACCGGCACACACTTTGCACTGGATTCACTTCCTCCTCATTTAATGAAAGAAAGAGCGGGGATGGGGAAGATTTAATTAACTGGGAGAGACAGGTATGGGCCAGTGCTAATTGTTAATAATGGAGATTTACAGGGTGCTTTATTAATGCAAGTGCAGGTTCTGCTCTCAATAAAGTCAATGGCCAAAGGGTTTGACCTACAGCTTGCCAGCTTCCCTGTTTCTGAGATCTTGACAGCTAAGGACAGATCGATACTAGAAGAGGTTTGCTGGTATAGATTTCCCCTGCAAGAGAACTGTGGCTGTTCCTTTGGGGGGGGGGGGTCTCCCACTCCCTCTATCCTGAGGTGTGGATTTCACCCTGACTGCGTAATTCTTGGCTAATTATTACAATAACACCTCACTCTTACAGAGCGCTTTTCTCATTTGTCCATCTCAAAGTGCTTTACAAAGGAGGACAGCATTGTTAGCCTCCAATGCTTGCCCAAGGTCACCTAGCAGGCCAGGGCAGAGCTGGGAATAGATCTCAGATCGCCTGAATCCCCATCTAGTGCCGCTAGGCCAACTGCTTCCCTAGGCTCACCAGGAAGAGAGTTGTACTGTGGGAGTCCAGTACCCAGCAGTGGAAATGTCCCTCTGAGAACATACCCTGTGCAGGGGTCCTTCTGGCAAGTAGAGAACTAGTGTAGGGACCTTGCTCCAAGCCCTGCCATAGGGGGAGGGATAGCTCAGTGGTTTGAGCCTTGGCCTGCTAAACCCAGGGTTGTGAGTTCAATCCTTGAGGGGGCCATTTAGGGATCTGGGGCAAAAATTGGGGATTGGTCCTGCTTTGAGCAGGGGGTTGGACTAGATGACCTCCTAAGGTCCCTTCCAATCCTGAGATTCTATGATTCTATAGCCTTTGCATTCCAGCATTTCAGCCATTTTCTAATTCCCGGTGCCCTGAAAGGCAAAGCATAAGTTAGAGCAGCCCTGGGACTGCTCTTATTTACACTAGGACCTAGGTAAGACCCTAGGTGCCTCATAATATGGGGAATGCAAAAGCTTAAAGCTACATTCTCTCCTTGCTTTCACCCTCAATCCTGCCCCAAGATCAGGGCTGGGACAACTGAGAATTGGGGCATGTGTGTCTAAAACAGAATAGAGAACACGGCATATAAACCAGACTGGCATAGGTGAATTAACAAGTGAAGTGAGTGCTAAATAATCCTTTCAGGAAGATGTGATATTTTTACACTTCAATATTTTACTTTAAAAACCAGCTAATCAAGTCCACGCAGGGGTTTTATATCCCACAGAGAAACTATCATGTTTGATTAGCACATTAAGCTCCTGCTGAAACTAAATAAGGAGCAGTTAGAAAATGACCCAATCGGGAGGCGAGATGTAAGCATTCTGAATGGAAGTTTTTAGATTTTGGACAGAAAAGGCTACATTTTCCTTCCTAGTCGTATTTATTTATTTATTTTTTGCTCCCCTCATTGACTTTTGCACTGGCAGCTGAGTGAAGCTAGAAATGTGGCTGGCACCTGGGTTACACTCTCCACCTACTGGGAGGCTTGCTTCTGCCCATAACAAAAGGTTTTTGGTCTCCGTAGTCCAGCGGAGAAAGGCTTACGTGTTACCCACTCAATCCAATCTTCTCACATTGGGCACCCAAAACTGACGGACACTTCTGCAGATGTGACCTCTCTCTCTCTCTGTTAGTTTGTCCATCCCTACACAGTGTGTAACTGCATGCAGCCAGAGGCCTTCTTGAGAACTTTCTATGGAAATATTAAGTCTCATAATTGAACATCAGGGAAGTTTTCTTTAAGCTAGATCCAACAATTTCACTTAATGCGTATTGCTTCTAATGCCAATAAAAGCAGTATCACCTGGGAAACTTTTCCCGTGTAGAGTAAATGCCATTACAGCTGCAAGGGTATTTTCAAGAAATCCCAGCTGTGGCCTTCAAACTCAGATTCCTAGAGACATTTACCACACGGTAATTTCTCCTTTTCAATACGTGCCATTCATATCCAGGTACTAAATAAATGTTGAGTCTCCAGCCTGAAATTTCTGACTCGGGTTTTGAAAAGAGCAAGAGCCAATTATTTGAATGTATCTGAAAATATTTATACAGAAACAGAGATCGCTATGAATAATTGTCAGATCCGCAGAAGCATCCTGTGCAGGGGAACAATTAGAACAAATTCTGCATGGGTTATTTACGATCCAGCTGTTTCAGCAATTATAACCTGAATGCCTGCTCTTGATCTCACAACCGAAATGAGATGATTCGTCCCTGCGCTCACAAACCCTAGTGTTTTCCAGCGCAGTGAAGTTGTATGTAAAGAAAGAACCTAGTCTCCATATAGAGAACATCATTACGATCACTCCTGTAATAATGAAAATCCTCTCCTAATGACATTTTGCATCTGGAAAGGGAACTTTCTGAGCAGTGACGAAATCCATCAGCTATAACTCCTGGAATCTGTGTGTACGTTTTAGTAGTTAAGGAAAGGTTATTTGTTTTGTTTTTTTTCTTTTTTGCAGGATATTCCATTTACGCTTCCCAGCTGTTGGTAAGGCCTCGGCTCTAGCCCAAATGGGGATTTATTTCTCAAACATTTACCATGCCCCAAATATATTGCAAGCAAATGTTTAGCCCATTCCATAGCCTGCAGCCCCCAATTGGGGGCATGCTTGCCCCTAATTATTCTCACAGGGTTGAAACGCTCATTTTGTTCCTGAGGTTGCTCCCAAAGGGATTGGATAAGGCAACATTCTTGCTGAATGCCCAGTGTGTCAGGAAGACCCTTAGGAAGCCTGGCGCTGTTTTTTTAGATTAACCACCTGCTTTATAACGGAGGAAATACAATCTTTTAATACAAGCTGCAGTTGAAAGAAAAACTGTCCAGATTTTTGCAGAAGGCAAAGAAGCACAAGCACAAAGTCCAGCAGCATCTTCTCAGGAAAGTCTCTAGCCGGGCACCTAGGCCCCCAAAGTCACTGTTCACGTGAAAATATTGGTCCATCTTTCTCCTTTCCTTTGGATTTTCTCTTCCCTCTTGTCTCATTGTTCTCCACTTCTCCCTGACTCCTTTCCCCTTCCTTTCATGAGTCCATCTCCCTCCCCTTCCATTCAACTTCATTTCACCCCATAGCCCAGAGGAAGTCAAATCTGGACCACCAGATGCTTTTGAACAGACCCCCAAATCTTTTTGTTTACTTATTAAAGTAAAAGCTTTGTTATCCGGCATCTTTTGGGGAGATGGGGGGTGCTGGTTAATCAAAAATTCCGGTTAACTAAAGAGTTACACTTACCAATGGAATACCAATTTTCAAAGAATTAGAGTACAATAAAATGAATAAAGTATAAAATAGTGTACAGATACTTACCAATCCAGTAGTAGTACTGCACTGCAGATTGGTTGGTTTCTTGAAGCACTTAGGTGTAGACAGGTAAAGTTTTCAATACAGTAGTGTAACAGGGTGCTAAGCAGAAAACTGCTTAGCCAACCCTCTGTCACTCCAGCTTCAATTAAAGGAGGTGAATTGGAGCTGGGTAGACCACCTGGCTCTGATTGGGGAAGCTGAAACAGCTCCTGCCTCATCAGGCTGGGGCTGGATAAGAGCCCCAGGGGAAGGAAGCCAGGGGGAGCTGGAAAGAGGAAAGCTGCAGTAGAGGAAAGGCAGTAAGGGGAAGCAGAGAGATTGCTTGCCCCCTTTCTCCTGCTGGTGGACTGCAAGAAGGGGACTACTTGTATGATGGAAAGATGGTGGGAGCACCAGGTGGGCACTGCACTTAAAGGTCTCTGTGTGACTTTCTCGGCCCAACGGGGGCAGGAGCCAGGGGGGCCCTGCAGGGATGCTGCTACACTTAGGTTATCTGATGAGGCTACATATCACTATGGGCAGTGCATGGCGTACCCCCAGATCACTAAAAATACACTTAGCACTAAAACTGTGCTGAACATGATTTAATCTCTCTTTGATGATTCAGAAGGCACTTCAGGATCTTGCCGTGCCTCAGGGTCATCGTTACCAACATCAATGATCACTGTAGATATCGAAGGTGTAGGAGATTGGGCTGAATCTGTGATGACCCTGTGACACGCACTGGGAGCTGCTTTTTTGAATAAATCCCTGATATCAGCTTCCTTACTTGTCTTCTGCCTCTTTTGCATAAAAGTCGAGTGCAGAATGTGCAACTGCGTAACCTCCCGGGCAGTCCTGGTTACTAGAGTGAAGATTTGTATTGGGAGACATCAGAAATGCCAGTTAATAGAGCTTTCTGGTTGATAAAGTACCAGATAACAGCTTTTACTGTACTATCATTATTGTTGGGGTTTTTTATTATTTACTCTGGACCTTGACTATACCCTGACCAAGAAATTTGGACCTTAACAAAAAATAATTGACTACCCCTGCCATAGCCCCTTCACTTCTGTTGCTCCCTTTCTTTCCTCAGAGACATCAGATCTCGTGTATTCAACCTGTGATATAGTCACTGACATGTTCTCTCTCTCTCGGGTCTTCCCCCGCAAACAAGCTCTTTTATGGTCCTTGCAGGCCAAGTTTTGCTCAGACAAATCGGGCACTCCTAGTATCTCTGCCTTCTCCTTTCCCTGCTGCTCCCCTGCCGAGATTCACTTTTTCTAGAGGCTGCGGTTTCAAGCACTGTGTGATGCGTTTGACACAAATCTCTTTCCCAGCTGTGACATGCCCTGGACTGTTTATCTGTGAGCACATGGGAGATTTCACAGCAAAATTGTCATCGGAGGGAGATCCTTTAAACCCCGACTTAAATGCACATGACGTTGATGCTGCATGAATGAAAGAAAACAGAAACTGCTGAGTGCCATCCTGAGCCATATCGTATCCGAGTATTGGTCTATCTAATCTGGCACCTTCCCTTTGGCAATGGCCACTGGGGACTGTTTCTTTATAAACCCTGCTGGGCAGGGCCTGTTGCTTGTTAGGTGTATGTAAAGCAGGGGTCCTGATCAAAGCTGGGGGCCACTAGACCTACTGTAATGCACATGATAAACCATAGTAAACACATCCCACTAGTGCAACATGGCTGTCTGCATGCTGCTGAGCGTGCAACAAGAATGCCCTTCCCGGTGGTCAAATCATGTGTAAGATTTTATTCCCCGGAACTGCATTGCTGAGTCTAGTACTCCGTGGACAGCGGGATGTCCCAGCACTGGGCAGTGCTAACTGGCCAGTGCTTTGATGTTAGCCCCTCTCTTAAAAATCACTTGCACAGCACCAGATGGACTCAGCTCTTTGCAAACAGAGGCTTCCGTCCTATACTTGGATCCACCTGGGTGTCAGGGTTTGCCCACCTGGAGCTCAGGACAGGATCAAGACCAACATAAGGATTTAGAAGGCCAGTGTTCCTTCATTGTTATGCTTACCTATGGTCAGAGCAGGTATTTGGAGCACCCGCAGAGGGTTAAGTATGACAGGGACCTGTTTGCTGGCCCTTTTTGACACAGTGTGGCCTAGTGGCTAGAGCATTGGCCTGGGACTCAAGCGACCTGGGTCTTATTGCCAACTCTGCCACTAGCCTGCTGGATGACCCTGGAAAAATAGCATCACCGCTCTGTGCCTCAGTTTCCCCATCTGTAAAATGGGGTAATGATACTGACCTCCTTTGTAAAGCCCTTTGAGATCTACTGCTATACAAGAGCTAAATACTATTATTTGTAACTACTGTCACAATTCCAAACAGTTATCAGCAGAATCTAAGGGTTAATGCTGCAAAATGTAAAAAAAAAAAGAACAAGAACACGAAGGGAGCAAAGTTGCTACATCAAAAAGGCTTTACCAATGCGTGTCCAAAGAGCACATGACCCACTCAGGCAACATCTTCCAAGGGGCTCTGATATTAAAAGAGCAATATTTCCTTCTGCTATTGTTTTTCTTGATAAAAATGAGTCATTAAACTGCTGGTCACTGTTGGGGAGGGAGCCACTTGATGAGGAAGACACCCTGGCTAAAGGATGGGATTGCAAGTTAGGAGATCTAAATTCCAGTCCCAGCCTTGCCATGGATTTGCTGAGTTACTGTGGGAAAGTCACTTGATGTCCGTTTCCCCATCTGTGGATAATGATTCTAACCTCCCCCACCCACCAACCAGTCTGTCATGAGGTTTAACTCATTCATGTTTTGAGATCTTTAGATGGAAGGAGTTCCATAAGCACCTGATGCAAACCCACTGAATGGTGAGACTCCCATTGATTTCAAGGGGCTTTGGATCAGGCTTTAAATCAGACATACTCAGACCTCAGTGGTTCAGGAGCCAAATTAGTGATCAGCATTATCCAAAAGAACCACAGTAGCGTGAAGTCATTGTTTCATTTACTAATATATGAAAGAACCCCTTGTGGCTTGAGAGCCTCAGTCTGAGTATCACTGCTCTAAATGCAATGTAAAGTTACAGCGAGTAACAAATTCTGGTGGAATGTTTCTCCATCAGAAAATGCAGTGTTGTCGAAAATTAAAACTTGCTGTGGGAACGTGTCAATGTCAAAGTTTCATTTAGGAAAAAAAAAAGGAAACTCAGTTGATTTTTCATTTCAAAACAGCTTTCACTTTGAGGGTCAGTGTGTATTTTATCAAATTATAATATCACATTTTAAAAGGTTAAAATTGGAACAAAACATTTCAATTTTATCCAAACAGAACATTTCAAATGACCCAAAACAAACTTTTTTTTTTAAAAAAAAGTCTCATTTTGTGGAAAATTTTGAAATGTTTAGTTTTCAGTCCAATTTGGAATGGAAACAAATTTCCCAATGTCAGAATTTCCTGTGGAACAGAAGCTCCAAGTTTCCATCAGCTCTATGTAAAATATTATATAAACACAGCTTCACTTATTTTCCTAAACAGTAGAAATGTAAATGGAGTTGAAAAAATAGCCTTGGAATACCTAAATGCTTTGAAGACATCAATATAAAAACTGCATGCTTTATTTTAAAATGGTATCTGTACGAAAATACAGCATCAGCTGAGTGCCTCAATAATATTTGATCATCTCTTCTGCTAAACTGTCTCAAACCGTTTTTTCCTGATCAGGTCTCTATTTACACAAGGTGTAATTCTATGATCAGTTCTCACTGGGGAAGGGAACACCCCCCCACTTCTCTGCGGGATGTTAGGCTGTCCTTGTGCTGTTCATAAAGCATTTGTTCTGTCCCTCCCACATTTGATTGGTTAGATATACAAAGAACACTTCAGGGATTTGAGGACAATCAAGCAGCTTGGTTTATTGCTGTGCTTAACTAGACTACTCCAAGCATCTGTAGTGGAGTGGGAGACGGCATATATGTGTGGGGGCGATGGATGGAACAGAGACAGAGGCATATTAGTATAATTAATCCTTTCAGATGTATAGAGCAACAGTATTAGCACGGCCTATTAGTAAGGTTCCCTGATGCTCCCATTAAGTCTTTCAAAAATTCCAATTTGCACATGCTCAGTAGAGATTTCTTATATTTTAAATTCCCTGAAGATTCTGTCTACACTGAGCATGCTCCGCCCAGGCACCAGAGATGAGGAAACGACTTGATTCAAATGCAAAGGGGACAAGAGCTGGCCTCTGGGAGGCATGGGGAGTAGGGGGAGACCTGGAAACCAGTAGATGGGGAGGGTACTGAGATGGAAAATATAGTATGTGGTCATGTTCTGAAAGCCTGTCAGAATGCACACGCACAAGTGGGCAATGAAGGCTGCACAGAAATCCTGAGCTTTGGCATTTCCGAACGTTAGGTGCTTGATTTAGCACCTCAACAATGTTCTTTTAACATAGTTTGTGTGTGTGTAATATATAATATTCATGTTGGAGAAAAATAGGCAAAATATCATACTGCCTCAAAGCATTGCAGCAAGACCCATCCAGGGCCGGTGCAAGGACGTTTCGTGCCCTAGGCGAAACGTCCTTGCACCGGCCCTGCGTCCCTCCCCCAGCCAGCCCCCCACCCCCACCCTGCCTGCGGGAGCTGAGTGTGGAACCGGGAGGCAGGGGGGCGGCTTGCCGTGGCTGCCTACCGGCTCCCCGCTCAGCGGCTGAGCTGGGAGGCAGGGGGGGGCTCCCCGCAGCTGCCTCCTGGCTCCCCACTCAGCGGCTGAGCAGGGACCCAGGAGGCAGCCACCCCCCAAATCCTGGCACCCTAGGCGACCACCTAGGGTCGCCTAGTGCTAGCGCCAGCCCTGGACCCATCCCCTAAATGGAGGGCAGGGACTTTCCCCTCAACTTTTTCCTCCTTTTCCAACAAGCAGCAGTGAGTGAGAAATGAGGGTATGGCTCACTTCCCACGTGCAATGATGGCCTTTGGATTAAGGCATTGTACTGGGATGCAGGAGATCTGAGTGCAATTCCTGGCTCTGCCACCGATTTCCCATCTGACCTTGGACAAGTCCCTTACTCACTCTGTGCCTCAGTTTCCTATCTCTACATTGGGAATAACACTTCCCCACTGCAGAGAGGGGTGGGGAGGATAAATTCATTCGTGTTTATGAGGTATCCAGATACCGTGATGATGGGCTCCTTAGGAGTAGATAAATGGATACGCTACTCAATGGCAGCCCTTATAGCTTCATGATTTGGGCATGTTAGAGATTTCTGTAAATGCAAATACACGACAACAGCAAGTTCCTCCTTTAATGGTACTCCTGCAGAGCTTTAATACAAACAGACCATCAGCTAAAGGAATGTGCATGATTCATTTGGTGTATTCTCTAACAGGGTGGAGCGTTGGAGGCTGTTGAACTAAGTGGATTAAAAGCACATGATTAAGTTTCTTAAAATAAGGCTCCTACAGTTTGCAGAGTTAGAGGATGGGGGGCAGTCATAATGTCTATCAGAAACAGGGTTTCTCAAGGTGGATAGTAACATAGGACCTAATAATTCCTTTTATTTGCAAGGATAATTTTTTTGCTATTAGACTAGGATCAGATGGTTGTATAAAAGATATTGCCAGCGCTTAGTTTTACAGTCACTTTTGCTTCTTTTTCAGGAAGGTGGCCAAAGAACCCAGGACAGCTGAGATGTTTTGCAGTGAGATGTGCCTAGAGCACATGCACTTCAAAGAGGACCAGGTTAAACACACCTAGATGCCAGGGACTTGGGGTAAATAGCACACAGTTTAAAGATATGTATTCAGGGGTCTGGTCTCCCTCCTTTGATAAGAATGTGCAGCTTCTATTAAAGAGACAAGGTGGATGAGGTAATGTCTTTTATTAGACCAATTTCTGTTAGTGGAAGGTACAAGGTACCAACCACATGTTGCGATAAGCCTGGACCCATGAATCCTGAAAGGTGTGTTGTGGGGGGTATTGCTCATCATAGCAGTGGAGATATGTCTGCAGGTTTGTATCTGTTGTTTTAACAGGGTCTGGTGCGGTTTTGAGTTGGTGTGGCCTGGTCTGTGGGGAGCTTGCTTCTGATGATGAGCTTGGTGAGTTATTTGAAGGCTAGTAAAGGAGGGTTGGGAAAGATTTCTTTTGGGATGTGTTCCCCATCAGATATGGAAGCCAGACTAAACAGTGACATGTACTTCCTGAGCAGATGCCAGAAACAAAACATCTCGCCAGAGGACTTCCATCTATAACCCTCTGACCACTACATCCAGCTCCAAATATGCTGAACTGCTCTGCAGAAGGACCTCAGAAAATCTGAGGAACCATCTCCTGTACCTTACATACTCCAGAAGAGACCACCTCAAACAGGAAATCATCACATATTCCCACACACCGGAAGAAAAAAAAAAAATCAGGAAATCTACCTAGAGCTCATACAGGAAACCCAAAACGACTATCAAAAACGCCTGCTGACAGCCATTCAACACAACAACAAATAGTGGAACCAACTACGACTCCACAACCACCAGAACATCCCCTCTGGGAGAAATCAAGACCCCATGACCCACCACACAGACATCACATGACACCCCAACGTCATCAACCTATGAAGACTACCCCTAACCAGAACTGAAGTATCTGTGCTCTCCAAGACTCAGAACTTCTGCCCCTGCCACAGAACCTGATATCGTACTAACATGTGGAGAACTAGAAGAATTCTTCGGCTGACTCCTCCTGAAGGAATTCTTTCATAACAAAGACGAAACCACCCGCAACCACCTTATCCCCACCAACAGTCATAACAAAAATGAATCATCTGACTGGACACCCGCCCCCTCCTCCAGCAGATGAAACCACACACTGGACCATTGCACAGATTGCTTCAAGGGGGGAAAAGAGACTGTAAAATCCTCAACGAACACACATCCACCACAATCTCTCTACCACCCAGAGGACGGCTATAGTCCCTGAAATCCAACCACAAGACACTGATCAAACCTGCAGACAAAGGGGGCGCCCTCATAGACCTAAGTCATGATGACTAAGTCAATGAGGCTAACAGACATGTCGCTAACACCGCCTACTATAAAGAACTCATAGATGATCCTACACCTCAATTCACACAGAAGTTTAAAGATATCATCAGATCCTTCCCAAAACAGCTCCAAGAAAAACTCTACACCCTCATCCCCCACAAACCCACCTCAGGCATCTTCTGCATGCTTCTCAAGGTACACAAACAAGGGAACCCAGCAGACCCATCATATCTAGCCATAGCACTCTTACTGATGGAATATCAGGACTCATAGAAGCCATCCTAAAACCACTTGCCACATACAGGGTCGGCTTCCTCCAGAAATTCTGCCACACTAACTACTCCCTCAGAACAGCACCTTTGCCACAAGGCATGTCACCTCCCTATACACCAATATCCCTTGGGCTCAGGCTCAAGGCGTGGCGGCTGTCCATAAATTGCAGGCCTAATCCAGTGCTCTCCCACCCCCGCAGGAACTGTTCAAGATAAGTGACACACCAGGTCTTGGCTGAGGTTTTGGAGCGACAAGCTAGGATGATGACTCACTAACAAGATGTCAGCTCCCGCCTCTCCTCTGCCAATGATGCTAGACTCTATGGCCCCCTTATTAAACTTTCAAACAAGCACCTTCGTGCTTTATCCAAGGATACCCCTCATACCTGGGAGGAGCTCCCTGTAAACATTCACATAGCCCCCTCATTGTCCTCCTTCAAATCCCTCCCTAAAAACCTTCTTTGCAGTGATGCCTACAGAAAACTGGACAACGTCTTTTTTTTTTGCTGAGGCCACTGCTTATCCTGATGACCAATGTTGTCTTATTGTTTCTTAGTATTACCCCAAGCTGTCTGTCAATATCCACCCATGGTCTCTCATCGTATACTCAGTTTGTAAACTCTTTGGGGGAGGGGCCGTCTTTTAGTTCTGCGTTTGTACCTAACACAATGGAGTCTGGGTAAGAATTAATAAATTAATTAAATAACAGACTCAGAAGCTGGCAGTAACAACAGCTGCACTCATTTTTTAAAAAGCATTTTCGTCTTTTGTCTGACCCTAAAATGCCACACAAGTGTCCCAGTTTCCAAGTTTGCAAATACAGTCACTTTAATCAAGAGATGAGAGAGAGAGAGAGGCAATTTCAGTCCTACCCTGCTTTCTGCCCTGCTACCCAAATTTCGGCCTACCTCTACCTCCCTGTCAGCAGCGTAACAAAGGACAGAGGCACACACAGCTTTGATGTACGTACGTTAACATTCAGTGCTTTCAGGCGGCAGAGAGACTCCATGCCAAGAATACTGTACTCTGGACTGCTCTGCTAAAATGTCTGAAAGTCAAGGAAGATGATATTTCCATCTTCTCCGAAACTGAATACTGGGAACATGCCCACACAGTCCTTCTTACAATCTCCAAAATTCAGTTAGCCGCAAGGGATGGGCAGGGGTCAAGCTTTCCCTGGCTTAATAGTACTATTGTATATTAACCCCTTCCCTGCTGGTGGTGCACAAATTCTCCTTGGCTAACAAAGAATTAGACATGGCATTCATATGCACAAATACATATTCATTTTTGCAAGGGATGCGATTTTAACTCTGCCAGGTCCCTGCCTGCACAACCGGGGAGGCACAAACCTGCAGCGAAACACAGCACAGCCTCCAGAATGCCATACGTCGGCATTAATTACTGGATCATACCATATGGGTACCATGTCTGTAGCTGTATGTCAAGAAGTGAAGGGCGCTTTGGTTTTCCACCTCTGAAAGTCTCGGGCAGAAGTTTCAAAACATGATTAACGACTGCTGTCTGAAAAATGAAACTGCCACTCTCTTCCATTTTCATGGGTGCTTTAAGGTAGAGTAGTAATTCAGGAGTCAGATAACCAGGTCATTCACCACACGTTTATTTTCTTAGCACTGTGCTTCCACTATTTGGAGAGAGCAGCAAGAAAGGAAAATGGGAGCATTCATTTGCTAAAATGGCTGCTTTTTTAATCGATTCATCTCAGCTGAACACTTCAGACGAATGGTCGACAATTGTGCACCTACGGCCAAGCCTGAAAGCAGGGAAGCAAACTGGTCAAATGAGCTTAGAGCTATCTTTAAATCAGCCAACCGTAACAACATAATACTTTAGCAGCCGGGCACCACCGCTTACCAGAAGGTCAGGAATTAATTTTGATCTACAAGTTTGTCACAATGGGACGCGGAGCCTCAGTAATCAATACTGAACTCCCAAATGTTGCACATTAGACAAGGATAATGAGACAACGTTAGGGTAACCTTATACTGTCTGGCAGCACACTTTGGTAGGACAGTTTGCAGCAGCCCAGCTGTCTCAGAGCTCAGGAGCTGCTCGGCTGGTAGAATTTGGACTTTAACAGCAGCTGTTAGTGTTCCACGTTTCCCCCTTAGTGCTTGCCTTCGACTTTAACGAGGCATTTTTTGGTGGGTCTCAGCATTGCCTCGTCTTTTACAAATTATGCTTTCGGCTACAAAAATAGCGCAGATGGTAAAATAATCATCATAAATCAGAGAAGAACTCCCCAGAGGAAGAGAGAAATGTCTTTCTTTTCCCCTCCCTATGTAAAAGGCCTCAGCTTCCATTTATATATTGCGTTTCTCATCCCAAAGTGCTTTACAAAGTGTGTGGCCATCCTCTACTAGATGCTGCACATCACAAAATACCACTGAATTAGCCATGAAATCCCCGGCACGTAAACATGCACTGATGGGACGCTACCACAGCCTAGCATTAAAAGCAGCCACATAGAATAGCCACAAGAGAGCCTGGAAAACAAAGTGTGGTCACTAGGACAACAGAAAGAGTCACCGCGGCTGACATTTCTTCCTTATAATCTCCCTAAAATATAGCACAAAGCGGGAATATAGGCCTATGCTTAAGGTGCTGGATTAGGGCTTGGAAGAGCTGGGTTCAATTTCTGGCTCTTCCTTTGTGACCTTAGCCTCTCTGTGCAGCAGTTCCCCATCTGAAAGAGTAGAGAGAATAATCATTCAAACAAGTCACTGGTCACCGTAATTTGCAATGCAGAAGCAGCTACTAAATACACCGGATGGGGCAAGCCACAAGCCTGGGTTATTTGTGAATAATGGTAGCATGGAAAGGGAACAAGCTGACCCGGGGGTGATGGGGTATAGGAGGGCAGTGCTGTGCAGTGGCCTGGGCTAGGTTGCGACTCTGCAGGAATGCCAATAGAGTCCTCTGCTCTCATGGCCCCAGCCACTCCTGATGACAACAGGTCTGGCACATGTTGTAATAATAATAAAAGCCTGGCTTGTATATCACACTTTTTATCAGTAGATCTCAAAGCGCTTAACAAAGAAGGTAAACATCATTATTCCCATTTTACAGATGGGAAAACTGAGGCACAGAGACCAGAAATGATGTGCTTAAAGCCATCCAATGGCAGAGCCAAGAATAGAACCCAAGTCTCCTCAGTCCCAGTCCAGTGCTCTATCCACTAGGTAACACTGTCTCCTTTGTAGCATTTTTCCACTTTAGTTTTCTGATGAAGTGGGTACTAACCCACGAAAGCTTATGCTGAAATAAATTTGTTAGTCTCTAAGGTGCTACAAGTTTTTCTTTCTTATTTTCATTCTCCTTCCATGTTTTCCCTGTGGGAGGGCACTATAAAGTCAGATTTATAAATATATACTGTGTATGTATTATACTACCATGTGCCCTTTTTGTATAAGTACAGAGATCCTAGTGGCATGAACTGGGACCACCTCATCACTAATTCCATCTCCACTGTAGTGCATCCACCTCTGGCATTGAACATGGCAACTGTTTATCAGCATGCAGCAACGCTTTAGAACATTTGAGACACAAAGTGCAGAAAAACACCACCATGAAAAAGAAACTGTAGGAGGCATTTAGGAAGTCAAGAATGCATTTACCAAAGTCACCTGGTGTCATATTCTTAAAAGTAGTTCATCTATTCATAGATTCCAGGGCCCAGAGACCATTGTGCTCATCTAATGTGCCTTCCTGAAGGAAACATGCTATAGAGCTTCCCCAAAATAATTCCTTTTGAACTAGAACGTATCTTCTAAAAAAATATCCAATCTTGATTTTAAAATGGTCAATGATGGAGAATCCGCTACAACCCTTAGTTAAAAATGTACCCCTTATTTCCGGTCTAACCTTGTCTAGCTTCAATTTCCAGCCATTGGCTCGAATTCCATAAGACCTAATGACAGCAAGGGTTTAATGGACCCTGGTTTTACGCAGTCACCAATACAACAGGGCCCCTCAACAACATGCAGGGGCGTTTTTTGATTATTGACTAGGAGAAAAAAATGCCCACTATTAGAAAACCTACAACACTTCCTGCATTTTCCCTATCAAAATACTGAGATTGTCTGATTCTGCTTAGCTTAGGAGACCTGATGAGATCACATCCCAAGGTGACATAGCTTCAGGCCAACATAAAGATGCTTTGGGGAGAGTTCACCAGCACCAACCCTACTTCCTAAAACCATACAGATATTTTCTGAATTTCTGACTTACTATTTTGGGGCAGCTGTTTTTGTTTAGGGTCAAGTTATGTCCGTGTTGCTAATGGTAGTTTTTAAATGCTTAACTGTTTCATATTTCTTTTTCATTTCTTCCCTAGTGACGTGGGATATCATGTGTTACCAAAGGAATTTCATTAATCTTCCAGGTTCGTGTCTGCGATGAAAAGATGCAATCTTTCACAATTAAGCGCCCCAGCTTGTAGCTAGATAATAGAAAGCTCTGAGTGATACCCAAGAAGGAGACACCCATTACCTCGAACACTCCAGCGGTTGACAAGGACTTTTTGCAAACTCTTTGGCAGAAGAGAGTTTTTATATATTTTTAACTTGGCTCTGAAAATAAGTCACAAAAGAACTAGACTCACTGTTCATTCCTGGGTTAGATGTGCTCCCAAAGCTGTTGGATTTCCCAGTGCGTGAGACCTGTGCTGACACATTCCAAACGGAGAAATTGTTTCTACCATGTTCTCACTTTTCCCTAATATGTAGTTTTGTGCAATACTTACAGCTCTTTGACAATCAGCATTGCCTGTAGACAGCTCCATCTCACTCCAATCACTCCCTTAGATGTTAACAACCCTGTGATGGCCATCATTGATATTGACAACTCCTAACAAAGCTAGTAGAGTGACATTTCAGTAGGAAATTATGGTAAAGCTGCAGTGATCAGACAGAGCCATAAAAGTTAATTAAGATGTGACAACAGTAAATACATAGGAAAACCATAGGCACCATAGTCAGGTTTTGGTGAGATTTCTTAAGCTGCAGCATAGCCAGAACACGGATATATTTCTTGCAATTCACAGCTCATTTTGCTGGTCTCCAATAGCCTCAACAAATTGGTATCACTGGGTGAATTAGAAGGAATGCAAAGCTACTGTACAGTTGGTAGCATTTTTATTGATTGTATTCAAGTACTTGTCAGATATCTGAATATGGAGAAGATGGTCAAGTTTCCAAATGGAGTTTGAATACAGAGAGAGGTGACTTCATCCTGGTATCACGCCTTGAGTGGAAATTTAACATAGTGACTTCTTGACTAAGACCTGAATATGGAAAAGGTCAGTGGGAAAGAAAATATTAACATCTACCTAAACAATATGGGACCACCTTTTAACTCCACTGAGGGTACGTCTTCACTCTATCAGGGATCAATTTATTGCATCTTGTCTAGATGCAATAAATCGATCCCTGAACACACTCCCCGTCGACTCCAGAACTCCACCACCACGAGAGGCGGAAGCGGAGTCGATGGGGGAATGGCAGCGGTTGACTTGCCACCGTCCTCACGGCCAGGTAAGTCAACCTACGATATGCCAACTTCAGCTACACTATTCGCGTAGCTGAAGTTGTGTATCGTAGGTCAACACCCCCCCTAGTGTAGACCAAGCCTGAGTGTTTTGGAGGAACACAGTGGAAAAGCAAAATCTCAGGACTGGCTTCTTAGACAGAGATGGATAGGATAAGAGAGGCCAGTCCAGCACCCCCCTTCAGAGCAGATGTGTCTGGTCTTACCTGTTTCCAACTTACCTGTTGCCAACTCTCATGAGTTTGTCATGAGACTCATAATAATTATTGTTTTCCTTAAAGTCCCAGCTCCTGGAGACAAGTGGAGATGTGATGTTTTCAGCCTTCCTTCTTAAAGAAAAAATAAGTTTCTAGCCCCTGTGGCTGTGGAGAAAGCTTAAAAATGTGATCCCAGTGCACCCTACAGTCTCAAAAAGCAGAAGGCAAATAAAAAGAACACCAAATCTATTATTTGGATATAATCTCATTATTTTTACATAATCTCATGATTTTTGATGAGTCTGACTCATGATTTTTGAACCTTTTGGATTGGCAATATGATTGTTTCTCTGCATCAATTCAGTCATCACAAGGCAGTTCCCAATGGTTCCCTTTTCAGTGTTACATCCAGTCCACGTTTCAAACAATGGTGCTTCCACTGGGAAACTATTCGACACTCTTCACAGATGTCATCATCAGATTGAGTTTTTTGGGTTTTTTCTGCTGTTCCACCAAGTTTCTCTTTTTTACATTTTATTTCTGGATCTACCATCTCCCCACCCCAAAACTTGCAAATAGCTGCAGACTCTTAACCTACCTTCTCTTCATCCTCTGCCTTAGCTGTGGCTTAGCTAAGCTATATACAGATCTATCCAATTATTAACCCTTCCACATAAATCGGTCCCATCAATCTCCATGTGATAGGTGCCCTTCTCTGAACATCCTTCTCACTTATAATATATTTCTAGTGATGAGATGCCCAGAAGAGAACACAATCCAGGTGTGATCATACTAGAGCTGCAGAGAGGTGGACTAGTAACCACTATGCTCCATGACATTAGGTATTTGCATGCAAAGCCCATCGCTGCACTGGCCTATTTTGCTGCTATACCATATTACATTTATACCTAACTTGCTCTCCCCTAGGTCTCTAGTAGTACAACTTCTTTCCAGGTTTCTCCTTCTCAGTTGATTTGAATTAATCAGATGAATTTGTTTGCATTTTTCCTTATTAAGCTCTGTTATTTTCTACCCATTTTTCTTGGTCCTTCTACACCATTTTTCTGTATCCAATGGTATTTGCAATGCCTCCCAGTTTAGTATCATCTATAAGTTTAATGAATGTGTTTTTTACTCCTTCTTTTAGATCTTTTATGAAAACGGTATATTTGACTAGGTCTAACGCTGATACCAGCAGTAACCCACTAGTAACTTCCCACTCACCAATTTGGAATATTCCCTTTCATTTATGACCTTTAAGCTAGTTTTCAATTCATATGAGCGTTCATATCCAAGCCAGTTTGAATTAATGTTACGGATGGGATTTCACGAGGCCCTGTATTATATTTGGCTTGCAGTAGCGCATATGTTATGACCCATGACAGATTTCATTGTGGGCTTGAAATTCCATAGCAGAGATATTGCTGAAGACCTGAAATCCTAATTGCTTCCTGAATAAAGTGGAAATTCCCCCCACAGCCCTCCGGCTTATTGACATTCAATATTTTGATGCGAAAAAGTTAACGAATTCCTGAGGCGATAACTGTGTCAGGTAATGGTTACACGTGCCAAAATTCACACTCATTTTTATTGTTGCTATTAATATGTATTTTCTAATAGCACCCAGACAGCCTGGTCAGAAGATAGGGTTCCCAGGAGGCCAATTTTAGACCAGAACGCCCAATCGAAAATGGGGGGAATAGCTCAGTGGTTTGAGCATTGGCCTGCTAAACCCAGGGTTGAGAGTTCAATCCTTGAGGGGGCCATTTAGGGATCTGGGGCAAAAATTGGGGATTGGTCCTGCTTTGAGCAGGGGGTTGGACTAGATGACCTCCTAAGGTCCCTTCCAATCCTGAGATTCTATGATTCTATGAAAAGGGACCTTGTTGGCTCTGGTCAGCACCACTGACGGGGCCGTTAAAAGTCCAGTCAGTGGCGTAGCAGAGCTAAGGAAGGCTCCCTGCCTGCCCTGGCTCCACGCAGCTCCTGGAAGCAGCTGCCATGTTCCTGAGGCCCCTAGGCGCAGGGGCAATAAAGGAAGATCCACATGCTGCCCCCACTTCCAGTTCCTGGCCAATGGGAGCTGTGGGGGCAGGCAGCGCGCACCGTGCAGAGCCACCTGGCCGTACCTCCACCAAGGGGCCGGACATGGCAGCCGCTTCCAGGAGCGACGTGGAGTCAGGGCTGGCAGGCAGCCTGCCTTAGCCTTGCCGCAACACCAACCAAGAGCCGCCCGAGGTAAGTGCCGCCCGGCTGGAGCCCAAACCCTCTGCCCCAGGTCAGAACCCCCTCCCGGACCCCGCACCCCATCCCTGCACTCCAATCCCCTACCTCAGACATCAGCCCCCTCCTGCACCCAAACCCCCTCCCAGAGCCCACATCCCGTACTCCAATCCTCTGCCCCAGCCCTGAGCCCCCTCCTGCCATCCCAAACCCCTCATTCCCAGCCCCACCCCATAGCCTGCACATCCAGCCAGAGCCCTCACCCCCTCACACACCCCAAACCCCTGCCCCAGCCCAGTGAAAGTAAGTGAGGGTGGGGGAAAGCAAGCAACAGAGGAAGGGGGGCTCGAATGAGTGGAGGGTGGGGCCCCAGGGAAGGGGCGGGGCAGGGGGCGGGGCATGGGTGTTCAGTTTTGTGCAATTAGAAAGTTGGCAACCCTATCAGCAGATAGGCCTCTTTGTGTTCAGTGCTGTACAAACACAGACAAAGTCCCTGCCTAAATGATTTGTGATTTTTGCTTAAAATGGAACCAGGCTGCATTTTGTTCTTGTGTGATACTGACAGACCCAGTGGGCAACAGAAGTTAGCAAGAATCTTGGTTTGGATTTGCCTAAAGCTAGTTTCTATTGTCAGGATAAACCAGAGGTCGATACTAGGCTGTGTAGTCATAGGCGCATCACTGGGAAGCATTCTGCTAGCACTTGATGTGAAATGACTTCAGCGTCTCAGGGCTTGTCTATGCTACCACGTGGGGTCGATCTAAGATACGCAACTTCAGCTACGTGAATAGCGTAGCTGAAGTCGACATACTTAGATCTACTCACCCTGGTGTCTTCACTGCGATAAGTCAACAGCTGACGCTCTCCTGTCAACTCCGCCTACGCCTCATGGCCTGGTGGAGTACCGGAGTCGACGGGAGAGTGCTCAGCGGTTGATTTATTGCTTCTAGACTAGACGCAATAAATCGACCCCCGCTGGATCGATCGCCACCCGCCGATCCGGCAGGTAACGTAGACAAGCCCTAACACTGGCGAGTGGCTGAAGGAGCATGAAATGATAGCAAGAGCTGGAGGTGGAGAGAGGGGTTTAGGGCATTAGAGAAACACCAGACACCTTTGCCAAATCTATAGCTCCGTAATACAGCGATTAAAAGATGGAGAAGAATGTACCGTAAAAGAAAATCGGCACTCACCATTCTAATTAGATTTAAAATGTTGCTGAATATGGTAATCAGAAAAACGTCACAGAGCAGTGGAAGTAGCCATAGGGAACATTGCTCAGGCTGTTTGAAACTGGCTGCGTCTCTAGAATGGCCATCTTTCAAAATAGCTGTTTAATAAAGCACCCAGGCCAGGCTCTCTTCTCCTTTCTGCAAGGCAGACAAGCTGCATTATTACACAGGTGACAGTGATTGGTTCTGCTGCCTTAATCCAAAGGTACCTCATTATCACCTAAGGCTGCAGATACTGACAAAGGGAAATGCTGCCTGGTGCAGTGTAATCTTACATGTTGTGAATAGCAAAAAAAACCTCATGCTTAGGCTGTGCTCAACATGCCTTTTTTTAAAAAAAATGTGTTTGTTTTCTTGCTATGGAAGATAATCTGACTGCGGGCAGATTAATACTATTCTCTATTTGTCAGCACCAAAGGTTCCTTAGCATGAACAATGACTGATTTAAACTGACAGTAGGATTACCAGTGGTGGTGTAGCCATACTGGCCCCAGGATATTAGAGAGAGCTCCGAATAGCTCTATGAAGCTCTAAAGCTTGTCTTTCTCACCAACAGAAATTGGTCCAATAAAAGATATTACCTCACCCACCTTGTCTCAGGGTACGTCTATACTTACCCGTCGCGTCGGAGGCGCGGGATCGATGTTCTGGGTTCGATTTATCGCGTCTTGTCTAGACGCGATAAATCAAACCAGGAAGTGCTCCCCCGTCGACGCCGGTAATCCTGCTCTGCGAACGGAGTAGGCAGAGTCGACAGGGGAGCCTGCGCGCCGCGTCTGGACCACAGGTAAGTTCGAACTAAGATACTTTGACTTCAGCTACGTTATTAACGTAGCTGAAGTTGCGTATCTTAGTTCGACAGGGGGGGTTAGTGTAGACCTAGCCTCAGTAGTATTACCAAGCAGTGCTCAAGTTTTGGGGTGGAGGAAATGATATAACACCCCAAAAGGCAGGTAGTTCAACTCTCCCCCACACCTTTTGGTAGCTACCTACTTGCCCCCCAACTGGCCCCGAAATCAGCAGCACAAAACTGGGTTATGACTACACCTGGATGGAAAACAGCTTTTCCATCCTGCGAATATTTTAAAGAGTTTGAAATATTTTCCTGTCTCAAACTGGGGCGAAAGAGCTGAAATCTCAAAGATGCTCACAAACTGAAAATTTACTATATTTTTTTTCCTCATTTGGGGTCATTTGAAACATTTTATTTTGATCATTTCAAAATGTTTCGATTTCAACCTTTGTCCTCTTTTTTAACCTTTTTCTTCAGTCGAACTAGCTTACATTTCAAAATGAAGAGTCAGTTCAAAATGGGAACAAGGAATATGTCATTTTGAAAATGGTTAAACATTTTTCTCTTGACATTTTTTCGAGTTGGGAAATTTCTCGAGCCCGACCTTGTTTTGTGAATAGTTTTGGTTTTGTTGAATCGGCATTTTTGATGAAAAAACAATCAAAAAATTCCCAACAGGCTCTAGTTATAAACATGATAGCCTATAACCCCTCTTCCGAGCACTGCTTCCAAGGTGGTTTGCGCCTAATGAGAGCAAAGCCAAGAACATTGGCCCCACCCACCTGGACTTTGCTTCTGTTTTAAAACCACCCTGGACAGTGAAAAGTTTTATCATGAGGAAACCTTATTATAAAAATATACTTAATGGTATATTATTGCTGCTGCCGCCAATGAGTTCTCTTCAGCAGAAACAAGCCCATGCATTTTCAGAGGTGAAACTCGCATTGACTTCCTTTGGATCAGGATTTCACCCATGAACTCCAGGCAAAGCCAGCTACAGAATAGTTAGAGCACTCCCTGCTGGCTGCTTCACACAGCAGCAATCTTGAACCCCATAGGTTAAATGAGGTCAATAACTTTGCCCCGAGAATAGAGAGAGGCCATTCTTCAATGGACGAGATGAGGGAAAGCAGGGCGGGTGAGTGATGATCTCAGATGGAAGGAGCAGGCTACTGCTGTTCTTTCTCAAACGGTTATAAATTCCCACCGAGCGAAAGAAAAACAAAGGGAGACCAGGAGGAATGCAGCACTGGCAGCTTTTCATCATAACACCACAGACTACAAGGCAGCAATAAACAATAAATCTCATCGCAGGAGAGTTCAAGCATTCGCTGATTTTCAGCCTCACCAAAAAAGTTGGTGAGAAAGAACATTAGGTCGAAAAATTAATAGACCACCATCCTTGTGCTGCAATCTAAATCTCATCTATCATTCAGGGCATATCACCATAAATTACAGTGACTCTCAATGCATGCTGCTACTTTACTGCCCATCACCTATGCTCAATATTGAACAGTTATGTCCCTCAGTCTAGTAGGGTTATTGTAATCTGGAGTGTCCATGCCTTGAATCATTATCCCTTGTTAAAGCCCTTCAGACAACCCAAGAATGGATCTCCTAGGCAGTAGGCATTTCTATGGGAAGATTTGAAAGCTTAGCGGACATCTGCACAGATCCTTTTTGTGCTCTGCTTGTCCATTTGATCACATGGGTGTGGGTATGATTTCCAATAGAGTTAACTGAAATTAGATACAAAAATTCCCCAAAGAGAGCTCCCCAAGAGCTCAGCCGCTGAGCAGGGAGACAAGGGGCAGCCGCGGCAAGCCGCCCCTTGTCTCCCCGCTCAGCAGCTCAGCCACTGAGCGGGGAGGCAGCGGGCAGCCGCCCGCCGCCCCCCAAATCTTGGCGCCCAAGGCGACCGCCTAGGGTCACCTAGTGGGCGCGCCGGCCCTGAAAGTGAGAGATGGTAAATCTATTTGAAATCTGAATTTCACTCATTTCGAACTCTCTGTATCTATGCTGCAGCCAGTTATGTTGTTTTCCTATGGTGCCATATGTCGTAATTTGCTTGCCAACTCCTTTCATATTTCCACAGATCACAGGCCCCATGTGTAAGTTGATCTTCTCCATGGACGCCACATGTGGGTTTTAAGTTGGCAGGGCGGCGTACCAACTAGGTGGTTTGGGTTTCAAGCCAGTTTTTGTAGCGACTTGCTTTGCTTTTGAATTTGCCCTGCAAAGTCCTGGGTTCCACAGCCACAGAGAAAGCTGCCCATTCTGAGGATCTAACACACCAGTATCTCCACTGACTGCAGAATGCCAGGTTTGCTTGGTCTGGTCTGCACAAAAATCTAATCTGCCACATCTCAGCAAGCACAAACCCGCTCTCATTAATGGAGAGTTATTTTTAAATCCTAATTTTCTTGGACGTGGTTCTAACTACAAGTTATTTTAAATGCAAGAAATAAGCACATTTCGCATGCCATTCACAACACCCAGTTAGGGTCTGAAATATCACTGAATTGTACTGTAGGGCTTATGCAAACTAGAGCCAGATTCAATAATGGCTGTCCAGTTTCTGCACTGCTCAAGGTTACATACACTGAAAAATAAATTTTTTAAGAGTTCGTGTTGCCTTGAAGGAGCTTCTGGAGCATGAAAGGTGGAGCAGGATTTTTTCCTTTGGGTCTGCCCAGGAAGAGGTCCATCACCATGGTATTCAAGCCCCTCACATACATTAGGGGATTTATTCTCCCAACAGCCTTTGATGTAGAGAAATATTATTATCCCTGTTTTAAAGGAGGGGAACTATGCCTAAGCTCACGCAGAGATTCCGGGGTAGAATCTATATCTCCTGAGACCTAGCCCAGTGCTTTAATCATAAAAAACATCATAATTCACCATATTCCAAAGAGTGAACGAATATAATATAAATTGATCATATTGATAGTTGATTTATAGTATGGTACAACTGTGGTATTATTTTTACTTATTCAGCCCAAAGAGGTGCATTATATGGCAACTAACATTCAAATATAGTTTAAGTCAAGCTATAGTTAATCTGCCCTAACTTTATTCCATAGTCATAAATTCACAGACCATTATGATCATCTAGTGTGACCTCCTGCGTGACATATAGATGAAGGTTTCTAACCATCAGAGGAGTGAAGTTCTGGAACAGCCTTCCAAGGGAAGCAGTGGGGGCAAAAGACCTATCTGGCTTCAAGATTAAGCTAGATACATTTATGGAGGAGATGGTTTGATGGGATAACATGATCTTAGTCAAAGGTCAATTAATTGCCATCAGTGGTAAATAGGACCAATGGTCAATGATGGGATGTTAGAAGTTACTACAGAGAACTTTTTCCTGGGTGTCTGGCTAGTGAGTCTTCCCCACATGCTCGGGGTTCAGCTGATCACCATATTTGGGGTTGGGAAGGAATTTTCCTCCAGGGTAGATTGGCAGAGGCCCTGGAGGTTTTTTGCCTTCCTCTGCAGCATGGGGCACGGGTCACTTACCGGTGGATTCTCTGCATCTTCAAGTCTTTAAACCATGATTTGAGGACTTCAATAGCTGAGACATAGGTGAGAGGATTATTCCAGGAGTGGGTGGGTGAGATTCTGTGGCCTGCATTGTTCAGGAGGTCAGACTAGATGATCATAATGGTCCCTTCTGACCTTAAAGTCTATGAGTCTATATAGAACCTCACCCAGTAATTTCTGCATCAAGCCCATAACTTCTGGTGGAGCTGGAGTTTATCTTCTTGAAAGACATCTCGTCTTGACTTAAAGACTTCAAGTGATGGAGCATCCACCCCCTCCCTAGGTAAGTTGTTCCAGTTGTTAATTACCCACACTGTTAAAACTTACTCTGCATTTGTTTAGCTTTAGCTGCCAATCAGTGGATCTCGTTATGATACTTCCTGCTAGATTAAGGCACCTTCTAACTCTCAGAAATCTCTTGTCCTGTAGGTACTTGTAGATCATGATGTAGTCACCTATTAACCTACTCATCGATAAACTACATAGGTTGAGCTTCTTTATAATAAACATACTTCATAGTTAAACCAGCCTGACGTAGTTTTGCATGTACAGTTTACTCTGATTTCAGGGGTGACAGAAGAACAGCAGCTTTATTCTTAAAAACAATTCTTATGCTACCACTACATTTTGTTGAGGATAAATGCACAATCTCTAGTTGTTCTTAGGCAGCTGTACCAATGCATTTAACTGTACTTCAGAGAAAGGAATTCATCAGAGAAGAAACCTTTCTAAAAACCATGGTAGATGCCTAGGAAACAACACAAAGAGGAACCAGCTCCGGGAAAGTGCTTGAATGATTTAGCATCTCTACAAATTAAAAGCCAGTAAAAATAGCAATTACTAATGACAGACAAGCAATTTACTCTTCTATTCATCCACCTCATCATAGATATATGGTTGCATCCTTGTGACTTATCTACACCAGCTCCATTTATACTGTAATATATGGCTGTTGTTGCATTATCGCTTTTTTTTTTAAAGGACATCCGTTTTATTTGCAGTTGAATGCAATGAAAAATGCACTGAAAGAGAAGGATCTAAATAAAATAAAATTAGAGAAATAAGAGAAGAAATGCTTCAAAAGCCAAATAAACATAGCTTGTCAAAAGGAAGGTTTATGGGGGGCTGCGTTTTGGAGGCTTTTTTGTGCCTGCTGGACCAATTTTTCATACATCTGGAAAGACGTATTAATCACAAAGACTTTGGGTCCAGTAGAGAGAGTTATTGCATGTTTTCCTTAGGGCAAGGAAGTTTACTTTAATCAAATGGAATTTAAGTCCCTTGCTACTCCACCTACAGATGGCTGGAATGCTGAACTTTATCCACTGGTGGCTTTGAAAAGACTGTTTGTTCAAGATACATCTTAATTTATAATCCCACAAAAGTGTGTCCCAGTTTGATAACACCATGGGCAGGTCTACACTACAAATGTAAGTCGACTTCAGTTAAGTCGACATCCAGTAGCCGCAGTAATTAAGTCGATACATAGTGCGTATCCACACCACACTCCTTGTGTTGGTGGAGCGTGTCCTCACTAGCAGCGCTTGCATGGATGCAGAGAGCACTGCAATGTGGGTAGGTATCCCACAGTGCAACTTGCCGCACGGGGTTTTGGGAAGAATATAAGAACATGTGACCCAAAATTATTACTTGAAACAGCATACTCACCAGAGGTTCCTTCCCTGGCATCACGCTCGGCCACGATGCTGTTCTGAGATGGGCTGGTCTGCTCCAGGGTTACGAACAGCTCCTGTCTCTCCGGGATAATGGATCCCCCGCTAGCCTGTTTCCCATTCACCTCCTCCTCTTCCTCGTCCAAGACCGCCTCCTTAGTGTTGCCTGCACTGGCCCAGGACTCCGACTCCTCAGAGCAATCCAGGCTGCTCTTGGGGGTCATGGTGGGGTCGCCACTGAGAATGGCATCTAGCTCCTTGTAGAAGCGGCATGCCTGTGGTGCTGCACCAGAGCAACTGTTCGCCTCCCTTGCCTTCTGGTGCACCTGCCACCGTTCCTTGATTTTCATGTGGAACTGCGGCGTGTCCCTGGTATAGCCCTTCTCCCCACGCAATCTGTTTGTAGATGTCTACATTTCTATGGCTGGATTGAAGCTATGCCTGCACAGCCTCTTCTACCCACAGACCAAGAAGATCCACTACCTACCGTGAACTCCAGGCTGGAGCACGTCTGGAGCCTGGAGCTGCCATGTTCAGCCATGCAGGCGAGCTCTCCACACCAAAAAAACAGGAGATGGAAATTCAAAAGTTCCCAGCCCTTTAACAGGGGAGGGGCTGTTTCCGGTGGACCAGGCTGCTGTGCAGCAGAGTTGAAAACATTTACCAGAGCAGTGACAGCTGAGCATTGTGGGACACCTCCTGGAAGCCAGTTAGGTTGACATAAGCAACTCAATGTCTACATTGCCTCTAAAAGTTAACCTAACAAGGTTGAATTAAGCACTACGCGTCGCATGGAGGTGAAGTATTAAGTCAACATAGCAGGCGAGTTACATCAGCGGGAGGGACCTGGTAGTGTAGACACAGACATTATTAGGTCGAAATAAGACAGCTTACGTAACTCTGTAGTGTAGACAAGGCCTATGTGAAGTGACCTACTGTCCCATGGCTTAGTTACCACAATTAGCACTCGGCCTATAGTTTCAAGTTAATAAGTGTACTTGTTCCTGTCTTCTCTTCCTCTCCTCGTCAAAGGCAGTTTTAGAGATGTAAAAGATTATTATTATTATGCTTATTTCAGTAGTGCCTAGGGGACATCCAAGAACCCATTGTGCTAGGCACTGTAGTGACACAGAATAAGAGACAACACCTGACCCTAGGAATTTATGGTCTAAATTAACAAGAGGGACAAAGGGAAGCGGGACGGGATATAACATACCAGCAGAGTGAATCACGTGATGGTCTGCAAACATCACATTAGTGCTATGAATTTTGTGCGTGTGGTTTTTCTTGTAATCCTTTGGGTGGGGTTTTGTTTGGAGGGGCTTAGCTCAACAGAGAGACAAAGACAGGATAGAGGAATATGAGCAAGGTAGCGGGAGGGGGTTGGAGTGAATAGTCAATCAGCGCAGGGGAAAGAATATTGTCATGCATGATGCACTCCCCCCCATCAACCAGTCAAGTTGCAAACGCATGATGGAATTCACCATAGTAAGCCAATCAGCATGACAGAGATGCCCAGAACCCAGCAGAGCCCTGAACCTGGTGCTAAAGGCACAACATGCTCTTGATCTAGTCATATACTGTAAGCTCTTTGGGGCTGTGACAAGGTTGGACTCACCCCCGCGGCGCCTCCTGCTGGTTGTCGTCGGGAATTAGCTCACCAGCCTCTGGAGCGCCATCTGCAGGCCGGTGATCCACCTGACTGCTCTCTGGCCCCGTATCCCTCCCAGGACCCAGTGCCCCTTTAACTACGGTGCTGCCCCCTGGCAGTACCCCCTCCGCCTTATTCTCAGGGTCTCCCTCTCCCAGGGGAACCCCCACCCACTATCCCCACTTCACCTCAGTCATAGGCTACTGCCAGTCACCATCAAGCCCCCGCTCACTGGGGTGGACTGCAGTATCAGCCACTCATCACAGGCAAAGGGGACCTGCTGCCTATGCCTAGCGTGGGCTGCCCCTGCAACCCCAGTACCTATCTTGGCCTTACCAGGCCTGCAGCCTGGGGTTTTCTCAGGCCGGAGCTCCCCAGCTCCCTTAGCCTTTCCCCAGCCCTGCTCCACTTCAGGTACCCTGCTTAGCTCCTAGCAGCCAGGCCCTTCTCCCTCTACAGGCAGAGGAAGACTCCTGCTCCAGGCCCACTGCCCTAAGGGCCAGCTGGGCCCTGATTAAACTGTCCACAGGTGTGGCTGCTTTGCCAATCAGCCTAGCTTCCAGCCTCAGCCCACTCCCAGGGCTGTTTCCAGCCCCTCAGAGCCCTAGCGGGGAGCCACCCCACTACAGGGGCAAGGAATGAATCTTCCTATGATATACATCTGCCAACAGCACTGTATAAAACTGCCTTATGGAATGAACTGCCTGAAATGAGGTAGCGCTAACAAGGGCCAGTTATACTGTCCCACCTTTGCCAAAATACCTAGCAGCATGGTAGCTGCTGGGGTCTCTTTCTCCTCTTTAGCAGAAATTGGTTCTTTCCTGTGGTGTGAAGAGGGAAAAGACCCTTTGCATGTGGGAGCAAAGAGGAACGTGGGAAGAGAAGATGCATCCTGAGGGAAAGAGGTGGGGTTTGAATGCACAGCATATGGAGAAACGGGGAGTTTGGAGGAAAGTGGGGAAGAAGCAGGGAAGCACCTGAGGAAAGGAGACCTCTGACATACCTGAATAAAGACAACCTGGAGTGACACCTGAGCCATTAGCAGGAGCAAGGAAAAGTTAGGGAGTTCAGAGAAGACTATTGATGGCCAAGGAGCTCCATGAGGGGGAGATTGGTATCAACCATGAAATGGGACCCACCCTCCCCATGTGTTTCTCCCCAGGCCTTTGGAATCTGACGTAACCAGCTCTATCCCTCTTTGTCACCCTTTCCTTAATAGAATGATGAGTGGGATTGGAGAAACAGGGTCAAGTTTCAGGAGGGATTTAATTGGGTGTGGCACCAAAGGCCTCAGAAATGTAAGCAGAGGCCAAGCAGCTCCCCAACTGCCGAACCTCAGCATGTACCATTGGCCACTCAACACAAAGATCTGTCTCCTACAACTCTGCCTTCCTGCTGCATCCCTAATGAACCATCTCCCACATCCTATGTCCACATTTGCTACCTTTGACACAAATTCTTGAACTGACTTAAATCTAACAAACACTTTAGTTTAAAGAGCAACAAAGAGGAGGAAAACTATAACTTTACAGCATAAGGCTGTCAAAATGAAAGCCCAGTACAGACTACGTCAGACATAATAACCCGATACCATTTCTGACATTTACTTTCATGCAGAAGCTGCAGTACTGTTTAATATATGTTTTCACTACTGCGACTGAAGCAAGAATATTCAGGTAACCGGCTCTTCACCTCTGCTAAGCCTTTTCCACTAACGGACAGTCCCACTTCTGCAGCAGAAAAGATGGATTTTGTTCAACATTATCCAATGCTGTAGTGTCAAGGCAATGTAAGAAGATATAATCTGCTAGGTATTTGTAAACTGTCTGGAAACTATCAGATTGTTTTCAAGACTCAAAATCCAACCATCCGTCCTGTCTTCTGCAGGACAGGCTTCACGGTATAACCCTCAACTTGCCAAGGCTCAAAGGAGGGCCGCAATGTGCAACAAAGATCCCAAATGAACTCAATGAATTTATTCATGCAAGAAACTCCAAATGTTCCTTCCTTTGGGGTACGTGACTCTTTCTAAACCCCAGGTTTGCAACTCTTTGTTTCGGACTTCAATCACTTCCCACAAAAAAGGGGAAGGGAGCACCAAATGTAGGGAGCTTTGAGACTGAAATAAGTAAGGTCCCTTGAAACGAGGACCAGTCCAGAGGTGTGCTGCGGAGCTCGGTAGTAGCATAAATTTACCAATCACCACTAGCTTAACCAAAGAAGATTCCATCAACAGCTGCTATGCTTTGCTGCTGTTACTTATTAGATGAATTTGTGCTTGTTTCTCTGTTTGAGCGCTCCCCTTCCCCATCTAACAGCCTGGATAGTCTTCTGCCCTGTCACTGTGCGAAAGCTGGCATGAAAAAGTGGGGTTTTGCATTGTAATCTGACCTGGTAAGGACTGGGTTCACCCTGATCTGTTGAAGTAATGAGTCCCGTAGGCATTGCTCAAACCCTCACAACACACTGAAAACCCCATAAATGTTGATTAGTTTAACCCTGGACCTCAGCAGTTCTGTTGCCCCCCAATAATCACAGCTGAACTGGTGGGTGGGTGGTGGAGAGAGGCCGTGTCAGGTCCTCGTAGAGTAAGATCAAGAGTTTGCATTTGATCCAGAATGAGATGGGGGCCTGTGGCGGTCACAGGGCATCAATATGATTTGCTCTCATTGGTCTTTCTCGCTTACAAAACTGTTCTATGTTGCAGAAGTCTTCCAGAGATGGTCAACTCCAGTTAGATGGAGTTGCTATGGTTGATTCTGTAGGATGTAGGTGATGAAAGTGGGGATTACAGTGGCTTGGAGCTCATGCGAGAGGAATGGATTTCCGTCACAGAGGACTGAGGGCGGGGTGGGGAAATCTAACTTTTTAAATAATTCATCTATATCCTCCAGAGATGACTGAGTGTGGGTTCATGAGTGCTCCCAACAACAATTTCAAAAGCAAAACTAGAATTTTCTCCTGCTATATTACCTAAGAGTACTTAGGGGAATAGCTACATTATACTCAGACATATGTGCAAAAATATACAATTTTTATACAAGCTGGCTTATTAGTGCCCGACAACAGAGATCTGCTACAGCTGAGTCAACACCCTTCAAAGGAATTAAAATTGATTACATGTCACTGGCTAAATTAGCCCTTTTTAAAATACACTTGGAGCACCTGGCCTATTAGAGCACTGTAATTTTGATATAAAGAGCAGTCTGGTGTGCATATGCCTCAATGCTATGGAATCAGCAACAGCTCAGAACTAGGGACCAATCAGAAACAAATTTCTACTATTTACATATGGAGCTATTATTACTCTCAGTCTATAATAGCAGCAAGAGGCAGCCTAAGGTTTGATTAAGAAATGAACAGAAGGTCATCCAATAACATGAAAATTATCACACTGGTCTTCCATTATCTGAACCAGGACAATTTCCCTTTGGCCCACGTTACTCCAGAGGAAGTAAAGCATGTGTATATTTCAAAAGATGCAATCCCTTTTTAATGAGAGAGCACGATGCAGAGACTATAGCTGAAATCATAGATTTGTAGGACTGGAAGGGACCTCAATAGGTCATCTAGTCCAGTCTCCTGCACTCAAGGCAGGACTAAGAAATAACAGACCATCCCTGAGAGGTGTTTGTCTAACTTATTCTTAAAAATCTCCACCAACAGAGATTCCACAATCTCTCTAGGCAATTTGTTCCAGTCCTTAACTACCCTGACAGTTAGGAAGTTTTTCCTAATGTCCAACCTAAACCCCTCTTGTTGCAATTTAAGCCCATTGCTTCTTGTCCTATCCTCAGAGGTTAACAAGAACAATTTTTCACCCTCTTTCTTGTAACAACCTTTTATGTACTTGAAAACTGTTAGTCTCCCATCAGTATTCTCTTCTCCAGACTAAACAAACCCAATTGTTGCAATCTTTTCACATAGGTCACGTTTTCTAGACTTTTAATCATTTTTGTTGCTCTGGACTTTCTCCCGTTTGTCCACATCTTTCCAGAACTGGACACAATACTCCAGCTGAGGCCTTATCAAACAATTCCATTAGAATTGCACGCCCTAGGACACCACTGCATTTTCACCCCCTCCGCCGGCGTTTGCAGAACGGTTTGAAGTCAATCAGATACAATACACATACACACAAAGCTCCGCCAGTTCCTTCAGCCCAGTAAATTGTCTAGTTTAATGATTTTAAAGGGGCCCTCAGCCAAACTACCTTGTAATGAGACTACATCCATCCCCCCTCAGCTCACACTCTGACACCAGCACGACACACACTGTAGCTTCTGTTACAAATGAAACCTATGGCCATGGTTTATAAAGTGATTTATTCTGTTGTTTTCTCTTAGCAAACGCTAAGCAAATCGGATTTGTCAACCGCCATCTATTAAACCATTCAGGAAGAAGGAGGATTTAACACCTGCTTCGAATCATCTATCACTAGAAAGGATCAATTTTCACGTAATTAAGACAAAGCACTCCTGCTGCCAAGAGCACTCAGCATGAGATCCAGATCCTTCCAGGGGCATCATTTCAGAAAAATTCAGGGGGCAGCAAAATTGTGTCAGCATATAGACCATTATATGATTATATTATCTCCTGCAAAGTCAAGGGGATCAAAAAGTGTAAGACAAAATGGAGCATATAGGCCTATAAAAAGTCTGGGGGAGGCAAACCTAGGTCTGCTAGGCTGGAGGATGGAGCTCGGCTCTTCTCAGTGGGGGCAGATGACAGAACAGGGAGCAATGGTCTCAAGTTGCAATGGGGGAGGTCTAGGTGGGAGATTAGGAAACACTATTTCACTAGAAGCGACAAAGGGTCCTGTGGCACCTTATAGACTAACAGAGGTATTGAAGCATAAGCTTTCGTGGGTCAATACCCACTTCTTCGGATGCAAAAGCTTTCGTGGGTCAATACCCACTTCTTCGGATGCAAGCAGTGGAAGATTTCCTCTGCTTGCATCCAAAGAAGTGGGTATTGACCCACGAAAGCTTATGCTTCAATACCTCTGTTAGTCTATAAGGTGCCACAGGACCCTTTGTCGCTTCTACAGATCCAGACTAACACGGCTACCCCTCTGATACTATTTCACTAGGTGGGTGGTGAAGCACTGGAATGGGTTACCTAGGGAGGTGGTGGAATCTCCATCCTTAGAGGTTTTTAAGGCCCGGCTTGACAAAGCCCTGGCTGGGATGATTTAGTTGGTGTTGGTCCTGCTTTGAGCAGGGGGTTGGACTAGATGACCTCCTGAGGTCTCTTCCAAACCTAATCTTCTATGATTCTATGGGGAGAGGGAACTGCCCCCCCCGTCCCCATAGAAAATGAATCCTTCCCTCAGAATTCTCCCTTGGACGGCTGTGAAAGAGTAGGACTTCAGCTAAAACAAACTGGTGTTTGCGACAGGAAGGATGGCCACCCAGGCCATCCCAGCCTGGACTCTGTGGAAACCCCTTTGGCACATCTGGGGAAGAATGGCTGGATAGGGAATGACATGGATACCCATTCACCCGTGGCATAGAGAGCTGGCTGGAAAATTCTTCCTCATGGAGAATGTTAATGTCTTGTAGGAAACAAAAAACAAAAAAGCTGAAAAATTATCTGAACGTTGCCAACAAATTTCAGTTTTCCAATAGAAAAAATTATGTTTTTGAGGAGAGCAGGCACTCTCCTCTAAAGTAAAGAAATAAGTTTTGATGGGAAATTTTCAGTCCCCATTCCCCACTGGCAACACCCTCCAAACCTGTGGGGAATTCTGACCCTGTTGATACCATAGCGGAGCTCCTCCCCTGAGCTCTGAAACTCAGCTCCTTAGGAACCGTGGGCATACAAGGGCAGAGAGCCAATGGGAGCATGTTCTATCAGGGAAGGGAGCTATGAGGGTCGGGAAAGGGGGCCTGAGGGATCATGGGGAGGTAGTGGGCCTGCATGTAGATGCCCTGAGGTTTGGGGGATTTCTGTGCAACTCTTAGAGTATTCTCAGGGTTGAGAGGACCTTGCTCACTGACCAATGCTGGGTATGCCTGGCCCATGAGAGGAAATGGCAGCGAATTAAATTCAGTAAGTTCCCTGGGCCTTCTGTTGCATTCTCCCCATTCACAGCATGACCTGGCCCCCATTCAGGATGGCCATCCTACAATAACATTGCAGTTGCTAACTAAATACCGGAATCAGCAAAAGCAATTCATGAAACGCATTTAGACGTTAGTAACAAAAGGGACATAGGTGGATTAAGAGTCACTGGAATGTAGCTGCAGACAAATGTTGCAGGTAGTTCAGAAAGTGGTACCTCCTCCACCACAACTTTCCTCCTCTCCTGATTCCTTAATCACTCCTCCACCATCATATTTCTTAACCCTAAACCACTCATTTCTTGGATTGATTCTCAAGGCCAAATTCTGCCTGTGCTTAAACGGTGTTAAGCAATTGACCAAAGTGGAATTTCAGTCCCTCGCTACTCCACCTACAGATGGCTGGAATGCTGAACTTTGTCCACAGGTGGCTTTGAAAAGATGGTTTTTTTAAAGATACTGCTTAATTTATAATCCCACAAGAGTGTGTCCCGGTTTGATAACACTAGGTGGAGTGATCTACTGTCCCATGGCTCAGTTACCACAATGAGCACTCGGCCAATAGCTTCAAGTTAATGAGTGTACTTGTTCTTGTCTTCTTTTCCTCTTCATTTAAAGACAGTTTTAGAGACGCACAAGAGTTTATTAATATACGTATTGCTGTAGTGACTACGGGGATCATCCCCAATGGTCAGCTATCTCACACCACCATACCTGAGTCTTGCTTTGTTCTGCCCATAAACAAGGAAGGATATTATGGCCAAACTGGTCCTTGTAACTAATTTACAGTGCCTAGTATGTTTTGGGGCAGTCCTACAACACACCTCCATGTGAACATGACAGGCTTTGCACGGAGGAATGCCTCATAGGGCTTTGCATCAACAGCATAACGGAAATTCTAGTGTGCAATAAACAGCCACAAAGAAAAGCTTTCGATTTTGGCCCAGAGGCTCTCATTTTGGTCAGCTCGTCTCTGAAAGCAGCACCCTGTTATTCCTTACTCTGCTGATAGCTGCCCTGGGAAGAGCACGGTCCTCAAGACAATGTTTTCTCTACAAAAGAGTGCTTGAGAAAGCATCTCTGTCATGTCCTGGTCCTCCCAATTCCTACTAATTAGACTCCCCCAAAGCATTTGGGCTTCTGGATACCATTAGGGAGGTGAATCTGCTGCTTTATCATTGTGCGAGACACAACATGAAGGCAGGTCACATTACCATAGCACACTTTCCTGCCGCAGCTATACAGTTTCTGATCAAATGTTGTCATCCAGTCATCTAACCAAAGCTGGCCTCATCTTGGGGATTCTTCCAATGGCTTTATTAGACATGCGAGTGAAAGACACACGCCAAGATCAATAGAACTGTCCGTGTGCATGTCGCTTTACTAGCCTAACAGTGACAACAGAAGCCTTTTTCCCAGATTGGCTATTCTGAATTTGTACACAAGAAGCAAATCCTAGGAAACTGGGGTGGGTAACATTTAATTCCCCACACCTATACGAAGAAATAGCTGCTGTGACAACATACCTCTTTCTTCACGTCAGGGCTCAGCATTTCTCCTTTGAGTGTTGAGGAGGCCTGGGGTCAATCAGTCCCACTCCCGAGACTTAATACTTCACATTCGTTTATTTACAAGATTTACAGGATAGGCTTTAAGATTGGCCGAGGGCGTCTTTAAACAAAAACAAAACAAAAATTACATTTCTCAACTCCCGCTGGAGTACTGCCTCTTCTTCTGCTGGCTACCTATCACCAGCCACCCTTTCTAACCCTCTCTGGACCCAGCTATGCCAGGAACCATGCCTCTGCAAAGAAATGCCACCAAAACTGCCATTTGTCTACCCAAACAGTGAGTGCATACACACTGTGAGGTGACTTTTGTTGGGGAAAAAGCCTGGTTTTGGCAACAAAATGCATCCACTCTCACGAGAGATTTACGTCTTTTTCCTCTACATTTTTGTCGACACAGTGCAAGTGTAGACACCATGCTTCATTTCATCGCTTTAATTGGCCTCCAGGAGGTGTCCCACAATGCCCATCCTGACCGCTCTGGTCAGCAGTTTGAACTCCACTGCCCTGCAGCCAGGTAAACAACCATCTGCCCTTCCCCCTTAGAAGCCCCAGGAATTCTTGAAATTCCATTTCCTGTTTGCTCGGTGTGGAGAGGTCTCATCGCCAAGAGCCCCATGGATACTTTGGAAGGCACAGAGGAGGTGGAAAGAGGACCTAACCCAGAGGATGAAGTTATTGATGAAGAGGTGGAGTTAGATCAGGATTTGCAGCTCCCAGCGGGGTCACCCGGTGGAGCAGGCAGCCAGGAACTGTTGTCCACTCCAGAGGTGTCTAGCCAGTCTCAGCAGTTGCTCTCAGGCGAGCAAGAAGCAGGAGAGGAGACGCCTGGTAAGTGGCTGTGGTTTGTGTAGTGTGGAGATGGGTTCAGGGAATAGAAATGTGGAAGGCTGGCTGTGTTTCTGTGAGCTGCACATTTCCCTATGTAGCTAATCGATATGGCAGAACAGGGTGTTGATACACGGCAAGATCTCATGGGAATCCTCCAGAGAGATCTCCAGGAAAGTTTCCAGGAGTACTCAGCAATCCTCTGCCAAAGGTTCTGTGGCAAAGCAGCTTTGTTCCTTCCCCCATTGTAGGAAACTTTCCCGCGCCATTCGGCAATCACTTGTGCAGGGACCAAAGGGGCATATAAGCAAGCAGCATAGGGAGTTAGGGTGGAAGCCACAAGCATGGAGTAGATGTACCCTCGTTTCCCTGCTTACCCTTAGCAGTGAGATGTCTGCTAGAATTACCCCCGCCTCTGGAAAAGTGTGGGAGAATTTTAGAATTTGTTCCCGAGAGTGCTGCACCACGACTCTTGCAAAGAGTGTGTGCTCTTTTCCCCATGTGGAGTGCTCCCCACCCCCTCCTGCCAATACTCACCATGCTTTGGGTGTTCGCAGAGATGTGTGCCTGGCCAGGGTCAGTGTGAATGTGATGGCAATGTTGCAAAAGGTGTATTTAGCAGAAATGCTTCAATGCTGTGCATGAATTTGCTCCTCCATTACTTTAATCATCCGCTCAGTAGCATCCTTAACAAATGCATGATTCTCTTCTGTCCTGCCGTTCAGGTTCCCAAGCACTCATGTTACCTTTTTTCTGCATTGAAGCACTGCAGGACCTCCCAGAACATGTCTTCTTTGCTGGGTCTTGGATGCTTTCTTATCTGGTGGAAACGCTCGGCCGGGGTGCATGGGGTGTTCCTGAAGGCCACATCTGGTGAAGCACAGGGGACAATGTGCAGAAGTGGGATTGCTAAATTCACACACAGCATCTCAGATAAACCCAATCAAAAATTCTCACCTTTTTGAATGGGTCTGCTCTCCATGCTTGAAGCATACCACCAAAGCCACATAGCCAGGGTTAAGTCAAATTTCTTTTCCCCACAGCCACCCCCCCAAAAAAAAATCACTCGCCTTAAGCTAACCACAAGAAATTGCAGGCCAAAATAACACGCTTTCCCTTATGGTAAAAGAGGTCATGTTCTTTACTGTAATATCCTGCCGTACTAGCACATGCTGCCCTTTAAATGTATCAGCTGAGATCTGAGGAGCGCATCAATAACAGCAAACGTGAGGATAGTACTGAATGCACCAGGCCACTGAGCGATTCTGCCTTGACTTACACCCCATATGCAATGCCACTGAAACCAGGAGCAGACTATGGCCCTCAGAGCGCACTGCTCGATGCTGCCCCAGAAATGCTAAGCCATTCATGATTCCAAGCTTTGTTTTCTGTCATCATGATTCTAAAAGAACTAGGACTTTGGTGGGGAAGGGGGTTTATATATGTTATAATCATGGTGAATCCTCCCCTCCCCCCCCCCCAAATAAACTGTTAACAAAATATCTAGAAATATTTTCTAGCAGTGGTGGTTTGGCCTTTCACAAACATGATTTAGTTGGGGTTGGTCCTGCTTTGAGCAGGGGGTTGGACTAGATGACCCCTTGAGGTCTCTTCCAACCCTGATATTCTATGATTCTAAGAACTATGAAACTATGTAAAGTAACTGAGGGGAAACGCAAACAAACAGTATGAAAGACATTAAGAAAAAGAAATTGACATTGCATCTTAAAGGGTAGGGTACCTTTAAGAACACTGCACTGTAAACATAATTATCTAATGCCAGCCATGTTTATTTGGTGTTTGAGGTCTCATGTACAAGGCAATCTCATTTTATCAGAAAAGAGTGTCACCAGTAAACCACCTCCAGCCTAGAGAGATACTTTAAGCTAAATGATTCCTGCACTAGGGAGCTACTAGCAAAATGTGAGAATGGGCTTGATCATAATCACTTTCCACTAATCAAACAGCCTCAGTAACACTTCCTCCTACTTCATTAAAATGCATAAAAGAGCCTGAATTGTCCTGGATAGATTTCTACTTGGCAAAAGTGTCTTATGCCAAGATTTCAGGGGTCCAGTTACAACATGTGTACACTATTAACAGCTAACGTCTTCAGTTATTTTGAACCACAGTATTCCATGGCTAACTCAGTGTCCCCACCCCATCCCCCATCCCCTTAATCTTGCATCCTAGCAGAATTCTTTGAGGAATAAGCAACTTTCAGCCAAGTACTTTAAACAATCATCTCTGAGACACCTTGAGATCCTAGCACTTGGGGTGTCCACATAAATACTGATATGGAGACAGTATGAATCGCTTTGTCTGTGTCTGTCTGGACTAAGCTCCTTGTGGTTGAGACTTTACAGGTTTGTACAGAGCCCAGTGCCCCATCAGTACTCAACAAATAAGGACTTTGAGGACTTTGGGGATTAAAATTCAACAAACTATTATAGTTCACCTCTTAGAATTAGCTCTGGAATTGTATTAACATAAGCAATGTAGAATCACATCTACTGTATGCCCTGCAGCTACAGCATTGGCATGCCCACCACCCCCGGAATTATTTGGAATCTAGGTTTTGTGGATCCCTCCCCTTAGGCTGGGGGGTGGGATCATTGAGCAGTGGGCGGGCTTCACCCGCCCACTTCCCGGATCCCAATAGGACAGCATTGGCATGCATCTTGCATTCAAAGTGGATACTTGAATAATTCTAAGTGGCTACAAAAACAGCAAAACTCTAGAGTAAAAGCATCTGCGACACTATTCCAGTTCACCCGCTAAACAGGAACATCTGAGATTCAAAACAGACAGGTGGATAATTAGCCAGTGAGGCATCAGAGTGTTATGCCTAAACAAATGCAAGAGAGACTAAAATGTCATTTAGGACATCAGTTCACTACATCAATTCAAATCAAAGCATTTTTTCATCAAGTTGAGCCTCATGTTTCCTGGGAAATGAGTAGCCTGTACAGCTATTGAACAGCTCAGCTCCTCTGAGCCTTCATTTTTTTTTCTTCAATGTAATGAGATTCTAAGGAAGCTCACCTTATTTCTCCATGTTCAGTCAATCACTTTATTTCTCCAGGCCCATTATGTAAATATAATCATCTACTATGTTTGCAAAAGCCCTCAACAGGTATTTTCCTCTCACAGCAGCATTAGATCTAATTACCCATGAAAGACAAACACAATGCTAAGTGGCTCCCGAGCATAAACATTTCTTATATGATATCGGAAAATTTAAAACACTTTTAATTCAACGAGCCCCAAGGTCATTTCCTTTCTAGACTAGCTGTGTTTATTCTTGTGCAGCAGCATACATATCAGTGTTGTTCCTTCATCCTTTTAACGCACAAACATCATTACAGGTTGCAAAGAGTCACCGATCATTTTAGTGCATCTGACATTGTAAAGTCCATTAGTAAAATGTATTAGCTTTTACTATAAACAAGCAAGCCTTGGTACAAGGGCCAGGTTTTCAATTATTTAAGCTCTGATGCCAAACTTGGCCCGTTTCAGAAGCAGACAATACACCGCTGAAATCGTATGTTATCTTTGCTTTTCAGTAGCTATAGATAACTATCATTATGTCACTGTGAAAAAATGTGCTCAACTATCCTACATTGTTATTACTTAATCTGGGTTTCAAAAAAAGCTTTAGTCAGAAAAGATGTTAGATAAAGACTAAGTATAGCAGATAAAGGTATTGTTTCGGTGAGCACATGCTGGAAGTCTGAGCTGTAGTTTCGTATGTGTAAGTACAATGTTATTTCCCTCTTACTATGATCCCATAGTCGTGGTATCTTAAACTAAACTCGTCTGTGGATGAGCCTGTTCCACCCAGCAACGTGCTGTCTAAAGACTTGTAGCACAGGTAAATGGAAATTCTCCCTTCCAGTGGAGAATCTGGATCCTCATTGTGGCTAACGAAGGGAATGTGCATACAGCGCTGCTCTACATCGAGGAAGGGTGGTCATGAGGTTAAGGCACAGGCCTGGGGCTGAGGTGAGCTGGATTCAGTTCTTAGCACAGCCACAGATGGTTCTGAAGTGTGATCTTGGATAAATCATTTATTCGCTCGGTGCTCCAGCTGTAAAATAGGGAGGATAATACTTCCTTTGTCTGTATTGTCTGCTTACACTATAAACTCTTCAGGGCAAGGAGTGTTTCTTATTGGATGTACAGCGCCTGGTACCAGGAGCCCCCCCCCCCCATCTCAGTTAGGGCCAATATGATATTCCTCCTAATAAATGTAGTGTGATGCTTGCTTGCTCCTGCTGGCCTTTGACACTGTAAGGCAGCGGTGTCCAATACGTTTGCCACTAGCCACATGTGGCTAATAAGCTATTGAATTGTGACTAATGCATGTGGATTTTTTATAATGTGGCTTAATGTGGCTTTTTTATAATGTGGCTAATAAGAAAAATTCAAAACCACAAGCGTGGCTAGCAGTGTGGCTAGCATCGAATTTCTGTTGGACACCGCTGCTTAAGGTTTTAAACAATACATTTGGGAAAGCCTGGCTTTTTATGATGTTAATTTTAATAGGATGTGTGTCAAATATTTGTTTAGGGGCATAAAAAGCCGTGCTAGGCCCCCAAACTGTGCTCTGCACACCTAGCAGAGCAATTAAAACACACACTTAGCAAAACGATGGCTCATCCCAGCTGGTCTCAGAAATATTTCCCAGTAAAAATACTGGAGAACAAGACAGCCTCCAGCCCAACCCTGTCCAAAAGGCCTGGGGAAAAAAGAGTTTCCCACTCTGGCTGCAGAACAGAGCGAGTGGTTTTACAGCAGACTAGCCCACTGGCTAGGAGATAGCATCTGCGTTCGCTAAAACGTACAGTCTCTCACACACATTCCAGAGTTTTTGCAAGCAGCCGGTGACTCCTCACCAGCCATCAGCCCAGAAAGGGCCTCTCACTTGTCAGCCACTCGTTTTCCTGCCAGTGCCACAGGCTGCAAGATACTGATCTGTGCTCCGTTTTTGTTATTAGGGCTTTGATGTACATGCCTTCGTGGCAGCCGCAGCTCCCTTGGGGAACACAGCAGAGGTCTAGCCAGGCTCTTTGCCAGTTGTCCAGGTATTAAGTTCATTCATCCAGCTTCAGGGCAAGCACATCTCCAGCCTTTTCCTGTGACCTTTGAAAGGACCCTTCTGCTCACTCCCATCTGTGGTCTTCTCAGTGTTCACCTGGACGATCAGCTCCAATTCACACCGCTTACAAGCAATAACCCCCCTGCTAAACGGCTTGTGCCTTTTAAAGCTGCAAAGCTAAGCATGGGAGGCTGTTAAAGGGAACATCTCTAGCAATTCATTTCAAGTGGGTTTTGTAGCTGGGCTGAGAAATTTGTATTATTATTATGTATAAGTGTTACGGTAAAGGCCAGGAACCCCAGTGAAGGATTAGGGCCCCATAGCAGATCCCTAGAAACGTAGGGCTAGAAGCCGTCAAGTCCAGGCCCTAGGCACTGTCCAGACAAATAACAAAGGAGCAAGCCCCTACAGCAGAGAGCTTACAGTCAAACGGACAAAACAGACAACGTGAGCAAGGATAAGGTAACACGATGAATAAGGTTAAGATTTTGTCCTGATTATTTTTAGTAAAAGTCACGGACGGGTCACGGGCAACAAACAAAACTTCACGGAGCCTGTGACTTTTACTAAAAATAACCGTACAAGCCGGGTGGGGGGAGGCGCACGGCCCCAGCTGCAGCCCCCAACGTGGGGCAGGGTGCTCAGCCCGGCAGCGGCCCCCGGCAGAAGCCGCAGGGCAGGGGTGCATGGCCCCGGAGGCAGTCCCCGCGGGGTGGAGGCGCATGGCCCCAGCTGCAGCCCCCACCGTGGGGCAGGGTGCTCAGCCCGGCGGCGGTCCCCACCGCGGGGCTATGTGGGGAGCATAGCCCCTGCTCCAGCCCCTGCCAGAGATCCAGCCCCAGCGTCAGCTCCAGATAGCTGAAGACATCATGGAGGTCCGGTAAAGTCAAGGAATCCGTGATGGCCATGACCTCTATGACTAAATCTTAGCCCTAACGATGAACATAGGAAAATGGAAGGCGTGATACCACCAAGGGGCTACAACATGGCACAGTGAGCTCCTGTATGCTCTGGAGAAATCCACCACCATCCACCCTCATCTGTTCCTGCCAGTCACCCGCCTTCCCCACCCCCACCCTAATCCGGTTAGCCCCCATTATATCCCCTGACTAGCTATGGTGGAGATGGAGCCCATACATATCCCGGGCTGCTGTGTTGGCTATACAGGGGTTTTGAATGATAACAATAATACAGCACAGACACGCATAGATAGTCTTGCTGAATGCTTCTTGCCACACCCTTGCAAACAGCAAATCATTGTGGCCGTGATTGCCTTAGTGAGCGGGCTGATGCTGAGGGAGTAGAAAGTACAAAACGGCCCCACCCTCTGGTGGGCAACAACAAATCCATTTCCTTGCTACCAATAAGAAGCTCAGTGCACAGGACAAGGAACCATCATGGTGGCCCGGCTGGAAATACTCCCTCTGCTGCAGCAGGGAGGAGTTGAGGCAAGCGAAGAGGCGCACACAGAGCAGCAGGGACTGAGGGCCGACTGCGCGTTGCCGGGAACGGTGTGGATTTCACATCACGCTCAAACGTACAGACCGAGCTCCCTAATTCACAGTGAGATGAAAATATGGCCAAAGTCTTAGCAGCTAGGTTAGAGAACGTTGGGCCCACGATCATCCTCCCAAACCAGCCGGGATTTGTTAAAGGCCGGCATGGCTCAGATAACGGAAGACACGTATTAGATGACCCCAGGCCCCGAGCATTCCTAGCCTTGGACCCAGAAAAGGTCTTTGATCAAGTGAACTGGGAATCCATGCAATGCACCCTTTAGAGATTTGGGCTGGGGTTGTTGGAGTTAAATGTCTATATAAGGGCCCACATGTCATACCTTAACCAGGAGCACAATGTCCCCTCTCCTGTCTGACCTGGCCCTAGAGCTTATGGTGAGTGCCATACCCTCTCACCCAAATGTTCGGGATATGAAGACTGGTCCACTGGAGTACCGTTCAGCTATACACCGAGGATGCCCTTTTATTTATAACTAACCCCAAAACCACACTCCGTGCCTTTCTAGCATTAATCCAAGATATCAGCTCACCTTCAGGCTACAGAAATAACTGGGGAAAGTCAGAATTACTTGAGATTTCCCAGCTGACTTGTAATGGGGCTTTCTCCCCATGGAGCTTTCACAGGCCATGGCAATTAAAAAATTAAAATATGCAGAAATCTTGAAAAATGTGTAAAAATGAATTTAGAATCCTCCCCTCTAGCAGAAGACATCAATCGGTGGCAAGGGCTTTCTCTGGGACTCGGGGATGGGGATGGAGGAATTAGTACAATTAAAATGAACATCTTGCCTAGATTTTTGTACATTTTGAGTGGGCTACAGGACATCATTTTACCATCCTATTTTAAAAGATTTAATAAGATCATCAAGAAAGGCCTTTTTATGGAGACCAGGAAAATGCCCTGCGCTATCTTTCAGGAGACTTCAGCTCCCCATTGATAGGGGTGGTTTCAGACTCCCCAACCTTCTACCATAGAATCATAGGACTGGAAGGGATCTCGAGAGGTCATCTAGTCCAGTCCCCTGCACTCATGGCAGGACTAAGTATTATCTAGACCATCCCTGACAGGTGTTTGTCCAACCTGCTCTTAAAAATCTGCAATGATGGAGATTCCACAACCTCCCTAGGCAATTTATTTCAGTGCTTAACCATGTCCTCTACCTCTCACTGGTTCCAGCACATAAACAATAACTCTTATGAGTGGGGATTGAAATCAATGCCCCTATCCTGGGTCTTGGGATCATCATCCTGCCCTACAGAGAAAACCTGAGTACCTTTTGTGGTGGTGACCAGCAGAATATGAACTCTTTTGGCCACCAGATTCTATTTTCACCTGACACCATACAAAAGCCACTATCTAGGGGAGTTCTCAGTTACAGATTGGCAATCGACCAATCACATGGAGAGAATGGATGGAGACACTATGTCTCTCTCCATTGGTTAACAATGGTGGGGATAGTTCCATTCCAGGTTCTACAACATCAGCATAACCTCACGGCCAAAGTGATATGGCAACATATAGAGTTGAAACATTTATTGACCTATTACTTTGGCCTGAGCACCCTGGGGCTGCCTGACAGCCCTCAAGTACGGGGTATAATAGAGATGCACCACAAACCCCGGTACTTCAGGGTTATCAGGCAGCCCCAGGGTGCTCAGTTGTATTACTCAATGCAAAACCTGCTGCTATACATTTACATTTAATTCAACAACAAAGATGTAGTTAGAATGTACAGGACAGCACAAAGACTACATAAGCATAAAGCTCTTCCTTCGGCACTATGGGGAGGATAAACACTCCTGTCTATGTTGTGGGAATGTCCTCCAGTTAAACAGCTGTGGAAAGAGGTCGACACATTTTGGGCTTTAGCAATCAAACTTTGGTCAAGCACTACATCAGGGATCGGCAACCTTTGGCATGCGGCCCGCCAGGGTAAGCCTCCTGGCAGGCCGGGTCAGTTTGTTTATTTGCCACGGCCACAGGTTCAGCCGATCGTGGCTCTCACTGCCCACAGTTCGCTGCTCCAGGCCAATGGGGGCTGTGGGAACCTGGCGGCCAGCACATCCCTCGGCCTGCACCGCTTCCCGCAGCCCCCATTGGCCTGGAGCGGCAAACCGCAGCCAGTGGGAGCTGCGATTGGCCGGACCTGCGGACGCGGCAGGTAAACAAACCGGCCCGACCCACCAGGGGGCTTACCCTGGTGGGCCACGTGCCAAAGGTTGCCGATCCCTGCACTACATATTAGGGTATCTTCCCACTAATTTGGGCCTCTCATCAGCACAGCATTTTTGGTTTCTGAGAACAGCCATGATCACAAAGGAATCTGTGGCAGAGCCAGGAACTGACCACAGATCTTGAGTCCCAATTCAGTGCCATAACCACAAGACCATCTAAATGCTAACACGGCTCCTTTGAAAGCAAAGTCTGGCACGGGATGTCAAAACGGGGGGGGGGGGGGGGGGGGGGAAACTAGCAGAGATCACTATCTCCATGTTAGATTTAAAAAAGAGGCAGCTTATCATTTAACAATAATACTCAACATTTTGGAGCATGCGTCTGCCTAAAGGATCCCGAAGCTCTTAACTAGACAGCTACAAGACCACAGCAGTGCAGCCACTGGAGATGCCAGTATGTTAGAGCACAGTAGGCTGCTAGCCACTGAGGAAGGAAGCAAACATTAATCTTATGCCGCTCCCCTAAAAACAAACTCTGGCGGCGCCTTCGACATGAAACACAAAATTAAAGCCATCTGTCCCCCTGCATTAAGGGAACAGAAGGGAATCAGGGAAATGAATGAGAGGAAGGCGATAGGGGGAAGGCCCATCAGCGTCAGTTTGTAGATTTGTACTGCAGCCCATTGATTAGACCCTCCCAATCCTGCACCCAGTGGAAATGCTCCCCTTGGCGTCGCATCTCTGGGATCAGGCCACTAGCAGAAAAATAGAATCTTAACAGAGCAAAATGGTTACGACAGGCTTTTATTATATGCTACCTTCTTACCAGTGCGTCTCAGGCAATGAGCCTTTCACACCCAAACAGACCTTCCAGCTCTGATACAGATGATAAACGGTAGCGCTCAAGCCCCATTTCTAAAGGGGATAAGAACACGTAGCAGTAGGAATATGTTATTATCCTTTCCCACCCATCCAAAACCTTTTGCCTGCTTCGAGGCTGGACATGAACACTTTTGAATGTTCCCCTTTGTTGTCATGCACCTCCCTGGTTCTGCTTAGTCCACTGTTAGAAATGTCACAGAACTCTTCTATCACCAGAGCCAGCACCATAGTTGCTACATGATTTTTTTCTTCTTCAAGTCTTTCAAACACTGTTTTGCAGCAGCCCTCAGCTGTGCAGAGAGACTGGGGGGAGGGGGAGCGGGACTCCTTTGCTGCGTTTTTTAAAAAGCAATACTTTGATATGCAGTGATAGCTCTTGGAAGATGAATGAAAAAATCTGAAGAATGTGATGTGTTCTGAGGATAATTTCTCTCTCAGCTAAAGGCAAGTACCTATGGGCACATGACAGGAACATAAGATCACTGGGGAGGGGGAGCAAAGGGAGCAGGGGACTGCGGGTGATATGAAGCAAGCCAAGATTTGATTTCATTAAATGCTCGCGCTTTTGTTGCTTGCCTTTCCTTTATTCTTATGTGTCATTTCAAAAGTCAATACAGATGACATTTACTAGACTGAAAATAGTCTCTGCAGCAACCTGGCGGCATGAAGGCAACATAAGCCGTAGCAGTGAGTTGAAAACTAAGGGCTTGACTCAGTGCCCATTTGAGTCAATGGCAAGACTCCCACTGACTTCAGTGGGCAATGGATGAGGCCCTGTCTTGCTTGCATAAACCTCTGAATGCCAGAAGCTGGGACTGGACAACAGGGGATGGATCACTTGATAAAGTGCCCTATTCTGTTCATTCCCTCTGAAGCATCTGGCACCAGCCACTGTCAGAAGTCAGGATACTGGGCTAGATGGACTATTGGCCATGCTGGGTGAGACCCTTCATAGAATATAAGGGTTGGAAAGGACTTAGGAGGTCATCTAGTCCAACCCCCTGCTCAAAGCAGGACCAATCCCCAATTTTTGCCCCAGATCCCTAAATGGCCCCCTCAAGGATTGAACTCACAACCCTGGGTTTAGCAGGCCAATGCTCAAACCACTGAGCTATCCCTCCCCCCCGAGAACTTGGAGATGCTGGGGGAAGGGATGTTCTTATTGATGCAGTAAGATGCTACGCTTTGCTGTAGTTGACACTGGTGGCCTTCGCAGTGCGGCTTCAGCAGGATTTACAGTCTACAGCACGTGGCTTGTCAAACCCGATGGAGTTTCCTCTCTCCCACCACCCTCTTTAGCCTTCACCCAAACTTGGCAGAGAGACTGCACAGCGTATTGTTAACATTGACCTAAAGTCTGGAGATAGAATCTGATCCTGGTTTTCACCCTCAGAAATAGATCCTCTCTCTGCCTTTCAGTGGCCTCCTAGCCTTTCCTGATTTGTATCCCCTCCAGGGAAGTGTCACCTCAGGAAACAGCTTCTGTAGAAAATGCAGAAAGGACATTTTCCTTCGACAGATGCAGAGCGTATCCCCTCATGCTGTTGGGAATTTCTCCTTTTTAAAATCCCTTACAGAAGGAAACTAACCACCCCATGAATCATAGTCCTGAAGGAGAAATGCTCTCTCGTCTTCTTCTGCTCTCTTGCCAAGTTTAATAAACCTGGGTCCGTGTTTTAACTGGAATCTGTCCCCACTCCCTTCTCAGCCCTTGGTCTAGACATGGGTGACACAGGAGCACGGTGTTTGCTCACTATTATTCCCACACTGAAAACATTGGGACAAAAAGAACAGTGGAGGCCCCGGATGTACAGTGCTTTTAGGAACTGGCCGTGTGGGTTAGTGACAGCACAGTGTCGGGAGGGTTCAGGAGTTGAGCTCAGTTCTCCTCACCTGGCCCAGTAGCTAGGGGGGACGCCTCCCATTACGTTGTAGCACCATTAGACCGGCTCATGTGCTGACCATCTTTTCAGCTGAGGACACCTCTGACATGACACAGGTCCTTTGAGGGGGAGGGAATGAAGACAGGTCCATTAGCTCTTTGGCCCAGATCCACAAGGCTACCTAGGCACCTAAATCCCAGCTTTAGGCACCATGGTGCTCCACAACACGCATACACCATGGCTGTCACCTAATCCTGTAGGTACCCAGACATGCACGCTGCTACCTCACTCTGGGCACCCGGGTACCTATCGAATGCCTATGCCCCGGTGTGAGCCACAAACTGGGGGAGGATAATCGCTCCTCCGCCTATCTCACCTGCTCAGAGAACGTGGCTGGGTCCCACTCATAATCCAGGAGGAGATGGTGGTAGGGCCTCCTTAGAACTTTTAGCCCAGTCGTTAGAGCATTCACCTGGGATAGGTTCAATTCTCCCCTCTGCCTGATGGGGACAAAAGCTCTGAACAGGGGTCTCCCTCCTCTCCTGAGCATTCTCTCAGCACTGAGCTTCGGGATATTCTGAAGCCGGGCTCCCTTGATCTCTCCTGTTGAAGCCGTCTCACTCTGTGCAAATAATTAAAGCGTCACTGGAGCAGGGACCCGACCCTGGGTTTCCCAGCTGGGTCCCCCAACCATTGGTCATTCTCACTCCCTGGCCCAACGACTATTTAATCCACAGTGCAACAGCTTTAACAGGAGAGATTGAGGGAACCCCCCCCCACATCAGAATACCTCAGAGCCCAATCGTTAGAGCCCCTCCTGAGAAGTGGGAGACCCCTGTTCAAAGCCGTTCTCCCCCTCAGGTGGAGGGGGGAATTGTACCTGCGTGAGCACTCTGACAGCACGTACACACACACAGATGTTTTTTGAGAACCACACACAGTGTGGAAACCAAATCAGCAAATCCAAAGCTTCCTTAAAAACCAATGCAACATTCCCCTTATGCTGTCTTTGCTGTATTTCATCTGCAGAGCTTACGAGGGAAAAGGGGACAAAATAAAGGACAATAAAACTCCACAGATATAGATAATGTCCATCAAGTGTTAACCAAACAGAACAATACTTTCTCACAAGGCAGCTAAAGCTACACACTAGGCTGTACGAAAACCCAATCATGGTGACATCTGTATTTCCTTCCCCCTCTTCCTTGAAAGTTTAAAGAAATACAAGGGAAGAAAGCCCAGCTTTTGGGCCAAACCATTATTCTGTGGAAGGGTTTTAAAACAAAGCTGACAGTGATGATAGGGACAGTATGAAATTGTATCATTTTTGCATTGATTGTTGAAATGCATCTTATGTTACAGAGAGCTGTGGAACTGAGTTTTGCCATAATGGCTCTGTTTGCTGTCAGGGCTCGCTTCTTCACTGCAATGTGCGAGATGCAGACAGTTTAGATTTAAGGACTGTCTTATCTCATTTCTATTTCATATAGATGTGATTGCCAGGCACCTTTTCATTTTTTGTCCGAGGAACTAGTTACTCCATAACATCACACAGAAAGAGAGCACCTTGAAGGAGATCTGGAGTTCATGAAGATGTTGGCTGTCCTGTCCCATAATGTGTGTTACAGGGTGACTGGCCCTATGAGGAGGAGATGGATCCAGCCCCACCTGTGACTGGTGCAAGGCCTCGTGAGGAACCCTTTTTAAAGCCCCGTTTAGAGTGAGGGGACCTCCAGAAGGCAGGTTGGGTTGCTGAGGTTAGGCCTGGAGCAGGGTCACTCCCAGACCACGTAGCCTAGAGGGCTACAAAGAGCAGAGAGGCTCCCGCAGAAGCCCTAGGTTAGGGGAAGATTGCCAATGACCACAGGCAGAAGTGTGTTTGAAGAAAGGATGGACAAAGTCATCAGGAAGGGAGGAGGGGCTGTGCCTGTCGTGAGACTGGGGCATGGGACAGAAGATTCCTTTTGGTTTTGTGATTTGTTTGGCCTCTACTCTCCTTAAATAGTTAAAGGACTAGGACACACATTTCAGCCTCTCCTTACAATCTAGCTCGCACCATTCTTTGTATGTAGGATTTTCTCCCCGCCCCTCAAGCCCAAACTCCATAGCTCCAGTCCAGCAAAGCACGTAAGCAAGGGCTTAACTTTAAGCACAACTTGTCCTACTGAAGTCAAGAGAACTTCTCATGCACTTAAAGTCAAACACATAGTACTTTACTTGATTGGGGCCGAGAGGCAACTACCCTGAGCCACCCTACAAGCCAGTGTGCAATGAGAGAAAAAATACTTCAGCTGTAAATGTCCAAAGGCTACTATAAACTAGGAGGATAATTAAAACATGGACATTATGAAAGATATATTTGTAAGGACACAGGAGGGTAGAGATGGAAGCCAGTTAGTTTAAAGAAGTGCCAAATATTTAAGCAGTTGCCAGGATTAGCAGAGGTTTTTTTGGCCCAAGCCCAGGGCCGGTGCAAGGATATTTTGCGCCTTAGGCAGAACTATCACCTTGCGCCCTCCCTCCCCTACACCCACCTCTTTTACGCAGATCTGGCGTTGGCTATAGATGTAATGTACGAGAGAACGACAAGTTAAAATGCAGGTTGAATGACGTTTCTCTTTTCTTTATTCATTTGTTTTCCAGCAATAGCGTAAAAAAAAATATTTGGGGCACCGCTTTTTGGCACCCCCAAATCTTGGCACCCTAGGCGGCTGCCTAGCGGTTGCACCAGCCCTGCCCAAGCCTACAAACATTTACTGTCAATTGTGTTTCCAGGATCAGATTCAGACGCAGAAGGGGGAAGGAGATAGAATGAGCATTTGGAGCAGTTCAAGTAGCATTTCCAGATTCCGATCTTAAAAAAGAACAAACTAAAGATAGCCGAAAGAGCTCCGAGCCCTTCTTATTCAAGCCCTTTCTTTAAGGAAAGAAAAATTCCTCCACCAAATTGCAATGACTCAGATGCAATTAAGACAGAGATAACATCAGCAAATTTCCCCCGTCTAGTAACAAGCAATTCCAGGAGTGCAAAACAGGATGCTGCTACAGCTGCTCACCCACATGCTCAGCGTTATTGGGGGGTGGGGAGGGTTGTTTTGATTTTGTTGCTGTTGTTTTAGTTACCAAAAAGGCAATTCCTTAGCAGCTCCTGTTTAGAAAGTGGCCTCATCCATTTGACAAGGTCTAATGTATGATCCCAATGCATTTAACAAGAGCAATAGTTTAAAACCTCCCCATCATTTTGTCTTACTGCTATTCTTTATAGCCACGGGGACAGAGAGCACTCTGCAGATTCAGCTGACTGCCCGTCACACCTTTTGGAAGATTTATTGGGATTTTCACATCTTTGTCTTGCTCAGAGATCGTGTGGCATGATTAGAGACCTTCTGGGAGAGACAAGCTTCAGGAAGCATTCGTGGCTTGAGAAAGTTTCCCCAAACTATGAAAAGGGACGTATCAAGCCATTAATCCGCCTTATAAAAGTTGTGTCTAAAGAAATAGAAGCTCCCCCCTTGCTACAGCCAATTCCCAATATTTTAATACGAGTTACTCATTTTGAAAAGTATAAAGGTGTTAGTGCAACCTGCTCGTTTATGAGCAAAGTAATGGCAGGTGAGGAAGGGGAGGAAATACGTACAGCAGCACATTTTTCACCATCTTATTTTAATAGTTGCAACCTTTTGCTGTTATAATTCATCCTCCCTAACAACAACCAGAAGGGAGTGATTTTAGGGTTAGCTATTGATTGCAATTTGCAGACTCAACCGTCTTAAGAGGGCGCCCTCCTCTTCTAGGGAGAATCTCCAAAATAACAGACTCGAGAAAGTGTCCTTTTCAGTGTCAACTGGGTGTCTGGGAAGAGAGCTGGAAAGACCTGTGGATAACCCACAGAGAAGGCTGCCCCTCTGGAAGCAGATCTTACAGTGCAAGAAGCCGAAGCACTCTAAAGGGCGGCGGCCCTCAATTACCCCCAGCCCGACTCTGTAGTTTAAATAGGGAGGAGCCATGATAGAGCGGTTTTCATTTTAAAAAACTGGGGATGTCAAGGAAACGTAGGGTTCCCTGGCAGCGCCACCTTCCCGGTCAGAAGTCAGACCCCCCACCTTCTGCCGAGGAACCCCTGAGCCCTCATGACAGCAGCAGGGGGAGACAAGCCCAGCTGCCGGAAAGCTGCTCTTCGGTAGCTACTGGGAAGGAAGAACCTCTGTACCCACATACAACCGGCACAGGATCAAGCAACCGTCATCCATGGGGTGATTGGAGAGGCGCCCACAACCGCACCGATACCAGAGTAGCAAGTGACCTTCCGCTAGTGGCCATCTTGGGCTGTGCCCTCACAATGAAGGCAGGGCAGCCACAGGGTCCTACCTTCCTACTGGAACAGCGCTCCCAGCTCCTGTGGAGAAGTGGTGCTGCCTTGGAACCAGCTCCTCTCTCCCTCCAAGTCACAGCTTCCCAGGCCAGAAGGGAACACTGTGATCACCTGGTCTGACCCTCTGCATACCACAGGCCGTAGAACTGCCCCCCAAAAATTCCCACAGCAGCTGTTTGATGAAGAATACACCACAACCCTTGGTAAATTGTTCCAATGGTTCATTACTCTCACTGTTAAAAGTTTGCACCTTTTTTCCCAGTCTGAAGGTGTCTAGCTCCAACGTCCAGCCATTGGGTAGTGTTAGGCCTGTCTCTGCTAGATGGATGAGCCCATTTTTAAATGTTTGTTCTCCGTGTCGATAGTTTTAGACTGTGATCCACTCACGTATTAACCTTCTCTTTGTTAAGCCAAATAGACTGAGCTCTTAGAGTCATAGAATCATAGAATCTCAGGGTTGGAAGGGACCTTAGGAGGTCATCTAGTCCAACCCCCTGCTCAAAGCAGGACCAATCCCCAATTTTTGCCCCAGATCCCTAAATGGCCTCCTCAAGGATTGAACTCACAATTTGTCTATCACTACACGGCAGGTTTCCTAACCCTTTAATCATTCTCATGGCTTTTCTCGGAGCCCTCTCCAATTCATCAACGTCCTTCTTGAACTGTGGGCCTCAGAACTGGACACAGTATTCCAGCAACAGTTGCCCCACCTCCTCCTACTCAAGAGTCCCGTTTTATGCATCCCAGGATTTGATTAGCCCTTTTGGCCACGGCGTCACACCGGGAGCTCACCGTCAGCTGATTAGCCACCATGACCCCCAAATCTTTTTCAGAGTCACTGCTTCCCAGGAGCAGTCAAGAGATTCGGCTCCACCTCCAAAGGCAGGAAGAGGCTGATATAGGGTGTGACAGATTGCCAAGACAGCTCTTATTTCTGTTCCTCTCCCTCGGGTAGCACCACCCTGACAGGGAGAAGCCAGTGGCTGCCATGCCTGAAATGGGGAGATCAGGGGCCCAAGGGCCTGGTTCACACATGTAGCAAAATCAACTGCTGCCCCCCATGCTCCCTGCAAGCCCATCTCCCAGTGGACGTGGCTCTTTTGGAGTGGAGTTGCCTATCCTTTCAGGGAGGGGTCCCTGCTGAATATCAGGGGGAACTGGTGCTTTTCTGCCACCATAGAACTGGTATGGCAAGCCCCCTACAGGCAGTGGTAATATTAAATTGCCAAAGTTGCAGGGCAGATGGAAACCCGCAGGTGTCAGAGCAAGATTTATTCCTGGGTGCCTACATCCCATCCTGCTCCGCACAAATCCTAACTATTAAAAGAAAGAATTGAGCCACACTGAGCTTTGACTGACCCATTTCTCTCCTTTCCCACCTCAAAGCACAGGTTCCAAACACAGGAACGCCTCAAACTCGCCTCAGTCACTGTGTAGTTCAGATGCGGCTGGTGTCGCACCGCCACATCCAGTGTGCCTCTATGTGGGAGCAGCGCTGGTGCGGTCCCCACCGCTGGTTCTAGTGCAACACAACAAACTTTAAAAAAAGTATTAAAACAGACTGTTTATTACAGCATATGATGTGTTATTAATTTACACAATGATATATAAAAACAGCCGTTTGTGATGTACAGTAACTTGACAGTGACAGGAATATTAAAACTATGGATATTCATGCACGTGACATGCATATGTTTTTAAAAAGCGCTTTTACACAATATACTGAAGAGTTACCGAGCCTTTCCCAGCTGGTCCAATGGTTCCTTCTGGAGAGCAATGTATTACTCTGGTGGGAGTCCCAGGCATGGGATGCACATTGGGGTCATCCAGAGCAGAGTGCCTTTTGGAGAAGGCAACTCAAGAGGGAGATTAAGCGAGGGCCCTTTCTATTATTTGTATTACCATAGCACCTAGGGGCCCTAGGTGTAGACTTGGACCGCATTGTGCTAGGCGTTGTACAAACACACAGGTGGAGGGAGAGGAGGTTGCAAGAAGAGAGTTTACAAGAGGAAATCCAGCCAGACAAAAGGAGGGACATAGTCAACATGCAGGAAGACGAGCAGAAAATATGAAGGGCTAAGAACAAACATTAGGATCCTCCACTTACGACTAAGCTATTGATCTCCTGGTATTACAAGACCCAGAGTTGGAAAGAATAGGCAAGGAAGATCCATTCTTGGGAACACTATTATTTTTCAAAGCCTTCTGATACTATGCACTTGAAGCTGTCACCACTGAAATGGCAGGTTTTTTTAAAAACTAGTATAATGGTTTTTATTTCCATGAAAAGGCACTAGTATCCACCCAAGATTTGAAGCCATGTCATAATTTACCTTAAGTTTTAAATATTTGTATTAAAAAAAAAAATCTATGAAAATATTTACACAAAAGCACCTTGTTTCTTTAAGTAGAAACAGACGCGTTCCACACGGACAAGTCATTTCATTAGACAGTCGTCATCAGTTTGAGAGAGCCAGATCGGAAGCGAAGGATTTTCTTCTTGAGGTTATGCGAGGCTTTAATTTTGACAAAGGCCTTCGCTGCATTTTCGTGCAGCTCTGGAGCGGCCACCGTTTGGATAGGAAGAGTCTGGACAAACTGAGACCAAATAAGCCCCCCGCTTTCATCGGAGTCACTAGTAGTCGTGCTCTCCCCAACGAACTCTACCTCACTCAAGCTGGACTCGCTGTCCCCAAAGCAGTTTGTGGTGTAGTTACTCTGCTCATCTTCACTGGTGTCCACTACGGTGGAGTGGAACAGGGATTCGCACTCTGCTGAATACTCGGAGTCACTAGCGATGTAAGCGTAGGGGCTGACGTACGGAAGGGGAACTTGTGAATAGACCCCTACGGCTTCTCTCCTGTTTCTTCTTGCCCTTCTCAGGGCTTCCTCGTAGGAAATCTCTGCCGACGACTTCCACCGGCGATAATCTCCTCGCTTGTGTTTAGGTTTGGCCACAACTACTTCTCTGCCATGTCCGTGAGATTTGATCACAGTTTTATGGAGGCCAGGCAGCCTGCTTGGGAGGCTTGGCTCCAGCTGTGAACTGCTGCTTTTCTTCCCCCTCACAGAGGGCTTTTTAAGTTTCTTATTTGTATCCAAGTCATCAGGGAAACGACACTTTTTGCCGATTGGCTTGGTTTTCTCCCGCACGGTCGGCGCGTTGCTTTCCAGCAAGCTGGCTAGGTGGGACCTGTATTTCAGAGTAGAGCTCTTCAGAATTTTGACACTTTTGGTGCCTTTGTGAAGCTTAAGGCTCTGCTGTTGAGCTGGTATGTAATGAGCACTCACCAGCAAGCCTTCATCCAGGCTCTGCGAGGAAGAGCCCTCACTCTTGAAATCCAGCGTGGGTCTCTCCTGCAGAGGAGGCGAAGCGGGGTGAGCCGCTTGCAAGCGGTTTTTTAGCAGTAGCTTTTTGGGTGGCTGGGTCACTTTATTCTCCTGCTGCAGTGCTGCATGCCTACCAGGACTTTCTTTAGGAGACGTAGCAAAGAGTTGGCCATTTTCCTTTGGGATATCCCCGGTCGCAGCTACAGGACACCAGTTTAGTTCTTGAGATGCTGGTTTCACGTTCCTTGACAGATGTTTGCTTTGAAGTTCATTGACAGCGCTTGGTGGGTAGGCTGCCGCCGTAGGCACCTTCCTGCTTTCCAGCTGCTCCCCATTAGATTCTTTTGACCGCTGATTTAATGGCGAGAAGGTGCCATTATCCAAAGCAGTTGTTCCACTGGAATGCAAACATGCTTGTTTGGAATTCTTTAGGTTCACAATGTTAGTATGTGAAACAGCCGCGGTCTGTCTAACACACATGCTCCCATGTCTCAAAATGCCTTTTGTGGGGTCAGCATTCAGACTTGTTCTCGGTTTGTTAGTCCTCACAGAATGCATCTTTTTCTGAACAAGGCTCAAAATGTAACCATCTATTTTTTTGTTGGCTGAAGGACAGGATACAGACCATGAGCTCTGTGGGAGAAAGGAATTGCCTGTTTTTACTGAGTCTAGTTCAGCTCCAATGCAAACATCATTAACATTGCAACCACGTCTCTCTTCTTCTCTCAGGGGATTGCCGGTCACTGGTAGAAGAAACATTGGACTCTGCACAGCTACTGCATGTAGGGGACTGGGGTAACGGTACACGTCATTCCCATTTTTAGATACTAAGTCACACTGATACTTTGGATGTACATCTGCAACCACATCAAGGGAATTGGAGTGCGTTGTGGAGAGCGAAAGACAGATGGCACCTGATGCTGGGTCCTCGTGCTGGCCTTCTTTATTATAATCCATCCAGCCTATGAGATCTGAAATGCATGTGAAAAGAGTTTAAAGATTCTGCCATTGTGTAGTTCTGCTTTTATTTAGTCTTTTCAAAGATACTTTTGAAGACTTTGGCCTGTTCTACACCCACACCGCTTTAGCTAGGGCAAAAAAAACCTCTACAATCTTCCTAGTGTGGATTCAGTTATACCGGTATAAAGATGCTTATTCTCAGGTCTACACTACAATGTTTTGTTGGTATAGTTACTAGAGCGACAAGGTGGGTGAGGTAATGTCTTTTATTGGACAAACTTCTGTCGGTGAGAGAGACCAGCTTTCGAGCTTAGCTATGTCCGTCAGGGTGTGGAAAAAAACACTTCCCCTAGTGACATAGCTATGCCGGCAAAACCCTCAGTGTAGAGGCAGCTATGCCGACAGAAGAGTGATCCAATAAAAGACATTACCTCATTCGGGAACGCCGACAGTGCGGGACTGGTGGAGCACCCGCAGGAACACCGCCGAATCCGCGGGACCAGCGGATCTCCCACAGAAATGCTGCCGAAGGCTGCCTGACTGCCGTGGTTGGGGCGGCACAAAACATAGAGCCACCCGTGACAGGCAGAAAAACTTCTGTTGGCATATGCTGTGTCCACACTAGGAGATTGCTGGTACAGCTATACTGATATAGCTAGAGCAGCAGAGTCTATGTAGTGTAGCCTAGCCCTCATGTTCCCATATAGGAAGGGGAATAAGCTATACTGGTATAAGGTGCCTTTATACCAGCAAAACTGAATCCACTAGGGATTGTAATAGTATAATTATATCAGTTTTAAAAAAAAATGTACACCCCTAACCAACATAATTATACTGGTACAAAATCTGTGTATAGAGCTGGTCTTAAAGAGGCTTTCACTTTGTACCAGAGGCCTCTAGAATTCTACAGTTGACTTTTACAGCATCCACATGAACTGCTAGATGCAGAACTGTAGAAAGCCCGAGAATGTGTGTGTTACAAGATATATTGTACTGCTAAACCCACAACTAACCAAGGGTACATCCACACTACCCGTCCGATTCGGCAGGTAGCGATCGATGTTCTGGGATCGATTTATCGCGTCTCATGTAGATGCGATAAATCGATCCCAGAAGCGCTCCCCGTCGACTCCGGAACTCCAGCTTGGCGCGAGGAGTAAGCGGAGTCGACGGGGGAGCCTGCCTGCGCCGCGTGGACCCGAGGTAAGTACTTTGTAATTCGATCTAAGATACTTTGACTTCAGCTATGCTATTCACTTAGCTGAAGTTGCGTATCTTAGATCGATCCCGCCCCCTAGTGTGGACCAGCCCCAAGAGGGAACAAATTACACCCGTAAAATTGTTAACAGTCGGCTGAAGGGCAATATTAACCATCCTTTTCTTTAGGAACTTCAGGCAGATCATGGACTTCCACCACTTTTACTTAGAACTGCTTTTATAGTGCTTCAAAATCTGTTCAGGGAAAGATGATCAAGATTCAAAGAACACTCATAAGAGAATCTTCTTGAGGGGAGGGGATGTCAAAGACAAAGACTCTTTTGACTGAAGCACAGGAGTGGGAGTCGAGAGACATGGGGTTCCATTCCCAGCCCTGTAAGAGACGTCCTCGGGGGCTAGTTCCTTAGGTCAAAATGTTCAAATGCGAATGCCTTATTAAGGTCATATTTAGGCACCTAAGTAAGAGGGCTGATTTTATCAAACATGCTTAGCCCCCGCAGTTCCCATGGACTTCAGTAGGCCTATATATGAGAGGAAGTACTGCTCAGAGAGCAAGAATGGGTCTATCAGGATCTTAAGAGAAGAACAGCTGACTTACTGTAGGTCATATCACAGTATTTCTTAAATTCTCTGTTGCAGTCTAATATGCACAGCGAATTGTCAAGAAGACTTCACTGAAACATGCCACTGTGGGAAGTAGGCTAGACTGCCATAATCTGTTTGAGAGTTTCATATTTCTATTCTGTATAATGAAAACCAACAATGTAATCTGCTGTAGATCTTTTTAAAAACAGGCTTGATAAAAAAGACCTATAGATCGGTGATAGGGAAATTTAAATTACATCAAGCCAGTCAGAGGGTAATTTGAAAGCTCTCAACATCTTAGAATTGCTACAAAGTCACATTTCTAGGACAGACAAACTTGAATGATTATGCCCTGGATTCCTAAATGCAAAAGTTCACTCATAGGCATAGTTTGACTTCTATATTTGGGGGCGAGGGGGCAGCTCCAGTCAGATCAAGGGGTCAAGGGGGTGGTGCGGGGGGAGGTGGGGGTAGGGGAGGCTGCAGAATGGAAGTTCTGAACACCAAGCAATACATGTCTGCTTGTAAGCCTCCTCCGGGATCCAAACTGAAACAAGGTCCTATTCAACCCCTTTTCAGACCTATGCCACAAATAAGAGGATTCTTGCAACAGAAATCTTGTAGTAACCAGCCTCAATATATAACCTAGACACACATACACACTGAGATTTACATCTTTAGACTAGAGTAACTGGAATTCAAACATCCATCTTCCCCTCACCAAAGAGAGAGAAACCTTTTCCATTATTCATAATGGCTATTTGTCCATGCTACACAAACTCAGCATACACTTCATCACAATTGTCTATGTGCTGAGGAGAGCAATTAGAGCTGGGAAACTATTAGTCCCTCGCTTTCATAGGCACAAATATGTGCTACCCATAAATGAATTTGGTTCAGGTGGTTTTTTTTTACTTTGGTAAAAATTGTTTTCTAAAGGAAGTGATAGGAAGTTATACAATGAATTTGCTTATGTGTATATGTACCACTGCCCTCTACTGGGTAGAAAAGATCAGAGCTGATCATGTGTTTATAGGTGCTCACAATTCACACCAATGACTGAAAAAGTGGCGGCTGAAATCTATACCCCATGCCACACATATGCGACAATACATCAGTCAGAGTCTTTCTGGATTATTTTATATTAACACGTAGTTTCGCAAATGAAAAAAGGAAGAGTTAATAGGACCCTGCCAGCCCCAATGCAGCATTTCTACTGATAAGCCAAAGCCACTCTCTGGAGTATGATGTATCATACCAGCTTTTACGGTACCTGCAGATTTTGGGCGTCCATCCGAGATATTCAAAGAGGTTTCCAAAGGGCTGCAAAAACAGGTGCTAGAATGGCAACTGGATAAACACTCACTGAAGACTGAGTTAGAGGAATTGGAAAGTGATCCAGAGGCCCCATCACTCAGCTCATAAAACCCTATAAAAATAAAAACTTGGGTTTATTTTGGTTCTGTTTATTATGCAAAAAATTCCCATCCCTGCCTTAGAAAAGCAACTGAGTTTCTGTGTATTTTGGCTCACTGGATCTCAAACAATTTATACCATTTCATTCAATCATCCAGATTAGTTGTACTATACAGTAGTACTATAATACTGGGACAATTTCTGTTTATTGAAAATAAGGCAGTGGGATGTCACTTAGCCTTTGAAATATTAATATCGCGAACAATTTTTAAAAGCCAATTTGAAACTAAAAGCTGTACAGATTGTGCTAAGAGAAATCTGGCTGTACTTGCCTTCAAAGCTCATTTAACAGGATATTAAGTCTCTTGACAACCATTAGACCAGTATTACTTGGCTACAAGACTGTCTACAAGTCTCCTTAGCCACTGTTGCTGCTTCCTTCCTGTACTTTTTCTTGCAACCCAATTCCCATAAATAAAAAAAATGAAGCTTTCTGAAAAAGCTTCATCTATGGCATTCTTTTTTAAAAAAAGAAAACCCACTTGCTGAAAATCAGACACACGATTGTGCAGCATGTTCTCAATAATCCTGAAATTTGCCTTTGAATATATTGTATGAAGTCAGTAATGTTTCCAGTGGCAGCTGAATTTTTCTTGGTCCCACTGTAACACCAACTGCCATACTGTGGACCCTTTATCGTTCTCCACTGTTAAATTGCTGAAGGTTCTGGACAGTTTTATAACCGATTGCTGGATGGATCCAAATTGCCGCATATGGGGCTTACCTGAACTTGGGCGACTGTCTGTCTCAAGGTGCTCATCTGTAGTCTTTTCTACATCCAGTCTTAGATCACTTATCTGTTTGTCTAGTTCTTGCAGCTGGTTCAATAGACCAGCGTCTCGCCTTCTCAAGCAGTTCTGGAAAACAAGCAAAGCAACATGTCACCTTTGTTGTCCAGAAACAAATGGGGCACAAGTATCATCTGAAGAATAGCTTGTAAATTCCATGTCAGTTCTTTTTAAAAAAAAAAACAAAAAAAACAACAGAACTCTTGCCTGGAAGTGCAGGATAAAAATTCAACTGAACTATAATGCAGAGACATTTAATTCCAGTCTCTCTCATTCTGTTGCACATTATAATCTTATATTCTTAAAGCACAAGGCAAGATTACAGGAGCCAGGCTCAGGGTCCTTTCATTAATTTTACAATGCAATAAGTAGGAAAAGTAATCCCTTCTCTTCCCTCATTACAATTGTATTACATTATTTGTAATAAGACTGTTTAAGCTATTTATGAAGGTAATTTTGATTATATACAATGGGCAATAAAGAATGATTTTGCAAGAAGCTCATTAACCCAAGGTCAGTGTAATCAGTTTCTCCACATATACTACAACTGTATCTATCCATCAGCTGTCCTGTTGCATCAGTTTTTATACACACGGGCACATACACTTTTGCATTGCACCCAGCAGTATTCTGATGGGTTTCTGAGTGTAGATGCTCATAAAGGGCCCAATCCCAAAACCATTAGGTCAAGGGGAGCCTTTCCATTGGATTCAATGGGTGTTGGATCAGGCCCAAGACTGAAAGGCTAATATTATTAGCTAGACCAGTGGTTCTCAACCTGCAGCCCAATCAGCACACAGCTGCAGCCCATGTGACATCCTCAGGGCCATACAGATAGTATATATATTTTGTGGATGTGGCCCATATAACACAGAGAGCTGCAGACGTGGCCCACAATGGTAAATAGGCTGAGTACCACTGAGCTAGACAGACTTGCACAATGCACTACCACTTGGGGCCAGAAGGGCAAGCAAATTCTTTTTCCACTTCTGACATGAGCCAGGATTTGGAGCCAACCCAGATCTGCAGAGGTGACAGGTTTAGAGCGGGAACTCATTGCGCCACCTACTGACCCAGCCCTCATCTAAAGGAGTACTGGGAATTGTGCATCTGGTTCAAATTTGGAATGTCAAGTGCACAAATTAAAGTGTTACCACAAACCCCCAATTCCGAGTAATAATTCCGTTTACTTTACTGGGGCCATTTGGCAGCTAATAATTCCTGAACAGTCACATCACCTTTTTAGAAGGAAATAACCCTGCTATATACATTTACTGAACCAAACGGTAAAAAAAAAAACTACAAAAGCCATCCAGATTTGCAAGTGAACATCAAAAATCCAACCTCTCCCTTGGTCAGAGCCAATATGCACAAATCCTGAGCCAGGACTGTGGCACAAGGAATGCCATGCACAGCTGTGAGTTATTTTCATTGAAAAATGATCCGCCGTTTCATGTCCAGCTCTCTCTTCCCCCACAAGCTACAAAGCGCATTTTCAACAAAAGCATCGCTATTTTAAAGGGCCTGATCCTGAAAAATGCACAGCACTCACGACTCCCAATAAACTCTCAGGATAGCCTCTGGGCCCAATCCAACTCCCATTCAAGTCAGCAGAAACACTCCCATTGGCTTCAGCGGTATAAGAGCACCACCAGGCTGCATCAAGGGCTTTCAAAATGAGTGAATTTATTTCTTTTGTAGCAAACCAAGAATAAACTCCTCCTCACCTCACGCCTATGAGTTGCTCTGTTGAGCAATGATCAGGATTTTATACCAAGACGCCCGCACTGTATAGTTAGTACATTTTTTTGGCTCTTTCATATCTAATGACTAGTTATTTTATATGGCTAATGCAAATATATTGACTCCAAGCTCCTTTCTCAAAGTCAACAGTAAGAGCTAGCTGATGCATTATTTTAGTTCAAGTCTTTCTTCTCACTTGAGCATTAATGAAAGTGACACACAATGGCCACAGCTCAGATAAAAATTCAATAGAATAAATGCTTTCTGCAGCACACAGTCCTGACTCTTTCTAACCCGCTCTCTCTTTTGCTTTAAAAAGCACAGGGCATGAAGGGATTTTCAGAAACTAGCTTGCTTAGTCCACCAAGCGCGTCTCCCTACGAGAGGCGCCTTCTCATCAGGGACTCTTGCCCCGTTAGGCAAAGCGCTTTCACTGAGCCTCCCGTTTCAAATTAAGAACTGGACCAGACGCAATGTGGACAAGGTGAGGAAGAGCTCAGGGGACCGGATTAGGAAGGCTCTTCCCGAAAGGCGGCTAAACCTAATGGTAAAAACACTCATTTGACGCTGGGCGATTAACCACGCTGTGAGCCGCCCGGGCTGCTTCTGTGAGCCGTGGTGGGGACCAGCACCGGGAGTCTGGAGCTCTCCTGTCCCTGTGCCCCCCAGACACACGCCAGAACCGACCAATTCGGATGAGGGGCCCCGGGGTTCGCCGGTGTCACTGGCACCCGTAGGAGCCCGCAGAGCCCCCTGAGAGGGAGGGGGAAGGGCTGGGGGGGGAAGGGTGACTGACACCTCCGTGTGTCTTTCTCCCCCACGGCGCGTCGGTCCATCAAGGGTCCCCGATCGGAGCAATAAGGAGGCGACGGGAAAGATCAGACTCAACCGGGCACCCGGACTCTCGCGCCCTGCGAGTGCGCCCCAGTCCGGGACCCTCGCCGGTGCGCCCCAGTCCCCTGTGCCCCCCAACCCTGGGCTCTCCCCGATGCGCCCTCGGTGGCTCCCCAGTCCCCTGCGTCCCCCGGGGCTCTCCCCGATGCGCCCCCCGGGTGCTCCCCTGGGCCCCCCAGCCCGGGGCTCTCCCCGATGCGCCCCCTGCGCCCCCCAGCCCGGGGCTCTCCCCGATGCGCCCCCTGGGGGGCTCCCCAGCCCCCTGCGCCCCCCAGCCCGGGGCTCTCCCCGATGCGCCCCCTGGGGGGCTCCCCAGCCCCCTGCGCCCCCCAGCCCGGGGCTCTCCCCGATGCGCCCCCCCAGCCCCGCTCACCAGCTGCTTCCTCAGCAGAAGGATGTTCTCCTCCAGGAACTTCTCCTCCAGGCTGCGCTGGGCGTCCCCTTCCCCGGGCGGCTCCCCGCGGGCCCCCGCGGCGCTGGGGGCGGCCCCCGGGGGGTGGCTCCGCAGCAGGCTCTTCACCAGCAGCTCCTGCCGCTGGCGCAGGTAGTCCAGCTCGCCCAGCCCGGCCAGCGTGGCCTCCAGCCGCTCCCGGGTGCGCTGCCGCTCCGCCTCCGCCTCGCCCTTCTCCCTCCAGCGCGCATCGGGCTCCCGGGGCGCCGCCGCCGCCTGCTGCTGCCGCCCCGGCTCCGGCTCCTGAGCCGCGGCGGCGGCCGCCGGGCTCGGCTTCATCCCCGGGCGCCTCCCTCAGCGCATGGGGAGCGCGCAGGCGGCTGGGGGTGCCCGGGGCGCCGAGCTGCCGCTGCCGGGGGAGGGAGGCTGGGGGCCCGCGAGGTGCCGAGCCGCCGGGATGCTGCGGAAGCCGGAGCGCAGCCCTGCCGCTACCAGCGCCGCCGCTGCAATGGGCCAGGGGCGCCCGGCCCCCGGCCGCCGCCCCTCGCCGGCCCCGCCTCCGCCCCGCAGCAGCATCCTCGGCTCCTGACGCTCCGCGGCGCCTCCCCTCGCTCGCTCGCCCCCTCCCCCTTTCCGCGCCCTCCCTCTGCTTTTAGCTTGCCCCCCTCCCCGCTTGCTTTCGGCCTGCTCGGCCCCCTCCTCTCCCCTCACACACAAGCTCAGGCCACTAAACCCCCTACCAATAGGTGTAGTCACCCCCCTTGGGCAGGCTCAGTGACGCCTTCCCCTGTTAGGTGGGGCTCAGCTATGGGACCCCTAGCACTGTCCATCTCTCTAGGGTCTTCCTAGGGGCTTGTCTGCACCTTGGGGCAGTTACGCCAATACTAGCTAAGGCGTGCATTTAAACCAGCCGGCCTGGGCACTCTTAGTGCAGTTTCAGAGTGGCTCTTTCCAATTTAGCTTATGGCAGAGGGAAACAGACACTTATACTGGACTAAGAGCGTCCACGCTGGGGCTTATAGAATCATAGAATTTCAGGGTTGGAAGGGACCTCAGGAGGTCATCTAGTCCAACCCCCTGCCCAAAGCAGGGCCAATCCCCAATTTTTGCCTCAGATCCCTAAATGGCCCCCTCAAGGATTGAACTCACAACCCTGGGTTTAGCAGGCCAATGCTCAAACCACTGAGCTATCCCTCCCCCATATAACTCTATAGCAGGACTGCTGGGGAAGTCGCCCCTGCAGACAAGCCCTGTAAGGTGCTCATCCTCCTCCACAGCCCTGCGCTCTCCTCCTTTAGGGAGCCTAGTGCCACTTGTAGCTCTGGACTAACAGAGAGCACGGCCTGGGATTGTAGGAAGAGGGGGTGAGGAGGTTTGCTTACTTCTGTCTCCTCCCTTTCAGGGACAGCAGGTTTGTATAATTTTGGGTGGGGTCCAGATTGGGTCCAAGTCCTGCCTCCCCTCCCCCCAACACACACACACACCTGCCTAAGGCTCTGTGACGGAGTTTGGATGCTGGGTGCAGGCTCTGGGCTGGGGCAGAGGGTTGGGGTGTGGGCTCTGGGAGGGAGTTTGGGTACAGCAGGGGGTGCATAAGGGGTTTGGGGTGCAGGAGGAGGTTTGGGTGCTGGGTGGGGTGCTGGGTGCGGGCTCTGGGCTGGGGCAGGGAGTTGGGGCGTGGGCTCTGGGAGGGAGATTGGGTGCAGGAGTGGTGTTGGGGTGCAGGCTCTGGTAGGGAGTTTGGGTGCATGAGGGGTTTGGGGTGCTGGGTGTGGGAGGAGGTTTGGGTGCTGGGTGGGGTGCTGGGTGCGGGCTCTGGGCTGGGACAGAGGGTTTGGGTGGGGGAGGGGTGTGGCGCATGGGGCTGGGCCAGGGATGAGGAGCTTGGGGTGCAGCAGGCAGGCTGCCCTGGGGCTGGGGCAGGGGGCCAAAGAGGAGGACTCCCCCCAGCCTTCTCCTCACTGGCAGCAGTGTGCTCTGGGGGAGGGGGACCCTCCCCAGTCCCCCCGGCACGGCACTCACCCAAGGCCCCCCGGGCTACAGCTCAGGAGGTCCAGCCAGGATAAGCCCACCCCCAAGTCGACTTGGAGTCACGGGCAGTAGCGTAGCCGGGGGGGGAGCAGGGGGAGCGGCCACTCCCCCTATGAGGAAAAGTGGCTCTAAGGCGCCACCAGAGCCTCGCTAGGGTGGCGCTTTAAAAGGCCCGTGGCTCCTGCCACTGCGGGGAGCCAGGGGCCTTTTAAAGCGCTCCCCCACCTCCAGCCCCGCTGCCAGAGCCGGGGGAGGGGGCGCTTTAAAAGGCCCGTGGCTCCAGCCGCAGCAAGGCGCCCCTTGTCTCCCCGCTCAGCAGCTCAGCGGGGAGACAAGGGGCAGCCCCGGCGAGCCGCCCCTTGTCTCTCCACTCAGCCGCTGAGCAGGGAGGCAGCTGCCCGCCGCCCCCCAAATCTTGGCGCCCTAGGCGACCGCCTAGGGTCACCTAGTGGGCGCGCCAGCGGCTCCTGCCGCTGCGGGGAGCCGCGGGCCTTTTAAAGCGCCACCGGAGCCCCCGCTTTAAAGGGCCTGGGAGCTCTGCAGCGGCTGGAGCCCCGGGCCCTTTAAAGCGCTGCAGGGTGAGTACAGGGGGAGTGGGAGGCGCCTTTTTATAGCGCCGCCGCTCCCCCTGTGCTCCGGACCTGGCTACGCTACCGGTCACGGGGGAGGGGTTTGCCATGCGTCTCCTACCCTCCCCCGGCGCAGCAGGCGCCTCAGCTTGCCCCCTTGTAGTCCACCACGGCAGCGCAGCACAGAGCTGCAGGGGCAGCCACCCACTGCCCAGGGCAGGCGGGGACGCTCGGGGGAGGGGCGCGGGGGCAGCTGACGGGCCCAGGGGAGAGGCCCAGCCCCAAACATTGGTGGAGCTGGGCCACCTGGGCCCTGAATTTGCTGGAGCCCAGCCACCACAGGGCCCATACAACTCACCGCCCCTGCTCCCTTTCATCCCCCATTCACAAGCAAAGTTCCAGACACCATGCTGGCTTCACCGTGAATCGATTTTACTGACTGTACTCAGTGAGTGATCGTCAGTATTCTAGGGACAGAATTCAAGGCGGATCCCCTAGGCCGATCCCCTGCATTTCAGCAGCCCTGCTCATTGCCTTGATCATCTTAACATCATTCTCCAGCAGCCCTTCCCAACCATGCTCTTTTAAGCTGTGCAGAATGACTTATGGCCCATCAACAGTACGTTTGGGTACTTAGTGGCTTTTAAGGCCAAACACTTCTAAAATAAGAACACAAATGATGCAATAAGGGAAAGCCATTGCCAAGTGTGCATTGGGGGTGGGGGGGAGAGAATGGCGATCCTTTGAACAGGGTGATGACCGCTGCCTAGGAGCTGGGATCAAAGCTCCAGCAAGGCATCGCATTAATTCAACGTGCCAAGACAGCTGTAATGAAGCAAACTTTGTACAGTATGTAAACGAATGACACTCTGGGATCGGCAACAAGGGTGCAGTAGGCACGTGATGGGTGGGGGGGGGAGCAGACACTGAAGAAAAAGAAATGAAAAGAAATGTTAGTAGCCAAAGGGGGCAAAATGGAGCTTTGGCCGTTTTCGCGAGTCGTGGGAGGACCGAGGAGAGTAAGTGGAGGAAAGAGGAAAGCATTCAAGGAACCCTTCGCAATGTGGGCCTTGTTTGGAAGGATGGGAGCCTCCGGCTATAGTAGCGCTCGCAGACTGAGCTGGAAGGAGGCTGTCTTTTTTTTTGCTCTTGAGGCAGATCATCATAATTATGGGTATTACGGTAGCTCTGAAAGGCCACAAAGGCGCTCAGCGCCCCGCTGTGCTAGGCGCTGTATCCGCCCTTAGAGGCAGCCCCTGCCCTAGAGAGCGAACGATCTAAACAGGCAAGACAAAGGGCAAGAGGGGGAAAAGAGACCCAGAGAGGGGAAGTGACTTACACGAGGCTGCTGAGCAGAGCGGGAAACAGAAACCACGGCTCCTAAGACCCAGCCCCGGGCCCTCTCCATCGGCCCAGGCCGCCTTCTCTATACATAATATTTTTAGCACCAACCATGCGTTCAGCTCTGTAAAAGGCACAGAAGCTTCTTGTCTATGTGAGTTCTTAGGTTGCAGAGAGCTGCACAAGCCTGCCTGGGGCTCCTGTTGCCACATGCTGAAAGTGCACTAAGGAACTTGCCTCTACTCTCATTTCAAAGCAGAGTAGAGCAACGCGCACTAGGAGACTAGGAGCAGGGGCCGCATGGACGCTTAGTGCGCAGCCCGCTGTAGATTTACACCACAGCTTGCCCAAACGACACTTAAAACGCTGCATTGGCGCAGCCGCACCAACGTAGCTGCGCCGCTGTAGCGCTTCAGTGAAGACGCTCCTATTGAATCTACCTTCCCAAGAGGCGGTAGCTATGTTGACAGGAGAACCGGCCCCTTTGACATAGCGCTGTCTACAGGGGGGTGAAGGTCGGCATAACTACGTCGCTCGGAGGTGTGGCTTTTTCACACTCATGCATATTTATTTGTTTTTCCTAAAGTATTTTAGGAAAGATTGTCCAAGTGGCCACCAGCAAGAGTTGGTGGCCGCACTCGGAGGCCACCAAAAATCTGTTGCGAGAACCCCTGCTAGCGTAGACGCAGTCTAGGCCGACGGAGGGTTTTTTCATCACTGTAAGAACACCACCGCCCTGAGTGACAGTAGCTAGGTCGAGGGAAGCAATCTTCTGTCAACTTAGCGGTGTGTACACCTGGGTTAGGTTGGCAAAACAATGCTGCTAAGAGCTGTGGAGCACCCCTACCTAAGGTGTGGTCTCATGGGAAGCTAGCCACGCAGTCCCGCCCCTTCCGCCTGAGGCCCCGCCCCTTCTGCCTGAGGCCCCACCCCTATGGCCCCCCCAATCCACCAGAGCCCCACACGTCCCCAGCCCCCCACGTCCCACAGCTGGAGGAGCCACAACCAAACTGCCACAGGCCACAGGCCACCAGCCACCCCCAGCCTGAGATTGTACGTTCTTTGGGGTAGTGACCATCTTTCAGATCTCTGTGTTGTACAGCACCAAGCACAATGGGGTCCCCAAGTGGGGCTCACAGGTGGGATACAATACAAATAATTCTAATAATAATAATATTGGGGAAAATACTCTCCTTTGGCCGGCAGATGAAGCTCTGAGGTTCCCTAGGGTTGCAGAGCAGGCTCATCTTCCTAGGCCTCGTGCTCTCGTTGAGCATCCTTGGACTAAGGGATTATTAGTCCTTTATGAATATGAATATGAACAAGAGGCTGCTAGGCAGCTCTCTAACACCACATTCTACAGGCCATTACCCTCTGATCCCACTGAGGATTACCAAGAGCAACTACACCATCTGCTCAAGAAACTCCCTGAAAAAGCACAGGAACAAATCTGCACAGACGCACCCCTAGAACTCCGACCAGGGGTCTTCTATCTGCTACCCAAGATCCATAAACCTGGAAATCCTGGATGCCCCATCATCTCAGGCATTGGCACCCTAACAGCAGGATTGTCTGACTATGTAGACTCTCTCCTCAGGCCCTGCACTACCAGCTATCAAACAATCCATCGGTGATCTTCCAGAAAACACCATCCTGGCCACTATGGATGTAGAAGCCCTCTACACTAACATTCCACACAAAGATGGACTACAAGTCGTCAGGAACAGTATTCCCGATAATGTCACAGCAAACCTGGTGGCTGAACTTTGTGACTTTGTCCTCAGCTACAACTATTCCACATTTGGTGACAATATATACCTTCAAGTCAGCGGCACTGCTATGGGTACCCGAAGGGCCACACAGTATGCCAACATTTTTATGGCTGACTTAGAACAACGCTACCTTAGCTCTTGTCCCCTAATATCCCTACTCTACTTGCGCTACATTGATGACATCTTCATCATCTGGACCCATGGAAAAGAAGCCCTTGAGGAATTCCACCATGATTTCAAAAATTTCCGTCCCACCATCAACCTCAGCCTGGACCAATCCACACAAGCAATCCACTTCCTGGACACTACAGTGCTAATAAGCGATGGTCACATAAACACCACCCTATGCCAGAAACCTACTGGCCGCTATACTTACCTATATGCCTCCAGCTTCCATCAGGACACATCACACGATTCATTGTCTACAGCCAACCTCTAAGATACAACCGCATTTGCTCCAATCCCTCAGACAGAGACAAACACCTACAAAGATCTTTATCAAGCGTGCTTAAAACTACAATACCCACCTGCTGAAGTGAAGAAACAGATTGACAGAGCCAGAAGAGTACCCAGAAGTCACCTACTACAGGACAGGCCCAACAAAGAAAATAACAGAACGCCACTAGCCGTCACCTTCAGCCCCCAACTAAAACCTCTACAGCGCATCATCAAAGATCTACAACCTATCCTGAAGAATGATCCCTCACTCCCACAGATCTTGTGAGATAGACCAGTCCTCGCTTACAGACAGCCCCACAACTTGAAGCAAATACTCACCAGCAACCACACAATAAAAACACTAACCCAGGAACCTATCCTTGCAACAAAGCCCGGTGCCAACTCTGTCCAAATATCTATTCAAGTGACACCATCATAGGACCTAATCACATCAGCCATACCATCAGGGGATCGTTCACTTGCATATCTACCAATGTGATATATGCCATCATGTATCACATTGGTAGATATGCAAGTGACTTCGGGGGAGGGATAGCTCAGTGGTTTGAGCATTGGCCTGCTAAACTCAGGGTTGTGAGTTCAATCCTTGAGGGGGCCATTTAGGGATTTGGGGCAAAAATTGGGGATTGGTCCTGCTTTGAGCCAGGAATAGCTTTATTCCAGGCCTTGGTTAGAAATGGGTTGACTAAAGAATCTACAAAGAAAGGTAATACATTGGGTATCATGTTCTACCTCTCTTGTTTCTATCTAAGGGAATTTTGGTTTTCCACAGGAATGAGGTACCTTGGTTGTGTCATTCACAGGTGTGTACTTGAGGTCCCACCTTTGTTTTTGCTGAACACTAGTGACTGCATAAAGCAAATCCATCCAAAGAGCACAACAATGACTGTACCAGAGCCTTCCATCATCCTGCATTGTCTCTACTTTCCTTCCCTCTCTCCTAGGGTGACCAGACAGCAAATGTGAAAAATTGGGACGGGGGTGAGAAGTAATAGGAGTCTATATAAGAAAAAGACCCAAAAATCGAGACTTTCCCTATAAAATCGGGACATCTGGTCACCCTACTCTCTCCAGATTGCTTTACCATTCTCATAGGCTTAGAGCATCCAGTTTCCCTTTGTGCACAAAATGGAAATCTCCTAAAATATAGTATCCCGTGTTTGGCAAACAAATTCCTTCTATCCTGCTACAAGAACTCTGGCAGCTTCGGAAAGCTCAGTTCAGACCCAGCTGAATAGTTAGCCCTGGAGTAGAGACATTCAGAGTCACGGGTAAACCCTTCCCTAAAGAAGGGACGCTATTCACACTCAGCTAGTCAAGGGAACTCTACCCAATATCCCATGTAATACCTTCCTCACTTGTAGTTTTCTTACACCATCACATCCTCATATAAACATGAAGTGATTACAAAACATGCAATAATGGTTGTTAATTCTATTACACGGTATCTAATTCTATTACCCTACTCTGAAGAGCTTAGTCTAATAGACAGAGAGAGAAAGTCAAGACACACCGAGATTTAGAAGAAAGAGTTAATTATTATTTATATGACAATAGCTGCCATTACTATTAGTAGAAGAGCCTACTGAGATCAAGATCCCATTGTGCTGGATATTCTACATACACACATGAAAGCAGAGTCTGAACGAGCTCTTCCCTGACATCTAGTGGTGAGTTGTGGAAAAGGACTTCAGGAACTGATCTCGTTTGCATGGGCACACCCATCCTGCCTAGGTGCTCAGCATGATAGGATTGCTTGCCCAAATGACCACTTTTGGCTGGTGTTGAATCCCCAGTCTCCTTGTTATTGGGGCAGGAGTAATAAAGGGTTGTTATCCTTGTTGCGTGAATCAAGGGCAGCAGAACCGTATCTGGCATACCCCAATGGAGAGATTCACCCTCAACTGAACGGCACTCACTAGGCAGGAGACATGGGTTCCAAGCCCAATGAGTTGAGAGGGTAGGTATGGGTACTTTTAAAGTTTTACCTGGTTCTGTGGGCCCTGTTTAAGGGGTCTAGATGCTGTTTGATCCTTCCTTCCTTCCTTCACGCTATAACAAAAAGGCTAATTTATACTCAGTTGAGAGTCTTGTTACATGCTAAAGAGCTGAATCATTGATACCTAGGTCTAAGTATTAGACCTATTTTGGGACAGTCTCTCTGATGCAAGAGACTGCCCAGTGTGCACCAGCAGTGGGGCTCCCCTCTACTAACAGCTGAATTAATTGAGAGCTGTATTAAGTGGTGGGCCCCGAAGATAGCTTGATGAGAGGGTTGCTGGTGGAGAGGCGCGGCCAGTAGGACAGCTGGTGGAGAGGCGTGGCCAGAAAGGTGGCTGGTGGAGAGGGCCAGAGCAGAGCCCCACAGAGAGGTGCGGCAATTGGCCGGCGGGGTGGCAGGCGAGTGCCCGAGCAGCGGAGCATGTAAGATGCCTCCTTACCCCCTCTTCCATCCATGGAGGGAGGTGAACTCTGCAGATGAACTTCTGAACTCTGGGGCTCCACTGACCAAGGACAGCAACTGTGAGTGGGGTGCAGAGAAGGGACAGGCACATTAAAGGAATTTTTGGGTTGCTGGACTTAAGAACCTGAGGGGAAAAGGATACTGCCCAACTTACTTGGGGGTGGGTCTTTTGCTCAAGGTTTAAGTTTATGAACCCTAGTTGCGGTGTTTTCCTAAATTTATACTGAGTTACTCCCCTCCTTAAAAGTTTTTGCTACTCTCAGACTCTGTGCTTGCGAGAGGGGAAGTATTGCCTCTTAGAGGCGCCCAGGGTGGTGTGTAATTGTCCCAAGTCACTGGGTGAGGGCCCGAGCCATTTTTGCATTGTATTGTTGAAAAGGAACCCCTAGATATTGAACCCGGCCCTTGTTGCTGCCAACTCTGACTGCCAGAAGTGTTACATATAGTATGAGAAAGTTCCTGCCCCAAAGATCGAAGAGACTAAATAGATAAAAAGTATCAAAGTTAGACTGATGTAAGCTGCCTTACATCGACCTAGTTGTGCATGTGGCTATACTTACATTTGTCTCCCACCGATGTAGGTGGCCCATTACAGCCACATAGTAACACCACCTTCCTGAGATGTGCTGAATCGTGGTTGCTGTACTGAGGTCAATGGAGCACGCGCGTAGGTACCACATTATTTACATTGAGTCTAACTATCCTCCAGCAGTTCTCCCACAATGCCCAACACTGACCGTTCTGGTCACAATTGTGAACTCCACTGCCCAGGGGTCATGGAGATCAGAAGGCCCCCGCCTCCACTTCAAAGCCTCGCTAACTTTTGAAATGCTTTTTCCTGATTGTCCAGCTTGGCGAGCACACCTAGCAGGTCTCCACTGTTGTGTGCAACTTCCCAGCTGACCATGCTGGCTACACGCTCCGGCTTGGAGCAGACAGGCGGTATTGCACCTCCTGGGCCTGCAGGGAGATTGGGCTGATGAGGCACCGCTATGGACCAGCTGTAGAAAAAGATTGCACATGGGGATGCAGGAGGAGGAGTACAGCAGGGACAAGCAACAGTGCCACATGAAAGCAAAGGAACTGCGAGGAACAGCAGAAGGCCAGAGAGGTGAACAGTCAATCCAGTGCTGAGCCACAGACCTGCCACTTGACAAAGAGCAGCATGCCATAGTAGTTAGAGACCCACTGCCACCGTGGATACCTCCCAGGAGCCTGAGTCACAGGCCCCTGCCCTGAACAGCCATGATGAGAAGGAGGTGGTGGTGGTGGAGGAGGATGGGGGACATACGACCAGGGAGTCCAGCTATGCCACGAACTTGGACCTGTTTGAGACTTCACCGCAGTGCAGTCAGTTGAGCATGGGTGACCCCCGATGCAGGGGGAGGAACCTCAGGGAGTTGTGTAAATATATTTTCTACTACAATGATGTACTGATGGCAACTTAACAGATACAGCTATCGACTTTTCATTAATTTACTCGTACTAGAAGAGGTAGAGTCGTTATCTGCTTTGCATTCCCCTATAGAGTTAGGTGGGCGGAGGGGCATGCGGAGCAATTTGTTTATGTACACGGGGATGGCCCTAGAATCCTCCTGAGATCTCAATGAAAACTTGAATGGAGGTACTCTGCAATCCTTTCCCACAGATTTCTAGGGATGGCAGCCTTGTATTTTCCCCCTCTGGCAGGACACTTTCCCACGCCAGTTAGTGATTACTGCACTGGTTCCTAACGAAGTTAACAGGCACGTGGCATATGGGCCCAGGTGGCTTTGGGATGCCAGCAGCAACTTTGCTCTCTGTGGCTTTGTTACGCTCAGGAGTGAGATTTCAGCTAAGATCACCCCCGCCTGTGGAAATGGTAGTGCCATTGCCCTGTAGACACATAGTTTCATGCAACTGAGCAATTCCCTCCTCATTTCCTTCACACCTGGCAGGACATCCTCACCACGGCTAGTGCTGTGAGTGGCACCACGCACAAGCACGCTGAAGCAGACATGTCAATGAGCACGTCTTGCTTAAAACTTTAGGGGAGCAAAGGAAAGGAGTGCCAAATCCTAACTTTTGCTTTCTATTGTCCCTATGTTGACGATGGTAACTTTATGTATTTTAGCTGCATCTGCTGCCGATGCGGCCAGGAGGGGCTCTCCCGCCACACCCGTGGAATGCCTGAGCCAGATAACAAGGAGAAAGAAGAGGACTCAGGAGTCAATGAGATCCTGAAAGTCAGTGCTGCATCCCACCGTGAGCACAGGGCCTGGAGAGGGAACATTGCAGACAGCTGGCCCTGGAGAAGGAAAGAGAAAAGAGGAGAAATGCCCCGGAGCCCCAGCAGGAAAAGGAGAGGGAGATGTACCAGGAAATAAGGAGGCTTCTCGGTCAGCAAATTCAGATGCTGCAGACCGACCGGTTCACCAGTCATGGGCTTGCTTCCCTTTGCAGTCCCTGGATAACTCCATTACAGCACCTCCCTAGACCCCCTCCCCCCAACATTCCACATGGCATCAGGGGCTGCATCCCGACCCCTAGCACTCTGCCCCGGAGGACATTAAGGACAACCACAGCTTCACATACACTGAGCTGTGGAAGCCATGGCTGCTGTATGTGCAGCTCAAATGGGCATGAGTGGTCTTTCCCCTTGATAAGTCCTGTTCTATTGCATTTATTACGTTTTTTAAAGTATTTTCTTTTAAATTGCACAGATTTTGTTACTGAATAAAATTCTATTATTTGGAAAAGAATCCATCTTTATTCGTTCATACCATATGCTGCAGGGTGCCTAGCAGCTCTGAAAGCACACCCTTACTTCTTACCGTACAGTGTGACAACTCTTCAGATCAGTGACACGCACCGTGTCATGATTATAACTCTACACCAAGCACCACACAATTCCTAACAGGTCCCAAAAGAGCACAGCCAGGTACAGCACAGTACACCACAACGCATTACTGTGGCTCACGGTTAAAGTGCTCTTTCAAAGGCTTCCTGGCCTGTATAGATCCATGCCAAGCTCTTCTAATAGCCCCTCTGTCTGGCTGTTCAAATGCAGCAGACAGTCACACCATCTTTCCTGGTGGAAACTTTCCCCCCTTTGCTTCACAGCTATTATGCAGGACACAGCAGGCAGCTACAACCATTTATCACTGAAACCCAGTCTTGGGAGTACACAATGCCAGCGCCCCTTCAGTGACTTGCCCAAGGTTATATAGGCAGTCTATGGCAGTGGGAGGAATTGAAGCTAGATCTTCTGAGGCCGAGCCCAACACCTTAACCATAAGACTATTTATCGTCTCAATTACTACAAACTAGAAAAGAAAATGGTGCCCTAATTGAATATGTGTCATGTGTGGCCCTCACAGAAGAAGTGGGTCTTTAGGCTGGACTTTAACGAGGTGGGAGACTGGCAGACTTGGATTAGTTCATTCTTTACAAAGGACCTTGTACCTCCCTAGATCTACCATCTGTATGCAGCTCAATGGGTGTTCCTGGCATAAATCAAGTACACTGTACAGACCAAAGATTCAAGGCCAGTCGCCAATTGCGGGCTTTGATTTAGGCCAAAGTGTACATACAATTGTGGAAAGCAATTACAGACCGATCTAAAAAGCACATGAGATTTTGAACAGTTGGCTAATCCTGCTATAATCCCTCTGGTCGGGGACAGGAAGCTGCTTCTGGCAGCAGAAGAATTTACAGGGGTTTGTAACTGATATCCATGGAACCATTTCTTTAACAGCAACCCAACATTGCAACATTTCTGATGGTGCTAAATAGACTGAGCTGGGGCATGGCAGCTGAGCCTAAATCAAACTCCTCCACTGAGGGCAGGAAAAACGACAAAAGGTTCCCTATAAAAGACAGTAACACCGTTATAATGCAGCCAAGAGTGAACATAATGGATACACAGTTTTCAAGTCAATTCTAAAAATAGCCTAAGAGGGAAAATACCATTTTAAATATATCAGATGTGCTATTTTATTTATCAGCATTCCAAAGAAATTCACAGGGAAGACTTTATTGTGAGTGATTTGATTTTTGCTTTAGACCAAAGAAAAGCGGGGAACACACTGGATATGTGTGGGCCCCGTTCATATTTTTGGTGCTCTGTCTTTCCTCCCCACTCTGCCCACTAGTTTGTTTCACCCACCGGCTATCTCTAAACTTCTCTATTCAGCAGAGCACTGAAGCACATTCATAAGTCCCATTGAACTGTTCTAATTTGGCTCTTACATTGTCATGGACAGGGACTGACGCTCATTCATTCTAAGGCCCCTTTACATTGCTGTAGCAATGTAAAAGAGCCCTAGTATAAATAAGAATCAAAACCCATATGCTTGTACCTAATTTAAATATCACAGTACCCCCTGTGAGTTAGGTAGGTGGTGTTATCCCTATTTTACAGGTAAACTGAGCAGAGAGATTAAGGCCCAGATCCTCAAACCTCACTCCTATTGAAATCAATGAGAATTAGGCACCTAAATACCTTTGAGGATCTGAGCCTATGTGATTTGCCCAAGGCCACAAAGCAAATCATTGCTGAAGCCAGGAATAGAGCCCAGAAATTCCTGTCTCTCAGTCCCAGGGCGTGGACCTCTCCAGCACATTACTGTCTTGGGGCAGAGTGGTCTAGTGGACCAAGCACTAGACTAGTAGTCAAAAGACCTGAGTTCTAATCCTGGCTTTGTCATCAATCTGCTGTGTGAGCTTAGGCATGTCACTTCACCTCTCCGTGCCTGCTTTTTCCCCCTCTCATTCTTTGCCAGTTTATCTATATAGATTGTAAAGCTCTCCAAGGCAGGGACTCTCTCACACTATGGGTCTAGCAAATGGGGCCATGGTTATGGTTGGGGCCTCCAGGTGCTATTGGTTTACAAATCATAACTGCTCACTATTAATACACAGTAGTCCAATTCCAATTTCCATCACGCAACCCTTGCCGATGGAACTGGTAGCAAGACCAACCACATGAGAACTAAGGAGCACAGGCAGTGACTCTATGGGATGGGTGAGAGCTCTTGTACATGGCTCTACATTTTCTTTAGAATACCCAGTTACTTGAGCATAACCTTTGACAGATCCCATCCTCAGAGAAATAGAGGAAAACTACCTTTCTAGAAGTCACATCTTACATTGTAATCTCCAAAAGGAAAGGAGCATGTCCTCTGAATTCTGTGCCATGCCAAGCACACCATCAATGCTGAACAAATAGCACTTAACAATTTTCCACATTTCCAGCCAGATGAACGCAAAGGATGATGCCTAGATAACTCTGTGTGTGTGCATGCTCGCGTATGGATGTATATGTGTAGGCACATGTGTCTGTCTGCAATTTACAAAGAGTTAAATTGACACTGATAAAAGCTAGTCTTTGTGCCCTGCATTGGCCAAACAGATCATTAAAAATTGCTCTGCCGGAAGGTAAGCTTAAGAGATCAACAAAACAAGAAAGCACAAAAATCAAGTCTCTATAAGAGAGTACAGTGTGAATGCCCCTTCTGATGGTCTGTACTCCAACAAGATGACTACTGAAGAATGACATTGGGAGAGTGCTTAGAAGAAACTTAACATAAGAATAGCCGTACTGGGTCAGACCAATGGTCCATCTAGCCCAGTATCCTGTCTTTCGACAGCAGCCAATGCCAGGTGCCCCAGAGGGAATGAACAGAACAAGTAATCATCAAGTGATCCAAGGCAATCACCAACTGATTCATCCCCTGCCGCCCCACTTAAAGGTACACAGAAAATAAAAGCCATCCCAGTTTGATAGCTACATTTTTGAGAGAGAGGATCATCTGAGGACCAGAAACTGCTTGCACAGTTGCCAACAGTTTGCTTGCAAATGAGTTAAACGTGTGCAAACGATAAGTTGTCATAGGCAACTATTCACCTGTTTCATACACAATTGGGGTGATTGTGAAGGCAAATGGGGGGGGACACATGTGCCCATTACATTCTGCTCGTAGGGTTCTGCCTCCCTAAAAATGTGACCCAAAGTGCAACACTGCTAAACCGTCCTCCCTTGCTGGCCCACCTTTTTAATCTTCGTTGGGGAGCTGAATGTTCATGAAGTGAGGGAATAACTACCTGCTATACAAAGCACAGGCAGGCTCTGTGCAAGCTCCTCTCTGCCCCAATGCACCCAAGTCTAGACCTGCAACTCCCCGCGCTGCTCTTCCAGTTAAACACCTGCCAATCACGCTGATTTGTGCAAAGGTTTCTGGAGAGAAAAGTCAACCGGGGACTGGTTGAGCCCTTCAATTTCATTGAGATTCCAACAGTTCCTTCAGTGCTGGTTAATTCTGCAAGGTGCAGCCCCGACCTGTAACGCACACAGGACCTCTGCAGGGCAGAACCCTTGCAATAGCAGGTCCCCCTCGCTGCCCAATCGGCGGATGATCTGAGGCTCTTACAGCCCCAGCTAGAGAAGAGTGGCTCTTTAGCTCAAGCTGCAGCAGCACATGCTTTTACCTCAGGAGGTTCCCCGGTTTGTCAGCCAAGATGGCGGCCATCTCACACCTGGTGGGTAAACCTCCTTGAATGGTAGGCAGCATGCAACTGCTAGGTTCCAGTGCCCCCCAATGCAGTCACCAGGTCACACAGGGAGGTACCCTGCTCATCTCCTGTTCCCTCCCTCCCCGCTCAGTTGCACCAGCTATGACAAATTTGGGAGTCCTTCCAGCACAGAGGCCAGGTGTTCCCAGGATCTACACTGACCCCCTTTGGATAATTAGTAGAGACCTCTCTGTACCCAATATAAGCTGGAGGAACAGGGGTAGTCTCTCAGTATACAGCTAAAGACCACACGGCTCATCAGGACAGACATAGGGCAATTGGATGGGGTCCCCTACACACAGGTAAAAACTGGGCTGTGATACCTGGGCAGAGTAAAGGCTGATTTTGAAACCCAACTGCAAACTGGCTTGCAATGCTAACTACATTCCCTGAGTTCCTACTGTTTAGGGAATTTTTTTAAAACTTGTAACATTTTTTTAGCATTGGTTTAATCTTAACTCTCTTAATGAAGATGTTGCCTGGGACTAAGAATGGATGTCCTATTAAACCAACTGTTTACAAACAGACAGAGCATTTCCTGCTTGGAAAAGAAACGGCATTTACATTGCAGAAAATGATCAGGCCCAAGCTTATCCGGATCTCATGACCGTGCTGCTGCTTCAGGAAATAGAAACGAGGCCGTTTCTTTGTACTGTTGTTTTGTTAGGACCAGATGTGGATACAGGCGAATCTTCACAATAATCATCTCTAGCGGCCATGCAGCGCAGGGGAGTTTCCTTAATTTCAAAGGCGGAGGCACTGCAGATACAACCGCCTCCCTCACGGCACAAGCAGCAGGAGCTGGCAGCCTTCTCTGGGAACATTGCTGCCAGCTGATCCAAAGTGACAGCAGGTCCTGCAGCCAATCCAGGTTCATCCACCTGGATTCACTGAATGCAAAGCAGGACAGGATGTGGCAGAGGAAATGTCGTCGCTACCTTGATAGGAGACTGGTTCTCCAACCTTCACATTTTTAAACTGCAATTTCCCCCCTTTCAATCTCTCTTCTTCTTCCCTTTATCCCATCCACTATGGTCAGGTTGTCATGCAAGCGTCCACCATCTCCATCTGTCTGAGGTAGCACTAAGGTCCACCTATTTGCCATCTTCTTTGATGCCATCCATCCATCTCTTCCTTGGCTTCTCTTTCCTTCCACCCTCTCCTGCCATGCTGTCTTTGCCAGGTCCTCTTCATTCAACCTCTGTATGTGCCCACACCAGCAAAGTCACATTTCCCGGATTTTGTCAGCCACATCACGGACTTTAACTTCCATCCTCATACTTCCATGTTGAAATCTCTCTCACCATGCAACTCCTCTCGTAGGCATTGAACCTGCCATCTTTTTATCACCCATGCTTCTGCACCATACAGCATTGCGGGGTGCACCCCTGTTCTACAGAGTTGGGGTTTTAGTCACAGTGGCTGATGCTTGTTATCCACAACTCCAGAGATGTTATTCCACATGCTCCAATCTGGATAGTATCTCACAGTCAAGCTCGCCATCTTCCATGACCCAGCTGGCAAGGTACTTGAATGGATCAGTCTGGTTTAGTCTCACTCTATAAATCTCTATGTCCAATTTCTCTCTGGCACCTCTACTGACTCACATGAACTCAGTCTTAGTCATGCTAATTTTCAGCCCATGCCAGCTTAGCTGGTCACACTGCTGGTTTACTATTTCCTTCGTCTTCCCCCCAAAGCTGAAAACTCATTTTTCTTTAAAGGAAAATATAATGTCCGGTAACATTGGAGCAGCTGCAGTTGGCTGAAATCACTCCCAGACACTTCTGGTTTTTACATGATTACCTCCAAGTGGCTCTCAGATTCCAACTGGAACCACTGCGCATAATTTATTTCATTTACAGTCTTTTGTTTGTGTTTTAGTTTTCCGTTTATTTCCTTCGAGGGCTGGGTTGAACAGACACTTTACCAGGAAAAGAAGCTGCATTTTCCTTCCGCCCCTGTGTAAATCCAGAGTAATTTCACTGAAGTGAATGAATCTCATTTCCATTGAAAACAGTTTGGAGGTGGAACTTTCTGACGTTATTAATGCTCATTACTGGATGAAAATTACAATCAATGGAGTCCAATCCAATGGTGATTTACAGATTTTATTGTATTTTCAGCTGCAATCCAAATGAGGTTCATTCATGGGATAGGTTTCAGAGTGGTAGCCGTGTTAGTCTGTAAGCACGGGGGGTAGGATAGGGGATGGGGGATGGGCCATGCCTGGCTGTTTGGGGAGGCACAGCCTCCCTTAACCGGCCCTTCATACAATTTTGGAAACCCAATGCGGCCCTCAGGCCAAAAAGTTTGCCCGCCCCTGGTTTAATCCATATTAGATGGGCCGGAACCAAAACAACCAAGTTCTCAACCTCCCGAACTTCTTTTCTGTTTGGAAAGGGGTGGGAGTTGGAAGCTGAACCTAGAGCCCAGTTTTGCAAATAGCCCATTTGCCAGTGAGCCAAAACACCAGAGCCAAACACGCCCCAGTATTGGGGCCTTCAAAATCTGGGCCCGGATCTGAATGGCGTAGCTTCAGCCTCTCCCTAATCCATACACATGATCGTTAAAGAACGAGGAGTCCTTGTGCACCTTAGAGACTAACAAATTTATTTGGGCATTGTAGCGATGCGAGACTCACCAGTGCAGTGCCCCCTGCTGGTTGTCCAGAGAATTAGCTCACCAGCCGCTAGAGCGCCCTCTGCTGGTCGCCGTCCTGCTTGCCGCCGGCCCCCGTGTCCCTCCCAGACCCCGGTGCCCCTTTATCCCGGGGTTCTGCCCCAGCAGTATCCCCGCAGTCTCTGGGTCTCCCTGGGGAACCCCCAACCCACTACCCACACCTTGCCTCAGTGGCTACTGCCAGTCAGCTTCTAGCCCCCACTCCCTGGGGCAGACTGCAGTCTGTAAACCACTCATCATCGGCAAGGGGGGTACGAGGTTAGAGAGAGACTTCCACAGCCCTCTTATAAGGGCCAGCTGGGCCCTGATTGAGCTGGCTACAGCTGTGGCTGCTTCCCCAATCAGCCCTTTCAGAGCCTAGGTTTGCTGCCTTCCCCAGCCGCAGCCCTCTGCAGGGCTGTTTTTAACCCCTTCAGGCCGGAGCGGGGTGTTCACCCCGCTACAGGCATAAATAAATGTGTTAGTCTCTAAGGTGCCACAAGGACTCCTCATTCTTCATGGGACAGTTGTTCTTTGGCTTGTTGCAGCTCTTGGACTTGTGCTTCTATACAGTTAGGCCTTGCCGACACAAAAAAGTTGTACCAGAAAACATTCGGTCAGCAGAGTGGGTTCACACTCAGTCACTCGTGCAGCTGCGTTGTGTCCACACCACATCAAAGTTGTACTGGCGGAAACACGTTGCACCGTGGGTAGGCATCCCAGTGTTCTCCGTGCCACCAGGAGGCACACTGCTTTATGGGAAATTGTTGCTTTGCATTACGGGGCAGCCCCGGTGTATTGGGGGATGCCACGTCTCTCAGGGAATTGTGCGGGCTTGGGGTTACCCAGGGAGGTTGTGGAATTCCTGTCCTTGGAGGTTTTTAAGCACAGGTTGGACAAACGCGTCAGGGAAGGTCTACATTTACTTGGTCCTGCCTCAGTGTGGGGCGACTGCACTAAATGGCCCCTCGAGGTCCCTTCTAGCCCGGCATTTCTATGATTCTATCCCATGAATCATCCACTCCCGTGTGCCATTAATAAACTTGCCCCAGCAAACATGGAAACAGCACAGAGCTACACAGCCCTCTTCTCCATTCTCAGCACAGGGCATAAACCAGAGAGGGCATTTGGAGCATCAGTGAGATTGGGTTGAGAAGGGCAGGCTCCCCGCTCTCGGTATGGGAGTGGGATGGCCAGGGACTAGTGTCCATTTGAGTCAGACACTCAGCGGTATTGGGATATCATTGTTTGTGTTTGGGGTTTTTTAAACACCTCATTCACAAGCTAGAACTGGCGCAGAATGCAGCAGCCGGCTGTGTCAGAGGAGTGTCTTGCTATGAGTGCATCCAGCCCGTGCTGCATGATCTACACCAGCTGTTGAGAGACTAATATGTTGGAATTGACTTATAAAGCCAAGGGCCCTGATTAAACAGCTAAGCACTTAACTTTACATGCATGCTCAAGCCCCTCTCCCTTCAGCAAAGCATTCAAGCATGTGTTTAATCCAGGGGTGGGCAAACTATGGCCCACGGCGACATCCGGCCCGCGGCACCATCCTGCCCAGCCCCTGAGCTCCTGGACGGGGAGGCTTCGCCCAGCCCCGTCCCTGCTGTTCCCCCTCCCCCGCAGCTTCATCACGCCACACCGCCGGCACAATGCTCTGGGCGGCGGGGCTGCAGAGCCACGGCCTGACCCGGTGTTCTGTGCTGCGCGGTGCGCGGCTGCCAGTCCTGGTGCAGCCACGCCGCCAGCCACCCGTGCTCCAGGCAGCGCGGTAAGGGGGCAGGAAGCGGGGGGGTTGGATAGAGGGCAGGGGAGTTCAAGGGGTAGTCAGGGGGCGGGGGTGTGGATAGGGGTCGGGGCAGTCAAAGGGCGGGGAACAGGGGGGTTGAATGGGGGCAGGGATCCCCGGGCGGCAGTCAGGAATGAGAGGAGGGGTTGGATGGGGCGGCAGGGGGCAGTCAGGGGTGGGGGTTCCGGGGGCGGTCAGGGAGAAGGGGTGGTTGGATGGGGCAAGGGTCCCGGGTGGCCGTCAGGAAGGAGAGGAGTTGGATGGGGCGGTGGGGGATAGTTAGGGGCGGGGAGTCCAGGGGCGGTCAGGGGACAGAGAGCAGGGGGGTGGATAGGGAAAAGGTCCCAGGGGGGCCGTCAGGAAGGAGAGGGGGGTTTGGATGGGGCAGGAGTCCGGAGGGGGGGCAGTCAGGGGGTGAGAAGCACGGGGGGTAGGATAGGGGATGGGGGATGGGCCATGCCTGGCTGTTTGGGGAGGCACAGCCTCCCTTAACCGGCCCTTCATACAATTTTGGAAACCCAATGCGGCCCTCAGGCCAAAAAGTTTGCCCGCCCCTGGTTTAATCCATATTAGATGGGCCGGAACCAAAACAACCAAGTTCTCAACCTCCCGAACTTCTTTTCTGTTTGGAAAGGGGTGGGAGTTGGAAGCTGAACCTAGAGCCCAGTTTTGCAAATAGCCCATTTGCCAGTGAGCCAAAACACCAGAGCCAAACACGCCCCAGTATTGGGGCCTTCAAAATCTGGGCCCGGATCTGAATGGCGTAGCTTCAGCCTCTCCCTAATCCATACACATGATCGTTAAATAGGCCACATTGCAAATGGGGAGCCGAGAAACCACGTTTCTGTCCCGGGGTCCCATTGGTGGACCCCGCCCATGCTCCACTCACTTGAGATGCTAGAAGGAGACACGGCTCTCAATGTATTTTGCAGATGTTCAAAGTATGATCATGCAGGCTCTACTGAGATACTCAAGCTTGGTTGCCCCCATTGCTGTTCAATTCCATCATAGACACCAGAACCTTAGCTCTCATTAATATCTCTATATGTTTGCAAACCTATGGGCCAATAATCATGAAAATGTGAACTGAAGGTATAACTAGTCTGCAGACAGCCACCAGTAGACAGAGAGGCCACGGAGCCAATGAGAAAGCTGGTGAGCCCCCACGGGTTTGAAGGCAGAAGGAGCTGGTTGATTGAGATGAAGGAGGTCCCACCTTTCAGACCTATTGTTTCAAGCTCTCTGCAAACTCAGGCAGACATTGGTCCGTGCTCATTTCACATTTGAATTGTTTTCTGCACAACTGTAAGGGCTTGAGACTTTCTCTAATGAAAATATTTTCATTCCATGCATCCGATGAAGTGGGTACTAACCCACGAAAGCTTATGCTGAAATAAATTTGTTAGTCTCTAAGGTGCTACAAGTTTTTCTTTCTTATTTTCATTTTGCTGACACAGACTAACACGGCTACTACACTTAAATCTAATGAAAGCGGAGATTCTGGAGAACAAGCTAGCAGTCTTTTAAAACCTTGGACACCTGGTCAAATGTAAGCCCTGCACTTCTGAACCCACAAGAAACCAATTCCATATAAGCACCTGGAGTTGAGCCCTCTCCTCTAGTACTAGCTTTGGCGAAGCCTCGTCAGGAGGGTTGCTGGAGGAAAAATGAAGTCAGAAAATAAAATACCGAACTCATTCCAGGAGAACAAGAAGCCTGAAATAAGCAGGCTGACAAATGTCTGGGAGTCTGAGGAACTGGTACTCTATCATCTAAGCCTACGGCAGCAGGACATGAGTGCATTAGCATAGAAGTTATTGATAGAGAAACAACAGCCTGGAGGAAACCCAAACTAACCTGATTGAAAATCCAATGCAGATTACAAATAGCCACAAAACGGCCTTGCCAGGAAGAGCAGCATGGCAGGGCTTTAGTATGAAATTGCTGCAAGAATCATCAGGGAGCGAGGGACAGAAACATCCCAGACCATTTGCGACAGCATCCATAAGGAGGCATTCGCTTTGAGGAACAGAAGGGCAGGGTGAGCCAACGGGCGCTTGCCTCTGGCCACATCAGCAGGAGGAGCGCCATGAAATCAAGCTCACTCTGCATCCATCACGCCTGCTTTCATGGACCAATCTTAAAGCACTCGCAGCCTCTCAGAGAAACCAGCCATTTCCTTCCAAGGGCCGAAAGCCGGGCAGCTTGTTCAGGAAAAAGTCAGCCTGTGCACAGACTGAAAGCCAGAACATTGCTGCAATTGTGTAGGTGAGATGTACCCCTCATCCTCCCTGGGCAGCCCCTGCAGGACTCATAGACTCATAGACTTTAAGGTCAGAAGGGACCATTATGATCATCTAGTCTGACTTCCTGCACAACGCAGGCCACAGAATCTCACCCACCCACTCCTGGAATAATCCTCTAACCTATGGACAAATCTCCATCCACACAGCTTCCAGGAATGTCAACCTGCTTTTATTTAGTCACACTTACACTGTTGTAAACAAAGACGTTCCCATCACAAGGCTCTGGACACCCTCACAAAATAACTGGACGGGAGAAAGGAAATATTGTATCTTCTTATTACAGCTGGGAAACTGAGGCACAGAGCGACTGAGGGTATGTCTGCTCTGCAATTAAAAACCCACACTTGGCCCCTGACAGCTGACTTAGGCTCGCAGGGCTTGGGTTGTGGGGCTATTTAATTGTGGTGTAGACCCTCCCACCTCGCCGTGTCCCCTGAGCCTGGGCTCCACCCCGAGCCACGACGTCTACACTTCAATGAAACAGTCCCGCAGCCCAAGCCCCGCGAGTCCAAGTAATTTCCTAAGGTGACATGGGAAAACTGTAGCAGAACTAGTATTAAACCCAAATCGTCTGGGTCTGTCTAGCGGCTGAACCATAAGATCACGTGTCTTCATACTACTTGCTTCAACAGCTTCATACAGATTCTTCCCAGCCACGGAGAGAGGAGACAAAACTGAAAATCAATGAACTCTTCCTTTAGAGCTAACTAACAGTTTTCACAGAGCAGCCACAGAACCACCGCACTCAGCTGTGTTCAATCACACCCAGTGGTGGCAGGGTTGGCACCTGTCTCAATCCTAGCGTCTGCAGGACATTCTTGGGTCTCAGAATGGTTTTCTGGCCCTGTGAATTATGTCATGATGCAATGATGTTTTGACACAGATATCACAATAGGTCACGGCCCTAAAACACCATCACATTGAATTGCGCCCTGCCAGTGCAGTGTTACAGTGTGTCCTGAAACAACGAGGAGTCCTTGTGGCATCTTCTCTAAGGTTCCACAAGGACTCCTCGTTGTTTTTGCTGCTACCAACACACACAGCTACCCCTCTGAAACCTGTGTCCTGAGGAGGCAGGAGCTTATTTCTTTGGCGAAATTTACAAATGTAGCAATTCTGAACTGAAACCTCGGGTACTAGATTATAGGGGTAAAGACTGTCTTGACTGCTGTCTCTCATAAAACACTACGCCCGTTATCAATGGTTACTAAATGAGGAAGGTGTGTCTTACTGCTAAGGCACTAGACTCGGACTCAGGAGCTCTAGATTGAGTTCCTGGCTCTCCCATAGCCTCTGCATATGACAGGGTAAGTCACTTAGGCCCAGATCCCAAGGTATTTAGGCACCTAACTCATTGATTTCAATTGGAGTTAGGCACCTCAATACCTTTGAGGATTTGGGCCCTAATCTCTCTGTTACTCAATTTCCCATCTATATAATGTCAGTAATAATCCTTCTGTTGACTCCAGAGACTGTAAACTCTTCAGAACAAGGACTCTCTCTTACTATGTGTATATGCAGCACCTGGTACAATGAAATCCCACCCTCGGCTGGCTCTGCTAGGCATAGCTGCCATAATTATAGTACTTTCTAGAAGATGCTGGTACAAAATTATGCTCCACAGTTGGTCTCCTCTTTTTCTTTTTATCTAGTTTTAAGCCACCAGCATAAGAATTGTACATTGCAGGGTTACTTGATTCTGCTAATGAATCTGGCCATGAATCCTATGTAGACTGTTTGCCGCATCCTTTGTATAGGCGTAATCAACAAGGGAATTGACTGTAAATAGTCATTACTATGCAGATTTGCGAGAAGTGCATCTGTGTGTTTGGCTACTGCTCTGTTTGTTTATCTGCCTTTTCTGAGAACAAACTGGAGTTTTTCGTGGCCCTTAAATTAGCAAGATAAATATGAATTTGTTATGACACTAATTGTTATATGCAATTTTTTAAAAAAAACAGTACCACCACCCGCTGGGACTGAGATGCTGCAGCTCAGTGGGTGGTTTCCTGGAGGAACATATCTAAAAAGCAGCAAAATCCCCATTTGAATTAAAAGGAAAACTCTGAGACGAGCTTTTTCCATGAGAGAATACGCCAGTATGTAGCAAGCCACCATGTCTAATGCATATATTAACACTAAAGACATGGAAATTAATTGGACTTATTTCAAACCACAGCCGCAAAGGTGGCTCATTTCTACTCGCTCAGTTTAAACAGTGTGGAAGGGTGATTTAATAGCTTGGTGCAGTAAAGGCTAAAGGGAAACAAATTATGCAAAACTGATGGCCAGTTGGCCACTCCTTGTTTTTAGAGGCCCCAATTCATCGAAGCACCTAAGCATGCGCTTAATTTTGACATTGATTTCAAAGGGATTACTCGCATGGCAGTATTTCAAAGGGACACTATTAAGGGCCCAAAAGCAAACTACTCCGCTGGGTAGGAAAGATAGAAAATGTGGCAAAAGACCACCTTGGCTTAACCACGAGATCTTGCAAGATCTAAATAATAAAAAGGAGTCATATAAAAAATGGAAACTAGGACAAATTACAAAGGATGAATATAGGCAAACAACACGGGAATGCAGGGGCAAGATTAGAAAGGCAAAGGCACAAAATGAGCTCAAACTAGCTACCGGAATAAAGGGAAACAAGAAAACTTTTTATCAATACATTAGAAGCAAGAGGAAGACCAATAACAGGGTAGGCCCACTACTCAGTGAGGAGGGAGAAACAGTAACAGGAAACTTGGAAATGGCAGAGATGCTTAATGACTTCTTTGTTTCGGTCTTCACCGAGAAGTCTGAGGGAATGCCTAACATAGTGAATGCAAATGGGAAGGGGGAAGGTTTAGAAGATAAAATTAAAAAAGAACAAGTTAAAAATCACTTAGATAAGTTAGATGCCTGCAAGTCACCAGGACCTGATGAAATGCATCCTAGAATACTCAAGGAGCTAATACAGAGGAGGTATCTGAGCCTCTAGCTATTATCTTTGGCAAATCATGGGAGACAGGAGAGATTCCAGAAGACTGGAAAAGGGCAAATATAGTGCCCATCTATAAAAAAGGAAATAAAAACAACCCAGGAAACTACAGACCAGTTAGTTTAACTTCTGTGCCAAGGAAAATAATGGAGCAAGTAATTAAGGATATCATCTGCAAACACTTGGATGGTGGTAAGGTGATAGGGAATAACCAGCATGGATTTGTAAAGAACAAATCATGTCAAACCAATCTGATAGCTTTCTTTATAGGATAACGAGTCTTGTGGATAAGGGAGAAGCGGTGGATGTGGTATACCTAGACTTTAGTAAGGCATTTGATACGGTCTCGCATGATATTCTTATCAATAAACTAGGGAACTACAACTTAGATGGGGCTACTATAAGGTGGGTGCACAACTGGCTGGATAACCGTACTCAGAGAGTAGTTATTAATGGTTCCCAATCCTGCTGGAAAGGTGTAACGAGTGGGGTTCCGCAAGGGTCTGTTTTGGGACCGGCTCTGTTCAATATCTTCATCAACGACTTGGATATTGGCACAGAAAGTACGCTTATTAAGTTTGTAGATGATACCAAACTGGGAGGGATTTCAACTGCTTTGGAGGATAGGGTCATAATTCAAAATGATCTGGACAAATTGGAGAAATGGTCAGAGGTAAACAGGATGAAGTTTAATAAGGACAAATGCAAAGTGCTCCACTTAGGTAGGAACAATCAGTTTCATACATACAGAATGGGAGGAGACTGTCTAGGAAGGAGTACGGCAGAAAGGGATCTAGGGGTTATAGTGGACCACAAGCTAAATATGAGTCAACAGTGTGATGCTGTTGCAAAAAAAGCAAACATGATTCTGGGCTGCATTAACAGGTTTGTGGTGAGCAAGACACGAGAAGTCATTCTTCCGCTCTACTCTGCGCTGGTTAGGCCTCAACTGGAGTATTGTGTCCAGTTCTGGGCACCGCATTTCAAGAAAGATGTGGAAAAATTGGAGAGGGTCCAGAGAAGAGCAACAAGACTGATTAAGGGTCTAGAGAACATGACCTATGAAGGAAGGCTGAAGGAATTGGGTTTGTTTAGTTTGGAAAAGAGAAGACTGAGAGGGGACATGGTAGCAGTCTTCAGGTATCTAAAAGGGTGTCATAAGGAGGAGGGAGAAAACTTGTTCATCTTAGCATCTGAGGATAGCAATGGGCTTAAACTGCAGCAAGGGAGGTTTAGGTTGGACATTAGGAAAGAGTTCCAAACTGTCAGGGTGGTTAAACACTGGAATAAACTGCCCAGGGAGGTTGTGGAATCTCCATCTCTGGAGATATTTAAGAGTAGGTTAGATAAATGTCTATCAGGGATGGTCTAGACAGTAATTGGTCCTGCCATGAGGGCAGGGGGCTGGCCTCGATGACCTCTCGAGGTCCCTTCCAGCCCTAGAATCTATGAATCTATGAATAGTCAGAACACTTATCTATAATGTGTAGGGGGGGGGGGGGGAAACTCAGTGATCATGGGGGACTTCAATCTGAGTGACATATGCTGGGGGTCACAAGCTGCCGGTACTAAAACAGCCTCAGAATATTATAGATGACAATTTTCATGGAGGATTGGTCCATCAATGGCTATTAGCCGGGAATGGTGTCCCTAGCCTCTGTTTGCCAGAAACTGGGAATGGGTGATAGGGGATGGATCACTTGATGATTATCTGTTCTGTTCATTCCCTCTGGGGCATCTGGTACTGGCTAGATGGACCCTTGGTCTGACCCAGTATGGCCGTTCTCATGTTCTTATCCTGACAGCATGAGACCTGCTATGCGTGTTACAGGGTACACTGGCACCGCTACAAATGAAATTAGCAACCTGGTGCTCCAGAACTAATGAAGCAGTACAGCAAAGATCTAGATATATAATCATCATAATCATCAGAAAGAGCAATGGAGCTCGCCGACTGGATTCTAGGAGATTAAGCCTTGTTAGGAGCCCATGCTGGCGTTGCTGGATGTGGAATTTAACTTTTGCAGCCTGCATAAGCGTATCCATCAGGAGGAGACCGGCAAGTGTGCGAGAAAGCCACCTCTCAGACAGACCCCTGGGAATCCTGGGCTCAGCGCCCCACAATGGGGCTGTAAAAAGCCAGGCATTCCACCAGCTTTTCAGCACCCCTGAACAGAACATTCCAGCGTAGACCCTGACACGCTCAAGTACGTTGACAGTCTATTTTTGTTTACCTCTTCATTTATTGCAAACTCGCCTTAGAAACAATCAAAAATTACCCCAGTACTTTGCCCTTGCAGGAGCGCACCCTCCCCCTGGCGATCTCAGAGTGCTTCCTATACAGCTAGCCCAAGGAGGTAGGTTAGTCTTAGCCAGACTCATTGCACTGCTGGGTAAACTGAGACAGGTGTTGAGGGGGGGAGGAGCGTAAAGCCACATAACGAGTCAGCAGCAGAAATCAGTGACAGTCACCGTTTCAGCTCCAATGCCCTGCTGTCTGTGCCACCCACCTCGAAGAGGCAGTGTGGTCTAGTGGATAGGCCACTGGACTAGGAGTCCAGAGAACTCTGCTCTGCTGCTGAGTAACCTTGGGTGGGTCACTGCCCGCTCTGTGCCTCCATTTCCCCTCCCACCTTTTGTCTGCCTTCTCTGGTTATTCTGTAAGCTCTTTGGGACTGCCCTACAAGGTGTAGCCTCCAGCACAATGGGGTCCCGGTACTGGTGGGCCTCTAGGCACTCCTGTATTGTAAATAAATAATAGAAACCCTCCTATACCTTTGCTGATTACATAATTACTATTTTGATGGCATCAGTGGTAAATAGACCCAATGGCCGGTGATGGCATGTTAGAAGTTACTACAGAGAACTTTTTCCTGGGTGTCTGGCTGGTGAGTCTTGCTCACATGCTCAGGGTTCAGCTGATCGCCATATTTGGGGTCGGGAAGGAATTTTCCTCTAGGGTAGATTGGCAGAGGCCCTGGAGGTTTTTCGCCTTCCTCTGCAGCATGGGGCCCGGGTCACTTGCTGGAGGATTCTCTGCATCTTGAAGTCTTTAAACCATGATTGGAGGACTTCAATAGCTGAGACATAGGTGAGAGGATTATTGCAGGAGGTCAGACTAGATGATCATAAAGGTCCCTTCTGACCTTAAAGTCTATGAGTCTATGAGACTCCCACTGCCTTGAAAATCAGGTAGGGCTCTAAAGAGTGGCACAGACCTGCCATTTTTGTGCCACTAACTTACACTCCAAACTAGTTAACAAACGACATGCATCATTCACACCCGTTCACAGCCAAATGCGCTCACGCTTTCGGGGGGTGGAGGGGAAGGGCTGTCATACCATAAAAAAGCTCAGTCATTAAAGAAAAGAGAGAGAAGGGAGGAAAGGGAAAAACTTATGAGCACAACCTAGCTCGGCAGAGCAGGCAATCAGTCCTGGAGAGAAATCTGGAGCTTTCTGTCCTAATCAGTGATTGATGCATCATTAGAGGTTTTTAGCCAGAGTTCACAGTCAAGAAGAAAAATCTGGCCTGAAGGAACGAGAGTCCAAATTGGGTGGTTTTTCATCATGTCCCAAACTTTAGGGCAAAAGGCAAAGAACAAAGCTAAGTACCTTAATTCCACCATGAACCCTACAATTCTCCTGGGTACCACTGGCTACAGTATATTGGTACTTATTAACACTGGCCCTTAGTTAGCAAGGAAGCAAGGCAGTGGAATAATACACTCCAGATTCATTACTGTCAGCTCACTCGGAATTATGTGTATTAATGACCAGATTATATCTGCTTATATAATACAAATTACCATAGAGTGACTGCAGGCATTGAAATGCTCCTTGTCTGCTTGACACACATGAATAATGGAGAAGCTCACACTGCATTTGGTACACATGACTAACCTTTTATGCCTGGCACCCATGGAGCAGGCTGGAGGAACAGCTCCGGCTTCAAATTCTACATTCCAGCCGTCATTAGCTTAGCAAAAGCAGTAGCGAATAGGCAGCTAATTGACGTGTTTGTTGGACATTGTTTTATTAGTCCGGCCTGGTGAGCAGCAAATGGAATTTTAATGTCCTTTTAAGCCTCGGGGACCTGTTGCCTTAAGTATTAAGGCTCGTAAATAATTAACCACACATTAAGAGCCATTTTCAAAAAATGAATACGTTTATTATGTGAATTCAGCCAACTCAGTGGCTGGCTTTGGCTTCAGGTGGAATTGAGGGCACTCATCCCCTTGCAAGGGTGAGCGTAGCACTTTGCAGGGTTGGCCCCTTCTGGAAAGCAAAGAATGGGTACTCACCTTACTGTGACTGGGGTTCCTCAAGATGTTTTGACTCATGATCTGCATCCGTGGGGTGCATGTGCCTCAGAAGTGGAATCCACATGGACCAACCCCTGAAGGCAAAGCAAAGGGTTTTCCATACAGGTCTCCATTAAGGCATTCTCCATCTCTGCTGTTTCTTACAGGACGGGGATGGCTTTAGGGTCCTTTTTTGAAAAAAGAATGAAAAACCATCTGGTTTGGAGGATAAATAAAGGCTTGAAGAAAGACAACCATATCATCAGTGCACTCTGAATCCCTGCCCTCATACGTGGCAGCCAAAAAAGCCTGAAGCGAAGACCTTCTGGGGACTGATTTAACAAGAGAAGGCTGGGAACTAGCTGCCAAACAAATGCATTCTCAGTGGGCCATTGCATGAGATGAAGCCAGTCTATTTACTTTTTGAAACGGTGCACGGAGATTGTATTACTTCACCAAAAACATGCTAATGTAAAAAGCCATCCTAGAGATGTGGTACTCTCCCACTCCCCTACATGCTTTGGGCATGTCTGAAAATCCAAGCTTTGGGTTGAGCTGGGGGTAATCGTAGTTTGGAGACAACGTGGCTTGGGGAATAGAGCTGCTGCCTATAACTCAAAAAACATGGGTTCTACTCCCACCTCTGGCATAGGGTGGGCTTGGGCAAGTTACTTCCCCTTTGTTTCCTCTCCCACACTTTGACTTCCTTGTCTAGTAGATTGTAAGCTTTTGAGGGCAGGGATGGTATCTCTGTAGGCCTGTGAACAACCCCTGCTCTTGATTAGGTCCTCTAGGTCAGGGGTTCTCAAACTGGGGGTCTGGACCTCTCAGGGGGTTGTGTGGTTATTACATGGGGGGTCGCAAGCTGTCAGCCTCCACCCCAAACCCATGGTGTTAAATATATAAAAAAGTGCTTTTAATTTATAAGGGGGGTCGCACTCAGAGGCTTGCTATGTGAAAGGGGTCACCAGTACCAAAGTTTGAGGACTACTGCTCTAGGTGCTTAATGTGAATACATTTAAAACAAAACATATTAGTCTCCAGAAATCTGTACTGCAGCTCTGCTCATGTACAGTGTCAGTTTACGAGGAGCATTGTAAGACTGACTGGAGAACTCCAGCTACACCATACTACTCATACGTGAGGTTGTTATACCAATACAATAAAAACCAGCAGGATCTTATTAAAGGGGATAAGACAAAATGTCACATTTATTGTGAATACAAAAAGAATCATAGTAAGCAGTCAGTTATAGCTATAACATTTCAATCAGTTTCACATTCATTCATACACACACACACACACACACACACACACACACACACACACACACACACACACACAGGTTCTGCATAGATGTCATAGTTACCAGCCTAGAAGTTTCTCATGCCAAGTTACTGGCCAGGTAACCTGGGCATGAGGGAGGAGCTGAGTCCTTGTCAGATTCATCTGATGCTCCTGGAGGGTGGTAGCAAAACCAGACTCAAAGCTCTTAGTCTTTTGGTTCTGTACTTATAGGGATTTATTCCTATGTCAGTCTATGGGAATTGCTTCATCATGCTGTTGCTGAATCAATCAGCAGATGGCACATTCCTAATGGCTCCGTGCTGTCAGATGTTATCTTGTTTTTCCCATCCTTTGAGATGGTCGGGTGGATCCCAGTTTACCCTCCGGGGGTTGTCTGGTCATTCCCACTTGATGCTACCTTCAGCCGATGGTCACTGAATTCCTATGCTGGCACCTCCCTGATCATTCATTCATTATCTACACCAAGCATCCATTCACATACATACTGTCTCCACCACTTTCGGGGTGTATACTAATTTATTTGAGACTCCCTGCCCTTTAATCAAAGAGGGTGGGGGTCTTTCTATGCTGTTTCTAGGTACAAAGCACGCATAAAGAACAAAGTCAAATAACATCTTTGCAAGTTTCTCATAGGAATACAGTAGAAGCGACAAAGGGTCCTGTGACACCTTATAGACTAACAGAGACTAACACTGCTTCTCTACTCTGTTAGTCTATAAGGTGCCACAAGACCCTTTGTCGCTTCTACAGATCCAGACTAACACGGCTACCCCTCTGATACTAGTAATACAGTATCTTTCTGAGAACAGATACAATCAATGGTTTACACAGACAGTAGCTTGTAAGTTTAACAAGGGATCCAAGAGATTTTCTACTTGGTAATGCTATGAGGTTTAAATTGTGGGGAACAAATTATGGGGAGTTACTTTCACTTGGGGAATCACTTTCAGTACCTTCTTTAATATCCCTACAAGGTAATAATTACAATGTACATTAATTGCCAGGGTGCGGAAAGAGTCACAGTGCAACACTGCTTCTCTACTAGGCGACAGAAGTGATAAGACAGTGACAGATTCCCTCTCAGACATGGAATTAAAAGCAGCGTCTCATTTCTTCATATTTTTCAAAGCTGCTAATCATAAGGAGTTTCAAGTCAGATTTCCATTTTCACCGCTAAGCTAAGCAATACAAACAAAAATTAAAAATACTAGGTCTGATCCTGATCTCACTTACGCCAGGGTAAATCAGGAGTACCTATCCAAGCACTACACACCATGGGAGTAACCAAGATCAGTATCTCGTCCACCGAGCCCAGTCTTCTAAAGAGACTATAAACACGAGCATTTGGCTCCTTTTTAAAATGCTAGCTGCATCCACCAAATTGTTGGTTTTAAAAAAAAATAACTTAGAAGATAAAACTTTTGAACTAGGACAACCAAACAAATAAAAAAAAAACCCCAAGGCAATTTCAAAGCTACCAGGAGGATTCTTCAAAACTGACATTTCCATTTAGTGACCCAGCCCCTAGCTAGCAATGAACACAATAGAAGAAAGAGGCTAGATCTTAGCTGAGCTGTGAAGCACAGTAAATGACATTCATTAGTTTCTCTTGAACAGTTTTAGTGACTCATCCTTTTTTGAAACATGGTTGGAGTTTCAAATCTTTCATCCAACATCTTTAGAGACCAAAATATAGTTTTGTGTAAAACGGAATATTGTTTGGCAGGCATTCCACAGTCAAGAAGACATTTGAAGGCACCTCACAAAAGATGTTTGTAGTCAAATTTCATCCACATCAGTTTACACGCTCCAGTTTTGTCTGTATCCACAGCATCTAAAAATAAACCAGTCTAAGACAGACACATACACAAGGCCAGCATAATTGTGTGCATATCTCAGATGCCAGGACATGCAGATAACCCAAGCATGGATTAACCAGATTTGGCTGCCTGTATTTATCGTGGTTGAGCTTTTAAACACAGCTAGCTGTTCGGATTTAGCAGCACAAAAGTTGTATTTTTTCCACTGTACTGTCCATCTTGAATGGAAAAATCAGCCCCTAAGCAGAAGACAATTTCTAGCAGATTCATACACACAATGAGGTCTAGGATATCAGAGCCGTTTAAACTTCACAAAGCAGCTTGATCGGTTTCCCTTCTGAGCACTAATATTTAGCAGCTACAGAGGACTTTTCATCTTCCCAGCATGGTGGAATCATTCATTCCCATTTGTGCCACACTTTGGAAATGGAAAAGGGAAAAAGTTTAGTTAACTAGGGGTACGTCTATACTTACGCGTCTGGTCGGAGGCGCGGGATCGATGTTCTGGGTTCGATTTATCGCGTCTTGTCTAGACGTGATAAATCAAACCAGGAAGTGCTCCCCCGTCGACGCTGGTAATCCAGCTCGACGAACGGAGTAGGCGGAGTCGACGGGGGAGCCTGCGCGCCGCGTGTGGACCCCGGGTAAGTACGTTTTCATTCGAACTAAGATAGTTCGACTTCAGCTACGTTATTCACGTAGCTGAAGTTGCGTATCTTAGTTCGAATTATGGGGTTAGTGTAGACCAGCCCTAAGGCTTGTCCAGACACAGAAGGTGTCTTAACCATCTTCACTTAAACTGGTTTGGTTAAGCCAGTGCAACTTCTGCGTGTGGATTCTTTCTGTTTGGTTCCATCAATTTGGCTGGTGCCTGTAAATTTACCAATACAAGCTAAACCAATACAAGGCTGTCCACACAGAAAGGTGCACCAGTTTAACTAACTCAACATAAAATCACTCCTTTAGCTAAGCTGGTACAACTGCATATGTAGACCAGGCCTTGAAGTGAACACTGCTGCTGAGTGCATTTCCTATCAGTGAAATCCCTAAAATGTATTAGGTTAGCTAACATTTCTCACTACACCTCAACTCATATCTGACACCTAGGGTGACCAGATAGCAAGTGTGAAAAATCAGGACGGGAGTGGAGGGTAATAGGTGCCTATCTAAGACAAAGCCCCGAATAGCAGAACTGTCCCTATAAAATCAGGACATCTGGTCACCCTACTGACACCAACCAAAGCTCACGTCATTTAAACACCCTCCCAGCAACCAAACATCACCCACTACAGCTCCACAACACAGGCACCTGCTCTTCCAGCACAGGGCCGTTCAAAAAGCGCTCATTCAGCCCTTTGTGATCGCAGACAGATGCCCCCTCGGACCTTCGCTACTGTAAGAGATGGTCCATGGGGGCCTACCTGTAGTGGTAAACTCAAGGGTGTGCTTATTTGTACATAAGGAAGCAGGAGATTGGTGTTAGGATTTTGCTTTTCAGTATGGCTGGATGTGGTTCTACCCTAGGAGAATCGTCAGAGTGCATCTCCGATTCAATCCTGTTTCTTCTCACCCCCACCTCCCTTACACAGCCCTGGTCCCCCCCTAAATATTCCCTTACTACCACCCCGCTGCTTGCTATCTTGAGAAGCTGGGCTGGAGGGGAACAGTGCTCCAATGACAGTTGTGATTAGTCAGCATGCAGCTGTAATGAACCAGGCGTAGGAGAACCAAAGTGCAGCTCTTCTCCAGGTCATCCCACACCTTGACACCCACCCCCCCAGCCAAAACCTTGCTCCACCATCTCCCTGTGACTGGACAAGTGAGGGCAGAGAAGACCAGCTGTCAGATGAACTCCCTATAGTTTTATCAGAAAGCACCGATACTGAACTCCGCTGACAAGTACAGCGCATTGTTTCTCTCCGGCAGCCCCACTTCTTACACTGTGACCTTTAAGCAGAAACCTCTCTCGGTCCCAGCACCTCCGCGCACAGCCCTGCTTCCTCACGCTCCATGACATCCAGAGGACAGCTGGGGATTCAAGGAGGCAGACCGGGCTGAGTTTGTGTGCGACAGAGAGGGCTGGAGTTGATGGGGACTGTGGTTCTCTAGCTATAGAGGCCCAAAAAGTTTGACTCTCAGGGAATTGAATGATTCAACGCAAGTGTCTTCTGAAAGATAACTGGGCCAGGTCCCCATTCCCTGGTGTAAATCAGTGTCCTGTCACTGAAATCAACTACATTAATTTACACCAGCTGAGGATGTGGCTCTCTGGATGTAATCTGGAGATGAAATTCAGTGAGTAGAGCAGGGGTAGGCAACCTATGGCATGCGTGCCAAAGGCAGCACGCAAGCTGATTTTCAGTGGCACTCACACTGCCTGGGTCCTGGCCTGCATTTTAATTTAATTTTAAATGAAGCTTCTTAAACATTTTAAAAACCTTATTTACTTTACATACAACAATAGTTTAGTTCTATATTATAGACTTATAGAAAGAGACCTTAAAACGTATCACTGGCACGCAAAACCTTAAATTAGAGTGAATAAATGAAGACTTGCTGACCCCTGGAGTAGAGGGTTAAACAGTGGGATTTGAGTCCTGCTTTAAGTGCAGATTTCAACTCTGCTATGTGGCTGGGTGAGCCCCTGTGCAGTATGAGTGTTAATCCCTCCAGTTAGGTCTGTAACTGCCTTCTAGAAACCGGGGTGCTTGTCAGGGTACATTCAGGGGGAAAGCACATCAGGAAAACCCTTTAGGCTGTGAGTGGGGAGACGAACTGCAGGATGTCAGCCATTGCTCTTCAGGACATGTAAAAGCTTGGAGAAACTGGGGCATAAAGACGCCCCCAGACAGCTTCAGCCTGTGCGGCTGGCACTTACTCAGCAGATCAGCGGGGCTCTCGCTGCTCACGTCACCTTCACTGGGGTTTTGCTTTCACACAATGGAGCTGTCCTTGAATACGGCACAGGGAAAAGGATCTCCAGCTACAAGCCTGCCACATGGAAAATCCAAGCTGAAGTCCTGAGCAAAGTTCCCCGGGGCTCCCAGGCCGGTAAGGGTAACAGGCTCAAAGCTGGGGAAAGACGGCGCATCTCACCTTGTTTGAGTGACCCACCCTGGCCGGGACAAGGAGCAGTGCTGACTGGCCACAGAAAGAGTCGCATACTGTCCCAGAGGGAGGGTCAGGTCACTGTTGTGAGAGATGTCAAGGGGTGAGTGGGGGATTGCTGTGGAACAGGGTCATTAGGCCTGACTCTTCTCTCACCTACGTTTACATTTACATGACCTGCCGGGTAGCTGATGGAAACCAAAGGCTTTGGGTTCCGGGGGGAGAATGGTTGCAAAGCTGTAAATCGGGAGTCACTCCATTGCAGTGAACAGGGTTCTCTGAGTTAGACCAGAATCAGGCCCCTTGCCATGTTATTTGTCTCTTAAGCTGCACATAAATGACGACGACAAACTAGGACGGAATGGGTTTTTACAAAGCAATATGGTGACAGTTAGATGGTGGTCCCAAGATGCAGAGGGAAGGCGAGAACAGGCAGCGTTTCCAGATGCTGTTTATAACAAACTCCCTGAATCCCTGATCTTCCAACGATGCAGAAGAGTTTAAGGGAGTAGTGAGCTGTGCAGAAAAGGCATTTTGCTCCTGTGGCAGACTCTGAGCGCTGGTTTGCTATCGGAGCAGACCTGCCGCCTTTATTTCATTTTACTTCCAACAGGCTCCTCTGAAGCCCTGAGCGCATTTATCGATTAGATATCGGCCCGGTTGCCCGAACCCAGACTCCCACTCCACTCAATCCATCCGCCCCACTCACTGGCCAAAGAGCAAAAGGCTCAGCTCTGCACCGCTGAGGACTTTTGGGTTTATTGCAGTGGGAGCAGATCAGGCCTGAGAAGTATTCCTTCGAAATCCAAGGAGAAAGAAAATCCTGATTTTTTTTCACTTCGCTAAATCTGGCCCCACTGGCCCCCTGTTGCATGGAGAGTTCCAGGCACAAAACTGCACAGTCAGATGAAAATATAGTATCCTCTAAGAAAGCCCTGGAACCAATACAGTAGCGAGCTCTTCCCCTGATTGTTTCATGTGTTAAATCCATTTGGTAAGTACAGGGCATATGCAGAGACCCATGACCTCTTTTTATTATTACACATTCTGGGCACAAAGAGGCAGTAAAATTCTGCTGCAGCATCAGCCAAAACTAGACCCCTTTCACCAGTACACTTCCCCATTTAAATGGATCAAAGAATCCTCCAGCCGTGATTCATTCCGAAGAGCGCGGAGATTAGATGTTTAGGGGGGGAGGGCATGAAGGGATACAGAGCTGAATTAAGCATTAATTCAAATTAAAAGGTTCTATTTTAAATGCAACAGGGACTAAAGAACACCAGCTAGAGCACTAGTTGCTTAATGAGTTCAGCTGCAGAAGTGTCTTTAATAATAGATCTGACAGGGAGACCAAGTAACCGCATCAAGGAAAGCCACATTTCACTCTTGCTACAGTAAAAGGAACAGCAGCTGAGTCCCTTATGCACAAGCAAATGTTTAGAACAATCTTAACGTTAGATAGTACAGTACTTAGATGACCAAACAAAGAGAGGTGCTCGTGGTCTTATGGACAGGCACTGGCTATGCTCAGGTACTGCAATGAGAAGGGGAAATGTTGCCATCTAAAGACATTTGCAACAAGTAAGATGGCTTGTACAGTTTCATTATTTTTTAATTGCAGTCAATATAAGCAAAGGCTGATTTGTCACATGAAGTTGGTGATTGATCTTTGGTTTGAATGTATAACTGAGGCTTTTTAAGTAAATTGCATTGAAAAGCATTTTATTTAGCAATTGAAACAGAGAGAGCTATTTGTCTTCCTATTCAGGCTGAGGAGGAGTAGAGACGGGACCTAGTAGCCGGCTTTCTCAGAGCAGGAGTCAAGAGTTATGTGACCAGTTGCAGAAAGAGGGAGGGAGGGAAGGATTCAAAACTCTTTTAAATGGAAGGGCTGCTTTGAAGGCAGCAAACTACCGCCGGATCCTTTAAGCCAATGGTTCTCAAGCTGTGGTCCATGGACCCCCACAGACTTTTCGAGTGGTCCACGTGAGCATGAAAAGTTACAGTTAAGAAGATGTATATTTTAAAGGTGGGGAGGGGAGAGGATGGGGAGGGATGGTGATATGTGAAAGGCAAAGAATGGGTCCATGAGGAGATTTCTGTCTGTAGAATAAAAAAAGAAGAAGAAGCAAGAGCCATGTCTCTAGGAAGTTATGAGCACTATCAACAATGCTGCGTACCAGAAGACAATCCCACCACCAAATCAGGTTTCACAACTTTTATTTTTCCATTGTTTGTGTTTAGTCGTTTTCCTTTTTCTTGGCAGTCTGTGGGTAACATTTTCAAAAGTGTCTACCTGGGGGGTCTAGGTCCCATTTTCAAAAGTGACTTGGAAGCCCAAGTCTCACTGACATGCAATGAGACTTGAAATCCTAGTGCCTAAGTGATTTAGGGGCTTATGTCCCATTTTTAAAAGTGAAAGGATCCCAAGTCTCATTGAGAGTCAATGAGACTTGGGCTTTTATGGGTCTAGGCCACTTTTGAAAATGGAATTTTGGCTAGCAAATGACTTAGTCTCTTTTGAAAACTTTCCCTTTTGTCATTATTTCTACAAACGTTGATCCATGCTATGGAGTCACAGCCAGGGCATTTTCCCAGCCACTAAGCAGTCGGAATAAGGCAGCGCTTGCTAGAGGCATTTTACAGCAAGGAATGTAGCAGCCCAAATACAAAGAGCTAGAGTTTGGAAACAGGCAGAAATAGAGAACTGCCTGGTGTTTTGATATGCCTAATACTACATAGTTCTGCGATTAGAGCCCAACAAGGCTCTCACTGGAGTCAGAGAGAGTTTTGCCACTGACATCACTGGGAGGAGAGCCGAGTCATTAGCAAAGATGCTTAAAGGGACACAGGCCGGTTTAAAATAACGTTTATCGAATTTTCCACAGTTGCTGCTACCACATTCACACCATTTGTGAAGCACCCAGGAACACGGCATTCGATTCTTGTAAAACCTATAACTATTGAAGGGACATTGTTAAATCAGGTGGTTTCCAGCTCCTCCCAGCATTTTCATAGCATCATAGACTATCAGGGTTGGAAGGGACCTTAGGAGGTCATCTAGTCCAACCCACTGCTCAAAGCAGGACCAATCCCCAATTTTTGCCCCTGATCCCTAAATGGCCCCCTCAAGGATTTAACTCACAACCCTGGGTTTAGCAGGCCAATGCTCAAACCACTGAGCTATCCCTCCCCCCGCTACAGCTACTGCAGATATAGCAGTGTGCCCCACCCCCTTGGCCTCCGAACACCAGGCGGGTGGTGCAAGCACTGGCTCAGGCCGCCCGGAGTCCCTGGCCATAGGAAGGCCCCAGCCATGATAACCGCAGAGCACCAGCGGGAAGCAGAAGGAGGCCTGGAGGCGGAGCATGGGTGGGACCACACAGGTCTGTTTGGGGAGGCACATATTCATTGCACTCTCCCGGTGTGGGTGTGTTCACTCTAGGGGGTTTGGAACAGGTGCCCCTAGGGTGGAAGGGACTTTCCCTGATACATTCCAGCATGCGCCTTCTCTTGGCCAGGGCTGTCTACAGAGCAGGCTCCATCTTGGCCACAAGGGCACTAAAGTTACAGTTCGTTCATTTCATGAACCTGCTTTGCAAAGTGCCATCCACGTTTTTCAGCTAGAAAGAAACCAGCGTCTATGGGGTGGAGTTGCTAAACTCTAAAATTTATTTTCCAGAAAGATCTGACAGCTTAAACCAATTTCCCTCAACACTTCCCACTGCCTGGAGGGGCCATTGGAAAACTGATCTTTGCAGAGGTTGGTTTTCTTAGAGCTGTTTTTAAAATAAAATGTTGTGCCTGTATAAAATGATATAAGAGCCTGCTGTTAAACTATACTTCTTAGAAACATGCCATAAGAAAAAGGGTTTGGTTTAAAACAGGAGATATCAGGCACATATGAAAGCGATAGTCTCATGCGGCCTCTCCTGATAAACATTCTCAGAACGACCAACACTTGGGGAAAGGCAGAAAGTTTTATCTTTTGCTCTGGCACTTTACTCTGCTCATTCAGCTGTGTCCGACTGGAGGAAGTTTGCATTTTAAAGTGTTGCTGTTAAATGCTACAGAACACACACTATTATTCAGACTCCGAAATGGCAATCTTGTCTGCACATCTCAACCGTTAGCATTCACTTCTTGCAAGGGTTCTGTCACCCCCTGGCTTCCAGTCAAGCATGGCCACAAAAAATTTTGTTCCAGCAAAATCAATCTGGTTTCAATCATGCAACAAGTGTTCTGTGTCTCTTTCAGCCACATGTTTACTGAACAGTGTTGAGCAAAGTGAACAATTAAAAACTGGGAAACATTTTGCCCTGACTACAACGGATCTAGTATGGGATTTTTTGAAAGGGCTCAGTGTTGGCTTAAGTCTGCTCCCACTGAAATCAATGAGAGATCTAGCATGGTCTTTAGTAGGAGCAGAGTTAGACTCATAGACTCATAGACTTTAAGGTCAGAAGGGACCATTATGATCATCAGTTAGGCCAAGGCTAAATGCTTCAGAAGAGACCACCCCAATAACCCTTTTTTTAAATCACTCGCAGCAGATGCATTAGTAGGTGTTCTAAGGCAAAATTACTCGCAGCCTTCCCGTTTTCCCTTGTGAAAGGTACATAGCTACAGAGATTGGCTTCCCTAGAATATTGGCTTCCCTAGGGTTATTCCACTGAATTTATTTAACACGGCCCCGTGACATTGTTCCACAGGGGTGAAGAGTAAACTAACTGACATGTCCAGTAACTAACATTAGCTAAGGACAACCAAACTCGTGTCAAATTAGCCACTGTCAGTGGTGTGGGGAATCCAGATATACACCAAGATAAAACAGATTATTTTTTTTGCTGGCTTTCACACATGGTGAGACAGCAAGCAGGGATTGCAATTCATACAGCATCTCAGATGCTAAACCAACTCAGTTCACTTAACAAAAGATGTGCAACAGTTCAACTGCTTCATTGCTGCTGAATGTAACAAGTACATTGGGTAAAATGAAGCTTAGAGCTACTGGGATGTACCAGGCACAGCGGGATATTCCAGGATTTCAAGAGGACAGTAGAACATGACGACAGAGGCAGGAACAGAGGATCGGCACCAGCGCAGTTAATTCAAGCTGCAGTGCCAAGATAACAAATGGAACAAGAGAAAACAATTCAGGCCTTGGCTTTCAGCAACATCTCTGACATCTCCTGGCTAGTTAATCATTTAGATAGTGCTGTAAATTTACCTGGTGCTTTACAAAGAGACTAAAATATGATCCCTGGCCTGAAGAAAGCCAAAGTGAAGGTGCTAAGTCGCTGAAAGAAGAGCCCTTAAGGCAGACACATTTAGGGATTGATGAGACAACTAGTCCAGTGCCAGATGACTTTAACTGGTGCATGGGTAGTTCAATACAGTGACCAGCTCGAGCTACTGGTAAGAATCTAGTGAAAGTTATGGGTCAAGAGAAGCACTTATAAAATGGAACAGCAGCACAGGACTGACAAGTAATGTAAAAGAACCAGGACTGGAGTTATGTACTTGTTGGAATAAAGTCCAAGGAAGAATCAAAGCATTTATTTAGTACCACATGTGGTCTGGTAAGGCTGCATGCAGGGAGACCAGCAAAAAGAGCATCACAATATTCTAAAGGGAATGAAAAAAAAAGATACCAACAAGAACCTCTGCGTCAGCAAGAGAGCTGGGGCCTACACAGATTTTATCACAGCAGACGTGTTTTTTCCCTTATATTAAACTAGACTAGAGCCTAGCTGAATTCCTGAGCTTGTAACCAGTGAAGCTTGGGGTTAATCCCACAAGCAATAGCTCTGTCTCGAGTCTATTAAGTTAAACTGTAAAATAATTAAAACAGTCTTTGCATGAAGTTTGCACGTCAGTGCTATTTGGCTACGGGTATCCACTCTTCTTCTGGTAATCCCATGACAAAGACAATACACTGGCAATTGGCTTTGCTGATGCATTAAGCTAGCAGTTCCCAAACAGTGTGTTCTGAATCAGGGGTGGTCTGTGTGATGCTGGCTTGGTGGTCCACAGACAGAAAGCTGGCTGGTCACATGCTTTCTGCTTCTCCTCTCTGTTTCGATTTGCTAATTTGCCTTCAAGACAGCTAATAATACAGTCATCCTTCCGCATAGAAGCTGCTGCTGCCCTTGCCATTGGGATGTTATTTGATCATCAATGAGGAGGGAGGCCCACCACAAGGCACTTTCATAGCCTGGACCAGGTCTTAATTGGGACAGCATCTGGGAACTCTGCATTGAAGTAAACTCCTAATTGGGATTGCTCTGGGAAGACGACACTGCCCCTCAGTTCAAATCCCTCCAACAGTCGCTTTTAAGAACCAGGTTGGCGCTCAACAGTTCTGCTTCTTTACACAGTCATCACCGGCCACAGGGGTCACCTGGCCTGGTCTGACCACAAGAATAGTCCATGTGCAGTGCTCCTAACAAACTCCTCAGGAAAGGCGCAATCCTTGAAGGCGGCTTGCGGCATGCGGACATGGAGTAAGTAGGCTGCGGCGGTGAGATTGCAGCACAACGGACAGAATACAGAAAACGAAAGCGATTTCACCTGGAAATTAACACTGAGGGCCTGATTTTCAGATGGGGCGAAGCATCAAAACTCCGGTGACTTCAAGGTCGATTTACATTAGCTGTAATCATAGAATCATAGGACTGGAAGGGATCTTGAGAGGTCATCTAGTCCAGTCCCCTGGACTAGATGTCAGTCAGCAATGGAATAATCACACACAAGAAAAAAAAATAGGTTAAAAAATAAATCTGGACAACATCAACCCAACAGGTTGGAATCTGCTGAGTACAGCCCCAGGCATACCAAAGCTGGTGTGCGAATCTGACCTGACCATGCTCAGTATTTCCTTTTGGATGGTGACATTTGTTTGAACCATAAATCATCGGGAACATGGCCCTCTGCAGTGCATGACTGTACTACATGAGCAAAGGGAATGCAATCTGGTGATTTATTAGGGTAACACACTGTTAGAATTAAGAGGATGCATTAATCAAAACCATGGTGCCAGCCTCAAGAAATTATTAGGAAAACCATGACAGTCCAGTTCTGAGTCTCTGCATACTAAATAATTGTTATAGCACATAGGTAACCAGGTGACACCAGATAATGGCAGTGAAGTGCTGTCTTAAGTCTGTGTTTTATAAACAATAGATTTCAGGATCTCACTAATCCTAATTTATTATAGCAGCTTTCACATTTGCAATTTGGTGTAGAGAAATATTAATTGAGTAATTGGAAAATTGCTCTTTTTTTGAAAATATACTTCATAGAAACAGCAATCCTACTTCAGAATACAATTTTTCACGTAACCCTCAATATTAAGTGTAGCAGGTTGTGTTTATCAGGAGAGCCGTTCCTTAGCTGTTCGAACAATGGCGTTTTGTTGACTGCAAGCACATGAGTGCATTGTGGCGGGGCGGGGGGGGGGGGCTGAAATGATCTAGCAAGCTGTCTTCAGGTCCAAGGCTGCTCCACTGAAGTCTATGGGCCTGATCCAAAGTCCACAGAAGTTGATGGCTCACAGTTTGAGAGAGTTTTTTGCTTTATTGGGATAAGAATCAGACCCATTGGCATTTGCAAAGCCCCCATCAGTGTAGCATCTAAACACATATTATGTATTACACACACACACACACACACGTACACAGACACACACACACACACACACACACACGTACACAGACACACAGTCGCCAATGCATTAAGCCAGAGACTGATTTGTTTTTGTTGTATTGTAGACCTGTCTGGGGTGCCGGTCTTGCGGGGGAGGATGCTGCTGCTGTTGTTAGTGACAAAAGGGAAATTGAATGTTTGAAGTAAAATGTTTCAGGTATTCCCTATGTGAATTCATTCTTCATTAACCTCCTAGAATGTTCTGGACCTTTGTAGTGTTGAGATGAGTTCCTGTCTGCTTCCTGTAAAACTTGCCCATACCGGTATTGCCCTGGCCTCTTCTTTTGTCATTCAGTGTGGCACACATTCTAAGCAATATGCATTGCCTCACCTTTTGGGGGCGAAGCCAGACTTTGAGGCACCTGCTCCCCCACTTGGTGTTAACTTTGCTTGTGCCAATCAGAAACGAACACAAACAGGTTTTGGGCCCCGTCCCCTATGACACTTCTATGATGTCATAGTTGGTACTTTAGGGGCTGCCTGCCATGTGCAGGCAGGAAGAGGAGAAAGAAAAACGAATCCTGTGTATCCCGTGTACACCCGTAACCGAGCCTGATCACCTCGAAGCCTCTCTCTCAGCTCACGTGTTTCAAACAGAGTTTCTACGTTTGCCGGTCGTTATGCGTTGGTTTGTATTTGTGAGTATCAGTTATCACTAAATGCTGCATCTTTGTTTATAAATATTGTTAGTACATATTTAGTTATTGTGTGTTTTAAGTTTCATTAACTCTATTAGCTAATCTAACGCTGCTCCCTTACCCCTTGTAATTATCCCCAATAAAACTTTAAATTGATTAATTTTAGTTGTGTGTGCGCGTGTCTGCAGTTTGCAGCGTGACCCATATTCTCCTTGCATCCCTTACCAATATAGTCTATTGCCACGTGCAGCCTAGTAAATAACAGGCCTGCATTTTCTTTCGCCCCTGCGTGCCCGTGGCAATCCACATGTAGAATCTCGTGGAGCCTTCCAGACTTTCTGAGAATGACATTTCCCTTGAACCTCCTAGAATGTTGTCAGCCAGGCCCTCACGGTATATAAGGGGCGGGACGTCGCCGGTCAGTGAGCTATATTTGTTGCCATATTGTGAACCTTGCTTTAGTGTGTAATTGTGAAAGTGTACTTGTGTTTTAAGATTTGATAAGTGTAAGTAGTGACTAATAAAGGATATATTTAATGAGATGCCAGAGATCTCTCTCAAACCCCTATCTATGCAATAATATAAAAGAAACACTGTTACTTCTTTTGCCATGCTTAATATGTAATGTTTGATGACTTTCTAAGGCTGCAGAACATAGACTTTTGCTCTCTCTAATACTGTGTGTTTTCCTGCATAGAAAATAAAAGATGCCCCCGAAGAAGCCTTCAAGAGCTCAGTGTAGGAAGCAAAAAGCTCAATTGCAATCTAGTTTGCAGCAAGGGGGAAATTTGATGGGAAAATATCTGAAACAGAACAACAATCTGGGCTTTAGGCAGTAACAATCGTCCCAGTGCAGAAGAAATTGAGGAGCAAAGTGTAAATGATGGAAGTCCTATTACTAAGGAATTAGCAGATTTACCTGAAGATAAGGAATGGAAATGTGAGGAAACTGAAGGAGAATCATAGTTTTTCTGGCAGTGTAAAGGAGAGTGATAAGAACATAAAAACGACCATACTGGGTCAGACCAAAGGTCCATCTAGCCCAATATCCTGTCTACTGACAGTGGCCAATACCAGGTGCCCTAGAAGGAATGAACAGAACAGGTAATCATCAAGTGGTCCATCTCCTGTTGCCCATTCCCAGCTTCTGGCAAACAGAGGCTAGGGATACCATCCCTGCCTATCCTGGCTAATAGTCATTGATGGACCTATTCTCCATGAATTTATCTAGTTCTTTTTTGAACCTTGTTATAATCTTGACCTTCACAACATCCTCTGGCAAGGAGTTCCACAGGTTGACTGTACATTGTGTGAAAAAATACTTCCTTTTCTTTGTTTTAAATCTGCTGCCTATTAATTTCATTTGGTGACCCCTAGTTCTTGTGTTAAGAGAAGGAGTAAATAACACTTCCTTCCTTATTTACTCTCTCTACACCAGTCATGATTTTATAGATCTCTATCATATCCCCCCTTAGTCATCTATTTTCCAAGCTGAAAATTCTGGTTCTTATTAATCTCTCCTCATATGGAAGCTGTTCCATGCCCCTAATAATTTTTGTTGACCTTATCTGAGCCTTTTCCAATTCCAATCATCTTTTTTGAGATGGGGTGACCACATCTGCATGCAGTATTAAAGATATGAGTGAACCATAGATTTATATAGAGGCAATATGATATTTTCTGTTTTATCTGTCCCTTTCTTAATGATTACTAACATTCTGTTTGTTTTTTCACTGCCACTGCACATTGAGTGGATGTTTTCAGAGAACTATCCACAATGACTCCAAGATCTCTTTCTTGAGTCGTAACAGCTAATTTAGACACCATCATTTTATACGTATAGTTGAGATTATGTTTTCCAATGTGCATTACTTACTAACATTACTGATGATAAAGAAGAATGTGGCTCACATGAAAAGCAGAGTAATGACAAAGAAAAATCTGGTTTACATGATCACTGACCAAATTTCTGGTCTCAATTGTGGTTTGGCATGATAGCCTGTTCCAAGTAAATGTTGTAAGCAGGACATTACAAACTCAGTCGATGAACATCACAACTGCTACCGCTTTGATGAGAAGCTGCCTTGATTTCGTTGTGGCCTACAGAGCATAGGCGCCGAATCCGTGGGTGCTCTGGGGCTGGAGCACCCAGGGGAAAAAAATGGTGGTGCTGAGCACTCACCGGCAGCTCCCTACCAGAACCTCCCCCTCCCCCCAGCACCTCCTGCCCGCAGATCAGCACCTCCCCCTCCCTCCCTCCCAGCACCTACTGCCTGCCAGGGATCAGCTGTTTCGCGAAGTCAGGAGGCACGGGCGGGGGAGGGAGAGTGAGGGCGCAGTGTGCCTGGGGGGAGGGGGGAACTGGGCAGGGTAGGGGTGGTAAGAGGCAGGGAAGAGGCAGAGCAAGGGTGAGAAGAAGAAGGGTGGGGTGGGGCCCTGGGGGAAGGGGTGGAGTGGGGGCAGGGCCTGGGTGGAGCTGGGGGGCGGGAGGGAGTACCCGCCAGCAGATTACAAATTTGGTGCCTCTGCTACAGAGACAACGGATCTGAAGATGTCATCACTGCTGCCAAAGAAATGACTGAAAACGTAGGAGTTGAGCCTGTCTTCAAGGAAACTCATATTCATTGGAAGAGGACATAGTTTGGTTATAAGGGCAAAGATGAAGTGATGGGAAGCTCAGAAGAAAAATTCAAGAGGGAGTTTTTTTGCTTCCTCGTTGACACCGCTCGAGTGTTCATCGAAGAAAGGTTTGGACAAATGAAGCACCATGAAAATACCTGAGTTTTTTGGTATGACCTTAGTAATCCACTGGCGGACAGGAAAACACTCTTGAACAACTGTACAGACCTTTACCTGTCGCTGACACATGGTGAATGTTTGGACGTCAGTGATAAAGACCTCTATGTCAAACTGGACAATAGCCGTCACATTTTGCAGCACAGGAAGCTCTCTCCACTCCAAGTTCTCCAATTCATTCATGATGCAGCGCTGAAGGACACTTTTCCTAAGGTGTGGATAGCTTTGGGGATTCTGCTCACGCTGCTGGTCCAGGTCGGCATAGTGAGCACAGCTTTTTGAAGCTCAGGCTCATTAAAACACATCTTCGATCGACGATGGCCAACAAGAAACTGACATCGCCTGTTATTTTATCACTTGAAAATGCCATTGGCCAGTCTTTGGATCTCTCTGGCGCTGTGCTTCAGTTTGCGAGGGCAAAGGTGAGAAAAGCGACCTTTTGAACGAAAAAGGAAGGGATAGCTCAGTGGTTTGAGCATTGGCCTGCTAAACCCAGGGTTGTGAGTTCAATCCTTGAGGGGGCCATTTGGGGATCTGGGGCAAAAATTGGGGATTGGTCCTGCTTTGAGCAGGGGGTTGGACTAGATGACCTACTAAGGTCCCTTCCAACCCTGATATTCTATTCTATGATATATTCTATGACTAGGTTTAACATTCTAAGGCGGTCACCTTCTGTAACACTATTTAATACTGGTCCAGCCAATGTTGGTTCCCAGTTCAGTTCCTTGATGTTAGTGCATTTCAGTTATTCTTAACATTGAAAAGTTTCTATAAGCTTACTGGAAACAAATCTTTTTATTTGCTTATATATGGCATGAATAAATACAGATTTACAGAACCTAGCATGCAAATTTACTGTCTTATATTGTAAGGATGAATCATGTATGCAAATCGTGCATCAAAGTTGTGAAATGGGTTACAAATGCAATAATAAGGTATTCAAAAGTTTAGCAACTGGAGGGAGGATGCCAAAGACGCTCCTCGCGTGGGGCGTCGTTTGCTCTAGGACCGGTCATGGCTGGACCAGACCCCGATGTAAAGCAGAGGAGCCTCAGGGTTGCTCTGGTGCTAATGCTGGCCTATCTGAACAACTCCAAAGGCTGCTCAGACAATTGGGGTAAAAGGATGCCCCAATTAAACCTTCTAGACCAGGAGAAGCAAGAACTAACTTCTGTGGCAAGAACCCCTAAATCCCACGGCGAGTTAATTCATTGCACCTCCGTGGAATATGATTCATGCCCAATCCTCTCTACCCTCAAACGTGCACTCAACTGTGGCTCAGAGCTGAAAATACTCGATGTAAAATTCACCGGTGCCTATTTTAATTGAGAATTCTATTTGACGATGGGTACTTTTTCAGTGTTCTCCGGGTGGCTGAGCACCACAGATCTCGGCAGTTGCAATGCTGTCCAGAAGGCCCAGATCAAAACTTCCTTCCTACTCCCCATGTGTCTAAGGGAAAGCGGGAGCTTGTAGCCAGCCTCAGAGACTCATCTTCTTGTCTTCCTAAGCCTTGGCTGCTGCTCCATTCTCCAGCCAGCCCAGCTGGCCAGCCTACACTTCTAGCTCCTCCCACTCCCTGGCTGCAAACCAGGCTCCAGCTCTGGCTCCCTGCTACCTGGCTTAGTGGAACAATACAGGAAGCAGGTATTGTAATCCAATTAATTCCCTTTTGTGGGGAAATCTGGAGAGGCAGCCGTAGGCATATCCCAGCAGGGCAGGGGACAGAAAACAAGAAGCCAGGCACCTGGCTCCATCGAGACAGTGAACTCCATGATAAAACTGCTGAATTACATGGCAGACAGGAAAAAGCCGAATTCCAAGGCTGTGGAATCACGGAATCCAGGGGGCCCTGATGGAGACGAATGAGGCAGGTCACACCCCACCAAGATATTATTTCAGGCTCTCAGCAAGCTTAGGAAGACAGTGCACTAGTTCATGTTTTCAAGATTCTGTCAGCAACCATGAAGGCTAGAAACCTTTTTTTTTTAAATTAAAGCTGAGATTCTGTAGCACAAATCCACCGCAATGGATGAATTTGGTGGCAAATTGTGTGGTCCTGGAATCATGGCATACACAGGGTTGCACCTAGGAGTCCTCCCAAAGAGGAAAAAAATCGAAGGGACTGCACTTATTCCATAACACTGCATGGTCCTCAGCACTGAAGGAAATGAGAGATCTAACAAAATCGTCCATCACCAAGACAGCATTATCTAAACAAGGCTAGTGCAAGCCAAACACCACAATGAAAGGGGTCAAAGAAATCTGAGAACTTCACGCTGCTTCAGTACAACCTTCCTAATGAACCTTCCTTTCTAAGGGTACGCCTACGCTACGAAATTCGGTCGATTTTATAGAAGTTGATCTTTAGAAAGCGATTTTATACCATCTGTAGGTGGCAGCATGGCTTGCAGTTGCAGTGAGCTGCTGGGTGCCAGACATCTGGTTGGCTCCAGCGGTGCTGAGGCATGGGGTTTCGCTTTCCCCTTACTGCCTGTCTCAGAGCTGGCTCGTTTAGAGTCCTTAGCTCTCGTGGTACCTACAGTACCTCAGTTGGAGAGACTGACAGTGCGGTCGGTACCGACTGAGCATGTCAGTGTGGGGAAAGCTCTCGTGGTACCTACAGTACCTCAGTTGGAGAGACTGACGGTGCAGTCGGTACCGACTGAGCATGTCAGTGTGGGGAATGCTCTCGTGGTACCTACAGTACCTCAGTTGGAGAGACTGACAGTGCGGTCGGTACCGACTGAGCATGTCAGTGTGGGGAATGCCTTTTCTTGGCCGTTTCCCGAGTCGGTGAAGCCACGGGATGCTTTTTAGCCACCTTCATGGTTGGATGGTCTGTTGTCTGAGCCTTAGAAGAGCAGCCTGTGTCAGAGGCTGCCATAGGTGACTTGTGTCTGGGTGGGGGGAGTCCTGGTTTCTGGCTCAGATGCTGGCCTGAGGGACTTTTCCATTAGGAGTTTTAGCTGCAAGTGCCTGGCTTTCCTGGTCCTGGCTGTTAGCTTATGACCGTGTGGACACTTTTGAGGACCATGTGTCTCGCCAAGGCAGTGGACATACTGAGTGTGCCCGTCCAACACTGGAATCAATAGCCTACAGGTGAGGCAGTGTTTAAAGCCCGGGGAGCCAGGCATGCCCCTGAGGGGAGTGTTTCGCCCTCCCCCGAGGAGAGAACTGGGAGTAACAGTTCAACGAAAACCCACTTCTAGTCAGGAAAAACAAATCAGGATTTATTTTGTTTTGGAAAATAAATGGGGACAAAGAAATGAAAAAGGGTTGACTATCTCTAATAAAACTAGAACTAACGGAGGTATATTACGCTAACTTAACTCTGAGGCGCTGCTGAATGCTCTGACTTATAGCCAAAGGCTGTAGAGAAGGAACTGAGGGGGGGTTGATCGCACAGCGCTAGTCAACCGCCTGACGCGATGTGAGAGGGGGACCACACATGTGTGACCCAACCAGGCACTGCTACCGTAAATCTCCGATTACGAGTGCAGGGGGGCACGAACACCCAAAGTGGAGCAGCCACAGGGACATCACTTGAAGAAGAACCAATTGTTCACTATTAGATTAACCCATCTGGAAGGACACAGGCTTGCAGATCATAGCTCAAGACCCTATAGGTATCTCAGAAACCCCAGTGAGAGAGAGACAGGCCAAAACCCAAGCAGAAAAAACACATCACATGTGCGTTTCTCTCCTCTGACTGATTTGCTAACATGGAGGCTTCCAAACCAATCCAGGCGCTCTGGTCCATAAGGGGTGTGTGTGTGTGTGTGTGTGTGTGTGCGCGCCTTTTTTTCATTTCCATCACAACATGAGAATCCCATCCTAGCTTGGCTTTGAAACAGTAACACTGAGATAAACATTTCTTGACTTAGTGAAAAGCCGTACATTAAAAAACACCCATAAGTTTTAATGAAGACAGATCAAATCATGGTCCTTTATTTGATCAGAAATAACACAAATTCCAAAATACTAAATACATTAGCTACCCTAAAATACAATGCGTAAATACGTGTACATGTCTGAGCATATGGTCTGACTGAAATACTGTGTGCAGTAGTTTGCCCAAAGGAGAAAGATTTATCATATTTAACGTCAGCAAGATTTAAGATTTTTCAAGTTATTTGTACACTCAGCTGCTTTATGTACCCAATTTCTAACTTCCTTCGTGTTTCAGTTGTTACTATTTGGGAACTGAGTGGGAAAGAGGAAATAAATGTATTCCTACTAAGGCTCTCATCCCATGCAGTCGAGGGACTGAAACAGATGCCTAAACTGAAGCATATCAGTGATCCCCACTGATGTCAACACAGTACTCTCACATGCTTAAGTTTGGGCAGGTGCTTAAAGCACCTTGTTGAATTTAAGCCTAAACACACATTACACCACAAATATTTTAATGCCACCTGTGATTAAGGTTGCTTGACACTTTCCTATGAAACACGCTGTTTTCAGTTGCTTATATTCTTGCAAAACTGACTGTTCGGGCTAAAATTTTCCATGCTGAGTGTCTGCCCCAGGTTGAAAAAAAAAAAGTTTTTAATTTCAGCTAAAATGGTTCAGTCATTTCCAAGAAGGAGGCTAGAAGAAAACCGTATGTGATCATGTAATATATATATACACACACACACACACGGTGAATTGTGGTTGCACGGGCAACCTTACTTCTGACATTTTCTAACTTTGTAATGCTTGACTTTGCAACCATTGGTATGGTGGTTAAAAAAAAGTGGGTAAACGAATGTAAACTTAAATGTCATATTCCCAAAATGAGAAGTGAGCAAACTCCACTTACCTTACGCTTAATAATAATCTTTTAACATAGTTGGTTGGTGTGTGCAATTATTTTGTTGCAGAACATGTATGTTAAAACCTGAATTTGCTTTTCTTCAAAGTTTTTTCTTCTATTCGCTATATAAGAATTAAGTATTATTTACTATTGATTATTCCTGTTACATTACACAATAATTGTAATAAAACCCCATTATTTCCTTTCCTAACAAGGTAATGATTTTAGCAAGTTAAAGAAATAGCTTACAAATAACAGTTGGATAAACTGAAGACCAGAATCTATGAGTTACTTCACACTTATGCTTCAAAATTTCTGAAATTACACCTGACTGATCTGTTTAATAAACTCTTGTATAATTTTATTGGATATCCTGTCAAATGTGCAGTATTTGGTATCATATACAAACCGTAAGTTGTTAAACCTTTTTATATTTGTCTCTTTCTTTTTGAAAATTAATAAAAAATTATTCACAAAAATAAACTCATTGGGGGATTTGTTGTTTTGGCTTTTAACACTGGCTCGCAGTTTATCAAATGCACATTCTTATAAGAACATGAGTCACATGTTTTTATACCACTAAATATAATCTAATGGTTAAGTTTCCCCAACTGCTTCCTGCATATTACAGAAATGGAGTTCAATCTTCACTGCCTTCATTTAAGAGCAATAAGGCCATAATGCTATTCCAACTTATTTTGGTTTGACAGCTGTCATAAGAGTAATTTTTTCAGCTTTGCAAGCCTCCTTCATATCCTGCCCAAACTGGCTTATCTTTGTTTAGAACTGATTTGTCTACATGGCATTCTTCAATAACAGATGTTCTACCTGACCCCAGATAGCATCATTCTTCAGCAGTATGTCCCCATTTTGAACCGATTATCCTGTCACACATGAAAGAACCTAAACTCAAAGGGTTGGCACTAGACCTTGGAATGGTTATTTGTGAACTTTCAAAACAAAACATTACAAATCACCAAATATTTCTAAAATAATATTTAATAAGATGCCACGAATTTAGTTACTTTAAATGGCTACGTCTTGGGTCAACTCAAGTCACCCAGACTTGTTATCTAACAAAGGAGTGGGTGGGTGAGATTCTGTGGCCTGCATTGTGCAGGTCAGACTAGATGATCATAATGGTCCCTTCTGACCTTAAAGTCTATGAGTCTATGAGTCTATAAACCAAATGGCGATTGGTACAACTGTTAGAATAAGAACCATCAAGAAACTCTTCTCCGTTATTTACATATTGTAAGTAACAATGATCTGTATATACATTGATTAGAAGTGACGTAGCTATTGCAAAGTGCCGAGAGCACTTAAAAAACAGCAACGGGACAGATCCTCAACTCGCGTACATGGGTGTACTGCCATCAGAATCATTGGAGCTACAGATTTATACTAGCTGAGGAATGGGCCCAAAAGATTCAGTTGGAACAATATCCACAAAGAGTGTTGCAGCCCACTGTAACAAAATTCTCTCACTTCGATCCGCACAGGCACCCTTCTACCCACTCCCCATCAGGAAAAACAGACCTTTAAGGCAAGCCCTTATGGTCAACAGACCCAGACAAAAGGGGTGGCACGTTGGGAGTGGGTAGCAAGTCTCTGACCACCCAGCTGGGAGGACATGTTCCCCTGACGCTAACTTTTCACTATCCTCTTTATGACAGGTTTCAGAGTAGCAGCCGTGTTAGTCTGTGTCAGCAAAAAGAACAGGAGAACTTGTGGCACCTTAGAGACTAACACATTTATTTGAGCATAAGCTTTCGTGGGCTACAATCCACTTCTTCCGATGCATAGAATGTAATATATAGTAAGAAGATATTTATACATACAGAGAAACATGAAAAGGTGGAAGTACCCATACCAACTGTAAGAGGCTAATTAATTAAGAGGAACTATTATCAGCTGCAAAACTAACATGCTTCCTCCTTTGTCCTCTCCCCTCCCCAACACACACAACTTTTTCCCCACGTGGTTGCACCAGTGCAATCAGATTCTCCCACTTACACGACAAGTGCCTTAGTGGACCACAACTGTCAGAGCATCACAGTGAAAAAGATAGCTTTTGAGGATCCAATTCTAGGTACTACCCTTTATGAAAGATGCGGATCAACTGGAGAGTCCAGAGAGCAACAAAAATGATAAGAGGTTTAGAAAACCTGACCTCTGAGGAAAGGTTTTTTTAAAAAGGGCATGTTTAGTCTTGAAAAAAGAATACGGGGGACCTCATAATAGTCTTCAAATATGAGAAAGGCTGTTATAAAGAGGAAGGTGATTGTTCTCCATGTTCACTGAAGGTAGGACAGGCAGTAATGGGCTTAATCTGCAGCAAGCGAGATTTAGGTTAGATATTAGGAAAAACTTTCTAACCAGACGGGTAGTTAAGCTCTGGAATAGGCTTCCAAGGGAGGTTGTGGAACCCCCCATCATAGGTGTTGGTCCAACCTGTTCTTAAAACTCTCCCATCAGGAACGATGTAGTTTTACTTGGTCCTGCCTGCACAAGGGGCTGGACTTGATGACTTCTCAAGGTCCTTTCCAGGTCTCCATTTCTATGATTCTATGATAAGAGAGCCATGTAGCAGAGACCCGTCAGGTGCACACCTTATTTTTGTAGCTGTATCGTATGAGTCACTAGAGTCATTTGGCCTTCCTGTAATAGTGAATTTTACTCCCAATGCATAGTCTTTATTTGAAACAGGAATAAACTTTACAAAATCAATTTTCCAAGGATGCACTCTTGGAACAACGGATCTACTGACCTTCCTTTCCATCAGGAGAGCCATACAGTGCTTAGCACAATCGGGTCCTGGTCCATGACTACAGCTCCGAGATGCTATAGTAACATAAATAATAGATGATGATAAAAGTTAACTGCCACATTGAGATTCATATCTTAGCTACCCACCACTCCTTCAAACTCTTAGACAAAGACAGAAGTTCTGCAGATGAAGCCAGTTTACTAAGATGCTCTAGAGCTAGTGATGCCATCATGAAATTCTATAACCACCAGCTTCCTTAGCAAAGCCGAGAAATGAGATCCATGGTCTATGATTTCTTTCATACTTGCAGTCTTGTTAACTCACTGTGCTGTCCCCAGATCTGTTCGGTAGTACCATTGCTGACTTCCCCCGGATATTCCTATCAATGTTTGATACTGATCAAGCGTTATATTTGGCTTTTCCCCTCTAGAATAGGAGATTTCCTCCTTTGGGTTCTTTCACATTCTGGAGTGTAATATTCTCAGAATTAATTCCTGCAATTACATTTCTTCATTTATTTCTTGGCCAAATAACGGTCATGATCTTTTAACCAGAGCAAGATGTTGGCAAGGCTGAGTACCAATTTACCTTCAAGTAAACATGATCATTTTAAATGAACCCAGATAACATTTAACTGAGACCATTCCAAATCTTTGGAGCATTTTGTTGCTCCAGAAAGGCATTAACTCTGGGTGTTGTTTTCTTTAAAGACAAGCTGTTACCGTTCCTCTAATTTAAAAAGAATATTTTCATAACAGAGTAAGACTAATGTCTCAACTCCTTAACTATAAAACATTATGCTTGAAAGAAAGTCACAAGTTCCTAGCATTAAGCTGCGCCAGGATTTCACGGTTAGAATTTTCCTCTTCTTGGCTGGCTGTTCATTTCCTTAGAAGCAGGAATGCTTTCTGGTTTTATAGCCAAGTTAGCGAAGAGAAGCAAAATCAGTAAGAGGTATTCATGTAATCACGTTACATTAAATGTCTCTGGCATATAGTTCCTATTATAGTTAGCAACAAAAGGTAGCAGAGCACCATTGTGTATATATTATAATAGTTTCACTCTCTCTCGAGCAGACGTGCTTACAGGAGGCGGCAGATTAAAGAACTTGTGTTGCCCTAGACAGAAAGAAATAACATCTGCCAGTTGTGTTTATTTGTAGTGATGTATGATTTATGCTTTCCCATTTGTAAGTGGTAGAGAGAAACGGATCACGTGACACTGTTTAGATAATCCTCAGGCAAATTCAGAGTACATCATGTGGGGGGTTGTTCTTTCATACGAGAGAGACTGGAGAATGGCAGAGAGGAGCGAGAGTTCCTAAAATTCTTGGAATGGGGTTCAAGGCCCAGTCCGATGGGTTTTCAAGAAGACTGGGTTAGGGTTATGAGGAGAAAGCAGGAAGGCATGAGTAAGCGAAGAACAAAAATGGTCTGGGTTGAATGGTCATTTCCTATTATTTATTGGACACTATCTACATAGCTGGCCCTGTGCAGACAAAGGAAAACATAAATCCCGGCTCCAAAGATCTTTAGCTAAATTGGACAAAGACAATACAGCAAACACACACAAGTCTGTTCCTAAACTGTATGAAGTGAGAGAGAGGTAGGTATCACTCATAAGCTACCAGACTTGAAGGTTCTTTCTTTTGCCCATGCTTTCCTCTGGTGGCTTTGCATTGTGGTCACCCTCTCTCCTCCTTGACTACCAAGCCCATAGCTGACAGCCTGCATTTTTCTATCTAGTAAAAGCAGGAAAGCAGCCTTGCAGGACCAGAACCCCATTGTGCTGGGTGCTGTACAGAGACCCAGTACAAGAAAGCACTGAACAGCTTGCAATCTAATTTGGGAGTCGGAATAGTGCAACTACCTCAAAAGGGAAGAGATTTCTTGCTGAGATGGCATCTTTGATTATCATTCTAGACCCCGTCCCACAAAAACCTGAAAAATGACATGAAAGAAATCAATTGTTAAAGACAAAGAGGGATTTCATGTTGAGAGGCAAGGCCTAGAGGTCAGAGCACAGGACTGAGCAGCAGGAATCTCAAAACGTAATCTTATTTACTGAGACTGTACACTCATTGGGACCGGGATCATCTCTTTGTTATGTGTTTGTGCAGCACCTAGCACTATGGGACCCTGATTAATGACAGAGATTCTTGAGTGCTATCATAATACAAATATGGTATTCGTCTCACATCTCACATGAAAACACTACATTAAACAATAAGTATTAACCAATTTAACCATAGTCTAAACAGCAGCTTGGTTTCACTTAAAATACTGTGTGTCTGAGCAGCTAAATGGTGCCGGTTATTTTGCTACAGGTTCTGAATAAGGACACAAAGCACAGCCTTCCAGGGGAAGAAAAGCAACCCGGCTGCATAAGTTAAGACTATCTTGATGCGACAGATGTAGGCCACTGAACGACCTTCCCCAAGAGCAAGTCACACAGGAACAGCGAAGACAATTTTCAAGACTGTCAAAAGAATGAAAAACATGACAGGATTCCAGGCACCCAGGGCATTCCCCCCCTTGCTTCAGACTTCCCATCGCTGCAAGAAGTATTTCCCATATGCCAAGAGAGGCTGAAAATACATTTATATAGATATTATACACACACACACATACTAACTTGGATGGAAATGGTCAGATTACAGTAAGAAGTCAGCATGCTGAGAGAGAGAGAAGATCAGGGAAACAAATCCCAACATTGACACACAAAGCAGTACATTTTACTTCTTACCTCTGCAAGAGGGAGGTTTACTTGACTTGTTTCAGTGAAAGCTGTAGCAGCTCCAATGCTTTTGCCTGAGTCTGAAGAAAATGCACCTTCTTGACTCTTCAGACTGTCCTGACTTTTGCATCGCACCATTTTCCCCCCCTTTTTTGCCAACAAGGGCCCTGATCTTGCAATGAAAACTGCACAGGCAGAACCCCACTCAGTCGAATCAAGTTCTAGGTCTTGGTCCTTCTCTTCAAGGTGCTCAGTGGCCTGGATCTACGGTGTCTAAAAGATCAACTTAAGCTCCAGGATAAAGACAGCGATTGACAACTTTGCTCCCTTGGCACAATGGTATTTTCTACAGTTAAGGGTAAAGCTCACCTGTGCAAGAGACAGAGCTTTCTTGGGGACTGGCCCAAGACTGTGGGATGAACTCTCACAAGAACTAAGGACCATCACAAACCCCACAACCTTCCTCTCCAAGTGCATTGTGCATTTCTTTGTCTTCTCTAACAAATACACACACATACACACACACAGACACACAAAAATTCCAAAACAGACCATTGCACACACTCCCCCAGGAGAGGATGAGAGAACAACCACCACATAGATACGTAGTCATCGGCTTAATGCACTACTGGAAGGGGCACAGATACTACGTTGATGAGCAGAGTCTAGGAATGTGTGTAAAATCAAATTTACAGGGGTTCCATGTGAGCACAAAAATGTGCATCTACAATGTTTTCATTGCAGGATTGGACCCTATAAGTCCATTATTAGTCCATTATTGGCATTATTAGTCCACTATTAACCCATTGGGCAGAGGCAGGATCACATTTTTAAACACTTTTTCAAGGGGATTTAGAGAATAGCTTCTTTTGCAATTCCCTTTACTTTCATCACTAATGAGAGGTCAAGGAAAAATTTACCATGGGGCCAGCGCTTTCCTGGCACGGAAGCCATAAAGAACCTGCCCTTTCACATGCAACACACCTTTGGGTGACTTCCCCCCATACTAAAAAAAAAACCTTCCCCTGCACCAGATAATAGTCAGAATTCCCATTAATTTAGAGTTTGTGTAAATGATGCATTCTACTTTGGACGACCGATATTGTTCTAAACGGACAATGTTCAAATGCGCAATAGTAAAAGATTGGCAACGAAAACCAAACTATGCCATTGGTCTAGAAAGCAAGTTCATTACATTTGTAGAGCTATTCAGGAGATCAAAAGAACAAAAACCACATCAAAGGCTTCAATGGAAAGATGCTAGTTTGAAAGTGTAACAAATTACCAATGAGACAAAATGCGTAAGGACAGAATTCAATTTCATCAATTTAATTCAAATAGGAATTAAGTGGAGGACACGTTGAACCACAGCACATACTGCAAACAGATGCGCCCACCACTAATATCATACAGCATTATGTGGAACTAAGCAGCGCTGTTTTTTTATTTACAGACAGGAGAAAATGTTATTAGACTTCTATAATAAAGGATGAGCCGAGAGGTGGGATTTGAGATCTCATCTCCTGCAAATTCAGTTCACCTTCTGTCTTCAAGGGTTGCATAGAGTGCTACAGTGTAACAGCTGCCAAATTTCACCCCTGGAGCATCTGCATTTCAGCAGCAGAGTAAGACTCTGATCCTACAAAGTTTTACATGCATATTTAATCTTAAACAGATGGAGTGGTCTCATTTAACTCAAGAGGTTAAGATTAGGCATGTGCATAAGTCTTTGCAGGATCAGGGCCTAAATGATACCTGTATAATGTTTGTGTATTAATTTGTAAAGGGTTTCAGAACTCTAGAAAGTTGCTATATATTGTTATTAACGCATTTCAACCACTTTTCCCCAGCTAGCTATAAAGATGAGCAACATGAGCTGCAAAATAGCCTAATTTCTCAAATCCGAAACAGGAACAGGGAAGGAGTACATGTGATATTCTGAATGTTTTATATACTGAAAAACAGAGCATAACGGAATTGGATAATTAGGGGACTGGGAACAGGATGATGAAGTACAGTTCTTTGCATTTGTCTCAGGTCAGTAACAGCCATTTTATGTCCCAATCCTGAGACTGGCTACATGCCACTGACTTCAGTGGAGCTTAATGAGGCTGCAGGGTTCCGTCCAAATGGAGCCAAACACAAGAATGGGACTGTGGTTCCCATCTTGAGGTCGGGAAGCTGGCATGCTCCTGCTGGATCTTTTTGTGGAGACAGTCTCAGTTTCCTATTTTATTTATTTGGCACTGTTTCTGGAGTATGACCTTTTTCCCCCATAGAAAATTGGATTGCAATGACCAGATTCTGAAGTAAGTTGCCTCATTGTACTTATCAAAGTCAGAAGAGGAAGACTTGCTAAAACAAACACCTTAGACACTTACACTTTCCACTTTTGGAGGCTGCAACCCGAGTACATGAACATCTCTCTTCAAAACAGGAAGTACAGTCACAAAAATCAAGCAAGTTCCACCACAAGTTACCTGAAACCAAAAAACAAACCAAGCATTTTGAGAATTAACAGCAAAATACAACTACCCTCAACTGGCATTTTTATACTTCCGCTGGATGAAATGCTATTTAGATGTTACTTTGATGATGTACTCCAAGGACTTGCTTGGAAGAAATCCATACAGCAGTCTTGCAAATCATGCTATTTCAGTTTTGCAAATGACTAGAGAAACATGCATTTATAGTCTAAGGGTATGTCTACACTACGGTACTAGTTCGATTTCTGTGAAACCGAACTTGTGAACCCGATATTTCCATGTCGATTGTTCGAATCCACACCAGGGATGTTTATTCGAATGTCCGAGTCCACAGTAGGGGGGCAAGCATCGACATTGCAAGCGGTGCACTGTGGGTAGCTATCCCACAGTTCCCGCAGTCCCGCCTGCCCACTGGAATTCTGGGTGTAGCCCCCAGTGCCTTGTGGGAACGAAATTGTGTCAAGGGTCGGTATACGTACATTTCGTCACTCGACCCACACTTCCGCCTTCCCTACGTGAAAGCGCCGGCGGGGAATGAATTCGCGCCCTTTTCCTGTGGCTGATAGCTCGGACGCCACTGGACAGTGAGCATGGAGCCCTCCGCGATTATCGCAGATGTTCTGTCCGTAGCCAACAACTCGCGCCTTATAGCGCACCTTTTCCAGACTCTGTTGCAGAGAAATCGGGAGAGGAGACAACGTAATCTCCAGGAGTACTTAAACTTTGAAAGGGGCATTGATCTCTTGCAAAGCGCTGGACCCCGGACCCTAGAGATCATGGTGGCAATGGGTCATGTTGATCCCGTGGAACGGCGATGCTGGGCAAGGGAAACAAGCACTGACTGGTGGGACCGCATAGTGATGCAGGTATGGGATGAGTCCCAGTGGCTGCGAAACTTTCGGATGCGTAAGTGCACTTTTATGGAACTTTGTGAGTTGCTGTCCCCTGCCCTGAAGCGCCAGGACACCCGGATGCGAGCTGCCCTCACTATCCAGAAGCGAGTGGCCATAGCCCTGTGGAAGCTTGCAACCCCTGACAGCTACCGGTCAGTAGCGAACCAATTTGGAGTGGGCAAGTCTACCGTGGGGGTTGCTGTGATGCAGGTAGCCCGTGCAATCGTTGACCTGCTGCTCCACAAAGTAGTGACCCTGGGAGACGTGCAGGCGATCATAGATGGCTTCGCTGCAATGGGATTCCCAAACTGCGGCGGGGCCATAGATGGGACACACATCCCTATCCTGGGACCGGAGCACCAGGGCGGCCAGTATATTAACCGGAAGGGCTATTTTTCTATGGTTCTGCAAGCACTAGTGGACCACAAAGGACGTTTTACAAACATCAATGTTGGGTGGCCAGGAAAGGTTCATGATGCTCGTGTTTTCAAGAACTCTGGTCTGTTTAGACGCCTGCAACAGGGGGTTTATTTCCCCGATCACAAAATCACTGTTGGGGAGGTGGAGATGCCAACAGTGATCCTGGGGGACCCTGCCTACCCGCTAATGCCATGGCTCATGAAGCCATACACGGGAGCCCTGGACACTGAAAAGGAACTCTTTAATTACCGCCTGAGCAAGTGCAGAATGGTGGTGGAGTGTGCCTTTGGCCGTCTCAAGGCAAGATGGCGAAGCTTACTTACTCGCTCCGACCTCAGCCCTAAAAATATCCCCATTGTGATTGCGGCGTGCTGTGTGCTCCACAATCTCTGTGAGATCAAGGGGGAGACATTTATGCAGGGCTGGGAGGTTGAGGCAAATCGACTAGCAGCAGATTACGCTCAGCCAGACACCAGAGCCATTCGGAGATCACAGCGGGAGGCGGTCCGCATCCGTGAAGCTTTGAAAGCTCGCTTCCAGACAGAGCGGGTTAACCATTGACTGCTACACTTCCGTAAACAGATACTGGACCTACCCCTGTCCCTTTACACATGTCCCGTTGCCCATCCTCCCATTACCAACCGCCTTCCCCCTCCTTGGATCAACGCTGTAAAGTCACAGTAAAGGAAAGATTTTTTTGTTTGAACGTGTTCCTGTACTTCTTCTTGGGTAATGATTATCACCGTGTAGGCATACGGCGGTTGGGGGGAGGTTTGGTTGGGGGACACTTCCCTTCAAAGGGGAAGCTGTTGATCCTGCCCAAAGCGCAGTGCCAAGAGGTGTTCCGCTTGCTTAAAGGGACCATCAACCTCTTCTAATCCCATGTGTGTGTGGTGGTGTCTATGTGCCTTGTACGTATTGAGTATCGCCAACGGATCACACAGTGCATTGATCTATCCAGCAGGCTACTGTCAGCCGCAAAAGATCAGCGACCACCCTCCCCAAACATACAGTGCACCACCCAACCCCCAACCCCACATTTAGAACGTAGAAACCAGCACAACGAAGGAAAGGTGTGCTTAATGCATGCAATGTGTACTGTGCTTGTCACTTCAGCAGTTAACCTGTCTGCACCCTCGTTTGTGCTCCCATTCTCTGCACTTAAAAACCATGTTAACCACTACCCAGAGATACAAACTGTCCCGTTTAAAACACTCAGGGAAACATTGGTGAACCAAAAAACAAGATTTATTCAACAAAACAGTAACTTCACATGGAACCTGGGAAGGGAGGTGCTCAGGGGTGCTGCTGGATGGAGAGGAGGGAAAAGTCTATGGTTTTGGGAATGACAGCCTTCTGCTGTTGCAGCGGTCTGCAGGGGTGGATTGAGTATTTCCACGCACCCTGGATCCCCTTGTCCTAGTGACTTTTGGGGAGGAAGCCACTGGACTTGGTGGCGGGGGAGGGCGGCTTGAAAGAACATACAGAGGCGCTCTTTCCTCATGTCTCCTGTCCTGGAGAATATCCACTAGGCGCCGGAGCGTGTCTGTTTGCTCCCTCATGATTCCCAGCATTGTTTGGGTCGCCTGCTGATCCTCCTGCCGCCACCTGTCCTCGCGCGCTTCAGCCCTCTGCTCCCGTTCCCTGGCTGCTCGCTCGTACCGTGCGAAGTCCTCTCTGCGCTGTGCCGCCTCCCTCTGTGACAGCATCACTAATTCCGAGAACATGTCGTCCCTGGTTCTCTTTTTGCGCCGCCTTATCTGGACTAGGCCATGGGTGGGAGAAGCACGGGTTGGGTGGGAGACACTCACAGCTGTGGGATAAATGAAAGGGAGTGAATTCCTCAGACAGATACTTTTTCAAGAACAATGACCATACTCTTTCACCATGAATAGGACCAAAGACAGTGCCTATCACATGTACACGTACTACAAGGTCAAATAATATGCCTTAAGGCTGAGTGAGTGTCTAGGGTCCCGGTATACAGATCCCAGAGGCCTTTCCGTACACAGAAAATCACCTCTCTGAAAACCATGGTAAGCTGCTTACTTACGACTGCTGTGAGATTGCTTCACAGCACTGCTCTACTCCCATGTCTCCCTCAGTGTTCCTGGCGGCGGTCAGTAGCTGCTGCTGGCCAAACCGGTAATCTACGGCGGCTGTCCTAACCCCCCCCCCCCCCCTCAGCGTGGCCGCTCCAGGGAACCAAAAATTCCCGCGAACCGCTCTGCGTGAACGGCTCGCCTACCCTTCCCCCCCCCTCAGCGTGGCCGCTGCAGGGAACCAAAAATGGCCGCGAACCGCTCTGCGTGAACGGCTCGCCTACCCTTCCCCCCCCTCAGCGTGGCCGCTGCAGGGAACCAAAAATGCCCGCGAACCGCTCTGCGTGAACGGCTCGCCTACCCTTCCCCCCCCCTCAGCGTGGCCGCTGCAGGGAACCAAAAATGCCCGCGAACCGCTCTGCGTGAACGGCTCGCCTACCCTTCCCCCCCCTCAGCGTGGCCGCTGCAGGGAACCAAAAATGCCCGCGAACCGCTCAGCGTGAACGGCTCGCCTACCCTTCCCACCCCTCAGCGTGGCCGCTGCAGGGAACCAAAAATGCCCGCGAACTGCTCAGCGTGAACGGCTCGCCTACCCTTCCCCCCCCTCAGCGTGGCCGCTCCAGGGAACCAAAAATGGCCGCGAACCGCTCTGCGTGAACGGCTCGCCTACCCTTCCCCCCCCTCCGCGTGGCTGCTCTAGGGAATCAAAAATGCCCGCGGACCGCTCAGCATGAACGGCTCGCCTATCCTATCCCCGGTTTAGCGTTGCCGGTCCCCGGGACTGTCACTTCCCGCGCACCGATATGCACTACTGGTTTTGCTCCCGAGCCCCTACCACCACGCGGTAACGTAAACTGCCGGGTGTCTGTCTGTAAGGGGAAAAGGAAGCATGCAGTATACTAATTATACTACTCATTCGAACCAGGACCCCATGACTGATATCACTCTGATGAGGATTACGGAGACAGAGAAAATCTGCATGCTGAGTCAATGCAAGCAAACCCCGGGGCCGTATGCTGCCATGCTATGCAAGGCAATGATACCAGAGTACCTGCTGCTCGCATGGCGCGGGAAAGTATCCTACCATGGAGGAGACAATAAGGCAGCTCTCCCAGTGAACGTGCTAGACAAGCTATCGCTGTACCTTCAAGACAGCTTCTCTGAGATATCTGCTGGTGATTACACCTCTATCCCCATACATATTGACAGACTTTTCGAATAGTTGCACGGGAAAGCGACTCCAAGGTGAAGCGCATAAGGCCAATGAAGCCACAGTTACAGAGCGCTAACACACCATAACTATTGTATTGAAAATAAATGTCTAAAACACTGACCTGATGATCCCTCTCCTGATTCCTGGTCAGGAATGCTGCCTTGGGAGTGTTCGAAGGGCAGCGCAGTCAGGGTCAGGAATAGTTCCTGGCTGTCGGGGAAATCTCCAGGGTGACCGCTTTCGATTGCCTCGTCCCCCTGCCCTCCTTCCTCTTCTTCGCCGTCAGCGAAAACCTCCTCCGATGTGTCCGTAGAATGGACCCCGTCATCGGTGTCCACGGACACTGGTGGGGTAGTTGTTGCCGCACCACCGAGCATGGCGTGCAGTGCCTCGTAAAATCGGCAAGTCTGAGGCGCTGAGCCGGAGCGTCCGTTGGACTCTTTGGTCTTTTGGTACGCCTGACGTAGCTCCTTGATTTTGACGCGGCACTGCGTAGCATCCCGGCTGTACCCTCTCTCCATCATAGCCTGTGAAATCTTCTCGTAAATTTTTGCATTCCGTCTTTTTGAACGGAGCTCGGCTAGGATGGATTCATCGCCCCACACAGCGATGAGATCCAAAACCTCACGATCACTCCATGTTGGAGCTCTCTTTCTATTCACCGATGGCATCGAAACCACCGCTGTAGAGCTCTGCATCATTGCCAGTGCTGCTGAGCTCGCCACTATGTCCAAAGAGGCAATGTGATTCAAAATGGCCACAGAGGAAAAAGTATTCAAATTTTCGCAGGGATTTCTCTGAGTGGCAGGTCAGAGCATCCGAGTACACAATACTGCCCTGAGCGTCCACCGAGTGGTGCACTGTGGGATAGCTCCCGGAGCTATTAGCGTCGAATTCCGTCCACAGTACCTCGCATTCGACATGCCCATTTCGATTTTGGCGCTACTCCCCTCGTCAGGGTGGAGTACCGAAATCGATTCAAGGAGCCCTTAATGTCGAAATAAACTGCTTCCTAGTGTGGACGGGTGAGGGATTAAATCGAGTTAACGCTGATAAATTCGACATAAAGTCCTAGTGTAGACCTGGCCTAAGAGCGGTAGAAAGAAAATGGAACTTTGATGCACAAAGATGAATTCCTTATCACATCTTGGCTGTGCTCACAGAACATTTGCTTTCCATTTTAAACTTGACGAGAGAAAGTTACAGGCATCTCAAGCACAAGACTAAATTCAGGAAATTAGGTTGGTAATTTTTCTTTTTCAAAGATCGTCAGAATAAAAGAAACAACCCCTCCCCCCCCCAAATATAGCTACTAGTTAGTTCCCCAATTCTTATACACAATTTCCTAAATGCTCATTCATAAAATGATCTACATGGAGTATACCAGCTTCTCCCCCATTGGCACAGAAAAGTGCAAATCACATCTCCTTGGGTTTGCCAGGTTTGCTGCACCATGAATGAAAGGAAGATTCACCTTTGAGAGGAACGGAAGTGTGTTGCACCACTGAATCCCACCCTACTTCAGAAACTCTGTTTGGGACGCCATAGGATCCGTGGAGGCTGAAGTAGGGATGCGCCAAATCTGCATATCCCTCAGCCACGAACCACTCCTAACCACAGCCTGGGACGGACATGGCTGCAGCTACACTGCATACAGGGACTGTTCATGGCAGCAGAGTATCTGCAGGTGACTAAAGGATGGAGTGGAAGCTGCGGCTGATAAAGTGATGTTATATGCCTCAAAGTCACAGTGAGGTACATACAAACCACCAAAAAAGGAAGGGATTGTTTCCTCGCCACTTGAGAGGCTCCCTGATACCCCTGGAGCCTTGAAAGAGCTGTGATATCCCAGACTTTCCAGGGATATCACATTGCAGGCACAGATAGGATAAAGAATGGAGCAAAGGCATAAAGAGTTTGCACTGCCTGGTGAAAAATCCATCTGCTGATGTCTGTACTTGAAGCATTATGCATCCAAATGATTGTATTTAGATTAGAAGCTCCCTCGGGCAAGGATCACATCTTCCTCGATATTTTGTACAGCACTGACCACACTGTCGTTGCTCAATAACCAAACTGAATTATCTCTCCAGAGGGTGACGGTGATATGTTCGCATATACGACTATTCATGGTAGCTGTTATTTTTAAAGGGAGAACACTGGGTTTTTTTGAGGATTGTGACTAGTTAAGATGTTTCTTGTCATATAATTTGCATTTGCTTTATTTGTATTCTTTAATCTTTTAAAGATTTCCACTTCATCTCTCATACAGTCACAGTTCAAGAATGAAAAACAACTCTAAAGAAACTTACATGCCAAAAGATTGAAAAAATATAACAACTCTTGCAAGAAGAAATACATATAGTAAAAGGCAATTGTGTCTGTGTTGCCTTATTGTTTGTTAGGAGAGTTTTAGGAGTGAATCAAAACTGCTCAACATATTTAAGAACATAATCTTCTTTCAATATTTGGTTTTCAAATATATTTTACTTCTAAACTCCCCTTTTCAATAACTGAAAATCCATTCTGTCACAATGGCCTCTATATACCAACTAACTAGCATGTTCAACTTATGGCGGAATCATTTATGTGTTCTTCCTCGCCAAAGCTGTGTTTCCTTTTTTTGCTGTGTTGTGGGTTAGCTTGTTTCTTTTAAAAGATCTGTCAAGAAATCCCATTGATTTGTATAATTCTTCATAGAGATCAAAATAATTTCAAAGGCCTTTGAGACATATGATAGGCCCCAATGCTTTACACATTGAAATCAATGGGAATTTTTCCAGGGAATTAAAGAGGTCTATAATACAGATCCTCTTCATATTCAAATACTCAACATATAAATACATTTTCAAATAAATCAGAGTGAGGGCCATTTAATCCTAGTAATGATGAATAATTATAATCTTTTATTTTTGTTTAAAATATTTTATATATTCACAACAAAATAATTGTCTAGATTTACATTCCGATTAATACAAAAATACAAAAAACAGTAAGTAGAAAATGAACAGTACTGAGAGATTTCATGCCAAAAATATATGGATTATAACACTAGCTATACAAAATACTTCCCTAGAAAATTTTCTGATATGTAACTGTTAATAAAAACCCCATGTTTTAAAATGTATCTGTTCCTGAAGAGTCTGAATCCCCATGTACTGTACTGATACTTTGCGTCTGGTCATCTATATTCATGGAAGGCAGCATCACTGACATCTTCGCTGGAGAAGTCAGTGAACTTAAATGTGGTACAGTTTCCTCCCCTAAAATAAAAGGCAGAATAATTACATTATTTTACAGTCCAAATATAGCAATTTCAAATGTACTAAAGGCATCACCTTATTGCATCATCTTATGGATATAAGGATACATACTCTTATGTCAAGGATAGACATATGGCAAAACATATGCTGGATGTGTTACGCAACCAGCTACATCTTTGTCTCATATTTCCCAGTGTGGTCTTATTTCAGCCACTACATTTCTTTGTAAGGCACTGCACACACACACACACATATATATATATATATATATAGAGAGAGAGAGAGAGAGAGAGAGGGGTGTGTGGTGTGTGTGTGTGTGTGTGTGTGTGTGAAATATATCTTCTTATGTAGTCACATACCAAAAGCCCTATGAAACAATTAAAGTTGTGACACCCAGCATAGCTGACAAAAATTTTAAAAAGCAAGGAAACGAAAAGTTAAAATAACTAACAGTAGATACACTCTACTTCTTCACCCACAGGGATACACTCTATCATTATCTCAAATACCCTACATCAGTGGTCCCCAACCTTTCTGTGGCCAAGAGCACATTCACACCTTCAGAAGAGTGTGGCGGGCAGCGACGCTTCTTGGCAGCATTTCGGTGGCGACAATTCTTCGGTGGCCACACTCCTCGGCGGCATTTTGGCGGCAGGTTCTCTGCCGGAAGCGCTTTTCGGCGGTAGCTTCTCCGCCGGAAGCGCTCCTCAGCAGCATTTCGGTGGCGGGTTCTCCGGCGGATGCGCTCCTCTCCTCTTAGTTCTTTGGCGCCGGCCCTGACAGCGGGCACACATAAATGCCCTGGCGGGCGCCATGGGGCCCACGGGCACTGCGTTGGGGACCACTGCCCTACATTACAGACCAAACACTGCCTTAACTTTGCCCTTGTAGGAAAACCATCCTTCCAGCATCCCCTTCCCTGATTGGATGAACAAGCCCTACGTTAGCCTCTTGTCATTCATCCCTCTTTTCTTCCATCCGGTGGAAGATTGCAGCCAAAGAGTAGATGTAACAAGCAGTCTGACAGGAGGTGGCTTAGGTAAAAGGAGGCCTGGGGAACTCTACCAGCTGAGTGCGCCTCCACTATCTGTGTCTACCTGGTAGGGTGGGATTCAAGTGTGAGGCAACAGCTTGAGTTTTCCTCTGTCGTGATCTCAACCCTCTGACCCCAGGAGGTGTAAATACCCTCGGTAGAGGGTACTGCGCCAGCGGCCATGCTACAACAGTGGGCAGCACGCTATGGGAAGCAAGCCCCTAAGAGATAGCTGGACTCTGTGCTGAGCAGCAGGGAAAGCTACTGCAGGGCCGAAAAGCTGGAGAGGGAGAAAACACCTGCGCCCAGACACCAAGGGAGGGGAGCGGAGAAAGAGTAGGCAAAAGGTAAGGGTACTACTTGCATTGAGCTGTGGGAAGAAAACAGGACAGGGCAGCAGAAGATGGAGCAGGCCACAAATCAGTCTACGAGAGTGCTAACATGCAGTGGAAGCAGAACTGGACTCCAAAACAGCATCAGAATTAAACCACCCAAAGGCCAGCTGGCCACAATCAAATCCACTATAGGAACCGAGAGGTTATGGGGAGTGAGAGCCATTATCCCTCCAAAGGGAAGGATGCTGACAATTAGTGCTGGGCCCCGTGAATTGTTCACTCAGACATTCCTCCTGCCAGTGGGGGGGTGCAGAGTTGGGGGAGAATCCCTTGGAGCAAGCTCCCCAAGACTCTTTTCAGGACGGGTAGCACACACAATTGGTGCACAGTCACCATGTGATGCTAAGTCTAAGCCCAGGGCTACACTGGGGGGGGGGGGGGGGGCGTGTCGATCTACGATACGCAGCTTCAGCTACGTGAATAGCGTAGCTGAAGTCGGCATATCGTAATCGATTTACCTGGCCGTGATAATGGCAGCGAGTCAATCGCTGCCGCTCCCACGTCAACTCCGCTTCCGCCTTTCGATGAGGTGGATTTCCGGAGCCGACGGGGAGCGCTTTTGGGGATAGATTAATCGTGTCTAAACGAGATGCGAAAAATCGATACCCGATAGATCGATTGCTACCCGCCGATCCGGCGGGTAGTGAAGACAAGCCCTAAGCTTTCTTAGATGGGTTCTTCCTGTTTTGGTCCCTCTTCTCAGAGTCACCCTTCTTCTTGTCTAACCTCATTAAGTAGGTGCTAGAGGGAAAGGAGGATCTGGATTCAAAACGTTAACTAGGCTCCATGCTTCCAGGAGAGGAGGCAAAAAAAAATACTGAATGACTGGAAGATGGTCTCTCTGCCCTTAGATATCGTCTAACTTTCACTGCTCTTTGGCACCATACCACTAACTGTTTGGTATCTTCTGCAGGATGGGAGGTGGCAGCAATTAATGGTACACAATTCAGGACCTCAAATTAATCTTTTTCAGTATCAGTGAGAAAAACAGACAGTATTACAGATTTAACTGTTGTCCATACTACAACTATCCCAAATAAACAGGACTTTGGGGGGGGGGGGGGGAATCCCCACAGTAGTAATTTTTAAACGCTATTTCTGAACTCAATTTTTCTATTGGTTTAAAATTACAAATAAGCGAAAAGAGCAATAAGGGACATGGGAAGTTCAAGATCATCATCTCACCATTGCGGACACAATGAAATAAATGGCAAATTAATCGGATCAACATACTATGGAATGAGCCTCTATAGTAAATTCTTTGAACACATATTTAGTCTTTGGAGTATATGAAGAAATCAATTACTGAGTAAATTCAATTTACATCTATCTGCTTTACAGCTACCGTAGAACAGATTTAAATGTGTGGACAAAGGCCTCCCATAAGTACCTCAGGACATTAGTTGAAAGTTAAAATCTAGGGCAGGGAGGAACCACCCTCCTGCAGCCAATCTATACTGTCAAGCTACCATAAGTTTCATTACTTAAATAGTGTTTTGTGAACTCAATGTCACTTTGTAAAATAAAGGGTTCAGTAACAAAGACCAAACATCCTTAAGGTGAGCTGAAAGTATACTTGGTTTGGTGAGTGTGACAGTGAAATCCCTGGCGGAGTTTGTTTTTCTACTAACATGACACAGTACATTAGTGATCTTCCCTTGTTCTCCGACAGCCTCGGCAATTAAAACTCCATTCTCTCAATTCCCCACAAAATATTTGTCAGGCTTATCTGGCTTATCTATTAAGACAATGCAGCAACACCCTGTTTTCACTTGAATGTGCCAAAACATACTTAAATTGCTAATTAAACTGATCAGTGACAGAATAAAAACCACTTCTAATATAAAATTTCATCTAGTGCTTTTCGGTCTACAGTAGTTGCCAACTTCCAAGGAGGTCAAACACATTTATGGCCAAACTTGGGAAATCCAATACAGGGAGCAACCTTTGCCCGCTAAACTTTTTGCACCTCAGGAGGGCTGGCCCCTGTAGAAGGAAGGCAGAGATACCACTGCTCTCTCTTTGTCAGAGTTCCCATTAAGTCAGCGAGTTACTTGGCTGCTATGGTGACACCTCCTTTCCAATCCAATTCACTCTTCAGGCACTGATGCCCCATTGCATCCACCCCCACCCTGAGACTTTGCACAAACAGCCTCATTCCCCTGCTGTCTTTCCTCTGCAAAGTACATCTGCCAAGCTTTATATTGGCATAAGCCCTGAGCAAACCTAACCCACAGTGAGTACATGCAAGAAGTTGTACATCTTCTGAAAGAACACTCTTGGAAATGCTAAAAAGTTGCACACGTCATATATATTAGATATGAAGTTATTTTTCAGAAAGGGCTCACAAGGACTTTCTATGCAACTAGAGGCTGCTTAAAAAAAGAAACTGGTTATGAAAAATGGGAACTGAAAAGTGTGAATGTTCATTTGGTCAGAAACTAAGCTAGTAATGTGAAAGTGTGACGCCTAAAGAAACTTTGTAAATCATCAATAAACACTAAAGTAAACCTTTGTATACTCTACCTATATTACATGTAGTTTGATGCTTTCAAAGCTTGACTTTGTTAATAATTTCCACAGTCATGCCACTATTCCATGATGTCATTGTTTCAACAGCTGTTTTCAGGTTTGTTAAAAAAGAATATTCCCTGATGCCAGGGGTTTGCAATAACTTCAGCTAACCTGCCAAGTGTTTGAAGCTGGGGTGCTGAAAGACCATACCAGTCTAAGTTCTTCCTAACATATGCTGTAATATGTTTGGCAGACATACCAGAGTCCAATTTTATGTTTGATGTAAAACGCGAAAAGTACATACTGAAACCAATAGAATAATACATTCTAATCGGTCAACAGAAATATTCTCAGCTATTTCACTACCTTCCATTTTTTTAAAAGAACCATTTAAAATGTGCTATGTATAAAGAACAATGATTTATTTTCAAGACAATTTTAAAATGTTTTCTACTGTATACATTAGACATGTGCAAAAAATGTGTTATCTGTACTTTCAACATTTTAAACATGAAGGTTTATGGATATCCTATTTCAGGAAAGTTTGAGATCTTGCTTCATGACTGCAAGTTTCCAAGGCTGTTGGTATTCTAAGTCTATGTTGGCCTAATGACACAACTATTAAGTTACCCTCATCTGTGTTTTATTATTGTCAACTCTTTCTAAATCTGACCTCTAATGTGCATGGTGCATACATTATATAAACAATTCATAAGCTCCTATTTTAATGATGTGGCATTTGTTTTATTATTTTATCAGAAGATAACAGCTTATGATCTTTCATCTTAAACATCCTTCATTCATAAATATGCAACTAGTAGTGGTATATAGTATAGTATAGTATATAAAAATTGAATGGAGAATTTCACTATTCCATAAAAACACAGTAAATCAGGTAACTAAGCATTATTCTTATCACAAATTCAGCAGCTTTGGCCTGTTTAGAAGTTCTGGAAGTACTCTATTTAGTTTTATAAACACCTACTTAAACATATTTATAGACATTTTCCTTGTTAAAACCCAATAAGAAGAACTGGTGACCTCAGATGTCCTTCATTTCCCCAGTCATCATCACCATCTCATAGAATACATTAACATAATTTTTGAAAATTGATACCATTAACATTCAGGTAAGAGCCTTTGATTGGTTGAAATTCAATAATAATGACTGACAACATTTTAGTGACCCTGTGACGGAGAGGACGGTTTTCAGATTCGGGGGTTTCCCCCTTGTACTCAGCAGTCTATAACAAATTAATGTTCAGTACTAAATGTCAAGATTCTAACTGAATGAAACATGAAAATTATCTATTTCAATCAATGACGGGTTATAAAAAATGTTCTGTGTGAAATGTATTTGCACATACACACTTCGTATACAGCATACTGTGCATCAGGAATTTGTGCCAATCTGAGCAGGAATCAAACAGATTGAAGAGAGGTTTGGTTACTAACACCATATGTCAACATTAGGAACAAAGCAAAAATGTTTAAATAATTTTTTTCTATTTGGCAAAAGAAAAAACTAAACAAATCTGACTTTTTAAAGCCAAATAAAAACATATGCTTTATCCTTTTAGTTCAGTGCTGTTCTTCCAGGGACAGTTAGTAAGACTGGTATTTTAAATCAAGAATTCTCTTAAATGAGAAACCCAATCAGGGCCATATTCCTGAAACTGGATCTCTAAAGGTGGACCCCTGTGGACACCTGAAACATATAGGGGTCCACTCGTGGAACAGTTTGAAGGTCTGGGGTACAAACTACTACCCTACAGATACAAAAAATTTCTATCACTCCCTTCATGTTTGTTGCAAAACCTTCCAACCAACCACTCATCCACCCAAGCTTGGATACTTGCTTTATAAATGTATAATTCAATGCAAAAGTAAAACAGCTAAGTCCTAGAGTAAACTTTCATGCATCTATAAAAACAACTCCAATACAGTACCTCTTGTTCCCTTAACAGCAATAGTTCATATGAATGACTTGTTTCTTCGTATGCCAGATTCCAGCTGCTTCACTTTGTTTAATACTGACTTCAAAGTTTAAACACTGTCCTGTTTCAACAAATAACGTCCCTCACATGGCATTATCAAGTGCTATCCCCAGTGCTCTGAATGCAACACCTGCGGCTCTTTAATTCAACATGGTATAAACCTCCTAAAGGGAAGTGACTTTTAAAATCTTTTGCTTTTGGTTTTCTCCCACCCCACATTGCCTATTTTTGGGGGGCGGCACAACAAAGCTTTACATCTGGATTATATTTACAAAGACCTTTAACAAGAAGAGAGAGCATGTATGTTGTTAGGTTCTTTTAGGACAGTGACTGTTAAGGAAAAGGAAGCCAAATGAACTCAAAGAATGTGACTTAATAGCTATAGGTAGCAGAACACTTCACCTGTAGCTCTTACCTTTAAGTAACAATGTGAGGTACATATTGGGCTCAATATGTGTCCGATCCATGTCTCCCTGGGAATCTGTGTTGTAAAAACACTCATTTTAATATCTGGTAGAAATGGAGACTTACCAAGTATGGAAACACAAGAAGGATTCTGTTCCATAAAATCAAACTTATCCCAGATTTGCTGGACTAAAATATAAGATGAGAAACAGTGTCATCTTGATCCAAGCGGTTTGCATGCAAAATTGAAAAGAGAACATATCCTACAGTGGTTAGTCACTTATGTTGCTAATTATAAGTAGCAGTATTTTCAATTTAGCTGTATGTCTATCTGTACTTCCATATACTGACTACATAATTCAATGCTCCTGGAATTTAATCACTTATAGAGTTGGAACCATAGTGTAGAAGAGAAGAATTAATCATATGGTCTCAAGATGCTACACTTATATAATAGAGGATATAGAATACAATAGTCTAATCCCTACATCCAGCAATGACATGAAATGCACAAACTGAGTGGTTATCACAGTTTCTCAAATAATTCCATCATACCAGATGAAGTTACTCTCCATTGTTTGAGAAGAATATTTTTTAATAAACATCACATGTAAAGAAAATGCATCTGGCTGGAAAAAAAGCTAGCAAGCTATGGGGCCTAATCTTGCAGTTTTTATTCAGGATGAACTCTTGCTGATTTAGATGGGAATTCCCTCTGAATGATGACAGGAGTGGGACCTAGATTATAGAATCATAGAAGATTAGGGTTGGAAGAGACCTCAGGAGGTCACCTAGTCCAACCCCCTGCTCAAAGCAAGACCAACCCCAACTAAATCATCCCAGCCAGAGCTTTGTCAAGCCGGGCCTTAAAAACCTCGAAGGATGGAGATTTCACAATTTCTTGAGGTAACCCATTCCAGTGCTTCACCACCCTCCTAGTGAAATAGTTTTTCCTAATATCCAACCTAGACCTCCCCAGGGCTGCCCAGAGGGGAGGGCAAGTGGGGCAATTTGCCCCAGGCCCTGGGCCCCCCGGAGAATCGCCGGAGGTCCCCGAAACGGCACTTCTGTGTTTGATCGCCGCTGCCGCCTTATTGGGCAGCGTTTCGGCAGCTGCTCAAGCGCGGGCACCGCTTTCGGCAGCATTTCGGCGGAGGGGCCCCTGAATCCTGCTTTCCCCCAGACCCCTTACAGGTAGTTGAAGGCTGCTATCAAATCCTGCCCTCACTCTTCTCTTCAGCAGACTACAGAAGCCCATTTCCCTCAGCCTCTACTCATAAGTTATGTTTCCCAGCCCCCTAACCATTTTCGTTGCCCTCTGCTGGACTCTCTCCAATTTGTCCACTTCCTTTCTGTAGTGGGGGGCCCAGAACTGGATGCAATACTCCAGATGTGGCCTCACCAGTGCCGAATAGAGGGGAATAATCACTTCCCTCGATCTGCTGGCAATGCTCCTGCTAATGCAGCCCAATATGCCATTAGCCTTCTTGGCAAAAAGGGCACACTGCTGACTTACATCCAGCTTCTCGTCCACTGTAATCCCCAGGTCCTTTCTGCAGAACTGCTGTTTAGCCAGTCGGTCCCCAGCCTGTAGCAGTGCATGGGATTCTTACATCCTAAGTGCAGGACTCTGCACTTGTCCTTGCTGAACCTCATCAGATTTCTTTTGACCCAATCCTTCAATTTGTCTAGGTCACTCTGGACCCTATCCCTACTCTCCAGCGTATCTACCTCTCCCCCATCTTAGTGTCATCTGTGAACTTGCTAAGGGTGCAATCCATCCCATCATCCAGATCATTAATGAAGATGTTGAACAAAACCGGCCCCACGACCGACCCCTGGGGCACTCCGCTTGATACCAGCTGCTAATTAGACATTGAGCCATTGATCACTACCCACTGAGCCCAACAATCTAGCCAGCTTTCTATCCACCTTATAGTCCATTCATCTAATCCATACTTTAACTTGCTGGCAAGAATACTGTGGGAGACCTATCAAAAGCTTTGCTAAAGTGAAGGTATATCACATCCACTGCTTTCCCCATATCCACAGAGCTTTGGAATTTTCATTCAAAATATATACATTTATCAGACATCTGTGATACAATGAAGAATTTCATGGGATCAAATTCTCTCTTCCTGATTCCTACTATTCTCCCTTCCTGATTATTTCACACTGCCGGAGGTGAGGCCAGGCCTCCATATACCTATGCTGTTTGGGGCAGGGACTGTCTTTTCATTGTGTTTGTGTATACATTTGAGAGGGGCTCTAATCTTGACAGGGACCTCTAGCTCCTACTGGAATACAAACAATAAATACACCACAACTAGGGCAAGTTGCTCTGTAAATGCTCACACTTCTATTTTCATGACTGAAAAACTTGTGCAAAACTTGGCTGCTTTTGTTATAAACCCAGAAGTCCTTCAGCAAACTTGGGCCAAGCTTCTAGTGAGCCTGGGTTGAGTTACAATTGAAAGGGAGGAATTTATGGTTAAAACATTCAGTTGTTTTGCACAAATACATTGTAACTCATGCTTACACAGTGTACTTTGTCGCCCCTCTTGTCTGCTTATGGAGGTTTATTAGTTGCTACAGCCTTTGAACTAAGGAGTCTGGGTTCTTTGCTCAACCGGTAGAGGCTCATACTTTTAGATCCAGAGGTCACAGGTTCAAATCCCTGCAGGAAGGGAGACAGATGGTTGGAGAAAAGCAGGGGTGCTGGATCCAGGACACAGGCTCGAGTGCACCCTCAAACTACTGCTTATTACCCTGCTGGGTAGAGCTTGAGGGAGATGAGGGTGCCAGCTGTTGGCCTTACTGGTGCTTGTAGCTCCTACCCTTTCTGTGGAAGGGCTCTGTCTGGGATTGGTTCCCGAACCTGTGGGAATGCGGCGGTTTGAATCGCTTTTTCACGGGAGCCGGTGCGTAGAGGCCCAGCGAGCGCAAGGTAGCCCTAGAGTCTTTCAGACCATGTAGCTTGCTCTCTGTTTGTTCCGTGAACAGTGCCAGGCCACCAAAAGGGAGGTCCTGGATGGATTGTTGAACCTCCACAGACAGGCCCAACAACTGCAGCCAAGATGCATGCCTCATGGAAATGGCCTAAGCCATGGTCCGGGCCGCAGAGTCCGACGCATCTGAGGCCGCTTGGAAGGCTGCCCCGGCCACAGCTCTGCCCTCATCCAGAATAGCCAGAAACGCCTTCCTGGACTCCTCTGGCAGCGAGTCCACAAACTTGGCCATGGACTGCCAAATGTTAAAGTCGTAGCGGACAAGTAGGGCCTGATGGTTGGCCACTCTTAACTGGAGGCTGGCTGTTGAATACATTTTTCTGCCAAAGAGATCAAGCCTCTTCGCCAACTTATTCTTAGGGGTCAATCCCAGTTGGCCCTGACTATCATGCTCATTGGCCGCCGATACCACCAGTGAGCTAAGAGCAGGGTGTGTATATAGGTATTCAAATCCTTTAGCAGGGACGAAATACTTTCTCTCTGTCCTCTTGGAAAGCGGGGGCAGGGAGGAGGGAGTTTGCCACAAGGTTTTGCTCGGCTTTACCACTCCCTCGTGGACTGGCAATGTCATCCTGGAGGGGGCTGCGGAGTTGGAGGGTTCTGCCAACTCCTCGGACTCTAACTCCAGGTTCAAAGCCACCCTCTTAAGAAGCTCCTGGTGGGCTTTTATATCATCCTGGGGGACCATGTGGGAAGGTCCCGCTATCGCCTCATTAGGCGAAGAGGATGAGGAAGTGGGTAATGGTAGGTCTGTCACCTCTGTGGCCTCCGCCAGGGGAGCCCAGCTGGGGCTGACTGACTCTGGGGACCTTGGTCTGACTCTGCTTCCGAGTGCGGGGGTGGTCAGGAGACGGTTGCCGACCATTTCTCAGACACCCCTGAGACTGATAGGTGCCCTTGCGATCAGGGGTTCCATAGCTGCCAGGGAGCCAGCCATTGACCTTGGCACCATGTGGGCACTGGTGGTCCTGAAGGGAATGTCGATGACCACGGTGGGTGGCCCTGTCCTGCCAGTAGATCTTCCCCCCTCACTCTCTGAGCCTGAGGGAGAGACATGTCTGGGGGACCAGGACAGTACCGATGCTGCCTGTCTACCCCGATCCCATCGGCCCTCTCCGTGGGTCTCCACCGGTGACCTGTACCAGGAAGACTGCTCCCAATGCTGTGCCTCCAGTGACCGGCGTCGCGTCGTCGTTTGATGGATCAGTGACGGTACCCCGGCGATTGACACCTCGTGCTTTGAGAGCTGTGCCGCTCCGTGGATCGGGAGGATCAATGTCCTGGCACAGGGGATTGATGCCATGCCCGTGGGGATCTGTACCAGTGAACCAGTGACGGGACTCTGGGGACCAGTGTCTGGACTCTCTGGAGCAGTGCCGTGAGCTTGGAGATCGATCTCGCCACTCCAGGAACCGGTGCTGGGACTCCGGGGACTGGCAGCATGCCTCCACAGGTCTGCACCAGACAGTCAGTGAACGACACCCGGGATCCCGGGGAACACTGTCTAGAGTCCAGGGAATGACACCGGTGAGAGCTGGCGGGGCACTCCCTGCGTCGGGGAGCAGTGCCGCTCTGATGGGGACTGCTGGAAAGGTACCAGAGCGGGTTTACCCCTTGAATGGGGCACCTCACTGGCCGGCACTGGAAGGGACAATATGTCCTTAGTGGCCTGAAAGGCCTCCAGTGTGCACAGCACTGCCAGATGCTGAAGCCTGGCCACCATCCAGAGGGGAAGAGCTACCCTGTGCGAGTCTGCTCTCCCCTTCCCTTTATGGGACGTAGGGGAACGCCCTCTCCTGGCCCTTTTCTGCTTTTTAGCCAGTACCGGGAATGGGGAATCGGCACTGGTTGGAGGCCAGTGCCGGCGGCGCGCTCCACACCAAAACTGCAGTGCTTGGAGCGGAGTCCAATCTAGCCGGCTCAGAGGCCGGTGTGAGGGCTAGCTCCATAAGGAGCACTCTTAGTCAAATGTCCCGCTCCTTTTTGGTTCGGGGCTTGAAACTCTTATAAATGCCACACTTGTCGCTCATATGGGTCTCCGCAAACACTTAAGGCAGCTTTGACGGGGATCACTGACTGGCATAGGTTTTTTGCAGCCGTAGCAAGGCTTAAAGCCCCATCCCTAGGCTAAGTCCCGCAGGGAACTATTTCTAACTTATACACTAGGGGAACTAATACACTACTCAAACTTTCCCTTTCTATATACAAGGGAATTCTCAACTAGGCACAGTTGAGAAGGAAGCTTGCCAAGACAAGGAGATGTGCCAGCACCGTCACTGGCGGTAAAAAGGAACTGAGGGAGGGAGGAGCTGACGGTGCCCCTTATACTGGTGCATACACGCGCCACTCCAGAGGGTGCCAGAGCCGGTCCCCTACGGATACCACTGAGGGAAACACTTCCAGCACCGGTGCATGTGTTGAGCACACACACATACAATGGAATGGACATGAGTAAGCACTCGAAGAAGAACGTGTAATTTGTCCCCTGAAGAAGTGGCTGGAAATGAACAAGGTCTTGCAAACAGAGCGTCTCTTCATTTTGTGTGGTGTTTCCTTCCTGTCTCTGCTATTTTCCCAGGAGACAAAAGGAGGGGGGACTACAAGGAAATGTCCTAATGAAGCTTCACACACTAGGTGCTACCTCAATGTACAATAAATAAGAAGCAGAAGAAACAGAAAAAAGGAGACTTGGCTCACACCTGTCGGGGGGGAAATTTTGGCTTTGAATATCTGAAAAGAGCTAGTAAAAATATTAGTTACTTTGAATATATGAAAAATAGCAGGTGAAGTTACTACTTATGCTGCCTGGTTCTACTAAAGGAGGCAATTGTCAATCAGGAGGAGCATGGCCAGCTGGACAGTAACTATCTGGCTCCACTACAGACAGACAACTTTGATAAAGAGCTTGTGGAGTATTAAGAATCAGAAAAATGTTAGTCGAGAAATGGCAAAATTTTACTCTCATGAATTTATGAGGGATGCTTAATATTAGTGTCCCTCTGGATTTTTTTTAATTCAGCAAAAATAATTTTTTAAAAATATTTCCCCTACCTGCATCTTTTTCTCATTTTCTGTAAATGGTTACTTCTGATACTGTTTTGGGGTCTTAAGCACACATTTAATGTCAGACTTCAGAGGGAACTCAGCAAGTATTAAACATCCAGATTATTAGCTGTGGGAATTACCACTCAACACCAGTATTATAGAAGATTGGTCAGCACATCCCTGCTTATGCAGACATGCACATTCACTACAACATAGCAGTAGTATGGCACCAGAGAGACTTCTTGTCTTTACATATTAATTGTAATAATACTCCCTCCAGTGTATCTAAATCCTGACAGTGCCAGAGATTAGAGCACTGGTATTTGAATAATGAGGTAGCAGGTAGAATCTCACGGTCAAACATATTTTTAAGATTTAACAGTTGCTTATTTTTGTTTTTTCATTTCTGAGAGTATCAGGAGAATAATTCAAACTGAACTGACAAATCAAAGTGTGTTTCAAATATATTCAGACTCTTGCAGTTCACACACTTAACATAAAAACTGGCGCCCACGAAGTGTCTGAAGAAATAAAGGAATTATCTCAATAAAGGCTATATAGTGCCGTCGGTTAATGTGTTGTCCTTTGCCCTCTAAGAACTTTTGCTCAATCTAGCCTGGCTTGTATAGTGAAAATTATTTGTAGTTTGGTGGCTCCTGCAACTGTCCATATTACTAAGCCACCACACACTTCACTGTGACTGGCAGTGTCTGCTTATGAAACAGGTTCAGTGTGTTGCAGGTCAAGACTGAATATGTACTTGTAGAACTCTGTGGGAAGCATGCACTCGCCTGCTTACGCAATGTCATGTTCATCCAGCACTATTAATCCCTCACTTTCATTAGGACTAAACATTCTCCTATGAATTTAAGAGGGTAAGATTCTGGGAGCGAGCATAATAGAACACAAGCCAGCCTCTTAATAATATTTAAAGACACTTGGTGGAATCGTGGTCTCATCAAAGTCAATGGCAAAACTCTCACTGACTTAAACCGGGCCAGGATTTCATCCTTTGTTTTTCTGAAGGTTGGTGTTTAACGTGCTAGAAGTGTTATCTTAATTAAGTGGCAAAAATAATTCAAAAATCTTTTCTTTTACTGGATAATTTTTCAGTTGACGGATGCTACATATCCTCTTGTCAGAACCAGTCTTATGCAGAAAGGCGCTAATGCTTCAAAGTTGTTGGTGGCTCATGTTCCAATAAAAGCATTATAATACTGGAATCAATAAGAAGTTTTAGGAATACATTTGGAAGCAAAGCACAAAGTGAACCATTTCACAATGAATGCACAAAAGCTAAACCATTTCAACAGAGAGGAGGCAAGGATTTTGTGGGCATGGAAACAACACTACCCTCTGACCCTTAAATATGATCCACATCCAGGTTAGTATGGAGGTTTGTGCATTGGGAAGCTTGCATTCCAACTGTCCAAGTCACCCTGTTCTTTGGACATATAACTTCAGTCACCAGGGCTGTCTAACAGTCATTTTCCACATGTAACTAACTTCGTAAAACAAACTGAAAAAAATCCACATTTGTATCAAATGCGCTAAAAGTAAGATTCTGTAAATTAATTAACGGAAGTTTCTGTAAATGGCCAGAGACCAAGTACCAACATTTTTAATACTCGAATACCCACATAATCCATGTATTGTTTTTAAATACTTTAGGTTGACTCTTCCAAAATTATAAACATTTCCATGTGGAAATATTTTGCCAAGAATCAGATTAAAGTATTTCAAATACTCACCATTTTAAGATATCCATATTTGCAATGTAATTACATAATTTGAATACATGCACTATTCCAAGACAGTACACTTGTCTGAAATAGTGAGTAAATGTTTTTTTCTGAAAAAAGCAAACAACTAGATCTTGAACAAAAAGACCCTTTAGGTCACCATTTTGCTGAGAACTGTAGTTTCAGTTCATTTGAGTGCTATATTCTTTGATAAATATTCCCAGAACAAACACTTCTAATTTGTTAGATAGCAGACCATATTGGTTAAAAGCCTGCGGGCTTGTCTACACAGCCCAGTTCAGACTGCCATGGTGAGAACGGCAGCAAGCACTAGCATGCAGTGCTCTAACTGCCCAGTGTAGATGCTGCGGATGCGAACTACAAGGTACCTAGTTTGTGTTAACATAGTTCTCTTTTCAGCAGCAGGACTAAGTTAACAATCACTAAACATCTTATAATTCGCACCAGTAGCATCTACATGGGGCAGTTAGAGTGGAACAATTTGGTGCGCTTTGCTGTTCACACCCCATCGTATGCACTACGGCACAACACAGACATCAACTCTGTGTGTGCACATTCCAACCAGACATCAGTTAACTTAAAAAAAATTATTTGCAATTAGCAAATCTAGGATATTTTAAAGAGGCGACTCCATATTTCTGTTTATCAAATTTGAAAGTCCACTGCAGGAGCCTTTACTAGTAAGCACCAATAAAAAAAGGTAGAAAAATGTGAGCCATCTATTTATAGGCCAACTGTAGTGCAGGCATTTGCAATGTAAGCTTCCGTCTGCTGCTCTGCCAAAGATCTCCTAAAGCTTTGATTTGAAGAAATCACCTAATGGAAAGACAGGAGGTAATCCTGCCTTTACAGCATCTTAGATAGTAGCCTAGGACCAGAGGCACAGAAAGGTTTGCTGGCAAATCTGCCATCCTTATCTTGTACAATTTGAGAGCTTTGCAAAATGTAAAACTTTACTATATATGCCAGAAAATGGCAAACACTCCCCTTTGCAAAATATTCACAGCCAGTCTGAAGAGAAGGGAGGAAAATGACTAGCAAAAATTCTCATTAGTACAAAATTGACTAATAGCCATAGAATTTAATAATTTAGAAACTGTATAAATCTACTGTTGCTTAAATACATCACTTGATACCACTACCTCACCCGGAGTTCGTCTACCTTTTACTACACTGAAGTATTTTCTTAAACTTCCTCTTACATACATTTCCCCAACTTAAATCTATGCCCGTGTCTCCAAGTCTTCTGGCTGCTATGAGAGGCAACACTATGAAATGGACATGACTTAACAGTTTCACTACTGTTCTCAGATTTCGGAATAGCAGCAGCAAAACTGACAAGACTTGCTAATATCAGTAGCTACTCTGTGAAAAACAGTGAGCAGCAAAGCTGTCTGGCTACATACTCAGGAAGACAACACTGCATTGATTTACACTCTGTTCTTATTTGGGATATTGTCCTTGAAGGCTAAAGGTATACACACTTTTTTTTTAATGAAAGCTTAAATTCTGGTAAAATTGGTGGCTTAAGCTCATTAAGGAAAACTGTAAGAGTGGATTTTTCAAGCTCTGCATATTTGGCGGTGATATAATATAGACTTCAGTGCTTTAAAATTATGCTGACTTCAACAGTCTCATTTCATGTATGCCAGCAAGTAGTGGCACTAAAGACCAAAGACAAAAATATTATCTAGAAAGCTACAGTTGGAATATCCCTAAAATTCAAAAGAACTTGCACAATATAGCAAGCGTCCACAAAAATGGCAGCTATGGCCCTGACCCTGCAAACATTTTATATTTAACTTTATGCAGTGAGTAATCAGAGAATTGAGATCTAATTTAGTTATACTGAGGAGTCCTTGTGGCACCTTAGAGACTAACAAATTTATTTGGGCATAAGCTTTCATCAGATATACTGGTGTGTCATCTGCTTACCATACAACATGCAACCTAAACAGTCAAGTGGCATAAAACAAGGAATAGTTTTAATAAGTTAGGCAAAACTTTCCCATTTTGTTACTAAAAAAAGAATTAAACATCTTCTGGAATCAATTTTCTTCCTCTTGCTGTATATATATTTACACACCCACAGACTTTTCATAACTTAGATTCAGGTAATCTCTCTAAGGAGTTTCTTCTCTTCTGAATGTGTAGGAGTTGTATCTATAGAACTCTCATTGTAAATTTAAATAAAAATGGAAATAAATATATAAATGCTGACATAGGCATTACATCAGTTCTCTCCCATATATAAATATATGTAAGTACGTACAGGGGAGAGAATTGATTCCAGAAGATGTTTTCAAACCATGGGCATGCATGCATGAATGTGTGAGCGAGAGAAAATGAATTTATTTAAGGCAATGAACTGGGATTCAGAAGATTTGGGTTGAGTTCCTGACTCTGACAAAACTCACTGTGTGACCTTGGGCAAGTTAATTAATCTCTCTGTTCCTCAGTGCTGAATCTATAAAACAAAGATAATACTATTCCCTTTTTCATACCCACTGCCTGTCTTGTTTATTTAGACTGTAAACTCTTTGGGGTGGGGACTGTCTCTTACTATGTGTTTGTACAGCACTTATCACAGTAGGGCCCTCATAGTGGTTGGAGCCTCTGAGTGCTTCTGTAATACAAATAATAGTTTTATTGCACAAATTACAGTACAAGGGGTCTGGATCCTTCCCTCTTTCATTAAAGACACAAAATTAATATGCTATTGCAGAATTCAATGTTCTGTACTGTTCTGTTGTTTTAGATGGCAATTTAAAAAAATTAAAAGTGAGAGATTCAGTGCTAGCTAGAGTTGATGACATTGTTCACATGATCTGTTTGTTGAGCAAAAAAAAAGCCCCTTGTCTCAACAGGAAATCTATTCTAAATCTGATAAAGAAAAATCCTAGTTAAAAAACATTTGCTTGTTTTATTTTCATTTATCAGGCTTTAATGTAAGGTATACCATAGCAAATGAATTTAAAGAAAATTAAGTGAGGACAGCTATGCTATCACTAAACATTACTCATTTCATATACATTAGCTTTTGAAAAGAATACACAGTGATCGCTCAGATACAGGAAGCTGTTACAAAATAAAAACTAGACCATGACAAAAACTAAAGAAAAGCTTTAAAGAATTTTTGTTGAATACAGAGTTCAACAAAAATGTATTCTGTTCACTGTACACACGACACCAATGGGAATAAGAGTCAGTTCAAGTTCTAAGTTACCATTACTTGGGTAATAGTTTCAAGCTGCAAGGCACAGCTGTATAGACCCAGCCAGACAGGCTATCACAGTAATGCTTTGATAGCATGAGGCCCTTAAGTGTCAGGATATAGAAAAGGCAGCAGTTGTTGGCTGTGAAAACAGTCTGATACAAACCAGATGGGGACTTACTTGATGGGCAACACAAAGGAAAACAATTGGCTCATTCAACAAAGTCAGGCCACTGCCCCAGAGAATTAACAGAAGACAATAACCATCAACCAGAGTTGATACAAACAAGGAACAGCCATGTGGTTATGGCTTAAGGAATTGTTTCTCCTCAGACTAAACATAAAGTTTTGATTTCTAATTCGTATATTCATTAATTTCAGTCTAGTTTACAGGCTCCCTCTTCCTCCAAAGTCTTCAGTAAAATTCATTTATAGAACTTCTGCTTTCCAACACCTACTTAAACAGGAAAAAGTGATATGACAATAAAGGAATATATTATTTTAATGTTTCCTGCAGAATGTTAAGACCACAGACCGCTTTGTAAATTTTAGAAAACCATGGCAGATCCACAATGACTAGCTCTGAAATATATAATAGTGTGGGAATCTTTAATAACACTTTATTTTTAAAATGGACAAAATCCACTAATCACCTGCCAGATAAGTATATACACTCATATAAAAATGCTTTCCAGTTTTGTGCAGATTTCCCTGACTTTACCGAAAGTGAACCCAGACTGATTATGGTACTGTGTAACAGTTATATCTATTATAAAAAGTTGGTTTTTGAGTAATTTATAATTCTAAAATAAAAATAAACTGGCTATTTCTATAGGTCCTAACTCATAAAACTTCATTTTTAGCCACATATTATAGCCAAAATCTTAATTGCTCTTGCAGTTTTATTACAGGAAATATAAAAGTGACATATGCAAAGGGTTTTTTTTTTATTACAAATGACTTACTGAGAATGCACAATAAGTCAGACCTGTGAAGGCCTCCTGCAAAACTAGACTCAGACTAAAAAGGTCCCCACAATTTTTCCCTACTGCATATTTTAAAGCATCGACCCTGAAGGCTCTGCACGGCAGCTATCCTTTGAGTCCGAAATGGTATACTCTTAAGGAACAAATCAACACTGCTATTTAGTCTACCTTAGGGATCACTGATGAGAGATGAGAAGAAGTCTGCTCTGCTCCACAAGTGCTTCCATTCCACACAGAGTAATGCAATACAAAGGCCAGGTTTAAAAGTTGAATTTATGCTCCCCATGTAACAGACCAGAATGCCACAGCTAGGCCACTCAGTTCATTTTTTCACAAAATAGTTAACAATGAAAAATAGAGTCCTAACACAGAAGCTTCACTGTCTATTGGGTTAATGAAGGATGCAATAGCAAATTGTCTTGTCAATTCATTCCCATTTTTAATTGCTAGGTAGTTTAGTCTGCAAATGTGGTTCTACTTTGCAAAAAAGTGACTAAAATGGCACCTTCTGACTTATTTGACCTTCTCTCTGTACATATTCACATTCATATCTGCTCACTTGAGTACACCTATCACCACCGCAGAGCCAACACCACAAAGGAGTAATGAGCTGATTCCTTTCTGGCTCATGCATTTTATCAGCATAATGGTTAACTAATTTCCAAAAGCAGGGCAAAATTCTAACAAACCCACATGAAGAAGTGGAATTGCCACAGGTGTAGCAGAGAGAAAAATCTGGCCTGTAGAATTATCATTATTTGACACTCAGCTCCTAGGGTGAGCCTGCAGACCAGACAGTCAGAACACATTTGTGTGTGTAAGCTGAACAACTTTGATATGGGTCCCTTCAGAATGCCTTTCTACCAAGCCACCCATCAGAACAGAAGAGCACCTCAGAGCTGCTCCTTCTTCCAGCCTTACGTTTAAGAGAGGAGGAAAGAGGAACAGAGTTCCTCAAAACCCACGCCTGATTGCACTGGCAGATCCACAGGCTGCAAGGCATTGGCTCCAAAGAAATGTCTTCAGACATTCTCAGTGCAGAAAACACCTCTGGCAATGACAGCACTCTCAGGCCCAGGTGGCAAAGAGGGTGGCACAGACTGACCCTCTCTGGCATCAAAGGCCCTCAATTCACAGGAAGCTCCTTGAGCATGCTTGACACCCAGGAAGCCTCATCTTCAGTAGCAAGGGTGCATTGTGTAGCCTTGTTGTTTGTACATCCTTAGGCCCAGCTCCTAGTACAGGAATAAGCAACATATACTTTTAAGAAGTTAATTGTGTATTTACACAATCACTCAAACTAGTAAATACTTCCCATTTAAAACTTCCATAATTATGCTTTACATCACAGTGGCTGTTATGTCAAGTAAACAGCACAAACCCAGAGAGACCTACAATTATGGCCTTGTGAGTATAAAAGCACAACTTAAAATAATGGAAATTAAGTATCTGTCAAAAAATACCAAGCTTTTTACTTAAACGTAATACACCATGGACATCCTGAGTTAGAAACAGAAATTGCAGCTGTCACGCAGCCCTTAAAGTAATGCAACTCCACCTTGTCTGATAATATGTACAGTACATAAGATCACATAACAATATTAGACCCCAATATTATTACCTATCTGTAATAACTTGAGTTAAGATGGAAGCCACCGCCAGTCCACATTTTCAACATTAAGTCTGAACTGCCTTGATTTCGTGGTCTTGAGTCAGAAATCTAACAGACTCTGTATGACCTGTGTAATATTCATTTTATTTTCTATACACAGTTTATGATTTATTATTTTGTACTTAGTCCACAAGCCTGTCTGATGTCAAAGAATAAAAATTGATAGGATGTCAAAGTAATGCCATACACAAAGGAGAGCCAGAGCCTTTCCCCAGCCAAAGTCTGGAAAATTTGCATTTTACAGAACTGGAAAGCTATTTTGTAACATCCTCAGTAGCAATCTGGCCTGTTCAGAACTATGCAGAAGAGTTGCTGCTGCTTTAAAGCAATACACCATGATTCATAGAATCATAGAATATCAGGGTTGGAAGGGACCTTAGGAGGTCATCTAGTCCAACCCCCTGCTCAAAGCAGGACCAATCCCCAATTTTTGCCCCAGATCCCTAAATGGCCCCCTCAAGGATTGAACTCACAACCCTGGGTTTAGCAGGCCAATGCTCAAACCACTGAGCTATCCCTTCCCCATATTGAAGATTAAAAGACAAAAACAGAACAGTGCCTTAAGTGACGATAGACTATTGTCTATTAGCTTTTCCATATGAACTCCTAATTATTTTCTTCTAAATGACAGAATTTAGAAGTAACAGAACATAGTAGTGGATAAAGCTTCAGGGTTTAAGCCCTCTTCACCACTTAATATAATATTTTCTACTTGTCAACGAGTACAGCAAAAGGCAGTTTTGACCTAATATGTGTTTGAGATGAACATTATTTTCTTATATTGTGCTTTCAAAATTCCAATTTTCTTGAAGAGAAAAAAATGCATAATCAGTTTTTACATTCGCATGCGTGATCAGACAGTGCTACAAAATTTAATCCTATCTGTACATCGGAAATCGAGCAACAGCTCACACATGCCTGCTATGTTCCTTAGCTATCAGTTCTTATAATATTTTTAGGGAGAAGGAAGAGTTGGCAGACTATTTTATTGACAACAACACAAATTGCCAATGGACAGAGCTACAGTCTGAATTATACAGTTCCCTTAACTTGAAAGATATCCTGGATAACATTCACTTTAAATTGTTACCTTACATGAAAATTTACCAGGAGCAGAGAGTTTTGAGAAATGTGACAAACAGGAGCTAGTCTTTGTAACAATTTGTTGCGATCATCTGGAGCATTCCACATTCAAATGTCAAATCTGCTACAGAAAACCTAAGCTCTGCACACAGCATGAAATGGGAACACTGGCTAATCTCCGGGAAGCAAGGCCAATAAATAAATCCACAGATAAAACACTAACTGCAGTGTATGGACACAGCAAGGGCATCTTTAAGTTTAGCCATTTTACAACAGAATACCCTGGCACAGGTATGTTCAAATATGTCTATGACAGCCAACTGTTCAAATACATGTCCCGATCGGCTAGTTTAGTCTTTCTAGTCATGTCATAGCTGTGCACCAACTACCACCAGTGTAGGGATGGAACCTTGTCACCAAGAAGTTTTTGAAAAAGCCAATTATGTTTAATGGGTTAGGGAGGCATAATATGTAAATATGCTTCCCCCATTGTAAAAGTAAATATTATAGGTTTTAGCTGCAAAATGCAGCTGTCTCATCACTCAGGTTATGCTACCTGTATCAACATACCTGGTCACCCCACTTCTCTCCCACCAACCCATCTCACTTACAGCCAGCTGGACTCCTTTAAAGTTTTCATTTTGATTTGGTCGGTTGATTTGGGAGCTGTTTAGGGGTTGCCTTAAGTAGAGTAAAGCTAAAAGATGCCCAGCTTTCTCTCTCTAGGGACAGCCACAGATACACCGGAGAGGAAAGCAGAAGTATAGCTCATTTCACTGCTAGATACTGGAGTTTCTCTAGCCGTTCACCTATAAAGAGCAAACTGCTTTCCCCCACAACCCAGAAAAAACAATGAACACATGCAAAATGGCGCAAATAATGTTTTTGGTTTGCAAGCTGTCGAGGTGTGTGTGTGTGTGTGTGTGCGCGCGCGCACACACACACACACACACTGGGGCCTTTGGGTACTATTCCAATAGAAATGTTTGTTAATAAATAATAATCTTCCCTAAAACTTGACTTTCAACTAGTTTAAAATACTCTCATAGCAATAAGTCAAGCGAGGACATGCACTCTGTAGAATGCGGATGCACGTCTCATTTGGACAACTTCGTGCCTCACAACACATCCACAGTGTGTGCCAAGAACCTATTAACACACACCCTCTTGCAGCTAACTGGTATACCAATCAAGAGTCTCAATTTACTTTTAATTCTACTTTTTTAGTAACCCAAAGGAATAGCAACATGGTCAAATGAGAATCCAGCCCTATGAGTCTAATGCTCTGCCATTATAAGGGGGCCTTAAATTGGTGTAAAGGTCAGAATGGTGTAAAGAAGCCTTAGTATAAATGAGAATTAAGCCCAGAAGGGACCATTATGATCCTCTAGCCTGACCTTTTGAGTAACACAGGCCAAAGAACAGTTATGGGCAGTTTATTTTATTTGATGCATGTTAATTCTCTTTTACAAAACCATGGGCACAGAGCTGGAAGCCATATTGTGAGAAAGTTCTTCTCTGTAGGGAAAAGTAATTGAAAACAACTCTCAGGCTGATGTAAGCATTAAATACATGGGGAGTGTCTGTCCGGTAAGTGGCTTGCCCGAGCCAATTAATTTTTTGTATCCCCATTTATGTAAGCGATGTATGCATGAAAGGGGAAAGCAGGTCAGCTGCTCCAGCTTGCTACCATCTGCTTTTATTCAGAATTACTCAGGATCAGTGCCAGTGGGATCAGTGCCCATCTAGGGTTTTTTGTTTTGTTTTTTTCCCCTCTCTTTACAATGAAGGCAACAGCAATTACTGTATGTTCCCAAAAGTGCATGCAAATCACAACAACAACACAAAGCTGCTTTAGTCAGATCCTAGCATATTTAAGAATCCCACATACGCTGTGAGAAGATGATTTTGGCAAACAAATTTTGGACTGACTAGAGGGGAGAGAGGTTAGTATCCAGAAGACCCAAGAGTTTATCTGGCATTCACTGTGGGGCCAAGGAGCTGCAGGATCAAGTCCCACTTGTGGCGCACAAGTGCCTTTGTGGGTCATCAAACACTTACTCAAAGTACAAGGAGCTCAAAAGTTCTGCAGGTAGAGAGCTACTTGGGGTGCTCAAACTCTCAAAAAGGGATGAGCTGAGGTCCAAAAAGAAGCAGAGTACAATTCCATCTGGACCGCTCAACTCCTCTGGGGGTGAAGAGGAGACAAGTGGAAGGAGAAGATAAAAGTTAAGGTATCACTGACCCAAGTAGAAACTAAGCCCCTTAAAAATGGCTCCCCCCAAAATAAATAAAAAATGTCTTATGAGTATGTATGGTAACCTAAATTACACATTTGGAACTAGCTCCAAGTGGTTAAGGGTAGTTACGAGGGACAGGGATTTGCTTGCTCTGTTACCTCATGTGCACAGTGCCTGGTAGGACAAGGAGTGCCAGAGGAAGCAATAATACTACTTTGTTCTTATCCAGAACCTTCCAACTAAATATATCAAAGCACATAAGTGCAGTGAGATGTAGACAACTATTCACTTAATTAGAATCCTGCTTGGAAGTTCCTTGACCCATGCACATTTAGGGACATAAACTACAACCAAAGTGGAAGACTGTCCAAAATAAGTGCTCTCATATTGCAGCTGTGCATTCTTTCACCATCCCAATAATCTATGTTCATACTGGAGTCTCACTTCTGGATACATAGGGCTTAAGAAAAAATACTGGGAAAATAGACTGAGGCAGAGAAGTCTCTGAGTACAAGAAATGAAGCAGGGCTGTTGTGAGAACTATATAATCCTTATGAAATATGCTAAATGAAGGGTTAACCAAATGGGCATGGAAATGTGCTACCTGAAGTTACTGTAAATGAAAAACCTATCTTACTAGGGAAAAAATAAGAGAGACATGCACAGCCCGATACTATTTGAAAATACATCCCAGAAAAATACATGGGAAAATGTGAAATTGTGGAACTATTAACTATAGTTTGTAACCTGTCCTTTAAATCAGCTTCTGTACCCAATGACTGGAAGATAGCTAATGTAACGCCAATATTTAAAAAGGGCTCTAGAGGTGATCCCGGCAATTACAGACCAGTAAGTCTAACGTCAGTACCGGGCAAATTAGTTGAAACAATAGTAAAGAATAAAATTGTCAGACACATAGAAGAACATACATTGCTGAGCAAAAGTCAACATGGCTTATGCTGAAATAAATTTGTTAGTCTCTAAGGTGCCACAAGTATTCCTTTTCTTATTTTCTTTTTGCTGACAGAGACTAACACGACTACTACACTGAAACTAATCTATTAGAGTTCTTTGAAGGGGTCAACAAACATGTGGACAAGGGGGATCCAGTGGACATAGTGTACTGTACTTAGATTTCCAAAAAGCCTTTGACAAGGTCCCTCACCAAAGGCTCTTACGTAAATTAAGTTGTCATGGGATAAGAGGGAAGATCCTTTCATGGATTGAGAACTGGTTAAAAGTCAGGGAACAAAGGGTAGGAATAAATGGTAAATTTTCAGAATGGAGAGGGCTAACTAGTGGTGTTCCCCAAGGGTCAGTCCTAGGACCAATCCTATTCAACTTATTCATAAATGACCTGGAGAAAGGGGTAAACAGTAAGGTGGCAAAGTTTGCAGGTGATACTAAACTGCTCAAGATAGTTAAGACCAAAGCAGACTGTGAAGAACTTCAAAAAGATCTGACAAAACTAAGTGATTGGGCAACAAAATGGCACATGAAATTTAATGTGGATAAATGTAAAGTAATGCACATTGGAAAAAATAACCCCAACTATACATACAATATGAGGGGTGGGTGGCAATTTAGCTACAACTAATCAAGAAAAAGATCTTGGAGTCTTTGTGGATAGTTCTCTGAAGACATCCACGCAGTGTGCAGTGGCAGTCAAAAAAGCAAACAGGATGTTAGGAATCATTTAAAAAGGGATAGAGAATAAGACGGAGAATATCTTATTGCCCTTATAGAAATCCATGGTACGCCCACATCTTGAATACTGCATACAGATGTGGTCTCCTCATCTCAAAAAAGATATATTGGCATTAGAAAAGGTTCAGAGAAGGGCAACTAAAATGATTAGGGGTTTGGAACAGGTCCCATATGAGGAGAGATTAAAGACGCTAGGACTTTTCAGCTTGGGAAAGAGGAGACTAAGGGGGGATATGATAGAAGTATATAAAATAATGAGCAGTGTGGAGAAAGTGAATAAGGAAAAGTTATTTACTTGTTCCCATAATATAAGAACTAGGAGCCACCAAATGAAATTAATGGGCAGCAGGTTTAAAACAAATAAAAGGAAGTTCTTCACACAGCACACAGTTAACCTGTGGAACTCCTTGCCTGAGGAGGTTGTGAAGGCTAGGATTATAACAGGGCTTAAAAGAGAACTGGATAAATTCATGGAGGTTAAGTCCATTAATGGCTAGTAGCCAGGATGGGTAAGGAATGATGCACCTAGCCTCTGTTTGTCAGAGGGTGGAGATGGATGGCAGGAGAGAGATCACTTGATCATTACACCTGTTAGGTTCACTCCCTCTGGGGCACCTGGCATTGGCCACTGTCTGACCCAGTATGGCCATTCTTATGTTCTTATGGGGAAGAGGTTGTGGGGGGTCGCTGCCAGTATCAATGATTTATTTGTCCCAGCTCCCACAGCAATGGCTTTCAGAATGCCTGGAATCATCCATACCACTCACACCGATATTTTAAGAAAAAGCCTTTTCAATATCATTGCACTGTAGTTTATGATGTGAGATACTGTGATGTTACAAAAGCTCCTTCTCCCACCCCTTATAAAGACACTTCCAGTTTGTCTTGTAGATATGAAAATTATTTCTGGGGTTCTTGGGGCAGCAGTATGAACACTAAGTGTTGTGCTAACAACACATCAGTTATGGTTGAGAGGGCCCTGGCCCTGGGAGCACCAATACAGTTTTAAAGCACTTTTACATTTTCTAAGAATATCAACCTGAGCTGACAGTTCTTTATGCTTCTTTTTTCAGGAGGGACAATTTTGGGAAAGTTTGGTCAATTTTTGGCTGATTTTGAACTATCAAACCATGTACAGGTAGGGGAATGCAGGGCTGCATGTTCTTCTATTGCTCATATTTTTCAGCTGCTTCCTTTGCATTTGAATAAGTGGGTTTTTTTTAAAAAAAATTCAACATTGGATGACTTGGAATTCATTTTTAAAAATACTCTGATTTCCTAAAACATCAAAATTATTATACAAGGTGTCACACAAGGGCAATTTGCCCACATGGAAGTGTCTGAAAGTAGTGGGACTCCCTAGGATGGGAACCCAAATGACCTCACATGCTCCTTGCAGTCACTGGCAGTGTCTGCTGCTTAATCTCCTGTGGGATGGGGATGACAGTTGGTGGGAGCATCTTTCGCAAGCTGGGGCCTGAGGAGGGACCTACAAGCCCTTACCTGCCCACTGCAGTCATTGCTGCTCATCCTTTTCCTCCCACTTCCTATCAGCAGAATACATCTCAGTGTGTATTTCAGTTATTCCACATTCAAATTAATATGTGAGGGAGCACAAGTTATTCTCATGCCAAGCAAATGACTGGAATAAAACAATGTTAATGTCACGCTATGACTGACATTTTAACTGTACAAAAGTCAGGAAATTCAAAGTTATTGTTCCCAAAGCAACTGTAACTCAACCACATAGTAACTTTTATGCTTTTACACCACCTAGTGTTAAACAAATGACTACCTGTGGGCAAAGGGGCAGAGTTTTATTATAGTTGCTTTGGGAATCAGCTTTGTGTTTCCTCATGTATGTACATTTAAAATCTCTACCATAATATGTGATCTGTGAAGGAGATCACACGTTGGAGAAATATTAGCTGTAGATTGCTGATAAGCATCCTGATATCACTGTGATGGGCGCAGTATAAGAAATTAAATAGAACAGAATGGAGCAGGGATAACAAGAAAAATTATGTGACGTTCTACACCAAATAAATATGGCTACAAACCGCCTTAATTATAGCTAGTCAATTTCATGACTTGAACTTCCAGCACACAGTCACCAAAGAACAAGAAACCAAAAATGTGGTGTGGGTTATTGAACTATTCTGATAGCCCATGTTGTCAGGTAGAAATAAAAGTTTTCTTAGTCTTACTTCTACAGCATGAAAGAACAACCCTGTCCTGCTTCATTGGACTATTTTTCAAGGTGACTATAGAAATTTTTAGTGAAAGTCTCCAGTGAAATCCAGCCCAAAAAAGAATGAGCAGGACATTAAAAGAAAATCTAAACTTTCAGAGAAATAGTTGTACAGAGTTTGACCAAAGCAGTTCCAGATCCAAGGAAAATAAAAAAGGAATAATTCTAGCCTTTATCCTAATCTCCCTTCCTAATAATTTATGTTAGGGATTTGCCACATACCACAGTAGTTCTTGGAAAAACTAACTCAGAAGAATTTCTGGCTAATGAAGAGATGACAGTGAAGTAACAAAACTAAGTTACATTCATCATAGTCAATACAGAAATACATTTTGTGAAATATTATGAAATTCAAGCCTGAGGAAAGAAAGATCCCATACTCAATGTGGAACAGGGGTTATGCAAGCAATTCATAGACTGTCTTGAGGGCCACTTGTCCTCCCATTCACCACTGCACAGACCACCTATTCCCATTTAAAAGTGCCACATGGATGTTCTGCAATCACAGCAATTACATACTTTCCCAATATTATTTTTTCATGTGTTTATAGCTATGAATACAATTTGCTAGCTGGAAATAGGGAGGAGGAGGAGTTACCACCATGCGAAAAGTCCTCCACCGACCACCAAAATGTGGTTTGTGGGCCACATTTTGAGAACTTCTGCTATAGAAAATAATTAAAATGCTGACTCTTGTTCTTCAGCTATAAGTGATAACGATTAAAAGATTACATCCAAGCATGACACCTGTTCCTGGATTAAATTCAATTTAAGAATTCAGGGTTCTGTTAAAGGAAGCCTTAAAAATTCTTGTATTCTGGAAGTAATTGTTGTGGCTTGTGAAAATACATATTAACATATTACATTTATGGAAACATCTGTAGATAATGATAGAAAGATTAATGGATATATTTAAAGCGTGTGTATTTTTTCAACCACTGTCTCCATAATGTCTAGAGAACATACATATTTCAAATTAATGATACATTCAAGCTTTATTTTCAACCATAACTTACAGGAGGTTATTCTTTCAGACTTGACTTTGCAGCTTTGTAATAGCCCTACTGAACTTCAACTTCCATTAAAAGAAACCTATCAATTTTTACATAGTTTCTCTAGCTAAAGAAAACACATGTTCCATGTGGACTGCAAAAAATTCTTAAACAACCAAAGAAAGCGCTATTAGAAATACATATATTAGAAAAATTCAAAGAAGAATCAAATCTCTTTTGTGTCTATCTATTAAATAAAACAAAAAGCTTTTCATGAACAAATTTAAGTCCAAACTGTTTTCTTTCTTCTCCCCAGCCAACCTCAGCTGCTTCAGGGCTATGATTTTCCTGAGTTCTGCTAAAAACCCACCCACTCTTCCTAGAAGGTATACAAATGGAACTGCAACTGCAATGTTCCTACATATTTATGCAAAAAATCATTGTTCCTCCTAATTCTGGCAAAGGCATTCACTTAACACTGACATTTAATAAGCAGGATGTGTTCACCTATAAAGTAACAGCTGTGCTTGGTTTTTAAATGCTGTATTTATTTAAACCCATATATGTTTATAGCTTTCCAAGTCTTCATTTCCCCCTGTCCAAAGATTCGCGCCAATTTGGATCCTGTGTACTTAACTTCTGAATTGAATACGATGGTTCGGTACCATAAAGCTGATCTAGACAAAGCTTCGGCTTTAAGGTGACAAACAGTTTAAGTTTGTACCCCTTTTGATTTTTATTGGATTATTAAATATGCATACACAGAATAATATTTAAATAATACTGATGCATAATTAACTTCTTTTCTGCCTAAAGAAAACTGACTTCTGCCATCTTGTGGTGAAACGTACATATAGAAACAGAGATATACTGTCCAACTACATTTAAAAAACAAACCAAAAAAAACAGATTTCACAGAGAAAAATACTTTATTTTGAATTTTAAAAGAAAAAATTAGGACTTTAAAAAACTGTATTTCCCGTTTCCAGTCTTCATCAACTTCCTGGGGGAAAGCAAGGGCTGAAGATGCTACTTTTCTAGTATTTGGAGCAGAAGCAGAAATACAAAAAAACCACCGTGACACTGTGTATGTGTTAACAGAAGTGTCCCTTCCTTCTGCTCTTTCTCCTAAGGGCTTAATTTGAAGAGACTCCTACCACTACTAGAGGAGCAATGGGCCTGTTGTTTGATTTGGGGACATGAGAGCAGAAAGATTGGGTGGCTGTGGTTGCAGGGAGGGCTTGGAGAAGAAAGGATGCCAGACAACTCCTCTCCTCCATTTTTATGTGCTCATCCGTAACTTATTGCAAAATTCACATTCTGAGACTCTCACATTGAGATTTTCCATTTGGTCTCTGGTCAAAAGGTGATTTTTTTTTTTAAAGTGTGAGCAAAATTCTTAAAACGTTTTGCGTTTTGTGAAACTTTGGGAAAAATACACTTGCTATACCTTCCTTCTCTAGATTCAAAATGGGTTTTAGTCCTTTAGTTTTCCTGCATTTTTTAAATGGAAAGGGCTCAAAAAAGTCCCTATTTAGCTGCTTTAAAGTAGAATGTGTGCTTAAATCTCCAATGCATACTTTGCTAAATGTACACTTATGACAGAATGCTCACATGCACAGCACATTTCTCAAAAGCACAAACACTCAGATTTAATGAGCTTTCCTATCATGTATGCACAGTAGGAATGTTTTATATCATTCATAAATATTTTTTAAGCCCACTGTTATTGATTTAACCCCCAAGTCCTATGAGCATGAAGAGGTTAACTATAGGCACAGGGCTCTTCAAAGAGGATGATTTACAGAGGCAGTTTCAAACTTCTGTAAATAAATTGAGGCAAATAGCTTAGTAAGATTCATAACTTGATTACACATTTGTAAATAATAAATGCAAAAGGTATTTGTTAATATGGTGTTGAGATTTCAGTTAAAATTTTAAAAATAATGAATGCAGAAATTAAGGTACCTACAGCAACGTTAACTTTGGACATATTCAATCACTATTATTACCATTTTTATTATTATAATTGCTATGTGTCTTAATTAACATTGCTACAGCAAAGTTAAATTAAAAAATACCCAACATGAATGCCAAATTTAACTGTGACTTAACCTTAAGACTGCACGTACAAAAGTGTTTGCATTAAATTTTTGGTTTTGCCTTATTTTTATGTCTAATCCAGTTGTAAAACACATTTAATTATTTGTCTCGGTAAAAACATGGCAATAATCTGCTCAGATCATGTTAGCTAAATATCAGGTTGACCCATAGTATATCTGAAATACACTCTACATAATACTTTTATCAATCGTAATGTAAATGATCTCTTATATAGCACATTTATCCAAAGATGATATAGCACTTTATATTGGGAAAGACTCTATATTATATACTAGCTGGCACCCTATCTCAGAACAGGCATAACTGGTACTGCTCTGTTCTCTTCATCTTCCCCTGATCTTAACTTTACTTCATCCTCTCTTGAGCAACAGCATATGCTCTGCTGGTATAAGAACAACATTTTTGGTGGAGACTGGAACTAACACAGTCCAGTAAACTAAAACCATTTGCATATTGTAAAGCTATTGACTAAGAAACATTAAAGTAAGAAATAAACAATCAGAACTCTTTGGATCAAATGTTTATCTATAGAACTAAGTGATGCCAACAATACCTTGCTCATCCAAACTGGATCAGTACTGTGAACGCAGAGACCTATATATGTATATAGACTCCTGGATACTGTTTAGACTCAGTTGTGATAAAAATAGATATCAAATATAGAAACTTACAGTAAAAGTGTATGAAGAGCAAAACAAAGCGGTAGGTTACAGTGCCTGTACTTTAATATCAGAATAGATGCTTAAAGATATGGATTTACCTTGCTGCTGTGTTACTTCAGATTTTTCTCTCACAGGAATGACTCGGGATCGTACTGGTTGAACCTGCACAACCTTTTGGCTCTGCTTCTGTATATCAATTATTAAAACCATGTTATAATTCTGATTTTTATTAAAAATACAGTAAAAACAAATGCAGTTTTAAGAACTATTTACTTAGCACTCAGCATTGTTAAAAGATTCATAAGTTCTTGGTCTCCATTTCAATTTTAAAAGAATTCAACCCTAATTTTCCTTTTGTAACCATTTATTTTCTTTGACAACAAACAAGCATGGCAAGCTATTCTCTGATGTGATTCCCATGTAGTCAGTAGAGATGAGTAGAAACCATTTACAGCTGAAGACATGGGGGCCCTCAATTTTTAATCAAAGGATGTGACAGGAACAACTTGTCAGGGGTTCCCTTGTCTCATTCCTCTGCAACCAAGAACTTCCTCTTTCTCCTGTTTACAGGATTGAAGGGTCTTGGAGAAAACAATTCAGCTGCTTCCTCTAAATTAAAAACCCTGTATAGAGTGAAGTAGTCTTTAAGACCACTTCCTGGAATCCTCCTCAAGGCCCATCTCTGCCACAACACTTACATAGATCAGTTAATGGTTAGGCTGAAGGACACACAGATCAGGATAGTTCACTCTTTTAACAAAAACTGCAATGTATATACAAAGTTACATCACCTCTACCAATGCCCTTCATATGTTGTCTATTTTTATTGTAAGCTCTTTGGAGCAAGAACTGTACACAGAGCCATCCTGTTGGATAAATGGACTGTCCATAAGAAATGCAGAGCACAGGGGGAAGTAGATTGCAGAGACATGAAGACACACAAAGTTTAAGGATTATCTGAGTAAAATGCTAACTCCAGTTTATCAGTTACATTGTTCATGTAATAGTTGAATAAAAGCATTCACTGAGACTTCATGGGGCCATGTCTTCATATGTATTTGGGGCCCAATTCTGCTTGGGGCCTTTGGATGCTACTGCACTATAACTTTTAAAAATAATAACAGAATTTCCTGGATTTTGGCTGCAGCTCAGGCTCATACACTTTAGTCAGCAGAGATTCTCTCCAGAGGACACGGAGGAAAAGTAGTAGTGATATCTTGCCCCCGCCGGCTAAAAGAAGGAAAGATAAGGAGCAACTTTTTCTTGTAAAATCCCTGCTTTATTGCTTAGAGCGAAGACATCCACTTCAGGTGGACCCCCACAGATATTGTTTACTAAGTGCTCAATGTCGTACAAGATACAACGTTAGTCCCTGTCCCTTGAGAAACCCATTTGCAGTGACTGATGAGCCCAGAGAAGAAACACTTACTGGGTGTTCTGGAGCGAACTAGTTCTAAGATACTATCTACCTATCTTAGGTATCCATCACCTTATCTGAGTGCTAGGCTACCACAGGTTTAGCATAGGGTAGGCCAACATATCACTGCAGGAGGATGAGGTCTCCTTGGCTGATCTGTGGTCTAGAAGAGTCTCCTGCACTGTACCTTTGCCTGCCACATCACTTTAAAACAGGGGTTGGCAACCTTTCAGAAGTGGTGTGCCGAATCTTCATTTATTCACTCTAATTTAAGGTTTCGCGTGCCAGTAATACATTTTAACGTTTTTATAAGTCTTTAATATATAACTAAACTATTGTTGTATGTAAAGTAAGTACAGTTTTTAAAATGTTTAAGAAGCTTCACTTAAAATTAAATTAAAATGGAAAGCCCCCCATACCGGTGGCCAGGACCCAGGTAGTGTGAGTGCCACTAAAAATCAGCTCACGTGCCGCCTTTGGCACCCGTGTCATAGGTTGCCTACCCCTGCTATAAAAGGTAAATTGTCCTCCTGCACATGCTCTTTTATCTAGCTCCTTTGAACGGCAACAGAGTTCCTAACCATTTACAAGCAATGCACAAATGTTATGCATATTTTACCTCTGGAAGATCTTCTGATAGAGATATTAGCCTGTCATTTGCTTGTGCTGTTTGAGGAGCAGGATGTAAGAGTGGCTGAGACTCCAATTCAGCCAGGCTCATTGGACCATGACTAACATCTGCAGCATCTCCAAGAAGTTCAGCTGAGATTATAAAACATACACAAACATTAATGGGGAAAAAGAATCCCTGATAAGTCCAAATTAGATCCACAGTCTCCCAACTACCTCATGTTTGTATCTAGGCTCATCAATGGGACATTCCATAATGAAGTGAATGATTCTCTCTCTACCCACTCATGTTTTCAATAGAACTCAGATTAACAAGGTGGTGGCTCTTTTTATTTCTTTATGTATGTACCAACGTCAGTGCTCTCTGTAGAGTGTTGTGGGGTAGTAAGGGTTTTTTTAAATTGTTCAATGTGAGGTTTTTTTAATTGGTATTTAGAACTCCCCAGGCTTTCCATCGTTATAAAATAATGTTAAAGCTGGTAACATTTTAGGCAGAAGCTAATTAACAATATCCTTTTAATTTTCCTTGCTGAAAGGAGAAAGAAAAAAATCTCAATGGAAGTGAGGGAAACCGTTTTATGATCTGTAGATTTCTAACATGGGTAGACCTTAATGGTGGCTCCTGAGTGGTTACAGTTCATCATGTCACTATGTACTTAATAAGCTTTATTCCTCTTAATGAAAAGAGAGATTGGAAAGGCTTCTTCATTAAAATGTTTCATTTTACTGTGCGAATGAACAGAAACCTAAGAACAGTAATTGGGGGGGGGAAAAGTGCTATATAATCCATACAGTTTATCTCAGTTGTGCAGCCTGTATGTACATGAAACATCTTTATGAAAAGTATGCTTACATTTCATGAACTAACTTTGTAGACCACATTATCTCACCAAAACTAAAACACTAGTCTGAAACCTAATTAGTGTAAAATATTGCGCTTGGGCTGAGATTTTGTATGACATATTTCAGCCTGTGGCTAATTTCTATAGCCAAATTTTTAAGCACTGAAAATAGAGAGATATAACGGAAATGCTGATAGACCTTTAACTATATTATGGTGAGTCAAGTAGGCAACACTATAATTTCTACGTTCTTGGAATAGACATCAAGTTTCTATTGTACAAATAAAATCAGGTCACAAGACTAAAGATATATTTAATAATATATCTGCACTTCCTGGTGCAAGTGCTGGAGGAACCAACTAGGGGAAAAGCTCTTCTTGACCTGCTGCTCACAAACAGGGAAGAAATAGTAGAGGAAGCAATAGTGGATGGGAACCTGGGAGGCAGTGACCATGAGATGGTCGAGTTCAGGATCCTGACACAAGTAAGAAAGGAGAGCAGTAGAATACAGAGCCTGGACTTCAGAAAAGCAGACTTTGACTCCCTCAGGGAACTGATGGGCAAGGTCCCCTGGGAGAATAACATGAGGGGGAAAGGAGTCGAGGAAAGCTGGCTGTATTTTAAAGAATCCTTATTGAGGTTGCAGGAACAAACCATCCCGATGTGTAGAAAGAAAAGTAAATATGGCAGGCGACCAGCTTGGCTTAACAGTGAAATCCTTGCTCGTCTTAAACACAAAAAAGCAGCTTACAAGAAGTGGAAGATTGGACAAATGACCAGGGAGGAGTATAAAAATATTGCTCAGGCATGCAGGAGTGAAATTAGGAAGGCCAAATCACACTTGGAGTTGCAGCTAGCTGGAGATGTTAGGAGTAACAAGAAGGGTTTCTTCAGGTATGTTAGCAACAAGAAGAAAGTCAAGGAAAGTGTGGGCCCCTTGCTGAATGAGGGAGGGAACCTTGTGACAGAGGATGTGGAGAAAGCTAGTGTACTCAATGCTTTTTTTGCCTCTGTCTTCACAGACAAGGGCAGCTCCCAGACGGCTCCACTCCGCAGCACGGTATGGGGAGGAGGTGACCAGCCCTCTGTGGAGAAAGAAGTAGTTCGGGATTATTTAGAAAAGCTGGACGAACACAAGTCCATGGGGCCGGATGCACTGCATCCGAGGGTGCTAAAGGAGTTGGCCGATGTGATTGCAGAGCCATTGGCCATTATCTTTGACAAATCATGGCAATCGGGGGAGGTCCTGGATGACTGGAAAAAAACGAATGTAGTGCCCATCTTTAAAAAAGGGAAGAAGGAAGATCCGGGGAACTACAGGCCAGTCAGTCTCACCTCAATCCCTGGAAAAAATCATGGAACAGGTCCTCAAGGAATCAATTCTGAACCACTTAAAGGAGGGGAAAGTGATCAGGAACAGTCAGCATGGATTCACCAAGGGCAAGTCATGCCTGACTAACCTAATTGCCTTCTATGATGAGATAACTGGCTCTGTGCATGAGGGGAAAGCAGTGGATGTGCTATTTCTTGACTTTAGCAAAGCTTTTGATACAGTCTCGCACAGTGTTCTTGCCAGCAAGTTAAAGAAGTATGGGCTGGATGAATGGACGGTAAGGTGGATAGAAAACTGGATGGATGGTAGTGCTCAACGGGTAGTGATCAATGGTTCCATGTCTAGTTGGCAGCCGGTATCAAGTGGAGTGCCCCAAAGGTCGGTGCTGGGGCCGGTTTTGTTCAATATCTTCATCAACGACCTGGAGGATGGTGTGGACTGCACCCTTAGCAAGTTTGCAGATGACACTAAACTGGGAGGAGTGGTTGATACGCTGGAGGGTAGGGATAGGATACAGAGGGACCTAGACAAATTAGAGGATTGGGCCAAAAGAAATCTGATGAGGTTCAACAAGGACAAGTGCAGAGTCCTGCACTTAGGACGGAAGAATCCCATGCACTGCTACAGACTAGGGACCGAATGGCTGGGCAGCAGTTCTGCAGAAAAGGACCTAGGGGTTACAGTGGACGAAAAGCTGAATATGAGTCAACAGTGTGCCCTTGTTGCCAAGAAGGCTAACGGCATTTTGGGCTGTATAAGTAGGGGCATTTCCAGCAGATCGAGGGACGTGATTATTCCCCTCTATTCGGCACTGGTGAGGCCTCATTTGGAGTACTGTGTCCAGTTTTGGGCCCCACACTACAAAAAGGATGTGGATAAATTGGAAAGAGTCCAACGGAGGGCAACAAAAATGATTAGGGGGCTGGAGCACATGACTTATGAGGAGAGGCTGAGGGAACTGGGATTGTTTAGCCTGCAGAAGAGAAGAGTGAGGGGGGATTTGATAGCTGCTTTCAACTACCTGAAAGGGGGTTCCAAAGAGGATGGATCTAGACTGTTCTCAGTGGTAGAAGATGACAGAACAAGGAGTAATGGTCTCAAGTTGCAGAGGGGGAGGTTTAGGTTGGATATTAGGAAAAACTTTTTCACTAGTAGGGTGGTGAAGCACTGGAATGGGTTACCTAGGGAGGTGGTGGAATCTCCTTCCTTAGAGGTTTTTAAGGTCAGGCTTGACAAAGCCCTGGCTGGGATGATCTAGTTGGGGTTGGTCTTGCTTTGAGCAGGGGGTTGGACTAGATGACCTCCTGAGGTCCCTTCCAACCCTGAGATTCTATGATTCTATGATTTCTATGATCTACAATAATCTAAGATATATCAATAACAAGCGAGTGACTCATTTTGATGTATAAGTTGAATACCTATTGTAAGAGGATATGATTGACAATTCATGTCTTTAAGTATGCACATGTAGAATTACGCATGGAAATAGGAGACTCTTTATAGCCAGGTGATGTAATGATTATTTAGTTATACTGTTAAATATAACTCTTGTAGACTACACCATAGGCACTGAGATTGTAAGAAAAATGGCACTTAACCCTAGCTGTTAGACTAATGGATGGATCCACTCTCACAACACATTAGGTATACTGAGAAATTAGCTGAAAAGTGGCAACAATTCAAAGGTGATTATCAATAGTTTAGTTTTTTCCTGGAAGAGATTATTTTAACTTGAACGGTTTCTGTGCTCTTTGGTTGCACTGCCAAAGCTATTAGGAAACAAGATCTTTTGTTCCTCCTTAGTACTAAAATACTGTTTAAGTCAGAAGTAGGCCCCAGCTTTCCTACAAGGTTATTTTCTTAGCAATGCTCTCTGAATAGCTTTGCTCAATGTTCAGTGCCTGTCAAAATGCAAACAGAAAGTTACAATGTATTAAACGGGATGTAAAAATAATACTGGAAATATTATCTAAAACAATAGTACATCCCCATTTGGAATGGCATCCACTTTATAATCAAAAATGGTATTGCAGAAATGGAACGGATTCAGAGACAGACAACAAAATGGCTGCCTTAAAGGATCAATTTATCCTAGATAACACCAATTCAAATCTGGTCCAAGTCACCAGTGACCAAAAGCCATTAGCTGATAGTGATTACATGAACTGTGTGAATTGAGTTGGCATCTTTGTCCATTTCCTACTGGACAAATGTCCACAACACAAAGTCACTATCCCAAAAGGCAACAGTTGCTCTTCTCCTGACAATCTCATCAGAGGTGTCAAAGTTTAAATCAACATGTAAACTGAATTACCTTATCTCTAGAGTTACTGGTCTTGTCTACACCCAAGCTTGCACTAGCATAACTACACTGATTTAGCTGAATTGGTGCAAGTTTGTGTGTAGACACTCTTATTTTGGTTTCAGAATTGTCAGTTTAGCCTAATCTGGTTTTAAGCCAAACCAAAATAAATCAGACTTGACTGAAACAGGAATGTCTATGCGCAAACTTGCCCCAGTTTAAATCAGTTTTTAAAAAATGTGCCTTTAGTTAAACCTCTGCAAGTTTAAGAAGAGACAAGGTGAAGAAGGATGGGCCAGTGGCTAGGGTGCTAGTTTGGGACTACAGAGACTTGGGCTCAATTCTCAGTTCTGCCACCCTTCCTGCATGACCTTTGGCAAGCCACTTTGTCTCTGATCCTCAGCTCCACATCTGCAAAGCACAAGGGAATGACAGAACAGCGCTATCTCACAGGAGTGTTTGAGGATACAACACATTAAAGACTGCAAGGTGCTCAGGTACAGTACTATGGTGATGGAGGCCACACAAGTACCAGAAAGAGAGAGGGGGCAAGGTGCATGTACAAGCTTGCACTGCCAGTACTATACCTGTTTTATGGACATTAGCTTCCAGGACTGTTTGTTAATCTAGCATTTATGGTAACTAAATTCACCCTTAAAGAACAGAAGTCACATGACAGCTAGGTTTTGTGTAAGTAAAGGGCTATTTGGCACTATTCTATTTAATACTGTATAATCCTTTAGTGAATGCCACATGTCACCAACAAGATTGAAGATGCTGCTTGAGACATGCCAAAGCATTCAAACTCCACCCTGCTAAACTGGGAAAGACACAATCCAGATTGAGGTAAAGAGAGGTACCTTGGTTTTTAGTTACTGGAGATGGAAAAACTGGAAGCCTGATGGAATCAGTTAAGGCCATTGCCAGCATAAATGGAAAACAGACTTATAACAATTCATAAGAAACAAGTAGATAACTAACTTCCCTCCATCTAACCCCTCCTCCTATGAAAGGTTTCAGAGAGGAGAATATGAGTTTATTTTCTCCCAGTAGGAGATGTGGGGGAAACAGCAAGTGCAACTTCACTAGAAAAATGACCAACTATTGGCAACAAATATCAAGAACCCTTCCCCCCCTCAATAGACTTGAAAATGTTTTAGCCACTACTGTGGGGAAAGGCAGTTTTCAACACCTAGCAGAGACAGTATGCAAGACCCTTTATCGTACTAGGTGGTGTTCAACAGCAGGTACCAAAAATGTGCTCAACACAGTTCCAGTCTGTCCGCACTACATTCTGACACATTTTCCATCCCATCATGGTCTCCAGTAGATAGTACAGAGAAAAGATCATGTTCAAGTTTATACCTGTAACCCTGTCACACTCTCCTGGTGATGGTACACGGTGGGGTCTCTGTTCAGTAATCAGGCCAGCAGCCTGGTCTGTATAAATTGAATGTCCCATTAGAATACTTTCTGCTGCTCTAGTCAGTCTAGGTCTTTGGCCTTCACTAAGTTCTCCAACACTATTATCAGAGTCCTCGAGAAAACAGAGAAACACATTCAATGAATCACAACAGACATCTTTCAAACTATGTAATACTGTTTAAATATAATATTCTTTAACATACATGTACATAGCTTTATACTACCTGTTCTCTATAAAGAAGACCGCAACCTGAAAGACACACATGACCACAGGGTGGAATGTAAGATCTACCTTTACCATTGGACTGAATCAAGCAATGGAGAGATTATTTTCTTTGTTGTTGGTTTGCCAGAGGAGCAGAGATGTATTGTTTTAAAGAAGAGAATCTTCAAAAAGCTACTATCATAGAATCATAGAACTGGAAGGGACCTCAAGAGGTCATCTAGTCCTGTCCCCTGCACTCATGCCAGGACTATTATTATCTAAACCATCCTGACAGGTCTTTGTCTAACCTTCTCTTTAAAATCTCCACAACCTCCCTGAGCCATTTATTCCAGTGCTTAACCACCCTGACAGTTAGGAAGTTTTTCTTAAAGTCCAACCTAAACCTCCCTTGCTGCAATTTAAACCCGTTGCTTCTTGTCCTATCCTCAGAGGTTAAGGAGAATAATTTTTTCCCCTTCTCCTTGTAACAACCTTTTATGTACTTGAAAACTGCTATGTCCCCCCTCAGTCTTCTCTTCTCCAGCCTAAAAACCCCCAATTGTTTCAATCTTCCCTCAGTGGTCATGTTTTCTAGACCTTTAATCATTTTTGTTGCTCTTCTCTGGACTCCAATTTGTCCACATCCTTCCTGAAATGTGGTGCCCAGAACTGGACACAATACTCCAGATGAGGCCTACTCAGCATGGAGTAAAGCAGAAGAATTACTTCTCGTGTCTGCTTACAACACTCCTGCTAATACATCCCAGAATGTTTGCTTTTTTTGCAACACTATTACACTGTTGACTCATTTATCTTGTGATCCACTATGACCCGCAGATCCCTTTCTGCAGTACTCCTCCCTAGGCAGTCATTTCCCATTTTGTATGTGTGCAACTGATTACTCCACTTAGGAAGGAACTCATTGCATTGTGCTTATTGAATTTCATCCTATTTTTTTCAGACCATTTCTCCAGTTTGTCCAGATCATTTTGAATTTTAATCCTATCCTCCAAAGCACATGTAACCCCTCCCAGTTTGGTATGTCTTTTACAAGTATATTCCCTATGCCATTATCTAAATAACTGATGAAGATACTGAACAAAACTGGACCCAGGACCGATCCCCATGGGACTCCACTCGATATGCCCTTCCAGCTTGACTGTGAATCACTGATAAGTACTCTCTGGAAATGGTTTTCCAATCAGTTATGCACCAACCTTATAGTACCTCCATCTAGCTTATATTTCCTTAATTTGTTTATGAGAAGGTCATGCAAGACCGTATCAAAAGAGTTACTAAAGCCAAGATATACCACATCTACAGGTTCCCCCCCTATCCACAAGGCTTGTTACCATGTCAAAGAAAGCTATTAGATTGGTTTGACAGGGATTTGTGCTTGGCATATCCATGCTGACTGTTACTTGTCACCTTTTATCTTCTAGGTGTTTCCAAATTGATTGCTTAATTATTTGTTCCATTATCTTTCCAGGTACTGAAGTTAAGATGACTGGTCTGTAATTCCCCGAGGCTGTCCTTATTCCCCTTTTTATAGATGGGTACTATATATTTGTCCTTTTCCAATCCTCTGGAATCTCTCCCATCTTCCATGACTTTTCAAAGATAATTGCTAATGGCTCAGATATCTGCTCAGTCCGCTCCTTGAGTATTCTAGGATGCATTTCATCAGGCCCTGGTGACTTGAAGACATCTAACTTGGCTAAGTAATTTTTAACTTGTTCTTTCCCTATTTTAGCCTCTAATCTGACCTCATTTTCACTGGCATTCACTATGTTAGACAGCCAATTGCTACTAACATTTTTGGTGAAAACAAACAAAAAAGTCATTTAACACTTCTGCCATTTCCACATTTTCTGTTATTGTCCTCTCCCACCCCATTTACTAATGGGCCTACCCTGTCCTTGGTCTTCCTCTTGCTTCCAATGTATCTGTAGAGTGTATTCTTGTTACCCTTTATGTCTTTAGCTAATTTAATCTTGTTTTGTGCCTTGGCTTTTCTAATTTTGTCCCTACATACTTGTGGTGTTTGTTTATATTCTTCCTTTGTAATTTGACCTAGTTTCCACTTTTTGTAGGACTCTTTTTTGAGTTTCAAATCATTGAAGATCTCCGGGTAAAGCTAGGGTGGGTCTCTTGCCATACTTTCAATCTTTCCTATGCAGTGAGATAGTTTGTTCTTTTGCCCTTAATAATGTCTCTTTAAAAAACTGTCAACTCTCTTGAACTATTTCCCTCCTTAGACTTGCTTCCCCTGGGATATTACCTACTGACTCTCTGTGTTTATTAAAGTCTGCCTTCTTGAAATCCATCATCTTTACTGTGCTGTTTTCCCTCCTATCATTCCTTAGAATCATGAACTCTACCATTTCATGATCACTTTCACCTAAGTTGCCTTCCACTTTCAAATTCTCAACCAGTTCCGCCCTATTTGTCAAAATCAAATCTGGAACAGCCTCTCCCCTAGTAGCTTTCTCCACCTTCTGAACTAAAAAATTGTCTCCAATACATTCCAAGAACTTCTGGATAATCTGTGTCCTGCTGTATTATTTATCATGCTCATCTCTATGATATAACCATCAAGAGTTGTCAAACAATGTGATATTTGGAGTACTTAAAAGATGGCAAGTCTGTGCTGTTGCACTATGCCAAATTAAAAGGTTCATCTTCAGCGAGACTTTGATATGGCCTGAATGTTTCTCTAGGTTCCATGTTTCAATCAAGCTGGATAATGAAACCAGTTAACTCTCCTCCATGTAATGGGAAACAAGCAATGTATTTACGAGATTTTTGTGTATGACGGACCAGGAAAGTAATTAAGGGTACGTCTATACTTACGCGTCCGGTCGGAGGCGCGCAATCGATGTTCTGGGTTCGATTTATCGCGTCTTGTCTAGACGCGATAAATCGAACCAGGAAGTGCTCCGTCGTCGACGCTGGTAATCCAGCTCGACGAACAGAGTAGGCGGAGTCGACGGGGGAGCCTGCGCGCCGCGTGTGGACCCCGGGTAAGTGCTTTTTCATTCGAACTAAGATAGTTCGACTTCAGCTACATTATTCACGTAGCTGAAGTCGCGTATCTTAGTTCGAATTTCGGGGCTAGTGTAGACCTGCCCTAAAATGTAACTAAAGCAGTGCGATGAGTATTTTGTTTCAAGAGGTAATCTCATATGCAAGAAGGTATGCTTGCGTTAGCATTGCCAGAATCTGTAGAGGCATTTGTTAGAACATTGTGTGAATAGGCTGAGGACAGAGTATGGGGCAGACAAAGAAAAGCAATTAATGCTGTATTTGTAACTGTCAATGCTGACAAGAACGTGTCACTAAGATTACAGCTGGAGTGAGAGTTGATACTACAGAAAGCTCTTCAAATAGTTCATCTTCTAATCTCATTAAGCAAACAAAATAAAGATCAGGGATAGTTCAGGCTAAGCAAGACAGAAGGAAGAAATGGGATATGTTCCAGGAAAGTCACAAAAAGCAAGAGATTGACCTAAATACAGGTATTCCATGAGTTGTGTGGCAGTGTCCTCCCAAGTTCTCTCTGTCTGAATATCTTTCCAGGCCCAGCCAGGATTGTGCAATCAGTTCATTCGTCTTTTTACTTACACAAAGCTGTCAATTGGCTGCAGACTTTTGAATTGAAAATACCTAACTGCATTACAGAAATATTACTGGTCTAAATTATTTTAATATAGGCTGATAATCATGTTTTTCAAATAGCCATTAGGTAAATATAATTTTTTTTTTTTTGTTCTTCAGGTCAGTACAAAAGAAAGGGAGACTTAATTAAGTGTATGAAATCTTTTGTCACCATCTATTCCCTAGATCTCCCCCAAACCATCCCTCTGGTCGTGACTGCCATAAACTTCTTGCCCTTTCAAAATGGCCAGACAAAGCATGGCCAGACATTGCTGGAATACTTCTAAACGTGCACATAGTGGAGACTGGTATATATGATGTAACATACAGCAAAAAAATTGTTTATAAATGGAAGAGAATTTTAAGTACTTAGAAGCCTGGAACAGAACCAGCAAAAGAATCAGCATTCACCACAGAAGAATTTCCTTCTGGGGGCAAGAGGTTGGATAAAACTTTTTGTTTTTCCATAAGCAAAAGAAACTTCAGATTTTACCATCTTCTTTGTATCATAAAATATCATTTCAGCATGCCCAGTATTTTTGCTTTAATTCCAAATAGCAATGAAAAGGAAATAAGATACCTCGGAGTGATAAATTACTTCTTGTAAAGCAACTGGTGCCTGATTTAGTTTAGCAAAAAGAGAGAGAACTGGATCTCTGTGGTATCCCCTATGGGGTCTTCTCATGACCTGTCCTTCACTGGGAGGATCGTAATCCTAAAACAAACAAAAAAAATTTTTTAGTAGTCAGATCATCCTCAGTGTAGAGTTAACTGTACATTATTTTTATAAGGTGTCTCCAACTTTTATTTCAGTTACCAATATTAAAAACTTTTATTACAAAAGTACAAACACTTCATAACAGGGAGACTGGTAGCACTGCTTCCTCTCTTTAGCAAAAGAAGGGCACAATAAATATACTAGAATATACTATTTTGATACACAGGGACCTTAACAGTCTGAGACAGAAAAGACCTATTAGACCATAAAGTCCTATCCCCCAGCAAATGCATAATATAGCCCAGATGCAGAATCTGGTATTGAAATTATTATTAAAGCTAATGTTAAAATTATATCATACATAGGTTAAGAAAAGAGTGTCTGTACATCTGGGTATAGTGCTTAAATTATCCAAAAGTACAAAGGTTGGTTTAAAATACAGAGAGAACATAGTCAACAATAACCCAATTAGGATTAATAAATTTAACTATACAGTTTAGATATTAGCATCCAAATATTTGACTACACTTGTTCTTAGCCAAAAGGCTAAGAATGTAAAAATATACATTCAGATTCTTGAATCATTAATCTTCAGTAATTTCACGTGAATGAACATTGACATGAAAATATTTCTATTTTTTGTTTGTTTTTTTGTTCACCCAAGGCTTAAGAGGAAGACTGTCTCCATACAAACTCTTTATTCCCAGCAGAGCAGAGTAGACATGTGTAATAGAATTTTCAGCGAATTTTTACTAACCACTCCTTGCAGGTAGGTGACTGGATATTTAGCCAGCTGCATGAAACTGGCAGGACTGATAAGCCAATGTTGCCTTTACAGTGGAGTCGCATCATATGCGCATTTAACTTATACGAATTCAACTATACGTGCTTGGCAAAAAAAAAAAGAGAGGGAGAAAAATAATTTAAATACTGTACCTGTTGTGCGGGCGATTCTGCCCGCCATTCCACTCAATGAGAGTTTGACTATACGCAATTTTCGCCCTAGGCGCTGACTTTAGAACCTAACCCCCGCGTAAGATGCGACTCCCCTGTACTACAGAGATCCTGAGGTGGTGGAACACCAACACAGGAAGATCATGCAGCCAGTCAGAAACAGATACCCCTTTTCACTGAATTAGCTAACCTGCTAAGTAATTGTTTTTTTGCTCAGGATAGTATGTGCAGTTGAAGGGGTATGCCCTCACACATAGACTGCTCATCAAGAGGTACTTGCTTCCACTCCCATAAAGAATTATGTTTTTTAGCTTGAATGTAATAGTACTACAGTGCACATTACTAGTCTATATTCCAACATCTTCCTTCTAAAAGCCATCACACAATCATAGAGGGAAAGTCCTAGGGTTTTCTGGAGGAAACATGTTTTAAAAATTGTCAGTTTTTTGGCTTGGAGAGTTTACCAGCCAATGGACTAAGGCAAGGGGCAACCAAAGGGGTTTAGCTGAGGCAGGAGTCAGCTAAAGCAGCTTAAAACGTCACTAATACAATTAAGAACTTACGCCTACAAGAAATTAAAAGGTGCCTCAAAACTGAAGCAGTTTAGCATGCACCCAATGTTCTAGACAGTTTAGCTTTAAGATATCTCAACCCCCCAAAATACAGATGCGGTGAAATGCAGCCTTTGGATGTTCAAAACTTGGGGTCTACTAGACAGATTTTTTTCAAACTTAATTTGCTTTTTATGCTTGAAAGAGACTTAAGTCATAGCACAAAACAACTCTGAAGTTTCTAGTTTCAGAGATGTGAGGTATGAGGGTGTAAAACCTTTTACTGGAACGTGTGCTCAAAAATAAATAAAATAAATAAATAATAAAGGACATGAAAACTGCCTCTGCAGAACCAGTCTTGGGAGTGCACCACTTGGTGATGCAAATCCTAGAAATATCCAAAGAACAGCAATCACAGGGGCTATGCACATCTACCCTTATGGATATGACCATTTAGTTCACAAGGAAGATTTCAAACAGCTTTAGTGCTATATCATAATGACTTTAGCCTTTTTCCATTAGTCAGGCAAGTGGTCCAGGACGGGAAGACTTCAATCCCAAGTGTGAAAAATTGTACCTGGTCTTCACTATCAGATTGAACAATTAGATTCTCTCTCTCACACACACACACGCACCCTTCCACCCTGCCCTCCCAACCAATTACAAACTATATAATAAATATGAACAGATTAAAAATATGGAGCACAGAAGTGAGCCTAAAGAAAGGAATTGAGATCAGAGTGACAGTATATGCAGACAGATCCCCAGAAGTCGCTGTTTTCTAAATGCTTCTGGGACTTGTGCTCAGATGTATTAAAAAACATGCTTTGCTCTTTTTTCTTTTCTTATTAGGGGTGACCTGTAACAGAAATAGGAATTGTGCCAGAAAATTCACTTCTAAAACATGGTTCTACTCAGAAAAGATAAAGGCAAACTCTTCCATTCTTTAAGTAGGAAACTCGTTTTAAATAAATATTTTTACTAGAGTCAAAAGTGAGTAATAAACTATTTTCATTTCACTAAGTTACATGCATAAGTAGTATCATGTGACATAGGGAATAATAATGCTCTGCCATTTTTCTTAATACATAATTTAAGAGGGGGGAAATGAAAATTGGGTAGATATTGTATTTCATATAAACTGTTTGAGTGTTAAGCATGTATTACAGTTTAGATGAAATGTTTGAGTGACTCCACTTTTAATCCAGCTATGAAAATCTTCCAGGCAAAGTAGGAAAAGAGATCTCTTATAAAGGACTCTCTAAACTATAGTGGGTGCTACTTATGTGTAACTGCCTTATTAATTAATTTGTATGAACTGTAGATTTTCTCTTTGGAAGGTTGAATTCTCCTCAATATTTTATAGCTCATTAGTCCATTTATTTCATTAAAATTTAAATAAGTGGATAAGTTTATCAGAGAACATCTTATCTAATAAACGTCTCCAGCTAATGTACTATGCTACATTCAATTTCCTACTCAACTATTTCCTTACCATTTCATTTGCATCATGTAGCGTGCTAGTTAAACTTTCACTGAGGTTTGGAAGAGACAGTCCTCCTTCTGCTAATGCTGAAAATAAAAATTGTGAGTTTTTTTAAAGTTACAAGCAGAAAATATCCATTTTTATGACAGCAAGTTAATGCCATATTTTTTCTTGTTTGCAGCACAATGCTTTTATAAGGTTACAAATGTCTATCTATCAAATGTCTCTCATAAAGACAGATTTTTAGTCAACAACAAAAACATTCTGACACTTTGGAAATTTAAAAAATGTGCCTTCATTACAATTTGATCCTGGTACTTGTGCAAAACAGAATAATCCAGCATTTCAAAAATGCAGCCATGCAGCCACTAGGGGCTTTTTGTGTGGCCAGAGCCTCCTGGGCGGTAATTAGGGGGGGAAAGCCATGTTAACAAACATACAAATATCACTTTTCACAGAAACAGACTTACTTGCTAGCAAATCTAAACAAACAAAAAAACCCAACAAAATAGACAACAACATGCAAAGCACATCATTTGTTTCTATTCTGTTTAGGTTCAGTTAAAAAATACAGTAACTCCTCACTTAAAGTCGTCCCGGTTAACGTTGTTTCGTTGTTACGTTGCTGATCAATTAGGGAACATGCTTGTTTAAAGTTGCGCAATGCTCTCTTATAATGTACTTTGGCAGCTGCCTGCTTTGTCCACCGCTTGCAGGAAGAGCAGCCTGTTGGAGCTAGCTGGTAGGGAGTTGGAACCAAGGTGGACCGGTAGCCACCCTATCAGCTCCCGCTCCTCTAAGTTCCCTGTGTGGCAGCCGCCCAGTAGGCTATCAATTGCTGGCAGTTCAGCTGTCCCTCCCCCCACTGCCATGTGCTGCTCCTGCCCTCTGCCTTGGAGCTGCTCCCGGGGCTTGGAGCTGCTTTCTGTGCAGGGGGGAGGGGAGGAGGGGAAGCTAATGTCAGGGTGTCCGCCTCCCCCCCGCTCCTGCACCCCGCTTACTCCATCTTCCATAGAGCAGGGGTGACTTACGACATGGCTCAGGATGGAGGGAGCTTACTGGCAGCAGCTGCCTTCTCAGCTTGCTGATCTGCTTAACAAGGCAGTGTACTTAAGAGTGGGGTCAGTGTACTTAATGGGGCAATGCGCATCTCTCTCTCACACACACAGTGTGTATCTCTGCTCTCTGTCTGCCATGCTGTCTTCCCTCCCTTCATTCGTGCTGCCTTGTAGAGTGTGAGGCTACATTAATAACAACGAGTTAACCCTTAAGGGCTCAGCCAATTACTAGTTCATCATTTAGCAGTAAGGCACAACCTGGGAAATATCCCACTCTCTGACTTCACAACCTCAACCAAGCTTCACAATCATCATCGCTGTGTACCAGTATTAAATTGTTTGTTTAAAACTTATACTGTGTGTGTGTGTGCATATAATATAGTCTTTTGTCTGGTGAAAAAATTTCCCTGGAACCTAACACCCCTATTTACATTAATTCTTATGGGGAAATTGGATTCGCTTAACATCGTTTCGCTTTTTTCAGGAACATAACTACAACGTTAAGCGAGGAGTTACTGTAGAGACAGCTGTACATTATTTTTATTATTGATTCTGCAATAAAACCCTACATAAATAAATTACAATGATTTGGACATGTACATGCACATATTTATTTATTTTTCCTAACATTAATTAAGTATTTTAGGAAAAATTGCCACATTCTGAGGCCACCAAAAAATTTCTTGTGAGACCTCCTGGAATACACTAAACAAGTTCTTATGTCAGTAAGATTAAGTTAATTAGTTTAATTATTTTCTTTCATTTATTTACAATTCATAAGCAAACACATATTTCATTCTGAGATGAGAAAAAATGCTGAAGTATCTTACATGTGCCCAGAAACTTGAACAGGTAGTTAAGGAATACAGACACAGTACACTCTCACTGTAGGCTTACCAGAAAAAATATGAAATTGAATGCTCTTTTATTAAATTGGGAGAGTAACTCTCACATGAACAGCAAAGAAAAACATGTTTAAACCAACCCTAAACTAAACAGATTCTTGGAAGTTAAATTACCTCTTGCAGCCACCAAGTGTCCATAGCTAAATAAGACCTCGCCTTCTGAGATAGGCTTGTCTGCAGTTTCTGTTTCCGTGACAGTTAGGCTGCTTTCATGTGTTGATGGGCCAGAACTGGGAGTATGCACGGGAGATGGGACCCTTGGTTCACAAGGAAGTGACTCAAACGGTCTAAGTGGTTCAGGAGAAGGTAAAATCAACATCTCTGGTTCTTCATCCTTAGCCACAGACATTACACTAAAAATGTAAGAAAATATATTGTTAATGCACCAAAATACACTGCACTATATCTTAAACTCAACATTGTAAAGACATTCTAATTTACAAAGCTTTTATTAAAAGAAGCACAGTATTTCATGGACCGATCTGAATAAAAACTTTAAAATAACCTTAACAATGAGCTCTAATTATCTAACTAAAAATTTGCTTATTGTGTTTTGTTATAAAGACGTTACTTCCATTAACATAGAAGCAAAAATAGTTCCCCATTTGGTAAAACGATAACAACAAAAAAGCACTTCAACAGAGCAAAATCTGTTACTAGCAGTTGTGACAAGAACCGGATTACTAAATATCTTGTCAAATACGATTACAAACATGTATTGATAAAATATGGAGGAGGTCCTGATTTTCTTATACCTGTTATATAAATCAGCCTCTGATTTTATTTACTGAATTATTTAACCCAACACTTCATGATATATACATATGGTATTTCCCTAAAATTATTTACTATACAGAAAAAAAAGGCAAAATTACTTGGAAGAGAAATTAGATAATGTATTGATTGTTGTAACTCACACAGCTCTTGGATGGAGAGTTTCTTCATTCAAAGGACTGGGTTTTTCCTCATCCAGAGGAAGTTCGGCATTACCCCATGGATTTGGAGGCTTTGGGCTTCCCATTCTTGTGGATTCAGAGCCATGTTCTGATACAGGAGGGCTTGGAGTAGTTATTCTAGGAGGTGTATCCACTGGAGTAGCAGCAGGTGTGCCAATAGGAGTAGTGGCAGCTGGAATGTCAAATCCTACACATATGAAATCAATCACAAAATTTAGCCTGGCAAGTAAAACGGCAAGTAATCCTCAGACAAGGTCAAGTCATTTTGTTTCATAAGACTTTCATATTTTACCTGAAAACATTCCAATAGTTGTGGGGACTAAACTAATTTAAATAAATGGTTAGCATTTAGCAGGGTTAGACAGTTGCCTATAGCTCCCATTGACTTCAATGTGATTTGTGGGTGCTCAGCACTTCTGAAATCCAAGCCAATCTATTTTGGGTGCTTAAACATGGATTTATTAACATTAGGCACAGATAAAGAAACAAAGGTCAGCTATTAGAGGGGGAGGGATAGCTCAGTGGTTTGAGCATTGGCCTCCTAAACCCAGGGTTGTGAGTTCAATCCTTGAGGGGGCCATTTAGGGATCTAGGGCAAAAATTGGGGATTGGTCCTGCTTTGAGCAGGGGATTGGACTAGATGACCTCCTAAGGTCCCTTCCAACCCTGATATTCTATGATTCTATTTCTCTGACATGGTGAGAGGGAAAAGGGATGACTCCCAGAGACAATGCCAATGCAAATTCTGTCTGGTCAAGGCACAACTGATGCCCGATGGAAGACAAAAAAGCATATATTTTAAACAAATTAGCTCAAACCTTTTAAACTATGAGAGTTCCCACCTGCTCTCTCAGTGGAAACACATATTCAACAGTGGCAACTTAAAGGGGCAGTGCACATTATTCTCAGAGATAGTATCTTTGGGGGAGAAAATATTCCACGCCATAAATTAAAGTCAATAGATATCAGTACACTTGTTCCATCTCAAGTTTAAAGACCATTTTCATTACCGGTTTCTGTCATTTGTTCTTGTTCACCAAGATCTCCACCGATTTCTGTCACAGATGGAGAAGAAACCGGAGTTTTTACTGAAGGTGATTCTTTTTCAGGAAGTGGTGTATGAGGTGGTGTAGTCAATGGAGTAGATACCACAGACTCCTGAAAAATATAAAAGAAGAAAAAGATATATCACTGAAAATCCAGTAACACTGAATGTTTTTTCCATTTAAATACGACTTCCTGACACACTTCCTAGCAAGCAAGGGCACTTGAAAAACCTTATCTGTCAGAAGTCAGAAATCCTGGCTCAAGATATAACAAGATGCCTTCATTTAGTGTAATCAAATGTTTCAATCTGCAGTCTGTTGGAATTAGTTGTTCCTCTCTCCACCAAAACAGGAATCAAATTTGTCTCTATCAATAAATAACTATGCCCTCCATGCAAACTTGTCTCTCCTAAGTTTGTTCAGAATTGCTGCCACCAGAGGAAGTCTCGGAAGCGTATAACTGAAGTTCCACAGATCCTAAACAAGGAAAGTTTGGTCCTTCACTCCCTCATCCATAGAGTACTCATGGATATTGATAACTGTAGGATAAGCCTATCCACAATTATGTTTTCCTTCCCTGAAACATAAAGAGCCACCCAATGTTTTCACAATTTGAGTCAATGGCATTTACTGCCCATTAACCAGACCCATCAACACTATCGCCAATAGTACATTGAACTGGTTCTGCTTCAGTGAAGAAATTGTGCATTTAGATTCACCTCTGCATCAATGCCCTGATATCCTTAGCACGTCAGTGCAGGTATTTCCATAGCTACTTGCTTCTTATGCTATTCCCTTTTTATGCAGTGTTGCTGCAGCTGTGTTGGTCCCAGGATATTAGAGAGACAGGGCAGGTGAGGCAATGTCTTTTATACTGGACCAACTGCTGTTGGGGAGAGAGAGACAGAGACAGAAGCTTCAGAGATTACACTGAGCTTTTCTTCAGGTCAGAAGAAAACCTGAAGAACAGCTCTGTGCAGCTTGAAAGCTTCTCTCTTTCACCAACAGAAGTTGGTCCAACAAAAGATACTACCTCGGGCACCTTGTCTCACCGATTCTCTTTTTTAGACATTCTGATTTGATATAATGTGACATACTGGGACCAGAATCTCCACCACACACAAGAAGGGATCAGGGAGCTGGCTGCAACTCCTGAATCCTACACTGCCTGCCCACAATATAAGCCACGAATTGTTAAGGAGCAGCTCTAACTTACACAATTGTTGTAAAGCACACTCAGTAAACGCCCTTAAATCAATGGATAATCAAATAGGGCAGAGTTCTACTCTACTCTGCCATATTCCACCTACACTGGAGGCGAAGGGCCTACTGGTAAAGGAGGCAGCTCTGCCACCTCTACTAGCTTTATACCACCAGAGAGCTCACCTCTGCAAAGGGAATACTCAGCTGGCCAGTTACAGCAAGAATACGGTCACTCGTGACACCTGAGAGACACAAAGGGGTCACAGTGGATCCAAGAATCTGGCCCATTTTTTATTAAACCTTTATGTAATTAGATTGTCCATGTAGAGTCCCTCCAAAAATCAAATGGAAGATCTTACCCAACACAGAACTCTGGATTATAGTTTAGAATCTTCTCATTATCAAAAATATTTTAAGAATTCTGCTGATAACAGGCAGTGGTCATTTGATTAGTAAAGGAAGGAGAAAATTCTTCCACGTTAAAGGTAGATTTAACTGTTTGAACATTTGCTGAGGACTACTGGAATTCAAAACATAGTCAAGGAAAATCAACCTGACAATGAGGGGAAAAGTACAAATAAATTATCTAAATTCTTTTAGTTCTATAGTCAGGTTCTGAATCTCATGCCTGAAGACGGAAACCAAGACTGAAGATGCATGAAGACTACTTATCTTTATAGATATTAAAGAATGCCTTCTGGTTCACAGGATCAAATATAACAAGATACTTGTGCTGAAATGTCTATCAACCTTGCAGCCTTGCACTGCAAAGAGCATAGCTATTATCCAACAACATGAAATCCAATATTACTATTCTCCTCCTTCAGAGACCAATTTTATGTGCACAGCATTTTAAAAATAAATGTAGCAAACTGCAAAAACCCTCAAGTTTTGAAAAGTGAAATTGGTTTAAATCTTGTTACTTACTGGGACATGCAAGTCTGGGACTTACAGTAACCAAGAAGCCACAACATGTTTGTTCAGATTCAGAATCGCTTTTCAGTGTCTTCAGATTGCACGTAACCAATATCCTAGGATTAAAAAATAAATCCTAATGCCCCCATAACTACAACTGGGAACGATAATAAAATTCACTCTTACTGGCAAGACTGTTGTGCTTTGAAGAACATTTGCAGCAGGAACTGCTTTCTGAGTCTCCCTCTCTCCCAGCATCACGGCAATAGTCTCAGTAAGAGCTTCATTCACAAAATGACTAATCATTTCTGAGTTCACTGGCACACCGGCGCTGACAAAGAGCTGAAATCCTCCACCACCTGCTGCCTCAACTAAAAAAGAACACACACAAAACCCAAATTCAAATTTTATTTCTTGATATGGAATGTATTATACTGCAGAGATATAACAATATAACAATATGCTTAGCAATTTGCATCTTCAAAGAACTTTACATACATTAATGAACTCTCAAGCACTCTTGTAAGGAAGTATTATTCCTATTTTACAGACAGGGAAACTGAGGCAGATGACTTGTCCAAGGCCGCAGAGGGTGTCAGTGTAAGGGCCGAGGTGAGATTGTGGGAGTCCCTATGTCTCTCTCTAGTGTATGTTTACAAGGCAGGCATTTATCTGACATGCCATTCTTCACAAGAGAGAGAAAGACAGTAGTCTAGCAAAAGTACAATGTGCAGCTGCACTTTGATTTGCATGGAAGGAGGACTACCAGAATTTGGTTTGCAAAGCTGGCCCATTTGTGGAATGTTCTTTATCAATTAACCAGGGTAATTTGCTTTTATTGGCCTGATGGCCGCTTTCTTCACCTCCGCATGTGCACAAACACACATCTTTTCTGTGCATTAGTTTTATCAGTTTTGTAAGTTTAACACCTCTTATGGTAGTCAGTTAAAACTCCCTAACCAAGCTGTTAAAATATCTTTTAGCCCAAATTTGAGATGGATAGCCTTTGGTCCCACCTGCCTTCGGGCTGGAAAGCAACTGAGAACAACTACAATTCCTACTTACCAATCTCAGAGGTTACAGCCTCACTCTCTTCGCTGTCTGATGCACTCACACTGGGCACTCTTTCCTTCTGGATAGGGTACATTCCACTAATAATTCGTGCCATTACTTCTTGTTCCACCCTGACAAAACAAAACTTTTGTATTTCTACCAGCAGGCTCTGACACAGCCAAATTTACAACACTCTCACTATATGGGGAAAACTTAATAAGACAAAGGGAAATAGTTACCAAAAAATACTTGTGTTGATTATGTATTTCTTCCTACTATGTTTACAGCTGCTATTTTATTACCTTCACCCTGACAGGAAACTCACCAGCTAATCAACCTGTTTTCTAAAGTTTCCCTCCTTTCAATGATTTCATCCAGAATATCAGCTGGCTGTTGAGAAGCAGGAGCAGTTGGGGGAAATGGAGGGCCGCTATATTTTGGAGAAACAACTTCAGTTTGTCTATTAAATTCCAGGATTGGTTCAGACAATTCTGGGATTCCATCCTCCTCCTCCAGATCCTAGTTACAATAAAGCAAAGAGACAACCTTCAGTATTTTTGCTGTAGAAAATAGTTACAGTTGTGGTATAACATACTATGCACACACTTTCCTTTTACCATTTTGCAGTTAATATACAATATTTCAAACCTACCAACCCATAAATCTGTGCAGATATAGTGGTACAGAAGTTATTACATAAAACAGGATTTGGCTCTCCTGCCTGTGGTACACTAAATGCCCCAATAAGAACAATGTGGATGAAACCAGACAATCACTATGCTCTCAAATGAACTCACACAGAAATATGACAAAAGACAAAAACACTCAATCACCCATGAGTAAACACCTTTCACAAAATGATCATTTCATATCTGATCACACAGTCTTCATCTTCAATAGAAACCTGCGCAACACCTTCAAAAGATGAGCCTGGGAACTTAGATTCATAATTCTGCTACATACCAAATATTATGAACTTACTAAAGACACTGGATTTATGGCTTATTACAGCAATCTGTAACCCACTTCTGTCCTAGGAGTGTTAACTGGCCACTGCATCTTGAACAGCCTCTTGCAACATGTGTTAACTCCTTATCTGTTCCACTTTGTATTTAGCTGTGCCACTCGAGAACCTTTCCCAGACCTGAAGAAGAGCTCGGTGTAAGCTCGAAAGCTTGCCTCTTTCACCAACGGAAGTCGATCTTATAAAAGATACTACCTCACCCGCCTTTTCTTCGGTTAACATTCAGTCTAATATTGTGGGACCGATATGGCTACAGCAACACTGTAATTATAACTGAAGTTACTTGTAATATGCATCTCAGAAATGCTGTCCCATAGCACAGATTTTCAATCTTTCCATTGATATCTATTTTCTGCAGAATTTACGCTTTAATTTAAAATAAGTGTCAGTACCATCTGGCTGTGAAGATACAGACCAAAATGTGAATTTACTGAGCACAGCAGCATGCACACTATCGCTCTAACAGCGGTGTTGTTACCTTGGAAGCTTAATGGTAATTTTAATACGCACATTCATGTTTTCACATCTATTTGCTGAAGAGTAAGCAGGGATTTCTAAGCAATGAAATGTCAGACGAAAAAGCTTAATTTTCTGACCCGCCACCCCTTTTGTTTTTTGTCTGTGTTTTTGCACCTTTTGCACAAGCCTCTACACGTAACCATGGCCAATCACGCATATCATACCACACTGTAACACTTAACAGAGGCACCACAAAGGACCAGATCTTGCAACCTTTGTTTAGCATATAAACATTTTTACTTATCCAAATAGTAAGCATCACCCAGGGGTGAACACTTTTCATAAAGCGATCACTCTATATCTGACCTCTCAGCCCTCACTCTCAAAGAAAACCTGCACAACACTTTCAAAAGATGAGCCTGGGAGCGTTAATTCACATTCATTTATTCATTTAAATTTGCTAGACACTAAAAATCATGGAATGAATAGAGATACTGGATTTACGGCTTATTACAACAATCTATAACCCACTAACAAGACCCCCAGCTGCTCACCCTGCTCCTTTCCTCCCTATCAATGGAGGGGTGTTAACAGGTCACTTCACCGTGAATGGCCCCTTGAAATATGTGTTGACTATTTATGCTAAACAATCTGTTCCACCTTGTTTAGCTGTGACACTCTGAGGCTATGTCCACACTAGCACTTTTGTTGGTATAACTTATGTCGCTCAGGGGTGTGAAAAAACACCTCCTGAGCGACGTAAGTTACACTGACAGAAGCGCTGGTGTGGACAGCGCTGTATCAGCGGGAGACGCTCTCCCACCAACATAGCTACTGCCGCTCATTGGGGGTGGTTCAATTATGTCAATGGGAAAGCTCTCTCCCGTCGGCATAGAGTGGCTACACGGGGGATCTTACAGCAGTGCAGCTGCATTGGTACAGATGGGCGCTGTGAGCTCTGTAGTGTAGACATCGCCTGAATAAGTTTCCCAGTCCTGAAGAACAGCTCTGTGTAAGCTTGAAAGGTTGTCTCTCGCACCAACAAAAGTTGGTCCAATGCAAAGTATTATCTAGTTCATCTTATCTCTCTAGTAAGAATTACTCACATGAGTAAGACCTGAAGGACTGACCCGTAAAGTTATGTCTACACTGCAACGAAACCCCCCAATTAGTGCAAGCCAGCTGACTCGGGCTTGAGGGCTTGGGCTGCCGGGCTGTTTCACTGCAGTGTAGACTTCCAGGCTTGGGCTGGGGCTCGGCTCTACGAATCTGTGAGGTGAAGGGCCCCAGAGCTCAGGCTAAGAGGGAAAAGGGAGCAAGCACTTCCACCCTGATATTAAAGTTTCTCGCACAGTCTTCTGCTCTACTCATTTTCAAGTATTTTAAAGTTGAAAAAGGTAAGAAAGCTCCATACTGGGTACTAGAGCAAAAAACATTTTTGCTGCAGACGTGGGGTGGGGGGGGGGGAGGGGGAAGGAAAGAACGTTCTGGGTTTTTAAAAACACGTCTTCTTAAATAATGCATAACTTACAAAACTGACATATGAACATGATATTCACATTTGGATTGCACCAAATAGAAATCTTACCCCAAATATTCTATATGTACTATTCTATAACATTTTAAAATAATGTATTACATTTAAACTCAAATAAGGGTGCCATATCGTCTTAAAATTACTCTGGATGACTTGTGAGTTGATAAGCAATTTGTTCTATTGGGATATATGCATTCATAGCCATAATTCATTTTCACAGTGAATGTACAAATTCCTCTGTTCGGTGTTTCATTATGGATGTTCTTTCTACTGACTGCATTAAGTCTTATAAATTTTCTTTGATATCTCCCATTTAATATAATTTTTTCTAAAGTGTTTAAAATGCAGACATCTGGATTAAATAAACTAAGTATATGCAATAAATCTCACATATAATTAATAGCTTCTGGCTAAAACTTCAGCGGTTTTTCTACATTTCCAGATCATATACATAAGATTAAAAAATATATTTTTATTAGTATACCAATCTGAACAGGGACGTATCTATTATGCTAATTTTGGGATAATACATAATCTTTACTGGAAATTAAATACAAAAATAATGTTCAGTATTTAATTATACAGACTAAACCCATTCATATGTCATCTTCCAGTCTTGTTCTGAATGATCTGTAGTTAATTCTGCATTTCACCTCCTAAGGGACCTTTGAAAATATCTATCATGACGACCAATCAAAAAAATGACAAATTAGAAGTTATTTTAGATCTAGTTGGAATATTAATCATTCTACTTTTCAAAGTATCAAGTTGAGGCCCTCTTTATTTAGATCTCAAAAGTATATTCACATAGAATCATAGAATCTCAGGGTTGGAAGGGACCTCAGGAGGTCACCTAGTCCAACCCCCTCCTCAAAGCAGGACCAACCCAACTAAATCATCCCAGCCAGGGCTTTGTCAAGCCTGACCTTAAAAACCTCTAAGGAAGGAGATTCCACCACCTCCCTAGGTAACCCATTCTAGTGCTTCACCACCCTACTAGCGAAAAAGTTTTTCCTAATATCCAACCTAAACCTCACCCTCTGCAACTTGAGACCATTACTCCTTGTTCTGTCATCTTCTACCACTGAGAACAGTCTAGATCCATCCTCTTTGGAACCCCCTTTCAGGCAGTTGAAAGCAGCTATCAAATCCCCCCCTCATTCTTTTCTTCTGCAGGCTAAACAATCCCAGTTCCCTCAGCCTCTCCTCATAAGTCATGTGCTCCAGTCCCCTAATCATTTTTGTTGCCCTCCGCTGGACTCTTTCCAATTTATCCACATCCTTCTTGTAGTGTGGGGCCCAAAACTGGACACAGTACTCCAAATGAGGCCTCACCAGTGCCGAATAGAGGGGAATAATCACGTCCCTAGATCTGCTGGAAATGCCCCTACTTATACAACCCAAAATGCCATTAGCCTTCTTGGCAACAAGGGCACACTGTTGACTCATATTCAGCTTTTCGTCCACCGTAACCCCTAGGTCCTTTTCTGCAGAACTGCTGCCCAGCCATTCGGTCCCTAGTCTGTAGCAGTGCATGGGATTCTTCCGTCCTAAGTGCAGGACTCTGCACTTGTCCTTGTTGAACCTCATCAGATTTCTTTTGGCCCAATCCTCTAATTCGTCTAGGTCCCTCTGTATCCTATCCCTACCCTCCAGCGTATCAACCACTCCTCCCAGTTTAGTGTCATCTGCAAACTTGCTAAGGGTGCAGTCCACACCATCCTCCAGATCGTTAATGAAGATATTGAACAAAACCGGCCCTAGCACCGACCCTTGGGGCACTCCACTTGATACCGGCTGCCAACTAGACATGGAACCATTGATCACTACCCGTTGAGCCCGACCATCTAGCCAGTTTTCTATCCACCTTACCGTCCATTCATCCAGCCCATACTTCTTTAACTTGCTGGCAAGAATACTGTGGGAGACTGTATCAAAAGCTTTGCTAAAGTCAAGAAATAGCACATCCACTGCTTTCCCCTCATCCACAGAGACGGTTATCTCATCATAGAAGGCAATTAGGTTAGTCAGGCATGACTTGCCCTTGGTGAATCCATGCTGACTGTTCCTGATCATTTTCCCCTCCTTTAAGTAGTTCAGAATTGATTCCTTGAGGACCTGTTCCATGATTTTTCCAGGGACTGAGGTGAGACTGACTGGCCTGTAGTTCCCCGGATCTTCCTTCTTCCTTTTTTAAAGATTGGCACTACATTAGCTTTTTTCCAGTCATCCGGGACCTCCCCCGATTGCCATGATTTGTCAAAGATAATGGCCAATGGCTCTGCAATCTCATCGGCCAACTCCTTTAGCACCCTCGGATGCAGTGCATCCGGCCCCATGGACTTGTGCTCGTCCAGCTTTTCTAAATAGTCCCGAACTATTTCTTTCTCCACAGAGGGCTGGTCACCTCCTCCCCATACCGTGCTGTGGAGTGCAGCCGTCTGGGAGCTGACCTTGTCTGTGAAGACAGAGGCAAAAAAAGCATTGAGTACACTAGCTTTCTCCACATCCTCTGTCACTAGGTTCCCTCCCTCATTCAGCAAGGGGCCCACACTTTCCTTGACTTTCTTCTTGTTGCTAACATACCTGAAGAAAGCCTTCTTGTTACTCCTAACATCTCCTAACATCACATATTATAGAAATAAAAAATGGCAGAAATGATCAGGTAAAATATGAGAATTTTATTGTATCATTGAAAAATATATTAATAGTCTCCTATCAAAGTTCACCAATAACTTAATTATGAATTATTTTTTTGACACTGTTGATTTCAAAGGCTTTCATGATGTAGGCCTTGGCTACATTAGATCTCCTCTTTGAGAAACTCATCCTGATGAGTACAGTTATTCAGAAAAACTAGATGGAACCATTTTCCATGGGAAAATAGTTCCATCTACACCGAAATACTTTGCAAAATCTTATTGATTTTGCCAAAATTTCATTTAGAGGAAAAAGGAGGGGAATATTCCGACAATGGTGAAACATCCTGTTTCAGCATTTCTGCTGGTCACACCCTCTGCTCCAGCTTGCTACCAGACTTTGATTCCAAAGTTGCGTAAAATTCTTACTAATCATATTTTACAAGTTAACTTCAATGCCAACTAGTAAACCATGTACAATAGGCTAACTGGCCCACATACTGTAGGTACAAAAATTATATTTTGTCCTTTGGATAAGCAGCCATTCAGGGAAGGCTGAACTGTGGATGCTGCTACTATTGAAAAGGATATGATCAGGTAAGAAATTTCCCATTCTATAGCCCTATGTCTCCCACAATACTATTACATGTGGGAAGTAGCAAGCAGAGAACAGAACTAGGGAGGGATGAAGAAGTAGAATAAGAAGTGAAGGGAGGGCTTTTCCCATCAATTGCCAAAATGGAAAGCGACTTCTCGATCAATGCATGCAGCACCTTCCTGTTGAAGGATACTTCTGCAGAGGATAGAAAGTCCACCTTATACTGTCTAATAAAAGGGTTAATAAAGGACCGTGTTGCTGCCCTGCAGATCTTCTCAGGGGAAGAACATGGGCAGAAAGAGCCTAAAGACACCATAGATCTTGTGGAGCGTATTTTGATTCTGTCAAAAGAGGTTCAACCTGATGCCTTGTACGCCTTGACAATGCAGAATCTGATCCATCTAGCCAGATATAGTTTGGATAGCTGGAGCCCTTGTCACTTCAGATGAAAGGAGATGAACAAGGAAGCCAATCTTCTTGTTGAATCAGTGAACTCAATATATATCTTTAGTACTCCAAAAGCATCCAGATTATTCCACATCTTTTCCGCAGGATGCTGTGGCTTTGGATGGAATGAGGGAGGATCACCCCCCCTATGTGGCATGGAACGATTAGTTCACTTTTGACCAGAAAGATTACGAGTTCCTTCATATCACTTTGTCGTTATGAACAACTCAATGAGATTTTATGCATAGATAAAGCTGCCAACTTCAAGACTCATCTAGAAGTCGTGATAGCAACCAAGAAACAGGTTTTGATAGATCTGTAGAAAGGTGAGCATCCATGTAAATGGTTTAAAAGGGTTCTTTCAGCACCAGTGGTAGGTCCCATTTGGGACAGACTGGTCTGACTGCAGGTCTAACCAGTCTGACTACTCTTAGAAATTTGAGTACTTGGATTCTCTTCCAAGGACATCAAGTAAGACGCTACTTGTGGCCAACCTCTGGCTGTATACCGCAGTGTTGAACTGCCCCTCAAAGCTACACACAGGAAAGAAATAGCTCATATGTATCAGAATTGGGGTTGATGCTGGACAGCAGTATATGAGTGTCCACATGGATGGATGGGGTGGCTATACTGGTATCACTGTTAAAACTTTTCTGTGTACATAGTCTCTAACTATTACTCTTGAGGAGAAACCTTCAAAATGAGAGCCTGAAACAACACCTCTAGGGTGTGAACTGTCCTATTTATTTCAATGGGTGCTAACTCCGATGCTAATGAGGATACTTTGATAGTTAATTATTTCACTGCTCTCCAAAGCATAAACAAAAAGAAAGGGAGTAAATTTAGGGTCTATCTTAGCATTTCCCCAAAGTGCAAGATGCACCAAGGGATAAGAGGGCAAATGCAGAAGGGTTATACATTACCACAAGTAGGCCTTTAACATGACATGGTAGGACAGCAATGGGTACACAACACATTTAATCTTCCTCTAAGGGGACTCAACTTTCAAAAATTTGGGAACTGCTGCATTATCCAATGACAGAGTAGCTAACTAAAAGTAGCATTTTAACATCTTAAGTATCTTCTGGACCTATCTTCTACCACAAGAAATCAGAGAGAAGTACTAAACGCAGAGAAAACTCATGGACCAAAGTACTGAAAAATCCTGTCCACATGCAATTGAAAAACCAAGACTTTTTTTTGACAAATACTGATCTTAACTTCTAACAGATTTTACTTTTCATGGGGGAAAAAGGCCAGTTTTCCTGCATAACATTTTATGGACACATCTCCATACACATTCAAAGCAAAGCTATTACTATAAAAGAGAATTGTTTTTGATGTCTTAAATATTTCTGTCACTCTGGAGACCTGATTTTATGGTTCCACATTATGTTTGTCTTGCACATTTCTAAGAACACTATATATATGGTCATGAGCCAAACATGTGTTGCCACTGAAACATTATTTTGTTTTGTGTTAAAATGTACACCATTGCCAAGAACAAAAAATAAAAGCAATCCTGGAGAAAAATGGAGAATAACTCATATTAACATTTAAAGAATTTAGATGCTGCTTGGTTCTTTTTACTGTTATTTCTTAAATTGATTTTTAAAGAATAAGCATTTGTGCAATTAGAAAAAAACTCCCCAAGCAGATTGATTAGTTCTTTTAGAAAAGTTCTGGTCATTTTTTAAAAGAGTAATTTGCATAGTTTTGACAGAACTGGAACATATGTTTAGATATAATGTACATTTAATACACATATTTCTGAAGTGAATTTACCATACTGGTCACAAATGGAGCTCTCTGACTTGCTGTCAATAAGGTTATTCGCATGTTCATATATTCACAGGGTATTATTGACAGTTTTTCTTACTTTTATTTCCAAAATCCATTTGGTAATAAGAACACTATATATGCAATTCATTTTCAAGGGCTGCAACATCACCAAATGATGTATGCTCTGTCTTACTACTTGATATTAACTTACTCCATTGCTATTCTCCAATAAGTGCACATACAGGTAGGTCTCAAATGATAGTACCACTATTGACTCTGAAGTGCTGTTCTTCGACGGCATGCCTTTATTTCTAAGGAGTCTAGGCATGTACAATTAAAACCCAATTCTTAAAATTAAGTTAACTCTCTTCCTTTTGTTTGTCAAAGATCCTTTACCTATTAACAAATTACGTATTTATTCCATGAATGAAGATTAAGATTGTTCACCAAGTAGATATATTTTTAAGTTGTTAGTAAATGTAGGGGAAAGATCTCAGTATTGATACAAAAATTATATTAATAACATTATTGTAACTTTTAAAAAAGTTGTTAGAAACTTGTTTGCACCTTTACTGAATATTAAAATATAGCAACAAAAGTGTTATTGCCAGGATGCTTGGAAATATAACAATATACATGTTTAGCTAATTTTGTTACAAAATGTTAAAGCTAATCAAAGAAATTCTAGAAAGTTTCCGCTTCTATCTCCCAAGGACAAGCACACTCACATCAAGCAGAAACAAACCTTGAGAACATTTTTAGGAATAAATCTGATTGAGAATAGAATGCAGGGTTGTGTTATCAGAGCAATAAATCTACAGGTAAACTGGGCCTATATCAACCCCTCCTGCCCATTCTTTTAAAAGAAAAAGCTATGTTTAACGCACACAAAGAATTCTACAACTATCCTTACTGAAACTGATTTCTTTTGTAAACACACTGAAGTCTTTATTCTTTACATGTGGAGAATATTTCTGGTGGGAAAAGCTTTACAGAAGATACCAGTTACTTCCAAGTAACTCATGTCAACACTTAGAGGTGAAAATCTTCGTTCAAATACTTAAGATTGTATAGGCTTCTTTCAATATGTATATTTGCAAATATTTTGTAAATGCAAGCCGGATAGTATTGTTATATAAATAGTAAAATGTTTTATGTACAAATATAGTAAGTTCATTTGATGATTGACTAATTATTAAATAAGAAGCCATTTAAGTATAAAATATTTATATTAATGGGGAATTATGGGAGTGAGCAAACCTTCATCCAATGCAGAAAGACGAGAAAATCATCATTCCAAAAACTGTCGTGTAGAATCAACCAGTTAGTCTAAAGACTTTCTAAAAGTTATTTAATTTTAAGACTGTTTTGAGAACTAAAAAGTCTTACATAAAGACGTGTTTGGACTTTTTGAATTTCATTTCTGTCATACTATAAGAATTTAAAAAAAAATCTAAAAAAAATGGATTGAATAAAAGAGTTAAAACTTTAAAAGTTATCTGAATCTATTCTTCAGTGGCCTTTGTTCTTTTTTGTGGCAAGAATGTTGCATATTCATTAACATTGCATATTCAGGAACTGAAAGAGTCACCTAGGCCAACCCCAAAGACATAAAGCCAATGAAAGAATGACAGCAACCAACCTGAATTTAAACAAGAATGAAAGAGGTGTGTTTTCCCTATGATTTCATGAAAATAAGGAGCAGGATATAAAAGATTTTGAAGTGAGCACCTCCTCACATCCAACCCCTGCTACTCTGCTTAGACAACAAGCACTTCACAACTCACCCTACCCATCTCTACAAGCAAACTGCCATAGACAGTTAAGAAAAAAAAAGAGAAGACTCAAGAAAAAAATCAACCCAAGGAAATCTTCCCAAGACATCAATGTGGATTGGTGAGAGGAAGTTGACTAAAACACTGCCAAGAGATTAGATTTAAAACTCTTGTAATGATTTTGTTGGATTACTGAAATGCTGTTGTAATTTAAAAGACAAACAGTTTTTCTTATTAATCACCAAGTTGTTATACCATGTATTCCTGGAGAGGAAAACAGACTAAACATTGGTAAACAGAAAAATAATGAGTTTTAATTTAAGAATTCTTAATATAGGTTAATTGGCCTGTCTCAAAATAGTTCCTTAAATGCCCTTTTCTAAGTAATTGATTTAAATATTTTCCTTGGTTTCATAGGATGCAGTTAAAATAGCCAGCCAGTTTATAATTGGTAATTTATTAATAATCAACAAGTCCACTTGCCTTGAAACAAAATTTTTTTGTCCATCTATAAACATTCATAGTTATCTGAGGCTATATTAAAGAATGGATTCACAATCATTTTAAACAATATACTTAGGTCTTAACTTTACCAAGAGAAAAGAACACCTCAGAGTTGTTCACTCTCAAGAGTGTTAGTCTCTGTTAAAAGCTCTCCACAGAAAGACGTACAGAAGAGATTATAACAGAAATAAGCAGTTTATCATTTTGGTTTGGTCATTTGTGTTGTTTAATGTTTTCTTTTCCTTTCTTTAGTAACAAAATAGCCATGGTTAATAATTGTAATTTTGCTTGGTCTTGATCACACCAAAGCAAACAGCTCCCAACCAAGATGCATACATTTACAATAAGTGCCAAAATTCATGCAAATCTCAAATTGGACTAATCAGTCATATGAGACATTGCAAACCATTTACACCATAGGCTACAATTCCCACCATCTCTCACAGACAAAAAGATGCCAACCATGATCACAGTGTCCCCTAACATATGGATGATTTAGTGGGGATGATTTGGATGATATTGGATGATTTAGTGGGGGATTGGTCCTGCTTTGAGCAGGGGGTTGGATTAGGTGCCCTCCTAATGTCCCTTCCAACCCTGATATTCTATGATTCTATGTAAAAGAAACACTGTGACTAAATAATGGTAGCCATATCCCTGAGTTAGCAGAAAGAGAAACAATAAGTAAGAACTGGCCTACCATCTCTTCTTTCTCTAAACCAAACGTTTTAGTGATTTAAAAACAAAATTACTTGGCATCCAACAATTTAAAACTACCCCTTTCAATCTCACATAAAGCTAAACTAAACAAGATGCATATTTTTTATAAAGTAAAATTTGTAATGCTGTATTTCGTATCGAGGAACAGAACAGAATGGAATATAAAAGTCAAAGGCAAGGACATCTTTGAGATGTAATTACCTGAACGACATCAGTAACATCAACAAAATTAGTTCCTGGGAACTTTAGATCTTCCTCTTCATACTGAGTTTGTTCTGGACCCTTATAAAAGGTAGACAGAAACATACATATCTTAAATTAAAAGGTATAACTGTAGAAAAACTTTATACTGAGAATATGATCAAGCTATAGTGACCATTTTGTTGCACACTAATTAGATCTTAAACAACCACCATGAAAAAATGTTTTATCCTAACAGTTAGAGGGATTTCTCTATAGACCAGGAAGAGGACTGGATGGTACCCATTAAGCAATTCAATAAAATGAATGCTAGCACTCCTTGGACTTGGCTGTAGGATTTAATAGACTAATCTCCACTTCAGAATCCCAGGAAAACATTATTTTTATAACTATCAAACTTTTTTTTTGAAATATACAAGAGAGGGACAAATGACTGCAAAGCGAATCACTCCATCTAGAAATACCTAAATTAAGGTTCTCCAAAGCAACCTTAATTCTACTTCCTTGTGCATAATCATTACAAACTAATTTTTAATTACATGATCACATGCTCTTTGGGGGGGGGGGAAGAGGAGTGATTGGGGGAAGAGCAGAACCCTGCCCCATTCACTGGCAGAATGAGAGTTCAGCTGAATGATGAACGAGCTGTGTCGTGAATGAGGCAGGGGTCTGCAGGAACATCACCTCATGCAATGAGGAGGCTGGTTGGTGTGCAGTGAACGAAGCAGACACACACGCTGAACAGCTAAGGAAAAAAGAAATATTGAACAGTTGCCTCATTCAGTTCACATAGTTCAGCCTGTGCATTGAATGAGGCTGAGGTCCTGTGGAAGAAACAGTATGTGATCTTGCAATGATGTGCTTCAGTTTGCAACCTTAACATTCTTTGGATAGTTTTCTGCCTGGAATTCACACACAATCTTCATGACTTCCTAAGTGCTCTACAACAACTCCTGAAAAGCGACGTGGGCAAAATCATGATTCACAGATCTGAAGGCCAGAAGGGGCCATTATGATCATCTAGTGAAAGTCTGACCTGCACAATATAGGCCATAGCACCTCACTGAGTAATTAGTGGCTTGCCTATGTTGCTGTGTAAGGGAGCACAAGGCACCTCCTTACTCCCTTGCACAGCTACCTTGTATTGTTGGTCTGTGTGCAGGGTGGTGAGATGATCCACAGGGCCACTAGTCCCCACCAGAGGCAAGTGGACAGGAAATAGACAAAGAGGAGGCAAGGAGTGGGTGAAATCTTTTCTCCGCCACGTGCCAGCTAATACAGCTGAGCCTGCCTGGATGGAGAAGCAATGTGCTACTGGTATGGGCCAACAGCAGATTACTTCCTCCCCCTCCCCCCGCCCCAAAAGAGTCACAATTCTTTCCCTATGCTGTTCCTGGGGTGGGCACAGCTATGCACCACCCCTTACTCAGGGATGGAAGGAAATTAACAATCTATACCTCGTTAAAGATTTTGTTAATAATAAATAAATTAATTAAAACACACCCAGCTCAGAAGTCGCAATTTAGTTCTTTTTTCTGTTTATTAGTGGGCCTACTTTCTTTAACAACAAAGGAATACTACATTAGATCATTTTATAGTAATTGAACATTAATGTATTAATATCTACTTATCAAACTAACACCAATTCTTAGGCATTTAGACCAATACCTGAATCAGACCGCTGACAGGAGGAAGTGCTGCTTCAGAGCTTGCAGAAGCCTGGTTTATACTCACGCTGTCATTTGAAATACTGTCAATATCTACATTCGGTAATACCTAAAATGGAAAACACCACAAGTCCAAAATCTAAGTCTGTATTAATTACATTTTCCTCTGTTCAAACTTTTCATAAGAACATGGAATGGCTCCCCATTGTCATGCCTGCACCTGATCAGGACTGGATTTTAAAGACAGATTTAACATAACAAACAAGCTAAGAACATTCCCCAAAGAGTACTTCCTTCTCCCTTTTTTCTTACTTTTACTGCTCTCCATTTCATTTGAGGTCTTCAGTTTTGTTATCTATAATAGATTGTTAACTCCCTGGGACCTTGAAATCTAGTATGTTTTAACTGCCAAACACACGTATGGCAATTTTATATAATAAATACACTGCCCCAATTCACATACATTATTCAGAATTCTGTGATTGATTAGCTCATGAGTCATTTATGTTGCCTTATAAGCAACTGTGTAGTTAAATGTACTTTTAAGTAATAAGCAGTAACTATTAATTTTGTAATAGACATTGTAATAGATGTACAATCTTTGTACAATATAGTTAGAAGAAGAATTAGAGTGGTTATGTTCTTTGCAGTGACAAAGATTTTTCAACAGGTACACAAATGCATCAAAAGGAAATGTAAGTACTAGTTTAAATCTTTGGCAAAAGCCTCCTCACTTGGAACATTTAAAACTAAACTGGACAAAGCACTACCAAAAAAGTGTGTTGATGAGAAAAGTAGTGCATTGGCAGAGGGATGGAATACATGTTCTATTAGGGATTTTTTTTTTAAATCTGATTTCTATGATTCAACAGTAGTTATATTTAAAGGGGGGAAGGGAAGAGAGGGGGAATACTGACAGCATATCTTCTGCTTCAGTTTGATTCTCCAATGAACACAGAATACTGAATTTTTGATTAATCCTATACTCTAACGCACTGGTAACCCCTCCCAGTTTGGTATGTCCACAAATTTTACAAGTGTACTCTCTATGCCATTATCTAAATCATTTATGAAGATATTGAACAAAACTGGACCCAGGACCAATCCCTGTGGGACTCCACTCGATATGTGCTTACAACTTGACTGTGAACCACTGATACCACTCTCTGGAAATGGTTTTCCAATCAGTTGTGCATCCACCTTACAGTAGAACCATTTTGGCTATATTTCCCTAGTTTGTTTATGAGAAGGTCATGTGAGATAGTATCAAAACCCTTGCTAAAGTCAAGATGTATCACATCAACTGCTTCCCACAAGTCTTGTTACCCTGTCAAAGAAAGCTATTAGGTTGGTGTGACATGATTTGTTCTTGACAAATCCATGTTGACTGTTACTTATCACCTTATTATCTTCTAGGTGTTTGCAAACTGATTGCTTATTTGCTCCATTATCTTTTTGATTACTGAAGTTAAGATGACTGGTCTCAGATTAATAGACTTTAAGGTCAGAAGGGACCATTATGATCATCTAGTCTGACCTCCTGCACATTGCAGGCCACAGAACCTCACCCAACCATTCCTGTAATAGACCCCTAATATCTGGCTGAGTACTAAAGTCCTCAAATTATGATTTAAAGACTTCAAGTTATAGCGAATCCAGCATTTACATTACTTTAAACTTGCAAGTGACCCGTGCCCCACGCTGCACAGGAAGGCGAAAACCCAAGAGGGTCCCTGCCAATCTGACCCAGGGGAAAATTCCTTCCCAACCCCAAATATGGCGTTCAGTTAGATCCTGAGCATGTGGGCAAGACCTACCAGCCAGACTCCTGGGAAAGAATTCTCTGTAGTAACTCTGAGCCCTCCCCATCTAGTGTCCCTTCACTGGCCTTTGGAGATATTTGCTGCTAGCAGTCCTGTAGGCAGTCTCATCATACCATCCCTTCCATAAACTTATCAAACTCAGTCTTGAAGCTAGTTAGGTTTCCCCTCCCCCACCCCTGGTCTGTAATTCCCGAGGTTGTTCTTATTCTTCTTTTTATAGATTGGCACTATCTTTGCCCTCTTCCCATGCTCTGGAATCTCTCCAGTCTTCCATGAGTTTTCAAAGATAATTGCTAATTGCTCAGATATAGGGTGACCAGACAGCAAGTGTGAAAAATCGGGACGGGGTGGGGGGTAATAGGTAATAGGGGGGTAATATAAGACAAAGCCCCACATATCGAGACTGTCCCTATAAAATCTCTTCAGATATCTCCTCAGTCAGCTCCTTGAGAATTCTAGGATGTATTTCATTAGGCCCTGCTGCCTTGAAGATATCTAACTTGTCTAAGATATTTTTAACTTGTTCTTCCCCTATCTTAGCCTCAGATCCTACCTCATTTTCACTGGTATTCACTATATTAGTTGTTCAATCACTACTGACCTTTTTGGTGAAAACTGAAACAAAAAAGGCATTTAGCACTTCCACCATTTCCACATTTTCTGTTATTGTCTTCCCCCCACTCATTGAGTAATGGGCCTGCCCTGTCCTTGAACACGAACAATCTTTAGCGAATATTAATAAGTACAGCAGTAGTTCTTGCCTCATACCTGCACAGTGAGTTTAGGAGGGTCCTTTTTTTCTGATCTCATCTCTATTACTGCTATGTTGGGTTTCTTTAGCTTGGGTTGTGGTTTTGGAGGAGCTGGAAGAACAGAGGTGGTCACTGTAACAGGGTGTGGTTTACCTATAATGACTCCAGCAGGCTGTGGTGAGATGCCATTAATTTGCGTTTGACCTAAAGAAAGTTGGTCAAGAAACATAAAAACCTTTAATGTACCGATTAAACAGAATAAAGTTAAACTTAATTTAATTCAGAATGTTTTTGTGAATTTTATACAAATCAGATTAATTTTCTTCCTCACTGGTCAAAAACTGGTGCCTTATCAGTTAAATTTAAATGTTTATGCATTTTTTCATATTAATTTTTTTAAGCCTAGATGCCTGAGGATTTTCCCAATTGTTTTGTAGTAGTTCAATTGACTACAGTGCCACCTAGTGTTACGAAAGAGCAATAACTGCAGTCACTTGTGCTACTCAAAAAATGGGTCATCGTAACGGACAGACATTTTTGTTCTTTGACCTACAGGATATGGGCTATATAAAATAAATACCTACATTACACAGTCTCTCCCTGCCGCCTCCTACCTGGAACTAGTAGGCCAGTTAGTCAAGATATAATTCAGGTTATAACATCCTGCAAGCTTTGACTGCAGCCCCTCTTTTTTGTATATTTATTATCTTTAGGTGTCAGCTTAATATTAACCTCTGTCTATACACCAACAGTACTCGGACTGTATCTGCTCTCATGAGGAAACTCTCTCAATGGTGATCAATATGCTATAATTAACCTGGGACAATATTATTGAAACTGTTGGGCAGAAATGATCAATTTAGATCTACCCTCTGTCATGCAGACTAAATTCCAGGGCCCGGAATTCATTCTATGATCAACAATGGCTCCTCCTGTAGAGCCAAAGGCAGAGCCGAGGCTGCTGCAGTGCAAAATATCAGCACTCTCTCCTCTGCCAGGCAGCAGCGTAGGCAGGTCCGGAGCACAGGGGGAGCGGAGCTATAAAAAGGCGTCTCCCCAGGCTCCCCCTGTACTCACCTGGCAGCGCCTCTGGCGGCGCTCCGGGTCTTCGGCGGCGGGTCCTCACTCGCTCTGGGTCTTCGGTGGTACCCGCCGCCGAAATGCTGCCGAAGACCCGGAGCGCCGCCGGGTGAGTGCAAGAAGCGGCGCTTAAAAAGGGGAAGCGGCGCCGCTTCTGTTCACAGGGGGAGCGGCCACTCCCCCTGCTCCCCACCTGGCTACGCTACTGCTGCCAGGATGTTCTCAAACGGGCAGCACGAGATGTGAGTAGTGCTGGCTAGGAGTGGGCCTGGCTAAAAGAACCAGAGGATACACAGATTCCCTGCTGCAGCCTCTGCTAGTTCGGCTTCTTTGAAGTCCCATCAGAATTTAAAACTGCTCCCCCAAACCAGGGTCCCCAAAGGAAGGGCAGCTGTAAATCTCCAGGGGCACAGAAGCCATCACTGATACAGAGAGATAAGAGATGCCTCTCTCAGAAGCAGCAGGGACGAATCTGGCCCATACAACTCATTAGGTTTTTGGTTGTTCTTACCTAATGGAATAGCCATAGGAATTAGATGGCCTTCAAGTGGACCGGAGACATCAGGCATTTCTCTGCTGGGGCTGAACAGATACTGGCTTTCTTTAAGGGGTGCAGAAAGTGGCCGCTGCCTCTTAGGACTGATTATTACTTTCTGTGTGCAAGAGTTGGTTTGTGTTCTTGCTGACCTTACCTTAGTACCTGAAATGAGAATCAACTAAATTATACATCTCTCACATGATGTCGTATACTAGTATAAAGCTTATGTAATACAAATTGTTTGGTTGCAATAACTATGTATAACTGCTTTAACAACAGAGAAGGTATGACCAGCCATTGTTCTAATAAATCAAACATGTTGGAAGTGATGAATAAGTTATATTCCTCAATACTGACAGCAGAAAGACATTCTGTAAAGATACACCAAACTCACAACTTCCCCCACCAAAAATACCCATTTTCTGGAACCCCTCCTGCCAATGAATTTTCTTCTGTTTTTATTTTGCACAGCACTCAAACCAAGTGATCAGATAACTGAAACTGCTATCGAAACAGAGTAGGCTAACCTTTGAGGATTTATGAAAGAGAGAGAAAAGTAAATATAGGGTCATACATGAAACACCATAAGGAATAAGGGAAATTCTATATACAACCCTGTATTTAGTTAAAGAAAGCAGCTCTCCTTCCATTTAAATAACATGTAACAAAAAATCTTAAGTTAAGTAGAAACTACCTCTGACATTGACTGAAAATAAATCACAACATAAAATGCCTAAGATCAATTAGAACAAGAAATAACAGGTGTATACTATACATTGCTGGCTTTATTACCCAATGAACTACAAACTGACCCTGGCAGCACATGCCAAGGCCTCTAGGCCTCACTGAACACTAACAAATATATAGCTGGAACCAGTGTGGCTCATCGCTGTGTTAATAATGTTAAAAAAGGTATGAGAGTTACAAAAATGTGTTTAGACTTTATGAAAGGCTATTACGTTGCTGCATGGATTAATCTCACTTATAATACCTGTATGCCATGTTATAAGGCAATATTTAAGTGCTTTTCTTCTACTGTAAATCATCAGACAGGAGAGAAGAATTAACAAGTGTAAAATACTAGTTCCCAACAGGTGTTATATTTTGCCCAACAAAAGAAAACCCATCAACACCGAACTAAACATTGTGGACCATCAGAATTGCTTTCCCGGCCCCTATGCAGAAGAGATCCGCAACTGAATTCCTCCTAACAGCTGAATTTGTAACTCGAAGCAGAAGGGGAAAAGGAATAAAAAGCCCTCACAAGGAGGAACTGTGGCTTGGTCTATACTACCAACTTATGTCAGTGCAACTACGTCACTCAGGGGTATGGAAAATCCACTCCGCTGAGCAACATAGTTATACAGATCTAACGCCCAGTGTAGACAGCACTAAATCAACGGGAGGGCTTCTTCCATCTACATAACTACCACCTCTTGGGGAGGTGGAGTACCTACATCGACAAGAGAAGTTCTCCTGTCGGTGTAGTGCAGCTGTGCCACTGGAGCACTGCATGTGTAGACAGGGAGAACTGGAAGTCCTGGCACAGTCAAGGAATTATGATGTAATTGGAATAACAGAGACTTGGTGGGATAACTCACACGATTGGAGTGCTGTCATGGATGGATATAAACTGTTCAGGAAGGATAGGCAGGACAGAAAAGGTGGGGGAGTTGCATTGTATGTAAGAGAGCAGTATGACTGCTCAGAGCTCCAGTATGGAACTGCAGAAAAACCTGAGAGTCTCTGGATTAAATTTAGAAGTGTGAGCAACAAGGGTAATGTCGTGGTGGGAGTCTGCTACAGACCACCAGACCAGGGGGATGAGGTGGACGAGGCTTTCTTCCAGCAACTAACAGAAGTTGCTAGATCACAGGCCCTGGTTCTCATGGGTGACTTTAATCACACCGATATCTGCTGGGAGAGCAATACAGCAGTGCACAGACAATCCAGGAAGTTTTTGGAAAGTGTAGGGGACAATTTCCTGGTGCAAGTGCTGGAGGAACCAACTAGGGGAAAAGCTCTTCTTGACCTGCTGCTCACAAACAGGGAAGAAATAATAGAGGAAGCAATAGTGGATGGGAACCTGGGAGGCAGTGACCATGAGATGGTTGAGTTCAGGATCCTGACACAAGGAAGAACATGACGGGGAAAGGAGTCGAGGAAAGCTGGCTGTATTTTAAAGAATCCTTATTGAGGTTGCAGGAACAAACCATCCCGATGTGTAGAAAGAAAAGTAAATATGGCAGGCGACCAGCATGGCTTAACAGTGAAATCCTTGTTCGTCTTAAACACAAAAAAGCAGCTTACAAGAAGTGGAAGATTGGACAAATGACCAGGAAGGAGTATAAAAATATTGTTCAGGCATGCAGGAGTGAAATTAGGAAGGCCAAATCACACTTGGAGTTGCAGCTAGCTGGAGATGTTAGGAGTAACAAGAAGGGTTTCTTCAGGTATGTTAGCAACAAGAAGGAAGTCAAGGAAAGTGTGGGCCCCTTGCTGAATGAGGGAGGGAACCTAGTGACAGAGGATGTGGAGAAAGCTAGTGTACTCAATGCTTTTTTTGCCTCTGTCTTCACAGACAAGGTCAGCTCCCAGACGGCTGCACTCCGCAGCACGGTATGAGGAGGAGGTGACCAGCCCTCTGTGAAGAAAGAAGTAGTTCGGGACTATTTAGAAAAGCTGGACGAGCACAAGTCCATGGGGCCGGATGCACTGCATCCGAGGGTGCTAAAGGAGTTGGCCGATGAGATTGCAGAGCCATTGGCCATTATCTTTGACAAATCATGGCAATCGGGGGAGGTCCCGGATGACTGGAAAAAAGCTAATGTAGTGCCCATCTTTAAAAAAGGGAAGAAGGAAGATCCAGGGAACTACAGGCCAGTCAGTCTCACCTCAGTCCCTGGAAAAATCATGGAACAGGTCCTCAAGGAATCAATTCTGAACTACTTAAAGGAGGGGAAAGTGATCAGGAACAGTCAGCATGGATTCACCAAGGGCAAGTCATGCCTGACTAACCTAATTGCCTTCTATGATGAGATAACCGTCTCTGTGGATGAGGGGAAAGCAGTGGATGTGCTATTTCTTGACTTTAGCAAAGCTTTTGATACAGTCTCCGACAGTATTCTTGCCAGCAAGTTAAAGATGTATGGGCTGGATGAATGGACGGTAAGGTGGATAGAAAACTGGCTAGATGGTCGGGCTCAACGGGTAGTGATCAATGGTTCCATGTCTAGTTGGCAGCCGGTATCAAGTGGAGTACCCCAAGGATCGGTGCTGGGGCCGGTTTTGTTCAATATCTTCATTAACGATCTGGAGGATGGTGTGGACTGCACCCTTAGCAAGTTTGCAGATGACACTAAACTGGGAGGAGTGGTTGATACGCTGGAGGGATAGGATTCAGAGGGAGCTAGACAAATTAGAGGATTGGGCCAAAAGAAATGATGAGGTTCAACAAGGACAAGTGCAGAGTCCTGCACTTAGGACGGAAGAATCCCATGCACTGCTACAGACTAGGGACCGAATGGCTGGGCAGCAGTTCTGCAGAAAAGGACCTAGGGGTTACGGTGGACGAAAAGCTGAATATGAGTCAACAGTGTGCCCTTGTTGCCAAGAAGGCTAATGGCATTTTGGGTTGTATAAGTAGGGGCATTTCCAGCAGATCGAGGGACGTGATCATTCCCCTCTATTCGGCACTGGTGAGGCCTCATTTGGAGTACTGTGTCCAGTTTTGGGCCCCACACTACAAGAAGGATGTGGATAAATTGGAAAGAGTCCAACGGAGGGCAACAAAAATGATTAGGGGGCTGGAGCACATGACTTATGAGGAGAGGCTGAGGGAACTGGGATTGTTTAGCCTGCAGAAGAGAAGAATGAGGGGGGATTTGATAGCTGCTTTCAACTACCTGAAAGGGGGTTCCAAAGAGGATGGATCTAGACTGTTCTCAGTGGTAGAAGATGACAGAACAAGTTGCAGAGGGGGAGGTTCAGGTTGGATATTAGGAAAAACTTTTTCACTAGTAGGGTGGTGAAGAACTGGAATGGGTTACCTAGGGAGGTGGTGGAATCTCCTTCCTTAGAGGTTTTTAAGGTCAGGCTTGACAAAGCCCTGGCTGGAATGATTTAGTTGGGGTTGGTCCTGCTTTGAGCAGGGGGTTGGACTAGGTGACCTCCTGAGGTCCCTTCCAACCCTGAGATTCTATGATTCTATGACACACCCTGTATCTTTTATGCTGCTTGGACTCTGAGGAACAAGGATGGCTAAGCATAAGCAAAAGATTGCCAGTGCTAGGCATGGATTAGCCCTAAAAGACATATAGCACTTGTTTATTATAGAAGCTTCTATTACCTTTCCAAAATTAAGAGTGACTCACTTGTTTGCATATGTTTACCTACTTTAACCTTCTAAATAACTCTCTTACTCCCTTTTCCTACTTAATAAATCTTTTGATAGTTTATTATAGGATTAGCTACAAATGTTGTCTTTGGTGTGAGAGCTAAGGTGCAACTGACCTGAGTTAAGTGACTGGTCCTTTGGGACTTGGTGTACCCTAAATATTTTATTGTGATTTTTGGTGTAAGGGAACATCTATCACAAAGGTAACCTTGCCTAGGGGACAAGATAGACTGGAGTACCCAAGGGGACTCTCTGTGACTCAATGTTAAGAATGCTATAGTGTCTGAGGCGTTTACACTAGATAGTTGATTGATTAAATCTAAGTATAGAGCTCACCACCAATTTGGGATTTGTGCCTTGTTTCTTAACTGTCCACCCGGAGGTTGGTACTCACCTTTTTCAACCACTGCAGCAGGACAAACTGTGAAAACTTCCCACCCATAAATATAGACATAACATCAACATGGGAAAACTGATTTGTCAATCCAGTTTTGAAAATATATTCACAAACTAACCCTATTTAACAACATCTAAGCATCAAGCAGAGTGGAACATATATTAAGTACTGTATTTCTTGCTGCGCATACATAAAGCTTCCTATGTAATATACATTCTATGCAAAAAGAAAAGGTTACTCACCTTTGTAACCGGTGTTCTTCGAGATGTGTTGCTCATATCTATTCCAGTTAGGTGTGCGCAAGCGCGCGTGCACGGACGTCGGAAACTTTTTCCCCTAGCAGCTACCCGTTGGGCCGGCTGGGGAGCCCCCTGGAGTGGCGCCGATATGGCGCTCTATATAGTACCCTGCCAGCCCGACCCCGCTCCAGTTCCTTCTTGCCGGCTACTCCGACAGTGGGGAAGGAGGGTGGGTGTGGAATAGATATGAGCAACACATCTCGAAGAACACCGGTTACAAAGGTGAGTAACCTTTTCTTCTTCTTCGAGTGGTTGCTCATATCTATTCCAGTTAGGTGAATCCCAAGCCTTACCTTGGAGGCGGGTTCGGAGTTACGGTAAAGCAGCTTGAAGGATAGCCCTACCGAAGGCAGCAGCATCACGGGAGTGACGGGTGATGGCGTAGTGCGACGTAAAGGTGTGCACCGATGCCCAGGTTGCGGCCCTGCAGATCTCCTGAAGAGGGATGTTCGCCAGGAAAGCCGCAGAGGAAGCTTGCGTCCTGGTAGAATGGGCCGTGACAAGTGGCGGAGGTACCTTTGCCAGGTCCTAGCAGGCACAGATGCAGGCTGTAATCCATGATGATATACGCTGCGAAGAGACCGGTGCTCCCTTCACACGTTCCGCGACAGCGACGAAGAGCTGAGAGGTCTTACGGAACGGCTTTGTGCGTTCTATGTAGAAGGTGAGCGCTCTCCTGACATCTAGCGAGTGCAGCCGTTGCTCTTTAGAGTTGGCATGCGGCTTGGGAAAGAAGACAGGCAGGAAGATGTCCTGTGACATATGAAAGCGCGAGACCACCTTCGGAAGGAAGGACGGGTGAGGACGAAGCTGGACCTTGTCCTTATGAAAGATGGTATACGGAGGGTCGCACAGGAGAGCCTTCAACTCGGATACCCTTCTGGCTGACGTGATAGCCACGAGAAAGGCGACCTTCCATGAAAGATAGAGAAGGGAGCAGGAGGCCAATGGCTCAAATGGCGGGCCTGTGAGTCGAGAGAGAACGAGGTTGAGGTCCCATGCCGGAACAGGCGACTTCACTGAAGGGTGAACCTTTTCCAGGCCCTTGAGGAAATGACACACCATGGGGTGCGTGAATATCGAGCAGCCCTCTGCTCCTGTATGGAAAGCCGAGATGGCAGCAAGATGGACCTTGAGGGACCCAAGTGCAAGACGGTTGTCCTTGAGGTGTAGCACGTAGTCCAGAATAGACGGTACGGGGGCAAGGTGTGGAGATGTGTGTCGTTGGGCACACCAGGCGGAGAATCTTTTCCACTTTGCCTCGTACGTGAGCCTCGTAGAGGGCTTGCGGCTCTCAAGGAGTACACGTCTCACCGGATCCGAGCAAGCCATCTCTGACCGGTTCAGCCATGAATTCTCCATGCTGTTAGATGCAAGGAGTGAAGATCTGGATGGAGAAGACGACCGTGATCTTGAGAGATGAGGTCGTGGCTGATCGGGAGAGGAATGGGGGGCTGTATTGACAGGTCCATCAGGGTCGGGTACCAGCACTGCCGCGCCCAGGCAGGGGCTACCAGTATGACGTCCGCCTTGTCCCTGCGAATCTTGAGAATGACTTTGTGGATCAGCGGGAAAGGCGGGAACGCGTAGAGCAGGCGATGTGACCACGAGATCGTGAAGGCGTCCGCAAGGGAGCCCGAGCCGTGGCCTCTGAAGGAGCAAAAGGTCGGGCACTTCCTGTTGGTTCTGGATGCAAACAGGTCGAGCTGGGGAAAACCCCAGGTGCGGAAAATGGAGTGTATCACGTCTGGGCGAATGGACCATTCGTGGACCAGGAAGCGTCTGCTCAGTTGGTCTGCCAAGACATTCTGGACTCCAGGGAGGTAAGACGCCTGGAGAGAGACGGAGTGGGCCAGGCAAAGGTCCCACAGGAGAAGGGCTTCGCGGCACAATGGTGACGATCGAGCTCCGCCTTGCTTGTTTAGGTAGAACATGGCCGTTGTATTGTCCGTCAGGACCTCCACGCAGCGGTCCTGTAGGTGAGGCAGGAATGCCTGGCACGCCAGACGAATCGCCCTGAGCTCCTTGATGTTGATGTGGAGATCGAGCTCGTGCTGCTGCCACATGCCCTGCGTTGTTAACTGACCGAGATGGGCGCCCCAACCCAGCGCTGATGCGTCGGTCACTAGAGTCAGGGAAGGAAGGAGAGGTTGAAAAGGGACTCCTTCGCCTAATGTCTGTGGGTCTAGCCACCACTGCAGGGAGTCCAGCGTGTGAGCCGGGACTGTGACGACCATGTCCAAGTCGTCTCGGATTGGTCGGTAGACTGAAGCCAGCCACGCCTGCAGGGGACGAAGTCGTAATCGAGCATGCTGGACCACGTACGTGCAGGACGCCATATGGCCCAGCAACTTGAGGCATTGCCTCGCGGTAGTGGTGGGAAACCGGCGGAGCGTGGTGATCAAGTCCACTATGGCGAGACGACGAGCCTCTGGGAGGAATGCCCGCGCTCTGGTTGCATCGAGGATCGCTCCGATGAATTGGATGGACTGAGTTGGAGTCAGTACCGACTTGGAGGTGTTCACGATGATACCTAGATGAGAAAAGGTATCCATGACCGTCTGTACGTGGGCTTGCACCTGTTGATATGACCGGCCTCGAACTAGCCAGTCGTCGAGGTACGGAAAGACGTGCACGTGTTGGCGACGAAGGAATGCGGCCACTACTGCCATACATTTCGTGAAGACACGTGGGGCCGTACACAGGCCGAAAGGTAGTGCTGTAAATTGGTAGTGTGTCTGGCGCACGACGAACCGGAGGAAACGTCTGTGAGCCGGTGAGATAGAGATGTGGAAGTAAGCATCTTTCATATCGAGGGCGGCATACAGGTCCCCGGGGTCCAGAGAGGGGATGATGGTGGCCAGGGAGACCATACGGAACTTCAGGTTGACGATGTACTTGTTGAGGTTCCTTAGGTCCAGAATGGGTTGTAGACCCCCCTTGGCCTTGGGGACAAGGAAGTAGCGGGAGTAGAAACCCTTTCCCCTGAATTCGTGAGGCACCTCCTCCACAGCTCCTAGTTCGAGGAGCGCTTGTACCTCTTGATAGAGGAGTTGCTCGTGAGAAGGGTCCCTGAAGAGGGATGGAGAGGGGGGGTGGGAAGGAGGGGTAGAGTGGAAGTGGATAGAATATCCCGCCTCTACCGTCCGTAGGACCCACCGGTCTGATGTAATACGGGACCACGCATGGTAGAATCGGGACAAACGATCCAGGAAGGGTAGAGAGACTGGACTCGGTGGTGGTGGTGGTAAGTCGTCCCCGAAAGTCCCATCAAAATGGATGCTTAGCGCCCTGTGATGGCTTTTGCTGACCTCTGTTTTGTCCCTGAGAGGGACGGGAAGGCTTGCGCCGGGTAAAGCTGGTTCTCCGCCGGGAGAAATCCTGCCTTGGTCTGGATGGGAAAGACCGCTGCTGAAAAGGCGGAGGTTTGAACGGTTTCCTGACTGTGGCCACGGTGTGCATACCCAAGGACTTGATGGTGTTTCTAGTGTCCTTGAGGTTATGCAGTCGGGAGTCAGTCTGGTCCGCAAAGAGGCCTTTACCATCGAAAGGCCAATCTTGAATTGTATTCTGGACCTCAGCTGGTAGACCAGAAGACTGGAGCCAGGCGTTCTGTCGCATGGAAATCCCCGTTGCTAACGTATGGGCTGCCGCATCTGCAGAATCTAGGGCGCCTTGTAGGGAGGTGCGGCTCACCAACTTGCCCTCGTCAACCATGGCTTTAAGCTCTGTCTTGGACTCAGGGGGAAGTTGGTCCTGAAACTTCGCAACCGCTGACCAGGAGTTATGGGCATACCTGCTGAGAATCGCTAGTTGGTTGGCGATTCGGAGTGATAGGCCCGCAGAAGAGTATATCTTCCTGCCAAAAAGGTCCAGGCGTTTAGAGTCCTTGGACTTAGGGGCGGGACCCTGCTGACCATGCCTCTCCTTTGCGTTGACCGCATCCACCACCAAGGAGCAAGGCATGGGGTGGGTAAAGAGGTACTCGAACCCCTTGTTTGGCACAAAGTATTTCCTCTCTACTCCTTTAGCTGTTGGAGGGATAGAGGAAGGGGTTTGCCAGAGTGCAGTAGCATTGCCGCGGATGGTCTTATTCATTGGCAATGCTACCCTGGAAGGACCTTCTGGCTTCAAGATCTCGTCCACCATCGGGTCATCCTGTTCCTCCACAACCTCCTCTATGGGAAGGTTCATGCTGAGAGCCACCCTCCGGAGTAGCTCCTGCAGGACCTTAAAATCCATAGGTGGGGGCGAAGCAGATGATGTGCCCGCCACTGCTTCATCGGGGGATGATAAAGAGGTTGAGAGAGGGAGGGGTGGGTCTGGTAGGGTATCCCGTTGAACAGCGGGGGGAACCTGTTGGGTAGAGGCAGGCGCCTCCCCTGGCACCGGTGCAGGGTCTCCAGAAGTAGCTTGCTCCACAGGTGGGCGGCTGACAGTGGCCACCGGAGGGTGTGTACGCACCACTGGATAGGTAGGCAGTGGTGCACCCTGGGCCTGGTGGTATGCCCAGGGTGTCCAGAATGGCCACTGGGGCTGCCAACCCGCTGACCCCGAGTCTTGCACTGGAGCTACCTGGATCCCCTCGGGCGTCTTAGATGGTCCACCTGAGCTGGCCGACGATTGGTCTCTGGATGGCCAAGGTGGGGCGGTGCGTGAAGCAGGATGGTCCCTGGATGGTCTAAAGCGGGAGGTGCGCGAGTCACGTGACCTCGAGTGGGACCGAGAACGGTAGTGTACTCTGTCATCCCGATGACGTGGGGACTCGCGGTGCCGTGGTGGAGATCGGTGCCGTGGTGACTCAAGGTGCCTGGATGGAGATCGGTGCCGTGGTGACGCCGCTCGACATGGTGACTCACGGTGCCGGGGTGGAGATCGGTGCCGGGGTGACGCCGCTCGGCGTGGAGACTCAGGGTGCCGGGGTGACTCACGGTGCCGGGGTGGAGATCGGGACCGTGGAGATCGGGACCGTGGAGATCGGGACCGTTGCGACGCCGCGCAGCGTGGTGACTCACGGTGTCGCGGTGGGGATCGGTGCCGTGGTGACGCTCCTCGGCGCGGTGAGTCCCGGTGCCGTGGGGACTCCTGTCGGCGCAGTGAGTCCCGGTACCTCGATGGAGCATCGCGGTGCCGTGGGGACGCGTGGCGACGAGACGAGTCCTGCGAGAAAGATCAGGCAGACTGACGTCGTGGAGAGTCCCGGCGTGGTGGGGATTCTCGGTACGGCAAGTCTCGGCGCCGGGATGGGAGCTCACGTTGCAGTGAGGCTCGGCGTCGAGGGGATGTTCCTTGACGCGGTGAGTCCCAACGGTGCGGCGACTCCAGGCGTCGAGGTGGACTCTGGCGTGGTGTCTCCGCAGAGGGTCGAGCCGGAGGTGGAGAGCGGTGCCGAGATGGCGTCGCGCTCCTCCTGGACACCGAGCGGGACCAGGATCTAGCAAACGAGGACGACCTCGAGCGTGATCGGCTCCGAGGGTCCGGGCTGCGAGTCCCGCGCCACGAGTCGGACCGGCGTCGTGAGTCAGACCGATACACCGCACGGTGCCGGGACTCCGAACGACGCCGGGACTCCGAGCGGCGTGTAGGAGGCTGTAGCTGAGCCGACGGTCCAAGAAGCGTCGGCTTGCCTCTAGAGATGACAGGAGGTCGTGCCGGGATCGGCGCAGGCATGGGGGACGCCGTCATCTCAATGAGTCCCCTCGCGGCCTCGAAGGTGTCCGGTGTCGAGGGTGCCATCGCCACCTCAAGGCACGGTGGTGCCTGCGGGCGCGGGCTGACGTCTGTCTGTTCCAGCGCGCCGGAGGACGGTACCGCAACAGCGTCCGAAGACTTGGGAAGCTCTTTCCGTCCTGATGGGGAAAAGGAGCGGTGCCGAGAGCGGCCCCGGGTCCCCGACGCCGCCCGGCCCCGAGGTGGGCGGGAGTCTTTCCGCGGTGCCGCAGCCGGTGCAGATGGAGGCGCGCTGCGCACCGAGGCGCTGGAGCCCGCACCTTGAGAGGGACAGAGTGCCGCCTCCATTAATAACTGTCTCAGGCGGATTTCTCTCTCCTTCCTGGTGCGGGGCTTGAAGGATTTGCACAGCTTACACTTATCGGCTGTGTGGGACTCACCCAGACACCGAAGACAAGCGTCGTGGGGGTCCCCGGTGGGCATGGGCCTGTTGCAGGATCCACAGGACTTGAAACCCTGAGAAGGCATGCCCTATGCCCGGAGGGCTCGGGAGGAGCCCGCGAAAAAACGTAGAACAAGAACTACTAACTACTACAACTATCTAAACTAATTACTGTACAATGAAAACTATTAACACTAATTACAAATGACTATTAACACGGATAGCTAGGGAGTAGTGGAGCACTTGCGAACAAGAGACCACTGTTCCAACGACCGTCACGGGCGGTAAGAAGGAACTGGAGGGGGGTCGGGCCGGCAGGGTACTATATAGAGCGCCATATCGGCGCCACTCCAGGGGGCTCCCCAGCCGGCCCAACGGGTAGCTGCTAGGGGAAAAAGTTTCCGACGTCCGTGCACGCGCGCACACCTAACTGGAATAGATATGAGCAACCACTCGAAGAAGAAGTATATGTTATGCCACATTAAACATGAGAATTTAAACACAGATCAGGTTCTGCCAGAAGCTGGGACTGGACAACAGGATGAATCACACAATAATTGCCCTGTTCTCTTCATTCCCTCTGATGCACTTGGTACTGGCCACTTTCGGAAGGCAGGATAGTGGGGCTAGACGGACCATTGGTCTGCCCCAGTATGGCCATTCTTATGTTCTCACATAGCAACACTAGCCTGACCTCACTAAATAATCATCTAAAATGTTACAGTATGTATACTCTATGATTTGAGGGAGAAATTCTGCTCTCAATTATACTAGTGTGAATCCAGAATAATAAATGAACTGAAGTTACTCTAGATTCACATCAATATTAAAAGAAATTAGCACTATACAATAACAATAAACTACACATTAAATGGATTAAGAAGTGGCTAACTGACAGATCTCAAAAATTAGTTGTCAAGGAGGAAACATCCTCAAATTGGGGAGGTTCCTAGTGGGTTCCACAAGAATAGGTAGCAGGCCCAACCCTATTAACATTTTCACTGATGATCCAGAAGAGCATATAAAATCACTGATGATAAATATTTGCAATGACACAAAGACTGGCAGAGTGGTAAGTAACAATTAGGACTGAGCATACAGAGCAATCTGAATTTCTTGGTACATTCTCTGAACATGGTTTTCAAGTGCTTTTTAACTCTTCCTTTCTCTTGAAAAGAAAAAAAAAATCACTCAAATTTAGCAGAAACTGGATTTTTGATTAAACACACATGTAAAACATGATGCATTTAAAACTTAAGTTCGTTTTCAGTTACAATTAACCAAGCACAAAAAATTATTCTTTAAAAAACAACAAAAACATAACAAAAAACCTCCTTCACACACTCAGATTACCCAGGAACAGATGGATTTCTCCACCCCCAACTTCTTAGGAGAATTCTTGCACTGATATCAAGCATTATTCAAGGAAGTTTAGTTGCAAAGGAAAAAACTGTTGAGCAAGTTATAAATGACTGAAAAGAGCATCTCAAAATGTCCATTTCAGCCTTAACTAGCAGCATCCTTATTGCAACACTAAATTTAACACAACCGAAATATGCTATTAGTGAAGGGGAGTCACTTTAATAAAATTAGATTTTTTTGACAATCAACCATGAGGCTAACTATTTTCAATGGTTCTGTGGTCTATGTAACATGGTATGCAATCTCCAGGAGTGGGAATCAAAAAGGATGTTGATAATAGGACAGCGCTCAGAGAACAGCCACAAAAGCGATTAAAGTGATTAGAAAACATGCCTTGTAGTGATAGACTCAAAGAGCTCAATCTATTTAGCTTAACAAAGAGAAAGTTAAAGGGTCACTTAATAACAGTCTACAAGTATCTAGTCTATACCACTATATAGTCTCAATCAGAACCTCACAAAAACATGAACAAATTATTCCCAATACCTATTGGAAAGTGTTATTTCACCCATTTTACTAACAAGGAACTGAACCACAGAGGATTTAAGCAAGTTACCCAAAGTCAACCCCAGAAATCTGTAGCAAAGATGGGTAATAAAATTAGGTATTTTAAGTACTAGTCAAGCCCCATCCTACTGCAGGCTAAAACCTTGGGTTGGAAAGTTTAGGATTAGATTTAACTTTATGGAAGCTGTATTTACAGCAAATGCTCATTAAATGACAGTATATTCCCGTCTTCTTCCCCCTTTTTCCCCTAAAGAGAAAATAAATATGTCTTACTTTATTTATTATCAAGATACAGAGAGATCAATATAACTTGCACAGAGTTCCAACTACAGGATAATTCCATTATTTTACGATAGTTTTATTACATCAGGTTGGTGGGACAGAGGGCTCAGCAGTCCCACAGTCCAGGTTGAACACCAGGGACCCTGTCACAACAAGTCATTACTACTCTTTGATATTCACTAAATTAATAATAAATCACCATGTAACATTTAAAGCACAGTCTGACCTTTTTCCTACACTGATCTGTTTTTGCTTTAAAAACAGTGTCAGAATTACCCATCTTCATCCAGTCAATCTCTGTTTATACAGCGTATGGCATATTGACAAAGCTCACTGTAGTTAATACACAAAAAGCTCTGTTGTGAAACAGATATGGTTTCTATGCAACCCACCTCGACAACAAGCCACATAAGCAAATAAATGAAATGTTAAAACAACTAACCATATGTACTCTCTACTCTTCCACCCCCAGATACACACTTTATCCCTATCTTGTATGCTACAATCATGTATGCTACAAACCACACACTCTAGCCTTTAACTGCCTCTCAGCACCATAACCAACTACTTCTTCCAGTCACACCAGACTCCATATCAGCCTTCCCTTTTCCACACTACCTTCACCACATTAAATATCCACACATTTACATTGAGAAAAGTTAATGTAATCATTTGGTAACTCACATTCTCCCTCCACAGTCTCCCATAGTGTCTTATCTTCTATACTTCTCCTTATGTTTGCTCTCCCTTTCTTACTCTTCATATTCTTCCCCACTTCCTCTCCTATTTCTCTGGCTTCCTCCTACATTCCCACTACACACGTCCGCAGTTTCCCCCTCCTGCATGCCACATTCCCCTCCAACTCTCCTAGGTTTCCTTCTTGCTTCTCGGATTCCCCTTGTTTCTGGATGCTCCCAGTGACCCCCTCTGCCTCCTCACACCTTAAAGGGCAACTTAGTGTCACTTTCACTGGGAATGATTCAAGGGGATAGCCATATTTGCTAAACTTCCTCCTGCACAGACTATACAAAAACAGAGATCTCCAATAGCTTCAGTTGTATTAAGAACAATGGGAGAGATAGCAACTATTTTGATAGAGGGCAATTCTTTATGAGTTTCTTTGAGGGAGAACAGTCCCGAGGTTTTGCTAAAGGAAAATTTTAAGTTATGAAGAATAATGGCAAAAGTTAATCCTACCCATAATCCTAAAAGTTAGTCCTCATACCAGATCAGATCAGGATGTACACCTCTAAACATTTTTGTGAAATGAGACAATGTTTTTTAAAAGTAACCAGCTGATAAGTTTGACTGCCACAGACAAATTTCAGCAACAACTTCAAACATTTTTATATAGAAATGAAAAGATATCAAACACAAACCACACAGACATTTCAAAGGGCATAAGAACTAACACTATGTGCGAGATCAAACGAGATCAAACTAGCTAGAGACATAGAGTAACAAGAAAACATTCTACAAATACGTTAGAAGCAAGAGGAAGACCAAGGACAGGGTAGGCCCGTTACTCAATGAGGGAGGAAAAATAACAGAAAATGTGGAAATGGCAGAGGTGCTTTAATGACATCTTCGTTTCGCTTTTCACCAAGAAGGTTGGTGGTGATTGGATGTCTAACATAGTGAATGCCAGTGAAAATGAGGTAGGGTCAGAAGAGGCTAAAATAGGGAAAGAATAAGTTAAAAATTACTTGCACAAATTAGAGGTCTTCAAGTCACCAGGGCCTGATGAAATGCATCCCAGAATACTCAAGGAGTTGACTGAGCAGATATCTGAGCCATTAGCAATTATCTTTGAAAAGTCATGGAAAATGGGAGAGATTCCAGAAGACTGGAAAGGGCAAATAGAGTGCCAATCTATAAAAAGGGAGTTAAGGACAACCTGGGGAATTATAGCCAGTCATCTTAACTTCTGTACCCGGTAAGATAATGCAGCAAATAATTAAGCAATCAACTTGCAAACATCTAGAAGATAATAAGGTGGTAAGTAACAGTCAGCATGGATTTGTCAAAAACAAATTGTGTCAAACCAGCTTGATAGCTTTCTTTGACAGGGTAACAAGTCTTGTGGATAGGGGGAAGTGGTAAACATGGTATATTTTGACTTTAGCAAAGCTTTTGATACTATCTCACATGACCTTCTCATAAACAAACTAGGGAAATGCAACCTAGATGGAGCTACTATAAGGTGGGTGCATAACTGACTGGAAAACCATTCCCAGAAAGTAGTTATCAGTGATTCACAGTCATGCTGGAAGGGCACGAGTGGGGTCCCGCAAGGATCAGTTCTGGGTCCGGTTCTGTTCAATATCTTCTTCAATGATTTAGATAATGGCATAGAGATTACACTTATAAAGTCTGTGGACAATACCAAGCTGGGAGGGGTTGCAAGTGCTTTGGAGGATAGGATTAAAATTCAAAATGATCTGAACAAACTGGAGAAATGGTCTGAAGTAAATATGATGAAATTCAATAAGGACAAATGCAAACCTGCTCTTAAAAATCTCCAATGATGGAGACTCTACAACCTCCCTAGGCAATTTATTCCCATGCTTAACCACCCTGACAGTTGGGCATTAGGAAAAATTTCCTAATGCCCAATCTAAACCTCCTTTGCTGCAATGTAAGCCCATTGCTTCTTGTCCTATCCTCAGAGGTTAAGAAAAATAATTTTTCTTCCTCCTTCTTGTAACAACCTTTTATGTACTTGAAAATTGTTATCATGTCCCCTCTCAGTCTTCTTTTTCCCAGACTAAACAAACCCAATTTCTTCAATCTTCCCTCATAGGCCATGTTTTCTAGACCTTTAATCATTTTTGTTGCTCTTCTCTGGACTCTCTCCAATTTGTTCACATCATTCCTGAAATGTGGTGCCCAGAACTAGACACAATACTCCAGATGAGCCTTAATCAACGTGGAATAGAGCAGAAGAATTTCTTCTCATGTCTTGCTTACAGCACTTCTGCTAATACATCCCAGAATGATGTTTGCTTTTTTTGCAGCAGTGTTGCACTGTTGACTCATATTTAGCTTGTGGTCCACTATGACCCCCAGATCCCTTTCTGCAGTACTTCTTCCTAGGCAGTCATTTCCCATTTTTTATGTGTGCAACTGATTGTTCTGTCCTAAGTGGAGTACTTTGCATTTGTCCTTATTGAATTTCATCCCTGACAGGGATGGTCTAGATAATACTTAGTCCTGCCATGAGTGCAGGGGACTGGACTAGATGACCTTTCGAGGTCCCTTCTAGTTCTATGATTCTATGATTTCACACTTAAAGGCCACCTACATGTATAGAAAAACAGATACAATGTACAATGTACAATGTTTTGCTACATTGTAAACCCCATTTTAAATGCAACTCTAACTATGGAGATATGACAAGTGTAATAATTCAACTATACATTTCTTAAAACACAGTAAAAGTGTATATTGATCACGGATTGCTAATCTGTCATAAAAAATGACAGTTTTGAAAGAGACGGGATCTAAAGTTTGATACAGTAACAAAAGAAATACCTTCAGAATATTACGTGCATGTTAAGAAGAGAGACTATAAGCAGTAGGCTGAAGATGAATTTCCATTAAAAGTATGAATATCATAGCTATGCCCGTAATAATATAACTTGTTGATTTTACAACATGTACCGGGGATGCGTTTCAGAAAGGCTCTCTCTCAAATAATGAGAGGAAAAAGAGAACGATTATCACAACCCACTAAAGCATAACTTGAAGAGTGTGCCTGCTGTAAACAAGCAACTCAATCTGCTATAAGGAACTTGAAAGTGACGACAGACACACCTGTTTATAATTTAAACATGTATGTCAAAGGATTACTTACCCCTAACACACTCTATAACTTTTGGTCTTTGAGGTTTGGATTTGGGAGATGGAGAGTTGAACCTGAGATACGGCGCTTTTTTAAGCGTGCTGCGGTGGCCCTGGTAAATTGGTTTCCCATACACCTGGGACAAATACTCTTCATTCTGTACCACAGCACTTGCTTTCAGAGATCCCTGCACAAAAGAAAAACCATTTCTAAATTCTCCGTCTGTGAAGAACTAAATGTGTAATTATTGCTACACATTTTTTCCAGCAGTTTTACATTTTGTGAAATACTCCGGACAAATAAGATACAGAAATGAAACAGTGTTAGATGAACTGTAAATCTTGGCTTTTTTTTGTTTTTACTTCCGATGTAATTTGATGAATTAGTTGTCATTATGCATAACAACTTTTGCATCAATCAGTATCCAGTATACAATCAACTTTACCTTTTTATACCCTGTTACATATTATTTATTAAGTGCCAATCAGCTCAGTACTCTACAAGCATAAAAATAAAGTCAGTCCTCACAATGGAAACCCAGAGGGAGCCATTTTATTTTAAATTTGTATTTATGGACATATTAATTATATATGAAGTAATGCACACTCAAACAACCCTTTAAACAAACCCTACAACTCCTGTGCCTTATAGCATAATTGCCCAGAATTAAATGTGCAGTATTCCAGATACTACCCAATTATCACTGTGTGTAGAGGAATATTTGCCTTACATGTGAACATTTTAATTACTGTCAATCATAAAGCAGGACACCTACAGTTCCAATTCAGTTCTCTCCTGGAAACTGAAGTAGGGCAATCATTACCAGAAGGAACTCCAAATAATAAACAAAACCCTTTACCTCTGCCCTTCCTTCTTTCTTCAGCAACATTTCAGAAACTGAGTAACTTCTCAAGCTCTGCCTTCTAAAATTATCCTCTGACTGCTTCTGAGAAGGCTTAGCAGCAGATAAATACTTCTTTGCTAAGGATCCTTGGGTTTTTTGAGTTTTTGCTTTAATTTCTTTGTTGGTCTTCATATCCCTGGTGTTCTGTGTTCTCTTGGTCCATGGAGTCTTCGGATCTTTTTGATTATATTGTGTTTGTTCATAATCGCTTTTTGCCATTTCTGCCTAAAGATCAAATGGAAACATAGTCAAATGAGATTTTATCTTCAAGTCTATCAGGAGAGGCTGGGGGCAACTTTAAAGTTCTGACAAATGGTTTGTTTTTCATGTTAAACAGTAACTGTGATGTAGTGATTTTCATTAAGCTAAACAAGTTTTAAAATAGGTGTGAATATTTTGTTGTTAAGCTACAAACTGGCCTAATTGTCTCCTGATGTTTTCATACTGAGAATGAACAATATTTCTGAAAAGTCTACATTTTACAAAACCACAAGAGTGTCTTACAATGCGAGAAACTTTAACTCAAACATTTTCTTCCGGCCATACCTGAATTTCCACATTGATTGCTTTAATCCACTCATCTACCATCTTTCTGATACGAATCTCCTCCAATACATTTCTGAAACACAAAGAAGAAAGAGCTATGTTAGGTCAACGTTTCTCAAACTGTGATGAGTTAGTTCCTAATAATGTAGTGACCTGTTCTGAGGGAGGCTTTAAAAAGCACTGGGAAAATGAGAATATTACTTACCTACCATTCTTGATCTCTGAAGGTATTGGATGTATTCATACTACTTTCCCACACCTGTACCTGTGCTTCTAGAACATCAGTGTTGGAAGCTCCCATATTTCTATGCCCATGCAACATTAACATGCCTCACAAGCAGCTGCCATGCACTTATACACTCATGAGATGGTATAGCAGCCCCTATTGCCTCATATGTTCTTTTTTGAACAAAAAGTGAAAAGCAAGAGAATGAAAAACATAGTCCCAATTTGGTGGGGGAGAGTGAGCAGATGAGTATTTAAAGACAGGTAAGTCTTTTTCTCCAAAAAGGAATTATTATGGATTCCCATTCCCAGAAAATCTTTACAAAAGAGAGACTAGTTTAATTCACGACATCAAAGAGATGAGAGTTCAATTACCACCAAAATATATTTTGCATATATAATGTTATGTAAGCAACTGATAAAATATCTGGAACAGAAACTATAGAGACATCCTAAAAAAACAACTTAGGAGAAAGATTGGGTGCTCACAACATGGAAACAGGTTCTGTAACATCAATGGTCAAAATCAGATTCATGACATGAGACAGAGAGCAAGCAATAGCGCATTGAGAAAGCATGCAGAGTATATTCTCTGCGGTAGCTTTGCTAATCTGAACAGAAAATAAATAGACCTGGGTTGTTATACTGGTGCACGTCATTGTACTATCTGCAGAGAAGCTGGCTACAGTTTTAGACATATATTGACTGAATGATCCCCAACAGGTTCTTGAAATTGTGAGCCTGCTACAAGGAGTAGCAATAACAAAAGCAATCAGACAAATGTTTAAACCATGGCTGTCCTGGAGACAATCTGACTTACTTTACTAGTATCATATGAAACATGAAGTTAAGGCCTTAAGTGTGCTCTACAAAACAACCCCCTAAAAAGCTTTTCATGCTGAGCTTATGACATTTGGTTCAGTTGACCTAGACCTCTTTTTAAATCCTGTAGAGACGAGAGGGGAAAGATGAACAGAAAACCTTTGGATCTTAGTGTGACACTGGTAAAACAAGTGCCAGCTCTGGCCAAGGCTGTAGGTGTTAGCTAAGAACTGACAAACTATAGCTGGAAACCAAACCCGCTGACCTGTATGTTAGTTTTGTTCAAAATAGGTATTAGTCTTATAAGAATGCATTCCGTGTTTAGACTCTATGACATGATTATAAGCAAGTTATTGCATGCATTAATCTCATTTGTAATGTCTGCATTCCATGCTACAAGGAAATTAACTTTTGCTTTTTAACTATGAAAATATTTACTCTGAACTTGTGAACCCTGGCAAGGGAATCATCTCCCCTCCCCCGTGCCCATTCAAGATGCCTCTCAAGATTAAACAGGCCATTAAGGAAAATCACAATACAAAGGATTGGTGAACAGCCTTATCAGACCTTGGAAATGCTACTTGTACAGGAGCTCATCTCATGCACTGGAAGGCTAAATGTAAAAGATAAAACAGCAAGAAAAATTTTCATCTCTTTGCCGTTTAAACTCTCACAAGGTCAGAGACACTAAACTAAGGCAGATATCCTCATGGGTTACTACTGGGTCTGCCCTGAAAGACATTTTGAATTGATAGATCACTACATGTCTGTCATCTTTAGGAAACATAGATATTAACTCATTTGTGTGTATACTCTTGCTTGCTTTAACCTGTAAATAACTCATTTCTCTTTCCTCATTAATGAATCTTTAGTCAATTTACTATAGGACTGGCTACAAGCATGGTCTTCGGTGTGAGATCTAAGGTACAAATTTATCTGGGGTAAGTGACTGGTCTCTTGGGACTGGGAGAAACCTGAATATTTTGTGATCTTTGGCACAAGTGGCCATTTATCATCAACTGGAGGGCCTAACGGACTGTATGTGACTCCATTATAGTGATCCAGGAGTTCAAATTTCTTTCTGGGCTTGTGAAACTAATTATGGAACACACCACCAGTTTGGGGTGTCTGCTCTGTTTTTGACAGTCTGCCCTGAGGTAAACTCTCATAGTCATGAGCCACTCCAAATCTGTATTAAGCATCCACTGGATAGGCTAAGTTATTTGGGTACCTGGAAATTACCTTTGGATACAGAAACTTGATCCTTAACATCTGAAATTGACGCTGCAGAGAAGTTAGAGTTTTTACTACCTCAGAAAGCACTGGGACCCGTGGTTTAGGAGGTTTGGCCTAAAACCCAGCTAGGACAAGCTGCACTGCTGTGCTAGAAAAGGAACAAGTATCAGTTTTCCTTCCAAAAACGTCTCTAAAGTTCTCAACCCATTTTTAACCCTCCCTTAATTGAAAGACTTAGTTTGACTGGGAAAAAAATTAGCTGAGAAATTCTAGAAGGAAAAGTAGAAACTCAAAACTTGTCCTATCCTGCCTATTTGAGGAAAACTGAAATTGTGATGCTGACAAGAAACTTAAGTTCACCTGGACTGACAACAAAAACCCTGAAATATCATCATCTGTCACACCTGAACAGGCAAGAACAAACTGCATCATACTAGAGAATGGCTATATATATTTAGAAATGAAAAAAGGAGCATATTTCCAGGAAGACTGAGTAATGAAGCAAGGGGATGTGTTTAATTAAATAACAAAATATTTTATACTGCTAACAGAGCAAAAACAAATTTAAAAGCCAAAGCCCGCTTTAATGTGAATACGCCTAGAAAAGTTGCAGGTGTTAAACTGATGAAGAGTCTTCTAGATGTGAATGGCATGCAGGGGTGGTGTAGCCATGTTGGTCCCAGGATATTAGAGAGACAAGGCTGAGGTAATATCTTTTATAGGACCAAGTTCTGTTGGTGAGAGAGACAAGCTTTCAAGCTACACAGAGTGAGTTTGTGAAGCATCCAGATGCTAGCTCTCCAGTGACAATGCCAAGGAAAGTACCCATCACACAGGCGAGTGTCAAACAACCATTAACAGCCATTGTCCAGCAAGGGAGCTACAATTTAATGTCTCACCTGCATAAGGCCACACCAGAGGAATTGCTCAACCTTGCCTGGGGATTCATTAATGCCCACCAGACATGCCTGGACTTGTTTTCTCCAGGCACATGGACTAAGGGTATAAAACAGAACACAGGGGCCCCATGCTTGGACTTTCTCCTTCCCCTACCTACGCTGCACGCAACAAGGACACTCTGAAGGCTCCAACAGAGGGGATTGGCCCAGGTTTCAAGGGCGAAACCTGTGTACTATGAACTTCAATATCCAGTGTGGTGAGAAACTGCTTAATCTAGATGTTGCCCAGTCTAATAGGGTTGAGAGTTTAGACCAGGGGTAGGCAACCTATGGCACGCGTGACAAGGCGGCAGGCGAGCCGATTTTCAGTGGCACTCACACTGCCTGGATCCTGGCCACCAGTCTGGGGGGCTCTGCATTTTAATTTACTTTTAAATGAAGCTTCTTAAATATTTTAAAAACCTTATTTACTTTACATACAACAATAGTTTAGTTATATATTATAGACTTATAGAAAGAGACCTTTTAAAAACTTTAAAATGTATTACCGGTATGCGAAACCTTAAATTAGAGTTACTAAATGAAGACACGGCACACCACTTCTGAAAGGTTGCCGACCCCTGGTTTAGACTGCGGGTTTATGATTTATTTGCTTTTGATAACCACTCTTTTTGCCTATCACTTATAATTACTTAAAATCTATCTTTTGTAGTCAATACATTTGTTTTACTGTTCATCTTTACCAGTGAGTTTGCCTGAAGTGTGTGGTAAATCTGCTCAGGTTTGCAAAGGCTAGTGTATGTCCACTTTCCATCGATGAAGTGGTGAACCAATTAATAAATTTGCACTGCTCGTCTTGAGTAGTGCAAGGTGGTATGTATAGTGCTGGGAGCTGGAGAGATTTGGCTGGTGCCTTTCTCTGTGTGATTCATGAGCGACTCTGAGAGCATTCATACAACCTAGCTGGGCGTGGGGGTCCACATGCTGTTGGGCTGAGTGATAACAGGGCCTGGAGGAGTTTGCTGTTTGTCATTAGTAAAGCATTGAGAGAGATAGCCCAGGCTGGAGAGTTAAGGGGGCACAGAGGTCCCACAGTCTCAGGCTGCACCCTGGGGATCCCATCACAGAACACTTCTATCTTTTCTGCATTATTATTCCTAATTCTACCATTTCCATTTAATTGTGGACTAATGCCATTGCTGGCATTCCCCCCCTCCCTTATACATTTAACCTTATTTTCCTGAACTCTGCAGGCCATAGATTTTGCCATATGTCCCTTTGCTTCCTTTATCAATTTTCTACAATCCCTAGCTTCTGATTTATATTCATTACTATCTACTTCCCCTTTTTTCCATATGTTATTTTTTTATTTTGTATAGCTGCCTTCACTTCTGCTCTAAGCCAGGTTGATATTTTTAACTAGTACTCTGAGTAGAGCAGAGTAGGTAGCAGCATGGAAAATTAAATGAAATCCCCACCTGTTTGTAGTCAAAGCATTAATAAAGGTATACATGGCATCTCCATTTTTTGCACGAATAATGGCTTCCAAATTTTCTTCAAGGACTTTTTTATTGTTTTGTACGCCTCTTAAAATCCTTTCAGCATCCTTCAACACGGATTTTGGTGCTTTAACTGTCTGAAGAATAGATGGCTTGGAGACCTGATGACATTCAGCAAGACTAGGTGCAACAACAGGGTTTGTCGGCTAAAATTTAAGAAAAACAATTATTTTAACATACTAAATCATTTTTCTAAATGGAGTGCATTAATCTGATTTACTGTTGATCTAGTATCAGTTCTAAGGCCCAATCTAATAAGGTGGAGAGCAACTACCACTGTCTTTAAACCTAAACTAAAGAGAGATCAGTGTCTTGCAAAGTTAGGGCCAATAGTTAAACAAACAGAAGGAGATCTGAACCTTGTCATACAAAGTATAATATACCGAGTCTAAGGCACAATGCTGATCACACGTGAAAGCAATATAGCATGTGAAAAAGATGAAACCATTAAATGTAATGAGTAGGATTCACATGTTAATTTCTCTGTACAACAGCATTAAAGCATAATTCATTCTAAAAGAATAAGGATTAAATTCTGCCCCCAGATAAAGGCACATAACTCCCACTGAAATCAATCTGGCCTTAAGGAACAGCAGGTAACATAGCACTACATGACTCAGTAGCACCACATGCCACTGATGTTTACTTCTTTATAAGAAATACTGAAAAAAATATTAAAAGTCATTTGGTTTGCAAAACATTTCGCCGAGCTGAAAACAAAATTAGTATTAAACCACTAAGTATGAACACAAAGGACACCAGAACACAGAGATTGGAACAATGATGGGCTTCATACTCTTGTCTGGAAGTACACAAAAGATGACACTTGCTCTCCAAGAAAAGAGGTGGGGAAGAGATGCAGGCAGATGATAATGCTGTTCTGGACATGCTAATGACAAGCTAAAGTGACCCCAGGCCACTTCTTAAGCCATGTCTACACTAGAAACTTATGTTGACTCAAGTTATGTCGGCATCCAGTTGCGGCAGTTAGTACATCGCTTGTGCATCTGCATACTTGGCTCCTTGTGTCAGTGGTGCACATACTACTCCTGGGAGAATTCTGTGCCAAAATATTTAAAAATTCTGCACACAATATTTGAAAATTCTGAACATTTTATTTTTCAAAGTAACACAATATAATCATGCCAGTTTCAATTATTTTGGGAATTTATTTCAAAGAATCTGTCAGCACGCATGTCTGTAACAATATAGACCCCAAAAAAAAAGATTCTGGTGATTATTATTTTTTGACAAAGAGATTCCTTACTAGGCATATTAATATAGAACGTTGTGTAATTCATTTAAATTACAAAACTGTATTTCCTGCAGCTGTCAGAAGCAGTGCAAAGGCTTGGTGAAGTCAGGGATAACAGAGGAGCTGAGGGAGAGGGAAGGAGCTTAGGAGTGAACCTTTTTGGTGTTGGGTGTGGGTGGGGGTTTTCTTGGGGAGGAGGATTGTTAGGGTATTGGGAAGCCTCCCCCATGCAGACCCTGGCTGATCCCAAGCCTCTCCCATTCAGTCACGCATGTCTGCCCCTGTCCCCAAGAGTCTCTCCAGCACCCTCCCCAGGCTCAAGGCCATCACCCCACTAGCTCCTGAGCCCATGCTCCAGTTTGTCCCCCCCACTAGCCATTCTGACCCCCAGGCTGTGAACCCAGCAGCCCTGTGTGCCCCACTCTGTCCTAACCTGGCTCTGCGGCAGAGAGCTGTGATGAACTTCTACTCTTGGGGGAATTCTGCAGCATTGGGCATAGAATTTTGTATTTTCCTGCATAAAATACATTTTGCCTCAGAGTGCTGTGGCTCTGCCTTTTGCTCCCCAGGGGCCGCTGTGGTGCTAGAACAGGGGGCACCGCGGCCTGTGGGGGGCAAAAGGTGGAACCTCAGCACTTCTTGGGCAAAATGTTTTTTAGGCGGAAAAAAACAAAATTACGCGAGACAGAGGAATTCTGCACATCTGTAGATGCGCAGAATTCCCCCAGAGTAACATACTCACCAGCAGTACTTGTATTGGTGCAGAGCACAATGCACCATGGGTAGATATCCCACTTTGCAACTCGCCACCGTCCAGCACACTGTCTTTTGGGAAGTTTTGGCAATGCATCATAGGGTCGAAATGAGTTGCACATGGGTGACTGGGAGCATGGAGTCAACTTCCCAGTTTGCAACTGTCTCCATCCTAGAATGTTATTTATCTCTCATAATTTTCATGTCTTTTTTTCCAAATCCCACAAACCCGTGTGGCCCTCTTTGCTGTCTGACAGAACCGAATGAGTGGGGAACAGGATGATTGCTTGGAAGACAGATTGCTGTGGGACAGAGTGAGAACAATTCAAGGTTGTTGGTGGCATTTATAGAGCAGCCATGGTGGAGTGCCGCTTTGGAAAAAGTCTCTTGCTGACAAGACAAAAGAGAGCCCAATGCTTCAATGCACGGGGCTTGACACTGCTTGGGGAGGAATTGGTATACTACAAATTATCTATCACCTTCATGTAAATTTTAATTTCAGAACAAAAGCCAAGGTTAAAATATGTGCTCAATAAAACATCTGAAATTAGTGAAAATGGTGCAACATCAGGAATTTAGCTGTGGTGTATTTATATACACACACAGAGCACAAAACAGTTATCACATTAGCAGTCCACCTGATATAGAGCTAAGGGGGCAGCATTTATAGTCTGTTTTCCCAAGTATATTTCACTAAACCAGAATATCAAAAGTCACAGAACTACTCAAACCCTGCTTTGGGCTACTTGCTCTGAATGTAACAGACACCTTTGAAAAAGATCAAGATAAAGGAAGCAACAGAGTTTCTATAAATTAAATTTAAAAAATCCCACTCTACCTTAACAAAATCATTCATGTCTGATTTCCATGCCTTTGCTTCCTGAAAAAAAAAAAAACAAAGACAGAAAAAAATCCTTTGAAACTTCAACGATAAGTATCTATCAGAATTAAATTCAGTATTTAGAAGTTAGGTGAATAAAAAATCTAGGTAAAATAGCTTGTATGATGTCTCCACATACTTCTCTGGGACAAGAGGAGCATCCTCAAGCACAACTCCATTTCCTTCATCTCACCTATCTGTCTATGGTACTTATGTGGCCCCCATTACCAGAGTATCTGAGCACATCACAATATTTAATGTCTTTATCCTCACAACACCCCCATTGGGTAGAGAAGAGCTATTTATCCCCATTTTATAGATGGGGAACTGAGCACAGGGAGGCAAAGTGACTTTACCAAGGTCAGCCAGTCTGCGGTAAGGCAGAGAATTGAACCTGGGTCTCCCAAGTCCTAGGGTTGTGCCCTAACTACTGGACCATGCTTCCTTGTCTCAGACTTTCTATTTGTCTACATTTTCTAAGCTGGAACCATGTTTGAGCCCAAACACGTCTTTTCCTCTTACATCTTCTGGGTCTGCAAATCTACCTACCACTGCCTTCTTAACACTGCCTATGTTCCCCCCGCCACCCCCCCACACACACCCTCAACTTCACCTCTGCTAAAATTCTCATGTCTTCCAGCTGACTTTTCTTCCTAAATTGTTACGCTGATTTGCTACAAACACTACACAGGGGAAGCCTGAAGGGTATCTATGTTTGTCTTTGCTTATTCCACTAATTAAACAGAGGAGATTTTTTTCACCTCTTGCCCTTCTTTAACCTGCCATCCCTATCTCCTCTTCTGTCCCTTTAAGGCAAGTTCTCCAATATTTCCAAAGTACTGCCAGAGTAGAGCTAGTCTACTCTGTTCCACAGATAATGCTGCCACCATTAGGCTGAGAGAGAGAGAGAGAGAGAGCGTGTGTGTGTGTGTGTATATATATATATATATATAGAACTAGATTTTTTTGATGTAAGACATCTTAGTTCTGTAGAACCACATTGTTCTAAATTGTTTATAGGTTTCATAAATAAAATATTAAATACATATACACAGCTAAAGCTTCTTCATTTTTAAAAGCCAGTAACTAATCTTCACTGCTGACAGCAGAGACCCACTTTAGTAAAAGGGACTAGCTCAGCAGAAGAAGAAACATGCAAGTAACGGCGCCCCAGGTAGCACTTTGGAAATTGGGCTATTTTACCATAAGAAACAGCTGACAAGGTAGGAAAAGCACTGGTTTAAATCATCCCCCACATTTAATAAATGCAACAAGCCAAAGACTTTTCTCTCCAAAATGTGAATGGCACAATCAGGTCTGCAGCTAGAGTACTGGGGGAGAGAAGAGAGGACAGCAGAAAGCAGCATTTAAAAATCAAAACATTTTAAAAACTTTGAAGAAAAAGTTCTTTATTAATACTATAGGGGGGAGGGATAGCTCAGTGGTTTGAGCATTGGCCTGCTAAACCCAGGGTTGTGAGTTCAATCCTTGAGGGGGCCATTTGGGGATCTGGGGCAAAAATTGGGGATTGGTCCTGCTTTGAGCAGGGGGTTGGACTAGATGACCTCCTAAGGTCCCTTCTAACCCTGATATTCTATGATTCTATGATTCTATTACTCTATAGACTGGATTTTTTAAGTTACTGTTTAGGTAAAGTAACATCATAGCTTTGAAATCCAGATATAAATGTATGTTTATTGGGAGATAATTATATTCCAGACCCAGAACCCTTTTCAGATAAGCAGGTCACAACTTGTAGCCAAGTCATTTTGTAAACATAATTCTGTTTGGAGAGTTGGAAGCAAGGGCAATCTTTGTTGGTACCAGATATCATAATTCTGCTTACATTTTCTTATTGAAATGGTTAGTCATTCCAACAATATGGTGACCCATTTTACCTGTAGCATGCCATGCATTTCTCTTTTCAGCTGGCCAAGATCTTGAAGCACATCTTCCGCTTTCTTCACTGTTTTATTAATTGAATTGAAATCTTGGAGAGGGCCTTCAAAGGCAGGGACTGAGTCAGTTCGCAGGGCAGCAGGCCTGCTGAGAAGATTATATATGACTAAAATCTCACAGCTTCTTGACTGACTTTAAAAACAACTAGCTTCTAATTTGAGAATTTTAACCTGGATTTGAACTTTGCACAAGTATCAAACCTTTACACAGAAAGGAAATTGCTTCTTCTCCCAGAGGCCCTGGCCAATTATATTGCTTCCTTTGTTTAATAGTTACAGTATTTAAACTATTAGGAACGAGATAGAAAAATAGCAGTGATTAATTAATTTCCAAAGTGAAAAGTTTCTCAATTTTCCAACGTTACTTCGATTATTTCAATCTGAATTTAAGGTATAATTTCACTGTTAATTAAATGAGAATATGGTGCAAAGTGATTTTTTTTCCAGATTACACGTTCAAGCCATCAGTGTAATATATAAAAATGTAGTGAAATCTTGACAACAAAAGGGGAATCTGGAAGAAGGTTCTTCAGACAGGAAGGATAACATTTCCTGACTTGTTCTGAGGCTTAGAAACTGATTGCACTAATAGTTACATTTTCCTTCTAGATGCAGTTTAAAAGAATATCCATACATTATTTTTAAGACAGTATATGAACCAGATAGCAGTTTCTGATAAAACACCTTAATGCAAAGTGGCCAGAAGCTACCCTAACTGGAAAACGGAGAATTCCATTGGCATGGGGAACCCCCTATTGGAACACTGCCAATGTAACTGGCTCTAAGCCATTACCTTCCAGCCCGCTACAACCCAGGGAATATACCCAGAAGGGAGATCACCCACAGTGCTGTTCTGCTCCAGTGAGCCCTTTGGGAGGCTGGTTACCAGCCATCATTACTTACAGTTGTCCTAAGGCTCCTCATGCTGTTGTAAAAACAAGCCCTTAGCAGCCCTGGAGATCATGGAAGCACGACGGTTATATAAAGCCACCTTTGCTTCCTCTTTTTGGGTCCAGCACCAAGCACATCTTGGTCAGACCGAAGGCCCAATCTCTCTAATGCACTGGTTCTCAACCCGTGGCCCAATCAGCACACAGTTGTGGTCCATGTGACATCCTCAGAGCCATACAGGTAGAATATATATTGTGTGGATGCGGCCAATATAACACAGAGTGCTGCATATGCAGCCCACAATGGTAAATAGGTTGAAAACCACTGCTCTAGTGCATCTCCTACCTATAATACAGTGGTTCTCAACCTTTCCAGACCACTGCACCCCTTTCAGGAGTGTGATTTGTCTTGCGTACCCCAAGTTTCACCTCACTGAAAAACTACTTGCTTACAAATTCAAACATAAAAATACAAGTGTCACAGCACACTAACACTGAACAATTGCTGACTTTCTCATTTTTACCATATAATTATAAAATACATCGATATGGATTCTAAATATTGTACTTACATTTCTGTGTGATACTTCAGCTTGTTTTTCACTTATGAGTCTTGTCTGAAGCCAAAGCCCCACCGTCCAGGGTTGAAGCATGTAACTTAGCTTCACAGTGCCCACTCTGTGTGAGACCCTGGGCAACTGCGTTGCTTGCCACCCCCTAATGCTGGCCCTGTGCTTGCAACCCCCTAAACCTGTCCTTCAGCCCCCAAGTTGAGAAACATTCATTTAGATGAGTGGAGTATCCCCTGGAAGACCTCTGAATAACCCCAGGGGTATGTGTATCCCTGGTTGAGAACCACTGTCTAGCACATACCTAAGTCATATAAAAATACAAAGTCTGTATGAACTTCTGATTCCGTCACATTTACTTACCACTCTCTCTCAGAACGCCAGGCCATTTTGGTAGTGTTTAATGACGACTTCTCAGAAGACTCAGTTTGTCTCAATGGAGTTTCTTGAGAATTCAGGATCTGCTCCAGAAGTCTCCCTCCACCTACAGTAGGAAAAATATAAACAACATTATTAAGCATATTTAATACATTTAAGTGGCTTATTTTCATTCATTTAAAAAAATAACCACTATACAATATTTAACTAGATTTATGAGAATATTGCAATGGAAACTATTTATCAATTTGGTTTTAAAAAATCATAGAATAATAGAAACATAGCGCTGGAAGGGACTTTGAGAGGTCATCTAGTTCAGTCCCCTCCTCCTCACGATGAGGCAGAGCCAAGTATACCTAGACCATCCCTGACAGGTGTTTGCTCAAACTGTTTTTTAAAACCTCCAATTATAAGAATTCTAGATACGTACTGATCTCTTATTCCCTGGGTCTTCTTTGTTCCCCCCTTTTTAAATATAGGTATTATATTTGCCTTTCTTCAGTCCTCTGGGACATCACCCTTCCTCCATGAATCCACGAAGATCACTAATGTACTTTTACAGCACCAAAGAACATGCTATGCCTAAAAAACATTCAGGTAAACATGTTGTTTTATTTAGGACTCCTATGCAACAGTGAGAGGAGAGGAAAAACAAACAGGAACACCCTCAGATTGGAAACCATACAACACATGGCAAAGGAAACAAACAGTTTTCACGAGACCAGTGAATAAGTGTATTTTATTTAATATAGGTGTATTTAGAGATGAGGCCCTCAGGCCAGGTCTATACTGCAAAGTTTTGCTGGCATAACTATGTCAGTTACGAGTGTTAAATATATAAATGAAAATCAAACCCCTGACAAACATGATGGCATAAACACCCATGTCAACACAACTTATACCGGCAAGAGTCATTTTCCTAGTATAGATATTTCAGCAAAACCTCTGTAGTGTAAACTAACCCTTAGAATGACTCCAGACCCTAAAACTTGAGAGTCTTAAGTCTAAACAGTAAGACAACCACAACTAACACTGCCACAACAACAACTCAGAGAAACATTTTGTCTTGGCTCATTTGGGGATTTTTTGATTCCATCTTACAGTGGGTGCATTTTTATTGATGTGGGTTACTTTTTCATGCTCCCCAGAAGTGTTCTGAGAGACTTGAAGAGAACGATAAATGCCTAGCACACCAGGATAGGGAATGGAAAAATGCAGAAAGGCAGAGGGGAAGTGGAATTAACTGGTGGAGCACAGAGCCCATATAAGAAAATAGTAAACAATGAGAACAGAGATGTAGTCAGGGATGAATGATGAGAAGATTCATTCTGATACAGAAGGTAAGAAGCCAGGAAAGGGATTCAAAGATGGAGTGACATGGGCCAAGCAGTGAGCAAGAACGATTATTTTAGCCAAGGCCATTCTGCATGGACTGGAGAAGAGCAAGAGGGAAATCTGGGGGCCAGAGAGAAGGTTTCAGTAATCTAAGCAGGAGGTAACCTAGTGACAGACAATCATTTTGTCCACATGGTAAGAGTGCAAGGGCAGGATTTTAAAAAATGTTCTCAAAAGTCAAACTTAACCAGCTCCGTGTGTTTTTTAAATATAGTACTGAATTCTGGGCTGCCAAGCCAGTACCAAGTACGGCTGTTAAACACCTCCTTTGTTCAACATACTCTGTTTTTATTAATGCAATCCAATATACCATCTGCCTTTTTGTGACAGTGTTCAATTTATCTACCACTGTAACTCTTCTGGCCTAGCCAGTACTCCCCTATTCAATATTTGAGGGTATGATACTGCATTCCTACACAAACCACTGTAATGAAGGCTGAACTGCACTTTAATCCTATCTTCTCAAGTGTCTTTAAGGTGTACATCATGTATGATTTGGGCTCCCTTCAACATTCCTTACTCAGAAGTCACTAGTTTTGCCTGAGTAAGGAGTAATGTATAGGGCCATTAAATACCACACTCACCACTTCATCCTTCAAGTCTAACATGAAAATATTAAATACTATTGAACACAGAACCGACCCCACTCAACACCTGCCTCTAACTTGACAACAACTCTTCATTAGTTAGCTGGATATTTAACGTTAGGGTCAAAGTGCAATGGCAAGACAGTGGGGAAGCTCATCCAGAGCATTCATTAACAGTACTGCCTTGAAGTTCGGGAGTCATTCATTTACTGCCAGCACTAACCCTTCACCAAACACATTTTTAGAAATTCTGAATGTGTATACCTAGATTCAGGTAATCCAATAAGGCCTATCTTCAGAGAACGTGAAGATGATACAGGCAATAATAGCCACTGGCTATAGCCATATCAGTGAAGGGACAAAGGAAGGCTATTTCTGAACTTTCCTCTGGACTCTTACCCACAACACTTCCATATGCTGATTTGGGCACATTTTCCTTTTCTGCTATAGGTCTCTCTTTCTTTGAAATTTTCTGTGAGATTTTCACGTCTTTTGATACAGGTACAGGAGCATATCTCCGAGGAGCTGGTGTCTTCAGAGGTGATTTCTGTGTACGAACGCCATAATTTCCAAATTGACTTGAATACGCTTAAATTCAGAACCAAAAAAAAAAAAGAATTTTTTTTAAATCCGAAGTTAAAAGATTGATTTCCTTTTCAAAAACTCTTCAAAAAAGCAAACAGAAGTTTAAAAAATCCCCCCAGAAATATAAACACACTTCCATTAGCAAGACAAAAATTTTAAAAACAGGTAGTAACTTTGGTATTGAGGAAAGTAAGTGGAGTATGTCTACATTGGAGCTGGACTGTGTTGTTCCCAGCTCGGGTAGACATACCACGCTAGCTCTGATCCAGCTGGCACGCTAAAAGTAGAAGTTCAGCTATTGCGACATGAGCAGCAGCAGGGGATAGGCACCTAAGTCCGTACTAAGGCTCAGGTGGGATCTTACTCGGGGAGACTAGCCCCTCCCTGAACTCTCACTGCCACAGCTCCACTTGTATTTTTAACATGCTAGGTCAACCAGAGTCAGCACAGATATGTCAACCCAAGCTGGAAATTACACCTTCCAGCCCCAGTGTGACACACACTACCTCAAAATAACCCCCTGTAACCACCTTATTTACCAATTTTATATGGTTATGAGATATTTTGTACAAAGTATGTCTTGTGAGGTATCATTTGAAAACTCATGAGCTACTGAACATCATCATCATGTTAGCGTGTGTGTATCATCATTGTATATGGAGTTATGAGATTTTGCTATGTTTACTTTGTTACTCAACATTTTGGGAGTCTGGGAAATGCCCACAGACCAGCTCCTCAGAAATAACAAAGGCCTTGCATGTCATCCCAAATGCCATGTACACAGAAGGTGACATGCTTTGAATCTCACATACAAAGGAGACTGCTCTGTCTATACTCCATGGGGGGGGGGGGGGAGAGGGGCTGTTCCTCAAGGAGAGGAGGAGGGCATAAAATGAGAGACATTGGCTCCTGCATTACCTCTCTCCTTCCCCACCTCTAGCGAAATAAGATTGCTTGAAAAGCTTTGAACTGGGGTGATTGGTCCCAGCTGGGGAGGGAATCCAGCCTGTGTACTAAGAACTATGAACTGCTGGCAACATTCAGAGGGGTGAGAAAAGCTGTTTGCTTCAAATTTTACTTAACTTGGTAAAATTTAGGAATTATATTGCAATTTTATCATTTTATTTCTTTTTGTAACCAATTCTGACCTTTTATGCCTGTATCACTTATTATCATTTTAAAATCTTTCTTTCTATAGTTAATTAACTTGTTTTTATATTTTATCTAAATCAGTGTGCTTTGACTGAAGTGTTTGGGGAATCTCTGCACGGGTTAATAAGGGCTGGTGAATATTCATTTTCTTTGATAAAATGATGGACTTATGAGCTTACTCTGTCCAAGGCGGTCTTGAGCAGTGCAAGATGCACATTTCTGGGGTGCGTGGCTAGGGGGATTTGCAGGTGTAACCCTGTTTACAGTTCATGAATGGCTAGCAGAACATTCATGTAACTTAGCTGGGTGTGCCTTACATGCTGATGCCTATGTGAAAGCAAAGCCTGGAGGGGCTACTTTTCACTAGCATAGCAGTGTAAGAGAAGACCTAGGCTGAAGAGTTAAAGGAGCACAGTGATTCCACAGTCCAGATTGTACCCTGGGAGATGTCACTCCCAGTGCAGACACACCCTAACAAGAGTCCAGGGCAAGATACAGCATGGTCGGGCAGTGTACAAGTTTCCACATTCACTCTCTTTTATAAAACAGTCTTGGGCCTCTTGAATATAATCAGCTAGGTGAGCATAAGTATCCACTAAATAACAAAAATCTCACTTTGATTTGATATAAATGTGGTTTTTAGTTTATGTAGTACACACTACTACATAAGATAAAATCAGTTGTGCACAAATATTTGTTATTCCTTAGAAATATGTGGTCCTAAATTTATGAAAGCAAGATTAAGACAGAAATGAAACTGAATATCTAAATTAACTGAATGGTTCACCTTGGGTGGGCACAGCATTGGTAGAGAATAAATTCCTATGACATGAAGAGACTTGGCTGGTAAGTGGTTGTTGTAACTCTGGTTTTGTAGAATGCTTTGCCAACAAATTGGAAGATGGTATGTTAACCAGTTGGAAACCACCTGTGTTGATTGCAGAGCTAATGAGATGAGACTAAGAGACAAAAGGTACAAAGTTAATTAAAAAAAAAAAGAATTATAGCTATTTAACAAACAATCTGAAAAAACAAATATGTAATATAATTGTACTTATTGAGATCTGGGGGGAAATGATAGGCAGCAGGCTAATAAAACTAATACTTGCTCATTGTTTTGAAAGGGAGAATAAAACAAAACTGACATATAGGAATCTCTACCCCCCACCCCCTCAAAAAAAAAGGGGGGGGGGGAGAATAAGCATTCCCATTCTGGCTGGTTCCCAAAAACACAGACAGTAGGATAAGGGGGATTTTTTTTCCAAATCCTTAGGGTATGTCTATACGGCCATCACGGGGTGTAATTGCAGCTCAGGTAGACATACCCAATTTAGCTTTAATCTAGCTAGCCCGGGTAGTGGAGCAGTGAAGCTATGGCAGCACACGCTTCAGTGCAGGCTGTTCAAACCCATCCAGAACTGTGGGTAATTAATTACTCACGGGGCTAGTCTGCACTGAAATGCACACTGATGCAGATTCACTGCAGATTAAAGCTAGATCAGGTATGTCTACCTACGCTACAATCACATACAGACACATGCCTGACAACACTGTTATTAAGTTGAAAACTTCCCAAACAATCTAAGAGACTTGTTCCCATGACAGTGCTATCCAACGGACTCACAATCTAACATATTTATCTTCACAGCACCCCTATGAGGTAGGGGAGTGTTGTTATCCCCATTTTACAGATGAAGAACTAAAACAGAGAAGCCAAGTGACTTGCTCAAGGTCAAACAGGAAGTCTGTGGCAGAGCAGGAATTTGAACCCCATTCTCCAGGTCTAGGCTAGTTCCCTAACCACTGGACCATTCTCCCTTTCTGGAACTAGGTCATAAAACTTCTCTGTCCTATACCACACATTCTCCTCTGAAATTTTAACTGTTTAAACAGGTAAAAAGCCACCAAACTAATCCCCCTGGCATAGACATATGGGCACAATAACAATCTCATACATGTGAAAGTACTGTTGCAGCTTTACTCAATTAAAGAAATTTAACAAAAAACTTCAGTATAACTAACACAGATTCAGAGAAACAGCAAGAAGTTTTATATTTCTATGCAGGTACCTGAATATGTATTTGTTGCTGTTGTAACTTTTCAAGATGGTGAATCCGCTGTTCCATGAACACATTCATCTGTTTTTCAAGCTCGTTGACTCTGTCATGACAACGGGATCTCTCCTGTTGTTGAGTCTTTATATTTGTTTGCTGTTCTGCAACGCGTTGCAGTTGCTTGTCTGTCTCCTGTAGTTTATTGAGCAATGCTGAAACAGAGCTAACTTTTGCTTCCAAATCGCTTTGAACCTGAGGGAAAAAATTAGACTCTATAGCTCAGGTACAGTTCAAAGAGAAGTTTGAAACCTGAGGCAAGAGGAAGCAGGTATTAATGCCATTCCTATTTGTTCCCAATATCCCTCCTCCACCATTTCATCACACACTTTTTGGCATCTATATTTTCTTCAAAAGATATAAATAATAATAGTCCTGATTTGGGCTGATTTGATAATACAAGAGAACCTTTCCAAAGATAAATACAGCATTACACAGGTAGTGTTCCTTAGTGTCAAGCCACTTTTTACCCAAATAAAACGAACAAAAACATCCCTTAAAATAAGCAGTACTCCTTGTTGTTTTCCCCTTGCTAAATACTCACACCTTCTCGTCAACTGTTTCAATGGGCCACCTTGTTTACACTGGCCTCATTAACACTACAAAAGTGATTTCCACTCCTTCTTGTCAACTATTGAGAACTGCCTGCTTCCAACTTAAATTGAATTGGTTCGTTATCACTGACCCCCTCTTGGTAAGGCAACTCCCATCTTTTCATATGCTGTGTATTTATACCTCCCTACTGTATGTTCCACTCCATGCATCTGATGAAGTGGGTTTTAGCCCACGAAAGCTTATGCCCAAATAAATGTGTTAGTCTCTAAAGTGCCACAAGGACTCCTTGTTGTTTTTGCCAATATTATCAGAATGCTGTAGACTCTCTTTTATGTTAAACCAATCTTTACATTAACTCTCACTGGCAAACCCCCCCAAATCATTATTGCTCGGAGAAAACTGCGGGTTTGGTTTTTTTAAAAAAATTCATCGCGGCGTCATGGGTGTTTGAATTTAACGGGATATACATGGCTGCCAAGTCTTTTTCCCCCTCCCCTCCGAATGCTGCTATTTTCCCAACAGCAGGGAGCAGAAGCAGTCATTCTTTTACTTCCACCTCCCTGCCGAGGCCATACCTGCTCACAGGGTAGTGGGGGGTGGGGTGGGGGTTGCCTCCTCATCTGGTGCAGTCCATCCAGCCCAGCCCAGCCCAGCCTAGGACAGGGATTGACTCGCCCCACACTCAGCTCCGGACCAAGGATGCTGCACAATTGCTTCCTGTCCAACTCGTAGGGAGAGGGGACGGCACAGACAATGCACAGCAATTAGGAGCTCTGACCCACCCCACAGCAGTGCCCAGCAGGCAAAGGAGCTGAGACCAGGATCCGTTGCTTGGAGCACGAGCAGAGATGAGAGAGGGCCCTGCCCTGGCGGGGGGATCCGTGTGAGACTGTAATCCATCCCTGTTCAATTCCGATGCTCAGTATAATTCTCATAGCTGCTGATGCTGCCTACGTAGACCACTGCTTCTGGTGCAAGGCCACAAGCACAGACTGGTGGGACCACAACATCATGCAGACTTGGGATGACCAGCAGTGGGTCGAGAACTTTTGCATGAAGAAAGCAACATTTCTGGAGCTTTGTGAGCAACTTGCCCGCATCCTCCAGCGTAAAGAGACACATCTGAGGTCACTCTTGGCAGTCCAGAAGCGGGCTGCTATAGTTGTCTGGAAGCTGACTACTCCAGACTGCTAGAGGTCCATTGGCAAACAGTTTGGGGTTGGAAAGTCGACTGTGGGTAGAGTGGTGGCAGAGGTTACTGAGGCAAATAGGCATGTGGTTTACCCCAAAGTGGTTGGCATTAAAGATATTCCAAAGGTAATTGCTGACTTTGAGAGAATGGGGTTTCCTGACTGTGGAGGGGCTATTGATGGCATTCAGGTGCCCATAATTTGCCCTCCTCAAGAAGCACATGAGGGCAGGGGGCTGGACTCTATGACCTCTCGAGGTCCCTTCCAGCCCTAGAATCTATGAATAAGCACGAGTACATAAACCACAAAGAGTACTACTCCACTGTTATGCAGGCACTTGTGGACCACAGAGGCAGATTTATGAATGTCAGCTTGGGAAAAGCTGACACGATGTACAGGAAAAGTTTTTCGCCGCTCAGGATATACATAGACAAGCTGGGACACTATTAACACCAAATGACATTGAATTAAATGGTGTTACTGTCCCACTGTTATTCTGGGGGACCCTGTCTATCCGCTTTTTGCCTTGGCTTCTGAAACCATACCCTGATTTCAGAGGCCCTGGCAAAAAAGAGATTTAATTACACTCTCCGCAGGTGTAGAATGGTTGTTGGCAGACGATAAGGCCTAATGAGACAGAATTATTTCAGGGGCAGATAAAGATCTGCAAAGTCAGCAGACACCTGATTCCCCAGAGGTCAGAGATATATAAATCAGAAGTAAGAAAACCAGGTAAGTATCTATGTGCTTATATGACCATCCATCATCGCCATGTCTAAGCACCTCAAACATTACTGATTTTACCCTCACAACACCTATGAGGTACTGTGCGGGGGTTTACAGACCCCTCCCTAAGACTAAAGGGGTGATGGAACTGGACCAAGAAGGCCCTGCCCCATAGCAGCTGCAGAGAATGCTCCACATGGAGGACCTGCTTACAATGGGATAGTGGCAATAAACTGGGAGAGAGAGTGAAGAAGAGGCTATCTACAGGAAGGAAGCCAATTAGTACCCTTCTGGTACACAGGAATCCACAGAGGCAGGACCTAGACTGTGGGTAAGGCCGAAACGGGCAGCGAGGGGCCTGACCCCTTTTTCTCTCCCCTTCTGCCTGACAAGGCTAAAATCATAGGACACTGAAAAGGGAGGACTGGGAAGCTCCTACGAACTATCTGAATTGCTGAGAATGTTTGAACAACCCTCTGTGAGGAATGAAGCAGAGGGCTGTGGCCATGCCCCAAACTGAAGAGAACACCGGGCGGTGGGTATGAAGTGGCCCAGGGTAGGCTGGTCTGGGTATCAGCTAGAGGGAACAGAAACAATTCCCACTCCTCCCCACTTAGGCCCTGGGTTGAGAGTCCGTGGAAAGGGCGAGCGCGGGTTTCCCTACCCTTCCCTCTACTCTAGACTGATCAGGGGCAACCCAGAGAAGGACAGACTGACTTGGTTGCCAGGGCTTCATATTGCCTGATAAGCCTCCCCCACCACCCAGGACTCTAGAGCAGGGATCTCAAACTCAAATCACCACGAGGGCCACATCAGGACTAATACATTGGCCCGAGGGCTGCATCACTGACACCTTTTCATATAAAGGTACAAAAACACACCCCCGCGCTGCCCCTGCCCCCCCCCCCACTCCATGGGGCCCTGCCCCGCCTCTTCTCACCCCTTCCCCGACTGCATTCCAACCCCTTCCCCAAAGTCCCATCCCCTACCCCACCTCTTCTCCGTCTCCTCCCCTGAGCACGCAGCTCCCCGCTGCTCCCCACTCCCTCCTGGAAAGCACTAAGCACCACCAAACAGCTGTTTGGCCGCAGGAAGTGCCTGGATGTAGGCAGAGGAGCGGGGTTGCAGCGCACTGGGCGGGAGGGGAGGAGAGGAGGTGGTGGTAGGGGAGCTTGGTGGCCACAGGAAATAACTCCAGGGGGCGTGTGGGGAGCTTGGCCGGCCGCAGCAAATAATTCTGGGGGAGCGGGGGGGGGGACCCCCGCTCAGAGCTTGGTGGGACGTAGCAAATAACTCCGCGGGCCACATGGTTGAGACCCCTGCTCTAGAGACTGAGTCATGGCCTGCTTACTAGGCCTGCTGGTCCCCAAGTGAACCCTACTACAGGTACTATCCCTATTTTCACAGATAAGGAACTGAGGCACAGAGAAATTTAGTAACTTGCCCAAGGGCACACAGGAAGCCTGTGGCAGAGGTGGGAATTGATCCTACATCTCCTGAGTCCCAATCCAGTACCTTAACCCCAAGATCATCTCGCTTCTCTCCCATGCTATCTAGAGCATACCTGTGGGTGAACTGTGACCTTCAGGAAACGGCTATACATGTTATGTTGACTGCATGCTGTAGGTTTTTAAATGAGCAGTAAGAAGGCTGATCAGTGTCTCTTTGAAATACCAGATGAAAACCGCCTCTTGATTTTACAGAAATTCACTGGAATCAAACCTCATTTATCCTTTTACTCTCCAGTTAACACAAACCTGACCTCTCTTTTTTGGATTCTGCAAAATAGAGTTACATCTCAATAAGAAGTTAGGGGAAGTTCCTTCTTTCTGGCTTGAACATTGATAGACTGACCAACCAGGCACAGCCACATTTGAATAACAGGTGCGATGTGTTGTCTAAAGTTTTGGCCATCTAGTTTTTATTAAGGAGATTTACACCATAGACAAAAAGTTAAAGCTACACCAAAGGGGACCTATAAACAGCAGTGTAATCTATCAAACGTGGGCTTTCTCCCATCCTATTCACTATGTGTAGGGAACCACGGAAGATTGTGTTACGGCATAGCAAGGGTGTTTTCGCTTTCTCACGCTTTCTCAGCGGCCGGTTACTGTAGGTCACGGCCTGCCAGCTGCAACCTGTTTTGAGCTAGTTAGAATTGCTTTGTATGGTCTTGAGCCAGGGGACGGACACAGCCTGGGGAAAGCCCCTGATTCATTATGTATGAGATGCTTTTATATAGTTGTATGAGCCTGCCCCGCTTTTGGACTCCATACCAGGCCGAACTTCGGTGAGCTGGGTTCCCCGCCTCCGTGACAGCAACGCCAGGAGTCCCCGTTGCGGATGTGTCACTTTGCCTTCAATAAAGCCAATAACTCAGTGTGTGTGGGCCTCGTTCTTGCAGAGCACCCTGGGTAGGCCCGCAGCCTCCCAAGAACCTAACACTATGTACTACACAACATCACACTATCTCATGTGACACTTCCCAGGGTACCCAGAGCTGCAAGGCACCTCACTACCACCTGCCCTTACCATGAGAGAATCTTGTCTGTGCCTGCTGTGGATCAGTTCCCTGACTCCAATAGCCTCTGGCAACACAAGCTGCCTTCCAGGCTTCTGCAAGCCTCGTGCTCTCTGTACAGGTTAGCAACAGGTATGCATCAACCCTTGAGTCCTCAGAGCATCACTCTGGAGGACTCAGATCCACTGAACGTTCACCGAACTCTTAGATCTTCTTCTCCTAAGGGTATAGCACACAGCAGTTTACAAAATCCAACTCAGGATCACTAATCTGCTTAATTTACAGCACTTAGATATATTTACAGTGAAAGCAAGAATAAGTTTATTATCAAAGAACAGAGACTCAGCTGACAGTAAGAATATTGGAAACAAATAGTTACATAGAAAACAAAATCATAAGACGCTTTTTAGAACTTCAACTTCACTTGCAAGGCATTCCCCTATCTCCTACAGAATAGCTTACTCCAAGTCCTTTCCCCAGCATTGTCAACCAGAATGTCTGAGATTCTCCTTTCATGTTTGTCTCAAGGCACGCTACCTTCATGTATATATAAACAAACTTCTCACATATTTTTTGTATATACATCTCACAATGATTAAGATGATCAGAGGGACACAGACTTTCAGTAGAGATCTTACATGACCTCTTCTGGTAAACCCAGAAGATCCCTGTACCCCAATGTACCCTGTGCCTTCTGCCAATTGGCATCAAGAGGCCCTTGGGTCACACCTACAAATACACAGAAGAGACCTCACTGAAAGCACCCAGTGTTTGTATCCTTTTGTCATTCCCTCCTACCGACCCAATGAGCCATGCTGTTCATCGAGATGGCTGTGAGCACATATGAAGAGGATACAAATGAAAGACAGTGGGAGTTTCACTACTAGCCACCTCAGACTTATTTATTATTTCTACTATTTAACTTGACAGAGAACTAATTTCACCAAAAACGTCTTACTTTGAGAAGTGGCGCTGTTGTAGCAATGGCAGCCGCTGTGGCTGCCGCGATGGTTGTAGCTGAATCTATATTGCTGTGTGCTGACCTGGTATCTTGAGCACTCTCTTTCTTTTCCGTAGATACATTTTCTAAAAGCTGTACCTTCACCTCCTTAAATACAGGAGGGTTTTGGGTTCTATAAATACAAAACATATCTTCCTGTGAATGGCATTCATGTCAATTCTGGATCAAGCATAATGTTCCCGTTCCCTCCACTCCTTCCCCATAAACTAGTCTTTCCTCAGCACTATTAGCCATTGTGAGGCTTTCCAGGGATACCCAGAGTGGTGAGGTCCCTCACCACCACCTGCCCTTAGCATGAAGATGTCTTGTCTGTGCCTGCTATGGATCAGCTCCCTGAAACCACAAGCCTCTGGCAACACAAGCTGCCTTCCAGGCCTCCGCAGGCCTTGCTCTCTCTGTACAGGTTAGCAACACACACACCAACCCGCAAGCCTTCCAAATGTCCCTCTGAAGTGCTCAGCCCCTGTTTAACTGGACACTCACAGAACTCCTAGATTCGCTACCTCCAAAGGAATAGTACACACCAGGTTGTAAGAGTCAACTTAATACACGGCACTCAGATATACTTATAGTGAAAACAAGAATATGTTTATTATCAAAGAACAGAGATTCACGCGAAAGAGTGAGAATACAGGAAACAAATGGGTTACATATAAAACAGAATCATAACATGCTTTCTACAGCCTAAGCTTAATACACAAGGCATTCCCTATCCCTTACAAGATAGCTTACAGAAAGTCTTTTTCAAAGCATTTTCAGTCAGGCTGGATGAAATCCCTTCTCATAAGATAGACTCCAAGAGCAACTTGTCCTCACAGAATGAAGAAATAACCTGAGGGTTCATCTGCACCCAGATATCGTTTCAGAAGTTCACTGTCCTACTCCTAAACAGGATAATTCTTGCTGGCTTTGTTTTTTCCTGCAACCTCCACAATCTATTGATTGGTATTTTGCTTGGTCTGTAAATGGGCATCCACTGAGAACCACACAATACTTAATTTGCACATGACCAGCCAGAGTGAGATAAGCATCTCTTCCCATCTCCCTGCCAGGAGTATGTGGATTATCTTTAGGGCTGTGAGTTAAGACAGGTCACTAAAAGAACATAATTTTTAGTATCTATACATAACTTCACATATTTTCTGTACATACATCTCACAATGATTATGATTTCCAGTATGACACAGACTTTCATTACAGACCTTACAGGACATTCTTTGCTGGACCAGCTCGTAGATATCAGACCCAGGGGATTCCTGTAACACCTATGTACCCCTGTGCCCTTTGCCAGTTGGCATCAAGAGATTCTTGGGTCAGACCCATACAGGCATTCATGGCTTCTCCAACAATAAACTTCATTTAAAGAAAAATTACACATTTCTCCCACACAGCTGACACTGAAGAATTTTACTTAAATCTTTATTGCAACAAGATAATAAAGATTTGTTACAGAGGCACCATTTGTTAATGTTTGTACTATTAAGGGCATGGTCTGGCTATGGTATGACTGCAGCCATGACACACAATGGAGTTACACGCTGGATGTCACCTAGTTCAATTACATATGCAGTTCTAGACTGCGGTATAGACTTGATCTTAGTCAAGCAATCTGTAACCAGGCTACAGTCCAAGTTGATGGCTGCTAGTGGCAGGGACCTTATCTCCTTATTTGTTTGTAAAATGCCTACCATCCTTTGGGCACTAAATAAATCAGAACAATTCCTGCCCCATTTTTTGTATCACTAAAGCATTATTCCAAAAAGTTTTTTAAAGCATTAAAGGGAAAAAAATGTACAAAATAGTAAAGACACTGTAGGGCAAATAGACTTCAAACCAGAAAATGAGTTCTGAAAAAATAGTTCCACAAGTATAAACAAAATATTAATGGAGGAGAATAAAGAACCATTTTCCTTTTACCAATGCTACTAAGAGGGATCAGGGAAACCAGGAACCACATATCTTAATAGAAACTGAACAGCTGAGACACTATTAACAGCTCAAACTTACCTCTGCTTTAATACAGCGCGCAAAGCCTCTTTCTCACCAGTAGTGTACTGAGAAATAAATATATCACCGTCTGTGAAACAAGAATATAATATACGCTTTGTCAATTTAATTTTCAGGTCTCATTTTATAAAGGTAAAAACAAAGTTATTTCAGTAACATGTAGAAATTCGGTATAAAGTACGTCACAGCTGAATACACAAGCCACGTTATCTATTTTAGGGTATAAATGTTTCTTCGCAAGTAATAGCTTCAAGTTATGAAAAGACAAACATTAGGCATCATTTAACATAAGGCTAAAAAAATCTGAGTATCATTCACTACTGCATTTTAAAGATAGTCAGTGATAAGACAACCCAATGCACTTTGAAAATAACTATACATTTATTTTCTCTCACATAAAGCACTGAATAATTTGAGAATGCTGTCAAAATAATGACCGTTTTGAATGGGTGCACCACATGACATATACATTTATATATAATATAAATGGAGATATGCCAATCTCCTAGAACTGGAAGGACCTTGAAAGGTCATTGAGTCCAGTCCCCTGCCTTCACTAGCAGGACCAAGTACTGTCCCCTGACAGATTTTTGCCCCAGATCCCTAAATGGCCCCCTCAAGGATTGAACTCACAACCCTGGGTTTAGCAGGCCAATGCTCAAACCACTGAGCTATCCCTCCTCCCCATTTAAACTGTGCAAACTCTAACTGAAACTTTCAAATAAACAAAAATGAACTAAAACTGCATAGTATTAATATTAGTTTTTCCTGCACTATCATAAAGTGCATCAAAAGCCGTCACCCACCATCAAATGCTCTATAAGGTCCATTAATCAGGATTCTCCCCCATTGTGCTTCACAGAGGACCACAAATCCAATAGTCAAAAGCAAGCTGCACCAAATTTACTTAGTACAGGATCTTGAAAATTCAGATGAAGCAGCACTGCTTGCCACAGATAAACTATGTTACAATACAACCTTGCTGATATGCATATTGCTAATCTGCACACTTTATAATGCACACACAACAGAACAGCCTTTTACCTCCCTCTCAGCAAAGATTTAACAGAAGTTGTAGTAAGATCTTATCAATACTACTGTGCATTATTTAACAAAACACATACGTTGCACCTTGATAAGAAGGGCTTGGCCCTCCTTTGCCCCACCCTGAGGGCTGCACAGAGGGTGGATCTTTTCTTAATATACTAGGTAGTATCAGACAAGGTTAAAACTGTACTTGAAAAGCAATGAACAAAGTAAATTTTGCAATGCATTAACCTTGCTTATTTTTAACTGTTTGCTTATTTATCAATTTGTGAAATGTAGTAACTCACAATGGGGTCTCCTCCTCAATAATGTTCTGAAAAGTGACAAGGTTTAAAGATGCCCTTTCTTACTCTACAAATCCGATCCTTGTATGTATTTAGTTATATCTGCTAACCTCAGTGTTTAAAAATAGGGGTGTGTGTGTGTGTGCATTCCTATTTACCCTGGTCATCAAAGAACAGTGAATCTGTGCAACTCCACTGAGGGTTGCAAAGGTTGACTGAGGTCGGAATTTGCCCCACAGTGACAATGAACAATCCAGGAAGAATCACTGACTTTCAGATTCCGGACTGAGTTTGCAAGGCTGGCAGTTAGAAAACCATCTTTATACATGTAAGCTGGGCACACAGAATCTGGAAATCGTTCAAATTCAACTATGGATCTTCTTTCTACCGAGACAAGGTTGGCGAGGTAATATCTTTTGTTGGACCAACTTCTGTTGGTGAGAGAGACAAGCTTCAAGTCACACAGAGCTCTTCTTCAGGTGTGGGAAAGGAACTCTGAGCATCTCAGTTAAATGCATGGTGAAACAGATTGTTTAGCATAAGTAGTTAGAACATATTCTAAGGAACCGTTCAAGATAGAGTGGCCTGTTAACATCTCTGCACTCATAGGACAAAAAGAGGGGTTTAGAGTGGGTTACAGCTTGTTGTAATAAGCCATAAATCCAGTCTCTGTTCAGTCCATGAGTTTCAGTTTCTAGCAGAATAATGAATTTAAGCTCCCAAGCTTGTCTTTTGAAAGTGTGCAGGTTTCCTTTGAGGATGAGGACTGATAGGTCAGATATAGAGTGACTGCCTTGTGAAAAGCTATGATGCTTGGAGTACCTTTCCCAGACCTGAAGTTAGGGTGATCAGACAGCAAGTGTGAAAAATTGGGTCAGGGGTTGGGGGGGGTTATAGGAGCCTATATAAGAAAAAGACCCAAAAATCGGAACTGTCCCTATAAAATCGGGACATCTGGTCACCCTACCTGAAGTAGAGCTCTCTGTGGCTTGAAAGCTTGTTTCTCTCACCAACAAAAGTTGGTGCAACAAAAGATATTACTTCACTCACCTTGTTTCTAATATTCTGGGACCAACATGGCTGCAACTACACTCCATACCCCTTTTTACAGTTGTTTTACAGCCTACAGAGTAGAACTATACTTCAAAAATTGGCATCTCTGATTTAAATGAGAGATTAGGATTGGGGAAAATATTTAGATTTTATTAATTTAAACTCATTTTTTCAACATGGAAACTGAGTTTTAAATTATTCACTTTTATACAACCAATATAAACTACAGGAATCTAACCGTTATCCCTATACACAGGGATATCATGGAGACAGAGAAGTTCAAGAACGGAGGTATTCTCACAAGGAACCTCAGGATTTACAAATTTATTTTAAAGATGCATATAGGAAAGGGGCAAAAGCATTATTTAACCCAACAGAATTCATAGCAGTAACTCTCAAAAGAATCAAACACATTTTGAAAGAAACTAAGAAAAACTATTAGAGGAAAATAATAATTTATCATAAAATGAAGTGAAGTAAACATCTTAGCAATTTACTACAGGACCATTACCTGACCACATGGCACTTCAGTTTAAGATTACACAACCTACCCACCTACAAATTGCACCTAAAGCACCAAATTCCCAACAGAAGGAATCTCTCATAAACAACTTGTTTTGTTGTAAGTAAGTAGGTTCCCATAGCAACAATCCAACCCTTGCACCATTCCTTAAAGGGGCTGTACTTTCTCTTAAGTTTGACAACTAAATAGAGAAAACACACACACAATCTTCTTTTAGATAGATTTCAGGCCAGAAGAGACTATTATAATCATCAAGCCCAGTGGTCCCCAAACTTTTCATAGCTGCAACTCCCCTTTACCCCATCTCCCCCTCTCCTTCCCCACAAGCTGGGGCCAGGATCTGAGGGCGGACAGGAGTAAGGGAGCCAAGGCTGGGGCCGCAGCTGGGCCGGGTCTGGGCTGGAATGGAGCCACGTCCAGGGGCCGAGGCTGGGTGCGGGTCCAGGGCTGGGCTCAGGGCCGAAGCTGGGTGCAGGGCTGGGAGTGGAAGCCGCAGTCGGGGCGGGGATGGGGTCAGGAGCCAGGGCTGCGGCTGGGGGCAGGGCCAGGAGTGGGGCTGAGTGGTACTCCCTCCCTGCCCCTGATGAGGGCTGGCCCGGACCCAACCACACCCCCTCAAATGTTCCTCCAGGGGACACACCCCAGTTTGGGGGCCTCTAATCTAGCCTGACAGGTTACTCCTGAGTAACACAGGCTATAGAATTTCATCCCCTAAGTCAGTATTTTTAGAATTACATCCATATTATGAGACCTTTAAAAGATTTTCCTTCATGATATTCAAAGAACTCAGAAAGAAGTCTTGTATGTCTGGGCAGTTAGCTTCAGCACCATCATTTTAAGTATTATCAGGATAACTGTGTTTCAATTATTTCTTTCCCCGTTCAACAAATATTAATTTACAAACCTCACAGAAAGCAAAGCCACTGCCAATGCTCAGGGAAGAGACTATAATTACGTCTTTAACAGTTAAAAATTTTACACAAAACATGGGTTTTTTTTAGTGTAGATATTCCATATTATATGTAATTAAAAGGTGAGAGAGAAATATTAAATAGATTTCTTTGCCTATATTAACATCTGATTATTAAAGCTAAAAGAGCTTAAAAATGTAGTTTACTTTTTGGTTATAAACTCCTTTCATGTTCAATGCATCACTTAGTAAAATGCTGCAAAAATTATAGATGAATAACTTTTTTTTAAAATAGCTTTTTTAGAATTGAACAAAAAATTCATAGAATGTAGGGTTAGCATGGACCATTGTGATAGTCTAGTCCAGCGGTGTCCAATACGTTCGCCACTAGCCACATGTGGCAAACAGGCTATTGAATTGTGGCTAATGCATGAGCAATGCATTGGTGTATTGAAGACAACAGTACTGGAAGACAGGTTGCGTGCTTTGATATACAGCTTCGTAACATGGCTAGGATATAGTAATTTTGTGTTAGTAGTACCTATTAATATATTTTTTGGTAATATCTACTTATTTTTTCTATTTGAAATGTTGTTTGTAGTATGTTTTTTAATCCTTTTTTATAATGTAGCGAATAAGAAAAATTCAAAACCACAAGTGTGGCTAGCATCAAATTTCTATTGGACACCGCTGGTGTAGTCTGTCCTCCAATGTAGCTTGGCTATAGGAATTATCTGAATTAATTCCTGTTTGAACTAGAGCATATCTTTACCTTTATATTTAAAAGTTTCCAATGATGGAGGATCAACCATAGCCCTTAGTAAGTTGTTCCAATGGTTAATTACCCTCACTGTTAGAAATGTCTCTCTTATTTACAATGTGAATTTGTCTAGCTTCAACTCCCAGTGATTGGATAGTGTTTATAACTCTGTTTGTTAGATTGAAGAGCCTTCTTTAACAAGTTTCTTTTCCCCATGTAGGTACTTACAGACTGTGATCAAGTCACCCATAACCTTCTCTTTAAGCTAAACAGACTGAGCTCCTTGAGTCTATATCACTACAAGGCATGTTTTCTAATCCTTTAAACATTCTCATGGTTCTTCTCTAAACCCTCTCCAATTTATCAACACCCTTCTTGAATTGCACACACCAGAACTGGACACAAGATTCCAGTAGTGCTTCCACTAATGCCAAATACACAGAGGTAATATAACTTCTCTATTCCTAGTGCATTAGCACTTCTAGTCACAGCACTGTACAGGAAGCTTACGTTGAGCTGGTTATCCATCATGACCCACAAGTCTTCTTCAGAATCACTGCTTCTCAGGATACAGTCCCCATCCTAAGCATGACATTTGGCCATTCTTAAATACAGATTGTTTACTTGAGTCCTGCTTACCAAGCAATCCAGTTAGCTCAGTATCAGTGATCTCTTGGCCTCATTATTCACCACTTCCCCAATCTCTGTCATCTGCAAACTTTATGGGTAATGATTGTTTTCTTCCAGCTTATTGATAAAAATATTTAACAGCGTAAGGCCAAGACCTAAGTTCCCTGTAAGCTGCGTGGTCGCGCAGCAGGCTCTCAAGGGCCATGCTGGCGGGGAGAGAAGCCCCGCCCGGGAGAGGAGTCCCTCCCCCAGCCCAGACCCACCAGAGCTGCAGCGAGAGGAGCCCCTCCCCCTGGCTCCGCCAGAGCTGCCAGGGAGAGGAGCCTCTACCCTGGCGCTGCCCCAGCCCATCGGAGCTGCCAGGGAGAGGAGCCCCTCCCCCAGCGTGGCCCAGCCCCGCCCTGCTGGAGCTGCTGCGGATGGGGAGAGGCACCTCTAACCCAGCCCCAAGCTGCTGCGGTGAGAGAGGGCTGGGGGGAGTCCTCTCTCACCGCTGCAGCCCCAGGGCAGCCTGCACCCCATACCCCTCATCCCTGGCCCCACCCCAGAGCCCACACTCCCACCCCGAGCCCTCACCCCCACACCCCAACCCTCTGCCCCAGCCCTGAGCCCCCTCCTTCACCCTGAATCCCTCATCCCCAGCCATCTGCTCTATGATAATTCCCTGTTTACAATTATGTTTTGAGACCTATCAGTTAGCCAGTTTTTAAACCATTTAATGGGACATGTTGATTTTGTATTGTTTTAATTTCTTAATCAATATGTTGTGCAATACCAAGTCAAATGCCTTTCAGAAGTCTATTACATCCACACTATTACCCTTAACAACCAAACTTGAAATATCATCAAAAAAGATGAAACTGCAATGTTAAAGTCTTAAAAATATTAATTTTTAAAAAATATATAATTTAGGGGCCAAATCTGACCAGTTTAATTAAAATACAAATCCCATTTTCAAAAAGCTGATTCCAAACAAATCTCATTTTTAAAAGATATCGTTTTTCCTAGAAATTGGTTGCGTGCAAAAATGTGCACACTCACTGCAGCAATTACTGACCTCATGCTAACATCACCAACAGGCTCTTCAAAACAAAAATTGCAAGCTCTTGAATATTCTACTAAAAGGCAGGCACCACTTCAGTAGCAGGAGGCTGCCAAGATTTCTGGCAATGCAGTTTAATACTCTACTGGAAGGTGCTCGGATACTACAGTGATGACCATAGTGTATGACCTCGTATGGTAAAGTACAGAATGAAATAGAATAGAACTCCCACTGTTAAAACAAACAAGGATTTAAGTTATCTTCATTTTACTAGTGAAACTCATGAACTGCAACATCTTGATTAAATTTTTATACTGAAGGAAAAGATATAAAACAAACATATTTTATAGCTATTTTCCAAAATAGCTGTTTTCTTAACAATGATTATAGAAGTCTGATATTTTGCCTTACCTTCTGGTCTATTTCCATCTTCCATTACTTGCAAAGGAACTCCTTTTACTGCAGCTTCCTTAGAATAATCCTTTAGAGGTAGGTGTGGAGGAACACAAACATTAACAACATGTATCAAGAAGAATTTATTTTTAAATTGTTTATTTTTTTATATATAGAGAGAGTTCAAAATGCAAAAGAAATATAGTATGCAATTATTAATCAGTAAAGTATGTCTCATTTTGTATAAGCACCCAAAAGTTTCAGAAATAGACACAGTTGCTGAACATGTGGGCATAACAACCTCCACATTGGAGGTAATGCAAGCTGCTGTTCAGAGACCTACTTACTATTCTGTACCTTCTAGAATAATAATTGTGATATTTTTCTGGACAGTAATGCATCTAGACTAAAAATAAGAAGTAATCTCAATATTAAGGTGTTTATTTTGCACATTGGTGGCCAAAGGATTTTATACAAATAACTCATTTATGGTGAGGTAAATTACATATGTGCTTATCTTAACATTTGAAAGCAATCTCAATGAATTCATCATAACTACTCATGCACATAAAGTTAAGCATATATGAAAGTGATTGCAGGACTGGGGCCATATAATGGAATTTATTTCACCGAGATAAACCTTGAATAATCATGCTCTAGTAGCTGGGTTGGGGAAATAAAAATCCACCACCTTACCCTAAACTTTGATGTGAGTCAGACGACCAGTACTCCACAGTAGTGGTTTTCAAACTGTATTCCTTTGCAGACCCCTAAACACTCAAATGGAGGCATGGGCCCCTTTAGAAATTCAAATAGTTGTACTCTAAGTCTTAGACTGAAAACTGACTGAACAGAATTCAACTATAAATGTTGCATGTGCATGGCACTGCGTTTGACACAATGTGAGAAAGGGTGGTAAATGTGGGCTTCTATGGTAACGAAAATACTTCGTTTTGACCTGTAGGTGGGAGTATTCACATACTTTTGATAGATCAGAAAAATGGAATGCCTTTTCTGAGATCTGAAACTTTATTTTCATAGTCACCTCTCACAGACCCTTAGGGCTGGTCTACACTGGGGGAGAGGGGAAATCGATCTAGGATACGCAACTTCAGCTACGAGAACAGCGTAGCTGAAGTCGACGTTTCCTAGATGGAAAGTAAAAGTACTTACATCGGGTCCATGTGGCGCAAGCTCGCTCCCCTGTCGACTCCGCTTCCTCCTCTTGCCGAGCAGGACTTCCGGAGTCGACGGGGAGTGCTTCTGGGATTGATTTATCGCGTCTAGATGAGACGCTATAAATTGATCCCCGATAGATTGATTACTACCCGCCGATTTGGCGGGTAGTATAGACATACCTTTAGACATAGTCTGCAAGTCCTCAGTGATCTGCAGACCACAGGTTGAAAACCACTGCCCTACAGTCACTACTTCAGCCTATGAGTAAGACTAATAGCTACAGGTCCTATTTGCCACTACTCAACTGTCACTGGATCTACTCTGAGTCATACAGAAACCCATTTGCAGTCCCTTCACACCACAGGAGAATTTTATCCTAACACATGGCCATGTACAATGGATATGCTAAAAACAGATCTCAACAAATACAGACTACAGAAAATATAGCAAATATAAAAGGAGAAACTAACTGAGCTAGAAAAGGTCACATCAAAATATTAAAGAAATGTAAGTAGATTGATATGAACTGTCTATTTAAATGAATGATGACAGGAAGCAAAAAACCCCTATAATCATAATATTAAAGGTCTTCAGGAAATCATATTGGTTTGTGCTATTCAAGGAGCAGAAATTTCATAGGAAGAATTACACTATAATTTGAAAAAACAATTGCTACAGGTGGAACATAAGAAAACGATGCATGCATACTCACTATATACTAGATAGGTTAAGAGAATGTAAAGGCTCTGATCCTGCAAAGACTTATGCGTGTGTATTGACTTCAATACTTCCAGTGCATAAAGTTAAGCACGTGCAGAAGTCTTCGCAGGAACAGGGCTGAAGTCAGATAAGCCTCTCGGAGAGAGAAGTTTGCTGATCTACTAAAATTTGGATCATATATATAACCTTTTGAGATGGAAGCATGGCATACACTTCAGGATTGTAGGATCAGGAATAGAACAGTAACTCTTCTTACCTTCTGTGATAATAGCGTGGGTTCTAAATCATTTTCTACTGAAAGAAGATGTTCTGAACTTCTTTCAGCCAACATACTTTGGACAGCTAAAATAAAAGAGACTTTACTATAGTTATGGATATGTAGTTTGTACATTTGTGACAGGTATAACTAGTCTGTCCCACATCTTAGTCATTTCTATATCTGTACCTTTAAAAATCTAAACTAAAAAAAATGACTTTCATTGCACAAATGAGCTCAGAGTGTCAACCTGGAACTGGCATATTAATGAACAATGCCTGAGATGCAACATAAACCTGTTTGACACACAAGAGAAACTTGCTGAAAGTGAGAATCGCAAATGATGCAATGACAACACTGGATCACATTCAGTACGAAATCAACATAAATTAATGGGGTAATGCATTCTGATGCCCTTTTACAAAGATACCATCTTGTAAAGTTGTGTGATCCTTTGATCAACAATGAAAACTTTATTTTCTAAGGAGACAAGAGGCACACTCTAGCCCAGTAAATTCATGGCACAGTACATGTCAACTTTAGCTATTTTAAATGAACCCATCACTGTAGTTTCTAGGTGATAGGGAATAAGATATAGCTTTAGCTGCCAGACATCTAAGATATACTTGAAATGTAGGAGAAACACTGTTAAACGGATGTCATCAATTTAAAAAAAATTCAATTTCAAACCTGAAAATGCTTTACTTACTACTGTAGCAAGCACCAAAAATTACTAGAACTTATAGATTAGAGGAAATAATATATTATGTTTTTTCAGTTTACTTGTATATTTGTCAGTTTCACTGTTTCATCTGTATAAGTAGTTAATTGGGTTCAGCTGTTTGTGTGGGTCCTTCACAAAGCAACACCATAGGAAAAAATAAACTGCAAAAATCTCATTTTAATATTGTAATCATAGTAATTACCAGGGAGAGTCAGGGGCAGCTGTTGGATCTGAAACTCTTTTTAAACATAGTTTAAAAAAACAACAACAACAAAACAACTACCTTTCAAGTTAAATGTGTCCCTCTAAACATGCAAACATTATGTAACCAAAACAAAGGGGTCACTGAAATTACCTTATTTGAAATATCCATACAAAGCATTTAATATTTAACATCTTTTCATGACTGTCTTCTCTACTCTAAACTGCCAATAAATATTTCTTTCTAATCTCAGTAGGTTTTGGTCATCATACATTGGGAAATCTATCAATTCTGGCTCTCAGAGCAAAGTAATCTGTCATTTTAAAGATACAGAAAGCTACAAGTGCATGAAAAGGCCTGTGATCTTTCCTTCAGTACAGTGCTACCAAAGGACCTGCAATACCTTTGCATAGGTACAAAGAGGCTATAACGACCAAAAGGTACAAGACACAGAATATCCTTCCTTCTAATTCATCATAATGAACAGCCAATGGTAAATTTATCAGCATAATGAATGTACTACACAGAATTTGGAGCAATATTTAAGAAGTGTGTGAAGTTTGGGGACATTTTGTACAGAGTTAGAATAACATTCTAAAATCTTTTACACAAAACATGTTAAAAACAAAATAGTATTTCACAAAACTGGTTAAATGGCATCTAGTCAATTAGGAAACAAAAAAAAAAGTATAACCAATTCATATCATCTTTACAGACAACTTTCTTAATATAAATACGCCCATAAGTGACATGCTGGAAAAAGGATCTGGCTAGACAAATTACCCCCGAGAAATGGGGTTTGATCACATACCTTGTGTAACGCTGCTGGAGGTAGTGACAGTTGATCTGTTCGGCAGAGGTTTGTTTGCTGACAGGGCTGGAGGAATATAGGATGTTTTGTCTTTAATGAAAGCTGCATCATCTGCCTGGTAGGGAGAAACCACTTCACGAAGCTTCTTTACTGAAATTTTAACTTTTTTTCGACTGCAGTCAGTAGCTGCTGTCCAAGTGCCAGTGGGTTTTTCTTGTGTGTGGAGGCTGGTGGAGCGGATAAGCACGTCACTGGCAGTGAAGCTAGCCATAGAGTCCTGGCTGACACTAGAATTACTTTCCACCTCCATGAAGAGCTCACAATGCCGTTTTCAACATTCATAACCAACCTAGTAATGGGGTTTAATAACATTATTAACAAACTAAAAGGGGCAGTTTATTAATGCTCATGAATTGATTATGGACAGGGGCACCCACATCACAATAACCTAGGAGTAAAGAAATAAAAGCGGGGGTGGGGGGGAGTGAATGGGGTTTACAAAGTAGTCAGATTCCAGCAAATTATCCCTGGATCTCAGCCAACATAAAACCAGTCACCGCCTCCCTCTCAGACCCTGCCCCTCCTATTGTGAAACGATGAGGGCTATCTACCCTGAATAGTCGAATGGGCCTAACGCCACAGTATTTCGGTACCACGTAGGGTGACCAGATGTCCTGATTTTATGGGGATAGTCCCGATTTTTGGGTCTTTCTCTTATATAGACTCCTATAACCCCTCACCCCATGTCCTGATTTTTCACACTTGCTATCTGGTCACCCTAGTACCACGTAGGGCCCACCTAGCCAGCATCAGTGCTATAGCAAGGATAGGGTGTAATATACAGGTCAAGAATTGGAATGCAGGACCCGCCCCCTGCCCCAGCAGGGCGCAGGCTCCCTCCCCTGCCCCCCGTCCCCTCCCGCAGGGCTCAGGGCGCACGACTCCCTCCCCCACCCCCGGGAGTACTGGGGCCCCACACACCACCACCTTGGGGTGCAGGGTGCCCTCGCCCCCTTTTCTCCGGAAGCTGCAGCACACCCTCATTCAAACCCTTCCCAGCAGTCACCGGAAATGCTAGTTACCATGGTAACAAGACCAGCTACTCCCGCCGCTTCCAGCCCAGCGGCGGCCGGCCTGCCCAATCCTTTCCCGGGGAGCACCGCGCACGCGCTTGCCACTGCAGGCTTTCGGGACCGGAACGCCCCAGAATCAATACGCATGCGTAGGGGGAAGGGGCTCCTCTTGCGCGCGAGATGCCGCATCTCCACGGCGCATGCGTAAATCCGCCTCTCACGGGAAGGCTGTTCGCTAGTGCAGCGCGGTCCCTTTCTTTACTGTCCGGGTGGAACAAATACGCGGCACAACCCCTCCCCGATATAATGCTGTAATAGCCGCCTATGGTTCAGCTATGTACCCTGGAAACATCGTGTTCCCGTACGGCTGTCCCCGCCGTACTGTGTGGGCTCCCCAGGCACTTCCGGGACATGGGGGACACTTTACAATGCTACACCATCCTGCTCCGCGGGCCAAGGTAAATCTATCAGCGGATCCCTATGTGCCGATTCGTCTCCACGCGGAGGGTGGGGGGAAAAAACGTGGCGAATCTGAGGGACGGAAGGAGGAGTTGAGGCTGCCGGTTCCCCCACGTGTTGAGAGGCGCAGGGCGCGGAGAGGGTGAGTAGGGGAGCGGGACTCCTGGTTTCCATCCCTGGCCCTGTGTGTGTGACGGGGTGGGAGCCCGTGCCTCAGTTTCCCCTGAGTGGTGGGGCGGTGGTGCTGGGGCAATGTCAGGGCGGGGCTCAGGGCGCTGCCGGGCTCGCTCTCTGTCGCCCCCTCCTCACGCGTTCTTGGCACCAGGGGGAGGCTCGGGCTCTCGGCTGAGACTCCCAGGCTGTGACCTTCGTTCTCCTCGTGTGGCCGCAGCCGGGGTACGGCTCATGGCTACTCATGTCACCGAGGGAACAGCCTGGCGGGCCAGGGGATCGGGCTCTGGCAGAAACTTTCAGAGGCGATTAGATTTTTCTGCCAGAAAAGGGAGAAGCCACAAAGACTCCATAGAGACCACGAGAGACTTTGCTGTCGCCAGAAATTGTATGTGGCAGGTGCTACAGGAGTGATTGAAAACCCTCAAATAGACTTAGCATTTTGAAGAATTGCTGTCATGGTCATAGAGTTTAAGGCCAGAAGGGACCACTCCATCATTTAGCCTGACCTCCTATATATCATAGGCCACCAACAACACCCACACACTAAACGCAACAACCAAAATTAGACCAAAGTATTACCACCAAGTGGAGACTAGACTGTTCTTTTCCAGAGGCCAAGGATAGGAGGGACCCTGGTGCACCAGGGCTTTGAGGCCCTCACAGTAGCGTGGACATAAATGAGATATCCCAAGATAGGTGTAGAAGTGTAAGAGCTTTGTGATAATTTACTATCAAGGTCATGTACTTCAAGGCCAAAAGGGACCACTGTGATCATCTAGTCTGACTTCCTTTATAACTACATCCCAGAGACCTTCTCCAAAATACAGTAGTTATCTCATGGTTATTTACTTTTATGGTACATTTTAATAATTTCCTAAAGAATTATGTACATCATTCTGTATGTCAGGAGTGAGTGGGTGAGGGTCTGTGGCCTGCAATGTGAAGGAGATCAGACTAGAAGATGATCATGATGGTCCCTTCTGACCTTAAAGTCTATGAGTCTGTGTCTATGATAATGTGTGTGTAATTTTAGGGAATTGGGTAAAAACAACCTAAGTAAAAAAAAATGAAGGAAAATGTTTTCTCTTACATTTGAGAATTTTGCTGTCTCCTTTCACTAAATAAAACATTCAGATTGTAATTCATAGAGCTCTTAGATTGGCTACTTTAGGAAGAATATGTCAACCCTTAAATATCTATAGCAATAGAACAAGGAGTACTTGTGGCACCTTAGAGACTAACAAATTTATTTGGGCATAAGCTTTCATGGGCTAAACCCCACTTCATCAGATGCATGGAGTGGAAAATACAGTAGGAAGATATAGATATATCACACACACACAAAGAGAACATGAAAAGATGGGGGTTGCCATACCAACCCGCAACGCCTTGCATAACTCGGAATTTGTGTAAGTCGGAGACGATCTCCGACCATTATGCAAAAAACAAAAAAACAAAAACCCTCCTATTTTTAGTTTACGGAGCTTTTTCCGTAAGTTGGGGAGCGTCTGTATCACATTGGTAGATGTGCAGGTGATTTGTCCTTAATTGATTTGTCTCGTTAGAGTTGGTATGACAACCCCCATCTTTTCACGTTCTCTGTATATATATAGATCTTCCTATTGTATTTTCCACTCTATGCATCTGATGAAGTGGGTTTTAGCCTATGAAAGCTTAGGCCAAAATAAATTTGTTAGTCTCTAAGGTGCCGCAAGTACTCCTCGTTGTTTTTGCTGATACAGACTAACACGGCTACCACTCTGAAATCTATCGCAATAGACTATCTCAGATATTAAATCTCTACTTGACCAGGCCCTGGTATGGCTTCATACTGCTGTTCTCACTAATATCTAGCTCCTACATTGTGATTTTCATCCATACATCTCAAAGAACAAAGGAGGTCAGAATATTTTTGTTCCTGTTTTACAGACAGGGAAACAGGGATGTAAAATGATTTGCCCAAGACCACCCAGCAATGTAGTGGCAGAGCTGAAAATAGAACCCAGGTTTTCTGAGTCTAAGTCCTGTGCTTTATCCACTAGGCCATGAAGATTCTCAATACAATACTTTAAGTATGGATTTTCATAAATTGTGTTATCAGTGCTCTTTGCATCTTCACAACTCTTATTTACAATTATTGTTTAGGCACTACACAATTACAACCAGTTTTTGTAACCAGTTTGTAACATACTTTCATGAGACTCGTTTACAACAAATATGGAGGAGATGCATCCATGCAGCAGCTTTTTTCCACAATGCAGCCATGTATCAATATAGTTTTTATGTTCAGACCACACTACTTAATTGTTATCCCTTCTGGAGAAATTGGGGCATCTAGTGTATTAGCACTATGGTATCTGAGGGCATAAAAAAGATGTTACTAATATAATCAGCTCAAGTTAGGAAGCAAAAAAGTAATGTGCGTTCACTGATCAATACTTATTACTCTTCAACAAGAAGCATATTATTGCATTTGAAGGAGATGCAGGGTTCAGCGGGATCAAAAAATAGTCTGTCTGAAGAACGTAAATTATGAGGAAAAATTAATCTGTTGGATTTATTCTCGATGCAAGAGAAGAGACTTCAAGGTGACCTGAGACATGCTTTCAAAATTCATAAAAGGGATTGATATATTTGATATTACCCTGGTAAGAGATTCAGAAACGAAAGGATGCAGTTTCAAAACTAGGAACAAATAGGGAATTCCAGGCAGAACAACTACTTTACACAAAAGATAATAAATGTGTGGAATAACTAATTGGGAATGGGATGGGGAAAAAGGGACAAATTCAGACACCTTTCACCAGTCTGCACAGACTTCATTGCCATTTTATCCACTTGTATCAGAACACAGTGAAATATCAGGAAGAAGGGATTAAGATAAATCTGCCTTACCTGAAGCCTTTCCACCTAGGGCTGTGACCTCATCAGATCACCAGATAAGGGGGGTCAGGCCTGGTCAGTACTTTGATTGGAGACCACCCAAGGGAAAAAGCAGAGAAGCTGTTTCATTTTTTTAAATGACATTGAGTATGCTCAGAATTTGTTCAGGATGTTTCTAATAGATCTCTAACATTCAGCCTCACTAAGCCAAATTCAACTCTGAACTTACTGAACTCAGTGGAAGAAAGGTCCATTAAGGAGCTGTGCGTGCTTGCTTCAGGGCTGAATCTCGCCCACTGACCTTGTGCACTGGATTGTAATTCATGATACATGCAATGTCTGAGTATAATTTGGTGAATTATTTAGAATAAAAATATTGTATGCATGGTAACTACATGAAGAGCATGACAAAAGTTTGAAATAAAACAATACTAAGTAATTCAAAGGTATGGATGACATGTGCCCTGACTCTCAAGCACAAGAGGGAGTTCCAAAGCTGTTTCTTTGAAGTGTTAGTTGGGCCTACTGTTGGAAGACCTAAAGTACACCAACATTTAACAGAATTTCCTGGGTCTTGTGTTGTCACAGCCTTGGTTTAATTTTAGTGTGAATTACTCTGTCCTAGTGGTTTTCTGTGTAGTTGTACTTTGATTAGGTTCAATAAAAACATTTCTGAAGCTCTATCTCAACGGATTAAAAACAAATTCTTAAATTCAGCTCCAGCATGACAACTCTTAATTGCATGATCCTTATTTCCCAGACTGTCCAATTTTAACACACTTCTGTGATTTGACACTCTTCTTCTCACCTGTCTTCCCCTCCATGAAAAATATATACACTTACAATGAACCCTCTCCACTCCTCGCAGTGGGCCAGTTACAGAAGTGTTACTGATGAACCTAAAGGTACTATGTGGTAGTTCCAGGGGTAACCTAAATTCAGGTAATGGTTGGAGCTTTCTCTAATGCTGGACCGTCATAACAAGCCATGATTATATAGTCTGTCAATAAAACTGTTATTTGGCTTCATACAGAAGAATACACTAGCCAGGGTGTCCATCCAGCTCCCAGTGATGTCAAATCTCTAGATTAGGTGATGGCCACTGATGCTGATTATCTTGGTGAACAATTAGCCTCCTCATGACACTATACATTTCTGCACATTTCACATATATCAGCTCACATCCATCAGCACTGCCGGGATTTTAGCCACACAATCCCAGTCTTAAAGTAATAAGAATCAAATGTTCCAGCCAAGTAAATTGCTCGGAACAGTTGTGCTCAGGAGCCAGTGCCTCCTAAAGGCTGTAAATACAGCTGGGGAAATCGCATTCCCACGCTTGTGAAATTCTAGAGAAGTTCTGACAACTGTGTGATTGCTGCTGGCTCCCATGCCATGGAAACAGAGAAATGATTGGCTCGGCTCTGGCTGGGAAGCTTTAACCTAATCACTGTTTTTATAAAAAGAAAGCAGGTTTCTTAAAGCTATGATTACCTGGAGATCAGCTGTTTCCATGACAATGGGAGTGGCAACCCACAGAAGGGAACTTTAGAACATTTTTCAGTTTCTAAAGCAAAGCTGGAGAGGTTGGGAATGCCATGTGTACAGGCATTAGGATCTAACAGGCTCAAGGTCTGTTACCTTTGGAAAGGGGATCATGGGGGAAGGAAAGCTTTTACCCTTAACAGTAAAAAACTTTAACTCTCAACTATTTTTGTTCTTACACTTAAAAAAAACCCTGAAAATGGCTTTTGATATATTGAAAATGTTAGTAGCAACTGTGTAGCATTTTAACAAGTGATAATATCCTAGGTATTTACACGTCCCTGGTGGTCCGTGGCACTCGGGGCATGCTGCTGTGTAGTCTAACCATATGCAGCCTTGTGTGTAGTTGTTTATATATTGGCTATCTGCCTTTCCCTGAGGTGACTCATATTAAAAAACGCAGCACCTAATTTTGAAGTCATGTTTAGCCCAAAGCAGTCCTCTACCATATGGAAGCTGGACTAGTACAAGAGTTACACCTGACACATTCTCAGTGCTTTGAGCTGCCACTTAAGAAGTTTAGCCATTACTGCTGTGATTAACACTTCAGACAAATTCTAAAATTCAGGTAGAAATGGCTTGTTTTATCATTCTTCCTTTAGTCTCAAAGACCAGATGTGACCAACAACTAGAACCAGATATGATATATAAAGTAAACATACCTTAATATACCAGACAGCATATTTTGGAGGTATAAGGCCAACTTGGAGTCACAACCACTGAAGATGTGCAGTAGAGCCATATGAATGTACTGCCCACGGTATGGAAGGCATAAAAGTAAGGGCAACAGATTTGTGCTTCAAAGACATTTACAGTCAGACAGTGCTATTGTGTTAAATTCTAACGGAAAGTTATTTCTCAAGTACAGCTGCAAAGGTTTTCTGGAACTTCAGTTTACTAAATCATCAGTTTTAATCTCATTAAATTAGTGACAAAATGGCAGGCCATCAGGTCTGATTAAATAAAAAAGATGAACAGAATATAAAATGTGAGGAAGAGGCAGTGCTGGGAGTTGAGGCCATTAGCTTTTTGTGCCCTGGTGGGGACACAGTAGTTTCTGTTTCTCGGTGGGGTTTTAACACTCACTGATAATGAGCTACCTTGGTTTTGACTTTACTAGGCTGAAGGTGACTCCAAATATATACCTTTTACCCTCCACCCCCAGGCATGTGCTTTTGATAAAGCTCAGTTTGGTGTTGCTCATTGTTAAGCAGCTAGCTTTTAGGTGATATGCCATGATCGATTTTTAGATTTGCACTCTTTAAACTTGTGCTCGGCTAGACAGTTGCAATCATTCCTATCTGATGCAGATATCAACATCTATGTGTGTGTGCCATCTCCAGATTAGATTATTTTTTTAAACACCCCTACCTAATGATCAGATTTAAGCTCCTGTAGAACACAGTCCACTTTCTTAGTGAAGTTTTACATATAGAACATATTACATTCGTACTAGCTTCTAATGGGTTTTCAGGTGCAAGTCAAGGTTCTAATCTATAGAGCCCTTTGGCTTGGTTTCTTGGTATCTGAGAGTGCTTCTTCTCCCATGCTCAACACTGACAGCTGAGATCTACTCAGACACTTGAGCTAACAGTTCTCAGGTTTGTACCTTGGGGTCTGGGGTAGGATGTTCTCAGTGGAGAGCCTTTGACCCTGGAATTCACTTTCCTTTTCTTTCTTCCCATCACCAAACCAGCCTTGATATGACCGATCCAGAAGCCTCATCTGCAGTTAAAGTTTTGCCACTTTCACTAGTTTAAAGGGGCAAAACCCCTCTAGTGTAGATGCAACTGTACCAGGAACAAACATAAGCTATACCAATAAAAAACACCTAGTATAGCTGCATCTCCACTAGGGCTTTTACTGGCACAACAATGTTGGCAAAGCTTCTAAGCACAGACCACCTCAGAGTCTGTTGATCTTAAGAGGTGCTGCAAAGTTCATCTGTTTACTTGATCCCTGTCAGAAGAGGTGTGAGTGGAGAGGATTTAGTGAGAACTTTGTGTGTGTGATTTGCTTATAGTGTTAGTGCATTTGATTTTTCAATTTTTAATGTTAATTTCACCAAGGGATAGCAGTGAGCCTCAGGCAATGTGTAAATTGGGGGAAGGAAGGCAACAGTTTTTTCAGTATACATAGATTTATCGATTCCAAGGCCAGAAGGGACCATTGTGTTGTACAGGAAGCCAGACTAGTTGATAGGCCGTAGAACTTCCCTAAAATAATTCCAAGAGCATATTTAGAAAAACATCCAATCTTGATTTAAAAGTTGCCAGTGATGGAGAATCCACCATGTCCCTTGGTAAACTGTTCGAATGGTTGAAAATTTACACTGTTTTCCAGTCTCAATTTGTCTAGCTTCAACTTGCAGCCAGTGGATCGTGTTAGACCTTTCTTTGCAGGATTGAAGAGTCCATTGTCAATATTTGTCCGTAGGTATTTAGAGACTGATAAGACTCTTAATCTTCTCTTTAAGTTAAATAGGTTGAGCTCCTTGAGTCCATTACAAGGCATGTTTACTAATTCTTTAATGATTCTTGTGGCTCTTCTGTGAACCCTCTCCAATTTACCAACATCCTTCTTGAATTGCAGACACCAGAACTATTCTCTCCTAGAAAGTCTCAAGACTTAACTTGTTTACCCCACTGTATAACGAATGTCTTTGTCTTTGAAGATGCCTTCTTAAATTCTTTCTTCTTAGACTCCATTAGTGTTCATACTTTCACTTTTCCTCACCTGTTGTTCATTTCCTTTTTAATGCAATTTTTATTTCTTCTTCATAATCCCTTATATACTCACTCGCAGAAGTATTTGTAGTGTTACTGTTTTTCTAATGACTAAAACAATAGATGTTTTAAAAACACGAACTGGTTTCTAAGAGGTGATGGGGTGGAATTAATGTAATCAATTTAGAATACTATAGAGTGCTGTTTCTTTTATCCAAGTGTTGCTGTAACTGAAAGGTAACTAGAGGTCTTTTTTCCCCCCAGTTTTACTTTGTGTATCTGACAGCTCTTTACTTGTAGCTAGTTTTGCTGTTTTCTCTATAATGTGTTTCACCTGTTTGGATCTTTCAAATAATGGAGAAGAGCAACATTAAAGAAGCAGAAAAATGTAATTACAAAAACTGACAGGGGACTTTAAAAGATGTGCTATCTGACCCTATGTTGAACTTTATTTTTTTTTTTTAACTGACTACATTTCAACTTGATAGCTTCCATTTAAATGGATACTGTCAATGAGAATCATGTCACTCACTCATTAAAGGGGTTATTTGTAATAGGTAAGGAATTAAATTATTAAAACAAGACTCTTCCATTATAGCCATTGCACGGGGCTGCTAAAAAAAACCCAAACCAACAAACTATTTCTATTGGAACTTTACAAATCATAGCATCGTTTCTGTTGGTTTTAGATTTTATAAAACTTTATTTTTATAAGATGTAAAATTTGAGCCAAGTTTAACCAGAAGCTGTTCCTTTAAATCACATGTAAGCCTGTCCTTGTAGTATTTTGTTAGATGCAGATCATGCTGGGAACTTAAGACACAGTAGCCACTTATTCCTGTTTCTTTGAAACCATAGTTATGTCTGGCTACGCTTACAGAAGGGGCAGAGTTTTATTCAGCCTTGTAATGTTGTATTTCTTGTATATGTGTTTTGGTGCAAATTATGACACAAATTTTATCTTAAAATTAGGTGGCTGATTGCAGACCAATAGAATATGGCTGGGCAAATATCAGAATCTGATCAGATCAAACAGGTAAGATTCTGTACTGTATTAATAAATGATGGTTTTGAGAAGCTTGCATTACCTCAACACACTGAAGCTTAGCAATAGAGTTTTATGGAAACTAATTTAGAGGTTTCAGCATTTTATTTTCAAAGATAGGGAAGTTATTAGCATGCAAATATGAAATGCAGCTTTTTCCCAGCATTTACTTGGTAACAGTTAGTTATCAAGTAAAATGTTGTCTGAGTTGTAGTTTAACTTCCTTTTATGAATTGGGAACAGTATTAAGGTAGCCAAGATTTCATTATTTCGATCATCAGCAGGCATGGAATAAATAGTATCTGATCTAGGTGAACAGTAGTTGTCAGCATCAAATGATGTTATTGTATTGATACTAAATTACCTCTGGTGAGTTGTCACTTTAAATGAGTAGTCTGTTCTGTTAATGTCACTGAATGGTACATACAGCTATTGCAAGCTGTACATGGGAAACATTTGAAAATGTCTTTTTTTTCTTTTAATATTGAATGTCTGTTCAATTTGTTACAGTTCAAGGAGTTTCTTGGGACATACAATAAACTTACAGAAACCTGTTTCCTGGATTGTGTGAAAGATTTCACTAGCAGGGAGGTTAAATCAGAAGAGGTATGCCCCTGTTGTGTGTTTTGGGTTTCTCTTTTGTGGAAATGCTGTATGATGTTTGAATTTGATAAGCAGCTTTGAAAGTTTTGATCTGATCAAAAATTAGTTAAACTAACATACAAGAGGTTATAGCTCTGAGGTATGTCTGCAGCCTGCAGGTGAGAAATTTTAACTGAAGAGACAATGACGTATTTGTGGTTCTGTTTCTGTGCAAATGTCATTCTGATAGGATTCTTGCTCTTTCATCTTAGTTCCCTAGCATGCAAACAATAGATGTCCCACATCACAGCTTTTGAAAAATGTTGACCGAGGCTAGTAATTGCAGGAGTACGTGCATGCCAGGCGCTTTACAGGACATTGCACATCAGACCCTGGAAGGCAGTATCTTCCTCCTTATTTTCTTCACATAGATGCAGATAGCCTCCCTGTCTTCAGTGTTGGCATTGGCCTTATAAGGCTACAACAAGCAGCAACAACATATTTTGCTCTGGGGCATTCCTACAGCCTCTTACTCTATAAGAATGAGAATTCTTTAGAGAAGGGAAAATTACCCACCCGTAATCTACTTCTCTGAAGAGAGAATCTCCTGGACTGCTCACTCACCCTCCCGCTTTCCCTCAGAGTTTGGTATCATCCTCTTTGGAGAATGTTTCCCATCTTGCACTGTTTGTGTATTTTTGGAGGCATTTTAAAATCATGAATCATTTTGAATTGTTTTAGCCATATGGGTGGTTCACCTCCTGTGCAATTAAAGGAACTGACTGAAATGTTTTGGAGGCAACGTTTATAGCCTGCAGGGGTAATGTGACATCCAGTAGATGGTCAGACTTGTACCATGTCTTGCTACCACTCAGGGATAAAACTACTTAATGGGAGTTCAGCTGGTCTTGTGCTAAAGAGCTACGATCCAAGAGTGAGAATCCTGATGGATCGTGTCTGTAGTCTTAAGATATAAACAGCAACCTGTAGCTAGCCATTTTTCTTTTGTACTCTGTAAAGGGACCCCCATGCTGCAAGACATGAGCCAATCATTAACAGATGGGGATTAGGGAGAAACTTTCTTTATGGGCAGTTTATTACATAATTGTCCATTACAGGGTTTCTTGCACCTTCTTGTGAAGCATCTGGCACTGGCCACTATTGGAAACAGGATACTGGATTAGATCGACCACTGGTCTGATCTGGTATGGCAGTTCATACATTCCTATTCAAGTTTTAGTTTCATATTAAGTCAAAATCAAATCACAGGAATCTCCTGTGAGCAATGCCACAATTTTTTAAAAGTTATCTTTGGTCAGTTTTTCACACAGCAACCCCTGGTGCAAGTCTAGCCTTCCCAAGGCACCATCCCCTGAATACTACACCCTCTGGGAGCAATGGTTTGGAACTGTTCCAGGCTCCCTCACTGTAGGTGTTTAGTTAGAGTTCACTCCTGCTTAACAGGTTTTACCAGGTAGCTGATGTCCAGACAACAACAGTTTAGACCTCCTTTCCCTATTTCTAAATTGTAAGCATGATCAAAACGACTCCTAGTTTATTGGTAATGATGCAAACTGGTCCTGTTCCCTTAGTTAAAGTGAAAGCATACAAAACTTAGAAACAATCAGTTCATTTATGATAATGACAGCTAGTTTGGGAGCTTCATATAACGCAGGGGTCAGCAATCTTTGGCACGTGACCCATCAGGGTAATCCGAAGGCGGGCCGCAGGACATTTTGTTTATGTTGACTGTCTGCAGGCACGACGCCCCGTAGCTCTCACGGTTTGCCGTTCCCAGCCAATGGGAGCTGCAGGAAGCTGTGGCCAGCATGTCCCTGTGGCTCGCCGCTTCCCGCAGCTCCCATTGGCCAGGAACGGTGCAGCCACTGGGAGCTGCGGGCTGTCAAAATGTCTCGCGGTCAGCCTTTGGATTACCCTGATGGGCCGCGTGCCAAGGGTTGCCGATCCCTGATATAATGTCTAACATGTGCAACACTGGCCCAGGAATAGCTTTGGAAACGTGCTGTAGATTCGTAAAACCAATTTTGCAAAAGTGATGCAATGCAGAACATGGAATGGGCATAGTACTTTTACTACCATCCTAGCCAACTGAGCCACAGAATGATAGCAACCCTAGGAAAAGTTCTCTGAGTACACACCACACGTGGCAGATACAGGTAGTTGGAAGGATCCCAATGGAAGCCTAGAATGAACAGGGGATATAGTAGGCCACATTTGGCTGCCATGGGCAGAAGGTGGGTCAAACAGAATTTAAAGAAATAGCAACTGATGTAATATGGGCCTTTGCCATAAGGTAAGAGACAATAGATTTTATTTCAGAGGATTGTAGGGATAAGAGGGGGACATAATGACTTATTTCATTTTTAAAAGATTCTCTATGGTAGTTTTCCATTGGAATGAATGCCAAAAGAAAACTCAGCTTTTCATATTTTCCTTGAAAACTAAACTTGACATTTCTTTCCATCAGAAACAGGCTGGGCAGTGAGCTTGGGGCTAAAGGCAGCATAAGCATAGGACACAAGAGTGTATTCACCTAGTCATATGCCATCATAAACTGTCTTCGGTCAGTTTTTCCTTTAATCATTGTTGTGGTCCTTCTGTGTCTCCTTTTTCCTGTAGATGACGTGCTCAGAACACTGCCTGCAGAAATATTTAAAAATGACGCAGAGGATATCCATGAGATTTCAGGAGTATCATATTCAGCAGAACGAAGCTCTAGCTGCCAAAGCAGGACTTCTTGGGCAACCTCGTTAAACAAAAGAGAATTCTATTCCAACCTTGCTTTAAAGCAATGCCAATGTTTGTTGGATTGCAAGTGGAGGTGTTCTGTTATGGGTGTGTCCACCAGCTCACAACAGAGTTTCAGAGACAGTTTGGCACATGGAAACCATTGGGGAAACAATTATGGGCTGTACCAGGAGTTGGTAATGGCCAGCTGGCGAACAAAGCCTATTTCTGAGGTCCTTTTTTACTGTGCAATGGAATAATGTTGATACAACCATTTCTAGAGGCCTGCAGACTGGTTATGCTGGTCACTACATTGGGGGCAGGGGAGGGAGAGGACCATTTTTTTGTTTCTTCCACTACGACTGTTAATTTTAACGCAAAAAGTGCTATACAGAAATATATACAAAATGTCTTCAAAATGTTTTTATTTAATCAAAGTACAATAAATGGGAACTGTTCAGTTTTGTATGTATTTTCTTTCCAAACAAGGGTTTATAGGCTAGACAGCTAGAGTCCTGCCTTAACATTGCTGCCATCTCTCATTCCTTCTCATCTTCCACGCAGTCCTGCTCATTCAATGCTGCTTGAAGTCGCTGACAAACAGATAAGAGTTAGTGACTAATTACCTCATCAGCTAGGGACACGTGAATAGTTATTTCTTTTTATTCTGGGAAAGCCTTTGTTATTTCCTTCTCATCTTCTCGCCCATTCGAGAATGGCTAGAGCAAGCGCCTTCCCTAACCAGCAGTCTTCCCCTATGCTCCCCAGGGCGAATGGCTGTCATAGGATAATATGGCTATAAGGAATAGCCAACATGGATTTGTCAAAAACAAATCATGCCAAACCAACCTAATTTCCCTTTTTCACAAGATTATTGGCCTAGTGGATGGCGGGGAGCAGTAGATGTGATGTATCTTGATTTTTAGTATGGCTCTTGATACAGTTCCACATCACATTCTCATAAGCAAACTAGGGAAACACGGTCTACATGAAATTTTACTATAACGTGGGTACACAACTGGTTGAAAAACCATACTCACCGAGTAGTTGTCAGTAATTTGCTGTCATCGTTATAGTGGATGACAAACTAATGAGTCAGTGTTGTGACACAGTTGCAAAACAAGGCTAACATCGTGCTCCTTGTATTAACAGGACTGTTGTACGTAAGACACAGAAGGTACTTGTCCTGCTCTACTCTGCACTGGTGAGGCCTCAGCTGGAGTACTGTGTCCAGTACTGGGTGTCACACTTCAGGGAAGATGTGGACAAGTTGGAGAGAGGCCAGAGGAGAGTAACAGAAATAATACAAGGTTTAGAAAACCTGACTATGACGGAAGGTTAAAAAAACTGGGCAAGTTTACTCTTTGAGAAAAGAAGACTGAGTAGGGACCTAATAAGTCTTCAAATATGTTAAGGGCTGTTATAAAGAGGATGGCGATCGATTGTTCTCCATGTCTACTGAAGGGTAGGACAAGAAATAATTGGCTTAATCTGCAGCAAGGGAGATTTAGGTTAGATATTAGTTAAGCTCTGGAATAGGCTTCCAAGAGAGGTGGTTGAATTCCCATCATTAAAGGTTTTTAAAAACAAGTTGGACAAACACCTGTCAGTGATGGTCTAGGTTTACTTGGGCCTGCTTCAGCAGAGGGGGCTGGACCTAGTGACGACTTGACTCCAGCCCTACATTTCTGAGTCTGTAACACTTGCCTTTATGGTATGAGGGCAGACAGCTGCTATAAAAAACTCATGCAAGTTTGCACAACTCCATTAATTTCAAAGAAGTTCTACCAGTTTATCCCATTGTTGAATTTGGCCTACATTTTTTTCCCCATATGAGTGGCACAGGAGCATGTTAATTAGCAGTATTCACTCCCAGAGCTACTTCTGCATACTTCCCCCACAGGAAAGAAGTAATCCAAAGGTTACTCCGGATCTCATGTTTATTACATTATATATGACTTATTCCTTCAATGCTACTAGGCTACCCAGCATACTTCTCCTATGAGGGAATGCCAGTAGAATATACGAGGTGCTCACAAGATGACATCTTTTGCTGATAAGCGCTGAGATAAAACATGAGCATTTATGAAAATTAAATATTGGTGTTTTCAAGGTAGTGGAAACAATGGTTCTTTGACAGCATTTTATTACAGTGAATATCATTCTTGAATCTGATTGTTAATGCAGTAGTATGACAGTTTATTGCTATTTCATTACCAAATAGCCTTGTTCTGAACAGAGTAGAGAATAGACATGGTCTGTGCTTTGTTCAGTTATACACAACTAATATGATGTATTACTGTGAATAAGATCTGACAGACCCAATTTTATTTTCACTTTAACTGATAAAAGGGTATCTACTAAGCCAGTGGCTCTCAACCTTTCCAGACTACTTACTCCTGGGGGAATTCTGCGCTGCTGCATGCATAATTAATGAGCCCTGCAGATTTCTATTTTTTTGTGCAGAAAAAAGCTGCCAAATGTAATTCTGCCTTTTGCCCACCAGAGGGTGCTATGGCGATAGAACAAAACTGCAGCTCCCTGATACAGTGAAGAGAAAGAGCTGCCTTCTTCACAGCGCTTGTCAGGCCAGGTCAGGAGACAGGAGCTATGGGGAGACAGACAGTGTGGAGTTCTGAGGGGGTTAGACGGGGGCTCATAAGGGCTAGTGGGGGAGGACAGACTGAGGAGGGGCTGAATGGGAGTGGAGGTATGGTCATGGGGGAGGGAGGGAGGGAGGTGCAGAGACACATGGGGACAGGAGGAGGGGGTGCAGAGCTACATAGGGACAGGGGAGTGGCGGGGTGGAGGCGGGGCTGCAGAGCTACATAGGGACAGAGGGTGGCTGGGTGGGGGCACAGAGACAAGGGGACGGGAAGGAGGTACAGGGACACCGTGTCTGGGTGGGGGCACAGACACATGGGGATGGGAGGGGAGTGGCTGGGTGGGGGCACAGAGACACATGGACAGAGAGGGGGTCCAGGGACAGAGGGTGGCTGGGTGAGGGCACAGAGACACATGGGGACAGGGGCAGATGTGCCTGACTGAATAGGAGAGACTAGGGGTCTGCATGGGGGAAGCTCCCTAATAATCCCTTCCCACCCCCCGCTAAAAACCTGTTTCATACTTTTCCCACCCATACCTAACAACCCTCCAAGTTCACACCCTGGCTCTTTAGCAGCAATTTACTTCCCTCTCCCTCAGCTCCTCCATTACCCCTGACTCCCCCAAGCCTTTGCACTGCTTCTGAGGGGTGCGAGAAATATGGTGCTGTATTATAGTTTAAATGAATTACGCAGAGTTCTGTATTAATATGCCTAGTAAGGAATCTACTTGTCAAAAAACATTTCCTGAATCTTTTTTGTGGTCTGTATTGTTACAGAGAGGTATTTTGAAACAAATGACCAAAAATAATTGAAACTAGTGTGATTATATTGTGTTATTTTTACAAATAAAATATCCAGAATTTTAAAATATTGTGCACAGAATTTATTTATTTTTTTGGCACAGAATTCCACCAGGAGTAACTACTGTCCCTCTTTCAAGAGTCTGATTTGTCTTGTGTACCCTCAAGTTTCACCTCACTTAAAAATTAACAAAATCAGGCATAAAAATACAAAAGTATCACAGCACACTATTACTTAATTGCTTTCTCATTTTACCATACAATTATAAAAAATCTATTGGAATATAAATATTGTACTTACATTTCAGTGTATAGTTTACAGAGCAGTATAAACAAATCATTGTATATGAAATTTTAGTTTGTATTGCCTTCGTTAGTGCTTTTTATGTAGCCTGTTGTAAAACTAGGCAGAAATCTAAATGAGTTGATATGGACTCTGAGTACCCCCAGGGGTACATGTACCCTGGTTGAGAACCACTGTCTAAGCAATCTGGCTGCTAAATTCCATTTGGTGGAGACTTTAGTTTCAGGCATGTCCTCTTAAAGAACTGAGTTGAAATTCCAGTAATTATTGGTATTCAATCCAATACTGTTTAGAGGCCGTAAAGGCAGAGAGAGATGCTGCTCAGTCCTTTTTTTTTATAATCAGTCCAGCTTGAGCCTTCTGTATTGATTCCTTTCTTATTAAATATTGCCCTTTCCTGACAATTTATGGCTTAAACAATTTACCTCAGCAGCCACAGGAACCAGAGTTCCAAAGTGCAGAAAATCAAGGACAATTTCTAAAAACAGATATCGTTGTACAACCGTTTACTGTACACACAATGGTTCTCTACAAAACAAACTGCAAGCTCCCAATCTATTTCAATGTATATTGCTGACTAGATAGTGTCCAGCACACACAACGCCAATTTACCTCAGGATTAAATAAGGACTTGGAATGGCTCGGCCATTACGTTAATTGAATCTATTTCCCTTAAGTTAACGATCCTCATTCACACCTGTGTGACCATCTTGTTTATCACTTCAAAGGTTTTTCTTCCCCTGCTGTTATGGTGCCTCTCAACTAATTAGCCTCTTAAGGTTGGTCTATGCACCTCTACCTTATCATGTTTCTCTGATTGTATAAATATCTGTCTACTGTATGTTTCATTCCATGCATCCGATGAAGTGGGTACTAACCCACGAAAGCTTATGCTGAAATAAATTTGTTAGTCTCTAAGGTGCTACAAGTGTTTCTTTCTTATTTTCGTTTTGCTGACACAGACTAACACGGCTACTACACTGAAACAATGCCAATAGTTTCCTCTAACTTTTTTAAAGTATACATACTTGTTTTGCATATGGTACTCTCCGCATAAGCATCTCAAAGACTTGTGGTGGTAGTGTATTGTGCAAGACCTGCAGTAGCTGATGTGGCTGTGCACACACTGAAATAGCATTAGTGAGGTGCTCCACGCTCTTCTTATGTTCTCCTGAAGCAAATTCATATTTTTAAACTAAATTTTAGAGTCGATTGGAAAACATTCCCCCCCCTCTCAGAAAAAAGTTACTTTTCATACCCACCCCCTAAAAAGAACCCCGACCCTTCCCCCCTCCTTTTTTTGTTTTCCAATTAAAAGTCAAGTATTTGAGGAAAGATGACCCCACTTCTGCAAAAGTATTCATTTATTCAGAAACCCAGGTTTCCATAAATGCTTGGTGGAGGGGCTACCTGATTAGGCAGAACAAAGGAGGAGGAATTTAAAGTAATTGGGTTAGTGCCAGGGTTTGTCTCTTTTGGGGAAAGCTCTTTGGGGTGGAGGGTGCAGTGAGAAAGGTGAAGGAGAAGACAGTTGGGATGTACTAGGAATCTTCTTTAGTTACTCGCTTTCCGGTCTTTTATAACCCCTCTCCACATTGCTTTAAAAATCTTTTAACCCTTTGTAATCCAGTAACAATTTTTAATTCTCCAGATCTAATTGAAATTTCACTTCCCTTTGTCTCCTCCCCCACCTACTTTCAAGTGTAGGAATTCCTAGCAGCATCAGCATCAAGCCTGGTGCTACGCTGAAATAAGGTGGAGCAGACAGTGCCTGACTGCTTCATGTGCAATGTGCTCGAGGTCTGACCAAACAATTTAGTTTGTCTGTGCTAAAATGCTACTGCACCTCGACTTCAGCTGAGCATTTCAAGGCAACTTATGTGAAAAACAAACCAACTGCAATACACACCCTGCACAGCTGTTGTTGACAATAGTCCATGCTTATGTCCTTACCTCTAGATAACCAGTGTTCTCCCAGCTGCACCTCTTGCAGAAAGAATTCCTGTACCCTTCCAATATTGTTCATCTTGCATAACTAAAGATGTTATGAAATATTTTTAGCTTAGAAATAAGACGCGTCAGTCCAACTAAGACATCTCTAGTTGCTGTGAAAACTGGTAGTAGTGAAAAGTTTTTCTCAAAAGATTAATTTGCAGTGCTGTCTTGTCAATTGCCATTTAGACTTATATTTGTCAAACCTCTGGAGGTCACTGTTTTTCTTGACATCTTTGATTTCCCTCCTCCTCTCCATGGGTCATTTTGCTTTTCCCAGACTGTTGACCGAAACAATATGGTTAAAAAAAAAAAAAAAGCCTACAGAGGTTTGACAGGGTTCTGTAGTCTGGGATTGGGAATTATCTTAACTTGCTATATTAGTGAAAAAGATTTCAGTGCTACCTGCTAGTGCAAAATGGGTGTTGATGAATGGCGGTGGCTGTTCTTTGGGGAGATTATAGCTCTGCAAGCCAAGGTTGCACCCTGCACTGAATTCTGGAATACAGATGTTGCTTTGTCTTTATGATACAGATAAAATAGCTCAATAGTGGCTGAGGATGTGGCTGTAGTGAAGGATGGGAATGCCCACAAAGACATGGTAGATGAATCTCTCCTCACATCCTCCCCCACCTTGGAGAGGAAGTACTAATGGTGGTTAACTGTACCCTTAGAAGTGACAAAGAGTCCTGTGGCACCTTATAGGCTGCTAGTCTATAAGGTGCCACAGGACTCTGTCACTTCTACAGATCCAGACTAACACGGCTACCCCTCTGATACTTGTACCCTTAGTCTATATCTACTTTCTCTAGCAAATTAAGATTAGCCAAAACTTTACGAATGTAAAAGTGAGCTGCAGGCGTGCTACAAATTTATTAAATCAAAAACAACTTTAATCTCAAATATATATTAGAGTTAAAAGGACACAGTCAACTTGAAATCGTTATTGTTAAAACCTATTTTCAGATACTACCCTTGACCATAAATCCCTCCCGCAGTGTAGGAGATTTTCAAGGGCACAAATGAGTTGGGTTCCTAATTCCCCTTTGTGCTTTGGCTCAGGTCAGTACAACCAAAAAGACATTCAATTTTAAGTTAGTATTCTTTCTACTAAGTTTAAGTGATTTTTAAACTGAATGTTTTACCTCAGCATCATGCTCTTTAGCTTTTTCACGTTCTTTTCTTCTTTCTGTAAATGTAATATGGCGCATTTAACATCTAAGCTTAATAGTTCAGAACTCCAAAAAGATTGTCAACTCTGCTTCTCCAAAGTTTTTTTTCCATATTAGTGTTCTCATCCAAAATGTGCTGACCGCTCTAACATGAAAACAGATATAATTGGAAGATAGAGATCTGAGAGAAACCTATAAAAGTAAATTGTACCTAATTTTTTTAAATTTATAAATATTTTTAAACTCTTCTTGAACTGACCTGTTAAATTTCCTATAACATGTCACCTCTTCTCTAAAATGAGAGATGCTCAGGGAGTTGAATTTGCCATATATTTGTTGATACTTTATTAAGTACACCAAAATATTTTCAAATTAAAAAACCGAATCATGATCGGAAGGAAGCCAAGCTACATTTCAGTTTTATGTTGTTGATGAGTTCATATGTTTTACTACAAACACTCGGCAGAAATTCGTGCTCAAGACAGAATTTAGCCAAGTAAGCACCTGGAGTGAGATTTTCAAAAAAACATGGCCTGCTGCTCCTAAGTCACTTTGCCACTTTTAAAAATGTTACCCTATGGCCAGGATTTGTGAAGTTATTTAGGTGCCTAGTGGGATTTTCCAAACCACCTACGTGTAGAGTGACTAGACAGCAAGTATGAAAAATCAGGACAGAGGGTGGGGGGTAATAGGAGCCTATATAAGAACAAGCCCCAAATATCGGGACTGTCCTTATAAAATCGGTCACCCTACCTACGTGCCTTACTCCCCTGGTGCATAAGCAGTCTTGTAGATAGTCCTCCAGTGGGATTTTGATGTTTAGGCACCTGAATACCTTTAGAAATTTGGCTTTAAGGAGGGGTGGTAGCTTTATCACCGGGAGATAAAGCACTGTCTATACTGGTGCTTTTCATCGCTAAAACTTTTGTCACGTGGGGGGGGGGGTGTTTTTCACACCCCTGAACGACTAAAGTTTTAGCGCTGAAAGTGGCAGTGTAGACATTCCCTAAGGGCATAGCTACACTTGCAGATGTAGAGCGCTGTGAGTTAAACCAGCCCTCGGAGAGTGCAGCAGGGAAAGCGCTGCAGTGTGTTCACACTGTCAGCTGCAAGCGCCGTGGCATGGCCACATTTGCGGCACTTGCAGCAGCATTGGGAGCGGTGCATTATGGACAGCTATCCTACAGAGCACCTCTTCCCATTCTGGCGCTGTGGCTTGTGGGAAGGGGGCGGGGAGGGTGGGGCATTCTGGGTCCTGTCCCAACGCCCTGTGATGCTTCGCATCCCAGCAATCCCTGTTCTTCCATCCACAATTGGCGCCATCTTTCAACGTTTTTTGTACTGCGCGCTCTGGCTTCCCTTTCGGTCTGCAGGAATGGAGCCCGAAGTGCTGAGGAATATGCTGATGAGTCTTGCCAGCACGTCACGTTTGGCAGTCGAGTTACTCCTTAAGCTGCAAACTGACCGTGAGGAGTCCGACGATGATGTCAACTCGCGTAACGCGTATGACACGAGATTGTGGCATTCACGGACTTGCTCACCACCTTGGAACGCCGCTTTTGGGAAACAAGCACTGAGTGGCGGGTGTGACGGGTTGGGGCCACAGAGACCTGCTTGGTGCTGCCACCTGGTGTGCCAAGGCTAGTTCTGCCCCTGCTTCCAGGCCTTTTCCAGCTTGGGACTCCCGAATCCTGTCTGTTTTGAGCCAGATTCCACTGATCTGCTGCAAACACAGACCCAGGTCCGAACCAAGTCCACTCACCACTGTAAGGCCCCTGGAAGCGCTCTTGCCTTTGACACCCAGCTGCTCAACTCCAAGGAGGTTCAACCCCTTAATAAATCTGTTTTACCCTGTATAAAGCTTATACAGGGTAAACTCATAAATAGTTCACCTTCTATTTCAAAGATAGAAAGATATGCACAGCTGTTTGCCTTCCCACAGGTAGCAACTCGTACTCCAGGAAACTTAATAAGTAAAAAGTGATTTTAATAAGTACAGCAAGTAGGATTTAAGTGATGTCAAGTAATGACAGACAGAACAAAGTGAATTACTAAATAAAATAAAATAGAACACGCAGTTCTATGTCTAATCACCCTGTGTACAGATAAAAACCTCACTAGGTCCAGTAAACAGGCTATCTTCCTTCTAGCCTGGGTCCAGCAATCACTCACCCCCCTAATGTCTTTGTCCTTTGTTCAGTCTCTTTCAGGTCTCCTTGTGGGGAGCTTCTTTCTTTAGCCAGCTGAAGACAAAATGGAAGGGTCTTCCCCGGGCTTTTATAGTCTTTTTCCCCTCCCTGTGTAACATCCTTTTACCATGGAGTTTTGGGATCACCTGGGCCAGTCACCTGTCCATGCACCCTTCCGCAACCAGCCTAACCAGTTGCATTCCAGACCCGGCCCCAATGTGGATTGGGGTCTGCAACGTCTTTTGTCTCTTAAGTGCTCGCACTTAACAGGCACATTCTTTGCTCCAAAGATGATTCCATGCACTTACAAAGGCTATGTACAAAACCAGCAAATATAAAACCAATCTTCATAACTCCAACTACAACAATACATGCATACAAACAGGAGGAATAAATTCAGTAGGTCATAACTTTCACAGAGATATGTTACATGGCACATGTAGCATAAAACATATTCTAGTTACATATATACATTTATAAGCATCGCCCCAGCGGGATCACATCGTCATGCAAGTCTGGGATGACGAGCAGTGGCTGCAGAACTTTCGGATGAGAAAAGCCACTGCCTCTGGATAATTCCACTGCATGCATCCGACAAAGTGGGTATTCACCCACGAAAGCTTATGCTCCAATACGTCTATAACGTGCCACAGGACTCTTTGTCGCATCTACAGATCCAGACTAACACAGCTACCCCTCTGATACTTGATTTCATGGGACTGTGTGCTGAGCTCGCCCTCACCCTGTGGCGCAAGGGCATGAGATTGAGAGCAGCCCAGACGGTGAAGAAGTGGGTGGCTATTGCAATCTGGAAGCTGGCAACTCCAGACAGCTACTGATCGGTCACTAACCAGTTTGGAGTGGGAAAGTCGACCGTTGGAATTGTGTTGATGCAAGTTTGCAGGGTCATTAATCGCATCCTGCTCAGAAGAATCGTGACTCTCGGTAATGTGCATGACATTGTGGCTGGCTTTGCACAAATGGGTTTCCCTAACTGCGGAGGGGTGACAGATGGGATGCATATTCTAATTCTGGCACCAGCCCACCTAGCCTCCGTGTATGTTAATCGGAAGGGGTATTTCTCTATGGTTCTCCAGGCGCTTGTGGATCACCGTGGGTGTTTCATTGACATTAATCCAGGCTGGCCCGGAAAGGTGCATGACGCATGCATCTTTCAGAACTCTGGCCTGTTCAGGAAGCTGCAAGCTGGGACTTTCTTCCCAGACCAGAAGATCACCGTAGGAGAAGTCGAAATGCCCACTGGAATCCTAGGAGACCCCGCTTACCCTTTAATGCCGTGGCTCATGAAATCCTACACAGGGAGCCTTGACAGCAGCAAGGAGCGGTTCAACAACAGACTGAGTCAGTACAGAATGACTGTGGAGTGTGCTTTTGGACGTTTAAAGGGCCGCTGGCGCTGTCTGTATGGGAAGCTGGACCTGGCCGATGACCACATCCCACGGTGCTGTACCCGCATGCTGTACCCTCCATAACATTTGTGAAGGGAAGGGTGAAAGATTCACTCAGGCATGGAACTCAGAGGTTCAACACCTGGAGGCTGAATTTGAACAGCCAGAGAGCAGGGCTATTAGAGGGGCCCAGCACGGGGCTGCAAGGATTAGGGATGCCTTGAGGGAGCAATCTGAGGCTGAAAGCCACCAGTAATGTTTGGTGCCCTGCACGGGAGTGAAGAGCTGTGGTTCCAATGTTAGTAGGAATCTGTGTTTGCTACACTGACTTGCAGTGCCTGTTGCTTCCCTGGGCTAAGGTATCTTTTACTTAATGCAATAATAAAGAATGTTTTCAAAGCCAAAAAATCCATGTATTTTTTAAAAATTTCATTTATTGAAAAAACAAACAAACAAACAAAACACACCTTCTTGGGAAACAGAAAGGGCAAGGGGGTGGGGAATGGTTCAATCACATATTTGCATATGTCCTGTTCTCATACTCTGCCTTCCTGTCTGGAGTACTGTGCAATGAGTGCTGCACTTCAGGCTGGCTAAAATGCATGGTGATCGGGGTTGAGTACAGTGGGTAAGGGTCGTAGTTTGCAGGGCTGGGTGGTGAAGCTACAGGTGTTGGAGGCAGCTGGTGGTGATAAGAACCCAGATGTGGGGGAAAGTGGGTTGGAGGTGACATGGGGGCACAAGGGAAAGTGTTTTGGGACAATGGCTGCAGCGGGGGGGTGGGGGTGGGGTGCGGTAGTGCTCTGCCTGAATGGCTACGAGTGCCTGTATCGAGTCCGCTTGGGGCTCCATAATGCTTAGCAGCCGCTCCGTGCTTTGGTGCTGGCATTCCGCATTCTGCTGGCGGACCCTCCTTTCACTCTCCCGCCACTCCTGCGCTTTTTGATTTTCATTAAGGGACTGCTGCATTACTTCATGCAGCATGTCTTCTTTGCTTCTGCGTGGCCTCTTCCTAATTCTTTGGAGTCTTTCGGCCGGTGATAACGCGGATGGCTGAGATCTCAAGGTTGCATCTGTAAAGGCAACTTCGCCCCAAGAGCCTTCACCGAACAACTTCCTTCCCAAAATAAAAGCCACTTACCGGGCACCCCCTCTGGTGTTTGTCCTTCCCCAAGCATTGGCCGCTCTGACTGGCTACCTTCCTCCTGGCTTGAAAACAGCTCCTGGCTACATGCATCTAGGGATGCCGGGGTGTCTCCCTTCTCCTCAGCACCCTCGCTCCCGCTTTCCTCCTCCTCCTGCCTTGTTGAACTGAGCTCTGAAGTGTCCATGGTGGTTGTCATAAATATGAAGGGAAGGGGGAGAGGGTCTGATGCAGTGCTATAAAATCCTCTTTCCAGTAAAGGGTTAAGAAATGCAGGTAGCCAGACTGACACCTGACCTGGCTGGGCTCTGACCAATAAGGGGACAAGATACTTTCAAACTTTGGGAGGGGGGAAGTTTTTAGTGAGTGTCTTTGTCTGAGAGAGAGTGATCTTGGAAGACAGAAGGAACCTACAGAAAATCAAACCTCCCTTTTCTGAAGTAAGTTTAGATAGCATAGCGTATAGATTTCTGTTTATTTTTGCTTGGTGTATCCCCTGTGTTAGAAAGGGCAAGGGGGGGGAGGTATTCATGGTTTTCTGTAACGTTAAGGTTTTGTCCAGAGGGGGAAATCTCTCTGAGTTTGGAAATATAGTGCCCTGTGAAATAGTTACCATCCTGATTTTACCTTCTTTATTTTTAATAAAATCCTTCTTTTAAGAAGTTGACTGTTTTCTATAGTGTTAAAACCCAGGTAATGTGTTTTAACACTATAGAAAACCCATTATTTTTCTATATATGGGTTTTTAGATCACTGTGTAACCAATTGGTTGGGAGATTGTTCTCAAGCTTCCCCAGGAAAGGGGGTGTACGGCTTGAGGGGGCATTTTGGGGGGGAGGGAAGTTCAAGTGATTCCTTTCCTGGATTCCTGTTAGACATTTGATGGTGGCAGCAAGAAGCATTTCTCGGGGTGCAGGGAATTTTGTACCTTGGGGGGGTTTACCCTAAGCTGGTAAAAATAAGCTTAGGGGCTCTGAATGCGGGTCCCCACGTCTTTACCCTAGAGTTTAGAGTGGGGAGGGAACCCTGACAGTGGTCTTCAGAGTGGAGGTGGGGTCGCCCCCAAGTATTGCGTCCAGCTCTTTGCACAAATGGCAGGTAGTGGGGGCAGCAGAGTAGCGGTTTGCCTCACGGGCTGTGCGGTAGGCATTCCACAGCTCCTTCCCTTTAACCCTGCACTGCAGTGCATCCCGGTCATGGCCCCTTTCCATCATGTCCCTTGATATCTGCTCGAAGGTATCGTAATTCCTATGGCTGGAGCGCAACTGGGACTGGTCAGCTTCCTCCCCCCAAACACTGATGAGGTCCTGCACCTCGCCATTGCTCCATACTGGTGATCGCCTGTCATGTGAAGGCATGGTCACCTGGAAAGATTCGCTGAGGACACTCCATGCCTTGCTGAGCAAACAGGAAGGGGATTTTCAAAATTCCCAGAGAATTTAAAGGGTGGGTCTGACGGTTGGTCACCTGAGGGCAGGGCAGTAGAGTTCAAAGTGATGACCAGAGTGGCTAGAACAGGCATTGTAGGACACTTCTGGAGGCCGATCAGAGCGCATTAACAGACCAGGGCGTCCACGCTGGTGCTGCGGCGCTCCAGCCGGGGCACAGCAAGCGTTATGCCTCTCGTCGAGGTGGATTACCAGGATCGCTCCAGCCGCGGAGTCCGGGCACTCGACGTGCCTTGCCAGTGTGGACGTGTCGTGAGTTAGGGCGCCCCGGGCGGCTTTAATGTGCCCTAACTTGCAAGTGTAGCCATGCCCTACGTCTCTTTGGAAGTCAGTGGAGCTCACGCTCCGAAGAGCCTGAGGCCCGGTCTACACTTAAAAATGAGAGTGACTTAGCTACAGTGCTCAGGGCTGTGACAAATGTTTGTAGCCAGGTCAACCTAACCTCCAGTGTAGCTGTCGCTCTGTCGATAGCAGAATTCTGCTAACCTGGCTACTGCCTCTCAGTGAGTGGATTAACTACAGCGCCGGGGAAAGCCACCCGGTCAGTTGCTGTTAGGGTGACCAGATGTCCCGATATTATAGGGACCGTCCTGATTTTGGGGTCTTTTTCTTATATAGGCTCCTATTACCCCCTCGCCCCCTGTCCTGATTTTTCACAGTGGCTGTCTGGTCACCCTAGTTGCTGTAGCAAGTGTCTGCGCTACAGGAGCCCGGCTGCCCGCCCCTAGCTGTGCTGCGGCAGGGCAGCCATGGCCTGAGGCACTGGTGAAAACAGGACCTAGATTAGAAGTGATTGAAGCAGGTTTGAAAATCCCACCCGTGCTGATGGAGTGGGATTTATGTGGGGCCAGAATTATTTATTTTCGGGGTGGGGGGGGGGGGAAGGAAGGTCTCGGGGCTTTAGCCCAAAGGGGCTCAGGCCTTACACTTGACTAGGGGGGGGGGGGGGTGGGGGGGGTCAATTCAGCCCATTTTCCCCTGCTCCCTTCCCCCACTCTGTGTGGGAGCAAGGCCTGGCTTTGCTAGGGGGAGGTTCTCTAAGCCACACATTCTGGGGCGGGGGGAGGCCTGCAGCTCCCCCTCGCTGCCCCCCACAGGGGATGGGGGGGGGGCTTGCATGGGGGGGGCCTGGGGAGAGGCGGGTGCTAATCCCCGCCCCGGCCCCAGCAGCTCGGAGGCGGCCCGGCCGCCGCTAACGGCCTCCCGCCCCCGCTCCGGCCGGGGACACTCACTCTGCCGCAGCTTGCGCTGGAAGTCGGGGGCGTTTCTCCGCCGCCGGTCGAAGTAGACGCCGTAGCCGAGCAGGGCGAGGCCGCAGGCCCCGGCCAGCAGGAGCAGAAGGGGGCGGGCCCAGCCGCTCATGGCCGCCCCCAGCCCGCTCTGGAGCCCCGCGAACCTGGCTGGGCTAGAGCCACCCCGGCCATCCCGCCCCCCAGCCCGCGCGGGCAGCGCACCGAGCCGGGCGCCCCCGGCTAGTCAGGGCCTGGGAGCCCCAGGGGGACCCTCCCCCTGCCCCCGGGTGGGGGGGAGGGGCTGGCCGGAGCCCTAGTGGGGAGATTTCACCCCCCCGGCCGGTTTGTGGGGGTTGGTCTGTGCCTGGGAGCCCCAGGGGGACACTCCCCTTGCCCCCGGGTGGGGGGGAGGGGCTGGCCGGAGCCCTAGTGGGGAGATTTCACCCCCCCCCGGCCGGTTTGTGGGGGTTGGTTTGTGCCTGGGAGCCCCAGGGGGACACTCCCCTTGCCCCCGGGTGGGGTTTTTTTTGGAAGGGGGAGGGGCTGGCCGGAGCCCTAGTGGGGAGATTTCACCCCCCCGGCCGGTTTGTGGGGGTTGGTCTGTGCCTGGGAGCCCCAGGGGGACACTCCCCTTGCCCCCGGGTGGGGTTTTTTTTGGAAGGGGGAGGGGCTGGCCGGAGCCCTAGTGGGGAGATTTCACACCCCCCCCCCCGGCCGGTTTGTGGGGGTTGGTCTGTGCCTGGGAGCCCGGGCTCCCCAGCAGGGAGGTGGCTCAGAGGAGACGCCTGCTGACCCGACTGTCTCGGCCCTGGCCGGGGGCTGTGCTGCAGCCAGGAGAGGAGGGACTTGCTGGTCAGCAGTAGCCGCCAACCTCCTTTCCCCTGCGCTCATCACCGCTGTGGCTGGGTCAGCTCAGAGTGTGTGTTAATCTCCCTGAAATTGTCCCCATTTAGCCTTGGACAGCTGCACAACGCTAGATAAATGAGCCCCACTTCCTTCTCCTACTACCTCCGCTGGGGGACTGCTGCTTGGCAGTCTCAGCTCCATGTTACAGATGAGGAAGGGCTGAAACACAGAGAGGGGATTTGCTAAAGGCCAGGCACTGAGACAGTATCAGAGAGCCCAGATCTTTTCACAGCCCACCTTACTGCTCCACCTGAGTGAGGTACTCAGTTAATGAGTAAGGAAAGAACCATTAACATTTATCTAGTCCACCTCACAGTAAATGCTCACATGGCAGGGATAAAAGACTCAGCCTATTTTCTTGCATCCGACGAGGGTATTCGCCCACGAAAGCTTATGCTCCAGTACATCTGTTAGTCTATAAGGTGCCACAGGACTCTGTGTTGCTTCTACAGATCTAGACTAAGAGGGCTACCCCTCTGATACCTATTTTCTTTGTTTCCAACCCAACTGTAGCCGTTAATTATTTGTAAAAAGACCAGGAGTACGTGTGGCACCTTAGAGACTAACACATTTATTTCAGCATATGCTTTCATACTATGAAAAGCTTATGCTGAAATACATTTGTTAGTCTCTAAGGTGCCACACGTACTCCTGGTCTTTTTATGGATACAGACTAACACGGCTGCTACTCTGAAACCTGCCATTAATTATTTGTGCATAACGGTCCAATAATCAGATTACTTACCTACCCATACCTCTCTCATAATTGAATAAACATTGCATTAGAGAAAGCATATTACTGGGAATAAAAATCTAGGGACGGTAATCTTGCCATTTATATTTGCCACACTTCCCCCAGAGCTTGCAGAATGCTGCAGTGAAATTGAGCCATCCCATCCAGGACTGCAAACTGCCAGGGAATGAACTAGGATCTTTTTGGTATTTGGGTGTGAGGCTGAAGAACAGAGTTACATGTAATTTGGTTTGGGACAGCCATTAAGTTCCTATAGTTAAACTAATTGAAGCATCAGGGAAATACTGTTCTTTAAAAACTGACAGGGTATTTGGTGCGTTACAAGACGAGTTGAAGGAAATATCATGATCATGGAGTCAGGGAATCTGGGCTCTAATCTTAGTTTTGGTACAAACTTTGCAACACCTTGTAAGTGGGCCTTGTTCTTCCCTCCCTATACACTGGAGATTACACTCTATTTTCAGAGATATTAAGCCATTTGAAATAATTCAGCGGAAGGCATTATATACTTGCGAAGTATTTCAACAGCTTGGGAAGACAGAGAGCAGAAACTGAAAATGTAGTGATCAGCTATACAGAGAGAAGTAAAACAAAATGGCAAAAGAGAAAAAAAAGATGTAGAAAACAGCAAATTTAAAAGCAACTGAACACTTTCCACAGTAAGTGGTAAAAGCCATATTTAAAATTGGACTGTAAAAGGTAAGAGAGCTACTGTCAAGTGACACATATTGCTCATTCAAACCTGCACTAGTCCCCTTGGATAGACACATACAATATGATCACAGTAACAGCAAATGCCATTAGCAAGGGAGAGAAGAGTGTGTAAAGTTGTTTTTCTTTTAAAACCCTGCTAGCCCTGTAAGTGAAGTTACTTCCAGGAAATTCAGAAACATTTACTGATATGGTGTATATCTACCTACACTTATGACACAGTGATTAGTGTGGCCCTGGCAGAAAGGAATTAAATAACTGGTAATATCTTTTCCATCTCTAACTTAAATATGTCTTGCTCTTTACAAATACATCCTGAGAGATTTTATAAATTTAGTATTTTTAAAAAGAGCTCTTAGCTTGTTTTATAAAGTTTTATAAATTTAGTATTTTTAAAAAGAGCTCTTAGCTTGTTTTATAAAGTTTTATAAATTTAGTATTTTTAAAAAGAGCTCTTAGCTTGTTTTAAGGAAAAACATCTTCTATGATGCAACAAGGTATTAATATAAATTCCACATTTTATCCTTGTTCCATAAACTGGCATAGTTGGTAGGATCATGGCAAATTAGGCCAGGCAGTACCCAGCTGGGGGATTAGAAATAAAGTAGTTTAGAACAGCATAGTAATTGACGGGAGTGGACTGATGTGACAAAGTGGAAATTTTTTGTAATATTTTTATGAAGCCTGTCTGTACCTCAGTTTCCCCTATATACTGCATTGTTATCTACTGGTGAAAAGGGAGTTTGTGGTCAGAGCAGGTTAAGACACAGGTGTAAATAGTGCCTAGCTATCAGGGGGGGGGGGGGGGCGTTGAGTCCCATATCAATAGAGCTCTTCAGAAGTCTATAGCAAATCAAGTTGTCTAGACACAGACACCTAGCAACTAATGACCCAGAGAGACATGGACTTCCCTACCTCTCATCAAGGCGATTAAGTTGGATCTCCCTAGCTCAGGAACAAAGAACTAGAGGCAGGAGGTGAGGTGGAAGTTAAGTGTTGGCTATGGGAAGCAGTCAGGGGCACGTTGGGAGTCTGACAAAGGAGATCAGATAGAGAGGGAGACAGAGCTTGAACAATGGGACTCACTACAGCCTGGCTGGGCTCTGGCTACCCAGCATGGACTATGGTTTAACTTTCACTTCTCTGTGATAATCCTGGTCTTCCTATGCTGTGTTCCAGTCAACTAATAAGCCCTACTGTTTGATAGCATTGCTGTGTGTCACTGCAGATGCTTGAGGAGGTGCACAGCTCCCTAAGATTGTACAAGTCTCCCTCAGGAGTCTGTCTCAGTGGGACTCTGTGAACAGAGCTGATAGGGTGTCTAACATCCAGTGACTGAAGGCTTGATTCTTCTTTAGAAGCATGAGGTTTAGGTAGAATACAGGAAGGTAAATATTTTGGTTAATGTAATATGCCAATGAGACTTTAGGAAGAAAATGGGGATGAGAGCATAGTACAACCTTTGTCCCTATAAAAGGTGATATGTGGTGGGTTGGCTTGGGAAGATGGAAGAGAGCACCAAGAATGAATATGTTTCCACATCTGGAGGTAAGTCTGGCAGTTCCTGGGCTTTCTACAGGACAAAACACCGATTGTACTGCAATTTAACAGGTTAATTCCCTGGTTTAGAGCCATTAAGGAGCCACACCCTGAGGTTCAGAGGACAAGTTGGGCTGGATGAAGGACCCTGAGTTCTGTGTCAATAGGTCCTCTGTGGTAGAAAGTTGGAGGGGTGCCACCTCTGAGAAGAGGATGAAATTTGAATAGCACACCCATCTTGGCCTGGCTGGTGCTATGAGAATAGCTTTCGCCCTTTCTTTGCACATCTTGAGAAGAGTCTTGCGGATTAATGGACTCGATAGATATACATAAAGCAGGGCATGAGGCCATGGAGCTATCATCACATCTCCCAGAGAACTGAGACCGTAACTTCCACTGGAGCAAACCAGGAGACCTTTGGAGTTGTTTGGGATGGCAAAGACATCTACTTGTGGTAGACCCCAGGCCTGGCAGATGTTGCAAATGTCTTTGAGCTCCCATTCATGGTCTTGCCAAAAGTGTCTGCTCAGGGAGTTCTGCACTTGTATGAGTCTGATAGGTCTGCAAATATGTTTATTGAACGGGAAAAACACCAGTTTCAGAGTCTTAGTGACTTTGCACATAAGGACTGAGATCTTGCCCCCACCTTGGCTGTTAATGTAATACACTGCTGCCCTGTTCTCTCGCATTTCTCTGACTGTGTGGTTTGAATGTCACGGAGGACATATTGGCAAGCGTAACAAACTGTTCTCAGCTTCTGAATATTGATGTGAAGCAGTGATTCTTGTAGACCTTTTGCCCTGAGCTGTATTTCCCTGCAAGTGAGCTCCCCATCCCAACAAAGACGTGTCTGTTACGAGGATCTGTGATGGTGTGGGATGCAAGAATGGGGTTGCCATACAGACCCTTTGTGAGTTCTTCAACCACGTAAGTGCACCCTACACCTTTGAGGCACAGTGACCCATTTGGAGGGGTTGTGTCTGTTGGGGTGTATACTGTTCTTAACCACATCTGGAGACATCCAAGGAGTAGTCTCACATAGGAAGTCATGATGGTGAAGGCACACATGTGAACCAAAAGCTGAAGAAAAGCCATCCTGGTTGTTTGTGGGTTGAACTACAGCACAGAGATTAGGCCACATAGGGTGGAAAATCTCTCCCTGGATAGAATCATAGAAGATTAGGGTTGGAAGATACCTCAGGAGGTCATCTAGTCCAACCCCCTGCTCAAAGTAGGATCAACACCAACTAAATCATCCCAGCCAGGGCTTTGTCAAGCCGGGCCTTAAAAATCTCTAAGGATGGAGATTCCACCACCTCCCTAGGTAACCCATTCCAGTGCTTCACCACCCTCCTAGTGAAACAGCGTTTCCTAATATCCAACCTAGACCTGGAATTCTGCTGCAATTTGAGACCATTGCTCAAGGATAGGTAGGCTCTTGCTGATATGGAGTCCAAAAAGGCTCCTCTGAAGTTTATCCTTTGTACTGGAGTTAGTATAGATTTGTTATGATTGATGCAAAGTCCTAGTGATTGGAACAATGCTAACGCCTTGGTTGTAGTTGACTGAACCTCTTGTGATAAATCCCTGAGCAACCAGTCATCCAAATATGGGAATACTGTGACACCCCCCACATTAACAAAAGTACCTTTGTAAACAAACTCTCAGAGCCACGAGAGCCCAAAAGGAAGAACACCATCAGTAGGGGTTTGTTCCTATTACAAAGCACAGGAAGCAGTTGTGCGATGGGTGGATGGCTACATGAAAGTAGCTTGGAGGTAGAGGGCAACAAACCAGTATTCTGGATCGAAGGATGACAGAATGGTAGCTAATGTCACCATTCTGAAGTGTTGTGCTATAACATAGTAGTTTTAAGTTCCTGAGGTCGAGGATTGGTCTCCACCCTGTCTCTCTTGGGAACTAAGAAATAGTTGGAATAGAATCCTTCGCCAATTAATTCTGTTGGAACCGGCTCTACTGGCAAAACGGGGAGGGACAGGATCTCTTGCCTTCCGACTTTTCAAGAGAGGGGTCCTTGAAGGATGGAGAGTGTGAAAATGGATAGTTACCCACTCTGATGGCTTCCAGTATCCATTTGTAAGAGGTGAGGAGTTTCCAGGCAGGTAAGTAGTGGAACAGTTGATCTCCAAGGGGAAACTGCACAGTGGGAAATCCAGTGACCTGGGTTAGTTGATGCCCTCAGCCAAGGTGTCAAAATTGCCTTATAGAAGGAGGGACCAATTGAGAAGAAGGGGTGGATGGTCCTTACTTCTGCTGCTTTCCCCTTCTCCCAAGGCCTAGGGAAGGTGGACTGCTGCTGGTACTGGAATGGCCTGGATCTTTGGGCAGACTGAGTCTTACTAAATAGTCTTTGGTCCAGGCGTGTAGATTCCCAGTCACCACAGCATAGCTCTGGAATCCTTGAGAATATGGAGAGGAGTCTGTATGCTCACTAAAGAGGTTGGGTCCTTCAAAGAGGAGATCCATGACTGTGGACTGTACTTCTCTCAGAAGACCTGAGGACGGAGCCATAATGCCCTTATAACCACCACCACGGCCATGAATTTGGAGCACTGACAACAGCATTTTAGGGCAGTTTAGGGGGAGGTTATTGCAACCAACTCCCTGCCCCTCCACAACAGACTGACTGAGACTGGTGTCTCGGTCTGATTTTGTGGTAGATGTTCAATAAAAGTGGGTACATTTTTAATATGTGGTAAAGCTGTATTTCATCATCAAGGCCTGATAGTTAACTATACACAATTGAAGAGCAGCTGACAAATAACACTGTCTGCCCAGTAAGTCCAGTCTCTTAGATTCTGGGTCTAATAGAGAGGGTCTAGACCAAGTTTGGTAGCTCCTTTCATTGACTGCATCCATCACTAAGGAATTAGGGCTAGGGTGCGGAAGGGGGAAGTATTCTATTCCCTTTGGCGGGATGTAATACATTTTGTCAGATTTCTTATAAAAAGGTAGAATTGTGGCAGGGGACAGTAATGCCTCATTAATGGGTAAAGCATGCTTCCCTTAAGGATTTACATTCAAGATGTCTACCAAGGAATGTTGTGACTCTTGAACTTCGTCTTGCGGGATTTAGAGACAATCTGCCAGCCTCTTCATGAGGTCCTCGCTCATTCCATTAAGAGTTTTAGTTTAGCCTCCCTATCTTTTTTTGGACCTGCCCTTAAATCCCAGACAGACCTTGCACTTTGAGGGGATATGGGGGTCCCCCAAACACTGCAGGCAACTCAAGTGTCACTGTGGGGAACAGACCTGTGGCAGGTCTTCCACAGGGCTTAAACCCTGAGGTCTCAGGCATAACAAATTGTGCTCTGGCACAGAGCTCCAGCAGTAGAAGGGGGAAACCCCCACTCCACGGAGCACAAACAAAATAAAATACAATAAAGTAAATAGCTAAGAAACAAATTAATAGAGTAGACTTTCACGATGTGAAAGAAAGACGGGACGCTGAAATAGCTAACAGCAAAAATTCCATCTTGAGCTGCAGTGGTTGAGAAGGAGCTGAGTGGCAGCGGGCTCGTGCCCACCTCTATCCCCACATTCAGAGCATGAAGTGTTGTTTTGCACAGGCGCAGTCCCACAAGCACTACGTCGCAGCCGATCAAGAGTACGCAGATGCACACACATCCTACGGTTGAGCATGCACAGGGACATATACTCAAAGAAAAACACAACATTTGATATACATTTTCCATTGTACCAGCACACCAGTGTCAAAGTTAAAAATAAAAAGCCAGCATATTTTCAGGCCAAGGGTATGAAGCAAGGAAACCTGGGGAAATTAAATTGAGACATTGAGACTAGTAAGTAAGGGCTCATGGAAGTTTGGGTGCTGCTAGATTTCCAAAAATTAACATACGTATCAATACATCAATATTCAGAAGTGACCATATGAATGTTTAAATTTAGTACTCCCAATACAATTGTTAGGAAATTTAATACATATCCTTTTAAGATACATCCTCAGACATCAACGCTGAAGAAGAAAACATACAGTACTGGTATTTCTAACTTTTCACCAATAAAGTAAATATATTATTTCTCAGATAAATACTGGGGAATGTGAGCTAATTACTATAAAATATCAGTATTTGAAGAATGGAAATCCTTGAATGTTTGTGGGTCAGCTGGGTCATCCTCATATGCTTCATGAAAGTTTGATTGTTGCATGCTCCCTACATCTTTAAAAAACAGTCCTTACCTAGAATTTTAAGGGAATATTGTAGCATGTAATTTTTTAAAAAATTGCAAGCTTAAAAGAGCTAAGCACAAACAAGTTCTCAATGCATGGAATCTGCAAAACAGTTACATGGTAGAGCAAATAGTTAGATATGTCCTGTTCACACACTTAAAAGGCAGAAACAAAGTGGTAAAATTCAGTGTTATCTGGAGCTGTTTAGCATTCCATTGTTCTCTCACCAAATTAACTCAATGGACCAAATTGTCCTCACCATCTCCATGAACCACCTAGGAATCCATTGAATGAGTTAATGTTGGCCTGCCCTCTTAGGTTTCCGCAGCATGAAAAAGTGGTCCAAAAAGGGAAGCTTTGGTAGCACAGCTCCACCACACGCTGCATTCAATTTACTTGAAAACACATGCAACTTAGGAAAAGGGAAAAGAGAAACCATTTTCAGTGCATGAATGGCCCTGGTCTACTGGTCCATAGACCTGCTAAGATCTGGACAGATATGAGAATTCCATTGCTCATTCCACAGGCTGTGAGAGGGGGAATAAACTCCTTGGCCATAGCAGGATGGAAACTGCACGTATCTCAGAGGACTTTTTGTTCACAGTATGTGGGATTTTCTGCAAAGGGCCTAGTCTACTAAGCAAGCATTTCTGTTCAATATTAATTGAAGACATCACTGTAGGCAGCATATTCCAATAAATGTCACCCCAAAAAGTAATTCAGTGTCCACATAAACCCAAGAGAGAAAGAATATTCTTCTTGTTTACAGGGACAGAAGGTGAACATATTATACAGGATGCCATCATATAACTGAAGTTTAATTTGCATACCAAAGACAAACATCATGCTGAGTAAGAGAAACCAGAGTAGGCCAGATAGTTTGTGGTAAACACACAGGACTCTGTACCAGCAGTCTCTTTCTGGTTCTGCCAAAGTCATCTTTGATAACACCCCGGTAACCACTCTGCTCTTCAATTTCCCCATGTATCAAATAAACATATTGCCTACTTCAAAGGGCTGTTGGGTGGCTTAATTCATCAATCTATCTAAAACACTTCAAGATCCTCAAATGGAACATGTCATAAGTACAAATGCCACTACTGTAAAGAAGTGACACCATCAGCTTTGCTACTCTGCAGTTGTTCTTTAATTTAAAGGGCCAATGTCTTGGGAAACTTTACAGATAGTCATGAAAGGAAATTGTAAGTAAGTGGGTGTAACTTTCTCTTATGTCTAGGCCACCTCCTCACTTTATGCACTGAGAATTCAGTGCTTGTGAAATCGCAATTTGTCACTATTCTGGACAGCACTGCTCTATTCAGATTGGTTGGGCAAGAGACAGCTACTGTCAGATACCTTGGACAGACGCTGGTGGTGGGAAGGGAAATACAGGAAGAAGGTTTAACAGGATGTTGATAAACTTACATTTTTAACTATTCTTTAAAATCATTAATGCTAGAACATGAAATAGCTTCTACAACATCTGTTTTTGTTTCCACACAAAAGCATGGAAACTTTCTCTACAATAAGTCCATTTAAGGGTCTGGAGAAATGTAAGTGTTTTTGATTACATTAATGAAACAGAATATTAACTAGCTGTCAGAGGAAGAAAGAAGACACCTATTGCAAGATAGAGATAAACAAACCTTCTGCTTTGAATATTGGTTCAAATTCACATTCCTATAACATTTTCAATCTTTCAGATTTACACCGATTCAATCTTCAGTTCCTAGAGCTATCTTGCATCACAATCAGTTTTCTAATGTGCCTACTTGTTCTTCAGTGGCTCCTGTTGGTAGCTCAACTACATAAGGGGTCCAAATTCTGCTGTTAAGAGTAGTGCAATTCTGTCAACTGAAATGGAGCTTCAACTGGGTCAAATTCTGCTTTTTTACATCAATCTTCTCTCCTGACATACCTTCCAAATGAAGTATATAGTTTTGGAATGAGAGTGGGAGAGATGAGAAGGAAAGAATAACCCTGCCAAAAAATCCTCTAGCACAACCAGAAAGTAAAGCATCATTATTAGCTGTATCAAAACTGCTTAGATAGTTATTTTAATACCAGCCATAAATCACTGTGTCTTCTTCACCAGATTTATTTAAGGCAATGAAAGATATTTCATAATTGTTTTCGAAGGAGGAGAAAGGAATTGTACTCAAAGCTGGAAATGAAAGGCCTACTAGATCCTCTTGTCTATCTCCCTGCTGCTACAGGATTGTTCCCTACTGAACATTTAGTAGCCTTAAAAAAAAAAAAAAAATTTGGATAGAAAACTTTAAACATCTACTGAAACAAGTGTTTGGGGAGTGTAGCCAAATGATATACCTCTCTCCTAGGAGGCAGACTAGAAAAGCAATAGATGTTAGAAATAGTACTAGTGGTAAACAGTAGAAGGAAAAGAAGAAAAGCCCTCTTTCTTTTAACTGTTTTTCAGTCTGCAAAAACCAAATTCCCAATTAATATTCAAGCACTGAATGGCTGCCTTACCCACCTTTTCACAGTTTCCCGGCCATATATTAACCAGTCAAAGGCAAAGTGGAAGCAGTCAAGTTGTTCATTTCGAACAACTTTGCTTAGTACAGAATGTTAGAGGCTCATCCATAACATTTGAAATGGTGATTTACGTCAATTACGTGATTTACGTCTATGCTAGAGAAATGCTGGTAGTATTTAGACACAGGTTAAATATTTCCACAAGATGTAAACTTATCCAAGAGCAATACATGGAATTATTTACACTCAACATTTAAGATTTACTTCTGCAAATATTAAGCATGGAAGTTAATTTGAGAAAATATGTGACCCATGTTATTTTCCTTAATAAATGAGTATTATTTTTATTTAGTATTCATAGTTAATATAAAATTAACAGTGAAAGTTAGCTCTGAACATTTTTTTACAACACTTAAAGTTTGATTTTTCTATTGTTTAGATGTCAGTAGATTTACAAGAACAATCATTTAAATAAAAAAATATAAAGCCTATGTTTAAAACATGGCCTTTATTAACGCTCTCTAATGAACTCCATTTTATCTTACATTGAAATAGTTCTGCTTTGCTTAAGAAAAGACGGAAAAGTGCATTTTACAAGAGTACTTTTTCTTTAATTCTCTGCAAAAATGGAAGGAATTGGAATCACAAGTTGACAAATGTGGTAAAATGAAGTTTCAAGAAACATCAATTTTAGTAATGCTACCTCCATCACTAGTGTTTCGCTCTGACTTTCTGCTGTGTGAACCATAATATCCTGATATACAGTCTAGAGCATCTATGTTATTACTCTACAGCATTTTAAACACAGAAAGAGGTGTTAAAACCCTTTTCAATGTACAAACATGAATAAAAAATTGATAAAAAATCACTTTTATACATAATGTATATGCAAACTGTTTTAAATACATGGTTTTGGAAGAGTTATTTACAAACTGCATCAGCCCGTGGGACAATCCACAGACAAAGTATACACAGTTGCTTTACTTTATTGTTGCATCTCAACTTTGGGAGATATAAATTCATTCGGCAGTATAGCAAACATAAAATCTGTGACAAAGCATCTTAAGGACAACCCAATAAAATTTGTTCCTCAAAACAATATAAGTACTAGGACTGCCAAAGTTTCCAAACAAGGTTATAGTTTAATCCAGATGCCCGATTACAGTTCTACATTGTGGAAGAATAGACAGACCCACTGCACATACAGGCCTGGCTACTGGGTAAAACCTCCTGTAAGAGCTACAACTGATAAGGTATGTTTTTTCAAAAGAGTGAACTAACCTAATTTTTTTTTTCCAATTTTATTAATATTTTAAAAAATACATAAAAATACAACATCCAATGTCTGAATAAATATATTTAACAAGTTGCAAGATACCTTATTTTACACAAAAAAATTCAGCTTTAGAAATCTTGTTAAATAACTTCATTGTTGTTATATATTTTATTTTTCGTCTTTTTGTAACAAAATAAAAACTCTGAAATTACATAGAAAAAAAGACAAAATATTTTTGTCAAGGGATAAGATAGTCCACTGAAAACCTATTCACAATTCCACTGTAAACATTAATAAACATTAAAATATTTGCATAATTGTGTGCTCAAAAATCCTATAAAAAGTGGAAGACTTATTACAACAGTAGTTTTCAGTCAACTACACTTCCTTTCACAATTTATTTTGTCCCATTTACATCTTTAAAACTGGGCACATTGCTGAACACATACTTTGGCAGTTCTGTATAGCAAGTGCTTCCACAAAGAGGAACTACTCACCAAGGGTTAGCATACAAGCTGGGTGAAAGTGCAGCAGTAACTTGATTCTGTTTGATAATATTCTGATGTCTGTTTGATGCACTTGCTTTTCTATGATTTCCTAGAACACCTGAATGCTTCATTGGACATAACTTTTCAAATCTGATAAGTGCCCTTTCTCTGTATTAACAAAAAAACAATAAACACGATGACAAACATATCAGACGGTGCCTACAAACCTTCAGTTACCAATGAGCTTAATTCCTCAAGAGTAAAAATAAAATAAAATAAAAAACCAGGGGGGAGGAAAAAAATACAGTCCAGCAGTGGAAGAGTGTACAGCATGTACTTGGCAATGTCAAACCAGTTGAGTGCTTTTTGTGGTTATATTTCAGGATTTATGTCCATGGCAGCAAACTGCTGACAAGGCAGAGAAATATGTATCACCTGCATTCTACAGCAAGCACATTCTGGGGAGGAGAAGATGATGATGGACTCATCCCAGTGTCTGATGAAGCAGATGACATGGATGCTCCTGTATGAGACACTGTAAATACATAAAGCAGGACATCAGCACCAGACTGTCAAATTATCCTTCACACTGGAGGCTCGCTTAGTTATCAGATTTAGTGTCTGTACACACACAAAACAACTTAACAGATCCCAAGTGAGGCCTGTCAGGTTTAAGGTATGTCGACAGAGTTGTGTGTAGAAGCTTACATCGTTCACCCATTGTCCCTGGCTCAACATAGCGTTCTTACTAGTTGCTCATTTTAATGAGCATTACCTTTCTTTATTTAAAATAGGCATAGAGGAGAAGTAGCAGTATAGGAAGACCTCTCAAAGTCCCGTTATAGAAAAATACAAGTGGATTCCTCATGTATCGACTAGTAAGTTCAAAGCCTTAATGTTTAGAGCCTTAATGTTTCTGTATGTTTCTATACTGTGCTCAGATACCATGGAGATGAGTAAATATTACTAGATTAAAAATAAGATTTACTTTTACTACAAAAAGCTTTATGAAACTGGTCCAGATTATTCTTGCCAATTACTTGTCTCTTATGTTCACACAAGATGGATAACTAACCTTATCATTTCTGTGCCTTAAATCATAAAGGGACTAGACAAACTGTTCTACTACTTGTGAAAACACAGATTCAGGGTACATTACGAAGTCCAGATCCTTGTCTTTTTAAAGTGAAATTTTATATATCTGCGATTTTAATTTATTATATGTACGAATTTTGAAAAGCAAACCATGCTGTGGATTCTAATTTAATCCTGTATGGATGGAGAGAAGACAAGTTAAACTTCGTATAGTAACTGTTTTTCCAAAAAGTTAAAATAATGGCTGCAGAAAATGTCAATTAAATTTAATGTTTATGGGGTCTATATGTTTAAAACAGACAGCTCATGAGAGGGAGGTCTGAGTGTAAAGCAAACTGGAAAATTACCTTCTCGGTCTTTCTTTTTTAACCGTTTTCTTCTTCTGTCTATTGTTGCTACTTCTGACTTCAGGGACATGTAATATTTTCGGATTTCCTGTAGTTTTTCTTGTAGAAAGGAGATTCTCTCAGTGCTGTTCATGTTGTCTAGTTCATCTTAAGAGTGGGGGGGAAAGTTTATTTACGATGGTGATTTTAAGAAACGATAACTGCAACATCACATGCAAACCAATAATGCACTTCCACAATGCTATACTAAGTAGGGTTACATCCAAGACAGATAGCCAAAACCACATTTTTCCCTTCAAAATACAAAGTTCCTTATTAAATTCCAAGGTGTTTTAATTATGGTAGATTAGCAAGAATTGTGCTCCTTATAAAACAGACAGCTATGATATACTTATATATTATACTGTATTTACATGGATCAACAATTTTTTCCCTTGATTGATCATTAGTCCTGCACTAATGGTTGTGGGGAAAAAGATTAATGCTTCTAAAATATTTGTCTCAGACCCCCAGAGTTTTAGGTTACAATACAGTAACACCACATTTAAAGTCGTCCTGGTTAATGTTGTTTCGTTCTTACGTTGCTGATCAATTAGAGAACATGCTCGTTTAAAGTTGTGCAATGCTCCCTTCTAACCTCGTTTGGCAGCCTCCTGTTTTGTCCACTACTTGAAGGAAGAGCAGCCCGTTGGAGCTAGCTGGTGGGGGCTTGTAACCAGGGTGGACCAGCAGCTCCCCCTATCAGCTCCCCGCTCCCCTAAGTTCCCTGTGCTGCAGCTGCCCAGCAGGCTATCAATTGCTGGCAGTTCAGCTGTCCCTCCCCCACTGCCATGTGCTGCTCCTGCCCTCTGCCTTGGAGCTGCTCCCGGGAGCCTCCTGCTTGCTGTGCAGGGGAGGAAAGGGGGTGCTAATGTCAGCCACTCCCCCCTCCACCCAGCTTATCCCTTTCTCCATATAGAGCAGGGTGGGTCACAGATGGAGAGAGACAGAGAGCTTGGGGCAGCAGCTGCTGTATCAACTTCCTGATCCACTTTGACAATGCATTTAAGAGTCCTCTTACTTAAAGGAGCAGTGTGCATCTCTCTCTCTGCCCTCACAAACAAGGTGTGTGTCTGTCTCTGTCTGCTATGCCATCTCCCCTCCCTCTCCATTTGTGCTGCCTTGTTAATGTAGCCTCTCACACTCCTCAACAATTTGTTAACCCTTGAGGGCTCAGCCGAGTTCTAGTTCATTTAGCAGCAAGGCATTCTGTGGGAAATACCCCACCCTCTTCCACCCAACCAAGCTTCACATGATCATTGAAAAAAATGTCCCTGGAACCTAACCCCCCCCCATTTACATTCATTCTTATGGAGAAATTGGATTCGCTTAACATCGTTTCGCTCAAAGTCGCCTTTTTCAGGAACATAACAACGTTAAGTGAGGAGTTACTGTATCTTGGAACTTAAAAACAAAAAACAAAACAAAAGAACTGCTAAATCCTCCCCCTGCACAATAATTTTGTTAGTCATCTTCAGGGCCGGCTCTAGGATTTTTGCCGCCCCAAGCAAAAACAAATTTGGCCGCTACCCCCCCGTTTTTTTCTTACCCCACCCTTGCCTCAACTCCGCTCCTTCCCCAAATCCCCAGCCCTGCCTCCTCACCCCAGGCTCTCAAGCCTAGGAAGGAGGGAAGGAGGGAGGGAGGGGGAGAAGCGGCGTGCGTACCGCAGCCGCTCAGGATCTCCCCCTCCCTCCCGGGCTCTCAAGCCCAGGAGGGAGGGGGAGAAGCGGCGCGTGCGCCGCAGCCGCTCAGGATCTTTCCCTCCCTCCCAGGCTCTCAAGCCTGGGAGGGAGGGGGAGCAGCGGCGCGCGAATCAGCTGTTTCGCGCGTCACGGCCGCTCGGGATCTCCCCCTCCAGCAGCGGCGCGCGAATCAGCTGTTTCGTGCGCTGTGGCGCGCAAGCCAGCGGCGGCAGCAGAGGTGAGCTAGGGCGGCCGGGGCACATTTTTAGGGGCGGCATGGCTGGCGCCAGAATGCCGCCCCTAGAAACGTGCCGCCCCAAGCACCAGCTTGTTTTGCTGGTGCCTGGAGCCGGCCCTGGTCATCTTGCTCTTCCAACTCAACTCTTCAAACCCAACCTGAATTTTTGCAGCCAATAATCCAGTAATTCCAGAATTAGAGATGAATGCCTGGATTATGCCATCTGAAAACTAGGATTCCAGACTGTTTTCAAATTATATAAAATATTAGTTTCACAGTCTAAATATTCTTGAAGTAATAAAACTGTTAAATGCATGCTGGAAATTAAATGGGGGGGGGGGGAAGTAAGATGATAATTTAAATCATACCATTTTTAAAAGGACTTTTATAGTGTGAAAGTGAAGCACAGAAATAAATACATTATACCAATAAACCTGGCTTTACAATGATAATGAGCATTCATGCCAGGGGCCTTTTTGGAGCTGAACATAGCAAGTTCTGGATATTGTACTAATATAATTTTGAACTCTGATTTAAATATTTAACACACTTAAAAAAATTCTTACTGAGTTGGAAACTCCATTTATACACTCTAGGGGAAGCACTGTGGTGATGTTTCTCTCTATGTTTATCCTTTTCTCCATCTTTGATGTGAGGGGAAATTACTCTTGCAGGGGATCGTGCAAGCTTCTGTGGTTTGGACACATTTATGTGTTTTACTGGAGTACATTTACTTGAACTATCCATGACAGGAAGATCTTCACTATCACTGCTTTGTCCTGTAATAACATAAATTAATTTTGATTAGAAGACTATAATTTTGGTATTCTTCTAACCCTACAATCTAGGTTACATAAACCGTGGTTATGGTCAGAAAAGTGAAAGTTAAAATTGTGCTTCCTTACTCAAAAAGCCCTGCTCCCTTTGTGGATTCCAAATTGTTTCAGATTACTGACAAACCCAAGTTTAATATTTTCTAATTTTGTTAGGTACATTATGAGCTGAATCTTCAGGTGCACCAGTGCTCCCTCTAACCCCAATGGTGGGAGCAGTTAGGTGCTGAATCAGCCCCTGCCAAAGTAGATTTTTTACCTACAAAAACAATACAGATATTTATTCCAAAATAAGTGTGTTTGCTGCCAAAAAAGCAGGTGTGATTTAAAAACACATTTCGTTATTTCAGTGTAGACTTAGTCACTTAGAGTCACTTTTCAGATTGCAAATGCACTAATTACCTATAGATGTGAACAATGTACGATCATTTCAGTAAAGAGTATGCATCTCTGATACAGAAGAACCTCAGTTACAAACACCAGAGTTACGAACTGATCAGTCAACCACACACGTCATTTGGAACTGGAAGTACACAATCATGCAATAGCAGAGACAAAAAAAGCAAACACAGTATAACACTATGTTAAATGTAAACTACTAAAACAATAAAGGAAATGTTTAGAAAGTAAGATTTGACAAGGTAAGGAAACCTTTTCTGTGCTTGTTTCATTTAAATTAAGATTGTTAAAAGCAGCATTTTTCTTCTGCATAGTAAAATTTCAAAGTTAATTAAATCAATGTTCAGCTGTAAACTTTTAAAAGAACAACCATACATTTTTTTCAGTTTCGAACATTTCAGAGTTATGAACAACCTCCATTCCTGAGATGTTCGTAATGGAGGTTCTACAGTACCATATTCACAGACATGCAGTGTGTTCTTGTACTTCAGTGTATAGTTAAGATTTATTTTGTAAAATCAAAAACAATGCAAACTTCTTACAATAGTGCCAAAATAAAAAGGTTCACATTTCAAATATACAAGTCTCAGGAAATTTTAAGTTAGTTCCCACAGAAATCTTCACCCTGTCATTCTGCACATATTAGGCATAATTTAACAGCCTATGAACAATATCTGTTGCAGTTACTGTGGGAACCCAAAATATTTATTTGACATAAATCTTAACAATGCCATTGTTGGCATTGACTATTGACCTATTTGATTCAATTCCTTTAGCTATCTAAGGTCATCATTACTTATAAGGGGGTATAGAAGACGAAATCCAGACTTTCTGCAAAGGATTTAAAAGGTTACATATCTGATCACACTGTCAATCACACATAAAAGTCCTGTCTCTAAAAGGTGTGGTACTTACCTCATTTCACTCTATGTAGTTTTTCTTGTAAGTTATAATTCATGTATCTTTCTAGCCTTAGAAGCACTTGGACATGATTTTTCAAGGAAGTGCTTCTATTCAGCAAGCATAGGGACAAAAATGATAACTGAGCTGAACACACAACCAGAATAACTGTACAATATTTGGTATCTTCTCACATACAGCTGCCTTGTAAAGACAGTTGCTAATGAAAATGATGAAGTTAACAGTCATGAGACTGCCAGATATTGTGGTTACTGAATAGCTGGTATATTCTACTAGATATATAGTTAGTGCTCCAGTCAACACTAATTAAAGGCCCTGGCAAGGAAACCCCTACACATGTACAATGGTGATAAATATCAAAAGGATGGATTATTACACACTTGCTATGATACAGCACAAACATTCACTTCCAAATGTACCTGTTCCATTCTTTTCATTTTTGGCTACAGCACTTGATCGCTTTGGAGTACGTTTTTGTTTCTTTGCCAGTGTCCCACTATTGCCATCACTTGGCCTTTTTTGACCTGAAGGAAAAGAAAAAAACGTGCCTCAAATATTTCTGCCTTCAATCTATTTGTTTTTAAAAGGGTATACTGAACTGAAAACTAGTATTAGAGGAAGCCAAATGCCACTTTTGAGCCAATAGTCCTTAACAAAGCAATACAGGATTTACAACGGTTTCAGGAATTGTTAAAACAGAGATTGGCTTTTCACATGGGAAACACTTACCCTTCTCTCCAGTATCTCTGTCTTGTACTGCTATACTACAACTGCTTGAAGTGGTACTGGCTTCAAATCCATTAGCAGACTCGCTTTCACAGAGACCTTCTTGAGATTCTTCTGCCACACTGTCCACTTCAATAGTTACATCGCTTTCACTTTTTATACTGCGAGATTCATCCTGACTAAGAGCAAGGGGTGAGGCCACAGAGAAGTTAGGCTGGACTGCAGGGGTTAAGGCAGATGGATTTGAGGTCAAAGTGTTGGGGTCTGGCTTTTCTGTTACTGCATCCTCACTACTGCTCTTTTCCTTTTCATCAAAGTCATCCAAGTCCACTTCATGGCAAAGTAGAGTTTCAGGTCCAATCTGAGGCATAGCGTCATCCTCATCTTTTAATGGAATATGCTCATTTTCCTCAGATGTACATTCAAAGTTTTCATTCGTCAGCTCTTGAACATGTTGATCTGACTCTGCTACTAAAGATGGCATTTCCTCATTTTCAGTTCTGAGTGACTCTTCATCATGAAAGTCTTTACATTCCTCCATCCCAATACATTCATTGGTCCTCTCCTCAGACACAATATTTGGCACTTCCATCTCACACTCTCGTCGTACCTTTTTCTCAGGCGATGTCTGTTCCAACGTTTTCCTTTTCAAAAGCTTCTTATCTTTTGTACAAGGGTCTGTTTCATTTTCAGTAGCGGTGGAAAACTCTTTACTGTCTAAGGAAGAAATTTCTGATCTTTCAGATTCTATGAGGGTTTCATTTGTTCCTTCTTCCTGGCTTTCTGGCAAAACCTTTACATTCTCTAAAGAGGGGTCTCTTGTCTTGCTCCTTCTTCCCTTCCCCTTAGGTGATTTTTCAGTCTCCTTTTTAAGTTCTTCCACTTGTTCAGCTTTGTTTCCAAAAATCTGAACTATTTGTTCACTTTCTTCAACTTCCAGTTTCAAAGTTTCTAGAGGCTGCACTTGAGTCCTGTCATTTTCTTTCATCAATACATGTGGGATCTTTGGGTTTTCTTCAGCAGGTTTCTCATCAATTAGTTTTTCATTTTTTTCCGTATCTGAAATTTCTGCAGAAAATTCTTCATTCATACTCTTTTCGGAAGTCTCATCAGCTTCACTGTCAGATGAACCAGAATCTGCCAAAAAATAAGATTAAAAAACAACACATCAGGTCATTGTTAAAGCATAATTTCTTATATTAGCTATGCAGATAATATTGAATAACCCACACAGATATAGTGTCAAAAATTACTTTACGAGGAAAAAAAAATCAGGAGTTTTGGTTATGCATCAACTAAAAAAAAAATCCAAATGTGCTGCATTATTCAACCTATTTTTGCTACAGTTTTTCTGAGTGTTACTTTAGATCTCTATAGAAGTATGGTAGCACTGGTGTGTTCACTTTCTTTTGTGGGGTGGGGGTGGAAGGGGGAGGGTTAGAAATCAAAAAGCCACACATAAATCACAGTTCAGGAGGACAGGATAGTTTTACAGGTCTCCTTATAGCTTGAATCTTCCCAGTCACCTCACCTCAAAAAGGAATGGATGGCTCAGAAGACTGGTAACGGCATTACAGCCATTTCATTGCTAAATCAGTGGTTTCAATCAGAAGCCATATAGATAGCAAGTAATACTATGGTGCCTGATAGTTGTGCAGAGACCTATATGAAATGAGTTGGTGGCTTCAATTCAGTTCCTACTAGACAAGGGTTCTTATAATCAAACAACACTGCCACCATTTGTACTTAACTAGCCTTCCTGCTGGATGCATGAGCTGAGAGATTGGAAAACTGAGTGACCATTGTAATGGCCACAATTTTATCTCTGGATTAGGACTGAAGCAGACTGATACGAGTACATGGGGTAGCTGCCCCTTCCCTAACTGCTTGGGGAGGAAATATAGATTTTTCCCCCCCTCCACCGGTGTCAATTTAGTTCTTTCAACAGCAATAAAATTTGCAGGGAAAAAAGTGGGGTTTAAATTGCTTTTTCAAAAAGGAATGAAAATCAAAAACCACAGGACAGAGATCACTCACCGTTTGATCCTCTATCAGAATCAAACATTCCTGAGCTACGTCTCGTCTGCCTGCGAGGTGTTCCTAAAAATCAAAATCAAAACTAATTAATTTATATGGAATAAAATTTGTTATATAGCTAGTAAACTAACTGACTGACTGCACAGGACTTCAAAACTGTTGACTTACAATACAGTGATATGTTTATTAAAAGTTTCATACTAACGTGTGGGGTTACATTATTAGTATTTACATACATTTCTCCTATGTATGAGCACCTAAGTGTCTCACATGACTGCATCAGGTGTACCTTCTGTTCCATTTGGTAATGACGAGCAATCTGACATATTGCTCCGTGTACTTCTGGCTCCTGCTTTACCTTCACTATTAGGTGTTTTGGATAAACTGCAAGACATGTTTGACAGAAGAGTAGATTTCAGAGGAGGGCGGCCACGTTTTGATTTCTGTTTCTCCTCATCTTTCTTTTCATCCTTTTCCTGGTCTTCTTTACTCTAAAGACACAAAATTGGGAATTCTATGAATGTACATCACTGCTTATAGTCAAAACATCACCCTCTTTGGGCTACACATTAAGGGGAAGGGCTAGGGATTGAACAGCTAAATGAACTCTTATTCTTAGGAGCAGAAAGAGTCATTAAGCTCTTACAAACTATTATAAGAAGTTTACTGATCTAGAATATTACTTTTGCTTTTTTCTTTTGTTTTCTCTTTGGTCCTCCTTTGTCCAAAGGCCAGATAATCCGATCAGCTTTCACCCATTCATCGTATCTAAAGGCAAAACACAGCACACTGTTACTCCTCCTATTAAAAACTATTTCATTGTAATTTGATGGTTCAAAGCTGAATTGCAAAGACCTTAATAACAATTCAAAATAGATCCCCAACCCCCTTGTAGCAACATATCAAATATCTGATGTTTTAAAACGTATTTAGTGCTATGTTTTATTGCAATTACCTTCCTAAGATCCTGAGGAAATCTGAAGGTGCAGACCTTCCTGGTCTCCTGCCAGCAAAGCACTGGAAGTCAGGTGACCTGGGGTCAATTACAGACTCTTCCATCAACTTCATGTGACCTTAGGAAATTCAGTTTTAATCTCTCCACGCCTCAGTTTCCCCATCTATAACACTGTTATAAAATAATCATACTTACCTGTGTTTTTAAAGAGTTTTCAAATCGTCTGGCAAAAGACACTAAGCATTAGGGGAGACTATCAAAGGCATAAATGCAGTTAGGTGCTTATCTGCCATTTGTGCTTTTGAAACTCTCCTGCATTAATTAATTATTATTATTAATATAGAAGAGGGGATGTGAATAGAAGTTTGGAAAGAAGACTTCTTTCAAACCTACGTGATGTCATAATATCATTCAAGGAAGTGTTTAGATTTCTCAGGAATTCAATGAGGTGGCAAGTCTCAAATTTTAATGTACAAGGAAAACACATTTTAAAAAATAATTGAGTTTTGTGGCATTAGCACAGTCATATTGTTAATAAAAATAAAGAAATCTCATTACACAGCAGGTATTAAATATAAGGAATGCACTCTTTTGGAATACAACGTAAGTGTTCAGTGGATTTTTTTCTGCACCTCCTTACAGTTCAGCTTTCCCCGCTCGCTCCCACCATGAATTTCTTAAAACATATATCTTCTTTAATTACAGCCAGTGTTCAACTGTCAGCATACTTTTTGTTGCTGAAATTTCAGAGTTCAATAAACCAATAACTGTATAAGTTACCCTACTACTAAACACAATACAGTTTCTAATACTCAGGGTGACATCTGGAAGCACAACAACACTTTCTTAAAAGGCAAGAGTAATTTAAAAGGCACTATCATAGCTCACTATATTGCCAAAGGTCTGATCCTGCTGACAATTATTACCAGGCATCGGATTTATTCCCACAAGAACTCCAATTTAATATAACACTACTACTCACAGTTTTATGCAAATGGACTAAAATCCTGCAAACACTTACACACATGTGTAATTCCATTGGCTTCAATAGGATTACTCATATGTGAGTGAAGGTACTCACATGAAAAAGTTTTAGCAGGATCTGACCCTATTGTGCAATACTAATTCACTGCAGGTCCAAGAGACCCATTACTCTTCCCCCTTTGATGACATTTTCTCTTAAAAAGCAAAAAAATCTCTGAATACAACAATTCTTTTAGTAAACTAAAATGAAGTTAAACGGTAATTTCTCCTTCTTACCTTACATTCCAGCCATAGTAATGTACTAAATATAAAACCTCTCCATCATCAATTTCTGTGCTTTTAATACTGGCTTCATAAATTTTCTGAGTTTTTCCACGTCCATATTTTACTTTCACTTTGGTTCCCGTTAGACAGGGCTCTGTGTCCTCCTCATCTTCCTCCCCTTCTGATTCTCCTTTGTTTTCAATTTCCTCCCTGTAGCAAGGTATATTTATAATGCCCATTGATTATTTAATTACAATCAGACCTAAAATTTCCAAAGCATAGTTAAATATTCCCTTTCTAATCAGAGGAAGGAGAAGAGAAAAGTTTGCAGTAGGGAGTTCCTTGCTTCATGAAGTGCAATGTATAAAAAAGGAGTTGGTCATAGCTTATTCAAGTCATACACCTCCACTCTGTTTTGCATAAGTCAGAAGTGTTAAAAATGATACATCGGATTTATTCACAAATCACATTTTAACATGATTTATTATGTGCCTAACTATCTCAAAGCTTTAACGTTTATCCTCTGAAACATACGGAGATCATAGAAAGAAGGTGGAGAAAATATATTACATTAACTCACTGTTTTGAGGCTCAAGTGAAACAGAAGGTGCTGAGCAAGGAGACACTAACTTTAATTCTTAATATTTGCTTCTGATGTGCTATTTTAAATATTTCCACCTTCCACAACTGGCTTTCAAGTTATATGAGATGTTTGCACTGTCAATGTAATGGCCCTTTTGTGGATATCTAATCAGTTCCACTGAAGTAAATAGTAGTAAACACAAGGTTACAATAAATGCCTCTAACTGTGATAAACATGAACAGCCTCTTTTTAAAATTATATCTACCATTTAACTTAAGGAAAGATCCATAATAAGGACTAGGTGCCTGAAAAATGTCTTTTCAATAACCAATGTCTCATCTGATCTACATATGTGGCCTTTTAAACAAATTATTTAGAACAGAAGCAAAACCTAGAACTAAAAGGAACCACAAGTAGACAAAATAGACAGAAAAAGCACAGCTTGCTTTTTATAAAAGATAAATGTTAGTTCATCTCTGACTATAACCTATCTTGCAGCAATAACAGTTTACACTAAAAGGAAAGATGATGGCCAACGCATCTAGTACTTACAAGGAAGATAATTTAGGGTAGGTCTACACTTACCGGCTGGATCGGAGGCGTCGGATCGATGTTCTGGGTTCGATTTATCGCGTCTTGTTTAGACGCGATAAATCGAACCAGGAAGTGCTCCGCCGTCGACGCTGGTAATCCAGCTCGACGAACGGAGTAGGCGGAGTCGACGGGGGAGCCTGCGCGCCGCGTGTGGACCCCGGGTAAGTACGTTTTCATTCGAACTAAGATAGTTCGACTTCAGCTACGTTATTCACGTAGCTGAAGTTGTGTATCTTAGTTCGAATTGGGGGGTTAGTGTAGACCAGCCCTAAGAGACTGTAGATATATGTAATACACCTATGCAACCTACTGTACACCCACGCTGTATCTATGTTTGAATGGAATTTTTGCTTGCTGTGTTATTCTACAAGATCTTTTTTTTTTACTGAAGGCGCAGACTTCTTTGAAGTCACTGTTTTTTCCATGAGTGCATCAAAATGAGAGCATCAGAATGGCCCTAATGGGTCAGACCAAAGGTCCATCTAGTCCAGTATCCTGTCTTCCAACAGTGGCCAATGCCAAGTGCTTCAGAGGAAATGAAGAGAACAGTGATCCATCCCCTGTCACTCATTCCCAGCTTCTGGCAAACAAAGGCTATTGACCCCATTCCTGCCAATCCTGGTTAATAGCCATTGACCTATCCTCCGGAACGTATCTAGTTCTTTTTTTAACCTGTTTTTTATAACCCTGTTATATAATCTACACCTTCACAACATCCTCTGGCAAAGAATTCCACAGGTTGATTGTGCATTGTGTGAAGAAATACTTCCTTTTGTTTGTTTTAAACCTGCTACCTATTAATTTCATTGAGTGACCCCTAGTTCTTGTGTTAAGAGGAGTAAATAACACTTCCTTATTTATTTTCTCCATGCCCGTCATGATTTTTTAGATCTCTATCATATTCATCCATCGTCATCTCTTTTCCAAGCTGAGAAGTCTCAGTCTTATTAATCTCTCCTCATATGGAAATGATATGGAGATGATGCAGTCAACACATTCTCCAGTTGCTTGAAACAAAAAGTCATCAGGCTTGATTCACTTTCAGCTTGTGCCCCAAGTGCTCTCCTCCCCTTCCCCAGGCACATGGGCTAGAAAAGAGGAAGAATGATGTCACAAGGAGCAGAACCAATCCCTGAATGGAGCGAGGGGGTAGTCAGGACTAGCAGGGTGGGAAGAGAGAGGCCTAGCCTGTTTTCACACCCCCTGGACAGCAGCGATTTAAACCAATTCTGCCTCTCAGTTTGTACTATGGATGCTATTTTCTACCAGTTGGCTCTTTACTCCAACATCTCCTCATTCTTACACATTGTTCTGTTGCCTGCCACTCCCTCCTTGCCCTCCATGTTGCTCTCTCTCTTTCCCTGCCTCTTCAATCTATTTCCCTTCCCCTTCCTTTCTCCTGTGCTCTTATTAATTCATTCCCTCCTGCCCTCTAAAATACATTTAAATAAAAATGGAAACAAGCGCAAGTTGGACATTTGCCAACCATCATTAGCCACTTTGCTTGTATGTTACATCCACTTTCTACCCCAAATCATATAATATAAATAGATAAGACAAAGTGTGGGAAACCATCTATCACTACATTGCTGTACAACACCTAGCCCATCCTAGCTGGCGCTTGCGTGTACTACCGTGCACAAATACCAATATAATCCAAGCCCGCAGTGACAGAAGTCCATCCAGAGAAGTGGTATAGCAGTGAATATTGTGTGCAACTGAGGGTGGTGGTGACATTCTTGGCTAAAGCAGTCCAGAAGTGGGGCTGGGATGAGAACAGAGCTAGAGCATTCAGGGATGCACTGATTCAATACATCTCCTGGGAAACATTCTCAAGATAAACTCCTGTATGGCCCCCAAAACTAGAATGCTGCCCTCCCTGACTGAATCCTTGGAGGAAGACGACAGTGGAAATACTACCTGCCATCCCCCAGGGACGAATCCTCCCTCAGGTACAGCAGGCCTCTGCTATCTTGGAGATGCACAAGAAGGGGCGAAGTGAGTGAGAGTGTGTGTGTGTCACACCTGATCTCCAGAAATGGAATCCTAAGCCTCCCTTGTACTCAGCAATACAGAGTGCTGCTGTATCACCACACAGGCACTCTCTTAAGTTAATATGTACCTCTCTTGCCTTCTCTCTTCCTCTTCATCAGATTCTTTATCAGATTCCTCTTTTTTCATTTTCTTCTCTTTTTGCTTTGGTGTGTTCTTTCTCCCAAGTGGTGTCTCATTTTCTTTCTTCTCTGCAATCTCAAGTGTTTCCTCTACATCTTTATTTTCTTTGTTGCTATCTTTTAATTTGTCCTGCATTTTATCCTCTTCAGTTTCCTTTTTAGTAGTTATTGCATCGCGAGCGAGTCTCCTTCGTCCCTAAGATAGAAACGCAATCTGTTAAGCAAGCATTGTCATGTTCAGGGCAGGGGAGGTTATGCAGTGCATGCTGTGCACTGAAGTATATTTCGTTTTCTTGTACAGAAGACAGATTGGAAGTCAATGTGAAGTTTTGCATTTGAGAGTTAGCACATATTTATAAATTTAAAACATTGTTTGGTATCAACAGAATCACCATTCTATTTATAATTATGGGATTCCAGTATCAAGAGTTCTAGCTTTCATTAGCTTCCAGGTGCATTTTAAAGGAATTTGTTTAGATCTACAAGGCCTGTAGTCCCTGAACACATGAAATATCACCCTCCCTAGCTGACTATGGCAGTTGTGGTAAGTGGAACTACTTGAGTTGACAGACCCATGCTTTAAAAGGGACAGAGATGCTCACAAGGCATTTTCCACGAGGGATCCTCAACTCTGGAAATTGCTCTCCTTGGTCTGACAGGACCCAGATTTGTATGCAGTGTTGTTGTAGCCGTGTTGGTCCCATCAAAGTGGGTGATGTCACATCTGTTATTGGACCAACTTCTATTGGTGATAGACACAAGCTTTCGAGCTTACACAGAGCTCTACTTCAGGTCTGGGCCTGATGAAGAGTTCTGTGTAAATTCAAACGCTTGTCTCTCTCATCAACATAAGTTGGTCCAATAACAGATATTACCTCACCGACCTTGTCTCTCTAGATTTGTTAGCCTTCAGAGCATGCTGCAAGACTGCTGGAATTTCCAAAGGGATAAAGAAGTGCAGTGGGGATAGCTGGTGAGTTTGGGGGAAAGGGGTCTTAACCGTTATGGGGTTATTGATTTACTATTAAGCGGCCTAGGTGCTCTTTTTGGTAGCATCACATTTTTGTACTCAGAATATAAATCCTTCTGTTAGAATGTAGTTATTATTCAAAACAACAATCAAAACCCATTAGGTGCCCTAATACTTAAACTTATGGCAACCACCTGGAAGTATTACATAGTCACATACAGATAACATTACCTACATATTATCTAATGCTCCTGGTTGGCTCAGTTAACAGATTAACTTTGCCATCCAATAAGTCAAAGCAGCATTAAAAAAACAACCTTCCTCTCCTCCTTCTCTCCTGACCCACAACCTTACCCAAAAACCCTGTCAAATAAAAATAGCTTTTGCAGCATGCTGGAAAGTGATCAAGTTAGAGATAATCATAGGTGATTGGTCTTTATCATCTTTTTATATTTTCAGTGCTTGTCTAAAGCTAAACATTGTATATTTATATTATTGTAGAAACCACATCTTTTAAACTATTGATTCAATACATTTACAGCATTTTAAGTAGCATTTCCAGTAAGCATATGCTCACAGTATTTTTATTTTCATTTAATAAGACCCTTTCTATCAATCATTTAATAGCTTGACAGGATCTAGTCACCAAAAAACTTCAACAGGAAACAAACTTCTGATGTTATATGGAAGCTAGCTTACATCACAAGGATATGAGATACTAAATGTGTATTATTAAATATTTTAACTGGAAACATTCTTTCTTCTTTGGTAACTGCCACAAGTAACCTTTTTTTCCCCTTTCAGGGTGCTAGTTTTAATCAATGAACACATAGTAACTTCCTTAATAGAACTAGTCAGAGTTCTAGCCAGTTAATCTAGAGAACTGAACCAGTTAATTTCTTGTTCCAATGAAAGAAAAATTCTTTTAAATATTTTCTTATACTCTGCTTTTGATTGAACACTGAATTAGATGGGTCACTGATATACCTATGTACCTGCTGATATGGCCCTTCATCACCACAGCTTCCAAGCAATACTCAAAATAAAAAAATAAAAATAAAGACATCAAACAAAAAACTCACTATCCCTCCATTCCCCTCTCTGCATATGTGAATGAGTTGAAAGGCTGAAGGTTTTTATTTATTTTTTACAGAGAGTTATCATGAGAACACTAGGTCAAAGAAATGGGGTTTACATTTGGTACTTAAAGCTGTGAAGGGTCTGCTCATTCTTATCTCTTGCAGGAGGAAGTTCCATAATCTAGATCCAGCTCAGTAGCGTAGCCAGGGGAGGAGCAGGGGGAGCGCCGCTCCCCCTTGAGCAGAAGCGGTGCCTTTTTATAGCGCCGCTCCCCCTGCGCTCCGGACCTGGATGCGCTACTGGTCCAGCTCCTGTGAAAATTCTCCCGTGTTCACAAGTCTACTCCATTTGGTGATAGTTTTATGGTTCTGGTGGAACACAGCTGTTGATGAAAGTCATGGTTGTGCAGGGAAACAAAGTCTGAGTCAGCAGGGACCATCACGATCATCTAGTCTGACCTCCTGCACATTGCAGGGCATAGAACCTCACCCACCTACTCCTGTAATAGACCCCTAACCTCTGGCTGAGTTACTGAAATCCTCAAATCATGATGTAAAGACTTCAAGTTACAGAGAATCCACCATTTACACTAGTTTAAACTTGCAAGTGACCCGTGCCCCACGCTGCAGAGGACGGTGAAATCCCCCCCCAGGGTCTCAGCCAATCTGACCCAGGGGAAAATTCCTTCCCGACCCTAAATATAGCGATCAGTTAGACCCTGAGCATGAGGGCAAGACCCACCAACCAGACACTTGGGAAAGAATTGTCTGTAGTAACTCAGAGCCCTCCCCAGCTAGTGTTCCATCACCAGCCATTGGCGGAGGTATTTGCTGCTAGCAGTCGCAGATCAGCTACATGACATTGTAGGCAGTCTCATCATACCATCCCCTCCATAAACTTATCAAACTCAGTCTTGAAGCCAGTTAGGTTTTTTTTGCCCCCACTACTCAACTTGAAAGGCTGTTCCAGAACTTCACTCCTCTGGTGGTTAGAAATCTTTGTCTAATTCCAAGCCTAAACTTGTTGATGGCCAGTTTGTATCCATTTGTTCGTGTGTCCACACTGGCGCTTAACTGAAATAACTCCTCTCCCTCCCTGGCATTTATCCCTCTGATGTTTTTTAAACAGAGCAATCATGTTTCCCCTCAGCCTTCTTTTGGTTAGGCTAAACAAGCCAAACTCTTTGAAGCTCCTCTCATAACGTTCCATTCCTTCAAAATATCCTAGTAGCCCTTCTCTGTACCTGTTCCAGTTTGAATTCATCTTTCAACATGGGAGACCAAAACTGCACACAGTATTCCAGATGAGGTTTCACCTGTGCCTTGTATAATGGTACTAACACTTCCCTTTCTCTACTGGAAATACCTCACATGATGCATCCTAGGATTGCATTAGCCTTTTCATGGCCATCTCACATTGGTGGCTCATCGTCATCCTGTGATGAGCCAATATACCCAGGTCCTTCTCCTCCCCTGTCACTTCCAACTGATATGTACTCAGCTTATAGCAAAAGTTCTTGTTGTTAGTACAAGGTCATTCACATGGGGACTATTACATTTCATCCCATTTCTATTACTCCAGTTTTCAAGGTCATCCAGATCATCTTGTATGATATTCCGGTCCTTTTCCGTATTGGCAATACCTCCCAACTTTGTATCATCTGCAAATTTTATGAGCACATTCCCACTTTTTGTGCCATGGTCAGTAATAAAAATGTTAAATAAGGTTGGTCCCAAAACTAATCCCTGAGGAACTCTACTAGTAACCACTCTCCAGCCTGACAGTTCACCTTTCAGTATGACTCATTGTAGTCTCCCCTTTAGCCAGTTCTTTATCCCCATCTTCTCCAATTTAACTAATCATTTCCCATGTGGACCTGAATCAAATGCATTACTGAAAGCTAGGTAGATTAGACCTACTGCATTTTAGACCTTTGTCTAAAAATGATTTCAGGTAGCTTGGTCAATCTCCTGGAGCATTTTGACCATCAAGAGAGAACTTAAAGTGGACTATATTCAATGGGAAGCCAGTGTAATCAGTGGAGCATTGTCTTGATATGTGAATGGAAGCCTGTGTTGTTCAGCATGTGGGCTCCCGTTTATTTATACAAGTATGGCAATTCCCATGTACAGCCAATCCTTTAGTGATATCTCATATCAGTAAACTATTAGGGACACCCAGTTCTATTTAGCCCATAAATTAAAAACCCCCTCAAATCAGACTACTTACTCTCGGGGATCTTAATTCTATTTCTTCTTTTTCACTTTCGCTGCTGGAATCATTTTCTTCTACTTCATTTTTTACTTCTGCTGGAAGCATTTCTTGTTCCTCTTTTACACTTTCCTCCATTGGTTCTTGTTTCTGAATCTCTTCTACCACTTTTGGTTCATTATGATGGATGGTCCTAAACTGAATGTGTGCAGAGCGGCAGTATTCTTCAAAACCATAAAGATACCTATATATGCAAACAAAGTTTCATTCAATTTTTACCATTGCATATCTGATTTTCATTTCACTGAAATGCAAAAAAAAAAATCTTTATTTTCTTGCTTGCAGAAGTGCAAGAAAAGAGCACTAACTCCTGGAAGAAAAAAACAACCACCACCACCACCCCAAAACCAAACAATAAAAACCTCAACCCTATGTTAAGAGATTTTGAGGTAGCATGATTAAGCAGTCATATCTGAGTGACTAAGTTTAACATTGCGCATGCACAGCTTTAATTCTGTCCCATTTGCTTAAGCATTCATGACAGTCAAGAGCACATCATGTTATACTGTTTCTCAAACACACAATTGCTTCTACAATCTTAGAATCACCTTGCAATATTTTTTTCCATCCCTATATTGTTAGAGCGTTTTCAATGTCATAATGAATGGTCTATCACAACTTCATTCATTTTTGCATACTCGATACTTTTCTCTGTAAAATATGCATCTTAAATTAGTACCCAGCTCAGCTCCCATTGAAGACAATCTGCATATTTTCATTTACTTTAATAAGTAGGATGAGACCCTTAGTCACCTGCTATTAAACAAGCACCAACTTTCATTAGATTCAAGTCAGAGAATGGAGGTAGTTTAACCACTAAGCTTGTTTAGCTGCAAAATTTAGGTGGCCTATATATGCCTGCAAATTTTCACTTCTCTTCTTATTTAATCAGCAATAGTTTGCAGTGTAGTTTTCAAATATATTACTTTAATGAGCTGTCTGGCATACACAACTGTAAAAGATAATAGACATTAATCTAAGGCTTAGAAAACATATGATCTATTGTATTTGAGAAACAAAATGCAACCACGTCATTAAATACTTTTGTACAGCAAATGCACAACAGTGAGAGTTAATGTTGCATGTGTAACCTTAACTTACGCAATTCCTGATACTGGTGCCAACCACACAACCTCAGTGCTCAGTTGTTCTGATATTTGTTTATTTTTGTTTAAGAAAACAAAGTTCTTCAGAATTGGGCAAAACATTCCCCCTGCTTCCCACATGCAGTGCTCAATCTTGCCTTTTACTCAAAACGCTGAGTATAATATTTGCTCAATCTTTCAGGAGAAAAAAAGAGGAAAAAAAGTCCACTTTACGTAGAAAGTGAGCCTGAAACATATTTAGCCCAGAAGGTGTAAGTATCATAAATGAAAGTACAACTGAACATCAGGGGTTAGAATGAAAAGGCTTATGCAGCCTTAACTCAAGTGGTCACAACCACTCCTCCTACTCTTATATCTAACAAAGTAAGTGTGTCCGAAAGCCATCATTTACAGATCTATAAAGATATAACCAACATTTCTGCACTGATGTTTGAAAGATTACTTCTGCAAGCTCCCAGGCGGCTGCACTCCGCAGCACGGTATGGGGAGGAGGTGACCAGCCCTCTGTGGAGAAAGAAGTAGTTCGGGACTATTTAGAAAAGCTGGACGAACACAAGTCCATGGGGCCGGATGCACTGCATCCGAGGGTGCTAAAGGACTTGGCCGATGTGATTGCAGAGCCATTGGCCATTATCTTTGACAAATCATGGCAATCGGGGGAGGTCCCGGATGACTGGAAAAAAGCTAATGTAGTGCCCATCTTTAAAAAAGGGAAGAAGGAAGATCTGGGGAACTACAGGCCAGTCAGTCTCACCTCAATCCCTGGAAAAATCATGGAACCGGTCCTCAAGGAATCAATTCTGAACCACTTAAAGGAGGGGAAAGTGATCAGGAACAGTCAGCATGGATTCACCAAGGGCAAGTCATGCCTGACTAACCTAATTGCCTTCTATGATGAGATAACTGGCTCTGTGGATGAGGGGAAAGCAGTGGATGTGCTATTTCTTGACTTTAGCAAAGCTTTTGATACAGTCTCACACAGTGTTCTTGCCAGCAAGTTAAAGAAGTATGGGCTGGATGAATGGACGGTAAGGTGGATAGAAAACTGGCTGGATGGTCGTGCTCAACGGGTAGTGATCAATGGCTCCATGTCTAGTTGGCAGCCGGTATCAAGTGGAGTGCCCCAAGGGTCGGTGCTGGGGCCGGTCTTGTTCAATATCTTCATCAACGATCTGGAGGATGGTGTGGACTGCACCCTTAGCAAGTTTGCAGATGACACTAAACTGGGAGGAGTGGTTGATACGCTGGAGGGTAGGGACAAGATACAGAGGGACCTAGACAAATTAGAGGATTGGGCCAAAAGAAATCTGATGAGGTTCAACAAGGACAAGTGCAGAGTCCTGCACTTAGGACGGAAGAATCCCATGCACTGCTACAGACTAGGGACCGAATGGCTGGGCAGCAGTTCTGCAGAAAAGGACCTAGGGGTTACAGTGGATGAAAAGCTGAATATGAGTCAACAGTGTGCCCTTGTTGCCAAGAAGGCTAACGGCATTTTGGGCTGTATAAGTAGGGGCATTTCCAGCAGATCGAGGGACGTGATTATTCCCCTCTATTCGGCACTGGTGAGGCCTCATTTGGAGTACTGTGTCCAGTTTTGGGCCCCACACTACAAAAAGGATGTGGATAAATTGGAAAGAGTCCAACGGAGGGCAACAAAAATGATTAGGGGGCTGGAGCACATGACTTATGAGGAGAGGCTGAGGGAACTGGGATTGTTTAGCCTGCAGAAGAGAAGAGTGAGGGGGGATTTGATAGCTGCTTTCAACTACCTAAAAGGGGGTTCCAAAGAGGCTGGATCTAGACTGTTCTCAGTGGCAGAAGATGACAGAACAAGGAGTAATGGTTTCAAGTTGCAGAGGGGGAGGTTTAGGTTGGATATTAGGAAAAACTTTTTCACTAGTAGGGTGGTGAAGCACTGGAATGGGTTACCTAGGGAGGTGGTGGAATCTCCTTCCTTAGAGGTTTTTAAGGTCAGGCTTGACAAAGCCCTGGCTGGGATGATCTAGTTGGGGTTGGTCCTGCTTTGAGCAGGGGGTTGGACTAGATGACCTCCTGAGGTCCCTTCCAACCCTGAGATTCTATGATTCTATGAACACACTTATTTCTAGCTACATTGTACAGAAAGTTTAAAAGTCTGGAACAAATAAACGCAAAGCTCTGCCCACAGCATGCAGCTATCACAAATCTCAACAAAAGTAGAATGTGCGCACATCGGAGAACAGAGTCTGTCCATGTTGTCAAGCAATAAGTTGCAAACTGATTGTATAGCAGTTTCATTGCTATATTCCAAAACAGTAACACCACATGCCAACAATGGAGATTTCCTGCTCTAAAACAAGCAATGTTCTAAGAAACTGCAACTGCAAGATCCTACATGGTGCCCAGCAGTCTTCTACTGCCCTTTGTAGTTAATGGAAGTGGAGGATGCAAAGCACCACTCTCACTGCAGAACTCCGGTCCCTGCTTACAAGAACTTCTTAAAATCTGGCAAAATTAATGTAACACCATAACAAGAGAATGTGGAACACTTACTTGTCTACTAATATCAACTGCTGAGCCATCAAAATAAAGTGTTCATGCCACTTTTAAGATTTTCCATATTTATAAAACCATTCATTCATTCATTCATCTAATAAGATATAACTTACTTTCTATAAGCAGTTTTTACATTGTAGGAAGCAGCTGAGTTCAAAATAGGAATGCCAAGGTCCATATAAATTTGCTTCCATACAGCACCACTGTCAATCTGGAAAAATAAGTTTTATTCGTTAACCAGGAAAATTAAGAATGAAATTTACTGTGACACTAGAACTGTAACCATAATTTTCAAGAACACTAATAGATGTTTTGCTTAAGAAAAATTTGACACTTACATTGTCACACCCGCCCTGTTGATACACCAGTCTAAAAAGTTTGAAGAGGTTAAGATCCTTGTAGCCCAGAACAGGAGGTTTATTGATAGGAGTACCTAATTAACATAAGAATACAAATAAATAAAGTTACCATGCAGATGAGCAAACTTCTCTTCCATCCCATAGCACACACCTGATTGCTGGTACATTTTTCAATTTAGTGTCTGTAACAATATTTTTACCATAAAAAGGCATCCCAAGTCAGTTGCTCCCAACAAATGGTCATGCTCAGCTTTTGTGTCAACATCTGGTTGGTTCTAGATGGGTTACTATAATGTTTGGCATCACAGGCCGCAAACTACACGGATTTTCTGACCCTCCTCAAATCTCTTGGGAAAACCCCATCTGATTGGCTGCCCTTACCCAAACAGCAGAGAAAACATGGAAGGGCAGCCAAAACATGGAAGGGCAGCCTATCAGAATTGCTAAGGGAAAGCCTGGTAAATGGTAGGGTGTGGGAGTCAAAGAGAAGAACATCAAAAGATTGGGTGATGGGGACACGGAGTAGAAAATTAAATTAAAAGGGTCAGAATGTGAAATGGCGGAAAAGGTGGCAAGAGAGAAAAATATTTGTGTGGAGAGAGAGTATGAAACTAAACTAAGAGTTGGGAATCAGGTAGGAAACGAGAATCTATTAATTGGGAAAGAGGAGGCCAGAAACAAACAGGGATAAGGGCTGAAAACTGATGAAGTTGCTGCTCCTCCCTGCCAATGTAGAAAAGGAGGCCCCCTTATTTCCATGAAATACTATCTTTAAGCAATATCAGTTTGTCTCGGGAATGGGTCTTTACTTTTACTGCTCTGTTACTTCCCTTGTTCCTCCACCCCCCCGCCACCTACACAGTCTCTCCCTGCTTCCTGGACTAACAGAACTTGAGGCAGGGTGACACTCCTCAATGAAGGAAGAAGAGAAAGGACAGTAACAGAAGTAGAAGAATCACATTATAAAGAAGCTAGTATTGCTTACACATGACACTTTTTTCTGAAGCCCCTCCTTATTTTTTCTCTCTCTCCTCCCCCTCTCCCCCGAGAGTGCTAATTCCACATGGCATGGCCTTCAAAGTGATGCTGGATGAACTCCAGAAAAGCTTGCCATAACAAATACATGACCCACTGATATATTTGTGATAGGCAAGTGGCAAGACTGAACAGGCTAGGTACTACTCCATTAAGCCTCTGTGGATTGGAAAATATATTATTAAAGAAAACCAGCCTACTTAAAATGGTGCCATATTTTTTTTTAATTATACTGAAAGATTGTGAAACCATTTTGTCTGCACTAATACAGTCTGTCTCTCTTTTGTATGTTTTTCTATCAACATTTATTGCTATAGATTGTTGTAACATTTTATGAACTTTTATGCACTCTTCCCTTGTTCACCAAAGGGCAGAGAAGGTATTCAGCACGTAACTGATTCTAAACTTACTCCTCTCAACCCCAGTCCTTTAAAAACCAGATATAACTACACGTGCTTTGCTATACTATGCTGTAACGTCACCACTGCTACGGAATCATTTTGGAGCCTGGCAATTTGGGGATCCACGAATTGGTCAAATAGCAGTTTTTAGTACATACGGTGCTTACAAAAAAATTTAAAAGATATTTTCTACCCTGCTAAAAACACCTGCTAATTTTTGACAAACGTATCTAAAGAGAGTCTAGTCTTATTTGTACAATTTTTTCATTTTTGCTATTGATCAAAACAAGTTTGCAAACACAGGAGTGAAACTTTTTATATTCAAAAAGACAGCCATTTCAGAGCATAAAATATGTGGGCACAATATGTTATTTGCTGAAAGGATAACCTATTTTCTGGCTTCAGTGCCTTTAGAAAAGCTCAGGGTGTTCGAACTGGTTGCCTCCCCAAAATTGGAAAACTAGTATTGCATAAGCCACTGAAATTTGCGGTTGTAAGTAGGATGAAACTGGGAGGAGGGCAAAGCACTGTACTATATATGAAGGTATCTGTAGCACTTCCAATATATTCTTTGCCATTATAGCATCTAAGTGTCATGTATATAAGGGCTGGTCCACACTGCCCCCCCAAATTCGAACTAAGATACGCGACTTCAGCTACGTGAATAACGTAGCTGAAGTCGAAGTATCTTATTTCGAACTTCAAAGTACTCACTGCTGGTCCACATGGTGGTGCGCAGGCTCCCCTGTCGACTCCGCCTGCTCCGTTCGTGGAGCAGGATTACCAGCGTTGACGGGGGAGCACTTCCTGGTTCGATTTATCGCGTCTAGACAAGACGCGATAAATCGAACCCAGAAGACCGATTGGACTCCTCCGATGCGGTGGGTAAGTGTAGACATACCCTAACAGACTGGTCTAATTCTGTCAAGAAAAGCAGCAAATCTACTCCTTCCTTATTCTAACTATTGAGCCAAGATGGCTCACTTAGGTTGTTTTCCAGGTGAATGTCACTGTTGCTCCACTACTAGTAGAATGTCTGTGCATGATTAGGATAGCCTTGCAACAAGACTTAAAAATGGCACATTTCCAGATTTCTGATGGCTAAAAGTTCCACAACCCAGGGACAAGTCTCGAAGTGTTTTTATCCTCCAAATCAGAGTTGCGAGCCATAGCTGCCATAGAGGGACACCAACTCAGAGGCTATTTCAGAGATACTTTGGTTCTAGCCCATCAAGAACTCTCTAAAAAAACCCAACACACCAAACAACAACAGAAAACCAAACATCAATTAGGCAGGGTTTGCTTTTACTCTCTGTGTTATGCTGATAAGCATCTGACATAAGAAGACTTGCCCCATTTGAAAATGGTTACAAATGTTTTCATCTGTATCAGGTTAGTTATTGTAATATACGTTTCCCTGATGCAAGGGTGATACCATAATACAACACATTACATTTTAAAATAATTTTTTTTAAATGGGTTGGTACACAAGAGATAATAAGTTAAGCAATGAATTACCTCTGTCTTCCATAAACTTGTAAAGCTGTTGGAGGAAGTTGTCCCTCTCTTCAGGATCAAGCTCTTCCTCAGGCTGTCAAAACAAAGGGAGACGTATTGAAAATATGAAATGCATATGGACAGTCAGACCCCAAACAATTCATTTGTACAAAAAAGCCAAGCTAGAATTGTTCACCCATATAAGGATATGATATCCAGAAAATAAACCTATCAGAAAGGGCTAGCCACACAGATGAGCAAAAGTTTAAATAAGATGAGGAGGATTAACTTGGTTTTCCTCCGAAGGTTCAAAACCCCATACGCTGGAGTCTCAACTGAGGAAAAAGAAAATATAGAGCAGTGGGATCCTCAATTCATTAGGGGAGGAAAAGAGTAAGAAGCATGACGTGTCCTGTACTAATATACTATGTGATGTCATACAGTAAAATCTAATACTGAATGTGTAATCTACAAGACTATAGCAGTTAACATGAATTTCCCCAGTAGCAAAACTATAGTCAAGGTTGCAAAATGGTTTCCACTGTAACAGCCCCTATATCTTCAGATGCTTATACATTTCTGGGGGAGAAGGGAAAAGAAATTCCTTGGGGAATGAAACTTTCCATGCTTGGTCTCAGCTCAAAGAGGTCATCTCTGGAAACATCTCAGGAGACACTTGTATAATTCAGAAAAGCAGAATGTATGTTATCTATCCTGTTTTCTTTTTACCTCTACTATTCTTATACTGCGACCACAGATAAATACATGTAAACTTTGAGTTGGATAGTCCACAATGTGAAATAAAGACTTTGCTATATTCAAAGGGAAAATGTAAGAATAAATAAAAGTTATGAGGAAAAAAAAATCACTTTTGAGCATGTTCAGTAGGATTCTGAGATTTTAGCAGAGCCTAATGGGGTCTTGCTCCCTGCAACATCTTATGTATGCCACATTCTTCCTGCCCAGCCTGGTAGGCTTAAGGATTTCTGGTGAGGCTGTCTGTACAAAAGTGACTGTCTCAGAGGAAAGATGTACAGAAAAAGTCAAAAATCAAACTCCACTACTGTATCATTAATAGAAAAATCACAGGCAGTTTTGAGAGGAAGAGGGAAGCAATAAAAAGGTTACTGATCTCAGTTTCAGTTTGGTCTGCATTCAGCAAATTCTAAACTTCCATTTTAATAAATTACATTCCTAATTGTCTGTTGTGAAAATAGAGCCATTGCAATCTACACTGATACACCACTGCCTTGTTAACTGAAAAACAGCCTCCTGTGAAGCATTGGTATTAGTTCACCCCTTCTTCATCCTGCTTGCTTCAATGAGCTGTAATGTCCAGAGCCCAATGGGGGCCATTTAAATACTGACATTATTCCGCAGAGAGAATTTGTATTTCTTCTCTTCTGATTTTTCTTTGAAAAGAAACAAGGAAATTAAATGCCAGCCCACAAAATTATATGTGATAGTGGCCATTTTGCTCATCCTGTATATTCTATCGTATACATTTAACAGAAATATAAGTAAAGCTATAAAATTAGCAATAGAATCACAGAGACAATGCTGCATATTTATTATTGCATAGGAACCTTAGCTTTTATATCTCCTGCTTTAAAAAAATATTAAACTGTGCAATCTTAACATTGCAATTAATAGATCTCATCATTTACTGTAAAAGGTTTTTATACCTATGGATAAAAAGCACTATAAGTGCAAGATAGCTATAGATGTTCACAATTCAGAAGAACTTCCACCTTGAACTGTTTATTCTTGTGGACATATCCCCAAAACTAAAACAATGAAATTGTGGGTTAGAAATAGCTCTGCCATGAGCAGATACTTAAATATTAACAGTCTCTCAGTATCTTCACCTGAATTTAAACAAAAGGCAAAAATGAAAAACTGTACAGCCCAAGGGAACAGGAGTAGGAAGACCAAGTGAGTGACTATCCACGGGGAGCGTGGAAAACAGAAGGAAGAGTTAGAACAGTTGATACACCTAATTGGTCAGTCACTGGACATCAGAGCAGGTGAAACAAAGACTCATGAGTTGATGCTGGAGAGCATTTCACATTAAGCTATCTATATGCCATTCTTACCCCCTCTCTGTGTGTCTTGGGTGCATGTGGTTCCCAGGACATCACCTGCTGTTCTAAAGCAGGGTTTCATTTCAATTATCAACTGCCCTCCAGGCTTCATGAACTTAATGTCCCTAACAGAACATCCTTGCTCCTGAGTGATGAGAAGGGATGAATTATTATTTCTGTCACGATAGCCTCAACCAATTGGAGCCCCTTTTTGCTAGATGTTACACATCGAGAGAGACAGTCCTTCCCTGAAAAACCTACAGTCTGAATAGACAAGACAAAGGAAGTTTTATTATTCCTGTTTTACAGATGAATATAGGCACAGAGGCTCAGATCCACAAAGGTACATAGGTGCACGAGTCCCAATTTCAGGCTCCACTGCAATCCACAGAACTCCCACCGAACCCTGTTGGTGTCTAAACTCACCCAAGCACCTATATTTTCAGAGTAAGATTTCCCTCATCACAGAAGTTTCTTCCTCTAGGTACACACACTGCAGCCTCATTCTAGGTGTCGAGTCACTCGAAGTTTTTATACAAACCAGGGGAAGATTGGCACTTGCCCTCCTAAGGAGGGTGCAGGGCCTAATCCAGTAGATGTGCTAGAGACCACCTATCAGATCAGGTCTCATTCAAAATCTGAAAGGAGGAGGTGGTGATGGTGGTGGCAATACTCCACCTTATAACTTTTAGCTCAGTGGTTAGAGCACTCATTGGCATGTGAGGGTATATCTACACTGCAATAAAAAACCCAGGGGCACGATCACAGCTGGCCTAGGCTTGCAGGGCTTGGGCTGCAGGGCTCTAAAACTGCAGTGTAGATGTTCAGGCTCAGGCTAGAATTTGAGATCTGAGACCCCACGAAGGGGGTCAAGTTACAGGCTCCCTGCCTGGGGCTGAAGCTCTTGAGCTTCAGCTTTGGCTCCCTCACCCAGGGCAGTGGGGCTTAGGCGGGCTCAGGCTTCAGTCCTCCCTCCTGGGGTCATGAAGTAATTGTTGTTGTCAGGAGGGGATTATGGTACAATGAAGTTTGAGAACCCCTGGGATATTCTAATGTGGGGCTCTCTCGGTCTCTCCTGTTGGCTGTTCCACTGTGTATAAATAAAGAGAGTCACTGGGCCAGAGAGAGCGTTTGAGTGACTCTATAGTTCAGTGGTCAGAGCACCCACATGGGATGTGGGAGACCCAAGGCCCAGTCCCCCTGCTCCAATGACTAATTATTTATACAGTGTGCAAAAGCTTTAAACAGGAAAGATTGAGGGAGCTCCTCTTCAGAATATCCAACATCTCAGTGGTTAGAGAACTCTCCTGAGAGATAGGATTTGAACAGGGTCTCCCACATCCCAAGTGAGTGCTCTAACCACTGAACTAAAGATTATAAGGTGGGCAACACCATTTCCACCTCCTCCTGTTGTGTGTGGAGTTAGGCAGGCACCTAATTCATTCTCACAAGAAACAACTTAGGCACTTACGCTGCCTGACTCCTGGAGAAGGTTCCCAACTGTGGATCACAAGCAGAGAGAGGCACCTCCCTGCAGCCTGGAGTTAGGTGCCTACCTCCTTGAGAGGGGCAGGAGGTAAGACACACTCCTTTAGTTGGCATCTCCCCTGGGCTAGCTTAGGTAAGTCCCCACATAGAATACTGGCTTTTGTGGATCACATTCTAAAGCCCATTCACTGTATAGGGAGTCTAGGCACCTAACTCAGGCTTCGTGGATCACAGTGTTGTTCCTGTGATTTCCTAGGTACCTTATGGATCTAGGCCACAGAGGCCACTGTGACTTGGCCAAAGTCACAAAGGGAGCCTGTGGCAGAGCCAAGAACTGAACCTAGACCTCAAGTTTTACTCCAGTGCCTTAACCAGAAGGCCATCCTTCTCCAGAATGTTATGGCCACCTCCTTTCTTCTGAATGGTGTAGAGGTCCTTTGGCTGAATAGCAGGTCCTTTGGCATCTCTCTCCCTATTCCTCCTGCTGCAGCCTCCAGGAGGGGGAAGATAAAGAAGAATTGAAGAAACCTGAATAAGCATGGTAGCATCTCAGAAATGCCATTTCAACCACCTGCCACCATTGAGGAGAGCGATATTTCTGTTGGTAGGTAGCCTGAACACTGCACTTCTAAGCATGGCATTCGTGCTACCCCCTGTGGTAGATAGCAGAAATGTTGCATACCAAGCAGCAGTCCCATCTCTTTTCAAGTCCAGATATTTTCACTGGAAGGCTTCAAAATTTCGTGTATAAAATCTGTGCAAATAATTGTCCATGAAAATGTCCAGTTCCACAGTAGTTTAGTTTCTCATTTGCATCCTTTTCCCACAAAGAGGCTCTAATAAAGGGTGAGTGAGGCCCAATGATTTAGCTCAAAGAAAAGGCCAAACCTGTTCACAAGTGGCCATTTAACAAATTAATTTACAGAGTTCAGAAATGAAATATTTATTGCTCACTCATTACATATAATCAAATGCAACACCGAGAGTTTTTACTTTCATTAAATATTTCTGTTAGTAAAGATGGTTTAATTTAGAATACTGCTATGCTGCTTGGTTAGAGTGCTCTTAGGGCTGGTCTACACTAACCACCAAATTCGAACTAAGATACGCAACTTCAGCTACGTGAATAATGTAGCTGAAGTCAAACTATCTTAGTTCGAATGAAAAGGTACTTACCCGGGGTCCACACGCGGCGCGCAGGCTCCCCCGTCGACTCCCCCCTACTCCGTTCGTTGAGCAGGATTACAAGCGTCGACGGGGGAGCACTTCCTGGTTCGATTTATCGCGTCTAGACAAGACGCGATAAATCGAACCCAGAAGATCGATTGGACTCCTCCAACAGGACGCGTGAGTATAGACGTACCCTTAGTTGTAGCAAGAAGAGCCCATAAAATGTTGTGAGGGTTAAGTTAAAAAAAAAAATCTGGTTAAATTACTAAATTTTTTCCCCATCATGATAGTTAGATATAATTTGTAGTTATTCAAAACCAGCAATACTGACATGATTTCTTTGTAAACGATACACCCCTACCCCGTGTCTCAGAGTACTTTTCTTAATCCCTGTATTGCTAAGTACTTTGTCAAGTAATCATGTGTGTTTTATTTAAACTGAGAGTGTAGGAGCTAGCAAAGCAAACAATCACTATGAGCCTGATCCAATGCCCACAGAAGTCTACAGCCAACTCCCACAGATTTTAGTGTGCCCTGCTTCATGCCCCATATGTTCAGCAATAGTTATGTCAGCCTTGAACACGTCTATGGATTTAAATGAGAAAGGAAACATAGCCCTGACATCCTGGCTTATCACATACTCTTCAAACAGAAGTTACAGCTCTTGTTGGTCTTAACCTGTACAGCTGACAGACCAAAAAAACCCAAACCAAAACAAAAAAGCACACTGGTTTGCTGTCCAAAATGAAGAACAAGAAAAATGTAAGACATTAATACCAGTGAGAGCATGGACAGTTTAATATAAAAGAGTAGCAGTGCTCAGACTACATAATCTTTAGTTCAGGATTGATATGAAAATTCTTCAAAATTTTGGATTTTTCAAGTTGTAACAATATGTAGAATACAGTATTATAAACTAAGATACAGAAATATCTTTTTTTTAGTGTTATTGCTTGACCAACCACACTATGAACTTCCTAAAGGGAAAATAGAACCAATCTAGGAGGCAGAACAACATGATATGGCAATCAAAGCTCGGAAGAGTGTGAATACCTGTAAGATCAAAACAAGTCCACTTTGAGTTGTTACATAAATTTGTCAGCCACAGATTTGCTTTCTGATATTGGATTTGATGAAGTTAAGACAATTTCAAGGATTAAAATGACTGCAACAACTTGCAGTTTGGCACCAACTGAAGACAATAGTTGTTTTAAGTTTTTAGTTCTACTCATATTGCAAAGTTCCTTTTTAAGAGGGGCTCTTCCTGTAAAAACTCATAACATGATGGGCAAATGAAAAGGTAGAGAGAAGCATGAACTGGTGCTCTAAACAGAAGAATGGGAACCAAGAACCCTACAGGTTTGACAATTTGCTACATACCTTCAATCTTTTAACCTCTCTGCGCCTCGTCTTATCGGTACAATGGGGTTAATATAGGTACTGTAACTCAGAAGGGTATTATAAGACTACAATGTTCATATACAACTTTGAAGATGAAAACTGTATATAAAATGCCTAGTTTTACAGCAAGATGCACTATAAACCACAAACTCAACAGTAATCAGAAATCTTGGAAAAATGAGTTACTTTAGATTAGTGAACTTGTCACTTGTAATACTACACAACATATATTTACAGTTATCATGGCTACTTACCTGTTATGTAAATCCATGCATCTTAAAGAAGCAGTTTCTCGCTGAATAGCTTTGAAACTGCGATATTCTTGTATGCAATTTTTAGTCTCAGATTTTATATGCTATCTTAAAACACATGCACTTGACCCCAGACATGGATGGCTTCAGATAACATTTTTATCTTGCCTCTGAAAACCATGTACACATTAGAGAAATCTGGGAATAGTGGCAATTTGGAAGCAGCATTAGAAGTCGCTAGTCATGTACAAGAATCCCAGATCTCTATTTCTAAAATGTAATTCATGGGTTTCAAATATTTGCAAATACATCCCCCACCCGATGTAAATGTAATGCTGGTGAAAGGTACCAGAAATGAAAACCCTTAAGACTGAATCCTCTACTTATCCACAGAGCGGGTATAGCAGGGAAAGCTTTCTTGCACTGCTGGTGGGCAGTGATGTGACTCAGTGCTAACTGGATGACACCTCCTCTACAGGCTAAAAGGTAGTCCAGACACCATGCCATTCAATCACTGGCTTGTCTGCTCAGGAGTGCCCACAAGGATGCCAACTGTGGTGATATTTATGATGCAAATACCTGTCCATTGGGAAGTGGACTTTGACCAAACAACTAATTTCACACAGGAAAACGCTGAACACTTCATCCGTTTTTTATATATATCTGCAAATCTGGAAATATTATATGAAACTTTCTGTTATAATTACATGTTCTATGCTCTTATCATAGTGTATTGCCTTTCTGAGAAACAGGGATCTGAAGGGTGTTGGAAAAAGTGCATGCTACACCACACTCCTGATTCAGCATTTAGGAATTTGACTTCATTAGACCGTGTCCTATTTTGAAAAAAACTCCTCAGAGTCATTGTTTAAATGGACTCTCTTTCCCCCCAGGTGAAGACTTCAGTAAGGTAAATTCACGTGACAAGAAATCTATAATTTGATTTTAAAAATACATGCCCCTGCTACAAGGAGTATGACCAGATGCTTGCCACTGCCCTGCGAACAGAGCCCACCCTCTGCCACCACATCCTCCTGGAACTTGCAGTTCTTATTTTCAAATGGCAGGAAGTGAGTTAGGCACCAAAGTTACATTTTCAAATGGGAAACAAATTACTTCTGATCTCATATGAGACAGACACCTTTAAAGGATGGCCAGCATGGTGACTTGTTCCCCCCGTATCTCCCATGAGATGAACTGGCCAGCTTCTGCAATATCTCCCATTAGGAAGATGCAGGTCTGCTAGCCAATTCCTCTTGAGTGGGAGTCACTGAAGGAGCACTGTGGCTAGCCCTGTTTTTATGTTCTTAACTCTTCATGCTTCTAAAAATGTAAAAGGATCAAAACAGATGGAAAATCCAAGGTGATAATAAAACAAAACATTACCTCCCCAGGGGCAATAGCAGTTAAATTCAGTCATGGTACACTGTCCAAACCTGAACCCTGAGGGCCTTATACACTGTTCCTCCCTTCCCACAACACCCCACCCTCCAAAGTTCTTGCCCTTTGATCCAATCATCGTTTAATATTATGCCTTACTATAACTCTTTGAAATCCTACACATAAAATCAAATGCATACACTCGATGTATAGGAATTCCTTTTGTTGTTTCTGACTCAACGAAAGGAATATATATATATTTTAACTAAGTGCATGAAGAGGGCTTGATTTGTCCACAGGAAGAATGTCCAAAGAGACTCAAAAGATCAAACTGCAAGCTGCAGGCACTCTCCCCTTTAAACACAGGACAAGGAAAAAGTTAATCATTGGACATTTTTATTTCCTGGTAAACAACTAGCAATTGCCATCTTCCTTGACAGAAGAGTAGAAGTACAGGAAAATAATATGGTTGTACATATTTTTGATTTTTAATAAGATATGCATATTAGAGACAGACCTTGAGCTTCTGGAATGTTTTCAGTGCAGCCAATGATATAGAAGAGTTTCACATTTTTATACCTTTAGTTCCATTTTACCCTCAGAATGGCTGTTACATCCAAATATGTATCTAGCACACTCTTACTGCAGATTTTTAAATTTACAAATTGAATACAAAAGTTTGTAGCCAACAGACCTGAGGCTATATTCAAACCAACCACTCACTTCCAAAGGGGAAAAGTGACCTTATTCAACCAAAAGGAATAGCAAAAATAATAACAAAAAGTCAGTTTCATTATTTAAACAAGCATCCAAATATCAGTTGAAAGCAATACAGTAACTTAGGGCTGCTATGTAGCATTTTGAAATTACTGCAAAAAAGTCTCACAAATTTAACCTTTTGAGAAACTCAGTATGCAACATGATACATGTCAATGTTCTTCTCAAATTTAATATAGATCTCCAGATTTTCCTCCTGCACTGCCAACTATAAAGAATTCCACACTCATAAGTTACCTCCAACAGGAGAGATAATCATCTGGGTACCACCATGTTGATCCCATATTCTCAGATCCTGAAGAGACTATGCAGTGACACCACAATACCTTGGTGCTTATCCTAAATTACTCCTTGTACTGCACCACTACCAAATCAATCACACAAAAAACAAAAAAAAAAACCAATGTGTCAAAGCAAAATTATGGATCCTAATCCAGCTGCGAGAAAATACTAGGTTCTATAATCACAAACAACTACATTAGGCCGCTCTGTTCTGACTCCATAATAAGACTATCCTTTGGATTTGACTGACAATATGCTGGGTATGTATTAAATATATATTTGTAGAGTTAAGGGGACTCCATGTCATTTATCTGAGAAAGGCCTTCCGTGCCTGTTGGCAGGTAGGCCATTACTGCACCACCATGGTAAATTTAAAAAAAAATAGAACAGAGTGACTCAGAGTCCCAAAACAGAAGATGCATTGAGGATATTCTGACAGAAGAGGGAATGAGGTTATTTTGACCTTGATTAAAATTTGAGTGATTCAACATTTATAATCATATATAGCCAAGACAACAGTCTTTTATTCATTGGCTCCCTTAGGTCTGCATCCCAGATTAGTGACGTTTTTGAAGAAAACCCTTAAAGAAAAAAAAAAATCACAATTCCTAAAGTCTCTCTTTAGCAGAAATATTGAGCTTTTCCCACAATTAAATATTTAAGATTAGACTATTATAACAGAATAACCAAGATTTTGACTTCATGATCGAGAATGACAGCTCTGCTTAGACAACCTAAAAAAAATAAAAATAATATCTATGCTCCACTAGATAGCTTTATGATCCCTTTATTTTTACATGCCTACTTGTCACCTGGAAACAATGGCTTCTACAGCTTTTTCTACTGACATATCTACATCTCTGGAATGCTTTACCTCCCTTTCCTTGATCAACAGATTATTTTCTTAGAATCAGAAATGAAAACCCCATTTGTTTTATAGGAATGCTGTTTTGTTTTTAAACAAAGCTACCCCTCCCCCTTCTTTGTTTGAAGCATACTGCACTTTTAGACAACATCCATTGTAAAATGACACCAAAAATTATACTAGAAGCCGATAAAGCCATCTTTTTTTTTTAAAAACCAAACCAAAAAAACCTGACTAGGAGTATGCAATTTTAACAAACGTTAATACAGATCAACGCAGACTGCAACAGTTCACACCCTGCAAAATGTGGCCTATTCAATTCTTATCACTACATACAGGGGAAAAAACCGAGTGGGATTTCATATTCTATGCACATTCATCCTCACATTTATCTAACCATATCAATATTTTCATATGGAAAACTACTCCATTTTTCAGAACACTATTACTAAGGCATAACATTAATATCTAAAAATAGGTTTTTATTTTATTTTTTTAAACAAGGAAACATTTACTCTTGGCTACATGCTATACCACATTGTTCATAGATCAGAAACCTTGAAGTCTAAGTCAAATCCACATTCTTAAAATGAAAAATGTTAATGTTGCAGATTAAAACAAACTCCTTACCTATGAGCTGCATTTTCTCTCAAATGAAAAATGGTTATATTTCCCTTCTACCTAATCTGCCCAGTGCCTGGACATATTTCATCCTGACTTCCAAATATTTGCTTTCTTTCTCACTGCACGACATCCGCAGTTATATAGCATTACTTACATTCTCTTCCATATAAAAATCAGACATTACATGAAAGGAAAAGAAAGAGACAGTCCATTTCAAAGCATCTGGCAAGCCTCACTGGCAGGCTGCCAAGCCTCTGCTAAATCTTCCTCTCTTTCCTGAGCATGCTCACTTGAAACCAACAGTATGTTACTATGGCAACACTGTAGGCAGCCTGCCTCTAAGTATGAACAGCCATTCTGTTTTCAGTGTGACAAAACCACATACTACAGGGGAAGTGAAAGGGAAACGATATTTGACCTTCTTTAAAAAACAGAAAGTTTACTTTCCTTTTCTATATAATAAATCTCCTGGTTCCACGTATGGTACACAAACGTACAAAGAAATATTTTGTTTACAAGTAAATCTAATTCTGTAAGATTTAAAACCAGATAAAAATTAAAGGAAATTCCATACATTCATTTTTGATGACATAAGGACAGATGATGCTTTACTTTATGGAAACTGAGTAACTGGATCATTTTATCAATACTTCTGTGACACAGATACTTGTACAATGAATTGAATTTAAGGCATATATTAAACAGACACTAACATTACCATTCCATAACTTTAAAAATGTTAATATCTGAAGAAAGCTTTACTGAAATATTATCTACAAAGATAATTAGCATAAGATTCTGAGGTTCTTAGATAGCTAACAAATAAGTTATAACAGGCCACAATCCATCCACCTACCACTTTCCTCTACTATGCCCGATATTTTTAATTTGGCATTTTAGTACCTTCTCTGACTGGAAGTATTCATTATTCAAGAGGATCTTGGATTTTAGAAGCATGTTACATTTTAAATCATCACTAGGTTATTATTCAGACATGTAGCAAATTTTAATTTCCTTTCCTTTCTCTATCTGCATATTTCTGACCCAGACCCTCTCCAACAATGTTTTCTGATTTATTTCTGAGATTTGTATCAAATTTGTGCACTACATAATGGCAGACTATATGCAATTGCACACAGATACCATTAAAGAGAGTTGTGAAGGGAGGATAAACAGGTCTGAAAACTCAAAAGTGAGTTAGCCAAGTTTGAGATCACAACTCTGGTAATTAAAATGTCCTTGGATATTTAAAATTCTGTATCTGCCATTTCTAATTGCATAATTGTTTCTAATATAAAAATAGACTTACCACTACTTCTTCCTCCTTTTCTTCCACTTTGTCTTCCTCTTCATCACTTTCTGCAGCAGCTCCATCTTCCTCATCACTGCTGGAGGACTCCAGGATTTCACTCATATCCATTTTCCAGTTATCAGGAACAGCTTTTGTATTTAAGAAAGTGCTTGCTTCTTGTAACCCTACATAGGGAAATGCCCAGTGTGTTCAAGGTAATAAGACTCAAAATTGTGTAAATTACAAAATATTCCTAATTTTTCTTTTTTTCAAATTATAATGAAAAGGGGGAGAAATTCAGAGTTGAATTGTCAACAGGTGGTGAAAAATTAATTAAAAATTTAAACACTATCATTTATTCCACATGCAAAAACTTAACTTCATCCTAAGGTTGCAAGCACATCTTCATAGTATTTTATGCTTTCAGGAATGTTAGATTAGAAACACAAATACTGGAAATCCCTGGAATTCACAGTTAACTTAGGTGCTATTTGACAAGTACAATGTTATCTTAGGCAGGCACCTCTCCTTATATCCAACTTTAATCAGAAACAAGCATCACAAAACATTGGTTGAAATATTTGCTTCATACATACATGTCTCTTATGCTAATTGTGATGATTTCTCACCACATTATCATTTGCTCTTTTAATACAGTATTAGTGCTCTAATTTCATGATCAAAGCAAACGCTTCTCATATGAGAGGCTTTGAGTGACCTTAGCACTTTGTAGGATAAGACATTTAATGGTAAGGAATGAATGATTGCCTTCAGTATGCCCATTTGCCTGTAATTCTTCAGTATGGGTCATGTATGACTGTAGGGTTTTAAAATAAATTGTTATGGGTGATAATATAGTAGAAGTTTCTTTATTCCCCTCAGAGCACCCCCAGGGGGTTGAGTTAAGACAATATGATTGTATTTCTCAAGCATGGCAACCTTCCCTATGAACATATTTGGTTTGTAGTGTTTGGATTTTTTGTTTCAAACTCTAATGTTATTAAGGCAATACACATCTAAACCCACTGATAGGTATCCACACTATAATTTTAGTGGTCTTGTATGGATATTCCTTTAAAAAAAACCAAAAAACTATTCCCAATATGGGGCTGGGGAGCAAAAGGAGGCTTTGAGAGACTGTAGGAGTGGAGATTCCCCCATACTCTCCCAATTCCCTGAGACTCACTAACATATACCTTCCTCATACTCACTAATGCTCATTTAATACAGCCAGCATCCTGCAGATCTTTGGGATGGTGGAGTAGGGCTTCACCTGGGTACCTGCATCAGTGGCCCAGTAAGTCTTTTTGGACTCAAAGCTTGTGAGCCCCTATGAGGCCTAGGAATTTGGCAGGGAGGGGGAGAGGCTGGTTTTTGGTTGGGGAGTGTGGAAGCAGCAGAGGAAGGATGGTCCAATGGTTAGCGGTGCTGGTCTGGGATTCTGGAGACTCAAATTGTTTCCAGCTCCACCACAGACTTCCTGTGTAATCCTGGGCATGTCACTTAATCTTTCTGTGCCTCAGTTCCCCGACTGTAAAATGGGGATAACTGTCCTTGCTCACACAGGTGTTTGTAAGGAAAAATACATTACAGACTGAGGCACTTGGATACTACAGTAATGGGTGCCATACAAGTACCTAAAATAGATAGAGGTGGGAACACCAAGGACCTGCTCAGTGTTTCTGTAGAATGTTTGGGGAGCACTAATACCTCCCCGGCTTCTGTAACTGATGAACCCCTGAGGTTTTCAGAAGACTCTTTGTGGACAAGCCCTTGCTTGGCAAGCCCTCCTGTGACATACAAGTCCTTCCCTACCCCTACCTACTTTTTGGAGGTAAAATTCTCTTTTTTCATTAAGAAGCCTCCATAAGGAACAACAACAACAAAGGAGACTTTTTTAATTCTAGTGAACAGCTGTTTGTAGAGTGCCATAATTCAGGAATCTCGTGTATAAAGGCACTTCAAATTTGGTAGAATATTTCTACCTCAGGTCCAGGGATATCCTACCAATTTGGAGGATAATATAACTTGGGTGGATTTTAGAGAGGGAACTCCACTCCCCAAATAAATCAGACTTATAATGGAAGCTTGGTTACCATCTTAAGTATGAAGCAATAGCTGCCAGTGCTTCTTAGCAAAGCACTGTTAAAATGCTAAGTAGTAGCATTATAGTCACTGTCACCAATCGGTCCATCAGCCCTCACGGAGAGAGCGCCGATCACAACATGTCAGGCGTGTTGTTCTAGCCAGTCCTCCAACTACCCGCTGGCCAAGCTGTCAGTAGCACCGGACACCCGATTGACATAGCGTACAGCAGCCTAGAACTCCCGAGCGATCCACCAACTGCAGCCTCCCAAGCAGCTCACAGGGGCTGACTTCCGGCCCCGCCCCCCCGACGCCAGGCGACGTTGCGGGGCCCCGCCCCCCCGACGCAATGTTGCCCAGCGTCGGGGGCGGGGCCCCGCAACATCTCCCGGTGCCCAGTAAGTTTGCCGCGGGTCCGGGGCGGCCGGGGAGTTGCCGGTGGGTGCAGAGCACCCACCAATTTTTCTCCGTGGGTGCTCCAGCACCGGAGCACCCACGGAGTCGGCGCCTATGAAGCAGCTGGGATTACAGGCACGCGCCACCACACCGGGCCAGCATTACAGTATATAGCAGTATTATTAGTGTTCACTGTAACCCTCCGATGGTAAACTGATAGCAGTTAACTCTGGTCACATACCAGCAGAAGGTTCAATATTGCATTACAGAACTGATTTGTTTTTGAAACCAGAGAAGACTTATTCTAATATACCTTTTTTAGCACACAGATCAGATTTTGATAGGTTTACATCTAGTTCTTTGATGTCCTTTCTTGCTATTGAATAACTGGAAGAGAGGAAAGTATTTAATAAAATATAATAAAATAGGAATAAGTCAAGTAGTACTCCATTTATGAAAAAAGTGGTTTCTCAAAATTCAGACCCTTCATTCACTTTCAACAATAAGGTCCTTTAGAATTATACATAAAGCATCAGCAGATATATGTACTAACACAAGCAATAACACAGAAACTCCCAATCCTCATTCCCAAAGTCATCAGAAGTGCCTTTTTAATTAAAAAAGATAATTTAATCTGTTACAGTTACAGAGCTGTTATATTTTTAAAGATAAAAATATTTAAAATATTTTAAATTTTTTCTTTTAAAAACCCACACCATGCTATGGAGCAAATTAAAATTCCGGACAGATATTTTGCTATTACTCTCAATCACACAAAGAGTTAACATCTGTAGCACCAATAGATGAAGTCTTATCCCTACATTTCCTTGTTTTTGTCCATGTTAGTTAGATGTCATGTTAAGAACTACATGTTAGCATGTGGTGTAATAGAGGATATGGCACTTAACTGGGCACTTTGGAGGGAGAGGACTTGTAGAGCGGACCTCATTTGAGGGAATTAATGCAAGGAAGAAGAAGAACTGGATGTCAGGTTACAATATAACCTTTTACTATATTTCATAATATTTTAAGGAAAAGCTGATCATTTACTTTTTAAATACAAATTTTAGGGCATGCTACAGAGATCTGATCACTCAAAGCAATTTCAAGACCAGTTTACAGAAAATCCAATATAAAAATAGTCCCTCCAGCTAGATCAATGGAAATTAATCCTTGATTTTATAATATGTAACCAGCAGAAAAGGAATGGGGTGAGAAAAGAGGGAAGTCACTCTTTAGAAAGTGGCTACTGCATGTATAAAGTAATATATCCCATATCAATATGACTTTCCTTTTGATAGTAGTTATTTTTGTAAACAATCTATATATTGACAAGTAAATGTGTGCCCTGTTTTTAAACTGTATTTTTGCTAACACAAAACAAGATATTTGAAGCAAATACAAATATTTGTGTTATTATATCATCCATTTTTTTTTTGTAAATTACAAAAGTGCTCTCATGCTAATACATATGGAATCTTTTAAGTATGGAACAAGATGTATTCGAAATATCGAGTTAGATTTGGTTGCTATAACAGGAATGCAGGCCAACCTACAATTATAGAATTTCAAGTGAGTTATTATAATAGGATTTTTCTTCTTTCAGTTCACTCACAAGAACTGTAGCAAAACCCCAATAGAGTGAAAGGAATTAGTGGCCACCATTTTCTCAAGCTAAAGAAAATTATGGGCGTGGGGGGGGGGGGGAGTAGTCCTTTTAAGTAAATAGAAAAATGGTCCAGTAGGCACTGGTAATAAGACATATTCTATGTTATTTATAGTGATAATTCACAATAAAATATGCTTTAAGTAGGCTATTGATGCATGCCTTGACCACATAATAAGGCCAAAAGGAACAGTGCATCAGTAGTCTACTAATTCACACTCTTTTGAGAATTATTGCTGCTATAACAATAGATCATTTATTTTTTTAAAACAGGCATGTTTTGTACATACACAATGTCCAGGTTTATGCACTATGAGAAGCAGTTACTAAATGGTATATGAAAAAATAGTAGGAAATGGTTAAAATGTTATTATTGTTTTGAATATACTGTTTAATAAAGTTCTCCTCTTATTTCTAAAATTCCCTGGAGTAACTGGACCCTCTTTCTCTCACTCGATATCCTAGACACCCAGGTGCCCCTTCAGTTGCAGTTTGTAACCCAACAGATACTTTCAATTCACCTTCTCTTATAAATACTGAGTTTGTTAGCTAAAGGCTACAAATTGCTACTAAAAGAGCAGCTTAAAAACATTGTTTCAACAAACATGCACAAAAATGTACCAGAGTGGCAGACCTTAAATGAAGAACATCAGGACCCAAGTTACATAAAATGCTTTTACAAAAACTTAAGACCTCTAAAAATGATTTTTCTATTTTTTTTATTTCAGTGTAAAGTTAAAAAAAGCCTACCAAAAAAACCCCAAAACATTCCAACTCAATGTCAAGAACATAAGAACATAAGAATGGCTGTACTGGGTCAGACCAAGGTCCATCCAGCCCAGTATCTTGTCTACCGACAGTGGCCAATGCCAGGTGCCCCGGGAGTGAGTGAACCTAACAGGTAATGATCAAGTGATCTCTCTCCTCCCATCCATCACCCCCTTCTGACAAACAGAGGCAAGGGACACCATTCCTTACCCATACTGGCTAATAGCCATTAATGGACTTAACCTCCATGAATGTATCCAGTTCTCTTTTAAACCCGGTTATATTCCTAGCCTTCACAACTTCCTCAGGAAAGGAGTTCCACAGGTTGACTGTGCGCTGTGTGAAGAATGTTGCAACCCAAATGAAGGACTATGCTAATGTACGGAAAACCCAAAAGGAGAAATTAATTGAAAGTGTCTACAAACTAAAAAGTGTATAAACAGAAGTAAGATGCTTGACTAACAAAAATAAATTTTGTTTAAAAAAATTATTTAACTTTAATCATCTAAGATGATTTAGTAACATTGGTAAGCCCCTCACTGTCCTCCACCAAATATGTTAACTCAATTATGCATCTTAAGCATGCAATAGTTAAGAGAATTTCATAGTTTTTTCTTGAATTGTAAGTCGCTTGCCTTTTTTCATTTTAAGTTGCAAGAAAATAATGAGTCATTGATTACAAACGTTAACTAAGTAGAATCCTGTACTTAAGTTTTGTATAGAAAGATTTTAATGTACAATTGAATAACGTCCACATAAAGAAATTTTTGTCACAAATTCACGCATTTTTCAATACAACACTATTATTAAGAGTATCCTATTACTCACAATTTGGAATCTGCAAAAGATCGAACTAAACACTGGTCCTTTTTCACTGTGATGTCATCGTTACAGCTGGGAGATATTACCTGAAGTTTCAAACAAAACACATTGCTCTCAAGTTACTTTTTTTAGCAAGAAGAATAGCAAGACTGTATCAATGCTTTCCACTTTCTTTTACTGTTATTTCCAATTTCAGAAAAGGCAACAGCAATTAGGTTTTTGGATACTCCTATTTACGTTGTAAAGTCTGGCAATGAACAACTTCTTCATAAATACTTGACCAAGATGAAGAAGCTGCCAAATGAGCACCATATCCACCATTGTAAACATTCATGTGACAACCCAGGAAGTTTTGATTGTTTACCCCCTAGATATCAATAATAAAAGTGCAGTTATACTCTGAAAAGCTATTCTATAAAGATGGCATTGTGGAATTCCATGTTTACCCCTACAATAGTTTTTCAGATTAAAACTTGCTCAGATTACAATTTAAAAAAAAAAAAATCCCCACCCTCCCAATTTCTAGTCTTTCATATTAAGGCTGGGATCCAAAAGGCAAGCTTCCTTTTTTTCTGGTTTATGTCTAATCCTCAATATTAGTTTCTACATCTGGAACTTAAGTAAATAATATTGTTGATAATGTCAACCAGAGCTCCTCCACAGTGATATGAATACTGTAGGATTAAATGGTAGTTTTGAAAAAAATAAACCTTATTTGTGTCACTAAAGTAAACAACTCAGAATGCACAAAGAACATGACGGTAATGATTTTACAGTCTGTTTTCCAGCTATAACTGCTTCTTAAGGTCTGGAGCAATGTTAACACTCTCAGGCAAAATCCTGGCTCCATTGAAGTCAATAAGAGTTTTGTCATTCACTTCAATGGGGCCAGGATTTCACACCAGACTGAATTCACAGATTCCTATTTCTTGGTTAGCTAAGAGGATAACAACAGTTTCTGGATCTCTAGCAATTTCACCGCCCAGTTTGAATATTAGAACATTTTTTGCTTAATGAATGACCAAAATGGAGTGCTGACCAACAGTCAGAAGATATGGAACAATACGATATTTCATATTTCGATGAACAGAGATCTACTGTCCTGAAAGAGATGCATACCGACAGGCTTTTAATAAAACTTGACATGCACCTCAGAAGCTGTCAATATCTACTTATTAGGGTACAGTATACTGATACATACTTGCAGCAGAAAAACACTATTTGTGTATACAATTAATCTTTCTTCCTACTTGCATCCAAAAAAAATCAGTGTTAAAATTCAGTGAACCCAATGTGACAGGTGGTCTCTTTCCAATTAGTTCCTGAAAAGCAGAACCAAGTAGCCAGATACAATTCAGATTTCATTTACCTACAGTAAATCTAACAAGGTAACATTTGAGTTAGTGGGTAAAATGTCCCAATTCAACACTTTAATGAAAGTGTTTATAATAATGGGTGGTGTCTTTGATGAAAGGAGACAATAGGCATACACTTAACTGGTCAGTCAGGAACTACAAAAATGTATTGCTAAAGCTTCCTTTGATGCACATTAGCAAATTATTTTTTTTTAAGTTCTGTGAAACATCTCCATACTTACACTAAAGGTACAAGAGCAATAGAACACCAGGATTATTTTACATTTCTCTTGTGTATGTTATTTGTAACCAGAACTATTCCAAGTCAATTTACAAATGAAAACACTCTAGTACCCAATCCCTACTGTTCATGTCATTGAACAAAGTTTAATTTGTCAATTTTTTTAAAAAAAATACTATAATATGCAGAGCACACATGTGCATTTTATCTGTTAGTTTATAAATTTTAAACAAAGAAAAAGGATTAGAAATGTAGTTTTATATTACCAACATGTAGTAGTTTTAATAGATCTGATTTTGTTGAAAGATCAATATTAAAATATATATATATTTGTGTGTGTAAGTATAGCTTTTTATTGAAGTCAGAGCCATTAACCTGACACAAGTTTCAATACTTCTCAGAATATTTATTTTTCTTTTGCTCATCTAAATTGTAAAAACAAAAAATGACAACCCCAAAACATGTATTCTGCATGAGCCTGCTGCCTAGGGAGTCCTGAGTTTGATGGTTATCCCCAAGTCTTGCTCCAGGAGCTGCAATGTCTGCAAGTAGTGCTGTTCAAGTACAGAGGAAGGAAGGAGCTGTAGTGTGACGTGACAAGAGTAGGGTTCTGACACAGATTCAGAACACCCTTTTACCCCCCAAAAAACACAATACATAGTATTCTGAAAGCATTATACTGTGGATATCCCAATCATTTGTTACGTACCAAAGCCGGATACCAGTCAGTCTTCTCCGAACAAAAAATTACACTGACAACTTTGCCAAGCAATTCATCATTAAGACGTCTCTTATCTTCCTCTTCCTCTTCACTACTTTCTTCCTCTTTTTCATCTTCAGTGCTAGAGGATTAAGCATACAATATTTTAAACAGCCTTAGATTTGAAGACAAGAATTGTGAGGAAATATAACTCGTAAGAACAGCAGTAAAATGCTGGTTAAGGGCCACTAAAACTAACTTTTAAAAGCAAAAGGTTGAACTTGAAAAAACTGAAATAGTAAGAGAGCATAAACTAAGTAAAAGGAGTTTGATTTGCTGAAGTTCCTCTGTGCTCATAATTATAATTATTTGTATTGCAGCACTACCCGGGAGCCCCAATCATGGAACAGGACTCCACTGCTAGGTCCTGTACAAACACAGAACAAAGAGTGTTCCTGCCCCAAAGAGTTTACAAACCTGAAGCTTCTGTATACACAGTTTTGCCAGTTTAAATGCCTAAGCATATTAAAAATCCTACATTTACTCATAGACCAGACAAACTTTTTTCATAAATTTGCAAGTGATTACATTTTACAGCTAGTGCCTGACAAGATGACCAGTTTTCAAATACATGCTGTGAATATAATACATGACAAAATAATGACTGTTTCATCCCTTCTACATCACTCTTTTTAGTCATTTAAGACCAAATTCTGTCTGTTATGCACACTTATGAATAGTCCCATTGAAATTCTAGGGTCATCAGACTTTAGCAAAGGACAATAAGGTAACAAAGTAGCATATATAGAATTATAAAAAACTCACACAGGAAGAGAAGATCTTCTTCCTCTGTTGGATTTCTTCCCAATTACTGGAGTTCCAAAGTGCTCTGGATTTGTTAGTGGCAGTTGGTCAAGTGTCTAGGAGAAGATGGGAATATAAATCAGCTTGCAATTCTTCCACAATGTAAAGACTTTTAACTTTTCTTCAAGATGGAAAGTAACATCTCCTTACCTCACTTTCTGCAAAGTGTCTTTCCCCCTTCAAGCACAATGAAGTTCGTCTCAATGTCCTCTCATCTCCATCATCAAAAACTAGAATGAAGCCAGAGACAAAGATAGTGGTACAAGATTTGCAAATGTAACTAAATGGCCAGTTTTGCTATTCAAAATCTTAAGTTAAATAATCCTGTAGAACAGGCCTGCACAACTCGTAAAGCGGCGAGGGCCATATTACTCCAAAGAAAACAGCTGAGGGCCGAAACCCCACGGAAATAGCCCCACCCCCAGCGCCGCCCGCCCCATGGAAACAACCCCTCCTTCCCCACCCCTGGGGTGTGGAAGCCTGTAGAGGGGCAAAGAAACAGCACGCATAGGGTGACCAGATCACAGCAGTAAAATAGGACCCGCCCCCTCCCCGCTCTGCCCCACCATCACACCTCTTCACCCCCCCCCCCCCCCGGCTTGCCTCCTCAGCACCCCTCCCCTGCCGCCGCTGGCTCATGTGCCGCCCTGCCACTGCCCGCCCACTCGGCTCGCCTCCTCAGCCCCCCGCCCAGCTCGCCTCCTCAGTCCGCCCGCCGCCCGGCTCGCAGGCTCCCCCTGCCGCCAGCTCATCTGCTTGCCTGCCCGCTGCTGGCCTTTTACTTTCTGCAGCTGCCCCCTCCCCCTGCCGCTGGCTCACCCTCACTCCCCAGCCTGCCACTGGCCTCTTCACCAGCCAGCCCACCCCGACGCTTGCCTACTCACCCCCCCCCCCCCCCCCCGCGGGCCGCACAGTGAGCCCACACGGGCCGCATGTTGTGCAGGCCTGCTGTAGAATATGCCTCTGAAGACTTAAATTAAGTTCTTTGGTTCGCAAGTGGAAAGAAGTTTGATAGTCAAGATCTGGCCCAAGAGCAGGCAAACATTCCAGCACATGGATTCAAAGTCGCTGCAAAAATCAGGCTGCCAGCTGCAACCATCTCAGGGTTTGCCGTCTCTCTTATCAATACACTGTACTACTAAAGACCACAAATACTGGCTGCCTGCCAGTTATCGCTCCTAACCAACATCCCCAGCTGGGTTGAAACACCCAATTATTTCTGATTTAAACTGGGCCAGTCTCCCAACTCTGTTTCCGTTGCCATGGGAAATAGGAAGCAGGCAACTGTCCACTTGTATACTCTGTGGGGAAATGTTGCTAGTGGGCAGACAAATACACATGGACGTTTCTGCTACAACATAAAATACTGTGCTACAGATAAGAGGAGAACTGGAAGCCCACATGTGTTAGTCCGGCCATCTCTGTTCTAGTCCCTACTGGACATTTTGTTCACCTCACAAAATCACATATAATCAGAAGCAAGTCATCTACATTTGTAACGCATGGCCAGGAGAGGCCTAGAAAATAATAGTGAGGCTGTTACATACACGGACTCAGGTACGCTGGCAGATATATAAAGAATAGCTTGTGCTACTCCTGGTTACAGGGATGGGCTAACAGGGCTGTCTATTACAATAAGATTCACACCTTCTTCCAAAAGAAGGAATTTTACCTCTAAAGTAGTTTTTAGATTGTTAACAGCTTAATATCTATGAGAGTCACTGTACACTTTAATTAAAATGCGTAAATCACTGACTAAATTTGAAGCAGAATGTATACATTTTATCAATTTCGCATTTTATGTTCAGAAATCCCGATCCTAAAATCAGAACATCTGAGCAAACCCTTGTGCACGTGCAGAGACCCAGTGACTTCCAAGGGACACCGCACTGATCGAAGGGGTCCATGGCCTGGATTCAATTGCAGGATATATATTCTATATTTACATTATTCGGAAGAGGTCGTCTATCCCATAGCCAATATATACCATACAGTCTGGACATATTTGTTTTATTAGTGTGATAATGGTGGCATCCCTTTTACAAGAAAAATCTCTCAGGCGAACATGAATACAATATATTTGTGTCGCTAAAAATTCAACACATTTACAGCAAGATATAAAGCAAAATTTTTAATTTAAATTATTCCTCCGTAATTCTAGTCTGCCAACCAAAAAGAAAAGAAACAACCACATTCTAACAGCTTAATTTAAGACTAGAAACTGCAAAAGTAACTAGAAATAAAGAGCAGACTACGTAAGCAATATCCTAGCAGGCCTACTAAGCCTTATAATTGCATGTCTGTAGTCTCCCAACTGAGCTACTTTGATAGAGGTTAGCCAATTGATTCAGCTTGTTATACTTGTTCACATAAACTACTATTAGTTTTAAAACAGTAAGCAATGCTGCTCCCTAACTGCCTTCCAATAATCTTTCTCAAAACTATTAAAATATAAAATCGCTAGATAGTAACTACAAAATAGTCATCTGATATAAGTTTGCACACATTTTTATTAATGTAAATCTATTTGAAAAGTTTAAACTCTGTTACCTAGTTTCCCTGAAAAGCCACTGTGCACATTTTGCTCTTTGACTTTCTCATTATTTCTTATCGGTTTTTTCATTATTTCTTTCTTTTTTTTCTGCCAGTAATCAATGTTACTTTCTTTGTGTAAACAAGGACGTGGTCCCTCACCACCTCTTCTGCTCCCACCAGATTCTACACAGAAGTCAAAATTCGGAATGTGTAGAAGTAATCATTTCTGGGGCAATAGAGTGATGTTCAGCATAAGATAACTTACCAGAGCATCAAGCAGGACATGACAGTGGACTGCAAGGGAGAAAGCACGCCTAATTTATCTGATATTTTGGAAGCTAGATTTTTAGAAAGAAAATCTCTTTCAAACAAGTTTGATGTAGAAAAAAAGGAAACTCCAGGCTAAAGCCAGATGATGGAGAGAGCTGCCATGTTATATTTTTAGGGGATAGTACAGGATGCTCAATTGTTTAAGGTTTTGAAGTGGTACAAAAGAAATTATATTTCCTTCCTAAACATGTCACACTATAATCCTCCAATTAACTACTCAGCTTTCATTTTACTGTGAAGACCAACATTTAACATCCATTAAGAACAAAAAATCCCAAAAGTTAAATACTGAGCAAAATATAATACAATATAGTGTATTTCATTAAAAATAAGACCTCTTAGGCTGCTTGTGACAAAGAGGTCTTTCCTCAGCTAGGATCAAACATCTCATTTAACACGTGGCTCAGGAACTCAAATAATCCAGCCCAATTCCCTGCTAATAGGACAGTGAAATGTTATCAGAACTAATTTATCTTTATCTCAGAACTTCAAATTTCTCTTTCATGGGCAGAGGGGCAAATCTCCTCCCATACTTCTACAGGTGGAAGAAATGAGGATAATTAACATGTTGAGGGAGATCTGAATGTACCCCTGCACCTCTTACAGACCTTTTCTATAGCCCCTACAACCCTCCCAGCCATACATCCCCTTTCACCACACACCTGAACAAAGGGAAGACTCTCCTGTCTAATGCCTTGCTACAGGCAGTCCTCTCCCTGCAAGGCCTGGTATTTGTCACCTTTGCAATCCCTGGTGCCAGCTACAAAAGTGGCTCTTTCTAGGACAGCTGTTTGTCTCTTACAACCGAAAGGGTGTCTCACTGTGCAAGCTGCCAGGGGAGACAGACTGAGCAAGCACTAGGACATTCAGTAACAACCGCAGCTGAAGAGAGCGCGGCTAAGAGAGTCAAGATGCCCCCCCCCCCCCCGCACCCCCATCTCCACCATGAAAAAAAGGGTAGGAAGGAAAGCCACCATCTCTGAAGAGATACAATTATTTGTACAGCACTCCTTTCCTCGTCTCCCTTCCATACACAGGCCAACTGGAGCAGCTAGCTCTTCACTTCAGGAAGGAAAGGTGGAAAAATATGAATTTCACACCCTCCCTCCTGAACTCTAGCAGGCCAAGCAATTGGCTTAAGAGTTAAGGAAGGGGGAAGGGGGGGGTCGGGAAGGGGAAATGTGTTTGTTCAACAGCCATGTGGGATTCTCCTGCCTGGGAGCAGAGGAAATACATGGCAGGCTTAAGAGTGCACGATCCCTTCAATTTAATTAAAGCCCCAAGTTATAAGCTACATTTTTATTTTGTTTCTGCATACCTAGGACTGAAGGTTTTTCAAACTAAAAGAATGGTTAATGTTCAAGTAATTCGACTACAGACATATATAAACAAACTACGCAAAGATTTATGAGGTCTCTCTGTATTCCAACCTGTGGCTATCCTCGCACACGTCTAATGCACAATACAAAGGATGTTTTTAGACCGTTACTACAAGCCTAAATTTAAAACACCTAACTTAATAGTTATAGACACAATAATAGTGTCCCACGGCATTATTGTTACTTACAAACCCAAAGCAACATCCTTTAAAATACTACTGGAGAGGTGACTGTTTGATATTTGGAAAAAAAAAAAAAATTGGGGGAAGGGAGCGCGAAAAAAGGAGTAATTTTTTTTTTTTAAAAAGGGTCACACTTATTAAATTACTTTGAGGGCAAAATGAGGGATTTCCTTTGCTCACATAGGAGTTTCTGTAAATATAATAATTTACAGATCATTCCACAAACATAAGAATAAACAAAGGATGCTAGCCCGTAAGGAAAAGGCACTCCACAGAAGGAATTTTTTGTGGATCAGACCAATGGCCCATATAATTGAGACCACAGATGAATAATTCAGAGGAAAGCACAAAGTTTCCATTAATGCACCAAAGTGTGCAATACTGAACAACGAGGATACACTATTCCCTACTCCAGCTGAAGATCAGGTCACACAATGAAGTAGGAGAAAGAACAGCCCCTGTATTGCAGAAGTTATTCTTACTTATACATTCTTTATAAATTATTCTTACTTATATACATTAGTCAATCCACCACTCCACCCCTTTCCGCCCCTCCCCTGAGCCTGCTGTGCCCTTGCTCCTCCCCCTCCGCCTCCTCCCAGCTTCCAACATGCCTCGAAACAGCTGATCAGGAGGTGCGGGGATGGAGGGGGAGGTGCTGATCAGCGGTGGGCAGGAGGCGCTGGCAGCAGGGAGCTGATGGGGGGCTGCTGACGTATTACTGTGGCTGTTTGGCAATGTACATTGGTAAATACAGGCTCCTTCTCAGGCTCAGGTTGGCCATCCCAGGCTAGAATAATATCCTGCAGTAACAAGTTCCATTGGTTAATTATATTGCGTAAGAATCTTTAATGTTATAAATTCTAAATTCACTGCCTTTTGATTGCAAGTGCCCACTCAATTATGCATTACAGTAAAGGGTAAACAGAAGCACATATCTGACCTTCTCAATACCTTAAAAACAAACCAAAAAACCCCTCACTTCTACCATATCTCCCTCACTGTTTTTTCTAAACTAAACAGTCCCTGTGATTTTAATCTCTCCTCTTTTTAATCTACTTCATATGCAGCATTCTTCAAATTAAAGTCTTCCTAAACATGACCTTTTAATATAGATCTTAAAGGTTTAAAAATAGCCTTTTCATATTACAGCATCAAGGACCCACAAATTACGGACTCCCTGAATATCAAGTGACAGGACAGCCTGCAACAATTCTGCTGGCTCAGTGGCATTTTGACACCATGGTAACGGGCATGGCAAAATAACTTGAAAAGATGCAGCAAAAATAGGTACTGAAATTAATAGGGAAATAATATGGTACCTTTTTGTTTTCCCAATATGCAATATGCATTTGTTTTCAGTAACTGATTGACAATGTCACAATTTGTGACCTTAGTAAATGCTTTAGTGCCTACCAGTGACATTTTAAGATTTCAAATCAATTTTTTGTTATAAAAAAGTGTATTCTTATTTCTTCACCTGCAGAGGCAATATTGATTGTTCAAGAGCTATACAATCCAAAAGTATACTTGTTGAATGCAAAACTGGGCTTCATCCAGTATCAAGCCAACTCTACAAGTGAGTTCTTATCAATAGCAAGATGAAGGTCTGCACTGCACTAATCTACAGACAGTACCATACAAAAAAAAGGGGGAACAGATTATTCTAGAGATCAGAGGAACTGTAAAAAGTAAAAAAACTGAACTTCTTTGAGACTGTTTGTAAGGACACTGTCAACTTAAAATGATAACTGCAACCTGAAATTGGTTTTACTTGGATGATACTCGTAACAATAGTAAAATAACAAACTTAAAAAAGATTAGTGAAAAATATTTTCCCCACTTTGTTTACTTTGCACACCCGTGTGTTTCACCATTTCCCCTTTATACTAGTCACAACATGCAAACAAAAACATGAGTTTATAACCAGACACTATCAACTTCACCAGTTACAAGTAACTGTTCACTTTGTGTCCATAAAGCTTTCATCACATCTATGTTTGTCCAGCTACATGCTGCCTAACCATTTGTATAAAGTGCAAGTTGGGCAAATCTGGGCAGTTTTCCCATGGTACCTTAGTAAGGTTTACAATTCCTGGATGATATACACACATAGGAGCACATGGCATAATGCAGCTAGAATGTCTCACTGTACATGATGCTGTGAGGAAGGAGGATTGGTCAAACTACGTTAGAAGACAGACAGCCAACCATGGCATTTGGCATGGAAACAGTTAGCTAACCATGGCTATATTAGTAGTTTTAATCTTGTGGGTGGAACTAACCATGCCATTAACAGTTTACAAACTTGGTTCAGGGAGTAGTGGGGGGACCTAAGTCAGTCTCCCCTGTTAGTATGGGTCTTTCAGATAGCATTAAAAGAAAAAAATATTTTAAAGATAGGTAAATGTGAATGTAAATCAAAGCGTTAGCAGGGCCTGTTCAGTACCTGAGACTATTTGGAACTCTTTCTGAGAATGACTAGATTTCAAGTTGATTGTGTCCCTGTAATTTGGAGAAGATGTGAACTAGATAATTACTATCATGGTTTTGGTAATGTACCCTAAGTGGGATTAAATTTTTTTTTATTAAAGCTACTGTTAAAATTATATAATACACAGGTTAAGGACAGTGTCTGTACATCTATACTACACCCTATCACAGCCAAGATAGACGTCTGCATGTGCTTGATTTGGATGTGTTATGCATAGTTGGAAAGAAGAGAGAAGACTATAATCATGTTTTAATTAAATGGTTTCCTAAAAGATTAAGACAAACTATAAAAGGAGAAAGACATGACTGCCCTTATATGAAGTGCTTCAGAAAAAGCCTGAAGCCCACAGCTGCCACAACCCAACGATTTATGTTTCCTTCTACTCTGGACAGCATAAAAGGGCCTAACCGTGGAGGACAAATCCTGCTGAAAGTTCCTATAAATGCACATCTTTCTCACTGAAAATGGGAGGCAGAAAAATAAAGTTAGAATTAGCAGTAATGATTGAAAAATAATAAACCAACATCCTGCCTTCCTCTCCACTCCACTTTCCCTGCAAAAAACCAACCAACCCCAGAATCCTCCCATATTAGAATAGCTAGGAAAAAGGTAAAATGTGTGTTGCTGCTTTTTTTGTTTTAAAATTGCAGATAAGGATAAATTATACATTCAAACAACTTTGTAAAAGAAATCACAGAATTATAGGACTGGAAGGGACCTCGAGAGGTCATCTAGTTCAGTCCCCTGCACTCAAGGCAGGACTAAGTATTATCTTGACCATCCCTGGCAGGTGTTTGTCTAACTTGCTTTTAAAAATCTCCAATGATGGAGATTCCACAACCTCCATAGGCAATTTGTTCCAGTGCTTAGCCACCCTGACAGTTGGAAGTTTTTCCTAATGTCTAATCTAAACTGCCCTTTTAAGCCCAAAATCTAGGCCTATATAGATGGGGTTAAATTTTCTTGAGGATTCTGTCACCAGAAAGGTGTGTACACTGACAGATAATAAATGGGTCTCAAAGAATACACTGTCCTTCTACTCCCTATTACAAAAAAGGCTACTATCACAGCAGTAGTTTAGTTTGTCTAATGGCTGCAATTATTGCTTCCCACTAGAGGGCTTTATCTGGTGACTCAAGCCACTTCAGTACTTTATGAAAGTAAGTATACAAAAGTAGCACAAGACATCCAGAATAAGGAACATGTACATTTTTTCACTTCCTGACCTGCTGAAACTCAGGTAACTTACCTGAGTACTAGGAAAGGGAAAGGAAGGAGAAGAAATCATCATTAGGAGCTTCATGAACAACTCATTCTGGATTTTTAACAGAATAGCACTGACTTCTAGCCTAAACATATATATGCATATGTATTGTACATATACACACACAGCCCAGTGAATATTCCTTGAAAGAGAGCAGGACAGACATGAACAACTCTTAACTGAGCATGCATAAGAGCACACCCTGAAGATAAGCCAACACCACAAGACAGAGTGAGTACAAAGCATTTCACTGAGGTCTCTGAACACAAAATAAATTGTCTTTCATCCTAAAACACTGCTTTTAACTTGTTACTATTTCAAATTTACAGAAACAAGTTTCCTCTTACAGAATGTTTTTTTTAATAATTTTTTAATGTTCATGGCTAGGTCCAAAATTAATCATCTTAATGTTGCCTTTGGCAAGTGTTGCAAAACACCTATAGAATCATACAGTGTATTTTTTATTATTATTGTTTCAGGGGCCTATTTCAATATTTAATATTGGAGAACATTGTGGATGAAATACACCATAAAAATAACCCTTAGTTCTAAAATGACATAGATGAAAACAGATCTGATAGGTTGAAGACTCTTTAAATCTATATAATTATCTCCTAGAGATAATACACAGCATAGACTGAGAATATAAATTCTCTTCAAAAACAGAGCAACACCCCACCAAATTTGTAATTATTTAAAATAAGCTTTTTAAAAATTAAGGTTAGTTGCTTGTTTTCCAAGATACCGGAACTGCTGCCACTTCATTATGATGAGACTGAGAAGTGATAAAAGACTGGTGTGTGCAAAGGAGGTGTTTTCTAGAGCCTGTTAAAAACTTTTACTCCAGATCTCTTGTTTCTTTCCGTATCTATACTTTTGGGTAAGCAGCCCAATTCCAAAAGCATTTCCAAGCCCCAGTTTAAAATTCCAACATCACTGTATGTCTGCTGTGCCACCGTTACTAGGTCAGGACTTTTGATGCAGAGGTGGCTCCATGGCAGAAACAATGAAAATAAAACTCCATTTGATCATTTTTAAACAGCCTGTTAATCAATTTAGAGCAGAGCAGTACCATTCTAATAGCTAAGAGAATTATTTCTAAAAACAAAGTGCTTTATCTTCATTGTTGCTATATCAATATCAAAGCCCTAATCAGAGATGCTGGCAACAAAGTAGCCTAGTATAGAGACTAAGGCCTGGTCCACACCAGGGGTGGGGGGGATCGATCTAAGATTCGCAACTTCAGCTACGTGAATACCGTAGCTGAAGTCGAAGTATCTTAGATCGAATTACAAAGTACTTCCTGTGGGTCCACGCGGTGCAGGCAGGCTCCCCCGTCGACTCCGCTTACTCCTCGTGCCGAGCTGGAGTTCCGGAGTCGACGGGGAGCGCTTCTGGGATCGATTTATCGCGTCTACATGAGACGCGATAAATCAATCCCAGAACACACAATCGCTACCTGCCGAATTGGGCGGGTAGTGTGGACGTACCCTAAGGCTGGAACACAGTGAGCACTTTCAGAATGGACTGGCTCACTTTAGGACACTGATCAAGTAATTTAGGCCCAAATTATTTCAACTGTCCACTAATTTTTTGTATGGGTCCAGATGTTCAAATGTGCTGAGAACAACTAGCTACCCTTAAAGACAGGCACTGGGTGTCTCAAAACATACACCTGAAAAACGACACACCAAGTTAGTGTATACTTTTGACAATTTTTGCCTTAATCTGTGTGTCTTATTAGCTGTCCTGTTCTTTCAAAAGGCGTGAATACTTAACTACCATCGTAAGTGTTTCCAGACCACTGGAAAAATGATGCCATGTAAGAGGAAAATAAATCAGAACTAGGAAAGCATAGACAATTTCAACGCAAGCTTCCCACACTGCCCTAACACTGAAACTTGACCTGGATCTGGTAGGGACTCCACAAGTGAAAGGGTTGTTCCGTCCCCAAATCCATGCAGTTCTTGGTCTCTCTGTTTAAACAGCCAACAAGGGTGATAAATATTATAGCTTAATACCATTCACTAGGAAACTGAGTCCAACTCAGTGCACAGAAGTTACTGTACAGACATCTTTAGATCACTACTAACCCATGGTCAATTGGAACTGGTAACCTAGAGATAAAAGGTTGTACGTCATTGCTATTTCCCTGAGCTACAAAGTTCCCCTATTTTTAATTGTAAACTAACTCCTTTATTAGAAATCTACACTTCACAATGTATGCACTTCGGTCAATTTTACCTCTGGTTTGCAAACTGACAAATGCATAGCCTGCCCGTTATATATTATTGTTTTTTACTTGCAAAAGTGGACTTAGAAGGTAGGAGGCAGAAAGGTCAAGTTTTCCAACTTAGATTCTTCTGGGGCAAAGATGAAACAAATAGTTACAACCCAAAATGCAGTTTTTATTAAAAAGCAATGAATCTGAAAATAAGAGTTTAGAACAGAAATATCAACTTAGTAAGTGTAACACTGTTAGTGCAGAGTATTTCCTTCTTCCTTCAATATCGGAAAGAAAATCTTTAAGTCAACAAAAATCAAAGTTAAAGTCAACAGTGTCCTTTGACTGCTATGTTGCATCAGAGTATTGAACTAAACTGATGAGTACTCCTCTAATTCCCACAACTAAATGCCTAAATGATCACTCCTTCCCCCACAACACACACAGAGTCATGCATCTGGAATTATACCAGCTTATGCTACATTCCTGACGCAGAAAACAAATAGCAGTGTAGATGGTCAACTTAAAACTAGCTAACTGGCTCAGATCCGTAGGCGCACAATGATATTACCATAAAGTACTAAATTGTGGACATCTAAGGCCCTATCCCGCTCCCACTAAAGTCAACATGAAAACTCCTGTATATTTCAATGCAAACCAAATCGGGCTGCTAAACCATTGCTTCTTTGTCTCCAAAGAAAATGAGTACATTAATAATTAAGATAATAGACACCTGAACTACCAGAACGCTAGTCTGTAGAACTCTACTTTTAAATTCTTCAGTATTCTCTTAAAAGCATTTCAATAATTTGCAATAATGGTAATGAAAAGATAACAGACAAGGAAATGGGACCAGTGAATTTAAACATTCAAGAATTAATTTCTAAAGCAATGCATAGGAGAAACATGTACAATTTCCATTAAGTAAAGAGGTGCACACCACCCACACAACTCTGGAAATACAACCCTCACTATCCCCAGTTTTTCTGCGGGAGGGAGGCACACGATAAGGGCTGGTATTTTCAAGGGTGTTTGAGTTGAGTGAGTATTATATTATATATATATTGGCATCTCTAGTTAGTTATTTTCTGATTTCAGAGAAGCTGATAGTTTTTTATGTCATACTTTTAATGCTGTGTCAGACATCTAGACACCAGACTATGCATTTTTATTAATAATCCAAAATAAATAAAGTTATCTCTACAATGAACCTACTTATGGCTTGATGTCAAGTTTCATTGAATTTTCATTGTGTGTCACTAGTCACGATTTTACTGGACTTATTTCCAATGACCATCTCAGTTATCTGTCCCTAAAATGAAAGCAAAACCTTCTTCTACCTGTTCTTTTAAGATTTAGTTCCTTTAAAGGAAACACTATCGAAATGAAATCTAATAATTTCAAACAAAGGAGTAAAATTATGGTTTCAAGGTACTACACTCTTCTCTATTCTCTTAGAAATGTTTTCTTCTCTGTAGCTGCAGTGTGTAAAACACCCACAACCTACCACATAAACAGAGGGAAATGACGGAGTATACAGGGGAACAATTGAAATTCTCTCTATAGAAAGTCTTAAAATCACATGTAAGCAAACTAGAAATATACAAAAACAATGAGGAGTCCTTGTGGCACCTTAGAGACTAACAAATTTATTTGGGCATAAGCTTTCATAGGCTAAAACCCTATTTGGGCATAAACTTTCATGGGCTAAAACCCACTTCATGAAGCTTATGCCCAAATAAATTTGTTAGTCTCTAAGGTGCCACAAGGACTCCTCGGTGTTTTTGCTGACAAGACTAACACGGCTACCACTCTGAAACCTGTCACCATGCAAGGCATTAGAAATATAAAGAATGTTTTTTCCGCTAATCTTTGTAGTCATTTGTAACAACAGTCGGTAACAAAATTTTCAGACAGCAGTGGGATTTAAGTATGTCCTTTCAAAATAGCAATTAAGCAATATTGGCTTCCAAGAAGTTAAACTGAATCAATATGCATCTATTTGACCAACTGAAACTTGATCATACAAGCAAGGTATCAAAATCCATAGGCTTTTCTATGATGCTCATAACTATACTATTTGAGCACCAGACAATTAATTTATCCTTACACAGAGCTCTTCACGGGTGTTGTAAGTTTGAAAACGTCTCTCACCAACAGAAGTAGGTCCAATAAAAGATATTACCTCACCCACGGTGTCTCTCTAACACCTCAATAAAGCATGCAATGATTGTTTTCTTAGTTGTAAAATGGAGATGAAACAGAGAAAGAGTTAAGTGACTTGCCAAAGGTCACATGAAAAGTCTAACAGAGCCAGATCTTAAGTCCGGTCCTGTGCCTTGAATTAAAAAAACAGTTTAAACCAATGGAAAAAATATATTGTACCAACATTAAAAACCATAAGTTACATAGTTACTCACCTACAGTATACCAGCTGGCATCTGTCAATTTGTTGATGACAGCTTCTTGAAAGGATCCATCAGGCATCTTGGTTTCAACCATTGCACCAACCTGTGATATAAAATACTTCAAAATTATTATATTATATACACTTATAGTCCCAGATTCATACACTGGAGGTAAAACATACCAATTCTTCCAGAAAGAATGGGGGGAAAAGGGGGTTGGCAGGGAAGAGACTCATTTAAGTTTCACTACCTCTGTGAAATGCATGCATTGGTTACATAGCCTCCAAAGTGAAAAATCATTAGCCAAATCACATTTTATTCTGACTTGGTTTCAGTTAGCAGTGGGCAGTGAAATTAGCATACCGGGATCCCTACTGTGACTTTTGTATTATAACAAGAGGTAAGGTTACAAGTTTCTTTTATTATAAATGTTAATAAATAACATGGCAGAGGTGCAAGAAAACAAGGATATGTCATGGAAGTTGGGGGGCAGGGAGAATGGGAGCCTTGGACAGTGAGCCCATCCCACATTCACTCCGCAGCAATGGGTCCTATCCTATGGGGCTGGGCTCAACTCCCTGCATTGAGCGTTGCGAGCTGAACCACATGGTCACAGCACTAAGCCCTGTCTCTATATACACCAAACTTGAGAGGTGCTGTGACCACCTGGGCCAACTTCCAATGTTCAAAGGGGAACGGTGCAGCTTCTACGGTAGTCATAGATTTTATTCAAATTCAAGATCTAAACCACTAATCCAACACTTTAACAGTATTAGTAGTGGTATATATGTCTATAGTATAAGAAAATAAAGCCTGTGTTATTACATACATTTACTCTTTGAACTCAAACATCAAGTATATATGCTTCATTGTCAACTGGACAATAAAACAGGGTTTCTGAACTTGGTCTAGATTTTGACAACAGCATTTACCAGTGCCTTTGAGGTAGCCGCAGAGGCGGGAAGGACAAGGGAAAGGCAAAAACCCCAAGCAAATAAATAAGGGCTATCCAGTATAAGGCCATTTCTGCACTGAGTATTTTATATTAGTCACCAGTTCTAGCAGCTCCTGAGTGAACTGAATATACATCTGTTTTGCACATAGCAATCTTGTTTACTTCTGTCTAATGTATGTAGTTTGCTTGACATAGCTGACCTTCCCCAATTTATGTCTAATATATTTACAAAAATAGTCTTGCCTGCAATAACATTTCCATGCAAAACTAACTATGTCAAAGGCATAGGGATAAACGTATTTTAAAAACTAAAATATTAGCTAATAAGGATAATTACTCATTGAGAGCCTGATCCAAAGCCCATGGAAGTTTTTCCACTGAATTCAACGGACTGTGGATTAGATGCTCAGTGTCTAAATGTCTCTGTCTAAAGTGTTTAAATTTAAAATAATTACAATTTAATTGTACATTTGAAAAACATGCTGCATACATACTCTTAAAGGTCCTTTTACTTGGTCGTCTTGCACTAACTGAGCTGAGTTATCCTGTTTCAGGATCACCTGAAAAATATTTTATAAACGGATATATACACTTTACTTTCATACTACCAAAAAGCATGTACAACAATCTTTATGACAATGTCTAAAAGTTAGAAAATACAACCCTTATCAAAATCGCTAACATTATTTAGTACAAACAATAGAACAGTGTTTGAATTTACAAGAAGCCCAGGTGCCATCTGAATTACCAAGTAAATACCATGCATTCAATACCCAACTTGATGAATCAGTTAGTAGTTAAGAGGATCTCTCACCTAAATCGAATCTCAGTTATACCAAGAAAAAAAATGTACAATTTTTTATACAGTTATGAGGCTGGACTATAACACAATCCTGGCTTTACCTGCAATGGGCCACTAAGCTAGAGGCTTAAGAGTTATACTTCTCTCACATCTGTAGCATTCACTATTAACAAAGCCCCCAGAATTTCCAGGGGAGAGAATTTCCTACAGAATCCACTTTTTGCTGCAGTTGTGATCCAGAACCTAAGGGCTTGTCTACATGGTAACAGGAACCAAAATAACTAAGATCAGTTGTAATTCACACCTTTAGTTATTTTGGTACAAGTCAGTATGTGGACATTCTTTAGAGTGCCCACACACAGACTCGCAAACTAAAGTTGTGAATTTAAACCAATTACGGTTTTTTTAATTCCAGTTACTGTGTACATAAGCCCTAAGTTTTCCTTCCACAAAAATTATGTTTTCAGCTCTCACAGTTGTGAAGACAATCTTGAAAATATGTAGAACCCTGTGTGGATACAAAATTTGTATCTGCATCCGATCCGCAAAAATGATACCCGCATATAAAGCAGATATCCGCAGGTTTCCAAGGTTCTAGATACAAAATTTGCATCCATTTTCGATCTGCAATCCGCAAAAATGGTCCACAGATTTGCAGAGCTCTAAAAATACGGATTGATGTTTGCCACTTCCTGCAGAGAGACTGCAAAGAGGAACTTCAAGAGATGTAAACTGGGTCATTCATTTCCACAGGCTGTTAACTTTGAAACTTAAAGATGAATGTAGAATGTCAACATTGTTAATTATTTTACTTCTGATCATTTTAACAGAAACATCTAGCTAACGCATTTATCCTATAATTTCAAAATGCTTCCCACATCTTTGCAGTGGGCAAGAGTCAAAACTACTCCCTTTGCATCTACCAAAATCTCCAACTTCCTCCCAAAAAACTTATACAATGTAGTTATTCTTTGTCAATATAAAAATCGGTGGCACACTAAAACATGAGGACATAAAATAAACTACAGTTAATATCAAAAGTGACTCGGGAGCTACTGTACAGATTGTATTATTCATTTTCTTATTTAAGGTGTATGCAGGCAGACCCATGTGCTTGTGAAGAGCCCTACTGAACTCAATGGACTTGGCATAGACACTAGGTGTGGCCACACGCACCTAACTGCAAGATCAGGCTTAACTAATTCAAAATGTCAAATTTTAAAATTTAAATTAAATAGTGGTAGGATTTCCAGTCTGTCACAGCAACGTTAGAGATCCCAGAGACCGTACAGTTGAATATACATGGCCCTAACTATGATCCAAGGGGAAAAAACTCACATCTCAAAATAATCTAAATAGTTTGTGGACCAGTGCAGATCAAAAAAGTGGAATCCACTGCTTTCCACAACAATACCCTCATTCAAACAGATTTTAAAAAGCGCCACCAAAATCCCATAATTTGCTTGTTGGCGATAAGGAAAGAAGAGATTTGTTTTGAAATTCCGGGAAGGTACTTTGATATAAAGCGATGAGGTCCTATAAGCACCCAGATAGATCAAATAGGACAACAAAAGTACAAAAGCACATAGAAACTAAGATGTGTACCAAAAAGGAACAATTTAAAAGGAATGCCAAAACAAAACAATGTTTCCTCCTGCATCAATGTAAAGTAAGTTTTAGCACAATCCTTGCCTCAGAAAGACATTGCACAGAAATTTCATACAGCTAAAGCTTGCTGCTTTGAAACCGTTTTAAAACATTTGTTTACATTTAACAGACATCTCATGGGCAATTCTGAAAAACCGTTCAATGGAAATAATTTTCATCTCCTCTTTGTTTCCTAGCTATAAAAGACTGAGAATGTCTGCATGATATGGAATCTTTGCTTCTGAAGAATCTTTGCTCTTGGTTCTTATTGCTCACCTAAAGCCATAATCCTCTATTTATGGCATCAACATTGATTAGTGTGGAACTGATGAAGTCACAAACAGAAGGTTATAACTGCAAATGAGAAAAAGTAGCAAGAGCAGATAAACTTATTTTAAGGACTATTTTTATGCTAGTACCCTTGAAAAGAAAAAAATATTTAGATATGACAAACATAATTGCACCAATATAGAATTACTTTTAAAAAAATCTTCCCAAGAAATGTCTACAGCTTTGTATAACCATACACTAATTTTAAGGGGTATGATTTTCCTTAACAACCCTTTTAATATATTTTCTAATAAAAAAACAAGGAAAGCAATAGCACTAATGTCCTAAACCCTACCTTGACTTTCACCAGCCGTTTCACGGTCTTAATCTTTGCCTCACAAAAGGCACCACGGTACTTGGCACTGACATCAGTTCCCACTGTCAGGTAGGCAGGCTCATCTGCTGCCTAACAAAGGAGAATAAATTAGAACATGGTTTAGTCTTATATTTTACAAAAGTGTATTTTATTAAAAATAATAATAATTACTGTCTTTACAGTTGCATCATCATATATTCAAATATACACCCAAACTTTTAGTCCTATTGACCATTTCTTAACCAGGTCATAAACGACGATTTATGTTGCTTTCCAATATTGTAGACAGCCTAATCTTTCTTTACACTAAAATCTGACGTATGCTAAAATCTAGAACGTCAACTCTTTCCTAATAGTTGCCCTTGATTTTTCTCCAATTAAATCTGTGGAGCATGCCAAGTGTTTTTTTTTCTAGATATACACATTTTTACCAAGGTGCGGTGCATAACATTTTTACCATATTTAAAGTTTCATTGCACAGAAATTGTTTCTAAACCAAACATACTTTTCTTACACTGTTTGATTGAAGTTGTGAGTGGTACAGATTTTTCCTACGTAATTATTTTCATGTCCATGTTTTGCAAGAATGTACCAATAGTCATTTAAGTGCAGAAATACAATTTAAAATAGAAACTTAAAAAAAAAAGAAGAACTTAAGTAACGGATGAAAAATGAGTAAGAATGAGCCAATGGTTATGGTTTGTAGCACTATTTACAGGATACACAAACTATTATGATCCAAAGAAATAAATCAGCTTTGCCAGTAAACTTCAGCATATTAGGCTAGCTAAAAAGCTTACATCATGCTGAGTTTACAGATACATTTTTTTCTCCAGGAATCTTGATCCCCCAATTTTACCAGTCTGATTGTCTCAGAAATACCAGTTCAGTCATCTCAAAGAGAACTGAAGCATATGCTTACAAACGGAGGGGGAAAGATAAATACAAGGATGAAGATAATTTCAATACATTGCTATAAATAATACAATATGAAAGTAATATTTCATTTTAAATGAAGCTGCATCTCAGACAATTGCAATTTCAAAATTTATACAATAACTATAACCTTTATGTACTTAAAAATATCTTAGATTTCTGTTGTTTCAATTAAAAAAAAAGTGTTGTATGGTGTTCTCTATAGCAGATTTTCTGAAGGAAAAAACAGCAAAAGAGCTACAGAAAAGTTTGCTGTAACCTTTCAAACAAGTATATTAAATGTTATTTTTCTCCCTTGAACGGTCTTTGTTAAGATTTATTTCCCCCAAAAAACGTGTGCAAGTTTACCATTTCAAGAACATTTGTGTGTACCCGGGAATTATTTTACATTTTATTTATTTTACTTTTACAATTATCAATAAACTTATGCTAAGTTACTATATTAAAAAACAAGCTACAGTAAAATAGGAAATCAGTACATGCAATGAAATATTTTGTGTTGATAATAAACACAAATAATGAACTATTTTTTTGCTCATCTCTGCATCTAAGAAGTGTTTCCCTTCACGGGACTTATCCTGCAATTGTTAAGCCTTTGCTCTGGAAAAACTGAAACTGCTAAGGAAGGACAAAAGCTGTGGTTTTGCAAACTCACAAAAGCTACAGCCAACACAGGAAGCATTTAAAGACAGTACTGCAAATGACAACAAGTCAAAGGCATCCTATGTTGCCAAAGTGTTGTAACTGCATAGGTGAGGGATTGGGATGAGCTGCCTTTCAGGGAGAGAGAAAAAATGGGATTTCATTCCATTCAACATGTGCCGCTTTCCACAGCCAACTTTATTCTGCTGTTGTACAAGGAAGATGCACTGATTAAAAATGAAACCAATAAGGTGATTGGTGCAGGGAGAAGAGAAAGCGCACAAATGCTTCCCCTACTCCTCTTCTCAGGACCTGGACAAACTTACCTTCATCTTTGAAGGTTATTTGAGGGATTCCAGCTCAAAGATTTCTCTTGACCCCAGTTACACAGAAAAAAAGCTAGAAAACAAGAGAAGGAAGATGATCAGACACACATCTGCATGCATGTGGATTTATTAAAAGGCAACATCCTGATCTTGGGAGAACATAATTCAGCTAGGAGCATATGGCTGATTATTAAACACACCCCTCCACATTGTTTACACACACCCCCTCCGCCCTCTGAGCACACCCACCCCTTACATCCCTAAAGCATTCCCTCCACAGGAAGCCTCCGAGCCCCACTTGCTGCCCTGCGTGTGCAGCTGGAGGGGACAGCGAGAAGTGCTGAAAAGGGGTCCTTGCTGGGGACAAATGGGCCCTGGGAGATCTGGGCAAGAAGCCGCTACTACCTCCTTTTCCTTCCCGCTTTGGCTGCCTCCTGCTCTTCCTCAGCCCCTCCGTGTGTCAGGTCGCCATTGCTCCCTCTGCCTTTGCACCATGTCAGGCAAGAAGAGGCTCCACACACACAACGCAGAAAAAAATAATAACAACACTAATAAACTGCTCGCAACCCAGCTGCTGGGACAAGGGCAGCTCCTGCGCAGGAGAGACAAGGCCCTGAGCCGCCTCCTTCCCCTCGCAACTTTCTCAAGCACAAGAAGAGAGATTACTTAGGAAGGACCCTCCCCTCTCCCCCAGAAGGCTTTAGACTGGGACGCAGAGAGGAGTTAGACCAGGGCTTCCCCACACCCCCTGCCTCCCCAACTAGCCTCCAGCCCCACAACGCCTCCCCACCTCAAATGCCTTCCAGCCCCCTAACGCCCCCACACCCCCTCCTCAAAGACCCTTCAGCCCCCCCCCACCCCTGCCACGGGGTGGCCCTCAGCAGCAGCCCGCTTCCCGGGAGCAGGGGGGCTTCGCCCACGGAGAGGGTGGGAAGCAAGGTCCCCGTGCCCCCTGAAGCTGAGCGCGGAAGAGCTGATTGGAGACGCGGGAGGGGGGCGGGCAAGGGGAACCTGCCGACTCCCCCTACCCCCCGAGAGGGCTGACGGGGGCGTTCCCCTCTCCGGGGCCGGGAGATAAGGGTCCCCGTCGAGAAGGGATCAGGTCCTCGATCAGAGACGGGAGGGGAGGAAGCGCCGGTCACCGCGCTGGGATGGGGGGTGGAGTTCGGCGGGCGAAGGGAGCCCGAGTCCCCCGCTGACGGGAGCCGAACGGGGGAGGGGCGGGGTTCCCTGCTCCGTGACTGGCTGGGGGAGCCCCGATTCCCCCGAGTGAAGGGTTTCGGGGATCCCGATCCCCCTTCCCCCGGGACGGCAGCGGAGTTGCGGCTGCTGAGCCGCTCACTGCCCTCCTGCTCCTTCCCCCTACCTTTAAACTCAGAGCCAAGTAGGGAGCTGCTGCGAGCCCGGCCCGGCCCCCAGCCCCGCTCGCGGCAGGCGCCTCAGAGACAGCGGCGGCGGCGGCTCAGCTCCGCTCCACCCCCCCTTCCAGCCCGGACTCGTACCGAATCACCAGCGATCAGCCAAATAACAAGCTGTTGAGCAGTATCTGCCCTGCTCGAACTCCCATTGGCCCCCTCGTGACGCCCAGGGGGCTCAACCCTGCCCGGATTGGGCGCCGCGGACAGCCCCCTCCCATTGGTCACAGGGCACCAGTGAGAGCAGATTGGTCAACAGACGACGCAGGTGAAGCAACGGAGACTTTTGATTGGTGAATTGGTGGAACTTGAGTCGATTGGACATTTCTGAAGTGAAGTAATCGTTCACCTCACGCTGATTGGTATGAACTGGATCCGGATGTAGCTTTACGTGCGACGATTGGCAAGCGGGGAGGTCAGGAAGAGCAGCGGGGCGATGTGATTGGTGCGGACCGTGTCATAGAAATGGAGTAGGGGCGGAGCCAGAGGCCTGCAGCAGCGGCGGCGGCTGCATAGCTCCGCACAGAGCATGCGCAGTGATAGGCCTCCCGGGCGCCATTTTGTACGATGCTCTTTCCCATTTTAGGCGGGGAGGAAGGGAGCGGGAGTGGTCTCTGCGTTTCCCGCGGGGCTCTGCCTCGTCTCGGGCTAGGGGATGGGCTCCGAGGGACTTCCTCCTTCCGGCTGACGACTCCGTCTTCTCTCCTGTCCGGAGGCGATGGTGGCTGTGGCGAGCGGGTAGCGTTTCCCCTCCCTTCGCGCGGTGATGGCGCAGCAGCCGGGGGGAGGGGGAAGCTCGGCGAGGCCGGACCCGGAAGTGAAGGGACCTCTGAGGAGCCGCTCACCTAGCCCATGGCCGCCTGCGGCGGAGGAGGAGGAGCTCCGTGAGGAGGGGGAGGTGGCAGCAGCCCGCAGTGATGTCTGGGCCACGGAAGCGGGGCCGCGCAGGAGGCGGCCGGGTACGGCAGAGTAAGTCGGTCGGCGCAGCCCCGTGGGGATTGGACCCGCTGGTGAGCGGGGCCTGTCCAGCTGTGACCCCCCGTGCGGGCGCCTTCTGGAGCTTGCCGGCAACCCGTGTCGGGGAAGCTATGGGCGAGGTTCGAGCTGCCCCTTCCAGGAGCGTGTTGACTCTGAAGCCTACCGATCGCAACGTCGGGGGGGGGGGGACTCTGTCGCTGCTGATCGCTCCAGGAGAAATGTGCAGAGGCTCCGGGATTGTGGGCAGAGGTCTGGGGAGCTGCCTGTCCGGCGGGCATAGCAGTGCGTTGGTAACTCGCCAGCTGCTGCTTTCAGAAGCAGCAGGGTTGTTGCACGTGTTGCTCTTGGAACCACCGCACAGGGCATGAGGCGGCAGCTTGCTCCCGGGTTAAGTGTGTGCTGTATTTCCATTAGTCCCTGTCATACTTATGATGCATAGGATGGAGCAGGGCGGGGAGGATATGCCTATCTTGCCTCCCAGGCAGTATTTCACGTGGCTTTAGTGCTTGTGACCAGTCCAAAGGCTACAGCCTTTGTCTACACTGGCAATTTACAGCGCTGCAACTTTCTCGCTCAGGGGTGTGAAAAAAGACACCCCCCCACCCCCCTGAGCGCAGCAAGTTTCAGCGCTGTAAAGTGCCAGTGTAGATAGTGCACCAGCACTGGGGTCCGTGCCCCTCATGGAGGTGGTTTTTTAGAGTGCTGGGAGAGCTCTCTCCCAACACTGCAGCGACCACACAAGCCACGTTAAAGTGGAGACTGGCCCTGAGTTTTCCTTTCCACAGAATAGCCAGAGTGCAGCTTTGCTATAGCCCACTGCTGGTGGCTACAGCATTGTTAAAGGATAGTGCATTTTCCTTGGTGCTGCTGCCAGGAATATTGCGGGGGGCTCTGGAATAAATAACGAAACTAAAATCTCCAGACATCTCAGGCATTGTCTACACTGACACTTTCATTGTTAAAACTTTTGTCACTTGGCGGTGGGAAAAACACCGCCCTGGACAACAAAAGTTTTAATGACGAAAAGCCCCGGTGTGGACAATACTTCATTGGCGGGAGCCGAGCTTCCAGCAACGGAGCTACCACCCCTTGTTGGAGGTGGTTTTATTTTGTTGCCGGGAGAGCGCTATCCTGGTGATAAAGAGCAGCTACACAGCACACCTTACAACAGCAGGGCTGTAGTGGCACCGCCACGCCATTGTAAGGTGCGCAAGTTAGACATAGCCTCAGTTCAGCTCAGGGGGTCTCAAAATGGCGGTCGTGACCCCTCAGGAGGTCGCAAGGTTATTACTTGGAGGGTCACGAGCTGTCAGCCACCACCCCAAAACCCTCATCACCTCCAGCCTTAATTGATAAGGGGTGGGGGTCGCACTCAGAGGCTTGCTATGTGAAAGGGGTCACCAGTACAAAAGTTTGAGAATCACTGGTTTAGCTATTGAATACCCCTCAGATGGTAATGACTTCGTTGCTTATTAGCCTTTGCTAGATTTGAATATTCTAATTAGAAGTGAAAAATGCTATTTCTTGTACCCTTAGGCCAAGGTTGGAAGAGTGGATGGCTAAGTCTTAAACTGGTTATTCGGAACACTTTCATTTCTACAAGAGAGAACCATGACAATTGTTTTGGCATTTTTTACTAGGGGATCACTAAGGCTTGGTCTATACTAGGAAATTAGGTCCATATAACTGTTGCTCAGGGGTGTGAAAAATCAGCACCCCTGAACGATGTAGTTAAACCAACCCAACCCCCTGGTGTAGTCATGGGAGAATTCTCCTGTCAGCCTAGCTACTGCCTCTTGAAGTGGATTACCTCTGTTGACAGAGAACGTTTCTCTTTGACTTAGGTAGGATTTCACTGAAGTGGTGCAGTTGCAACAGTGAAGCTGCAGCATTTTAAGTGTAGACAAACCTTTAATCATCAGTTGACTTTATATATCTCTGTTGCACTTCTACAGTTGCAGGCACCATCCATGTCACAATTGGTGGTAAAGTTAGTCATGCAGAATAATCATGTAGTCAAACATGTAGGGAGGGGAAAGGAATTGTATCTTGTAAAGACAGTGGAAATGTCCCACATGGGTCAAACATGGATTGCTTCCTCATGCCCACTTTTCTTGGGACCAAACGTACGTGCAAAAGGGATACAGGAGAACCGCAGAGTTACGAACTGACCAGTCAGCCACGTACCTCATTTGGAACTGGAAGTACACAATCAGGCAGCAGCAGAGACCACCCCCCCCCCCCCAAGAAGTGAATACGGTACAGTACTGTACTGTGTTAAATGTAAACTACTTTTAAAAAGCGGGGGAGGGGGGAATTTAACAAAAAAGTTTTGAGGAAGGAAACTTTCTGTGCTTTTCATTTAAATTAAGATGGTTAAAAGCAGCATTTTCTTCTGCATATTAAAGTTTCAAAGCTGTTTTTCTGTATATAAAAGCCAGGGCTGGTGTTAGGGGGTAGCAAGTATGGCAATTGCCCGGGCCCCATGCCACAGGGGGCCTTGTGAGGTGGCTTGGGGCCTCAGGCTTCAGCCCCAGGCGGTGAGGCTTTAGCTTTCTGCCCTGGGCCCCAGCATGTCTAATGCTGGCCCGGCTTGTTGGCCCCCCTGAAACCTGGTTGCAGTCCCCCAGGGGGCCCTGGACCCCTGGTTGAGAACCACTGCTCTAGGCTCAATCCTGCAATGGGCTCTGGTTGCAGGAGTTCACCATGCAGAGTTTATAGGAAGATGAGGGCCGCAGAGATGGTCGGTCAGTGCCTGCTGAATGATGTCAGAATGGCTTGATATCTAATAACCAGCTTCCAAGTCTGTTCTAGTTCCAGAGTTTGGTTTTTATTAGATCTGAAGCTGTAGAAAGAAAATGGCAAACTCTGACAATGGAAAGGTTTACTAGTTAGGCAGTATTGCATAGTATGGATATGCTTTAGGTATTTTATTAGAGATAGCATGTTGGGGATGTTTGGAGTCAGCTGTTCAAAGGCTTAACCATACAGGCAAAAAAGTTCAGAACATAGTTCTGCTAGCTGGAGTTGAGTTGTGATTTTTTTTTTTTTTTAAGATTTTTGTTGTACTTAACTGGTAGTGTGTTTACAATACATAACAGAAGCATGGAGTTTGAGAGGAATTTTTTTTGGTTTAGATTGTTGGGGTTTTGTGCTAGCTAAGCGATGTAGTGAAAAGCAAGTTGCAGCTTATTCATGCATAATATCATTAGTTTTGTTTTATAAAATATTAAGATTCTTCATTGGATAAAGTGAAGAGATTGTATTATTGCTAAGAATACAAGATCAGTTATTGTTATGGTAACTAAAAATGTATGGCTTGAAGATTGATCCTTTTAACCTACGTATCTTTTGTTTGGAATCTGTTGCCCACGTCATGATTTAGATTGTAAGCTTTTTGGAGCAAGGGTTGTGCCTTTGTAAAGCACTTAGTACACCAGCACTCAATAAATATCAGCTAAATACAAAACGAATGAGCCTTGTTTCTAATTTCTAGCAGAGGCCCAAATGCTGGCTACCTGCTGATATCGCTATTGGAGACTACATGGAATGTTTAGGAAGTTCTTGATGCATTGGTTATCTATGGAATAAAATGATTTCTGTAGAGGGTCTACTTATATCAAGAGTACAATAAAAATACCTCAGACTGTTCAGCCAATCAGACCACCTAATTGAACATTCTGACACTACTTAAAAGGTGACATCTAGTATAATGGAATGAAGGTGAGGGGAAGCTTTCATTTTAGTTTTAAAATATGAATGTCAGCACTTCACTACAACAAGAATTGTATTGTGTATGTTGAAATTCTGAGTTTTTCCCAATTCATTGTAATGTATATAGTTTCCAGTCAACTTACACTGTAGAAATCAGTTCATCATCTCATTTTTGTCATTTTCTTGTTACTAGGGATATCCTATATGGAAACAAATCTTTTTAGCAGTCTGCTGCTTATTTTATCTACTGGCATAATCCTTTATGACATAACTGCCCCTCTAAGAGTCAATTTGTCATGCACAATGTTAACAGCCTTTTGGGAATAGGTGGAGGAGCAAACAGAAAATTTAGGGCAGGACTACACTGCGGGGTGGGTTTGACCGAAGATATGATTCACGTAGCTGAAGTCAACGTATCTTAGGTTGACTTACCTCGGTGTCCTCACGGTGGCGAGTCGACCACTGCCACTCCCCCGTTGACTCTGCTTCCACCTCTCATGGCGGTGGAGTTCCGGAGTCGACGGGGAGAGCTTTATCGTGTCTACACTAGATGTGATAAATCGATCCCTGATAGATCAATCACTACCCGCCGGATCTGGCCTTAGAGACATAAGGGGAATTAAAAATGAAACTATTAATAGGGACCTTTTACATGGAAAAATCTTGGCTTTGATTCTAAGATTGTACGTACTTTCATACATATTGCATCTGTATGAAAATTGGATATATACACAGAAATTTGGGGTCTTAAGGCCTTTGCAGAGATCAATTTGATACTTAAACAATCTGACATGAAATTTTTCGTATTTCAATATGTAATCTTATAGGTATCTACAGATGTCCTTTATGAAGACAGTTTATCAAATATGTAAGCCTTGATCCTGAATGATGGGTACACTTTTAAAGTACACCTGGGAGGAGCAGGGGAGGGATTTGATAAGTTCTTTCTAATGATGATATCTGATCTGAATAATTGACAGGAAATTATGCTGATAATTCCAAGTATCTGGCACTCTGTCCAGGGAAACTAGCAAGACAAAGAGGGCAGTGGATTCTCAATTTCATAATATTCCTTATAACAGCATAAATAGCAACCAAACACAAATTGTTAAAAGGAAAGCTCTTTACTTCATTTTGCTCCCCTGGATAGTAAAGGTCAGATGAGTATATTTTAATAAGATCTAATTATTCAAATTGATCAATGCATTACTTCTGACACATTCCGCTTGTATTCAGAACTAAGAACTCAAATATATATGCAATTCATGTAAACATGGTAGTCAAAATAGTTTTGGCAGTATTCAGAATACCAGAACTTTGTTTCCCTGCCAGCAAATGAAATAGATGTAGAGAAGGGGTACTGTTTTCATCCAAGAGTGTTTGAAAAAGAGCCTGTGTTGAGTGTGACCTCTTAATGATGCTTTTATTCCTATCCTTCTTTCATGTCTACCTCATCTAAACTTCTTCCCACATTCGCTATCCTATCTGTAACCAATGAAGTGTGTTGCATTGTGTGGCAAGCGTGCGTTCTAGTGGAGCCTGAGTACCAACCTCCTTTGAGCCTCAGGATATCTGTGCCACTGGAATTGGCATCTTCCTACAAAACATGAGCATGAACTAAGCAGTTTGTACAAGCCATAAAGCTTTATTTTGTATCACACATGATTGTGAGCTGTGTGAGGCCTTTCTAGATACAAAGGAAACATTTCTTTCAGTGTTTGAAAATATAGATGTCCCGTGAACACAAGCCCATTGCAGGGGGAAAAATCAGTAAAAGTAGCTGCATTACTAAATGAGAAGGGTTACATTTTATTTTAGAACAGTATTTTCCATTACTGTTCACCACAACTAGTAAGTTCCTCTTCTTGATGCTTCCCAGTGATACTGAATGCATAATACAGGTTTTCCCAAAAAGTTCACAACCGATTCCCTGCCTTTTATAAACATGTTTTTTTTTTTTTAAAAAAAGGATTTTGTTGCCACCACATAAGAGGCGTGAATCACCATTTTTCTGTCCCCCTGAAGTCAAGGGTGGTCTTTCAGGTCAGTATTACTTATGTTTAAGTTGGCAGCAGTGTAGTAACTCTTCTTGCTATGTTGAAATATAGCATTGTGTTTTAATGCAACATTAGAAACTTTACTACTCTGTTGCAAAGCCACTGAAGAAAGATGCAATTCTTAGGCAGTAACATTGAGGTCACAGCTACTGCTGCAGGTTCCCCTGAACTTTGTGTGACTACCAATCAATTTTTCCTGTCAGCAGCTCTTCCAGCAGATCCAGTGATCTCTTGGGAAAATTAAAATCTCATTATTACTGAGTAACTCTAGTCTGGTCTCAGTTCTGCTTTGTGGCTGCAGTTCTTTTAGATAGAGACTTCCTGATCATAGAATGTGTGCGTGGTTCAGCGATGTCAGTTTACCTGCATGTGTCAGTAGCAGCTGTTGAGAGCAAAGCCATGTGCCAAAACAAGATTTTAATCCCGACTGGCTTATTAAATGCTACTTCCTCTTTAGTTTCAGACCAATCTGTTGCTCTCCATGTCTTCCTCTTTTTGACTCCCATAGCATAGTGACTCTAAATCTAAACATTGGATATTCTCTGATGCTTTAGGACCAAAGCTTGGTAAACTGCATGTTATAGGACAAAATACAAGAACAGCATTGTAAGTAAGACTTCTTATTTTTGCCTGTCGTTTTTTCTGATTGTGATTGTTGTAATCCAGTTGCATAGAATGCTAACTAAAGAGGCTCGAGTGTTGAAGCAAAGGTTTACTTCAGGTCTGTCTTTAAAACCAATTTTACATATTACTGACAATGAACTATTCAATAAGATATCTTGATAATAATAATAAGACTTCAGTTTCTATAGCATTTCACTTGGCAAACACAAGCAATGTAATTGTACTGATTTGTCATGAGAAATCCATTTAATGTTCTAAATTTTTTTTAGTGAAGGTGCAATTAGAGAAATCACTATCTTAATTGTAGTAGCCTCTCTATAGTCACTACTTGAGAAGTAATGACTGACTATAAATGTGCAGAGAATTGACTCTTGCCTTCATTAGTGTACTGGTATAGCACAATGGAGACCTGCACTAGAGGCAGAGATCTAAGTAACAGCTATGCAGGCTGAATCTCATTGTTTCAAAATATCTGTCCAGACTTTATTTTAGGGATGAGAGAGTCCTGAGGTAAGTGAAAAGTGACACAAACTAAAGGCTATCTCATCATTTTTAAGAATAGGGCAAAGAATTCTGAAATTTGTCCTAATTTGATTTCTCAAGTTTTCCCCTAATTACTTTTTTGGTTTGTAACCTTACTTTTTTTTAATGTAAATACCTCTTTCCTTCAGCAACCATATAATACTTAAACTTGTTTAGCTCTTAGGTGAAGAATATGGAAGATAAGCAGTAGTATGGACTTCTGTAAAATGCCCATTGATAAAGGTAAAATATTAGCTATCCTTTACCAGATACATCATGCTCACTGTTTCCAGTCTTGTGAAGTAAGAGCCTCAGAGCTCCACTGTCTGGGTCATGTGCACAATATGTTTTCTATGGATGCACTTTTTTTTAATTGAATTGGACTGATTATGGACTTTGGCTATATTAGCATAGACTTTTATCAATAATGTCACTGTTAAAATTATTTTTTTTATATTTCCATTGCTGCATTCAGGCCTAACAAAACCCCCTCATTTTACTGCATCCTATTTAAAACCGCTCTTCTGGTGGGTTCCACATTTTGTGTGTGTGTGTGGGGGGGCGGGGTTCAGCAAAGAAAAACCCACTTTCTGCTATGTACCTGCAGATCTTTCAAATCTTTGCCACTTCTGAATGGATTGAGGCATGCCTGTATATTGCACGAATTGAGGAAAAATTCTTAATTTCTGCCTAGTACATAATTATATATGCATAAACTAGTGACAAAGACCAACGTTAGTGCTTGTAAGATAAGTTCTAAAAAATTGAGCTTTTAAAAATTACTGTCTTTTGCAGCTTTCTTGTTTCTTACTACAAATTCTTGATCTGTTAGAAATGAACTTGTGTCCGATGAAGGTTTTTGGTTAAATTAAAACATGTACCATACATACCAGGAATTTCAGAAGCCTTCTGTTTCTTGATTTGGATGTAAACATACTCAAACTTGTGTGTTACAAGTTTTTTGCAAAGCTGGTTAATATATTTGTGGAAGTGGCTACTCCCTGTAGTTAGAGGTATTTTAGAATAGTGTTTTTCTATATTTCACAATAAAACATCAAGTGAGACTTAGTTTTTCTTTTCCAGAATTACATGCCTACATTTTGGTGCTGGATCCATATTTAGGCATCTGAATATGTGACCTGACTGCTTTTAAAGTGCTGTGCACCTGCAGTTCCTGCTAACTTGAGTGGGATTTGTTAGTGTTCAGAATTTCTGAAAGTTCACTCTTATTTAGATTCCGGCATCCACCTTGGAGGGATTTTGCCTGAGGTGCTTACTTTTTATTTTGTGGTATTGGTCTTTGACTCACCATATAGTGAATAGGCTATTCAGTTTCCTTCTTACCTAAGAAATCGCTTCACACTTAGTTTCAGAGCTAAAATATGCCATTATGTCACTTGGATGGCAGAAGAGAAATCCGTTCTGTTGGTCTTTTACCTTAATATTGGCAATAGAAGAGCTAGTTTCTCTTTTCCCCGAGGAGTTTTTGTGAGTGATCTGTCATTACCAATCAGAAGTAAATTGCTTCCATAGTTTTTTTCCCCCTATACTTGGCATTTGGTTCAGCTTCTTTTTCAATTCTTAAAAGTAGCTTTTTTGACAGATGTCTATTAATTTTTATCCATGCTGCAGCAAGAGTGCAGGAGGGGGTAAAATTGTGTAGGAAACTTAAATCGAGATTGAATAAATTTGGTGCACAAATGCTGATGAGAAACATGCATGTTTGATGTGGATTTTTTGCGCTCCTGCAGCACAGATTAGATTCGGTGGAGGTATAGTACATACGTAGCAGGAATATTGAAGATGAGTACATTGATTTGGGTTCATATCTCAGCATGTCTCATTTGAAAGCTCACCAACTTTTATAGGCTATTGATCAAAATGACAGATACAAACCTAGTTATGAGGCTGTTGAGCACCCATGCTCAAACTGATCACAAGAGCTGCAGATGCTCAGCATTCCTATAAATCAGGCCCCAAATATGTTGCTGACATAGCTTAGATAATTCTTGGGATGGTAATGGGAGTTGATGTGGAAGAGAAATGGCCAGAACATCAGCCCCCAGGTTAAGAGACACTTGGTTATATTTTATAATCACTGAGTAAATTTTTGGATCTCTGAATCCATAGGAGCCACAGAGTTTGATGTTAGAAAATTTCAGTCAGTCTGGAATTTACTCTGCAACTATGTTAAATTAGTTATTTTCCTGAACCGTGTAAAAACTAGCTACTACTTCGTCTCACTTTCACATTTCTGTCTCGAATAGTGCAAATCTAAGACCTAGGTTCTAGCCTATTGACAGCTCTACCTGTTTTCTGTCTTTCTTTGTCTATTTGGTACCTCTATGAGGCAAGGACTGACGTCTCTATTAGAATCACTAAACATTACCCTAATACAAATGAATTGATGGTTAGTCAGTTGATGCTTGGTATTTTTAAAAAGCTTGGTGATTTTTAGACTATGATTTAACTCTATGCAGTAGATGGCAAATTGTGCCTATATTTACCACTGAGATGGAGCTAAAATGAAAAATTAACACTTCATAGCAGATATTTTTTTTTTAGAAGAAATAGTAAATATGCAGATGTAAACCTTTGTGGTACATACACACTGTATTTATTGAGGTATCAATCACTGTAGCTCTCTAAAATTTGAATCTCAAATAGCCATTACTTATGAATTCATAGAAATTTGGCCGTTTTCAACATTTTGTACATTTCTCTCTCATCCAGATGCTTTCAAAAGTACTAAAAATCAAGTTTGTAATGCTTTCCTTTAAATCCTCCTTTCAGTCTAGCTCCATTTTATGAGTACTGACAGGCTTTTTTAGCCTATATTGCTGCATATGTAGAATGATAAGGAAAAAAATCACAAGTTTTATCTAATGGCTTATTCCTCTGCTCTCTAGCACTTCCTTCTCCAGTCCAGTCTCAACCCAAACACATAGATTCAGCATATTTTTGCTAACTTGGCTGTCAGTTTTAAGGTTTCCCTTGTGTTTAGCTGGCGGTCTTTGCTGATATCTTTCAAAAAACATTAATGCTCTGTTATGCTTTTAAAATTATAAGCACTTACATAAGCAGCTGCTTTGAACTGAGAATCCATAGCTGCCTGGCAATTCAATTTTTGAAATTTTTCTCAACTGTGCCTGCTGTGGAACTTTATGGTGCTTGCAAAAGCCACTCTTAACACGTTTTATTTAAAAGGCTTACTTGAGAATATGAACTATCAACAAAGCAGTGAACACTGAAAGGATCTGCAGTGTGACTAATGCCTTTGGCTGACCGCAAACTGTGTAGCATTGTACCTGTGCTGCTATGAATTCCAGTATTTTAGTACTAGCTATTAGTTAGACATACGTCCTCCCCGTCTCTCATTTTACAGTGTATTTTACACTTTTTCCAGAACACATAAGTCATAGTGGAATGGCTATCGAGAAATCTCACTCCTTTGCACAAAATCGTGACACGCTTGTTCTGCATTGTTTCCACCTCTATAGGGAAACAGCTAGAATTGAAACTTAAGCATTGTGTTTTATGTGAAAAATCATTTAGCACTTCCTCTTCTAGACATATGCTTGCCTTGTATTGCCCTTGAACACTGCTAATACACAGTCTAACTTAATAGATCTTTGTCCTCATTCGGGGCATAGTATGTTGCTGCTTTTCTAAAAGCCCTATGAACAAGATCACTTTAACTTCCATGAATCTTTTTTTTTGGTGGTGGCCTTGAGAGACCCATTAACAAAAAAAGTGTTGTTTAACATATCTCTTGATCCAACATTGGGTGAGTTAATGATAACTTAGGTGTTTTTAAAACATACAGCCAATTTTCTTCTTCCCAAGCTTGGAGTTTTTTCTTTTAATTATTGAATATGGTTATGTGGTATGTTTATCATGAGTTTGGGATGATCATGTTACCTATTGGTGGTTGGCTCACAAATGAGTTTACAGGTCATCCCAACAAGTGCCCATAACGCTATATGATACTACAACATTTATTTTTTTTTAAAGCTAAGCTTCATGGGTACAGTGTTGTTTGTCTCCACATCTAATTAATTGCCTTAGTTACCGTGAGTCATGGCAATTAATGTATAGGCAGTGGGGATAAAAAATGAGTACTGACATTTTTAAAAACTTGCTTGACTAAAGTAGCGGTTCTGTAGAATGAGGTGGGGAGGCAGCTAGCAATTCAATCTCTTCTCTGACACCCCCAAAATCTGCCATTATATAGACTATTAATTATGCCAGACTTCTACTCCCTGCTTCCCTCTAGCCAGCAGTAGCTGAGAAAATGACACCTGACTAAAAGCTGCTTGGAGATCCAGAATCTTTCAAGAAGATGAAAGGGATAGAATAGTTAGTTTTACTTCCAATATCCCAGAAGTGCAACATGCTGGGTGACGGCTGTTGTACCCTATGTGTACAGTATTCACATACTGTCTCTGAGAATGTAGGACCTGTAGTCCAGGGTAGAAGACTTCAGATTTGTAAGTCTCCCATTTGTCCTTGATTAAAAATTGGTCAGTATGGTATCAATTCCAATTAACCTATATGCTGGTGTTTGCATTTTGGCACCTTTGGAGACAATGGGCTGTAAGAACTTCTAAAATAGGAAGTAACAAGCAGTCAATTCGCAAAGTTAATGGGCTGTTTTTATTTAAAGTGTAAGTCATTTGTTCTTTTTGCATGCTTGAAAACCTACATACAGTGGTGGTGGTGGGGGGGGGCACCTAGTTTCCTGTCTGCTTACTGTATTTGTTGGATACAGGTACAGTCTTAAAGTTGTTATGGCAACCAGGAGCCTGTTTTCCTCCCCAATAAGCTTTAGGTTCTACATTTTATTACACAGTCATGAAGAACTGCCTTCAAGCAGGTAAACACAAGATATTGAACTCAATTCAGTGTGTTGTGCTTTCTTTTTTGTTTGGTCATATTTTCATTTTAGCGAGAACTGGGATACAGTAGGCAGTTCTCTTTAGGGTCTCCCTTAATGCTGCTTGAATCTGAAGACTAGATAAAATCACAAACATGAACATGTCCATTTCTGCAGACACACAACTAGTCAAAAAGCCTGAGTCGTCAGGCTATTTCCAGTTGTGGGGAGGAAGTAAGAAAAGAACTGCTGGCTCATTTAGAGATCTGCAAGAGAGACTATATTTTGAAATGGGTCCTTAGACTCCACTGCAGAATCTGAGAAGACTCTGAGTTTTGAGACTCGTGCTCAGGTTTTTGTGTATATTTATCACGTTTGGAGCTTTTTGTCTGTGAGTACAAAATTAGTGTCATTTCTGGAGCCATTTTAAGATGGATAAATTGCTTTGTCTTCCAATTCACAGTTCACTTGCAGTACTGTTAGTCAGCCCTGTGTAAGGAAGACATTCTCCACAATTTAGCTTCATGTTTTAATTTCTAATTGCTATGGTGATAAGGCAGCATTTGTGGAAGGATAGATATGTAAATCAGTGGAAATTATGGTCCAAGTTCTAGAATAAAATGTGTAGTAATCTAGAGCATGAATTAAATTTCACTTACTGAAAGTCCCTTTGGTCTAAGAACATCAATCCTATAGATGCATGTAAATTATAGATGTTGGACCCCAACTTTCTTTTTCAGGGGCAATCTGCTGAAAAAAGGAGTGTTCCTCTTCTCTGCGTGCTCCCCCTCCCATCTGAACACTTATGGGTCTGATTAAACATTAAGGGGGGAAGGGACTTTTTAGTTTTAAAAATTGTTTAACAAACCCTTTTTCTTAACATGCTGTTAAAATTACATTATATTAAAGATGTATGATATACATTTAAAAAGACATACTTTCAACTCAACTTTCTGATTGTAACTGTTTCATCTGAAGTTTTCTTTTGAGGCCAAAGCACCAAGGCGTAGTTCACATGCATGTTAATAGTATTCTTGGTCTTCATGATTAAAGCTGGGATTTTCAGGGGTGCCTAAGGGAGTTTTTTGTACCCAAATTCTGTTGAAAATCAGACTAAAAATCCTAGCTGAAAAGTCCACTTGCTATAGTGGTAAGCTTTTCCTGCTGACCGATGGGCCCAGGACATCTTTCTATTTCATTTATTTTCCTATGATTGCAAAGTCCTTTCAGCTTTAAACTGATGTGGTGTCTTCATGAGTCTGTAGAGGGAACAAATGAGACTCATAGCAACTTTGCCAGGCAGCAGCAGAACAAAATTAACAGGATCAGTCAAGTTCACTGCTGTTCAGAACCTTGTTGGCATCAGTGAAATCTCATTTTCACACTAATGCTCAGAAAAGCTATGAGGAGCAATAAAGGGAAGCTTTCCATGGAAGACAATCCCAAAACAAGGGTAGAAGAGTGGGAAACCTTTCTTCTTGATAGCCAGGAGACCGGAGGAGAGGATATGTCTCTCACAGTATGTCGGAGGCTCTGAATGCAGTGGGAGTGACAAGCTCTTTTAGATGCGTGGGGGTGCACGTGTGGGAGAGAGAAAAGGAAGCTTCCCATTTTTCAGCCATCTGTGGTTGATGTGAAAGATAGAAACACCAGGCATGCTTTAGCAACCATACCCTGGCCGAAATCCCAGCAGATGAGAAGGGCATTCTTACCAGCATGTTGGCCCTTGGACTCTGCTGATTGGGAGAAGGCTACAAACATCTTCCATTTATAGCTTTGGCTAGTAGGTGTCTAGTTTCTGGTCTCTAATTCTGGTCTCACCTGACTCAAGAAAATGTGCTGTCTGTGGTTTGCTTCATAATCTTATAAAAAGGCGGCTTGTGTGTTGACTCACTTCCACAGAATAGTATTGTATTGTAACTGGGAATCATGACAAGTCCACTTCCACTAAATACCAGAATAGTGACTCATCGAATACAGAATAAGAACACATACTTTAGGACAGCAGTAAGATTTGCGTAAAGGAAAATGTTTGTAGAATAAGATCAGTATGTGTATGCAAGGTTACCTTCTGAGAGAGCTACAGATCTAACTGCTGTTCATGGTAAAACTGGGAATCTGCTTTGGTTTTGCCCTGATCAAGTCAATGGACTTTCAACCTCAAGGTGCGTGGCATGACTGTTTTTTTGTTTTTTTTTTAATCGTCAACAGTGGGTAGGGTATTGGGTGAGAAGAAACTTTTTTTGAGGTAGATTGGTTTAGCAGTTTCAATATAGCCAAAGATTCAGGCCCCAAGCCTGTTTCTTTGATAGGGCGATTGTAACCATTGTTTTGGTTTTATATAAAATGTGCTTGAATTGTCTGTAGAGGCTTGTACTTCCCATAGGAAATTTTATTTTGTACAAATAGTAAACATTGTGGAGGATGTGGTATTTCAGAGCTGAGGCAGAGATACATATTTTAAATATTGGCCTGTCTGGAAAAAGTCTGCATGGAATAGACTTTTGACTGTCAAGCTATTATATGGACACAGACCTGAAAGTATAAACCACATAGCTTCCAGAAACCGGTTACTTTGTGGTTTAGATACAGCACTGGATGATACCGGTCTGCCTGTTTCCACTTCCAAGCAGTGTTAAAGGGGAGTCCTAACAGGTAAGGTGCCAGGATCTTTTTTAACTTCTGGAATAAGTGTGTCACAAATGTGGAGAGAGCACCAAGGGACAAGTAAGATGTCTAGTGCATGCCATAAACTGTTGTGTGAAGATGTTCCAGACTATCCTCCTGCTCATCAACAGGAAACATATGGGAAGAACTGAGTTTTAACAGTAGTTGGCTATTGTCACAACAAATTTAATAGAAAAGGACTTGGCTACACCAAAAGGAAAGTGTCACAATCTTGGCATCTGGACTAAACAGCAATAGCATGTTTGGTGCTCTCCTAAGGCATATATTTTTAGTCAGAAGCAACAGTGCATGAAATGTTAAACTGCTTGTGAAATCCTGAAGCATTTTGGAATAGCAAAAGTGACTACAGCCACTCTGCCTGGACAGTTACGTATTTTTGTGCTGTTCCGTTAAGTATTACCATATATGGCTAGAGCCTGGATTGTCATGCCTGAAGCAAAAAGAGGAAGCTGCCTGGTGAGCCTAATTGTGCTATTCTAATATTCTAGAGGGTGAATCTTTCCAGTAGCTGTGGGTACAAATATAAATTATCTAAATAAGATGATCCAAAGAAAAAGCATCACCTGCTTGCTCAGATAGGCTGCTAAGAATTGGGTGAACTTTTCACCCTGGCACAAAGCAAAGTGTCAGATTTAGGATTTGATTTTACCTTAATTTTCAGTGTTTACCTTTAGGCAAATTATAGCTTGCTTTTCCCTGAAACTTTGACTACTAGGCTCTTGAGTCCTGTCTTCATAGGGGGGGTTACATGCTGGCCCCATTACAAACAGAACTCAGTACTATCTGCTTTTATGTCAAACATTTTGCCTGATTTTAATGTACTTTATGAATCTTACGTAGACACAAATATTAAAGGGCTCAAAAGACACGCAGAAGGCAATACAGGGCAACTGATCACAAGCCAGCGTGGTGCACTATGATGAAACTACGTGAACAGGGAATATTTGTCTTTCACCTTCAGCTGTGTACAGTTAAAGACAATTGTCATTAAATAGGTACATTTGTAGTGTCAGATGCTGATATTACAACTCATCTAGGGCTGTAAGTAGTTTAATCTGAGAGTCCACTAGTCTTGCAACTTAGACCACAAGGGGAAACTAAAGCTGCTGAACTAGATGTGGAGAAAGGTGGTTTTTGCAGGACTACTGGCAGGAGCACTGTTTGGGAGGGATAAAACTAAGGATATCGGCCCTGAACAAAAAATTACTTACCCAGGCCCAGTGTCAAAGCACTGAAAGTGAGGGATGAGTTCTTTAACAAGCATCCGCTATTGCTGATGCTAGAGACCAATGCTGTATTGCTAAAATTCCCAAACTTGCCCTGGCTTCCAGTGGTTTGAAAGCATTTGTTTATATCCCTGGCAGTTCATACTGTCAGCAATTGGCATGATTTGTAAGGTCTATTGTTTTTTTTCCCTACTTTCTAAAAAAAAAAATAATTACAAAGCTTGAAATGCAAAATTTCAGATCATGGAAGGCATTAATTTCTAACTAGTCATTCACAAAAGTAATGTTGATGACTGGTGCAGAGGTATTTAAATTGAAGAGTAATGTGCTTTCTAAAGTATTGGTCTTGAACTAGTGATCAGAATTTTGTTTAGTGTCAGAAGTATTAGGTGGTTATATCACAGTGATGTGTGGTATGTTTTTAATGCAAGTGTGAATAAGCTATCGTCAGTGAACTCTAGTCTTGGCAAGTAGTCCCCAGTACAAATAATGCACTATTCTATTCGGAGATGGAGAATTATATTAATCTTATGTCAATTTCATGTGTCTAAACTCTTCACTAGCACTTACTCCGTTTCTTAAGGGTGCCATCTACTTAAATGCCAGTACTACCATAATTCTCTTGAATCCAATTCCTGGCCTACTATTGCTTAAATGTAGAGGAAATCCTTGCACTAAAATGGCTGAGCAATTTTTGCTCTCTCCTAGTGGCATAATGCAGTTACATGATCACGTTTACAGTGGTACAGCTGTGCTGCTCTAAGTGTAGGCCTGCCTTAGTGAAAATGCCTGCTCATGCTATGGTTGGATGTTTAACTGAAATGTGTAAATCTTTAAAAGGTGGTTCCCAAAGGTTGACAATATGGCAACAAGCCCTCTTGATCAAGGTAGCCTTTAAGATCAAGTGATCTTGCCTGGAAAAAAGGCAGTTTTGAGGAATAAGTAGCCTTGGGGAGAATCCAACAACTTTCAGATAACCCTTAGACCATTCAGGCCTCAATTTAGTTCCCTCAGACAATTAAATCAGTTTGTTGGTACCTCTTCTAGAACAGGAAGTTTAAAAAAACCAAAACTCTTCTCCTGGTATTTTAAAACTAAGTTACTAACTTGCATAGCTTTCTACTGACCATTAACAAAGCAGTCTTGGCTCCTGTAGTTTTTTTTAAACTAGATCCAAACCAGTTGCATTTAAAGAGGTAGTATAATAACTGCTCATTCAACTGTGCACCCTTCTGGTAAGTATGTTCTTGTATTCGTGCCTTGAGCCAAGCACTCCAGATATAGCTGAAATGAAGTGTGATCAGCAATAGCGAAGGTTAGGAAGTGGGAAACGCAGCTTAATTTGCAAAACCAATATAGCTATCTCTTCCTTCAAATGTCTTAAAAAATAGTAACATTAAATTGGGTGAAAGTTGAAGCAAGGAGAATTTCAATTAAGATTTGAGGCTATATTTGTGTTCCTATTACCAAAATATTAGAGCACTTCCATGTGTTTATCATGCTCACTCCTAGAGTATTCTTATCCCTATTTTACAAATGGTGAAGGGAGACACATTAAATGACTTAAGGTCACAGAGGAAGTCTCTGGTAGAGCAGGGAATTGAACCCAGGTATTAAGACCCTAGTAACCTAACCCCTGGATCATCCTTTAGAAGCTTCATTTAAATCTTAGCCCCTACTTCCAAGAGCCAGGCTTATTTCATGCCCAGGTAGCTTCCCTCTGTTGCAATGGGAAGCAGACTAATATAACACTTGTATGTTGTTTTAGACAGCACTTTCACAATATGTAGCACTTGCCTCACCTAAACTTCGTGTGTAAGTGTTATACTGACGTAAGAGAAACGCATTAGACGTCAGTCGTATGTAGCACTAGAATGGTACTAGTCTACTTGATATGCACAAGCTTAGCTGTTGCTACTGTATTACAGTTAAGACATACTCAGTCTCTCCCAGATAAAGTTTGTCAGTTTGAATGTACATATATTCTAGACATGACTGGCTATAAAACTAATGCAATGATGAAGTAAACTTGGATTATCTTTCAGTAAATGCAGACTGCAAATCCAAGCTAATGAACACATTCCCTTGATATTTTGACATTGCCTACCCTCTAAGCATTAATGCTAGATATCTTAAAGTCAAGATTTAAACATCTCTGCATATCAACTTAATGAGGTAAGGTACCATACTACCATCGGAGGAAAGGACTGCATAGCAATCTTTGGTAATTAACAAGCACAACAGCTGGTTCAAGTCATGTAGCTTCAGAGAGGGAGACTACCAGCTTTGGTCAGGTACAATGACAAAGTGAGATTTGCACTGATTATAGACTGGATGTTCTCCATTCAAGAAAAGGTAGGCTGGGCCTAGCCTAACTTGGAGTGGAGAGGGCTGTGTCATGGGGTAGGTAGTTGTCTCCTAGGTGCAGACAATTAAGATAGCAGTAATCCAGGTAAGGCTGACTTTATTCCCAATTATCTTTTGTGGTGTGCTAAATTCTGATAACAGGACTGTTTGTCAAACTGGCACCAGGGTTTTCTTGCCAAGTCAAAGAATGAATGCACCTCCCTCTGAAGGATCTCAACAAAGCAATACTAATGAATGGAGCCTCACTGGCCCTGAGGTAGGCAAGTGTTTTGCCCAAAGAAGTCACAGGTTTACAGTCCACTGCTTGAACTACGGGACTTTTACCTTTCCTTAAATAATTTAATGGTTGATGACAGAGAAATAAATGGAGTGTAAAATCCATTTGAAATGGTTTCAGGATATAGTAGCTACAATACAAGCTTACTTAAGACCAATATCTTAAGGCTTGTCTACACTAGAGTGCTCTAAATGCCCTGGGGTAGACACTACTGGCACAAACTAACAGGTACCTACTGTATATTGATGTCATCCTGTTTTAAACATTAACATGCACTAGGTACCTGTTAGTTTGTGCCAGTGGGGTTTACATGAGGCAGTTAGGGTGCAATATTTTAGAGCACTCTAAAATTCACACACACACCCCTGTAAACTGGACTGCTGTGAAACCATTATGCAGGATAGAATTGCAGTGTCTTCAACTTAGACTTCATACATAGCTTTACTGGTTAACTCAAGAGTTAGACGGCTTTGATGCCTTTTGAGGTTAAGAAATAGCTCTAGCTGTCTACTCAATTGAAAAATGAAGGCTAGTTCAAGTTATGTGAGGGTTGTCTTTGATGTACATAAAGTTGAGACTTAAGTATGCGCTGGTGCACTCAGATGACATTTGGCAATCTGGTGGTTTTTCCTCTATTTCACACTTGACACCCTGGTCTTTGGCACAAAAGTTTACTAAAATACCTGCTTAGAGGCAATATCTTGTCTTTTTTCATAGGTCAACACAGCTATGTCCAATTTTTAAATGAATTCTGAACCATGATCTGACAGTAAATGGGAAATTTATTTTAGTGCAAGTTAACATCTTTCCAGCAAGTAAATAATAATCCAAGGTTAACACATTAACCCCTACTACAAATTAAGAAAATTGAAACTTGTCTTGAAGTAACAATGTGTTACATATTGTCGTCATCCGATTCATCCTCCTCTTTCAAAGACTCCTGTTTTAAAAAAAAAAAGTGTAATCAACTCCTAGGTAGTCTTCAATGGCTGCCTTGCAAGTCCTAGGAGTCAGCCAACATTCAACAAAGCGTCTGATTCTTTAAAGCTATATACCTGGTATAGTCATTTACACTAGCTCACTGTAAGTGAGTAGGAAATTTTGGTGTGGTAATTGTATTGCCTCCACTTTGTACAGGTAAACTAAAGCAGTAGAGAATAAGGCCCCGTATCTACACGGATGGCATAGCACCCTGTGGCAGTCAAGAATAGTGTTGCATGGGAAAGTGTCAAATACTGTGACTTCAGTGTACAAGAAACACTGTTGAAGTGCAGCCATCACTTCCAAAACAAATGCAGAACTGATGCATGCTCCGATTGCTTCTATTTTTCCTAGTCAATTTGTGTTTTAAAGGGTTAGTGTACTGGATATAACTCATCATTACTAATACTGTCGGTTCTCTCGGTTAAACCAAATGCATCAGATTAATTTTTTTGTCTTATTATTTAGGCAAGGAGAAACATGCCCACTGTACAAGACTTGAACCATACATTGTTGAATGCACATGTGATCAGCTGAAGATGCCACTGGATTACTTTCTTCCTATTCTTCCTTCCAAAGTTTCAGGTAATTGTTTCTGAAACACTTTAATCTAAAAACCCCAGGCTAGGTTTGCCTTATAACTAATGTACTTAACATAATGCACTTCTAGCTGCCAAAACACTACAAAGTAAACTTTGTGCGGTTTATTCTATTCTGGACTTGTAAAACGGAGTTTTGAACCTGCTAAATAAAATACTGTTGCTTACCTTCGCGTATTTCTCTGCTTCTTCTCTGATGTCTTTTGGAACAATTTCATGTTTTCCTTTTGTTACTGTGAATGAAGCCATATTTATAAAGACTTTAGAAATTACTGGTATAAGCATGGAACTTGTAAATCTCAATGTAACAAACTTAGTAGATAGAAGCAACCATAGAAACTACAAACATTAACATTTGTTACTTTCCCCGTAGTATGTGTGGAATTTAAAATTTGAGTCTTCTATTTGTTTTACTCCCACAGAACTGACATCAGTTTTAACCTGTTCATTTCTATAATCAAACATGGTGTAGCTAAAGGTACCAAAACAAGGAAAAATGAAATACATTACTTTCTCCAACCCAGCTGAGTTCAAGTTCAAAAGATTTATCCTTCACTTCATCATGAACTATGTAGATTCTAGAAAGAGGAGTGAAGAAAACTGTTTACAAAGAGTTAGCCACTGACATTTTCCCTTCCCACAGCCAAGGATTAATATGCAAAATGAACAGTTGTTACAAAATTCTACTTGCACCCTCCCTTCTGCTAGTTTGTAGTATCACAATTTTCCTGTTTTTAACATGTTTCTCTTGTCTGGTAAAGGACGCACACACTAGTATGTAGTAGTTTTACATTAATGTACGAAGTAAATGCTGAAAGTAACATTCCCTCAATCACTTATAGTAGCATTCACTAACAATAAAACTTTCAGCCAAGATACCACCCAGCCATTTGGTCTTAACTCAAGCTATCTCTTATAACTAGTAATACAAACGCAGAGCAAGTATCTTGATCAAAGATGCAGACAACATAACACTTAAGTGATCCCATAGGCATGATGCATTTAGCCCTATTGCCTCAACTATTCGTGAAACGGAAGCCAGCAAGTAGTTCTAAAAATGTCTCCTGCAAGTCACATGCAAATAAAGTAATGAAGACTGAGTAAATGCAGCTCAAACTTACAAATGTTGTCTAATAGTACACATGTGCATGCACACACCTTGCACATCTGTAGTTAGTAACTTGTGTACAAGCCCCTATTTACAGATGGAACTGGCCATGTTACCATGCAGAATTAAAATAGTAAGTTATTCATGGGGTGTTGTACATAGTTCTGAAACTAGCCATCAGTCTATAAAATAAAAGGCAAATTGGCATTGATGACCAGACTGTAGACTGAATCTTATTTCCATGTCCTGCAAAAATATATAAACACCTTATAACCTTAATCTATTTGTTCACATGAGGAACACTAAAAAAAAATGCCAAAGAAGTTAATGTTCTCCAACAGCTCCCTCAAAGCAGTTGCACAAGTTAACTTCCTAAACAAAACTTTTAGTTCCAAGCTTGCATTCTTCAAAGTTTGAATTTAGGATGCTTAAATGCAAAGCTGAAAATGGATAGTTCTAATGGTAACTTTATATCCCTGGTCCTTTAGAAGAGGAGCTAGAACCCACAAGTTCACTAATTGCACTGGACATACTTGCCAGCCAAGATCAGAGCTCTGAATGCCTCAAAGCCTACATGGAATTGTAGGCACTGATCCTGTGAATTGCTCACACTATTTTCATTACCTCAACTCGCATGCCCTCACTCCCCTTTGTCTCATCCACCTCTTATTTTTGAGACTAAGTGCTTGTCTCCAACAGCTATCATATTGCTAGTGCAGCTAGGGGCCCCAAACTGGTTAAGGCCTTTCAGTGCTACTGTAGTGTTAAAGGATTGCTGATAAACTGAAAATGTCAAAAGAAAGTGTAAAGTGGATTAAAGGTGCATAGAGTTGCCCCATGCAACATTAAGCCTTCAGTACCATGCGGTTCACTTTTCTATTCTAATTCCTTAGACCAAAAACTGAAAGTCTGCCCCCATTTGTGCAGCTTGAAAGAGTTTGATCCCCCTTCTCACAGGGCTTTAAATAGGTATTAAGGTCCGAGATCCTACTTAAGCTCTCTGGTTCAGCACATCTCAAGGCAACCTGAGATATCTGCTGTATAGAACATGCATATGCCCCAGCATAAAAGGATTCATCCTTGTATATTTCTTCATAGCTTTCCAAGATATTGCTACAAAAATATTTTAATCTCATTTGCAACTAAACTTTAATATTAAAGTTTCACAGGCAAGCACACTAGATGTCCAAGAAACTCAGTGTAATTCCTGCAGTGGCTAAAGTTTGAAGGGGAAATGTGCTCAGATCTTCAAACCGTACTAACCCCTGCTCTGAAGTGTTTGCAATCTACCATTTAATTCATATAGAGAATCAGAGGACAGAATCATGGTGAAGGCAGCATTTTATAAATACCCAGCAGATTAGACCAACTCAATGCCAGAAATGGAAACTAAAGCCTTAAGATCAGAGGAAAAATGTCTAGGAAAGAGTCAGATACTGACATGAACAAACATTGAAAATACAAACGAAGGGAGACATAAGAGTGACCAAAGTTGACAGCTACAGTAAGCCAGGCAAGAAAATAGTTGGGGATCCCTGAAGGGCAGTTTCAGAAGAATGAAGGTGGTACAAAGTTAAAGCACCACCTTAACAATGCTGGATGTGAAGAGGTCTCTCACTGACCCTTAGGTAGAAAGAGTAGTGGGGTCAACACGAGGAGCGAGTAAACTAGCGTATTTAGAGGCAGAAGAAATATATGGTTGGAGAATTAGAATTAAGATAGGGCCAGAGGGGAAGAAGGTGGAGTCACAGACAATTAATGCCAGATTGCACATATTGTTTGATAGAGTTGGAAAGGTCCTAGATGGAGGGGAAGATGGCCATAAGGCAGGTTAACATGTAGGAAAATAGAACTGGGGTGCAGAATTGAAGAAATAGGAGTGTGAGTCCAGTGTTGGGGGTAGCAGCAGGCTTTAATGTGTGTTTGGAATCTTTCAATTTTCTCTCCTGCCGTGTTTGTGTGGTTTATAGCACCCGGGAAATGTGCTCAAGTTCAGCAAGAGCTATGTGGGGGCTCATAGCAGCCAGCAGATCAGACTAGGAAGGAAAAGTGACTATCCAGCAGTCTAATGTACACAGTACATAAAATATTTCTCTAGTCTTAATGACCTAACATGGTATTTGTAACACCTGTTTGCAAGTTAATGTTTCTAAAGCTATTAAGCTATTGTGCCATCAAATATCAAATCTGATTGCTAGTTTCCTCCAGGAGTCAACTAAGTCCTATCATTTCTCCACCCACATAGAAGGCTACATGTCATCTGGATAAATTGCACTGCACTTGCTCTCCTAACCAAGCAGTGATGCTCCTTAATCAGCTAGCAAGGCCCTCTCCAGGAACAGCATTCCTTTGCTTCATTCCCAGATACTGCCAAGCTAGGAAGCACCTGAAACAACAATTCATTAAGTTTGCATAGTATCAGAGGGGTAGCCGTGTTAGTCTGGATCTGCAGAAGCGACAAAGGGTCCTGTGGCACCTTATAGACTAACAGAGGTATTGAAGCATAAGCTTTCGTGGGTCAATACCCACTTCTTCGGATGCAAGTCTATAAGGTGCCACAGGACCCTTTGTCGCTTAAGTTTGCATAGGTCTATTTCCATAGTACCTCTGTATTATGAATTATGACCAGCTTCCCTTTCTCTCAAATGTTTACATTTAAAAAGAGTAGGAACACAGGCAAACATTTATCTACACTTAACTCACTGTTCCAAGCAACACCTAAAGTGACTAATGGAAAGGATAAAGATACATGTTTTCACTTCGTTTCCTTAGTGATGCCAAAAGCACAACTAGTTGACTCCTTTCACTGTTTCTGCTGTATCATCAGTTTCCCCATGCTGGGTAGATCTTTTGCACAGCAAGAAAGGAGGGAAAACCACACATTTAAAATAGGGAAATAAGATTGTAAAGTTAGTACAGGGACAGCCCTAGGAACAGAAGTAGTACTTTAAGCTTCCAATTTTATTTTTTTAACTGACTTAGTTCCATATTAGGGCCAGTTTGCTGATCTATTGAGATTTGTTTATTTTTCATGCGGGATGAGAGGGAAAAAAAGCACTGGGGATGAAAGGCCAGAAGAAAGGAAACTTACATTTTTGCAACTTCTTTAACAACATCACGGCAAGTCATTTCTTTCATCTGTGGGTAAGGAACATACAATTTAGTTGAGGATTTAACATTTTGTATTTTTGCAAAACACTTATCTACTAGGAGAAAGCCAGGATATTGGTGACTGATATACCAAAGTATATTACCTATGCAGGAACAAAACAAGAGTCTGCTGCACAATCCTGCCACAGACTCAGTCAAGAATAGAACCAAATTAAATTATCTAATTCCTTATTTTCACTTTTTATTCAGACTGCTACTTTTGTACGAGTCCCAAAAGTTATTCTTTCCCATATTCAGTTGCAGACAACTCAGCACACACATCTTCAGTTTGTGTTCCTTTCAACTGGAAGCTTAGAAGCTGAATAGCTTTTTATAAATCTCAGCATACATACCTTTACTTAGTTGATTATACTTTGACACCTTTTGACAGACTGTAACTAATGACACTATCATACCAACAGATGCATCTCTATCTTAGCACCTGTTCTAACAATCATACTTCAAGAGTCTCTAGGGCATTCCCGTTTACATATAGTGTCCCACCGGTAAATGCTAGTCTGATTTTGATAAGACAGACCTTGTAAGGCTGAACAGAGGATTGGTTTTTCATTTTGCATTTTTTCCTCAAACTCCTCTAGTTACATCGGAGTCCTGAGGCAGTCCACTGACAGCTGACCAAAATAAAGTTTCACACTTGATAACGGTAACATTTACACAACTGAATTCCAGGGCCCATCAGATGGCACAAGCTCATGTTAAAACATTCATACACATCAGATCTCAACAACCTCCCCCTTTTAGAGTAATGGAAAAGCAACACATCCTGCCATGTTGATTTAATACAGGCACAAAACTAGAAGATCATTGTTCCCTTTCCCCAATAATTGATTCTTAACGGAGACAGGATCATATCTGGACAAACACTTAGTGGACAACAAGATAGGATACAAGTCTACTGTGCTATTTGCGCTAAATGTTCACGCATTAATCTACTCATTTCGAAGCCGGGTAGATCAGAGCACACTAGGGAACTTTTAATGGATAGCAGCAGGCCCAGACATTGCTCATGCACAGCAGGCTAGTATAGGGTAGATTAGTTTGTGGCAAGATGGGGCACAAGGTATTTGTGTTGACACAAGCCCTAAGATATCACACACCAGTATCTTTGTATAACTATTGCATGCACCACAGAACTGATTTGTGCATTTATGCACTTGTGAAAGAGTGAGATTATTAGTCTACTGATGTTACAAAGATTTGCAGGCCACGTGCTTTGGCTAAACATTATCCCTGGCCATCTTTTTCATCTCAGATTTGTTAATCCTGCAGACAATAATATCAAAAGCTTGACACTGAATTTATTATTCAAAGGGTTACTTGTATCATTGTGTTCATATCCAAAGTAACGTAGGAAAGTTAAACATTAGATGGCACATGAATTGTCTCAAAAGCTGAATTTGAGAGATGCTAAAAACCTTTTCTCTGAGTGAATACAGATTCACACTTTGAGGTATTAAGTGTTTACAGCTACCACTAGAGGTGATTAAATCAGCGGTTCTTCATAATGTGAACCACATAACGAGGGAAAATATTTCACTAACCACCGTCCCTCCCAGATTCTGTATCTTCACTGCAGTATGCTTAGCTGTTCCCCTATAATGCTTGGTTGTCTAAAATCCGACACTACTAAGGAAAACCTTGCTTTAATATGACAGGTGTAGCTACTTCCTAACCTCTCCCCTCTTTTCTGGGTGTAGATTTTTATATGTAATCTCCAGCAGGCCATATTGTCCATCACTTCAAGTCACTTTGCAGTTTGCTACTTCTCCTAATTTTATGTTTGAAACTTGATCAAAAGTTAATCTGTGCCAAACATGCACCTGACAAATAGGTCAAAGTCACTGGAAACCTAAAGCTTTTCTCCACTTACCAGGAAGGGGTGGCCCGGGGGGGGGGCGGGCACAATCTATGCACAGTGATCGATCCACTAGCGGTTGATTTAGGGGGTCTAGTGAAGACCTGCTAAATCGACCGCCGATCGCTCTCCCATCAACTCTAGTACTCCACTGGAACGAGAAGCATAAGGTAAGTCAAAGGGAGAATTTTCTCCTGTCAAAACATCGACCTCAGCTACGTTATTTATGTAGCTGGAGTTGTGTAATTTAGGTCGACTGAGCCCCGTAGTGTAGACCTGCCCCTACAATCCTGAATGAGGTGCATCTACCAGGAAGCATTACAGCTTGAGACTGATGCAAGCTTTGCATGTGTTCCCCCTAAGGTGTGCACCTGCATGGGAGGCCATCAAGGGCCATGCACCAGCCGCACAGATGAGTGTGGAGGATGTGTTGGGTGGATGGGGGCAGTGGGGTGAGGTGGAGGGCAGTGATGGGGGTTTGGGAGAGCTTGGGGCATGCAGTGCTGCGGTGGGGACTGGAGACACTCTCTCTCCCTCGGCCCCAAACTCTGGCCAGGACTGTGATGGGGACGGGAGACACGCCTCTCTCCCTCGCAGCCCCACCTCCGGCCAGGGCTGCTGCAGGGGGATGTAGCTGGAGTCGACATAGCTTAGGTCGACGCTTTGCGGTGTTTACACCGCATGGGCTTGCAGGGACGGGAGACATGCCTCTCCCCCATCCAGCACAGTATCTTCATTAGCAGAATGTGTTTTCTCGACATCTGAATAGCTAGGAGATAATGCCTCAATAGAACCATCAGTAGTTTGCCAGAGAGATGCTTCGAGCAAGCTCCACCCCGATTGATAAGTTTTAACTTCATGTAAAGGTCTTATAAACCTCATTCTTGGCTATTACCTATGTTATTTTTTCTCGTGCTCTTAAAAAATGGCAAAAATAGTATTTCACTGTCCCTAGCTTACCATTGCATAAGAGACCAATTACTTGGATCAGCTGGCAGAAATTTTCTTGCCTTGAAGTTAGTCAATGGATCAATATAACATTGTCTCTCAACTCAAACTGTGCTCTGAATTCAGAAGAGCATCTGTTAAGCATTCCAAGAAAGCTTTAAGTATCAGCCTGAAGGAGTGAGCCTTTCCCACTTATAGATTGCAAAGGAATAATCTCTAGGTAAGACAAAGTTAAGACACATTCTGATAAGTATATTTTGGTTGAGCTCCCCTTGGGAAAACTAGGGGGGCTGATTGTTGCTCCATGCAACCCGCATTGGGGTGAATGTCAGCTTTGCACACTTTTGTTGAAATTCATCCAGGAACACAGGTGGCCACAGAAAATGCAATTTTCCCCCAATGCAGCAGAACCATCGTGGTTTCACTACATGTGAATGGGTAACTGTTCAGTGGGTGCACAGAGGACACTGTACCTCCTGCATGTGACAGAACTGGGTTCCACACTAGCTATGCATAGGTCACTACAGAAAGGGGTTAAGGAATGGGCCAAGGAATGGAAAAAGGCCATGGTTATACTTATCCAGTGGTTGTGGCAAGGAATATTATTAGACCAGGGTGCAGGAATCACAGGGTCTGGTACAACTGCAAAGTGTATGTGTCTGCTCTGGCCACAGGTTGGGATGTTCATTCTGTAACCCCATCCTCACCCCCACATTGCCTCAGTTTCCCCATTTTCCAGATGGGAATAACGATATTGACCTTCCTCTGTAAAACACTGATATTTATAAAGGAAAAGCAGTAAACATTGTTGGCTTTTCTATTTGAGTTTTAAAAGGAAACTACCAAAACTAGGACTTAATGGACATGTTTTTGTGACTTTTTATGTCTGATTTCCAGTGACAACAATTCCCTGTTGTGGATTTAAACCTCCCCTTGCAGTGTCTGCAAAGCTTTTTGTGGGCAGGAGGACAGGTGGTTTTTCTAGGGGCCTAGTCCTGCAAAGTATTACTCATGTAGCTGTTACTCATGTGAGTGGCCACCTTTACCAGTTTTCCACCAAAGCTCAGAAAGCCGTACATAATCTCTAGCACAAGCTAAGCAATCCACTTTTTGCACTCTTAAATCAAAGGTTGTCCAATATATCCACGTTATTAGATGAATAATTTGTATTTTACACAATTAACTCACTTCAGGAATACTATAGAACAAAGGTGTGAATGACTGATATTTGCAGGTTAACTGAGCTCTTTGGGAGAGAAAGTCCCAACCTCTCCTGTTAATAGTAATAAATTAACATATTGCTTTGCAAGTTTCTTTGCAAACCTGAAACAATTTTAGTAGTTATAACACTCCCTCATATGTGGCTCAATAGCCATTCAATAAATGCAGTTTACCCCACATGCTTTTGATTACTTCACCTATGCTCTGTCTACTAAACTATTTCTCCTGGGATGGATTTGAACTTTCCAAACTTCTGAGCAACTTCAAAGTGCTTCTTCTCTCCACCTTCTCTCCCTTTCTCCTCACAAAAGAAAATAGATTTCTATAAGAAATTATGCAGGCTAGTGAGGAAAGTTGGGCAATGTTCCAGTATTGGATTAGTAAAGTTTCAAATCCATCATCTGTGACTTCAAATGTAAAAACGGGAGCTTTCTACCACTGGGAAGAGGAGATTCCCAGTTTTCCAATGGAGCCCTTCATTAGCTTTGGAGGATCTCGAAATCTGACTTCACAGTAATTACATTTATTTTAGGCAATATGTAGAGATTTTTAAACCTCTCACTTGGAGGCCAGACAGTTGTATTTATGTGAGCCAAACTTCATAGGTGAAGGGTAAAGTTTTAACAAAAACAGTTCTAAAAGTGGTTTGTGTTCTGTATATACTGCATTTGACAGTGTAAGTTGGTATACAGGTTTAGCTGGTACTGGTGCTGCAAAACTCACAAGTTACTTTGACAATCATTAATATAGTCATCCAAGCTCATGTCAATAAAGCTTTTAATGCTACATATCTATATACTGCTTTAAGAAATTACTAGAAAAAATGATATCAACATGATTCTCAACAAGTATATTGGAAGGGAGCAAGACGACTGGCTGGTGCTTCACCTGATGAGAACAAACATCTCTGATCTTACTTCTCCATGACAGGATATTTTAGTACAATTCATATAGTATTCCTCTTGTCATTCAGCATGGGAAAGAGATGGGGCTGCAGCCCCATTCATTGTTCTTTAGGGGATGTTCCAATCACAGTGGGCTATAGGGAAATGTTCCTGTACAGAGCAAGTAGCTTCATCTACTTGCTAACCTCCCTTGTGGCAGAGTGCACTGATGCCCACTAAACCTTACCTTCAAAAACCTAAAAGTTACAGCACAACAGTGGTAGCTAGGAATATCTGTCTTGAAATGGATTAGTACAAAATAACTGGATATACTGTATATTATACTGTTAATACCATCCTACCTGAAGTTTTTCAATCTCTGTCTTTGCAGCTTGTCTGGCTTTACCAATGGCACACCCCCAATAACCCTATAAAAGCAACAAGAGATTAGTTAAAGTTTGGTTATAATCTCTCTTACAGCGAGGGTTTCTTTAATATTCTTTAGTTGTAAGAACTCAGTAAAGTGTTGCAGTTTACGATGCAGAACTCTGAGTATACCTGTAGGTAATATTACAGTAACAACAAACCATCTTTCTCAGTAAATTCCTCAGAGCGGAATCCTATTTATACTAGTGTTTTAACAGAATAAATGAAAACGCCCAAAACCTTGGCAAAGTGAGCATAGTAATTTCTTTTATTGGACCAACCACTGTTGGTGAGAGACAAGCTTTCGAGCTTTACACAGAGCTCTTCTTTAGGACTGGAAATTAACTCAAAGTGTCACTGCTAAATACAAGGTTTGAACAGATTGCTTAGCATAAGTAGTTAACATACATTTCAAGGGACCATTAAAGGTGACCCCTGCAGTCATGAGAAGGAAGGGAAGGGAGTAGAGGAAACAGCTGGGCATTGTTAGGGGGTTGCAGATAGTTGTAATAAGCCATAAATTCAGAGTGTCTATTCAGTCCGTGATTTTTAGTGTCTAGCAAAGTTATGAATTTAAGCTTCCAGGCTTGTCTTTTGAAAGCATTGTGCAAGTTTCCTTTGAGGATGAGAACTGATATAGAATGATCACTTTATGAAAAGTGTTCACCCATAAGTGATATGGCGGTTTTGTCTTTTATCATTTTCCTACATTCATTCGAGAGCGCAGTGATTGTCTGGTTTCAGGCACATGGTTGCTATGGGACATTTAGTGCACTGGATGAGGTACACCACATGTAGCAATGCGTAGGACCCATGGATCTTAAAAGGAGTGTTGTGGTGAGCGTTGATCATTGTAGCAGTGGAGATGTCTCTGCAGGTTTTGCATCTGTGGTTCTAGCAGAGTCTGGTGCCGCTTTGAGTTAGTGTGTCCTGGTCTGTAGGGAATTTGCTTCTGATGAGCTTGAAGAGGCAGGGGGTTATTTGAAGGCCAGAAGAAGGGATTCAGGAAAGATTTCCTTCAAGATGGGGTCCCCATCAAGTATGGGTTGTAGCTATTTGATGGTACCCTGTATGGGTTCCAGTGTGTGGTGGCAGGTGACACCTATGGGTGTGCGGTTGGAGGAGGTTTAAATTCTATGTTGAAGCCAGTTCTCTTGTGGTATTTGGATGGTCCATTCCATGATGTGATCTATTTCTCTAGTGGAGTGCACCCCTTCACTGCTACAATGATCAACGCTTCCCACAACACATTTTTCAAGATCGATGGGTCCTGTACACATGCCTATCACAACGTCGTGTACTTCATCCAGCGCACTACATGCCCCGATAGCAACTATGTGAGTGAAACCAATCACTACACACTCAAATGTAGGAAAATGACAAAAGACAAAAATACCCCGTCACTCCCACCCATGAGTGAACACTTTTCACAAAGCGATCACTCTATAACTGACCTATCAGTAGGGTGACCAGATGTCCCAATTTTATCGGGACAGTCCCGATATTTTGGGCTTTTTCTTATATAGGCCTTTATTACCCCTCACCCAGTCCCAATTTTTCACACTTGCTATCTGGTCATACTACCTATCAGTCCTCATCTTCAAAGGAAACCTGCACAACATTTTCAAAACATGAGCCTGAGAGCTTACATTCATAATTTAGCTAGACACTAAAAATAATGGACTGGACACACTAGACTTATGGTTTATTACAACAATTTATATAACCCATGAGTAACCCCAGCACAGCTGCCCTCCCCCCTTCCTTTTTCTTTCCCCCCTGTGACTGGAGGTGTGTTACCGGGCCACTTCATCTTGAATGGTCCCTTGAAATGTGTTAACTACTCATGCTAAACAATCTGTTCTACCTTGTATTTAGCTGTGACACTAATTACCTTTCCCAGACCTGAAGTAGAGCTCCATGTGAGCTCGAAAGCTTGTCTCTCTCACCAACAGAAGTTGGTCCAATAAAAGATATTACCTCATCCACCTTCTCTCTCCAATATCCTAGGATCAACATGGCTTCAACACCGCATACAACACTAAACATTCCATTTGGATTGCATCATCACTTCCACCCCAAAAAAGTCAGTTTGGCTGTACAACATATATCCATCTCTGGTAATTAACATACTACTCTACATTCCATCTGGTCACGACTGTTTTCCCAACATCTCCGCTCATGCCATCTGTCCCTTCCCATCATTCTCCTTTGCAGAACTCCCACTGGTGCGTTATCTGCCTTGAAGCATTTTATATGTTAAAGCCTAGCTGTTCTTACTGATTTTTGTTGGACCCCAAAAACTGCAGCTTTAAAAGTTTCACATACTCTGGAGTGTCTTTGCAGAATATGTTTTCTATATTCCTCATGCTTAGGTGGGAGAGGTGGTCACCAAACATCTGTTTTAGTCACAAAGGAAGTATTAATCTCCTAATTTTTGCACTGCAAGCACAGTGGTAAATACAGTGGAGTTTAACCATGTATACCATTTGATGAAGGAAGGAGATGCAGATCAGTGACTCACCTTCTTATACCTCACAGCACAGAAATCAATGTAATACACAAACTACTGAAACACAAGGTTGAAATGCCTATGGGTCATCCATCTAGTCCAGTCTGTCTCTTGACAGTGGCTAGTACCAGATGCTTCAGAGAAAGAAGCCCTATAGTGGACGATTATGGAATAATCTGTCCACAAAGGTAGTTTCTTGCTAACCTCATTCGTGTTAGCCATGACCTGAAGCACATAGGGTTTACATCTTTTCTTAAAAAGAAGAAGTTTTTATCCTTATATAAGCCTGAACACTCTCAGTACACAGATATCTAATAACGTTTGAATCCTAAATCCTTGGATTTAATGATATCCTGTGGCACTGAGTTCCACAGGTGGCGTACAGTAGTATTTGTTTTGCCAGTTTTGAATTGGCTCAAAGAAAGGTTTACAAGTCTTCAATTCTAAGATCATCCCAGCAACTATATTAAAAATAGGTACAGCATTTCCTACCCTCCAGTATATTGAGACATGGCTGATTTGTTAATAAGAATATGCCACTTCATTCTTAAAGTCCTTTAGAACTCTTGGATGGATGCCATCTAGCACTGGCAACTTGCTACTCTTTAATGTATCAATTAGTTCCAACAACTTCCCTTGATATCTACTCTTAGCAGGGAATAAAGGTACAGTACAGACCCGTTTACGCGTGAATCCACTTAACGCGCAGTAGCGCCATTACTCCCAGTGCTACCTATTTAACATGTGAGACTTGTTAACACACGGTATAGGAACTTGCTATGTAGCGCTACACATTTTCTCACTAACTAACTGACATAGAAATCGACAGGAAGTGCGGAGCGGAAAGGTGTTGTAGGCCTACTGGTGTTTCCTCTTCCTTTTGATCGCCGATATTGGTAAAGACGTACCACACATGCTTAGTCATTGAATTTATATTCTTGCAAAGCGCCGTTAACAGATAGGCCTTCAGTATTTGGGATGCTGTGAATACGTATGTAATCCTAGATAATTATACATGTATATATAGATATCTTAAGATATTTCAGCATGGCCCTCTTAACCCACGCTCAGTTAACACGCAGTCGTGACAACTTGACTCCTGACATCCGCGTGTAAACGGGTCTGTACCGTACCTCCACAATATCCTCTGCAGTAAAGACTGATGCAAAGAAACCATTTGGCTTTTCTGCGGTGTCCTGATCCTCCTTAATTGTATCTCTTACACTCTAGTCATGCAGTAGACCCATAGATTCTCAATGTTTCTTGCTTCTGATACTAACAGAATGTGTTACTTGTTTTTTCAGATCTTTGGCTATTCTTCAGATTTGTAGCCTCCTAATTTCCATTTTACCTACCATTGTTTCCTAGTAATTTAAAACCCTCTCTACAGAGGCTCTGAAGTTCCCCCTGTGTGGCTGGTCCTGTGCATGGAACGAGAAGCTTTTCCGTAAAAAGCTACTGTAGGCATTGACGTGAGGTTATCTAAACAAATACTTTGCCTCAGTCCTTAATGAGGCTAATGAGGAGCTTAGGAATAGTGGCAGCATGACAAATGGGAATAAGGATGTGGGGGTAGATAGTACCATATCCGAGGTAGAAGCCAAACTTGAACAGCTTAATGAGAGTAAATCAGGCGGCCCAGATAATCTTCATCCAAGAATATTAAAGGAACTGGCACATGAAATTGCAAGCCCATTAGCAAAAATTTTTAATGAATCTCTAAACTCAGGGGTTGTACCGTTTGACTGGAGAATAGCTAATATAGTTCCTATTTTTAAGAAAGGGAAAAAAAAGTGACCCAGGTAACTACAGGCCTGTTAGTTTGACATCTGTAGTATGCAAGGTCTTGGAAAAAATGTTGAAGGAGAAAGTAGTTAAGGACCTTGAGGTCAATGGCAATTGGGACAAATTACAACATGGTTTTACAAAAGGTAGATCGTGCCAAACCAACTTGATCTCCTTCTTTGAGAAAGTAACAGATTTTTTAGATAAAGGAAACGCAGTGGATCTAATCTACCTCGATTTCAGTAAGGCATTTGATACAGTACCACATGAGGAATTATTGGTTTTATTGGAAAAGATGGGGATCAATATGAAAATTGAGAGGTGGATCAGGAACTGGTTAAAGGGGAGACTACAGCGGGTCATACTGAAAGGTGAACTGTCAGGTTGGAGGGAGGTTACTAGTGGAGTTCCTCAAGGTTCAGTTTTGGGACCAATTTTATTTTATCTTTTTATTACTGACCTCGGAACCAAAAGTGGGAGTGTGCTAATAAAGTTTGCAGATGACACAAAGTTGGGAGGTATTGCCAATTCAGAAAAGGATCGGGATATCCTACAGGAAGATCTGGATGACCTTGTAAACTGGAGTAATAGTAATAGGATGAAATTTAATAGTGAGAAGTGTAAGGTTATGCATTTAGGGATTAACAACAAGAATTTTAGTTATAAGCTGGGGACGCATCAGTTGGAAGTAACGGAAGAGGAGAAGGACCTCGGAGTCCTGGTTGATCACAGGATGACTATGAGTCGCCAATGTGATGTGGCCGTGAAAAAAGCTAATGCGGTCTTGGGATGCATTAAGCGAGGTATTTCTAGTAGAGATAAGGAGGTGTTAGTACCGTTATACAAGGCATTGGTGAGACCTCATCTGGAATACTGTGTGCAGTTCTGGTCTCCCATGTTTAAGAAGGATGAATTCAAACTGGAACAGGTACAAAGAAGGGCCACTAGGATGATCCGAGGAATGGAAAACCTGTCGTATGAAAGGAGACTCAAGGAGCTTGGTTTGTTTACCTTCACCAAAAGAAGGCTGAGGGGAGATATGATTGCTGTCTTTAAATATATCAGAGGGATAAATACCAGGGAGGGAGAGGAATTATTTCAGCTCAGTACCAATGTGGACACAAGAACAAATGGATATAAACTGGCCATCAGGAAGTTTAGACTTGAAATTAGACGAAGGTTTCTAACCATCAGAGGAGTGAAGTTCTGGAACAGCCTTCCAAGGGAAGCAGTGGGGGGAAAAAGACCTATCTGGCTTCAAGATTAAGCTAGATACGTTTATGGAGGGGATGGTTTGATGGGATAACATGATCTTAGTCAAAGGTCAATTAATTGCCATCAGTGGTAAATAGGACCAATGGTCAATGATGGGATGTTAGAAGTTACTACAGAGAACTTTTTCCTGGGTGTCTGGCTGGTGAGTCTTGCCCACATGCTTGGGGTTCAGCTGATCGCCATATTTGGGGTCGGGAAGGAATTTTCCTCCAGGGTAGATTGGCAGAGGCCCTGGAGGTTTTTTGCCTTCCTCTGCAGCATGGGGCACGGGTCACTTACCGGAGGTTTCTCTGCATCCTGAAGTCTTTAAACCATGATTTGAGGACTTCAATAGCCGAGACATAGGTGAGAGGATTATTCCAGGAGTGGGTGGGTGAGATTCTGTGGCCTGCATTATGCAGGAGGTCAGACTAGATGATCATAATGGTCCCTTCTGACCTTAAAGTCTATGAGGGTGTCTAAAACTAGCTAGGAATAGCTAACCAATACTGTGCTTGTTATGGTTAGTATATATCTATTAGACATTTGCTATAGTAAAATATCTTTACTCAGAGATGTGCTCATTAGGATAAAATACAAAGTGTCAGATTCTATGTGAATATTGTATTCACAAGCCCGACTGTCATGCCCAACTTAAGTATTTAAATATATTCAAACAAGACTATGAAAATAAACCATTAACTGAAATTTCCAAAGTGAAACTGTTGTGCTGCAAAGTTTAAATTTTAACAGTAATCATTCAATGGTGAAGTAATATAACACTGACCTAGTATGTATATACCACAGGATACACACACGCTTTAATAGGGCCAATTTCTCAATGTTTAACACAATTATGGTCACGAGTGAGTGGGAGGAAAAATTTAAACAATAAAAGTGTGAATTATATTTAGGAGTTGTTTAAGAAAACATTGCTAGATGCCCCCCAAGCCTCAAAATTCCAGTGTCAATAAAGAATGATTCTTTGGTTAAAAAAATCATAATCAACAGAAAGAGGGGAAGTCAACAGGAAAGACTAAAAATCCATCAGTTATTAAATACAGAGAGTTGACAGGAAAAGCTAAAGGTGTAAATGAAAAAACTAAGTAGGATTAACAATAAGCAGTAATTTTTTTTAATATCAGAAACAAAAGAAAACCTAGCACCGGTTTTGGTCTGTTATTCAACAGGGATGGAAAAGCTGTTGATACAGAAGAGGCAGATGTAGTCAGTACATTTCTGTTCTGCATTTAGAAAGAAGCTGGATGATGTATTCACAGCTTACACTGACAGTGAAATACTTTCTATTGAAAAATGTGACTAGGGAGGGTGTTAAACAGTATCTTGCATCCAGGAGGCTTAAAAGTACTGGCTGATGCGCTCTGACCCACTGATACTGATATTTAAGAAATCTTGGTGTACTGGGAGAGTTCCACAAGACTGAAAACAGCAACATTTAAAAAAGGTAAATGGGAGGAACCAGGTAACTATAAGCCTTTTTAAGCAGATGCAACTTTAATTCTAACATTTAACGTCTGAGTCTTTGCAACCTTAGTGTTCTTTTAATACAGTTTGTGTATAACATATGTAGGTTGCAACTGAAAACTAAGTCAGGAAATTCAGATCAAGGCTTAGAGACTATCCTTAGCTATCCACACTTTGAAAGATTTCCTTGCCTTACAAATGAGCTTACTAAGCACGTCCTTAGGGATATACAATGAGCAGGGCTTTGCTGTTACAGTAGTACTACACTTCCTGCTGTTGTCTATGGTCTTGTATTGTCCTGTTTGTTCTTTAGCTGACTATTCAGAGCTAGCCCTGGCAAGCATTATGATGTACAAGAGATGTGTCCGTCTTGATCTGACATTATTAAAGCAGTGTCTTAAGGGAGTCTACCTGGAGGTAACTGTTAGTAAGTTGGACTCTTACTACATGCCACGTGCTTTTTGTGTCAGAGTCCCATTCACTAATACCTGACTTCGGAAGACAGAACAGTTAAAGTGATATGCTGGGTTTCTGACACATTTAGCAGAGGGGTTTAACAGACAAGCTACTTTTCCAAAAAAGTCCTTGACACTTATCTTTAACAAATATGAAACCAGGTTTGAGAAATGCTGTCAATTACAATTGACAGTGATTTTGAAGAGGTCTATCTCAAGAGTACTTAGCTTGCAAACAGACAAGCCGCATCAATGCCATACAACGCTACCAGTTCAACTGTCATCCAGCACTAGTGACCACTATCCAAAGAGAAAATCCTATAGTTCATGACCCTATTAGGAACTATTAGGTCAGAAGATATTTGAGGCTATTTCAAAATACTCACATATGAAACACCTGATGGGTCAATCATGTAAAGTTGAGCGCCATCATCCTCATCATAAGACCCTAACATGAAACTGAATAAAGAAAACGAGATAATAGAAGACAGATTATGCACGGTGCTACAAAAATCACAAAATTACAAAGATTAATTATACTGCCTTGGTTTTTTTGCTCGCAACAGACAACAAGGTGTCATCATTGTTCTTGCAGTGAAACCTCCACTACATACTACCTTCCAACAAGAAACCCATCTTAACTTTTTGGGTACCCTCATTCCCAAAGCTGTCAGTACAGTTTTGTTCGACCTATAGCTATAAGATCTTTCTTAAATTACTGACGTATTGGTCCTTTGGATTGTCATTTAAGATAGGCAGCACTGTATTTACAATGCCTCACTTAGCAACACAGCCAGAGAAGCAAATTTTCAAATGACAATTTTGCTTTTGAGATTCCCATGGAAGTTACCAGCACAAGCGTCTCAGTTTTAAAATGTAGGAATAATTAGATATTTTGCCTAGTAATCAAATGCATCTTTACAGAGACATATGAGCTCTTTACCTAAAGTCCTCCTCAATATTACCAATATAATTACACTTGTTTTTATGATATAGATAGAGACACACAAACATACTGAGGCACAGATACACGAAGGTGAAAAATCACTTTATAAATACCTAAGATAGATTTATCTATTGTGCACTGAATCAAGATTCTCACAATCAAGCACAAGTATTTAAAAAACGTATACCTGCAGCCAAAAGGTCTGACAGCACTGTATAGTGTGTAGGCATGTACATACATGGCCACTCTGTCGGCAAGATGCTAGGGGAGGGGAAAAAAGGAAGAGTTTTAAAACATTTAATTTAATGAAATAAACATGCCTCAAGTAAAACAATTCAAAACAGGCTACCTTCCTTGTCACGGGATCTAAGGAAACCTAAAGAATGAATTTGTGCTAAAAACACCAGTTACTTACCTTCAGTGGAATATTATATCCATAGTTGGATCTAAAGTTAGAAGCTTCTTCTCTAGCTATGTCTGCCAAAGAACGAGCATCTGCCAGGAGTCCTGCTACTGCCTGAAATGAAGAGTATCACCATCTAAAGTCAACACTCAGATAAATTACCGATATTTCTTGCAATCTAACTGACAAACTTTAGACAATGTCTAATTCTGTTACTGTAACTTAAACAGGTTTTCACTACACCATACACATGTCCTTTCAAAACTGACCATGATATCTGGTCCCTTTATACCAGCCATTATAGCATTCTGCTCCTTCCGTCCCACGCCCCTTTCAAAAGAAGGTGAGAATTTCTTGTATGTTAGTACTGTTGTTGTGTGTTTTACCATTCTTAGAAAATGTGTTTTATGATATGGGTAACAAGAGGTTGCTTTCTTAATATTTAGTTTATGCATATTTCTTCTCTCATTGGACCATTTGTTTTAATGCATACAGAGAAAGAAACCAGAGAAAGTTAACTCTAGAATGAGGAAATATCACAGATCAGCCTCCCATTTTACTGTGAGATTTTGCTTGTATGTGAACAGGTTTATACACATACCCACAAACAGGACTAGAAGTGCATACACAGAATTGAGAATCAGATTTGTCTAAATGTCCCTTGACTTTTCTCTGACTACAAGTTCAGAAGTGTTGGGATACAGTACTTCACAAGCTATTTAATATTGGCTATATTTATGCAATGGACTATCCATTTTCTGTGACGTTTTCCTAACTCATAGGAGAAAAGCAAGAAGTGTTGCAGCACCTCACCATTCCAACATGTCGATCAACATTAAAGAGACGTTTATTGGAACCTTCTTCATAAAGCTTGGACAAGACTAGTTTTTCTACTCCGAAGACAACACCATCTTTACATCTTATGCCAATTGCTGTACTGAAAGACAAGTCAAATATAAGAAGAGTAAGATTTTTTTTTTTAAACAAACAAAAAACCCACACTAAATAGCTAGGAGTGGGATTGGAAAGTTATTTTAGCATTTCTTTATCAAAGTTAAATGGGTGCAGGACTGAAGTACAAGACAGCTTAAAGTGAGATAGATCTGCTCCATGATTTCATTGCTGCCTTGAAAATGGGGAGGAAAAGAGTAATACCAGGGTGGATTTGACAGTTTTCCTATAGTTCTGAAGCGGGAGCATTTACGTTATTTTACTTCAATCCCCCTCTCCCCCAATAAGCACATAATCATAAAAGTAGGAACACAGCTCCTGAGTGCACCCAGGCAGTGGCACAAGTACTCAAGAACCTCTTGTCATCACTAAGTTAGGAGGGCAATGGCCCCTACCTACTCCATAAGGAAGAGGTTCTCACATTAGGGAGCACAGAATGAATTATGATGTAATTGGAACAACAGAGACTTGGTGGGATAACTCACATGATTGGAGTACTGTCATGGATGGATATAAACTGTTCAGGAAGGATAGGCAGGGCAGAAAAGGTGGGGGAGTTGCGTTGTATGTAAGAGAGCAGTATGACTGCTCAGAGCTCCAGTATGAAACTGCAGAAAAACCTGAGAGTCTCTGGATTAAATTTAGAAGTGTGAGCAACAAGGGTAATGTCGTGGTGGGAGTCTGCTACAGACCACCAGACCAGGGGGATGAGGTGGACGAGGCTTTCTTCCAGCAACTAACAGAAGTTACTAGATCACAGGCCCTGGTTCTCATGGGTGACTTTAATCACCCCGATATCTGCTGGGAGAGCAATACAGCGGTCCACAGACAATCCAGGAAGTTTTTGGAAAGTGTAGGGGACAATTTCCTGGTGCAAGTGCTGGAGGAACCAACTAGGGGAAAAGCTCTTCTTGACCTGCTGCTCACAAACAGGGAGGAAATAGTAGAGGAAGCAATAGTGGATGGGAACCTGGGAGGCAGTGACCATGAGATGGTCGAGTTCAGGATCCTGACACAAGGAAGAAAGGAGAGCAGTAGAATACAGAGCCTGGACTTCAGAAAAGCAGACTTTGACTCCCTCAGGGAACTGATGGGCAAGGTCCCCTGGGAGAATAACATGAGGGGGAAAGGAGTCGAGGAAAGCTGGCTGTATTTTAAAGAATCCTTATTGAGGTTGCAGGAACAAACCATCCCGATGTGTAGAAAGAAAAGTAAATATGGCAGGCGACCAGCTTGGCTTAACAGTGAAATCCTTGCTCGTCTTAAACACAAAAAAGCAGCTTACAAGAAGTGGAAGATTGGACAAATGACCAGGGAGGAGTATAAAAATATTGTTCAGGCATGCAGGAGTGAAATTAGGAAGGCCAAATCACACTTGGAGTTGCAGCTAGCCGGAGATGTTAGGAGTAACAAGAAGGGTTTCTTCAGGTATGTGAGCAACAAGAAGAAAGTCAAGGAACGTGTGGGCCCCTTGCTGAATGAGGGAGGGAACCTAGTGACAGAGGATGTGGAGAAAGCTAGTGTACTCAATGCTTTTTTTGCCTCTGTCTTCACAGACAAGGTCAGCTCCCAGACAGCTGCACTCCGCAGCGCGGTATGGGGAGGAGGTGACCAGCCCTCTGTGGAGAAAGAAGTAGTTCAGGACTATTTAGAAAAGCTGGACGAACACAAGTCCATGGGGCCGGATGCACTGCATCCGAGGGTGCTAAAGGAGTTGGCCGATGTGATTGCAGAGCCATTGGCCATTATCTCTGACAAATCATGGCAACTGGGGGAGGTCCCGGATGACTGGAAAAAAGCTAATGTAGTGCCCATCTTTAAAAAAGGGAAAAAGGAAGATCCGGGGAACTACAGGCCAGTCAGTCTCACCTCAGTCCCTGGAAAAATCATGGAACAGGTCCTCAAGGAATCAATTCTGAACCACTTAAAGGAGGGGAAAGTGATCAGGAACAGTCAGCATGGATTCACCAAGGGCAAGTCATGCCTGACTAACCTAACTGCCTTCTATGATGAGATAACTGGCTCTGTGGATGAGGGGAAAGCAGTGGATGTGCTATTTCTTGACTTTAGCAAAGCTTTTGATACAGTCTCCCACAGTGTTCTTGCCAGCAAGTTAAAGTAGTATGGGCTGGATGAATGGACGGTAAGGTGGATAGAAAACTGGCTGGATGGTCGTGCTCAACGGGTAGTGATCAATGGCTCCATGTCTGGTTGGCAGCCGGTATCAAGTGGAGTGCCCCAAGGGTCGGTGCTGGGGCCAGTTTTGTTCAATATCTTCATCAACGATCTGGAGGATGGTGTGGACTGCCCCCTTAGCAAGTTTGCAGATGACACTAAACTGGGAGGAGTGGTTGATACGCTGGAGGGTAGGGACAGGATACAGAGGGACCTAGACAAATTATCAGAGGGGTAGCCGTGTTAGTCTGGATCTGCAGAAGCGACAAAGGGTCCTGTGGCACCTTATAGACTAACAGAGGTATTGAAGCATAAGCTTTCGTGGGTCTCCGAAGAAGTGGGTATTGACCCACGAAAGCTTATGCTTCAATACCTCTGTTAGTCTATAAGGTGCCACAGGACCCTTTGTCGCTAGACAAATTAGAGGATTGGGCCAAAAGAAATCTGATGAGGTTCAACAAGGACAAGTGCAGAGTCCTGCACTTAGGACGGAAGAATCCCATGCACTGCTACAGACTAGGGACCGAATGGCTGGGCAGCAGTTCTGCAAAAAAGGACCTAGGGGTTACGGTGGACGAAAAGCTGAATATGAGTCAATAGTGTGCCCTTGTTGCCAAGAAGGCTAACGGCATTTTGGGCTGTATAAGTAGGGGCATTTCCAGCAGATCGAGGGACGTGATTATTCCTCTCTATTCGGCACTGGTGAGGCCTCATTTGGAGTACTGTGTCCAGTTTTGGGCCCCACACTACAAGAAGGATGTGGATAAATTGGAAAGAGTCCAACGGAGGGCAACAAAAATGATTAGGGGGCTGGACCACATGACTTATGAGGAGAGGCTGAGGGAACTGGGATTGTTTAGCCTGCAGAAGAGAAGAGTGAGGGGGGGATTTGATAGCTGCTTTCAACTACCTAAAAGGGGGTTCCAAAGAGGATGGATCTAGACTGTTCTCAGTGGTAGAAGATGACAGAACAAGGAGTAATGGTCTCATGTTGCAGTGGGGGAGGTTTAGGTTGGTATTAGGAAAAACTTTTTCACTAGTAGGGTGGTGAAGCACTGGAATGGGTTACCTAGGGAGGTGGTGGAATCTCCTTCCTTAGAGGTTTTTAAGGTCAGGCTTGACAAAGCCCTGGCTGGGATGATCTAGTTGGGGTTGGTCCTGCTTTGAGCAGGGGGTTGGACTAGATGACCTCCTGAGGTCCCTTCCAACCCTGAGATTCTATGATTCTATTCTATGATTCTATGAATTCTGGGGTAGCGTGAGAAGCAGCTCTGCCTTCAGAGCTGGAAGCCAGAGAGCAGCAGCCGCTGACCAGGCATCCAGCTCTGAAGGTAGCACCACCACTAACAGCAGCGGAGAAGTAAGGGTGGCAATGCCATACCATGCCATCATTACTTCACTGCTGCTGGTGGCAGCGTTGCCTTCAGAGCTGGGTACCTGGCCAGCAGCTGCCACTTCCACTCTGCCTTCAGAGTTGGACGGATGTATATGTACTTGTGTGGCGAGAGCGGGAGGTGTAAACTACTACAGAGAAGGGGGGAGGGGCTCAATCAAATAAGTTTGAGAACCACTGCCATAAAGTGCAACACTGACAAATTCCCTCCTCCCTCCATGGGGCTAAATCATATCCTCTAAGTGCCTAACAAGAAAGTATCTAGACATCAAAAAGTCTCACTGACCAAGTGAATACAGAAGAGAAGATAAATCACTAGAACATGCACTTCAGTGAAATTAAATAGTTCTTACCAATTGGTCCATATCATAGTGAGAATTAGCACAAAATAGTTTTGGATGCATATTTAAGATTTATGAACCATTCCACAATTAGTTTTAGGATGGTATTACAGATGGTAAGAGATCTTTAAAAGCATTTGATGAAGTCACTAAAATGGTGATATACTCCCGAGATATTAAATATTCACACTAGCTTGAGTACCACACAGATTTATTTTGAACTATGTTGTTATTTCTATTGCAATAGTATCCAGAGACCCAGATCAAGACCAGTTGCTGTACAAACACAGGATGATCCAATCCATACCTCAAAGCATTTTATCTGCATTTACTAGTAGTCAACATGTCCAGATTGTGCTACAACACAATAGAGTATTTACATTTTTATAGCTGCCAACTGACATATGCCTGAGGGAACATATGTAGTCTTGGTTTGGCTAAAACTACAGCGTCAGCCTCCCTATCATTCTTTAAGAAACTGGCAACAGCCAGTGAGACTACTACCAACCTGTGTGGTCCTGAGCAAGGTACTTGACTTCTCAGTGCCCCAATTCACCATCTCTAAAATAGCCTATATGGTATTTATATAGCCTATTACCATAATATAAGCACCTTACATATATTAAGGACCTATGCAATCAGCTTTTGCCCCAAGTATGAGATTTTATTACACTTAGCACACATGAATAATTTACTACCTTCCTTTTCAGTCTCTCAAGCCATGCCTTTATAATTTTTGTTCCTCCAAACTATAGAACAAATAAGGACGACTACACTCCCTTTATATTTAATCTGAAGCGCTTCCTGAGAGGAATAGTCACAAAATTGGCTCATCGCTTATTTCAGGAGTACAATTTTCTTTGCAATACTATCTTAACTATCTGCCCTAATCACATTTATCTTGTCATTTTTAAAGAAACAGGTAAAGTAAAAAACAAACATTTCTCTTACCTACTATTCTCCACAGCTTTCATAGCATATTCAACTTGAAATACTCTGCCATCTGGAGAGAATGTGGAAGCTGACAGGTCATACTGGAAAGGAAGAAAAACACACTACTCAGTATAAAAAAAGTTACAGAGCCCACATAGTGGTAGTAACTAAGCTATTTTTCTATGCAAAGTCTTAAAGTGAGTCTCTGGAGAAAATCTGTATAAGAACATAAGAATGGCCATACTGGGTGAGACCAAAAGTCCATCTAGCCCAGTATCCTGTCTTCCGACAGTGGCCAATGCCAGGTGCCCCAGAGGGAATAAACAGAACAGGGCAATCATCAAGCTTCTGGCAAACAGAGACTAGGGACACCATCTCCGCCCATCCTGGCTAATAGCCATTGATGGACCTATCCTCCATGAACTTATCTAGTTCTTTTTTGAACCCTGTTATAGTCTTGGCCTTCACATCTTCTGGCAAGGAGTTCCAAAGGTTGACTGTGTGTTGTGTGAAAAAAAAAAAAACCTTCCTTTTGTTTTAAACCTGCTGCCTATTAATTTCATTTGGTGACCCCTAGTTCTTGTGTTCTGAGGAGTAAACAACACTTCCTTATTTATTTTCTCCACACCAGTCATGATTTTATAGACCTCTATCATGTCTCCCGTTATTCGTCTCTTTTCCAAGGTAAAGAATCCCAGTCTTACTAATCTCTCCTCATATGGAAGCCTAATCATTTTTATTGCCCTTTTCCAATTCCAATATATTTTTTGAGATGGGGCGACTATATCCACACAGTATTCAAGTTGTGGACATACCATGGAGTTATAGAGGCAATATGATATTTTCTGTCTTATTATCTATCCCTTTCTTAATGATTCCCAACATTCTGTTAGCTTTTTTGACTGCTGCTGCACATTGAGTGTGTTTTCAGAGAACTATCTACCATGACTCCAAGATCTCTTTCTAGAGTGGTAACTGCTAATTTAGACCCCCTCATTTTATATGTATAGTTGGGATTATGTTTTCCAATGTGCATTACTTTACATTTATCAACACTGAATTTCACCTGCCATTTTGTTGCCCAGTCATCCAGTTTTGTAAGATCCTTTTGTAGCTCTTTGCAGTCTGCTTGGGACTTAACTATCTTGAGTAGTTTTGTATCCTCTGCAAATGTTTCCACCTCACTGTTTACTCCTTTTCCCAGATAATTTATGAATATGTTGAACAGGACTGGTCCCAATACAGATCCCGTGGGGGACACCACTATTTACCTCTCTCAATTCTGAAAACTGACCATTTTATCTTAACGTGTAAGAATGGTTCACTCTTGTTGATATTTATTTCATGTGAATAAAGGAGGCAATATTTAAAAAAAAATTCAGACAGTTCCCTTTTAGTGAAAGTATATAAACAAAGTAAATTAGTCAACTCAATGTTGGTTAGCTTAGTTTTTAAAAAAGCTCTTGCTTCAGTGATATTCATTCCATAATTCAAATCCATTGAGTGATCTCAAATTCCAAATAATAACATAATTAGCAAGGCTTCACAGACATAGGAACTTTTCATATGATTAATACTAATTTTTAGTACATTGTGACTTATTTTGATACTTAGAATAGCATTAGTACTTTTCTCTTCCACTTTGCTTTCCATACGAGGATCTCAAAGCCTTCCTCACACTTTAACATTTAAGCCTTTCCACAAACCGGGGCTTCATCTCTCGTACCTAGGCAATGTGTACAGCAGATAGTGAGAGAGGTCATTGGGCATTTGAGTGATGTCGGTCAACAGTGCTGCCTGCTGGCCAAATAGGTATAACACAAACTGAGCTCTGCTTATAACTGTATTATCCTTGGTCCAAGGAAATTTAGGATAGATCTACACCCACCTCCCCTCACCACATTTCAGAGCCTGGGTGATAACATCTACACTACTATTTTTAGCCCCATACCATGAGCTGCACAAGCCCGAGTCAGTTGACCCAGGCTCTGAAACTCATTGCCACAGCTGAGAGGTGTTTTTGCAGTGTAGACAGACCTTTAGTCATCTCAGTAGCGTGGAGTTTGCGCATGCCTGGAGCAGCAAGGGGCAGAAGAATAAAAAAGTGGGTGCTTTCATGAAAGCACCCAACTATTATGAATATGCAAGTTTAACCCAGACCACTGCTTGTGCCCAGAAAAGAGTTTTCAGGTCTGATTCATTCTTAATGAACTGGGAACTGCCAACAAGTGACAGATCATCTTTTTAGTACTTCTCACTGAGCTGTAGGCTCAGCCTACACTAGCGCTTTTGCTGGTAAAACTTTTGTCCGTCGGGGGTGTGAAAAAAACCACACCCCTGACCGACATAAGTTTCACCAACAAATGCGCTGGTGAGGGCAGCACTAAGTCAGCAGGAGACGCTCTCCCGCCGACATAGCTACCGCCGCTCATTGGGGGTGGTTTAATTATCCAAACAGGAAAGGTCTCTCCCGTCAGCATAGAGTGGCTACAGCTGTGCCGCTGTAAGGTCGGTAGTGTACCAGCGTGTTTCAAATGCGGCCATCACCTTCTGGGTGGTGACGGAGCAGGGAGGGGAGGAGTGGCCCCTCTCCTGGGGCCGTCAGCATGGATTGGTCCCGGCCCTCTTCTGAAGCCACAAACACTGTAGGAGCAGGCAACCAGTGTGAGTTTCCCACCTTCCCAGGGGCAATGGGAATTGGGATTTGGGCCTCAGCCCTGGGGTGGTGGGCAGCAGATTTCATCCCCCAGTTGCAGGGCTTCGTGCTCTGGCCCTGGGCACATTCCCCCCACATCACTCCTGATCCCTGCTGCCTCCTCCAGCCCCCAGCCATGCAGCAGGACCCCAGGATCCAGCTCTGGATTCACCCCTCCATTGCCCCAACCCCCGCTACCTCTTTCAGCCTCCCCATCCAGTCCCCCATCACCTCTGGACCTCCTTACTCACCTCCCCATCCAGGGTTTAATTTGTTCCCCAGCTTGGCGGGGATGAGTAAGTCTGCTGTGAAAAGTAATATTAACAAATATACAAATATCACTTTTCACAGTGGCAGACTTACTAAATAGCAAATTTATTTAAAAAAATTCAACCAAAAAAAGGAAAACACGCAAAGCACCTTATTTGTGTTTCTATTCTGTTTAGGTCCAGTAAAGATTAGAGACAACTGTACATTATTTTTATTACTGAGTCTGAAAAAACACCCTGCATAAATAATACAATGATTTGGGCATGTATATGTGCATATTTTTTTGTTTCTCCTAAAGTTAATTAAGTATTTTAGGAAAAATTGTAAGAGCAGCCACGAGCAAGAGCTGGTGGCTGCTCTGAGGCCACCAAAAAATGTGTTGAGAACCCGTAGATATAGCCATGCCATAGTCTCATGTACTGCATTAGCCTGAGTCAGAGTGGCAGAGGCCCTTGTCAAGCACCAGTTAAGTCTGTATATATCCATAGAAAACGGCATCCCCCATAAGTTAAATGTCACGTTCCCAGCCACAGGCCTCCCCAGTTCATTGGCAACATGCATCTGAACATGGAGAGGGGCCTCCTGAATCTCTCCCTGCAGATGAGGCACCCCCTTTTCAAACACAGCAGCGACTGGAGGAGGGGGCATCGTGGGGCTGAGCGCATCCATGGGGCTGAGAAGAGTACATGGGTGCCCCGGGGCTGGACAGAGAGCCCCCATTGCTCCACCACCCCCATCATCCCCTTCCCTCCTCCTAGGGCCCCAACTCCCCCCAGCACCTATTCACCCCACTTCCTATAGTCCCACACTCCTCCTCCCGGGGCACCCACCCATCCAGACCCCATCTCCCCAGAGCCACCCCCACCCTCCCCCTTCTTAGAGTCCCCCACACCCCCTCACACACATTCTCCCTACGGTCTAGACAGACCCTTCCCCCCCGCTCGCCTCACGCCCTCACGGGGGGTTCTCAAGCCCCACCCCGGGCTGAAGCCCTGAAATGTTTAAAACATGTCGGGGAAGACAGACCGCGAGGAAAAAAGCTGTGAGCCCCCCTTAGTCTAGAGCCCCCCCTTCTCCTCCTCCTGGCTCCTAGAGCCCCCCCCCATCCCTTCCCCCTCTCCCAGCTCTTGCCCCCGCTGCCCACCCCCGGGGCCCCTCCCCTCGCGTACACTTTCGCTTTCCCACCAGCCGCGCGGGCCGAGGTGACTCAGCAGAGCGGCGCTTTACCCAGCCCGCGCGGGCAGTACCGCCTCCCTCCCCGGTCCCGCTCCCGTGAGGGGGGGGGCTCAAGCTGCCCCCGGCCGGCCCCGGCGAGGAGACACACTCACCCCGGTGCCGATGGAGCTCATGGCGGCGGAGCCGTGCGGAGAGCGAGCGCCGGACAGACCCGATCCACACACACGCTCACGCGCCCCAGCCCTCACCAACGCACCTTCCCATTGGTCCGCTGCGCACCAGCCAATCAGTTCCCACGGTGGGTTCCTATGTCAACGTGCGCGCCCGCAAAGCGGCCCCGTCACTGCCGCGGGGGCGCGCCCGGCCCGAGACTGGAAGGAACCCGCGGGAGATGATACGAAAGGGGAGGAGTCTCGTAAGGAGAGTGAGAATCAACTAGTTGTACGCATGCTCCAAACTATGTTTCGAATAGTCGCTGAAGGAAGCCTAGCCTGCAGCGCCCGGCTAGCTCAGTCGGTAGAGCATGGGACTCTTAATCCCAGGGTCGTGGGTTCGAGCCCCACGTTGGGCGCAAGTAATTTTGCTCCTATACCTTGCAGTTACCGTGGTGTTTCCTGTGCTTTTGCCCCCTTGAGTAATAATTCATCTAAACTAAAATACAGAACTGTATTTCCCGCACCCCTCAGAAGCAGTGCAAAGGCTTGGGGGAGTCGGGTAATGGAGGAGCTGAAGGAGAGGGAAATAATTGCTGGGAAGGAGCCTGGGAGTGAACCTGGAAGATTGTTGGGTGTGGGTGAGAGAAGTGTGGAAGGGGGAGTGCTAGGGAGTTGAGTTGCCTCCCCCGTGCAGACCCTGACTGACCCCTAGCCGCTCTCATTCAGTCAAGCACATCTGCCCCTGTCCCCATGTGTCCCTTCACTCCCCTCCCGCCACCCCATGTGTCCCCGTACTCCCACTCAGCCACTCCCTTCCCCCTGTCTTTATAAGGCCCTGCATTAACCCAGCCCTATGTGTCCCTGTGGGGGAGGCCTCTGGGCGTGGGGGCGCTGGGGGAGGTCTCTGGGCGAAGGGATGCTGGGCATAGGGATCTGTGGGGGAGGTCTCTGGGCATGGGGGCACTGGGGGAGGTCTCTGGGCATGGGGGCGCTGGGCATAGGGATCTGTGGGGGAGGTCTCTGGGCATGGGGGCGCTGGGCATAGGGATCTGTGGGGAAGGTCTCTGGGCGGGTCTTTGGTGGTACCCGCAGCCAAAATGCCGCCGAAGACCTGGAGCGCCGCCAGGTAAGTGCAAGAAGCGGCACTTAAAAAGAAGCGGCGCCTTTTTTGAGTGCTGCTAAAAAAAAGGCACCGCTTCCGCTCAAGGCACCGCTTCCGCCTGTTCCCCCCCTGGCTACGCTACTGTCTGTGGGGGAGATCTCTGGGCATGGGGGCAGTCTCTGGGTGAGGGGCATAGGGATTTTTTTTTTTTTTTTCCAAATGGAGATATGCCAGTCACCTATAACTGGAAGGACCTTTCAAGGTCATCGAGTCCAGTCCCCTGCCTTCACTAGCAGGACCAAGTACTGTCCCCTCACAGATTTTTGCCCCCAATTCCAAAATGGCCCCCTCAAGGATTGAACTCATAACTCTGGGTTTAGCAGGCCAATGCTCAAACCACTGAGCTATCCTTTCCCCAGAGGAAGTCTCTGGGTGAGGGGGTGCTGGGCATAAGGGCAGGGCACAGGGCAGGGAGGCAGTGTGGAAGGGGCACGCTAGCATCGCAGGGCTGGGCGGGCCCTTGCTCTGTGGACTGCCCCCCATCACATGCCCTATTTCCCCAGTGGGGGCCCACAAATACGTTTGGTGCCGGGCCCACAAAAAGTTAATCCAGCCCTGTCGTGTTGGTGGTACCTGTGACGTTATTGACAATAACTGGAACTGTATAGAACATTGTTGCAACCAAGGTCCTATAGTGGCACCAAATCTTATATAAAGGGGATCAAATGAGGTGTCTAAGACCAGGTTATGCTTGGCTGGTTATGATTATGCCATTTATATGTATGTATCAGTTTTGTAGTTGAAGTTATGAATATTGGCTATATACTGCCTGTATTTCAAACTTGGGCTGTGCTTCTGGGACCCAGACAAGCTATCAGCTCTGCCAGGCCTGCTTGATGGCCCATTAAGAACCATCAGCGATACAATGGCCCCATTGAGAGAAGGCGGACGCCGGTGACTCAGGAATGTATGCAGAAACATGCCTATGGAATGAACTCTACGTTGTTTCTTGCCATGGGCCCCAATGCTTGTCTCTGGAACAAAGAAAGAGAGGCCACATGATGAAAGGCTATAAAAGACTGCTGCAACTCCTCCATCTTGTCTTCTTTCCTGCTTCTTACCTCTGGAGGAACTTTGCTACAAATGGAACTCTACACAAAAAATTGAATGACCCATCCCAGCTGTGGATGTATTCCAGAGACTTGATTTGAACCTGCAGTTTAGTCCATCTCTGTTTCAAGCCTGAACCAAAAACTTTGCCATTACTGTATGTAATTGATTCCTTTTAACCAATTCTAGCTCTCACCTATACCTTTTTCCTTTTATGAATAAACCTTTAGATTTTAGATTCTAAAGCATTGGGAACAGCGTGATTTGTGGGTAAGATTTGATTTGTATATTGACCTGGATCTGGGGGCTTCGTCCTTTGGGATCGGGGGGACCTTTTTTCTTTTACTGGGGCATTGGTTTTCATGACCATTTGTCCCCATAACGAGTGGCACTGGTGGTGAGACTGGGAAACTGGAGTGTCTAAGGGAATTGCTTGGGATGACATGTGGTTAGACAGTGGGGTAAAACCAAAGTCTTCTCTGTCTGGCTGGTTGGGTTTGCCTTAGAGGTGGAAAAACCCCAGCCTTGGGCTGTAACTGCCCTGCTTGAAGCAATTTGTCCTGAACTGGCACTCTCAGTTGGGTCCCACCAGAACCAGCATCATTACAGTGGCGTAGTTGTGCTAGGATTCATAGAACCAGATCAATTAAGCTTTGGGTCAGAACCCCACGCTATCCAAATTTGAATTTTGATAGTGAGAGTTTGATTGGTTAAAGAGCAGTTGCAATGGGTGAGCAAAGAGCATATGAGGGCCTTGGCAAAAAAGCCCTGAAAGATTTGTGTGCAGAAAAGGGGACCAGCTTTAGAAAGAAAGCTACAAATCCAGAGCTGAGAAATCTGTTAGTGGCCAGTGATCAGGAGGCAGGAGCACGGCCCTTACCTGATGCTACAGAAGCTGCAGAAGCAATTAGAGTGCAAAAGGCAGCAAGTAAACTGCAATTTGAGCATGAACAAAGACTGGCAGAAATTCGATTGCAGGAACTAGAAGTTAAGGCAAAAGTGGAAAGACTTCAGCTCCAAGTGAAAAAAGCAAGGGAAGAACAGCAGAAATTGTATTCTCTTGAAAGTCCAGTTTCTAACAATGTTGGCATGTTGTATAACTCTGAGCAGTTGTCTGGATGTAACCCAATGTACCCCAACACTGCCACTTTTTATGTAAATGCTGTTACTGAGAGTTCAGTAGGGGGTGGCCCCATAAATTGTGCTATGTATGGGCATGGTACTGAAAAATTCATAGAGAATGTACAAGTCAGTGGTAAAAGCTGTTTAGGAGAAATGATGGCTTCTAACATCACTCTTGTTAAAGCAGATCTGGTCAAAGAGGAAGATTACTTGCCAAATCAGAGTGTTAATGTAGTCCTCTATGAGTTTATGTAAATGTGCCTTTAGCCAGAATCCACCTTGAATGGAATGGTATTAAGCATGAAGTTATAGCTGGTGTAAGGAAGTTATTGCGTAAGGATCTTTTGATTGGGGAAAATATCAAAGCTTTGTTCAGTCCAGGTAGCCAGTCACAGGAAAGGAATGATCTTAAACCTGCATCTATTATGGGCAATGATTTTTCTGGGGAGGGTTTCTCCAAATGTTGGTCTGAGGAAAAGAGCTGTTTGTCTGTGAATGAAGTTTCTCAATGTCTGTCTAATGTCTCAGAAGTGAATCTTGAATTAGATCAAGCTCAGAAAGAACTCATTGGTCAGGAAAATGTTTCTCAGGAGCAGATTAAAGTGGATGGTCAGGTGAAAACCCTAACTGAGGAAGGAAAGGGTGAAATATTGTTGGCTAGTACAGCTTATAAAAGTGAACCTGAAAAGGGTAACTGTGATTTGCTGGAAGTAGCTCAGTGTAGTGAGAAGAGCAGGAGTTTGTCCGTTGGGAGTGGCAATGTGCCTGGCTCTTCTTTGTCTGTGGAGCAGACAGAAGGTGCCTTTCGGCCTGTGATGGTTGAGAATAGTGCAGTTGTCTCAAAGTTGGTTCTAAATTCAACTAAAGCCCAGGAAGGGAAGAGTCCTAAGTTTGTGTCTGCTAGGGAGAAGGGCACTGTAACTAGGTTGCATCCAGTTAGTGTCTATGCAAAATCCCAGAGACCAAAGAACTCTGGTCCCTGCACCCCCATTCAGCCACCCCTCCTCCTCCCATCATCCCCAGGTGTTCCTGCACCCCCTCCCCATTCCTATGTGTCCATGCACCCCCCCCACTCAGCCACCTCCTTCCATCTCCATGTGTCCCTGCACTCCACTCCCATTCCCAGTTCAATGTTGTCACCCCATTAGCTCCTGTGCACCCACCCCAGTCTGTCTCCCCACTAGCCCTTCTGAACCCTAGTCTAAGTGACCCCCCACCCCCACCCCCAGCAGCTCTATCCATCTCCCCACATATCCTGTGCCACCTCATCTGGCCCTGCGGGAAGGGCGCCATGAGGCAAGCAGCCTCTCCTCCTCCCTCTCTGCAGCTGGCTGCTCCTGCCCATGATCTGTCTGCCCTCTGTTCTAGTGCTACAGCAGGCCCTGGTGAGCGAAAGGTGTAATTGCAGCGCCTCGCTGGCAGAATTTATTTTCTGCAAGGAAACAAACTGCAGGGAACATGAATTCTGTGTGTGTGCAGTGGTGCAGAATTCCCCCAGGAGTGATATATGAAAGCCCCACATGAGGTTTTATTTGTCTAGGGACCCAATCCTGCAAGAGGAGAGGTGCTTTCAGCTTTTTGAACAGTTATGGGCTCTGTGGCACAAGAGAACTAATTCTGTATTTTTTAAAGGTTATATATTTTTGGCATGTTTTTATCATACAGCTTTCATATTTGTTGCTATGCTATAATTATAAGGCAAGAAAAATGCAAATGTTTTAGGAAACTCTTCCTTATTCTGTTCCAAATTAACATTAGATAGAAGTCAAATGATGATAATTTCTCTCTCTCCAGAACAGACATGACAAGAAAATGGTTCAAGACTGTCTCTCCAGTGGGGGTGGTGGGGAGGGGTACAGCATCATCCCTCTTGCTGCAAACTTCACCCAAGGCAGGGGGAAGTGCAGGGTGAGACCCTGACAGTAGGAAGGTGCCAGGGACAGCAGCCCGCTCCCCCACCTAAGCAGCTGGTGCCAGGTGTCTCAGCAGGGCAGAGTCTGGGGTGAGGGGCATGCTTTGCCTGCCCGGGCATATGATGGGCGGGGGAGGACACTCTGACATCAGCCTCCACCTGCCTCTGCCCCAGGACTGGGTTCTCACCTGCACAGCAGATCAGGAAGCTCCCAAGCACCGTGGCCAGCGGCAGCTCCATGGTGGGGCAGGAGCATCATGGTGGCAGCAGATAACAGCAGAGCAAGGCAGTGCAAGTGAGTGGCCTGTCATTCACCGGCCCTCAACTGTGATGGGGGATGGCGAGACCAAAACTGAGTGATGGCACAGCCACCTGGTAGCAAGGGGGCTCAGCGCTGCGCCACTCAGGTGTGGCCCCTCTATCGTGGCAGTGCCAAACCTGAGTGGCCAGTGGGGCCACCAGCAGGTGCTCCTCACCACTGCCAGTGGTATGTGTCATCACAGCTCAGGGCAGCGGCACCTTGATTCCCCTTCAATAGTCCAGCAAGGACACCCACGCTAGACTCTCATCCATCACCTCTCTTGAGCAGAGAACCACATCTCTCTCTCTTTCCTGACTGAGGTTTTTCCAGTTCCCTGCCTGTGCTGTGAGTTCCCCAGCAAGCCAGATGGACCTAACCAGGCCTGCGTCTGTGCTCTGCTTTCTCTCTGAAGGCTGTGACTGACTGTAATTGTCAGCAGGCACAAGTCACCACACAGCTCTGTCTAAGCAAGTGCATTGATTCTTAAGGTAAAAGCATTACAGAAAAAACATATTAAAACCAATAAAAGAGCCTACCCACATGCTCATTAGCTTACCAGAGATCACCCCAACTCCAGCAAGGGTTCTGGCAAGTGTCAGTCCCTCCAACCCTTCTGCAAGGATTGAGCCGCCCCTTCCCCGCCCCCGGTCAGAAAGTCCTGTCCATTTGCTGGATCAAAAAGAAAACCCTGAGCCAGTTTAAACTCAGGCTATTTATGCAACAGACATTTCTTTATCAGTTGGTCTCTAGAGAATCCCTCACTGAAGGCTCTTATGCAAAGTAAGCCATCATGGGGTAAGAGGGAAGGTTCTCTCATGGATCAGTAACTGGTTAAAAGATAGAAAACAAAGGATAGGAATAAAAGGTCAGTTTTCAAAATGGAGAAGGTAAATAGTGGTGTTGCCCAGGGATCTGTAAAGGGACCAGTGCTGTTCAACATATTCATAAATGATCTGGAAAAAGGGGTAAACAGTGAGATGGAAAAATTTGCAGATGATACAAAACTACTCAAGATTATTAAATCCAAAGCAGACTGCAAAAAGTTACAAAGGGATCTCATGAAACTCAGTGACTGGGCAACAAAATGGCAGAGAAATTTAATGTTGATAAATGCCAAGTAAAGCACATGGAAAACATAATCCCAACTATACATACAAAATGATGGGGGTCTAAATTAGCACCAGGTTTGTGTAATTTTTGGTGGTACCCAGAACGGGTCCAAGCAGAGCCATCCCATCCATAGGATGGACCAGGGCAACCGCCCCAGGCCCTGCGCTGTGGGGGGCCCCCCGCGCTTCAGGGATGCGGGGTCTAGGGCGGCTTGGGGGATTAGTGGGGGGGCTTGGTGCCAGCAGCAGCTAGCAGCCTGGCCCCAGCCCATCCCGCTTCATCGGCCCCCAGTGTCACTGGGGGGAGGGGGCGGAAGCCAGATAGAGGCAGAGCAGAGGCGGGGACTTGGGGGAAGGGGTGGAATGGGGGCGGAGTAGGAGCGGGCTGGCGCCAGGCCCCCCGCCACTCCACAGGCCGCCCTGGACCCTGCATCCCGCTAAAGCATGAGGCCCCCCAAAGGGCAGTAAGCCCAAACATTGGTGGAGCTAGGTCCACGTTCCTAAATATTGGTGGAGCATGGGCACCATAGGCCCATATAACTCACCGCCTACAGCTGTTACCACTCAAGGAAGAGATCTTGGAGTCACTGCAGATAGTTGTGTGAAAACATCCACTCAGTGTGCAGTGGCAGTCAAAAAAGCTAACAATGTTAGGAACCATTGTGAAAGGGATAGATATAAGACAGAAACTATCATAATGCCTCTATATAAATCAATGGTACTGCCACATCTTGAATACTGTGTGCAGATCTGGTCACCCCATCTCAAAAAAGATGTATTAAAATTGGAAAAGGTACAGAGAATGTCAACAAAAATGATTAGGGGTATGGAACAGCTTCTGTATGAGGAAAGAGAAAAATGTCTGGGACTTTTCATCTTGGAAAAGAGACAATTAAGGGGGATATGATAGAGGTCTATAAAATCTTGACTAGTGTGGAGAAAGTAAATAAGGAAGTTTTGTTTACTCCTTTACATAACACAAGAACCAGGGTCACCCAATGGAATTCATCCACAGCAGGTTTAAAACAAACAAAAGGAAGTATATTTCTTCACACAACGCAGTCAACCTGTGGAACTCTTTGCCAGGGGATATTGTGAAGGCTAAAACTATAACAGGGTTCAAAAAATAATTAGATAAGTTCATGGAGGACAGGTCCACCAATGGCTATTAGCCAGGATGGTCAGAGATGCAACATCATGTTCGTCTGTTTGCCAGAAGCTGGGAGTGGATGACAGGAGATGGATCACTCGATGACTACCCTTTCTGTTCATTCCCTCTGAAGCACCTGGCATTGGCCACTGTTGGAAGCCAGGATATTGGGCTAGATGGACCATTGGTCTGACCCAGTATGGCTGTTCTTATGTTCTAATCCAGTTAGAACCAGTCTAAGCAAGCCTCTCCATGTGATTGTGAATTTGCCTAATCAACACTCTCTCCAGCATTCTTAGCTCCTGGAGGGCTATGGTCACCCTCCTCCATGGAATCACAGACAATCCCCTGGTTCACAATGATACATAAACTTAATACAGTAAGATCTCTCAAAGATATTTCAGGAGATTGCCATGCCTGTCACATTATACGCCATGCATAACGCTCGTATGGCAGGGCTGAGGTCAGCCGTGTAGGTGGGAGGTGCAAACCTGTGTTCACCTCTTGGTGAGAGTGGAGTGACTCTCCTCCGCCTCCCCTCCAAATGGTATGATTTGGAGAAGACCCCACCGGGAGACCTGTGGGACTTTCCCTGCCTCCTGAAACCCACATACTTTACAGATAGGTGTCACAATGGTTTTATCAGCATGAGTTTGAGATGGGTTCGTTAGGGACAAGTGAGTTATGCACAGCATCTCAAATTAGGGCTGATCAAACCCCTACACTGTCCCACAGCACTCTGTATTCTGTGCACACAACAGAGCCATCTCTTAGATTTTTTTAAATTTTGAATTGGTTGATCCTGGGTTGAATCTGTTGGGTAGTTTCCTGTAGGATAAGTATACAATGAAAGAATTAAAGTTAGCTTAAGGAAGTATATATGTGTTGTAAAGGAAGGCCTTGACTAGCAAGTAGAAGGAAGACCTTGAAAATAAGAAGTGATAAGGCCAGCAGGAATAGAGTAGGGAGGATGTCTGATTCAAAGGGGAATTAATGAGTTAATGGGGAAGGTTCTAAAAAAAGGAGGCCCCTGACCAATAAGGGTGACTGCAGATGATTTTAAATAAAACAAAGAGAATTTGTCTTAAAATCAGTCAGCACAGCCATTTCCCAACCCACACACCAGTGTTAAAGACTATGTGAACCCAGGCACGGTGGGAAAACTGTTGGACCGCAAGAGGAGGGGAGGAAAGGCCTTGGGAAGAAAGGAGGCTGTAAATCTTATCTGGATTAAGACTGGAAATAAGGGTGAACTGTCTGCAACTGGTTTTAGCTCAAGTCAGGACTTGGCAATGACATCACTTGCTTGTTAAAAGGTATAAAAAGTAAACTCTTAAAGGGTTCATTGCTAATCCCTGCCTGACCACTTTGAAGCTGACCAATAAGGGTCTCAGCATCCCTGGCTTTAGCCCATTTGTAAGTATCTTGATCAAATGCTTATAAATGTTTTGTTACTGTTTGGCTGTAGTAAATGGCTTATTATTTAGGCTTTTTAGGCATGTGTTAGAGCAACTGTATAAGTACCATTTGGCCTTTGGACTGAGTTTATGGTTAAATTAGTGTTTGGTGGTTTCCCATATTCAGATTAATAATTTAAAATATTAACAATTCCAACACTTTCCTCCACACCAACTGAGCTGGGGTAGAAAGATAGAGCTAGTGGATGGCACTGAGTTACCTACTTCGGCCGCCTCCATAATCCCTAGGGTACAGGAAAAATAAATTCCTCCTGAAGGCAGGCATGTCCAGTCTCAGGTGAAAGAGCCAGAAGTTGCATTAGAACAGGAGCAGCTGGCTGTGGAGGGAAGGCTGGCCCGCTGGAATCCTGGGCACCGAGATGGAAAGGCTGAGAAAACCACCCTTCTCCTCGCAGAAGGCCAGCAGTAGCCAGAGTAGGGGAGGATGCCAGGTAGCAGCCTGCCGTCAGGAGGACGACGCGGAGGGGTTACAATGAGCCACGGTTACCCTTATAATCGTCTGCTGAACTGCCCTTAGAGGCTGGGTTAAGAACTGTTGGGTGACTTTTGCGATAACGAGTACTGTCATGGGCAATACACAAAAATTCACAGAAGCCTGCAACTTGTCCCTGACTTTTACTAAAAATAACCTGGGGCTGGGGAACAGAGCACTGCTGTGGCTTGTAGCTGCTCCAACATTGCTACTGCTCCAGGCCCAGAGGGACTGACCCAGCCCCAGCCGCTGCTCCAGCAGGCTGGGGACTGGTGCTCCAGCGACAGGCCACCAGTCAGCTGTTCTGGCGTGGCGGCCGCTGTTCCAGAGGTAGGGTGACCAGATGTCCCAATTTTATAGGGACAGTCCTGATATTCGAGGCTTTGTCTTACATAGGTGCCTATTACGCCCCAGTCCCTGTCCCAATTTTTCACACTTGCTGTCTGGCCACCCATCCGGGGCCCTGGGACAAAAACACCAATCAGCTGTTTTTGCAGCCCCAGGGTTGACTGCTGGTCAGCTGTTCCAGGGGCCACTGCGTCAGCAGCCCTGGGGCTGACAGCTGCTCCCGTCCTGCCTCAGATGTCCCGGAGGTCTCGGAAAGTCATGGAATCCATGACCTCTGTGACAGAATCGTATCTATGCAGACTGAGAATCAGTCATGAAAAGAAATGCAACGGGCTGTTATCCAGAAGCTATATATTTTTCTCTCACACGTGCTTTTAAAATCAAGTTCGCCCTTTTGCAGTGATTTATGCTTTCCTAATTATTTCATTAAAAATGGGTAGGGGAATGGGCTAAGTACTGGCCATTATCAGCAACTGTTCCAAGATCTTCATTACAAACTATAGCATAAATGATACCTAGATGGTAGGTGTGTACAGAAAGATGAATGTAGCTAGTATCAGAGATATTCTGCCTAACTCCTGTTAGCTCAAATATATCCCTCAATAATATGTTGGAAAAGAACACAATTTAAGGCCAGAGGAGGCCACTATGATCATCAAGTCTGACTTAATTTATAGTACAAGCCATGGGATTCCTGGACACACTGATTAAAAATATTAAGATAGGAGAGAGGATCGGACAATATTTGCTAACTAAAAATATGCAGATGAGGTTAGGGCACTTATGAAATATAATGACACCCCACAGATTAAAGCTTATTTAAATACCACTGCATGCTACACTGTTTAGTTTCAAAATCAACAGTCTGTTGTTTCTATATAAGAATGCATTTTATTTCTAAAACTACATTTCAGTAACCACCAGAAAGTGACCAACAGGCTGGGGGGTGGGGGAGGAGGAGGGAAGCGGGGGAATTAGTCCTGCAAATCCTATTAGCAGTAATGAAAGATTCTAAATAAACTAATTCTAAAGATTGATCTAAACATTCAAGCATAAGGATAGGATTTAAAGGCACAAGAATCCATCTGTCTCAGTATTTAGTACAGTGTAGGTGAAAATTACTAGTTATCTAGAGATAGTTACGAGTCAGGCATATTGGTGTAAATGAATGACAAACTGATCCTTAATCTTGACATTCCTCACCTAAAAATAAGTCAAACCTTTGTCACTGAAGTGTTCATAATTCTCAGATGGAAGGCACTATACCATGTGTGCACAAAATATTATTTAAGGCAATATTATAGATAAAACTCTAGTGGAAATAATGAGAATTGACAAAAATAACAGGGGTGTGTGTGTGTGTGTGTGTGACTCTCAAACTTTTGAGATACTTTTCCAAGTAAGAGTACCTTGCAGTATGCAGTTACAGGATTTATAGAAGCCTATTAATTAGTGTCATAATAGCACGTTGTGTGCATCCAAATGTAGGCTGTTGTGTTTTTTAAAGGGTGAACTTTTGACTCAACAGACCTTTAGAATAATTAAAGTGGAGGATGGAACTCTAGAGTCTGGAATTGTTAATGCTAATGTGGATATACCTGGAAAAAAAAAATGTATTTGCATCAACAGTAATTAAACAAAAACAACAAAAAAGCCTGATCACAGGCAGCACCGAGAACATTTTCATTTGATTCTCTCTTAGGCCAGGTCTACACTAGGACTTTATGTCGAATTTATCAGCGTTAACTCGATTTAATCCCTCACCCGTCCACATTAGGAAGCAGTTTATTTCGACATTAAGGGCTCCTTGAATCGATTTCGGTACTCCACCCTGACGAGGGGAGTAGCGCCAAATTCGAAATGGGCATGTCGAATGCGAGGTACTGTGGACGGAATTCGACGCTAATAGCTCCGGGAGCTATCCCACAGTGCACCACTCGGTGGACGCTCAGGGCAGTGTTGTGTACTCGGATGCTCTGACCTGCCACTCAGAGAAATCCCCGCGAAAATTTGAATGCTTTTTCCTCTGTGGCCATTTTGAATCCCATTGCCTCTTTGGACATAGTGGCGAGCTCAGCAGCACTGGCAATGATGCAGAGCTCTACAGCGGTGGTTTCGATGCCATCACTGAATAGAAAGAGAGCTCCAACATGGAGTGATCGTGAGGTTTTGGATCTCATCGCTGTGTGGGGCGATGAATCGATCCTAGCCGAGCTCCGTTCAAAAAGACGGAATGCCAAAATTTACGAGAAGATTTCACAGGCTATGATGGAGAGAGGGTACAGCCGGGATGCTACGCAGTGCCGCGTCAAAATCAAGGAGCTACGTCAGGCGTACCAAAAGACCAAAGAGTCCAACGGACGCTCCGGCTCAGCGCCTCAGACTTGCCGATTTTACGAGGCACTGCACGCCATGCTCGGTGGTGCGGCAACAACTACCCCACCAGTGTCCGTGGACACCGATGATGGGGTCCATTCTACGGACACATCGGAGGAGGTTTTCGCTGACGGCGAAGAAGAGGAAGGAGGGCAGGGGGACGAGGCAATCGAAAGCGGTCACCCTGGAGATTTCCCCGACAGCCAGGAACTATTCCTGACCCTGACTGCGCTGCCCTTCGAACACTCCCAAGGCAGCATTCCTGACCAGGAATCAGGAGAGGGATCATCAGGTCAGTGTTTTAGACATTTATTTTCAATACAATAGTTATGGTGTGTTAGCGCTCTGTAACTGTGGCTTCATTGGCCTTATGCGCTTCACCTTGGAGTCGCTTTCCCGTGCAACTATTCGAAAAGTCTGTCAATATGTATGGGGATAGAGGTGTAATCACCAGCAGAGATCTCAGAGAAGCTGTCTTGAAGGTACAGCGATAGCTTGTTTAGCACGTTCACTGGGAGAGCTGCCTTATTGTCTCCTCCATGGTAGGATACTTTCCCGCGCCATGCGAGCAGCAGGTACTCTGGTATCATTGCCTTGCATAGCATGGCAGCATACGGCCCCGGGGTTTGCTTGCATTGACTCAGCATGCAGATTTTCTCTGTCTCCGTAATCCTCATCAGAGTGATATCAGTCATGGGGTCCTGGTTCGAATGAGTGGTATAATTAGTATACTGCATGCTTCCTTTTCCCCTTACAGACAGACACCCGGCTGTTTACGTTAACGCGTGGTGGTAGGGGGTCAGGAGCAAAAGCAGTAGTACATATCGGTGCGCGGGTAGGGACAGTCCCGGGGACCGGCAACGCTAAACCGGGGATAGGATAGGCGAGCCGTTCACGCTGAGCGGTTCGCGGGCATTTTTGATTCCCTAGAGCAGCCACGCGGAGGGGGGGGAGGGTAGGCGAGCCGTTCACGCTGAGCGGTTCGCGGGCATTTTTGATTCCCTAGAGCAGCCACGCGGAGGGGGGCGGGGGAGGGTAGGCGAGCCGTTCACGCTGAGCGGTTCGCGGGCATTTTTGGTTCCCTGGAGCGGCCACGCTGAGGGGGGGGGGAAGGGTAGGCGAGCCGTTCACGCTGAGCGGTTCGCGGGCATTTTTGGTTCCCTGGAGCGGCAACGCGGACGGGGGGGGGCGTTTAGGACAGCCGCCGTAGATTATCGGTTTGGCCAGCAGCAGTTACTGACCGCCGCCAGGAACACTGAGGGAGACATGGGAGTAGAGCAGTGCTGTGAAGCAATCTCGCAGCAGTCCAAAGTAAGCACCTTACCATGGTTTTCAGAGAGGTGATTTTCTGTGTACGGCAAGGCTTCTGGGATCCGTATACCGGGACCCCAGACACTCACTCAGCCTTAAGGCATAGTATTTGACCTTGTAGTACGTGTACATGTGATAGGCACGGTCTTTGGTCCTATTCACGGTGAAAGAGTATGGTCATTGTTCTTGAAAAAGTATCATTCTGAGGAATTCACTCCCTTTCATTTATCCCACAGCTGTGACTGTCTCCCGCCCTACCAGTGCTTCTCCCACCCATGGCCTAGTCCAGATAAGGCGGCGCAAAAAGAGAACCAGGGACGACATGTTCTCGGAATTAGTGATGCTGTCACAGAGGGAGGCGGCACAGCGCAGAGAGGACTTCGCACGGTACGAGCGAGCTGCCAGGGAACGGGAGCAGAGGGCTGAAGCGCGCGAGGACAGGTGGCGGCAGGAGGATCAGCAGGCGACCCAAACAATGCTGGGAATCATGAGGGAGCAAACAGACACGCTCCGGCGCCTAGTTGATATTCTCCAGGACAGGAGACATGAAGAAAGAGCGCCTCTGTATGTTCTTTCAAGCCGCCCTCCCCCGCCACCAAGTCCAGTGGCTTCCTCCCCAAAAGTCACTAGGACAAGGGGAGCCAGGGTGCGTGGAAATACTCAATCCACCCCTGCAGACCGCTGCAGTAGCAGAAGGCTGTCATTCCCAAAACCATAGACTTTTCTCTCCCCTCCATTTAGCAGCACCCCTGAGCACCTCCCTTCCCAGGTTCCATGTTAAGTTACTGTTTTGTTGAATAAATCTTGTTTTTTGGTTCACCGATGTTTCCCTGAGTGTTTTAAATGGGACCGTTTGTATCTCTGGGTAGTGGTTAATATGGTTTTTAAGTGCAGAGAATGGGAGCACAAACGAGGGTGCAGACAGGTTAACTGCTGAAGTGACAAGCACAGTACACATTGCATGCATTAAGCACACCTTTCCTTCGTTGTGCTGGTTTCTACGTTCTAAACGTAGGGTTGGGGGTTGGGTGGTGCACTGTATGTTTGGGGAGGGTGGTCGCTGATCTTTTGCGGCTGACAGTAGCCTGCTGGATAGATCAATGCACTGTGTGATCCGTTGGCGATACTCAATACGTACAAGGCACATAGACACCACCACACACACATGGGATTAGGAGAGGGTGATGGTCCCTTTAAGCAAGCGGAACACCTCTTTGCACTGCGCTTTGGGCAGGATCTACAGCTTCCCCTTTGAAGGAAAGTGTCCCCCAACCAAACCGCCCCCCAACCGCCGTATGCCTACACAGTGATCATCATTACCCAAGAAGAAGTACAGGAACAGGTTCAAACAAAAAAATCTTTCCTTTATTGTGACTTTACAGCGTTGATCCAAGGAGGGGGAAGGCGGTTGGTAATGGGAGGATGGGCAACGGGACATGTGTAAAGGGACAGGGGAAGGTCCAGTATCTGTTTACGGAAGTGTAGCAGTCACTGGTTAACCCGCTCTGTCTGGAAGCGAGCTTTCAAAGCTTCCCGGATGCGGACCGCCTCCCGCTGTGATCTTCGAATGGCTCTGGTGTCTGGCTGAGCGTAATCTGCTGATAGTCGATTTGCCTCAACCTCCCAGCCCTGCATAAATGTCTCCCCCTTGATCTCACAGAGATTGTGAAGCACACAGCACGCCGCAATCACAATGGGGATATTTTTAGGGCTGAGGTCGGAGCGAGTAAGTAAGCTTCGCCATCTTGCCTTGAGACGGCCAAAGGCACACTCCACCACCATTCTGCACTTGCTCAGGCGGTAATTAAAGAGCTCCTTTTCAGTGTCCAGGGCTCCCGTGTATGGCTTCATGAGCCATGGCATTAGCGGGTAGGCAGGGTCCCCCAGGATCACTGTTGGCATCTCCACCTCCCCAACAGTGATTTTGTGGTCGGGGAAATAAACCCCCTGTTGCAGGCGTCTAAACAGACCAGAGTTCTTGAAAACACGAGCATCATGAACCTTTCCTGGCCACCCAACATTGATGTTTGTAAAACGTCCTTTGTGGTCCACTAGTGCTTGCAGAACCATAGAAAAATAGCCCTTTCGGTTAATATACTGGCCGCCCTGGTGCTCCGGTCCCAGGATAGGGATGTGTGTCCCATCTATGGCCCCACCGCAGTTTGGGAATCCCATTGCAGCGAAGCCATCTATGATCGCCTGCACGTCTCCCAGGGTCACTACTTTGTGGAGCAGAAGGTCAACGATTGCACGGGCTACCTGCATCACAGCAACCCCCACGGTAGACTTGCCCACTCCAAATTGGTTCGCTACTGACCGGTAGCTATCAGGGGTTGCAAGCTTCCAGAGGGCTATGGCCACTCGCTTCTGGATAGTGAGGGCAGCTCGCATCCGGGTGTCCTGGCGCTTCAGGGCAGGGGACAGCAACTCACAAAGTTCCATAAAAGTGCACTTACGCATCCGAAAGTTTCGCAGCCACTGGGACTCATCCCATACCTGCAGCACTATGCGGTCCCACCAGTCAGTGCTTGTTTCCCTTGCCCAGCATCGCCGTTCCACGGGATCAACATGACCCATTGCCACCATGATGTGTAGGGTCCGGGGTCCAGCGCTTTGCAAGAGATCAATGCCCCTTTCACAGTTTAAGTACTCCCGGAGATTACGTTGTCTCCTCTCCCGATTTCTCTGCATCAGAGTCTGGAAAAGGTGCGCTATAAGGCGCGAGTTGTTGGCTACGGACAGAACATCTGCGATAATCGCGGAGGGCTCCATGCTCACTGTCCAGTGGCGTCCGAGCTATCAGCAACAGGAAAAGGGCGCGAATTCATTCCCCACCGGCGCTTTCACGTAGGGAAGGCGGAAGTGTGGGTCGAGTGACGAAATGTACGTACACCGACCCTTGACACAATTTCGTTCCCACAAGGCACTGGGGGCTACACCCAGAATTCCAGTGGGCAGGCGGGACTGCGGGAACTGTGGGATAGCTACCCACAGTGCACCGCTTGCAATGTCGACGCTTGCCCCCCTACTGTGGACTCGGACATTCGAATAAACATCCCTGGTGTGGATTCGAACAATCGACCTGGAAATATCGGGTTCACAAGTTCGGTTTCACAGAAATCGAAATAGTACCGTAGTGTAGGCATACCCTTAGGAATTTGAAGGGTTTTATTACTTTTGGTCTGTATATCAGTTATTGTACATCATTTGCCTTAGAGTTCAGTTTTGTATTTTTATTTCATACTTATTGCCATAGGATTACATATTTTAACATCTGCCTTGCTGCTAACTTGCCTCTCCAACCCAAATAAAATTAATTAAAATGTGCATGTTATTAACATTAAGTTTTTCATGTACATTTCCTAAGCGGTCAGACAGATTTTTTGGGGTAAAGGTCGTTAGTAGGCAAGTTAAGTTGACACTTTGACAACTTCAGCCTGGAGCAAGTCCCTGTTCAGCTTCTGAAAATAGGAATCTCTGTCTAAGAGAATTACTATCCCTGTAACTTCTTCCATGGACAGACAACAAAACAAAAAACAGTTTCCAGGAGACATTTTAATGTATGAACCAACAGGTTATGTTAACATGTGCAACATTTTATGCAGAGTTTGGCAGAGAAACTTCCAAAGATTGTTTCAGGTAACAAGGAATCTCCTTCATTCTTCTAAGATATTTAAAACAAACAAAAACATCTAAAACTAATCCTCTTCATTTTGTGTCCACTGTACATATATGTATAGAGCAAACAACTTGGTAGTTAACAACTTATGCCAGTTACATTATTTCCATAGAAAGGAAGAAAAAAACAAAAACCAAGCACATCATCACATTTGTCAAAACCAGTGTTTTGGGTTTTTTTAAATCTAAATGTAGAATTGTATCCAACTTCAATATAGTCCCAGCTAACAAGATGCTCCCAAGCCACACCTCTATCATTAATTTTAAACAGTGTTACACCTGATTCACTTACTGCATAAGAAACAACTTGTACAGGTCTGCTTGAAACAGGGAGAAGGAATTCTTGTGTAGCTGTGTTGTATTCAGATGCTTATTTCTCAGTGGAAAAAGCCCTCTTCATCATTGGCGGTGGGGCTTTGCCAACATCAAACATAATTTCCAAAGGAGGGTTATTGAGACAGCACCAGTCAGGTATACGGCCTGTCTGACTATAATATTCCTTAGACACTGAACGGCTTCCAAGTATGTCCTGAAGAGCTCCAAAAATGGCTCCTGCATTGTAAAACAAAAATTCACATTAGTTCTCATCACACTGAATTTCTCTTTCCCCTGCTCGGTTGCGGGAATCACCCCTTCTTTTCAACCCGCCAAAGAAGAGACAAAAGACTGAATATACTGGGTCTAAGCCCTTTCCCACTTTTATGTATTTTATTGCTTCATTCCACACCCTTCATAAGTGACTGAATGAAAGACCCATATGGGCTTTATTGCCAGTAGTTGCCTGCCAGAGGCCCTTCCCTTGAAGCATGCTATAAGTGCTTCAAACAGGTACCTTCAATCCCATGGGTAAATGAAATTCCCCCAGAAACTAAGCACTATGGGAAACTCCTAGCATGGCACAACGTGCATGAGAATAAGTTTGTGCGACTCGTGGAGAAAAGTAAGTCTATGTTGGTTAATTGGCATCTCTTTCTGATGAGGAGCTGCAGACAGGCTGATGACACCCACAATATCAAACATTTGCAGTTCTGTGGCACTCACTTTCAACCAGGCTTAAATGTATTAAATTTGGTTTCTCTAAAATTCTACTCTAGTTACGTACAGAGGCTTAGTTTACTAGCTGAAACGTACATACTATAAATTCAAGAATTCTTGTTAGAAGAAACCTTTAGCCACATGGAATCGCCATGAAATGCCTCTCTTGGCCCTTCTCTTTCCCTGATTTACAATGCCGCATCCAAAACCTAACACGGGGCCTGAATATTCTGTGTATAAAGCCGATATCTGGGAGTTGTGCAGGAAGTTAGCAGCCTTTGCCTAGCCCATGATTGGCAGCTTTTAAGTCAATAACTTCCCCCCACCTCTTTTTGGTGGGGGAATCAGGGCCCAACTTACTCTGCGCTCAGCTCTGACCCAGGCTGCTACTGCTCCCTGGCTGGCTAGGGGTGGAACTACCAATGCAGCAATTAGATCTCCCAGCTCACCATGGTCCCTGCATGCCCTGGGGAGACACTGCAGTGCCAGCTGGAGAGGAGCGATGAAAAATCTGGCCCCGTAGCAAACGACACCCCTGTCCAGCAAGTTTGTGCTTTGGATGGTTACTTTGCTGGTGCCACCACACGGCATGAATAGTCTACTGCACACCTGAATCAACAATGCCTGTCTTACACACCACCGCTTCAAATTTGATGTTGCTGCTTTTCAATGATCTGCTATGTGGTGTCATTAGTGGGGCAAATCTTCTGCCCTGCAAAACTCCAGGAGGCAGCTTTGCTCCACAGGACTATGACATGAGGCACAAAAACTACAAAGAGCTCAGATGCAGTTTACACTTTGCAATGTTTCAAAGAACTATTGTCATTTGCACCTTCCAAATCCCATTGCAAAACCTTGTGTTTCCCTTCATATCTCTGACTAACCCCAGTGTCATTCTTACCTCCCAGCCAAGCCACACAGTTGGGTTTGGCAGGTGGAGTGTGAATTCTGAAGGTCTTAGTGGCAAGTGCTTCTTTGTATTTTGGTTTATCGACCAGGTACCTAATTTCAGCCATTAATCTGTGTAGGAATCCTGGCAACATAGCAGTGCCACCAATAACTACTAAGTTCTCAGCCAGCTGCTTCCTGGTGTCTATTGGACACTGGTACAAAAGAAAATTGAAAATGTTTAAATGAAGTTATATACACAGCATTCAGAACATGCCAGAAATGTAGCTCCTCTCTCTTTACAAGTGACATTGGTATGTATTTCTGTTAACAAATGCACAAGACAATATACACTATGTGCAGCAACTCATTTGTGTTTTTATCTAGGCCTGCTACCCCTCTCACGGTGTCCCATGCTGCAGTGACCCTCTCCTGTAGCAGAAGCCTGACTGACTTATCCCTCCAGAGGCATTGCTTGCTTTGGTCAGAGGGAGTCACCAGAGAACAATGTAATTTGAACCGTCCCAGTACCTCTGGGCCAAGGAACCCAAAACATTGAGAATTATTTAATGGGATCCATTTTTATAACAAGGTGAGCCCTAACTTGGAATAATTGTCTTAAAACATCCAAGTTTATTGCCTTAGCAAAGAATTACTCATATGCAAACTTTGGTTCAAACAATTATTTGTAAATGCAGAAACGCATCTTTAAAAACCATACATAAAATGAGATGTAGATTACATTTGTATTGGTCACATTCCATATTTTTTTCCTAACCAGACAAAGACATTTTTTCTTATGATAAGCTATCATGCCTCAAGAGAATTTCCAAGTCCAAATAAAAGACCTTAAAAGAGTGGGGCGAGTAATAAAAATGCTGACACCACTTGAATTCTAGCACTCAAATTTCTACGAGTGCACAATATGCTGTAGTTTCTCCTCTTCCCTAAGCCAGTCATGAGCCTGATTCAGAGAACTCTTACCCATACACGTGGTCCATACTTATAATCAGTGAGACTGCCCAAGTGAATGACCGTTTGTAAAACCAGGCTCTATGCAAGACCACAGCAATTCATGCAACTATTTATCCTGGTAGAGATACCTGAATAAGTGCATCAAGTATTAAAGTGGCAACAGATTTCTCTTCATTATCCTGCTCAAACAGTATTTCAACAACTGAGTCTCTGTTGACAAGACAAAACAAAGCAAGGAGCATTAGTAACAAACAACAGCATCCTGGTATGGTGTCACTGTTTCCTTGTGTTCCCCCAACTGTCTGTTTCCACCTATTGTCTCTCATCTTATACTCAGGGACAGTTTTTTGTTACATGTTAGTACAGTACTAGCACAATGGGGTCTTGGTGCATGACTGGGGCCTCAAGGTGGTACCACAGGTTGTTATTACATTGCAAAGTTTTAGGGACCTCAAATCACAAGATCAAAGTGCAATGGTTCATTAATGCCCCAAAACACACAAATAAGTCTTACCAGCACGCAACTAAAGCATCATTTGTAATGGTGTTTATTTCAATATTCAGGCATCTGGACACTACTCTAACACAACCATAAAATAATAATGCATTTTAGTTATAGAATTTCTAACCTGATTGATCCAACTACATGCAGAATCTTCTCTCCATCTAGAGGATAGTCTATATCCGGAGGTGGTGAAGGACGCTAAAAAACAAAACAAACAAACAACACACATCATCTGAAAGGCGCAAAAAAAAAGGGGGGGAGGGGTGGGAGATCTCCTTCCACTTCAAAGAGGAGGAGAAACATTTACTCTCCACCTACCTCGGCACTGCCATCCATGTTAAACTTTGCAGCCTGGATTTTCAGCCCACGTTGGAGATCACTCACAAAACAAGTGCGGACTTTATAAAACAAACAAACAAACAAAAAGGATATACAAAGATTTTGTTTTAGATGTCTTAACTTTCCATTGCCTTGGAGTAGCTTCAACACAGCTTGTGACTTCTATCCCTTTACTTAACATATTTGGGACCAAATTCTACATACTTGCTGTGAAATACTCTGACACTACTCATCAGAACTTAGGCTCTGGTTGGGAGGCAGAATTTTAAAGGGAGTAGCATTCAGAAGAACACAAGAATGGTCGTACTTATGACAGTTGCCCAGTATCCTGTCCACCGACACTAGCCAATGCCAGGTGCCCCGGAGTGAGTGGACCTAACAGGTCATGATCAAGTGATCTCTTTCTTGCCATCCATCATACCACAACTATGCTGTACTAGAGAGGATTTTCTTCTTGAGGAACTAAATAGCTAGATCTGAAGTCCATGGAGTATTATCAACTCTGCCTTTTTGTTGCCAGGAGGTGGAAGGGATAGTTTACTGCATTTGAATCAACAATTCCAGTCTTACACGCCACCATCTCAAATTGGACTTTGATGTTTTGTAAATGGTCTGCTATTATGTGGTGGTGTTAGTGGCACATATCTCCTGCCCTCTAAAACTCCAGAAGAACCGTAAGAGCCAAATTCCATTTGTATCTTTAATATAACACAAATAACCATTCCAGCGAGTAACAGCTTATATCTGGTTAAAAATAATGGTGTGAAAAAAAGACAGCCAATCAGAAAGCTGCATTTGTGTCCAGAATTTTAAAAAGCCATTTCCATGAATTAATTATATTTGATAAAATATTAGCAGTATGGAACATCTTAAGGTATCAAGGTGCTTGACATGTGGTCTTTCCCCCTAGTTTGGCCCAACAGGTAGATACTATTTCTGTTGACTGGTTGTTAATAAGCCATAGGAAACATTTCTTAAGATCAGCAATGATTTTTAGTTTCTATTAAAAGAGTTGTAAAGTGCTTTGGAATAAACTGCGTATAAAGTGCTATAGAGAAATTAGTATCGTTTTTTACTGAAGTATGCCCAATTTTTTGAAGTGTAAATTTATTAAGGTGATTAATATTTCATACCAGATCCAATATTCCAAAACGCTTCTACATGCTATTTTCAGTTTTGGTGAAGATACCATATTATGTGGCAAACACAGAGCATGCTTAGCTAAATCATTTAAAGCAAGAACTAACAATTTTTTTAATCAGAATTTCTCAGCAGTAGTGGTCTTTTTGACCAGAAGCAACAGAAAGTTGATGTAGCCAGTTCCTGGAAGTTAAATCTGCTATTAATCAAATGTAGGGTACGTACTGTGTGTTTCTATAAATAGTCATCAGAAAAACACAGAACATGAGTATTTAAAAATGCAACACCAGATTAACCTAAACTGCTGATGGATGGATACACAAAACTATGCGATATCCTTACATTGTGTTTACATGCAAAAACACAACCCTCAGCTATATCTGGATCAATACCTCAAGTCTAACCTCAGAAGATGGATGCAATATGACCTGCAGAACACCTACAATATGGACAGTACTTCAAGTTCTTCTGCTGATGTAAGAAATATGACAAAAGGGAATTTAAACAGAATCCCATAAATGTACAGTGGTAGGGTACTGTAAATGTAGTGACATTGTTAAATTGATCTCTGGGGGAAAGCACAACATAGGGTTTCTTGAAGTAAAGAGTTTTACCTTTTATATCCTCTACAACGTCTTCTGGAACTGAGCCTAAAAATAGTTAATAGTTTAGTACAGATCTTCATTAAGTAAAAATACAATTTGCAAAATCCAACCAATAATTGAAGAAGTGTGAATTTAGTACAGAAACTACACAACAATAACTTTAAAAGATTTGCTAGAAATAAGCAACTTTATTCTCAGGGAAGAAATCTACATGAAAAAGAGAACCTGTCTTACATTTGGAAACAATCTAATGTGCTCTTCTCATATTCAAAATGTAACTGACAAAGAATATAGCACTAACTTTATTTCAAACCAGTTAACAGTTACGAGTGGTTTGTCATGAAAGTAACGTACTAATTAATTTTATACTGGGAGAGGAGACATGGAAGCAGCAGCATGTTAAACCTGGTGGAGAAAAATTAATTTATTCTTTCTGATGTTAGCAGCATGAAAGGAAGCGGGATTAACCCACCTTCCCCAGTATGATTACCTAAAAAGGAACACATTTATATTACATCAGAAATACACCTTACCCATCACTGATGGGAGTCTTTGTCCTTTAGCTACTCCTGTGTCAACAGTGCATTGCTCCAACAACTGATTCTCCAGCTCCCTAAAATGTTGTAAATATAAAAGGTCTATAGTTACCACCTGCTACGGATCCTATGTATTTGCAACATGCTAGTGCTACATTATTTACTTCCTTCAGTAACACTTTCTTTTAAATAAAGACCAAAATAAATCCAATTTCTAAACTGTTATTTCCACAGTTTCGATCATATTTCCATGGCCACTACGCGTTTACAACTTTAGAATGGGATGGTAACACAACAGGGGTTATAATCCAATTTAATTATATTCTAATAAAGTAATTGACTAAAGATTAATTTTCACAATCAAATGGCATCATCAATTGACAGAATCATCTTGGATACATAACTGTAAACTTACTTGTGAATTGCTTTTCCTCCTAGGGGAAGGGCACCCCAGCAACTCAAAACTGGGATTCCCTCATATATCTACAAGCAGCTCAGGAAATCTCACTATATTATAATGTGTTTTTCATCTGAAGACACAGGGATTGAAGGCATTTTTCTTCCTCCTTTCCCTGCATCAGTTATAAATATTTCAAATAGTCAGTTCTGTCCAGAACTCTCATTAATGTGTAGTATGTGAAGGAGAAACACAGAACTGTCAAGCAATAGAACACAGATTATGTCTGTTCCTATCCCATCCTTTGCAAAGAGCATAGGTCTAGGGATTTTCATGTAGTAAATCAGGATATTGTGATATTCTCCAGTCTAAAACAACAAGCCAGAATACTATGATCAAAGATTAATTGCTGGTCTGTCCCTATTCTTGTCTATCATATTTCAAGTCTATAATAAAATTAGCTACTTCTGGTTATAGTTTTCCTGCTGAAGGTTTAATTTCTGGATTATTATTCAAGGATACAGGCAGCACCAGACTTTCTGCATATCCACAGTCTAAAACCATAGCAGAATTAATCCCAAGCGTCAGAAGAGACATCAGGTGACTTGGGGCAAACAACACGGATGGAACCTGTAATGAGACCAAAACGATTAAATTCGGTGCAAGAAAACTTGGTTTATAATTTTCATTGCCCCCCAATTTCATATAAAAAACAAAAGACTGAACAATCAAGTACTGAACTGCCTAGTCTTAATTCAGGATTTAATCTAATGTGATGATGACCAACTAAATACAGCAGCATACTCAAATTCACTCCCAACACGTTCATCGCTACACTATGTCCACATATGTGCTTAACAACACTGAATAGTAAAGGGGTTGTAAGAAAAACAAGTACGGTGTATGGAACATAGCTTAGGTCAAGTCACAGTTGACTACAGAAGGCCAAACATAACTCTTCATAACATGTTGCGAAGGCATGAAGAGGTGAACAAAGGAGACAAAAACCCATACGAGTTTTGATGTATGGCCAGTGGGATCATGCTCTCCGCTGTCCAAACACTGATTAAAAGCCAGTACCAGGAAGTGCTAGTCTCAGAGCAAATCAACAGCTCTTTTGGCCACAAGGATCACATTGCAATATAGGTAAGAAAGAGGGAACTCTAAAAGGAAATGTGGAAGAAGCAGATCAGACCATATAGCTAGGTGAGAGCCCCAGCCTTGCCCTAGAAATCTCGCTCTCAGGGTGGTGACAACCCATTGGCAAATACCCTCCCCTGAACTCTGGGGAAAAGGAAAAGTAATTCCATAAAGCTATTATTTTCTGGGAACAGTATGGTATAATTAGATCACAAGATAACTATTTAAAAATGTTGACCTTATATCAAATGTCACATTTATTCGGAACACCACTAAATGGTGGCCCTACACATGAGGCTCACTTTACACGGCTACCAGCAAGTTTGTCGTCATAGAACCAGGCCTCAAAACCAAAGTACGAACCTCTCCCTGTCACCAGTCATTTTGGATAATGTTTAAAGCAGCTCTATGCTAAATTCATTATCTGTCATCCTCACATTGCAAAGGAATCAAAATGAAAGGCATTTCTCTCTCCTCTTTTTTAACTTTCTGTACACGGATTAGAAAATCCACTCACACTGCTCATCAAATTTCAGGTGGAAAAAAAAGATTAAGTATACCAGGAAGGAATTATACAGAAATGTAATCTATGACAGTTTAAGATTAGTTCTAAAATTAGGCTGAGGAGGCAAACTACTTATCTGCATAGCCTTTAACAATAAATCATAGCCATCTGACCTATATGAACTGAAAGTTTATAGCATCACCTTGCAAGATGTTTTCCATTGACACTAGGATAAAAAATAGATTCCGATCTAACAAAAAGATTGATTATGTGAAGGACATAAATATCAGATAAGTTCTTATCTAAGTGAGTACAGCCAGAGTTTAGGTCACATGCTAGGCAAAGATATTGGCTTATGGTAAAAAAAAAAAAATCAAAAAAAAAATCAAGACTTGTGTTGAGAGAGAGCACTAAGAAATGTTTAAATATAGACTCAGGTTTCTGGCAGTGCTCAATGGGGATTATTGGTCCTGTCAAAAATGAGATGATGTGAGCTATTTTTTGCCAAGCACAAGTGAAAAAAAGCCTATAAGTAATTCTTCCTAATATATGCTATTTAGATAACTGCTATTTAAATGAGTCAGGAAAAAATCCCGCTGATCTCTACCTCTCTGTCTTCCTCTTTACACTTTCATTCTTTTCCCTTTATCCCCACTTCTTTGTCCATTCCCACAAGTGCCAAGTAAAGCAATGGCCACTAGCACTATTGATAATATCCTATTTGATTATTCTACATATCCTACGTGACAGATGATATTCACCCAAGAATTCTAAAGGCACTCAAATATGAAATTGCAGAACTACTAATTGTGGTATGGTATGTAACCTATTGCTTAAATCAACCTCTGTACCAGATGAATGTTGGATAGCTAACGTAACACCAATTTTTATGAAAGGCTCCAGAGGTGATCCTGGCAATTACAGGCTCGTAAGCCTAACTTCAGTACCAGGCAAATTGGCTGAAAATATAGTAAAGAACAGAATTACCAGACACAGATTAACATGATATGTTGGGGAAGAATCAACATGGCTTTTGAACAGGGAAATAATGTTTCACCAATCTATTAGAATTATTTGAGGATGGTCAACAAACATGTGAACAAGGGTGATCCAGTGGATATAGTGTATTTGGACTTTCAGAAAGCCATTGACAAGATCCCTCACCAAAGGCTCTTAAGCAAAGTAGGCAGTCATGGGATAAGAGGGAAGGTCCTCTCATGGAGCAGTAACTGGTTACAAGACAGGAAATAAAAAGTGTAGGAATAAATGTTTTTACAGTGGAGAGAAATAAACAGTGGGGCCCTCCAAGGATCGGTACTGGGACCAGTGTTGTTCAATATATTCATAAATTATCTGGAAAAAGCGGTAAACAATGATGTGGCAAAGTTTGCAGATGATATAAAATTATTCAAGACAGTTAAGTCCAAAGCTGACTGCGAGGAGTTACAAAGGGAATCTCACTAAACGGGGTGACTGGACAACAAAATGGCAATTAAATTTAATGTTGATAAATGCAAAGTCATTCGCATTGGAAAACATAACCCCAACTATCCATACAAAACAATGGGGTCTAAATTAGAAATTACCACTCAAGAAAGAGATGATGGTATGCCCAAAACTTGAACAGTATGGGCAGTTCCGGTTGCCCCTTCTCAAAAAAGATATGTTGGAACTGAAAAAAGTACAGAAAAAGGCAACAAAAATGATTAGGGGCATAGAACTGCTCCCATATGAGGAAAAATTAAAAAAACTGGGGCTGATCAGTTTGGAAAATAGACGACTAATGGGGGATATGATAGAAATCTATAAAATTATGAATGGTGTGGAGAAAGTGAGTTATTTACTCCTTCACATAATACAAGTACCAGGGGTCACTCAATGAAATTAATAGGCAGCAGGTTTAAAACAAGCATAAGGAAGTACTTCTTCACACAACGCACAATCAGCCTGTGGAAATTATTGCCTGGGGATGTTGCGAAGACCAAAAGTATAACTGGGTTAAAATAAGAATAAGGTAAGTTAATGGAGGATAGGTGATCAATGGCTATTAGCCAAGAAGGTCAGGTACGCAACCCCATGCTCTGGGTGTTCCTAAATCTCTGACTGACAGAAGTTGGGACTGGATGACCGGGGATGGATCACTTGATAAATTCCCCTGTTCTCTTCATTCCCTCTAAAACATCTGGCACTGGCCACTATCAGAAGACAGGATACTGGGCTAGACGAACCACTGGTCTGACATAATATGCCCATCCTTATGTAATCAATTAAGACAATGAATGCCAATAGTTATGTAACCCACGTACCTCAAAATACTTGAAAAGAACTCTAGTGAGTGTCTCTCTGAAGTGTGAGGGGCATAGCACAGATTCCACTATTACAACGCGGCGGTCTCTGGGATTCACCAGCAGATGTCTGGAAAACAACACATAAATTTAACATATTAGTCTCAATTTGCAAATATAAGTGTCTCTTATGGGACCTGATACCTTCTTTCAATTTTTGTAACGACTTCTTTTGAAAGTTAATTCAGTCAAAATCATAATAAATAATAACGTGCACTTAGATAGTACCTTCCACCCCACATCTCAATGCATCTTACAATGAAGCTTCACACTACTCAGGGAGGTAGGCATTATCCCAGATTTACAGATCAGGAAATGGTGGTGCAGGCAGAGGTTACAGTCTTGTCTACAAACGGACTATGTAATTCTAAGTATATTGGTCTCTGTGCAGGCCACCCCTCAGTGACTTGTCCAGTGCCACGGTGCATTTGTGGAAGACCTAAGAATATGACCCAGATCTCCTGACCCACAGTCCTGTGCATCATCCCTCACAAAGTTAAAAGAAAAAGGGGAATAAGTTGCATTTTCTCAAAATGATAATAAAACCATCTTCTAGTTGCAGAAGGACGTGTCCTCATCATGTCAGAGACTTCGGGTCAGAAACAGAACAGCACTGGTAGAGGACGGAAAGAAAATCAACAATGCTTGAGGCAGTGAAGTCCAGTAACAAAAGTAATGTTTGTCCACAACAGGTGTTAAGTCATTCTGTATGTGGATGTGAGTGGGAACATGAAAGTACCAAATCTAAGTTCATGAGGACATTTACACCAAGGGGAAGGTATGTTCTATTCAAGTAAAAAAAATAAACCTACAGAATTCAGTGATCCCATCAGGCACATTACAAATCTCAGACTTTGAACATTTGGATCCAGACTTCCAAACCCTTGCTCACATCAGGCCTGGTTTTTCCATTTACCGCAATGGGCTTTGGAGTCCTATGAGCAGTCCCACTGAAATCAATGCAACGCCACACAAGAATAACAATTTTGAAGCTCAAGCCATTTGTGACTAGGTCACAGTTAACAGTTGTTTTACTTATGTTGATGTTTTTAAACAAAACGATGCATATCCAAGGCTCTAGGTGCTTCTCACACATTAGTAACACAATTCAAATTTTAGCAGCATTAAATAATTCTTTCAGCAAGAGCTCAGTCAGCTAGCCATCTCCTTCCCATCCTTTTATTATTTAGGAAACATAACGTCAGCCTTCTCCAAAACCCCTATCAAAACAGACCTCTTTTTCAACATGCTCAAACAAAAGCAGCTAATCAGAGAAAAATATCCCCCTGCCTCTTACCTGAAATACAGCATGTGAATAAATTCCTTCAGATATGAATACAGCTCTTCTGTGTTAATATTATACTGAACAACTTTGATAGGCTGCAAAAATAAAAATTTCTATTAAAATATTATCTATAGCCAGTATACAATTCAGAAGATATTGTTATTGATTTTAAGAAACATAATTTTCCATTGCTTGATTTATGAATGTACATCACAAAGTTATCCTACACATTATTTTACTTGAATCAATCTTGAATTTTTCTTCTTTAAAAGTTGACATCAATTTTAATGCCGAGGAAAGGTGTCAAATTGACAATTCTGGAGACTTACATCCCCCTACTAAGAGAAAAAGCATAGCACAGGCAGAGGCAATGTGCCTCAAACCTGACCCTGTGTTTATGTCTACACTGCAATTAAACACCCGAGGCTGGCCAGTGTCAGCTGAAGCAGGCTCACAGGACTTGGGCTGCCGAGCTATAAAACTGCAGTAAAGATGTCCAGGCTTATTCTGGAGCCCGGGCTCTGGGACCCTCCCACCTTGCAAGGTCCCAGAGCCCAGGCTCCACCCCACGCCTCTACACTGCAGTTTTATAGCCTCACAACCTAAGCCCAAGTTAGCGGACATGGGCCAACTGCTGGTGTATAACTGCAGTGTAGATATACCCCTAGAGACCTCCTCTAAAGTACCAATTAATGCCAAATGTGGTGGTGTGGACACTTTCATGAAGTGCTCCAATCCTGCAAAGACTTATGCGTGTGCTTAACTTTATGCACTGATAATCATCTTTTTGAATTCAACAGGATGATTCACAGTGCACAAACACATGCATATATCTTTGCAGAACTGGGGCCTAACCGATCACCTGGATAACTCAGGCGATAAATAGGCTTACATATTTGAAAGGCCCCAAGCCTACCAGCTGTTCTGCATATGGGGACCCCTGTGTTCGCATGGAGACCCATTGACTGAACACCTGGTAGGATTAGAGCCTTAATTTGTAAGCAATATTGATGGAGAAAAAGAAAGTTTCCTGAGGATTAACAATTTACTGAGAGGAATTTATAGCCCAAATCACAACAGAGAGAACATTAACACTCAGAAAACAAGGTCATCATGGCTCTTACAGGTGAAACATTTTTATTATTTTTAAAAATATTTTGAGGATTATTCTATTTATCCTGTTTTGTGTGTGAGGTGGCAATTGTCAAATTCGTGTTTGGCAGTTCCAGACACTTTTATATCAATCAGCTTACCCTATTAATTTACTATATGGGCCCAAATTTCTAATTTAGGGATGTGTCCAATTAATTTTTCATTTGCAAAAGCCAGCTCACTTTATGGTTGTTCATATAACAGGACCATAATTGTCCTCAATATGAGGTCAATTTTCATAGCAATTTATTATGGCCTCTTAAGAGGAACAGCTAAGAGATAATGGACATAGTTTATGATGGAGGAAATAATGACACACATTTCTGTGATGTCTGAACATACATATTTAATGTACTTCTTAAAAATAAAAATGTAACACAAATAAATCTTGAATTTGTGAATCTTTCCCAATAGTACATTTTAAAAAGTGTTACCTTAGGAATGTCAGATTTCTTTATTTCACTAGGAATAATGCATCTTGGTCCTGTTTCTCCTGCAAAACCACATCTAAAGAAAAATATTTAAAGTTAACTAATTACATATATGTATTTCACATTTAAGAACTGCCAAGAAATTAATGATCTGGTATTTAAAACAGTAAAAGTGGATTTGATAATCAAAACAATTTAATCTGAAGAAAATGTTTTAAAGTCCATAGAGGTGTTTTATGTATGATTTACTAGGGCCAGATCTACACGGCAGACTTCTGCCAGCATAGCTAGTGGGGTGAAGGGGTTGATCCCCGAGAAACATAGTTGTGCTTGCAAAGGCCATAGTGTAGATGCTTCACTTTTACTGATATAGCTTGTAGGGGCTGGTTTTAATATACCAGTACAAAACACAGCGTTACCAGGATAGCTGTGTCCACACTAGGAGCGCTTTGCAAGTATAGTATACTGGTATTCTTATATTGGTAGAGCGCTCATAGTGTAGACTCAGCCTAGGTAGTGAGTTCAAATTAGCAGGATTCCAAGCCAAGATTTAGAATAGCCAGTCAAGTTAACTTTTCATAAATAGGTCATATGCAAAGGACAGCAAATTCTAAAGATTAAACGGAAAAAACAAATGCCCTAAGGATGAAGTTTTAGGAGTTCCCAATGCATTACATTTCTTTTGTCTCTTTTGAAATATTAGAAGTTCAAGCATGATTTGGTAGAAAGCCTATCCATGATTTCAGAGTTTAATGTTTTTAAAGTAAAGAGGTCAATAAATATATTTTATCATGGCATTCTGATACCATGAATGCATTAACAATTTCCTCCAATCAGGAACTATTCTAGAGAAAAATGGCCAAACTTCAGAATATCAATATTTATACACATGTAGAGGATTTAACAAATCCTTACTATAACGTTATTTTGGTTATATATTTAGACCTCAATGCTGCAATCAAATCCACATCACAGACGCCTGCAATCAGATCCTTGCAGATGCAAAACTAGGGCCTTAATTTTTAATCATCATATACAGTCATGTGGAAATCAGTACCATCTGATCTAAAGATCGGTGTGATTAAGACCACAATCCTACAACTGTCTCCACATGGGAGCTCATGCTCCGGCATGGAGCCCCAATGATATTACTGGCGCTCCATGCATGCATCTGGCAGCATAGAGGCAGGTGAAGAATTGGGCCTAATGTAGTACAGACACAAATGTGGCATAAATGTAAACAAATGACTCTGTTGCAGTTATAGGGCTCAATGTCGCAAACATTGCAGGAATAAAAATTACTCCTCCAAGTAGGTCCACTGAAACCAATGGAACTACTCATGTGAATAATATAGTCACTTGCTTAACTGTTCGCAAGATCAAGCCCATACTTATCTTATTTTAAGTAAATACTGTACATGCAGAAGACACAAGCATAAAAAAAGAAAGGGTCTGGAATTTGGCACAGATAATACAAAAAGGACACGTTTGGGTGGAGGATAGAAGGGGGTATACATAGTTTTACATTGCAGGTATCAGACATTTTCTTTTGTAAACTGGTCTAAGAATCATTCTACTTTTTCACATTTTGATTTTCTTAGTTATAAAGTGAAAGGTAAAGTTTATATTTCGGCTTTATTTAGACCAAGAAAAAAAAAGATGTGTGTGTGTATTTTTAATCAAGTAGCTAACACAATTTGTCTACAATAGGCGCTAAGTGATGTTTCAAATCACATGAATTAGTTTGATCAAAAAGGAAAAATAAAATCTAGGATATAGAAGGATTCAAATAAAAATCTCTGAAGATATGAAGAAAGTTTCTCAATGTATTAATTCCAAAATGAATCAGACATCACATCTGAAAGCTCCATTAATTGAGTAATGACCACTTTCAACGGAAACTGTTCACTATTAAGAATAGCAGGGATTGAAACAATGGAATCCACTTTAGTGTCCAAGCTAATGGCTACAGACGCAACTTTGCTCCCTTTGAAGTTAATGGCAATTTCGTCATTGACTTCTGAAGGAGCAGGATAAGGTATGGGGATAATGATATTAGCCTCCTTTGTAAAGTGCTTTGAGATCTGCTATGCAAGAGCTAGGTAGTAGGACTGGTAATTTTTATATACTGAATCCTGAAAGACACAGCCAAGTTTAGTTCAGAACCTCAAAAATAGACTTCATGGATTAGTCCAACTGCCTGAACCGGTCTCGTCTACTAAAACTAATCAGCTTAGTTTTACTAAGGCATACACTCACATATAATAGGCATTTGATGAGAGAAAGCATGATTTACATAATAAATTCTAAGGTGTTTGTGTCCAAATATTTTACAACAGTATCTTCAAGTGACTATTCTCAGTTTAGCCATAATCCTGCAAGCTATTCCACATGGTTTGACAGCTGAACGCACACACAGCCCCACTGACTCAGGGTTCAGATGCTCAGTTTACAGACTCTGGGGCTTCCAAAAGAAGTATCTTTGTGCCATAATTATTCAAGCCTCACTCCCAAGCATGTTCTGTGAAGTGCTGAATGGCCTCACCTTGGGAATTCAGACTCATAGACTTGAACACCTGATAGGCTTGAGCTCTTAAAAACATGGATTAAAACTATAATACCAAGTTAACATACCATGTTTTACTTTACAAACATGGATTCAACATCAAAGTTCAACAACACAACCAGAGCTATTAGGTTGTATTCAACACTTTGTTAAGGGGCAATTGCCAGGGCACTTGGGTACTATAAGTAATTAAAAACTAAGGCCCCGATCCTGCAAACACTTATGCATGTGCATAACTTTACTCATGCAGGTAGCCCCACTGACTTCTCACATAACACGAGAACTAGGGGTCACCTGATGAAATTAACAGGCAGCAGGTTTAAAACAAACAAAAGGAAATATTTCTTCATCAATATACAGTCAACCTGGGGAACTTGTTGCCATGGAATGTTGTGAAGCCAAAAATTTAACTAGGTTCAAAAAACAAATTACATACATTCATGGAGGACTAGTCCATCAATGGCTATTAGCCAGGATGGTCAGGGATGCAAACTTGTGCTCCGGGTGTACCTAAACCTCTGACTGCCAGAAGCATCTGGCACTGGCCACGGTCAGAGACAGGATACTGAGATAGATGGACCCATTGGTCTGTCCCAGTATGGCTGACCTTATATTCTTAAATGAGGGTTGACAAATTCAGGCCAGCACTGTGGATTACCTCCTTTAATCTCTCAAATTCCCAAATCATGTGGGTCTCAAAACAATCCTACTATTCACATACACATGACTAATTAAAGAGACAATGCTGGGTAGTTTATGTCCAAAACTGAACTCTAAACAGTTAGAAAAGTTTTACACCATTATTAATGGAAATGTTTACAGACATTGTTCAAATCCAAACTTTCACCTATAATATATGCAACCCTAACATCACTGTATCATAGTGCTAGTGCAGGAGAGCCAGAAAATGAAACTGAGTAGTTTATTATCACTGTCCAAGGTATATCTAACAGAACAAGTAAACAATGACAAGGCATATGTATTATTTTGTTTACATTTTAATCATTTAAAAGGTGTTATTAACAATCAAGGGATGGAATTTTTTCTTACTTAAATTATTTTTAAACCTGGCAAGATCTGTTTAATAAATTAAACATCACCTGGGATCAGAAGTGATTGAGGGTGTGGGGGTAGAAGAAAAATCAGGATGCAGAACTGCAACTAACACTAAAAGATCTTTCTGCATCTGGATTAGGAGTAATGACATCATTATTTGTATAGGTATTTAGAGAGACAAGGCAGATGAGGTAATATCCTTTATTGGGCCAACCTATGTTGGTGAAAGAGACAAGCTTTCAAATTTACAGACAGCTCTTCCAGGTCCCATTCACAGTTTCAGTTATTGTAAGGCCGGAAAGGACCATTACGCTCATCTAGACTGATCTACATAGCACAGGCCAAAGAACCTCTCCCGTCAATTTCAGCATCAAGCCCATAACTTGGGTTTGTGCTACTGCATCTCTCTTAGAGACAGCCAGCCTTAGCGCAGAGTCAGGACGTTCACCGCCATGGTACCCGAGTGCCAGGCCCCAGGGCAGGGTTGTTGCGCCTCCTTGGCGATGGTGACCGGTCAGGGCTGGGCACAGCCTGACGTGTGGTGACACGGCGCTCAGAGGGCAGGGAATGCCGGACACATCTCCGCACGCACGCGCTGCCACAGGGCGGAGATGTCGGGGAGACAGGGCCAGCCCCACCTGCACCCCTAACATGGGCATCGTGTGGCGGGGGGAGACAGCCCGCAGCGAGCCCCGGGACCGGGGGAAGGGGCTGCCCGCCAGAGCCAACCGGGCCACTCACTTGGTGAAAGATTCTCCCAGGTCTATCACCACCGCCGTCTTCTCCCCGCCGCTCCCCAGGCCCTCGTACAGCGGCATCGCCACCAGCGCCCGGCTTCCACCACAACAAAGGGGCCTTCCTCACGTAACGGCGCAGGCCCCGCGGCCAGAGGGGCCTTCTGCACCGGCCGGCGCAGATCAAGGCTGTCCTTGGTCATGCCTGTTCTCAGGTTTAATCCCTCTCTCGGGGCTTGACACTTTCAGAGGGAGCTGAGGTGATTCTGCTCGTCCCCTTTTTCCTTCCCGGCGCTAGAAACTGTAGGGCTCTGCCCCTAGCTGTTTTCAGGCACGCAGTAGTCACCTTAAGAGGGGCTATATGTAGCGGTGGGGGAAGGCGGACAGAAGGGTGCTGGGGGTGAAAGAGAGAGAGGGCCCTAGCGGGAGAGGATGACAAGGAGTGGTGCTAGGGGTGAAGGATGGAGAGGTCCCTGTGGGAAAGTGATGGAGGACGGTTGTTTTGAGGACTGAGACCCAAGTAGGAGAAAGGGGGGTGCTGGTGATTCATGGGGTGGGAGATGGTGTTTGGAGACTGGAGCACAGGGTCCTGTTCAGTAGCGTAGCCAGGGTGGGAGCAGGGGGAGCGGCCTCTTTTTAAGCGCCGCTTCTTGCACTCACCCGGCGACGCTGCGGGTCTTCGGCGGCATTTCCGCGGCGGGTACCACCGAAGACGTGGAGTGAGTGAGGACCCGCCGCCGAAGTGCCGCCGAAGACCCGGAGCGTCGCCGGGTGAGTACAGGGGGAGGCGCCTTTTTATAGCGCCGCTCCCCCTGCACTCCGGACCTGGCTGCGCTACTGGTCCTGTTAGACTCCTTTGTCCCTGCCCCCGACGTGGGGTAAAGGGAGGAGCGAGAGGGATGATCCAGGTTGGAGAGCTTTGATATGATTTGATAGTGGGGGAGCCAATGTGCTAGTGGTCAGAGCATAGGACTGGAAGTCAGGACTCCTGAATGCTGTTATTCCTGGCCCTCACTCTGCGATCTTGGGAATGTTTCACTTTCTCTACTGTCCTACTTAGCACTCAAGGGAGTTGTGGAGCTTAATTAACGAATGCAACATGTTTTGAAATCTCAGGTGAAAGGTGCTATATAAATACAAAAGATTGTATATATGCAAATGCAACTCCCATTTCAATCTTATATCATGAAAATACAAATATTGTTGCCAGCTCTTACAATTTTATCACAAGTCTTGCACTGCTTGGTGTTTTTCAACTCCTGGAATCGTGATTATATGAAACTTTTAGCTTTCATTTTTAAAAAAGTTAAAAATAAGTTTCTAGCCCTCACAGTTGTAGGGGAAAGCATGAAAATGGGAACCCTACATGCTCAAAACTCAGAAAGCAAATTGTAAAAAAGATACATTGGCTTACCAATCATGAGATCTTAAAATAATCTCATGATTTTTAGGATCTGACATTTTTTTTAATGCTTGGGTTTGGCAATGCTAGAATATTATTATTTCATGGTATTATGATTCAGTAATATCAGCAATATATTATCATACTAACTCAATGTTAGAGAACAGATTTATTTATATATGTATGTATCGGCTAGAATTTATGTCAGTGTGACAATCCTTATAGTACATTACTTTTTGTCACTGATCGTGTAATTTGGTAATATAGAAAACTATGCTGGCAATGCAAGTTCAAAACAACTGAAATAAAATGTGGCAGCTAATCCACTGAATGCCCAAACTTTCTGGTCACTGCAGCTGCAGAAACTGCTCCCTATTCTGTTTAGTCACTAGCCCCTTCTTTGGCACCCATGAAATAACACCTTAGGCCTTTTGGGGTAGTGTGTTTGATTCAGTCCTGCTCAATATGCACAAATAGTAGACTGACCTACAGAAAGGAAGGTGGCTCAATGGGTAGGGCACTTGTTGAGTACTTGGGTTCAAGTCCCTGTTCTGCTGCAGACTTTGTGTGTGTCCTTTGGAACATCACTTTGTCTCTGTGCCTCCATTCCTCATTTTTTAAATGGGGGTAAAACCCTGCCCTACCTCACAGCAGAGTTGCGAGGATTAATACACTAAAGATTGTGGGGTGCTCAGGAACAATGGTTTTAAGGACCAGATAATTACCATAGATAGCCAAAGAACTTTCCCCAAATCTAGAGATTCTCTATCCAAATATAGGTTAGCTAGGGAAGAACCAAAAATGATTTTGGCCTAAATGTATGGAGACTCTCCTTAGGTGACAGCTTCATTCCCCTCAGACAGAAGAGAAACAAAATATCTCATTAGGCCAAAGAACCATTCTTCTTCCACTGCCTCTCAACAAAACCAAGCAGATTGGTAGGGGAAGACAGGGACTCCCAGATAACCTGACAGCGGAAGTGGGACAGGCCACCCTGCCCTCACCTGCATCCAGCAGGACTGTGTTTCCTTTTTTTGATGGGCTGAGGTTGGGGATAGGAGATGAAGTATTCTGGGAGTTAGCAGTAGAAGAGCATGAGTGATATGGGAGTTCATTTGCACAAGTGCTCTTTTTTAGACAGCTTCACAAAAATAGTTCTTGAGATTTGACTTGATTTGATTTCTTATCAGAGTTTCTTGGTTTCCATTGGCCAGACCTTCCTCCGAATAGGTTGGTTTGTCACAGAGACACCACCAAAAGCCTTCCAGAGTTTGCAAAAAGACTGTGCCATGTCAGACCCTGGCAAAAACATGAACTATTGAAACCTTATCTAACAGGGTAAACAAAACTGTGTGTGTGTACACGTTTATGCAGTATACCAAAAGACTTGAATTCAACATTAAGGTTGAGATTTTAACTGCATAAAAGAACATTCAGAGTTAAGTTTCCCTCAGCGGTCTTAATTTGTTCTCCTTCACATTACACTGGTCTACAATTTTTGAGAAGTCGTCTGCTTCAGAGATAAAATGTGCTATTTAGTATGTATTTTGATGTGCTGAATTCAAATGACAATTAAAACAACTGATTGGCTACTGTTTCTAAGATATTTAAGTTTTTACATTTTATGTCTGTGTATATTGTGTAGATAGTAGAGTTTTAATCATAAATTGTAAACCTAGGTCTTTTCATGTGTTTATGGTTGCTTTACATGATACTATTTCACCTGTCCTGTTTATGTAACACTTTAAAAATCAGCAAAGGGGTTATATAAATAAAATTTATTATGAAACAAAAGGCAAAAAACTATTATGTCCATAGTTTAGTCCTATTCAGTGTCTACTTGGCGCTTCTTGGCTTGTCTCTTGTATTCATTAAATGGAGCAGCTCTTGTCACTGTCCAGCAATAGTCTGCAAGCATTGATGGGCTCCATTTGCCCTGATAGCGTTTCTCCATTGTTGCAATATCCCGGTGAAATCGCTTCGCAGTTCAGTGGAAAAAAATCTAGATGAGAGTGCAAAAAATGTGTCTTTAGTGACATGTGCCCATGAGGGCAGGGGGCTGGACTCGATGACCTCTCAAGGTCCCTTCCAGCCCTAGAATCTATGAATCTATGTTGCAACCAAGGCTTTTGTATGCCTTGAGGAGGTTTTCCACCAACAACCTGTAGTTGTCTGCCTTGTTGTTTCCGAGAAAATTTATTGCCACTAACTGGAAGGCTTTCCATGCCTTTTTTTCCTTGCCACGCAGTTCATGGTCAAATGCATCATCTCGAAGAAGTTCACGAATCTCAGGACCAACAAAGACACCTTCCTTTATCTTAGCTTCACTTAACCTTGGAAATTTTCCACGGAGGTACTTGAAAGCTGCTTGTGTTTTGTCAATGGCCTTGACAAAGTTCTTCATCAGACCCAGCTTGATGTGTAAGGGTGGTAACAAAATCTTCCTTGATTCAACAAGTGGTGGATGCTGAACACTTTTCCTCCCAGGCTCCAATAAGTGTCGGAGTGGCCAATCTTTCTTGATGTAGTGGGAATCTCTTGCACGACTATCCCATTTGCAGAGAAAACAGCAGTACTTTGTGTATCCAGTCTGCAGACCAAGCAAGAGAGCAACAACCTTCAAATCGCCACAAAGCTGCCACTGATGTTGGTCATAGTTTATGCACCTCAAAAGCTGTTTCATGTTGTCATAGGTTTCCTTCATATGGACTGCATGACCAACTGGAATTGATGGCAAAACATTGCCATTATGCAGTAAAACAGCTTTAAGACTCATCTTCGATGAATCAATGAACAGTCTCCACTCATCTGGATCGTGGCTGCCATCACACCATCGATGTTGTTGCAGGCTACAAGATCACCTTCCATGAAGAAGAATGGGACAAGATCCTTTTGACGGTCACGGAACATGGAAACCCTAGCATCACCTGCCAGGAGATTCCACTGCTGTAGTCTGGAGCCCAAAAGCTCTGCCTTACTCTTGGGTAGTTCCAAATCCCTGACAAGGTCATTCAGTTCACCTTGTGTTATGAGGTGTGGTTCAGAGGAGGAAGATGGGAGAAAATGTAGGTCCTGTGACATTGATGGTTCAGGACCAGAAGTTTCATCCTCTTCCTCTTCCTCGTCTGACTCAAGTGAGAATCATTCTGGTGCATCAGGAACCAGCAGTCCTTCTCCGTGGGGTACTGGGCGTATAGCTGATGGAATGTTTGGATAATGCACAGTCCACTTTTTCTTCTTTGACACACCTTTCCCAACTGGAGGCACCATGCAGAAGTAACAATTGCTGGTATGATCTGTTGGCTCTCTCCAAATCATTGGCACTGCAAAAGGCATAGATTTCCTTTTCCTGTTCAACCACTGACGAAGATTTGTTGCACAAGTGTTGTAGCATATGTGTGGGGCCCACCTCTTGTCCTGATCTCCAGTTTTGCAGCCAAAATAAAGGTGATAGGCTTTCTTAACCATAGTGGTTATACTGCGCTTTTGTGATGCAAAAGTCACTTCACCACAAACATAGCAGAAGTTATCTGCACTGTTCACACAAGTACGAGGCATCTCTGCTCACTTTGGCTAAACAGAAATGTGTTCCTTTGCAAAATCAAACACTGACAAATAAGAGAGCACGACACTGTGTGATTTCTAGAGCTGATATAGGGCAATTTGTTCAGCAGAGTGATGTAAGCTTCGTTATGATTGCATCATCCATGACTTCTAGGAATAACATGATGCAATTCATATCATGTATGACGCAATACCAGCTTCAGATCGCATCATTCATTGTTTTGCCTAAAAAGCAAGTACTGTCCAAACCCAGTCATAGATTTATTCATAGATCCAGTCAAAGATGTATTTTAGTCATTTCTGGTTTAAATTGAGATCCCTTCCCTTTATAACTCACTTATCCTCCGCCATTCCCAAGTCAAGGGTCGTATATACTGACCCAATAGCATGTCTTGAAAACTAGAGCCAATCAACAATTTTAAGCATCATTTTCGTTCTCAGTGACCCAGAATTACTAAAGTTTGACTACATTTATTTCAGAAGCATTTTGGCTGTAGAGCAGTGTTACAGGAGAGTGCCAGCTCTGCTGGAGTAAGGTTGAGCATCACATTCTTTTTAAAGGTGGACTATTCTAAGGGCTCTAAAATCTGCAGGCTTAAGTACATTGTCTTGAAATTTGCTATGCCTTATGGGTAAGGTTAAGGTTTTGTCATGGATATTTTTAGTAAAAGTCACGGAGGGGTCACGGGCAAAAAAGAAAAATTCACAGAAGCCGTGACCGGTCCGTGACTTTTACTAAAAATATCCATGACAAAATGGGGATCTACGGGGCCCCGCTCTGCCTGAAACGGGGCAGCTGCTCAGGGGCTAGGAGCCACCTGCAGCAGCTGGGGACTGCGGAGTACCCCTGCTGCCTGCAGCTCTGGGGGTCCCCCGCTGCTCATGGGAGCTGGGGGGTGCCCCCGCCTCCCATGTCGGTCGGGAGCACCGGGGTACCCCCAGCAGCAGTGGTCGAGAGCTCAGGGGTTCCCCTGCCTCCTGCAGCCACCAGGGGCTCAGGAGTTCTCCCGCAGCTGCTGCGGCTGAGAGCGGCAGAGATTCCCCCACCATGGGCAGGGGCTGCAGGGTTCCCCACCAGCAGTGGTGACCGGGAGTTTGGGGGTTCCCCCACCACCTGTGGCGGCCGGGGGCTTGGGAGTCCTCTGCCGGGGGCTCAGGGATTCCCGCGGCGGCCTGGGGCTCGGGGGTTCCCCCTCCACCAGTGGCAGCCAGGAGCTGGGGAGGTTCTCCTGCCGATGGCCAGGGGCTCGGGGGTCCTCTGCCAGTGGGGGCTTGGGGGTGCCCCCACCACCCATGGAGCTCCGGGGCTGCCAGAGGCACTCAGGGTACCTTGCAGCTCCCAACCACCGCAGGCTTAAGTCATGGATTCTGTGACTTCCACGACCTCTGTGACTAAATCATAGTCTTACTTAGGATAATATTAATGGTCCATATCTGAAGTCATTTGAGCAAGAGTTCCCTGAGATACAGCCCCTGTAAAAACAGCATTGTTCAGAATCAACTTAGTTCTTCTAAGGTTTTTTGTGAATGCCTGGGGCTCAAGCTATGGCTCTGATCATTCCCCAAATTATCTCAGTCACTTGGCATTTATCTCAGCTAGTTCATGGCATTCACTGGCTATTTAGAGAAGCAATCTTGAAAAAGTTACTAATCTTTTGGAATTTGGATCTAGAGGTTGGCTCATGCCCAATGGCCAAGCCAAAGAGACTGAAGAATCCATATGAAACAAGATTAGGGCTCTACTGAAGAAGAGGGTTTCCAGGCAGGCTGTTAACTGGATGGTGCAAGGTGACATCCAGTGACCACTGAACCTGAGTTGCACCCATGCACTGTGAATTCATGGCAATTTTCAGAGAATGTGTCTTGTGCTCATAGGGTGATCAGACATTCCAATATTATCGGGACCATCCTGATATTAGGGGATTTGTCTTATATATGGAACTATACCCTCCCACTTCTCCCTCCTCTCCCAAAAAAGTGTCCGGTTTTTCACACTTGCTGTCTGGTCACCTTATGTGCATATTCCTTGCATTTTTGAGGGTTTCTTTTGGAAATTTTGCTCTGATATCAAAATGTATGGTTTGGGTGATATTTTAAAGTGTTTTAAAATCCACATTCAGGTTCTGAATTTATCTCAGAAGTTTTGTCGAAGAAATTAGAGGGAAGATGACAGACAGGATAATGTAGTTATATTTCCTGAATGATGGCATTGAGTGTGATCAAAGGAAAGGAAGTCACCAAGTTATTTGGTCAATGACTACAGTTTGCTGCTTCTTTTTTTTTAATCTACTATTGTTGACTTACTACTTGTGGGTATCTTGAAAGAACAGAGTCTTAGGGAAGTATTTGAATGACAAGAGGTTGATGGGTTGAACAAAGCCCACAAGAAAGTTTATAGAAATGGTACAATTTAAATGAAAAACAATACGTCATCAGTCTCACTGAAGAAGCATTATAGAAGAAAATGGAAATCCTTTCTATAGTGCAATATTGTGCTATACAGAATGGTTGCATCACTGAGTGCTGTGCAGGTATGTGGTGAAAATTGCTATTAGAATGTGTATGCATGGGGGCAGAGTTAAGATTGTTTTGATTTAACTCTGCAGTTGCTGAGAGCTTAGATCTCAGTTTCCTGATTCGACACTTAAATGTAACCTTAAGGCAGGGGCAGTCAATTATTTTTTGTCAAGGTCAAAATTTCTTGGTCAAGGCATAGTCAAGGTCCAGACTCCAGAGAAAATAATAAATATAATAACAATGACGATAGCAATAAGTCAATAAAAAGATTTTGGGGTCTGTTCAAAAGCAGCTGGCAATCCGGATTTGGCCTACAGTCCACCTATTGACTACCCCTGCCTAAAGGTTTACAGTTAAGGGACATTTTTCTTGTACGTGTGTTATTTCTTTGTAAAAAGGAGAGAAAAAATATATTCCAGTAAGTAGTTGGGAGAGGTTTTCATTGCTGATGGAAACCTGTGTGCTGATTTGAACATCAGAGCCTGAAAAATGGCTGAATGTCCATGCTGGTTGTATCAAGCCGTCAACTCTGGATTCGATCCATCTCTAAATACATCTGAGCCAATGTGTGACCATGCTGGGAACTAGAGCTAAGATGCTTTTCTTTGTCTCGGCTGTCTACCAACAGTAGGTTCTAAAATCCCCCGACTTAATATATTAATTGCTATATGCCATTTTGGGTCATTTCAAGGCGGTTGGCTAATGTGACTGATTATGGAGTATATGTGCCCTATTAGTTTCAAGTTGTCTGGTCTTAACCTAACTTGTGTAAAGCATTTCTAGATACCACAGTGATAGGGATCTTATAAAGACTTGAGGTGATATATTTGACCTTGTGACTGCTGAAATAATTAATCTGAAATCTAAATCCTGGACTAAGGAATTATTCAGCTAATATGTGATTAAAATACTGTAATGTCTTAACCTGAATTCTTTATTACCTGCTTCATCCAAAATCCTTTCTTATTTATGATTACTTGGCTTGATTCAGACCATTAATAATGAAAAATTTCTTAAATGTGCTTTTTGAAACAAATCACAAGCCAGACTTGGACTATATTAGGTGTCTTTTGAAAAATGATCTCCTAACCATACGATTGTGGGGTTAGAAGAGATCAGAGTTTATATTGGATCACATTACCATCCTGGTTGCCCTTGGAATTCATTTCTTAAACAGAGTTAATCAATCACAGTTAAAATGAGTTCTGAAATGCAAGCAACAGCTAAAAGAGCACTTATAATGGATGGTCTTCAGTGGGTATAGGAATTATTGATAATAGAAGCCAAATATAGCTGAAAAGTATGTCAGTGTTTCATAACAAATTCTATGTAGAGTATGCTGGTTTAATCAAGGAAGTTGCTCTTAAAATGTGAAATGTAGTCCAGTTTTCCCAGATATGTAGCTGATCGAGAAACACAGATGGCAGTGCTGAACCATTCGATTCAGACTATAAATACCTTCAGGATGACAATATAAATGAAGATAATTATTCACAGTCTCAGAAGGTAGGACAATGAAATGAGATATTAAAAGGAATTTAGAGGAGAATAAACATCTAGCTCTATCCAACCCTCCAAAGAATGCTCCTTGAACTTTGACCATTGACCTCAACTTGTCCGCTCTTGGCTACAGTAATTTCCCATGATAAACATGTTGGTATTGCTGATAATGAGACTTGGAGGTACTGGCCATTCCTCGTTAACAATGTCCCTGCCTTTGACTCTTCCAAGGAAATAGCACTATTCATAGCTAGTTCCCTTTGGTGTGTGGATGAAATTTGGGATGTCTTTAGAGGAGTGCTTTGGCGAGTGGTTATTTCTAAGTTTTCTGGAAATAACTGCTTGCCGAGTTTACATCTTGTGAGGTTGCCGTCTGTATAGAAGCTGATTTCAATACATATGCCCTGAGACAGAAAGCCTAATAACGCTCTTGAAAGAAAATACAGCAAATGTATGTTATTTTAAAATTAAAAAGCTATTTAATAGAAATACACAGGTATCCTTTGCAAATAAGATACAAAGTAAATCTTCTGCAAACAACTATAGGCACAGTACATTGCTTGGGACAATGCCCAAAATAAAAACAAAATCTTAAATGTACAAGTAGATTAAGAATTAACTCTATGAGTCATAAAGTCTCAACTGTTCATGAATTAGTATTTCTGGTGCTGACACACAATTCCTTTAGAAAATGTATGTGCCATTAGATAGTCAAGCTGGGGGGAAAGAGGTGTAAAAGATAAGGTGTCACATTCCTGTTCTTCTGTCTTATCAAGACCAAAATCTGCAAGTTAGTAAAAACTGACAGAGGGGAGATATCCTCAGATAAACTGAATTAAATAAAAAATGGGGCCACTATACAGACCGTTATTCATGTTCATAGTTAATTAATTGGAAATGTCAGTTTTTAAATCTATCTGAAGGTACTGCAGAATTTAGGTTCAGCTTGCTGCGGAGTACATGGGGCTTTACCTATAGCTTCCTACTGTGGTAGCTAATGGTGAGTTATAGTGTATGAAATGATAAGCACAATAATATAGTAGAATTATTTAAAGTGGAACACTCCAGTTGTCAGCCTATGCACAGATTAAAAAGCTGTTCCAATAAAGAGAATAGGTCAATTAAAGAAAGTTCTGAAAATAGTTAAAATTAAATAAAAAGCTCTACTGAATAAAAAGTCACCATTATCTGACATCACATATAATATGTTAAATGAGGCTTCCGGTATCTATGATGTAAGAAGCTCAGATATCTTAAGTAAGTTGGTTTCAGTGCAGTAGCCGTGTTAGTCTGTGTCAGCAAAATGAAAATAAGAAAGAAAAACTTGTAGCACCTTAGAGACTAACAAATTTATTTCAGCATAAGCTTTCGTGGGTTAGTACCCACTTCATCAGATGCATGGAATGAAATTATATGTCAGACAGATATTTATACAGTCAGAGAAACATGATGGTCCAGGTGTATAGACCAATCTTAAGAGGCTAATTAGTTGAGAGGAAACATGACAGCAGGGGAAGAAAAAGCTTTTGAAGTGATAAACAAGATGGTCACACAGGTGTGAATGAGGATCGTTAACTTAAGGGAAATAGATTCAATTAACATAATGGCCGAGCCATTCCAAATCACGATTTAATCTGGAGGCAACGCAATCTAGTTTGCATATCAATTCGAGTTCAATAGTTTCTCTTTGAAGTCTGCTTTTGGAGTTAATCTGTCGCAACACTGCTATCCTCAAATATGTCATTGAGTGATCAGGGAGGTTGAAGTGTTCACCTACTGGTTTTTGAATGTTATGATTCCTGATGTCAGATTTATGTCCATTTATTCTTTTGCGTAGAGACTGTCCGGTTTGGCCAATGTACATGGCAGAGGGGCATTGCTGGCACATGATGGCATATATCACATTGGTAGATGTGCAGGTGAATGAGCCCCTGATGGCGTGGCGGATGTGATTAGGCCCTGGAAATACCAACAAGAACTCACAGAGGGTAAAGGCGACATTTAAATAGTTAACGTTTATTTCTGTGTTGAATGACTGACAGATTAGTTACTGGGGATACTCAGCACAGAAATCTTAGCACAACTCAATTTGGATTTTTGCTTTGCAATTCATCTTTAGATCACCTGGAAGCATCTCCATTAAGTGGAATTAATCTTCCCATTAAATAGCTGTCTTTGCTATTAAATAACATGGAGTTTAAATTGGTTCTCTAGGAGAGAGTATTGTCCCCATTTTACAGATGGGAAGAGAGAGTTTAAAGTGTGGGTCCACATTGAAAAGTGTATCATGGAGTTCATTGTCTATTTCAAATGTGCTCATCTTACAAATAAATAGATGTGGGGTTTTTGTCTAAATGCCAGCCCTGTAAACTTAACCTGATATCAAGCTCAGTGAAGAGAATCTATTTGGATTCTTTCTTTCATCATCCCTAACAATAATTAAAAGGGTGTCCAAGCTACATTATCCCTGTGCAACCCCACTGGTGATTGCAATTTAATAATTAGTCCCACAAGAAGAAATAGACTCCAGCTCACACCGTCTCAGTTCGGTTGGCTCTGCAATGCTCAAAGGAGTAAGAAAGCAGTAAAAACCTATTTTTGTCACTAAAGTCAGCAGCTATGACTTGGAATACACTCAGAACAGATCTGCTGAGTAAGAAGGTGCCATTTTTACATAGTCTCTTTCCAGAACAGAACTACACTTTAACTGGCTTTTGCCCAAGGTCACACATGTCAGTTGCAGAGCCAAGGAGTCCTGACTCCCAGGTCCTCACTCTAAGTTCTGTAAGATACTCGTTCCCTTTCATATGTCTGTTAAAAGGCATAAAATCAATGCAGTGAATACCAAAACACATTACACATTTATACTTTTCCAGAAATAAAATGCTGAAAAAAACAAACCAAACTCAGCTGAATATGAACCATCTGTCGATTTCCTGTAGCACTTGGATAGCTTACCCCTGTCCTGCATACCAAGCTTCAAAAGACTAATAATACAATGTTAAAAGGAAAATGACACATCATGTCAAAGCAAGTTCATCTTAATTGACATTCTTAGGGGTGCCTTGGGGTTTAGCTGTATGACTCTCATTAACGTTAAATGGAGTGGTACCATTGAACCCACATGGAGAGCTTGAAAACTTATCCCAAATATTTCAAAACTGGGTACCTAAAGTCACACACCTCAATCCACAGATGTAAATAAAAGTGGCCCAACTTTCGGAGCTGCTGAGCACCCACGGCTCCCACCTACCTTTTAAAAACAATGCACACCTTTTGGTGGGGGTACTTCACATCCCATCTCTGAGCCTCAAATCTGAGTCATCATCCTCACTATGCCAGGGAGGACTGGCTGGGACCCCTATGAAAGCCTGACAAATTTGCTATTATTGGCTACTGAGCCACTCAAAGTTCATTAGCCTCTCACTGGGCTAATATAGCCTGTCTGTTCACCACTCCCAGTGCCCAATGGCTGAATGTATGGGACTCCAAGACTGAACAGAAGTCTCATGGCTGGGCAAAGTGCACCAATAGGCTACAAGGCCAAGACTTTGTCCTTTGTCATGTGATTGTATGACTGTAAATTAAGCTAAATTAATGTTTTGATCCTGGTCTCTCTTTGCATTTTTACACCAGGAAAGACAACCTCTTAGGTTATGAGCAGAGCACAGGTTCCTTTGGGGATATCCATATCAAGCAAAGCTAGATTCATATAATATGAGGTAGGACAGTTTTACCGCTTGGGGAATCCCAAACAGTGGAAGTTCTACTAGGTTTCTTCCTCTAGCTATGTGGCTAGAAATGAGAACTGGGCTTTGGGTATTTTCTCCTCTAGTCCCTGAAATGGGAGTGGGTTGGAAAATCATTCCAAGAGTTCTGGAAGTTACAAAGGGGCATCAAGCAATCAGCTGTCCTGCTTAAAGCTGGTCCTGGCTATGCACATGAACATTTTTGTGAGGAAAATGGTGAAGTGACTCAGTTGTCCTGTATACTGGGATTAAGAAGGTGTAAAAACAAGAATACGACAAAACTGAAAAACATACCATGTGTGGGCTCAGAGGGATGACTATTTATTTTATGACCGAGAAAGGACTAGTCAGATGTTTACCATTGAAATATGTATGGGAGTAATTCAAAATGTAGTGTTTGTACAGATTATGACTAGCATGGCTATATTAAAGAGAATTGTTTTTTTAAATTGTAGTTTACTTCTGGGCAAGACCAATTATATGTTGGATTCATTTTTTGTGGTTTTGGCCCAGAATATTTACACTCTAAGACAAATTACTTTTCATTTTCATTGCCCACAATTTCACTGCACTGTTTCATTCTAACAAAAGTGATCCTATTCCAAGGCTTGTTCACAAGAGTAGTTCTCTTTATGAAAAGTGTTTCCTTAGCCCCTCAGGATAGTTCTTCAGCTGCTGCCTCAAACCACCAGCATCACTTTGACCGCCATTGCCAACTGCTGAGTGCACAATACTATTATGTGACATTAATTTGCCTGCAGTACATTCAAAAATACTTTTCCTTCTAACAATGACTTGAGTGCCAATGAAAGTTTAAAGAAACAGGACACTATAACCGAGAGTAGGGTGACCAGACCGCAAGTGTGAAAAATTGGGACAGGGGGTGGGGGCTAATAGGAATAATAGGCTATATAAAAAAAAGACCCCAAAATCGGGACTGTTCCTATAAAATTGGGACATCTGGTCACCCTAACTGAGAGAAACTGACAGTCAGTGAATTATATGCTTAAGGTAACAACATTCTGATCTAAAGCTCATTGATGTCACAAAGGTAGAAGCAGGGGTTAACGTAAGGGCTGGGGGAAAACTGGCGAGAAGCACAACTTCCCCTCCTTTCCCTGGCTTGGGTTAACAGTCGCCGCTCCCTCCCCACAGCTCCCCTCTTGTGACATGAGAGCTCCTCTTCCCGTTGTGAAACCTACTTCAGGAGTGCTCAAGAGGTGGACCTAGGGTGACCAGATAGCCAATGTGAAAAATCAGGACAGGGGGTGGGGGGTAATAGGAGCCTATATAAGAAAAAGACCCCAAAATCAGGACTGTCCCTATAAAATCGGGACATCTGGTCACCCTAGGTGGACCGTGGGCCAAATCTAGACTCCCAGACGCTTTTGAATGGACCCTGACATCTTTTTATTTACTTCTTATTATCATGGTTATTTTCTATTATTTTCTCTGCTGAAGTCCGGACTTGGACTATACCTTGACCAAGCAATTTGGACCTTGACAAAAAATAATGGACTACCTCTTTAACCACTGCACAGGGCTGGGCCAGGGACTCCCAAGCGCCTGCACCATGCCAAGGGTAAGAGGACCGGGGTGCAAGGAGGCAACCCACCCATCTGGTTCCCCACAGCTCCCTTTGCCTGCAGCTGTCCAGCGAGTGAGGGGCAGGAGATCTCACTGAGCTGTCCCCGCTCCCGCAGTGTGAGAGACGTGACAGCCACACCCCCCCACAGGGGCCAGGCGCTCTCTGGGTAGCCTGCCCCTAACCCGCACCCCAAAGCGACTCCCCACCCCGCTCGGTCCCGCAGCGCCAAGGAACCGCCGGGCGGGGAGTTCGCACCTGCGACCCGGCTCTGCGGGGTGCCCCCTGCTCCCGCCCAGCCACCCTGCGCCCTCCGCCTGCGGCGGGAGCCGGGGACAAGGCACCGGCGGGGGCGCAGCAGCAGCAACAGCCGCCGCCCCGGGGGGAGCCTATGGGCGGCTCCTATGGGCTCCGCCGTGCGGGGGGGCGTGTCCGGCCGCTGCCTCCTGCCCAATCCTGGAGCGGGGACGGACGCCTCATGAATAAGAAATCGGGCCCCGCCCCACCCCCGGTCTCTCCTCCCCGCCCAGCCCCACTGGCCAGGCAAGCGGCCGGCGGCGGGATGGTGAGCGCTGCTGGCACGGATTGCGCCCGCTGTGCCTTGGCCAGGCTGCCCGGCTGCAGGGACACGCGGGGCTCAGGTGAGCGGCGGGCAGGGGGCAGCCCGCTGCAGCGGGGCTGGGAATCGCGCGGGGGGCTGTTACCGCCAGGGAGCTCTGCCCCGAGGGGGCGATGGTTGAGAGAGGGAGGCTCCCTGGAGAAGCGATGCCCTGATCGGTGCGAGGAAGCGGGCCTGGCCGGCCGTGCGCTGCGGTGCCCGGGGACAGCGGAGCGCTGCTGAGCCGCCGTCGTGTTCCATGGATGCTGCTGCCTCTGGCCTCCTTTTGTGTGTGTGTGTGTGTGTGTGTGTGTGGCGGGGGGGGGGGGGGGCTCTCTTCCGCCTCTCCTCCCCACTTCTCCCCGGCACAGCAAGTTCCCAGCGCCGGCTGTCGCCCCTTTCTCCTCTTTGATCCCCTCCTAGCCGGTGGCACGCCGCGAAGCTGCCCCTCGAATGGGCTTCGGGCAGAGAGCTGTCTGCTCGCTTGGCTTTTGTAGACAAGGATGCTCTGGAGCGGCTGCTTCCCTCTGCCACTGCCCAGGGAGACAAGGCTATTGTTCGGAACGGCTACTTCATTAGAGACCTGGCTAGGTGAGGGGAATGGGCATCCTCCCTGCGTCTGCCTTAGCCGGTTGTGTATAGATGCTGTCTGAATGTCTGTGGCTTGTAATGAGCCGAGTGCCAGAGATTAGCCGGGGAGGGGAAGGAATTGGCACTTGGCAACTGTCAGGATAGTTTTTATTTTTGCATCCTTCTTGCCCACCTCGGAGCTGCTGTCCTCAGTGCAGACTGTCGGCTGTCACCGCATGCCAGGCCTGCCACTCACCTTTAACACAGCTGTTGGGTTACAGTGCATTGTCATCTCCGTTAGATTTTATGCTCCCTTTACAGGAGGGATTTTGCACAGCAGCAGATTTGGGGGAGAGAGAATGCTGGGAAAAGAAATGGACATGGCTGGTCTTTTCCTTTGTTCCCTTCATTGTTGTGTTGTGGGAGGTGTTTGTGTTTCTAAAAATGCTTTCCCCTCAGAGCCCAGCTTCTCCTTTAGCATGAGTGAAACCACAAGCCTGTGTTTATGACATCAGAGTCTGTTACTCTGGAAATAGCTACGGGGTCACCAAAGCATTATTATGGGGTAGGTTCTGAAACTTGGCTGTTTGGGTACAAAACCATGAAGAGCACAGATTACTGCTGCAAGAGCATTTTTAAAAAGGACTGAAAGTATTAGTTCTGGCTCTGTGACTGACTCACTGTGTGTCCTTGGGGATGGTACTTAACCTCTGTGTTTTGCAGTTTCCCTAACTGTTAAATAGGGATAATAATATTCACCTAATTTACAGCAGGTTCTGAAAATGAGCTAGTACTTGTACAGTACATTGAAAATGTAAAATGCTATATAAGTGCTAAGTATTAATAATATACAATCCTATTCTGCCATGCACTGATACCAGGTACTGTTTCCTGAGGCAGATTTGTCTCTAATACCACCAAAGGGTCAAGTAAGATAAGAATATAGATTGTGAGGAGGAAACCCATTGTTTCAGCTGTAATTTGCAGAGATGAGTTGAGAAACACAGACTTTGTTTTTGTAAAATCAGAGGTTAGTTGGATCTAAAGTCTATTTTTATCTGAATTTATAATGGTCCAGGATGGTTGTGTTGGATAAAACGTTCCAGTTTTTACTGCTCATTAGTAAGGAAAACAATGAAAAAAATGTGCCAAGGAAGCAGATTTATGTTTTATGTGGCAGATAAGTTTTTATGATTGATAGATTTCCTCAGCATGAAACAAAGTGGTAGCAAATCCAAAACAACAACTGATATTTTGATAGCTTTGTCCAGCCAGCCTGCCCACCCTCTATCTCAGCAGTAATTTAACATATCTCTGCTCATGCTTTCCCCCATACCTTCTCCTCCCTCCTCTGATCACTTGAAAGAACATGAACATAGAGGAAGACTCATCAGTTCAATTGTAGTGTGGTGTGAGCATCAATATGAAAGGTGTAGAAAGCAAATGGAGACGTTGAGCTTTTTAGTAGCATGGTCAAACATAGGTGTTATCCTGCTCATTTTCAGTAATGCAGTCAAGCAATGGTGGGACTGGACTCTATGAGTAGTAGCATGGGATGCCTTGCATAGTAGCATTTGTCAGATGATGTGGTATGCTTTTTAATTTGTGTATGTAGCACCTAGGTACCAGTGATGAGTGCATTAGAAATGCCTAGACAGTTTGGACAGAGATGTTAAGAGCCAATATATGAAGGAACTTGGCTTAAAGAGGACATGTCTGGCATCTGCGAGAGAGAGCCCATCAGCTGACAGGGGCCATGTTAGGGGAGTGAACCAGGACCTGCAAGCATAGGGAGGTGTGTGTGGTGAAGAGACCTGGGGTGCTGGATTCAGAGTAGCAGCCGTGTTAGTCTATATCCGCAAAAAGAACAGGAATACTTGTGGCTGTTGATAGAAACCATGGAAACCACACATTTAGTGTTTGTTATTACTACTTCAAGCCAGGGGGTGCAGCAGCACCCCTAGTTCCAGCACCCCGGAAGAGACCCCGAAAAGCAGAGTGATCAGAATGATGACTCTGAAATGAAGAAAGAGAGAGGATCCCTGAAGCAGAGAGCACATAGCACATATCTGTAGAGTGAAGCTTCAAGAAGAGGTGTGGAAGTTGCCCCCATATTTATCTGTATATAGATATACAGAGATAACTAAGGATTTATATAGATAAATATCTAAACATCGTATGTAGTCACTGACAAAACAAGCTACCATATGAGACATGCTGTGCTTTTTTCCTTTTATTTTTCTATTTCTTTTAAAAAGACAAAAACTGCAATAAAATATATATTTAAAAATCACAAACAACCCTAGGAAATATGAGAAGGGAGGGTTGAGCTGTCTCCGGCCTGGACCATTGTAGTGCAGATAGATGACTGATGTGGAGTGTTTTGCTTGGTCTTTCATCCTTTTTAGGGCGGATGCCTGCATAGAACTGCTAAATAAAGTAGTTTGTTTCTTGGAAAACTAAAGATATTTTGGCTTCCTAATGATACATGTTTGATGCTGTAGTGAACTTATCTATAGGGACGCAGTAGATTGCATATGGAGTGACAGAATGATAGTCTTGTTCCACCCTCTTGCTGAATCTGATGGGCATGTTTGTTATTGGCTCCTTTTTTTGAACCTGCCTTATTCCTTGGGATTTGGCTGAAAGTTGTCAGCTGTGAGAGCAGGCCAGATAGTTCTAGCTGGTTGACGTTTGTTTATCTGCACTAACTGGGAATGAAAGGTGTTCAGATGTGTGCTGTATTGGAAGACTGAACTGGCAATAATTTAGCCTGAGGAGAAATACAGGCATTTGTCCATAAAAAAAATGGCAAGAGTTAGAAGTCTGTAATGTCAGACCACTGATGTGTATAATCCCTTGGCTTTTGTGTCCATCGTAATGGGTAAAGCCTTGGGGGCAATGTGCATTAGCACTCCAGTGTTATGGAATTTGATTGCTGGCAATGACTCTACTGTGTGTTTTGCACATATTTTCATATTTATATTGAGGAGTTCCAGAGTTTTTCTCGTATTCTTTTTACCATTTAGCAGATGAATCGCCCTGCTGAACACGTATGGGACCATTCAGCGGGGCAAAGCTGGTGTAATCAAGCTTGCACTCAGAGATGTGGAGAGCTGTGTACCACAAAGGTCATCCAGTTATTTGTGTGAAGCTGATGACCTGTTAATCCTCTTGTGCTTTTTCTACATGACACATGCAGTCACTTCAGTAACTTCAGAGCACAAGCGTAATCTTGAACATGGAAGATGGACCATCAGGGCAATTGTATTTATTCAGGTGTCTAAAAGCTTGATGCTCATCCCCTGTCAGAGTGTTTGCAATTGGAAAATATGGTCAGAACCTACCACAGGCCAGAAAATAGCAGAGAGGATAGTTTTCCTTGGAAACCCATCAGTTGAGATATTTAAAATTGGATCGGACAAAGTGCTATCAAATATATTGTAGGGAACAATTATGCAGTAGCAGGGGATAAGCTTTGATCCCCTAATAAGTCTTTTCAGTCATTAGCTTCTGTGATTTTCTGACAGCTATTTGCTGTTTGTCGCACATATCCACCAGCTCTTTGGCTATGCAGTGGGTGACTTTCCTGAATGGGGAAGTCATCTGTGATCCTCACTCCCCACCTGCCATCCCCAGCCCTGCTGTGTGAAAGTAACTGTTGTATTTGAGGGATGGGACTTTCTCAAAGCTGAATCTCAGTATAAAATAAGAACTTCCTGACAATGGTAACTCAGAACCTGCCATTACTCTTAAACAAAAAAAAATTGACTCTTCACATATTGAGATTCACTTACGACCAAAAAATCCATTATAGTCAGCTGTGATAATTGGCTTCACACTGCAGGGCTGGTGCTGTAGCCTGGCTCAGAGAAAGCCTAATCAACGCTGTTCTTAAAACAGTACCTCAGCTGGTGGCCTGTTTACAGGAGAGCTCCTGACATGGCTTACACTTGTTCATCTTAGTGACTCACCCAAGGCTAGAGATGAAGTCAGTTTCGGGATCAGAATGCTGGAGTTCCTGGCTTCTAGTTGTATTCCCAGATCACTAGAGCACGCCCCTCCCTCAGCTTATTTCCCTTGCTATGATCAGCCCCCTCCTGCTTCCTTCCCTCTTTCTTCCAGCCCAACTGATATAAACCTTTCATTTTACACTGCCCCGCTGCTTCCAAGAGTGATTTTCTCTGTTATGATGGGCCACCAGTGCCTCTTCAAAGAGAAGAGCTGGGTTTTCCCTCCAGACTAGCTGTGTAGCTCAGCAATATTGGAGAAGTGGCTGGGACTGTTTTAACCCTCTGATTCCTGTAAGATGAAACGACAGCAGTGATTTTGATTCCCCCTCTAAATTCCTTTCTCCTGGAAGGTATCAGGCTAAAGGGTATATTTTTGGCAAGACTGAGGACACTCAAAGTGTTTGTGGGACTTGGAAAAATTCTTCTAGTGTATTCTTCTACGCTGTGAACAAAAAGCCTTTACTTTAGTCCAGTTATGGGGATGTGATTAGGTCCTAACCAACAATGAAAACTTTAACCCAGTTGTACATGGGTCCCCTGACTTGAGATGTTTGTAGGATAGACAGACCCTACAACGGCCAGAAAAGAGAATAGATATGTGCAATAGGTCCATGGCTCAGTGCAGCACAAATAATGAACTGCTTTGCAGTTGATTACTAGTTAAAACCTGAATCGGCTTTGCTTTAAGCTTTCCACTGTTAATTTATTTAATATATTACATTATTTTATTTAAGAAGATAGCCAGGGGGATACTTGTAATGCTTCTGAGACGCAAAATCCAATCCAGTCTTTTTTTTTTTTTTAAAGCTAAGTCAAGCCTTAAGCTTTGCTTAATCTTCTTTGAAATGGGTCCTTGCTGTCATTAATAAATTCTTAGGCCCCAATCCTTCAATGAGCTCTGTGCCGCTGTGCCTGCCACGGAGCCTTGTTCAAGTCAAGAGATCTACGTTAAATTCCTGGCTGTCACAGACTTCATGTGTGACTTGGGCAAGTCAAACGCTCTGCGTCTCTGTTCCCGTTTGTAAAGTGGTGATGATAATACTTCTTGTCTTCTACCCTTTGTCTGCCTTGTCTATTGAGATTGTAAGCTTTTTCAGGCAAGGGACACGGTCTCTCACTGTGTATGTACAGTATCTAGCACAACAAGCCTCAGTTGGGATCTCTATGTACTTCTGTAATGCAAATTATGATAATACTAGGCAAGCACTGCATATCAACCAGTTACGTGCTATTAGTGGTGGTGGTGGAAAGGGGGAGCAGAAAACCCCCCCCACTTCACTTGAATACTCCCACTTGCTGGGAGTGGGCGACAGGGGGTGGATCACTCGAAGATTGCGGGTTCTGTTCATTCCCTCTGAAGCACCTGGCACTGGCCACTGTCGGAAGACAGGATACGGGGCTAGATGAATAATTGGTCTGAACCAGTATGGCCATTCTTATGTTCTTAAGTAAATAAATACTTTAAGAGTTTTACAAATTACTGTAAAAATAATATACTTAATTTGAGGGACACAGATTAAAAGATACAGATTGAACCTGTTACTGGCACCGGAGTGCCCGAGGCAAGCGACAGTTGGTGTTCGTGCCCGGTGTGCTTCGCTCCAATGAATACACCAGGGTGGAGAAGCAAACAAAGTTTATTTGAGATCTCAAAGCGGTGCAAGGAGAAAAAGTCTCAAATCATGCACACAGCAAAAAGCAGTTTTTCTGTCTTTATACTTTACAGGAACAAAACCCCTCCTTTTCTCCTCCCTTCTCCTCCCCCTCCCTGTTCCCACAGTAAGCTTACATTCAAGCAGTGAAGTCATAGTGTTAAACAAAAAGCAGCTTATAAACCTGGTTCATTAGTAACTTTCTGTGAACTGCTATCTCTTCTCACTCCCCTGCTTCGTTCCTACCTCCCCTTTACCTCACACAGGCTTAAGATGTGAGAGCTAGATAACAGGCCATCTGCACATTCAATTCTAGTTGCCAGTCTACTAGGTTGAGGAGAGTTCAAAGGTAGGGGCATGTCCGCGCATAAGGCCCAGAGCAAGGGGGTTTCATCGACACTCGTGGTCTTCCACCCCACCGAGTTACCTGGGAGGGTATGCCTAATGACACCAACAAACCCACCCCCACACCTTCCCTTACCTGTTTTACAAAGAGTGCATTAGGCTATGTCTACACTGCAAGCTAGAGGTGTGATTCTCCTGCGTGTAGAAACGTATTTGTGCAAGCTAGCGCAAGTACAAATAGCAGTGTAGCTGTGGTATCATGGGTAGCAGCAGAGGCACCGCTGAGCCATGCCGAGTACATACTCTCCACGGGTTTATACTCCGCACAGCCTTCACCATGGCTACCGGTGCTATTTATACTCGCACTAACTTGATGAGAGCTAGCATGAGTGTGTGTCCATGAGCAGGGAATCACATCCCTCGCTCATAGTGTAGACATAGGTTGAGAGGGTTAAATTTGAAAAACAATTTACAAATCTAATTTGCTTTTCGCTATTGTGGGATATTCGCTTTCTGAATTTCTTGCAGGGAGCGCACTGAAATACCTTTGCAGTTGGTTTCTAGCCAGTTTCATCTCTGGGTTCTCTTGCATTAATGCGAAGCTACAAAACTTGAGTTTCAAGCACTGTAAGGGAAGATTTATTTGATTTTTTTCCCACCTAAAATGTTTTCCATTGAACTTTTTTATATTCTGTAGAAATATTTCTATATCTTATTTGTGTGTTTATTTACAAACACTGCATTTTGAGTCAAATTTCCTTTAAAAAATCTTTTGAAAGGACTGTTCCACAATCTCCAAGTAATCTTATGGCAAACCCTGGGGGGAATGAGGTGAAAATAATCTGTATTCATGCAGAAAGGCAGACACTTGCCATTAGGTATTATTGATTTTTTAATTTACACAATATACTTGTGTGCATCTTTTAGTCATTGGAAAGCACTAACGGATTAGATTGCTAGATTAGCAATTAGATTAGATTAGAACATTACCAGGCCTCAAATTTTGAACAGGAAAGGTGTTTTGCAGTGCAGACAGCGAGGAAAGGAGCAGGATGGGAAAAGAGAAGGAGGATTCAGCAGGGTTTTCAATTCTTGTGATTTTATCACACAGGCCTCCTGATATTTGATGATTCGCTTACAGCACTAGCTCCTGAGTCATGTGGATACGTAAGAACCTCAACAAAGCTGTTTCATTAAAATAAAGAAGTTTCTAGCCCCTATGTGTGCAAAGAAAAGCTTGAAAATGTGATGTGAGTGCACCCTAGAGGCTCAAAAACCAGAAGGCAAATAAAAAGATCTCCAAATTTATTATTAAAAAAGCCCTCATGAATTGTAAGGTAATCTCATGATTTTTTTGGATGTTGGGGGTTGGCAAAACTGGGGTTGTGGTATCCTTTCTAAAATTAACAATGCACACTTCAGAATACCGTAAGATCTGTAAGGTTATTCTTGTATAGTTGTTAGCACTGGCTCTTTCAAGGAATGTTTTAGACCTTAGAATCACTTCACTTTCCTTGATTGTTTTAAACATCCTTATAGGAGTGTGGGTGGGAGGAAGGGAGAGGCATGTGTGTTGTGGTGGTGGATGTGGGTGATGTACAGTGAAGAAGACAGTCATGGGCGTATATTGCAAAGGTAGACTAAGAATTGAACTAGTAATTTCCTGGCTTTGTAATAGTTGTGTTAGTGGTCTATGCGCTTAAGAATCCTTAACTAGTTTTTAACAGGTTTTTTTACTTTTCCCTTTGGTGGACTATGAGTACTGTTATTATATATTTGCCTTGTGGTAGTACCTATCAACCCCAGTCAGGGCTCTGTTATACTGTACACAAAAATACTAAGCAAAAATACATTCCCTGCCCCAAAGAGCTTAGCATGTAGGGCAGTGGTTCTCAACTGTGGTCCACTGCTTCTTCAGGGGAGGCCCCAGGAGCGCTGGGCCGGTTTGTTTACCTGCCGCGTCCGCAGGTTCGGCCGGTCGCGGCTCCCGCTGGCCACGGTTCGCTGCTCCAAGCCAATGGGGGCTGCGGGACGCAGCGTGGGCCGAGGGATGTGCTGTCCACCGCATCCCGCAGCCCCCATTGGCCTGGAGCGGCAAACCGCGGCCAGCGGGAGCTGCGACCGGCCGAACCTGCGGACGCGGCAGGTAAACAAACCGGCCCGGCGCGCCAAGGGGTTTCCCTGAAGAAGCGGTGGACCACAGTTGATAACCACTGCACGTGATGATACACAATAGATGGATGAAACAAACAGAGAGAGGAGGGAACATAAGGTGACAGTCCAATCTAGTATAATAAGCAGCTATCTCAGCACAGCCACCAACTGCCTGCCATTTTATATACATATGTACAAGTGTGTCTGTATTTTTTAATATATAAAACCACAAAATACTATGTTAAAATAACATTATGAAGGTTGTAAAGTCAATCATCCAAAAGTTAGGAAATGCCAGAGCTAGGGGTGTCTGTGCAATCTTCATGCAGCCCCCTTGGGTGTATGCATTACGATAATGACGTGACTATACAGTATTTTTTCCACAGGACCCCAGCCTTCTTGCTTATCCAGCCACAGCCTCCCCTTCACCCATCTCCCACTTGCAGTCTCCTTGCCCCGCCAGTTCCACTTTCTCTCCCTGCCCACCTCCAGTCCAGGTATCACCAGACTCCTTTTCCCAATCTACTCTTCTCCCCACTCTGAGGCTGCGTCTTGTCCCCTCTTTGCATTTGAATCCGGCACCTTTCTCCTCCGTGCTGCCTGGGTGCCAGCAGAGCAGAGGCTCATTGAGAACTCAGGAGAGAGAGGTTCCCTGCTGTCTGTTCCAGTGCCTGGCCCCATCCTGGCCTGGAGCCAGTGGTGCTGGAACAAGGGAGGTTGGGGGCACGGCCCCACCCCCTGGCTTGAAGTAGTCATAACAAACACAAAATACATGGTTTCCATCATCAGCACCCCCACTGTAAAAAATTGTTCCAGCAACCCTGCCTGGATCACCCATTACAGGGGAAGTTCAGCTTTGCCTCTGTAGCCCCAGGCTGGAGGGAGCAGGCTTGCTCATTCTGTGGGGATGTCCCACCATGTATAGTCTGGTCAACTGTAGGAGCTGCGAGAGGCTGGCGTGCTCAGTGAGGACTGAGTCTTTAGAGATTTTAGCAGCTAAAATACAGGGAGTCTCTATTGAGCTTATACAAATTGCAATTTTTTCCCCAAAGGCTTATAGCTTGGCCAAATTAGGGTGGATTTTTACGGGGCCAGTAAAAGGCATATCCCGGACACAGAGGCCAATTCCTGCTGTATTTCACGTCCCTGCTCCAAAGCCTCCGAGTGCTGGAGCTTCTCAAAGAAAAAGCCAATAGAATGTTTTCAACATGGGGAAAACAATGCATTTCCCCCTCATTCTCAGAAACAGCATAACCATTTTGGCTGACATTTTCCCAACAAATTCAACTTGAGGCGGACACCTGGCATGTAACCTTTCACCCCAAATGGTTAAAATTCGGCAAAGTTATAAGTGACTGAAAACAGGTCTGATAAAGGGAAGTGTCTGGCAACCTTCAAAATAGGCAGCACTGTATATATAACATTTCTATATTTCAATAGGTCATATTAGGATTACTCTTCTATCACACAGCAAGGTGGGCATGTGTATACATACATAGACATGTTGCCTGATAGTCTGCAGGAAATGTTGTAACCAAATATTCAGAGTATATTTCACCACTGTATCCTGTTTCTGGGAGAACAATGATACTTAGCACCTAGATAGCATTTTACATCTTCAAAGTGGTTGTGATACATTAAGGCCCGATCAAGCAAAGCACATAAGTTTGTGCATAATTTTAAGCATGGGAACAGTTCCACTGAAGTCGGTGGGGTTACTGACCTGCTTAATATTATACACATACTTGCGTCCTTTGCTGGATCAGAACCCAACTGGTTAATCTTCAGCACACCCTGTGAGATAGGTACATATTGTATGCTGAGCGTGTCAATGTCAAAACTGGCTGAGAACTCATGAGTATATGTCTCTAGGTACTAGGGCACACAGAAATAAAATGAAACCCAGAATGCAGCAGGAATGAGTGAAATAGGTTGTGCTTATAGCAGGGATGGAAAAAAAGTAATGCCAGTTCCTGACTGGCATTCTCACCACAAATTACCTTAGAGACTATTAACCTGTCCCATTGTCAAGGTGACCCACTTACGTGCATTTATCTTAATTGAAAGTGTTAATTTGAAGCATGTAAAAGTGACGCATTTGTATATTGTGTTTTTCTTTTCCTAGGACTCACTTTCTGAAATGATCAACTCTGCAAATTTCTGCGCACATCTTTCTTCCGATATGAGCAGATCAATAGGATTTCACATTTGCATGGTCATATGCAGCATTCTGCTCAGCTCCACCAACCTGCAATGTCTAACTTTTCAGAAACCGGAGAAAGATACAGTGCGGGTCCAACAAACTGCATTGGCAGGGAATGGGCTAGAAGACAAGAGGATGAGCATGCAAAGCTTGGAAAATAACTTAGGCCCTTCTGAGCAATCAACCAGTGTTGACACTCCAGATGGCTCTTCTGAGACAGCAACAGAGCCATCTGGGACTTCATTAAACAAGATCTTCACTGCTAAAGGAGAAACACAACACACAAGTCTTAGCGATAATCTTTTCATAGGCAGTAAGAGCCTCGATGTTTACCCCCCTACGGTGTCCATGGTTGTGGCAGATGAAAGTGAGTTCAGTCCCACTGGACCAAGCAAAGAATCGAGTGAAAATGGGCTATTGAAGGCCATGCTAACTACAGCTTTGACTACTCTCAATCCAGACATTGAGGCTGATGTGCTCAGTAGTACTGGGTTCAAGACGACAGTAGGGGGTAGCACAGAGGCAGGACAGAGTTTTATTGGCGACCTGGATAATCACTTTTTTAGGATGGATGCTATAGAAGAAGGGAAGAAGGCAGATGGTAGTTCCAACCTTTCAGCTACACCCCAGCTTAGCAATGAAGAATTGCCCACTCTGCACCCCAGAACCCCAAACTTAGAAGTGGTGAGTGACTACCCCACAAGCCCTTTACTTTTGGCTCATCAAACAGCTGATTCTGAGCCTGGAACACTGGGGCCAAATGTAGGGAGCCCTTTGCAGTTGACAGATGCCAGTACCTCTGTCCTCTCTGCGAAACAGACATTTACATCCACCGATGCCTCCCTAAATTTGGAAACAAAACCGGACAGCAGGCAAGGGAGCTTGCGAGTGGCAGCCAGCCCTGTCACAGGCGCTCCAGCTGTCTCTGTACTGAGTGATGATTGGGATGATACAAAATTAGGAACTATAAGTCAGGTAAGAGGCTCAAAGCATGAGGAGAAAAAACAGAACGATGTGGTAGCGGAACCTCCTTGGACAACGGGAGGAGAGGATGCTGAAGACGATGTGAAAAGAGGCATGCCGTTTACTGCTTCTGCCTATGCAACAACCATGAAACTAGAAAAAAACGTGTACCATGGGCCAGCACAGGTGTCAATGCAGGGGGAGGTGATGCCAACAGTTTCCGCTGGCCAAACTTCTGTTTATCTCACACGTCCCTTGGCAGAAGCTGAAGTGACTGCTGTAAACACAAAGAAAAATACACAACCAGTCACAATGGATGATAGCAAAAGTGTCTCCTTGTCGTTGCCAGAGACTGTTACTATGACGGACACAACATCGAATATCTTCCTTACCCTGGGAAATTCATTAAAAGGTAACTTGCCCACCCACATTGAAATAAAAACCTACATGGGTATTGGGAGAAGCACCTTTGTTATTGATTTGTCTCCTTAAAATCGAAGAACAAAAGCGAACAAAGATGGCTTTGATTTATAGCTAGAGGCTAACCTGCATCTGCAGTATAAATGTTTAAAGGGATGCTGTTATACATTTTTGTGCCTGCTATAGCTATGAGTAACAGCTAAGATGGCTAGAAATGAATGAAATGACTAAATATACTTTTTCTGTGCATTTTGAGGTTTTGACAGCACCTCGTGTATAATCATAGAATCGTAGAACTGAAAGGGAGGTCATCTAGTCCAATCCCCTGCAGTCATGGCTGGGCTAAGTATTATCTAAAGTAAACCATCCCTGACAGGTGTTTGTCTGACCTGCTCTTAAAAATCTCCAGTGACAACCTCCCTAGGCAATTTATTCCAGTGCTTAACCACCCTGACAGTTAGGAAGTTTTTCCTAATGTCCAACCAGTTTCAGTAGCATAGCCAGGGGGGAGAGCAGGGGGAGCGGCCGCTCCCCCACTGAGCAGAAGCGGCGCCTTTTTTTGCTCCCAACGCCTTTTGCTCCTACGCTGCAGCCAGAGCGGAGCATTTTTTGTTGTTGCTCCGGGCGCCTTTTTTTAAGCTCTGCTCCCCCTGTGCTCTAAACCTGGCTACGCCACTGACCAGTTTCACTCTTTTGTTGATGATAAGTTCAAGCCTCCCACACTGAGGTGAGATCACTCTCATGCACTGAGCTGATATATATGCTCTACCTCATGCCCTGGGGAGAAAATGTTTACCAGGAACAGAAGCAGCAAAGCTGAAGCTGAAAAGGCAGAAGCAGATGGAAACATGGGGCTTAGGGCTGTGCCCCAGTGTCTGATGAACTTGGTCTCTACATAACCATCACTGGGGGAGGAGAAAGAAAAAAGAAATATAAAAACTGTTTTAAAGAGACTTTTAAAAATTTCTGTGTATAGAACACCATTTATATAGTATCACAAACTTGGGGGGGGGGTTGTTAGTAAAAAATTCAAGATTACATCGTGTGTGTGTGTGTGTGTGTGTGTGTGTGTGTGCGCGCACCTGCATTCACTGTTCCATAAGGTAGTAACTTCAGAGCACCTACTGGGGCCATTCAGTCTGGGCCAAATTCAGCCCTTGTGTAAGCAAGTGAAACTCCAGTTGGCTTCCGAGGTCATACCTGTCTTTAAAGTGTGTGATGGATGTAACTTAAACTCAAGTGCTGGGGGTGTGAAGACAGTGAACCATCTTCAAGCCAGGAACAACTGTTCTTGTAGTGAGTTTTATCTGTAGCCTGTGACTTTGGAGACTCTGAAGGCTCAGTGCAATGATGCGACTGGAACAGTAAGAGCAGGTAACAGAGGGCCTGGAGCCACTGACGTTAGAGAATGTGGGAATGGAAGAGTTGTTGACCTTCAGCCTCTTCGTCCTGGAGCAATTGCTGCTGCTCAAGACGTTTGCAAACAGCTCAAAATTCTGTGATCTGGCTCAGATTCATTGGCAGTTTTTGTGAGCTTGCAGAGAGCTCCAGGCTCTGGTTATAGGTTAGAATTGAGTCATATTGGGAAAACTGCATGGGCAAGGATTGCACAGAGGTAGTCTGTGCCTTCCCTGGCTCTGTGCATAGCAGTTCCTCACAGCTGTAGTATTTATATTCCAGAGGGACTAGACAGAACAACCAATGCGCCACTGAGGTGGCAGAGTATTTTAAACCATACAAAACTGAAAATGAGAAAGAAAACAGATTCCTTCCATGGGACAGTGCAGCGGTGCTTTTTCATGCAATGAACAGTGGATGCTGCTTCTATTATTTGTTGTTGTTATTATTATTTTATTTCTTCGTATTACCATAGTGCCTAGGAACCCCAGTGAAGGGGTAGGACCACTTTGTGCTAAGTCCTGTACAAACTCAGCCTTCCTACCTCAAGATGTGCAAAAAGCCTTTACCCCCAACCTCTGCGCCTGGAAAACAAAACCAAGACAATTTTTGTGTTTTGATTCTGCTTGTACAGGAGTTTGTTAATCCATTACATTTAAGGCTAAGATTTTGTCACGCATATTTTTAGTAAAAGTCGCTGACAGGTCACGGGCAATAAATAAAAATTCACAGACGCCTGTGACCTGACCATGACTTTTTCTAAAAATATGTGTGACAAAATGGGGAGCTGGGGAGTCCCCACAGCACCTGCAGCAGCTGAAGGGGCCCTGGCTCGGAGCACAGGAGGCCCCCACCACCTGTGGGGGCTCAGAGTTCTGGGGTCCCCCACCGTCTGTGGCTAGGAGATCCAGGGGCCCCTGCTGCCTGTAGCAGCTGAGAGCTGCGGGGTGCCCCCATGCAGACGGCGGCTCGGAGCTGTCAGGGGGCGCCGCTGGCAGTGGTGGCCACCAGGATCTGCGGGGTACCCCCCGCCCACGGCAGCTCAGAGCTCCTGGTGGCCCCACCGCCTGCAGTGGCTGGGAGCTGCAGGCAGGAGCGATGCCAGCTTTTTTGCCGCCCTAGGCGGCGGCGGCGGGAGAGGCTGCCGCTGCCACCACCGCCTAGGACCCCGGCGGCCGATGAAGCGGCCGCCGAAGTGCCACCGAGGACCCCGGTGGCTGAAATGCCGCCCCCCCAAATCCAGGCGCCCTAGGCGACCGCCTAAGGTTGCCTAATGGTAGCGCTGGCCCTGGCTGCAGGGTACCCCCACCACCCCTGACAGTTTAGAGCTCGGGGGCAGCAGCAGGGGTACCCTGCAGTTCCCTGCTGCTGCTGGCGGTGGGGCCCCCAGGAGGTCTGAGCCACTGTGGGCTGAAGTCACGGAGGTCTCTGAAAGTCACGGATTCCGTGAGTTCCGCGACCTCCGTGACAAAATCATAGACTTAATTATGTTCTATAGTCGCACTGGATTATTGCTCTAAACTGGTTCCTTTTGTTTATTGCTCTGTGGATTATCTCAAATAATAGAGCTAGTAATGTGTAAAAATAATACCTGTGGTGGTGTGTTTTGTTTTGTTTTAAGGTACTTCTTCCAGAATTGCGGGGGGGGGGGGGATATATTTTTGAGAGCTGATTATTGATCTTTTACTAATCCCTTAGGGCCTGATTCCGCCAACCTCATTCACACTGAAGAGTGCTTTAGGTTCCAGTCCTGCTCTGAGCGCCTCACATTGCTCATTGCCGGCTCAAGGCCTTATTTAATTATTAGTTGCATTTATCTGAAGGGAGCTCCAGGTGGAGTAAGGGTGACAGAATTGGACCCTTATAGGATGGGGGGGAAAAAACAACCTTTAGTTGTTCCCATTCAATATTTCCTTTACCTCTTCCTTTTTGCTTTAAATTTCTTATAACTTTTTTGGATCGGGAGTTGCACAATGAACATACAAGAAGTCGGTGGTAATTTTCAAAATCAAAGCTGAAAAACGTTACTGCCATAGGTGTTGCTCAAGAGACGATGACAGCCAGTCAAGAAACGGATGCCTCCTTGCCAGTCATGACACCAGCATGCTTTGCTGTACACGAGACCACCAGTGAAGCAAGCGTGACAGAGGAAGAAAGCAAGGGGGCAGCCCTGATACCGACTGTTTCTAGTGTAGCCCAGCTGTTGAAAAAATCAGAACACTCAGCCACTGCTGTCTCCTTTACTGCCACCCATTTGTCTATTGCAAAAACCCCAGATGCCGAAGGTAGGGCTTTCTGCTTTCATTTCTCTACAGACTTTACTTTTTTCTTCAAGATAAATAAAATATTACTGGTCTTGTTCCTGTGCCAGAAACAACTTTAATCGAGATGCCTTCTGCACATTATCAGCTCACTATTCTCATTGCAAAATTAGCTTGCCCTGCTAGAATATTTGTGGTGTATTCTCCTCCTCTCCATGGATTGGTTCTGTTGTTCTGGGGTCCTGTCTACCCTACAAAAATCACAATGTTTGTGTAACTTGGCTATGGCCAAACTATGTTGTAACATATTTTTGTCTTGACAGTGTGACGGGGGAAAAAACCTGTTTACAATCATATTAGAAGAACCAGGTTTTAACCTTGGTAGATACCTAGACTGAACCTGGTTCTCTAACTGATAACTGATTTTTTTTCTCCTCGCAAGCAAGAATCAACCATCTTATAACATGCTTTAGCCACAGCTAGATTTAAATACGGTGATTTGGGAGGGGGCAGAGTGACACCAGAAACTTCAGCTAGAGCAGAAGGTGGCTGCTGGCTTTGGTGAGTGAGGGTTCAGGGAACACCCTATCCTTGCGCTCCTCCCTGGTTGCTAGTTCATTTCAGAGGCATTGGCCTTTGTTTTCCAGTCCCTAAGTGGTTTGTGTCCTTGCTTCTCTAGCCGTCACTCCTCTTATACGTGTCAGGGTATGCAGGCTTCTTGGCAGCGTGTTATGGGCAAGGAGATCAAAGGCAGCTGAGTTGGAGTTCATGAGTCAGATGTGTCAGATTAGCTCTACCTCTAATGCAGCCATGCAGGGACGCAGAGGGATGTAAGAACTGCCCATGTCTTCTGTGTTTGTGCTGCCTCAGTAGAGGCGCTGGGTGCAGGGGGAAGAGCAAGGACTCCGCTCCTGATACTCTCACCCACAAACTAATGGGTAGGGAAGAATGGAGAGTGAGCAGGGATGCTCCTCTCACCTGCCCTAGTGCAGCTGGGAGCTCTTCCTTGAACAATATGGCTACAGCCTCTCCTTCCTTGGGACTGAGCCCAAAGGGATGTGAGACTAATTACTAGCCTTTTGTTGTGGGGAATTAATGAAAGATCTTTATCTTTGGCAGGCATTTGATGGGATTTTCTTTACTGTATCTACTTGGTTTCCTGATAGACCTTCTAAAGTCTTTAGGGCTGGATTCTGGCTCCCCCAGAAGCACGGCCCAGGGTTGGTATTGAGCTGCAGGAAGACTTCTTGCTAACGTAACCAGAATTCCTCCTGGGATCAGCCAGGGAGTGCACACCCACTGCATCAGAAACTCCGTCACCCTTGCAAAGAGCACGGCCTAGGTTCCCCTTCACACAAAGCTAGTACTGCAAAACTAACTAACTAACTGAAAATCCAGCCAAGGCATTAAGACAGTAGAAACCACTTATAATGAAACACCACCAATGGCAAATCTAGCCAGGGAGTCTCCTTTTGCTTGGGTGCTCTACAGTATGAAAACTGCCGTTTGGGTCAGAGTGAGGTTCTTCGGTGGGAAACAAATGACTCCTTCCTAAACGAAAAAATGACTCCTTTCTAAGAGTCCCACTGTAATTAATTTGCTGCTAGAGTTTCATTATAAATCCATCATCCCTAATATTTTATCTGTGCAATAAACATTTAGATCTGTCTCTTGGTTCATAACTTGATTTGTGCCTCTGAAGTGCTCCGATCTTGTCTCAGTGCAGTGACGGGCATCCCCAGAAGCCACATAAAGTAAAACTAACAGAAGGCTTGTTACAGGAGCTCTCCCACACTCAAGAGAGCTGTCCCTTGGGGAGTACTTGTTTCATTCATTGCGCCATCTTACAGAGAGAGCTTTGTGCATAAATGATAACGGAATTTAATAATTCCTCTTTGTTTAAAGTTAAGCCTCCCTTTAAGAAGGAATTCTTTAATAATTACTGGTATTAATGCTGCAGGGTTTGTCTGCAATAATTATCGCGGTGGGTATTTGTTTCCTGTTTTCAGTCGTCTTAACAGACCTGGTCACTGTCTCAGATGAGGGAGCAGTCACTGCTCTTCCCGAATCCTCCAAGACCCCCGCTGGAATGAGAATGCAGGTGGAGGAGCTGACCCGCAGAACTGCGACCCTGGCAACTCCGGCTTTGATGGCATCTTCTGTGAGGAGAACTGTCGTTCCATCTGTGAGGCGGGTTAGCACAGCTGTCACCTACGGATTGGACCGGCTGGAGTCGGAAGGTACACATGCTCTGAAGGCTAGCGGGCAGGCTGGTTTGGTGTGAGGTGGCGCGCCTGGGTTAGGATGTGCTACTTGATTTTTCTTCGCTTTTATGATTTTGACTGGGAGATGGATCTATGTACACGTCTTACAGGTGCAAATAAGGAGAAACAGGAAAATCTGTCCCCCTTTCACAGGGACACAGTGGACAATTAACACCGTGCATCGTGCCTCTGAACATAATTATTGATTTTTGATAGAACTGTATGCTGGAAAACCTTGAGGTGGGGGGGAGGAGGGACATTCCACTACATCCCAGTAGTACTTGTTCTTGGTAATGATAACCAATGGTGCAAAGGCTCATTTTGATGCCTCTGTCCCGCACGAGTAACACAATGACCATAAACATTTAAATGTAAAGCTGTATTCAAGCAATTTGAGACCCCGCCCCTTCTGCTTTTGTGCTTCCTCAATAGTGGCTCTGGGCATATTGAAACCCAGTGTCTTCCACAAAGAGATGCTGTTAACGTTCCTGAACAGCGTAAGGGAAAAGAGACCATCTTGAGCGCTGGGTGCCTTACAGTTCAGGGAGAGGGGGGCATTAAAAAGATCCATATTGGTGCAACAAGAAATTTAGTGAAATCTTGAAGAGCGAGCGCTGCCCTTTAGTGCTTAATTTGCAATGAAAAGGGCCCAAGCAATTTCTTTACTTTCATAACTGACGCGGCAAGCCCAGAGGTGCCGGGGCTATGAACTGCTGAGCCTAGATGTGCCGGGCCTCAGCCCTGCCACAAATTAAGCACTGCTGCCCTTCCTCTGAGCCCACCCTTTATGATCGCCTCCAGCATTGCTCACCCTCGCCCCTTCCATGGCATCCATTCTACCAGTCACTCCCGCTCCTCTGCTGCTCTCCATCCTCCCTTTTTGATTCCGTGCTCTCTGCCTTTCCTCTACCCTCACACCCTTGACTCTCCTCTCCCACTGTTAGGACTGACTCACCCAAGCCCAGGCCTGGAGGGAGGCCACTCTGCCTCACTACACAGGATCATAAAGAAGCAAAAGTGAGCACAGACCCTCTTGTATGCCCTTGTAGGTTACCTTCATAAATTTTTTTCTCTAATTGATTCCCAGACTCTCTTTAACCATTACCTCCTGTCCCCAACACAACCTCTGAGGATGTGCCTACACACCAAAGAAAAACCCACAGCTGGCCCATGCCAGCTGACTCAGGCTTGTGGGGCTCGGGCTGCAGGGCTGTTTCATTGCTGTATAGACTTCGGGGTTTGGGCTGGAGCCCAGGCTCTGGGACCCTCCCACCTCACAGGGTCCTAGAGCCCTGGAAGTCTACACGCAATGAAACAGCTCCACAGCCCGAGTCGGCTGGCACGGGCCAGCCACGGGTGTCCAGTTGCTGTGTAGATGTACCTTGAGACACAAAACTCCCTGGAAACCACTTAGGGTCTGATTTTTCTGGCCTGTCAAGTATGCACAACTCCAGCTGATGTCCTGGGCAGCTGCAGCTGGTAACCACTCCTGAAAACAAGGACCCCAGCCAGGGAGGCACTACAGATAGAGAAAAACGTTCTAGCTAACCACTGCCTTCAACCACACTAACTAAACTCAAGGATTTGGAAGCCACACCCTTTTCTCTGCAAGAAAAAAAAAGTTTAAAGGAAAAGCCCCCCTCTCCCCAGCCATCCTCCAGTCAGTAGGTTGCCTCATGCAAGGTCATCTGGGGCTCCATCCTGCAACATGCTGAGCACGCTAGTTAGTGCCTGCGCACCTTCCAGTGTCATTGAAGTCAATGGGAGTTGAGGAGGGTGCTTAGCACTTTGCAGAATTGAGCAACAGAAGTAGAGGCTGGGCTTTGCCCCAGGCCCAGTGGAGGAGAGCAAACTACAGACAAGCAGCACGTTAATATAAAAAACAGGCAGTTTAAAACTAAACTGCATATGGATGGCGATGGAGGGCAGGGGTCGGAGTGCTACGAATCATAGCACAGCGTGTCAGTGTCAGGGAATGTTAGGGGCCGTATAAAAACTCAGCCCTGTTTTCAAGGCAACGAATGAATTTGTCGACCTTCGGCGTGCCGTTGTCTCATTTCTCAGGACTCTGCTCAGGAGGGGGAGTCAGTCGGGTTTTAATTGTAGACATCGGCCCAGCTTGTATTTTCGTAAGTGTAGTGAAGGTGCCTAGTGCAATGGTTAAGTGGCGTGTTAAATAATTCTGTGAAATGCCACAAGCTATGGTATGGCTGTGAGTTCACAAGCACAGGAGTAGGAAGTTTCCACCTATGAGATGTAATCCCGGCTCCCTTAGAGTCAGTGGTAAAATGCCCATTGACTTCCAAGGGGGCAGGATTTTACCCCGATTCTCACAGCAAGTAAGGCATAGGTAGTATTTTGCTTTGCTGCCAGTCAGATCCTGCTTTGCTCGCCCACACCAGGAATCCCACGGATGTCACTAGGACTAGCCATGTTAACAAGGGGAGTAGGATTTGCTCTATTATATGGTATGGGCTTGTGCTTGTGCCCATTGGAATTAATGAGAGTTTTGTACCTAACTTCAGTGGGAGCAGGACTGGACCCTGTATATGCAACTTCCCTGAGTTATGGCCAATATGGGAAGCATAATGTTGAATATCTTGATGTTTGTGCAAAATCAGAGCCCCAGCAGTGAATTAATGGCTCCTGTTTCGTTTCCTTGCTCTGAAAAGAAAACGCCAGTGTCAGATATGGGACTGTGCACTATCGAGCACACAGCTGCACAACGTTATTTTCTAAATTTTCTTGGTGCTGAGTGGGCTACAAACGCCACTCCATTTTTGTCCTTGGGCAAGCTGAAACTTTCTTTTTTGGAAGTCTTTTTACACTGTATTGGATTGAAAAGAATAAGGCATTTTTAAAGTGACATTTCAGTCCTGCGCAGACAGATGGAACACACCGGCATATATCACAGTGGGTTGAGGACCTATTAGCTTTCAAGAGTTTGAGTTAACAACCAAACCAGGTTAGAAACCCAGGATAGCAGGAGACCCTGCCTCTCCCGGCATGAGCCCCTCTACACCCAGCCCCTGCTAGGAGCCTCCGTTCCTGAGGGAAACCCCTTCCATCCCCTCCCAAGCTCCTCTCCCTGCTGTCTGGATGCTTCCTTGGGGGAAGGGACTTTAAGGTTTTCCCTTCTCTGCCCCACAGCCAGCCCTGCTCTCCCACCCCCACCCCCGGTCAGCAGGGACAGCACAGGCTCCCCCTTCTTCCCCTTCAGCAGCTTCTTACTGGGCCAGCTGCTGGGGGCTCATTTTAGCACCACCAGCCCTCGGGACCAAGCTCTCCGCAGCCAGCGCCTTGTGCCCTGGACGAACAGCTTCCCGATCTCCCCTAAATGGAGCCCCTGGCCTGTGCCCCCCGCCCCCCACGGCTCCTTACCCTTCTCTGCTGGCTGGAGGCGTCCCACGGTGCCCAGAGGAACTGCTGCAGGTTCTAGCAGGAGGACCTCGCAGGCAGAAAGGGACCTGGCTCCGGTTGCCTCTGCTCCCACACGCCTCGCTCTTCCCTGCTGGTTTGAGGCTTCCTGCTGGTCCCTAGTGCTGCCAGGCACTACTGTAGGTTCTGGCAGGTTGAGGGCCCAAGTGCCAGCTTGCTCCCTCCCACATGAGATGCGTGGTAGGTAACAGAGTAAAGGGAACATTGCAACTGAATGTGGATCATTGCAGGGGCACATACAGTTCAGATTTCACAAGCTGTGGTCCCGGGTGCCCGCTCAATGCACTGTGCCTTGTGGCTCTGACACCGTGAGAAATGTACAGGGGTGGGGGTTTAGCCAGCAGGCTGCCAGATGTGCTGGGCCACTTCTCAGACCTGCTTTAAAGCAGGAAGGGACATGCATCTTTCATAGCTCTACTGCGGTGCAAATACTGCCCCTGTGACCGTGGGGGCTGCCCTGGCAGAGAAACGGATACAATTCCACTGTGCAAGAGGGGAGAGGATCCCGAGGCCTGGTACAAAGCTCAGCACTCTAGGGGCTCCCCTGCATGCCAGCACAAAGGGGGCAAGTCTGGGTGGAATATATAGGAATGGGACTAGAGCAGGGGTAGGCAACCTATGGCACGGGTGCCGAAGGCGGCCCGCGAGTTGATTTTCAGTGGCACTCACACTGCCCGGGTCCTGGCCACCGGTCGGGGGGGGCTCTGCATTTTAATTTACTTTTAAATGAAGCTTCTTAACATTTTAAAAACCTTATTTACTTTACATACAACAATAGTTTAGTTCTATATTATAGACTTATAGAAAGAGACCTTCTAAAAACGTTAAAATGTATCACCGGCACGCGAAACCTTACATTTGAGTGAATAAATAAAGATTCGGCACATCACTTCTGAAGGGTTGCCGACCCCTGGACTAGAGTGTCCTCTACTATGCAGATCTTCCCATCATTCCCCCTGCAGAGGGAGCATGCCCCAGACAGCCTCGGAGCTTAGCGCTGTATGCAGAGTGGCTCTACAGACAGAGGAGGCCGGTATTTCTCCCCCAACTCCTGCCTGTGCTCCCTGGAGCAGGGCAGCATGCAGCCCAATCCCTGGTCTATGCACTGCTGTGCAGGATTATAATGGACTGCACCTGTACATTGGTGCATGCAGTTCTGTTTCACTCATTCATGCCATCTCTGTTCTGTAGTTGGTGTTTTTCAAGTCTAGCAACGTGTACATTCCTCAATGAGGACTACACGCAAGCCAAGTTTGACATTTTAAATCTAATCTGCTTTAGTTCTCCATGTGCAAGAACAAGTGCTTGAGATTTCTGTTTAAACCCCCTCCCACCCCAGCCCTCCAAAACCACCCAAACCCCGTTTATTTTACACTCTGATCATTCAAGTGGCTGAGTCTTCTACACATTTTTCCAAAAAAATAATTTGTCCCTGAGCTGTGATTAAGCATGAGAAATTTCTCCCCAAAAGGTCATTTAATTTGAGAGCGAGGAGTGTATAAATTAATCAAAAGCAGAGGCTGGCAGTGAAATTGCTGAGCCCTGGCTATAATGGGCTAAAATCTGTTCCCTTACAGCCTTGCAATCTCGTTAAAAATGTAAATGAGGTTGCAGTGGTGTAAATAGGAAGGGAATTTGGCCCAGTGTGGCTAACTAGCTCCACCCAGCTTTTTAGAAGTCAGAACAAATTGGCAAAATCCAAATGATTTAAATCAAAACAGACAAATGGATTAATTATTAAAAGGCTGCCGATACAGATTTGTCATTGCTCCCTGTTTATTAATGCTACTTAGAAGTGGGAACTGCAGTATTTTTTATGCCCACTTGGCCTCTGCATCCTTTCCAGCCTTTATCCGCAATTGGCGACACCTCCCAGATTTTTCTGCTCCCTTGCTGTATCTCGTTTCAAGATCTTGCCATTGACAATGAGGGCACCTGTTTAACAAAATGTTGCATCAAAACAAAGGTTTGTATTTTTCCCCAAATCAGTGTATTGGGGTTTTCCCCCCCCCCCCATCGTGAATGTGGCCGAAGAGAACATCTCTACCAGGGGTAAACCCAGTCATGCCTCATTTTTCTTAGCAAGCTGTGCAGGGTGTGAGGGGATGCCTTGCATTCATAGAATCATAGAAGATTAAGGTTGGAAGACACCTCAGGAGGTCATCTAGTCCAGTCCCCTGCTCAAAGCAGGACCAACCCCAACTAAATCATCCCAGCCAAGGCTTTGTCAAGCCGGGCTTTAAAAACCTCTAAGGATGGAAATTCCACAACCTCCCTACGTAACCCATCCCAGTGCTTCACCACCCTCCTAGTGAAATAGTGTTTCCTAATATCCAACCTAGACCTCCCCCACTGCAACTTGAGACCATTGCTTCTTGTTCTGTCATCTGCCACCACTAAGAACAGCCTAGCTCCATCCTCTTTGGAAACCCCCTTTGGTAGTTGAAGGCTGCTGTCAAATCCCCCCTCATTCTTCTCTTCTGCAGGCTAAATAACCCCAGTTCCCTCAGCCTCTCCTTGTAAGTCATGTAACCCCAGCCCCCTAATCATTTTCATTGCCCTCCACTGGACTCTCTCCAATTTGTCCACATCCTTTCTGTAGTGGGGGGACCAAAACTGGATGCAATACTCCAGGTGTGGCCTCACCAGTATCGAATAGAGGGATATAATCACTTCCCTTGATCTGCTGGCAATGCTCCTACTAATACAGCCCAATAGGCCGTTGGCCTTCTTGACAATGAGGGCACACAGTTAAGAACGTAAGAATGGTCATACTGGGTCAGACCAATTATCCATCTGGCCCGGTATCCTATCTTCTGATAGTGACCAATGCCAGGTGCTTCAGAGGGAATGAACAGAACAGGGCAATCATCGAGTGATCCATCCCCTGTCATCCACTTCCAGCTTCTGCCAGTCAGAGTCTTAGGAACACCCAGAGCATAGGTTAATAGCCATTGATGGACCTATCCTCCATGAATTTATCTAGTTCTTTTTTGAACCCTGTTATAGTTTTGGCCTTCACAACATCCTCTGGCAAGGAGTTCCACAGGTTGACTGGGTGTTGTGTGAAGAAATACTTCCTTTTGTTTATTTTAAACCTGCTGCCTATTCATTTAATTGGCTGACCCCTGGTTCCTGTGTAATGTGAAGAAGTAAATAGCACTTCCTTATTCACTTCCTTTACACCATTCATGATTTTATAGACCTATATCATATCTCCCCATAGTTGTCTCTTTTCCAAGCTGAAAAGTCCCAGTCTTTTAAATCTCTCCTCATATGGAAGCTATTCCATACTTGTAATCATTTTTACTGTTCTTTTCTGTACCTTTTCCAATTCCAATATATCTCTTTTGAGATGGGGCAACCAGAACTGCACACAGTATTCAAGGTGTGGTCATACCATGGATTTATATAATGGCATTATGATATTTTCTGTCTTATTATCTATCCCTTTCCTAATGGTTCCTAACATTCTGTTTGCTTTTTTGACTACCTCTGCACATTGAGCAGATGTTTTCACAGAACTATCCACAATGACTCCAAGAACTTTCTTGAGTGGTAACAGCTAATTTAGACCCCATCATTTTGTATGTATAATTGGGATTATGTTTTCCAATGTGCATTACTTTGCATTTATTATCATTGAATTTCATGTGCCATTTTCTTTCCCAGTCCCTCATTTTTGTGAGATACTTTTGTAATTCTTCGCAGTCTTTTTTGGACTTAACTATCTTGAATAATTTTGTATCTTCTGCAAACTTTGCCACCTCACTGTTTACCCCTTTTTCCAGATCATTTATGAATATGTTGGACAGCACTGGTCCTAGTATAGATTCCTGGGGACCACTATTTTTGCCTCTCTCAATTCTGAAAACTGACCATTTATTCCTACCCTTTGATTCCTGTCTTTTAACAAGTTACTGATTCATGAGAGGGCCTTCCCTCTTATCCCATGACTGCTTACTTTGCTTAAGAGCCTTTGGCGAGGGACCTTGTCAAAGACTTTTTGAAAGTCAAAATACACTATAGCCACTTGATCACCCTTGGCCACCATGTTTATTGTCCCCCTTAGAAAATTCTAATAGATTGGTGAGGCGTGATTTCCCTTTACAAATGCCATGTTGACTCTTCCCCAACAAATCATGTTTATCTATGTGTCTCATAATTTTGTTCTTTATTATAGTTTCAACCAATTTGCCTGGTACTGAAGTTAGGCTTACCAGCCTGTAATTACAAGGATCGCCTCTGGAGCCTTTAAAAAAAATTGCCGTCACATTGGCTGTCCTCCAGTCATGTGGTACAGAAGCTGATTTAAATGATAGGTTACTTACCACAGTTGGTAGTTCTGCAATTTCATATTTGAGTTCTTTCAGAACTCCTGGGTGAATACCATCTGGTCCTGGTGACTTATTACTGTTTAATTTATCCAATTTGTTCCAAAACCTCCTCTGTTGACACCTCAATCTGGGATAGTTCCTCAGATTTGTCACCTAGAAAGAATGGCACTGACATGGGAATCTCCGTCACGTTCTCTGCAGTGAAGACTGATGCAAAGAATTCATTTAGCTTCTCTGTAATAGCCTTATCTTCCTCAAGTGCTCCTTTAGCATCTCGATCATCCAGTGGCCCCACTGATTGTTCTGCAGGCTTCCTGCTTCTGATGTACTTAAAAAAATTGTCGCTGTTAGTTTTTGAGTCTTTGGCTAGTTGCTCTTCAAATTCAATTTTTGGCCTTCCTAATTCTACTTTTACACTTGACTTTCCAGAATTTGTGCTCCTTTCTATTTTCCTCAGTAGGATAGGACTTCCAATTTTAAAAGGATCTACTCTGTCATTCCTGTGTATTTTGTACCCTGGTATCACCATGTCCCATTGATTATCATAATTCCACCAAGTTTCTGTGATGCCTATTATATCAATATCCTCATTTGATACCAGGCACTCAAGTTCACCCATATTAGTGTTTAGACTTCTAGCATTTGTATACAAACACTTATGAAATTTGTCACTTTTTAGCTGTCTGCCATTATGTGATGTAATTGAATGGGACTCGTTTTCATTTGACTGTTTCTCTTCAGTTCCTATCTGTACTTTATCAACTTCTATCCTCTCCTCTTTACTAGGATATAGAGAATCCCTGTTTAATAGAGCCTCCCATATGGGATGTCTCTGTCCAAATCGTGCGCTCCTCCACATCTGTTGGCTTTCTCCCTAACTCTTAGTTTAAAAACTCCTCTACAACCTTTTTACTTCTACATGCCAGCAACCTGGTTCTGTTTTGGTTTGGTGGAGTCTATCCTTCCTGTATAGGCTCCTCCTTTCCCAAAATGTTCCCCAGTTCCTTATAAAACTAACCCCTTCTCCCTACATCATCATCTCATCCACAAATTGAGACCCTTCAGTTTTGCCTGTCTAACTGGCCCTGTGCACAGAACTGGAAGCATTTCAGAGAATGCTACCAAGGAGATCCTGGATTTCAGTCTCTTACCTCACAGCCTAAATTTGGCCTCCAGGACCTCTCTCCTACCTTTCCCTATGTCATTGGTACCTACGTGTACCATGATCACCGGCTCCTCCCCAGCATTGCACATAAGCCTGTCTAGATGTCTCGAGAGATCTGGAAAATGATCTAGCAATTAAAGATTGGCCTTTTCTAGGGGTATGTCTATACTTACCCATCGCGTCGGAGGCGCGGGATCGATGTTCTGGGTTCGATTTATCGCGTCTTGTCAAGACGCGATAAATCGAACCAGGAAGTGCTCCCTCGTCGACGCTGGTAATCCAGCTCGACGAGTGGAGTAGGCGGAGTCGACGGGGGAGCCTGCGCGCCGCGTCTGGACCACAGGTAAGTTCGAACTAAGGTACTTCGACTTCAGCTACGTTATTAACGTAGCTGAAGTTGCGTATCTTAGTTCGACGGGGGGGGTTAGTGTAGACCTAGCCTTTGTGAACCTCTAGTACAAAGTGTTTAAAATGTTAATATTTGGCTCTTAACTGAGCTATTCATTATTAACACCTCACTCGAGCCATCCCAGCTGTAACAGATACACCAGACATTGATAAGAAGGAAGACTTGAGCCCTCTCTACTTCCTGGGGTGTAGAGTGTATTTTAATTTATCAGCTTGTTCCAAAACCTCCTCTGTTGACACTTCAGTCTGTGACAGTGCCTCAGATTTGTCACCTAAAAAAGAATGGCTCGGGTGTGGGGTCCTTTGCAGTGACAAAGAATTCATTTAGCTTCTTCACAATGGCCTTGTCTTCCTTGAATGCTCCTTTAGCACCTTGATGGTCCAGTGGCTCCACTGATTGTTTGGCAGGCTTCCTACATTTTTATGTAATTAAACAAAATGTTGCTGTTCGTTTTATTGTCTTTAGCTAGTTGTTCTTCAGACTCTTTCTTTATACTTGACTTGCCAGAGTTTATGCTCCTTTCTGTTTTCCTCAGTAGGATTTGACTTCCAGTTTTTAGAGGATACTTCTACTCTGGGTGGCTGTCCAAGACTAAGCCTTTGTCTGCACTACACAGCTTTTAGTGATATGGCTGTGTTGCCACAGCCATGCCGCTAAAAGTTGTGTAGCTGTTTGTCAGCTCTCCTGCCAACAAAAAACTTCCACCCCAATAAGATGGGTTAGCTTTGTTGGCAGGAGCACCCTCCTGCTGACAACCCATTGTTCACACTGGCACTTTTGTCTTTCGGTGAGGGTGGGGGCGTATGGAGGTTAACACCTCTGAAAGACAAATGTTTTGTTGTTCAATTGTCAGTGTAGACATAGCCTAAGAGGGTTAAGTCTGGCAGGCTGACCGTGTTAACTGGCCAATCACAGTATTGCTGACCTCTCTTATCAGGAGATAAAAATCAGTGTGCTGGGAGGAGGAAGAGGTCTTCTTCTGAACCCTGTTACATGGGGAATAGGTATCCCAACACAGCTAGCTTTGCATTGGAGCTTTGGGTGATGAAGACCACAATCTCATTGGTGTGTGCAACTTTAACTCTGATACAAGTATCAGAACAGTCCCCACTCCTTTATCTTCTTCTTAGGAGAGGAAAAGTAAGACATCCTGGCCTAATGCATTACAAAGTAACATCTCTGAGCTGTCTGGGCCAAGTCACACTTCCTTTCAAGATGTACCAAGGCTGAGTGTTAGACCTCTGGGGTGATGAGCCTTCATTCTAGACATGTCCTGTCCGTGTTACAAATCCTCAAATAGTTAGGTCCTTGCAGCAGTAAAGAATAGTCGTTGAATTGTTTTTTGTTATAGCTTCGTCTTCCCGGTCATATTATTTTTAACAAGTCCAAGCGTGTCATTAGGTTTAGCTCATCTGATCCAGCCGTCTTTTCTTGCTCTGTTTCCTCTCTGCCGCTTTGCTATTTATATTTTGCTGTCTGTAGAGATTGTGTTTTGACATCCAACCTCAATCGTGTGGAGCAGGTGGAACAGTACGTTGTCATTCATCTGTCACTGCATCGTTTACCTGCTTCAGTGACTTATCGATTTCCTGTTCATACCTGTTCCTGCATCTCTGAGGTTGTTTTACCCACTCTCTGGGACACATTTCTCACTTCCACTCCTTTTTCATTTACTCCGTGTAATAGTAAAAGGGAACTCTCTTTCTTTGTAGGGGGTCCTTCACCTTCCCAGGTTACTCTTCTGACTCAACCAAAAGCTTGGCCTAAGTGTTGGGGTCTAAGGGATCTAAGGTTCTGTCAGCATCTTTTCTATAAACTCCTCCACCTTGACTGGCCCCTTGAAATATATGTTAACTACTTATTCTAAACAATCTGTTCCTTCTTGTATTTAGCTGTGACACTCCGAGTAAGTTTCCCAGACCTGAAGAAGAGCTCCGTGTAAGCTTGAAAGCTTGTCTGTCTCAAAAAGAGAAGCTGGTGCAATAAAAGATATTACCTCAGACTCCGTGTCCCCTTAGCCCTGCTCAGTGTGCAGGCAATTTGGATAATGCTGCTGGAAATGCAGCTCATTAGAATGACAAGGTAGGTGAGGTATTATCTCTTATTGGACCAGCTTCTGTTGGTGAGAGAGAGAGAGAGAGAGAGACAAACTTTTGAGCTTACATAGAGCTCTTCTTCAGGTAGTATTTCTGATCATAATACAACGCAGACCCATGCTTCTCTGGTTGAATAATTTGTGTTACTCTCCTTTTGTGGCAGCTGTTTCAAAAGATCTTTAGTGCATGAGGTCTCTTTTGATTGGAGATGAGCAAGAATCGAAACACAATGTCTACATCCACTCAGACTTTTGGGATGTGGCTTGGGATCAGAATCCAAATATCTCCTCTCCATACATCTGTATTGTTGATCTCTTAGGGTTTGTTTTCACTACCGGGGTAAGTCCACTTAAGTCACACTACTCCAGCTACATGAATAATGTACCTGGAGTCGATGTCGCTTCGGTCGACTTACCCCGGTGTCTTCACTGCGCTGCGTCAACAGGAGACGCTCTCCGGTCGACTTCCCTTACTCTTCTCAGAGAGCTGGAGTACTGGGGTCGACCAGAGAGCACTCTGCCATCGATTTAGCGGGGTTTAAGCCCTGCTCGGACTGCAACAGGCCTATGCCTGTTAGTGACCTGCATGGCAGCTGCTTGAAGTGTTTGGGGGAATCCCATATAAAAGAAAAGTGTCACATCTGTAAAAACGTTGATCCCAGGACACAGAAAGAACGTGACATTTGCTTGAGGGCCCTCCTCATGAAGGCTGCTCGTCTCCCAGTGCTTCAACTTCAGTGTGTAGCGCACATCCGGCACCAGGCTCTTCCCAGCACCGGTCCCCTTCGCCGGTGCCCAAGAAGAAGGCCAAGAAGAGGGACCCGGCACTGAGCAAGCTGGATCAAGGGGCATTGGGCTACCTGACCACACCGGAGCTGCAAGGGGGCTCTGCCCCGGGGAGTACCACCCCCTAAGGGACCCACCACTGACTCCGGGGAGCGATAGGGGACCCAGGCTGATGACGCAATCAACACCCTCCGCTCCTGGCGCCCGCGGAGCAACAAGTGCTCCCGCCGTCCGGGTAAAGCTCCCCTCAAGGGCAAGACGGCCATGAGGGCCTCCCAGAAGGCGAGCGAATGCCACCAGTATTCAGAGCCAAGGTAGAGCCCTGTGTCACCACGCCATTAGTCTCCTCGTCAGCCCAGGTTGCTGATTTGCCACTACAGGTCACTGGCACCACATTCCCGGTCTCCGCCCTCACGCCAGGGCTCGCCTAGAGAGAGATGCCGCTCATCTCACAATCGGCACTGGTTGTCTTTGCGCCAACTGTCACTGGGGCCTCGGGGGTGCTCCCCAGCTCAGCGCCGCTCCCCTACTCCCAGCACCAGTTGGATATTCCAGGCACCAGTCATCCGCAGCGATGGTTAGCCACCAGACCAGGCCTCAATGGCCCCGCCCTCGTCTCCGGAGGAAGAGGACTTCTCTGGCATGGATGGGGGGTTCAGTCCCTCACCTAGACAGCAGTGTGATTGGGCTCCGGAAGGTGCATCCGCTGTGGCGATGCCAACCTGGCATTAGGGCCAGTGGCCGACACAATGGCCCTTTTGGAATGCCTGGGGCGTACCCGTTATGCCAATGGCCCAGTCCCACCAGTCCTCGGTTGCCGCATCGGACAAACCTCAGTCTGCACTGGTGGCAACGATGGTACCAGGCTCAGTTTAGGACGCACTGGTGGGCGTTGCTGTGGAGGAGCAGGTGCCAACCCCAAGACCCTCTTCCCCTGCGGGGGAAGAAGCTGTGGGCCCTCCCCCTATAGTCCAGTCATCCTCCTCCTCTCTAGACGAGGCGGTGGCAGGGCCCTCCCATGCTGCTCCACCTGCTGGACACCAACTTGGGCCTCAAGGCGGAGGAAATGGAGGAGCAAACGGATGCGCTATTCAGTGTGCTTTCCGCCTCCACCCCTGCTTGTGTCGCACTCCTGGTACACGAAGGGGTCCTGAATATTGCCAAGACCATCTGGCAGACCCTGTCCTCCATCCCGCCCACTTCCAAGAGGGCGGAAAAGAAGTATTTTGTCCCTGCGAAGGGATTTGAATACTTATACACCCTCCTGCCCCTAGGGTCGTTGGTCATATTGGAGGCCAACGAAAAGGACAAGCAGGGGCCAGCCAGTTCCCCCCTCAAAAACAAGGAGGCCAAGAGACTGAACCTTTTTGGACACAAGATTTATTCCACGGCCAGTCTCCAGTTCCAGGAGCCAAACCACCAGGCCCTTTTGGGGCGCTATAATTTTAACGTGTGGGACTCCCTCCTTAAGTTTAAGGACTCCATGTCCCAGGCGGCCAATCCCGGGGCCTGGACAAGGCCGTTCTCCACTGGTGATGGGAACTCTGGTCCTATGTGCTCTCTGACCACAGCACCAGCTGTTCCATAGAACAAAACTGCCTCTTTCCTCTGTGACCTACCTGTCTGCTTCCCAGCACTGCACCCACAACACTTCCTCTGGCTGTCCGACACAAATGCAACTGGGATCTTTTATCTGTATGACCCTGGCCATTCTCTGGCTGCTCCTCTCACTGATGAGTGCAGAGCTGCGCCCTTTGCGTGCGCCACAGAGAGCTCTTTAGGAAGGAGAGGAGACGTCCTCACACTTTTGTCCGTGCTGCGCACTGCTGTGAGGTTTTGTGCAGTTTCATAATGTAAAATTATCTTTAAGTTATAGGTGTTGTTAACCGTAACGTAGAGGCTGCTTGCCACTAGGAATCAGAAAGGTCCCTGGTAAATTTACTGCAATACTGTAGTAGACCCACCTGTGGCAAGTTATAATTACAATTTCTAGTGACTGGTAATGTAGCTGGGGATCCTAGTGCTCAGATAAGTATTTTGACTCTTATCTAAACCTCTCCATGTCCAGACATTCTTCCATCACTGATTCTAATCTCCGCTTCCGAAAAAGTTCTAAAAGCTGTCAGGTGCTTAAGGGAATAAAAGTCCACTGGGACATGAGCTGCGGCATATCACACCTTCTGCTCTCAGCACTCCAGCTGCTCGTGAGCTATTCTGTATCGCTGTTCCAGCTAGGAATTCTCAGCAGCCAATTAAGTTCCTTAGGGGTTTTTTTCCCCTGCCTGTTTTAAAGCCTTCTAAAAATAACAAATTTTATAGATCAAACCCTGCTGTTCTTCCCTGAGCCAGGGGCCTCCTGAAAGGCAAAACTTCCATTGACATTAGAGAAGGGCAGGGTTTTCATGTTTTCATTCATTTCAGATTCTGTCCTCCGCTACATATGCATTGCTTCTCTTTATTTCAGTGGAGGCTGGGAATGCATACTCCATTGCAAGTTGGAGTTGCGGGGGGAGGGATAGCTCAGTGGTTTGAGCATCGGCCTGCTAAACCCAGGGTTGTGAGTTCAATCCTTGAGGGGGCCATTTGGGGATCTGGGGCAAAAATTGGGGATTGGTCCTGCTTTGAGCAGGGGGTTGGACTAGATGACCTACTAAGGTCCCTTCCAACCCTGATATTCTATGATTCTATGATTCTAAGTTCCTTGGGACAGAGACTGTCTTTGCGTTACATATGTAGTGCCCAGCAAAATGGGGCGGGAATCCTTGATTGGGGCCCGTAGGTGCCACTGCAGTGCACATAATAACAAACTCATGAACTGAGAGGCAGGATTTGACCCAGAGGCAGGGAGTGTAAAAACATAGCACTAACTTTGAACTAGTGTTTACATGAAGATATAGCAGCTAAGGGTATATATATAAACAAAAATGTAGCCCCACTCTCTGAGCAAGAAAGACACTATATATGACCCCAGGGCCGGCGCTTTCACTAGGCGACCCTAGGCAGTCGCCTAGGGTGTCAGGATTTGGGGGGCAGCTGCCTCCTGCCTCCCGGCTCCACGCTCGGCTCAGCGGCCGAGCGTGGAAGGCACCACGGCGTTAGCTGGGGGCGGGGCGCAGGGCTGGTGCAAGGAAGTTGCAGTATCTGGGCACTTCACAGTTGCTAATGTATTTATCCTCACAACCCCCCTCTGAGGCAGGGCAGTGCTAGTATCCCCCTGTTATAGATGGGGAACCGAGACATAGAGAGACTAAATGACTTGCCCAAGGTCACACAAGAAATCTCTGGCAGAGCAGGGAATTGAACCCATGTCTTTCAAGGGCTAAACTAGTGGCCTAACTGCTGGGCCATCCTTGATGTCAGGCCTCGGTCGTCTATGTTGCAGGCAGAATCTGAAAATGATTTGGGGCCAAAATTCACTACTTTTACATAGGCCAGTTCCCAGTAAAATTCATCATGAACAGCTGCCATATGGGCAACTCTGGCACACTCCCTTAGTCTTTGGTCATTGTGGCTTCCATCCTACGCACCTGCAACCACTTTTGTTTCTTTTCTTTTACCTCTGGCTCTGTCCGAGCCCTGGGGTGCCCAGTGATGTACACAAGCGCAGGGGAACATTGTCACGGTGGGGTTCACTCACTGGAGTATTCTGGGGTTCGGCTGTGCAACATTTGCCCCTGAATGCTGGTCTGTGGGAGCATCAGGTCTGACGTGTGGATTGTCTGTCTCTGTCAGTCTCCTCTTGCCTCTTTCGCCCTTCCCAGCATTTGTGAAATGCGCTGTTTGGAGGCAGCACTTCCTCACAGTGACTGGCAGGTGGCGCTCTTCACTACTCTCACGGTTTGCTGAACGGTTTCACTAAGGAACGGTGGACAGCTGGCAGCAGGATAGGGAGATTTTAAAGGCTTTTTTCATACTGTGAACTTGCGGTAAAGGATAGAGAAAGAGGAGGTGCAGCGTTCAGGAGCCATCTAATAGGGATTTTTACCAGTGATTATGCCAGAGGGCTTGTATCTTGATCTTTGTGGCATGATCACAAAGTGGTCATTGCAGCTTAGGGACCACACCTCTCTTTGTAACAGCTCTTTTCAGACGGGACTAGTGATTCTGGTGGCCACTTCAATTTTTGGCTGCCCAGCTGCTTTGCACGGGCGTGTTTTTCAGAAGTGCTGTTACCTGCCCTTTGACAGGTATCTCAGGTTGGGCTCCCAAAACTGACTAGTCACTGTGAAAAATTTTGGCTCTAAATCTTTTTCAGATTTGACCTCAAATCCCTATTTCCTCACCTGCAGCCCAGCTCTCCCCACCCTCCATCAGAGCTGCCCAGATCTCCCCACCCTCCGTCAGAGCTGGGGGGAACTCTGCTAATATTCAAGTTTCTGCTGGTGTTCCCCCCCCCCCCCCTTCTGTCTTTACTATTAAAGCTTAGAAATCCAAATCTGCTACCTTCCTTTCTGCCAGCATTTCTCCCAGCAGAGAACACAAAACACCTACATTAATTTGTCTTTGCAACTCTCCTGCAAGCATTCTCCTCGTGACCCACCAGGGATAGGTTCCAGCTCTGTTTATAGAGGCTGACTGTTTTGGTGTGAGCTCATTCAATATGGCAGTGTAAGTTCTTGTTGTTGATTTGAAAGGACAGGAAAAGCAGAAGGACAAAGCCACCGCGGGGGATGAAATACTCCTGCCTTTCTCCTATCAAAGGTATTGAGAATCGGATCGGCAGGTAGCAATTGATCTATCGGGGATCGATTTATCACGTCTTGTCTAGACGCGATAAATCGATCCCCGAACGCGCGCCCTGTCGACTCCGGAAATCCACCTCGGTGAAAGGCAGAAGCGGAGTCGACGGGGGAGCGGCAGCGACCGCCGTCCTCACGGCCAGGTAAGTCGATCGACGATACGCCAACTTCAGCTACGCTATTCACGTAGCTGAAGTTGCGTATTGTAGGTCGATCCCCCCCCCCTCTAGTGTAGCCCAGGGCTAAGGGGTTGATGGTACCCCAGAAGTTCTATTCAGTACTCTGCATGGCATAATTGTTCTTAGGAATGATCTTTACGCTAAATCCAAATAGCGCATCACTTGCATAAAATTCTGGAATTGAATAAAACTCATCAAAGCGAAATTGTCTCATCTGAAGATCTGAAGAGCAATGTAGCCTTTTAAAGCAAATCCCTGACGATATAAACATTTGTGTCATGCACCAGTCTTTGATACTAATGAAGCCTGGCACACCGAAGGCTTGTAAATTGTAATGTCATTCTCATCTCTGACATATTAAGTAGAGGGAGGAACTCAAAAAACAATGAATTCAAAACTTGGGTGTCCTCCCCACAAAGCAACGTCCTTTCCAAAAGTTATTCCAGCTTGTTTGCTAGTTCACCCCTGGACCCAGACCTGTTAAAGTGTAATCGCATCCTGTAGCAGGGTAAAGCAGAGCCATGTTAAATAAGGCACAACGCTCAATGTGGTGATAAGTATTTGAGTTTTCCACTCTTATACTTTGCCTTATCTAAGCTGAGCTGCTCCAGCTAACTGCCAAGGCAGTAGTGTACTTGGGACACACAGCTCTGAGCCCAAATGACTCACCTGTTAGAAGTATCCAAATGGCAAACGCGGATTTTTCCTCGAATGTTTGTTTTTAACACAGGCTGAGGCCCACTGACTGGAATACACCTCCAGATGCACGGCGACAGTGTCTTCCACTCTGATTGCGTCTGTAGAGCAGTTTTTGACAGATCAAAGTGAGCTTTATGTAAATGATAATCGACAGCGATGTTATGTATGCGTAGGATGGCTTGCAAAAATATTTCTGATCATGATTTATCAGCTTATTGCCTTTTCAGATGTCCAGCACTCCAGCAACCAGGTGAAAAGAGGGTCACACACTATCTTAATGCTACTGGATTCTTTAAAGACTTTCTGAAGACACAGTGGGTCAAATTTTCAGCTGGGTAAATCAGTGTAGCTGATGGAGCTATGCCAGTTTACACCAGCTGAGGATGTGGCCCCCTATTTTTGCAATAGTGACTCAAATGTTTATTTTTTTTGTAGGGAGCCACATAGAAATACATTTGCCTAAACTAAGTAACCACGTGACACTGCTGTAACCCTGGTTCTTCATTGCCCCATCCAGTCCCTGCTGTGATCCTCATTATAAATAGATGTGCCAGCACAAATCAGTGGGACTCCTCATGGGCCCATGCATCTGCCTTAGCAGATCTGATTGCAGGATCGAGGCTTCTCCTGGTGGTAAGCCTTTTTGAACCAGGACTGTGTCTAATTGTGTTGGGAAATAACTTGGCGCGTGTTTGGGTGCTGTGAAAATATTGATAATAAAAAACAGAAGCAAATTGTTGCTGCTTTAAAGCTTGGAAACTAGGAAAACATTTCTCACTTTAATTGAAAATTGTCAAGACAGGCACACGTTTGTTGGGTGCATTTACACACACACACACCACACACCACACACCACACACCACACACCACACACCACACACCACACACCACACACCACACACCACACACCACACAAATACACAAACACTCAGGATACTGAATGACAACATACTCCACCACTGACACAAGACATCCTTAGAACACACTTCATTGGCTGAGAATAACTTGAAGACAGAACATAATTACTTAGCAACTTCAGAAGGCTGATAGCGTTTCCAAATTAACCCATTCCTCGGTGTCACATACCCTATAAAACCGATACAACCTGGTTCAAATAATCAATCTGTCTTTCTGAATGAAGGAAATAAAACCTGTTCTGGTAGCAAACCCAGTTAGTAGAGTCTGATGACACAGACGTATACAGCTTCAGCTTGGCAGGATCTTTCTCACTGTTTTTGGCTTGGTTTCTGTTTGTCCAGAGGGGGAGGAGGAGGAGGATGAAGACGAGGATGAAGACGAGGAAGAGGAGGAAGACAGAGATACAGACTCAATGGAGGAAAGCATGGAGGGTGACACGGAGCTGCCAGGTTTCACTCTTCCTGGCGAAACTTCCCAGGAGCCTGTAGTTGGCCTAGGAGACTCTGCAGCACAACTGGCTGGGGTATCTTACCAAGTTCCAGACACCATTGAATGGGAACAGCAAAACCAGGGCCTTGGTAAGAGCAACTCTTCTCTTCTTTCTTTAAGGGGGGGAGTGTTCCTTGTTTTGCATTTTTTGCTCAGAAACCCCCTGGGCTGTATACTTAACTTATTCACTAAATCCAGAGTATCATCACTGTAGTCAATGCCTGTACTCCAGATGGATACCTGTGTAACCGGGATCAGAATCTGGCTTTGTGTCCCCAGTCAAATAACATCGCATTTAACGGAGAACCCACTCGGGGCACCCGTTCTAGCCCGTTGTTTCCAAAGCCTCGCTCCTTATTACTCGGCTGGCACACTAGCTGGCTAAGGTAAGCGCTGCAAACTGAGCCTCGAAGGGAAAGTTGGGCGCCCTCTGCTGGAGCAGAGGTGCAGCAAAGTGAGGCCTGCTAGGACAGGGAAGAGTAGCGGTTAGTCGAGCATTTTGCTACTGCCCCTCTCCTCTCCTGCTGCATTCTTTTCAGTGCCAGTTTCCTGGCATTTCATGGGAGAGGTTCTATTCCAGGTACATGGGTCAGGCTTAGAGGCAATGAGTTCGTGGTATGTGAGGCAGCACTGGTGAAGGTTACAAAGCAAGGCCTACATGAAATTATAATCAGACTATGCCCAGATTATCTCTAGCCCTGGATTGCATGACTAGACCAGATATCCCCACCTGGGAAAACCGCCAGTCTAGGAAGGCCATTCTTCAGATCAGTCTCCTGGGCCTCACCATTGCAGCTTGCACAGTATGCGAAGTCACCAGCTGTTTGGCGATCTCTGTTGCACAAGGCAACATAGAAAGCTTCAAGGACAGCGTCCGCCTCTTCTCCAAACTCCTTTGGTCCCAGCTTTAGTCTTCTGCCTTATTGTCGACGTGACGTGAATTTCCCATCCTTGTACGCCAAGGTTAGGAATTGAAATGGGTGCTGGCAGCCATCTGAGGTGAGCAGAGGACCTGAGGTGTGGGCCAGTGGAAGGTTTAGGAAAGAGAGAGATCACCAAACTTAGCTAAGCAAAGTAACAATTGTACCAGTGTCGTGTTCTGCATATTGTGGGGCCCAAACCAGCTCCCATCAAAATCAGTAGGAATCTTTCCAGTGTCTTTGATGGGAGCTGAGTCCCGTCTAGACAGAATACCCTTGCGTGTGACCATTAAACGTCTGGCCATTCTAATGGGCCCTTCAAGTAAACCATTCTCGAGTCCTTTTATCCTCAGCCTCTGTCATGTATTGTGTGATTATAACTTGCACCTCTGCCAGCAGTGCAGTTCCTTGCGTTTGGCAGTTCTTTCCCCTGTAAATCCGTTTCCAACCTGCTCTGGTGGTGCTAATTTCCCCTGATGCATTTTTCGAGATCCTCAACTGCCAGGCTGCTCTTTCCCTGCTGAGGGCAGATTGAGTTTGAGTCTGATCTGATATCGCCCTGGCTGACTAAATCTTGCCTGGAAAAACTGTTCCATGTTTCACGTGTAAAATCTGTTGCATGGGTCTTAGCCCGTTAAACTGGACAGGAGCAATGTGTGAAGTAAATAATTCTGATTCCTTAACTCCTTTCTGGTTGATTTTAAAGAACTGGATTTAGAGGAATAAACAGGAGTATTTGGGAGAGAAAGATTGCACCGGGAGAGCCTCAGAAAGCTTTTCATTTGTTGTTGCGTTATTTTTATGGAGTCTAGGGAGAAAAAGATAATGGACCAGATCCTTTGTGCTGGCTTGGCCAGTTCAGTGCCACCAGTGGGATTACTCACATGCTTACAGTTAAGCGTGTGGTTAGCCTGGGTCAAGACCAGGGTGCTCGACATCTGATAGGATTGCATCCTGGATAAGTCTCTCTGCAAAGCTTTGCCTCTTGAGCTGCCAATCACCGCCAGATGTGTCAGTGTGCTGTGGCCACTTACAGGAGTTCTGTCGTATGTATTCGAGCATATATATGTTTACATGAGTTCTGTTATAGTATTTACCATGTAACATAAGTTTGTGTTTAAGGGTGTTCACCCCACACCAGAAAGGAAGGGGTTAAAAGCAGCCTAGGGAGGCTGTGCAGGGAGCAGCCAATCAGGGCCCAGTGGGCTTACATAAAAGGCGCTGCTGGCCAGTGACACTCAGTTCCTGCAGGGAGTCCAAGCGGGGAAAGGACTGTGTTCCTAACAGGCTGCAGGAAGTTAGCACCTTGGACAGAGCAGTTGCTGGCAGGGACTGGGGGAGCAAGAGGAAGCTCCTGGCTGGCTGCTGGGACTTGCAGGCTGGAGGCCCCGAAAAGAGGGCGAACAAGGTGCTGGGGCTGCAGGGCAATGGCCCAGGGAATTGAAGCGGTATTGGCAGAGAACTTAAGGAGAAGCAGCAGGAGGCTGCTATCGACAGGGTCCCCGGGCTGGGATCCAAAGCTGGGGAAGTGGCTGGACTATAGAACTGGGAGATGCTTCCCTCCCCACCACCCCAGAAGAGGGAAAACACAGATGGTGGCACGGCTGGAGGGTGGGATCATGAAAAGGACACTGCGGTTCCTGGGCTGAGATGGGTCTGCGGGCGGAAAAGGTGGCAGCAAAGGCACCACCAGGAGAGGGTGTGCTGGCTGAAAGAGCTGATCCCTGAGACAACCAGCAGGAGGTGCTGCTCTGGTGAGTCGCCCCTGACTAAAGTAGGATGAATGATCCCTGGAATATAGATTATTTGGGTTATTTTCTCCAGAGAATTTATACAGCTCCTCCCCAGTTCCTCTTCAGAGCACAAATGAAGCACTTAAAATGTCTGATATCAACCGCTATATTCCTCATAACACATGAAAAATGTACATTTGACCATCCCTTTGTTTTCTTGGTCTGTTTTCCAGAGCTTGTTCAAGCTGTGTCTAGTGGAAAGTCTTAGATCCTAAAAGAAGACAAACACTTAATCAGGTTTCTCGTGTTGAACCAGAATCAGCCTCCAAATACATCTAAACATTAACAAGCCTATCTGCCTTCTTGTAATGGCACCTGCAGTTGTAACTTCTGAGTAACTCCTACATGAAAATATCTAGAATCACAATAAGCCTGTGGTCAAATTGTCTGGGGGTTTGGTTTGGTTTTTCCCAAAGGCAACTTCTCCTTTGTCTCGTCATATTTCCTTTTAATGACTGATGCAATAAAAAGGCTTATGACACTGTCCTGAAAACACTATCAAGCTCAGTGGGACTACACATAGTAAGCATTATGTAAGGGCTTGTCTACACAATGCATTGTTCCGGATCAATTCCATGTCTGGAAAACTCTTATTCTGGAATATGAGTTTCCACAGATGAAGTCATTCAGGAATATTGATTGCATTTAAATTCACACCCTTCCTTAATCAGAAACCACTTTCAAGGGTAGACAAGCCCTTAGTGTTTGCATGATTTCTCATAGAGAACTACAATTCACACTTCGGCCTAGGCACAGTGGGTCCAACCGACTACTCTGTTGCTCTGTTTTTACACTCTGCTGAAACCAAAGAAGTTACATCACTGTAATACTGGAGAAGCGTAGTTGTGAATTAAGCCCATTATACTAAAAGTAAAAATTTGATAGTCTCCTCATTCCCTAGTGAGGTGGAAAAGAGAAATCTGAATCTACATGGGCCATCTGGTGTTAGTTCCAAGAGTTAATAAGAGCCACATGGTTCTGTAGGAAACACTTTGATTATTGATTCCATAATAGAAATGAAGTTGGAGGCAAAGATAAAGGAAAAGGAAGTCTGGGTAGTATCCAGGAGCTTCTCCCAGGCTCTAGCATAGAACAGCACAAAGGTGGGGCAGCTTTGGGAACTCTCAGAAGATTTGGGAATTGGGTTGTGCTTAACAGCACTCAAAGGGGTTAATTCTGAAAAAACTGCTATGAGAAATAGATGACATCAAGCTTCTGCTTGGGATAATAAATGTGTCTTTATAAACCTATCAAGGTAAGGGGAAAACAGCAAGGGTCTTTTTCACACACATCTAATAAGAAATGTGAGCTGATTTTGGTCCGACATTGTTGGCTGAATATATTGAGAAACAGCAACATTTTCAAATGTTACTTTGAAATAGCAGCTGTTTCAAAAGGTTTATGTGGCCAGTTAAAGCTATGTCAGAGTAAGTTTGGCTAGATTAATTTACTATCCCTCCGTAACTCTTACCTCCAGTTGTGCTGAGAGACTTAATAATATTTGCTCATACAAAAAAACACATCTGTCTAGGCCTTCATTCTTCCCATCAACGACAACAACAAAAACGGGATTTTTGTCAGACTTGATGCTAAACTAGGGCCAGCCACTAATGCCGACAACCAAGTTATTAGGGACTTTCCTCTGCAGCATTTTTTTCCCCATTTCAGCCTTGAGTTTTAGAAGCAGCAGAGAATTCCTTTGCCAGTTCAATGGGACAAAGGGGAGACCCTGTATCAATATCCAGTACGATGTATCCAAGAGGTTTCGGCTCAGATCTTATTGACTGAGAGCAGTTTCAAATCAGTTACACGAGGATGCAGATTAGCAAGGCCCAGTGATACAGTGTAAACCTAGGAGGGGCTAAGCCCTTCCCAAAGGCTGCTGTAATTCCACATCCTGTTCCTAGGTCCCCCTGCAGTGCAGAGATCTTTTGGAATCACAGGATCTGAATCCCTAAGCTAGCCAGCCCTCCCGTGAAACGACGGCGTCTGCAGTAGAACAGGCTGAAACACAGAATACCTGAAGATCAGGCCAAAGGTAGTGTGGGTGGCTTCCACGTATACAGTTTTGTGTAAGCAGGGCTGAGGAGAGTCATGCCACCTGCAGCTGTTTGTTACAGACTGTGGGGTGATGCCAACTACCCAGCCTGCAAACCTCCTGCAGTTTAAAAACGAGTCTAGCCTGGCTTACTCCCTGCTAGACTGCAAAGAAATCAGGATCAGCTTAAAGGTGGGCTCCTTTTGTACGCTGCTCCCCTGCCTGGGGGCTGGTAATGAATAGGAGGGCAAAGCCAGGCAAATCAATGGAGCCACCTGCTTGCTACAATCCTTATCTCCCTCTCTCCCCTTGGTCAATGTGATATAGGCATTTGCAGTCTCTCTCCAGGTGTAAAGTAATGACTCATTCCCCAACAAGAGTCTGATTAAGCCCGGTACATTGATGAGTCAGTCCTGTGCTAGGCTCTGGCCAATCCAGAAGCCAGGAGCTGGTCTGGTGACTCACAGGGAAGGTTTATAAGCCTCCCTGGAGAAATGGCAGCTTAGTATAGTGCAGTGTTGCTTCATGGCTTAAAATTCTCCCCTTCCTGGTAGTGATAAGAGAATCTACAAGTGTTAACTTGTTCCAGCCCCGTTCCTAGTCCTGCTCCAGCCTCGCTCTTGTTCTAACACCATTCTGGACTCCTGATTCTGGCTCTGACCATTAGGCCTGTCCATCCCCTTCATGGTTTCTGACCCCAGCTACCTCAAGCGTAGATGGGGGAGGTACAAACGTCTCAGATGGTTTAGATGGATCTTGCATGAGCCAATAAGAGCCCTTTATGATGGGGAAGGGAAGGGCACAAAGGGGATGGTGCTGGAAGGTTTTTGATGTTTTAGAGGTTCACTGTAGTTCTCATCTGATCCTGAATTGGAACTTGCGGCTTTTTAAACTATTTCATATATGAGAGACATGGGCTAGTGGAGTGAAAAACCAAAAACCCATTCAAACATACACATCCTGGTGTTCGAGTTGTTGTCTCTATCCCTGCTGTGGTTGTGGTGTGTGGACTAGCAGCAGCTGTCACAGGGATGTGCAGGAGGCAGGAACAGTTAAAGTGTCCACTAGCACGTTACCAAAAATGTCTAGTATTTTGGGGTTTCTAGGAATGGCATGGGCCTGCTCCCGTTGGCGTCACCTTGCAAGATCATGCCTCATGGAGGATGCCATTTTGAAGAGCATGCCATAGATTATGCGGGTTACATACCTGCCCTGCCCCAGTGTCTTTGGGAGCGCACTCGACAGCTGCTAGACCATGATCTGGGCACACTATACCAGCCGAGCGCTGCTGGCTAGCGTTGAGGGGTTGGGGCCTTGGCTCTGCTCTAACTGTGCCTGTCTCTGTGCCTTTTGAGACAGTTTCCTTGTGTTGCCCATCTGTCTATATCCACCTACTGTCTCTTGGATTCTACTTAGCCCTGGGCTACACTAGAAGGGGGGGTTGATCTACGATACGCAACTTCAGCTATGTTCAGTAGCTGAAGTCGGCGTATCGTAGATCGACTTATCTGGCCGTGAGGACGGCGGCGAGTCGATTGCTGCCGCTTCCCCGTCGACTCCGCTTCTGCCTTTCACCGAGGTGGATTTCCGGAGTCAACGGGGAGCGCATTCGGGGATCGATTAATCGCGTCTAAACGAGACGCGATAAATCGATCCCCGATAGATCGATTGCTATCCGCTGATCCGGCGGGTAGTGAAGACAAGATCTTTGTTCTGTTTGTAGGCGCTACTGCACTATAAATAATAATGGTGCTTTTTTAAATCTGCAATTTAAAAGTCTTTTCTTGTGCCTCATAGTACAGGCAATATTCTTGTCTCCTTCCTCTGTGCTGTAATTTATTCACCCCAGACAGCTCAGCTTCATTTAGAAGTAACATTTAGTATTCAGTGACGTCCTGCTTCTACAACTGGTCTCCTTGGAGTTTCCAGAAGCTCCAGTAACTTTCACCAGATCCCAGTTATTCAGTGATTCACCCAGGATTAGAATCCAAGATCCTCCTGGGTCCTAGACTTTTTCTTTGATCCTTAAGCTGTGTGGCTTTCTGTATAGATGCAAGAGCTGAAATATCAGAGGACAGTACTTATTCTCAGGGGATGAGAGACACTCCTGGGCAGAAGGCCTGCCTGTGTCAGTAGCGTAGCCAGGGTGGAGCAGGGGGAGCAGCCGCTCCCCCACTGAGCGGAAGCGGCGCCTTTTTTTGCTCCCGACGCCTTTTGCTCCTATGCTGCAATCAGAGCAGAGCATTTGTTTGGCTCCCGGCGTCTTTTTTTGCTCCCGACACTTTCTGCTCCTATGCTGCAGCCAGAGCGGAGCAATTTTTTATTGCTCTCGATGCCTTTTTTTGCTCCTGACGCTTTTTGCTCCCGGTGCCTTTTTTTTTTAGCTCCGCTCCCCCTGTGCTCTAAACCTGGCTACGCCACTGGCCTGTGTACCATTTACATCCCACGTAAGCCCTCCAGAAGAGTAGGATGTAAGTGTGCATCTGCCTTGAGCTGATTCCTTATAAGGGGGAATTCACTTCTGATACTAATCTTGAACCCCGAAGTGTTGGTTCACAGTGCACAGTGACTAAGGGAAAAATGGAGGGAGAGAGATCACTTGTGGCTAGTACCATGCCCCGTTATTGTGCTTTATTGAGAACTTCTGCTTTAAAAGATTCCTACCTGCTGAGAATGTAAAGGAATGGTATCCACCTCAGAAAGGAAGAGCCAGAATTGACTTAAATATACCCCCCTCCCCATACTGTGTGTCCAAATAAAAGCATCTAGGACTGTGGAGATTAAAGTTCTTCTGGAAGTGCTCCTTTTTGATAAACATACAAATCCTACCCTCTGAGGGCTAGACAGGAACATCTATTGGAACTAAGTGTGTTTGGGTTGCCAATAACAAAATAATTCCTTCAAACCTCAAGCAAATGTTGTTCACAGAGATGTTGGAATTGGCATTACTCAGTGAGAGGGATCGATAGGATGAATATTACCCCAGGTCTCTCTCTTTTTTTTGTCCTTTTCTTTTCTTTGTTTTTGAAGAGCTCTACTCATAGCCTCATACAAACCTGGGAAAAGAAGAAAGGGTTTCAGTAAAGCATTTATTTCTTTGAATTTATTGGCAGTGCCATCTGTGCTGGAAGCTTTATTAATCTAAAGTGAGTCCCGCAGCTCTACCAAGTTTTTTCCAATTCTGTTTGGTTTGCTTTTTCTCTCCTTGGTCTTGAATATAAAACGAACTTTCTAGCTGAAGTGTCCGCACAATTCAACTTTCCCTTTCTGGGTAGGTAAACACGCACCTTGATAAAGCTTTTTTTAGAATTTTGTTAACACACTCGCTGGTACTGGGCTCTGCTCCGCTCCAAGAGCTCAAGGTCCTTTCCTTTCACTAGATTGGAGGAGCTAAGAGATTCTGTCCTTATTGCCTCTTTCACATGGATATTGGCTTCTGAAGTGTGAGGTAATCTGATCTTTTGGGGGCTTGTCTTCCAACTGGAGATCACTTCCTAGTGAACATGACCTTGATTATTACTGTCTCCATTTTATGGGCCCCGAGAATTAAGCAACTTGCCCAAGTCACACAGGAGACCGGAAGGAATGGAACTCAGGTCTCCTGCTCCAATCGTATAGCTACACTGCAGTCATGGGGTGTGATTGCCACTCTTGTAGACATACCTGAGCTAGCTTTCATCTAGCTAGCAGATGAAGACTCAGCAGCACAGACTTCAGCATGGACTGTACAAACCCACCTGGATAATTCCTCAGGCAGATAGGCTGCATTGAAACACATCCTGCTGTAGGTTCGCTGCTCCGGTTGCCATGTTAGCTAGATCAAAGCTGGTTGGGGTATGTCTATATGAGCTGCAATCATACCCTGAGACTGCTGTGTAGACATACATTGCTCTAACCGCTAGAACACACTGCCTCTTGTTCTCTTCCTTCCCACTCAGTACTGGACCAAAGCTCCAGTATGATGCTAAGCAGCACTCTGCTGTTGGAGGTGGTGTCATTTCATGTAATAACAACGAATGCAATGATTCTGGAGATGTAAAGGTGAGGACTGACCATCTTGCAGTCATTAAGAAAAACACACTGCTTCTTGCAAGTGCTGGGGCTAACAATGCTATCCTAGGGTTAGCTTAGCCGCAGTTCTGTGGCTAAATTCCAATTATATAATTACATTGATCCTACCTCAAATTCCCCTGCAGTTTCAATTGGATATGGTATTCCTCAATTTCTTTTTAAAAAAATGCTGAGACGCATTGCGGTCTAATGAACTGAGTCAGGAATTCCTGACCACCACTACTGAACCACCAACACCACTTGGTTGGACCTAGGTTTTATCTGGAGCTGACTCATCCAAGTATTAGTCAGGGCTGACCTTGCATAGTTGATGAGAATATGCGATAATATAGTTTTGAGCTCATATAGATACAGTTAATTCATTCCTTTTGAAAGGAGAAAGACAGTCATTTAAAGAGAAATATTTTCACCACCAATCAGGTGAAGTATGTAAGAACATAAGAATGGCCGTACTGGGTCAGACCAAAGGTCCATCCAGCCCAGTATCCTGTCTGCCGACAGTGGCCAATGCCAGGTGCCCCAGAGGGAGTGAACCTAACAAGTAATGATCAAGTGATCTCTGTCCTGCCATCCATCTCCACCCTCTGACAAACAGAGAATCAATGGAAGTTTCCCTAAACTGCTCCACCCAACACATCTGAACCCCATTTTAGTGAGACTTCCCTGAGCGGTGAGAGTGTACTTCAGTCTCCATGGCCATTCTTGCCCTTTCTGCTGATACTGCCAACTAGTACCAATTGTGATGTGTGTTTATATGGGCACCTGTCCACTTGGAAATCCGAGTGACTCCACCAGCTCATTTCACATCTGCTGACAACTGTCATTACCAGGCTGAGCAGGAATCGAACCAGTGAGCTCAGGTGAAAGGGTCCATATTATCATCGCTGCCCTTGAGTCATCCACAAATTAAGCTGTGCAGCTTCTCAATCCCCTTCTGCAATCTCCTCTGTGTGGGTCCCCGAATGTTGTAACATGCGCACACAGCAGTTGTGCTATTCAGCAACCAATACATTAGATTGGATTGCATGCCATATTGCAACCGTTCGTACAACAGATGTACCATTTTGCATCAAACATATTGTGTGACCATGTGATGAGAGCCCTTGGAATGGTGTTAACATCCCTGTTGGAACCTTAACCCTGATTTTTAGATGATCGAAGTGAATGTTGCCTCTGTGGAGTATTTGTGACTTGTTTGCATATGTTGATGTTTAAGGTTGGGCCAATGAGTTGGCCCTTCTTTTAAAGCACCTGGGGCCTGATCCAAAGCCAGTGGGAGTCCTTCTATTGGCTTCAAAGGGGTTTGGATAAGATTCCTGCTGCCTTTCACTGAAGCAGTCAACAAACCACGGCACCGATTATAACTTCTCGAGACTCTGGATATTAAGCCGTGTCCTGTGTTTACCATACAGCTGAGGTTTATGATAATGATGCATGGTCTGACTTCCATGGGGAATATCATAGAATCATAGAATATCAGAGTTGGAAGGGACCTCAGGAGGTCATCTAGTCCAACCCCCTGCTCAAAGCAGGACCAACCCCAACTAAATCATCCCAGCCAGGGCTTTGTCAAGCCTGACCTTAAAAACCTCTAAGGATGAAGATTCCACCACCTCCCTAGGTAACCCATTCCAGTGCTTCAGCACTCTCCTAGTGAAAAAGTTTTTCCTAACATCCAACCTAAACCTCCTCCACTGCAACTTGAGACCATTACTCCTTGTTCTGTCATCTTCTACCACTGAGAACAGTCTAGATCCATCCTCTTTAGTACCCCCTTTCAGATAGTTGAAAGTAGCTATCAAATCCCCCCCCTCATTCTTCTCTTCTGCAGACTAAATAATCCCAGTTCCCTGAGCCTCTCAAAAATCATGTACTCCAGCCCCCCTAATCATTTCTGTTGCCCTTCGCTGGACTCTTTCCAATTTTTCCACCTCCTTCTTGTAGTGTGGGGCCCAAAACTGGACACAGTACTCCAAATGAGGCCTCACCAATGCCGAATAGAGGGGAAAGATCACATCCCTCAATCTGCTGGCAATGCTCCTACTTATACAGCTCAAAATGCTGTTAGGCTTCTTGGCAACAAGGGCACACTGCTGACTCGTATCCAGCTTCTCGTCCACCGTAACCCCTAGGTCCTTTTCTGCAGAACTGCTGCCTATCAACCAGGTTGCCTCTGTCTCTGATTTTTGGGCGTGTCTGCAGTTACGGTGCTGCAGCGGCGCAGCTGTACTGAAGACACTCTATGCCAACGGAAAGAGCTTTCCCGTCAGCATAAGAAAACCCAGCCGCAAGCAGCATAAGCGATGTTGGTGGGAGAAGCTCTCCTGCTGACATAGCGTGGTGCACATTAGCGCTTAGGTTGGTGTAACGGTGGAATATTCACCCCCCGAGCGACACAAGTTTTGCCGACGTAGGCCGGTAGTGTAGACGGAGCCTAAACTTTTCTCAGGACGGTGGCGTGTGACTTTTCTCCCCCTACCTGATGTGAGAGGTGCTGTTCTGTCCCATTGGAGTGCTGTGGAGCTCTTTAAACGCAGCTGTCCTGAAACACAGACTTCGGAACAGGTCCTTGATTCAAAACAGAGCAATGAGATTGCTGGCTGGGCTGCAGCGGCAGGAACCATAGGGTCATTTCTCCCTTTTGGTATAAGAACATAAGAAAGGCCGTACTGGGTCAGACCAAAGGTCCATCCAGCCCAGTATCCTGTCCACCGACAGTGGCCAATGCCAGGTGACCCGGAGTGAGTGGACCCAACGGGTAATGATCAAGTGATCTCTCTCCTGCCATCCATCACCCCCCTCTGACAAACAGAGGCTAAGGACACCATTTCTTACCCATTCTGGCTAATAGCCATTAATGGACTTAACCTCCATGAATTTATCCAGTTCTCTTTTAAACCCTGTTATAGTCCTAGCCTTCACAGCCTCCTCAGGCAAGGAGTTCCACAGGTTGACTGTGCGCTGTGTGAAGAAGAACTTCCTTTTATTTGTTTTAAACCTGCTGCCCACTAATTTCATTGGGTGGTAGGGATGGGTTAAAGCAGCCTTGAGAAACCATCATGATGACTTATCAGCCCCAGCACCAAATCTACTTGCTTGCCCTTTGCCAGGCTGATTATAAAGAACTAATATTTTACTCACCTGTATAAAAAGATCGACTCTGGATGTGTTGAAATTCGCAAGTCTGGGTTGAAGTTAAATTTAGCTTGGACTGATCAAATATGAGAGGTCTCTGGGCTGGATTTCTCCAGGTTGTTCTGCCACTTTGTGCTGCTCAGTCAGCTCAAAGTGGCCAAATTGTGGCTGGAAATTGCCAGAGGAGCTGTCGTTCCTTTCACAAGAAGTAAATCCCCACTGGTCTCAAGCCAGGGGCGCTGGCTCCTGCCCCAGCTGCTCTCCACCCCTCTGGCAGAAGGGGGTATGCCAGGGGTAGGGGTGGGAGAGTGAGACGGGCACAGAGGATCTCTGCTCTGCCCAGCCTCCAGTGGCCTAAATCCAGAATAGGTTAGGGTAGCCCCTCAGTGGTTCTAAGTGTCTCCAGGAGCAGCAACTCAGATTCACCCACCCACCTCTCCTGTTTGCCAGCTGGAACTTAGACGCAGGGGACAACTGAATGCTGTATTGACAGATTACGTGGGGGATGGGAAGGCCCAAAATTCAGTTCAGTCCTTCTCTTGCAACTGCCTATAAACAACTTCAGGCAAGTGATTGTATGAATAGCCTGGCCTTTCTCCCACACACTCTCTTTTCTGCAATTGAGAGCGAGTTAAATACACTCTCTTGTATCTACTGTGCTGCAGTGGGAGGGAGGTCTAGTGTAGTATGAGACAAAGCAAACTGCCTCAGTAGAGCAAACCTCTATAGATTCAGCTGTGTTTCCCTTTAATTGGAGTGTTTGTCTGAGTGCGATTTATGATGATTGGGTCTATTAAGTGTCAGTAGCATGCTACTGATGTAGGAGACACTTCTTGGTTTAATGTGCAGCTGATCTATCTGTCTGCCTTTCAGAAGTCTGCCTAGTATCTGCACTTTAGATACACCGGAAAAGTTTCTCACTGCCAGGCCGAACAGGAGTAATTCATTTCTGCATCCTGTATTCCAGCTCCACAGGCCAGGAATAGAGGTCCTGACTGCGGGAATGATCTCATGTTATCTTATGGCTGAATATCTTCCACGTTAGCCCAAGACAGCTGCCCCTGTGTAAGTCCACAAGGGAGGTCAGGGGAAGCTCCGGGAGCCTTTCCTTCTTCTGCTTCTGCCCTGGGGCAGCTTCAGAATTTTGTTTTTTTTGCTGTGGTGCATGAAACTCTTAATTGAACAGGTGGAGCCAGATCCTCGGCTTGCATAAATCAGCCTAGCTCCAGCTGATGAAGTCACTGAGAATCTGGCCTGGGGACTTGAAGTGTATGTTTTTAATACCATCCGCCAGGACTAGAGCGGTGCAACCCATGGCTTTGTTTCACCCTGGGTCATACTTCGCTTCACACCCCTCCGATTTAGCTTTGAATTTTGAGTTCCAACAAACCTCAGAGCAAAACCCAGTGAGAACAGGCTGGTTTTGCTGGATTTGGTGTCCCAACCATGCAAAGCCACTCAAGTTTCCACCTGAAATGACAAACCAGCCCGGGCTCATAGGAAGCTTGACCCAGATTGGCTGAAAGTTTCATCAGCTGTTTTGCAGAGTTGGCCCAAGTTTTGTGTGGATGGACTGTGCGGTGGGAAATGGACCTGTGCTGATTGTGGGCGCTGGTGGTGTTCTTACTAGATCACATCCCTTTGCTATACAGTACCTTTGTTTTAACTAAAAAGAAGAGGCTTTTACATCTGAAAGCAGGAGGAACATGCAGTTCTGAGGCCAGATCCTCAGCTGGTGTAAATTCACATGGCTCCATTTGGAGCTGCATCAGTTTACACCAGCTAAGAATTTAACTCTGGATTGGCATGAAATGGAGTAACATCTCCTGGAGGCCTGAATGGCTTGCAGACTGAATTCAGTTACCGGGGAACTGTATCAGAGGGGTAGCCATGTTAGTCTGGATCTGTAGAAGCGACAAAGAGTTCTGTGGCACCTTCTAGACTAACAGACGTATTGGAGCATAAGCTTTCGTGGGTGAATACCCACTTTGTCGGATGCATGCAGTGGAAATATCTAGAGGCAGGTAACTGTAGTGGGGGAACTGTAGTGATCCCTTTTTGTTCTCAACACTAGGTGTCGCCACTGTCAGCTAGAACGGCTAGGGAAGGTTTTATGCATAGGCCAGAAACACTGCAAACTGCAATACCACCTCTTTAAAAACTGAACTTGGAGTCACATATTTGGCTCATCATCAGCAGGAAATGTGTAACTGTATTGTGCAACGAAAGAATTGATAAGTAATACTGAACTAGTTCATTCTTTGGCTGATGATCAGTCCCTAATATGTGGGCTTCTGAAAACAAACACCAGTAAAAGCATATGGGCCAGTGAGTTTTAAAGGTCAAGAATAAAAGCAGTAGGTACATTTTGAATCTGCTTACAAGCATCTAATACAGTATCAGTTAAAATATACTGATTAGTATTATCCTGAGAACACTTATTGCATGTATATGCATTACGAAGTGACTTTTGGCAGTGATGATTATAATAATAATACATACTCTTATACAGTGCCTTTTATCAGTAGATCTCAAAGCACGTAACAATCTTTAATGGATTTATCCTCACAACACACCTGTGAGGCAGGGCAGCGCTGTTATGCCCTTTTTTACAGAGAGGCTACATGACTTGCCCAAGGTCACATAGGAGTGATTTAAAAGTCATGATCCTCTGTATTCCTCAGGCCAGGGCTCAGAAATGATTAGTTATACATAAGACACTGTGGTGCACCGAAGAAGGCACTGTGCTAAGTCAGTTCTATTCCTGGCTCTGCCACTGGCTCACTGTGCGACCTTGGTCAAGTCACGTCACTTCTCCCTGCCTCAGTTTCTCTCTCTGTTAAATGGGGATAATGGTATTTCATCCTTTCTCTCATTCGCTTTAGCCATAACTGCTTCCGCTGGTGGAAATACCGAACAAGGGAGCATCCCGATCCAGTGGTCTGGCTTCTAAGTCCCACTGAGGGGAACTGCTTGTGAAAGTTGTTCTGTTGGATGTCAGTGGCACCTAGGATATTAGGTAATGCAGCCAGGGAGAGAATCCCCTTGACTTCACATTGCTGCTCTGTGACAGAGGAATACATAACGTAGCTAATGTGCCGAGCAGCGGGGGCCCAGGAATCACACAAAGGAACCCCCCCACCAGTTTCTGAGTCATCTGCACAGGTTAAATTTATTTACCATTCGCTTCTCAATTTCACACTGTTTAAACGTAGTTGCTAACGGGATTTCTAGCATGGTTTCCATCATCGGGGCGAACAGGCTGTTCTGAGCACTGTGCTAGCCTGACTGCTAAAGGCTACTCCATCCTGTAGACAGGTAGTAGCGTGCGTACATCAAACAGGACTGTCACTGGCTGACAGGCCCTGTACAGTGCTGCAGGACTCTTCTGTTGAGCCGCCCTAAGCTCGGGCTAAGATGCACCATTAACAGTTAGGATAATTATTACTGCTGCCTCATACTGGCAGGCAGATCTCATTAGTTCAAGCCACAGCACGAAGGTGACGGGTGTCTCTCTATGGGCCAGAGCAGGTCGTGGAGGAAATCCCTAGGAACAGTCAAATTTAGGGAGGCGGAGTTTGATGTTGTAGTGTTTGTTTTTGCCATTGCCAATAGTCAGGCTGCAAAAAGGAGGTGAGTTTGGACGGTAACTCAGGGACTGTGTGCTCTCTTGAGGAAGAGAAGGGGTTTAAGTTGTTCACAACGGCCAATCCCTTGGGAGAGGAAGCACTGGCTTGTGACTTGTAAGAGCTGATTTCAGTTCCTGGCTCTGCCACTTATTTCCTGTCTGACCTTGGACAAGTCTCTTAATCTCTGTGCCACAGTTCCCACCTGTAAAATAAGGATAATAATGCTTCCTGTGTGTGCCATGTCTATTTACATTCCGTGGGACAGAGACTCTGTTCAGAATTTAGGACACAGTCTCAGGTGGGGCTTCTAAGTACTTCTGTAATATAATAGTTAACACACCCCTGAAATCCTTATGTCAATGGACTCTTAGTTCACAGACAAATAACAATTCTGTCTAGACTAGTCATGGAAACTTTGCTAGAAAGAAACTTGCTAGCAGCAACGGTGTGGTAGCCAGCATGGGTCTGAGCTAGGGCTGTCGATTAATCGCAGTTAACTCATGCGATTAACTCAAAAAAATTGTAAAGTCGTGGTGTCTCTTTCCGATATAGTCTCTCTGCATTTAAGTCTCCCTAAAGACTTGCTGCTTCTGTGACACCCGCAAGAAATGAGCCAACAATGGTAGTTAATAATATAAACCTAAAAAATCCTGCCAGTTATTCCTTGCTTTGGGCTTGTCAGTGAACCCTGTTTGTACTGAAAGATCTTCATGGCAGGGTCTGTCTTCATGTTACTTTCAGTGAGAGTCTTTCCATTCCTTCACTGGTCACAGGCTCGGGTGCTTTTTGAGGTGTACCAAACACACTGTCAGCACTGAACAAACAATAGCATAATTCTTGCTTATAGAAATCCACTGATTCACTGGGACACTGCAATTGACAATTCCAGCACACAGGCAGGACTAAAACTTCTACCAGACCGCCTGATCAAATACAACATAACAGCCAAACAAGAGGACAGCTTAGTGCTAAGATAGCTAAGCACCCACTGCGGGGGTGCAAGTGCTGTCTACACTGATCTCTGCAATAAAGATGGTGATCTGAAGACAGATCAGACATTAAAGCTGAGCTTGTTAATATATTTTGGAAACGTTTCTCAATGTTAGTTTGTTGCTGTTTGTGAAGTCAGGAACCCTCCTATTCTAAAGCGCTATACCAGAGCAGTATCTGATTGCCATCCCAATTTGAGAGTGGCCCTAGATCAGTTCAGATCACTATAATGCCCTTTCAGGCTAAATTAGGGCTGTCAAGCAATTAAAAAAATTAATCGTGATTAATTGCACTGTTAATAATAGAATAACGTTTATTTAAATATTTTGGGGTTTTTGTACATTTTCAAATATATTGATTTCCAATTACAACACAGAATACAAAGCGTACAGTCCTCACTTTATATTTATTTTTATTACAAATATTTGCACTGTAAAAAACAATAGTATTTTTCAATTCCCCTAATACAAGTACTGTAGTGCAGTCTCTTTATAATGCAAGTTGAACTTACAAATGTAGAATTATGTACAAAAATAACTGCATTAAAAAATAAAACAATATAAAACTTTAGAACCTACAAGTCCAATCAGTCCTACTTCAGCCAATCGTTCAGACAAACAAGTTTGCAGGAGATAATGCTGCCCATGTCTTGTTTACAATGTCACCTGAAAGTGAGAACAGGTGTTCGCATGGCACTGTTGTAGCCGGCGTCGCAAGATATTTACGTGCCAGATGCGCTAAAGAGTCATATGTCCCTTCATGCTTCAACCACCATACCAGAGGACATGCTTCTGTGCTGCTTGATAACGATCCAAAGCAGCGCAGACCGACTTCATTATCTGAGTCAGATGCCACCTGCAGAAGGTTGATTTTCTTTTTGGTTGGTTCAGGTTCTTTAGTTTCCGCATCGGAGTGTTGCTCTTCTAAGACTTCTGAAAGCATGCTTCACACCTCGTCCCTCTCAGATTTTGGACTGCACTTCAGATTCTTAAACCTTGGGTTGAGTGCTGTAGCTACCTTTAGAAATCTCATGTTGGTACCTTCTTTGCGTTTTGTCAAATCTGAAGTGAAAGTGATCTTAAAACAAACATGCTGGGTCATCATCCGAGACTTCTATAACATGAAATATATGGCAGAATGCGGGTAAAACACAGAGCAGGACACATATAATTCTCCCCCAAGGAGTTCAGTCACAAATGTAATTAACGCATTAGTTTTTTTAACTAGCATCATCAGCGTGGAAGCATGTCCTCCGGAATGGTGGCTGAAGCATGAAGGGGCATACGAATGTTTAGCATATCTGGCATGTAAATACCTTGCAATGCCGGCTACAATAGTGCCATGTGAATGCCTGTTCTCACTTTCAGGTGACATTGTAAATAAGAAGCAGTCAGTAGTATCTCCCGTAAATGTAAACAAACTTGTTTGTCTTAGCAATTTGCTGAACAAGAAGTAGGACTGAGTGGACTTGTAGGCGCTAAAGTTTACATTGTTTTTGGTTTTGAGTGCAGTTATGTAACAAAAAAATATCTACATTTTTAAGTTACACTTTCACGATAAAGAGATTGCACTACAGTCTTGTATGAGGTGAACTGAAAAATACTATTCCTTGCTTACTTCTCGTGTCTTGCTTACAACACTCCTGCTAATACATTCCAGAATGATGTTCTTTTTTTTTGCAACAGTGTTACACTGTTGACTCATATTTAGCTTGTGATCCACTATGACCCCCAGATCCCTTTCTGCAGTACTCCTTCCTAGGCAGTCAGTTCCCATTTTGTACGTGTGCAGCTGATTGTTCCTTCCTAAATGGAGTACTTTGCACTTGTCCTTATTGAATTTCATCCTATTTACTTCAGACCATTTCTCCAGTTTGTCCAGATCATTTTGAATTTTAATTAGGGCTGTCAATTAATTGCCGTTAACGCATGCGATTAATGCACAGCACAATTAATGCATTAATTTTTTTAACATGCATTAATCGCAGATCTGAGCATGAGCTGCTCCGGAGAAGAAAAGAGGGCGTGAAGGGAAGAGGCTAGAGAAAGTAACCTGGTTCTCATCCCAGCGTTTTTAAAATAAAAACAGGATCGCCAGGGGCTCACTGGAGCCGTCCTCTCTCCCCCCGCCCCCCTTGCAGGGCTTGCCTGAGCCACTCTCACTATGCTTCCTGGAGCTGGGGCTGACACCCCCCCACACACCCCGTGCTGCCCGCATCTGGGGCTGAGTCGGCCCGTCCCCCCCGCGCACAAGCTCTGCACTACACATGGTGGGGTCTCCCCTTCCCAGCACTGTGCCGCCCACATCTGGGGCTGAGTGGACTTGTAAGCTCTAAAGTTTTGCATGGTTTTATTGTAAAGTGCAGTTATTATTTTTTACATATTTCTACATTTGTAAGTTCAACTTTCATGGTAGAGATTGCACTACAGTACATCAGTGAGGTGAACTGAAGTTTCTTTTTTACAGTGCAAATATTTTCAATAAAAACAATATATAGTGAGCAGTGTACACTTTGTATTCAGTGTTGTAATTAAAATCAATATATTTGAAATTGTAGAAAACACCCACAAATATTTAAATAAATGGTATTCTATTATTGTTTAACAGCACGATTAATCACGATGAATTTTTTTAATCACTTGACAGCCCTAATTTTAATCCTATCCTCCAAAGCGCTTGCAACCCCTCCCAGTTTGGTTCCGTCCACAAACTTTATAAGTGTGCTCTCTATGCCATTATCTAAATCATTAATGAAGATATTGAACAGAACTGGACCCAGAACGAATCCCTGCGGGACCCCACTTGTTATGCCCTTCCAGCTTGACTGTGAACCATTGATAACTATGCTCTGGGAACAGTTTTCCGACCAATTTTGCACCCACTTTATAGTAGCTCCATCTAGGTTGTATTTCCCTAGTCTGTTTATGAGACGGTCATGCGAGACAATCTCAAAAGCTTTACTAAAGTCAAGATATATCAGGTCTACCGCTTCCCCCCCATCCATAAATGGTGCAGAAAAGTCCTATCTCCTGTTCAGAGTTTCCCTTTGCAGAACTTGCTTGTGTAATAATGGAGAAGGGAGGGAAGTTGGCGCATGCAGGACAGATGTGGTTGCTCTTTTAAAATGCCTCTCTTAATAACTCAGAGTATTTAAAGCTATAAATCAAGCGGATCAGGAATGTAACTGCTATTGGTTTATCATTAATCCTGACCAGAACTAATGCTGTTAGCTGCATTCTTCGCAAGAATGCTCTTGGTCGAAGCTGCATAGCTAGCATGTTGGGTCACAAGCTGAATGACTTTTCCCCTCAGCACTTCCTAGAGCTTCATTCTTCCCTTCCTGCCTTTTGGTGCTTAGGGAACCCCATGAATATATGCATTAGCACAATCCGGCGTGAGATGTCACTACCGCTCTGGGGCATCTGCAACAGCCATTTGATTGAAATCACACAGACATTAATCTGTTTGTCTCACGTGAGCAGGAGCAGCACGTTCTGTGCCTTTTGTGAAATAAAAATAAAATGTAGATGATGGATATAATCCCTGTATAAATTAACCCTAGGAATGCCAGCATGAGTGTGACACACACAGCGTGGGGGGAGAGAGAGAATTGTAGGGGGTTTGTAGGGCTGAACTTCAGCGAGTTTTAGAACGTATCTGTTTGTCCCCAGGGTCTCCCAGGTGTTGCTGCGACGGATGTCGTTCATGTATGGCCACTGCAAAGGTTACCCTACAAAACCTATTGTAATAAAGATTTAAGTTAAAGTCACAAAGGCACCGGAAGTCTAAGTTCTGACCAGCGTTTCATTCTGAGTTCACCCAGTCAGTCCTTGGTATATGTTCTAAGGCAGCGAGGGTGAAATTCACCCTTCTTGGGGAGACTCCAAGTCATGCTTAGGCCTTATGCTGGCTCTGCACAGGGGTAAATGTCCATCCAGTGTGTAGGTCCACCAACGGCAGTCACACTTGCCTACCCCAGGCTGAATTTGGCCCTATGTTTTAGTAAAACAGACCAATGCCCCACTCTGACACTTGCGTTGAAGCTGTGTAACACCGACAGACCCCGGTCGTCGGCGGGTGGGATTGAATTTAAGACTTCTGAAGCTTAGTCCATGAGCCTCTACTGCATGAGCTAAAAGCCACATGGGCCCTTAGCTAAGGCTGTAGAGCAGACTCATTAATCTCTAAGTGGTCTCAGTGCCACTAGAGCTGGGACAGAACACCCCACCCAGGAGGTGTGTGGGTTACAGCTGCACCAGCTGGCCAGTTGTTAAATCAATCCTCTCATTCTCTGAATTTCCCTCTGAGACTGTAGCATCAATGCGAGTGTTTGAGACAAGACACGTCTACCAGTACAAGCTAAAAATGGACCAACCCTCCATTCAGTCATATACTGAGCGAATCTGGGGCATCTTCGCGTCTGCTTATCGAAAGGACAACTGCACTTTGTAGGAAAGTTCTCAGCTGTCAAGTCTGCTTCCTTTTCTGGTTGCTAGAGTCTCAGTGGGCTCGTTTGGTTTTGCTTGTCATTAGTTGCCTAGATCATAAACGCAGAGAACTAACTCCTGGTTTGGAACACGCCTGGTGAAATGGCTCAACGCTTATGGACAAGGTTGTTCATTCAATAAATAAGGCGCGTGGACTGGAAGACTAATCTTGGGACTGTTTGGCTGGGACTCCGGATGAGACTTGCAAAAGGCCTCAGCGTTTAGGGGGAGCAGAGTTAGGCCAGGGCTGAAAACTTTTGAAAATCCCACCTTCAACTTTCTAAACCTGGCTCTGACCCTGATTACCTCATATCAGGGTCAGAGCCACGAGGAAATCAACCAGCCCCTTTTTGTCTGTTTCCTAATCTGTAACATGGCAACAATGTTGATTACCTGTTTTACAGGAATATTGTGAGGCTCATTAACATTTCTACAGTGCTGAAAAATAATGGAGGTTCTAAGTATTAAGTAATGAGCACCAGTTCACAGTAACTAGTGTGAAGTGTGGAGTCCTGCAAGGGATGATGAGTTGATGTTGATTTTTAGTTTATTTGTATACACTTAATTCTGGTTCATTATTTGTCATTTGAATGCTAATGAGCAGTTTTAGTTCTAATTACTGCAGTTATGGAAAACAACACATTAGCATTTTCCAGTGTTTGTAAAGGGCTGGCTTTCTATAAATATAAAAGCTTAATAATTAGCACTGTCACACAGCTCTGTGGAAGACTAGAAATAATACCTAGGTCTTATATAGCCTTTCATCCATGGATCTCAAAATGCTTTACAAAGGAGGTCAGTATCATTATTCCTGTTTTACTGGTAGGGAAACTGAGGCACAGAGCAGTGAAGTAACTTGCCCAAGGTCATTCAGCAGGCTAATGGCAGAGCCAGGAATAGAGTCCAGGTCTCCACTCCAGTGCTTGATCCACTATGCCACACTGCCTGTCTAACACAGTCACAACACAAACACCTAAGCTTTCAGGTTCATTACAAATGCAGCCAGTGTTAGCCTGCCCAATTTGAAATGGCCCGTGGGAAGAAGAGAAGGCCATCCGTGGTCCATGAGAATCCAAGAACCCAGTTCCCAGATGCATTACGGGGGCGGAAGGTTCACGGTTAATCTCTTACGGCCAGACTCGCATCCTACTGAATTTAATGGGAAGCTCCCATGGATTTAATGGGAGTTGGTTAGGTGTGGATGGAATAAGTCGTGCTCTAGGTCAGCCGCTCTTAGAAACCTGTGAAGAGAATAGAATCCCCAATCTCTATTGACAGTTCCTGGAGATGGGCCCATGGCTTCCACCTGTTTCAAAATGAGGCAGGGCAAGGTGAGGTTATCTCTTTTCACTGAGATTCTGAATGCGATGTACTTGCACGCACCATTTGACTGATGGATGGAAGAGGTATTTGATCTGAGAATTACCTATGTTACAAAGCACAACTGTACATTTGCTTCCCTGGATTTTGGGCTGAGGCATCCAGCATATAAGGCATCCAGCATCTGGGTGGATGCAGCTGATCTTACTGCTGTAGGGAGATTACATAAGACCAGCAATAAGTGAGCATAAATAAGTGTATAAAACTGGAGTGTTTCTTTCTCTAAGTAGGTTATGGTTTGGGAAGATGAACATCCCAGGCATTTTGGACAGCATGTGCTAAAGAGGGGTTGGGAACTTGCACAGAATGTGTTTGAAATTTAAGAAACCTGCAGGTTCTAATTTTTATCCCTCTTCTCTCCCCCCCACCCCCCGCCCCGTATTCTCACTGCACCAGTCTGTCCGTGAAATGGGACTGACAAGGTCTGAAAGCAGCCAAGGCCCTAGCACTAACCGACAGACAGACATGAGTTTAGCATGTGCAGTAAACAGAAATAATGCCCGTGCTATTACTGACAACTCCCGCTTTCCTGATTCTGGGGTCAGGGTGTTTCAGTGAAGAGGGAGTCGAAGAAGATAGACAAGATGCAATTTCCATGGCGTGGAGTATTTGAGCAGGTCCTGAAACTAATACTTAGGTCCACTTCAGCTGTCACAATAAAAACCTAGGTATCCATAAGCTCCTTGTCTTAAACCACAGAATTGAAAGTCCTGTCAGCCATCCCATTTTGGCAAGAACAATACTTCCTTACAGTTAGAATTCTAGTATTGGATTCACAAACAGGATATGAACATAGAGTTCAGGACAACAAACTGAAGCAAAGGCAAAACTACCTCAGTTTGGGAAATGATGTATCGGTGCAATGGGTGCATGGTTTGGCAGACAAACTCCTGGACTGGGAGTTGGGAGACCTGGGCGTATGCCCAGCTCTGCCACTGTCTCATTTTGTGACCTTGGGCGTGTCACTTAACCTCTCTGTGTCTGAGTTTCCACAGGTGTGCAGGTGAATGAGCCCCTGATGGTGTGACTCATGTGGTTGGGTCCTCTGATGGTGTGGCTAGAGTAGATATGGGGACAGAGTAGGCAACGAGGTTTGTTACAGGGATTGGTTCCTGGGTTAGTGTTTCTGTGGTGTGGTGTGTAGTTGCTGGTGAGTATTTGCTTCAGTTTGGGGGGCTGTCTGTAAGCGAGGACTGGCCTGCCTCCCAAGGTCTGTGAGAGTGAGGGATCGTTTTCCAGGATAGGTTGTAGATTGTTGATGATGTGCTGGAGAGGTTTTAGCTGGGGGCTGTACATGATGGCCAGTGGTGTTCTGTTATTTTCCTTGTTGGGCCTGTCCTGTAGTAGGTGACTTCTGGGTACCCGTCTCGCTCTGTCAATCTGTTTCCTCACTTCCCCAGGTGGGTATTGTATTTTAAAAATGCTTGATAAAGGTCTTGTAGGTGTTTATCTCTGTCTGAGGGATTGGAGCAAATGCGGTTGTATCTTCGGGCTTGGCTCTAGACAGTGGATCGTGTGATGTGTCCTGGATGGAAGCTGGAGGCATGTGCGTAAGTATAGCGGTCAGTAGATTTCCGGTATAGGGTGGTGTTTATGTGACCGTCACTTATTTGCACTGTAGTGGCCAGGAAGTGGCTCTCTTGTGTGGACTGGTCCAGGCTGAGGTTGATGGTGGGGTGGAAATTGTTGAAATCCAGGTGGAATTCTTCAAGGGCCTCCTTCCCATGGATCCATACGATGAAGATGTCATTAGTGTAGCGCAAGTAGAGGAGGAGCGCTAGGGGACGAGAGCTGAGGAAGCGTTGTTCTAAGTCAGCCATAAAAATGTTGGCAGACTGTGGGAATACTCACCAGCAACTACACACCACCTCCTCATTAATTATTGGGAGTGAACCACATCTCCCCTGATTGAATTGGCCCTGTCAACACTGGTTCTCCACCTGTAAGGTAACTCCCTTCTCTTCACGTGTCAGTACATTTCTGCCCGCATCTGTAATTTTCACTCCATGCATCTGAAGAAGTGGGTTTTTGGGCACGAAAGCTTATGCCCAAATAAATCTTAGTCTTTAAGGCGCCACTGGACTCCTCGTTGTTTTTGTGGATACAGACTAACACGGCTACCCCTCTAAACTGTTTGGCACGAGCTTCAAAGGTGAATTCATGAGAACAATAGAAGAGACAGACAGTTCTCTCCCATTGTGCTTGTATGAAGACATCTATATACAGCGTCCTCCCTTTTCATTGTCTGGCACGGGCCTCGTGCTTTGAAACTGTCAAAGTTAATTGGTCCGCAGAAGTGAAGTGGCCTGATTAATTGTTGCCTTGCACCGTCACCTAGGCCAGTGCAAAGTGGGTGTAAACTGCAGCCGGTCTGAGCTGGTAGGATTTAGGGCTCACTTTGCCCTGATGTGAGTGGCTGCACACAGAGGCGCTGAGTTTTTCTTTTCCCCGGTGGTGCGCCATCCCTGCCCCCTCCCCCGAGGCCCCTGCCGGCTGGCTGCTCTCTGCCCTCCCCCAAGCCCCTCCTCCAGCTGCCAATTTGTTTGCCGGTGCCACTATACAGCTGTGGCTGACGGGTGCCGAGCACCCACTATTTTTTTCCAAGGGTGCTCCAGCCCTGGAGCACCTACAGAGTTGGCACCTCTGGCTGCACGCGTTGTAGGGCACAAGTGACTCAGGCCCAGAAACACGATTCCTGGTGCCCGTCTCTCACTCGTGGCTAGATTGAATGGGGCTAGCCCGTTCTGACCCGTGTTGGGGGACCTTTCCTTAGGTCCACTTACTCTAGCTTTTAAATCAGACCACAGCCTAACCTGCCTGTTAACTCTGCATGACTTGACCGCAGAAGGGAGCCTCCCCGTGGCCAGCTTAGCCTGGAGATGAACAGAGCGATTTTATATGAATAATAACACTACTGTTAACTATTACAGGCGCATTTGGGGCCCGACTGAAAAGGGGGCCCCATTGTGCTCAGCCTGTCCAGCGATCTAGTAAGAGTCACAAGAGCAGGCAACACTCTGATGACCTTACCAGTGTCTATCAGTCTCTGCTGCAGAGCCTGCCGGGGATGCTTATTGTCTTTGGCTCCCGCCTGGAGGAGAGAGGTGGCCCCACATGGGCCCTAGTGCTGCTGAGTGAAGGGGGGGGGTCACCTTTGCACACTACGGGGTCCCCCCCGCCAATGGTGCAATACCTGCTGAGGCAGCTTCTGTGTCTGCTCCTTCCGGCTTCAGTGTTTAAATATGGGGCCACCTTGGCACTGGAGCGCCATCTGTCTAGCCACAGGTCTGTAGGAGAAGCCACTGATTTCTCCTCTTTCAACACTTCCTTCCCCACCATCACCAAGGAAGGCTCCTGCCTAAAGCTGTAATCCAAAGCTCTGCCGGTTAGTGGAAAGTCTGCCATTGACTTGGATGGGCTTTGGCTCAACCCCATGGGAGCACTGCTCCAGCCTTCCAGCAGCAGTGTCTCTCTCCCCACCTAAACCCATGTGCCTGGTCCTCCCGAGCTCACTGTCCTGGGGATGGAAGCAGAACCATCTTCACAAGAGGGTGCTGATGCAGAACAAACGCCCTACCAGGGTAGCAAATGACATCTCTGGTATTCCTAGCCCTGGCCAGGAAAGGACTGAGCTGGACCCTTCTGGACCTGATTTCAGTGTAGTTCAGAAATATGATGCATTTTGCTTTCAAAAAAGGCCCTTTTGGGCCAGGCGCTGAGACTTTGTTCCCATCCAATGTGTGTATCAGTCCTTTGTTTGAATGTATCGTGGGGCTCACTCCTGCATTGTCAGGAATGGACTAAATATTCAATACCTCTAATGTATGTGCTAGCACATGGGACGGAAACTGGTCTGCTCTTCTTTTAATACAAAGCAATGTCCCTTCCTGCTGATTCCTACCCCTTCCACTTCCTCCCTCTGCAGCAGTGATACAGCTCTGAGCTTTCATATATCCAGCAAAGCTTATCGTGGTCAAGAATTGCAATCAACAGGTGCTGTTTGATTGTCGAATGTGCACTATATATATTTTGCTGCAGCTACATCCCTGGAGCGCGACACCAAAGAATTATGGTGATGTCTTGTTACTGGTTAACGTCTCAAACCCTGCAGTGTCTTTTCTCCAGCTTGGTCTGTTCTGGGGTGCCTGAAGCTATGCAGGAATGTGATTTGCTTTCCGGACTGGAGAAGGGGCAATTTAAATAATTTGTTGTTTTCCTAGTCTGTGACTTTGCAGTCAATGGGATAAAGTTTCATTAGTTTCACTGTCATCCTTTGGTGAAGCTCTTCAATTCATATAACTCACATGCTGAGTTGCCAGAGATTTCATCTTGGTGGCAGGAGGCGAGGGATCAATATTATTGGATTCTCTGGGTCCAAAAAAGAGATTTAGGACCCAGGTGGTTTGCCAATGTGAGTGCTGGGTTGGGAACTTCAGCGAGTCTGGAAAGATATTCCGCACCTCCAAGGCATAAAAGGAGACTTATAAATAATGAACTGCTTCCTAGCAGTGCTCAAAACAATCCTTAATTTGGTTCTCTTGTGGGGTTTGTGATTTGGATTAGGAGCTTTGTAATTCTTACCAAACAGATGAGCTGTGAGGTGCTAAATTACTCATCTTTTCATTTCCTCTTTCCCCCATTCCAAAAAGATGTTCATTCAGAGAAACATTATGTCTTGTAATTTTCTAAAAGAATGACTTGCTCATTAGGACTTCAAGAAGAAACGGTAAACAAATCAGTCTTTCCTTTCCCTGATTATTTCCCTGTTTCCAGCTCCACGCACCTCTGAGGAGTTAGAACGATGCCATTCTCAGCACCTAAGCTGGTGTTGGATTTTTCTGGTCTAGTGCCTATTGTCAACAATGACCAAGAGAATGATGGACCTAAAGAGTTGATTACTTTAAATATCCTGTAGTTAATGTGGGATAGAGTCTGTGTTGCTTTTGTTTTCTATCAGAGAGAGGCTTTCAATGGCATATAAAGAGTCAAAGTGGTACCTTTCTGGAATTAACATGTGTTTAGATCTTTAGGCCCGTGGATCACCTGGATTTGGGCAAGAGAGATGGACTGTTTGGATAGCTGGGGGTAAATCCACTACTACAGTCCTCTCTTTAGGTTTGGAATCTGTTTCACTTAAGGTGCTGTATGAATACTAGTTTAGGCTGGCGCTCATTAAAGGTGTTTCAGGGAGTTGGGAACTCTCACTGGGAGTGGGGAGCTTAATTTCCTTAGGTGGCTTTGAAACTGTCTCCATCCTCCCAATGTCCCTGTGAGATAGGGAAGTATTTTCACCATTTTCAGGTGGAGAAACTGAGGCACGGTTTAAAAAATGGATTGTAATTTTGGGTGCCTCAGTTTTTGGGTGTCTGGCATTAGACAGCTGTGGCCTGGTTTTCAGAAAGCGCTGAGCTCCCGTGGCTCCAGTGGACCTCAGGGAAGCTATACTCTGGCTTACACCAGATCAGAGTCAGTTTGTGCTCTGGGCCAGTTTACAGAGCTGCTGTTCACTTCCCCGCCCTGCTGAAGGGAGAGACAGGACCAGGTGAAGTAGATTTACGAATGGAGCAGAATATGTGCTCCCACATCTGGAAAGTGCTCTGTGCATGGAGTGATTCGACATCACAGTGCTGGCTCAAAGATCTTTTGCTTTGGGTTACTCCTAAAAACGTTCCTTCGTTAGGAACGCCCACCCCCATCACAGTGATGTCGGTTTGAGGCGAAGGTGAACATGAAGGCTTTTGCCACAACACTGGTCTGCCTTGAAACCTTGTCCTGCTTTATGTTGCATGGATTGTTTGCTAGTAGGCCAGCTTTATAATTTGTAAATCCCCAAACAAGGAATCAGACTTGCGACCCCATTTCCTATCCTGCTATTTAGGGGCGAGGGTTTGAACTGTGAGTTCCTAAGCAGGATAACTAGAAGTTGCTTGTACTTAAAGCCAGCCTTGTAACATGAGGCATAAGGGTTGCCTTGTCCAGAGGGAGTCTTTCCATTTGGATCAGGCTGTTTGTTGCAATGCCAGGACACAACATGTTCCAACACAGCAACAAATATCTACAAAGGGGTAGGTAATGGCACGCTAATGACTCAGACTCCCATTGTTGGGCTGGGCTGCCGTGGTCGCTGGAAGACAACTTGGCCGACCCCAGTCGCTTTCCCAGAACCATTGTTCCGTGTTGCTCAGTGGCCAGAATGGGAATATAACTTCCCTTGTAATGCCGAGATGTGCTACGTCTGGCCATCGAGACCACAACTCATGCTGAGGTTAGCCTTTGTGTCTTGGGAGCTGCGTCTTTCCCGGCACGCCTTGGAAAGGGTTGGAAGTGTAAATCAAAGGACAGAGGCTGATGACCTCCGGCTGAACGCTGTCTGAGAGCACATCGCATGGCTGGCCTGCGGCCGAGTTCATCGGAGGGACCTGTTAGGACAAAGGAATGACTCGTGTCGCATCCCGCAGTAACGGCACATTGAGTTCAGTCCGTTACAAGATGTCACAGGACCAGCACTTTGTGTTGCTGACTTTTTCCCCAGTTCTCTCAACTTGCAGGTTCGCTGCCCTGGCCGAAGGGAAAAAGCAGAGACTGTTACGTCAACTTGGATGAGGAAGCACAAGCCCCTCACCTCTGCGGTGACGGTTCCATTCGGAAAGTGACTGAGTTCTGCAGCCTTAGCGCACTCCCTAGGGAACAGTCCCTTCATCACACACAGTTGCCAAGCTCTGCTCAGGGCCGGGAAGATGTCACGACTCTTCTATGTAGGGGTCTGATACTTACTGTGATTAGTTGCTTATATTGCATCCCTCACCAGGGCTTCCGGGCACCTTGACATAGGATGATGGCTCCAGAGCTGGGTTCATATAGCTAGTTAGGGCAGGATGGGAAAGAGTTTCCTGTGCACAGAGACTTGTGGTTAAGGCACTGAAGACACCCATTCTCTGCGCTGCCACAGACTCCCTGGATGTCCTTTAGCAAGTCACTTCATCCATGTCTACGCTACCACTTATGGCGGCAAAGCTTTTCACTTCTGGAAAAAAACACCCCACTGAGTCTGAGTGACGCAAGTTTCACCTGCATAAGTGGTAGAGAGCTTCTCCCACTGACATAGCTACCGCTGCTCATTGCGGTGGTTTTATGATGTCCACGGGAGAGCTCTCTCCCATTGGTATCAAGCGGCTACACACGCGATCTTGCAGTGGTGCAGCTGTGCCGCTGTAAGCTCGCTAGTGTTGACATGGCCTTCGTTTCTCTGGGCCTTAGTTTCCCCATCTGTATAATGGGAATTTCCTACCTCACAGGAGTGTTACATTCCCTAACATCTGTGAGGTGCTCAGTTCCTACAGAGGTGCGGGGGTGGGAGGGGCATATAAGCACACAGAAAGCTAGATTAGACACGCTACAGTTGCTGCTTTGACCTGTTGCTGGATGAATATCCATCATAACAAAAAGGCAGACTATCAAACACCAAACCGTGCCTGTAGGCAGCAGACAGCCTCAGAACTAACTGAAGATGCTTTTTGGGAAGTGTGATATGTTTTAGTCAGTGCTATAATAATGCACTTTGACATGTCAAATCCTGTTATTTGGCGTGTGATTTAACGTGACATTATGTGACTTAATTGGATGTGTATGGAGATGTTTTTCCCTTTTTAATGTACTATAAATTTAGGCTAGGAGTAGTGTTAATTCTAGATGCACTGCACTACCTAGAAGACATTATATATGCTACCTTGGGCTGATGCCATGTGTCATTAGCTCCCTGTGTGCTTCACTTCCAGGCATGAAGTCTCTTTGTGACATACCTTTCCTGAAGATCCCAGTCCAATTAAGAGTCCGTCTGGGTGCCAGGCAGTCGCTGTGGCTGTCATATGACGTTATGCGGGCCCTTTTGGCCGGGGCAGGCCATCATTTCTGGTGCAATCAGGAGCCTTGCTTTGCCAGTTTGTAGGGCTCTAGTCCTCCAGGGACACAGGACATGGTATACCTATCTCCTGATGGCATTAGGGGACTTTCCTGATAAATACAACTGAGGAGTAGATCCAAATGTTACACCACCAAAATCCGTATCGTGTGCTTATCAAGAGTAAGGCCCTGGTAGCCTCAGAGTGATCTATTTTTGCTGTCCACTTCACACGTCTGTCTTTGGGCTTTCTAGAGTATCCATATCGATGGAATCTGTTCTGATCTCTACTGATGTCAATGGAAGTCAGCCTGGTGAAGCCTCTAGTGGACTTCAATGATTTTTTTGCCCTTCTCCCATCCCTGGGTAAAGAAGCTCTGCTTGAGGGACCATTAATGTGTGTACCTGTGTGTTTTACTATACGTGGAGAAATGTACAGACATGGGTTTGAGCCAGATCCCCATTGAAATCAGTGGAAGAATTTCCATTGACGTCATTGGGCATTGGATTGGGAGGCGGAAGGAAGCATATTGGTCTTTATAGACCTATCTTCTGCCATACGTGTGGAATTCAGGCAAGTGGGGGCTAACATGGGGAATCAAATATCTTTCCCTGCTCTCCCCAAAGCTTGATTGTTACTCTGGACATACAGAACCTTTGCCTGTGTGTGTTTTGTTTGTTTACTGTAAATATCAATGGAGACTACTAGAGCTTCCCATGTCTGATCCTTGGCCAAATATTCAGACCTTGTGGAAGTGGATGCAACTTGATTGAAGCCAGTGGACTTCTAGGAGACTGGTATATCTCCATTTATATATTAAAAAAAAAAAGTGCAGAGAGAAGGCAAGTCCCTTAGTCTGTGGGAGAGCTGGGAATTAACCCTATATCTCCTGCTGGGAATTAACCCTCTATCTCCTAAGTCCCAGTCCATTACTTTAACCCCAAGACTATTCCTCCTTTTCTCTGCAGTGAAATCAATGTGCAGTTTTAGGTGCACGAGGAATGCAGGCCCTTGATTGGTTAGCAGGTATGAACAAATACATTATCATGTGCAGCTAATTCCGGACCAAGTTCGGTTTGCTGATGCTCATAAGTGTTTGCATGGAAATGAGTCTCTGGGATAATCAGACTTTATTTCCTAATCGATGCTTAGGGCTTTGGGGTTTAATTACTAGAAGAAGTGTTTGCTGAAAACAGTTCACTCTCTCTCTCTCTCTCTTCCTGTAAAAATCAACCTCCTTCATCGTTATTTTCAAGCATTTAGGACTTTATTGATCTTGACTTTATGGCATTTCACAACTACTACTTGGTCTTCCCAACTAAAATAAAGGCTGCAGAAGCTGAATCTCGAATAGGAAATTGCATTAAAAGAACTGCGTGGAAAGCATCCCAGTTACAAGCCACCTTTTTAATTTCAACATGGCTTTCTGGAGGCAAATCCATATTATGCAGTGTCCCCAGAAATTTTTTTTTTGACAAATGTAAGGAAAAAACCCTGAGGACATTTTCAGAGCCTGATTAATTATAATGTAAACTGAATTATAGGAAGGAATTTTGCAGTTTGGCTGCGGATCCTTTAGCGCACATAAGGGTGTGGTGTTGACTTTCAGAAGTAGCTGGAAGCTTATGCAGATTGCATGTAGAAAAGGCTGAACTGAGCGCATACAGGAGCTATACAGAGACTCCAAAACATGTGCATGGAGCAATGGCCTCTTCTGGCGGTGGAGGATAGGATCACATGGTCTCAGCTGGAGATTTTGCAGATATTCGTTTAGTCAAATAAGAGGAGCCATTGCTTTGCGGCTGTCCTGCAGCAGAAATGAGATGCTGTCAGAACGGAGGGGAAATGCATCAGGTACACTCCAGCTGCTGCTGCTCTCGCTTTTCCACTCCCCCAAAGCAGCTATTTGATGTTAGTTTTAACTTGCAAAAATGTGTCTGCCTTTCCCAGAGTAAGAGAGACGGTGCTGGGCTATGGAGCAGAAAACAAGCTGGCTGGAAAAATGGGCATTTCAAGATGGTTCAAAAACTGGTATCGGTTGCATCACCATGCTCTTCTTTTCTAGAAAAATAAAGGGCCCAATCCTGCAGCCTTTACGAAGGCAAAACTTGTAGTGATGTCAGTTGGAGGAAGGACTGCAGGATTGGATTATAAAAGTACAAAGGTTTTCTATAATATACTAGGATTTATTCTTCTTATTAGTATTCTCAGCATGAAGGTTCACTGTGTGACAGCAATAGATTATGTGGCATGTCTAAATACCACAGTTAGTTGCTAAGTGCCATATGACTTTAATTTGTTTCCAGTAGCTCCCCAAATAACTTAGGCACTGTACAAACACAAAAGAAAACCTGGTCTCTTCCCCCAAAGACCTGAGTAAGGGCCAAGTGCTCAGCTGATATAGATGAGGCAGGGTATACCAGCTGAGGATCTACATTAGCGCACTTAGAAAAATCACCTGTGAAAATAGTAAGCTTATCTCAACCTTAATTATAATACCTCCTCCTCTAATGCAACGCACACACGAGCACATGCACTAATATAGGTGGAGCTGACTGGTACTGAGGTTGCCATTATAAATCCAGGGCCGGCACTACCATTAGGCGACCCTAGGAGTTTGATATCACTGGATTGGAGACCTTCAGGATTTTCTGGTGGGACACAGGCTGCCTTCTGCTAGCTCTAGAAGTTCTCAGATATTTGCCCGTAGAGTCATGGTATGTTTATGGATTGCAGAGCTTCTGTACTTTGGGGTATTAAAGCTTTTAAAGGTCTCTCGTTCCTTTCCCTGGTTATGTAGGTCTCATGTTACCAAGGCTGACTTTACAGGTGGAGGGATAGAAAAAAAATCTCTAATAGATCCCTAACCCCTTGAATTTCAGTCTAACGTCCTTAAAAATACAGCCATAGTGAATACCTGGTAGTGTGGTGTGGCATCAGGTTTGTATCAGCACTAGTTTGGGATGCCCTGCAATTCACCTTTTATACCAGTGGTTCTCATCCAAGGGTACACGTACTCCTGAAGGTATGCAGAAGTCTTCTAGGGGATACATCCACTCATCTAGATATTTGCCTCGTTTTACAACAGGCTACAGAAAAAGCACTAGTAAAATCAGTACAAACTAAAATTTCATACAGACAATGACTTGTTTATACTGCTCTATATACTGTACACTGAAATGTAAGTACAATATTTATATTCAAATTGATTTATAACTATATGGTAAAAATGAGAAAATAAGCAATTTTTCAGTGATAGTGTGCTGTGACACTTTTGTATTTTTATGTCTGATTTTGTAAGCAAGTAGTTTCAGTGGTGAAACTTGGGGGTACACAAAAGAATTCGACTCCTGAAAGGGGTACAGTAATCTGGAAAGGTTGAGAGCCACTGTTTTATTAGACATCACATGGTTCTTTCTATATGCTCTGCACTGGAACCCTTTGTTTGGTGATCTCGAAGTGCTTTGAGGATGAAAATACCCTGTGGGGTGAGTAATGATTATACAACTGGGAATCAACTACAGAAGAGAGTTTGTGACTTCCTGGTGTTTGCATAGCAAGTCTGTGTCAGGAGTCAGGACTCATGGGTTCTTTTACTGGCTCTAAGTGTGTATTTTAGTAGATATTTATATTTGCAATGTTAACATAGGGACTGTTCAGCAATGTAATATCTGTTATGTGCTAAATAGACAATGGGAATGTGAATATTTTCACTGTGCAATAAAAATAATTTGCTATAACAGACCAGATTCTCCGCTGGTATAAATCAACAGAACTCTAGGAGCTGGCCCAGTTTACATCAGCTGAGAATCTATTTCAGAGTGTGCGCTCTAGTAGGTTTTCACATTTCAGTAAGGTAGCTTCGCATTTAGTTTCTCGGTGTATCTATTGCTTTGGTACGTGGTGTGCCACAGTAAACTTTAATTATACAGCATATTAATACCTCGTGCCCGTAGTCTGGAATGATGTGTGCTTGATGTACAACAAAAGTTGAGTTTCAGAGTAATTGAGTTGGATCACAAAACATACAGAAAGTAGGTACATTCTGATCTGTGTGGGGGAAAAAAATCTGTTTGTTTTAAAAATCAGTAACCTAATCTGGGACTACAAACACAAAAATGCCTTTACCCTAATCATATGGTTATTGGATGGTGACCCTACAGGTCAGAGTTAAGTGCCCTAATTGTGTACTTCCGTACCTTAGCATGTTTGGATTTCTTTTAGCTCTAATCTTAATTTCCTGGGTTCGTAATGCTTATTTTAGGCGATAATGACAATATTCCTGTACTCTCTTTTATTCTTACGTCTTAAGAATGCTGATAAATACTCAACTTTAACTCCATTTTAATGTCTTCATCTCCAGACAAAACAAAGAGGTGGTGGTAGGAATGAACCTAGTTGGCAGGTTTGCCTTAGCATCACAAAAGCAGCAAGTCTGCAGGAGGAATTGAAAAGAGGAAAGGGCATCGTCTTTGTCAATCAGCTCATGAAGGCTGTTCCATGCAGATAGGTCGTGGGGCGGGGAGGGGCAGGGGAATGGAGGGGCGGGGGTGGGGAAGAGAAGCTCAAAGCTCAGAGAGGCTGTGGAAGAAGCAGACAGATGTGGTGGCAAGGCTGACATCCTATGTGGAGCAGCGGCATAACTAGGAATGGAAATTTGGATGGGCCCCCACTTTTGGGTGGACGGGCAATGACAGACTGTGCCATCCACTGGCCATGCCGGCTGGCTGTGCAGCCTGGCCGGGGCGGGGAGCGCTGATCCCTTCGGCTGCACCCTGACTCTGCAGCGGCGGAAGAAAGGGAGCCGCTGCCTTGTTGCGGGGTATGGGGGCTCGCATCTCCTGCAGGCTGTACGGCCCCTGTGTGGCATTGGCTACGGCTGCACTGCGGGGACATGAACAGGGGCTCGCCTGTGCACGCAGCTTGGCCCGGACTCTGTCCTGAGTTGCCCAGCAAAGTGCATCCTCTCCTGGGAGCGCTGCAGAGAGACCAGCCTCGCCGTTGCCCCCGGACGTGCAGGAGATGAGCCGGGCAGAGATGCCGCTGGCCAATGGGCAGCCCCTGAGCACCTGCTAGCTCAGCTTCTCCCCCGACGCCACGCCCTCTTCCTAGCCCTGGTGCCTCCAGACACAGAGCTTCACCTGCCGAGCTGGGCGTGCACCTGGGGTGGCTCAGAAAATGGCAAGGCAGAACGGAGTGTAGCTTTCCCAAGGGTGGGCACTTAGCTCCAGCCTGGGTTTCACCTGAGTGACGCTCCGGGTTGCTGTGCCAGGACTACACCCCTGCTCAGATTTGGGTGGGCCAGGATGCCACCCAGGCCCATCCGTGGCTACGCCCCTGATGTGGAGTGGGCACTGGGCCATGCCATGTAAATACATTTAGATAAATAGGGTGGGGCATAGTTTTGTAGAGCCCTGAAGGTGATGAGAAACTTGACCTTAATCTCATGGAGATGACACGGCCAGCGGGACTGATGTGGTCAGATCAATAGGCTAGGAAGGTGGCTTTAGCTGCTGCTTGCTGTATGAACTGGAGGAGGAAAGAGCAGGACTTAAATAGATTCTGTAGCGTCTTGATCTTAGGCCAGGTCTACACTACAAACTTGCAGTGGTACAACTACGTCGCTCAGGGGTGTGGAAAATCCACACTCCTGAGCAACGTCGTTATCTTCACCTGATCCCCGGTGTAGACAGCGCCGGGTCAACGGGAGAGTTTCTCCTACCAACCCAGCGACTGCCTCACAGGGAGGTGGATTCACTGCACAGATGGGGGAAGTGCTATATGTAAAGACAAGCCCTTAGATAATTTATGGCCCCCATCACCTCAGTATTTGAGCACCTCACTGTCTTTTCCCTCCGAGGCCCCCATGAGGCAAGGCAGTGTTGTGAGCCCCATTTGACAGACAAGGAAGTGAGGCAGAAACAGACTGAGTGACTTGCCCAGGTCACTCAGGAAGTCTGTGGCAGAGTAGGGAAAAAACACCAGGTCTCTGGATAGCACACCCTAACCATTAGACCACACTCTGTCTCTGGAGAGCTTGTAGTAGAGATCTAGCTGTGTGGCCAGAGGAACGTTTGGCTCTCTAACAGGTAATAACAATGGTATTGTTCAGATGTCTGTAAATATTAGTTTGGTTAATTAGAAGCTCACACTGCAGATATTTGTCTGAAAACTTAAACGATAACCATCAATTTGACATTTGTCTGTTCATCCAACCGTTCAGCTCTGGTTTAATTGGGTATGGAGGGAAATAAACTTATAATTATCAAGTGAAAATATTTTTCTATGCGGACTTTTTAAAACATGCTGCCTCCTAGCAAAATACCATTTTCTCTGTTGTTTATTTGTGTGATTAAGTACAGTTTCATTTTTTGAAGGAAATTGATTTGACGCAGCATCTTGCCATTAACTTGTCAGAGCTGAGCAGATGAAGAGAGGAACATTTTTGTAAAATTGTTCTCTGTTGTCTCATAAAAACAAGTCATTTGCCTCAGAGAAAGAGGTGATATCTGTAATGTAACAGGACAGATCCTTTCGTGTCTCTGGATTAGTTTAAAGTATTCTTTTTTATTTTCATCCTTTAAATATTACTCTTTTGTTGGGAGCAAATAATATACTTTGAGATTTGTGTATGGCTCTGGGTATACAAGTGGAGGATGAGTGGATGGGTGTGGAAGAAGCAACTCTAGTAAATTACACAGTTTTGTGTGTGTAACGGAGATTTAAGAGCTGCATTAAAGAACAGTAACAACCAGTTTTCTAACTGCAGACAAAGGCACTTTTACACGTGTAAACTGCTTTGTGGATACGATGTCTCAGCTGTAGTAAATTGTGAATGATAAACTTAATGGGGGCAGGCTGTCTCATTCTGGCTAGAAGGGGGGGAAATCATTTTGAATGACCAATACATTTAAACATTGTAAACTTTGGTTTGCTTAGACCGCTGCTGGCCAATATTCTCTTGGTTTCCTTGTGCTCCCCCATCTGTCTGTCTCCATCTGTTGTTTCTTGTCTTATGCTTGGTCCCTGCTCCAAAGAGCTTACAATCTATCTTCTTATTCTGTGCCTGCACAGTGCCTAGCACAATGTGATCCTGGACCACGACCCAGGCTCCTAAGTGCTTTGGTAATACAAATAATTAATAATAAAAACAAAGTAAGTGGTCTTCAGAGTTGCGGCTTCATTTCTGGGCCGCAGGATTGTTTCCCACCCAAATTCATGTTGATGTGAATTGCAGTTAATGGCAACTGTTAGAACAAAATATTCTGACCTCCTAAAAGTATATAGTTAACCAGCAGTTTACAGACTTCTGAGAACAGTAGCCAGTGTGCACTTCTTCCCGCATATTTCATGTAAAGAACTATAGATGTGACTATTGGTTTAGCTGCTTAATTGCAAGCTGCAAGTACTCTGGGTTAAAAAAAAATAATGTATCTTTACGTATTACTGTAGTGCATAGAGGCTCCAGCCCAGGATAGAGGATGTATTCTAGATGCTGTGTACACACTCTAGTGACGTCTACACTTACAGCGGCGTGTAGGATACAGACACTACACATGTAGCTACACGCTGCAGTGAAAGGCAGGCTGCATCCACACGTATCACAGCCGTGTGTAGCTACATGCAGCAATGACTGGCTCCAGCGGCGGGACATTGCTAAAAATAGCAGTGTAGATGTGGGAGGCACTGCTGAGGTGTATAGAGAGCCATGTAGGGTATATGCTTTGGGGGTTGAGGCAGGTACTTGCTTTAGGAGTGTAGACGGGGAGGCGCGGCTTTTTATATCTGTGCTTGCTGGGCGTGCAGTGTCAGTATTCTGCACCCTTCCATAGAGAGATGAAGGAAGTAGTATTATTCCCGTTTTACAGATAGAGGACTGAGGCACCCAGAGATTAAGTGTCTCACCCAAGATCACATAGGAAGTCTGTGGCAGAGTCAGGTTGTCTGAGTCCCATTCCAGTTCCTTAAGACCATCCTTCTCTCGTCTGTCCCCAAAGTCATTGTGTTTATGCTCATTAGCATCAAGGAGATTACATAGCTCTTGTCCAATGCCTGGCTTTGCGTTGTCCATCCTTTTCCTGGGATGAACCATACTGCAAAGTGAAGCTGATAATGGTCTGTTTGGGTGATGGAGCTAGAGAGCAACATGTTGTACAGTCCAGAGCCTTGAAAATCTGCCTAAAGGGAGTTGCAGATGAAGAATTGCTTTAGTTCTTTTGGGCCCATTTTCATGGTACAGGGGACTGGCAAAGGGATGTGAGGCCTTTCGCATCTAGGCCACATTGTAAAATCCCAGAGTCATTATCTCATAGCTTTTTGATGGTTGCCTTTATGAAATGAGTCATGTTTCAGCCCAGCTCCGATCACATGGGTGTCTACACCTAAGAACCCCCCATCCCAACTGGTGCGAGTTGGCCCCTTAGTTGAAAGTCTTGGCAGAGAGGCCGAAGGTGTGAATGGGCTAGGGCTGCCAATTTTGATTGGATGTATTCCTGGAGGCTTCATTGCGAAGCAGCCTTTAATTAAAGATTAATCTTTAATTCCTGGAGACTCCAGGACAATCCTGAAGGGTTGGCAACCCTAGAATGGCCTTGTAGGTGTATCTCACCCTACTCCTGGAGAAGGCTTACCACTTAGCACGCTAACCTTTCACTCCCCCATTTTGGGGCAGCCAAGTGCTTTCTTTATCCCAGAATGCACTTAGCAATTTCACCCTTGAGGAACGCGTAGCACTGCTTGCAACCCTGTACAAGCATTTTCTAATTCCAAACAAATATCTTTTCAGCTTCTAGCTGGAAGCCTGGCAGCTTGGTGGATTTCCCTAGCCAAAGTCTTCTGGGTACTTGTGGAATGGGGGCACAGTATCAGTGGGCACAAAAATGAACTATAGAAACAAACCTCATGACTAAAGCCTGGTTCAACCTGACCTCATAATACCGTAGGGTCTGGCTTGTGGACTTTCTACCTATCTCAGGGGGAGAGATACCAGTCCAGTATCAGACAGAGCTTAGCAAGTCAGTATGTTCCTGCAGAGTTTCTGAGGTCTGCCAGAGGAGTGCTGCGAGGCTTAAAAGCTACCTGGAGAGTTGCTGGATGGGTCCTCTTCAAACCCTAACGCTTCCAGTACCTCCTATGCACTGCAGGGCTTTACCCCAAGTCAGGGAGGCAGGGTTAAGAAATTCCATAGGATTGCAGAAGTAGCTGGTGGCAGGGACAGCCTGCAGAATGTAGGAGCTCTGTGTCCACTGATCAGTGATGAGTAGGGAAGTAAAGTGTGACATGCCTGACTGTGAAATGACGGGATGTGGCTCGGAGCTGTCACCATGCGGAGCTGACAACATTTTGTATTGTCAGGATCTGAAGACTTCAGCCTCTGTACTTCCCGCCTGAGCTCCATTTTTAGGTTTTTTGCCTGATGCCCTAATTCACCAGAACCTGGGCGTTTTTAAACGTAAAAAATCTTTGGATGCGTCTGACTATTGATATTCAAGGGGGAAAATGAATGAGCTGATAGTATTTCAGTCCCTGAAGCGATGCCTCTTCCATTTTGTTTCATCTACTTCAGGAAGAAAAAGGGGTTTTGTGTATTTGAACCCACAGAGGACTCAGTCCTGCCGTCCTATCCCAGGCAGAAATTTTATTCATTTCAGTGTTGGGTTTGAGTAAGAGCTACAGGGTTGGACCCTAAGCGACCTTTACCTATGAGCTGTGTTGAGTCTTTCAGAACTATTGGTTTCGACACTATCTTCTACTATGGCTTTGGGGTATTTACCTGGAGTTTTGGTGCTAGACTTTCAACACTGGCCTTTAAGATTGTGGCTGAGTGTTACTGAAGTGTGGAAGTTGCATGCACATTTAATTGTCAATGAAAAGCTTGGGAGCAGAATTTCAGATGTTGTTTTGAAACCGTGGCCATGTATCATAATCAGGGGTATATCTTGTCTGTCCTGTGGCCGTAAAAATATAGTTATTTGGAGATGGCAAATGTAAAAAATTAAAAATGATAGAACAAGCACATTGTCACTTTGGTTTCTGTGCTATGTAAAGCATCAGGGGCACGTGAATGATGGAGGAGACTTCTGTTTCTGTGAAAGCCGGAATCAATTATTTATTAATCTTCACCAGAAGGTAACATCCTAGGAGCGGAAATGCATTTTCTTAGCTGGGGAGGAGGAAGGGAAAGTGAACAGAAATATGAGTCTTTTTATCACTGCGTTGGAGCGGATAATTAGGCAATTACAGTTATTACAATTATTAAAAGTGGACAAAGCAGGAAGCCCAGAGGAATTACTTTCCAGAATTCTGAAGGGAGAAGCAAGGAAAGCCGGGAAAAGCCTTTGTCAAAGCGATTTGGCGGTTCACGTGGATGGAGTTAATACTGGAGGTCTGGGGTGTAGCCAATGTACTGCAGCTCAGATTTGGGATAACAGAGAGGAGGGTTCACGAAACTAGGTCAGTGAATCTGAGTTCATTTGGCTGTGGAAAGTATTGGGAACAGTGAGAAACCTGATTAAGGGCCACATATGAGGATTCAGGGGAGGAAATTATAATTAATGTGCTTAGGTTATTTTTATTTTCCTTGGGAGGGTCCTTCAGGCCTCTGTCTGAGCCTTACTTTACCCCACTTTAACCCTACCCTCAAGGCCATATATTGCAGTCATAATCTTTTCTGGCAGAATGAGGCTAGATAAGACTTTTCAGACCATCATTCTCCACAGTTGGTGATAGGTTTGACTAATGTGAAGTACCCGTTTTCCAGAGCTTGTGTGCATTGCTTACCCATTTGGAGAGTTAGACCAAGGTCCTCAAAGGTATTTAGGTGCCTAACCCACTGATTTCAATGAGTTAGGCACCTAAATACTATTTAGGATCTGGGCCCTACAGATTAAGGCCCACATTCTTAGCTCTGTCAGCGTTAATGGAGTTATGTGGATTTACACCAGCTAAGAATCTCACTCCAAGAACTTTCTGAGGTCTGAGTGTTACTGATAGAGGGCACTAAAAGAGAGGACATAACTTTTGCTGGATTTCAGGAAGCCTTTTGTTTCATATCATGCAGTTCCTTACAAAGTAAGGGACAAAGGGTCCTGTGGCACCTTATAGATTAACAGAGGTATTGAAGCATAAGCTTTCGTGGGTCAATACCCACTTCTTCGGGTGCAAGCAGTGGAAATGTCCAGAGGCAGATATAAATGTGCAGGGAAGAGTCAGGCTAGAGATAACGAGGTAAGCTAATCAGGGAGGGTGAGGCCCTCTTCTAGCAGTTGAGGTGTGAACACCAAGGGAGGAGAAACTGCTTTTGTAGTTGGCTAGCCATTCATAGTCTTTGTTTAGTCCTGAGCTGATGGTGTCAAATTTGCAAATGAACTGAAGCTCTGCAGTTTCTCTTTGGAGTCTGGTCCTGAAGTTTTTTTGCTGCAGGATGGCTACCTTTAAATCTGCTATTGTGTGGCCAGGGAGGTTGAAGTGTTCTCCTACAGGCTTTTGTATATTGCCATTCCTTATATCTGATTTGTGTCCATTTATCCTTTTGCGTAAGGACTGTCCAGTTTGACCGATGTACATAGCAGAGGGGCATTGCTGGCATATTATGGCATATATAACATTGGTGGATGTGCAGGTGAATGAACCGGTGATGATGTGGCTGATCTGGTTAGGTCCTGTGATGGTGTTCCTGGTGTAGATATGTGGGCAAAGTTGACATCGAGGTTTGTTGCATGGCTTGGTTCCTGAGTTAGAGTTATTATGGTGCGGTGTGTAGTTGCTGGTGAGAATATGCTTCAGGTTGGCGGGTTGTCTGTTGGCGAGGACTGGCCTGCCTCCCAAGGCCTGTGAAAGTGAGGGGTCGTTGTTCAGGATGGGTTGTAGATCACTGATGATCCATTGGAGAGGTTTTAGCTGAGGACTGTAAGTGATGGCCAGAGGAGTTCTGTTGGTTTCTTTCTTTGGTTTGTCTTGCAGCAGGAGGCTTCTGGGTACACGTCTGGCTCTGTTGATCTGTTTTCTTATTTCCTCATGTGGGTAGCGTAGTTTCCTTTGTCGGAGGACCGACCCTTTGTCGCTTCTGCAGATCCAGACTAACACGGCTACCCCTCTGATACAAAGTAAGGGTATGTCTTCACTACTCGCCAGATCGGCGGGTAGTGATTGATCTATCGGGGATCGATTTATCGCGTCTAGAAAAGACGCGATAAATCGATCCCCGAACGCGCTCCCCGTCGACTCTGGAACTCCACTGCCGCGAGAGGCGGAAGCGGAGTCGATGGGGGAGTGGCAACGGTTGACTCACCGCCGTCCTCACGGCCAGGTAAGTCGACCTACGATACGCCGACTTCAGCTACGCTATTCGCGTAGGTATAGACCCCCAGTGTAGACCAAGCCTAAGAGAACATAGAGCAGACAAAGGATTTGCCGAGTGAGTGGGGTAGAGGACACTCTGTACCTTGCACAAGGGGGATCATTAAAATAAAAATCTGAACACAGACGGCTGTTGAAAAGGGCAGAAGGTCTGTGCTTTTTTACAGTGTTTTGTTTATATCTAACCAATGGAAAGTTAAACTCATTTTAGAACGGAAGGGAAGGTGACAGCTGTTAAGGCAGTGAGAGCTGGGTTGTCTTACTGGGGTTTATCATTAGCAGTGGGGCCCTAAAGATGATTAAAAAAACCCAAACATGTAAAAATCAATCAGCTTGATTCGGCCCCTGGGTTTGGGCAAAACGAACTCATCCGAATTTCTGCCCAAAACCAAATTCCCTCAGTTTGGGAGTGTTTCTTTTCCCACTTATACCTCTCTGTGGCTGCACAGGGCAAGCAGACTGCAAATCACACTGTGATTCTATGGCAGAAATTTAGACTTTCTGGACCACACCATCCCTGGTGTAACTCAACTAGAAGTCAAAGTAGTAGTAATAATAACTTAGAGATCAATCTATTTTAACCTGGAATGACTAATTCTTTCTGTGTGTGCATGTGTATGTGTGTGTGTGTGTGTGAGACACACACACACACACTTCAGGGTGCAATCCAGACCAGCGAGGGGCTGTGTCATCCTTGACCTGCAACCTGGGGTGCTTCACAATGCTTTGCTGCTGTAGCTTCCAACCTGGACTCATCACAAATAGCCAAACAGCATACACTCTTAGGGCTGGTCTACACTAACCCCATAATTCAAACTAAGATACGCAACTTCAGCTACTTGAATAACGTAGCTGAAGTCAAACTATCTTAGTTCGAATGAAAAAGCACTTACCCGGGGTCCACACGCGGCACGCAGGCTCCCCCGTCGACTCCGCCTACTCCGTTCGTGGAGCAGGATTACCAGCATCGACGGGGGAGCACTTCCTGGTTCGATTTATCGCGTCTAGACAAGACGCGATAAATCGAACCCAGAAGATCGATCCCGCGCCTCCGACAGGACGCGTGAGTATAGACGTACCCTTAGTGTCTGTATAGCCACAACGTTAGGCCAGCAACTCTGACCCCAGCAGCACACCAGCCACACTTGGGTTTTCAGCAGCATTGGTTACTACATGCAGGGTGACCCCAACACATTTCCAGTCCTGGATTTCCCCCGCCCCCTGCAAATGTGTGTTCTGCACTGCCCAGCCCTCTCCTAGACAGTCTAGATATATTGGTTCTGTTGCCCCTCTACAGTTTGCCATTTAAATGGAGTTGCCCACACCGTTCACAACACTGGATTAGTTTTGATTAAAGAATAAAACAAGTGTATTTAACTACAAAGAGATTTTTACGTGACTACCAGTAATGAGTCCCCTCAGCTAAACAGTCCCCTCCTTTCCCTGACCCTCCCCCTTCCTGTGTAAGTTATTTTTAACAAAGTGTCTCAAAAGTACCACTCTCAAGGGCTCTCCGCTTTCATCCCAGAGCACTTAACAGGTGGTTAGATGTGATTCCTGTGGAGAGGGAGGTATTTGGCATGTGCTTTGTTTGGTAGTGTTGGGGGAGCAAAATGGTTGCAAGAATTTCCAGCTAAGTATAGCCCCACTATGAGCCTGATGCTCCTTTTACGTACCCCACCCTGAACCAGGAGCAGTCCCACAGAAGTCACTGGGGTAGAGCCAGCGAAAGCGAGAGGCGAATCGGGACCTGTGGGTAGAATTGAGAAATGATGCATCCTTTTATATAGTACAAAAGCATCTGCTGCTGTTAAATCCCTGTACACTCAGTTGGAGACTGATCCAAACAATCCATTGAGATCAATAGAAAAACTTACGTTAACTTCAGTGGGCTTTGGATCAGGCATTAGACACTCTAAGCCCGACTGACACCTGCTCCACTGACGTCTAACTGGGACGCCTGCACAGCATGGAACTGGAACTTAGCCTTTCTTCTGGCTCCTGGGTTTGCAAATTACACCTACTTAGACACAGGAGTTGAGCCAGTGTAATTACGACCAAGGGAGTGTGTAAGAGGAGCTAACATCGTCACTTCTGAATATGGGCCGTTACCTTTTAAACATCCATTCTAGAAAGGACAGTACTGCCTCAGTTTGCTGGTATAGAATTAATTGCCTCACAACAGAATTTAAAATGGACCCTGATTGATTAAGCAGGATCATGCCAGTAGTCCTGAATCATTAGCACTAATGAATGGTGCAGGGTACCAGCTGCGGTATGTACTCTGGCTTAGGAAGAAAGGTGATAGAGCTGTAGTTCAGATGGTCTGCAAATGTGGTCAGTAGTTCAAACATCTTTTTTTTTTTTTTTTGTACAGAGCTTTCAGTATTGGCACCTTCCATTGAATAATTCATGTGGGATGTACGTTGCCAGAGAGTCTCTTCAAAAACGAAGTCAGAGGTAGCTTCCAAAGCTCCTTTTCTCTTCTGCGTTGTAAATCATATCTAATCTCTCCTGTCTATAAAGAGAGGCGATCAACATATCCTTGACTTTAGATCAATGCCGTTTTTATCAGAGCTAAGTCTGTTTCAGTAGATTTAGCCAAGGTTCTTATCTTTCCCAAAGCTTGTTACATTTTTATTAGAATCAACAGAACAAGTCTTTCAATCTGAAGTACTTGTCTGGCCCACATCTCCATAGTATCTGAGCACTTCACAATTCGTAATGTATTTACCCTCACAGCATCCCTGTGAAGTAGAGTATTGCTATTATCCCCATTGTACAGATGGGAAACCAAGGCCCAGAGAGATTAAATGACGGGCCCAAGGTCACACAGGAAGGCTGTTGTGGAACAGGGGATCCAACCCAGGTCTCCCAAGTCCTAGGCTAATGCCCTAACCACTGGACGACCATCTGTGTGTACCTTGTAAGCAGTAGACAAAAGCATCTGCAAATATTTGTTTGAATGTGCAAACAAATTTTGATTCAGTGTTGTTTGTGATACTTCATGTGCTCGTTGGGTCAAGTTCACCCATGCAGCAGGCCAGCACAAGATTAATGTGCTGCCATGTCCCACTTATCCCTTCAAAATAGGCCTTGAAAGTGGAATTTTAGTGGTGTCTAGGCCTTGAACATGGGGAAATTTCACTTTCTGCCTATTTTCAAGTGCCCTGACTTTACTAGCACAAATACCGGTGGGATGTGAATGATTAGCTCGAATGAACAAATATTTGTGAAAAACCAGTTTTGAAATTCTCATTGTGTTGAGCAGACATAAGTTACACACAGTTCTGCTCCCTGATTGGATGGCTTGCCATATATATATATTGGATGGCTTGCCAGTTCTGCTCCCTCATTGGATGGCTTGCCATTACTAACCCACACTGCTCAAATGGTGACTATTACATTCACACGTGCAAGTCAAAATCCATACTTTTTTGGGTAGTTACCTTAGTTACACATAAGTTACATATGTTATTTAAATGACAGTTGCATAACATACATTATATAAATTACTGTGAAAATTATAGATTATGCCTGGAATTTTCAACAAATCTTAGTGCTGGCCTAACTCTACTCCCACTGAAGTCAACGGTTCAGACTCCCCACTGAGTTTGGCCAACATTGTGAGCTTCTGAGAATCCCTCACTTGCATGTTTAGTTCTAGGATGCTCAGTTTGAGCAACCCAAAGACAAAGAATTATTCAGTGCAGAAATTTGTAAATGCAATCCATTGAAATGTTGCAACCTGTGCAGACATTTTGTGAGCAGGAATAAGACAAAACCAGTTTAATAAATTGTCAGAAATTATTTGCTAATCTCTAAAAGATTAAAATGACAGTCACTAGTGTTCTAAAGGTAGATTTCATTTTCATGAAGATATTATCTTTACGGTTCCCCTTTCAAGGTCAGGGCAGAATACTAATATTTTATGAATAATTATGTATAATAGAGGCTATATTCACATATATAATCAATGGTAGCTAAACAAACTGCACCTGCTGTAAGAACAGTTTATCCAGTTATCAGTCCCATATTGGTATATTCAAAATAATTGGACAATACATGCTTTTTAAAATCACAACAGTTCTGTCATTTTCCCCTTTAGTGCTAAAATTAGTTTTATATATTGGATCACAATAAAATCAATACTTTGTAATTCACTATAATCCACAAGTTAATGAGAGAGGAAATGACTTTGAAAATCCCAGTCAGTGAAAGGGCAAGGATAACAAGTGTTATTAATGTAATAGCAAATAAACTGTCCTAGGGCATCTCCATATGTTCACATGCTGTTCAGTTCAAAAACTCTGTGCACACCGGTGGACTTCATGGTCTCCAGAGTCTGAAGTCAGCTCATCTACATGGGACTGTAGAGGCCTTTTGCTGGGCCACTTTATTATTTATTAGTAACTTGAGCACACACTTAAATACATTGCTGAACTGGGGCCTGTTTTAGCAGCAGATGGTCAGTGCATAAGGGAAATAGTGGTCCATGTCTCAATGTACGTGTGTCCTACAAGACATCTTAGTATTGTTTTGAAGAGTGAGAGAATGAAGCAAGCCTATAATATTCTAATCCCTATTTTCAAAGAATATTAAAAATACTTCCACTGGGGAGAGGATCAGCCTCCTATATAAGAATTGTTGCAAATATTCTTACATTAATTGCTGGTTTCGAGATGCTCAATTGTTGTTCTTTTACAAGGAAGTAGGTCATTCTATTCATGAGATTGCTACTGCAATGTAATTATTGTGAAAAACATAACAAATGGGTTTTGTGCTTAACTTGAATTAAGGCAAATTTAGCATAATTAAAGCTCTAACAAGCTATATTTATGTGTATATACCTATGACTTCCAGCTAAATCTTCAAAATGTGCATTGAATTTTATTTTGGACCTATAGCTATTCCAATACAAGTTTGAGAATTCATCAGACTCTTACTGCATCTAGCATAGGAAACTGGAATGGAAAAATAATAGCTTAGTTAATTAAGAAGTTCAGTTCTTTTATTACTTTATGCAACTTTTAGCAGAATTTACTTGAAGATTTGCCATATTTTTTTCAATATTTTTATTTTAAATAGAATTTTCCCATGCGATGGCATCTGTCAGATATCACCTGCTTTCTCTTTCGTTTTCTGCTCAGTGAAATATAATGAGGTGTCATGGGATTACTCTTCACAGTGGCTTGGCAGTCCACAGCCGGGCCACTCCTTCAGCAGCTAGCGGGGGGCCCAGGCCCGCCCACTACTCCGGCCCTGGAACCCTACAAACAGCAGCTTCCTGCTGTGTCTTCCTTCCTGCTCACTCTCTCTATTCCCTGGGCCACTTCCCTGCAGCCTCAATTCCTTCTGCTCCTGCCTTCAACTCCTTTGCCCTCTTCCCAGGGCCTCAAGCCTGTAAGTCCTGGCAGCCCGTCAGGAATTCTCCCTAGCTCCCCCGGTCCCTGTTAGCACCTGCCCTTCCCCAGCTGCTGGTCTCTCTGTAGCCCGCTAGGAAGCCAGCCTTCTCCCTAGGGCTCCCTGCAGCAAACTAACTCCCTCTGGTCTGCAGCTTCCTTTTATATGGGCCAATTGGGCCCGGATTGGCTGATCCAGCTGCTGCCCTAATTGGCTGTTTCCCCTGCAGCCACTCCTTTGGCTGGCTGCCTCTCAGCCTCCGTAGGCTGGTTTTAACCCTCTCAGGGCCAGTGCGGGGCACATGATGCAATAGTGTAGTATTTCTCCTTGACATGCAAGTGAAAGTTACACTTTAGTTTTACATGTAGTATCACAATGCAGGGAGTATAGAGCCATGCTTTTCTCTCTGTATTTCCCTTGCTTAACTTAATATTCAAAAGGGAATCCAATTCAAAGCAAGCACTTAAATGTTGGTGAAGACCCATGAAAGGGGCTGGAGAAGAAGGCATCTGTGGGTGTGGGTGTATCTGCTTCTGCTCCAACCCACTGGCATAAGTTAGAACAGTTCAGTTAGATCCTGTATATGCCTCTTCCTGATCTAAACAACAGTGTGACTATGTACTTGTCGATTGCCACATTTCTTCCATGGCGGCATTTCAAAGTGTGTGTGTGTGTGAGACTTTGTACACTGTATTTGTTTAGGTAGGGAAGGTGCTATGTTAACATAAGATATTATTGATTATTAAAGGGGCACTATCCAAATTGATCCAAACCTTTAAAAGTGGCTTAGGTTAGTTTAGTAATCATGACAGGCTGGATCTCATTTCTTCCCACCAGTTTGTCTATCCCTATTTTTTATCTGACAGATTTAAAGGCCGTTCACTCCTGCCTCCATTGCTATACACTCTCACTCACCTGAGTAGGCCTCGCACAAACAATGAAAGAAAACAAAAGTTAACAATGGACGAAGCATGAATTCATATGCAGGTAAATGTTAGTAAACAAGGCTGCAGCTGCAAAGTTATTACACGTGACCCTTAATATTTCTTTATCTGCTACTTGCTGGCTATTTACAAGGCCACTTGTGAATTTCATGCTTTGTCCATTGTTAACCTCTGTTTTGTTACTTCTGTTTTCATTGTCAACGCAAGGCCTATAACCCATAACATTCTGATGCTCTAAGCCTTCTTAGACTGTCTTGTAAAAGTGCTTTCCGTGGCGCTCTTTTAATATGCCAGCAGGTAGACTCTAATACTGCAGTGAAATCTTTGAAGTGATGCCCTGTAGGGAGGTATCCTTTATAAATCAGGTATCTCTCCATAAAGGAAATGTGTCAGATTACATTTGGGATCTAATGTAGCTTGGGGAAAGTATTACCTGAAAGAACACCCCTCCATCCAAAATTATGAACAGATCTAATCTCTTCCACAGTGAAAAGTGGATCCTTGACTACTGTTTAAAACATAATCACTGTACATTGATAAAAGAACTGTTTTTCACTAGTCCACAGCCTCTTACCTATGAGAGAGACATCCACATAAAACGATGGCAGATGTCCCAAAGGCTAAACATTTTGTCTTCAACGCCCTGTGGCTGAATCTAGCATTGCCAGTAGAATTAATAAATGATGCTCCCACTGTTAATCATTTTCAGTTCTTTGCGATTATCTTGATGTTTAACTCCATAGTGCATGACATGAAGCAGGGTTTATTTCTTTGGTATGACATGGGTTATCTTAACTCTGAAACTCTCAGGTGGTGATAGCATGAACCTGCAATGCATTTGTAACTAACCAGAAATCCCTTGGGAGGACACTCACCTTTCCAATAAAGTCCCATGACTGATCTAATGAAGCCCCAGATGGGTATATTGCTCCACGTAGGACTGCATGCACTCCATTCCATAGGAAAGAGTGTAACAAAAGTCACAAATCCAGCTGCCATAGCAATGTATCTGCAAGGGGACAGCTCCTCTAGGAGTCAGCAAACAGACCAGTTCTGGTGCAGCACCATGGACAGCGCCTTGGATGTCCCTTAGCCACCCAGCAGTATAAGTCTGCGAAGCCTTTTGAGTCCTCTCACCAGCACACAGCATTCCCGCGGCTGCTAGTTGAGCACCTTCAGTGGTAGCAAGAGCAGAGTGTCTAGTGTAGAATGTTCACCGGTGACCACAGGTGTTTTAACCACCATGTCTTCTAGGCTTACTCTGAGCAATGGTAAGTAATATGGTGCTGAATGCACCAGTAGCTGGTCTCCACTCGTGCTCCCACCATTTCTGCGATCAGTAGAATTGAACTAGTGGGTACAAGGGTGGGAAACATTGGGGGAGAGGGAAGGAAACTGGAGCAGGCCCCTTCCCTAAAGGGCCACATTTTAAGAGCTGTGTGCACCAGATAGTCCCACATAACCCTGCACGGCCTTCCTGTAATGGGGTAGAAACAGGGAATTATCTAGTTTGTACATGTACAGATGACTTGTATTTGCAAATGTGAGCAGCCGGCTCAGAAAATAGCTTCCCTTCAGTCTGATAGGTGGGTCTTTGGTGAATCCAACCTTCCCGGGGCTGAGACTTGAACTGGGGGCACTAGGGTGTGAGATCAGTAGCGCTGCCATTTCAGCCAAAGGCGAGTATCTAACTCATACAGGGCTGGCGCTACCATTAGGCGACCCTAGGGTGCCAGGATTTGGGGGGCGGCATTTCAAGCCGAAGAAGCTGCTGCCGAAGAAGCTGCCGCCGAAGTGCTGCCGAGGACACCGGCGGCACTTCGGTGGCAGCTTCTTCGGCCGCCGGGGATCTCGGCGGCATTTCGGTGGCAGCCTCTCCCGCCACCGCCTAGGGTGGCAAAAAAGCTGGCGCCGCCCCTGAACTCATGTCACTAATGGCTGCATCCATGTCCGCTTTGTGGGTTTCTTGTCACAAGAGGGCACAGCAACCTCCATTTGTTGCCAGTGAACATGCTGGGAGCACAATTTCAATTCGGTAGAAATCTGAAGAAACTTCTCTATGGTGTTTTGAATTAAGTCAATCACAGGAGCAATGCAGTAGCCAGAGGACTGGTGCTGAGCGCGCCTCATGCATCACACACGTTCCCTCTACAGCAGTTGTGCTGTATTGATGGGTTCCTCAGCAGTCCCTAGAGAGGAGGGGATTTCTTTTTTTTTTTTAACGGAGACCTGGAGTAGAGACTAGCTGATATGAGCATCTTAAAGGCAGAATAAAACTTGTGAACCACAGGCATAATAGACCATTCAGAGAGACTGTTTTCAACGTGTGCTTTTCAAACATGGATTCCCCTGTATTGTCAGAAGGCAGGGCCACTTTTGTTTGCCACGGGTGGCCAGAACTGTGACTTTGACTTGCCTCTGTTTTTGAATGACTCTCTTGGTTATTTATTATTACTTTTTAATAATAATAAGAATGACTTGTGTAGCACTGCAAACATGCACAACACTTTGCAAAATCTTACAGAATAAGACACATTTCCTGCTCTGCAGAAGGGACAAATTGTGCCCTTTCTCCTTTGTGGGTGTGTGCAGAGTTGTAGGGGCTGATCAGATTTAACCAGAGCAGATGCCTGCAGACTGCCTCAGGGACTGCTTGAGGGCGCATGCTGAATAGTGCTCCTGAAACCAGCTGGTGAAAGGGGTAGCGTACATCCATTCCAGCACCAGAAGCCAGCGGATGGGCAGTGGGGACTCAGACCTGGCTTCACTCTCACCACAGTACTCCGGGGATGCTAGGTCAACATCCTGCCTTGATCATGTATAGCTGGAGTAAGAAGACCCTTGAAATGCTCTCCCATCCTAATGCACCCACTCTGGACAAGCCAGAATGTAGCCCTATGCATAAGAGCTGTCTGTGAACCCAATGGGAAAAGGAGTTTTCAGTCTCCAAGATAAACTTACCCTTTTACAGAGAAAAGAATCCTTCTGAATGGATCCTTCTGTTCAACAGAAGTATACAGCCACACTGCCTGGAGAATCTACAGTCGACCACTCACCACCAGATTTTTCCCCCATTGCAAACTCTATACACATGCTGGGATGAGGGAACCGAACGTCGAACATTAATCTTTGGAGGGAGGGATAGCTCAGTGGTTTGACCATTGACCTGCTAAACCCAGGGTTGTGAGTTCAGTCATTGAGGGGGCCATTTAGGGATCTGGGGCAAAAATTGAGGATTTGTCCTGCTTTGAGCAGGGGGTTGGACTAGATGACCTCCTAAGGTCCTTTCCAACCCTGATATTCTATGATTCTTTTCTTTTTCCCTCTTGAGTCCAGTGAGGCCCAGATCATGCAAAATGATGCTAGTTCATCTCCCATCAAGCGGAATTTGTTAAAAGTTTCTTTTCTGGCTGATTTGCTGCATTCTGTCTACTTAATAACTGAGAAAATATGAAACCTAATGAAAGTGTCAAGTTTATTGTGGCTATTTGTAAACAGAATTGTTACTTATGTTATATTAACTAGATACAAATTATGAGAGCAATTCACAGATTTTTCTCTTCCTTATTGTTTTAGTGAGAAGCTGGATGGAAAAGCTAAAAGATAAGGTAGGAAGCTCTTTATTTCCCTTGATTGATTTTAAAGACAATTCAATTTGGACTTTTGGAAAAAAGAAGTCTAGACCGGTGAAGTTATTTTGGGGGAGTTCTATGGGTCACTGAGATCTGGCTGGTTAGCTTCTCTTTCCTTTCCTTCCATTTCTCTTTCCATTCCTGGCTGCTGGGAAGGCTGACATTTTTTCCCCCCTCCCTCTTTCCTTCTTGTCTCCCTGGAGGCCTGGGAAGGGATCGCAGTAGCGCGGCTCGGTGGGAGTAGCACTGCCCTCGGGCAGGGAGTGTGCCTGGGCCTAGTGCTGTTTGCTCTACCTAAGATTGAGATGACGTACCTCCAGGAACATGCACTTCTAAAGCACGGGGGAATGTGACTGTTCTAGGACACAGTCTATGATAGTGTGTGTTCCCCTGTTCTAGTGCAGCACCCTTCCTTGGTACCGCTCACGTGCCTGTTCTAAACCCCCGTCCTTCTAACTACTGCCCTACCTTCCTCCCCTCTCCCTTCAGGCCTGACCTCCGCTGTGAATCCCTCTCCCAGCACAGTGTAAGGGTCCATCTATACTGTGCCTACGCTGTAATTAGACACCCGCAGTTGGCCCGTGCCAGCTGACTCGAGCTCGTGAGGCTCAAGCTGTGGGCTGTTTCATTGCAGTGTAGACTGATGGGCCTGGGCTGCAGCCAGAGCTCTGGAACCCTCCCACCTCAGAGCGAGCGAGAGAGCGCATGTGAGAGAGCGAGAGAGCACACGTGCGCACAAGAGAGGGGGCGCGCGTGAGAGAGAGAAAGGGCGCGTTTGAGAGAGAGAGCATGCACACGTGCGAGAGAGAGAGAGCGTGTGTGCGAGCGAGAGAGAGTACATGCATGCAAAATAGATGGAGAGGGTGTGTGTGGGAGAGCGCGCGCGCGAGAGAGAGGGTGCGCACATGAGAGAGCATGCACTTGTGTGAGAGAGAGTGTGTGTGCGAGCAAGAGAGAGCATGCACACGGGAGAGCGTGCAAGGGCACATGTGCGAGACAGTGAGAGAGCGCGCGAGAGCATGCGAGAAAGCATGCGCGCGAGAGAGCGCACATGTGCGAGAGACCGCACGAGAGAGAGTGTGCCCTCGAGAGAGCATGCACACATGCAAGAGAGGACGAAAGAGTGAGAGAAAGCGAGTGTGCACACGTGCGAGAGCAAGCGAGCGTGCACATGTGCGAGAGAGAGAGAGCACACACCATGCAGCTGCTGCTGGCTCTACGTTCAAAGGAGCTGCAACTGCCCAGAAAAGCCAAGAGGAGGTTGTGGGGGCAACGAAAACACCAATGGAACCCAGTGTTTTGTTCACTTCCCTGGAGAGCTGTCGGTGGACTCAAGGAGGACCTGTTGCACCAACCACAGGGTGGGACTCAAACAGCTTCTCAGACATTGCCCAGGGAGAAATACAAATTTCGTAATGTTGTGAAGCTATTGCAATGTTATTTCACTGACAACAAAGAAACGGAAACCAAAGGAGAATAAATCAGGTGGCCCCTGTGCTTTAAAACACATTTTGTGACTCACTAGGGCTTAGAACCCCTTTTGGCAAGAACAGAACGACAGCTCTCAGGGACTGGACCAATGATCAGAAGGGGAAAATAACACTGATCCCTGAGTCCCAGTAGTTCCACTCACCCCCACCCAGCACCACCTGCCCGAGCCCATCAATAGAATGGGGGAGAAAGGATCAGGATAGTGGTTTTCCTGGAATGGCTTATGCGAGGGGATTAAGGTGAGTTTCTACCCCTCCTGTGTTGAGGTGCTTGTCTGCCTGTACTAGGGAGGACGTCCAGAGTGGGGCTTTTAGCAAAGCATCTTCGCCTAGGACTCAGCCAGGCCACCCCAAGATGTGGGGAGGGGGGAAGGGAGAAAACCATCTTCATGGCGAAAACAAAGACCAAGATTGAGTGTCCTGAGTGACTGTGGCATGCACACAAACGTGTCGCCTGCTAATGCCAAAGCTACCCCAGTACATTGCACTGACTTGGTGTCATTTGTCTTCTCAGCGAGTGTATATCTTTCATTTTTCTCCTCCTGGCACTTCCCTCCTTCCCTCTCCAGCTTTTTCCTTTCCCTGGTGCAGACGCCAGTGCGCTTTGCCATTGCAAATTGGAATTGCTCTGTTCTTTATAATATCGATGGAGCCTGTTGCAGGCTGGTGCCATATTTCATTACTGTGCCCCATCCCAGGCTTTACTGCTGTTGTTCCAGTGTAAAAAAAAAAATCCGTTCGCATCCACATTATGGAGGGATTTGCCTCAGATTCAGACATCCCAGGGGATGGGAATTATATTGGGGCTGATTTATTTTTTCATGCTACTTTATATCATCTAGTCACACTTTGTTCCAGTGCAAAAAAATAAACACCCCAAAATAAAATGCTAAATAAAACCACTCAGTCACCCTCTTGCGTCCTTTTCCCTCTTGAGACGCCTAGTTAGATTTAGGCTTAATCTTTTCTCTGCTCAGGACTGCATTCGCCCTAGTATAGGGCAAAATTCTGGCCACCTGAACCCCTTGCTGCTGCCTGTCCCAACTCTCCACCAGCCCGTCTGATCTCCGAAGGGAGCGTGCCGTGGTTCTGCGAGAAGGCTGCGTGGAACCGCTTTGGGAGGCAGGGAGCCTGTAAATGAGCCATCCTTGCAATCCTGTCCCTCTGCTCCGTTCCGGGGCTGTGGAAATGCCACAGGGCATGGGCAGATAAGGGGTCACTAAACTGCTGTCCCCTTTCCTCTTTGGTTTTTTTTGCGGGGGCCGGGGTTAGGGATCATGGGAGTGTTTTCCCCCTCTTCCAAATGTCATGAGGGGGCTTCTTTGCCCCAGTTAGCTCTATCCCACTTGCAGCCAGCGTGCAGAGTGATGCCTGTGTGGCCTCTTTAAGGTCCTATGTTGCTGACCCTTCCAAGCCCTGTGGAGTCAGGCAGGCCCGGCTGGTGCAGAACCTGCCAAACATCACCTTCATGGGAGCAGTCAGATTCCGCCCCCAGGGCTGAGGGCAGAGGAGTAGCTACACAGCTGCCCCTGAAGTGGGGTTTCCTATTGAGTATACATGCAGCACTCCACAGTGAGGGAGTAGGGACAGGATTTAGCCCATACTGCAGGCATTTGGATACAGGACCCTGACACAATTGCACGAGGAAGCTCTAGAAAGGAGCACAGATTTGCTAGGGTCGTGGCTGGCTAGAGAATCAAGATTTGGACACTGAACAAACACAGATCTCCGGATTGGAAACAATGCTAACAGCAAGCATTTCAACCTCCCCTCGCAGTCTGCACTCACAGCAAAGTTCCAGGAATAGAAATGCCCAGAGTGTATTAATTAGGTCACACAATTAAGGCACCTTAATTAACTCTGAAATTGAGCCATTCAACTGTATTCTTCCTAACCTCCTTTTGCAGTAACTTTAAAGCAGGCCGCTGTCTTTTCTTTTGAGGGAGGCTACATTTTCAAAGAATGCACGTGCAGTATGCAGTAATGTGCCATTAAACAAACAGTGAATGCAAACAAACAGCAAACACATTCCTCGGGCCTTGGGATACAGGGATAAAGCTGTTACTATGGGAAAAGCCATTCCTGTACCAGACAGACAAGGCGGGTGAGGTAATATCTTTTATTGGACCCTCACCCACTTTGTCTCTAATATCCTAAGACCAACACGGCTACATTCCTGTAACAGCTCCGATAGAGCCATGATATTGAGGGGTTTATGAGGTGGACAATGTATAAATCAGCTCTCACTAACAATTTCTTCCTCAGGGGAAAGTATGTATTTTCATTCTCCAGATTAAAATCCAAAGGCAATGCTTGCCGAATAGCTTTGTTTCCACTTAGTGGCTTATGGAAGAAAAGCAATTATGGTTAAGAAGCATGTGTCAGATTCTTCTAGCTCAGGGGTGGGCAAATGTTTTGGTCCGAGGGCCACATCGGGCTATGCAAATTGTATGGCGGGCCATCAATGCTCACGAAATTGGTGGTTGGGGTGAGGGCTCTGGGGTGGGGCTGGGGATGAGGGGTTGGGGTGCAGGAGGGTGCTTCAGGCTGGGACTGAGGGTGTTGGGCTGGTGGGAGGGGGTCAGGGATGCAGGCTCTGAGCGGTGTTTACCTCAAGCAGCTCCCAGAAGCAGTGGCATGTGTCCCCCCCCCCCCCACGGCTCCTACACGGAGGCGTGGCCAGGTGGCTCTGTGCACTGTCCTGTCCGCAGGCGCTGCCCCACAGCTCCCATTGGCCATGGTTTGTGGCCAATGAGAGCTGCGGTGGCGGCACTTGGGGCAGGGGCAGTGTGCGGAGCCCTCTGGCTGCCCCTATGCATAGGAGCCGGAGAGGGGACCTGCTGCTGCTTCTGGGAGCAGTGCAGAGTGGGGCAAGCCCCGGACCCCACTCCCCTGCGGAAGCTCGAGGGCCGGATTAAAACGTCTGGAGGGCCGTATGCAGGCCCCGGGCAGTAGTTTGCCCACCTCTGTTCTAGCCTGAGACATCCTCAGCTGAATGTCTATGACTGCAAATGAGTGAGGACCAAAACTAAAACGCCCCCATTTTCAGCAGGCCTCTGAACTGTGCATGTATCCATCTGCATGTGTCAAAACCATTTTGGACACTTACACTTGCATTTGTGTGTGCATATATGGAAGGGTAAGGACCTGACTGACTAAGCTGTGTGTGCAATGCCAGAGCTGTTTGCACGTGCAAATTTTGGGTGCACCAAACCACAGGAGCACTAAAAATGTGGGTTAATTTTCATTTAAAACAGTAAAATGTAAAACACGCATTTTTTCAGAAGTGTTTTTGTAAATCTAGCAGTTATTTCCAAAAGATTCATTTTTTTTTGTTACTGGCCATTTCCCAAATTATAAACTCCCAGGCAATGCAAATTGGCTTATAATCAATAGCGAATTTAAATCCGGTTATCCTAGCTGCATTTCTCACAGCGGGTGTTTTTTTCTTGGCGGAGTTACAGGTTGCATCTCAGCTGGGATAACAGCATTCCCTGAGTTTTACTGTACTGCCCACTTACACTGTGCAGCAGGAAATTCACGGCTCCTTACATACAGGCAGAGTCATTTGGCTTTGTGCATGGAGCCAAGCGGGAGTGGGATGGAGTTGGGCATTTACCCTCTTTCCCCAATCTGTGGGCCCAGTCTGGGGCTGCAGTACAGCTCCTCTCTAGCCACTATTTCAGCGGCTGGGCTGGAATAGCCTCCCTCTGTGCAGGCAATCTTGGGCCACTGGATCAATTTAAACATAGGTCCTGTCGCCGCCCTGTTATGTCCACAGCACCTCCCTCCGCATTGGCCTATCTGAAGCTAGTAGAGAGACCTACTCCGGGGCGTGTGGCTGGGCAAAAAGTTTCAGCCAAAACATTGTACTGGTGGAACAAGCCGATTCAGGTTGACCAGAATATTATCAAATTCGTGTCCATTTCAGCGACTTATTTCAGTTGGTGAAAAATATCCAGTGTTGTTTTGGCACTTTTGATCCAAAGCAACTTTTTGTTTCAAAATGACCTTCAATTTTATTTTTAAAACAGGGTGGGGAGACTTGAAATCCAAACAAAACACGCTAGGGGAAGCATTTTTCCTGACCTTTTGATTTGCCCTAAATTTTGAAAATGTTCAATTTTGGTTGACCTGAAATAATTCCCGCCCCCCAGAATTTCCAGCAAACTGAAAAATCCATTGTTTGCCCAGCTTTTGTAGGCAGTGGAGAGACTCCTGCCAATGCCAGTGTGGCCCCCATCTATGTGGTGTTCTCCTTATTACGGAATGGAGAGCTTGTATTTAACAGCCTAATTATTTGTATATAGGGATTAGCCCAGCAATGAGAGCCTGCAGCAAGCCCGTGTGTCCTGCTCTCTGCAGTCCAGAACCCCGCCTTCCAAAATGGAGGACGACCATTATTCTCTGCAGCCATATGTTTGCACAAGGACAGCCACTACACACACGCGTGTGCACTCGCATCCCCCGACATCCTTGTACAACAGCTATTCCTCCCGCACGTGCATGAGCGCGCACACGGGCACAGCCCCACCCTGGCGGATAAGTGGGACAGAAGGCCTTCGGGTGGAGGGTGACGTTAGCCCTGGCTGAGTGGGACTACAGTTTCAAAGAACGCGTTTTAAGCACACGGCAGCGCACCAGTAACCACGCACCAGGGAGTGCAAAGAAATGGCCGTGATTCCATAAGAGAACTGTAGCTCCTGGCCAATTGTTCCCTAACCTGAGCTCACGTAAACCAGGCCCCTTTATTTCTGTGCTCTGATTTAGGCACGCCTCATTTCAGGGGTGTGGCGTTCAACATGCAATGGGTCTGTTGACATGCCCGTCTAGGCACGCAATTGGTTATAGGCATACAACACAGGCTTTTTTCTCTCCTCCACACGGTCACCTGTTAACAGTGACACTGCTGTCAAATCCTGCGTTTTTCATTGTCCCTGTGCAGCCATTGGATGACCTCCTGAGGTCCCTTCCAACCCTGAGATTCTATGATTCTATGATTCATTGGAGCCCAGCTGGTTACAGGCTGGGAGTGAGCGAAGAGTCATTCCAGCTCTAAACCCCAGCCAGCCGTAAAAAGACAAAGGGGCAAATTCACACTGACGTACGCAGATGACGCCAATGATGTCAGCGGAGTTGCAGCCCCATATGACCGTGGTGACTTTAACCCAGCGTCTTTAATGGAACTTGACCCTTTAGAGGTTTGGCTCAGGCAGGGATTTAAAACATGTGAGGGGGCTGAGGTTGTCTGAAACTCATTTAGTCTGTCCCTAATCTTCAGATCCCACAGTGCTGAGCGCAGTACAAACACCTCAATAGGCCAGGTATCGTGCAAAGAGACTCGTCTTAGGCTATAGAGCAAATTATCTTGCTTTCACTAAAAACTGATGTGGAGGGGGGGCAGATTTCCCCACATCTGCCTTCTGCATCATTCTTACACCCTCCTCTGAAGCAGCTGGCTCTGGTTACTGTTAGAGTCAGGAACTGGAGTAGATGGATCTCGGGTCAGATCCCATCTGTCAGCTCCTATGTTCTTATGCAAAAAACTGAGGCTGATAAATGTGTATATCTGAAGGCTAGACAATTTATTTTGTTGTGTCTCCATGCATTTTAAAAGCGATAATGATACCGCTCCTTTAAAGCGCTTGGAGAGCTACTGATGAAAAACACGATATAAGAGCGAGGTGGTGTTATAAATAGTCCTGATCCCTTCCCACTTTTTTCAGGGGTGTTTGGTTATGTTTGGGAACATACGGTAAAATAAAGCATAGAAACGCACTGCAGTCTTACGCTAGTGGGAAAAGGACCGCCTTGAATTGCTTGCCTCTTTAGTATTGCTGTGATTGTCTCCTTTTCATGTAGGCGGGATACATGTCTGGGATGCTGGTTCCTGTGGGGGTTGGTATAGCTGGAGCCCTGTTTATCCTGGGAGCGCTCTACAGCATTAAGATCATGAATCGCCGAAGGAGAAACGGCTCCAGAAGGCATAAAAGAAAGGTACAGCAAATGCAAAGAAAACCCAGATCTGCTCTCCTGGCCCCTCTCCTGTTCCCATTTCTGATTCATAAAGTAAACACAAGCGAATTGTGGAGCATCTTTGTGCGTTTGGGTTGAAATGGACCACTGCTCTAGAGTATAGTAATTATAGTGGGGGAGGGCGGGTGAAGGAATTGAAAGTTTTTGCCCATGTAATTGAATCTATGCTTTTCTTTTCCTTAGCAGAGGGAATTTAACAGCATGCAAGATCGAGTAATGCTCTTAGCAGATAGCTCTGAAGATGAATTTTGAACCTGACTACAGAGCCGTTGTGATATCCAGTGACTTTTTTGGGGGCAAGGGGAGAGGAGGGAGCAAAAGGAAGGCGTTTGTGCTGCATCACTGCTATCAGCCACCACGTGCCACTGTGTAGTGGTTTTTACATCCTGGCAAAACAGGCATGTTGTATTCTAAATGTAATGCGCAATGATGTTTGTTTTTACACAGTAGTGAGATTACACATTCACACAGCGCACCTCATTGAAAGGCAGAATCCGTATTGTTACAGCTGGAGCTGCTACTAATGGATGATGACTTTGTTTTGATCACAGTGTAATATTTTTGTTCCAGCTGATGGTAATTAATCATAATTATTGCTGTCACCTAATTTCAGGATGGAAACCTTCACCGAGAATGACTTCTGTCCAATTAGTTAACTGTAAATGTTATGTAACCGGAGCTAGAGTTTGTCAGTGCTAAAATTAGCTGTTCTGCTTAATTAACAAATACACACTTGAACCACTTCCCTTGTCAACAGGAAGACGCCCAAGTATAGACCAATTATAGACATAATAATAGACTCACTTGTACATTCCTTGCCCCAATTTCCCTTGTCCTTTTAAAAAATCCTCCTTTTGACTGTGTTCCATGTTTAGGGAAAACAAATGGAAATGGCAACAAAACATGATTCACAGCCTAAATATTCAGTGCAGATTTCACCAGCATTATAACAGCACAACAAATGCCACCACACGCACATTGACAAATGCTAAGATGCTCTTTGCATGAATCTCTTAGCTTTTATTTAGTGTGCGGTTGGAATATCAAGCAGGCAAAAGAAACGGAAAAGGCAGGCTAGAGAGTTTTCATCTTAAGGGGCTTGTCTGATTATTTGTTTGGCGTGGTTCACTTATTATGCAGAGCTCTGCCCACTTAGTGGTGCTAGAGAAATAACAGTCGAGTGTCTGTCTCTTTTCACAATTGGCAACTAACTGCTATAAGCGTCACTAACACCTGTGGCCCTCTGCATCATGGAAGTTGCATAATGCTGTGGCTGCGTCCTCCCATCTGATTGATCAGGAAAGCCGGTGGCGTGTGGGATGCAGTACAGGCTGGGGGCTCATGCAAAAGGAGCTCTCCTCCTCTTGAGTGCTGAAGAGGGCCTCACCTGTGGCTGATAGATTTTTTTGGACCAGATTCAGATCAGGTTTAGACGTCATGCCAGCACAAGGCTGCCATGCATGTGGCTGTAGATGGTTAGGCAGTCATGGCTGGGGTACCTATGGTTATAGATCGCAAAGGCCCCATCACGTGGGAAGGGAAGTCAAGGCTGGGAAAGATGTGGTCAAACAGGAAAGGCAGGGCTGCAGTATGTGTGGTTGTGGATGGAATGGGCTCAGATTGGGAACATGTGGTCACAGGCCAGACGTCAGCTGAGGCTGGAGTGAAGGCAGCCATAGATTAGAAAATTGTTAGGCTGGGGTGAGTGTGGCCCTAGGTGGAAAGGCAATCAAGGCTGTAGCACATGCGGCCACAGGTGGCTGAGACTGGGGGCAAGTGGCCTTACTGGTCATTTAATCAGCAAGCGTGAGCAGCATCAACATGTGCAGCGGATCGCAAAATAACAGAGAATTAGCAAAATATGTTTCTGGAACTGAAGAGGAAGGAAGGGCACTGCTGTTGAACTGGTTGGTTGGTTGTTTCAACCCAGAATACGTGCTATGTTTTGTTGTTGTTTTTTTTAAAAAAAGGCCCCTTATTTCCTCTGCTCTGGCGTGCAGTGAGACGGCTGTTTCATTCTGCAGCCACATTACATGGATGCAAAAATCCTTATTCCCCAGTTGGAAATTGCCCCTCTTACAGGGAACCTCGACGAAAGCTGCTATGAGTCGAGGAGACAAGATGAGTCAAGTAAGGTCGGGCTGCTCATTTATCGAGATCGATCCCTCTAAATCTTGGAAAGAAGTACGAGAGACGTGTTTGAAGAATAGACAGGGTATGATTGAATTCTTTGTAAAGGTGAAAAGGACTGGCTAATTGCCAAGATGCGACATAGCAAAGCCCTGTAAGTTACACTGATGGCTGAGGGGATGATACAGAAGCCAGAGATACAGGGACGCCTCACGTCTGCCCTAGCGCCCTGCCCATACCCTCCACCCTGTGGGGGCCAGTAGCATTTGAGTGTGTAAATTCTATCGTTGGCATGCACAGATGATAGTGATCAAACACTGCACGGGCACATGATGGTGCGTGCAAAGCTGAGGCTTATGCTTTGAAAATCTGACTGGCTGCTGACTGCAGGAAACAGCTCACCCACCAACCAGTGGATACAGTGCGAACCGGAAAAATGGGATTCCTTCTCTGGGGTAGTAGTAGCTCTCCCGCTGGAAATGGAAGGTCAGTGGTCTGCAGAATGTCATGCACCAATGTGATGTTTAATAAGAAGCAACGGAGTTTGCTCACCCAAACCGAGGCACTTTGCAGTATCTCTTTCCCATGTAAGGGACCAGCAGGATTTGAAATGCGCCAATTGATGAGTCTTCCAATCTGACAACTCTGCATGGTGAGTCAGGGATTTCTCAGCAAACACATGGAAAATAGAGGTGGACTAAGGCTAAACAGAGCCAGTTCCAGCAAAATGTTGGGGTCCGCCTGGAGAGTGTCTTCCTTCAAGCACTCATCTGGGACAGACTTTCCCTCCCAACACCTCCAGATAGACTCTTGTCTTCCACCCCTGGGTCTTTGGTCTTCCCGCCTTGCTAGGCAGTCCCAGATCCCCTGGCAGCAATCACCTGTTTGTTCTGTTGCCGCTTGCTACTTTGCCTCTCACTGGTGCTCCGAGGTGTCTCTGACCATGAGGTCTGGATCTCAAGAATCCTGCCTAAATCCACCCCGGAAACATATAGCAATTATTTAAATGCAGTTTAAATCCAGGCAGGGTTGTTTGTTCTTATAACAAGTGGTTAAAGCCTCTTTCAGTCCTAGCTCAGAGAAGCATTCCCTCTTGGAATGAATGCCCACTCTTTTCTTCTCTCTCTCAAGTTGCTTGAAGGAGGGGAGATGGTTTTGAGATGTTGCTGCATTAACGAAATGAGGAACTTTGCTGGCTAATTACCTGGTCCAGCTGAGGCTTCTGGTAATGGGGAGGTCTTTTCCTTTGGACTCTTTGAGAAGGTGGCAGGGCTTGTGGCCAGGTCTGATGGTGAAAGCGAAGCCTTCAGCAGAGTGACTTTCATCCCGGCTCAGCTTAATTAATGTCTCAGCCAGAATCACCTTTTGGCAGGCTGGGAGCAAGAGACTATACAGGCAGCAGCGGGATATTTGTGGAAACTGTTCTTCCATCTTCAAGGGGGAGGTGGAAGAAGAACGTATGGGCTAAGGGCATGAACCGTTCTGTAGGAGTGAGTGTAACTGACTTAGGAGCAGCAAGGTTAGTAACTGCTCTCACTGGGCTCTTTGCCTGCGGCGATGCCCTGGAAGACAGATCTGAGCTGGTAGGGGGAGATGAGAGTCATAGGACTCAGGATGGCTCAGTGATACCCAAAAGGCTGGGAATCAGCAGGGCTTTCTGCAATGACAGTCTGCATTGTGCTCCTGCTAGTGATTGTTCACAAGGGGTAACAACAGTGTGGGACTATGTGCAGTAGATTTGTAGCCTGTGTTGATTGAGCAGGACAAGAGGAAGGGTGGGGGTGGCGGGGAGCCCGGTGCTAGGAATGTAAATAACGCTGCTGTGGCAGTACTGAAAGGAGTCCAGGGCCCCTCCGATGGGGATGTCAGCTTGCTGGATTGGAAAAGCTGCTAGTGAGCCACTCCAGCCTTTCATGGTGCTAATAAAGTCGTAGTTTGGGAAATGCGAACGTTGTACACTCAACCGTTTCTCTCTTTTCTCCACTGTCATTAAGTTCATAGGAAATTAAAAGGAAGGCTGTCTGTGGAAATGATGAAGCCGCATTTAAATGAAACAGCTGCATTTCTCTCTTCTTGTCTGTCAGGGTGTGTTTAACAGCCAAGAACAGCTCAGTAATATCGTGGATTTTATTCACACTACCTGTGCCAGGCACAGGTGCTAACCACAGTGCTGTAACAGCTGTGTCTGACGTAGGGTCTGATAGTTAAATGCAAATGTCTTAATGGTTAAATAGCACTTAGCCCTGGTCTACACTGTGTGTGTGTGTGGGGGGAAATCGACTTAAGATACGCAACTTTAGCTACAGGAATAGCGTAGCTGAAGTCAACGTATCTTAGGTCGACTTAACTCGGCGTCTTCACGGCGCGGGGTCGACTGCCGCCGCTCCCCCGTTGACTCCGCTTGTGCCTCTCGTAGAGGTGGAGTTCCGGCGTCGACGGGAGAGCGCTCGGGGATTGATTTAGCGCGTCTAGACTAGACGCGCTAAATCGACCCCCCCCAATAGATCGAGCGTTACCTGCCGATCCTGCGGGTAGTGTAGACATACCCTTAGATGCTGGAACGAGGGGTGCGTGAGGTGCTGCAGCCCCCCAGGCTTGAAGTGGTTTCCATTATATACAGAGTTTGCAGTTTGGTCCCATGGCTCTCTGCACCCCCACTATGCAAATTGCTCCAGCGCCCCTGCTTATGGGGTGACGTGAGCTGCCGCAGCAGGAAATGCCAAGCTCACTGAGATGCGCTACACTTCCTGGTCATGTTGAATGTCTTCCATTGTGGTCCATCTGGGGGGCCAGGGTGCACCCGCCTGTGGGAAGCAGCAGAGGGCCTACGACACTGTCAGGTGACGCTCAAGAGGACCCGATCCAAAGCCCGGAGAAGTCGATGGAAAGACGCCCATTGACATCAGTGGGCTTTGAATGAGGCTCAGAGTTTCTGGCTAATCTCCTCCCCCGGCAGGGTGCGGGAGAGGAGGCAGGTGGCATAGCCTTCCATAGCATTTGAAGGGAAAGCCCCAGTCCGGCAGATGCAGGGACATCCACAGAAAGGGCTGGTCCCTCCATGCTTTTGTTTCGGGCCTCCTTGACATTATGACTCCCTCAGGAACGGGGCTGTCATTAGCCAGGCACGCACTGTCCGGGCAAAACCATCCTCTCGGGCGGGCTGCAGCACAACATAACGCCAGTTCTAGCAGCACTGGTATCGACAGCTGCTTGGAGAGCCTCTCCTCCGATGAGGAGCATGCCACAGAATCCAGCCGCGACCTGGATCTTCCGATCCACCTCCCGCTCTGCACAGACAAGTCGAGACGACGGCCAGGCCCATTATTAGGCTGCCAGTGAAAAATCATTTTGGAATGTCTTTGGAAAGGAGGCCGGGCCTGATCCAATGTCCATTGAAGTCAATCGGAGTTGGAGCTGGCCAGGGCTGGCTCTGGCTTTTTTGCTGCCCCAGGCGCAAAAAAAACGGCTGGAGTGCTGCCGAAGGAGGGGGGGGGGGAAAGAGTGGAATTTCTGCCCTAAGATTGGCCTGAATGCCACCCCTTACAATGTGCCGCCCCAAGCATGTGCTTTCTAGGCTGGTGCCTAGAGCCGGCCCTGGAGCTGGCCCTCAGTACACACGCACTGTTTAACTGCATGTCCATTTAGGGCCTGATCCAAAGGCAGACAATGGAAAGACTTCAGAGGACTTTAAAATTACTTCGCAGACAGCAACCTGGGTTTCACCAGTAGCTGGACAAATCCGTTTGGAATAATCGGGATGCAGGCTGGGTGGGAGTCATGTCTTGTGGGACTAGGGTGCCCAGATAGCAAGTGTGAAAGATCAGGACAGGGGGCATAGGGTAATAGGCGCCTCTATAAGACAAAGCCCTGAATATCAGGACATCTGGTCACCGTATGTAAGAGTTGAAACCTCCCATCTCTTAAGGCTTCCTTGATTTTATTTGTACTTATGTATTAAAATAAACCACTTTTTTTTAAACTGCTTTTGTTTCTGGCCCTACATTGCAACAGTGGACTATCAGCCTCTGAAAATAGGGGTGTATCATGAAACCGTCGGCCCAGTGATAACCACAGTACAATGGTCCCTCTGCTTGGCACGAGGCAGGTAGCTTGCGTCTGTTACTCAGCGGATGCCTGGTTAGGAAGTTCATGCTAGCACAAGCCACAATTTATTGTAGGCATCACAAAAGAGTTTCACTGGTTTAAAGTTTTGGTTCAAATGAGAGGAGCAGGCCTGCTTGATGTGCAGTTCTTGTAATGACAAAACGTACCTTCACTGTACAGCTGCTGATTTTAAAACGTCTATCATGCTGGATGTGCACCTTCTCTTAGATTATTTTTTTGTGTGTGGACTGCATGGCTTCCATAAAGTGCTAACAGCAGTCCCTTATGCTTTACTGTGGATTTCTATTCCAAACAAGAACTACTGCTCATATTGTACCAATGGAATGTAGCACTTTGTTAAATTAAAATATCAAAAAATAAAAGCTGTCCATCGTATCTACCTTTAATTGACTCGCATCCTTGATTTATGGTTTGTCACTTTCACTGGCGTTTTGATTAATATTTAAGTCATATTTTTAAGACCCAAGCTTTGCTTTGCTTTGCTTTTGTGGTCTGATGTATTTGCATGTTTTAGGGGCCTATGCAAAATTCTGTCGGGGACTGAATCGTGATATTTGTGCACTTTTCCAAGTGATCCAGAAATAAGTTCTACAAATATTTCATAAAGAAAATAGGCCTGTTATCAAGTAATGCACTGGTGCACGGAAGGCGATTAGAAGAAGAGTTTATTTTGTTCAAATGATACAGAGGAATGGAAAGCATTTGAAAGTGAAAAATGTCGACCATATTTTTCAAACGTGTACATTATTGTGTATGCAATATGCCCATTGCATGCATAGATCAAAGGCTGGAGTATACGTAAATCTTTGTCTGTATGTAAAAAATGCACCCTAGTGTGTGGGTGCATTCCATGTGTTACACATGCATCTTGAGAACATGCAAAAATGGACAAGGTTGCTTAGGATCTTAAATTATAATGGCTAAAATTCACCATGTGGCACCTACATTCACCCTCTGCAGTGTTTCACTAACAATTAAATCTGGTTGAAGTTTTTCATCCTAAATATTTATTTTTTGACAGAAAATGTTTTACCCCCCCACCAAAACAGACATTTCCTTGGAGTTGTCCATTTCAATAAAAAAATGTCCCCAACCCACCAATATTTTTTTGGTTTCAGTCACAGGAAACGGAAACATTTTCTATTTTCATGGTTTTTGTTTTGATGAAAACCTGAAATTGTGTAGAGAAATTTTGTTTTTCATTTTTTGCTAAACTTCAGAGGGAGCTCCCCTCCCACCCCCCAACTCTGAATCTCCCCACGGTGCTCTAAGTACAGAGTACATCTAGGGTTGCCACGCATCTGGTAACGTGGCTGACCCTTTGAGGTCAGAAGAACATTTTTGTATATGTGAGCAGAGTTTTAAAATCACTTCTCACTGTACTGGACCTAGGTGCTGATTGGGAGCCAGAGAACTGGAATGCAGTAAAGGGAGCTGTGTGAGTTCTTTTTTGCTTCTTGATAACCTGTGCGGGGGATCAGAAGCACAGTTTGTGACTGGTTGGGAGGTTTGACTTTCAGTGTTATCCACCAGTCTTAGGAGTATCCACTCTCCCTTTTGCAGTCTGCCCTGACCTTGGCATTTCCAGTGAGGGCTGCCTCAGGCACCACAGGTCACTCCCTCATCTGGTGTAAAATGGAGTCTTCCTTTAAAATCAGTGGAACCACTCTGATTTCCACCAGCAGAGGAGCTAACCCTCTGGCTGCTCTAGGCCTGCAGTAGTTCCCACATCCTCTTACGGCAGTAGAGCTGAGCGTGTCCCAGACAAGGACAGCCTGTCGTTTGCTAACGACATGCCCATGTGTCCCTGTGACTGTAACGTAGGACGGGACGGTGTGTATGAAGACTGTTGGCCTGATCCTACACCAGTGAAATCAATAGAGGTTTTGCCAGTGACTCAAACTGGACCAGGACTTAACTTGGCCACCCCGTGATGCGATGCATTGACAGCATGGTTGGCATGTATCTGGGGTATGTATGTGAGGGTGGGGGATACCTGCTGCAGTTGGATATACAGATACAAACCTATATGATTCTACTTATGCAAAATCTTTTACAAGTCCACATCAAGCCACAGGGTTTATTTTTTTAGTTTAATGCTGTTTCAGTTAAAGCTCTTCTTGGCCTAGTTCCCAGAGACTTTGCTCTCTGTCCCTCGTGCAGGGCATGTTGCTGGAACAGAAATGGGGAATCCGGAGTGAACATTAGTCCAGATTTCTAATTAAAGAAGCACAAAAGCTTCTTGGGAGAGAAATAAGCAGGCTCTGATCGCAGCCACATCTCTGGAGAAACACGCTCCCAAAGATCAGCAGGGCAGAGTCTTCAAAGGAAAACTGCAATTGACTTTTAAAATGTCAGAATCACTTCCTGTAGTCGTGAATATGTTTGAGTTTTGTTTTTAAAATACGAAATATGCTTCAGTGCAAAGATGGCTAAAGAAACAGGAAGCTGCTGTCCTGTCTGCTGGAATTGATTGTGACAGAGGAAATGCTTCTTGGCATCTGAACGCAGGAGCCTTCCAGAGGCCCGTTATGGTGAGACGAGTTATACCATTATTAATTATTTGTATCGCCTTATTTGAATTTGTTCATTTAACACTGGTGCCCAACGAGCAGTATGCATGCACTCTCGACACCTTTTCAAGTTAAAAGAAGCTTACCTTAAAACAGCCGTGAAAGTCTCCAGCCCGTCTCGTGTATTCATCAGCTGTAGTGTGAGTCGCACTTCCCGGGTCAGACTGTTGACTTCATTGGCAGCTGCACAGGCTTCAGTGTCTGCCCGCAGGGAATTCACTGCAGGATTGGGGCCACATTAAAATTCCAGTTGGGAAGCGGGAGGGCTAAAGGTGAGAGAGTTTATCGTGTCTTATGCTAAGCAGCATTGGACCTTGCTCCGTATTTGCATGGGAAATCCCCAGGAAACCCCACAGTGTGCAAGAAACAATGGTGACTCAGTAGGTCTCACTCTTTGGAGGCAGTACTGAATTGACGCCCCAGCACAGCGCTACCTTTCAGATGAGACATAAAATTAAATGCCCGGTCACTAGGCCCAATTTTTTTCACCTAGCAGCCCAAGATCCATAGGTGAACATTCCCGGGCAAGTCCATACCTGTATTTGTGTGTGAAGTTTTTCCAGCTACATTGTCAAATCAAGTGATTACAAGAACAAATAGTTTAGACACTTAACCAGCTATTTGCATGCACGGTCACCTGATTTGTGTGGGAAATGGCAGTACTATATATACAAATGTAGGAGTCCAATTGCACGTATGTGCAACCTTGGCTTCACTTTCTAAAAACATTGCCTTCAAGGTTCCATGGCACTTTCAGCAAGAAGAGGGATTTTAACCCCAGCGCCCTGGCCAGTTTCTATATCAGTTAATTGCTTTCTGCTTACATATATTTCCCCTGCAGTTTCCAAATGGATACAGTATTCATCTTCCTGTCCTGACTTTTAAATGGTTATGCAGTGCCGCTGTGCCCCATTAAACAGCTGCCATGCTTCATCACCGGGGTGTATGAAATGATCATCGTGTTTGTAAAGTGTTGTGAGAGTGAATGTAAGTGATTTTGATCTTTTCCAAAACTGTTTAAAACAGCAACGTTAAAACAAAAAAAATCACACCAGCAGGATCTTTTGGGAATGACAGACCCCTTTACCTCAAACTTATTTTTAAAAGTGGTATTAGGGTCATCTTAAAATATAAAGAACTGACCATTTCTCACGGTTTTACATTAATTTGAAGGGTGCCTTATGATGGTTTTATTTTTTTCCCTGTTGAAATGAACTAGTACATGTGCATCCCTGCACTTAATCTGATCTAAATCACAGCCAGTTTCCATACCCGTGCAATTTGTGGTCCACCAGGGGAATCAAGATCCTCATAATTCCCAGGCAATTAATTTACTTTACTGTGTGGGTACAAAGGAGAGTGGTGGGAAGACCTGTGAGCTTTTAACATATATTAAAAACAAAATCACCCCAACATGAATAAAACTAGCTTCTCCTCACTCATTCATACCCAGCAAGAAACCAACCAAAAGTGAAAATCAAGAGCTTGCAGTCCCCCCGCCTTTGGTGCTCCTCCATCTACTGTCCAGCCCGGGAAGACAGAAGAGCTTTGCAGATTGCCAGGAAGCTCAGTAGGTTCAGGTTATTTGTGACCAAAGGTATCTGAGTTCTGAATCAAGGGCTCTTCATGGAGAACCCTCTGCTGGGATCCAGGATCTCTCTTGAACCAGGGGCCTGTAGAACAAATGTCTCACTGACCTCTTCTGTGGTATCTCGCGGGGACAGAGGCAGTTTCTGAAGTAGGCCGGGTATTAAACCATCGGGGGCTTTATAGATCTGGCCACTTTGATCATGCAATTCAAGGGCTTACTTAGGACAGAGTCTAGCAGCTGGCAAATGGAGCATACAGACTAATTGACATTTCTAAAATGTCTATCAGGGATGGTCTAGACAGTAATTGGTCCTGCCATGAGGGCAGGGGGCTGGACTCGATGACCTCTCGAGGTCCCTTCCAGCCCTAGAATCTATGAATCTATGAATAATTTGAGGAGTTCCTAGCTCAGTGACCGGTGATCACAGCTCATTATGCCCCCCATAATCACCTCACTGCTATTTTGATCTCTCTGCTGTCTCTTGTACTCACCTGCTGTCTCCCGTTGTACTCACCTGCTGTCTCCCGTTGTATACTTAGGTGTGAGTTCTTTGGGGCAAGGCCTGTCTTGTTACCATGTGCTTGTACCCTGGTGAGCACATGGGTATATCTACACTGCAGCTGGAGCGAGCTTCCCATTGGTAGACAGACTCACGCTAGCAAGGCGTGTGCTAAAACTAGTGGTGTGGACATTGCGGTTTGGGAGGTAGCTCTTGCCCTCAAGCCCACCCGACCCCCTAGACCTTGTCTACATTACCCGCCCACACCCTTATTTTTGGGCGCTAACTTGAGCAGAGCTAGCACGTGTGTGTCTACTTGAGCTGGGAATCACACCTTCCAGCTACACTTACCCTAGGTGTGCACTTGTTGCTCTGATTGTCTTACCTGGACGCTGCATGCATGCACCCTAGAGTATGCAGTTTCTGCTGTCCGTGTTTCTGTGAATGAATTGCTGTTTGTTTTGCAAACAAAGTTTGTGAAGTTATTCTAAAATGGTTCCAATAATATGACATCCACATTATACAATTAGAAAGAGAGACTGAGCTGCAAAAATCAAGGGAGTGTTCCTGGCCAGCCTGGGACTATTTCAAGCAAAATGAAACTTACCAGATATTGCAGACAAAAAGACTCTAAGGATAAGCTAGAATCTCCGAGGACATTAACTTTTGAAATCTTTTTCACTTGAATGTAGGAGCATGGAAAGTTAAATTGGAATATGAAAAAGGAGCCTGACATATTAACCAAGCTCCACTACACTTTAATTTTAAGGAGGCTTTTATGTAGACAATAAATTGGTAATGTGTTTTTAAAAAAGCAGTTGCAAAAATTTGACCTTCTTCATATAAATAAATATTCTGAATTAAACGGAGAGAGAGCTAACACAGCCACAATGATACATACAAAATCTAGATCGTGAAATCAATTAACCAGATTCAGTATGTAGTTTAGCTAATTTTTGGTAGCATTTGCACAATAGCACTATGGATGAGATTTTCAAAGCAGCTCCTCGCATTAGGTCCAAGGCGGAGGGGTGCTAAATTCTTTTGCAAATCTGGCTCAAAGCATCACGTAGGCGCCACTAGGTGCTGAGCAGTTTTTGAATATTTGGCCCTTATTTAGGCGCCTAGATGTGACCGCTGAGCTCTTTTGAAAATCTGGCCCTGGGTACACAATACAAGTGCTCTGTGAATGCCTAGGCAAGCCCAGTTTTGTGAAATTCTAATTACACACACCCTGATTTTGTTCTGAAATCAGTAGGACTTCAGTGCGATCAGGATCTAGTCCTTAAATCATAGAATCAGAAATGTAGAGCTGGGTGGACCTCAGGAGGTCATGCAGTCCAGGCCTTCCAGATTAAGGCAGGACCAAGTAAACCTAGACTACCTAAACCAAACAGGTGTTTGTTCAACCTGTTTTTAAAAACTCCTGAGACAGTAATTCCACAACCCCCCTGGGTAACCTTTCCCAATACTTAGCTATCCTTATTGTTCTTCCTCGTATCTAATCTAAAATCTCCCTTGCTAAAGATTAAGCCCGTTACTACTTGTCCTACCTTCAGTAGACAGATCACAGCCTCTTCATAACACCTCTTCACATATTTGAAGATGATCAGGTCCCTTGTTCAGCCTTTTTAACCTTTCCTTATAGGTCAGGTTTTCTAAACCTTTTGCCATTTTTGTTGCTGTCCTCTGGACTCGCTCCAATTTGTCCATATTTTTTCTAAAGAGTGGCGCCCAGATTTGGACACACTACTCCAGGTGAGGCCTCATTAGAGCCATGTAGAGCAAAACAATTACCTTCGTCACTGCCCTAAACGCCAGAGGCGTAATAGGAACATGATGAAGATGATCTTACATAGGACACTCCTGTTAATATTCCTGTTAAGATGGAGAATAAATATTTAATCATGGGCTCTTCGGTCTAGCAGAGAAACGACTAACACGACCCAATGACTGGACATTGAAGCTGGAAAATTCAGACTGGAAATAAGGTGTAAATTTTCAACAGTGAGGGGAATTAATCATTGGAGCAATTTACCGGGAGTTGTGACGGATTCTCCATCACTGACAATTCTTAAATCAAGATTGGACGTTTCCCTAAAAGATCTGCTCTAGGAATTATTCTGGGGAAGTTCTATGGCCTGTGTTAGACCAGATGTCCGACTAGGTGATCACAATGGTCCCCTCTGGCCTTGGAATCTATGAATATGTAGCTAGTTGCTTTCTAGACTGTCTATATAGGTATGAGAGAACACAACGTCTAGCCGTCCCCAGGCGCAATGTGTTTGCTCTCCCTTCCCAACACGGACTGCTGAACAGTGAAATCCTTGTCTGAAGGAATTGCTTTCTGTTAGCATTTATTTTACTAAAGCAGAATGGGAAGGTTAAAAGGCGTCTGTTCACCTGAGTGTTGTAAACTGACCACTCTCAGTGTGTTCTGTGTTGGGAGAAAGCGCCCCGTGAATAGTAACCGCTGAATGTATCGTTTAAAAAAAAAAAAAGCTGGCCAGCTCTCCTGCTGCTGTTCAGTAGCAGTGTTGTGCAACAGGGTGGCCTGTGGCTAGCTCAGCCCTGTTCAGTTAGCCCCACCTGTGCTGTGATTAGCTGCAGCCCAGTGGGGCAAAATCTAGGGGGTCAGACGTTGGTATGGTGAACACCTGGGCCTCATTAAACACACTGTCAGGAGGAATCTGGGATAGGAGCCACAGCATAGGCTCCTGTGGGAAGGCCTGTAAGAAACAGGGGGGTCCCTAAGAGAAAATCTCCGAGTCCCAGGGAGGGGAGGCCATGGAAAACCTGTCAGCCCCACAAGGGGCAGAAACTTGGCTGGCAGGAGGTTTTGTTTCGTTGTTCAAACTGGACTTTGTTATCGTGGAAGGGGGCTGAACGCTAAGTGTGACTTGGCCAGAGACACCCGGAAGAACCAGGTTGGCCAACAATAGGGACTGCTAGAGTGAACAAGTCCTTGCAGTGCCATATTGCGATGCCAGGGGGCACTGCGGTGGTGGTGAGTAGAACTGCCTATGGGTCGTTTGGGAGGTCCTGAGAGCAACCAGGCCAAACGAGTGAGAGCCCACCCCTCCCTTTCTGTCTGTGCACGCGCCCGCCTGATGCCTTTTAAGTTTCAGCTCTGCTGATGTCCGAGTGGCAGATATCCCCAGGCAAAGCTGATGGGCATGGTGGTGTAAGTTGGTATAACTAAGATGCCAGTGGGAGGGTGTAGCTGGAGGAAGCACTGGTGTTGCAGGCTGTCACAGAGCGAGTTTGGCCCAGTCTCTCTAATGTTCCTCAGAGTCAGATTCCTCGAAATATCACGTCGTTTCTCTGGAGAGAAGGGGGAAGGTGCACCCCCTGTATCTTCCCGTGGAACAATGGATAATATCAGCGCCAATTGCGCTGAGAAAATGGGACTCCTGCTGTCAAAGAAAAGGCTAAGGCTTTCGGCTGGTCAACGCCAATTACCTCCGGAGGGAGGATTTAAAGAAACAGTACACATATATCCACACACCTCCGCAAGGGTTGTGGCATCATGGCTCTGGTGTGCGCTCCCTGGAAGTCCCCGAAGGACAAATGCTAGCCAGGGTTCTGTCAGAAATCTCCATCTGCAACGTCCCCCTATCCTGGCGTTGCCAGCACACATAAGGGTGCTAAAGCCAGAGGCTTGTCTCTTAATCCCGAGGGTAATAGAGGCCTAACAATTAAATTAAGCCTTCTAGCAAAATGATTTGTGTGATCCTTGGCTGTTTGATGGTTAAGAATAACTCGCGGCATCTTACGTTGTATAGTTATATAAGGCTAAGTGTTCCCACATGACCCTCGTATCTATGTTGTTGCTCACAAACACATGGGAGAGGTGGAGGGACCAGACCAGATGCTGAGAGTGCATATGGTCTAAGGGTTCTGTAGGTAGCCTCTCGTGTAGCATGGTAGAGCCTCACTAATGTGCACGTATGACTGGGAACCTACTGGCATGTATTGCATTTTGTAGACCAGGAAGTGAGTGAAGACGTAGACTAACCTAGCCTGCGAGATGCGTGATTTGGTGCCTTATTTATCCATTCTTTTAATCAACGTGTTGTTCTTAATGCTGCACTAGGAACGGGTCTGCTGTCTAGTTGGCAAAAATAATGCGTCATTAATACTAGCGGGCCTCAGTGCCACATCTGCTATTCAAACTTTTCGGAGAGGTGGAGAGAAACTGCCCCCTTTGGTGTGGATTGGTGCGTTCTGGTATGGAATAACTAGCCTCTGGAGAGCAGCGTCTGTTCGGGCCTGACACATCCCTGCTCTCGGGTTTTTCACAGCATGGGCATGTCTGGTGTAAGGAGTATTGGAAATGGTCCACTCCACTGAGTGGCACCTGGTCAAAGTCCTTTTCTCTTCAGAGGCAGCTGTCTGCTTGGAAGCGGACTACCAGCAGTGGCACTCCTTCAGAGCGCCCTGGGAGCAGCAGGCCTTCTCCATCTACAAATATGGCTTAATGTAACCAGTTCGGGTCTGGCTGCACTTCAAGCTGGGGGATGGAGGTAGTTCCCAGCTCGAGGAGCAGGGCCAGCACGCCCACTAGGCGACCCTAGGCGGTCGCCTAGGGCACCGGGCTCCGTGGCTGAGCTGGGAGCCAGGGGGTGGGGGGAGGCGCCACGGGCGGGGGGAGGCTGCCACGGGCGGGGGGAGGCTGCCACGGGCGGGGGTCTGAGCTGCCGGCACGTGGGGGGGGGGGAGCTGCCGCGGGGGGCGGACTGGCTGATGGGGGGGGCGGTGTTAGCTGGGGGAGGGGCGCAGGGCTGGTGCAGCGGCCCTGTCGAGGAGATGCTCCTGTGCCAGCTCTGAGTGAGCTAGCGCACACAAAACAGTGTAGCGCTGTCAGCTTGAACGGCGGGAAGCGCTAGTTGTCCCGCGTACCTGTGGGATGGAGACCATAGGTACATAGGCAGGGCGGCTAGCCCCTTCTGCGCTTCTTGTTGCTGTGGCTGTGCTCAGGGCTGGCCCGGGGATGGCCCCTCGGGTTGGGAATTACACCCCCCCGCTAGAGCAGAGTTAAATGCCTGGGTGGCGCGCACACGCTGGGTGTAGACGGATGAGACTGGGTTAGCTTGGCCCTGTAAATGTACTGAGGGAAGCGAAGCAGCTATAAGCCAGGTTTAAAGAGATTGAAGTGGGTCCACATACAAAGCGGCGCTGATTTAGCTGAAGCAGTTTAAAATGGTGCCTTTACTGTGGACTGGTCCAACTCTGTAGCCAGAGGGTAATACCCTAGCATAGGCCAGGCAGTGCGGTCTAGTGGGTAGGCTGCTGCATTGGGACTCAAAAGAGCTGGGTTCTATTTCTGGCTCTACACTGAGCTGCTGTGGGAGTTTGGTTGTTGCTTCACCTCTCTGTGCCTCATTTTCCTCTTCCCCCTCCTTGTCTTGTCCAATTTAGATGATAACCTTCTTGGGCCGGGGACCCTCTCTCATGAGGTGTAGGCAGCATGTGGCACCAATGGGCCCCCAGTCTCCGCTGGGTGCCTCTCCCTGCTACTGCACGACTAACACTGTTGCCGAAACAAGCGGGACAACTTTTGCTGCAGGGATGTGTTTAAAGACAAAAGCGCCCCTAATTCTCCCAGGGTGCCTTGGGCTGGTGGGGCTGAGGTGGTACTAGCAGGGGCTGGTTCCTGGAGCCTTTCCACTGGCAGGTAGCCGGATGGCTTGCCTGAGCCTGTCACTGAGCAGTGAGCTCTTTTGTGCTTCTTCCTTTAAACAGGCTTGCCTGTGTCCCCCTGCCCCCGCACCTGCTCCGAGTGAACTCCATGCAGTCTAGGCAGCTGCCTTCTTGTGGAACCTGCCCCCTTCCTGCAGTTACACAGGGAAACCAAAATGGGGTGATTTCTATAGCATTCCAGTCTGGAGGTGGAGGGAGTATGGTCTAGCGATTAGAGCAAAGCTCTCAGACCCAGGACCCCTGGCTTCTCTTTCCTGCCTTATGGAGGAATAAAGTCAAGGTGGAACTCGCTGTGTGGTCAGAGGGAAGTCACTTAAGCCCTATTTTCTTCATGTATCCAGCAGCAAATAGATATTTCACTTACCTCGCAGGCCTGCTGAGGGGCTTAATGTATCCTCACAAAGTGCTTTGGGAGCCTCCCACTAAAGGTGCCGCAGAAGTGAAAAGTATTCGTATTCTAAGTCCGAGTCGAAAATTGCTGCTCCTGAGAGCCCACTACGGGTCCAGCTAGCGACCGACCGTTCATGCAAGGAGAGATGTCAGGAAAAGTAATCGCTGGCTGGGTGTAGTCTCTGTGTGAGACTGGAAAAAGGTTGACTCACACTCTAACCAGTACTTTTCAGCATCTCAGGTCAGGTCGACACGAGAGGCACTACATCGGCGCAGCTGCAGCGCGTCTGGTGAAGACGCCCTGCGCCGACAGGAGAGCGCTCTCCCGTCAGCGTAATTACTCCACCTCTGTGAGAGGCGGGAGAACGTCTCCCACTGACATAGCGCCGGTATGGACAGTGCTGAGGTCTCTGTAACTCGTGTCGCTCAGGGAGTGTCTTTTTCGCACCCCTGAGCAATGTAAGTTAGATCGACTTAAGCAGCAGTGTAGACCTCCCCTCAGCTTGCATATTTAAACAAAAGATCTTAGAGATGTTTTCTGGAAAGCTGTTGCATCTGCTGGATGTGCTGTGAGGAATGAAGACAAAGACCAATGAGTTTTTTTCACTTGACAAGAGCAATAACGCCCCCTCAAATGCCATGGCTAGAATCTTACTGCTCTAATAAAGTGGACGTTATGCGGAAAAGAGGAGAGATCCGCTCTTGAACACTTGCTTGGGATGACTGACAGAATTCAAGAAGGAGAGTTAACTTTTTGTCCAGATGTCCAGAGCCATTCCACCACGAAAACAATGTCTCTTAAATTATTGAAATCAATTCAGCTGCATTCTTATTTTGCATTGCAGGCTTATGCTGCCGTTCAAGCTGGAGCCATCCTTGCTGATAAATATTATGCTTATAAATGCCAACCAACAAACTGGGCAGGTAGGAGTTTCGCTGTCTGGGCTCCTAGGAAAGTTAAGACTAATAGTAGCTTTTGTTGTAGTGAGATTACTCTTTAAGGCCAGACTGAGGATAACTTCAAAAGTGACGGAGCTGTTCATTTCATCACTACGGACGGAGTCGTATAATGGACTTGCTCAAAAGACAGCTTTAGCAACCCCATCAAGAATGCCTCTGCTCCAGGAGTATCGTGCTAATCTAGTATCCTATGTTGCTTACAGTGCAGTATTTAGCATCACTAATGGAAAAATATATATTGACTGCTCAATGACTATTAAATAGATACTGGTCTTATTAGATTAATAGTCTGTGCTTTATCACCATCCCACCGAGCATCTCTACAGCTTTGCCTGGGTACTGCTCTGCCTCGAGAGCTACCAACTAGCCATTCATGAGCCTGAATCAAAGCCCATATTTCGATTTGAATACTCTAGAAACCCATAGGATTTAATAGAAAATAATAACGTATCTTTAAGGTTTTTAAGCCATCTTACAGAATTCTAGTGCAGGGATATAATTTACTGTTACATTCTATAGGATGGCTCAAAACACCCATAAAAAGGTCATCATTCCCTACTAAGTCCTGTAGGCCTCTTCCATAAGGGAAGGTAGGCAGGCAAGCAACCTACTGTGGCAGAGCTCCAACCTTGTCCCCGTGGGTCCTGTGCTTCTAGGCGGTTTATGATAGCCTCAGAGGCTCACTGTGACCCTCCACATAGCCCTTCTCTCTCTAGGGCCAGGGTTACAGTCTCCTGAGCCCTTTTCATCATAAGCCAGCCAGGAGGTTGGTGAGAGAACTCCCACAGTCTCTGTTGCCCCTATGGGCTTATTGTAGACCAGTTTAGCCCCCTGTTCTGCCAGAGGCCTGTCTTCTTCTCGTAGTGGCGTGTTGGGGGGAACCCGGGCCCACCCTCTACTCCGGGTTCCAGCCCAGGGACCCTAATGGTAGCAGCTGTTGGCAGCTGACCTTTCACTGTCCGAGTTGCTACCTTTCCCTGGGCCACTTCCCCACAGCTGTCCCGCTTCTCCCTTCTTCACCCTTACCTTAGGGCTCCCTTCCCAATGGCTTGGGGGTGTCTTCACTGCCCAGCCCTTCAGCAGCACTTCTCTCCCTTGGCTCTCTCCCAGCCTGACTGGAGTGAGCCCTTTTATGTGCTCAGAAGAGCCTTAATTAGCATCAGGTGTTCACATCACTTTAATGGCCTCACCTGACTCTTTTCACTACATAGAGTCCTGCTTACAGCTAGAATTCCCCTCTTGCCAGGTCCACCATCACCCGGAGTAGAAGATTCTGTGACATTTGTTCCTTTTATACCCCTTCAGGACAAAGAATGTGGCTCCCCCTGAGCTCAGCCACATACATCATTACCCAGCTGGGTTCTCTGGCAATCCTTGCACTGAAGGTAGAACGCTCAGGGGGAGAGTTTTAACCCTTTCCATCCTCATCAACCACTGGACAGGATTTCTGCCTTATGTACCAGGTGCCAATTACAATCAAAGCATCGTAGCCTAGAAGAGACCTCGAGAGCTCATCTAGTCCAGTCCCCTGCACTCATGGCAGGACTAAGTATTATCTAGAGCAGGGGTGGCCAACCTGAGCCTGAGAAGGAGCCAGAATTTACCAATGTACATTGCCAAAGAGCCATAATAATACATCAGCAGCGCCCCATCTGCCCCCCCAGCACCTCCTGCCTGCCGGCAGCCCCCAACACTCAGTGCCTACTCCCCCCTGCCCACCGCAATCAGCTGTTTCATATGTACAGGAGGTTATGGGGGGGAGGGGGGAGGAGCGAGGGCATGGCAGGCTCAGGGGAAGGGGTGGGGCCTTGGGAGAAGGGGAGGAGTGGGGGCAGGGCTTGGGGCAGAACAGGGGGTTGAGCAGTGAGCACCCCCCAGCACATTGGAAAGTTAGCATCTATAACTCCAGCCCCGGAATCAGTGCCTAAGTAAGGAGCCGCATATTAACCTCTGAAGAGCCGCATGTGGCTCCGGAGCCACAGGTTGGCCACCCCTGATCTAGACCATCCCTGACAGGTGTTTGTCTAACCTGGTCTTAAAAATCTCCAATAACAGAGATTCCACAACCTCTCTAGGCAATTTATCCCAGTGCTTAACCACCCTGACAGTTAGGACGTTTTTCCTAACGTCCAACCTAAAGATCCCTTGCTGCAATTTAAGCCCATTGTTTCTTGTCCTATCCTCAGAGGTTAAGGAGAACAACCTTTGTAACAACCTTTTACATACTTGAAAACTGTTATCATGTCCCCTCTCAGTAGTCTCTTTCCCAGACTGAACAAACCCAATTTTTTCAATCTTCCCTCATAGGTCATGTTTTCTAGACCTTTAATCATTTGTGTCGCTCTTCTCTGGACTTTCTCCAGTTTCTCCACATCTTTCCTGAAATGTGGCACCCAGAACTGGACACAATACTCCAACTGAGGCCTAATCAGTGCAGAGTAGAGTGGAAGAATTACTTCTTGCATCTTGCTTACGACACTCCTGCTAATACATCCCAGAATGATGTTTGCTTTTTTTCCCTTTTCTCTTTTTTTGCAATAGTGTTACAAAAATTAGGGCTAGTTGTGTGATGTGGAGCAAGACTACTCGCTCATTTGACATAGGGTGACAAAACAGGAATTGAATAGTAAGAGGCTTTGGTCAATGCTGGTCTGAGCTGGGTTCAAACCAGCCTTCTGGCGGTATAAAGTTTATTATCCCTATTCCTGTGTCCTGTGACACTCATTTCCCTTTCTAAAGGCATGAGCCGGGATTGTCAAAGGAGCCAAACTCCCATGGACCTTGTAAACTGTACAGTAGATGGAAGAAGTGAATGTCTGGCTCAGAACACCCCAACTCAGGTTGCAATAATGTTCTTCCTCTGCAGTGTCTTAAGACTCCCTTCTCATGACTAGTGCACTGAGAAGCAGGCCTCGATGAACCCATTCTGATGAGGATACTGATGACTAGAGGTCCTACCAGTCAAAATCACCAAGACCACAAAGAGTTAATTTTACTTGCCTTTACATACATTCACATTACAATTCACTTTAAGAAGGAAGTTGCATAACCATTTTTTCCAGGCCAAAAATTCATTTGTGGCAATCGCTAGCAATTTTTCTCCATAATATAAACCTGTCAGTGTCCAGCTCCCTGCAACGGCACAAAAAGTCTGTTACAGAAAATCTCAGCGAGTCTGAATAGTGCCTTTCAGATTCAATATCGACTCCCCAGGGTGAAGCATTTCCCTGCCAAGTCAGTCTGCCAGAAGGTTCATTTTTTTTCTCACACTAAAACAACCAAGAGATGAGAGATTTTTCTGGGTTGGTTTTTTTGGCCTGATAAGAATGAAGCTTTGCTGCTTTGAGGAGAGAACAGGCTCCAGGACCCCCTCATCAGAGTATGTAAGTAAAACCAAAAACCAAAAAAGCCCTGTCCTGTTGTCAAACTGAATCCGAGCTTGGCAGGACTTTCCTCTTTTCTGTACATGAGCAGGAGTCTATTTTACCACCTGCTTCTTCCTATGGATTGACTCATAACTCTGGTGTCTCTGCTGTCCATCTGTAGTGAGCACAACTGACCTGTTGCTCCGGAATCTCAATGCAGGGGACGTAAAGGGATCCATTGGCAAACAGATCTGCTCCGCTTCAGACTGAGATGGGTTTTGCTGGGTAGAATAGCGCCTGGGCCAACTTTTGTGCTAAAACCCAGAGCTGAATGACTGACCTTTCCAGCTCCTGAATGTGTCTGTGCCTGAGATGTGTTGCCTAGAAATCTTCTTGCAAACCATTCTAGTAGCAGTGTGGAGTCGCATCTATTGCAGAGTCCAAGATCACACAAGTACCTTGCAGGGAACAACATTTTGCCATTACAGCTTGTGAGACCTGCAGGGCTGGGAACAGAGTGGCAGAGACCAAACAAAGGGTCCTTCAGTCCTGCCGTCTGTGGAGGTGGAGATAGTCTGCTGCAACACAGACCCAGGGTCTGGGCCACGCCCCCAAAGCTGCAGCCTTTAACTAAAAAAGGCTCAGCAGGTTACTTGTCTCCAGCACCCAGACACCCAGTTCCCAATGGGATCCAAACCCCAAATAAATCCGTTTTACCCTGGATAAAGCTTATACAAGGTAAATTTGTGAATTGTTCACCCTCTGTATCACTGATAGAGAGATATGCACAGCTGTTTGCTCCTCCAGGTATTAATCCCTTACTCTGGGTTTATTAATAAACAAAAGTGATTTTATTAAGTATAAAAAGTAGGAGTTAAGTGATTTCAAGTAATAACAGTCAGAACAAAGTAAGTCACAAAGCAAAATAAAACAAAACACACAAGTCTAAGCCTAATACATTAAGAAACTGATTACAGGTAATATCTCACCCTCAAAGGTGTTCTAATAAGCTTCTTTCACAGACTAGTCTCCTTCCTAGTCTGGGCCCAATCCTTTCCCCCGGTGCAGTCTTTGTTAGATCCAGCAGACATCTCAGGTGGTCAGCAGGGGTTTTCTCATGAATGGCTGCCCCTTTGTCCTGCTCCACCCCCTTTTATAGCTTTGGCACAAGGCAGGAATCTTATGTCTTTCTGGGTCCCCACCCCTCCTTCTACATGGAAAAGTACCAGATTTAAGATGGATTTCATTATCAGGTGACATGGTCACATGTCACCATAAGACCCCCTAGTCTCTATTCTTCCTGGGTTGGCCCCCACGTACACAGGAAGGTTTGCTGGTAAATAAACCATTTACAACCAGTTGTCCTAGTCAATGGGAGCCATCAAGATTCTAAACCACCATTAATGGCCCACACTTTGCATAATTACAATAGGACCTCAGAGTTACACTTCATATTTCTAGCTTCAGATACAAGAATGATACATGCATACAAATAGGAGGAATATATTCAGTAGGTTATCACCTTTGTTATGATACCTTACAAGAGACCTGTTGAAGTCGGTAAAGGGAATTTGGATGCAGGCCTTTATATGAGCAAGAGTCAGGCTAACTCTAGCTGTAATAACGCAAGATTTGTAGAAGCAGGGCTCACGTCAAAAGCGGGTTAAAGGGCAGCAGAGTAGAGTCAGCGTGACCCAACCTTAAAATAGCTATGTTTTAAGAACAAAAGTAAAAAAATACAGGAATGGGCAAAACATAATATAAACAAACTGTTAATCATTACTGTATGTAACAAAAAGTATAAATGCTTGCCTTAATTGTTTATCTTTAGAGAGACCTGCCTAGAAGGGGGAAACCCTGTGTCCTAGTGCACTCTCTCCCTCTGTGCAATTGCTTAAGTTAATAAAATGTATCTGCCTTGCTGCACCCAAAAAAAGAGTAAGAACTCTGTTTTTCTCCGACAGACCTTTTGCACAAAGCATATTCCAGTTACATCATGTTCACACTCATAAGCATATTTCCATGAAACATATGGAGTGCAACGTCACAATGTAGTCCAGCAAGATGTCCTTCAATCACATTCCCTTTCAGCTAAGCCCTGAACAATACTTAGGTTACGTCTTCACTACCCGCCGGTTCAGTGGGTAGTGATCGATCTATCGGGGATCGATTTATCGTGACTCGTCTAGACGCGATAAATCGATCCCCGAACGCGCTCCCCGTCGACTCCAGAACTCCACCTCAGCGAGAGGTGGAAGCGGAGTCGACGGGGGAGTGGCAGCCGTCGACTCGCCGCTGTCCTCACGGCCAGGTAAGTTGACCTACGATACGCCAACTTCAGCTACGCTATTCACGTAGTTGAAGTTGCGTATTGTAAGTCGACCTCCCCTCCTAGTGTAGACCTGACCTTAGCACCTGCAACTCTCTTTTACTTCTGAAGCGCCGACTCTGTCATTTGCTTTACTAGAGTGTAATGGGGAGAGAGAAGCCAGGGTGAAAGTGTGGCCATGACGGAGGGAAAGGACCGCATCTTTCAAGCCTTTTGAGTTGAGTGACTTCTTTGAGATTACTCTCTCCCATCCCAGCCCCCAAGATGGCTCAAACCCCTGACTGTTAATAGGTCTAAGTTCAATCCTGACCCTGCTGAATTCAATGGCAAACCTCCCATAGTTAAGTAGGAGAAGGAGCAGGGCCAGTGTGAGTAGGTGCATTGAGGCAGTTCTCACACTAGGTTGGCTTGGGGTATAGAGGGCTCATCACTCATTTTGTAACTGCATCTTAAATGGTGAGTAATAACGATACCCCCGTACTTATTGCCACGCTGGAGGGTTGGGGACTATTGTTATTGAAATGATACCGACACAAGATTATGAATGGGGGACTAAGCAATGGTCGCAGATGAGCTCTTAAAAAGCAAAGTTCTGTCTTTCCTGCAGATTCCTTTAATCATAAAGATTGAGGTGCAGCCAGGGAAACCCGGGGAATGCAGTGAATAATGTCATTATCAAGGACACTTGTTGCCTGCACCTGGCTAAGGACAAGGGCCTCCTTTCTGTCCGCAGGGATTTTGAATGAAGCTGAAATTCCCATGGTGGATCTGTGTGTTCTCTTATTTGTACACCAGTCGGCAGCTATTTTGCATAGCTTTGGAAATATCATCTTTGAGTTGTCTGACAACAGAGAGCCCAGCTGAGACCCTTCACGTGGTTTCTGTGTGTCCCTGTAGCGGGGTGGATACCCGCTCCTGCCCTGAGGGGCTGGAAACAGCCCTGGGAGAGGGCTGAGGCTCAGAAGCTGGGCTGATGAGCAAGGCAGCCACAGGTGTGGCCAGTTAATCAGGGCCCAGCTGGCCCTTATATAGAGCAAAGACACTCTCTCTCTGTCTTTAGAGAGGGAAGGGCTTGGCTGCAGGGACCTGATCAGGTACCTAGATTAGAGCAGGGCTGGGGAAGGGCCTGAGGAGCTGGGGAGCTCTGGCTAGGAAAGCCCCAGGCTGCGGCCTAGTGTTAGGCCCACTAGGTACAGGAGTTGCAGGGGGTAACCCACGGGTAGGCCGAGGCAGCAGGTCCAACCCAACCTTGCCGGTGATGAGTGGCTTATACTGCAGTCTGCCCCAGAGCGCGGGGGCTAGCTGGTGACTGGCAGTAGCCTATGACTGAGGCGAGGTGGGGATAGTGGGTTGGGGGTTCCCCTGGGGAGGGGAGACCCAGATCTAGGGGTACTGCCAGGAGGCAACACCCCAGTTAAAAGGGCACCGGATCCTGGGAGGGACACGGGGCCAGAGTGGGCAAGCTGGATCACTGGCCTGCAGAGGGCGCTCCAGAGGCTGGTGAGCTAATTCCCTGGAGAAACCAGCAGGAGGCACCGCCGGGTGAGTCCGGCCCTGTCACAGTCCCGCAGAAATAGGATCTATTCCTTTAATTGATGGGTCAAAGAATAGTGGGGTTTAACAGGGAGTCTGGAGGGTGTTTCCTGCTATATCATGGGAGGTCAACTGTGGGCAATGACACCCTTTTGGCAAAGGCACTGGCCATGGGGGCCCTTCCTTGTCCATGTGGGAGCACGCACTATCGCATAAAGCAGCCCAAAGGCCATCTTAGCCATGCACAGTGGCTTCAGTACCACCCCCAGTCTAAGGCTGGTGGGAAAGGAGCTGTGGCCATGGTAGGTCAGGGCCCTGGTATAAAGTGGCCACATGGTAGTGGAGAATCTAGCCTGGCAACTTATGGTGTCAGCATAGCTCCTGAGATGAAGGATCTGATGGTGACCTTGGTTTCACACAGACAGAGGCTCCCCTCCTCTCAAGAGAAGGGCAGCCCCACCACCGCAGTGTGGCTCTGTTTCCCAAAACGAGCGCTGAACACGTTCCCAAAGTACACTGAATAGCTTCAACAGCAGGTGCAGCATTTTTGTCAGCATTTCATAGGCTCATCAAGACATAAAAGGAGAAAAGATCTGGCAGGTTCACCTACTCTAGCTGCCACCCTGCCAGAAGTTTCCTCCTGAGTGGCCCCGTGTGCCCTGAAACAGCCATGCTGCCATATTGGACCCCTCAGTGGAAAAAAGTGCAAAAGCCTCGTGGGGGCACAAACTCCTTTGGCATTTGCAGCTGCCTGACCAGCCCCAGACACCCAAAACTACATTGCTACAGGCAGATCAGGCAATAGTAACATCAGATACGGTGCAGCTGCTCTCTAGGTTTGTCTTCTTCTGAGCTGCCCACAACTCTCCCCAGTGCCTATATTTATTATGTATCCGATTGCTGCAGAAGGATGCTGACTGCTATACAGCATGGGCGGAGCATGCTTCAGAGCCAGCTTGCCCTTCATGGCATGTACATCAGCCCTACTTCACCAGGTATAGAAACATGCTCATTCCTCTCTGAGCCACATTGAAACGGAGGATGGAAAGATCCTGTTAGGCCATCCAGTCCAGACCCCTGCCAGTGCAGGTTCCCTACAGTGCATCGCCTACCTGGTGTTTGGTCAAGCCATGTTTCAGATTCCCCAAGTGCTGGAGCTCCAATCCTTTCCCTTGGGACGCCGTTCCACAGTCTGACATTGAGGGGCTTTCAGACTGCTCCAGCCCCACCTCGCTCCGGGAGCGGTAAAGAGAGAAGCTGATTAGCCTGAAGGGTGTTTGAAAGAGTTCTCTTGTTCTGTAAAAGAGAAAGAAAAAAAGGAAAGATCCTGCCCTGGGCAGCAGTGACTGAGAGCCATACGCAGGAGTGGCAGAAACTCGCTAAAAGTGTGTGTGGGGGACCCACTGGAACCGTGACCCCTCCCCCCATTATGTCCCTCCCCCCTAAGGCCCCGCCCTCCACTGCCTCTTCCTCCTGAGGCCCCGCCCTCACACCACCCCTTTTCCCTGAGCCGCCACCCCAAGGCCCTGCCCCCTGCTTACTCCTCTCTGCCCCCTTCCCCCCCGTTGCTCTCCCTTACGACTGGTAAAAAGTGATGGAGCCATGGTCCCCTGGACTCCCTGTGAGTGCATGGGAAGCGCCGCGCAGGGGTGTCCGTGAAGGAGTACTTCCTGTGCTGTTGGTCCTTCACAGCTCTCTTCTCGGTGCAGAGAATGGCAGAGCCACGTCTCTTGCTACCACTTCTTTGAGGCTGCAATCCGTGCAGCCCCGGATACCTGGCGCTATGGATGGAAGCACTCGGGCCTGGCCGGCTGCTATGGTTGTACTTAACCAGGGGGGTCATGTTCTCCCTTCCAGAGCAGCCACAGGAGAAGGTGCTGCTGCGGGGCGGCACGCAGTAGTGGAAAGCTCAGCACCCCCACAAGAGCCCACGTGTTTTGGAAGGGAGCCTGCAGGAGTTTCTGCACGAGGTCCTTCGGGGGCATTGCTTTGGGCCGTGTCCAGGCCAGTCAGCTGTGACGTCATGTCAGCACAACTGAGCGCCACAGGTACAAGGGATGGGGCGGGATTGGAGATTCCTTCAGCTCAGCTCTCCCCTGCACTAGGGAGAGAGGCAGAGATTTCACCTACTGCCAAAGCCAAACCCCCCTCCATAAGCCAGGGAAATTTTTCTTTTCTTCCCACGCCCCAGAATTGTACTAGGACTTTGTCCCTCCTCTGAAACCCGTCAGGTGATAACTACAATTAAACATCAACCACAGATGCATGATCTATTTTCTTTCCCTGACCCCCTCTCCCCACAACTCCACTGCACACAAGTGACTTCAAAAGTCCTTGTGCATTTTTCCTGGGCACTAGGGTTAAATGATTTTATTATTATTTATTATTATTATTTATTATTATGGATGGGGCTAAGCCCCAGAGCTTGTGAATTTGTGGATCCAAATCTTTGGTTCAGCAGCTACATAGCAAGCCCAGCTGCAAAGCCTGGCTCTGAATTTCCCCAGAGCACCACCTTGTCCAGATGTGGGTCTAGGTTCGGGCCTATCTGCAGTTATTATCTTAGTTCATCAGTGTAGGGTGATAGACAAAGAGTAATGTCTAATATACACATTTTAGGCTGAGATTTCTTTTTAACTGGAATTAGTCAGCCAAATCCCTTCTGCAGCTTTGACAAACCTCAGCTCAAACTGTTTTGCAATCCCTTTATTGAAGATGACGCTATTTTTAAGAAGCAAAAAGCCAAGCATTGCTGGGGAGTTATTTCTCTAACTCTTTGCCCTCTGATGCTGCTGACCATCCTGGCCTCACTTGGAAATGCCAGTCCCATGAAGCGTGACAGATTATCTAAAGCGACGCATGCTGTGAAACAAGGCGGTAGCATGTTAACATGAAGAACAGTGTGTGCAAACTAGCTGCGTGGCAAAGTCTCTTTTTGCCATGGTGCCAAAGTGGCAATGGGCCAGAGTGCATGAGTCTTTGTTAGCAGGGAAAGGCTGAGAGGGGGGAGGGATAGCTCAGTGGTTTGAGCATTGGCTTGCTAAACCCAGGGTTGTGAGTTCAATCCTTGAAGGGGCCATTTAGGGATCTGGGGCAAAAATCTGTCAGGGGACAGTACTTGGTCCTGCTAGTGAAGGAAGGGGACTGGACTTGAGGAGCTTGCAAGGTCCTTCCAGTTCTATGAGATAGGCATATCTCCATATATTTATTATTATTATAAGATTTCTGTAAAGGAAGCTCAGTTTTGGTTTCCCTGCATTCTCGAATCTTGTTGCCTGAGTATATGAGCTAGAGGACAGTATTTTATCAAAGGTACATTTTCACCGGCAATGGCAAATGTGATGGTGTTTAATGTCAAACGTAGTCTAAAGATGACATTTAATCTTCTCCACTAGGTGTAATATACTTGGAAGCTAAATGACTTCTCAGCATGCAGATGCTTTACAGCCCCCAGGTAATGTGAACAAAAAATGACAGGAATGGCGTGCTCTTATTCTTGTGTGTCAAACGTCTGACTCTGATGAATGACTTAGCAAGGAGATAGAGCAGAAGAGAAATCCTAGAACTTTAATACAGTTTGATGTTCTGGCTTAGTTCCCAGACTAATGATTTCAGGAGATCTGTCCATGTGAAGCCACTGGTGAGTGTGTGTTACATGTCCCCCTTTGTGTCCAAGCCACAAAGGATGTGAGTTGTTGCAACCCCCATTGGGGAAACCTCGGCCCTTCAGTTCAAGCATCTTATGCTTTTAGCTCTGGAGGTCTCCTGTTCAATCCTATGCATGTTGGTCAAGATGGTGGATGCTACAGAAATGGGGATGGGGAGGGACTTTTCCAGGATTTGAACTGTTGGGAGGCTCAGATGCAGGAAAAGCTGCCTTTGCCCAGACGAGGTATATAATCCACTGAGTAGTATCATATGTTACAGAGCACTAGATAACATATACACCAATTAAGGCCTCAGTGCTACAACTAGATTTGCACCTACATCATTGACTTCAGTGGGGCTCCTTCTGAATGCACAGGTCAGTGCCGATGCTGATGGCAGGTTCAGGGCTTTCTTGTGCAGGGCTGTCTTTCATACAAAGAGTTTGCAGAGCTAAAGAATAGAGCTAGAACTCAAATAAAGATGGTAGTCGCGGAGCAATTTAGTACGGATAAAAAGAGACAGGATGTGTTCAGGTGAGATTTGACAATACCTGTGACGCTGGTGTGATGATGGGAACTTCAGAGGTGGAGGTTTTTGTCAGCAGCAATGAAACTGCTGAAGAGACAGAAAAAAAGGCTGGTGCTAGGGAGGTAGAAATGGTGAAGCAAGTCCGTGGGCGTTGGAGGGAGAGCAATATTATAGACTCATAGACTTTAAGGTCAGAAAGGACCATTATGATCATCTAGTCTGACCTCCTGCACAATGCAGGCCACAGAATCTCACCCACCCACTCCTGGAATAATCCTCTCACCTATGTCTCAGCTATTGAAGTCCACAAATCATGGTTTAAAGACTTCAGGACGCAGAGAATCCTCCAGTAAGTGACCCGTGCCCCATGCTGAGTGACCCGTGCCCCATGCTGGAATATTGAAATGGACAGGAAACAAATGAGAAACCAGAGGAGTTGTTTGATAACAGGGATAGTGTGTGATGTTTCTCTGAATATGTGAGAGGGCAGGACAAAGCATTCTACCCCTGCTGGAACCTACAAAGCTGGGTCTCCGTGAGGGCATAGAGAATAGATCAAGTTGAGAGGACAGGAAGGCATGGCTGAGGATTTCAGTTGAGGTTGTGTTGCAGTAGTGGTGTACAGGGGCATTGGTGCATAAGTAGTGATGTGTGTGTAACACCGACAGACCCCGGTCGTCGTCGGGTAGGATTGAACCTGGGGCTTCTGGAGCTTAGGGCATGAGCCTCTACTGCATGAGCTAAAAGCCATATGGCCCTTAGCTAAGGCTGTAGCAGACTCATTAATCTCTAAGTGTTCTTGGTGCCACTAGATGGGAAAGAGCACCCCACCCTGGGGGTTTGTGGGTTACATGTGGATCAGTGCAGGGGGCTGGACTAGATGACCTCTTGTGGGCCTTCCAGTCCCATGTTGGTGAGTCTAAGATTTGGAGATGTGGGAGAAGAAGGAAAGAGTGGGACAAGGATGATACCAAAGTTGTGGACCATGGAGGCAAATAGCTTGGCTGTCTTTCTAAGAGATATGCTGTAGCTCAAACAGATGTTCTGGGCATGATGCAGGAATCATTGGGTGAAATTCTATGGCCTTTGTTAAGTAGCAGATCAGACTCCAGGATCACAAAGGGGACTTTTCTGTATAAATCTGTGACGTTGGGAGTCTAAGCTGGGAGCAATGGAAGTGATGGAACTGTTTGAGAATGCTCCTCTTTCCTAAGTGGAACGTTTCAGTAAGTTGAGACAAAGCCACAATTGTATTAGGTGAGAACTGCAGAAAGGGAGGGGCCATACAAATGTCTAAATGTAATAGAAAAAGTTGCTATGGGGCAAGGGGGAAGTTGCCCCCCACAAGAGCTTGATTTGCCCGTCTTCCCAGACTTTTGCTCCACTGCATCGGTATGATCTGTATGCTCCACTTTTTCCTCCCCCAAATCTTTGCAGGTTATAATATAATTCCATGTGTTCTATATGCTCACACAATTTTGTTCCCCTCACCCCGCAATTTTTTCTGAAATGACACCCCTGCTCCTGTTCTGCCCATGCCTCACCCCCAGAATGCCCTGCCACACCCTGTCCTTCCCCTATGCCAGGTAGGGCAGCTTGCACGGGAACCCACAGAGTAACCTCTACCATCCCTCTGCACCCACAGAAGGGGAATTCCTCGGGGGATGCCGCCACTTGCTTCAAGGCAGCTTTTCCCCTGAGCAAGCTGGGAAATCTGCCCCCCATGCATGGGTAGCGCATGACTCCTCCATTTGGGGAGGCTGGGTATGATATTGTGTGGCTTATCAATTGTTGCAGCTGCTTCCATTTTACAGAGCCAAGGTTTTAAAGAACGGGTGCCTGAAGTAAGTCTCCTGAATCCATATCAAACCAACTGACTTCAGTAAGAGCTGGTGAGTGATCTGGACTTTTGATGATCAGGGCACATGTTTTCTTGTCTTTCCCTTTAACTTGCTCCTGCTCAGGGGGGCCGCGGAAGAAAAGAAGAGTTTCCTAAGTCAACTCTTTTCAGTGTGATTAAAAAGAAGAAAATTGAGCGTCCCTCCCCCAAGCGGATTATTGTAAAAGCAATTTTCGCCAAGTCAGCATTGGATCGTTATAATTTACTTATTTATTCAGGGCACATGATGCCTCAAACTTTTTAATATGTTTTTTACAAGGCAGTGGAAGAGCTTGGCCCAGAGCTAATGGTATTATAGCTGACTAAGGAGGGCGGATGGCAGAGTGTGGCTCTTCATTCAATTTCTGAAAGAGGTGTCACAGTGGTGGAGAACTGGCATCTTCTACATGAAAAGCATTTGGGATCAGATAGAAGGCCAGAGCCTCAGCGGGTCTCATCAATGTAACTCAATTGAGCCCAACGGAAAGGAAGATGGTTTAGTAGCTAGGACATTGGACTAGAACTCTACTGTGTTTAAGTCTCACGTCAGCTGCAGACTTCCTTAGTCAAGCTAGTTGGTCAGCTCTGTGCCTCAGCTGTCCCTGTGCCTCAGACGTCTGTAAAATGGGGCTAACATCTCTCAGGGGTGTTCTGAGTGTTAAATCAGTTAATGACTGTGGTGCACTCTGAAGTGTGGGCCATGTAAGTAGACAGTCAATGGAACTATGCTGCTTTACACTAGCTGAAGATCTGCTCCAAAGCCAGCTGGGAATGTTAGAAAGTTGTAGTGATTCATGTACAGTTTCATGGACGTGCGTGTCAAGTTAATAGAAACCTTTACAAAGTACATCCTTATCCAGATTAAAACTTGGTACAATGGAAATATGAAGCTTTAGTGATTAGGGTACAAAATCCAAATGTATCCTCTGTGGCAAATATAGAGAAATTATTTTGATGATTAGGATCCCCTATCTCTCCCGTTATTGCAACAGAAGTACTGCATCAAGAATTACAAACCATTTAAAAACACGAATGTGAAGGCTACAACATGTACGCCGCAAGTCCATTTCCGAGTTCATAGTAAGATGCACACGGAGGCAGAATCTTCTGAAAACTGGACAGTACTGGGTACTGCTGCACTTCCTCTGGAACAGTTATTTCTGTTTTAAATGCACAGTGTCCTTGGAGAACAAAATGAATTGTTGCACATGTAATGATATACCTGACATGGAATAAAAAAGACAAAAAATTTCCCAATAAAACCATGGCTTCTCCCACTAGTGAGAGACATTCTCTATCAAATTCCGCTGTCATTAACACTAGTTTATCTGACAGCAGAATTTTCCCTGATAGCTTTAATTTTTTTAACAAAAGGATGAGCTCCTGCACTCTTTGAAGGCAATGACAATTTTGCCATTGACGTCATGGAAATCCAATCCAATCCTTAGCACATCCAATCCTTCTTTAAATGTGTATAACTCCCAGGCCCAAGGAGTTGACTGGATAACAGTGAATAGCACTTAGACACGGGGAGCACCCACCGGCAGGTCCCCGCCCGCCCCGGGCCCCGCCCCCGACGCCGGGCGACGTTGCGTCGGCGTCGGGGGCAGGGCCCCGTGACGTCACCCGGTGTCGGGGGCGGTGCCCGGCTTCGGGGGCGGGGCACCGCAATGTCGCCCGGCGTCGGGGGCGGGGCACCGCAATGTCACCCGGCGTCGGGGGCGGGGCACCGCAATGTCACCCGGCGTCGGGGGCGGGGCACCGCAATGTCGCCCGGCGTCGGGGGCGGGGCCCGGCGTCAGCACCCAGCGACGCTGACGGAAGTCAGCGTCGCTGGTTGTGTGAAGAAATACTTCCTTTTGTTTGTTTTAAACCTGCGGCCGATTAATTTCATTAGGTGCTCCTAGCTCTTGCGTTATGTGAATTTGCCCTTCCCACACCCACGTCCAGTGTCATGGATGGTAAATGTATGTTCATATCCTGGAGAGAACAGATTCATAGACGGGTTGGTTGAATGTGAGAGTGCATGGGGAACAGCGTTACTTGCTCGCTAATGTAGTCAGTGCACGTGCCTGTAGAAAAAAGAGTTAAGCCGTCCTGTTAATTTCCAGGCAAAATAGAGGCAGTCTTTAAGCACTTCACAAACCAACCTCTTGATCTCAAGCCTGGCAAGGAGTAAATAAAACTCGGTTCCATCTTAATTACAAAACAGCAGTGGAATCAAAGCGATAATATGAGAGACGGAGCAACAGCAATGGAGAAAGAGAAGGAGAAAACCTAGAAGTGCCTCTCTCAGCCTCCCCATTACGAGTGCTAGATGCAGGAAGGATGCTGAGCTCAGTTTCCTAAGTAATTAAAAACTAAATGCAGTGCTCACAGAAACCTCTACATTGGCAGGGAGCCTGGGGACTTACTGCATTGGGTAAGGGTGGGAGAAGGGGGAAGGCGAAGCAGAATAATGGCTCGGCGAGCTTCCTGGAAAGGAGGGACAAATCACAAGTGGGTTGTCTTGTTTTGTGCGTGTGGCACCACAGCTTGTGTGACATGCTGCCTATTGGCACTCTGCATTTGTCCCTGTTCAACACCTTAACAATAGATTTCACTTAGAACAGGACTAGGTGAGCTGGCTCATTTCGGGCTAGACGGTAGCCTTGTCTTATGTGTGAGGCCCCAGCACCCTGCATGGTTCTGGCTCGGGCGTGGGGCACCAGAGGCGGCAGACCTACGAAGCAGACACATAGGCTTATTCACGGACCCAGCGGGCTGGCATGGCAGCTATAGCAGCTGTGTAGCACAGAACATTCAAAGTGCCGTTTTAGGGCTGGAAGCCCATGCCAACTTCACATGTGAAAGTGAGACTATTAACCTCCTATGCATGAACCAGTCGGGCTGTATGTCGCATAGCCTGTCTCGTGTGTCTATTCCAGACCCGGATCTGGGGCTGTACAGACCTGCCTAATACTCACCATGCACCATTGCAAAAGGGCCTATATTTGCCAGCCTCATACATGCTTATGCAACAGCTATAAAAGAGAAATTCATATTCACACTTTCAGGCCTATTGCAGGTGTAAATCAGGCACTTGTTTCCAGGTATAGGATGGGTGCTGTTACAGACATGGGAGTGGACAATACTGTCATCTTAACAAGCATGGTCATAGGAACATAGGCAGCCCCACCCTGCCCCCATTCCACCCATTCCCCAAATCCCCGCCCCCGCCTCCTCCCCCGGGCACACTTCATTTCCCCGCCCCCCAGGCTTGCCAGCCTGGGCGGGAGGGGGGAGGGGAAATGCAGAGTGCCCACTGGCAGCTCCCCGCCAGACCCCACTTCTCCCAAGCCTGGGACGGTGGGGGGGTGGGGGTGGGGGAGCGCCGCGGCTGTGCCTCAGGGCAGGGGTATGGGGAGGAGGCGGAGAGCCCAGTGGGGAGCTGCCGGTGGGTGCTCAGCACCCACCAATTTTTCCCTGTGGGTGCTCCAGCCCCAGAGCACCCACGGAGTCGGCGCCTATGCACATAGGCGCTGACTTTACCCGGTGCTGGTGGGTGCTCGCACCCTCCCGCCCTTGGCCCCACCCCAACTCTGCCCCTTCCCCACCTCCATTGCAACCCCTTCCCCAAATCCCCGGCTCCGCCTCCTCCCCCGAGCATGCCGCATTTCCCCTTCTCCCCCATCCCTCCCAGCATAGGCGCCGACTCCGTGGGTGCTCCGGGCCTGGAGCACCCATGGGGAAAAATTGGTGGGTGGTCTGCACCCACTGGCAGCTCCCCGCCATCCCCGGGCCCGTGCCTAGCTTACCGGAGCACCGGGCGATGTTGCGGGGCCCCGCCCCTGACTCCGGGCGACGTTGCGTCGGCGTCGGGGGCGGGGCCCCGCGACGTCCCCCGACGTCGGGGGCGGTGCCCGGCATCGGGGGCGGGGCTCTGCCCCCGACGCTGGGTGTCAGCACCCAGTGACGCTGACAGAAGTCAGCGTCGCTGCCTCCCAGGTTTGCCATGCGGAAGCCTGGGAGGGAGGGGTGAGAAGCGGAGCGGTGGCACACTCAGGGGAGGAGGCGGAGCGGAGGTGAGCCGGGGCGGGGGGGTGTGGGGAGGGCCACAGGAAGTAACCCAGGGCGGCAGAGGAACCGCTCCCCACCCCAGCTCACCTCTGCTCTGCCTCCTCCCCGAGAGCACCGCCGCTGCTCCGCTTCTCCCCCCTCCCTCCCAGGCTTGCCGCGGGAAACAGCTGTTTGGCGGCAAGCCTGGGAGGGATGGAGGAGAAGCGGAGTGGCAGCGGCGCGCTCAGGGGAGGAGGAAGCACAGCGGATGTGAGCTGGGGCAGGGGGGCGGGGCGGGGAGTTGCCGGTGGGTGCTCTGCATCCACAAATTTTTCCCCGTGGATGCTCCAGCCCCGGAGCACCCACAGAGTCAGCACCTATGATAGAAGGCTCTTCAGTCTAGAAAACCAAGGTCTAACACAGTCCAATGGCCGGAACATTGAAGCTAGACAAATTCAGACTGGAAATAAGGTGAACATTTTTAAAAGTGAGGGGAATTAACCACTGGAAAACTTAACAAGGGCTGTGGTGGATTCTTCTAGCACTGGAGATTTTTAAATCAAGATTGGATTTTTTTTTAAAGTTCTGCTTCAGTTCAAACAGGAATTAGTTCAGGGAAGTTCTCCGGCCTGGGTTATACAGGAGGTCAGACTAGATGATCACACTGGTTCCTTCTGACTTTAAAATCTGTTAAGTGTAAAAGGAAAAAAAAAGTGATTAGTCTCCCCTACATGCCCACGACCCCCTTATCTCCATTTGTACTTACTCAAATTGCATTGCATTCATTTTCCAGACATGCTGGCACAGCTTTATGGTGAAATGAATAATTCACAACGCATGCTGCCCAATTCTCAATCTGACTGATTATTGGGTCTATCTATGTGACAGATTACTGTAGAATTGCTTTAGACTGTAAAGCTGTTAAATATTCATGGATGGTCTTCATTCAATTAATCTGTGGTTCTACCTCTCCAAATTAATATCCTGAGTTGTTAAAATCCATATGCGTGCGTGTGTGTCTAAAGTAAGTACTGATTGGGTAGAAAAAACACAAGTGACTTATTTCAATGAGGAGCTTAACCAAGCAAATGTAGGGTCTGCTCCAAAGTCTGCTGGAATCAATGGAAAGAATCCCATTGTCTTTAAGTGGGGTTTGGATCAGGCTTTCCTTGCAGACTAACGGGGATCCGGGGTCTTGGTGATCTATTGATCAGGTTATCGGGTCCAGTTTATGAATTTTAAACTGTAATATTTTATGCACAGAGCCCCAGTGGCTCCTTGGTGGTGAAGATACTATTTACATTAAATATTGAAGAGCTACTCTACTTAAGGATTTCAGCTGAACTGTGCTCTAAGGAATATTTCCAGGCTTGACATTACAAACCTGTTTCATTAGGGGTAAGTAGGATCCCCCCTATTTGGCCATCTGGTTCCCATTCTATTAACGTTAACCGTGCCAATAAGTCCCTTGATCACTTTGAAACTGTGCTGCTTAGTGTCTGTGTAAAACGAAGAGGTTAAATTCCTGCTTTAAGGGCCTGAGCCAACCTCCATTGAAGTTAATGGGAGTGTTCATATCGCATTCTGTGGGCACTGGACCAGGCTGTATGTGCAAAACTCAATGCAGCTTTGACTATGGAGCTGGGTTTTGGCCCCTCCGTTATTTGAATGTATATTTTGGGTTGGGGGAGTGTCTGGATGCTGGGTAGTGTTTCAGATCGACACACATTTCAGATTGTAGCTAGGAAAGTGTGCCCACCATCACGGTGCATCTAAATGATTTGGATGAATGTTTAAAAAACAAAGGGAAATGAGAGTACGTGAGACTTTCCCCACCTCAGAGGCTGAATTTATCGCCGATCCTTACTGGCATTCGTTAGTTGCATTGACTGCTCCTGTGAGTAAGGGTTCCTTAAGGGTGCTCTAGGGCCAGGTCTACACTACCCGCCCGATTCGGCGGGTAGCAATCGATCTTTTGGGGATCGATTTTTCACGTCTCATGTAGACGCGATAAATCGATCCCAGAATGCGCTTCCATCGACTCCGGTAATCCACCCCAACGCGAGGAGGAAGCGGAGTCGACGGGGGAGCGGCAGCCTTCGACTTTGCAGTGTCCTCACGGCGTGGTAAGTCAAGCGAGGTACGTCGACTTCAGCTACGTTATTCACATAGCTGAAGTTGCGTACCTTACATTGACACCCCCCTCCTCTCCCCCGTAGTGTAGACCAGCCCTAAGAGATGCTCTGAGTTACACAGCCTCTGCTGGCCTGGGATTGCCAGTGTACACCGTACTGCAGCTTCATCCCCTCCTGCCCATGGCACACCTCTGGCCTGACCATGGATGCCCCCTTGCCTGATGTTGGGAGTAGGTGTTAGGGAGCTACACCAGCTTTGCACACCTGGGTATTCTCTCTACATCAGGGGAATTCCCCGTCATCCTGTTAGGGCAGGTAGGTCCCCTTGCTGCAGCTTCAGCTGCTCCAAGGCTTCTATATGCAAAACCACGCCTCTCAGTTTATGATGAGGGCATGACTGATATGGACGTAGGTGGACTAGAACGGAAGTGTAGGTGACATGATCACTTGGATACTCTCTCTGTGTGGAGTGCTGGTGCAGTCAGTGCAATTTTTTCATAACGGGGCTCTGTCGTGATTCATGAGACACCGGGACAAAAAGGCATTTTCCTCTGTGCAGCCTTTGGAGGCGGGACGGTGGCTCATCAGGGGAGATTGTGCAGAAATGTAAATTCTTGAGCTGAAATGTTTGGTGAAAATCATAGAATCAATCATAGAATCATAGAATCTCAGGGTTGGAAGGGACCTCAGGAGGTCATCTAGTCCAACCCCCTACTCAAAGCAGGACCAATCCCCAACTAAATCATCCCAGCCAGGGCTTTGTCAAGCCTGACCTTAAAAACCTCTAAGGAAGGAGATTCCACCACCTCCCTAGGTAACCCATTCCAGTGCTTCACCACCCTCCTAGTGAAAACGTTTTTCCTAATATCCAACCTGAACCTCCCTCACTGCAACATGAGACCATTACTCCTTGTTTTGTCATCTGCCACCACTGAGAACAGTCTAGATCCATCCTCTTTGGAATCCCCCTTTCAGGTAGCTGAAAGCAGCTATCAAATCCCCCCTCAGTCTTCTCTTCTGCAGGCTAAACAATCCCAGTTCCCTCAGCCTCTCCTCATAAGTCATGTGCTCCAGCCCCCTAATCATTTTTGTTGCCCTCCATTGGAGGCAATACTGCACGCACTGTAAATCCATCTCCTGAAAATCCTTTTCACACTGATTTTTAAGGTCACTGTGACACTTCCCTCAGGGAGCCCAGAACTGTAAGCCATTGTTTTATCTCTCTGGTTTAGCAAGAGGGAACTTTGCTGGAGCTTAAACTGTGTGACAGCTCCCTGCCGCACCAGTCTGTCTGTCTTACCAGCAAACTCCGTGAGACTCTATCAGTCTAACCCTTGCCTCGCAGCTAACGTTCAGTGAACCCCAGTTCCCCAGAGATGTTTCTCTGTAGTGCCCAGTCCCTTTCACTGGGTACTCACAGAAATTAAGTTCACTGTCTCCAGCGAGACAGTACACACATGCTAGCCTGTCAGTGCAGCTGTGGACGCACACTGTTGTCCTTAATACATAACACTGAGTCTATAGTAAAACTAAGAATAAGGTTATTAATAAAGAACACAGATTCAAGTGGTACTAAGCAAGAGAAGAAAAGACAGAGTATGGGTACAGACAAAACAAAAATAACACACTTCCTCCTGCCTAGAACTTAACGTTAGCAAGCTACGATCTTTGCCTAAGCACCTTTCTCAGCTACATCAAGCTATCAGCATCTCCAGCCCTTCCGGCAGGAGGATCCACCACTGACAGACTCAGATGGTGTCGATCCCTTTGTCCTGTAAGTAATGGATAACAAAGGAGTCCTGCTTGTTCTTTGGGGTGCAGGCACCAAGTCCCTTCTTCATCCTCAGGTCAATTTGCTTTCTGGAGTGGTCGGATCACTTTGTTTACTTTAGATGCAAATGTGCTTCTGCTGTCCTGGCTGTTTTTCTCATCCGCATGTTAGCTTGATCCATGCAGTCAGGTAAATCCACATTCCTTTGCCTAGGGTAGACTTGCTTATCAATGAAGTATTTGAAGAACATATTTCCAGCAGACACACAACTCGGTACACGCAGCCCATATGGGCATTGCACGGTGATATTCATGACCAGCATGAAGCCAGTTTTTACATGATCCCTAACAAGATTCAGTCTGGCCAAATTTCTGACCACAGTGGGTTGGATGTACCCTTTGCCAGTTGGTATAAAGGGGCTCTGAGCATCGCAGTTACTCTCCAGCACCATGACCACTCTTCTGTACAAAAGCCTCAGGCACTTCAATGAAACAACGGACTGGGTCTAAAAGGCTATTTATACCCTGAGGTACTAGTCTCAGTAATTTTCTTGATTTCTGATTGGAGATGGGTTCAAACCCAAACCCCAGATCCCAACTCCAGCAAGGTCAAAGGCCACATTCTAATGCTGCAATTCACCCCCATTTCTAGAACATACATCCTGTCCTTCTGCTGTACACCAAAGTGACCATGTGGCTGTATTGACCCTCTGCCTCATACCTGGCCTGATAGTTTTGCTTCCTCTTGGTACCTGCCAAGGATAATCTCAAATATTTATTCCCCATGTAACTACTTGTAGATTATAATCAAGTCACCCCTTTGCCTTCTCTTTGTTTGGCTCAATAGATTGAGCTCCAGTAGTCTATTAGGAAGGTTTTCTAATCCCTGAATCATTCTCATGGCTCTTCTCTCCAATTTATCAACATCCTTCTTGAACTGTGGACACCAGAACTGGACACACTATTCCAGCAGTGGTCGCACCAGTACCAAATACAGAGGTAAAATAACCTCTCTACTCTTGCTTGAGATTCCCAATGGTCATAATAGCTATGCAGAGAAGGTGAAACTCTCCCCTATGCAGAGAGCCAGCGCAAGGTCTAGCCATGATTTAAGATGTAAAGACCTCAGGGTCTTTACATCTTAAGTGGGACTTAAATGGTGCATATGCTTTGTGCCAGCTCATCCCCACACGGCATGGGGTGGAGTTTCACCCATAATGAGACAGGCAAAGAGCAACACCGGTATTAAGGGCAGTCAGATTAGTTTAACTGATTCTTAAAACAGCCTCCAAGTTGCAAGAAGTAGTGTTCTTTCCATGGCTCATACTTTACGTTATTTTTCGGTTTCATATATTGGAGAAGGGAGACTGTGTGGAATGTAAATTCATTTGGTGGAAGCACTGTAATTTCAAACAATTGCTGCAGAGCCCAAACTTGATTATCGTACTAAAATAGCCTATGTAGCTTTTTTTTTTTTGCACTGGCCTGGTTTCTGTAGACTGCAATGATGTATTGATGTATTTCTCTTTGGAAGGTGCCTAGAATACAAGTACAAAGTGCATGGGGGTCTTATTCTCCTTTCACTTACACTAGTTTTAAACAACGGTAATGTCACCAACTTCACTGGGGTTACTCCTGATCTACATCAGGGTCAGTGAAAGGGAAGTCAGATGATCAAAGTGTACATCTTCCATAGTATGAGCACTTTTATTAAAAGTCCATTTGTGGACGACTACGGGCTCAGTCCTCGGCAAGTGCAAATCAGTGTGGCTCCATTGAAGTCCATTGACAGAACAAGGAGTAATGGTCTCAAGTTGCAGTGGGGGAGGTTTAGGTTGGATGTTAGGAAAAACCTTTTCACTACGAGGGTGGTGAAGCACTGGAATGGGTTACCTAGGGAGGTGGTGGAATCTCCTTCCTTAGAGGTTTTTAAGGTCATGCTTGACAAAGCCCTGGCTGGGATGATTTAGTAGGGGATTGGTCCTGCTTTGAGCAGGAGGTTGGACTAGATGACCTCCTGAGGTCCCTTCCTACCCTGATATTCTATGATTCTAAGTCAATGGGCCCATACTGATATATACCAGCTGACGATCTGTTGGGTGTGTGTGTGTCTGTGTGTAATATATACACACAATTATATATAAATTGTGATGGGGCTTAACCCCCATTCCCTGCAAGGCAAGAGAAACAACCCCAATTAGTCATGCTCCATACCTGGCGGGTTATTAACTAATTTCCTCCTGGCCAGAGGAGGCAGAGCTGGGCCTTATAAGTAGACCAAGGGAGCTCCGTTTTGGAGAGACTGCAGAGGAGACAGGTCTCTGGTGGAGAGAAGCCCTGGGATAGTGTTTAACAGTCAGGATACAATGGAGGCCAAATGCTACAGGAGAAGGTTAAGCTCCAGCAGGGGAAGCCAACTGTGGCAGAGCCAACAAGGGAACTACAGTGGGCCCTGAGAGGGATGGAAAGGCCTTGAAGATTTGTTTGGACTTTCATTTGGACTTGGTCATGCTATCCCATACAGGATTTAGACTTTTAGCCACAGAATACGCAGAGGGGTAGCTGGGAGTAGACACAGGCTGAGAAAGGACATTGCAGGTGGGAAGGAGAGCCCAGGAGGGGGTGACAGAGATGGGGGCCTCATGGAAGGCTGTGACCGGAGATGACGGGGTGTCCACAAGATGCAGACATGTTACTACAATAATGTAAAATATAATAAAAATGTGTATCTAGAATGGAACTAAAATAAGTGCCAGGCATTCAGAAGTGATCTAGAAGTGGTTATGTGCAGTGATGGTTCATATGTTATATTCTTACTACTCCCTATGGGTTGCCTGTAAGCTGCTTATACTTATGGATTTTGTATGTCTAATTTTGTACTAAGTTAATTGTATTTTCACTAAGAGCTGCAGTAGCCTGCTGTTTATTACTGTCTCTTCACCAATGAACAGTTACACTTTATCTGCAAATAAGTAGTTTCTGGCAACACGATCTGCATAAATATTGTTCAGCCTTTTTATTCAGTTTGCTGTATTTGGAGTGTAGCAGTATTTTGAGCTACTCGGTTGTTGAATGCTTGCTAGTGATCTTTACTATGGGCCTGTGAATTGTCAGTATAAAAATGAAAGTAGTTTGTGAAAGCCATTATAACGACTTCAAAATCCCACTTAGTTCAAATAATCTTGAAATATATCTTTAGAAACCAAAACTTTGCTTTGTTTACTCTCGATCTTACGCTCCAAGCTGAAATGTAATAACTAGGCAGTAATGTGCTATATTGTTACTCTTTTATTAGAATATCAGTAATGTATTATTTGATATTGTCGGCTATTTTGTCATGTTATTTACCATCTTAATGTGATATTTATACTGATCACTGCTGTGTGGTGTAGAAACAGCAGTTCATAGGCTGTTGCTGGCAAATCCAGTACAGTGGAGCTGTAGTTACAACAGGCTCTGAGCTACTGAAGCATGCACTGTTGTTGTATAAGCACATGTCAAGTTCCTGTCTAAGCTATTGCGTTAAATCGCTTTCACTTGGCTGTGTGTGGTATGCTCAGTCTAGGTACTTTTTCTCTGTCTGTGCAAGTGGAAACTTAGTAACGGGTTGGATATTTACCATAAACACTCCATTTCACCTTGTTTTATGGCCATTTTATCCCAATGTCGTTTCCCCTATTACAATACTTTATATGTGTCATTGTGTACAAGATGGTGCCTGCTGGGATATCCTTCTCCACAGGATGCTAAAGACTTTACCTCTGTGTAGATGTTCTCTCGGGGCGGGGGGTTGTTCACCAGAACCATTGTTGTAAGAGGCAGAGTGATGATAAAAAGATATCCTTGAATCACTCTGATGGATCTGCACTTCCCTTCTATTCCTGGTTCCTGTGCCACTTCCCCACTCCGTGCCTCAATTTTCCCATCTGTAAAATGGGGATAATGATACTGACCTCCGTTGTTAACGTGCTTTGAGATCTACCGATGACAAGCACTGTACTAATTATAATTATTATTGTTTATGCCCAGTAAGCTGTTAAAATCTTCTGTGGATGCAGAAAGAAAGCAATGATGATTCCTTCTTTTAACATTTACATCAACTGAGGTTCTGAGCCTTCATATGAACTTGTCCTTTTTTCCCCCTAATCTTCCTGTTTTGACTTTCCTTTTTTCCCCTCTTTTGTTTGGACATAAGAACAGCAGCAACTAAAAAGTGACATCTGTTTGGGCCCTTGTGTATGGCTCTTCTCTCTGCTCCCAGGAAAGTGCTGGTATTATTATTCTTGTATTACAGTAGCAGCCAGTGGGACCCGGTCAGTTTTTGGGACCCATCGTGAGGCGTGCAAATTGGTGTAGCTCCATATACTTCAGTTTACACCAGCTGAGGGTCTGGCTCAGTCTCTACAGGAGCTTACAGTCTGAACAGAGATAAGACACAACAATGGGGAAATGTAGGACATAAAAGAATAGATTCCCCTTGTTTTGTCCCAGACCTCTCTATTGTGTCTCGTCGCTAATTATATTCCATGCCTGCCCTCGCTGTAACCTGCCCTCCCACTTGTACCATCTTTCTTCTGTAAACAGCACTGTTCATTTGGATGAGGCAGAAGCAAAATCCTCCGATGTGTCCTTGCTTTCAGGGTTACATTCACCGTTACAAAACAGGGAGTTGTTCCAGTTTAAAGTGTTACCAGGAATCCTTTGAGCACATGGACTGGGGACAGAAGAAGAGGTGGAACGCTAGCCTTTTAGTTGCCCATTGTACTTATTCAAAGGTGCTTTCTTTATGGGGGCCATGACTTTCTTCATCTTGTGTTTCAGGCTGACATCCCTTTTGCCACTACGTCTGATCACCTTATGCCAGTGTGCTTCTAACACTCTCTGGGCGCATCCTGTGACTGGCCGAGTGGAACTGACAGTCTCTTTGGGGTGGGGGTGGGGATTGACGTTAATGCTGCTTCATGGGCTAGCCGCTGAAGAGCGTCTGTGGCGTGATGTATACTTCTGCCTCTTCCCAGGAGATGTAAAGTGTCAGCTAAGCGATGTTTTCTTAGCTGCACTGGCCTGGAGACTGGAAGCCAATAGTCACTCCTTCAACGCAAATTCGCTTCCCCGCATGGCATCACAGCGTTGCCATCTGAGCCACAGGGTTTACTGAGTTCTTTATTGATCGATAATGAACATATGTACATTTATTTTACTCTACAAACATGCTGCTAATAGCCTAATTAATTGATCTTTTGCCTCGTCTAACACTTTATAGTTGGATTATTCTATTAGGCGCCAACTTTAGTCGGTGCCAGTGGGTGCTCGCACCGCCCCCCCCCCTCCGCCCCAACTCCACCCCTGGCTCCGCCCCCATTCCACCTCTTCCCCCAAATCCCTGCCCCCGCCTCCTCCCCCGGGCGTTCCACATTTCCCCTCCACCCTCCCAGGCTTGCAAGCCTGGGAGGGAGGGGGGAGAAGCAGAGCACCCACCGGCAGCTCCCCACCGGCCCCCACATCCAGCTCGCCTCTGCCTCCTCCCCCGAGATGCCGCTGCTTCGCTTCTCCCCCCTCCCTCCCAGGCTTGCCACGCACCAAACAGCTGATTCCAGCAAGCCTGGGAGGGAGGAGGGGAGAAGCGGAGCAGCGGCACCTCGGGGGAGGAGGCAGATTGGAGGTGAGCTGGGGCGGGGGGAGGGGCAGAGGAACCGCTCCCTGCCCCAGGTCACCTCCGCTCCGCCTCAGCCTTGGAGGCGCCGCTGCTCTGCTTCTCCCCTCCCCCTTCCCAGGCTTGCTGGAGAATCAGCTGTTTGGCGCACAGCAAGCCTGGGAGGGAGGGGGGAGAAGCGAAGCAGCGCGCCTCGGGGGAGGAGGCGGGGCGGAGGTGAGCTGGACGTGAGGGCTGGCGGGGAGCTGCCGGTGGGTGCTCTGCACCCACCAATTTTTCCCCGTGGGTGCTCCAGCCCCAGAGCATCCACAGAGTCGGTGCCTATGTTCTTCCATCATCGTAACTGAACTGGGAGCTGTGGGTCACATGTCGGGCTACAGAAGCCTTAAGTGAAGAGCCTCTGAGGAGGAAGTTATTGGGGCATCCATAAAAGGACATCCAGAACGGTGCAGAATGTTTTCTAATGTGCCTAATGCAATGGTACTTAGTTCTTATATAGTGCCTTCAAGTCTGTCGTTTGGGTTCTATGTTTGTACAGCGCCTAGCTCCAAGATGTCCAGGCCTATGACTAGGGCTCAGGTGCCACTGAAATCTAAATATTAAGTGGGAGGCAGCTATGAGGACATGCTGGCTTCTCTTGCCTGACAAGCTAGAAGAGTCACCATAGCAGCACGATGCTGAGCAAGCAGCCAGAGTGGCTCTGAGGAGCAGTCTTGAGAAGAGAACTAGACTGGGCTAGCCCAGGAGGAAGTCCTATCAAAGTGGAGAAGCCGGTCAGCAGAGGAAAAGGACCGGTACAAGGCTGGCCAGGATGGAGGGGGCTGAAGCACAGTGTGTTCCTTCTAGCACGAACAAGACTAGATATGCTCAGCCCTCCAGGAGAAGGTGGGCCAGACTGAAGGTTTCTGGGAATCATAGAAATTTAGGGCGAGGCCTCGAAATCATCAAGTCCAGCTCCCTGTACTGAGGTAGGACCAAGTAAATCTAGACCATCCCTGACAGGTGTTTGTCCAACTTTTTAAAAAAACCCTCTAATGATGGGGATTCTACAACCTTTCATGGAAGCCTATTGCAGAGCTTAACGATTCCTTATGGTTAGAAAGGCTGTCTAATATCTAACCTAAATGTCCCTTGTTGCAAATTAAACCCATGACTTTTTGTGAGTGCTCACAGCTGCAACTGAAGTCAATGGGAGCTGTGCTCTGAATATTTAAGGTGCTGTAAAAATGCAAATTGCTCTGAAAAATCTGAAAAATCAGGCCCTGGGAGTCTCAAGATGGTCACCCAAAATTAGTGGTCACTTTTGAGAATGTTGACAGTGCGGTGCCTCAGTTCCCCATCTGTGAAATGGGGATAACAATGTCCTCTTACAAATCACGGGTGATGTAAACAGAGATGCATTAGTGTTTGTGAAACACTTAAGAGTATCACAGAAAGCCCCACAAAGAAATTACCAATTGTGGATTCAGTGCAGGGTTTGAACAATGTGTAGTAAAAAAGGCCTGGGGCCACACATTGAAGGATAAGCATGAAGAGAAATATAGAATAATTCAGGGAGAGCCATCTGTCCTGTGCACTGAATGAGGCAGGGGTCCTGTAGAAAACACATAGCATGTGATCACGTCATTAAAGGCGGTATCTGAATGCATACATGCAAGCGGGCTGCATGAAGGTTGCACAGGCAAACTGAATTCTGGTATTTCCTATCTTTTCAGTGCTTGACTTTGCAATCTTTACATTCCCCTAAAGTAGCTATTTTTTCATGTAATAAATAGAAGGCAGCAGTGCACGTTCAGATACACCTGACATCTCTTTGAAATGGAGTCAAATGATTTATACCATAATCAAATAACTGGAAAGGAAGTAATTTATTTTAAACTGTAGAAATTGACTAGAAACCCATAGACCACCATGCACCGATTTCTATGAATGAGTTATTGCTGCTCTAAATTTCAATAGTGCTATACCCACCTCTCTGGGATTAGTGAACTCGTGTTTTCTGGAGATTATACTAACAAATGTGTCAATTCAATGTTACGGATGTATAATGCTCTGCCAATGAAGCCTGATAATACTTGAAATGGGATGTCAGATGGAATGGGAGGGACAGTGTCTGGGGAATATCACATACAGTTCTAAAATACTGCAGCACTGCAAACAGAAGCATGGAGGAGATGTGTTTATAGAAGAATCACATCTCATGGGAGCTGGGGTGCTGATTATGCAATAAGAGCCATGATGATGCTAGTAAATTCTGAAATCTTTGTCAAGACAGAAAAAATAGTTGCAGATGTGCTTGGGTAGCAGGAGCCGTGGGAAGACCAAAGCAACACTACATTATATACAACACCATCCAGGACACCCTTGATTTAATTAGAAAATCTATTGCGAATGGAGGTGTTTTCCCTCCTAATCTGTCTCATTGGGCAGATAGGTCAATTTCTAGACAGCAGAAGTTGGAAATTGGAACACCCGGACTGTTTAATGTTTGGTACAGATGTGGGTGAAGACTGCACCACCAGGGGGAGCAAAATACCATTTTTTAAATTTAATCATAATCCCAAACCCATGTATTTACTTTAGGGCGCTTCTAGAGGGAAACTAGACATTAAAACCAAGATCCTACAAAGGATTCTGTTAGATCACATCCTAGTTAGTGTAATTTTGCTCCCACAGCTGTGTAATAGGTGGAAAGATTGGAAATTAAATTTGTCACTATTAAAATATGCAAAACGGGAAATATTATGGTGAAAACCCCCTTAGACTACTGTGGGGAGACTTTCAATGCAAATTGTGCTCCCAAATCCCTTAGGAACACCTGAAAATTTCCCCATGAGGATACTAGGGGGATTGCTACATCACTCGGGCTCTGCAATGTGATGAAGGCAGTGAGCAGAGGAAGGGTAATGATATCTAATTGTGACTTGCTAAATTTAGCAAAGCAAGGTGAACAGCTGGGGGGTGGGGATTAAAAATCAACCCCTGTCCCCAGTGAGACAGTTGACAGAAGGATGAGACAATAATGACCCATTTTCAAAAGGCAGAGGATCAAGGTGGATTGATTTAAATCACCAATTTAAATAATGATTTAAATCAGCAAACGGGAAACCGCAATTTAAATAAATTGATTTTTAATGGAGTTTTGCATTTGTACTTTATAGTTATTTTCCTAAAGAAAATGATTCTCATTGGTAACCATTAAAACATGTTGATTTCCAAGTAAATATAGTATTTACATTAAATTTGGTGCTTCTTTTTGGTAACCAGAAGGATACACTACAGCTGTACTCATTTATTTAAGCAATTATACAATTTAACTTACATTTATTCAAATTCTTAATTTTTCTATTTTTATATGTTAGAAATTGGTTAGTGATGCATTTCTTAATTACTAGATGGTGATTAATCTCTTACTTGTGATTTGTATCCAGGCTTTATTTGGATGCAAATTCAAATTCAATTAAAAATGCGCAGAAAAAGCATTTATTTTTTTAAATAAAATAAAACTACCTTCCATGTGCTGGATACATAAGAACAAAAAAATTTATCAAAAGGTGTTTTGAATTTCAAACTAACTTATTTATTAAAGAAAGGAAGTATTATCTGTAGTTAGTGAATGTAACTGACTGACTCTGGTCACCAAGTTCTTCAAGATTTTAGAACTAGTAGAGTTCATCCTCGCTCAACAAGGCTTCATTCATAGATTGGAAGAGGGAAAACAAGCTTTCACGCTTTTTCCAATTCCCAATTGGTTTCTTAACTTTGAATGAACTAGTACATTGTACTGAACTAGTTGATTAAACAGAAATGAAAAGATATGTTCTGCACCTGCGGAAAGAGGCTTCTGCAGTCAAAAGCTGGTTTAGGACTTCAGCGAACTCTGGCTCCAGATGCTTAGCCAGTCCTTTCCACCTGGTCAATGATTTGACTTTATTTAAAACTGCGAGGCAAATATGTACTGCTTAATATCACCTTTTGTATTTAATTTAAATGATTTTAATAGATTATGATAAGTTTAGGCCTGCCCACAAACTGAGAATTTCAAATTTAATTTTAAATAGGTTTATTTCTAATTTAAATTGACAAAATTCCTATTTAAATTTAACAAAATCCATTTTTTTAAAAACATCAATTTTTATCCACCCTCCAGAGTACTCAGCATTTACATGTGCATTTGCGCATCTGTGTGCACAGTTACTGCATGCACAAATGGGGAAAATGTAAGTGCAGAGAGAATAAAGCTCTCTACTCTCAGAACCTTGGGACGTTGACATAACTCAAATATTATGAAATATTCCTGACAACAGAAGAGGCAGGATGTGCTTGTCTCACCTTCAAATTGAACAAAGACCAGTTAGCTCAATATGCTGGTAGAGACCCTGGATCACTTGATTAAAAAAAGAGGCACTCCCGGCTTCAGTGAACATGGCAATCTGCCTGACTGGGGTTGGGGGAGGCGGTGTTGAAATCAAACAGACAAGATCTCCTACCTATGGCATGAGAGCTACAGGCTGTTTTCTGTGAATTGTGGTTGTGAGTTCTTAGCAAATGTGCTGCAGCCTCATCTAAAGTGATCATTACTGACCAGGTGGGTTCACTAAAGCCCATCTTATTTCTAAAACAGCAACTGCAGCTTCGGGACACTGCTGTGGCTGTCTCAAGAATCATAGAATCATAGAATCTCAGGGTTGGAAGAGACCTCAGGAGGTCATCTAGTCCAACCCCCTGCTCAAAGCAGGACCAACACCAACTAAATGGTGCAAAGAGCTTTTGGTAAAACTGCCGGGAGCTCTCTGGAGAATCTTCAGAGGGGTGTTACTGCAAGTGGGCCACTAGAGGGCCCTTGAACGGCCCATGAATAGGATTTTATCTTGCTTAGGCGAGGGTGAGGGGTACACATTGCTACTTGCACTTTCTTCTCCCCGGCTGGCCATTACCTCATTCCAGTGGGGTAGCCAATTAGTTTTCCTGTGAGCTGTCCAGTGGGACACCTGGGTCTACCAGTCTGGAGCACCTGGGAGACGTCATATTGGGTGAGCACGAGGATATGTGAGCACGTTCCTGCAGAAGCCCCTGCCTTCATTATGGGGGCCATTTGTGCCTTTTTGTGGCTCAGTGACTTTGGAGGGGAGATCACTTTTCCCAAGCGCACAGGATACAGCCTAAGAGACCAATTAGGGGAGAGGGGGAGAAAGAAGACGGGGTGGGGAATCTTTTCTCCAGCCCAATCATTCGGACAGGGAACCTAAATGAAGGGAGTCCATCCATAACCTAGGGAGAGGTAGTGAGGGGCTAGGAGCCTGTTTTAGTGGCATCTGTCTTGAAATGCTTCCTCCCTGATCTATGAGTGTCAGCAGGAGTTTTTGCATGGGTTCTGGCCTGGGTTATGGAGTCTTTCTTATTGACTTCAAAGTTCTTTGAATCAGGCCCTGTATGAATAGAAGGTGAGGGGTTTATAGTGATATACAGAAGAACAACGTTGGATACTGCTATGTAGCTAACACTATTCTTAGGCTTTTAATTCATTACGTTCCATGAACTCTGTCCCTGGCTCCGAATGCAAGTTGGGGAACCTCATAGTTATAAAAATATTGGATAGGCCATGGCTTGAAAAACCCACCACTCTTATAGACGTCCAGTACTAAAGGTTTGTCCTGTTTGATTAACTGGGAAAGAGGGTCCTCCATTTGTCTGCAGTGGCAGTAAGACTCCTGTCATAAAGGATCAGAGGACAGAGGAGTCTCCGTCGGGTAGACAGACAGAATGAGTTAGATATAAGTCCATATAAAGATCATACTGTAGGTCACCTCTAAGAACACCCATGTGCCAGTCCACTGGCCTGGTTATTCTCAAGTGGCACCAGCCTCCACTTTTAGAGTTGAGGAAAGGGAGGGGAAATGGAGATACAGGGACTCTAACCAGATACTGAAGAGATAAAAAGGAGTCTATGCATATGACTTCATTATCACAATGAAGAATCTGTATGCCTCCGAGCCCTCTTTACGCTGGATATTGTTCAGGGATCGGAATCCTGATTGCGCTTTAAGTGCAGTTATTATCAGAAAAGAGGCCCTGTAGAAATAGCATCTCAGGGGTGCCATATTTATTCAGAGACTACCTTGTTACTTTCCCAAGTCAAAAATCAGTTTTTTTGTTTGCAAATTGCCAGTAGTACAAATTCGACCTGGAATCTGAAAGTCAAGCTGGGCTTTTTCTGCTACATACATCACCCCCAACAACAAAGATCCTCAGACAGTGTAAATTGGCCTGCCTCTACTGAAGACAGCAAAGGGCTCAATTCTGTGAGGTACTGATCACATCCTAAGAGATATTGAGAATTCTCAGTTCCCAGTGAAGTCAATGGGAGTTGAGAACGCTCAGCAACTTGTAGGATCAGGCCCTAAATTTGGACCAGTTTCTCCGCTGGTGTAAGTTAGCATAACTCCATTGACTTGAAGGGGAGCAGGAGCTCTTGGGAGTGATCAGCGCTGTACAGAATCGGTCCCTTTATTGCCAGGCAGAACAGACTAGCCTGCCCATCTGCATCTGTATTGATTGTAGGAGGAAAAATTGTTTTTGTTGGTGAAAATGAACAGGTGTGACCTGAAAGACCCAAGGGGAGCAAACGTTTGCAGTAACAAGGTGCAATTTTTAATTCCTGATCGTAACCACTCGCTGAAATAAATGTCAATACATGGGTAGCATTAGCAGTAAATAAATGTTCTCAGGAAATGATTGAGGGTTTGGACTTAAAGTAGATAGCTGCATGCCTTGTGTATTTGGAAATACAAGTGATGTGTGCCCTGAAACAACCTCCCTTGTTGGCTTTGGCTAGAAAAGATTTAGAGAGCTGGGAGTTTGTGTCTTCCACTGCCTAGGGGGGCATTGCCCCACCTTTGAAAGACGTATGTACCTTTGTGCTCACTGACTCTGTTGATGACACTCCCTTTCCCTCTCCCAGTAGCAGTGACAAGAATATAAGAAACTAACAAGCAAGGGCCATTTTCTTCAATGTGGCGTGGCTGCTCTGCAGATCCTGGTCACAGAACAGGCATGTTCAGCCCTGCTAAGATTGCTGCCGCACACTCCCATCCCAGGTGTAGGTGTAGGGGATGTGACTGGAAGAAAAGCAGGGTGGTCCGGACACCTCTAGGCTGCCCCAATTCCAGGCCATTGGTGCTCTTAGCAACTGGCATAAATTAGACTGCTTTTATTTATATGTGGGGAATGCGCCGCATACTTCATGACTGGGAGAATGCAAAGGTGAGCTTTGAACCACTTCTGCCTTCTTCCCCCAGCCTGTGCTGTGCCTTGACTGCCAAGAACTGAAAGACTTACAAACTTGCCTTCATTATTATTATTTAGCCATAGTCTAACAATTTTTTTTTGGAATAGGCACTGATGCAGGGCAAAGCAGGATGAACAGAGGGATGGTTTACAAATGTCATGTTAAGTCCACAACATGTCACGTTAGTTCCGTTGCCTGTCTGTGTGCATGCATCTCTCGCCGGCCTTTCCTCTTCCGCTATTGCTCTCTCTTTCCTTTGACTTTCCTTCCTTTTTTTGTCTTGGGTTCTTCTCCACCACCCGCAATGTCACCCTTGTGCTTTGGATCATGCAGGATTGAGCGCTTCTTACTGTTCCACTGGTCAATGAAACTGATTAGTACAGAGAGATGGGCCCCAGCCCCTTAGCTCAGGTCTGAATCGTAACCTCCCAAAGTTCAACAGTTTTCAGCTTATTTGGGGCCCCCTTCGGTCCATTATCATGGGAGGATTTTGAAGCTTGATTGCAGATTGGGACCCAAATTGGAATTTCCTGAGTTTCCAGGGGGAGGGGACGGGTTCTGGATCCAAGGGTTCTGTTTTGGGTATGTCTGTACTATATATTCTGATCTCTGCAATCGGTAACTTTCAGTTTCATTGAAGGAGATACCATGTCATTTTTCATACGTAGTGCATCTGAGGTAGAATGCAAAAAGAAACGGGTATGTCACAAAAAGATGGAGACCTATCTTCTCTGGTGAGTTTTACACTGACAGTGGTGAGTGGACACTCAATCATTTCACACCTTATACACTAGACCCTTTATTCTATCTAGGGGCCTACTTTCTTCAGATTTATACCAGTTTCTAAACTGGAATAACTCCATTGACTGATTTACAGTGGTGTGAGAGGAGAACCGGGCCCATTAAGTTCAAAACCACCAGGTAATAAAAGAGTAAGGGAAAAAAGCCTTTTAAGATCCGAAAATAGTTGCAATGCTGATTTATTTTATTTTGTACACCGCTGTCCAATTGTAATAGCTATTTAAAGCAAATTGTTCAATATTTTCATAGAAAATTGTGTATAGGGGTTTTAATTTAGGATGATAAGAATTGTAATTTATTCTTCATTAAAAATATAGCTTTGAACACTGCCTCATTGAACGTGATTTTATTTCATCTCAGTTACTAACATTCATCGGTTTATAGTTTAGCTGTATGCAGAGAATAGGGTACCTGTTAAATAAAAGCTTCGTGTGTTCTCTTCATGGTACATTAAAGAAACAGTGCAGACAAGAACAAAGGAAAACAATCCTGGCTGGATAGTCATATCAGAAGTGACTCATTAGTATGGGCAACTATCTTAATGTTTTGTGCTGCTACCCCCTCCTCACAGTATGTGTGTGCGCGCCTATAGAGACATGGAAGACTGTAGCATGCAGGGTATGAAATCCCAGCAACTAGCCTCCTCTTTCTAGTGGCAAGTTGTAACATCCCAGGTCTTGAACCCAGTCCTGGGCATTCCTAGACAGCCACTGCATCCTGGTCTCCACCCAATGCCTGCTGAAACCTGGTGGGCTGAGAAGCTGGCAGGACTATAGACTCAGCCAAGGCACCACCCATGAGAGCCCTGACTGGAGGAGCGCCCTGCTCCACCGATTGGTCCAGCCACACTACTTAAGCCAGAAGGAGGCACAGGATGTTTGCCTGAGCAACTAGGTGGTTTCCTATTGTGGGTGCACTGGACCCTGCTTGTGACTGCTTCCTGCACCCATCCTTGTTCCTGATTCCAGCCCTGCACCTGCCTCACCCCTGCTTTCGCTCTTGTTCCCACCATGTTCCTGTGCCATGCTTGATCTTTGCCTCTCCTCCCATTCTTGCCCTTACACCTTGCCTCCAATCATCAGTTTCCAGTCCTGGCTCCGTCCTTGGCCTCCTGCTTCTGACCCGGGCTTGGACCCTGGCTCTGGTAACTAGCAGTTGACTCTGGTGCTGACCCTTGGCTTTGTTCTCCATCCTAGATGCCTGCTCAACCCACTAGACCTGACTCCTGCTCTGACCTCTAGGCCAGACTGCCTTGTCCGTAACACAAGTCTGGCCAACGTAGCTAACTGTATGAATAAGGGAAGAGACAAGTGGGGTGGGGGAACTGGCATTGTCTAGTGGATAAGGCACTAGACTGGGAGTCAGGCAAACTGGGCTCTTATCCAGTGGTTCTGTCACTGATCTGCTGTGTGACTTCAACCAAGACACTTCCTGTCTCTGTACCTCATTTCCTCTGCCACCCCTTGTCTGGCTCGTAAGCTCTTCAGGGCAGGTACTGTCACTCACTTGGTTGTACTCTGCGGTGGCATGTGTGATGGGTTGGTACCACAGAAACCCCCTTGGAGCTGCCACCTGGTGTGCCAAGATTACTCCTGCCCCTGCTTTCCTGCCTTTTCCAGCTTGGGACTCCAGAATCCTGTCTGTTTTGAGCCAGACCCGCTAGCCTGCTGCAAACCCAGCTCCAGGTCTGAACCACATCCCCTAACAGCTGTAGGCCTGCTTGGAAGCAGCTCAGGAAGTGCTCTTGCCTTTGACACCCAGGTGCCCAACTCCCAGTGGGGTTCACACCCTGAATAAATCCGTTTTATCCTGTATAAAGCTTATACAGGGTAAACTAATAAATAGTTCACCCTCTATTTCATAGATAGAGAGGTATGCACAGCTGTTTGCCCCCCTCCAGGTACTAACACGTACTCCAGGTTACTTAATAAGTAAAAAGTGATTTTAATAAGTACAGAAAGTAGTATTTAAGTGATTCCAAGTAGTAACAGACAGAACAAAGTTAATCACTAAACAAAATAAAATAAAACACGCAAGTCTATGTCTAATCACACTGAATACAGATAAAAACCTCACCAGTTCCAGCAAACTTTCTTTTACAGGCTGTAGTCCTCCTAGCCTGGGTCCAGTAATCACTCACACCCCCTATTGTCCTTTGTTCCAGTCTCTTGCAGGTGTGTCGTTGCGGGGTGGAGAGTCTCTCTCTTTAGCCAGCTGAAGACAACATAGAGGGGTCTCCCAGGGGTTTAAATAGACTTTCTCTCCTGGGTGGCAGTAGCGTAGCCGGGGGGGAGCAGGGGGAGCGGCCGCTCCCCCTGTGAGGAGAAGCGGTGCTAAGGCGCTGCCCGAGCCCGGCTGCGGGAGCCGGGCTCAGGGGGCATTTTAAAGGGCCCGCGTCTCCCCGCAGTGGCAGGAGCTGCCGGCCTTTTAAAGCACCCCCCCCAGCCCCGCTGCCGGAGCCGGGCTCGGGCGGGGATTTAAAAGGCCTGGGGGCTCCGCAGTGGCTGGAGCCCCGGGCCCTTTAAAGCACCGCCGGGTGAGTACAGAGGGAGCGGGGAGGGGCCTTTTTATAGCGCCGCCGCTCCCCCTGTGCTCTAAACCTGGCTACGCCACTGCTGGGTGGATACCTCTCCCTCTCCCTGTGTAGCATCCAGTTACCAAATGGAGTTTTGGGGGTCACATGGGCAAGTCACATGTCCATGCACAACTCAGTAACCAGCCTAGCCACATTCCTGGCCAAGCTCAGATGTGGATTGGTGTCTGCAACTTCTATTTGTCTGTTAAGTGCTTCTTGATTGGGCACTTTATCTGCACATTCCTTTCTCAAGCAATACAACCAATATTCATAACTTCAACTACAAAAATGATACATGCATACATGTTACATGGCACATGTAGCATAAAACATATTTCAGTTATATATACATTTATAAGCATCTCCCCATAAAGCCTTATGGGGTACACTGTCACAGCATGCTGGTGCCTCTAGATGATATTGTAATATAAATAAGAAGAGGGGAAAGGTGAAACTGATGCTTATTATCTTCTGGACCTGGGAGAACCTTAGCCTGTGCTGCCCTAGAATTGAAGGTGTCCGTGGGGAAGAAGGTTTACAGAGTGAAGTCTGGTTCCAAATCTTCACTCGTGTGAAGGGTCACACAGTTTTGGGATGGAACCAAAATTTGGGAAGAAAAGCTGACCTGCCTTTAGTGGTTGATGCCCAGCCTCTAATATACAGCACGGGGTATTATTAATAGATTCATAGATTCTAGGGCTGGAAGGGACCTCGAGAGGTCATCGAGTCCAGCCCCCTGCCCTCATGGCAGGACCAATTACTGTCTAGACCATCCCTGATAGACATTTATCTAACCTACTCTTAAATATCTCCAGAGATGGAGATTCCACAACCTCCCTGGGCAGTTTATTCCAGTGTTTAACCACCCTGACAGTTAGGAACTTTTTCCTAATGTCCAACCTAAACCTCCCTTGCTGCAGTTTAAGCCCATTGCTTCTTGTTCTATCCTCGGAGGCTAAGATGAACAAGTTTTCTCCCTCCTCCTTATGACACCCTTTTAGATACCTGAAGACTGCTATCATGTCCCCTCTCAGTCGTCTCTTTTCCAAACTAAACAAACCCAATTCCTTCAGCCTTCCTTCATAGGTCATGTTCTCCAGACCCTTAATCATTCTTGTTGCTCTTCTCTGGACCCTCTCCAATTTCTCCACATCTTTCTTGAAATGAGGTGCCCAGAACTGGACACAATACTCCAGTTGAGGCCTAACCAGCGCAGAGTAGAGCGGAAGAATGACTTCTCGTGTCTTGCTCACAACACACCTGTTAATACAGCCCAGAATCATGTTTGCTTTTTTTGCAACAGCATCACACTGTTGACTCATATTTAGCTTGTGGTCCACTATAACCCCTAGATCCCTTTCTGCCGTACTCCTTCCTAGACAGTCTCCTCCCATTCTGTATGTGTGAAACTGATTGTTCCTACCTAAGTGGAGCACTTTGCATTTGTCCTTATTAAACTTCATCCTGTTTACCTCTGACCATTTCTCCAATTTGTCCAGATCATTTTGAATTATGACCCTATCCTCCAAAGCAGTTGGAATCCCTCCCAGTTTGGTATCATCTGCAAACTTAATAAGCTTACTTTCTATGCCAATATCCAAGTCGTTGATGAAGATATTGAACAGAGCCAGTCCCAAAACAGACCCTTGCGGAACCCCACTCATTATACCTTTCCAGCAGGATTGGGAACCATTAATAACTACTCTCTGAGTACGGTTATCCAACCAGTTGTATTTCCCTAGTTTATTGATAAGAATATCATGCGAGACCGTATCAAATGCCTTACTAAAGTCTAGGTATACCACATCCACCGCTTCTCCCTTATCCACAAGACTTGTTATCCTATCAAAGAAAGCTATCAGATTGGTTTGACATGATTTGTTCTTTACAAATCCATGCTGGTTATTTCCTATCACCTTACCACCTTCCAAGTGTTTGCAGATGATTTCCTTAATTAATTGCTTCATTATTTTCCCTGGCACAGAAGTTAAACTAACTGGTCTGTAGTTTCCTGGGTTGTTTTTATTTCTCTTTTTATAGATGGGCACTATATTTGCCCTTTTCCAGTCTTCTGGAATCTCTCCTGTCTCCCATGATTTACCAAAGATAATAGCTAGAGGCTCAGATACCTCCTCTATTAGCTCCTTGAGTATTCTAGGATGCATTTCATCAGGTCCTGGTGACTGCAGGCATCTAACTTATCTAAGTGATTTTTAACTTGTTCTTTTTTTATTTTATCTTCTAAACCTTCCCCCTTCCCATTTGCATTCACTATTTTAGGCATTCCCTCAGACTTCTCGGTGAAGACCGAAACAAAAAAATCATTAAGCATCTCTGCCATTTCCAAGTTTCCTGTTATTGTTTCTCCCTCCCCAATGAGTAGTGGGCCTACCTTGTCCTTGGTCTTCCTCTTGCTTCTAATGTATTGATAAAAAGTTTTCTTGTTTCCCTTTATTCCGGTAGCTAGTTTGAGCTAATTTTGTGCCTTTGCCTTTCAAATCTTGCCCCTGCATTCCCGTGTTGTTTGCCTATATTCATCCTTTGTAATTTGTCCTAGTTTCCATTTTTTATATGACTCCTTTTTATTATTTAGATCTTGCCGCGTGGTTAAGCCAAGGTGGTCTTTTGCCACATTTTCTATCTTTCCTACCCAGCAGAATAGTTTGCTTTTGGGCCCTTAATAGTGTCCCTTTGAAATACTGCCAGCACTCCTCAGTTGTTTTTCCCCTCAGTCTTGATTCCCATGGGACCTTACCTATCAGCTCTCTGAGCTTACCAAAATCTGCTTTCCTGAAATCTATTGTCTCTATTTTGCTGTACTCCCTTCTACCCTTCCTTAGAATTGTGAACTCTATGATTTCATGATCACTTTCACCCAAGCTGCCTTCTACTTTCAAGTTCTCAACGAGTTCCTCCCTATTTGTTAAAATCAAATCTAGAACAGATTCCCCCCTAGTAGCTTTCTCAACCTTCTGAAATAAAAAGTTGTCTGCAATGCAGTCCAAGAACTTATTGGATAGTCTGTGCCCCGCTGTGTTATTTTCCCAACATATATCTGGATAGTTGAAGTCCCCCATCACCACCAAATCTTGGGCTTTGGATGATTTTGTTAGTTGTTTAAAAAAAGCCTCATCCACCTCTTCCACCTGGTTAGGTGGCCTGTAGTAGACTCCTTCGGGTAGGTGGGGCTCGTCAGCCTTGGAAGGCAGCCCACCTAGGAGAAGGAAAACTCTGATTTAAAACCTCCGCTGCCTTGTGGCAATACCCACTCATGGGAAAGGCTAAGGGAGTCAACCCTGAAACCAAATCCGGTGTCGGAGTCCCGATGGCAGTCTGACATTGTCCTCAACGTCATTCCGGCAACTCCTGCGACGCCACTGGTGCCAAGTTGTATCGACATTGTCTTTCCCTTGGATCCATCAGTTGCGTGGAGAGGGGGGTTCTGCTGCATGGGCAACAGCTGTTCCTCCATATCACCCTGCCCTGGCTTGCGCCCTGGAGAGGACACTCCAGCTTCGCCACATTCCCCATGGGCGCATATCCATCGTCTCTCGAGACTAACGGACGCCAACAACAAGTAGACTCCTAGCATGACATCACCCTTGTTTTTTACCCCTTTTAGCCTAACCCAGAGACTCTCAACACTTCCGTCCCCTATGTCCATCTCCACCTCAGTCCAAGTGTGTACATTTTTAATATATGAGGCAATACCTCCTCCCTTTTCCCCCTGTCTGTCCTTCCTGAGCAAACTGTACCCATCCATACCAACATTCCAATCATGTGTATTATCCCACCAAGTTTCGGTGATGCCAACAATGTCATAGTTGAATTTATTTATTAGCACTTCCAGTTCTTCCTGCTTATTACCCATACTTCTCGCATTTGTATACAGGCATCTAAGATACTGATTTGAACTTGCCTCCCAGTTTTGCCCTGACCCTCCTATCTCTTTGTCATTAGAGCCCACGCCCCCTCCTATTTCCGACTCATCTCCCCCGTCCCCATATTCTCCACTTACCTGTGGGCTTTGCTCACCTGTCCCCGTCGAACCTAGTTTAAAGCCCTCCTCACTAGGTTAGCCATTATGGATCTGCCCATCACTTTCTTATGTGTTCTCCTCTACTAGCTACCTACACAAACTCCCCATACTGCCTTCTGTGCAGGTGCAGATGTAATACATAGGCCTTGAAAGATGTATTGGATACACAGAATCTGGAGGACTAAATTTACTAACCAGAGTTGGTTAGAAAGAACAGAGGATAGGCCTGCCAGTGAGTTTCAGGGGCAATGCCCTGATAAAAAGCCTGGTCCCCACCACTCACAGTGGCTGGTCTTTCTACCAGGGTGATCTTCTGAAATGCTGCTCTCCATCTTTTTATCAACCGGTAGTGTCCATCTTTCTCTCTGCTAGAACAGTGAGGGAGCTCCGTTTCTTCTTTCTCTTCTATAGCCTCCTGGCTGTGGTCAGTGGGGAGGGTCCCCATTACTATGTATTTTTTATTACAGACCCATCAACATAGTGTCTGAGTACTTCTACCCCTCCTGCCTCTTGGTGGCTGCAAACAGGGGAAGGGGACAGGTCCCTTCTACTCTCTCTCTCTCCCACCATCTGTTTTTTAAAATTCCCACCTCTTTGAACAACTCCATTGCCTGTTTCAGCTTCTGCTCATAACATTCTGCTGCTGCAGCAGCAGCAGCGTGAAACTGACATGATTCTTTACAATTACAGTGCTCCCACAGGGTTCTGAAAGAGAACTTCCAAATTGACCAGAACCTCATTGATTTCCATCAGTGCTGCTTGGCAAAGCTATGAGCAGCCACAGAGGCACTAGAGCTGTCTGGCTGCAGACTCAAGAAGACAGTAGTGTGTTGTTTACATCATTCTCATATTTAGAAGGTTATCTTTGTAAATAGAAGGGCTAGCCTCTTGATTTAAAATGAGAGCTTAAAGTCTATGGATATTGGTGATATAAATCCCCTCAGTGGTGAAAGCTTCCTATTTGTCAGGGTTGAGTGAAGTCAGTGGGACGACTTACAGACTTCAAGTTAAGCTACTGATTAAGTGCTTTACTGAACAGGGGCCTTAGTTTTTAGTCAGAGAGGTGGAAGTATAAATCTTTCTAGAATCACTTTAGCATATTTATGCAGCTAGTCATTTGGATTGAGACTGTTGACTTGAAAAGTTGGAACAAATAAGTCCCCAAGAGCATTAAATTGTGTAAATATCTGTTTCTTAGTAATGATGCTTGATACAGTTTATTTATCCTGTTGAACCTCCCACTGTATTTTTCTATGTATAACATTTCAAAAAGCTTTTCCATATAAAAAGCAACATGCTTAATTTTTTTAAAAAAGTTGTCAGCATAGCAAGAATTCAGAAATAATACCAAGCTGAAATTCATTATAAGCTTTCAAAGACCCAGAAGTACTACTGTGTCTACTGCATATAGTCAGATGCTGGATGGGAAACCTAGCCAGGAGCAATTTCAAGAATTACTTTGCTTTACATTATTATCTAGGGATGTTTGGACATGCACAGCATGTCCTTGAAAGACAAAGGGTAAAAGGAAGAAGAAACGAAATATTAAACCAAATCTATGGTGTTTAGAAACAATTTGAACTTTACAGTTGTTTCTGGTCTTATTAGTTTAACCTTCAAATGAACTAGATCAATTCTTTTCTCTCTAAAGTAGCACTTTTAAGTCTTGAAAGTTGACTTTGAAGCTGAGATCAATGCCGATCCTGTTTCATAACATCGGCTCCCACTGGAACAGGGATAGGAATGCCTTGTCATTTATTCAGTGATTCCAAACAAGGCACAGTGCAAGTGACTTATGCTTTCCGAGTTATAGAGAATTTTAGTCTGAGAGTGCCGTCAAGTGGGATCCTGAGAGCACTCACAACTCCTATTGACTCAGCACCTCTCAAGGTTAATTAGTAGATGAACACAGGTTAGTTGTGTGGTATTAGACCACCATAGGCAATGAAAAACTGGGAAATTAGATTTACTCTCCCATTCCTGACTGAGTCTCACTGATGTGTGGCTGATTTAACACCCAGTACACTAGTTACCAGTAAAAGTCTCTTGCAGAGCAAGGGGAGACAAGTAACCAAGATCAAAAGAGTACTTAGTCTCTTAAATGCATCTATTATATCCACACATCCACACACAAAAAATTCCAATCTTCAAAGCCCTGCACTAACATTAACCACTGACTGAATACCTACAAACTTCTGCATGTTGAGTGCAGTGGCTACTTTTACACATCTATTTGTTTCGGCTTATAAAAGGCCTGTATTGTGCCCTCCTTTCACATGGCCATGCGGAGGGGGTGGGGAATTAAGGCCCTCAGAGCCCACTTCCCTGCATGGTTACATAAGATGGGTATCACTGTGTGAAGAGCAGGGGCTGGAAGCCTGGTGCGGTGAATGGGAAGTGACTCCACCTCCCTCCCCATGCTCCAGCTCCTGGAGGGATGTGAGGTGGGGAGTAGTGCAGGGAGGGTGCAGAAAAGAGAGAGGAAAAATGATTTGAGGGCAGGAGAAAACTCCTGACAGTGAGCCTTGAAACGCTCAATCTGTTTAGTTTATGAAAAAGAAGATTGAGTGGTGACTTGATTACTTCATGGGGAGAAAATATGGGGTACCTAAAGGCCTCTTTAATCTCTCAGAGAAAAACAGAACCAGAACCCATGGCTGGAAGGTGAAGCCAGAAATGAGACATACAACACACATTTTTATCCGTGAGGGGGAGTAACCATTGCGCCACATTGCCAAGGGAAGTGGTGAATTCTCCATCTCTTGATGTCGTCAGATCAAGACTGGATGCCTTTCTAGAAGATAGTCATGGGCCAAACACAATTGCTGGGCTCAACACAGGGGTAACTGAGTGAATGTAAAGATCTGTGATACACAGGAGGTCCGACTATGTGATACACATGACAGCAGAGCCAGGTCTTGAGAGTTGCGTGTCAGTAATAGTGTGTTTCCTGAAGCAAGGCGACGTGCTTCATGGCCTACGGCCAGCTGGCGGACATCCCTCTTGGCTGCTGAGATTCCCTCAGTATTGAGGTACAGCACCTTGCGAGCCAGCCTCCATGCTAGGGATTGGGACACTGGCCCTGAAAGGACCCCACCGGAGGACCCCTGGGGGCTGTGTTTTTCTTTCACTTTTTACGATGAGAACTTGAGCGCCAATTTTGCATTTTGTGTACTTTAGTTTTACTTAGTGATGGCGGGGGGCACCACGTGAAGGCAGTAAACTTGCCCCTCACTCCTGCAGACCTGGGTGTGACACCACAGCTGATCTCTCGACACCCCTTTGCTACAGTAGCTCATGCACGCTTGGACAAGAGTGCTACTAGCCCTATACCATGCCCAGACGATCAGCGTGGCCAGGGAGCTGAAAACGACACCCTCACAAAGGGGAAGTGGGGGGGAATCTAACACACTACGCTCTGGTCTACACTGATAACGTACATCGGCATAGCTATGTTTCTAGGGTGTGAGAAAATCCACAGCTGAGACTTAGCTCTGCAGACCTAACCCCCAGTGCAAGGTTGATGGAAGAATTCTTCCACTGACCTAGCTACCGCCTCTGGGGGAGGTGCATTAACTACAGTGAGGGGACAACCCCTCCCATCGCCGTAGCGAGTGTCTGTGCGGAAGCTCTGCTGCGTTTGAAGCTATGCCACTGTAGCGTTTTAAGTGTAGGCAGACACTACGTACATGCAGGCTTCCATTGCTCCTGGCTAGGTTGCCACCTGATCACACATCCTGGCCCGGGCGCAACAGGCTACTCTCTGGCTCACACAGAGGTGCTGCCACTATGCACCAGCGTGGCCTGGTTTCCTCCCCCCACATGACTGTGGGGCAGTGCTGCAGACAACAACTCATGCGGTGGAAAAGTGCCCAACCTGACCGCTGGAGGGCAGTTTCCAGGGCTGAGCTTCCCTTGCTGCTGAGGCTATCCTCCGGTTGTAGCCCCGGGACATCGCGTTCTAACGTCTGCATACGTGCCCCAGAGAGAGACCTAGATGATCTACCCATCCCTTCTGGCCTTTCACTGTGTTAAGCTCTGCTGCACTCTGTGAAGGGCTGTAACACTACTCCCTGGCCCAAAGCAAGAAGGGAGCACGGGGTGACTCTGTGCGGTGCTCCGGGGCTGGAGCACCCATGGAAAAAAAATAGTGGGTGCTCAGCACCCACTGGCAGCCCCGCAGATCAGCTCCTCCCCGTCGCCCCCGAGGCCTCCCGCCCGCTGGTGGGCCCCGTCGATCAGTTTTGCCGCTCTAACTGCATCTACACTAGTGCTTAGGCCGGCGTAGCTCTGTTGGGTAGGGTGGTGATTTTTCTCAAACTCCTAACTGATATAGTGATGCTGGCAAAACTTTTAAGTATAGACAAGGCCTAGGGCACAGTGCCGCCTGGGATTGCTCCTGGGATGGTGCAGTCTATGTACCAACCCTTGCTCAAGGCTGTGTCTAAGGGCACCATCTAGACCAAAGGGAGGAAAAAGATCAAATGAAAGAAGGTGCTAAACTGTTCTGGTTAATCCAGCTCTATCTTTTTAAATACTCTCCATGTTATTTTCATGGCATACAAACAGAGACGTTAGATAAAAACATAAAATACTCTTTCTGGGAGGCTGCAACATAGCACTACTTGACTTCTTTAAATCCAGAACCCTAATGCAGAAGAACCAAAACCAGAGAGAGATAAAGCAGGCTGCTCCCAAGGCAGCAAAGTACAACTCATTCCACCTTGCTTTAGAATTGGCTTTCTCCAGACCGACTGCTGCTAGATCTAGGCTTCCCTCCAGAGCCCCCTACCCTGCAAGCAAGACCAGGAAAACCTCAAAGAATTTAAAGTGTAAGCTTACAATGTTAACAGTTTGCAATATGCCACACTCTGCTCATCTGGTTAGCGGGCTTAGGGTCAGATCCTATAACTCCCTCCCCATCCACCCCCAACATTGACTCCATTGGCTAAAGAGTGAATTAGGCTCCAGGATTCACCCCTGATACCAACAGGACACATGGAGAGTGGTTCAGAAGAGGCAAGTTTCCCCAAGGGTAAGGAGCTGATCCTACCAAAAGGCAGTGCTTTGGGGTGCAGATCTGACTGCACGAAAGAGGACCCCAGTGGAGACAAGAACCAAACAAACCTGAGCTGGGCAAGCTAGAGGAGCCTGAAGTCTCCCACAATATGCCCCAAATCCAGGGGAGGGGGAGAGCGCTGCTGCTGCTTTGTGGGGAGGACTGAAGGCCTCTGCCCCCTCCTCACAGCCTACACTGGGGGCAGATTCAAGAAGCAGGAGAGGGGCTCACATGCAATTTGGAAGGGTAGTTGATACTACACCTAGCCTGGGCAGCAGACCAAGCAAATGTCATGAATTTCCCTGTGATGTCCCACCCTCTCTATAGCAGTTGTGATCATGCACAGAGCTGGGAAGGAGGGCGGGAGGAGGTGCAGGGGAGGGTAGCAAAGAACTAGGCTCCTGACCCGTTCAGTTCAAGGATTGGGTAGAGGAAAGGAGCAAAGGCTTCCCTTACATTGTCCATGCACGGTAGGATCCTGCTCCCTTCCTGCCCAGAATGGGGGGCACACAGGGAAAGAGCAGCCGCTTGAGAGACCTATGAGGTGGATGGTGGCCTCAAAAAGCTCCTGATCACCAGTCTCCCCGCTGTCCAAGCCCCCTCACCTCCAAAGTGTTCCAGACCCCAACCTCTGACCCCCAACGTGTTCCTGCCCCCCACCTCCCAGCTGCCCCAGCCTCTGACCCTCAACGTGTTCCTGCCCCCCCCCACCCGGCTGCCCCAGTCTCTGACCCCCAACGTGTTCCTGCCCCTCACCTCCCTGCCCCCAGCCTCTGACCCCCAACGTGTTCCTGCCCCCCACCTCCCTGCCCCTCAGCCTCTGACCCCCAACATGTTCCTGCCCCCCCACCTCCCGGCTGCCCCAGCCTCTGACCCCCAACGTGTTCCTGCCCCCCACCTCCCAGCTGCCCCAGCCTCTGACCCTCAACGTGTTCCTGCCCCCCACCACCCGGCTGCCCCAGCCTCTGACCCTCAACGTGTTCCTGCCCCCCACCACCCGGCTGCCCCAGCCTCTGACCCTCAACGTGTTCCTGCCCCCCACCTCCTGGCTGCCCCAGCCTCTGACCCCCAACGTGTTCCTGCCCCCCACCTCCCTGCCCCCAGCCTCTGACCCCCAATGTGTTCCTGCCCCCCACCTCCCTGCCCCCCAGCCTCTGACCCCCAATGTGTTCCTGCCCCTCACCTCCCTGCCCCCCAGCCTCTGACCCCCAATGTGTTCCTGCCACTCACCTCCCTGTCCCCAGCCTCTGACCCTCAACGTGTTCCTGCCCCTCATCTCCCTGCCCCTGAGCCCCAACATGTTCCTGCCCCCAACCTCCCTGCCCCCCAGCCTCTGACCCCCAACATGTTCCTGCCCCTCACCTCCCTGCCCCCCAGCCTCTGACCCTCAACGTGTTCCTGCCCCTCATCTCCCTGCCCCCCAGCCCCTGAGCCCCAACATGTTCCTGTCCCCCACTTCCCTTCTGCCTCAGCCCACCGCTCTCCTCCCCTCACTCCCTGCCCCCTGGTGCTCCAGCCCCCCCAACCTCTGATCTCCAACGTGTTCCTGCCCCTCCAGACTCTGACCCCCCCCCAACGTGTTCTTATCCCCAACCTCTCTGCTGCCCCCACCCACCGCACTCCTCCCCACACTTCCAGCCCCCCCTTCCCCCAGCCTCTGACCCCAGCGTGTTCCCGCCCCTCACTTACCTTCCCCACCAGCCTGACCCCCCCATGTGTTCCTGCCCCCACCCACTGCACTCCCCGCCCCCCCCTCCCGGCCGCGGGACGAGCGGCGGCCCCGGCGGAGCCGCAGGACGCTTGGCAGCGGCGGGGGAGGCTGGCTCGGCGGCGGCTGCCGCGGCGCGGGGGGGAGCCGGTCCTGCGCCAGGCGGCGGAGCCAGAGCCCCGGCGCCGGAGCAGAGCGGCGGCTGCACCACGAGCTGCGGCAGCGGCGGCGGCAGCCTCCGCACCTGCCCCCCGGGCCGCTCCCCATGGACGTCAAGGCAGCGCCCAACGGGGTGGCCACCATCGAGGACAGGATCTTGCGGATCACGGGCTACTATGGCTATTACCCCGGCTACTCCAGCCAGAAAAGTAAGACCCCCGCCTCGCCCCCTCCCCGCTCGCCCCCCGGGGGGGCGGCTTTTCCCCGGGGGGGGCGGAGCAGCCGGGGGGGGGCAGGTGCCTCTCTCCCAGCCTGGGGGGCTTGCAAAGGAAAGCAGGGGGCTAGTTTGGCCGGTGCTTGCAAATGGGGGGGGGGGGTGGAAAAGCTGCCCCGGAGCGTGATTTTTTTTGGGGGGGGGGCAGCTGGGCTGGCTGGGTCCCCCCCCGCGTGGTTGTGCCTGCGCGGTGGGGCTTGGCTGCTCTGATCTCGGGTGTGAGCCGCTCTCCGGCAGTCGCAGAGTAGCGGAGCCAGCCGGCGCGGACCCAGCGCCCTGCTGCTGCTCTGTGTGCGGCGGGGCGCCTCACCCCCAAACCGTGTCACCCCCCGTCAGCTCCTCGGGAGGAGCTCACCAGCCGCCTCCCCTCGAGCGATTGCATGGGATGCCGCTCGCCTAAAGGATACCCCCCTCCACACCCGCACTCGCTGAAAAGTCAGGTGGGATTTTAAAGCCCCCCCCTCTCCCCCCACCAAAAATACGGCTGCTGTACAGTTGTCCTTTCCGGTCAGTTAGATCATGGGATTGCTGAAGCGGTAGATTTGTGATGCCCGGAGCTGCTGCAGAGCCGTCCCTCATATGTACAGACCAGTAAGGTGTAGTCATTAGTTCTCCAGCTGTGTCTGGAACCGCTCGTTCATATACAGGCAGATAATACGGAAGAGACAAGTCACTTTTTTTTTAGAATTGCCTGTAGCACAGAGATGATTTCCCTCTCTTCTCTGAACACTTTACTTATTGGCCAGTTAAACAAAACGGGTTTGGTTTTGCTTTTTGAAAGGAGGGGTTTGAGAGAGCGTGGATTTAGTTCCTGGTTTGCTACAACAAATTCATGATTGAGTCCAGTGGATTAGACAATCCCAGTAGAACAGGTAAAATGACAGCTCAGAAGAAGACAAGGAATGTTGATTGTACAGTCTGTGTGCCCAGGTCAATTTGTTGCCGTCATTACTTGGGCAAAACTCCCATTGAATGAAGTCTGCGGGAATTTTGCTTGACTTAAGAAAGTCATTATAATACCACAAACCTCTCTAGTCTCAGTCTAGAGAGTGAAGCTCTGAAAAAATAGTTTTAGCATTTCACTTTGTTTTTGGAAGGTTTAAATCAATCACTCTTCTCTAGTAGCTGTTTTAACATAAGACAGGTAGAATGTTCATTTTCCTTACAAAACTTAATTGTGTAGCGTTAGATTTTTCCAGAAAAAAGTAATGAATTACAGAGTGATTTTTCTTCATGCTACTTTAATATAAAACTGCTCTGGTGAAGGTTTTTTTTTTAAGCTGGAGAAGCAAAAATTAAAGCAAGTACTCCTTGTAGAAATTAAATATTTTTGCTTTTGACATTTTTAATTAAGAACAGTGGGGTTTTGGCAGCTGCGAAAGCTGTAGAAGGTTTCTGTGCAACTATAAATGTCCCGGTGCTCTCTAGAACCATTTATTTTTTTAAACAATGGAAGTTAATCTAATGAAAAGTGATTCACATTTTTCCATCTATGCAAAAGTTACACATTAGAATTTTATTGTTTAATAATTATTTTGCATTTTGCAAAAGCTCAAATGGCCACGCGATACTTAAAACGCAGTGACTAAAACCCAAAGTTGAAACAGCGACAAATGCATTTGTGAACAGAAAACTTTAAGCAGAAAAAAAAGAAAGAACAATCGGTTTTCTGTGGCTGTTTAAACTCTCTGTGGAATCAGAGAAGATAACCACTTCTAAAAATCACAACACAGCCCGCCAGTCTTAATGGCAAGAATAAACCGAGGATCAACCAACAAAGTGTCAATACTAGACCATGCTCACAGGCTTTATACTTGATATGAGAGAGATTAGCCAGACAGTGAAACACAAAAAAATTTCTTCGGTGGCGTGCAGCTGGGAAACAAACAAACTGAATAAACCCACTGCATGAGATTATTTGTAGGGTACCAGCAGGGTGCTAGGTACATTGAGCAATAGAGTAGGTAGGTAATTTGATGCGTTTCTAGCAACACAACCAATCCAGGACTTTTTGAAGAGGAAAACACACCAAACCGGAATGAAAGCATGTGGAAGTAATGTGATGGTTCAGTCCACTGACCAGTGAAATCTGATCAAGGTGGGCCTACTCCTGCAGTCTGGCAAAAGACTCCAGTGGAGAACAATGGAGAGATTTGCTAAATATGGATAGGGGGTAAAGACTTAAGCACTTTGCCTCAGGTTTGCTTTGGCAGCAAAACAGGGTTTTTATATCTGCTACAATACAGCCTTCTTCTACGCACACTCTGTATCAAAATGCATGGTTGAGTTAGGTCCTGATATTGCAATTCTGCATAGGTAGGTTGCTGAAGTCGGTCTTTGCCTGGGTGCAGGGGGGTTTCCTGCATTCAGTGCAGGAGCAGGGGCTTAAATATCCTATAAATTGCACACGTTATAGATTTCATAAAGCTCGCTTGGAGGCCAAGGTTTAGTGTTGCCAACACTCATGATTATATCGCAAGCCTCTTGATATATGGTGTTTTTCTTAGAGCTCCAGGGACTAGAAGCAGGTGATTAGGTGAGAAATGTGGCTTTCATTTTAAAATAACAAACCAAAATAAGCTTCTAGTCCTCATGGTTGCCGAGAAAAGCTTGAAAACGTGACCCGAGTTCACCTAAATACTAAAAAACTAGAAGGCAAATAAAAACAACACTACTTAAAAAAAAAAGTGATCTTTAAGTGGGTGTCACGATATTTGGAACCTGAACTGTGATTTTCGAGGGCTTGCAACTGGCAACACAGAAAGACTAGTGATTTTAGCTGACTCCGTTTTTGGGTGCAAACGTAAGACATCTTAAAGGGTGAGTGCTCAGCACCATCTGAAAAATCAGCCACCCCGTTCAGGTGTCTCAAGATGGGGACTTCAAATCTTGGCATGCCCATAATCACTAGTCACTTTTGAAAATCTTGGGTGGGAGATTTTACTATGTTACTTTATTTAGGTTAAAATATATTCTGAAATTATTTTAGTGATGTTTAATAATTAGCATCTCGTACTTTGCACTGTAATTCTGAGAATCCAGACATTAAACATATGACGTATATAGATACCAAATAGATTGATATTCTAAATTGATTTCAGTGGAGCCAGGATTTCACTCTAAGCCCTCCAAGTAAAGCGTAGTGCATAGGCATCTTGCTGGCCCGCACTACAGGGATGAATTTCATCCACTAGAGAACAAAGTGTATTTCCAGTGTGAAGTAATGGGAAGATGAAATAAAGATATAATGTCTGTGAAATATAGCGATGAAGATCAGTGAGTGACATAATAGCTGATCTTACAAAAAGGCAGAAATACAGTTTTTTCTAGGAAATGTCTTTACTCCATCTGATACAGTACATGAGCGTGAAGCTATGAAAAACACATGTGCGTATGACAGTTCTATGTCTGCAGAGTAATAGATACTTTTCTTTTGTCTGTTCATTCTAAAAAAGTAGCTAAAGAAGTAAAAGGTTGTCTTTATTCTAGCGGCGCTGTACTCTATCATTAACTAATAGCCATTTATTTTGATCCTTGCTAAAATACGCATTTTACAAACAGTTTACATCGCATGAAATGTAGCATTAGAAATGGAGATACTTCTGAATATACTCATTTACAGGGGTGAGTTTTCCCATCTGTCTGTATGTAGTTGATCTCAAATAGAGCTTGGGCCCCTCTTTTGGGAATAAGAGAAGATAGTTCTCTGTCCCGTCTACTCCCAGTATGTATGGGCCCTTTCCAAAAACTAATACCATGTCTTCCTGTGTATAAGGTGATTTGTGTATAACTTGAGGCCATCATTCCCCTATTTAAAATGTGTCAAAGTGTGTATAAGCTCCCTGGCTCGTAAGCTAAGGAAGAGGCTGCCCTGCTTTTCCGTTAGGTCCCTATAGGATTTGCAAGGGTACAAGTGTCCATTTTGCAGGGTGGGTGCACTGGCCCAGAAAAGAGATTCCAGGTTCTGACCCGGAGTGATAGGCAATGCACATCAACAGGCAGGGTGGGAGGGGAAAGGGAGAACTGGAGACACAATAACCATCCCTTCTATGTGGACAAGGATGTTCACTAGAATCGCCAACTTTGTAATATACAAAACCCAGAAACCTTGTACTATATAAAAATGGAACCTCCCCTGCTCCGCCCCTTCCCCAAGGCCCCACCCTTGCCCCGCCCCTCCCCCTGAGGCCCTGCCCCTTCCCTTCCCCCAAGGCTCGCCCCTGCCCAGCCCCTTCCTCCTGAGGCCCCATCCCCATTCACTGCTCTTTCCCCCTCCCCCCGTGTCACTTGCTGCTCTTCCCCTCCTGTGTGGGGGTTGGGAGGGACTGGGCTGGGAGCTGCAGCCGCCCGATGCAGCTAGGAGCTGGCCCTGGCTGAGTAGGGGCTGGTGAGGGTGATGACTCGGCGCTTCCCCCGCCCGCAGTAGATCCGACCGGACACTATCGGGTCCCCTTTTCGACTGGACTGCTGGCCGCCCTCGCGTTCACCAATGTGTTACCTCTCTGTTTACCTTAGGTCTTTCTATAGCGCTCATCACTGTAGTATCTAAGCACTTCAGGATAGTAAGAGTCTATTGTAGAGATCTTAGCACAAGCCTCACCTGAGACTAAGACTCCACAGGGGACGCAGACGGGGATTCTCTGGGCCCTTGCTAGGATCCTGGGCAGCAGACGCACTGTGAGCAGAATGAACACCCTGCAGCACGAACCGGGTGTAGGTGAGTCTGAACCGCTTGGGCTGGCTGACAGGGATCTGGAAAGAATATAGATGCGGCAGCAGAATATGCCCCCCCCCGATATCAATTGACATCAGCCCGGATGCTGCGGATCATCATGCCATCGGGCTTTGCTTTGTGCAGGCATTTTTTGGCAAGCTGAGAGTGGTGGTGATTGCCAGCATCTGCACCATGTGCAGAGGGAGCTGTCCAGTGCCACCGGCAGCGGTCCTGCCCTCTTTACGGAATACACAGCTGAATACTTTACCTGGATTCTTACAGTGAATGCAGAGTATGGCTCACTACCACTTCCCTGTGTAGCTTGATCACCGCACCGTGACCTTTCTTAGCACTCGGGATGAAGGAATGAATGTGGCTGTCTGTACGTGCAGATGTTGCAGAAAATAAGCCCTCTATCTTGTTAGCTTGATATGGTAGCTTCCAGTTTTTAGTGATTTACCTTGACAATTTGAGCTCCGATTCAGCAAAGCACTTAAGCACGTGCTTAACTTTAAGCCAATTGAATATAATCTTACGTTTAACGTTAAGCATGTGCTTTGTAGAATTAGGTTGGGATTGCACACTTGCTTGAGTGATTCGCTGAATCAGGGCCATAGCTTCTACAGCTCCAGCCCACAGCTTTTACCCTTTAAAAAAAATAAGGAGTCATGAAGCAGAAACAAACTCCAAAACTACACAATGAATTGTCTACTGGCTATTACAGTAGCTGTATCAATAGCTCTGCCGTAGTAAGAAGCACAGGACAGAACAAGAACATCTCAACATTTACCGAGTGACATACCCTGCAGGCAGGTCATCACTTTCAGTGAGGAAAATGAAGTCCCAATCTGTTTTCTGGAAATAGCTTGACACTGCTGCAGTGCTTTCTGTAGACCCCTGCTCTACCGCCAAAGCATGATTTTTAAGACACTCAGTGCATACAGAACGTGTGGTTTAATTGAATTTGTAAAGAAAGATCCTTTGAACTTGTTGGAAGATGACAGAAGTCTGGCTGAGCTATGTTTGGGGCAGGACCTGAGATGGGTCAAAGGTGACTAAGGCCAGGTCTGTCCTGAAAGGTTAGGTCAACCCAGCTACATCGCTCAGGGGTATGAAATATCCACACCCTGAGTGATGTCGTTAAGCCAACCTAATCCCTGGTGTAGACAGTGCTAGGGCAGTGGAAGAAAGCTTCCATCGACTTAGCTACTGCCTCTCGGGAAGTTGGATAAAGTACAGGGACAGGAGAACCCCTCCCCTCGCTGTAGTCAGTGTCTACACTGAAGCGCTACCATGGTGCAGCTGTGGCATTTCCAATGAAGTCAGAGTCTTAAAGCCATAGTTCCTTCCTCTTGACACCAGCTAGAAATTCCCCGGTGCATGGGAACCCCGAGCTGCTCTGTCAGGGCAACTTCCCAGCTTTTTTAGTGCCGGGGGCCCAAAGATCTAACCCACAATTCAGAAATCCCATCAGGTTTGAGTGAATGAAGCAGAGATCCTGGTACAGAACATGTGACTGTGTAGCTATTACCTTATAGCCTGTTTACAAGCGCAACATTAACAAATACATGTGTATCTGGTTTTTTTTTAAAGATATGAGATTTCTGTGCATGGAAGGAAAAAGTGATCTTTGATTCAAAGTGTAGTCTAAAGAAGCTGCCATAGCAGACTAGAAAAGGGATGGGAGAGTTCTTCCAGGAAGGCGATTATTATCTGTCTTTCAAGATGTGAAAAATGTACATAACTCTCGAGAGCCCCAAGTGGAAGTACATTATGAAAGTGTTTCTCACAAGTGAAAGCAATGAAATAGATATTCTTTACTGACCATATGCTGGCTGTTCAGTGCACAGCATTTTTAATGTAATAAATCCATATTTTGTGTAGTTGCTGCATTTAGTAATATTGCTGCACCTCTGCTAAAGTCTTGTGTGTGGTATTCAAGAATGTGCTTGTGAATGATACTCTGGTAGTAATAATAATACTTTGGGAGTGTCTTTCATTTGAGGAACTCAAAGCTCTTCAAAGGAAGGATGATCTTGTGGTTCAGCCTTATAGGCTAGGAGCAAGTGATCAGGGTTTTGTACTTGGCTTCAGTACTTTGTGACCCTGAGCAAGTCACCTAGACCCAGATTTTTAAAGGTACTTAGGTGTTGCTCATTTTCAAATGCAGCCTTTCAGTGCTGCCTTTCATTTTGGTCAGTGAAATGTTTATTTGCATTCCTCACTGGGTATTCATGGGCGTTACATCGCCCCACACTGTAGAGTAACAGAGTTAACTGTGTTGTATAGTACTGAGGCAGGGCGATCTCAAAGCTGAGTACAGCACACACCACATCTTGGTGGAAGGACTCTCATGGACCAACCTCCTCTCCCATTTACAGTTACATCACCCATGTGGTGCCTACAGCAATTGCTTCTAGCTGTGTCTCTGGCTGTCTTTAATGTGCTAAAAGCTTTCTGTGTAAAGTCAATCACCTTCCCTACTTTCACTCTTCAGTTCATCTCTCTCTCTGTCCCTTGCTCATTCTTCTCTGCCCATCTCCTCCTTCCCTCTGAACAGTGTTGCCTTGTCCTCTTCTCCCCTTTTCCTGCTGCTTGATTCCCTTCTGCTCGGCTTCCTTGGGCATGCTATGAAGTCACCTAATTCTCTTCTCCTCCCATCATTCCCCTAGATATATTTATTGCCCATAGGCCTCCTTTCCATTTGTCTTCTGCTGGTGGCTGAAGTCCCAGGCAAATACTGTAAAACATGGTTAGGAGCACTGGGTTGAATTCTGAGCAGCTGTTTGCTTCATCTGTATTTGGTCCCTTTTGATTAGCTATTTGTGCATGCAAACATATCTTTGTGCAAGCGTTTGGCGAATGGCTGGTTTTCTGGCTCACCCACTTGCTGCTTGTTGAACCACCAGTGGCTGGAATTTGTTCACGTTGGATAATGAAAACCTCTGTAAAAATCACAGTCTCTTTGTGGATAATCTGCAAATAGAAACAGGGCTGAATTCGCTGGACTCACTCTACTCAATAAGGGTGGAATTCGCTCCTATGCAGAATGCCCTCAATGTAGGCTTTACCCTGGCTGTCTGCATGGGAGTGTATTTCACACTTACAGGAGGCAAGGTTAGAGTCATGCCTGCTTCATATACAGGGTTTGTCTAACACAAGAATGACAGAGTTGTAGGAAACTAAATAAGAGTCTGCGAGAGATTTTTAGATGGTGATTGATGTACAAGAGTGAAGGCCACAGGGGTTCAGCATCTCAACCAGGCAAATAAAACCTCTTTATTGTTGCTTTAAAAAACCGCAGCTGCATCCTGGTCTACAGCTGGAATGAACAAATAGTGCTGCTAAAACAGGCTCTTCCTTCCCTGGCACCAATTTTTTACACTTCCTTTTGTTGCCCACGTTACCAGTCTGACGAGTGGGCTAATCTCAATGTTAGCTGTGAAAGATGGCTTTGAGTGGAACGCTATTGAGGCGATAGAGTCCAGGGGGCACACTTCTGTGTTTAGGTTGAACGAGGTAAGTCACGGGTTGCCACCGATCCATCCCTGAAGAATCCAAGCTGACATATGACGTTGTTTGAAAGAATGGGAGGGGAATCGCAGTTTCTGTTGTAGGGTATTTTAAGGCTCTTCAAGTGTTTTGCCTGTGTCACTGTCTATCTTAGGTACTTCTGTGATCCCTGTTACTATCGTATCTGAGCATCTCACAGTCTTTAAGGAAAGTGTCATGCAGGGTTTATGTGTAGTCAAGGGCCTGCCATCCTGAAGCTTTGCCACACCCTGTTGGGCTAGTGTGTAGAGGATTGCATAGCATCCTCTGAGGACAGAATGCTCCTGTTGACTGGTCCTATAGTTCATTCTACTGGATCTTGGAATAAAGAATAAATACTCCACGGGAGAGAAGCAGAATCGTGAAGACTCCTCTCTCCACCCAACTGGCACATACAATAAGTGCTAACATGGTGAGTGAAGCCAAGAAAATGTCATCTTCATCCCTATCAAACCTCTCAGTTCTATGGATGGGGTCTCACCAGCTCCACAGTACTTGGCAGAATGGCCTGGAATAACATTTTAGCCTTGCCCTGTGGTGATAACTTGTCCAGAAAACCTTGAACATCCTGATGAGTTGCAAACATCATAACTAAGCGACAGTTGGGCCAGATAGCTATCTAAGGCACTTATGTGGTCCCCATCAGCGTAGTACCTGGGTGTCTCACAATCCTCTCAACCCCCCTGTAAGGTAGGGAAGTGCTATCCCCATTTTACAGATGGCAAATTGAGGTGCACAGAAGCTAAGTGACTTACTCCAAGGCCATGCAGGAAATCTGTGGAGGTGCAAGGAACTGAATTTGGGTCTCCTGAGCCCTAAACTAACCGCGTAGCCACAGAACCATCCTCCCCCGCTTACCTTTGTCTTTTTATAATGGACTGACTCTATGGTACTCCCTTCTACCGTGCAATCCCAAGTGACAGATTTTGAAAATATAGAAAATATTTCCAGGACTGTCTGTTCTATTTGGTATAGGTTTTTATACCGTGCCCATCACTAAAGTATCGGAGCACTGTTCAGTAGTGCTTTAAGCAGTGTGACTTCACATCTGTCATGTGGTGTTTGTTCTCTCAACCTCTGCCCAGAGGGAGAAGCATATGCAGTAAGAGTGTTTTGTTTTGGGAGGTGGATTAAAAATTTTTTTTTGATAAATATTTACCTGCTGCTATGCATTTATATTAGAGAAGGCAAGGTGAAAGAAATGTACCTTGCACTTGGGATGGAAAGTGGTGAGGTAGGTCATGGTCTGTAGTTCCTGGGGGAGTTCATTCCACAGTCTGGGACCAGCCCCCCAAGAAAGTTCTGTTTCCAATACAGACAAACTTTACCCTTATTTTTGAGAGTTCCATTGCGCCAGAGGAGTGAAGTTGTCAAGTGGGGTCTTTGTCCTAGACCTTCAGATGATCTTTAGGTATCATGAGCCCAGGCCATGGAGTGCTTTGAAGATAAGCACCAAGACATTGACCCGGATTAGAAATTCTGTGGGAAGCCAGCATAAGGAGCAACAGACAGGTGTGATGTGTTCATGGTAGCCTGTGTTGCTGAGGAGATGCACAGCAGTGTTTCGTACTAGCTGGAGTCTCCTAAGGGCTGAAGATGTCATGGTATATCACATTGCTGTAGTGAGAGGTGACCAAGGTGCGAATAACTGAGGTCTGGTCTTTGTATGCAAGGATAGGGCGGAGTCTCCTAGCCGACCAGAGATGGTAGGAAATGTTACTCATGGCTATTGCTTTGTGAGAGCTCAGCATCAGTGAGGAATCCAAGAGTACTTTGAGACTATGGACTGAAGTGACCAATTGCGGTTTTGAACCTGCAAGTAATGGAGCCTGCACCATGGGTGCAAGTTCTTGAAAAGACTTTCCTCTGCGCACCAGTGTCACCTCTTCATTGCTTGGGTTCAGCATCAGCCAGCTCTTCTTCACCCATGAACTGATCTCATCTGTCTTGGTGGTAGTGGTGTGGTTGTATGGGGTGAAGGATAGGTGGGGATGTGTCATCTGCATATTATCGGCACTCTGATGGAAAAAATGTCCTGGTTGGCTTGGTTTTCTTGTATAATTCTGTGGCCTCATGCTGGCTCACGATCTTTCTTTGGGTATGTCTATACTACGGGCAGCGATCGATCCAGTGGGGATCGATTTATCGCGTCTAGTCTAGATGCGATAAATCGACCCCCGAGTGCTCTCCTGTTGATTCCTGTACTCCAGCAGGCCGTGAGGCACAGGCGGAGTTGATGGGGGAGGAGCAGCAGTCGACTCACCGCAGTGAAGATACTGTGGTGAGTAGATCTAAGTACGTCGACTTCAGCTATGTTATTCATGTAGCTCAAGTTGCGTAACTTAGATCGATTTCCCCCCCCTGCCCCCCCCACCCCGCCAGTGTAGACCAGGGCAAAGTCTGGTTTCAAAGTCTGTTCCAGAGCTGTGTGTGGATTTGACTTTAAAGAACCTGTGTTTAGTGCTTGGATACCATCGAGGTCCATAGCGATGGGTGTCCATATAAATACCCAGATAGACAGTGGAGAATCCCAAGCTGTAAGGCAACTAGGATCCATAAAACAAGGCTGTTGCATGTTCCCACATACGCTCAGCCAGGCTGAAAAGCCATGTGTTTTTCCTTTGAGGTGGTTCTCTTATTCTTGGCCAAAACGATGAAAGAGTAGAGACTTTAGCACTCTGCTGTCACTAGTTGGGTTCCTTGTTTGTGGATCTGGTCTGTTGAATTCAGAAGATGTCTTGTTTGAGCATTAATACAGCAGTACTTACCGCTCTTGGATCCGGTTCTCCCACTGCTCTAGCCTGGGTACCAGGGTGTCTGTGTAACCTACCGGCAAGTGTGCATTACAGAGTCCCCCCCTGCCTGTTTGCAGAGGATGCGAATTGTTACGGCCCCCCAGCTGTGGAGCCTGGGCTCTTCCTCAAGAGGTAGCAGCTCAAGCTTTTAGCTCTAGAGGTCCCTGGTGCATCAGCCAAGAGGGTGGCTGTCACACCTACGTCCCCGCTCTGGAGCTGGTCTCTCTCCTTTCACAGGAATGTAGTGATAAAGCTGTCTCTGAACCATTTGCTAAAACCTCACCCTAGACTTTTCCCTTGTGGACGTGTAAATTCCTACTTTTTGTTAGTGAGTTGTATATGTGAGCTACTGTAAAGTAAGACCGGGCGAGAAGGACTGGGTCTGACACAGGTTTTGTCTCCCGATCTCTTCAGAGAAGGAGAGAGAGAAACTAGTTTGCTTCTATTCCAGTTTCATTGGGAGCGGGAGTGAAGGGGGCAGAGCTCAGCTCCCCCTTCCCCTACTTACAGCCGAGAGGAGCTCTCCCTCTGCTCCCGGGCTTCCAGGAGCTGCGTTCCTTCAAAGCTCCCCTCGCTCATCGTGTGGGACAGTGAGAGCTCCCATGCTTGTTCCAATCCAATTACGACTCTTTCTTGGCCAAACGCTGGCAGTTCTGCTGACGGGCAATGGCGACTGCTCTGTCCCTGGGATGACTCCACTAAATTCACCTCAGGATAAATAGCGACTAGGCCTCCATATGCAGAACAAGGGGCGAGAAAGAGCACGAGGCATAAATCACCTTCCTCTCCAATTTTTGTTCTTTCCTGTCTTACATACTGCTCTCTGCCTAGGTTATATCACTAAACTGCTGCTTGGGAAGCAACTTTCTGGAACTGAAGCCAATGATGCAAGAGTGTTTAGCTGCTGAGGAAAAATGCTGGGTAGCCATCACTCTCCTTTGTGGAGACAGAGTCTTTTGGGGAGCATTTTCCATGAGATTTAGCACACAGCCCCCATTGTTATGAACGGAGTTGTTGGGGGAAATGATGCACTGAAAAAAACCATCCCAGTGGGGGCTGATTTTCAGCACGATTCATAAGGATTTAGCCACACCACTCCATTAGAGCTAACGAGAGTCATATGATGGCATCTCTGAGGACAGTGATGAGAACTCATCCCAAATGTGTAAGAGAGCTATCTGAGAACCTGGGTCTGTACGTATGTCATCTGTCAGGGCTTTCTGGGACAGCAGGCTGCACTAGCGAGTGTAATGTGTGTTTAAATTTATCACCCGCGATTTAAAATATCATCTTCTAGTGCATTTTCTTTAGGAACTTTCATTTTGATGGGTTTAAAGCTCAGTCACCTTTAGTCCTCTACAGGACAGAATGTGGCAGGCATGTTTTGAGCCCTGCAATTGTAAAACTTGATTGCACGTTTTAGTGCCGCAGGATGGCGGCAGTAATATCCGTCTCCTGTGTGACGCAGGAGGTGGGATTTGAACCTGCCACTACTTACACGTGACACACGATGCTTTCTACTGCTCCGCAGAATGAACACCTTGGAGACATACAACATGGGCAGTAAAGTGGAGACTTCCCCACACAGCCCCAGTGGATCTGCCCCTGGACGGATCGCTTCTGGGCAGAGGTGACACATAACTGTTGATAGTGGGAGGGGGGCACAATTCTGAACCCACTCCTAGTAAAAAAAAGAAATAAAAACATAAACCCTGCCAGAAGGCTGGGACCCTCCACATCGGCTCTGCTTCTGGGTATGAGAAAGCAGTTAGTTAATTCTCAATCCTTGGCCTGCCTCAGGAGACAACCAGCAAATATTGCTGGTCTGGAAGGGGAAGTATGTCTCATGGAAAGTTTAAGAAAAAGAATGTTTTTTTTTCCAATTTTTTCACTGTAAAGTTTCAAGTTTACCCCCTGCCCCCTTACCACCATTTTTTTGTTTAATTTTTTTTCTCCCCTTCATCCTATTTCCATTCTTCTACTGGAAAAAGGAGGCCAAAAAAAATTGTTTCTGAAAACTGAAACATTTCTGGGGTTTTGTCAAAAAGCTGGAAAATGTCACAACTACCCCCCCCCCCCGCCCCAATGTTTGTTTTGGGGAAAAAGGCCTTTTTGTCAAAACCTTTTTTCAAATGAAAAACTTTGACTAGTTCTGCCAGCAAGGCTTATCAGTTCAGGTCAATGCGGTATGAACACTTGTCCCTGGAGAACGGAGTGCCACACGGGGTCTGTCTACACAGCAATGTGGAGCGAGTCTCCCAGGTTGGATCGACTGACTTGGGCTCGCACCAGTGCTCTACAAATCACTGTATAGACGGTGCTTTCAGGGTGCAGCTTGGGATGTAGCGTGGGCTCAGAAGCCTGAGTCTGTCGACCTGGGCTGGGAGCCCTGCTCCAAAATGCTGTGTAGACATACCCATAGTCACAACTTTCAGTCGATGTCTAGCTGGGCTAGATTCTCATTGGTGACCGGAAGGTCTGAGACACTATCTTATCTATAGCACCCATCCCTGCAGTGTCTGAGTGCCCGGTTTTTAAAAGATCGAGGCACCTAAAGAGGCAGATAGGCACCTTGTAGGATTTTGAAAAGTGCCTTACATGGATTTTTGCATCTGTAGGCACCTAAAGGCCTTTAAAAATCTGGCTCTAGGTGCTTAAGTAACAACCAGAAGCAACATACAAAGCAAACACAGTATTCATGCAGCTGTACTCTAGCCTGGCTGAATTCTTTCTAGATCCCTTTACCTATTCACTGAGAGTTGTAAAGTTATTTTATTACACTATTTGGTTTATATATATATATAGGGAGATATGCCTATCTCATAGAACTGGAAGGACCTTGAAAGGTCATTGAGGCTAGTCCCCTGCCTTCACTAGCAGGACCAAGTACTGTCCCCTGACAGATTTTTGCCCCCAGATCCCTAAATGGCCCCTTCAAGGATTGAACTCACAATCCTGGGTTTAGCAGGCCAATGCTCAAACCACTGAGCTATCCCTCCCCCCAATTTAATTTGGGTTCAATCCTGTTTTTAGACATGCATAAAATGGTAAAATTCTCAGGATTTCAAAAGTCCATGCTTGTTTCCATGAAGTTTAAGAGCAAAGTTGCTAAATTTTGAACAAAATATTTGTTAGCTAGATAGTCACCACTTTCCGGTTTCGCGACCAAATGAACAAGTTTGTTCTCTGGAAGCTTCCACAGAAGCCTGAGGGTAAAATGGACCAATCACTTATTTATAAAATGCTTTGTTCGTTTTTAAATACATCTAAATTACTTGCGTTTGAAAAATGTCTAGCTGTGCTTGAAAAATGTTCGCTTCCTGTGCCTTATTTTTCTGTCTCTGTGTTGTGTAGTATGAAAACTGGACAAAGTCCCAGTGACTTCTGTGGATGTTTTCATTTTAAGATTTACATTCTAATGGCCACATTTTTGGAAATGTTCAGCTCCCGTTTATGCACTTAAATACAGTGGCCATATCTTCTGTACATTGCATTTAGGTGCCTAAATGAGGACTGAGCTCCCTAGTTACAAGTGCACAATTCTGCTCTTAATTGCATGGCTTTAACTCCCAGTGGAGCGCCATAAAAGTTAAAACCGTAGTAGCTGAACCCCTGTAGTTGAGGGCAATATAATTTGTATTGACATTTCGTTGGTCAAAAGGAGGTAATTTTATATTAATGGAAATCTTGTGTTAATATCTATGATGATCTTAACTATAGAATCATAGAATCGTAAGGCTGGGAGGAATCTTGAGAGGTCATCTAGTCCAGTCCCCTGCTCTCATGGCAGGACTCAGTATTATCTAGACCATTCCTGACAGGTGTTTGTCTAACCTGCTCTTAAAAATCTCCAATGAGGTTGTGGAATCTCCATCCCTAGGCAATTTATTCCAGTGCTTAATCACCCTGTCAGGAATTTTTTCCTAATATCCAACCTAAACTTTCCTTGCTGCAATTTAGGCCCATTGCTTCTTGTCCTATCCTCAGAGGTTAAGGAGAACAATTTACCTCCCTCCTCCTTGTAACAACCTTTTATGTACTTGAAAACTTGTTATCTTGTCCCCTCTCAGTCTTCTCTTCTCCAGACTAAACAAACTCTAATTCTTTCAATCTTCCCTCATAGGTCATGTTTTCTAGACCTTTAATCATTTTTGTTGCTCTCCTCTGAACTTTCTCCAGTTTATCCACATCTTTCCTGAAATGTGGTGACCAGAACTGGACACAATACTCCAGTTGAGGCCTAATCAGCGTGGAGTAGAGCGGAAGTATGACTTCTTCTGTCTTGCTTACACCACTCCCGCTAATACATCCCAGAATGATGTTTGCTTTTTTTGCAACAGCATTACACTGTTGACTCATATTTAACTTGTGATCCACTATGACCCCCAGATCCCTTTCTGCAGTACTCCTTCCTAGACAGTCATTTCCCATTTTGTATGTGTGCAACTGATTGTTCTGTCCTAAGTGGAGTACTTTGCATTTTTCCTTCTTCAATTTCATCCTGTTTACTTCAGACCATTTCTCCTGTTTGTCCAGATCATTTTAAATTTTTATCCTGTCCTCCAAAGCACTTGCAACCCCTCCCAGCTTGGTATTGTCCGCAAACTTTATAAGTGTCCTCTCTGTGCCATTATGTAAATCATTGATGAAGATATTAAGCAGAACTGGACCCAGAACTGATCCCTGCAGGACCCCACTTGATATGCCCTTCTAGCTTGACTGTGAACCACTGATAAGCACTCTCTGGGAACAGTTTTCCCACCAGTTATGCACACACCTCATAGTTGCTCCATCTAGGTTGTATTTCTCTAGTTTGTTTATGAGAAGGTCATGTGAGGTAGTATCAAAAGCCTTACTAAAGTCAAGATATACCACATCTACTGCTTCCCCCATCCACAAGACTTGCTACCCTGTCAAAGAAAGCTATCAGGTTGGTTTGAGACAATTTGTTCCTGACCAATCCATGTTGACTCTTACTTATCACCTTATTATCTTCTAGGTGTTTGCAAATTGATTGCTTAATTATTTGCTCCATTATCTTTCCAGGTACTGAAGTTAAGCTGACTGGTCTGTAATTCCCCAGGTTGTCCTTATTCCCCTTTTTATAGATGGGTACTATATTTGCCATTTTCCAGTCCTATGGAATCTCTCCCATGTTCCATGATTTTTCGAAGATTAATTGTTAATGGCTCAGATATCTCCTCAGTCAGCTCCTTGAATATTCTAGAATGTATTTTATCAAGCCCTGGTGACTTGAAGACATCTAATTTGTCTAAATAATTTTTAACTTGTTCTTTCACTATTTTAGCCTCTGATCCTACCTCATTTTCACTGACATTCACTATGTTAGACGTGAAATCGCTACTAACCCTTTTGGTGAAAAAAGTCATTTAGCACATCTGCCATTTCCATGTTTTCTGTAAATGTCAGCAAAAATTTCCAAAACTCGAATGACATTGACTATGAATTTACACTCACTGGGATTTTGTATGAGATTCTTAGGGCTAGTCTACACTACCCACCCGATTCGGCGGGTAGTGATCGATGTTCTGGGATCGATTTATTACGTCTCGTCTAGATAAATCGATCCCAGAGCTGCTCCCCATCGACACCGGAACTCCAGCTCCGCGAGCGGAGGAAGCGCTGTCGACGGGGGAGCCTGCCTGCTGCCGTGTGGACCGGGGTAAGAACTTTTAAAAATCGATCTAAGATATTCGACTTCAGCTACGTTATTCACGTAGCTGAAGTTGCGTATCTTAGATCGATCCCCCCCACCCCAGTGTGGACCAGCCCTCAGTCTGCAATATTTATTGTTTGTAACATTAAGTATTCTTGGCAAGCAAAAATATACTCTGAAATTTTGAAAGTTAAGATTACTGCTCTGCATTGAAGTGTTATGCCGTTAATTGGGTTTTGGAGCAGATTTTGTTAAAAAAAAGACGACAAATGACTGACATTAATGTTTATCCCTCGATTGACTCCATATTAAAAACAAGAGACAGGCTACAAGGGAAAGAGTTAACATAGCAGGTTGTTTTTTTAAAAAAAAACTTCCACTAAAGAAACAAAACCAATAAGATACAAAAATCTGTTTAAAGAAGCTTCCACCCCCCTAATATTTCCAAATCTGAGTCCACTGATTTAAGCACGTTAACTTGGATGAAAATCCTGCACCCAAATTTCCAAATATCAGCACTCAAAGCAGCAAGGAAATTCAGAGATAAGAAGTTACATCTTGTTGTGCCAAGATCCCTCATGTATCATAGTATCCACTGCACCATTGGAGGGTGATGATGTAGTGCACCATAGACCACAGCCGTCACAACCCTTATTTGCAGTGGGCAACATGTTATTTTCTCCTGTTGTGCGACTTGTGTAACCAGACAATTCTTTAACTGAATGATACTGACCTCTTTTGTAAAGTGCTTTGAGATCTGCTGAGGGAAAGTGCTATATAAGAGGCTAGTTGTTATTATTTATTAACTTTTCTACCAAAGTAAGACTATAGACTTAGGGTGATTATATTTTCCCAAAGGGAAAATGGGACGCTGTAGGGGGCTGGCCCAAGGCCCCCCACCCTGCGGGGCCCTGAGCCCCCTGCTGCCTCCTGCCCCTATGGGGCCACCCCGAGACCCACCTCTGCTGCCCACCCACGCGGGGCTGGCGTTGCCACTCGTCCCCCTTCCCTCACACATGTTCCGCCATGCCTCGCTGGGGGTCACACTCCACTTTTTTGGCAAAACTGCATTTGTCTCGTTTGCTCTTGCCAGTTGATGATGGGTTGGCAAGAGCAAATGAGACAAATGCCCAGTTTTGCCTAAAGAGTCGGGACGGCCGGAACAGGGCTTAAAAAAGGGACTGTCCCGGCCAAAATGGGACATATGGTCACTCTACATAGACTAGTCTAAGCCCATCACCATATGTTGATAAAGAGAATGCGCTGGAGCGGGGGAGAAGCTAAAGTGGAAGCCAGGGAACTAGGAGAGTAGTTCTGTTCCTTGCTTTGCTAGAAGCTTGCCTGGGCTAATCGCTGCCTGCTCATGCCTCAGTTTCCACTGCCATTGTTGAAGAGTTAGTAACATTTTCAGCTCTGAATTTCCTTAATTTTGGGGGGTGGGGCAGTATACAACATTGCAGCCCAAAACAGCATAACTATATCAGCAGTGTCCAGAAAGTTCAGTTAGACACGAACGGATAAATTCGACCCAGTTACACAAAGTGCCACCTCACAGAGCCAACATTTCCAAGGCAGGTACCTGGACGTACTACATCTGTGTATATGGACGTGCAGAGGGGTACTCAGATGCACTACTAACCAATGTGTGTGAGGGATTATATAGGATTTGCAGTGCCCATAGAAACATTACAGGCATAATTTAGAGTGCCTTTGAAAACTTGCTCCTTTGCTGATTATTCTAATAAAACATTTATACAGTGCATAAATTTACATGGCACTTTACAAACATAGATAAGACAGTCCCAGCACTGAAGAGTTTACAGTCTTAATAAGACAAGCCAGGCAGGTGCAGCCCCCAAACTTGTCCTGGTGGAGGGGGAAAAGAAACCCAACAGCATTGCTGGGGAGTCCCTGCACATGTACAACATGAAGGCCAATCCAAGGTTTGGGTTTGGCTCAGGGTAACAGTGAGGAGCCAATAACCTATTTAGCTGTTAAGTGTTTTGGAGCAGGGGCTGTCTCGCTGTTTGTACTGCACCTAGCACAGTGGGGCCCCAGTCACAGTTGGGGACACAATAGGCTACTGCAATAGTAATATTGAAGACAGGCCCCGTGTAAACAGAGAGGTCATTTGCATGGGTCCAGGTTTGGATTCCACAGCTTCTCCTACTTCAGGGATGTTCAGAAGTGAGGGATGGTTCTAGGCCCAGTTCTAAACAAAAGCTAAGCCTACCCAGTTCTTTTTCCATCTCCCCCCCCCCCAGTGAACATGACTCTCAAGCTGGATATCAGGGCCCCAGCCTCTGCTCTGCTCCCTCTGCCTCACGCCGCTCAGTGGTACAAAGTAGAGCTAACACCAGCACGGCAGGATCACCCCAGCGCAGGGAAAACTCTTGTGGGGTTTAGCTGCTGTAATGGCACCTATGCGGCTGGCCCAGAGGAGATGGCCAGGGGAAAAGATGTGGCTGGGCATCCCTGCACCCTGGTGTTCCCCATGCCGTGGCATTTCCCAGCTGACACGGTGACCCTTTGGGACCGCTGACCGCTGGTGTAAATCAGAGCAGCCTGCAGGCTGTAATTTACAATGGCCCTGCTTGGGGGTGGGATGTGGAGCATGCAAAGATCCTCAGATGGCCGTTGCAGCCCCAGACTTTATCTCCTCTGATGTATTCAGAGGCTGGCTTCCCTGGAGGCCAGACAGACGAAGGCTAGCTCCGACTGTGATCTGAAAATGTGCACTGTCACGTCCCCCGCTGCACTTGCATTTCGTGTAGTTTGAATGGAGTAGGCCATTGACCTTGGCCAACACCTCTCCCTTCCCGCCCTCGCCCGTCAGCGACAGTGTATTGTGCAGGTTGGGATGGAGAGCTGTTAGGAAATATATTTGGTGCCTTTGCTGTAATGGGGCCTTTTTTTGGCAGACTAGGAGCAAAAATTATTTCTGTGTATTCAAAGCTGGCGAACACATGATTGCTGTTCCCGGCCTCCCTTTGAGGACAGGGTTTGACATCATTTGTACTCTATAATTGATGACATTTTGTAGCAGGCTGTTAGAGGCTGGAAGCAAGTGGCAGGGATGATTCTAAAGGAAAAGAATGGCAGAGCGTGTTGTCGTAGGTCTGAAACGTGCTGGTTTCTGGAGCAGTGTGCTCAGCTTGGAGCAGTTTGCTCTTCTAAGAACTGCTGGCTCTCCGTTTTCACCACCACCGTGTTTTTGCTCCATGTCATGTGTATCCTGTATGTCTCATTAGGACTTTGTACCTCTCTCTCGGGTGGCTTAGAGGGGGTTCTTTGTTCCCATACATTACAGAATTCCTTCTGATTCTTTTTACTGCCAGCCCCATGGATGATGATTCTGCAGCTGCTACGTGAGGGTAACGTCTGTTAATGTACAGAATGGGACCCTGTATTTTTATTCAAAGGCAGATGGGTACTAATGAAGGGAGGGAGAGAGAAATATAAAGGATTGATCAGTCTGGTGTGAAATAGGGATTATCCTGGAACAACGAGAACATCTCTCTTACTCCTCACAGATTCAGTGTGGTCCAGTGGGTGGGGTACTGGATCGGGGATCAAGCAACCTTGGTACTGTTCCCAGGTCTGCTACCTTGGACAAGTCACTTCATTTCTGTGTCTGTTTTCCCTCCCACCCTTTGTCACTTCAGGGCACTGACTGTCTCTTACAACGTGTCTGTGCTTGGTTGGGACTTCGAGTGCTACTGGAATATAAATAACAATAATGGTCCCACATAAAAGTTTCAAGGTTTGGCCTGAAATTGGATCAGTAAGAGGTTAATTTACAGGCCTGCAAGTATTAGTAAAAGACTCCAAACTATTATATGCTATGGCAGGAAGCCAGTTCAGATTTATAGTTAATAAAAATGGAGTGAATGCAGGAATTCTTATCAAATATTCATGACTACCATCTATACTTATTTGAAATAATAAAATCCAGTCTTAATTTCATATTTGCAAAATAACTGCCTTTGCTTATTAGCGCTCTATTTCTCTGCCTGGGCAATGTAAAGATGATAGTTCATGTTTTATCTACTTTGCAGAGATGTTATTAGGCTCACAAATATGCTAGGGGCTCTTGGGAATAAAAGGGAAGATTTTTTTTTTTACCTTGCAGATTGAAATAAAGGAAAGCGCAGTCATTGCAGGCATCTTTTTGGCTGCTAAAGGAAATGTTCAGGAAAAAAATACAGTGCTGCCATAATCCGGGGTGGATGTAACACTTTGAGTAGCTCTGAGTCTTTAGTTAAAAAATAAGAATCAGGAAGCGATCCCATGTCTGTTTATTTAAAGAATTGAATTCCTAGCAATGATTTCGCTGTGCTCGCAGTGCGGAGGGTTGCCAGTCATTAAATTTCCGACCTGCGTAGAAAGTTTGCATGTGACATTGCTGTGATCAAGCTAAATAAGAAAAACACTCCAGGATTTTATCAATATAATTCAGAACAAGTTTTTCTTTGGTTGCACTTTATTATTTTGCCGTGTGTCGTCCCCCACTCTCCCAAAAGCGACTGATGATTTTAATACTGCCATGTAGCGACAGCATGCAGACTTTTTAGTTGCTGTTTTTGCACAAACTAATGTAAAGTCTGACATCCCTTTTGAAGGGTTGTTTTTATCCAGTGCTGCTATTTTTATTTGAGAGTTGTTCTGCACTAGAATTTTTTCCCCTTTAGTTTGTCCTCGTCTGCCCTGAATTTTCTGAAATGTTTTCAGATCAGATTAGAACAGATCAATTGATCTTTCCTTATTTGTCCCCTCCTCCTAAGGCTTCTAACTGCGATTTCTCATTGCTTTCCCTAGACTCAAATCACAATAGTCTTAGGAGAAATCGCAGTTAGAAGCCTTGGCCCACAAAACCTGTTGGGTTGTCCATATCACTGTGAAAGTAACGTACGTAATTGTGTGTGGTCATTCAAATCTGGCACTATGGTTTAGAAATGATGCAGAGATCTAGCCTGTAAAAAAATATAGCATTCTTAATGAAATATAATTCACAAATACATTGAATGTGGGTTTACGGTGGATTTAGTTAAGCTCTGTGCAACCTTGAAGGCAACCTTGGAAACTAAGAGAGCACATGTATAAAAAAGAAATATTAAAGTTACTGTACAAGTAAATTTAGGAACCCTGGACTTTTTATGCTGCTCTGATTGCAAAAAGAGGGCCATAACAGCCCTTAGGGAATACCTAGGTGTACAGGCATTTCTTGAGTAATATAGAGTGGCTGCAGTAGCCGTGTACTACCGCTGTCATGGTCTATGGTATAAGGGGGCATGTTGGGGAGGTAGAGGGCATTGCTGGAGTTCTCCAGGAATTTTAGGCTGATGGACTGTCCATAAGGGGCCACCGCAGCTAGAATGTAAACTAGAGCAGACCCGAGGCTGCTCTGATTTATATTGGAGACTAGGCAAGGTCCCAGGCAGCCTGAGAGTAGAAGTAGTTCAAAGGTGGCTCTAAGCCACATACTGCATTTTGTATCAGGTGCAGGAATAAGCCCTGGACAATCAGGTCCTCAGTGTATGTGAAAGCTGCCTGGTGACAGCCTTAGAGAATGGAGTCACAGAACGGATACAGCACGGGCAGCAGCAGGACAAGCCTCCTTGCCATGCCCAGCGATGTGCTTCGACTCTGCTCAGAAAGGACCATCTCTAGGGAGCAGTGGTTAAGTCTTAATCTCAGCTATCCCAAGAGAACAGGGACCAGGTTAGGTCATCTACACCCATGCGTTTGCTGCCTAGTCTATAAGCGAGTATCCTGGTTTCTGCAGTGGATATGGTCAGTGCATGCTGGAGAGGATAGCCCTCCTCACAGTAGTCACATGCTTGTATATGAATTGCTTACAAAGAGGTGGGCTGAGAGCTGATGTACAGAGGTGCACAAAGGAAGCTATTTGCAGTGCATGCACAACAGAGAAGTTTCTTTTATAAAGAGAGAGTGTCTGTGTTGTAAAGTCCCTTAGCAGGAACCTGAAACATGGGAGTCCAGACAAGGGACTGCAATAAAAGAACTTTATCTAATTCAGCCTCTAGGGCGCTGTTTCAGCTCACACTTTATATGAAGGTTACGTTTATAACTGTAAAGTGTGACCCAGCTCAGAATGCTCAACTCTCTGCTCTTCTGGAGAGCCGTCCACCACAATGATGGGGAACCAAAACCACCCATGACTGCCCCACCATAGACTCCCTTGCTTCATGTTACACAAGAACCCGAGTTATTGGGCTCAATACAGTGGTAACTGGGTGAAATGTAATGGCCTGTTATATACAGAAGTTCAGACTATGTGATCTAATGGTCCCTTCTAGTCCCTACTCTGTGTACATCAGGGACAGCTGAAATGAGCACTGCTTTCCCCCCAAAATTTTGAATATGACTTTCAAATTTGTCTACAGGATTTAGACACATCCCACCCATTAATTTTAATGGGAGATGTGTCTAAACCCCTTAGACTGTTTTGAAAGTCTCAACCATAGTCTTTTTGGAAAGGATTTGAAATCTGTGTATTCCTGTAGTGCAGTTTCCTGGTTACCCTTTGGCACTGCTAAAGGGAAAATGGGCTCATATGTCTCACAGCCAAATTCGTAAGCCCCTCCGCTCCCCGCCAACTACTAGAGAGATAGAACAGAATAGATTATGTCTGCTCTTTCTCTAACCCTGCATAATTGCATATGATTACTGGATTGCTACAGGACAGTGTCTGGTAATTGTAGGAAAAGTGCATAGGTGCAAAAGAACAAACAGTCCTAATTCTTAATGAAAATATGAACATGCATCAAGGTTATGGGTCAGCGTCTGCTGTTGTTTCTCATGCTGAGTAGTAGCCAACTCCTCAAGTACAGCGCCACGCGATGTGAGTATGCGATTATTGCTAACAATCTATTTAGACCATATTCTGCCATTTGGACAAATCCCAGAGGCCTGCATAAGGGCCTTGAAATTTGGCCTACTGACTTTTGCTTTCAGTGATGAGTTGTTAGGGTTGCCAGGCATCCAGTTTTTGACCGGAATGCCCTGTTGAAATGGGACCCTGGAAGCTCCGATCAGCACCGCTGACCAGGCCATTAAAAGTCCAGTTGGCAGCACAGTGGGGCTAAGGCAGGCTCCCTGCCTGCCCTGGCTCTGCGCGGCTCCCAGAAGTGGCTGGCGTGTCCCTTCAGCTCCTAGATGCAGGGGCGGCTAGGGAGGCTCTGCACGCTGCCCCCGCCCTGAGCGCCGGCTCTGCCTCTCCCATTGGCCAGGAACCGCAGCCAATGGGAACTGCGGGGGGCAGCACCCGAGGGCGAGGGCAGCGCACGGAGCCCGCTGGCTGCCACTTCACCTAGGGGCCGCAGGGACATGACGTCCACTTCTGGTAGCCTCCTGAGGTAAGCGCCACCTGGAGCCCATACCCCGAATCCCCTCCTGCACTCAAACTCCCTCCCGGAGCTGACACCCCGCACCCACTCCTGCACTCTGAACCCCTCAGTCCCAGTCCGGAGCCCCCTCCTGTACCCAAAAGTCCTCATTCCTGGCCCCACACCAGAGCCCGAGAGCCTTCACCTCCCCGCACCCCACCCCCTTGCCCCAGTCTGAAGCCCCCTCCCACACTCTGAACTCTGCACCCCAACCCCCTGCCCTAGCCCTGAGCCCCCTCCCGCACCCCAAACCCCTCATCCCCGGCCCCACCCCAGAGCCCGCATCCCCAGCCAGAGCCCTCAGCCCTTCCCCCAACCCTTTGACCCAGCCTGGAGCCCCCTCCTGCAACCCAAACCCCTCATCCCTGGCCCCTGCTGAACCCACATCCCCTGCTAGAGCCCGCACCCAAACCCCCTGCCCCTGTCCAGTGAAAATGAGCAAATGAGCGAGGGAGGGGGAGAGAGAGCGATGGAGGGAGAGGGGATGGAGTGAGCGGGGGCGGGGCCTCGGAGAAGGGGTAGGGCAGGGGGCGGGGCAAGGGTGTTCGGTTTTCTGCAATCAGAAAGTTGGCAACCCTATGAGTTGTGTGTATGGATTAATAACAGGATATAACTAACAACCTTAGTTTTGGGGCATTTAACTTGTTTTAAAAGTGCACAGGGCCAAATTTTGTTCTAAGACGGACCCTGTGCAAACTTAACAGAGGTCAAGAAGTTATGGGTATAACTAAAAGCAGGACTGGGTCCAAGGCAATCTAGTTATTCTTCAGAAATATACTGTACCAAGGGGCAAATTGACTACTAAAGCACATGTACAATACAGTTTTTTCATTGCTCCACTGAAAACTTTAATAAAACTTGTATGTTAAAATGCATTCCCACGATAATCTTTTTATATTTGTCTATAGATCAGTCAATGCTAGAAAGAAAGTGAGAGAACTTGTGAACCTTTCAGTGACTTCTAAATATAAATGTATTTCAACGATTCTCTTTATTTTAAGCGTGTTGCCAGCATTTGTGCGAGTGAAGGCTTGTTTGTATGTAATTCAAGCTGGCAGGACACAGACTACCCACCACTTGAATCCCAACGTTCATCAAATCATTTCGGATGGTGCAACAGATGGCCTTAGGGTGGGATTTAAGCAGTACCTAGGCATTGCGCTGACCCTCTTCACAGGGGTGAAATTCCCCCAGAAAGTGAACTACGGGCCTGTATCTGGGACTCGCTGAATCCCAGAGTAAATTTGTTATATGACCAAACTACTGTAATTTTATGCAGAGGTGGGGCGTGTTTCATAAAAGATTTCATCCCATTAAGGAGCAGAAATGGGACCACATGATTTAAGTGAGTGGCAGGGCCAGATTTAGGCAATCTGGGAATTTAAATGCACCACAACATAGGCCCCTGTGCCCCATGGCTGCCACCTCCATGGCTTTGCAGAGGGGTCTCCCTTCCAGAGAAGGAGGGCAGCAGCATGGGGCCTCCCACAGGAGTGACAGCAGGGGCAATGCTCCCCTTGGGAAAGCAAATCTAGAAGGAGGGGGAGGATGGCCCTTATTCCAGTAGCTGGGATGTATCTGAGTGGGTGGGCTGGGCTGGGCTCGGCTCACTGAGCTCTTTGCCTCCTGCTATGCACAGAGTCCCTTGTTGGGGTCTTGGAGTTGAAATCCCATTGAGATCCATGGGGCAGCTCATGCCTCTCAGAGCTCTTGTTTTAGGCTCTTTGGAGACTGTGACAGATGCTGAATTGGTTGCACTGAAGTCACATTTTCAAGCTTTTCTTTACAGCTTTGAGGGCTTGCAATTTACTTTAAAAAAGAAAGAAACTCGAGGTTCTGGTGTAATCACATGACTCCGGGAGCTGGTACCATAGACAAGGTCCTACGTTTTCTGTTCCTTAATCCAGCCCTGGTGACCAGTCACACAGTTTCAATTTCAGATGCTTGCAACAGACAATTTGTGAGCCGTCCACTGGCTTAGGATTCCTTGCACAAAACGTTCATCAAATCATTTCGGATGGCGAAACAGTTACTATAAATTCCAATCAGTTTGTGAACAGGAAAAAGTACTAAATTGGCTGAATGAATTGTTTGTGGATACTTTGTTCAGTTCTAATTAAGGTTCCAAATCTGCACTCCTGACTCTGGAAAAACTCCAATTGATTTCAATGTGAGTTTTGCCTGACTCAGGTCCGCAGGATGGAGCCTGAGGTGTTTTTCAGTTTGCTGCATTTTGTTTGACTTGAGTCTGCTTGCAAATAGACTGTACTTACTGGTGCATAAAGTGAGTTAATTTTGATCTTGGCTGGTGCTTGTTTGCAGGTACCTGCCTATCAGTATTCTGTCTCTAATTGATTTTTTTGTGTGCATTGTTCAATAATTACTTCTGCACATCCCAGTTTGCAAAATTGAGAGAAACAAAGGGGGAAGCCAGAGCATTTATGCCACCTTTAGGTTGTTTCCTTTGTTGTTGTCTTTTTTTTATTTGAAAAATAAAAATGGTTTCTTAAAGGAATAACACTACCATTAATTATTTTAATTAGATACCACACAAATGCAGGAATAGTTTGTGAAATTAGAGACAATTGTGTCTCTGTTGTTTTCTTTTATCTGGAAAAGTAATAAAGCCTTCCTGTATTAGTCTTCTCTAGAGCAGCAATATGTCCTTATCTTAAACATGCCATGTGGTGTTAATAATTAATCACAAGGATTAAAAATAGAATCAAACCGTAGTGTTTATTTCTAATCTCACTTATACCAGGGTAAATTAGGCATACCTCCATCGAAATCCGTAGAGCGACACCAGTATAAAACTGAATGATCCCTTAATTTTTGTTTGCCCTATCCATGTCTCATAATTCTTATCTTGATGCATTTCAGAGGATAGCTAGAATCTATTTATAGAGCAGTACTTGAGCGTCTGACTGTGGAGTTCTGCGGACAATGCAGGAAATTTTTAAATGTAGATACAAAGATACAAAGAACATATTTTCTAGTTGGAAGAAATTCTTTAAATTTTTCTAATTAAATTGTCTTGTCTTAAGATTTTCATGGGCCAGATTGTGATCTCAGGAACGCATAAATCCATAGTTACTCTTTACAAATAAATCCTTACTTCTCTGTAACATTAATGAGTTACTCAGGTTTACACAGAAGTAGCTGGGATCAGGATTTTGCTTGAACACTTAATTTTTTACTGGGTACGTAAATACTGCAGTAGCTACATTTGTTTAGTTCCAATGACATGCAGTAACTGAATACGTCAGTGGGAGTTGAAAATTGCCTTTCAGCAACCCAGCGGACATGCAGCGGTCCTTGTAATCCGCATCTGAACTGGGTCGAAGCCTGCCATACAGAAGCTGCATTTTTCTTTGCAAAATTACCTTTGATAATTGTGATACAAAGCATCCCTAGTAAAGACTGTTCTATTCCTTTCCTTAAGTGGCAATCAGTGCACATTACAAAATCCCACTACACCAGTATTACCGTTTTCCATACTGGGTTCTGAATGACAGTTTCAACTCAAGTATAGCTTGAACATGGGTGACAATAACTCTTACATTCTTTATAGGTCACAAATGAGGACATTGGGAACTAATTACGGGAACTTAAAAGTACCTTGCATATTTTCTGCTCTGTGGGTAGACTTTTATGTCTAATGATGACTTTCATCCTCTAATTAATGTGATTACTGCACATACTGTATTAAGGAAAACAAGTGTAGAAGAAACTCCCTATTTCCCTTAGGGCAAATACAGAGTCAAAAAGTATTTGCAAGTGTGTGCTACTTTATTTTGAGCTTCTGTGTTATAGGGCATCCTCTAATGAAACATGACCTTCGTCGGGTCTCTAATTCCTAAACATATCACTTGGGTGAAACATGCATTGATGTTCCATGTGTAGCAGAACAGTCGTCACTCAGAATGACCCGCTCCTAAGAGCAATAACGTTACTTGTATTTATATGTCCCTGATGATAAATTGTAATTACGGCGACAGGCCCAGAGAGTCACTTCTGTGATAAATCGTGTGTAAGGGACGGGGGCCCAGTGAGGTTCCCAATACAGAGCTTCCACCATTATTTCCGCTTGGAAGGAGGATGTGGAACAAACATAGGGTGACCAGATAGCAAGTGTGAAAAATCGGGACAGGGAGTAGGGGGTAATAGGCGCCTATATAAGAAAAAGCCCCCAAAATTGGGACTGTCCCTATAAAATCAGGACATCTGGTCACTCTAAACAAACAAGTGGTTCCCTCCAAAAGCTCATTGATCCCCTGAGATGTGTATGGATCTCCCAGGGACCCACTCTAGGTTAGGGACGTCCTTATGGGGGCCCTCTGCCTCAGTGCTCCCTCATGGAGTTCTCTTGGTCCTGTTTTGTTCTGTGGCTGCCAAGGTCCTGGAAACTCCCCTTCTAGTTTGGGCTGAGCCGTGTAGAAGATTAAACGTGAAAGCAGCCGTTTAAAAATGTCTTCGATGAAAGTCCCACTCGGCCTCAATTCAGCAACAGCTCAAGGCTGCCACTACCTGCAGACATCCACCATAGTAGAAATGGGAGACAAAAGCTTTTATCTCAGCTGAGGGCGCCAGACCATGGAACTGTTCCGTACAGCACAGTGGCTACTTGATCTTGAGTTAACCCACTGGTCCTCAGACCTAAGGCCCCATGAGGCGAAGGGCTTTCTTCCACCACCAGTAAAATCCAACAGAGTTGGAGAGGGACATGCTAAGGGTAAACAGAACCAGTGACGCTGCCTAACCCATCACCCTTGACTGAGTTTTGCCAGCCAGATAGACAGGAGCCATGGTGGCCCTTGTATGGAGATTAGGTACCACAGTGCAAAGTAATTTACAGATGCCTCTGGTAGATAAGTGCTGGAGTCAGGATTGCTTTGGCTGGGGTGGGGAATCACTGGTTGCGCGGGGAGGCTGAGGGATCCTGCCCAGAATATTTGTCCCCCTGTGACAGAGTGCGGGGCACCGGCAGCTGAGCCAGCTCTCTGATCACTGCAGCTGCAATACATTACTCCAGAGCAGGCCTCATTCGGAAGAGCTGGGCCTGACTGACGGGCTGAGGAGAGCTAAGAGGCTAATCGGGCCATTAGGCAGACCGCACAAAAGGCACAGGAAGAAAGGGGGAAGCAGGAAGAGAGAGAGTGCTTGTCCCTGCTTGCCTCAGGGTCTGCCGGTTCCCTAGGCTGCGGGTGTAAGGCTGTCTAGCGTATAAGGGTGGTGGGAAGTAGTGTTGTCAATAAACTGCCTGGGCTGTTTTACCAGCAAAAAGGTCTCCGAGCTGTTTGTGGAGTTGAGCAGGGGCAGGAGAGAGCGGGCCCTGCCGCAACCCCTCAGCCCTGGCCTTCCCCTTCCAGAGAGTGGATCTCACGCTCTGTGAAGGGGCTGTTATGGTCCGAGGGGAGGTGTCTGACTTCACACAAATGGCTCTCTCTTCCTCCTGCCTGGTTTTCGTTCCATCTGCAGGGGGCTGATTCAGGCCCCCCGTGATTTATAGATTTTTCTTTTTAGGCCAGAAGATCACCAAGTTTGCCCTATGCTCATTGTTAAAAACGTGCACCTTATTTCTGATTTTTTTTAGCTTCAATGTCTAACCATTGGCACTCATTATGCCTTTTTCTGCTAGATTACAGGGCTGTCTCCCATCGGTAATCTCTTCCCTAACTATTGTGACAGATCAGTCTATGGTGGTATATGTCTATACCCACCTGCAAACTCCATTTTGTTTTGTGAATGCTAACTGGAGTGAACTGCTCTGCCATCATGGTTGTCCTTTTACCTGCCCGCACAGTGTCGAAAGGCAGCTAACGCCTCCAGGCTTCTGCTGGCCACTGACATAACCCGGCCGCCTCCTGTCCCCCCAGCTCCAGCGCAGGCAGGAAGGGGTTAAGCCCTAAGGACATATTATGCACCAGGGCCCAGGGAACCTGACTGCAGGGGCGTCAGGGGACCCAGCCAGAGAGGTGGCTCAGCAGGGGAGGGTGCCTAGGGGACAGAGCAGCCCCACGCTCCCTGGGGGCAGGATCCAGGGTGGGGGGAGGGAGCAGGTGAAGAGGGTGCTAAGCTCCTGCCCTGGGGGCTGCTGTGGAGCCTGCAGGTTCAGGGTGGGAACGGGCTAGAAATTGTTTCCCCCCCCCCCCACACCATAGAATTTAGCTGAGGGGCGGAGAGGCTTCCCCGTGCCAGCGCTGTGCGGGGCTGTGGCACACACGGGGCTTGGCTCCTCCTGGCCAGCGTCCCGGGCCAGAGGGTCTGGGGCTTCCCCCGGGGCGCCGGCCCAGCCGGAGGCAGTGGGGGAAGGAAGGAGCCTGCCGGCCAGGCTGTTGGTGAACTGAGCGCTCCCACCTGGGGCTGGTTTTCTGCACAGTGCTGGGAGGGGATGTGCCCGCTGTGGGGGGGAGTATGGAGGAGCAGCGGGGCTGGAGGGGGGCACGAGGGGGAAAAGCAGGGAGAGGACGGTGAGAGGGGGAGCATGTAAAGGGCCGATGGGTGGGCAGCAGAGGCGACACGTAACTGGCCACCGCCTGGCAGCTGCCATCGCAGCTTGCAACGCGCAGCCAGAACTGGCCAGAAACGGAGGAGGGACTGAGCCCTGCTGGCCGAGAGCCGGCACCCAGCAGGGGCTGCGCTGATGGACCAACAGGGGGAGCAGCCGGCCCCTTGCACTGCATCTTTGCTCCGCCACCAGCCTTGCACACTCACCCTCATCGTCAGCCACTGGATCCCCACCCCCACCACTGGTGGCTGGTGAGCAGGGATCCTGCCAGGAGCTGGACTGATGGAGGAGGGGAGATAGAAAATATGGGACAATTTGCACATTTTAAAGAAAAAGTCAGGACACCTGCAGGAGGGCTTAAATACAGGACTGTCCCTTTAAAACCAGGCCATCTGGTCATCCTACTCCTATCGGTAATCTCTTCCCACTGTAGGTGTTGTGATGGGTTAACACAGGGATTGGCAACCTTTGGCACGCGGCCCGTCAGGGAAATCCGCTGGCGGGCCGGGACGGTTTGTTTACCTGCAGCATCCGCAGGTTTGTCCCCTTGTGGCTCCAACTGGCCGCGGTTCACCGCTCCAGGCCAATGGGGGCTGCGGGAAGCGGCGCGGGCCGAGGGATGTGCTGGCTGCCACTTCGCGCAGCCCCCATTGGCCTGGAACGGCGAACTGCGGCCAGTGGGAGTTGCGATCGGCCGGACCTCCGGACACTGCAGGCAATGGTCCATCTAATTTTTGACAGGCCGTGTGCGCAAAAAAATTTCTTCTGTACAAATTTTTGACAGGCTGTGTGCGCAAAAAATTTCTTCTATGCAAATTGTTGTGCTTCTGTGCAAATTTTTGAGTGCGCGGTGTTTTGCCGTGTGCGCGGGGTTTAGGATCTGTGTGCGCGCACACACGTGCACAGCTTAAAGGGAACAGTGGCTGCAGATCAACAAACCGTCCCGGCCCGCCAGCGGATTTCCCTGATGGGCCGTGTGAACAATGGTTGCCGATCCCAGGGTTAACATCAACTTGGTGAGTGTCCACCAGGGGGAGCCCGTTCAAGGTTGTCACAGGTATCTAGACCATGATCAAGTCACTTCTCCACCTTCAAATAAAATTTGGGAAAATAATAATTCAGGCAATTTGCTGAATTACAGAAAGGTGTTTGTAATGTAGAGACCTCAGGCCAGGCTCTCCCCTAACATATATCCAGCTGAAATCCATGGAAGTGCATTTGGTCCTTCATGCAGTACTACAGTAGTTAATTGTATATCAGTGTGCTTCTTGCAAGCCCCTCTTTATAGAGCTACATTTGGCCATAATCATGGAATCCAGCTGGCACACAGTGTCCTACACTGGACACAGAGTATGTCTGGTAAAGTCTTACAAAATTTGTCAGTTGTTAAAGATCCTGGGGCAGAGTCTTCTGTTTGTGCCAGTGTAAAATCAGGAATAACCCCACTGAAACCAATGGAGTTACTTCCACCACGTTTATACCAACAATTCCTTTAACTAGAGTTACTCCAGTTTTACACTGGTGTAATAAAGAGGAAAATCAGGACCAAGTATTTTTTAAAAAATGTCCTTACAGTGACTGAGTTACGACAAACACATTATTTCACTAAAACAGATTTTTAAATGGCTAATTCATGTTAAGCCATCTTCTGTGGATGGTATCAAGTATCAGAGGGGTAGCCGTGTTAGTCTGGATCTGTAGAAGTGACAAAGGGTCCTATGGCACCTTATAGACTAACAGAGGTATTGGAGCATAAGCTTTCGTGGGTGAATACCCACTTCTTCGGATGCAAGCAGTGGAAATGTCCGCTTCTGTGGATGGTTTGCTAGTTGAACTTCACTGGCCTCTTGTATGCAAAATCACCTTCTAAATTGGGAGTTTTGTTTCAATACCTAGCTACAATGAGAAGGCCTGAAGAGGAGATCTTGACCTTCTCTCTGATTCTCCTACCTTTGATCAGTTTATATCCAGACTTTTAACATATTTTGGTCTATTTAATGTATTGCACAGCACAACACACCCATCCACGATAACTGCAATGCAAGAATAACTCCTAACATACTGGGATTTGTTTGCGGCAGAACTTCCGGTGTGATGCTGAATTAACGAGTTTTTAATGAAAACAAGACTAATTTATATAAACACTTGGAAAGGAAGGACAGGATGTCGATATGAAGGTTAATAGCTGATATAGTAAACGAGACTACAAAGAATAAGTCCAGGGTAAGAAATAATGTTTTTAGGTTTGCAACGTACTACATTTCCTTCTTAGGCACTGATAATATGAATTATGCAGGAATGTTCTGAAGGGGTCTGCACTGCCTTCCTGCTGTTTGACTAGAAGTCGTGGGCCTTCCCACATTTCAACTGCATACATTTGCCAAGCACCCTTATTACTTCAATCAATTTAAATTTGCGAGACTGATGATCCTGACAGAAGCCATTGCCATGTCATGTGATCAGAGGAGCTAAAAATACTGTTCTCCACAGAGTGTACTTATTTCATGCTCTGAAGCTCAAGGAGTGTTTGTTAAAAAAATATGAAGTTTGCACTTTATGCTTTTCAAGTACACATCACAAATAATTTACAAAAGGCAAAACAATATCCAGTGCATTTCATGGAGTCTTGGAGACTATTATTATTATTTATTTGTATTATGATTCTGCTTAGAGGGCCCCAGCTGTGTTCAGGGCCCTATTTTGTGCTAGGGGCCGTGAATAAACATAACGGTAGACAGTGTCTGCCCCAAAGATCCTACACTCTAAAGATGCATGACAGAAAGGGTGGGAGGGGAACCAGAGGCCCAGAGACATGAAATAACTTGCCCAAGCTTACTCAGCCTGTCAGTGGCAGAGCCTCGAATAGAATCCAGGTCTCCTCCCTCCCAGTTCCATGTACTGTCTGCTAGACCAGGGATCTCAAACTCAAATGACCACGAGGGCCACATGAGGACTAGTGCATTGGCCCGAGGGCCACTTCACTGACACCCCCCCTCGCTACTCCTGGTCCGCCCCCACTCCACCCCTTCCATGAGGCCCCGCCCCCTGCGCCGCCTCTTCCCACCCATGCCCCTCCCCCATTCCAACCCCTTCCCCGAAGTCCTCACTCCAACTCCGCCCCCTGCCTGCCCCCATTCCAACCCCTTCCCCAAATCCCCGCCGCTGCCCCACCTCTTCTCTGTCTCCTCCCCTGAGTGCGCAGCTCCCCGCTCCTCCCCACTCCCTCCTGGAAAGCGCTAAGCACCGCCAAACAGCGGGAAGCGCCTGGAGGTAGGTAGAGGAGCGGGGACGCGGCGCACTGAGGGGTGGTGTGGAGCTTGGCGGCCGCGGGAAATAATGCGGAGGGGAGCGGGGGGCGCGGGGAGCTTGGCAGGCCGCAGGAAATAACTCTTCAGGGTGCATGTGGCCCCCGGGCCACGTCTTTGAGATCCCTGCACTAGACCATGGTGCCTAGTTTGAACCTTGGTTCACAGAGTTTAAGACCAGAAGAAAGAATCGGATTATCTAGCCTGACCTCCTATAACGTATTTTTCTCGGCCGTGGTAGTTGAAAGGCAGCAGTAGGGATCATTCTAATCTCTGGTCTGTATCGTGCCTGTTCATTGTAGAAGATGTTTTGGAGTCTTCCTGTGACTGGTCCCTTCCAGTATGAGGCCTTCACCTATCCCACCATGACTTGCCCCTGGTGTTTTGCCCCACAGTGCAGGGTGCATGTGGTGAGCTGAAGGACATGGAACGGTGAGAGAGCCCTTGGTATCCTCCTGTCCCTGGATAGGCCCTGCAATGTAGTGGGTTATTTTTGCTAAGGTCCCTCGTTGCCACTCATGATAGAGGATGCTATTAAGCAACTGAAGGTCGAGGAGAGTAGCTCAGTGCCTCCATGATACAATCGGTGATATCCTACAACTTATTTGACCTTCATTATGTGGCTTCCCTTCCTAGACTTCATAGGGGAGAGTGGCCTACCTGTGATTGACATGTCGTATTGCCTCAGTTTCTCAGCCTGAGACACCACTGTGAGTGTGTGTCTGTGTGTTGGGAGACAGAGTTTGGGCTCTCCCCACTCTTCAAAAGCAACAGACAGGAAACTTTCCCTTGGCTCACATGCCTCAATGGTCCTTACCCATCGTTTCCAATAGATCACTCTTTCCTCCGGCTGGGGCATGGCACCTAAGCTTTACCAAGGGATTGGTAGCGTTGGTGGACAAGTCAAGACTGATGGGGTTAGCATGACAAAGTTAGAGGCAGAATTCAACTCCCAGAGCTAGAGGGTTAATCAGAAAATCAATTTTTATAGCGAAACCCTTGAATCAGCATGACACCTGGCAGCAGGAGAATAATCTAATTTGTAAAATGGGAGGAATTCTATATTAGCAGGGTGGAACAAGCAATAGAATTAAGAGCTAGACTAATATGCAGCACTTTGTGCATGAGCAGATGTTCCTACTCCTATTACTCCATATTACTGTTTGTCCCTTTGAGACCATATTACTTATTATTACATATTACTGTTTGTCTCTTGAAGACCAGGAATGCAGAATGCATCTCCAAATAATGGAATCCCTAGGGAAAGCCAGGGAACAGTGTTGCAAATATATTTTCACAAAAGAATGCCCCATACTGGTTCTGCCCCATGGTCCATCTAGCCCAGTATCCTGTGTTCCGACAGTGGCCGGTGCCAGCTGCTGCAGAGGGAGTGAACAGAACTGGGCAATTTATTGAGTGATCCATCCCTTGTCATCCAGTCCCAGCTTCTAGTCAATAAACATTGAAATGAATGCCAATGACGGAAGACAAAGTAACCTTTTCAGAGGAGCTAAGGAAGAACCTCATTACAGCCTCTAATAAGTATCAAATAAAATTCAATTAACTCCCAAAGACTCACTTCCTAGGCCTAATGCTCAGCTACTGCCTAGCTGCTTAATCATCAGCCAGCACATGGATTGCTGGCATCTGCGGCAGGCAGGAAACACACAAACGGATGCAGGCAGCAAGCCATTACAACCCTCCCTTCCTTCTTTGCTTTATTATGAGACCAAAAATAAGCCCAAACCCAATAACCGTTATTCAGGAATCATCTGGGGTCACGTGATGGAGAGCCGCCTCGTGGTGCAACGCGCAAAGAAATCAAAAATCTGCTGCCCATGGAAACATCTCCCTCTTTGAGCTTCACCTCCCTCATTTGTAAACGGGGGCAATCACAGATGTCAGCATCACAGTGGTACCATGACATAATGCATGCAAGCTTTTGAGTCCATGGGAGTTGAAGGGTCCCATCCTTTCCCAGGAGGTTGTTCGGCAGGATCAGGCCCCCAACGGAATTGCATATTTAAATCACAGCTGCCTCGTGTGGGTTGGGCTGCTTAATGGAATGAGCGCTGGCATAACTCGAAGTAATTGCCAATACGTTGGCATCGGTGAGGAGGGGGGAGAGAGAAACCATGAAATCATTTTTGTATTAAAACAGTAATGAAATAGATTGCGCTGGGCTTGCAGCCCTGGATTAGTCATGCTGGTGTCGAGCAGTGACCATCATTTTTAACTGAACGGTTTCATTTTAACAAACAGTGAAATGACATCTAATTCGATTGCTCTAAGGTGTAGCTGCTAAGGAGGTGAACGCAGGAGGCTTGCTCGGATGACACGTAGCTTCTCCGATACGTTCCATCCACCCTTCATTTAAACAGAACAGCACAATGGGGGCACTAATCAATCAGAGGCTGTGATGGAGCACAAAGGAATCTTGATTCGTGGCTAATTCAAATTAGTGTTTTGCTGAACTGCGGACTGGTAACAATACAGGGTCAGCAGAAATCTTTCCTTGTTGATGTATTTGCTGGTCTTTTTGCTGGTCATGTGACTAGAATAGGAATCCACAGGACCTCACCCGTGATAGGTAGTTAATCTAAAGCAGATCTCACTTGGCCCATTGAAATCATTGGGTCATTTGCCATTGGCTTCAGTCGGGGCTGGATGTGCGGGGGGGTCAATGTTACACCATCTCTTAGGGTCGTTCTCATGCACTGGGAATAGCTGGGGAGGAAGGTAGGTCTCCCGGGCATCATTTGCACCATCCCCTCAATCCTGGGATGGCTCCGGATCAGCCCAGTCCCTGCTGCAGCTTGTTACACTGGTGACCCATGGCCCTGTTCCAGAAGCTGGGGCTCACCAGAGCAGAGAGAGGTCCCAGCCGTGCCCCATTTTACCCTGGAACGTCTCCTCTGCCAGGTGAGGGGGTGGCTTAGGTGCTGCTATGGCATTGAGCATCACCCCCATAGGTTGAATCTGCCAGGCTGATTTGTGCTGGGGCACTGGCACCAAGCAGATCCAAGAATCAGGCCCACTCTTTATAAAGTGCATATATAACAAAGTAATACGGGGGCCTTGGAGCAGCTTGTTGACATATAATATAGGTTACCGTCCTCAGTCTGAATTTAAACTCCATTCTAATAAGAAACAGCGGCTGGGTTCCATCCCTTGGGCTAAACCTGTGGTAATACACACCTGTGACTAATGACATAAGTAGCTGCAGAATACTATTGCTATACTGAGCTTCTTATTTCCAAAAACTAATGTTCAAAGCCTGATTCTCAGCACGTACATGCTTAATCGGCTGGATCCACTGCTGGTGCAAATCAGTGCAGCTCCAGGGAAATTCACTGGAGCTACCCTAATTTACACCACTGAAGATCTGATCCAGTGCTCTAGACTGTGGTCTGCCTGGCCTTCACATGATGTGCAGTGAAGAGAGAAGGGCTAAGGGGACTTCTCCCTGCATCCTCCTTGAGCAGCACACATAAGACCAAGCAGAATTTCAGCCCCTCTGTACTCTGCAGAGTGCAGGGGCTGCTCCATGTCTGCTCCCTCGGTGGTGTGCAGCGCCCCCGAAGGGGAGGGAGATGGGCCATGCTCCTGCTCTTGAATGCGCCGGCCTACAGAACTGACTGATAGCGCATAGATGGGCTGCATCCCTCAGAGCAGCACCACTGCCGGTGTTCGTTGGAGTGGGAGTCCTGCTGCCGCCCTGAGGTAGATGCCTCCTGGCGTTCACTGTAGGGTGGTGTAGCTCCCCATCACTCCTTAGTCTGGGCGGCGTGCATAAATGGCACAAGCTAGCCGTGTGGATATCACTGCCCACGAGACGTACTTTGTAAACCAAAGCCCCATACTACTAAGTCATCAAAATCCACACTGGAACCAACAAGATGCTCACAGAGAGAACCAAGCAAACCCATGAGCCGAACCCTTGTTCTTTGTTCCGCCTCCTGGTCTGCTGTTAAGCCTGAATGGTAAGATTGGGGGGGGGGGCAAGGACCATCAGTTTTAAGCCCCCAGTGCACTGTGGCTTCCATACAAATAATTAAATAATTATCTGTTTAGACTGTAAGATATTTGGGGCGAGGGCTGTCTCGCTTTCTGTTAATCCAGTGCAATAATGCAAGTGGCTACTGATATGTTAAAATGCTGGCTCAGTTATAGTCAGATCCAAACCATTTGAGCCTGAGCCTAAACTACCAAATCCACACCGGGATTTGAGCATGGTGCAGTTTGCCCCCAGGGCCTTAGCCACATTGTCAGATGGGATCCTATGTGGTTTTGCCTCTGTTCCCTAGCAGTGCCCCTCCTGGCAGGGGACACCATGTGAGCCATCTGCTGGGCTGCCACACTCCTCTTTGACTTAGGGGGAGGGATAGCTCAGTGGTTTGAGCATGGCCCTGCTAAACCCAGGGTTGTGAGTTTAATCCTTGAGGGGGCTATTTAGGGATCTGGGGCAAAACTTGGGAATTGGTCCTGTTTTGAGCAGGAGGTTGGACTAGATGACCTCCGAAGGTCCCTTCTAACCCTGATATTCTATGATCACCTGTCAGACTATCGGTGGGATTTTCAAAAGTATCTAAACAGATTAGGCACCTAATTCCCATTGACATCTATAGGAGTTAGGCACCTAACCTGTGTGAGTGTTTGAAAATCCTCCCAGGCACCTAGCGGCACCTTTTAGGTGCCTTTATAAGTCTGGCCCAAAGTGACTTAGGAGCAACCATGACTTTCGGTGGGATTTATGCTCCGGAACCACTTAGGCACTTTTGAAAAATCCCACCCTATGTTATGGAAGTGCCACTTGCGGTTCCATAGTTAAGGTGGAGTTGGAGTTTGCACTTAAAGCAGGGGTTCAGCCGCTTTGCTATGGATGAAGAATACAGTGTAGACCAGAGCTGGCACTTGGTTTACCAGTGTCACACTCATCATTAGAGGTTTTTCAGAGCAGGTTGGATAAACACCTGTCAGGGATCTTCTAGGTTTACTTGGTCCTGCCTCAGTACAGGCAGCTGGACTTGATGACCTCTTGAGGTCACTTCCAGCCTTACATTTCTATGATTATTTATTCTCCTTATTGAAGACTAAGGGAGGGAAAGGTAGCACAGAGTGTGGCTGGAGTGGACTTTGCTGTGGCTATTCTCTGCTTCCCATGGCTTAGAGCAGCCTAAAGGCTGCTCTGAGTGATTCCCAGGGGCACACTAGCTCCTGAACCTTCAGAATATGAGGAGTGCATGAAGCTACCTTTGCCTCTCCTTGCCCCAACCATTCCTACCTTCAACATGGCCTGACTCACTGAGAGGCATAACTCCACCTCACCAGTGCGACTCCTGGCTTAAGTGAAGGTGGAATTGGGCCCATCATGTATCAAGAATGCCAGTGCCACATAGCAGCTTGTCAGCGAGGGGGGCGGTGCAGTTGTGGAAAAGCAGACAGGGCGGCATGTGAGAACAAGCTGTTCTGCTTCAGCTCGCAGAGACAAGTTCCTTATTTCTTTCTTTTTGACCATTTACCATGGCAATGTCTGCACGGGCTCAGTTCACCTGCTCATGCTCTGCCTGTAGGAAATGCTTTTCACTCTATGAGCAGTTGCCTCTGAAGTTTTATCTGCATTCTCATAGCCATGGAGGGTCTGGGCGGTCCTTCCCCACAGGCCCCTAGAGTGATTTCATTCTCCTCATGCCTCAAACAGTGATAGATCAAAGCCACGCCTCAAGTTATAATAGGATTCTTCTGTATGTGTTCTCCTGCGATAGACTCCTTTTCCCGGTTGATGTTTGCATTCTGCAGGGTCCCTGTCTATGGTGTTTGCTTTCTGTTGTTATTCTCCGCTCTCTTTTTCCCCTGCATCTTTGTCTTTCTTTTTCTTCCCCTCCCCCCCACTCGTCTTTACTTCTCTTTCCAACACGCTGAATATTTTTTTTTCCTTCTGTTTTTAGGAATGATTTTCACATGGACTTTCTGAGTGGGAACTTGAATTGCATTATTGTAATTGCTGATTCTTGGAGTGAGGGCAAGAGAGAGGCTTTTTGCCTATTTCTGTCACAGGCTGTTCTGGCCCTTTAAGGAGTAGGGAAAGCGGGTAGGGATCTAAGAAAACACCTTTTCCCTACCATTCCCTGCTTTTTGGTTTCCAGTCTGGGTGGACATCAGTAGGGTGACCAGATAGCAAGTGTGAAAAATCAGGACAGGGGGTGGGGGGTAATAGGAGCCTATATAAGAAAAAGACCCCAAAATCAGGACTGTCCCTATAAAATCGGGACATCTGGTCACCCTAGACATCAGTAACATGTCCATGCTGGACCTGGGTTTGTCCTTAAAGAGCCAATGTAGCTTGTTTCTCTGCCTTTCTCCAAATACCAGGGCTTTTGTCCTACAATGAGTCTGCCTGGCTTCTTGCATGTGGAAATGTCTAAAAGTAGCCTACAGAGTTATTTGAGGTTAATGGGGTCTCGAGTTACCTTTGCAGCCTGCCTAGTTCTACAGAAGATGGCTAAATTGACTCAGACACTGCGTCCTCATTTAGCATTGCCAGATTAAAGACCTTGTCTTGGTGGGGTTGTTGATTTTCCGCTTGGTGCTGGTCTGCTCCATTAAGACCTGGGCTACGTTTTTGGTTTGTTACTAAGTTAATGCAAATTGTGAATAATCACAACAGCTATTCATGCGTGATCTACAGACTAAGAATCACTTGCTGAAGAGATTCACAAATAGCTTTCACAAATGGATTTGTTATCCCAGACAGAAAGCAAGGCAACATTTCTCTAGTGGTTTTTCTTGTTGCAAATTATTCATTCAGCTCTGTTAACAACTCCAAACCTTCTTAAAACTACTCAGACATTAAGTCTTATTTTAGACAACTAAATACGATAAATCTGTTTTTTTTAGACCAAACCCTTTTGAGACAGAACAGTCCAAAAACCTTAGACTGTTTTTCCAAAAGGGAAAAACCTCTCGTCTCTGCTATGCCTTCTCTGGCTTATAGTGAACATTGCAAACAAAATTCTACTTAGGTTAGAGATCATGTTGGAAAATGTTTGGAAGAGAAGGCACATTTTGAGGAAGTTGGAATTAAATACCCCTTGTATATATTTTGCAGTTAGTTACAACCTTCACTATGAAATCACTATCATGGCGCCATAATTGAAGTGTAATAAAATGACATAGGTTTATAAAGATGCATCTGTGTGGTTTAGACTTAGCCTACACCTTTAATAGAGAAGTGAGAACCAATCTAGGGTCTCATTCTCTTCTCACCTATATCCGTTCGACACCAGTAGAACGCCACTGGTTTCAGTGATGTTGCTCCTCAAATACACAGGAATTGCCACAGTGCAGATAGATAGTCCAGTATCCTCTCTCTGACAGTGACTGAACAGCACCAGCTTCAGAGGAAAGTGCAAGGCCAGGTCTACACTACCCGCCCGATTCGGCGGGTAGCAATCGGTCTTTAGGGGATCGATTTTTCCCGTCTCATGTAGACGCGATAAATCGATCCCAGAACGCGCTCCCCGTCAACTCCGGTAATCCACCCCAATGCGAGGCGGAAGCGGAGTCGACGGGGGAGCGGCAGCCTTCGACATTGCAGAGTCCTCATGGCAAGGTAAGTCAAGCGAGGTACGTCGACTTCAGCTACGTTATTCACGTAGCTGAGGTTGCGTACCTTACATCGACATCCCCCCCCCCGTAGTGTAGACCAGCCCCAAGAAACTTAAACTAGGCATTTATGGAATAACTTTCCCACAGGGAACTTTATTCCTACCTTTCACTACCTAGAGGTCAGCTTATGACAGTTTAGATCCGTGCGAGAGGCGAATCAGACCAAACCTATATAACCTGTATTTGATCCTGTGCTCGTTAATATCGGTTTGAGATCAGTGCATTGACGGAAATGAGGGTGGCTCGTCCTTGTGATTTTATATTCTTTGATTTGCTGAGTTGTTTGGGGTTGAGTACAGAGCCTAAAAGGGTGGTAATAATAAAAGTACCAGAGCTCACAAATCAGTACTAGGCGTGGCTCTAGGGGTCAGAATTCCGAATGGATGCTCTTTGAGGCTGCATTAAGTTACTACAATAGTAGGGTGAAGTAGTTCATTGTAGTGCTCGTAGAAGTTGCAATTTAAAGTCATTCTTATATACACAGAAATGTCAACGGGGAAAAGCTTACTTTTGTGTTGCTATTATAATACGTATGAGAGCCCTGCAGGACCGGAGCTAGCGTCAAAGCCGAGCGGGCTCTTTTCATTCTAAACACCTGTTTTCAGCGGCTCGTGAATTTTTATCCAAAAAAGCCCCTCTTGAGAAGAAATTTCTTGTTCTCGGTTTCTGCCCAGAAGTGAATTTTTTGGAAATATTTCAAACTGTTTGTAGCTGTTTTGTTATTGTAGGCGATTAGGGCTGGAAAAACGGTATCCCAGGTCACCTAAGACTTTTGGGCTTGATCCAGTGCTCGTTGAAGTCAGTTCAAAGCTTCCTGTTGACTTCAGTGAGCTTTGGATCAGGCTCTTATTGCTCAGTGTGTCTTATGTTCTAACCTACCCTAAAATGCTTCTTGAGCTGGTGCTTTAGCTACTTCCTGCAGGCAGATCATCCCACTGCCTTGGCTGCTAGGAATTACACTGTTGAACTCAGTTTAGCTCTCTTCTCTTTCAGACCATTGCGCTTCACCGTGCTATTCTCATTCACTATGGTCTGGATAACCCCACCTGTCTAAAGTTTGTAGACAGTATAAATGGAGATATGCCTATCTCATAGAACTGGAAGGACCTTGAAGGGTCATTGAGTCTAGTCCCCTGCCTTCACTAGCAGGACCAAGTACTGTCCCCTGACAGATTTTTGCCCCAGATCCCTAAATGGCCCCGTCAAGGATTGAACTCACAACCCTGGGTTTAGCAAGCCAATGCTCAAAACACTGGGCTATCCCTCCTCCCTAGTCATCTCGATCCTCCTTTACCTCTGTTTCTCCAAACTGCAAATACTCACTTGCTTTGTCCGCTCTTCTCAGGTGCTATTTTCTAATCCTTTCGTCGTTTCTCTTCCTTTTTTAATAATTGCTATCTTCGTATAATGACAGGTTTTAGAGCAGCAGCCGTGTTAGTCTGTATCTGCAAAAAGAATGAGGAGTACTTGTGGCACCTTAGAGACTAACAAATGTGTCTGAGCAAAGCTTATGCTCAAATAAATTTGTTAGTCTCTAAGGTCCCTTATCTTTGCATAACGCTTTTCATCTCAAAGTGCTTTACAAAGGAGGTAGGCATTTTACAGGTGGGGAAACTGAGGCACGGGGCAGTGCGGTGACTTGCACAAGGTGACCCAGCAATCCAGTGACCGAGAGCTAGGAATAGAATCCAGGTTTTCTAAGCCCCTGTCCAGTGCTCTAGCCACCAGGCCATCCTATCTCCCTATTGCAATAGATGCCACTCTGTGTATCTAATATAGGGTGACAAGTCCGGCGGGAGGTTTTTTTTTTTTTACTTGGACAAGTCCCGGGTTGGGTCCTTCCATCTGGTCACCCTTGTATCTAATGAACCACGGCTGCAGAAGCATCGCAGCCACCAGCTGGGATAGAATCTGGGACTGTTAAGAACTGTTAAGTATGCACCTCGGGGCCCTGAGTTACCTTCGCACTTCATAAAAGGGAGCTTCCTATCAGACAGTCCTTCCAAAGATCCATTTCCAGGGCTTGATCTTGCTCCGTGCAGGTGCAGACTGCTGCGGAAGACAAAACATGAGAGCAGAAAAGGGAGCCCAGGGGAAGCAGATCCCACACGAAGGAGAGCGCTGCCTTGCAGCCAGCCACGACGTTGTTTGCTAGAAGCAGGAGTGAGGTCAGAGAGGGGTAGCTAGGCACCTCATTTGCATGCTGAGGATCACACAAAAATCCATGTTTCCCCATCTCCCCCCCCCGATACCCCATCCCTATGACCCTGAGGGTTAGGGACTGGGAGCATAAGAGGCTCAAGGTGTACCTCTGCTCAGCATGGAGGAGTCTTGCCTGGCTGTGACAGGGCGAGGTCCCACTAGAGGGGTGGCACTCAGCTTATTTTAAACCAGACAGTCCTCTTTTGGGCTGCTTTGTCACCATCCGGTAAAGGGACAGAACCGGAGTGGTTTTTTCCAGTGTCAGGCGGGGCACACCCCTTTGAACTAGGGTGACCAGATGTCCTGATTTTATAGGGACAGTCCTGATTTTTGGGTCTTTTTCTTATATAGGCTCCTATAACCCCCCACCCCCGGTCCCGATTTTTCACATTTGCTGTCTGACCACCCTGCTTTGAACAGTGCGCCATTCCGCCTCCTCCGCCAGTTCATCATACACATGCTGCGGGTGAGGTCAGGCTGGCAGGAGCCAGGCAGCACACTCTTGAAAATGGCGTCCCCTGTGTGGCGTGACCTCGCACGCACCGTGTGTACGGGGTCACGCCGGCAGGGGTGAGCCCACACCATTCCTGGAAGTGTCAGAATATCCCGTTTTCTGGGAATGTGTGAGCGGCCACTGGAGGTCCCGCCCCCGCCCCTGCCTTCTGCTCTGCCTACACAGACTGTTCAGAGACCTTCTGTTGTTAACCACCATCACCTTGTAGTTTACCTCAGGAGTAAACACCTCAAGAGTTACAAACTAACCGGTCAACCACACATCTCATTTGGAACCGGAAGTGTGCAATCAGGCAGCAGCAGAGACACCCCCCCACCCAAAAAAGGCAACAAATACAGTACAGTACTGTGTTAAACGTAAACTACTAAAAAAAATAAAGGGAAAGTTTTTTTTAAAAAATTGACAAGGTAATGAGACTTTCTGTGCTTGTTTCATTTAAATTAAGATGGTTAAAAGCAGCATTTTTCTTCTGCATAGTATAGTTTCAAAGCTGTATTAAGTCAAGCTTCAGTGGTAAACTTTTGAAAGAACCACCGTAACGTTTTGTTCATAGAATTATAAAATATTAGGATTGGAAGAGACCTCAGGAGGTCATCTAGTCCAATCCCCTGCTCAAAGCAGGACCAACACCTACTAAATCATCCCAGCCAGGGTTCTGTCAAGCCTGACCTTAAAAACCTCTAATGATGGAGATTCCACTACCTCCCTAGGTAACCCATTCCAGTGCTTCACCGCCCTCCTAGTGAAATAGTGTTTCCTAATATCCAACGTAGACCTCTCCCACTGCAACTTGAGACCATTGCTTCTTGTTCGGTGATCTGCCACCACTGAGAACAGCTGAGCTCCATCCTCTTTGGAACCCCCCCTTCAGGTAGTTGAAGGCTGCTAGCAAATCTCCCCTCACTCTTCTCTTCTGTAGACTAAGGGTATGTCTATACTTACCCGTCGCGTCGGAGGCGCGGGATCGATGTTCTGGGTTCGATTTATCGCGTCTTGTCAAGACGCGATAAATCGAACCAGGAAGTGCTCCGCCGTCGACGCTGGTAATCCAGCTCGACGAGTGGAGTAGGCAGAGTCGACGGGGGAGCCTGCGCGCCGCGTCTGGACCACAGGTAAGTTCGAACTAAGGTACTTCGACTTCAGCTACGTTATTAACGTAGCTGAAGTTGCGTATCTTAGTTCGATAGGGGGGGTTAGTGTAGACCTAGCCTAAATAACCCCAGTTCCCTCAGCCTCTCCTCATAAGTCATGTGCCCCAGCCCCGTAATAATTTTCGTTGCCCTCCACTGGACTCTCTTCAATTTGTCCACATCCCTTCTGTAGTGGGGGGACCAAAACTGGATGCAATACTCCAGGTGTGGCCTCACCAGTGCCGAATAGAGGGGAATAATCACTTCCCTCGATCTGCTGGCAATGCTCTTACTAATGCAGCCCAATATGCCGTTAGCCTTCTTGGCAACAAGGGCACACTGCTGACTCATATCCAGCTTCTCATCCACTGTAATCCCCAGGTCCTTTTCTGCAGAACTACCGCTTAGCCAGTCGGTCCCCAGCCTGTAGCAGTGCATAGGATTCTTCCTTCCTAAGTGTAGGATTCTGCACTTGTCCTTGTTGAACCTCATCAGATTTCTTTTTGCCCAATCCTCCAATTTGTCTAGGTCACTTTGGACCCTATCCCTACCCTCCAGCATATCTACCTCTCCCCGCATCTTAGTGTCATCTGCAAACTTGCTGAGGGTGAAATCCATCCCATCATCCAGATAATTAATAAAGATGCTGAACAAAACTGGCCCCAGGACCGACCCCTGGGGCACTCCGCTTGACACGGGCTGCCAACTAGACATCAAGTCATTGATCACTACCCGTTGAGCCCGGCAATCTAGCCAGATTTCTATCCACCTTATACTCAATTCATCCAATCCATATTTTTGTAACTTGCTGGCAAGAATACTGTGGGAGACCGTATCAAAAGCTTTGCTAAAGTCTAGATATATCACATTACTTTCCCCATATCCACAGAGCCAGTTATCTCATCATAGAAGGCAATCAGGTTGGTCAGGCATGACTTGCCCTTGGCGAATCGATGTTGACTGTTCCTGATCACCTTCCTCTCCTCCAAGTGCTTCAAAATGAATTCTTTGAGGACCTGCTCCATGATTTTGCCAGGGACTGAAGTGAGGCTGACCGGTCTGTAGTTCCCCGGGTTCTCTTTCTTTCCTTTTTTAAAGACGGGCACTATATTTGCCTTTTTCCAATCGTCCGGGTCCTCCCCCGATCACCACGAATTTTCAGAGATAATGGCCAATGACTCTGCAATCACACCAGCCAACTCCCTCAGCACCCTCGGATGCATTAGATCCAGACCCATGGACTTGTGCATGTCCAGCTTTTCTAAATAGTCCAGTTACGAACGTTTCAGAGTGATGAGCAACCTCCATTCCCGAGTGTCCGTAACTCTGAGGTGCGACTGTATTTACATTGCTCCTCCCACCACCTTACTGATCCATGCACCACAGCATTTATATCAGTTCCTCCTTTGCCAAGGAGAGGGGAGGGAAGAGATCTCTCCATGCAGAGATCCTTTGTTCTGACTCCGCTAGCCTGCCTTTCTTCCTGTGCCATCTTCTACCCTCTGCGCTAATGGGCTAATTAGTTCATTAGTCCTCCCCAGCTCATTATAATCCACTAACTAGGCACAGTCGGGTCCGCTCTGGGAGAGTTAATTGGTGTTTGTGTGATCAGAATGCTGGCTGAGCTATAGATTCCCAGCACTGTCATGCTAGCCCTCGGTCTTATATTTAAGCTGTGCTCACAGTTGAGGTGGAGTGCAACAACATTGCTAGGAGCTAAAAGACCAAGGTGCCATGAGCGACACACGTTACGTTAACATGAATAATGTCGGTATTGCCAACCCCAGTTGTTCAAAAATCATGAGTCACGCCACCCAAAATCATGAGATATAAAAAAATGTTGGGCTCTGTTATTTGTCTTCTGGTTTCTGAGCCAAAAGGATGCACTCAGGTCATGTTTTTGAGCTTTTCTTCACAATCCTGAGGGCAAGAAACATACTATTTTTTTAAAATGAAAGCTGAGATTCTCATGTAATCACGTGACTCCAGGAGTTGGAGCTTGGAGAGAAATGCCAAGCATCACGAGACTCATGATAAAATCATCAGAGGTAGCAATACTGCTTTATTTCACGGAAACTACTGTACATAGAAACTGTGCAGTGACTCCATTGAAAACAATGGTGACTATGCAGTAACTTGGGTTAATGCTGCCACATCATCCTCCAGTGTATGTAACCAAACCATAAATCTAAAACCTTTTCTCCACCAGTTTAGTGTTTTTAATCATAAAGGAAATAAAGAGCCTCATTGAGCATATGCCTTTGCAGCCCCTCCCTACTTCACTCCCTGACAAATACTGCACAAGAAAATTGGGAGAACATTCCCTTTGAGATTTAAACATGGTATCAATTTCATGGTCCAAAGCCCTGCAAATGGAGACAGCAAGACTAATTGCACCGGGGAACTTTTTATTTCAGCTTCTAAGGACCTAAAACACATTGCCTATCCTCATTACAGGGACAGGTGTATTTTCTCTAGGAAGTATCAATTGCTGGGCACAAAGTGTTGTCCTTCAGCAATAACTTGGAGGAAAGTTCAGTTAGTACACAGTGCCTGGAACTTCTGACTTCTGTCAAGTCAGAGGATCTAAGCAAATGCACAGTATGGCAGTCAAGTCACTGAAAGTTTGTCATTCTCTAAAAGATGAGACAATGTGGACGAGATAATATCTTTTATTGGACCAACTTTTGTTGGTGAGAGAGAGAAGTTTTCTAGCTACACAGAGCTCTTCTTCAGCTCTGGGAAAGGTAATCAGAGTGCCACAGCTAAATTCAAGGTATTTATAATGATGTTGTATACTCTAGGTAATCCCCTTCATTTTAAGTTTAAATTGATTTTTATCGAAAATCTCGGGTTTTACAAAAAGTAGTATTCTTTTTTTTCTGATTTTCATCCTACTTTTTTATCATTTAAATATATAAAAAATAACTTGTTTTATTAGGAAAACACAATACATTGCATAAACTATAACAAGTGAGGTCCTGCAGGGATCAGTTCTGGGTCTGGTTCTGTTCAATATCTTCATCAATGATTTAGATAATGGCATAGAGAGGACACTTATAAAGTTTGCAGACGATACCAAACTGGGAGGGGTTGCAAGTGCTTTGGAGGATAGGATTAAAATTCAAAATGATCTGGACAAACTGGAGAAATGGTCTGAAGTAAATAGGATGAAATTCAATAAGGACAAATGCAAAGTACTCCATTTAGGAAGGAACAATCAGTTGCACACCTACAAAATGGGAAATGACTGCCTAGGAAGGAGTACTGCGGAAAGGGATCTGGGGGTCATAGTGGTCCACAAGTTAAATATCAGTCAACAGTGTAACACTGTTACAAAAAAAGCGAACATCATTTTAGGATGTATTAGCAGGAGTGCTGTAAGTAAGACACAAGAAGTAATTCTTCCGCTCTACTCCACGCTGATTAGGCCTCAGCTGGAGTACAGGCAAGTCTCATTTTACGCGGGGGTTCTGTTCCGCAGTCCGCGCGTAAAGCGAAAACCGCGTATAGTGAAACGCCATTGAGTTGAATGGCGGACGGAATCGCCCGCAGTACCGATGCTGTTTTTAAATTGTTTTTTTTTTCTTTTTTTTCTGGTTTTGCTGACCGCACAAAGCTGAAATCGCACATGTTAAATGCGCCTAAGATGTGACTCGCCTGTATTGTGTCCGGTACTGGGCATCACATTTCAGGAAGGATGTGGACAAATTGGAGAGTCCAGAGAAGAGCGACAAAAATGATTAAAGGTCTAGAAAACATGACCTCCGAGGGAAGATTGAAAAAAAATGAGTTTGTTTAGTCTGGAAAAGAGAAGACTGAGAAGGGACATGATAACAGTTTTCAAATAAGTAAAAGGTTGTTACGAGGAGGAGGAAGAAAAATTGTTTTTCTTAACCTCTGAGGATAGGACAAGAAGCGATGGGCCTAAACTGCAGCATAGGAGGTTTAGGTTGGACATTAGGAAAAACTTCCTAACTGTCAGGGTGGTTAAGCATGGGAATAAATTGCCTAGGGAGGTTGTGGAATCTCCATCATTGGAGATTTTCAAGAGCAGGTTGGACAAACACCTGACAGGATGGTCTAGATAATTAGTCCTGCCATGAGTGCAGGGGACTGGACTAGATGACCTCTCGAGGTCCCTTCCAGTCCTATGATTCTGTGATTCTATATATGTATTATGATAATGCATTAGTCTGTGTGTATATGCAAAGCTGCCTGCTGAAGTAAGGCCATGTATTAGTCTAGAAGATACACACAATAAAACAGGCATGTACACAAGCGCTGAAGTGTGTGTGCATCTGAATGTACTGATGAATCCCATCAGTACATTCAGTACACATTTCAAGCTGTTAGCAGATAATGGTTTAAAGATCTGACACACTAAAATGGGAAGAAAATGAAAATCTGTATCAGGATATGTTTCAGAACACAAGGAAGTATTTGAAAGTTTAAAAAACAAAAACGGGAGAAAAGGAAGAAGTTGAGTGTATGCGCTGCAATTATTAAATGTGGTGTGGCCCAGTTATTAAATGTAAATATTTATAGGCTAATAGTTCTAAGTCTACAACAGCAAACTGTTTATTCAAATGAAAAGTTTTATTTAGGGATTGTTTTTTGAAAGTCAGAGGTGGCATTTTATTTTGAGTTCTGTGTTAGGTAGGTCTGCAGCAAACCACATTGAATTCAATTAATCAAAGCATTAATCTTCTGAATACTTTTTCCCTGTCCTTCTGTCCACCAAAATAAACCCCGATATTTATCCAGGATTTTCACCTGTTTCTGTTGTGGTAATAAACACCAATAAATTCTTGGGAAAAATTAAATAAAAGAAAACCCGAAAACGAAAGGCCCCAACTCTGGGGAAGGGCTATTTTGGCTATGCTGGAATCACTCTCGAATGCCTAGCTGGTTGCCACCAAATAAGCCCGTGCTGAAAAAAGCACCCTGAAGTAAACTCCTCCCACTTCCCCATCACTCAGAAAAACAGACCAAGTGAAGGAAGGCACAGATGTTTGCCAAACTTGGATCAAAAATCCATGTGCATGTCTATCCACTGACTAACGTCTGCTAGCCCTGGCAAAAGGAAGGTCTACAAACTACTTATGCCTTCTAGTCCTCTCTTTTGTTGTAAACATTTCCTGGATGACACTAAAAACACAGGTAAGGAGGGTGACAGCTAGATTTTAATGCACAGAGTAGAAACAATGGACTCCCCCCTGCCAGATTCACCAATAAAGAGCTGCCACATTAGTACCACCTCATATAGCTTTGGGCCACTATTCAGTTGGCTTCAGCATACAGCTTTATAGGGTTGCCAACTTTATAATATTTAAAATATGGTCACTCCAGCAGGAGTGCCCGAACCTCCCCTGTCCCACCTCTTCCCTCCTGAGGCCCCACCCCTGCCCTGCCTCTTCCCCTGAGGCCTTGCCCCCCATTCGTTCCTCTTCCCCCGTCGCCCACTGCTTTTCCCCTCTCTCCCTCCCCCTCTGCTTAGGTCAGGAGGGACTTGTCTGTGGAGCCGGGGCTGGGAGCTGCAGCCTCCCGACGCAGGTAGTGGAGTAGAGTAGAGGCTGGCACTGGTGATGATCCAGTGCCGCCCCACCTCCGCCACCCGCCAGTGGGGTAGCCAGGTTTAGAGCACAAGGGGAGCAGAGCTAAAAAAAGGCGTCGGGAGCAAAAAAAGGCGCCGCTTCTGCTCAGTGTGGGAGCGGCCGCTCCCCCTGCTCCCCAACTGGCTACGCAACTGCCACCCGCATTAACCAGACTTTTGGTGTCTGGTCAGTGGATCTGACCGGACTCTGTCAGGTCCACTTTTTGATCGGACTTTCTGGTTGAAAACTGGCCACCTGGCCACCCTAATACAGCAAATTGTAACATCAACATTTCGTATTGAGGTAGCACCACTCAGTCTGAAGGTTCCGAAAGCACTTTCCAGCTGGGGGTCACACACCCACACTGGAAACACAGTCGTTTCTGGGGTGGAACATGCCAGCAGCACTACACAACAAGGTGTTTTTAAGACGGGCAGTAAAGGACAATTTCCTCAGTTGAAACTAAAGGAGGGGGGAGGGATAGCTCAGTGGTTTGAGCATTGGCCTGCTAAACCCAGGGTTGTGAGTTCAATCCTTGAGGGGGCCATTTAGGGATCTGGGGCAAAAATTGGGGATTGGTCCTGCTTTGAGCAGGGGGTTTGACTAGATGACCTCCTAAGGTCCCTTCCAACCCTGATATTCTATGATTCTATGAAGGCTTTTGGATTGGCAGACTGTAACTATCCAGTTAGTAATATCATACGTGATAAGGAATCTGGTGGTGATTTCTGTGTCCATTCAGCTGATAATGAACTAGATCAAGGTGAAAATATGCATTGCTGCTGTTCAACTATCAGGGTACACAGTTAGTTACAAGACCAAGATGGTGTCCTGACTTAGACATGGCCTGAGGAAGGAGGAGATCTGGGGTCAGATTTTCCAAACCTGCACAATTGAGATTAGATTGTCAAAACATCTAAGCTCCCTTTTAGGTAGCTAATTGAAGTAGCCAGGATTTCAAAAGTGATTCGCACCCCAGAGCAACCATTCTTGCTTGGTAGTAACTTATTCCTGTGAATATGCAGTACAGTTTATCCTGCACACAAAGCAAAAAAGGTAATAGAAAAAAATGGAAATAAAACTCTTGGTGGGGGGGGAACACGAGAACAACAATAAATCCAGTGTATTGTAATGGTACCTCCCCAATGGTCCACTTAGAACAATGAAATAGAAACCAACATCTCCTGAGAAAGGGTCTATAAATTTACAGCTCATTAAAGGCGAGGACACACACTTTCATTGCAATTCAATCTGAAGCGCATCGTGTTTAAGTACAAAGAGGTCATTTGTATTTCCAAGCACGATTTTTTAATCTATTTATTGTTTTACTTGCAGCTTGGGGCGGAAACAAAACAATTAAGGAGCTGTGGGCAGCATTTCTAGGTTAATACTGCATGCTTCACGGGATACTGTAAGGCACAAGGACAAAGGCCAAGTGACTGCAACACACGATTTTCCAACTGCAATAGTGCAATTCACACAATTGTGCTTGCACGCTGGGCCAAATGGAGCTAACTGAGCAGTGTGCAAGGACCCAAAAGGCTCATTTTTTGAAGGTGTTGTGCAGGTTACCTTTGAGGACGAGGACTGAGGGGTCAGAGCTGGAGTGAGGGTTTTGTGAAAAGTGCTCGCTCACAGGTAATAGGGAGTTTTTGTCTCTTATCATTTTCCGACATTCATTCGAGAGCATAGTGATTGTCTGGTTATATCCATATAGCCGTTTTGGGGGCATTTGATGAAGGCTGCACAATATGCCAGTCTCCTAATGGGCCACTTGGAGGAATAATTTCTGGGTAGATGCACCATAGAACCAATGATATACCTGAGATACGTCAATGTTATTTTCATCCTCCGGACAGACAACCTAAACTCCCTCACAGAGTTCCACCACAACTTCAACAACCACCTCCCCGACCCATTAAACTCTCATGGGTGTGAATTTTGCTCCGCCCTGAGTGACGTAACTAGGTGGACCTATGTTTTAGGTGTGGGCCAGGCATGCTTCCCAGCTCGAGCAGACAGATGCACTAACTTTGCTTGCGCTAGTGTGCTCAAAATAGCAGCAGAGATGGGGGCAGCACCACCATATAGGCTTTCCAGAGTGATTCCAGCATAGAGCCAGAATAGTCCTTTCCCAGTGTGTACAACATCGTTATACTGTACAGTGGATGTTAATCTCTGATCAGGAATGTGTTCGGCCATAGAGTAAAGAGAACTAGGGTTGGTTTGTACATCCTGAACAAGCTGTGGAAGTGGAGAAGGATCTCACTTAGCTGGATTTGGGGAAGCATCTCACCAGCTTTCGTAGATGCTTGTAGTGGAAGCCCAGTTTGCATTATACACCTTACATGGATTCAAATTCTGCACCCGTTGTAGACTTGATCCAGGGAAGCTCTTAAACCCATGCTTAATTTTAAGCATATAAGTGGTCCTATTGCCTTCACTATTAACATGGTTAAAAATAAGTGCAGATTTAAGGGCCATTGAAAGATTCTCATTGACGTAAGGGCATTGAAAGAGGCTATGAGTTCTTTGCAGGACTCTGGATTTATACTGGTGTGTCCACATGGGATTGCACCAGTGTCACTGAAAGCAGATTCTGGGCCACTGTGACTACCATCAGGAAACATCACATAATCAGATTAAGACAACGGATGGAGCAATAGATGTGACCTGGGTTTTTGAAGGGTTTTTTGTTATATTGCAACAAAGAAGCCAAAAGTGAGACTCTGTGAAGTTATCCAAATGGCAAGTAGATATTTCAACTGATCTGGAAGGCTCCCAGCTGTGTGCATTTGTGGGAAATATACTATTTGGTTTGCAATGGCTTCTCTAGTGAGTGCTGCTGCCAATGACTGCTTAGAGGTGATGGCAAAACCACTTGTGTCAGGCCCAGAAATAGGGTTGAAAATAAATATCTCCTCCGCCCAATCTTTGGCTGCTTGTTCGTATCAGTAACAAAACACATGGCTTTACCCTTGGTGTGTCTGAAAGTACGGCTGTTTTGATGATTAAGATGTTACAATTATGAGGTATAGCAGCACTGCAAAACATTCCAGATAGGAGGGATTGTCCTGCATGCTGTTTGACCATCTCTGTTGCAGGACTAGTGCCTGTTTGTAAATAAAGCAAGTTACATGTATAGTACACCCGAACTCTGCATCACTGATTTCTCCTCCAACTGGAAGCTGACCTCCAACACCCCAGATGTCTGTTACTGCTCAGCAGAGGGGCGGCATTATGATTATTGTATGTATTATTGTAGTGTCCAGAGGTTGCAATCAGGATTGTGTCCCCATTGTGCTAGGCACTGTACAAACACAAGGAAAGACTGAAGTGATGTTGGGCATCTAAACACTTTTACAACAACCAAGGATTTTTATTCTCTTTGTTAAGTGATGAAGCTATGAAAATTAACACCAGCTGAGGATCTGCCCTATAGATTTTGAGGCCAGAAAAAAACAATATCATCATCTAGTCTGACCTGTATAACATAGCAGGCCATAGAATTTTACCCAGTGATTCCTGCATCAAGCCCACAACTTGTGGTAGAGTTAGAGCATATTTGTGTTTGAAAGATATCCAATCTTGATCTAAAGATGGCAAGTGATAGAGAAGTCCCTCTTTATTTGCTGAAAGAGCACCAGTGGGAAATGCTCAAAGCAGCTACCTGTGGGACTTCTCTCTGTTGTAATTTTTCATAAAAAGGCACCGAGAGCTGCTGGCAAAGATTTGGAATCTCAGATATAAAACCTAGAGAGACTTTACAAGAAAAAGAGTTCCCCAGACATTTAAACTCAATTTACCATCCTTCAACAGTTCTTAAGATTTCCTTTTAATTGAGAGAATGGAACATGTGCTTTGCTGAACTGCACAAACGTATTATGAACATAATTAAAAGTCAGCAAAATCTTTGCGTGCAAATTAAAAAGTAAAATTTCACTAAATGCTTAATAAGAAAGGTATTTACTATGGAAAATTAATACTCTGAGCTACAGAAACATCCTTGTGTGTTAAAAATTCTCTAGCCAGCTTTATACCTCACATCTAGCAGCTTCACCTGGAAACATTCATGATTTTCTTAACAGAGTCATCCCTCTTGATTAACAACAAAATGAATTTTTAAAAAATAGCCCTGGCCCTAGCAACCTGGAAAGCTATAAGTCTGTATACATCAGCCTGAAATGAACTATTGTTTCTAGAAGTTTTGGGATTTGTTATTGAAAAATGGACTTTTATCAAGAGACTTGCAAAACTCGCTAATCTATTCACCCACTGCTCACCCATTGAGCTAAACATCCTATATATATATAAAAAAAGGGAGATCAATCCATCCATCCATCCTCCCTCCCTCTTTCTGGTTCACTCTGGCTAGACCATGAGGAAACTGAGAAGAAGCCATTGCTTCAGTAGGCATTCCTGTCAGGATTATAGATTGCTGTATGGGGAGCTAGTTGCTATATACTTACTTTGCTATTAGCAGGTGCTTTGTTGGACCACATTAAACCCTTTTGTGCATTGTTTTGCTTTGTGTTTTATAAATGATGGTTGCTGCTGGTGCATATGTTTCATAACCGCTAATTATCTGTCCCGCTTTATCATTCTGCCACAATATTTCCCTTTAACAAGTATTGTTACATCTCACTACGTATATCTAACATACATCTAACTATGTATGAACCTGGTTGTTTTCTTGTTGTCTGTGCGTGTCTGTCTGTCTTACTGCAACCGAAATAATTAAAGTGAGAGTAAAATAAAAAAAGACACATGCCCGGTTTTAGGAATTCTGGCCTGTCCTCCTCTCTCGCCTGTTCATTCAGTGTGGCAGAACAATAAGGATCTTTTGTTCTCCATTTTTATCTCCTTGATCCATACTACTGAAGCCAATAGGTGTTTGGCCAATGATTTCAGCAGATGCAGGATCAGGTCCTTGGAGAACTAAGAATTACATCTGTGTGTGTGAACCCTTAAAGGTCCATCTACACTGCAGTGGAAAGAGTGCTTCCCAGCGTGGGTAGAGAAATGTGCCAGCTCGACTTGAGGTAGCGCACTAAAAATAGCAGTGTAACTGGGTAGCATGGGCAGAAGCTCAGGCTAGCCACCTGGCTACCAACCCGCCCCACCCCCTGAATGCATACTCAGCCAGCTAGCATAAGCCACCAGTGGTGTTACCCCCGTCTCTGCTGCTATTTTGAGCACACCAGCTCAAGCAGAGTTAGTGCATCTTTCTACATGAGCTAGGAAGCATGCTCCCAGCTGTCATGTAGATGTACCCTAAGGCCTGGCCTACGTCTAAAACACAGGTCGACTTAGCTACGTCACACAGGGCTGTGCAAAATTCACACCCGTGAGAGACGTGGTTAAGCCCACCTAAGCCCCAGTATAGACACCACTAGGTTAACGGAAGACTCCTTCTGTCCGCCTAGCTACTGCTCTTGGGGTGTGTGGATTAACTACAGTGATGGGGGGAAAAAACCCTCCACTGCTGTAGCAAGTGTCTACAAGGCAATTGCACCGAGGTGGGAGGGATAGCTCAGTGGTTTGAGCATTGGCCTGCTAAACCCAGGGTTGTGAGTTCAATCCTTGAGGGGGCCATTTAGGGATCTGGGGCAAAAATCTGTCAGGGGACAATACTTGGTCCTGCTAGTGAAGGCAGGGGGCTGGACTCAATGAACTTTCAAGGTCCTTCCAGTTCTAGGAAATTGGCATATCTCCATTTATTTTTTATTTTTATTTATTTTTTAGTGTAGACGCAGCCTTGGAGACCTGACTGATCTGCTCCCCTCTGATACTTATAAGAGTGAACATATGAGGCCTTGTCTTCACTGCCGAGTTAACTCGAATTATCACTCGAGTGTTGCCCCAAACTCGAGTCCCATTCACACACAAAACTCCTTAACTCGAGTGCTGTGGTGATTTTAGCTGAAGTTAGCTGGCATGTGTGGCCCTGCTAACTCGAGTGTAGATAACTCGAGTTAACTCTTTAGTGAATACATAATCAGAGAGAGGATTTGCCTCTCTTCTTGGTGTTTTGCTAGAATATCATCCACTTTAATACAGATGCCGTGGTTAGCAGACCCGCTTCCAACTGCGTCTCTTGGGATATATTCCTTCTTTTTTCCAACCAACGAGCAGTTTCTTTCCTAGCTCTAGAATACCAAGAGGCCCACAAATTACTCAGAGTCACAGTGTGGGAAGGGATTGGTCTCCTGGGTTTAACTTTAAATTCTGCATTTGCCCATCCAAACCAGAATGCTACTTGTGAGTCTGGCTGTTTAATAAAGTGACTGGAGTGGACAGGATCTCAACAGGACCTGTGGGGATGTGGCTTTCCTCTCACTTGCTATATTTATATACCTGGCATTGGATTCACCAGGCTGCTAAATAACCCCTTGAGCTGAACTCCTTTTAAATCATTGGGTGAATTAAATGCTCTGTTTGGGGGAATGTTCAGGAGTGTCTGTTTATGTGCCTCTTGGCATAACACTCTGCTGGTTTCTCCGAGGGAGATTTTGGCATCTCGCACAGCAGCGGCATTGAAAAGAAAAGGGAATATTATCAGGACAATACTGTGCTGCTTTGGAACAGCTCAAGTGAAACTAGAGTTTAGATTCAGATTTCCAATGTAGTGCTATATCTCAGAGCTCTGCTAAGTGCAGCCGAAGGAAGAAGGGCGGTAGCCCAGTTTTGTGCTCCCTTGATCTCTGAGGCAGCCAGGAGCAATTCTGATCCTGGCATACTTTAGAGCCATCTCAGGGCTGCTCTAAATTACATTGGTTTGTTCTGCTGGCTGGGGGTCACCACCCACTTTGTCCCCTGTCTGGCTTCCTGGGGCGCAGAGGTTTGGAGAGGGTGATGTGGAGTCGGCTGTGCCAGCTCTACATCAGCTGTGGGTTCCTCCATGATGAGACAATCCCAAGCTGCTTGTTTATGGCCGTTTGGTGCCTTTGTTGTGCTGGAGCAGTGCAGAGGGGCCTTATCACAGGCCAGGAGCTGGTCTATAGATTTTACAAGCTTTTTGCCTCATTTATTTGTACACCTAGGGGAATGCTACTGCTTCCCATGATCAGGGTCAGCAGAGGGTTTTCTTTGTCTATGGGATTATTGTCAATATATGTCACGTTCAGGGTATACAGCATATCATTCTTTCCAGGCCGAATTTAGTGGTGGTATGTGACAGACTAAATAGAAATGGTAGAGGTTAGAATTATCTTTGAAATACTGGATAATATTTTACAGGCTACACAATATTTATCAATTTTCTTTTAAACAGTCGAATTCAGCTAACCTTTTATGATACTTCAGAGAAGCTTCACATGTCTAATAAGGATGTTACCGAAATATCGGGTCCACCTAGCTGAGAGCCAATAACAGCCAGACAGGGATAAGGAAAGAGGTTACTTTATTCTGCAGAAGAAAGGAGAGTCTTGCAGTATGCAAATACTCTAACTTACGCAGGAACTTACACAGTCTTTTATACACACTTAGACAAAGCCCTGGTCGTGTTAACATCTGATTGGTGGTAGCCAGACCTCGGATGTCTGCTATCTGGTCAGTGTAAACCGGTCTGGGACAGTGATTTCTGCCTTAGCGAAGGCCAATGTAAAAGTTCAGGGTCCTGTGTAGGCGAGGCATCTACTTCCCCCTAGTGGCCTCTGGTTGCCATAGCTGCTGGTTGTTAAGGGGCGTTCATTGTACCTTATGACTTTCACAAGGAGATTGCTCATTGCTGTCCGTGATGTAGTTACTTTCTTCCAATGAGTTTGGAGTCTCTGAGGTTTTGGGTATTTCTGAGGGAGGCCGAGGTCATGGTTTAGATTAGATTACTGTCCAATAATGCACTCCTGCATCCTCATCGGTAACTCATAAAAAGGCCTCGTGATTTCAGAGGCAGTTTTGCTTGAGTACACAGGTGCTGGAAGTAGGGTTATGGGGCGGGTGCTGCAGTAGTGTAGGCAGGTCTGGAGCAAGGGGGAGCGGCGCTATAAAAAGGTGCCTTCCCAGGCTCCCACTGTACTCACCTGGCGGCGCTTTAAAGGGCCCGGGGCTCCAGCCGCTGCGGGGAACCCCGGGCCCTTTAAAGCGCCGCCGGAGCTCCGGCAGTGGGGCTCGGGCGGTGCTTTAAAAGGCCCGGGGCTCCCCGCAGTGGCAGGAGCCCCGGGCCTTTTTAAGCACCGCCCGAGCCCGGCTCCGGCAGCGCTTTAAAAGGCCCACGGCTCCTGCAGCCTCGGGATGCTGCGGACCTTTTAAATCCCCGCCCAACCCCGGCTCCGGCAGCGGGGCTCGGGTGGCGCTTTTTAAGGCGCCGCTTCTGTTCACAGGGGGAGCGGCTGCTCCCCCTGTTCCCCCCCCGGCTATGCTACTGGGGTGCTGTAGCACCCCCTGACTTGAAGTGGTTTCCATTATAAACAGGAATTAGTTTGGTTCAATGGCTCACAGCACCCCCACTATAAACCTCCTGCCTGAGTAATGACTACATGATTTGGTCCTAAGCTATTTTAACTGGTTACTGAAGTTTCCCCTTAAGATAACAGCTCCTTCATAGGAAGAAACAAAAATGTGGATCATGTATATTTTCTCCTCTGTCGGGTTTTACAGTCATAAAATTGAGTGTACCCAGCTGGTCGCAAGTAGCCTGCTGAAAACCTGCCGGTGAGCAGGGAAATCAGGCCAGCTTTAAATTAGAGATTGCCCGAGGAGGATATGTTTTGGCTTTGCAAAAGCAAGCCTCAAATCAGCTGTGCTTCCGATGTGGGGCCCATTTGATCTCAATGACCTAAGGTTGAGAACGGAGATGCAGCATAAACGCTTTGGGATTTCTTCCATCTCTGTGACTGGCTATGAACGGACGGAGCTCCCATCCTGCTCCTAATAAAGCATCCACGCAATATAGAACTAACTTGCCTCCCCATGGGATGGCTTTATTGGTATCCCAGCTAACTACAAGAGCCTAAGTGTTCTCCTAATGCTTGACTCTTTGGGGCATTATCCCTGCAGGATCTTTCTGTATTGCCCCTCACTCCCTCAGAGAAAGATGTTCCAGCCTCTCGTCTCTCTCATAGATGCACCTGCATCTATGAATCGTTATCCTGTGTCTCTAGGCAGGGCTCTAACACCTGAGTGTCGTGTGGTTCAGCAGACAAGCCCTGTCTGGCTATGCAGGGTCTTAGAAACTGCCAGGGGTGGAAACCTGGGATCTCTTTTTAATCTATATTGGTTTGTGCAAATCCAAAACCAGAGATCATCTGGATTTGGATTCCATTTAATCCAGATCAGCACATTTTCAGGTAGTTGGATAACAGGCTGCAGGTTTTGTGCCATCAGCTACTTTAAATTAGATTACATTTTGCCTAATAAAAACGTCGTGTGTCTCTGTGTGGGTGTGTGAATGATTGGGTTTCCCATCAGCTCACCGAAATGAAAGAGTTGTGCCAAAGGCATAGAGGTTTATTGTTCTGAGAACCAAGTTGGTTGACCTGAAAACCTAGATGTCAGCAATGTTCTTCTGTGGAGCTGTGCCCATCCACCCTTTCTGCTCACTAGCCTGGGTGGATGTGGAAGGTAGATCTGTTAGCGTCCACAGATTCAATGGAGTTTTTTCCCCTTCTGATTAGTATTTCTTGTGGTTGTTTTGGCTGCATCCTAATACATGTGCTATAAACGGAGAGCTCACTGGGCTAGGTAACTCAGAGACTATAATAGAACCAGCACAAGTTATGATTGTTCGAAGCTTGTACCAGGGCTTAAATTCTTATAGAGCAGGGGTGGCCAACCTGAGCCTGAGAAGGAGCCAGAATTTACCAATGTACATTGCCAAAGAGCCACAGTAATACGTCAGGAGCCCCCATCAGCCCTCTCCCCCGCCACTTGCAGCACCTCCTGCCCGCTGGCAGACCTGCCAATCAGCACCTCCCCCTCCCTCCCTGTGCCTCCTGCCCGCCGTGATCAGCTGTTTCGCAGGCACTGGGATGGAGGGGGGGAGGAGCAAGGGTGCAGCAGGCTCAGGGGCGGAGGCCTTGGGGTAAGGGGTGGAGTGGGGGCAGGGTCTGGGGTTGAGCAGTGGAAAGTTGGCACCTGTAGCTCCGGCCCCGGAGTCAGCACCTATACAAGGAGCCGCATATTGACTGCTGAAGAGCCGCATGCGGCTCCGGAGCCACAGGTTGGCCACCCCTGCTCTAGAGTATTTCTTGGAGTCCCCCAAAGTGAGCGCAACATGCTATAAAAACTCAGGGCGGGTGGGGGGTGTGTGTGAAAATATTGCCTGGAGATCCTCTCCGGACAGCTCTGGCTGAATTGAAGCCCTGCTTGCAGCTGTGTTTGATTTTAGTTCATAGATAATTGAGATGCTTTGCAGGCCGAGGGCACGCAAGAACCCCAGACCCTGTCAGCCAGCAACAGGGAGCCGCTCTGTGCTGGGAGTTATACGGCTGAATTCAATAGGAACAGGGCTAGGCCAGCACTTACAGCCCCACCCTTACGCTCTACATCCCAATCTGACTCTAAGGGCTTGTCTTCACTACCCGCCGGATCGGTGGGTAGCAATCGATCTTTCGGGGATCGATTTTTCGCGTCTCATTTAGACGCGATTAATCGATCCCCGAAAGCGCTCCCCGTCGGCTCCGGAAATCCACCTCATCGAAAGGTGGAAGCGGAGTCGACGGGGGAGCGGCAGCGATCGACTCGCCGCCGTCCTCATGGCCAGGTAAGTCGATTACGATACGCCGACTTCAGCTACGTTATTCACGTAGCTGAAGCTGCGTATCAAAGATCGACCCCCTCCCCTAGTGTACCCCTGGGCTAAGGGCCTGATCCTCCACTGCTGGTGCCCCATCTGGTCAATACACATGAGTAAAGCCAGTGGGAAAAGCTTCTGTTCTGGTCTGATGATAGCTTCGATGTACCTTGCACAGGTGTAATTGACTACAAGGTGCAAGGCAGTGGAGAACCCGGCCCAAAATCTTCCAGGGTTCCCTCTCACTGGATTTGTACATAGTTTTGCTATATTACGGCTGATCTCGTAGTGCACCCTTTTTTTATGCATTGCTAAGGCTGGTTTACTGCATGCATTTATGAGCAGCTTTGCCCGGGTGAGGCTGGGATTTGCACATTTCTAAATTTTATTCCACTCGAAGCAGGGCAAGAATTATTGGAAGGTGAAAAGAAAAATGCTTGGGGATTGACAAGTGAGAGGAGGAAAACTGTGGGCTTGTCTAACCCAAGTGGCTGTGGAAAGTGTATAAAGTAGTTCTTTCCACTCCGAGAGTACTCAGTGTGTTGTCATGTCTTGAGGTTTGTACAGTTAGATATGTTAGATAGAGATAGAGTAAAATATGTAAGGAAGCATTTGACCTTTTATGCTGTTTACAGGACTTAAACTACTCCCCAGTGGAAATTCCAGCTGCAAATGTTCAAATGTTTCCGGCTGGCCAATTTTAGTTTTTAGAACATAAGAACGGCCATATTGGGACAGACCAAAGGTCCATCTAGCCCAGTATCCCATCTTCTGACAGTGACCAATGCCAGGTGACCCACAGGGAATGAACAGAACAGGTAGTCATCAAGTGATCCATCCCTTGTTGCCCATTCCAGCTTCTGGCAAACAGAGGCTAGGGACACCCTGCCTATCCTGGCTAATAACCATTGATGGACCTATTCTCCATGAATTTATTTAGTTCTTTTTTGAACCCTGTTATGGTCTTGGCCTTCACAACATTCTCTGGCAGAGAGTTCCACAGGTTGACCGTGCATTGTGTGAAAAAATACTTTCTTTTGTTTTTTTTAAAACCTGCTGCCTATTAATTTCATTTGATGACCCCTAGTTCTTGTGTTATGAGAAGGAGTAAACAACACTTCCTTATTTACTTTCTCCACACTAGTCATGATTTTATAGATCTCTATCATATCTCGCCTTAGTCATCTTTTTTCCAGTCTGAAAAGTCCCAGTCTTATTAATCTCTCCTCATGGCAGCCGTTCCATACCCCTAATCATGTTTGTTGCCCTTTTCTGAATCTTTTCCAATTCCAATATATCTTTTTTGAGATGGGGTGACCACATCTGCACACAGTATTCAAGATGTGGGCATACCATGGATTTAGATAGAGGCAATATGATGTTTTCTGTCTTATCTATCCCTTTCTTAATGATTCCCAACATTCTGTTCACTTTTTTGACTGCCGCTGCACATTGAGTGGGTGTTTTCAGAGAACTATCCACAATGACTCCAAAGTCTCTTTCTTGAGTGGTAACAGCTAATTTAGACCCCATCATTTTATATGTATAGTTGGGATTATGTTTTCCAATGTGCATCACTTTGCATTTTTGAACAAAACAACAGATCCGTTGAACTCCTGGTTACTAAGGATATTGATTCTCCAAATAAAACCAGCAGAGACCAGTAGAAACCAACACAAGCCTGCTGAAATATTCATACAGACTCTACTGGAATTTCCAGTAGGGCTTACAATCAGAGGTGGATTAGGGGCTTGCGGGGCCCTGGGCCAGAGCAAGTAGGGGCACCCCCCCCCGGCGTTCCTGCTGGGGAAATGGGGTCAGGGCACGGGGGCTTGCCCTGCCCCCCTGCCTGGCACTCCTGTTGTGGAGCAAGGTTAGGGCACAGGGGCTTGCCCTGCCGTGCCCACCTTGTGCTCCTGCCAGGGAGCAGGGTCAGAGTGTGGGGGAACCTTTTTTTCCAGGGGGTAGTAGCATAGCTGGGGGAGAGCAGGGGGAGTGGCTGCTCCCCCTGAGCACATTTTCCCAAAGTGGCACCTTTCCAAAAGTCCTGCTGGCCCCATCAAGAGCCCGCTGCTGGCCTGGGTGAAAGAACCGCGGGGCGTGGGGCGTGGGGGGGAGATCCTAGAGTGGCTCCTGCCAGCCCAGGTCTCTCAGCCCGCTGCCAGCCTGGGTGAAAGAACCGCGGGGCGGGGGGTGGGAGGGGGAGATCCTAGAGCAGCTCCTGCCAGCCCTGGTCTCTCAGCCCGCTGCTAGCCTGGGTGAAAGAACCCAGGCCAGCAGCGGAACCCTGGCTGGCAGGAGGATCCCATGAGGCAAATCCTAGAACAGTGGCTGGCTGAGCCGCTCAGCCCGCCCTGCTCTGGGATTCCCCCTGCTGGCTCCTGCCAGCCGGGGTCTCTCAGCCCGCTTCCAGTCTGGGTTCTTTCACCCAGACCAGCAGCGGGCTCTTGGTGGCGCCAGCGGTCGGGTCGGGTGGTGCCTTTTTTTATGTGTTCGCTCCCCCTGGTGTTAGAACCTGGCTACGCCACTGCCGGGGGGGGCCCCTATTGGCCAGTGGCTAATCCACCACTGCTCACAATCTTCAGCTATTGTCAGCAAGAGACACAATTAAGCACACACAATAGAAATACCTTGTTAGTCTGGGTTAAAAAGACACACGATGGAAGGACACAAGATTCTGCTCTCCCCACGTCTGAACGCCCTCTGATGGCCGTAAGCTATCTAGGAGGGCACTTTCAGTTTAAAAGGGCAATGTCCCAATTTAGTATAAAGTCCTTTGGATAGGTTTGTTACAGTGTGGGTAGTGCAGTATGTGCCTGGCTGAATGTACAGGTCAGTTTTGGTTATGCTCTGACTACAAATTTACAAGCAAGAGAAAGAAGCATGTCTGGGGGACCTGGCAGGAAGATCTGTCTAAGGCTAGGTCTACACTAACCCCCCCTGTCGAACTAAGATACGCAACTTCAGCTACGTTAATAACGTAGCTGAAGTCGAAGTACCTTAGTTCGAACTTACCTGTGGTCCAGACGCGGCGCGCAGGCTCCCCCGTCGACTCCGCCTACTCCGTTCGTCGAGCTGGATTACCAGCGTCGACGGGGGAGCACTTCCTGGTTCGATTTATCGCGTCTAGACAAGACGCGATAAATCGAACCCAGAACATCGATCCCGCGCCTCCGACGCGAGACGTAAGTATAGACGTACCCTAATTCTGCTGCTCTGCCTGAGTTTTATCTTCTTTTACTTTGTGTGGCTCACCACGCTGTGTCCTGTGACACTGTGTGCAATGTATATGTCCTAAGACTTAGTAGTGGTTTGGGAACACTTTGTGATGCCAGTGGAAATAGGCTGGTGTACCTGTTACAGCTGCTGTGGAAGATGCTTTACTGTGCGTGTAATCCTCCATCACTTGGACTCTTTAAATGGAGACCAATGATCTTTTTTTAAAGAGATGCTTTAGTTCAACCAGAAATCTTTGCTTTTGAGGCAGGAATCCCTGGTTGAGGTTCCCTGGCCTGTGTTATACAGAAGGTCAGAATGGACGATCACAATGATCCCTTCTGGCTTTGGAATCTATCAATTGTGAAAAGATTCTCTTGCCTAAACTCCGCTGGTTTTTCAGTTGTGCTACTGCCGTTGTGTGATGCTCTGTCTTACCTGCCTGGCTTCAATTCCATTGTATAGACCTGATAGCCCTTTTGTGTCATGCAAAGTTGGCAAAAATATTGGCAGTGGATATATTGCCAACTTTATTTGTTGACTCAGGAAAGACAACCCACCTCCATAACAGATGTGGACAGCTGGTGAGACCCAGGCTAGTGTGTGTGCATGCCCACTGCATCAGAATGAGGGGAGAAAACCGGGGCGAGGAAAAGGGGATCATAGAATCATAGAATCATAGAATCTCAGGGTTGGAAGGGACCTCAGGAGGTCATCTAGTCCAACCCCCTGCTCAAAGCTGTAGAATACGTGACTCTCTCTCCCCACCCCCTTCTCTCTACTTCGCAGCACACAGAGAAAATTTCAAACAGGGCCCTTCCACCGCCACCGCTCAATAAGTTTGAAATGTCACGCAGAAGTGGCTTTTAAAGGTTTCACATGTTTTGAAGTGGAAAATAAGCACTGCTCCAAAATTTCATGGGAAGGTTTTAAGGAAGGTTGGAAGGACCTTAAATATTCGTCGGGCATTGTGTAACGTAGCTGATACAGCTGCCAGGTCTTTGGCCGCTGCTGTGTCCTTTGGGACACTTGGATGGCTCTTGAATTTGGCCTTTTCTGCTGAGTGTCAAGCCAAACTAACGGATTTGCCCTTTGAAAGAACAGAGCTCCTTAGTCCAGAGACGCTTCAGGTTTTGGAGAAATCAGAGGCCATCAAACCATGACTAAACCTCTGGATTTCGGGGAAAAAATTTGCTTTTAGGTTTCACAAGGAACAGTCACAGTAGATATCTTCTGGGACAGGCTGCCAGCAGATGCCCAGACAGTCTGGGAAAAATCTTTCCGACCCCATCAGAAGAGATACAGATCTCCCTCCTCAGACCCAGGGACCTGTGGTACTGCATCCAGGCAGCAAGGCTGATGAGATCCAGATCCTCACTCTTCTCCTCCCCGCCCCCGCACTTTGGGACTGTATGTTTCATTTTTGACAAGTATAACAAGCTATTTCTTCAGACCACTGGGTCCTAGAGGTCAGCAAAGAAGGGTACCTCCTCCATTTCAAGGCCATGTCAAACCCCAGCTCCTTTCCCCTTTCCTTTTCAGAGCTCCCTCTAATGAGAAACTGTTACAAGAAGAGGTCTTGGCTGCCTTGAACATAGAAGACCTACAAGTGGTGCCAGATCCTCTAGTATAGTCTATTTCTGTATCTCCCTAAAGAAACCCTGGACTTCATCCTATTTTGAATCACTGCAAACTGGACGAATATCTAAGGAAAATTTAAATTCTGATTGATTCTTCTGGGCAGCATAATCCCTGCTCAACTCTCAGGACTGGTTCATGGTCCTTGACCTTTGAGAGACCTCTTTCCACCTCTCGATAACACACATGCAAAAGAATCATGTTGAGTTCATTACTAGCGCACGATACTAGCCTTTGAACTGGCTGGATATTCACGAAGTGCCTGGTGGTGGACACAATTCACTTGCACCAGAGGTGTGCATGGGATGGCCAGCCCATCTTGTATCGTATTCCAAAGTCCAGGTGGTACTTAGCCCTCACCCCAAATTTGCAACAAAGGTTGTATTGGGCTTTCATCTCAATTAGTTGATGTCACTGCCTGTGTTTTCCCCAAAGCTCCATCGGCAGAGATTATACACCTTTGAGGTCAAAGGAACCATCAGCTGTTTTGTCACTTAAAGTTTAATAAACTGTTTGTGGCCTGTAGAGAAACATTTGGAACTCAGGACATCTCTGCTGAAAGATATTCTAAGCGTACGAACCTGATTCTCATTTACACCAGGGCCACTTTACACTGCTCTGGCAGTGCAAAGGGGCCTTAAAGTGAGCATAAGTGTAAATGCATCAGATCATGTCATGGACTACCTGATGTTCCTGTGCCTTAACATCTCAGTATTCAGTCAGCTCAATGGCAGGTATCCATAATGTGGCCTGGGCTCAGACCAATAGGGCTGCTTGCTGTATGGAGTTTGGTTCACACCTTCATGGCTCACTGTTCTCTGGATGCCACACAAAGAAGAGATGTAGGTTTCAGGCAGACAGTATCTCAGTTACTGTTCCTCAACCTGCCTCTTACAGGGGGTCCCTATTTAGCTAATTATCTTCAGAGGCGGTCTTCTGGAGGCAGGAGTTACCGTTGGTAAGTAGGGATCCTAGTATTCTGTGGTTTAAAAAAAACCCAAATTCTCCGATTAAAAAACCATAAAAATCCACATTTTTCAATGATTAAAATGAAACCCTGAATTTTAGTTTCCTTAGCCACAATATATGTAGGTATCAGTTGAACGCAATGTTTTATTGATATATTTAAAATTTTAAGCAAGTTCAAAGCTTATCAGTGCCATCAATCATTATAATAAAATAAAAATGAGAGAATTGCAATTTGCATTTCTTACGTATACCAAATACTTCTATGTCTGTCAGCCCAAGGTAGCAGGACTCGGAGTATCAGCCCACTGCCGCTGTCAGCCCTGATTCGGTTAATATGGAGAGCTGGATAATGGAGGTTCAGATAAATGGGGTTCTCCTGTATATGTTTTTGTTTTTTCACAAAATTTATAAACTAAACATTCTCTGTAAAAAATGCAAATTCAGTGTTTTTCGGTGGCAAATGGATGTCTAGGATCCCTGCTGAGAAGTAACCCTGTTTCTCCTTCGTGATGCTGCCTCCAAAATCGAAGGGGGTTACTTATTAACAGCAACTCTTGTTCTCTGCTGTTGGCACCACAAAGCCATAATGACCCTTCCTCCTTCCCTCAACTTCACAGACTATTGTTCCAGAAAAGGCTAGAGAAGGCAGAGAGGAACTGAGGGAATGTTAGAGGGGGCAGAGAACTTAGCCCTCAAGCCGTGCTTTTGGGTGCCCAATACAAGACATTTTAAAGGGGATGGATATTCAGAAAAGGCTGAAAACCCACCTTCTGAAAAACAAAACCCTTTAAGCTGTCTTGAGTTGGGCATCCCAAATCGCTGGTCTGTTTGGTAAGTCTTGGCCTTGGCCTAGGGACTGTAAAGCTCCGGAGAGATGTCTATGCCCCGTCATTGCCAGCTACTACCCATAAAGGCTCCAGGGCTAGGCGTGCAGCTCCTGGTGCGGGCAATACTTTCACTAAACAAAATACACGGCTGCTTGGTAACCCCCATGTCAGTGCACCAAAGATTTTTTAGTGCTGGACAGTAGCTTTTTCAGTGAGCAGTCATTAAATTTCACTTTTCGGAGCTGTGTGCTTGGTTCTCTCAGGCTGCCAGACAAAAGGAGGGATTTGGGGTAGTATTGACAGAGTCGTTCCATTTGCAGCCGATTAACCTGGAGCCAGTGTAGAGTGCAATGTGTTAAATCATTTTGCAGCTGAGGGGAATGATCTGGTTGAACTTTGAACCATGTAGTCATAGCCAAATAGCATTTCGTACGTACAGAGAGGAAAATGTCTCTTTCGCACGTTGGGTTATGTCTGGCTAAGTCTGAAACGCTTTGGGCCAAACCATTCCCCGCACCCATGTCCTGGGTGAGAGAGGATGCAGGAAACCCCTTCCTCCAGCCCAGTGCTTCCATACAAGGGGCAGCCATCATCTGGCTATCTGCACTCTCAGGTGCAAGGCGGCCTGTGAGCACTCTTGAATGCTCCCAAGGTGACGTATGACGTGAGGTCCGTCCTCTTCCTGAACAAAGAAGTGGCTGCAAGGCTGTGCCGAGGAGAGAGACACGATGTTCTACATCTGTAGTAATTGACACTAATGAGCTCACTTTTCGCATTGGCTCCGGAGGCCTCCTACCTCTGACCACCCCACGCAGAATGTCTCCAGACTCTTTCACTCAAGCGCCGCACCTCTGTGCCAATCCTCCACTATCTCCTCTCCTCACACTTTGTCTCCCAGCTTCTCTATCTCTTCCTCTCCAGTAATAATAATAATCATTAATAATAATACTTAGCTCTTACATTGCACTTTTTCATCAGCTCTCAAAGTGCTTCACAATCTTTAATACATGTATTTATCCTCTCACCACCCCTGTGAGGCAGGAAAGTAGTATTACCCCCATTTTACAGATAGGGAAAGAAGGCCTGGAGAAGCTAAGCCCAGGTTCCACAGGAGGTCTGTGACAGAGCAGGGGATTGAAGTCACATCTTCCAAGTCCTAGGTGAGTGCCTTAAACACTGGGCAATCCATCCTCTCCTCTTGCTTTCTTCTTCTTTCATGCTGCCTTTCCCATCATTTCCCCCAGGTTTCCCTTTGGTGCTTCTTTTTCCTGCATCTCTGCCTCTCCTCTCCATTCCTCCCCTCTCTCATACTCCCTTCTTTTTTCTTGGAAGGAGCTGACTTTTACACCATCTATGTCCTTTATACTAACTTTTGCAGTAGCTGCATAAATACACTAATAGTAATTGAAGTTGTTATTTTCTTATTTCTGGGCTTGACGTCTGCCAGATGGTACGTTTAAAACTCCTGGGGTAAAAACACAAGAAAGCTCAGTAGCAGATGCTTTACATTCATGGACAGAATATCAGCAAACTGCTGGCTTGGCCAAACTGTGTGGTCATTAAATCAGTGTGATGGTTTTCATTGTCAGGTTGAAGTTTTACCACTTGAGCCTAAAAATAAAGTGCTTTCAATTTTGCATGTGCAGACAATCCGTCACTTTAAGTTAAATGGATGGCTTAAATGTACTGTATAAGTACTCTCAGCAAAGCACGTGCTACTGAAAGTGGATCATTTTCTTTGCTGAAATAGACTTTCCTTCCTAAAGTCTACGTTACGAAATCAAATTATTTAAACCCGGATGTGAACATTTAAGAAGGCTGAATATCCTACAAGTCCGGTTCCTGCTGTCTTTCAGACCTTTTTTTAAAACAGTCATTTACTCCTCAGCACCTGCCAGATTGAGTGCAACCTAGAACCAGGCTGCTGTTGGGTTTTGTAAAAGAACCCATGCTTTGGGTCCCACTCTGCCCTTGGAAGTGTATCTGGCTCCCAGCTGAGGGACCATGTGCAACTGAGAGTAGTGTGACAGATTCTCCGGGGTGCAACCTGGAACTGGGGTACCGCTGAGCCCTCTGTCCCTCCAACCAGGGCTCCCTCTCACACTGTGATGCTATTGTTAAGCCACAAACCTCTCCAGGTCCTGCATTTACACAGACATCCACAGGCAGGGGCACACCGAGCTGAGTTACATGAATGCTTCTGCCAGCCATTCAGGAGCCAACAATAGAGAGGCTCCAGCCAGTTCTCCCAGCTTCCAGGCCTAGGACCTCAGGGCTGTACCGTCTTGCCCTGGTCAAAAGCCTGACCAGTGTAAGTTTATTACGCAGTTCACCACTTTACAAAGGAAAGCGGACATAAGAACATAAGCATGTTCTACCAGCCTTGCAATCTGAGCAGATTTCCCAAGCACTTCAACCAAAACGCACTGTTTCAGATAAAATATCTAACAGATTTATTAACGGCAGAAAGATCAATTTTAAGTGATTATAAATAATAAGCGTACAGATCAAAGTTGGTTGGCTAAGAAATACAAGTAAAATAGCAATCTGAGTTCTATAAACTAGACAAGATTTGTATCAAGTCGTGTCTCTCCCTGGTAGATGCAGGGCCGGCTCTAGGCAGCCTAGGAAGCACATGCTTGGGGCAGCACATTGTAAGGGGCGGCATTCAGGCTGATCTTAGGGTGGCAAATTCCGCTCTGGCCGTTCTTTTTTTGTTTTTTTGTTTTTGCTTCGACGGTGCTCCAGCCAGTTTTTTTTTTTTTTTTTTTTGCCTGGGGTGGCAAAAAAGCCAGAGCCGGCTCTGGGTAGATGGTATAGCTCCTTAATACACAGGTTGGGATTCTCCTTTCCATCCTGGGGACACCCTCACCCCCGTTCAGTCTCCAGACATGTTTCCAGGTGTAACCCCTTTGGGGTTTAGAGAGCATGGTCTCTTTAAATCTTTTTCCTAACGGGGGAGGGGAAGCAGTAAAAAAAAGAAGAAAAACTCCAGGGGGTGGAGCTGGAGCTGGGGAGAGAGAAAAAAGGCTGCAGTCTGCAGGCCCTCAAAAAAAAAAAAGAACCTGCCTGAAGCCCGAGAAGGACAGGGCGGCTAATCGGGGACACCCCAGGACAGAAGCCAAAAGAAGCACTGTGCCAGGGCGGCATTGCCCGAGAAGGACAGGCTGGAGCTGGACCCAGGATCTGTATCACTGCTGCCCAGAGCTGCATGGGGCTGTGAGTACTGGGGCTGGTGACTCTTCACTGGTAACTATAAGGAGGGAGGTTGCTAGCTAGTTAAGTGGGGAGGGGGTCGCTCTGTGTGGCTTTGCAGAGAGCGGCAGAAGAGGGCACTGGAGGGGTTTGTTGGGGAAAGTTCACTGGCGCCGAAGATTGACCAGGAGCACCCAAGACTCACCCCTGGACTGGAACTTTGCTCAGGACTCCTGCAGTCTGTGTGCAGACACATTGCTCAGTGTCTGCCCTTTCGGCCTGTGCTACCACTGGGCCTGTGGGGCCTTGGTTTGGATACAACTCTGTTTTACTGCTCCCCCTATATCTCCCCCTGTTGTTTTTACTTCTCTCATCCCTCTGTAAATAAATATTTCCCTTTCTTATATCCATTGTACTTTTCCTGTGGGTGTGTGTGTTCACTCTGGGGGGTTTGGAACAGGTGCCCCTGGGGTAAAAGGTACTTTTCCTGCTGCATTCCTGCGTGCGCTTTCTCTTGGCCAGAGCTGCCTGCAGAGCAAACTCCATCTTGGCCACAAGGGCGTTAGAGTTACGCAGGTGTTGAGTTGTGGTGGGAGAGAGGCCGAGTGATGATGTCACTTCCCCTCTTTTATAGCTTTTTCCAGCTTGCTGAAAAGACCTGTTGCTATGACGCAGATCAAGCAGTCTCCACTTTCTACGTGCTCTCTCTGAGAAGTCTCCATTGTATATGGTTCCTGGGTTGCTTCTCTTATAGGGCTTGAGCCCTAAGTGCCCTCCTTCCATGTCCAAACTTAACTTCCTCGCCCACAAAACTGTTAGGGTACACTTACTTACTCTATAGTCTGGCGTGTATGTGCGCATTAAAGACATATCCGTAACTATTAGAGACCGTTAGATCATCCTTACCTCTGCTGTTTCTGTTGTTTCCATGTTCTTTGTGGTGTACCTGCTGAGTCTGAAAAAGACCATGAACTTGGCTTGCCTTACCTACCAATTTGCTTTAACTTGCCCACTTATCTATGTGGAAGGTCACAAACGTATATACTGTATGCTTTAGCTCATCACCACCTATCAAGGGTAAAGGTCTCGCATATGTATGTTAACTTGCCTTAGCTTAACATACAGGATGTTGCCTGTATGTTCCTTGCGATGACAATAGCTATGTTTCCTTGCACCTTAGCAATTCACCCACTGGCTTGAGAAGAGAATCAGACTCCAGAGGGTATGTTTTCAGAGTGCTTCATGAGAACTATTTATTTATTACTTCCTATTTTTAAAGTTAATATGGACTCCAAATTTTGTTAATAACTGGATTAATATAGAGCTGTTATGACACTGCCTGCCGTGGTGTAGACCTGACATAGCAGCTGCTGTGCCACCTCCTTCACAGGGTTGTGACCAGGAATTTCTCTGAGCCCCAGCAATTCCCACCTGTCATGAAGACCCCGTTGGCAGCAGGTATAATTTAGAGCTGCCTTTTGGCTGCTCTAACTGATACCAGCGCACTGGCCCAGAGCACAGCTAGCCCGTGTCTGCAGTGCCCCTCTTGGGTTGTGCGGTGATCTTCTAGGCCACAGGTGAAAATCGGGTGCCCTGGCCTTTTGAAAGACATGATACCTCCTGAGCACTGACGAGCTATGCTGTTTAACTCGTCAACCACTGCTCCCTCTAGCACAGCCAACCCACATACCTCTGGGGCCGTAAATACAACTGGCACGACTACCAGGCTCCCTCCTTGGCACTCATGAATATAGCTGGCTGGAAAAACAAACAGCAAACTTTGCTAAAATGCCATCAAAAAGTCTTGTGTTTTTCACTGAAATTCAAAATATATTGTCACAGGCAAATTATACAGGTCCCCTCTTTTCTCATAGTGTGCCCACGCTGGAGTGGCCATGAATAGCCTGTATATAGTGTTCCTGTGGAGACAGTGGACTTTGCATGGAATTTCTCTATAGTATGTGTATTTTGCATAGTTTTAGCCTAACAGTAGAAATCAACTTCATTAATTATAAAGCTACAGGGCAGATTCCCTCATCCAGTTGCAGCTCCTTTGTGTTTCCAAAGGACCCAGAATCTAGCCACAGCTGCCCAACTGAGAATTTCTCTGGTGCGAGAGAAATTCTAAACAGTATCTAGGCAGAGCTGGCTTCTATATCAATCCTACCTTGCCATGTAGGTTGGGGAATGTGACGAGGAGGGAGAGGAGAGGACATGTCCTGACTGGGGTGGAGTACAGCTGGGATATTCGCCTTTAGTACTTCTGAGGAAATTCTGTGCCAAAAAATAAAAAATTCTGCACACAGTATTTTAAAATTCTGCACCTTTTATATGTCAAAATAACACAATAGAATCACACCAGTTTCAGTTATTTTGGTAATTTATTTCAAAATACCTGTCAGCAAGCATGTCTGTAACAATACAGACAATGAAAAAGATTCAGGAAATGTTTTTTGACAAATAGATTCCTCACTAGGCATATTAACACAGAGCTCGATATGTCTTGACAGTTATCTTCTGTTTCAGTGAAATTAAATTCAGTGGGAAGCCTTTTGGTGGAAATCACAAATTCTGCATGAAAAAATAAAATTCGGCAGGGAACATTCATTCTGTGCAAATTCTGCATTGCACAGTGGCACAGAATTCCAGCAGGAATAGCCTTGAGGGACCAGAGCCAGCTGTAATAAATTAGAACAGCCATTAGGATGCTATAACTTATGCCTGGTTGGGACTAGGGATGGATCAGCTACAGCTTGCAAATACAGAGTTATAACTAGCTCCCTTATGGCCTTCCCATTTCCTGTGCTGAGCAGATCTTGGGGAAGGAGAGAATCTATGCCTATGTTTTTAGATGGGTTCTTAAGACTAAAATGTCTCGGTGATTTTCGGTGTCTTAGAGGTTTGTATTAAATATATTTAATTTCAGTGGTTCTTCACTATGTTTCAATATGTTTAAACATTTACGTTTCTGTAGGTAGAAGAGATAATGATTCCAATGCTTTTTGTACGGCTGGTTTATGGAATATCAGACACAGTATTAAGTAATAAAAGACAGCAGTGTGAGAGTTACAGTATAGTAATTTACAACTTGCATGGGCTCAAACTCTGTGCCTAAGAACCCGGAAGGTGTGAATTATTACACCATAACCTACAGCTTGGAATATCTTAATGCATTATTACTGGTTCAGATTCTGACGTCCTTACGCAGTCATGATGTAAAAACTGAATAAAGATTCAGGATTTGCCCCATTATTAATCAGTGAAATACAGTAAAAGCTTTGTTATCCGGCATATTGGGGGAATGGCGGGTGCCGGTTAGTGAAATTCCAGTTAACTAAGAGTTACTTACCAATGGAATACCAATTTTCAAAGAATTAGAGTACAATAAAATGAATAAAGTATAAAATAGTGTACAGATACTTACCAATCCAGTAGTAGTACTGCACTGCAGAGTGGTTGGTTTCTTGAAGCACTTAGGTGTAGACAGGTAAAGTTTTCTATACAGTAGGTTATCTTATGACACTTCATATCACTATGGGCAGCGCATGGCGTACACCCAGATCACTAAAAATACACTGAACACTAAAACTGTGCTGAATAGGATTCAGAAGGCACTTCAGGATCTTGCAGTACCTCAGGGTCATCATTATCAACCTCAATTATCATTGTAGCTGTCAAAGGTGTAGGAGATTGGGCTGAATCTGTAATGACCCTGTGACACGCCCTGGGAGCTGCTTTTTTGAATAAATCCCTGATATCAGCTTGTTTACTTGTCGTCTGCCTCTTTTGCATAAAAGTAGAGTGCAGAATGTGCAACTGCGTAACCTCCTGGGCAGTATGCTAGTCCCAATTACTAGATTGAAGATTTGTATTGGGAGATACCAGACATGCCGGTTAATAGAGCTTTCTGGCTGATCAAGTGCCGGATAACACAGCTTTTACTGATTTTTTATATCTGCCTCTGGACATTTCCACTGCTTGCATCCGAAGAAGTGGGTATTGACCCACGAAAGCTTATGTTTCAATACCTCTGTTAGTCTATAAGGTGCCACAGGACCCTTTGTCGCTTCTACAGATCCAGACTAACACGGCTACCCCTCTGATACAGCTTTTACTGTACATAAGTTTTGAAATTGTGTTTTAAAAGTAACGTACTAGTATTTCAGCATCATTTTAAAAAACCTTCTTATTAAGGCAAAGTGATAATAAAATGTGACCATAAGACATTGTACGTTACTTATTCAGGATCAGGTTAATATTCGAAGAACCTGACTTCAGAATCCGGCTTGCTGGCTGGGGAGCCCTCCTCCTCTGAGTACACTAGAAAGGATTCAGAAATTTCGGAATACCTATTCTCGTTTCAATGCATCTCTTGTGTTCATATTTGGTGTGAAGGCTTTTCCATTACAAGGACAGTCCACATTTTACTATACCCCACTTCCATACAAGGCGGGGGTAGAGGGTGTCACATCTTTCCAATACTGAATCTGGAAGCAAACAATAAAAAACTAATTTGCCATTCTGTTTCAAATGTAGATCCTTTACTGGAGCTTTAAGGAATCAGGTTGAGGGATCTCTAGGAAGCCGGCATTTTGTCATTAAATTCATCTTATTAATAATTCTCCCCAAACCGTCTAATTCCTAGATACAACCACCACGTGTGCAAGTATGTTCCCCTTCCCCTGCAGCCTCCCCAGCAGAGCACATCCCTAGTAGCAAAACTATGATGGATCTTAACTGGAGGCAAATGCCATCTCTACAGTAATTTATAAAAATTGTCTTTCTCAGCTACATAAATTGAAGATGTAGGTCTCCTTTTCCAGATCGTGACCCACTCATCCAGATCAATTTCTTTGTCCAAATTCCTCTCCCATCTCTTCATCTCAGTTGTTTTCTTGTCAACAACTTTTTCAATCAAAATTGTACATATCTTAGAAAGGAAAAATGTGTGTTCCAGCTTGTTACCTGGGTCAGCTCCTCCAATGTGGTTAAAAGTCTAGATGGAGCTGCGTCATACCCAGATGTCACCATAAATCAGTCGATTTGTCAATATTTACAAGACAAGATCTTGACATTCTTACATACCTCTTGGCATGATTTCAAATAAGGCACCAGGAACAAGCTGTCCGAGTTGAGTAATCTCAGCTCTCAAATTCAGTAAAAAACAAAACAAGGAGTAAAAGAAAAAACATACGGGGTACATCTCTCATCCCCAATTTTTAAAAGGATTTTGGACAAAGGTGTATTATTATTGATTTCTGTAGTACCACAAGTGCACAGACACGTTTCCAACCCGAGGTCCCTGCCCTGAGGCGTTTGCACTCTAACTAACTTCCAAGTTCAATGGGAAATGTACGGGAGCTCTCAGCAGCAGAGCAGTCTCCAGCCTTGGCTTGTTTCTTTTTTCCTAAACTATTAGTCTGGCTCAGTGCCCGATCATTGTCTTCAAACAGGGCCCCAGTCAGGGCCTCCCCCCGCGGTAACTTCAATGGGAGTTGGTTTGGGCTCAGAGGGAAGGTTAGTCTCTGATGTTTTACTTCCTTTTTCCAGGAACCAGACGGGGGGAGTGACATGGCCCCAGCTATCTTGGCAGGGCTCTAGGGCCGAGGAAACTTTCCTTTGTGTGCAGAGTGCTGCTGGCCGTGGGTGGCTCAGCTTCAATAGAGACACGCACATCAGCTGTATTCTTCCCTTCTGCAGCTGCTGTGCAGTACAACACTTCAGAGGCAGCTGGGCTCCTTTCTATTTAACTTTCACTTAAGAAGCTAAAGTTGAAGCATCGATCAGTTTGCAGTGTAGCTTTGCGATCACAGGCTTGACTTGAAAGCATCCCAGCCCTGGCTTCTGTGCTTCTCGCTTTTGCCCGCCACTGCTGCTAACACTTCAGGTGACTGGGCTGTTTCCAGATTTGAAACTGACAACTCAAAGGCTTTCAATAGAGGGGAAAAAACTATCTGGCCAAACAGGCTGCTGTCTATGGCAGCAGTGGTGTTTCCAATTCAGTTACTGACCTACCTCAATGCATCCTAGACTGTAATATATCTACAAGATCGAAGCCTGAGGTACTGTAGTGTTGTCACAACTGACATAAGAATCCCACTGCGCTAGGCGCTGTACATGCATGTTGTATGTAAGAGACAGTCCCTCCCCTTAAGATTTTACAGTTCAAATGGACAAGACAGAAAAAAGTGTGAAGAAAAAAATGCTATCATCTTCCTTATACAGAGAGCGGGTTGGAGAACAGAGAGGTTAAGTGACTTGTCCAAGGTCTCAGATGAAGTCTGTGGCAGAGGTGGGAAATGAACAGATATCACCTGAATCCCAGTCGCAAAGGACCATCCTCTGACTCCAGTGATTTCTCGTTCACTAATAGTGATCAGGCTGAGTTCTGAGCAGGTAGTGCTGAGCACCAGAGCTCAGTTTCTTACGCACGTTGTGTCTCACACCTTCAAAAGATACTCTTCATTTTTCCTCAAAAGCTGTCTTTGCTCCTCCTCAGTCTGTTACAGTATTCCCCTTCTCCTGCAAACACCCAGTGACTAAAGGGTAGAGGAGGAAGAGCCATGGGGTTTTTTGGGGGTGAGGAGAGGTGGTTTCTTATCTAAAACTAAAAAACTTCTATTCATGAGCTTTGATTGCCACATTTCAGAGTCAATTGCTGGTTTTGAGCCTTGGCGGTCTGCCTCTTTGCTAGTGTCTTCTCTGATTTATTATGCCAAAGGGACACCTACTCTGTGCCGTTCTCTCTAAATAGGAAAGTTCAGACTCCCATAAAACATCCAAACCCTGAACATTTGGCCTGGGTAACATTGTGTGTGTCCCTCCCCGTATTTTAAGTCCAGTGGTATTTTAAATAAATGAAGTTTGTCAGCGGAGACGACATTTCAGCACACGCTTTTAAAGCCTATTGTCCTGTCACTGGACCGTTGGTTGTGTTTTGCTGAGCGAGGGAGCCGTGGAAAAGTGGAGAACTGTAGATGACGTGGGAGCGTGCTGGCGTGAGTAGTATTTGGCTGTTACCTGAGGCAACTTGCTTTCTGCACAAGTGTCTGAAAAGGTTGTCTATTTCTAGGCTGGTGAATAATGCAGTGCACATATTCCCCATAAGACTATGGGCACTGGATATTACATGGTAGAAAATATGCTTCAGCTCAGTGCTCATATTGTGTTTTTATTTTGCAGCAAGTTCTTTACACAGATTAACTTTCTAGTTGAAAAACCAGCCTATTTGGAGTTTCATGATTACCGACATAACTTACCTTTAATACAGTGTTCTGGTCTGAGCGACACTGCTGTGAATCTATAGTTCATTGCAGCTGACTGTCAGTGGGGTTGCTCTGGATTTACACCAGTGTCTGGGGCACCCTTAAAATGTTATTTTACTCTTTCCTGTTAAGTAAGGTATTTATGGTATTAGCAGGAGGCCTGATCCTTAGAGTGGGGGTTTCTGTACATCAGAGACGACCCATGCCTGCTGAGTGTGTGTGTGTGTGTGTGTGTCGCAGAATGAGGGCACAGCCGGTTTCAGCAGTGTTACTGAGCATACTCAGTACAAGTAGGGTTGCCAATTTTCTAATCGCACAAAACTGAACACCCCTGTCCCGCCCCTTCTCCAAGGCCCCACCCCTGCTTTCTCCATCCCCCCTCCCTCCGTCGCTCCCTCTCCCCCACCCTCGTTCACTTTAACCGGGCTGGGGCAGAGGGTTGGGGTGCAGGAGAGGGGGTGAGGGCTCTGGCTGGGGGTGCGGACTCTGGGGTGGGGCTGAGGATGAGGGATTTGGAGTGCAGGAGGGGGCTGGGGCAGGGTGTTGGGGGGGGGGAGGGGTGCAGGCTCAGGGAGGGATTTTGGGTGAGGGAGGGGACTCCGGGCTAGGACAGGGGGTTGGGATGCAGGGTGTGGAGACCCGGTGGCACTTACCGCGGCTCCCGGGAAGTGGCCTCCGGGTCCCTGCAGCCCCTAGACTCATGGGTGGCCAGGGAGCCTCCACGCACTGCCTCGTGCCTGCAGGTGCTGCCCCTGCAGCTCCTATTGGCCAGGGTTCCCGGCCAATGGGAGCTGCAGAGCCGGCCCTTGGGGCTGGGGCAGCACACGGCGCTTCCCTGGCTGCCAATATAACTAGGGGCTGCAGAACCTGGCAGCCTCTTCCGGGTGCCACACGGAGCTAGGGCAGGCAGGGAGCCTGCTTTAGCCCTGGGCCTCCGCTGCACTGCCGAATGGACTTTTAATGGCCCAGTCGGCCGTGCCACACGGAGCTGCCAGGGTTCCTTTTCGACCGGGCATTCTGGTTGTAAACCGGACACCTAAGTACAAGCCAAGCAGCAGCCCTGGGAGTGGGACACGTGACCCCGCATGTTCCCCTCCCCTCCACAGGCCGCCTCTGCTGTAATTACTTCAGCTAGCTGTGCAAAAGTAAATGACAATTTCTTCAAGAGTGCCCATTGTAAATCAAGTCAGAATTTGGCCTTCACTCGACTTGACCGAATCAGACACAGATTGTGAGCTGACGTGCTGCACTCTGCACAGCTTGGTGTGTGAGAGAGCAAAGGTGGGTGGCATTAAAACACTTGTACGCACCCTTCCCCTGGTCCTGGGGCTGGCGGGCTGCTGCCTTGGTCCTTTTGCAAAAAATAGAGCTGTCTCCGGGCTGCTCTCCTTCCTGCTGGCTGCCAGTGGCCCCTGAGAGCATTTCTGGCAGCTGGGATCACTAAGGGTATGGAGATGTTCAGCCACAGCCCTTTCTCTTGGGCAAGCCCTTATGCTGAGGGCGGGGAGAGGAGTGGCATAGAAGTTGCTGGGGTGGCTCTAAGCCACCCCTTGATGTGCCCGATCTGCCAGCTTCCTCGCTGCGTTGTGCCGCTGGAGATGCACGAAACAGCCAGAGCAGGAGGCAGAATCTGGCCCGAGGGCTCTAAACTTGGACCATAGGAGTGATTATTATTTATTTGTATTTTGTATTGTGCTAAGCACTGTGCAAACACAGAACAAAAACCCAGAACGGCTCCAGAGGTCCATCTAATCTCTGACAGTGGCTAGCACCAGCTGTTTCCGAGTAACGTGTAAGAAACCCTGCAGTAGGCAGGTGCTTCTTTAGTCTTGCAGACTAAGGCAGGTTTCCCAGATCTCAGCTCGTTGCAATAGCTCAGTGTTGCTTTACTATGTTTTCATATCTGAGGCCAGGTCTGCACTAGGAAATTAGGTTGGCATAACTACATCGGTCAGGGGGTGTGAAAAAGCCATACCCCCGAGTGATGCGCTTAAACCAACCTAACCCCCAGTGTAGACAGCTCTAGGTCAATGGGAGAATTTTCCCATCCACATCACTACTGCCTCCTGGGGAGGCGGAGGATTTCTGCCAGAGGGAGAAGCTCTCCCGTCGGAGTATGTAGTGTCGTCACTGAATGGGGGCGGTGAAGGGGTGGGAAGAGGCGGGGCAGGGGTGGGGCCTCATGGAAGGGGTGGAGTGGGGGCGGGGCAGCGAGGGGGGGTGTCAGTGATGCGGCCCTCAAGCCAATGCACTAGTCCTCATGTGGCCCTCATGGTCATTTTGAGTTTGAGATCCCTGTACTAATGCAAGCAGCACCTTGCAGTGCAGAGCTCAGTTATGTTCAGTCACAGCTGGAGTGTCTGGAGTTTAGAGTTCATCCATCTTATTGCTCTTCACGCCGGGTAATGTCTGGCTAGAGAGACTGAATTAGAAAACCTGCTGGCGGTGGCTGTTCCCTGGACCATTCACATCTTCTGTGGCTAAAGTAAAAGATACTTTAGCTAAAGCCAAGGAAGTTAGTCTTGACAGATCCCTTCTTGCCCCACTTATATCCATTCAAAAAGTGCCGCAAAGATCATTTTTCTGGCTTGTCGCTTTGATCACATCATTCCTCTGTCTGCTTCTCCTTCTGCGATGCATCAAACATAAGCTGCCCGTCTTCCTTTTTAAGGACCTTTGCAACCAGCCAATAACAATTCATTATTCTTCTTATCAGCCAAGCATTTCTTCTCTTAACTAGGGCTGTCAATTAATCACAATTAACTCACGTGATTAACTCTGAAAAATGAATCGCAATTAAAAAAATTAATCGCGATTAATCACAGTTTTAATAGCACTGTTAAACAATACTAGAATGCCAGTTGAAATTTATTATGAATATTTCTGGATGTTTTTTCTACATTTTCAAATATATTGATTTCAATTACAACACAGAATAAAAAGTGCATAGTGCTCACTTTATATTATTATTTTTAATTACAAATATTTGCACTATAAAAATGATAAAAGAAATAGTTTTTTTCAGTTCCCTTCATACAAGTACTGTAGTGGATTTTTTTGTTACATAACTGCACTCAACAACAAAACACTGTAAAACTTTAGTGCCTACGAGTCCACTCAGTCCTACTTCTTGTTCAGCCAGTTGCTAAGACAAACAAGTTTGTTTACATTTATGGGAGATAATGCTTCCCACTATTTACAAATGTCACCAGAAAGTAAGAACAGGCATTCGCATAGCACTTTTGTAGCCGGCATTGCAAGGTATTAACATGCCAGATATGCTAAATATTCATATGGCCCTTCATGCTTCATTCTGTGTTGTAACTGAAATCAATATATTTGAAAATGTAGAAAAACATCCACAAATATTTATAATACATTTCAATTGATATTCTATTATTGTTTAACAGTGCAAATAAAATGCAATTATTTTTTTTAATCTTGCTGTTAATCGTGATTACTATTTTAAATCATTTTATTGTTGTTATGAGTAGGGCTGTCAAACTTGCATGCCAGGGGCACCTAAAACCAGGGTTGGCTGACCAAACATTCCTTCTGTTTTCATGAAACCTAAACTCACTATCCCAAATTCCCATTCAGATTAGCAGAGCTGCAAACATGCAGCTGCATGGCCTTGCCTCTCAGGGGCTAAGGTTATTCCTAGCGATGTGATATTTGCTTTTCCGCTGGCAGTGGCTGAGCACACAAGATGGCTGGCTGCAGTACCGTCCAATTCTGCGGTACACGCAGGCATGTCAAATTCGGGGGCTACACACAGCCCTGAGCAACGTAGTTATATTGACCTATAGAGCTATGACAACGGGAGGGCTTCTCCTATCGACATAGCTGCCGCCTCTCGCGGAGGTGGAGAACCTACACGGAAAGGAGAAGCCCTCCCGTCGGCGTAAGTCGCATCTTCATTGAAGCACAACAGTGTCGCAGCAGCGTTTAAGTGTAGCCTGCCCTTAGATTCAGCTCCTGAAATATGGACTTAAGTGCCTAACTTTAGGCATAGAGCAGAGATGGGCAAACTACGGCCCGTGGGCCACATCTGGCCCGTAGGACCATTCTGCCTGGCCCTTGAACTTCTGGCCGGGGGGCTGCCAGTCCTGCCACTCTGAGCGGCATGGTAAGGGGGCGGTGGCGGTGGGGGGGTTGGATAAGGGGAAAGGGGAAGGGGGTTCCGGGGGGCAGTCAGGGGACAGAGAGCAGGGGGCGGTTGGATGGGGAGGAGGTTCTGGGAGGGGGCGGTCAGTGGACAGGGAACAGGAGGGGGTTGGATAGGAGGTGGGGTCCCAGGGGGCTTGTCAGGGAGCAGGGGTGTGGATAGGGGTCAGGGCAGTCAGGGAGCATGGGGGTGATGGATAGGGGGTGGGGTCAGGGGACAAGGAGCGGGGGGGGCGGTGTTGGATGGGTCGGGTGTTCTGAGGGGGGCAGTCAGGGGGCAGGAAGTGGGAGGGGGCCAGGCTGTTTGGGGAGGCACAGCCTTCCCTACCCAGCCCTCCAAACACTTTCGCACCCCGATGTACCCCTCGGGCCAAACAGTTTGCCCACCCCTGGCATAGAGGCTTGAAAACGGTGACCTGGAATTCTTACAAGGAAGAAACATTGACAGACAAGCAGGTACGAACAGAGAGAGAGAGAGGAAAAAAGAGTCTACAGTCAGCTCTGACTCGGTAGAGCTGAGCTCAGGCTGGGCATGGCTGCCATGGGAGTTCTCCAGCCTTACGCTCTCTGCCAATCACCTCTCCCTGACCTGCAGAGCAGCCAGGCTCAATGCCGTTACCAAAACCCTTCGACCCAATCAGTCCTCCCTCCGCTCCCCAAAGCTATTTAAAATCTAGATGCCTCATTCTCTTCCCTGTCAGCTATTGTTCTTAGACAGACAAGGTGGGTGAGGGAATAGCTTTTATTGGCCCAGCTTCTGTTGGTGAGAGAGACCAGCTTGCAAGCTTACACGTGAAGGAGAGCTCGGTGTAAGCTCGAAAGCTTGTCTCTCTCACAACAGAAGTTGGTCCACTAAAAGCTATTACCTGCCCACCTTGTCTGTCTAATAGTCTGGGACCGACACAGCTACAACAACACTGCATGCAACGATTGTTCTTGTCAACTTGCATTATACGTGAATAACAAAGAAATAAAAATCCCCCCCTGTGGTTAAAAAGGTCCCCGAACCCTGCTCCATAGCGTGGACAAGAATAAACACAAACCGTATTTACAGTACTAGGGCATATGGCTTAGAAGTTGAACGTTGTATATACTGCATGGCTAATACTTATCAAGTTAAGCACAAAAATAAACAAACCGAAGGGGCAGAACGGATAGATTCCTTCCCCGCACCATCTCCCAATGCACTGTCTTTATTAATTATTATTATTATTATTATTATTGCATCACCAGTCTCTGAGGTATTGGTCCAGGCACTGGGTGGTGCATTAAAAAAATATATCAGATTCTGGCTGCTGGCATCTTATGGCCCGAGGGCTGGCATGTGGGATGTAAACAAAGGGAACAGCTTTGTGTGGGGTGTGGTGCCTCCTGACTGTCCCTGTCTCTGATTATTACAGACACCGTACGGTGGGGGTTGCAGAGCAGTAGGGGTGGGCACAGCTTCCATGCATGCAAGATACCCCCCTGCCCATCTCCCCCAGCTAAAGTGGTCCTTGGCTGGGGCAGATGCTGAAGATCAAAGAATCTGTCTAGCAAGTTGTTTCCTTGAAGCTGACAGGCTGCCACCGGGTCCTATAGTGCCCTGTGCTGCAGCCAGCCTTGGAAGATGGCTAAGCAGCTGCCTCTACCCTCTTTACCTCCTGTTCCCCCTGGTAAATGGAGGCAGACATCAAGGGACAGAGGGCGAGGGTAGCTATTTGGCCAGAGGAGTGAAATACACCTATTGCAGCTTCTCCATATGTATATTTTTAGGGGCTGAGGTGGGCTGGGTATGGGCGAAGCAACTTTCAACTTGGGGTATGGCACCTTCAAGGGGCCTGGTTTAAGAGGGCGGGTGTTCAGTGCTTTCCAACAAGCAAGTCCTTTTAAGCTGCCTGAGGTCAGGCACCCAAAATCCCATTTTTGGTCTTGAAAATTTTGGCCTATGGAACTCACCTTGCAAGAACTGTGACATTTTCAGAGCCTCCTACTGCTGAAGGAGATTCACTCCTTATTTGCATATGTAAATTGTCTAGATGGTGACTCCAAGATGGATTTTTTTTTAAGGTATAAAAGCGTGTGTGATTTACTCTTCCTTTGAATTGGGTACAGGAATTAGAATACCTGATGCTTTATATGGGATGCTTCTTTCAGGTTGGCTTGGAAGTTTCTATGATCCCATTTTCACTGTGACAATTATTCCTATCTCTAGGTGTGGAGGACATCAGGTAACAGTGTTGAAGTTCCGGTCACTTTTGCAGGGCTTTTAGAGAATGCACTTGGCTATGGCCTTGTGCATTTGTTCTTCTGGCACTTTCACATTTTCATGCTAATCTTTTGTAATGCCTGGGGGTAGGGCAGGCTGAGGGGCAGTGCTGATCAATGGTCAGCGTTCATGCAGGAGATCCGATTGCCAGGAGATCCAATCCGAGGGGAAGGTACAGCAAGGCAGCTGGCCGGATCAGGTGGGGCAGCAAGGCTGGGTCAAGCAGGGTCCAAGGAGCAACTCTGTCTGTGTCACGTTCTGTGCTCCTCCCTTCCGGGGGACCTGCAGTCAACTGTCGAGCCACTTCCCGCAGTGGTAACTGCAGTCAATTCTCTGGCCACTTCCCCAGTGGCGAGTGGGAAAACGACCCAGGCCTGCCCACTACTCTGGGTCCTGGCCCAGGGTCCCTGTAAATGGCAGCCACATGCTGCATCCCCTCCAACTCCTCAGTACATTTCCCTAGGCCACTTCTCCGCAGCCCCGGCATCTTCGCCCTTCCCTCAAGGCCTTAGCATGCCAGTCCTAGCAGCCAGCCAGGAGCTCCTTCTCGCTTCCCTGTTCCTGCCCAGCACTGCTCTGTCCAGGGTGCTGGCTTCCATCCACCTGCAAGGCACCAAGTCCTCCCTCCTTGAGCTCTAGGGAGTAACTGCCCCTGCTCTGCCCTGCAGCTCTTATATGGGCCTGCTGAGCCCGGATTGGCTGCTCCTCACAGCTTTTCTCCTATTGGCCGCTTCCTGCCCAGCCTTCCGATGGCCCTATTAACCCCTTACATATCAGTGTGGGGCGGACACCCCATCACACGGTGGCATCTACCTTGAAGCAGTGACCTAGGTCACGTTCCAGGCCATAAATGCAAGGCCCATGTTTGGTTCGTTTCATGTGGTGTTTGCAGTTCTAGGCAGCATGCTCTTGTGCAGATTGCAGACTGCTCTGGCCTAGGGTAGGTGGGCCGATCTGGTCTGGGACACTTGATATTTAGCATACAAGTACCGAAAGGGGGATGTCCGGTGATGAAATAGAACTCCTGTCACTCCCCCATCCCTTTACAACTGCTTCCAGGACCTATTGGCCCCCGGTGTTAGCTTTAAGTCAGTAAACAGCTGGGCTTATAGTTAAGGCATTGAACTGGGACTCACATCTGGCTTCTACTCCTGACTCTCCCTTAGACTTCCTATGTGACCTTGAGTAAAGTCTCTTAATTTCTCTGGATCTCAATTCCCCATCTATATTAGGATAATAATCCTTCCTTTCTCCTGCCCTTTGTATGTCTGGTCCATTCAGACTGCAAACTCTTCAGGCCAGGGGCTGTTTCTTCTTTTGCGTCTCTACAGTACCTAGACCAGTGGGGTCATGGTTTTGTTTGGTGCCCCTAATACAAATAATAAGGATAATAAAAGTAATCAAGTTGGCCATTTTCTGTACTAATCTGTGTCTGACGATGGTTCTGGCCCTCAGCATTTTGACCCATTATGATTTGCAGGCAAAAGCAGAAAAGAAAAGGAATGATCAGGTCAAATGAGGTGTGAATGATGCTAAGACTGCTGCTTACGACTTAATGTTGCAACACATATATCTAGTAGGGCTGTCGATTAGTGAACTCATGCAATTAACTCAAAAAAATCACAATTAAAAAAATTAATCGTGATTAATCGCAGTTTTAATTGCACTGTTAAACAATAGAAATCCAAAAATATTTAATAAATTTCAATTGGCAATCTTTTTCCATTTTCAAATATATTGATTTCAATTACAACACAGAATACAAAGTGTACACTGCTCACTTTATAATATAATTTTTATTACAAATATTTGCACTGTAAAAATGATAAAAAATAAATATAGTATTTTTCAATTCACCTCATACAAGTACCATAGTGCAATCTCTTTATCATGAAAGTGCAACTTACAAATGTAGATTTTTTTGTTGTTACATAACTCCACTCAAAAACAAAACAATGTAAAACTTTAGAGCCTACAAGTCCACTCAGTCCTACTTCTTGTTCAGCCAATCGCTAAGACAAACAAGTTTGTTTATATTTATGGGAGATAATGTTGCCCACTTCTTATTTACAGTGTCACCAGAAAGTAAGAACAGGCGTTCGCATGGGACTTTTGTAGCCGGCACTGCAAGGTATTTTTGTGCCACATATGCTAAACATTCGTATGTCCTTTCATGCTTCAGCCACCATTCCGGAGGACATGCTTCCATGCTGATGACGCTCGTTAAAAAAATAACGCATTACTTAAATTTGTGACTGAACTCCTTGGGGGAGAATTGTATGTCTCCTGGTTTGTTTTACCCGCATTCTGCCATATATTTCATGTTATAGCAGTCTCGGATGCTGACTCAGCACATGTTGTTCGTTTTAAGAACTCTTTCACTGCAGTTTTGACAAAACGCAAAGCAGGTACCTATGTGAGATTTCTAAAGATAGCTACAGCACTCGACCCAAGGTTTAAGTGCCTTCCAAAATCTGAGAGGGACGAGGTGTGCAGCATGCTTTCATAACTCTTAAAAGAGCAACACTCAGATGTGGAAACTACAGAACCCAAACCTCCAAAAAAGAAAATCAACCTTCTGCTGGTGGCATCTGACTCAGATAATGACAATGAACATGCATCAGTGCGCACTGCTTTGGATTGTTATCAAGCAGAACCTGTCATCAGCATGGATGCATGTCCTCTAGAATGGTGTTTGAAGCATCAAGGGACATATGAATCTTTAGCGCATCTGGCATGTAAATATTTTGTGACACCAGCTACAACAGTGTCATGCAAACACCTGTTCTCACTTTCAGGTGACATTGTGAACAAGAAGCAGGTAGCATTATCTCCTGCAAATGTAAACAAACTTGTTTGTCTGAGCTATTGGCTGAACAAGGAATAGGACTGAGTGGACTTGTAGGATCAGTCTAAAGTTTTATTTTTGAATGCAGTTATTTTTGTACATAATTTTACATTTGTAAATTCAACGTTCATGATAAAGAGATTGCACTACAGTACTTGTATTAGGTGAATTGAAAAATGATTTCTGTTGTTTCTTACAGTGCAAATATTTGTAATAAAAATAAATATAAAGTGAGCATTGTACACTTTATATTCTGAGTTGTAATTGGAATCAATATATTTGAAAATGTAGAAAACATCCAAAAATATTTAAATAAACGATGTTCTATTGTTTAACAGTGCAATTAATTGCAATGAATTTTTTTCATTGCGTTTAATGTTTTTAATCGCTCGACAGCCCTAATATCTAGTCTGCTAGCAGCTGGCCTTACAGTACTAGGTTGTGATAGAATCATAGAATCTCAGGGTTGGAAGGGACCTTAGGAGGTCATCTAGTCCAACCCCCTGCTCAAAGCAGGACCAATCCCCAATTTTTGCCCCAGATCCCTAAATGGCCCCCTCAAGGATTGAACTCACAACCCTGGGTTTAGCAGGCCAATGCTCAAACCATTGAGCTATCCCTCCCCCCTACCATGCCCTGCACCATGAAAGTTCTTCGACACACGTCTGTTCGACACAAATGCCCTTTCTTTTGTGTTGTGATGTTAAGTGCACTGGGATGGGTTAGTCATCAATCTGGTAGATGACTAAATTGGAGTAAGGCACTTTTAATTTTTTTATCTAGCTTTTGTACAAATCCTAGGGAGTAGCATGCCTTGATTCCATGGAAGCATCACTTCTGCTGTGATCGACCAGCATACCAATGGCAGACCAGAAGAAGGTGAAATCCTGGCCCTACAGAGGTCAGTGGCAAAACTCTCATCGATTTCTGCTGGGGCATTAAACTGCAGCAACATTGAAGAGATCTGGGCTTGATTATCCTCTGTCATGTACTTGGTGTCGTTATTTATAGCTGGGCACAGTGAATGTAAAACCTTCTCATCCTGGTCTGGTTCTGATCTGCACCCACCTTGCAGACACTTTGCACAGGTGGGAATGACTGTACCTGGTGCAAGGCAGTGGAGAATCAGGCGCCAGGAGTGGGAATTCAAGCATACCTGGGAAGAAGGGATAAGGGGCTACTAAGAAGAGGTGGCTTAAACTAGCAGGCGATCTTTACAGACTTCTGTTCCTTGGTTGAAGTTTGATCCCCAAAGTGTTAGTGCTTGGAACTGAGCAAAACCAAATTCTCTTATCTTTTGTTGATAAGGTATAGAGTACTATGAAACACCAGTCTAACATTCATTAGATAATTCATTAATTTAGTCAAATTAATTCATTAGTGGTTAGTTGTTCAAAGATCAGATTCGTCTCATTCCATTGTTGTTTGTTTGGATTGCTGTAGTACCCAGGAGTCCCAGGCTTGGACTGGGACCCCATTGTGCTAGGCACTGTACAAACACAGGAGAAAACATGGTCTGTGCCCCATGAGCTTCACTCCTACTTAAACTATTTGCTTTCCCCCTCCTTTATGGCATCTTCTGTCCGTGGATCTCAAAGCGCTTCACAGACCTTACTGAATTAATCCTCAAAACACGCACGAGGTATAGGTAAATGGGATTGCCCCCCCCCCCCCCGCCCCGTTTGACAGATGGAGAGAACTGAGACACTGTGTAGAAGGATGGTTTGGTGGTCAGGACATCAGCCTAGGACCTAAGAGACCCAGGGTCAAGTCCCATAGACTTCCTGCGTGACCTTGGGTGAGTCACGTAGCCTTTCTGTGCCTCAGTTTCCTATCTGTAAATAGGGATAATATCACTGCCCTACCTCATTGGGATGATTTGAGGATAAATACATTAAAGATAGTGTGACAGACCCAGACAAGTGGGGTACAGAAGTCTGATAGAAGGCAAATATACTGGCCATTGGATGAATAGTTTTCTGTTCCCTGAGTGACCAGAGCAGGGGCTGCACTAGAACAAGCAGGAACTTTCTGGAACCAATTTAAGGCAGGCAGGCTAATTAGAACACCTGGAGCCAATTAAGAAGAACCTGCTAGAATCAATTAAGACAGGCAGGCTAATCAGGGCACCTGGGTTTAAAAAGGAGTTCCCTTCAGTTTGTGGTGTTGCGTGCGAGGAGCTGGGAGCAAGAGGCACACGAGTTGAGAGTGAGAAGAGTTGAAGGACTGAGGAGTACAAGCATCAGCAGACCATCAGGAGGAAGGTCCTGCAGTAAGCATAAAGAAGGTGTTGGGCGGAGGCCGTGGGGAAGTAGCCCAGGGAGTTGTAGCTGTCACGCAGCTGTTACAGGAAACCCTATAGACAACTGCAATCCACAGGGCCCTGGGCTGGAACCCGGAGTAGAGGGCGGGCCCGGGTTCCTCCCAACTCCTGATCAGACACAGGAGGAATTTGACTGTGGGTTCTACCAGAGGGGAAGATCTCTGAGGCGATCAAAATCCGCCAATAAGCGCAGGACTCACCAAGGAACGTTGTCGCAATAGTGAGGCTATTACAGTGACAGGGGTGAAGTAAGTACCTAAGTTAGGCAGTCAGTGGTCAGGTGAGTTGCTTAACCTCACCTGCTGTGAATTAGTCCACAGCTTCATCTACAGTGCTGTATTTGACAGTTTCCCCCACAGAGCTCACTGGAAATAGTCCACTTGTATCATGTAAGAATTTCAGTGGAACAGCATCGCTAAGCCTGTTCAAAGCTACAGATTAAAGGGAGAGCTAGCAGATGCCCAAGCAGGAATGAACAGAACAAAGGATGGTGATATTTGCCCTGTGCTAGTCGAGGTGGAATTCTGCTCGCCGTTTAGGATGTGATTGCTAATCTTGTGCATTATTGTGCGAGGAAAATAAGGTGATCTCAATGGCTTTGTGAGAATTGTGTTGGCAAGCGGATGAAAGCGCATCTCGGTGAACCTGCTAGAGAGCGGGTCACTAGAAGGGCAGGCTCTCTTCTTTTCCTTAGACACAGAATATCAATTGGTGTGTTACCTTTGGCAGCTGCTGTTTGGTGGCATATAATTCAGTTTGTATTATAGCCAGAGCATGATTGTAATTATGGCAATGCTCCTTACTAGGTGCAAGTAAGAATCCAATCAAAACTAGACTCCCCTCTCTCTACACACACTGACATTTTCCCTGGGTGATATTTGAACCAGAGTACAAGTCACCTACAGATTCTGCCTTGGTCCAGAAAATCCTCTTTGGAATCCTAAAGTTCCCGAGTGGCATACTCCCGCACCCCATTTATTTTTAGGGACAGTCCCCAGTTACGATGGGATTGGTCCATAGTCTGCAGGGCATCAAGTAGTTCCAAGCTGTTGTTGAAGGGGACACAAAGCAGTGGCATAGCACTACCAGCCGAACGTCTCAAGGTTGGGACGCAGAGTCTGTATCCCAGAGGCAAAGTCGGAAAAGATGGTAGCCTAACTCCCCCGCAGATGTGCTTCATTCACATGCCCACACCAAATGCCTTCCCCTGTAACTCTTACTCACGTGAGTAATCTGGTCTCCCGGGAGCGGTCACGTTGAATTTCCCCAGGTTGCGGGGGTGATGGTGACTTTTTAAATGTATAGAGTGGTACAACCCGTGACTTTAGAGGTTCCACGTTGTGCCACCAAGTCTGCTATAGACATTGCATAATGAGGGCTAAAGCTGTAACAGTGGATGGTTTACAGCAGGGGTCTCCAACCTTTTTATGCACAAGATCACTTTTTGAATTTAAGATCAACTCAGGATCTGCCCAGCCCTTTCCCTGAGGCCCCGCCCTGCTCACTGCATTCCCTCCTCCCTCCGTTGCTCGCTCTCCTCCACCCTCACTCACTTTCACCAGGCTGGGGCAGGGGATTGGGGTGCAGGAGGGGGTTCAGGCTCTGGGATGGGGCCGAGGGGTTCGGAGTGTGGGAGGGGGCTCTGGGCTGAGCCTGGGGCAGAGGGTTGTGGTGCAGGAGTGAGGGGTGAAAGTTCTGGGAGGGAGTTTGGTTGCAGGAGGGGCCTCCGGGCTGGGGCAGGGGGTTGGGGTGCAGGAGCGGGTGTGAGATGCAGGCTCCAGACGGGAGGCGCTTACCACAGGTGGCTCCCAGTCGGCGGTGCAGCGGGGCTCAGGCAGGCTGCCTCCCTGCCCTAGCCCCAGACCGCTCTTGGAAGCAGCTGGCTGCTTGCATGCCCATACCCACAAGTGCCTTCCCTGCAGATCCCATTGGCCAGTTCCTGGCCAATGGGAGCTGCGGAGATGATGCTGGGGGCAGGTGCAGCGCGTGGAGCCACGTCCCCCCCCCCCCTCGTCCTCCTCCCAGGGGCGGCAGAGACGTGCCAGCAGCCAGCCACTTCCGGGAGCAGTGTGGAGTGAGTGGAGGCAAGCAGCCTGCCTGAGGTTTGTGTATGTTGTAGGCTCGCTTGTGAGAAGACATCGGGGCAAATTCACTGCTGCTGTCACTCCATTGAGGTAAATGAGCAACACCATCAGAGAGTTTGGCCCATCGATCTCATGAGGAGTTTAGACAAGCTGTGGCTGCCCCTTGGCAGAGATATTGGACATGAGGGTACAGGGAACCCCGTTCCTTCCCTATTGCACCTATCCCAGAAGCAATAAGAATGCTGTATCTAGGGCTCTCTGAACGTGTGTGTGTGTGTGTGTGTGTGTGTGTGTGTGTGTGTGTGTGTGTGTAGGAGGTTAGTATGCTTGTCAGCGAGAGCAAAAACCAGATCTCCGATGACAATAAAAAGAAAGCTTCTTAATGAAAGTGAAAGTGTTTGTATCACATTCTGGGGTGCAATCCAGGCCAGCGAGGGGCTGTGTCACCACCTGCCCTGCAACTTGGGGTGCCTCACAAAGACTTGCTGAATTAGCTTCCACCTGGGCCCCTCACAAATAGCTAATCAGCATGCAGGTCACACCCTGAGTGTCTGTGGAGAGCTGCAGCCTGCCAGCCACACTCCAGTTATACTCTTCCACCAGCCTTGGTTACCACTTGCAGGGTGACCCCAACACACTCCCAGTCCTGGATTTCCCCCCCAAAATGTGTGCTCTGCACTCTGCAGCCTTCTCTTGGACAGCTCAGATATTAGAGATCTGTTGCCCATGTAAGGGGTCCATATACAACAGTTTGCTACTTTAATTGGAGTTACCAAACAATTCAGTTTAAAGGCAACACTGGATTAGTTTTGGTTAAACAATTAAACATGTTTATTTAACTACAAAGAGAGATGTGGGTACAAAGTATTAAAGTCAGAAATTGTTACAAGAGAAATAAAGATAAAATGCTTCCTCATAGCTAAGACTTGACAAACTAGACTTGGTTCAAGGTAAAATCCTTACCACATATTCCCAACAACATACATGACCATATTCTTGAGTCAGGATCTGCCTCCCAAGGGCTGGTTCCTTTGTTGTCTTAGGTGAATGAACGAGAAAGAGAGACTACCTGGGGTGTTTTTGCTCCTCGCTTTTATAGTCCAGTCACCCTTTGACACACATTTTCTTGAGGGTTGCCCATAGGCAAAGTTCCTTCCCACTGTGAGTATGGAGACATGGAATCTTGTGATGAAAGCGGTTCCATGTTGTTTGTTAAAATGCAGGTCAATCTGTTTTTGCTCCCCTCTATTGCTGAAGAATAGCCACTTGACCGGTGATTGCCAATCAATTGTGAGGACACCTGACTAGAGGCCTTAGCTTCCTTTTGTCTTTGAGGAACAGGTTTGTGAAATTAATGTAAAGCTTTTCTGCAATGTTCTAATCCTGCTTCCTTTGTGAAGGTTTTCTAGCCTTCTCATCCCTGCTCCTCCTCACTTTACACTATTTCTCTTCACACCTCTGCAGGGAGGTGCTGTGCCCCTGCACTGTCTCTGGAGCCCCATGGGGCAGACTGGCTCCATTAGGACCACGCTACCAGTGTGTTCCCTGGCCATAGCTGTCCCCAATTCTCTCTGTTATGGAGAAGGCTCTGTGGAAAGAAATCCACACAAGGCTGGTATGGGGGAGCCGGTCTCCTCTTGCTGTACTCCAGTATCCTTAGGGAACAGTAACTGGCACCTCCTTCTACACAGGGGTAGGGACAAAAGAAAAATAGACCTGGAAAAATCCATGTTTGAATTTTCCAGTTCTTGACTTATTCCGCATATGTATCTGGCACAGGAACCAAAGTTCTGCTTGTGAGTGGGATGAGGTCACCTTGAAAAGAAGTTCCAAGTTGCTAAGCAGGGCTCATTACCTGCATTGGCACATGACTACATTGAGCTCATTTTATGATGACTAATATCAGGCTAACACCCCTCAAAGATTTACTATGAAGTACAGCTGCACAGTGCAGATTGCTCGATCGCCATCTTTCACCCAGCATCAAGGTGTTTCCATTCAGTACCCGAAGCTGATGATAAATCAGCAATATTCCGAGAGAGGAAATAGGCAAGATTGGGTACATATGTGGCGTGGCTTTGATTCAGCTCGTCCTTACATAACTCTTCACCTCCTCTGAATTTGCAAGGGGCTATTAGAACAAGCTAGCATGTGAAAAGCGTCATCTTGAGACCGTCATGGAAAATGTACAGTTTTAATGTAAATCTAGTTGGACAACTTGACAGTTCTGCACTGTGAAAAGCAGGGATCTCAAAATGTTTGCGTTGCTGCCGCATCTGAGAAAGGGAGCGTATTTGGGCATCTCCTATATTTGATCTCCTTCTCTCTCAGGACTTGTTCTTAGCTCGTAAGGAATTTGTTCTTTAATCTGGAAAATGAATAATTCAGTCCTCTAAAATGTAAAAATTTCCATTTCCTAACTTAGCTTCAAACGTACTCCGAGTACTACAACTGGCCTCCTTACTCAGTGCAGGATTGTTGGGCTTCGTGGCCTTTTTCTAGTTCATTCAGCTCTAGAGTCCACCTCAGAGAATAGAATTCTGCTTGAAACTGGCTTCATCAGTTCACCCAGCATCATTGGACACTGCCTTGGAGGGTCTTAAGTTATGACTCCGAGACAGAAAAGAATTGCATGCAAGCAGGATGCATGAAAAGTACACGATTGCAGACTTTACAGTGAGGATACTAGCAAGAGACCCAGTGGGTTGTATTATATTTCTGATGCAAAAGGATGATTTTGTGCTTGGGGTGGTGTATGCAAGGATATAGAACAGATAACACAAAGGTCAACAAATGTACATCTTCAGTATACGTGAGGGGAAACAATGCTTTTGTGTCACAAGAGGGAGCTATAGAATCTCAGGAGAGATTTGCAAAGTACAGCAGGCAGTTCACCAAGGGATAAAAGCATGTCAACTGAACCGAAAAATTAGTATCAAAACAAGACCGTTCCTTGGAAGACAGTCTAGGCATCTATTAGTAGTAACATTTTGGGGAGGCTGAGGTCACTTTGTTAGGTTGGTCCCCGAAGATAACTGCAAAATAGATTGGAAGGGGGGCTTTTTCCATCAGTGAGTGCAGTGCTGACTATTGAAATGCAAGGGAGGAGTTTTCCAAAGTTTGATATCATGAGGCATGTAATAGTGTGTGTGAATGAGGGGAATGAGATACAGGGAGTCTTTGAATGAATGGTCACAATTGCTACCTTAACGTCAAAGTCTATTATGTGTCTATTTTTGGTTACAGTGCGTCGAAATTGCCTTCTAAACATAATTGGCATGTTTTGACCCCTCTGTGTAAAATGCTTCCCTGTGGGACTCTTTGCCGTACATAGGAGCTATCATGGGTAGCCAGTCTGGCACAGAATGATATTCCCCTCACACCACGCATCCATCGGTGCCCTGGAGCCTACCCCAGTGCCTGCAGAATTCACCAGGATGTCCAGCTGGAAGAGTATTGTGCTTGGATGATGATTCATCTCAGCTGGTTGCAAGAATTCCTGTTCATCCCGTCCACCATCGCCCGGCTCAAAAAAAAAAGAAAAAAAAAGAAACCTCACCTCCCTTTTTGGAGAGGTAGGATGGTCCAGCGGTTAAGGCGCTCGCCTGAGATTTGGGAGACCAACGCTCAGTTCCCTGCTCTGCTACAGACTTCATGTGTGACCTTGGGCAAGTCACCGAGCCTCACTGTTCCTCAGTTCCCCATCTGAACAATGAGGACACTAGCAATTCCCTACCTCCATGGGGGTGTTGTGAGGTGCTCAGATACTATGGTAACGGAGGACATAGAAGTACCAAAGAGAGACTGGGTGGAGAGAATAAAGGCTTCTGCTGTGTTTGTGGAATAAATGACCGCGTTTTTTACCTGCCACTAGAAAAGAAAACAGCACCAGTTTTAAACGTATTGGTAGCTGAGGGTTCTCATGCCAGCGTTTTCCAAGAATGGCCATTGAGTTTGGTGCCTCCATTTGTGCCTGAGGTCGGCCCCACAAAAACTGAGGCAACCAAAATTAGTGGTCACTTTTAAAAATTTTGACTGGATGCCTCTGTGCCTCGGTTTCCCTAATCTATCTCCCACCAGTATGAACACGTAATGTTAGTGTTCGCAAAGTGCTTTGAGATCCTTGGACAAAAGGCTCTAATGAAGAAATGCAAAGTATTGTATTAACTTTCGGTGCGGTGTGTGTTTGAGACCAAAATCTAAATATAGAAAGGGTGGCCTATGTGGTGGTGTAGTTGTCCAGTTGTGTGTGTTCTTCGGCAGCTCTCATCCTCCTCGCTTTTTAAATTTTTGGTATCGATCAAATACATTGTAATTTGTTAGACTGAAAATGATAATGCACCCGTTATGTGGTATTTTGCAGAGCTTTCAATATCTGGTTTGTTCCACTGCCACAGCATCTGTGTGCATTTGGTGACCAGTGGTCCACACATCACACTAAGTGAGGAACCAAAAGCCACGTTCTCTCTCATTTCCGTGTTCCTGTTTTCTCAGTCTTAGGTTCTGGATGACACATTACTCACATGCTTCTGCCTCTTTGTGTCTGCTCACTGCAAGGAGATCCCTCCTCCCCATATCCTGGTGCTGTATGCGTTGACCTGCCTGGTTCTCTTCTGGGACATGTGATTTTGCTTGAGGAAACATGCTGCTTCTGCTCTCCTTTCCTCTGTGTCCTTTCAAGTGCTCCTCGTACATCTGCTTGCATTTCTCTTTATGTTCTTCTCGTCTGTCATTCAGGTTTGTAGGTGGATGCCCAGAACACTCTCAGTATAAATCCTAAATGAAACACAATTCAGTGGAAGGCAAAATAGTGGCCCAACTTTTCAAACCTGAGTGCCTAAAGTTGGGCTCCTAAATTCATATGTAGGCTCCTTTATACAAGTTTCCTGATTTTTCAGAGGTGATGAGCACTGTAGCTCCCCTGGGTTTCAGTGGGATTTATGGATGCTCAGAATGTCTGAAAATCTGGCCACTTACTTGTAGGTCTCCAAATATGGATTTAGGAGCCTGATTTCAGGCACCCGAGTTTCAAAATTGTTTCAATTTGCAAATGGAAAAAATGAGGCACAAAGACATTAAGTGATTTGTCCAAAGTCACCCAGCAAGTCAGAATCAGAAGTAGGGTCTACAGACCCCCAAGATGTCATCCCAGATAGCTTATTACTTCTGGGCCTAGTCTAACCCGCCCCGCTGCTTCCAGACCTACCTAGCTCAGTCCAAGTTTTGTTACAAAGAATGTCTCTGAGTTCTGTTCTTCTCTCCTTCTCCTGGCTTCTGTCTGCTCCCAGCATGCACTGGGGTAAAAGGAGACATCCTCTTCTCCATTGATGTATAGGCACAGCATCGCTGTTAATCACTCTGCGTCTGGTACGTGCTTGCAGATTAGTTAGTCTGCTTTTGTCCTCAGGTGTCCTTTAACTAGTGTGCTGGGAGTCCACTGCCTGTTCAGTGAAGCTAACGTAGGGTCCGTGCTACAGCAGCAAGAGGATCTGGTTTGCTTTTTCCTGACACCAACGATTTGTCTTCCTCACTCGTACTGAGCCATCTTCCCACTGGTCCTCTTGCTACTGCCCTTTTTGGCTCAGAGAGAATGCTGCAGGACCAGCAGGGCGGCCAGCTCCATGTGATGCAGGCTCCCGAGGCAGGAGCATGTTAATAAAATACCCAATACAAGAATCAGCAGGGTATGAAGGAAAGACCCAGGGTTGGGCAGGATGGCACCAGTAGAGACATGTGAAGCTGTCAGGAGCAAGGACTGGAATTGTGTGTGTGGGGAGAAGTTGGAGGAGATTGGGAACTGCCAAGGCAGGTGAGACTGAGACTGGGGGCAGGGGTGGGGGCGGAGAGCCACGGGCGCCAGGTTTGTATAATTTTTGGTGGTGCCTAGAACGGATCCAAGCAGAGCCGCGGCCAACGGGAGCTGCGGGGGCGGCACCTGCGGACGGGGCAGCGCGCAGAGCTGCCTGGCCGCACCTCTGCGTAGGAGCCACGGGGGGCCATGCCACTGCTTCTGGGTGTTGCTTGAGGTAAGCCCGGCCCGGAGCCTGCCCCCTTCCCGCGCTCCAACCCCATGCCCCAGCCCGGAGCCTCCTCCGAACCCCTCAGTCCCCACCCGGAGCCCCCTCCTGCACCCCAAACCCCTCAACCCTAGCCCCGCTCCAGAGCCTGCTCCCCCCCTCTCCCTAACCCCAACCCCCAGCCCAGAGCCCCCTCCCACACTCTGAACTCCTCAGCCCCAGCCCAGAGCCCCCTCCTACACCCCAAATTTCTCATCCCCAGCCCCACACCAGAGCCGAATCCCCAGCCAAAGCCCTAACCCCCTGCCTCTGCCTGGGGCCTCCTCCCATACTCCGAACCCCTCGGCTCCACCCCCAGCCTGGAGCCCCCTCTTGCACCCCAAACCTCTCATCGCTGGCGCCACCCCAGAGCCCACATCCCCAGCTGGAGCCCTCACCCCCTCTCGCATCTCAACCCACTGCCTCAGCCTGGAGTCCCCTCCCGCACCCTGTACTCCTCATTTCTGGCCCGAACCCGCACCCCCAGATGGAGCCCTCACCTCCTCCTGCACCCCAACCCCCTGAGCCAGCCCAGTCTGGAGGGAGAAGGACCTGGCTGCCTGGCAGCTCAGGGTACCTGAGGCAGAGCAGTGCTGGGGAAAAGCAAAAGGAGCTGGGGAGCGCCAGCCTGACAACTCCCCAGGCTGCAAGCTTTGAGCAAGGCCCAAGACAGGTCCTGGGGTTGCAAAGGTGCAGACCGGGGCTAGGCAGAAGCAGCAGGTCCAAACCCCTTTTGCCAGTGATGAGTGGTTTACAGACTGTAGTATGCCCCCGTGGTGTGGGGGCTAGATGCTGACTGGCAGTAGCCACTGAGGCAAGGTGGGGATAGAGGGTTGGGGGTTCCCCTGGGAGGGGAGACCCAGAGTGTGGAGATACTGGTGGGGCAGAACCCCAGGGCAAAGGGCACCTGGGTCCGGGAGGGGCACGGGGGCCAGTAACAGGCGCCCGGCCCCCCAAGGCTGGTGCAAAGAGCTAATTCCCAGACAACCAGCAGGAGGTGCCGCCGGGTGAATCTCGCTTCGCTACAGGCAGGTAACAGAAGTAGAGCATATAAGTGGGTTCAGAGCACCTATCTCTGTGTTGAAAAGGCAGGTTATGAAGAAAAAAGCATGAATGTGGGATTGAGACACATTTTAATAAAGAGCAGGTACTCTGCTTTAGGCAAGATAGCCTATTCCTGAATTTACCCGTGTTCGTCTTACTGGGGAGACAGGGTGGCCGTCAGAATGTCAGACCCTCAAGCTGTAGGGATGGAATTTCATGGCATGCGCCAAAGTCTCAGCGGGTGCAAATTGACACAATCCCATAGACTTCATTGCACCTACCCTGATTTACGTCAGCTGAGGATCTGGCCCCTGGTGGTTTTGGACACCCTTACCCTGTTTTAATTGCCACCCCCGCGCCCCCCAAAATTTACACCTCTTTCCAAATGCATATGTTGAAGGTTCTTGAAATATACATTGATGTTCGTATTTACATTTTTCACTTACATAGGCTTCTACAAATACTTATCTAGGGCTCCAGGCATTTGACATATGTTTAAACTATAATCCAGGTTTGAATGTTCAATAAATAAAATGAGCTACTGCACGAGGACATGCTAAGGCTGGAGGTTTTGTAAAATGCAGCCATATTACTATTGTTTCACAGTTAGCACAACATGGGTCCAGTCCGACGCTCCTGAAGTCATTGGGTGTTTTGCCATTAGCTTCAACTGGCGCAGAACAGGACTCGGATACGCTGACAAGTATATAAAAAATGATTCCACTGTTGAAAGCATAAATCTAGGAAAGTGCCACTGGAAAAATGATGATAAGAGGTTATAACTCTGGTTATGATTCAAATCAATTGAGAATGCATGGCTCTTTTCACAGCACTGTGATACTATGCTGATGGGCACTAGTAAAAATGCCCATTGATAGACCGCATTTTTCACTTACCTCGTACGCCATATGACTGTCTCAGCTAGATGCTCTTTCTTTGGTTTTTACTGCTTGCAGTAAAAGAGCCAAAATGATGATTGCCTCGCTTGTGTTTGTTGTGTATGGTGCATGCAGCATTACATTTTAAAAGGGGATATAGTATATCAGTGTTAGCAGAACAGTTTGATACCGGCTGCCAACTAGACATGGGGCCATTGATCACTACCCATTGAGCCCGATGATCTAACCAGCTTTCTATCCACCTTATAGTCCATTCATCCAGCCCACACTTCTTTAACTTCCTGGCAAGAATACTGTGGGAGACTGTATCAAAAGCTTTGCTAAAGTCAAGGAATAACGCCCACTGCTTTTCCCTCATCCACAGAGCCAGTTATCTCATCATAGAAGGCAAATAGGTTAGTCAGGCATGACTTGCAGTTGGTGAATCCAAGGCAATGGGGGGTCACTTGGTAAGGCAACTCCCATCTTTTCATATATACCTGCCTACTGTATTTTCCACTCCATGCATCTGATGAAGTGGGTTTTAGCCCACGAAAGCTTATGCCCAAATATATTTGTTAGTCTCTAAAGCAGACTGAAGGCAGCTGCTCCACGGGTGCAAAGCAGCCTTAAAGCCTCTGCAGCCAGCCCTGGAAGATTGACCACACGGTAGGGCATACGCTGATGTTATAGCACCAGCAGAACAGCATCATGTATCACCTCCCATCCCTGCCTGCTAGTGAACCGGAATTTCTCTGTGCTGTGATCTCCAGCTGCTCTGATGGCCTCTTGTGGTCAGTGGCAGTTGGCACAAGTTAGAGCAGCCTTCAGGCTGCTTCAAGCAGAGTGGCCCAAGATCAGGGGAACATAAAACTGGCTTACAGCCACCGTTACATCCCTCTATGAAGTTGCGCTGGGTACTCTGCAGTTGCAGCTGAGGCTTGGGGGGGTTGCATTCCTTAGCAGTTATCGAAATATAACAAGATGTAGCCTTCCAATCGCAAGGCTCACTGGTACAGATGCTTGTCAGAAAACAAACACAGCATGTTTACTCTGTTGTAGTGTTAGAGGCTGATAAACTCTTTGGGAAAAGGGAAGAGGAAACAAACACCACTACTTGTATACAAACCCGACAGAACCCAAACAAATGGGCATCACTGAAGTACTATTCTGATTATACGGGGAACAATCGATGTGATGGTTGCTAGTAGAACCTGCCCTCTGGAGGCTCCATTCCATAAGTTTGGTCCTGGAAACCTTTAAGTGAGTAGTCCTCCTTCCCTTAAACAATCCTATGAAAGGATCTGTGCATGCATAGGAGTTGTAGGAGTGGGCCTGGAAGAACACAGATGCATGATATATACTGGATCATTATACATATGATGGTCAAACCTCAATGCAGTGTGGAAATCTCTTTGGTTTTTTTAATGTTGCTTCACTTGTTTATTTAAACTTGGGTTGCGCACACAGGCCTTGCAGGGGAAGTGCGCTCTGAGAAGGGATTTCAGTGAGCGGAGTTCCACTTGCAATGGCAGATGGAGAGAAAAACGCAAAAGGGACATTTGGGAAGATGGGTGTTTACGCTGGAAAGGGACACAATCTCATCAGCTGAGACCTGCCAAGATGGAAAATAAGTCTGAGCTTCTAACAAGTGAGGGGTTTTGGAAGCTTCCGCAGCTGTATTGAAGACCCATTTTTTGTAATTAAACTGAGCCAGTAATTTGAGACGCCTGGCTAGAGAGTTAAAAAGGCATAAAAGCAGCAAAGGACACAGTGACCGTATTTATAGTATCTCTAGCAATCTCCGTATTGCTGCTACATGTTCCCCTGCGCGCCGAAGTACAAAATGTAGCATACTGGGGACAAATGAGTTTTTATGTCGTGTTTGTCCAAAAGCAATTCCCTGTATTGGTCCAAGAGCTGCCAGTTTTTCCTCCAGGAAGCCTTTTGTATGCTCTTGAGCCAAATGAAGTGCTTGGCACCATTTTATATTACTCTAAGCTTTTCTGAGGATAGAACAGTCCAGTCAGCATCAATTTTCTATGGACCCACCTAACACAGGCTTTTACCCTATTAGGTTTGTGTTTAAACCTGATCGAAACCAGCTATCCTAAACCCAAGGGGGTTACTTCGGGTGTCAATCAAGGCAGAATTTGGCCCTTAGGTTTTAACTTGCCTGAGAGCAGCACTCCTCCATTATTCCTTGTTCTCTACAGCTCCCTGCATGCTGTCACTGCTGAGCAAATAAACCACTATGGAGCTAATAACACAAGAGTTTCTTAAGCGATGTGGCCAGCCAAACTGTTGTAAAACTGGCTTGTTTAATGTGCCCTAGACTGATAGACTCTGGGAGTCTGTCTACGTTTTGGAGCGAGCGGGAGTGAGCCCTTCCGCTTGCCTCAACAAACTTAGGTTAGCAGCCCGCCCCAACAACCCCCGGAGCGCCGTAACACACGCGGCGCCCAGCCCTCCGCCGAGCGCCACCCCGCCACAGTATGTTAATTAAAAAACAAACCAAAAAAACCCCCACCTGAGCGCCGCCACCCCCCCCCCCCAAGGTGCCGCCCCAAGCATGTGCTTGGTAGGCTGGTGCCTGGAGCCGGCCCTGACTTAGACAGACGATCCCCTAGGGTAATGTTGCATCCAGGATGTAAGCTAGAGCAGCCTTTGAGGCTGCTGTAACTTACTATAGAGACTGGGCAGGCCCCTCGAAATATGGGACTGCAAAGGTGGTTTGAAATGTCCTTTACTCTCCCACTGTTTTCCTGCTCCAAGCCCAGGGGTGGAGCAACACACTCTGGCCAGTCAAACCAAGGCAGCAGCTCTTTTAGCTGCACTGGAGAGCTACTCAGAAGATCTGAGTTCTAGTCCAAGCTGTCACTGGCCTGCCGGGTGAGCTTAGGTAAGTCACGTCACCACTCTGTGCCTCAGTTTCCCCTTCTGTAAAAAGGGACACTGATACTGCCCTTTGTAAAGCGTTTTGAGACCTACGGATGAAAAGCACTGTACAAGAACTAGGGGTTATTATTAAGGGTATGCTGCATACTGTAAATCAAAGGGTCACACGCTTTTGTAATCCCTCTGCCTTCTTGACAATAGTTAACCAGCCACAGAGAGGAGCCCTGGTACAGCTTGGCGCAATAGGCAGACTCCCTTTGTGTGCTGAGTCCGGCACTTTTGAGCGGTCCAAATGTGGCGAGGCTGGCATGCAGCCCCCTCCGTGCAAGGAATGAACTGCCACAGTTTGGCTGCAAGTGAATGAACAGGACAAATGGCTTGCCAGGTTTCATCTGAAACACGGCTTGTTTTTACGATGCAGGAAGGAAGGAAATAAACCATGCTACTCCCGTGACAATAGAACAGATTCCAAACGTCAGGAGTTTGAGGGAAGGGTCCAAACCCTCTTGTTTCATGGGGGATAGGGGAGCTGGCTTAAGTAATAGGGCTAGGAAGAAATTTTCCCTTTGAGGAGGTTATTCTAGAACTGCCTACTCCAGCATCTGCTGCTGGCCAGTGCTGGAGACAACACGCCCGGCTAAGTGGAGCCCTGCTCTGATCCGCTCTGGCAATTCCTATCTTCCTGCCAAGCAATTTAAAAGTGAAACTTGCTGGCACATCGTTTTTTAAAAGGAAATACTGTCTCTGGACTCAAGCCCTGCACACGGCACCGCTCGCTGCTAGGCACAAATCCCACGACGTGTTGGGAACACACCTGCCCAGAATTCATTGTTTTGGGACACAGCGGTGCTAATACCGCCTGCTTGCTAATTGGAATATGGGCCCTGGTGATAACTTAATAAAATCCCGCTGCTGCATCTGATTCATAGCTGACAAGCGAAAACGCCACCAGATCAATACCCTACCGCGTCACAATGACTTGGCTTAGTTTCATATACTTGGCTGAGTATAATTTGTTTAAGGTTAAAGGCTGATTTTTAAAGAGGAGAGCGCAGCTCCACACAGCTCTTCGGTGCAAAGAACGTCATCCAGCGTACGAGGATGATCTCCTCTGTCTGTGTGTGTCCTGCGGGGGGGCGTTGACTGAAAGCGCCTTAGACTATAAATGTATAATAGGGCCGTGAGGTTTCCTTTGATTAATTGTTCAGTGTGCAGAGTAATGCTCCAAGCCATGTTGCCGTATAGGCTTGATCCAACGCCCAGTGAAGTCGATGGAACGGCTCCCACGGATTTCAGAGTGGGCCTTGGATCAAGTCTTTGTGCTCCAAACGAGGCAGCTTCCTAACCCCGTGGCGCCTCCACTCCTCAGTTCTGCAGACCCCTTGTGTCTGGAACCAGCGTGGCTCCTCTATGTAAGGGGTGGAGTGAGAAGCTGAGGTGTGTGCACCATGGTGCCCCGCTGTGCAGGAACTCCCTGTGTGCTAGCCCAGGGGGAGGGCTGGTGTGAGGCTAGGCTGCAGGATCCGTTGGTCATTTGATCTATTGTACTTCCTCCACACTCAGTGGGGGCAGGTGGGTTTGCAGAGGCTTTTCCAGCTGTTATTCAGAAGCAGCGCCTGTGAAGCAGATTCACTGCCTCTGGGTCTGAGAATTTCTCTCTTATCCCTGGGAAAGCACCTGAATCCCAGTACTACAAATGAGGCCGGATTGTGGCCCAAGGATAAAGAGCAAGGATGCCCTTTAGTGCGTCTCGTTACCATGCAAGGGGCTTTTTTTGAGAGGCAAGTTTTCCTGGCTGTAATCGTAAAATTGTGCCACCCAGGGGAGGTTGTCACTGTAAGGAAATGTAAAGCCCGTCCCATCTGGGAAAAACCTGCCTTGCCTTGTGCCATCAGGCCATGCCACACACGCCCATTCTGGTGACAGGCTCACTGTGTCCCAGGGACCCCTTGATGCTAACTGGCAGATGGCATAAGGGATGCATAGGGGATCCCCAAGCATCTGCATAATAGTGCGTCAAAGGATGGCCCATGAGGTCTCTACCAATAGCCAGTAGCACCCTGGTCATCCTAATCATTGCGAGATGGATGTACAGATGATATTTAAGGAGTTATGTATCTATAATGAAAACTATGTTCATAAGGTAGGTAAGTTAAGGCAGGTCAGCAGAAGGTGATGAACAGGTTCTGTTCAGGCAGGGGGTAGAAGACACTTATCTCCCTGGCTGACCGCTCTGTATTGTGTGTCTGAAAATGTGAGCCCCTAGCTAATCAAAGTTTGCAAAATCTACAAGAAAGAAGTGTACAGGAAAAACACACCGGCCAGGGGTGGGTGGTGGGTGTCTTGTTCTCAAGTACAGACAATACGTTGTTGGAATATATCTGCGGGTCCAGGCAGTAGCATAGGTAGGGGTGGGGAGTGGGGCAGTGGCCGCTCTCCCACTGAGCACAAGTGGTGCCCTTTTAATTTTTTGGTGCCTTTTTAATTTTTACTCATCCGGCGGCGCTCCGGGTCTTCGGCAGCACTTCGGCGGCAGGTTCTTCGGCGGCGGGTCCTTCAGTGCCGCCGAAGACCCGGGGCGAGTGAAGGACCTGCCGCCAAAGTGCTGCCGAAGACCCGGAGCGAGTGAAGGACCCGCCGCCAAAGTGCCGCCGAAGACCCAGAGCGAGTGAAGGACCCGCCGCCAAAGTGCCGCCGAAGACCCAGAGCGAGTGAAGGACCCGCCGCCAAAGTGCCGCCGAAGACCCGGGGCGAGTGAAGGACCTGCCGCCAAAGTGCCGCCGAAGACCCGGGGCGAGTGAAGGACCTGCCGCCAAAGTGCTGCCGAAGACCCGGGGCGAGTGAAGGACCTGCCGCCAAAGTGCTGCCGAAGACCCGGGGCGAGTGAAGGACCTGCCGCCAAAGTGCTGCCGAAGACCCGGGGCGAGTGAAGGACCTGCCGCCAAAGTGCTGCCGAAGACCCGGGGCGAGTGAAGGACCTGCCGCCAAAGTGCTGCCGAAGACCTGGAGCGAGTGAAGGACCCGCCACCGAAGTGCCGCCGAAGACCCAGAGCGCCGCCGGGTGAGTACAAGCGGGTGGCGCCTTTTTGTATGTCCACTCCCCCTGTTCTCTCCACCTGGCTATGCCACTGGGTCCAGGGTGTACCTATACCATCACCTAGGAGACAAGTTGCCAGCATGCACGTCTTATGAACGGAGGAGTACAGCCTGGCGGGCTGTCATCCTCAACACTGGGAAAAAGACTTTGGGGTGAGACAAATGCTACAGGATCTGAAAAGATCTTGCTAGACAAGGGTAGGCTCTGGAATGCGTGTTATGATTTTATTTTCTATTTGCTCCTCCTCGAATCTCTATTCTTTGTTAAATAAACGTAATCTTGTGTTCACTGTAAACTTACCCACGTGCGGTGTGTTAAGCGGAGTGGCGACCGCGAGGGGAGACTGGGAAGCTGGGGTGTGGTATGCTTTGAGTAGCAGACCTGCGAATTCGGTGAGTGTCCAGTGGACCAGGAGCTGGACAGTCCAGAGAGATGCTCAGAGACTCAGGTGCGCCTATCACCTACCTGCAAGAGGGACAGCAGCGGAGAGGGGAGGGTTTGTGTAGCACGTGGCTGGTGGAGTCAGGTAGCTGACCCCTGGGAGGCACAGACGAGGCTTCCTCACGCTAAAGGGAGATGGTAGCAAGGTGTCACTCAACGCTAGGTGTTCCTGGGAAGCATCACACACACAGCGCAGGGAACCAGTGTCCAGACCTCCTTCCTCTTCCAAGGATCTTGGTTGGGATGGCCAGCCCTTAGCCACGAGACTAGGGGTCAGGTTCTGACACCCTTACTCCCACTGAGTAACACTTTACTCCATTGCTCCGTGGGACTATTCATGGAGTGGGGTACTGCTCAGTCTGAGTAAGGGTCCCCACATCTGACCCTGTGAGAATATTAAAAATCAGACTAATCATGGTAATTGCATAATGCTAAAACTTTCTTTGTGTCATTGCCAGTTAATCCTTTTCTAATCTCCTAATGCTGTTCAGTAGATTTTGCTATGCTGTCTTTGTTGTCTTGCTATTCAAATGTTGAGTGTAAGAAAGATTTACACTGAAAGGTATTAGGAAGGGTTATATGAAGATTTGTGCAGGAAAAAAGGATAATATTTAATACTGAAATTTTGAATTTCTACATTTCAAGGATCAGAGGGGTAGCCGTGTTAGTCTAGATCTGTAGAAGCGACAAAGAGTCCTATGGCACCTTATATACGTCTGTTAGTCTATAAGGAGCCACAGGGCTCTTTGTCGCTTCTACATTTCAAGGATTTTTTAAAATTGAGATTTGCATTTTCAAATAATTTGTAGAGGAATGATTGTTTTCCAGTGGAAAATTCTGTAACTCTTGATGGCTCCTAATTTTTCTTTTTTTAACTCCAAAAATTATTTTTTGAAAAACAAGCCAAATTCTGCAATTTACATGCAGGAAAAGGCATGAGGATTAATCTGACATGAATCAGTGAGACCCCCCAATCCTGCGCACACTTAAGCCCCATCGACTTCAGTGGGGCTACTTGTGCGAGTAAAGTTACGCTCCTATGTACGTGTTTCCAGGATCAGGGCCTTGGTCATGTCCAAGGGTGTAAGTCCAAGTCGGGATTCTGTGGTGCTGCCTATGTAAAGTAAAATGGATCCTGCAGTCAGGTCAGCATGGGTAGGCTCTTACAGCCATGCAGAAATCCTTTGCTTCACATGGGCAAAAGAGTCTTTCAATGCAGATCCCTTTTAGATCCATTGACTCTCACCTCTAACTTCCACCAATGACTTCAACAGAGCGTTGTTGATTTCCGCCATCTGAGAATCTGGCCCCTTATTTTTTCATTACTAGGTGAACATAGCTTGAATTTGTACATAGGTAAGATTCCCCTGACATCAGATACATTTAAAACAAAAATCCTATCTTGACTAACCAAGGCCATCAATTCTGGCAATAAAGAGAGTAACACTCAGCCTAAACCAAAAACTCATCCAAACACCTCCAACCTTTGGAGATAACTGGCTCTGTGGATGAGGGGAAAGCAGTGGATGTGCTATTTCTTGACTTTAGCAAAGCTTTTGATACAGTCTCCCACAGTGTTCTTGCCAGCAAGTTAAAGAAGTATGGGCTGGATGAATGGACGGTAAGGTGGATAGAAAACTGGCTGGATGGTCGTGCTCAACGGGTAGTGATCAATGGCTCCATGTCTAGTTGGCAGCCGGTATCAAGTGGAGTGCCCCAAGGGTCGGTGCTGGGGCCGGTTTTGTTCAATATCTTCATCAACGACCTGGAGGATGGTGTGGACTGCACCCTTAGCAAGTTTGCAGATGACACTAAACTGGGAGGAATGGTTGATACGCTGGAGGGTAGGGATAGGATACAGAGGGACCTAGACAAATTAGAGGATTGGGCCAAAAGAAATCTGATGAGGTTCAACAAGGACAAGTGCAGAGTCCTGCACTTAGGACGGAAGAATCCCATGCACTGCTACAGACTAGGGACCGAATGGCTGGGCAGCAGTTCTGCAGAAAAGGACCTAGGGGTTACAGTGGACGAAAAGCTGAATATGAGTCAACAGTGTGCCCTTGTTGCCAAGAAGGCTAACGGCATTTTGGGCTGTATAAGTAGGGGCATTTCCAGCAGATCGAGGGACGTGATTATTCCCCTCTATTCGGCACTGGTGAGGCCTCATTTGGAGTACTGTGTCCAGTTTTGGGCCCCACACTACAAAAAGGATGTGGATAAATTGGAAAGAGTCCAACGGAGGGCAACAAAAATGATTAGGGGGCTGGAGCACATGACTTATGAGGAAAGGCTGAGGGAGCTGGGATTGTTTAGCCTGCAGAAGAGAAGAGTGAGGGGGGATTTGATAGCTGCTTTCAACTACCTAAAAGGGGGTTCCAAAGAGGCTGGATCTAGACTGTTCTCAGTGGTAGAAGATGACAGAACAAGGAGTAATGGTCTCAAGTTGCAGAGGGGGAGGTTTAGGTTGGATATTAGGAAAAACGTTTTCACTAGTAGGGTGGTGAAGCACTGGAATGGGTTACCTAGGGAGATGGTGGAATCTCCTTCCTTAGAGGTTTTTAAGGTCAGGCTTGACAAAGCCCTGGCTGGGATGATCTAGTTGGGGTTGGTCCTGCTTTGAGCAGGGGGTTGGACTAGATGACCTCCTGAGGTCCCTTCCAACCCTGAGATTCTATGATTCTATGATTCTTTGTGGAAGTTTGGATCAGAACGTTGTGGCTTAGATCCCTTCCTAAAAGATACAGCATAGTATACTTAACAAGGACTCAATTCTTAATTCCTTGAAGGCAAATCAAGACACAACACAGACTGTTCCAGTTCCCTTTACATTGAAAGAGCCCGATTCTCCAGTCTTTTACATCATTTTTGCACTAGTCTTTACTTTGGTGTCTAGAATCTTCCATTTTCTAAAACCCATGGATATTTCTAAGAACAATTCCTGGGTGCTTCATGTCCTCTGAATGCAAAATAAATGGATAGTCACTTGGTGACCCTCACCCACTGCTAAACATTCCTCCTTCCAGTTTTCATTCTCAGTTCATGATGCATTTCTTTCATTGTCCCGTTCAACAGAAAACGTTCCTTAGTTCAGTTGTGCTTAGATGATGCAACTGTTTAGAGAGAGAATGGAAGGGAAAGAGAGGAACAAAAATCCACCTTCAAAAGTGGTTTTCGATGCCTAGCCTGAGACACTTTGAAGGGAGCCGAATTGTAGAGGGTGAGTGCTCAGTGCTTTCTGTAAACGAGGCCCCCTTACGGTGTCTCTGGTTGAGTACCCAAAATCACTAGACTCTTTTGAAAACTGGCCAAACCATTTAAAAGTTTTTGTGACCATTTTTAACCAGTATGCCACATCGGTGATGTTCTATCACCGTAAAATGTTACGTCACAGAGGTGATAACTTTAAATATAGAAAGTTTACATTCCCACTGGTCAAAATGAGTACTGGTACAATAAGGTGTGTCCTACGGAACTAGCCAGCCATTGAGTTCTTCTCGTCTGATACTCTTTCTTTTTATCAAGGTACTAAAGAATGCTGTCAACTATCTAATTAATTGTTGAGGCTTTAAAATATATGCAAGGATGGGAAGAGATTTATCATAGCACTGACATGCGCTTCTGTCAGCCTGACAAGCACAGAACAGACAATTCTTCAACACAGTGGTTCTCATCTGATAAAGAAGAGGCACTTCATAATTACAGAATTAGGAAACGTAGACACTCATGCCGGTTTTGTTAATAAAACTTCAGGGACGCAAATAATTGTTTGACATTCAGTTACAGCTAAGAAGTTTTTCCTGACAAATAACATATGTGCTGGGCTTCCGATTTTATTATGATGTCTAGAGATTCAGTACAGTATGTTTGAAATTAATAAAATGGATTTATTCCTTATTGATGCAAGGGACTGTCTTTCTAGCATATACTCACTCTGTATTCTGCTGCTGGTGCGCTACTGAACTGCCTTGCTGATATTAATAATCTGTAATCTCTAAATGCGATAAACCTTTGAATTGCAGGCACACTTAAACCAAAGGCTCCCAGACTGTGCCCTGGTGAGACACCCAGTGAGAGTTTGCCAGAAGCCGGAGGACTTTTGGAGCCTGATCCCACAGACCCTCACTTTGGCCAGTAATTATAACACCTTAGATGGCTGATTGCTTGTGTAGGTTCTCACGGGCTGAATGGGGGTCTATGGATAGTTCTGTCATCGCTGCTTAGGGTCACCTTGTGGAGGTGTCACCCATGAGTTCCTTGCTCTGCACCCATCCCAGGGTATTAGTGAAGACTGGAGGCTGACAGTCAGTCGTGCTGATTCAGGACTAGGACAGGGGAGCTGGGTCAGCCTCTGAGCACAGGAATCAAAGGGTTTGTCTGCTCTGCAGTAAAACACTGGCAGCAGGCCCATGTCAGATATGTCGGGCTGGTCAGGTTGGGCTGCGGGGCTACAAAATTTCAGCGTAGACATTTGGGATCAGGTGGGAGCTGGGCTCTGGGACCCTCCCCGTGTCCCAGAGTCAGCTAACCTGGGCCAGCCGTGGGGGTTTTATTGCAGTGTAGACATACCCAAAGTGTGGCTTAAATAAGAGCTGTAAAATTCTGCTTAGATCTGTTTTCCTACTGTTTAAGCATCTCTCTCTCTCTCTTCTTGTTTACCCCTTTAAAATGTGGATCTTGAAGAGTCTCTAATAGCTGAGAGTTTTGAGGTAGCTTTGTCAAAACTGAAGCTTGGTGTAACCTTAGGTGATGCCGAGATACTAAAAATGCATTTGGCATTGGCTGATGTAACTGTCATGTCTGTGAAAGCATCTAGCACCAGCTAGTAAAATCAAAGGAAGAATTCCCACACACAGATTGCGTATTTTTGGAGCATCCTTGGATTCTTATCTGCGCCAGAGGTTAGTATTTCTTACCTTATAATTATTTCATAGGAACGTAGGACTGGGTCATCAAGTGCAGCCCCCTGCCATCTCAGGAAACCATGTCATACAATCATATAATTTCATATTAAAATAAAATTCAACCCCCCGCCCCATACCAGTGCTGCCAACTCTTGTTATTTTATTGCAATTCTCACAATATTCTGTATTTTTCTTAAACGCTCATTTAGGGTGACCAGATGTCCCAATTTTATAGGGACAATCCCGATTTTGGGGTCTTTTTCTTATATAGGTTCCTATTACCCCCCTACCCCGTGTCCTGATTTTTCACATTTGCTGTCTGGTCACCCTAGCCCAGTTCCTGGAGTCATGCGATCGCATCAGAATCAGCTTTATTTTTTTTAAAGTAACTTTAAAGCCCTTATGGTTGCAGGTTAAGGCTTGAAAATGTGAATCCTAAAGAAAGCATATAAAAAGAACCCCATTTGATTATTTTACAAATCTTATGATTTCTAAGCCAGTTTCATGTTTTTTGGGGGACCTGACGCATGATTTTTAAAATCTTGGGGGGTGGGCATCATTATTGGATAACATACAGAGAACTGTATGGAATTTAGTAGCTTACAGTCCTGCTGAAATCAATGGGAGTTTTGCTCTTGCCTTCAATGGGTTCAGGAGCAGACCCCTAGTATCCAGTGCACAACACGGTTGACTGTGCATCTGAAAAACTTATGATTTTGCAGTGGTCTAAGCCAGTCCCAGAGAATCATAACGGTCGTCCATTGAGCAGCAGCTCATGTAATCCTTCTGAAAGCCTGAATGGACACAATCAGGTTGCAAGACCTTCAGCAGCAGCACTGGATCTCCAAGGAGGTATTATAGTATGCCCTGCACAATAGCATCGGCTGCCGCTGAAGTGAACAGTGTGGAGCAGGCAATGTTTCGTCGGTGCCATTAACTCGGTTCATTTCTATAATCCATGGCTGGGAAGCTTATCGATAGGTTACGTTGCATTTGCCTGATGGCATCAAAATTATAGTTGTCTTTTCGAGCACAATCCGGAGAGGCGCACAATTCCTTGCAGTAGCACTGAGCCACACAGTGCTGGGTTTATAGGTCTTGATTCAGCCAAGCAGTTAAGCACATGAATACTGCCATTGACTTCAGAGGGACTTGCTTGAAGGTAGGTGAGTGCTTCCGGTCCATAGAACTGGAAAGGACCACTGAAACCCCATCACATAACCCCATTCGTAAATGTATCAAGCTCCATTGGAATGCTGTGCTAATTAGGTGGTTTGCCCCCACAACTCCGATTGGAAGCCTGTTCCAGAACCTCCCTCCTCTGACCGTTAGAGTAAGTACCTTGCAGAACTGGGATCTGAGTGCTGGTGAATGGTAGAGAGCCCTGGGTAATAAAGCCCTTCGTCTGCAGAATGGGAGCAGCGATCGTCCCTACCCTTGCATAACTCCCACTCCCAAACCCAACCTAGTGGGCCAGCCTCTGGCACTGAGAAGGTCGTTCTGCCTCTGGTCATTTCCCAAGCTCTCTGAGACTGCCAATAGCTGCCCTTCGGTTTATGACATAATGACTGTGTTTATCTGGCTTTAATTTACAATCAGATACCTAATGCTTTTCATCACCATCAACCATGCGTAGTCTATGAGGACCGTTGTGCCAGCCAAGTTGATGGCGTCGCACCAGGCATCATGTAGTCAAGTTCCCACCTCTGGCTCAATCTTGCAAATCCATGAATCTGTGGGGTGACTCCGTGGGTCGTACCAGGAAGGGTCAGGGCGTGCACTCCTTTGCGCATCGATGCAGAATTTGAGAGCACCGTGTGCCAGCATGGTTTTGTCCATCCTGGCAACATGGCCGAAGAGCATGCAACACCGCTTTTGAGTAGAATGAGCCCGAGTGCATTTGAACATTCGTGTTTACTGCACAGAATGACTCACTTGGCTGTATTTACTGCTTTTGTTCACAGCACTAGGAATTCTACGTGATCCTGATTCTCTGGCAATTTGGGAACATCCAGAGGTGCAGTGATTTGTAGATAGGCCCTGTCCAAGAACTGGAGTAATAAATTGCTAAATTTGATCAGATTTTGGTTGTTCCGTTTTCACAATGCTCCTGCAAGCGCCTCTGTCTCATTCTGATATTCACTCTGTGATCGTTTGTTTAACTCTTTACGATGCTACATAGCAGGGGCCCGACCCTGTCCTCTGTCGCTCCAATATGTTTGAGGGTGCAAAAGAGCTCTTAACTTTGTCCCATCTGTGTGCAAATAACAGGGCACAATATTTCCCTGGTGCTGAATGGGTGCCAGCTTTCACACCTCATTGAAAGTGGTGGTCTTCCAGAGAGGGTGACCTTCCTATCTTCTGAGGAGGTGTGGAGCTGTTAGCCATCTAGGCCCTAAGCCAAAGACCATAAAAGTCATTAGCTTCACTGGGCTTTGGATCAAGCACCTAGCGAGTAAACTGCAGTCATCAGCATGCTATGCTAGCTGTGGGGGAACTCCACCTACTCTGTGGAATCCTGCGCTGGCTTGCAAAATTCTTAGAGCAGAAGACACACGATGCAACATCCCCGATCGGCATAGCAGCACCGGCCAGGGCCAGGTTGTGCTCTTAGGTCATAAGAGCTCAGCTGGTGAACGGGAGAGCACTTCCGTGTATGTAACCGGTTATATAGGGATTGACTTTGAGGGATATGGTTAAAAATATGACGAGATCCAGATCCTGCAGTCAATCTGTACATGTAACTCTCATCAAAATCAACTGGAGTCTGACCTGAGGGACCTACCTGGCCCTTTAAATAAGCTACATACATGTAATAGTCTAGCAACTGGCTGCTGAATGACAGTGAGCTCAGTGACTTTCTTATATACAAGTTATTTTTTAATTGTTCCATTAAAATGTGTTAAGTCGTTAACACAACTCTGGGGCCCCATTCTGCGTCTACTCACAAGACTAGCTCTTACACCAGTTGCTACACTGATTGCAATGGAATTGCTCACATGAGTAAGGAGTTAACCACATGAGTATGTGTTTGCAGGATCAGGCCTGTAGACAATCAGTGTAACTAAAGATAGGACTAAAACTCAGTGAACAGTTTTCAGAGTAGCAGCCGTGTTAGTCTGTATCCGCAAAAAAACCAGGAGTACTTGTGGCTAGGGTGACCAGATGTCCCGATTTTTAAGGGACAGTCCTGATATGTAGGGCTTTTTCTTATATAGGCACCTATTACCCCCCACTCCCTGTCCCGATTTTTCACACTTGCTGTCTGGTCACCCTACTTGTGGCACCTTAGAAGTACTCCTGTTCTTTTTTCAGTGAACAGTTGATTCCTACAGGCAGTGCGGAGAGTGGAGAAGCAGCATGTGTTAATCTGAGTAGTGATTGCCATGTGAATATGGTGCTGAGAGCACTTGCTGGAGTAGAGTGGATTGTGCCTGGCAGCATCAGTCTGTGGGTGTGGCTATTGACATCTGTATGATGTATATGCATCCATTGCTCACAAAGGAAAATGCCATCGTGTTGGAAAGCTGTATCGGGTGATCTGAAATGTAAGCCAAGGGGAGTTCTGACTGAGTAAGGAAGTCAGGGTTTGGCTTTTAGCCTGGTTGGGATGAATTGGAACAGCCAGCAGGATTTGCGATCCTTTCCATTGAAAACCGAGTCTGCTGCTCGGAACAGCTTTCGCTTTTCAAATCTGTTGCAGGCGCAATGTGCTTTGCACTTGAAAGTTCGTTGTGGTGATTTTCCCAGAAGGGGCGTGAGATTTAGGGTGACCAGATAGCAAATGTGAAAAATCGGGACCGGGGATAGGGGGTAATAGGAGCCTATATAAGAAAAAGACCCACAAATCGGGACTGTCCCTATAAAATCGGGACATCTGATCACCCTAGGGAGATTCATAACTACACTGCTTTAGTCTGAAATTATATCAAATACCAAAACCTAGCCTCGTCTTTCTTTGCATTTGTTTGCTGCGTTTGTTTCTGTCTCCATTTGCATTGTTTTTCTCTTTTGTACCATGCATCTCTTTTATATTCCAACAACATCAAATGAACTGATAATGGCCCTTTAGCCTGTCATCTTGACACTCATGCTCAGTCTAAAACAGCCAGTGAAATGTAAGTGTCTCATATTGATAGTCTAGCAACTGGCTGCGGAGTGACCAGCCAATCTCAATGGATCTGTACATGGTGCATTTCATGTAGCTAGCGTATTAATGATATTCAGGCAATAAAGACTCCCTTGAGAGACTTGGGTCCTGATCCAAAGCCCATTGGAGTCAATGGAGATCTTTCCATTGACTTCAGTGAGCTCTGGAGCAGGCTCTTAGTATGTGTAGTTATAGTGTTATCCATAGTTCCACTAAATATTTGATAGCGAGTATAATATACAACATACTGCTGTGAGCTGCAGATTAATGAAGGGTGACAGAGGTGCTTTTGGAAATGATATTCATCACAGAATCAACGATGGACCGTCAACTAGCCCTGACCTGAGGCGGGGATGATGTTCGGAGCCAAGTTAGAGCTAAATTCTATCAGGCTGTGGGGAACCTATGCTCCTCTCCTGGGGCAGATACAGTAACAGTGAGCTAGGTGCTGAAAGGCAGATAATTGCCAGCTGTTCGGTCGCTGCAATTCCTCCCCCACAGGGCAATGCATTGGCTTCCCCTCATGGGCTCAGAGTCCCCTTGGGCTGTGCACTAGCAGGCAAGTTGCCATCAGTTATTCAGCCCGTCAGAATTGGTTTCATGGCACCCCGGTCATACCCACTCCAGAGGAATTGGTATTTTGGGAAAGCTCTGGCAGCCAGTTCCATTGCAGCAGCACTGTCAGAGAGCTGGGGAGGACAGGGGGCTCCATGCAGATGGCCCTGCCCTCCTGCCGTTTCCCTAAGATCCACTGGTTGTGGGGCAGAGCTGCTGGCTGCCCCACAAGGGAGCAGTATTCCTTCCCCCTCCCAATCGCGCCCGATTCAGACGAAACTCTGTTAGAGACTCTACAGAATTTCCCTCCCTTGACATCCCTTTCCTGCAGAAACAGCCATGGGAGAGCTCAGTCCAGGGCAGAGAAAAATGGATGTGATCTGATGGCCGCTGTAGAAGTGTCTCGGAGGTCATAAAAAATAGGGGGAGAAAGTTGGGTGAGCCTTCTGACTATGGTTTGGCAGAGGTGCAACAAAAGGTAGCGGCCGTGCATTTGTCCATTCCAGTAGGATCTAACCTCATATCAGAAGCTCGTGTTCATATTTTTTCATGGCTGGCACTATAGGTGCTGGAACAAAAGGCGAAGTGATTATATCCAGGGTTTGCAGTTTGGTTCAATGGCCCTCAGCACCCGCACGGTACAGATTGTTCCAGCACCTCTGGCTGGCGGCCAAGGCTACTTAAAAGTGATTGCCATGTTACTGCCATCAAAATGCAGTATTAAAACTATTTAGTGTGACGGCTGCCATCTTGGCTGACACATCCAGGGTTGCATCGGGGAGCTCCAGAGTTAAAAGCATGAACTGCTGCAGCTTGAAGTGAAGAGTCAAAGTTCTCTAGCTGGGGCCGTATCCGACTCATATAGGGCGTGGGCCAGGCATTGCTGAGGTAACACGCACGCACCAGGTGGTTACGTTAGCACGGTAATGTCAGAGATTTCACAGGACATGATCTTTCTGGCAGCATTTTCTAGCAGCAACAATCCACTTCTGTTGTGGGCTCGGGGTGTAGATGTTTTATGAATACGGCTGGGAGCGAGGAACTCTTGCGCTCTAGCCCAGCTACCGACACCGAGTCCCTGGGGGATCTCGGGGACGTCATTTAGCAGCACGGTTCCTTTGTGTCCCCATCTGGGCTCACATTTACTGAGCCACGGACCCGCTTGTGACAGGGTGAAGCAGGCAGTCTGGACTCCATGCAGGGCTGTGCGGCAGTCCACAGTCCAGCTCTGCTTGTGAGCACCGTGACAAAGGGGGAATTTAGAAGTGTGCCAGAGAAGGGCCAAGAACAGAGCTGAGGGGTTGGTGTGGATCAACCAGTTATTGCCCCCACAGAGACAAGGCAGGAGCTACTCCTGTTCTGAGACTGGGATAGCAGCCAGAGAATGGCTCCCCTCCGGAGAGAAGCGTTCTTTCCCCAGTCCTTTGGGGCGATCCCAGGGCACAGCTCAAGCAGTGAGATACATGCAGGGGGCAGGATATGGGGCTAGATGACTCTGGCTGCTATTTATGCATCATCACCTTCAGTACAGGGACTGACTGCTGCACCACAGTCAACAGTCCCAGCCATAAGTGGAGGAAGCTGGTCCATTGTCTATGGCTCTATCCTGCAACTCAGGAGATTCATGTTTGAATCTTTGCTCTGCTACAGACTTCCTGGGTAACCTTGGGCAAGTCATTTAGTTTCTCTCTGCCTCAGTTCCATCTACAAAATGGAGGTAATAGTCTTCCCTTGCTCCTCAGTCTCAGTACATTAATGGCTGTGGGGTGCTCAGATGCTCTGGTGATGGGGCCATATAAGAATTTTAAATAGATAACCGCTGGAGCTCGCGGGTACTGTGTACTATGCCTGATAGGTGAATCTTTTTTGATGATTAGCCATATACAATAAAATCAGTGCAAGGAAATGGATACTAGATGTGGCTTGAGAGCTGTAGTTAATATCTGAATCTATTTGCCTTAAATCGGAAATATCAATAAATGTATATCAGCATGTGCTTTGACTCTATCCAGGTTACAATTTACAGTGTTTACAACAAGCAGGGAAAAGCCTGAGTGAAGAGATTAGAAATACCTCAGTTACATAAAGCACGGGAAGGAAAGCTTTTGTTAACTGTCGATCATTCGGCCAGTGTTTTCAGAAGTGGCTAATGATTTTGAGCACCTCCGGTTCTGGATGCCTCAGAGCGGCCTGATTTTCAAACAGCGCCGAGCACCCGCCCTCTAAAATCAGGCCATTTTCAGGTGTCACACGTTGGGTGCCCACAAGTTGAGGCAACCAAAATCACTAGTCACTTTTGAAAAACCTTGGCCTTAAACTCACCAGCTGTTGAGATAATATTATGTTGGATTTAGGGAGCGTGTGGCATATTTCCCCACTCTGCTGCTTGCATAAACATGAGGTCATGAACTAATGTACTTTGGGTGAAGGGAGACAAAGCCTGTCTCCCTTTTGTTCCAAGTGATCTTAGGTCCTTCCCACAGCAGTGACAATGCAGATATAAAAATGTAAAGAACACAAGCAGGATCAAAGCACCTATCTAAACATTACCTCCTATACATAAAACCAATGGCCTATTCATAACTGGAGCAGAACCAGATGGCCAAAGCTCATGTTTTCTCAGCCAGGGATGCTGATCCTTTTCAAATTGAAATCTGCAACTAGAGTTATAAATAGTAAATGCATGCATTTTGGTACCAGTTTTGTTCCATTGTTTCTCGTCTCTTTTGTTAACCAAAAGCAAGTTCTGCTTTGATGTAAGTCCAGAAGGGCTCCTTATGTTTTGGAATATGGCTCCTGAGATGTTTTGTAAATACAGTTACAGCTGATTTTTCAAAATTTTATTTGTAAAGGCTTGTACCATTGGCCCCTTTCTGGTGTTAATATATTGCTCTTGTCTGAAAGAGAAGGCATGAAATGCTTGAAATTGCACTATGCTTTTCACACAATCCCGTGGCCGTGTTGCTATAGCTAAGGCTCGTCAGTGACTCCATTATAAACTCCTGCTTGCAGAAGTTGTTTTCCTAAAACAATCTCTATGCCGTGTTTATATTATACAAATGTAGAATGACTAGAAGTTTATTAGTGGGTGGTTAAATGTTTGCATAACGGACAATTTCTTTGAAATGTGATGAGTCCATCACAAAGGCTGCTGTCTTTCTGGACTTTGGAGGGTGCGGGGGGGGGGGGGGGGGAATCTATTGTAAATTTTAACTTCAGAACGCTGGTTGCCACACAGCACTGAAAATCTATTAAGTACATATCATTGTAAACAGTGATTTCCCTACACCCCCCTGAATTTCCCCAACCCCCCCCCACCCAGTTTTGTGAACTAGTTACATGCCAATTTAGTGACACCCCCCCCCCCAGTAAATTCAAACACCCCCCCCTAATTTCAATTCCTGGGGAGGCCACTGATTGTAAAGCTCCCCACCTTTTTAACATTGTGTGCTGCAGTGTAATATGCTGTGGAAAAGAGATGCTCACAGTGGAGGTCAGCTCATGCCTATCAGAGACAGGAAGTGTTGTGGAGACCTGACACCCCCAGCAGGTGCTCCAGTAGTACCAGTTCTGGGAGTGGGGCCAGCCCCGTGATGCTCAGGAAAGTGCAGGGTGTTCAATTGCGGAGAATAGAAAGGGAGAGGCAGGGACTGGGCCAGGTGCCATCCAGCTCTTAGTGTCTCAAACGCTTCCTGGAGTGTCTCTTTAAAATAGTATTTCACATCAGGCCTCTGCCAAGCAGGAACAAGACACCAGCAGCCATTAGGACAGGGCAGCTGCTTCTCCTGGGGTGCCCAGCCCGCGCTGTGCCAGGTGCAAGGCTGACTGTGGAGTCATGACACTACATCTTCCCCCTTCTCATTCCAGCTCCTCCTTAGGTGGCGCATGGAGGGAACAATTCTGGCCCCCCACCCCCAAGCACACTGCTCTTTACAAGGGGAACTCAAGAGCGGGCTGGGGAGAAGGACCCCGGGCCCTCTTCCACCAAGCATCAGAATCCAGGTTGGGGCTCGCCTTGATGCGCCTACCTCTCCTGGAGTTGTTCAAGAACCGCTTGGGGTTGTCGGGTACCGTGCACCCACTTCTGTCCTCGGCTGCTACTCCGCAGCACCCATTGAAGTGAGGGAGCAGTGCATGAGGAAGTGGGGGCAGAACCGGGCTAGTCATTATACACCTGGACAAAGTAGTTTAAGTGTCTGAGCCCAGGTCTACACTAGGGGTGGGGGTCGATGTAAGGTACGCAACTTCAGCTACGTGAATAACGTAGCTGAAGTCGACGTACCTCGATCGACTTACCGCACTGTGAGGACACCGCAGGGTCGACTGCCCCCGCTCCCCCGTTGACTCTGCTTCTTCCTCTCGCCGGGGGTGGATTGCCGGAGTCAACGGCAGAGCGATCGGGGATCGATTTATCGCATCTACACTAGACGCGAAAAATCGATCCCCGAAAGATCGATCGCTCCAGTGGGTAATGTAGACAAGCCCTAAAACAGCTTCATGAGTCCTACAAGCTGCCATCCCTAGGAAGCTTAAAATGTGGCCTTCTAGGTCAGTGAGTCTGAACTCTTTCATACCACGACAGTCCTGGGCCCTCCTTCCACATAGCTGGGAAAGGCTGTGGTTGTGACCCACTGTAGATTGCAAACCCCAGGCCCAGAACTCCTGTTCTAGGTTGTTACCAAAGCCACACGGGCGTGGTGGACATGGAGTGTGATTAGTGGTGGCCCTTAGAATCTTGCCAGCTTTACCCAAGACAAATCAGCACAGTTACCTCCCTGCCTGCAGCATTCCCTTGCGCTCTGCCATGGTTACTATAGGACGTATCTGGACTACTTTAACATGTTTTTGGAAAGATCTGGCCTAGTTCAAACAGGAATTATTTTGGGGGCAGTTCTCGGGCCTGTGTTATGTAGGAGGTCAGATCACAATGGTACCTTCTGGCCTTTGAATCTATTAAAAAATACTGACGATATCCACTTGCAAATACTTATATAGAGCCTGATTCTGGTACCCTTGCCAAGGCACTCTTGAAGCCATGGTGATGGGCACTGCATGAACCTAGATAAATGTTGAATAGTACTTTCCTGACTGAAGTAGCCCCATGGAGTTCTGTGGTACTGTTTAAATGAGCAAAGATGGTGGAGTCAGCCCCTCAGTCATCTAAGACGGTTGCCAAGATATGACGGGCCACCACCCTATGTCCATAGAAAGACACATAAACTGGCTTCTTCAACTAAACTTTCTCACAGCCACAATACAAACAACACTGAAGAAAGGGAGACGGTGTAGGAGCTGCCTCACGGGAAGCAGGGAAGAATCTAGACCAAGTGTGGCCTATATATATATTGAGACTGTGACAATTTTTGTAGGGCCCTAAAATACAAGAAAGATGCTTACAGTATAAAGGTTAGCTATCTGATGGATAGATAGATACTATATATTCTGTTTCCCTGGACTTTTATGAGTTTAGTGTCCTTCAGGAGACACATTATTCAAAGTTTATTTAAAAAAAAAAACCCAACTAATTTAATTGTAGGATATTGTCACAATAAGGGGACCAGAAAATTGTATTGCAGAACTCCCCTGCAGTTGTCACTGAGAAACCTCCTGTCTGCTGTGTGAACAGAGAGAAGATATTATATGTGAAACCATTGCCTTAATCCAAAGGCGTTGCGTCACTTTAAAGTTGAAGGAGAGTATTAGCTAATATATTTATATTTTAACTGCTGCGCTTAACAATGGAATGAAAGAAAAGTGTTAGCAGAGGTCAAGCATTGTTTGAATGTGTTGCAAATGGTTTCCCAGGGAAACCGCAAATCAGTACTCATAGCTTGCTGCAGCATCTCCAGAACAACACTAGATTCCAGCCATAGCCGAGTGTTTACTATTGTACTGGGCACCAAAAGCAATGCAGAGGCTAAAGACGAAGTGAGTGTACGTCTTAGGAGAACAATTTAACAGGATGAAGAAACATTCAGCGAGAGTGGCACCATTAGCATCTTACAGTGTTTCTGAATTAAATTCACCTATACCGGACGGTAAATGCTCTTTTACTGCATATCTACCCTTAGGGATGCAATTAGTTTTCATGCTACTCTTGTTCTTTTCCAATTTATATATCTTATATTTTTAAAAAAGTAACTGAAGCCTTTAAATATTTCTGGCTCTTTATTTCATTTTTTATTTTAAAATGAGTGCAGTCAGAAATGTCTAGTTTTTCAATATGCAACTGGTATGGGAACAATTTTGGGTGGAGAAACTAATATTAAAATGAAGCAGAACTGAAAAAGTTGGTTTGCTTTTGTTTTCACTGTTAGAAAAGGTACAAAATTTAGCTCTGTGCTAGCTTCCCCAGTTGTCCGTAGTATTTATATAGCATGCTCGAGATTTAGCCCTGCGTTTTAAACATTGTAATGTGAGGCACTAACTTCCTATGCTTGCTGTCTCTTAACTTAAGATAGAAGAGACAGTAATAGGTCCTTTACGCTGGTCCCCTTCCCCTTATTTGTTAGAACAGTAGCGGATATGAACAACTGCATAATACACATATGCTACAGAATAGCAATTGCGGGGAAAATGTTTCCTATGTTATTGAACTGAAATGACAACCTAACGTAAAGTGTAGCAGGAATGCTCATTTTCATTCCCTGCTGAGTGCTAACTTCACGTCACTCTTATTTCTCAGCGTTACAGATGATCGCTATACATTAGCTGGTGATATAGATAAAAAGCTTGGAACATAAAATATATAACAATATATTTCTGGGTATAAATTTAAAAAAAAGGTTTGAAAAAGCCTTTACTATTGCTCAAGTTCATTTTATTTGAATATATGTCCATAGGAACCCCACGCTTTAAGTACTTTCTTTCAAGTTTACCATATTTGAATTTAAAACATCTCAAAGAGCAGAGGAGTTCTTTCAAAAGTTGCTTACTGAGGCAGAAATACATTTTAAATGTACTATTTATGGTATGTTGTTGAGGATGCTTTTGCTGTCGTGTTGTAAGAGGCATTGTATCTCTGGTTTGTTTGTTGTGGCTCTTGCTAGCAATGGAAATGTTATTACTTTGCATTGTATGTTAAATTCAGTACTTTGTTCATGATGAAAAGAAAATGATGGCACTTTTTCAAATACTGTATAGTGCTTATCAACAAAAGCATGATAGCAGTGTGACTTAAAGTTCCTGAATCTATAAGGACATGACTGGCTAAATTTCAGGTGGGACTAGTTTCCTATACGAGAGCAACTATTTTAGAAATCATCTATCGCACTTTGACTGTGGCATATGTGGGATATGTGACACTAATATTTACACAGTATGTTTGCAGCTGGTCTAGTTAAATTTGGTTTCTTTTCCGATAAAAGTCTTAAAGAAAATCAAAGGTGCAGCTAGAGCTGAGTTCTTATGTCGATCCTCTCTGTGGTCTTGTGGCACCTGATTTAAAGAAGTGCTAAATGTTCATTCATATATTCAACCCCTAGTAAGTGTCCTGCTTTAAAGAAATGGTGTTCAAATTATAATCATTTAGCTCAGTTAACTCACCATCACCACTGGTGAGCTGCTGTTATTAGTGGTGGTTGCTGTTATTTGAAGTGTGGTAGCACTTAGGAGCACCAGTCATGGCCCGGGATCCCATTGTGCTAGGTGCTGTACAAACACAGAACAAAAAATGGTCCCTGCCCCAAAGAGCTAACAAACGAAGTATGTGACAGGAGATGGTTCCCTAAAGGTTGCCACAGTCAAAACACTGTGAAGAATACCAGTTCCAGGGGCCAGTCTTCACCTTGTCCGGACACTGGTCTGCAGCCCATGGGGGACAGGAATGTTTGGAGTCCACCGGAGGTTACACTGGCCCACTTCCACAGGGAAGAAGTAAACCCAGCTGTTTAAATAAGAATAAAAGGGTGTGGACTATGGGGAAGTGGCCGGATGGCAGAATTTATCATTTCAGACAGGTCAAGGATGGAAGCATTTGTCCTCCCGATGAAACTAGCAAGGGCAGAACAAAAATCAAAGCTCCTGCTAGCTCATATATTAAATGCAAATATGTGCAGCCAGATTCACAGGTCTGCAAAGATTCCAGCTGGCCTTTCCAAAGATTCCTCAAGGAGGTAGGCACCCAACTTCAGATGAATTAGTTTTGGGTGCCTGACTCCCTTAGGCTCCTCTGGAAAATCCCAGTCTCAGACTGGTCAGACCTCCTTTGACAAGTTATGACACCATCAGAAAAATTATTTAGTTTTGACTTACCATGTATGAAGACAAAATTACCATTTCCAACAACAACATGGAATCAGCAGTGACCTACCAAGAGATTTGCTTGTCTCTGTCCAATTCCTAGGGATAGGTGTTCATATAGCAAATAGCCACTGGCAGCAATTTTTGCAACTTTGCTGGGAGCCTCAGTAGAGGCCAAAGACTGAATTAGCAGGGAGGCTAAGCTGTTCTTGAGAGGCGATCTTTGGGTAGTGAGGCATGTGGATGAGGGAACAGATATACACGTACATTGTGGCTGATTGTGCTGTACCTCTTTTGTGGATAAACAGAGACTGGAGTGTCTGTAGTTTTCCATCCAGTACCTTTCTTGAGCAGTAACCAACCAGAGATCATAATCAAATCTAAACGATACCGCCAACCACACCCACAAATACCAACTTGTATTAGGTCCCTCCTTTCCCAAAAGTCTGAGGAAAGAGGCATTTCCCCCAAAGAAATAGCAGAGATTTTTCCTATCTGTATAAATCCCCCTGTGACAAGAGGGTCTGGTACCAATGGTGAAAAACTCTATTAGGGATCACCCTCTAAAAACAGCAGAGTTGTCTGAGACTGGTTTTTGGCCTGGGAATCCCCAGTGACAGAAACCTCTTCAAAACCCTCCACGCACAGGATGAAATTAGAAGGGACAGTCTCACTGTTGGACAGTCTGAAATTTCACATGGACTTGCTCTGTGATGTGAAAGCCTTGGGCTGGAAGGGAGTTCCACATGACTCCTCTTAATGATGTTCCCCTCTACTGACCAGCATGGAGCGAAGCAAAGCAGCAACAAAGATGGAAAGAAAGGTGCTGGATATGGTCTAAGAGGACAGGAGTTGCAAGCCTGAATGCTCCCCTGTCTGTCTTTCCACCCCACCAAGTCCAGGGGATTCCCTTTGAAAGAGTAACATGTGGAAGAGACTCTACAGGAATTTAGGCTTGGGGCATAGTCAGCCAAAGGGGTGAACTAAGGAGCAGTTGCTCTATGTAGAATGCTATCTGGGAAAAGAAACTAAGGCAGCCTCAAATCTTTCTGAACTGTGGGTCCTCAGCAGCTCTGGAAACCTGCCCAAGGTGCCTCAAGTTGGGAATCCCAAACTAGTGGATGCTTTGGGAACCACTGGCCTTAATCTCAGGCAATTTGTCATAGAGTTTGATGCTGGTTTGACCAGCACTAGCTCCTCACAGCAGCATTAGTATGCCATGGAGAGGCCAGGAGCATGCAGCTGTGGTGAACCGGTCATGCTGCCTGGGGTTGTGTGAAGAAACTTCTACTACGTGTCTCTCATGAGGGAATCTGCAGGGTTGGGATCTGAGAATTCCTGGGGAGCCAGCTAGAGCTGGTTACAAGGACGACCTTTCTGTTTCGGGACAAGCTTTCAAGGTTCTGAAATTTTTTGTTCCAATGTGGCATGAAAGCAAAGACTTCAAATGTTTTCATGAAGCAGTGTAAAAATGTCCATTCCTGGAGCAAAACCAGCAAGTTTTCAGTTCTGGTGTCACCTCAGAAACTTTCTCGCTGAAATCTATACATCTCCACAACACATTTCGGCTTCAACGCAACAGCATATTTCAGTGAAAATACATTTTTGTCGAAAATGTTCTGAGCGGCTCTAGAGCTACCCACTCCGTCTGCTCAGCAGGTCATGTCTCCCCATGCGTCCGTGGGAAAGAAATAGTAGCAAAGTTTTGATGTTTTTCTGGCTGTCTCAGAATGCCACTTATACATTTTACAGGGTGCTGGGAAATAATGGATTGGCCCTTCCATGCCTCAGGTCTCTGTAAAATGAGCATAAGAATAGTTCATTTATCCCACCCTTTGATTTGTTTATTTGTCACAAGTCAGGCAGAGATCCCTACTGGGACTTTAACACACGCTTACAGTTAAACCCGGGCTTAATCCTGTCATGAATTGGAACCCTAGATTGTGTGTGTGTGTGTGTAAATGTATACCGTGCTTAGCACAGTGGAGCCTCTGCGGATGTCTCTGTAATGCAAATACATATATAAAATTGTAAAGTTGTGCATTGTGTGTGTCTGTGCCTGTTAAAAGACGTCTTTCGAGGCCTATGTATCTCCGTGAATTTATTACACTAGATAACAGTAGAGCCCGCCAATCGTATTATTATTATTTGAAATATGAGTGGTTTCTCTCATAATGTCCAAAAACTGAGCTTGATTTTCCTCTCACAGCAGTTTTATGCCAGTGTAAAACCATAGATTTCAGTGGAGCTACTTTTGATTTACTGCAATGAAAGTGAGATCAGAATCCAGCCCATAGACAGGGCTGTGTCTGTCTGGAGATAGCCCTAAATAATAGCATTGATTGGATTCTTGGGCTTTTCAAAATTGTGTGTGTGTGTGGGGGAATTTATAACCTTTTATTTTAGGAATAAAATGTATACATTTGTGAAGCTACAAGAGGCAATGCACAGTAAGTTTTATTCCAAAGATGGGTCATAATAAGAGATTTGCTTTTGACGTGTGTTGCCCAGCATTAGATCAGATGTTTTGTGTTTAGGTATCCCAACCGCCAATGCATCAACACCAGATGATGGGCCTGAGCCAAAGCCCATTGGAGTCAATGAGAATCTTTCCATTTACTTCAGTCAGTATAGGGTCAAGCCCAGTGAGATAGCCACACTTTGGGCTGCCATGTTTGTGGCAAAAGATATCCCTTTTTTCATTAATTTAAAACCATATGTTAGCGAGAGATGAAATACAAGGACACGATTCTGAAGCTCTTACTCGGGTAAACAGATGGTACATCTACACAGCAAAGAAAAACCCCTGGCGGGCCTATGACTGCCGACTCAGCTCAGGGAGCTCAGGCTGCGGGGCTTTCATGGCTGAGTAGATTTCCGGGCTAAGGCTGGAACTTCGGCTCTGGGACCTTCCCACCTCTCAGAGTCCTAGAGCTCAGGTTCCAGCCAGAGCCTGGATGTTATAACAGCAAGCTCCGCAGCCTGAGTTGGCTGGCCCAGGCCAGCCACGGGTGTCGAGTTGCTGTGTAGACATACCTTCAGTGGCCTAGTTCCTTCCTTCCCACAGAAACTCTTGGGAGGAAATCACAGAATCATGGAATATTAGGGTTGGAAGAGACCTCAGGAGGTCATCTAGTCCAACCCCCTGCTCAAAGCAGGACCAATCCCCAACTAAATCATCCCTCACAAAGCCCATGTAAACGGACGTCAAAGGGTTTGGATCAGGCCCAGAATGCCCTAGGGGGCAGGGTTAATTCCTACACACTCTAACTTCATGGATTCCCCAAACATCCTGGATCCTGTGTCTCCACGTTGACCTATGTGTAAGGGGACTGTTGGCCCCTTACAAAAACTCAGTGGGGTTGTTTTGGTTGGGTAGCTCCCAGTACCAAAAGGAAGGGGAAGGGTCGATGGGAAATCAAGACCCTGGAACTGACAGTCCCCAGGAACAATGGGGAGAAGCCAACACTCCAGGTCAGCCTGATTGACAAGGCGGGCAGGCTAATGAGGGAGTCAGGAGGCCGGGGGGTCCCATCCTCCATGTGAGCTGGAATTGCCTGGAACAGAGTGGGGGTGAGCTAAGGAGAGAGCAGGGGCCCGAGCTGAGCGGGAGAACAGAGCTGCACCAGCCAGCGCCAGAGAGAACCAGAGAAGCAGCCCAGGGGGAGCAGGGTCAGTGTCTCTTTGAGCCTTACCCTGCAGCCAGCTTCCTTCCCAGACACAGATTCTTGACCCCAGGGAGAGCCCACTCCCAAGAGATCTGTACACACAGGTTCTCCTTTGCATGGAGAGTACTTGGGGCAAAGGTGGAAACATTAGGGTCCTGGGTAGAACGGTTTCAGCTGAAGCACTTTCACAACTAAATATGGAGTTTTGTCAAAAACAAATTTTTCATGGGAAAAATGTAGCTTTTGATAATTTTTTTTTAATGGGGAAAATTCAAAATGTAATGTTCTGTTTTGAATTGACATTTTGGAACGTTGACATTTTTAAACAAAATGTTCCAATTGGATATGTCAAAAGTTTGTTTCAATTTTTCCAAATCAAAATGTTTCAGAACTTTTTGTTCCATGAAAATTTTCGAGGTGTGTGTGTGTGTGTGTGTGTGTGCGCGCGCGCGTCTGTTTTGGGACAAAAACAAGTGTCAAAATATTGGAATTTCCTGGGGAATGGAAATTCCATTTTCCAAACAGCTCTAGTCCTGAGTATGGATCACATGATTCACTCTAATGCTTCTAAATCCAAAATTAGCTCAATACTACCGTAATTGTATGGCCCAATCCAACTCCCATTTAAGTCAATACAAGCCTTTCCACTGAGCTGGGTCAAGACCAAATTCTGAATACTCTAAAATGTATCATTCTCCATCACTGAGAGAATTAAAAAAAAATATAGCCGATATATTTCAAAATGCAGCATTTCATTCTCCATCTGCCGACCCCACAGCAGAAATGATCTCATAAACATTATTCCAGGGGCTGTGCTGATGTTTTCATTGATGCTGGCAGATAGAGATTTTTATTTTTGGTGTCATACAAATTGAAGTTATTGCTGTTTAAAGAGAAATGGAGCTATTCATTTGAGTACTGTTCAAATCAGAGTGAGGAAGAATCTGTTTGGCTAAGTGGAGAAGGACAAAATTAGCAAGAGAAAGATAATATCTTTTCAAGCTTCTAAAGGGGCTTTAAATAAGATAAAAGTACAAGTATGAACTAAATACCATGTGAGCTAAGAATAATGGAGCATGGACTTGAATAGTGATTTGGTTTTTTGCAAGCTCTGCCTCCTCTTGTCCCATTTTCAGTGAAGGGTCTGATCTAAAGCCTGCTGAAATCAGTGCCAAGAGTCCCATTGTGGTTTGGATCGGGCAAAAGATGAAGACCTCCACACTCACACAAGGGCTAATGTCTGACACATGCCCTTCAGATTTCCATGTTTGCAAAGGGAACGTGCACTTAGGACCAACGTGCCCTTAAGACCAGGTTTTTGTAACTCCTCCCATAGCACATGCATGTACACATTTGTAGGCAGAGTTACTGCAGTGGCACTCAGAGGTTGGGAAATTGAACGTGCAGTCAGTAGTGTGGAAACTACACATCCAAATGAGCCGTAGCTTCATCCAGTGGTTACAGCGAGGGATTGGGAGTTGGGATACCAGGATTCTAGTCAAGGGTTTGCCACTGACACATCGGGTGGCCTTGGGCAAATCGCTTAACATCTGTTTCTTAGTTTCCCTATCTGTAATGTGTAAATAATAATAGTTACCTATTTACCTACCTCCTATGGGGGCTGTGAGGATTAAAGTGATTTAAATGTATTAAGTATGTGCATTAAATGCTAAATATTATTACTAACGTGGTGCATATATTCATGCTTTGTGCACAGACCTTTAGCTCCTTTCTTTCCCAATTTGGCCCTGCATGTAAAAATGTTACACCTTATATTGCTGGTGTTTTAAAGGCTGCATGGGAGTTTTTAAAAGTTTTACTTCAATAGAGGATGCAGAGGATGGTGCAGTGATTAGGACCCTAGCCTGGGATTTGGGAGAATCTGGGTTCAATTTCCTTCTCTGCGATAGACCTTCCATGTGACCGTGGGCAAGTCACTTAGCCTCTCTGTGCCTCAGCTCTCCATCTGTAAAATGGGGATAATTGATGTAATAGGCATCACAGAAACTTAATAGAACAATTATATCAATGGGACCCAGTAATCCCGGGGTACATCATATATAGAAATGACAGAGTAGGTTGCGCTGTTGGAGGAGTGGCACTATATGTGAAAGAAAGCATAGAGTCATATATAGTAAAAAGCATAATGAATCAAACTGTACCAGAGAATCTCTGTGGATAGAAATTCCATGCTTGAATAATAAAAATATAGGAATAGACTACAGACCATCTGACCAGGATGGTTATGGTGACTGTGAAATGCTCAGGGTGATTAGAGAGGCTACAAAAACAGAAAACCCAATAATAATGGGGGATTCAACTATCCTCATATTGACTGGGAACATGTCACCTCAGAATGGAATACAGAGGAGAACATTTCAAGACACCATTAATGATGGCTTCTTGGAGCAGCTTGTCCTGGAACCCACAAGGGGAGGGACAATTCTTGATTTAGTCTAAGTGGCACACAGGATTGGGTCCAAGAGGTGAATAGAGCTGAATCGCTTAGTAATAGCGACCATCATGTAATTAAATTTAACATCCATGTAGAGGGGCAATACCAAAGAAACCCACCACTGTAGCATTTAACTTCATAAAGGGGAGCTACTCAAAAATGAGGGAGCTAGTTAAACAGAAATTAAAAGGAACAGTCACAAGAGCGAGATGCCTGCAAGCTGCATGGAAGCTTTTTAAAAACACCATGATAGAGGCTCAAATTACATTTATACCCCAAATAATAATTTTTAAAAAATCAGCAGGAGATCAAAAAAATAAATAAATCACCATGGCTGAACAACAGAGTAAAAGAGGCAGTTAGAGCCAAAAAGGCATCTTTTAAAAATTGGACGTCAGATCCTCCTGAGGAAAATAGAAAGGAGCATAAGTCCTGGCAAATCAAGCGCAAAAGTATAAATCAGGCAGGCCAAAAAAGAATTTGAAAAGCTACTAGCAAAAGACACACAATTAATTTTAAGTACGTTAGCGGCAGGAACCCTGCCAATCAGTGTGACCACTGGACAATCGAGGTGCTAAAGGAGCATTCAAAGAAGACAAGGCCATTGTGGAGAAGCTAAATGAATTCTTTGCTTCGGTCTTTGCTGCAGAGTATGTGAGGGAGATTGTCATACCTGAGCTATTCGTTTTAGGTGACAGGTTTGAGAACCTCTCCCAGATTGAGGTGTCAGTAGAGGAGGTTTGGGGACAAATTGATAAATGAAACAGTAGTAAGTCACCGGGGCCAGATAGTATTCATCCAAGAGTTCTGAAGGAACTCTTACATGAACTGCAGAACTACAGGATAGCTCATGTAACACTGATTTTTTTTTTTAAAGACTCCAGATGTGATCCTGGCAATTACAGACTCGTAAGCCTAACTTCAAGACCTGGCAAATTGGTTGAAACTATAGTAAAGAACAGAATTATCAGACACATAGATGAACATATGTTGGGGAAGAATCATGGCTCACCAATCTACTAGAATTCTTTGAGGGTGTCAACAAGCATGTGGACAAGGGTGATCTGGTGGATATAATGTACTTGGACTTTCAGAAAGCCTTTGACAGGGTCCTTCACCAAAGGTTCTTAAGCAAAGTAAGCTGCCACGGAATAAGAGGGAAGGTCCTTCCATGGATCAGAAACTAGTTAAAAGATAGGAAACAAAGGGTAGGAATAAATGGTCAGTTTTCACAGTGGATAGAGGTAAATAGCTGGGTCCCCCAAGAATTTGTAGTGGGACAAGTCTGCCAAGACTGGGGGAGGTTGGCAAGGACCCCCTTTGTCATAGTAGACACTGGAACATACTGTACCGAACTGACCTGCAGATGTGTCACAAAGACATTTTTATATTTAGTGCTTCAATGGGTTTTGAAGCTAGAAGGGGAGCGGTACAGTGCCAAACAGATCAATACCCATTTGCACAGTAATACAGACTCTCTGCACTAACTTTGGGTGATTCCTCCCTGGGCTTCATTGACTGACAGTCAGGGGGTGGGTGAAGCCATGACTCTGCCCACTCCGTCCTCACTTGTATCTGCTCCAGAGCTCCTACTTTCCCAATCCCTATGTCCAGGATCCTCAATGTGGGCATAGTCTATGTGGGTGTATCAGGGGCACAGAGGGGGGGATTTATTCCCTCTTATTGTTGTAGCAGGGTACAAACTCTTAGATTTAATCTACAAACTCTTAGATTTAAGCACCTGGTGTAAGAGACCCATCCTGCAACTGTCACTCACGTGAGCAATCCAATGAATGACATACTCATGTGAGTAAGGGACACAATTGAACTGAGCAGCAAGTTTTGGATTTACTGCTGTTCTTGGAAATTCATGAATGGCAGAATCCAAAAGGAATCCACAGGAACTAATCAGCCAATTAAGATCATACATTAACCATTTGCTTACTTGAATAATCAAAGCAGAGCATGAAGTTATGCTCTTGCTAGCTCTATGCAGTCCCATGATGTCACTTCCTGTTCTCCTGTGTATTATTTGTTAAACTCGCTTGTGGATTTATGTATTGTCTTAAAATTACATTATAAGCTTTTTGGGGTGGGAGACATGTCATACTGCAAGAAATGCTGTCTTTCAGCATTTCTGCTGTTTGAGAGATTGGCCCCAATATCTATTACGATAAATTGTTAAAATAAATCACCAAATTCTGTGCAAAATACAGACTCATTCTAAACCAATGGTTCATCTAATGTAAGGTCATGGGCCAAATTCATCCCTGGTGTTACTGTGCTCTATTCTGATGAAGTCCGGTAAGGGTTTGGTACACAGTAAATGACAGATTATACAACGGTTGCCAGTAGTTTATGTAAAGTAATCATGTAAGAATGGATTTGCTAGGCAGAGTGTATGGACAATTACACTAACTCCATGTTCCCCTTTGAAAAACTGCTTTTTACTGAGTGAAACCAAAAGTCATTCAGAGGTGTGGAGGGTGAGCCGAACATGACAGAATACAGCTTTCTGCTTCACTGCTTGTCTCGATGAATCTTACATCCTGTCCATAACCAACAGCACTTGCAACAGAGAGACCATGTCTAGGGAGAGAAATCACGTGGGTGTGGGAGGTAAAGCCTCAGAAAAGTCACTGAAACCAAGCACAAGAATCCTATTGCTTGGTTTAGAAATGGATCTGTCTCAGTGAGAGTGATAATTGACACGGTGGAATGTGAGGAGTGCTGATGGGAAGTGTGGGGGTTCCGAAGAGAGGAGCTGATAGAGGTATTCCGGTCAGGTGGATGGGGTAAAATGTAGCCTTCTGTGGGGGACGTAGAGTGTGGGGCACAGTGACCCAGTGTTACACAGATCTCAAATAAGAGTTAGCAATGTTATTCAGTTCCTTGAACAGAACGATCCTCAGAAAAAGCGGAAAGGTTTAATATTGCATTCTGAGGAATAAGTGAAAATCCATTCGCTTAGGGTTGAAGAGCCACCACTGGCCTAGTGGATAAAGCACTGGGCTGGGATTCAAGAGAAGTAGGTTTGATGACCAGCCACAGGCTCCCAGTGTATCCCTGGGCAAGTCACTTAATCTTTCTGTGCCTCAGTTCCCCATCTGTAAAATGGGAGCAATACTTCACAGGAGTGTTGCGAGGGTAAATCTGTTCATGATTGTAGGCACTCATACTACAGTGATGGAGCCTGGGAAGTACCTAGATAGATTGGGCTCAATGCAGACTATAGGGGTTACATAAGCTGCCCTGTGCCAACGCCAGCCCAGAGACCCCTCTTGAAGTCACAGTTCCTCCCAGGCTCCCTGTAGTGCTTTCTTGGGGTGTCTTACCCCCCTTGCCTCCGCAAGAGAGAGACTTGCTGGTGCTAAACTGGGTGACAGCTCTCAGACTGCTAACCACCCCAGACAAACTTCTCAGGACTCTGCCAGCCCTTACTTTGCCTTGCAGGTTAATACTTGGTGCACCCCTGTTCCCAGACTTCCTAGAAGTATCCCCTTGTAGAGTGCAGCCCCTGTCACTGGGCACTCTCAGTAATTTCCAAGTCTGCTGCTTCCAAAGAGACTGCATACATACCAGCTTGCTTGATTCAACTGGGAAGGCGTGTGCTACTTAATATCACAGCACTGAGATGACTTTATAGTAAAAGGAGAATAAGCTTATTAACAAAGAACAGAGATTCAAGTGAGTATTGAGTAAGAATAATGGAAACAATGATGGTTACAAATAACACAGAAGTATAACACGCTTCTAAGAGACTGATCATTACTTTTAAAACCTTTGTCTAAGATAAGTTTCTAACCTAAAGCAACTGCTCAGCATTAACAGCCCTCAGGGCTTGGATCAAACTTTCATGGATGCAAAAAGTGCTGTCCTTTTTGCTCCCTCAGTAATGGATAACCAAAAGGTTCTTGTCCCTTCTTATAGGCCAGCAAACCTATGAAATTAATCCCCTTGAAGTGTACCCCTAGATAAGCTCCTTGTTTCCTGCTGCTTTGTGTTCCGGTGTGCTTTGACGCCAGGCTGCGTTCTCATCCTCCTGTTAACTTGTTTTTCCTGTTTACCTCAGATGCAAATGAACTTCCATCGTATTGGCTTATCCTGATCAATGTACATGAGAGATCTCGGCAGAGGGGTAAATCGGCATTCCTTTGAGTCTGGGAAAAACTTATCAACTCTGCCTGGTTACATAGTTTAAACCTATTTTTAGTATGTACATTCAACTTCTTGACTGGCAGTCATACGCACATCACACAATGCTCATGATGACCAATATGATATAAGCTTTCCTTTGATATCTTTTTAAATAGGCAAATACTATGACAGCAATGTGTTAAGTGTAGTGAGTTTATCAGGCTTGCTAGGAAATTGCCGTCCCATGACAGTGAACCCTTTGCCAGTTGGCTTTTAGGGGCTCTGAGGGTCATGCTCTCCTTTTGCTCTGAGGAGAGGGTAAGTTGTTTCACCCTTCTTTGTGGCACAGCTTACATCCCATGTTCACCTGGCCACCTCTGACAGCCTTGCATGGGAGGGCAGAGCCATCATTTCACCCGGTTCTGCTCCCTGTTCACCCACTTCCTTGTCTAGGGTTGCATTGGGAAGGCTGGCCTTGCTCTTGCCACATCCAGGAGCTGCCAGGCAGAGATGGGTTCTTACTACTCTGGGCAGCCATGTGGCCAGACCCATCGGCTATCCTTCGGTAACCACATGTGACAATTCCTAGAAAGAGAGAAGACTATATATCTCAGCGGCAAACACTGTTCTTGATATTCTGGTGCAAATCCAGAGGGACTCCATGGATTTCTTTACCCTGCCTGACAACGTACAACTGCTCTGTGAAGAAAATAAAGAATAGTACCTTTGCAAGCTCTGCTTTTGGTTCTTCTAATGTAAGCCAGAGGTAACAAAGTGCATGTAGGCATCTGGTCTGCAAAACAATATGTGAGGTTTCTTTACATGGTACAGCAATCTGTGATTTCTTGTCCTTGCTGCTAATAAAATAGTAGGCTTAAATAAATTAGCTGGAATATATCTGCTCACCTTCACTGTCAAAATATATCCTTGAAATATATTTAGATTCAGTAGCCTAAAATGGCATAGTCCAAAGCTTTCTAGTTCTAACAATAAACTATTGATTAACTGTTGTGCTACGTGATCGCTCTCAAAGATCAGGGAAGAATATTGCACTAAAACAAGTAGTGTCTTCAAATTAAATATGGTCTCTTAATGGGCAATTTCAGTCTCAACTGCTCGAGGTTCTCAACACATGCAAAAAGATTGATGCCACACTGTTATACAGCATATAAATAACTAGGAGCTGTTTGTGTGTGTGTATAAGAAAAATACGCTTTCTGCCGTTTTAGTTGCAAATACTCCACTAAGCTCCTGCTGAGGCTAATCCTGATGCTTTATCCAGCACGAGATCTGGATTTATGGATTGGGATGCGACCTGTCTCTCTTAATTGTGTGCAATCTCTTTGGGATACATATTTTGATATTATCCTCATTTTATCATTGATAAGTAAAGGCCAAGGGCTACATTTTCAAAAGTGTCTGGTGATTTGGGGTGAGCTATCTTAAAGGCTGATTTTCAGAGGGTGGGTGCTCAGCACCTTCTGAAAATAAGGCTCTTTTAAGGTGCCTCAATGCAGAACCCCCAAAATAACTAGTGACTTTTTGAAAATTTAGGCCTAAAAGTATTGATCACTGGATGTTGCAAGTACCGTTCATCTATTGTAGAGTAAGGCATTGTGCTGTGTTGTATGAGAGAAATGTTCCAGATCAGTCAGAATACTTAGCATGTATGTTGTGCTTTTCATCATCGAAGAGCTTTACAAACTTTTCCTAACCCTTATGGGGTAGATAATATTATCCCCCTTTACTAGGCAGGGAAATATGAGGCTTGGAGAGATGACGTGAGTTGGCCAAGACCACAGAGAGACTGGCTGTAAAGTCAAGATTACGATGTTGATAAATTGTAGAGTCAATTGCTTGACCACACTTTGGTTCATTATGAAATATATTCAGGAGACCAAATAACCAATATCAGTCTGGTTTACTGCTGTAAGCCAATAGTAATACAGAACAGGATAAAGATTCAATACCACATGAGTCTCTGGGAAGCTGTGTCATGCAGTGTTGTTACATTCATCTTACACAGAAGGTGTGCTCCCATAATTACGCATTTCAGCTAGGGGTATTTATAGGATGATTTTACCAGTTACAAAACTCATAAGAATGGCCATATTGGGTCAGACCAATGGTCCATCTAGCCCAGTATCCTGTCTTCCGACAGTGGCTAGTGCCAGGTGCTTCAGAGGGAATGAACAGAATAGGCAGTCATCGGGTGATCCATCCACTGTTGTCCACTCCCAGCTTCTGGCAAACAGAGGCTAGGGACACTCAGAGCATGGGGTTGCACCTCTACCCACCTGGCTGGGGTCTCAGGTGTAGCCCTTGTGTTGAACTTCTGCACTGGGGTGAATTTCTCCCTGAGAGAACACTGGTATCCAAACTCGGAGAAAGAGAAGGCTGGCTGATAACAACTTTGAGGCAGATCATCCTCAAAGGTTTAGCTGATGGTTCTGACTACTGTCTACTGAATACAGAGTAACTGAATTGACAGGATCTGGATTATGAAAGTTGCATCTGTTGGAGAGACTGTTCAAGACCATACCTACAAAACATAATGATTAGCCCTGCTTGTATCTTCCACTATGTTGTACGTGGTGCTTGCAGAGCAAACGTGACTTCAGATTTGCAAACGGGAAAGAACATACAACACCCATCCCACCTTCCCAGAGATGGATGTAACTTGTTTCATGGGCTCTGTCAGATACGTTCCTCTGTGTCTGTATGCCCTGGTGCCATTCTTTGGCATGGAATTACCTGTGCACACAAAAAGCCTGAGTGACGCTTGCTGGTTATGTAAAGAAGGAATAATCATTCTATTAGTCTGCTATATCATTGCACTGCTGGTATCTTACAAGCAGGTTTTGTATCCAGTTACACTGGAAAACAGATTTGATTGGCATGCCAAGGCCACTAGTGTCATGGCAAAGACAGCAGTTGCCAGTGTGAGTGTAAATAACACCACAGGCTTGGGTGATGAAGTTACCTATTGAAAATCCAGCTGCTAGGGGAGGGGATAGGCAGCCACAATTAACTTCCAAATCCATGTCTTACATTTATTTCCCTGTTCCATGTGATCTTAACTTAACTTCAGATACCTCCTCTATTAGCTCCTTGAGTATTCTAGGATGGATTTCATCAGGTCCTGGTGACTTGCAGGCATCTAACTTATCTAAGTGATTTTTAACTTGTAAATAAAAAAAGAACAAGTTAAAAATCACTTAGATAAGTTAGATGCCTGCAAGTCAACAGGACCTGATGAAATGCATCCTAGAATACTCAAGGAGCTAATAGAGGAGGTATCTGAGCCTCTAGCTATTATCTTTGGTAAATCGTGGGAGACAGGAGAGATTCCAGAAGACTGGAAAAGGGCAAATATAGTGCCCATCTATAAAAAGGGAAATAAAAACAACCCAGGAAACTACAGACCAGTTAGTTTAACTTCTGTGCCAGGGAAAATAATGGAGCAAGTAATTAAGGAAATCATCTGCAAACACTTGGATGGTGGTAAGGTGATAGGGAATAACCAGCATGGATTTGTAAAGAACAAATCATGTCAAACCAATCTGATTGCTTTCTTTGATAGGATAACGAGTTTTGTGGATAAGAGAGAAGTGGTGGATGTGGTATACCTAGACTTTAGTAAGGCATTTGATACGGTCTCGCATGATATTCTTATCAATAAACTAGGGAAATACAACTTAGATGGGGCTACTATAAGGTGGATGCACAACTGGCTGGATAACCGTACTCAGAGAGTAGTTATTAATGGTTCCCAATCCTGCTGGAAAGGTATAACGAGTGGGGTTCCGCAAGGCTCTGTTCTGGGACCGGCTCTGTTCAATATCTTCATCAACGACTTGGATATTGGCATAGAAAGTACGCTTATTAAGTTTGCAGATGATACCAAAGTGGGAGGGATTGCAACTGCTTTGGAGGATAGGGTCATAATTCAAAATGATCTGGACAAATTGGAGAAATGGTCAGAGGTAAACAGGATGAAGTTTAATAAGGACAAATGCAAAGTGCTCCACTTAGGTAGGAACGATCAGTTTCACACATACAGACTGGGAGGAGACTGTCTAGGAAGGAGTACGGCAGAAAGGGATCTAGGGGTTATAGTGGACCACAAGCTAAATATGAGTCAACAGTGTGATGCTGTTGCAAAAAAAAGCAAACTTGATTCTGGGCTGCATTAACAGGTGTGTTGTGAGCAAGACACAAGAAGTCATTCTTCTGCTCTACTCTGCGCTGGTTAGGCCTCAACTGGAGTATTGTGTCCAGTTCTGGGCACCGCATTTCAAGAAAGATGTGGAGAAATTGGAGAGGGTCCAGAGAAGAGCAACAAGAATGATTAAGGGTCTAGAGAACATGACCTATGAAGGAAGGCTGAAGGAATTGGGTTTGTTTAGTTTGGAAAAGAGAAGACAGAGGGGACATGATAGCGGTCTTCAGGTATCTAAAAGGGTGTCATAAGGAGGGAGAAAACTTGTTCATCTTAGCCTCTAAGGACAGAACAAGAAGCAATGGGCTTAAACTGCAGCAAGGGAGGTTTAGGTTGGACATTAGGAAAAAGTTCCTAACTGTCAGGGTGGTTAAACACTGGAATAAACTGCCCAGGGCGGTTGTGGAATCTCCATCTCTGGAGATATTTAAGAGTGGGTTAGATAAATGTCTATCAGGGATGGTCTAGACAGTAATTGGTCCTGCCATGAGGGCAGGGGGCTGGACTCGATGACCTCTCGAGGTCCCTTCCAGCCCTAGAATCTATGAATCTTGACTGAGTGACTGCTGTGCTGCTTGTGAGCTGACAGGTTAAATAAACCCCCAGCCTAAAATAAATCTGTGACTCTGTGCAAGACATTCATCACATGGAAGAGAAGAGCCAGGCTTGGTTGGCCAGGTTCAGACCATCGTGCTGATGTGTCCATTCTCCTTTGTCATCTGCTGGTTCTTCATTCACTCCTGCATGCGCTCGCTCATAGAACATGGTGTCTTCCTCAGCAGCAAAATGTATATCAACCTAACATCTGGTTGATTCCAGCCATGTATTTCTGGGTTCTGGGTCCTACCTGCCACCTTCCACTTCTTCTCCAGCCTCCTAGGGATAGGCACCTATTCCGCCTTGCTGTTGTTTCCATCCAGCAGAAGGAGAAAAGACAACTTCTCGGAGGACCCAAGGCTCCGATGTGGCTTGCCAGAAAGCATTTCAGTGCCCTAACTGGGTCTGAAGTCATAAAATCAGACTCCTTCCAGTGATAGAACAGTTGTCCTGGTTTCAGACAGTTATCACTGGCTTTTGTTTCATTCTGTGCAACCATCAAGGACCTCAAGTACCAATGGTGGGACACTCAGCAGGATGTAACAAAGAGGAAACTTTCCTCTTGTAAGGCTGTCCTTGGTGACACCAGGGGAGGAGCATTCCAAAAAAATCCCTTCCCATGCCACGAGGAAATGGTGTCCTTCACTCTTGCTTGTTTCAGTGTCAGAGGTCAGGAAGGGCCCGCATGAGTACAAATGCCTCTTTGACTGTTCCAACCAAATGGATGGTGCATGGTAGCTAAAAATGTATTCCAATTTAGGACTCTAATTCCTTCAGGAAAAACAGTTAATCATCGTAAGGAGCTTCTGTGTATGTGGGGGAAAGTTAAGAATTCATTTTTGGCCAGCGGGGGCTTTGATTATTGCGGTGTGCACCCCTCCACAATGAGTCATTTGTATGCATTTCATTGTCAAGATGTTTGAAATCCCACAAACACCTTTTCCTCAAGGGAGCTTACAGTCAAACTTATGCAAACTCTTTCTTCTCAGGTGTCTCCCGATCATCTGTCACCCGATGCAAGCCAGGAGCCAATTGCCCCAGCACCCGCAGTGGCATCAGGCGGCAGCTCTCCCCTTTATCTGTTGCTGAAGATTCTGCTGCTCCCATTCTTGAACTGCAGAGTCGAAGCCCCTCTGGAATTTGCCGGCACAGCAGAGTCGAGAGGCAGATCAGATCAGGTAGGCACAATAGCCGCATATTTGGCACGGCGGGATGCCGGCAAAAGGCCGCTTTCGTCTGTCTTGGAAGGATGCCGTGGTTGGTGCAAAGTCAGGAAGCATTAACATGGTTTCCTGTGCCACGAGCCACACGAAAGCCATTCCTTTGTCTGTTGCAAATTGAGGTTTGGAGGGATTGAAGAGTGGAGGGGAAAAAGAGGCATGGTCCCTAATAGGAATATATGCTTTAGTATCTGGGAAGTTGGATGTATAAAACCAATAGTCATGGAAGACCTTTAAAGGATGATAAATAATAACACACAGTTTTACAAAGTGGTTGTGTTTCCTCAGCTTCAGCCAGGCCAGAGCCCAGGGACCCTTAAAAACCAGCTCTATTCCTTCTCAAAGCCACTGGCCCTCTCTCCTCAGACCATAGATGTTCTGAAGAGGAGGAAGAGCAAGAGGTGGAATGATTTCTAGGCAAGACCATCAACCCCAGCTCAGATCACCAGTCAACTGCTGAGGAAGACATCAGGGCTTACAGTTACCGCGGGATGTAGCCTCCCCCTTTACTGCAGCAGTGTAGCCCAAGTGAACCTGTAGGTATGGTGCTGCCTCTGGTTTCTTCATCAGCAGATCAACCTGGGCACTGGTGGCTCCTTCATCCGTCTGGGTGGGATGGACACAACTATGACGTATTGGCCTGAGGCAGAGTTTTCAAGTCTGCTAAATTCTTCTAGCGGGAGAGCAGTTGGGACTAAAATAGCATCATTGCCCAAGCTCCTTGGGAAAATTCTGGAGTCAAAGTGGCAAGAGGAGGAGGAGGCAGAGGCTGAATCTCCCAAACAGATTGAGAATGTGGGAGATGAGTCTCCTCAGAGTTTGGGCAATGGAGAGACAGAAGAGAAGAGGCAGCCATTTCTAGTGTCCCAATCTGCTGGGTAAACTGAGGGAGCTAGTAATCCTGTAGAAAGAAAGTATATGATGGCAAAAAGGGAATTCAGTAGAGTTGCAGAGAGAACTGCTGGGTATCCTGGAAAAATATCTGAGAAACCCCAATAGGACGCAAGAAGGATCATACCCAAGACACTAGAGACCTGATTCTGATCTCACTTATACTGGTGATCGGGAGTGACTTCATTCAAGCCAACACCTGTGAAAAACCAAAATCAGAATCAATCCTGAGTTCTCTAAGGAAGGACCTTGTTCCCTCTGAGGAGTGGTAGTGCCCTGACCTGATTCGCCCTGAACTTGGCACCCTATCACTTTCGACTGCATCCCCTTTCAGTTCTGGGCCTCCCTTTCTAAGGAATAAGATCTCAGCAAGGTTGTCTTGGGAAAGCTAGACAGGGACAGTATAGATCCACATGAGGAGTAGTCAAAAAGAAAACATAGTGACCTAAACTTCAGGTAAAGCTGTCCTCTCTTTACAAGATGGATGGCAGACACTGATGCATTTAGAAGAGCAGCCTGTGCGTTATGCTGTTTCATGTACTATTCCTTTGCAAGACCTCTTTTGTTACCATACTGCCATTCAGGCATCGTAAGCAAAGACTATGTTAGCAATAGCGAAAAGTTAGACACAGAATGTATGGGTTTTTCTGGTCATTAGCTGCCTTCTAATACCTTGTTCCTCTGGCCACAATGTCTTATCAGTTCTGTCCCTTTCCCTCTGTGCTTCTTGGTTCCCCGAATTTGTTTCCGTGCCCATGACCGGTGATGTTTCTTGCTCTGTTGCTGATTGGATTAATTGCAGACACAGAGGAGCTCTGCCATCTTGGTGGTTGTGAAAAATTATTTACTGGGTGCTTGTTTATTTGTGTTGGTTTATTTTGTGGTCGCTCACCCTTCAGCATCTGCGCATTGGTTCTGCTTCCCTGCCCAGGCCTGGCTCCAGCCAGATGACCAGTAGAAATGGAATCTTTGGAAATATCCTACCCATTTAGTATGGATTTATTTATGCCCATTATACCTGTAGGCCACCCACTTTGAATCCAGGCCCCAGGCTCGTTATTCAGAATTGTTTTTTTATCTTTGCTGGTGGATGAGACTTTTGAAGTGCTTAAGTGATTTAGGAGCAGAAATCCCATGGATTTTTGAAGGAACTTATGCTATTTAGGCTATTCCACCATATAAGATTAATCAGACTGGAGGCTCATGTACCTTTTTGAACCAAGCAAGAACTCACAAGGAGTGTATGTTTCTGTTATTTTCATTAACGTCCACATCTGGAACTGCAAAAGCCAAACCAAATGCTAATGATAGCTTCGTGCACAGTTATAGTAATTACATAGTTGTTTGGTAATTGGAAAATGTAGGGACCTTGCAAAGGTATTTTAGCCATCTGTTATTCTGTGATTACTGTAACTATTAGATCAATGAGAGTTAATTGCTTAGTTCTGCGTTGCAGGTAACCCCACCTGTGGATATACATAACATGTTCTGTGCAAGCATTTCTGGTTTACAAACAAACTATAATTTACCTTTCAGTAGTAGCGGCCAGTCATTATTAGTATGACTAAAATATCACGCTCTGGCTCCCGCCCCACATCAGTTAAAGAGAATGTTAAACTGACTGCATTTTGTAAAAACGATCTTTTCAAAGCACTCTCTGAATAAAAAGGGGCTTTCTGAATCAAGACCTTTGAATCGTAAAGGCTTGTTCCTAGTTTCAGATCTATGGGCTCACATAGCAAACATGCACAGTTTTTGGCTTTGTAACATAGTTGGCCTTAAGAGAGGAGGGATACAACTGTATGCTACACACTTGACTGACAAAAGAAGGACCCAAAACAGTGGCAACAGCTGGTACCTTGTGCCACTGTAATTTGGTTGTACTTTGTTCCCATCACCTTGAAATTGTGGTTGTTTTATTACTGAAGTACTTCTTTACAGCATTCCAAGTGCTTGGCTGGGGGGCACTGTGTTTGGTCCAGGGGGATGAGGTGCTAAACCGATACTATAGCAGGAATTTTGAATTTCTTGAAATGGATCCATTTTGCCTGTAACTCTCCTCTTTTTTTCAGGAGAAGAAGGGACGCAGACCCATACTGAGAACAACAGTCAAGAAAATCAAGCACAGACCCGGTGTCAGTCTTGCACGTCTACATTTCTTAAGGTTGTCTGGGGATTTCTAATAATCTTATCAGTCTCCTCCTCTTGGGTTGGAACCACACAGATTGTGAAAATCACATATAAGAACTTTGACTATCCATTTTTCATGACTTGGTTTTCAACAAACTGGAACATTATGTTTTTCCCCGTTTATTATTCTGGGCACCTGGCAACTGCACAGGAAAAGCAGTCTCCAATCAAAAAATTCAGGTAGGTTTTATTGTGACACTGTCGCTTTAAGCATCTCCATAACTGTTGACTCAAATGACAGCTGTTTTCTTAGACTCTAGCTATATAGTTTGCTTTTTGGTGTGATGGGGCAGAATAAAGATCACACTTTATTTTAAGGTCCCAGTCATATATAGTTTATTAGAAGTTAATCGGTTATTTACATATGCTTGAATAAATGGTTAATTTTTATAGATTGCTATTGAGTTCAACAAGTCAATTGGTTGCTTATAACCATGGATTATACCTTGTATTGATGTGCTTATAGCCATCTATAGCAGATACTATTTGCGTCTGTAACATACAACCTTAGTATAACGTCTGACCAGAATAAGTCAGAGCTGAGCAAGATGAAGCTCAAAGCTGGGGAGATGGAAGATTGTGGCTTGTTTTAAGGGCCCCTCTAGGGGAATAGTGGTATGAAAACTATTTCCCCACGCCCCTGTGTAGGCTATCCACATATCAGGCCACAGTCTGCCTTGAGGAGAGTAGGGAGATGGCCTTCATCCCCTTTCCATAAAGGCTGCTTCCCCCCATGCTGGGAGAACCAGGGAAGGAATTGTGAGCTATAGAGACATAGTTCCCTCCCTAGTCTGCGCTTTGCACAAAGCAGCTATACGTTGCCCCTTGCCATGGGCTGAGAGCAAACTCAATCTAGCCTGAGGTGAAGAAATGCTGGGAGCATAATTGCAGTTATGATTTTAGGTTCTATGGGCAGTGACATACGCCTAGGGTTGCCACCCGTCCGGTTTTCACCCAGACAGTCTGGGTTTCGGCTTGTCTGTCCGGGTGCCACTTGACAAGCCCTGATGTCCACCCCCCTTTTTTTTTTTAATATGGGAGGGAAGAGGTGGAGAAGGGAATGGGGGCTTGGGAGAAGAGATGGAGAAGGGGGTGGAGTTTCAGGGGAAGAGACGGGGTTTGGGGGGAAGAGGCGGAGAAGGAGCAGGGTCTCGAGGGAAGAGGCAGAGTGGGTGGGGCCTGGGTGGAAGAGGCAGAGCAGGGGCGGGGTCTTGAAGGAAGAGGCGGAGCAGGGGCGGGGTCTTGAAGGAAGAGGCGGAGCAGGGGTGGAGTCTTGGGGGGAAGTAGCAGAGCAGGAGGTGAGGCCTCGGGAGTCCAGTTACCAGCCATTAGAAAGGTACAACCCTATACACATCCCTGTTCCTCTCCAGCAGCCAACTTACAGTTGCTCCAGGGACTGCAACCGAATTCAGCTCACAAGAGGTAAAACATCCTGCTAAAGCAATCATAGGGCAATTTTAAACAAGGGCCAGCTTCGGATACTCTTACTCTTGTTTGGTAACACCTTGCTCTGCAAGCAACCCCACTGGTTTCAACAGTGTCTGTGAAGTAAGGTATTAGTCAATATATGGGTATCAGATTCTGGTCTTGACTCCTTCCTGAGGGTGGAATGATACTTCCATTGAGAACACTAGGAGTTTTAACAGCAGCACGATTGGGGCCTACGGGCTAGTTCCCTCACTCTGATGCTCTTTTAGGGATCCCAGGTCTGAAGTGGGACTTCAATTATTATTTACATCATATCTGTCCATCTAAAATTGGACAGTTGCCCTTAATTAATTGCTGCTTCAAAGATCACAGTGGTTTGTACAAGAACGATCCCTTCATCCTGGTTCTTCCTAAACTGCGATGGTTTGTGAGAACATCAACCACTATCCGCTTTGCTTCTGCGCGTGAGGCTAGGAAGGAGAACGCAGCCCAATACTAGTAAATATAGAGCTAATGAATGAACAGCAGGGTGAATGTAGTGCTATTATCTGTGTGAACAAATCATTTCTGTGTGTAAATCAGTCAATCGTCTGATTATACATCCACCCCAACAAAATTCTGAGAATAACCCTTTGTGCAGCCTGAAAATATCTGTATTATTAAGAAAGCTCCCCTCCCCTCTACCTGTTCTGTACTCGCTAAAACATTTATTCCCTGTAGTATGCCCCTGGACACTGTGAAACAGCATTTTACAATTGTATTTGAATTCATGCGCTCTCTGGGCCTGATCTGAAGCCCATTGAAGTCAATGGGCCAGGCCCTGAAAAGGAAGATTCTGCTTTGGTTGATGTGGACTGGAAGTATAATACTATCAGCTGAATGTAGACTGGAGGGGCCTGATCCTGGAAGCTGAGGAGCATCTCCTGATGAGTATCCCAAGAGTAGAGAGTGCTCAGCGCCTTGAGGGATCCATCGCCCCTGGGCCATATGTCTGTGGGGTTTCAATATGTTTTTATCCAAATTACAGGGCTTTTAGTGTCAGATCCTCCCCACTCCCACAATGGCCTCCAGGGATCTCCCTCACATACACTACCTAAATGTAACTAGGAAATTCTGAGAGCTTTGACCCACACTCACAAAAAGCCCACGGATTTAAAAAAAACAACAACCCAAACCTTTAGAGTCCAGTTGTCAAAGTTGGATGGATGGATGTGCGCACATATGGGAATTTTATGCACACAAATACCAGATGAGCAAATGCAAATCGAGTACGTGAGCGCGCACAAATGGCAAGTTAGGTGCCAGGGCTAACGTGTCTGAGCGTTTGCTAGTAAAAAATCAGAATTTGCCAACAGATATTATACAGCTCCCAGAGTATTTCCAATTCTAGGTATATGGCGATATTGTGATATTTCGTGTGTGTGTGTGTGTGGGCGGGGACTGTTGGCAAATGATGACTTTGCAGTAGTGGCCAGTGTATCTGATTTGCACAGGCACATCAGGGAATTAGGTATTATTATTATTTGGGTTCATACATTAGGTGAACCCAAACCTATCTATGCAATTGGGAATGTCCAGGTGTGAAAAATCATCCCATAATACTATCCAGACTTCTCCTTGTCTCTTGAGGATTTTTGTTTTTCTGACTATTACCATCCTAAAACATCATTTATTGTTTTTTAAATGTATTTATAGTTATTACTTCTGTGCTCTAAGCATTATCCCCGTTAACGAGTTCCCACTTTCATTTTCTACCATTTATTATTTCCTTTGCTAGCTTTATTTTTGGGAAATAGATAATTTGTTTCAATCAAATCTGGCCCATGCTTATCCCTAGGCTAGTAGTGTGTGTGTGTGGTGTTGTTTTTTATTTCTGTAGGACAGAGTGATTCACTGGTGGCTTAAAGAGGCATGAAATTTTGTCCAATAGGTTCCGCAACAGACCATAACAAATTATGCCTATAACATCTCCACTATGGCAGTAATAATGTCATCTACTTTCGAAATATCACCCCAGCCTATCAAAGCCAAACAGAGCCTTTGTTGCTTCTTTTGCATTTAAAAAAAAAGTCCTGTTTGGACTTGCTGGATTATGAAGGTTAAAGTCTTTGAAACTGTTTTGAAACGCTCACCGCTTCCCCTTGAGATTCCATTTTTTAGTCTCAAAAGTGACTCACTGTTGCAACCTGTCCCTTGAATTTCAATTTGCCATTTTAGCCTTCTCAAGGTAGAGTATTTTAACACAACTCCTGCTGTTTTCCTACTGGTCGTAGATTAAGCGTAAGCACCTGCCAGAGAGCCTCAAATGTGAGGGAAGCATGAAGCCCGAACTCTTTACGAAGGGCGAGTAATGAAATGTTGTGGCGCTCACAGGGAAAGTAGTCCCCATTAAAAAGTCAGCCTTTGCCAATAGTCTACCCACAGTGGTATCTGCAGTTGTTCCCTGGAAATAGCTGGATGGCATCTCACATACCACTGAGTAAGGGCTGGTACCAAATGCTGGTTCCCTAATGGTGGGCACTGTAGTTCCCTCAAGCAAGCAATCCAGAATATCTACTGCACCTAGGAGTCCAGGGAAAGCCAGCGGGTGCTGAGTAGCGTCGAGGCCCTGATTACAAACATTGTTTATGGCCGCGGGTGCCAGCAAGAGACGACTTCGCTGGGAAGTATGGAATTTCTAGTGACAAGAACAGTGGAGGATAATGAGAGACAGGCATCAGTCCAAGCAGAAGCAGAGCTCCAAGTAAACGTGGTTTGGCACACTCGCCCTCTGCATCCACTCAGCCTGCACTCCCCACAGCAGCTCAGCCAGATTTCTCCAGCCCCCTTGGGAATGACACTGCTAAATACAAATCCTTACTTCAGAGGACATTTAAGAGGCGGGACCAGATTCAGCCCTGGGGTGCCTGGTTCAGCCCGCAACGTGGCCGGGGCTGGCCCAAGGGAAGGCAGAACCAAGCCAGCCAAGAGAGGTACGAATTCAGTGCTTCTCCTGGGCAACTTCTGCTGGAAGGGCTATTGTGGAGCTGCCCTCCCTATGTGGAACCCGCTGGGGTGAATCCGGCCTGAGGGCTGCACACCAAATGTCCGTTCCCCTTTCTCTGTGCTCCAATTCTTGGGCAAACAAATGTAGCCTGCAGTCAGTGATTTTTGTGATTCAGGAGGCGTCACTCTTCCCTCAGTGTCAATACCCTAGAATCCGTGGCGGATTAGCCACTGGCCCAGCGAGGCCCATGCCTAGGGGCCCCAGCCAACTGGGGCACCCCCATGCCCCGACCTGCTCCACCTGCCCAGTGCTCCTGCTGACCCCATTTCCCCAACAGGAGCACTGGGGGGCGGGGGGACTGCAGGAGGAAGGGGTGGGGAGGGGCCCCCGCTTACTCTGGGCCAGGGCCCCACAAACCCCTAATCCACCTCTGCCTAGAATGGTATTCGAGGGCATTGTGCTACTGGAGTGCCCTCTCTCGGCTAAGACATAAAAGCGAGGTAGTGGCAACTTGTGGCCATTAAATACCTCGTGGTCCTTTTTTGCAAGAGTAACATAACTGATGCCCTGGCCGAATTTTAATCCACGTGATTATATTTCCATTCTACCTATCTGCATTACCTCCTGGCCGTGTCCACTGGATTTGGTATTCGCTTCCGTGGTGGCGTGCCACCGTGTGCCGTTAAAAACAGCCGCTGCATTGCACTCCAGAGGTCGGCGCACGTCCGTGGTGAGTGAAGATATAGGGAGAGGATGGAGTCGTATAGGGTGCATTCTGTTTTACAGGCTCCAAGGGCAAGGTCTAGAAAATTGCCTGAGGGGCAATCGCTCTAGAGAACGTGGTACGCTGCGCAAAGCTGAGGCTGAGACCCGTGTGCACAATAGAATAAGCGAAGTTTGCCAGAGGGCAGGTTTTTAAAGAGACCGCTCTTGCCTTTGGAGATGAGCTGTTTGCTTTACTACACTTTGGATTCCAGTTTTCCTCTATGCCTGTCTGTTTGGGGAAGGCTCTGGGGCATTCGGAGAGGGGGCAGCCTGCAGGGCCCTCTCTCCTTCCCCCATCCACCAGACATGGACTTTGAGGAGGGGGCAGGTTCCGGGGCCTCCTCCTTGTGCCCCCCCTCTCCTAGGCAGGAATAGCCTTTGGGCCCACAGAATGAGGTAGCCAGATTGCAGAGCCCCCTTCTAGAGTACTGTTGATGGCAGATCACCATCTTGTGTGGCACTGGCTCCTGTTATGTAGCAGTGAGTGATCCGATCTCTCTCCAGCTCCCAGTGCTGGCTCCCATTGTCTGCCAGTGACCAGCTCTCTGCCCCGCTGACCATGGGGGATGTCAGAGAGAACCTCTCCCGCAGCACATTTCTAAACCAGATTTCCCAGTAATGGATGTGGCAATACAGAATGCACAAGGGAGTGATGTGGTGCGAAGCTTTCACCAGCACTCACTTTGTACCACCTACATAACACACTGGTGGCTTCGGTGCTGTGTGTAATCTCCTACCTTAAGTCATGCTGGTACCACCTCCCGCCTTCATATTTTATATAGTACAGACTCATGGGCAGTCGGACACATTCTGATTTGGTTTACACCAGCAGAAATCCAAACGAACTCCACTGGCTGCAGTTGAGATATTTTGGATTTACAATAGCATAAGGTCCCAATCTTGCTCCCACTGAAGTCAATCCCAAGACTCCCATTGATTCCAATGGTACAAGATCAGGCTATTAGTGAGACTGGAATCAGAACCTATATCCCTTGGAATGAAAGATACTTAGTCGTGTGCTCATCTTTAAGCATGTGCCAGATCCATCCGTATTCAACAAAGCATTTAAGCACATGTTTAACTCCTAGTGAAGTCAAGGGACTTCTGCACATGCTCATAGTTAAGCTTGTACTTATATGTTTCACTGAATCAAGGCCGGTATTATTTTATTATGTTTACAGATAAAAAATGTAAGACACAAAACATCATCTTACAATTCTGGAAAATGCAAAGCTCTCTCTTTCTACAGACAGCATTTCTGACCCGATCTTTACAAAATATAATAAGTTGTAAGAACTGCTAGTTCAGCAGGAGTAACTGAGGTTATTCGTGAATCTCACTATGCCAGCATTAACTTGTTGAATGGCACATCAGGACACAGTTTGGAGAAGCAATTTATTGTTACCAAAGTTTACTGCTTTATAGAGCACCTTGGTTTAGTGGCTGCAAAGGAAGAGATGACTCTTAAGTAGTAAGTGGGAATTAATAAAGAAGGTGAATATAGGTGCTCCCCTGGAAAAAAATTATTCGATGGCATAATAGTATCTCCTCGTATGTGATCACAGTGACAATGACCTTTTAAAGGGCAGATTTTAAAAATCACGAGAATAATGGCTAATTAGCTGACTGAAAGCAACAACTTTCAGAGGTGAGATTGAAAAGGTGATGAGAAGAGCAGCACGGTGGTTGGATGAATGGTGGGATTTTCTCTTGAGATTGAAAAAACTAGCCATACTGCTCTTAGCCAAGACATGAGTTAGAAAGGACTTGATTGAGTTATTCCAAAGAGCACAGTACATTCTACTGGTAAGTCTGTTTTTGTTACTGTGTGCCTTAGTTCAGGAACAAGGGGCATCTCCATTAAGTTAATGCCCAGGATGTTCAAAACACATACAAAGAAATAATTGCTGAATGCAGCGTATACAACAGTTAACATGCAGATCTCAGTTACAGGAAGTAGAGCCAAATACTGGAATAAAAGTAGATTCAAATGGCTGGATTGATAATATGGCAGAATAATCAAATTATCCTATTTTGGTTATCATCAGTCATCAAATGACTGATAATAACCAAAATAATGTTATGACCGCTGATAACTAGTAATAGTATTTTTAGTGATCTAAGCTAAGCAGAATGATACATCGTGTTTCATGACTCAAGCTAATTGCCTAACGAGGTCAGGAAGGAAAATCATTTCCTATGTATTGCATCGCACAATTGGCTAGGTATGTTATGGATTCAAGCATTGGACACTGCAAGAAAGGAGGATACTGGATTTGATGGACCAGTGGTCTGACCAGTGATGACAAATCCTTTGTCCAATTTCAGAATCCAGGCTGTGAGCCTGTGGTCCTCTCATATTTGTCCATTTCTTTTGGCAGTAAGGGCTTTCCCATCAAATGTCTACTTCCAGAGGGCTGTGGTAGCTCCCTACCTTATCTCTTAAACTTGGAGACTACTAGAAATCCCACATATTTCTTGTTACCTGTGGTATAACTACAGCTGTCAACATTTTTTGCCAACTTTTTTTTTTTATGAAAGATGGCTTTTCAAATGAAATTTTTATGGAAAAATGTCATTTTGCTAGACATTTTTCAGTAAAACATTTTCAGTTTTCAGGAAAAAATTGAAGTTTTTTGGTTTTTGAAAACTAATTTTTTTTTGCTGAAAACTATTTGTGTTTGTTTATTTTCTTGAAACCAGCTTATAGAAACCAAAAAAAGTTTTGATTGCAATTTCCTTTGAAAAACCAAACAGTTTTGTGAGAAATTTTGAAAAATAGAATTTAAAAAAAATTCCACACCAAAAATCATTGGTATTTTTTGACTCGCTTTAATTAAACTACAAAACGTTCTCAGGAATACTGAGTCATCCTACATACTTTGAAGTCTTCTAAATATTGCCACGTGGCATTTGAAACACTCTTGGGTTTAAGGTCACAAGGAATTTAGATCGGTTTCTTAATAATACCAAGTATTGATGATGTTTCAGTTTCATGGGTCCTAGGTTCAGTCCACTTGGGTCTGAATTTTATGAGGCATTCATTGGTGAGATAATGTGCGCTAAGAAGCGGTAGTGTTAAGCTACCCGCTGTGTCAAGACTTCAGTCATACTTTTGAGTGTCTCATGGAATCTTTTGATGAAGAAGAGAGAGAGGTTACTAAAGACGGGCCGACCTGGTTTGAGAAAGACAGTGAAATTTCAAAAGGGCTGCAGTCATTTGCCTTTAAGCAGGTTGGACACTAAACTACCCAATCTATCCTCTAACCTGTGACACCATTTTGAATAGTGTCACTTAGATTTGTCTCTAAAACCAGAATTTTTAGCACTGACATTCCTGCGTCACCCAATACTAGCTGCCCAAACAACTTCATTCAGAGCTGTGTGAAGCAACAAGAGAGTATTTGTGAATCTTCAGATTTTGTTCTCAGTTTTTATCCGCAAACAAATGTCTCCATTTCTCCTAGTGAACACAATGTTTCACTGTGTGTATGACAAAAATGTAGTAAGGTGGAGCCACAAAATGTGCGTTGGGGTTGGTTTGGTTGGTTTTTTTGGCAAAACAGTCTTTTTTGGTCAATTTTGCTGATGGTGGGAATTTTTCCACATACTTAACAGGAGCTGTCTGGAAGTATTACATTCAGAAGTTAACTATTTCAAGACTGCGGAGTACTCGAGTTAGCAGAGATATCTGGCTATTTCCGAGTACTGAAGGTTATTAGTATCTTACCCTGTCCCCCTTTAGACCATACTCCTATAAAAGAGAAAAGAGAAACCTCCAGGCTGGGGATGGGGCTGTTTTCAAGTCACTAAGAAGAACGGCATTTATAGGCCTTGAATCCATGGATTTAGTAGGCAGGGGCTCAAAACTCTGAGTATTATAGACACCCCTGAGTTATGCATGTGAGAACACATTACCCTGCATTCTTCCTGCATAGAGGCTGGTTCTTCCAGGTAAGTGGCTCCGATTCTGTTTGCAATATTGCACTGCTTTAAGTGGCTGAGAAACGTAGGCTATGTTATGATCAGTACTGAATAGATCCCTTTCTTGTGAGTGTACCGAGTAGTCAGAAAGCCCGCTTGACTATGTCTAGAACATAATAAAAGTCTAGAACGTGTTTTCCATGCTCAAGTGAACATTAAACAAAATACTAGTTAAGTATTAAACTGTTTTCTTTTCTTAGGGAATGCAGTCGGATTTTTGGTGAAGATGGTCTGACGTTGAAACTCTTTCTTAAAAGGACTGCTCCCTTTTCTATTCTGTGGACTTTGACTAATTACCTGTATTTACTGGCTTTAAAGAAGCTGACAGCCACAGACGTCTCTGCCCTGTTCTGTTGTAACAAAGCATTTGTCTTCTTGCTTTCTTGGATTGTGCTGAAAGACAGGTTCATGGGCGTAAGGGTAATGACTTATATGATTTTCACCCATCTTGACTTTCATAATCAATCTTAAATCCATGATTTAAAGATACATTGTTTTCAGTATAATGGATGTATATTTTGAAACATTTCTCATTAACTTTGTGGTGCAAATCTAAATCTGAAGCCCAGTTAGGGATCTCAGTCTCTTAAGATAATGGGGCGTGAGTGCGAAGTCTGGCCGAACCGTGACACCGAATTTCAGATGGCGAATTAGCTGATTGAACTAAGAGGATCTTTGATTACCTTGGGTTTAAAGTTCTGAAATACCGTTAGTGAAGCGGAAAACGCTTTTATACAAGTTTATTTTTAACTTTGTGATAAACTCTTAGAACCTTATTACAGCAATTTCATTTGTAGTTCTGGGCTGATACTGAATTAATCATTTTAAAGATTGTTCTATGCTTTTTCAATATACTATGTATTTCTAAGGACAACAATATAATCCTTCCCCCCACTAAACAGGGACTACATGGGACTTAAGTGGGCACAGGCCATTTATGCAGGGGTGAGTTTCACATTGAGTGTATAAGTCTGATAGAACAGTGTGGATAGGAGTAGAAGTGGGATGTATATTTTTTGTAGCCCTCTGTCCCCCCCCCCCCCCCCAACAAGAGAAAGGTCTAACCCAAGTGGACTTGGGGGAAACCGAGCATATTTCTTATATATAACGTGCATGTATGCAGAATGGATTAGGAGCCGCCTCTGAATTTTTGCTCAAAAATGTCCAGATTCTGCACCATTGCCGTCAATGAAAATATTCCCATTGACTTTAATGGGAGTTGGGTCAGGCCCTAACGATCTGAGCTGGTCCCATTGCAGTCAGGGTGAGTTTAGCCATTAATGTCAAAGGCAGGGCCCAGGTCAGGCATCTGGACCTGGAATGGGCCACCAGAGCTGTTGGATTTGAGTTCCTGGGGGAGGGTGATGGCGGGCTGTGCATTCGCGGAGGGACTCCTGCCAGCCATTTTATAAAATGATAGATGCAACTGTTTTTAGGATGATGAAGTTGGAAAATGATCCTGGAATGAAGGCGCAGGAGAACCCTGGACTGTGACATTTGACCTGGCTTTTGGAATTGGGGGCAGGTACACTGAGTGAAAAATCTGCTCTTGGGTTCTGGGGACTCGGGAGAAAACTTCCTTTTCCGAAAGGGGGCTGGATGGCTTGCCAATCTAGTAATGAGGATATAAACTGCAGATCAGTATGGCATTAAGTGTGTGTGTGTTTGTTTGTAAGCATGAGTAATGCCATCTCTATTCACCAAAGCACATGCTTACATGTTTTGCCAAATTATGTCCATAGAGGAGCTTCAGGTCCAGGTGACCAGTTCCAATTCAGACTAGATCAGTAATGAATTTAACCTTTTCCTCTTTGGTGGGTGTCCTGCTGCACATGTAACATGAGTTTGGCAGACTCTGCCCAGTTTCCAGCAGACTGGTACCCATATGTCAAAACCCTGTTACCACTAATCAGCTCATTTTTGGCAGTGCCAGCAAAAATGCCAAGGATTAAGTTTGCATTGAGAGGTAAATAATCACTAACTTCCAGAGGTTACCCTTTGAGAATAGAGCTGGAGCACATTAGAACCAGGGCACTGTGGGGAAGCCTTTATTGCTACTGTGCCTCGATTTCTCCATCTGTAAAATGGGGATAATAATACTGCCCTCTGTTGTAAAGACCTTTGAGATCTACTAGAGCTACATAGGAGCTAGGTGGTATTAGAACTAATGCCTGTACTGTCTCTTTTCATGGCCAGTTATTATTGTACATGATGGTAGCGCTGACAATGTGCTAGCCGTTCTCCTGTCCCCAGAAAGCTTAGCAAAGACCTACGCAGGTGCTTAATTTCAAGTATGTGAGTAGTCCTATTAAGGGAAGGATGGGAGTAGTAAGTCTTGGTAGGGTTAGGGCCAAAATATATACAATGCACATATCTATTATAAATATTAAATCAACAAACATCGGCTGTAACCAATTGCCCCTCAAGCTGTCTGCAGTTCCTTAGCTAATTCCTTGTAGGTGTCATGGAAGGAAGTATGCCTTGAGGAAGGATTTGAAAGAGGAGAGGGTAGTGTCCTTGCAAATCAGAGAGGGGGCTCTTTCAGCTCAGGCAGTAGATGCTCCTGTAGGAAGCACTAAAAGACTCAGGTTCAGTTTCTGCTGCCAACACTCCAGCCAGGGGTATCAGCATTGCAGACAAAAAAAGGATTCTTTCAAATACACGAACCCATCTGACTGACTAAATCAAGGAACGTGTTCCGGGCATAGCGGGTAGGGTGACCAGATGAGAAGACCCGAAAATCGGGACTTTCACCCGAAGTTGTTGAGGACCCTCTCCCGACCGAAGTTGTTGAGCAAAAAAAATAAAAGAAAAACGGAAGAAGACCGGAAATCGGGACAAACGTTGACAAATCAGGACGGTCCCGATTTTATCGGGACGTCTGGTCACCCTAACAGCGAGCAGCGTGGAAGACTTTGCTTTCCAGGGGTGTTACTGTGGCATGTTTCAAGAGTTCTAAAACAACATAAGGCTTAGTTGTGAGCCTCCTTTCACACCTGCGCCGGCTATGGGGGAAGTAGAGCAGGTGTGGAAGCTGGGAGGAGAGTGGGCAGAGGGGGTAGGCAGTGCCTTAGCTTCCAACCCCTCCCCACTGCACCAGCCAGCAACTGAGCTGACACGGAGGGTTAAGTCAGCTGAATCAGGTATAGCTTGGCACACCTAATGTCTCCTCTTGAGGTGAGAGAGGAAATAGGACTGAACTGTGGATAACTGAGTAGCAGTTTCAAGAAACCCTCATCCCTTGTAGATGGTGAGTGATACAAATAAGTTGAGTCACAAGGTCACTGGTCTGCTTTTGGGACATTGAAGCCTCATGCTGCCATTTACTCCAGGCTCGTGGTCATGACATGATCTAGCCCGTCAAAAGTAAGTCATTGTATCCCTTTTTTAGTAATCTCCTTTCAATGTAACGAGTTTTCATAAAGGGCAAACACAGCTGATGAATTCTGCTAAAAAGATGTCATAAAGGAACTATCTGTGAAAGGGTACTAAAGTTGTTTTCAACTTTTTTTTAACTTGTACCATAAAAAGCACAGTATTGTGTGAGAAAAAGTGTCAGCTTTTTTTTTCATAGGACTGGAAGGGACCTCAAGAGGTCATCTAGTCCAGGCCCATGCACTCATGGTAGGACTTGCTCTTCTCTGGACTTTCTCCAATTTGTCCACATCCTTCCTGAAATGTGGCACCCAGAACTGGACACAATACTCCAGTTGAGGCCTAATCAGCACAGAGCAGAGCGGAAGAATTACTTCTCATGTCTTGCTTACAATACTCCTGCTAATACATCCCAGAATGATGTTCGCTTTTTTTGCAACAGTGTTACACTGTTGACTCTCATTTAGCTTGTGGTTCACTATGACCCCCAGATCCCTTTCCGCAGTCCTCCTTCCTAGGCAGTCAGTTCCCATTTTGTATGTGTGCATATGTGTACATTTTCCAGCAGTATGTTCACAAGGATAATTTTTAATGATGTTAAAAATCAGGCAGGTCAGTGCTTGGGAAATGGAATGTGTCAAAGGAGTGTGAGAAGTTCCAATAGACATCCAGCATTTTGTATTTTGGCAAGATCTGTGCTGCTTTCACTCCTGAGACATACTGAAAACAGGTGTAATTATGTTATCTGAGAAATAAAGGAACAGAAAAATACTGGGCTAATAATATTCTCTGAGCTGGTTTTTACAAAGTACTCAGCACCAGATTTTCAAAAGGACTCAGTTCTTATTGGGTGTTAGAGGGCTTATTCCTTCACCTGCTCACTTCCCTGGTCCTTCTCGCATGAACAGAGAGCAACAATACCCAAAGTCCGAAGGTGCAACAATTCAATGTTTTTTGGGGTGAACTTCCAGCAAGCAATGATTTCAATTTCCTTCCTCGGTGTCTTCCTTCCCAGCTCTGATACCACAGAGCCTTACCTGTGTCCCTGTTCCCATCCCGCCCTTTAGCAAAACATGATTCCAATTCTCCCACCCCCATTCCCTGTTCTCATTTCCCCCCTTACTTCCTGATTGACTGCAGACTATATAGTAAAACTTGAGTTCTTAGCTATACCTTAACCAACCATTCTACTGAAATTTAACTAACCCATCCTAACATATTGTAACATGATTATCTAACCAATTATATCCCTCCACCTTAATTAGTTTACACCCAGGAAAATTAATTATACAGCAGACAGAAACAATCACAGAACCAGACAGAGATTATACAGACAAACAATAGGGAAATGGGGTTATTCCCCATCTGAAATCTATTTCCCCATGCTGGTTACTCACACCTTCTTGTTTGTAATGGGCCATCCTGATTATCACTACAAAAGTTTTTTTTCTCCTGCTGATAATAGCTCACCTTAATTGATTAGTCTCTTAGAGTTGGTATGGCAACCCCCATCTTTTCATGTTCTCGGTGTATATAAATATCTTCCTACTGTATGTTCCACTCTATGCATCTGATGAAGTGGGCTTTAGCCCACGAAAGCTTATGCCCAAATAAATTTGTTCGTCTCTAAGGTGCCACAAGTACTCCTCGTTCTTTTTGCGGATACAGACTAACATGGCTACCACTCTGAAAGAAATGAGAATTTCACATCCCAGCTATTGATAAGTGAGTTTTTGCCAGACAGGATGCTATCAAACTAAGTTTCCTTTTACATCTTCTAGGCTCTTCCCTTTATCTGGAGGTGATAGGCACTATCAGGACAGGATTATATTCCGAACAGCCCAATAGCACCTTATTTCAGTGTAACCGGTGAGGACGTGACCATTCGCTTCCCAGCTTATGGCTTCCTCTGTTGCTTAGCCAAAGGCCTTAGCCTAAGAACAAAGCCTCAAACTGTCACAGTGAGAGAAGGCCCTTACACCGGCAGACAGTGATTTTGATTCCTTTTTTTTATACCTCTATACACAGGAGCTGACTTCCGGGGACGCCCGTGGGTGCCGTCACCCGGCGTCGGGGGCGGGGCCCCGCCCGACTCCAGGCCCCGCCCCCGACGCCGGGTGACGTTGCGGGGCCCCACCCCCGACACTGGGTGACGTTGCGGGGCCCCGACGCCAGCACCGGAGCACCCACGGAGTCGGCACCTATGCCTCTATAACTAGCTAAGTGATAAGAATACATCCAAATTCTTAAAGTATAGGCCTTTGCAGACAGGCCTGAATATCTATATCCTAACATTGGGCTTACTCAAGGGCCTAAATGGGTGCTGCTGAGGAATGAGTTGTCTTGAGAATCTGGCCCCATAGTGTAGTTACTCTGCGTGAGTTTTATCTGTATAACTAAGCAAAAAGGACACTCTCTCCAAATACTGCACACAAAGGTCTCAATCCTTCAAAAATGTGCTTAACTTGGCACATCCTGTGTCGTTCCATTGGAGTCAAGGGAACTACTCCCAGTACATGAAGTTAAACGTGTGTAAGTCTTTGACGTTTTGGCCCTGATTCAGCAAGGCACTTAAGCATGTGCCAAAGGTGCATGCTTAACTTTAAGCACATGCTTAAGTCCCATTAACTTCAGAGTTTAAAATTAAGCACACGCTTAAGTGCTTTTGTCAACAGGGGCCATTGGGGATACGCTTGAATTTTCAAATTTGGCTTCGCCTGATTTGAAAGAAAGCCTGCTACTGGATCACGTTAGAGAGGCAAAGTGGATGAGGTAATATTTGTATTGGACCTACTTCTGTTGGTGAGAGAGAGAAGTTTTCGAGCTTACACAGAGCTCTTCTTCAGGTCTGGGAAAGGTACTCAGAATGTCACAGCTAAAGACAAGGTGGAACATTGTTTAGAGCAGAAGTAGTTAACATATATTTCAAAGGACTGTTCAAGGTAAAGTAGCCCATTAGCACCTTTCCAGTCGTGGCAGGGAGGGAAGCTGGAGGGGTGGGGTTTAGTGGGTTATAGATTGTTGCAATAAACCATAAATCCAGTGTGTCTGTTCAAACCATGATTTTTAGTAGCTAGCAAAGTTGCAAAGTGAAGCTCCCAGGCTTGTCTTTTGAAGGTGGTGTGCAGGTTTCCTTTGAGGATGAGGATGGAGAGGTCAGATGTAGAGTGATCACTTTGTGAAAAGGGTTCACCCACAGCTGACGGGTGTTTTTGCCTTTTATCATTTTTCTGTATGAGTTCATTTGAGAGCATAGTGATTGGTTTCACCCACATAGTAGTTGTTGGGGCATTTAGTGCACTGGATGAGGTACACCACTTGTGATAGGCATGTGTAAGACCCCTGCCTCTAGGAAGGTGTGTTGTGGGGGGGTTGATCATTGTAGCAGTGGAGATATGTTTACAGGTTTTGCATCTGTTGTTCTGGAGGGTCTGGTGGCACTTTGAGTTGGTGAACCCACACAGGGTATCGTCATACAATAATAACTCATACTCAATGGGGATCACATCCTGAAAGAAATATTTCCTGGACCCCCCCACTTCTGTCCTTCAAACAACCCCACAGCCTCTCCATGCTCATCATCAGAAGCAAGCTCCCCACAGACCAGGACATATCCACTCAGTGTGGCACTATATCCTGCCAGAACAACAGATGCAAAACCTGTAGACATATATTATGAAACTATAATGATCAGTAAATGCCCAGCAAATTTAACATTTCATGGATCAGTTAACAGATCATGAGCTTCGGGAGAGGTACCCACAGGCACGAGCAGTGCGTGGAACCCTCTGCTCCCTCTCCCCCAGGTGCCGCAGGGACGTAGTGCCGGTCGCTTCTGGGGCTGAGGGGGCTGGCTGTAGTTTTCCCACCCCTGCTCTATGAGCTCTATTTAAATGCTCATATTTGGAAAGAAAATCCTTCCGGGACCTCTTGCCACCCCTGGGTCTGAGCTTCTTTTTAAGGCTGGTTGTAGATAGGAGACAGGTTTCCTTATATTACGCTGACTAATGTTCTACTATGTGCCCCGTGGTCAAAGATGTTCCTTGGTGAACTGCTGCCTGGCTAAACTTTCTTCCAAGAAAGACAATGTAAACTGGTTTTAGTCATTGTCTGTTAGGTTGCCTAAGGAGGTTTCCAGCTTGTTCCATTAATTGAAAGACTTGTTTAATGAACAGTCAGCTACAACAGGCCACTTTGCTTCACTTCGACCCCTGCTGCTACTTGCCAGGACAGCGAGCCCAAAGGATACGCACTCGGGCCTCTCAAGCAAGCATAAGACAATTACTGCTCACCAGTCATACGCTCCAATGCGTTAACGTATCCTTTGCAGAAGTAACTCCTAATTTAAAATAACGTTCTTACTGTTTTTTCCATTGTCAGGTCTTATTCATCCTGTGGCCGAGGAGATGATGCTCATTTTGTGCTCATCGTCTTCTAAAGGCTGCCGAGGGAAAGGCTTGGCTTTCTAAAATCCTGGCAAACTGTAAAACTGGCCCTAAAATTAGTGTAGGGTTGGACTGAAAGCCCCTTGCTCCCACACCACTGGTGAGCAGTTACTCACCTGAGTTGTCCTATTGAAGTCAGTGGATTTACTCATGTGAGGAGGAGGTCCACAATACAGTTCTTAGTGAGGTGCTGTTCACTAACAATCAAATCCCGATCCCATTGAAGTCAGTGAGAGTTTTACCGATGACTTCAGAGGGAGTGGGATTTGACCCCAAGATCACAGAAAAGGTATTATTGTTGCAAAACTGTGTTAGCTGCATTCAGTTAACATGTGGGTTGTCACATCACGTGTGAGAACTCAGATCCATGGTATTGCTTCAGGCACATCTCTAGCCAACAAAAGAGGCAGCCGATCCACATCCATAGAAATACACATGACTCTTCATGCCAAGGGTGTAATATTAAACTGACAGGGCAGCACTGAAGTGGTATCACATGCAGTGGGTAAGTCGTCCTGGTGCAAAATTAGTTTTAGGAAGCAATTTCTGACCTGTCAATCCAGGTGGAGTATGTAGACGTTTTAAATGATAGCCAACAGCCATGTATGCCATCACCGTCTTGGCTGAAAGACTGGAGGCCAAACTATCCTCTAAATAAGTTATTTTTGTAGAGAGACTGGATGTTCCATGAAATTGGACCTCCCCTTTCCCCTGCTGAGTCAGTAGCAGCTGTAATAGCTTTGGCAGAGGAGAGGATCCTCCTGTAGGATGGTGGAGAGTGACAGGCTGGCTATCAGCCTCCAGAAGATGCCTCCATTGGGATTTAAGGGAAGTCTACCAGCCCAACTCTCCAAAGATGTAGGAAAGAGAAATAAACTTGGTGACCATCCCTAAAAACGGCAGAAGGGGGAAAGAAAACTACAGCGGCACCTCCCGTCAGATAACAGGGAGGGAAGAAAAAAGACTAGACCTGGAAAACAGAGTTGGTTTTCCAACAAGGACCACAAATGAAAGATATTAAATTATGCCTGGTAAGCAGGGAGAAGGCTCTGTGGGAATGGTCATGGAGTCTGCTGGGAATGGTGTTTTGCACAATGGTTGGACTCCCAGTGTGAATTTTTGCTGAGCAAAGACTGAAGAACTTCAACAAAGGGGAAGTAAAGGCATCTCTGAATAACGAGGCCCAAGAACACTTTCTGTGATGCCTGTTGCTCCAGTCATTAAGACTAGAAACAACAGTGCTTTCCATTGATGAGATGAGAGCTGTATGGAGGAAGCAGGAAGCCGTATACCTCCTTATATGCCACCTTTTGTAAAGTACACTGGCATCAGACGAAAGGCACTGATGTGATTTTGAGGAAACAGGTACATTCTGCCAAGTTCTGCTCTCACTTACAAATCTGAGGTAACTCTATTAGAAATATGTAAACAAAAAAATCTCTCTATACTTGCATACAACCCATAGTTTTCATGTGGTGTTTGATTATCAATCCAGTATAAAAGATTGACTTCATTTATCATATTTATATTTCCAGACTTAAGTCACCAGTTTCTACTGATTACTTTTCACAAATAATTCTCCTGGAATCTTAACATAAAAATGAACATGCAGGTCTTTAACGTTTTCAGTAGGTGATGATTACTTCAGGGCCTTTTGTTATGTCTTTTGGGGAGGAGGTTTGCAATATTACATGTGACCAGTGACAGAATATCACCTATCTATAATGCAACCCAAGATTTAAAAAGACACACCAGTGTAGCTGTTTGTTTATTTTTTTTAAGCCTCTGAATGTGAATTGTAGCTCTGATCTCTGAGGGGGTTTGGTTATAATTCTGAATTGCTATAAAGCTTATTTTTTTTAATCTTCTTAATTCATATCCTGGGGGAAATTGAAAAGAAAAACAGAAATATTATGTATCTATGCATAGTAACTGATGGACAGTTCAGCTAAACAGAAGTTAATATCTATAATTTCTGCATTGGTGATTGCTGCTAAGCAAGGATTCCATTTAGCTTTTCAAGATTATATTTGAGTTCTGCATGCTGCTTACTGACGATACACCATGTACATGTAGATCTAGCTATGAAATATTACTGTCAGTTCTAGGAGTATGACACACTGTGTCATGTGATGTTATAAGAATAATCTTTATCCCACATGAAGGTAAAAGATTGAGTTTTATAGCGTTGAAGACTAGTAGGGTTCATTGGTCTGAACTCCTGTTTATCACAGGCCATGAAATTTCACCCAGATACTTCTATATTGAGCTCAATGACTTCAGTTAAACCAAAGCATTTCAATCCAAGACACAACAGCCAAACATCTAGAAAGAAGATTCTCTATGCCACCTCAGAGCACTGCTCCACCCCATCCAGTGTCCCATCTCCAGCTGTGGCCAATCTCTGATGCTTCAGAGGAAGGTGAAAAAACAAGGAAAACGCAGGGTACATCTCCTCTTGTGCATTGGGGAAAATTCCTTCCTGATCCCTTCAGGGAGTGGGCTGACGCACTAAAGCATAAGACTGGATTATAGACATTGTCTTAATGAAGAGCTACAAGAGTTATGAGCATGTTGAGGTCAATGCAAGTAAACCTGTTTCCCTATGGAACAATAGAATGAACAGTGGGGTGTATAGATTCACAGGTTCCAAGTTCCAAAGGGACTACTATGACCATCCCGCCTGGCCCCACTACCCCCATTCAAACACAGAGAGCTCATACAAGGTTGCATTTTTCTGGGGTTTACTTTTCCATAGTAGCGGCTATTTTACAGAAAGGTTCCAGAAAGGAACAACAACTCATGGATCCAATGAAGTGATGCCACATACTGTGGTTGCACATTTGTACTGTTGGTAGCTGACACTTACTAGTATTTGAAGAAGAGGCATAGTGTAGTAAAGAGAGGTAAAGGGTAACATTTTCAAAAGGACCCAAGCAGGTTAGGGACCTAGCTTCCATTGATCTAAGCAGGTTAAGTGCCTAACATATTTAAGCACTTTTGAAAATCTCATTGGGCACCTATCTGTGGCTTTAGGCACTTAATATCTTTGAAAAGCTGGCCCTCCCAAATCCTCTTTTCAAAAGTGACTTAGGTCTGGAGCCTCAAAGGTATTTAGGTGCCTAATTCCCATTGACATCTCCCATTGGAGGTGAGAGGGAAGGATGATCCACTGGCCTAAGACATGGGAAACCCAGGGTCAATTCACTGCTCTGCCATTGACTTCCTCTGTAACCTTGGGCAAGTCACTTAGCCTCTCTTTTTTTAGTTTCCCTGTAAAATGCAGATAATCTGCTTCCCTGCCTCACAGGCATGTTGTGACGAAAAATACAAGGGTGTGCAGTGCTTTGAGACCTCCCGGTGAAAAGTGCTATATAAGAAATACTCTCATTATTAATAGTAATGCCTAAGTGGAACTGAAAGACAATGTAAGTTCTACTTGGCACAAACTGGCTCGCTTTGAACAACCTGTCCTTTAAAGATTACTTGCCACTTGCCACTATTATATATGATTCTCCATGCAAAGCCCTTTGCCAAATAAGCATGTTGTTTCTCGTTCAAGTTGTATACAGTTTTGTGCATCTGCTTTATACAACCAATTCTGCACACATTTTTTGTGACATAAACAGAGAAACTGTTTGGCCATATTTATCCTGGCTCTCTGCCAGTCTGTTGTGAAGTTATGCCTGAAAGGAAACAAGAGCACCTGGTGAAGTTAGCTTTTTACTCCCATAAGTAGGGCTGGGATGCTAATGTAGCATTTAAATTGAAATAATAATTGATGTTAAGATAAGAGAATATACAGTATTGGCCTTTTTGAAATATGTTTTTGCTTAATTTCTGGAAATTAAAAACCCATCAAAATATCAGAGTTTTTTCATGGGGAAAAAACATTCTTACAAAAAGTGGTGGATTTTTTGCTTGCTTTTTGTGTGTGTGGATTTTTTTTCTCATAAAGAAACAGACAATGAAAAGTACAAAAATGTAAGTGACTTTCAGTTTGTTTGTGTTGGCCCTGTAACAAAGAAAGGGGGACCCTGCTGTCTATGCTGTGGGACTGTCCAACTGTCAGGTAGCTGTGAAAAGAGATGGATGCAAGAGTTGAAATGGGGCTCGGCTTACGCAGCCAAACCCCAGCCGAAAATCATATCCTTTGTTATTTATCTACTAGACTGGGGGTTTACCTCTGCCACAAAGACTTTGGTTCTTAAGGGCTTCCGTGATCACTAAGCACATGATTTTACAAAAAAGGAAGAGTAGGCTTATGCCCAGCCTAGAGCAATGATACTGGGATCTGTCTCACTTGGCAGCCAAAGAAAGACTAGCTTTGTTCCATAGAGGACAACTGTAGGAATTTGAAGACATTTGGACCCCATTTCTAGATACGTTTGAATAAAAAATGTTGAGCTGGCTCAAAGAATGCCAGACCTCCGTTCCACCTAACCCTTTCCCCCTCACCATTCCCGCTCCCCCTCCCCCAGTTCTCACTTTCCCGCCATGCCTTGTTCAAAAAGCAATGTTCTCTTGCTAGTTATTAACAGTCTCCAACATACGGAAACGTTTCCAGGCTGTTTGTAATACACTGTTGAAAAACTCAGAACTGGGGTTAAGGGACTCCCCTCATGTTAGACAAATACACCCAAAGTGATTCTGAAATGGATCCTCAGTCCGTCCTCTGATTATTCTGAACCTATCTAATTTTGGTCAAGATAACTACATCCAGAGGAGAAGATTTTCAAAGGCACGAAGGGCAGAGAGGTGTCTAGGGAAACCTAACTACCATCTGTTGCTTTGAAAATCTCCCCAGCTTTAGGTACCTAATTTCAAGCAACTATGTTTGAAAATTTGGCTCCTTAAATGTAATAGATCATTAAAAAAGATGGCTTTCCAAACACAGCAAAGGGCCAGTTTGTGAAGCCCTGGTTCACATTAGTGAACAGTTGCCCACCCAAGCAGTCCCCCTGGATAAAGTGCTTGTGCACGTGAGGAGCAGAGCACAATCTAGCTGTACTTGTTGAGGTAAAATCCACATTCAGTATTACCCAGTACAGATCATCCCCAAACTCTCGTTCTAAATTTAGTGAGAAACGCTAGCTGGTATTTGGCACCAATGTGAATTAGGCACACAGGGTAAAATTTTCAAAAGTGCCTAAGTGATTTAGGCCCTGACTACCTGGGGAACTCACAATTGGATTTAGGACCCTAAGGCCTTGTCTACATGGGGAAATTGACTGGCATAGCTTTTGCAGAATAAACTTTTCTGCACTGGCTAGAACTCCAGATGTGGACACCATTCCACACTAAAAGTGACTTCTATTCCAGAACAGAATGTCCACACAGAGAGGTAAGGCAGGAACGCTTATTCTGCATTGCTATGCTGGTCATTTCCCCTCTGTAGACAAGGCCTTCAGGTCCTAAATCCCGCAGAGATTTAAGAACCAAAATCACTTAGGTGCTTTTGGAAATGCTACTCACAAATCCCATTGAACTTTGGGCACCAAACTCCCTTATGTTCCTTTGAAAATCCAAGACCCTCTCTGTAGCCTTACTAAAGACTTGTTTTGTCTAGCAGCAAATTAAGTTGTATAGACGATAATGTGCTAGAACAGTCTTAATCTTGGGAATCATTGCACCAAAGTGGATGTTAATCTAAAAATAATGTACGATAAAAGTTCTATCAATAGGTGCCATGAGACTATAGACCCATATAGTTCATGATGCATATACCTTCATTACTATTTCACATCTTTCTCAATAGATACATAATCACCTATTTAAGAGGAAACTAGAAGAACTAAAGTTAGAGAAAGTAGCTGGTAACTATCATAAAACCACACAGAGATAATCTAATCTCTTTCCAAGCAATAAAGTTCCTCTGAGCTTTAAATTTCTTTGTTTTGCTTGTACAGATTGTTGCAGCAATAATGGCAATCACAGGCATTGTTATGATGGCATATGCAGATGGTTTCCATGGCGATTCAATTATCGGGGTAGCATATGCTGTTGGATCTGCATCCACCTCTGCACTCTATAAGGTGGGTCATAATGTTTTGTTAATAACAGGGAAATATTCTTATTCCCTGCATCATGCAGTAAAAAATGCACAAGTTGAAAGCAAACCAGGTTAAAAATATATAAGGCTCACCTTTGCTGCATAATTTATATTCTGAGCAGGAAGAGTCAGAAAAGTTACTACAGAGATAATTACTTTGTGACTGCCAAGTATTCAGAGGGGCTTTGCTTCATGAGCCCTTAATGAGATCTTTATTATTATACTGCTGGAAGATTATCATCTATGATTTCATCGTTTTTTGCCATGGTAGTTTATTGACACTATTTATAATGGGTTTGCTACATGCAACAATGAGAAAATATTGAATGCTGTTAAACACCATGTTTCTTTGAGGATGGCAAAATCCTCATCTCTTCTGCACTGCAGATCTCTATTGCATATTCCGCGCTCGTTCTGGGTTGGGAACTCCCATCCAGGACAATGGAAGTAGTACATGCAGCATTTGATTAGAGGCGCCCAGCGCATGAGATTGCGCTAGTCTACCCCAGAGGTTCTATTTCGAGGCTTTATTCGAAGGAGTGCTCTCCTTTTACCTTTAGTGACATTTAGTGAGAATGACACTAAATGCTCGCAGGTTCCCTGCAGTCAGTGGGGTGGAGTGTAAAGCAGAATGTGGATCGGTGATGTAATAGGGATCTAAAGCTAGCTTCCGGCTTCATCCTTAATTGTACGTGTCAGGTTCACCGTGAATAGTCACTAGTCACTCAAAATGTATGAATTTGGGTCTACGGGGATGAACTCTGCACTGATTTACACCACCTGTGATTCCCACCCTGACTTCAGAGAACCTATGGGCCTGATTTTCCTCTCACACCAGTTTTACACTGATGTAACCCCATTGATTTTTGATGGAGTCATTCGTGACTTACATCTGCGTGAGGTGAGAGTCGAGGCCTATCACTCTAAATATTTTACCTTTCTTGGCTCCAGGGTTGTATTTTATTTACATTTGTTCCTTGCGAAATATTTTTTTATGGTAACGTTACCGTTGCTGACTCAAAGCTGGCCCCATTTGTACTGTGAGAAGGACGTGGTTGAGTTGTGTGGACACAAAACTGAGAATGGGGATCACCTAAATTTTAATCCCAGCTCTCTCTCTCTCTCTCTCTCAAAAACTCTTTCTTTGAGGCCATGAACCACTGATTTAAGCCTTGATTCATCAAGGTACTTAAGCTTGTGCCTAACTTTAAGTATGTGCGTAGCGCCATTGAAGTCAGTGGGACTACTGGTGTCTAAAATGAGGCATGTGCTTAAGTATTCTAATGAATTGGGGCCGGGGGCCCAAATGTTCAAGAAGGCTTCCAATTTTGGGTGCCCAACTTTAGATTTTCCGAAGGTGCTGAGCACCTGCAGCCTTGGCTAACTTCAGCCATGGTTGGGGCTGCGCCGCACCTCTGAAAAAAACCATTGATAGGTGCTGGATAGGCACAAAGGAAGTGCCTGCCTTCAGTGGCGTAGCCAGGGTTAGAGCACAGGGGGAGCGGAGCTGAAAAAAAAGGCGCCGGGAGCAAAAAGTGTCGGGAGCAAAAAAAGGCTCCGGGAGCAAAAAAAAAAAAGCCCCGCTCTGGCTGTAGCGTAGGGGCAAAAGGCATCGGGAGCAAAAAAAGGCACCGCTTCTGCTCATTGGGGGAGCGGCCACTCCCCCTGCTCACCCCCGGCTATGCTACTGCCTCCCTTGGGGAGATAGACCAGACAGAGACGTGGAGAGTAGTGGGACAGGAGTTACATCATACACATGAAGGAGCCAGCCAGAACGGCCGTGTCCTGGTGTCCTGACAGCAAGGGGTAGATTGTTTAACCCTTCCTCATGTGCATGAGTACTCACAACCAGTCCCATTCAAGCCAAAGGGTCTTCTCACGTGCATAAAGGATTAAAGATCCAGAAAACATGACCGGTGAGGGAAGATTGAAAAAAATGGGTTTGTTTAGTCTGGAAAAGAGAAGACTGAGAGGGGACATAAGTTTTCAAGAATGCAAAAGGTTGTTACAAGGAGGAGGAAGAAAAATTGTTTTTCTTAACCTCTGAGGATAGGACAAGAAGCAATGGGCTTAAATTGCAGCATAGGAGGTTTAGGTTGGACATTAGTAAAAACTTCCTATTCATTTGGAATAAACTGCCAAGGAAGGTTGTGGAATCTCCATCATTGGAGATTTTTAAGAACAGGTTAGACAAACACCTGTCAGGAATGGTCTGGATAATACTTGGTTCTGCCACAAGTGCAGGGGACTGGACTAGATGACCTCTCAAGGTCCCTTCCAGTCCTATGATTCTATAAGTGCTCACCCGGAGAACAGGGCCTATAATGTTTTAATAATACAGGGCCAGATCATTCCCTTCTGTGGTAATACCCACTGGAGAGGGTTCTGGGGGGAGGAAATCTCAAAGACCCTCTTGCGGAGCTCTTCCATTATCAAGGGGAAAGGTTAGTCCATCCCATCAGCAGAGCTTTGCAGACATGGGAGAACTTCACTTGCAGCAGGACGTAACTTGTTTTAAAATCTTCCCTTTCCACCACAGGTTTTGTTCAAGATGTTTCTTGGAAGTGCGAACTTCGGGGAAGCTGCTCATTTCGTTTCCACTCTGGGTTTCTTCAATTTAATCTTCATCTCGTTTACCCCGATCATACTGTATTTTACAAAAGTGGAATACTGGTCTCCCTTCTCTGCCGTGCCGTGGGGTTATCTGTGCGGAGTAGCCGGCCTCTGGTTAGGTATTTGCAGAACTTTTTTTTTTTCGCTTTTCTAATGCCTCTCGTGTTATTTACTGCAGGATCACCTTGAAACAGCCACCCCCGTTAAAATTCTCCTTTCTCTAAATGTTTCAATGGCTGAGTTCTTTTGCAGCTAAAATCTCCATCTCATATCCCAAGGGACACCACTGCGGCTGCTTGGAAAATGGTTGATATAGCTCATGAAAACTTGGGGGCGGGGGGAAAGTCCACATTTTAAAAAATATGCTGAGCCGCTCCAGTAATTCTGTCAGTTTTTACGTTCACATTTTTATAGTAGTGCTTCTGCTGCCCCATTGTCTTACATACAACCGGGTTACTTTAAAATAAACTTGATGTAGCTGCTTGTATTTAGTCAGCCATCCAAATGTTAGTTCTTGGAGCGCTGTCCATGAATCATTTTGTTGTTACTGTGCTAGCAACTAGAGGCCGACTAAGCCAGGGCTCCTTTATGCTAAACGCTACAATAGCTTGTGCTCCACTTTGGTGCAAATGAAAGGCTGCACGGCCTTGAATTCCCCTGCTCCATTTCCGAAGTTTCCTCTTTCAAAGCACCGTTGCTAGTGCTACTCAGTCTGCAAAGAGAACCATTGAAATTGACCCAGGTCTGCTTTACACTCTGTTTCCTTGGCTTATAATGAAAGCGTCCGTCTGTTTGGAACCAAACAGATTTTTTTTATCTCAGTCGTAAGTACACTAAATGGAAACGCTTTGGGGAAAACTATTGCTCGTGCCTAGATGGGTTTCCCAGCGGCTCAGAGACTGAATCAGAAGGGATGGCGGAGGTGTTGAGAGATTAGACTCTCTTCCACCAGATGTTAAAGTAGGATAGAGCCGCTGCTGCACACAGGAGGCAGAAAGCCAGCATAAAATACTCAGTGTTGCTAGCTGTGTGCCACGCCCCTTCCTGATAACACCAGGGTAGAAGCAGAAGGTGTGGCCATAGAGAAGGGGGGGCCTGGCTGGGGTGCAACAACTGATAGAATGGCCCCTTGGGAGCTGTTTCCATCCAGTGCAATTTGCAGCAACTGCTCTAACTTGTTCCGCGGCCAGACTGTCTATGACCCAGCTCCAGAACTGGGGGATGGGGGCATAGTTTGGTTGCACCGGAGGGTTCAGCCCCAGAAGCCTCGCTGAGCTCAGGGGGATCTAACTTAGCTGCATTCAGAGGTGACGTCTATCTGAGTGGTGATGGTAGCAGCAGTGCAGAATAGAAATAACGCTGCTCCAAGGGGATTGAGGCTCGAGAAGTTGCAAAACTGAGGGGAAGCAGGAAAGGGGAAAACTGAATAACTGATGAGCCTGAATCAACCCACTACCCCCGTGGGTGCTGGATCATACAGTATAGTGCAGTGTAACCTGCCCTGTCCTTCAGCTGCCTGCACTTTAAACCCCCTTTAAAAGGATGGGAGATTTCAGTGACGCTCTAATAGCGTATAATCTTTCACTTGGCTAGGCCTCCTCATGCTGCAACATCCACTTAGTAGCTATGGCCCTACTTGTAAGGGATTGTGCATCCAAAAAGAACACCTCCCCTCTGGTCCCTGCACTTCGTAAAGCCCGTGAAAGGGAATTCAGAGTCCTCTCCAGTCACGCTGCCACACTCATCTCATCCACTGGCCACTTCCCTGTGAACTGCAGAGTAGTTGCCTCCCTTCTTTTTTCAGTGGCTGGACAAAAAGCACAGAGCTGGCTACCCTTCAAAACTGGTAGGCGCACGTGCTTCTTGCTGCCATGCTCCTTTCATGGATTGTGTAGCCAGAGGCAGCAGCGACGCTGACTTCCGTCAGCGTTGGTGGGTGCTGATGCCGGGCCCCGCCCCCCGACGCCGGCGACGTCACGGGGCCCCGCCCCCCGACGCCGGCGCGACGTCACGGGGCCCCGCCCCCCGACGCCGGCGCGACGTCGTCGGGGGCAGGGCCCCGGAACATCGCCCGGTGCTCCGGTAAGTTGGGCGTGAGCTCCGGGGATGGCGGGGAGTTGCCGGTAGGTGCAGAGCACCCACCAATTTTTTTCCGTGGTGCTCCAGCCCCGGAGCACCCACGAAGTCGGCGCCTATGACTGAGGCAGCACCTCCTTAGCTGGTGAAATGCTACCACCTGCTCCGTTCCTGGCTCGCTGAGACAGCAGAATTCCACCCCTAACCCAAGAGGGACAGCTAGCCTGTTTGAGAACAATCCTGGTTTCTTTTGTGGGTAGGGTGTAAAGCACTTCTTGAAGACTCCTCAGAGCCTGGCTGCAGCTTCGGTTCGAGCTTCAAAACAGGAAAGTGGCCCATTTTGAATGAGCAGTTTTTTAAAATACGAACTTACAGCCAACCCTTCTCTCCTTCCCCATGCAAAACGTACATTCACGTTCTGCTCGTGACACATGCCAGATCAGGCCCTTGATGGGACAGAACTTATTAGAGTGCCTGATGTAACTGAAAAGCTGAGAAAGTCCATTTGTTATTATTTGATTACTTCCAGCATCTCACGTATCGTTCTCTTTCTTTACAGCTTTTAACATATTGGTAAATGTTGGAGTTGTGCTGACGTACCCCATCCTAATTTCTATCGGGACAGTGCTCAGTGTTCCTGGAAATGCAGGTACAAATAATGCAATAAAAATCATAGAACAAATGTACTAACATTTGAAGTAATTTTTAAGGGCAAATTATGTTGCCATCTTTCTTCAGAATGGTTTCCTAATGTAACCCTTCTGCCAGGTGGAGCCAGCAGCAACCAGGGTCGGGTTCAATATCTAGGGGTTCCTTTCCATTGATACAACACAGAACCGGCTCGAGCCCCCACCCAGTAACCTGGGAAATTTACACACCACCCCTGGGCGCCTCTGAGAGGCAATACTTCCCCACTCACAAGCATAGAGTCTGAATGTAGAAAATAAATTTTTAATAAAAGGAGGGAAGTAACGTGGCATTCATTTGGGAAAACACCGCACACAGGGTTCATAAACAAACCATGAGTAAAAGACCCACCCCCAAGTACGTTGGGCAGTGTCCTTGTCCCCTCAGGTTCTTAAGTCCAGCCACCCAAAAGTCCCTTTCATGTGCCCGACCCTTCTCTGCCCCCCACTCAGTCGCTGTCCTCGGTCAGTGCAGACCCAGAGTTCAGAGGTGCATCTGCAGAGTTCACTTCCCCCCTGGTTGAAGGGGTGGTAAAGAGGCACCTTACTCGCTCCACTGCTCGGGCACTCGCCGGTCGCTCCTGCTGGCCACCTGATCACTGCTCTCGCCGGGCCTCTCTGCCGCCGCCCTGCTGGCCGCTTGTCACGCCTCTCCACCAGCCGCCCTGCTGGCCGCTCGTCACGCCTCTCCACCAGCCGCCCTGCTGGCCGCTCGTCACGCTTCTCCGCTGCCGCCCTGCTGGCCGCTCGTCACGCTTCTCCGCTGCCGCCCTGCTGGCCGCTCGTCACGCTTCTCCGCTGCCGCCCTGCTGGCCGCTCGTCACGCTTCTCCGCTGCCGCCCTACTGGCCGCTCGTCACGCTTCTCCGCTGCCGCCCTGCTGGCCGCTCGTCACGCCTCTCCACCAGCCGCCCTGCTGGCCGCTCGTCACGCCTCTCCACCAGCCGCCCTGCTGGCCGCTCGTCACGCCTCTCCACCAGCCGCCCTGCTGGCCGCTCGTCACGCTTCTCCGCTGCCGCCCTGCTGGCCGCTTGTTGCGCCTCTCCAGCCACTCGTTCACCAGCTGACTGTCAGTCACCTTCTGCTACCCCTTGCTGTGACCTCTGCACATCAGTCTCTTAGTGATTGTAGCTCTGTGCAGGCTGGCCAGGAACACAGTACCGCCACAAGTGGTTGCAGCTCTCATTGAGCACTTTAAAATAACAACCAAGGCTCCTAATGAAGCCTGTTTAGCTCTATTCGTTGAACAGTCGGGAGGAACAGGTTGAACCAGTCTTAAAGAGGACCCTTGTTGAGGGTGTGCAGCCTCCTGGCTGGGAGGTCTGCTGCCCATTCCCCCCCCCCCTTACTGTCACAGGGCTCTTTTCTGTATTCCCACAATAATTACAACATTGGTAACCATATTTCACTACCCTGCATTTAGTACTAAGGTGATTTGTACCCAACCCCAGCCAAAGTTGATCACTTTGACACCGCTGTATCTGCTGAATATATAAGCAAAGTAGGAGCAAACTGTATTTACATAAACACACCCAAGTCTCTCCCCCTCCCGGCTAGCTGTCAGGGAAGCATTCATTCAGCCCCTACTTACACTCACTTAGCTCACATTTTCAATAAACATGAAGCTGCCAGCACTAGAGATGTGCAAGAGGTTTAGATTTTGCAAGTGCAATTTTTCACTGGGAAATTAAAGGTCAATATACGATTTTCCAGGACAGTAACTCCTCGCTAAACGTTGTAGTTATGTTCCTGAAAAATGCTACTTTAAGCGAAACGATGTTAAGCGAATCCAATTTCCCCATAAGAATTAATGTAAATAGAGGGTTTAGGTTCCAGGGAACTTTTTTTCGCCAGACAAAAGACTATATACACATATACATTTTATATATATATATATATATCTCTCACACACACACACACACACACACACACACACACAGTATAAGTTTTAAACAAACAGTTTAATACTGTACACAGCAATGATGATTGTGAAGCTTGGTTGAGGCGGTGAAGTCAGAGGGTGGGATATTTCCCAGGAAATGCCTTTCTGCTAAATGATGAACTAGCACTCAGCTGAGCCCTCAAGGGTTAACACATTGTTGTTAATGTAGCCTCACACTCTACAAGACAGCATGGATGGAGGGAGGGGAGACAGAATGGCAGAGCGAGACAGAGACACACACCCTGTGTATGAGAGAGAGAGACACGCATTGCCCCTTTAAGTACGCTGACCCTACTCTAAGTACATTGCCTTTTTAAGTAGATCAGCAAGTTGAGACAGCAGCTGCTGCCAGCAAGCTCCCTCCGTCCTAAGCCCTGTCGTGTCTCCACCCCCCTGCTCGGTGGAGATCGGGTAAAGGAGCATGGGGGGGCACCCTGACATTAGCACCCTTCTTCCCCCACCCTGCACAGCAAGCAGGAGGCTCCCGGGAGCAGCTCCAAGGCAGAGGGCTGGAGTAGCACATGGCAGTGGGGGGAGGGACATCTGAACTGCCCGGTAATTGATAGCCTGCTGGGTGGCTGCCTCACAGGAAACTTAGGGGAGCGGGGAGCTGATGGGGGGGGTTGCCGGCCCACCCTGGTTCCAAGCCCCCACCAGCTAGATCCAACGGGTTGCTCTTCCTGCAAGCAGTGGACAAAACAGGCAGCTTCCAAAGGACGCTATAAGGGAGCATTGTGCTACTTTAAACGAGCATGTTCCCTAATTGATCAGCAATGTAACAATGAAACAACGTTAACCAGGATGACGTTAAGTGAGGAGTTACTGTATATGTAACTCCCCTAACAACCTATAGGCTTGGTTGTGCACCTGGGTGGGCTATCTATTGCCGTGGTCTGGGACAGGGCAGGGGTGGGGAGTGGGTGGAGCTTTGACTCCACCTCCCCAGCATGCTGGCCGGCATAGCTGAGCCAGTGCAGATGGAGAAGTAATCTGTCCCAAGTATAGGACTAGCAAAGATTACTTCCTCCTTGCTCCATGGGGAAAGTAACCAAGGACCAGATTGTAACTCCCTGACTTTTACTCAAGGCTTGTGTGAATTCTACAATCTAGCCTTAATATCGAATGACTTACAGTACACATTACTATTAAAACAGAAGGCATAGAGGAAAAGTCAGGCTTTCCAATAAAACTCACTGTTAAATTTATAGGAAACACAGAAGACTTGTTTTGACAAAGCCAGACCAAGCAGAATGACAGTATTTGATTTCATTGTCTTTTTCCCCATTGTAGCTGTGGATCTCCTAAAACACGAGGTGATCTTCAGTGTAGTAAGGCTGGGTGCCACAATCATCATCTGCACTGGATTTTTGCTAATGCTGCTGCCCGAAGAATGGGATGAAATCACCCTGCGATTCATCAACAGTTTAAAGGAAAAGAAAAGTGAAGACCATGCAGAAGATATCACAGACTCCAGTGTGCATACAAGGAGCAGAAGCAGAGCCAATGGGACAGTGTCTATACCACTGGCTTAAAGCTGGCGAACATTTAACTGCACGTGAATGTATATTCTGTGAATATAATTTAATTTTCTCACTACTTGTATGCTAAAATGACAGTATTACTCTGAACTGGGGATGAATTATAAAATAAATGATAAACACATCAATAATAAATGTTTACATTTATACACTTACAAAGGAACAGGTGTAAATAATCACAATAAATTCTTTTGTAATGAAATGTTAATCTGCATTCTATTTAGTTGCCTTTTTAAAAAAAATCAAATCCACTGTGCAACTTTACAGCTGTGCTTCTGTTAGCAAAAAGGGGAGGGGACAAAGTCTTCAAAGGCCTGATTTGTATATTTGTTTAGTTCCAGCATGCATTTATATCAAAAGTTAAACATTCGTGTTCTTTCCAAATTTAATGATTTGACATTTTTACAAGGTGTACCACGAAAAGGCAGTGGACTCATTTTAAAACACCCACTCAAGAATCTTGGAAGCCTAAAATATGAAGCAAAACGAAAATTAAGAAAGAAAAACTTGTAGCACCTTAGAGACTAACATCCGATGAAGTGGGTATTAACCCACGAAAGCTTATGCTGAAATAAATTTGTTAGTCTCTAAGGTGCTACAAGTTTTTCTTTCTTATTTTCGTTTTGCTGACACAGACTAACACGGCTACTACACTTAAACCTAAAATATGAAGGGAACTGACGTCTCACATTAAAGTTTGCAATTTTTATTAAAATATACAAATATATTCTCAAGGATATAAATTAACCTATGTAATTCTATTACAGTGCTGCTAACTATGCAGAGGAAGCTAGCTGAGCAAAATCTGGAAATACTACAGTGTCATTTCTTAGCTCACAATTATATGTGATGGGGTGAGCGTATCTCCATACATTATGTTTTACAACTGGCCTATATCTAGTATAAATTAAGGGCCAGATTTTGATACCCACAACGGACCAGATTCTTACTCACACTGAGTAATAACTTGCTCCATGAGTACTTCCACTGTCTTCAGTGGGGCTACTTGTTCAGTAAGGCACTACTCATGAGTAAGGGTGTGAGGATCTGGTCCCAAATGCTAAAATCATTCATTAAAGGTATGCCTTCCTCAACTAAAAGCAAAGCTGAGAGTAGTTTGGCATACTTGTTTCCTTGAATGGCAATGTCTAGTAACAGTTAGTCTAGCAAAAAAATGGAGCCATCAGACACTTGGTAATACGAGGAATCATCTAGAACATAAGCTATGTGCGCAGTCAATGTATGTCCTGCAGCCATATCGCCTTGAGCTGTCATCTTGTCATCTCTCATCAATTGGTGGTGGTCAGTACCTGGATGAAAGACCTCTCAGGACAGGCAAGATTATAGAAGATTTTTTTGGAGATTAACTACTGGAGAGTCAGGGGACTTCTGCTGTTGGAAATGCTGTCATTTTACATTTGTAACGCTGAGGGCCTGACTGCTGATGGTCATTAACAATAGCCCAGGCCCACTGACCAGCCTACGTTAGATTTGGGGACTGTTTATGAGCCCAGGTCTTCACTAGGGCTGGGCCATTTAGTGGGCTAGGGTTATGGTTGGGGCCAGATCATGAGCAGACGTGATGGCACCAATTCCTAGTTTGTGATGTGTGGGGGGATGGGAGGAGGGCCTTGTGAAATAGAAAGAGATGGAGGCATTCATAATTTGGTGGGGGGGCTGAAAGATTTGGTCACTGAGCCTCTTCAGAAGGGTTCACTAGGAAGTTGTTGGTACATTCCATAGGTTACTAAAGGCATCTCTCACAGCATGCCTCAGGATACGCCAATGCCTACTAATGCACAGCTGTAATAGCGTCTTGATACATACGCCATGCATTTATATAGGTTAGCAACATGCAGAACTTGATGGTTCTGAATCATTTAAAATGCGTTTGGTTTGGTTTTTTTTAAACCTATGACATATTGGGGGCCTGATTCTGAGCTCATTTACACAGGTGCAAATCAAAAGTAATTGTATTGAAATTAATGGATTGTTGCCCCCCAAAACAGGTGCAGTTGAGTTTAGAATAATGACCATTGTGATTGCCAGCTATCAAGAGCATACCATTCTGAGTGGTGCATATTCTGCAATTCTAGTCATGCAGTGCTTATACGGATGTGATTAGCTTATGTAAACACTTCCTTTTTATGGGTGCTTGTTCTCGGTAATCTTTGGATTGAATTCCTTTCTAATATAAATAATGCTAAATAGTCATCACAATTCCACACAATGTTCATAAAAGAAATATAGTGTTTTGTGTGATACTGCAGGGCATTTGGTACATTGGTTAAAAAAAAAAATCAATCTGTAGCCAAATTGCTTCCAAATAACAGTCATCTTTGACTGATTGATTTTTATGACTGTTATTACAGTCAAACAATGACATTTTAAATTATAGATTGATATTTTAAAGGAATTAGCTGTGTTTGACTTTTAAAGGATTTTTCATTGTGGAGAGTGAGACAAATATTAATGTGGGATAAAGCTACATTTATAAGCGGTTGGCCAAGATTTTCAAAAAATACCAAAATGAACAAAAAACCCTCTCGTTAATATGCCAAAGCACAGCCACTCATTGTGAACAGCCCCACTTCTCATTGCAGCCTCGTCAGGTACAGAATCAGGTCTTTGAGGAATTTCATCTTTAATAAACTAGGAAAAACAACTTCCTATTCTGGTGGTCCAATTTCATGAGATGTTTGTGCGGCCAAAAGGCACAGCGCATGAGTGTCTGGACCGGTCAAGTTTGGAAGAATGGGCTTGAACTTGGTTAAGTTAGGTGTCAAATATCCAGGCTCCAGTGCATAGCAGTGAACATGTCAAAACTCCCATGCTACTTAGCAAAAGCAAGAGTCTTTGCATTGAAAAAAGTAGTATTGCATGTTAGGCATACGGTCTAGTCAGATTTACAGGGCCTGAGCCAAAACCCATCCCAATCCATGGGAATTCTTTCTACTATGAATAAAATGCAAGATTAAATTTTACCTAAGACCATCACACACATTTTTCACACAAAGTTTAGAGCCCCAGTGCTATATAAGAGCTAGGTTTTATGATGATGACCCAAACTCTCCCAAAGTTTGAGAATCTCCTGACCTGGGATTTTTGGCTTGGATCCATCTCTAGTTTTATATGCTCTGGATCGGCTCTAATCATATGGGCCACCATGCTTCATGCCCCAGCCTAGCCAAGCCCTGTGCCCCAGAACTGTGGCTGTTCCTCTGCGTTTGGAGACTTCGGGCCTCCTTTGAAATGGTTCTCGCACTCATTGAGGAGCACTTAGAGTCTTCACACCTTTTGAAACCATTAGTTTACCTCCCCTGCCCTGAAGCTGATGTCCCATGATTCCTCTGACCTCTGGGCTGTCTGATCTCTTGTTGATCCTGTCAGGTTTTTTTCTTGGTGCTTGAGAGAGTCAGGTACAGTATCAATCCACATGGAGCAAGTCAAAGCCTTCAGTGATGGTAGGCTTGGACGTTCAAATCATGGCTGAGGCCTGGGGCTATTGGAGCAGAAGCTGCAACTGTATTCTCTGAATGGTCTCTTTAATAGCACCCAGGTGCCTTCTGAGCATGTGAGAGCAGTTTCAAATCAAGCCGCACGAAACAGACTATCAATGAACTTTAAGGAAAGGTCACAGTTCCACTCAGTGTCTTAAAAATTAGACTTTACTATGGAGCTAAATTTTCCCCACCTTGCCTCACTCCCCTAGATGCAGTCACTTGACCAACCTGTCCCTGCAATGCAGCTGCAGGAATCGTGCATTCTCACACCTGGATCCCCACACCTATTTTATGTAGTTGGGAACAACCATTGGGATCTGGGGGTCATAATGGATCACAAGCTACATATGAGTCAACAGTGTAACACTGTTGCAAAAAAAAAGCAAACATCATTCTGGGATGTATTAGCAGGAGTGTTGTAAGCAAGATACGAGAAGTAATTCTTCCGCTCTACTCAGCGCTGATTAGGCCTCAACTGGAGTATTGTGTCCAGTTCTGGGCACCATATTTCAGGAAAGATGTGGGCAAATTGGAGAAAGTCCAGAGAAGAGCAACAAAAATGATTAAAATGATTAAATACAATTAAAATGATTAAAGGTCTAGAAAACATGACCTACGAGGGAAGATTGAAAAAATTGGGTTTGTTTAGTCTGGAAAAGAGAAGACTGAGAGGGAACATAGCAGTTTTCAAGTACATAAAAGGTTGTTACAACGAGGAGGGAGAAGAATTGTTCTTCTTAACCTCTGAAGATAGGAGAAGCAATGAGCTTAAATTGCAGCATAGGAGGTTTAGGTTGGACATTAGTAAAAATTTCCTAACTGTCAGGGTGGTTAAGCACTGGAATAAATTGCCTAAGGAGGTTGTAAAATCTCCATCATTGGAGATTTTTAAGAGCAGGTTGGACAAACACCTGTCAGGGATGGTCTAGATAATACTTAGTCCTGCCATGAGTGCAGGGACTGGACTAGATGACCTCTCGAGGTCCCTTCCAGTCCTATGAGTCTATGATTACCTTCGCCATCACCAGGACATCACCTGAGCTGCAGCTTGAGCTAACTGAGTTTTTCCATGGGCTTTGGATCAGGCCGTAGATTGGCAGCTGTAGCAGATTCGTATTCTGTGGCTCAGGTGCAGAGGAGGACATACATTGAATGTAGGTTACATTTTCCCTGACAATGCACAGAGCTGTTTAGGACCCTACATTGCCCATTGTCCTGACTTTTAGTTTAGCACTTTTTAAGAGGAAGGCAATAGCATTCCTAAAATACAGCTTAGTGGTTCAACTAGGGAATGCCCATAAAATCAAAGGTAAATTAAGACCATTTGGTTATTACTTTACATGGATTTGTTTTAAATGAACTGGCTGTAGCATTTTTAGTGCCTTCGGTGACTGTTAGCCTCCTTTACAATCACTCCAATAAAGTTTACAGCCTTTGAGTGAAGCAATGTGATCATTTTATTGTAGTCACATGACTTGGTTTGTACCCCCACGGAAAGGAAGTACTGAACTGGCTGCTGCATTATCAAGTTTTGCCTCACGTGAGGGCTGCATCAAAGCTCCCTGGCAGGAAAACAAAACGTGCTTTGAATAAACCATCTTGAGTGCTACGCCATAAAATAACGCACCTGTGAGGGCTGAGGAAAGCAACAACAATAACAATATTATCCCAGCACAGTGGGAAGATTCAACCTTTACTGGTATAAAAACTAGTTCCCTTGCAAACATATGAAACAACCAATGCGTGTGTAGCCCTCATGTTGCTACAGCTTGAGTTTCCAGATGTATAATAATGAAATCTATTAACCCTAGTACTATACTGTACATTCCAATCAATGAAATTACACTAGAATATTTTTCTTCACTCCTTGATCAGTTTCATGGAGCTATACACATTAAACAAAACTAACAACCGCAACAATCAGGACAATTTGCATAATTCTGAGTATTTCTTTTTTATTACTTAGGGATTTGTTTGAAGTCTAGCTGTTATCCAGCTGTTATTCTGGCCGTCAATTCTGTAACATTAACCACATCACTGTCCCATTTCATTACATATGCCTAGCCTTGTGCGTGTCGATATATGTCTGTCTGAATTTCATGTACAGCCAATCATAAGATTCAAGGAAAAATGCAAGAATTTTTGCAGTACAGTGGACTGTTGTAACCAGCCTCTTCTGTGTTAATATTCAGACAAGTAATACGTATGACAAAGGGAATAGAAAGGATACACTATGAAGCAGAAATATCATCATCCTCTCCTGTTTCCAATGCCAAGGTTAAATAGGGGTGACTTCTGTCAGTTTCTTGGCTTTGGGACCCTAGATTGCCAGCCATCTCAAACCTAGGCTTATTTTACAGATGGGAAATTGAGGAACAGAGAAGCTAAGTGACTTGCCCAAGATGACTCAGGACATCCGTGGCAGAGCAAGGACTTGGAACCAAGGTCTCCCATGTCTTCGGCCAGTGCCCCAGCCACCAGACCATCCTTCCTCGCATAAACCAGAATTATACTTATCAAAAATTTCATTTATTATAATACACTTTGTCCCACCTCATTACATTCCCTAATGAGGTAATATGCCTGCAGGGTAGAAACTGGAGATGTGCACCATATTCTTCTGCTCTCAGACAGGGGCTTTGGATGTGATTATTTCTCTTCGTTAAGTCTCACCTAGCGAATAGACTGTATTTAGCTGTGGTGCTGCAAATGCGATTCAAGCAATTGCCCATCTTAGCGGCCTACTCCATAAATCTAGAGAAGGTCAAATGTCCCTCTTGAATTCTAAATTCGTTTAATCTTACTTCACAGGGGCAGTTTGACTTTTGTACCGTTCCGGTTTTGCATTTATGGCTGAATTTAGGACTATATAAGTGTTATGCACTTTAAGTTAAAGGGTAAGTGGGCCCCTTAGATGCTGATTGATTGGCCTCCCATGAATTCCCTGGATGCATGATTTCTTTCCATATTACTCCTTCTATCGTGGATATTTCTGAGACACCCATCATTCTGATATCTAATTGCCATCTTGCTATCTGATCTTTGAATATCTTAAGGAGCAATTCATCATTTTGTGAACAATACACAGTATAAGCTAAGATGAGGGTGTCCAAGCACAATACATAGCTTTAGGGACAAATTTTCAACAGTGTTTGTAAATGCACCTATGAAAATGCACATGCCAGTATACACACATTTTGTACACAAAATTACTGGTGTAACGTATGTAACAGTGAAGCAATATGACTGCAGAAACATATTAGGCATGCAGCTATTGTAGGCATATTTATGTCTCACTTTTGGGCAATGCTGGCCGTCAGTGATGAAGCGTGATGAAAACATTTGGCTGTCAGGGCATCAGTTTTTGCCTTGTTAATTTGTACACTTCTGCTGGAGTGAACCTATGCCCTTTAAAAAGTGAGAGCCACCCCCAACCCCTTTGGCCACAGCATGTATCTTTGTTCCATTGACAATAATGTGAATTTGAAAGGGAATCTGGAGACAGAGCCAGGGAGGAAGCAAGCAGATTATTACAACTAGGCAACAAATGTGCTGCCCTAAATTGCTTTTGTGCCCCATTTTATTAAGTTATCATATTTCACCCCTCACACAATGGTAAGCCTAAGTGCGTAATAACTAGTCCCAGGTTATTGCTGGTATAAAGTCCATTGACCAGTCATCGTGATAGCTTCAGTGGACTTACATCAGTGATGAACTGATCGTACTTTATATTAAGGTTCTATGTATAAATAAGTCATAAAGGGTTAATAAATGGTTAATTGAGGTTTTATTAAATGGTTCGTCAATTGTTACATATGGTTATAGAATTCAATGGGTCAACAGGTAGCTTCTAAGGATGATTTATAACTAGGGTGACCAGATGTCCCATTTTTATAGGGACAGTCCTGGTTTTTGGGCCTTTTTCTTATATAGGCGCCTATTACCCCCCACCCCCGTCCTGATTTTTCACAGTTGCTAGCTAGTCACCTGTTGGCAATGCGCCTACTAATACAGCCTAATATGCCTTTAGCCTTCTCGGCAACGAGGGCACACTCCTGATTCATGTCCAGGTTCTTGTCCACTGTAATCCCCAGGTCCTTTTCTGCAGAACTGCTGCTTAGCCAGTTGGTTCCCAGCCTGTAGCAGTGCATGGGATTCTTCCTTCCTAAGTGCAGGACTCTGCACTTGTCCTTGTTGAACCTCATCAGATTTCTCTTGTCCCAGTCCTCCAATTTGTCTAGGTCACTCTGGACCCTATCCCTACCCTCCAGCATATCTACCTCTCCCCCCATCTTAGTGTCATCTGCAACTGATCCATAACTGATTGGATTTTATTTTTTGCTTTAATCTTTGTGGGATTTTTTGTTTTTTTGCTCAGGACGGTTTGTTTTTAATATCCAGAGCAAAATTGGTATTTTTGATCAAGCCTAATAACTATAGAGCAAACTATGAAACATATTTGGTGCTGTAAATACAAATCCCATTTTTATATCCCATTTGTGAGTGTTGCATATACAAATTCCATACAGCCCACTAAATCCACATACCCAAACAACACATGTTGTGGTGTAGCTCTGTCAAAAAAAAAAAAATCAAGCTCTGTGTTTTTTGTTTCCTCGCGTCATCTGGCAGCATGTCACAAGAGACCTCATGTTTTGTATCAACAATTTCCATTCGATTGTGAAGGAAAGTCATAAGCAGTGAAAAATGCTTCGCAGTATAAACATTAACTTGATGGAGCAGTAAAAGTGTTTTGTGGATGAGTAACTTCTGCCAAGGAATGTCATTCTTATCTGATCGCATTACACAGGGCCACTGCACAATGTCGGCTGCTCATTAACTGTCCCCGGCCCCCCAAAACAACCTGCCAATCCTTTATGATGAAAATGGGATCGGAGGAAAGGCCAGAATGACAGCAAGAGTTGGGCAAGGAACTCAAAACAGTGATACAGGGTAAAATCCTGGCCCACCATTGAACTGCATAGCAAAATTCTCATTGACTTCAATGAACTTCCCCCATAGAATGCGGGACTTCAGCTAGGATTCAACAGAGCTGCATCTGATGCCTGGCTCTGCCACAGACTTCCTATGTGACCTTGGTTAGGTCACTGGATCTCCCTGTGCCTCAGTTCCCCATCTGTAAATTGGGGGTGATAATACTCTCTTTGGTTACACTGGCAATTCTTCTGGGCTGGGACTCTCTGTTACCCTGTGTTTGTACAGCTCCTAGCACCCAGGGGGCCATGATCTGGGTTGGGGTCAGTAGGTGCTGCCATCATTGTTCTTAAAAAAAACGTTTTCACAAAGATTGACTCAAATCTCAAGCTGAATTTGGTTCCCCGCTATTCATGCCCCTGTCGTGCGCATGATCCAGATTTGTCAGGGTATTCAGGAGCCTAAGGATGCAGATGGTCACCCAGTGGGATTTTCAGATGTGCCTAACTCCCATTGACTTCAGTGGGAGTCAGGTATCTAAGTGCTTTGGAAATCCCACTAGGCACCTAGCTGCATCTTTAGGCAGGTAAACGCCTTAGCACATCTTGCCCTTGGTCCCTTTAATGTTCCTCTCCGAAGAGACGAGGCAGGAAAGAGCTTTGTTACTCTCAAAAGAGCATATATGCCCTGCTACATGGACGCGTACACTTTGTTCTTCTAAATGAATGGAAGCCATTGTACAGTAACAAACTGAGCTCGGAACCTTACACACACATTGTCGATGTAGTTTCCTGCTTAATCAATAGCTGCTGTCTTACTGAGCCCTCCACGCTGGCATATGCAAAAATGCTGATAATACTACCCTACCCCCACAAACAATCCTCCTTGGGTATCCGTCTTTATAGTGTAATTGATCCCCGGCTGTCCAAATAAGTCGTGCTCTCTGAAATTGATAGTTACTATGGATGATGGATTATTAGTCTAGGCACCAGGTGGGTTCGCACTGTGAGGTGTGGAAAGGGTTGTCAGGTCCAAGTAGGCTGCTGTTTAGAAATTACTAGAGACAGAAAAGGCTGGATTATTCTCGTCTAGTTTTCTCCCCTTTGGGCCAGATTCGACTTTTGGTTACACTCGTGCAAGTTGATGGAAGTTACTGGGCCAGATACGCTCTCAGACACACCAGTCTAACGCTAGAGTAAAGAATAAGCACTTCACGGGCCTTCATTTTCCTCTTCAGCTGCGGGCTGCAATGCCTGAGTCCTTTTCCTCTGCCTGCCAGCGCATCAAGGACAAAATTTCCTGAGTAAGATCAACGTTTTTACAAACCAACTGGTCATTGAAGCAAAAGGAAACTTCCCAAGGCCAATCACTGATTACACAAGCAGCTTTTAGTAAGAGTGTTTTAAGATGCAAATATTTATGGGCGAGAGGAAGACTCACTGAGGCCATGATCTGATATTTGGTATTTACCTCAGACTTCTCTGGATTAGTTTAATATTCAATAGCAGCCAGCCTCTCATCTGCTCCAGGAAGTGGCCAGCCCGGGTCAATGTTTAACTGGGCTCACCAAATCTGGATTTAGGAAGGAAAGGCTTGGGGAGGAATAGCCATGGAAACTGGCTTACCAGACAGCCAATCAGCTCTGTGTGTGTGTGTGTATGGTCAGGCAGACCGTGAAAGTTGCCCTGGAGGGAACCTGGGAGCTTTACAAACAGGCCTTTCCTTCAAAGGGAGCCCAAGACACAGCTCAGTGCTACGGTCAAGTCCAGGAACTACTGCGCCTAGTCTTTTTGTCCTTTGAATGTTGTAACTCAGTAAAATGGGCCTGAGCTACTCCAGGGCTCATCATAAGGTGACAAAAGTGGCACCAGCGCAAACCAAAGAGGAGGTGCCTACTTCCCCTTGCACTGCCGCGGTGTGTGGATTTCACAGCACCCTGGAAGAGAGAAGTTTATGCTCATTTGCAGCCATGGAGGAGAGAAACCCAGTGTTTCAAAGGCAGCTTCCACCCCTAAGGGAAACTCTGTATGGCAGATGCTCCACAGGTAACCTGGCCATGGATAAGCGACTGCCCTTTCTAGGGTGCTTGGATTGGCTAATTCTTTGTTCTTTGTATTCTGTGTTGCCAAATAGATATATGGCTCAGCAGAAAATCATTGCATTTTAACTAAGACAAATAGTAGAAAGCTGAAGGTTTACCAAATGCAGGGTGTGTGTGTGTGTGTGTGTTATTCTAGGCATGTGTCTGTTTCTGACACTTCCTGTATATTACCGCATTGGGGGTGGGGAATCATTTTTTTCAGCTTGTTTTAGAAAACTGTCTCAATTGTTTATTTACATCTCAAACAGCCCAGATCATGCAATCCTGGATTGTGAGAGTCATCCTTACACATGTAAGGAGTCCCATTGATCTTGACTTCAATGGGACTAGATGTGGAAGAGTTACAGGACAGGTCCCAAGGCATACTTCTGGAGCAACCTTTAATAGGTTACTAGACATCTCTACTAGGCATATATAGTTATGTGATCCACACGCCGCCCTGGGTTAAACCCAAAGAATCATTCACAGTTTGGACAAGATGCTCAGCTGATGTAAATCAGAGCAGTAATACTACCGAGCTCTTATCTAGTATTTTTCATCAGTAGATCTCACTGCACTTTACAAAAGAAGCTGAGAATCATTATGGAGCTCAGCTGATTTAGACCAGCTGAGGACCTAGACCAGCGTACGCAACACAGGAGTGAAACTGGAATCATTGCTTTGAATAATCAAGTAATGCAAACTGCAAGGGAACCACCCTACCGTTTTTACATAAAGGCATCTCCTTTGGTTTCAGTGAGATTATTCAAATGAGTAAATGAATGCAGAGTGTTTTTTGACAGCAACAGCACTTAAATAAATACTCCGTTCAGCAAAGAGCTAACCACTGGGTGTTTAGCAAGTCCATTTACAAAAAGTCGTCTCTGGAAGTGTCCTATTCCATTACACGTGCTGTTTTTGATAATAAGCGTGTATCACATTTGAATGATGAATTAGCTGGAGCCACTGTCTAAACAAACAAATGTCTGTTACACAAAATGTTTTTTTCATTCACGGGGATTCATTTCAGCTTGTGTTAGGTTAAACTTTCTAAGAGCACGTGAGGTAGCCTCGTTATTGAAGAGCAAAGGAGAAAACAAACAGTAGAATTTCTTAAATGTAGGCCGGGGCTTCGTATTACAGTCATGCACCAGGGTCCCATCCCAGAGAAGGGCCCTGTTGTGCTAGGCATTGTACAGACCCTGGAGTCAGCCCCTGCCATAAACTGCCCACAGTCTAAATAGACTTTGATTGTAAATTCCTTGGGGGCAGGGACCCTATTTCTGTCCTGAGCTTGTACAGCACCCAGCACAATGGGGTCCTGATTCATGACTGGTGCTCCTAGGTGCTACCTAGGCGATAGGAGATGGATCACTTGATGATTCCCTGTTCTGTTCATTCCCTCTGAAGCACTTGGCACAGGCCACTGTCGGAAGACCGGATACTGGGCTGGATGGACCTTTGGTCTGACCCAGTATGGCCGTTCTTATGTAGCTCAAGCCAAATCAACTATTAATAAAGGTGGGAGTGGAATGAGAGTCATACAAAGGCGAAATGACTTACCCAAGTTCACCCAGCAGGTCAGCTCAGTATCAGATCTGGAACAGAATGCAGGTCCTCTTGAGTCCCATGCCGCTAACCCATCCACTGCATCTAAATCCTAGCCCTGAGCTTATGCGGCATCTAATATGTTAATAATTCACTGTCTTTGCATTTCTACTTCACAATCAGAAATTGTTTAGGCACTAACTAGAAACCACTGTTCTTAAATCCATAGGGCTAAACAGCAGAGTTTCGCAATCTGAGTGATAAACTGCTTTCCCCGCTATATATTTAATGGCTGCTAAATATTTTCTCTTGAAAAGTCAGCTATTTGGAACTTTTCCCACTAAAATGTGACATATATTTAGATCAGTAAATGTCTCTAGTTCTTTATTTGTTAAACAGTTGATAAAGCTTAATTCTGTATTCAATAATTTAATTACACATTGTATGTGTGTCCAGTGGAGCTGAATGAGTCTTTTAATCAGATGAATTCATCCTCTCTATCAGACATCGAATATCTGTGAGCAGATCAATTTTCTCAAATGTATTCGTTCTTCATAATAATCAATAAGCCTCCTTGAGATTTTTCCTCTGTGGATTGAACACAGACCCTTCTCAGTGAGCATTTTCTTTTCACTAGTGGGGGCTGATTTAATTCCAGTTGAAGCCAATGGGAAGATTCCCTATACCTTCACTGGGGGTGGGATAAAGCCCTAACTTGGTTGTGACTGGCCAAGTGAATCAGATGGCTTTGTTTCTATTCCCTGACTGAGCATAGGAGCCAAGTGCGGGTACTCGAACACGTCCATTTAAACTTCTGTTTTCCCCAGTACTGGTGCATGTGATTTTCCATATTTATCAGTGCCAGTAATAGCTGGTAGCAGGAATGTCTCTGGAAAGCAAAGGATGTGAGCATGGATTAAGGGAATTCATTGCCAGTTTTGAGCAAGTATTCAGGGAGATTTTTTGCTGGTAGTCACTCAGCTCTGGTGTCCAGTGGACACATTTTTTCCCATGTGCTGTTGTATTTTGGGAGTATGGGCTACGGTAGGTCACGTTACACTGTAACTAGAAGGTCATGAAGCTTTTGTGTAATAAAGCTTAATAGTTAATGATCAATTTGAGATTGTATTAAACCTGTTATTGGCTTCTTCTCCTTCTCTGTTTCTTTAAGTGCCCAGACCCATTTCTTTTGACATCATGATGGAAAAGGGAGAAAAAAGTATTATTAAACAGCATCCACCTCGAAGACTCCAAGTAAGATGAATTTAAAAGGCTACCTAAGGAGTTACTAGGATTTAATGGGAACATCCCATTTTAACTGTAAACATGCCTGGGTATGTCTTGTTTTTTCTGTACTCAGATTTAGTAAAGCCATCAGAATGAACTATATTGGTAAGAAATTATAGCTCTGCTGGTCATTATTTCTAACTCAGAATTATTTAAATGAAGGTATTTTGTGAAGAGAGTGGGCTGGATTTACACTAGCGTCACTCCATTTCCACCAGTGGCCTTACCCCTGATTCAGACCGTGTAAAAGAGAAGCAGTCAAAGGGAATGCCAAACAGCCTGACTATATAAAAATATGCTTCCTTTGTCTGTCTGTCTCCCAGTCCTTCCGCAAGTCTGTGCACTGTGGCCCTCTATTGGACGGACCGTCAGAGCTGCTAGAGTCTGAGAGCTCAAGTCTCCTCCTAGTAGAGGAGCCAGAGCGAATAGAAGCCCAATGCTACCCACGAATGTGCCTTTTTCTAGCTCTTTTCTTAAACGGTCCCTATCACTGTAGTATCTGGGCACCGCCCGGTCATTAATGGGCTTTATCCTCATTACACCCCGTGGGGCAGCCCTGTTTTACAGGTGGGGAACTGAGCCGCCAAAGACTAGGGAGCTTGACTAAGGTCAGGCGGCAGAAAATCTGTGCCAGAGCTGGGCATTGTAACCAGCTCTCCCCAGATCCATACTAGTGCCTTAGCCACAGGGCCATCCTTCCTGCCTTCCACACATTGACTAACTAGGGATTCGTGCAAATACTAGAACTGCTTTTAATGGCGAAAGGTTCTTTTCGATGGGGGTAACGAAGGGGCAGCGTATCCTTTATAACAGTATAAAACTGTTAAATTCAGTTTCATACTAGGCCAAGTGCAGCTTCCAATGAAGACAGCCCAGAAGATCTGTTAAATTCTGCATTTCTGCCATTGAATAGCCGAGCACCGACTCCGTGTGTTGTTAGATTGCTAGCTTGATTAAATCTTTAGCTCCAACTGGAAAATATTTTGCCTTTTGAAGCGCACACTGGTTTCGGTTTTTGATGGTAAACGGTGAGATATTCAGGACACTTATTTTTATTACATGGGCCTCAATCTCAAACACACCGTGGGGCTTTACTCAGGTGAGTCATTCCATTACAGTGATATTACCAAGTCAATGGGACAGCATGTGTAAATCAAGTTATTCATAGATTTGAAGGCTAGAAGGGACCATTTGATCATCTGGCCTGACGTCCTGTGTATCCCAGGCCTGTATATCTTGCCCAGTTACCGCTGTATTGAGCCCATAATTTGGGGTTGGCTAAAGCAGAAAGACATATAGAACAGGGGTGGGCAAACTTTTTGGCCCGAGGGCTGCATCAGGGTTGCAAAACTTTATGGAGGGCCGGGTAGGGAAGGCTGTGCCGCCCCAAACAGCCTGGCCCCCGACCCCTATCTGCCCCCTCCCACTTCCCGTCCCCTGACTGCCCCGCTCAGAACCCTCGACCCATCCAACCACCACCCGCTCCTTGTCCCTTGACTGCCCCCTCCTGAGACCATCCCGACCCTAATCACCCCCCAGGACCCCACCCTCTATCCAACCCCTCTGCTCCCTGTCCCCTGACTGCCCCGACCCCTATCCACACACCTGCCCCCTGACAGGCCCCCCGGGACTCCCACACTTATCCAACCCCTCCCCCATGTTCTCTGTCCCCTGACTGCCCCCCGGGACTCTCTGCCCCTTATCCAACCCCCTGGCCCCGGCCCCCTTACCACGCCACTCAGAGCTGCATGTCTGGCAGCTGCACGGCCCGGTCGAAGTACGCAGCCCCGCCCCCCAGAGCGCTGCCCACACGGCGGCATGGCTACAGGGGAGAGGGGACAGTGGAAGAGGGGCCGGGGGCTAGCCTCCCCAGCCGGGAGCTCAGGGGCCAGGCAGGACGGGCCTGTGGGCCTGATGTGGCCCACGGGCCATAGTTTTCCCACCCCTGATCTAGAAAGAGGCCATTCAATTAACATTTACATAGAAATATTCTACCTGTAGCCCTGCTCATCCTGCTCTTTAGAAATCCACTGACCTTGTCTCCCCAGGAGAGAGCAGAGATTATGAGCCAGCTCTGACACAACATCACCTTTGCGAGCTGGCTAGGGGGAATCCGCAGCTGGCAGAGAACTGGGGTAACTGTTCCACATCACCCCCTCCCGGAGAGAGAGTGGAGTAGGAGGGTGTCGCTGGAGTGACCCTGTGCTCTGGTAATCCCTAGGTACTAGAATGGTCTCTTGGGTTCATAGGCAGCGGGATGCAATTTAGAGCAGCTCTGAGGTGGCTCTAAGTTGCACCAGGCAACTGGCCCCTGCCACCCCCAAGATTAGGGAGTAGGTCCCACTCGAGTCTTGCACTGACCATACGGCTGCTTCTGTTTGCAGACTCTACCACAAACTCTATGGGCAACATCACTGCCAAAGGTTGGCATGTTTGTAAACTGTGAAGGACCTTTCCCTTAAAGTGACAACAGTCATGCTCTGGAGCCAGGCAACCCACAAACATAGCTTTGTGGATGGCCCAAGAGCATTTGATTCATTCAGTCTTTAAGTGCCTAATACATTTTCCTCCTTAGCTTCCCCTCCTTCCTGCCCCCTTCCCCTCGTGAAAGCCAGACTTTGAGCAGGGTGAGCCTTAGGGAAAATGGCGCCCTGGGCAAACCTGTATTTTGGCACCCCCAGCCCCTGCTGCCTCCCTGGGCTCCACACCCATCCTCCCAGGCCCTTACTGCCTCCCCTGGCTTCTCACCTATCCCCCCATTGTCCCTAGGCCCCATTGCCTTCCCCTCATTGCCCCGAGCTCCCTTCTGTGGCCTCACACCCCAGGCCTGTCCCGCTCCTTGCCTCTTGACCACAGCACCCCCCTGACCACGGCACCTTGGGCAGTCACCCACCCATAAGGCTAGCCCCGACTTAAAGACATAATATTTTCCTAACGAAATCCTCTCTTCACTTGAGCAGTTTCTAATGGGCCAGGCTTGAATGAGTACCGAGTGGCAGCTGTGTTTGGCCATAAAATCCCTGCCCTGCCAATATCTCTGATTACGTTCAGTTCTCTCTCTAAAGCCGTGACTGGGAGCCGGCGGGAAAGGAGAAGGGAAAATACTCAGCCTGAGTGCCAGATCCAGCCTCTTATTAAACGGCCATCTAATGGTAACCGACAGTTTTACAGAGTGGAACAATTAGGAACATAGGCCCTGCCAGACTGGATGAGACCCCCCTGGTCCATCTTGTCCAGTGCCCTGTCTCTGCCAGCGGTCAGCACCAGGTGCTTCCGTGGAAGGTGCATGAACTCCACACAAGGCAGATGTGGCACAGATGTGGCATCAGAATGATACTTAATGTAAGGAGCAGATGATGCTCAAGGGCGTAGGAGCCTTCCCAAAATTGGGGGGGCCGGGGGAGTGGGGGCCTCTCGTTCCTCTTCCCCCGAGGCCTTGCCCTGCCCCCCGGAGATCCCTCCTCTTACCCTGGAGGCCCTGCTCCTGGCCAAGATGGGGTGGCACTGAAAGCAGCCCCCTGCCCATGTCCCTGCTCCCCAGACCTCCTACCCAGGGCAGGTGGAGGGACTCAGGCTCACCCGCGTGGCTCTTACCATGGCCAGGCTGTGGCTCTGAGCCTTCCCAACCCCCCAGCAGGACAGAGGGGACAGAGCCGTGTGGGCAGCTGTAGGGAGCCGGTGCGGAGTCACGGACCCTCCACCTCCACCAGCCCTGGGCTGGGCGGGGAACTGGGGCGGGAGGCGGGAACGCGGGAGGGTCCACGTGGCTCCCAGAACTTCCTGAGCTCCCTGTCCGGGCTCCACCAGCTGCCTGCTGGCCTGGCTGGGGGGTGGGCCCTGAGGGGGAAGAGAAAAGGAAGGGGGTGGGGTCTGCCCTGGCAAAAAGTGAATGGGTCAGGCCCATCCACTTTCAAAATTGGGAGGGTCCTGGCCCCCTGGGCCCCCCTGTTCCGGCGCCACTGATTATGCTGCCTCTGCAGGGTTCTTAACACCTTCTTCAGAAGTAGCTGCCATATAGGGAAATGGGTCTGATGCAGTAAGTATAAAAACTATATGACCATTGATTAGCATATGAATATTGTCAATAGTGTTTATCACTTAGAGATTTTATTATTCCCCACCTTCCACCCCCATGCTTGTTCTAATGCCAGTAGACACTGTCATCAAAACAGAACAGCAGCATCCTTTCCTGGTCAAACATTTTCAGTAATACAGAACAAAATGGAGCAAGAAGATTATTTTTTCAAGAGGTATTAGATTCCAAGTATGGTCTGGGTCCCGAGGAAGAATCTGTGAAATTTACAAAGGTGCAAGAAGAGATCAGATTTCCTTCCACTCAGCAAAACTGAACTTTAAAGCCTGAACCTTCTCCTTCCTCTTGGCCATAGTAGGATCAGCTAGTAGATTAGCGAGTTTATCTGCCTGCTGGCAACATTATATTCACCGCTTTGGTGGCACTGGTGAAAGATTTACAGCCTGGACACTAATTTGTAATTAGACAAGGTGGGGGAGGTAATATCTTATATTGGACCAACTTCTGTTGGTGAGAGAGACGAGCTTTCGAGCTACACAGAGCTCTACTTCAGATCTGGCCTGAAGAAAAGCTTTATGTGTGTATGGTGACCAGAGGGCAAGTGTGAAAAATCGAGATGGGGGTGGGGTGTAATAGGAGCCTATATAAGAAAAAGCCCCCAAAATTGGGACTGTCCCCATAAAATTGGGACATCTGGTCACTCTATATGTGTGGCTCAAAAGCTGGTCTCTCTCACCAACAGAAGTTGGTCCAATAAAAGATATTCGAGAGAAGCAAGGGGAGCAAGGTAATCTACACAGCTGCAACTACACTGCACGCTGTAATTTGTGGTGTTAGTTGCTGCCATCTAGTGGCATCTCTTAAATTAGTGCAACTTCAGCTTAGTTTTTCAGGCACTAAAGAAAATAGCGTAAATGGAGACACGAGGGGTGGGGAAGAAAAAAACCAACACAGGAAACGTTTTTTTATGGGGACAAGTTTGTGAGAGGCAGGATTGCCCTCTGGTTAAAGCACTGGCTTGAGGTTTAGGAGACCTGGGCTCAATTCCTGGCTCTTTGTGATCGTTGGTAAGTCATCGTAGGCCCAGCTCCGCAAGGTACCTAACTCGCAGCTTGGCCTTAGGCCCCAATTCAGAAATGCACGTAAGCACATGCTTCAGTTCAGCTCCACGGTGGGCAATATTTAAGCATGTGTCCTGAATACACATGGTTGCCTTATTCGCTCTGGCCCAGAGCCTTAAAGGTTCCCATTGACGCATGTCAGGAGCAGCGTAAGAGTCACAGAAAGGGACCTCTGCCATATACCATAGGAGGCTCAGAGGTTTATAACAGCACTGGTTCTAGGATGAACTACCAAGAGTAGGAAGAATATTACTGAAAGCAGACATGACCATTACAATCACGTCTACAGGGCTGAGCCGAAGCCCATCGAAAACAATGGAGATTTTCCTGTTGACTGCTGTGGGCTTGGAACTGGGCCTGAGTGTCTTTGTTAGGATGGATGGAACCAAAAAAAACCTAACAACCCATGACAATGCTAGTGAAAAAGCATCATGGACTCAACTCTGAATTTTCCTGTTTGCTTTAAGCGATAACCTTTTTATGATTCAGTTACTACATTTATTTCTTTGCAAATCAAGAAGTCTGTGCACTGATTCATTATATCTGGCTAAAGTACAGTCACAATTTAGGGCATGTTAATACAGCTGGAAGTTAATGTCCAGCATTTAGGGTGACCAGATGTCCCAATTTTATAGGGACAGTCCCGATTTTTGGGTCTTTTTCTTATATAGGCTCCTATTACCCCCCTACCCCTGTCCCGATTTTTCACATTTGCTGTCTGGTCACCCTACCAGCATTAAACATGAGTCCAGTCTTCTTCCCATTGATGGCATTGACAAGATGCCTACTGGCTTTTATGGGAGCGGGACTGGGACCCCAATGCCACAAACAGGTACTTGAGGTTCCTGAGCAATAAAGACCTCTATTACCCCTCTGCAGTTTTGCCCATTTTAAGCAGATATCTTAAAATTCCTTAAAAAGAAACTCCAGACTCAGCTGTCTGTAAAGTGATCTGCAGTTTTTACCTTGATATCATTTCAAACACAACTGTATGGCACTTAGCTTTAATAAAAGGGGGGAGGGATAGCTCAGTGGTTTGAGCACTGGCCTGCTAAACCCAGGGTTGTGAGTTCAATCCTTGAGGGGGCCATTTAGGGATCTGGGGCAAAAATTGGGGATTGGTCCTGCTTTGAGTAGGGGGTTGGACTAGATGATCTCCTAAGGTCCCTTCCACCCCTGATATTCTGTGATTCTATAAAAAGATCTGAGATGACAGTTACTTGGAAATTTTCCATTCATAGAAATGTTGATGGTGCAAAGTAGTCATGGAGACATTTTCTGGTCTGCGCTATTAAGAAATAAAAAATGTGCTTTCATGTGAATAAAATGATCCTGATGAAGGACCTGATTTTGCCTCCCTTCCTCCCCTCAAATAATACCTTATATCATGAGAAGTCCCACTCAATAAGGTACTACCGGATATAACATTAGAAGAGAAGCAGTGTGTGTGACAGATATGGTAATTTCCCACCATATCATTGGGAGATCTTCCTGTATTAAATTTGTGTGTCATTGTGGCCCAGGGATTGTCTCATTCCATGGGGGAGGGTTGCCACAACCCACCAAGAGCTAAGAATGTGTTGTGGGGGAATTAGGCAAATTCACTCAGTCTGTGACACCTCCAGAGAGCCTGGAGAGGCTCGCATAAACTGGTTCAGTCTGGAGTCTCCAGAGCCCAACAGACAAAGAAAGGACTTTGGGATAAATAGCCTGAGTTGAAATGAACTCATGGCTATTTTTCAATGGACAGGAATTTCTGTCCATCAGGGGCCCCAATTCTTCCTAGGAGGGGATGGAAGGACCGTGGCCTCCTGAGGCCCCATGAGACTGATGGGTGACCTCAGGTAAGATGTTAGCATTCGTATAGGAACTCCGTTTTTCATGTTTTCTCTGTAGTGTTTGCCCCTTAAGAATAAATGTGCTTGCTTAGAAAGAGCTGTGTGGAGACTCCTAGCTGGGGGCAATTATGCTGTTCACAGCCTCTGAAGAAAAAGAAAAGCGCACCACAGAGTGAATAAGCCATCTGGCTTGCTGGGGATATCACAGTGTAGGCAGGGAACCATGCAGCCCGGTAAAACCCTGCTCAGGAGGGAGAGAGGGGTGGCTGCCCAAGAGAGGTTACAGCTGGGAGCCTAGAGTGGAACACGGAGGGGAATATAGGTGGAGGAGCCCTGAACTGTGACAGCATGGTCTAGCAGATAGGGCCATAGACTAGGCCTCAGGAGAGTAGGCGTCTCTTCTTGGCTCTGCCACTGATCTGCTGCAGCACCTTGGGCAAGTCACTTCACCTCTCTATGCCTCTGTTTCCCTTGATGCCCTACATCTGTTTCAACTATAAGCTCTTTGAGGCAGGGATTGTCTCTTGCTATGTGTACGTACAACATCTAGCATACTAAGGCACCAATTTTGGCTGGTGCCTCTAGGCGCTACTGTGATACAAATACATGGTAATAAGAACAATCCATCTGAAAAGAAGCACACATCTTTAACGTTTAGATTGTGTTGCTTTAACGCTAACTCTGGTGTTTCTTCTCTGTTCTGTCAACTCATACTATGGCCCTCCATGAATAAATGCCAATAGATGCTGAGATCCAAAGAGATCTTGGGAGTATTTATTATGGATGCTGCTCTTTCATGCCTATTCCGGGCCTATGTTGCCAGAACTAGAGCTGTGGGGAAATGTCGAGACTGTTTAATGTTTTATGATCGCATGGCATGAGGAACGCTGACTGTTAGAACTATTGGACTTGCAGAAGCTGGAACCCGCTGACCTTCCGCAAGTAATCACTTCGGAAGCGCTCCTCAGCCAGCAGGAAGGGGCAGCAGCCCGAAAAGCAAAGGTGGGTGGTCCCGCAATACAGGTAAAACTGGCACAGACACCTTTACCTTGCACAGCACGCTGGGAAATTCAAGTAGCTCACAGCTTTCCAGCCATGTGCTTTGATCATTTACAGGGCTTGATCGAAAGCCCACCGAAGTCAGTGCGAGTCTTCCACCGACTTCAATGGGCTTTAGCTCAAGTCCATAGACAGCCACTTCCCACCAGGCGTGCTGTGCCCGCCTCTCTCCCTAGTCACTGATGAGAGGTCTCATGTTAAGGCCAAATAGGCTTCTCTATTACGCTCACATAACCCCATCAAAGCCAACGTGGTTGCACCCGTGCAAGTGAGAACAGGCCGTGTGGTTATGTACCAGGCGCTCTCAGCTTCGGCCAGCTGATAGGTGCACTGGTGAGCAGAATGGCTACAAGAATGTGTATATGGGCGGGGAGGGAGGCAGAAATTTGACATTTAAAAAAAGGTTTGACCAGCTCTTTTGGGAAGTTGTCTGGGGCCGGCGTGTTCCATTTAGGGCTGGATCCTGATTAAATCGAAGTCAAAAGTTAATTTCTTTTCGACTCGGGGCGGAGTCGTTCTAGGCCTCTTACTGGTTCAAAATAAGAGATCGCCGCTTCCCTCATCTCTAATTTTGAGCAGCCTGGCAGATGGGATCTAGTTAAAGCAATCGCAGTCTAGCACCAGTAAGCCAAGGGGTGAAAACGACGTTCACTAATATTGAGTCCTTCTGTTTTTGAATGTTCAGTGTGAGACACTTAAGGCTCAGATCCTCGGAGGTAGTTAGGTGCCTCACTCTCATTGATTTCATCAGGAGTTAGACATCAAAAGTATTTAGGTGGTCTGGCTGTTAGGGCCTGATTTTCAGAGGTGCCGCCAGCAATTGGCTTCCAGCAGCAGGCAAACCACATTCTTTGTATGCGGTAATTGTCCTCATGGTGCTTTGGTGACATTGCACTGGATTTTACAGCTGTTAGCGTTCCTTTGGTTTTAACCGCTGACTGCGCTTTTTGCTAATTGACTTTGATGAGTGCAGCCGATGCTCAGCGCCTTTGAAAAAAATCAGCTGTCTCCAGGTGAGCATTCAAAAATGTGCCTCCTAGGGGGTTGCAGTTTTCCCCCTTGTGACTTAATATACTGCTCTGTACAAATCAGTTGTAGCACAAACTCCAGTGGTATTTATCTATCAGAGCAAGAGGAGAACAGTGAGAATGCAGCATTGCCAACCCCAGTCACTCAAAAATGATGAGCCAGGCCCCCCCTCCAAAAAAACCCCCATGAGATTTTTAAAATCTCATGATTTAAAAGCCAGTAATGTGGAGACTCTTTTAATGTTTCACCAGCTGTTGACCAATTTGGGAGTCACATTTTTAAACTTCTCTGCAACCAGGAGGGCCAGAAACTGTGTTGGTTTTTTTTAATTTAAACTGAGATTTTTAAGTAATAACCTGATCCCAAGAGTTGGAGCTTTAAGAAAAACACCAAATATTTGAGAGACTTGCAATAACATTGAGAGAGTTGGCAACAGACCTCTGTATCTGGGAAGTGGCCTCTTGGTGCATTGAAGGAATGGGGTTGGATTTTATAGCTGGGAGCCGGTGAGTTTGTTTCAAGCATTGCATTTTTTTTTTAAATACTGTGCAAGGAGCTGGAGAAGCGAGTGCAAACTGCAAAATACACATCTGGAAGACGACAGCACTTACATAAGCTGCAGATGTTAGAAATGAACCGCAGGCGAGAAGAGGTAAAGCTGCAATCTTGTCGGGGTTTGAAGGTGTTTGAAAGAGGGAACTGGAATGATAAAATCCATGTTTGGGTTCAGCGAGGCTGAAGTCAGCCAGTAGGTCTGGTGGTCCAGCTGCTGTCACATCTGGATTCAGATCAGGAAGGGAGATGCTCAAACTCCTTTCTCTACCTGGCTGGGTTCTATGTTACCAGCCTTTGTCTTCATTGTCTCTCTTGTGGCTGCCCTTTTGTTCTTGTCTTTGTATTTGGATTGCCTCACTCTTTAGTGGTTGCCATTGCACCACCAAGTTCTCAACTGGAAAAGTGAAATGACCGATTTTCTGATGACATCCACTCAATGCACTGAATCGCCGCGACAATGGGAGCTGGCACCTTGCCTTAGAATCCATCCATGGTGCCTCCAGAGCAGTTCCCTGGGCCACGTTCTCCTCTGTTAGAATGTCCTCCTTTGACTCCAGTGGGATTGGATTGGTGTAACTAATTATTTGACCTTCAGCCTGTGTGTCTGCTGGAGCTTTAGAGGACAAAAGCCGTGTGTTCATCTCAGAACTTAACCTGTGTCCCTCTGCCAGTGCTGGCTGACGTGTATTATGTCCCCCACTAGTTGTCCCCTTAATGTTAAGGGCCCGCTCTGGTAGCAGCTGCTAGAGTTATTCCAATGGCTCAAGTGATAGCGGCGTATGCAGTGATGGAGATCTCACGTTCAGTCCTGCCTAGTGGCTGTTGTTTCATATGCCCTTTTCCGCCCTCTCCTCAAGGCAGAGTCAGGCCTTATGAGAGACGGTGTTTCCCAGTGGGGAGAGCACTGGACAGAGTGAGAAGACCTGGGTTTTATTCCTAGCTCTGCTGGATGACCTTGGGCACACGCTTTCAGTTTCCCATCTGTAAAATGGGAATAATGAGACTTTGTAAAGCAGTTCAAGACCTTCAGAAAAAAGGTGCTAGACAAGAGCTTGGGATTCTGTATTTTTCTTAAATTACATGGTGGGAATGGGGACAAGAATATCAATACTTGGGGAGGGGAAAGCACAGATCTTAGTATTTTTATTCAGATGGTCACTGGACTCAGATAACAGTTGAATCTAATGTCTGTTATTGCCTGGAAAAGCTGAGCAATTATTCCTGATTTGAAATATTAGCCCTCGTTTGACCACTGTCTGTGGATGACCTGAGTGTGATGGGTTCCCTCTTGGGGTGCACCTAGAACTGGGGGTATCACTGAGGCCAGGCTGGTGGGTCAGTGAGCTCAGTGATATGCCAGTTCTAGGTGGCACCCTGGGGGAAACGCATCACACTGAGAACTCAAGCAAATTTGCAATCTGACAGAGCCCAATTCTGCAAACTTGTATTTGAGCCCGTAAAGCTATTAAAGTGCTTATTTGTTTGCAGAATTAGGCCTAAAGATATGCTGAGTTTAGATGTTAAACCCTTGGAAAACGAGTTACCTATTTACTCCTCTATTGCTCATACAGATGAATCATTTACAAAGCCAGGAGGAACTGAAGAGAAGTCTCCACAGGGAGGAAAAAATCAACAAACAAAAAACGAGGGAGCTCAAGGCTAAGAAAGTCCTCGAAAATCTTCAGAGAAACAATTGCTCTGAAGGTGAAGACCTTGTCCCCATTGAGCATGATCAAACTTTTAATGGAGACAATGGTAAGGAGAGTCATTTTCCCATGAGATGAAAACGTATTTGATGCTTGGAAGTTTCACTTTAAGCAAGCCAGTGACTGGTGGCCCTAAACCAGGGGTGGGCAAACTTTGGCCTGAGGGCCACATCAGGGTATGGAACTTGTATGGTGGGCCATGAATGCTCACAAAATTAGTGGTTGGGGTGAGGGAGGGGGTGAGGGCTCTGGCTGGGGGGTGCAGGCTCTGGGGTGGGGCCAGAAATGAGGAGTACAGGGTGTGGCAGGGGGCTCCGGTTTGGGGTGCAGCAGGGTGAGGGCTCTGGGGGGGTGCAGCTGGGGATGAGGGATTGGGGGTGCAGAAGGGGGCTCCAGGCTGGGATCAAGGGGTTTGTAAGGCGGGAGGGGAATTAGGGCTGGGGCAGGTGATTGCGGTATGGGGGAGGGATAAGAGGGCCCTGGCTGGGGGTGCGGGCTCTGGGGTGGGGCTGGGAATGAGGGGCTTGGGGTACAAAAGGGGGCTCTGGGCTTGGATCGAGGGGTTCAGGACTGTGGCAGGGGGTTGGGGCACGGGAGGGGCTCAGGGGTGCAGGCTCTGGGCGGCGCTTACCGCAAGCAGCTCCCGGAAGCATGTCCCCCCGCCGGCTCTGAGGTACCACCCCGTCCGCAGGTACCACCCCTGCAGCTCCCATTGACTGGGAACCGTGGCCAATGGGAGCTGCAGGGGCGGCGCCTGTGGACGGGGCAGTGCACAGAGCCGCCTGGCCCCACCTCCGCGTACTACATAGGAGCGGGAAGGGGGTCATGCCGGCTACTTCCTGGGAGCTGCATGGAGCGGGGCAAGCCCCTGACCCTGCTCTCTGACAGGAACTGAGGGCCGGATTAAATGGTCTGATGGGCCGGATGTGGCCCGCGGGCCAGAGTTTGCCCACCTCTGCCCTAAACCCCTGCAGCTGTTCAGTCTCCTGGAATCACCCTACATGTTGTAAAGACGGAGTTCAGAATGGCCTCCAGGAAGCAGAATTAAATTTGGGGCTCTGGGTGGCACACAGCAGCATTACTCTGGTCTTTATACAAGATCAGCAGGCTGGGCCCATGTGAAGAGAGAAGCCAAGATACACACTGTAGAGGGGTGGCTGCCCCACTCCCACAAAACAGGGGTCGAAAGCAGCCCTGGAGAGGGCTGCGGCCGGGAAAAAGAGTGAAAGTAGCTGGTGTGGCCAGCCCAATCAGGCCACAGCTGGCCCTATAAAGGGGCTGTGAGCCAGGAGCTGGAGGAGTCTCACTCTCGCCCTGGAGTGGGAAGGGCTGGCTGCCTGGGAGCAAGGTACCTGAAGCAGAGGGGAAGGGCAAAGGGAGCTGGGGAGCTCCAGCCTGGTAAACCCCCAGGCTGCAGGCCTCGATGAAAGCCTACAAGGATACTGGGGCTACAGAGGTGCAGCCCGGGAATAGGCAAAGGCAGCAGGTCCTAACCCCTTGCCAATGAGAAGTGGCCATTATGGACTGCAGTTTGCCCCAGTGAGCGGGGGCTAGATGATGACTGGCAGTAGCCACTGAGGCAAAGGTGAGTTTAGAGGGTTGGGAGTTCCCCTGGGAGGGGAGACCCAGAGTGAGGGGGTACTGCTGGGGCAGAACCCCGACGTAAAAGGCACCGGGGTCCGGGAGGGACACGGGGCCAGCGGCAGGCGAGACACTGGCCTGCAGAGGGCGCTCCATATGCTGGAGAGCTAATTCCCAAGACGACCAGCAGGAGGTGCCGCGCCGGTGAGTCATCACCTCGCTGCACACCCATATTGAGGAGGGAAAAAGAAAGCTCATGGCAAGAATGGTATGTGTAACTTGTAATGCTTTTACCTCCTTAGCCTTGCGGGGGAAGAGAAAGGAGCAAAAGCAGCGATAAGTTAGACTTTTAGGAAAACATTATGGGCATAACCAAAAACCCCAAACAAACGGGGCTTCCAGAAATTCTGCGCACATTTTCAATGCCATAGTTGTCCAAATTTCAAAGAAGTCGGTCCAGTTCGTACTCACGTCTCCTTAGCAACGTGATGGTGTCACGGGGCGCAGTCCTCATCACTAGACAGGTGCCTCCTCCTGGTTATTCTGGGGATTAGCTCAAAGCCAACACTCACATCCGCACACCAGCACTGTCTCTGCTCCTGCTTACGGCTCCTCTCTCCCAGAACCGCAACATCCTCTTTGCCGCTCAGTCCTCCAGCTAGGTCATCATCTCCGTTTCTGCCTTCTGGGGGGAGAGAGGGGGAAGGGAGGGGATAAGTGCATATCACGGTCCTATTGCCCAGCCACTTTCCCAGTGGCGAGGGGGAGAGGGGGAAACTTGGGCCTGCCCACCCACTACTCCGGGCCCCAACCCAGGGACTTTGTGAATAGCACCCTCCTGCTGCTCCTCTGTAACCTCTGTCAATGCGGCTCTGTTTCCCTGGACCACTTCCCCATGGCCCCAGCACCTTCTTTGCCCTCACCTCAGGGCACACAGCTGCTCTGCCCTAGGAGCCAGCTACTGCTCTGTCCAAGGTGCTCCTAGTTCTCTCAGTCCTCCGTGGACGCAGTCCTTACTCCCTGGGCTCCCAGCAGCAATCGATCCTACTTTGCTTGGCAGCTCCCTGCCAGGCCTGGATGGGTTGCTCCCTGAAATTCCCCCTGACTGGCTGTGTTTCACGCAGGATCCCTTGGAGGACTCACCTCCATTGCTTCTTCCGGGACAGAGCATGAGTAACCCCTTCTATGCCTGTGTGGGGTAGACACCCCGTCACATCTGGGTGTAGCTTTTGGTGTGTAGGTGAGTGAGGGTCTCTGGGGATGACATTTATCTGTCTGTAGCGTTGGAGTGCCAAGGCCCAGGCTCCACTTTCATCCTACGTGAGCCCTCAACACAGGCGTCTGCTGTCCATCTGCACAGGGCTGAATTTCACCGTTAGCCTCAGGCCCTGGATGAAAGTGAGTGTGAAGCTGAGATCAGATGCGAGCCCACTATCTCTAGGGGAAGATGGTGAAGAACCCCAAAGACTCAGGAGTATTGCTGAACCAGAGAGAAAGGGGAGTCACCGCTGAATACTGCTGGCAAGAGTTATTTTAATTAGCTAGCTGCACTAAAGCCACCTTCCAAAGGCAACCTATTGTCCTAAAGAAACCCTTTCAAGTGCACCCTGTGGTTTCTGGTACACTTCGGTTAAACCTTTAATTACAGGATATCTCTACTAGATGCCCAGTTTTTACTGATCAGCTGGCTGGTCACACAAGGCACAGGATAGCTCAGTGGTATGAGCATTGGCCTGCTAAACTCAGGGTTGTGAGTTCAATCCTTGAAGAGGCTACTTGGGGAATCTGGGGCAAAAAAAAAAAAAATCTGTCGGGGGGACAGTACTTGGTCCTGCTGGTGAAGGCAGGGGACTGGACTCGATGACCTTTCAAGGTCATTCTAGGAGCTTGGCATATCTCCATTTATTATTATTATAATGTGGAACAAAGATCCCTGCATTCACAGGTCACGCCAGGACCTCATTGCGCAGGGCGTGTGCTGAAAATAACACAAGCTGCAATTCGGCTAGCCGTGAGTGTGTGACCTGCCTCCTGATGGGGTACCTTGAACTAGGGCCTGGCGAGGGCTGGAGTCGGCCAAGGACAGTGAAACAAAATCCGGCTAACCCTGCAGTGATGCTGTTCCACAGAGAGGCCTTTGAGACTGAGGAGAGTCTGATTGCTGGCTCTGCTCATTCCATGTGCGTGTGTCCCTTGGTAGAACTCAATATAGCAGTGACTCCTCCATGGCCTACCTGTCAGGATGCATTGTAGTCAGCCATTGATTCCATTACACATAAGGCACAGCCCTGGCAATTAATACAAATTCACGGTGGAGTGGGTCCCGTCCCCTCTAATTCATTTGATGAAGAACTCATTCTGAACGGCTTCTCTGAGCCCTTTAACTCTGTTTACATGTTTTTCACACTACTCAAGGGCCTGATTCAGATCTCACTGCCAATGGCATAAATCCAGAGTAACTTCAATGAAGTTAATGTAGATATACACGTGTGAGATATGGATCAGGTGTAACACCGACAGATTCTGGTTGGCAGTGGACAGGCGTGAACCTGGGACCTCAGGAACAAAATGCATGAGCCACCCATGGCCCTTAGCTAAAGCTGTTGCAGACTTATTAATCTCTAAGTGGTCTCAATGCCACTATCGGGGACAGAGCACCACACATAGAAATCATAGAATCTCAGGGTTGGAAGGGACCTTAGGAGGTCATCTAGTCCAACCCCCTGCTCAAAGCAGGACAAATCCCTAATTTTTTCCCCAAATCCCTAAATGGCCCCCTCAAGGATTGAACTCACAACTCTGGGTTTAGAAGGCCAATGCTCAAACCACTGAGCTATTCCTCCCCCAAGGGGTAGGATACCCAGGAGGTGAGTGGGTTACACAGGCTCTGAGTGCTTTGAATTTGGGCAAGATTCTAATCTCTGCGGTAATAATGCCATTAAAACAAATGGAGCTTCACAATGATGTAGCTGGGATCAGAATCTGGTTGCTTTGTCTGCACCTTCAGCTTTCTTAGTACAGTTTCCTTTCCACTTTACACTTTGGGGTGTCCTTTTCTTGATGTGTGAAGACCCTGCACAGTACAGATCATTGCAAAAGGACTATTGTCATAATGACATCACGTATCTTTTGCTTACGCTGTATAACAATAACTAGCAGCCACAGGCCCGGGCTCTCTCTCAGCTGTAAAGTCAAGGCTGCAAAAAATCTGAAAATGTCTCAAATCTTGAACAATGGACAGTTACAGACTGCATATGCCAGTGACAATTGAACCTGCTGATACTCTGAACAAAAAGAGCTCCCAGCCATGCCTGTAGCTGGTTTTCTCGCTTCACACTGACTCAACAGACATTCTAGGCTTCAGGTTGATGTTTGGGGTTATTGGATAGGCTGGTTGTGCTGTTGGGTGGGCCGTTGTAGTGAGCAAGTTGTGCTGGGAAACTTGTGTTTATTTCTACAAGCGGAGAGTGAGGCGGGGGTGCTGCAGGGAAGGGCTGTGTGTGTTTCTGGTTATTGTGTGTGCTAGTTGTGTTGTCGTGTGGGTGATTGTGCTGACTTATGTTTGGGAGGTTGTGCTGGGAAATTTGTGTTGATTTAAGCAGGTGGCAGTTGGGTGCACGGGTGCACAGCTGGGCCAAATACTACCCCATCTGTGCAGTCTCCCTCCTACAACCAATGACATTGTTCCATGCAAATTAGCTGTAGAGTCTGGGTGGTGATTGGTTGCATTACCTCTGATATCACAGTGGTCTAGGATGCTTGACGTGGTGTAGGTACATGCCTTGCTGTGGCTGCACACAAGTACGGGTGTAATTCATAAAGTCAAAATGGTTGAAAATTTAAATACTGGATGGTAACAGATGGCGAATCTCAGTAATGATTGAACCTGGTGATACTCTGAACAAAAAGAGCTCTCAGCCATGCCTGCAGCTGTGTCCATCGCTTCACACTGACTCATTAACATTGTAGACTTCAGAGTGAAACACAGAGAGACATTCCAGTGCTTTCCATCTGAGCTACCTTACAAGAACGGGCGGATGGGCCTGCAGTTAGGACATTAGCCTAGCACTTGGGACACCTAGTTTCAATTCCCTGCTCTGCCACAGACGTCCTGTGTGCCCTTGGGTGTGCCACTTAGTCTCTGTGCCTCAGTTCCCAATCTGTAAAATGGGGGGGGTGGGACATTTCACGACCTCACAAGGGTGTTGTGAGGATAAATACATTAAAGATTGTGAGGTGCTCAGACACTATCATAATTGGGGCCGTATAAATACCTTAGATAGGCAGACATGATGGCTGGCAGTAGAACCCAGGAGTCCTGACTCCCAACCTTATGCTCCAACTACTAAACCATGCACCTAAAAATATAGAGCTTAACCCTGCTTTGTGTTCAGCACTCTGGCCTGACCCTGCAAAGTATATAAGAACTTGGACTTGACTTCATTGCAGCTGGTCCTGTGAAGTTAAGCACGTACTTACATATTTTGCTGGATCAGGTTAGCGTGCTCCACAGCTTTTGGGGCCAATTCACACCATTTATAAAAAAAGATTCTGGGAAGGAACAAATGTTGTACATAAAAGTATAAAATCTCCCCCCCTTTATGACTAAACCTAAAAACAGTATTTGGTTTAAAATTTGGAAACAGCGTAATAAATAGAGGTGGGTGACATTTTTTGGTCAAAACATTTCAGTGAAAAATGCAGATTCGGCAACATTGAAACATTTTGTAAACTCATGTTGATTTGCTGAATTGTTCATTTAAAATATTCTGACAACATCAGGCCATTTCCTTTGGTCATTTTCAGCTTTTTGATTTTTCGGTTCAAAAGGATTTTTCATTTCAAATTTTCCTTTTAATTTTATTTTTAAAAAATCCAAAAAACAATGTAAAATGGTTGAAATCAAAATGAAATGTTTTGATTTTGTTGAGACAAAAGGTTTCATTGTGTCTGGAATAAAAAAAATTTATATTTTAATTCATCAACATTTTTTAAATTTTGTTTTCAGTCTGACCTGAAACATTTTGTTAAAATGTTTCAAAATTGCGAATGAACCAAAAAATCTATTATTCAACCAGCTCTAATAATAAACATGGCAGTCTAATACTGGAGTTATTCCAGAATGTATCTGTTGTTGTGTAAAGAGCACAAGACACAACAATATGAAGAAAGCACAATGGGCACATTTGGGTTCAAATAATCATTTTTACTAAATATTTATGAACATTCAGAACCTAACTACATTCAGACGGCTACATTAGCTGGTTTCTGGTGGCTTCTTGAACATAAACATGGTGAGCACCATTAGAAGGCTCATAAACTATTTAAAGGGACATTATCCTTTTCCTCTATGCTACAGCATCTAACACTTTACAGTCTGAGAATCTTTTTTACATAAGGAGAGAAAAGAAAAATAATCGTTTGCTTTGCACAAATTTTGGAATTAATTGGGCCCTGGGTTCCTTTGACATGATTCCACCAACCCACAGCAAGCCCTAGATAAACCCTCTGTAATTGGGTGTGCAACCCAGAATAATTAAGAAGATGGTTTTCTTGTTTTTAGGAAATACATGGCGTGGAGAATTCTTGGAGCGACACGAGATGGCTGAATCCTACCCCAGTCAGAGCAGTAAGGTGGAAATGTGGTTCGTAAAGCATCAAGATCCAAGAGATCTATTTTGGGACAGCTCTAGCACGGACTCAGATGACTGGAAAAGAGACGAGAGAAAGCTGGGTCGCAAACCTGCACTAGTGAGAACCAAGACGGAGCGAATCCCTCTGTTTGATGAGTTCTTTGATAAGGAATTCTAACTGCAAACGATCCGGGTGGGGCTGGAGTCCTGCACTGAAAAAACTCAGTTCTCTGATTATGCTTTAAACCCACTGGATGGATAGACTGACACTGTTAAGAATTACTTATTTTGTGAAGTAAATAGAGTTTGTGCAAGGATGAAAGAATACAAAGGAACCCTGCAGATACGGATATAACCAAACCCATTTATCTTTGCAGGTCTCGAAGGGCCACTATTGTGAAGGGGCATCTGCTTTGTGGGAAAATATAAAGAGAAATTCAGGGGTATATACAACAATATACGGGAACATAAATTATTTATCATGCAGCTGTTTTAACGCAGCTAAGATTGGGATACAAAGGGGATTGCCATTGAACAAGAAATAAAGGATAAATGTGCATTTTGCATGTCTCAGGCCTCTAGGACTAGTCCTAGAGGCCTGAGACATGCAAAATGCACATTGATTTGGGCAGGAGTTTTGTGTGAGTTTGGATTGTAGGATCAGATGACCCGACTCTCAGGAGAATGACTCCCTCCTCTTGTTTCATCCCCTTGCTCAGCTTATTACGTTTGCTCTGCCCTCTTCTAAGTGCCTCTTTGGGGGAGAAACACCTTCAAGGTAGCTCATAGGTCCTAGCCTGGCACATCCTCACCCTATTGAAATTTACATGTACCTAAGCACGCACACAAGAGGAATTGTGGAACTAACAAAACACCTGCCCTACCTTGCCATTCAGTCACACTTTGACCTCTCCGTCCTCTTGTCGGGATGTCATCTCATTAGCGTAAGATCTGCAAGCGACCTTTGGCTGGATTCTGACTGCATTTATACCAGCATAACTTAGTCGACTTCAATAGAACTGCTCCTGATATATAAAGATATCAGAGCACAGTTGGGCCTGTTGCCACCATCTGACTATAAAGAACCTAGCAACAAATAGTAAATAAAGATAATTGATCTTAAACCCTGTAACGATGCAGTCTCTGGTGGGACACAACTGAGAGTATCAATTTAGAACAAATTGCTTAGAGCAGGGCAGTCACAGCGCCAGGCTGGTGGTTCTCCACCTTTAAGGCAATCAAACCAGCCAAATGAGAGGACTTCGGTCTCACCCCACTGGCTAACCACAAGTCAGACAAGCAATTCCCTTAGACACTCCAGTTTCCCAGTATCACCACCAGTGCCACTCGTTATGGGAACGAATTGTTATGAAAACCAATGCTCCAGTAAAAGAAAAATGGTTCTCTCGATCCCAAAGGACCAAGCCCCAGACCCAGGTCAATATACAAATCAGATCTTACCCACAAATCATGCTGTTGCCAATCCTTAAGAATCTAAAATCTAAAGATTTATTCATAAAAAGAAAGAAATATAGATTAGAGCTAAAATTGGTTAAATGGAATCAATTACATACAATAATGGCAAAGTTCTTGGTTCAGGCTTGTAGCAGTGATGGAATAAACTGCAGGTTCAAATCAAGTATCTGGAGGACATCCACAGCTGGGGTGGGTCATTCAGTTCTTTGTTCAGAGCTTCAGTTTGTAGCAAGCTTCCTCCAGAAGTAAGAAGCAGGATTGAAGACAAAATGGAGGGGTTCCAGGGCCTTTTATATCCTCTGCCATATAGCTGGTGCTTCCTTTGTCTCAAATACAAGCTGCCCATCCACGGCTTGAAAGCCTTAGAGTTCTGTCCATACGCACGTCCCTGCATGCCTTGCTGAGTCACAAGGTGTATCTGCCTTCTCCCAATGGGTCAATTGTATCGCTGATGGCCCTTAATGGCCATCAAGCAGGCTAGGCAGTGCTGATGCCAAATTGTCTGTGGTGTCACCCAGAAGCATAGCACAAGTTTGAACTACAGACAGTATAGAGCCAATACTTACAACTTTAAATACAAAAATGATACATGCATACAGATAGCATAACCATAACCAGGAAATCACAACCTCCTCATAGACACCTTACTTGACCTCCTTTGTACAAGATTTGGTGCCACTACAGGATCTTGGTTGCAACAATGTTTATATGGTCACAGTTCGTGTCAATAACATCACAAACCCACATTCCTTTCCCTCAATTTTTGACCTCTAGGACATTTATTGTCTATATACTTAGATAGCCCCTTTGTTGTAATGCTGAGCAACTCACAAACATTAACAAATTTAGCTCACAGCATCCTTGTTAGGTAGCTCAGTATTACAATTCCCATTTTACAGATGTGGACTCAGATATAGAAATATTATGGTTGGGATTTTCATAGGAGCCTAGGGGAGTTAGATACCCACCACCACCTAACTGTATTTCAGTGGGATTTGGGTCTTTAGCTCCCTTAGGCTTTTTCAAACTCCCAAACGAAGTGGCTTGCCCTGGGTCAGAAGGTCTGTAGCGGAGACTAGATTTGAATCCAGTTCAGAGTCTTAACTGCAGGCTTGTACTTCCTTATCCCCTCTATCCATGCATGTAACTGCCATGTAATGAGTCGGACTAGACTGTCACAATGGTCCCTTCTGGCCTTATAATCTATGAATTTTTGCATCTCTGCCTGCTTCAACCATGAGAAAATAACCGAGAGTGTCCCAAAAGTTCAGACTAGGTACAGTGATTTAATGACAAAACCCCTACAAAGCAAACTGAAACAAAATCCAATCAAATGTTAAAATTAAACCAAAAAAGGGATTAATTTTGAGGAGGCAACAATGTAAACAGTAAAGGTAGATAATGATTAATGACTGCATCCGAAGAAGTGGGTATTCACCCACGAAAGCTTATGCTCCAATACGTCTGTTAGTCTATAAGGTGCCACGGGACTCTTTGTCGCTTCTACAGATACAGACTAACACAGCTACCCCTCTGATAAATGATTCATAACTGTTGTACTTGGATTCTATGTTTTTTAAAAAATACCTCTGTGAACCCTTTCCAGATCTCACTTAACAATCATGGATAGGAAAGTACTGTGAAAGTTTTATTGGGTATAGAGAAAAGTCAATGGTTGAATGGGATGGAACAATGAACCTGGCACTAGGCTATACACCTGTCCTCTGAATAATTCCACATATTTCCCTCTTGTGTTCCCATCTGTCAACAATTAAGCTATAATTGGTGGAAATGCAATTTATCCTAGACAGTGCTGATTAGTTTAGCAATAGTTGGGTTGCAAGCATATGGAAACACTGCACACGGATAAGAATATGTGGAATAATCAGCCCTTTTCACATGTTTTATGGGAGGAAAAGATATGTAACATTAATGAATTAAAATGATTATGTATGACATACACTTATCTATGGAAAATATGTTTGCTGTTTTTCTTGCAGTTCAGAGTTCTTTGATGCCCATAATGACCATTTTCAAATGTATTGATTTATTCTAAACAACTGTAACCTTTACAGAGGCAGACTGCAACTCATTTTTACTCTGATACATTCTAACACTGGAAATTAAAATGCTTTCCTTCCTGCTAAGCATGGAATTTAGAGTCTCTCTCTCTCTCTCTCTCTCTCTCACACACACACACACACACACACACCAGCTGTAGCGTCACAAAAGAAGTTCGATTGTAGTGATTATCTTTGGAGAGCCACAGATTTCAGATGGTTGCTACCTTCCTATAATGTTAAAGGTATGTCATTATGATGGGCTATTTATACTGGGTGAAATTCACCCCATCGAGAGGGGTAAATTTCACCTAGTAAGAACATCCACACACAATACCAGTACATAACACTGGCCAATTTTGCCTTCTATTTGGTAAACCCTGATTCACTATAATCCTAATGCAACAGAAACCCTCATATCTGCTTTAGGAGACATAACTCCGCTCAAGCCTTAACATAACGGAAGAAGTGTCATCAGGAGCATGCATAACTTTGGGAGCTGTCTGTAGTTTAGTGACTAGTACAAGCTCATCTGTTTCTCCGTGCTCTATCACTTATGTGTTTATCAATTTCGCAGTGCGATAATGGGGTATTTTTAAAAGTGGAACTAGATTTCGATTTTGTAGGACATTTTCAACCAGTTCTTAAGAATGTTAAAGCCCAAGTGCAACCCTAACATGAAAATCTGATGTAAGCACAGGTTTATTCAATGGTAAAAAGCTGTGTTAATGTAGAGTTAAGATTGCTGGGTAGTATGTCGTCCCTTTGCACAACACTGAGTTGTGCAAAACTCAAATGGCTGAAAACCAGGAAATGGAGAATCAAGGTTGTTCATGCAACCTTAACTCTGCCCTTGTTCAATAATGCCCCAATATGCCCTGTGACCACACCTATCTTTACTCTCTCAGCCCCGTTCACTCTTACCCACAAAATCCCATGTAACGCTATTAAAGAACAAAAAGGAAAAATATATTTTTTAAATTGCCTATGCCGCCTTCCCTCTATCCTCTTTGAGCAATGCCTCAGTATGCACGTAGCACGTACTCATATTGGTCCTTGGTACTATAAGATTCAGGAGCTTCCAGATTCTGGTGCACACTCACACACTTAGCCAACTCCCCAGAAAGAATACCACACACGTACAATCTAAAAACCACTTCACAGTATGGGCAACCTTAACTCTGCGTTTCCTGGCACTTTAGTTTTGCTCAACTCAGCATTCTGCAAGAGAATGACATATCACCAAGGAACCTTAATGCTATATTAATGGAGTTTTTTGCCATTGAATTTCCTAGTTTTTTGAAGATGAAAAGATATGTTGTTGGTAGGAGTCGGTAGTCATTTAGGCAGTTGTACATATCATGTCCCACAATTAGTGCACTGAGCTGGTCACCTCTGCAACCCCCATGGGCACACACTCACTGTGCCCCACCAGTTCTGCTCCAGAATACCTCCCAACCCATGCCCTCGACCCATTTAAATGTCCCCCCCTACAACCTGGCACCTTCCCCACTACTGTACACAGGTCTCCCCACTGCAAGCAAGGAATGCATCGCCCTAAAGCCTTGACTCCCTGGCATACTGTAGTAGGAAGAGAGCCTGAGACATAACCCATGTATCAGAGGCCTGGCATGAGGCAGGACCTGCTCAAAGAATCTGGCAAGAACAGGGCTCATATTGCAGAAATACACATTCCTGAAATGTGCTAGTCACAAAGTACTCACGCAAACACATCCCGATATCAAGTGGTAACAGAACATCCCGATAGCAAGGATGGTACAAAAACATTTCCCAAGGAGAACAGGAACACACTGACCCCTCCTAAAAGATAAGGTCAGGATGACAGTACGTAATAAAAATGTTGTAATCGAATCAACAGGTACAAGGTGATGGGTCATAACTAGCTACATCGGGGGCAGTAACTAACTATGCCAGAGGGGCAGTGCTAACTTGTATGGATTGGGGTATAAAGATGTAACTCAGAGGGAGTATCTTTGTCTAGCCTAGGGAGGAATGGAAAGCCCCACTGTTCACTGACCTGGTCTATTGTTACAGGCATACATGTATTAGTTGTCCAGTAGAGTCTGTGGAATCAACAATAAACTTGGCTGGGTGCCTTCATCCCTTAACGAATCTTATGGTCATTAGGTGGTTCACTCGAGGTCTGCCGTGGCAGCTGTCTGTACAGGGCTGGGGCAGCACACAGAGGGAACACACACACGCAGCCAAACATCTATCATCATCTAACCACACTTGTGACCCACGACCACTGATCTAGTAAGTAAGCGAACTGTGCTCTGTAGCAATCACAATCTATCATGACAGAAAACCACGAGCTAGGGAACTCCCTTATCCCCTCCCTGCAAATCCCCAACAACTGAAATGCAATTGCGTTTTTTAAAGGGTTTTCAAAGCCATATTAAAAAGCTCAAGTCTTGGCATGTCTAAAATTCAGCACATATGAAAAATCTCAATCTAAAAATAAACCTCATTGTTAATAAAACAGGTAAGGCAGTCAAACAGGAGGAGGCATTAGCAGCCTATTGCTAAATCAACATGCAATTACCGTTAACATCACACATTCAATTGCTCAAGGGTTCAGCCACCTAAATTTTACTATCATTAACAACAGAAAACAAATAACGTTTCACTGACAGTTGCCTGTGTGGCCTCTGATAATAAAGTAATTACACTCATCAAACAAAGCTTATTACCATTAAAATTACAAAATTGGCCACAAATCCTGAACTGCACAGTCATTTTAATAAGGTTTCAAGCTTAAATCATAATAACAGTCAAAGCATTCACATCACAAAGGCCATCCCAAGGTAAATGCAAATTCCAGCCAAAGTGTACTATGCCAACAGTGTGGAAACTTTAGTAAATAATACTTATGTACAGCACTATCCCACTGTGTGCCTAATAACTAAAACTGGCTTAAAAACGAATCAGGCTTGTTGTATAAAACATAATAAATGGTGGCCGTGTACATGCTATGCTACAATTAATACCAACAACACAAAAAAAGGCTGGGCCCAATTGGTACCAAAAATGAGTCAATAAGGTAATACAAGCACAAGATGGGGTATGTGCTCTAAAATATTCCAATTTTTCTAAACATTAAAACATTTGTCCTAAAATCAATACAAAATCGTCGGTGCAAGTCAGTAGCACTGTCCAAATTAAAACCCATGCCTTTTGGCCAACAAGCAGTGTCAGCACGGCCACTAAAATGATTACTCCTCCTGGCAACTGACAAAATGTATTAATTAAATTGTTTCTCCCAGTAAAGCAATTATAATTGAACATATACAAGTTGGTGGCAAAAAAAATAAAAAAAAATAACCCCCTCCCCCCAGCTCATCTTATCTAACAACAAATAAAAAAAGTAAAAAGTGTGCAAAAAAAAAGTAAAAACACCTTGGTGGGCAATCCCCCAAAATGTTACTCTCCACCCACTAGTCCAAACACTTAGTGTAATACTGACGGAAAGAGAAGTCATCACAATAATTGCACTAATAAAAATATGTCACTACATGCAACGTCAAACCAAAAAAGCCAAATTACACCACCAGGTTAAAAAAAAATAATAAAGAACTAGCTATCAACACAGCCATAGTAATAAATAATCATTATACAAAATAATCAAATGCTTATTAATGTTTTAAAAGCAAATGTTTGTACTTGCACAGTTTGTAAGGGCTGTTAAACATCTGTATATTTAAATACTCCATAAGGTGTGTTAAAAAATGTGTCCTACAAAAATTTTTTAACGTACAAACATATACATATATGCATATTATTATAATCCTGACCAAAGCCCATCTCCTCAACCATGAACTAAGTATAAAGGCTTCCTCATGTCACCCACCGGTTATCAAAGCACAACTCTACACCCACGTCTTAGTCATAGTTCCGGGCCTAACATTCCCAGGTCCACTATAAAAAACTAAAAACAATTAAAAAATACAATCTGTCCATCACTCAAAAAACAAAATGTGCAAACTAAAAAACAAATGGGGCATAAATGTGTACATAAAAAAGTAAGGTGGCCACATAACAGTGTCTAGCCCACTGGGCCATCTTCAGTCCATGTATTATGCTTTTTCAGAACAATGGGTAAACATCCTCCCCCTAAAAGACAAAAAGCAGGGGAATGTAGTAGGAAGAGAGCCTGAGACATAAGCCCTTGTATCAGAGGCCTGATATGAGGCAGGACCTGCTCACAGAATTTGGCAAGAACAAGGCTAATATTGCAGATATACACAGGCCCGAGTCCTTCCTCAAGGTCAGGTTTCCCCTGGTCCAGGGCCTCCCCTGGCTCGGCAGCAGGGTCTAAAGGGAACAGCCGGCAGTTTGGGTCTCTCCCTCCCTGGTGCTGCCCTGACTGGGCTAAGGCCCCCGCCCTTTATACTTCCTGTTCCACCCCCTCCCCTTCCGGGGGGTGGAGTAAGCTTGGCCTGGCTCCGCCCACTCAGGCTGAGAGAGTAGCTTGGAGAGAGTCCACCCCGGCTCCCTACACTGACTAACATCCAGGGCCTGGAGTGAAGGACAACTATGTGACAGTGGAAAAGTTCTGGGGTGCTGGAAGGTTGGGGTGCATGGGTAGAACCAGGGCCGGCTTTAGCGGGTGTGGGGCCCCACGTGAATAACGGCGGCGGGGCCCCGCCGCCAATCAGCTGAGCAAAAAAAAAACCAACGCGCCGGAGCGGGGGCGGAATTGGCTTAAAGCCGGCCCTGGGTAAAACTAGGGGTGCAAGAGGTTGGGCGCCACTGGCAGAGTTGGGGGGTGACATGCCTCCCTCACCTGAACCCCCAACCTCTTTCACCTCCCTATCATCCATTCCCATTTACCCTTCCCCATAACCCTTTTCCCTTGCTACACACCCACTCCACTGCCACCTAATATACATTCCGGCCCAGGATGCATTCACTTGTCTAATTTTTCCCCTCCAAAGACTTCAATTATATTTCCCTCAAAATAAAATTGTCACCCATGACTCACAATTGCAGCAACCTCCAGGCACTCCATCCAAAATTCTTTTTGTCTTCGGTGGGGGCTTGTTATTAACTTACCCTTAGATATGTTGATTGAAGGGTGAGCTCACATCAGCTATCAAGAAGTCTGAGAGTCATCCAGTCATTAAAACCTTTCAGTCTAACAGTACAAGGCATCAGAAATAAACAGTGCTTGGGGGGGCAATAACTTGGGAATCCAATAACTTGGGAACCCCTTGGTCAAGTGACACCAAATTTGAGTCACTATAGCTGTCCTACATCCCCATGAGGGACACCAAATTTCAAAGCAATCCAACTAACCTTTTGGATTTTAGAGCACTTACCGGAGTCGAGCTTTAAAGCTTATAAAATGGCGGGAATGGAACCCCTCTACTTGTTTTTCTGCATTGGCATGTGCACAGTGCAAAAATATACATTTTCTTAAATACCATTCTCAAGGTGGGGCCCCCAAAGATTTAGGGAGTGCCATGCACTACCTTGGGTAAAACTCAATAGACTTAGACCATTTTGACCCAGAGCTCATCAACAGTTTGATCAACTCTGGGCAAAAAATCCCCCCAAAACCAAAACCAAACAAAAACCCCTAGAAACCTTTTTAAAATGGCTATTTTTTCAGGGCTTATATCTCCAGAACCCCTGGCTCTAATGACTACAAGTTTAGGTCACTAACCCTACCCTGCACCCTCCAGAGGAACACCAAATCTCAGATAAACACAACGAAGCGTGTCGATTTTAGAGGACTTCGAAAAGCTGACTTTAAATAGATATCATGATGCAACTTTAACTACAGTGTTGTTCCCTTACCACTATAATATACCAAATGTCCTTGCTAACCAGTGTGTGTGAGCACATAATTTAGCATAGAAATAAGTAATAAATGTATCTCATTAGTATATTTAGGCTCTGTGACATCCTTCCAGCAACACCTGATTTACTAGCTACAGCGGTCACCATTATAAAGTCAATGTGTACCTTTAGTCGACATGTAAAATCTAAAATACTACAGTTATTTCCAGTTCTAAGCATATGGGAAATGGCAATGGTATGTTCACTTATATTGTGTGGTAACTGTTGGCATATGTTGATTTTCTAAATGGTAACCACAGATACCATGGGTTGCAATGACACTTGTGTTATTTGATTTGATGTCACAGAACGATGCCTGCTGGGTAGAAAGTAGCTAGCAAGCCAGGAAGTGCCGTGAGGAAGATTTCACATTGTGTAAAATAATGTTTAACTGGTTAAAATGTAATTTTGCGTAGGAGGTGTGTGGGGATGCTCAATACAGCATCTTTGTAGAATAAAATTGCCAGCCTCTAACCAACCTCTATGGAGCAGGTGAGAGCTACAATTTTCAGAGGATTATAGCTTAGCCAAGTTTGGGTGGAGTTTTCCAGGGATGGCCAAAGGCACATCACTGAAACTAGGGTGATGCCTCTGCCAAATTCCAAGTCCCTGCTCCAAAGAACAGAGTCGCTAGCGCTTCTCAATGAAACAGTTGTAAGAATTTTTTAACATGGGGAAAAAGAGGTATTTTTTCCTGACCTCATTGTTAGAAATAGCAGAATTATTTTAGCTGATTTTTTTAAAATTCAACCTGAGGCAGATACTTGGCCTATGAAATTTCAGCCTAAATGGTTAAAGTTTGGCAAAGTTATAAGCAATTAAAAACAGGGCTTTATAATGAAAAATGTCAATCAACCTTAAATAGAGGCATAGTGTGTGTATAGTACTGTTATTGTTCACATGACATGAAAAATGATTTACACATGCTGGCTTAGGAGAAGATTTAAATAAACAATATTGAATGAATCCAAAACCACGTTGTCATTGGATCTCACCAAATAGTTTGGATTGACGTACTTTACTTTCTTAAACGTCATGGGATCTACCCTGCAAAGTGCTGACTGCCCTGCACTCTGTGGGAGCTGCAAGTGCTCAGCATCATGCAGGATAAGAGCCCATATTAGAAAACAGGTGTAACCACCATCATCAGAGAACTTGCAGTGCAACTATAAAATCTTCACAAGCTTTATTAAGCGTTTTATCTCAGCTGGGCCATCGGAAGGGGTGTGATGGGAAAGCAATTGAGCTTGCTACAGTCTGCTTATATCAAAGATGTGACAGAAAAGAATTCAAGAATGCTGACTGGAGCAGCTGTGTCTCAGGCTGCAAATGGAGATTAAGATATTATCATCCCTTTGAAAGATATTGGCCTTGGCAAGTTTACATTTGCCAAACTATGTAACCTCGGATTGTTCAGCGATACCACAGACCTGTATGTGTCAGCATCTGGCATTGGACAGACACTGACTGAGCCCTCTGGGTTTTCAACTTCCTTAAAATAACCCCAGTGCTTGGAGAGCTAATTGTGTTTGCTTCCCCATGATGTGTTTGCTTCCATGACAAAGAAGTCAAAGGAAGCTGCTAAACATTCAGTAGAGCCAGGAGCGGCGCCAGGGTTTTTGCCGCCCTAGGCGGCAGCCCTCCTCCGCTGTAACCGGCAGCGCTTCGGCGGCAGCTCCTCCTCTGAAGCTGCGTTCTCGGCGGCGTTTCTGCGGCCGCTTTTCTTGCTGCCCAGAGAAAAACCTGCTGCCGAATCGCCGCCAAGATGAGTCGCCGCCGAAATTCCGCCAAGGGCGGTGAAATGCCGCCCCCCAAATCCTGCTGCCCTAGGCAACCACCTAGGGTCGCCTAGTGGAAGCACTGGCCCTGAGTAGAACCAGGATAGCCAAAGTATTGAGTAAGTTCCCCTTCCCTTTCCAAATATTGCCCTGATTTCTTTTACAATAAATCATGACCACTTTTATTAGATTAAACCCCCACCTCACCCCCTGCTTTAAAGCATGTGTTTCAGGCTGGTCCTTAAAAAAAAGGAGTCTATGCTGATGTTTACTAGGGGAGAGACTGCATTCATTTTCTAATTTCTCATCTTCCCCTTTGTTTCATTTTCTAATTTCTCAATTTCTCCTTTGTTTAATATAGTTACCTCTTTACATTAGGCAGGAAGGAACCTGTTTATATAAAGTAGCAGATGACCCCGATCTTCGCTCATAACTCAGAGTGAAGGTATGGGAAGCTACATTTTTTTCCTAGAGATTGTCATCACTGGGTGGGTTTGGTTTGGCCAACCCTCACAGGCTGGAGTTTGATTTTGCAAAACCAAATGAGGGATGGCTAAAGTCTGAGTCCCATTTTATACAAACTCCAAAGTTCAGGGGATTTAGATAAAAAAATTTCACCCATCTCGGTTTTGATTATAACTGAGCTTTTCTGGGTTTCCTAGTTCCAGCTGGGCCTAGGAGCAGATGGTTAAGACACTCTGAGATAGTCTACCTTGAGTATTTCCATCCTGGCAGGAAGCAGGAAATACCAGAAATCTCCTGATAGAGTCTGTTCTCCGGAATTCCCAGCCCAGTTTTCCAGACCCTAAAGCTACGGATGAATATCTGAGACTCCTGATGCTTTTCTGCACCAAACCTCCAAACGTCTGTAGTCAGCTGGTTAAAAACAAAACAAATCACAAACCCCTTGTATTAGCTATATACCCGGAGTTACTACATACGCCACTGCAGTAACCTTCTTAAGCACTTTGAGATTTACTGGTGAAAAGCACTCTATAAGGGTTAGGTAGGAATAATTATTAAGCGGTGCTAGCAAAACAAGGAGGGCGAGGGACCAATTCTCACTATCACCACCTCAAAACAATTCTTCAGCTGTCCATTGGAGGGGCAGTATCTCCCAGCATCCTTCAGGGCACTGTTGAGGGGACTCCTCCTCTGCCCATCCAAAGGGGCCAAACAACTCTACTGTAGAGAATCCCCTTATCCAAAGGAGGACCCCTCCTTCCCGCATGGGAGTATTATAGTCTGAGGGTGCTCAGAAAGAGAGCCCTATTTTTTAGCCCCACTGACATTTGAAACTTACCTGCAGACACATCTCCTTCTTTCCAGAGCTGAAAACATTTACTACTTGCTTAGCACAATGGTTGTAGGATTTTGCCACCTACTGACTTATTGTTGAAATGTCACCTCATGCAAGTTCCTGCAGGGAGGCTGCAGTCATTTGCCAGGTCCGTTTTGACAGCACAAACCGTGGCCTGTTCAGTGGCCCTTTCAAACAACTCCCTCCGCACACACCTGTACCACACAGAAAGGGTGTCAATGAACAAACTGCTCCTGAACTCAGTGACCTCCCCACCCCTCTAGAATGCCACTGGCTACGCAGCAGGGTTAGCTAGTGTGTAAGTGTACAGAGCAGACGTGGGCAAACTATGGCTCGGGGGCCGCAATGGGACCGCAATGGGAGCTGCTCTTCAGATATTTTAATCCGGCCCTTGAGCTACGGCCGGGGAGTTGAGTCAGGGGCTTGCCCTGCTCCGTGGCTCCCGGAAGCAGCGGCATGTCCACCCTCTGCCTCCTACACATAGGGACAGCCAGGGGGCTCTGCAGCTGCCCCTGCCCCAACTGCCACCCCTACAGCTCCCATTGGCCGGGAACCGCAGCTCCCATTGGCCGGGAACCCCAGGGCAGCGTGCAGAGCTGCCTGGCTGCGCCTCCACGTAGGAGCCGGAAGGGGAGACATGCTGCTGCTTCCGGGAGCTGCTTGAGGTAAGCGCTACCCAGAGCCTGCACCCCTGAGCCCGTCCCACGCCCCAACTATGCTCTTTGTGTCGGTAGTGCACACCCTCACCAGGAGCGCTGATACCGATTTAACTGTCAGTGTGGGGCATTGTGGGATGGCTTCTGAAAGCCAGCAACAGTCAATGTCAGCGATGCATTGTCTGCACTGACACTGCGTCAACCTAGCTACGTCGACCTAAGCACTACACCTCTTGTGGAGGTGGAGTTATTAAGTAGGCGGTGGGGAAATGGGGGAGGGGTCCTTATGCGCCTGCCCACCCCCCAGAGATCGTCAGGATTGGCCAGCCATCCAGGGGTGGGTGGAAGCTTCCCTGGTATCCAAGTGCTCCCAGGATAAGAAAAAGGCTGTTTTGTTGCAGGCTGTGTGTAAGGGTCTGTCAGGTTTATGGGAGGTTACCAGCCTTCAAAGCAGAGTGGAAACGTTGCAGCAAATTGCTGAGGAACAGCACACGGTAAATCATCACAGCATGCTGGCAGTCAGAACGGCTGAAAATTGGATGGATGATTTTAATCGTCTTCAGTCAGAGAACCTGACGGGTCAAGTAGATGCCTTAAAAGAGAATTTTGTGCTAACACAGTAAACAATAGCAACGTACCTGTGCCTTCTGTCAGAAAGGGTCGCTACCTATCCGGCAGAATGACCACCCCTGAGCAACAAGAGAGAAAGGGAACGAAGAAAAAGGACCAGGAGGGGTGGGGGCTAGTTGAGGAGCCCACCCTCCTTGCCAAATGGCTACTGGGACAAAGCCTGGGCTGTAACACACCTATCCCCAGGGTGATCTACCCCCATCCAAAGACCTGTGCATCAGGTTTACAAATATCTATCACTCTGTTCCCCACTGACTGGTACCTCAGTAATACATTTGCTAACTGTTCTCGGTTTACCAAAGTAGGTGAAAGAATGCTGCTGTGGGCAATTATGAACTCGGTAGAAAGGAACACCCCAAAAGAGTGAGCTCTCACAAACTACCTATGGGAAAGTTGGAACTCACTGCAGGAAGCTGACTCAGCGGCTCATATTCAATGCCTGGAACATGCCCTGGGGCTACTGGATGGGGCAGGGATGGACTAGTGCAGGGGTCTGCACTTAGCTCAACTCACCGTTTGTTGGGAAATGTCATTCTAACCCTCGAAAATATTACAGAATCCCTTATGATTGAACTAGTAAACAGTGTAAAAACTATTTTGTGGGGAGAAACATGTGGTCAGGTTCAACAAATCCTCACCAACCATCTTGTAAACCTCTTGCAGGATGCCCGCCGGGTTTATGGCCATCTGGATTAGAGGGAACCAATGTAGCAAATCAATTAAAGGTGTGTTGGCCTACCTGGCAGACAACCTTGGGGGTCTGTGTACCCTTTCTGTCAGGGGAGTGGCTGGAGGAAAATGGACCTTGGACACCCTTTTACAGCCAGGGTTCGGGGATGGGTGCAAATGGAGATGGTCCCAAGAACCCGTGTGGCAAGTGCGAATAGAAAATAATGACACACGCTTTCTAATGGGGGTCTGAGGTGTACTAGCCACGCATAGGCTTAGTGTGGGTGGGACAGGGAAAAACCTGGGAGGGGTGGCTACAGGAGCTGCCGCCCCTGCAGTTCATAGAACCCATACCCCCTCTGCATTGGGTGGAACAGGGAAATAACATTTGCTGGAAGGGCTCGGCCGTGCTTGATGGCCAGGTTCTGGAGGGTGGAAGGTGTATGGGGCAGGTGGGATTTGGACCAGGAAATTTCTCCTGGCAGCTGAGAAACTCTACTCATCAGATTCACATACCAGCCGTGCGACAGTTTAATGTAACCAGACGTCCAACAATACCCATTCATTGGACTATGGTGGTACCAGAACCCACCTGGATGAACTGGGGTCTTTTGACACAGTTGCTCAGGTCGCTCCAGGCCAAGCAACGCCGAACGCAGGTCTTGGAAGCCCAGGCCCTTCGAGGAATGAATGCCTTTCCACTACCTACTGATTGTACTATGACAGATGTAGCCTGTGCCCTTCGGACAGGCCTAATGGACACTCATTCGCTTCTTGGTCGTATTACTCATGTTATAGGGGTGTTATTCATATTAATTGTATGATTCATCATATTCATGGGGTGCTTAAGGTTATCTGCTGCCATAGCCTCTTCCCGAAAGCCATACTTGTAAATTCAGCAGCTTATCCCTTTTATGACCCGTCTTCTCTCTCTTCCCGTAGCATGACTGGTGGACCAAGGTATTGGGCTAACCGGAGCTTAAGTGTCCTGCCATTCAGTGTGCGGGACGGAGGGGCGCCTGGGCCCTTCTTTGAAGAGAGTGGAGGAGTGTTGGGGTATGTAAGAGTTAAGTGAAGACCTGGGTAACCACTGTCATGGTAATAGGGAGTGAGGCACAGGCAAGCACTGTTTCTTCACTTGATAAAGTTGCCACCCCCTTTCCCTTCTGCGTGTTAAGGATAGATAAGCGTTGCAGCTGCATAAGGAATATGGTTGTCTGAAGGATCCCCTTTGTGTGAAGAAGTGTTATCTCCCAGGGCCCTTCCTCTCCCAGCTACATAAAGGAGCGAGGGGTCATAGCCCCTTCCTCCCTTCTCTGTGAACTGCTGATTAAGGGACCGTGTGGCTACAATTACTGCAAAGAAATGTAACTTCAAGGTAAAAATGTCTGTATAATATGCTTAATACTGTAAACAGTAAACAGGGGCTGGTATAATTATATTCAGTCTATAGCTATTAATATTCATCATATGGGCATTCATATTATCAAAGAAGGGTTTGGGGGCGTTGTAGTAAATGTGGGTATTTACATATTAATTTAAATAAAATAGTGTGATGTGATTAATTCGGGGCTGACTCGACAATTGGGTGGAGGGGAACAGGTACCACACTAAAGAAGCCCATTTACTCAATCCACCTCCGGGTCCTCCTGCTCCTTCTTTCCATCTCTCAAACATGCTACCTACCCTCTGCTCCCCCTAGGCTGCTGTTGAAGGTAAGATTTGGGAGGCAGGGCAGAGGTGGCGGAAAAATAAATTGATCAAAGGAGAGGGGATATTTCTATGCCTTTCCGCCCACCAAGAGGAATGCACAGCCAAACCCCAGATCCAAAATCCCTGACATTTCTGGGTTTCAGAAAGATTACAACTGAACTGTAGATCAGAATTTTGCAGCTGGCCCTTAGCCCTATGACAGGCCAGCCCAAAGCCCCAACCTTCCTTGCAAGTTTTGAGCATCTTCAAAATCCCAGTCAAGATCTGTATTTATTAGTTTAGGCCTCGCTCTGGTGCCAATGTGTTCTGAAATTTGAACAGCACAAACGTATGTGTGACCATTTTATTTTGCTTCAAGGAAGATCAGTATTTCCATTTGCTTTGTATGGGGTTCTGGTGGTTCCTTTCCTCCCAAACCTTCTGGGAACATTTAGCAGAATTAGCTCTGTGAAGCCTAGAAACCCTGCATGCTCTGTTTTACATGGAGCTTCCTTCTGCAAGTCTCGGAAGCAGTTTTTGCTGCGAAACTATTGCAGATCTAACCTGTAAGCAGCTATGTCACAAGATGGCTGTCTCGACAGTCTACAGACCGTGCAGACTTCCAACCAACTTTAGTGAACAAACTAAAACTTTATTCAAACTTAAGCGCTTGATTAAAACAACCACGACACTGCATAAAAACAAACAGTTTGGAAAACGTATTGACTGATTAACCACCGTGACCTGGAGAAGTTCAAGGGAGCTGAACAATGCATCTGACAAAGGTAATGTTGCTCTTACAGATGATCTTCATTGGTTATGTGAAGGCATATCCCTTGCATAGGGCCTGTAAGGGCCCTATGTGCTACTTAACTTCCACTTCAAATCTGTTGAGAGCTTGAGTAGTGAATAACCCTTGTAGTAACTCTGCGGAGGGGTGAATTTCACCCCAAACAATCAGCCAATGACAGTGTGGTCCAATATTCTATCAGAGACATTGAATGGGATGTAGTTGAAGTAGAACCAGAAAGAACTGGGATTCTTTTGACTGCTCATGCACTTTCAATTAAACTCAGTTGAATTAAGCTCTGGCTACTCTCAGTAAGCAAACTCATCCCTGGCCACCTAATGGCTATTATTAATCCAGATACAACACGTCTATGACATGTTCGGTACCATAAGCATCCTTAATATGAAGAGAGTGTTATGGTTAAATATGTAGCTGCAGTAGCTCTTAATAAACCCGGGAAAGCCTGCTTCGGCATAGAATCGCTCACTTTCAGTTGTGGAGAGGGCAGACCTTTACATACATACATCGCACATAATGCCTGTAGGAGCGGAGTGGTTTGCTGGCATTCAGATAGTTGATGATAGGCGAAGTACAAGAACCTAGATATACAGAAAGTCTGATAAGTTTATGGAGGGGATGGTTTGATGGGATAACATGATCTTGGCAATTAATTGACCGTTGACTATCAGTGGTAAATAGGACCAATGGTCAGTGATGGGATGTTAGAAGTTACTACAGACAACTTTTTCCTGGATGTCTGGCTGGTGAGTCTTGCCCAACGCTCAGGGTTCAACTGATCGTCATATCTGGGATCGGGAAGAAATTTTCCTCCAAGGTAGATTGGCAAAGGCCCTGGAGGTTTTTCACCTTCCTCTACAGCATGGGGCACGGGTCACTTGCTGGAGGATTCTCTGCATCTTGAAGACTTAAAACCATGATTTGAGGACTTCAATAGCAGAGACACAGGGGAGAGGATTATTGCAGGAGTGGTTGGGTGAGATTCTGTGGCCTGGGCTGTGCAGGAGGTCAGACTAGATGATCATAATGGTCCCTTCTGACCTTAAAGTCTATGAGTCTATGATTGTCCAACTCTGAAATTCCATATTTATAGGAGGTCCCTTTCTGCCACAGTGCATAACAGACTGATCTTTAGCTGGTAGTCCAGACAGGTTTGAAATGCCTATTTTATCAAATTGGGTTTTATACACAACATGACTATTAACCTCCAAACTGACTTTAAGACACTAACATTTTATACTCTATGTGTTTCAAACCTATCCTTTTTTGGGTCACCTTTGTTACTAATATAAAGTCAATCCTTGCTAACTGCTTCTGTCTGTAAAACATGGGTGCTAATTGTCTGCTTTTCACACTTAGCTACCTTGGTCCAGTCACAAGCTGTGTCTAAGGAACAGGCTGGGATGGTAGTGCATTTTACACATTGATGCAAATACCCTGTGTCTTGTTAGACAAGGCCAGATGAGGATTCCATTAGAACTGCACGAGAGACACCTGCTGAACAAATCATTTCACCTACTACCACCTTGAATAGGCATTCTGAGCAAAGTAAATGTGGCTCAGATTTTTCATGCCCGCCAGTTGGAACTTGTAATTTAGACAAATATCTGGCTGTAACTTTAGTTATATTGCACCAGACGATCTGAAATAATATAACCTCACCCTGCCATAGCAAGCATTCCTGTGCTGCATTGCTTCCAACTTTAAAAAGTAGAATCAGTAGGTGGTGCTGACGAGTTGGAACGAGTATTTGCAAACCGGATACCTTATTCATTTAGGAGGTAGAAAATTGCCGCGCAACATATTTTTTCATTAAAATTGAAATGTAAAGCTTTTTACAAAAAATTGTCATCAAAATTTTACATTTTTCCTGAAAATTTTGAGTTAAAAAACCCAAAATGATTATCTAAATAGATATCAACATTTTCATTTGCTTTTGGCAACTATTCTGAAATATTTTGTTTATTGAAATGGTTTCAGTAAATGAAAAATTTCAATAATGATTTAGATAAGTTACAAACCACCTGCCAAAACAACAAACAAACAAAAACCCTGTAAGATTTTTGATAAAAAGTATAGATAATGAAAAAAAGGCAAAAGGGTCCATTTCAAACCCCGAATATTAACACAATGTTGGTACTCGACTAAAGTCTAAACTGCTCTTCAAGACCCAAAGATTATGTTCAGAGGGATTATTTTTATTTCTGAAAGCCAATGGTCTGAAACCAGGACTAGGAGACAGGAACTGCTGATTTATAGGCCCAATTCTGACACTGTTGCTTTGAGCAAATGATCTCCTCTGCTTGTTTCTCATCTTTGAAATGGAGATAATTAATTTGACGTCTCCACAGTCTGAGAAGTGACTTGACAGAAGAAAGCTGTGTGTTATTCTTAATTGTTACTGAGAGGCTCCTCCCTTCCCTGCTGTTTGTTGCACCCACTTGTTCCATCCAACCTTACATTTAAATTGTAAACTTCTCGGGGCAGGGACTGTCTCTTACCGCATATCTGTGCACCATCTAGCCCAGAGTCAGCCTGTCTAGAGTTGAGGGTTCTAGGTGCTTCTGTAATATAGATATTAAACAATGCAACCTTTCCCTAGTCAAGGAACCAGCTTCCATTACAAAGCCCTAATTAACTGGGTCCGGTAAAATTGGTTTGCCCTGAAAATTGCAAGGGTTAGTCTGAAGGCAAAGGAGAATGTTTCTGGAATGTATAAAGAAAATTGCTCAAAGGCATTTTGAGTTACATGTTCAAATCTGATTTTGAAATTCCGACTTTTATTTAATGTTTCTTCATCTTTCTCTTGCTCAAACGTGGCTTGTCACACCTCTCCAGCCCCACCCCTCCGTACCTTCAAACCTTCCAAAAAGCACAATCTCCTTGGTTTTTAAATATCTATGGGAGGTTTTTGTCACTGACTCCAGTGGGAACAGTAACTGGCACTATACATTTGTGTGAGCGTGTCGCCCTCTACTGACTGACTGCAGCTCTGAAAGAACAAATGAATACTTGTACCGGTCAAGGCTGACAGAGCTCTCACTTTAGCCCAAGTGGAAGAGCCTATAGCTTTGCAGCTGTAGGGCCAGATGTTCAGTCTCCTCTCAGGAGGTGTGTGGTTTATTAAGGAAAGTTGATATCTCCACAAGAAGGCTGATTTGGATCCGCTTTTTAATTCCCCCCCCCCTAGAAAAGAGACTCTCTTTTCTGGTCACGTCCCATTGACAAATTGAATGTACTCTAGCTATGCTGAATGAATCTAAATGTTGAGTCTGAAACTTAAAATAGTGCCTTCTAAAAATGATTCTGCAAAGCATCTCAATAGTTTGTTTTGCCCTACTTATCCCTCGCCCACCAAAAATGAATTAGACATGACTTCCCATCAGTGAAGCTGGCAAAGACAAGCAAAAACCTCTACAGCAGATATTCTGTGACGGTGCCGGTCACCCGGGAATCCAGGGACCAATGCAGAGACACAGGGGCTTACCTACACTGTATAGTCTCAATGATGGGTACTTTGCACAACCCTTGTAAACACAGGCTACCGTGTTGTGAATATTTTACTCATGTGAGTAGCCCCATTGACATACCTAAGTGCGTGCAGGATCAGGAATATATGGGGTTGTTTGTAAACAGTACATCTTCTCTTTCTACAACAGTCTCAAGTTACTAGGGCAAACTGGATATTGATTTCCAGACACTATTAGCTTGGCCAGCCACATTCCTTCCTTTAATTTAATAAACTAGTGACCTCTCTGGCCGGTGCCCGCATGTGTTTGTATTTTAAAAGCTGCATCTTCCTTTGCCTACATAAAAGAAAAACAAAATAAAGCATAAACCAGACAAATTCCAAACCCAACCAAACAAAACACCTTTTGGAATAAAACCCCAGTAAGATTATTAAGTATTTATTTTGGGTCAGAGTTAAGGTTATCACGTTGTGGTGAAAGGGGCATTCATTTATGTTTAATAAAAATGTGTTTATGGTTTATGTTTACTGCGTGGAAAGTGTTAACATTTTGTGGTGGTCTTAACTATTCATCTCCTTGCTTTTAGAGCTTGGGTTTTGTAAGTACACAACAATTGTAACTGGCTTTATAAATGAAGTCGCTTGGCTTTGGAATTAATGTGAAGGTTGGTCCTTAAGGGGTGTTTTACAACCAGACATATTGAATTATAGAGCTTTTGTAATTGGATTTACAAAATTTGAACTAGTAACAAAATTGTTCCAATTCAGAAAGCTGCTATAATAGAAAAGCCAATGAAATACTTTTAGGACAACATTTTTCCTAAAGTTAGTTCCCTTTAAACGGCAGATTATATTAAACATATGCAGATTCTTCTATTAGACAATGACATGATTCAGTTTTATATGTTACCGTCTTAACAAGGTATGTGATGAGAACTTTAATTCCGGTGCTATTGCCTTCACTAAGCATATTCAGTTCCCTAGCACTATTGCTATAATTAGATCTGTGCTCTTCTCTAGCTGCTTCCTAATGCTCTGCACTGATGCTAAAGAGTAACATGATTCAGTGATGCTAGTTTCATTGACTAGCATAAAATCAGATTTGAATGCTGGATACTTCCTGTGCTTAGTCATCCATTTAATACATTTTGAAGAACTAAGACCTGACCTCTAAAAACAGAATTTTAGGCTTTATTTAAAAAAACAGAAATTAAAAAAAAAAAAAAAAACCAATGACACCTCACTTCTTTGATGAAGAGAACACCCCAGAGTGCTGATTTTTTTTTAAAAAGGGAAAGATTTTGTTTCAATGAACAAATAAATAAATATCAGGCTTCTAACCTTGAGGAACAATGTCTTCACCCTCAAAGGAACATCGGTAACCAAACGCCTGGCAGAGCAAATACATTACCAAGACAATTAGAGCTCTCCAGTAAGAAACCTGGCCTTTTCTCTTCTGATAAGAGATCTTGGGCTAAATGTTTTGGATGACCAACACGGCAGAGATAGCTTAATTTTGTGTGAATGCTTTGAAAGGGTGACCTTATGCAGTCACTTTCCACTCCTCTTCCGCAGGTTGACATCACTGTCATTGACATTAGCCTATGGTATCCTCCCTTACAAAGTCACCTTATTTTTGTATTGCAGCGATAAGTATCATGAGGATTTTACAAGAATAGCTACTCTGTTCTTGATACCCAATATGTTTTCACAATCTATGTATTTCATGGTGGTAGAAAGTTAAATGTACATGCACTGGCTTCAATTTTCATATGGGGTTAATGAATTACAGTGCCTCATTGTTAGGGAGCCAGGGAGCCCAAATTTAGAGACACTTTAAAGACCTCTGATTTTTCAGAAAGTGCTGAGCACCCACTGTCTGAAAATCTGGCCCCTTTCAGGTTGGACACTCAAATGTCACTAGTCACTTTTGGAAATGTAGGTCATTGTTTTTAAGAGGTATTGCCATACTTTCATGAGAAAGCAGCGTTGTGCACATTTTACAAGTGAATTTGGTGGCCTTTTCCCAATTCATTCAGTCAATTCTTTTCCGATGTATAAATGGCCACACCTGTACACCCACACCCACAAAAAGGAAGAGGATTTTAAAAGAACAGGTTACTATTCAAAACTGATGGGTTTTCAAATGAAAAAGTAGGTCACATAAGAGGTTATTCAGCCTGTGCAGTATCCATCCGACACCAGCATGACGTCTCAACATGACAGACAGTGCTTAAAGCCTGGTGAACCAGGCAGAATGGAAAAATGGTGGTTCATTCCAGGGATGAACTTAACCACTCTAAAAACCCCTTTTCTTTTTCATAAAGAAAAACAGGGGAAAGGGCAAGTAACCAAATTGCTAAGCGAAAACTATAAGTAAACGATTCTAACGCTAACCGAGCTAACTTCATGACACTGCTGGGCGCTCCGTCTCAGGCCACGGATGGTTGCGCAGGAACTGAGGTGGTCGGGTCGCAGGCGCTAGGTGTGACCCCAACGATGCTACAAGATGGGGACGGCGCATGCGCGAGCCGGACGGGCACTGCTCCTGAAATTCTCCGATCCAAGGTGCAGGGACACACCAACACCTGAAGTGGAGCATCCATCTTGAAGAAGAATTTAAGGTTTCCTTGGTAAAAAAACGTATTCATGTTTACCAACAAGAATTTAGTTGGTGTGCTTATTTCCATTGCTCTTCAATAAGAAAGTATTTAGCTACATGGTGAATTTGCTTCATTTGAGAGGCTGACTAACTCTGAGACAATGCATTTGAATTAACATCCTGCACCTTTGATTTTGCCACTGCTCATCTGCCTGGATAATTTCCCTCGATCTTCAGAAGCACAGTAAGCATATGAATTGGTGGGTCTACTCATAAGAAAGATGTAGATTACTACTAATTTTATTACTGCATCTATCTAAACCCAGGACAATTAATTTATTTACCCATTTATAGTCTGCTTATACCTCCCAGTACAAAGAGAATGGTTTAAAGATTGGAAAACATGTCTTATAGTAAGAGAGTCAAGGGATGGGGTCCTTGAAGGGACATAGGCATCGCAACACTGAGTGTTGTGATCAGGGCTGGCACTTTCACTAGGCGACCCTAGGCGGTCACCTAGGGCACCAGGATTTAGGGGGCAGCATTTCGCCGCCCTTGGCGGCTGCCTCCTGCCTCCCGGCTCCACGATCGAGCTGGGAGGCAGGAGGCAGCTGCCCGCTTCCTTGCGAAGCCCTGCTGTGGCGAGGGCTGTTACCCTTTATCTGTGAAAACAGCATTTGCTGGGCTCTGCCAAATGAACTGCAAGCATCAGATAAATGATGTATCCATGGGCTAAGGTTTAAGAATGGTGGTTTTAGCTTTCACTGATTATCACGTTATTCTCACTGGACTTAATTGGAGTTGGTTAGGATGCCACAGTAATATACAAACCTTCACAGAGGGAGGTCAGCCTGCTGAACAGATGATGAAACTATCAGACTTCTAAATGAGATTCCATTTCTCAAACGATACTATACGTGTTCTCAAGAAAAGTGCCGTCTGCTTTTTATATCCCCCCCCCCGCCTTCTTTTTCCACGCTTCGCCCCAAACTCCTAAGCACCATGTCTCCCTTAAATCTCTTCTCTAGGCCCACTTCTTCAAGGAGACCTATGGCCTACAGCCTCTGGTGTATTTAAAAGTACAAGTTGTAAAACCTCTGACCTTCAAGACACGTGTACCACTCTCCCAAGAGACCACAGCATCATCAACCTTCCCCGGTCCCTGGGTTGTCGTCCCCTGCTGCTTGTTCTCATCTTAATTTAGACTGTAATCTCCTCAGGACAAAGATTCCATCTTTATCTGTATCGTAAAGCACCATGCACATTTATAGCACTATGTAAGTAATAAATAAATAAGGCGCAGGACCCTCAGAGCGCATTTCTTCACATCCAGAGCTGTGCAGAGATAAAGAAAGCCATGGTTAAATAATAAACACCCCCACTACCAACAGAAAGTAAAAACAAAGGCCATTCTTGTTTATTTTGTTTTCCATCGTGAACATTAAGCCCCTTGCAAGAACCCAAGCATGGATAAAGAATTGGTCACAGGCTGAACTTCCCTTCAGTTTTTGCTTTGTTTTTTCCCCTCCACCAGGGTACAACATGATGATTCTGAATAGACTGGGGTGCGCTGAAGGGAATGCTCATATAGCACAGGAAAAGGGAAAATGATGATAGGAATAAAGTTACAGATTCTTTTAAGGTACATTATGTTTTCTATATTGTAAAGAAATTCATAGATTTTGAGGCCAGAAGGGACCATTGTGATAATCTAATCAGGCCTCTGCATAGCGCAAGCCATATATCTTCCTCAAAATAATTCCTAGAACAGATCTTTTAGAAAAACATCCAATCTGGATTTAAAAATGGTCGGTGATGGAGAATCCACGATCCTTGGTAAATTGCTCCAATGGCTTATTCCTCTCATCATTAAAAATTTACACCTTATTTCCAATCTGAATTTGTCTAACTAACTTCCAGCCATTGGATCATGTTAGACCTTTCTCTGTTAGACTGAAGAGCCCATTATTAAATATTTGTTCCCCATGTAGGTACTTATAGACTGTGATCGTCACCTTGTAACCTTCTCTTCATTAAGCTAAAGAAATGGAGCTCTTTGAATCTATCACTATAAAGGCATTCTTTTCTAATCCTTTAATCATTCTCATAGCTCTTCTCTGAACCTTCTCTAATTATCAACATCCTTCTTGAAGTGTGGGCACCAGAACTGGACACAGGATTCCAGCAGCGGTCACACCAGTGCCAAATACAGAGGTAAAATAACCTCTCTAGTCCTCCTTGGATTCCCCTCTTTATGCATCTCAGGACAATGCTAGTTCTTTTGGCCACAGCATCACACTGGGAGCTCATGTTCAGCTGATTATCCACTATGACCCCTCCAAATCTTTTTCATAGTCACTGCTTCCCAGGATACAGTCCCACATCCTGTAAGCATGGCCTAGATTCTTTCTTCCTAGATATATACATTTCCATTTAGCTGCATCAAAATGCATATTGTTTGCTCGTGCCCAGTTTACCAAGCGACCCAGAGCACTCTGAATTAGTGATCTGTCCTCTATTATTTACCATTGCTCTAATTTTTGTGTCCTCTGCAAACTATCAGTGATGATTTTGTATTTTCTTCCAGGTCATTGATAAAAATGTTCACTAGCGTGGGGGCAAGCACCAATCTCTGTGGGACCCCACTGGAAATGCACCCACTCGATAACGATTCCCCGTTTACAGTTACATTTTGAGACCTATCAATTAACCAGTTTTTGATCCATTTAATGGGTGCCAGGTTCATTTTATATCGTTCCCTTTTTTTTAAATAAAAAATGTTTTGTGGTACCAAGTACCTTACAGTAGTCTGAGGCTACGTCTACACTTAAAACACTACAGAGGCACAGCTGCACTACTGCAGTGCTTCAGTGTAGACAGTACAGTGATGGGAGGGGTTCGTCCGTCACTGTAGTTAATCCACCTCTCCGAAGGGTGGTAGGTCAACACAAAAATTCTTCTGTCAATCTAGCACTGTCTACACCAGGAGTTAGGTTGGGATAGCTACATCTCTCAGGGGTATGGATTTTTCACACCCGAGACAGTTATGCCAATGTGCATTTTTAGTGTAGATGAAACCTAAGTATATTACGTCAACACTATTAGCTTCATCAACTAAATTTGTAATCTTATCAAAAAAGATATCAGGTTAGATCGATAGGATCTGTTTTCCACAACCCATGCTGATTTGCATTAATTATATTATGTTCCTTTAGTTCTTCATTAATCAAATCCTGTATCAGCCATTCCATCATCTTGACTGGGATCAGTGAGGCTGTAAGGCCTATAATTACCCAGGTCATCCCTTTTACCCTTTTTAAACACTGGCACAATGTTAGCTTCCTTCCAGCCTTTGGGAAATTCCCCAGTGCTACAAGATTTATTGAAAAATCAACATTAATGGTCAAGCAAGCTCCTCAGCCAGCTCTTTTAGAACTCTTGGATGCAAATTATCTGGACCTGCTGATTTAAAATGTCTGACTTTTATAGCTTCTGTTTAACATCCTCCAGAGATACTAGTGGAATGGAAAGGGTGCTATTGTCACCATATGCTGAGTCTCTATAATCTTTTTCCCCAAATACAGAACAGAAGTATTTATTGAACACTTCTGCCTTTTCTGCATTAATCAGTGATAAGTTTACCATTTCCGTCTAGTAATGGACAAATACCATTGTCAGGATTCCTTTTATTCCTAATATATTTTAAAAACTCCTTGTTGTCCTTAGTTCTGCTGGCCATAGATTTCTCCTTGTGTCCCTTGGCTTCCCTTATCTATTTTCTACAATTCCTAACTTCTGATTTATATTTTTTACTATATTTTTAACTTCCCCTTTCTTCCCTCAACCACTGAGGCCCTTGTGTCTCTTCACTACTTCCCCATCCCCCTTCCCTATGGAAGGAGCACTTGAGTTACCTCCCAACTTCCCCTTAAAGTGGAAGCTTTAAATATTTGCTCTTATCAAGTTGATTCTGATTTGGTTAAATTCAAGTTCATGCTGATTGGTCGGGATTTTCCATAAGTTCAAGGTGGCATGGACAGCATCTGTCTCTCTCAGTCCCACATCTACTCTTTGCAGTGCCCAAACCGTGCAGAGCAATTCCAAAGAGATAAAGGAGAAGCGGGAATATATCACAGAGCTGGCACTTTATAAATCCTGCAGGGCAATTCAACTAGATTCCATGCCCACAGAAAAAAGGGCAGCTTTGGGCCCAGAGCTTTTCCTAGACAGGGTCAAGGCTATAAGGACCTTAAGATGTGCATTTTGATTTCAAACCCAAGAAATCTGCTGCTGAATCAAATCCCCAAATTTTTGAAAATAATATTTTTATCTAGACAAAGGAAGCCTACAATCCAGTAACTTGTTCTCCAAATATCACAACTGGTTGGAAAATGGGGGATCGGTGGGGAGCAGGATGTGAGAAGGGAAGTGACTGAAATTGACAAAAATATTAAAAATATGTTCCCCGTTTTTTTTACTTTATTTCTAAATGTCTGACTTTGAAAACTTACCAGCTCTTTAGTTGTCTGAAAAATGGAAAACATTTGCAAAAATAAAAAATGTCTGCATACCCCAAAGCAGGGATCTGAAGAGACAATTTCATGGAGAACAGCAGCATTTTACCAAGTAATAAAAAAGCTCTCCGCTACTTGATCATCACAATCCAAATGTTGAAGTTTTATATTCCAATAAACATCAGAACATTTCAACCTAGTTTAAGAGAAGATTTGTTTCTCTGGGAATATATAGTGGGCTTTAAGCTTGGTCTTAGTATGGAGTATAATGCAGAGGCATATTTATGTTCAATGCATTGTACATACCCCATTTATTGTCTTATATATGAAACTCTCCAATTGTTTTCTGCTTCATGATGATCCAGAGATTGAAATGAAAATGGGAGATTTGACAATCAAGCATAAGGTGATGAGCTTCCCTTTTTAGCACTTCCCTGTCCTGCCTACTTAATATAACATGGCACTTTTCCCTCTCCAAGGGAATGCTGGGTTTATACAACCAAATAAGAGGTCTGTGCACACTTGCAGAAAATGTCTTTGGCTGCTGTTTGTAGCTCGTCTCACTGTCTCAAGTGATGCTAGTCCAGTTAGCTAGCTCCAGCACTTTGTGCCAACCAAGGATTTCAGATCCAACTCTGAATTTATCACAACACATTTAACTGATTGAAGCTGATGCAATAAGACGTGGCTGCAAAGTGATTTCAACTATCTAGCAACGGCACCCGCCACCAAGAAATTAAGTGTCTTACTTCTATCTATAAAATACAATGTATTCATCAAAATTCAGACTCTCACATATCCCTGGCGTTACTGACACTGCTATGACACTTAGCAGCCAGCCCAGAGGCTTCAAATGAGTCCAATTCCATCCTACATAAAAAATGCTATATATTAAGATTTACGAAACATTAACTTCTACAGTTTAATTTAAAACCACATTTGCTGCAACACTGTATAATCAATGGAAGCTTTAGGCCCTGATCTTGGAAGCTACTCTGTGCAGGTGGAAATCCTATGTCTGTCTCGAGCCCCACTGATTTCAGCGGAGATCTGTGCAGGCCCAGAGAGCAGCTTGCAAGATGGGGCCCTTAATTTGTCCTTTGTGCGTAACTTTCTTTTAACATAAATATTAGCTCTTACAATTCAAGCTGCTATAATTCAAACCAATATGTGTAAAGTAGTATTTACTCACATTCTGAAATGACACAGACTATTCCCATCACATACACCAAGCTCATGGAGTCTTTTGAACACTGAGGGCCTGATTCTTATTTTCACTAAAGGCCCTTTACGCTGTTCCTATCCTCTTGGAGAGTCACATGAACTGGCAATATAGAGCATCTGATTGGCTTCCTGTTAGAAATAGCGTGAAAAAAATTGCTTGTACAGGGACAGAATGTGGACCTGGGTGCAGATCTGGCAACTCTCCGCGGAGTTATATTTGAAGTGAAATTGTGTAGCTGTGTTTTCAAGAGTGAGGGCATTTTATCATCATGTTATCATACAACATTGGTCACTCAAATCATACCTTCTTTGGCAATGTTGATAATAACCACCTTAGCTTTGCATAAAATAATCTTACCTTAGCAAAGCCATTACCGTGTTCTCCTTGAAATTCCTTCTCAAGCTTCACCTCTACTAGGATGGCCATGGCAGACTACCAAATGATAATAGCTATGAAGTTGACTCATTATCACTTGTTCATTTGTATCTTAATGCAGGGGAAAAGTGGAAAAAAGTTACTTTAAAGATGCCAAGTTGTACATTTAGCAAATAGATACAATTTTGTATTCCTATCACTGTCCCCTCCTCTGCTTCTGCTCTGTTCCAACCTGTTATATCTTGTCCCTTTCAAATTTAAATAGTACATGTTAAGAAATGGGTCCAAATGTGTCACAAAATGTTTTCCTTTTTGGGTGTCAAACTTTTTTCACCAGATCTACAGCTGGGATCAAGTTTTTACTCATATTTTGACCCTTTTTCCCAGCCAAAATTTTAATTTTTGACAAAAAGTCCCATCAACATTTAAATGTTTTAAACCAGCTCTAGTTGTAAAACTCTTTGAAGCAAGAGCTGTCCTTGTTTGATGCTTATAAAGCACGTCAAACGTGGGGCCCCTGGACACTACCGCAATATAAATTACAAGACTCGTAAAACCCACTCTAGTTGAGCCAGCCAGTGACCTATCTCCACCTGCTGGAGACTGGAGATCATCTAAGCAGCATCCGTCAGACAAACCCCATTAGCGGGGGATGGTGGAAAGAGGGGAGGAGTAACAACAGTTTTATTATTTTTCCTGTCATTATGTGACAATAGGATCATAGAATCATAGAATCTCAGGGTTGGAAGGGACCTCAGGAGGTCATCTAGTCCAACCCCCTGCTCAAAGCAGGACCAACCCCAACTAGATCATCCCAGCCAGGGCTTTGTCAAGCCTGACCTTAAAAACCTCTAAGGAAGGAGATTCCACCACCTCCCTAGGTAACCCATTCCAGTGCTTCACCACCCTACTAGTGAAAAAGTTTTTCCTAATATCCAACCTAAACCTCCCCCTCTGCAACTTGAGACCATTACTCCTTGTTCTGTCAATGATGACTAATAGCTATGTCTAGGGAGGAATAGAGGGATGATAGAGAAACCACCTATGATAAAAGCTTAGACAATTGGGGAATGGGATGCAATGCTCTTCACAAGGTAATCTATAAGCGTTGGTTTATGGTTTACACACATTCCCCATGGAACGTCCACAGGAATACAAAACTTTGAAGCCACTCCAATTTTTGGTAGACTGGAATGAGTACTAAGTTCTCCTCTGAAAGAGTAAAGGCAAACCATTAATCATTTTTGTAGTAAAAACTACTTGAACATCTCACTTTCCACAAGCACTAAGAACGCTGGCTACAGCTAGAGCCAGGCTTCAGGTAAAGCAGTGCTAGGAAAGATTCGATTCCCTTCCCTACACTAAACTGTACCAAAGCCTCTCAACCCTCATGTGCAGCTACTTGTATAACCTATGGGCCCCTCAGAGACGGTTAGTGTGGCAATACAGTACTGTATTTGGCACAATTATGAGGTAACTGTATGATGTGGGCAAATGAAAACTAGGGGCGTGATCCTGCTAATCCTTACTCAGGTGAGTAACCACACACAAGCTGTGATAAGGGTTTTCTGGGCACTAGGATAAGGCCACTTTCTAAATTACTCACATATATAAGCCCCCAGTTTCATGAGGTAAAAGGCTATTATCAACCCCCATGAGTTTCTAAGCAGATCATGCTTCTAGCTTTTTTCTACATTTAGGCACCTGTAGCATAACCAGCAGGTGGAGAAATCTTAGACTGCTGACAATCAAGCCAGCAGAAATTTGTTAAAGCTTACTGTTGAGTTGAACTGTAAAGAAAAAGAAGCAAAATCTGTTATTAGTTCCGCCTTCACAATTTCTGCAGATTCAGTGAATTAAGTGAACATATTTTTCACTTGTACATTAAAGAAAATCTTTCCAACTACACTAGTAGTTATGCTCTGGAACAGACTTCCAAGGGAGAATGTGGAATCCCCGTTGCTGGAGGTTCTGAAAACAGGTTGGACAAACACCAGTCAGGGATGGTTTAGGTTTACTTGGTCCTGCCTCAGTGCAGGGGTCTGGCCCCACATTTCTATGATTCTACTATACCAAATGGTATCTTAGCCAGGTAGAATGATGGATTGCTGATCAGCATTCAGGGATACAGGTTTAAGGAACACTCGCTCTCTTACTCCACTATCGGATTCTCCAGCTCGCCAGAGCTCCATCCAGATAAGGCCACTGCCTAAAATATCCACATACTCATAGATTTGGTCTAATATGGCTTCCTGTTTAAACGCAGGCCATATACTTTCATCCAGTTACCCCTACACTGAGCCCAACACCACAGAGCAGGCAAAGGAAAACCTATGCCACAAATATGAAAATTCCTTGTCTTCCCTTCATAAATTCAGAGATCTGCATGCTCACAGGGAGAAAGAATTTCTCCTTCCTCACCCAAAGACTTTGGACAGGTAGGGAGGTATTTCCTCCATTATTTATAGCTCAGCTACTACAGCACTATACGTTTAGGGAAACTAAAGGCTTCCAATCAAGATCATCTGTGTTAACCTACATAAATCTAACATGTATTTCTTAAAAGCATTCCATTCATAAAAATATTTGCCAGAGTACTGAAAGCTGTCTTGAGCTACAGCCCTGAGAGATTCATTTCCCAACATCATAGGTTGAAAATCCAATGAAACTGGATCTCTCCAAACCTATTTTAGCCTACATATATTAACTGTATGTATTCACAGCAGGAATACATTGCAGCACAAAACAAGAAAACATTTACATCCGCATCTTGCCCAGAATTCAAGGGGTTGCTGAGGAACATAGGCAGCAGCAATGCTCTAGGCCAGTTTCTGCCACACTGCTTTATCACATGATGCACCAAAAGAGCTGAAAAATTCAGTGCACATTGGTATTCCTTGTGCTGGAAAATGTTTTCCATTTACACAAAATATTTTCTAGTAGCAGAAAACTCCTAGAGAAAGATTACCACCATTCCTGCTTCATTTCGTTTTGGTGACTCTGACGTCCTCATAACCCAATAGGGCTGAATCTAGCTGGAAGACAGCCTGGAGTAATAAGAGCCAATAAGATGTCAGCTGATCAGTAATTCAAGACATAAACAAGTTCATCTCAGTTGTGTTGTATACCTCTTACAAACATACGGCCAAATTTTACAAGTTACTTATATGGCCAGATTTTAGAAAAGTATTTACATCTTTTGGTGCTTAGTGCTATTTTCAAAAGTGCTTAACTGCCTAATTTCCACTGAAGTCAATGGGAGTTAGGCTCTTTTGAAAAGGCACTGAGGGGGAAGTTTGGTGCTGTGGCACTTCTGAAAATACCACAAGGTGCTAATCTTTGTGTTTAGGCACCTAAATACCTTTAACAATCCAGCCCTTAGTGCCCTTGAACAGGCTATTGATGGCCCTGAACGCCTGTTTATTTCAATAGGAACCAACGACCCTTATTACCTCATGGGCACCTTGCAGAGTCAGGCTCACAGGTTGCCTGTCTACTCTAATTGATGCATAATGCAAACAATCACATATTTTAGTCCATCCACAGAAATGAAGCTCATATAAATAATATTCAACATGATTCTGAACTAGATTTGGAAATCAAAAACATATAGCTGTATGAAGGGGTCAAGAGTAGACAGTTTTCACTTTCTAATATTTCTCCATTTATCCTCTGTGAGATAGTAAAAAAACACAATTATGTATGTTTTTACTGGAAATAAAAAATAATCAAACTAGAACATTAAAACGTGCATTTAAAAGGAAATGCATAAACAACTTAACCATATTTTATTTGACTGCATCTTATTTAGACAGCTTGCACATTCCATAACCCCACTGGTTCTTGTTCTCGCCAAAGGATAAAGGACAGAAGAACATAATCCACTCAAAACAGCAGTCCAATATCTTGAGATACACTTGATATTTTTTAGCTACCCACCTCATCCCCGAACTCCAATATAATTTATGGTCGCATTTCTACAAAACCTGAAAACCTTGTAACTTAGCACTCAGTTTTAGTGATGTCCTGTGGTGCACTGAAATTGGGATGCGCTATGCAATGCCAATTAGATTAGTGGTGAACCTGATAGTCATAACTTTTTTTCTTTTTTAAGCATTGTAATGCACACATCTCTGACATGTCAGCCAATAGCAGTATTTCAGGCAATATAAAGTTAAACATAAAAGTGACTCAATACCAACTCCTTAGTTTAGATTTGTCAATGCAAAAAGGGGCAGGGAGCATGTCTTGGCAACAAAGACAAGGAACCCAAAGAAACCCTGACTATGCCTTTTGGGGGGGGGGGGGGGGCTAGGTTCTATTTGAAGTACTATTTGAACTGTTTTCATGTTAATGACAGTCTCACCTTGCTGCAAATTCAGGACATCCCACCCTATGCAACAAAGTGAGACTATACCAGTGTTTTGAATACCAATGTGTACAGCTTCAGTATCTTCCGTAGTGAGCTCTGTGCGATACAGTAGCCATATTAGACTATTGTAGACAGCACTTTTTTAAAAGAAAGTTGCACCCATTTTGCTCAGCATTCTGAAAGTTTGCATGGTGAGAACCACTTCTTGCCGTGGTTAGACTGAATTGTATTTGAATTTTGCTCAAAAGTGGTATTTGTGCAACAGCCTGTATGAGCTATTGTAAGCTAGGTTCTAATCTGCTTTTAATATTTAAACAGTAGGTGTTTTCAGATTTGACCAGCAAAGGACTTCTCTTCTGCTATTTTTTAAACAATGAAGCAAGACAGATTGGTTTGTAATTTCCAACATTGGACCCCCTACATAGTCTCCAACAGTTGGTAACAGGACATGAAGTATCTCCTCTCTGGATCATTAGTGCCAAATGAACCAAAGCAGTTACCATTTCATAGGTCACCAAAACACCTATGGGAAATAAATTTGTGGTGAAGGTTCAGTTTCTAGGGGACTGAAGTCCATATCACTGAAATCTTAACTACAATTGGCACTTATTGACAGTATATTCACAAGAGGCCAAGCAATGATTGATTAAGCAGAGTCAACAATATTTTTATCCCTAGAAGTTTTTGAATCAGAACAAGCATGAATTACACTACAGGGCAGTATGGTGGAAACATACACTGCCGCTGACCATAACATACCTGTTCTGTAAAGAGTCTTCAGTTTACATTGATTCTGGCACCATTTTAGAGGATTAATTTTAGAAATGGAAAAAGTGAAAAGCACAAATGGTGTCCACAAGCAGAGAACTTCCAAGTGCCAATTTTAATTTTTTTAAAAATCTTTATTTTCAAATACAATTCACAATTTGTACATGGTGAGAAATGCCTGTCACCATGTGAACGTTCGTCTGTGCAAAATAAGGCTGGCTTTCCTTTAAATCCAGTTTTCCTGCAAGGGGATCTTTTCCAAATGTTACAGGAGGTAGGGTTTTTAAATGTACAGTAATTATAACAATTAAAAAACATGACTCTAACCAAACCCTAAAAACACAGTGTAATAAGGCAAATCTGAAGATTACACTCAGTACAAAAGAGCAGACTCATTGAGAGTTCATCCTTTTTTCATGGGTTGCCTAGGTTCTTCCACTTATATAAATTAACCAATGTCACCTTTTTTTCCCAGATGAAATACAATCCATTTATAAAGTTGGTCATAGATGACATTGGTCAATCAGGAAAGCATAAACACAGCATTACTGCTGAACAAGTTGATGGCTTTTGGTAAGACCTATGTATCCCATTTTAAAAAAAGGGAAGTCCCTTCCCTGCTACATTTATTTTAAAGGGGCGGGGGAGGGAAGAACCCCCCCCAATAACTTAGCTCAAATAAGTTTTGAGAAGGTGAGAGCAGCTAAAAATGGATACAATACACCTTGACATTTATTTCAAAGATCAAGAACCGAAGATTGAAGCATTTTAGAACACTGAAGCAAAGCAATCTGAATCCAAATCAAAGTGAAAAAATTGTTCTATTTTAAAATAGCTGTTCTTCAGAGCTTCTAGCGATAATTTTGATTAAATAAAATCATACCAATTTACATTAATTTTCTATACTTTTTTTAAAAATCCCTCTTTTAAAGAAAAAGTGCATCCAAAACCAGCAGAGATTTACTGGTGACATCAGGTTCTTTTTTTAGCAGCTACTCAAGGTTTTTCAAAATAGCTTAACACTTCTTGCTATAAGAAAAGAAGGGCTTTCCAGCCCTTTTCTGGGAGAAGTATCCAAATGATAAAAATCTGAAATAATTTATTATCAAATTCAGAATTTAAATAAAAGCAGAAGTTTGCTTGCAAAGACAATTGAAAAAAAAGAAAAGAAAAAAAGCATGCACTCAAAAATTAGAGGTGAAGACAAATATACTTATCTATACAGGCACTGGCAGACGCAATTTAATTGTTACTGTTACTCATTGTAACACACACCCCACCCTACAATACATTTTTTCATTCACTAATCACTGAGGTACCAATATTTAAGAATGGAAAATTCAATATTGAAAATAAAACCTAAAATTGAAGCCTTTTTCCAGAAAACTATGGCAAGTTTTGTATGAAATGTTAGTATACTTATAGAATTTTACAATCTACATTGGCTTTTTTCTGGAACCAAGCACTGTGTTCCACATACAGTTTTTTTGATCAAGTGTTCACTATGTATGTAATACAGTCAGTAGACTTGAAAATGAATGAACATATCTTGGCTATCAACTGGCACATCTTGCTGGTACCAAAAGAACTCGAAGTTTGAAACAATCTGTTTTAATTCAGAACAAATGCGCCATGCCAAAGTGCAACAAATATGTGCGACACTCAATGAGACACTGACAGATAAGAGCTGCATGGAAATTACTAAGTCCACCTGCAAAGCAATTCTGTACAAATTGCATTGCATGCAAAGGACAACTCTGTGTTGTTGGGAAGTCAGTTGATTGATGTGATGGTTTCTTTTAACGCAGCCACAGTTTAAGACGCAGTGCATCAACTCCATTTAAATAGTATCTGAACAGCCTCTTATCTCGCACAAAACCAAGATTTTCATAAAGTTTCAAAGCAGACTTGTTTGTGATCTCTGTTTCCAAGACAACCTTTAAAGACAATGAAAAAAATAAGTCAATTTTGAGAAGAGTTGCATTGTTTCCGAAAAATTATTTACACAGCTGTTTGGTTTTAAAACTCTTCTAGATTAACAGACTAATGGGGGAGGGGGTCAATTTACCCATAAATAATTTGTTAATAGAATTTAGCTTTTTTTCTGTTCATTAATTGTCCAAATAGAACCCAAATTTAAAAAATGTGGCAGTTATTCAACATCGATTAGTTTTGTGCAATCAAATTTCATCTGTTGGCTATATTGCTTCAATCAAGTATTTGATATTTGGAATTTACTATTCAAATTGAATGGCTAGGGACCTAAGTCACATGGTACCCTTTCAGTTCTTTCAGTGAATGCTCTGCTCTAACCTTTGTAAACTAATCACACTTTGCGCAAAATAAGTTTAGCTACGTGATTAAACAGATTTGGCAACAGATCCAAGTTTAGCTTTCCATGAACATCTGAGAGAACAAATATTTACATGAAAATTTTTTGTGTACAGAAAAAGAAGTGCAAACTCAAATCAAAAGAAAATTCTAGGCAGACCCTGGACTCCTAAAATGGCTGGCTTTCTACTATATTGCGAATTTGAAAGTGGAAGGCAGCTTGGGTGAAAGTGATCCTGAAATGGTAGAGTTCATGATTCTAAGGAATGGTAGGAGGGAGAACAGCAAAATAAAGAAAATAGATTTCAAGAATGCAGACTTTAGCAAAATCGGAGTTGGTAGGTAAGATCCCACGGGAAGCAAGTCTAAGGGGAAAAACAATTGAAGATAGTTGGCAGTTCTTCAAAGAACATTATTAAGGGCACAAGAGCAAACTACCCCATTGCGTAGGAAAGATGGGAAATATGGCAAGAGACCACCCTGGCTTAACCAGGAGAAATCTTTAGTGATCTAAAAATCAAAAAGAGAATCCTACAAAAAATGGGAAATAGGTCAAATTACAAAGAATGAATATAAACAAACAACACAAGTATGTAGGGACAAAATTACAAAGGCCAAGGCACAAAACGAGATCAAACTAGCTAGAGACATAAAGGGTAACAAGAAAACATTCTACCAATACATTAGCAGCAAGAGGAAGACCAAAGACAGGGTAGGCCCATTACTCTATGAGGAGGGAAAAACAATAACAGAAAATGTGGAAATGGCAGAGGTGCTTAATGACTTCTTTGTTTCTGTTTTCACCAAGAAGGTTGGGGGTGATTGGCTGTCTAACGTAATGAACGCCAGTGAAAATGAGGTAGGATCAGAGGCTAAAACAGGGAAAGAACAAATTAAAAATTACTTAGACAAGTTAGATGTCTTTAAGGCAGCAGGGCCTGATGAAATACCTCCTAGAATACTCAAGGTGCTGACTGACGAGATATCTGAGCCATTAGCGATTATCTTTGAAAAGTCATGGAAGACGGGATAGATTCCAGAAGACTGGAAAAGGGCAATTATAGTGCCAATCTATAAAAAGGGAAATAAGGACAACCTGGGGAATTACAGACTAGCCATCTTAACTTCTGTACCCGGAAAGATAATGGAGCAAATAATTAAGCAATCCATTTGCAAACATCTAGAAGATAATAAGGTGATAAGTAACAGTCAGTATGGAATTGTCAAGAACAAATCGTGTCAAAACGACCTGATAGCTTTCTTTGACAGGGTAATAAGCCTTGTGGATAGGAGGAAGTGGTAGACGTGGTATATCTTGACTTTAGTACAGTTTTTGATACGGTCTCACATGACCATCTCATAAACAAACCAGGGAAATGCAACCTAGATGGAGCTACTCTAAGGTGGGTGCATAACCGGTTGGAAAACCATTCCCAGAGAGTAGTTATCAATGGTTCTCAGTCATGCTGGAAGGGCATAACAAGTGGGGTCCTGCAGGGATCAGTTCTGGGTCTGGTTCTGTTCAATATCTTCATCAATGATTTAGATAAGGGCATAGAGAGTACACTTATAAAGTTTGCAGACTATACCAAGATGGGAGGGGTTGCAAGTGCTTTGGAGGATAGGATTATAATTCAAAATTATCTAGACAAACTGGAGAAATGGTCTAAAGTCCTTATTAAATTTCATCCTATTTACAAATACAAAGTACTCCACTTCGGAAGGAACAATCAGTTGCACATGTACAAAATGGGAAATGACTGCCTAGGAAGGAGTATTGCGAAAATGGATCTGGGGGTCATAGTGGACCACAAGCTAAATATGAGTCAATGTTGCAAAAATAAGCGAACACCATTCTGGGATGTATTAGCAGGAGTATTGTAAGCAAGACACGAGAAATAATTCTTCTGCTCTACTCCGTGCTGATTAGGCCTCAATTGGAGTTTTGTGCCCAGTTCTGGGCACCACATTTCAAGAAAGATGTGAAGAAATTAGAGAAAGTCCATAGAGGAGCAACAAAAATGATTAAAGGTCTAGAAAACATGACCTATGAAGGAAGATTGAAAAAATTGGGTTTGTTCAGTCTGTAAAAGAGAAGACTGAAAGGGGACATAATAACTTTCAAGTACATAAAAGGTTGCTGCAAGGAGGAGGGAGAAAAAATTGTTCTTCTTAACCTCCGAGGATAGGACAAGAAGCAATGAATTTAAATTGCAGCAAGAGAGGTTTAGGTTGGACATTAGGAAAAACTTCCTGTCGGGGTGGTTAAGCACTGGAATAAATTGCCTAGGGAGGTTGTAGAATCTCTCATCATTGGAGATTTTTTAAGAGTGTAGATAATACTTAGTCCTGTCATGAGTGCAGGGGACTGGATTAGATGATCTCTCGAGGTTCCTTCCAGTCCGGTGTTTCTACATAGGGAAATTCCTGAGTGGCACGAAGTTTGCCCTATACCGCTCCCAGCTAGTCCCGGCATAGGTTGAGCATGGAGAGCCACTTTTTTCTATTCCCTTGTGCTCTGGCAATTGCTAGATGTGGAAATGCCCCCTTGGAAGTATGGCAGCCATGTATAATTTACTGCAAACCTGAGCCTGGCCCAAGTTGCGCTGAGAGCCAAATTGGCCCCAGGCACGGGGGAGTACAAAGGTGTCATGAAATCAGTGTTGGTTCCACTCTTCTTCCCCTTTTTTCAGCTGCACTGAGCAGAGCTCTGGCACATCAGAGAATCTAATCTAAATTTGTAAAATAAACCCACATTTTCACAATATTCAACCAAAACTCAAGCGGATCTTATTTTAACACTAAAAAAAGGGTCCGTGTATGCACAAGAACACACAATACTTGCCCACCAAAATGAAAATGACAAGCTCTTCAGACTACAGATTAATCCATGATCAAGTGAATTTACATATTAAATACAAAAAAGCATTTTAATACTATAATGATGCGAATGGTATAGAAAGCACAGAATTAAAGCAACATTTTGCATAGTATTTGCAGCAAACTATGAATCAACTCTCTTGTTGAAGCTCAAGAAAGAGCTTCTAACACTGTCAAATGTAGCATTTCACATCCACTTTGCACAGGTAGAAATGGCTACACAAAGTACAAGACAATGGAAAAGACAGGGCCCAAATTTAAGACCAGCCACTTTCATTTACTTAAAATGTGTTCACCATGAACTCTGAATGCATATACTAATACGTAATCCATATCCATTACATTTACAAGTTTGACTAATGGCCAAATCTGAAACATCTCCAACCACATATTCCAGCCATTCATCCCCACCTTAATCCCCCCACAAATAAACCACGTCCTGGGATAGGCACAGCAGGAAAATTAAAAAGAAGAGAAGGCTAAAATAATTCATTTTTTTAAATAAGCAAAGACAAAGTGATGTAAAATAAAAAAAAAAAATATCCAACGTGATTAAAACATGGTGGTCGGTTTGCTGTACCTGTATTTGTGAGACACGTTAATGCAATTCTAAGCCTCCTGGGAAGAATTAGACATTGAGTTTCTGGTTTTCAATACACCTAGTTACTTCACTGGAATCATATTATCGGGACTTTTGACTGGGCTCATTAGTACTACCATATTAATTTGAATTGATTAAATAAACATTGACTCAATCACTTACTGAAATAGTAGTAACTTAGAACTAAAGAATCAATGCTTATTTTCTACTTAAATTACAATTAAAAGCCTTACATTATTTCTGAGCTCAGATTAAAACAAAGCATTATAGAGGTCAGGAAATATGACCCACACAAGTAACACTGAGCAGGAAGCTCCTTGTCATTTGAACTTTGTCTACAAACAGCATTCGTTCTCACTGAAGTTTAGCAACTTGGCGGAGTAACATACAACTTTGCATATCCATGATGACTTGCAAGCAACGCCAAAGGGCTGCCAACCACACCTGCAAGTCACTTATTTAAGAATGGTTAAATGTTGAAATTCAGGTTTGCTGGAATCCCAATACTTCAGTTCTCCAAGACACAACGAAACAGACAATACCGAAGTACACTTGTTTACATCAGACCATAAGAAGGGATAGATAGTGTCATACAAAGTGAAAAATTACTGAAAAATTAAATAAGGCAGTGAGCTCTGATTTTAAGAATGCCAGCATTTCCTGGGTGGAGAAGAAAAACAAAAAGACTGACTGCTGATGCTCTACAAAGCAACAGTAGCTCTATCTAGGTTCTTTTATAACACCCATCACCATGGAATCTGAGGGTTTAAGTATTTTTGTCCCCATTTTACAGATGGGAAAACTGAAGGAGATAGATTAAATAATTAGAGTACAGCAAATTACTGGTTCATCCAAGAACAGAACCCTGGACTTGTTACTCCTAGCCGGTGCCTTGGCCACTGGACCATGCCATCTCATTGCTATTGATACTTATAGTTTAGAAGGCTAGTGTAGTCTATTGTAATTTTAACCTTAAATTAAGTATAAAAATTGATCAAATATACTCCTGGAAAAAGTGTAATATTAAACACTGAACAGACAGGATATATGTACCTTGCAGATAAGAAGGACCTAAATCATCCTGGTTGAATAAACAATATGCAAGTGATACTGAAACGTATCTCTGTACATAATCAAGAAGCCCAATTACATTCTCTTAGTTGTTTTTGTTCATGTTTCATTTGCTTTGGAGAGGTGTGGGACAAAGACTTGTCCCATTCCTGTATTCAGTTTCAAATGCAAGACAGTGTTCAGTGTTCCCACTCACTTCTGTCCTAGAGCATCTCCTACAACCAATTTGCTTTCGATGTACAAGTATGCCCGTTAATTCTTTTTATAACCCAGAATCATCCTCTCCTCTGTCCACCTGCATGAGTCCTGACCATCTCAATCAATAGAATAGTATTTTCTACAGAGGCATAAAGTTTCTGAAGAAAGACCATGTTTCCTATGAATAATCTGAAATCTTTCATACCACCATACATCATCCTTTACAACATATACCCCCCCAAAAAGCCACATTATGATGCAACATTTCATGCAACCAGATTCCTGGACTCTCAAGTTTTGCTGACTTAAAGTTGTAATCCCAGCGAGATAAGTAAGGTATCACACTTTATTGTTCAGTAGGTGTATTTATGATGCTAAAGACCAACCTAGCTGGTAATAGCATTCATGGTGACTTTCTGCTGTGGCATGTTATCTGTTTCAGTGAGGCTGCTTATGAAAAGCTGCAATTCCTTTTCACATTTTGTATAAGCAATTTTATTTCCTAACTTTCAGAAAAATTGTGAGAATGTTCAATATTTTTAGCATGTATGGCCAATTTATTTTGATTAGTTGGCAGTTATAAAGTGCTATGAAGATGTAAAACACTGTGCAAGTACTAAGTATTATACTTGGATTACTATGAAAGATTATACATTAATGAACAATCCATTTTTTCCTTTATGTTTTCCTCAAGAAGGGAAAACAAATCTACAGGATGGCCCTAAGTGCTGCAATTTTTCAGCCAGACCTGCAATAAGGGGAGTTTTCAAACACAGAGTGGTTAAGTGGCCAACTCCCATTGAAAGTCATTGAAAATATCCTCCGAAGATATTTTACTAATGAAATGCTTATAGCACCTAAGCAGTTGCATATTCATGAAATCAGAAAGACAGACATATTTGGCTTTTTATCAAACCATTGAGTTTTCACTTTTAGCACAGTTTGAGGCTATGCAAATACAGTCACAGTAATTCATGTAATTATGTATTTCAGAGGCACAGCTTTTAAAATCGTTTCAGGTAGACCACATTTTCTATATATTGCTCTCAGATCATGCCAATAAATTATGCTAATCTACCACAATCTACTATAAACTTTGGCTCATTTAGTTCCCCAAAATATTTAGTCTACAATATTGAATTATCATCATCAAAATTCACTATCATTAAGTATATCAGAAAACCATAACGTCAAAAATTACATTAGTGAAATTTAGGGACTTGCCAGAATGTTAAATGTACACACAAACACTAATTTAAAGTAATCTTTTGCTAACAGCACGTTCTTCAGACTTAAATTTTACCTCTAGCTCAAAATGGCCTTTTGACCAAAGTATGTTAAGCACACAGAGCCTTAGGCCATGTCTACACTTACAGGAAATCGCTGCTGCTGTGATCAATGCAGTGGGGGTCAATTTAGCGGGTCTGGTGAAGACCCGCTAAATTGACGGCAGCGCGCTCTCCAGTCTACTCCATCGGAATGAGAAGAGTAAGGTAAGTCCACGGGAGAGTGTCTCCTGTCGACGCAGCACAGTGTAGACACCGTAGTAAGTCGACCTATGCTACGTTGACTCCAGTTGCGTTATTCACATAGCTCGAGTGCGTAACTTAGGTTGACTTACCGCGGTAGTGTAGACAAGGCCTCAGATATCCTATTCTACCTTGGGACTTGGTATGTTTACCTAGTTTGTTACCACCAGCAAACAAAACAGAGATGAAACTTTTTACAGCTACCATTATGCGGTTGCAGCAAACTTTTAACCACCACAAACGGGCACCACCATATACTTTAGGTACTAAATGTACATCACAGTTCACCTACTGTTCCCTAAGATCTACCCCTTGCTCGTCAATACTTTGAAAAGTATTGCACAAGCTTGTCAGATTATTTGCCCAAGTATTACTGGGAACATGGTACTTTTGCCACCTTTGTTCCAAGGTAAGATTTACAGATAAAGTTTCAAAGATGCATCTAAACATGTTTAAGTGGGTGAACAAACAGGCACTTGGGAAAAACGGATGTTTGCACATGGGACAACATGCTCATTTTTCAAGCACCCTTTTGAACAAAAATAAGATTTTTTTTACATTTTTCTCCCTTACTGATCACTGTATTCTGAGTAGCACCAGTGAAACTGAACAATATCTTGTTAATCTCTCTCTGCCACTGACTGGAAAAAAACTAACAGCAGCAGAGGTACTGCAGCAATCTATAGGCTCAGGAAGACAAGCTGTAATGCTGCATCATTTCATACTTGTTTGGCTAGGTACCAATCATAAGGACTAGAAACTTAAATAAGAATTAAAAAAAACTTAAATTTTGCAGAAATGGGTGATATGGGCTTCCTCGCTCATCAGGGGAAGCTTCCCACTCTCCAGTGATGAGTAGGTCTGTGGATTTTTCCAATCCTGGTCATGAGCGAAAACTTTTCTGAAATAATTAGGAGGTTCAAGTAGCCAAAGTTGTTATTGTTGCATCACAAGCATCTGGAGGGAGTCACCTATGCCCAGACTTCGTGCCAAGGAAGAGAAAAAATATCAAGACATATTTGCTATATTATTGTAGATCATTTCTATATGTTAATATCTCATAATAATGAATCACAATGAAACCTAGAATGTAGCACATTTAACGGGACAGTTTGAAAAGTATAAAATCGACCTAACATGGAAAATTATTTATACAGCAGAGGGGCATAACATTTAAGAAAAATGAAATGGCAGGGTCCCTGTGTTGAGGAACTTATAGTCCACATTAGATTTTACACAGTGAGAAATAAAAATAAGGGGTATGGGACAAGGAACACAAAGATCACAATAGGAAAAACTTGTGAGATGTACTTAATATTATGTATGTGTCTTGTTAGTTCCTCTCATTTTTAAAAAAATAATCATTTATTCGTGAAGAAGAATGGTTAGGGTACTAGTCTGTGACTCAGGAGATCACGTTACAACTCCCTGCCGTGCTACAAATTTCTTGTGTGACCTTGGGCAAACTGCTTCACCTATCTGGGTCTCAGTTCCCCATCTAGAAAATGGAGATAACTGCACTTCCCTATATCACAAGGCTGTTGTGACAAATATAGTAAAAGCATTGAGAGGTGCTTAGATACTATGGTAATGGGGGAAATATTGCTATTTATCTGTAAATGGTGATCAAATTCAAGGCCATACTGGAGATCAGCAATGGAAGACTGATAAAAATGAGGACGTATTGAAAAGGTATTTGAACAAAGAAAGGGACGTATAGTGACAGGATCAGGAAGTATATTTCAAGAATAGTGGACGACAAGGGACAAGACATGGAGCTGCTTATGGGAAAAGGAAAATGGAGAGTTATCAAGCTTCATTATGTTGCCAAAGCATAAGTCATAAGTAAGTGGTAGAAAAGGACATGCAGTTACAGTAGAGCTCTAAAGGGCCCTGGGAAGGAGGGTTTGAATGAGCTACGGAACAAAATCTGAAGACCACTCAAGGAGGAGATAGAGGTAAGAGCTGTGGGGGAGGACAACTATTTTAGCAGAAGCACAATCCCAGAAATGGGAGGGCCAGAGAAAGAGGATGCAGTAATTGTGGTGAGAGGTGACCATGGCATAGTCCAAGATATTGGCAGTACGAATGAGGGGGATAACAAGGAACAAGATTCTGAAGAGATTATAGAAAAAGTGGCAGAGTTGATCAGTAGCCTTGATTTGGAGAGAGATATACCAGATATAGTACATCCTAGAAGGTGTTTTTCTTTTTCTTTTTTTAAAAGAAAACCTGCAATTTTTAGTTCAAATTTCCACAACACTCCTAAATACTGCATTAGCAGGGTGCACAGCTAATCAGGATACCCAAGAAAGATCAAAGGACTGGCTAACCTCCCTGAAGAACTATGAAGATGATTTAGTGTTTTAAATTGCTTGCATTAAGGATAACAGGTTCATGGTTTTATACTATTGGGTGGAGGAAAGAGTGTTAAGGAATAGATAGCTGGGGTAAACAGAGCAGCCTGTGAAGAACCTTATTCTCTCCCTCTCTTATTTTTCCTCTTCACCCAATCATATTAAGACTACATTAGTTACTTCTTATATAGTCAAACAGAACTCTTAAGTTTTCACCTAGTTGGAAGAATTTTGCAAAAAAAAAGATAAAAAGGGACAAACAAAATTTAGGATACAGAAAGTAAAGTTTGATTGTATGATACTGCAATAGTTTTACTAAATTCTTTGAAGAGAATACACACTAAATCACTTCTATGATTTTGTGATAATTCTATGTTATTGGGAAGTACTCTGTATGGATTTCTTTTGGACAATTTGATGATACTCAGATAAGACCATGTTTTACAGTATTACAGTTGATACTATTTCAGTGTTTAACTTCACATATCCTGAATACAATGAAGAGTTAGGTACAATAACCAACTCAAATTCCAAAACAAGCTCTCTCTGTTCAACAGCGGCCTTTATTCTTAGAATGTTTGGGAGCCTGGAGCACATGAATCAAACGTCAGTAGATGTATCTAACTGTTTAGTGTAGTAAATATCAAAAATTTTAACTCTTATTATTTGTACATTATGTTCTAGTTAACTAAAGTTAAGTTTGAAAAAATACTCCTCAGTTTGCCTTTTTGAAGGTATCCCATCTCTTACAATAAATGGAAGAGTTGCTTACAAGAAAATCAAATGTCTAAAAGAATGCCTATAAAATAAATCCATGGGTATGGAGAAGAACACAAACACAGCATAGAGTACTCCCTCAAAATTTTTGAGCACCTATAAAAACTTACCTCATCACAATCTCCTTCAACCATGGCATAAATAGCTTTCTTAACCAAATTTGTACCTGGAAAATAGATTTTAATAGCATTAAAGTAAAATACAGGTATAGATTTTTTAAAGAGATCTAAATTCAGAGAATCACAGTTTACAGATGACTAATTTTATAATATATATATTAATTACATCCACATATTCCATTTCAATACACAGCACAGTGGCATGTAATAATCACAATAGCCAAAACTAGACTGCAGATTCACTGTCTGCTTTCAAGGTTTTGGCATTAAAATTGCCTTTAAACATATACTAACTATTCTGTATTTGCAAAGACTTCTACATGGTGCCCATGAGAATATAATAGGTCTACGGGTATTATATAACATATACAAGCTTCTCCTTGGAATCTGAAGTTCTTTTCTTTGTCAGGATGGTGTTATAAAGAGGCTTCTCATGTTTAAAAATATCCTCATATTTTACATAATAAAGATGAATGTAAAGACTTGTTTGATTCCCTTTTGTTGCACTTATGATTGGAATCCCCCTTTGAGCATATTTGAGGAACATTTCTCTTGCAAAAAGATTGCTCTTTAAAAAAACAAAACAAAAACAAAAAACCCTGAAACAATCTATAGATTGTATATTTAAAATACCAACTAAATAGATACAGAGGATGAAATTTCACCTCTTACAAAGTTTGATATATGCTGGGGACAGGGAAAGGTAAATCGCCTAAGTGGTGGTGCTCTTTGTGGGGGAAAAAAACATCTTGAGAGGTACTGAGGGAAGGTACTTTGGATTTGCTTCACTTAAAAAGAAGTGAAGCCAGTGCCACCCTGATGTTGCATGAACAGACTACAGGAGGGGCAGAGAAGGGGCGAAGTCATGCAGAGGCCGCACGCTTTGTGGACATAAATGTAGCACTAGTTGGCATTCCCTTGTACTCCCAGGCATCTGCAGCTAAATTATGGCTGCCTCCTGCATGACAGTGCTCGAGGGAAAGGAGGGAGAGTGATCTCCCTGTATCCTTTCCCCTATATACGACTGTGACTATATTAGGGCAGTCATTACTGGCCCCAAACTTGGAAGCCTACGTAGGTTAGACATTGCCAAAATTTTGCTTTTATAAAAAATACGACATTCAAGATTGTTTGTGCACTTGGGGTGAAAGTTGTTTTGATGTTAGGTCATATTTGGAGGAGCTGCAGGAAGAGAAAGGGGTCAGAGAAGCACAACAGAAATATTTTACAATACTGTCCTATACAACGTTCCCTCTAATTTTTGACAGGCAATGTGTGCAAAAAATGTCTTCTATACAAATTGTTGTGCTTCTGTGCAAATTTTTGTGCGCACAGTGTTTCGCCGTGTGCGCGGGATTTAGAATCTGTGTGCGCGCGCACGGGCGCACAGCTTAGAGGGAACAGTGGTCCTATATTTTTCTGTTGCAAGTCATGCTCTCTGTCCTCCATAACCAAAACAGAGTTTAAACATACAGGAAGCAAGAGTTTGCTCCATAACAAATTAGTAGCAAAGCATATCCTTGTCCTGAAACGCTGACATATACATTTTAAGTTTCAAAAGTACTGCAAAATAGAGGACCATGTTTCAGGATGGCCAATTTAAAAAAGTAGTTCAGTGTTGATTTGGTAAGTGAAGATAACAAGGAAGAAATTCCTGGCATGGACGTTAAGGAAACTGTCCAACAAACTATCTCAAACTTGGTTGCCTCATAAGAAGAGATTTTTTTAAGAATACATGCTGTAATTAGCTATATGTATGGCTCCCCAAAGGACAGTGTGTGGCATATTTGATCAAGAGGAGCCAGAGGAAGAATTTACTAAAGCAGTGAGTAGGAAGTTGGGAATCGGTTTATGTGCAAACATGGATACACAAGTTATCCATTTATTTTGCTATTTGGCACTGACATTTTACAAGAGAAACTGAGGTGGCAGGGTATCTTTCATTTCAGACTTAGGCCAAATTTACCAATTATTCATTACACCCAGGAATTTAAGAGCACATCAAGAACTCTCCAGGAAGGTGGCAAGTAAGAGTTGCTTGTCCAGACTTGGTTTTGGGGAGACTGCTACTACCAGAAAACAGGACTTTTCTTGGGTAAACGGCCTCCTAGTTAAAAAAAAAAGAAAAAAGGGGGGGGGGGCCTTCAAGTAAAAAATGAAATAAAATTGTTCTTAATTTTTCATTGGAAAACAACTAGAATTAGTTATTGCAATGCCAAAGTTGTAAAATACAATATGTGACACAATATTAAGTGAAGACAGTCTCCAAACCACTTCAGGTTATTCTGAATTAAAGAAAAAAAGCTTTCTAGGAAAACAATCTTTTACCTCTGCAGAAGCCTGTTGTTATTTTTGTGGCAATCTTCTATTCCAAAAGTTACAACCATCCCAACAGGGTTATTAGAGTTTGAATAAGAACATGGAGAGGCTATTCTTACCAATGCCTTTTCTTCTGTATTTGGAATCCACTGCTAACATGGCTATATAACCTCTGCGGAACATCTTTTTGTGCATATCCAACTTGCAGACGATGGCACCTACACACTCCTCACCTACCATGGCCTTAAAGACAAACAAATATCTATGTACATTCTAAGTATGTGATATACAATGAATGCCAACAATAAAAAAGTGAATTTGTTTGCCTTTTAAATTACAATCTTACATACATAAAAGTAACAAATAATAGCTTGCACTGTAAAAATGTATATACAGTTCAAACATATATCCAAAGTACAGATGGGAAACTTTATCAACACCATAGTGTTTCTCAAAGTGACATAAGAACCAGAGTTTACAGCCATTCCACACAGAACTCCAATGGGAGCGGAATTTGTATACAAGACAAGGCTCTAGAAATTGAATTCTTCAATCTATCCGTATTTACTCACATTTAAAAATAAAGTCATGGCACCCTGAGTAAAGGCGATAGTATAAATAGGCTTAGAAGGATTAGATTTTTATCAACAATTTCACTGTACATATGGAAGCCGACAAAAATATTTCCATCAACAACAATCTAAATAGGCAAAGCAAATAGGCAAAGCAAAACAAAAAAGAAAAAACCCCACGCTGCTTGAGAACTTTGATTTACGGATATTTCCTTTGTATATTTTGACACGTTATGTTGACAATATATGTTTTAACAGTCTCACGGTCTACTGTCATTTAATAATTGTCTGACATTCCCCGCCCCATAATTCCATGCATCTGTGAAAATGTAAGTAGATAATTAAAAAAATTTAAAAATAAACATTGCTATTATCCATCAAAATTATAAAAAATCCAATTGAATTCTGTCAAGACTAAGCATATAAACTATAAACGGAATTTATTTTTGCATGCAATTTCTATGTTTGTTTACAAAAGCTACGAAAGATTATACTTGTTTTAAGTTTCTGTTAGCAATTTTTTAACCCCAAGAACATAATGGCTTTTATGAAACCCTTATGTTTTATCTTTAACAAGTGTCACTTTTCATTCCAGTAACAAGGAAGAGAACCCATTCAGACAAAAATATTTTTACCAGTAATTTCATGCATTTCCAGTATCTTTAATTGGGGGTTCCCATTTACTTAAGAATTCCTCATTGACAGTTAGTCTCAGTGACACTTGTCATGAGAGACATGGTCGTGATGACTTAGTCACTCTGAAACACTTCATATTATGAAATGTTAAATGTATATTAAATAAACAGTGTGATTATAATTGCTAACTGCATTCACACAGCTTTAACATGAAATACATTGGGCCAGAGAAGAAAGAAACAAAACAATAATGTGTTCATTGAAGAATTAGGCAGGGGGGAGAAATCACAATCCTTTATTTATGACATTACAGCCTGCAGCAAGGGTGGGACTGATGTCACAAATGCAGTAGGATAACGTCTAAGCAGAAAAAGTCCTTTCTCTCCTTATCTATAAAAATGCATTTTTAGGTCTCAACCTTGCTCTTGGAGCCACAGAACTACTCAAAGAGGCTGTGTATAAGTACAAGGATCCATCTACGTGGCTCCTGTTGCAGCATGAGGACCAAAGTTTTCCTTCAGGAAAAAATATTTGCCGTTAGTCCTTTTAATGGTCCTGCTCATGAGTGGTGGGTTATTATTGTGTGTACACAAATCCACTCGCCAAGAGCCCCCACTGAAGGAGAGGTGCAGCAACTGAAAAATTAGCAGTGGTTGCAGAGTAGCTCCATGACATGGGGGGGAAAAGATTTTATTCCCTTGACGATAACAGTTTATTCAGACTTTGTGTGCAGACTTTTGGGCTCAAAGTGCATCAAGCACTGAAAGAAGTTTCTAAATTAAACTTAGCAAGAATATTTTTTTCTTAATGTACCCAAAAGAACTAGTCTACAATTTAGACAAATGGCTTTAAAAAGAGCTGTTTAAAAAACAGGGGGGGGGGGGGGGGGCGGGAGAGAGAGAGAGAGAGAGAGAGGACGGGGACACTTTTGAAATATAACACAAGTTGTTTTGCTTCGCATTTCATATAACACACCCTACAAGTTGTTTTGCTTCACATTTCATTTAAACAGGCAAATCAAGTTGATTTCTTTCCATTTCTTTAAAAGAAAAAAAACACCTCATCAACACTAAGATCTAGTATACCAAGTTTCCGCCCAAGGCAAATTTTGTACATCTCAGCTCAGGCCCTGAGAAACACAAGGCATTACAGTAAAAATTGTTTTATCCGGCGTGTTGGGGAAATGGGGGCTGCCGGTAAGTGAAAAATGACGGTTAAGTAAGAGGAAGGGAGTTTGAATGCAGGCGGGGGTGGGGGACTGGGGAGCGGGTGCGCAGGCTCAGAGGGTGTTTGGGTGTGGGAGGGGACTCGGGGCAGTGGGTTGGGGCACGCTCACCTCGGGCGGCTCCCCACAAGCAGCGACCTATCCCGGGCTGCTCCTAGGCCGAGGAACAGCAGGCAGCTCCGCGCGCTGCCCCCACCCTGTCCCAAGCGCTAGCTCTGCAGCTCCCATTGGCCGGGAACCGCGGTCAACGGGAGCTGCGGGGGCGGCGCCTGTGGGCAGAGGCAGTGCACAGAGCTGTCTGCCGCGCCTCCACCTAGGAGCAGTCGGGCCAGGTCGCCGCATGCGGGGAGCCACCCGAGGTGAGCGCCCCCCAGATTCAGCACCCTGCATCCCCTCCCACGCCCCAACCCACTGCCCCGAAACCCCTTCCGCACCCAAACTCCCTCCAAGAGCCCGTGCTTCACACCCCAACCCCCCGCCAGTCCCACGACAACCGGACTATAAACTGGAATATCAATGAAAATCAGAAATGCCAGTTTATAGAGCTTTCCAGTTGGTGAAGTGCCAGATAAAACAGCTTTTACTGTATATTGGAAGAACTGACAGACTCTTAAATAGTGCTGCTACAATTATGCAGAGTGCCTGATGTGATCCCACACTTTTATTTAAAGCAAACACACACCTCTTGCCTTTAAAAGAACATAATGGTGCAAATTACTGTTCACTTAGAATCATACAGAAAACTTTATAGATAACATACTTGATACATGTTGAGAGAAGTGAAATTTGAGATAAACAGGAAATAATAAATGTATATACCAACATTCCATTGGCTACAAATAGTGTTCATTTTTGTTTAAAAATAAAACTGCACTACTAATCTAGCAATTCAGTGACACAAAATTGCAGATTCATTGATCTTTGTGGTTACTGTCCAAAAATAGTGATAAGTAACAAAGTGGTATTGTACATGTTTTTTCAGAAGATCTTTTCCTGCAGTTCTTAGACAAGGTTCCCAGTGACTCCAGTAGCATTCTGCTTGCATAAGGATTGCAGGATCCGGCCCTTATTTCCCTTTTCCCTCTTGCTGAAAGGTGAAAAACCTACTCCAGCATGTAAAATTAATAGTTTAGTTCCCTGGCATTCTGAAGGGGAAAGTGGAAACAGCCTAAATAAAAACAGACTGAAGCAAAAGTGAAATTTCCATACAGGATCATTTCAGAGCAAATGACTCAGAGCCAAATTCGGCTTTCAAATACATGAATGCACCTCCCAGTGAAATCACATGCAAGTTTTTAACAGCAGATTTTGGCCCCAAGATACCAACTCCACAAACCAAATATTAAATATTTCCAGTACTAAAGATGTTTGTACTGTGAGATTATTTTTTAGACCTACACTAGTCTAAATCTCAAAGAGTGTTAACTTGCATAAATGTAATTTAATCATTTGTTACCTTTTTTTAAGCAAGAAAAATTAAATATTTAACTAAAGAGATGATTTAATCTCATCCACATATTGCAAGAGTTGTTACTAAACTGTCTACAGTTTGCCTCACAAGCTTCTACATATGGATTGGAACATTAACTAAAATAAAAACCCAAGTCTTGAAACCAAAAGCTAGAAGTGCCTTTCGGAGCCACATGATATGTCTCAGGTTTTGCTATTGTATCACCAACTTTGCAAAGAGAGGAAGGATGGTCCAGTGGTTAGGGCACTAGCCTGGGACTTGATAGCTCTGCCACAGACTTCCTGTCTGCCCTTGGGCGAGTCACTTAGCCTTTCTGTGCCTCAGTTCCTCCATCTGTAAAATGTGGATAATAGCACTTCCCTACCTCACAGAGGCATTGCGAGGACAAACACATTCAAGTCTGAGAAGTGCTCAGATACAATGCTGGGGACCATACAAGTACCTTAGATAGACAGAAGAAACAGAGAAAATATTTCAGTTAAAAAAGTAACAAGCTCTGGGAGGAACGTGTGTGTTCTTAACTTAGTTACGTTGAAATACAAAAAGAAATAGTTGTGGTACACTGCAAGACTGGGAGTCAGGTGTTCTAGGATCTATTCCTGGCTCTGCAGTGACCTTGCTATGAAGGGTTGGGCAATTTCCTGGCCTCTCTATGGTTCAGTTTCAATGCCTTAGTTTTCCCCACTGAAAAGTAGGGAATACTTTTCTCAAAGGGGTCTTATGAAGTCTTATGTTAATGTAAAATGGTTTGAGATCCTTGAATGGAATAGGATACAGAAGAGCAACATATTAATAGTAATCATAAAATTCTCAATTATAATCATTAGGGATTTATATCCAAACACCTGTAGTCTCTTTACTGGAAGTACAAAAAAATTACTTTTTGAACTTGTAGAATTCAGTTTAAACAGAACTCTTACTACTGCTAATCACATGAAGTTAAGAACCCCATAGAAGTAGAGAACTTGAGTAGGATCTATAGCTGTGGTGTTTTGTTTTGTGTTTTTTTGGGGGGCGGGGAGAAGGGATTTTCAAAAGGTATCAATAATCAGAAGGAAATCTACTTATATATATTAAGCAACATGTCCTATTTTACCTAATCTTTGGAATAGACCAGGGTTTGCTTAACTTGCCCTTTCTAAACTAAAATAAATACCTTTCCTACGCCCTCTAATGGCAGCCATAAGAGAGGTTTTGTAATTTTAATCATGCCAAAACTAAAAAGTTAAAAAGGAGCTACAATTTTTAAAAAAATATTCTCACAATTTTGTATGACGGATGAACCTGTTCTAATTAAAGATATTTCACACAAGGCTGAACTGGGGGAAAACACGTGGTCTTAAGTCATTTTTGATTGACAAATGATTGTCATACTTCATTTTTAATTGCCACCATTGAAGAGAAACTGGACTCTCAGAGATGAGAACAAAAAAAATTACACTTTCAAGGCATCTGCAACTTAAAATGGATGCCTACTTTAACAGAAATAGCCACAAATCCGAGTTCCCAACTAAAGTCAGTTGTTGGGTCTTGTCATAGGCGAAGACTGTCAGTTTGACAGGCCTCTGCTATGACAAGTCAACCTGTGGAACTCTTTGTCAGAGGATGTTGTGAAGGCCAAGACTATAACAGAAGTTCAAAAAGAACTAGATAAGTTCATGGAGGATAGGTCCATCAATGGCTATTAGCCAGGATGGGAAGGGATGGTGTCCCTAGCCTCTGTTTGCCAGAAGCTGGGAATGGATCACTTGATAATTACCTGTTCTGTTCATTCCCTCTGAAGCACCTGGTACTGGCCACTGTCAAAAGACAGGATACTGAGCTAGAGGGACCTTTGGTCTGACTCACTGTGGCCATTCTTACGATTTGCACTAGCCTAGTCAATGCAGCCAAATCAATAACATACCAGATGAAAGAGCCGGTGATCCAACTTCTCCCCTACTCCCTCCAAAGCCAGTTACAGGACTGTATTCCCAGCTGAGTTTGAAGTTCCCTCAGTTTTTAATGTATAAGTTCCTGATTGAAGCTGTAAAAAATCAATGCCCTATACATTTGAAATAAGAGCAAACAACTCAAAGTTTCCTCTTTGCACTCACGAAGGCCAATTTCCAAGTGTTCTACCTTAGCAACCATGTATTATGCAGCATTCCTAGTCCACTCCCAAAGAGAAAGTTCCGCTCATTTAGGTGCCCAAAGATGTCGACTAGTTAGGATAAATATGTTGCCCAACATGTTGAAGGTTTCAGCAAGGGATGATTCAGGAAAACATGTCATCTTGGTCTTAACTGAGAGTGGATTTAGCACTTTATCTTGTGAAAGCCACCTCCCTTCAGCATAAAAGAAGTTGCTGGTGAAGGGAACCCATCAGAGCAATGCAAACAGTCAGGTATTCTCAACTTTTAAGAAGTTCACCTCTCTATAAGTTTCTTAAAGGAGTGGTGCAATCTTTGAGGAGTTTTCTTAACTGCCAAGTTCTTGCTGTATAGGAAAAATGACGAAGCCATTAAGCATTAGATGTGATGTTTTGGTTTTGTAGGATCAGGTCTCTATTCTTTCCTGTTATCATCTTGACACTGCTCATGCAAATTACAATAGAATGCTCCCCACAAATGTGGAAAACTTTGATTCCTGAAATGTCTCAAATATGCATTTGTCTGTGGTGTGTACATGGCTCAGTTTACAAAAAAGCAAGTCTTCAACAGACCCTTTAAAAACAAACCTCACAAATGCTAAAATCTGTGCTGCATCAGAGGCATCAATTGACTCAGCACATTGAAAGGCTTAAGAAGTCTCTTTTCCCAAGTTTTGAAAGCAGTTGCTCTTGAACATCCTCATCCATGTTACTAATACAACATAAAACAAACTTATTTGATAAAGGCACTGTTTTCAATTTGTTAGTTGCATTAGACTAACATTTGAAGCCATAAATATAAGGTTTTCCACAACTGTATGTGCTTTACACTGTTGCGATTCAGAGATACCAAATCTGAAGGATATCTGTAACACCATTGCCAGTTTGAGTACTCAAGTCTTGTTGGTTTTTTAAGGCTTCAAGTTTTCTCAAAACACACCCTTAAAGATAAACCCGAGGTTTCTTCTTTCCCCTTTGATGTTGCAATCACTTTAAAGACCTTATAGCTCCACAGCCAGCACTTCAGAGCACTCTACATGCTGGGTTTGAATCTCTTGATGTAAAACCATGTCTCGTGTCACATTCCCACATTTTCTTTGAGAATGTCACTGACTGACTTGTCACTGTCCTTTTCATGAAACAATCATCCTAAATCACTCCTTGGCAAGAACTGAGCTCCACAAACTAAGCAACATATCCTATACGATCATGCAATGCTCAACAGTGCCTTCTGGCCTGATTTCTGCTGACACATCCAGCGTCCCAATTCAGTGCCGTGTGCACATATGGGTATGTGAGTTTCATGTCACACAAGTGTTTTTAATAGGACATGTTTTGTATAAGGTAAATCTAGACACACCCAAGTACAGGCTTCATACTATTTTATCAGAAGAAGCTATAGCAGGCTGCTGTACACACACACATCCTGCACTACTCTGCATCAAACCACTAACTGAGGTTTTTACATTCAACAATATGGTGGTCCAAATAGGATACATCACTAAAAGGCTTCTGTTGTATATCCATTTTTAAAAATTTCAAAATTTTTGCACAACTTCCCTTAACCCCGCTGTACCCCCTTGTAGGGGTCATAAGACCCACAGTTTTGGAAACCCTAGTACAGACCATTAAATTATGCCCAAGGTTATCACTGAAAATATAAGCACATAAGCACCAGTAATCCACAGTAAAGGTATAGTCACATCTTAGTCTCATGTAATAATAATTATTCCTGAGTGAATATTTGCAAGCCATGTGTGATTAACGAATAGTATTGTACATACGTTATTAAACTCTTCTCCTTTATCAGAAAGAACTTCTGCCTCCACAAAATTAGTTATACCCTGTCTGTAGTGCAATAGCTAGTCTTTAAACTGTTCCCAAAAGGAGCATAAAATGTTTTTCCTTCTTTTACTTTGTATTCAACTTCATTTCACTATGATAACCTATATAAAAATGTTTTCATGCAAATGTTGGCTTTCCTTGTGTAAATGGAAACTACCTATTATCAAGGACAATGTTTACAGGATCAAGGCTAAACACTTACACACATACTTTGTTTTAAACATAAGTATTCACGTGCATAAAGTCAGACATGTGCAGAAACATCTGCAGGATTGAGGCACAAATGTTTCTCTAGACAACTTACATATGGTGCTCACACCCATATGATTAGTGTACAACACTAAACCTTTCATTATTAAAAAGGCTTTAGAACTTAATACTAACAATGTTTTCTTTAAGATAAAGAAGTTCAAGCCACTGACAAAGGCAGACTAATGGACTATTAGTCTAATATAGCAGGCAGGAAACAAGATTGGATGTGTTATTAGCACAGTATTTGGACATAGTATGACAATTATTATGTTTTTACATATACTGTGACTTTTGCACTAGAAGATTCAGTTGTATTTTGTGTTTCACTTTCGACTAGTTTTGCAGATAAAAAGTTTGATGTTTGCAAAAGCTTCAATTCCATGAGATCTGTCCATCTCATACATTTACAACTTAACTCAGATCATAACTTATAAGTGAATTACTTTGGACTGTTTTGCACAGCATCTTGAAAAAAGTTATCAAATTAACTCACAAGACTTGGTAGTTAAGTACTGACAGGTTTCAGAGCGGTAGCCGTGTTAGTTTTCACCAGCAAAAACAAGGAGGAGTACTTGTGGCACCTTAGAGACTAACCAATTTATGGGGGGGAAGCGGCTTATGTTTATGCCCAAATAAATAGGCTAGTCTCTAAGGTGCCACACATACTCCTCGTTGTTTTAGTTAAGTGCTGTTATTTCAATTTTACAAGAGTGGACACTGAGGCAGAGAATGAAGAAATGAACTGCAAGAGGTCACAAAGAAAATCAGTGTCAATGGCAGGCTTAGAACTCAGGAGTTCCTGGGTCTCAGTCCCACGTGCAACCTCATTACTCTACTTGATTATGATACTTTGTGTATTGTCGACATAGGGCACCACAGGTTCGCAGGGCACATCACTGGTAAATTTCCTGAACTCCAGGGTATTTCCAGAACTCTCTCCATCCCAGGACCATGAAAAAGCATCAGTTGGCAGGTCAAGCTTCCCCATAAATTCCACCCCTTTCCAACCTGCCCTTTCCACCCCAGCCCCTTCCCAATGTCTTCCCTCCTCCCCCGCCACTTACCAAAAAGCAAAGCTGTGGCCAGTTGTGGATAAAATACCTATACGTGTAAATGGAGTAGGGTTCAGACAGATCTTTGGTGATCAGTCTCATGATATCGGGCATCTGCAGCTCGGACTCATACCGGACGTATCGTATCGTTAGGTCCTCCTCGGGAGGAGAGTCCGTCCCCGAGCCTTTCAAACTGCAGGCGGCTGCTAAGGATGTGGAGAGCAGCAGCAGGGGCTCCTCCTCCTCCTCCTCCTCCCCTTCATCCGGCTCGTCCTCCTCCAGGCCAGGCCCCCCAGCCAGTCCATTGCGGGCTGCAGTGGCGGCAGCAGCAGGCCGGCTCCTGTCCCCTGTGGCTGCCGGGGGCGCAGTCCTCGCCTGGGGCTCCGGGAGGTGGTTGGGGAGGGGGGATGAGCAGGGGGCTGCGGCCGGCGGCGGCTGTCCGGGGCCCATTGTTTTGCCGGCTCGCTTGTTCTCCGGCCCCTCGGCCCCCTCCGAGCTCAGGATCTTGCCCTTGAGGGAGGCGCGGAGGTGCCGCAGCTCGGGGCTGATGAGGCCGTTGAGCTGGTGGTTGTGGTGCGGCGGGTGGTGGTGGTGGTGGAGGAGGCGGTGCGGCTGCGGCCCCCCCTTGCCGCCGCCTCGCGGCAGCTCCTGGCCGCCCTCCTCTTCCTCCTCCTCCTCGTCCAGGGCCCCGGGGCAGGCGGCGGCCCCCCCTCCTCCGGGGAAGGGGGAGAGGGCGTCCCCCGGCGGGGCGAGGAGGCTGCTCGGCCCGGGCGGTACCTCGGCCATGTCCTAGAAGAGAGACCGACACAAACCCAGAGAGAAGGAGAGCGTGAGACGGGGGCCGCCGCTTCCCGGGCCGGGCCGGGCCGGGCGGGGGCGGCGGGGAGCGAACAAAGGTAGAGACGGGCCCCGGCCCCGCCTCACATCGCCGCCGCCAGCGGCGGCTGCCCGGGCTCCTGACCCCGCCGCCGGGCCGCTTCCCCGTCGCGGCCGCTTCCCCCCTCCCCCCGGCCACTAACCCCAGCGTCTCGTCAGCTCCTCCTCGGCTCCCACTCTCCACTCATCCAGCGGCCGGAAAGCGAGCCCGCCGCTGTCGTACCCACGGCAAAGTTTCCTGTCAGGCGTTGCGACACTTCCCTGCCTGGCGGCTGGCCCCGCTGAGGGACGGGCGGAGGCTGGGAGCCGCGTGACGGCGGGAGAGGCCTCAGCCTGGGCGGGGACTAGGGGTGCTGGGCAGCGCCTGCGTGGGACTTCGCTCGCGTCAGCCCTTCGAGAAGCAGCTAGTCACCGGCAGCGTCACCTGCCATGGGGCACGCGCTGGTGTTATCCCCAACACCCCCCCGTAGCCGCGGGGCACACCCCGCCGCTACCCCTAGCACCCCCATAGCCGCGGGGCACACCCCGCTGTTATCCTCAGCACCCCCGTAGCCGCGGGACACACCCCGCTGTTATCCCTAGCACCCCCGTAGCCGCGGGGTACACCCCGCCGTTACCCCTAGAACCCCCATAGCCGCGGGACACACCCCGCTGTTATCCCCAGCACCCCCGTAGCCGCGGGACACACCCCGCTGTTATCCCTAGCACCCCCGTAGCCGTGGGACACACCCCGCCGTTATCCCTAGCACCCCCGTAGCCGCGGGGTACACCCCGCCGTTATCCCTAGCACCCCCGTAGCCACGGGGTACACCCCGCCGTTATCCCTAGCACCCCCGTAGCCGTGGGGTACACCCCGCCGTTATCCCTAGCACCCCCGTAGCCGTGGGGTACACCCCGCCGTTATCCCTAGCACCCCCGTAGCCACGGGGTACACCCCGCCGTTATCCCTAGCACCCCCGTAGCCGTGGGGTACACCCCGCCGTTATCCCTAGCACCCCGTAGCCGTGGGGTACACCCCGCCGCTACCCCCAGCACCTCCGTAGCCGCGGGGTACACCCCGCCGCTACCCCTAGAACCCCCGTAGCCGCGGGGTACACCCCGCCGCTACCCCTAGCACCCCCATAGCCGTGGGGTACACCCCGCCGTTACCCCTAGCACCCCCGTAGCCGCGGGGTACACCCCGCCGCTACCCCTAGCACCCCCGTAGCCGTGGGGTACACCCCGCCATTATCTCCAGCACCCCCCCTGTAGCCATGGGGCACACCCTGCTGTTATCCCTAGCACCCCCCCTGTAGCCACGGGGCACACCCTGCTGTTATCCCTAGCACCCCCCCTGTAGCCACGGGGCACACCCCGCTGTTATCCCCAGCACGCCCCCCTGTAGCCACAGGGTACACCCCGCTGTTATCCCCAGCATGCCCCCCTGTAGCCACGGGGCACACCCCGCTGTTATCCCTAGCACCCCCCTGGCAGCCACGGGGCACACCCCGCTGTTATCCCCAGCACCCCCCCCGGCAGCCATGGGGCACACCCCGCTGTTATCCCCAGCCGTGGGGCACACCCCGCTCTTATCCCTAGCCCCTCCACCTGCAGCCACGGGGCACACCCCGCTGTTATTAATCCCACAGGGCCAGTCACCAGCATCCCCCTGAGCAATGGGGCACACAGTTATTTACTCCACAGGGCCAGTCACCAGCATCATCTCCCCACCTCCAGCCATAGGACACGCACAGCTGTTATGAGCCCCAGAGGGCCAGTTAACAGCACCATCTATCCCCATCTCACCATCCATAGGGAAGACATTGGTGTTATTAACCCCCACAGGGCCAGTCACTAGGATCATTTACGCCATCTCAGTAGCCAGGGTGGACGCACTAGCATTATTACCCTTCCCAGGGACAGTTATTGACCTTTTTCTATCCCTATAAGGCTAGTTTGAGGACACTACTAAATCCTCGCCCATTAGCCACAGATATTGTAAACCCCACCAGGACAACCACTTGTACTGTTAACCCCTCTTTGACTGTTCCAGGAGAGCCACTTTATTCGTGTACATTCCCTTTGATTTATAATTGAAGCATTTTTCTTGGACTCTTGGGTCTTTTACCAATTTTAAGAAAAGAGATTAAAACGGGGGTCTCAAACATGCGGCACAACGGAGTTATTTCCTGTGGCCCGCCATAGATGCCAACTCCACTGGCAGCCAAGCTCCAAACATTACTGAGTGTTTATATTTTATTAAAACCCCTCTTTGCATTATAGTTTTTAAAAAGTTAATACATTGACTTTTAATATAATACTATATTATTCTTCATTTTTTTCATTTTTGACTATGCTTTTGTATCATTGTATGAAAAGGTGTCAGTGGCCCTCGGGCCAATGTACTAGTTCTCATGTGGCCCTCGTGGTGATTTGAGTTTGAGATCCCTGGATTAAAACATTCAAATCACAAGAATATAGTGGGCTTCCCTTCCCCCACCACCTGGGCTGGTCACTGCTGAGAGAGAGAATTTGAGAGGGGCTGGAGGAATGGAAAATGAAACCAAGTGTTATTTTTGAGGGCTGAACCTGCCTGACCCCAACTTCAGGGCGGACAAGCACTACGGTTCCCTGTAGTTGGAGTCAGGGCCGGCTACAGGCACCAGCGTTCCAAGCAGTTGCTTGGGGCAGCAATGTGGAAGGGGCGGCAGTCCATGTCCCATTCGGGCGGCATGTGCCACCCGTGGCGACGGCAATTCAGCGGCAGGTCCTACCTTCAGCCGGCCGCGGCAGTAATTTGGCAGCCGAGCCGGTCCCACCTTCAGCGGCCCGCAGCGGCAATTCAGCGCGCTGCTGGGGGCAGCAGAAATGGTAGAGCTGGCCCTGGTTGGAGTTATGACAACGTGGGTTCGCCTTATTTATATGGAAACCCCCTAATGTCACATACTATATAAAATTGGCTGCCCAAATGATACATACCAACACTTGCCCACTAAGACCTCAATATTGCAATGAATTCTGCACAGGCACAAAGATTGGCTTGTGTTCATTGGGGCCTGAAAGAGTAATCCCATGTATGTGACCTCTCTTTTCTCCTGAAATCACTCCTTCCCCTCTATGCACTGGCACCTATAGAGTTAGTCACTAGCAGATATTCGTTGCTATTGGGACAGTCACTGGTATTAGTCCATATCTGGTTGGTTACAGGACTCTAAATATAGTTGGTAGGCTCTGCAGGGACAGTCTAGTGTACATTATACTCACTAGCAGTATTTCAGCTTCTCTCTTGCAGACCAGAGAGAATGAATAGCAGTTTTAATCCTCTCTCTTCCTGCCAAAGACAACAACTAGGAGCACCATTCCTCTTCTGGTTGTAGCCCCTCTGAGTCAATTTCATTGTTTCTAAGTTGTTCAGCTTGCTGAATGGAGATCAACGTTCCCTCTAATTTTTGACAGGCCGTGTGTGCAAAAAATTTCTTCTGTGCAAATTTTTGACAGGCCGTGTGCGCAAAAAATTCTTCTGTGCAAATTGTTGTGTTTCTGTGCAAATGTTTGTGTTTTGCCCTGTGCGCGGGGTTTAGGAAATGTGTGCGCATGCGCACAGCTTAGAGGGAACAGTGGTGGAGATACTGCAAAGTATACATTTAAAGAATACATGTAGTCTCAAAGAAATCAACTTCTCTACCCAGTTCTATGTGGGACTGTACAGAGTTTGGGACTATCCAAATGAGGGAGACTGAAATCAATTATCAGTGAAATGTTAAATGTTTGTTTGAAACAAAGCAAAATCCTGTATAACAAGAAGGAGATACATTTAAAATTATCTTAAAATGCCTTTAAAAATGGTGGCTTCTTCCTCCCCAAATAAAGAAACTTTGCAGGTCTGCTGAATGTAGAACTCACTCATCTTCATTTAATTATTTTTCAAAGAAGAGACAGGTCTGGACTTAAAAGGAAACTCCTGTGGTTTCTGTACATGTCAAAACAGGATTCTTTAATTAGAAATACCCCTGAGTTTCAAGCTTCTATCTATGCATTGCTGAGCTCTGAAGAAAAGTAGGAGAAAAGTAAAATGCTGATTGAAAATGAATGAAACACCTAATTTTTTCCTAAACCACAGAGATTAATAACAATCTGTCAGTTTCAATAATTAAATAGAAGTTATATTCATTTATGTTTAAATATTTTAACAGATTTCCTTCAGAAAAATAAATGCATATTATTCCTACTAATATTGGCCTTTCTTGTCCCATCACTGCTTTGCTCTCTGCTTGGAGAGAGTCCAAATGCTCTAGTTTTATGCAAGACGAGTGAATGTCACCCTATGTGACCAAAAAGAAAGAGTGTGTTACCCTGTAAAAAGTCCTGTTAATGTACCACTGGACCAAATTCTGATGTTATTGGCGTGACTCGGGCCCCGCCCCCCTTTTCCGTTTTAGGTTGCTACTTGGGGTGTTTTTTTTACCCTCCTTGTTTTTTATTTTTATTTCCAGCATTTACAAGGGCTGCCAGCATTTTTACCTGCTTGGTTTTTTGGATATTTTTGTGTGTGTGATATACACGGGTAGCCACGCTTACCAGCTCTTCCAGGGACTTTTTTTTGCTTCCTTGAGACGCTGCAATTGCCTCTTGATGTCCGGGGCTGACTGAGAAATAAAAATAAGCCGGACTGTGGACTGTGTGTCCGCGGCCTTGGGGTTTATGTTAGTATAAATACAAAATGCTTTATAAAGTTTTATAAAAGTTGGAAGGGTGGTTTTTTTTTTTTCCACAGTATTATGGACCTTACAATGATAATTTCAGTGGAGTTACTCTAAATATACACTGGTACAACTGAGAGCTTATTCTGGCTCAGACAGTTTACTAATTACACATTTCTTAAGATGATACTTAGAAGTGCTTAAAAGATAATTGTACTACTGTACATTTTATATACTGGCAAATATTAAAGCAATTTTGTAAATGTTCATCTCAGAGACCTAATCTTTTCAATTAATGATAAGGAGTTTAAATACATAAACAGAGGAAAATAGATGTTGCCATATAAGATCCAATCAATACCTCTGGCATGGCTAGTATCTGATGATTTTGGAATGAAAGCGAGTGCACCTAACCAAATTGTGCAATGTTGTAGAAGTGTGAAAAATTCTTTCCCAACCCACCGAGGTGATCAGATGAGAGAATAGCCTTGTAACATTGACCACCCATAGCATTTGCAGCTGTGCAAAACATATCCAGTCCTTTTTTAAAATGCAGCCACACTATTTGGCTTTGGCTTTGTTTAGCAAAACATTCCCACCAATGCGAACAGTGGTGTAACTGCCTGGGTAGTGTTAGCAACCTTCCAGCTCTGCCAGGTTATGTGACATGGTGATGACAACAGCTGCTGCAGGCAGAGAGCCATCTATACTTGGACCCAGAGGGACTGTTTAGCTAAAATTTTCTAGTGTAGAGAAGGTCAGAGTTTCAGTGACCTCTTGCATCAGTGAATTTCACAGTTGACTTAGAAGCTATATAACGAAGTGTTCCCTTTTGTTTCTGGTGAATAGTACCACCTTTCACTGTCTTGGGGGTCTTCATTCCATCACATATTTTATTATACTTGGCATCTGTTTTCATTCATCCTTCATAATTTCTTCTACCTTAAATCCCCTTGTGCCATATTTTTCCTTTCAGATCTTTACCATTTTTTGTCATGCGTTAACCTTATCAGACTGCTAGTCATTTCTTTCCCCCTTCCCTGGACTTTTTGAATTTCAGGTATATCTTTCCGGAGAAGACGTATGCATTGACGAACTCTAGCCTGCGTTATAGATTGTACCTGGACCCCAGAGTCAACCCTGAATGTCCAGTATGGACAATGGGCACTAAGGAGTGGTTGGAGTGGGAAAGGAAGGACAGGGGGAAAGGATTCCCCTCCATTATGTTGTGGGAGTAGCCAAATGGGGCTTTTACCTGGACTACTCCTATAGAGATGGGGATAGGAATCGGGGGGCCTGCCTCAGCCCGTGGAAGGGGATTGCATGGGCTTGAGTGCGTTACCCCACGTTTTACAAATTCTACCATCTGGGACCTACTACCCCCAGAGTGTGGAGGAGTCTCCCCTTCACAATTCCAGGTCAAGAGGGATGCTGGGAGTGGGGGTTGGACCAGTCTGTGCCTTATGCCGCCTTGTCTCCCTTATGCTGTCTGAAATTCTCTTTGGCATTAATAGAAGTATGTACGGGGGGGAGGGGTTGAAATACATCCAGTAGCGGCTTTCATTGCACATTATTTAATATTATTTTAATTTTATTAATTAACATTTATCATTCCTAGCCAGCTCTTACTGATATAACAACGTGAGTGTATATAGCACTTTACAGCGAGATAAGAAGCCACGCTCACTGGTCTGAGGTGCCTCCATTCTATGATCTGATCCTGCAAACACACACACAAGTAAATTGACTCATGAGACTGTCCCCCTTGGCTTTGGACATGTGTGCATGGGTCCAGTATTTTCCCTGCCACGAAATAGCAAGATAAAATTGAAAACGCTTCCAAGAAATAAAAATAACAAAGAAACTGAGCAACACACGTATATAGCTTTATCCATTCAAAACCAGAACTGGAATACAGGCCACAAAAGTATAGCTACTTCCCCAGACAGCACAGTCACACAAGGAACAAACTTTAAAGTTCAGGGAGTGACTAATGATTTCTTTTGATCCTTCACAAGCTTTGGCAATTGAGGGAGTTTTCGGGGAGGGGAATTTTACTTATCATTGGAGCCACTGTTAATCAAGAGAAACTGAAATGCCCTAAGTCTACAGGGGAAGGCATGAGATGGAAGAGGCATAAAAGTAGGTGTTAGCCAGCATGATGGCATCAAAAAGTGTCATGGGTCAGTGCCGATTGTTGCAGTAATGGGTCTGGAAATGAATGGCCCCCGCAACATTGTGAGTCCATCTATGTCAGGAAAATGATGTCTTGCTGGCAACAGTTGTCAACTGGGGTGAAAATGGTTGAGTTGTTATTGAAAAAAATATATTGTGCCATCAACCACACAGCCACAGGAAGCATGAGAGACCTGCTGGAATGATTTCTGTTACGATGCTGAAAACAGCTTTGTCCCATCCATCCATGCTAGCACCCGAACCATTTTCAACACAAGTTGAGGTGGGGCCAGGATAATGGGCTGTCAGTTCATTGTCCTACGCTTAGTCATACCCTTAGTCCTCTGATTGTCATACTATGTCTCTGGTCTTCTCATGGTTATGATTTATGTTCTTTATTATTTGCATTATGGTAACAAGAATTGGTCCCCAGCACTGTATAAACACATGGTAATAGACTGTCTCTGTCCCAAAGAGCTTACAATGTAAATAGAGAAGACAAACAATGGTTTGGGGGTGGATGGGAATATCATTATCTTCATTGTACAGATGTGGAACTTAGACAGAAAGATAGAGTGACTTGCCCAATGTCAAACTGGATGCCCAAGACAGAGCCAGAAATTGAACCTCCATCTCATGAATTCCAATCCAGGGCTTTCACCACAAGATCAACTTTCCTGTCTCCCAGGGAAGTTGCTATGAAGGATCATAATGAACGTGGCTCCCTACTTTTGGAGAATAGTTGCATGGTATCATTCTAAAGTGTATAAAATGTGTCCAGAATCTGGATTTCTTATAAAATATTTCTAATAAAAATAATCCAGCCAACATGGACGGAGTAAATTGCTCTGGTCACAACTAAGCTCCTGAGTTAATGCTGCAGTGAGGTGAAGTGTGTATATAGATGGCTCCTCTTTATTACTTCCCATTTCTCAGCAAGGCTAGGTTAACATGGCAACAGGCTAGGTTAACATGGCAATCATAACATGATTCATGTACACTGGGAAGGTTATCTGTACCACTGAAAGGATTATAAAGGAGGAAGAGGTGTCCACTTCAAAATAATGACCGTGACTATTGGCTCCGAGTAATTACTACAATTGTTGGCAATTTCAGCAGCGAAGATAATAAACGAGCACTGGAAAATGAACTCTCCCCTCCTCTTCCCCCAGGTACTGCCACTGCAGGTCAGGCTTGAAGCATATTGGAGAAGTATTGTGGGGAACCATGCACTGCTTCTGCGCAGAGAAATTCAGAGCCTGATTTTCAATTACACTAATGATGTCTTTCACCATTCTGGCACCATGAAAGGGTCTTAAAGTGGATGGAAATGGCCCCCCGAGAATACCCTCTGCACAGAGAGCCATCCCTGGCTGCTGAAGACCTGGCATAAGGCCTTTATGCCAGCCCTTAATGTTGGCATTCGTCCACCTTCTGTAAAAAAGTAGAGTTCATTTGCTCCCGCTGCTGATTGGCTGCTCTGTGTGACCAGCTAACCAAGTCTTGATTATGCCCTCAGTGCAGCTATTTTTACATTGTGGCTTAATTAGAGTCTTTCCACCTCACTGCTGTCATTCTTCCACCTTCTGCCAAAAGTAATCCCCTCTTCCCGCCCCCCCGCTCCCACGCCTCCCCAAAAAAGCAGGATGTGCTAACATAGGCCTGCACAACTCGTAAAGCGGCGAGGGCCATATTACTCCAAAGAAAACAGCTGAGGGCTGAAACCCCCCGGCCCCGCGGAAACACCCCTTTCTCCCCTCCCCCCACAGCGCTGGGGTGTGGAAGCCTGTAGAGGGGGAAAGAAACAGCATGCATACGGTGACCAGATCACAGTAGTAAAATAGGACCCGATCCTTCCCGCTTGGCCCCACCATCACACCCCTCTTCACCCCCTCAGGGGTCACTATATTACTGCACACAACAGTCAATCAATGCAGTTGTAGATAAATCTCAGCATTATGCATTTTTGTATAAATTTTATATGACTTTGTATTGAACCTTGGTAATATGTTATAGCGGGCCCCTAAGGTAGTATAATTAAGGTAAAAGAAAAATGTCTTTTTGCTAGAAGTAGAATAAGATCTTCCCCCCACTTTGTATTCAATTGCCCTGTTGAATGAATGAGGTGTGAATGAGGAAGGCATGGAAGGCAGGCACCTCCAGACAGCTGCAACCCTTGGAGAGGGGATGGGAACCCTCACTCTCCAGCCTGCCACTTGCCTCTTCACCAGCCCACCCACCTGCTGGCCGGCCAGCCAGCCGGCCGTTGGCTTGCCCCACCCCACCGCTTGCCTACCCTCCTCCTCCCTCCGCGGGCCGCACAGTGAGCCCACGTGGGCCGCATGCAGACCCCAGGCCGCATGTTGTGCAGGCCTGTGCTAACAGTATTCAAATTCTGATGGCTGAAACAGAATGGTGCATGTGTTTTTTCTTATAACAGGTGGGAACACTGTTATTTTGAGTGTACTTTCAAACGAAACTCACAGTGGGGAAAAAAGGCCCAGCACTGTATACAAAGCAGACAGGAGGATTTGTGAGTAGGTCAGGGGAAGAGATCTCTCTGTTCCTCAAAAGAGGAGTGAGCCACCAGTGGTCTCATTTCACCTCACCATCACACTGTCTTCTGAAGCGGAGATTGGGCTAAAAGTAGCCTTCTCTATTCAACAGTAGCCTCTTTGCCTTCCTACCTCTTTGTTCGATAGCCATGTACACCAATGGGTCTCTATAACAATGGCATTAAATAATAATAAATAGTAAGAAACCTGCTGTCAACAGGCCCCTCCCATAGAATCATGATTTTCCCATAAGAGGGCATGGCCTGCCGTTGGCATTGCTCCGTCATTCTGGTGTATTTAGAATGAGTAGCCGGTCTCCAAAGTAGCGTCTGTGTTGCTCCACAAAAGCTATTGGCTGTAGGAAACCCTAGTGGGATTCGGCAATCCGTGGGGGCGTTGTTCCCTGCTTGAAGTCATAATACTATATGTGATGTCACAGCTTGTTGCTGTGTCAATGACGGTGATGTCATGGAAAATGAATTTGGAGTCTGAGTTTAGCTGTGGAATAAACCAGCAGGATAAGGTGACCGGTTAATTACCAAGCCTTCTGTTCCAATTTTTTTTTTAAAAAAAAGGTTAAAAAAATAACATAAAGTGTGACATAGGAGGAGAATTGCTTCCAAATAAAACATTATTTCCAAATTTTCCCATGTGTTATCAGTAGTTTGTAAAATAGTTTCTAGTTAGGTTTTGATGTCACATGGTTCCTTTTTGCTGGCCCCATGTAAACATATTTTAAAGCCAAGTAGGGTTGACTTACCTGTAATATTAAATGTGTTATTCAGGCTCTGAGAGCAGCAGTACAAATAAAAAATAATTTTCCCTGTACCTTCTAGTTCAGGTTATGTTCTGAAACCTTATTAGGAGTTAATGGCGCAGGATAAAAATTTCAAAAGCTCCTAAATGATTTAGGCGCCAAAGACCCATTTTTAAGTGATGTAGGCATTTACAAGCCTAGAGCAGGGGTGGGAAAACTTTTAGACCTGAGGGCCACATCGGGGTTCCAAAATTGTATGGAGGGCTAGGTAGGGAAGGCTGTCCTATCCACCCCCTCCCACTTCCCACCCCCTGACTGCCCCCCTCAGAACTCCCAACCCATCCAACCCCCCCCGCTCCTTGTCCCCTAACTGCCCCCCAGGACCCCACCCTCTATCCAACCCCCTCTGCTCCCTGTCCCTGGACTGCCCTGACCCCTTTCCACACCCCTGCCTCCTGACAGGCCCCCCCGGGACTTCCACACCTATCCAACCCCCCCGTTCCCTGTCCCCTGACCATCCCCCCCCCAGAACCTCCGCCCCATCCAACCACCCCCTGATCCCTGTCCTCTGACTGCCCCCGGGACCCCCTACCCCTTATCCAACTCCCCCCCCCCCCGCTCCCCGCCTCCTTACCATGCCACTCAGAGCAGCAGGACTGGCAGCCGCGCTGCCCGGCAGGAGCTCACCGCCCCGCCACCCACAGTGCTGGCAGCACAGTGAGCTGAGGCTGCGGGGAGGGCCGGGGGCTAGCCTTCACAACTGGGAGCTGAAGGGCCAGACAGGACGGTCCCGCAGGCCGGAGGTGGCCTGCGGGCTGTAGTTTGCCCACCTCTGAGCTAGGTCAACCTAACCCCCTCTGTACATGCAACTAGCTACTGTTTCTCAAGGGGGTGGATTTACTACAGTGACAGAAAACCCCCTTCTGTCGCTGTAGTAAGTGTCTACACTGTGACATAGCTGCAACACTGCAGCTGTGCCACTGTAGTGTTTGTAGTGTAGATGTAGCCTCAGTCATTTCTGAAAATGGGACATACAATCCTAAGTCACATAGGCACTGTGACGGGTTGGGGTGACAGAGACCTGCTTGGTGCTGCCACCTGGTGTGCCAAGGCTACTTCTGCCCCTGCTTCCAGGCCTTTTCCAGCTTGGGACTCCCGAATCCTGTCTGTTTTGAGCTAGATTCCACTGATCTACTGCAAACACAGACCCAGGTCCGAACAAGTCCACTCACAACTGTAAGGCTCCTGGAAGCGCTCTTGCCTTTGACACCCCGGTGTCCAACTCCCAAGGAGGTTCAAACCCTTAATAAATCCGTTTTACCCTGTATAAAGCTTATACAGGGCAAACTCATAAATAGTTCGCCTTCTATTTCAAAGATAGAAAGATATGCACAGCTGTTTGCCCCCCCCGGGTACCAACTCGTACACCAGGAAACTTAATGAGTAAAAGGTGATTTTAATAAGTACAGAAAGTAGGATTTAGGTGATTCCAAGTGGTGACAGACAGAACAAATTGAATTACTAAGTAAAATAAAATAAACCACGCAGGTCTATGTCTAATCAAACTTCACACAGATATCAAAACCTCACCAGGTCCAGCTTTCCTTCTTTCACAGGCTGTAAAGCTTCTAGCCTGGGTCCAGCAGTCGCTCACACCCCCTATTGTCTCTGTCCTTTGTTCAGTCTCTCTCAGGTATGTCCTTGGGGGGTGGAGGGCTCCTTTCTTTAGCCAGCTGAAGACAAAATGGAGGGGTTTCCTAGGGGTTTAAATAGATTTTCTCCTCTGGGTGGACACCCCTCCCTCTTCCTGTGTAGCATCCAGTTACCAAATGGAGTTGGGGTCACATGGACAAGTCACCTGTCCATGCACAACTCAGTTCCTTCTCAGACCAGCCACATTCCTGGCAAAGCTCAGATGTGGATTGGTGTCTGCAAGTTCTATTGTCTGTTAAGTGCTTCTTGATTGGACACTTAACCTGCACATTCCTTTCTCAAGAAATATAACCAACATTCATAACTTCAACTACAACAATGATACCTGCATATAAAAGGGAGGAATAAATTCAGTAGGTCATAACTTTCACAGAGATATGTTACATGGCACATGTAGCATAAAACATAGTCCAGTTACATCATGTATACATTTATAAGCATCTCCCCATAAAGTTTTATGGGGTACACCATCACAGGCACCTTTGAAAATTTCTGTCAGACTCTGCATCTCCTTTCTTGTAGGTAGGACCTGTTTGTTTTCTGTCCCTCAGAAATTGTTTTTGACACAGACGCTGTGTAATTAAATTAAAGCTGTTTGACTCTTGTACTCCACACCTCTAACTAGTATAATGACAAGGAAAAATGTACAAGTATATTTAGCATGTTTGGACCTGATTCTACATTCGGTTATATGGTGCAACTCCCTCTGCTTTCAGTGGAAATACCAGGTCCATGTCACCTGGAACAAGAAATTCTGAAACCTTCCTCATGGGACTGGACTTCATAGAAAGTCATAGGTTTGTGCGCAGGAAAAGAGGAATTCAGTAAAAACAAAACTGCCAAATTTATGTGTATGTATCAAATACTACTAATTAGATGGCTAAATCCCTGATTGTGAGAATCAGTCATGAAATTAGCTGTCTAATTAAAAGCCACTAAAAGTGTTCTCAGAAAGGGAGTCTGCTCTTTAAAATTGGGCTCTATATGTGTTATTGGTGAGGCCTCATTTGGAGTACTGTGTCCAGTTTTGGGCCCCACACTACAAGAAGGATGTGGATAAATTGGAAAGAGTCCAGCGGAGGGCAACAAAAATGATTAGGGGGCTGGAGCACATGACTTATGAGGAGAGGCTGAGGGAACTTGGATTGTTTAGCCTGCAGAAGAGAAGAGTGAGGGGGGATTTGATAGCTGCTTTCAACTACCTGAAAGGGGGTTCCAAAGAGGATGGATCTAGACTGTTCTCAGTGGTAGAAGATGACAGAACAAGGAGTAATGGTCTCAAGTTGCAGAGGGGGAGGTTTAGGTTGGATATTAGGAAAAACTTTTTCACTAGTAGGGTGGTGAAGCACTGGAATGGGTTACCTAGTGAGGTGGTGGAATCTCCTTCCTTAGAGGTTTTTAAGGTCAGGCTTGACAAAGCCCTGGCTGGGATGATTTAGTTGGTGTTGGTCCTGCTTTGAGCAGGGGGTTGGACTAGATGACCTCCTGAGGTCCCTTCCAACCCTGAGATTCTATGATTCTATGATTGAAAAAGTGAGACAAAAGTGGGTGAGGTAATATCTTTTATTGGACCAGCTTCTGTTGGTGAGAGAGACCCGCTTTCAAGCTTACACAGAACTCTTCTTCAGGTGTGGGGAACTAACTCTGTCACGGCTAAATATAAGATGGACCAGATAAGTAGTTAACCCATATTTCAAGGAACCATTCAAGGTGAAGTTAACACCCTTCCAGTAATAGGGTGCAATTCTTGGGTGGGGGGGGGGGGGGGAAGAGACTGTTTTAACAACAGAAATCACAAGAGGGCAGTGTTACACAGGATTCAAATGTTTCTGAATTCCTGAATGCGCCAACTCTTCTGAATAAACTGAGCTTATTTTTACCAGAAGAAAACTCAAATCATTGTCAGGATTCTGTTCAGACAGGAAACTCTGGGAAGATGACATTTGTTTGCATGTAAGGCGAGGACTTGGTGTCAACATCAATACAACCGAAAAATTGCCATCTTCACCTTTTTGGCTACCATGTGTGAAATGATAAATAATAGAGATTTGGCAGGTCAGATTTTGATACAGTAATAAAACCAGAGATCTGTGCAGGGTGAGTTAGCTTTATTCAGTTTTTTTCTTTTTCCTTTCTTTTGTACCGCTGGTGAGGTTCCCTGATTCCATAGCAACTAAAGGTGGACACATGGGTGAAGATCCTGAAATGTATGTAAGTGCCTGGTGCCTCATGCTCCATTGGGGAGGAAAACTTTGTGGCCCAATGGAAGGGGTAAGAGGTGTGGCCAAAAAAGCCTAAAGATCTGCGGGGAGTGTTATTCCCAATCATGCAGGACTTGGACCATCTGTGGAAGAACCTTTCCCTTTTTACTGCTCTATATCTACACTCCTGCCGCTACTAGCATGTCCCCCCGGTAGCTGCACTGCCACTGGCTTCTTCTCCCACGCTCATAGCTACACACTAGCCCGCTCTGAAATTGGTTGAAGTTGCAGAAGGGAATTAAGGATGTTCCCAGTGTTCCTGCTGCATTTGGGCCTCATGGGAGCTCACAAGCCCATTTGGAGTATGTTTAATAAATTTCAGGGCTGATGAGAGGGGTTGAAAGCAGAGACAATTGTACTGGGGCCTGGAGCTCAGGTGGTTCCCCTCCAAACATCTGTGTAAATAAAGTGAAATGGGAGGGCGTGGGACTCCGGGGAACATGATGTACCAAATTTCCCTTGGTGGGTCAGCTCACAATGAAACTGTTCCATTAAAAAAAGACTTCACTAGACCAGGATTCCACTGTGCAGTACAACCAGATTCTAGTAGGGATGAGGCTAATGATGAACTGTTGGATTACAAATGACTCGTATTTCATGTGAATCACTAGGACTGGCTCTTTTCACCTAGTCATCCAGATGTATGATCAAAATGATGGAGAAAGAAAGAATAAGTGGGTTCTGTTGAAGCCATTTACTGACACAGTCAACAAAAATGCAGCCTGGATAGCACAAGATTTGGCTTTCTCAGTCCCATCTGCTTGTTACAACATGGTTTGTGGTACTTCATATTGCACAAGGAGGGCTTGTAGCCCAAGTGAGTTAATGCATTCATCTTCTCCCCAAAACCACATAACCACTCACTCACACAGCCTTACTTCATTACGTGAAGCAAGCGGGGGCATGGAACACATCGGACACAAGAACAAGCTGTGTTCCTATGAAGCCAAGGAGTTGCTTCAGAATCAGTTCAGCCACTTTAATCAACTGAATCAAAACCAAAAGATAATCACTGGAGTCCATTTTTAAAATCGAGTCTCTGCATCCTTTACATGAGTTTTCTGAAAACAGTACAGTAGCCAATATGTTTCTCATCTACCGTAAAACCTCCTACGTCAGGGAACTGAAGATTTAGGTGGAATTTTCAAAAGTGCTTGCTGGCCTAATATTGTACCCATTGAAGTTAACGGTAAAACTCTCAGCATATGTCTACACTGCAAAAAACAAACAAACAACCCCAAACATCCATGGCTGGCCCATTGCTGACTTGAGCTGGGACGAAAGGGCTGTTTAATTGCAGTGTAGACATTTGGGCTCAGGCTGGAGCCTGGGTTCTAGGACCCTGCAACGTGGGAGGGTCCCAGAGTTCAAGCTGCAACCTGAGCCTGAACATCTCCACAGCAGTTAAACAGCCCCTTAGTGCCAGCCCAAGTCAGCTGGCACAGGTCAGCACCGAGTAACAATTTGCAGTGCAGACATATCCTGAGTTACTTCAGTGGGAGCAGAGTTAGACCAATGCTGAAGGCCTTTGAAAAATCCAACCCTTAATCTGCCTACAGCTGTTGAAACTCTTCAGCCGGTCACTGTTTTTACTGTACTGAGTTAAATGGCGTTGTACGTCATCTTATTTGGATTGTAGCACTATGCTAATCAGCTGTAGTCTACTGTGGATTTTATACTACAGATGGGTGGGTATCAGCCACAAAGCTCTACTATACATTTAGATACACATAACTTTAGTTCAAAAAATGTTTAACCTAAACTTCATTTGCAGCAAAATGAGGCTAGAACTAGCAGATTGTTACATAACTGGTACTTAATTAAATAGCAGATTGCCACTCACAGACTATTAAACAAATGCTTATAGAATCATAGGAATGGAAGGGACCTCGGGAGGTCATCTAGTCCAGTCCCCTGCACTCATGGCAGGATTAAGTATTATTATTAAATGTTATGGGGGCATGTGGCCTTTTTATGCTGCTCCAGTAGCAAATTCCTAATATACAGGGCTTGATTTACAAATTACACACCCGTAGGCATCTTCAGCACCCTCCCTGCCTACAACTGACCTTTGTGTTTTCCATAAAAAATGAAACTTTTAACCCACCTTTAACTTTTGTGCCCCTAGAATGCTACTAGGCACTTGCCTACTGTGCCTAATTGGAAATCTGGGCCCCATGGAACACATAGCTAGGATAGCTGGCTCTACACCCCTTCCCCCTCCCCTCCATCATAACCTGAGTTGTGGGTGCATGTCCAGAATACTGCTGCACTGGCTATTCTCAGCTAATGCAATAGCCCTCAGGGGACTGTTGCAGCTGTACATAAGTTAGAGCAGCCCTGAGACTTGTCTAATTGATGCCAGGGGCTGGGTATACCCCTGGCTGGCACTACGGAATGGAGAAGTACTAAGCAGTATAAAGCTGCCCTTTTTGGGGCAAAAATCTGTCAGGGGACAGTACTTGGTCCTGCTAGTGAAGGCAGGGGACTGGACTCGATGACCTTCAAGGTCCTTCCAGTTCTATGAGATAGGCATATCTCTCCATATATATTCTCTCACAGCTAAGGCAGACTGAGAATCAAGGCTATGCGTCTTTATTCTGATCATATATAATCTTAAAATCTACCTCCGAGAAACAAACCCTAATCTTCATTAGTTTTCCTTTAAACAAAGAGAGGCAGGGACCATGTTTTCTTACATATTTAAAAAAAATAAACACCCGTTAATTTTACACATTTAAATGTGCAGCTTTAATATAGGCTTTTGCATTACACTGCCTCAGTTTGTTTTTAAGAAAGGAAAGGAAAACCCTGTGTGCTGCATGGTGGATTTGTCCAGCCCTGCTTTTGTACTCCCTAGGTTTTAAACTCAGCCACAATGTAAATATTCAAGATGCCTAGATACAGCAACTCCAAAATGACACAGGGCAGGCAAGTATGCAATTTAAAGCACTATAGTTGTTGTTTTTTTACTGTGTATTCATTAAATCATTTTTAAATCACTAAGGCCCAGATCCTCAGAGTGTTTAGGCACCTAACTTCCGTTCAATGGGAGTTAGGCACCTAAATACTTTTTGAGCATCAGGGCCTAAGATCCTGATTCAGCAAGTTATTTAAACACAACCTGGAACTACTCCCATGCTTAAAGTTACACATAGGCGTATGTAATTTGCTGAACTGGGATCGTGTAAACTTTGTAATACAAGAACATAAGAACGGCCCTACTGGGTCATACCAAAGGTCCATCTAGCCCACTATCCTGACTTCCGACAGTGGCCAAAGCCAGGTGCCTCAGAGGGAATAAACAGAACAGGCAATCAAGTGATCCATTCCGTCACTCATATCCAGCTTCTGGCAAACAGAGGCTAGGGACAATTCAGAGCATGGTTTTGCATCCCTGCCCATCCTGCATCCCCCACTGATAGATCTATCCTCCATGAATTTATCTAGTTCTTTTTTGAACCCTGTTATTGCTGTGTAATCCCCTTCCTCTCCCCCTCATCCCGCAAAGTCACATTGATTCAATGGGATCAGGATTTGGTTCTTTCCCCCTCATCTTCCATTGACTTTAACGGGACAAGGATTTGGTACATAACATCTGTTCCTTACTGAACCCATGGCACATCATGCGATATCTGAAATTTTAATAATCAGAGGTATTTTAGTTTTCCTCGAGCACTAAAGTGGGTACTAACCCATGAAAGCTTATGCTGAAATAAATTTGTTAGTCTCTAAGGTACTACAAGTTTTTCTTTCTTATTTTCGTTTTGCTGACACAGACTAACACGGCTACTACACTGAAACCTAAAAATCTTTTGTTTTCTTTTTAAGGCAGAAAAAAAATACTGCTCAGGTAACTCAGAAATGGTTAAAGAGTTTGTTTTCTTTAAATGCTTTCATAAAATTCACCTTTGACCGAGTTCAAGCCCAAAAAATTATAGCCCCAAAGGTTGATTTTTCAGAAAATTTCAGAAAAATGAAAAAGAAGGGTTATAGTAAAAGTCTTCTTGCAGCCATCACTATAGCATTTACTGTCACGATCAGCAGAATCAAGGGTATAGTCTCCCAAAGCTGAGTGTTTATAAATGTGTCAAGTATTTTATTGGAACATCTAACAATTGAACTTTACTCACAGGAAATTCAGCAGGATCCATGACAATGTGTAGAAAGCCCTGTTAGATCGTGTCCATACACTGTGATAGGTGAGGTGCTCTTAGGTGGCTCTGAAGAAAACCTTACGTAGCACTAAGGGCCAGATCCTGAAAGGCAGTTAGGTGTGGGAGTTAGGCACTTAAATACCTTTCAGGACCTGTGATCCAAAACCCATTGACCTAACTCTTCAAACACATATCAGCTGCAATGAGCTTTAGAACAGACCCCCGTTCTGTAAAGCTGCAATACTTTTAGTGGTAATCACTTCAAAAATGCTTTTGTGGCAGAAACATTGTTCTCCCTCAAATTATTGCTCTTTTTAATGTCTCTTCCTCTTCTTTCCCTTTACCCCCTGCCCATCTGTAAAATGCCACTTACATTCTTCAGGACTTTCCTGAACCTTTTGCTTAAAAGTGCATATTAACATTGAGTTAAGCATGGCTAACCAAGCAGGCATTGTGTACATTTGCCCAGGGAGTGCCCATCCACTGCTTGTCTTTGTGATATACTTTCTTTATGTGGGAGATTCAGCAACAGAAGATTATGATAATCAGAAGTAGCTTAAAGATCCATTTCCCCCCATGAGCTGGGGAGTCAAATATTGTTTTCTGCTTTTAGAAGGGCTGGGGAACTGCACACTAGTATCAGGACTCTTCTGTATTCACATTTGGAGCTATTTATTATGCTAATTTATATCAGAGAACACCATCACACAGTAGGTAGCGGAAAAGAGCAGGAAATTACAAATCCTGTGATACATAACCTGTTTATTGTCCAGCTGAATCTAGCAGACAGCTGTTTGAAATGTCCCCATCCTAACAAAGGCAGGGAACCCTGGAAGAGATTTCTGCATCCAAACCCAGATCCCCACGCTGTTGGTCCTTTGGAGTGTAGTCTGCATATGATACTGAAGGATGATGATGAGTTCTCTCCAGTGCTACAACAGATGGTGTAAGGACTGAGGAAGTGTAACAGAGAGGCATTTTCTGTAGGCATAAACACTGAAATACAGACGATAGGAGATTTATTTTATTTGTGCACATATAATGCTAATCAAATACATCACAGCAAAATAGCAATCTGTATTAGGCATAGGTACTAAGTGTTTAATGACACAGAAATAAAGACAAGCCAAAGTGCTTTGAACTGAAATCAGACAATTTAATTTCTCAATAGACTGTCAGAATGTTTCAGCACATGCATTCGAACTGAATCATAACTTCTGCAGGAAACAGCAATCATTATGCAAAGAACCCAGACTCACACAGCTCATGACCCCTGTAGCTTATCATCACAATATGGACATGTCCTTGACTATTACTGGATTTTAATTTGGTGAATAAGTCATGAGTGAAATATAGCAATTGGCTCACATTTGTTTATTATTCAAGCTTGTTTGCCAAATAATTTCTGTGCATAATTGCTGGTCAGTAACTTCACATGCAATCCATGGTGGGAATTCAGCATGAGAAATTAGAACCTCAATGTTTTGTTTGGATGCCCCGGGGTCTGTTTCCTGACGGAACTCTCAGAATTAAGTTTTTTGGGGGAATGCTCATGTTGAGGAATTCAAAATGTGATTGCCATATTTGTCCTCCAATACTTAAAAGTCACTGTTTCTTCAAACATTCCAGCCAGTAAACTCATTGGCTAGAATATTTGTGGAAAGTGAACTCAAAAGTAGCACAGATTAAATTAATTTTTTTTAAAAAGTGAAAAATGACCCTGTTAAGATGATTCCTTAATATTTGTGCGCACAAAAAAAGCTAAAATAAAATCTGTCCAAATAAGTAAAGTAAAGTTTATATCAGTTATTTTCCAGCAGCCCTTAAAACATCAAGAAAGCTGAACATATGCAGGGCAGTAAGCGTAAAGTCTTCTTAACCTGAACCTTGGAACGAGAAAAGAAATGAAAGAACAATGTTCTGTTCCAGCTCTGAGTGGGTGAGATTCTGTGGCCTGCATTGTGCAGGTCAGACTAGATGATCATAATAGTCCCTTCTGACCTTAAAGTCTATGAGTCTAAGAAGAGTAAGAAAAAAACACCTTGGTTAAAAAATACAATGACCATTGCAATAGAAAACTATAGGTCTTGATCAGGGGTCTCAAACACACGGCCCGCGGAGCGCTTTCCTGCGGCCTGCCAGGCTCCCTGTGGCCCCTCCCCCCCCCCGAGTTACGTTCTGAAGTTCGCGGTTTCTGGGAGGGAGGGGGGAGGAGCGGGAAGCGCGCACACAGGGGAGGAGGGGGGAGAAGAGGCGGGCCGCCACGCTCCCCCTCCCCCTTCCACCCCAGTTACGTCCTATGGCCGCCAACTCCCCTCACCCCCGCCCTCCCCAGTTACGTTCTGTGGCCACCAACTCCCCTCATCCCCATCCCCAGTTACGTTCTGTGGCCGCTAAGATCGCTAAGATCCCCGTTCCCTCCGCGCTGCTCCATGGTTCTATTTTTACCCCCAGGCAGTTCCCGCCACCAGAACAGCTGTCTGACGGCTTCGCGGTTTCTGGGAGGGAGGGGGGAGGAGCGGGGAGCCACGCGCTATGGGGAGGAGGCAGAGAAGGGGCGGAGAAGGGGCGTGGCCTAATGGAAGGGGTGGAGTGAGGGTGGGTGGGGGCAGTGAGGAGGCGGGGTCAGTGATGCGGCCCTCGGGCCAATGCACTAGTCCTCATGTGGCCCTCGTGGTAATTTGAGTTTGAGACCCCTGGTCTAGATTCTGACATCAGCCCTGAATGTGGTGGTGGGTAAATTGTACTAGCCCAGGCATATTTCTAGAGACACTGAGGAGAACCAGGCCTCTGATACACCATCACAGTTCATCCCCTTCTTCCTCCTGGGTCCCCAAGGATAGTAATTTACTGCTGTCCTATACCAAGCAGTAAATTATCAACCATCCATGCTGACTCAGTCACTATAACCTATGTAGAATATTGGAGGAGCTAATGCTCCATGCATTTCCCATCTGACCCACTTTCTGTCCATCTACTCCAGGCAGGGAGTAAGCAGGTAACTAGTCCTGACTACTACGACATGTCCAGACCTCAGATCTGAGTAGCCTATGCAGAGCTGCAAGGGGGATCCTTACTCCCTTGCATGAATGCATTTTGTCCTAGTCACAATCTAACCCAAAACCTTTTTTCAACGGAATGCTGGCCAAACTAATAAGCATTTAATGCTTACCTGGCACTTAATACTTCTAATTTATGTTTCAGGTGTTGTTAGGGTGACCAGATAGTAAGTGTGAAAAATCAGGACAAGGGGTAGGGGGTAATTGGCACCTATATAAGAAAAAGCCCCAAATATCGGGACTGTCCCTATAAAATTGGGACATCTGGTCACCCTAGGTGTTGTCGCCAAAGGCACAACGCCTGCTTCCACAAGGAAATCACTCACTGCTAGGTTCACGAGAAATATGGAGGCTCTAGGAAGGAAATGCTAGAAAGGTAATAGCAATCATAGAATTATAGGACTGGAAGGGACCTCAAGAGGTCATCTAGTCCAATCCCCTGCACTCATGGCAGGACTAAGTGTTATCTAGACCATCCCTGACAGGTGTTTGTCTAACCTGCTCTTAAAAATCTTCAATGATGGAGATGCTACAAACTCCCTAGCCAATTTATTCTAGTGCTTAACTATGCTGACAGTTAGGAATTTTTCCCTAATGTCCAACCTAAATAATATTTTCAAGAATGTTTCTTAAAAGAAATGGCACAGAGACTTTTTCAATTCCACTTTAGAACAATGCAAAGGTTCTTGCAAAATGTTGGAAGATTTATCTATGCAAGATTATAATCTATCTTTACAAAGCTCATAAGAACATTCTGAAAATGCTGGAGTATTCAAATGCATTATCAGATACCCAGGCCTATATTCTGATATGCCTCCCCCAATTACAATGCATTACACTAGAGAATCATTAGTACAGTGAACATGCAGTATTTACTTTTACCATAGATGTTTGCTGTATTTTGCCTATTTTGAATGGTTCGTTTAGCTACTGCATGTGTTAAATGTATCGAGCCAGATTCAGACATACAACTGAGCTTTGTCTGGGGCAGCACCTGAGGGAAATGCCATGACTACTTCTATTTAGGCCCTGAATGTGAAACTACTCCACTCAGACCCCTACACTGGCACAGAGCCTGACTGACTGAAGTTAATGAGGGCCCACCTGCCTGGAATTCATTGCAGGACTGGGGTTTCAGGTACTCTGTTCCCAAATATGCCAAAGGCTATTTGCTCCTTTGTGAGCTGATGTATGCCTAGGGGAGGTAGAAGGGTGGCATAGGGTGACCGGCTGGGGGCCAGACTGGCTTCTGGTGCAATTTAGAGCAACCTACACACTGCTTTAACTTCTGCCATCTTACAATGGTCTCCTAGGAGCCATTACACTGGTATGGATCAGCCAGAGCACAGTGCACTCTGACCTGGTCCCTGACGTGCCCCCCCCCCCCCGCCCACACACACACTCTGGAAAAATCCTCAACTGCCCCTTTAGGGCAACTTTGGTCATGGTGAAAGTGACCTTGCGATAGGGCAGAATCTGGCCCAAAGACTTTTAAATGGTCTGACTAAAAATCCCTCGCCCTCTCAATTGCTCGGCTTTCTCTCTTGACTTGGGTAAAGTCACCATTTCACTAGCCCTCCAGTCACCGTAGTCTTAGAACATGAACTTCTAGCATAAAAAAGAAGAAAAAAAATTGAAGGGGAAGACAATTCTATCCAGCCTTCTGCATGCATTGTAAAAAAGCAAAGCCAGGCAAAGTCCAATTCATTTTCCTTTGCAGGTCGCCTTTAATCCCTCACTTCAGCCTACACCCTCCCCTCATTGCCCTCTGAAAGCAATGAGCATAAAAACACCCCTCCCTCCAGCTCTCTGACTGATCAGAGAAAGTTGTGTCAATTTCAAAGGTTTTCACTTCCTCCCCAGCTCTGAGCGGCCCTGGCAGCACTCTTTGAAGAGGAAATGCAAGTAGCACACAGGCAGGTAGCTTGGGGACCTGCTCACAGAGCCTCAGAGGTGCTTGGGAGCAGCAGAGGACATTTTGAAAGACATTTCATAATACCTGCTTCGCTGCGGTACCTCACAGGCATGTGGGGAGGATTCACTATCATTAGGTAATGATTGTGCAGCCTTTGAAAGATGTAAAGTGCTGGCACATCAAGTATTATTATTGAGGGGCGGATCCGAGCTGCGAGAAACTGAGGGAGGATGAAATCTAAAAAGAGGCTCTCTTCCCTCAGAGCATCTCCACAAGCAAAGTCATATTGGTGGGAGCCCTTCCCAGCAAGCCTGGGATTGGGCTCAGGCATCCTCTTAAGGACCAAAGAGCTGCCAGAAGGAAACTAAATGGAGCTGGAATCCCAGGGCTTTTAGATATAGGTTAACAATGAATATAAGTGATATGAGTAATAAAAAGTGTAGTGTTTGGAAAAGGGCTGCTAGCTTCCTGGCATCTGGGCCCTGCCCCACTCCATCAGCCCCTTTACTGCTGCCTTCCGTCTTTCCTCATTGTAGTGGTCCCTCGCTCTCGAGTGGGAAGGGAGGCTACTACGCCTCAGTACAGGCAGACTGCAAATCACAGTTTGTAGGGGAAACTCCAGCCCTCTGGGTGGGACAGAGCCACAAATAGTCTCCAGCCCAGCATCTTCTGGCTGGGGCTGACAGTAATTAATAGTCTTTAAGGGAGCTCTGTCCCCTTGGATGGGGCAGAGCACAAATAGTCTATAGCCCAGCACCATCAGGTAGGGGAAGGGAGGGTACCAACAGTCTAGGCCTGCAGTCAGGGCAGAGTAGCAAAGAAGTCTCAGAGCCCAGACCCTCAGGCAGGGCCGGGCACCAAACAGTCGGGCGTCCTTACTCCAGCAGACAGCCGACAAATGCAGGCTTCTGGGCCTAAAGGAGGGGGGGCTGCCAAGCCAGGGTTAAGGTAGCAGGGGTAGGGGGATCCGGGCCCTCCCGACTCCACCGGGTCCCAATCCAGGGCCCAAACAGTGGTGGAGCGTTCCACCACTGAGTCAGCATGGAATCCCAGGGCAACATGCTGACTCACACTCCGGCAGCAGAACCAGACCAGAGTCTGGTTCCCCTGGGCTACTTCCTACCGCAGACTGGATGTAGGGCTCTGTAGTCCAAAGGTCCTCTGTCTCATTGGGGTACTCAGCCACCGGTAGTCCTCACAGCTTCTTGGGGAACTCATCTGATGGCCATCCTGGCAGCTCCTCAGGGCACTCATCTGTCTCCTCTGGCTGCAAGGCGCAGCTCCACTCGGGGCCTAGTCTGGGATCTTGTTGAGATCCCAGCTCCCTTGAAGAGCCATCTGCTCCCTCTGGTGCTCCAGCCCCAACTGAGCCCTGGGGCTCTCCTTTTATACATCCTGTCCCACCCTGGGACTTCCGGTGAGTGGGGCAGATTTAGCTCTGCCCACCAGGAGGAGTGTAGTGGTCCCTCGCTCTCCCATTCTGAGGGAAGCCACTCCACCTCACTACACACACCAAGCTCTTGCCCTCTCTTTTAAGGCTCAATACACAACTCTTCCCTCTCCCACATCTCAGCTTGTATAACCCCCATTCTACATTCTCCTCAGTCCTCTCTCTCCTGACTGCTCTGTAGGCACTGACCTTGTGTTCAAATCCCCTAGTGTAGACCTCTGTGCCAATGGGGTTCCATACAGGTACAGGGGGCTATGACAGTGGATATGATTTCAGGATTGGGACTTTAGTTTCTTTTTCTCCATGTCTCCTTCTCTTCAGGCCTTCTTTCATGCTCCCCGTGCATGGAACAACCCCCTGTGCTAAGCCATCTCGTTCCTATCCCTCTTTTAAGGTCACTTCTTTGCCTTGCAATGTTGTTCTCCTTTCTAATGCTTCCCCACCCTTCCCATTGCCCTTGGCCATTTGTGTTTGTCTGATATATGTGCTAAGCTCCATAGTGGCAGGGGATCTGCTCTCTTGCTTTTTCCTATCACACCACATACATGTATGATGACATCAAACAAACAAACAGTAATACAGGTAGATTCACTACCCACGGAGTCGGCGCCGATGATGCATTGTGCTATGGAGGAGGACAGGAAGATTTTGTAATGTGTGCCATTCTTATAGAAGCCACATTGGAAAGTGGATCCCTTATATGGTCTAGAAGCCTGTTGCACTAGTTTCTGTTATTCTGTGCTTTGATTAGACAACCATCCCTCTCCCTTTCTAAAAACCCATATACCAACATTAAGAAAAGAGACTAGCTGAAATAACATTGCATTCCATTCCATATGTGCCCCTCGTAATCCTGAAGTTCTGTTTGAATTACTTCACTTGTATCAGTACATAATACTAGATACTCTGGCAATGGGACTTGTAGAAAAGAAAGGAAAAGAGAAAACTGCCGGGTTTTAGTGGAAGTCATGTAAAATTTCTCAGGAAAATAATATTTTTTTTTAAAATGCACAATGCAAGAGAGCTTCATTAGTCACACAGTTTTCATATTACTTTTGCAAAAGACAAAGATCTAGACACTGTACCAACTCTCAGTGAAGAGACAGTCCCTGCCTTCAGGAGCTTGTTGTCTAAACAGACACGACAGGGGTGGGAGGGAAAACAGAGAGAATACTTGCCAAAGTTCACACAGCAGGAGTGTGACAGAGCTAGGATTAGACTCTAGGTTTCCTGACTCCTAGTCCAGATCTCTGGCCACACTGCCTCTCTGATGTAATACAGGGTGGCTCAATAGAAGTCTAAACATTTGAAGGCAGTCTGTCACCCTGTGTTTGAAAGCATTTACCACCAGGATGGCGTTAGTGGCCAATTTCAGATCTAGTGGACGCAGGGTCAGCCCCATGAAAGGCTATGAGAAGGAGCGGTTTCAATAGTCATTCTAAAGCCACCTGTTGTCTTGGGGGAAAGAGGACGGCAGGACAGAGTTAGAGCTGATCAGCCCAGGTGCCCGCAGTCTGCAGTACGCTCAAATGCAGGGAGAAAAATATTTAAATAGCATAAAAATCAAACAAGCTGAAATTTTCATAGAAGACAAACAAAATCTGCTTGTTTCAGAAACCAGCAGGATGAAAACTGTCTTCAACCCTTTTGCCAGCATTTGTTCTTGTTTTTTGACCAGCTCTAGTCACCACTAATAAAGGTTCTGCAGGCCTAACTCAGTGACACCTGTGCAAGCCCTTTGCCTTAAAGGAGGTTGCAAAGATGTAACAGTTTAGGCTTGTCATTGAAACTTCGTAAATAACTATGGTTAGCGCGCACAAGGAGGGCTAGAACCAACTCACTTTTAATCAGTAAAGACAGAAATCGTGACTCGGAAGGAACACGGGGAGCAGATCCGTTACCATTTCCCCCCCACCAACACTATTCCGGGAAGATTTGCATGTTAAAGTCTGGTATGTCGCAACTCCCCTGGCTAGGACTCACACACTTTAGCATTGGAAAGGGGAGTCTCAGCTCTTAGACGTCAGACCCAGATCCTCAAAGGTATTTAGGTTCCTAACTGCCATTGAAATCAATGTGAGTTAGGTGCCTAACTAACTTTGACCATCTGAGCCTTAAGGCACCGATTGTGGAACTGGCCATATGGGGATAGACTGCTCCATAAAGTCAGTGGGGCTGTGTGTGGGTGCCCTTGCATTGGCAGTTGCAGGATTGGTGCTTACGGTTATAACACTTTTAGATACAGAAACGTTCTTTCTGGTAACTTAGTGGTTTTTGTTCTATTTTCCTCTCTCCCTTAAGGTATGTCTACACTGCAACAAAACACCTGTGGCTGGCCGCTGTCAGGGCTTGTCTACACTTACTGGAGGATCCACGCTGTGGCGATCGATGCATTGGCGGTCGATTTAGCGAGTCTAGTGAAGACCTGCTAAATCGACCGCCGATCGCTCTGCTGCCTCCTGTCGACGTCGTGTAGTGTGGACCCCACGGTAAGTAGATCTAAGCTATGTTGATTTGAGTTACGCTATTCACGTAACTCAAATTGTGTAACTTACCTTGACTTTTCCCTTTAATGTAGACCAGGCCTCAGTTGACTCAGGCTGCAAGGCTATAAAAATGCAGTGTTGATCTTCCATCTCTCTCACTTTCTCTTTGTGTGTGTGTGTCTATAGGTTAGTCTGCAAGAAAAATCTCTGTGCGTGCTAGTAAATATACAGGTTCTTTTGCAGTTAGAAGTGAAGCAGTCTCCACTTTTACAAATATAAAATTGTACCAAAAGTCCTTAATTTACTCTTCAGTACTGGATCATATACTCTAGACAGTAGGGAATTAGATTTTCATCTGGAAAGAACACGTGGGTAAAATAAATTACATAATGCTAAAAATAAGCTGAATATTGGTTAGTTGTAGACCTAAAATTCATAGTGGAGTGCTCCTGTGAAATGCAGACCTAAGTTTGAAAGCAGTTTAAGGGAAGAATCTCTTTTAAATGGGTACAGTCAGTAAGATTGTACATAGAAGGGGACTTACCTGTTATAGTTATTATACAGGTGACAATCCCCATTTACACAGGACCAAATCAAGGTCCCTCACCAAAGGCTCTTATGCAAAGTAAGCTGCCATGGAATAAGAGGGAAGGTGCTCCCATGGATTGGTAACTGGTTAAAAGATAGGAAACAAAGGGTAGGTATAAATGGTCAGTTTTCAGAATGGAGAGAGGTAAATAGTGGTGTCCCCAGGGTCTGTTCTGGGACCAGTTCTATTCAACATATTCATAAATGATCTGAAAACGGGGGTAAACAGTGAGGTGGCAAAATTTGCAGATGATACAAAATTACTAAAGATAGTTAAGACCCAGGCAGACTGCGAAGAGCTACAAAAGGATCTCTCAAAACTGGGTGAATGGGCAACAAAATGGCAGATGAAATTTATTGTTGATAAATGCAAAGTAATGCACATTGGAAAGCATAATCCCAACTATACGTATAAAATGATGGGGTCTAAATGAGCTGTTACCACTCAAGAAAGAGATCTTGTGTATAGTTCTCTGAAAAACATCCACTCAATGTGCAGCGGCAGTCAAAAAAGCAAACAGAATGCTGGGAATAATTAAGAAAGGGATAGATAATAGGACAGAAAATATCATGTTGCCTCTATATAAATCCATGGTGTGCACACATCTTGAGTACTGTGTGCAGATGTGGTCGCCCCATTTCAAAAAAAGATATATTGGAATTGAAAAAGGTTCAGAAAAGGGCAACAAAAATGATTAGGGGTATGGAACGGCTTCCGTATGAGGAGAGATTAATAAAACAGGGACTTTTCAACTTGGAAAAGAGACGGCTAAGGGGATATATGATTGAGGTCTATAAAATCATGACTGGTGTAGAGAAAGTAGATAAGGAAGTGTTGTTTACTACTTCTCATAACACAAGAACTAGGGGTCACCAAATGAAATTAATAGGCAGCAGGTTTAAAACAAATAAAAGGAAGTATTTCTTCACACAATGCACAGTCAACTTGTGGAACTCCTTGCCAGAGGATGTTGTGAAGGCTAAGACCATAACAGGGTTCAAAAAAGAAATAGATAAATTCATGGAGGATAGGTCCATCAATGGCTATTAGCCAGGATGGGCAGGAATGGTGTCCCTAGCCTCTGTTTGCCAGAAGCTCGGAATGGGTGACAGGATGGATCACTTGATGATTACCTGTTCTGTTCCTTCCCTCTGGGGCACCTGGCACTGGCCACTGTCAGAAGACAGGATACTGGGCTAGATGGACCCTTGGTCTGACCCACTAGGGCCATTTTTATGATTTTATGTTAATCCATGGTTCATTGCCAAAGTATTGGACTCCTTTGGGTCAGACAAAGCATTCTGATAAGCTTGATGTGTGTAGTACCAAAGCCTGGGGAACACATCTTCAACAAATTTGGGGGCCTTTTAACATCAGCTAATTCTAGGCTCCTGTATTTATTTGTACTCATATACTCTATTTGAGTTTATGAATTAGTACCTGTCGGGACTTGTGAGGATACCTTGTTATAGTCCTTTTCCTTTGTCTTGTTTTTAACTAGTATTGTTCCTTCAAAAATATGCTCTAAGGCATAAATGGAGAAAGCAAACCGTATGTTGCTTACAAGTAAATCATAATGTTAACTCAAGAGTTAAGTAAAGAAAAAATAATGTAATAGTAACTGAGAAAAGCAGCAGATTAAAATTGCAAAGTCACTTACAAAACAGATTCTAAATGCCCATGTTAATGCGCAAATCCTTTAGAACAGAACGGTGGCAGAATAACTATAAAGCTCTGCAAGCCCTCTTTTACTTGAAAGCAGTACTCTGAGCATTTTTGTGTCATAATAGTCTGGAGTGGCACAGGAAAGATAGATGGATAGCCATGGAAACCAGCACTGCACTGATGACAGGATGCTCAACATTACTAGCAGGTATCTGAATATGTTCCATGCTTGAACAGTTCAACAGAACATATATCGTATTTAATTTTACTTACATGCATAAGAAAAGTGGAGCCAAGTCATTTGAGCAGATGAGCAGGTGGAGAGTTGGTCCAATTTATATTTTGGAAATACATGCATCTAGAGCTCTGGCTAGGACCTTATACATAGTCTGAAATATGTGCTTTGTACAGGATACAGCAGATTTGAAACCTTCAGGACTGGGAAAGAGCCAGGCATTTCAAATGAGCAATGTATCATTTTGCTTTTGGAAATTGTATTGGAAGGTGGTAAGAACATGTAGAAGCAAATGTTTAGCTTTGCCGTCTCATTTTGCATGCCCACTGTTTTTACATCTCAACTGATTGCACCTTCAGAAGTGGACCTGTGCGTAATGTGCATCTACAAATGGCCACTTCCAACAAGTTTGTCTTTGTTTGCAAACATAAAGTTACAGGGGGGCCCGAACTAGAACTCTGCATCCAAACCACCCTGAACTTGGGTGCAAATCTGAACTCTCCCATCTCCATACTTGGCAGTTCAGATCAAGTTCTAAAATGGGTCCAGACTGGAATTCTGAATCCAAATACCCCTGGACACAGGGAAGCTCAGCTCGGAGGATCTGGATTCAAACTGAGCCCATCCTCTGAAGTTAGCTGTTATTAACACTGTGAACTCCATGATGGCTGAGAGTCATTTCGAAGCTTTTATTGGTCTCTTATGCAGCACTCATTTTCACTGTGAATGGAAAGAAACAGGGGCTCATACAGCCTGTCTCCTGGGCCTTGCGGTTGTCCTCTTTTCAATGTGCTGTCCAGCAGCACAGCCAGGTCCGGAGCGCAGGGGGAGCGGCGCTATAAAAAGTCGCCTCCCCCTGTACTCACCCGGCGACGCTCCGGGTCTTCGGTGGCACTTCGGCGGCTCACTCCGGGTCTTTGGTGGTACCCGCCACCAAACTGCCGCTGAAGACCCGGAGCGCCGCCGGGTGAGTGCAAGAAGCGGCGCTTAAAAAGAAGCGGCGCCTTTTTTAAGTGCTGCTAAAAAAAAGGCGCTGCTTCCGCCGCTTCTGCTCAAGGGGGAGCGGCCGCTCCCCCTGCTCCCCCCCTGGCTATGCTACTGGTGCTGTCTGAGTGCAAGGCGAATCTAGGATTTGCCGTACAGCATTAAATCACCCAGTATCCTGCCTCTGGCATTAACCAGCGCTGAATGATTCAGAGCATTATGGCAAAATTGATTAACTGCGGTAAAAGATCTGAGATGGGATAAGAAGGAAACAAGCTACAGCAGCCACACCCAGTGCCATTAAAAGCTTCTTGGGTGAGGTATTTACATGATCAGTGCTACACTGAAACCTGCCTTTAGAATAAACAAATATTTGTTCCAGTATTTACTTATGGAGCTTGAATTTGATAAAATACCCCAACACTAGAGAAGAGTCAGATTCAACATTTTTTTCTTGTTTCACACATTTTCTCTTTTTCTTTGTTATATTAATTTAAAAATTACCTAGATATTATCTCAGAAGGGAAATGGACAGAAGTGATAGAAACAAAGGAGAGCTCAAGACCAAGACAATATGTATGTGATCTGTTTGGTGTATGCCCCTATTTTGTTTCTATGGCAATGCAACAAAACAGAAACTGCTGCTAGTTTGACTTTTTGTTTTTCAGTGAAATTGAGATGTATTCTAGATGTGAATAAATGATTAGTCTTTCTGCAACTAAGAGGAAGCGTTAATCTAGATTTCCTTTCTGTATGAAAGGATCTGTTTGTATAAACTGAGTACCATTCTGGTCGCTATTCCGATAAATCTTCATTTTGATATACCACCTGACTGCAGCAATAAAGATCCTAGCGAACTGACAATACTTAAGGTAACTCACTTCTTGTGGGGAATAAACAGTGTTTATTGTTTATGTTGGGCCATATTCTCCTCTCACCTGAACTTCACTGAAGTCAATGGAGCAGTATAGATGGAACTTTAAAACCCAAGGTAGCCCATTACCTATAAAGATAGTGAATTAATTCTGGTAACATAAGGTCCCATTTGACTCTTTATACACTGCCAAAACCCTGTAAGTGTTGAGGAAATGATTCATTAAAAGACCCTTCAGGTAAGTTCTACCATGTTTCCAACTTTCTTCACAGTAGCCACCAGCTTGCATTTATGCCCTTTCAGTGGGAAAGAATGGACTTGTGGTTAAGGCACTGGGCCAGAGCTGTGGGTTCGGTTCCTGGCTCTGCCATGGACTTCCTATGTGAACTCGAATAAATTACTTAGGTGCTTAAATACCTTCAAGGATTTGGCCCTAACTCCCACGCATTTCAAAGATCTGAGTCTTTCTGTCCCTCAGTTCCCCCTCTAAAAAGTGGGGATAATAATGCTTCCTTTGTCTATTTAGTCTGTAAGTTATTTGGGGCAGGGACTGTCTTTTCCCCGTGTATGTACAGCTTCACTCTCTGATGTACAGCTAGCACAATAGGCTTCACTCTCTGTTGAAGCGTCTAAGTGTGATTATAGGATCAATAATAACTATCTACTGAGAGGCCTCAAAAATCAGCCGTCTCCCAGAGACCCTGAATGAACTCCCTCCCTTACTAGACCATCGCCCTCCCCCAACACCTGCATACAAAATACTTGTATTCCCACCTCTTTTTAAGATCTATGGTGGAGTCCAGCTGTTGTCAACCCTGGGCCACAGATTTCTGCATTTTAAGACTTACATCCTTTGAATTTCAGGTGGCAATCCGAGTTGCGTCAAACGCTCACTGAACTTAAGGTGGAATTACACATGGCATGGTGAAGAGGCACCTGAACCCCCCCTAAGATCTTTCAAGATGGGGGAAGCTGATAGGGTTACAGAAAGGGCAGAGGTAAGGTGTAAGGCAAAAGAGATGATGGCAGCTTCTTGGAGGGCTAGGGAGGGTAGCAGGGTCAAGATGGGGGTTCCCCCGTGAGGAGAGAGGAAGTGCTTGTTGGAGAATAGGGAATGAAGTACAAGACTGGAAGACTGATTAAAGTTAGAATAAGCATTTAAACTTCTGGATGTAATACTGAATTCTCTCCCATCGCTAATTATTAAAACCCTGGTTCAGCAACATATTTAAGAACGTGCCCAACTTGAACCTTAAGTGTAGTCCCATCCTACTTCCTGAATTAAGGCCTAAATGAAAAGAAACCGAATAAAACAGAGGCCTACGGTGAAAAGGTGCGATCAGACTTCCAGTACATTTCTAACATTTTCCCCACACTGTATTGTAAAGCACACTCTTGTGGTGAAGGGGAGTTAATGCACATTTGAATGATGCCCTTTCATCATACTACAGGAATAAACATGCAGGAACAAATGCAATGCTGCCTGTCTTCCATTTTGCATAGGGTGTAAGTTGGCATTGAATTTAGGCCATTGAGCAAACACCAGCTGATGGATTTTAAGGCTAAAGCCAACAGTGTTTATGTACACTAGTCAGAAATATGTAGTATTGTTATAACGCATAGCACTTATACACCACCCATCTTCTGTAGATCTCCAAATGCTTTATAAAGCTGGGTGAGCATCATGGCCCCCATTTTACAGATGATGAAACCTGAGTTCTCAGAGAGACTCACACCGGGCCAGTGTGTAATTCAGCACAATTATTATAGTCCCATTTCTGCAGAATAGAGTGCATTTCTGGGGAAATGGACATCCTGGGTATAGGACAACAGAGGGGGTTCTTTGGAGACCAACTCACCTAGCAGGAATTGGATGAGATATGAGAATAAATGTAAGTGTTGAAATTTAAAATCACCACCATGAATATTTAATTGTATCTTGTATCCCCCATCCTCTCCAAACCCCTTGAATATGATTTTGGGTGCCCAACTCGAGAGATCTTATAGGTCTGTGTAATGGGGTTGCTGTTTACCGCTAGTGCGCCTCCTTGCATCTCTCACTGCATCAGGTGCCTCCTTGCTGCTCGCTTGGTGAGAATCTTTCTTCGGGTAACTTGGTTTCTGGCTAGGTCACCATTTAATCCAGCTCTTCTAGGGTTACAAAGCCCAACGGGACCACTATCCAAATGCCATCTCTAGACGGAGTTCAGCCCCAGCTCGAGGGTCTATACCCCTACACCAGTGGTTGGCATGGAAACCTGAGCCCAGGATTCCGGCCCAGGGATGTACAACCAGCAAGCCAGGTCTGCTCAGGCCGTAGATAACTGGTTCCTTCCCATACTCGGGGGGGAGGGGACATAATTTAAAGGGGAGGACACATGATTTCCCCACGTCCTCTGCCCAGTGGACCCCCCCCCCCCGCCCTGTGCTGCCACGCTCTCCCCGCCTGACGTTACCTGCAAGACGGGGGGTGCTCTGTCCTTCTCTCTCTGCATGCCTCCCTCCCGACCCCAGCACATTCGGCCATCTCCCTGGCCAGGCAAGGAGGGGACGGAGCCACTTCTGCCTGAGAGAGCCTGGCTGGGAGACAGTGGGCTTGGATGCCAGGGACAGGGGCCTAGTGAGCCGGAGGCCCCCTCCCACTCCACATGTGTGGCCCTATCCCCAGCAGCCGAGCCTGGATAGGGAGTGGGCTGCTGCTGTCTCCCAGCCAGGTTCCCTCAGGCAGAAGTGGCTCCGTCCCACTCCCTGTCCGGCTGCCAGGGAGAGTGGCCAAACGTGCTGGGGGGGGGGGAGTGGAGGGGAGGCGCAGGGAGAGAAGGACAGAGCCCCTCTTCCTCCCTGCCCCTGTCAGGCCAATCTGGGGGGGCAGTTGACCCCCTAGGTTCCTCCAACACATTGCCTCTGGCTCAGATCTCGTCCCTGTAGCTGTTTCCCTGGGCTCCTTCCTACCCAGCCTCTATCTTCTTGCCTGTTTCTGGGTTTATCACTGGAGCTTACTCCATTCCCTGTGGCCACTTCACCCTTCCTATCCTTTTACTAGACTCCTTACTCCAGGGCAGGATCTCAGGGCTTACTCTCCCCACTAGACTTCCTCCTTGTCCCTGACCGCCTCCCTTCTCCCAAGGAGTGACTGCAGGCTCCTTTCCCTTCAGGCCCCTTCTTTTTCTTTTCTTTTTTTTTTTAAATGGCGAAGCAGACTTGACTGAATAGCCTGTAGGCGCAAGTAGAGGAGGGGCACTAGGGGACAAGAGCTGAGGAAGCGTTGTTTATGACTTTGTCCTCACCCACAACCATTTCAGATTTGGGGACAACTTATACCTTCAAGTCAGTGGCACTGCTATGGGTACCCACATGTCCCCACAGTGTGCCAACATTTTTATGGCTGACTTAGAACAACGCTTCCTCAGCTCTCGTCCCCTAGCGCTCCTCCTCTACTTGCACTACATTGATGACATCTTCATCAGATGGACCCATGGGAAGGAGGCCCTTGAAGAATTCCACCTGGATTTCAACAATTTCCACCCCACCATCAACCTCAGCCTGGACCAGTCCACACAAGAGATCCGCTTCCTGGCCACTACAGTGCAAATAAGTGATGGGCACATAAACACCACCCTATACCGGAAATCTACTGACCGCTATACTTACGCACATGCCTCCAGCTTCCATCCAGGACACATCACATGGTCCATTGTCTACAGCCAAGCCCTAAGATACAACCAAATTTGCTCCAATCTCTCAGACAGCGACAAACACCTATAAGATCTTTATCAAGCATTCTTAAAACTACAATACCCACCTGGGGAAGTGAGGAAACAGATTGACAGAGCGAGACGGGTACCCAGAAGTCACCTACTACAGGACAGGCCCAACAAGGAAAACAACAGAACACCACTGGCCATCATGTACAGCCCCCAGCTAAAACCTCTCCAGCACATCATCAACGATCTACAATCTATCCTGGAAAATGATCCCTCACTCTCACAGACCTTGGGAGGCAGGCCAGTCCTCGCTTACAGACAGCCCCCCAACCTGAAGCAAATACTTACCAGCAACTACACACCACACCACAGAAACACTAACCCAGGAACCAATCCCTGTAACAAACCTCATTGCCTACTCTGTCCCCATATCTACTCTAGTGAAACCATCAGAGGACCCAACCACATCAGCCATACAATCAGGGGCTCATTCACTGGCACATCTACTAATGTGATATATGCCATCATGTGCCAGCAATGCTCCTCTGCCATGTACATTGGCCAAACTGGACAGTCTCTATGTAAAAGAATAAATGGACACAAATCGGACATCAGGAATGGTAACACACAAAAGCCAGTAGGAGAACACTTCAATCTTCCTGGACATTCTATAACAGATTTAAAAGTAGGATCTGCCTTTCAGTCACTGCACACAAGCATCACTTGTTTTCCATCTAGCTGAATCTACCAGTTTGGGTTTCCCATTGCTTCTGCTGTATTTAACATAAGAATGGCCCTACTGGGTCAGACCAAAGGTCCATCTAGCCCAGTATCCTGTCTTCTGACAGTGGCCAGTGCCAGGTGCCCCAGAGGGAATGAACAGAACAGGTAATCGTCAAGTGATCATCCCCTGTTGCTCATTTCCAGCTTCTGGCAAACAGAGGCTAGGGCCACCTTCTCTGCCCATCCTGGCTAATAGCCATTGATGGACCTATCCTCCATGAATTTATCTAGTTGATCCTGTTATGGTCTTGGCCTTCACAACATCCTCTGGCAAGGAGTTCCACAGGTTGACTGTGCATTGTGTGAAGAAATACTTCCTTTTATTTGTTTTAAACCTGCTGCCTATTAATTTCATTTGGTGACCCCTAGTTCTTGTGTTATAAGAAGTAGTAAACAACATTTCCTTATCTACTTTCTCTACACCAGTCATGATTTTATAGACCTCAATCATATCTTCCCTTTGCCCTCTCTTTTCCAAGCTGAAAAGTCCCAGTCTTATTAATTTCTTCTAATTTATCTCTGGAGTCCTGTGACAAATAGCAAATAGCTCCAGGCTGGGTTACATTAGACCATAAGAATGGTCGTACTGGGCCAGGCCAATCTCACCTAGTATTCTGACAGCAGCAGGTGCTTCAGAGGGAATGAACAGACCAGGGCAATTTTGAGCGATTCATCCCCCTGTCGTCCGGTACACCAAGGCTTGGCTGACGCTGGGGAAATTTCCCCCATATCATAGAATCTCAGGGTTGGAAGGGACCTTAGGAGGTCATCTAGACCAATCCCCAATTTTTGCCTCAGATCCCTAAATGGCCCCCTCAAGGCTTGAACTCAGAACCCTCAATTTAGCAGGCCAATGCTCAAACCACTGAGCTATCCCTCCCCTCTAATCAATTTTTAAGCTGGTTCATCTGAGCCAGTGATGCTTGTCTCACATAGACCTTTAACTCAGGGAACCCTCTTCACTCACACAGGGCTGGACACGATCTTTCCCTTAATTAGGTAGGAAAGATTCTGGATTGAGGCCACTGCTCAGGGCAAGGTGAGGAGGGGATGTTTATTGGCAGCCACGCCCAGAAGCATTGTGCCTGAGGAGCACTGTGGGAGCAGCCTCTGCCACCTCATGTTGAGGTATGTGCTTTTCTCTGCGCCAGCCCAGCTCCACTGCCAGAATACAGGAGCCTAGGGGAGTATGGGGAGAGGGGAAGTTGCCATGGTGCTGCCCTTGCCTTCTGCCCTTTTGGAGCTGCTGTCTATGCTAATCCTCCTCAATCCAGTAGCAACTGGGAGAGCAAGGACCAGGATGGTAGCGGGAAGGGGAGAATGTCCCTTGCCCTCTCCCCTGACGTGTGCACCGGGACAGAGAGAAGCATTGAGGAATGGTTTGTGCCTCTCAGAAGGATGGGAGAACCTTGGGTGAACAACATGGAGAAAAGCCAGGCAGCAATGAAAAGATTCTCTATAGTCTCTGTCCACCATCTATGGAAACCTGCACAGAACACTTCCACAATCCATCAGCTCCTCAGCTGTCCAGCAGGGGCTCCCTCTACTCCTCAGGGCAGAGATCACCCTCAGCTTCGGTTTGCGCTGAGAGCTAATCTGTTTAAATTAGAAAACACTGATGTTTTGAACATACTGGGTATTTCATCTGATGTTACCATTCGGGATACTAATGTACCAGCTCGTCTGCTTCTATTGCATTGAGTCACAGATATTATTCACGGACCCCAGCAAGATGGTTTGACAGTATAATTTTAGCTTAAAAAACATCAGCCCAAACAAGCGCTGAAATCTTTCCTAGCATTATAAAAACTCCCTATTTAAAAGTGCATTTGAACAATAAACATACCAGTGGCTCACAAAAATATCACTAAAAGATCCAAGACATGCTGAATCTTTTACAAGGGTTCTACATATTAATTTTTTATTTTCCAGCTAGTGGAAACATGCCATATTTGCATTTTTGAGCCTGACTAGTTTTAATTCCGTTTTTTTATTGTACAAGCTAAAGAGGAACATTTACTTTGTTTTCACTGATTAGTTATACAATTATTCCTTTCAGATACTACATGAACCATGAACCATCATATTATAGTCTTTTGCTAATGCACTCTGGAGGAGCTATTTACATGAAAAACACAATACACAAATGTAATGAATTTCTCAGATGAACACATTGGTAATATAAAGTAATCACTTTTTTTATACAGCCAAAATTCATTAAACTTTTCTCAATTAGCAAAGTGACTTTTCTAAATAAGCTAGTGAGTGAGTGACAGCCACTCATACAACCCTGCTGGATTGTATGATATTGCTTGGTGCATTATACTAGGAGGACCAAAAAACAAAAAAAAAGAGTTCATCTTAATAAATGTCAGGTAATGCTGACTCCCAAAGAACTCGATAAATATCAGGTTCATTTGTTTTTTTAATGAAGCTGCTTTTAAAGAGTGACTGGATTTTATAAGTTCTTACATTGTAAGGTCACAAGGGATCATATAGTCCGACCTCCTTGTCACAGGGTCAACTCACCACTAAGGCCCCCCTCCTCCTGGCCACTCTGGGGATTAGCTCCACTCCAGTTGCTGCACCCTCTGGTGGTGTGGCCACCTATCTCTGCGGTCACCCTGTCGCTGCTCTTGCCCCAGGAGCTGCAGCTTCCTGTCGGTGACTTGGCCCTCTGGCCAGGTCACTATGGTCCTCCCCTTCCAGGGTATCAAAGTCTTCTGAGGCAAACTATCCCAGGCAGTCTGTTCTCCACGGTCAGGTCTACACCACTTCCCCAGTGGCTAGGAGGGGAACTTGGGCCCACCCTCTTCTTTGGGTTCCAGCTCAGGGGCCCTCACTTCAGCTGCCAAGGTCTACCTTATGCCATATCTTGCTGCCTTTCCCCTGAGCCTTTCTGACTCACCTCCTTCTCCGGGATTTTCCAGCCTAAACTCCCTCCTCCAAGGGAGTAAATATAGGCTACCTATCTCTAGAGCCCTAAACACACCTCCCTTCTCCCAGGGAGTGATTGCAGACTGCTTCCCTGCTGCTCCCAGCTGCTCTCAGCTCCTCGGCTTTATACAGGCCCCTCCTATTCCTGTCCCACTATCCCTCCTTTAATCAATCCGTACTCCCTGGCTCTCCTGCCAGGTGCAGCCTGGGGAGTTAATTGGCCCACCTGGCCATCTTAACCCCTTCTAGTCTTATGTGGGGTGGGCACCCCATCACATTCCTAGAACCTCCCCCAGTAATTACTGCATCAAGCCCATAACTACTGTTTGAGTAGATCGTAAAGAAGCCATCCAGTCTTGATTGAAAGACTTCAAGTAAAGGAGAATTCACCACATCCCTAGAGAGATTGTTCTCATGGCTAATGAATTATCCTCACTGAGGAAGGGGCAGGAGTTCAAAAATCAAAAGACAGACCCAAAAGATGGCTTTTGATTTTTGAACTCCCTCTGCCCATTCCTCAGTGTACGTGGGCATGATGTCAATTAGTGTTGCCCACTCTCTCAAATGTATTGGTTAAGGTAATTTTGGTTCCACTGAAGGAGCTCTCACCCCCATCTGCTCATCCCTTGACAAGCAATTAATTCTGCACCCCCAGCTCCCACCAGTGCAACTCCCTATTAGTTTACGCTCCCCACCACAGTTCACTCCCCCAGCTCCTCAGTTCTGCCCCCAGCCTCACCTCTGCTTCTCATAGACTAAAGCCAGCAGGGCCCATCATGATCATCTAGTCTGACCTCCTGTACCTTGCAGGCCACAGAACCTCACCCACCCATTCCTGTAATAGACCCCTAACCTCTGGCTGAGTTACTGAAGTCCTCAGATCATGATGCAAAGACTTCAAGTTACTGAGAATCCACCATTTACACTAATTTAAACCTGCAAGTGACCCATGCCCCACGCTGCAGAGGAAGAAGAAAAACCCCTAGGGTCTCTGCCAATCTGACCCAGGACGAAATTCCTTCCCAACCCCAAATAGAGAGGTCAGTTAGACCTTGAGGATGTGGACAGGACCTGCCAGGCAGACATTGAGGAAAGAATTCTCTGTAGTAACTCAGAGTCCTCCCCATCTAGTGTCTCATCACCAGCCATTGGAGGAGATATGTGCTGCTAGTAGTCGCAGATCAGCTACAAGCCATCATAGGCAGTCCCATCATACCATCTGCAGCTGATGAAGCAGGCCAACCCGTTTGAGTTAGAAATATCGTTTCTGGAGTGGGGACAGTTGCTCCGGGCACTCTGCTCTTGGGGCCAGATCCCCTACTGACTATTGACGTCAGTGGAACTGTGTTGATTCACACTAGCTGAGGATGTGGCCTACTGAGATTGAATGTTTCAAAAGAGAACAAATCCCACATGTTTTAAAATCAGTCTTATTGGATTCAAAAGAATATATCTATATGTATTAGATTTCTTTCTAAAGGCATGACTGAAACACACAGTCAGCTCACTAGTGAGAGTCTGGATTTGCTAGATAGACTGTTTGAGCTGCAACTTGAGTAGATAGCCATGGAAGATGCAACTTCTCAGGGAAATAAAAATCTGGCTTTTGAAAACACACACACACACACACACTTTATTGACTACAGTAAAATAATTACAGCAATCACCACTTCCATCTAGTTTGCATACATTGATTCACTTCTGCTTAACACAGAATGAAAGCAATGCAGTCCTTGAAATGCCTAGAAAAATACAGGTGCATCTCGTGACGCAGAAAATAAGGCCTGCATCACACCTATGAACTCGGTGGGGTTACACTGATTAACACCAGCTAAGAATCAGGCCTCAGGTTTCTGAAATCTGAGGGTGAGTTCTTGATTGAACCACAGCTATGGAAGTATTTTAGAGGCCTCAGGGTGCATTTACTTGCTGTTACTGTCAAAAGACTTGTATGCTCTTTGCCCAGGCCTTAGAGCCGCCTCCCTCCAGAGTTCTGGGAGCTGACATGACGACAGCAAATCAGCATGTTCTCATGTACCATTACTGCAGTGGTAGCCGTAGGCATTGGTGCAGTAAATGTATATTTTGGGCACCACACAGCAGGGATTTCCCCAAAATCCCCTGCCCCCATGTCACCACCCTGGGTTTCCTGGCCTTGGCTACACTTACAAGTTACAGCGTAATAAAACTGCCGGCAGCGCTGTAACTCATTAACTGGCTACACTTGCAAGGCACGTGCAACGCTGTATCTCCTCAGATACAGCGCTGCATGTACTCCACCTCCCCGAGAGAAATAGCAACTGTTGCGAAGTGGGTGGAACGCTGGTCTTTCAGTGTAGCCGAGGAACAACGCAGTTACTGATCTCCGGAAGCTGCTTTGTTTTGAAACGGCACTTCCAGGTTGGAGTTCAGAGCTCCCTGGAGCTGCTACAAACACAGCTTTACAACCACAGCTACTTTTTGCAGGCAGAGGGTGGGAAAGAGGGGAGGGGCTCCGTTAGGAATACCTTGGACAGAGACGGCGGGGGGGGGGGGGGGAGGCTCCGTTTCCTCTCTTTTATCTGCTCTTTAAAAACAAACAAAGCCCCTGCTGTTTGCTTTCAGTGATTGAGAGAGAGGCAGGGGATGTGGAGGTGTGGAAATAATGAGCTGACACTCTGTGGAGATTTCAAAAACCCCCTCTCTCTCTCAAAACGCTCCCTGTCAAAGTCCCCCTCACCCCCCCATTTGAAAAGCACGTTGCAGCTACCTGAATGCCCATAATGCACCGCTCCCAATACAGCTGCAAGTGCCGCAAATGTAGCCACGTCAGTGGTAGTTACTGCGCTGGTGGCTGCCAGTGTGGACAGGCTGCAGCGCTTTCCCTACTCAGCTGTACGAACACGGGTTTAACTAACAGTGCTGTACATCTGCAAGTGTAGCCAAGGCCTCAGATACATGCTGCCACCACCAAGCTTCTCACTTGGAAATGTTACCTCAGAGAACCCCTCCCTCTGCTCCCTTGTTATAAGGATGCTGTCGCCAGGAGCAGGGGTCCCCTAATAAGTATGGTCGGTGTTCTTCAAAGGCCCCTGCAGAAATTCCCATTCACCACAGCTCCACTCCAGACTGAATTAACAAACTTGTAATTTATTATTTACAATTAAAAACCTATGAATGAACTCCAGTACTGATCATCCGGCAGTGCCCACTTTCATATCCCAGTTCAGGCTTCTTTTTCATAAGCTACGGAGTCCGATGTTCTTTCAGTCTGGTCTCACCACTACTCTTGACTGCTCTCAGCCTTCAGCAAGCCTGAACTGAGCTGCCTGGGCTGGCAAGTCTCTACACTTGCACCTCCAATGGTCCTCCTCCCACTGCTGACTTTTGAATGAACATTCGGGGGTGGCTCCCAGCAACCCCAAAGTGCACTCACAAAATCCTTGGGTTTCAAACCACTGTCTCTCTTCCAACCATGTATTTTACCTTCCACATACCTTTGACTGAAAATATATACACAACATGTACCCTTGACTTCTCCACACCTTGTCTGCGCACTCTCTCCCTGTTCTTCTGGTGCTGCACGGTCACCTCTTTGCCTGTAATGGTGCTGCTGCTGTGTGTGTGTGTCCTGGGTTTGATCCTTGCCCGTGACCTTAATATCTGTGTGTACGTGGCCATGGATTGATGGACATGTAATAAACGACAGTGAGCTATTACCACTTGAGTATATAGTACGGAGGAGCAAAATTGTCTTTTGCTTAGGGCACCATGATGCCTACGCTAGTTCTGCTTTCCTGGAAATACGGCACCACCTTCCCAAGACATGGTTCTTTTGGCAGTCTAGAGAGGTAACATATTCTCTCTCATGGGCAGAGAAGAGAACGATAATAAATACCCTTTTCTATATGCAGTGTTGGTATAGTTGTGTGGATCCCAGGATATTAGAGACAAGATGGGTGAGGTAATATCTTTTATTGAACCAACTTCTGTTAGTGAAAGAGACCAGCTTGTGAGCTTACACCTGAAGTAGAGCTCTGTGTAAACTCAAAAAGCATGTCTCTCTCACCAACAGAAGTTGGTCCAATAAAAGATATTACCTCGCCGACCTTGTCTCTCTAATAAAATACCCAAGCTGCACATCTGTCAATGACTGGTAATCCAAGGTACCCCCTTTCTCTTGAGATTCTTTCTTTCTAGACAATAAATCCATTGCTGGGGCCAATATGGCAATTGTCACACAGATCAATGTTTCCTGAAATCAAAATGATGGGTCAAGTCCTGGCCTCCCAGTAAGTCAATGGGAGTTTTCCATAGGAACAAGATTTGGCCCAAAGTCAAGCACAGTGTGTAAAAAGCAATAACAGCTGGTAGGAGTTTGGAGTCTTGATACGGAGAATACCTTCCCGTGCCTTTTACGCAGATCATATTGTTATAGCGTGGGCCTGACCTACTTTGCTTTAATAAGCTCATCTGTGTGCAATGAAAAGATAAGCAAAAACACCACTCCCGTTCCAAAAAATCTATGCTATCTATATGTGCCATCCGTTTTACGGGTGCTGATAAGGACCTGATTGTGCAGTTGTCATGCAGGCAAAACCTTCATTGACATTAAGGAGAGTTTTGCCTGCACAAGGGCGGCAGAACTGGGCCCTGTAAGGGGGCCAAAAAGGACGACAGCATCAGACTCTGCAGAGATATTTGGAACTGCAATAATGCTGCACGACAGGATCTGTGTATAAAGCACCTGAAGATGCTTTCTACATCAAGACACAAGTGGCTTCGGGGGAAGATTTTCAAAGGCAGATGCCCTCTTCCTGCTGAAAGTCTATGGGAGTTGGGCCCCTAAATCCCATTTGTTCCTTCAACAATCCCTTCTTTCATTTTCAGAGGTGCCAAACCCCAACAGTCTTGAAAGAACATCATTTATCTGCGACAGATTTGGGCCCCAGTTCAGCAAAGCACTTAAGCAGGTGCTTAAAACTAAGCACGTCCTTAAGTACTTCGCTGAATAGGGATGGAGCTCAGTTCAGCATAGGCTTATGCACTTTACTTAATCAAAGCCTTAGGCCCAGATCCTCAAATGTATTTTGGCACCTAACTCCCATTGAGGATCTGGGCCTTAGTCATTTTGTCTAGATATGACACAACCTAACATAGCAGATAGGAACAATGGGCCAAATCCCACCTGGATGTATTGAGCTGAGACCTGGCCTGATCTGAGTGATTAACACATAAAGGGAGGCCCCATTTCCTGAACTCCCCCCCCCCCATTTCCCCCTGCCTTTGAGCCTGATCCACTTAGCACAGCAGGGCTGTACCTGAATGACAAAGGCTGGGGTCAAACCGAGTCCTTGGGAAGCTGAGTGGAAAGAGGGGAATCTCAGCCATATAACTCCACTGAAGTCAAGGGAGTTACACCACAGAAGAACTTGGACCATCACGGTTTGACAGGGATGCGAAGCAAGGCAAGAGAACTGTATCTCAACTAGCAGAACTGCAACGCGGGGCTTTTCCATCAAGGAATAAATGCCCACAATACTTAAGGGTCAACAGCACCTTCACTTGCTATTCCTAATGTTAATACGTGGTACTGTGGGACATCTCTAGTTCATGTTCTTTCTAGTTAATAATAGCCTTTGGGCAGGCCTTCCTTTCCTAGGAGGGCAGGCTAATGCAATACTCACTGAGTTGCAGCTGCTGGCTTGGAATCGTCAATAGGTCATAAACCTACCACCACACAGGAAAGACAATGAGATTATATATACTCCTACTACCTCCAATTATAGTAAGAGCAACAATTATAAGGCTGTACTCCTACAGCCACCCTAGGGAGAAAATGAGAGGAAAATGTTCCATTAGCCTAATGAAGAGAGTGTACTAGAGCTACAGTCAAATTTTCTCACTATTAGCCCCTGCAGCGTGCCACTAACACACAAGGGAAGCAGGGATCACAGGGTAACAATTAAAGCTCCTGACAATCGGCCCCTATGATGTACATGCCTCTAACCTGATGAGAAAATTAAAAAGAGTCACATTTACATTTTCTCGCCATTCACTTCTGCAACATACAAGCGTCATTTGCCGATGAGAGAGCGAGCAAATCAAAGTTTGTCTCTGATCAGGTGTGCACGATGCCTATACAATGCCGTCGGACCTGGGCAGCATAGCCCTGTGTGTCCAGAATCATTGTGACATGTTCTTGCTAGTCCTGGAGTCACTGGAAGGCACACAGAGATGGTTACGTTTTTTGTTATTTAACAGAGATGAAAGAGGTGCTGTTAAATTTTCACCTCACCTAATGAGGGAAAAGGTGGCTAGAAATGATGTGGGTAATTTTCTGGTGTATACTGCCGCTGCAATAGCCTTGTAAAAGAAGAAAAGCAAGAGAGAGAAGGAATAGAGGCTTAGGAGATGGAAAAAGTTGGGCCCTTAATGTATGCGATTAACAATGTAGGGACAATTTAGCCGTCGCATAGTTGGATATAATACCTATTGAGCTCAAGGAGAGTTGCATCCTTTTGCACTAGGGGTGAATCTGGTCCATATGGTAGCCAAGATTGAAAGCCAGCATTTACCAAGAATTGCCACAACACGGTACCTGACATACCCCAGTTATTACCTATTCTAAAACTGGGGAAATCCTGCTGTATCTCAGATAGCACGGTGTAGCCAATGTTGGTGGAAACTGACATTTTGATGGTGACTGCTAAGTGACACAGTGGATTAGGTACTTCACTTAAAAACCCTGGGGTGAAATGCAGTCCCAGTGTAAGTGGGCACAGCTCTGTTGGGAGAGATGCCCTGATTTACACTAAAGATAAATTTGAATCTGTTTTCCAGTTGCTGCTTAGATGATGGCTGGATGGTTGCATCGTCAAGCCAGATTTAAATTGGCTATGGATCTGGTCCATAATCCGTGATGGCTTTATAAAATGGGAAGTGGACAAACTACAATGGCAGTAAAATCCGTGCATGTAGCAGGGACTGAAAGCACTTCCCAAGCCGGTGAACTGGAGGCGTGGCTCAACAATTAATCCCCCAAATTAATGTGTTCAGTTTGCAGTGCTCACCACACAAGGTGATCTGCACATGTACCATTCCGTGCAGCCTGTGAAAGACCAGGCAGATAGTTCATTGTGAGTCACACCTGAGCTCTTCATTGGCAGACTACCTCTCTGATTCAAACTTGGTGGTAATTATCTCAGTGGTTGCTTCGCCATTGTGAAATAAACAAAGACCACGGCATGCTAATTTCTTTGTGCAGCCTTTGATAATAATTTGCTCATACCCAGTGTTTTCACAGTCCTCGGTTTCTCCAGTTGGCTGATTTTTCAAAAGTTGTTTGAGTTTCAAAGCCACCTAAGGGATGCAGGTGCACAAATTTAATGGGAGTTGTACACCTAAATCCCACAGTTTATTCTGAAAAATTCAAACCTGGCTTATACTTCATTATTGGACCAACAGCTCGAAAACCTGAACTAGAACCAGACTTTGCTCAATGGATTGATGAAGAGTGAATGCATCCATACTAGTGCCTGTTATCTTTTGTCTGTGTCTCTGGTTAACAGCTCGGAGCCATATTGCGTTAAAGGAAGCTTTTCATTTGAGCTCTAATATGGCAATGCCGAGAGCTGCACTGACAGCGTCTGGAGAAATTATAGGCTGTAAAGAAAAACCCCCTCTTCTTGTCTCCGCACACCTGGAGAAATGGTGATCCACTGAGAGACCAAGGGTGAAAGTTAGAAATAGAGGGAGATGGAGCAGAAGGAAGGAGTGGGTGGTGAAAGCAAATCTGAATCCTCTCCTGGCATCTGCATTAGCTAATGGCAGCGGTGCTAAAAGCTGGTTGCCCTGAGTGATTTATGTGGTGATTTCTGAGCCAGCGAGCGCTACGTGGTAAAGCTGAATTCCACTTTTAACCCAGTTAAGAGATAAGAAATTATTATTATTATAATTACTATGCTGCTACTTTATTGGTTAAATTAACATTCAGTTGTTGGGGTTGCTGTGCAATATACAATATTATTTTACCTACTGTGCCTTCAAAGTCATCTTGTCACAGCAACAGCATGGCAGCATGAAAAAGACCTTTTAACAAATAGGTAAATACATGCCTCCGGTGAATGCAAAGGGCTAATTATGTTCGCTTCTGTACATTTGTGGATGGAAAAAAAAAGAAGCTAAAAATAAGTTGAACTAAAAATATTCGAAAATATCTAACATTTTTCAAAAAGTTGCTGCGATAAAAAGGTCCAGAAAATGGCATTTATTTCCATGTTATTTTATTTAACCAGTCCCACACCTGGGGCCCACTGAAGTCGATGGGCCAGAGCCCTGCGTCTGGTAACAGCCCTTTAGACCACTAGAATGTAAAGGCTACTAGAGAGGCTCTGTAGCTTAGTAGATTGTGAAGTAGCCAGGGACACAGAAAATTGGAGTTCTAGACCTTGGTCGAATCTTTGTGCATCAGTTTTCCCCATCTGTGAAATGGGAATAATGATACTGACCTCCTTTATAAAATACTTCAAGATCTATTATTACAGTAATCTTAAACTTGCCCCAAATGGGCAGCTAAGGATTGATTAGTTAAAATGGACACTACAGTCTCTTCTTAATGAAATCATACTTTTGAAAAAGAAACTCAGAGAACAAGCTTCCTCCACTTGTTTAATGCATCCATTCTTAGCACATCATAAACCTGGGATTGCATCAAGTTGAATTGCAATATATAACATATCTCAATACCTACATTAGAAACTGATAGATTTTATCAAAACATCGTCTGGATTAGAGCACAAAATTGCTTTGTATGTTGTTGTCATATTTGCATGATCGAGAAGCATCATTTAGAATTATAGAACAATTGATCTTGGAATTTAGGCAGGCAAGAAGCTTCCAAATAAATTACAATAAAATCGGAAAATTTGGGAATGAAACTCCTGAAAGGGTCAAAACAAACTGTTGTCAGCTACATACATTTAAATGGGTAATAGGATCTTTAAAATATTTAGGAATAAACATCATGGAGAACAAAAATCTTTTTAAGGCAAATTACCCTCCACTATGGAATAAAATAATAATAAAAAAAAATTGGTGGGAGGGAACAAATAAATTTCTTGGCTAGGTGAGGTAGCCTTGGCAAAGATGGATATTCTCCCAAAGTTATTATTTTTGTTTCAATGCATCCCTATTGGATCCCTGACATTAAAAACATGGCAGGATGCACTATTAAAATTCATATGGAAACGTAAAAGACTGTGACAGGGTAAGCTTCTACCCCTGCCTTCTGCTGTGTCTATACAGACTCAGAGCCCTTCCGTTGTTAAACACCCTGGTGCAGTTAATTTGCATTTTCTCTTCCCACCACCTTGCTGAGCCATACACCATAATAGTTACAGTTTCTCCTCAGTTCTCGGCCAAGAAAGGAGAGCCAGCCAGCTAACCCTTCCTGTGCTTTCTTATATCTCCTGTGTTAATGGGCCAATTTACTCATTAGTCCTCCCCAGCTCATCCTAATCCACAAATTAGGCCCATCAGGTCCCCCCTGTGAGGAATGAATTGATGTTTAAGTGCCCAGGGTGCTGTCTCAGCTGTTGGTTCCCAGTACTCTGTCACACAGACAAAAGGGTGAGTTCTAAATGTCTAGATAAGCCTACAAAGCGGGAGGGACTCGCTTCCCCTAAATTGTTTTTTTTATTATGCATCACACTTAAAGATGGGATCCGTTGGTTTAACAATAGATGATCCAAACACTGGGTAAAACTTGAACAATACAGGAGCCCAAATATAGCTATTGATAGTAATTGTTGGGTTAAAAAGAAATATAGGTCACCCCAAATAAAAATACACCCATTCATCCAGACCACCTTACCAGCTTTGGATAAATGTTATAAACTCCTGCCACCAAGGCTCTCTCCATTAGCTACTTTCATTAATAATCAGGAGTTTATCCCTAGAAAACATTAAGTGACTATTCTTTGGGGATAAGAACTGAGATTACTCAATTTGGACAGCTATTCCCAGGTCCTGATTTCAAAACATAACAAGAGATATGTAGTAACGCAAATAATACAAAGATCTCGAAATTTACAGATCAAACATTTTATTGTGAAATCTGGGTACAAGACAGTGCTATCTAGACCTTTAACAACACTGGAGGAGTTGACCCAGGACCAAGCTGAAACAAAAGGTTGAATTACTAATATATGTACAATGTTGATTGAAAAAGATGTTGATAAGAAAAGAATTCAGACAAAAAGATGGAAGAGGGATTTAGACAAAGAAACTGATCTGGATGAGTGGGTCTCTCTATGGGAAAGAGGATACACATCTTCAATTTGTGTAGCGCAGAACAAACATTTTTATAAATTACTGTAGCGGTGGCATTTGACTCCAGTTAAGATCCATTGTATTTTAGCTACTAGGGAAGTGCTCTGTTGCAGGAGGTGCAGGGAAAAGGCGGACATACTTGCACATATGTTGATTGTGTCCATGAATAAGATGGATTTTGGGAGGGAGGGAATGATGAAAGAGATTCATCTTGTGACAAAATACCAGCTTCCCAGAGATCCCCTGACCTGCTTCCTTATTGCTCCAGAAAAGGATCTGCATTTTAAACAGAATGACAAATTCATTTCTTTTTTATTGTTAGCCGCAAGACTTTGTATTGCACATGATTAGAAAAATGTGACCCCTCTTCCTTCAGAAGTGTGGTATAGTAAAATGTGGTCTGTCCTTATAACAGAAAAGCTTTCACACCATGTACGTAGGCAAGAGATGTGCCAAAAAAGGGATGGGCATTTTAAAATGTGGTCACTCTTCCTAGTATACTCAGTGGAGGAGGGGTCCCCAGCCAGTAGGGTGACCAGACAGCAAATGTGAACAATCGGGACAGGGGTGTGGGGGTAATAGGAGCCTATATAAGAAAAAGACCCAAAAATCAGGACTGTCCCTATAAAATCGGGACATCTGGTCACCCTACCAGCCAGCAAGCCAGAATCTTTAGTCAGGTTCTTTGAATATTAACCTGCTCCTGAATAAGTAATAAGAAATGTACAATGAAGGATGTTGCCATTTTATTGTGCCCTTAATAACTAGTTTAATAAAAAAAAGAAAAGAAGCAGCCGATAGATTTTCAGCGTGCACAGCTCACATGGGTTGCTGTTGTCTAAAGCATAATAGCAGCTCTCTGAGCAAAGATGTAATTTGGGCAATTGGCAGCACGTATCCAGCTCTGATGGGGAAATTATGGTAATCCCACCTGTAGTGCAGCTCCTAGGATCCTGAGCCTGCAAAATGTGAAGAATGTAACTTTCCTCATCCGAGTAACCTCAGGCTGGGTGCACTTAAGGGGCAGGAGGCAAAGGAGGCCCTAAGCCACTTTTCTATCTTCCCTGATCCTAGGACCGGCTGAGAGCCAAACCAGCCCCTGGCACAAGCAAGAGCAGCTGAAACTCTGCTCTAGACTGTGCTGCCTGTGACAAGTCAGAGCTATTTAGCACTCCCACTTCCACATTCAAAGCAGTTGACAAACAGAGCAAAGGCAGGGCCAGAGTGCAAAAAGCTCTAGCCAATCCTGGCTGGCAGAGGGGGTCAGACAGGATTCTACACTCCCGAGGCTACTCTAATCTGTGCTGGAGCTAGGGCTGAGGCCAGTGTACACCTGGCCCAGGGATCAGGGGGCTGAAACCAGCTCCCCGCCCCCACTCCACACATTGCAGCTCAGCTGTGCCCAAGCTCCAATATCAAGAGGACGAAAATGAAGCTGTGACCAAGTCAGAATCCATCCATTTCAATTAGCAAAGACCATTCTATTTAATTAACGTTCTATTTAATTAATTACATCTTTAGAACAATGACACTCAGACTGAGGCTGGCGAGGTGCAAGTGGCTCTTTAATGGGTCTCCTGCGGCTCTTTGCAGCACATGATATTAAAACACAGTGCGGTTGAATTATTAACCCATCTAAGGTATTAACCAATCAGGATGCTTTTACTATGTTATTAACCAGTTGTAGTTGATAAGATAATAATACTGGGTCAGTCATTTTGCTGTGAGAAACACACACACACACACAAACACACACACACACAAATTAAATACAGCAGACCCCCCGCTAGATTGCGCGTCAACAGAGCGCGAATTCGGAATTAGCACGGGGAGGTGACCATGGATCCCAAAATAAATTATTTACATTGGGATCCACGGTAACGCGCCCCCCCCTGCCCGCTATAACGCGGTCCCTGTGTTAACGTGGTACCGTGCATGGCTCCTAAATACCGCGCTCTGGCAAGGGTGCGGTGTATTTGCCATCATACTGTTTAAATAGGACTATAGTCAATGAAACAATGAATTCACACTACAATGGTTCTTTTGGGTAATGCTGATCATTTATTTAGCTCCTGAATCACTGAGGTCTGAGTATCACTGCTTTAGAACATCCTAAATTAACTGTGAATGAGGAGCACAGAATGATTTTGCCAATGGCATGTTTTCCAGGTAATCCATACAGACACTGCCATAATTGAGATGGCTTCTCTCTCTCTCTTTGTGTGTGTGCCTGTATATATATATCTATATATATGAAATGTATGTGTCTACTATTGTTGGTTAACGGCCCACAAAGTATTCAGTGCTGTACAAGATGCAAAACAAAGACAGTCTTGCTCCCAGAGGGCTTGCCATCTAATAGACACAAACGGAGAAGATGGAGCACTCTAGGAAGACCAGAGAAAGGAATGGATTTCTCTGATCTATTGTTGCAAAACACACTAGAGACAAGTGGTTCAGCTAATGAAGAACCAACCACCTTGCATCATCTCATAGGATGGACAAGCTCTAACGCATCAAGACACAGGGTTTCAGAAATGTCAGTGAGCCAGATCTTGAGCTAGTGCAAATTATCCTAGCTCCACTTGACGTCAGCAGAAATGTGCTCCTCATTATCATTTGGAGAACTGGCCCGTATGTAATTTTCTTTTGACCAGAGCTGAGGATTCTCATTGCAAGATCATGGAGAGAATGGGGCAGGAGGACTAGATATTGTTACTGTAGAGCCATAAGTACCAATGCAGGATTCAGAACCTTTATTAACAACCTAATTAATAATCTTTAGAATTAGTATTAATGGCCATTGGTTTGGGTGCTGAATATGATGCTTTTTGTCTAGTTTTGAATAGGTTTTTTAATTCTACAAGCTAACGGTAGTATTATTGCAATGTAAAATAGCAGCTGAGAAGTAAATTTGGTGGAAGGACATATAGATAATATGCTAGCTTTCTTCTGCCACACAATTCAACCCTCTACTGCTCTTTTACAGTAGACGGGTTCAGTGTAAATTGCAGTGTAACATGCAATTATTCTTTCTACAGGCTAACTATGGATGTTTTCCCACGCATATTTGATCACTATATTCAATTACACATCCACTTAAACAATACACACTCGTTTGCATTTCTGTGAGGCTTTGATTTTTCTCTTTGAACAGATTGTTTGCTATGCGTGCTGAAGATCAGCAGCACAATTGCAGGAAGCAAGTGTGAAGTCTTATGTGTAAAATTATCTTATTTTCAAAATAACTTGATTTATTGTCTGGAAAAATCTCCTTCCCTCCCAATACACGCTCCTGAAAAGAATAATTTCTGGGGCAAGCTCTCTCTAAAGTGTAATCTTCAGACCTGAGTTTGCTTTCACTTGGTTAGCTGTGGGAAATATGAGCAAAATTGGAATGCTTTTTTGGGTTTTGTTTTTTTTTCCAAAATAAAGTGCTCATTTCTGTTAGCAGTTCTGCACAACAAGGCAGCCCCTTCAGTGAATTTGAAGACGCAACTAATAAATTTCCAACACTTCAATAAATAGAATTTAAATGTTAGTCATTATAATGCCTCTATTGTTAATGCCAAACCTGGATTTTTCAACCTCTGACTCCCAGCAATGACGAGCTGAGTAGCAACAGCATAGTGCTGAAAGAATTTTTCAACAGCAATTTGCTTGTTCCAATTTGCTTTTCAAGGTTTGTGATCAGGATTGCTATAGAGCCGGTAAAAGGATCTAGTTCTATTAATTTGGCCCGGTCCTTTCTCTTGTTCTAGTCATATTTAGTTTCTTTGGCAGTTCCACTGAGTAAGTTAATTGAATCAGAAGTGCCACCGGTAGCCTGTGTGCAGTTCTACGGTTTCACATATAAAACCTGCTCCTCTCTGCCATCGAAATAGATATGCTGCACCTGGTGAGAAGGTGAAGAAATGTGGAAATGACTGTTTTAGAGACATTTCTGCACTATATCTTAAGTTGCTTGTTCCTCCCTTCCTCGCCAAATAGATCAGACAATAAAACAGTGTTTTACGTTTTGCACGCTATGTAATATCAATTATACCAGAGCACTATTCATTGGACAAAACATAATAATCAATGAAATAATCCATAATGAAAAAGGGAAATGTAATAGACTACATTTTTAGTAGAATTGCACTTTAAATGATGAAGTGATTCTGTAAAAATGGCAAGATGTCATTGCATGTTGATTCTCTCGCTTTGATTCTAGGTCAAATTTGCCCAGTTTACTATGCAAAGATATTTTTTTTCCAATTGCCAACTCTGCAAGCTCATCTTGGAGTCCTTCCTGCTTCCACAGAACTACAAGGAATTATATTAAACCAGCCAAATTCGGCCCTTGCCTACATCATAAATAGGCTGGGAAGGATTAGATTTTTGTTGGTAAATGTCGGTAAACGTCAATTTCACCATGCACACACAAATCGATGGAACAATTCTATCAATAATAATCAACATGTACAGATAGGCAAAGAAATAGAAAAATGTTGCTTGAGAACTTCTCAGAGGTTGATTTAAGGATATTTACTTTGTATATTTTAACATGTGATGTTGACAATTTGTGGTTTAACGGTTATCAAGCTTTAACTTTTTGAATCTCAGCATCTACGGTCATTAAATCATTTCTATCTGACCCTGCCTACTGTCTGATTCCCCCATAATTTCCCACACCGGTGTAAATTTAAATCAATAAAATTGTTTAAAAAACACCTTTTAAAATCCATAATTTCACAGAACTGTGAAAATTCAAATAGATAAATGTAGAAAACAATGCTTTAAAATATCCATTGATATTATCCATTGAAAATATATAAAACAAATTCTGCTGAGCCTAATCATAGAAATGTGGGGCTGGAAGGGACCTCCAGAGATCATCGAGTTTGGCCCCTGTGCTAAGGCAGGACCAAATAAACCTAGACCATCCTGGACAGGTGTTTGCCCAACTGTTCTTCAAAACCTCCAGTGATGGGGATTCCACAACTGACCTCGGAAGCCCATTCCAGAGCTTAACTACCCGTATAGCTAGAAAGTTTTCCCTAATATCCAACCTAAATCTCCCCTGCTGCGGATTAAGCCCATTACTTATTGCCCTACAGTTAGAGCCCCATCATCTTTAAATTAAATATCTAAACCTCTCTTGCTCTCAGCAAATTGCAACAGGTGTAAACAAGGGGAGAATCTGGCCCTACAGTACTTAATTAACAATTCTACACGGGATTTGCAGAAGCACCTAAACTATTTAGGAGCCCAAATCCCATTGAAAATCAAATGAATTTATGCTCCAAAATAATTTAGGGCCAGATTTATAAAGTTATTTAGGTGCCTCAAGATGCGGATAGGTGCCTAGTGTGATTTCAAAAACAACAAGCTGTCTAATTTCCATTGATTTCAGCAAATCCCATTCACCTAGGCCTAATTAGTCCCATAATTACGCCCGCCTTAACTGTCCCCAAGTCCTTAAGGCCTCAGCACCCTTTGGCTGAGGAGGGCACTGGATTGGGAAAAACTCCGACAAGAATTCCTCACATTTGCTTAATTGTGTGCGTCAGCCATTGTGGTGCCTGGCAGGTGTAACGCTAAGTGCATGCACGAGCGTCTGCAGGATCAGAACCTCGGTGATGTGAGGCATTTCTGCAGACCTCCGCTATCTCTAAAAATAAGCAAGCTGTGCCTTGAATACTGCAGGCAAGCACCTTTCAACTGGAAGAGCAATAAATACATGAATAAACGAAGAAAGGACGGAGAACTGAACAGCTGAACCTGGCCTGACAGAATACTTTGGCCCATTTTAGTTATCAGAGAGTAGGGTGACCAGATGTTCTGATTTTATAGGGACAGTCCCGATTTTTGGGTCTTTTTCTTATATAGGCTCCTATTACTCCCCACCCCGGTCCCGATTTTTCACACTTGCTATCTGGTCACCCTATCAGAGAGACATCATAAACTTACAACGAAAACAAAATGTTCTGTGTTTGTATGGTGTCCAGCACACTAGTATCCTGATCCATGACTGAGGCGCTTAGGAACAACAGCAACACACATCATTAATAAATATTCCATCATTCTCATCACTTCTGCAGTGGACTTTTTTTTTAAATGAGTAGTTTTTTTCACCACCGCCAGGGGGCACAAAAGGCCTTTGTAGAGTATAATTTTCCATGCAAGCCCTTCTCCTAACTAAAATTCCTGAAGACACTAAAGTTTTCCACTTTTCTAAGTAATTCCTATCTCTTTTACAAATAATATGTTGACCCGTCATATCCTACAAAGTTAAAACAGTGGCCTGTGCGAAGGATGATGCTTTATGATCTATATAATCTAGAGGTGTTACTAACTGATCAACAAAGAGAACACAGTGTCACACTAATTTTTGTTGAGATATATTCTAATTTCATGAACTGTTTATTTCTTAAGAAATTAAAGAATGTTTTAACAACATTAATTGGGATCAAAACTTTTAACTTAATAAGGATGGAGTATCATCCTTAGCCTCGTACTTCCTGGAAGTTTATTATTATTTGTTTGAATTTATTTCCGTTGGTAGGGAACTGACATGCAAATACCTTAAACACAATACAGCTGTTCAGTTACAGATTTTTTGCTTCTTGATTACACAGTACAAACTAATGAAGCCACTGCACCTTGCTTCCTGCTCATCTTGGAGTGGTACAGTCCAAACATTTTGTATTATTCATATAGATTAAATGAATTTTCCTAAATTGTTTGATTTAGTAATTAATTATCTTAATTTGGTAACTAATTATCTAACATCAGCTAGACTGTAGAAAGATCTGCGTGGGTTTCATGGTTTGGTTTTTTGTTTTTGTTTCTTGAAGTATGTCACAATTATTATGTCACGTTGAGTTCCCGTTTTAGACCTGAGGAAGAGCTCTGTGTAGCTGGAAAGCTTCTCTCTTTCACCAACAGAAGTTGGTCCAGTAAAATATATCATCTCACTCATGTTGTCTCACAATTATTGTGCAGGTAAAATTCTTGTTGGATTATTTTCTAGGTTTAATTTCTCTTCGCTCCCAAGAATGTTATGAAATTGGTATGATCATTGGAGTAAATACATCAAATACTTTGATACATACACCCATTTTTAACTGAATAGGGAATACATGTAACATTTTATTTACCAGAGACCCTAACAGCACCCTCAGCAGCCTTTACAAATTCTCATGTAACTCCAGATTTTGGCATTTCTTAAAAAGGGATTTCTTTTTTAAACCCACTACACTGTAATGGCTCTTAAGAAGCTGTTACTGTCTAGAGTGTAAATCCTTCTTAGTGTGTGTATTATTGACCTGATAGACTGTGATGGAGCCTTCCAGGAACCATTGTGTTGATTCAGCTGTGAGGCATGTGCAATAAGTCTGCTTTCTGAAATCCGTATGAAATTTTCACTGAAATGAGGAGGGGGACTGAATCAGAATGGAATATCCAAGTCAAGTTTATTCCCCGGTGCCCTGAAACACTCACGCTATAGATCAGTGGTTTACAAATTCCGGCTTTCTCAAGTAATAGAATACTAGCAAAAAAATGCATTTTAAGAACTTTTTAAAGTTCAGCCATGAATTTAAAAGTAGTCACACATAGCTTCTAATGCCCTGATTCTACAAAGACTTAAGCACATCGGTCCAGGCCCTCAAAGGTATTCAGGCTCCTAACTTCCATAGAAATCAACCTTTGATGATCTGGGCCCGGGTTTACTTAACTTATTGACCTCAATGGGAATGGCTTACAAGGCATAAAGTTAAGCACGTGCAGGATCAGAGCCTAAATCAGGAATAAAATAAATGTTCTCTTGGGCTAACATATATGATTCACATTCATTTATGTGCAAATAGTAATGCCTTAAAATGAGAGCATGTAGAGTGAAAATGCTGGCAGCCACCTTACCTGAAATGGCATAAACAATATTGCCTTCCTTTTCTTATTTCACTAAAATAAATACAGCATGAGGCCCCTGGCCTGCAACGAGAACCCACAGTGGCAGACCCAGCTACAGAATCAAGGCCTTATTCTTATACTACCATCCATATCTCATAGTTTGCAGATTACATTAGTGCCAAGTTATTTAATAAGTCAGAAGGGAAGACAGAGACAGGGATGTAAGAGACTGCGTGAGCAAGGGAGGGAAATATAGATTCAGATGAGAGACCACCAACAACTCTAGGTTTGAAATACGTGAGTCTAATGAACATTTTTTTTCTAATCGGTCACAACATGTGTTCCTTTAAAAATATTTTATGGCACAAAATATAGAACTATGCATGTATTGAATCTGACAATAGCCATGTAGATACAGCAGGGATTTTCCAGCCCAAGACAAGAGGTCAACACCACACCGGACTTCTAAGGGGGAAAAGCTTAATAGATTAAGATAGAGAATTGTGTGTTGCAATATCTTTTTCAAAACTGTGGATCCTTCACACACGCCACATGCTGCTTGGTAATCAAATGGAAACTGGAGGACCGGCTTTGCAGAACAGAAGCAACTTCTCTCACTATAAAACAAGGCCCTTCCCTTGAGATACGTAATGCAGAATAGCGCATGTAGCAAAAAAATACAGCTAGCTCCATCTTGTTTTGGAGAAGAAAAGGCCTAGATTTCCTAAAATCATTATTGTCCAACGCAAGAGGAGCTGTTTGTGCTATTATGTAAGAAACAAACTTTATTTGGTATTCCGTTGACTTTCTAACTTAGAAGAGAGGACTTCACATCTTCAAATGCAGAAAAGAGATTGCATTCTTGGCCCTTGCTTGAAAAGGTTATGGAGAATAAACGCACACCCTGGTAGCGTTCTAGTGATCTCCCTAATCTCAGTTGCACTTTGTCAGAACGAGGTAACTGGTAGTTAAGTGAAATACCCTAGATCAAAGGGGGATTAATCACCAACTGAATCCTTGCTGAATAAACCTGTCATTCAAGAAAATTATTTCCACTGAACTTAGCAGAGGATTGAAGGTATTTGCATAACAGGGACCAACGTACTTCAGCCAGGTTAAAAGGTTCAGAATTCATCCAGTGTTTAGCTTTTTGCCTCCTTTTCCTTTCAGCAGCCCTGTACAATGGCTTCTAATCTGATAATACAGCTAACTATCTAAATGATGTCAGAACAGGAAAGTATTGCAAAGTTTGGATGAGGGATGGATCAATTTCACTTTCAGTAACTCCTAAATCTGATTTGTTGGAATTTAAGATGTAATCCTTAAAAAAAGTCCCTTAAACCTGAGGGCTGTTTATTAACATCCTTTTTTTTTTATTTGACCTTTGTCTTAGAAACTACTATTCTGTACCTGCCACCCTCTGGGGGTCCTTTCTGATAATTTCATGTGCGTTTACTTTTAAATGACTTATTTTGGAGGATAGCTATAAAACCAGTTGGGTTATATATACAATTTTAGATTTTTAAAACTACTGTGGCTGAGTTAATGAATTAATACACATAGAAGCAGGATGGATAGGGTTAAATAAATGAAAACAACAAGCTTCCATCATTTTCCAGAAACTATTTTCATAAGAGTTTCAGACACCTACAGTCTTTCAATGTGTAATCATACAAAGATTTTTAAAGCCAGTAAATTTTTTTAATTTTTTTTTGCAGGGAACCCAACTGTGGTGGAACAGAAGAAAGATGAGGAGACTAAACTGGTTTTAGACTGCTGTGGCATTCTTAGTCTGCGCTTTGAAAACTTTGGAAAAAATATGAAAAATGTGTAATTTTTGTGACTGCTTTTATCATCAGTCTCAAGACAAACCTCTCCCTGTGCTCATTTTCGGGCGCTTTCCACCTGTCTCACCTTTTGGATACATGGCAGGAAGTTTGGATACATGGCAGACATCAGATTTCATAATCAGATTTTGACACTAAATGGAATTTAGCCACTTTTGCGTTGAGAATACGTTTGACACCATTCAGTCTTTCAATAGAAGCAGTTCATATTCATTGCAAACTCAAAGCATCTTTCAAGTTAAAAAAATGGCAAAGAATGGTTATCAAAGAAAAGGAATAAAATCCATATTGAGATAATTTTTTAGAAAATGATTGAAGTTTTAACCCAAGAAAGCACTCTTAGAGTTTCTTATAGCTTAGAATAAGAACATGTCAATCACGATTAAGCTTCTGGAATCGGAATCCCTTTGAAATGCAGCTGTTTCTTCTTTAATTGTGGCAGCGGACTCAAAAGAAAAGAAAGGTCCAGCCTTAAAGATGAGTAAGGAATACAAAATAGCTCAGGATTAGTTGTGGAGTTCAAAGGTCACTAATTACACTAAGGAGTTCCCAGACACAGGGAAAACATTAAACAGGTCACCTACCAAATGGGAAACAGACTTTGTCTTCAAAAAAATTATCCCGAAGAGATAGGTTTCTAGACAAAATCAAAAAGCATCACAGTGAGACCAGCTGACCTCAATGGGATGAGAACTGGAATTGGTTTTAGTTCTCTACTGTTATGGAGGGCTGCAGATACCATGAATATTAACAAAAATTGTCTAGATTTCACCCAGCTTTCTAGAATGCTCTATTAAGCTCCTTAGCATGAAAGAGATGGTTTTTACATACTGCCTGTGAGCTGCGTCAGTGAAATACAAACCACCTCTAAGATCAATAGCTGACCTCGGCACTTGGCTCATTTCATTTTACTGAAATGCCTATCCGATTGTTCAGCTGGTAGAGAAACTTTAACCTAGCCTGTCAGATGACTCTGCTGATACCGTCATCACACAAGAGATGCTAGTTCAGGAATGACCTCGGGGGGAGTCTTTCTCCAGCCAACAGGGGCTAGAATCGGCTTGAGAGTAATGGTTTCCCTCAAGGTCTCTTCCCAAGAGAAAAGTCCAAGGCGCGCTGTTTGTTAGCACTCCCTAGCAGTTGATCAAGAGGAGGAATAAACATCAACTGGGGACAAAGACAGCTGTTCTGCGCCCAGGTGTGCGCAGCAAGAATTAGGAAGGGAAACGTGGTGACTAAGAATGACAGTGGGTGGAGGCAACAGAGAGATTTTAATGACCAAGGCCCAGATTCAGCAAGGTACTTATGCACATACCTAACTTTAAGCATTGACTTTAGCTGGACACGAGGAATTCCACTAATTTCAACTGAAATCCATGAGACTATTCACATGCTTAAAGTCAGGCACATGCTTAAGTACCTTGCTGAATCAGGGCCCAATGGTCCCTTGTTGTCAAAAACTGCTCATTGTCATTGCAAAGATCTACCATGACAAGCTATGCCTCATTCCACGTGGAAGGCCATCCCTTCCCTGGAAAACCTTAGAGCGGGGGTCTCAAACACGCGGCCCACGGGCCACATGCGGCCCGCGGAGTTATTTCCTGTGGCCCACCATAGGCACCGACTCCACTGGCAGCCAAGCTCCAAACATTACCGAGTGTTTATATTTTATTAAAACCCCTCTTTGCATTACAGTTTTCAAAAAGTGAATACATTGACTTTTAATACAATGCTATATTACTTTGCGAACAGGGGCTACAGCTTTGCGAACAGGGGCTGCAAACAGGGGAGTTTGAGAGGAATTGCTCCAGGTAAAGCAGGAGCAAATACAGGACCCTTGGGGTAAGTGGCTGTCTGTAGTGTGTGTTTGGGGGTACTTGCTGTGTGCTGAGCTTGTGTCTGTCTGTTTGTTCATTTGTTTGTTTGCAGGACCGTGTGCTGTGGCTGGCAGTTGGAAGCTGTGAGCTTCTACACCAGGGGGCGGGGCTAATCAATCAGGGAGGCCGGGGCTTTATAAAGCCGTGCACAAGCGACCAGGGAGCTTTGCGAACAGGGGCTGCAAACAGGGGAGTTTGAGAGGAATTGCTCCAGGTAAAGCAGGAGCAAATACAGGACCCTTGGGGTAAGTGGCTGTCTGTAGTGTGTGTTTGGGGGTACTTGCTGTGTGCTGAGCTTGTGTCTGTCTGTTTGTTCAGTTGTTTGTTTGCAGGACTGTGTGCTGTGGCTGGCAGTTGGAAGCTGTGAGCTTCTACACCAGGGGGCGGGGCTAATCAATCAGGGAGGCCGGGGCTTTATAAAGCCGTGCACAAGCGACCAGGGAGCTCTGCGAACAGGGGCTGCAAACGGGAGTTTGAGAGGGAGTTTGTAAGGGGAGTGCGAAGGGGGCAAGCTATCCTTGCCATTCCTAATTCTTTGTACCCAAACTAAAGGGAGAGGCAGAGCAACCAGGTGGCTGCAGACGGGGGAGTGAGTATCTGTTGAGGGGACAGTTTGGCACTTTGACCGTGTGCTAGAGTGTTTGATTTCCTGTTTGAAAAGCGTGATTTGGGAGTGCTTCATTGCAGACTCTTCTAAAAAGACTGTCAGTCAGCTGCGCACCAGCGGAACAGCGCATAGCAGAGAAGCAAACAGGTGGAGTTAGCCTGGGAGTTCGCCTGGAGAGAACCTACTGAGGCATCCCCCTTGCAGGTTTCCCTGAGTAGCTTCTGCCACAAGTGAGAAAACTCTTCGAAGGAAGGAACTATGGAGGCTGAGCGATCCGCTGTCGTGACCTGCACAGGATGTGCCATGTTTGTCTTTCTTCCACAGGATAGAAGCGACTTTGTCTGTACAAAGTGCAAGCTGATCTCCATATTGGAGGAGAAGATTCAAGGTCTGGAGAAACGAGTATCAACCCTGCGTTCCATAAAAGAAAATGAGGAGTTCCTGGATAGACGTCAGGATAGGCTTCAGCGGGCGCAGTGTTGTGAGGATTCAGAGCAGGCTGCGCAGCGGGGACAGAAGGCCAGCGAGGATAATTGGCGGCATGTGACCTCCAGAAGAGGAAAGAGTATGAGACAAGTCCATGTACAAGAAACGCATATTCAGATGAGCAACCGTTTTCATGTTCTCTCCACAGCCACTAGTGCAGAGAGTGGAGTGAATGATGCATCTGAGGGAACAGAGCAGAAGGAGACTCCACTGATTGGAAGGCATGAGATGCACAGTCCTAGGGATGGGGGTTCCACGACCACCACTCCCAAGAGGAGGAGGAGGGTGGTGGTGGTCGGGGACTCTCTCCTCAGGGGGACTGAGTCATCTATCTGCCGCCCTGACCGGGAAAACCGAGAGGTGTGCTGCTTGCCAGGGGCTAGGATTCGTGATGTGACGGAGAGACTGCCGAGACTCATCAAGCCCTCAGATCGCTACCCCTTCCTGCTTCTCCACGTGGGCACCAATGATACTGCCAAGAATGACCTTGAGCGTATTACTGCAGACTACGTGGCTCTGGGAAGAAGGATAAAGGCGTTTGAGGCGCAAGTGGTGTTCTCGTCCATTCTCCCTGTGGCAGGAAAAGGCCGGGGTAGAGACCGTCGAATCGTGGAAGTCAACGAATGGCTACGCAGATGGTGTCGGAGAGAAGGGTTTGGATTCTTTGACCATGGGATGGTGTTCCAAGAAGAAGGAGTGCTAGGCAGAGACGGGCTCCACCTGACGAAGAGAGGGAAGAGCATCTTTGGAAGCAGGCTGGCCAACCTAGTGAGGAGGGCTTTAAACTAGGTTCACCGGGGGAAGGAGACCAAAGCCCCGAGGTAAGTGGGGAAGTGGGATACCGGGAGGAAGCACAAGTAGGTGAGTGCAAGAGGGGAGGGCTCCTGCCCCATACTGGGACAGCAGGACGATCGGTGAGTTATCTTAAATGCCTATACACAAATGCAAGAAGCCTGGGGAACAAGCAGGGAGAACTGGAAGTCCTGGCACAGTCAAGGAATTATGACGTAATTGGAATAACAGAGACTTGGTGGGATAACTCACACGATTGGAGTACTGTCATGGATGGATATAAACTGTTCAGGAAGGATAGGCAGGGCAGAAAAGGTGGGGGAGTTGCGTTGTATGTAAGAGAGCAGTATGACTGCTCAGAGCTCCAGTATGAAACTGCAGAAAAACCTGAGAGTCTCTGGATTAAATTGAGAAGTGTGAGCAACAAGGGTAATGTCGTGGTGGGAATCTGCTACAGACCACCAGACCAGGCGGATGAGGTGGACGAGGCTTTCTTCCAGCAACTAACAGAAGTTACTAGATCACAGGCCCTGGTTCTCATGGGTGACTTTAATCACCACAGACAATCCAGGAAGTTTTTGGAAAGTGTAGGGGACAATTTCCTGGTGCAAGTGCTGGAGGAACCAACTAGGGGAAAAGCTCTTCTTGACCTGCTGCTCACAAACAGGGAAGAAATAGTAGAGGAAGCAATAGTGGATGGGAACCTGGGAGGCAGTGACCATGAGATGGTCGAGTTCAGGATCCTGACACAAGGAAGAAAGGAGAACAGTAGAATACAGAGCCTGGACTTCAGAAAAGCAGACTTTGACTCCCTCAGGGAACTGATGGGCAAGGTCCCCTGGGAGAATAACATGAGGGGGAAAGGAGTCGAGGAAAGCTGGCTGTATTTTAAAGAAACCTTATTGAGGTTGCAGGAACAAACCATCCCGATGTGTAGAAAGAAAAGTAAATATGGCAGGCGACCAGCTTGGCTTAACAGTGAAATCCTTGCTCGTCTTAAACACAAAAAAGCAGCTTACAAGAAGTGGAAGATTGGACAAATGACCAGGGAGGAGTATAAAAATATTGTTCAGGCATGCAGGAGTGAAATTAGGAAGGCCAAATCACACTTGGAGTTGCAGCTAGCTGGAGATGTTAGGAATAACAAGAAGGGTTTCTTCAGGTATGTTAGCAACAAGAAGAAAGTCAAGGAACGTGTGGGCCCCTTGCTGAATGAGGGAGGGAACCTTGTGACAGGATGTGGAGAAAGCTAGTGTACTCAATGCTTTTTTTGCCTCTGTCTTCACAGACAAGGGCAGCTCCCAGATGGCTGCACTCCGCAGCACGGTATGGGGAGGAGGTGACCAGCCCTCTGTGGAGAAAGAAGTAGTTCGGGACTATTTAGAAAAGCTGGACGAACACAAGTCCATGGGGCCGGATGCACTGCATCCGAGGGTACTAAAGGAGTTGGCCGATGTGATTACAGAGCCATTGGCCATTATCTTTGACAAATCATGGCAATCGGGGGAGGTCCCGGATGACTGGAAAAAAGCTAATGTAGTGCCCATCTTTAAAAAAGGGAAGAAGGAAGATCCGGGGAACTACAGGCCAGTCAGTCTCACCTCAATCCCTGGAAAAATCATGGAACAGGTCCTCAAGGAATCAATTTTGAACCACTTTTGATCCTGAAAGTGATCAGGAACAGTCAGCATGGATTCACCAAGGGCAAGTCATGCCTGACTAACCTAATTGCCTTCTATGATGAGATAACTGGCTCTGTGGATGAGGGGAAAGCAGTGGATGTGCTATTTCTTGACTTTAGCAAAGCTTTTGATACAGTCTCGCACAGCGTTCTTGCCAGCAAGTTAAAGAAGTATGGGCTGGATGAATGGACGGTAATGTGGATAGAAAACTGGCTGGATGGTCGTGCTCAACGGGTAGTGATCAATGGCTCCATGTCTAGTTGGCAGCCGGTATCAAGTGGAGTGCCCCAAGGGTCGGTGCTGGGGCCGGTTTTGTTCAATATCTTCATCAACGACCTGGAGGATGGTGTGGACTGCACCCTTAGCAAGTTTGCAGATGACACTAAACTGGGAGGAGTGGTTGATACGCTGGAGGGTAGGGATAGGATACAGAGGGACCTAGACAAATTAGAGGATTGGGCCAAAAGAAATCTGATGAGGTTCAACAAGGACAAGTGCAGAGTCCTGCACTTAGGACGGAAGAATCCCATGCACTGCTACAGACTAGGGACCGAATGGCTGGGCAGCAGTTCTGCAGAAAAGGACCTAGGGGTTACAGTGGACGAAAAGCTGAATATGAGTCAACAGTGTGCCCTTGTTGCCAAGAAGGCTAACGGCATTTTGGGCTGTATAAGTAGGGGCATTTCCAGCAGATCGAGGGACGTGATTATTCCCCTCTATTCGGCACTGGTGAGGCCTCATTTGGAGTACTGTGTCCAGTTTTGGGCCCCACACTACAAGAAGGATGTGGATAAATTGGAAAGAGTCCAACGGAGGGCAACAAAAATGATTAGGGGGCTGGAGCACATGACTTATGAGGAGAGGCTGAGGGAACTGAGATTGTTTAGCCTGCAGAAGAGAAGAGTGAGGGGGGATTTGACAGCTGCTTTCAACTACCTAAAAGGGGGTTCCAAAGAGGATGGATCTAGACTGTTCTCAGTGGTAGAAGATGACAGAACAAGGAGTAATGGTCTCAAGTTGCAGAGGGGGAGGTTTAGGTTGGATATTAGGAAAAACTTTTTCACTAGTAGGGTGGTGAAGCACTGGAATGGGTTACCTAGGGAGGTGGTGGAATCTCCTTCCTTAGAGGTTTTTAAGGTCAGGCTTGACAAAGCCCTGGCTGGGATGATCTAGTTGGGGTTGGTCCTGCTTTGAGCAGGGGGTTGGACTAGATGACCTCCTGAGGTCCCTTCCAACCATGAGATTCTATGATTCTATGATTCTTCATTTTTTTTCATTTTTGACTATACATTGTATGAAAAGGTTTCAGTGATGCGGCCCTCATACCAATTTACTAGTTCTCATGTGGCCCTCGTGGTAATTTGAGTTTGAGATCCCTGGACTAGAGCAGTTTAAGGGGGTGAGGGCAGGAGGAAATCTCTCTCGCTCCTTAGTTTATTGATTAATAAAGTCATTTACATGAGAACAGGATCTATTTCTTCAGTTCCCACTTTCCCACCTGGAGTTACGGTCCTGTTCCTGATATTGCAATCAGTGGATCTTAGAGCAGAAAAAGATTTGTGGTTTCATGGAAATAAGGGAAGAGAATTGCAGAAAATCTGCTAGGTGCATCCCTCGGTGGTCTGCAAGGAGCCCATACTCGCTCTTGAAGTTAACTGAAGTTTCGCCATTGACTTCAATGGAGCAAGATTGGGCCCCGATTGGGCCATTCTACCTTCTCTGCACACTGTGTGAATAACAGAGCATTGTGTGACAAATTAAGAGCTGGTGCCAGGGGAGCTAACCCATAAACCAGCTATGGAGCTGCCATCATAGAATCATAGAATCTCAGGGTATGTCTACACTACGGTACTAGTTCGATTTCTGTGAATCCGAACTTGTGAACCCGATATTTCCAGGTCGATTGTTCGAATCCACACCAGGGATCTTTATTCGAATGTCCGAGTCCACAGTAGGGGGGCAAGCGTCGACATTGCAAGCGGTGCACTGTGGGTAGCTATCCCACAGTTCCCGCAGTCCCGCCTGCCCACTGGAATTCTGGGTGTAGCCCCCAGTGCCTTGTGGGAACGAAATTGTGTCAAGGGTCGGTATACGTAAATTTCGTCACTCGACCCACACTTCCGCCTTCCCTACGTGAAAGCGCCGGCGGGGAATGAATTCGCGCCCTTTTCCTGTGGCTGATAGCTCGGACGCCACTGGACAGTGAGCATGGAGCCCTCCGCGATTATCACAGATGTTCTGTCCGTAGCCAACAACTTGCGCCTTATAGCGCACCTTTTCCAGACTCTGATGCAGAGAAATCGGGAGAGGAGACAACGTAATCTCCGGGAGTACTTAAACTCTGAAAGGGGCATTGATCTCTTGCAAAGCGCTGGACCCCGGCCCCTAGACATCATGGTGGCAATGGGTCATGTTGATCCCGTGGAACGGCGATGCTGGGCAAGGGAAACAAGCACTGACTGGTGGGACCGCATAGTGCTGCAGGTATGGGATGAGTCCCAGTGGCTGCAAAACTTTTGGATGCGTAAGTGCACTTTTATGGAACTTTGTGAGTTGCTGTCCCCTGCCCTGAAGCGCCAGGACACCCGGATGCGAGCTGCCCTCACTATCCAGAAGCGAGTGGCCATAGCCCTGTGGAAGCTTGCAACCCCTGACAGCTACCGGTCAGTAGCGAACCAATTTGGAGTGGGCAAGTCTACCGTGGGGGTTGCTGTGATGCAGGTAGCCCGTGCAATCGTTGATCTGCTGCTCCACAAAGTAGTGACCCTGGGAGACGTGCAGGCGATCATAGATGGCTTCGCTGCAATGGGATTCCCAAACTGCGGTGGGGCCATAGATGGGACACACATCCCTATCCTGGGACCGGAGCACCAGGGCGGCCAGTATATTAACTGAAAGGGCTATTTTTCTATGGTTCTGCAAGCACTAGTGGACCACAAAGGACGTTTTACAAACATCAATGTTGGGTGGCCAGGAAAGGTTCATGATGCTCGTGTTTTCAAAAACTCTGGTCTGTTTAGACGCCTGCAACAGGGGGTTTATTTCCCCGACCACAAAATCACTGTTGGGGATGTGGAGATGCCAACAGTGATCCTGGGGGACCCTGCCTACCCGCTAATGCCATGGCTCATGAAGCCATACACGGGAGCCCTGGACACTGAAAAGGAGCTCTTTAATTACCGCCTGAGCAAGTGCAGAATGGTGGTGGAGTGTGCCTTTGGCCGTCTCAAAGCAAGATGGCGAAGCTTACTTACTCGCTCCGACCTCAGCCCTAAAAATATCCCCATTGTGATTGCAGCATGCTGTGTGCTCCACAATCTGTGTGAGATCAAGGGGGAGACATTTATGCAGGGCTGGGAGGTTGAGGCAAATCGACTAGCAGCAGATTACGCTCAGCCAGACACCAGAGCCATTCGAAGATCACAGCGGGAGGCGGTGCGCATCCAGGAAGCTTTGAAAGCTCGCTTCCAGACAGAGCTGGTTAACCAGTGACTGCTACACTTCCGTAAACAGATACTGGACCTTCCCCTGTCCCTTTACACATGTCCCGTTGCCCATCCTCCCATTACCAACCCCCTTCCCCCTCCTTGAATCAACGCTGTAAAGTCACAGTAAAGGAAAGATTTTTTTGTTTGAACCTTTTCCTGTACTTCTTATTGGGTAATGATTATCACCGTGGAGGCATACGGCGGTTGGGGGGCGGTTTGGTTGGGGGACACTTCCCTTCAAAGGGGACGCTCTGGATCCTGCCCAAAGCGCAGTGCCAAGAGGTGTTCCGCTTGCTTAAAGGGACCATCAACCTCTCCTAATCCCATGTGTGTGTGGTGGTGTCTATGTGCCTTTTACGTATTGACTATCGCCTACGGATCCCATGGTGCATTGATCTATCCAGCAGGCTACTGTCAGCCGCAAAAGATCAGCGACCACCCTCCCCAAACATACAGTGCACCACCCAACCCCCAACCCCACGTTTAGAACGTATAAACCTGCACAACGAAGGAAAGGTGTGCTTAATGCATGCAATGTGTACTGTGCTTGTCACTTCAGCAATTACCCTGTGTGCACCCTCGTTTATGCTCCCATTCTCTGCACTTACAAAACATGTTAACCACTACCCAGACATACAAACGGTCCCATTTAAAACACTCAGGGAAACATCGGTGAACCAAAAAACCAGATTTATTCAACAGAACAGTAACTTAACATGGGACCTGGGAAGGGAGGTGCTCAGGGGTGCTGCTGGATGGAGAGGAGGGAAAAGTCTAAGGTTTTGGGAATGACAGCCTTCTATTACTGCAGCGGTCTGCAGGGGTGGATTGAGTATTTCCACGCACCCTGGCTCCCCTTGTCCTAGTGACTTTTGGGGAGGAAGCCACTGGACTTGGTGGCGGGGGAGGGCGGCTTGAAAGAACATACAGAGGTGCTCTTTCCTCATGTCTCCTGTCCTGGAGAACATCCACTAGGCGCTGGAGCGTGTCTGTTTGCTCCCTCATGATTCCCAGCATTGTTTGGGTCGCCTGCTGATCCTCCTGCCGCCACCTGTCCTCGCGCGCTTCAGCCCTCTGCTCCCGTTCCCTGGCTGCTCGCTCGTACCGTGCAAAGTCCTCTCTGCGCTGTGCCGCCTCCCTCTGTGACAGCATCATTAATTCTGAGAACATGTCGTCCCTGGTTCTCTTTTTGCGCCGCCTTATCTGGACTAGGCCATGGGTGGGAGAAGCACGGGTTGGGTGGGAGACACTCACAGCTGTGGGATAAATGAAAGGGAGTGAATTCCTCAGAATGATACTTTTTCAAGAACAATGACCATACTCTTTCACCGTGAATAGGGCCAAACACAGTGCCTATCACATGTACACGTACTACAAGGTCAAATACTATGCCTTAAGGCTGAGTGAGTGTCTGGGGTCCCGGTATACGGATCACAGAAGCCTTGTCGTACACAGAAAATCACCTCTCTGAAAACCATGGTAAGGTGCTGACTTAGGACTGCTGCGAGATTGCTTCACAGCAGTGCTCTACTCCCATGTCTCCCTCAGTGTTCCTGGCGGCGGGCAGTAACTGCTGCTGGCCAAACCGATAATCTACGGCGGCTGCCCTAAACCACCCCCCAGTCCGCGTTGCCGCTCCAGGGAACCAAAAATGCCCGCGAACCGCTCAGCGTGAACGGCTCGCCTACCCTTCCCCCCCCTCCGCGTGGCTGCTCCAGGGAATCAAAAATGCCCGCGAACCGCTCAGCATGAACGGCTCGCCTATCCTATCCCCGGTTTAGCGTTGCCGGTCCCCGGGACTGTCCCTACCCGCGCACCGATATGTGGTACTGGTTTTGCTCCCGACACACTACCACCACGCGTTAACGTAAACAGCCGGGTGTCTGTCTGTAAGGGGAAAAGGAAGCATGCAGTATACTAATTATACCACTCATTCGAACCAGGACCCCATGACTGATATCACTCTGATGAGGATTACGGAGACAGAGAAAATCTGCATGCTGCGTCAATGCAAGCAAACCCCGGGGCCGTATGCTGCCATGCTATGCAAGGCAATGATACCAGAGTACCTGCTGCTTGCATGGCGCGGGAAAGTATCCTACCATGGAGGAGACAATAAGGCAGCTCTCCCAGTGAACGTGCTAAACAAACTATCGCTGTACCTTCAAGACAGCTTCTCTGAGATCTCTGCTGGTGATTACACCTCTATCCCCATACATATTGACAGACTTTTCGAATAGTTGCACGGGAAAGCGACTCAAAGCTGAAGCGCATAAGGCCAATGAAGCCACAGTTACAGAGCGCTATCACACCATAACTATTGTATTGAAAATAAATGTCTAACACACTGACCTGATGATCCCTCTCCTGATTCCTGGTCAGGAATGCTGGCTTGGGAGTGTTCGAAGGGCAGCGCAGTCAGGGTGAGGAATAGTTCCTGGCTGTCGGGGAAATCTCCAGGGTGACCACTTTCGATTGCCTCGTCCCCCTGCCCTCCTTCCTCTTCTTCGCCGTCAGCGAAAACCTCCTCCGATGTGTCCGTAGAATGGACCCCGTCATCGGTGTCCACGGATACTGGCGGGGTAGTTGTTGCCGCACCACCGAGCATGGCGTGCAGTGCCTCGTAAAATCGGCAAGTCTGAGGCGCTGAGCCGGAGCGTCCGCTGGACTCTTTGGTCTTTTGGTACGCCTGACGTAGCCCCTTGATTTTGACGCGGCACTGCGTAGCATCCCGGCTGTATCCTCTCTCCGTCATAGCCTGGGAAATCTTTTCGTAAATTTTGGCATTCCGTCTTTTTGAACGGAGCTCGGCTAGGATCGATTCATCGCCCCACACAGCGATCAGATCCAAAACCTCACGATCACTCCATGTTGGAGCTCTCTTTCTATTCAGTGATGGCATCGAAACCACCGCTGTAGAGCTCTGCATCATTGCCAGTGCTGCTGAGCTCGCCACTATGTCCAAAGAGGAAATGGGATTCAAAATGGCCACAGAGGAAAAAGCATTCAAATTTTCGCGGGGATTTCTCTGAGTGGCAGGTCAGAGCATCCGAGTACACAATACTGCCCTGAGCGTCCACCGAGTGGTGCACTGTGGGATAGCTCCCGGAGCTATTAGCGTCGAATTCCGTCCACAGTACCTCGCATTCGACATGCCCATTTCGAATTTGGCGCTACTCCCCTCGTCAGGGTGGAGTACCAAAATCGATTCAAGGAGCCCTTAATGTCGAAATAAACTGCTTCCTAATGTGGACGGGTGAGGGATTAAATCGAGTTAACGCTGATAAATTCGACATAAAGTCCTAGTGTAGACCTGGCCTCAGAGTTGGAAGGGACCTTAGAAGGTCATCTAGTCCAACCCCCTGCTCAAAGCAGGACCAATCCCCAATTTTTGCCCCAGATCCCTAAATGGCCCCCTCAAGGATTGAACTCACAACCCTGGGTTTAGCAGGCCAATGCTCAAACCACTGAGCTATCCCTCCCCCCGCAGCCCCTCTGTGGCAGTTATGGACTGTAAGCAAATGCTGCATCTCTTCCGCTGAGGTTTGGAGTTACTGCTGTGCCGGGTTACCCCCAGGGTGCCACTTGGAACTGGGGTACCACTGAGCCCACCTGACCCACCAGCCTGGGCTCCCTTTACACTACACTTGCCCTTGCTGAGGCAAGACAGCCACGCCCTTCCCCAGGCTTCAGACTACACTTTACCAGCACACATACAGGTAGGGACACACCCAGCTGCAGCTACACACACAGATACTGAGATCAGCTCTGCGTGGGAAAGCTCAGCTAAGGAACTGCCCAGTTACTCAAGTGCACCCCGCCCCCCCTCAGAGTGTAATCCCAACATTAGACCGTCTTGCGCTGCACAGAGAATTGTACAGCGTGAGCTCATGAGAGGCGCCCCCTCCCTCAATGTGGAGAGGAATAGATACAGCTTTCTGCCCCCCAGTTATGATCTCCACACACTGTTTTAGACAAAACAAAAACAAGTTTATTAACTACAAAAGATAGATTTTAAGCGACGATAAGGGATAGCAAACAAATCAAAGCAGATTACCTAGCAAATAAAAGAAAACACAATCCAAAATTAATATACTAAAGAAATTGGACATAAGTAGCAAATTCTCACCCTAAATGTTGTTTTTAGGCAGTTTGCAGAGATTCTTGAGGGCGAGCTACACTTGCTTGAAGCTTAAAACTCCAGGTACTCCTTTCACAGGCTAGAAAATTCTCTAGCCTGGGTTCAGCCCTTCTCCTGCAGTTCAGTCTTTTTTTCCTTAGGTGTTTACAGCAGTAATCTTGGACGGGGAGTCAGTGAAGAACGACTCACGATGATGTCGCTCCCATGCCTTAAATAGCTTTAGCATAGGGCGGGAACACTTTGTCTCCCAGTTTGATTCCCATGCCTGGCCAGTGGAAAAACACTAGTATTATGGAGGAGTCGAGAACCAGGTGACTTGGTCACATACCTCTGTAGGGCCATAGCAACCATGAGACATAGGCTGTTTATAACATCCTCAGGAAGGAGATGAGCATCTTCAAAGTCCTATTGTTTTCCCTAATGGCCCTTCCCAGCCAGCCATCTAGACTGATTGCATTCTGTCTAGTGGGCGTTCCCCAGGTGTAAACACATTTGTAATAGATGCATAGACAATATTCCTAACTTCAGATACCAACATGGTACATGCATACAAGTAGGATAATCAATCATAACCTTTCCAATGACATCTCATCTTGCACAAAAGACATAATTATGCCATACTCATCATAATTCTATTACTATGAAGAATATGGGGCATAATGTCACAACTGCATCTTCACAAGCAGGGATGCACTAGCCTCTTCCGAATGGCTGATTTAGGGAACACAGCACTGCAGTCATTTCTTTCGCTGCGCAGCACCGTCATGGTGCTTTAGGGCACAGGGAGTCTCGTATGGGCCTTCTGCCCCATGCTGAATTTCATCCCAAAGGATTACAACAGTAGTGCATGGGGAGACTACAGACTATACAGTAAGTCAAAATGCATAGATTCCAAGGCCAGAAGGGGTCACTGTGATCATCTAGGCCAGTGGTTCCCAAACTGGGGTTCATGAACCCCTGGGGGTTCACAAAATGTTACAGGGGGTTCTTGGGAAAAAATTCCATAATGGCGGACAGAGCTGTCCCTAGGGACCCCGGGCAGCACGGGGCCAGCAGCTCAGAGCCCTGGACTTCCAAGAGCTAAGCATATCAAAGCAAGCATAACTATCATGTTGAGGAGTTTTAAACTTCAAGACTCCTTATAAGAAATGGAAAGGGAGGTGGATATTTATTGTTGTTTTTGAAATTAAATAGGCAGCTAGTATTGTTTTTAAAATTATTATGAAGAACAAGTTTAAGATTTGCTGTAACGAGCAGTCTAGGCAAACAACGCACAAGACCTGAATGCTTATGTAGGAGGAACTCTTTGAGTTAGCTTCTTAAATACCTTCATGCTGCTTCACATCTGATACTCCTTGATGGAACATAGGAGCTTTGTCTTATAACAGGCTTATTCAAAATGATACAAGCTACGAAAGTGAGATCTTGGAAGAGTGTTGCCATTTTCATAATGTAATAAAAATACTGTAATGATTAATAATTAATAATAAATCGTGTGTAATAAGCAAGTCATAAAAACAAATTGTATATTTCCAAGATCACTGCTTTTATAATCTATACTCAGGTAAAGGAGAAAATCCCTGGAAATATTCATTTTTAGGAGGGGGTTCGCCAGACTTGACATTTTATCGAAAGGGGTTCATAGGTTGTTAAAGTTTGGGAACCACTGATCTAGGCTGACCTCCTGTATAACACAGGTCATCCAAATGCCCTGTCTACCTTTTTGAACTAGAGCATGCCTTTCAGAAGAACATCCAGTCTTGATTTTAAAAATTTCCAGTGATAGAGAATCCATCACAACCCTCGGTAAGTTGTTCCAATAGTAAATTTACCTGTTAAAATGTTGCACCTTTTTTCTAGTCTGAATTTGTCTAACTTTACCTTTCAGCCATTGGATTTTGCTGAAGCTTTGAGATTGAAGAGCCTGATTATCAAATATTTTGTTTTTTGGGATTATTTTTTTTTCTTTTCCCTTAAACTCACTTCGGCGGCGGGTACTTTGTTCTTCGGTGGCAAGACGCATTACCCGTCGCCGTCAACCGTCAGCGAATGAAGGACCTCCCGCTGAAGACAGGAACGTGCCTGGTCAGTGTCCCGATTTTTTCCCCCTTTGATCTGGTCACCCTATATGTGAATTACAAAGGTGATGCCTGCTATGAAGGGTGAACAAATCCTCTTTCCCTCTACTGGGATGGTGCAAAGCAATCCCCAGAAGTTGAAATTCAGATTCATGGCCCTTCTGTAGCTTTCTTATATATAGGGCATGGTCTGCCCCCGCCTCTCTAACTTTTTTTTAAAAAAGATTCACTAACCTAATCTGAGCACGGCGTGGGTCTGTGTGTACGAGAGGGTCTTTGGGCGGTGGAGGTGGGCGTCAAAACTCTAGGGAATGTATGAATGCACTCTGTCCAGTAGTAAAAATGAATGCAGCATCTTTGTAAAACTGGTCATTTTAATTCCACCATACTGTAGCTGTCCTTTAGAAGTTTGCATAGCAGTTTTAGCTGAGCTGCATGGTTCACGTGAATTAATCTACTCTTTAGAACATTTAACCAACCAATTAGATATTATCTCAATCTAAGCATATTTAAATTATAGCTTAAAACTTTCCTCCTTATATAATCACTAATCTTATTTATCACAAAGCGTACAGTTAAACAAGAGGTACTGTAGCAGCAGCCACGGTGCTCAGTTATTAGAGGCATCATTCTTCTCTTCTTTTGTGTTGCTCTCCAGGTTCCCACAGTTTTTTCCACCAGTCTTTCACAATTTGCTCATTTCCTGATATCTCTCTTAAAGTCCATTTCCTGTGTTCCTGCAGATACCAATTTTCTTCTCAAAATTAGAGGTTTGCCTCTGTAAACTCACACTCCCTTTCTTTGGAGCCCAGTTTTCTAACGAAAGTGGGTTAGTGATACTTTTCAGCACATTAACGAACTTGGATACTTTTGTTTGCTATTTTTTGTTAATATTCTGTGACTTTTTTTACACTGTATTTGCATCTCTGTATCACCTTTGCTACTGTCTCCTATAACAACGCTATCTAAAGGTAGATTTCCAGATTATTGCTATCAATGTAATTATGCGGTTATTGTTCACAACTTTAAAAGCACAATACAATTCATTTGCCATTACTAAAATATAAATGAGCTAAAGTGTTCACATATACTTCATACAGAACCACACATAAAAGTCATCTTGTCAAACATTGAGAAGAGCAGCTGTATGAAGACAAAGATAAAAAGGATTCTTTGCTATTGGACTGCCCTATTAACTAGGGTGACCAGATGTCCCGATTTTATAGGGACAGTCCCGATTTTTGGGTCTTTTTCTTATATAGGCTCCTATTACCCCCCACCCCCTGTCCCGATTTTTCACACTTGTTGTCTGGTCACCCTACTATTAACTCAGGGTCCAATCTAACCCTGACTTACTTCATTATAGGAGTAAGATCAGGCACTTTATGTGGGCCTGTAAGTTTGTGTGTGTTGATGGACCGCTGGTGCCTGCACATAATCACACTGAAGTCAGTGGCATTCTGCATATGAATAGAATCATAGAATCATAGAATATCAGGGTTGGAAGGGACCTTAGGAGGTCATCTAGTCCAACCCCCCGCTCAAAGCAGGACCAATCCCCAATTTGTTTTCCCCTCAGATCCCTAAATGGCCTCCCTCAAGGACTGAACTCACAACCCTGGGTTTAGTAGGCCAATGCTCAAACCACTGAGCTATCCTTCCCCCCCTTTAAATATTTTGTAAGTTAGCATTTTCATAGAATCATAGAATACCAGGGCTGGAAGGGACCTCAGGAGATCATCTAGTCCAACCCCCTGCTCAAAGCAGGACCAATCCCCCATTTTTGCCCCAGATCCCTAAATGGCCCCCTCAAGGATTGAACTCACAACCCTGGGTTTAGCAGGCCAATGCTCAAACCACTGAGCTATCCCTCCCCCCCAGGGGCTCGTCCATACCAGCTTGCAACATTGGATCTTTATTTTGTAAAAGTTAATAATAGTGGCAAGATGTGTGTGGGGTAGAGATGGAGGGGTGGAATCAGATTTTAAAGTGTATTCTTTCAAATAGTATCTAGGACTAAAAGCAAACAAGATAAATTATAATTTTAATTGAAATAAATTGAGATGTTTCCCCCCCAAAAAGGAACTTAAATACCAATATATTCATTAAAAATACTGCCCTTTTTTTTTCTTTACAATATATTAACATCACTTTTGATAGCTGTCTCTTTTGTTCAAATACAAAAATTCTTCACAGGGAAATTAGAAAAATAATGTTCTGTATACTACAGGTGCTGGGGCTTTGGAATTCCAGATGTAATAATCTGAGGAAATCAATTCCCGGGCTAAAAAAGATAGATAAAATAAACATTAAATGGTGTCTTGCATTAAGATATTACTTTATTAAATTTAAGAAAATATTGATCCATTCTTACTAATTGACAGAAAGTGCAATGGTCTCTTTAAATTGTAATACCCAAATTATTATCTGAAAATTGTTTCTGAAGAGGAGATATTTAAAGTCTCAGCTTCAATTACCTCTACCAATACATTGGTCACAAGCTTATAATTCAAACAGAAGTTAACTCAAAAGCAGGCGTTATGGTTTGGATTTTGTTTAGTGAATATAAGCTGCGTATTCAATATAAATATATATGGTATGACAATTAACTGCTGTGATTAATTGTTTGGCACCACTAGAGTTCTCATGAGGAATTTCTGGGCTTCTGCTGAGGTACTTGGAAGAAGTTACAAAATAAAGCAGCAGCAAATAAAACAGTGACTTTATTAGCCACCGGTGCCTGCTCACATTTAATGAGTGTCTAATATTTGCCCAACAGTGGTACTTTTTTGGTGAAGACTCAAGAATCTTAAGTGTTCAAACACATCAGAGAAAGAATGGCCTACTTTTAATTGGGGATGACAGCACTTTCCTACATCACAGGCGTGCAGTGAGGATAAATATATTAAAGAATATTACAAATTGTGCATTTACTCGTGTACTCAAAGGAAAAATTGACAAGACCACACGTAAAAATATTTTGAATTCAGCAGTGCTGCCAGCCATGCTGTATGGCAGTGAAACGTGGGCACTGACGAAGAGAGAAGAGCAATGGCTCTTGGTAGCTGAAAGGGCAATGGAACGAGCTATGTTGGGAATCTCCCTTCTGGATCGTATACCAAATGAAATCATCAGAGAATGCAGCGGTGTGAAAGATATTGTCATGGAAAGCAGACATAACAAGATGCGATGGGCGGGCCACACAGCACGGCTCACGGATAACAGGTGGAACACAATCATTGCTGAGTGGTACCCGCGAGAACAGAAAAGACCCCCCGGTCGGCCTCCAAGAAGATGGGAAGATGACATCGTTAAACGTTTCGGACGAACGTGGAGAAGAAAGGCAAGAGTGTGAGAAGAATGGCAGACGAGTTGTGATCGGCGCAGTCTTAATGACAGCTGAAGTCCGATCGATCCAGGTGATCCAGGTGATTAAAAATTGTGAGGTAGTCAGATACTTTGGTAATGGGAGCCATAAAAATATTTAAAATACAGAGATTATCCACTTATGCCATGTGTATATTGTTCCTCTTCTATAACCCTTTTTTATCAGGTACATGTTATAGGAGAGTCTTAAAACAGACATAATTTAAGTTGGAGCTAGAATACAGTAGCTATTCTACATGGAGTTCATAATTCAGTTTCCAAGTGTAGTTCATAATGGTGTATCTTGTCAAAAAGACTGCACTATTTACTGTAAGAGTGGGTATGATATTTCTAGTTACCATGTCACTAAATCTTTACATTCTTGTCGGGCTCAGTCACATAATTTGATTTAAAAGGTACTTTAAAAAAATAAAAAAGGATTGAGAGTTACATGTTTTTTGCTTTAGTGACTTTTACACTGAAATTCACTAATTTTGAAAATCATATTTAATAAAATCAACAAAAATAATCTAATTTTAAAACTCAGCCAGTTATTTGTACTTCAACTCCACTTTACCGTTTCAACTAAATAATCAATAATTTTGAACAACTCACATGTACTTATTTTTGGTTTTCCTGATGAAAAGACCTGAACAGAATGCTGGTCTGCATAACATCCAGTAAGGGTGTAGTCTGGGATCCTAAAATAAAGCTACAAAAATATGGAGAAAACATGATCAGATGCATATTTTTATTCTTATTTCAGAAATGCTGGCAATCTAAGTTATGCCACCCTTGGTGTGCAAAGATATAAAATTAATAGGAAGACGCATCCTAAATAAAACAGAGAACAAAGATACTGATTATGTGTGATGCAAATCAATGTAGTTTCATAGCCAATTTTAGTTAATAAAAAGTGATTACTAATTCTCATACAGACAACTCACTTTTACATATGCAGTACTCCCAGTGCAAATTGGATCAATTGGTTGCTCTTTGCTCATAGAGCCAAAAGTCACAGTTCCAGTAAGAGAAATTTCTAATGATTTGGGAAACTTTTGTCCTAGAAACCAAAACAGCCTCAGTAAAAATTTAGATAAACAAATGTACACAAAAATGACTCTAGAAAAAAAAGACAGATGTATTTTATTCAGCTTACCCAGGACCCAAACCAATAAGCTTTTCTCTCGATATACATCTAGCTGGCCATAACTAACTTTATACTCCAAATGAGTGACTGGACCCCTATTGTAGAAAAGGGAATAAAATGTCATCGGAACGAACACCATACAACTATTTATTGACAGGTATTTTATTGAATAAAGTAACAAATGTATTAAAACGAATGCCACTATTTATGTGCACACAGACAAATCACACCGAATTGAACGTACTGCTATCTTGGGGAAAGAAATTACAGCCAAGGGGGATCATTACTGTTTTAATGTATTAACTGCAGTAGAGCTTTTGGTGATTTTATTTCATTGACAGCTTTTTATCACTGCTATGATCAATGTCAGCAGCTTTGTAGAATTTCACTGTTATAATTTAATGATAATTATATGACAATATACTCATAGCAATTTTCAGATAGGCTTAATAAAACTGTAGTTTTAATTTTAAATAACTATATTTGGATAAGCTGATTTTTTACTATGATTAGAAATCTTTACAACTGGGAGATCCTGGTTTGGAAGCAACCTCAAGACTTACTCCACCAGGTGGGTGGTGGCTGAATTTGGAATGGTAGAGGAAATAAGATATTCAACAAACGTGATCCAAGTTATCCTTTTAGAGTAGTAGCATAAGTCTGGTTGGAGAAAGCATCTGTCCTGACTGTTGGCACCACTGATAAAAAAAGAAGGCTTCCAGAATCAGGATCTAGGAGAATATCCTGAGTACCTCATTTGAGTTTGAATACATTTTAGGTGATTTCTTGACTCTCAATGACAGCAGCCTTGGACATATGCTTGGGGGGGGGGGGGGGGGGGAGGAGAAGGGTTATGTTAACCCATAAAATCCCTATTCTAAGACAACTATTAGGGAGGTGAAGAAAATTATTTAGGATTTCTTTACTCTTACCTGTTAAAGAAAGGTATACGAGCTTCACAGTACTCAAAAGCATTTTTTACACTTTCATGAAGTTTTAAATTAACTGTTAATTTTAATTGAAATTCTTCTTCCTTCAACTGGTAAAATCCCAAAATTGGTGGTACAGGCACCTGAAGAGAGTAGGAATTTAGGAATAATTTAATTTTAGGAATAATCAGCAATACCTTCATGAAGTTAGTTATACTCTTTAATAATAATAAGTAATTTAGTAATTGATTAATTTATGTTGAGAACTATATATATTTTAATGTGGTGTGCTAGGAACAGTTCTTGGCACCTTATCTTTGCTCTATTGTGTCAGAGTAAAGTTCCCTAATCCCTGAGGAAGCTCACTTAAACTTTCTCAAAAATATAGATTTTCTCCCGCCTCCCACCCACTTGAAAGACTGGTAAGTTATATGCATCAGGGAATGTAGTTACCTGGGAAGTATAGTAGCACAAATTGAATAAGTCAGAAGGAGGAGTGAAAGGAAGTTTGTATGGCCCACTAAATGCAGAATCATCCATGACATCAACGCTACAGGAAGTAAGAATTGCAGAGTCAAGGGAAGTCACACAGGGATGCACCAGGATATCCTGGAGTGGAGAGCCATTGGCAGGGAGGTTCAAGCTGACAGTCACATTTGATGTAGCTCCTTCTAAATCACACTTGGAACACAAAATGTCAGGAAATTACTTAATAGTATTTCTAAAATCAGAACTAGACCTTTGAAAATAAAACAAAAAATAAATGATCCCACTAAAGAATTTTAAATGGGCTCGCACGTGAAGATTGACAGATACACTTTCAAACACAGGTCTTTTCCCCAGTTTTTAACCTTCTGATATCCTAAGGAGTATTAACACAGAATCTTTTATAGAACAGTCTTTTAATTAATAAGAACTTCTTGGCAAAAGATGCAAATGAACCAAGCACATGCAGTAAGATACATTACTAAGAATTTGATAGACATATTCAATAATTATCTGTCCAATTAATTCAGTTATTCATACATCATCTGTTTAATAGATTCAAACATGCTATTAATGTCCACCGAGATACCATGTCAGCTTTCTCACAGTGATGGCCTGCAGTGCTATCCACCGTCTAGTCACTTGGCGCACCAGCTCAGCAGTGTGTGATTACACCAATACTTTCTCTTTATGGCTGGCTATCTCCTCGCAAAGTGACCCAGAAACCTGCCCCACTGAGAGCAAGAATCTCTCCAACAAGATAATCCCCACCAGCACAACTGGTGGGAAATAACCAGAGTCTTCAAGAGCAGTAGACTTTGGTCAGCTTCCCTATGAGATGAGCATGCTGCCACTTATTGCTAATAATTAAATTACCATGATGCACTTTATCAGAATTTCTTTTCTCCTTATCAAACAATAGCAGCTAAAAAAGTGGTTAGTTATAATTATGTCACACACTTCTCCAGCACAATTTATGACAAAGAAGAGAAACTTTAAATCGTTTGATACAGCTACTGGATTCACTATTAACGATACAAATATTAGCATGTTTCATAAAAATATTGATCTACTTAACTAATACGCTTCCTCATTTTAACTATTAAAAATGAACACCTGAAACACACATAGAAGCTATTTAAAACAATCATAAAACTGTTTTCTTTCACAAGAATCTATGTCCTCAGATTTAGCAACATTAGGAATTATAAACAGCATGTGTGGAAGCATGATTTTGTTTTAATAGAAGAAAGCAAGATATAAAATTAAACTTTCATTTACTAGAAATCCACCAAGCAATTTTTAAAGTGCTAATGCAAAGACACTTGTAACATTCTCATTTAAGAATTTTGTTTTTGTTGATCATTACTAAACAAGACATTTATTAGATGGCTGGGGTAAATTTAGCACTGTAATTGTCATTTCTCATTCCCTGTCCTTAAATGCAAACACTTACTATTGCATTTAAAATAATAAGAACATTGTAAAATACTTTGGATCTGGATGATGCTGGAGAGGAGTGTTGGTTTTATTTCCCATAAATAGCTAATGAATAAAGTGTGTGAAGAATGTGAGGAAACAACAGTAAAGCAACATTTTTATTCTGGTTTAGCTCACTAATCTTATAAATATCCTCTGGTATACATTTAGGCATAAAAGCTATTTAGTTCGATTGCCCCATAGGCCAAGGTAAAATGAACAGAATTTTTACTTTTCCTAGTACGTTCATATGCTAAACACGTCAGTCAGATTTGTATTAGAAATATCCTCACCTTGCAAGTCACAGCTCCATAAACCTGCCACATATCTGCAACATCCCTTTTATCATATTGCATAGACTTGACTTTTTCAGTGATACAAACGTTAACCTGAGGTTTGCCTTTGTATGTGCTAATTCTCCAAATTGGTTGTTTCTGCGTGTGGTTTGTAGAAACATGAATGTTATCTAATAAGCCATTCAAGTCTGTATCTAATGGGGTGCCAAGTGGACAGACCTGCATGAGCAAACTTGGAAGTTGGCCCACTTTTGCACCCATCTCAACTTCATTCTTCTGACTGGAGTTAATGAAGACCAGCAATCCTGACAAGAGAGCGAAGGCTTGTGAGATTCCACTAATGCTAATGAGGGGTGGGCGTGGCTTCAAGGATTGCTCAACTAGGGGAAGACAAACATATATCAAACCACTCTTCTGAAAGGCAAGGACAGGCCAGAGGTCCCCTCCTCCTGTTGGAAGCGCATACACTGAAGTCTTGTTGATTCGAGAACAGCTATCTCGATATTCCACAAAGTTCTTGTCTGGATCTGTCAGCTTAAGTTCAAAAAGCAATGCTTTAAGAAAAACACTGTCCTCTGGTACGGTCACATAGCTTGCTCCATTGAAGGCTTTTGCTCGTTTTTCAACAGTGGGGTAACGCCTGTAATACAGAAGCAGAAATTCATTAGCATTACTCATCTTACCCTGCCCACAAAACAAAACACACACATTTCCTGAAATTTATTGTCTGAGCTATACTTTATCTTTTCTAATGATCCAAACGCAGAAATTCTGCTGCTGCTGCTCTGAGAGGGAGCATTATAAAGAACTATGGAAGATGGATATAGTCAGGGTTGAGGTTCAGTCAAATATAAAAGCACAGACAGAACATTTGAAGGCCCTCATCCTGCAAATTATGCTGTGCTCATGGACCCCGATAGCACCCCAATGAAGCATGTGGGTGAATGGGTCTGTCCACCCAGAGCAACTTGCAAATTAGAGCCTAAATCACAGCTAATAATATATAAGATTTTTAGCAACAAGTGGATTTTTATTGGAAAGTTTGATCAAAAGTATTCGCCCATTTTTGAATAAAGATATGTATCTTTTCTGTTATAAAAAGATGTAGAGAATATTTAAAATAAAAACAAGCATAAATAACACCTGTGCAGCAGAACTCTAGAAGTTGAAACTTTCCAGGAAGCTAGATCTCACTCACTGAGGACTAGTTAGTTTCCAGACAATTTCCAGGAAAAATGAAAAATAAGTTTTGCATTTGTGCAATACAAAATTTCTGCTACCTTTAGTGTTGTTATAATATTTATAAGACTATAGAACAACATAAATACATAATATCAATGTTAGTTACATACATATAATACTTAGTCCTGCCTTGAGTGTAGGGGAATGGACTAAATGACCTCTCAAGGTCCCTTTCAGTTCTATGATTCTATGTAGTTTTGCATTGCTACTCCACGGTGGACTTCCATAGTTCTGTAATTCCAAAACTACATACGCAAGAATTTACATAATAAAATCTGTAGAGTGGCGATTACTTAAATGAATCTAATATTAAGGTTAGCCAGCAACCTTTACTTTAATATACAAAGGCCTTTCAATAACAAATTATTTATTTTTTTCAACAGGAGTTGCATGGATTTAGGTGGGGGCAAAATTGGATTCTAAACTGTATGTACAAGTATGTGTAATTTAAGACTACTGTAACCACTTAATATATGCATTTCTTGACTGTTTAAAAAGCTATAATCTTAACGTTGCATTAAAAGATTTTATATATTTTAACATTTCTATTTTGTATAAATGTTCTTTGCATATTTGTCTCTGATTTTCTAGTGAGAGAATTTGAGAACAATCAAGCCAGCTATTTTATGCTACACTTGGCAATTTATCCTCAAACAGTATTAATTTATTTATTTGTTGGGGCGGGGGAGAAATCCCTATTTTCTTCTTAGGCTAATTTATATCCACCAGGAACAACTGAAGATTTGACTTTTTAACAGTTGACAAAAGAGGAAGAGTGTTGTCACTGGTTTACTCCCTCCCCTAACCATCCTGAAATGGATTCCTATTTGGGCAACAGCATGTTTGTTGGTGTTGCTCTCAGGCCCACCTAAAAGATCCCTTTAAGCAACAGGAGAGCAAAAGTTATTTTTTATATATATATAAATAAATAAATAAATAAATAAAAATATATATGAATTTAAAAAACTATTTACACGATTCTACAGAAATTAAAAAGATAGGATGACAGTCTCTCAGTCCTTTTGCACTTCATTTTATCTGTGCCTTCAATGTGTTCTGCTCATCTAGTTATTCACTTTTAAGTCCTATCCTCATACTTACCAAGCTTTACTATGGCATTTGATCAGTCACATAAGTTGTTTAATGCTTTGTACACTCTTCTGCAATTAATATTAGTCTTTAAATAATGCAAAAACTCCTAAATAAACAAACATTTGGATCTCAGTTTCTCACTCTATTGTACTGAATAGCGGGTAATGTTATGTATATGTACTGAATTACCAAGCTTCAGGTTAAAGACGGAGTGGGAGTCTCAGTTTAGCACTTCATTGCTTTTGTATGTTCAAGTCAGCCCTTTATCATTTGAGCAGTTATTTGAGTTTCCATACACTTCTGAAAAAATTACCAGCTTTCTCCCCAAAGGAAAATAGATTTTTTAAAAAAATAAATCCTTATCTCTGTTCCCAGTAGCATTTGAGATTTTTAAAAAATATTTCATTTTGTTATAATCTGTGGCCCCAGCCCTGCAACAAGCACTGTCTGGGCAGACCCATGCACCAGCATGGAGCTCTAGTGAAATCAATGAGGCTCTGTGAAGGCACAGGGGTCCGGCCTACACATATTAGCTTGTAGAACTAGGACTTAAATGACCTTTCAGCATTTTTCTCTTCCTTAAGTGAGGATGGATTTGCAGGGCAGTGAATATGTGTTACAGTTATTCTCTAGAGCAGTGTTTCCCAAACTTGGGATGCCGCTTGTTCAGGGAAAGCCCCTGGTGTGCCCGGCCGCTTTGTTTACCTGCCGTGTCCGCAGGTTCGCCTACTGTGGCTCCCACTGGCCGCGGTTCGCTGTGTCTGGCCAATGGGGGCTGCGGGAAGCAGCGGCCAGTATGTCCCTCGTCCCTTCCCACAGCCCCCATTGGCCGTGCACAGTGAACCGTGGCCAATGGGCGCCGCGATTGGCCGAACCTGCGGAGGTGGCAGGTAAACAAACCGGCCGGGCGTGCCAGCGGCTTTCCCTGAACAAGTGGAATCCCAAATTTGGGAAACACTGCTCTAGAGAATGGAGGATTTTGCTGTGTGTTTCAATGGGTTTGTCTTCACTCGAATATCATGTTATAACATAACCTTGAAGAGTCATGATAAATAATACAATGTTAGATAGGACTTTGCAATCAGTGTAAACTGGGCCAAATCACATTTACTATTGAGCCACTGGTCATGGGCATCCCTATTAGGACCATGATCAGTATACAGGACATTACACACTATTTGTCCCTGTCCATGCTGACTGCAAAGTAATGTTCAACACTGTGACAGTTAACGTGCCTCTTCTAGGTCATGTACCAACTAGGTCATGACCTGATTTTCTGATGAAGCAAAGCCCAATGAGTGATATTTATTAGCCCTGTCAAGGTTCCCTGACACAATGAGATTCACAATGGTTAAAGTTGTTGGGTCTATCACGGGCATCGGCAACCTTTGGTACACGGCTCGCCAGGGTAAGCTCCCTGACAGGCCGGGCCGGTTTGTTTACTTGCCGCATCCACCAGTTCGGCCGATCCCGGTTGCCGCGATCCCGTTGGTTCATCTGGGAAGCGGCGGCCAGCACATCCCCCGCCGCTTCCCGCAGCCCCCATTGATGGCGAACCGCGGCCAGTGGGAGCTGCGATCGGCCGAACCTGCGAGATGCAGCAAGTAACAAACCGGCCCGGCCCGCCAGGGAGCTTACCCTGGCGCGCCGCAAGCCAAAGGTTGCCGATGCCTGGTCTATCATAATCTGGGAGTAGCAACTTTAATAAAACAGTATTTACAGTAAATCACTCGATGACCTGGCTTGATTTAAAACATTTTTTTGTTTTGCCCTGTCTGCGTGAGCTACCCTCACGCACACACTGTAAGCAGTATAGACTCAGATTAACATAGACGCAGGCAGGTGGTAGGCAGTGTTACCTGGAGAACAGCACGGCTCCGTGGGCCCCTGGTTCGTAGCCGATGAGCCACAGTCCCCTCAGGGCCATCACAGACAACTAGCAGGCCAGGACCACTGCACTTCAGTTCACCATGATGGGCAGTTACCCGAGGCGCCTGGCATCCCAGGCCTACGGGGTGCTAAGGGCATTACTTAACAGTGAAATTCCTGTCTGTCCCCCACAACCAGTCCCCTTCCCCCAGCCTGAAGCAGGCACAGCGCCCTCCTTCCTCAGCAACAGGCACCCACACAAGCCACCCAGGGGAACGCCCCTTTGCTGGAAAATGCCCCCCCCCAAAGCAGAAGCCTGCCCCCCACCCCCAATCTCTTTCTCCTCCCCACCCAGACCAGGAACACCCTCTTCCTCTGCTCCCCAGTAAGAGCCTACGGACCCAAACCGGGAGCCCGTCTCTGTCCAGCCCCCCCGAACCAGAGCAGCCCCCCAAGACGGAGCAGGCCCCTCCCCCTGGCCTCTGCTCAACCACAGCCCCCCAAAACGGAGCGGGCCCCGCCTCCTCTGCCCAATCACAGCCCCCCAAACCAGACCAGACCCCCAAAACGGAGCGGGCCCCTGCCCCTCTGCCCAGCCGCAGCCCCCGCCCCCAAGCCAGAGCAGGCCCCAGGGCACCCCCGCCCCACTGCCGCTCTCTGCCGTGCGGAAGGATTGGCTGAGGCGCCGCCGCAGGCCCGGCCCCGCCCCCGCCCGGCGCTGGCTGAGCGCCAATCGGGAGGGGCGGGACGTTCCCGCCCTTCCGGGCCGGGCGTTGCGCACCGCGCGGACGGCGGCTCCTCTGCGCAGGCCAGGCCCGTTTCCGGCGGGCGGGGGCGGTGCCGCGGCGCGGGCCTGTCAGGGGCACAATGGGCGGCCGCGGCGGCGGGGCGTGACGGGCTCGGCGAGGAGGAGCTGAGGGCTGCTGCTGGGGCCGCCGCAGACAGACATGGCCGCCACGGCCGAGCTCTTCGAGGTGGGTCGGGGCGGGTCTGGGGGGAAGGTTTTCTCTGGGGCCTAGGGCTGGAGGGGCAGTGGGGCCGGGGGGAGGAGGGTGTCCTCTGGGGCTGCAGGGGGAGTGGGGCGGGGTATCTCTGGGACCTGGACCCGGGGGGGGTCTTTGGGTCCTGGGGATGTTGTGAGGCTCAACAGGTTGGCAGGCCAGGTGCGTGGGGGAGGTCACGCTGGGGTCCACGTGGGGTCTGCTGTGAGGCGGTGCAGTGGGTGGGATCTCCTCCCCCCGAGTCGGTATTTCCCCCCCTGGGAGCTCAGCCCCACGGGAGGCGGGGGCCAGAATAGTCGATGGGCGCTGCCGCCCTCAGGAGAGGAGTGGCGGTGGAAGCCCAGACCCTTGAGTTCCTGGGGGGCCGGTTTCCTTCTGGGCTAGTCCCTGGGGGAGCAGGTTGCTGGAGGAGCGGCGATGTCCAGCGTTGTGAGCTCAGCCTAACCCTCAGTTCTGTCTGGGTTGTCAAAAATAAAGTCTCCCCTCCGACCCTACACAGCCTGCAACTTTCAACTTGCTACACCGGGGCTGCAATGGGGAACAATATAGAAATAAAAGCAGACCTGAGACGGTGCTGCTGGGAGAAGAATGAATATGAAAGGACGGGGAAATGGATAGAAAGGAAAAATAGTGGGGGCTGTGTTGGGTTAGGTGCAATGGGGCATGCAGCTGCTGGTTCCTCTCAATGAGGGCTCCAACAAAGAAATTCCTATTGTGTCTTGTTTTATGCTTGGATTGTAAACTCTTTGGGGCCAGGAATTGTCTCTTTGCTATTTGTTTGTATAGCACTTAGTACTGTGGTTCAAGACTAGGGTTTCTAGGTGCTATAAATAATATAATTTTTCCATGGTGTGAGCACTGTTGTAGTACAGATATTGTTCTTATAGACTATCTCCATTTGCCATTGCATGGAGGCAAGTCAGCATCAAGTACCCAGTACATCACCTGGAAATGTTCTGTGGACCAGTTTGGGAACATTTGTATTAAACCTTCCCCCTGGCCCTGGGAATAGTTATTCTGCTACTGTATTTGAGTTGGATACATTGTGAATCATTATTATGACCGATCCATGCTATAACACATTTTTTTCTGGCTTGTATCAAAACACTGTGTTATAACTGCATTAAGGAGCTATATATTTGCACCCTTTACTTTATAATTGTCTGGAAAAATATGTTTGCCCCTCAGCCTGAAGATAACATGGTTGCATTTTGTAGTGTAGCTGTTGGACATGCATAAAACACTTGGTCTTTTCTGCATTACAAAATGGAATTGGTTGTAACATGACATAACATGGTTTGCAGTGGTGGTTTAACTGGGTTGGTCCCAGGATATTAGAGAGACAAGGTGAGTGAGATAATGTCCTTTATTGGACCAACTTCTGTGGTTAGAAAGACAAGCTTTCGAGCAACAAAGCCCTCTTCTTTAGGTGTGTGTCACAGCTAAATACAAGGTGGAGCAGATTGTTTAGCATAAGCAGCTAACACACATTGTCAGAGACCATTCAAGGTGAAATGGGCTGTTAATACGACTGCAGTCATAGGACAAAAAAGGGGTGGTTAGATTATTGTAATAAGCCATAAATCCAGTGTCTTTATTGGGTCCATGATTTTTAGTGTCTTGCAAAGTTATGAATTTAAGCTCCCAGGCTCATCTTTTGAAGGTGTTGTTCGGGTTTTCTATGAGGATGAGGACTGAGAGGTCAGCAATGGAGTGATGGTTTTGTGAAAAGTGTTCATCCATGGGTGACTTGTTATTTTTTATCTTTTATCATTTTTTTTTGGTGAGTTCATTGAGAGTGTAGTTATTGTCTGGTTTCACCCACATTGTTGTTGAGACATTTAGTGCACTGGATGAGCTACTCCACATGTTGTGATAGGCATCTTGAAAGATGTCTTGTGGGGGATATTGATCATCATAGCAGTGGAGATATGTCTTCAGGTTTTGCATCTGTTCTGGCAGGGTCTGGTGCTGCTTTGAGTTGGTCCTGGTCTGTGGGGAGATTCCAAGCTCATCATCAGAAGCAGAGGTTGAGGGGTTATTTGAACGACAGAAGAGTGGGTTGGGGAAAATTTCTTTCAAGATGTGATCCCCATTGAGCATAGGTTGTAACTGTTTAATTATACCCCATATGTGTTGCAGTGTGAGGTGTAGGTGACAACTAGGTGTGTGCAGTTGGAGTGGTCTGTCCCATTGTCCCGTCTCTCCCCCCCCCCCCCCAATATTGAAGTGGATTCTCTCTGGGTATTTGTGTGGTCCATTCCATGATGGGATCTACTTCTCTGGTGGAATGTCCTTGTTCAATGAAGGCAGTTTTAAGTATGTTAAGGTGTATATCCTGGACTTTTTCCTTAGAGCATATTCTGTGTTGCCTGGCTGTAAATAAAGGATTTCTTGGTGTGGTTACAGGATCTGTGAAGGCAAGTGTGGTGATCTGTGGGTTTCTTTTATATACAGTAGTTGTCTGTAGAGTTCCATTTTTGAAGCTGATTGTGGTGGCCAGGAAGTTGATGCTGGTGCAGGAGTGTTCTAGAGAGAGTTTGATGGATGGGTAGTGGTGGTGGTTGTTGAAGTTGTGGTGGAAATCTGAGAGAGTGTAGGTCATCTGTCCAGAAGATGAAAATATCATTGATGTATCTCAGGCATATAATTGATTTCTTGGTATATTTGGCCACAAATTCTTCCTCAAAGTGGTCCATGAAGAGATGACATATTGGGGAGCCATCCTAGTATCCATGGCTGTTCCCGTGGTTTGGTGGTGTGTTTGGAGTAGTTTATCTGAGTGTTCTCCGAGTGTTATCCATTGTCCTGTACGTATTTGAGGCAGGCAGCAATGCCGTCGTCATGAGGGGTGTTGGTGTGAAGAGAGGTGACATCCATGCAAGGATGGTGTATTGAGGGAAATTGTTAATGTTGTGGTGTTTCTGGAGGAAGTCAGTTGTGTCCTGGAGGAAGCTCGCCCTTTGTGTGGTGAGTGGTTTGAGGATGCCTTCTGAGTCCTGATCATCTGCCAATAAAAGTGCCATGGCCAGATGAGATGGATCTGCCTAGGTTCCCTTGTTTATGTATCTTGGGAAGCATGTGGAGGGTCTCTCGGGTGGCTTAATGGGAATGGAAGTTGTAGAGTTTCTCTTGGAGTTGTTTGTGGAAGGATTTGGTGATATCCTTAAGTTACTGTGTGAATTGTGGTATGGGGTCGTCTTTGACTTCTTTATAGTAGGTGGTGTTGGAAAGTTGTTGTTTGGCCTTGTTAATGTAGTCATCATGGTTGAGATGTCTCCTTTGTCTGCTAGTTTGATCACTGTTTGATGATTTCAGGGACTGTATAGCTGTCCTCTCAGTGGTAGAGAGATTGTGGTGGATGTGATGTTTAAGAATTTCACAGTCAGTTTTCCTAAAGCAATCAATGTAATGATAAAGTGTGTGATTTCATCACTGTGGGGTATCCAGTCAGATGATTCTTTTTTCTTATGACTGTTGGTGGGGATGTGTTAGTTGTGGGTTGTGTCTTTGTTGTGAAATAATTGTTTGAGGATGGGTCTGCGAAATAATTCTTCTAATTCTCCATGTTAGTATGGTATCAGTTTCTATGGTGGGGCAGAAGTTCAGTTCCTTGGAGACTAAAGATAATTCAGCTCCGATTAGGGACGGTCTTGATGAATGATGATGATGATGAGGTGTTGTGTAGTGTCCATATGGTGAGTCCTGGTGCCATGGTTTCTCCTGGAGTTGGGGTTCTGTGGAGTTGTTGTAGTTGGTTTAGCTTTTTGTTTTTGTGTTGGATGGCTGTGTAACAAAGCGGCCTCTAGCGGAACGCTGCTGAGAGTATCAATTCAGGACAAGTTGCTTGGAGCAGGGCAATCACAGTCCAAGGCTGGGGGTCCTTCACTACTAAGGCACACCAAACCAGCCAAACAGAGAGGACTTCGGTTGCACCCCACTGGCTGACCAGAAATCATACAAGCAATTCCCTCAGATGCTCCAGTTCCCTTGTATCACTACCAACACCACTTCTTATGGGGATGAATGGTTATGATAACCAAAACCCCAGTAAAAGAAAAAAGAATCTCCCGATCCCAAAGGACCGAGACCCAGGTCAATATACAAGTCGGATCTTACCCATAAATCATGCAGTTGCCAATCCTTTAGAATCTAAAGGTTTATTCATAAAAAGAAAGAAATATAGATAAGCATTAAAATTGGTTAAATGGAATCAAATACATAGAACCATTGCAAAGTTCTTGGTTCAGGTTTACAGCAGTGGTGGAATAAACTGCAGGCTCAGATTAAGTCTCTGGGGTACAAACATCCGAGCTTGGATGGGTTGTTCAGTCCTTTGTTCAGAGCTTCAGTTTTTAGCAAAGTTCCTCCAGACGTCAGAAGCGGTATTGAAGACAAAATGGAGGGGTTTCCAGGACCTTTTATATCCTCTGCCATGTGGAAGGACCACTTTGTTCTTACTGTGGAAAATCACAGCAGCCAGGTGGAGTTTGGAGTCACATGGGCAAGTCAGATCTCCATGCATGACTCAGTTCTTTACAGGTAGAGCAGCCATTGCTCACATGCTACCTTGAACGTTCCCAGGAAGGCTCCTCATATGTGGATTGGAGTCTCCCAAGGTCCATTGTCAGTTAAGTGTTTCTTGATTGGGCACTTAATCTGAAGAGTCCCTTCTCAATAAGCTGGCCAAATGCTTCACTGGTGCTACTTAGAATCAAACACATTGAGATACAAGTACATAGCTAATATTCATAACTTCTGATACAAAAATGATATACACCTACAGACAACATAAACATAACCAGCAAATTACAACTTTTTCATAGACACCTTACTTGACCTCCTCTGCACAAGATTTGGTGCAACTATAGGACCTTGGTTGCAACAATGATCTATACGGTCACAGTTCATGTCAATAACGTCACAGGCTGTCATCAGGTTTTTTGATAGGTGTTTTAGTTTTTTTGCATAATCCCCAGGTAGGTGTTCTGTTGTTTTTTTTCCTTACAGTGTATGGGAGTATGTGGTGATTTCTTGTTTGAGATGGTCTCTTCTGGAGTATGTAAGATACAAGGGATGGTTTCTCAGTTTTTCTGAAGTCACACTGAACAGCTCTGCAAAAGATTTGGAGTTGTATGTATTGGTCAGATTGTTATTGATAATGTTTTGTTTCTTGCATTTGCCCAGGAAGTAGTTGTTGCTGTTAAATTTTGCTTCCTTTTTCTTTGTGTTGTGAAATTTCCATTTCAGCTGGCAAAATTTGATATCTATCATGTACCAGAATTTGATATCTAGATAGCAGCCCTGTTGAAATTGTAGTGTGTAGAAGAAGCCTTACCCTAGATACCAGGTTTGAAACATTGTTCCCTAATATAGGTATACAGTCTATTTTTTTTGTCCACTTAAGCAAATAAGAAGTTGTAATAGCTTTTAAAATAACTGTTAGTCAATAAGCTGCTTGTGGGAACCCTCCTACTAGTGTTTTAATTTGAAAAGTGATGCGTATTATGGTGGTAACTGGGTTGAACATATATAGAGGAAAATGTGTTACTGCTACATTTGGGCAGAACTATGTTTGAGAGATATTTTCAACCTGATTGTGCATTGGTGTGGACAGAGAGTTAGTGAAAATTGATGAGCCAGAGGGGACTTGAAGGATCAGTCTATCTACTGAGCCAAAATAAAGTTCAACCATGATTATGGCTGAACTGGATTTTAACATGGCTTGATCCAGTTTGGTTCCATTTGCCCAGGCCAGAGCAAACCACATTATTGCCCAATTCAACCACGATTGTCATTAAATTCGGTTGTTTTGGCCCTGTAGATACGGTCCCATGTATTGCTTTGGTGCTAGAGGGAGGTTCAAAGCTGTACAGAAAATGCCTGTTAGAGTTCATCTGATGATATCACTTTTACAGATTGGGTGCTTAGAAATGACATTTACAGTAAATGTTATTTTCTGCAACTGTGGAAAGGAAATGTAAAATGCTTACTCGACCATCAGATTGCTCTATTACTCTTTTATTGTACAGCTGTTTGAACTTTTATGTAATACTTTCCACTATTCTAATTCTTGCCAAAAGAGAATCAGCAACAGATAATTCAGTACTAATATTCTTTTTGTTGTTGATGATGTTTAAGAGCTCTTTTTGTTTGTTTGTTTCTAGAGAGACAGAAAGTTTAGACAGTGATGCTTTTCGGGGACATTTATGTTCAGTACATATTGGCCATCTTCATACTATAAAAGGATGCACAATTTGTCATGCACTGTATAGTTTCACATTCCACCAGAAAACTGGGATATAAACTGTTACAGTAGATTATTCAATACAGATGTAATACTTTAATCTATTTTCAATAAATGTTTTCCCTTCTTATCAAGCTTATACATTTGCAGTTGAATGTGCTATGTAACTCTCAAAGTGACGTTATCAGTTTCAAAATCAGGTCGCTTACTGCAACATCAATCAAATCAATGTACAATTCACTTACTGTAACTTCTAAAATTACTATAACTTAAAGCTTGGAGGAAAAACCTATTTTCTAAGTTGACTTTATGCATTGATCAATACTTTGTATTTCCCTTGTGTGTGTGTAACTTTCACACAACAATGGGGAGAAGAAAATGTGAATGTAAAATTACGAAAATTGGCCAGGAGGTTAAAAGACTCGTCTGCTACATTAATGTAGTTTTAACTTGAATTAAAAATGATTAGATATAAAGTTGATTTCCCTTGAAAATATTACTCTGAAGAATCAAAAAAACACCCACACATAGAATGATGATTTCAGATTAAGTACCGGAGGGGATAGCTCAGTGGTTTGAGCATTAGCCTGCTAAACCCAGGGTTGTGAGTTCAATCCTTGAGGGGACCATTTAGGGATCTGGGGCAAGAATCTGTCAGGGGACAATATTTGGTCCTGCTAGTGAAGGCAGGGGACTGGACTCGATGACCTTTCAAAGTCCTTCCAGTTCTATGAGAGGCATATATTTCTCTCTCTCTCTCTCTCTCTATATATATATATATATTTGTTTGTGGGATTAAGTCATATTATATACTGATGTGCATTTTATTCCCTGAAATATTCTCAAATGTAACATACATACATACATAATTTTACAATCAGGGCGGATTTGATTTAAATCACTAGTCAGGAAGACTCAATTTAATCATGGATTTCTACATAATAGTGCATATGTGTTGGTGGTTATAACCTTAATATATATTTTAAAAGTGATTTATTTTGAAAAGTTTTCAGATTAGTTTTACAGCTGTATCAGAAAATGAATAATTGGTTATTTCATTTACCAAAGGTAATTGAAGCAGATATTTATGAAGTCATTGGGAGGTGAACTATCTCCAATTCAACAGGTTAATCATTAATATTCAGAGGATTTTCTTGCCATCCAGGAGGAAAACATCACTAGACAGACATTTACATTTTTTTATTTAACTAAAACAACATTATGTATTCTGGATTTTTTTATTCAACAGCAAACATGTAATATTTTAACAAAACAAGCATATTCATATTTGAATTTAGTGAAACATTCAAGTTTTTTAAAATCAGGTTTGTTTTTGTTTGTTTTAAACTAAAATAGTGAAATGAAATATTTAAAAAAAAAATAAAAAATTAAATTGTCAGCCAGGTCAACATGAGAAACTTAAAATATTGGCTTCTGTAGCGCACAGTCAACCTGTGATGATTACTGTCACACTGTGTATGGCCTTTATTGCAATGAAGTTTTTAACCACTTAGTAAATTACCCACTGTGGCACATTGTAAAGAGTCTTTGTTCTGTGTCTAGGAGCCTTTTGTGGCAGATGAGTACATTGAACGCCTGGCATGGCGAACTCCTCGAGGAGGTTCCAGAGGTGGAGCAGAAGCTTTTGATCCCAAAAGGTAAATGAAAATGTGTAATTTGTTTTAACAATTTTTAATTATTCAGGTGTTTGTTTTTTGTTTTTTTTTAACACATCTGTAACAGAGCTATATACAGTGTTAGCATGTATCCAAGAAGATCTCCAACTGGGAGATTTGCTAAAATGTGTGACCACAAGCCAGATTTGTAATGAACTTTCAGAACAATTTTATTTAGGGTAAAAAATATAGCAGTAAGAAATGAGCTGGGAAATCCCTCCTTAAATAAAGAAGTAAACTCAATTAAGTAAAAATTCTGTGCAGCAATACCCTTGGGGGGAGTGGGTGAGTGGAAAATATTCTGTACCATTTTGGTTTTTATAGGATGGAACATCATTGTGGTATCTTCCACAAAATATTCACTTGTTACCCTGGTTAGCATGAGGAAGGCCATGTTGGCTTAAGCAATTTTGGTTTTCTGATATGTTGAAAAGAATCCGTGTTTCAATCGGTGCTGTTCATTATGACTTTAGTCAGTGATGGCTTTAAGAATAGCATTGGTGAGACTAGAGTATGAGTATTTTGGGGCTGGGTGGGTGTTCCTTCTTCCTTTTTTTGGGTCACAATTTAGGAGTGCTCAGTAGGACTAAATTTAGGGTAGACCTAAATTAACTTGGATTAAGGTAGAGTGTGCATGTAAAGCACAGTAGTTTTTCCTGAATAATTCCATGTGTGAATACTTTCATTCAGGATTAAGAGTGTCTTGTTCCTGTTTAGCTTGATCTACTGTAGATTAAGTTAAACAGGAACAAGACACTTATTCCACAATAAGAATGTCTGCACATGGAATTCGATATCTCCACATGTGGACAAGCCCATACTAGCCAAAGGTAGATATGAAAGACAAAGATAGAGGCTTAATTAATAAGGTTCAGTGACAAGCCCCTAGTGAGAAGCCCAGCCCCTTGAACATAAGAAAAGCCGTACTGGGTCAAGGTCCATCTAGCCCAGTAGCCTGTCTTCCGACAGTGGCCACTGACAGGTGCTTCAGAGGGAATGAACAGAACTGGTAATCATTCCTGTCGCCCATTTCCAGCTTCTGGCAAACAGGCGAGGAGCACCGTCCCTGCCTATCCTGGCTAATAGCCATTGATAGACCTAGCCTCCATGACAGCTGCAGCAGTTGGGATGGGGGTTTCTAAATGGTGCTGTCCCTGGAATTAGACTTCAGAACTGAAGTTACTCATTGAAATGAATTGTAAGAGGTTCGCATTAAAATTATTTTTAAACAGTAGTCATTGTATCAGTGGTTTACATTCAGGTCACATTTTAAAGATTATTGTTCTTGAGAATCTAAGCTTATGGTTATGAAAGTGATGTGGCAGCATTGCCAAATTGCTCATGGCAAGAAGGAAATTTACGTGGGCAAGTTTCATGAACTTCTGCACACTCTAACATTTAATAAATTAAGATTATTTTTTTTAGTCCTTACAGTTACAAAGATGGCTTTTGAAATGTGAACAGTATATAAACTAATGCAGTCTGCAGAGACAACTCCAATACTGCTGCTGCTCATAGCTTTGCGAAGCTGCAGCTAAGTGAAAGCTGGTCAGTCTTAGCAGCAGTAAACACTGACATTCAGACCAGTGGGAGCAGTGGTGAAACTGACAAGAATCAGGTCAGTTTCATGCAGCTGCTTGGTGGAAAAGCTATAAGCCTCAGAGAAGGTAGGTTCTGGAGCTACTCACTGGGTGAAGGCACAGGAGGGGTAGAATAACAGAGATACCACTCTCCCTTCACTTCACAGTTGCCTGAAGACTCTGGGATGGGAGTAGTGAGCAGAGAGAGTGTGCTCCTTCTCCCTTCTAGTAGTTGGATCAGGTTGGAAGGGCTTCAAATTATTTGGACACTTACTCGCCAGAGGCTAATATGAAAAAATGGATCCTCCAAACAGGGTCCAGGAACAGCATCCTGGAAGAAATGCCATCACCTTCTCCTCTGCTAATTCAGCATTTCCTCAGATGCAGAGTTCCTTCATCTTTCATTTGTCTTTTGTTATTAGGGTTAGTCCTGTGGTTGTTTTTATTCCTTAAATTGCAGGGGATGAGTTGGCACAGGCATTTTTCACCTTGGTGAGAAGGCCTAGGGTTTGTCTACATTAGGAGTTTTTGCACTGGTGAAGTAAACCATTGTAAAAATCCCTAACGGGGACAAGTCCTTGGCTAGTAAGTGCCTGGCAGATTTTTTCCAAGCTGCTATAGCTATATAAAAATATGGAATGCACAGGTATATGAGCTATAAATGTAATTTAAAAAAAACACACAAGCTTCTATTCTACAGAGATTGATACCTTAGGTTCAATCACTAGCCAAAGAAAGCTTCCCGCTTCCTGCAGGTGAGTGGGTTTCTTAGGCCTGTGCCTTTAATACATTTTTACTGTAGTAAGATAAACCTTTTCATACTAAAATCTGCTTTATCAAATCATCATTTTTTAAATCAGATTATTAGAAGAATTTGTAAATCATATCCAAGAACTACAGGTAATGGATGAAAGGATTCAAAGAAAGGTGGAGAAGCTAGAACAGCATTGCCAGAAAGAAGCCAAGGAATTTGCCAAGAAAGTACAAGAGCTGCAGAAAAGCAACCAGGTAAGAACTAAGGTGTATAGTCAGTGTTAACATTTTTCAATAGCTTTTATAATTTATCCTATACAAAAATTCTCAACACAGTGGTACCATAGTTTGCTGTCAGATCTCTGTAAACAGTTCCCTTTACCAAAAAAAAAAGGGGGGTGGGGGGGCAGGGAGAGGTCTTATCTCTAAAACAGGTCTTTACTTCAGGGATTGCTGGGCTCTTCAGCCCTTATGGGAGGTATTGGCATCTGCAGGGGTTCTCATGAAGGCCGTATCGAACAATCACTGTGTGAGGAACTTTAGCAAGACCAGCTCCTCTTCATTCCTTGCTGGGAGCCCCTGTAACAAGACCAAGAGCTAGGAATTCCTCCCCACTCTCCTGGGAGTTGTTGGCGCTTATCTGCTAGGAGAGAGGATTAAAGGGGAGGAAAATAATCTCTTTTAAATGCAGTACTTAAACTGTAGTTGCTAATGGCTATGTACTAGAGTGAAACCCATTTATAGTGGAGTGAAGCTTCGTTGAGTAGCAAACCCTGCCCTGCTTTCTAGAATGCATGAGGACTGGTATGGTTCCACAGTGAAGTGAGTGCGAGGGCCAGGTGCCAATAGTCAGCCAGACATGTCAAGTATTTGGTGCATAATTATGTACGAATTAAAATAGTGATGAACAACAGTGACCATTGCTATTGAGCTGCTCAGGAACATGCAGAACAAAAGTTAGGGATATCTTTCCGTCAATGTGTGCAACTCATTGCCATGGGATGTTGCGAAGGCCAAAAGTATAACTGGGTTCAAAAAAGAATTAGATAGGTCCATCAATGGCTATCAATGAACTTATTAGCCAAGCTTTTCAGGGATGCAACTCCACCGTGCTCTGGGTGTCCCTAAATCTCTGACTGTCAGAAGGTGGTTTTGCCAGTCTTGTTCAGTTACTTCCCTCTGAATCATCTGGCAACGACCATTATCTAAAGACAGGATACTGTATTAGATAAGAATGCCCATACTGGGTCAGTCTATGTTGTTACAAATCCAAATTTTGGGTGCTAGTCTGGAATGTCAGTATCAGTCAACTAAGAATAAAATTATAAAATATGTATCTTATTTGCAGTATCTTATGCATAATTTAAAATGTTCATTTTAAACCATATACATATGACGTGTGTATGTTTGTGTAGATTTGGCCCCATATCTTTTAGCACAGAGAGGCAAAGTTTAGGGTACAATACACGTTTGTAATTAAAGTCACATCTGGTTTTGGTACTTCACAAGTTATGTTTGGTATTTTACATAAATATCTCTGCTAAAAGATATGGGGCCAGATCCTCAGCTGGTGTAAATCAACATAGCTCCACTGATTTCAGTAGAACTACGTCAGTTTACATCAACTGAGCATTGGGCCACTAACCTGTTTTATTAGTTTTAAAATACTAAAATTCCAGTTCTGATTATAGACTATTGCCTTTCATCTTCAGTGTTTGCTTATTCTGGTCATTTTCAGCCTATTTATCATTGTGGCCTGCATATGCAGATCTTTGTGTTATGTGGGCTGCATCCACACAATATATATACTACCTGTGTGGCCCTGAGGATGTCACGTGCACCGCAGCTGTGTGCTGATTGGGCCGTAAACCAGCCATGGGTTGAGAACCACTGGGTTATATGGCTCTTCAGAAAAGTGTAAAGAAGTAAGTGAACTCTGGGCAATTAGGGGTACACTCTAAATGAAGCATATATCTCTTTCCCCATCACAGGAGTTGTCTCTCCAGCTCTGAGAGCGCTGAGCTTGTAATTTAGGTGTCCAGTTTGGTTTGCTTGTCATTGTGACTGATACTAGATAGAATTAAAAAAAAAAAAAGTAAACTATTAAGTACAGTAAGTGGAAAAATTGGGTATTTTATAGGCATGTCTGTGTTCTCCCAGGTTGCCTTCCAACATTTCCAAGAACTAGATGAGCACATCAGCTATGTAGCAACTAAGGTCTGTCACCTTGGTGACCAACTGGAGGGGGTAAACACGCCACGGCAACGGGCTGTGGAGGCTCAGAAACTGATGAAATACTTTAATGAGTTTCTGGATGGAGAGTTGAAGTCTGATGTTTTTACAAACTCTGAAAAGGTAAGAGCTGTCAGCGGGATAAAAGCAGTTCAAAGCAATAAGCAGTACTGCCCTAATTACAAGCTGCTACCATGACTTACCATGGTCAGACTTCAAACCAGTGAGTGACTGACTTCTTAAAGTTTCATTGTTCTGAAATGTAAATTAACAACACTAGCCTGTAGATTGCCAAATTAAGAATCACTGAATACAAATGCTTTATCAGCAATGTTGGCATTTTTCATTTTATGAAATTATAAGAGATTTGAAAAATGCTGAGAGGGCAGCTTTAGAATGCACACAGAAATCTCTTGCCTTTTTTCTTTGAAACCTTCCCTCACCTCAGTTTCACCCAATAATATATAAAAGTTTTTGAACACAAATTCTGAGCTTTTGTTGTGCTGGGCCAGTCTACTGGCCATAGATGCTTATAATTGGAGTCTGCTTTTGGGCTATGTACAGCGTATGGTGGTGTGTTCTCTCCCCTCACCAAGATTTGGGGGAATTAGGCATGAAAGCAGAGATACTTCTTAAAAGAACTGTAAAGAAGAAAGTTTCTAGTTGTCCTTCCTTACGAAGATAGCTGTGAAAGCATAAATCAGTATAAACTGACCAGTGGGACTGAAAGGAACAAACTGCAGAAGTGGAGCCCAGCTGCTGCAGGAAACAGGACACAGAGATAACTCCATGCAGTATGTAAAATGAATGTTACATTTGAGATGTATCCCAAAGAATCATCTCACTAACCCAAAGTACTGCACATGGTGAGCATGGTGGAGAGGAGTTGCTATATTTGGGAAGGCAAAAATGTTAAGGATGGCTGGCTATACTTGAAATGCATCCTATGGGAGAGACATGAGTCATAGCTCAGGGTTAATAGTCATCCCCTTACTGCTTAGCTGAAAACGCATGATAGGGAAATTAGAAACTTACCATTTCATATGTCCATACTCTAGCAGCCAGTTGCACAGTGTTGTTTGGATCATTGTCTGTGGGTATACAGTAATTATTGATTGGCACTCTGCATTAGTCAGTGAGAGTGTGTGGAAAAAGTGCTCCCGTCCTTCAAGAAAAATGAGAACAGGTTTAAACTTTAACCAAAAAAAATAATAAAAATAATCACAAGCAGACAAAACCTTTTCCAGATCTGTGTATAAAAGTTATTTGTCAAAATGTAGTAACTTTCTAAGCTAGACACAAATAAATCTTGCATACTTTTTTTTTTTAAGTGCTTACCATTCACCTCCATATAAAAATCCCATGTAGTAACATGGGATTTAAATAGTACAGTGCAGGTTAGAATAGTTACTTTTGAACCTACTGCAGTGTCATTGTTAAGTAGCTAGTATTTTCATGCCATTTATAATTAGAAGTTCCATAGCACTTTCCGCTGGAAGATCCCAAAATATTTGAATAGATTTTAAGGTGAAGAAAGGATTGACAGACATGAATTAATTCTAATACCAACCAGTGAAGTAGTATCTGCATCTTACAGATGTGGGTGTGAAGGAGAGAAATGAGGCAGAGGCAAACGATTTGCTTTAGGCCACAAAGGAAGCCTGTGGCAGAGCTGGCAGTAGAAACAAGATTTTGTAGGTTTCAGAGTAGCAGCCGTGTTAGTCTGTGTCAGCAAAAAGAAAAGAAGTACTTGTGGCACCTTAGAGACTAACACATTTATTTCAGCATAAGATTTCATGAACTACAGTCCACTTCTTCGGATGCATAGAATGGAACATACAGTAAGAAGATATTTATACATTCAGAGAAACATGAAAAGGTGGAAGTACCCATACCAACTGTAAGAGGCTAATTAATTAAGAGGAATTATTATCAGCAGGGGGAAAAATAACTTTTGAAGTGATAATCAAGATGGCCCACTACGGACAGTTGACACAAAGGTGTGAGGATACTTAACTAGGATACTTAACTAGGGGAAATAGATTCAATTAACATAATTTTCTAGGTACAAGCAATCCCTATGTAGATACCATGCAAGTCTAGTGCTTGCATATTGATTGTGCTCTGTAACTTTAACATTACTTCCTAATTCAGATAATAAATAGAGAATAAGGGAAAACCTGCTTAGATATGTGCTTTACCATATCCTTGTACTCACAACAATTTAAGTGCAATCCTGTGTGTGCTCTAAAAGTAAAATACCAATATTTCTTTGTCTGTTATATGATCTTAGAGCCCAAATGTCTGTGTACATATCACTGCTTTTGCAGCTAATGACACCTCCTAGGTTGCCCTTGCATTATTCACACATAAGTGCAGCGTTTACGCTAACATTTTTATCAAAGTGTTAAAATAATTTCTTTTTTGGACACTTAAAGATTGTGCCTTGATGATTTCCCTGGGTAAATTATTTTATTGCCTTATTGACCTCATATGTGCAAATTCTTTCCTGAAGTCTAGTGGGTTTTTTTCCCCTCTGTTCTACATTTGGATTATTCTTTCAATCTTGCCACTTTTTAACTACTCTGAATAATTCTCCCACATTTTTATTTCTGAAATATCATATCTCTGCTTTGCAATCTGTTCCTCAAACTGTATGTATCCAATTTCTTCAGTCTCTTTATGAAGGCATATCTTCTGTTCCTCATCACTTCTGTTGCCCTGTTTTGGAGGGACTGGTTAACCAATCTTTTTTTTCTGTAATGAGAAGCCTATAAGTGAGCAAAGTGCTCCAGATGTCACTTTTCTAAAGATGGATAAAATAATCACCTTCTTAGTTTTATCAGTGATGCCCAGATTAGTGTTTGCTCTTTATGCAACATCATTGCACCGCGTGCTCATGTTTAATGTGTTAGCTGTCATCTTCAAATCCTTCTCTGCATTACTGCTCTATAATCAGCATTTTGCTGTTTTGTCCTTTACATGGATTACCTTGAATTATTTATTAAAACTCCCCCCTGTTCATCTCAGTCCAAATTTTTCTAAATTCTTTAGGTACTTCTAGTGTTTAATTTGTGGGGTTTTTTTTATAGCGTCCGTATTTATTTTGATTTAACACAATTCATTGAGGGTCTGATTCAATTAAAAACTAAATGCGGATTGAAGTAGAAACCATGGAAAATTGATTTGTCATGGCTTCTGCTGTACTCAGGTGTTATTGAATTCTGGACCTTCACTTAAGAAGCCGGTTAATAATTGTGAAAAAAAAAATATATTTGTATTATTGTAGTGCCTAGGAGCCCTCCCCCAGCTCACAAGAACAGAACTGGCAGGAAGAGCAGAGAGACCACATGATGTTCATATCTCCTTAATCCTGACAAATCTAACATCATTGTTTTGTTGGTGGTTTTAAGCAGGGCTGTCAATTAATCACAGTTAACTCGCAGTTAACTAAAAAAAATTAATCGTGATTAATTGCATTGTTATACAATAGAATGCCAATTGAAATTTAATAAATATTTTTGGATATTTTTCTACATTTTAAAATATATCGATTTCAAATACAACACAGAATACAAACTGTACGGTGCTCATTTTATATTTTTGATTACAAATATTTGCACTGTAAAAATGATAAAATAAATAGTATTTTTCAGTTCACCTCATACAAGTACTGTAGTGCAATCTCTTTATCATGAAAGTGCAACTTACAAATGTAGGTTTTTTTGTTACATAACTGCACTCAAAAACAAAACAATGTTAGGCTCTAAAGTTTTAAAGTCTACTCAGTTCTCCTACTTGTTCAGCCAATCGCTAAGAGAAACAAGTTTGCTTACATTTATGGGAGATAATGCTGCCCGCTTCTTAATTACAATGTCACCTGAAAGTGAGAACAGGCGTTCACATGGCACTGTTGTAGCTGGCATTGCAAGATATTTACGAGCCAGGTGTGCTAAAGATTCATATGCCTCTTCATGCTTCAGCCATCGTTCCAGAGGACATGCTTCCATGCTAATGACACTCGTTTAAAAAAAAACGCATTAATTACATTTTGACTGAACTCCTTGGTGGAGAATTGTGTGTCTCCTGCTCTATTTTACCCCCATTCTGCCATATATTTCATGTTATAGCAGTCTCAGATGATGACCCAGCATATGTTGTTCATTTTAAGAATACTTTCACTGCAAATTTGACAAAATGCAAAGATGATGCCCATGTGAAATTTCTAAAGATAGCTACAGCATTCGGCCCAAGGTTTAAAAATCTGAAGTGCCTTCCAAAATCTGAGAGGGATGAGGTTGGAGCATGCTTTCAGAAGTCGTAAGAGCAACACTCTGATGCGGAAACTACAGAACCCAAGCCACAAAAAAGAAAATCAACCTTCTGCTAGTGGTGTCTGACTCAAAAGATGAAAATGAACATGCGTCAGTCTGCACTGCTTTGTATCATTATCGGGCAAAACTCATCATCAGCATGGATGCATGTCTTCTGGAACGATGGCTGAAGCATGAAGAAGGTATATGAATCTTTAGCGCAAATAGGAAGCAGGCAGCATTATCTCTTGCAAATGTAAACAAACTTGTTTGAGCGATTGGCTGAACAAGAAGTAGGACTGATTGGACTTGTAGGCTCGATTGGACTTGTAGGCTCTAAAGTTTTACATTGTTTTATTTTTGAATTCAGGTCTCTTTTGTGCACAACTCTACGTGTGTAAGTTCAACTTTCATGATAAAGAGATTGCACTACAGTACTTGTATTAGATGAGTTGAAAAATTCTATTTTTTTGTTTTTTACAGTGCAAATATTTGTAATAAAAATAAATATAAAGTGAGCACTGTACACTTTGTATTCTGTAGAAAACATCCAAAAATATTTAAATAAATGGTATTCTATTGTGTAACAGCGCGAATACTCACGCAATTTCTTTTTTTTTTTTTTTTTAAAATGGTATGTGATTTCTTCCCCACTTCCCTCCCCTAGCATGATCTTAGAAACTCTAGACATGCTGTACTTTAACCCTCCAGGCATCGTGTAATGATTGCCCTTTCTAGTTGAAAAAAGCCAGGGTGCAGCTTTACTTGGGGCTTATTAGTGCTGCTTCTGACCTGGCTGGAATGGTCACTAGCCACTTTACCCTGGGGTTTAGCAGAACGTCACAGCATTACTCTGACCTTTCTAGTTCAGGAGTGGGAGACTGAGCTAAATCTTGCAATCAGATCCCTTGCACACTGTAACGTTGCAATAGCACTAGACACATGAGCTAGCTGTTTTTATAGATTTAAGATGCTTTATTGTGATCCCATAACAAAAAGAGGCTTGTGTTTATATGAAATTGTATGAACTACTAGTATGTAAATGAAGATTGATCTGACATAATAAAAACATGCTGAGAGTCCTGAAGCAGGCATTACTTTCCATGTGGATATCAAGCAACTTTAAAAAGAGAGGAGAGGGGGAAATTGTGAAGAGAGAAATCTTACAGCCATAACTTTTAGGGTTGATTTTATTTTTAGTAAACTTGTGACTTCCCTCCCCTAACAGATTAAAGAGGCAGCTGATATTATTCAGAAGTTGCATCTGATTGCACAGGAATTACCTTTTGACAGGTAAAATCCAATTCAAACATTTTAACATTAATATTTGGAAGAGCTATAACTTTATTGTGTAACTTCAGTTTTTTTTCTCAGTGCCTGGCTTCTGCTGATTTTTTTTTTTTTTTAGTAGTTTTGACATGATGAGTGTATTTGTGTATATGTAAGTATTTAGGATCACCTTTGAACATACACCTCAAAGTACTCGATAAATTTTGCTGAAAACAACCTAATTTGAGTGTGCTTATTTTCTTGTAAAAACAACCTAATTTGAGCTTATTTTTTTATAAATTCTATACTAATTTCTTATAGATTTCTTACAGCTAAAGCTTGAAACATTGTCTTCCTGCTCCATATGTTGTTAAGCCCTAATTACAATTGATAGCAAAAGTGTTCAATTAACATGTTAATACTTGTTTGAATTTTTTTTGATGTGTTTTGATTAATAGTACGTTTTTTGATTTAACAGGTTTTCTGAAGTAAAATCAAAAATAGCAAGTAAGTTACCTCCCCCATCAACCAATTTTGCTCAATCTTAACTTGCGTTGCTTGGTTCTTTAATCTGCTTTTATTAACAACATTCAACTGTCTTTATTTCTTTGTCAAAAACTTTCTTGCAAAGCCTGATGGATATTTTTTCTTTTCAGGTAAGTACCATGATTTAGAGTTGCAACTGATTCAGGAGTTTACCAATGCACAGAGAAGGGTGGAAATTTCCAGAATGCGAGAAGTAGCAGCCGTTTTACTTCACTTCAAGGTAAAGATTGAGTTCTTAACTCTAAAAGCACATAATGCATTAAGTACCTGTTCTGAATGAATACAGTAAATGAAGCTGATCTAGACTTCTGAAGAAAATGGGTTTGAGAAAGTTCATCCTTTTGATAAATCTTCTATTAAAACTAAGCAGACCCTTTTCCATAATTGCTGCATTTTCTTTATTTGATTGTATTTGTGTAATGATAAGATTTCACAATACTGTAAGCACAGAAAACATGTTTTAATTCTGGGTTGTTTTTTCCATCCCATAGGGCTATTCCCACTGTGTTGATGTATACATAAAACAATGTCAAGAGGTAACGTGTTTTTAAAAGCAGATGTACCTTTATTTTTGGGTCAATTATTTGTGCATGCATTTTACTATTGTTGATATCTATTGGTTTGGAAATATTACATTATAATGTGCCTTTAATCTCTAGGGAGCTTATTTGAGGAATGATATATTTGAAGATACAGCCATCCTCTGTCAGCGAGTGAACAAACAAGTTGGAGATATCTTTAGTAGTCCAGAGACTGTATTGGCCAAACTTATTCAAAATATATTTGAAGTCAAACTTCAGGTATTTTAAATTTGGCATATTAAAGTTTGTTGTTAAGTAATCATCTTACTCATTAAGTACTTCTAATAACAAAATCCCAAATCTATATTGTTTGTAATATTTTGAGTAACCTTAATCATGGAAAAATCACATTTGATTGCTCTTTAAAAAGTACAACAAAAACTATCAATTAAGGATGTTAAAGTAGCTGTTTGTGTACTGTAAGCACAATGTAATCAAGAATACATAAAATACAAATATATGCAGACTTAAACTGGAAAATAGATATATTCACTAATGATTCTGGTAATGTCATGCACATACTTAGTCGATCTCTGCAGACCCAACATCAAAAATTTGGGGAGAAGAAGCATTTATATTTAGTAAGTATCTTTAATCCTTTCACTCTTGCAGTTGGATTTCCAGTGTGAGGCTAGCATTGAATATGCCGGAATAATTTATGCCAAGGAATAGGGTCCCACAGCTAATATAGTAGTAATATGAAAACCTGATATAGCTGAAAATGACAGTCCCTCATTCTGCAAATTCTTATATATGTGAGTAAAGTCAGCGTGACTACTCATGTGTGTAAAGCTACTTCCCTGTAGGTGTGGAAGACCTTGTTCTTCCTATCTAGAACAATATTGGTAGAGCCTAATCCTAAAATGGAAGATGCCTTAGATGTAATTCTTGGGCTTTCCTTGAAGGAGGCATGATCTGTTTACTTATGAGTATGTAAGTGGATCTAAATCATTGATTTGTTCATCAGTTGTGTTCATTTACTCTGTGTACTAAGAATGCATGTAGACTTCCAGTCTTTTTCCTTTGAAAATCAGATGCTTTGGCTCTTGTATTCTGGGTCGTGTGCATAAGCAGTTCAAGGATATTTCAAACAGCAGATGTCTTGCATTTCCAAACTAGTTTCCTTAAACTAAACACGTTTGTCTAAAACCCTGGAGCTAAATGTAAGATATCTGTAAATTGAGACTCAAAAGTAAAATGTATGACTTATGTAAGATGTGGTACGTTCTTGAGGGTTTATTGTTAAGGCTAAGTTTTAGTCACAGGTATTTTTTAGTAAAAGTCATGGGCAGGTCACAGGCAGTAAACAAAAAAATCACTGGCCGTGACCAGTCCATGACTTTTACTAAAAATACCCCTGACTAAAACTGGGAGGGGGGGGGACTGGGTGGGCACCATGGATGCTTGGGAGGGGGTCGCAGCCCGGGGAAGTGCCGCTGGTGCTGGGAAGGGGGGCACGGATGCTTGTGGGGGTTTGGTGGGGCTGGAGCAGGCTCCCTACTCAGCTCCTGAGAAGCAGCGACCCCAGCTCCCTAGCTTCACGTGCTGCCTCTGCTGTGCCCCAAGCCCCGGTTCTGCAGCTCCCATTGGCTGGCGGCTGGCAGAGGCCTCCACACCCAAACTCCTGCAAGGCCGGGGGGAGCCCGAGACTGCCCCAGCAGCAGTCGGTGCACCTGGTCCAGGGGCTGCCCGAGCTGCTCAGGCAGCTCCTGGGCCAGCCTCACTGGGCTGCTGCAGAAATCACGGAAAGTCACGGAGCCTTATTTATTGTAGATAATATGAAATGTTGATTTTTCTTATTCTGTTAACTGAGATTATGCCTCCATTTTATAGAGTAATGTAAAGGATCAGTTAGAAGAACACAGGAAGTCAGATGCAGAACAGTATCTTAAGAATCTTTATGAGCTGTATACAAGGTAGCTATGATTTAATTATCAACATTTTGTTGTGTAAGTAGCAGCTTGTGAAAGGTTCATTTGTTAAGAGGTGGGAAGAAAGGACCAAAATTCCAACTTCCTTTAAAAGTTGGATGACTATTTTGCTGCCCACCTGCCTTGATAGTTTTCCTTTTTAAATTGTGTGACCTTTTAGAAAACAGCTTTTGTACTTTTAAAGAAAGTATCTAGATTTTTGAGGAATCAGACTGAAATTATTATTTAGCAAAGTATATAACACCCTACTCTCGTAATATGAAAAGTGTAATTGACAATTTGACTGCACTTGTACCTTATGTATAAAGCCATAAGAATGTTGTGATGGGGGGAGAGTGTCAAAAAGTTGTGGCCACAATTTGTGAAAGTTGTGGTTTGGGGTGAAGGTGTGCACATGGCTGGGGTTACAGGAACTAACTTCTTGCTTTGTAACTGACTAGATGTTGAGTTGGAAGCAGGGCCCTTTACCCTCCTTAAGGGGCTGGATACCCCCTCCATTCTTCCAATCCCTGGGGCAGGGTAGGGGGGCCCAAGCCCCTGCACCCTAGAGCTGACCCTAACTCAGAAACCCCTAGAGGTGCTGTGGGTGGTTGGCACTGCTGGGCCTCCCTGTCCCATCCCTGCACTCTGTGGCAGGTATAAGCTCCTACCTGATGCCACTCACTGGGTCCTCCCCAAGTCTGTCCCCCCGAGGAAGGCAAAATCCTTGAGGTCACACAGGAAACACGGCTGGTCAGCAGACCCAGCCCACTCGGCCAAGTCAGGTGATAGCGCTTGGTGCAGAGGGGAGGCAGCAAGTGGGACGAGCCCCCAGGATTGTGCAGCCCTCATCTGCACGCGTCCCAGGCCCCACTGTCCTCCTCGTCCCCCCCTCCTATCACTCCCATGTCATGATGGAGGAGGGGGAGGTGACTGGGCCAAATTTAAGTAAGTGGCCTTGCAAAAAAGGTTGTGGTGAGTGTTGAAAGATGCAGTTTCCACAACAAAATCACAGCCTGACATTTTTTTAAAGCATTACATATGTGCATAAATTATACAGAGTTCTTTGTCATTTAAATTTGGTAATGCTCAGATATTTCAGTCAGGATTGGGACCCCATTGTGGTAGGTGCGTTGCAAACATGTAATACTGTAATTCATACAAATGCAACAATTTTTCTCTGTTTCCTTTGCATAAAGAACTACTAATCTTTCAAGCAAATTGATGGAGTTTAACTTGGGTACTGATAAGCAGACTTTCTTGTCTAAGCTTATCAAATCCATTTTCATTTCCTACTTGGAGAATTACATTGAGGTGGAAATTGGTTATTTGAAAAGTAGGAGCGCTATGATTCTGCAACGCTATTATGATTCCAAAAACCACCAGAAGAGGTCCATTGGCACTGGAGGGTGAGTTTCTTTTTAAAGGGGGGGGGGGGAATAATAAAGGGCAAAAATACAGTGAACACCACTTAAACTGTACATTGATCATCTGCATAAAAGCTGGCTTCCAAAACCATCATTATTTTCTGTATTACGTGTGTGGTCACATTATATTACTGTATACTAAAAGGTTTGCTCCCCTGGATACAAAGGAAATGCTAGATAAATCCATATATAGTCACATGAAATGAAATTAAATGTCTTGAGCAAGTAAGCTGAAACTTAAGCCTTGGTGTCTAGCAGACCTTTCTGCACCAAATATAATACTTTTATCCAATATCTTTCTCTGGCTTAGTGTGTAGCAGTAATAAGGCTAAAGACTGACACACCCTGAAATACATTGGCCTCACAGTACCACTTGTGCAACAGTTGACTACTGAAAGTTGAATAGCAGTAGTTTTTCTGGTGCTTCAGATTTTTTTTGCAAAATATATAGTGAAGAAGCCTTATATTTGAGAATAAGGTGTTCAAATTGGACCGACTCAAAGTGGGATCTTTGAAGTGTAGACTCTGTGCACAGCTGAAAGTGTGTTAGCAGTTATTCATTCTTTCCTTTTGTTTATGAAGGAGTCAGATTTTTTTTTTTTATATTAGTGCATGTTTTAAGACAGTCCCACTCATCTGGGCCAAATAGGAAGCTTTTGTGGGCAAGTATGACCAATTGCATTATCTAAGTTTTCTCTTTAGTTGTTAGCCCTCATGGCTGCAAAAACAACCTGAATATACCTAATACTTCAGTTGCCATGTCATGAGTGCAGCTGCTGTAGTTACACTGTTGGCCTGAAGGAGAGCTCCAGTAGGCCCTGCTGGATCCTTCAGCCTGCCTCTCTTCTGAGTGCATAGCGGGAAGGGGATTGTAGACCAGCAGTTGTAATTCCCCCTCCCCTGGGTCATGTCTGTTCCCTCCTTTATCCCTGCTGACTAGAGCAGGAGTTGGAGTCGTCCTGTTGTTCTGCCCTGTATTCTTCTGCCAGCTCTGGCGGTCCCGTGTTGAGACATAAGAAAGGGAGAAGAGAGCGAGTTCCATAAAATCCCTCAAAGATCCAGCAGCAGAGAGGGCTAGAGATGAACTCTTGGTTCTCCTCTTCAGCAACAACCACATGCGAAGACAGTGAGGGTCTGTAGCACCAAATGTCCATAGCCACATTGTACGGCTTTATTTCAGGCATCTAAAAGCTCCACAGGGTTATGACTGATCTGGTGTAGTTAGGTTAATCATGGATGACCCTGTGGCTGCTACCAGTCTGTGCCCAGGCAATGTCCCCTCCTGATCTCAAGTCCAATCTCAGGGGTCACTGTGCAGGGATTTTATCTCCAAAGTGGACTGCATGACCAAAAAGTGCCACCCGGTGGTGACCAATGATGACTTCAGTCCTCTTAAGCTCAGTTCTCAAATAACACATCCCTGTTACTAGGGCCCCGCAAATCTGTGGACATCCTCTTTGTATCCACCGACCATGTTTGCAGATCGCTGATCGGATGCGGATACAAATTTTGTATCTGCGCAGGGCTCTACTTATTGCTGATCAAATCATACCATCTTATCCCAATAGTCCTCCTGGGGAACTGGTGCTGCAAGTGGAGCAGCTAGGGGGAGGGATGTGCTGCCTGCCATCAGGAGAACGCTTGAAACTTAGCTGGGGGAGAGGTACTGAGGCTCCTGCTTCTTTGAAGAGCTGCTGTTGAGGTGTAATGGATTTGGTGGGTCACTGCGGAGAACTGATTTGAGGGAAGGGAAGGAAGAGAAAAAGAATGCCTTGGCAAGAAGAGATCTGATGCTGCAGGGGAGAGAATAAACAGATTGAGATGACTGGAGTGCTGGCCAAATTGGAGGGAGTGTGCATGGAGGTGAGTCTGGGCATGTGAGACTGAGCCAGGGCTGCTTATTGAGTGAATGTTGGGGTGGTATGATTGTCAGGTGCACGGGGTGTGTGTGTAAGAGACAGGAAAAACCGGTGTGAGAAGAGAGTCCAGTGGGAGTTGTGTGTCTTAGAGGTATGTGTGAAGTGTGAGTCTCCGGGGGGCGCTCCCACAACAGGATATAAATATACACCATTGAACTTACTGGGAATTACTGCCCACTACATGACACAAGTATCTAGTCCCCAGGGTGTGGAGGGACATGGCAGAGTAGTGTGGGTGTGGTCGTGGTTGTGGGACTTGAAGAGTGGGTTGTGTATGCTAACGTGTTTAGTAAGGTCAGTAGGCTTTTGTCTGCTCTGGTAAGTTTTTCTTGACCGCTTTGCACTATTTTATTTATTTGTTTTTATTCAAAATACAGATGTGCACCTATTAAGTTATGTTTTAGGCTTCTGTTTACCGTGTTAACTACTATAATATTCCCAATGTATTAAACTTGAACATTAAAATTTCTACTCAGTGAGATTTCCCTCTGGTGTATTGTATTCTAGTATTCAAGATCTCAAAGAGAGAATAAGACAACGTACAAACTTTCCATTGGGCCCAAGTATTGATACCCATGGAGAAACCTTCCTCTCCCAAGAAGTGGTGGTTAACCTTTTACAAGAAACCAAGCAAGCTTTTGAAAGATGTCATAGAGTAAGTCTGCTTTCTGTGACTTCTCTAACTAGATAGAATTTGCATGGCACACAAAAACAAAATTGGGCTAGAAGAAGCAACTGTTTACATCCTCAATTTAAAGAACACATCTTGTTTTACCATTAGTTGAAGTCTAATAGGAGGTGAGGGGACTTCGTGCAGAGGCGAGGACTTGAGTCTTATTTAATTAAATGAATTACCTTTTAAAAATCAGGGTCATGGTGAGGTAGCGTAAGATATTGTTTATAGACTTCTTGTTTCTTAACAAAAGTGAGTTACAGAAAACTTCTGACCATTTGTTTTAAAAACACTATTTATAACCAATTGGAATAAAAATAGCTTTTTACATTGTTTTTGTTTCTAAACCAGTCCTTAGAATTGATTAACATTTAGTATAACAACTTTGATATGTTGTACAAATGTAACTTCTTGTTTTAAACTCTGTGACAAAAATAAGATTAATTTAGATAAAATAAGATAATAATTTCCCTACAATCTTCTATTATTAATTAATACTACTGTTGAGAGGCTGAGGGGAATAATCTTTTGCTGTTGCATTGTTTACCTTCTTTTAATCCTTTACTGTTTTCAAATGCTTGTGCCTAATGCAAAATAGAATTTTTACTATTGATATAAATCACAGGTTTTTCTGTGGCTCATTAGCTGTGTGGGTGTAGTGCTTTAAAGGCTTAATAAAAACCTTAGATTTAATTACAAACTTTAACTTAAAGAGAAGCCAAAACCATTTTTTGCACATACACGCATCTATTTATAAGAGTTATCCTTAAAATTAACAAAACAGAACTCCAAATATTTTGCTGAACAGTCTCAGTGTGTTAAATAGCTTTTAATATATTAGATATTGAGAGGATACAGTGTAACCAGGGTTGTAGCAGGAATAAATACAACACTGGTTAATATTCAGATAACAGCCGATTTAGCATTGAGAATGTCAAAGTGACAGCATGATGCATAGACAAATTAGTCATTTTATCATTATAGTGGTCATTGGTAAAAACTGCTGTAGTTATAGCTCAGTTCCAATTTCTGTTCTAACCTTCCTTTTCAGTTGTGCATAATTTTTTTCCCCCCAAACAAATTCCTTTTGGGATGAAACTTATCAAGTTTGGTCTCAGCCCAAGATTGATTTGTTTGTAAAGTTAGAGCAAAATAAATTCAGGTATTGCTGCATGCATGAATAAATGTTGCACTTTCATAACTAAAACAGATGAAACTAGAAACTTTAAAGAACAATTTATCAGGAAGATGTAAAATAAAAACTTCTAAAGTAAAGAATATTCGAAATTAGTAACTTCATGGGAATACATTTGAAGAATTAGAATGTGTAGATTTTATTTTATTTTATTTTATTTTTGGACCCCTAAACTAAGCATACATTTGACTCCAAATGCCAGTGGTCCAGGTCTTCTATGTTGCAAAGGTCTATAGTCTTTCTTTTGCAGATACTATAAACTACATAGGACCAAAGTCCAGTTGCTGTTCAGACCACTTTAAGAGCCACCTTTTTTAAGTTCTAAAAGCCCAAATAGTGTTGGTTGGTGGTTTGTTTTTGATTTTTTATGAAAAACAAAAGGCAGAGCATCAGATTTTGCTATATAAATATTTAGGATGAGATTTCAGAATTATGTGCATATAAAAATGTACTCACACCATGCAGTTACTGGAATTGTATTTGTGCGCATGGTAACTGACCAGGCAAAAGAGGAGTTAGAGGTGCACTGTTGCCCTGACACTGCATACAGTCATAGTAACTATGTATCAATTATTCAAACATGCAACTCTAAAAATCTGAGCGCAACTGCCTACTCAAACATATGCATGAAAATTTCAACATGTGATGAATGTCTATAGTCCTGTATTATATATTGTTATATAGGGGCAGATCCTCAGCCAGTGTAAACAGTCTCACTTTATTGACTTCAATGGAACTATAACAATTTGAATCTGTTGATTATTTTGAAAGTGCTCTGTAATTTTAAGTCTTCTGCAATCACTGTTTATATATTTTTAAAAAGCGTGTACAAAGGATTGTCTATTCAGGAATAGCTCTGTGCATGGTCACGTTGTTGTTCTGGAATAAGTGTGTCCACATATGGAGTTATTCTGAAATGAATTTTGTGCTTTAAAGTCACATCCTACCCTAATTCAAATAAACCTTCAAGTGTAGACAACAAGTTCTAACACTAAGTATCCAAATATTTGTTCTTTTTAAAGCTCTCTGATCATTCTGATTTACCGAAGAATGCATTCAGAATTTTTTCTATGCTTGTGGAGTTTTTGTGTATTGAGCATATTGATTATGCCTTGGAAACTGGACTTGCTGGTAAGCATAATTCTGTCTTTGTTTTCTTAAATGTGTGGTATTTCATTATAAAATAGCACATATTAATGTTTCTAATTTCATTGGTCAATGCATTCAGAGCACTTTATACTCTTCGGTGATTGGCCTTGAGATCTATGCAAGTTAGGGCTTGTCTTCACTACCCGCCGAATCGGCGGGTAGCAATCGATCTATCGGGGATCGATTTTTCGCGTCTCGTTAAGATGCGATTAATCGATCCCCGATCGCGCTCCCCGTCGGCTCCGGAAATCCACCTCATCGAAAGGCGGAAGCGGAGTCGACGGGGGAGCGGCAGCGATCGACTCGCCGCCGTCCTCATGGCCAGGTAAGTCGATTACGATACGCCGACTTCAGCTACGCTATTCACGTAGCTGAAGTTGCGTATCGTAGATCGACCCCCTCCCCTAGTGTAGCCCTGGGCTGAGTGTTGTGCAACGTATGTTGATTAAGGGAATTAATTTATCTCATTTATTTGGAAGCCAAAGTATAAGCTTCTGAAGCACACCTTACATATGGGAAATCAGTACAGATTGAAAGACAATGATTATTCAGAAATATCTGGAGGCTTTATTTCCTGCATCATAAGAATCTGAGTATGATCATTCCCTTCCTACCTCTTTCACCTTCTCCATAAAAAGAGAATAAGGTTTTTATAGAGTATGTTTATTTAGAGTGTGTGTCATTTTACATGTATATGTTGTATAGAGGAACACTTCTTATATAGAAAGACTTTTCTTATTGTATTTACTTTTTTTAAAAACCTCTCGTTTGTTTGTGTTTGTCTATTTTAATATTTTAGGGAAACTTATCAAAGTAAGATTTTTTTCTGTTTCAACTGTTTTGAAGAATAAACTAGATGTGGTTATGATTTGCTGCCTTTCATTGATAAGCAGAACTCCTGTTAATATTAGAGGGAGTCCATTGAAGTTACCCTATGTACTATCCGCATACAAGGAATATTGTATATAGGCTTTTAGGGTAACTATGAAAAAATCTCCTGTTAGGCTTGGTCTACATTACAGAATTAGGTCAACATAAGGCAGCTTATGCTGACCTAATTATGTCAGTGTAGATACTACATGCTCCCACCGATGTAAGTGCCCTATTACACCGACATCATAACTCCGCCTCTGCAAGAGGCGTAGGGTTTATGTAGGTGTAGTTTGGTTGATGCCTGTGTAGACACTGCATTACTTACCTTGGCTGTCGGCTGTCATTCTTGCAATTTCATGGCTACATCCTAGAGCCATGAAATTGACAAGAAAGCTGGGGCGGGTGGAGGGGCTCCAGCTAGAGCCCAGCTGTTCCCAGGCTCCCCACTCCCAGCTGGGCTGCACCCGTCCTGCTCAGACCCTGGCTGCCCCCTGGCTCCCAGCCCAGCTGCTGCCCAGGCTTCCTGTGCCCGTCTGGCTCCCCGCAGGGAGCCCTGGTGCTGCCCAGGGGCAGGGAACGGAGAGCCGGGGGTGCAGCCGAGCTCCTGGCGGGGAACTATGTGTAGATCTGAGTTCCCAGGCTCTCAGTCCTCCACGCTGCCCCTCTTAAGTCGGTGGAAGCACTCCTGGTGAGGACATGCACCACTGACAGAGGAGGGTAGTGTGGACATGAACCACTGCGGTGGTTGTAAGTCACCCTAACATAGGTCGACTTATGTTTCTAGTGTAAAGTGACTGAAATTCTTAGGAGCCTACATCCCATTGATTTTTCACTTAAGTACTTTTGAAAATGTTACCCTTATCCTTAGAAAGGATAGCGATACAGATTACATGCACTATATATTTTTTTATGATCCTAAATAAATGTTTCCACCTTAGGCATTCCTTCTCCTGACTCTAAGAGTGCAAACCTTTATTTCCTGGATGTTGTGCACCAGGCCAATACTATTTTCCACTTGTTTGACAAGCAGTTTAATGATCATCTGATGCCATTAATCAGGTACGTCAGCTGTTTTGCATTTCTTCTGTGAATATGTATGGTCCTCACTGCTAGAAATTATGAATTTCATTTATTACTATTAATACAGTTCAGTGTTTTTATTAAAAGAAATTTGCTTTAAGAATAATTCAAGTTATTGATGATGGAAGTTGTAGAAAGTACAGTGTTTATTTAAATCTGATTTCTAATCCGTAAATTTGGAAGATGAGTCTTTTAGGCTGTTATGCTGATTGCTGTGCATGCCAACATGCTGCATGTCTTGGCTCACTCTTTGGTCCACTGGGGACTGGCAGCAATATGGAAGCAGAGTGCTCAGTCCAGGGGCAACGCCCTCTGAACTACAGGAGAGTGTCGCCCACCTCTGGATCAGCAAATACAGTTGTGGGGTCTTCTTGTTTTTGAAGTAGCTCCATCCATCAGTCCTTAATTACAAAGACAGATAACTGCATCCAGCCTGGTACTTTCTGGGAGAGGATGGGTGGGGAATCCTGAAGTACTCCTGTTCTCGCTAGCAACCAAAGCAAATGAATTTGATTTGCATTATGTTTGACTCCATTTTTTCCCCTACTATTGTATAGCTCTTCTCCTAAGTTATCTGAATGCCTTCAGAAGAAAAAGGATATAATAGAACAAATGGAGATGAAACTGGACATGGGCATTGATAGGCAAGTGAAGTTTTAAACTTTACATCAATCACTGCTCTACTTACCATTTTTAACCCAAAGAAGTTTTGCCTTAGCTTGTGTTTCCTGCTGGGAAGTAATCATTTAGAACCACAGAATTGATTTCCTTTGAAATCCAGACGGAAAATCAGAGATCACACTGAACTTTTGTCAAGAGAAAACTAAATTTGGGAGGCTGAAATTTTTCCATGCTTGATTTTTGACCTGAGACTAATACTTTTGGGAAGAGTGAGCAAAATCCTTCATCTGCTTTTGTGTTGAGGGAATGAGATAATTCACAATTTTCCTCTGTCTCTCTAAAAAAAACAATCAAACACAAAAAACACCCAAAACACTTCCTGTTTTGGGCTGCGGGGGAAAAGCTCACATACAGAATGTTGAAACTTGACATTTTAAAGTATTTAAAGAGCAGTATGTGACACAGACTGAAAGAGATTAAGTGACTTGCTTGAGTGGGACTGTGGAGTAATGCATATCTTGGGAGAATTGAGTGTAATTCTGGGTTTGACATTGACTTGCTCTGAGACTGAGTGATTCATTGGATCTCTGTCCCTCAGTAACCTCCTATATAAAATGGTGTGATTTTTTTTTTTTATGGATGGAAAAAGCACTATAAATGCAAAGTATTATTGTCATTTTGCAGTGGGAAAAGACCAGAAAGAGGTCATGCTTAATGTTAGGGAGCAGAGCCACAATGTAAGTACTCTACTTACAGAGTATCTATATGTTTACTTGTACCAAGGAGGTTTGTATTATTCCCATATCTCCAAATGATTTGTTGTTTGACCTTAGACCAGTCGCTTAAGCCCTGTGCCTCAGTTTCCCCTTCATAATGTAAATAATACATCCCCATGGGAATTGAAAATTAATGTCTGTAATGCCTTGAAAAGTGCCATGTATGCATTAATTATATAGGTGTCTGCTCCATCCTGAAGGAGCAAAGAACAGAGCTGTACAAGAGAAAACAAGCATTGCTCCTTGTATCCTAGCTCTGTTACCTTCTGCACGGTGAGGAAGAGTCTCAAAGCGTGTAAATTGCAAAGGAATTGAGGGGTGGTTTGGTAAAAATATTTGCTATGGCGATGGAAGGAAAGGAAAAATGGGAGAGAGTACACAGATAACAATGGAGATTTTAGTCTCTGCTGCTAGAAATGCCTTAATGTTTTAAACATCAAGTCGGAAATACTTAGACTCTCTGGAGCCATTGGTTCAAACCTAGACAGGGTTGCCTGAGCCCTCAGTGTTGGAGTAGATGAATTAAGTTCTGTGGACAATAAATAATCTCGGGTGGGATTTTCAAAAGTGCCTAAATGATGGAGGAGCACAAGTCCAGTGGGAAGTCAATGGTACTGTGTTCCCAAGTCACCTAGAGTGGAATTTTCACAAGCCCCTATATGTTGCAGACAACTACATGTTTGTGGTGGCTCTGTAAAAGAGACCAGTTTTGAGACAAATCACTTATATAAAAATGTGGTTACTTGCACACCATTTTGTCTACATGAGCACTAAAGTTCTAGAAAGAGCCCCAAGAATAGATCACACTGGATTGGGCACCATCTGGTAAGAAATAAAGGTTGATTCCCAGGCACTGTTGATTTCAATGTTATCCAGAATCTGACAATGTCTGATAGACCCTTGAAGGGTATTCACAGTGATGGTTTCTTCCCCTGTAATCATTAGCTGAACTGATTTTAGTCCCCGGGGACCATCATAATGAACTAGCATTACAGTTCTATATATCCATAATAGATTGCCTTACATGCATGTATATTAAAAATGGGAGTTGGAAGAGCAGGGGGATGTAACTCTGATTTCTGTTGTTGGCTTGGGCAAGGTTGTAGAGTGAAGTACAGCCAGAATGGGAGTCTGAGTTTCATAGGCATGGAAAATAATTAATTTGATTCCCTGTTTTGGGATTAGATGTATTTTTTTCCTTCCATCAAATCCCGTGGAGTTTTCATAGTCCAAGCTCTGTAGCTTCATTTTTGCTGATTACGGTCCCTAGAAAACGGAGAGAATCTGTTCTGAAAAAATGAGTGTTCCAGGGAGAGTCACTTGGGAGAATGAGCTCTATGTATTGCAGCTGCTTTGCTCTTCAATAACTCCTGGATCAGCTTTGGGATTGACTGTAAAATAAACCATTTCTGACTTTAGATAATGTTCAGGAAGGATAACTACTAGCGGGAAGAGAAGAAATGTGATGCAAGTAAAATTGCACTGGATCTTTCAAGACAAGTGGCCAGCACTGGTGAATGGAAAGATTCTTTCTTGTTGCAAGTGTTTTGTGGAGCTGTTTCGCTTGAACTGTGTATTATTCTTTATAAAGTTACTGAACTAGGTCTAGAAAGTTCCCTTCAGAGTCTATCTGGTTCCCCAGCAAAGAAGAGTGCCCCCTGGCTGTTCTCAAGAGCTGGCTTTAAATGGGTTATGTTTCGATTAATGTGTCTCCTTTAAAATCAGTTGGCCAGCACATACTGTATTGCACTCCAGGATAAAGAGAACTTTGGAGCAGAGACTTCTCAAAGGCTTCTGTCTGACTCTCATGCCCCTGCCACCTTCAGAAAATCAGACTTGTCTTGTGTAGTAAAATTGTATTGCATAGCAGCTTCAAAAATATTTTGGGTCTTTGCAGTTCATTTTAGCGTGAACGTCTTCTTTATATTAAATGGTGAAACTCATTTAATGTTCATTAATTTGTAGAAATGATAGATAATGGGGGATTTCTACTTCGCTGTGCACTATTCACTTATTTTGCGTGGGATCACTTTAGAATTTTTAAATGTTAAAACCAAGTAAATGAAAACTTTTATTTTAAAACACACGTCGCATATTTTAACTTTAAAGGACACTGAATTGTATGATTGGACAGATGAAGCACATCTTGGCTGCAGAACAAAAGAAGACAGATTTTAAACCAGAAGATGAAAACAGTGTTTTGATTCAGTATACTAATGTGAGTAAACAAATAGAGATTTGTCAGTAATACACAGTAGCATTTTGAAGATAATTTGAGCAGTGTTGGCATTTTGATAGTGTACGTCCAGTTACATGTACATTTGATTAACATTGAGGCTTGTTTCACTCTCTGCCAAGGATTCTCAAATTCCTTCACAATGTGGATCCTAAACTTGATGGGAGTATTCTCAGTTTTGTTGTATAATAGTAGTGTCCAACAGCCCTGGTCAGACTGGATTAAGTGCCGTACAAACACAAACTCCCCCCCTCCCCTCCAAAATACAGTTTAAATTAACATGCACCAAAACTTAATAGAGAGTTTGTCATGGATCTGCCTTCCCATTTGCAGGTCTTGCCTGTGATAATGGCAACGATTGCTTACCCAGAAAAGTAATATTAGGGCAGTATTTAATGTATTTATGGATGTCTTTCAATGCAATTTTTCTGCTGAAAATGAGGAACGCCAGCAGCAAGTGGTCAGCTGGTGATCCACAGACCATTATGTGTGAGCCAGTGCTCTATACTTTGCTCATGATTAACCTGAGACTTTGCTTTCCAAATGTTTTTTAAAAGGGGAAACTTCTCTCTAATCAGTTAACTTACAAGCAGTCTTTTTATAGGCCTGTGTCAAAGTATGTGGCTATGTCAGAAAGCAAGTGGAAAAGATTAGAAAGTCTATGGATGGTAAGAATGTGGACACCGTTCTGATGGAGCTTGGAGTTCGTTTTCATCGACTTATTTATGAACATCTACAGCAGTATTCCTACAGTTGCATGGGAGGCATGTTAGCAATTTGTGATGTGGCTGAATACAGGAAGTGTGCCAAAGACTTTAAGGTTAGTGTATGTATACTTAATATGTATGGTGTGTTAGAGGCATACATAAAATGTCTGGATAGCGAAACAATATTTTTGTTGAAAAATGTCCTTCATATGGCCATATTTCACATCGTTTGCCTTCTATTCACAACCTACCATACACTGTAGACTTTAGATTGCCCTAGTATCATGGCAGCAGCTTTAATCATGTAATAAATTATGCCAGCAAGACCGTCTTTTCTGAATAGTCCTCATATCTGTCTTCTAAATTCACTTGCTTTGTGTCATGAGCTTACCTGAGTCAGTTGAGCATCTCACAAAGCAAGCGTGCCCTGATTTTTATAAATCATTAATAGCCACCTGGGATTTAAAATTCCAAAACATAAAAGTCCTTTGCTGGCTTAACCAAATGGTGTAGTCAGAGTTAGGTCCCTGACCAGGCCAGGCCTCTTGGGTTAAAGCAGGGGAAATCCTTCCTCCCTGTCCCAGCTTCAACCAGAACTGGCCATTGGAAGAAGCAGTCAGCCCATTTTATCTTGCCTGCTGGGCCTTGATTGGCTTCCGCCTGCTTCCAGCCCTTCTAGCTGCTGGAGAACTAATCCTTATTGGTGCTGCAAGCAGCTGACCTTGAATGGCCTCTAGACAGATCTTGCCGGTTCAGACTTGCTGCTTTTTTTCTCACAGACACCTTCAGGTAGAGCGGGTCAAGGTGGTGGTGGGGATTTCAACAGGGAGTAGCAAATGCCTGCTACACACCAACATGCATTATTTACAAGATAAGACCTGTGGGCCATCTAGTCCAGTATTCTGTCTTCAACAGTAGCCAGCACCAGAAGCTTCAGAGGCAGGTGCAAAAAACCCTGCATTAGACAGATGTAGTATAATCTGCCCTGTATATTAGGTGTCCTCCTAATCCCTTTTAGTTAGAGATTTAAGACCACAAACATCTGAGGATTAGTCTCTTGCAAAATTTGTTACCATCCACTATTATAACTCTGGATAGTCTTTTTATCCTAGTCCCATCCCTTTTTGAATCGTGCTAACTTTTTGCCACAGGAATTTGTGGCCAATGAGTTCCACTGTTTGTTTACATGTTGTATGAAAGTATTTCCTCCTCCTGGATTTGAATTTACCATATTTAATTTAGCTGAACACCCACTAATTCTTGTGTTTGAGACCGAACACAAGCTCCCAGCCGTCTCCATATCATTCATTATGTTATATGCTTTTAAAGCGTTATGAAGCTGACTCATTTTTATTATTTCCAAACCAAGCTTCTTCAAATAGCAGAGGCACCTGTCCCTAATGAAAGTTAAGTTCATGGCAATTTTGAAGCTTTAATAAATCAAGGCCATGTCATTTTAGAGCACACAAAAAATCTGAAAAATTCGTTGTGCAAACTATTTTTTCATGGTGGGATAACAAAAAATAAAACTGAACTTTACCAAAAATGAGAGATAAACAGGTAATTTATTCCATAAAGCTATAATTGCATGTAATTGGGTATTCTAAAAATACCACCTCAATCATAAGTACTGTAACTATAATATTGGTTAGTGGTAGTTTGTTGTGGGTTTTTTGTTTTGGTTTGGGGTCTTATTGAACAGTTTTCAAACAGTCTCTGAATGGTCACATCTCACGTTTGTTCTAAAACAAAAGTACCCAAATTCATATACATTTTAAAAAATTAAATATGGCTTTTGAAAATTGCTTTAGTCTGTTTTTTACAGAAGAGTCTCCTGTGTGGAAAATCGCACTGACATTCTAGATGAACTTTGCAGCAGCTATTTCATTATAAGACTTACACTTACTTTGAGCATTTTTACTGTTTTCTCTCTCTCTCTCTTTCAAACAGATTCCATTGGTGTTACAGCTTTTTGACACCCTGCATGCACTCTGCAATCTTTTGGTTGTAGCACCAGATAACTTAAAGCAGGTCTGTTCAGGAGAACAACTTGCTAATCTGGACAAGAACATCCTTCACTCCTTTGTTCAGCTGCGAGCTGATTATAGATCTGCTCGCCTTGCTCGCCACTTCAGCTGAGAGTGCAGACAAACATGTTGTACCATTTCCAGGCCGGGGGTGTTAGAAAGCACAGGGAATAATTTCTTATTAAACAGCAGTTGTAATTTTTGAGGGACAATGACTGTTTAGAACAAAGCAGCAGCCATATTTAAACCAGAATTTATTTGAAGAATGTGAGCAGATATAATCCTTAATTCATATTCCTTAAACTACAGTTCCCCCAGATATGAATTTCTGCAAAACTACTTGCCACTAATTTTCCATTGGAAAAATGTTGGTGAAGGAAGGCAAGTGATAAATTGAAAGTATTTTAGTCCTCGATCTTGAATTATCCGATACCATTTATTAGACTTTAACTACAGTGCATAGCGTAGGTAATGGATTACATAGAATAAAACTGCAAAAACATTCATCAATTTTAATGACTTAAACTTCAGCACAGTTAATCATAATCAAATTATCTTTGCTGATTGGTGTTTCTAAATCATTTCATTCTTTCAAAATGTTATCCCACGCTATACAATTTCTTGCTTTAATTAATTAGCTTTGAATTTCTCTGAGATGTAGGAGTAACAGAAACACTATCCCAAGAAAGATGTAATTTATTCATTGTATAGAACTTTAAGCTAAGCTAAATTGGAGAGAGGTTTTTGTTGTTGTTGGAGCCCACTGCAATGTGTCAACTTTGTATGAACTCATGGCACTCTGTTTATTATCTGTCTAATAATGGCACTTTTAATTTTAAATATGTTCCTAAATGAATGCAACCACCTTGTTTTAGATTTCATTACTGTGAGGTGAAGATGCTTGTTGTCAGTTTAACATAATAGAAGCTTGTTTCTGTTTTTTATTCTGTACATAAACAAATTGAGATTGTAACAGAAGTGAAAGGATGAGGTATAGCCCACACATTCATCTGTAGATTGGAAGAATTTGTATTAAATCTAGCCAAAATCCAAAGCTGAAACTTCCTGTCCTAAAGTTAAACCATCTTCAATACCTGAGCAACATAAAATAGTTCAAGGTGCAGAAACTTCTCTTCCCCCTGATATAATTTTAATGCTGGGGATAACTATTATTGTACGTGTGTTTAAACAATAGGAACTTACTCAAGGTGCCTCTGAGATGGATCCATGTTGGATACAGTAGCTGAAGTGAAGTAATGGGGATGATGAAATATTTGGGGTGATATTTCCCAACAGTTGAAAATTCTGTAGTAAGTGGAGACATTTTAGAGCCAAAGAGCTCCTGTGGAAACCAGGTCTGAACAGCATTGTTTCAATGTTCTAAGTTCCACTCATCATCACAGTGCAGATCATCTGTAGCGCTCTGTCTTAGTTCTACTCTGCAGGCTTCGCATATTTTCTGCAGAACTTTCTCCCTCTTTTTCAGAGTAGGTTTTCCTAAAATCTACTTTGTCTCGCAGTTGCAGCTATCCTTTGCCAAATTTTTTAAAACTTCCCAGGCTCAGTCAATATTGATAATTTTTTCCCCTTTATTTTATATTGAGCAGAGTACTATATTGGTAAACAAGAGAAATAAAGTATGCCAAGTTTTCCTCCAAAGCATTCTGGGAAACTGTGGCAGCTTTGTCCAGAAGTATAGCTCTATTCCTTGGCCATGGCAGAATCACAGAGAGTTCTGGATAGGGAGGCACATGCTTGTACTGTTGCCATTTTTAGAAAGCTCTGATGTGAATTCAAATTATACCTCTCTGTTACCTCTGTAACTTAAAGCCAACAATTTTACGACAGTGGCTTTACTAACCAATATAAAATCTTTGTACAAAAAGCGTCAATTTGTAAACACTTCAGAACAGGAAACAAAACCACTAGGCATCATTTTAAGACTGCAAATTACAAAAGTGCTTCAAAATGTCTTATGTTGTAAATTTCTTGTTTTGAATTATATTTTAAAATTTATATAAAATGTACTCACCATATTGTTTACTTTAACTGTGGTGTTTTCCGTGCATAAGTTCAGTGCAATATTCTCTATTATGTCTATTAAAATAATGATGAGGTAACAATAGGTGAATACTTAGACATGTAAACACAATAAAAAATATTCCCTCCACATGCCTTTTTCATTCCATTCCATTTCCATATTCTTATCTTTATATGCAATTGTATAAATCCCTTTTATTAAAAACAATCAAAAGTAATTTTACTGATTAAATTTATTGATAGTGTGGGCCTTCCCTTCCCACTTTTAAACAACAAAATAAAAAACGTAACACAAACCTTTTATATAAGAGACTGTTATGAAGTTTACTTTAAAAATAAATTTTGGGTTGGGATGGGGGAGCTATCATTTTTATACATTTCAAAGTTGATAGCTTTTATAGCGCATAATTTAGGAAAATATTTCCAGGAGTTTCTGAATATAATAGTAGTACTATGAAAAATACAAATATGCTTTTTTATGTTTATGTAATGAGTTAAAAGTACTACTTTTCTAACGTTCACTCTTGGAACATTGGCATTTAACAGGCTGGCAGCGAAGTGAATGTTTAAGAGGAGGTATGTGTATGTGCATGTAATTATGCTGTCTCCAATTGGTTAAAATGGTTTTGCAGTAAATTATTGTAGGTTGGAAAATAAGCTGTGTTTTTACAAGTCCTATAATTTGTTAACATGACTTGGTATTGTATTGTATTTGCATAAGTGCAGAGGGCAGAAAAACAGGCTCTTCACAACAATATAACTCAACCAATATAAAAGAAAAATCAGGAAATGGAGGAAGTGACAGACGAGGATGGAGTAAAGTAAGTTCTAGGTGGTTAGAAACAGAGGGTAGTAGAAAGACCATGAAGATGGCATAAGCTAAAAAGATCTGGAGAACAAGCAATTTGTAAGTAAAAAGCCCAGCACCTGAAAAGGGAAGGCTAGAGTCCTAAAATATGATTTAACCTGGCCCATATATCAACAATATGGGAGAACAGATAGGATTGTGATCAGAATTCTTTATACAAGATCCCATCCTTGTACTAAATGAGACACTGGAGAAGGGGAATGGCTAAAATGCCTCACTTTGGAAGCAATCATGGATTTCGAAATCCTTTTTAATGCAACAGGAAAAGGCTTCCACATTCAGAACATAAATCTACTCTGAAGGGTAGATATCTCTCTGAATGTGGGCTCCACTGCTTTCTGCGAGGAGTGGGAAATACACCAGCAATCTGCAGTTTAATTGGAGTGAAAGAAAATTTCCTGGAGCCAAGCTTGTTTTCTTTTTCAAGGCTATCAGTGGTGTGTAGAATGGTATGTGGCTGTTTGAATTGCAAGATACTGACATGCAGAATGTCAGTTTACCGTGGGCCTCAAGCAATCGGTAAAATAACTTGGTTTTTCTACCTATCTCTAAGTGTGTATAAAGCACCTACCATGGTTTTATTTAAGTGCTGCACGTAACTTACAAATAGTGAGAGGTGCCTCAGGCAGTCCCACGTTGTCTGTATCTAACTGCTGCCCCTGTGGGTGGATGTTCAGTGTCCACCCTGCACTGGGTTTAATTCTGGCTGTTTCCATTATGTTTCTGTGGGGAATGCAATGCCAAGGGGGTGCATCTTACAATGTGGTTTGATGACCGAGAGGCTAGGACTCATCCCGCCCTATTTTGGAAGTGTGCCCTGCTTTGGCCTGCTGGCTCTATCCCCAACTTCCTCAAGTCTGTGTATGGGTGCCAATAAACCTAGTGCGCAGGATGATCTTATCTGCCATGGAGGATTCCTGGAGGAAAGGTGACCTTTGAGATAACGTTGGACTGTTGTGGCAAGGGCTTTGTCAATCTGTATCAGACCCCTGAATTGACTCGGTAGTGCAGGAGGAACCAGAGCAGGCTGTTGGGGGACAGGCACCAGCTTCATTGCCATCCTCAAATATCAGGAGAAAGAGCAGGCCACTATCCCCCCTTCCTCTCTCACCCTCAATACCCCCCCCCCCCCAAAAAAAAGTACCTCATCTGAGGGAGTGGGAGTTTGAGAGTTCAGTTACTGCTGACAACCCGACACTTGGCAATGATCTTCCCTGATTTCCCTGCTGCCTGTGGGTAAGGCTGCATCTCTGCACCTCGCAGGGGTAGTTCCCTTCTGAGCGTTGCAGGCGGGAAGTGGAGCTGCAGGCTGATTTGTCCAGCACACGCCCTCCTCACTGTAAAGGTTTGTCTTCATGTACAGTGGGGCAGCTGTAGTGCTTTAGTGAAGACACCACTCTGCTGACGGGAGAGCGTCTGCCATCAGCGGAGTTAATCCACCTCTCAGAGGTGAATTGAATAATACATTTAAAAAAATCATGGGATTAACATTTGCAGACCATCACTGGTCAATCTGCTTATCCCTTTTCCCCGCTACCATCTCTGTCTTGCCTGTTTAGATTGTAAGTTCTTTGGGGCAGGAGCTATTGTCTTACTCCATAAATGGTGCCTCACTCTTGGTTGGCATTATCCTGATAAATAACAGTAAATTGGCACGGGTTGGCAACGCTGCTATTGAGTGGATTTCACTTCCCAATCCTTCTTTACTCCTCTTGCATTAGAGCCAAGTTTCTTGGGCTTTAAATCACTGGAGTAGATTTCACCTTTTGATTACCTCCAAACTTGCTTCTGCAGCTTGCAAGAAAACTTTTGTTTCCAAATGCCTTTGTATTTTCGTGATCTGTAGAAGAATTGCAGTTCTGTAGAAATGAGTTCTTTTTAGTGGTCTCCAGAGGAGGGTGACAACATCTAAAAGTGGGTAGTCCAACCTGATGAGTGAAGGTGTGCTCAGTCAATATATAGTGTGGCAAGATCGTACTGTTTCTAAATCAAAATGAGTTAGGCATTGCCTACTGAGGAGAATGTGTTGCTGGTCTCCATTGAGCTGAGGTTAGACTAATGATCTTGCCGGTTTAAGTGCAGTAATTTTGAACGTAGCAAAACACTGAATATTACAGTGCAGCCATAGAAAAGCCAGTTAACGTGAGCTTTAATCTGAAACCTTTTTATAATATTAATTTTATTGTAAACAATTCATTAAAAATAACTTGCTAAGGCTTAGACAAGTGGATTTTTGAAGGTTGCTATTTCTACTTACCTATCCATCCAAAGTCAATTTGAGTCTGAATATATAACATTTTACTCATAATAGCAAACAACTTCAGAGAAGAGACATTTATTCTGGAGGCATAGATTCAAACTAGACAGCAATGATGCATTACAAATATATAATTATTTGCACTAATATTTGAGCAGGTGGAATGGATTAGTACATGGTCAACATTACATTGCTGATAACATGTATTTTTCTGTATTAATATGTACTGTGCAACATGTATTAAAATGGTCAATAATTCATTTTAACAGTGATACCAATATTTATATTGCTGTGTTCTGCAGACAGCAGAACGAATTGGTAAAATTTGCAAAGCTGGGCTAGATTTAACTTTAAAAATATTTAAAGACCAGAATTAATATTCTCTCCTTTAAAAAACAAAAGACCTTGCCATTTCTTTTAAAATGTCAGTAAAATTGGGAATTAGCAAAGTATGTATAATATCCACTGTCTGAATGAGGGGATATTTAAAAGAGGGTGGCAGGGTGGGTGTGAAGAGATGGAGACAAATGACTTACATAAGGTGTTCTCTCTAGGACAGGTAAATAAAGTATAGAATTAAGAGTGTGCAGGAATATTTACTGCAGATATAAAGGCTTGTCTACAGGGGACACTCAGGAAAATTAATCCAAATTAACTAAAATTGGGAATTTAAAGTGGATTGGTAAAACCGCATTAAACCCTTGTGTGGACACTCTTCTTTAGAATTAAAGTGGCCTTAATTCGATTTAGTTTGGCGTCACTTCCAAAGTGACTCAATGTGAGATACCTTTAGAGGACCTGAGCTTTAGAAAGTGCTGAGCGCCCACCCTCTGAAAATCAGGCCCCTTTAACATGTCTCAGGTTGGGCACCCAATGTTAGAACTGGTTGGGAACTTTTCCAATTTCTTTTCCATCAGAAAATACTGACTCATTGAAACAAACTTTGCACAGACATTGATTTTGATGAAACTTTAGGAAGATTTCTCAGGGCTAGGCTGAAATTTCTGGTCAAGACCACACAGATAGTTTAGAGCAGCCTCGAGAGACCGTTCAAAGACTACCAAATCTGCCTTTCCCCCTTCTCTCTCCAGTCATGCACTAGCCACAGCTCACCTGGACCAGCAAATCTGTCCCATTTGCATATATGCAGGTATTGGTGTATACAGTCATCTCTTGCAGACAGCTTTGGATATGGCTGATTTCTTTTTCTGTTCTAACTTGTTCAGTAACATCATGTATCCAAAAAGCGTCTTTAAAATGTAATGGCAGCCTGATATGGTATCTAACACCGCCTGTCATTAGCATCCGTGTGAATGAGCACCCTGCTGAGATGGATAAATAAAGACTTGCTTAGCTATTGTGAATCATCTTGCTTTTGAACTTGCTTTTTCCCTGTAACAGTGAGAGCACAAGTAATAATTCAGAGGTAGGGTTAAGTGTAGCTCTTCTGGTTGAGACCACAACTATCTGACTGTTACTTAGGCAATTCTAATTTAGGAGAAGCGCATCACCATTTTCAAGTTGGTCTATTAACCCGTGCCCCCCATATATTGCTAAATAACTAATTTTGATCCTCAGCTATCGAATTTAAAGTATCATGTAGGCATTACAATGTCTATTTAGCCGCTTCTGCTCAAATCACAAACTAAGATACAAGCTACCCAAATGTTAGATACGTTGCTGGTACATAAACTTAGCGCTAACCTTAGGGCATGCATATTGGATACAGCTCACTTTTTGGTGACTTGGATACTAGGATGGTACCATGGTTAGAAGTTGCTCAAAGTTACTTTTGGGAGATTACAAATGTATCCAGTATGAAGTACAATAGATAGTAATCCCTGTAAAGATGATGTAAGGGTTTTATGAAGTTAAAACACTTTAACTAATACAAATAAATTTATATTTGGTCCAAAAATGCATGAGAAATCCAGGATGAATGGAGATGCAGGATGTATAGGAAAAAAGCAGTAGGACTGACTCTAGGAAATTATTCCAAAGTGTACACTCAGATTATACCACCAGGGGGAGGATGCCTTTTACATTAGCGAGATGATCCAAAATTTATCGATTACTCTTTTAAGACCCCGCACGTGTTGAGAAAACCCAAGGAATTCTTTGTGCAACTAATAATGCAATCCGCATTGCTGTTTTCAATTCAGACCCACCGTATGAGGTAGAGTACATGGAGGTGGGCAGCTTCGTGTTTTGTTTCATACAAAAATGGTGCATTTTAGAAACATTAGGGGCCTAGCTTAAAAGGAGAAGGGAAAAGAAAAACCCTAAGTGGATGCTTAATACTTAGCTGTGAACTCACGTTGTGAGGGCAGAAATGAACAGCAGCATCAGCTAAGGGACAGCGTTCATGACTCCTTATTTCCAGGTTTTTGGTGGTTTGAACTGGATCATTAAAGCTTATAAAAAGTGTTTTTCCTTGGGAATTCTTAAGAGAGTGACTGGGGGTTGGACTTCTCGAGCCAAGCTAGAAAATGTGTATTAGTTACACAATGTGGCATCAGATCCAGGATTTTGCACACACATTGTGCTTTTAATCTGAAGCATTTATTATTGTTTGTTGGCACTTGAAAAACCCAATCTACTTTGTGCTGCACAAGACAAAAATGAATATAGTCCCTTCCCTGAAGAATTTATAGCCTGTAAAAATAGGCGTAGAAAAGATTGGATGTACTGGGGAACCAAGAAAGGGGCATAACAGGGATTTTCTTAGTTTCACTTTATTTTTGGACGTAGAGCTATATGAATTCTAGGAAGGAAATGGAATGCAGCCAGTTCAGGGAGGAAATGTGTTGTGATGCAAAGCCGGCAGCTACATTCTCCACCACAATGTGGGACTGAAATGGAACCACTGAAAGAACAGGGGGACTAGAAGTACCCATATTCAGGGGCAGGACACTAGGGCTACCAGCCCTGCTCTTCAGAAAAAAACTTGCTGTGGATAGTCAGCATCTGAACTCTCTTCTGAAAAATTAGAAGAGTGCTACCTGCTGAATCTTAGGTACATGTACTGCATATATAGGCATTTTTATAAACCCATGCAGACTGAAAGGTTTGGCTAGATCCCAGTCAGAGGGCACATCTCCTTTAAGGGTTATGCTCAAGAAGGCCATGAGAAATTCAGGCTACCACTAATTCCACACCCAGAAAAGCTCAGTTAAAATTGTATTGCTTCTGACCTTCCAGTGTATTACTGTCTTTCTGATTATGTGACACACACGGCGAGAGTGAGAGCTAATATCAAAATAGATTAAATCTGCCTTCTTCCTGTGTACAGTATGTGGGAGTCTGACTGGCTAGGAATTTTCTCTTCTGGCCGATTTTTCTTTGACACGATGCCAATGAATAATGAAGTTTCCTGCACCATTTATGAAAGTTCAACTTCTTTCTTTAGAGCAGCCTGAAGTCTGGGCAGTGTGATCATCTCTCTTCAGGGGGCAAAGAATCAAAGGCGTGCCGATACCTGCCTGATCATGTTTAAAATCTTGTTGAGCGGTCACAGAGGCTCCCCATAGCTTATGGACATTAAGTGGTGGTTGACTCCTGAGGGCTACAAGGTAGACTTGGTGGTGGGCAAATCCAGGCCCCCAGTGAGGCACTGGCGCTTCTCCAAACGTTGTTAACATACAAGCCAAGAAAGTCACTTTAAACCAGCTGCCCTCATTGCTTTGACACCTAAAAATTGCCTGGCTCCCAGAAGGGCATTTTGGGTTTCATTTTTTCCACTGCAAATGGAAGAGTCTATAGCTGGCATAATTTCATTAGAAAATCCTGTGAGGAAAGGAACACTTGGATTGAATGGAGTCCTTCCTTCCTATAAGTGTTCAATGGCGGCTTTATCAGGACTGCAAGTATACTTGGTTGTATAGGCAGGGCCTGGCATCTGGGTTCATCTCCAATGAGAGTGATGTGCCCAGAGGTGGCTCAGTGCAGAGAGTGATGCAACCATGAAAACTTCATGTGCTTGTGGCAGTGCTGATCTGGGGGCAGGGGGATAAGCTAGAGCAGTGGCGCTCAACCTTTCCAGACCTTTCAGGAGTCTGATTTGTCGTGTGTACCCCCAAGTTTTACCCCATTTAAAAACTACTTGCTTAGAAAATCAGACCTAACAATACAAAAGTGTAAATTTGTTAATCTCTAAGGTGCCACAAGTATTCCTTTTCCTTTCACAGCATACTATTACTGCAAAATTGCTGACTTTCTTCTTTTTACCATATAAGAAGAAAATTAATCAATTGAAATATAAATATTGTACTTACATTTCAGTGTATCGTACATAGAGCAGTATAAACAAGTCATTGTATGAAATTTTAGTTTGTACTGACTTCGTTAGTACTTTTTATGTAGCTTGTTGTAAAAGTAGGCAAATATCAAGAGGAGTTGATGTACCCTCTGGAAGACCTCTGAGTACCCCCAGGGATACACCTACCCCTGGTTGAGAACTGCTGAGCTAGAGGATAAGCGGTTCTGTTTTCGGAGTAACAACTCAGTGACGATTTTGATTAGGGCTGGTCAAAAAATGGTAATGAAAGAGAGGTGGAACGGGGAGACAAAATATTGAAAAATGTTCATTTTCAAGTCCATTCAATTTGATTCAAAATGAAACATTTTCATGAATCACATGCTGGAAAACGTCAGACACTATGAACGCTTTTGTGAAAGACATCTGTGGAATTTGAAAAAGCGTTTTTCAATCGGCCTGAGTCCTAACCAGCAACTGGCAGTTGAGTGATCTGCACAAGATAATGAGATGAATGTGCATTTGTTCCCGTGAAGGTTCATAATATTTTCACTGCTAGGCATATGCTACTGTTGGACAATAGCACCCTCAGCATCTCTTGTCTTCCTTTGAGTCCCTCCCTCGGTGATGCCCCAGTTCCTCTGGCCCCTTAGTGTGTAACAGCTTAATTCATTATAACCCTGGTGGATTAAGATGCTGTCGGCCGGCCTGTTCATAACTCAATGAGAAAGCTGTGGGGGTGTGTTTTGCTGGCTACACTACTCCATGTAGAGGTTTCCTAACCTGCAGGATGTAGGAAGCCTTGTGTATGCAGCTTTGCCACCAACAAACACCCAGGCTGGCCCATCACGCTCCAGACGCCCAGAACCCTTTCATTCCGTTCGAGGAGTGCATTCCACGGCAGGGAGGAACCCCTGCATTTGGCGGGGAGGAAGCTGTTTCCAGGTTTGGCACCGAACACGGTCGAACGTTTATGATCTCCAGGTGGTGGACGGTGTAGAGACAAGGCAGCTCATCACCATTCACTTCTTGAAGATGGGGCTGTGTGATCCTGGGAGGTCAAGTCATCCTTTGGGAGAGGGTGGTCTTTCTGCCTGGTAACGTTTAAGAGCTTATTTGATGGGGCAGTGAATCCAGATGGGAAATAAGCCCCTAGTCCCCAGTACCGGTTTAATGTGATACAGAAAGAGAGGTTAGCCTTTATCAGCCTGAGACCAATGTAATATAGCACAGATGCCTTTAGAATTTGGGGTAGCCATCTCAACAACAGGACTTGCCATGTGCCCACTGGATGTTTGGGCATGGGGGGGGTCTTACTGTTTTTATTCCTATATATGCCAAAAGCAATGAACTTGGCATCCCCAGGGAAGATCTGGATTATTAATATCGGTTTGCTTAACTAAGTCTCTCTTATACCACTCTTCTAAGTGTTCCTTCCCCTCCTGCAGTTCGGATTTGTGGCCAAAGCATCATCCGCTGGACAAACAGGTTGGTGGGTGATGGAAATACAGGATTGCAGCTGACGGTTGGTGCAGCCCAGCTTTGGCTGAATTGTCCCAGCGTTTGTGGCACGTGGTAAGAGCAGCTCGCCCGTAATGCTCTTTGCAAGGGATAGAAGGCTGGGTGCACCACAAGTGTTAATTATACGCCCGAGCGTGGATGATTTAATGGTGAATTCCAGGATTAATGTCTTCATTTGAATCTCGATTAGACCTCTGGCTGCTGAGAACCGGGTGAGTACTGTGTGACCTAGCCTACTTCCGCCAAAGGGGAGGAGATCGTAAGTCTCACTTCGACTTCAATAAGATGAAGCATCTATTTTTTTTTTATTACCGTAGCACCTAGAGGCTCTAATCATGGACCAGGACCCCGTTGTGCTAGGTGCTATACAAACATAAAACAAAACAGTCCCTGACCAGAGGAGCTCACGAACCAGAGGGCAGGCACAGGTTGTGGGGAGAGGTCTTGCACACAAGCGGAGTGAACACTGATGGTGGCAAGCTTTGTTAGTTCCATGATTCTTTCTTTCCGGTGGGTTTAGTTGAGAAGGAAGGGAGAGGGGGGCAGGGAAGGGGAGAAGAGGGTGAGAGGAGTGATACTGAGGTGAAGCGGTGTGTGTGGGGGGAGGAGACGGGCGGGGAGAGGGGTTGAAGCAAACAGCTAGTCTGCACAGGGCAGAGAAAGTCTGGTCAAAACTACAAAGTTCTCCAAGGAATAAAAGATCCTGTGGCTGGCCTGGGGCTCAGGCTGCGGGGCTAAAAATTGCTGAATAGATGCTTGGGCTGGAGCATGGGTTCTGGGCCGTCCCAGCCGTGGGTCTATTTCCCACGTGTGCTGTGTAGATGTGTACCCCAAAGCCTGGCTCCTCTTTGCAGCTTCCTCCCAAGCCTAATGGGGGGTGGGGAAGGGGAGGAAGACACTACACCCGTCCTAGTGCCCCTGGGAGTAGGGGGGAGTTCTGGGGGCAAGGCAAGGAGGTGATGAGGGGAGGGATGGAACTCTTAGAACCTCATTTCTCCCCGTCCCCACAAATGCAGCAGTCCCTGCTCTGGCTGCTTCAGCCCCTATCAGCTGGAGTCTCTGGCAGGCTGCTCTCTGCATCTTTCTTCCAAACCCACTTACATGTACTTACAGGTCCTGAGCACCTCTGGGGAGCGAATGAATAATCATTCAGCACTGCTCACCTGAAAGGCCCCATTAGTTCGGTGGGAGGGGAAATCCCTTTAATAACATGTATGTAGTCCAGTGATTTCTAGGTAAACTAATTTCTATTACAGTTTGGATATTCTGTTGGAGAGGGGACTGGGGATGCAAACCTAAGAAATTCAGTCAGTTCAGATCAAGTGTGTGTGCGTGTGTGTTAAAACTGGTGGAATAATTGCAAATAGTTTTTCGACTCGATTCATTTATTTAAAAAAATATTTGCAAATAAAACATTGTCGGCTCTACAGATGGAAATGTGTGTCAAAACCGTTATTCACCGCTTATGCCTATCAGTTGGCGGAGGCATTATTTGTGAATGCCGTTTTCATTAGGTAAGCAGCTGTAGTGAATGTGTATGTTTATGGATGTGTAAATATGTACATGCCCATACAGGAAGAAGGGGAATCTCTCCACTAGGTTTTCCCTCAAATACACCCCATTCTTGCGGTAACTGGGGGAGGTGAACTGGTGAAAGCAACAGGGGAGCTCAGATGTATTCAGGGCTTAAGGCAGCTGCTGGCATTTTAAACACCATGCCACCAGACACCACTCGGAGCATTTCTACCTGTTATCAAATGCCCCAGGGAAATAGGCCAGCTTTACAATGTGAACGCCTTCCCAGGCAGGCTATTTTGAACCAAAGAAGGAAGCAAATTCAAAGCCTCAGGACCCTCATACAGAATGCCCCGCCAACAGCCCCTTCTCGTACCCCTGGGTTTGCACCTTGAGCGCCTCTCCTGATTCGGCTGTGGTGGTGTGGCATGGAAAGGAAGGCACACTGTCAGGCAGCTAAGTCCCAAATCTTACATTTCGCTCAGAAACTCGCAGGCAGCCAGTGCAGATCACGGATGGACTCCTGGCGAGACCCTCCGCTTACCAAGGGTGCTTGCTGCCGCACAATGCAGCCGCTTCAGCTTCCGGATGAGTTCAAGGGGCCGCCCCATGGAGAATGCCTTGCAATGTCGCGTCTGGAGGTGATGGAGGCCTGGATGGTGGTTGCGAGGTCGGCAGCCGAAAGGCCGAGCCACCATCTCGTACATAAAAGCTAACGCGCTGACTGGATTGTTGCTGTTACCCGATCGGCTGGTGGAAGCTGGGAGTCCAAGCAGGGCCTGATCAACACAAGCTGGATGCACACGGTCAGCCAATGGCACCGGTATTACTCAGGCCGGTGGCTAATCTCAGCCAACTCCGCATCACCTCAGCCTTGCTTGGAATAAGGCTCAGTGAGCCAGCTCCCCTCTACTGCCCCAGTTTCAGTCAAACGCTGGGTGAGGTGATTGGCCACGTTGGCTGCGGCCGATGGAACCGAGACACAAAACCGCATACGGAAAATGACAGAAAGTGTCTCGGGAATAACAATGATTGTTCTCTTGGACTGCTGTGGGGGCTGTGGAATTTGTATCGTTTTAGACTTTAAACTAGACTTGAAGGAGGCCATGCAGGAAAAAGACGAGCATTTTCCCCCTGAGAGCCTGATTCTGCAGTGAGCGCTATGTGAATAGATTCTTACAACGGCATGGAACTCATTGCAGGATTGAAGCCATGGGAGTAGTTTTGAAGGGAGGCATGGGGGGGGGGGGTGTTGCCCCCCCCTCCCCAAACTGCAAGCCTCAGGCAGGTGCAGAATTCCTCCCCACCTCCCCACAACCTGTTGGCCTGTCTGGAGCTGCCCCCCCCCCCCAAAATCCATAAGTCCAAACTACACCAATGATTGAAACCTGAGTGAGCTAGCAGGTGCAACCTGGCTGTCTATAGTGGCTACGTGAGCACGGAATGAAATCGGTATATTTCACATACGTAACTGTTTAGTATTGTTTGAATCTTGCATGTTGTTCTAAAAGAGATGCTCTTGTTCAAACAGAAATTATTTTGGCTCCATAGGGCCTGTGGTCGGCAGAAGGTCACACTAGATGATCCTAGTGGGCCTTCCTGGGCTTGGAATCTGTGAGGCTGTGAGGAGAGAAACAGTTAAGCATCTTAAGCTGTGTAAGCAAAAAAAAAAAAAAAAAAAAAGTTGCCAACATATTTTTTGACAAAAGACAGGAAAATGACAGGCTGTTCTGGGTATGCAAAAAATGTTCCCTTTCATACATATTGACAGCCAGAGGGGGGTTATTATTGAGAATATGGGTAAAGTCACTGCCAGTTTCTGCTGGTACTCGTGTTTAAAAAGAAACTATGGAAACCAGGAGTAGGAATATTAATTAAGTTCAAATGTGGAATGCCTTTGCCAGGAGAGGCTGCATGAATTCAATGAAGCAACCTGTTGGGTTGCAATTCCCTATGTTGTTTGCAATTTAATAGAATGCTGAACTTTTCATAAATTAACATGTTGTTTCAATAATCTGATTAAAAGGTTCTGTGTTGATAAGATTAGCCTTAGCTATGTTTTTCCCCCTTGTTTAAAGAACCAGTGTATATTTTCTTGTCTTAAATCTCTGTGCAGCCACAAACTATATCTTAGGGGCTAGCTCATCAACTTGTGTCAATCATTGTAGCTCAATGGATCTGTGACAATTTACACTAGCTGAGGATCCGATCTTAGTCCTCAGTTTCTGGACAGGACCTGATTAATTGAAGCCGAAAGAAATGTGTTTTTTTGCTTAGTCGTATGCCTGTAGTATAGATAACAATAATGATACATTCCCCGCTTGGTCTGTTGTGCCTAGGGTGACCAGATGTCCCGATTTTATAGGGACAGTCCCGATATTTGGGGCTTTTTCTTATATAGGCGCCTGTTACTCCCCCCACCCCCATCCCGATTTTTCACGCTTTCTATCTGGTCACCCTAGTTGTGCCTCACTTACATATTGACTGTATTAGACCTGATGTGTTTATTTTTTAATGTTTATATACATAAATATATATAAAAAAAATTATACTAGGTCAGATCCTATGAGGTAGAGTGACCCCAGCTCACATTAATAGGAGGAAACTGAGAGCCAGATAAGTATTGTTACCTCCAGGATGCAGATAGGGGAACTAGAGCACAGAGACAAGGAAGACCAGGGTTTTCAAACAAGGTAGGCATGGAGTTGCACTCTCTAAGATTCCCAGTTCTACAACGGAAGGATCCCATTGGCTGCAAGGGTAACTTGGCGGTGCCAATCTGATGACACAATTGGGGCTGAAAAATGTTCCCTCTAATTTTTGACAGGCCGTGTGCGCAAAAAATTTCTTCTGTGCAAATTGTTGTGCGCAGGGTGTTTCGCCGTGTGGATCTGTGTACACGCGCACAGCTTAGAGGGAACAGTGGCTGAAACTTGTGCACAGCTGTGTGCCTAACTTGCACATGCAGGCATGCCAGTTTGTGTTTGACTCAAGCAATTAACCAGAATCAGCCGTGTGCACAGGCAATTATCAGACTTTGCACACACTGTAATGGGAGTTGTACAACTGTATGCCTGACTTGTTCGGAAAATCCAGCCCGAAGTACAGAGTTGTTACAGGCCACACAGAGTAGCCAGGATTTATATCTCCACAGTTTGTGGCTCCTGATCCTCATCTCAGATCACTGGATCATAATGGCATTGAAAAAAATGCCTAGCATTTGACATTAGCATCTGATAGTCGTCAATAGTCCCGTATTTTTGGAGTAAAGTAGAAGAGATTTTATGTGCAACGCAAGTAAGTGGCATCTCTGGTTGTGAAAAAGCATCACTGAATTCAACCATAAGAATGTAAGAAAGGGTGTGCGGGAAATGGAAAGGTTATATTCGTGTATTGTATGTATCAAAACAGGTAGACTTATTTGTGTAATGCTGTTGCTCAGTTTTTAGAAGTGCAGGGAAGTAAATTGCAAGCCGTTATCTCAAAATCCTCAATGTAAAATATCACGTGTAAGGAAGGTTGCCAATGTCGTATGAGAATAGGTTGGCTGAATTGATTTTTAACTGCCTTACATCTTTGTGATAAGAATGGCTACTGTGTTCAGAAAACGCTTATTAAGCCAAAAATAAACCCCATTTTTATGTGAAAAGCGAATCCTAAATATAGCCGCGGTCAGCAATAGATCTCAGATCTAAATTGTACGCCTTGCTGATTCTTATTCCAAATCCAGGGTAGCAGATGGTAACAATGCACTTCCCTTAGATGGTAGAAGGGAGGCACTCTTGTTTCAAGTAATACTATTTCTGGGAGATAATCCAAAATGCACAGTAGGCAGAAGTTAAAAGGAAGTGCTTGCTTTTAGGTTTTTAAACTATATCCCTTAATCCCGGGTGATGATTGACAATCGTGATTTAGAGTACGAGGTGCTCCTCTCTAATCCAGCAAGTTTGATGTTATTTGCGTATCTAGGATGCTTTATTCAACTAAAACTAAATGGAAGTCTGTGCAATTGATGCCACATTTCAGAGATGAGTCCTGGACTGGGAGTCTGTTTACAGATTAGTGGATACACGGTGCCCATCGTTGTCGTGTGTGTGTGTGTGTAAACAGTGCCTATCATTGTTGTGTGTGTAATTTAAAGACTCCAAAAGGCGAATTTACAATTAAAATGTTTCTTGCTGGGTAAGAATACTACTAGGAAACCTTTTACAAAATGTAAATCACCAAAAGGGAAGTAATATATACAATTATATTAATCCTAATTTGATAATTATAATAAAATAACAAAATATCTTTGTATTTACTAGTATTTAAAAGCTATTATTCATTGACTTTTAAACGTTTTTTTTTTTTTTTTTTACTATAACGTGCTTGACATTTTTGTGGAAACCAATATCTTATTTATCCTGCTGGCATTTACAGAAAACAAATACAAAATGAAGATGACAAGCAGGTAACTGACCTTATTTCAAAACATTTGTTATTTTTAAAGGCAAGGTGATACTTGTTTATGTTCTGTGATCGGCAGCTTTTAAAAGCTGTTTTACTTAAAGGATAAATGGTAACAGGTCTCTATTCATTTCAAAGAAATGGAAAAAAACCAGCACATATTTTAAAAGAAAAACAACTACAGAAAAACATAAACAAACTGGTATGATTTACTGCAAAGATTTTCATGCATGTCTATTAAAAGGATGGTGCTTTACTGTTGATTTACCAAATACACGGTTCCTAAGCTGTACACTTCTGTAGATTGAAAGCTGGCATCTATATTTGAGCATTAATCACAAACAGGTGCCGTGTAGGGAAACCCCTTTTATAGCCAGCCAGATTATATTAGATTAAAATGATCCATTTGTAAGGTGTTGAGATACCTACTACTGGGGTGGAGGGAAATCACATTATACTTGTGACTAGATTAACACACGGGCTGAGCTGACAATTCTTTCCTGGCCTTTTACGTTGCTGGGTGGGAGAAATAAAATGTATCTACACAAGTGAACTGCCTCAACGAGGCATGCTTCTGGAATTGCTTTGGATACACATACTGGTGCCTAAAGTCAGCAGAGGATACCAGCAGAGCCAGATGCCATAGGATGCATGTCTGTAAACCCCAGTTACATAACCCTTTCTGTTGCAAGTACATCCTGGATGCGTTGCATTGCGTCAGCTAGTTGATGGAGTCGTATTTATTTTGCATCTCCTAACTGTGGAACCAGACTCTCGGCTCATGTAAATCAGTCCATCTCTATGGACTTTAGTGGGGCTATCCCAGTTCACCCCAGCTGGGGATTTAGGCTACACTGGAATGTAATCCAGTCTACGGTACATCGTAATATTCTGATATTGCAAATGCAATATAAGCGGAAGTCTTGGTCTGCAAAATTTGTCCTTGAGTTTAGACCGCGCAGGAGATCATCACTATAGGATGCTATGTGGGGTTCAATACTATGCTAGACAAAATATAGTGTAACTCCCAAACCTGATGAAATATTTTATTAAACTCATTTTACATAGCTCCAGTGTTTGGAACTGAGCTGCCAGACAGGAGGGGGGCTACTTAACTCATTCTGTCTTTCTCTTATGAATGGCACTGGGGGCTCCTTCTTGAACTGCTGGGGCGGAGCCCTGATGGGCCAGGGCTTTATTCCAGTACATATTGGGGAATTTCCTCTGGGACATTCCCCACTCCACTAGCTGTGCCTGAGTAAAGAGTGCAGGATCAACCTTCAGATTATTCTGATCTTTTCCTAAGGGACCGAAGCACTCTGAGTCATTTACACTGTGATCTTGCTAGCGTTTTACCATTTTCCAGAGGGGTTCTCTCTAATGCAGTCTCATTGCAGGACTCCATCTGGCTCTCTGTACGCAAGACCTTGGACCAGATTCTGATCTCTACCACTGACCCTGAACACGGGCTCTGTGAATGTACAGTAACTGCAAAGCCAGAGCTTCTCATGACTAGGGAATATAACCCAGTGATAGCGGAGGGAATTCCCTGTGGCATTGAGCTGGCCAGGCATCTGGTTTTCTACCGGAAAGCCCGGTCGAAAAGGGACCCTAGGAACTCTGGTCAGCACCATTTACCAGCCCGTTAAAAGTCCGGTGGGCGGCACAGCAGGGCTAAGGTAGGCTCCATCATGCATAGCTCGCCGGAAGCGGCCGGCATTTCCCTCTGGCTCCTAGGCGCAGGGGCAATCGGAGTAGCTCCACACGCTGCCCCCGCCCCCAGCGCTGGCTCCGCAGCTCCCATTGGCCGGGAACCGCAGGGGCGGTGCCTGCGGGTACGGGCAGCGTGCACCGCACAGAGCCGCCTGGCCGCGCCTCCATGTACCTGCTTCCGGGAGCAGCGCGGAGCCAGGGCAGACAGGGAGCCTGCCTTAGCCCCACTGCGCCGCTGACTGGGAGCCGCCTGAGGTAAGCACCTGTGCAGCTGGAGTCCGCTCTGCACCCTGTCCCAGCTCGGAACATCCTCCTGCACCCCAACTCCCTCCAAGAGCCCAGCCCCCAGCCCTGAGCCCCCTCCTGCACCCCAACTCCCTCCAAGAGCCCAGCCCCCAGCCCTGAGCCCCCTCCTGCACCCCAACTCCCTCCAAGAGCCCAGCCCCCAGCCCTGAGCCCCCTCCTGCACCCCAACTCCCTCCAAGAGCCCAGACCCCAGCCCTGAGCCCCCTCCTGCACCCCAAACTTCTCAGCCCTACCCAGAGCCCTCACCCCCTCCCACATCCCAACTCCGTGTCCCAGCCTAGTGAAAGTGAGGGAGGGTGGGGGAGAGCAAGCAATGGAGGGAGGAGGGGCTGGAGCGAGTGGTGGGTGGGGGTCTCAGAAAAGGGGTGGGGCAGGGGCGGGGCCTCGGGGAAGGGGCGGGACAAGGGTGTTCGGTTTTGTGTAATTAGCAAGTTGGCCACCCTAAGTGGAATGCCTGTATGTCGCTCTCTCACAGCTCTTGGCCTAGAACCAAGTCAGGGGTGGCGTGAGAAGGAAGGGGCAAGGCCAAAGTACTCCGTTACTGCTGGACAGCCACTTGAGTGCCTATAACTTACAGCAAGACCAATCTGATCCCTGTCTGCCTTCAGAACCCAGGAGGTGCAAAGGTGCTTGGCCACCCCCTGGAATCAGGGCCCTTGTCTCATCCTCTGTCTGCACCTACAGCTCCATCTGTCTGTTACTCGGTCTTTCCTTCTGCTCCTCCTCTGTTGGTTTGCACAAAAGGCCCCCACCACCTCCATTAAGCAGCGTTCTCTGGATTTTCTTTCTGCCATTGTGCTTCCCTCCAGCTCTGCTTCCTCTCACCGTCTTGCTGCTCTTGGGGCCCCTCTCTGCCAATCCTTAGCTTCTTTTTCTTTTTTCCCAGTTGACCTGCCTGTGTTAAGAGTCCATGTAAACAGCGCACAGAGGAAGCCATTTGCTATGCGCAACAAGTGGTATTGGTCCTTACAAAACCACCCCCTAGGAAATGTACTAGGTGTTCTTGAGCACCATCTTCTGGCATGTGTATATATACAGACAGAGCTCTTGTAACAGTCTCCATGAGTGTCCAGGTAGATTGATTGACGTGTTCTACTGGTTTTTGAGTGTTACAATTCTTGATGTCTGATTTGTGTCCATTTATTCTTTGGCCAAACTGGACAGTCTCTACGTAAATGTATATGGCAGAGGGGCATTGCTGGCACATGATGGCATACATCACATTGGTAGATGTGCAGGTGAACAAGCCCCTGATGGTATGGCTGAAGTGGTTAGGTCCTATGATGGTGTCTCTTGAATAGATATGCGGACAGAGTTGGCAACGGCGTCTGTTGCAGGGATTGGTTTCTGGGTTAGTGTTTTTGTTGTGTGGTGTGTAGTTGCTGGTGAGTATTTGCTTCAGGTTGGGGGCACTGTCTGTAAGCAAGGACTGGCCTGTCTCCCAAGGTCTGTGAGAGTGAGGGATCGTCCTTCAGTGCATCATCAAGGATCTACAACCTATCCTGGAGAGGTTTTAGTTGGGGGCGGTAACTGGGTAACATATCTGTGATCTATTTTAATGATCTGTTTAATTGGCTACGGTCCCTGTCTCACTTTCTTCAGACCACCTGTTTAGTGTGTAAGTAAGGCCTACATTTGTGGATTTGTGGGTGCCAAACTTGCCACAAGTTAAAGGGAACTCATTTTTAAAGTGTGGATGTTGAAAAATCTTAAAATCAGGCCCCTTGAAGGTGTCTCAAGTTGGGCCTCAAACAGTGAGGTACCCAAAACCACTATTCACTCTTGAAAACCTAGGCCTCGCCGAGATGTACACACCCCCTACTTAGACTCCACTAATAAACATGCCAGACTGAATCGACCCCTATTTAGGTCAATGGTAACACTTCCATTGACTTCAATGCCAGAATTGGTTCCATGATTTTGATCTGTTCTATTATTATCAAATAGAAAATAGTCTTAACAGCCAATTCAGCTTTCATGCGTGGCCCTCTTCCTCCCCACTCCCCCCCAGGCCAAGGATGCTCACACCTTCTCTGGCTTGGCACTGTATTAGAATACTTGCATTAAAAGGAAAGCAAGGAAAATCCTGAAAGCCGTGCTTTTACCCGGCAGCTTGGCACCATCACTCCAGCTTTCATCCGCCGAGTGGAGTGTGCCAATCTCATGCTGGCACAAACAGATGTGACTCTAGAGCTTTAAGTGTCCAATGAAAGAGGCATTGCTTGCTGAACGCCGCGCTGAAAACAGCCAAATTCACCAGCCTTAGGATTTTCCGTTGAGATGGACAGTTTCTCAGAGCTTTGCTTCAAGGTTCCTGGATGTTGATTTTCTTTAATTTTTTTTTTTTTTTTGGTTGGTGAACTGACGTGTTCCCAACATTCAGCGTGTGATTTGTTTCATAAGAATGTTTTCATTGTTCCATAAGCGTGTTTTCAGACAAGGTGGAGTGCTAAGAGAGCCATTTGATTCCATCTTAAAGCAAATGCTATTTATTATATACATGGTAACTGCTTAAATGTCTTGCACTTGCCCTGAAATCTCTCACGTATTGAGATTTGGTTCAACAGATAAAATGTATTTTGATTTCCACAGGAGTAGCCACTTTTCCTGCTGTTTGAAATATCTGTATTTTACTGCTTTAGATACAGTAGAGTCCGCGCCGCAGACTCCCAAAGAGGAGATGTTTAATTGGGAAAAAACACTTAATCCAGACATCTACAAGGGAAATTGGGTAATCCCAATGATGCTTAATGGCAGTGAGTGCCACTTAATGGGGATTGTAATTCTGTTTAACTGGGACACCTTGAGGTAATTTAGCGCGGCTTAGTGGAGCTGGGTGAACAATTTGCAGAGCTTATTCTGCAAAATTTAGGCTTTTTCCTGGTTTGCAAATACTCAGTGAACAGACTGCAAGTCCTAGAAATGTGTTTGCTATTCACAATTGGCTGAGGGTCCGATCATAACTGGGGCCTTGTATGTTGAGGGGCTGGGGGAGGAGACAAGAAGCCTCCCCCTTCCTGGAGTGGCCTGGGCAAGGATCAGTCACAATAGACTAAGAACATAAGAATGGCCGTACTGGGTCAGACCAAAGGTCCATCCAGCCCAGTATCCTGTCCACCGACAGTGGCCAATGCCAGGTGCCCCAGAGTGAGTGGACCTAACAGGTAATGATCAAGTGATCTCTGTCCTGCCATCCATAACCCCCCTGTGACAAACAGAGGCTAAGGACACCGTTCCTTACCCATCCTGGTTAATAGCCATTAATGGACTCCATTATGGACTAGTAGATTCCAAAGCCAGAAGGGACCACAGTGATCATCTAATCTGGCCTGCTGCATAACACAGACTATAGACCTCCACCCAGTGATTCCTGCATCCAGTCCAACAGCCTGGGGTTGGACGAGAGCATACCCTTTTAAAAGACGTCCAGTCTTGATTTAAAGACTCAAGTGATGGAGAATTTACCATCTCCCTGGGTGAGCTGTTCCAGTTGTTAATGGCCCTCACTGTTAACATTTTGCACTTTATTTCTAACTTGCACTTTTGCCTTCAACTTCCAGCCATAGGATCTCATTATGCCTGTATCGTCCTGTTGACCTTTTCTAAAGTACTGGCACAACAGGGACTGCTCTGCACTAACTCCCCCCGAACAAATTGCCCCATAGGGTGGGCTGAGGATGCAGAGCCATGCGTCTCTCCCCACACCAGCCCAGGAAGCTGGGCCATCACACCACAGGAGGTTGGGGAGAAATGATCAGCACCATTCTGATGAAGCAGCAGAGAAGGCATCTCCTGGCGTACCAAACAGCCCCTGCTTTTGTGGGCAAGCCCTGCTCCATCCTGCCCTCTATGCAGGGCTTAGTGCTAATTGCCACATTCCAGCTCTGAGTATTTTGTGGGAACCAGTTTCAGCCAATATATCACCCATGTTTGCCCTGGGTATTCCTTTGGCTATTCAGTGTTCGAGCTACATGATTGGGCACCTAAGTCACATGTTACTGTTTCTGTTCTCCAACTGGATGGTCTAAAAACAGCTGCTGCTTCAGCCTGAAACATTTATTTAGTCACACAACAAATTTTGTGTCATGATTAAAAGACTCTTGGTTTAGGGGCCCGCATTTCTGTGAACAAAATTTCACAGGCACTAAGGTTCCCAGAACACGTGAAAAGGAGCGGGAACATGACAGAAGTAAAATTCTGTTGAGAATTCACCAAAACATTCATGAATAGTTTTTCATTTCCCAATAAACAAGACAGTATGGATTAAATGGATGCTGAAAGGTTCCAACTTGAGTTCCATTCAGTGTCATGTCTTTAAACGATAGATAGACACAAAACTTTCTTCTGAAAGAATGGTAAAAAATCCAGGCTACGTCTGAAATGCTTTCGTCTTTGACTTATTCAGAGGTCATTGTTGATAGCAAGCTCAAGAAGCAGGAGTTACTTTCTCCTTTTTATTATGTGATCTTTCAGTAACTGGCTGCCTATGGAGAGGCATTACACCTATTTTTTTTCGTGAGGTTTATCACTATTTAAATTACAACAGTGTATAATGGCCCCAAACATATTTTCTGTCCCAAGGTGTAAGACAAGATATAACTGCATAGTAAGAAATAGTCCTTGCTGCAAAGAGCTTATTGTCTAAATGGATAAGACAGAAAAAGGGTGGGAGAAAAGAGGATGTGTTATCCCCATTTTGCCGGTGGGGAACAGAGACACAGAGAGGCTAAGTGAGTTGTGCAAAATCACACAAGAAATCTGTGACATGGCCATGAAAAATGCATCACGGACTGTGAAATCTGGCCTTTTGTGTGCTTTTGCCCTATACTATACAGATTTCATGGGGGAGACCAGCGTTTCTCAAATTGGGGGTCCTGACCCAAAAGGGAGTCCTGGGGGGGAGAAGGGTGTCACAAGGTTATTTTAGGGGGGGTTGCGGTATTGCCACCCTTACTTCTGCGCTGCCTTCAGAGCTGGTGGCTGGAGAGCGGTGGCTGTTGTCAGGGCACCCATCTCTGAAGGCAGGGCCCTGCCAGCAGCAGCACAGAAGTAAGGGTAGCAATACCATACCATGCCATCCTTGCTGCTGCTGGCGGTGTCTCTGCCTTTAGAGCTGGGCTCCCGGCCAGCAACCACCTCTCTCCAGCTGCCCAGTTCTGAAGACAGCACTGCCACCACCAGCAGCACAGAAGTAAGGGTAGCAGTACCACAATCCCCCCGACAATAACCTTGTGAACCACCCCCTCCCCACAACTCCCTTTTGGGTCAGGACCCCTACAATTACAACAGCGTGAAATTTCAGATTTAAATAGCTAAAATAATGAAATTTACAATTTAAAAAAATCTTATGACTGTGAAATTGACCAAAATGGACTGAATTTGGTGGGGCCCTGTACAAATGTAATGTCAAATAGGGGTGTGTGTGTGTGTGTATATGTATGTATGTATATATATATATATACACACACACACACAAACAGTCAGGGATCTCAAACTCAAATCATCACGAGGGCCACATGAGAGCTAGTAAATTGGCCCGAGAGCCGCATCACTGAAACCTTTTCATACAATGATACAAAAATATAATCAAAAATGAAAAAAATGAAGAGTAATATAGTATTCTATTAAGTCAATGTATTAACTTTTTAAAAACTGTAATGCAAAGAGGGGTTTTAATAAAATATAAACACTCGGTAATGTTTGGAGCTTGGCTGCCAGTGCAGTTGGCACTATGGCGGGCCGCAGGAAATAACTCCGCGGGCCGCGTGTTTGAGACCCCTGGTGTAAGTAATATAAAAATCATAAATATATAAACTATTTAATTTTTGTATGTTTCAGCAGTGAAGGCAATGATTTATAGCAGGATGGTCATAACTGGAGTATAATTGCCCTAGCTGACGGCACAGACATTTCACAAGTCTTTTCATGCGCAAGAGAGAGATTTTTCTAACGTGACTCTTTTTTCCCCCTTCCTCTTTCGCTATTATTTTTTCAGTGCTGATGCCCCAAACTGCGCAGTTGAATCACGTGAACTTTAAATTACGTAAAAGCTGGTGTGTTTGAAAGCCAGCTACTTCATAAGCCATTCGGCTAAAGGTCTCCCAGTTAGTCTAGAAAAGTTTTGTTTTGGTTTGGGGTTTTTTTCTGTCATTTCTGTCCTGTTACTTTGAGCGGAAACTATAATTAGATGTAAGTGCTCCTTTTCCCACAGAAATGAATGGCAGCATCTGGAGAGAGACTACCGTTCCAAATACTTTTGGCTACCGGCTGTCTACAAGTTAGCAGTATGGAGCAAGGGCCTGCATCCAGACTTCTGTCGGCCTAATTTTATATCTGTGGAAGCACAACACTAAATCCAATATTCTAATGACTTGCTGTGATGAGTGTAGAGCATAGTACGTTCCAGACTTTAATGCGGCTCGCTCCTCCTGGGAGGCAGACACTGCCTGCGTCTCCATGTGGGATTGTAAGTATTTTTCTGAGTCACCTGGGCTAGGAGAAGGGAAAGGCATGTTTTGTTTTCCGTTGCATTATCAGACTTGACAGTATCTGGGCTCCGTTTCCCCAGACAGGAATCAAGCCGTGTTTGCAAACCAGTAATTGAGTTAAAAGATGTTTTGTGTCTGAACTGAGCCCGCGTTGTCGTTTGCTTTCCCTGCAAAAGGACTGAACTGCTTCTGCGGGAACGTGTGGGTCCTGGCACCATATGTTTCTGCCTTTGAGCACAGGGTCGTCATGAGGTCACATGGCTCCTTATCGCCACCAAAATACGCCACAATGAACGTTTTTCGTAATCAGCGCTTGGATGTTACATTTCATCAAACTTTACATCCTCTACAGGAGCATCGGACTTGAAATATTTCCATTCAGCCTTCCTGTTAATTGAAATGGGATACAGTTCTTTCCTTCATCTTCTTTTAAACATGTCTTTCTTGGGCCACGTTCACTAGGTTTTCACCTTTCTGCAGCATTGTCATCTCTGGCCAAGTACTATACATATCTGAACTTTTTCTTTTCAAACACACTTCACGGTGTTACATAATTGAACTGGTATGAACATGCATACTCAGGACACGCGTGATGGCAATTTTAGAAATGGGTTATTTATTGTTTGGTAAGTTAAGCCTGTCTTCTTTATTTTATCTTGCTAACATCCATAGCTTTGGTAAAATGATCTTTCTGCTGCTTGGTTTTATTTTCCAATACTTTATTGTCTAACAAACTTTTGGAAATATAGCAGGGGAAAGAATTTAGCTTGAGGTTTTCAAAGCTGCTTGGAAGAGTTAGATGCACAATTTCCACTGAAATTGATGAGCGTTGTACATCTAAATCCCTTAGGTGGATTGCAAATCTCTGCCTTAATTTATTCTGAAGGCATCAGCAGTGACTGCGCAGTTGGGGCTAAATTGAGTCTTGCACTTGTAGCAAGGATTCAAACTCTGGTTTGTGTGCAAAATCTGGTGCACTTATTTTTTAAGTACAGAATTATTTTTCTGAGCATTTACAAGTACATCTTTAATTAGCTTGGGAATTAAAATTAAAATCGGTCCTTTAAGAAATGTAGAACTCGGCATCAGATATTTTTTTTTGCTCTTCATAATCTCAGTTACAGAGCAACAGACTCTTCAAACTTCCCATATAGCTAAACCCCAAGGAAAACTTTTTATGGGCTATATTTGATTTTTGTTATTAATAGTATTTTTCCTGTTGTTCTTCGTAACTGAAGGTTTCTCCTCTAGCAGAGACTGAAGAATGCCAATGGTTGGCTACAGAAGAATTCCACAAGGAACCGATTTCTTTCTAAATGTCTGCCATCTTCTGTTGTTCTCAAAGGGATTACTGAAGGCGCAGCTACCCTCTGTTGGTGGCCATTTTGAGAAGGGTCTCTCTTTCTCATGGGCTTCAGAGCCTGAGCTGCAGTCTGTCCCTGAATGTCTACACAACTATTTTTAGCACCATAACATGAACCCTAGTCTGTAGACCCAGGCTCTGAAATTTGCTGCCGCCGGCTTCTGTTTGCAGTATGGGACTGAGTGTCCCAGCCTGCTAACAACATACAGGGCCGCCATCTTTCCTGAGGGCATCTGTGGCATCAGAGCTAGTGAGAACAATGGGAGATGGTGGCCATTTTGAAAGGAAGCAAGTCTTCCTCACAGATAAACTTTGTGAAAAATAAGGATTAATGGCATTTTCCCCTCACATCTTTTCTAAAGCCACCCAGATCCACTAAGAGATAGACCAGCAGCGAGGGGAAACTGGGGGTATAGTTGCCATCTGTTTTACTCTGCAGTGGTAAGACAAAGCAGCTGGAAACTAGTTTACCTGGCCTGTATGGTCTCACTGTTTGTGCTACGCCAGTGGGGGTTAAAGCAACCAGAGTGAATCTGGTCCTAAAAATTAAAGTTAAAAAATGGTTTGAGGTTGATGCCTCATAACTTTAAATCTTTAGAAATATTGCATTAGCATTCTTTTTGAGTTTTTGTTCATAAGTACATTTTTAATGAAAACAAACCCCCAAAGAAATTCCCACACAAAAACTAAGTTAAAATGGACTTTACAGCTGCAATTTGGGACAACTACATTACAGGGGTGTTATAATCATTGCAAAACCAAGTGTTCTAAACCTTGGAAATTCACAATTAAGGTTAATTTAGTATTTTATTATTTATTTTATTAATAATAATTGAAAGTTTCTCCTTAAGTTGAAACCTTATCTCTGCCCTGTAGCCACACCACACAATTATGATTGAGACATTTAGTGTTTGGGCATAGGTCTGAGCCCCTCCATGGGGAAAGAAGCCCAAGTCCCCCTCTCCAGTGCAGGCCTCCCCCCAGTTCCCCAGACCTTGGTCACTTCTAGGTTGGAATACACTCAAAGGTCACTTGGAAGCTTCAGCTTCCTGTGTGCCCACTTAGGCTGTTTCTCATTGGGAGCATGATTCCTGTGCTCCATAACCTCTACTTAGCTTTTGGCCCAGTTTGACTAGCATGGAATAAACGAGTGAATCATTTTAAGTCTGGAACATGCACTCACACAAGCAGCACCTCCTGGGGCATAGTGTTGAACTGCCCTTCCTTTGGAAACAAGGAGTGTTAGCCTACTAGTAGTAGTAAACTTTAAGGGCCAGATGCTCAGCTGTTGTAAGTTATCATAGTTCCATTGATTCAAAGGAACTATGCTGATTGACACCACCTGAGGATCTGTTCCACACCGAATACAATCCCCTACTGACATCCTTTGAAAAGTGCTTTGAGATCTAGTGATGAAAAGTGCTGTGTAAGAGCTAGGTGGTATTTATTTATTTTATTTTATTTTATTTAGCTTTTTATTCTGTTTGTCCTGGAAGAATGATGATTAAGGTTGATCCTGGTGCAAAATGCAGTGGGCGGGGAGAGGGGCCGGTAAGTTGGCCATTCAACCTCTAACCTGAAGCAGAAAGTGACCAAACCCAAGGATGTGCTATTTGTATTAGTAGATGGCCCTTGTTCTCTAATGCCCATGTTGTTTCTATATGACCTTTCCAGCCCTTAAGCCATTGGTTCTCCGGGCTGTCTGTCAGTCTCATGGACCAACTCCCTTCCCTGGTTTCCCATTGCTTGGTTACCAAGATGTTTTATTTTGCAGGCTACCAGGCACAGGATTCACCAATAACTTGAGGATCAACGTCTTAAATCAATAATGCATCCTTGGACAGCCTTCAACAGATTTCAAATGTATTGTTGTTATGATTGTCCTATTATATCACCACCTTTTAAATTCTCCAGTGGATTTATTTAGCTTTGGCTCCTGGAGAACTTGTAGAAATTTTGGAGACTCTTTGACCTGGAAGGGTTCCCCTGCTCTCCTCAGACGGCACAATCTTCAGGCAGAAGAGCCTATTTCAATTTGCAGAACCTTCCATGGACCCTGTAGTATTTGAGGTATCTTGAAATCCTTCATGCTATCTGTATTCTTGGCAGGAGGCATGTACAGTATTAAATAAATAAATAAAATCCTGTAGTCATGGAAGCGTAGTTTACATCAGATTTCTATTTGCATGCTTTCATCCATATACATAAAAATATTTCATGTACCAAGTTAAATAATGCACAATACTTAAACTATGCTTACTTCTTATCCTTTGGTTATTGTAATTACAAGTCATTTTGTGAAGGATTTTCTATTTTTAAGAAATCACACTTTTGTACTTGATCCAGCTAACAGGATTTTCTTACATTACTTCATAAAGAGACCATCTTTAAACTTCTAATGTTATTTCTTATTCATTAGTACATATGCCTGTAGGGTATGTTCATAAATGGGTTAAAGTTACAAAGTTATGCTTATAAAAGCTCATGGTAATTTGGAGTATCAGGAGGATTTATTAATTTTGAAATCTTAAAAGAGCAAAAGCTAAAATGAGATTGGATTAAGTATATTCTTGCATGCAGTTATTCTAAACACCCTTAAGGACCGCAGACTAACTTACAGAGGACATTATGCAAATATGAATATATCTCTAAGTGCCTCATAGGCTTGCTGATGTAATATTTTACATGGTTAGTTAAGTACATCAAGTAAAAGGTTTGACCTTGGTATACTGTAAAAGGTACTTATCCCACAACACCCAATTGTTTTCAGTGCCATTGTGAAATGTATCGCTGAAACGTGCAAACAATTTTGTGCATAAATCTCATTAAATGTGGCTCGGGCAGTCAACCAGCTGTCCACAATACCCAGACTCTTCGAAGACTAAAGATCTGCTTTATAATTTATCTTTATCGGGATGCTGTTTGCTTTTATTGCCAGCACCAGGCCGTGGCTATGTGATGAGATGACCGTTTCTATGATGTCCAACAGTTTTCGGGCTTTCTTACAGGCACCTGTGCTTGCTTTCTCTCTCTCTCTCGGGCCAGGTTACGATGCCCTTAAGTCAAACATTGTTTGGGGAAGGGACATGAGCTGGAGTTTGTCTCGGTGCAGAATTTGGCCAGATACTTGGATTTACTCCCTGTTACATTAGGGACTGTAATGTAACGCTTTCCTATTTTTATCTCCTCCTGCCCCCACCCCATTTTATATATTTTTTCTGTTGAGATGGCAATGAAACAGAATAGAAAGGTGGTTTGCTAAATATGGCGCATTATCTTTTCTGTGTGTCTGTTTGTCTGAAGGGGAGATTGGTTGATGTGGCACCTACTGATTACTTCAGGGTAAATCCTTGTTTGTTCTGTTTAGCATTTCTGTGGTTATCACTAACTGAACTGGAGGTAGAAAGTCTATAGATGGACAGTGATTTGCATGTGGTCTATAGTATTAATTAGATGGAAAGATAGATATTCACTCCTGCTCACCAAGATATCAAAACCCTTTAAAAATCTGTATCGTATCCAATAGTTCCTGTGGGGCTCAATAAGTAATGAGTATAATCTCTCTCAAAGCCACTCCAAAGTGACCCAACTGCTCCAAAAGTATTATGGAACATTATATTACTTAGACTAGAAATACTCTGTTGAGATTGCCTTTCTTCCATAGGGTTTTTAGGAGCAATCTAATGGCTAGAAATATAACAGAAAGTGAATTAAATCGTGCACTTTCAGATGTGAAGGCACAAGATGATGATACTGGGAATGGCAGGCAGCTGTGCCTGTGGACGGTCAATGTAAAAAGCTGTCTCATGGCCCACCAGCGGATTACCCTGGCGGGCCGCAGGGTGTCCACTACCGTTCTATAGCCTGTGTCATGCAGAAGGTCAAACTAGATGATCACAATGGTCCCTTCTGGCCTTGGAAACGATGAACCTATGAAAACTTAGCTGGTTCTTGGTCCCTTGAGCTATATATTTATTGTCGCTGTACACTATTGCTGTGTATGAAAGGGAGCTAGATGGATCACTTGATAAGCACTAAAATCTCACAAACAGCAAAGAAGTCAGTATTGATATGCACATGTCTTCTACATATATACACACACACACTGCACAGTACAAATGCACATAAGACAACTAAAATACTTATTTCCAAATAAGGGCTAATTTTATACTGCCTACTTTGCTTCAGTCTTCTCACAAAAAAATAGCATGTGACCGGATGACTAGTGAAGTTACCACAGACAAAGGGGAAGGGATGCAGATTGGGATAAGTAAAGCATGTGTCCGAGATCTTCTGACCAATTTGAATGAATTCAGATCAGTGGGGCTGAACGCTATTCACCCCCAGGGTATCGAATGAATTAGCTGAATAAATCTCAGAGCCCCTGGAAATAAGATTTACAAACTCAGATGACAGGAGAGGTCCCGGAAGACACGAGAAATGTGAATGTAGTGCCCGTTTTTAAAAAGGGCAGAGGAGCGGGGGAGGCGATGCAGGGGAACTGTAGACCAGTCAGCCTGACTTCGATGCCTGGGAAGCTACTAGAGCAATGTATACAACATTCAAATTGTGTATACTTGGAGGATGAAGGCGTAATCAAATCAGCTTGATTTCCTTCTTTGACAGGGTAAATGATTTGGTGAATGGGGGAATGCGGTGGATGTAATATACCTGGACCTCAGCAAGGCTTTTGACACAATCCCACATGACGTTCTGATAAGTAAGCTGGAGAAATGCAGGCTCGACAGAGCTACCATTAAGTGGATATATAATTCGTTAAACAATGGCAAACGAAGAGTAACTATTAATGGAATGATGTCAGATTGGAGGGAGGTCTCAAGTGGGGTTACACTGGGATCTGTTCTGGATCTGGTGGTGTTTAACATCTTTATTAATGACCTGGATATAGGTATAGAGAGCATACTGATCAAGTATGCAGATGACACAAATCTGGGATGGTTGCCAATAGTTGGGAGGATAGAGCTAAAATTTAGAGGGATTTTGATGAATTGGAGAACTGGGCTATAGACAACAAAATGAAATTCAGCAAAGACAATGTAAGGTGCTATACTTAGAGAAGAAAATCCAAAAGTACAAATACAGAATGGGAGATATCTGGCTTAGCAGCAGTACTGCTGAGACGTCTCTGGGAGTTGTGGTGGATCACAACCTCAACATGAGTCAGCAATGTGATGCTGTTGGAAAACAAACAAATGCAATTTTGGGTTGCATTAACAGAGGCGTAGCATGCAAATCACGGGAGATGATAGTACCGCTTGGCGCTGGTTAGGACTCAGCTGGAGTACTGTGTCCAATTTTGGTCATCAATATATGGAAAGGATGTAATGAAACTGAAAAGGATGCAGAGGCAAGCCACAAAGGTGATCAAAGGGATGGGAAGGCAAGCCATATGAGCAAAGGCTGAAGGACCTGGGTATGTTTAGTTTGGAAAAGAGGAGATTAAGGGGGGATATGATAGCGGTCTTCAGATACTTGAAAGGCTTCCATAAAAAAGACGGAGAAAAGTTGTTCTCTTTTTCCACAGAGGGCAGGACAAGAAGTAATGGGTTCAAACTACACTACAGCATAATCTTCCTAGCTGCAAGAATAGCAAGACAATGGAATGCCTCGGGAGGTTGTGGAAGCGTCTTTGCTGGAGGTTTTCAAAAGGAGGCTGGATAGCCACTTGTCTGGGATGGCTTACACACAACAAATCCTGCATTTTGGCAGGGGGTTAGAGTAGATGACCCTTGTGGGTCCTTCTAACCATACGATTCTATATTTAGATTTTTAATAAGTAATTGGAGAGGAGATTACATTATTATGCTATTTTGGTTGTGTTTCATTGATTTTGTATATACAATGAAATAATATATGCATATACACATCAAACAGAAGCTAATAAAACAAGAATATGTACAATGCAGTACAGCTGGATCCAGTAGAGTTGTGAGAAGAGGTTCACATTTAAATTAATGTTTTGGTCTTAAAATATTATAGAATGTTTCATCTAAAGAATTGTTCTTAATGTTGAACCTAATCACAAACTGCAGGAAGGAATAATGAATCCACTTAAGTCAGAGAGGCAGCATGGGCTAGTGGCCAGGACACTGGACAGGCCATCAGGATATCTGGGTTCTAATCCTCACTCTGCCACTAACTTGATTTTTGACCTTTGATTTTTGAGCTTTGACCTTTGAATTTTTTTACCTTTGATTTTTGACCTTCTGTTCTGTGCCTGTCTCCCCTCCCACCTTTTGTCTGTCTTGTCTATTTAGATTTTAAGCTTTTTTGGGTAGTGGCCATCTCTCACTAAGTTTGTACAGTGCCTAGCACACTGGAGCCTTGTTTTCAGTTGGGACTGCCAGGTGCTACCGTAATGTAAATATTAATTTTTTGAAACGTTGCCAATATTTTCATCAAATTTGAAAAATTTCAGTAAATTTCTTAGAAGCAAATGCCTGTTTTTGCAAATAAGTAGTGCCAAGGGCCTTCGAGTGAGTCTCACAACCCCATGCAGGTAGAGCAAGTCTACTGCTACCTTCCATTATTCTAACCATCTTATGTTCAAAGAACTCACAACCTCCGCGTGACTGTGCTGTGTGCTCCACACCCCTTTGGTTTGGCCGATGGTCACATCTTCAGTGTCACAGTCTCCAACACCCATTTTCACCTGCCTGGACCGCTGCTTGGACTGTTGTTTTATGGAGCAGCTGGTGGCGATTTCCTAAGCAGTGGAAGGAGTTTTAGCAGACTGCGATTACCATTGTCTCTATTGAGCCCACGGGTGTTTCAAACCCACCCTCTCTCCTGTTCCTGCCAGCTGAAGGTTTGTGGGTGGAGAGGGATCGGTGCCTAACAGACAATCTGGTTTCCTGTGCAGAAGCACATTCAGTGCATATTTCTCTGCTGATAGGCATAGTGGTAGTGCCACTTGTGGGCATCATTAAGGGACTGAGCCACAGTGGGTAGGATGTCTAGCTGGTAGCAAGAATTGGCAGGTGTAGAAATGATGTGGCGGTGAAGCCGGAATTTAATTTCCTACAGACCCCTTCTCCACAAGCTGTGCAAACTTCCTTTAGCTAAATAAATACACTTCAAAGACAAAGATTTCCCGTTTTCCTAGAAACACTCATGGTACCGACTGCCTGTGCTTGCTCTCCTGCAGCCTTAACAAACCGTCCACTCATTTGCGTTTTCTCTGTTTGGTCTCAGCAGTAAACTTCCTTCCAAAAAGGAGGAGGAGGGGAGGAAATCTTGTGTTCCCTGAATGTGGAATGAAATGACACATTTCCTTGTTCACACACACACTGAGCTGAGCACGTCACATCTTCAAAACACTGTTCACATAGGAACTAAATCATGTTTGTAAATTCTTAATATAATATATGGAGATATGCCTATTTCATAGAGCTGGAAGGACCTTGAAAGGTCATTGAGTCCAGTCCCCTGCCTTTACTAGCAGGACCAAGTACTGTCCCCTGACACTTTTTTTTTGCCCCAGATCCCTTAATGGCCTCCTCCAGGATTAAACTCACAACCCTGGGTTTAGCAAGCCAATGCTCAAACCCCTGAGCTTTGAAGATTTGGCCCAAAACATGAATAACCAAACAATGGAGCGAATACTTTAAAAAGCAGAGCTACTAAAAATATGCTATGCTACCCATTGTCAGCAGTAAAAGAGAGAAATGCATAGTCACCTTAGGGCCATGTTCTAATCTCAAATGCACAGTGCACATTACCATATAGCTGAAAAAATCGGATATTTCCAAGCTATTACGTGAAGGTAGGGGTGTGTGTGGGGGTGGGTGTGTGTGTCCATCTAACAGAAACTAGAATCTTCCATGAGTCTGAAGTGCACTTAAAACCCCCGCACGGTAACTGATCATTCTCAAACCGCAGTTGACACGACTGGTGGAGGGGGCAGTAGGGCGAAAAGGAGAGGCCTGGCCACAAGGCTGAAGGCAAAAGAAAGGTAAAGGAAAGAAAATAGCATATGATTGAGCTGGAGTTGGCAATCATGCCAGCAGCCTTTCATTTCTAGGTCACCAGTGCAGCTGCAGCCTCGGTAAGTAGTGTCCAAAAGTCATTTTTGTGTCGTAATGATTCAGTTTGGTTTGAGAAGTCTGTTGATTGGTGGTCTGGTTTTGGGCATGCAGATTTCTGCATCTTCGCAAATGCATCACTGTGGCTGGTGGTGATGGCTAATAGCTAGCTGTATAGCGGTCAATGAGTGGACACGTGATTGTATAATAGTTCAAGTTGTCTATGCAAGCATTGGCCGAGCATACCCATGGTGCTGTGTAAAGCATAAGTACACTCCACTCCACACAGAAGGGTAGGGGATGCTTAGGTAGCAGTACACAAGATGCTATTTTTCCTAAACTTGTCTCCATTTCGGTGCTCAGAAGGATTGGTAGAGGGCCTTGGGCAGCCTGAGGGCCTTGTTCTGAGAGCTCCTGAGAATTTCACCATAGGTCTGCTCAGCAGAGTGGATAGAACAGTTTTATGGAAGTTGCTATGCTACTACGGAATCTCTCAGAAATCTGTGGTCTTCATTCAGAGCTTCTGTGAATATATAACATGCCATGTAATACATAACAGGGAACTGACTAAGATATTTCAGGTTGCCATGGGCATCAGACAAGGAACTTTTGTGTCACCCAGGATCTTTTTACTGATAGTGGATTGGGTAACGAGAGACCATGGAACACCCAAGGGGCATACAATGAACTTCCACACAGAAGTTAGAAGAGGACTTTGTAGATGACATCACCTTGCTATCCTGTACCCATAGGAACATGCAAATCTAAACAAATACATTCCAGGCCTATCCACAGGGGGTAGGATAGGGGTTGAAAATCAACTTAGAGAAAACTAAAACTGTGACAATCAGCACACAACAAGAAACACCAGTAACGCTGTCTGGGACTGACATAGCGGAGGTACGATATTACATGTATCTTGGGAGCATTGTAAGTACAACAGGTGGAACAGACATTAAAGCCAGAATATTGAAAGCTAGACATGCATTTGTAACTCTGAAGGAGATCTGGAGAAATATGAATCTTGCCCTCCAAACTAAACTTTGAATCTTTAACACCATTGAAAAGTCATTATATGGTGCTAATGCTTGGAGACGTATTAAAATCTTACTATCTAAACTCCAGTTTTGCATAAACGTCTGCCTTAGGAAAATCATTAATATCAGATGGCCGGGGAAAAAAATCACAAATGAAAAACTCTGGAGGAGGATGAAACAAAAGCCTGAAGGACAGGAAGTTATGGAATGAAAATAGACATGGCTAGGACATGTATGGAGGAAAGACCCAAGTAACACAAGACAGGTGTTGGACTGGAACCTGCAGGTCAAGACACAATGAGGTAGACCAAGGACAATATGGACACGCCCAATAGAAGCAGAATTGAAAGGTATCAAAATGACATAGGGAGAAGGTAAGACTGCAGCAGGAGACCAGCAAAGATGGAAGACAGTGGTGAAAGCCCTTTGTTTCCCATGGAACAGAGAGGCACAAGAGAAGAGAAGTCCTGATCCAGCAAAGTACTTAAGCATGTGAGCAGCCCCACTGAAGTCAAGGTGCCTGCTTGCATGTTTAAAGTTATACCTGTGGATTAGTGCTTTATTGGAGAGGGGTCTCTTCAGCACTAAAGCCCCATATCAGGCAGTGAGACCCCAAGAAAAGAAACACACCCCATTCCATGACCTTGCCGGGGTCGCTGATGGTGTTGACAGACAAACAAGAAAATAACAAACAAAAAAATATTGTTAATTTCAGCTTATTGAAACACAGAAGGAAGATTTATTCTTTTCTACTTGGAAAATACTGAAACTGGAAAGGTAATAAGTTACTTCAAGCTTCTGAGAGTGTATTATGAACAACAAAGGATGAAAAACAGACACTGAAAACTATACAATGGGTACTTGACAGTGTCCTTTACATATTTTTTTTTCTGCTGCTTGTTGAAATATCATCTTTCTTCTTGAAATGGTTTTTTTTTTCCTTTTTGTCCTGGAAAAAGGCATCATCTTCAAACCCTTCCTCATGGAAATAAATCTAAAATGAAAACAAGTCACACATTTGGCCAACATTGCCTTAAAATTACACATCAAGAACATTTCCAGTGACAAACACTTTCAAGGCAAACAAACTGAATAGAAATTAAAAAATCTCTGTGGGGCATAAATATGTAATTACACTCACACAGGGAGCATTTTATCAGGTAAACCATCCTACTTTGTTAATTGAAATGCTGCGGCACAGGGTTTTTGACAAAGGGCCTGAATATGTGTGTATATTTCGCACTGCTGCTGTTCCATTTTCCTCGATCCTTTCTCTGTGTTGTGGTGATGTGGGAAGAATCGCTCCCTGCTCCCTTTGTTTGAATACCCTCGTTTCCACCTTCACCAGGGCAGGCTCTGACTTTGTCTTGGGAGGCACCATTTTTGTTGTTTTTCAACAAAATCCTCTTTTCAAATTAAAATATTTGTAAATGCTGAACCCTGGAGAATGCAAACAAAACCCAACGAGGAAAAACTCCAGTACGTGGCAGCGACTGTGTTTGTCTAATCCCATTAAACACAATCTCCAGACCAGGTCTGAAGAAGCTACAGAAGCAGATGGTAACCAAAAGTTAGTCAGGTTTGGGTTGTGAACGTTTTCTGGTTCGGGTGCTAATCCCTGTGAATGTTTAGTGGCCATGGGCAGTTCTCTGTCCCTCTGTGGCATATTTAGGGAATGATCACTTCCAAAAACATGGCTGCTGGCAAGCTATTGAATTGTCTAAATGCAAGCAGAAATCCCAGCTGTGGTTTTGCTCATCCATCTGCAGTAGTTCTCAATTGCCAGTCTCTGCACTGGCAGGTGGGTTGGAAGGTTTTGTCCTTTAGAAAGGACGTCTGAAGCACATTATCTTACGTGCATGACCTGCACACGCACAAACTGCTAAAGCTCACTGGTTAACAGCAACCTCCATGTTAGCTGCAATACCAACAGTTTATTAGAGAGGGCAGCACCACACCTTCCCCCAGTGAAGATAGAGACTCTGGTAGCTTGTCCAGCTTCTCTCTGCCCTGCAGATCAGTGAAGAAGCAACAGGCTTTCCTGCTCATTTGTGACCTTTTACTATCACTTCTGGTCTCTCTCTTGCATTTCCCCGGTGCCCATAGTGCAGAATATTGGACAAGATTTAGCAGGCTGGTTTGAGGAAACCCGGAAAAGGCTGAGTAATTATCTGAACCTTTTGAGGTTTCATCTTTCCTTCCTTCCTGCTCTGCCTCCCATCCCTCTCTCTGCCTCTTCTCTTTCCCAGGCTTATTCATCCCTCTTTGGAACTTGCTAGTTGGCTCCGCTGATGTAACCTCGGCGCGTTTTCCAGCATCCCAATGAGCCTCTGATATTTTGGGTGTGCATATGTTGGCATCCGTTGGTCATCTGGAATGGCTACAAGAATGGATAGGCTTGAGCTGCTCAGAGAGGAAGGTTGGGCGCTAACCTGGGACTCAGGAATCATGGGTTCAATTCCCTGCTCTGCCACAGGTCACTTAGTATCTCAGTACCTCAGTTTCCATCTATAAAATGGGGATAATAGCACTTCCCTACTTCACCGGGATGTTGTGAAGATAAATACGCTAAATATTATGCGATGTTCAAATAGTGCAGTAATGGGGGCCATATAAGTACCTAGATAGCTGTCCAGTCTAGTGAGGGTAGGTAGGAAGACGGTGTGGGGAATCAGGGGCCATGTCTGGGAATGGGATAAGGATGGGGTGGGGGTTGCTGTGGGGAACGAGGGGCCAAGTTTGGGACTGGGAAGATGGAGTTAGAAAGAGGGAAGGGATAACCGTTCTCCATCACTTTGGTAAATTTGGGCGTGGGGAAAGGGTTGAAGCAGAGGTCAGGGTTTTTTTTGCCCAACCTTCCATCTCTGATACCGTGTATTGTGTGGGTATTTGGCATTACTGTACCATACTTTGTGGACTGAGCCCGGGTGGTTCAAGACGCCCCAGTAATTCTTAAGAAGGGGACTTGGACTAAAAGAAAGCGTGTCCCCATGTCACTGTCAGCTATGTTCCAACCGCGCCCTCAAGTTATAGTATCTTAGTACATTCGGCATTTCATCTTGCCCCGTTTCTACCAGACGCTTCCAGCCAAATAATCCCTGCAGTAAACTGTTTGCCGTTGACTATTCAGTGTCCTTGACCAGTTTGTCTCACTGCTCTGTCACACGCTGATACTCAACCGTCTTTCTCTCTCTCTCCTTTCCTTGTTTGTCTTTTCAACAGTGCGGTGGGTGTTTGCTTAATAAACAATGTTTGAAGTCCGTCGTCTCCAGGTATCCATGTTGACTGAAGCTACTGTACTGTGGCGAAGAGTGCAAATATACAGCAGCTTAGTGGATATTGTTATGGTTCATGCGAAGCCCTCAAACCCAACTGATGAGGATTTCCTCAGTGACAGTTCAGTGGATGCCTGAAGGATTTGACACCATGTGATTATTTCTCCCTTTTTACCATTGGTTTTGTAAAATGTAAGAATGGCTGCTTAGTTGAGTATATGAAATGCACAGATTGGTGTGTCTGCCACTTTCTCAGTAGCTGGAAAACATGGTCATTCATTCATTTATGCCTAATTATCCATTCAGTATTTCGCAAAAACTATTGTCCTGGCTCAGTTTTCTCAGACACATTTAGTGTTTTGTGTAGGTTTTGCAGAATTTACCGTTCCCTCAAAACTCCACAACATGCCTGTTGCTTAAGTCAACGGAAAAAACACAATTTTGAAAATGTTGGTTTGATGAAAACCTGAAAATTTTCCAAATATGAAAGCCAAGGTGGTCAGGGACACAACCCCAAACTCTGGGTGTCCCTAAAACTCTGACTGCCAGAAACTGGGACTGGATAACGGGGGATGGATCACTTGATAATTGCCCTGTTCTGTTCATTCCCTCTGAAGCATCTGGCACCAGCCACTGACACAAGACACGATACTGGGATAAATGGACCATTGGGACCCAGTATGGCCATTCTAATGTTGTTAAAGCTTTTTATGGATGTTTTCAATTTAGAAAAAGCATTTTTTCCTTTAAAAAAAAAGAGTTTTCAATTAAACATTTTGTCCAGCACCTGTGGATGCATTTCCGTAGTAGGTGAAAAGAAGAGTACACACATTCCTCATTACTTCCTACAGGTGTTGTGAGGATTAATTGGTTAATGTTGCTGAAGTCTTTTGCAGTCCTCAGATGCAAGTGCTATAGAAATTATTTATTTATGTATTTATTCTTACCGCTCACGTATTCTTTTTTTATACCTACCCTAAGCATGCCATCCTTTTACCTTTAAGCCGTGTTCTTAAACGTACTTTTTATAATATGTTTTTGGCCACCCTTAAACCACCCACCTAAATAATACTCAGGACACATTCTGCAAAAAGAAATCCAGTCAGCTAGCCTACTCTAGCGCTGCTACCCATTAATTAAGAGTGTGCCAGAGACACAAAAGCAATCTTTACCCTCTGCCCATACACAGTGGGAATGTCACCTCTGCACCAGTCCCAGAAAATCCTCAGGTTGTTTGCTGGTCTCCCATGTGTTACACATATCACTAACCATACCATCAAATGTGCTGTAAAATACTTTAAGCAGCTTTTCCTGTACCTGAATAGCTCTGAGTAAATATTAATGTGTTTTAAGCAATTGCCTGTAGTTATTTTCTTTTAACCTGCTGGACTCTATTTTGACTAAATAAGTATGTGCTAAGCTTTGTTGGCACAAGTCGACTCTTGTCCAATAACTTGGGAACAGGTGCTAATTCCGATCTGGTACAGAAAGTTAGCCAGCTGATTGTGTTTGCGAGAGTAATCTTACCGCAGTGTTCTAACCAAACAAGACGTCAGGCTTTGACAGTTCCTTTTGATGAACTTAGCCTTCAACTGAACCTGAATTTTTGTATAAGCCAGTCTGTAATTTGATGCGAACTAAATTTACTTTGAGTGGACTAGAGTAACTGACATGAATAATCTGAATGATGCTGGAGGGCTTAATGTTTAGCTTCTCAATCTGTGTCAAGCATTCTTCCCACTTATTACGGAGAGGTAGCACAGAAATACCACATACTGTACCTGGTACATGACCTAACAATGCTGTGTACTGTGGTACTTTGCTCATAGGTTTTGCAGACAAACTTTTCCTTCTGAACACTACAGGTAATATAGAGCTAGCTAGAAGATAGACATTCAGCCTAGCTTTCCTCTCACCAATGTAAACGTGAATAATTCCATTCTTCAGTGGAATTATACCAGTGAAAAATTAGTGTGGTAGGAGAATCCAGCCCATGATATTTCAGCATCTTTCATACTTTTTTCTAGAAGTGCTATGCATTATTGGGGGGCAAACCCTTAATATAACCCCCCAGGCTTGTTTCCTGGACAGCTGGGAGTGAGTGACCTTCTCCTGACTTGATCTACTGCCCACTACTGGCTGATGGAGGGTTAAATTAACAGTAATCTAAATAGAGCTCATTTTAGCCTTCCTTTATAAAGAAGGATGGGGATTTCAAAAAGAGACAGCGGGTCTCTGTGTGTGTCAGTGTGAACGACAGGATTATACAAAGGAAAAAAAATCTATTCAATCTGTGTGTTTCCAGTGTGCCAGTCACTGTGGTATCTAGACACTGTATGGCAGAGTAGATGGAACCGAACATTCTTGCTCTCCATGTTTTGGACTTAGATGTTAAGTTCCTTCTTCTGGGAAGGGCCCAGCTTTTGATATGTTCTACAGCCTTAGGGGGCACTAGAAAGCGTTTGTGTGGAACTGAAGAATTCGAGTAGTGGTAGAAAGTGGCCAAATATAAACTATTCACTGATTTGGAGGATCTTTGGTTAACAGTTATAGCAATGATTCTGATTTCAAAAATTTGCCTGTGAAAAGTGTACAGGAAATATTTATAGTGAAGTGACTCAGTATTTCAAACTCTTACAAACGCATCTATCCTCACCAGGCCCAATGAATGCTTGCAAATCCAGTACCGGAGTGAAACGTTATGGTTGTCGTACACAATATCTGGTGAGGGACACTTCAGTTGGTAGAAAAACTTGACAAAGTGACACTCCAGTTCTATTGGCTGTGTGTCCACAAAAGTGGGAGAGTACTGTCTCTCCTGCCTATAATGCCAATGGACAAGTCAAGAGAAGGATTTTAGCAGGACTTGGAATGATCACACAAAACATGTCACTGTGGTCCTGCAGGCTCTCAAAAGAATGGGGCTTACAGCCAACCCATCCAAGTGCCACTCAGCTAATCAAGATGTGATATACTTGCAGTGGGGTGGGATTGCCTACACTCCCCTGGTGGGAAAGGTACAAGCCTTGGCAGAATGCCCCATGCCTACCACAAAAAGGCAGGTATGACATTTCCTGGGTTAGCAGGGTATTCTAGATAGTTCATCCCAAACTTCACCATAATTGCTGCCCCACTGATGAACTTGGTGAAAGACACAGCCCCCAAGTAGGTCTGGTGCTCTCAAGATTTAAGGGTCTAAGAATGTTGAAGGATCAATTGGCTTGAGAACTTATCTTGTTCCACCCCAGTTTTCAAAGACTTTTGTCTTACAGGCTGATGCTTCAGACATTGGCCTGGGGGCCATGTTATCCCAAGGAGTAGAACGCCCAATCCTTACATCAGCCGAAAATTGTTCCCCCAAGATGTCTCATACTCAGTAATTGAGAAGGAGGCCCTGGCAGTGAAGTGGGCTCTCAATGCCCTTGGGGCCAGCGATTCCACCTGGTGATGGGCCATGCACCCCTCCAGTGGTTACATGCTATGAAAGACCACAACGCTCGGCTCAGGCTCTGACAGCAGCCATATTGGTTTGAGGTGTTGCACTAAGCAGGAAAAGATCACAAGAATGCAGACTTCTTCTCATGGGACAGAGGAAACTTGTCAACACATACCAACCCTGCAACACCAGTCCTGAGGGGGAAGGCGTATGATGGGGTTTACAGACCCCACACAGAGAATAAGGGAGTGATGAAGCATTACTGGACCACTAGGCCCTCGCTCCTCAGCAGCTGCGGAGCATCATCCAAATGGAGGGTCTGCTCAAAAGGGGACTTTGACAGTCAAGCAGGGAGGGAGAGTGAAGAAGAGGCTGGTTGAAGAGAGGAAGCCAGTTAGTAGCTTCTGGTGACAAAGTGATCCATAGCAGAGAGGCTGGAGCATGAGTAAGACCCCACTGGGAGGATAGGGGTCTCTTTTTCCTCCCTCACTCCCTGCTGAGGGAGAATAACTGGACACTAGGAATAGAGCTGGGAATGCTCTGTTGACTGACTGAACTGAAAGGACTGATTGGGAACTCTCACTGGGGGGAAAGGGGGCTGCGACCACACCTCAGCCTGAAGAGAGAGCGGGGAAGTAGGAACTGGCCCAAGAAAGGCAGTTAGGAAGAGGAGACCAAGACATTCTATGCCTCTCCCCTTTGACCCCTTGGCTGGAACCCAGTGGAGAGGAAGGGCCTGGGTCCTCCTACCTTCTCTCCCTCCCACACTCTCCCCCTTGTAGGGAGAACTCTGGGGTACCTCGGAATTGATGAGCCATGGGCTGCCCACTGGGCCTGCTGGCCTCTGAGTGAACCCCTCCCCACACCATGTGATTGATTAAATGTATTGCCACTGTATACATATAGGAAAACTCCTCCGCTCCCATAGATGTAATGCAACATATACCAAAGAGCATATAATTAGTAAATTATAAAGATTTAAAAACAGTGTAAAAACACATCTCTGTGGCCCTGGAGGTTGCAAACATGCTTTCCATGTAAAGCTGTATGTTGCATTTATGCTGATTTAATCATTCATTAAACATTAGTAAGAGGCCAATTATGCTGCTCAAGAGTAAGATGTTTTACGAGAAAATGACAAAAAGATACATGTAATCATTGAAATGCCAGTTTACAATCAGATAGGATGTGAAATAATCCCTTTAGCAAGCTTAAGCTTTTACATATTAATGGCAACATTGGAGAGTGGAAGATGGCTTTAACAGCCTTGGAGTAGGTCCTGATCATAAAGCAACTGCTTATGATGTTCTGGACTAAGAATTAATGCATGCTTTTATTCTGTGACAGATACTATGAGACATGTTCTTAATTATCCTATCTGCCGTTTATAGGTGGGAGTGTGTATATGCGAGTGGTTGATTTAGGAAAAAAAAAAGTCCTTTTGTTGGATCTTGCACATACATTTGTGAGAAATATCGTCGGCACATTTTTCCTGATATTCACTGTACCAGAATCCAGCATTTTCCAAAAAAAATAAAAAATAATAATAAAAATTCAAATCAAGACTGCTTACCCAAACTAGCAAGCCTTGGACCTCTTAATGCATTCCCCAAGGAGCTGAGAATACTCTAAGGGTATGTCTACGTTACCTGGATCGGCGGGTAGTGATCGATCTATCAGGGTCGATTTATTGTGTCTAGTCTAGAAGTGCTAAATCGATCCCCGAGCACTCTCCCATCGACTACTCCATCGTGGCGAGAGGCTCAGGCGGAGTCGACGGGGAGCGGCAGCAGGCGACTCAGTGTTGTGAAGACGCCACGGTAAGTTGATCTAAGTACGCCGATTTCAGCTATGCTATTCTCGTAGCTGAAGTTGCATATCTTAGATCGATTTCCTCCCCCCCTCCCCCCAGTGTAGACCAAGGCTAAGGGTACTACAATGTCAGCAAAATAATAATGCCTAGTCATAGCAAAAAAAAGTATCCTAAACACTACCTAAGGACGAGCAAGCCAATAAGAAAGAAAATGAGAACTGGCTTGGGCCTCAGCCAAACCAGGAATGTTAATTTTGCAGTTTGGATAAACTCTTTCTTCTCAACAGTGCCTCATCTCTGGGTCTCACCAGGCTGAGAAACTTCTGCTTGGCCATTTCCTGTCTTGAAATCTTACAGTTTGTTGCCTCAGGATCTGACCTAGCAAATCTTCCAAACTCATCAGCTCTGAAGACTGCTGGCAGCCAGAGGTGGGAAGAGAATTCTAGCCAGGAAACATCCATCCTGATGCAATATAATCTAGAGCTGGGTAGTTATGGAACCTCTTCAAAGTCAAGGACAGAAAGTTGAAAGCCAGGCACTTATTGAGATCAAGGAAAGGGATCCAGGTAGGGAAAGGAAAGGAAAGTTCTGGTTGAGCTAAAGAAGAGAGGACAATTTCAACTAAACTTCTGTCAGTCATAGGTCAACATTCAGGGGATGTGCCCAAGTTTGATATTCTCCTGTCACTCTTATCAGCCAGATTCCTTTCAAAGCAGTATACATGACATCCCAAATGTATAAACCCCTCCCTTGCAATTCCAGGTGGTCAGATGTCCTGGTTGCCATGCCTGCCTCACTTTGCCTTGGAGCAATGGACCCAAATCATGCTGTTGGAGGGGGGAAATGTATGCGGGAGATAATATTGAAGGCTTGTAAGATGCCAAATACACTGCGTCTGTGGCAGCACCTGTTGACTGGCTGCTGCAGTGGGAAGAGCAAGATGAAGAAAGGCTGCTGTAAGAGTGCCAGCAGCAGTAGGAGGCTGCACCCAGGACTGTTTTGTGCCAGTCAGAGTCGTGCCAAACTATTTGGCATTGTTTCAAATATCTGGGTGTCCACTTTGTTTGCCAGCTAGCAATCACAGGGAATACTTTCGCATCAACCCCGCTACCGGCCTGGCTCCCACAATTCTTCCACTTTAATTTCTGTCTTTATGTTGTCCCCCCCCCCCACCCGCCCCCATCACCTATATATCCATGAAACACAAAGTAAGCCAGATACCGTGATGCATGTCCTGAAATGAGGCCTGAGATCTGCAATCGGTATAGAAACAAAGCATCACTCTAAGGTTTTTGGCAATGGACTTGTGAAATCTGCTGGGTTAGGTATTTATTTATTGTTTTAAGAGAATAACAATTTTATCTTCTGCAAACACTTTGCTAACCTGCCCACTTCCCCTGCCTGCCCATCTTGAAATGCTGGAACTGCAGACCTTAGCTTTGGGGACTTTACTGTTGCATTGGGGCTGCAATAAGAAAAGGTTGGTGGGCAGGAAGCTCTGTCTGTGAAAGTGGCACTACAATGGAAAAAGTAATTGTCAAATACTTTAGATTTCTTCTTATCTTTTTCTGAAGGCCCCACCATGGCTGTGGGGATAAGCTTTTGTGGGTGAATACCCACTTCGTCGGATGCAAGCAGTGGAAATGGAGCTCATGTTCATCTGATTATCCACCATGACCTCTAAATCTTTTTCAGAGCCCCAGATAAAGTCCCCTATCCTGTAAGGTTGCAGGCCCCAATTCAGCAAACCTTTCCTATTCAGCAGGCACATGCATAGGTCCTAGTGGGCTTTATTCTCATTTCCAATAAGGGCCTACTATATCACTGGAGCAATGTAAAGGGGCTCTAGTATAAATGAAAATCTGGCCTACTGACTTCAATGGGACATAAGGCTATGGTTAAAGTTAAGCACATCCTTAAGCACTTTGCTGCAACAAATAACTACACTTTAAATGCTACAAATACTACTGTTCTCACTTCTTACCATTAAGCGTTGCCCCAGAAAAATTACTAGACACTACTGGAGAGACTTGAATTTCAGTTCACTGCTAGGATTGCAATTTCAGACATGCTAACTTTCATTGGTTTCCTATTTAATATAATTGGCTGCTCTCTGAGTGAGTCCATTCTAAAATACTAAATGTCAAAAATTCCCTTGCACATGTAACATCAGAATTTAGGGTTATGTGGGGGATTCCACCTGCTTCCTAGGTCAGGTTTTTGATTAAGCGTTTGACATTTCTTTGCTGGGAGGATTTGATTGCTTAGGTCTACCCATGAGAGATCCTCAAGATAACCTTATGGATGTTCACCAATATTGATTGCGGATAAACTAGTTTTTGAAGGCAGTACTTCCCAGAAATATACCATTGTTCTTTCTGTCTATGGGTACAATTTAGAGAGGAAATCTAAACTAACACATTAAATGTGAGTGGATGGTGGGTAATTCCCTGCTTTGAGAAGTGTGGAATTTTTCCTGGGAGGTTTTTATGTCTCAGTGTATTTCAAGATGGTGGAAATCTTGCAAGATCAACTGCTGTTATGAGATTTCTATAAAAATGTTCTGAGAACATCTCAGGAACAATCAAAGAGGGATTAAAAGAGAACACAAAGTTGGGAGGTATTGCCAATTCAGAAAAGGATCGGGATATCCTACAGGAAGATCTGGATGACCTTGTAAACTGGAGTAATAGTAATAGGATGAAATTTAATAGTGAGAAGTGTAAGGTTATGCATTTAGGGATTAATAACAAGAATTTTAGTTATAAACTGGGGACGCATCAGTTGGAAGTAACGGAAGAGGAGAAGGACCTCGGAGTCCTGGTTGATCACAGGATGACTATGAGTCGCCAATGTGATGTGGCCGTGAAAAAAGCTAATGCGGTCTTGGGATGCATTAGGCGAGGTATTTCTAGTAGAGATAAGGAGGTGTTAGTACCGTTATACAAGGCATTGGTGAGACCTCATTTGGAATACTGTGTGCAGTTCTGGTCTCCCATGTTTAAGAAGGATGAATTCAAACTGGAACAGGTACAAAGAAGGGCCACTAGGATGATCCGAGGAATGGAAAACCTGTCGTATGAAAGGAGACTCAAGGAGCTTGGTTTGTTTACCTTAACCAAAAGAAGGCTGAGGGGAGATATGATTGCTGTCTTTAAATATATCAGAGGGATAAATACCAGGGAGGGAGAGGAATTATTTCAGCTCAGTACCAATGTGGACACAAGAATAAATGGATATAAACTGGCCATCAGGAAGTTTAGACTTGAAATTAGACGAAGGTTTCTAACCATCAGAGGAGTGAAGTTCTGGAACAGCCTTCCAAGGGAAGCAGTGGGGGCAAAAGACCTATCTGGCTTCAAGATTAAGCTAGATACATTTATGGAGGGGATGGTTTGATGGGATAACATGATCTTAGTCAAAGGTCAATTAATTGCCATCAGTGGTAAATAGGACTAATGGTCAATGATGGGATGTTAGAAGTTACTGCAGCGAACTTTTTCCTGGGTGTCTGGCTGGTGAGTCTTGCCCACATGCTTGGGGTTCAGCTGATCGCCATATTTGGGGTCGGGAAGGAATTTTCCTCCAGGGTAGATTGGCAGAGGCCCTGGAGGTGTGTTTTTTTTTGTTTGGTTTTTTTTTTTTTTTGCCTTCCTCTGCAGCATGGGGCACGGGGTCACTTACCAGAGGATTCTCTGCATCTTGAAGTCTTTAAACCATGATTTGAGGACTTCAATAGCTGAGACATAGGTAAGAGGATTATTCCAGGAGTGGGTGGGTGAGATTCGGTGGCCTGCATTGTGCAGGAGGTCAGACTAGATGATCATAATGGTCCCTTCTGACCTTAAAGTCTATGAGTCTCTAAAATACAATTGCCTTGATTTTAAGGATGTGTCTCTGCCGTCTAAGAACGTAGTGAAAACTAGGAGAAGTCTTGTAATTGTTTGTGGCTTTGCTACTAATACTGACTCAATATGACCACGGGCAAGTCACCTAGGACAACATTTTCAAATGTAGATGCCTATAATTATGTGCCTAAATCATAGAAGATTAGGGTTGGAGGAGACCTCATGAGGTCATCTAGTCCAACCCCCTGCTCAAAGCAGGACCAACCCCAACTAAATCATCCCAGCCAGGGCTTTGTCAAGCCAGGCCTTAAAAACCTCGAAGGATGGAGATTCCACCACCTCCCTAGGTAACCCATTCCAGTGCTTCACCACCCTCCTAGTGAAATAGTGTTTCCTAATATCCAACCTAGACCTCCCCCACTGCAACTTGAGACCATTGCTCCTTGTTCTGTCATCTGCCACCACTGAGAACAGCCGAGCTCCATCCTCTTTGGAACCCCTCTTCAGGTAGTAAATAAATAACTTGATTTTCAGAGGTTGTGAGCACTGGCAACTTTCATTGACCTCACTGTGAGCTGAGGATGTTTTGCAGCTCTGAGAATCAGACCACTTCTTTAGGTGGAATTAGGGGAGAGACTTTTCAAAAGCACAAATGCCAGTAGTGGGGGATGGCATACAGCTGTTATAACTGATGCGACATCCCGTGGAGAACACCCAGTTATCTGGTTAACCTGGCTTTCTGCCTGGTTTACACTGGCAGAGCAGAAGAAAGCCGGTAGAATGGAGAACCGGAAATCTGGGCCTTTGCTTGTACAGTGTGGATATCAATAATGTCTTTTTCTTATAGGGCCCTTTTCATTGGTAGAACTCAAAAGCACTTCACAATCTTTAATGTGTTTATCCTAACTGCCGTTTGTGCCTTTAAACATGTCTGCCTAGCTGCTAACTTTAGGCAGCCAAATTTGCCCTTAATCTCTGTGTTTCTCGGTTTGTTCATGTGTAACTGGGTACAATAATATATTACACAGGAAGATCGTGGGGCTCTACTTAAGTCTGTGACGTAATCGAGTCCAAGATACTTCCGTTAAAAGTGCTGCTATTGCTGATTAATACTATTTCAAGTACACATACTGTATTCCTTGAAAAATAACCTGTGAAGATCTTCAGAGGGAAACCTTGCAGGCTGTTGAAAGAACAGAAAGCGGTGACCTTTTATACTGCTATCTGATGAGCCAAGTTCTGTTGGAGGAGCAGGTGTTGGCCTGGAATCTGAAGTGCTGACACTGCTCTGTGGGGGTCCGCTGGCTCAGCCTTGGCTGTAATACAGACGAACAAAAAATTGTTGTGCTTCGGCTGTAGGCGAGGCCAGGACCTCCCTGGAGGATCTGTTTAGAGTGGTCAAGAGCCTGCTTTATCCAGGTATTATTATTTTATTATTTGCATTACTGTAGTGCCTATGAGCCCTGGTCATGGACCCGGACCTGGCTGTGCTAGGTGCTGTACACACACGAAACAAAAAAGACAGTCCCTCTCCAAAGAGCTTACAACCTAAGTATAACGTGAGAGACAACCGGTGGATACAGACGGACTGATGGGAGTACAAGGAAACAATGAGACCGTATTGGTTCGCCTGATCAGCAGTGATCTCAGCGCACCGGCTGCCTCGCTGTTGTCAAGTTTCTGGAGGTCTCGAGGAAAGGAGAGTTTTGAAGGAGCAGAATGAGGTAGCTTTGGGGCCGTTTACAGGGAGCTCCTCCCGAGCATGAGGGGAAGCAGGGGAGAGAGCACAACGGTGCTTGTTTGGAAATGTAACAGGTGGGCAATGGAAGCTGGCCTCCGGGGCCGCTTGAAGGCAGGAGTTGACACCTTGATGCTGAGTGAGAGGGGCTAGGAAGGGTGGGGATAGTGAAAGGGGGATGCAAAGAGAGGGGTGACGTGGTGTGATGGGGCAACCACCCCACCCAAGACCTGAGACGGTTAAGAGCAGCTAATTAACCTCATAGGCTGCAGCTGGAGGAGAGCTGGGGCCTGATAAAGTCTAACTGAGCTCTGCAGTCACTCCCTAGAGAGAAAGGGGGTTGGTTAGGGACTAGTGGGAGAGAATAAACCCTGGCATCCTGCCCTGAACTACAGAGTCTGGCAAGAAGCCGAGAGGAGGGAGTAGCCACTGGGAGTGGAGGAAACTCATGCTAGTAAATCCAGAAGTGGGCCAGGTGATAGAGAAGGGACGTTGGAAGCATAGGAGCTGACTTTAGTCGGTGCCGGTGGGTGCTTGCACCCCCCTGCCCCTCCCCAACCCCACCCTTGGCCCCGCCCCCATTCCACCCCTTCCCCAAGTCCCCACCCCCACCTCCTCCCCCAGGTGCTCCACATTTCCCCTCCCCCACCAGGCTTGCAAACCTGGGATGTGGGGAGAAGCAGAGCACCCACCGACAGCTCCCCCCGCCCCACCCAGCTCACCTCCGCCTCCTCCCCTGAGGCGCCGCTGCTTCGCTTCTCCCCCCCCCCCCCTCCCAGGCTTGCCGCGCGCCAAACAGCTGATTACGGCAAGCCTGGGAGGGAGAGGGGAAAAGTGAAGCAGTGGCGCCTCGGGGGAGGAGGTGGAGGTGATCTGGGCGGGGGGGGCTGGCGGGGAGCTGCCAATGGGTGCTCTGCACCCACCAATTTTTCCCCAGGGTGCTCCAGCCCCAGAGCACCCACAGAGTCGGCACCTCTGGTTGGAAGGAGTCAAGGGAAACAACAGCAAAGTTTGAGTAGATCATGGTTGCTGGGCATAGGATCCCTGGCTGGGACTTGGAGTAATAGGGGGGCCTGGATTCCCCTGGCGGCCTCCGGGAAAGTGGCACAGCCTGGGAAGTAGAACAGGAGACTGAGACTGCAGGTAGATCGTTTGGCTGGTGCGCCTGTGTTACCCCAGAAGGGGAGGATTCTAGTGATCCAGACGGAGGGCCGAGTCACAAAGTGGGAGTAACCTGAGTCCAGAGAGAGAGGGAGACACCACAGGGGGAGCAACTAAGGGAGCGGGTGTTGGACTGGTTGAGAGCTAATTCCCAGATGAGCCACAAGGCGGCTTCCCAGACATGAATAGCAAAACCCGTGACACAAGATCAAAGGGGTGGGCTAGGAAAATGGGCTTCATAGCAGCATTCTGCCTGGGTTTGTGCAGGGCAAGACTGCACTTGTCAAGGCTAAAGAGAAGGATGTGGCATTAATTGAGATGCAAGATGACGTGAGCCAGAGGATTTGAAAATGGGTAAATGTCACATTTTTCAGATGTTTAAATCTGAAATTTTACAGTGTTGGAACCATGGGTATCTGTGGGTTTTGCAAACCTGTTGTGGGGGGGTCATGGGATTGCCACCCTCACTTCTGTGCTGCCTTCAGAGCTGGACTCTGGAGGTTCCCGGAGGTGGAGGTGGGTCTGATCTCCCCCACCCCACCCCACCCCAGAGCAGTTGTGCAGGGGATGGACGAGTCCTGTCCCTCCCCAGCAGCACAGGGAAGATCAGACCCAACTCCACAAGTCTCCTCCAGCTGCAGGAACCTCTGGGGCTGCTGCCCAGTCCCAGAGTGTCCTGCAGCAGGGGGAGGCACCCGGAGGTGGGTCTGGTCTCCCTCCCCCGCAGAGCGGCTGTGCAGGGGGTGGACAAGTCCTGTCCCTGCCCTGCCCAGCCCAGCCGGAGCTAGGAGCCCCCTTTGCTGGGGTGCTCCTATGAACAAGGGGACTTCGGATTTCACAGGGAAGGGCTTATTTCACGGTCCGTGACCCATTTTTTGTGGCTGTGAAATTGGTAGGACCCTACTCATAGCTTGTGCAAAACAACGATGAGGAATGAGAGCTCTGGATTGGGTGAATTAATTCATTTCTGCTTGGCAAGGGATACGTCAAAGATGCCCAGGTGCACCCGGGGCTCAAGGAACACAGATGATTTGAGAAGCAGACAGGTGTGCAACTCAAGGGACATATGCTGCGAATCTGGGCTCCAGCTCCCACATATTCTGGGCCATGCTGCTAATCTGTGTGATGCAGGATTTTCATTGACTGACAGGAGACCGCTCCCCAAGCTCATAAAGTGAGCTCTGTCAGCCGCTGTGATATCACGGATCACAAGATGCTGCTGACGCGACTACATAACAATGGATGGGATGGAGAGAGAGTGGTTCTGCTCATGTATTTCACATAGGTTTCCAGTCAGTGTTGGGAAGTCCTCTGTGGAGCACGGATTGGTTCTGTCACCAAATCATTCTGTCTAAGGTGTATGTGAAGCTGCTGCCTCAGCTGATGAGACAGTATGGTCTGAGGTATCACCTATATGGATGACCTCCAGAGCCATGTTGTTACGTCTTTGGAGAGAGATCAAATTGTGGCGATCCTGTTTTATGCCCTTTTAGTGCCTGGCTGATCTTGCAGAGTGGGCTGCCAGTGTGAAGGGAACACCACCAACTGGGCTGATGGAACATGTCTGGTGGGGAGACGATGGTTTAAATTGCAGGAATTGTTACTTATTGGCCAGAAGAATCAGCTGGCGGGGCTCTGTCGCTTAATTGGTGGCAGTGTTATGCGTGTTAATGGAAGGTGCCTCAAGCAGAATAACGCGGCTTATAACAACTTGGATAGTTTCTGATCCTGAGCTGAATGGTGAAACCTATCTCTTGGGGGCAACACATGGTTTTTCGTGTTCTGTCCCTCTTCACTTCTCTATGTTGGTGGCACCAGGAATGTTGAATGGGGAAACAGGTTAGGGAAAAAAGTCATACCTATTAAAGAAATGTACTCAACACCATTTTAAGCACCTGATATTTATTATAATATTACAAATAATGTTTTGAGTTCTTCATTTGTAGGTCACAGAGCACTTCATGAACATTAAATAACCCTCACAATGCCCCTCTGAAATACGTAACTGTTGTGTATTTTACAAATAAATGAACGGCGGCACAGAGAGATTAAACGACCTGCCCAAATTCACGTGGCTAATCAGTGGCAGATCTGGGAATTTACAACCCAGCTGTGCTGTCCTGATGCTCTGGTCAAATCAATAGACAAAATTTTCCGTCTTCTCACGTTGTATTCCCTTCCATTTCAAAGGCCTGTTCACACACTGGGTTCTCAGTGATTTAAGCACTGTGATTATATCATATTCTTTATTGTGTAGCTGTCTATTGTGTAGTACAGTGCACTAGAGAGAGGATGATCTTGTGGCTAAAGCACAGGACTGGGACTAAGGAGATGTAGCTTGAATTCCCTGCTCTGCCATAGAATTTCTGTGTGACCTTGGGCAGTCACTTGATCTCTCCGTGACTCAGTTTCCCATGGGGATGATAAAACTGGTTTTCACCCATCTTTTACCTGTTTAGACAATAAGCTGTTTGGGGTAATGTGTGTACACTGGTTAGCAAAATAAGGTTCCAATTTCAGTTAGGCGCTACTGTAATACAAGTAATAAATAATAAAAATAAGTAGAGCAGAAATGTTTGAAACACTTTTTCCACCCAAGTGCCTTTCTTAACAATAAAGCTTATTTGTTAAAAACACAGTCTTATGCTTTTCGAATGAGGGAGAGCAAACATCACACTGTACAAATTGGCACAAGCATGAGTCCAAATGTACCGACATTTTTTCCTTTTGAGCTAAACTTTTCAAGCACTCTCTGCTCTAATTAGTCTTTTCTTTTTCCAAAGATCAGTCAGCCTGTTCCTCTTCTAGATTCTTTAGGCTGGGATTAGTATCCAAATGCCTCACTTATTCTGATTTTACCTGCAGGTGCAGGTCAAAGGACCAGCAGTTATCCTTCAATAGGGTTTGCAAGACTTCTTGTTTAATCTTTGCTCCTAGACAATAGAGTTGTTTTACACAAATTCCTACCTCTCTGTTCCTATAGCCGTGCCTGCCAGCTGTGCTCCAGAGGGGAAAGACGGAGCTATTCTACTGAACTTTGAAAGCTCAGGGAGAGAATAGGAAAGTGCTGCCTCTTGAAAATTGTTTGGTTGGATCTTATAAATAACTAGAGTCTCTGCTGCGTTTGGCTGTATTGAGCCTCTCTTCAAACAACCAGAAAAATCATCTTTCGTATTAATCTTTCCATCTTTTGTTGCCGGATTCATGGGCTACGGTAGGTTCTTCCAGAGAAAATGTTATCTGAGTAAATATTTAGACAGAATAAGCCTTAATCACAACATAGTTATGGTTCATTAAAGAGGGCTTTCCATTCGCTGCATTCTGAAAGTAATGTGGAAGGTACCAGAAGCAAGTAAATTCTATTCATGGAATCTTTCCTCCTCTACTGGGGAAACAAAGGGCTAATTATTTGTGGGAAGCATTGCTAGGCCTCCTTCTCCTGCCCAGGCCTTGGGAGGAATGGGCTAGTATGTAATGTGTATTGGCCAATCCTTCATTTGTAATGAAAGAGGTATCGGGGCTCAAGCAATTTTTTTACATTCATAGAATCAAAGGACTGGAAGGGACCTCGAGAGGTGATCTAGTCCAGTCCCCTGCACTCATGACTGGACTAAGTATTATCTAGACGACTACCCCTGACAGGTGTTTGTCCAACCTGCTCTTAAAAATCTCCAATGATGGAGATTCCACAACCTCCCTAGCAGGGGTAAAAGTAATATTAAACATTTACCAGTACGAGGGCTCGGCTCCGGGGGCCCAGAAGGGGTAGGGCCTCGGGCAGAAGGGGTAGGGCCTCGGGCAGAAGGGGCGGGGCTGGGGTGGGTTAGCCTCCCCCAACCAGCCCATCCACACTGCCTGGCCCGTGCTGCCCGGGGCTCCGGCAGCGATTTAAAAGGGCCCGGGGCTCCAGCCACTGCTGCGGTGGCTGTGGCCGGGAGCCCCAAATCACCGGCCCTTGGACAGATGCCCATTTTGCCCGCCCCCAGCGACAGCGGCATGGGGAGGAAGGAAAGAGCAAAGGGGCAACGACGTTAAAGGGCTGCCACGGCAGTGCTTTAACGTTGGCTGTGTACGGGCCGATACTGGCTTCTTACCGGTACGCCGTACCGGCTCATGCCAGCCTACTTTCACCCTGCTTCCTAGGCAATTTATTTCAGTGCTTAATCACCCTGACAGTTAGGAATTTTTCCTAATGTCCAACCTAAACATTCCTTGCTGCAATTTAAGCCCATCCCTTCTTGTCCTATCCTCAGAGGTTAAGAAAAACAATTTTTCTCCCTCCTCCTTGTATCAACCTTTTACATACTTGAAACCTGTTATCGTGTCCCTTCTCAGTCTTCTCTTTTCCAGACTAAACAAACCCAATTTTTTCAATCTTCCCTCATAGGTCATGTTTTCTAGACCTTGAATCATTTTTGTCGGTCTTCTCTGGTCTCTCTCCAATTTGTCCACGTTGTTCCTGAAATGTGGCACCCAGAACTGGACACAATACTCCAGTTGAGGCCTAATCAGCATGGAGTCGAGTGGAGTAGATGCAGCAAGCCTAGAGGTGCCGCGGCTATGAACTGCCATGCCTAGAGGTGCCGGGGCTCATCCCTGGCACAAATTAATCACTGCTATTGGCTCCAACCTGCCAGCCGTATCTGCTGGTGTGGCTCGAAACCTTTTCTTGCTGATGTATAGCCCCAAACTGGTGTGGGGAAACTATCATCATCTTGGGTCACTCCTTCAAATATCACCTAGAAATGGCTTTTTCCAGTCACCATTGTCTGATCACCCATGCCACACTGGCAAGTCTGACTTTGGCGTCCGAGACGAAAGTGGCAAATCACTTTGGAATTGGAAATAGACTGAGTTGGCAAAAGTTTCCGGCTGCCCTACTCTAACTTCTTTCGGCCCACTTTGATCCAATATGTCTCTGTTCTCTCTCCCAGAAATCTAGAGCGTATTTAAAATAAATCTTTAGTGTTAATTCAAGAAGGTAGGGTAGGCCAGGGTAAGACACTGAGAGCAACGTCCCCTGGAGAATCAAGTGACATGTACAATCTACATGCCGAGGGGATGCATCTTCATTGCACAGTTCATATAAACTCCATTTCTTGGCTTTGCTGTTGCTTTTGTAGGACTAGATTGTGACTTTCCTGCAGCCCTGAGTGAGGGGAGGAGCATAGCTGCCTTGCCACAATACGGAACTGAGATGCTGAGGTACAATTACATGCCTTGTCTTATGTGCTCACATGGCTCCCATTACCACCAGATCTCTCAATCTTTAATATATGTATTTGTCCTCCCAACATCACGGTCGGACAGGGAAATCCCATCATCCCCATTTTACAAGAGGAGAACTGGATCACAGAGGGTATGTCCACACTGCATGGTAAACCTGGGTTTGCAGGAGATGGTCTAGTGGACTCAGTTTTTCCAAGCCCATGCTTTAGGGTACGTCTACACTGCAGTTAGAAACCCGTACTTGGTCCAGGCCAGCTGACTCCGGCTCACGGTGCTATTTAATTGCAGTGTAGACATTTGGGTTGGGTCGGAGCTTGGGCTCTAGGAACCTGCAAGGTGGGAGGGTCCCAGAGCTTGGGCTGCTGCCTGAGCCCAAATTTCTATACTACAGTTAAACAGTCCCTTAGTCCGAGCCTGAGAGCCAGAGTTAGCTGGCATCGGCCAGCTGCAGAGGTCTAATTGCAATGTAGACATACCGACAGTGTCTGCACTGCATTGTAGACCTGAGTCTCTCAGCATCCATCCTGCACCACCCAGGCCTTCTGACTTGGGTCTGTGGCTCAAGCTGGACTCAGGCTCTGATCCAACCCCCTGGCAAAGTCCTAGGACTCCCCTGAGTCAGACTGATTTGTGTGGATGGAAGTGGAGGTAATGTGCATTGTAGGCATACCCAGAGAGATGAAGGGACTTGCCCAAGTCACACAGGAAGTCTGTGGCAGAGCAGGGAGTTGAGCCCTAGTCTCCTTCATCCCAGGCTAACACCTTAACCATTGGACCACCCTTCCTTTCTGGTTCCTTATGTTGTGCAGTGGGGAACTAACCTGCAACCAGCCCATACCAATAACATCACGGGCGTGTCTACACTCAAGCCGGAAGATGTCATTCCCAATAGAAGTGTAGCCAGAGCAGCATGAATGGCAGGAGGGGCCAGACGCCCTGAGTATGATCCCGTCCAAGATCCTACACGTACGCAGGGCAGAGAGCCCCTCCCACTGCGTGTGCTGGCGCAGCTACGCGTCTATATTTAGCACACTAGCTCGCTCAGAGTTAGCATGGGTATGCCTCCTTGAGCTGGAAATTACCCCTCCAGCTCAAAGTGTAGATGTCCCTTATTTCTCCCTCAGTCAAGGCTCCACCCATTCTCCGCTAGTCCCCACCCACCTGCGCAGAGACCAGAACACACCAGTGATGCACAGCGTCTGTGTGCGGTGGCGGAGGGGCGGGGAATAAGAACGTACCTCTGACTCTTCTGCATGGAGCAGCTCGCAATCTTGCCCATCATCCTAACGAAAAATGGATTGTTTTCATATGTTGCTTCTACCAAGGCCAGAGCTGAGCACAGCCGAATATTCAATAATGTGCAGAAAAATATGCAACTTCTGTATTAAAGCCAAATTAAGACGGTGTTTTATGATGTGAACAAAAATACCCAACTTGATCATATATTTTTTTAAATATCACACAGAAGAGAGAAATGAAATCTGTATTTAAATAGCGGTGGAACACTGTGCATTTAAAGTGCTCAGCAAGTTATTCCCTAAAGCACTCCATATGATATGTAAATCTTTTGATCTTTCACAAAATGCATGAGTTCTGCAAAGAATAATGAGTACAGGCTTGGGAAGTACAATATTGACTGTCAATGTAGTGCACTTAGCCACAATTATTATTTGCATGGCTATTGCAACATAACTGGAGGGCAGAGTCCTGTGAATATTTTTAATGCGTTCTAATAGCTCCTAAAAGAGATTTTATTTTATAATAGAAGCAGTCTTTCTTTTGGGTCTACAAGCATTTATTCAATTTATTCTTTACATTTTTGCTCTCTTATAGTAAGCATCGGGAGTGTGGGGAAGAGAGGAGGAAACAGTGTAGAAGTCCTGAGAGAAAAAAATTAAAATGCTGCCCTGTTATTAATTGTAATATGATGGGCAAAATTTCAGCAATATTTATTTTTTAAACCAATGGGCAATATGTACCTTGCAGAAAGACAATTTCAGATCTTGTGAGCAATCCATTTTAGCTAGCTTCAAGTGACCATTTAAACATAAAGGGCCAGATCCATAGCTGGTGTAAATCAGCATAGCTCCTTTGACTCCAGCTGGAGATCTCCCTTCCCCCCCCCAAAATTTTTTTTTAAAATATACCACTACTCCGGTTTCTAGCAGACAACTGGCCTTGTCATTCACTGCACTTGGCACTGATTGAGATACTGGCGATATCTTTTTGTTGCAGGACCTGGCCTGGGACCCAAAGTGCACCAGTAATATGCATTATAGTCTTAGCAACGAGGCTGAAAGACTGGATAGATGTGGAGACTGAACTACCCTCTCACACGGAAAGGGGAAACCGCAGCTGAGGTCCTAACAAGGCAGGCGCAGAGTGGAGAAGGTGCACTGGGAACTCAGGTGAGGGAAATGAGCTTTTAACGTATCCTTAGCAATGATTACAAACTCACTTCATGGAGGCATCCTTTTCCAGGATCTATTTCTCCATAGGTAGCTCATTGTTCTTATTTATGGTTTGTATTGTGCTAATGCATAAGGACCTCAGGAAAGGATCAGAGCCCCATAGTGCTAGGTGCTGTGTGTGGTTAACAGGGGGCCAGTCTTTGCCCCAGACAGCTCACAATCTAGGTTTATGGACAGGTCTACACTGCCAAGTTTTGCCTGCCTATGTCGGCACGAGGTGTGGAAAAAACCACATCCCTAATCTTAACTGCCATAGCTATGCCGGCAAACCCTGTAGACGGAAAAACTGCTGAGGTTCAACCATCCCTTTGAACACTATCCCATGCTGCTCATCCAGGTGAGCACTAATGACACTGCCAGGTCTGACCTGAGCAGATCAGCAGTGACTAACGGGCTCTGGGAATGAGGGTGAAGGGGTCAGGGACCCTGGGTGTGTTCTCGGCCGTCCTCCTAGTTGAGGCTAAGGGCTCAGCCAAGGAGAAGAGCATCCTGGAGATGAAGGCATGGCTGCACAAATGATGTCAACAAGGGAAGACTCAACAAAGCTTTTGTAAAGGGAAATCATGCCCCACCAATCTATTAAAGGTCTTTGAGGGTGTCAGTAAGCAGGTGGGCAAGGGTGATATACTGTACTTGGACTTTCAGAAAGCCTTTGATGAAGTCCCTCACCAAAGGCTCTTAAACAAAGTAAGCAGTTATGGGGTAAGAGGGGAGCTTCTCTTGTGGATACAAAATTTCTCAATAGTTGAGTCCAAAGCTGACTGAGAAGAGGTACAAAGGGATCTCACAAAATTGGAAGATTGGGCAACAAAATGGCAGATGGAATTCAGTGTTGGCAAGTGCAAAGTAATTCACATTGGAAAACAGTCCCAACTATCCATACAAAATGGGGGGGGGGTCTAAATTAGCTGTTACCACCCAAGAAAAAGATCTTGGAGTCATTGTGGATAGTTCTCTGAAAACATCTGCTCAGTGTGCAGCGGCCGTCAAAAAAGCAAACCGAATGTTAGAAACCATTAGGAAAGGGATAGATAATGAGACTGAAAATATCATAATGCCACTTTATAAATCCATGCTGCATCCACACCTTGAATATAGCATGCAGTTCCGGTTGTTTCATCTCAAAAATAATATATTAGAATTGGAAAAAGTACAGAGAAGGGCAACATAAATTCTTAGGGGTATGAAACAGCTTCCATTTGGGGAATGATTAAAAACCCCGTACTGTTTATCTTAGAAAAGAGAAAACTAAAGGGGGATATGGTTGAGATCTATAAATCTTATGAACGGTGTGAAGAAAGTGAATAAGGCAGTGTTGTCTACCCCTTCACATAACACACAAGAACCAGGGGTCATCGAATGAAATTAATAGGCAGCAGGTTTAAAACTACCATAAGGAAGTACTTGTACACACACTGTTTGAAACTCATTGCCAGGGATATTGTGAAAGCCAAAAGTATAACTGGATTGAAAAAAAAATTAGTTAAGTTCATGGAGGATAGGTCCATCAATGGCTATTAGCCAAGATGGTCAGTGCTGCAACCTCAGGCTCCGGGTGATCCTAAACCTCTGACCACCAAAGGCAGGACTGGACGACAAGCGATGGATCACTTGATTGCCTATTCTGTTCATTCTCTCTGGGGCACCTGGAATTGGCCACTGTTGGAAGACAGGATACTGGGCTAGGTGGACCTTTGGTCTGATCCAGTATGACTATTCTTATGTCAATGCAATGGCTTTGTCTGCATTGACTGTGGGGTGCTGTTCTAGGAAGGTCTGCTGAGAAGAGATGGGTACACATAACCAAGAATGGGAAGGCCATCTTTACACACCAACTTGCTAACCTAGTGAGGAGGGCTTTAAACTAGGTTCCGAGGGGGCAGGTGACAAAAACCACAGGTAAGTGTTTAAAAAAGGTGACCTTAACAGAGAGTTAGATGTTTGGAGGGGTGGGACATGGACAATTAAAATAGGGTTATAGGAGCAACAAGAGGGAAATCAGTGGCAGAATCTGCTCAACATTTTAGATTTCTCTACACAAATGCAAGGAGTATGTGGAATAAAGAGGAAGAACTGGAATTATTAGTACATAAGATAAGTTTGACTTAATTGGCAACATAGAGACTTGGTGGGGTAAGTCTTATGACTGGAATTGGTAGGAAGGATCACGACAGGAAAGGACAGGAAAGCTAAAAAGGGACAAGGCGCTGCATTATACATCAAGAATATATACACTTGTTCTGAGGTTTAGAAGGAGGTGTGAGTCAAACTGGTGGTGTGTGTCTGAGTAAAGATCAAAGGGGGAAAAATAGTGGTGACATCACAGTACGGGGGGGGGGGGTCTACTATAGACCAATAGAAGTGTAGCCACAGCAGCATGAATGACCAAGAAGAGGAGGTGGATGAATCATTTCTAGAACATTGAATCATTGATTTCTCATTTTCGTCACTGTGAGTGAGTTACTGTAGTTTTCTCGGTGTGTTTTGCAGTTCTTACAGGGGCGGGGGATCGATCTAGGAAACGCAACTTCAGCTACGAGAATAGCGTAGCTGAAGTCGACGTTTCCTAGATCGAATTAAAAGTACTTACTGCGGGTCCACGCGGCGCAGGCAGGCTCCCCCGTCGACTCCGCTTACTCCTCGCGCCGAGCTGGAGTTCCACAGTCGACGGGGAGCGGCTCTGGGATCGATTTATCGCGTCCAGATGAGACGTGATAAATCGATCCCAGAAGATCGATCGCTACCTGCCAAATCGGGCGGGTAGTGTGGACGTACCCTCAGAGTCCTCCTCTCCTCTCTGAGGCCTCAATCCTGCAATGCTTCTGCAAATGTTTAACTGTGAGTAGTCCTGTTGACTTTAACTTAAGCATGTTTTACCGTGTGCTGGCTCAGAGCTCAAGTGTGAACTTCAATGGCTATTGGTTGAGCTGTCTTAAAGGAGGGACAATCTTACCCTCCTGTGATCCCTGACTTTCCCAGAGCAGTTTCAAACAGGGATTCTTTCATCGTGACACTTATGAGAATTAGACAGCAAAAGTTCATACATTTAAAGGTACAGTAAGCCTGTTTACCCCCATAGCAATTTTCCTTAAAATATTTCCATACGCTATGCTCCAGGAATGCATTATAGTGATTTCAAGAGGAGAAAACCAAGGAAGATTATTCATTTCACATCCTCATGCAATTCTTTTGTAGGTGGCTTTCAACAAAGGGTGATATTGGATTACATCCATTTTGGTTCTTAATAAACTAGTAAATCTCCCATTGTTCTGTGTTGTCCAATTATAAAAGCAATGAATATGAGACTAAGCACTTCAAGATAACCATAGCTTTAGAGATAGACAAAAAGCTTTATAGATTAGGATCAAAATAAAACTGCCATTTTTGTAGCATTTTGATGAATAATATTTTGTGAATTAAAGTGTTCTCTCTTAGGAATGTCAGCAAATTACTCTTTAAATGCGAGCCATTGCAAATGTGAAGAAGAGCTGCTTAATACCTAGTGTATAGAAAGGCAAAAGATGTAAATCCAACCTGAAAGTTATTTCCCGGCTGTCTGAACAGGTAATTGGCAGGGGCATTGAAAATACTTTCCTGAGTTGTATTTACCCAAAAGACAGTGTCTTTTTCAGTTATCTTTTTGAACCTGTGTCACTTCCTTGCCATTTAGGATGATGCCTCGTCCGATTCCCCCACTTGATCCCGCTTTATGTTAAGGGTGAATTTATAAATAGCTTATAAAGGGTTAATAAATGATGATGAATAGTTGTTATAAGCATGTTAAAGATATGAGTAGTGTGCTTTACATGGTTACAAGCACATCAGTAGTAAGTGTTATACATGGGTTGCAAGCAACCTATTGACCTGTTGAACAATCGAGTAGTCATTTATTAAAATATGTATTAATCATTTATTAACGCTTTATAAACTATGTATAAATGAAATCTTAATATAAAATGGCCATCTACTGTCTTTTAGTTCTAGTTTTAACATAAGATGGAAGACTCCATTCCTTTATTTAAGGTTCCAGTCCTGCAAGCAGCTGAGAGATCCGGGACTCTGCGTGGGCATGAGGGTTTGTCTGCTTGGAACTTTTTGAGGATTGGGTCCTTATTTATTAACCTCTCTTGTAGCTGGTTAGGAAATGTTAAATCCTTAAAGTATATGGGGTATTTCTCTAGTGGCAAGAATACAGTTTCTTTTTCCTGGGTCATTCAAAGCACCCTCCTTTAAATCAGGACGAAAATGCTGGACCAGATCCTCATCTGGCGTAAACCAGCACAGTTCTGACTTCAGGAGAGCTATGCTGGTTTCCAACCAGCTGACAATATGGCCAGCGGTCTCCAAACAATGTCATGCCACTGTCTTCTGTGGAGAGCTGTGGAAGAAAAGAGCTCTTTAAGGAAAAAAAGAGAGAGCGGGACCAATTTTAGCAGGATATGAACTCCGAGCACGGATATAAAGAAAAGTGGACCAGTAGTTCAGACCATGGGCTTGTCAACCTTGACAGTGCCCCTTGAGTTTGGGATTTATGCACTTGACTGTGTCTGCAGTTGGAGTACCCAAGACTGAAGGTCAAAATTCAACACACATCTCACCACTACCACCACCCCTTCCAATCCAAAACTCAACACTCCATCGCTGTCACCCTTCCCATCTGTGGGTGAGTGGCTGCCTCACAGCACCCCCTGCTGGCTTCAGGGCATCCCTGCACCACAGTTGCCCTTCTTGGATCCTCAACTCCACACAGAGTTTTTTCAGTCCAATCACAGCCCTCTTCAGGGTCTGATTGATTATCTTAAAATTCCAGGCTAGACACACACATCTTCCCTCCAGCCTTCAAACTCCCCTGGTCTGGTCAAAGTCCTTCCCGCCTTAGCAGGCTACTTCCAGCCCTTCCTAGCTGGAGCAATTTCCCTGGTCCCAGGATATCCCCTGCAGTCTCTCACTCACTCCAGTCTTCTAAGCTGTAGTGACCTTCTGTTCTGTATTGCAAACTGCCTCATTCCCCTCAGGTGGGGCTCATGCAGTAAGCAGGGTTGGCTTGGCCCCTGGCTCTCCAAAATTGAACACGTGCCACCACCATTCCTTTCCAACCATACTTGCTCAAGGAGACAACAAATACGCCAGTGGGGTGGAAATCAAGGCTGCTCATCCACCCAGCTATTGCCAAGCATCTATAAAAAATGTCTGGAAGCTTTAATCATAGAGGGCATCACTAGAAAGTTTCCCATAAAAGGGCGCTAATGACAAAAGGGTCCTAAATTCCCTGTAAGCCGCACGGCCATGCAGAAGCCTATTAAGCGCTGTGCAGGCCCTCAGGGAACCCAGCCCCGGAGGACCTGCCATGGCCAGAGGACAGGCGCCCCTCTCCCAGCCCGAACCTTGCCTGGCCCCTAACCTGCCATGGCTGGGGGACAGGCACCCCTCCCCAGACCCGGCCTGGACCTATCGCGGCCGGGAGAGAGGCTCCTATCTCCTGGACTTGCCATGGCTGGGGGACAGGCGCCCGGCCCCAATCCGGTCTGGCCCTGCTGCCCGCAGGTAAGAGGCACCTATCCTGTGGCCCCAGCCCTGGAGCTGCCATGGCCCAGGTGCTGCTGTGGGGAGAGAGAGCTGTGGGGAGTCCTCTCTCCCTGCTGTAGCCCCAGGGCAGCCTGAACCCCAAAACCCTCATCCCTGGCCCCACCCCAGAGCCCGCACCCCCAGCCCTCCTACCCCTGCACCCCAACCCACTGTCCCAGCCCTGAGCCCCCTCCCACACTCTGAACCCCTTGGCCCTACCCGTACCACACAAATTTTGTTATGGGAACCCTTATGGAGGTGACGGGTGACACATCACCTCCATATTGGTGCCCATAACAAAATTCACTCCACACATGTGTAGGAAAAATTAGAGGGAACACTGAAAGAGCTTACAGTCTAAATAGACAAGAATAAGCAAGAGTGGGAGAAAGAATTCTCCCCATTTTATAGCTGGGGAAGTGAGACCTAGAGAAGTTAAGTGAATTGCCCAAGGTCACAAAAGAAGCCTGGGGCAGAGCAGAAAATGACCACTGCTCTCCAGAATCCTAGTCCAGTCCCTTAACCCCAAGACCATCCTTCCATGCAGTTTTGAATGGGAATAGCCCAATAGCTACAATGGACGAGTCTAGAAACCAATATCAGGAGTTACACGGTTGGAGACCTTCTCATTGTGCAGAATTACAGAGAGAGTAACATTCTTATCTCAGCAGATCACTGACTGAGACACCGCCTTGTTCCCATGGAAGTCAATGATAAATATCTGATAGACTTCCATGGGAGCAGAATCAGAGAGGTAAGGGAAGATGAGAAAGTGATTGTGTTAAATCAGCTAGTTCTCTAGCCTTTCACCTTTGAAGAACTGGGTTCCAGTTACAGTTAGTCCCAAGTGAGAGGGACTTTGGCCATAGGCTAGCCTCCGTTTGTCTACATAGTACAATTTGTCATGACTGGCAGGATCACGCAATACCAGAACAAAAGGCACGTTGTAGGTTAGGAAGAAGGTGCACTGGCAGAGTTGTTTGTCCCATGCTGTTGGTCTCTCTCTTTTATGAGCATTAAATTGACCCCGGCAGTTTTTGTAGGCAAAGTGAAGGTCATGAGGGTGCATGGAACCTTCAGGGACAATACGATTAGCTTTCAGCGCAACCAACCACAAGAGTCGCAGGCAAAACATATAGGGTTAGATTGTGACTAACCCTAATGCAGCCACACAGGAGAGTATGTACAAGTTAGATGCCTTCCACCCTGCTGGACAGCAGTGTTAGGCCTACCTGGACATTGGGTTCAAGGTTTGGGTGGGTCACAACAGGGGCTCCTCCCAGGCAGCATGTGCATGAAGAGCAAATGGCGCCGTGGCTGTTTTCTCTCTCTTTTATCATCCAGCATTGCTATAAGCTGTCCCTTTTTCACAGCGGAAGAGGAGAATGGGGTTTCTCCTGGAGCTGTGCTGCTTATGAGCTGCCCCTTCCTCAGGGTTATGCCTAGAGGCCCAACCTGGTCCCTAGTTTGAAGTAACTCACCCTAACTAGTGTTATGATTTGCTCTGTTACTGCAGTAACCTACTAGGATAATGATATTCACCCCCCATGCCTCCCATTTACACACCACAGGAATAAGTGACTCTGAATAGGGGAGAGTGAGACTGAAATCAAAGGGCTCTTATCATTTACATGTATCATCTGAAAATTGGTATAGAGAAAGCCGCATAAATTGCTGCAACCTCGGGGCAGTGGTAACTTTCATCCTGATGCGTTCTGCTATTTATAAAAATGGCATAATTACCAGAGCAAATGCCACATCACGTGGCGAGATACAGAACGAGGCCTTGAAAGTAAAAAAAAATAAAATAAAATAAACAAATTAGTCACATATAGTTTTCTAACTTGAAAGTGCTTAAAGGGGGGAAACTATACATTTCTAAAGCTAACATAAGAACGGCCATACTGGGTAAGACCAATGGTCTATCTAGCTCAGTATCCTGTCTTCTGACAGTGGCCACTGCCAGGTGCCCCTTTTTTCTACATTTTTAATTACAATTATTAAACAGAAATTAGCTTTTGCAGCAACCACTAAACAGGTGGAGGTAGTTTTTAAAAAAAGGCAAATACACCCACTGGAAAATCAAAACGATGAAAATGCGAAGTCAACCGTAGGTGTAGTTGGCTGTGTATTACAAAACACCTTTCAGACTTGGCATCTGGGAAAATTCCCAGGGGAAAAGCCATTATTAAAGACAACAGGTGGTTCCGGTGGAGTTGATCAAAAAGTATGTTTGCAATTCAGGTGCAGTCCTGTGATGTGACTGACAAGTCGGAGCTGGAGAGTTTGTTATCCTGCACCTGCCTCTCAACTGGGGTTGCTATCATGGAAAAGAGCCATGTTTTGGGAGGATGCTGAGGGAGGGAGTGGCGTGATATAGGCAGAGCCCATGGGCATGAGGAGGACAGGGACCACAAAGAAGCATCATCCTTTTGACTTATACTTCCCTCTTGTGTTATGCCCTGTAACAATCCTGCCTGCCACTACCACAGCCCTATAGCACATCTTAGTTGTCTTTGTTCATCTATATGAATCACTCAGGCTCCCTCCATCTCTACCACACTGTCCTGGGGGGCTGTTGGGTTTTTAAAAAAGGATTATTATTCATTTAGGATGTAGCCCTAATGCAAGTAGACCAGCAGCACCATGCAGAGCATGTACGGTTAGGGTGACCAGACAGCAAGTGTGAAAAATCGGGACAGGGGTGGTGGTTAATAGGAGCCTATATAAGAAAAAGACCCCAAAATTGGGACTGTCCCTATAAAATTGGGACATCTGGTCATCCTATGTATGGCCCACTCAGTGCTCTTGGAAACCCTGATTGATTAGCCAGACCGTAGGTTGGGCCCTGAACCCATCCTCACCCCACCCCTGATCCCAGAGTAGCAGGGTACTTGGGGTTACTCAGTATGCAAATGTTGCCATGGGTGCCCACAGGCTCTTGAAAATTCTATCTTGAGCCCCTCTGCGGCTGTTTGTCTATCGACACCCATCTGCACAAAGCGATTGAATGGCAAAAGGTAGAGAGGGCGGGGAAAACAAATTCAAGTGAGAAGTGTGTTGAGAGGAGTTGCTGGAAGAGTTCTTCTGTCAGGCTTGTGTCAAACATTCAGGCGCCCGGGTTAATTTTTACATCAGTGTCCTCAATAAAGAGGTGCCATCCATTCAGTTTGTTTGTTCTGTTTAAAAATGATGAAGTGGAGAGATTGTGAACATGCTTCAGAGTAGCAGCCGTGTTAGTCTGTATCCGTAAAAAGAACAGGAGTACTTGTGGCACCTTAGAGACTAACAAATTTATTTCAACATAAGCTTTCGTGGGCTACAGCCCACTTCATCGGATGCATAGAATGGAACACACAGAAGTAAGATGAATATATACACACAGAAAAGGTGGAAGTTGCCATCCCAATTCTAAGAGGCTATTTAATTTAGATGAGCTATTATCAGCAGGAGAAAACAAACCTGCGCTGCCAGACCTTCCTTTCATAGAGATACAGATCGCTTTAAAAAAAGCTAACGCCACACAGTGATGGCCATATGGCTTGCCTGATCACAAGACATAGTTCTTGGCTTTGCAAACTATGGACCCAGTTCTGATTCCCACACTGGTGTTGCACTTCAGTATATTTCCTCTTGATTCTCACAGGTAAGAGGAGAGTCACCATTGTAATAGTGCTAGAAGATGGATTAACTTTTAGGTGTGTTCCTCAGACCCACTGTCTCTGTCAGCCTCTCTGGAGACATCTGAAATTCTGTCGGCCTTTGTCTGAACATTCCGGACTCGAGTGCGATTCTTCAATCAGCCGATATATTCCGTGCAATGTATGAAGGACACCAGAGAGCATCAAATCTGGGGGCAAAATGTTCAAGCTTGTGGGCCAAAATTTTCAAAAGCAATTCATGATTTTTGGGTGCCCCAATATTTGGGTGATCACCTGAGACACCTTAAAGGGGCCTGATTTTCAGGGGGTGGGTGCTCAGCGCTTTCCGAAAGTCGGGTTCCTTTAAGGTGTCCCTCCAGATGGGCATTGAAGATCACAAGCCACTTGTGGAAATCTGGGCACTAACTCCCTATTTAGACACTAGAATAAGGTGTTTCTCCTTCTTCTTCGTCATATATATATATATATATATATATATATATATATAGGATCATCTTGTTGAGTCCTTCTCTATTCCAGGCTGTCTTGAAGCAGTGTCTCAGAAACTCTGCAGCCAATCAAATCCTCTGGTATGATATCCATCCATCTAGTTTTGAGTCTTCCAACCCTTCCCTTAACCTCCACTTCTAAATTTAACATGTAGTTTCCTATATATTCTTCCAGTCTTCTTTTCACATGCCCAACCAACTAAACCTGGTTTAGGCTTAGAAATAGAAATTAGGAAGCTGAGGCTTTTCTATAATTGGTTCCACCTTCGTGCTTCCTCTGGTTCATTTGTTCTGAACGTGGTCCATGCTTGTAACTCCGAGCATCCTTCTTAACATTCTCATTTTTTCTCTAGTCAAGCTCTGTTCCTGTCTCTTCCTCAGTGCCCAGCATTCAGAGCCATACAAAAGGGCAGGCCTAATTACAGTCTTCTGGATAGGCATTCTCCAATTGCAGATCACTCTGCTCGCTTCTCTCCATTTGCTTCGTGCCTTTCCTGTTCTGCTTATAAGTTGGTCGCTGAGTTCACTATCGAACCCAGGTACTTGAACTTCTGTTCCTTTCGTCCCCCATCCCCACCCTAGGAGGCTGGTCTACACTAGCCCCGAAATTCGAAGTAAGATATGCGACTTCAGCTACGGGTACATCTATACTCACGCGTCCTGTCGGAGGAGTCCAATCGATCTTCTGGGTTCGATTTATCGCGTCTTGTCTAGACGCGATAAATCGAACCAGGAAGTGCTCCCCTGTCGACGCTTGTAATCCTGCTCCACGAACGGAGTAGGCGGAGTCGACGGGGGAGCCTGCGTGCCGCGTGTGGACCCCGGGTAAGTACCTTTTCATTCTAACTAAGATAGTTCGACTTCAGATACGTTATTCACGTAGCTGAAGTTGCGTATCTTAGTTCGAATTGGGGGGTTAGTGTAGACCAGCCCTTGGTGAATAACGTAGCTGAAGTCGAAGTATCTTATTTCAAACTTAAAAGTACTCACCCCTGGTCCACACAGCGGCGCGCAGGCTCCCCCGTCGACTCTGCCTGCTCTGTTCGTGGAGCAGGATTACCAGCGTCGACGGGGGAGCACTTTCTGGTTCGATTTATCGCGTCTATACAAGACGCGATAAATCGAACCCAGAACATCGATCCGACGCCTCCGACGCGACGGGTAAATGTAGACCTCTGTGGTTTTGTTGCCTTCCTGTAAGGTGCCATCGAATCTACAGACCCCATACTCTGGTTTATTCCTGATGATTTTCATGCCATTTCTTTCAAGTGCACAAGCTCTCGCTCTCTGAATCTTCTTTCCACTGCCTCTTTGGTCACCACCACAAGTGCTACAGCATCCGCAAAAAGCACGCACCCGCATGCTAGTCTCTGGATGTCTTCTGAAAGTTCGTCGAATGCCAACGTGAGCAAAAAGGGGCTCAGTGGGGAGCCTTGATGTACTCCAGACTCTTACTAGAAACTGTTCAGTTTCTCCACATGGCCTTCTCAACTGCGATAACAGCACCCTCATCCGTGTCCTGGATGAATCTGATACAGGGTCACCAGACTAGGAGGGGGGAAAGGGGCCATGCCTGCCCACTTTTCAGGGGCTGTGCTTTACAGTGGCACCAGCATCTTCCAGTGGGAGGGAGCGGGGGTTGAGATGGGCCTAGCCGCCCCTTCACTATGGTCCCACCCCTGCTCCTCCTCTTCCTCCCCGCAAGGCCCCACCCCCTGTCCAAGCCAGAAGCCAGATCCAGGCCATGGTAAGAGCTACCCAGGGAGCCAGGGATGCTGTGGAGAGCCCTGGATCCTCCACCTGCCCATGGCGGTGCGCCATAGGTGCTGACTTTAGTCGGCGCCGGTGAGTGCTCGCGCCTCCGGCACTGCCCCAACTCCACCCCAGCCCTGCCCCATTCCACCCCTTTCCCAAATCCCCTCCCCTGCCTCCTCCCCTGGGCGCGCTGCATTTCCCCTCCACCACCACCACCCCAGGCTTGCAAGCCTGGGAGGGAGGAAGGAGAAGCAGCAGAGCACCCACCGGCAGCTCCCCGCCGCCCCGCCCCCCGCCCAGCTCACCTCCGCTCCGTCTCCGCCTCCCGAAGCACTGCCGCTCCGCTTTTCCTCCCTCCCAGGCTTACCGCGCGCCACCTATTTGCCGTGCGGCAAACCTGGGAGGGGGGGGGGAAGCAGAGTGGCAGTGCCTCAGGAGAGGGGGAGGAGGCAGAGGCGGAGGTGAGCTGGGCATGGGGGCTGGGTGGGGAGCTGCCGGTTGGTGCTCTGCACCCACCAATTTTTCCCCGTGGGTGCTCCAGCCCCGGAGCATCCACGGAGTCGGCGCCTATGTGCGCCGCAGAGGGAAGGGACACGGGCCGGGGACTGCTCTCAGGCACCCCGCCCAGAACAGGTGGAGAATCCAAAGCTCCCCACAGTGGCCCGAGTACTTGGGCAGTTCTTATCTTTGAAAAATCAGATCCACTTACTTAGGGAGGTCTGATAATACAGATTTAGAAAATAGGTACCTATGCTTGAAAATATTGGTCTGCGTTCTATACCCAGTGTGCAAGGAAACAATTATAAATCCAATCAAAAGAAAACATGAATCTGGTTTATATAAGAGTTTAACAGAAAAATATAACGTTTCAATGGAAGGTGCAATGTAGGTGTATGAATGAAAATCAGTTGATTGTTACCGTGTGTCTATCAAAATGAAAATAAGGTCATTCACAAATCTTAACATTTTATATAGGAGAGGAATATTTTTTTAATTAGGATTAAAAATATTATCTACTAAAAATGTGCCCATGCATATAGTTCTTGAACAGCCTATGGCTACACCTATAATTTTAAAATAAATGCCTTTTATTCAAGAAGGAAGTAATTTTTGGTGATAACTAATTTAGATAAGGCTAATTTTATTGGCTGGAACTGGGGAGGGATTCAGTGGATAAAAAGTTGATTAAGCAAAGTTATAAAACAAATAAAAAGAGCCCTAAGTGTGCTCTGTATGGAGTATTGGAAATTTTAATATTTGTTCTGACCATTTCCATACCTGTGCTGGTGAGAAAATTATTTTATGTACCTTATAATAGGATCCAAATGGTTTTGAAGCAAGAGCCTATCTCTTCTTTTATGAATAGCAAGTAATATTCCCCACCTTGAGTTGCTATGTATATGTCATATTATTATTATCTATGTATCTCTGGACCTCATCCAACACCTGATCCAATGGAAAAACTTCCATTGACTTTTGATCAAATTCCATCCATCTGTCCATCTCAGTGTTTTGTATTAATGCCCATCACTCTAGTATCTGAGTGTCTTCCCTGTAAGATTAGCAGAGGGAAGTCCCTGGTGGGCTTGGTTACGTATCAGCTCTTCTCCCTCCTCGGGTGATGGGAGGCTCTGCTGGGTGTACTTATTGTTCTACATGTCATACTGGCTTTGGTGGAGGAGCGTTATCAAAGAAGGAAGGTCTTGCAGTATGACCTAACAGTGGCCAGATTCCAGATGTGCCTGATCTCCTTCAATGGCTGGATTCCCTAGACCAAGAATGCCTTATGTCCAACTCTCAGGCACTTCGCTCTGGGCTTTGTGAGCTATACTCCACAGCCGGTCTTGATAGTTCATAACTGGGGATGCAGTCTCTGTGGTTGGTCTCTGATCCATTAATGGCTATGTAGATCAAGACCAAGGTCTTGAACCGGCAGTGGAACCAGATGGAGATGGGAGCCAGAGGCAGAACTGGAATGCGGGATTGATATGCCCATGTTGACGTCACACATCGTGGAGGCAGGTGGCTGCATTCTGAACCAGCTAGAGCGTTTGTATTGTTTTCAAGTTCAGATACAGTGAGTTTCACTAATTCGGTCTGGAAGTGACAAATGCTTGGATCACTGTAGCCAGGTCCTGGTCTGAGAGGAAGGGGAGCAGTTTCTTTCTGAGATATAGCTATAAAGTGATATTTTTGTCACTGTTGCTATCTGGTCCTCTAGGTTCATTGATCATCTCATTCTATTTCACAAATCAGGGGCTCTACTCTCCCCAAGGCACAGTTACTTGCAGGGACAGAAGAAATTTAATGGTGTTTCCTATGGATTTTTCCATTGGAGATAGGGTTGGGAGTCATGATTTGACTCTATAGGCGGTTCCACTCATGGCTGCAGTGCCCCTTGGTGTTAGAGCATGGCATTGCAGGGCTTCTTCCACTCTAGCACCCATCCACCCCCACCCGCTTTTCGTCAGTCAATCTGGGTTTTTCAGCTGATCCTCTTCTGGGGGACTCAGCCCTCTGGACAGGTCAAAGTTCTGTCTCCTTCTGGGGTAACAGAAGTTCAATATAAACAACCCCCCCCCCCCGAAAAAAAAATCCAACCAACCAAGCTTCTCCTCTTTTGAG